>CM060449.1:35159687-44951586 GCA_030545235.1 Helianthus tuberosus
AGCGTTGGGAGACTATGAAAGAACGAGTCGCCGAAAACAAAAAGTTTAACGAGATGCAAGCGGCAAGGCAAATGGAAAAAGACATAGAGTTTTTGTTCAAACCGATCGATCTCCTCCAAGGCGACGCGTTGATCGTTGCGCAAATGCACCGCCAAAAACTTCGGGAAAAATACGGCCTTTAGATTATCATTTTTTTTATTTTTTTAGTAATGTTCCTTTTTTATTTTCGTTTTTTTATTATTTTAATTTGTTTTTTTTTAGTTTAGTCGGGTTTTTTTTTTTATTTTTAGTATTGTAATTTTTTTTATTTAATGAGGTATTTTAACTTTTTAATTTAAAAAATTAATAATTGTATAATGATGGGTTGGGCATTATTGGGCATTATTCCACTACGCCCCTTTTGTTCACTTAACCACTACACATGGTCTAAGAAACGATTCTAATGAATTTCACGTAATGTTTTCTCCTTTTACTTATATTTTATTTTAGAGTAAACTGCAATTTTACATCCTGGGGTTATATGTGATTGGCACTCTTACCCCTCCCAGGAAAATTTTGCTGTCTAACCCCCCAACTATTGAAAAACGCTGCAATATTACCCCCTGTGTTAAAAAAACTTAACAGTTCTGTTAAATGGGATGTTAAATGACTATATTACCCTTTCTTATTACCCCCTATGCTTTGTTGTAAGAAAACGTATTACCCCCGGTGTTAAATGACTATATTATCCTTTCTTATTTTACCCCCTGTGCTTTGTTGTAAGAAAACGTATTACCCTCTGGTGTTAAATATTTCTTTGCTTCCTTACCCCCTGCAGAAAACGAGTCCATTTCCGCCTAAATTGTTTGACCAGGCATCAAGATCCATTCCCTGCAGAAAACTAATGTGGATCAATTGTTCAATTAAAGAAACTGTTAAAGACTATAAATTTAACAACTTTTTTTTTAAAACAGAGTGCAGGAATCAATTTTTTAAGATGGAATTGTATCAAGAATTATGAGGTAGGGCATGTGGACCAGAAACTTCCTTAAGTTCGCAACTATCTATACATATATCCCTAGCTTTTGTATATCCTACTCAACACCATTAAAGAATAATACAATTAAAGAATATATTCATAGTTTCAATAGTTATGGATATTAACAACGAAAAACCAAGAAGCTGATCCACTTCTTGAAAGAACACTTCTTCCTGAATCTGTTGAGAAAACCTTAATCCAAAAGGCAATCAGCCAAACGTTCCAAAGTACGGCTCACTTAGCCAATCTTCTGCCCACCGGTTTGATTCTTGCTTTTCAAGTCCTTTCGCCCATATTTGCAAACCAGGGCGTGTGTGACCCTACAAGCCGGGGCATGACCGCTGCACTTGTAGCTCTGTGTGGCCTTTCATGTCAATAATGGTTTTTGCAGCTGTGACTCTATTTAATCAAGATGTTGTGAATTGCTTTTTATCCGTCACCGTCCGATGAAATCAAAGAGCTTCTTACGGCTCTGCTTGTCGGTTTGGGAGTCGTTTGCAGTATGTTGTTTGTTGTTTTGCCTACACAACGCCATGGAATTGGGTTTCCAGTTACCACTAATTGATTTACCTACTTCATACACTGCCGCCGTTACAGTCGTGGTTTAGAGGGGATTGTGGTTTAGATGTTGTACAAGAAAGAGGGGTGTGTGTGGAAATGATGTGAAGGAGAAAAGGGGTTTCTCGGGGGTGCTTGCCATGCTGAAGGAGGGCGTCGGAATCCAGATTTCCAGTCACCAGACTTTTGTGGGAGAAGATAGGAGATTGTGGGAATACATTGGGGGGGGGGGTAGTGTCGCAACCCCCGCCCCCTGATCTGTCCCGGGAACGGGCGGCCGCGAACATTCGTTTGTGGTGGTATCAGTTATTTAATTATTAATCTGGCAGCGGAAATTACATCAGGACCGTAGTTAGGAAATTGTTTATCAGAGTAAAACCACCATATTTTATATTAATAACCACATGGGTAAACCCAAGTTTCTTTATTACAATACGTTTATAGGGATAAACCCTATTTTATTGAATTTAAAACATCGTCTTTTTGGTAACTTTTATAGCCACGTTTTTCCAAGCCGTCAGTGCTCTCCAGCTGGTTTTTTTTTTCTAGTTGGCTGTCACATTGTGTTACCTGAAACGCGTTTTAAAAACATTTGTCAGTGGGAAATACTGGTGAGTGAATCCCAGTTTAATCAACAAACATTTTATCAATTAACACAGTATTGAGAGCGATCACAATGTTTATTTCTACACAATTACTCATTCAGTACTGTCAATCCTGACTGGTGGGTCATATTACACATTGGCTAACTCGTTGTCCAATTGTAACGTGTTCTACATTTTGTATACAAAACCCCAACATACCGGCATTAATTGAAGAACTACAAAGACTCAATCACTGCTTAATCATATTGTAAAACATTTAAGGTTTTGTAAAACAGATTACAAAAAGATTTACAAAAAGTGGATAAACTCACTTTGCTGTTTTAGGCTTCTTCTAGGGTTTCCTGGTGTTAAATCTATAATTTGCACAAATGTACATATGTTAGTATAATAACCCTTTAATTATATTAACGATACCCTCCCCGAGATGGTATTCCAACAACTACGTCGGGCAGAACCACGACAGTTGTTACGGAACCCTAAAACAATCGGGCAGCGTATCTAATACGAAATTGGGGTTATAATACTTACAACGGAGCAGAACCTCGCTAATTAGGGGGTATTATACTCGAATATTATGCCTATTACTTCAGAAAGTCAAGATTTAGAAAAGAATTGAACGAACAGACTGAAGATCCGATGCCTCTTATTTATAGTGCCTGATTTCCACTTTTACGCGGCCCGCGTAAACATAGACCACGGGCTACGCGGCCCGTGTAGTAGCCCGGGTAGGGTTTAGGGTGTCCGGTTTATCGTATAGGGTTGCCGGGTGTTGGGCCACGTGGCGGCCTGGGGTCGTGCCAGCCATCACCTTCTCGCGGCCCGCGTAAGGGTGAAGAGGAGGGTTACGCGGCCCGCCTAAAACCCATATTTCTTGTTTTTAATTTATTTTTAATGGCATAACGTATTTTGGGCTCGGTTTTCACGTATGGGGTATATTTTAATACATATTAGGATATTTTAAAATATATAAGGGTGTCAGAAAATATTCGGGAGGGTTGTTATATCCTCCCCACCTTGTTTTGGAGCTTGTCCTCGAGGTCTACTGGAACAGGTGTGGGTATTTCCTTTGCATTTCTGATTCAAGCTCCCATGTGTATTCTTGTCCTCTTTTGGAGTCCCACTTCACTTTGACTTGAACTAGTCTTTTGTGCTTGAGATTCTTGACTTTCCTGTCTTCAATTTTTAGAGGCCTTTCTACAAACTTTAATTGCTCATTTACCTCTATATCCTTAAGAGGTACTATTAGTAACTCATCAACTAAGCATTTCTTGAGATTGGATACATGAAATACATCATGTATTCCTGTCATTTCCTTTGGCAGTTGCAGTTGATAGGCTACAGGTCCTATTCTTTTAATAATCTTGAAAGGTCCAACATACCCGGGACTTAGCTTTCCTCTTTTTATGAATCTTACCACTCCTTTCCAAGGAGAGACTTTTAACAATACTTGGTCCCCTACTTGAAATTCCAACGGTTTTCGTCTGTTGTCAGCATAGCTTTTCTGTCGATCACGTGCTGCTTTCAATCGTTCCTTGACTTGAATGATTTTGTCTGTTGTTTCTTGTACTATCTCAGGTCCAGATAGTTGCTTTTCCACATGTCACACCCCGATATTTCCACGTATTACCGGTGGGCCCGGTGGGGAGTATCGTGACGTAGTTGATATCATCATAGTCAAACAACACAATATATAAATGCACAGCGGAAGCAAAAGATAAATATATTACAATCCGAATACAAAGTAATATCAGAGTATTACAACGGAAAGTAAAAGATCCACAGGCGGATCAAATAAACATAAACATTGTTCAACAGACTTTAGACGCCTAGAACTTGCAAGATTCCTTATTAGCGCCCTGAGCTTCCAGCCAATTACGTTCAGTACCTGTCACTTAACCTTTTTGGAAAAATACGTCAGTTTTCACTGGTAAATACACTCAACCGACTCATTTTGAAAAGAGTTTAAGAAAATTGATTTGAATGCACGTGGCACAAAATATCTTTTATAATTTGATTAAAATGCACAAGGCAAAATTAATCTTTTATACTTGGGACAATTATATTTATAATCTTGTATACAGATTTACATGTTCGTTGTACGTTCAGGGCCCGATGTAGAAACCGAGTCAAAATTAACAGACACACCACAAGTATAGGCCCACAAGAGAGTGGGATACCGTTTCCCTTATGCACTGTCAGGTGTATGCCTACACCCCGTGCATAAGTCGTGGCCATTTTATAATACAATGATGTCAAGGATATCCGGGACATGGTCATTAACTCCTAAAGGCTTTTATTTCAAACAATACAAATCAAACCGGGTTATCTCAATAATTTAACCACAATAAGATTAAACATTCAATACCCGACCAAGCGGTATTTTTATAATACCGTATCCCAAGCCCGTATAGGGAAAATAAGTTAAGAGTATTTACCTGAGCTAACTCCTGTCTTAAATAGCAAGAATTATAATAACTCAGCCGTATTCACTTAAGTAAGCATAGGTACAATTTACCGGAAGGCTCTAGTCTGGAATGATGGTATAAATAATCAATTAGAATACTAACGGGTCTTAATTATGTCATAGACTTAGACCGGCTAGTTTTTAAACAGAAAAACGGTACGATACGCTAGATTAAGCGGAGACCGGATTAGAATGTGATTTAGACCCGACAAGTTTGAAGATTTGTATAATATGGGTAAACTAAACACATTCTGGATTTTGAGATAAAAACGATAAGGTTTGACCCATTTCGGCTAATTTATGCAAACTAGTTACATAAACCGAACCGAACGCGCAAGAGGCGTAACGGGTAACCATTAGAGTCATATACAGGTTCCCTAAGTTAATATGCCTTAAATATGTTGTGATATCGGTATGATACCTTCCACTATGCCCAAAACGAGTTTAATCTCTAAATAAGCCCCGTAGGGGTATTTTGGTCGATTTAAAGATTATAAAAGAGGTTAATTAAAATTCTGGGATTCGGGTCCGAATACATCAGTAGAATAACTTATTTTATTAGGTCATATCATTTGGTAATAGGTCTTATATGCCAAAATGGTTTCAAACCCAAACTATGCGTTTAATACGCTTAAAAAGCCATTTTAAGCGATTTCCGGTTTATACAAGAAATCTGAGTTTTCTGATCAGGTTATAAAGTTTAAAAATACTTCATTTATTATATAAAATCAGTAGCAATTGGATTGGTATCAAAAGGGCTTGTAAAACTCATTTTATGGCCTAAAAGGGCATAATCGGTATTTACCGAATTAAGGCGATAACCCTAGGTTTTGATCAGTTTAAAAATAATTAAAAATCTTTAAAAATCTCAAAATATTATATTACATCAGTGGGTAAAAGGTTTGGTGTCAAAAATTGGGTTTAGATAGGCTTTATGCTAATTGCGTCGTTTATTTACTAAAAGGCGTTATAATTACGCTAATGAGCATAACTCCTAATCTAGACCTCCAACTGATGTGAAAATTTAGGTACAACTTTATAAATCAATAATAAGGATTATTGTCCTTTCACATTTCCAAAATTCTTGTTTTATGGTCAAAAGGGCATATTGGTCAACATTAGGGAATTAACGGAAACGCGTAAACGAATGGGGCAATCAACGAACCAATCACATAGGTTTATTCCAACATGTAACCTGGTCCTAAGGAAGCCCTAAGGCATTTCTAAACCTATCTAATTTGGGTCAGAACTGAAGTCAAGGCAAAAGTCAAAGTTTTGTGACTTTCGGTTCCGAACCGGGTCTAAACAGAAAATTGTCGGATCAAACAAGCTTAGATCAGTTTTTATACTTATTACCAAGTTATATGAGTGATAAAATAGATTACATGCCTTCTACATTGCTAATTATGTTTTAATTTGAAAGTTAGCATTCTGTTGACTTTTTCTAATCAACTTTGACCCGACATTTGATCTAGTTAGGATGGGAATCAGTGGGTGCCCTTTTAAGGGTTTATTGCCCACATAATTACCAACTTATAACTACCTTCAATTCGACTAATCACTGGACCATTAATGATTAATCGCTAAGTCAACCGTTAATTACGACGGTTTGACTTTTAAGCTAAAACTAAGTAAAAACTCAACTAAGAAAGGTTAAGCATACTTACCAAAGTCTAATGCACTATTAGAGATGGCTTGGGTCTGCTCTTAAGCTCCAGGAAGCTCCAAGAAAGCAGATGGAATGAATGATCACAAAGTTGCAACTATGAAGGCCTTTTATAGTGATTTTGATCTCATTAGATCATGACACACAAGGCTAGCAATGTTCCCAGATCATTTACATGTGCCCCTAAGGCCTAGGAACATGTAGGGGTCGCCCTTGAAGTGAAAATATCTGATCTAAGTCGGTTCCAAGGCTGAACAGCCAACTTTCACAATTTGCTGCATCTGGGCGACCCTTACGGACCGTAAGGGTGGACCTTTACGGTCCGTAAGCCAGTTATCAGGGCAAACAATTTCTTTTCAGTTTGCATCCTTGGCTCTTGGTCCTTCGAAAGGTCAATCCAACCTTTATTTTTTTGCAATTTGAGCCCTTCTAATTGACTTATAAGGGGTTCAAGTCTTATACCCACTTTGTTAAGTTCTTGGTTAACTTGGTTATCACCCGAAAAGTCATAATTTTCAACGTTGACGCTTTAACTCCTCTTATACGAATTTGATCATAACTTTCTCATATGATAACGAAACTTTATGAAATTTTTATCATGTATTCTAGTGAGCATAGTTAATCGTTACAAAGCTTCGGGTTTGCTAAAAGGTCACTCAGAGGTATTCTTTAAACATGTTGACACATTTAACCCCTGTGGTTTGTAATCTCTCACTTTCTTTCATATTTAGCTTCGTATGATCCATGATTTATTCGTTTGAAGGTATAAACATTATGTAGGGTTATTGTAAAGTATATTTATCCATTGTTGACAATTTGAACCCTTTTATTCACATACTTTTCATGTTTGTCAACTTTAGTCCCTCTAGAGTATTCTTTCACACGTTCAAGCTTATGACACGTGTCAATACATTATAGGACGTGAATTTGCGAGGTGTTACATCCTCACCCCTTAAAAGAAATCTCGACCTCGAGATTTGTTAAAGTAAAGGAAGTATTTTCTGCCTTATATTGGGCTTAATCTTCCCCAGTACCTTTGAGCCTCTAAGGCACTCCAGTTGACCTTTATAATAGGTATATGTATCTTTTTGGAGCTTCTAATCCTGTCGATCCTTAATCGACACAGGTTGCTCATCTTATTATAAATCTGTATATCATTATATGATAGTGCTTCTTGACTTATTGGCGAAACACGTCCTTAAATCATTAGTGTGGGGTACATTGCGCGTTCCACCAAGCTCCTCAATTAGGTCATAGCTCGTAAGTTATTTAATCTTGATACATTCGAATCCTTCGAATGACTTTATATATTCAGAGCTTAACTAACCTGATAATTACAACTTGGCACACCCTTCCTGGGTGATATCTTTTGTTGAACCTTATCCCTTAACAATAATTTAGGAGGTTTGCTATATTCATTAGTCCTTGATTTTCTGCCGAATACTGGCATCTTACAGATGATTAGGGATTTGTATGATCTTATTTGTTGTTTCTAATGCAACTTTCAGATCCTGAATATTGGACTTACCAATCTATTGTCCTAACAATAGATGTTTAATATTTCATCTATACAAGGTCTCCAAAGGAGCAGCCTTAATACTTACATATCAATTATTATAGAAAAGCTTATCTTAAGGCGGGATGGTTATCCCAACCATTGCTTAAAACTAATCTTAAGGAGTAGCTAATCCTTATAGCTAGTTGAATAACTCAACGATCCTGGGTAGTTGATGGTGATTCTTAATCGTTGTTAAAATAAGGTTGCGGTAATGAATGCATAAGCAAAATGAACCGTCTTTCTTATCAAACTCTCGGAATATCGAGTTAGGTTATATGAATCTCTTATCTTAAAGTTTACTTAATCAGGGTTTCGATTATTCCATGATCAACACGGAGTTCTTACAACACTCCAACCCTAAGCGGGATGTTAATCTTAACTCTACTTGTCTCTCGGGAGGTAAACAGGGTAGTCTTAGGAGAAGATAATCAAGGTACAAGGAGGTTACAGAGATTTTCCAAATCTCAGGCTCCAGTTCATCCATCCTTGCTGGTGTCAAATGAGTGACACATTTATGTTACGAGTCCACGGATTTCTTAATCAGAGACACTTACTTAGACAATTCCATTCTAGATATCATCTTTGAATACCATTAATTGACTTTAATACCGTATGACCATTGGAATATCTTTGTGGTTCCATGTATTAAACCTCTATACTGATCAGGCATGGAAGCAATCTATGGAACATATTAAGATACACCAATCCTCATATGGCGCTTTTGTCATACCATCTGGTATTCGTAATCAATAGGGATCAAAGAGATATCAATTACATATGAATGCATTTATCTGGAGAGAGGGTACTTCTAGAATTCTACGATTAGAGTTTTCTTGACAGGAACAGAAGAAATGGTTCCTATTACCAAATGAATCATTTACTTAGTTGCAATTTAACAACTGCTATTCATCACCCTGATAGCCTTAACATGTACTAACCATGGTTTCATTAACTATACTGGCCAATATGGCTCTAACATTCTTAATGAGCGTTATTTTACAAACATCTCAATATCACTTAGCCTAGGTCACAAAAGACCATCAATGGCATTTAAGGGTTGGACCTAGTCCATCACCTTTTTGACAGGGGATCAAAATGTCACATCTGTCTTTATTATATTGATGAATTTGGATAGTTTGAAAGCTTGCCATAGGGATATAAAAAAATGATTCCTAATAGATATAAAACATCGATCTAAGGTTTGTTGGAGCATTCTCTAAAGTATCATCGACCAATTTCTACCTTGCATTAAATGACCGGAGTCCTAATCAGGCTGAGACAACAGTTCTTAACATTTATTGTTCGTTAATTATTGAATCATATGTGCCAGCATCAAGTAAATTTCTGCATAAACTTCTTGATAAGGAAAGGTACCTGCTATATAGTTATCATTCTGCACCATCTCCTGGGTGTTCCTCTGGAAGTCTCATGCATTTGTTCCCTTGGCCTCTCTAGGCTTCCTTATAAGTTTTGGGCAGTTGGTTTTGATGTGCCCTTCCTCGTTACAATTGTAACATGTCGCGTTCTTCAATTCCTTGTAATCTAAAGTTTTGTGACCCTTGGTCTTGCATATTCCACACAATTTAGCACTTGGGTCAATCGTACATTTTCCAGAATGTTGTTTTCTGCAGTTACTGCATTTGGGCTTATTATTGAACTGACTCGAGCTTTTCCTAAACTCGAAATCTTTCCCGTGCTCAGAGCTTCCCTTCTTCTTCTTGTTAGATTGATGGGAGTTTTCCTCGTCTTCTTTCCTTTTTCCCTCGCCGGAAGTTTTAACAGACTTATTCATGATAGCATCTAAAGTGAGAGATAAGGATAAGTCCACCGTGGACCTATATGTGGTAGGCCTGGATGCTTTAACATTTCCCTTTATCTCAGGTGCTAGGCCTCCAATAAAACGCGCTATGCGTTTAGGTTCAGGGGTGACTAAATAAGGAACTAGGCGGGACATAGTGTTGAAACTTGTCACATATGCCTGACAATTCAAATTCTTCATGACCAGAGTCAAGAAGTCTGATTCTATCCTCTCTACCTCATGCTGAGGGCAATAGTTTTCCTTGACTAATGCAGCAAATTGATCCCAAGATAAGTTGTAGAGTAGGACCTTTCCCGTGGCTTGGAGCAATGATCTCCACCATGCCAACGCTTCTCCTTTGAATGATTGTGAAACAAATTTCACAACATCTTGTTCCGCACAACCGCTGATGTCAACAACAGTGTCCATCTCCTCGAGCCATGTCATGCAATCGATGGCTCCTTCTTCTCCTGTAAAGTCTCTGGGCTTGCAGGAGACAAAACATTTATACAAACAGGTTTTAACATGTGGCTCTTGATTAAGCACAACCTGTCCAGACGGAACACTCCTCTGATTTGACGAGTTATGAACATCGTCTTCCCTTGACTCATGTGATTTAGAAGGGGGCTTACTACGAGCCACTGATAGAGTCTTAGAGTATGTATCACTTGATTCATCATACTGTCTATCGAGAGCTCGTCTAACGGCATTATCTATTAATGCCTGCAGTTCCGCACCAGTTATATTAACTCTGGTAGCATCATTATTCTCCCTCAGGTGGATGTTGACCTCATCTGATCCAGCCATGTAGTTTGATTGCTACATACATATTGACAATTATTTATTCAGGGTTTATTATGGAATCATCATTTTTGACGATTCTTCAACCATGGTAATATAAACCATATTGGTTAATTTGTTAGTTATATTTATTTAGCATTTTCATTATAATTTATCCTAGTTATAAAACATTAAGGATATAAAAGTGGCGCAAAAGGCCTAGTCACAAGGACAGTTTTAAATTTATAAGCTATGACTTCAGAGAGTCGAGGCATTAAGGTTTGAACATATTTCATTACCTTTTCTTGACAGAGAGTCAAAGACATCAACTGTCTTTTGTCCCTAAGGACAATAAGTATGGCCCGTAGGCATTTCATCACTTATGGATGTTTATAATATGATCATCTTATAGGATGATATAAGCCATGATTTCAGAGAATCGAGGCATTTAAGGTTTGAATCAAAGTTCATTACCTTTTCTTGACAGGGAGTTGTAGGCTACCACTGTCTTTAGTCTCAGAGGACGTTAATTATAGCCCGTGGGCACTTCACCCTTAAGGGATGATTATAATATGATCATCTTCATTTGATGATATTAGTCAGGATCGCATTGATCATACAGACTATTATGCTTGGACGTAGTCCAACATTTTTAGACGAGGGTCAGAGACCACCACAGTCGTTGTCTTATCGGACAACAAGTTTGGCCCGTAGGCACTTCATCACTAATGGATAATTATTTCAAATAAGGGAATTTAGATTAACCCCTTTTTTAAAGATGGCCTGTGTGACTTTAACGATTCACAGTTTGCCAAAAATTTTAACATACTTACAGATGTTAACAGGGATTGGAATCTTTTAGATAAGTTTTACCGTCTTGGCCATGTCTACAATGACATTTAGGCTAGGTTTTACCTTTAAGATTCTTTTAATATTCAACGCAGAACAATCCTAAATTGATATGTTAACAAGGATCTGAATCTAATTGTGGAACTACCATCTTGGCCCTGTCTTAAAGTGACATATATGGCTAGGTCTTGTCCTTTTTAGATATTGCCATTTTATTATAATGGTAGATCTTATAATATAGGAATGATATTTTAAATATAATCGTTCCATTAAAATTTAAACAAGTATATGGTTGCCCTAAACGGGACTTCTAACAGAAAATGACTTGCCCATGCAAGGGCTAATCATAAAAAATAACAAAGGAACCAAATAAGGACAAACTAAAACGATTTAGTATTTGTCCTATGTTCTTGTCTAGACTCAAGTATGTGCAACTGTGTAACTGAGATTAAACACAAAAGGCTAGCGTTTAATTCACTCAGTGTTGGCTCTGATACCAACCTGTCACACCCCGATATTTCCACGTATTACCGGTGGGCCCGGTGGGGAGTATCGTGACGTAGTTAATATCATCATAGTCAAACAACACAATATATAAATGCATAGCGGAAGCAAAAGATAAATGTATTACAATCCGAATACAAAGTAATATCAGAGTATTACAACGGAAAGTAAAAGATCCACAGGCGGATCAAATAAACATAAACATTGTTCAACAGACTTTAGACGCCTAGAACTTGCAAGATTCCTTATTAGCGCCCTGAGCTTCCAGCCAATTACGTTCAGTACCTGTCACTTAACCTTTTTGGAAAAATACGTCAGTTTTCACTGGTAAATACACTCAACCGACTCATTTTGAAAAGAGTTTAAGAAAATTGATTTGAATGCACGTGGCACAAAATAACTTTTATAATTTGATTAAAATGCACAAGGCAAAATTAATCTTTTATACTTGGGACAATTATATTTATAATCTTGTATACAGATTTACATGTTCGTTGTACGTTCAGGGCCCGATGTAGAAACCGAGTCAAAATTAACAGACACACCACAAGTATAGGCCCACAAGAGAGTGGGATACCGTTTCCCTTATGCACTGTCAGGTGTATGCCTACACCCCGTGCATAAGTCGTGGCCATTTTATAATACAATGATGTCAAGGATATCCGGGACATGGTCATTAACTCCTAAAGGCTTTTATTTCAAACAATACAGATCAAACCGGGTTATCTCAATAATTTAACCACAATAAGATTAAACATTCAATACCCGACCAAGCGGTATTTTTATAATACCGTATCCCAAGCCCGTATAGGGAAAATAAGTTAAGAGTATTTACCTGAGCTAACTCCTGTCTTAAATAGCAAGAATTATAATAACTCGGCCGTATTCACTTAAGTAAGCGTAGGTACAATTTACCGGAAGGCTCTAGTCTGGAATGATGGTATAAATAATCAATTAGAATACTAACGGGTCTTAATTATGTCATAGACTTAGACCGGCTAGTTTTTAAACAGAAAAACGGTACGATACGCTAGATTAAGCGGAGACCGGATTAAAATGTGATTTAGACCTGACAAGTTTGAAGACTTGTATAATATGGGTAAACTAAACACGTTCTGGATTTTGAGATAAAAACGATAAGGTTTGACCCGTTTCGGCTAATTTAGGCAAACTAGTTACATAAACCGAACCGAACGCGCAAGAGGCGTAACGGGTAACCATTAGAGTCATATACAGGTTCCCTAAGTTAATATGCCTTAAATATGTTGTGATATCAGTATGATACCTTCCACTATGCCCAAAACGAGTTTAATCTCTAAATAAACCCCGTAGGGGTATTTTGGTCATTTTAAAGATTATAAAAGAGGTTAATTAAAATTCTGGGATTCGGGTCCGAATACATCAGTAGAATAACTTATTTTATTAGGTCATATCAGTTGGTAATAGGTCTTATATGCCAAAATGGTTTCAAACCCAAACTATGCGTTTAATACGCTTAAAAAGCCATTTTAAGCGATTTCCGGTTTATACAAGAAATCTGAGTTTTCTGATCAGGTTATAAAGTTTAAAAATACTTCATTTATTATATAAAATCAGTAGCAATTGGATTGGTATCAAAAGGGCTTGTAAAACTCATTTTATGGCCTAAAAGGGCATAATCGGTATTTACCGAATTAAGGCGATAACCCTAGGTTTTGATCAGTTTAAAAATAATTAAAAATCTTTAAAAATATCAAAATATTATATTACATCAGTGGGTAAAAGGTTTGGTGTCAAAAATTGGGTTTAGATAGGCTTTATGCTAATTGCGCCGTTTAATTACTAAAAGGCGTTATAATTACGCTAATGAGCATAACTCCTAATCTAGACCTCCAACTGATGTGAAAATTTAGGGACAACTTTATAAATCAGTAATAAGGATTATTGCCCTTTCACATTTCCAAAATTCTTGTTTTATGGTCAAAATGGCATATTGGTCAACATTAGGGAATTAACGGAAACGCGTAAACGAATGGGGCAATCAACGAACCAAGCACAGAGGTTTATTCCAACATGTAACTTGGTCCTAAGGAAGCCCTAAGGCATTTCTAAACCTATCTAATTCGGGTCAGAACTGAAGTCAAGGCAAAAGTCAAAGTTTTGCGACTTTCGGTTCCGAACCGGGTCTAAACAGAAAATTGTCGGATCAAACAAGCTTAGATCAGTTCTTATACTTATTACCAAGTTATATGAGTGATAAAATAGATTACATGCCTTCTACATTGCTAATTATGTTTTAATTTGAAAGTTAGCATTCTGTTGACTTTTTCTAATCAACTTTGACCCGACATTTGATCTAGTTAGGATGGGAATCAGTGGGTGCCCTTTTAAGGGTTTATTGCCCACATAATTACCAACTTATAACTACCTTCAATTCGACTAATCACTGGACCATTAATGATTAATCGCTAAGTCAACCGTTAATTACGACGGTTTGACTTTTAAGCTAAAACTAAATAAAAACTCAACTAAGAAAGGTTAAGCATACTTACCAAAGTCTAATGCACTATTAGAGATGGCTTGGGTCTGCTCTTAAGCTCCAGGAAGCTCCAAGAAAGCAGATGGAATGAATGATCACAAAGTTGCAACTATGAAGGCCTTTTATAGTGATTTTGATCTCATTAGATCATGACACACAAGGCTAGCAATGTTCCCAGATCATTTACATGTGCCCCTAAGGCCTAGGAACATGTAGGGGTCGCCCTTGAAGTGAAAATATCTGATCTAAGTCGGTTCCAAGGCTGAACAGCCAACTTTCACGATTTGCTGCATCTGGGCGACCCTTACGGACCGTAAGGGTGGACCTTTACGGTCCGTAAGCCAGTTATCAGGGCAAACAATTTCTTTTCAGTTTGCATCCTTGGCTCTTGGTCCTTCGAAAGGTCAATCCAACCTTTATTTTTTTGCAATTTGAGCCCTTCTAATTGACTTATAAGGGGTTCAAGTCTTATACCCACTTTGTTAAGTTCTTGGTTAACTTGGTTATCACCCGAAAAGTCATAATTTTCAACGTTGATGCTTTAACCCCTCTTATACGAATTTGATCATAACTTTCTCATATGATAACGAAACTTTATGAAATTTTTATCGTGTATTCTAGTGAGCATAATTAATCGTTACAAAGCTTCGGGTTTGCTAAAAGGTCACTCAGAGGTATTCTTTAAACATGTTGACACATTTAACCCCTGTGGTTTGTAATCTCTCACTTTCTTTCATGTTTAGCTTCGTATGATCCATGATTTATTCATTTGAAGGTATAAACATTATGTAGGGTTATTGTAAAGTATATTTATCCATTGTTGACAATCTAAACCCTTTTATTCACATACTTTTCATGTTTGTCAACTTTAGTCCCTCTAGAGTATTCTTTCACACGTTCAAGCTTATGACACGTGTCAATACATTATAGGACGTGAATTTTCGAGGTGTTACACCACAATTTCTACCCAACAGACTGGGGTTCGGCACTTTTGTCCATAAAGTGCTTCGAATGGTGCAACATTTATACTTGTGTGATAACTATTATTATAAGAAAATTCTATCAATGGTAAGTGATCATCCCAATTACCTCCGAAATCAATTATACAAGCTCTAAGCATGTCCTCCTTTGTCTGAATTGTCCTTTCACTTTGTCCATCCGTTTGAGGATGATAAGCTGTGCTTAGATTCAACTTGGTTCCCATTGCTTTTTGGAAACTTGTCAAAAAAATGAGAGGTAAAACGACTATCTCTGTCAGAAACAAATGATAAAGGAATTCCATGTAAAGAAACTATTTCATTTACATACAGTTTAGCTAATTGTTCCATACTAAAAGTTTCTTTTATTGATAGGAAATGAGCTGACTTGGTTAGTCTATCTACAATCACCCAGATTGTATCATTACCTTTCTTTGTTTTGGGTAATTTAGTAACAAAATCCATTGTTATCAATTCCCACTTCCAAACAGGCATTTCTAACTGTTGCAATAAACCTGAAGGCTTCTGATGTTCAGCTTTGACTTGTGAACAGGTTAAACACTTAGAAACATAGGCTGCTATGTCCTTTTTCATTCCTATCCACCAGAAATTCTTTCTTAAATCCTGGTACATTTTATCGCTTCCTGGATGCATTGTATATTTAGACTTATGGGCTTCTTCTAATATACAATGACGTAGGTTTCCTAATTTAGGTACCCATATTCTTTTCTTATGGAATCTCCAAATTCCATCTGTTCCTTGTTCTAATTCCTTTTAGTTTTTCAGTATCATCTTTGATTACTGATTCTTGTGCTTTTCTAATCTGCTCATTTAAATCTACTTGTAGATTTAATTTAAGAGAACGTACCCTTTTTGGCTGTTCGTGATACTTTCGACTTAAAGCATCAGCAACTACATTTGCTTTTCCTGCATGATACTGAATATCACAATCATAATCACTAAGAAATTCTATCTAGCGTCTTTGTCTCATATTCAATTCCTTTTGCCCGAAGACTTACCTTAAACTCTTATGATCGGTGAACACAGTAAACTTACTACCGTACAGGTAATGTCTCCAAATCTTAAGAGCAAAAATTATAGCTCCAAATTCTAAATCATGAGTGGAATAATTTTCATCATGATTCTTAAGTTGTCTGGATGCATAGGCTATAACCTTTTGACGTTGCATGTTCCATAACCTAGTTTGGAAGCGTCACAATAGATTACAAAATCTTCAGTTCCTTCTGGTAACGCTAGTATGGGTGCATGAGTTAATCTTTGCTTAAGGATTCTAAAGGCTTCTTCTTGTTTTGGTTCCCATTTAAACTTAACAGATCTACAAGTTAACTTAGTTAAGGGAATGACTATTCTAGAAAAATCTTGAATAATTCTTCTATAATAACCGGCTAATCCTAAGAAACTTCTAACCTCAGTTGGTGATTTAGGGGTTTTCCACTTGGTAATTGCCTCGATATTAGTGGGATCCACATGAATTCCTTCATGATCAACTAGGTGTCCAAGAAATTGTACCTGTTCTAACCAAAATTCACACTTTGAAAATTTAGCATAAAGCTTTTCTTTTCTTAATAAACTTAAAAGTGCGTGCAAATGCTTTGCATGTTCTTCTTTACTCTTAGAGTAAATGAGAATATCATCTATAAAGACAATTATGAATTTATCCAAATATGGCTTACATATTCGGTTCATCATATCCATGAATGCAGCTGGGGCATTGGTTAGACCAAATGGCATGACAGTAAATTCATAATGGCCATACCTTGTTCTGAAAGCGGTTTTAGGAATGTCATCTTCCTGTACCTTTAATTGATGATATCCTGACCTTAAATCGATTTTTGAGAAAAATCGGACTCCTTGTAACTGATCAAACAGATCATCAATTCTTGGTAATGGATACCGATTCTTAATTGGGACTTTGTTTAATTCATGGTAGTCAATGCACGTTCGCATTGATTCGTCCTTCTTTTTAACAAATAAAATCGGCGCTCCCCAGGGTGATAAACTGGGCTGTATGAATCCTTTCTCTAGTAATTCGTCTAATTGCTTCTTTAGTTCTTGCATTTCTGCAGGTGCCAAACGGTAAGGTGCTTTGGCAATCGGTGCTGTCCCTGGTAGTAAATGGATTCTGAATTCAACTTCTCGATCTGGAGGTTGTCCAGGTAATTCTTCTGGAAATACATCTGAAAACTGAGACACTACTGGAATATCCCTTAATTCTTTTCCTTTAGTGTTAGTGATTATAGAAATCAAATACACTAATGATCATTTTCTTATATAACTTGCTATTTTCATCACAGAGATGAATTTAGTGGATTTAGAAGTTTTATATCCTTTAATTGTGATCTTTTCACCTTTTGGTGAATTTACTTGTATCGACTTTTGATCACACAAAATACTGGCTTTATTGGCTATTAATCAATCCATTCCTAATACTACATCAAATCCTGCCAGACTCATTGGGTAAAGGTTTGCAATAAATTTCTGATTTAGAATTTTTATTCTTGCTCCTCGCAAGATTTCAGAAATTCTAATGGTTTCACCATTTGCTGTCTCTACTAGACATTCTTGTGGAAGTTTAGTTAATGATTGATTGAGAAGTTTGCAAAATGAAGTATTAATAAAACTTTGGTTTGCACCAGAGTCAAATAATACTTTAGCAAAAATATCATTAACTAAAAACGTACCAGTGATCACATCCGGGATCATCTTTGCTTCTTCTGCAGTCAGAACAAATGCTCTAGCATTTTTGGTATTCTTGTTATTCGTAGCTGGAGCTAATTTTGGGCAGTTAGGCTTGATATGACCTTGTTCTCCACAGTTGTAACATATCCTGTTGTTAGCTTTCTTCCTGCAGTCTTCTTCCTTGTGTCCCGATATTTTGAAAAAGTTACAGTATATGGAGCATCTTCCTGAATGTTTTCTTTTGCAATTCTTACAGTAGGGGTAGAGGTAGAGCCTATATTTTTCCCACGATTAGAATTTCCAGAACGAAATTCTTGTGTGAGCTTCTGGGTTAGGTTCCTCCTTTGATCCTCTTCTCGTGTACGGATTAATTCATCTGTCAATGTATTGGCTAGTTCTACAGCTTCTTCTATGGTTTGAGGTCTAGCTGCCTTGACTACGTGTCTTATCTCCCCAATTAATCCCCAGATATAACGGGAGATTAATACTGGTTCAGGTGAAGCAAGGGCTGGCACTATTCTAGCATATTCAAAGAATAACTTAGTGTACCCCTTACTATCTACACCAGTCATTCTAAGATTTAAGAACTTGTTTGCTATTTGTTCTTTTTCATTAGGAGGGCATAATTTCCTTTCTACCATGTTTTTAAACTCCTCCCATTCCATATTGTAAGTTCTATTACTTCCTTTAGTCTGGAGAATAGTATTCCACCATTCTAGTGCTGAATTCTTAAACAAATTGGAAGCAAACATTATCTTATCTTCTTCTGCGCATTTGCTTATTCTTAAGACTGCCTCAGTCTTTTCTATCCAGCGTAGGGTTGCAATGGACCCTTCGTTGCCCGAGAATTCCATTGGTTTACAGGACCAGAATTCCTTATAAGAACAACCTTAAGACACGGTTCTTCTTCTTTTGGGAATGGGCATTTGAAGTACGGATCCATTGTTTACGCTATTTTCGGGTTCGGAAGGTCGCTTGCTATCATGTTTACTTTTATTTTCTGCTTCCCTAACTGTTTGAATAATATATGGCATCGCATCTATATTCCTTGTGCCACTATGTGTTGGATGACACTGTTATCCACTTGGTTTCCATTGTTGTTGTTTGGATCTTCGTTACCCAAGTTATTGTTACTCTGGTTATCATTATTCAGATTTCCCTGGTTTACTTCGTCGTTTATCTGAATTTTAAACATTTATCACATATTAATATCACAAGATAATTAATAGTTTAGGTAACAACCACATAACACACATATTGGTCAAAAGCGTCGAGCATCGCGACTTTACTCTTTTCATATAATATGCGTCAAATACACACTAAAACAGGAAATTAAAAGTTACAATATTATGCATCACTAACCACGAAATGGTCTATACTACAATATATTATATATATATATATATATATTCATAAAAACATATTATATATTATTATATTATTATTATTACCAACTCCACTTTATCATCTTTCACGGATATGGATTTCCCCCGAAATCCATCTGACGCTCGTCGTATTTCCAGACGAGTTGTTCTCCTACATACCTCATCCTCTCACTACTTTCTAAGATTTCTTCTCCGAAAATTCGGAGTTCTTGCAAGTTCTCTGCACTCATTGGGGGTGCAGGTGCTGGTACTGGATCTGGATACTGTGGCCTGGGATTCTCCTGAGGGTACGGATTCTCTAAAATCTCCCTGACGTATTCGTCGTTGTCATAATAGGGATATAGAGGGTTCAGACCTGGATACGCTGCTATGTTTGTCAAGGTTTCGTCATTTAGATGGTAGCGTGGCACATAATCCCTAAGATCATCAAACCATGGATCATAATTTGGGTCTAAAGGATTAGGGGCTGGTATCCTAGGTATCTCCTCAGGGTTGAAATCATGCATTTCTACTTCCATCGGCTGAGTGGGAATTAAAGGTAAGGGTTGTGGGGCTACTAGTTGTTCCAGACTTGGGTCGGCAGCAGATGTTGCTAGGATATGGAAATTGGCTAGGCTTCTATTAAGCATATCCTGTGTATGGGCATCTGACTCTCGCTTAGCGGCTGCTAGGACTCTTTACTGTTGCAACTTCCGCATTCTTTTTCTACGCTCAAAGGCTCCCTTACTGAACCATCCTCTCTTTTCTGAGGGAATGGCTCTTCCGACTGAGCTTTAAAGGCAAATATCCCTTCTTCCTGATCAGCAAAATACCCAGAGAGGGTAGGCTGGAAAGAGGTACCTTCACTCCTAGGTGAATCGGATAACTGACGATACACGTCTGAGGGTCCTTGATCACTCCTACTGTAAACTAACAAATAGTCAAATAACACATAACAATAAAATACAGATATTCACGTATTTTAAGAATTCATTTCCTAACAATTTAAATAATATATTGATGTCAGCAGAACACTCCTGTGGCTGAATCAGTGGCTAAGCTCTGATACCACCTTCTGTCGCAACCCCCGCCCCCTGATCTGTCCTGGGAACGGGCGGCCGCGAACATTCATTTGTGGTGGTATCAGTTATTTAATTATTAATTTGGCAGCGGAAATTACAACAGGACCATAGTTAGGAAATTGTTTATCAGAGTAAAACCACCATATTTTATATTAATAACCACATGGGTAAACCCAAGTTTCTTTATTACAATACGTTTATAGGGATAAACCCTATTTTATTGAATTTAAAACATCGTCTTTTTGGTAACTTTTATAGCCACATTTTTCCAAGCCGTCAGTGCCCTCCAGCTGGTTTTTTTTTCTAGTTGGCTGTCACATTGTGTTACCTGAAACGCGTTTTAAAAACATTTGTCAGTGGGAAATACTGGTGAGTGAATCCCAGTTTAATCAAGAAACATTTTATCAATTAACACAGTATTGAGAGCAATCACAATGTTTATTTCTACACAATTACTCATTCAGTACTGTCAATCCTGACTGGTGGGTCATATTACACATTGGCTAACTCGTTGTCCAATTGTAACGTGTTCCACATTTTGTATACAAAACCCCAACATACCGGCAGTAATTGAAGAACTACAAAGACTCAATCACCGCTTAATCATATTGTAAAAGATGTAAGGTTTTGTAAAACAGATTACAAAAAGGTTTACAAAAAGCGGATAAACTCACTTTGCTGTTTTAGGCTTCTTCTAGGGTTTCTTGGTGTTAAATCTATAATTTGCACAAATGTACATATGGTAGTATAATAACCCTTTAATTATATTAACGATACCCTCCCCGAGACGGTATTCCAACAACTACGTCAGGCAGAACCACGACAGTTGTTACGGAACCCTAAATCAATCGGGCAGCGTATCTAATACGAAATTGGGGTTATAATACTTACAACGGAGCAGAACCTCGCTAATTAGGGGGTATTATACTCGAATATTATGCCTATTACTTCAGAAAGTCGAGATTTAGAAAAGAATTCAACGAACAGACTGAAGATCCGATGCCTCTTATTTATAGTGCATGATTTCCACTTTTACGCGGCCCGCGTAAACATAGACCACGGGCTACGCGACCCGTGTAGTAGCCCGGGTAGGGTTTAGGGTGTCCGGGTCATCGTATAGGGTTGCCGGGTGTTGGGCCACGTGGCGGCCTGGGGTCGTGCCAGCCATCACCTTCTCGCGGCCCGCGTAAGGGTGAATAGGAGGGTTACGCGGCCCGCCTAAAACCCATTTTTCTTGTTTTTAATTTATTTTTAATGGCATAATGTATTTTGGGCTCGGTTTCCACGTATGGGGTATATTTTAAGACATATTAGGATATTTTAAAATATATAAGGGTGTCAGAAAATATTCGGGAGGGTTGTTACATGTAGGGTCAAAGTGAAGTTTATAATATAGGGTGTTATGTTGAGGAAGCAATCAAACACAAGTGGAAAAGACTATATTACCCTTTGACCATTAATAAGTGACGTTGACTTTAAACAGATTTTAACACCGGGGGGTAAGATTGCAGCGTTTCGCATTCGTTGGGGGGTTAGACAACAAAATTTTCCTGGGAGGGGGTTAGAGTGCCAATCACATATAATCTCAGGGGGTAAAATTGCAGTTTACTCTTTATTTTAAATTCCTTTTTAATAATTAATATATGGAAATCATGTATTATAAATGTAGAAATAATTCTTTCATAATTTATAATATATGGATATCACGTATTATAAATGTATAAATAATTGTTTCCTAATTTATAATAACTAGATATAAGACCCCGTTGCGTTGCGGCCGGGGCTTACAAATTCAGCCGGCATGGCTTAGTTAATAATTAAGGGGCTGTTTGTTTACCTCTTAATGAGGGTCTAAATGGTTCAGAGCTCTTACTGGTTCAACACTTAATGATTCATACTGTTTGTTTCGTGAGTAAATGTCTGAATGTTTCAGACATTTGCATCTGAATGGTTCAGACATTTGCATCTGAATGATTAATTATTATACTGAGTCTCAATGGTTAAGACCTCTAATATGAATTGGTCAGACATTTGTCTCTGAACGGTTAAGCATTATACTGTCTCTTAATAGTTCAGACCTCATACTGCTTAAGCATTTAATAGTTCAGACCTCTTACTGATTCAGCACTTAAACATTCAAAAGTTACCAAACAGCCTCTAAACATTATACGTGAGCTCCATGTTACGGTTGGTGTATTCGGTACCAGTACCCACTTTTCTCGTTTTTCAGTACCGCTACCGAACATGTACCATGCTCATCCCTACCTAACAATGTTACCAATTAATAGTATATAAATAAATACTATAGTACATGGTTTTATCATAAAGCGATGTCCAACTTTATAAGCTAAAAATACAAGTTTTAATGCCTAACAATGTTACCAATTAATAGTATATAAATGAATATCGAAATTTTTGATAAGTCAAATATTCAATATGGTATTTTATGGTAATTGATTTAATTTTAAATTTCAAATTTAGTTCATACTCACATTATCTCCAAACTAATTTTCGTTATTATCTATAGCTTTAGTTTTATGATTTAAAATCCCCCCATATAATCCTGATTTAATAACAAGTTTACCATTAAACTTAATAAAATGTTTAGATTATATAAAAAACGTATAATTTATTCAGTCCCAGTGTAATACAGGAAATCAGAAAAGACAATTTTCTCTCGTTGGATGTTTCGCAATGACAATAAATCAAATACAAAGACAATCACTATCCAAAGTTGATTTGTTTTTTTAAAATAACAATGTTTTCACATGGTTCGTACGTAGCTTTTCCAGAGTTATAAGTAGAGATGAAGATAAACTATTAATTGTTGATAAAAATAGTAATTTTCCGAGTAGGGAAATCCAATGGTGTCTACAAAGATCTTTTTAGAAATTTGTAAAATTTCATTACTCCAGTAATATAATATGTAAATAAATTATAATAAATGCTTTTTTATTGTATTATTTTTTTATCTAACCTGTCACACCCCCAAAATACCACCTAGGGAACGTCCCTGCTAAGCGTGTGACGATCTAACAACGGGCCACTAATTACATTGAACCCATACAAGTTTATAAATAAAATCCTCAAATGTTAATGAAAATAGCATCATCAAGTTTAAATGAAAACCAACATGTTCAGCGGAAGCAAATAATCAACCAAGTTAAACTATTTCAAAACCAATGTATAATGTCAAGAATTCAATCACAAGAATCTCTCCAGTCGACCCATGACCACTCCTGCTACTCCAGACAGCAAGTTCCCAAATCCAAGATACCTAACGACCTGCGAGCATGCAACAAGTGTATCAGACAATGCTGGTGAGTTCATAGTTTTACGAAAATGTTGATTACCAAGTGTTTAGTTAATCCATTGAATTAAATGTTGATAATACCCCGAGTACAAGACGGCTCCTGATTTACATTGCCCTTTCTCCAATGCTCCTATCAAAGCATTGGTCATGACTAGGTCATTAGTTCAACACCCGTCCTCCCAGGTACGGGGTGAGGTTGCCAAACCTAAGTAGCGCTACTAACTAATACCTTGTTACCTCTCAGGTAACCAAACAACACGGAGGGACTTTAAAGGTGATAGGATGAGTATATTATACAACATTACCGATTTACAACAAGACGTATTCCTCTCAGGAATACCCAAACAAGTTACCCAAAACCTATCCCTCCCTGGGATACCCAAGGACTGTCCCAACCACCGGGACGTATGCTCAAGAAAGATGAACTCACCTTAGGTTTGCTCGGTTAGATTAAATACCCGTTAAACAGTTGATCAATCAAATCCTATTGTGGTTACCAGATTCAGTCAGTTTCTCAATCACATAACGTAAATTGTACCACATATTATGCAAATAACATACACATATCATCATGCTTTTTGGGAATCCATATAGAAATCAACAACAGTTTACTAAACAACACCTAACGAACAATACTATTTAACATATAACACTTAAACGAACAAACGTAGGGCCCATATATATACAACATCTTTTATAAATCTACCCGGGCCCAACTGATTACGCAGCCCAATAATACATGTGTGTATGTTGGGCCGAGGGGGTATAATCGAAATCATCTTTTTCCCATTTCAAATTTATTCAACGCAAGGTTCTCAAACAATTAACATTTCATCAAATACCCACATAATATCTATATTACTTTCAATAAAAATCTCAATCATCTAACAAGAGTATCTAACATGAATATATGATAACCCAACTATATGCATGTGATCTGACAAAGTGTTCGGCCCAGCTTATCAAGTGAAACCCAATGAATCCTTGTGTTAATTACTTCCCATTATCCGTTAATTTGTTAAAGCACAAAACAGCTTTGTATATGTTACTTATTTCAATACATCAGCCCACTCACTATATACATTAACCAGCTAGCTATTTACAATTTGACCGGCCCACAACAATTACTGTTATCCATATCATTAACAATAACCTATTTTCATATAACTAGCAATCAAATCACATAACAAGATGCCTCTAAATATTCAACATAGCTTAATCGGAAATCAGGAAAATAATCAACCAGTTTCGATGACGCCCTAATATGACTCCTATATATCAACACAACCTATATCAATTTAATCGGCCACACAACTTGTTTCAATAATCTGATCATTAATATAAACCATAATTGTTGCAATAATCTGATCAATTTAATCGAAACCACACAACTTGTTTCAATAACTTGTTTCAATTAATACCTCTAATTCATGAGTTAAGTTAGGTTATCAATTATCAATTTCATGCATGACATACGGCTCAATCAATATACACCATCATCATAACGTTCCTAAATCAGATAAATCAACTAGCAATCATACGAGTTATTGCAATGTTACGCATAAACAAGAATAAAGCGATCGCGGAAAGTTGAATAAAACAGGTTCACTAACCTTCCAATGGTGGTATCGTGTTTAAGGATGGTGCTAATAAGTGCCTAAGATTTGATCGAAGGAGGGGGGTGGGGCCGCCGTTGCAATACAAGTGGGAGAAATAGGGTTTACAATGTTTGTAAACTACCAAAATAATGATATCCGATGCATGCGTACATGCACTTAATTCCCACTAGTTGGGCTTATGTTATACATGTGTACGATAACAAAGTGGCCGGCCCAATCTCATACTCTCACTTAGGCTTTACTAAGCCCATGAACAAGTGCGACACAATCAAACATATATGTGAGCTCGGGTTGGGCTCGAGTGATCTCGAGGCCCACATGTGCCGAATAATTTCGCGGCCCCGTTTAGTTAGTTCCCTAAATCTAAATCTACCAAACCACACAATTAAACGTATTACTAAACTTCACACATAAAACGTATTACTAAACTACACATATAAAACGTATAACGGTTCCTTGTAGCTAACTAGTCAAACACACGTAAACATATTCCATCACGTTTTACATTTAGCAAGTATATACGCGAAAGAGAAATAATAATAAAACAGGATCGCGTGACCAAGAGACAATGACCTTGAAAGTTTGGGTTGTCACATCATCCCTAACTTGAAAGAAATTTCGTCCCGAAATTTGATAAGCCAACACAGAGAAAAAAAAATGAGGTAAACGATTAGGATGACTGTGGATTTTCCTCGGGTGCCAAATCATCCCCAACTTGAAAGAAATTTCGTCCCGAAATTCACCAGCTTTACCAGGTTTAGATTAGTCATTAGGAAAGAGTTGAGAATATTTGAGCTTCATCTGATCCTCGTACTCCCACGTGAACTCCGGTCCACGTCTTGAGTTCCAACGAACACTCACGATTTGGAATTCAACTAAGTTAACGAACCTTGACTCCCTGGTCCATGTGTTCGATAAGCTCCTCCAGTAAAGGTATCGCACGTGTTTCATTAGACAACCATTGCCTTAGATCTGAAACATAAATGACATCGCGTGCGTTACCCGATTCGTCGGGTAACTCAAGTTTGTAGGTTACGCTACCGATTTCTCCCAGACTGTTAAATGGTCCATCGTGGCATCAGTTAAGCTCGCCATGCTTCCCAAGCATCCCACACCCTCCCAGGGTGAGACTTTCAACACGATACGATCGCCTACAGTGATCTTCCAGCGTTTCCCAAGTTTATCAGCTTTCCTAACGGTCACGCGTTGCCACCAATCGACTCCCGATCCAACAACCTTCCCAAGAGTTTCGAGTACCAGTCCTGGACCAGTAATTAAGTTGTCCACCATCTCAATCTAACAAGAAGGTTGACATTATTGTCTATGTAATGCCTCAACAGAGCTGTCTGGTTACCAAGATGATAACTGCCGCAGTAGCACTCAACCATTGGTAAAAGTCCTTCCAATTTGCACCAAATCCAATCCCACACATGCTCGCAGCATGTCTTCGAGTGCCAGGAGTGCTCGTTTTCTCTGATCGTTTGCCCAACGTCGATAAGCAATGCCTGGTCCTGACGTGAGCCAAGGGTGTTGTGTATTTGCCTGATATAAATCATGCATAGATCAAATTCAGAGGTAACAGGAGTTGGCACCTCGTACCTAAAAGCCGCCTCTCTCAGAGGAACATTTGCAATTGTGAAGTCTCGTCAGTTTACTTGATTGCAAGAAAGTGTGCTGGTAACTTGAGTCCATCAATGATCACCCAGGTGATAATGTTTCTGTTTCAAGTTGTAAGTAGACTAGTGACAAAATCCATGTCAGTCTGTTCTCATTTCCATACATGTGTTTCTGGTTGCTAATATCCCACCTTGACTTTCCCACATGTCAAACTTTGTTCCCATGCGTGGCTATGTGGGCCTTCAGGCCCGGTCACCCATACATGGTCGTCAGGTTTTAATATGTCCTATCAAAACTCAGGTGAATAGGATATCGAGGCCCGTGTGCTTTGCCTGCACCAGTTCCCTAAGGTTGCTGCATAGTGAGGTCCATATTCGTTCCATGAAGTAGCAAATATCGTCCGACCTGCCAAAAGTTGTCTCCCCATGCCCCACATGGGTCAATCTTGATAACTCTCTTCCTCCAGTTCTTCAATTTGAACAAGGCGAGTCTGATCAGGTATGTTAGAGTGGATAGCGAGCTGCAAAGCTCGTGCATGTCCAGGTTTCACGGTCGTATTCCTTCAAAAGTTCCATCCAACGATGTCATCACATGTTTAGCTCTCTTGAAACAAGGGTACACAGGAGGCCCTTATGATCGGTCTAAGTGGTGCATTCGGTACCATCCAAGTAATGCCTCCAATTTAAATCCAAAGACTACGGCTTCCACCGCAGATTGTATGTCGTGCAGTTCCTCTTCGTAACACCATTACGTAAGTCATCACTCTCTCGTGTTGCATCGGCGTGTAACTGGGACTCTGATTCGAACCATCCTGGTATATCGCCGGATCATCGGTACCCTCGGATAGAAGTGATGCTCAGTGCGTTGCAGGGTTGGGTTTCAAAAGCGGAAAAGTCGTTCCCCGGTTTTATTTCCCATGAATTCACAGCTCCCCGCTGTGCTAAGGAGGCTGAAGTTACGCAATCTTCGAAAATCCCATGATGAATCTACGATAGTATCCAGCGAACCCAAGGGATTGTTGTATCCCAGAAGGAATCTGAATTTGCATAAGGTCAATCTGAAATTCCACCTGACGATGTGGGGATAAATCAGGTAACTCTTCAGAAAACACGTCAGAAAATTCACGAAACAGCTGGAAGATACTCGATCTTCCTTTCTTCAGGTTGCGAATCGGTGACGAGAGCTAGAATAGCAGGGTAGCCCTTTCGTAGACACTTCTGGGCTTTCATGGTTAAGATGATGCCAACCATGGCACCACCACAATGATCTTGAACTGATAAGGATTCCCTACTAGGGAGAGGGATGCGCACGATTTTCTCTTTACAGAGAATTTCCGCTTGATGCATTGATAACCAAATCCATGTCAACGACCACGTCAAAACTTACAAGAGTATCGGGAAGTAGGTCAATGTCGAACACTTGACCTATGAGATCAAGTTTACAACCAAAAAGAACATGAGAAGCTTCTATCGATTTACTACCAACTAACTCTACTACGTGCTTATTTACAAGAGGGGTGGGAGTCAGTCCTAACTGATGACTGAACCCCAAAAATACATAACTCCGATCGGCACCAGAGTCGAATAAAACAGAAGCAAAAAAGATCATTCAAAGAAGACGTACCGGTCTCAACATTGGCATCATTGCGAGCTTCCCCAGCGCCAATAGTAAATACTCTTCCACGTGCCCCATTCCCACCATTGTTCCCATGGTTGTTATTCCCATTATTGTTGTTGTTGCCAGCATTTTGATTAAGTTGAGGGCAATCCCTCTTAAAATGACCCTCATCACCACACTGAAAGCACCCCTTTTGATTACCCTGATTCTGTTGAGGCTGCTGCCTCTCCTGTTGTCGTGGCTGCTGCTGCTGCTGTGGCTGCTTAGGAAGCCAGACCCTACAATCTTTAGCCATATGACCCACCTTGTTGCACCTATGACATACCCGAGTGCATGGCCCGCGATGGTGGAACATACACTTATCACACTTTGGTAGCTTTCCCGCGTAAGAACCCTGATTTGAATTGTTGCTCTGATTCTGGTTCACAGAAGACGACTGGGTAAAACTACGGTGAACGTTGTTGTCTGCCCTTTTCTGAGATTGGCTGGCACTGGTTGCTTTGTCAGCATCATTCCATTTTCGCTTGTTATCACTAGCAGGTGTGGTAGCGGTAGCAGCAGGGGTAGTAGCAGAAACACGGGGCGGTAGCGATCCACGCTCAACCTCTTGGTCGGTGATCTTGTGCGCTAAACGGATAATCTGAGGTAGATTGTTAAGGTTTTCAGCAGTGACATAACCCTTCACAGCTGGTGCTAGGCCCTTGAGGTACAACTCAATTCTTCGAGGTGGAGGTCGAGATAGGTTAGGACATAAGGTTGCTAGCTCATGAGACCTCTTCGTGTATGCCTCGATCTCTGACCCCTCCATCTTCAGATTATAGTACTCATTTTCAAGCTTATGTATCTCATCACGAGGACAGTACTCCTCTCGCATCAACTCCTTGAACTCATCCCAAGTAGTGGCATTCGCCATCTCAATACCCAACATCTGAACTTGGGCATTCCACCAAGTCAAGGCACCATCCTCGAGCGTGCCTGAAGCATACTTCACCCGGTCCCCCATGGGACAGTTACACATAGCAAACACAGATTCGGCCTTCTCAAACTAACGCAAGAGTCCCACAGCTCCTTCAGTCCCACTGAAGGTCTGTGGCTTACAATCCATAAAGGTCTTAAACGTGCAGGCAGGTAGATTGTTTTGATTCGCAGGTTGACCTAAAACGAAGGGATGTACAACACACAAATAAGATTCGAGTATACGACATAAGGATAGAAATAAATTGGCACATATCGTACCAGCCTGGTAAGCCGCTAGGGCTTCAGCTACACGAGTGTTGATCAAGTTGGTTAATTCGGCCTGAGTCATGGCAATGTGGCCGCGTCCATGGCCTCGTCCGCTCATGTTTCTATACAAGAAGAGGGGAAGATTTAAGATGCAAGTTCAAGTAGGAGTCAAGCATTACTATGATCTCCACAGATTACTGAGTTCTAAGTTCTAACACAACGTCATTTAACAGAGCGGAACCCCTTTTGCACTCATCGAGTTTCACTGGGACTCACATGAACCCCACATTATTATTATGTGTGCACCCATAATAATAATCCAATTTGCATGTTCATCTCAGCTCCCCTCAATTCGTGTTAAAAGGTTCCCTGAATTCAATCAGTAAGACAGGTGACACCACAACATAGATCATGAAAGTTCAAGAAGAGTCGCACTCTTAAAACACGAAACATGGGTTGACAACATATAACTCATACTATGGTGCCAAGTGTGTATTCACGTGTGATGTTACTCATAAGCAAACACTAGATATGATACGCCATAGTAAACAAGAAACGAACCTTGCAATCTGGAGCCGAGTGTCATGGTCGATTTCAGATTTGTTCGGTTATAGTCTGGTTTTGTAAAAACGTTTTTAAAACCAAGTTCACTATAACCAGTGGCTCTGATACCAAACTGTCACACCCCCAAAATACCACCTAGGGAACGTCCCTGCTAGGCATGTGACGATCTAACAACGAGCCACTAATTACATTGAACCCATACAAGTTTATAAATAAAATCCTCAAATGTTAATGAAAACAGCATCATCAAGTTTAAATGAAAACCAACATGTTCAGCGGAAGCAAATAATCAACCAAGTTAAACTATTTCAAAACCAATGTATAATTTCAAGAATTCAATCACAAGAATCTCTCCAGTCGACCCATGACCACTCCTGCTACTCCAGACAACAAGTTCCCAAATCCAAGATACCTAACGACCTGCGAGCATGCAACAAGTGTATCAGACAACGCTGGTGAGTTCATAGTTTTACGAAAACATTGATTACCAAGTGTTTAGTTAATCCATTGAATTAAATGTTGATAATACCCCGAGTACAAGACGGATCCTGATTTACATTGCCCTTTCTCCAATGCTCCTATCAAAGCATTGGTCATGACTAGGTCATTAGTTCAACACCCATCCTCCCAGGTATGGGGTGAGGTTGCCAAACCTAAGTAGCGCTACTAACTAATACCTTGTTACCACTCAGGTAACCAAACAACACGGAGGGACTTTAAAGGTGATGGGATGAGTATATTATCCAACATTACCGATTTACAACAAGACGTATTCCTATCAGGAATACCCAAACAAGTTACCCAAAACCTATCCCTCCCCGGGATACCCAAGGACTGTCCCAACCACCGGGACGCATGCTCAAGAAAGATGAACTCACTTTAGGTTTGATCGGTTAGATTAAATACCCGTTAAACAGTTGATCAATCAAATCCTATTGTGGTTACCAGATTCAGTCAGTTTCTCAATCACATAACGTAAATTGTACCACATATTATGCAAATAACATACACATATCATCATGCTTTTTGGGAATCCATATAGAAATCAACAACAGTTTAGTAAACAGCACCTAACGAACAATACTATTTAACATATAACCCTTAAACGAACAAACGTAGGGCCCATATATACACAACATCTTTTATAAATCTACCCGGGCCCAACTGATTACGCAGCCCAATAATACATGTGTGTATGTTGGGCCGAGGGGGTATAATCGAAATCATCTTTTTCCCATTTCAAATTTATTCAACGCAAGGTTCTCAAACAATTAACATTTCATCAAATACCCACATAATATCTATATTACTTTCAATAAAAATCTCAATCATCTAACAAGAGTATCTAACATGAATATATGATAACCCAACTATATGCATGTGATCTGACAAAGTGTTCGGCCCAGCTTATCAAGTGAAACCCAATGAATCCTTGTGTTAATTACTTCCCATTATCCGTTTAATTTGTTAAAGCCCAAAACAGGTTTGTATATGTTACTTATTTCAATACATCAGCCCACTCACTATATACATTAACCAGCTAGCTATTTACAATTTGACCGACCCACAACAATTACTGTTATCCATATCATTAACAATAACCTATTTTCATATAACTAGCAATCAAATCACATAACAAGATGCCTCTAAATATTCAACATAGCTTAATCGGAAATCAGGAAAATAATCAACCAGTTTCGATGACTCCCTAATATGACTCCTATATATCAACACAACCTATATCAGTTTAATCGGCCACACAACTTGTTTCAATAATCTGATCATTAATCTAAACCATAATTGTTGCAATAATCTGATCAATTTAATCGAAACCACACAACTTGTTTCAATAACTTGTTTCAATTAATACCTCTAATTCATGAGTTAAGTTAGGTTATCAATTATCAATTTCATGCAAGACATACGGCTCAATCAATATACACCATCATCATAACGTTCCTAAACCAGATAAATCAACTAGCAATCATACAAGTTATTGCAATGTTACGCATAAACAAGAATAAAGCGATCGCGGAAAGTTGAATAAAACAGGTTCACTAACCTTCCAATGGTGGTATCGTGTTTAAGGATGGTGCTAATCAGTGCCTAAGATTTGATCGAAGGAGGGGGTGGGGCTGCCGTTGCAATACAAGTGGGAGAAATAGGGTTTACAATGTTTGTAAACTACCAAAATAATGATATCCGATGCATGCGTACATGCACTTAATTCCCACTAGTTGGGCTTATGTTATACATGTGTACGATAACAAAGTGGCCGGCCCAATCTCATACTCTCACTTGGGCTTTACTAAGCCCATGAACAAGTGCGACACAATCAAACATATATGTGAGCTCGGGTTGGGCTCGAGTGATCTCGCGGCCCACATGTGCCGAATAATTTCGCGGCCCCGTTTAGTTAGTTCTCTAAATCTAAATCTACCAAACCACACAATTAAACGTATTACTAAACTTCACACATAAAACGTATTACTAATCTACACATATAAAACGTATAACGGTTCCTTGTAGCTAACTAGTCAAACACACGTAAACATATTCCATCACGTTTTACATTTAGCAAGTATATACGCGAAAGAGAAATAATAATAAAACAAGATCGCGTGACCAAGAGACAATGACCTTGAAAGTTTGGGTTGTCACATAACCCGTGTAGTGCCCGGATGTATAACCTAGTTGTAGTAATATAATAGTAATAGTAATAGTAGTAATTATTATATAATTTAAAGGACTTCATATAATTTAAGAAAGCTTAAAGTTTCTAGAATATTTTTTTAGAAGATTAGGAACCATACCCTTGTGTCCAACACCCTATTGTCTTTTATACGAAGTCTTGAATGACTAAGACAACAACTTATATGCTTACCAAATTGTGATACGAATATACTATAAAATGGTACATAAAAGGAATAATGGATTCAATAATCTGAACTATTAAGCTATTGGTTGCTGCTGGTCCAAACTACATAAATATTTACTGGCCATACCATCTTTTAACATATTGACCAACAACGAACATTTTCTAAGACTAGTGGGTATGGAGAGCCTCATCCCCAAGGGGATGGGCCGCCACGTCAGCGCCACGTAGGCTTGGCTTGGAGGGGATGGACCTAGGGGTGGGGATGAACCCCTTTATATATATATATATGTATGTATGTATAGGAGTGTGTGAGGGAAGGAGGGGCGTCGAGATCGGCTACCAGGGGCCGGTTTTCACGGGCCTGGCCCGGCGCCGGAGCAAGCGGTGGGAAGATGGGGCGGCGACATGGAGACGGGCCGAGGGACGAGCCCCATTCCCTCCGGTCTAACTGAGTTTAACCCAATTAGTTCTTGCTGGCTTGGATGCTAACTTGGTTCAAGCTTCTTGTTCTTGCTTACATGGATGCTGACTTGGATACCACCTCACCACCATCTCCACCACCACTTTTTATATCTATCTATCTCCGTCTCTCCATCTCCACCATTTCCACCACCACTGCACCACCGTTGAACCACCTCACCACTGCTGCACAACCTAGCCACCGCAAAAACCACCTCCGACCACCAATAACCTCTAGCTTCTCTAACCCCCAAATTTCCATAGGAATCTCACCACTCAAATCATTAAACAGAAGCGATAAAACCCAAAGCTCTGACTAACTTAACATTATGAACCACACAATCTTTCCTAACCCCAAACCCTAAAACTTGCGACCAAAAACAACAGAGTCGGTTACCTTCTTGAGTTGCCTGATAGAATCTCAAAGATTATGTGCATGTTCCACTAAAGCATGCATATAGGTGGATGCAAGGGCATCCAATACTTGATGAGAGGAATTGCCTCCTCTGCCTCCTCAAAGAGAGAGAGATATGGAGGGATAGGGGGCTTGAATGATGATGAGAACATGTAGATTGTGTACTTTCCATGCAACAAAGGCTGAAGTAGTGAAAGGTTTACCTCCAACGCCAATGGTTTCTTAGAACCTGCGATGGTGGCATACATTTTTTTATAGAGGGGGGACTTGATTTTTCTATAGAAGATAATATAGTTTTTTTATAAGAAAGTCAAGGGAGGATTTGATTTTTCTATAGAATATAGTTGAAAGAGGTACGTTTGATGGTAAGCATGTGAAGGATGGTATTCAATGGGAGCGAAGCATCAATTGAGGCTGTAGACATGATGGGCAACAGAGGATAATCGATCACATGGAAGAAGATCAATGGGAAGGGTAGCGGCCAAAGAGAGAGGGTCTTTTTCGGGTTTAGTTGATACCATGTTAGAATGTGGTAATGTTCATCATGTGAATTTTGGTGATGAGATCTTATACATATAATGATAATTACAAAATAACAAAGGATATACATAACAAAAAGACAGAGATAAATAAAACTAAGAGTAATCTTGATGCGATAACACAAGCGATCAGATGACTCAAGAACGATATGATTTAAATCAAAAGCTTAAATCAACCCAAATGGTTCAATAGACCTCAAAGGTGTTTTTACAACAATCAAAACTTAAAAACTAATATAAAAGTTCATCAAGAACAATATTAATAGTAGATCTAACAATCTTGGAGATAAATACTAATAAATAAAAGATAAAACATAAAAAAAACTTTTAAAACTCAAATTATGAGATAATCTTTCATCAAATCTCTATCATGATTTTGAATAGAACATCTATCTTTAATAGATTGTATCATCTAGATTATGTTCCTGTATGAAGTGAGTAGCACTCTAATTTTAGTTATGGGTGTTTACGGTTCAGTTCGATTAGTTACAATACAAGATAAGATGTGAATATAAACCTTTATAAAGGTCTTAAGAAAGGTTCTAAAATTACATTTCTTTAAGAGGTTTGTACTCGATTAACTCAAGCATCATAATTACGTATTATGCCATTAATTTTTTTAATAAAAAGAGCTCAACATCAAATATTTAATAATACTTTAGCTTTAAAAAAATTTCTCCATACTGAGTGGTGAATCTAACAAAAGATCCAATTTTGAAGTGGGATTTTGGACAATACAAGATGAACACTAAAAGGGTGTCTAATAATTGGACATTTGAACCATTATCCTATTGGTCCAAAAATGGACCAACAATTTAATCAATGACCTACCAACAATTTAATCAAACAGCTTTACCCCATTATAACAACATTTCAATGTATGGATTCCAAATCATTTCATTATTCATTCCTCCACTTGTCACATATGACTCCATTAAAAGTGACCACAAATTCTTCCTATATATTAATTTCCAACATGACGAGCAATAGTGTTGATTTTGAGTTTTATATTTTAGCCACTAAGCTTTTCCACTTTTTCTTTCTGAAAGTGTATATTATAGATTTGCCCTCCCTTCAACCAAAAATTATTTCTTTTTTATTCTTCCTGTTTATTAACTTCCAACAAACTTTTATTTTTAACTTACACTAGGGTAAAGACCCGCGCGCGTTGCGTTGCGTCGCGAGGCTTTTTGAGTTGAACACATAATATGATGCTAAAGAACCATAGCAAACACATATTTATAAATTTCAGTTCGTGCAAACTGTAATCAAGTGCAGGTCAATGAAATGGGCTAGATCAGAAACTATTAATGTTACAAAATCATAACAAAAACCAAGCATAAATTTATAAACCGTAGGGTTCTTGCAAATAGGGATGAGCTCGGTACCGACCGGTACCGAAAATCCCCAAAAGTGGGTACCGGTACCGAATATATCCGGTACGGTACGGTTCGGTACCGGTATTTGAGGGTAAAACCGGTAAATACCGGTACCAAACCGGTACCGTACTGTATCGGTACCGAAAATCTCAAAAGTTGGTACCGAATCGGTACCGAAAGTGTACCCGGTTCGGTAAATTTAGTACCGGTACCGGTTCGGTACATAGTGGAAAATCATCTTACAAAGCACAATGCACACAATACAACTCCTATTGCACAACATTGTTGCAAAATAATAGTATATAAATTATTCACTCTACAATTCGCTTCTATTGAATGAATAGATTATGTTAAAATATGTCAAAGATGATTATAAAACTAATTGTAGCAAATCGTTTGGTTGGATTCATGATGTAGATCGAGCAACGTCTTTTTCTTTTTGAAATAGAGTTGTTCTTTTTGGTAGAGTAGGTCATGCGTGTGTTGGTTTCATGATGAACACAACATCCATATCTATATAATCAAAACATGCGTTCACGACTTTATTTTTTAGTTTTCTCTATTGGTTGTTATAACGAGTGCCTGTACCGTAATGAACTGAACTGATACCGATCAAATTTCCGTCGCGTAGCGCGGAGGGATCCCACTAGTTTTTCAATAATTCTTATTCATATTTAAAAAATCTATTAGCCCCACCTACGGTAGTACGGATTCCAATTTGAGTCAATAAAAGTCAACTACAGGTAAGGTTTTGATAACCGGAGTGGTCCGAATAGGAACTGGTCACCTTGCCGGTTCAGTTCACAAGCTATGGACCATGGTTGGTTGAACATTATCTCATGCATGTATATATTAAAAAAAGGGTTATTGGATTTTATCACCCTTAACTATTGGTCATTGGCCGCTGCCACCCCCAACTATCACTTTGACGCCCGTCACCTCCAACTTAACACTTAGTGTGTTCTGTCACCAAATCACTAACTTTTGATCCTATTAATATACTTTTGGGGGTGTCCTAAGATCCCTAAAACATTCCCAAGATCCTTATGACACCCCAAAAAGTGTAGCAACATGATCAAAAGTTAGTGATCATTTAACGACATGGTGACAAAACACCTCACCCTCCTCATTGGAAGCAGCCTCTCTATTCCTACGGGGTAGAGGTAAGGCTGTCTACATCTCACCCTCCTCAGACCCTACCTTAGCTTTGCTATTGGTGGGATATACTGAGTATGATGATGAATGATGTGACAAAACACACTAAGTGTTAAGTTGGGGGTGACGAGCATCAAAGTAATAGTTAAGGGTGGCAGTGGCCAATAGCCAATAATTGTGGGTGATAAAATCTAATAACCCTAAAAAACGAAAAAGATAATTACTGAATAAAATATTAACATTGGGGGTAAGATCAAATAAAAAGTTGATTTTGCCTAAGTAGGATGAGAAAATCTTAATCATTCATTTTTCAAATCAATGGTTAAGATGAAAGTGTATGAGAAAGGAGGAGTGTAAGGGTATCTTGGGAAAATCCTATTTATGAACTTTCTCTCTCCACATGCAAGGCACATACATATTCTACCCCCATTTTTTAAACGTTCATAATTTTTTTATACGACATTATTTTTTCATAAAAATTTCACCGTAAAATCGAGCTTCTTTTTATCTTTAATTTGAGTACCATATTGCTATATAAAATATTAAGACTAAAAAAACCACTAAAATGTGTTGTATTTTATATTGTATAACATTTTTTGTGTTAAATTTTTTGTGCTGAATTTTTTTGTCTTAAATTTTTTTTTCTCAATTTTTTGTGCTGGATTTTTTTGTACTACATTTTTTACTGAATTTTTTCGTGCTATATTTTTTTGTACTAGATTTTTTTGTACTACATTTTTTGTGATATATTTTTGTGTACTAGATTTTTTGTGCTAGATTTTTTTGTACTATATTTATTTTGTTGTATTTTTAAAAAACAAAAGGGGTGCCACATGTTATTTTCACTCCTATTTATAAGGACCAAAATGCCCTTCGCGAATTGAAATTGTAGCAACTCGGTTTCACTCGAATATGGCTTCAGTCTGAAATTATGCGAGTCAACTTGGTTTATTTTAAAATCCCTTAGCGAATTGAAATTGTAAGCCCGAACAACTCGTTTACAACTTATTATCTATTTTTTTTTTTTTGGTAAATTCTGGTTGTCATATAAAAACTTTAAGGACAATTACACCAAGATAGCCGGTAAGCGGGCAACAAGCTGCGCCGCTACCCCCTTTTGAATAGCGAAACCTAACCTAGTAAAAACGAAACCCCGATCTCTAGGAGACGAAATGTTGTTGTGAACAACCCGTTGGACCCGTTCAATAAATCTGATGGCTTCTGGGGCTAGCGAGCCAAATGTATCAAAGGCAAAAGGAATAAAGGAATGTTGATTATCCTCGCAGGATTTTGCATGTTTGTCCATTTTCTTCACTGCCGCCCTTGCAATCGCCTGACCAGGGACAAAACCTGTATCCCGTAAGCCTACAAGGGGGGAAACCCCGGTAAGATCAACACAAGCGTGTTTACCTGCATCCCACCCGAAAACTAAAACGTCCGCGGGGCGCAATGTGGATCTTCCTTCCCTCGGATCTGTCAAAAAGTTTACGGGGGCTTCTTTCTTCACCGAGATCCCCGCCCGCTTGAGGATGTCCCCCAAGACATCCCGCACCCAGTCGTGCCTATACTTAAAACCTGGCAGTTCTTTACAGTGCAGAGCATGCTCCCCAAATTGGTCTAAGCAAGCTTTCCGGCAAATCGGGCATTGCTCATCATTAGGGAACATAGGAATCATGAGCCGATATTTTAAGATAGTACGGTATTCAACGGCTGACATCTTTTGGCCTAAGCCCTCGATGGGGATGACCGATAGAAAATCTTGGGCGTGGGGGCCCCGTAAACATTCTAGGACGGCGTTCTGACGAGGGGTCGTACAGAAATCTGATCCAATATTCTGAGCGATACGACAAAACAGAGCACTCGCCAAAGTCTTCTGGGTCTTCGGTGGGGCGGTGTCCCTGTTAGCGAAACCGCCAATATCCAAATCCGGGAGGTGTCTATGCAACTCCCCTAGAGCCATGTCATAATCCCCATCCATCCCAACAGCCCCACTCTCGCGCAAGATGTGATCTTGCAGCCCCCACGATTGAGCTCGCGAGGCAACCAAACCGTAAATGGAGACATCCGTGGCCGATAGAAGCCCCAGCCCCCCCATCTTACAGGGCAGAGAAGCAACCCGCCACTGAAAATCCCCAAAAAACGGACCCCCACACACCACAATGTCCTCTATAGCCCCCGTAGCCCTTTATCGAATAAGGAAACCGCCTCCTTTACAAACACAGGTTGACAAGTTCGTAGACCAAAAAGGAGCTTGGCGACACCCATGCAAGAGCGCAGCAGGAGAAGCTCACTTTGCGGGTCTCGGAGTTGCGAAAGGCTACTCATAAGGTCCACTGCCTGGGAAGCTCGCCGCGCAGCCAAAGCACTAATGAAATTGGGGTCCCGGCTAACAGGTCCCCCAAGGAGTCTCACGCCCCCCGTTGGTCTTCCAATCTCCTTCGGGAATAAACTAGCCTCCAATTTTTCTCCATTGCAAGACGGCCAATATACCTCTGTTTTTTTATATTAAGCCGAAGCCCCAAAGGTGGTCCCTCAGATTGAATGATAGCCAGAGCCTTTGCTACCTCAGATGTTTTCCCCATAATAGTACCATCATCCAAATACCACGCGTGGAAGGGGAGGGTGCAACTGTCTCGTATACGTTGTGTGAGGGGGGTGCAAGACAAGGGCGAACAATAGAGGCCCCAAAGGATCCCCCTGCTAGACCCCCGTGGACGACCCAATACAGTCATTACCCACATAAAGCCTAGCGGTTTGCCCATAAAGAAAATGTACCCACGGAAATATAGATGGGCATCGAATCCAAACCTCCCGCAGAAGAGCTGTGCGATCCACTAGGTTGAAGGCATTGGAGAAGTCAACGGTAAGCATGGCGAAGGCCCCATCATCGTGAAAGGCGTTAAGGAACCTGTTCACGCTATGGAGGATAGCTTCAGCCCCATCTGGTGTCCCAACCCCGAATTGATGATCCCCCAGGTACCTAACCATCTCTTTCCCTACCTTTTTCATCGCTATCTTGGAGACCAGCCTACGCCAAATGGCCCCGACCACAATAGGACGGATCCCCCCATCAGGTTTCAGCAAGGGGGTCAGATGAGCGGAGGCAACGAACTCAGCAAGAGACCTGGGGCATAACCCCCCCCCCCCAAGAAGACATTGACTACCCCGGTGATGGCTAAAACTAAACCCGAGGAAGTTGAGGACCCCTCTCCACAAAAGCTATCCAGTAAGTGTTGCGCCCTGAGCCCATCTCTCCCGCACGAAGTTCCTTTGGGGAATGACTTAATGCACCCCAAAACGCACTCTGCATCAACAGTTAAGGGTGCCTGAGGGATTGTGCCTGCCGGCACAACCGGAGGGGGCGTAACCGGGTGTTTATCCGCGAGGGCCTCCATAGTGGAGGGCCCAAAGGGGGCAACGCCAGAAGAGGACAACACCTTAACCGCAGCTGTGAAATGACCATCTGCCACTTTACGAAGGCACTGCTTAACATTGGTTCGGCCCTCCCGACCTTCGGGAAACGGGTCGAACCCATTTACCACCCCTTTCTCCTTTACATCCTGAAAGAGGGAAGCAACTAGCTCGCTAATCCCTTCCCCGTCTTTCCAGACAGAAAGAGCCCATTGGATGCTAAAGCACTGTAACGTTTTCCTATTCCCGGACCGACGTTCTTGCCTATTGGCAGGGCGCACAACTTTTAAAGTACAGCGAGGCAACAAGAGTAGCTTAACCCAATATTCAACCGACCCAGGGGTAGCAATCACCTTCCACATAGCCGATGTTAAAGCTTGTGTGAACGCCATTCGACAACTTGGAGGAATGCTCTTGACTGTCGTGATGGGAAGAGAAAAAACCCGCTCCAAAAGGGAGCCAACCACACCGACAGAGGCAATGCCTTCCCCAGAATCCCCCCCTCCCGAAACTTGTGGTTTGGGAATCCCCACAATAAAGTCCCCGGTCCCCCTCGAGCTAGGGACGAATTTAACAAGGTCATCAACATGATGACACCCCCGGCTAAGAGCATGCACAACCATGCACTCCCCGCACAACCAGTTGTTAAGCGTTTTCAAAGTTTCTCCCACGTCCTCATATAAGTCGGGATCCTTAGCAATCGCATCCTGTAAAGTATCTTTCCTGTTATCTGACTTGAGGTGGTCTCGTTGGAAGTGAGAGAGCAGTCTCGCGTATCCTTTGGACCCTACAAAACCATCTTTGCAAGAGTGAAAATTCCTGAAGGGGCAAGGCCTAAACCCCTCAGGGCCTCCCCCCCCCCCCCCACACACAAAACCTTTCATCAAACACCTAAGAACAATACCCCAACTCGAGTGAAGTAGGGGGATACGCCAAATACTAAAACTCCCTGCCAGGGAGGAAGGAGGGGGAGCAACCACGAGTTGCCTGCCCCCCTTACTGGGTCAGAACCCCACGCTTTAAGCCATGGGTGGTAGGGAGAGGTGAGAAAAGTAACAATCAGGCAGCAAAAGGTTGAAGTAACTAACTAGAAACAGCAACAGCAGCAACAAGGATTCAAAGTTTTATAAAAACATCAACAGCAGCAGCAACGAGCAATATTTACCTTTTGCAGATGAGGATGATGATCTTTAGGGTTTTACGGAAGAATGGGGCGTCAAACCAGTTGTACGTCGTCGTCTTTAGTGTGGCAGGCAGATCGGCAGAGATTGGGAGTGAATTTTGACGATTAGGGTTGGGTGTTGGCAAATTGTGTGTGTCAGAAATGGGATCTAAGAAATGGGGGCGAAATCCTCCGCTGATTTTGGGGAAGAAGGGATTTCGAAGAAGAGGGGATTTCGCAGAGCAGGGATGTTGGGGAAGAAGGGAGGATTTCGCAGGTTAAATGATATTTCATAACTTGATTATATATCATAAATGATATTTAAAAGGTTAAAAAAAGGTAAACACAATTAAAAAAATCAAGTTAGGATATTTTAAATAATTTTTACAAGAACATACTTTTTTTACAAACGTTTTAACTTTGATATAGCAAATTAAGAGACTTTTTCGTGGTTTTTTACATGTTCAACTACTTTAATATGCTTGATTCAAGAAACGCAAATCGGTAATTTTGGCCGGGATTCGGCTTCCAAAATTTAGGGTAATAATGATTTTGAGATGGAATATGTGGGAGCATCGGGTCGCTCGGGAGGTTTGGTTAGCATATGGGATCCTAATTTGTTCCGGGCTCAGGGGATGTCAAAGGATATAAACTATCTTCACATTTGGGGTCATTGGTGGGTTCCAGTCAGATCATTAACATAATCAATGTCTCTGCTCCACAACGGGTGTCGGATAAAAAAGTTTTATGGTTAGCTTTATCGGGGGTTGTCAATTCAGGGAACGGTAAGTGGGTTTTATTGGGTGATTTTAACGCAGTAAGAAGTAGGGAGGAAAGGAAAAATTCTAGTTTTAACAACGCGTGTGCCAAGGACTTTAATGAATTCATTGACAGGAGCGATCTTATCGAATATTGCATGAAAGGTAGGAGCTTCACTTTCATGGCTCCTAATTCAAACAAACTTAGTAAGATTGACAGAATTTTGGTGTGTAAAATTGTTTTCGACAAATGTCCTGATGCATGTTTGATAGCTCTTCCTAGAATTCATTCGGATCATAGCCCGGTTGTGTTAATTTCTAGCAGAGAAAATTTTGGAGTTAAGCCTTTCAGGTTTTTTAACTCTTGGCTTGAGAGGGACGGTATTGAAGAGGTGGGGGAAAATGCGGTTAATTCTTTTGACATTGTGGCTGACCGGCCCGATGTTAGGCTGATTTTGAAATTAAGATTCATTAGAGACAAGATAAAAGATTGGAGGAATGAATGTGTGAAGAAAGAGAAGGAAGATATGGTTAGAGATAAAGAAGAATTGGATGCATTGGATAAATTATGTGAGGAAAGGGATCTTAGCGAAGAGGAAGAGTGGATTAAAGAGGAATGCTTAAAGAATATCAAGGAACGTGAGCGGTGGGCGATCATGGATTCAAAACAAAAGTCTCGATGTAAATGGGCGGTTGATGGTGACGAAAACTCAAGTTTTTTTCCACAGATTATGTAATAATAGGAGGAAGAAAAACGATATTCCGGGGCTCATGATTAGGGGTTCGTGGGTTTTGAAACCGAAAATGGTTAAAAGGGAGATTCTGAACTTTTTTAGGAACCACTTTTCGGAGTCGTCGGGCAATAGACCGGGTTTGGTTTGTCATAACATAAAGAGGCTTTCGGATGCGGAAGCTATGGGTATCTCGGGAGTTTTCACGGTTAAAGAGATTAAAGACGCGGTCTTCGAGTGTGGGTCGGATAAAGCCCCTGGTCCGGATAGGTTTAATTTTAAATTTCTGAAACACTTTTGGAGATTTTTCGAAAAAGATTTCAGAGATATCCTGGCGTATTTTTATGATTCCGGTTCCATTGATAGATGTTGCAGTTCGTCTTACATCACCCTTGTTCCTAAAATTGTTGATCCGATCGGCTTAAAAGACTATAGGCCGATAAACTTAATTGGGCTTGTTAGTAAGGTTATTTCCAAGATTTTAGCCAATCGCCTTAAGGGTGTTATCGGGGGTATTATCTCGGAGTCTCAGTCCGCCTTTATTAAAAATAGATGCATCCTTGACAGCCCTATGATATTGAGCGAGTTGTGGTCGTGGCTCAAGAAAGAAGGAAGGAAAGCGTTCATTTTTTAAATTGATTTCGAGAAAGCTTATGACAATATCAACTGGAGCTTCCTTATTGAGGTTATGAGTCAAATGGGTTTCTCCGCATTGTGGTGCAAATGGGTTAAAGGGATCCTTAGTTCGGATCGCTCCGCGGTGTTGGTTAATGGCTCCCCTACTTTCGAGTTTCAGTGCCAGAAAGGTATTAGGCAAGGTGACCCTTTATCTCCTTTCCTTTTCCTTATTGTTATGGAAGCTCTATCATGTTTGATTGCTAGAGCTAGCGAGTCGGGGCTATTTAAAGGTATAGTTTTACCTAACGGGGGTCCTTTGGTGTCTCATTTATTTTATGCCGATGATGCTTTGTTAGTGGGTGAATGGGAGGAGGAAAACTTTAAAGCGGTCGCTAGGATTCTGTGGGTCTTTTTTGCGTGTTCGGGCCTCAAAATTAATTTTAACAAGTCACACCTTTTTGGTGTGGGAACCGAAGACGCGGAGGTTGTTCATATGGCGTCGATAGTGGGGTGTTTGAGGGGGTGTTCGCCGTTTACGTATTTGGGAATTCCGTTGGGTGCTAATATGAATAGGATAAGGAACTGGGATGCCATTGTTGGGATAATTAAAAATAGATTGGCTTCTTGGAAGGCCCTCTCTTTGTCTATCGGCGGTCGTGTGGTCCTTATCAAAGCGGTCTTAGAGAGCCTTCCTATATATTTTTTCTCTATTTTCAAGGCGCCTATTAAAGTGTTGGATAAAATTGAATCCCTAATGAAAAACTTCCTATGGGGGGGGGGGGGGGGACAGAGGAGGTAAGAAAGACACATTGGGTGGCTTAGGAGAAGGTTACGCGTTCCAAAAAAGATGGTGGGCTCGGTTTGTGCAATCTCAAGTTAGTTAACGAAGCTCTTTTGGCGGAATGGGTGTGGAGGTTCAAAGTGGAAGACAACAGTCTGTGGAAAAAAAGTGGTTATGGCTTGTCATGGTAGGAAAAGGAGGTGGTATTTTTTACCTTCTAATCCGACGATGTCGGGGGTTTGGAATAATATTAGGAGGATGGAGGAAAAGTTGATCGTTAATGGGAAGAGAATTCACAATTTAATTAAAGGGGTGGTAGGAGATGGTAAGAATATTAGATTTTGGGTTGATGTTTGGTGCGGAGATACGGCTCTCATGATTAAATGGCCCTGTTTATTTGCCCTTGAAAAATAAAAAACGTGTTGGGTGAGTGACCGTTTGGAGGTTTCAAATTCCATTATCCGGTATCTTTTCAATTGGGTTAGGGAACCGAGCACGGTTAGTGAGGTGCATGAGCTGAATGAGATGTTGTCTTCTCTCGACGGAATCAGACTTACAGCGGAAAGTGATAAATGGATATGGTCCCCGGAGGCTTCAGGGGTTTTCTCGACGAGATCCTTCAAGGCAGCAGCAACGGTTGGAGTCAGGACTGATGTGGTTCCTTTTTCGGTTAAAGGTTGCGGGTGGGTTCCGGCCAAATGCAGAATTTTTATGTGGAGAACCGCTCTTGATAGGATCCCGACTAAACAAGCGTTAGAAAGAAGAAACATTCAGGTTGGTTCGCCGCTTTGCGTTCTCTGCGGGGATGGTGTGGAATCGGCGGAACACCTATTTACGGCCTGTGAAGTGACTATGAGAGTTTGGAACCGCTTTTGCGGATGGGTGAATATTCCTCCGTTTTTTGCGTTCTCATTCTTGGACGTTATAAACCTGCACAAAGGGGTAGATCGGGATTCAAAAGCCAAGGAGATTATTCGCGGCTTGGTGATAGTCGTTTGCTGGGCGATATGGAGATCAAGGAATGATAAGGTTTTTGCCAACGGTAGGGTAGATAGTGAAGCCATGTTTAGCGAAGTTAGATCTTTCGGATTTTTTTGGTTAAAAAATAGATCGAAGTATAGGGAGTTAGTTTGGAGAGATTGGTGTAACAATCCGTTGTACATGGTGTAATTGGTGGTAGCGCGGTCCTGGTTTTTTTTTTTCAGGCCAGCTGTTTTTATAATATTCTCTTTTCAAAAAAAAAAAAAACTACTTTAATATGCTCAAATTTTGTTAAGAGACCCTTTCATGAAAAATGAGAAAGTATGTTTGGGGGCGTTTGACAACATCTGAATGGTTAAGTGTTGAACCAGTAAAAGGTCTGAACCATTAAGAGCTTGTATAATGCTTAACCGTTCAGAGGCAAATGTCTGACAAATTCAGATTAGAGGTCTTAACCAATCAGACTCTGTATAAGGCTTAACCATTCAGAGGCAAATGTCTTAACCATTCAGACATCTGCTCGTGAAACAAACAGTCTGAACCATTAAATGCTAAACCAGTAAGATGCCTGAATCATTAAGAGCCTCATTAATAGATAAACAAACAACCCCTTAGTAAAGTATAGCTTAACATTGTCAGATAGAAGACGCATTTAAGGGTTTGAAGTCTATTGTTATTAAGGTGTGTTGGTAAAGTATAGCTCTCATGTAGTTGAGGATTTTAAGTCCTATTGTGAACATATGTGTAAATTTATAAGTAGGATTAGAGGGTGTGTGAGTTAACAATTTAAATAAATTTGTATCCTTTTAGTTGATGCCATACATCATACTGGATGTGCTTTATGCTGAGATGACACTCGTTTATTGTTCATTACGATCACCTAGTGTGGGTGTGGAAAAGTGATGTGGTGATGAAGGCGGGGAGTTTTTCACCGGCGTGAGGGCATTTGGGTTGTGACTTGTGAGGTGGAGACTCTTGATTGGTGGATGGATTTTGGTGTGTTTTAATTTGTTGATATTTATTTATTTTTTTTTAAAGCGCTACTAACCACGCCGCTCTCACTCCTCCATTTTCGCACCATTGCCACTTTTTACCGTGTGCTAAAAGTACACCAACTTGACCAGTTCCCGAGTGATGTAAATTTTCTAAAAGAAAATTGATAAATCTTATTACTTAAAGAGTAAATATGTAACTAAATAAATTAAAAACTATAGTAATCTTTTTATACTTTAAACATACATTGATGACTACAATAAAGCCAAGAATGATGACTTAGAAAAGTGGGGTAAAGTTTTATACAGCTAAATGTAAAAGCATTATCTTAATTATCACTCAAGGATGTGTCGATTTAATAAATAATACTAAAACAAAGGTTAAGTTATTCTACAAAGACTTCTAATTGTAAGAAGTGTAAGAAGGATTTATAGAGTGACAAGTGTCCAATAACCTAAAACTAAGAGCATTCTCATTCAATCCATCAAATTATACATACATTCCACTAAAAAACAACTTCTATATCAATATATTTCCACTAAAAACAAATACTTTTTCTCTCTCCTTTTCAATTAAATAATATTATCATCACATTTTTCTCTTTCCTTCACTCACAACCACTTTCAATATATATTAAAAAAATTATACTGGGTGAACAGTGTCCCCCCAAATATACAGATGAACAGTAACATTTTCTCTCTCCTCCACTCACAACCACTTTTTATACCCTTTACAATATAAAAACTCACCCTCACAAGTTTTGATAGATTGGATGAGAATGCTCTAAACCCACTACATCACCACAAAAAACCTAAACACCCCACCCCACCACCACCCAAAACCCACCCCCCACCCCCACCACCACCCAAAAACCTAAACCCCCACCCCCTCGGCAAAAAAAAAAAAAAAAAAAAAAAAAAAAAAAAAAAAAAAAAAAAATTGGGTGGGTGATGTGGGGGGGGGGGGGGGGGGGTTAGGTTTTTGGTGGTGATGGATGTTTATAGTCTTATATATATGTAATTAAATACGGATTGTAATTTCAAAAACTTGTATTTCATCGTGTTAATTATGTACTATTTAATGATGTTTAAGTAATTACTAATCAAGTCAATAATCGTGTAAAATATATCGTGACATTCGTATTATTATTATACTGCTTATACTATATCATGTTAACTATATCTTGTGTTATTCGTTCTATTGAATTGGTATCTTTAACTATGCTAAATATGTCGTGTAATCCACTTATTGAGTTAAACGTGTCGTGTCGTGAACGATTTGTTTAACACTACACATCATGTTTTGACAGCTCTAGTTTTCATTGTGCATTGTGTGCAAAGGGGAAAAGACGACGTGGAATTTGTGTGTCTATTGTCACCTAAAATGAAAGAGACTAACATCATTTACAATGTTGAATAATATGATCTAGTATATGTCAATGTTGAATAATATGATCTAGTATATGTGGTAGATTGTTTGTTTCCCATTGTCCTTATATAGCAGGAATAACATAAAAGAATCGAAGGTGATTTGTTTAGAGAAGAAACTTTTGCATACATATAATAATACAAATAGATCTCCTTAGTTGAAGTATTCAAGTAGTTGTCATGAGAAAAGTGGGAACCATCCGGTGGCGAACGAGGAAATTTTTTCTGAGGGTGCGGATGAAGGGGTTCAACCATATTTTCAAGGGGTGCGATCCGATTTTTTGCCGAAAAATTACACTTAATTTTTTTTTTTCCAAAGGGTGTGCCCACCCACCAATCAACATGGGTCCGCCCCTGTAACCCTCAAAGAAACGCAACAAATACCTTGAGAGAGCCACCATTGCAACACGATCGTTGTCTTATGTAGTTCAATTAGGATTAGACAATCCAACAGTTCAATTTTAGATGGAGGTGATAGAAAACATTTATAATTTTCATCTTTCTTTTCACAAAACATGTCTGAAAGATAGGCGGGCCAATCCCAAGTATTTTGATGCTTGGGCTTTAGGCCTCTAAATCAATAAGGCCTCCAACTTTAAAAAAGAATTATATATATGATATATGGGATGTGCTGAACTTATCTTTACACATACAAAAAAATAAATAAAAAATACAAAAAAAAAAATTTAGTTCGCCAACAATAAATCTTTTAGGTTATTTTTGTCGGTCTCAAGCCCGGGTAAAGGAGAGTTTTTCTCAAATAGGTTTTTTTTTTTGGAAAATATCAGTGGCGAAGCTTGAAAAAAAGTTCGGGGGGTCGGAAGGTAACGGACCTAAATTTTTTTTTCTATGGTGTAGTTTCGAGGTGTATGTTCGGGTCGGACGTCGGTGATTCGATTCTGGTCGGGTTGGTCAAACATTAACATCAAATAAAAAAACGTTCTCAAACGTTAAAAAGAAGTTATCATTTTATTCTTCCCAATAGCATAATTTAATAAAAAAACAAGTTAACAAATCACCCTAAATTTCAAACTATAATTTCTATCTAAATCAAATCACAATAAGATTAAACAAATAAAATTAGACATAGTTACAGAAAGATTCAACAAGTTTAGGGCAAAAGTTCAGACCAATTTCACCCCTAATTTCAACCTAAATCACATAAATTGCAGCCCTAAATTAAACCTAAAGATAAAAAACACATACCTTTAACCTTATGAAGATTGATGAAGTCGAACAAGAGTACAAGACCACAACAACGAGCAACGTTTTGGCTTTTGTTCTCAAACAAGAAGTTGAAGTCGAACAGTTCTGGAACCTGCGTTTTCCCCTCTTCTGCAGTTCTGGCTTGTGGCTTCTGTTCGTCTGGTCGATGTCCCAAAGTAAACGAATTTAGGTTTTTTTGGATAGGGTGGGCTTTTAAGTTGGGCTATATAATGATTTGATTTGGGCTATATAATATACATTCTAGTATTCTACCAAATATAATGATTTTGGCTATAATATTTGGGCTAATTAAATATTTTATTTGGGCTATATAAATAAAAAAATTAAAACCAGGGGGTCGAAAACGTATACACCTATTTTTTTTTATAAAACCAGGGGGTCGAAAACGTATATACCTACAAAATCCTATACGAAACGTACATATATAACACTACTGACCGAAAAGTTCGGGGGGTCGGGCACCCCTCCCCGCCCCTTAAATCCTGCGCCCCAGGAAAAGACCTCGAGTTTTTAATCCGTTTTAGGCCACCAAGATGGTTGAACCGGCCTTGGTTAAAGGGAGTAATTTTATCAAACCTAAGTAGGGTTATGTTTTTGTGATTCTCTGTAAAGGATTAACCTATTTTTGACCAATTCATGCTCATACGTATTTTCTCTCCTTTGGCAACTCATACGTTTTCGGCCACCACACGCCATTTTCCACTTCAACTTTCGCTTCAATATGTATGTAGTGCCCTTATCCACTCTAGTGAGATATGATGGAATGGAAACACTCACCATTTGCTGTGATTGACTAAAAATAGAGCCAATGGTTAAAGCCTTAGCCCAATTCAGGACCATATAATTTAAAGGAATTTCATTTATGTAAAAACACCTATTTGTTCATATTAATAGAAAATCAAAACCCTTTATTTGTGGTTCCTAAGAACAAAAAACATTAGGCATGTGATTAAAAATATGACCTCATATGTGAACATATTTCAAGTATAGATGAAATTTTGACTGGTTTTCTTAAAGCTATACATGGTATTTTAGTCGTAACACCATAACACCTATGGTGTGCTTTTTGAATATACACGTGTTGTGTTTCTTGCCCGTTCCAACGATTTTAAAGGCCCTAAGCGAACTATAAAGTTGGAGTCCTATTGAATTGGTATAAATAAAATCAACAATTGAGATTGATATTTGAGACATTGAATAACCACAGCGATGATTTTACTAATGCTGGCCCTAATTTCGACAAATTTGCAATCGGTTTCACATTGGTTACTCAAAAGGCGCCGCAAGTAAGGAGGGTTGGTGTGTTGCGGCGTTGCTTTTGGATTCTAGAATGAAGCGTGCACGAACAATGTGGACTTCTTGAGTAAAATCCTAAATCTTATACCTAGAAACATTGTTTAAATAGGCCAAAAACAAGTCTAATATATATAAAAAAAGCTCTTGTTTTTAGATGGTCTTATACCTTAGCTTAGGTTGATAAGCCTAACAGACTCACCGTATTAAGAAAAAAAAAGAGTTTTCTTAAACATGGAACTACCTTTAGCAAAGCACCTTTACTTTCCATTTGATAATATATCACACAATAAAAACACATCAAATAAAAAGAAACCAAAACTCTACAAAAAAAAAAAAAAAAAATCCACAAGAAAAATCTAACTTTGGAACCTTTTCCCAAAGCAAAAGAAAACAAATCCAAAGGAGTTCAACTTTTACCCCAAACAAAAAAAAACAACAACTTTAATACATTTAAAATCCTGGATGTTACATATACGTCAAAACATTTTTTTTTTTGAACGGCGATATTTCTACAACAGGCGATAGAGATCGCACCTACCCTATAACTCGGGTAGGCCCCTCCGCCCCACTCCGGCAACCAAGGCTATGTTGTCTTAACCGGGCCCACGCTTGGTGCTTCAGAGTTTGGCTAGGGCGTTCCCCGAGAAAATTTCCAGCCCACTGCCCACCCGATTTACCGGGAGCGTGTAGTTGCACCCTCCACAAGAGTCGGGGACTCTCTGGAGTAAATGCACTGTAATAGAAAACTCGGGGCGGCTCCCGGGTTTCGAACCAACTGGCCCTCCACCCGTTCATTGCCATTCCCCCAAATATGATGAAAGTGGGGATCGAACTTGGCCATCATAGGATGAACCAAATCCTTTCCACCACTCCACCACAAGTGGAGGATTACGTCAAAACATTTAACCTAAACTTAATACCTCTCAAAAACCTAAAAAACCCTATTATATTTATCATCATCATCACCGGCGTTGCCACGTCAGCAACTTCCGGCAACCGCACACGGCGGCAATCCGAGACTTCACACTCTCGAAATCCGAAAACCGACACGGTATGGTGATCCCGCCGGGATGATCATGCCCATACTCCTCCTCAGCATCCCGCAACAACTGCCCAAACAACGGATGATTAATATATATCACCGGCACCAACACCCTCTTAAAATCTCCATCTTTCTGACCGACGTACACCGCCATCTTCCCCTTCGGCACCGCCGCACGCGGCGGGGCAGAAAACTTTTCAAGAACCGGGTTTTTTTGAAAACCGGCTATTGCTTTTGTCTTTAACCGACAACCCCATTTGAGAAACTTTGATATGGATGTTGGAGACCGGTCTAGCCGCCGGTAACCGGCGGATGATGGCTGGTTTCTCCGGTGAAGTCGCCGGAAAATTGAAACAACTCGGTTTTTGATCAAAAACCCTCGAATTTTCATCTTTTTTTTTAAAAGATTATACCCTTTTGATCAAAATGAATTCTTGTTGGCGGGTTTTCGATAAAGGTTAAAACTTGATGTGAATTGATTGTTTTTCATAAGACATGGTGTTGATAATTAGATACCCAAATATGTATGTATGTCCTTCAAGAATATGTTTGTGTATGTAAGTAGGGGGGGGGGGGGGGGGTAGAGAGAGAAACAGGAGTAAGTGATCAGATATTCAGATGTGAAGGAAAAATATAGTGTGAAAGTGTGTATATATACATGGATGAAGGTTACACATACTAAAAACACGTTGAGTGTGTGTGATTGAATAAAAGTAGGAATGAACAAGCAACAAATAGAGCTGGTCATGGGTTTTTGGATTTGGAATAGGAAAAAGTCTGAGGTTGAATCTGGCCGTTGGATTTGCCACGTGGGATATGATGATTTGTTATTAAGAAAAGGTGTTTATCGGCATATTATTTATGCTTTTTATATGTGTATTTTTTAGGAACATCTATCATTTTATCGATATTTTAAAACACCCCTCTAACGAAAGGGAAAGACACTAATGAAAACTAACCGGCGTTTGGTTGTAAAAGGTAAAGGCATAAAAGAAAAAGTAAACGTCCGTTTAGAAAAGTAAGCATCCGTTTGATTAGATCAATTGTTTAAACAAATGAATATTGTAGCAAGATAGCGCAGATTTATATGCTTTCACTATCATGGATCTCTTGACAGTTCACGATAACTATAGATCGGGACGACGAACGAAGAAAATTTTATACGGGATTATTCTCACAACTTGTTGGTACATATGGAAGACGAGGAACGAGCTTGTCTTTTCGAACTCACACAAATCCACCAGACTAATCACGTGGAAACAGATGACGACATGACGGAAATTGTTTGGATGTTGTGAGTGATGAGTGTGTGGTGAGTGATGGGTGCCCCTACCCCTTAGAGAAGATCAAGGATAATTATTATTATTACTATTATTTAGAGTATATATCTTTAGATTATTTAATTAAATTGTTTTAAAAAAAGATAGGCATAAGAGGAGTAAGGTTGATTTTTAAATTTAGCTATTTTATTGGTTTTGTATCCGAGTATGATTCAAATTAGTAAGTCGGTCGTATAAATAATGTCAATGTATGTTTTTTATTCGCTTGTGTAAACGACCTTATGTTTAACAAGTGGTATCAATAAAACATACAACTCAAACTAAAACTCTTGCTCATCTTACGATCTATGCTCGGTTCCGTTATAGTTTACCCATCTGTTTCCGGTTCGGTAGGGTTTCTGATCGAAGGTGTCCAAGTTTCGATCATAGTAAGTTTCCAATTGCAGGTGTACAGGTTCCGATAACAGGAAGTAATTAATCGAAAGAAAGTTCATAGAAAACCGACCGCAACGAAGAGTCTGTCAAGAAACTGTAACAATGGCAAAGTTACAGGTCGTAGGAGGAATAAAAAAAACTGAATCAAAGCAACTACAAACAATGGTTGACGTGCATCAAATCGTATCTTCAAGGTCAAGATCTTTGGCAAGTAACGAACGGTACCATGATGAGACAACCCTCAAACGATATAACGGCTCTATCGCGAAGTGGCAGGTGACAACGGGTCGGGCGATGTTCATCATCAAGACAATAGTTGATGATGATGTTCTTGATCACATTTAAGACCTGGAATATCCAAAGCAAGCATTGGATACGCTTGAAACCTTGTTTACGAAGAAAAACGATAACCGGTTACAACTAGTTGAAGGCAACTAATGACGGCGTCCCAAGGTGATCTTCCTATTTCACAGTATTCTGAAAAATTAAAAACCTATGTCGTGAGATTGGAGAACTTGAACCACCGTCTCGGGTTAGTGATGCTAGTATGAAGCGGATACTCATTCACGGTTTAAGGCTAGAGTATCGCAGCTTCGTTACCGCTATCCAAGGGTGGGTGATCCAACCAAGTATAACCGAGTTCGAGAATATTCTTGTTGGGTAAGAAGCCTTGACAAAATAGTTAGCTGAGGTGTCACTTAAAACCGAGACTGAAATTGCCTTATATGTTGGGAGAAAGGAGAAGAATCCTTTTAATAAAAATCAGAACCTTAATGTCACGAAAGGCAAGGATAAGTACCGGGATAAAAGTAACCGATCCAAGAGAAAAGAATGTAACAGAAAGGACCGAGACAACCCAAGAGAAACTTCTGAAGAAAATTCATCGGACGAATAGAACCAAGAAAAAGAATCAAAGTATCGATCAAAACGATTTCCGTACAAGTGCCGTAACACAAAGGACATATGGCAAAAGACTGTTGGCAACCTAAAGAGGAAGGAAACGCAAGTGTGGTTAGCGAAGAAGAACCGTGGGATGCTGAGGCATATATGGTCGAGGTTCAAGAAGAATATGTTTTTTAGCCATCACCAAATCCAAGCCGAACATGTTAGATGAATGGTTTGATGTAGACTCCTACTGGTTGACTAGTCAAGAAGTAGTGCTTGAGTTGGAACAACTGAAAACAACCTTAGACTCGTCTACTGTTATTCTGAATCTAGATGATGAGGAAATTGTGGTTGAAGAAGACAATACGGATAATCAAAGCATGGTCGTGACCAAACAAGCCGAGAAAGAAACCGTGTTAGTAAAATTGCACGAAAAGAAAGTTTCGTCTTATTTCACGGTTTATCAAGATGAAGGAGTTAGGAGCGTGCATCAAGTTAGGATGGAAGAATTGCTTTGAATACAATGTTTGGCATGAAGTTGAGAAATCAAAAGTTGTTTCCCATTCAAAGTGGGTAACGCGGTTCCAAACAATGTTCTAACGGGTAATCTCGAAACTAGGAAAATTGTAACTAGGAAAAGCAACCTGCAAATATTGTAACAAAGGCGAGTCCAAGAATTAAGTTCAAAGAAGTACGAGCGTTAGGGGAAGCGAAAGATCTTGGTGGAACAATGGGAGTTGGTATTGAGAGGGAGTGTGAAATTTGGTGCAATACTAACGCAAAGGACACAAACAGTTAATGCCGAAGGTATAAGGGTGATTCGGTTTGGTCTCATGGGACGGCTTGGAGAAGATAAAGGATAATAATAATAATAATAATAATAAATATTATTATTATTTAGTTAGAGTATTTATCTTTATATTATTTAATTAAATTGTTTTAAAAGATAGATATAGGATACGTGATTGATTTTTGATTTTAGCTATTTTATTGCTTTTGTATTAGAGTATGATTCAAATTAGTAAGTCGGTCAACTTAGTATAAATAAATAATGTCGTGTATTTATGTTTTAAATATGTGTACGTAAGTTTGAGATTAACAATAAAAAAAGGAGTTTGTTTTTTTTCTCTTTGGTACATTTTGATAGCATCGAAAATAAAGTTTTAGTTTCTCAATGGATTTAGATAAGAGTTTTAGTTTGAGTTGTATGTTCCTGATTCGCTTGTGTAAATTACCTTAGGTTTAACAGGAGGAATTAGGGTGAGTGGTGTGTTTGAGAGGTATTCATACTAGAATCATTCACACAAGGATTCAGCATAGGGGGCGTTTGGTTCGTGGAATGATTTGGAATTGGAATTTGTATAGGAATTAGAATTTGAAGGAATTTGATTTGGAATTTAAACATTCCAATTGGAATTGGAAATTGTTGGAATTGGAATCTCAATTCCATTTTTGTTGTGTTTGATTGTCAAGTGAATTGGAATCCATCACCCTGGCACCACAACCACCAGTTCAGGTTGAAACGGTACGGGTCGAAACGGTTCGTGTCGAAGCAGTTTGATTCGAAACGGTTCGATCCGAAACGGTTTGGGTCGAAACGGTTCGTGTCGAAACGGTTCGATTCGAAACGGTACGGGTCGAAACGGGCTGCGTCGAAACGGTTCGATTCGAAACGGTACGGGTCTAAACGGTTCGCGTCGAAACGGTCTGGGTTGAAACGGTGCGTGTCGAAACGGTCGAAGATTCCAATGAATTTACTTTAATTCCTTCACATATAAGAAGGATTTTGAATTCCTTTAGTTAAAGGAATTGGAAGGAATTCATTCATGCATAATTCCAATTCCATTGTCAACCAAACACATGAAGATTGGAATTGGGATTCCAATTCCATCAAATTCTGTGAACCAAACATCTTAAGAGATGGAATTCAAATTCCAATTCCCTTAAATTTCATTGAATTCCTGCGAACCAAACGCTCCCTTAGAACATTTGGCCGGAATGATTAGATTAGGCCTGCACATGGTATCAAAAAGCTATCACTGCCATAATGAGGTTTTCTCACTGTGACCAAGCTTCGACATACGAACAATTATTTGTAAGAAAGAAATAGTAAGCATAAATGAGGGAAAGGTAAAATTGTGTAACATGATCTCCTAGGGAGAGGGGTATTTATTCCCATTTCCTATTGGAATGTCATGCCATGTGGCAAAAGATTATCGACAATCTAAGGAGCAAGGAAACACAACTATGGTCAACGAAGAAGAACCGTGGGATTTTGAGGCATATATGGTCGAGGTTCAAGAAGAATATGCTTTTTTAGCCATCACCAAATCCAAACTGAACATGTTAGATGAATGGTTGATGTAGACTCCTACTGGTTGACTAGTCAAGAAGTAGTGCTCGAGTTGGAACAACTAAAAACAACCTTAGAGTCGTTAACTGTTATTCTGAATCTAGATGATGAGGAAATTGCGGTTGAAGAAGACAGTACGGATAATCAAAGCATGGTCGTGATCAAACAAGGCGAGAGAGAAACCGTGTTAGTTGATGCCGACTATGCAAGTTGAGTCCCCAATAGCTAGCATATTTTAGTGTGAGTGGGTTTTGTTACGGTTAATGTTTGGTTTTGAGATTGAATGTATCATGCAGATATCATTATATAACACCCCAATTATCTAACTAGGATTGACATAATAATACTTATATAATTATACAACAATCAAGTGTGGACCTTATAGGAGTGATGTGCTAAAAATGGTCTAAACAAATTAACTAAACTAAACCCTAAATTAGACATGCTAAGTTTTAAATTTATAAAACTAAGACTCTCTAACCTAGACCACACAACCAGCAAGTGTACCGGTCAATGTAGTATAACTTAAGTAAGTCTGAGTATCGAACCCACGAGACTCTCTAATTACGTTACTAGACTCTATAGACTTGACAGACTGACACGACTAAATTGATTTCATATTTTGAGGGGGGGGGGGGTTTCTAAAAATCCAAAATTTCAATTAAAATAAAATTAAACTAAGACGCGACTTAAACGAAGATTGAGATCAGAGGTGACGAACAACTACCTAGGTTGGAATCCCAATTAATATCGTATGGTTTCTATCAGATGTTAATGTATTATGGAACCGGGATCTTTAAATGCTAAACCCTAAGAGAAACCGAACAGGACCCCCGACCCTTCTCGGGAAGACACCTATGGAACTCTAAAAGGCGGTTAAGACTACCGGTTTATTAGGCTTCCCTATGGTTATCTACTTATCTAGAAAAGTGCCCTCATGTGACTAACTACCTTACAGTTGAAAGGCTAGGGCAACTAAGGACTTTGATTTAACTCGATAAGCAAACAATGAAAGGTGAACTAAGGAGATATTCTTACGAATTACCAAACCCTAGCAATCTAACAATAAAGACGGACCGACAATCTCTCACCTTACGGATATAAAGATTGGTAGAATACTAAACCCTATTAAAAACCTTAATCACAGTTTCTACGGAAATCATGCACAATTAACCGTAAACTAGTCACTAACCCACAGTCTATGCCCTAACTAGCATTCATACATGGAAGACATCCACAAAAACGCAAGTGAAACATGTGATCGGATTTAAACAAGATTAAATACGCATAAACATTAAATCAATCCATAAAACACATTAACATCTTAATAAAAATCCATACTTTAATCAAGAGTTCATCGCAACCTAGATAGTCTAAGAAATTTAGCCAAGCAACATGGTCTTGAAAACAATAAAACAAGGTTTAATAAAAGAATTCATTGAATTAGAACAAAGAAACTAGAAAACGAGAAGAACTAGTTAGGTAAAACCCGTAAGCTTCCAACTTTCTGCTTCCCGCTTGACTCTAATGATTCTTGAACTTCAATCCATGGTAAAGATGCCTCCAAATTCGTCAAATAAGCTCTGGCTACATCTCTAGTCGATTAGGGTTGATGCATGAACATAACAATACTATATAATCATTCAAAGGCCCAAAATCACGATTTTTCACAAAATAACTGGGCTAGAACCCTTTCACGGCCCGCGGAAACCCAAAGCTAACCCACCGCGGCCCATGGCGTCTTGGATCAAGTCAACTCGGTCAAAGTGGTCTTTCGTGGCACGCGGAGATGATCAGCAGATCTGTCGCAACGCGCGACATGCTCCAACTTCACATTTTTTTATTTCTTTTCAATTTTAGATCCTTCGTTCACGATCCGGTCCTTGGTTTTCTCGTATTATGGCTCTTTTCCTACTCTTTTCAGATGCTTATATCAACCAAGACCTACGAGACACAAATGAATTAAAAGTACGTGGATTCTAAATAAAACTAAACTAATCCTAACTAAAACCCGAACAAACTGTACAAGATAATTAATGTATTTTGCAATACATCAAGGAGTGTCCTCTCTTGTTGGGATCAGGGACAATGGGTTTGTTCCTGATCAGGCAGCGTTGAATGCAGAATCAGGCAAAGTTGCTAAACAAGAGAAATCGTGTTTAGAGAATGTCGCAACCCCCGAGCCCTACAGCGGGAGCGGGCGCCGTGAGATCCAGATCAGTGGTATCGATGTTTATTAATTTAGCAGCGGAATACATCAGGACCGTAGTTAGGAAATATTTTTATCAGAGTTTAAACACCAAACTTTTTATAACAAATCATGGGGATAAAACCCAAGTTCATTTGACAATACAATTGTAGGGGTAAACCCTATTTATTGAAAACAAAAACTCCTTTTTATTTAGGTAACTTTTATAGCCACTTTTCCAAGCCTTCAGTGCTCTCCAGCTGGCTTCTATTGGCTTTCACATTTTGTTACCTGAAACGCGTTTTAAAAAGATTTTATCAGCAAGAAATATTGGCGAGTGCATCCCAGTTTAATCAAAACAGTTTTATAACTTCACAGAATTGAGGGCATCCGCAATTACATTTGCTTATATCTACTAAATTACTCATTCAGTATTGTCAACACCTGACCTGTGGGTCATATTACTCATTGGCTATCTCATTGTCCAATGGTAACGTCTTTCATATTTTGTATACAAAACCCCAACATACCGGCAGTAATTGTAGAATCACAAATACTCAATTACTGTTAAGTGTAATTTAAAACATTTGAGGTTTTGGTAAAACATTTTGACTCACAAAAAGATTTACAAAAAGAGAATGTACTCACATTGTTGACTTAGGTGATACTACTATAGCTTCCTGGTGATTCTCCTGGTTATTATCTATTAAAATTTAAACAATGCACACGTGTTAGTAAAATAACCCAAATCACATTAACCGTACAACTCGAGCCAGAATTCCAATGACTGAGTCAGGTAGAGCCTTGACATGCATTACGGAATCCTAAATCAATCGAGTGTAACACGAGACAGAACTCCAATGACTGAGTCAGGCAGAGCCTTGACATGCGTTACGGAGCCCTAAATTGATCATGTAGGGTAACAACAGGGTTATAATACTTACAACGAGGCAGAGCTTCGCTTTATAGTGGGTATTATTCCCGGGTGTAATTTCTACTATTAGAAATTGAGAGAGAGATTTCAGAAATGAACGAATTCAACTGAAGCCGATCGATTGTAACAACTCTCATTAAAAGTCCTATTTATTTTTTTATTTATCCAATAGGAAACCCTAATTGAGACACCCAAGTGATTCTGCACAAACCCTAAAATTTTCAGAATCATCAGAATCAGGATCAGGGCCCTTAAAACTCAGGGGGGATAAAACCCTCGTTACTATTATCTAAATAATTTGCTGTCAAAAACGAATTTTACGAAACCGTCAAGTCAGCAAGGCTAGTCAATGACGTGGCTACCCTATGGAAAATAGGTGTCCCTTACGGACCGTACGGGATGAGGCTTACGGTCCGTAAGCTGGGTCAAATTGGTGTATAAATAGCAGGCATTGGGACTTGATTTCTGGTACTGAAACGACGTAAAATTTCGCTACATGCACTGAGTTACGTTCTGTTTATTATCAAAACACACACGGATCACTAATCGCCGCCGCAATACAGGGTAATAACTCGATCGCTGATACGATTCAATGTCCGATCGATTAAACTATCCAATGGATGTTTAAGTGCTGCCTACATTAGGGTTTATGCTTTGTCATTTGTTGTTAATTCAATGGATGTTTAAGTATTGCACTTTGTCATTCGATGTGAGGGTTTAATCTCGTGAGTTATCGTAAATGCTGTATTAAGTTACTAACCAAATTGTGTGCCTGTTATTAATTTAGGTTAAAAGGCTAATCAGTAGGCTAGGCTCTGCTCAATTAAATCTGCAATGTGAGTCATTATCTTTTTATCAAATTTGTTTACAAAAGCATGTTTATTTTCAAAGTTATAATTACAGGGATTAAGTCTTTGTAGTCACCAAATTACAGCCGGTATGTGGGGTTTTGTATACATTACTTGATAATCTTCACCATTGGGACAACCAAGGGGTGATATGACCATAATCACATACACCATTGGACATCGGGAGGGCCAATGGGTCGAGTGATAAAATACCGTGGGTAGTTGGTTTGATATCAGAAACATTGTAATCGCTCTTAATACTGTGAATTATAACAAATGAGTCGTTTTAGTAAAAAGAATGATTCACTCAGTATTTCCCGCTGACAAAACCTTTTTCAAACATGTTTCAGGTGATCTGTTGTGATCCAGGAAAAGTGCCGTGAAGCACTATCAGCTTAAGGAAGTGGCTCAATATAAAAATAAGGAAACATGTTTTGTAAAAATAAAAGATTTCTCCGTGAAATCTTATGATTGTAAATTACCGGGTTTTTATCCCGAGTTGTGAAATAAAATAATCGGGAAATATTTCAGTTTTAAAAAGATCCTGAAGAAACTTCCGCTGTTAATTAAATACCACGGGATTTCTGTCCCGCGGCTCCTGAAACGGGTCAAACCGGGTCGGGGGCCGTGACAGAAAAAGGTGGTATCAGAGCCACTGATTTAAGCCAATTAAGTATTTAGAAAATACTTAATTCTTCTACTTGTCATTATGTGATTATTTGTTTTCTTATTTGAATATTTGTGTACAGTATGGGTAAACAAAAGCTGTTAAATATCTATCTTAAATTAGATAGGTCATCCAACGAGAAGGGAAGTACCTCCCAAACCAAACCCTCAAATCACTTTGCAATCCCTGAAGAAGGAATATTTGTGTGAAAGGCACAATATGAGGAACCACTTTCTCCTAGTAAAAGAAGTCTGATTATTAAGAAAAGTAAAGAGAAAATAAAGAAATCTCGAGAAAAGAAAGTTAAACAGGAAACCCAGGAATTAACCAGTAAATCACCATGGGAAGACAAGTTAGATGAAAAATGGGCAGATCTTTATATGCTAGCCACCGTAGCAGTAAATGAAAATCTTTAAATAAACTATTTCAGTTTTAGCACCCTTATCATTTACAAGATAGAAACCTCATCCAGTAAATAAATAAATTCCAATAAAATATGTTTTAAATTGTTAGTTGTTTTGTAGTCATACGGTATGCAATAAATTTTAAAGGTTATTTATGAAAATTTTGACTTAGTAAATTTTGTTTATTTTGCATATGTGCTAAACAGCATGAACGACTTGTCTGAAGCCCTTCAAAATTTAAATATCTATCCGGTAAAAATAGAGGTTTCCAGAGATTTCAATAGGTATATACCAGACATAGAAGAACCTATTGAATTTAAAGCTCCACCTCCGGAGAAACCCAAACCCAAGAAAAGGAGGAGATTTGTGGGATGGAGACGTATGCGTAGGAGGAAGCCTACAACTAGAAAATTGCCTAAAATAGAAAATCCCTTAGACAAAGGGAAGAGAATTGAAGTCGGGGAAGAATCTAGGCAAATGGGAATACAGTTTGAAGAATATTCTAAGCAAATAGAAATGGAGTATGGAGAAGGTTCTAGGCAAACCCAGAGGGAAGTTGGGGAAAGCTCTAGACAGGTTGAGGAGTTACCTTTTCAGGAGGAATTAGATCGGGCATTGGCGAGCTGTGATGTCGTCAGGCCAATTAATAATAATCTATACCCTTCTCTTGAAACACAACTACCAATGAATTTGGACCCCGCAATCCCATAACCTATAATCCACACCCAGCCTCTAGGGATAGATGAATGGTGGACAAATGATTGGCAGTTCCAAAACCTGATCAACAGTCCTTATTCCTTTCTCCCTCAGTTCGACCCGGAACCATTACCAAATCCACCCATGAGTAACGAGAATTTAGCAGAACTCCGCCATTTTGGCGAAGACTTAATGGATGCGGGAAATAGAATCCGAGAGATAGGGGGACAAATTGCCTGGAAGTATGATGAAAGGGAGCTTCGTTTTTAGGAAGACAAATGACGAGAGATAGTGAGTTGGTGAAGCTGTGTTTGTATAATAAACAATAATAGTAATAAAAAATCAGTATGTGTAAAATAAACAATAAAAAGGTTGTAAGATAAAAATGTATATGGAAGCATAATATAATCTATAAAATAAAAGAAAAATTTACAATTTTGGTTGTATATTTGTTTACATAATTATGTGCGATTAATTGTTATATTGGATTGTTTCTTATTTTATACTAATTATTTATAAATTAATTATCATATGGAAAACGCTAATAATGAACCAGTTAATGAGGTTAATCAATCCGAGCAACAACCGGGGGATCAATATATGACTAGGCAGGATATAGAAAATATCGTTGCTCGAGGGATAGCCAATGCTATTCCAGCAATCGTTGCTGCTGTTAAAAATCCAATCGAACCGCAACAAATCGTTCCTAGCAAACGTATTTCTGAAGATAACTTCAGTAATAGCGTAAACGGAGGCAATAATCATGATAATGATTCACGGCAGGCTCCGCTCCCTAAGAAAATGAAAGCTGCAACACCTGGTTGCACTTACAAAGAATTTCTTGCTTGTAAACCCGCTGAATTTGCAGGCAATGAAGGAGCGACTGCAGCACTGCGTTGGTTAGAGAAAACCGAGGCAGTGATTGCAATAAGTAAATGTGACAAGGATGACAAGGTCATGTACGCGTTAAATCTTTTCAAAGAAGGGGCGCTAGAATGGTGGAACACGGTGTTACAAGCTAAAGGAAGAAATAGGGTTTATGCAATGAACTAGGAAGAATTTAAAGGTCTTGTAGAAAGAAAATTTTGTCCCGAATATGAAAAAGATCAAATGGCAAATAAGTTTCTAAACCATAGAATGATGGGTGTAGATTGTCGCGGTTATACTTCGACATTCTTTGAATATGCTAGAGTGGTACCAACACTGGCTTCGCCAGAACCGGTACTCATTTCTCGCTATATTTGGGGATTAATTTGTGAAATCCGCAATATCGTTAAAGCTGCTAGACCTCGCACTATTGACGATGCTGTGGAATTAGCTAACACACTCACTGACGAATTGGTGCGCACAAGAGATGATAACAGGAAAAAGGAACTGGCTCAGAAAATTACCCAAGGAGTTCATATGGGTAATAATAGTAACTTCAAGAGAAGAGGAACAGGGCAATTTTCAAATCCGCCTTACTGCAGGAATTGCAAAAGGAAACATTTTGGAAAATGTAATATAACCTGCAATTTTTGCAAAGTTGTAGGACATCGGGAAGAAAATTGCAGGAAGAAATCCATAATTTGCTATAATTGTGGAGAAAATGGGCATTTCAAAACAGAATGTCCTAAATTGGTCAAACCAGCAGACAACAAAGCCAAGACAGCTGACGGAGCTACCAAGAAGAATGTTCGAGCCTTTCAGTTAACAACTCAGGAGGCTGAGTTAATCCCAGATGTGATAGCTGGTACGTTCTTACTTCATAACATTTACGCAAAAGTATTATTTGACTCTGGTGCAAGCCAAAGTTTTATCAATACTTCTTTTGCCAAGCTCTTAACTTACCTTTAACCAACCTTAGGCAGATTTTTACAGTCGAAACGGCAGACGGAAATTCTGTTAGCATAAATAAAGTTTTGAAAAAGGAAAATATAGAACTTTCAGGTCATAAATTCTTTGCAAACTTGTTACCTATGAAATTAGCCGAATTTGATGTGGTGTTAGGAATGGATTGGTTAGTAGCCAACCATGCTCGAATTCTTTGTGATCAGAATTCCATAGAAATTTAAGCACCCACTGGAGAAGTAATTATGATTACAGGAGATAAACCACGTAAGCCCATGAAGTTCATATCAGTAATGAAAGTTGCTAGTTATGAACGAAAGCAAGGAATAGTGTATATGATTTCGGTAATCATTAGCACTAAGGGAAAAGATCTTAAGGAGATTCCTGTAGTCTCAGAATACCCAGATGTATTTCCAGAAGAATTACCAGGATTACCACCAGATAGGGAGGTAGAGTTTAGGATTCATCTAATTCCAGGAACTATACCGATAGCCAAGGCACCTTATCAGTTAGCACCCACAGAAATGTTAGAACTGAAAAAGCAATTAGATGAATTACTAAGTAAAGGTTTCATACAACATAGTTCATCCCCGTGGGGAGCACCAATGTTGTTTGTGAAAAAGAAGGATGGTTCGATGAGAATGTGTATCGATTATAGAGAATTGAATAAGGTTACAATTAAGAATCGATACCCATTACCTAGGATTGATGATCTTTTCGATCAACTTCAAGGAGCTAGATATTTTTCTAAGATTGACTTACGTTCCGGATATCATCAATTGAAGGTGCAAGAGGAAGATATACCTAAGACTGCTTTCAGAACTCGGTATGGTCATTATGAGTTTACAGTCATGCCCTTCGGACTAACGAATGCACCTGCAACATTCATGGACATGATGAATAGGATCTGTAAACCGTATTTGGATAAATTTGTAATTGTCTTCATTGACGATATACTTATTTATTCCAAAAGTCAGGACGAACATTGTCTGCACTTGCATGCACTCTTAACTTTGTTAAGAAAAGAAAAGCTTTATGCCAAATTCTCGAAGTGTGAATTTTGGTTGCAAGAAGTGCAATTCTTAGGTCACATGGTGAATCACGAAGGTATTCATGTAGATCCTGCTAAGATAGAAGCAATTACCAAATGGAAGGTTCCGCAATCCGCAATGGAAATTAGAAGTTTTATAGGTTTAGCTGGATATTATAGACGGTTTATTAAGGATTTTTCCAAAATAGCTGTACCATTAACTAAGCTAACCTGTAAAGCAGTTAAGTTTGAATGGGGACCTAAACAAGAAGAAGCCTTTAGGATCTTGAAACAGAAATTAACCAATGCTCCAATCTTAGCCTTACCAGAAGGAACTGAAGATTTTGAAGTATATTGTGATGCTTCAAAACTAGGATTTGGATGTGTGCTAATGCAACGCAAGAAGGTAATTGCGTATGCCTCAAGACAATTGAAAAAGAACGAAGAAAACTATACGACTCATGATTTAGAATTAGGAGCCGTAATTTTTGCCCTGAAAATTTAGAGACATTATCTGTACGGAAGTAAATTTACTATCTATACAGATCATAAAATTTTAAGATATATATTTGGGCAAAAAGAGTTAAATATGAGGCAAAGAAGATGGATGGAAATCCTAAGTGACTACGACTGTGATATTCAATATCATGAAGGAAAGGCAAATGTAGTTGCAGATGCCTTAAGTCGTAAGTATCATGAAAAACAACGACGAGTTCGTGCTCTTAGGATAAATCTACAGTTAGATTTAATGGAACAATTGAAGAATATTCAAGAAACAACAATCAAGGATGATACTAAAGGAATGAAGGGACGAATAAAAGAATTAGAGCAAGGAGATGATGGAATTTGGAGATTCCACAAAAGAAGAATATGGATACCTAAGCAAGGAGAATTAAGAAATAATATTTTAGAAGAAGCCCATAAGTCTAGATATACCATGCACCCAGGAAACAATAAGATGTACCAAGTTAAGGCAGAACATCAGAAACCTTCAGGTCTATTACAACAACTAGAAATGCCTGTATGGAAATGGGAACTCATAACAATGGATTTTGTTACTAAGTTACCCAAAACCAGAAAAGGTAATGACGCAATTTGGGTGATTGTGGATCGATTAACCAAATCTGCTCACTTTCTACCAATGAAAGAAACCTTTAGCATGGAAAGATTGGCAAAGTTGTATGTAGATGAAGTCATATCTCTACATGGAGTTCCACACTCCATTGTATCAGATAGAGATAGTCGTTTCACTTCTCATTTCTAGAAAAGTTTCCAAGAAGCTATGGGAACTCGACTAAATTTAAGCACTGCATATCATCCTCAAACAGACGGACAAAGTGAAAGGACGATCCAAACTCTAGAAGACATGCTCAGAGCATGTGTAATAGATTTTGGTGGAAATTGGGATGATCACTTACCTTTAATTGAATTCTCCTATAACAATAGTTATCATTCAAGTATTGAAACTGCCCATTCGAGGCACTGTATGGAAGAAAGTGCAGAACTCCAGTTTGTTGGGCAGAAATAGGAGAAAGTCAATTGTCAGGTCCCGAGATAGTGCAAGAAACGACCGACAAGATTACTCAAATCAAGGAAAGATTGAAAACAGCTCGAGATCGCTAGAAGAGTTATGCAGATAATAGATGCAAGCCATTAGAATTCCAACTGATACGAATCAATGTCCGATCGATTAAACTATCCAATGGATGTTTAAGTGCTGCCCACATTAGGGTTTATGCTTTGTCATTCGTTGTTAATTCAATGGATGTTTAAGTATTGCACTTTGTCATTCGATGTGAGGGTTTAATCTCGTGAGTTATCGTAAATGTTGTATTAAGTTACTAACCAAATTGTGTGCCTGTTATTAATTTAGGTTAAAAGGCTAATCAGTAGGCTAGGCTCTGCTCAATTAAATCTGCAATGTGAGTCATTCTCTTTTTATCAAATTTGTTTACAAAAGCATGTTTATTTTCAAAGTTATAATTACAGGGATTAAGTCTTTGTAGTCACCAAATTACAGCCGGTATGTGGGGTTTTGTATACATTACTTGATAATCTTCACCATTGGGGCAGCCAAGGGGTGATATGACCATAATCACAGACACCATTGGACATCGGGAGGGCCAATGGGTCGAGTGATAAAATACCATGGGTAGTTGGTTTGATATCAGAAACATTGTAATCGCTCTTAATACTGTGAATTATAACAAATGACTCGTTTTAGTAAAAAGAATGATTCACTCAGTATTTCCCGCTGACAAAACCTTTTTCAAACATGTTTCAGGTGATCTGTTGTGATCCAGGAAAAGTGCCGTGAAGCACTATCAGCTTAAGGAAGTGGCTCAATATAAAAATAAGGAAACATGTTTTGTAAAAATAAAAGATTTCTCCGTGAAATCTTATGATTGTAAATTACCGGGTTTTTATCCCGAGTTGTGAAATAAAATAATCGGGAAATATTTCAGTTTTAAAAAGATCCTGAAGAAACTTCCGCTGTTAATTAAATACCACGGGAATTCTGTCTCGCGGCTCCTGAAACGGGTCAAACCGGGTCGGGGGGCCGTGACATCGATCCTATTTATAGGCCAGATTTAAGGTGGCTCGCGCCCCGCGTAAGTCTAAGCTTCGGTCTTCGCGGCCCGTGAGGACTCTAGGCTAGGCTCTAGCTTGGTCGATTCAGCGAGTCTAGCTTCGACACGTGTCGGCATTGTGTGTCCGACAAGTCTAGGCTGTCGCGCCCCGCGACAGATCCTGAGCAGTGGGTTGCGGCCCGCGAGCGACACCCATGTCACACCCCAACCGATGGCGGAATCATCGGGGCGCGGCATTAGGCGAATCAAATTGCTCAAGAGAATCCATAACAACTATATTGCGATAATATTTAATACGTTCGTTATCCCATACTAACAAATAATACAATCACATAAGTTATCACAGATTTCTTGTCCTCTTGAACAATGCAAATCCGACAACCTTGATTTTAGTTGAGTTTCTAGACTTCCTAGCTTGATTTGATATAATCTGCGATCTAACCTGCAACATACGTTAAAAATATCTGTCAATACAAAGTATTGGCGAGTATACAGGTTTGATAAGTATAGTGTAATAGATAAAAGTGTAGCGAATTTCCATATGCAAGAACGTAACACACGACATATGTACTCACAAAGCTGATACTACCAACTAAGTCCTCGATGCTTGAATATGCGATGGCAAACTAGACCCCGCCGGGCGCAATAGTACTATACTAGTCATGGTGGGACATCGCGAGTATAAACCCTAGCACATATGCAACTAGCATCACGTATATCTATGCATAACAGTCATTCGCAAGTGATAATTCGATTGATTGAATAATTCGTTTGATAAGTTCGATTTTGTTAGAAACGTATGTTACACCCAAAATACGATTAAAAAGGGGTCAAGTATACTCACAGTGCGTAATCGGTAAGTAAACACAACTTGATTTGGGTTGCGTCTGAGTTAGCCTGATCGAATGAGAGTGCGTTAAACGGTGGCGGGTGAAACAGGTGACTATTGACCATTCGGTCGGATGGCAATCCGGTCGGATGGCCATTCGTTTGAAGTGATAAGGTTCAGTGACTATCCGGTCGGATGGCAATCCGGCCGGATGGCCATTCGTTTGGATGATGCGTGCTTAGTGACTATCCGATCGGATGGAAATCCGGTCGGATGGTTATTCGTTTGAATGATGAGTTGGTCCAGTCGTATGGTGCTCATCCGTGCGGATGACGTGTTATCCGTGCGGATGGCGTGTTATCCGTGCGGATGGCGTGTTATCCGTGCGGATGACGTGTTATCCGTCCAGATGACTTGTTATCCGTGCGGATGACATGTTATCCGTCCGGATGACATGTTATCCGTCCGGATGACATGTGATCCGTCCGGATGGCAGGTGATTCGTGCGGATGACACGTCCGTTTCGCATTCTGAACACTGTTTCTGAGTGTTTAACGGAAGGAATACGTGCGGAGTTACCGAGACAGTGTAATTTCGTACTAACACTTGAAATTCCATCAGTTCCGACCCGCTCTAATGGTCAGGAATCACCCCGTTCCATCAGATCTGGCCGTTCTTGACGGTTTCCCATGTTTAGCTCAAAATCGCACAGTGCCTTGGCTAGATACATAGATTTGGGTGAGATTTGTTATCAAAACATGTGGAAATCACCCAGATCTGAGTTGTTTAGGGTGGGATGAGGTCATAACTTGAAGTTCATATGAACTCTTGGTGACATCACCTTAAAACACCTCAAATCAGTAGATTTCACGGTTAGAATTTGAGTTTTAAAAGATAGGATGATGTAGAATTGAGTGTAGGTTGTAGAAGTACAAGTTTTTGGTTGAAATCTTACCGGAATCGCGAGGAAATCGAGAGAAAGGGGTCCTGGAGCGTGTTTGGTCGAGTGGGAGCTGTCACATCACTTGAACAGTGGTGTGGCAGGCTATTTATAGGCAACATGAGGTGAAGGAAGTCACTGGTCCGGATGACTTATCCGTCCGGATAGCCCATCCGTGCGGATGGCTTATCCGTCCGGATAGCCCATCCGTGCGGATGGCTATCCGTCCGGATGGCCACTCCGATGTGGTGGATTTCTCTGTTTTCGATCGTTTCGATAGTTTTCGAAGTACGTGCTTTCCATATTTAATTTATATTATTATTATATATGTATATATATCATTAGGGGTCGTATTTACGTATCCATAATTCAAAGTCTCGATAATTAACAATCGGTTTTCGTTTGAGTATGCGATTATTAGCGACGTTTCACAGCCATCAAGGAGGGTAGTATAGGTCCTTTCTTGATGTCATCGTGAACGTTATTGAGTGTAGTGCCACAAAGACTGATGGGGTACCATGCACTCGTATTGTCGCCATCGTCACAACGACTGGAGCTATAACACTCACCCGAGAGTCCTTGTTAGCGTTAATTGTCTCCGTTTCGACACATCACGGCCACCGAGGAGGGTAGAATAGGTCCTCACTCAATGTCATTGTGAGTGTTAGTGTTTGTGATAATAGTGTAGTATAGTGATATGTATTTCGAAAATATGCGATTATCCTTCGAATAGCGATATATGCGATATAGTTACATTATGATCCGAATCTCTGGTGCTAGGCGTAACGAGTATATCGAGTAGTAACAACGCACAAAAGTGCGGGTTGTTACGGTCTCCCCTACTTTAGGAAATTTCGTCCCGAAATTAATCCAATAGGTAGACCTTTGAGAGTTGATCCTGGATAAGTAGTGATACAACGAGTGAATCAGGGAAGAGTTGATAAGCGAGAGTGTTTCGAATAAGAGAGACCGATTGCGATAGCGAGAAGCGACGTAAAGACGAAAGTAATATCCCACGAGTTGGCGTTCCAAAGTACCTTGTGTTGCGTAGAATTCGTAAGTTCGATGCGATTGAAATTTTAACGAACTTTGAAAGGTTTCTCATAACGTAGGGTTAACTGAGTCGATTGTTAACCAACGTTGCAAGAAAGTTTAGGTTTCAAACATTTTAAAGGAATTTGAAAATGAAACTGGGGTTACGGGAACTCTCCTAGGACCTGGGTTCAATGCTGAACTCGATGTCGACCCAACGTCTTAAGAAAAATTTTGTTTTGATATTGCAAAAGTTTTTTAAAGAAAAACTGGACTTATGAGGCTTCCCTTGGGCATGGAGTTAAGCTGATTCGATGTTACCTCCACATTGCGAGGAAATTTCACTTGTCCAATGGTTTTAATAAAAGTTTTATAAAAATCAGTTTCTAACAGTTTAAACAGTTAATTATCATCGAGCCCCACTTGGCACTTTCTCACGAAAGTTTGGTAATATGGTTAAAACACTTATATATAGGAAGTACCAATGGCGTATCCACCATGTTTCTCCATATCACTTCCGTTTCGTGAGGCGGTGTCATGTAGGCCGATATGACACAGATATAATTTCGCTACCTCGGTCAAATCGATAGGAAGTCGGACTAAGTTGAAGATAGAATCGAATAGGTTAAACCGGCGAGTCGAATTGCGAACGTAGCTACGACAGCGTGTGCGAGTAGCCTGATGACACAAAACGTTTATGTGTCGTGTCTGGGTAGGCGTCGAGCGATAAGCGATAAGCGAATAGCGCGTTTTTTATTAGATTCCACATTAAACCCACATGGCATGTTTCCACGAGAGTTTGCTAACATGGCGAAACACCATGTTTAACCAGGTTAGTTTTGCCTCGTGAAGCGGTGTCATGTGTACTAATACCACACAGACTGCAATGAACACCAAGCGAGCGATAAGCGGTAGACTATACACGATAAGCGATAAGCGATAAGGTGATTAAGCGATTAACACAACATAACACCAGTAATGACGGCGACGATAAACGAATTACGCTAAGCGGCAGTTGTTGCGTTGCAAGCGATGGAGGTATGCGGTTCGATTTACGCGATTTGATTTGATTGATTACCACCACAGAGTTTAACCGACATCAGACCCCACATGGCCTTTTTCCACGAAAGCCCGCCGATATGACTAAAACACCTTGCTTTAATCATATGAGCTTCATCTCGTGAAGCGAGGTCATGTGTGCTAACTTAACACAAACATCACAGATAACGGTAGACGACAGCGATAGATTGATACACAGCAAGCGATGTAGGTTCACATAGTAAGCGATAGAGATTGCGAGATACACATGACAAGCGATTGTGATTAGTCGGGTTTTGTTTCGAATAAGCTTAACGTTACGTTACGTTTCGACGCATCACGGTTATCGAGGAGGGTAGAATAGGTCCTCACTCAACAATATCGTGAGCGTTTTTGTACTTGATGGGATTCGTTGCAACAGACTTACGACTAGTCTTGCGTTGATGCAATTGCCCTGCGAGGTAGACTCCCCAGAGTCCATCAATGAGGCGATTGCACTGCGTTCGCAGACTTACGACAAGTCTTGCGATGATACGGTTTGTTACGCCTTGCGATTGAGTGTAGTGTGTCGAAAATAATCACAATAGTATAATAGGTCTAATAACGTTCAACTCCACGTGGTACTTTCTTCACGGAACTTTGGTAGTATGATGAAGCACACCTTGCTTGACCCCTACTACTTAGATTCCGTGGTTTGGTGTCATACTTCATCGTAACGCTCTTGGCACCTTAGAATTTACTACGACCTCCGTACACTGACCCAAATAATCCCGTGTGCACCCGTGATTAGTCGTTCCTTGCACGTTTATCGTACCTCGTTCTAAGAGTGTAGTGAGGGTAAAACACATTATTTCGTGATATAGTATATAATATGTGTGTGATTCTAGTCTAAGTGTGATGACTAGAGTGTTAAAGAGAATACGAAAACGAGAGTTAATGTTACGCATAGTGGCTACATCGAGTAATAGAGTAGATTCAAAACTTAGAAATTAACGTCGAAAATCGTATCATTACAACTTTATCCTATGCTTGCTGGAAGTCTGATGCTGAAGACTTTTGTTGGAGTTGTTGTTGTTGTACTCAACTTCACGATTTGATGCGGCAGTTGTGGGTGAAGTGACCGTAACGATTGCAATTATAGCAATAGCGACAGTCAGCCCCAACTGGATGATGATAGGTACACGAGTAACACTGAGGATGAGCTCCAGTGTAGGCTCGTTTTGGAAACATCAGAACTGTTTGAAGAGGTTTCGGTTGCAGCAGTTCGGTCGTTGATGAGCTCGAGCTTGAAGTCTTTCGTTTGCGGCTTGGTTCGTCGGTGTCTTGCGAAGAGATGTCGTCGTTGGAGGATTCGTCTGAGGACTCACTTGCAGAGTCCTTGGCTGATTTGTCGGAAGATCCGTCGGCAGATTTGTCAGAAGAATCGGCAGCTGATTCGTCCGAAGAATCGTTAGCAGATTCGTTGGAAGAATCGTTAGCAGATTCATTAGAAGAATCGCCAACAGATTTGTCAGAAGATTCGTCAGTAGATTCATTAGAAGATTCGTCAACATGTTCGCCTGAAGGATTAATGGCGATTGCTTGATGAGCTCGCTTGACAGGATTCCTTGAGAATAACCCTTCCATGAGTCGTTTGTTGTTGATTTCTGCGGCTAAGCGGTAGGTTTCTTCGACGGTAGCTGGTCTTGCAGCTTCGACAAAATCACCCACACACTCAGGCAAGCCACGAATGTACTTCGAAATGGCTTTTTCTGAAGTGTTGACTTGACTTGGGCAGATTATGCTAAGCTGTTTGAACCTTGCGGTGTAGCCAGCATTGTTACTTTCGACTTGCTTGATTTTCCAAAATTCGTCTTCCAATTTCTGAATCTCGTGGGGAGGACAATATTCCTTCTTCATGAGCTCTTTCAGCTCATCCCAAGAGAGAGCGTAAGCTGCGGATATCCCACGTTTGTTACGTTCAGCGGTCCACCAGTCGAGTGCTCGCGTTTGAAATACTCCGGTAGCGCAAGTAGTACGGAAACTATCGGGACACCCACTTTGACGAAGGGTAACTTCGATAGAATCGAACCACTAGAGTAGTTGAGATACACCTCCTTCACCCGTGAACTCCATCGGGTCACAGGCTTTGAAGTGTTTGTAGAGAAAAGTAGATTGCGGCGCTTCCGTCTTGGAGTCTTCCGAGGCTCGAGAGTGGCTGAGAGAGTGCACTCGAGCGGCAATTTGAGGAATAAGCTTAACCACTTCCTTAGTCACAAGTGATGCAACCCTCTTATCGGTGCTTCGTTTGGCTCTTCTCCTGGCTACTCGTCTCGAGGTAGAGTTGTTGGAAGGCATCTAGACAGGAAGAGACTTGGAATGAGATTCGATCATAATGATTTTTTGAGTTTCGCGATGCGATTGAGCACGTTCAAAACTTGACGCGATAGTATATTAGTAATGCGAATCACATAGGAGTCATATAGGAGACACGAAATCTCTAAGTTCTCACACATTGACTTGTTTGTTTATACGTATTTATTTACCTATATAATTTGTAGTTTGTAATCATACACATACAGGTCGATTTTAGAATAAGCGAGGACGCGGTAAGGTGAGATAACGATAGCGAAGGCGATAGATTATGCATTAGTTTTGTTGCGAATATTCGGGTTTCGTTTTAGATTGCGATAGCTGTGCGAGTTGTGCGTTTATAAAGCAGGGGGTGAAAATTGTTAAGTCGAGAAATCGATTAAGCGTAAAGTTTCAAAACGTAAATAAGTCCCAACCACTTGTAAGATTGGCGGTTCGTACGTTAGAGTGCCTTGGGTGTTTAGGCGTCGACTACCCAAGGTAACCCAACTATATTTAACAAGTTCGTGCGTGCGCGTTGACCTAGAAGACTTCATGCTTCCACTGGGATGCAGCTCATGGCATTCGTCTTCCTAGTCATCGCGTGGCTCGAGTTATTGCAATAGTCGAGTCCTTGGTGAGAGCTTTTGAAAACCAATTTAGAGAGTGGAACGGCTTATTAAGGTACGGGTTTCACCCCTGACTTAACAGCTTCGCTCCTAATTGTGGTTATACTCTTCGAATAAATTCGCGAGCTCCACTAGATTTTGAAATGGAGACTTTCGTCGAGATGTGGATGTCACTCCTAACTTGATGAAAGGTTCTCGTGCTAGAAAAATGCGCTGAGTGAGTAATCCTATCGAGAGTTCTTGGTTTTCACACCTGATCTCGACTGGATCGCTTGGTTTCGTTATGCGAGTATTTTCGAAAACACCTGCATTGTGTCGGCCTTAGGAAAGGCTAAGTAGTATTTCAGCCTTAGGAAAGGCTCCTTCGTGTGAAGTTGTAGTATGCGGTATTCACACAAGGTTGTAGCTTTTAGCAATTCTGATCGAGAGTATCAAGTAGGCCCGATATAAACCCTACTGGGTTCGTACGAGTCGGCCTGTTGGTACTTAGAATATAGACTAGGTCAATTTCTAAGACGTCGACCCGGACTAGGTCGAGTCTGGCCTAATTCTCTATAGTTATGGCTCTGATACCAATCTGTCACACCCCAACCGATGGCGGAATCATCGGGGCGAGGCACTTGGCGAATCAGATTGCAAAAGAGAATCCATAACAACTATATTGCGATAATATTTAATACGTTCGTTATCCCATACTAACGAATAATACAATAACATAAGTTATCACAGATTTCTTGTCCTCTTGAACAATGCAAATTCGACAACCTAGATTTTAGTTGAGTTTCTAGACTTCCTAGCTTGATTTGATATAGTCTGCGATCTAACCTGCAACATACGTTAAAAATATTTGTCAATACAAAGTATTGGCGAGTATACAAGTTTGATAAGTATAGTGTAATAGATAAAAGTGTAGCGAATTTCCATATGCAAGAACGTAACACACGACATATGTACTCACAAAGCTGATACTACCAACTAAGTCCTCGATGCTCGAATATGCGATGGCAAACTAGACCCCGTCGGGCGCAATAGTACTATACTAGTCATGGTGGGACGTCGCGAGTATAAACCCTAGCACATATGCAAGTAGCACCACGTATATCTATGCATAACAGTCATTCGCAAGTGATAATTCGATTGATTGAATAATTCGTTTGATAAGTTCGATTTTGTTAGAAACGTATGTTACACCCAAAATACGATTAAAAAGGGGTCAAGTATACTCACAGTGCGTAATCGGTAAGTAAACACAACTTGATTTGGGTTGCGTCTGAGTTAGCCTGATCGAATGAGAGTGCGTTAAACGGTGGCGGGTGAAACAGGGGACTATTGACCATTCGGTCGGATGGCAATCCGGTCGGATGGCCATTCGTTTGAAGTGATAAGGTTTAGTGACTATCCGGTCGGATGGCAATCCGGCCGGATGGCCATTCGTTTGGATGATGCGTGCTTAGTGACTATCCGATCGGATGGAAATCCGGTCGGATGGCAATCCGGCCGGATGGCCATTCGTTTGGATGATGCGTGCTTAGTGACTATCCGATCGGATGGAAATCCGGTCGGATGGTTATTCGTTTGAATGATGAGTTGGTCCAGTCGTATGGTGCTCATCCGTGCGGATGGCATGTTATCCGTGCGGATGACATGTTATCCGTCCGGATGACTTGTTATCCGTGCGGATGACATGTTATCCGTCCGGATGACATGTTATCCGTCCGGATGACATGTGATCCGTCCGGATGGCAGGTGATTCGTGCGGATGACACGTCCGTTTCGCATTCTGAACACTGTTTCTGAGTGTTTAACGGAAGGAATACGTGCGGGGTTACCGGGACAGTGTAATTTCGTACTAACACTTGAAATTCCATCAGTTCCGACCCGCTCTAATGGTCGGGAATCACCCCGTTCCATCAGATCTGGCCGTTCTTGACGGTTTCCCATGTTTAGCTCGAAATCGCACAGTGCCTTGGCTAAATACATAGATTTGGGTGAGATTTGTTATCAAAACATGTGGAAATCACCCAGATCTGAGTTGTTTAGGGTGGGATGAGGTCACAACTTGAAGTTCATATGAACTCTTGGTGACATCACCTTAAAACACCTCAAATCAGTAGATTTCACGGTTAGAATTTGAGTTTTAAAAGATAGGATGATGTAGAATTGAGTGTAGGTTGTAGAAGTACAAGTTTTAGGTTGAAATCTTACCGGAATCGCGAGGAAATCGAGAGAAAAGGGTCCCAGAGCGTGTTTGGTCGAGTGGGAGCTGTCACATCACTTGAACAGTGGTGTGGCAGGCTATTTATAGGCAACATGAGGTGAAGGAAGTCACTGGTCCGGATGACTTATCCGTCCGGATAGCCCATCCGTGCGGATGGCTTATCCGTCCGGATAGCCCATCCGTGCGGATGGCTTATCCGTCCGGATGGCCACTCCGATGTGGTGGATTTCTCCGTTTTCGATCGTTTCGATAGTTTTCGAAGTACGTGCTTTCCATATTTAATTTATATTATTATTATATATGTATATATATCACTAGGGGCCGTATTTACGTATCCATAATTCAAAGTCTCGATAATTAACAATCGGTTTTCGTTTGAGTATGCTATTATTAGCGACGTTTCACAACCATCAAGGAGGGTAGTATAGGTCCTTTCTTGATGTCATCGTGAACGTTATTGAGTGTAGTGCCACAAAGGCTGATGGGGTACCATGCACTCGTATTGTCGCCATCGTCACAACGACTGGAGCTATAGCACTCACCCGAGAGTCCTTGTTAGCGTTAATTGTCTGCGTTTCGACACATCACGGCCACCGAGGAGGGTAGAATAGGTCCTCACTCAATGTCATTGTGAGTGTTAGTGTTTGTGATAATAGTGTAGTATAGTGATATGTATTTCGAAAATATGCGATTATCCTTCGAATAGCGATATATGCGATATAGTTACATTATGATCCGAATCTTTGGTGCTAGGCGTAACGAGTATATCGAGTAGTAACAACGCACAAAAGTGCGGGTTGTTACAACCCAGACTTTGTTTTTCTTGATTTTTCTAAGTATAAGTGTATTTTGGGCTTGTTTCTCGCATACGGGGTATATACGGAACGTTTTAGGGTCACTTTAAGGGTTCTAGGAGGGTTGTTATAGAGAATCAAAACGTATTTATCCCCATTGCCTTTGACACATTTGATTCCCTAGCCCCGAAAGCAGTGAAATTCCTGAACAGGTTCTAGCGGGTCGTGCAAAGTAATTTTTCAACCCACTTAGGTGCTGTTTGTTTTTCCAGAGGTAAAACGTCTGCAGTCTGGGGACCACATCTACAGATATCTGTAGCAGAAGAGGTAGACCAAACCTCTGCAGTCTGCACGATGAAGACTGTCTGTTTTTTAACTTCCGCAAGCTACTGAAATAACACCAAAATTCAGCAAAGGAACACCACAATTCTGAAAATTAACACCAAAATTCTGAAAAACTAACGTTAAAATTCTAAAAGATAACACCACAATTCTTAAAAACTGACATCAAATGTGTAAAACTCATACCTTTCGTCTCCATCTGAATTATATACAGCCGATCCAATTTCAACACTCTCTTGAAAATTCAAAACAAAATAAACTTTTTAACACTTTTAAAATGTCAAATGTGTAAAACTCAAACAAAGCTAAAAGAACAAAAGTTTAAAATATAGATATAAAATTATAATAAAATCGATTGTAAAAATATCTTAACACAATTACCTCTAGATTTGAAACTTTCAGATACTGGTGAACTAGTGCTAGAGCAACTTTCAGATTCTTCAATTTGCACAAACAGTAACAAAGTACCGAGCTTCCTCCTCTTCATTGTTACCGGATTATCCACCGTCTCCATTTGTCTCCACCAATGTAGCTCGAGCTCTTATCGTGACTCCTACCCGTGCAACCTCCATTAACACCGACGCCAGTTGAGGGAGTGGCGGAAGCTGCGAGGAGGAAGGGGTGACAGGCGTCGGCGGTCTGTGGAGAGTGGCGGTGGCGGACTGTGGAGGTGGGGGAGGTGACGACGGAGATGAGCAGGTGGCGGAGATGTGGAGGTGTCGGCTGGGAGGAGGAAGGGGTGGAGGAGAAGAGAAGATGCTAGGGTTGAGGATCTGTGTTTTGAAAATAGGGCAGAGGAGAGGAGAAGAGGTTTGAAGTCTTGAGTCCACATCTGCCCCAAGAAGAGGACTGGCAGACATTTTTAATGAAATCACTTCGAGAAAACAAACACACTGCAAACTCAAACGTCTGCACGTGGTCTGCGTGGGGCAGACATAAGAGGTCAAGAAGAACTTTTCATAAAAAAACAAACACCCCCTAAGTCTCATAGCATTGTCTTTAGTAGAATTGGTTTCACTATCCAAATTGAGGTTACGACACATCTTGTTACCCGTTAACCAACCACTTTATTGTAATTGGTGGTTTTTGTTCATACTAATTATGGGGTTGATTGATGTCAATCAATTAATGCTTAATATGTTCTAGTGTTTGAAACAAGTTAAAACTTTCTATATTTACATTACCATGACTTTCTTGTGTTTGCCTATTGTACTCCCCAAATTTAAGAGCCTCGTTGATCCACTTCGACCAGATTGTGTTGTCTTAACCGGGCTCACGCTAGCTTTAGAGTTTGGCTTGAGCGTTCCCCGGTAAACCATACCGCCGGCTACCACTTGACAGTCGTTGTGCCACCATAAGAGTAAAATTCTCAGGCGTAACGCACGGTGGAACGGAAACCCGAGTGGGCTCGGGATTTGAACTCACAACCTCGTACAAGGCGTAGCTCAAATCCTTCATTGCCTTAATCTAGGGGTGTTCATCGAATCGAATATCGAATTTTTAAATTATTCGAATCAAATTATTCGAATAATTTTTATTTTTTCTTGAATTCGAATTCGATTCGTATTCGATTAAAACCTACGCAATTCGATTCGAATTCGTATTCGAATAAAAATCCCAATTCTTATTCGATTCGTATTCGAATTCAAATCGAATTCGAATAAATTCGATTTGATTCAGTTTCTTTTAAAACATGTAAATAACTATTAAAATGAAGCATACGTTTTAAAGCAGGAATAAAACATTCCAAATAAAGTACCATAAGTCTAACATTCAAAACGAAAATTCAGGAATAACCGCTACAAGTTAATGTTTTTAGAGTTAGAAATCTACTGGTAGATTTCCTACTTAGGTTTTAGTTATGGGCCATGTAGTGGGTTTGGTAATGGGTAATTTTAATACTTGGAATAAATTTTGAAAAGAATTTATAGTATAGCCCAATAAAAGTTATAGATGTATTATAAATAAAAATAATAAATAAAATGTATAATTTTTATTCGAATTTCGAATCGAATCGAATTTGAAATTATAAATTCGTATTCGATTTATTTGAATCGAATTCGAATTCTTATAATCGAAATGAATTCCTGATAATCGAATCGAATTTAATCGAATTTCGAATTTTTCGAATTCGAAACGAATTCTGAACACCCCTACCTTAATCCATCAAAAGTAACACAAATAGGGATCGAACTTGGGTCTCTATCCAAAAACCTAAGCCTCCTACCATTAGGATGAATTCTATATTTACATTTATTGATACATAGTTGAAGTGTTTGAAACAAATTAAAACTTTCTAACTTTGATTACACTATGTGTGTCGTTTGCTTTCTTTGTTCATTAGGCCACCCGTAGTGGGAGTTTTTTTTTAATTCAAAAAAAACGCCGGAAAACGCCCCAGACCCCATTACACCCGGCGTTTCCGGGCGTTTTTTTTGTTCAAATTTGTTGTTGGCGTTTTTTTTAAAACGCTCATTTTGTTTTGTGGAATGGTTGACCCACCAATCATTTTGAACTACCCTCTGACAACTTTTGAGAACCCCCACTTTTGCATGTGACCATGTGTTTGACCAGCCAATCACCATTTGTTTCCTTTTTTTTTAATAATTGGAAGGGCTGTTATTGGAATAATGCTCCACTACGCCACTTTTGCAATAATGCCCAACACTGACTAGGATGCCACGTGTCGGATAATGCCCCATGGTGGGGACATTATTTTTGTTCACCACTACGGGTGGTCTTAGAAACCGGATTTCTTTTTATCTACATAAATCATCCACTTGATTCTCAAATTTATTTACGAAATTAGAGTTATTACATTTTTTGAATTATTAGTCAATCATAATGTTCACACCATCTTCAATTATTGCTCAATTTACGTAATTGTATACTTATTTAATATATCTAACAAAACATAGCTAGAATACTAAAGCACCGGTTTACACTTTTAATAATCACAAAATGTATATTTTGCTCTCCATCTGTATCTACCCACGTCACTGAATTTCAAACCCAAATAAAAAAAAATCAAGTAGAGGTGAGTTTGGTAAGCAGTCTCGTTTTTTTAACGGCAGGTAATCAATCAGTCTCGTTATCACCTAAAATAGTAGCGGTGGTATTCGACCAGTAGAATCCTATGACTGTTCGGTGTAAAAAATGTGAGCGCATAAGGGCGTGACAAAGTCTCTCAAAAATAAAGTCACCGTTCAAAAAAAAGGGCAATACCTGAGGTGGTGGCGATTTGGTTTGATCAAGTGGTTACCGAAAATAAAAACTTCATTGTGGAACACCGGAATCAAAAGGCCAAGGAGAACTTAGTGCAAATATGGTTCTAGGTGAATTGAAAAACTAGAGGTGAGCAAACCATAACCGTTAATCGAAATTAACTGGTAACCGATGTTAACTGACGGTTATGGATAATGTTATTTGATTAACCCGATATGTCAGTTATGGATATAGTTAAAGGTGTCCTATAACTGAACGTTGACCGATACCGAATGAATTAAGACATACTTTTAAAAGATATCTATATTTGAAATATACATGTTCAAGAATCAAACTCCATATACATAAAAACAACATATACAAAAACTTTTTACGTTATATAATTAGTTTTAAAATGTTTAAAAAATAATTATTGTATATAATATGACTCATTTTATGCATGTGTATGTTACTTTTTTTATTTTTTTTATTTATAAAAAATGATTGTAATTGAGACAATAATTGTCTAATATGTTCATTTAGTTTAAATTTTAGTTTACACTTAGATCGATTAATTAACCGAAACCGAACCATAACCGAGTCTCATAACCGATTAACCGAACCGAAGTTTGGTTATGGTTTAAGGAAATTTCACAACTGAAGCTAGTGGTACGGATACGGTTAAAGATAATAACCGAACCCTCATTTGCACACCCCTAGTTGAAACCTTCTGGTAAGGAGGTAATGAAATTTCACTATTTTAATTGCAATTAAGGGGGCCGTCGCACCACTATCCTAACGTACCCTAACCCTCTCCAAATCTTGCAGTGTCACATCACCCTCCTCATTCACTACCCTAAAAGACCCAATTTGATCGCACCACTACCCTAAAAGCATAGACCCCACCATTTTACACCTCTCACTTTTCAACTGGGCATGGCCAATTTTATGACATTTCAAAGTGTAAGACATGGGTTCGAGTCTCGCCTAAGCAAAAACGCTCTGGATTGAGCTATGTGTTTTTCAACGGTGAGCATTCGGACGGTGGGATTTCCTCTGGAATGGAGGCGGGTCGGATCACCAGCGCCGCCTGCTTACGTAGGCGTAGATGACCTTTTGACATTGCATTTACCTTGGTGATCGGAATTTTGTTGTTTGATAAAAAAAAAAAAAAAAGATGCATGGCTTCCCATTTGCAGCTTTTGGTTTAATTTGAAACTTGAGTTTATCATTTGTTGAGTTTCAAATCTTAGATGTTGCGGATATAGACACTTTATCAGGGGGACGGGCAGCCCCGTTATGGGAGCTCCACCACGCATGGAAGACAAAAGAACACCGCCGCCACCCAAACTTTTAATGCATGAACTTTTAAACGCGTGATGGGCATGACGCGTGGAGAACTTGTTTGATTTGATGTGTTGTGAAGGAAATTGTTGGGTGTGGTGAGTGATGGGCATTTCCACCAAAATCAATCACTAGTGATGGAATAATGTTTGATGACATGGCGGAAATTGATTGGATTTTGTAAGTGATGAGTGAGGGATGCCCCTACCCCCCTCATAAATCGAAGTTTTTGTTTTTTATTTGTTTCAGATCACCTTTTGTACATAGCTTTCTATACACATATGTAATGTACGATTAGGATGTACGATTAAGGGAGACGGGGCGCTACGTGGTGGCACAGTGACCACGTGTGGAACACCGCCGCCGCTGACTCCTATCATGCGTGGAACTCATGACGCGTTGTAGCCATAACGCGTGAAGAAGGGGGATGTTACCGTTGAGGAATGGGTTGAAGTTCGATGGTCGCAAGGAATGGGTTAATCCATCACTAGTGATGGGTACCCCCACTAAAATCCATCACTAGTGATGGAATGAAGTTCGATGATGTGACGGAAGCTGGTTGGGTGTGATGAGTGATGAAAATTGGAGCACTCCCACCCCCTTATAGTGATTTTCGTTTGGATTTACTCGGGCGGGTAAGATACTAGTTGAAAGTTGAAACCATCAAGATTAGGTGAAGTTGTTTACCGACATTAATTAATAACAAATATATTAATTAAGGGTAAGGATAGTGTAAAAAGGGCCTAAAGTGTGAGAAGTGTATTATAACACTATATATAATACTATATACTATATAACACCATATAAACACCGTATAACAATATGTAACACCATATAATACCATATAACACTATGTAACACTATATAACATTATATAACAAATATAACACTATACATCTATCATAGACATGCTATCAGACAACCTATAGTGTTATATTTGTTATATAATGATATATAATGTTACATAGTGTTATATGGTGTTACATATTGTTATACGGTGTTATATAGTATTATATATAGTGTTATAATACACTTCTCACACTTTGAGCACTTTTTACAGGATCCTCTACCTATTAATATAATATATAGTAGTTAAAGTTGTTAAAAAGTTCAATTATCAAGATTTTGGAATTGTTATAAATATAGTTAACTACTTGATATTTTAACTCGAGAGGCTCTCGAGGTGAGTTTAAGATTGGATTTCGACTAATGAGCATCTCAATGAATAATTTGCAACCAAAAAAGATCAAAATAGGTATGCCTTATGCCTACAGGTATACCTGCATATACTATGGGCCACAATTTTATAATCGGGAATGGGTCTAGGATTACTAATTTTTCGGTCCATTGTTATCCCTTGGTAAATCACATTTAACATATACATATATTCGTTGTAAAAAATCATGTCCAATATAATAAAGAAACGTGTCATGAACTCTAAAAGTGTAATGAATTGATTTCGAGGGACTAAAGTTGACAAACAAAGAAAGTATGTGTGTAGAAGGATCCAAAGTATCAACATTCGAAAACTATGTCTTTCAACAACCCTACACGACGTTTAACAGGTTTAGGTTTTATGGTTTCAATTTTGTAACACCTTTGGGTACTAACACCAAAATTTGTTAATTAATGACTAAAATACCCTTGCATTTTTTAAGTTTATCAATATAACACATTTGGGAACTAACACCTAATTTTATTTAAGTTTAAATCAATTTTACAAAATCTATTTATTTTTTTATTTTCATCTTTTTATTATATCTCTTAATTAACATACATCTATTTTTTTCATATTTTTATTAAATTTCTTATTTAACATAAAATTTACTTGTTACACTAGTATTTTTTTTAAATAAAATCTACTAGCTATATAGTTTTATGTAAATTAAATTTCTTACTTGTTTTAAATAATGTAAACCTTACTCGTTTTCAATTTTGGATAGATATGATTGATAATAATAATAAATATCTTTCATGTAAAAAAATTAAGTCTTTTTTAACTCGTTTTTTTGTTCATTTACATTTTACTACTTTAGAAAGATATTTAATTTACATAAAATCTGCTAGTTACACTAGTAAAATCTACTAGCTATATAGTTTTATGTAAATTAAATATCTTTTTTTTTTACAAAAAAACGAGTTTAAAAAAGGCTTAAATTTTTTTAGTTTTATCTAAGATACCTAGCTATATAGTTTTATCTAAAATACCTAAGTATATAGTTTTATGTAAATTAAATATCTTTATAAAATAGTAAAATGTAAATGAACAAAAAATGAGTTAAAAAAGGCTTAATTTTTTTTTACATGAAAGATATTTATTATTATTATCAATCATATCTATCCAAAATTGAAAACGAGTAAGGTTTACATTATTTAAAACGAGTAAGAAATTTAATTTATATAAAACTATATAGCTAGTAGATTTTATTTAAAAAATCTATTTAAAAAAATACTAGTGTAACAAGTAGATTTTATGTTAAATAAGAAATTTAATAAAAATATGAAGATAAAAAAAATAAATAGATTTTATGTTAATTAAGAAATATAATAAAAAGATGAAAATAAAAAATAAATAGATTTTGTAAAATTGATTTAAACCTAAATAAAATTAGGTGATAGTACCCAAATGTGTTACACTAATAAACTTAAAAAAATGCAAGAATATTTTAGTCATTAAATAACAAATTTTGGTGTTAGTACCCAAATGTGTTACAAAATTGAAACCATAAAACCAAAACCTGTTAAAAAAAGTTAGTAGCCAAAGGCGAAATTAGGTATAAACCACAGGACCCATTTGTGTAATTAACTCTACTCTTAAACGAATAAATTTTGAAACGCATGAAGCCGTTTGTGAAAGAAAGTAAAAGTTTACAAGACAAGAGGGTTAAACGTATCAACATGTTAAATTACTACCTCTGAGTGACCTTTAGCGAACCCGAGGCTTTATAACGATTAATTACACTCTCAAGAATAAGTGACGAAAAATTCACGAGGTTTCGATATCATTTGATATTAAATACGTTAACCTTCGTAAATAAAGGGTTTAAAGCGTCAACGAGGCAAAACTAGTGTTTTCGGATATCATTTAACGAAACCGGACCTAACAAAGTTTGATTATATCCTAAAGATCATCCATATACTAACTTTATGGGTTAAAAGTGCTTAAAATAGAAGTTATTACGTTTTAAAAGGTTAAGGGGTTGATTCTGCCAAGTTTGAAACTAAAAAACTGGCCCCCCATAGGGCTCGCGCTACGCGACCCCAAAACAGATGTGCCCTCGCGCGACGCGACGGCCTGATTTTCACAGCAACATGCACAGGTGCAGGTCCTGCGATTTTCTTCACCATTGCATGCTGGTTTTTGATTCTAGGGACTGTGTTAATGGTTTTCCCTGACACAAAGACACTTATGAACATCTAGTGACCTCCATTAACAGCTGGAATGATCCTAGATCATACAAAATCCTATATAAAGGGCCATGTTTTGAGTTCTTGAACTTGCACACTTCAAGTTTTTACTATCAAACACTTCTCTGGAGCATCCTGGTTATCTAGGAAGCTTTCTCAAGTTTAATCTTCGTGCTAAGGACCATTGTAAGTGTTCTTAGCTTCTATAGTTAAGTTTTTATTAGCTTAATGACCGAAAGTCAAAGATATTGTAACAACCCTCGGTAAAACCAACACTTTCATAATATAATCCGACACCCTCATAATTTTTATGACTCCCTAATAAATGTTAAAATGTCCCAATATGTTTTTAAATATACCTCGTATGTGAAAACCGAGCCCAAATTACAATATAGCATTAGAAATAAAATATAAAGTCTGAATATTGAGCTGAGGCGGGCCGCGTAGACCCACCTCAACTCTTACGCGGGCCGTATAAAGGTAAGGTCTGACTTCGTTTGATTTCTTAAGTTAAGGCGGGCCGCGTAAAGTTCTTGCTCCATTCTTCGCGGGCCGCGACAGCTATGAGATAAGGAGAAACCCGGTGCTGACACGTGTCGATGACTCAGCTCACCAGTTGCCGCCCTAGGGACTCTCGCGGGCCGCGTAATCCTGGGCTATCACTTACGCGGGGCGCGACAAAGATGAATTTCAGCCCTATAAATAGCAACGAAGGATTCATTCGACAAATCGTTCATTCTTTCTTTCTTTCTTTCTCGAAATTCTGAAGAATAATAATAATCTTCGGGCATAATACCCCCTAAATAGCGAAGCCCTGCCTCGTTGTAAGTATTATAACCCCGGTTACGTATTAGATACGCTGCCCGATTGATTTAGGGTTCCGTAACAACTGTCGTGGTTCTGCCCGACGTAGTTATTGGAATGCCGTCTTGGGAGGGTATCAATAATAATTTCAAAGGGTTATGATACTAATCAATGTACATTTGTATAAATTATAGATTATATTCAGGAAACCCTTACGCAAAGTCTAACATGGCAATGTGAGTAATCTCCTTTTTGTGTCAACTGTTTTTATAAAACCTCAATTGTTTTATATTATATTACCAGTATGTGAGTCGTGTAATTCTTCAATTATCGCCGGTATTATGGGGTTTTGTATACACTACTTGATAATCTTCACAATTAGACGACGGGTTGCCAATGTGTGATATGACCATAGCCATAGATACGTCGAGTGGCAAATACTGAATGGGTAATTGTGTAGATATAAACATTGTAATCGCTCTCAATACTGCGAATAATAAAACCTGTTTTTGATTAAACTGGGATTAACTCACCAGTATTTCTTGCTGATAAAATATTTTTAAAAACATGTTTCAGGTAACACAATATGAAAGCCAACTGGGAAAAAGCCAGCTCGCGAGCACTGACGGCTTGGAAAATAAGTGGCTATAAAAGTTATCTAAAACACGATGTTTTAAAATCAATAAAGTAGGGTTTATCCCTATAAACATGTTGTAATAAGAAACTTGGGTTTACCCATGTGTTTACTATTATAAAAGAAGGTGGTTTTAACTCTGATAAAATATTTCCTAACTACGGTCCTGATGTAATTTCCGCTGCCAAATTAATAAATTGATACCACCACAACGAATGTTCGCGGCCGCCCGTTCCCGGGACAGATAAGGGGGCGGGGGTTGTGACAGAAGGTGGTATCAGAGCCTAGCCACTGGTTCAAGCCAAAGAAGTGTTCTGCTGACACTTAAATTTTAAATTCTGTGTTAGGAAATAACTTATGTGATTATGTGTTTTATATTATTTGACTATTTGTTAGTCTACAGTATGGGTAAGCAAAGAATTTCAGACATATATCATCAACTAGATAGTTCACCAAAAGATAAGAGAACCTCATTTCAACCAAATCCCTCAGGATACTCAGCGGATATTGAGGAAGGAATATTTATTCGTAAGGCACAGTCTGAGAAACCATTTACCACTAAGAAGAAAAGTTGGATTATTAGAAAAAGTCGAGAGAAAATAAAGAAGTCATAACAAAAGGGAGCGATAATCAATCAGGAAATAAATGCACAAACTCAGGAAACAGGCAATAACTTACTAGGGAAAGAAGAATTAGATGAACAATTGGTAAATCTCCATATGTTAGCCACTACAGCAGTAAATCTTTACTTATATTGAATAGTTGGACCACCAAACCAGTACCAGCACCCATGCCACCTATGAGTTAGAAACTTTAAAGGAACTTTGCCTATTAGATAACAACTTAGTAGAGACAGGAGATAGAATAAACCTTATATAAAAGCATGTTGAGCCTAATATTCCTATAACTTAGATAGACTAAAATAAGTTACAGATGCATAATCACTAGTATATATTTGAATTCCCGTTGTAGTTTGTAATAAACATATATATAAATCGCAAGGTTCGCCGTTTTTAATCAATCTATTTTTTATAATTGTACCCAAATGTTTGTACTAGAAATTCATCTGTAATAATTAATATCACCTACTCAAATAATATCATAATATGTATACGTTAAAATAGTTAAAAGAATCATGAAAATTTTTTTTATTTAAAAATAGGAATTGATCAGTTAAAATAATTACACGATTTATTATTAATACATGTTTTAATATTGTCATTAGATCTGGCATATAAAATGTACAAATGTAATCATTTATATACCTATAAAAATGTATTTAAATATCTTCAATTATTAATATACATCAAACTAAGTTAATTATTCACAAAACAGTCATGTTTACGACTCTCTTTTAGAACCAATCATTTACTTTGATTTAAAAATACATATGGAAATATATGGTATACAGCTTTAAAACTTTGTGATCTTAATAATTTTGCTTCAAAATAATTTATATGCAAATAAATAAAACCGAAGGGATTTTAAGAAATAAAAGATTTCTTTAGTGAATCTAGCCAAAGCAAGTTTTGAAACCTAGGTGCACCAATTTACCACTCCCTTTTATCCTTTCTAGTTTATAACTAGTTGACCATAAAAACTTCATACTTTCATAATTTTATGAAATAACTGATGTTGAGATTACTTGTAAAGATTTCTATTAAAATACTTAGCAATAAAATAAATGGTTAAATGAATATGATGGGTATTCATGATTAAATAAAATCATTTAAAATTTTAGAGATTTGGGTTGGTTAGACTACGTAGAAAGGACTAATTAAACGATGAAAGCATTTCTATAATTCTTTAAATATTAAGGTATGTCCAGAATAGGTCTTATGCGTGGAAATAGTTAATATAAGATTATAAGATTAACCAGTCATATTAGTTATAGGATTGTGTATCCTAAATTATAAAGAAAAGTATTTGAATTGATGGCTAATGTATAATAATTAAATAATACAAACTAGTTGCGTAATAGGAATTCTTTGAATTGGTATTATATGAATGCAATACAGGAAATTTTAAAACTTTATATTGATATATATATATGCAAGACACGATTTTGAAAAAGGATAAGTTTTTATAAAGAAGGAAACCTACATGTTTATTCAAAACCTATTCCACCCATCTTTAATTCAGAAAGTACCTTAAGGATATTTGTAATAGCACCATCTCTTAAAATTAACAAAGAGTCCAGAACGGATTTCATATAAAGCTCTTATCTTTATTTTCTAAATACCTATCCAGTCATGAGTTCTGGAAAATATAGATAAATTAAGGCAGTATAGAGAAAAGCCATCCCACTAAAGGGAGAAACAAGATATAATATATATATTTTCTTATAAAATCTGTATCTACCACCATGTAATATATAACTATAAGTATGCTACATGCATGATTGCTTAATACTGTATCTGAACATGTTTGTAATTCAGATGTCAAAGGAAATAACATGTGATCAAGAAATTCGGACGGGTAATGAAAATTTTTGGGATAAAAACACTCTAGAAAATATAATAGCTCAAGGAATATCAAATGTCATACCCTCAATCATTGAAGCTATTAAGATTTTTGTGCCTATAAACAAGAATCCTACTATCTACTGTAAGCATACCCATCACTTCAAACCTAACCCTAGTACCAATGGAAGTTACGATACTCATATCAAAAATCTATTTCCCAAACGAAAGGAAACCACAACTTATGGCTACTCCTATAAGGAATTCTACTCTAACAAATCCTTCAAGGATAAAGGAATGAAATCAGAAACTGCACAGTCTACCTACAACAGCAAAAAGCACGCAAGGAAATACCATTCCAAGAAGATACTTCGTTGTAACTACTGCAAAAAGGCTGGACATACAGAAGAAAAATGTAGAAAGAGAAGGGAAACCAATGTGTGTTATAAATGTGGAGATCCAGGTCACTTCCGTTACTACTGCCCAAAACTATCTAAGGCACCCGACAATGAGGCCAGAAACCTAGATGAAGTTATGAAGGACGCATAAAAATCTACCAAAACCAGAGACAACATCAAACTTTCAATAAAAGCACCCTTACGTTTTGTCAGTACTAAAGTATTAAATTGAATTTTGCTTTTGATCTAAGTTTTATAATAAGAAGTCTTTATTTCTCTTTCATAAAGCCAATACTCATTTGTCTCATTTCTTGACAAATCCATATGCTACTCATATATTGCTTGGCATGCATGAAAATTCATTTCAAAAGATCATTTATTCTTGAATTTTAATACTTCGTTACATTCGTTCTGATAATCTATAACCTAATGTTGACTTTTTGATAATCAAGCCAACAAATTTCTTGGAAAGCTCCTTTTCTTTTCAAATATTACTTACCGGATTTTCATTGAAATTATTCTTATCAATACATATATCCATTATTGGAATATACCCACACCAAGCTCAAATTATTTGAATTTGCTCCTGTACATTTGATTCAAAATCCCATAAGATGAATTGAGATCATTTTATTCAATGAAAATTCATTTGTTTAAATCATAATACACCTATTCAAAGTCTACAACTCTAATCCATCATTTGTTAATACATGATACCTTGCGGTGGCGATTTCTTTGAAACTTGGATTTATTTCCTTTTCACACATGAGGTACGAATTTCTCTATTTATTGATTCATTATCCTAAACCAGTCTTAGTACAAATTTTGTGTTAAGATAAATGTACCTCCAGTAAAAAAAAATTCTTCTTTGAATTGATTTCACATTATTTCTTCAATTGAAATATCCTATCTTTTGAATATCCCGGTTCACTTTATTTGAAACTTTCAGTTAATTTCGAAAACGGTGTAGTCATTTGGTCACCGTAATTATTTAATTCTTCCAGTAACTCCAACACCTTGCGGTGTCTGTATAAATTTGCAGCCTGTGCTAATAATAAGCCCTAATCATACGTCATTTATTCAATCCTGATACAATTATGTGTTAAGACTATGATACACTAAATTCTATTGTATTACCCAGTGTATCTTTGCTATTTAAATAAATGTCACTAATTTCTGGGTTGACTATTGATAAATCATTTTTCATACTTCTATCTTCAATTGAGATTATTGATTCAACGTTCTTTTTAAACAAACAAGGTAAGTTATCTTTTGACATTGAATCCTATTATCCCTAAAAGTCGTTTATATTCAAATCATATGTCCCCATTGATCTTGTGAACCAAATTTTTTTTTTCATGTTCAAGTTAGATAATTCCTGGAACTAATCGAAACAACTATGTTTCTTAAATTCTTCAAAGTTCTTAGAAAAATCTCACTAAGGATTCGTCTGCTAAAAAAAAATTTATATCATTTTTGTCAGTTGTAATTAATAAGCTACGAGCTCTACTTGATTAACAGATGGTCCAGCATTAGACAAATCTAACTACCCTTTCCATAAAGAAACTTTAACTACTTAGAAGATTTTTATCTGTTATCAACATAACTCTTTTGATAATCTCATATTACTTTAATCATCTTGTCTATTATTCTTACACTACCTCAAGACCAGATAAGTTGATTTTCTACTCAAAAGACAATGTTTCAGAACTTTCGTCCACTAGATGCTTCCCAAGACATTTTGACACTATTATTGATAGCTACGAGATTTAAAACAAGGTGGGGAGAATGTAACAACCCTCGGTAAAACCAACACTTTCATAATATAATCCGACACCCTCATAATTTTTATGACTCCCTAATAAATGTTAAAATGTCCCAATATGTTTTTAAATATACCTCATATGTGAAAACCGAGCCCAAATTACAATATAGCATTAGAAATAAAATATAAAGTCTGAATATTGAGCTGAGGTGGGCCGCGTAGATCCACCTCAACTCTTACGCGGGCCGTATAAAGGTAAGGTCTGACTTCGTTTAATTTCTTAAGTTAAGGCGGGCCGCGTAAAGTTCTTGCTCCATTCTTCGCGGGCCGCGACAGCTATGAGATAAGGAGAAACCCGGTGCTGACACGTGTCAATGACTCAGCTCACCAGTTGCCGCCCTAGGGACTCTCGCGGGCCGCGTAATCCTGGGCTATCACTTACTCGGGGCGCGACAAAGATGAATTTCAGCCCTATAAATAGCAACGAAGGATTCATTCGACAAATCGTTCATTCTTTCTTTCTTTCTCGAAATTCTGAAGAATAATAATAATCTTCGGGCATAATACCCCCTAATTAGCGAAGCCCTGCCTCGTTGTAAGTATTATAACCCCGGTTACGTATTAGATACGCTGCCCGATTGATTTAGGGTTCCGTAACAACTGTCGTGGTTCTGCCCGACGTAGTTGTTGGAATGCCGTCTTGGGAAGGTATCATTAATAATTTCAAAGGGGTATGATACTAATCAATGTACATTTGTATAAATTATAGATTATATTCAGGAAACCTTTACGCAAAGTCTAACATATCAATGTGAGTAATCTCCTTTTTGTGTCAACTGTTTTTATAAAACCTCAATTGTTTTATATTATATTACCAGTATGTGAGTCGTGTAATTCTTCAATTATCGCCTGTATTATGGGGTTTTGTATACACTACTTGATAATCTTCACAATTGGACGACGGGTTGCCAATGTGTGATATGACCATAGCCATAGATACGTCGAGTGGCAAATACTGAATGGGTAATTGTGTAGATATAAACATTGTAATCGCTCTCAATACTGCGAATAATAAAACCTGTGTTTGATTAAACTGGGATTAACTCACCAGTATTTCTTGCTGATAAAATATTTTTAAAAACATGTTTCAGGTAACACAATGTGAAAGCCAACTGGGAAAAAGCCAGCTCGCGAGCACTGACGGCTTGGAAAATAAGTGGCTATAAAAGTTATCTAAAACACGATGTTTTAAAATCAATAAAGTAGGGTTTATCCCTATAAACATGTTGTAATAAGAAACTTGGGTTTACCCATGTGTTTACTATTATAAAAGAAGGTGGTTTTAACTCTGATAAAATATTTCCTAACTACGGTCCTGATGTAATTTCCGCTGCCAAATTAATAAATTGATACCACCACAACGAATGTTCGCGGCCGCCCGTTCCCGGGACAGATAAGGGGGCGGGGGTTGTGACAGATATCGTAATTAAACTTTGATTTTGTGTTTAATCACTAACGATCCAACCATTATTCGAATTGAAAGTGGCTATGTGTTGGTAATTAAGTAGGTGATAATCTCTTAAAAGGGCACCTCCTAATTATCACGTTTACTTAGTCAATTGTCGGGTCAAAGTTATGAACAGAAAAGTCAAACGAGTCAGTTTTTATAAAATGATTCATAACTGATAATGTAGAAGCTATAAAATACGTTTTATCACTTAAATAACTTGGTAAATAATATAAGAACATGTTTAGGCATGTTCAACCCGACAATTCTGAGTATTAGGCTCGGTTCGCAACCAAAAGTCGCAAAAGTAGACTGTTGCTTTGACTTTCAGTTCTGACCCGAATTAGCTTAGTTTAGTTATGCCTTAAGGTTCCTTTGTGACCATGTTATATGTTAGAATAACCCTCTGAGGTCATACTACATGGTTCCCTAGAAATCAGAGAGCATTTGCATGTTTCCGTTAAATGCTTAAAAATTGACCATTATGCCATTATGTTATAAAAACGAGATTTTTAAAAATGTGAGACGACAAAAAGCTTTATTACTGATATATAAGTATGTCATAAAAATTTGACATCAGTTTCTGGCCTCAAACAAAAGATATGTAAGATATCGTAAATAAACTTTTTATTAATTAAATTGCATTTTTAGCATGAATCATATTGAAACCCATTTTTTGGCACCAAACTTGCTACCCACTGTTAAGATACAATTTTTAGGGATTTTTGGAATTTTTGGTCAGATTTTATACTGACCATAACATACAGTTCTTGTGCAAATTTGGTAATTGATGATAATGCCCTTTTTGTTAATAAAATGAGTTTAACATATGATTTGCATACAAAAAACCTTTTCCTACTGATATCATATATTAAATAAAATATTTTAAACATTAAAGACTGATCAAAACTTCAGAATTTTTTAAAAATCTCAAATATCGTTAAATACCGACTTTTACGCTAATTAGGCGCATAGTATGGTTTAAAACCTTGTTTAACGCCTAAGACTTGTTACCTACTGATTTTATAAATAATTTTTTATACTTTAACAGTAAGTGTAAGTCTTTAACTCAGAATTCCAAATTTGACCTTAAAAGCATATGTGAAATGACCAAAATGCCCCTACGGTGCATAGTTTGGCCATAAATGATAAACCTCACATATGTATGATATCTTACTGATGTAACTTGATAAAATAAATGTTTTTACTGAATATTTTAGACCAGAACCCCAGTTGCTATTAAACCTATTTTATAAACTTTAAAATGACCAAATTACCCTTTCGGGGCTTAAATTGGTTTTAAATACGTTTTGGGCATAATTGAAGATATCCTACTGATATCACAACATATTTTAAGCATGTTAACTTGTGAAACTTGTACATGACTCGTCCGGTTACCCGTTATGCTTATACGTGTTCGGTACGGTTTATGTAACTAGTTTGCATAAACTAACCGAAACGGGTCAAACCTTATCATTTTTACTTCAAAATTCAGAATGTATTTGGTTTACCCATTTTATACAAGTCTTCATACTTGTTGGGTCTAAATCACATTCTAATCCGGTCATCTCTTAATCTGGAGTTTCGTGCCGTAAACTTTCCTTTAAAACTAACCGGTCTAAGTTACAACTTAAATAAGACCCATTAGGAATCTAATAGGTTATTAAAACCTTCGTTCCAGATTAGGAACCCAGTAAAAGCTACCTGCACTTGTTGATTAGAATATACGGCTGAGTATAATTTACATTTTTAGCTCAGGTAAATACTTTTTACTTATTTTCCCTTATACGGGCTTGGGATACTGTAAATTATTACCGCTTGGTCGGGTATTGAATATTTAATTGATTAGTGGTTAAATCATTGAGATAACCCGTTTTAATCTGTTTTTTTTATAGAAAGCATTTGGGGGTTAATATGACCGTGTCCTGGATATCCTCGGCTCATTCATTAGAAATGGCCACGACTTAAGTACGGGGTGTAAGCATTCACCTGACAGTTGCGTATGTAAAACGGTATCTCACTCGTGAGGAAACTTCTTGTGGGCTTATACTAGTGGTGTGTCTATTAATCTTGTCTCGGCTTCTATCCCGGGCACTGAACGTACGACAAACATGTAAATCTGTATACAAGATTATTTTATATAATTGTCCCAAGTTATAAAAAGATTTTATGCCTTGTGCATCCAAACAAATTTTTATAAACACTTTTCAAATGAGTCAGTTAATTGTATTTACCAGTATAAACTGACGTATTTTTCAAAAAGATTAAGTGCAGGTACTACGCGAAATTGGTTGGAAGCTCCTAAGTATTAGTTAAAGAGTCTTGAAAGCTCTTAATACTTAAAGTTTGTCGAACAATATTTTACTTTATGTTTTAGATCCGCCTGTGGATCCATTTACAACCGTTTGTATAATATTTTATTATACTTTTCATTTCTCATTTCGGTTTGTATTATTATTTTCTACCAAGACTTCCGTTGTGCTTTAAACTATGGTTATTGACTATGATGATATCAACTACGTCACGATACTCCCCACCGGGCCCACCGGTAATACATGAAAATATCGGGGTGTGACAGGTTGGTATCAGAGCCAACATTGAGTGAATTAAACACTAGCCTTTTGTGTTTAATCTCAATGACACAATTGCACATTCCTTAACTTCCGAGTCTAGGCAAAAGACCTAGTATTAATTCTAATCTTAATTGGTTTATATCTTTTTGTTGTTTTTCTTGTTTTGACAGGATTACAAGCAAACATGCCACCAAGAGTGAGAGGACGTGGAGGACGAGGAAAAGCACCGATCTTAACAATGAACGATCACGAAGCTGGGCCATCTCACCGGCGCACACCATCCGCATTACTCGGCTCCAGCCCACATGAAGACTGGAGGACCTACATTGAGCCCGCGAGACGCTCTGTCTCGCTTAGCTCCTCACCATCTTACCATCATTCGGCCCACATCAGGATGAAGAGCCTCACGATTCACATCATTCTTTCATACCTTTGCAGCGTTTGGGTTCACACCATTCCTTCCAGAACCCAACACCCTATTTTCAGAGCCGGTTCAACCCAATGAACCAGATTGAAGAACCAGAGGGCCAAAACCCTTTGGGATCAGCTGACCATTTCCCCGAGTACCAAAACATGGATGTAGACGATGATCCAGATCCTGAGATGCCACCATCTGGGACGCCGACGCATCCCCTTGAGATTTCAAGCGGATCATCTTTTCATGGTTCGCCATACAGGGGCCCTGATATCTGGGCTGAATGATGGGCTTCATACAAGTGGGAGTATACTCCCCCTCCCCGCAACTCACCATCACACCAGCAGGTCCCTTCTGAGGACCCACATTTGCAGGCGGTCACGCCACCGCCACCATCATCGCCAGAGCAGCCACCGCCTCCCGAACGATCGAGGCGACGAAGAACTGCACGGATGTTCGTGCATGGGGGGTTTCCATTTCAGCACCCCCAACACTCCAGAAACAGCAACTACCCTCCTATCCATGAAGACCCACAAATGGGTGGGCCTTCAAATGCAGTTTCTGAAGTCGACTCTGCACCAGTCGCACCGGCACCACCAATGGGTTATGAAAACCCAATTCCATCTTACCCAGGTGCAGCTGGGTACAACCTGTTTGAGCAACAAGCTTATTCGGGTTATAACTACAACAATGCACCTGCCGTTGACCCGTACATTGAAGCAGCGAACTTCAATGCTCTCTACCCTGGTCCTTTTCCACCTACGTGCCCAACTGGGTACCCTGCATATGGGTATCAATACCCACCACCTCCACAACCTCAGCAGCAGCAGCCACCACAAATTCAACGACGGCAGCAACAAGAAATCCTCCAAAGGTTGCACGAGGTGGAACAAAGGGTAGATGAAGAGCGTAGAAGTCACCGCGGTCTTCTAAAGGGTTTGGCAAACCTCATTAAGGGGAAGAAGAAGAGGGATTATTAGAAATCCTTATTTATTGTTTGGTAATTTCATTTCAATTAAGTCCCTGCGTGGACATTTCATTTATGTATTTGGTCTCTGCGTGGACTTGTCTTTCTTATTTTAGTCCTTGCTTGGATAAGTTAATTATTTAAAGTCCCGTTTAGGGCAGCTATTGTACTTTTTGAGACAATTTATGGAATGTTCATTTTAAAATTTTAATTTGTCATTATATATATGCATGTACTATATAAAACAAATCAAAACATCAATTCAATTTTTAATTGATCTCCCATTAAATATTAAAAGAAAATCTTGAAGGTATAACCTAGCCCATGTGTCATTTTAGACATGGCCATGATTGTAAAAACCTTTTTAAGATTCAAATCTTTGTTAACATATGAAAACATGTTAGCATTCCTGGCACTGATTCGATAAAGTCACACTAGTCATCCTTATATTGGATTTTTCCAATTCCTTATCTAACCTGATGATTTAAACATCCATTAGTGATGAAGTGTCTACGGGCTATATTTATTGTCCTACAAGACAAATGACAGTTGTAGTCTATGACTTCCTGTCAAGAAAAGGTGATGAACTATGTTCGAGCCTTAATCCTTTGATCCTATAAGATCATAGCTTATAAATTAAAACTCTCATTGTGACTAAGCCTTTTGTGCCACTGTAATAACCTTAATGATTTATAACTGGGATAAATTATAATGAAAATTTTAAATAAATCTGATTAACAAATTAACCAATATGGTCTATGTTTACCATGGTTACTGAATCATCGAAAATGGTGATTCCATAATAAACTTCTGAACAAATTATTGTCAATTGTTTTATAGCAATCAAACTTCAGCATGTCTGAATCAGAAGAGGTTAATAGTCATCCAAGGGAGAGAAATGATATCGCCAGAATAAATGTAGCTAGTGCAGACCTACAAGCATTGATAGACAATGCTGTTGCTAGAGCCATTGACAGACAGTTCAAGGAACCAAGTAATACTCGCACAAAGACTCAATATGTGGCTCATAGTAAGCCCCCTTATAAAACACATGAGTCAAATAAGGACAATTCTCGTCACTCGTCGAATCAGAAAAGTCTCCCATCCAAGCAAATTGTACTTAATCAGGAGCCACGTGTCAAGACTTGCTCTTACAAATACTTCGTCTCTTGCAAGCCAAGGGATTTCACAGGTGAAAAGGGTACCATTGACTGTATGACATGGCTTGATGAGATGGATACCGTTGTGGATATCAGCGGATGTACGGAGCAGGATATTGTGAAGTTTGTTTCACAGTCATTCAAAGGGGAAGCTTTGGCTTGGTGGAGGTCATTAATCCAAGCCATGGGGAAAATCCCACTTTATAATTTGTCGTGGGAATAATTTGTGGCACTAATGAAAGAGAACTTCTGTCCTCAGCATGAGGTAGAGAAAATCGAGACTGACTTCTTGACTCTGATCATGAAGAATTTGGATTGTCAAGCTTATGTCACAAGTTTCAACACCATGTCTAGGCTTGTCCCTTATCTGGTTATACCAGAACCAAAACGCATAGCGCGCTTCATTAGAGGCCTGGCTCCGGAAATCAAAGGCAATGTTAAAGCATCTAGGCCTACCACTTATAGGTATGTGGTAGATTTGTCCTTATCTCTCACACTCGATGCGGTTAGAAATAAGTCTGTTAAGACTTCTGAAGAGGGAAAGAGGAAACGGGAAGATGAGAGCTCACGTCGCTCTGACAAGAAAAGGAAAGGAAACTCTGAGCATAGGAAGAGTTCTGGGTTTAAGAATGACTCTCAGCGGACAGGTGAGAAACCTAAGTGTAAAACCTGCGAGAAACACCATTTTGGGAAATGCAGATTCGAATCGGAATCGCAATCGCAATCTCAGCCTAAAGTTTATGGGATCTGCAAGTCAAAGGAGCATAAAACTTTGGATTGCAAGAAAATGAAGAATGCAACCTGTTATGGTTGCAATGAGAAGGGGCACATAAGGACCAATTGTCTGAAAAACCCAAAGAAGCCTGAAGAGGCCAAGAAGACCAATGCTCGAGTCTTCCAGATGAATGCTCAGGAGGCAATACAGAATAATAATGTTATAACAGGTACGTTCCTTATCAATGATGTTTATGCTAGAGTTTTGTTTGATTCTGGCGCATATAAGTCCTTTGTAGACAATAAATTTTAAACTGTTAAATCTGCCTGTTAAAACTCTAAGTATAAAATATGAAGTAGAATTGGCTGATTGTACCATAGAGACTGCTTCAACAGTCTTAGATGGATGTTTCATATCCATTAGGAATCACTCTTTTCCGCTGTCTTTGCTTCCGTTGAAATTGGCAGGATTCGATATAGTGATAGGCATGGATTGGTTATCTTTTAACCAAGCCCAAATTGTATCTGATAAGAAGCAAGTGGTTATCAAGACTCCTTATGGTGAATCACTTACTATTCAAGGAGATACGCAGTATGGATTGCCTAAACAAGTATCGATACTTAAGGCATCAAAGTGTTTGAAGAAAGGTTGTGTCATTTACATGGCATAGGTGACAATGGATGAGCCAAAGCCCAAGATTGAAGATATTCCTGTTATTTCTGAGTATTCAGATGTTGTTCCTGAGGAAATACCTGGTTTACCTCCAGACAAACAAGTGGAATTTAGAATTGATATTATTCCAGGAGCAGCACCAGTGCCCGAGCTCCTTATCGCCTGGCACTGACTGAGATGAAAGAATTAAGAACATAGTTGGATGAATTATTGGAGAATGGTTTTATTCGACCTAGCTCGTCCCCTTGGGGAGCGCCTATTCTTTTTGTGAAGAAGAAGGATGGATCAATGCGTCTATGCATTGATTATCGTGAGCTGAACAAAGTTACAATCAAGAATATATATCCATTGCCCAGGATCGACGATCTGTTCGATCAACTCTAAGGGGCAAGTTTCTTTTCAAAGATCGATTTGAGGTCAGGTTATCATCAGTTGAAGGTTAGAACCGAAGATGTACACAAGACTGCATTCAGAACAAGATATGGCCACTATGAGTTCTTAGTGATGCCTTTCGGGCTCACTAATGCACCTGCGGCATTCATGGATCTCATAAATCGCGTTACGAGTTCTTAGTGATGCCTTTCGGGCTCACTAATGCACCTGCGTCATTCATGGATCTCATGAATCACGTTTGCAAGCCGTATCTAGACAAGTTTGTCATTGTCTTCATTGATGACATACTTATTTATTCAAAGAGTCAAGCCGATCATGAGAAACATCTTCGGTGTATCCTTGAACTTCTGCAACAAGAGAAGCTTTATGCAAATTCTCTAAATGTGAATTTTGGCTTCGAGAAGTCCAATTTCTTGGACATGTGGTAAGTGAGCATGGTATCCAGGTGGATCCCGCTAAGATTGAAGCAATTATGAATTGGCAAGCGCCTAAGACGCCCACGGAGATTCGCAGCTTTCTAGGTTTGGCAGGTTACTACAGACGTTTCATTGAAAACTTTTCTAGGATTGCTGCACCTCTAACTTCGTTAACTCACAAGAATGTCAAGTTTGACTGGGGTCCCAAACAACAAGAATCTTTTGAGATTCTCAAGCAGAAATTAAGCAATGCCCCTGTGTTGACATTGCCAGAAGGGATTGAAGAGTTTGTTGTGTACTGCGACGCATCGCACACCGGTATGGGTTGTGTGCTTATGCAGAGAGACAAGGTTATTGCCTATGCTTCACGTCAATTAAAAGTGCACGAAAAGAACTACACTACCCATGATTTGGAATTAGGTGCCGTTGTGTTTGCACTAAAGCTTTGGAGGCATTACATATATGGAACCAAGTGTGTGATCTATTCAGACCCTAAAAGCCTCCAACATCTGTTTAACCAGAAAGATCTCAATATGAGGCAACGTCGTTGGATGGAAACATTGAACGATTATAATTACGAAATCCGTTATCACCCGGGTAAAGCGAATGTTGTTGCTGACGCACTAAGCAGGAAAGAAAGGATTAAACCAATAAGGATCAACGCTAAAAGCATCGAATTAAGGAACAACTTGAATGAAAGGCTGTTAGTCGCTCAGAAGGAAGCTGTTTTGGAAACTAACTTTCTGAATGAAAAGATAGGTGTAACTGCTGATCAATTGTCTTATGGCAAGGATGGAATCCTTAGATTAAATGGTCGAGTCTGGGTTCCAATCCATGGAGTAGTTAGAGATGTGATCCCCCAAGAAGCTCATAGTTCAAAATATTCAGTCAATCCAGGCTGTGATAAGATGTACCGGGATCTAAAGGCAAATTATTGGTGGATATGTTTGAAGAAATCTATAGCCACTTATGTGGCTAAATGTATGACGTGTGCACAGGTTAAAGCCAAGCATCAAAAGCCGTCAGGTTTGCTGCAACAGCCTGAACTTCCCACCTGGAAGTGGGAAATGGTAACTATGGATTTTATCACTAAGTTACCAAGGACGAAGCATGGGAATGATACGATTTGGGTTATAGTCGACAGGCTGACCAAGTCAGCTCACTTCTTGCCTATTAAAGAAACACACAGCTTCGATAAGCTAGCTCAACTGTATGTGGATGAGATTGTATCTCTCCATGGAGTGCCAATATCTATTATCTCTGATAGAGATACAAGATACACATCTCATTTTATGAAAAGCTTTCAGCAATCTCTAGGCACTCGTTTAAATTTCAGCACTGCTTATCATCCTCAGACGGATGGGCAAAGCGAGCGTACGATTCAAACACTTGAGGATATGCTCAGGGCTTGTGTTATTGACTTGGGAGGAAGTTGGGATGACTATCTTCCTTTGATTGAATTTTCTTACAATAATAGCTATCATTCGAGCATCCAAGCCGCACCTTTCGAGGCCTTATATGGAAGGAAGTGCAGAATGCCAGTTTGTTGGGCGGAAGTTGGTGAAACCCAACTATCAGGACCTGATATAGTCCTGGAGACGACGGACAAGATTGTTCAGATACGTGATAGTCTGAAGGCTGCCAGGGATAGGCAGAAAAGCTATGCAGATATGAGGCGCAAACCTCTAAAATTCAAAGTTGGTGATAAAGTGCTACTCAAGGTGTCACCCTAAAAAGGGGTGATGCGCTTTGGCAAAAAGGGCAAGCTGAGCCCAAGGTACACAGGACCATTCGAGATCGTCGAATGTGTCGGAACTGTAGCTTACAAGCTGAATCTACCTGAAGAGCTTAATGGAATTCACAATGTGTTCCAAATCTGCAATTTAAAGAAATGTATAGCCGATGAATCGCTAGCAATGTCCCATAAGGACGTGCAGATTGACGAAAGCTTGAAGTTCGTTGAAAAACCTTTGTCGATCGAGGATCGACAGGTTAAGAAGCTTCAAAGAAAGAATGTGCCGATTGTGAAGGTAAAATGGGATGCCCGTAGAGGCCTAGAATACACGTGGGAGGTTGAATCCACGATGAAACAGAAATACCCTGATTTATTTCAGTAAATCTCGAGGTCGAGATTTCTTTTAAGGGGGTGAGGATGTAACACCTCGCAAAATCATGTCCAATATAATAAAGACACATGTCATGAACGCTAAACGTGTAATGAATTGATTTCGAGGGACTAAAGTTGACAAACAAAGAAAGTATGTGTGTAGAAGGATCCAAAGTATCAACATTCGAAAACTATGCCTTTCAACAACCCAAAACGACGTTTATACTCTTAAACGAATAAATTTTGAAACGTATGAAGCCGTTTGTGAAAGACAGTAAAAGTTTACAAGACACGGGGGTTAAACGTATCAACATGTTAAATTACTACCTCCAATTGACCTTTTAGCGAACCCGGGGCTTTGTAACGATTAATTATACTCTCAAGAATAAGTGACAAAAAATTCACGAGGTTTCGATATCATTTGATATTAAATATGTTAACCTTCGTAAATAAAGGGTTAAAAGTGTCAACGAGGCAAAACTAGTGTTTTCGGATATCGTTTAACGAAACCAGACCTAACAAAGTTTGATTATATCCTAAAGATCATCCATATACTAACTTTATGGGTTAAAAGTGCTTAAAATAGAAGTTATTACGTTTTAAAAGGTTAAGGGGTTGATTCTGCCAAGTTTGAAACTAAAAAACTGGTCCCCCATAGGGCTTGCGCTACGCGACCCCAAAACAGATGTGCCCTCGCGCGACGTGACGGCCTGATTTTCACAGCAACATGCACAGGTGCAGGTCCTGCGATTTTCTTCACCATTGCATGCTGGTTTTTGATTCTAGGGACTGTGTTAATGGTTTTCCCTGACACAAAGACACTTGTGAACTTCTGGTGACCTCCATTAACAACTGGAATGATCCTAGATCATCCAAAATCCAATATAAAGGGCCATGTTTTGAGTTCTTGAACTTGCACACTTCAAGTTTTCACTCTCAAACACTTGTTTGGAGCATCCTGGTTATCTAGGAAGCTTTCTCAAGTTTAATCTTCGTGCTAAGGACCATTGTAAGTGTTCTTAGCTTCTATAGTTAAGTTTTTATTAGCTTAATAACCGAAAGTCAAAGATATCGTAATTATACTTTGACTTTGTGTTTAATCACTAACGGTCCAGCCATTATTCGAATTGAAAGTGGCTATGTGTTGGTAATTAAGTAGGTGATAATCCCTCAAAAGGGCACCTCTTAATTATCACATTTACTTAGTCAATTGTGGGGTCAAAGTTATGAACAGAAAAGTCAAACGAGTCAGTTTTTATAAACTGATTCATAACTGATAATGTAGAAGCTATAAAATACGTTTTATCACTTAAATAACTTGGTAAATAGTATAAGAACATGTTTAGGCATGTTCAACCCGACAATTCTGAGTATTAGGCTCGGTTTGCAACCGAAAGTCGCAAAAGTAGACTTTTGCTTTGACTTTCAGTTCTGACCCGAATTAGCTTAGTTTAGTTATGCCTTAAGGTTCCTTTGTGACCATGTTATATGTTAGAATAACCCTCTGAGGTCATACTACATGGTTCCTTAGAAATCAGAGATCATTTGCATGTTTCCGTTAAAAATTGACCATTATGCTCTTATGTTATAAAAACGAGATTTTTAAAAATGTGAGAGGACAAAAAGCTTTATTACTGATATATAAGTATGTCATAAAAATTTGACATCAGTTTCTGGTCTCAAACAAAAGATATGCAAGATAACGTAAAATGAAACTTTTTATTAATTAAATTTCATTTTTAGCATAAATCATATTTAAACCCAAATTTTGGCACCAAACTTGCTACCCACTATTATGATACAATTTTTTAGGGATTTTTGGAATTTTTGGTTAGATTTTATACTGACCATAACATAGAGTTCTTGTGCAAATTTGGTAATTGATGATAATGCCCTTTTTGTTAATAAAATGAGTTTAACATATGATTTGCATACCAAACCTTTTCCTACTGATATCATATGTTAAATAAAATATTTTAAACATTAAAGACTGATCAAAAGTTCAGAATTTTATAAAAATCTCAAATATCGTTAAATACCGACTTTTACGCTAATTAGGCGCATAGTATGGTTTAAAACCATGTTTAACGCCTAAGACTTGTTACCTACTGATTTTATAAATAAATTTTTATACTTTAACAGTAAGTGTTAGTCTTGAACTCAGAATTCCAAATTTGACCTTAAAAACATATGTGAAATGACCAAAATGCCCCTATGGTTCATAGTTTGGCCATAAATGATAACCCTCACATATGCATGATATCTTGCTGATGTAACTTGATAAAATAAATGTTTTTACTGAATATTTTAGACCAGAACCCCAGTTGCTATTAAACCTCTTTTATAAACTTTAAAATGACCAAATTACCCTTTCGGGGCTTAAATTGGTTTTAAATTCGTTTTGGGCATAATTGAAGATATCCTACTGATACCACAACATATTTTAAGCATGTTAACTTGTGAAACTTGTACATGACTCGTCCGGTTACCCGTTATGCTTATACGCGTTCGGTACGGTTTAAGTAACTAGTTTGCATAAACTAACCGAAATGGGTCAAACCTTATCATTTTTACTTCAAAATCCTGAATGTATTTAGTTTACCCATTTTATACAAGTCTTCATACTTGTTGGGTCTAAATCACATTCTAATCCGGTCATCGCTTAATCTAGCGTTTCGTGCCGTAAACTTTTCTTTAAAACTAACCGGTTTAAGTTACAACTTAAATAAGACCCGTTAGGAGTCTAATAGGTTATTAAAACCTTCGTTCCAGATTAGGAGCCCAGTAAAAGCTACCTGCACTTGCTGATTAGAATATACGGCTGAGTATAATTTACATTTTTAGCTCAGGTGAATACTTTTAACTTATTTTCCCTTATACGGGCTTGTGATATGGTAAATTATTACCGCTTGGTCGGGTATTGAATATTTAATTGATTAGTGGTTAAATCATTGAGATAACCCGTTTTAATCTGTTTTGTTTGATAGAAAGCATTTGTGGGTTAATATGACCGTGTCCTGGATATCCTCGGCTCATTCATTTTAAATGGCCACGACTTAAGCACGGGGTGTAGGCATTCACCTGACAGTTGCGTATGTAAAACGGTATCTCACTCGTGAGGAAACTTCTTGTGGGCTTATACTAGTGGTGTGTCTATTAATCTTGTCTCGGCTTCTATCCCGGGCCCTGAACGTACGACAAACATGTAAATCTGTATACAAGATTATTTTATATAATTGTCCCAAGTTATAAAAAGATTTTATGCCTTGTGCATCCAAACAAATTTTTATAAACACTTTTCAAATGAGTCAGCTAATTGTATTTACCAGTATAAACTGACGTATTTTTCAAAAATATTAAGTGCATGTACTACGCGAAATTGGCTGGAAGCTCCTGAGTATTAGTTAAAGAGTCTTGCAAGCTCTTAATACTTAAAGTCTGTCGAACAATATTTTACTTTATGTTTTAGATCCGCATGTGGATCCACTTACAACCGTTTGTATAACATTTTATTATACTTTTCATTTCGGTTTGTATTATTATTTTCTACCAAGACTTCCGCTATGTTTTAAACTGTGGTTATTGACTATGATGATATCAACTACGTCACGATCAGGGGCGGATCTACCTAGGAACAAGGGGTAGCCTCCGCTACCGCTTGGTCGGAAAATTTTTGACGTTTTTAGTGTAAATTTTGGAAAAAATTGACGTTTTTCGATTTCGTTACCGCTTATTTATAAAACGTTACCGCTTGGTCGGAATCCTAGATCCGCCACTGGTCACGATACTCCCCACCGGGCCCACCGGTAATACGTGGAAATATCGGGGTGTGACATCCGTGAAGCTTGAAGAGAGAGGAACAAGACGTTTTGGTCAAGCTTGGTTTGTCGGTCTTAATGGTTTTGGTTAACACCTCCTTGAACCCGGTTGATTTCATGTGGATACTCATAGAGGGATGCGCTTGGTTCCTTCATCCACTACCCTACAAACTAATTTTTAAAACATATATATAAATCCCAAGATATAGTAACATCATTATCAATAACACATTCAATAAACTAACTTATAGATAGTAGTACATATAGTTGTAATCATCAATACATATACTATACTATTAATGTTTTACTTATTTGTTTATTTGTGATATTTTCATCACGTTAACTTTCTATATCTCGTAGTGTATGCATCACTACATGCACTATACTATTAACATTCAACTTATTTACCATAATGACTCCACGTAAATTTATGTTTTTTTTTTCCGGTTATTTACATAAATGCCAACACAAGATTGTTTTTTACCTTGATCCAAATACTGAAGACTATGTGCTATGATGAGGTGATATATGAAAAACAGTAGTCACATCAAAGTCACGTAGGAAGGTGTCTTTCACCTTTAACTAACATATGATAATGTAAAAGGTGAGGCGGTTATTAACATAGAGGTAAAATTAAACGCTTAGATGGTATAATAATTAATAGTAAAAAATGAAAAATTAAGCTTCTACGACTGTAACATCTACCACGAAACCAAGCTCCATGCCCCGATCATGATGAAAATGGCGGTATTCTCCGCTCTTCACCTTTCATCAGTGGCGGATCCAGCCATGTTTTGTGTGTTCACATGAACCCACTCGGTTTGGAAAAAAATAGTAAGAACTTCGTATGATTTAGAAAAAATAGTGAGAATCTAAGAAAACGAACCCACCAAAAAAAGTTTCTGGATCTGCCACCGCCTTTCACAACACATTGTCACATAATCTAATTATGGTTTTCATTAAAAAGACTTTCTTTAACTTCTAGATTAAAAGATATTTTAAAATTTTGGAGGGTTCTAACATCCAACTTAAAAAATCATATTCAAGTCCAATTAAACCCACCTTTATTATATATTATATAACATCCCCGTAGAAGCGTACAACAAAAGAGTGTACGGAACTTGATATTTCTTGAAAAAACTATCTACGTTTATTATTTTTTAATTGAAATTTTCCGTGTGAGACAAAAACAAATTGTAAATAAAAAAACGGCAGAGTTCAAAGTCATCCGTACACATACGGAAAGGCCGTTTTAGTATGATGCTAAATTCAAGTGGACTGGTCCCACATGTCGGCTAAAGGTTCCAATCTGGTGGGTTGAAGCGTATGGTATCGTAGGGTGTGGACCCTGTTAGTTGTAAGTGACCCGCACGTACGATAAATCCCATTTTTTGATGAAAAAAAAAAATACAATATTTTTATTATTTTCCCACTTGTCATATATAAACAAAATATTTATGTCTATATCTCTATTAAGAAAATGATGACACGATCAATAGAAAATTAATTAGGTTGATTAAATTAATGTAATTTGTTAATAGTTAATTATAGTTATATAAAAACTCAACCCTATGAGCTAGAAAAGAATCTGGATTAATTAATTTAATTACATATTGTTTATTTCATTGTCAATTATTTTCTTCATAGAAAATAGAAGAGTCGGTGATAACAAACTTATTTGACTATGAAAAGTCTAGAACCAGTTATTCTTAATTTTGCTTCATGGTTGAAAATTTTTCTTGAGCTTATGTTGGAAAATGTGTAGATTTAGTCTCATCCATTGACTAAAGACATGTATTTTACTTAACTAATTGACATAATAGATGATGTGAAAAGTATTAAGTAAATGAATTTCTAATAAACGACCAGTTCAACAACATGTTTGACATAATCTGCCATTTCTACCCTTTGCATATGTATTTTGATTGATCTGGTGCTTTGTGGTTCATCCATTTGATCGAATCTGGTTTTTATATACACAACATGCATTACATGTCTGCTATTATACGCATATACTGGGTTATAACTCGTGAACTTCACAGGCTGGAAAATTTTAATTTATAATACGAAAACTAAGAAAACTCAAATGGGTGGACACAAAACATGCCACGTGTTACATTTCTGCAGTTACACTTTTTGTGTCAGAAGACAGTGACGGATTTAAAAAATCCTTATAGGGGCAATGTTTAATAAAAGGGGTAACGAAATCGAAAAAGCGTTAATTTTTTCCAAAATTTACACTACCGCTGAAATGTCAAAGGGTAGCGAGGGCTACCCCTATTAACAAGCTAGGTCCGCCCCTGTCAGGAGAGAGAAGATAAAACATGTTACACCTTTCACACCGTGTACATTTTATGTAACTTTATCTGTTACATTTATTTTTGGGTTTCAACAACAGTTTTTTTTTTAGATTTTATGCAATGTGACATTCTATAACCTAGAATTTACAAAAATTTAATTTTTGAATGCATGTAAAAAATAGGATACATTTTTTATATAAAGATTTTTGTCTAACAATTCAATTCCAGCTGTTACACCTTTTTGTGTCAAACGGAAGAGAGAATGTGCAAAAAACTATTACATGTTTCTAAAAAAACACATTTTATAACATACCAATCTTAACCATAGATTATTTAGGTGAATAGTGGAGATGAGGTTTTTCAAGTGCAGTAAACTCATTAGAGTTTCTCCATATCCTTTGTGTATATATATATATATAGGGTAGTGTTCATGTGAGAGGGGAAGGATCCACTAAAAAATGGATTTTGCCTAAGTAGCCTAAGAAGAATTGTGATGATGACATGTGTCACTCCTAATAAGTAGGAATGAAGGGCATTTTGGTTCTTATAAATAGGAGTGAAAATAACATGTGGCACCTCTTTTGTTTTTTTTTTTTAAATACAACAAAAAAAATCTAGTACAAAAAAATCTAGCACAAAAAAACTAGTACAAAATATCTAGTACAAAAAATATAGCACAAAAATGTAGTACAAAAAAATATAACACAAAAAAATCCAGTACAAAAAAATATAGCACGAAAAAATTCAGCAAAAAAAATATAGTACAAAAAAATCCAGCACAAAAAATTGAGGAAAAAAATTTAAGACAAAAAAATTTAGCACAAAATATAGTACAAAAATTCAGCACAAAAAAATGTTATACAACATAGAAATACAACACATTTAAGTGGGTTTTTTTAGTCTTCATATTTTATATAGCAATATGATACTCAAATTAAAGATAAAAAGATGCTCGATTTTACGGTGAAATTTTTATGAAAAAATAATGTCGTATAAAAAAGTTATGAACGTTTAAAAAATGGGGGTGAAATATGCATGTGGAGAGAGAAAGTTCATAAATAGGATTTTCCCAAGATACCATTGCACTCCTCCTTTCTCATACCCTTTCATCTTAACCATTGATTTGAAAAATGAATGGTTAAGATTCCTTCTCATTCAACTTAGGGAAACTTAACTTTTTATTTGATCTTACCCCTCATGCGAGAACCACCTTTATTGCGAGAACTAAAACTAATATGAACACAACAAAATAACCTAAAAAAACCTAACCCCACCCCCCCCCTCCCCCCAAAAAAAAAAAAAAAAAAAAAAACCTAACCCCCACACCCCCACCCAAGCTAAATGCTAAAAACTAAACCCTCAAAAAACATAAAAAACTCTAAAAAAACGTACAATTTTTTAAAATATTTTTATGTAAAAAGCGCTACTTTTAGTAGTAAAAAAAAATTTTAATTTTTTAATGACGAAATAAAGCGATTTTTAATTAAAAATTTATTAAAAAAATTGTGTGTTTTATTAACTATTTTTAGGTATTTTTGGTTATGTTCACATTGGTTCTCGCAGTTCTCGCAATAAAGGGTGGTTCTAACGGATCTTTCTCCTATATATATATAGAGAGAGAGAGAAAGAGAGAGGGAGTATTTTCTAAGATAATCGAATATGTGATATTGTATAGGTGTTGAAAAAATGTGTCCAAAACATGAAAGAAGATTGTTTATACAATGGCTCTAGCCACGGTTTTGAGAATTGGATTAGTAGGAAGGACAGCGAGTTCAATGATAGATCAACCCGAGTTGTGAAGATGATGGAGATAATTAAAGATGCTTTAAATTAATTAAAGAGTAAATTGACATTTTAGTCTCTAAGTTTTTGTCCAAATTGTCATTTTAATCCAAATAGTTTTTTTTCTTCTCTGTGTCCCTGACTTTTCATTTTTCTTGTCATTTTGATTATATTGCATAACTTAGTCTAAAAACCAGGTTATAATCAGGGGTTTTTTTTTTGCATTAAATTATTATGAGATTTATAAATTATGTTGTAAACTACCCCTGGTTATCATTACACAACAGTTATGCCAAAAATACCCCTGGTTATAACCATATTTTTAGACTGAGTTAGGCAATGTGATCAAAATGGCAAGAAAATGGAAAAGTCAGAGACCCATAGAAGAAAAAAAACTATTTGGACTAAAATGACAATTTAAACCAAATCCCAGGGACTAAAATGGCAATTTACTCTTAATTAAAACATAGGTCTATTTGTAACATAGTGTAATATGGACTCTTTGTATGTGTTTCTCAAGGCTTGGTGGGTCTATATTTTTATATAGATTATTGTTAAAAAAAAAAAACTAGGTCAAAGTGCCTTTGTTTCAAAATATTGTAATTAACATTTTAACAATTTATTTGTAAATAAAATGATTTTACTTATAAAAAAATATCTGAAGTTAACTTTTATAAAGTTAAAAGATATAAAGACAAAAAGATAAAAAAAAAAGTTAATGTGATACTAGGGAGTGGTGGCAATAAACAAAGTTAAAAAAGATAACAACAAAAGGGGTTGATCGAGCATGATATATATATAGTATACTAGACGGGTAACATGCTAGTTTTCTTATTTAGAAAAAAAAACTATATCGATACTTTGTTCAAACTAATGAGAATAGGATGCATTTCACATGAAATAATTCATACGCTAAAGTATGCATATAAAATACCTTTAGTTATAAGATCAAGATACGTAACAAGATCAAAAATATTATATGGTATAATATGTATAAGAGGGTGTTTGGGATTACGTTTTGAAGTGATTATTTGATTATTGCGTTTGTAAAACATAAATAATCTAAAAAAGTGTTTTGATGAACAAGTGATTATCTGCCTACAAAATGCAGTTTTGGAGAAGCATGTACCTATTTGAAAACGCATAATCTATTTTGAAAACGCAACATCAAACACCCTTAAATCATCATATATCAAGTATAAGAGTGAGTGTACATAGTCATAGTTATATATGATATATGTCATTAAGCTTTTCAAATGTGTGAATCACTTTTAAAATTTATGTGAAAACCTCTGCAATATCATGCTACTTTATTGCATGAATGATAAAAAGATTAGGATAAAAAGTAAACAGAAAAAAGATAGCTAAAAAAAGATGGTGTTCCTTTAATAAAGTGACAAGAGAGGAAATATGTCTAGCTTGGAATGTTACATGTCGGCTTGTAATTAATAGAAAAATGAACATTTTTTAGTTAGATTAAATAGCAAGTGCTTAGCAGTTTACAGAATGTTTTGGAAATTAATCAATTATGAAACATGTTATACTTATTATATCGGTTCATTAGTTGGATCAATCTAAAAACCAAATAACGTTACAAATAATTTAATAATTAAAAAAAATATACTATGACAAATAGAACACAGAAGGAGAGTAATAGGGTTTTATTTCAAATATAAATACTTACACATCTCTTAATTCTTGAATCTTAGGACTTATGTTTATAACTTTTAAGTTTAATTTAAAGCTATTACGCCTTATTGCCACATAATTTCTTGAATTCAATCCGGCCAACCCCACGATTTAGCAATTCAACTGACAAAAGGTAGTATGACGGCCCAAACATTTGAGCCTAATCGACCGGTCCAATATATGATATTAGTCAGAAATAAAAACCAATATGATTATTCTACACAGATTTATTTATGATTAAATTTAAGATATTCTTACTTTAATAAGATTGATTGTGCCTCCATCTTTTTGACATTCATCATCGAGGCATCTTTCATCTATTTTCTATATTATTGCAACAAGAAGACGGTGTAATATTCTTAGGACATGTTAGGCTTAGCTTTTCAAAACAACTTATAACTTTTTTGAAAAGTTAACAAGTCACTAAAATAAGTACTCCCAAACACTCCCTTAATCTAGCGGTGAAGAACATCACTTAAGCCTTTAACGATCCGAAACTGAAAGATCACACTAGCATAGTTAAATGGAGTGCCAATTGCCAAGGGTGGGTGAGGTGTTACCCTCTTAAAGCCCATTTGAGAGAAATGTGAGGGGTCAACCCATTTCAACTAATAATTTTTCTTTTAATATTTAATTAAATCACAACGTAATAGTGAAATAGTAGGTTTGTAAAAATCGATTTTTTACGTGAGAGTGATGTGACATGATGTTATGTTAAACCAACACATGACCTTAGAAACTTGTATACAAAATATGACCATGTAGTGTCTTCTTCATACGCTACAAAGCCGGAGATTCTCCGCTACAAAGCCTTCGAACCGATTCTCCTCCTCAGCGGCCACAAGTTCGCCGCCGTCGACATGCGGATCCTCGTTAAAAGCGGGGGTCACACCTCTCAGATCTACGTCATCCACCGGAGCATCTCCAAATTGATGAACAAAAGAATCAGATTTAAATCCACTGCGTTTTCTTTTAGAAAGTTTGAAGAAGTTGCAGAAATACGAAAATTATTTGGTGGCTGAGATTGAGAATAAAACAAATAAAAACAAAGGTGAGCATTAGAAGAAAAAGATTAAAATCCATTGTGTTTTAACTTTTTTATAGTTTAGTGTTTGTTAGAAAAAAATGGATATATTAGTAATAGTACATGTTGCGTTGCTGTATCATTATCAAGATGTTGGAACTCATTTTGGTTTCCAAAATTACTTTCCTCAGGTTCTAACACAACTTTTTTGTAAGCTTATTTGTTCTTAGACATTTTCATTGGTTTATTGGCTCATCATGTTTTTAACTATGATAATTCATGGTCCAATGGTATTTAGTAGGCGTGCATTTCCAAGCCAATAAAATACAATTAATTAGGAGATAATGATAAAAATTTCATTGCGTTTTACACTTTCCCTCTTTAAATTATTTGTTTTTGTTGGAAAAATATGTGAAAATAGCATTTTTCACAAATATAGGAAAATGATTTTTTCCTATTTTGGACTAAAAATAAAGATAATAAAACGAGTGGGTTTTATATATTTATTTGTGGGTTTGTGTTCTATGTTGGGAGAGCTTCGCAACGAACTAAACCACTTCCAAAACGGAGCTAAGATGAATGAGATATCGATGCTCAAAGTTGGGTGTTTGGAACATTCAATGCTGAAACAAAAGGGAAAGTAGCACCTTGTACCACATCGGATGAGAGATGGAACTTAAAGGGGTATTTAAGTGGGAACTCTCCATCCTTATTGTTTCATGGGAGCACTCACTAGTGTACTCGCGAAGGGTGCGAGCACCCTAACTCGCACGCGCATGGCGTGGGCGATGAGGCGCAATGTGGCGCTTTGATGGCGCACGTGCGCGTGGTGGATCATGGTGGATCACAGAGGCTGCAAGGACCAAGTGGTTAAGTGGCATGCAGGTTCGAGGCGTGTGACATGGCACGAAGGCGCGCGGTTGCGCATAGTGCATGGGTCCTGATGTGACGTGCGCGGCGCACCAAAGTGAGCCAAAACGGCGCGACTGTGTGGCGTGCTCGTAGAGGCGCACGCGCGCATGGACTTGAGTCAGTGTGGCGCATACGCGCATGGCAGTGAGCCAACAGGACGCACCGCGCATGGGCGTGCAGACCTGGGCACGCGCGCACCAGTGTGACTTGCACGCGCACGCAGAAGCTTCCAGCATTGAATGACAGTGCAGTTTCAGTTCAGCTTGGTAACTGACGAGTTAACGGTCTTTGACTGAGAATTAAATGACGTATTAAATTGCATTGAAGACGTTTAATGCAATTTAAACCTCTCTTTAATTCTCTTCTGACTGTTTCGACTTAGGAACTGTATAAATACAGCTCCATATCCAACTGCAGAACGACACCAGCTACACAACTGTAACCAAAACTTTCTTTCTACAGTTCTGATCTTCTTCCAGCAAGTTTTCAAGGTAACCTTCGGGTTGTAGGCGAGCTCCGGCAGTACCACTGCTTCGGTTGTTGTACCCTGGGAAACAAAACGAGTGCTCCTAGGAGACTCGGAATTTGTTTTAAGGGAAGCGTGTTGAACACGTGCCTCAGTCAATTCTGTTTCTACTCTTTCTTGTATTTTGGTTTATTTCAGTTGTAATTTGTACTAGTATTTCAGCTTTCCTATTTCTGTATTGTAATCTTTGAATAAAAATTTGTTTATTTTTATTTAATTACGCGAACAGTTCCTACAATCTTAAAACAAATTTTTAAAAACCGTTCGTGTAATCACAACCATCCTGTTTGTGATTCAAACCAGTTTTGTTTTCACCCAGTTTGTGTTTTAAAAACAAATTTTTTTTTGGTTTTCATCTTCAAATGAGCGACTTTGGTTGAAAACTACTTTGGTTACATTCAGATTGTCCTAAAATTTGCTAAAACTTTCTGATTTGGTCTTCAAAGTTGGACTTAGAAGCCAACCAGTAAGTTCTAAAATTGATAAATTTTCTGTTTTTGGTCTTCAAAGTTGGACTTAGAAGCCTAAACAGTCACTTTGTGGTAAAATTAAAATTTACTAGTTTACTTCTGGTTTTTGCGTAAATCAGATTTTTTTACTAAACTTTAAAATTTTAATTTTTTCAGCATGTCGAACGAAAATGTCAACGTTAACAACACCACAAATGTTGTGACGAGAACCCCTCTTAACGCCACCACTGTGGGAGCGTCCACAGTGGCTAATCACGCTGAACGACCCGAGAAGTTCTCGGGTCTACACTTCAAGCGGTGGCAGCAGAAGATGTTCTTCTACCTGACCACCATGAACCTTGCGAGGTTCTTAACTGAATCCGTTCCCCAACTTGCGGAAGGGGAGACCAACGCTCAGGCTCTAAGCGCGGTAGAGGCTTGGAAGCACTCGGATTTCATTTGTCGAGGCTATGTGTTAAACGGGCTTTCGGATGCGTTGTATAATGTGTACTACAATGTCAAGACTTCCAAAGATCTTTGGGATGCCTTGGACAAGAAGTACAAAACGGAGGATGCTGGCACAAAGAAATTTGTGGTAGCCCGTTTCTTGGATTTTAAAATGGTTGATTCTAAAACGGTTATGAATCAAGTCCAAGAATTGCAAATTATACTACATGACATCCTTACGGAAGGCATGACACTTAGCGAGACATTTCAAGTGGCAGCGATGATTGAGAAGTTACCTCCTGGTTGGGTGGATTTTAAGAATTATCTTAAACACAAACGAAAGGAGATAACTATAGAGGACCTTATTGTTCGTCTTCGGATTGAAGAGGACAATAGAATTGCCCTAAAAGGCAGCCATGCGCAAACTTCTGCTAGCGCAAATTTGGTTGAGCATGGGCAATCCTCTAAGGGCGCGAAGGGTAAGGGGAAAAAGGACAAAGAGAAAGCAAAGGCTAGCAAAATTGGACCGAAGAAAGGGGTTGTGAAAAAGAAACCTCAAACGTTCCAAGGAACTTGTTACAACTGTGACGAGCCGGGGCATCGGGCTAACCAATGCAAGAAACCAAAGCGTGAGCGCGCGCACATGGTGGATGAGGACGGAATGCCTTTGGTGGCAATGATTTCCGACAAAACCGCAATGTTGGATGAGGTCAATGCTGTGACCAACACTCCAAAAGGATGGTGGGTTGATACGGGAGCGACTCGTCATGTGTGCCCAGACAGGAGCCTATTTACCACCTTCAAGGAGCTTGCGGGTGATGAGAAGCTGTACATGGGAAATGCAGCCACCGCGGACATCAAGGGTGAAGGAATGGTGATTTTAAAGTGGACTTCAGGGAAGGAGCTCACTTTAAGCAACGTGTTATATGTCCCAGACTTGCGCAAGAGCCTAGTCTCGGGATGGTTGCTTAATAAGTTTGGATTTCGTTTAGTTTTTGAGAGCGATCAATTTGTACTTACTAAACGAGGAATGTATGTAGGCAAGGGCTATGCCCAAAACGGTATGTTCAAATTGAATGTAATGGCTGTGAAAAAGAACATGAATAAAATTGCTACTACTTCTACTTATTTGCTTGAGTTTTCTGATTCAAATAAATGGCATGGTAGATTAGGTCACGTTATTTTTAATTCAATACGCCGTTTAATCAATTTAAATTGTATACCAACATTCCATATTGATTCACACTATAAATCTGAAACATGCGTTGAATCCAAACTTACAAGATCATCATCGAAATCGGTTGAACGAATAACCGAACCCTTTGATTTAATTCACACCGATATTTGTGATTTAAAAGCGGTACCCACAAGAGGTGGAAATAAGTACTTCATCACGTTTATTGACGATAGTACTAAATATTGCTATGTATATTTACTAAAAAGTAAAGATGAAGCAATAAGTAAATTTATCTTGTATAAAAATGAAGTTGAGAATCAACTTCAAAAGAAGATAAAAGCTTTGCGAAGCGACAGAGGAGGCGAATATGTTGCACCTTTTGCCGATTTATGCGCAAAAAGTGGCATTGTACATGAGTGTACACCTCCTTATTCTCCACAATCAAATGGCGTGGCGGAACGAAAGAACCGCACATTGAAAGAAATGATGAACGCCATGTTGATAAGTTCTGGGGTGAGCCAGGAAATGTGGGGGGAAGCCATTCTCTCGGCTAATTATCTTTTGAACAAGATACCACTTAAAAAGAGAGACGAAACTCCATATGAGTTATGGAAAAGGAAGAAGCCTTCATACAAATACTTGAAAGTGTGGGGGTGCCTAGCAAAGGTGATTGTACCACCTCCTAAGGCTCTTAGGATAGGGCCCAAAACTGTTGATTGCATATTTATTGGGTATGCACATAACAGTAGTGCACATCGATTTCTTGTACATGAGTCGAAGAATCCTGATGTACACGTAAACACTATCATGGAGGTGAATCCTAACGTTGTGTCTTACTTTGAAAATGTGTTTCCTTTGAGAAGACAAACACATGCAACATCATCAACACCTAATTTTGAAGTAGGTGAAAGCTCATCTACACCAGTTGATAAGGTAGTTCATGAGAAGACACATGAACGACCTGAGGTTGAAGAAAGTGACCGTAGGCGAAGTAAAAGGCCAAGGGTTGAAAAATCCTTCGGTCCAGACTTCGTTAGCTATATGGTTGAGGGCGATCCCAATACATATCGCGAAGCGGTTTCCTCTTCAGAAGGACCTCAATGGAAAGAAGCAATAAGGAATGAAATTGATTCTATATTGTAAAATCTTACTTGGGAGTTAGTAGATCTTCCACCTGGTTGCAAACCACTTGGATATCGTTGGATATTCAAAAGGAAGATGAAAACTGATAGAAGTATTGATGAATATAAGGCTAGGTTGGTGATTAAAGGATTTAGACAAAAGGAAGGACTAGATTACTTTGATACCTACTCGCCTGTGACGCGCATAACCTCGATTAGATTGGTTCTTGCTATAGCGGCTTTAAGAAATTTGGAAGTTCACCAAATGGACGTTAAAACCGCATTTCTAAATGGCGATTTAGAAGAAGAGATTTACATGGAGCAACCTGAGGGTTTCTCTGCCCCAGGTCAAGAGGGTAAAGTATGTAAACTCGTCAAGTCTTTGTATGGCTTGAAGCAAGCACCAAAACAATGGCACCGAAAGTTTGATCATGTCATGATTGACAATGGTTTCAAAATAAATGAGTGCGACAAATGTGTTTATTTCAAAGACACAAATGAAGGTTATGTGATCTTATGCCTTTATGTAGATGATATGCTTATCATTGGGAGTAATGATAAAATTATCAAAGCTACTAAAAGCATGTTGAAAGCGAGATTTGACATGAAAGACATGGGTTTAGCGGATGTGATTCTTGGAGTAAAGATCATAAGAACCCAAGATGGTCTTGTCTTATGTCAATCTCACTATGTGGATAAAATTCTTGAAAAATTCAACTCGGAAGATACGAGTGTAGCTCGAACTCCAGTTGATACCTCACAACATCTCAAGAAAAATAAAGGAGATGGAGTTGCTCAGTTAGAGTATTCAAGAATTATTGGCAGTCTAATGTATCTAATGACATGTACTAGACCCGACTTGGCTTACGCGGTGAGTAGGCTAAGTAGATACACCAGCAATCCGTGCGCGGATCATTGGAAAGCTATCACGAGGGTGCTTAGATACATAAGATACATAAGAGATTATGGACTGCATTATACCCGATAACCAGCAGTGATCGAAGGATACACTGATGCAAACTGGATATCGGATAATAAAGATTCCTAATCAACAAGTGGTTACGTGTTTACACTTGGAGGAGTTGCTATTGCTTGGAAGTCTTCTAAGCAAACGGTCATAGCAAGATCCACAATGGAATCTGAATTTATCACCTTGGATAAGTCAGGCGAGGAGGCGGAATGGCTACGTCAATTCGTGGAATATATTCCAAGATGGCCAAAGCCTTTGCCAGCCATATGTGTACATTGTGATAGCCAATCAGCGATTGGTAGAGCTCAAAGCCTGATGTACAATGGCAGATCAAGGCATATGCGACGTAGACATAACACGATACGACAACTACTCTCAACGGGTGTTATCACAATTGATTATGTGAGATCAGCGGATAACATTGCGGACCCGTTTACAAAAGGCTTAAGCAGAGAGTTAGTAGAAATGTCGTCAAGAGAAATGGGACTAAAGCCCGTGGTGAATGGGAATATGAGGGAAACCTAACTTAGTTGACTGGAGATCCCAAGATCTAAGTTCAATAGGCCAACTTAATCATATTACCAAAAACGGAGTCACTGTGGGGGAGTACCCCAAACTAAATAAAAGGGAGTTATATATACTTCCTAGTCCATTCCAATCAGTGACATTGAAGTGAGGCTAAGCATATTAAGGTTAACGATTTCGGGAAATCAAATAACCATGATGCTTTTAATGATTCATGGGAATCACCTATGTTAGAGAGAAGTAGGGTCGCTTCGAATGGATTTGTGGGGTGCGCAAATCCTAGAGCTCTCGCAGAACCAGACTAGTGTTCCAGGACCATAATAGGACACGACAATGAGGAGTTGGCCAAACCAGGGAGAGTATTGTGTGAAGTGTAATGTCGTTTACACAAATGGGGGTATGTTCAAGGACATCGCGTCTACAAACCGCTAGTAAGCTAAGTGCGCTTCACAAAAGAAGGTTCAAAGGTGACAACCTACCTATCTTGCAATACTCAACTGTCAAATTTTATCGTTGAAAAGTGTAAGGAAAAGATCCATTTCCATACATGTGGGGGATTGTTGGAAATTTGATGAAAATAGCATTTTTCATGTGGGGGATTGTTGGAAAAATAGGTGAAAATAACATTTTTCACAAATATAGGAAAATGATTTTTTCCTATTTTGGACTAAAAATAAATATAATAAAACGAGCGGGTTTTATATATTTATTTGTGGGTTTGTGTTCTATGTTGGGAGAGCTTCGCAACGAACTAAACCACGTCCAAAACGGAGCTAAGATGAATGAGATATCGATGCTCAAAGTTGGGTGTTTGGAACATTCAATGCTGAAACAAAAGGGAAAGTAGCACCTTGTCCCACATCGGATGAGAGATGGAACTTAAAGGGGTATTTAAGTGGGAACTCTCCATCCTTATTGTTTCATGGGAGCACTCACTAGTGTACTCGCGAAGGGTGCGGAGCACCCTAACTCGCACTCGCACACGCTCGCGCGCGCGTGGCGTGGGTGATGAGGCGCAATGTGGCGCTTTGATGGCGCACTTTGCACTTCGCACACTCGCATCGCCGAGAGCCGCCTTTGTATTTTTGACCACGTGCGCGTGGTGGATCACAGAGGCTGCAAGGACCAAGTGGTGAAGTGGCATGCAGGTTCGAGGCGCGTCACATGGCACGAAGGCGCGCGGTTGCGCATAGTGCATGGGTCCTGATGTGACGTGTGCGGCGCACCAAAGTGAGCCAAAATGGCGCGACTGTGTGGCGTGCTCGTAGAGGCTCACAGGTGACGTGGCGCACGCGCGCATGGACTTGAGTCAGTGTGGCGCATACGCGCATGGCAGTGAGCCAACAGGACGCACCGCGCATGGGCGTGCAGACCTGGGCGCGCGCACACCAGTGTGACTTGCACGCGCACGCAGAAGCTTCCAGCATTGAATGACAGTGCAGTTTCAGTTCAGCTTCGTAACTGACGAGTTAACGGTCTTTGACTGAGAATTAAATGACGTATTAAATTGCATTGAAGACGTTTAATGTAATTTAAACCTCTCTTTAATTCTCTTTTGACTGTTTCGACTTAGGAACTGTATAAATACAGCTCCATATCCAACTGCAGAACGACACCAGCTACACAACAGCAACCAAAACTTTCTTTCTACAATTCTGATCTTCTTCCAGCAAGTTTTCAAGGTAACCTTCGGGTTGTAGGCGAGCTCCGGTAGTACCACTGCTTCGGCTGTTGTACCCTGGGAAACAAAACGAGTACTCCTGGGAGACTCGGAATTTGTTTTAAGGGAAGCGTGTTGAACACGTGCCTCAGTCAATTCTGTTTCTACTCTTTCTTGTATTTTGGTTTATTTCAGTTGTAATTTGTACTAGTATTTCAGCTTTCCTATTTCTGTATTGTAATCTTTGAATAAAAATTTGTTTATTTTTATTTAATTACGCGAACGGTTCCTACAGTTTTTTCTATGGCAACCATTGTTTTATATTTTTATAACACAAAAAAAAAAAAAAAAAAAACCATTGCGTTTTTCAATTGTTTTTATAAAACATAATAAATTGTTTTTCAGTCAATTGCTTTTTACTTTTTTTTTGAACGGCATATAGCCCAGCGGTCGTTGACACGCTAGGAGAATGGGAAACCCCGGGTTCGAACCACAGAAGCCATCCGAGGGCAGGTTATTCTGGGCCCTCCACCAATGCACGCTTTCGCGATACCTGGCTTCATTGGCTGGTCTACACCCGGGCGTTCCAGGAGGAAACCCTGCACTAGGTGACTAGAGTGAAAACCCCCTGCGGATCCTCAGGTTCGAACCCACGACCTCAGCCGAGTTTCCTAAACCATCATTGTTTCCTGGCCAATTGGGCTAGCCCAATTGGTTAATTGCTTTTTACTTGGGTTTTATAATACAAATAAAAAACATTTTTGTATTTTTTTGTCCATTGCGTTTTAGTGAAAACACATTTTTTGTGTTTTTTATCCATTGCGTTTTACAAAAAAAAAACGCATTTTTTGTGTTTTTTTGTTCATTGTGTTTTAGGGAAAACACATTTTTTTGTGTTTTTACTCTATTGCGTTTTACGCATCTGGGTTATCGAAAACTTTTTCTTCAAAAATATAGCACTGGTGTACTCGTTTTAAAGTTAAAAAACGCTCGTTTTTATGATGCATTTTTTATAAAAAAAAATAATGTCGTATGAAAAAGTTATTAACGTTTTAAAAACGAGGGGAATTGGAGGAGAGATAAACTATTGACTTGAATGGACTAGTATACCCCTACAAATCACACGCGCCTCCTTTTTTTATCAATTTTACTCATTTAATCCAAGTTCTTGATTAATCAATTGATGGTTAAGATTATTTCATAGCCTTCCTACCTAAATAAACTTTCTATTATATCCTGACCCTGTATAATAATAATAATAATAATAATAACAATAACAATAACAATAACAATAACTAGTATTATGTAACTTTAATATTGGTTAGCGATATTAATATTTATTTATATTTATCTCTACTTTGATCGATTTAGCTTGTTTCTATTTTCACCTGTATGATAATTTTACCATATGAAATAATCATATATTATAATATTATCAATGCATTTATATCATAACTAATATAAAATAGAGTGTACTTAAATGCACCGATCAAACGTCGTTATAGAGCTCCGCAAATGCAACTCTTGTCAATAACATGCTCCAAAACTCTCAGCCCTAAAAACGATATGGTCCCAGTCACAACTGCATGGCCTTTTCAAAAGTGGGCCATCGACATTGTACGACCTTTCGCGGATGCCCCCAGGCAGGGTGAAGTACCTTATTGTTGCCATCGACTACTTCACTAAGTGGGTCAAGGCAAAAGCACTCGCATCCACCACGACCACAATAGTCAAGAAGTTCATCTGGGAGTACGTAATTTGTTGTTTCGTTCTCCCGCTGACCATCTTCAGCGACAACGGTCTGCTGTTTGTGCGGATATTCTCCGAGAGTGCGGATTAGACTCGTGTTTCTTCAGAAATAAGCACAAGAAAGTCGTGTTAATCTTATAAAAATCAAAATTTTTCTGCACTTCTTTGCTCATTTCCCTCTGCCCTCAAAGACGAAATTCAAATCATCAATTCATCGTTATCATTGAGTTCAACTCTTCATAATAATCGAAATCCATTCATGAAACCTAACCATCACTTCACGATAAATCGGTAATCATCAGTCCATGATAGTGAGATTATTTAAACTATTCAGAAATCGTAATAAGCAGCCATCATTTCATGTTTAATTGCTCATCTTCGAAATTTGATGGTGATCATATTAGATTCGTAACGGCTTGTGTTAGTTGCTTCATATACACTAACTAGATTTACAACCCGCCGCAATGCGGCGGGGATCTGGTTAAAATACAACTCCCAAGTCAGTTTCGAAGAAGTCGGATCGAACTTCTATGCTTCCACTTCGATCCACATTGTCTATATCGCAGATAGATCACTGATTTCTTCGCATCCTTAAGTACCAGATCCTGCAACAAATGACTAAATACTGCGCCCAAGAAATAGAAACAAAAATTGAAACTGACACTAAAATAATCAAATGTAATACATTAGTATCTAGTAGCTTGAAATCACCATCCTCAACACTGGAACTTCACTGAATGGCTGCATATATATATATATATATATATATATATATATATATATATATATATATATATATATATATATATATATATATATATATATATATATATATATATATAGGGGATCGCTAAAATGAGAACCACCTCCAGTTGTAAGAACCGTGAGAACTACACCGTACGGGGCGAGGTGGACCAAATTTTTTTTCATAAACGTAGATGCATGTGTTATAAACACATTTGTAAACAAAAAATCAAAAAAAAAAATGTCGGGTGTGTAGTTTTGAGCACCCAAAGTTTGCGTTTACGGGACCCGTAAACACAAACTTGTGGTGTTCAAAACTACACACAAGACATTTTTTTTTAATTTTTTTTACAAATGTGTTTATAATACAAGCATCTACGTTTATGAAAAAAAAAATTGGTCCAACTCGCCCCGGATCAAAAAGTTCTCACAGTTCTTACAACTGGAGGTGGTTCTTATTTTAGCGGTCCCATATATATATATATATATATATATATACTCAATTCATACACATAATGTATAAAATTCTGAAAATATCAAGCGAACAACAGATTAATTGTTGAGAAATCTAGTTATAGGGATTACCGTACGTTGAGAGCAACGAACTGAGGTGTGGTCTGTTCACATGTGGTAAAATCGACCAGAACGAACTTGAAGTTGAGATCCTTTTCAAAGAGTGCTACCATAGCATGATATGTTGGGGCAGAACGTAAGATCCCGTGCAATTTGATGGCCATGGTAGGTTACCGACACCTACAAAACCAAAATCAATTTACATAGTCAAAATCACAATTCACAATTTGAAAATGAAATTTTTTGAAGCCTACACAGATTGTTAACAATATAATTATTTTTGAAGTCTACACAGTTCTATTTCTCCCACTATTAGATTTTTACTTGATTTTTTTTTTAAACAAATGCGTACCAAGAATTTGGTTTGCACGCGGAAGGTTGCAATGCTAGGGTTAATTTGGGGAGAAGATGACTTGTTTCTATGTCACACCCCCAAAATACCACTTAGGGAATGTCCATGTTAGGCGTGTGACGTACCAACAACGAGCTACTAATTACCTTGAACCCATACAAGTTTCAAAATTAAATCCTCAGTTATTAATGAAAAATACCATTAACGAGTTTAAATGAAAACCACATGTTCAGCAGAAGCAAATAGTAAACCAAAGTTAAACTGTTTTAAAACCAATGTATAGTATCAATAGTTTAAACACATGGATCCCTCCAGTCGACCCATGACCACTCCAGCATCCCAGACAGCAAGTTCCCTGATCCACATAACCTATAACCTGCGAGCATGCACACGCGTGTATCAGACAACGCTGGTGAGTTCATAGTTTTACGAAAACGTTAGTTACCAAGTGTTTAGTTAATCCATTGAATTTAATGCTGATAATACCCCGAATACAAGACGGCTCCTGATTTACATTGCCCTTTCTCCAATGCTCCTATCAAAGCATTGGTCATGACTAGGTCATTAGTTCAACACCCGTCCTCCCAGGTACGGGGTGAGGTTGCCAAACCTAAGTAGCGCTACTAACTAATACCATGTTACCTCTCAGGTAACCAAACAACACGGAGGGACTTTAAAGGTGATAGGATGAGTATATTATCCAACATTCCAGATTTACCCAAAAGACATATTCCTCTTAGGAATACCCATGATTTACCCAAAACCAATCCCTCTCAGGGATACCCAAAGACTGTCCCAACCACCGGGACGCATGCTCAAGAGAAATGAACTCACCTTAGACTGCTCGGTATGTTACGTCACGTTATTCACAGTTGGTCAACAAATCCTAACGTGGTTACCAATGACAAATCAGTTTCGTATACACGGAATGCAAGTTGTACAACATATTACACAAATAACATACACCTATCTTCATACAAGTTGTAGCGGTTGATCTTGCAATTCAATCAGTAACATGCATTATAGTGTCACATAGTAAGTATCCAGACCCCATACCAGTTCGTTTAATGTCCATAATTGGCAATCATAAGTCATATAAGTGTGCGATCCGTTAACATGTAATAGTAACCCATACACTACCAAAGCCCAAATGAACTGTGAAATTTCCCTTGGTGTGTGTGACCGGGCTCCACTTGTGCAACTACCCTAGAGGTGTGCGAGTCCATCATTCAAAGCCCAATGTTTACGGTCCACACGTGAAGGTGTGTGTTCCCGTGTGCATGTGGGTTGTTCACATGTGCAATTGGCCAGGTCAAACCCTCCATAATATCCCATAACATCACTAACAATATTATTATGATGCCCACTCTATTTGATTAGATCAAGACTCAACACATGGCCGCCATTTTACCAAGCCTTATCCAAACATGTAGCTTCAATCCTATTGGGCCGCTAAGACTGAATTATCATCAAAAGTGATTAGGATACCCACTGTTGTTACATCAAAATTGATTAGGGATCACATGTTGACCACATGCACACACATCGATAACAGCCATCATCAATTCAATTAATTTAATGCCATGTTTATTTATACAACACCCTAGTTTACATAATACCCTAGCCAAGAATGATCTGTTTCAGATTCGACATATTCATGCAATCACATCAAGACATCACAACATCAATTAGTGGAATGGGTCTAACCTAGTAATCATAAGCAATCTTCCAATAAATCAAGTCATCTTTTAAACATGCATCTTGAATCATCAGTTCGTTACACACACCCGCGAGTCATAAATCATACTATCACGTGCCCTAGTTATGCATTATTAATCAATCATCATGCAATAATAAAAACTAGTAATCATAATCTTATCATTTACTTCGTATGCACCCATAACAGTCACATAACATAATCATTGTACACGTATAAAACTCATATATGAACAAGATACAACGAGTAAAATTCACACAAATAAGGATTCACTAACCACAAGTTTGATCAAGTAGAATGATGCTCGAAGAAGGGGGTCTCCTGATGCCGTACGTAAGTGTGAGAGAAGGGTAGGGTTTGCTTTTTGTTTGAGATATTGCTAAGTAATCACCTATAAATCTCTCATGCGCGTGATTACTTACTAGCCCAACTAATCAGCCCATCACTCACTATATGTATGCGTGTGTATATTCTGAAGTCACAAGCCGGCCCCAACACACCATTTACTTGGGCTCTACCAGGTCCAACATAGGTCCGGTGCACAAATGGGTGGTATTTGGGCTTCGGGTGTGCGCGCATATATATATATAGGAATCACATAGACCAGCCCAATCTATAAAGATTTATAACGAGCATGGCCCAATTATACCCTAGGTGTGTGTGTGGCCCAAACACACACAAACAACTATACTCGTTTTATAACTAACAAACTTATAATAGCACAGAGCGTTAAACAAGTTTAATCGTAATAAGAACGTAACAGAGGGATGATGGAAGAACAGGATCGCGAGGCTAAAAGATACTAACCTCAAAAGTTCGGGTTGTCACATTCTAAGCCTATAAAAAAAGCTTAGATCAGATTTAAACATCAAATCCTCGCCAGCACCCAAACCTCATAACTTCTAGAAAAAAAAACATCTACCAGATTCGACTTCTGGTTGCGATTTACACATAAAACATAAAGACTATAACATTAGAGGCAACTCAATGAGCTAAAATCTATAGTCTCCAAGTAATTCAAACTATAACACGCAACAAATGACTAAAACATTAGGTAAAAATAGCAAACAAACTCACCTGATAATCTTCCTAACATGTTCCGACGGCATATCTTCCTTATACGTCTCAACTAATCCAAACTTCCATTTATCACCATACCACTTCGAGTTCAACTGCATCCACTTTCTCGCAATCACGCCTACTCCTCCAATCATGCCCCCGCTTCCGTTAGAGATGACATCACAATATACGATGGTTGAGTAGCCGTGGCGGTGGCAGAGCAGAGCCACCAACACCTCCGCCCCGGCGGTTCTAGTGACGGTCCTTCACCGGTTCCATGCAGAGCAATTGATCCGTTATTGTTCCACATCTCCGGAACCTAAGAATAATTTTTCAAACAGTGATTTATAGTCAATTCTCATGTGAAAACATGCATCCATACATTACATCATCGGTAAGAAATTAACATAGAAATTTTTTTATACTTACCATGAAACGAATATATCACCAATTCTTTCAAAAACTGTAAGAACCGCGATGATGACCCCGAGAAATCATAACCAAAGAACCAAGATTCAATTTTTGAGAGATAAGTCAGGGATTTACTTCTTTAAAAGTCCAAGTTTGACCAAAATAATTTATTTCACTAAAATATGTTTTTATATCTTATATGTAAGATTAACACATCAATCATTTTACTTACTACCGGTATCATGGATGGCTAAATTGTAAATAAAAAGAATAAATACTGGACAAATATTGTAAGTTATATAAGGCACCCTCCATTAACTTTGATAATTACCAAGCCTCTAAATTTGACAATCACACTATCATCCAAAGCCATCGTTTTTTCACATGTCTCAGCAACAAAATACACGCGACACAAATTAAAACTTATGTCTTAATGTTCTAGATGTAAAAATCTCAGTAATAAAGCCGAAGTGCCCCTTCATTGTATCAACTCAAGAAATGTAAAATTTGATAATGTTCTTATGCCTAAGCGTTTTAAGTAATTGAACTTCTGAGTATAGACGCTCCAGCTCCTTCGGATTCCTTAAGAAATCAGAAACGTTTATTTGATTCCAAGCTACTTCAATTCCTTCCAATTCATCAAATGCTTTGTATCTAAAATCCCAATAATCAAAGAATCTAAAACTTACATGAAATTAAAACATAAACCTATTGATAACCTAATATCAAATAAAATAATGCTAAATAAATACATTATTTTAAAAGCCCATTACCCTGCACTTCTTTATACTGCAAATCATCCATATTTCAACATCAACTTACAACTCAATATCAAAACTAACAAATATTACTGAAATCTACATCAAACTTGGACTTTTAAAGAGGTAAAACTCCCGATTTATTGTCCTAATATTGTTAAAACATTAATAACAATTCATCTTAAGGTCTGAGATAATCTAATCTTCAATTAAATGATACGGATAGAGTTAAGATGGGTACCTGTCATCAAAACCCGCTTAATTCAACCAATAGCTGCAACCACCATCACCGATTGAGGGTCTTATAAAGAGCTCTGGTTTCAGCCGCATAGCAGAACTAAACCACTGAAAACCCTTAAGCCGCCACCGTCTGCACGTGCCGGGAACCCGTTGTCGGAGGCACGTCTCTCTCTTTTCCGAATCTACCTTTCTCTCTCTTACTGCACTCTCTATCTTCCCTTGTTCCTCACAAAGCACATAAAAGTGTCTTGAATAGCTGGCATAAATGTGAGGACAGATGTATGAAGCACAACCACATAATCCATTTTATTTTGAAAAACACCCAAAGCTAAGACTGGAGGGTATGGGGTCGGCTTAGGCCCGGCGTGGCCCGGCGCCGCACCCCCACACCGCTCCCCATAGGAACGACGCGTCTTCTCCGGCCTCCCAACGACGTGCTCGACGGGACCAGTTTCTCTCTCCTCACACACACAGCTATACATACATATATGTGTATATATATATATAGAAAAATGCAATTTGCGTCCATGTGGTTTGTGTGAAACATCAACCTGAGCCCCTAAATTCATTTTTTGGTTTTTTGAGCCCCTGAGCTTATAAATTCATAACAGTTTGAGTCCCTGCCGTCAGTGTTCCGTCAGTTTGACCGTTTGACAATTGTGAAAAGTCCTTTATGCCCTTGACCCTTAACATCTACACTTAATATCAGATATGAATGATCAGATCAGTTTCATTACACTTCTCAACAAGATCTCTCCCAACTCCCAACACCGATTATCATCATCATCATCTTCATCTTCATCATCTTCAGAACAGATCATCTTCATCATCTCCATCTTCATCTTCATCAGCTTCATCTTCATCATCTTCATCTTCATCGATAACAATCCAAGGTAAAATCACAACCTAAAACATGATCGACACTATGTTTTTGATATGCTAGAATGTAACAGGTTTTGTGTGAAAATATTGTTTGATTCTTGTAGGTTTTTGTCTCGGGTATCAAAACAGAGGTTTGGGTTTTGGTTATTATGAAGGTTTGTTTCAGGTTTTGTGTGAAAATATTGTTTGATTCTTGTGGGTTTTTGTCTCGGATATCAAAACAGAGGTTTGGTTTTGTTTTATTCTTGTGGGTTTTTGTCTCGGGTATCAAAACAGAGGGTTATCTTCATACGGGTTAGATAACTCATATACGGAATGAATATGGTACTAAATTCATTATACGGTTTGATTCTTGTGGATTTTTGTCTCGGGGTATCAAAACAGAGGTTTTGAATGTGTTTTGGTTTTGATTCTTGTGGGTTTTTGTCTCGGGTATCAACTGAGTATATTGTTCAAAATGTATCAAATGCGAAGAAACAAATGATGGAAATTGATAAAGCGCATCAGTGTGTAGTTATTTGAACACATCAATATTGATACTTGAAATGTGAAAATTGATTTTTGGTAAATTTCGAATCGTTTAAAAAGAACTGATCGGATCAGTTTCGGATTGATGTGTTCCTAATATTGATTTTTGGTTTAATTCGATGATTTGGGTTCCTCATATTGGTCATTTGAATGTGTTTTATTGTACAGAATGGCTGTGGATGTAAAGATACGCAAAACACCAACTACGAAGGCGAGAACACTTGACAACCTCCTGGAAGATGGTGCGATGCACATAAGGAAGTGATTGATTAGAACGATCAATTGCATATGAATGAATACAACCCCAGTGGCAGATATGTAATTAGCGAGCTCTGGAATTTCAAGGAAAATCGAAGAGCTACACTGGGGTTATATTCATTCATATGAATGAATATAACCCCAGTGGCAGATATGTAATTAGCTACACTGGGGTTATATTCATTCATATCAGCTACATTCCGAAGTGCACCCGTCAGTAAAGATCCACAATTGCTTGTGGTGGTATGACGTTTTGTCTCTGTATTATATGTTACGGTCTTTTGTTATCGAGTCTGTAAGTTCCGTCAAGTCTACGAAGTTGGTATGACGTTTTGTCTCTGTATTGTATATATTAAAAGTTTACATTTAATATACAATTTAGGCTTTAATAATTTGTTAGATATAGTATACATTTAATTATTAGATTGCATTTATTTAAAAAGAGTTAATTATTAGATTGCAATTATTTAAAAAGAGTTAATTTAAATTATTAGATTTCTTAACAAAAAAGCAATAAAAGAATTTAGGGGCTTAGATTGATATTTCACTCATACCATAGGGACGCAAAGTGTTATTAATATGTGCCAAAAGACGGTCTTACCCCTGGCTCAAACAGTCAAACAGACGGCAGGGACTCAAAGTGTTATGAATTCATAAGCACAGGGGCTCAAAAAACCAAAAAATGAATTTAGGGGCTCAGGTTGATGTTTCACACAAACCACAGGGACGCAAATTGCATTTTTCTCATATATATATATATATATATATATATATATAGGGGACCGCTAAAATGAGAACCAGCTCCAGTTGTAAGAACCGTGAGAACTTTTTGATCCGGGGTGAGTTGGACCAAATTTTTTTTCATAAACGTAGATGCTTGTATTATAAACACATTTGTAAAAAAAAATTCAAAAAAAAAAATGTCGTGTGTGTAGTTTTGAACACCACAAGTTTGTGTTTACGGGTACCGTAAATTTTAAATAAAATTTACGGGTCCCGTAAACGCAAACTTTGGGTGCTCAAAACTACACAACCGACATTTTTTTTTGAATTTTTTTTACAAATGTGTTTATAATACTTGCATCTACGTTTATGAAAAAAAAAATTGGTCCACCTCGCCCCGTACAGTGTAGTTCTCACGGTTCTTACAACTGGAGGTGGTTCTCATTTTAGCGGTCCCCTATATATATATATATATATATATATATATATATATATATATATATATATATATATATATATAAAGGGGTTTGATGCGTGTGAAGTGTATATATAAGTTTAAGTATATTTTAAGCCATTTTACACTTTTTTTAGCCAAGTTTTAAATTTATAAAACACGATATTTACTAACACTAAACACACATATGGGCAAGTGCACCCATCGTGAGCGTAGTATAGTGTTGGTAAGATACCGAGGTCGTCCAAGGATACAAGAGCTTTTAGTACCAGTTTATCCTCAACGTCTAATCAAATCAAAAAGTTTAGGAAATGTTTTAAACTAAGAAAAATAAAAACTAACTAAAATGCTGAAAATAAAAATAAAAACAGATAGACAAGATGAATCACTTGGTTCCGACTCGTGTATAGTGTAACCTTTGATTATTTCCGCACTTTTGCACTTTTTAAGAGATTATCTTAGTTATTGTAGTAGGCCCCTCTTTTGAAGATGACGTTACCCTCAACCCAGTAGTTTGAGTCAGCAAGGATACAAAGGGTCGGATTATTGAAAGATAATTAATTAAGTTATTAATGCAAATTATGGTAGGCCCCTCTTTTGAAGGTGACGTTACCCTCGACTAAGTAGTCTGAGTCAGCAGGGATACAGTCCTAAATAGCCGGGTTATAGTATTAATAGTAGCTTACATATGAGGGGATCAAAGAGTTTGGACCCCCGCCATCCAATACCGTTAAGTATTGAAGGAGGTCCTACTAAATTTGACCCAGGTCCTTGCAGGATCTATACACAGAACAAGGCAAGACCTTTACCAAACCGTTCCCTTAACTCCCGACCAGGTAGCCAACATACCTCCATATAGACCGTGGAGATATGAATGGTGAAAATCTTTTATTTTATATAGACAGTAAAATAATGCCAAGACACCACGGACAAACGATAAGGAAAAATCACCTTCAACATAAGAAACTAGTTATTAAAGTCATTAATACAAAACCAAGTAAAAAGTGCGAAAAGATTAAAAATAAAAAGTATTACACTAGACACTTTGTCTTCACCAAGTGATGTAAGAGACTTAGGCAAACATGGCCTTGATTGTCAAGAACTCTTACGATCAATCTTGGATCCCGAGATGACTCACACACTCTACGATGGACAATGGATGATGGTGGTGGATGATGGTGTTATGGTGGTGGTGGGTGGTGGGTGAAGTGTGAGAGAGGTGGTGTGCCAAGGGATGGTTTGAGCTTGAGCCAAGCACTCCTATTTATAGGCTGAACAGAAGCTCGGGCACGGCCCCGTGTCCACATCCTTCTCTTTCTTCATTTATTGCAGCTTGTCATTATTAGTTGACCATGCCCCCGTGCCCGCTGAGCACGACCCCGTGTGCAGAAGCATATCTGTACTATGAAGATTTGCCAGGATTCTGCGAATCTTATAGTTAACCACGGCCCCGTGCCCGCTGAGCACGGCCCCGTGGTGGGCAATGGAAGCTTCTACCACTTTGTCTTTTCTGCTGACACTTGGGCACGCCCCCGTGCTGGCTGAGCACGGGGCGTGTTCAGTCTTCTGTCTTCTTTTTTTGCTTGGGAAGATGCTGTCGTGGGGTCGGGCACGTCACGTTTGTTCCTTTTCTTGTATTTATGTTAGATTTTGTTGTCTTTTTGTTTCTTTTGTTAATTTGAGCTCATTTAATCCTGAAAATACAAAAGGAAGACAAAAGCACACTTTTTCTAACATTAGTACTAAAAAAGGGTTAGTTTTATGCCACAATTGATGTAATTTATATGTTGCATTTTGCACACATCAAATACCCCCACACTTGAATCTTTGCTTGTCCTCAAGCAAAACTCTTTATAATGTGGCTTTACACTCCCAAATGGAATGGGTAGAAGAGAAAGTTTGTTTGGGCTTGTCATAGAGTGTCGGGATTTCCAAGATTCTTTATTAAGTTTTATTTTTATTTATTTACAATCCTATTCGTCATGATTTATTTAAAACTTTTCATAAGATAAATTACTTATTAGGGCATAACATGCCTCTTTAAAATTCTATTTATATACAAGTTCACATACCTCACGGGGGATCACTCAACACTCGGCCGAAGATGTATTTTAGTGAATCACTCGAGAGCGGCATGGAACTTACTCCTACCATAGGCTTGCCAAGCAATCAATCCTCCTCCTTTTTAACTATATACCTTTGTAGATATCAAGAGGACTTTTTGGGTGAAGGGTTAGGCTTGGGTTAAAGGTAGGTGGTTGGGTTAGTGGTTAGTGAAAAGGCGAAAAGCGTAACAAGCGTCGGTTTTCATAAGACTTTTTATTTTTGAACTTTTTATTTTGATGAAGCCTTTATTCAAACAAAAGTTATTTTTGAAAAACTTGTTTGTTTATTTCTTTTGCTTCATCTTCATCATCATTTTTTTAAGGAAAAGTCATCCGAAAAACCGAGCTAGTTACTAAAACAAAGGGTTAAAAATGAAAAAGGTTTTGGTGGGTGAAAGGGTGTTTGGTTTGGGTTATGAAATGAAAAGGTTTAGGCTCAAAGGGGCTAACTAGGGGGATTTTGGGTATGTGGTAAAAAAAATAATGGTGTAGAAATAAAAAGGGTTAGTCCTAATGCCCCCATCATTTACTTACTCGGGTTTAAGTTGGTAAGGACCGGGAATGTATCGTCGTGGCAAGTTCTAGAGTTGTAAGAACCAAGCGGCTATTCACACAAGAAACGAAAAATGAGCATTTAGTTTAGTGATATGTATTTGTATGCTCAATAAAGGCTCAAAACTCACTTTTTGTGGGAATGGGTTTTTATGTGATCAAGTATATATAATCAAATTTTAACTAAGCTTGTCATGCATTTTCATAATTTTCTTATGTTGGTTCTTTTTATCACGACGCTATCGGTTGTAAATTTGTAAAAATATAACCTTTTTAGAACTTGAAATTCTCAAGTTAAACCTAGACAAGTAAAAAAATGAAAATTTTTGAAAAAAATTGGGGTGATTAGCGGTTCCAATAGAGTTTTGTGTAAGGCTTGTATTTAGGACTTGCAAGATTCAAGGTTTTAGCATCCCCCCACACTTAAATTACACATTGTCCTCAATGTGTCCCAAAAATAAGTTTTTAGGTTGATTGAATGTGTAAAAAGGTGTGAAAAAGCAAAAATTTTGTGTTAATGGGCGCTGAACACGACCCCGTGGTGTCTGGGCACGACCCCGTGTTCAAGTGCCAGTAACAAAATTAAATCAAGAGAAACAAAAGCCTGGACACGGGGGCGTGTTGGGTGAGCACGGCCCGTGTCCAGTTTACCTGAACTGGGTCATTTCTGCAGACTGTGCAGCACGGGGCCGTGTTGGGCGGTGCCGAACTTACTGTAAACGAAGAAATTTTTGTCGGATGGTCCTGTTTTCCTGCATGGGGTGCTGGTTCAAGTTTCCCTTGTTTCCTTTGCCATCTCAAGTGTGTTTTATTCCTGAAAATTAAAACTAACTAGAAAACATAAAAATTAATCTAAACTAAACTAAGGATAGTTCCGCGGAATGCCTCCGTGGTGCGCCACGTTTATAAGGGTCCTTGGCTAGACCCAAAGCCTGGTCATATGTTACTCAAGTGGGATGTTTTGCATCCCATGTTACACCGTCGGAGAGCGTCATCCAAACTTGAGTTTATGACCTTCATGTAGTTGATCGGGTCTTCGTCTTCTACTCTTTTTCCAACTCCAAACTTCACTTCCTCATCACCAAACTTCAATGTTAGTGTTCCGTCATTCATATCTATCACTGCTTGGGCGGTGGCTAGAAATGGCCTCCCGAGGATGAGAGGGACTTCGGCGTCTTCTTCCATGTCTAGTATGACAAAGTTGGTCGGGAAGACGAAATTGTCGACTTTGACCAATAGATTTTCAACGACACCTTGTGGAAATTTGACGGATCTGTCGGCCAGTTGTATGCTCATCTTTGTGGGGCTTGTTTTCCCTAGGCCGAGTCGTTTGAACATTGATGCGGGCATGAGGTTGATGCTAGCCCCAAGATCGGCTAGCGCATTGCGAATGGGGGATTCCCCAATCGAGCAAGGAATCTTGAAGCTTCCAGGATCAATCTTCTTTTGTGGGAGTTTGTTGAGTACTAACGCGGAGCATTCCTCGCCTAAGTTAACTAACTGCAATGATTCAATTTTCCTTTTGTGAGTGAGGAAGTCCCTCATAAATTTTGAATATTTAGGCATTTGGGTTAGGACTTCTATAAAAGGAATATTAACATGCAATTGTTTTAGTAAATTTTCGAACTTTGCGAATTGCTCATCGGTCTTTTGACGAATTAACCGACCGGGGTACGGAACCGGAGGAGCCTTAGTGGGCTCTTGAGTTGGTGGAGAAGCCGTTTCTGGTTGGGGACCGGGTGGAGTCGTGGTTTGGCTGGATTTGCCCTTTTCCGCTGGAGGTGATGGAGCCTCCTCGGGACCTACGGTTCAGTTTCTTAATGTGATGAGATGTACTTGGGCCTTTGGGTTGGTTTCGGTATTGCTTGGTAACGCGCCTTGTGGTCTCTCGGAGAAATTTTGAGCTAATTGATTTAATTGTTTTTCAATGTTTTGAATGCTAGCTTGTTGATTTCTAAAATTCGATTCCAATTTTTAACCGATCCGAGTTTTTCTTTTCGGTTTCGGAGATGAGGCGAGATACAGTATCTTCAAGCCTTTCTTTTCCACCTTGTTGTTGAGAAAAATTTTGTGGTTGTTGAAAGTTAGTTCGTTGGTTTTGTTGGTTACTACTATTGCCGGGATCTCTCCAACCAAGGTTAGGGTGGTTACGCCATCCTTGGTTGTAGGTACCCGTTGGTGGACCCGACGGCCTAGGTCTATTATCAATGTAGTTTACCGTTTCCGTTTGATCATCTACTTCTTTCATATAACTCCAATTTTCATGTGGTCCACCACACCCTTCACAAGCCATAACCGAGGCCGTTTTTGCCATTTCTAATTTTTTTATTTTTGAAGAAAGGGCCTCGATTTGGGCTTGTAAAGAAGTGCTTTCATCAACCTTATGGGCGCCCGGGGCAATAGATTTATTGCCTCGGGGAGTGTGCCACTGAAAATTGGTTTGCGCAATTTCCTCAATTTGATTATATATTTCATTTGGGCGACGATTACCTAGGAGTCCCCCGGAGCTAGAATCAAGTGTTTGTCTTGTGTGTGGCAATAACCCATTGTAGAAGGTGGATACTTGTTGCCATACCGCAAGACCGTGATGAGGACACTTTCTTAGTAGCTCCTTGAACCTTTCCCAAGTTTCATATAAGGATTCCCCATCCTCTTGTGAGTATGTATTAATTTCAGTCATTAATTTAGCCGTTTTAGCAGGAGGGAAATACTTATATAGAAACTTTTGGGCTAGTTCATCCCAGGTGTTTACCGAGCCAACTGGGAGGGTGTTAAGCCAAGCCTTAGCTCGGTCTTTTAGCGAAAATGGAAACATTCGAAGGCGGATGGCGTCATTTGATGCTCCATTGATCCGAAAGGTATCACATATTTCTAAGAAATTAGTAATATGTAGATGGGGATCCTCGTCCGCAAGCCCATGTAAGGTTGCGGAGTTTTGAAGCATCTGTATCAAATGTGGTCGAAGTTCGAAGTTATTGGCTTCGACATTCGGTGCATTGATAGCGGCGCCGAGATTACCTACGGTGGGCCGTAGGTAATCCATGAGGGTACGTTGGTCCGCCATTGGAAGTGGGTCCCCCGAAACTTTCTCTTGATTTTTAGCTTTAAGTCTTTTTCTGAGAAAGCGTTCGGGTTCTTCTAGAGGTTCTTTTATGTCTCTACTAGAACTGGAGCTCATGCACTACGTAGAAAGTTCAAATGTGGCGCCTGGGTTCCAAATCCTGCAATAAAAACAGAAAAGAACGTTGGTCAGAAGGTTCACCACGGCCCCGTGCTCAGTGAATACGGCCCGTGGTCGGAGGTACAGTGTTTGTTTTCTGGATCCCTGTTACTGGGAGTTGGACACGGCCCCGTGTTGCACCGACACGGCCCCGTGCTCAGCTCTCTGTAACTCGGAAAATAAAAACTGCCAGTGATAGTGCTGGGCACAGCCCGTGTCCGACCAGGCACAGCCCGTGCTGAGCTCTGCAGAATCTGAAAAACTAAGAAAAATCCTAAAAAAATGAAAAATAAGAAAAAACGATTAGGCCGCTGATTCCTAACTTTCTTAAAATCCTTGTGTCCCCGGCAGCGGCGCCAAAAACTTGATGCGTGTGAAGTGTATATATAAGTTTAAGTATATTTTAAGCCCCTTTACACTTTTTTTAGCCAATTTTTAAATTTATAAAACACGATATTTACTAACACTAAACACATATATGGGCAAGTGCACCCATCGTGAGCGTAGTATAGTGTTGGTAAGATACCGAGGTCGTCCAAGGACACAAGAGCTTTTAGTACCGGTTTATCCTTAACGTCTAATCAAATCAAAAAGTTTAGAAAAATGTTTTAAACTAAGAAAAATAAAAACTAACTAAAATGCTGAAAATAAAAATAAAAACAAAAACAGATAGACAAGATGAATCACTTGGATCCGACTCGTGTATAGTGTAACCTTTGATTATTTCCGCACTTTTGCACTTTTTAAGAGATTATCTTAGTTATTGTAGTAGGCCCCTCTTTTGAAGGTGACGTTACCCTCAACCCAGTAGTTTGAGTCAGCAAGGATACAATCCTAAAGGGTCGGATTATTGAAAGATAATTAATTAAGTTATTAATGCAAATTATGGTAGGCCCCTCTTTTGAAGGTGACGTTACCCTCGACTAAGTAGTCTGAGTCAGCATGGATACAGTCCTAAATAGCCGGGTTATAGTATTAATAGTAGCTTACATATGAGGAGATCAAAGAGTTTGGACCCCCGCCATCCAATACCGTTAAGTATTGAAGGAGGTCTAACTAAATTTGACCCAGGTCCTTGCAGGATCTATACACTGAACAAGGCAAGACCTTTACCAAACCGTTCCCTTAACCCCCGACCAGGTAGCCAACATACCTCCATATAGACCGTGGAGATATGAATTTTGAAAATCTTTTATTTTATATAGACAGTAAAATAATGCCAAGACACCACGGACAAACGATAAGGAAAAATCACCTTCAACATAAGAAACTAGTTATTAAAGTCATTAATACAAAACAAAGTAAAAAGGGCGAAAAGATTAAATATAAAAAGTATTACACTAGACACTTTATCTTCACTAAGTGATGTAAGAGACTTAGGCAAAAATGGCCTTGATTGTCAAGAACTCTTACTATCAATCTTGGATCCCGAGACGACTCACACACTCTACGATGGACAATGGATGATGGTGTTATGGGGGTGGTGGGTGGTGGGTGGTGTTATGGCACAGCCCCGTGTCCACATCCTTCTCTTTCTTCATTTATTGCAGCTTGTCTTTATTAGTTGACCATGCCCCCGTGCCCGCTGAGCACGACCCCGTGTGCAGAAGCATATCTGTACTATGAAGATTTGCTTGGATTCTGCGAATCTTATAGTTAACCACGGCCCCCTGCCCGCTGAGCACGACCCCGTGGTGGGCAATGGAAGCTTCTACCACTTTGTCTTTTCTGCTGACACTTGGGCACGCCCCCGTGCTGGCTGAGCACGGGGCGTGTTCAGTCTTCTGTCTTCTTGTTTTGCTTGGGAAGATGCTGTCGTGGGGCCGGGCACATCACGTTTGTTCCTTTTCTTGTATTTATGTTAGATTTTGCTATCTTTTTGCTTCTTTTGTTAATTTGAGCTCATTTAATCCTGAAAATACAAAAGGAAGACAAAAGCACACTTTTTCCAACATTAGTACTAAAAAAGTGTTAGTTTTATGCCACAATTGATGTAATTTATATGTTGCATTTTGCACACATCAGGTTCATCCCCCACCTCCTAGGTCCATCCCCTTTAGGCCCCGCTTACGTGGCGGTGACGTGACGGCCCATCCCCTTGGGGATGAGGCTCTCCATACCCTCCAGTCTAAGGGTACACCAAAGATAAGCTCAAAGTTGTTACTTATTTATAGGATTTTAATTCCACTTTTTAACTTCAACTTGTAAGTAGTATCATAGACAAGGGTAGGATCAAATACAAAACAATCTTAACCTACAAAGTGTAGGAAACCGGGTCAAACGAACTCCGATTAACCTCATTCCAGCGGCGTTAGAACCGGCTCGTCGAATCCTATTCAAATATATATAGGGTTTAGCTTTTAGGGTTTAGAGTTTTACTTTTAGGGTTTAGCTTTAGATTTTAGCTTTAGGGTTTAGTTTTAGGGTTTGACATTAGTATTTAGGGTTTAGCTTTAGAGTTTAGCATTTAGGGTTTAGTTTTAGGGTTTAACCTTAGGGTTTAGCATTTAGGTTTTAGCTTTTAGGGTTTATAATTTAGATTTTAGGGTTTAGCGTAGAGTTTAACATAGGTTTAGCCTTAGGGTTTAGCTTTAGGGGTTAGAATTAGGGTTTAGGGTTTAGGTTTAAGGGGTTAGGGTTTTTGGTTAGGTTTCGACGAGCCGGTTCCAACGCCGCTGGAATGAGCTCAATCGAAGTTCGTTTGACTCGATTTCCTACACTTTGTAGGTTAAGATTGTTTTGTACCGGATCTTTACCCATCATAGACATACTTTATGTTCTTCAATTAAGCAATTAGAAGTTCATTGATTACAAGTTTGATTATTTCAGATTCTTTTGTTGTCAATTTTGGTTATCTTTACTATTACCGAGATTAACTAACTTTTCTAAGTCTTTGGGTCTACTTGAACTTGTGAAGGTTTTGGCTTCTAAAAGACATTAAAAATATTATTCTGTAAATGCAACTTTTATTCCGTTGCAGTATAATAAATATAAATATTAATATATAAAGGTTTTAGGGTAAATTACACTTTTCGTCCTTTATGTTTGTACCGGATTGCAATGGATGCCCTTTAACTTCAATAATTACAATCACAATCCTTTTTTGTAATAACCATTACACTGTACGTCCTTTAGCACTAACCATGTTAAAAATTTTAGTTAAGTATGACATGTATTTTGCACATGAGGGTAATTGGGTCTTTTAACCTATCCAATCACTATTTGTATAATTAAGAGGTGATTTGGTCTGCACTTAGATAAAAAAACATAAACATAAACGAAAAAATAATAATTTAATCGAAACCACAAATCAAGCTAATTATCCAAACTAACATATATTTACTTTCGAAGATGATCATAACAAAAAAAAAAAAAAAAAAAAAACTAAGTAGATCCACCCAAAATATACCAAGCTAATTATCCAAACTGGAGTAGCTTAACATATAATTTTTATAAACATAACTAACACAAAGTAGTGTCTCAAAAACTTCATCTTAAACTTCAATTCTCCATTTAACACACACACACACATATATATATAGAGAGAGAGAGAGAGGGAGAGAGGAAGGTTAATGTACATTACGGCTTAACGTACATCACGTACGACAGGTAATTACGCACGTTCATTTTAAAATCACGCACGTTATAACTCAAAAATCCAAAATCACGCATGTTGAAACACAATAATCACGTATATAGAAAACATTAATCACGCATGTTATAGAACAAATCACGCACGTTGTCGTACGTGAAGTACGTTAAGCCGTAATGTACGATATACTTTATATATATATATATATATATTCCTATACACAAACGAACACGAACATACAAACGAACATAAACAAACGAGAACAAACGAACGTAAATGAACACGTTACCGAACGTTCACGAACACAAATGAACGAACACGGCTTTTGTTCATGTTCGTTCATTTTACTAAACGAACGAAATTTTTTGTTCGTGTTCGTTCATTTATTAAACGAACGAACACAAACGAACTTCCCGCCGAACGGTTTATGAATTGTTCGCTGAAAGTTCAGTTCGTTTGCAGCCGTGGTCCACGATGGACTTTGTAAACACCCACCAAATTCATCCAAATGCATTGACTTATGAAACCATCCATCCAATTCTGAGCTTTTTTTTTCTATTAATTTCAAACCCATATCCAATTTGTTTGGATCTATAGATCACAATGGATCTTCATCGAGACCTCATTCTTTCAGAATCAATTACCAAACTTAGTGCATCGGTTGTACCTGTAGCAATAAAAACAGCCAATTTCAAACCTGAACTGGGGCAACTCCAGCGAACCTTACAAAGGATAACCCCAATCATCAGCGACGTGGTGGTGGCCGGTTATTTCTGAAGTGGTGGCCGGAAATGGTGATGGTTTTCAGGTGCGTCTGGTTCAAATCTAGAGTTCCGATTGACTTACGTTGTCAGATCCATATACGCTTTTCAGATCTAGAGTTATATCTGAAGTGGTGGCCGGAAATGGTGGTGGGTTTCATGTGCTTTTTCAGGGGGGAGGTGGGTTTAGGTGTTTCGGGAGGCCAAAAGTGGTGGTCGGTTATTATGGAGAAGATAAAAGAAATTGAGATGGAGAAGAGAAAGTGGTGGCTTGAAATGGTGGTGGTGGCCAGTTATTATTGGGGCGGTGGTGGTTGTGGTGGAGAAAGGTTGAGAGAGAGCGAGAGAAGTAGGCGACAGAAAGAGAAGAGAGTTGATGAAGAGAGAGATGGGTTAACTTTATATATTTTTTAAATTTATATTTTTTACCTATTAAATATTTTACATAAATGAGTAAAATAACCAAATTACCCTCATGTGCAAAGCACATGCCATACTTAACAAAATTTTTTAACATGGTTATTGCTAAAGGACGTACATTGTAATGGTTATTACAGAAAAATGACAGTAACTGTAATTATTGAAGTTAAAGGGCATTCATTGCAATCCGGTACAAACATAAAGGACGAAAAGTGTAATTTACCCAAGGTTTTATCACAATTTGTCCCAAGTCGTTGTAGGTATCTGATCACATTGACACATGGAGCAGAAGGAGACTTTGCTTTGCAAATGATGATGATAAGTCTACATGCTTGTATCTTGCATTATTCATACTAGTAGGGTACCCGCGCGATGCGACGGGGGCGACACTCGTTTCTGTTAGTTTTCTTATTCGTATAGTATTTATGATAACAATATTGTGGTGGATATATGTCATAAGTGTTACACATACGTAAAGTTTTGTTTTTTTATAAAAATTAATAATCAAAAGACAAAAAATATTGTGTTTTCTATAAAAATTAATAATCAAAAGACAAAAAAAAATAAAAGATAAGTTGTTGTAATTGTAAAATATGTTTATTTTATTGGTTAAATTATAAAGTATAATTTTATTTTATAACTTTTTTTAAATATCCACATAGTACTCATCCAATAAATTTTAAGTTTAAAATTTTTGTTTTTGTAAAAATAAAAAATAGTATTTGACTCGTAAGTACGTTTTAAACCTTTAACTTAAATTGTTAAATTTCGTTTTTTACATATATAAAAAAATTATATTTTTATAAAATTTCAAGAACTGTTTTTATAAAAAAATAGGATGTTAAGAGTTTACATCTTTATTAACTTTATATCATACTAAGTTCAAATTTTTAGTTCCTAACTAATCTTATCTTTATAAGTCTACTTTTAACTTATAATCCCTAAAAATATGCAATACAATCTACTATGTATCTAGTTAAGTTGGTAAAAAATTCTTTTGAAATTGATTAATATTATCTATAACAATATAGTTGAACTTATAATTCCTAAAAATTTGCAACACAATTTAGTATTTATCTAGTAATGATTGTAAATTTCTGAAGTATTTTATTTAGAATACTTGTTACAAAAAAAGTTAATAAAATAATTTTTTTTATAAAAGCAAAATGTTTTGTTTATAAATAAAGCAAAAAACAGTTTTACACATGTAAAGTTTCGTTTTTAATTAAAAAAAATAATCAAATGACAAAACATAAAAGATAAGCTGTTCTAGTTGTAGAGTAGGTTCATTTTGTTGGTTAAATGATAAAGTTTATAATTTTATTTTTTAAAGTTCATAACTTTTTTTTAAATATCCACATGGTATTCATCCAATAAACTTAAAGTTTAAAATTTTAGTTTTTAAAAATAAAAAATAGTAGTTGACTCGTAAGTACGTTTTACACCTTTAACTTTAATTGTTAAATTTCGTTTTTATATATATAAAAATTTATATTTTTATAAAATTTTAAAAATAGTTTTTATAAAAAAGTAGGATGTTAAGAGTTTATATCTTGATTAGCTTTATATCATAGTAAGTTCAGTTTTTTAGTTTAGCTTTAAAGTTTATTACTTTATTATTTTTTAATTAAGAAATACAAATTATTAGATTAATATCCAAGAATAACATCAATATTTTATAATTTCAGCTTGACTACATCTAACTGCAATATTTATTTATTGCAACTTTAGGATACTAACTTATATAAGTTCAGTCAGTGGCGGACCTAGAAGAAAAAGTCAGGGGTATCCCGAAAAACTTTTACCTAGACCCGTCCCTGAGAATTCAAGGCCCTGTGCGGCTAGTAAAAATGGGCCCTTAAATTCTTTTTTTACCCAGGTCATCTGTGAGAACTCAACAGCTCTTCGAGGCCCTATGCGACTAATGTATATATATAACTGGAGTTTAAAAAAATTTCTTATTCGTATTATCCATAGAATAGTGTAAATAAAATATTCAAATTTTCTTCATGTTTATACAATATTTCTTTACATTTAAAATAATCTATTACATCATATATTTCAACAAAACTATTTTAATGTTTTCTCTCTATATATTTTTTGAACGACCAACGAATCCTCCAAATGGGCTACTGACGAAATTCACCACATCGGGATACACTCATTTTCGAACTGGGAAAAACTCTCACCTAGGGCAGAAGCTTGTGAATACTCGCCCGAAGACACCACAGTGCGGTGAGGTCAAACCCGTTCAATTCAAGGATCGAATTTATGATCGCCTACTCGCCTAATCTCTCATCATCAACAGGTGCCGCTAAAAACTAATATGAGAAAGCAGGAATTAAACTTGAGTCTCTTAGAAACCCTAGTCTCTAATACCACTCCACCTCCACCACAAGTGATATTTTCTCTATATTATTTTTACTTTTAACCATTTTATTGTTAAAAAAGAACAACCGTACAGTGGGGAAAAAAAACTAAATGGTTGAACTTTAGTTAAGTTTTTGACCAATTGTGAGTTTTGTCTTTTCTAGATTAGTGTTTCCTTTCATTTATTGTCCTAACTCCCAAGTCCCAACTTATATTAATATAATTATATATTAAATATTAAGACTTCATCTTCTTCATTCTTGTGTGCGCTGCAACTCTGCAAGTTTTCATCATTGTAAATTTCCTTTTCATCGACCATAAAACTTCATTTCATATTATCCTCTTCACCTACACTCAGGGGTATCCTAATATTTGCTTAGAGACATCATCGATAAATAAAACAGAGATTAAAAAAAGATTACACTACGCCAAGAAAGTTGAGGAGTATCCCGGGCTACCCCTCGCCAACATATAGGTCTGCCCCTGAGTTCAGTTGACTTGTAAATTTAGGATACTAACTTTATTTTGAACTTTATTAATATGGTCCTGCATTATATTAACATCAAAAATAAAGTTCAAATATAAAATAAACTTCATTCATACGTCTAGATCAAACATAACAACTAAAAATAAAAAAAAAACATAAAAACACTTGATAGATTTCATATTAGACTGCATGAAATTTGTTCCGCTTCTGAATTGACAGTCGAATTATTTTTAATCGGGTTTTCTGGTTTGTGCTTGAATCGGCAGTATCTTCTAATTCATTTTCTCTCATTGTCATCTGAATTGTCTAAATTAATAACCTCACTCCATTTACATTTAGAGAGTCTCTTGGATTTCTTCGTTTGAGTCTCAAACTTCTGATCCTTAAAAATGACAAAAATTGAATATAAAAGTTAAAAAAAATTAAATAAAAATTAAAATTACATCTTCACTAAATTCACATTGAAGATTAGACTTGTATTGACTAAACATTGCACCATAAGAAATAATATCAACACTTTTATCACCATCAACCTGCAATAAAACACAAATATAATAACATAACGAACATGTTAATATGAAAGATATACGCAAAAATAATACTTAAAAACCAGCAAAATCAATACCTTAGAAGCTTGTTCGACAACTGAGTTGTTTAAATTGGCATGTTCATCATGCAATTGAATCTGAAAAATCAAATAAGTTAACATTCACATAAAAGTAAATAAAAGAAAACAATTATTCACTGCTGCGATATAATAGAACTGACCTTAGAATTTTCAATCTCGCATGCTTGGTTTTTCACAACAATTGAATTCAGAACTAGGTTTCTATCTTTGTTTAGCAATAGATACATGAGTGTCCAGCTATGTATTTATAGTACTAACTATAGAAGTGCATTATGGTTTAATTTTAGATTTGTCACCCCTTTATTTAGGAAGTTTGTTGTGGTTAGTTTTAAGTTTTTATAAGATATATCTAAGTATAGATATTAGGCATTTTTAATAAAATAAAATGTGACACGTAATATCTTCATTTTATGTTACGGTATTTTTAATTCTTTTTGTTTTTGTTTGCATAGATGGAGCCCATCTTTGTAGATTAGACGCATTAGATCACAAGTATTAATTACTTGTACATTAAAGTATTATCGACTTGTACCTTTTAATCCGTGCGTCGATATTGAACAAGACAACTATCGAAACGTCGACAAAAATGTGTAGGTTGTTATGCTATTTTTGGATTTTTTTTAAACAATATAGTTTATAAGATATGTCAAGAATACGTAAAAAAATTATAAGTTTGTTGTGGAGGGGTGAATTGTAAATAATTATCTATAATTTTCTTAAAACATCAGGGATTTAAGTGTAATAAGTTTAGGGGCTAAAAAATAAATAGTGTTTAAAAGACCAAACTACCATCATTTTAGGGACCTTTCTATAAATAAATGGGGGGAAAAGTTCTTATTTTTTGGGTATCTTAAAATACCCCTCCCTCATACATTATAATATAGTATACATATCATATATCTGATATACGTGTGCCAGTGTGTGTGTGTGATCTAAAACTCTAAAAGATCACATAATTATTAAGGGAGCTTGATATAAAATCTGACTTCTTTTGCAATGTACCTCATCAAACCAAGTTAACTTGATCGTATTCCTCGTATTAGGATCATAAACAATTAGACTATCGGGTGTGGTTTCACTTCCACCCTGCCACCTCAGCGCACGTCATTTCCACACGGTTTCCACACATGGGTGCTGTGGTTCCACTTTCCACATCCACACTCCACACCCGTTAAAAAAAACCCCTACTTGCCTCACCCAATGGTTGGCCTCCACGCCACACACCCTACTTCCATGCTAACCCTCATCGCCGTGGAACTCCTGGTGCCCACCATTGCACGCCGTCACCACATCCATAGGGGACAGTGTGCCATGCCGTGGAGCTCCTGCCATCTCATCCATGCCACCAGACACACCACACCCGATAGTCTAATTGTGTATATTTTATGAAACGACTCTGATCCTAAAACTCACTTTAGCCTTAAAAAAGGTCGAGCCGCCCCCATATATGGATATCTTATTATATAACAAAAATTAAACAATTTTATACTAGGGATGGGCATTTGGTACCGGGTACCGGTATCGAACCGTACCGGGCATATTCGGTACCGGTACCCACTTTCCTCGTTTTTTGGTACCGATACGGTACCAGTATTTACGGGTAAAACACCGGTACCAATATCGAAACGGTACCAGTATTTACGGGTAAAACACCGGTACCAATATCGAAACGGTATATTTGGTACCGGTACTAGACTACCAGTACCCACTTTTCCAGTTTTTTGATACCGGCATCCCTACTTGATACCAGTCAAGACTCCTACTGATACCATTGGTGTCATTCATCCCCAAACTATATCACATCCTCTACCAGTAGCAAAGCACCACTGTGTTGCTTCCATTTCCATTTCTATTTCTATTTCGACTGCAAATTCACCTAACAAACACAATAGCAATCACAATTCAGATCGGATCCGAGTAGAATCGGCTCAAAAAGAGCTTTGATGGATCAGGAATCCGGTTGGGAAGAACTGAGGAAAGAAGCTCGTAAGATCGAAGGCGATCTCGATGTCAAACTCTCTTCTTACGCAAAGCTCGGTGCTCGCGTCACTCAAGGAGGTTCGTAAACCCTAATTTCTCTCTCTCTCTACATATACATGTTATCATATTCTGTTGAATTTCTAGATCTTGTTTGTAACGAATCACATTTGCAAATTTGAAACCCTAGAATTCTTAACGGACTAATTTTGGATCATTTTGAATGCTGATTATGTGTTTCTGATCTACTTACGTAAATTTTAAAACCCTAGAACTCTTGACGGACTAATTTCGGATCATCTGGATGCTATTTATATCTTTCTGATCTACTTACGGATCACATTCATGAATCCGTTCGAGAAAACGTATCGGTTTGGTGATCTAACTATTTGATTTGCATTGATGATAGAAATTAACATAATGTACCAAGTGTAGCACTCTTAGATGAGTAAAAACCTAAGTATTAGACAAAACTATGCATTTGATTTCATTGTATAGATTGCTTGGTGCTTGCACTGTATCGTGGTGGAATAGTGAGTTACGGATAGAGCTATAGAAGTGGAAAGTGATGAGTTATATTCAGTGCCGTCCCGGAGAATCCCTAATAATTTTTAGGCCCTGTGCGAGTAGGAAAATTGGGCCCATAAATATAAACTTATGTGTATATAAAATCAGTATTAGGACGTTGGTTGTAGTAACAATAAAGAATTAGAAAATATTGTAGCAAAATAATCTATGTTAAATAGTTAGACGAATCATGAGTTCTCCGTTTGTATTCTATCGATGAATAAGTTGCTAGGATCTGACGACATTTTCTACATCTCAAAGTCCACGACCAACAACCAAAATTTTAATATACACATCACATGTTTCAATCCAATATAGGGTTTGATGGTTATCTAAAAATGGTATGAAGACGAGCACAATCAATTTCAGGATTGTTAAAAATATTTATCAGTTATCACAAATATTCATGTTCATAGAGTGAGTACATAGCTCAAATTAGCATTGATTGAAAACAATTAGTCTAAGTTTTATGTTACAAATAAACTATTACACCTAACATTAGTCTTAATAACATCTAGACAAGCAAAAATAACTAACACTTAAATCCTTATAACAAAAAGAACTATAATATGTGTAAACATATCCAAATTAGTTTACAACACTAAACACTAACCTTTTTATACAAATAAAATAAATGAAACTAGAAAATTGAGTTTTACTAAGTTTATATTGTAAATAGTTAAGTCAGAAATTAGAAATAAAAATAACTTACAAATTTAAACAATAACAAATAAACAAAAACTTACAAATTTAAACAAGAAAACATATGATGTTTTCGGGTGAAGTTTTATTTTTGTAAATGATTACATGAGAATAATAATAAAAAAAAAGAACATACAAAAATTAAAGACAAAGGTAAATTTGTGAGAGCATATGTGCCTTTCCAGTATCCACCAATTAAAAGATAAGCTGAATTATCCACTTGAGGCACAAACAAAACTTGAAAGAACTCCAAAAAAAAAAAAAATAATAACAACAGCAACATGACTAGGAATCGAACCAGGGACGGTTGGTTGGGTGGAAATGAGACGCTTCCATCAGGACAAAGTGATAATTTGTGCAAGACTTTTTCTACAAAAATATATATGTAAATTAAAGGTATATTTTTTTTTTAATTTTTGGGCCTCTCGATATGATGGGCCCTGTGCGGTGGCACATCCCGCACAGGCCCATAACCGGCCCTGGTTATATTATTGTGATATAAGTGCTTATTGATGATATTGAAGAGGATGATTTTGTTTGGGTACATACTTGCTGATGGTTAGTTATGCTTGTGGGACTAGGTTTTGCTGATCCTGATACACCAAGTATGGGCTCCAACCGTTCATGGAAGTCGATGGAGATGGAAATACAGTCGTTACTTGAGAAGTTGCTGGATGTGAATGATTCCATGAGTCGATGTGCTGCATCTGCAGCACCTACTACTTCTGTTACGCAAAAGTTGGCGAGGCACAGGGATATACTTCATGAGTTTAGCCAGGTTCTTACTTATACTTTGTTTAGTTTTTTGAGTTTATGTGTTATGATTTACTACATACGTATAGTTCTATATCTTTCTGTTATGTATGTGAATGGTACATACTGTGTATGGTATCTTAATCTGCTTGCTTGTTAACTTGCCTGATTTTCTTGTTGCAAGTTTACTTGTAGTAAAATTCCACATTCTGTTGTTCTCATCAATCAAGTTTTCTGATCATTTATTTGATCATATGCTTATCTATGACTATGAGAATCTGCAGATAGTATAATTGTGTCTAGTTAGCTAGTCCATTATGTTTTCTTTAGGGGACAAGAACTACTGCACTAGGCCCAGATACATATACGCATCAACAATCATATAGGCTAACAAATTTGGGGCATCACCTATATAAAAGTGAAATGCAACCCAATATCTAATAATCAGGTACTGTGGATAATCAAAATTCTCTGGAGACTGTCATCTAGGCCCAGATTGACTAAGTATTCGAATTAGGCCCATGTTCCATAGTTCCAGAGTGAGTAATGTTACTTAAGTCTCCAGTGTTTGTGATTGACTGATTTCTTATAACTTATAAGAACTCTACCTGATTATTGTGTTTTGATACAACAGATGTCAGGTTTGAGTGTTTACATGAAGGCAAATTGATTATGAGTATATATTTGAGGGTGAAATTATCAATTTTGAGTATTCAGTTTCAGAGTTATTTATTCAAACTGATTACCTGATTATTATCATTTGACCTCTAAAGTTCTTAAATAATCAGAATTTCCAAACAATGACAACACTGATTATCTGAGTCTTGTGCTACAGCAGAAGCAAATCCAAACACTATCTCCTGCATTTCATTTTGCTAATTGCTACAACTGATTATTTGATTCTGGTTATTTCAGAAAGCATAACTAGTTATAATAAGCAAATCCCAGAAACCCTCATAATTCACAAATCGCAATCCAACTCATAGGGTGTGCTGAAAGATTTTTTTTAACACATCCCTAAACCCCCAATTTTAAAGAAAATTTTGAGCTTAGTGATTACACCACATATAAAACAAACCCATCCGATTAAACAAGAAACAAAAAACAAACCCTACTTTGAAACCTTATAACCAACCACTAAACAGATGGAGAACTTATAAATATTCTCGAAAGTTGAGGATCTGAATATGGTGACGCATTCGATTGAAGCAGGAACGTAATATTAAATAGGAGAAATAGTAGCTATTAGATTGCTAATTTAATCGGAATGATATGTAGAAGTAATCAGCTTTGAACAAAATATAGCATGTGGAAACAGAAAGCTTTATACACAGTATATCCATTGCTGTTTTATTATCATTTTGTATTTACAATTGGAATTTGCTTCCCTTCGCCTCTCTTTAGGAATTCAGACGAATCAAAGGAAACATAAGCGCGATGACAGAGCATGCTGAGCTCCTAAGTTCTGTAAGAGATGATATCAGTGAGTACAAGGTGTGAAAAGAACTCCTAAACCCCCTCGTTAATATATATTGACATTATTGTCATTATCATTCAGAAAGCGTATTATAATCTTGACCTTATGCAGGCATCTGGAAGCCCAAGAATGCAGATACTAAGGGAGCGAGCTGCTATCCATGGAAGCATAGCACATGTAAGTTTTTAATTTAAATTCCACATCATTCTTAAAAGAGTAAAATGCTATTTTCGTCCCTGAAGTTTGCCCAGTTTTGCGACTTTCGTCCAAAGGTTTGTTTTTCCGCATCTGGATCCAAAAGGTTTGAAATCTTGCCATTTTCATCCGGCTTGTTAACTCCATCCATTTTTCTACGTTAAGTCAGGGGTATTTCCGTCTTTTTTGTTAACTTAAAAGGCAATTCGGTCTTTATACATAAAGTGAAAAAGACTGAATTGCCCTTTAAGTTAACAAAAAAGACGGAAATACCCGTGACTTAACGGAGAAAAATGGATGGAGTTAACGAGCTGGATGAAAATGGCAAGATTTCAAACCTTTTGGATCCATACGCGAAAAAACAAAACTTTGGACGAAAGCCGCAAAACCTCAAGGAAGAAAATGGCATTTTACTCTTCTTTAAATGCTTGTAGGGCCATGTAAAGTTGTAAATCCACAAAACCGTTTTTTGTGTGTTTTTCCAAAATGAAAAAGTCATATAGGACAACACACAGAAATGTCAAAAACACAACCTAAGACCACCCGTAGTGGTGAGAAATTGGGTGTTTTTTGGCCCAAAACGCCCATTCATGCCCCCCCCCCCCCCCCCCCCCCCCCGGGGCGTTCTTTTTTGAATTTTTGATGTTTGGCGTTGTATTTTCCACGCCCATGTTCAAAAGTTTTTGGCCAATAAGTGATGTTCTACTTTTTCTTGTCCAATAAAGTTTTTTGATGTTTTTTTTTATTTAATTTTATTTACACCCCTTTTTTAACATTATGCCCACATCCCCACTACACCCATTTTAGAAGAACGCCCCATTGCTGACTGGGCAGCCACATGGCGCACAACGCCCAAGGATGGGGCATTATTCACCCCAACGACTACGCATGGTCTAAGTAGGTTTGACCCCCTAACCCACTTTGACCATTACCCCACTTGCAAGTTTGTAAGCTCTAGTTTTCGTGAGGGCATGTTTAAAATTACCAGAAAACTTGAACATATTCGGTATTCTGCAGATGGATGATGTGATAACTCAGGCTCAAACAACTAGAGCAGCCTTGGGGACTCAGAGGGCCATGTTTGGTGACGTTCAAGGGAAAGTTAAACAACTGAGTGACAAGTTCCCTATCGTTCGTGGCCTAATTGGTATCAGTCTTTTACTTTTTAGTTTTGTTACACTCTGCTAATCAGATTTGCAAAATGATTGAATAAATTTTGTTTGCAGGCTCTATTAGAAGGAAGAAATCAAGGGATACTCTCATCCTATCAGCTGTCATAGCGGCTTGTACGTTGTTTCTTATTATATATTGGCTTTCAAAGTGAGAAGGATTATGTTATCATCACAAACAGTACTGTATTCCTTAGATATCTTGCCCTATTTGTTATAAAATTTGCGACTTAGAGAGACACATGCATGTATATAAGAAAAGAACTGATATGTACCAATCGGTTGATAGATAATCCGTTGAGTGGATCAAACTCAAAAGAAATTAGTAAGATGCAAGATTTGAGATAACCTCTAGATTTTCATTCATACTAAAACACTAAACACAAATACCTATTTATAGGCTTACAAAAAGAATTAAACTACTATCACCACTAATCCCACTACTCATTCTAACTTACCTACGTACGTGAAATAAGGACATGAATTACAAACTAAACAAAGGAAAATTGCATAACTAAAGGTGCATGGAAGTTGGTTTTGTGAGAACGTGCTAGCTAGGAGATCGTGGGGTCACAATGGCACGTATCAAGAACCTTGGATTCGCAGTCTTATTCAAATTCAACACAAAATAAGCATAAGAGATGTATTCAATCGATTCTTTTTTATCAATAGAATCGATCGCACCTTTGAATATGATATTCGAAGTAAAACGATAATAATTTTGAAAAGAAACGAGTATTTTTGCAGTAAAATGTCATTTTGAGTTGATGTCAACATCTTTTTTAGTGATCAATTAGCACGCTTGACAGATTAATTTTCTTCAGCGCCACCAAGAAAATTGAATATCGTGCTTCGACTTGTTATAATGAGTAAGTGGCAAATAATCACTACATATACCAAAAAATGGTTCAAACCTGGGCAAGAGGAGTTACCTAAATTTAAAATGAAATCTACCCATTTGTGAATCAACAAAGAGAAGAAACAACTTGCACACCAATAATGTAGTAGCATGTGGCATAAACAAATAGGTTTTTTGTTGTAACGAAATAACTATCAATTTGCAAATGTTAAAGAACAATCAAATATTTATGTTTTGTAACCATAATTGGGGTCTTGATCAAAAATCAAGGAAAAAACTTGTAAAAATTCAAATGTAAAAGAAATGATTATGAGTATTTTCAAGTATCGGATCCAAGGACAGGGCTTCTGAGGATGCTTGTGCAATCGCTAATGCAAGAGAGGGATAGTTTCATATCTCCCTTGTCGTATAATACCATAATATCATATTTGGTTCAGTTTGAGCTAAAACCAAGTTTGTAACCATATTTCGGTTTTTAGATTTTCATAACCAACATGATTTGATTACAAACAGTTTGCTTAATTCAATTGTTGGAGAAAATAATTCAATTAATTCACCGATAACTGAATTAACCAAATTGTTCATAATCGAATTAATAAATCTAAATCATAATTTGGTAAATTCGGTCGATACCGAACCAACATGAAGCAGTGGATTCAAGCTAGTTTCAATTAATAAATCCAATCATATATTGGATCTAACAAAAATATTATTAATCATTTTAATCCATAAAGAATAACACGCAACAACTAATATATTATTAATAAAAAATAATTATAATAAAACTTTTCTGACATATAACATACTATTTATAAAAAAATACAAATATAATGGTGTTTTTTTATGTTGGTTCGGTTCGGTTAATTAAGTTATTTATACACATAAAACCATAACCAGACAGTAAAAACGGTTATAAAAAAAAAGCAAACCATGGGTTTCTCAATCAATTCGCTTATTCGATTTTTATGCTCACCCTACCGATATACCTTAATCGAATCGTTGGCTGTTCATTTTTTTTTTGTCATGATTCGATTTTTCTGCCCCTGGCTAAAAGAGGAAACATAACAGTTCTGCCCACCAAAAACAAAGTGACAAATACATCTATGGTGGTTCTCAAAGATCTTAAAAAAAGGTATTTAACAATTCAAATTCTGACTAACAACAAAGAAAAACAATCACTCATGTAGGATATTAGCATCCCAACATTCATGAGGGAAGTATGGCATGTTTATCACACGCGTTTTTCTACCTTCACCACTGCGATTAATGTAACTAACCCACCGGTATAGCATGTCAGGATCTTCGCAGAATTCTGGTTTTTTAATCACCCATCTCATTTCGTCAACATCAACTTCAACAGGGAATGGATCGTATGGCCGGTAACCTGTCACGAACAGCTTTTCACCGAAAATTCCGAACTCTGGAAGCAAGACATGTGACGTCAAAGAATTCTTCATTTTTAGCGGTGTCAAGGTGGGGTTAGGACCGAGTCTCACTTCACATAAACCAATGTCTTTGTTCAGGGTATATATCTTTCCTTTAAAAATGCTAAATCACTGATTGGGACATCGGATGACAGATGAGTCCAGCTGCCTCGTTTACCATTAAACGAGAACGACACTGTCCTTGAGTGTCGGGATGAGATCACAAACACCCACCTATCCGCTGTTCGTGAAAAGACGAGGGTACCTTGAAAGGCGTTTGGATCCGTAACCACGTGAAAGGGGAAACGAGGGAAATTAACTTCATGCCTTGTGATAGGATTCACAAGCCGGAAATCACGGGTTTTCCCCCCGAACAAGATCACGTAACCAGAAACTAACCCGACACAGGTCCTGCCGCTAGAACGGGGAAGGAGGGTCCGGAACACTCTTCCGTCACAGTCCTCTAACCAGCACTCTTTTCTATTAGCCACTCGAGTGGAGATGCGTATGGCCATCCGTTGTCTAGACAACATGAACTCTTTCCTGTTTGTGAGTGCAATTGTCCGCCACAACTTGCACACACCACTGAATGCAAGAAAGTCGACAACTCCCAGCCGCATCATGATTAGTAAGAGAATTTCTGGGATCGCCCAGGATGGTGTATCATCATCTTCGTTAGTAGTCTTGGATCTCTTCCTTTCGCTTGCTTTTTGATTCTGCTTTCCAGACATACCTACAGTATTAAAGGAAAACTGACTATTCAAGCTCCTGGTAAATGCCAATTGCACTTAGAATAACAATGTAGTTAGCAGGGGACGAGAATAGTCTATGGGAAGGTTTGATTTAGAAGAAAAAAATTAATGCGAGGACAACGAGAACAAGATAAATAATTCACTTTTTGGTTGTTAGAAGTTCTTAATTTTTTTGTAGGCAATGTATACCTACAAAGAACTACAAAAAAATTAAGAACTTTGAGAACTTCTAACAACTAATCACTTTATTTATTTGTTTGATATATTCAATATTATTAAAGGGTAGTATTGTAATTTATTATGTGTATTTTTGTGATTACTATATGCAATCACAAGTTTGCATATGTGTAATAACCAAATTACACATATGTGTAATAACTAATTTACATACGTGTTCTTGCAAAATAAAACACAATATAGCATTTGTTATATGCAAAAGACAACACCATGTACCCTTTGTTATCAGAAAATAAAACACCATATATCTGCTACTAAGGGCATACGGAGTGGGCGGCAAAGGGGATCGGCAAACCGAGTTTGCCGCTCGAGAACACAGCTGCCTACCCCCCTTTGCCGCGCGGTTTCAGTGATGATCGGTGACCAATCACAACCTTTTCCCTTTTTTTTTTAAATAATTTACCTTTTCATGAAGTGTCTAACCATTGCCAACACTTTTCAGCATAGTTTAAACACTTTTCATTGAATGACATGGCACACTCTCATTGGTTGATTTTGAAGTTTACCACTTTCAAGTGTCTAACCACTCCCTACACCCTAATAAAACACCAAATAATGAACCCTTTGTTACCTACAATCAAAACACCATTGGATAAATAGAATCAAAAACACCTTGGACTAAAACACCCGGTTGAAAAGTATTTTTTTTTACATATCAATATGATACTCATATTAAAAAAAGTTATCGGCGTTTAAAAAAAAAACAGTTACGTATAAAAAAAGTTATCGGCGTTTAAAAAAGATGGGGGGAAGTTGCATATGGGTTTCTGAATTTAAGACACCCCGGGATTACAATTACATTACATTTATACTCGTATGCCATTAAATCAATCATTAAAGGTTAAACACAATTTACAAAAGATGCGACTAATCAATCACATCCATTCAAAATTACAATCTAATGGTCTATAAGGCTTCTTAGACTTCTTACGAAAAACACCCTTGGTATACCAACTCTGCCCATATCCCATATACATATATGTAATCATAAAATTACATATTATAAATTAAAAACTAGCCTTAAATTATATTATATATATAAAATAACTGGTTGTTAGGAATTCTCGAAGTTCTTCAATTTTTTGGAGTTCGGATGCGATCCTAATCCTATGATAACCACAAGTGAAAGCAAAGGCCTGTATTGACCATGGACAAACATAAGCTATACAGATAAAGCAGTATGTACCCAAGGGTGAAGTACATTACATTCTTGGTTTTAAAAGGTGATAAGCGCACAAAAGTGACGAGGTCTAAAATTGAGGCGCGAAGCGCAAAAGCGGTGGGCTTTTCGTACCCGAGGCACAAGGTGATTATAATTTTTTTTCCATAGGTTTTTAGCTTACTGCACCCAAAATAAAGCTATAATAAAGGTTTTTATGCTATTTTACCTACATGTACAACTAGCAGTGGCGAAGCTTGAAAATTTTCACCGGGGGGTCGGAAGTCACCGGACCTAAAAAAATTTCTATCGCTTTGTTTCGAGGTGATATGTTCGGGTTGGATGTCGGTGATTCGATTCGGGTCGGGTCGGGGCAAACATTAATATCAAATAAAAAACGTTCTCAAACATTAAAAAGTAAACATTGTTTAACAAACAACTGAACAAAGACATCAAAACATTAAAAAGGAGAGGAAGGTGGGTATCCGGTTCACCTGGATGAAAAATTATAATTCTGCCCGTCTTCATCTTCAATTCCCTTTGTTTGTTCTTCATTGTTTCTTTTGAAAAAAAAGAAGTTATGCTTTTATACTTCCCCATAGCATAATCTAATAACACAACAAGTTAACAAATCACCCTAAATTTCAATCTCTAATTTATATCTAAATCACATTAAGATTAAACAAATAAAAATCGACATAATTACAAAAAAGATTCAACAAGTTTAGGGCAAAAATTCGGCCTCAATTTCACCCCTAATTTCAACCTATATCACATATATTACAGCCCTAAAACATATGATGATTACCAATTTTTTTTTATTAACGGGTATATCACATATACAAGAACGTTATCAAACAGGTTTATATAAAACTTTAAATGTTATTTAAATGTTTTATAGATAATATTTGATTTGCGATAAAAATATATTCAACAACAAAAAAACCGAAATTTTATTAGTAAATTAAAGCTAAACTTAATATAATGATAAACAAATAACTAGAAAATAAATAAAACAAACAAGTAATATACAATAAATTAAACAAAATAAATTGGTTAAGTATTAAGAAAGTTACCTTTCAAAACAAAGTATTAAGAAAGTTTGACTAATGTAAATTATGACTTGACAGAGAGTTGTCTTTTTAATTCATTATTCCCAATGCCCATATTTAATATAATATAACATCTTCTTCTCCAAACTCTATGTAGTTGCTGCTGCAAGTTTTTTGGCCGGGAATTTTTGTTTCCTTCTATCAGAAAAATTCATTTTATCTTATCATCACCTTCACCTACATTCAGAGGAATCCTAAATCGGGGGGTCGTAAACGTATATACCTAAAAAATTCTATACGAAACGTACATACATTACACTACTTAGCGAAAAGTTCGGGGGGTCGGGCGCCCCTCCCGGCCCCTTCAAAGCTGCGCCCCTGTGTACAAGCCAAAAAAACCCATGGTACAACATTTTTCTGCATAAAAACGCCTCAAATACATGAGGCGCGCGCCTCAGGCCAAAATAGACCCCCAAAAAACCCTAAAATCTGTGCCTTTTGGACGCTTCTTGTATATATTCTAGGCGCTAAGAAAAAAAGCCCCAAAGGCGCGCTTTTTAAAACCAAGATTACATTGCAGTTACTAAATTTCTCTCAACAACGATTTGATACTTTCAACACTGAGTGTTAACTTCTAAACTTGGCAGAAGTAACTCCCTTTTCATTGGTTGTTAGCAGCACATATCCCTTTGTGGAAACAACTAGTGTTTTGATGTGATACTCCCGGGTGTTAAAAGCGTTAATTATCATCGAGATAGAGATCACAACTCATTTTTGCATAATTAATTGCAATGTTACTAACTGTTGGTGAAAATACTAACAGATTGAACTCAACAGTTTGCACTCTGTTATCCACTTTTTCTATTCCCTCTTTTAAACAGATTGAACTCAACTTAAACGAATTTGAACAGATTGAATCATTAAAGAGAAATAAATAAAATCAAGTAAGTTTCGATGGAACAAAATACAGCATAAAAATCAGATCGGAGGCAAAACATGCAATTATAGATTGAAATCCATAAGAATTTAAATCAGATTTTGTATCCCAAACTTTAAATCATATTAGGGCAAAACATGCAATTGTAGATTACAATCCATAAGAATTTAAATCAGATTCTGTATCCCCAACTTTAAATTAAATTAGGGAAAAAAACATGAGATTTGTAGACTAAAACCATAGCAACTTATAATCAAATTTTGGTATCCCCAACTTCAAATCAAATTTGTGGTAAGGGTTACAAACAATAAAACAAGGGAAGGTAGATTGACAAGTAAAAGAGGAAACGCTCAAAACGAAGAAGCCAAGAATGTACATTTACCTGCAATCGCAAAGGTGCACTGAGAGCGGAGTTCCCGAGGCGAGACAAGTGAGGCTGGCAAGGAATCAAGGAGGCGGATCACAAATATAAATGAGTGAGATGGGAATTGAGGTCTAATATAAGGGTTAGATTTGGATGAGAAATTACATCACTACCCCTTAACATAGCGGTGCCGTGAATGCACGCGACTAGAAATTTTTGATCATTGTGCCCGCGCTACTATGGAGTTGTTTGGTAGCCTCTTAATGATTTCATTATGAAACTATCTCTGAATCAGTCAACATTAAGTGTGTTTGGTTCATTAGAAGGACACCTCTGAATCAGGCAGCAAACCTCTTACCCATTAAGTTTGAAAATGATGTTGAATGAAAAATTTACCCCTTTGTCCTTTCATATGTGTTCATAATCCTCACCCAGCCACTCACGCACCACCTCCTCGACCTACCACCACATTGGCATACTCTTACCGGCTCAGCACTAACCGGTTAAGAGTCTCTTACCCAGTCTCTCAACTGGTTCAGCGCTTACTGGCACAGAGGTTGCCAAACAGCCCCGAAATCTCCATGGTATGGGTATGTATAAAACAGACTTGTATGCTAATGCAAGTGTAAAAAAAGAAGATTTTTTTTGTTATCCAAATTAAGTGCGCATACATAAAATAGACTTACCATATATCCCAAGCAAAACATTCTTTTATAACACCCCACCTCACACGACATTTCTTATATGCTAGAAATGACTTCCGACTGTATAACCCGAGGATAACCATCTAATTAACTCAACTAATGCCAAGATAAAACTTAAAAGTTCTAGTTGTGTATCTTATTCCTCACCAAACGAAACATCACAAATTCACGAAACACCACGCACGGAGTATCCTCGCAATTTAGCAAGGTTAGATATGTTGGATATCTGATAACGCTATAACATAGAAACAATTTTCTTAAACTTAATACAAATCTCCAACCGCAATAACCCATGAGCCATATAACGATGGGATCAATCAAGGCATACCAATAAGCATTCTAGATCGTCACACACTTATAGAAACTTCTTAACAGTTGCAGACTTAAAGAAAAACTCTAAACAGATCGTCCTTCATCAAAGCATTACAAAGTAACTCAATTTATAACGTAATCTTCAATAGCATAAAATCTTTTGAGAAAAAAATCGCAAAAATTTAACTAAATTACTATTTGTTATTCCAAATAACTTGAAGGTACAACTTTTCTTTTTATCATAATCCTAATTGAGGCTTTAAGAAGCTTGTATTATGTTTAACTTGTAGCATGTGTACATAACCCCCCCCCCCTGCATATTGTATAAAAACAGAGATAAAATCATGTATTGCCTTTGATATAGTCTGAGAAAATTGTTACGAAAACTCGCTCCATTTAAACAGGCAAACCAAACACGATAATGTAACGTAATGATCCATTTCATTCGATCAACATTGCTATTACATCCAAACTACTTGACTCTGCATTTCAAACCTTATTTGTATCTTTCTTACCATTACAGGTATTATTCAAATATAAGATACACAATAAAATTGTAATTACTTGATAGCAAACAAATCATTTGAAATAGATAAAGACACATACATACCTGATACATGATGAGATTTAGTAGAAGAAACAGATAACAGAAGCTCAGCATCATAGAATGCTGCCTCTTATAATTTCCAATTGCCACCTGTATCAATACAATTTTGATGAGTATCATAATGATGTAGTATTCAGTTTATCAGTTGAATTAGGGTTTGGGTTCTTGTATGCATCGATTCAATTCAAGTGAAAAAACATAAACCGTATAACTAGAAACGAGGATAATTGAAGAAAATTAGGGTTTTGAATGGAAGAATTCACCTTTAAGTTATAGAGAAGATGCATCAACGCCTTCGTCAGAAGAAGCAACAGCATCAGAAAATAGTGATCCGATCCATTTTTTAAGGTAAAATATCTGCGATGTGCGGAGCATAGAAGAAAAAGAGGTGGACTAAGCGGGTAGTGATCCGATCCATTTTTTTGGAGTATGTGAGTTGAAGATTGTTTGTTTTTTTTAACGTATATATACTTCCAAAATAAGCGGGTAGTGGTGGACAGTGGTGGTGGGTGGTGTTGTTTAACCTTTGCAGACATTAGAAGATCTTAAAAGTGGCTAAGCCAAGTCTGCACCAAGAAGAGCTTGCACAAACGTTTTTTTTAATGAAACGTCTTTGAAAAAAACAGTCTGTAGATGACAATGTTTGCGTGTGGTTTGCGTGGCACAGACGGAAAAGTCTGCGCAAATCTTTTTTAGATAAACGAACTTCACCTAAGTGTGTCCGGTTTAGGTTATTTAACACAATTAAATATTTGTGTTGTATTTGATTTAATTAATCTTGACATGTCATCCTTCTAATCCTACAACCAAACGCCCCCTAAAAATAATGAAACTAAAGTTTACAGGTTGCATTACGACTAGCCATGGTGACCATACAATTTGGGTCTAGTCTCTTCACTCATTAACGTATTTAACGTTTTTCTAAATACTCAGGTAACAATAACACAACCGATTTGTGAAGTGCCCCATGCAGATTTGAAGTGGACCAGGCCCATGTGCTCTTAACAAATTTGCAGCCCACCATTATTTGCCATTATGACTATCCACAAAAGTGACCAAAACCAAGCTAAAAATAATAATATCTTTCATTTCCACCCATACAACCGAATCCTACTCGAATTTGAAACACATGACAACCCAACTCAAGTTCAACCCAAGTTTTTATTAAATAAATGTAGATGTGGTTATTTTTTATTGTATTACAAATAATAATATTTTTATTTCAAGAAAATTAAAATTTATTTATTTATTTTAAGAATAAAAATAAAAAAAGTTAAAACAAATATTTTTTTAATACTTTGTTTTTAATTAAACTAGTGTAATTACTCTGCGAGTTGTGGCGGGAATTCGTTAAGATCGGTTCGCTTTTCACTTTATTACGTTATCGTTATCGTAGTGGCACTAGCTATAACAACTGAAAGAAAGAACTCAAATAATAGTTGTGATATGCGTAAAAGGATATTGATATGTGTTTTATAGGGATACAAAACTATAAAAATATTAGTATCAATATTGGTACCGATGTTCGGTCAAGATCGACGTGGTACTAATATTTTCGAGACGGTTAGTTCGGTTCGCAACTGTAACACCTCGAAAATTTACGTCCTATAATGTATTGACACGTGTCATAAGCTTGAACGTGTGAAATATACTCTAGAGGGACTAAAGTTGACAAACATAGAAAATATGTAAATTTAAGGGTTCAAAATGTCAACAAGGGATAAATATACTTTACAGTAACCCTACATGATGCTCATACCTTTAAACGAATGAATCATGGATCATACGAAGCTAAATATGAAAGAAAGTGAGAGATTACAAACTACAGGGGTTAAATGTGTCAACATGTTTAAAGTATACCTCTGAGTGACCTTTTAGCAAACCCGAAGCTTTGTAACGGTTAATTATGCTCACTAGAATACATGATAAAAATTTCATAAAGTTTCGTTATCGTATGAGAAAGTTATGATCAAATTCGTATGCGAGGGGTTAAAGCGTAAACGTTGAAAATTTTGACTTTTCGGGTAATAACAAAGTGACCAAGGACTTAACAAAGTGGGTATAAGTCTTGAAGCCCTTGTAAGTAAATGTGAAGGGGCCAAAGTGCAAGAAATAAGCTTGGGTGACATTTCGAAAGGCCAAGAGACAAAGATGCAACAACTTGAAAATGTAAAATCTGAATACAAGGCCCAAGCGGGCCGCGTAAGCCCTAACAACACCTTACGCGGGCCGCGTTCGATCCCCAGTTACAGAAAAGTTGGACAACAGCCTGTTTTCATGCATTAACCGACTTTAATCAGATATTTTCGCTATATGGGCGACCCCTAAATAGTCCTAGGCACTTAGGGACATCTGTGGATGATCCATGGCCATTGCTAGCATGATTTGTCAATGATCTAAGGAGATTAAAGCACTATAAAAGGGCCTTGTGTTGCAACTTTGTAACCACACCTTCCATCTGCATTTCTGATCATTCCTGGAGCTCCAAAGCAGACTCAAGTGATCACTAATCGTGCATAGGACTTCAGTAAGTATGCTTAACCTTTCTTAGTTGAGTTTTTACTTAGTTTTAGCTTAAAAGTCAAACCGTCGTAATTAACGGTTGACTTAACGATTAATCATTAATGGTCCAGTGAGTAGTCGAATTGAAAGTAGTTAAAAGTTGGTAATTATGTGGGCAATAAACCCTTAAAAGGGCACCCTCTGATTCCCACTCTAACTAGACCAATTGTCGGGTCAAAGTTAATTTTCAAAAGTCTACAGAATGCTAATTTTCGAATTAACGCATAATTAGCAATGTAGAACCCATACAACCTGTTTGATCATTAATATAACTTAGTAATTAATGTAAGAACATGTCTAAACATGTTCAACCCGACAATTTTCAGTAGAGACCCGGTTCGGAACCGAAAGTCGCATAATTTGACTTTTGCTTTGACTTTCAGTTCTGACCCGTTTAAGCATGTTTTAGGAATGCCTTAGAGCTTTAATTGGACTAGGTTACATGCTAGTATAACCCTCTGTGATTATACACCTCGGTTCATTAGTTATCCAATTAATATGCATGATTCCGTTAATTGCTCATATGTTGACCATCATGCCCTTTTCACCATAAAACGTGATTTTTGAAAATGTAAAAGAGTAGAAACCTTAGCTACTGATATATAAACTTGCACCCAAAATTTGACACCAGTTTGAGGTGTAGATTGAGAGTTATGCTCATTAGCGTAATTAGAAAGCTTTTTAGCGATTTAACGGCGTAATTAACATATAGCCTATTTAAACCCACTTTTTGATATCAAACTCTTTACCCACTGATGTAATATATTATTTTGGGATTTTTGAAGATTTTTAATTAATTTTAGGCTGAGCATAACTTAGAGTCATAAGCATGATTCGGTAAATGTCGGTTTTGCCCTTTCGGGCGATAAAATGAGTTTTACATATCTTTTTGACCCCAAACCTTTTGTTACTGATTTTATATGATAAATACATTATTTTAAACCTTCCGGAATAATAAAAATATCAGTTTTCTATAAAGAACCCGGAAACGGCTTCTAATCGCCTTTTTAAGCGTTTTTAACGCATAGTATGTACTAAAACTATTTTAAACATACAAGGGTTGATACCTACTGATATTTTAGGTAAATTATAATATTTTAACAGTAAGCAAAAGTTGTTTAACTCAGACTTCAGTTTTGAGCTTTTCGGCTTATGTGAAATTACCAAAATGCCCCTACGGTGCATAATTTGGTTATAATTGATAAGTTTCACATATATGCAATACCCTACTGTTATAACTTACCAAATTAAGTATTTTTACTGATTACATCAGACTTGTAACTCAGATTATTATTCAAACTCTTTTATAACCATATAAATGACCAAAATACCCCTACGGGGCATAGTTTGTGTTTAAATTCGTTTCGGGCATAATAAAAGATATCTTACTGATATCACAACATATCTGAGGCCTATTAAATTAGGAAACCTGTATATGGCTCTCATGGTTACCCGTTACGCCTCTGGCGCGTTCGGTTCGGTTTATGTAACTAGTTTGCATAAACTAGCCGAAGCGGGTCAAACCTTATCGGTTTTACCTCAAAATCCAGAATGTGTTTAGATTACCCATATTATACAAGTCTTTAAACTTGTCGGATCTATATCACATTCTATTCCGGTCTTCGCTTAATCACGCGTTTGAACCGTATCATTCCTTAAACTAATCGGTCTAAGCTTAAGCTTAACTAAAGACCGTTAGGATTCTAATAGGTTATTATAAACCTTTGTTCCAGAATAGGAGAAACGGTAAAAGCTACCCGCATTTGCTAATTGTGAATTATACTTGCAAAGGTAAATACTTTTAACTTATTTTCCCTATACGGGACTTGGGGTACGGTATATAAAATACCGCTTGGTTGGGCACTCGACCTTAATCGATTGGTGGTTAAGTATTCTCGAGATGACCCGTTTAAAAATGTTTTGTTTACTTAACGCCTTTGGGGGGTTAATGACCATGTCCCGGATATCCTTGGCATCATTTTACGAAATGGCCACGACCTAAGCGCGGGGTGTAGGCGTACACCCGTCAGTGCATAAATAAATAATGTGGTGTGTCTATTGATCTTTAACCCGACACGAACCGGGCTACTGAACGCATAAGGAACATGTAATCCTTTTACAAGTTTGTATATTTAAATAATTATCCCAAGTTATAAAAAGTTTTGTGCCACGTGCATTTAAATCAATTTTAACCATTTTTAAAATGAGTCAGTTAAATTGTATTTACCAGTGTAAACTGACGTATTTTCCCAAAAAGGTTAAGTGCAGGTACTACGCGAACTAGGCTGGCTACTCCTAGCATCAATAAAGAGTCTCGCAAGCTTAAGATGCCTAAAGTCTGTTGAACTACTGTTTCCATTTTATTTTGATCCACCTGTGGATAAACTTTCGACTGTTGTGATACATGATATTACAATTTATTAAAGTTGAAGTATATCTTTCTTTTGCTTCCGCTGTGCATTTAAATATTGTGTTGTTTGACTGTAACGTTGCCAACCACGTCACGATACTCCCCACCGGGCCCACCGGTCAAACGTGGAAAAGTCGGGGTGTGACAGCAACGGTACTGATGCATTCTAAATAATATATTTTTTAAATGATAAATGTTTAATTTATTATATAATATATATTCATTTCAAAAGTGTTATATTTGTTAAATAAAGTAGCTATTTTTAAGAAGATATTTATTCATTTGAACTACTTAAAAAGTAATGCTTATTTCAAAAAAAAAATGCTAATATTGTTGTGTAACAACTAGCCTATTAACATTATCGAGATAAGAAATAGAGATTGTGGAAAATGGATGTCTTATTGATGTCTAAAAGGGATTACATATGCCTCTATTTATAGGCTTACAAGATGGGAGTTAAGTATATAGAGATGAAAGTTAAGTATATGGAGAGTCATAACACAAGTGGATAGTCACACAATAAATATATAATAATTCATAACACTCCCCTTGACTATCCAAGTGACAAAATAATATATTATACTTATAATACGCTTGGTGATGCTGGCTCGTTAAAAACCTCGCTAGGAAAACCTAGTGGGATAAAACCATAGCTAAGGAAAAAAGAGTGCAGCGTGTATTTTCTCCCCCTGATACTTTTGGATCAGGTGTGTTGCCTCATTAAAAACCTTACTAAGAAAACCCAATGGGACAAAACTTAGTCAAGGGAAAAAAGTGCAACTTGAGTAAGTCTCCCCCTCATTTTAACATGTATCCTTTAAGTGATGTGTGTCCATCTTCCTTGAAAGTCGAATAAAGCTTTTGTAGCGAATGATTTGTCGCTTGATCCCTTAATGTGCAATCCTTTATGTTGAGCAATGTTGTATAATCTTCTAACGAGACTTTAGGTGCCTCCTTCCAAAAAAAATATCATATGTCCACGACTGTGTTTTGTTACATTCCTGCATCTACAAGACTAACCAAACTAGTTTTGATGGGTTAGTAAAATATAACCAAATATCGTTTATACCTGAAATATTTATTTGAACTCATTCCAATGTCTCTTCGCTTGACAAAGGTTATATCATGACAATAAGCTCAAGTGAAAGATATTATAACCATACATAGCTAACAAAACATTTTAATGCACTTATGCATTTAACGATGGTACTTCTAGAATGAGAATCTCTACTTTGGTAGGAGATGATAATAGACATTTCTTATAACAAATGATTTAACAACCTTTAACATACTTTAAAGTTCAACTATGTCCATACTAAAATATCCAAACATCATCTTCTAGATGTACTTGAGGGATTAGTAAAATATAATTACATATATACTCGAACTGCAGTTCGAGTAATAATTAGACCGTGCCAAGGTCATTCAAAAATTATCCCTCTAAAAGCTCGACAATTTCTCTCAATGATGCCTAGACATCATTACTATAAATTGCGATTATAGTGAGCTTTTAAAAGTAGAATGTTCATAGAACATGGCTAATTTAATCAAACTTATATCCCTCTTTATGCGAATATCTCGAGTTGTACAACACTCGACACAACTATTTTAGAACATGCGTATTTTGTCAACTTCATATAGTACGTTCTTGAGGTTTTATATCAATGCTTCTAGCATTATCAATCCATGAGGGAACTCTTTCCATCTTATCCAAATATGCATGTGCTTTCACTCTTAGAAGTTTTTCTATATAAACTTGCCCTTTTAACACATAGATATCTATATCATATGCAAAAATACCAAGAACACTTGCTTTTATCTCCAAAATTCATATTGTACCATGTTTGTACACTGTGTACATTGAGATGCCATAATAACCAGGTATATATTTTCTATGTATGTTTATTAGAGTATTGGTGCACTATAATTACATCCATAAGGTGTTTCAATTAACCTCTTAAGCACTCAAATGCTTTAGGATACTCATGGGGAGTTCCAATTATATTCAATTCAATAACATATACAACATGTATATGTATTCAGATCTGAATTTATATAATAATCATAATATTCTCGAGAACTTACTTTATATGACTTAGTATCAAGTGATACATAACTTTCCTAAGACGCATGTTGATTCTCTTTTATGTATTACCAGACTAATAAGATATTGGAAAGTCAATGCATCCACCACTAGAGAATACATTTTCTCATAATCAATCATAGGTCTTTGTGAAAATTCGTGTGCCACCAATTTTGACTTATATCACTTAATTTGATTTTCACATGATTCGCGTAAAAGACACTTTTGTATCCAACATATTTTACAACTTCAGTTGTATGGACTGTTGGTTCAAAAACTTTCCATTTCATTAGAGAACTAAACTCTGCCTTATTTGCGTCTTTTTATTTTGGCCAATCATTTCTTAATATTCATTCATAGGCAGATCTTAAATCTTGATCCTTATCATTTAATCATTTTAAGCGCTACATTATATACAAAAGTATAACGACGTCGATTTTTATTTCAATTCCATACATATCTTAGACATGATACAACTTATCGAGATCTCTTTATTTTCAGGTACCTGAGGTTCTTCTTGAACCATCATGTCTATTGTCTCTTCAGGAGATCTTAATACTATAACCTCGACTTGACCATCTTAATTACTTGCTCCAATTTTCGAGGAATTTTATTATTGGAATCAACTAGTCTACCATGCTTAAGGAGTGCAATAGACTCATTACAAAAATATGTGGTTGTCCTCTTGGGACACAAATATAACTAGAGCATAAGCAGTTGATTATGCGACTTACTTAATCACTCTATTTAGGTCAGTGAACTTGTCTTGTAATTTGTTCTTTAATATTGGTAAATGAATTATACTTTAAACTTCTAGTTCATAGTTTATAGTCTGAGGATCAAGATGACATGATAATTCATTTCACTTTTCACTTTTCAACTGCTTGTTATCTCCCCCTAATGTTGGGAACATTCATTCATTAATGTGAAAACCAATGAGCCATAAACGAATTTTTCTCGCTAATGGCTTTAAGTATTTAATCATAGACGATTATTTATACCCAACATATTCTCAAACTTTTTATAGGTCCCATCTTTGTGCGGTGTGGTGGATGAGTTTCAATATATGCCACACAACCAAAATCTATGATGAGACATCTTTGGTTCCTGACCAAAAACCAACTGTATGGGGAGAACTATAACTTATTGGCTTGATGTGAATTGATGGTACTATATATAAAATTACATGTACCTAAATGAACTTTTGCTCAACTCATGATTACTAGCTTTGTAACCAATAGTAGACGTTTAGTGATCACAATAACACTTATTCCAATGATCGTTAATAACTTGGGAATCAAATTCACGATTATCAAATAAATATACTAATCCGGATTAATATGCTTGCTATCACATTACCTAAGCCACAATCACACAAGCTTCAGGTTGTGGATTTGATAACCATTTAGACGATGCATCAATTTAAAACACTAAATGGTATCATGTTGGAATATGCATATCCTTTAATCACTTCCAGAATATTTAGGTATACACACCCTCGTTTATTTTGCAAATATATAATTTCCCTTGAGAGCAAACATTACATGCTAATTATTATCTTGAAGAATCTTCTAGTTCTTCATTATGTTTCACATCATCATTGACTCGGTGTGGTCTAACCGGTCATGCCAACTAATTAAATAATTATGATCCATAAACTTCTGGTTTATGATCGTATGTGTATTACTTGCTCGTATGTAATACAAAACTTATGATACGAGAGAATATATTATAACTTCAAAGTTAAAACCATCACTTATGCAATCACTCCTTAGTTTGCCACTTTTGGTGGTCCATCTCATTATTAAAATGGCCATCATTACAATTCTCAATCTCATCATTACAAATGACTCAATTAGGTCCATCATTACATTTACAATGATTAATATATAATCATATTCACTTTTGTGAATGGAGTAGAGCCAAAACAAGCTTCATAGCTTTTCATTATTTACTCGGTCACATGAGTATAATAAAATCATTTCATTTTTTCATAACTCTTATAACAATATTGCTACTTTAGGAGCATATGTCTCAAGTGTGACAAATGAAAAGAACTTAATCAATTTTTCCTTGTAAATAATGTTCTATTTGCTTACCAACAATTGAGAAGTAGTTGAGTCGTATAAGATTTATCAATCTTATATCTTACGACCTTTATAACGATCATTGTATAATCATCTCATTACTAACATGGTTGATCTCATTACATGAGCATCATAACAATTTTCTCAATTACCATGATTACGAACTTTACACCAATTATTATATCATCACATTCAGTTCAAGGAATGGATTATAACCAAACAACTATCATGGTGACATCATTACAATTTTCTTAGTTATTATATACATGATCACGACCTTTACATTGGTCATTATATCATCACATTCACTTCATGAACGGATTAGAATCACATAACTCATATTCTTTAACAATCTTGTTTCTTCAAGAGCATATTTGAGGTTTGACAATGGAACTTGTTTTGCTCAATGGATTATGATATATATTTTTCTCATCACATGATATAAATAGAGATGTAGTTATATAACTGAGACATTCATACTTATCGGTTTAAAATCTTAGAAGCTTCGATAAACTCATAATAAGCTTTAAAAAGTTAGATACTCCATGTGTCTTTTTATATAATCCGTGACCACAATTCAATCGTTTTTATAGCTTATGATCATATACCACAACCCTGGTCACTTTGATGTCCTCTTCCAAATTTATAACATATGGAACATAATATATACATTAGATATACAATGTATGACTATATAACATGTCACCAAATAAATAGGTTATGATACAACATTGTGAAATAAGATTTTTTCATCACTTGCAAGAAAATGTATGTAAGTTATCCATAAATGTAACATGATATAGCCAATCACAAGCATATAATATATACACCTATTTGTCACTATAATTTAAAACATAAACAAATGTCACTATCAACTTTCTCGATCATATAATAACATATGAATCTTCATTACTTGTAAATGAGATTTCTTATACTAATAAATTTTGCTGCTCAAGGAAATATAACAGGCATCTTGAGAATTTCAGTGTCATGTTAATTTGCAAATAATATATTTTACCACGCAAATATTTCATTGAATCAAATCACATATTTAAATATCAAATAGCAACTAAAAAGCTTATACAATTGCAATAACAATGATATACAACAAAGTTAACTAAGTAGTTGTCATATTATAACATATTATCATATAAACATGTGCATTATTGTAAATTAATTAACAGAATTGCACTAATGATTATCTTCAAATAGAACTATTAGGCATCACCTTTTAATACATATTGTATTTTGGTAGTCATCATAAATTGTATAAATACTATTAACAAAAACTAATTAATGGACCAATCAAAACTCATAACCATAATAATAAAAGCACATAATGATATCAAAACTCATAACCATAATAATAAAGGCACATAATGATTTAGAATTTGTAATGTCTCTTTGAAACCCCAACAACGTAATTCATTGTATAAAATTTAGAATAACAATAAAAGGCTATTTAATTACTAACCATAAAATATAATAAAAACAATTTATCCCACAAGTAATAAGTCGATTACAATTCAAAAACCAAAACTGATATACACCTTAATTTATTAGCTTTTACAAAGATGTATAACATGGATTCACTACGACATATCATGGCATACCACATTCCCAATCTAAATAATTCCATGTTTAATACATACCACACATAACTAAATCTTCCAAGAGTTAGTTGACATACAAGTAGAATTATATTATTAAAATCTTTAGAGTAGTTTCAAAATGACCAATTGTGGAGATTTAAATATATATTGCATATTTGGGACAACTATATTAAACCATAAATTCACTAGATACTGCAACTTTTTAAACCATAGGAAAGTAAACAAAGAAATAAAAACATTATGATCCTGGTTAAATAAGGATGATGTCAATGTTGTTCATGATGATTTTAATCTTAAATCATAACCAATAAAAATATCAAGAAAAGCGTAAGTTAATTTTCAAGTTTTATCATACCAACAATTGATGAGAAAAGAGGAAATAAAATTAAAACAATTAAGGATTTTCATACCAGATCAACAATTTTGTCTTTTATCTCTTTCGCCAACGTTGATACGACATGGTGTCTTGTGTTGATACAATCCAACTTCAAAAGCAATTCGTGCTGATAACGTGTTGTGTAACAACTAGCCTATTAACATTATCGAGATAAGAAATAGAGATTGGGGAAAATGGATGTCTTATTGATGTCTAAAAGGGATTACATATGCCTCTATTTATAGGCTTACAAGATGGGAGTTAAGTATATGGAGAGATGAGAGTTAAGTATATGGAGAGTCATAACACAAGTGGATAGTCACACAATAAATATATAATAATTCATAACAAATATCTGATTTTTTGAAGATAATTTAATTATACTTTTAATAGAACTGGGCAGAGTAAAAACTTAAAAATGATCGCCACCGTTTTGTGTATCACTCGAAAAAAGAAAGGAAATGTGGACACTTTTACCCTTGTCCACACATAAAGTCATAAATCCCCATTTACAATTCATGACGACACTTATGTAATAAAATTTCAAATAAAGGGCTATCTATTGTAGCTAGTAGATGTTCTTTAATATATCTATATCTATATCTCTCTCTCTATATATATACTATATTATAACGAATGAGAGAGGAGTATTTTAAGATACCAAAAAAATAAAAACTTCTTCCCTTTTTATTTATAAAAACACCTCTAAAATGAGGATAACTTAGTCTTTTAAACACTAATTATATTTTAGTCCCTCATATTATTACACTTAAATCCCTTTATTTTACGTATTCTTGTCATATTTTATAAACTATAATGTTTTGAAAAAATCCAAAGGTATCGTGACGACTTACTCATTTTTGTCAACATTTCGATAGTTGTCTTGGTCGGTATTGTTGTGCGGATTAAAATGTACAAGTAGATGGTGCATTAGTGTACAAGTGATTAAAACAATGTGTCTTATCACATTTCAAATGCTCAAGACTCTTTACGTTGTTGTCATGAGTATCAGTTTAATAATCTTCTAACCCCTTTCACTCCGATTTTCGTTTGATTAAGATTGTTAACCAATTTGTTCCGGCGTCTAGATTAAATTTCGAAACCTTGCACATACGGGTTTGATATGAGCCTTGTTCGTATTCTGTATGTTTGTGTATTTACTTGGTTAGGTGCACACACTTACTTGTGTTAGCAGGTAGTAAATTGACATCAAACAAGCTCACTTGTTTTATCTAATTGGTTGTATTAAAAAACTTTATATAATACCATATTCAACAAAATGGAATTTTTGTTTTCATAAAAAAATTTTATAAAAACGTTTTTAGAAGCATTTTCGTTTTTATAAAACCTTTTTTTTTTTTTATAAAAATACGTTTTTTAGAAGTTTGGTAAATAAGTTTTCCACCAACAAAATTTTAGGAAAAAACTCCATAATCTAAACACAATACATCTTCAAAAACGGAATACAAGATTCTGTTGCATTTTTTAGGAATTATAAGTACAAAAATACTCTTATAGATAATATGAATTAGTTGAAAAAAGCTACAGGTTATTAAATTCGTTGGTTTATAGGTTCTATATATAGTATAATTTATTAACTTTTTTCACTTCAAGAAATTTTTTGTTCTTTAGAATTTTTGGTTTACATGTATTTCAATTTTTTGTTGTATATAACTTTGATTTATTTTTCTATGCTCACACTTAACATTCATCTTATTTATTATTCAGTGGTTTTGGAGCTTAAGTATTCATCCTTTCAGATCTTTAAACATGTATGTATATTTCTAAAACATGATATATTGTTTGTTTTTTTTTGTTTTTATATTATGTTTAACTGTGAATGTTGTTTTTTTATCCTATATTATTTAGGGAAATTAGCCTGTAATAATTACACCTAGACCTTATTAACCATTATAACAACCCTCCAAAATAATTCCGATACCCTAAAAATATTTAAAATGTCCCAATATGTCCTAAAATACACCCCGTATATGAAAACATGACCCGAATACCTTTATTTTTATTAAAATTAAATAAAAACAAAAATAAATGGTCTCTGGCGAGCCGCGTAAGACCCCCCCTTGGTCTACGCGGGGCGCGAGCAAGAAGCCAAGCGGCGGCACCCGGAGGTCGCCACGTGGCAAAGCTAGACCGGTGACAAATCAAGGCTAGGCCCTACGGACCCTATGTCGCGGGCGGCGTAGGCCTTCCCTTTCTCTTTCGCGGGGCACGACGAAGTCTAAATCAGGCTCTATAAATAGAGGGCATCGACCTTCAGTCCCAAACCGCTCACAATCTCTTTCTCTCTCGAATTTCATAAGTGTAGAAGTAATTTTCGGGTATAATACCACCCTAAATAGCCAAGCCCTGCCTCGTTGTAAGTATCATAACCCCGGTTAGATATTAGATACGCTGCCCGATTGATCCAGGGTTCCGTAACGGCTGTGGTGGTTCTGCCTGACGTAGTCGTTGGAATGCCGTCTCGGGGAGGGTATTACTAATGTAAATGTTGGGTTATTATACTAACGCGTGTGTATTTGTGTAATTAATAGATAATCACCAGGAACTTTTAAAGGAAACCCTAAGACAGCAATGTGACTAATCTCCTTTTTGCAAACTGTTTTTACAAAACCTCATATGATTAACATTATATTAAACAGTGATTGAGTATTTGTATTCTACAATTATCGTCAGTATGTTGGGGTTTTGTATACAAAATTTGTTACTACATTGTGAGTAGTAACATGACCACAAGTCGGGTTGACAGTACCGTGGGTGGTAATTGAAGTAGATGCAAACAAATGTAATTGCGCTACCGCCCTCAATACTGTACAATGGTTTTACTTATCTTGATGAATCTGGGATTCACTCATCAGTATTTCCCACTGACAAAATGTTTTTCAACGCGTTTCAGGTAACAAAATGTGAAAGCCAAATAGAAGCCAGCTGGACAGCACTGAAGGCTTGGAAAAGTGGCTATAAAGTTACCTAAAATAAAGAGATGTTTTATTTAAATAAAATAGGGTTTATCCCTATGAAAAATGTGTGTACTTGAAACTTGGGATTTTCCCACGTGTTTAATATATTAAAAGCGTGGTATTTTACTCTGATAAAATATTTCCTAACTACGGTCCTGATGTAATTTCCGCTGCCAAAATGATAAACACCGATACCACTGAAACTGGCCGCGGCCGCCCGTTCCCAGGTAGTTAGGGGACGGGGGTTATGACAGAAGGTGGTATCAGAGCAAAGGCACTGATTCAGCCACATAAGTGTTCTGCTGACACCAAGATATTACTTAATATGTTAGGAAATGTGTCACACCCCAACCAATGGCGGAAACATCGGGATGAGACGAAGTGTGAAGATTGCTCGAGACTTCATAACACTATTTGTGACAAGTATTTAAATAATAAAATTTCATTACATTTCTAAAGAATAATTTACAAGAATTTGAAGTAAATACAACATCATGAATAACGACATACAATACAATAAGATTACAAAATTTAATGTGCGTATCTAGGCATCCTACTAAATTCCATGCATCATCGCTAAACCTGCAACATGTTTTAAAAGCATAGTTCAATACAAAGGTATTGGCGAGTACACAAGTTTTAGACTCGTGTTGTGTGTATAAAAGTATTTTCAATCCAATATAGCATTTGGTATACAAGGTCAAACTATCATGCATAACATTTTGTCAAGAACCCAAAGTGTCCACTAGTATTTAGCATCCCTCGCCACAAAAGTGACGAGACCGTATAGTATATTGACCTAACAAACCCCCGTCGGGTGGTGTGCTACTCCTATAGCTCTAAAATTGACGGATGTTACAGTCTCCCCTACTTTAGGAGATTTCGTCCTCGAAATCTAAGATTAACGTATTTGCATTCAAGAGGGAATGTTTAGTATATAATGGCTTTGGAGGTAACGACCAACTACGGGTGTTTACACATGAATAAAAAATAGAAAGGTAGTTTTAAAAGTAAAGAGGTGGGTTAGGATTCGAACGTTTAAACAGACTAGATTGTAGACGGGGAATAATGGAGATATAGGCATGAACGATTGATCTAATGAACGAATACAAGTATATGGGTGGCATAAGTATTGGATAAACGAAAGTAGCGTCTTAAGAATGAAGTCTCGTCGTGGATAATCGGATATAACGCGTTTGTGAGTTGTTTAAAGTTTGAATTAGGTCTAAATAGGTCTGCAAAACACTGAATTTCTCATGACACGTTTTACAAAAGTTTGGTAACGTGGTGAAAATACTTATATATAGGAAGTACCAACGGCGTATCCACCATGTTTTGACCACCTTACGTCCGTTCCGCATTCGGTGCCATGTTACGTTCTGTGCCTTACCATACACAGTAGTACACTCTATGGTTCTCATACGCCTATCACTATAATCCCGTGTGCACCCGTGATTATATTGATCGTCGCATGATCCGCATAGCTTATACTAGTTGTGTATGAATTTGGGTAGGTACACAAAGAAAATAAGAATGTGTGTGTATAAGAATAAAGTCCATGCTTAAGTATGTATAGGACCCACGTAAGCGAATTCCTCGGATTCCGCTCGCGTATGGGCACGAATGTATGAATCATGAATGTGTATGAAAGATAAGTATGAGTATAGTGTAAGTTATGAATACGCATGCGAGTGTATGTATAAACATATGGCGTGTGAGTAAAACATGAGTATAAGCATAAATGTATTATCAGCATGAACATGAATATTAGTGTAAACGTGAGTGTAAGTATAATTCTAAGAATATGAATATAAATTTGAATCTAAGTGTAACACATGAGTACAACGTAAATTGTATAAATCGCGACTATTAGTATATGAGTTAATGATTTTATACATGGTATGACGTATAAGATCAAGAGGTTTGAGTAATAAAACGTTTAAGACATGATTATGAATTTCGTGTATATGAGTTGAGTGAAAATAGATTGTAGGATAGAAAGTACGCTTGATGAAACAATGTATTTTGTATACGTATATGTATGTATTTTGAATAATGACAAATAATTTAGGTATAAAACATGATCGAGTTTGCATAATAAGATATTTTGAAGAGACGTTTTGGTAACGATCACTTAGGTAAGGGAATCACCCCTAACTCGTTAGTGAGGCCGTTTTTAAGAAAGAAGGATTGGAGTTAATCGTCAGGGGAAGGAAATCACTCCTATCTCGATGATATGTCTCCATTTTGGTGTCACAAAGAAGGTAAACATAATCGAGTGTCGTTTTGAAATCATGCATATGTATAAATGTATGAAATGATTTAATATGGTGTGTGTGTGAAAAGAGAATATCGGAAATAAATTTGAATTTGAAAGATTGCATCGTATAAAATAAGTAATAGAAACACAGGTTTGATTAAAATTTGGGATGGTTCCAAAACGGAACTTTGACTAACCAAAGTGGTCGAAAAGTCTTTCGAATTTGAGAAGCATGATTTGGCCTAATAGGTGGAATACTCTCGCCGACAAGTCGGTTAACGGTATTTACCCTTCCGGTTACTACATGTCCCAAATCAATCGAAATTTCGAGACTTGGCGGGATTTATGAAAAATTAAAGGAGTGGAACTAGTCGACAAGGTGCGGGTTTCACCCCTAACTTGACGATTTCGTATCCTAAGTGTGGTTGTTACTCGTCGGGTCGAAATTTAATTTCAACACTTTGACGAGGTTCCACTAGAATTTGAAAGCGGAAATTCTCCATCAAGGTGAGGATCTCACTCCTAACTTGGTGGCGAATTTTGTGTAAAAAGAATAGGTGGATTGAGAGTCATTCACCAAGTTGTGGGTTTCATGCCTATTTTGGTGAAGTCGTCTCGTTTGTGTATTATGAGCGTTTTCAGATTTAGAAATATTGAGTAAAATGCATGAGGGAAAGTGTACGTTAAAGATTTATCGAACAAGTGTAAACATGCCACGTATAGCACATAATTAATGGGATAATAAAACAATTATTAACAACATAAGGATGATAAGTAGGTGACTTATAGTAAGGAATAAGGAAGTTATTGTACATGTGCTTATATTTAACCAAAACAGAAATTTCACAAACTAGGCACCTAGCTCGGTTGGCTAGGCGCGCGAAAGGGTGTGGCCTAGACCCGGGTTCGATTCCGGGGACGGCCGATTTCACCATTTTTGGCCGATTTCACCCTTTTTTTATACACTTGAGGTATGTAAGGTATAATTTATATATTGTTTAATATTAATTAATTGTACGGATAATGAGTAAATGACATATGTTCAAAATAATAATAACAAGTATAAGAACATAAAGCATCTCAAGAAAATAACACGTAAAGACATTTCATGAATAACATATAAGGTATAGAACAATAAAACAAGCATTTAACACATGATAAAACAAGTATTGATACATAAGAATAGCATGTCAAGTATTAACACATAAGAGGCATTTCAAAATTAGCACATAAGGATGTTCCATAAGAGTAGCATGTGAAGCAAATATGGTCGAATTTGGTGCTTAACTATAGACTAGGTCAAAAGCATGGCAATTCTACCTAATTTCCTATAGTTATGGCTCTGATACCAATCTGTCACACCCCAACCAATGGCGGAAACATCGGGATGAGACGAAGTGTGAAGATTGCTCGAGACTTCATAACACTATTTGTGACAAGTATTTAAATAATAAAATTTCATTTCATTTCTAAAGAATAATTTACAAGAATTTGAAGTAAATACAACATCATGAATAACGACATACAATACAATAAGATTACAAAATTTAATGTGCGTATCTAGGCATCCTACTAAATTCCATGCATCATCGCTAAACCTGCAACATGTTTTAAAAGCATAGTTCAATACAAAGGTATTGGCGAGTACACAAGTTTTAGACTCGTGTTGTGTGTATAAAAGTATTTTCAATCCAATATAGCATTTGGTATACAAGGTCAAACTATCATGCATAACATTTTGTCAAGAACCCAAAGTGTCCACTAGTATTTAGCATCCCTCGCCACAAAAGTGACGAGACCGTATAGTATATTGACCTAACAAACCCCCGTCGGGTGGTGTGCTACTCCTATAGCTCTAAAATTGATGGATGTTACAAAATGTTCTACGGAACTACGTGCATATTTGTATTTTATTGTTGTGTGTTATTTGACTTTTTGTTAGTTTACAGTATGAGCGACCAAGGACCTTCCGACGCCTACCGTTAGTTGTCCAGCTCACCTAGGAGCGAAGGCACCTCTTCACAGCCTGCCCTCTCAGGGTATTCAGCTGACAATGAAGATGGGATATTCGTGTTTAAGGCTCAGTCTGAAGAGTCATTCCCTCTTAAAAAGAGAGGATGGTTCAGTAGGGGAGTGCGTGAATGTAGGAAGAGACTGAAAAAGTTACAACAACAGCGTGCTGTAGCAGCCGCCAAAAGAGAAACAGATGCTCACACCCAGGATATGCTCAATAGGAGTCTAGCAAATTTCCATATCCTAGCAACCACAGCTGCAGACCCTAACCTGGAGCAACTCATAGCACCCCAGTCCTTACCACTGTTTCCCAAACAGCCAATGGAAATTGAAAACAATCCAGAAAATCAAATCCTAATGCCTGATTTCAACCCAGATGAGATACCTAGAGTGCCAGCACCCAATCTCTTAGACCCAAACTACGACCCATGGTTTGACGACCATAGGGATTACCAGCAACGCTACCCAATACCAGAAAACGAACCCATAGCCACACCTAGTGCCTACCCCGATTTGGACCCTCTAGATCCCTACTATGATAATGACCAATACATTAGGGAAATTCTAGAGAATCCTTATCCTTACCAAGAACCCATGCCCCAGTTCCCAAACCCAGTACCAGCACCTGCACCCCCAATGAGTGCAGAGAATGTGCAAGAACTCCGAACCTTTGGTGAGGATATTTTGGAAGGTAGTGACATGATGAGACAGATCGGAGAACGACTCAGCTGGAAGTACGACGAGCGTAATATGGAGTTCTGGATGAAGCCATATAAGTGATGGTGGTAATAAAATAATAATAATAATAATAATAATAATAATAATAATATATAATATGTGTGTATGTTTGAAAAAAAAATCTAGACAATAGATATGGATGCCTAATAGTAGTATAATTTCAATTTCAGTTGTACTGTAATATATATGCATGCATAGTATAAGAAAGAGTAACTTGCAATGTTCGACGATTTTGGATCCATATGCGTGTTGTGTGATTGATTAAATGTTATCTTGTGATATTAATGTGTGGCAAATGTTTAAAATTCAGATGGACAACGAAGTTAACCAGGAAAACCAGAATGACAATAACCCGAATAATGATAACCCGAACAACTATAATAATGGAAACCAAGTGGATAACAGTGCCATTCAACACATAGTGGCACAAGGGATAATAGATGCAATGCCATATATTATCAAAACAGTTAGGGAAGCATATAATAAAACTAACAATGGGAGTAAGCGACCAACTGAACCAGAACACAACATAAACAATGGACCCATACTTCAAGTGCCCATTCCCAAAAGAAGAAGAACCATGTCTTATGGTTGTTCTTACAAGGAATTCTGGTCTTGTAAACCAATGGAATTCTCGGGCAATGAAGGGGCCCGTTGTAGCTCTACGCTGGATAGAAAAGACTTAGGCAGTCTTAAAAATAAGCAAGTGTGTGAAAGAGGATAAGATAATGTTTGCTTCCAATCTGTTTAAGAACTCAGCCCTAGAATGGTGGAATGCTATCCTCCAGTCTAGGGGAAGTGACAGGGTTTACAATATGGAATGGAAGGAATTTAAGAATATGGTGGAAAGGAAATTCTGTCCTCCCAATGAAAAGGAACAGATAGCAAATAAGTTCCTAAACCTTAGAATGACTGGAGTAGATAGTAAGGGTTATACTACATTATTCTTTGAATATGCTAGAATAGTGCCAACCCTTGCATCACCAGAACCAGTATTAATCTCCCGTTACATCTGGGGATTAATCAGTGAGATTAGGCATGTAGTCAAGGCAGCTAGACCTCAAACTATACAAGAAGCTGTAGAACTAGCAAACACCTTGACAGATGAATTAGTGCGTACACGAGAAGAGGACCAGAGAAGGAACCTAGCTCAAAGGCTTACCTAAGAATTTCGTTATGGAAATTCCAACCGTGGGAAAAATGTAGGTTCTACCTCTGTACCCTACTGCAAGGCCTGCAAAAAGAAGCATTCAGGAAAATGTTCCACTTACTACAATTTCTGCAAGATACCAGAACACAAGGAAGAAGATTGTAGGAAGAAACCTAATAATTGAATGTGTTTCAACTGTGGAGAAAAATGTCACATCAAGCCGAACTGTCCGAAACTAGTTCCAGCCATGAACAACAAGACTACTATGAATGCTAGGGCATTTGTTCTGACTGCGGAAGAAGCAAAGATGTACCCCGACGTGATAGCCTGTACGTTTTTAGTTAATGATGTTTTTGCTAAAGTATTATTTGTCTCTGGTGCGAACCAAAGTTTTATTAATACTTCATTTTGCAAACTTCTCAATCGACCATTAACTAAACTCCCATAAGAATGTCTAGTAGAGACAGCAAATGGAGAAACCATTAAGATTTCTGAAATCTTGCAGGGAGCAAGAATAGAATTTTTAAATCAAAAGTTTATTGCAAACCTTTACCCAATGAATCTGGCAGGATTTGATGTTGTATTAGGAATGGATTGGTTAATAGCCAATAAAGCCAGTATTTTATGTGATCAAAAGTCAATCCAAGTAAATTCACCAAGGGGTGAAAAGATCACAATTAAAGGAGATAAGCCCTCTAGATCCACAAAATTCATCTCTGTGATTAAAACAACAAGTTATATAAGAAAAGGGTCATTAGTGTATTTGATTTCCATAATCACTAACACTAAAGGAAAAGAACTGAAGGATATTCCAGTAGTATCTCAGTTTCCAGATGTGTTTCCAGAAGAATTACCAGGACTACCGCCAGACAGAGAAGTTGAATTCAGGATTCATCTATTACCAGGAACAGCACCAATTGCCAAAGCACCTTACCGTTTGACACCCGCAGAAATGCAGGAACTGAAGAAACGGTTAGACGAATTATTGGAGAAATGATTCATACAACCAAGTTCGTCGCCAGGGGGAGCACCGATTTTATTTGTTAAGAAGAAAGACAGATCAATGCGTATGTGCATTGACTACCGTGAATTGAACAAAGTCACGATTAAAAATCGGTATCCATTACCAAGAATCGATGATTTGTTTGATCAGTTGCAAGGAGCTCAATTTTTCTCTAAAATCGATTCACGGTCAGGATATCATCAATTAAAGGTACAGGAAGAGGACATTCCTAAGCCCGCACTTAGAACAAGGTATGGCCATTATGAATTTAGTGTCATGCCATTTGGTTTAACCAATGCCCCAGCTGCATTTATGGACATGATGAACCGAATATGTAAGCCATATTTGGATAAATTCATAATTGTTTTTATAGATGATATTCTCATTTACTCTAGGTGTAAAGAGGAACATTCAAAGCATTTGCACGTACTTTTACGTTTATTGAGAAAAGAAAAGCTTTATGCAAAGTTTTCAAAGTGCGAGTTTTGGTTAGAACAAGTACAATTTCTTGGACATTTAGTTAATCATGAAGGAATTCATGTGGATCCCACCAAGATCGAGGCAATTACCAAATGGAAAGCCCCTGAGTCACCAACCGAGGTTAGAAGTTTCTTATGATTGGCCGATTATTACAGAAGATTTATTCGAAATTTTTCTAGAATAGCCATTCCCTTAACCAAGCTAACATATAAATCTGTTAAATTTGAATGGGGACCAAAACAAGAAGAAGCCTTTAGAATTCTTAAGCAAAGACTAACCAATGCACCCATACTAGCGTTACCAGAAGGAACTGAAGACTTTGTAGTCTATTGTGACGCCTCTAAGTTAGGTTATGGATGTGTATGGATGCAACGTAAAAATGTTATAGCTTATGCATCTAGACAACTTAAGAATCATGAAGAGAATTATTCAACTCATGATTTAGAATTAGGAGCTATAATTTTTGCCCTTAAAATTTGGAGACAATACCTTTACGGTAGTAAGTTTAGCATTTTCACCGAGCATAAGAGTTTAAGGTATGTTTTTGGGCAAAAGGAATTAAATATGAGACAAAGACGCTGGATGGAGATACTTAGTGATTATGATTGTAATATCCAGTATCATGCAGGAAAGGCAAATGTAGTAGCTGATGCTTTAAGTCGAAAGTGTCATGAAAAGCCAAAAAGAGTGCGTTCTCTTAAATTAAATCTGCAGGTAGATTTAAATGAACAAATTAAAGAAGCACAAGAATCAGTGATCAAGGATGATACTGAGAATTTGAAAGGAACGATTAAGGAATTAGAACAAGGAACATATGGAATTTGGAGATTCCATAAGAAAAGAATATGGATACCTAAATCAGGAAACCTACGCCACCGTATATTAGAAGAAGCCCATAAGTCTAAGTATACAATGCATCCTGGAAATGATAAAATGTATCAGGACTTAAGAAGAAATTTCTGGTGGATAGGGATGAAAAAGGATATAGCAGCTTATGTTTCTAAATGTTTAACCTGTTCACAAGTCAAAGCCGAACATCAGATACCCTGAGGTTTATTGCAGCAGTTAGAAATGCCAGTATGGAAATGGGAATTGATAACAATGGATTTTGTTACCAAATTACCCAAAACAAGAAAATGTAATGATACAATCTGGGTGATTGTAGACAGGCTAACTAAGTCAGCTCATTTCTTACCAATGAAGGAAACTTTCAGTATGGAACAATTAGCAAAGTTATATGTAAATGAAATAGTTTCATTACATGGAATTCCTTTATCAATTGTTTCTGATAGAGATAGCCGTTTACCTCTCATTTTTGGACAAGTTTCCAAAAAGCAATGGGAACCAAGCTGAATCTAAGCATAGCCTATCATCCTCAAACGGACGAACAAAGCGAAAGGATAATTCAGACAATGGAAGATATGCTTAGAGCTTGTATAATTGATCTCGGAGGTAATTGGGACAATCACTTACCACTGATAGAATTTTCTTATAATAACAGTTATCACACAAGTATCAATGCTGCACCATTCGAAGCACTGTATGGACAAAAGTGCCGAACCCGATTCTGTTGGGTAGAAATTGGGGAAAAGCAACTATCAGGACCTGAGATAGTACAAGAAACAACCGATAAGATCATTCAAGTCAAGGAACGACTAAAAACAGCATGTGACCGACAAAAGAGTTATGCTGATAACCGTCGAAAGCTACTGGAATTTCAGGTAGGAGACAAAGTGTTATTGAAAGTCTCTCCTTGGAAAGGAGTGGTAAGATTCATCAAAAGGGGAAAGCTAAGCCCCAGGTATGTTGGACCTTTTAAGATTATTAAAAGAATACGACCTGTAGCCTATCAGCTACAACTGCCAGAGGAAATGGTAGGAATACACGATGTATTTCACGTATCTAATCTCAAGAAATGCTTAGCCGATGAATCGCTGGTAGTACCTCTTAAGGATATAGAGGTAAATGAACAACTTAAATTTGTAGAGAAGCCTCTACAGATTGAAGACAGGAAAGTTAAGAACCTCAAGCACAAGAGATTAGTTTTGGTTAAAGTAAAATAGGACTCCAAAAGAGGACTAGAATACACATGGGAGCTTCAATCAGAAATGCAAAAAAAATATCCACCTGTTCCAGTAGATCTTGAGGACGAGCTCTAAAACAAGGTGGGGAGGATATAACAACCCTCCAAAATAATTCGGATACCCTAAAAATATTTAAAATGCCCCAATATGTCCTAAAATACACCCCGTATATGAAAACAGGCCCCGAATACCTTTATTTTTATTAAAATTAAATAAAAACAAAAATAAATGGTCTCTGGCGAGCCGCGTAAGACCCCCCCTTGGTCTAGGCGGGGCGCGAGAAGACAAACGGCGGCACCCGGAGGTCGCCACGTGTCGACACGTGGCAAAGCTAGACCGGTGACAAATCAAGGCTAGGCACTACAGACCCTATGTCGCGGGCTGCGTAGGCCTTCCCTTTCTCTTTTGCGGGGCGCGACGAAGTCCAAATTAGGCCCTATAAATAGAGGCCATCGGCCTTCAGTCCCAAACCGCTCACAATCTCTTTCTCTCTCGAATTTCATAAGTGTAGAAGTAATTTTCGGGTATAATACCCCCTAAGTAGCGAAGCCCTGCCTCGTTGTAAGTATCATAACCCCGGTTACGTATTAGATACGCTGCCCGATTGATCCAGGGTTCCGTAACGGCTGTGGTGGTTCTGCCCGACGTAGTCGTTGGAATGCCGTCTCGGGGAGGGTATTACTAATGTAAATATTGGGTTATTATACTAATGCGCGTGCATTTGTGTAATTAATAGATAATCACCAGGAACTTTTAAAGGAAACCCTAAGACAGCAATGTGAGTAATCTCCTTTTTGCAAACTGATTTTACAAAACCTCATATGATTAACATTATATTAAACAATGATTTAGTATTTGTAGTCTACAATTATCGTCGGTATGTTGGAGTTTTGTATACAAAATTTGTTACTACATTGTGAGTAGTAACATGACCACAAGTCGGGTTGACAGTACCGTGGGTGGTAATTAAAGTAGATGGAAACAAATGTAATTGCGCGACCGCCCTCAATACTGTACAATGGTTTTACTTATCTTGATTAAACTGGGATTCACTCACCAGTATTTCCCACTGACAAAATTTTTTTAAACGCGTTTCAGGTAACAAAATGTGAAAGCCAAATAGAAGCCAGCTGGACAACACTGAAGGCTTGGAAAAGTGGCTATAAAGTTACCTAAAATAAAGAGATGTTTTATTTAAATAAAATAGGGTTTATCCCTATGAAAAATGTGTGTACTTGAAAATTGGGATTTTCCCATGTGTTTAATATATTAAAAGCGTGGTATTTTACTCTGATAAAATATTTCCTAACTACGGTCCTGATATAATTTCCGCTGCCAAAATGATAAACACCGATACCACCGAAACTGGCTGCGGCCGCCCGTTCCCGGGTAGTTAGGGGATGGGGGTTGCGATAGCCATTAATAATACCATCTCAGAATATCCCCCCCACCGGTCCCACCTTTCACCTATTTTTCCTACAATGGTCCCCCGTTAAAAAACCTTAACGGAGTTAACCTTTACGACGATACGAGTCCATTGATGTAAAACTTGCCTCCAGACGATGCTCCAAACGATGAAAACAACGCTTCAATTCGGGTGTTTAAATTTCCAATTAACCAAAATTAAGTCACTTGGAGCACCATTTCAAAGTAAGTTTTACATCAATGGACTCGTTTCATCGTTCTAATTAAAAGCCCTAAAAATTTGTTTGTAATTTGGAAAAAAGCTACTCCGTTAAGTTTTTTTAACGGTGGACCATTGTAGGAAAACTAAGTTAAATGTGGGACTGGTGTGGGGGGGGGGGGGATATTCTGAGGTGAGATTATTACAGGCCAATTCCCCTATTATTTATAACGGTAACATGATAAAATATGTAACTAAAATACTGAACAATTTTTTTCAGTTCCCCAAACTACTCCAACTACTACTACTACTGAGTTAAAAAGGAGAACATAGATGAAACTCATCATCCAAAGGATGTAATAATCAAACAAGATGAGATCCAAGAAATTCCGGAGGATGTTGATCTCAATGATGACAAATGGTGGTGTGACAATATAGATAACATCCTTGAGATGTTTAAGTCGTATGATTACTAAATTGATCTCATCATGATGCAAAGTACTTAACACTTGAGCTTTTTGTTTTCAACTTTTATATTTAAGACTTATATTTCCTTATTCGTGTACTACTTTATATAACTTATATTTATGTTTAAGACTTATTTTTTTATTCCCGATAAATATCTAAGTGACACGTGTCTAGAAATCACCCTCACACTTAACTTGGATAAAGTGAGGGATTAGAATTGCCAAAAGGGCAAAATATGAAGTTGAGGGGCTGAAACTATCAAAAACCAAACTTTGCTGTTGCGGGCGGTATGAAAAACCCCTTTTGGTCCTCAAGGGGTACCTGCATCGAAGGAAACTCGTTGGCAGCAACATTCTTCCCTATTTCTGACACCTATTACGAGTTCTTGCGACATTTCACCTGGTCTTGACACCTCAATGGACACTAAGCAACATTCTAAGCACTGTAGGACACTTGTCCAAAGCTTGTACATCCTCATTCACTATAAATAGCCCTCTTAATCACCTTATTCTTCATCCCAACTCAAAAATACAATCACTTCACTTAGAAGTCTTGTAAGAGTTCTTTGCTCCTGCCTTATCAAGCTCTTCTTTGGTCTTTGGAAGTCATAAGTTCTTTTCCCTAAGCTCTTTCAAAGCAATTAGTTTCATAGTTTAATTTTGTTCGAGTGTCAAGAATTTCGAACAGTTTGACCAAACTGTTGGACTTTCAATTCTAGCCACTTTGGTCAACCAATTTCAAATCAATTTCACCCAAATGGTCTACATAATGTAAGGAATAAAACCCTACATTTGTATCTGGTGATCATCACGTATAAATGGGTCAAAATGACAAGTCAAACCTGAAATTTTGAAAAGTCAAATGCAGCTTTATGAAATTACCAAAGAATGACCTTTAGCATATGTAATATGATATTTTGACATCAGTGCAGTTTCTACAACATAAAAAATATGTTCTAACATATTTGACTTGTCACAAACCCATTTTGCCATCCGAACCCGTATTTGCGCATATGACTCGTTAAAATGGCTTTAACCATTTAAACAAGTCGTAACGGGTCTAAACCTTTTCAAAATCAATCCAAAACACTTTCAAATCAGAATGTAAAGTTAACCAACCATATTATACAAGACTCCTCACTTGTATGGTTATAACCTACATTCTATCCGGTTAACGCTTAATCTAGCGAAACCGTGCTTAAATCCACGTTAACTGGTCAAATCTAAATGACTTATAATGGCTCGCAAACAATTCTCATGGATGTTATTTCCATTCACTCTGGACTATAGAGCCCTCCAGCAATCGCACCGTAGCTAATAAACTTTGAGTCCGACTATACTACGATCCGACTACGCTGTGTTCTACGCTAGTACAGGTAAATATTTTTTAACCGCTTTTATCAAAACTTGGGATATAATATAAAACCCCATGGTTCAAGATTGTAGCAGGTTATATGCTTTCATAATGTAATAATCCAATTTAATCCGATTGCTTGATTAACATAGACATTTGGGGGTTGATAGTACTGTACCTGGTTCCCTGATTCATTTATTGTAATGGTCGTAAGTGCGGGGTGTAGGCATACACGTGACCATCACTAAATATGGTGTGTATGTTGATCAAATATTGGTTTCTATACTAGTACCCGAATGTGACAAGCATGTAAAACTAGTAACAAGGATACTTGTCCCAATGAAAATTATAGGTCTTAAAAATTAGTCGGTTAACTATTCCCAATGAAAATTAAAGGTTTTAAAAACCAGTCAGTTAATTGTATTTATCAGCTAAAGTTGACATATTTTTAAAGATTGGCTTACAGGTGACGAACCTATACAATAGGCTGGATAAGGCTCCGTCTATAGCTTTGGAATTTGCGATCTCAATGGCAAAGACCTACGATGTCTTAAAATCCATTTTATTTCGATCCTGTGTTTGGGATACCTTGTATGATACTTCAAATTTTAATAAATTTTTTAGAGTTTTTAATACGAGGAGGGGTTTTAAGAAACATCAATTGGAGATGGATTTATAGCTTTTGGGCTCACTCATTTGAATCTAAAGAACTTATAAATTGAGGTGTAAAAAAACTGGTTTGGGCCCACCAAACTGGTTTATAACCTAACCCACTTCACCAAGAAAATCGATTTTGAGCAAATTGGTTTGGACCCGACCCAACCGGCCATCTTGTAATCTGTTCTTTGAAACTCGTTTGGACGGACCCAATTTGAAAAACATGTCAAATAACAAATTTTTTTGTCCCAGATCGGTTTAAACCCGACCCCAATCGAATTGATAGGTTTGAACATTTTCCCTCCTAAAGTGGTTTATAACCCGAACCGGTTTTTAACAAACTGACTTTTATTTTTTGTTCACTAACCCACTCCGTTTTAATTAGGTTTTTGGTTTGACAGTCTAACTTGTTTAATAAACATAACATGTTTTGGGGTTGGTTAGCGTGTATAACCGATTTAATAAAATTGGTTTGGACCGACCCAACTGGCCAACTTATAATCTTGTTGTTTGAAACTCGTTTGGACCGACCCGATTGAAAAACATGTCAAATAACCATTTTTTGGTCCCAAATCGGTTTAAACCCGAACCCAATCGAATTGATAGGTTTGAACATTTTCCCTCCTAAACCGGTTTTTAACAAACTGACTTTTATTTTTGTTCACTAACCCAAACCGTTTTAATTTAGGTTTTTGGTTTGACAGTCTAACTTGTTTAATAAACATAACATGTTTTGGGTTAGGTTAGCTTGTATAACACATTTAATAAACACATATTTTCCTTTATACTAAACATGTGTAGAACATAACTTCACGAAAGGTTTGGAGTATGATGAAGTTGAACCCGATGATGATGGTACCTCAACCTTTATGAAGTTGGATCCGAGTTAGTACCTTAGGAATGTCAAATGTCAGAATAAGAACTCTTATATGGTTATAATGGTAGATAGTGGTTTTGGGGTTTTGGTGTGTGAAGATTGGATTTGGTTTGATATATTATTCTTGATCATGCTAGGGGTTTGTTTTGTTGGATGATATGTTTGTTAATAGGAACACAATTCAATTGTGTTTGGATGAAAATCCTAATAATCATTAAAATTATGAAAGTTGACTTTATTTGACCAAATAGTCAAACTTGATAAATTTTCATGTAATTGGTTAAACCGTGTTTAAAAAGTCTTTAAACTGTTCGTGTAATTGGTTAACCCATGTTTTGACCAAACAAGCCAATAGACACAACACGAACATTGAACATATTCTTACAAACTGGATCATTCTAGAGGTGTGGTAAATGACACCCGATTCAATGGCGTCAAACTCGGTGCGTAAGAGTCCCTGTTCTGGGAAATTCTTCATTCCAAGTAGCGTCAAACCGAGCATTGGATTGAGTCTCACTTCATATAAATGACAACTGCTGTTAATTGTGTACATCTTTCCTTGAAAGAATGTATATCAAGGATGGGGAAAGGTAAGCAAAGACCGTGCCAAGTGGCTTGGTTACCAGATACAGAATGTAACAGTGTAGTCAAACCACTCTAAAATCCAAACAGTGGTTACATGCAAAATAGTAACGGTTTGTGTCAGCAATTTTCTAGTTTCACTGGAAGCATTTTTGCCCAGAGAACAACAAACTTCATTTCCAGATTAGAAGCGGTTTCTGAATTGTTATTATCAGTCTTTTGCTTCTCCTTAAAAATAGTCAACATGTCACCAGGGAACGTTTCGGGTTCACGGGTGAGCAAAATTTTCAAAACCAAATTAATTCTCTCGCAATCCTTGCAGCAGAACCACTCCCCTTTTGGCAATGCCTGTAAGTTGTGGATACCAATATTATCATCAAGTGAAAATCATTGAAGACACATTTGGTAAAATCATGGCATCTGCATACATCAAAACGTTTTGATCAACAATCACAAGCACCCAGAGGGTGAAAAGACAAGGATACCCCTGAAGATTGATGGATTTGTATCTATCTTAAAGGAACTGGGAAAATTAGGGAAGTGAAGTTCACACCTTGTGAGGGGATTCGCAAGCCAGAACTCACAGGTTATGCTCCGGAAGAAGATCAAGTAACCGCATGTTAGACCAACGCATGTACTGCCAGTACAATTGGGAAGGATGGTTTTGAATTTTCTTCCCTCAAAGTCTTCTAAATAGCAATCATTGTTAGTACTAGTAGAGAGATACTGACATGGGTCGTCTAGAACCCATAAACTTGTTTAAGTGAGCAAATGCGAGTGACCTCCAAGATATGCAAACCCCGCTGAATGCCAAGAAATCAACTGGTTCAAGATCCATCATAATTGGCAAGAGCAGGTCATGGTCAAGATTTGACCATGATGATAAACCATTGTTGTCAGAACTCTTCAAACTCTTGCTCCAAGATATTTCATAAATTGTGATTGCATGGCATCAAAACAGTAAAAAGGTTTTCAAGCTAACAGAATATTTGCATGGACTCAAAAAAGTTCTAAAGCATGGTTTGAATGCTTTGGGAAAACAGTCAAAAGGCTGGGCTATACTAATTGGTATACTAATACTATATTATACACACTCCATTTTGATTGTTTATCTAGATGATATTATTCTGATTGAAAATTTGATATGGGACTGATATGAATGACAGAAGTTATGCACTCACTAACAAAAAGGCAAAGAAACACTTCCATAAAAATAATGTGAACACCTGCTGGATTATTGCCAGGTATCAACTAATAGAAATGGCATCCTCCTAAACATCTTCCACCTTGAAGATTTTTAAAATTGTGTATGTATGGTTATAATTAGTTTCTTTGGTTAGCTCATAAAGTTATGTTTGCAGATATGAACGGATGGTTTGGAAAATTGTCTGAATCTGTAAAGTGAAAATAAAAGGTAACAACTAGTTAAGAGTTTCTATTTTCATACACATTTTTCCCTCTAAGAAGAAAACTAAGGCTGTAACTAGTTTAAAGCTTCCTAAATCCATGAATAGATGTTTCCCTATAACAAAATTGTGAATCAACAGAAAAAGAAGCATTTTTTTTGTTTTTTGCAGTTTTCAATGTATCCATAACACAAAGAACTTCTAATCATCCCTTACCAGAAAAAAAAGACAATATAAACCCTCTTCTCAAAGAATGTTAGCAGCGCATTACCGTCTGTGAAAATAATTACAGTTTTTCATGCAAGAATGCAATTGTTTATGGTTGTAAAAAAGGCTAGGCGCTAGTCGAGTGGTAGGGATACGCGATTAATAGGGTGTTGGTGCACTTGTGTCTGTACTTTGTCTGTATTTGGTCATGATGTAAAACGATGTCTTTGTTAGTCCTGTAAGTTTGACCAAGTCAACCATCCTCCGGTTTGACTTAGTCAAACAGTTAGAACATTTGTTTGAAAGATGCCTGTGTCGAAGGATGTGTGTCATCGAAGGATTGCTTATATCCTTCGATGAGCCCGAAAGATAAGCCTTCGATGGATGGACTTCGAAAGATCCCATCCTTCGAGGTACATGTTGATCCTTCGATGGCTGTATGATCGAAAGATGATGTTTCGATCAGTAATCCTGATCCTTCGACCAGACCTGATGTGTTCGGGTATATATACCCAAGTGTTGTGTTCATTTCAGTAGAGAGAGCTTCATTTGTGAGACACTAGATAGACAAAAGGAGAGCATTCTGCTGAGAGCATTCTGTAAAAACACACACACACACTTAGAGAGTTTGCAAAACAGATTTGTAAACCTTGTGCTTGTAACGGAACCTTTCATACGTATTAATACAAGTGGTGTTAATCGGTGAATCTTGTGTGTCTTGTGTTTATGCTTGTTTCTATCTCGGTTTGCATGCTAGCTTGGATTCCGCACTCGCTAGTGTGTTAGACATAACAAGGAATAGGTTAAACCTCAACCTCCGAGGGACCTACAAGTGGTATCAGAGCCGTGGCTCTTTTCCTTGTTAAAAACCGGGTTTTTACAAGACTTTGGAGTGTTTTGGATAAAAACTCTCTTGGTTTTGAACTCGTTTTTACTGATTTTCTCGCCTTTTCAGTTGTTAAAACGTGTCTAAACTTACCGGGTGTGTTAAAAGACGGGTTGGGTAACTTGAAAACTTGTTTTTAAAGTTGTTTGGTAATTTCCGGCCAAAATTCCGGCTTCTCCGGTGACCGGTTTTCTGGATAAGTTTATTATATTTTATGTTTCAAATCATGGTTTTGGCAGAAAGCATGGTCTGACCATATCTTCCGCAGAAAGTTTCTACCAACCCATCACCTTTTTCACCAACCTGTCACTCTTTGTCAACTGTGTCAGAGCAGTTCGAAAGATATCCTTCGAAGTCGAAAGATCATCTTTCGATCAGTGGAGGTTCGATAGATCATCATCCTTCGAACCAAGGAATCATTTCGAAGCATACATCTTTCGATCAGTGGAGGTTCGATAGATCTTCATCCTTCGAACCAAGGAATACTTTCGAAAGATACATCTTTCGTTTTACTACTCTTTTTCGAAAGACAAGGATCCTTCGATTGTAGAGTCTTTCGAAATCACAGCTCTTTTTCGAAAGACAAGGATCCTTCGATTGGAGAGTCTTTCGAAATCTCTGTTCGAAACTCAACAGTGATCTTTCGAACACTGTTGATCCTTCGAACAAGTGTTGATCTTTCGATCCTTAGGCTGTTTATGTTTAACAAGTTGTGATTTTCAGGTTTTATTATTCTTGATCAAAAATGAATTCGATGTGGGGCGTTCCGATAAATACAGAAATGTATTTTGGTACTCCGGCTCCGGATTCGGGTTCGCAAGCTAATGCTTCATCTACCGGTCAATGGGCATTCGTATCAAATCAAGCTCCAAGTGTTCAAAGCATTTTGCTAAGCGAAAGTGAAACAGGAAGTTTGAATAGGCCTCCAAAGTTGATGCATTTAAGTGAATATCCGGGATGGTTTGATAGATTTCATACATACGTCCTTGGTCAAAATACAGAACTGTGGTTGCGTTTCATCACAGATTTTGATCAAACAATAGAGGTTGCTGCTTCATCTGCTGCTACGTTTGCCGATCTTACGGAAGATCAGAAGAAGGTCTATGACTTAGAGAAGAAAGCGTATGCCATTCTTACTCAGGCGTTAAGCAAAGACATTTATCATCAATTTGTCAGTCACAAGACAACGAAGAGGTTGTGGGACGCATTGAAGACAAGGGGCGTAGGAAATGAAGCGACACGTCAGCTGAGAAAAGAACTGCTAAAGAAAGAGTTTGATGGTTTTACTTGTATGCAGAATGAATCTTTAGGAGATTTGACAAGTCGATTTACTCATCTGCTGACTGAATTGGTAAATATTGGGGTTGTAACAACTTCAGCAGAGATAGTGAAGAAGTTTGCTGATGCACTACCACCTCAATGGAATAATTTCTTAGAAATCCTGAAGTACAACGGCACTTTGGATACAACAAACTTCGGTGACTTTGCTCAACTCCTGGAAAACAAGAATCAGGAAGAAACTCTTAAGGCTAAAAGAGTTCCAGTGCCACAAAATCCTGAGATGTATTATGGAGCTTCTAGCACTTCTACAAAACCTGCTTCACACGCTCCAATTCAAACAGCTTTTGTGTCTAGCACTAGCTTGTATGGCACTCCTCCTCCAACAACAGACATATATGGAAATCCGCTTAATCCAGTTCCTCAACCAGTGCCACAACAGCAAAGCCAACAACCTATCAGAGCAACTAATATATTCGGAAATCCACTTCCTCCTCAACAGCAAGCATGTTATGGAAGCACATCATCTGCTGGTCAACAATCAAAGCCAAATACAGTACGGCTCGACACCTCAAGTTTTTCTAAAGTCAGTGTGGAAGTAGCAAAGGAACACATGGAGCTGCTAAACACTTTGGTGAGCGCATACTGTGGATTGGTGGAAGGTCAGATTGGCAACATTAATCTGACACAGGAAGACTATCAGCAGATAGATAAAGAGGAAATGGAGATGATGGACATCAAATGGGCCTTTGCCAGTGCTGTTAGGCGAGCAAAGGATTTCATGGAAAGAACTGGCAGAACCAGCTTGGAAAGCAAGAAAGACACCAAGTATGGGTTTGACAAGCAGGCTGTTAGATGCTTCAATTGTGGTGAACGTGGTCATTTCAAGCGTGAATGTACGAGGCCATCTCAACATGGAAACCAGAATCCTTTTAGAGGTCAAGGCAACCAGCAGAACCAGAACAGAAACAATGTTCGTACGTTGGTGCCTGTCAACAACCAGACTCAAGCAGGACCATCAAATGCCAACCAGGCACTTGTGGTTCAAGTAGATGAAGGCTGTGATTGGTCAATCCAGTTGGGAAATGATGCTCCAGATGGAACAGCTTGTTTTGCTGAGGTCGTGAAAGATTTAAATCACGCCAGTGGTGGAGAATCTTCCGCTAATGGTGGTGACTCTTCTGAGGATGAAGACTCTTCTGGTTATAGTGGAAGCTCAGATGAAGAATCCTTCACTTCAGGCAATGATCATGTGGATGACACATCAAGTGCGTCAGTCGATGCAAATATTGATGAGCTATTGGAAGAAACTGCAGCAGGAATTCAAAGAAGATCTATTTTGGTGGATCAAGCTGCTTATTCTTCGTCTTCTCTCCATTCAGCCTTTATGGCTAATGTCGACAGTTCATCAAGTCAGGTATGTGTCGATGAACCCACTTCTGGTAGCTGTGATAACTGTGATTGTTTGCATGTTAATTGTGCTGATTTAGAAGCAAACATGTCTGAGTTGCAAGGCAAACATGATGCTGTACAAGCTAGTTTGTTTGACTTGCAAGACAAACATGTTTCATTGAATGATAAGTGGTGTGAATTGCAAAGCAAACACGAGGCTTTGCAGGAGAAATATGATGTGACATTTATCCACAATCAGAAATTAACCGTGGATCTTTCTAAGTGCACAGAAGCCAACATGTTTTATGAAAACCATGAAAAGGAGTTTAAGTCGGTAATTGAAACATTAAAGAAAGATAAAACCGAGTTAACTAAAATGGTTTCCAGAAAACAAACAGACATTAATTTGTATATAACTCGTCTTGAGGTAATGCAAAAGGAAATGGCTTGTGTTAAAACTGAAAGTGAGGCGATCCGACTCAAGTTAGACAGTTATTTGAGTTCTAGCTATGTGTTGGATCACATTATTGATGTACAAAAAGAGAAACGGGATGTCACATGCATAGGGTACAAGAAATGTCCACCACCCGTGAGAAACAATTATGATGCCATGCCTGATGAGGAGAACAAAACTTTCTTTGAACCATCTGTTCCGCTAGATGTTAATGAATTTGCAGCAGGTCTTGGATACAAGAAAGAGGTATCATCAGATTCAGATGTGTCAGCAGATACATGTGTGTCTTCTGCCGAACCGAATCAGGTTCCTCCAGTTGTGATATACAGTGAGGATTCTGATTCTTCTGATGATGAGTCTGATGATACTGATTCAGCAAAGTCTGATGCGGTGATAAAAGAAGAGGACATACCTCTTGAGAATCATATTCTGTGTGATCCTCCTGCAAAACCTGCTAAGACTGTTGCCATTGAGTCCTCGTCTGCGAAAGAGTCAGAAAGTGTGGACTTGCTGTACACACTTGTTGGTGATGATAAAATTTATTCAGACAAAGATTTTCCTATTAAAAATGTTAATCAATCTTTAATTAGTAAAGTCTTTGAAAATTCGACAAATAAGTTTTTGGGAAAGACAGGACCACATGTTACAGTAACACAGTGCCCTCCTATCCCCAAGGCCGAAGTTCGAAAACAATTTGGCAATCAAATATTACCAACAGTGCAAAAACAGCAAAATCATACCAAACCAAAAGGAAAGGCACCGACTCAAACTCAAAAGAAGCCGAATCAAAAGAAGAAAAAGAATGTGAACTTTGTGAAATCTAAGGGAACGGATAAAATTGCAACGTTTGAAAATAAATCTAACTTAGATTTTGTCAAGAAAGCAACAGTGATGAAAAGGAATGAACCAAGTAGTTCAAAACCTAGTACCTCGGGATCACAAAGTTCATCATCGGCAAGACGATCACATGATACTTTGGGGTTTGTAGAACGAAGATCATGTTTTGAATGTGGTACAATTGGGCATATCATTCGAAATTGCCCGTATCTTCATAAATTAAAAGCCAAAGAAGATGATCCCCGTGACCAAACTGACCGCAAACGATCTGTTTCTGTAAAACAAGATCCCCGCCTTGTAAAAGAAAGGGAAAAGAAACAGAAACGCCAACAGGTCAAGAAAATTGAAAAGGCAATTAAAACCGATGTGGTTCAAAAACAATCTGTTTCAGTTAAGCCAGAAAATTCAAAATTTTCAAAAACTTCAAACAATCACGAAGTTAAACTGTTAAACAATGACACTGGTAAACCAAAACAGACCTGGAAACCAAAAACGGTTAAAAATTCAGGGGGACCATCACAATTTTCAAATCATCAAAGAATAGAAGTTATTGTCATTGATGAAAATGGAAGACCCAAGACCACAATGGCTTGGGTCCCCATCTCCAACTAATTGTGTGAGTTCATGTGCAGGGTGTTCCAGGAGGAACTATCAGTAGTCATTGGATTGTTGATAGTGGGGCATCCAGGCACATGACAGGCGACATGAAGCTTCTCTACGACGTCAAATCTATTAGAGGAGGTTATGTTGCTTTTGCTGGAGATAAGGGCGGATATATTACGGGCGAAGGAATGATTTCCAACGGGGTTGTTAGCTTTGATAAGATCAACTTCGTACAACAACTTGATCACAATCTTCTTAGTGTTTCTCAAATTTGTGATAAGCAGTTCTCAGTACACTTTGATGCAAATGGATGTTATGTGCTGAAACCCGACTTCAAAATTCCAAAAGAATGGATTCTCTTGTCGGCTCCAAGGATAAATGATCTGTATGTCCTTGATATGAGCCAAGCTATCACAACGTCTGCACAAGCAACTTGTTTCGTTTCCAAAGCCACAGAAAAAGACTCAATCTCTTGGCACAGACGAATGGGTCACATACACTTACGCAAAATGAATCATTTGGTGTCAAATGAATTAGTGAATGGTGTTCCTCTTAAAAATTTTCATCTTCAAGACATCTGTGTCTCGTGCCAGAAAGGAAAACAAACGAAGAAGCGACACCCTACAAAGAAAGTCAACACGGTGGCTGTTCCTCTTGAACGTTTGCACATGGATTTGTTCGGTCCTGTCAAGCACAAAAGTATTAGGAATGATCAATACTGCCTCGTGATTACTGATGATTATTCAAGATTTTCTTGGGTGGCGTTCATGGCACATAAGAGTGAAACCTTCGGTATTATCAAAAACTTAATCATTCAGATTGAGAATCTATATAAGTTGAAGGTTAGGCGGATACGTAGCGATAATGGTACTGAATTCAAAAATCATGCCATGGCGGAGTTTTGCACTTCAAAGGGTATTCTTCACGAATATAGTGCAGCTTATACTCCTCAACAGAATGGCGTCGCTGAACGTAAGAACCGCACATTGATCGAGACTGCTAGGACTATGTTGGTAGAGTCACAATTGCCGATTCCTTTTTGGACTGAAGCTGTGTCCTCTGCATGTTATACGTTGAACCGAGTCCTTACAGTCAAAAGGCACAACAAGACCTGCTTCGAGCTTATTAACAAACGGAAACCAGATTTGTCTTATCTTGAACCGTTTGGTGCTCCATGCACAATAATCGATCCTAATGGAAAGTTTGGGGCAAGAGCCATTGAGGGATACTTTCTTGGGTATTCCACCCCAAACTTAAGAGTCTGGAATCTAGAGACTAAAAGGGTCGAGGAATGGTCTGAAGTCAGAGTACAAAGGCACACTTTACCAGTCAAAAATCCTGGTCAGCCTTGGATGTTTGAGTACGATGACTTTTTCAATTCGATCAATGTTGAAGCAGTTGAAGAAAATGCAGCTGCAAGGATGTTTTTCGAGAGTGACAATGCAACAGATTCACCGTTGGTTCGACCAATTATTGTCAATCAAGAACCATCTTCAGTGAACAATAATGCTCTCGACAATGAGGATTTTCACGATGCTACCGAATTGAACGAATCTTCAGAGGATGATGAATTCCTAGATGCAGATCAAGAAGCTCCAATAACAGCAGTTCATGGTACTTCAGAGGGTACTCCTCCAGTGGGCGTCCCTGGAACAGCTGAAGCCACTGCATCATCCTCTTCGTCAATTCCGGGCATTGAATTAATTGTTGATCTCAATCTCAACAATCTGGGTACAAACATTTTAGTTCAAGATAATCCAGAGACAAGGATTCATAATACCCATCCTCAACAAAACATCATCGGAAATGTGCAAAGTGGCGTTCAAACAAGAAACATGTTGCGGAACAACAAAAATGCAGGCTTGTATGCAGCTATCAGAGAATCTGGGCAACAAAACGATTGGTCTTTCGCGTGTTATGTCTCACAGGAAGAGCCAAGAACTTGGAAAGAAGCATTGAAAGATAGCTCTTGGGTTGAAGCAATGCAGGAAGAACTGCAACACTTCCAGAAGCTTGGTGTCTGGAAACTCGTAGAGAAACCTGCTGGTTACAAGAAGATTGGTACCCGTTGGGTGTTTAAATGCAAAAAGGATGACCGTGGAATCGTTATTCGAAACAAAGCAAGGCTAGTTGTTCAAGGTTTTCGTCAGATAGAAGGAATCGACTACAACGAAGTGTATGCACCTGTTGCACGTCTAGAAGCAATTCGGATCTTTTTGGCTTATGCCTCATTCAAAGGTTTCAAGGTATACCAGATGGACGTGAAAAGTGCATTCTTACATGGTGTAGTGGAAGAAGAGGTGTACGTCGAACAACCTCCAGGTTTTGAAGATCCTATCCATCCCGATCGGGTTTGGTTGCTCAACAAAGCTCTCTATGGTCTACATCAAGCACCGCGAGCTTGGTACGCAACCTTATCTAATTATTTGCTGGAGAATGGATTTCGCAGAGGTCTTATCGATTGTACTCTTTTCGTCAAAGAACAAGATGGAGATCTTCTACTGGTACAGGTATACGTTGATGATATTATTTTTGGTTCTACTAATGATGTTTTGTGTAGGAATTTCGAGCGCATTATGCAGGATAAATTCGAGATGAGTGCTATGGGGGAAATGACTTTCTTTTTGGGCCTACAAGTACAACAAACTGAGTCTGGGATATTCATCCATCAGACTAAATATGTTGGTGACATCTTGAGCCGTTTCCAGATGTCTGATGCAACGCCCATCGGTACCCCATTGCCGCAAAATCACGGAATTACTCCAGACTTGAAGGGTCAAGATGTTAGCCCCTCACACTACCGCGCGATGATCGGATCTCTTATGTACCTCACAGCATCAAGACCAGATATAATGTACCCAACGTGCCTGCTTGCCAGATATCAAGTCAACCCGAAGGCCTCACATCTTGCAGCTGTAAAAAGGATTTTTCGTTATTTGAAGGGTTACCCTGACACCGGTCTATGGTACCCTAGGGATAATAACTTTGACTTGATCGCATTCAGTGATTCTGATTTTGGCGGATGCAAAATCGACGGCAAGTCCACAACGGCTGGATGTCAGTTTTTGGGAAATCGCCTAGTCACATGGCAGTGCAAGAAACAGACCTGTGTCGCTACATCAACATGCGAAGCTGAATACATTGCTGCCTCAAGTTGTTGCTCCCAAGTCCTGTGGATCCAACAACAAATGCGCGACTACGGTTTTGAATTCCTAACTACTCCTATTTACGTTGATAATTCTGCTGCATTACAGATCACTAAAAATCCTGTGCAGCATTCAAAGACTAAGCACATCGACATTAAGTATCACTTCATACGTGATTGCTTTGAGAAAAGGCTAATCGATGTTGCTTATGTCCACACCGATGACCAACGTGCCGACCTTTTTACCAAAGCATTTGACAAATCAAGATTTGACTTTTTATTATTGGTAAACGGCGTTAAGGTCAAGCAAGAGTAAAACCGACATCGGAAAATCATTTTTGTAAATACCTTTGTGTTTTTACACTTTATCTTAGTTTATTGATTTTAGGGGGAGTAAATCTAAATCCAAATTTGAAAAATCCAAAAACATCGAAAAATTTCAAAAACACAAAAACAATAGAAAAACAAAAATGAGTTTCCTGGCGAGCAAAAGAGAAAATGATAGTACATCAGTGGTCTGTCTAAACCTCTTTAAACCTAAACTGAAAAACGATAAGCAGCTCTATATAAGATGTATCGGTAGGCTCACAATCATTTTAAAGTGTGCAGGGTGATATAAACTTAAATCGACTGAAGACTGGGTGGGAACCATTCATTGGCATATGGTCTTGGTACCGAAATTTCGTTTGAGAGATTGCCGAGGTTCTGAGATATTCGGTCTTTATGCTGCTTATCATCTGGGTATCATGGTTGTTTCTATAAAAGACAAAGTCTAGATCTTCCATGATACTATACATACGTGTACATACTGCATACTGCATTCGACCTCAATAAGTGATCAACAATCACATGTCCCCAAAATAAGTGATAAAATATCACATTTATCCGGGAGTCAAGTTCGTCTCTCTGCTGTACGAAAGTACTGACCTGTTCACGGACTTGCTCCTGTGCCCTCATGCATCGAAAATCAAGTTCCTCATCAATAAGTGATTATATCACATAGGGCTTGTTTTCAAACAAAATAAGTGAGAATCTCACATCATATACGGTCAAACAGATGATAATCGGTATACTCACCGGTAAGATGAACCCTCGTGCATACCTTGATACGGGAATGTGTCGTGATGTGGATGAACACCGGTCGGTAAGTATAAATCATACCTTAACGTATCCCCTCGCCATGATTACATCTGATAAGTTTAGCTTATGTGGACAACAATACCGATAATTGTTATAGGATGCTTATCTTAATGTTAATTAAAAGAACAACAAGAGCGTTTTGACATGACCGTACACTGATATGATTCTCTTACCCTCGAAACTCGCAAAAAGAATGTCTGTAAATATTTATTTACTGCTTTAATTTTCTGCATCTTTGTATATATTGATTTACTGCTTTCAGTCTTTAAATTTGAAATATTCAAAAAGTCCAAAAAGATTTTAGGTGTGTTTTAACATAAACTTTCTAAAAAAAACCAAAAAGATTTTATTTCTATTTTATTTTCGATCGTACGATGTTGGAGCTCGAGTCTTCGTTACCTGAAACCTGAACGAAAACCGAAAACGACTAAATCTTCATAAATGGTCGAAATTTGCAAGTTTTGAAAGTTAAAAACCTAAAATTGATAAATTCATTAAACTTTCAAACTGTCGGACGGTGTTTGATTGAACAATGGTCACATGTGTGTCGTTTGCTTATGATATTCCAAGCAGTTGTTCTCATTACGCGTTTAGATTTCTTGCATGTGCAGATTCTAAAGGCAAGGAGAACATGGTCGATGACAAAGCCTCGGAATGAAGACACGACGTGAAGGCGCTCAAGTGATGAAGATGATCGAGTTGCCGCTGACCATCATCAATACCACAAGGATCTCAATTCATAACGAACAAGTATTTCACGAGCATAACTCAAGGGGGAGCTTATGTTAAGGGGGAGTTTGTCAACACACTTCCTACATGAAACGGGGAGTTTGTTGGTACACTTTCTGCTTTCAAGACGTGAAGACTTTAAAGATCCTCCGACATTGAAGACTTGAAAGGACGTCAAAGACTTGAAGACACAAAGATCGAGACAAAGAACAAGTTATGAAATTCGAGACAAAGCTACAGCCAAGGGGGAGTTTGTTGGTGCACTTGTGTCTGTACTTTGTCTGTATTTGGTCATGATGTAAAACGATGTCTTTGTTAGTCCTGTAAGTTTGACCAAGTCAACCATCCTCCGGTTTGACTTAGTCAAACAGTTAGAACATTTGTTTGAAAGATGCCTGTGTCGAAGGATGTGTGTCATCGAAGGATTGCTTATATCCTTCGATGAGCCCGAAAGATAAGCCTTCGATGGATGGACTTCGAAAGATCCCATCCTTCGAGGTACATGTTGATCCTTCGATGGCTGTATGATCGAAAGATGATGTTTCGATCAGTAATCCTGATCCTTCGACCAGACCTGATGTGTTCGGGTATATATACCCAAGTGTTGTGTTCATTTCAGTAGAGAGAGCTTCATTTGTGAGACACTAGATAGACAAAAGGAGAGCATTCTGCTGAGAGCATTCTGTAAAAACACACACACACACTTAGAGAGTTTGCAAAACAGATTTGTAAACCTTGTGCTTGTAACGGAACCTTTCATACGTATTAATACAAGTGGTGTTAATCGGTGAATCTTGTGTGTCTTGTGTTTATGCTTGTTTCTATCTCGGTTTGCATGCTAGCTTGGATTCCGCACTCGCTAGTGTGTTAGACATAACAAGGAATAGGTTAAACCTCAACCTCCGAGGGACCTACATAGGGATTATCAACTGGAATTTTATACGTAATTTTTCAAACTGATATATACACACAAAACTTAATATATAATTTTTAAACCTATTAATCGGATTGGATTAATAAGTATACAATACCAACTGATAGCAAAGCCATTGGTAGGGTTTGAGGAGGGTGAGATGTAGGCAAACCTTCCTCTATCCCTAGCGATCCTATACCTAGTGATAGAAAGGTTGCTTTAGGAAAGACCACCCCCCACACACCCCCCCAATAACAAACAGTAGAACACAATCACATGCATGGCCACCTAAAGTTAAAGGAAATCTAGGCCTCTACGACACAACTAAGACCCAAATGTACCACTTGTTAATAGTCCTTAACTTTAATCTTATGTCTCCACAAACCCTTATCCTGGACCATGTACTCGTAGATGTGTAACTCTAGCAAATCCTGCCTAAAAGGATTAATAAGTATAATTTTTCAAATCCATCGAAGATTTTGACCAAGTTTGACTGTCTTTGACCAATTATTGATTTTAGGGGTTGACTAGTTGAAACTGTATGGACAACCTAGTAATTAGCGATTAATCGCCCCCTAGAGCCGATTTTTACAACATCATAATTGTTAAAAGCATTAACTTGTGATAGAGAACACAATAACTAATTTTTCAAATTTACCATATATAAAATGCAAAAAATAATGTTTATTAACCAAATCAAACCGATTAGATCACACCAAATCAACTAAGAGCAACAACTCAAATCAGGTTAGATTAGGTTAAACAAAATTTAGGCAAATTATTCCGATTTGGGAATAAAATACCCGTGAAGTCAAAAAGAAGTTAAATCGAATTTGTAACAATCAAACAAGATTTTGTAACCCTAAATATCGGATGAAACAAGGCGAAAAGGTTTAATTGCGAAATATATGAAAGATAACTCAACAAGCAAAAAGGGAAATATTCAAACAAAGATGCGATGGAAGAACATATACGGACAATTGCAAACTAGCAAAGTTGAAAATGGAGTGGTTGATTGAATAGCTTCGGCAACCACAAATAGCAACCATGCAAATTAGAGACACACAAACATGAGATAGGAAATTATATATAGAGGAAGAAACCTCCTCTAATTTAAACCCTAAGGTTCAATGGGCTATATATTGGGCTATAACATCAATGACCAAACCCAACCCAATCTTTCATTAAAAAATAATATCCCTCACTTTCACGTATACAACCCAATCCTACTCAATTTTTGAAACACATTACAACCCAACTGTTGATACATATTATGTGGACGTGACTCGGTTCGGATCGACTCGGTTCGGTTCGACTCGGTTCGGTTTGACTCGGTTAGGTTCGGCTCAAGCCCGACATCACCACATTCCTCCGTCGTGCGCCCCAGAGTTCGACACGCGAAGCACGGAGAGCCGCGAACCAATCCCGTTTACACATCACCATGACATCATCATGATGATGTCACAAGTTGGACTAACTTTGCAATCTGAATTTATGGATTCATGAACGTGCATGATCATTGGGCCAATCAAATTTCACTTGGGCCGAAACAATTCTTTGATTTGGGCCAGAAACTGACTTGGGCCGAAACCACATAATTGATCATGCATGTCGACGGAACTCAACATCTGTTTCGTCGACTTTGAAGTGTTTCGTCGACAACAATATAGTTTCGTCGAACTTGTTAAAATTTTTAATTGTAGGTCCACCCGGAGGATCGAGTAACCTCTATTCCCTGTTTTCCGACAAACCCGAGAGTGCGGAATCCTAACGGGTAAGTTAAACCAAGTTCGAACACGTAAATGATAAACACGAGACTCAACGATTAACACTCCATTGTATTAATACTTGAAACGGTTACAATACAATGTTTACAAAATAATCTCTGTAAACTCTCTCTGGTTCTCTCGTGTGTGTGTTCTGTGTTCTATTCTGAGTTCACTGAATATATATAGTCACAGACACGACGAAACTGAACAAGTCGACGAAACATAAATTGTTGTCGATGAAACACTTCAAAGTCGACGAAACAGATGTTGAGTTCCGTCGACATGCATGATCAATTAAAATGTACGCACCAGCAGCACGTCTGAAGTTCAAAATCAACAAGATGAATGTGCAGTGTACGTTTCTTCGCTGTGTGATTGAAGAAAATCTGTTTGTTGAACAAACCAACCAGGTGTGCGGATGCCTTGGCATGGATTGAACAACCGCACACTACTTCTCAAAGAGAAAGATAAAGACCTTCGCTGGTGCAATGTGAAAGACCACCCGGACCCAAAGGTTTATGTTCTTGGTGCTGAGAAGAGTTTTCTCGGGTTAATCTCAGTAGCTACAAAATCGACTTTGAAATGTTTGGGAGAGCGCTCAGATTCCTTGCAATGCATGAAACAGTTACAGGATACGATTTTAAATTTCTAATCTCTCCTATACTTGTTGATATTTAAGTTGCTTTATGAATTATATCATCTCGTACAACCATCTTTGGCCAGACACGTTGAACTCGAATATCACCTCACACGTGATTGTTTCATTATGAAACTCGTCAATGTTGTCATGGTCCACACCAATGACCAACGTGCCGACCTTTTTACCAAAGCATTTGATAAATCAAGATTTGATTTTTTATTATTGGTAAACGACAAGCAAGAGTAATCCGCATCGAAAATCGTTTTTGTAAATATCTTTGTGTTTTTAAAATTATTTTAAGTTTGTCGATTTTAGGGGGAGTAATTCCAAAATTTGAAAATTCAAAAACATCGAAAAATTTCAAAACTCAAAAACAATAGAAAAACAAAAATGAGTTTCCTGGCGAGCAAAAGAGAAAATGATAGTACATCAGTGGTCTGTTGAAACCTTTTTAAACTGAAATGAAAAATGTTATGCAGCTCTATATAAGATGTATCGGTAGGCTCACAATCATCTTAAAGTGTGCATGGTGATATAAACTTAAATCGACTGAAGACCAGGTGGGAACCACTCATTGGCATATGGTCTTAGTACCGAAATTTCGTTTGAGAGATTGCCGAGGTTCTGAGATATGTGGTCTTTATGCTGTTTATCATCTGGGTATCATGGTTGTTTCTTTTACCGAAACAAACGGAGACGAAGTCTAGATCTTCCTTGATACCATACATACGTGTACATACTGCATACGACCTCAATAAGTGATCAACAATTACATGTCCACAAAACAAGTGATAATATATCACATTTATCCGGGAGTAAAGTTCGTCTCTTTGCTGGACGAAAGTACTGACCTGTTCACGGACTTGCTCTTGTGCCCCTCATGCATCTGAAAATCAAGTTCCTCATCAATAAGTGATTCTATCACATAGGGCTTGTTTTCAATCAAAATAAGTGAGTTTCTCACATTTTCATATACGTCAAAGCAGATGATAAATGGTATACTCACCAGTAAGATGAACCCTCGTGCATACCTTGATACGGGAATGTGTCGTGATGTGGATGAACACCGGTCGGTAAGTATAAATCATACCTTAACGTATCCATTCGCCATGATTACATCTGATAAGTTGAGCTTATGTGGATAACAATACCGATAATCGTTATAGGATGTTTATCTAAATGTTAACTAAAAGAACAACAAGAGCGTTTTGGCATGACCGTACACTGATATGATTCTCTTACCCTCGAAACTCGCAAAAAGAATGTTTGTATATATTTACTTTTCTTAGTTTCTGCAACTCTGTAGATATTTACTTTTCGTCCGGCTGGTTTTCGTCCAGCTTGTTTTCGTCCAGCTTGTAGGTCCACTGGGATTTCGTTGACAAAGATAACCAGACAAGTTTAGATATTTTCAAAACCTTATCCTCTGACACAAAGACTTCCTTTTCAAACACACATGCTTTCTCTGATGTAGAAGCTCCTTTTTCAACAACAAATCATTTGTAAAGCCAAGAATGTCAAACAAACATATTATAATCAATCTTCAATAATGTATAACACAATCAAATCCAGTAATTTAAGATCAAACACAGAAAACTTATGAAGAACACTTGAAGATATGAAGAACAATATGAGTTTTCTGGCCGAGATAATCACCGGAATAATTTCCGAACACAATTTTGCAAGAAAGTTTAACAAAAACCTTATTGTAACATATATATGTAAAACTTAAACAAGGTTTTAATATGAACTAACAGCAAATAATACCAAGATTTTCAAGATTTTAACAACGTTTTTCAGAAAAAGAATGATATTCAAAGCTCAAAACTTAACTATTTCTGAAAATGCATGAAAATCTTTCAAAACACAAGATAAACAAACTTGGTTTTAACAAGGAATCGAGCCAAATGCTGTGATACCAATTGTAGGTTCACCCAGAGGATCGAGTCAACCTCTATTCCTGTTTTCCGACTAACCCGAGAGTGCGGAATCCAAACGGGTAAGTTAAACCAAGTTACGAACACGTAAAACACAAGATTCACCGATTAACACTCCAATGTATTAATCTAGAAAACTGTTACAAAGCAATGTTTACAAGATGCTCTCATAAACTCTCAGTGTGTGTGTGTTTATAGTGTGTTCGCTCCGAAATCTATTCAGACTTCTCTCTGTCTTTCTGTCTGTTATGTTGTGTATTTATACTAACACCATGGACGAAAACTGATTGCCGACGAAAACTGATTGACGAAATCCAATATCTCGACGAAATCCCTGATTTCGTCACATGGGATTTCGTCCTAAGGGATTTCGCCACAAGGGTGTCTTCGTCACTCATTGGACCAGTGTCTTGGGCTTGTGCTTCATCTCATGATGTTGGGCTTCTACATAGATGGGCCAAACAACAATGGGCTTCGTACAACAAACAGACAACACCTATAAACATAATCTAATATGCAAACTGCACACACGCAGTTGCATTTACATCGAACGTTACGAAGTAACTAGCATACCGAGTCAAGACAGGAGGTTGTCTTGACTACGGCCTTCACTTCATAGCCGAGTCGAACCGAGCCGAGCCGTATCCACATAATATGTATCAACAAAAACAAGGGGCATACACATTCTAGCAGCATATACTACAGGTTTACATGACCCTTTGCAACGTTAACAGGGGATGAGCATTGACTTCTAACAACTTAAAAAGGTAAACTTGGCAAAATAAATCGCAAATCTCCCTATGTGGAAAAAGTTTAGTTTTGATGTATGTATCACAAGTGTTAAAGCATTAACTCATCATAGAGATCACAACATCTCATTTTGCAAACCAAATTTCAACGTCACCAACTCTTGCGCGTAAATAGTAAATACCAATCAGATTAGTGTGTAAATATCAGATTTGTAAACTGAAATCCATGAGTAATTAAATCAGATTTTTTATCAAATAATTGCATTTTGTAGCCCAAAGCCCCAAACCTCAAAGAAAATAAGGGCAAACGGATCTAACTAAAAGAATGTATGGAAGATGACTGAATAAGAGAAAAGGAAACTATCAATAGAGAAGCTAGGAAAGCAAATTTACCTGCAATCGTAAACACGCTGCAAGAGAGTGGCATAGTGGAGTCGAGACAATTGGGGCTAAAATTTTCATAGTGTCTGTAGGTAACTTAATTATCCAAGTCACGTGTACATACATATAGTCCAAGGCATGGTTAGCAACAACACCTCACAAGACATTTCTTATAAACCAGAAATGGTTCAGACTATATAAGCCTATAATGACAACTCAAAAAAAAAAAAAAATGCTAAAATGGTTTTGAAACTCAAAGGTACATGTTCTATTGGTGGATTTTATTCCTCACCAAAAAAACTACAAGTTATCCAAACAACACACACAGAGTATCATTCCAATTTAGTAAGTTTGGTTAAGTTGGAAACTGGAAAGCTTAAAATGCAATAACAAAGATACAACTAGAAACAATTTTACTTGAGCTTAACAAAAATCTCCAACTACAATAATCCATGAAACATCGTTCAGATCTTTTCAAGCTAACAGAAATCTTAAACAGATTGAATTTCAACCTAGTAACTGGCGTTTATCAGTGTAGTATATTTAATAGCATAAATCTTCCTAAAAAAATCTCAAAACTTTAATAGTCCCCTTTTATATAACTTGAAAATATACTTCTTATAGTCATAATTTAGGTTTTAATGAGGATTTGCACTTTTTCTTTAGCTTGTATTATTTGCACATCAAAAACTCAACAAATTTTATTAAATAAAGTATATAGGAGAGAAAATTATAAGTTGTTTATATAATATAAAAGTTTAATTAGAAGACTCATTCCTTTCATACGGGCAAACCAAACATGAAATGGCATGTACAAACCATTTCATCCCAGAGATATTGATAGACATCGAAATTCCAAACCATTTGCTTCAACATTTAAAATCGTATCCTATCAAATGTGCACCTTTTGAGTGTATTTAGAATGTAGTCAATAATTCTCCTAGATTTACGCCCATATAGAAAATCATAGATCAAATAAACAAGTTACTGCAGTCTCTATTGGATTTGATGTGGTTGTAGACCATATAATGAAGAAGAAATATCAAAGTGATCACACAAAATCAAGATGTTGAATCAAGAAGAGCTAGAAACACCTTGTGTGGAATTTGGGATATTATTAGACTGGTTTATAATTTGGGTGTGTGAGCTGATGAACTTTGAAATGTCTGATGGATAAAACAAAGTGATTTAGCACCAAAAGCTTGAATGATTTAAACCTCCGTATGAATTAATTCTAGATAAAGACGAAGTACTTGAAGACTAAATATTACAATTAGATTTGTAAGCTTTAAACATAAGAATTTAAAATTAACAGATAAGAATCAACCTTTTTAATAAGATTTGGTTCAACCCAACATTTTCAATGTGTGAATGATGACGTGGGTGCCCTGTGGCTCCCACTCAGCAAAGCCAGGAAGCAGGAAGCAGGAAGCAGGAAGCAGGAAGCAGGAAGCAGGAAGCTGGAAGCTGGAAGCTGGGAGCTTGGCTTCCTGTCAGGAGCTTTGTAGGACCGTGTTTCGGGACCGAAACCATGATTAGTGTGAGATTAGTTCAAGACGGGAGAGATTAGAGATGGATAAACAAAACTTCTTTGTATTAATCGGTAGTAAAACATTACAAATCGGCCCGATTACAAGATAACGAACTAATACCAAAGGAGTATACATCCGGGGAGAGACCAAGTGGTGATCTCTCCCCCAAACACTAAAGCTCACAGTGAACTCTCTCAATAAGCTCACTTTTTCTCACACTCTCTAGTTTGCAAATGACAAAAGGTTTGCTATTTATAGCAACACCCCCATTGTCTAGCAAACACACATGGCGAAACAAATAACCCTCTTGTTTGACCACTTCAAACGAGCGGGTCAATACACGTTCGTTTGACCATTTCACTAACTGTTACATATTCAGCATAAAATAAATCTAATCTATTCGACAAGCATCGGACACAAAATCTGCATCAACAAATTCCCCCTTGTCCGTTGCTGTCGAATGCTGAAAATGCAACTGCAATCGATCTTCAGTCAAGTATTTATCTTCTCTGTGTTAACTAATCCCCCCTTGACCGATGATCCAGGTAAGTAGTATCTTGACGCTCCTTGTATATTAGTTCCCCCCTCAAAGTACGCGTATCCGTGTTGGGTGTTGTGCAATTTCCTCACAAGGCTCAATTGACCGATCTTCCGCTGATCTTCCAATACTCCAACCGGCATTTGATAAGGGTTCCGTTCTTTAAGAACTGCATCAAGTCTTGATCTGTCATAAGAACTCTATTTCATTCAAGCATACTACATTGGTAGAGATTTCTGGTGAACTGTCTTCTGTAAACCGTCTTTGTGAAATCGACCAAGTAATGCACTTTAATCTTCAGCATCAACACTCAGGAAAGTCAGCTAGACCAAGTATATCCCTTGCAAGCTCAACCAAATAGCACGCTTAGTTGAACTACATCCGGATCTCATTGTCTCGCTTTTGTGAAGTTGACCACGTAATACACTACGGATCTTCAGCATCAGTACTCAGGAAGTCAGCTTGACCAAGTACATCGTTTGCAAACTCAACGAATTGAGTTACCCCCAGATCCCTGTAAAATCCCAAAGAAACATCAAACCCAAAACCGAATCCTGCGGGTCTTCATCTTTGAACTATCAGCTTTCATAAAGATTCCTCAGGTCTTCTGTGAACAGCGCTTTGAAACTACTGTCGAATTTAGATACCTGTATGTTTCCGTGCAAAACCCTTCACGCTGGCTGGAGAATTAGTTAAAATTCTCAAATATGTGTCTGTGCAAAACATTCCACGCCGAACCATTTGTATCACCAGAAAATCACAAACTCTACCACCTGTATTGCGTTTAGAAATTTACCGAAGAAATTCAACATATGAAAATTTTTTATCCCCCCATTTCTTTGGTAAGATCTCTAAACCTTAACAGATTCTCTCCACTTCAGAGAAACTGTCGTCAATTTTATAGAACAAATTCTCTCCATTGAGTAGAATTTTTCTTCAAATGTTCACCAATTCCCTCCACTGAGCGGAACTGTCGTCAATCTTCTTCACTGAATGTTCTCGGTTGTTCGAAAAATCACGAAAACGACTTTCTTCTTTGCATATTCTAGTTGAATAAGAACGCCCCCTAGTACCCCGTAGGATCCGACTTGTATCCCTCCAAAGACTTTGTGAACTTGTTAGGGCTGGTATTGACATTCCAGGTTCATTCAATCGTTACCAAATGTGAGAATACGACAATAAACAAAGAGCTTTCTTCTTTGCATATTCTAGTTGATAAAGAAATTCACCTAGCACCCCGTAGGATCCGACGTGTATCCCTCCAAAGACTTTGTGAACTCGTTAGGACCGGTATTGACATTCCAGGTTCATACGTTCGTTTTCAAATGCGAGAATATGACAATAAACAAAATGCTTTCGAACATTTACGAATAACCGATAACAATCATAAACATTGACGTGCGGAAGTGAACATACTGTTTTTTTTGGCCTATAGTAGTCAAGTCACCAAAATTTGACGTATGCATCGGTAACCGTGACTACCCCACGTTCTAAAAATAATTATTTGTTTTCATCATGCAGCATCATCCGGCGCACTCCACGAACCCGTACGAATTTGACGTTGACATTTAGAAGCGCGGTTCAACTAAACTTCATGAACACCCGACCAACTAGTTGTTTACAAATTTAAGAACTAAATTTGCAACAAAACTCAAAGCCCACACTTGAACTTATAGAAAATTTTGTTGATCCAATTTTTTTTTTCAAGAAGCCCAACATGAATTTTGATGTCTTTCAATATTAGAGGCCCAAGACATAAGAGTTATCATCAAGCAATCACAGCCCAATCAAACTTAAATCCATACATGTCACAAGAATGGATCCAATTTGTAAAAGAAGCCCAACTGCGACTTAATTATATCCAACATAAGTGGGCCTCTTTGTCTCGTACAAGTGAGCCCAACTAGAAAAGAAGTAGCTGCCATCTTTATCTCTGCGATAAACACATATCCAAAACCCCCAAAATTGTGCATACATCTTCTTATCTTTACCAAACATCCAAGACCCCACTAATTTCTTTCAAAAACCCCAACTTCGATACACAAACAACATCAGCACCTCCCAAAACCATCTGCTTGTCCACCCACTTTTATCTCTCTTCAACAACATTACATACCTTCTAGGGTTTCTTAATGCAGTTGTAGATGGAACCAACACACCAGTAAACAATCCAATGATCGGCGACAACACCGACGACGAATCCTCTCCGATGACTATCCTGGACGCTTCCAGCTATCAGCTCCACGATCTAGACTCAATCGAGTTCCCTGTAGGTCCGGCTAGGGGAGGATCTAGTCGCCCAATCCTTGTATACAAACCACCCCGGTTGTGCGGAATCCAACCGGAATAGCAAACCGAGATAGAACACGCAATATAACGACACACAAGACTCAACGATTAACACCTCTGTATTAATACGTATGAAAGATCAGTTACAAGCTCAATGTTTACAAATATATTCTGTAAACTCTCAAAGTTCTCTCGTGTGTGTGTGTTCTCTGTTCTGGTGTCTCAGTGTTCTCTCCTGTCGAAACAGAACAAATGAACTCTATTTATACTAACAGACACACATACATATGACGAAACATAAAACAGGCGACGAAACAGAATCATGGTCGACGAAACACATCTGTTTCGTCGACTTCTGGGCTGATTCGCCGATGTGGTCTTAGGCCCAGTCAGTTTAAGGCCCAATCCCTGATTCGTCATCTTCTTTTAGCCCAAGGACTGTGATGTTGAGTCCAGTCCTTGTCTTGTCTCTTTTGTTGGCTTGACGTCTTGTACATGACGGAGGAAAGTCGTGTCAACACGGGCCGAACCGAGTCGCGTCCACAGTATCATGTATCAACAAACTCCCCCTTGGACGCTACTCGTGAGGTTCGCTTCTCATATCTTCTATGTCGGAGGATCTTCAAAGTCTTCACGTCTTCAAAGCAGAAAGTGTATCAACAAACTCCCCGTTTCATGTAGGAAGTGTGTTGACAAACTCCCCCTTAACATAAGCTCTCCTTTGAGGTATGCTCGTGAAATACTTGTTCGTTATGAAGTGAGATCCTTGTGGTATTGATGATGGCCAGCGGCAACTCGATCATCTTTGTCTTTTGAGTGCCTTCACGTTGTGTCTTCATTCCGAAGCTTGTCATCGACCATGTTCTCCTTGCCTTTAGAATCTGCACATGCAAGAAATCTAAACGCGTAATGAGAACAACTGCTTGGAATATAGTAAACATAAACAAACGACACACGTGTGACCATTGTTTAATCAAACACCGTCCGATAGTTTGAAAGTTTAATGTATTTTATCAATTTCAATTTTAACTTTCAACACTTTGCAAATTTCGACCGTTTATGAAGATTTAGTCATTTCGGTTTTCGTTCAGGTTTCAGGTAACGAAGACTCGAGCTCCAACATCGTACGATCGAAAATAAAATAGAAATAAAATCTTTTTGGCTTTTATCAAGTTTATATTAAAACACACTTAAAATCTTTTTGGACTTTTTGAATATTTCAAATGTAAAGACAGAAAGCAGTAAATAAATATTTACAGACATTCTTTTTGCGAGTTTCGAGGGTAAGATAATCATATCAGTTGTACGGTCATGCCAAAACGCTCTTGTTGTTCTATTAGTTAACATTAAGATAAGCATCCTATAACAATTATCGGTATTGTTGTCCACATAAGCTCAACTTATCATTTGTAATCATGGCGAGGGGATACGTTAAGGTATGATTTATACTTACCGACCGGTGTTCATCCACATCACGACACATTCCCGTATCAAGGTATGCACGAGGGTTCATCTTACCGGTGAGTATACCGATTATCATCTGTTTGACCGTATATGATGTGAGATTCTCACTTATTTTGATTTGAAAACAAGCCCTATGTGATAGAATCACTTATTGATGAGGAACTTGATTTTCATATGCATGAGGGCACAGGAGCAAGTCCGTGAACAGGTCAGTACTTTCGTACAGCAAAGAGACGAACTTGACTCCCGGATAAATGTGATATATTATCACTTATTTGTTTGGACATGTGATTGTTGATCACTTATTGAGGTCGAATGCAATATGTACACGTATGTATAGTATCATGGAAGATCTAGACTTGCGTCCCCGTTATTTTTCGGTAAAAGATACAACCATGATACCCAGATGATAAGCAGCATAAAGACCGAATATCTCAGAACCTCGGCAATCTCTCAAACGAAATTTCGGTACCAAGACCATATGCCAATGAATGGTTCCCACCCAGTCTTCAGTCGATTTAAGTTTATATAACCCTGCACACTTTAAAATGATTGTGAGCCTACCGATACATCTTATATAGAGCTGCTTATCGTTTTTCATTTAAGGTTTAAAGAGGTTTAGACAGACCACTGATGTACTATCATTTTCTCTTTTGCTCGCCAGGAAACTCATTTTTGTTTTTCTATTGTTTTTGTGCTTTTGAAATTTTTCCGATGTTTTTGGATTTTTCAAATTTTTGGATATACTCCCCCTAAAATCAATAAACTAAGACAAATTAAAAACACAAAGGTATTTACAAAAATGATTTTCCGATGTTGGTTTACTCTTGCTTGACCTTAATGCCGTTTACCAATAATAAAAAGTCAAATCTTGATTTGTCAAATGCTTTGGTAAAAAGGTCGGCACGTTGGTCATCGGTGTGGATATAAGCAACATCGATTAGCCTTTTCTCAAAGCAATCACGTATGAAGTGATACTTAATGTCGATGTGCTTAGTCTTTGAATGCTGCACAGGATTTTTAGTGATCTGTAATGCAGCAGAATTATCAACGTAAATAGGAGTAGTTAGGAATTCAAAACCGTAGTCGCGCATTTGTTGTTGGATCCACAGGACTTGGGAGCAACAACTTGAGGCAGCAATGTATTCAGCTTCGCATGTTGATGTAGCGACGCATGTCTGCTTCTTGCATTGCCATGTGACTAGGCGATTTCCCAAAAACTGACATCCAGCCGTTGTGGATTTGCCGTCGATTTTGCATCCACCAAAGTCAGAATCACTGAATGCGATCAAGTCAAAGTTATTATCCCTAGGGTACCATAGACCGGTGTCAGGGCAACCCTTCAAATAACAAAAAATCCTTTTTACAGCTGCAAGATGTGAGGCCTTCGGGTTGACTTGATATCTGGCAAGCAGGCACGTTGGGTACATTATATCTGGTCTTGATGCTGTGAGGTACATAAGAGATCCGATCATCGCGCGGTAGTATGAGGGGCTAACAGCTTCACCCTTCAAGTCTGGAGTAATTCCGTGATTTTGCGGCAATGGGGTACCGATGGGCGTTGCATCAGACATCTGGAACCGGCTCAAGATGTCACCAACATATTTAGTCTGATGGATGAATATCCCAGACTCAGTTTGTTGCACTTGTAGGCCCAAAAAGAAAGTCATTTCCCCCATAGTACTCATCTCGAATTTATCCTGCATAATGCGCTCGAAATTCCTACACAAAGCATCATTAGTAGAACCAAATATAATATCATCAACGTATACCTGTACCAGTAGAAGATCTCCATCTTGTTCTTTGATGAAAAGAGTACAATCGATAAGACCTCTGCGAAATCCATTCTCCAGCAAATAATTAGATAAGGTTGCGTACCAAGCTCGCGGTGCTTGATGTAGACCATATAGAGCTTTGTTGAGCAACCAAACCCGATCGGGATGAATAGGATCTTCAAAACCTGGAGGCTGTTCGACGTACACCTCTTCTTCCACCACACCATGTAAGAATGCACTTTTCACGTCCATCTGGTATACCTTGAAACCTTTGAATGAGGCATAAGCCAGAAAGATCCGAATTGCTTCTAGACGTGCAACAGGTGCATAAACTTCGTTGTAGTCGATCCCTTCTATCTGACGAAAACCTTGAACGACTAGCCTTGCTTTGTTTCGAATAACGACTCCACGGTCATCCTTTTTGCATTTAAACACCCAACGGGTACCAATCTTCTTGTAACCAGCAGGTTTCTCTACGAGTTTCCAGACACCAAGCTTCTGGAATTGTTGCAGTTCTTCCTGCATTGCTTCAACCCAAGAGCTATCTTTCAAAGCATCTTTCCAAGTTCTTGGCTCTTCCTGTGAGACATAACACGCGAAAGACCAATCATTTTGTTGCCCGGATTCTCGGATAGCTGCATACAAGCCTGCATTGTTGTTGTTCCGCAACATGTTTCTTGTTTGAACGCCACTTTGCACATTTCCGATGATATTTTGTTGAGGATGGGTATTATGAATCCTTGTCTCTGGATTATCTTGAACTGGAATGTTTGTACCCAGATTGTTGAGATTGAGATCAACAATTAATTCAATGCCCGGAATTGACGAAGAGGATGATGCAGTAGCTTCAGCTGTTCCAGGGACGCCCACTGGAGGAGTACCCTCTGAAGTACCATGAACTGCTGTTATTGGAGCTTCTTGATCTGCATCGAGAAATTCATCATCCTCTGAAGATTCGTTCAATTCGGTAGCATCGTGAAAATCCTCATTATCGAGAGCATTATTGTTCACTGAAGATGGTTCTTGATTGACAATAATGGGACGAACCAACGGTGAATCTGTTGCATTGTCACTCTCGAAAAACATCCTTGCTGCAGCATTTTCTTCAACTGCTTCAACATTGATCGAATTGAAAAAGTCATCGTACTCGAACATCCAAGGTTGACCAGGATTTCTAACCGGTAAAGTGTGCCTTTGTACTCTGACTTCAGACCATTCCTCGACCCTTTTAGTCTCTAGATTCCAGACTCTTAAGTTCGGGGTGGAATACCCAAGAAAGTATCCTTCAATGGCTCTTGCCCCAAACTTTCCATTAGGATCGATTATTGTGCACGGAGCTCCAAACGGTTCAAGATATGACAAATCTGGTTTCCGTTTGTTAATAAGCTCAAAGCAGGTCTTGTTGTGCCGTTTGACTGTAAGGACTCGGTTCAACGTATAACATGCAGAGGCCACAGCTTCAGTCCAAAAAGGAATCGGCAATTGTGACTCTACCAACATAGTCCTAGCAGTCTCGATCAATGTGCGGTTCTTACGTTCAGCGACGCCATTTTGTTGAGGAGTATAAGCTGCACTAAATTCGTGAAGAATACCTTTTGAAGTGCAAAACTCCGCCATGGCATGATTTTTGAATTCAGTACCATTGTCGCTACGTATCCGCCTAACCTTCAACTTATATAGATTCTCAATCTGAATGATTAAGTTTTTGATAATACCGAAGGTTTCACTCTTATGTGCCATGAACGCCACCCAAGAAAATCTTGAATAATCATCAGTAATCACGAGGCAATATTGATCATTCCTAATGCTTTTGTGCTTGACAGGACCGAACAAATCCATGTGCAAACGTTCAAGAGGAACAGCCACCGTGTTGACTTTCTTTGTAGGGTGTCGCTTCTTCGTTTGTTTTCCTTTCTGGCACGAGACACAGATGTCTTGAAGATGAAAATTTTTAAGAGGAACACCATTCACCAACTCGTTTGACACCAAATGATTCATTTTGCGTAAGTGAATGTGACCCATTCGTCTGTGCCAAGAGATTGAGTCTTTTTCTGTGGCTTTGGAAACGAAACAAGTTGCTTGTGCAGACGTTGTGATAGCTTGGCTCATATCAAGGACATACAGATCATTTATCCTTGGAGCCGACAAGAGAATCCATTCTTTTGGAATTTTGAAGCCGGGTTTCAGCACATAACATCCATTTGCATCAAAGTGTACTGAGAACTGCTTATCACAAATTTGAGAAACACTAAGAAGATTGTGATCAAGTTGTTGTACGAAGTTGATCTTGTCAAAACTAACAACCCCGTTGGAAATCATTCCTTCACCCGTAATATATCCGCCCTTATCTCCAGCAAAAGCAACATAACCTCCTCTAATAGATTTGACGTCGTAGAGAAGCTTCATGTCGCCTGTCATGTGCCTGGATGCCCCACTATCAACAATCCAATAACTACTGATAGTTCCTCCTGGAACACCCTGCACATGAACTCACACCATTAGTTGGAGATGGGGACCCAAGCCATTGTGGTCTTGGGTCTTCCATTTTCATCAATGACAATAACTTCTATTCTTTGATGATTTGAAAATTGTGATGGTCCCCCTGAATTTTTAACCGTTTTTGGTTTCCATGTCTGTTTTGGTTTACCAGTGTCATTGTTTAACATTTTAACTTCGTGATTGTTTGAAGTTTTTGAAAATTTTGAATTTTCTGGCTTAACGGAAACAGATTGTTTGTTAACCACATCGGTTTTAATTGCCTTTTCAATTTTCTTGACCTGTTGGCGTTTATGTTTCTTTTCCCTTTCTTTTACAAGGCGGGGATCTTGTTTTACAGAAACAGATCGTTTGCGGTCAGTTTTGTCACGGGGATCATCTTCTTTGGCTTTTAATTTATGAAGATACGGGCAATTTCGAATGATATGCCCAATTGTACCACATTCAAAACATGATCTTCGTTCAACAAACCCCGAAGAAACATGTGATTGCCTTGCCGATGATGAACTTTGTGATCCCGAGGTACTAGGTTTTGAACTATTTAGTTCATTTCTTTTCATCACTGTTGCTTTCTTGACAAAATCTAGGTTAGATTGGTTTTCAAACTTTGCAATTTTGTCCGTTCCTTTAGATTTCACAAAGTTCACATACTTTTTCTTATTCTTATTCGGCTTCCTTTGACTTGGAGTCGGTGTTTTACCTCTTGGTTTGGCATGATTTTGCTGTTTTTGCACTGTTGGTAATTTTTGATTGCCAAATTGTTTTCGAACTTCGGCCTTTGGGATAGGAGGGCACTGTGTGACTGTAACACGTGATCCTGTCTTTCCCAAAAACTTACTTGTTGAATTTTCAAAGACTTTACTGATTAATGATTGATTAACATTCTTAATAGGAAAATCTTTGTCTGAATAAACTTTATCATCACCAACAAGAGTGTACAGCAAATCCACATTCTCCGACTCTTTTGCAGATGTTGACTCGGTTGGAACAGTCTTAGCGGGTTTTGCGGGAGGATCACATAGAATATGATTCTCAAGAGGTATGTCCTCTTCTTTGATTACCGCATCAGACTTTTCCGAATCAGTATCATCGGATTCATCATCAGAAGAATCAGTATCCTCAATCACAACTGTAGGATCCTGATTCTGTTCAGCAGAGGACACACATGTATCTGCTGACACATCTGAATCTGATGATACTTCTTTCTTGTATCCGAGACCTGTTGCACATTCTGCTGCAAATTCCTTAACATCTAGAGGAACAGATGGTTCAAAATGAGTTCTATACTCCTCATCGGGCAGTGCATCATAATTGTGTCTGACAGGTGGTGGACATTGCTTATATCCAATACATGTGACATCCTTTTTCTCTTTCTGAACATCAATGATGTGATCCAACACATAGCTAGAGCTCAAATAGCTATCTAACTTGAGTCGGATCGCCTCACTTTCGGTTTTAACACAAGCCATTTCCTTTTGCATTACCTCAAGGCGAGTTATATACAAATTAATGTCAGTTTGTTTTCTGGAAACCATTTTTGTTAACTCGATTTTATCTTTCTTTAATTTTTCAATCATCGATTTAAAATCCTTTTCATGGTTTTCATAAAACATGTTGGCTTCAGTGCACTTTGAAAGATCAACAGTTAATTTCTGATTATGAATGAATGTCACATCATATTTCTCTTGCAAAGCCTCGTGTTTGCCTTGCAATTCACACCACTTATCATTCAATGACACATGTTTGTCTTGCAAGTCAAACAAACTAGCTTGTACAGCATCATGTTTGCCTTGCAACTCAGACATGTTTGCCTCTAAATCAGCACATTTACCATTTAAACTATCACAGTTATCACAGCTAACAGAAGTGGGTTCATCGACACATACCTGACTTGATGAACTGTCGACATTAGCCATAAAGGCTGAATGGAGAGAAGACGAAGAATAAGCAGCTTGATCCACCAAAATAGATCTTCTTTGAATTCCTGTTGCAGCTTCATCCAATAGCTCATCAATAACTGCATCGACTGACGCACTTGATGTGTCATCTTCCCGATCATTCCCTGAACCCGAGGACTCTTCATCTGAACTTCCAGTGTAACCGGAGCTGTCTTCATCTTCAGAAGATTCATCACCATTGGTGGAAGATTCTCCACCACTGGCGTGTTTAAGATCCTTGACAATTTCAGCAAAGCAAACTGTTCCATCTGGAGCATCATTTCCCAACTGGATCGACCAATCACAACCTTCATCTACTTGAACCACAAGTGCCTGGTTGGCATTTGATGGTCCTGCTTGGCTTTGGTTGTTGACAGGTACCAACGTACGAACATTGTTCCTGTTCTGGTTCTGCTGGTTGCCTTGACCTCTGAAAGGATTCTGATTTCCATGTTGAGATGGCCTCGTACATTCACGCTTGAAATGACCACGTTAACCACAATTGAAGCATTTAACAGCCTGCTTATCAAACCCATACTTGGTGTCTTTCTTGCTTTCCAAGCTGGTTCTGCCCGTTCTTTCCATGAAATCCTTTGCTCGCCTAACAGCACTGGCAAAGGCCCACTTGATGTCCATCATCTCCATCTCCTCTTTATCTATCTGCTGATAGTCTTCTTGTGTCAGATTAATGTTGCCAATCTAACCTTCTACCAATCCACAGTATGCGCTCACCAAAGTGTTTAGCAGCTCCATGTGTTCCTTGGCTACTTCCACACTGACTTTAGAAAAGCTTGAGGCGTCGAGCCGTACTGTATTTGGCTTTGATTGCTGACTAGCAGATGATGTGCTTCCATAACATGCTTGCTGTTGAGGAGGAAGTGGATTCCCATACATATCAGTTGTTCTGATAGGCTGTTGTGGTGCTGGTTGAGAAGCTGGTTCAAACGGATTTCCGTACATATCTGTAGTTCTGATAAGTCGTTGGCTCTGCTGTTGTGGTACTTGTTGAGGAACAGGTTCAAGCGGATTTCCATACATGTCTGTTTTTGGAAGGACTGGAACTTGAACAGTATTGCCATACATGTCAGTGGTAGACACAAACGCTGTTTGAATTGGAGCATGTGAAGAAGGTTTTGTAGAAGTGCTAGAAGTTCCATAATACATCTCAGGATTTTGTGGCACTGGAACTCTTTTCACTTTAAGAGTTTCTTCCTGATTCTTGTTTTCCAAGATTTGAACAAAGTCATTGAAGCTTGTTGTAGCTAACGTGCCATTGCACTTCAAGATTTCCAAGAAAGTATTCCATTGGGGTGGCAACGCATCAGCAAACTTTTTCACAATCTCTGCTGAAGGTGTAACAACATCAAAATTTGACAATTCAGACAGCAAATGATTAAATCGACTTGTCAAATCTCCTAAAGATTCATTCTCCATACAAGAAAAACCATCGAACTCTTTCTTTAGCAAGTCTTTTCTCAATTGACGTGTTGCTTCATTTCCCACGCCCCTTATCTTCAATGCGTCCCACAACCTCTTTGTTGTCTTGTAATTGATAAATTGATGATAAATGTCTTTACTTAACGCCTGAGTAAGAATGGCATACGCTTTCTTCTCTAAGTCATAGACCTTCTTCTGATCTTCCGTAAGATCAGCAAATGTAGCAGCAGATGAAGCGGCAACCTCTATTGTTTGATCAAAATCTGTGATGAAACGCAACCACAGTTCTGTATTTTGACCAAGGACGTATGTATGAAATCTACCAAACCATCCCGGATATTCACTTAAGTGCATCAACTTTGGAGGCCTATTCAAACTTCCCGTTTCACTTTCGCTTAGCAAAATGCTTTGAACACTTGGAGCTTGATTTGATACGAATGCCCATTGACCGGTAGATGTAGCATTAGCTTGCGAAGATGCCGGTGCGGGAGACGGAGTTCCATAGTACATTTCTCTAAATAAATCCTCACTGCTTCTATACTTGTTTTCTGTATTTGACGGAGTACCCCAGGCCGGATTCATTTTTGATCAAAAATAATAAAACCTGAAATTCACACCTCAAACAAACTGTCAAAGCACAAATACAAACCTTCTGTTAAAAACTGACAGGTGTTTTGACGAAACTGGCTTATGATTTTGTTCGACGAAACAAGATGATTGACGAAATAAGCCTAAATTTGATATGCGACGAGACTGATTTGAACTAAAAGTGTCGACGAAACAAGCCCACTTGTGATTTGGGCCGCCACACGACGAAACAGAAACCTAAGGTTGACTACGAAACAGAAGCCCAATATGCTAGCCCAAACCCACAACAATGTCCACGAAACAGAAGCCCAAAAACAAGCAATATCGACGAAACAGAAAGTCTGTTTCGTCGTGGAGGGGCTTGACGAATGAGACCTGTTTCGTCTGATGTCTGATTCGTCGAAACGGTAACAGGGGTTGGTGAGATCTGTCTGACACGGTACAACTTTGAGACAACCTTGCACGTCCAAGTTCACCAACCAGTATGGTCTCCAATATTTTAATCAAATTTCAATTTCCAATTCACAAACACTTATTAATTTAAACTTTTTATGATCAAAAAGTGGGTTTCAAGAAGAACACTTTGAAGATGGCAAGAACACGATGAATTTTCCGGTGACTCGAAAATTTCCAAAACCCAAATTTTTGCTAAAATGTTTAATAAAAAAACCAATAACTAATATGTGAACGTTAATTTTACGAGGTTTTTAACAAAACATAAAGCAAAACACAACACTTAGCTCGATTTTAAGAAATTTTCCAGAAAATTATGAACTTTTAAATCCCGAAAAACGCAAGAACACCTCGGTTTTAACAAGGAGAAGAGCCAAGGCTCTGATACCACTTGTAGGTCCGGCTAGGGGAGGATCTAGTCGCCCAATCCTTGTATACAAACCACCCCGGTTGTGCGGAATCCAACCGGAATAGCAAACCGAGATAGAACACGCAATATAACGACACACAAGACTCAACGATTAACACCTCTGTATTAATACGTATGAAAGATCAGTTACAAGCTCAATGTTTACAAATATATTCTGTAAACTCTCAAAGTTCTCTCGTGTGTGTGTGTTCTCTGTTCTGGTGTCTCAGTGTTCTCTCCTGTCGAAACAGAACAAATGAACTCTATTTATACTAACAGACACACATACATATGACGAAACATAAAACAGGCGACGAAACAGAATCATGGTCGACGAAACACATCTGTTTCGTCGACTTCTGGGCTGATTCGCCGATGTGGTCTTAGGCCCAGTCAGTTTAAGGGCCAATCCCTGATTCGTCATCTTCTTTTAGCCCAAGGACTGTGATGTTGAGTCCAGTCCTTGTCTTGTCTCTTTTGTTGGCTTGACGTCTTGTACATGACGGAGGAAAGTCGTGTCAACACGGGCCGAACCGAGTGTTCCCACCGAGCCTCATCGAGATCGATTTAACCGCCAATAGATTAAACAAGCTGAATTCACATGATAATCAGATCTGTTGATACCAGGGGGATCTTCGTAGGATTCTTTCTCAGTGAACAACCAGGCGACGAACAAGGTTGATTGGTTCTTCGTCAATCATGAATGGTCACAATTCAGGTGGGTTCTTCGTTGATGGTAGATTGTTCGTAGGGGGGTTCTTGTTGACTGATGTATTATTATTATTATTATTATTATTATTATTATTATTATTATTATTTTTAAATAAATAACAGGTTCTTTGTTGATATTGTGTTGATGCATATTTTGTGGACACGACTCGGCTCGGTTCAACTCGGCTCAGTCCGACTTGGTTTCGACTCGAAGACACGAAGATCAAGACGAAGACTTGTGTTTGTACTTTGTCTGTAACGTGTCATGATACAAAACGATGTCTTGTGTTTAGATTTGTTTATATGTGCGTTCGATGTAAGTTTGACCAGTCAACCATCCTCCGGTTTGACTTGGCCAAACAGTTAGCACATTGGTTGAAATATGCTTATGTCGAAGGATGTCATCGAAGGATGGATTGTATCCTTCGATGACCTCGAAAGATAATGTCTTTCGATAGATACATGTGGACCTCGAAGGATATCATCCTTCGAGGTATGTTTGGATCTTTCGGTAGCATTCTGGTCGAAAGATGATCTTTCGACCAGATCTCCTGATCCTTCGACCATAGCTGCTGTGTCGGGTATAAATACCCAAGTGTTGTGTTTATTTCAGTAGAACACACAGGAGATAAGGAGAGAACACTTAGCAACACTCTGCCGAAATCACACACACACGAGAGAGAGAGTTTACGGAACACATCTGTAAACATTGTGCTTGTAACCGGAACCTTCATTCGTATTAATACAAGTGGTGTTAATCGGTGAACTTTGTGTGTCGTGTTTTTGCGTGTTCTAACTCGGTTTGCATGCTAGCTTGGATTCCGCACTCGCTAGTGTGTTAGTATAACAAGGATAAGGTTTCACACTCATCCGAGAAAGAGGGACCTACAAGTGGTATCAGAGCTTTGGCTCTTTTCCTTGTTAAAACCAAGTGTTTTAGTGTGTTTCGGGTTTTTGAAGTTTACATTTTCTGGAAATTTTCTGTTTTTAAACTTTGAAAATCATTGCATGTTGCCGAAAGTTGTTATAAAAACCTTGTTATTGTTTGTTTTTCACATGTTAAAGAGTGGTTTTTAGTAACGTTTCGGGCAAAACTTGTGTTCGGAAGTGTCGGTTTTTCTGGAAAATTCAAATTTTCTGGACTTGTTCTTAATATCTTCATCATATGTTCAAGTGTTTCTTCAAAACTTTTATGTGTTTTGATCTTGTTTGACTATTTTCGAAAGTTGTTTGTGTTGGGAAGGTAACCAGATCTGAGTTGGTGAAAAAGCAGGTCTGACCATACTTTCTGTCCTCTGCCGATTGCCGAAAGTTCCTACCAACCCGTCACACTTTCACCAACCTGTCAACTTTGTGTCAGTTGTGTCAGCTGCAATCGAAGGATATCCTTCGACATCGAAAGATCATCCTTCGATATCGAAAGATCATCTTACGATCAGACTAAGGCTCGATAGATAATCATCTTTCGACCCAACTTTCGAATTCAGAGACATATCCTTCGATCAAGGATTCGAAAGATAAGGATATACATTCGAAAGATAAGGATCTTTCAAATTGTGAATCTTTCGAGTTAGTGAATCTTTCGAAACCATTGTTCGAGACTCAACAGTGATCTTTCGAACACTGTTGATCTTTCGAACAAGTGTCTGTCTTTCGAACCTGTGTGCATCTTTCGACCCTAATTTGTTTTAGCTTAACAGTTTGTGCTTTTCAGGTGTTTCGAGCCTTGATCCTTCGGCTGTTTGGTTATCATTCGAAATTTTAATATAGTTTGTGAAAATTAATTTTATTTTAAATCAATTTTCACCTAATATATTAATTTTTATAAAATGGGAACAAACGATCAGTGGGATCCAACCGCGTGGACTCTAACATCTTCGCGATCATCAGTTACACAACCTGAGCCAGAATTCGATAAATCTGCATGGATGCGAGCTATTGCCCCAACTCAAGCTGCAATGATTACTGCAAATCAATGGGCATTGGTCACAAATCAACACAACAGCATTCAATCTATGATGCAGAACGATAGTGAAACTGGTACAAGCACAAAACCGCCAAAGCTAAATCACATAAATGATTGGGGATGGTGGAAAGATAGGCTGAGAACTTATGTTCAGGGGCAAGGTCAAGATCTATGGATGTGTTTCTTCACTCCATTTGAAAACGAATTGGAAGTTGCAGGATCAAATCCAGAAACTTACAGCACTTTGTCTGAAGTAGATAAGAAGAAGATTGAGTTAGAAAAGAAAGCATTCATGATTCTGACACAAGCTCTTAACAGAGACATTTACCACCAGTTTGTTTATTGCACTACTACTAAAAGCTTGTGGGATATGCTCACGTTAAGATGTGAAGGAAATGCTCAATCAAGAAAGATAAAGCAAGATTTGCTGAAGAAAGAGTTTGAAGGATTTACGTGTATGGAGAATGAGACTTTGGCAGATTTATCTACAAGGTTTCATCACTTGTTGAGCGAGATGTTTGCATTTAAAGTCAATGCCACTCCACAAGAAATGACAAAGAGATTTGCTGATAGCTTGCCAGCAAAGTGGAGCAGTTATCTTGAAATCCTTAAAGAAAATGGTGTTTTAGACACAATCACCGTTTATGATTTAATTCAGAAATTAGAAAACAAGGATGTAGAAGAAAAACTGAAGGCAAAGAGAACACTCACTCCTCAAAGTCCAGAGATGTATTTTGGGATTGCTGGAGGTATTGGTGGAGAAAGACCAGCTTCTCAACACGCGAAGCTTCAAACTGCTTTCGTCTCAAACACCGGATCATCAACAACAGATCAGTTTGATCCTTCAGCATACTTGATGTATTCAAGACCAGATGTGAAACCGACAGCTCCTCAGCAGCAACAACCGCAACAGCAAGGGTTTTATGGAAGCTCTTCAAACATTCATGCCACTTCCAATCCAAACACTGTCAGATTAGACACTTCAAATTTTTCCAAAGTTAGTGTCGAAATAGCCAAGGAGCATATGGAGATGTTGAACACCTTGGTTAGTGCTTATAGTGGATTGATCGCAGGTCAGATTGGGAATATCAATCTAACCAATGAAGATTATCAGCAAGTGGATAGAGATGAGTTTGAAATGATGGATATCAAATGGGCTCTTGCTAGTGCCATTCGAAGAGCGAAGGAGTTTATGGAAAGGACGGGGCGAACCAACTTGGAAAGCAAGAAAGACACCAAGTATGGGTTCGACAAGCAAGCTGTAACATGCTTTAACTGTGGTGAAAGGGGTCACTTTAAAAGGGAATGCACAAGACCTGCTCAGCATGGAAACCAAAACCCCTTCAGAAATCAAGGCAACCAGCAGCATCCGAACAGGAACAATGTCCGTACATTGGTACCTGTCAACAACCAAAGCCAACCAGGGTCATCAAATGTCAACCGGGGACTCGTGGTTCAAATAGATGAAGGTTGTGATTGGTCACTTCAGCTTGGAGAAGGAGGAAATGGTGGAACAGCATGTTATGCTAAGGTGACTGAGAAGGTTGTAGAACCCGCGTCTGCTGGTGAATCTTCAGAAGATGAAGATAGTTCGGGTTATAGTGGGAGCACAGATGGAGAATCACTTGATGCTGGTGATTTATCAAGTGATGCTTTAGATTTGAAGGTTGATGAACTTTTGGCTGAAGCTGAAGTATTATGCAAGAGGAGATCTATTCTTTGTCAGAAATCTGCTGGAACTTCCGAGAAGCTTGCTGAGTTCTTCTCTGTAGATGGATCTTTTTCTTTCCATTCAGCCTTTACGGCTAATGTCGACAGTTCATCAGGTCAGGTAAGTGCCAATGAACCCACTGTAGTTAGCTGTGAAAATTGTGATAGCTTAAAGGTTAAATATGCTGAACAGGAAAGTAAATTTGAAGTCACACACAAACACAATCAAGAATTGATTGTAGATCTTTCCAAAGCAACTGAAGCTAACTTATTTTTAACCAGAAATGAAAAGGAATTTAAAGCTACAATTGCGTCATTAAAACATGATGTTTCTGAATTACAAAAGGCAGTTTTGAGAAAACAACATGTTAACAATGATTTAATTGACACAATTGAAAAGCAAATGGTTGAGTTAGCAACAGCTAGATGTGAATGTGAGACAATCAAGCAGAAATTGGAAAGCTATTCCAATTCCCGCTATGTGTTGGATCACATTATTGATGTTCAGAAGAAAAAGGGGGATAGGAAGTGTAATGGATTCAAATCATGTCCTCCCCCAATGAATCACAATTACTCCAAATCGCCTGATGACGAGGATATGCCCCGTTTTGAACCTACAGTGCCACTCAATCTAGATGATTTTGCAGCAGGCCTCGGGTTCACAACTGGTACATCATCCTCAGGTCAATCAGAATCTGAATCTGAGAATGTGACAGATTCATCATGTGTTAAGGAACAGAGTCCTCCCATTGTTGAGGATACTGATTCTTCGGATGATGAATCTGACTCATCGGATGATGAATCTATAAAAATTGTGAATCAACAGTCTAACTCAGTTACAACAGATATTCCTATCGAGAATCACATCTTGTGTGATCCACCAGTGGAACCGAGTAAGACTGAAATGTCGAAAGGAATGGAGTCCCTTGTTTCTAGTTTTGAAGGGAATAACTTGTTGTACACGCTCAAAGGAGATGAAAAGATCTACTCTAACAAAGATTTTCCTATTAAAAATGTAAATCAAGATTTAATTGAGCAAATTTTTGAAGGATGTATTGAAAAGTTTTTGGGGAACAAAAGTGGCAAAGTTACCGTCACTCAATGTGATCCAATTCCGTGTGAACAAATTAGAAAACAATACGGAAACCAAAAACCAATTGAGCGAAAACAACAAGTTAATTCAGGAAAGGGTAAGAAACAGGGAAAGAAGGCTCAGAACAAGAATGTTCAAGCACCTAAAGTTCAACAGCAAAAGGTGCAAAACAAACGAGCTCCTGTCAAGAAAAGAGAACAGAAAGTGAACTTTGTTGGATCAAAGGGTACAGATAAACTTGAAACATTTCAGGATAAATCTAACATTGATTTTATAAAACAAGTTAGAATTTTAAAACAAAATGATCAGAATAATTACACCCAACATACCAAAGGATGTGATTTAGGTCCAAGTACATCTAGATCACAAAGTTCATTATCTGGTTTTTCGTCTGGTCATCAACATGTTTCTCCGAGGTTTGTAGAGCGGAGAATGTGTTTTGAGTGTGGAACAATTGGGCACATTGTAAGATACTGCCCATACCTGCAAAAGTTGAAGGCTCCCCAAGAAACCAATTACCAAAAACGACCTGTTTTCCCGAAACAAGACCCACGTGTTTTGAAAGAAAAGGAAAAGAAGTTAAAACAAAAGAATCAAAAGGTAATTGAGAAGGCCTTAAAATCAGAGGTCAAAGAAGAAAAACCTGTTCATACAAAACCTAAAACGGTAAAACCAGTAAATGCAAAAACAAATTCAAATACTAGTAAAGAACAAACAGTTTGGAAACCAAAACAGGTAATTCAGTCAGGGGGAGCACCGCAGGTTCTTTTTCCTAATCATCAGGAGATTGAAATCACCTTCCTTGATGATCAAGGACGACCCAAGTCCACGAAGGCCTGGGTCCCCCTCTCCGTCTAATCTTTGAATGAGTGTGTAGGATATTCCAGGAGGAACTTTCGATAGTCGTAAGATTGTTGATAGTGGAGTGTCCATGCAATATAGGCGACAGAAGAAATTGTTGCCTTTGATGGAGTGAAATGGAAAGAGAACAGAAATGTCTGTTGAAAGGATTGAGAAGCTTCGACAAAAATGCAAAGCCTTTAACAATCAAGCTGTGATCGGGATCCCCAGGATAGATTCAAATCAAATGTACGCACCTGCAGCACGTCTGAAGTTCACATTCAACAAGATGAACGTGCAGTGTACATTTCTTCGTGGTGTGATTGAGGAAAATGTGTTTGTTGAACAAACCAACAGGGTGTGCGGATGCCTTGGCATGGGTTGAACAACCGCACACTACTTCTCAAGAGAAAGACAAAAACCTTCGCTGGTGAAATGTGGAAGACCAGCCGGACCCAAAGGTTTATGATCTTGTTGCTGTCAAGAGACTTCTCAGTAGCTACAAAGAATCGACTTTGAAATCCACACCGGGTGGATATCCAGTTTGGGAGAGCACTCAGATTCCTTGCAATGCTCGAAGCAGTTGCAGGATACGGTTTTAAAATTTCTAATCTCTCCTTTACTTGTCGTTACTTAAGCTACTTTATAAATTGTTATCCTCTCGCAGCACTCTTTGGCCAGACAATGTTGTCATGGTCCACACCGCAAACCGACATGCCAGCTGATTTTTCCAAAATTCGCTAAATCATTTCTGATTAAAACTTAATTTTGGTAAACGGCATTGAGGTAAAACATGAGTTCACCAACATCGGAAAGTCATTTTTGTAAATACCTTTGTGTTTTTAAATTTTATCTTAGTTTGTTGATTTTAGGGGGAGTAAATCCAAATTTGAAAATCCAAAAACATCGAAAAAATTTCAAAAGCACAAAAACATTAGAAAATCAAAAATGAGTTTCCTGGCGAGAAAAAGAGAAAATGATAGAAAATCAGTGGTCTGTCTAAACCTCTTTAAACCTTAAATGAAAAAGCGATAAGCAGCTCTATATTAGATGTATCGGTAGGCTCACAATCATTTTAAAGTGTGCAGGGTGATATAAATCTTAAATCGACTGAAGACTGGGTGGGAACCATTCATTGGCATATGGTCTTGGTACCGAAATTTCGTTTGAGAGATTGCCGAGGTTCTGAGATATTCGGTCTTTATGCTGCTTATCATCTGGGTATCATGGTTGTATCTTTTACCGAAAAATAACGAGGACGCAAGTCTAGATCTTCCATGATACTATACATACGTGTACATACTGCATACTGCATACGACCTCAATAAGTGATCAACAATCACATGTCCAAACAAATAAGTGATAATATATCACAAATTCTTTCCGGGTGTCAAGTTCGTCTCTCTGCTGTACGAAAGTACTGACCTGTTCACGGACTTGCTCCTGTGCCCTCATGCATCGAAAATCAAGTTCCTCATCAATAAGTGATTATATCACATAGGGCTTGTTTTCAAATCAAAATAAGTGAGAATCTCACATCATATACGGTCAAACAGATGATAATCGGTATACTCACCGGTAAGATGAACCCTCGTGCATACCTTGATACGGGAATGTGTCGTGATGTGGATGAACACCGGTCGGTAAGTATAAATTATACCTTAACGTATCCCCTCGCCATGATTACAAATGATAAGTTGAGCTTATGTGGACAACAATATCGATAATCGTTATAGGATGCTTATCTTAATGTTAACTAAAAGAACAACAAGAGCGTTTTTTTTGACATGACCGTACACTGATATGATTCTCTTACCCTCGAAACTCGCAAAAAGATTGTCTGTAGATATTTATTTACTGTTTTCAGTTTATGATCTTGTATATATTTATTTATTGTTTTCCGTCTTTACGTTTGAAAAATGGAAAATTCCAAAAAGATTTTAGGTGTGTTTTAATTTAAACTTTATAAAATCCAAAAAGATTTTGTTTCTAGTTTATTTTTGATTGACTGATGTTGGAACTCGAGTCTATCCTACCCAAAGTCCTGATCGTAAGCCTGAAAACAATTGCATCTTCATAAACTGTCGAAGTTAACAAGTTTTGAAAGTTAAAGGATTAAAATTGAATATTTTTCTAAACTTTCAAACTGTTGTCGGTTGGTGTTTGATTGAGATTTGATCTCATATGTGTCATTTGTTTACATGTTAACTATATTCCAAGCAGTTGTTCTCATTATGCGTTTAGCTTTCTTGCATGTGCAGATGCTAAAGGCGAGGAGAACATGGTCGATGACAAGCTTCGGAATGAAGACACGAAGTGGAGGCACTCAAAGGATAAAGTGATCGAGTTGCCGCTGACACTTCATCAACACCACAAGGATCTGAAGAATTGACAAGTCAAAAGATTCACGAGCGTGACTCAATGGAGAGTTCAATCTAAGGGGGAGTTTATCGACACACTTCCTAAACAAAAAGGGGGAGTTTGTTGATACACTTTCTTCTTACGACGCGTGAAGACTTTGAAGATCCTCCGACGTTGAAGACATCGAAGTTGAATCTCACGAATAGCGTTGAACCTCACGAGTAGCGTCCAAGGGGGAGTTTGTTGATGCATATTTTGTGGACACGACTCGGCTCGGTTCAACTCGGCTCAGTCCGACTTGGTTTCGACTCGAAGACACGAAGATCAAGACGAAGACTTGTGTTTGTACTTTGTCTGTAACGTGTCATGATACAAAACGATGTCTTGTGTTTAGATTTGTTTATATGTGCGTTCGATGTAAGTTTGACCAGTCAACCATCCTCCGGTTTGACTTGGCCAAACAGTTAGCACATTGGTTGAAATATGCTTATGTCGAAGGATGTCATCGAAGGATGGATTGTATCCTTCGATGACCTCGAAAGATAATGTCTTTCGATAGATACATGTGGACCTCGAAGGATATCATCCTTCGAGGTATGTTTGGATCTTTCGGTAGCATTCTGGTCGAAAGATGATCTTTCGACCAGATCTCCTGATCCTTCGACCATAGCTGCTGTGTCGGGTATAAATACCCAAGTGTTGTGTTTATTTCAGTAGAACACACAGGAGATAAGGAGAGAACACTTAGCAACACTCTGCCGAAATCACACACACACGAGAGAGAGAGAGTTTACGGAACACATCTGTAAACATTGTGCTTGTAACCGGAACCTTCATTCGTATTAATACAAGTGGTGTTAATCGGTGAACTTTGTGTGTCGTGTTTTTGCGTGTTCTAACTCGGTTTGCATGCTAGCTTGGATTCCGCACTCGCTAGTGTGTTAGTATAACAAGGATAAGGTTTCACACTCATCCGAGAAAGAGGGACCTACATATTGTTGTGTGAGTGGTTCTTCGTCATATGTGATGAGCTGGGTTCTTCGTCACATGTGGTTTTTCGCTGTTTCACTTTTGGAGAAACCCTACTTCTTTCTTAACAGCCGCCACCACTTCTTCAAGAACACAACCACTGTTCACTTGCAGATCTGACGAAAATTACTTCAAAAATGATATTTGATGATGAAAACTTGATGATTTGGGTGTAAAACATAAAACTTAACCCTCTGGTATGACCCGTTCCATCACAGATCTGCATATTCGGGTCCAAATCTGGGTTTCTTCATATTTTCACCATATTTACATCTTGAACAAAAATCACAGATCTAGAGCACATGTGATTTAGCAAACGGTTAGATTTACTAAATCGGGTACCACGACTCTGATACCAATTGTAGGACCGTGTTTCGGGACCGAAACCGTGATTAGTGTGAGATTAGTTCAAGACGGGAGAGATTAGAGATGGATAAACAAAACTTCTTTATATTAGTCGGTAGTAAAACGTTACAAATCGGCCCGATGACTGCGGAAGAAGCAAAGATGAACCCCGACGTGATAGCCGGTACGTTTTTAGTTAATGATGTTTTTGCTAAACTATTATTTGACTCTGGTGCGAACCAAAGTTTTATTAATACTTCATTTTGCAAACTTCTCAATCGACCATTAACTAAACTCCCATAAGAATGTCTAGTAGAGACATCAAATGGAGAAACCATTAAGATTTCTGAAATCTTGCAGGGAGCAAGAATAGAATTTTTAAATCAAAAGTTTATTGGAAACCTTTACCCAATGAATCTGACAGATTTGATGTTGTATTAGGAATGGATTGGTTAATAGCCAATAAAGCCAGTATTTTATGTGATCAAAAGTCAATCCAAGTAAATTCACTAAGGGGTGAAAAGATCACAATTAAAGGAGATAAGCCCTCTAGATACACAAAATTCATCTCTGTGATGAAAACAACAAGTTATATAAGAAAAGGGTCATTAGTGTATTTGATTTCCATAATCACTAACACTAAAGGAAAAGAACTAGTATCTCAGTTTCCAGATGTGTTTCCAGAAGAATTACCAGGACTACCGAGAGACAGAGAAGTTGAATTCATGATTCATCTATTACCAGGAACAACACCAATTGCCAAAGCACCTTACCGTTTGGCACCCGCAGAAATGCAGGAACTAAAGAAACAGTTAGATGAATTATTAGAGAAAGGATTCATACAGCTAAGTTCGTCGCCATGGGGAGCACCGATTTTATTTGTTAAGAAGAAAGACGGATCAATGCGTATGTGCATTGACTACCGTGAATTGAACAAAGTCACGATTAAAAATCGGTATCCATTACCAAGAATCGATGATTTGTTTGATTAGTTGCAAGGAGCTCGATTTTTCTCTAAAATCGATTCACGGTCAGGATATCAACAATTAAAGGTACAGGAAGAGGACATTCCTAAGACCGCACTTAGAACAAGGTATGGTCATTATGAATTTACTGTCATGCCATTTGGTTTAACCAATGCCCCAGCTGCATTTATGGACATGATGAACCGAATATGTAAGCCATATTTGGATAAATTCATAATTGTTTTTATAGATGATATTCTCATTTACTCTAGGAGTAAAGAGGAACATGCAAAGCATTTGCACGCACTTTTACGTTTATTGAGAAAAGAAAAGCTTTATGCAAAGTTTTCAAAGTGCGAGTTTTGGTTAGAACAAGTACAATTTCTTGGACATTTAGTTAATCATGAAGAAATTCATGTGGATCCCACCAAGATCGAGGCAATTACCAAATAGAAAGCCCCTGAGTCACCAACCGAGGTTAGAAGTTTCTTAGGATTGGCTGATTATTATAGAAGATTTATTCGAAATTTTTCTAGAATAGCCATTCCCTTAACCAAGCTAACATGAAAATCTGTTAAGTTTAAATGGGGACCAAAACAAGAAGAAGCCTTTAGAATTCTTAAGCAAAGACTAACCAATGCACCCATACTAGCGTTACCAGAAGGAACTGAAGACTTTGTAGTCTATTGTGACGCCTCTAAGTTAGGTTATGGATGTGTATTGATGCAACGTAAAAAGGTTATACCTTATGCATCTAGACAACTTAAGAATTATGAAGAGAATTATTCAACTCATGATTTAGAATTATGAGCTATAATTTTTGCCCTTAAAATTTGGAGACATTACCTTTACGGTAGTAAGTTTACCATTTTCATCGACCATAAGAGTTTAAGGTATGTTTTTGGGCAAAAGGAATTAAATATGAGACAAAGACGCTGGATGGAGATACTTAGTGATTATGATTGTAATATCCAGTATCATGCAGGAAAGACAAATGTAGTAGCTGATGCTTTAAGTCGAAAGTGTCATGAAAAGCCAAAAAGAGTGCGTTCTCTTAAATTAAATCCGCAGGTAGATTTAAATGAATAAATTAAAGAAGCACAAGAATCAGTGATCAAGGATGATACTGAGGATTTGAAAGGAATGATTAAGGAATTAGAACAAAGAACATATGGAATTTGGAGATTCTATAAGAAAAGAATGTGGATACATAAATCAGGAAACCTACGCCACCGTATATTAGAAGAAGCCCATAAGTCTAAGTATACAATGCATCCTGGAAATGATAAAATGTATCAAGACTTAAGAAGGAATTTCTGGTGGATAGGGATGAAAAAGGATATAGCAGCTTATGTTTCTAAATGTTTAACCTGTTCACAAGTCAAAGCCAAAGCCGAACATTAGAAACCCTCAGGTTTATTGCAACAGTTAGAAATGCCAGTATGGAAATGAGAATTGATAACAATGGATTTTGTTACCAAATTACCCAAAACAAGAAAAGGTAATGATACAATCTGGGTGATTATAGACAGGCTAACTAAGTCAGCTCATTTCCTACCAATGAAGGAAACTTTCAGTATGGAACAATTAGCTAAGTTATATGTAAATGAAATAGTTTCATTACATGGAATTCCTTTATCAATTGTTTCTGATAGAGATAGCCGTTTTACCTCTCATTTTTGGACAAGTTTCCAAAAAGCATTGGGAACCAAGCTGAATCTAAGCACAACCTATCATCCTCAAACAGACGGACAAAGCGAAAGGACAATCCAGACAATGGAAGATATGCTTAGAGCTTGTGTAATTGATCTCGGAGGTAATTGGGACAATCACTTACCACTGATAGAATTTTCTTATAATAACAGTTATCACACAAGTATCAATGCTGCACCATTCGAAGCACTGTATGGACGAAAGTGCCGAATCCCAGTCTGTTGGGCAGAAATTGGGGAAAAGCAACTATCAGGACCTGAGATAGTACAAGAAACAACCGACAAGATCATTCAAGTCAAGGAACGACTGAAAACAACACGTGACTGACAAAAGAGTTATGCTGATAACCGACGAAAGCTACTGGAATTTCAGGTAGGAGACAAAGTGTTATTGAAAGTCTCTCCTTGGAAAGGAGTGGTAAGATTCATCAGAAGGGGAAAGCTATGCCCCAGGTATGTTGGACCTTTTTAAGATTATTAAAAGAATAGGACCTGTAGCCTATCAGCTACAACTGCCAGAGGAAATGGTAGGAATACACGATGTATTTCACGTATCTAATCTCAAGAAATGCTTAGCTGATGAATCGCTGGTAGTACCTCTTAAAGATATAGAGGTAAATGAACAACTTAAATTTGTTGAGAAGCCTCTACAGATTGAAGACAGGAAAGTTAAGAACCTCAAGCACAAGAGATTAGTTTTGGTTAAAGTAAAACGGGACTCCAATAGAGGACCAGAATACACATGGGAGCTTGAATCAGAAATGCAAAGGACATATCAACACCTGTTCCAGTAGATCTCGAGGACGAGCTCTAAAACAAGGTGGGGAGGATATAACAACCCTCCAAAATAATTCGGATACCTTAAAAATATTTAAAATGCCCCAATAAGTCCTAAAATACACACCGTATATGAAAACAGGCCCCGAATACCTTTATTTTTATTAAAATTAAATAAAAACAAAAATAAATGGTCTCTGGCGAGCCGCGTAAGACCCCCCCTTGGTCTACGCGGGGCGCGAGCGAGAAGACAAACGGCGGCACCCGGAGGTCACCGCGTGTCGACACGTGGCAAAGCTAGACCGGTGGTAAATCAAGGCTAGGCCCAACAGACCCTATGTCGCGGGCTGCGTAGGCCTTCCCTTTCTCTTTCGCGGGGCGCGACAAAGTCCAAGTTAGGCCCTATAAATAGAGGCCATCGGCCTTCAGTCCCAAACCGCTCACAATCTCTTTCTCTCTCGAATTTCATAAGTGTAGAAGTAATTTTCGGGTATAATACCCCCTAAGTAGCGAAGCCCTGCCTCGTTGTAAGTATCATAACCCCGGTTACGTATTAGATACGCTGCCCGATTGATCCAGGGTTCCGTAACGGCTGTGGTGGTTCTGCCCGACGTAGTCGTTGGAATGCCGTCTCGGGGAGGGTATTACTAATGTAAATATTGGGTTATTATACTAATGCGTGTGCATTTGTGTAATTAATAGATAATCACCAGGAACTTTTAAAGGAAACCCTAAGACAGCAATGTGAGTAATCTCCTTTTTGCAAACTGATTTTACAAAACCTCATATGATTAACATTATATTAAACAGTGATTTAGTATTTGTAGTCTACAATTATCGTCGGTATGTTGGAGTTTTGTATACAAAATTTGTTACTACATTGTGAGTAGTAACATGACCACAAGTCGGGTTGACAGTACCGTGGGTGGTAATTAAAGTAGATGGAAACAAATGTAATTGCGCGACCGCCCTCAATACTGTACAATGGTTTTACTTATCTTGATTAAACTGGGATTCACTCACCAGTATTTCCCACTGACAAAATTTTTTTAAACGCGTTTCAGGTAACAAAATGTGAAAGCCAAATAGAAGCCAGCTGGACAACACTGAAGGCTTGGAAAAGTGACTATAAAGTTACCTAAAATAAAGAGATGTTTTATTTAAATAAAATAGGGTTTATCCCTATGAAAAATGTGTGTACTTGAAAATTGGGATTTTCCCATGTGTTTAATATATTAAAAGCGTGGTATTTTACTCTGATAAAATATTTTCTAACTACGGTCCTGATATAATTTCCGCTGCCAAAATGATAAACACCCATACCACCGAAACTGGCTGCGGCCGCCCGTTCCCGGGTAGTTAGGGGATGGGGGTTGCGATAGCCATTAATAATACCATCTCAGAATATTCCCCCCACCGGTCCCACCTTTCACCTATTTTTCCTACATTGGTCCCCCGTTAAAAAACCTTAACGGAGTTAACCTTAACGACGATACGAGTCCATTGATGTAAAACTTGCCTCCAGACGATGCTCCAAACGATGAAAACAACGCTTCAATTCGGGTGTTTAAATTTCCAATTAACCAAAATTAAGTCACTTGGAGCACCATTTCAAAGTAAGTTTTACATCAATGGACTCGTTTCATCGTTCTAATTAAAAGCCCTAAAAATTTGTTTGTAATTTGGAAAAAAAGCTACTCCGTTAAGTTTTTTTAACGGGGGACCATTGTAGGAAAACTAAGTTAAATGTGGGACTGGTGTGGGGGGGGGGGGGGGGGGGATATTCTGAGGTGAGATTATTACAGGCCAATTCCCCTATTATTTATAACGGTAACATGATAAAACATGTAACTAAAATACTGAACAATTTTTTTCAGTTCCCCAAACTACTCCAACTACTACTACTACTACTGAGTTAAAGAGGAGAACATAGATGAAACTCATCATCCAAAGGATGTAATAATCAAACAGGATGAGATCCAAGAAATTCCGGAGGATGTTGATCTCAATGATGACAAATGGTGGTGTGACAATATAGATAACATCCTTGAGATGTTTAAGTCGTATGATTACTAAATTGATCTCATCATGATGCAAAGTACTTAACACTTGAGCTTTTTGTTTTCAACTTTTATATTTAAGACTTATATTTCCTTATTCGTGTACTACTTTATATAACTTATATTTATGTTTAAGACTTATTTTTTTATTCCCGATAAATATCTAAGTGACACGTGTCTAGAAATCACCCTCACACTTAACTTGGATAAAGTGAGGGATTAGAATTGCCAAAAGGGCAAAATATGAAGTTGAGGGGCTGAAACTATCAAAAACCAAACTTTGAAGTTGAGTGACACGAAAGGTTTGGAGTATGATGAAGTTGAACCCGATGATGATGGTACCTCAACCTTTATGAAGTTGGATCCGAGTTAGTACCTTAGGAATGTCAAATGTCAGAATAAGAACTCTTATATGGTTATAATGGTAGATAGTGGTTTTGGGGTTTTGGTGTGTGAAGATTGGATTTGGTTTGATATATTATTCTTGATCATGCTAGGGGTTTGTTTTGTTGGATGATATGTTTGTTAATAGGAACACAATTCAATTGTGTTTGGATGAAAATCCTAATAATCATTAAAATTATGAAAGTTGACTTTATTTGACCAAATAGTCAAACTTGATAAATTTTCATGTAATTGGTTAAACCGTGTTTAAAAAGTCTTTAAACTGTTCGTGTAATTGGTTAACCCATGTTTTGACCAAACAAGCCAATAGACACAACACGAACATTGAACATATTCTTACAAACTGGATCATTCTAGAGGTGTGGTAAATGACACCCGATTCAATGGCGTCAAACTCGGTGCGTAAGAGTCCCTGTTCTGGGAAATTCTTCATTCCAAGTAGCGTCAAACCGAGCATTGGATTGAGTCTCACTTCATATAAATGACAACTGCTGTTAATTGTGTACATCTTTCCTTGAAAGAATGTATATCAAGGATGGGGAAAGGTAAGCAAAGACCGTGCCAAGTGGCTTGGTTACCAGATACAGAATGTAACAGTGTAGTCAAACCACTCTAAAATCCAAACAGTGGTTACATGCAAAATAGTAACGGTTTGTGTCAGCAATTTTCTAGTTTCACTGGAAGCATTTTTGCCCAGAGAACAACAAACTTCATTTCCAGATTAGAAGCGGTTTCTGAATTGTTATTATCAGTCTTTTGCTTCTCCTTAAAAATAGTCAACATGTCACCAGGGAACGTTTCGGGTTCACGGGTGAGCAAAATTTTCAAAACCAAATTAATTCTCTCGCAATCCTTGCAGCAGAACCACTCCCCTTTTGGCAATGCCTGTAAGTTGTGGATACCAATATTATCATCAAGTGAAAATCATTGAAGACACATTTGGTAAAATCATGGCATCTGCATACATCAAAACGTTTTGATCAACAATCACAAGCACCCAGAGGGTGAAAAGACAAGGATACCCCTGAAGATTGATGGATTTGTATCTATCTTAAAGGAACTGGGAAAATTAGGGAAGTGAAGTTCACACCTTGTGAGGGGATTCGCAAGCCAGAACTCACAGGTTATGCTCCGGAAGAAGATCAAGTAACCGCATGTTAGACCAACGCATGTACTGCCAGTACAATTGGGAAGGATGGTTTTGAATTTTCTTCCCTCAAAGTCTTCTAAATAGCAATCATTGTTAGTACTAGTAGAGAGATACTGACATGGGTCGTCTAGAACCCATAAACTTGTTTAAGTGAGCAAATGCGAGTGACCTCCAAGATATGCAAACCCCGCTGAATGCCAAGAAATCAACTGGTTCAAGATCCATCATAATTGGCAAGAGCAGGTCATGGTCAAGATTTGACCATGATGATAAACCATTGTTGTCAGAACTCTTCAAACTCTTGCTCCAAGATATTTCATAAATTGTGATTGCATGGCATCAAAACAGTAAAAAGGTTTTCAAGCTAACAGAATATTTGCATGGACTCAAAAAAGTTCTAAAGCATGGTTTGAATGCTTTGGGAAAACAGTCAAAAGGCTGGGCTATACTAATTGGTATACTAATACTATATTATACACACTCCATTTTGATTGTTTATCTAGATGATATTATTCTGATTGAAAATTTGATATGGGACTGATATGAATGACAGAAGTTATGCACTCACTAACAAAAAGGCAAAGAAACACTTCCATAAAAATAATGTGAACACCTGCTGGATTATTGCCAGGTATCAACTAATAGAAATGGCATCCTCCTAAACATCTTCCACCTTGAAGATTTTTAAAATTGTGTATGTATGGTTATAATTAGTTTCTTTGGTTAGCTCATAAAGTTATGTTTGCAGATATGAACGGATGGTTTGGAAAATTGTCTGAATCTGTAAAGTGAAAATAAAAGGTAACAACTAGTTAAGAGTTTCTATTTTCATACACATTTTTCCCTGTAAGAAGAAAACAAAGGCTGTAACTAGTTTAAAGCTTCCTAAATCCATGAATAGATGTTTCCCTATAACAAAATTGTGAATCAACAGAAAAAGAAGCATTTTTTTGTTTTTTTTGCAGTTTTCAATGTATCCATAACACAAAGAACTTCTAATCATCCCTTACTAGAAAAAAAAGACAATATAAACCCTCTTCTCAAAGAATGTTAGCAGCGCATTACCGTCTGTGAAAATAATTACAGTTTTTCATGCAAGAATGCAACTGTTTATGGTTGTAAAAAAGGCTAGGCGCTAGTCGAGTGGTAGGGATACGCGATTAATAGGGATTATCAACTGGAATTTTATACGTTATTTTTCAAACTGATATATACACACAAAACTTAATATATAATTTTTAAACCTATTAATCGGATTGGATTAATAAGTATACAATACCAACTGATAGCAAAGCCATTGGTAGGGTTTGAGGAGGGTGAGATGTAGGCAAACCTTCCTCTATCCCTAGCGATCCTATACCTAGTGATAGAAAGGTTGCTTTAGGAAAGACCACCCCCCACACCCCCCCCCCCCCCAATAACAAACAGTAGAACACAATCACATGCATGGCCACCTAAAGTTAAAGGAAATCTAGGCCTCTACGACACAACTAAGACCCAAATGTACCACTTGTTAATAGTCCTTGTAGGTCCCTCGGAGGTTGAGGTTCAACCTATTCCTTGTTATATCTAACACACTAGCAAGTGCGGAATCCAAGCTAGCATGCAAACCGAGTGAGAACAAGCACAAACACAACACACAAGGTTCACCGATTAACACCACTTGTATTAATACGTATGAAAGGTTCGGTTACAAGCACAAGGTTTACAGATGTATTCTATAAACTCTCTCTAACTTTCGTGTGTGTGTGTTCTGAACAGAATGCTCTCTATGTGTCTGAAAATGAAGCTCTGTCTGTAGAAATGAACACAACACATGGGTATATATACCCGAACACAGCAGGTCTGGTCGAAGGATCAGATAGATGATCGAAGGATCATCTATCGACCAGAAACAGCTCGAATGATCAACATGTACCTCGAAGGATGGCATCTTTCGAGGTCCATCAATCGAAGGCTTATCTTTCGAGATCATCGAAGGATCTGAACTATCCTTCGATGACCCATCTTTCGACCCAGCCATGTTACAACCATTGTTCGAACTGTTTGGCCAAGTCAAACCGGAGGATGGTTGACTTGGTCAAACTTACAGGACTAACGAAGACATCGTTCGGTATCGTTACAAAATACAGACAAAGTACAGACACAAGTGCACCAACAAACTCCCCCTTGGCTGTAGCTTTGTCTTGATCTTTATAACTTTCCTTAAAACTTGATCTCTGTCTCGATCTTTTTGTCTTCAAGTCTTTGATGTCCTTTTCAAGTCTTCAATGTCGGAGGATCTTCAAAGTCTTCACGTCTTGAAAGCAGAAAGTGTACCAACAAACTCCCCGTTTCATGTAGGAAGTGTGTTGACAAACTCCCTGTTGGTACACTTTATGTGGACGCGACTCGACTCGGTTAGATTCGGTTCGGGTCGACTCGGTTAGGTCCGGCTTCAGCCCGACGTCACGACATTCCTCTGTCGTGCGCCCCAGAGTTCGACACGCGAAGCACGGAGCGCCGCGGCCTTTCCCGCAAACACATCACCATGACATCACCTTCGTGATGTCATGATGATGTCAAGCATTTTGTCTCATATGTTGAATTTGGTGAAAGATGTAAACAGACATGAAACTTGGGCCGTAAACTTCACATTTGGGCCGAAATATGAAGTTGGACTTTGACTATGTCTGGGCTTCTACAACTCGACGAAACAAGAATGATTAATGTGTTTGTCGACGAAACAGGTGTGTTTCGTCGACTTTGTGTGTTTCGCCGAGAGTTATTTTAGTTTCGTCTTATATGTGTCTGTCTTAGTATAAATACCCCAATCAGTTTCTGTGTGAAACTGATGAGCTGTGAGACTTTGAGAGAGAGTCTTTAAACATTGTTTGTATATGTTTGTTCTCGGTTTTCATCCCGTTTAATCAATAGAGTGTGTATCATTGGTTAATCCGTGTTATTTTATACACTTTGTTTGGTTTGCACCGTCACGGGGATTCCGCACCCGTTACCGTGTTTGTTATAAACAGGGAATAGGTTTCTCGTTATCGATCCACCGGAAAAACGGACCTACAATTGGTATCAGAGCTTTGGCTCTAATCCTTGTTTAAAACCAAACTTATTTGGGTTTTTATCAAGTTTGAAACTGATTGTTATGATTTTCTGAAAAAGTGTTCTTGAAAGTTTATATATTTTCTGAAAAATAGCTCAAAAATCAGTTGACATTGTGTTGTTTTTGCTGTAAGTTTTAGTGAAAACCCTGTTTATTTGAATGTTTGCATGTTAGGAACTGGTTTTTATTGAAAATTTATGCAAAATTTATGTTCCGAAAGTTTGTCAGTTGATGCTTTGGCTGAAATCTTCATAAGAGTTCATTCAAACCTCAAAGTGTTCTTCAAAATTTCAACTTTTTGATCTTTAACAAGTTAACTGTGCAAGTTGTTGGTAATTTAAAATCATATTTATTTGAAATTTGGGTTTTCAAGGAAAGCATGGGTCTTTGAAAAATGTGTTACCAACTCTTTGCACAGACATGATTTTTTTTTAAACTCTCACCAACTTTTCACAAAGTCCCATATCTGATAAACATCAAACTTTAAAAATAAAATAAAATAAAATAATAATTGAAACACCATGTTCGATGAGATAAGCATTGTTGGTTGAAAATAGGGTACCTTGTGTCAGTGTAGATAAGTTTTCTTTGAAAATCTCACAAATATCTCACACACTCTACCAGATCTTATCTCTTCAAAATCTGTTTCGTCGGTTTAAAGATCTAAACAATTCTGTTTTGTCAACCATTGGGTTTTGGACTGAAGTGGGCTTCTCATTTGTATTGGGCTTCTCATTTGGATTGGGCTTCAAACGTCAATTGGGTTTTGTCGCATCAAAGTTCCAGGTCATTCTGTTTCGTTGAAAATAAACCTGTTTCATCATCAACAACAACTCAGTTTCGTCAACATATTAGTCTGTTTCGTCGACACACACTCTTACTTTCGTCGAGACCATTATCCATTCCAGTTTCGTCACCCACCTTTGAGAATCTGTTTCGTCATCCAACTATATCAGATCAGTTTCGTCGCTTATCATAATATAATCCAGTTTCGTCACTCACAAATTCAGTCTCGTCAACATATAAGTCTGTTTTCGTCGCACCAGTTGTCGTAATCTGTTTCGTCGATACTTGTATTATTTTAAACAGAAGACTTGCAATAGTGTGATAACAGTCTGTTTTAAAGAGTGTGATCAGTTCTTCACATACATATATCAATCATGAGTTGTACTAGTCCATGGGATTGGAGTATGGACTCGAGACCACGTGAAGATCCGACCTCCGCAGCCGCGTGGGTAAAGATTGTTTTTGGTGAGAAATCTATAAGTGCAAGTCAATGGGCATTGGTGACGAACCAGAATCAAAGCATTCAAAATCTTTTGATAAGTGAGAGCGAAACGGGAAGCAACAATTGCCCGCCAAAGCTGAATCACATAAATGACTATCCATCATGGAAGGGTCGTTTTCACACATATGTTTTAAGGCAAAACACAGAACTTTGGACGTGTTTCACTACTGAATGCAACCTTGCCCTCGAAGCAGCAGCATCAACTGAAGCGGGTTTTACTAATATGCTTGAAGACGACAAGAAAGCGTATGATCTTGAGAAGAAGGCGTTTGCAATTCTCACACAAGCACTTCACAAAGACATCTATCATCAATTCGGCTATTGTACAAGCACGAAAGCGTTATGGGATGCCTTGGTAGCAAGAGGTGAAGGAAATGCAGCGAAAAGAAAGACACAACATGATCTGTTGAAGAAGAAATTCGAATCATTTCATTTCTTAGAGAATGAAACCCTAAATGATATAACTACTCGTTTTTATCATTTGATTAGTGAAATGTTTGCTTATGCTGTTTCTGCAACTCAAAAGGAAGTTGTAGCACGGTTTGCTGATGCTCTACCTCCAAAGTGGAGTCCATTCATTGAGCTTCTAAAGCATATGGGCATTCTGGATACGGTTAATATCTATGAATTCGTACAGAAGCTGGAACACAAGAATGATGAAGAAATTCTGAAAGCTAAACGAATTGCTGCTCCTCAAAATATCAAAATGTATTATGGAGGAGGTTTTATCCCGTCAGCTAGTTCCAGTTCAGCTCAGGCTTATTCTGGAGGAGGTTTTATCCCGTCAGCTAGTTCCAGTTCAGCTCAGGCTTATTCTGGAGGAGGTTTTATCCCGTTAGCTAGTTCCAGTTCAGCTCAGGCTTATTCTGGAGGAGGTTTTAACCCGTCAGCTAGTTCCAGTTCAGCTCAGCAACCAAAGTTACAAACGGCGTTTGTATCTAATACAAACTCTTCTCCGTTTCCTCAATCAGCTCCACCACCGGTTTTCGATCCAAGTGCCTATTTTCCTAAACCTACTGTCGATTGTGGTCCGGCCATACAGTTGGGAAACAGTGATCAAACAAGAACTGCGTTTTATGCTGAAATTGTCAAGAATGTCAGCGATGGTGAATCTTCAGGAAGTTATTACAGTTCAGAATCAGACGTCAAGGAGGGAATGGATTCTGAAGCTGATATTTTTTCGAATGATGCTAACGAGAAATCTGACTTGATCAAGAAAGCTGATGCGACATCAGAAGAAATGGAGAAGATTCTCACTGAAGATGGATCTTTCTCTTCTCAGACTGCCTTTATGGCTAATGTCACAGCTTCTACAAGTCAGGTAAAATCCGAAACTCCTAGCATATGTAGTTATTGTGCTGATTTGAAACATGAATGTGCTATTGCTAAACATGCTTTTGAAGAATTAAAACATGAATGTGCTGAATTGAAACGTGAATATGAAACGGTTCATAGTCACAATCAGAGTTTGGTTATTGAACTGTCTAAGTGCAAAGAGGCAAATATGGCTTTAGTTAGAAACGAAAAGGATTTTAAATCTGTAATTGAAACTTTAAAGAAAAGTGTTTCCAAAGTGACCAAAACTGTTTATCATAAACAAGTTAGTATTAACGATTACATTAACATCGTTGAGGAAACCAAAAAGGAACTAGCCATTGCCAAATGCGAGCATGATGCAATCAAGCAAAAGTTGGAGAGTTATTCTAACTCCCGATTTGTGCTCGATCACATAATTGACGTTCAACAACTGAAAGGGAACGTGAAAGGCGTTGGGTATAGGAAGTGTCCGCCCCCTTTGAGAGACAACTATACTCGAATGCCCGATGAAGAGGATATGCCTCGGTTCGAACCAAGTGTGCCTCTCGATTATGAGGAAGTTACTACAGGATTAGGGTTCAAACCGGACAGTTCCTCGGAGGGCTCATCTGGAACAACCGAAAATTCAGCATCTGTTGGTACGGAACAAAGTCCTCCCACAGTTGAGGACTATGATTCGTCAGATGATGAACCAGATGTGAGTGATGAGGATAAATCTCTTAAAAAGAACAAAGGAGTAGAAGTGCCTTTTGAGAATCACATTCTGTGTGATCCTCCTACTCCTGTTGTGCAATCATCTGCTGTTAAACAAGAGATAGATCCTATCACTAAGACAGTGTCTACTGTTAAAAGTGATAACGTGTTGTACACTTTAGTCGGTGATGACAAAATTTATTCAAACACAGCTTTTCCAATTAAAAATGTCAATCAATCTTTGATTGATAAAGTGTTTGAAGATACTACCAGTAAGTTTTTGGAAAAGGGGATCCCGAGAGTTTCAGTAACTCAGTGTGATCTGATTCCAAAAGCTGAAGTTAGAAGAAAATTTGGAAATCAAAAATCACCAACAAAGCAACAACCTATCGCTTTTAAGGGTAAACAACAACAACGAGCTCAAAAACCTAAGGTTACACAACCAAAGGCTGAAACAAAAGGAGCTCGTCACAAGAAGAAAGCAAAAGACGTGAAGTTTGTGGCGTCCAAAGGTACTGATAAAGTGGAGACTTTTGAAAATAAGTCAAATACCGATTTTGTTCAAAAGGTTAACATTTTGAAACGTAATAATGATAACAATTACACTCAACACACAAATGGGTGTGAAGCTAGTACCTCTGGGTCTACAACTTCTACGTCTGGTCGTCGATCAAATTCTCCTAAGTTTGTTGAAAGGAGAACTTGTTTCAAATGTGGGAAGTTTGGGCATATCATTAAAGACTGCACAAACTCGCCCAAACCAAATTTTGTAGAAAGAGCACCACCTGAAAAGGTTCACCCACAACGTCGTCCTGTTTCACCAAAACATGATAAAAGAACTGTTAAAGAACAAGAAACAAAACAACGACGTCAAAACGTCAAAAAGGTTGAAAAGGCGTTAAAACCGAAGGTTGTCCTAACAAAATCTGTTGAATCAAATGTTAAATATGAAAAACAAAAACATATTTGGAAACCAAAATCGGTAAATGTTTCAGGGGGAGCTCAATCTATTCCGAATCATCGGGAAATGGATGTCACAATCCTCGATGATGACGGACGACCCAAGTCTGTGAAGGCTTGGGTCCCCCTCTCCAACTAATATCTGACTGAGTGTGCAGGATGTTCCAGGAGGAACTATCGATAGTCATCGGATTGTTGATAGTGGAATGTTCTTGCACAAGATAGGCGATAGAATAAATTGTTGCCTTTGATGGAGAGAAGAAGAAAAAAAAGACAGAATTGTCTGTCGAAAGAAATTGAAAGCTTCGACAAAATGAAAATCATTACAAAGTTTGATTGTTCAAGGCTTTAATCGGGTCCCCAGGATAGATTCAAATCAAAATGTACGCACCTGCAGCACGTCTGAAGATTCATCATCCACAAAATGAACGTGCAGTGTACATTTCTTCGCGGTGAAATTGAAGAAAATGTGTTTGTTGAACAAACCAACCGGGTGTGCGGATGCCTTGGCATGGTTTGAACAACCGCACACTAATTCTGAAAGAGAAAGACATAGACCTTCGCTGGTGCAATGTGGAAGACCAGCCGGACCCAAAGGTTTCTGATCTTGTTGCTGTGAAGAGATTTCTAAGTAGCTACAAAGAATCGACTTTGAAATCCACACCGGGTGGATATCCAGTTTGGGAGAGCGCTCAGATTCCTTGCAATGCAAGAGGCAGTTGCAGGATACGGTTTTAAATTTCTAATCTCTCCTTTACTTGTCGATATTTAAGCTGCTTTATAAATTGTTATCCTCTCGTACTGCACTCTTTGGCCAGACAATGTTGTCATGGTCCGCACCGCTTACCGACATGCCAACTGATTTTTCCAAAATTCGATTAATCATTTCTGATTCAAAATTAATTTTGGTAAACGGCATTAAGGTAAAACCATGAGTTAAACCGACATCAGGAAATCGTTTTTTGTAAATATTTTTGTGTCTTTTAAATTTATCTTAGTTTGTTGATTTTAGGGGGAGTAAATCCAAATTTGAAAAATTCAAAAACAGTGAAAAATTTCAAAACTCAAAAACATTGGAAAAACAAAAATGAGTTTCCTGGCGAGAAAAAGAGAAAATGATAGTACATCAGTGGTCTGTCTAAACTTCTTTAAACTGAAATGCAAAATGAAAAACGATAAGTAGCTCTATATAAGATGTATCGGTAGGCTCACAATAATCTTAAAGTGTGCAGGGTGATATAAACTTAAATCGACTGAAGACCAGGTGGGAACCATTCATTGGCATATGGTCTTAGTACCGAAATTTCGTTTGATTGATTGCCGAGATCTGAAATATTCGGTCTTTATGCTGCTTATCATCTGGGTATCATGGTTGTATCAAACCGTAAAAATAACGGAGACGAAGTCTAAGATCTTCCATGATACTATACATACGTGTACATACTGCATTCGACCTCAATAAGTGATCAACAATCACATGTCCAAACAAAATAAGTGATAATATATCACAGATTCTTTGCGGGAGTCAAGTTCGTCTCTTTGCTGTACGAAAGTACTGACCTGTTCACGGACTTGCTCCTGTGCCCTCATGCATCTGAAAATCAAGTTCCTCATCAATAAGTGATTCTATCACATAGGGCTTGTTTTCAATCAAAATAAGTGAGTTTCTCACATTTTTATACGGTCAAACAGATGATAATCGGTATACTCACCGGTAAGATGAACTCTCGTGCATACCTTGATACGGGAATGTGTCGTGTGTGGATGAACACCGGTCGGTAAGTATAAATCATACCTTAACGTATCCCCTCGCCATGATTACATCTGATAAGTTGAGCTTAAGTGGACAACAATACCGATAATTGTTATAGGATGCTTATCTAAATGTTAACTAATTGAACAAAAAGAGCGTTTTGGCGTGACCGTACACTGATATGATTCTCTTACCCTCGAAACTCGCAAAAAGAATGTCTGTAAATATTTATTTACTGCTTTCAGTTTCTACATCTTTGTATATATTTAGTTATTACTTTCCGTCTTTACTTTTGAAAAATGAAAATTTCAAAAAGATTTTAGGTGTGTTTTAATATAAACTTTATAAAATCCAAAAAGATTTTGCTTCTAGTTTATTTTTTGATTGACTGATGTTGGAACTCGAGTCTATCCTACCGAAAATCCTGATCATTAGCCGGAAAACAATTACATCTTTATAAATGGACGAAGTTAACAAGTTTTGAAAGTTAAAGAATTAAAATTGATCATTTTCTAAACTTTCAAACTGTTGTCGGTTGGTGTTTGATTGAGATTTGATCTCATATGTGTCATTTGTTTAAATGTTAACTATATTCCAAGCGGTTGTTCTCATTATGCGTTTAGCTTTCTTGCATGTGCAGATGCTAAAGGCGAGGAGAACATGTTCGATGACAAGCTTTGGAATGAAGACACGAAGTGGAGGCACTCAAAGGATAAAATGATCGAGTTGCCACTGACCCTTCATCAACACCACAAGGATCTGAAGATTTGACAAGTCATAAGATTCACGAGCATAACTCAATGGAGAGTTCATTCTAAGGGGGAGTTTGTTAACACACTACCTAAATGAAAAGGGAGTTTGTTGTTACACTTTCTACTTACGAAGCGTGAAGACTTTGAAGATCCTCCGACATGAAAGACACAGAAGACGAACCATCACAGAAGACGAACCTCACGAGTAGCGTCCAAGGGGGAGATTGTTGGTACACTTTATGTGGACGCGACTCGACTCGGTTAGATTCGGTTCGGGTCGACTCGGTTAGGTCCGGCTTCAGCCCGACGTCACGACATTCCTCTGTCGTGCGCCCCAGAGTTCGACACGCGAAGCACGGAGCGTCGCGGCCTTTCCCGCAAACACATCACCATGACATCACCTTCGTGATGTCATGATGATGTCAAGCATTTTGTCTCATATGTTGAATTTGGTGAAAGATGTAAACATACATGAAACTTGGGCCGTAAACTTCACATTTGGGCCGAAATATGAAGTTGGACTTTGACTATGTCTGGGCTTCTACAACTCGACGAAACAAGAATGATTAATGTGTTTGTCGACGAAACAGGTGTGTTTCGTCGACTTTGTGTGTTTCGCCGAGAGTTATTTTAGTTTCGTCTTATATGTGTCTGTCTTAGTATAAATACCCCAATCAGTTTCTGTGTGAAACTGATGAGCTGTGAGACTTTGAGAGAGAGTCTTTAAACATTGTTTGTATATGTTTGTTCTCGGTTTTCATCCCGTTTAATCAATAGAGTGTGTATCATTGGTTATACGTGTGTGTTTTACACTTTTGTTTGGTTTGCACCGTCACGGGGATTCCGCACCCGTTACCGTGTTCGTGATAAACAAGGATAGGTGTTCGTTATCGATCCTCACCGGGAAAAACGGGACCTACAATTGGTATTTCGTATGTTGAATTTCTTCGGCAAATTTCTAAACGCAATCACAGGTGGTAGAGTTTGTAATTTTCTAGTGACACAAAGACGGTTTACAGAAGACAGTTCACCAGAAACCTCTACCATTGTAGTATGCTTGAAGATCAAGACTTGATGCAGTTTTTAAAAGAATGGAACCCTTATCAAATGCCGGTTGGAGTATTGGAAGATCAGCGAAAGATCGGTCAATTGATCCTTTTGAGGAAATTGCACAACGCTCAACACGGATACGCGTACTTTGAGGGGGAACTATTATACAAGAAGCGTCAAGATACTACTTACCTGGATCATCGGTCAAGGGGGAATTTGTTAACACAGAGAAGATGAATACTTGACTGAAGATCGATTGCAGTTGCATTTTCAGCATTCGACAGCAACGGACAAGGGGGAATTTGTTGATGCAGATTTGTGCCCGATGCTTGTCGAATAGATTAGATTTATTTTATGCTGAATTTGTAATAGTTAGTGAAACGGTCTAACGAACGTGTATAGACCCGCTCGTTTGAAGTGGTCAAACGAGAGGGTTATTCGGTTGACCGTGTGTGTTTGAAAGACAAAGGGGTGTAGCTATAAATAGCAACCCTTTGCCATTTCAAACACTGGTAGATTGTAGGAGGTTTGAGACCTCACCAGGGAGAGATCACCACTTGATCTCTCCCCGGAACCAAACGACTCTGGTAAAGGTTCGATTATCTTGTTAATCGGGCCGACTTGTACTCTTATGTTATCAAATCAATACAGGTTAGTCGTTTATCCGTCTATGATCTTCCCGTCTATGAACATAATCATGATAATCACGGTTTCGGTCCAGAAAACGGTACTACAATTGGTATCAGAGCCATGGTGCCCGATTTAGTAAATCTAACCGTTTACTAAGTCACATGTGCTCTAGATCAGTGATTTTTGTTCAAGATGTAAAAAAGGTGAAAATGAGAAAAACTCAGATCTGGACCCGAATATTCAGATCTGTGCTGAAACAAGTGTTCGGTTTTATGTTTTTCACCTATATAATCAAGTTATCATCATCAAAAATCAAAAATACAATGTTTTTGTCAAATCTGCAAAAGAACAGAGGCTGTGTTCTTGAAGATGTTCTTGGCGGCTGCTTAAAGAAACTAGGGTTTCTTCATAACCAGTCCCGACGAAACAGGCCCCATGACGAAACACCTCCTCCAGTTTCGTCGTCGGCAAGATCTTTAACACCTGTTTCGTCGTTGAGTTCAATCATTCTGTTTCGTCGGACCTTATACACCAGTCTGTTTCGTCGACTTCAAAATCAGACTTCTCTTTCGTAGCCAACATACCTTCTGTTTCGTCGGATCAACACACTTCTGTTTCGTCACCTTTGACTTCTGTTTCGTCGGCTGGTATCGCAGAAAGATAAAGGATAACAATTAGGTTTGTCGGCTGAATCAGATGTTGTATCGCAGAAAGATGACCAGGTTGTTGCTGCTGGTTGTTCATCGAAGATGACTTTGGATTTGTTGTTTGTGAATCGAAGATAACCGAGGTCAGGTAGATGATGATGGCAGGTTCACGGTGGAATTAGGGTGGCTGTAATGCTTATGTCGGCTGCTGCTTATTGTTCATCGAAGAAGAAGGTCAGATGTTTGGTGGGTATCGAAGAAAGAGGGACAGAAAGAAAATTGAAGGTTTCTCTGCTTGTCTGTTGTATCGAACAAGGAAGATGAAGACTTGGCTGCTGTTGTTATGTATCGCAGAGAGAAAGAGACGGCTGTTCTTTGATGATGGAAATTAGGTTTGCAAAAGTGAAAGGGGGTTTGGTCCTAATTATTGAACTGATCCTTTTATTGATGAGAGGGGTTTGTTTTAATGGATCTTCAAGACTATTGGGTTTGACTCTCTTTTGGACCTGATCGTGCATTGGTGATCAAAGTTAACAAAGCAAAATTAGAAGTTGGGCCATATTTGTTTTGATTGGGCCTCTTTGTTTCAGCTGAAAACTAAACTTCAATACTAATATATTTGGTCATAATTAATATATTGGGCACTCTCCTTAGTCTTCATGGAATACAAGTGTTACAAGTCTTCGTAGACAACAGATTTGCTACAACTAGTGATTTTTCGGTTTGGGCATGTGCACTGATTGGGCCAATTATCACACTCACAAAATTCATTCACATTTTTAGTGGATCAAATATTTCACAAGTGAATTTTAGGTAAATGGCAAGTTGTGCCGTATAGAGATTGATGGGTTCGGGTGTTCGCGAAGATTATTGAACCGGGCTTCCAAATTTTAACATCAAATTCGTACGAATTTGGGAGCGCGCGGGATGTTGCGGCATGATGAAAACAAGAGATGATGAAAACTTGATTGTTGAAAAATTGTGGGGTAGTCACGGTTACCGATGAAAATGTCAAAAATGGTGACGCGACTACAATGGGCCAAAAACCAAAAACAAAACGGTATGTTCACTTCCGCACGTCAGTATTTATGTTTGTTATCGGTTATTCGAAGATGTTCGAAAGCATTTTGTTTATTGTCATATTTTCGCATTTGAAAACGAACGTATGAACCTAGAATGTCAATACCGGTCCTAACGAATCCAAAAGGTCGAAGAGTATATGCCTATGATGAAAGTTTTCAGATTAGGTGTTAGCAGAACCTTGGGGGGATACAAGTCGGATCCTACGGGGTATTAGGGGACGTTCTTATTCAACTAGAATATGCAAAGAAGAAAGCCGTTTTCGTGATTTTTCGAAAAACCGAGAACATTTGAAAGATTCTACTCAGTGGAGAGAGTTTGTTCAGTAAAGATTGACGACAGTTCCGCTAGGTGAAGGGAATTGGTGAACATTTGAAACTTAACGACAGTTCCTTTAAAGTGGAAGGGAATCTGTTAAGGTTTAGAGATCTTACCAAAGAAATGGGGGAATAAAAATTTTCGTATGTTGAATTTCTTCGGCAAATTTCTAAACGCAATCACAGGTGGTAGAGTTTGTAATTTTCTAGTGACACAAAGACGGTTTACAGAAGACAGTTCACCAGAAACCTCTACCATTGTAGTATGCTTGAAGATCAAGACTTGATGCAGTTTTTAAAAGAATGGAACCCTTATCAAATGCCGGTTGGAGTATTGGAAGATCAGCGGAAGATCGGTCAATTGATCCTTTTGAGGAAATTGCACAACTCTCAACACGGATACGCGTACTTTGAGGGGGAACTATTATACAAGAAGCGTCAAGATACTACTTACCTGGATCATCGGTCAAGGGGGAATTTGTTAACACAGAGAAGATGAATACTTGACTGAAGATCGATTGCAGTTGCATTTTCAGCATTCGACAGCAACGGACAAGGGGGAATTTGTTGATGCAGATTTGTGCCCGATGCTTGTCGAATAGATTAGATTTATTTTATGCTGAATTTGTAATAGTTAGTGAAACGGTCTAACGAACGTGTATAGACCCGCTCGTTTGAAGTGGTCAAACGAGAGGGTTATTCGGTTGACCGTGTGTGTTTGAAAGACAAAGGGGTGTAGCTATAAATAGCAACCCTTTGCCATTTCAAACACTGGTAGATTGTAGGAGGTTTGAGACCTCACCAGGGAGAGATCACCACTTGATCTCTCCCCGGAACCAAACGGCTCTGGTAAAGGTTCGATTATCTTGTTAATCGGGCCGGCTTGTACTCTTATGTTATCAAATCAATACAGGTTAGTCGTTTATCCGTCTATGATCTTCCCGTCTATGAACATAATCATGATAATCACGGTTTCGGTCCAGAAAACGGTACTACACTCCCCCTTAACATAAGCTCCCCCTTGAGTTATGCTCGTGAAAGTCTTGATCTTTATGAATTGAGATCCTTGTGGTGTTGATAATGGCCAGCGGCAACTCGATCATCTTTGTCTTTTGAGTGCCTTCACGTCGTGTCTTCATTCCGAGGCTTGTCATCGACCATGTTCTCCTTGCCTTTAGAATCTGCACATGCAAGAAATCTAAACGCGTAATGAGAACAACTGCTTGGAATATCATAAGCAAACGACACACATGTGACCATTGTTCTATCAAACACCGTCCGACAGTATGAAAGTTTAAAAATATTTTATCAATTTCAATTTGAACTTTCAACACTTTGCAAATTTCGACCGTTTATGAAGATTTAGTCGTTTTCGGTTTTCGTTCAGGTTTCAGGTAACGAAGACTCGAGCTCCAACATCGTACGATCGAAAATAAAATAGAAATAAAATCTTTTTGGCTTTTATAAAGTTTATATTAAAACACTCTTAAAATCTTTTTGGAATTTTTGAATATTTCAAATGTAAAGACTGAAAGCAGTAAATAAATATATACAAAGATGCAGAAACTGAAAGCATTAAATAAATATTTACAGACATTCTTTTTGTGAGTTTCGAGGGTAAGAGAATCATATCAGTGTACGGTCATGCCAAAACGCTCTTGTTGTTCAGTTAATTAACATTAAGATAAGCATCCTATAACAATTATCGGTATTGTTGTCCACATAAGCTCAACTTATCAGATGTAATCATGGCGAGGGGATACATTAAGGTATGATTTATACTTACCGACCGGTGTTCATCCACATCACGACACATTCCCGTATCAAGGTATGCACGAGGGTTCATCTTACCTGTGAGTATACCGATTATCATCTGTTTGACCGTATATGATGTGAGATTCTCACTTATTTTGATTTGAAAACAAGCCCTATGTGATAGAATCACTTATTGATGAGGAACTTGATTTTCGATGCATGAGGGCACAGGAGCAAGTCCGTGAACAGGTCAGCACTTTCGTACAGCAGAGAGACGAACTTGACTCCCGGATAAATAATTTGTGATATATTATCACTTATTTTGTTTGGACATGTGATTGTTGATCACTTATTGAGGTCGAATGCAATATGTACACGTATGTATAGTACCATGGAAGATCTAGACTTGCGTCCCCGTTATTTTCCGGTAAAAGATACAACCATGATACCCAGATGATAAGCAGCATAAAGACCGAATATCTCAGAACCTCGACAATCTCTCAAACGAAATTTCGGTACTAAGACCATATGCCAATGAATGGTTCCCACCCAGTCTTCAGTCGGATTTAAGTTTATATCACCCTGCACGCTTTAAAATGATTGTGAGCCTACCGATACATCTTATATAGAGCTGCTTATCGTTTTTCATTTAAGGTTTAAAGAGGTTTGGCCAGACCACTGATGTACTATCATTTTCTCTTTTGCTCGCCAGGAAACTCATTTTTGCTTTTCTATTGTTTTTGTGATTTTGAAATTTTTCAATGTTTTTGGATTTTTCAAATTTTGGATTTACTCCCCCTAAAATCAATAAACTAAGACAAATTTAAAACACAAAGGTATTTACAAAAATGATTTTCCGATGTTGGTTTACTCTTGCTTGACCTTAATGCTGTTTACCAGTAATAAAAAGTCAAATCTTGATTTGTCAAATGCTTTGGTAAAAAGGTCGGCACATTGGTCATCGGTGTGGACATAAGAAACATCGATTAGTCTTTTCTCAAAGCAATCACGTATGAAGTGATACTTAATTTCGATGTGCTTAGTCTTTGAATGCTGCACAGGATTTTTAGTGATCTGTAAGGCAGCAGAATTATCAACGTAAATAGGAGTAGTTAGGAATTCAAAACCGTAATCACGCATTTGTTGTTGTATCCACAGGACTTGGGAGCAACAACTTGAGGCAGCAATGTATTCAGCTTCGCATGTTGATGTAGCGACGCACGTCTGCTTCTTGCACTGCCATGTGACTAGGCGATTTCCCAAAAACTGACATCCAGCCGTTGTGGATTTGCCGTCGATTTTGCATCCGCCAAAATCAGAATCACTGAATGCGATCAAGTCAAAGTTATTATCCCTAGGGTACCACAGACCGGTGTCAGGGTAACCCTTCAAATAACGAAAAATCCTTTTTACAGCTGCAAGATGTGAGGCCTTCGGGTTGACTTGATATCTGGCAAGCAGGCACGTTGGGTACATTATATCTGGTCTTGATGCTGTGAGGTACATAAGAGATCCGATCATCGCGCGGTAGTATGAGGGACTAGTAGCTTCACCCTTCAAGTCTGGAGTAATTCCGTGATTTTGTGGTAATGGGGTACCGATGGGCGTTGCATCAGACATCTGGAACCGGCTCAAGATGTCACCAACATATTTAGTCTGATGGATGAATATCCCAGACTCAGTTTGTTGTACTTGTAGGCCCAAAAAGAAGGTCATTTCCCCCATAGCACTCATCTCGAATTTATCCTGCATTACACGCTCGAAATCCCTACACAAAACATCATTAGTAGAACCAAAAATAATATCATCAACGTATACCTGTACCAGTAGAAGATCTCCATCTTGTTCTTTGATGAAGAGAGTACAGTCGATAAGGCCTCTGCGAAATCCATTCTCCAGCAAATAATTAGATAAGGTTGCGTACCAAGCTCGCGGTGCTTGATGAAGACCATAGAGAGCTTTGTTGAGCAACCAAACCCGATCGGGATGGATAGGATCTTCAAAACCTGGAGGCTGTTCGACGTACACCTCTTCTTCTACCACACCAAGTAAGAATGCACTTTTCACGTCCATCTGGTATACCTTGAAACCTTTGAATGAGGCATAAGCCAGAAAAATCCGAATTGCTTCTAGACGCGCCACAGGTGCATACACTTCGTTGTAGTCGATCCCTTCTATCTGACGAAAACCTTGAACGACTAGCCTTGCTTTGTTTCGAATAACAACTCCACGGTCATCCTTTTTGCATTTAAACACCCAACGGGTACCAATCTTCTTGTAACCAGCAGGTTTCTCTACGAGTTTCCAGACACCAAGCTTCTGGAATTGCTGCAGTTCTTCCTGCATTGCTTCAACCCAAGAGTTATCTTTCAAAGCTTCTTTCCAAGTTCTTGGCTCTTCCTGTGAGACATAACACGCGAAAGACCAATCATTTTGTTGACCAGATTCTCTAATCGCCGCATACAAGCCTGCATTGTTGTTGTTTCGCAACATGTTTCTTGTTTGAACGCCACTTTGTACATTTCCGATGATGTTTTGTTGAGGATGGGTATTGTGAATCCTTGTCTCTGGATTATCTTGAACTGGAATATTTGTACCCAGGTTGTTGAGATTGAGATCAACAACTAATTCAATGCCCGGAATTGACGAAGAGGATGATGCAGTAGCTTCAGCTGTTCCAGGGACGCCCACTGGAGGTGTACCCTCTGAAGTACCATGAACTGCTGTTATTGGGGCTTCTTGATCTGCATCGAGAAATTCATCATCCTCTGAAGATTCGTTCAATTTGGTAGCATCGTGAAAATCCTCATTGTCGAGAGCATTGTTGTTCACTGAAGATGGTTCTTGATTGACAATAATGGGACGAACCAACGGTGAATCTGTTGCATTGTCACTCTCGAAAAACATCCTTGCCGCAGCATTTTCTTCAACTGCTTCAACATTGATCGAATTGAAAAAGTCATCGTACTCAAACATCCAAGGCTGACCAGGACATTTGACTGGTAAAGTGTGCCTTTGTACTCTGACTTCAGACCATTCCTCGACCCTTTTAGTCTCTAGATTCCAGACTCTTAAGTTCGGGGTGGAATACCCAAGAAAGTATCCCTCAATTGCTCTTGCCCCAAACTTTCCATTAGGATCGATTATTGTGCATGGAGCTCCAAACGGTTCAAGATATGACAAATCTGGTTTCCGTTTGTTAATAAGCTCAAAGCAGGTCTTGTTGTGCCTTTTGACTGTAAGGACTCGGTTCAACGTATAGCATGCAGAAGACACAGCTTCAGTCCAGAATGGAATCGGCAATTGTGACTCTACTAACATTGTCCTAGCAGTCTCGATCAATGTGCGGTTCTTACGTTCAGCGACGCCATTTTGCTGAGGAGTATAAGCTGCACTAAATTCGTGAAGAATACCTTTTGAAGTGCAAAACTCCGCCATGGCATGATTTTTAAATTCAGTACCATTGTCGCTACGTATCCGCCTAACCTTCAAGTTATAGAGATTCTCAATCTGAATGATCAAGTTTTTGATAATACCGAAGGTTTCACTCTTGTGTGCCATGAACGCCACCCAAGAAAATCTTGAATAATCATCAGTTATCACGAGGCAATATTGATCATTCCTAATGCTTTTGTGCTTGACAGGACCGAACAAATCCATGTGCAAACGTTCAAGAGGAACAGCCACCGTGTTGACTTTCTTTGTAGGGTGTCGCTTCTTCGTTTGTTTTCCTTTCTGGCACGAGACACAGACGTCTTGAAGATGGAAGTTTTTAAGAGGAACACCATTCACCAATTCATTTGACACCAAATGATTCATTTTGCGTAAGTGAATGTGACCCATTCGTCTGTGCCAAGAGATTGTGTCTTTTTCTGTGGCTTTGGAAACGAAACATGTTGCTTGTGCAGACGTTGTGATAGCTTGGCTCATATCAAGGACATACAAATCATTTATCCTTGGAGCCGACAAGAGAATCCATTCTTTTGGAATTTTGAAGCCGGGTTTCAGCACATAACATCCATTTGCATCAAAGTGTACTGAGAACTGCTTATCACAAATTTGAGAAACGCTAAGAAGATTGTGATCAAGTTGTTGTACAAAGTTGATCTTATCAAAACTAACAACCCCGTTGGAAATCATTCCTTCACCCGTAATGTATCCGCCTTTATCTCCAGCAAAAGCAACATAACCTCCTCTAATAGATTTGACGTCGTAGAGAAGCTTCATGTCGCCTGTCATGTGCCTGGATGCCCCACTATCAACAATCCAATGACTACTGATAGTTCCTCCTGGAACACCCTGCACATAAACTTACATAATTAGTTGGAGATGGGGACCCAAGCCATTGTGGTCTTGGGTCTTCCATTTTCATCAATAACAATAACCTCTATTCTTTGATGATTTGAAAATTGTGATGGTCCCCCTGAATTTGTGGTTATTTTAGGTTTCCATGTCTGTTTTGTTATACCAGTTTGATTGTTTGAAATTTTTGAAAATTTTGAACTTTCTGGTTTGACTGGAACCGATTGTTTTTGAACCACTTCATTTTTAAGTGCTTTTTCAACCACCTTGACTTGTTGGCGTTTCTGTTTCTTTTCCCTTTCTCTTACAAGTCGGGGATCTTGTTTTACAGAAACAGATCGCTGTTGGTGATTGCGTTCACGGGGATCATCATCTTTTCCTTTTAACTTATGAAGATACGGGCAATTTCGAACGATATGCCCAATTGTACCACATTCAAAACATGATCTTCGTTCAACAAACCCCGAAGTATCATGTGGTCGTCTTGCCGATGATGAACTTTGTGATCCCGAGGTACTAGGTTTTGAACTATTTGGTTCATTCCTTTTCATCACAGTTGCTTTCTTGACAAAATCTAAGTTAGATTGGTTTTCAAACTTTGCAATTTTGTCCGTTCCCTTCGATTTCACAAAGTTCACGTTCTTCTTCTTCTTCTGATTCGGCTTCTTTTGACTTTGAGTCGGTGTTTTACCTCTTGGTTTGGCATGATTTTGCTGTTTTTGCACTGTTGGTAATTTCTGATTGCCAAATTGTTTTCTAACTTCAGCCTTAGGGATAGGGGGCACTGTGTTACTGTTACACGTGATCCTGTTTTTCCCAAAAACTTACTTGTTGAATTTTCAAAGACTTTACTGATTAAAGATTGATTAACATTCTTAATAGGAAAATCTTTGTCTGAATAAATTTTATCATCACCAATAAGAGTGTACAGCAAATCCACACTCTCCGACTCTTTCTCAGACGAGGACTCGATTGCAATAGTCTTAGCGGGTTTTGCAGGAGGATCACACAGAATATGATTCTCAAGAGGTATGTCCTCTTCGTTTATCACCGCATCAGACTTTGCTGAATCAGTATCATCAGACTCATCATCAGAAGAATCAGCATCCTCAATCACAACTGGAGGATCCTGATTCTGTTCAGCAGTTACAAATGTATCTGCTGACACATCTGAATCTGACGATACATCTTTCTTGTATCCGAGACCTGCTGCAAATTCCTCAACGTCCAAAGGAACAGATGGTTCAAAATGAGTTCTATACTCCTCATCAGGCAGAGCATCAAAATTGTTTCTCACGGGTGGTGGACATTTCTTATAACCTATGCATGTGACATCCCGTTTTTCTTTCTGAACGTCAATGATGTGATCCAACACATAGCTAGAGCTCAAATAACTGTCTAACTTGAGTCGGATCGCCTCACTTTCAGTTTTAACACAAGCCATTTCCTTTTGCATTACCTCAAGACGAGTTATATACAAATTAATATCAGTTTGTTTTCTGGAAACCATTTTTGTCAGCTCTGTTTTATCTTTCTTTAACGTTTCAATCATTGACTTAAATTCCTTTTCATGGTTTTCATAAAACATGTTGGCTTCTGTGCATTTGGAAAGATCAACGGTCAACTTTTGATTGTGGATGAATGTCACATCATATTTCTCTTGCAAAGCCTCGTGTTTGCTTTGCAGTTCACACCACCTATCATTCACAGAAACATGTTTGTCTTGCAAGTCAAACAAACTAGCTTGTAAAGCATCATGTTTGCCTTGCAACTCAGACATGTTTGCCTCTAAATCAGCACATTTAACACGCAAACTATCACAGTTATCACAGCTAACAGAAGTGGGTTCATCGACACATACCTGACTTGATGAACTGTCGACATTCGCCATAAAGGCTGAATGGAGAGAGGACGAAGAATAAGCAGTTTGATCCACCAAAATAGATCTTCTTTGAGTTTCTGCTGCAGCTTCTCCCAATAGCTCATCAATTCTGCTGCAGCTTCTCCCAATAGCTCATCCACATGATCATCGCCTGAACTCGAGGATTCTTCATCTGAACTTCTACTATAACCAGAAGAGTCTTCATCCTCAGAAGAGTCACCACCATTGGCGGAAGATTCTCCACCACTGGCGTGATTTAAATCCTTGACAATTTCAGCAAAACAAGCTGTTCCATCTGGAGCATCATTTCCCAACTGGATTGACCAATCACATCCTTCATCTACTTGAACCACAAGTTCCTGGTTGGCATTAGATGGTCCTGCTTGACTCTGGTTGTTGACAGGCACCAATGTTCGCTCATTGTTCCTTCCTTGGTTCTGATTTGCCCTGTTTCCTTGACCTCTGAAAGGATTTTGGTTTCCATGTTGAGCTGGTCTTGTGCATTCACGTTTGAAATGACCACGTTCACCACAATTGAAGCATTTAACAGCCTGTTTATCAAACCCATACTTGGTGTCTTTCTTGCTTTCCAAGCTGGTTCTGCCAGTTCTTTCCATGAAATCCTTTGCTCGCCTAACAGCACTGGCAAAGGCCCACTTGATGTCCATCATCTCCATCTCCTCTTTATCAATCTGCTGATAGTCTTCTTGTGTCAGATTAATATTACCAATCTGACCTTCCACTAATCCACAGTATGCGCTCACCAAAGTGTTTAGCAGCTCCATGTGTTCCTTAGCTACTTCCACACTGACTTTAGAAAAGCTTGAGGTGTCGAGCCGTACTGTATTTGGCTTTGATTGTTGACCAGCAGATGATGTGCTTCCATAACACGCTTGCTGTTGAGGAGGAAGTGGATTCCCATACATGTCTGTTGGTACGGTAGATTGAGGAGGAAGTGGATTCCCATACATGTCTGTTGTTCCGGGAGATCGAACTGGTAATGGATTTCCGAACATATCAGTTGGTCTGAGAGGTCGTTGGCTTTGTTGTTGTGGTACTGATTGAGGGACTGGTTCAAGCAGATTTCCATACATGTCTGTCTTTGGAGGGACTGGAACTTGGATAGTATTGCCATACATGTCAGTGCTGGTCACAAACGCTGTTTGAATTGGAGCATGTGAAGAAGGTTTTGTAGAAGTGCTAGAAGTTCCATAATACATCTCAGGATTTTGTGGCACTGGAACTCTTTTTGCCTTGAGAGTTTCTTCCTGATTCTTGTTTTCCAGGATTTGAACAAAGTCGTTGAAGCTTGTTGTAGCTAAAGTACCATTGTACTTCATGATTTCCAAGAAAGTATTCCATTGAGGTGGCAACGCATCTGCAAACCTTTTTACAATCTCTGCAGAAGTTGTAACAACCCCAAAATTTGCTAATTCAGTCAGCAAATGATTAAATCGACTTATCAAATCACCCAACGACTCATTCTCCATACAAGTAAAACTATCAAACTCTTTCTTCAGCAATTCTTTTCTCAATTGACGTGTCGCTTCATTTCCTACGCCCCTTGTCTTCAACGCATCCCACAACCTTTTCGTTGTCTTGTAACTGACAAATTGATGATAAATGTCTTTACTTAACGCCTGAGTAAGGATGGCATATGCTTTCTTTTCCAAATCGTAGACCTTCTTCTGATCTTCCGTTAGATCTGCAAATGTAGCAGCAGATGATGCGGCAACCTCTATTGTTTGATCGAAATCTGTGATGAACCGCAACCATAATTCTGTATTTTGACCAAGAACGTATGTATGAAATCTATCAATCCATCCTGGATATTCGTATAAGTGCATCAACTTTGGAGGCCGATTCAAACTTCCAGTTTCGCTCTCGCTTAAGAGAATGCTTTGAACACTTGGAATTTGATTTGATACAAATGCCCATTGACCGGTAGAAATTGCATTAGCTTGAGAAGATACCGGTGTGGAAGATGACGGAGTACCAAAATACATATCTGTATTTACCAGAGTATTCCACCTTGGATTCATTTTTGATCAAGAAAAATAAGAACCTGAAAATCACAAACTTGTTAAGCAAAAACAGACTAAGGATCGAAAGATCAAAGCTTGTTCGAAGGATCAACAGTGTTCGAAGGATCACTGTTGAGTTTCGAACAAAGATTTCGAAAGATTCTCCAACCGAAGGATCCTTATCTTTCGAAAAAGAACTGTAGACCGAAAGATGTATGCTTCGAAATGATTCCTTGGTTCGAAGGATGATGATCTATCGAACCTCCACTGATCGAAAGATGTATGTTTCGAAATGATTCCTTGGTTCGAAGGATGATGATCTATCGAACCTCCACTGATCGAAAGATGATCTTTCGAAATGATTCCTTGGTTCGAATGATGATGATCTATCGAACCTCCACTGATCGAAAGATGATCTTTTGACTTCGAAGGATATCCTTCGATCGGTTCTGACACAGTTGACAAAGGATGACAGGTTGGTGAAAAAAGGTGATGGGTTGGTAGAAACTTTCTGCGGAAGATATGGTCAGACCATGATTTTTACCAAAACCAAGATTTGAAACATAAAATATAATAAACCTATCCAGAACAACCGGTCACCGGAGAAGCCGGAATATTGACCGGAAATTACCAAACACCTTAAAAGCAAATCTTTATCTTACCCAACCCGTCCTTTAACACATGCAGAAGTTTAGAACACGTTTTAACGACAAGAAAACCGATAAAAACAGTAAAAACGGGTTCAAAACCGAGAGAGTTTTTGTCCAAAACACTCCAAAAACTTGTAAAAACCCGGTTTTTAATAAGGAAAAGAGCCACGGCTCTGATACCACTTGTAGGTCCCTCGGAGGTTGAGGTTCAACCTATTCCTTGTTATATCTAACACACTAGCAAGTGCGGAATCCAAGCTAGCATGCAAACCGAGTGAGAACAAGCACAAACACAACACACAAGGTTCACCGATTAACACCACTTGTATTAATACGTATGAAAGGTTCGGTTACAAGCACAAGGTTTACAGATGTATTCTATAAACTCTCTCTAACTTTCGTGTGTGTGTGTTCTGAACAGAATGCTCTCTATGTGTCTGAAAATGAAGCTCTGTCTGTAGAAATGAACACAACACATGGGTATATATACCCGAACACAGCAGGTCTGGTCGAAGGATCAGATAGATGATCGAAGGATCATCTATCGACCAGAAACAGCTCGAATGATCAACATGTACCTCGAAGGATGGCATCTTTCGAGGTCCATCAATCGAAGGCTTATCTTTCGAGATCATCGAAGGATCTGAACTATCCTTCGATGACCCATCTTTCGACCCAGCCATGTTACAACCATTGTTCGAACTGTTTGGCCAAGTCAAACCGGAGGATGGTTGACTTGGTCAAACTTACAGGACTAACGAAGACATCGTTCGGTATCGTTACAAAATACAGACAAAGTACAGACACAAGTGCACCAACAGTCCTTAACTTTAATCTTATGTCTCCACAAACCCTTATCCTGGACCATGTACTCGTAGATGTGTAACTCTAGCAAATCCTGCCTAAAAGGATTAATAAGTATAATTTTTCAAATCCATCGAAGATTTTGACCAAGTTTGACTGTCTTTGACCAATTATTGATTTTAGGGGTTGACTAGTTGAAACTGTATGGACAACCTAGTAATTAGCGATTAATCGCCCCCTAGAGCCGATTTTTACAACATCATAATTGTTAAAAGCATTAACTTGTGATAGAGAACACAATAACTAATTTTTCAAATTTACCATATATAAAATGCAAATAATAATGTTTATTAACCAAATCAAACCGATTAGATCACACCAAATCAACTAAGAGCAACAACTCAAATCAGGTTAGATTAGGTTAAACAAAATTTAGGCAAATTATTCCGATTTGGGAATAAAATACCCGTGAAGTCAAAAAGAAGTTAAATCGAATTTGTAACAATCAAACAAGATTTTGTAACCCTAAATATCCGATGAAACAAGGCGAAAAGGTTTAATTGCGAAATATATGAAAGATAACTCAACAAGCAAAAAGGGAAATATTCAAACAAAGATGCGATGGAAGAACATATACGGACAATTGCAAACTAGCAAAGTTGAAAATGGAGTGGTTGATTGAATAGCTTCGGCAACCACAAATAGCAACCATGCAAATTAGAGACACACAAACATGAGATAGGAAATTATATATAGAGGAAGAAACCTCCTCTAATTTAAACCCTAAGGTTCAATGGGCTATATATTGGGCTATAACATCAATGACCAAACCCAACCCAATCTTTCATTAAAAAATAATATCCCTCACTTTCACGTATACAACCCAATCCTACTCAATTTTTGAAACACATTACAACCCAACTGTTGATACATATTATGTGGACGTGACTCGGTTCGGATCGACTCGGTTCGGTTCGACTCGGTTCGGTTTGACTCGGTTAGGTTCGGCTCAAGCCCGACATCACCACATTCTTCCGTCGTGCGCCCCAGAGTTCGACACGCGAAGCACGGAGAGCCGCGAACCAATCCCGTTTACACATCACCATGACATCATCATGATGATGTCATGATGATGTCACAAGTTGGACTAACTTTGCAATCTGAATTTATGGATTCATGAACGTGCATGATCATTGGGCCAATCAAATTTCACTTGGGCCGAAACAATTCTTTGATTTGGGCCAGAAACTGACTTGGGCCGAAACCACATAATTGATCATGCATGTCGACGGAACTCAACATCTGTTTCGTCGACTTTGAAGTGTTTCGTCGACAACAATATAGTTTCGTCGAACTTGTTAAAATTTTTAATTGTAGGTCCACCCGGAGGATCGAGTAACCTCTATTCCCTGTTTTCTGACAAACCCGAGAGTGCGGAATCCTAACGGGTAAGTTAAACCAAGTTCGAACACGTAAATGATAAACACGAGACTCAACGATTAACACTCCATTGTATTAATACTTGAAACGGTTACAATACAATGTTTACAAAATAATCTCTGTAAACTCTCTCTGGTTCTCTCGTGTGTGTGTTCTGTGTTCTATTCTGAGTTCACTGAATATATATAGTCACAGACACGACGAAACTGAACAAGTCGACGAAACATAAATTGTTGTCGATGAAACACTTCAAAGTCGACGAAACAGATGTTGAGTTCCGTCGACATGCATGATCAATTAAAATGTACGCACCAGCAGCACGTCTGAAGTTCAAAATCAACAAGATGAATGTGCAGTGTACGTTTCTTCGCTGTGTGATTGAAGAAAATCTGTTTGTTGAACAAACCAACCAGGTGTGCGGATGCCTTGGCATGGATTGAACAACCGCACACTACTTCTCAAAGAGAAAGACAAAGACCTTCGCTGGTGCAATGTGAAAGACCACCCGGACCCAAAGGTTTATGTTCTTGGTGCTGAGAAGAGTTTTCTCGGGTTAATCTCAGTAGCTACAAAATCGACTTTGAAATGTTTGGGAGAGCGCTCAGATTCCTTGCAATGCATGAAACAGTTACAGGATACGATTTTAAATTTCTAATCTCTCCTATACTTGTTGATATTTAAGTTGCTTTATGAATTATATCATCTCGTACAACCATCTTTGGCCAAACACGTTGAACTCGAATATCACCTCACACGTGATTGTTTCATTATGAAACTCGTCAATGTTGTCATGGTCCACACCAATGACCAACGTGCCGACCTTTTTACCAAAGCATTTGATAAATCAAGATTTGATTTTTTATTATTGGTAAACGACAAGCAAGAGTAATCCGCATCGGAAAATCGTTTTTGTAAATATCTTTGTGTTTTTAAAATTATTTTAAGTTTGTCGATTTTAGGGGGAGTAATTCCAAAATTTGAAAATTCAAAAACATCGAAAAATTTCAAAACTCAAAAACAATAGAAAAACAAAAATGAGTTTCCTGGCGAGCAAAAGAGAAAATGATAGTACATCAGTGGTCTATTGAAACCTTTTTAAACTGAAATGAAAATTGTTATGCAGCTCTATATAAGATGTATCGGTAGGCTCACAATCATCTTAAAGTGTGCAGGGTGATATAAACTTAAATCGACTGAAGACCAGGTGGGAACCACTCATTGGCATATGGTCTTAGTACCGAAATTTCGTTTGAGAGATTGCCGAGGTTCTGAGATATGTGGTCTTTATGCTGTTTATCATCTGGGTATCATGGTTGTTTCTTTTACCGAAACAAACGGAGACGAAGTCTAGATCTTCCTTGATACCATACATACGTGTACATACTGCATACGACCTCAATAAGTGATCAACAATTACATGTCCACAAAACAAGTGATAATATATCACATTTATCCGGGAGTCAAGTTCGTCTCTTTGCTGTACGAAAGTACTGACCTGTTCACGGACTTGCTCTTGTGCCCCTCATGCATCTGAAAATCAAGTTCCTCATCAATAAGTGATTCTATCACATAGGGCTTGTTTTCAATCAAAATAAGTGAGTTTCTCACATTTTCATATACGTCAAAGCAGATGATAAATGGTATACTCACCAGTAAGATGAACCCTCGTGCATACCTTGATACGGGAATGTGTCGTGATGTGGATGAACACCGGTCGGTAAGTATAAATCATACCTTAACGTATCCATTCGCCATGATTACATCTGATAAGTTGAGCTTATGTGGATAACAATACCGGTAATCGTTATAGGATGTTTATCTAAATGTTAACTAAAAGAACAACAAGAGCGTTTTGGCATGACCGTACACTGATATGATTCTCTTACCCTCGAAACTCGCAAAAAGAATGTTTGTATATATTTACTTTTCTTAGTTTCTGCAACTCTGTAGATATTTACTTTTCGTCCGGCTGGTTTTCGTCCAGCTTGTTTTCGTCCAGCTTGTAGGTCCACTGGGATTTCGTTGACAAAGATAACCAGACAAGTTTAGATATTTTCAAAACCTTATCCTCTGACACAAAGACTTCCTTTTCAAACACACATGCTTTCTCTGATGTAGAAGCTCCTTTTTCAACAACAAATCATTTGTAAAGCCAAGAATGTCAAACAAACATATTATAATCAATCTTCAATAATGTATAACACAATCAAATCCAGTAATTTAAGATCAAACACAGAAAACTTATGAAGAACACTTGAAGATATGAAGAACAATATGAGTTTTCTGGCCGAGATAATCACCGGAATAATTTCCGAACACAATTTTGCAAGAAAGTTTAACAAAAACCTTATTGTAACATATATATGTAAAACTTAAACAAGGTTTTAATATGAACTAACAGCAAATAATACCAAGATTTTCAAGATTTTAACAACGTTTTTCAGAAAAAGAATGATATTCAAAGCTCAAAACTTAACTATTTCTGAAAATGCATGAAAATCTTTCAAAACACAAGATAAACAAACTTGGTTTTAACAAGGAATCGAGCCAAATGCTGTGATACCAATTGTAGGTTCACCCAGAGGATCGAGTCAACCTCTATTCCTGTTTTCCGACTAACCCGAGAGTGCGGAATCCAAACGGGTAAGTTAAACCAAGTTACGAACACGTAAAACACAAGATTCACCGATTAACACTCCAATGTATTAATCTAGAAAACTGTTACAAAGCAATGTTTACAAGATGCTCTCATAAACTCTCAGTGTGTGTGTGTTTATAGTGTGTTCGCTCCGAAATCTATTCAGACTTCTCTCTGTCTTTCTGTCTGTTATGTTGTGTATTTATACTAACACCATGGACGAAAACTGATTGCCGACGAAAACTGATTGAGGAAATCCAATATCTCGACGAAATCCCTGATTTCGTCACATGGGATTTCGTCCTAAGGGATTTCGCCACAAGGGTGTCTTCGTCACTCATTGGGCCAGTGTCTTGGGCTTGTGCTTCATCTCATGATGTTGGGCTTCTACATAGATGGGCCAAACAACAATGGGCTTCGTACAACAAACAGACAACACCTATAAACATAATCTAATATGCAAACTGCACACACGCAGTTGCATTTACATCGAACGTTACGAAGTAACTAGCATACCGAGTCAAGACAGGAGGTTGTCTTGACTACGGCCTTCACTTCATAGCCGAGTCGAACCGAGCCGAGCCGTATCCACATAATATGTATCAACAAAAACAAGGGGCATACACATTCTAGCAGCATATACTACAGGTTTACATGACCCTTTGCAACGTTAACAGGGGATGAGCATTGACTTCTAACAACTTAAAAAGGTAAACTTGGCAAAATAAATCGCAAATCTCCCTATGTGGAAAAAGTTTAGTTTTGATGTATGTATCACAAGTGTTAAAGCATTAACTCATCATAGAGATCACAACATCTCATTTTGCAAACCAAATTTCAACGTCACCAACTCTTGCGCGTAAATAGTAAATACCAATCAGATTAGTGTGTAAATATCAGATTTGTAAACTGAAATCCATGAGTAATTAAATCAGATTTTTTATCAAATAATTGCATTTTGTAGCCCAAAGCCCCAAACCTCAAAGAAAATAAGGGCAAACGGATCTAACTAAAAGAATGTATGGAAGATGACTGAATAAGAGAAAAGGAAACTATCAATAGAGAAGCTAGGAAAGCAAATTTACCTGCAATCGTAAACACGCTGCAAGAGAGTGGCATAGTGGAGTCGAGACAATTGGGGCTAAAATTTTCATAGTGTCTGTAGGTAACTTAATTATCCAAGTCACGTGTACATACATATAGTCCAAGGCATGGTTAGCAACAACACCTCACAAGACATTTCTTATAAACCAGAAATGGTTCAGACTATATAAGCCTATAATGACAACTCAAAAAAAAAAAAAAATGCTAAAATGGTTTTGAAACTCAAAGGTACATGTTCTATTGGTGGATTTTATTCCTCACCAAAAAAAACTACAAGTTATCCAAACAACACACACAGAGTATCATTCCAATTTAGTAAGTTTGGTTAAGTTGGAAACTGGAAAGCTTAAAATGCAATAACAAAGATACAACTAGAAACAATTTTACTTGAGCTTAACAAAAATCTCCAACTACAATAATCCATGAAACATCGTTCAGATCTTTTCAAGCTAACAGAAATCTTAAACAGATTGAATTTCAACCTAGTAACTGGCGTTTATCAGTGTAGTATATTTAATAGCATAAATCTTCCTAAAAAAATCTCAAAACTTTAATAGTCCCCTTTTATATAACTTGAAAATATACTTCTTATAGTCATAATTTAGGTTTTAATGAGGATTTGCACTTTTTCTTTAGCTTGTATTATTTGCACATCAAAAACTCAACAAATTTTATTAAATAAAGTATATAGGAGAGAAAATTATAAGTTGTTTATATAATATAAAAGTTTAATTAGAAGACTCATTCCTTTCATACGGGCAAACCAAACATGAAATGGCATGTACAAACCATTTCATCCCAGAGATATTGATAGACATCGAAATTCCAAACCATTTGCTTCAACATTTAAAATCGTATCCTATCAAATGTGCACCTTTTGAGTGTATTTAGAATGTAGTCAATAATTCTCCTAGATTTACGCCCATATAGAAAATCATAGATCAAATAAACAAGTTACTGCAGTCTCTATTGGATTTGATGTGGTTGTAGACCATATAATGAAGAAGAAATATCAAAGTGATCACACAAAATCAAGATGTTGAATCAAGAAGAGCTAGAAACACCTTGTGTGGAATTTGGGATATTATTAGACTGGTTTATAATTTGGGTGTGTGAGCTGATGAACTTTGAAATGTCTGATGGATAAAACAAAGTGATTTAGCACCAAAAGCTTGAATGATTTAAACCTCCGTATGAATTAATTCTAGATAAAGACGAAGTACTTGAAGACTAAATATTACAATTAGATTTGTAAGCTTTAAACAGAAGAATTTAAAATTAACAGATAAGAATCAACCTTTTTAATAAGATTTGGTTCAACCCAACATTTTCAATGTGTGAATGATGACGTGGGTGCCCTGTGGCTCCCACTCAGCAAAGCCAGGAAGCAGGAAGCTGGGAGCTTTCCTGTCAGGAGCTTTGTAGGACCGTGTTTCGGGACCGAAACCATGATTAGTGTGAGATTAGTTCAAGACGGGAGAGATTAGAGATGGATAAACAAAACTTCTTTGTATTAATCGGTAGTAAAACATTACAAATCGGCCCGATTACAAGATAACGAACTAATACCAAAGGAGTATACATCCGGGAGAGACCAAGTGGTGATCTCTCCCCCAAACACTAAAGCTCACAGTGAACTCTCTCAATAAGCTCACTTTTTCTCACACTCTCTAGTTTGCAAATGACAAAAGGTTTGCTATTTATAGCAACACCCCCATTGTCTAGCAAACACACATGGCGAAACAAATAACCCTCTTGTTTGACCACTTCAAACGAGCGGGTCAATACACGTTCGTTTGACCATTTCACTAACTGTTACATATTCAGCATAAAATAAATCTAATCTATTCGACAAGCATCGGACACAAAATCTGCATCAACAAATTCCCCCTTGTCCGTTGCTGTCGAATGCTGAAAATGCAACTGCAATCGATCTTCAGTCAAGTATTTATCTTCTCTGTGTTAACTAATCCCCCCTTGACCGATGATCCAGGTAAGTAGTATCTTGACGCTCCTTGTATATTAGTTCCCCCCTCAAAGTACGCGTATCCGTGTTGGGTGTTGTGCAATTTCCTCACAAGGCTCAATTGACCGATCTTCCGCTGATCTTCCAATACTCCAACCGGCATTTGATAAGGGTTCCGTTCTTTAAGAACTGCATCAAGTCTTGATCTGTCATAAGAACTCTATTTCATTCAAGCATACTACATTGGTAGAGATTTCTGGTGAACTGTCTTCTGTAAACCGTCTTTGTGAAATCGACCAAGTAATGCACTTTAATCTTCAGCATCAACACTCAGGAAAGTCAGCTAGACCAAGTATATCCCTTGCAAGCTCAACCAAATAGCACGCTTAGTTGAACGACATCCGGATCTCATTGTCTCGCTTTTGTGAAGTTGACCACGTAATACACTACGGATCTTCAGCATCAGTACTCAGGAAGTCAGCTTGACCAAGTACATCGTTTGCAAACTCAACGAATTGAGTTACCCCCAGATCCCTGTAAAATCCCAAAGAAACATCAAACCCAAAACCGAATCCTGCGGGTCTTCATCTTTGAACTATCAGCTTTCATAAAGATTCCTCAGGTCTTCTGTGAACAGCGCTTTGAAACTACTGTCGAATTTAGATACCTGTATGTTTCCGTGCAAAACCCTTCACGCTGGCTGGAGAATTAGTTAAAATTCTCAAATATGTGTCTGTGCAAAACATTCCACGCCGAACCATTTGTATCACCAGAAAATCACAAACTCTACCACCTGTATTGCGTTTAGAAATTTACCGAAGAAATTCAACATATGAAAATTTTTTATCCCCCCATTTCTTTGGTAAGATCTCTAAACCTTAACAGATTCTCTCCACTTCAGAGAAACTGTCGTCAATTTTATAGAACAAATTCTCTCCATTGAGTAGAATTTTTCTTCAAATGTTCACCAATTCCCTCCACTGAGCGGAACTGTCGTCAATCTTCTTCACTGAATGTTCTCGGTTGTTCGAAAAATCACGAAAACGACTTTCTTCTTTGCATATTCTAGTTGAATAAGAACGCCCCTAGTACCCCGTAGGATCCGACTTGTATCCCTCCAAAGACTTTGTGAACTTGTTAGGGCTGGTATTGACATTCCAGGTTCATTCAATCGTTACCAAATGTGAGAATACGACAATAAACAAAGAGCTTTCTTCTTTGCATATTCTAGTTGATAAAGAAATTCACCTAGCACCCCGTAGGATCCGACGTGTATCCCTCCAAAGACTTTGTGAACTCGTTAGGACCGGTATTGACATTCCAGGTTCATACGTTCGTTTTCAAATGCGAGAATATGACAATAAACAAAATGCTTTCGAACATTTACGAATAACCGATAACAATCATAAACATTGACGTGCGGAAGTGAACATACCGTTTTTTTGGCCTATAGTAGTCAAGTCACCAAAATTTGACGTATGCATCGGTAACCGTGACTACCCCACGTTCTAAAAATAATTATTTGTTTTCATCATGCAGCATCATCCGGCGCACTCCACGAACCCGTACGAATTTGACGTTGACATTTAGAAGCGCGGTTCAACTAAACTTCATGAACACCCGACCAACTAGTTGTTTACAAATTTAAGAACTAAATTTGCAACAAAACTCAAAGCCCACACTTGAACTTATAGAAAATTTTGTTGATCCAATTTTTTTTTTCAAGAAGCCCAACATGAATTTTGATGTCTTTCAATATTAGAGGCCCAAGACATAAGAGTTATCATCAAGCAATCACAGCCCAATCAAACTTAAATCCATACATGTCACAAGAATGGATCCAATTTGTAAAAGAAGCCCAACTGTGACTTAATTATATCCAACATAAGTGGGCCTCTTTGTCTCGTACAAGTGAGCCCAACTAGAAAAGAAGTAGCTGCCATCTTTATCTCTACGATACACACATATCCAAAACCCCCAAAATTGTGCATACATCTTCTTATCTTTACCAAACATCCAAGACCCCACTAATTTCTTTCAAAAACCCCAACTTCGATACACAAACAACATCAGCACCTCCCAAAACCATCTGCTTGTCCACCCACTTTTATCTCTCTTCAACAACATTACATACCTTCTAGGGTTTCTTAATGCAGTTGTAGATGGAACCAACACACCAGTAAACAATCCAATGATCGGCGACAACACCGACGACGAATCCTCTCCGATGACTATCCTGGACGCTTCCAGCTATCAGCTCCACGATCTAGACTCAATCGAGTTCCCACCGAGCCTCATCGAGATCGATTTAACCGCCAATAGATTAAACAAGCTGAATTCACATGATAATCAGATCTGTTGATACCAGGGGGATCTTCGTAGGATTCTTTCTCAGTGAACAACCAGGCGACGAACAAGGTTGATTGGTTCTTCGTCAATCATGAATGGTCACAATTCAGGTGGGTTCTTCGTTGATGGTAGATTGTTCGTAGGGGGGTTCTTCGTTGACTGATGTATTATTATTATTATTATTATTATTTTTAAATAAATAACAGGTTCTTTGTTGATATTGTTGTGTGAGTGGTTCTTCGTCATATGTGATGAGCTGGGTTCTTCGTCACATGTGGTTTTTTGCTGTTTCACTTTTGGAGAAACCCTACTTCTTTCTTAACAGCCGCCACCACTTCTTCAAGAACACAACCACTGTTCACTTGCAGATCTGACGAAAATTACTTCAAAAATGATATTTGATGATGAAAACTTGATGATTTGGGTGTAAAACATAAAACTTAACCCTCTGGTATGACCCGTTCCATCACAGATCTGCATATTCGGGTCCAGATCTGGGTTTCTTCATATTTTCACCATATTTACATCTTGAACAAAAATCACAGATCTAGAGCACATGTGATTTAGCAAATGGTTAGATTTACTAAATCGGGTACCACGACTCTGATACCAATTGTAGGACCGTGTTTCGGGACCGAAACCGTGATTAGTGTGAGATTAGTTCAAGACGGGAGAGATTAGAGATGGATAAACAAAACTTCTTTATATTAGTCGGTAGTAAAACGTTACAAATCGGCCCGATGACTGCGGAAGAAGCAAAGATGAACCCCGACGTGATAGCCGGTACGTTTTTAGTTAATGATGTTTTTGCTAAAGTATTATTTGACTCTGGTGCGAACCAAAGTTTTATTAATACTTCATTTTGCAAACTTCTCAATCGACCATTAACTAAACTCCCATAAGAATGTCTAGTAGAGACATCAAATGGAGAAACCATTAAGATTTCTGAAATCTTGCAGGGAGCAAGAATAGAATTTTTAAATCAAAAGTTTATTGGAAACCTTTACCCAATGAATCTGGCAGGATTTGATGTTGTATTAGGAATGGATTGGTTAATAGCCAATAAAGCCAGTATTTTATGTGATCAAAAGTCAATCCAAGTAAATTCACTAAGGGGCGAAAAGATCACAATTAAAGGAGATAAGCCCTCTAGATACACAAAATTCATCACTGTGATGAAAACAACAAGTTATATAAGAAAAGGGTCATTAGTGTATTTGATTTCCATAATCACTAACACTAAAGGAAAAGAACTAGTATCTCAGTTTCCAGATGTGTTTCTAGAAGAATTACCAGGACTACCGAGAGACAGAGAAGTTGAATTCATGATTCATCTATTACCAGGAACAACACCAATTGCCAAAGCACCTTACCGTTTGGCACCCGCAGAAATGCAGGAACTAAAGAAACAGTTAGATGAATTATTAGAGAAAGGATTCATACAGCTAAGTTCGTCGCCATGGGGAGCACCGATTTTATTTGTTAAGAAGAAAGACGGATCAATGCGTATGTGCATTGACTACCGTGAATTGAACAAAGTCACGATTAAAAATCGGTATCCATTACCAAGAATCGATGATTTGTTTGATTAGTTGCAAGGAGCTCGATTTTTCTCTAAAATCGATTCACGGTCAGGATATCAACAATTAAAGGTACAGGAAGAGGACATTCCTAAGACCGCACTTAGAACAAGGTATGGTCATTATGAATTTACTGTCATGCCATTTGGTTTAACCAATGCCCCAGCTGCATTTATGGACATGATGAACCGAATATGTAAGCCATATTTGGATAAATTCATAATTGTTTTTATAGATGATATTCTCATTTACTCTAGGAGTAAAGAGGAACATGCAAAGCATTTGCACGCACTTTTACGTTTATTGAGAAAAGAAAAGCTTTATGCAAAGTTTTCAAAGTGCGAGTTTTGGTTAGAACAAGTACAATTTCTTGGACATTTAGTTAATCATGAAGAAATTCATGTGGATCCCACCAAGATCGAGGCAATTACCAAATGGAAAGCCCTGAGTCACCAACCGAGGTTAGAAGTTTCTTAGGATTGGCTGATTATTATAGAAGATTTATTCGAAATTTTTCTAGAATAGCCATTCCCTTAACCAAGCTAACATGAAAATCTGTTAAGTTTAAATGGGGACCAAAACAAGAAGAAGCCTTTAGAATTCTTAAGCAAAGACTAACCAATGCACCCATACTAGCGTTACCAGAAGGAACTGAAGACTTTGTAGTCTATTGTGACGCCTCTAAGTTAGGTTATGGATGTGTACTGATGCAACGTAAAAAGGTTATAGCTTATGCATCTAGACAACTTAAGAATTATGAAGAGAATTATTCAACTCATGATTTAGAATTATGAGCTATAATTTTTGCCCTTAAAATTTGGAGACATTACCTTTACGGTAGTAAGTTTACCATTTTCATCGACCATAAGAGTTTAAGGTATGTTTTTGGGCAAAAGGAATTAAATATGAGACAAAGACGCTGGATGGAGATACTTAGTGATTATGATTGTAATATCCAGTATCATGCAGGAAAGACAAATGTAGTAGCTGATGCTTTAAGTCGAAAGTGTCATGAAAAGCCAAAAAGAGTGCGTTCTCTTAAATTAAATCCGCAGGTAGATTTAAATGAATAAATTAAAGAAGCACAAGAATCAGTGATCAAGGATGATACTGAGAATTTGAAAGGAATGATTAAGGAATTAGAACAAAGAACATATGGAATTTGGAGATTCCATAAGAAAAGAATGTGGATACATAAATCAGGAAACCTACGCCACCGTATATTAGAAGAAGCCCATAAGTCTAAGTATACAATACATCCTGGAAATGATAAAATGTATCAAGACTTAAGAAGGAATTTCTGGTGGATAGGGATGAAAAAGGATATAGCAGCTTATGTTTCTAAATGTTTAACCTGTTCACAAGTCAAAGCCAAAGCCGAACATTAGAAACCCTCAGGTTTATTGCAACAATTAGAAATGCCAGTATGGAAATGAGAATTGATAACAATGGATTTTGTTACCAAATTACCCAAAACAAGAAAAGGTAATGATACAATCTGGGTGATTATAGACATGCTAACTAAGTAAGCTCATTTCCTACCAATGAAGGAAACTTTCAGTATGGAACAATTAGCTAAGTTATATGTAAATGAAATAGTTTCATTACATGGAATTCCTTTATCAATTGTTTCTGATAGAGATAGCCGTTTTACCTCTCATTTTTGGACAAGTTTCCAAAAAGCATTGGGAACCAAGCTGAATCTAAGCACAACCTATCATCCTCAAACAGACGGACAAAGCGAAAGGACAATCCAGACAATGGAAGATATGCTTAGAGCTTGTGTAATTGATCTCGGAGGTAATTGGGACAATCACTTACCACTGATAGAATTTTCTTATAATAACAGTTATCACACAAGTATCAATGCTGCACCATTCGAAGCACTGTATGGACGAAAGTGCCGAATCCCAGTCTGTTGGGTAGAAATTGGGGAAAAGCAACTATCAGGACCTGAGATAGTACAAGAAACAACCGACAAGATCATTCAAGTCAAGGAACGACTGAAAACAACACGTGACTGACAAAAGAGTTATGCTGATAACCGACGAAAGCTACTGGAATTTCAGGTAGGAGACAAAGTGTTATTGAAAGTCTCTCCTTGGAAAGGAGTGGTAAGATTCATCAGAAGGGGAAAGCTAAGCCCCAGGTATGTTGGACCTTTTAAGATTATTAAAAGAATAGGACCTGTAGCCTATCAGCTACAACTGCCAGAGGAAATGGTAGGAATACACGATGTATTTCACGTATCTAATCTCAAGAAATGCTTAGCTGATGAATCGCTGGTAGTACCTCTTAAAGATATAGAGGTAAATGAACAACTTAAATTTGTTGAGAAGCCTCTACAGATTGAAGACAGGAAAGTTAAGAACCTCAAGCACAAGAGATTAGTTTTGGTTAAAGTAAAACGGGACTCCAATAGAGGACCAGAATACACATGGGAGCTTGAATCAGAAATGCAAAGGAAATATCAACACCTGTTCCAGTAGATCTCGAGGACGAGCTCTAAAACAAGGTGGAGAGGATATAACAACCCTCCAAAATAATTCGGATACCTTAAAAATATTTAAAATGCCCCAATAAGTCCTAAAATACACACCGTATATGAAAACAGGCCCCGAATACCTTTATTTTTATTAAAATTAAATAAAAACAAAAATAAATGGTCTCTGGCGAGCCGCGTAAGACCCCCCCTTGGTCTACGCGGGGCGCGAGCGAGAAGACAAGCGGCGGCACCCGGAGGTCACCGCGTGTCGACACGTGGCAAAGCTAGACCGGTGGTAAATCAAGGCTAGGCCCAACAGACCCTATGTCGCGGGCTGCGTAGGCCTTCCCTTTCTCTTTCGCGGGGCGCGACGAAGTCCAAATTAGGCCCTATAAATAGAGGCCATCGGCCTTCAGTCCCAAACCGCTCACAATCTCTTTCTCTCTCGAATTTCATAAGTGTAGAAGTAATTTTTGGGTATAATACCCCTTAAGTAGCGAAGCCCTGCCTCGTTGTAAGTATCATAACCCCGGTTACGTATTAGATACGCTGCCCGATTGATCCAGGGTTCCGTAACGGCTGTGGTGGTTCTGCCCGACGTAGTCGTTGGAATGCCGTCTCGGGGAGGGTATTACTAATGTAAATATTGGGTTATTATATTAATGCGTGTGCATTTGTGTAATTAATAGATAATCACCAGGAACTTTTAAAGGAAACCCTAAGACAGCAATGTGAGTAATCTCCTTTTTGCAAACTGTTTTTACAAAACCTCATATGATTAACATTATATTAAAAAGTAATTGAGTATTTGTAGTCAACAATTATCGTCGGTATGTTGGGGTTTTGTATACAAAATTTGTTACTACATTGTGAGTAGTAACATGACCACAAGTCGGGTTGACAGTACCGTGGGTGGTAATTAAAGTAGATGGAAACAAATGTAATTGCGCGACCGCCCTCAATACTGTACAATGGTTTTACTTATCTTGATTAAACTAGGATTCACTCATCAGTTTTTTCCACTGACAAAATTTTTTTAAATGCGTTTCCGGTAACAAAATGTGAAAGCCAAATTGAAGGCAGCTGGACAGCACTGAAGGCTTGGAAAAGTGGCTATAAAGTTACCTAAAATAAAGAGATGTTTTATTTAAATAAAATAGGGTTTATCCCTATGAAAAATGTGTGTACTTGAAAATTGAGATTTTCCCATGTGTTTAATATACTAAAAGCGTGGTATTTTACTCTGATAAAATATTTTCTAACTACGGTCCTGATATAATTTCCGCAGCCAAAATGATAAACACCGATACCACCGAAACTGGCTGCGGCCACCCGTTCCCGGGTAGTTAGGGGATGGGGGTAGCGACATCCATTAATAATACCATCTCAGAAAATTCCCCCCACCGGTCCCACCTTTCACATATTTTTCCTACAATGGTCCCCCGTTAAAAAAACTTAACGGAGTTAAGCTTTTTTCCAAATTACAAACAAATTTTTTACGCTAGTACAGGTAAATACTTTTTAACCACTTTTATCAAAACTTGGGATATAATATAAAACCCCATGGTTCAAGATTGTAGTAGGTTATATGCTTTCATAATGTAATAATCCAATTTAATGTGTTTTGCTTGATTAACATAAACATTTGGGGGTTGATAGTAATGTATCTGGGTTCCCCGATTCATTTATTGTAATGGTCGTAAGTGCGGGGTGTAGGCATACACGTGACCTTCACTAAATATGGTGTGTATGTTGATCAAATACTGGTTTCTATACTAGTACCCGAATGTGACAAGCATGTAAAACTAGTAACAATGATACTTGTCCCAATGAAAATTATAGGTCTTAAAAATTAGTCGGTTAACTGTTCCCAATGAAAATTAAAGGTTTTAAAAACTAGTCGGTTAATTGTATTTATGAGCTAAAGTTGACATATTTTTAAAGATTGGCTTACAGGTGACGAACTCCGTCTATAGCTTTGGAATTTTCGATCTCAATGGCAAAGACCTACGATGTCTTAAAATCCATTTTATTTCGATCCTGCGTTTGGGATACCTTGTATGATACTTCAAATTTTAATAAAATTTTTAGAGTTTTTAATACGAGGAGGGGTTTTACGAAACATCAATTGGAGATGGATTTATAGCTTTTGGGCTCACTCATTTGAATCTAAAGAACTTATAAATTGAGGTATAAAAAAACTGGTTTGGGCCCACCAAACTGGTTTATAACCTAACCCGCTTCACCAAGAAAATCGATTTTGAGCAAATTGGTTTGGACCCGACCCAACCGGCCATCTTGTAATCTGTTCTTTGAAACTCGTTTGGACCGACCCAATTTGAAAAACATGTCAAAAAACAAATTTTTTGTCCCAGATCGGTTTAAACCCGACCCCAATCGAATTGATAGGTTTGAACATTTTCCCTCCTAAAGCGGTTTATAACCCGAACCGGTTTTTAACAAACTGACTTTTATTTTTTGTTCACTAACCCACACCGTTTTAATTAGGTTTTTGGTTTGACAGTCTAACTTGTTTAATAAACATAACATGCTTTGGGGTTGGTTAGCGTGTATAACCCATTTAATAAAATTGGTTTGGACTCGACCCAACTGGCCAACTTATAATCTTGTTGTTTGAAACTCGTTTGGACCGACCCGATTGAAAAACATGTCTAATATCCATTTTTTGGTCCCAAATCGGTTTAAACCCGAACCCAATCGAATTGATAGGTTTGAACATTTTCCCTCCTAAACCGGTTTTCAACAAAATGACTTTTATTTTTGTTCACTAACCCAAACCGTTTTAATTTAGGTTTTTGGTTTTTGGTTTGACAGTCTAACTTGTTTAATAAACATAACATGTTTTGGGTTAGGTTAGCTTGTATAACACATTTAATAAACACATATTTTCCTTTATACTAAACATGTGTAGAACATAACTTCACGAAAGGTTTGGAGTATGATGAAGTTGAACCCGATGATGATGGTACCTCAACCTTTATGAAGTTGGATCCGAGTTAGTACCATAGGAATGTCAAATGTCAGCATAAGAACTCTTATATGGTTATAATGGTAGATAGTGGTTTTGGGGTTTTGGTGTGTGAAGATTGGATTTGGTTTGATATTGTTGGTACACTAAAGTGGACGCGACTCGAGTCGGTTCGACTCGGTTCGGTTCGACACGGTTAGGTTCGGCTCAAGCCCGACGTCACGACATTCCTCCGTCGTGCGCCCCAGAGTTCGACACGCGAAGCACGAAGCGCCGCGAGCCGGTTCCCGCTGCCACATCATCATGACATCATCATGATGATGATGTCATAAGTTGACTAAACTTGGCAAATATGAATTTGAGAATTCTGTAGTATAACGTGCACAAGGATTTGGGCCAATCAGAATGTCACATGGGCTGAAACAACAACACTTGGGCCGAAATAATGAACTGGGCCGGACCCCCATATTGGACAACATATATGTCGATGAAACAAACTTGTTTCGTCGACTTTGATATAATGTTATTGTGTGTTTCGTCGAATGAAACATTTGTTTCGTCGACTCTCATGTGTTTCGTCGTTGCGGTGTTGCTGAGACTATATAAACAGAACTGATAGAACACAGAAGATAGAACACACACACGAGAGAACTAGAGAGAGTTTACATAGATTATTTTGTAAACATTGTATTGTAACCGTTTCAAGTATTAATACAATGGAGTGTTAATCGTTGAGTCTCGTGTTCGTCATTTACGTGTTTGTAACTTGGTTTTACTTACCTGTTTGGATTCCGCACTCTCGGGTTTGTCGGAAAACAGGGAATAGAGGTTACTCGATCCTCCGGGCGGTCCTACAATTGGTATCAGAGCTTTGGCTCGATTCCGTGTTAAAACCAAGTTGTTTTCGGGTGTGTTTCGGATTTTTGAAGTTCATATTTTCTGAAAAATTAGCCTTAAACTTCAAAAATTTTGGTGTTTTTGCTGTTAGTTCTTATATAAACCATTCTGTTCTTCATTTTCACATGTTAAATTTTGGTTTTAATGAAGTTTCAAGCAAATTCGTGTTCGGAAATTTATCGGTTCACCGGAATATTCAAGTGTTCTTCATATCTTCAACCAATCTTCAAAATGTTCTTGATAATATTCATGTTTGATCTGCATTTGTGTATGAATTAAAGTGTTTGTTGATTATTAAAACAATTTGTTGACTATTGTTACATAAAGCATGATGATGTTTTACTTGAAAATAGTGAGCCGAAAGTAAGGTTTGACAATTTTGTATTGTGTCGGAAGAGGATAAAGGTCTATTTGAAAAATATCTCACCAACTAAGATTTATCATCTGTTTCGTCGTTCAACACACCTTATCCAAACAGGTTGTGATTCGTCAACAAATCTGTTTCGTCATTACATTGGGCTTGAAACTGAATTGTGCCTCACCACTTTTGTCGCAAATTGGGCTCTTGTTTCGTCGGAGGTCTTTCAAACATCAGTTTCGTCAGACCATATAAAACATCTGTTTCGTCGAGTATAAATTAATTGTGTTTCGTCATACCGATTATCATACCTGTTATCCAGTCTGTTTCGTGGATCATATCTGTTTCGTCACATACTTATCAATTGCAAACCTTTCAATCTGTTTCGTCGAACTGTTTAAAATTTTAACAGTAGCTTTGCAAATCATATTTAACGGTTTGATTTGAGTGATTTGTTCAGGTATTAGTCATTATACATCCAATATGAATTCAGTTTGGTCTTGGTCCGAATCCTCCGCACCGAAAATTACAGCAGAAATGTGGGCTTCGGTTACTAACCAACTTCAAAGTGAACCAAAAAACGGCGTTTGTCTCAAGCACAGATTTATATGGCAATCCGACACAAGTTCCTGTAAAGCCAGCTCCAACCACAGACTTGTATGGAAATCCATTACCACCAGTTGCTTCACAGTGCCATCGTTCTACGGTAGCACCATCATCTCTTGATCCAAGGAACTGTAGTCAAACAAAAACGGCATTTTATGCTAAAATTTTCAAAGATACCAGCAATGGTGAATCATCACGAAACAATGACAGTTCTGAACATGACAGTAGTTCAGTTGAAGACGTTTCAACTTTAGTTGAAGATGTTACAACTTCAAGTTCAAGCGAGGATGGATCTGAATGTGAATCATCAAGGGAGGTTGTTGATTCTGATGCAGATAGGTCAACATCTGATAGTGATTCCCGTCAGGTATGTGTCGATGAACCAACTGTTGTTAATTATGATAATTGTGCTAGCTTAAGTGTTAAATGTGCTAATTTGGATGCTAATATGTCTGAGTTGCAAAGCAAACATGATGATTTAAATGCTGAATTGTTTGACTTGCAAAACAAACATGTTTCTTTTGAAGCTAAGTGGTGTGATTTGCAAAGCAAACATGAGGCTTTGCAAAAGAAATTTGAAGTGACAAATATGCACAATCAAAAGTTGATAGTGGATCTTTCAAAATGCAAAGAGGCTAACATGTTTTATGAAAACCATGAAAAGGAATTTAAAACGATGGTTGAAACTTTAAGAAAAGATAAAATCGAACTGACAAAAATGGTTTCAAGAAACCAAACTGACATAAACCTTTATATCAATCGTCTTGAAAGCATGAAAAAAAAGTTAGCCTGCACAAAGTGTGAAAGTGAGGCGATTCGGCTTAAACTAGACAGTTATTCTAACTCTAGATATGTGCTGGATCACATCATTGGCACACAAAAAGAGAAAAAGGATGTCACGTGCATTGGATATAAGAAATGTCCACCACCTGTTAGACAAAATTATGATGCACTGCCTGATGAGGAGTATAGAACTCATTATGAAGAATCTGTTCCTTTAGACATTGAGGAATTTGCAACGGGACTTGGATACCAACATGAAGTATCATCAGATTCGGATGTGTCAGCAGATACTTTTGTAACTGCTGAACAAAATCAGGATCCTCCAATCATTGTTGAGGATACTGATTCTTCAGATGATGAATCTAATGATACCGACTCAGCACAGTCAGATGCGGTAATCAAAGAAGAGGACATACCTCTCGAGAATCATATTCTATGTGATCCTCCCGCAAAACCTGCTACGACTGTTCTGATCGAGTCCACGTCTACTTCCTCACAAGAGTCTGAGAGTGTGAATTTGCTGTACACTCTTGTTGGTGATGATAAAATCTATTCTGACAAAGATTTTCCTATTAAGAATGTTAATCAATCTTTAATTAGTAAAATTTTTGAGGATTCAACAAGTAAGTTTTTGGGAAAGACAGGATCACACGTTGTGGTAACACAGTGTTCTCCTATCCCAAAGGCTGAAGTTCGAAAACAATGTGGCAATCAGAAATTACCAACAGTGAAAAAGCAGCAAAATCGCACCAAACCAAAGGGTAAATCACCGACTCAAGGTCAAAAGAAACAGACTCAGAAAAAGGACAAGAAGATAAACTTTGTGAAATCAAAGGGAACGGATAAAATTGACACATTTGAAAACAAATCTAATCTAGATTTTGTTAAACAAGTTAAAATTTTGAAAAGAAACAGTCAAAACAACTACACACAACACACAAACGGTTGTGATGTAGGACCAAGTACCTCAAGATCACGAAGTTCATCATCAAGCTCCTACAGTTATGATACTCCGAGGTTTGTTGAGCGGAGATCATGCTTTGAATGCTGTGAGTTTGGACACATTGTTAAGAATTGTCCATATCTCACCAAGGGAAAGTCAAAGGTTGATGCCCCCCATGGTAACAGTTACCATAAAAGATCTGTTTCACCAAAACAGGACCCTCGTCTTGTTAAACAACGAGAAATGATACAGAAAAAGAAACAACGACAAGAAGTTGAAAAGGTTTTAAAACAAGAGGTTGTCCAAACGCAGTCTGTTAAATCAAATGTTAAAAATGAAAAACAAAAACAGATTTGGAAACCAAAATTGGAAATTGTTTCAGGGGGAGCTACATCAATTCCGAATCATCGGGAAATGGATGTCACAATTCTTGATGATGTCGGATGACCCAAGTCTGTGAAGGCTTGGGTCCCCCTCTCCAACTAATCTCTGAATGAGTGTGTAGGATGTTCCAGGAGGAACTATTGATAGTCTTAGGATTGTTGATAGTGGAGCGTCCATGCACAAGATCGGCGACATAAGGCTCCGAAACATTGTTGTATCCAAGGAGAATATTGTTGCCATTGATGGAGAGAAAAGAAAAGGGAAAGAAGAAAAAAATGTCTGATGCAAGAATGAAGTTGAAAAATTCGACCAGATGAAAAATGTGCCAAAATTTGGTTGTTATGGGTTTTGATCGGGTTCTCAGGATAGATTCCAACAAAATGTACGCGCCTGCAGCACGTGTGAAGATTATCGAAGATTCATGATCTTTTCTTCCATAAGAAGTTCAAAGTCCACAAGATGAACGTGCAGTGTACATTTCTTCGCGGTGTGATTGAAGAAAATGTATTTGTTGAACAAACCAACCGGGTGTGCGGATGCCTTGGCGTGGATTGAACAACCGCACACTACTTCTCAAAGAGAAAGACAAAGACCTTCGCTGGTGCAATGTGGAAGACCAGCCGAACCCAGAGGTCTATGATCTTGTTGCTGTGAAGAGATTTCTCAGTAGCTACAAAATTGACTTTGAAATCCACACCTGGTGGATATCCAGTTTAGGAGAGCGCTCAGATTCCTTGCAATGCGCGAAGCAGTTGCAGGATACGGTTTTAAATTTCTTATCTCTCCTATTTTTGTCAATATTTAAGCTGCTTTATGAATTATTATCCTCTCGGACAACACTCTTTGACCTGACACGTTGAACTCGAATATCACTTCACACGTGATTGTTTCAATATGAAACTCGTCAATGTTGTCATGGTCCACACCGATTACCGACGTGCCAACTCATTTTCTCCAAAATTCGATAAATCATTTCTGATTAACTTAATTTTGGTAAAGGGCACTGAGGTAAAACATGAGTTAAAACCAACATCGTAAAATCGTTTTTGTAAATATCTTTGTGTTTTTAAAATTATTGTAAGTTTGTTGATTTTAGGGGGAGTAAATCCAAATTTGAAAATTCAAAAACATCGAAAAATTTCAAAACCCAAAAACAATAGAAAAACAAAAATGAGTTTCCTGGCGAGCAAAAGAGAAAATGATAGTACATCAGTGGTCTGTTGAAACCTCTTTTAAACTGATATGCAAAATGAAAAATGTTAAGCAGCTCTATATAAGATGTATCGGTAGGCTCACAATCATCTTAAAGTGTGCAGGGATATATAAACCTAAATCGACTGAAGACCAGGTGGGAACCACTCATTGGCATATGGTCTTAGTACCGAAATTTCGTTTGAGAGATTGCCGAGGTTCTGAGATATTTGGTCTTTATGCTATTTATCATCTGGGTATCATGGTTGTTTCTTTTACCGAAACAAACGGAGACGAAGTCTAGATCTTCCATGATATCATACATACGTGTACATACTGCATACGACCTCAATAAGTGATCAACAATCACATGTCCTCAAAATAAGTGATAATATATCACATTTATCCGGGAGTCAAGTTCGTCTCTTTGCTGTACGAAAGTACTGACCTGTTCACGGACTTGCTCCTGTGCCCTCATGCATCTGAAAATCAAGTTCCTCATCAATAAGTGATTCTATCACATAGGGCTTGTTTTCAATCAAAATAAGTGAGTTTCTCACATTTTCATATACGTCAAAACAGATGATAAATGGTATACTCACCGGTAAGATGAACTCTCGTGCATACCTTGATACGGGAATGTGTCGTGTGTGGATGAACACCGGTTGGTAAGTATAAATCATACCTTAACGTATCCCCTCGCCATGATTACATATGATAAGTTGAGCTTATGTGGATAACAATACCGATAATCGTTATAGGATGTTTATCTAAATGTTAACAATAAGAACAACAAGAGCGTTTTGGCATGACCGTACACTGATATGATTCTCTTACCCTCGAAACTCGCAAAAAGAATGTTTGTATATATGTACTTTTCTTAGTTTCTGCAACTCTGTATATATTTATTTACTGCTTTCAGTCTTTAAGTTTGAAATATTCAAAATGTCAAAAAGATTTTAGGTGTGTTTTAATATAAACTTTATAAAAGTCAAAAAGATTTTATTTCTGCTTTAGTTTTGATTAACCGATGTTGGAACTCAAGGCTTCATTACCTGATTGAAAACCAAAATCGACTAAATCTTCATAAATGGTCAGAATTTGCAAGTTTTGAAAGTTAAAAACTAAAATTGATAAATTTGTTAAACTTTCAAACTGTCGGACGGTAGTTGAATAAGAATTGGTCACATGTGTGTCACTTGTTTATGTTAACTATATTCCAAACATTTGTTCTCATTACGCGTTTAGCTTTCTTGCATGTGCAGATGCTAAAGGCAAGGAGAACATGTTCGATGACAAGCTTTGGAATAAAGACACGACATGGAGGCACTCAAATGATAAAGATGATCGAGTTGCCGCTGATCAATCATCAACACCACAAGGATCTCAAGCATTGAAGTCAAAAGATTCACAAGCATAATCCAAGGGGGAGTTTATTGATACACTACCTAAATGAAAAGGGAGTTTGTTGATACACTTTCTGCTTACAACGCGTGAAGACTTTGAAGATCCTCAGACATGGAAGACATGGAAGACGAACCATCACGAGTAGCGTCCAAGGGGGAGTTTGTTGGTACACTAAAGTCGACGCGACTCGACTCGGTTCGGTTCGACACGGTTAGGTTCGGCTCAAGCCCGACGTCACGACATTCCTCCGTCGTGCGCCCCAGAGTTCGACACGCGAAGCACGAAGCGCCGCGAGCCGGTTCCCGCTGCCACATCATCATGACATCATGATGATGATGATGTCATAAGTTGACTAAACTTGGCAAATATGAATTTGAGAATTATGTAGTATAACGTGCACAAGGATTTGGGCCAATCAGAATGTCACATGGGCTGAAACAACAACACTTGGGCCGAAATAATGAACTGGGCCGGACCCCCATATTGGACAACATATATGTCGACGAAACAAACTTGTTTCGTCGACTTTGATATAATGTTATTGTGTGGACTGAAACACTTGTTTCGTCGACTCTCATGTGTTTCGTCGTTGCTGTGTTGCTGAGACTATATAAACAGAACTGATAGAACACACACACGAGAGAACTAGAGAGAGTTTACAGAGATTATTTTGTAAACATTGTATTGTAACCGTTTCAAGTATTAATACAATGGAGTGTTAATCGTTGAGTCTCGTGTTCGTCATTTACGTGTTCGTAACTTGGTTTAACTTACCCGTTTGGATTCCGCACTCTCGGGTTTGTCGGAAAACAGGGAATAGAGGTTACTCGATCCTCCGGGCGGTCCTACAGATATATTATTCTTGATCATGCCAGGGGTTTGTTTTGTTGGATGATATGTTTGTTAATAGGAACACAATTCAATTGTGTTTGGATGAAAATCCTCATAATCATTAAAATTATGAAAGTTGACTTTATTTGACCAAATAGTCAAACTTGATAAATTTTCATGTAATTGGTTAAACCATGTTTAAAAAGTCTTTAAACTGTTCGTGTAATTGGTTAACCCATGTTTTGACCAAACAAGCCAATAGACACAACACGAACATTGAACATATTCTTACAAACTGGATCATTCTAGAGGTGTGGTAAATGACACCCGATTCAATGGCGTAAAACTCGGTGCGTAAGAGTCCCTGTTCTGGGAAATTCTTCATTCCAAGTAGCGTCAAACCGAGCATTGGATTGAGTCTCACTTCATATAAATGACAACTGCTGTTAATTGTGTACATCTTTCCTTGAAAGAATGTATATCAAGGATGGGGAAAGGTAAGCAAAGACCGTGCCAAGTGGCTTGGTTACCAGATACAGAATGTAACAGTGTAGTCAAACCACTCTAAAATCCAAACAGTGGTTACATGCAAAATAGTAACGGTTTGTGTCAGCAATTTTCTAGTTTCACTGGAAGCATTTTTGCCCAGAGAACAACAAACTTCATTTCCAGATTAGAAGCGGTTTCTGAATTGTTATTATCAGTCTTTTGCTTCTCCTTAAAAATAGTCAACATGTCACCAGGGAACGTTTCGGGTTCACGGGTGAGCAAAATTTTCAAAACCAAATTAATTCTCTCGCAATCCTTGCAGCAGAACCACTCCCCTTTTGGCAATGCCTGTAAGTTGTGGATACCAATATTATCATCAAGTGAAAATCAAAAGAAAAGGAAACACAATAAAAATGTAGATATTATATACAAACACACATACATACCTTTAAATCAGCCATATTGTGTTCTCTCAGACAGCCAATATGATAATCCTTTTCGCATTGATCACAAACTATAACTGTCCAATCATTGAAGACACATTTGGTAAAATCATGGCATCTGCATACATCAAAACGTTTTGATCAACAATCACAAGCACCCAGAGGGTGAAAAGACAAGGATACCCCTGAAGATTGATGGATTTGTATCTATCTTAAAGGAACTGGGAAAATTAGGGAAGTGAAGTTCACACCTTGTGAGGGAATTCGCAAGCCAGAACTCACAGGTTATGCTCCGGAAGAAGATCAAGTAACCGCATGTTAGACCAACGCATGTACTGCCAGTACAATTGGGAAGGATGGTTTTGAATTTTCTTCCCTCAAAGTCTTCTAAATAGCAATCATTGTTAGTACTAGTAGAGAAAGATACTGACATGGGTCGTCTAGAACCCATAAACTTGTTTAAGGGAGCAAATGCGAGTGACCTCCAAGATATGCAAACCCCGCTGAATTCCAAGAAATCAACTGGTTCAAGATCCATCATAATTGGCAAGAGCAGGTCATGGTCAAGATTTGACCATGATGATAAACCATTGTTCTCAGAACTCTTCAAACTCTTGCTCCAAGATATTTCATAAATTGTGATTGCATGGCATCAAAACAGTAAAAAGGTTTTCAAGCTAACAGAATATTTGCATGGACTCAAAAAAGTTCTAAAGCATGGTTTGAATGTTTTGGGAAAACAGTCAAAAGGCTGGGCTATACTAATTGGTATACTAATACTATATTATACACACTCCATTTTGATTGTTTATCTAGATGATATTATTCTGATTGAAAATTTGATATGGGACTGATATGAATGACAGAAGTTATGCACTCACTAACAAAAAGGCAAAGAAACACTTCCATAAAAATAATGTGAACACCTGCTGGATTATTGCCAGGTATCCACTAATAGAAATGGCATCCTCCTAAATATCTTCCACCTTGAAGATTTTTAAAATTGTGTATGTATGGTTATAATTAGTTTCTTTGGTTAGCTCATAAAGTTATGTTTGCAGATATGAACGGATGGTTTGGAAAATTGTCTGAATCTGTAAAGTGAAAATAAAAGGTAGCAACTAGTTAAGAGTTTCTATTTTCATACATATTTTTCCCTGAAAGAAGAAAACTAAGGCTGTAACTAGTTTAAAGCTTCCTAAATCCATGAATAGATGTTTCCCTATAACAAAATTGTGAATCAACAGAAAAAGAAGCATTTTTTTTTTTTGCAGTTTTCATTGTATCCATAACACAAAGAACTTCTAATCATCCCTTACCAGAAAAAAACGACAATATAAACCCCCTTCTCAAAGAATGTTAGCAGCGCATTACCGTCTGTGAAAATAATTACAGTTTTTCATGCAAGAATGCAATTGTTTATGGTTGTAAAAAAGGCTAGGCGCTAGTCGAGTGGTAGGGATACGCGATTAATAGGGATTATCAACTGGAATTTTATACGTAATTTTCAAACTGATATATATACACACAAAACTTAATATATAATTTTTAAACCTATTAATCGGATTGGATTAATAAGTATACAATACCAACTGATAGCAAAGCCATTGGTAGGGTTTGAGGAGGGTGAGATGTAGGCAAACCTTCCTCTATCCCTAGGGATCCTATATCTAGTGATAGAAAGGTTGCTTTAGGAAAGACCACCCCCACACACACACCCCCCAATAACAAACAGTAAAACACAATCACATGCATGGCCACCTAAAGTTAAAGGAAATCTAGGCCTCTACGACACAACTAAGACCCAAATGTACCACTTGTTAATAGTCCTTAATGTAGGTCCACCCGGAGGATCGAGTAACCTCTATTCCCTGTTTTCCGACAAACCCGAAAGTGCGGAATCCAAACGGGTAAGTTAAACCAAGTTACGAACACAAACACAAAGATTCAACGATTAACACTCCATTGTATTAATGCGTATGAAACGGTTACAATGCGGTGTTTACAAGATGCTCTCATAAACTCTCAGTGTGTGTGTGTTTACAGTGTTCGCTCCGAAATCTATTCAGACTTTAGTTCTTGTGTTCTGTTTGCTTTCTGTGGTTTATATACTGAAGTGGTCGACGAAATCCAGTTCCTGACGAAAACCCATTGACGAAATCCAATATCTTGATTTCGTCCCATGTGTTTTCGTCCCATTTGGTTTTCACCACAAAGGTGATTTCGTCCAAGTTGATTTCACCTAAGGTGTTTTCGTCGCATGTTTGGGCCTGGAATATTGTTAATTGGGCTTGATGTTGTTGGGCTTCTTCAAAGGACTTCATCACTTGGGCTTTGACATGGATGGGCAAAATAAACAAACAAACAAGCTATACTAAATGCAAACTGCACACACGCAGTTGCATTTACACAAACGTCACAAAGTAAATCGCATACCGAGTCAAGACAGGAGGTTGTCTTGACTACGGCCTTCACTTCGTAGCCGAGTCGAACCGAGCCAAGCCGTATCCACATAATATGTATCAACAAACTCCCCCTTGGATGCTGCTCGCGAGGTTTGTAATCTCGTTCTCCATCTCTTGATGGTTCTTTCATTCTCGGAAAGGATCTTCAAAGACTTCACGTGTTGTAGTAGAAAGTGTATTAACAAACTCCCGCTTTTATCTAGGAAGTGTATCAATAAACTCCCCCTTTGATTATGCTTGTGAATATTTTGATCTTCAATGCTTGAGATCCTTGAGGTGTTGATGATTGATCAGCGGCAACTCGATCATCTTTATCATTTTAGTGCCTTCACGTCGTGTCTTCATTCCGAAGCATATCATCGAACATGTTCTCTTCGCCTTTAGCATCTGCACATGCAAGAAATCTAAACGCGCAATGAGAACAACTGCTTGGAATATAGTTAACATAAACAAATAACACACATGTGACCAATTCTCATTCAACTACCGTCCGACAGTTTGTTTGAAAAGTTAACAAATTTTTCAATTATGATTATTAACTTTCAAAACTTGCAAATTCTGACCGTTTATGAAGATTCGGTCGTTTTGGTTTTCAATCAGATTTCAGGCAACGAAGACTTGAGTTCCAACTCCGGTTAATCAAAACTAAAGCATAAATAAAATCTTTTTGACTTTTAAAAAGTTTATATTAAAACACACCTAAAATCTTTTTGGTATTTTGAATATTTCAAACTTAAAGACTGAAAGCAGTAAATAAATATATACAGAGTTGCAGAAACTAAGAAAAGTAAATCTATACAAACTTTCTTTTTGCGAGTTTCAAGGGTAAGAGAATCATATCAATGTACGGTCATGCCAAAGCGCTCTTGTTGTTCTTTTTGTTAACATTTAGATAAGCATCCTACAACAATTATCGGTATTGTTATCCACATAAGCTCAACTTATCAGATGTAATCATGGCGAGGGGATACGTTAAGGTATGATTTATACTTACCGACCGGTGTTCATCCACATCACGACACATTCCCGTATCAAGGTATGCACGAGAGTTCATCTTACTGGTGAGTATACCATTTATCATCTGTTTTGATGTATATGAAAATGTGAGAAACTCACTTATTTTGTTTGAAAACAAGCCCTATGTGATAGAATCACTTATTGATGAGGAACTTGATTTTCAGATGCATGAAGGGCACAAGAGCAAGTCCGTGAACAGGTCAGTACTTAGTACTTTCGTACAGCAAAGAGACGAACTTGACTCCCGGATAAATGTGATATATTATCACTTATTTTGTGGGACATGTGATTGTTGATCACTTATTGAGGTCGTATGCAGAATGTACACGTATGTATGATATCATGGAAGATCTAGACTTTGTCTCCGTTTGATTCGGTAAAAGAAACAACCATGATACTCAGATGATAAACAGCATAAAGACCACATATCTCAGAACCTCGGCAATCTCTCAAACGAAATTTCGTTACTAAGACCATATGCCAATGAATGGTTCCCACCTGGTCTTCAGTCGATTTAAGTTTATATCACCCTGCACACTTTAAGATGATTGTGAGCCTACCGATACATCTTATATAAAGGTCCTTAACATTTTTCATTTTGCATTTCAGTTTAAAGAGGTTTGGACAGATCACTGACGTACTATCATTTTCTCTTTTGCTCGCCAGGAAACTCATTTTTGTTTTTCTATTGTTTTTGGGTTTTGAAAAATTTCAATGTTTTTGAATTTTCAAATTTGGAATTACTCCCCCAAAAATCAACAAACTTACAATAATTTTAAAAACACAAAGATATTTACAAAAACGATTTTCCGATGCGGATTACTCTTGCTTGACGTTAATGCCGTTTACCAATAATAAAAAATCAAATCTTGATTTATCAAATGCTTTGGTAAAAAGGTCGGCACGTTGCTCATCGGTGTGGACCATGACAACATTGACGAGTTTCATAGTGAAACAATCACGTATGAATTGATATTCGAGTTCAACGTGTCAGGTCAAAGAGTGTTGAACGAGATGATAATAATTCATAAAGCAGCTTAAATATCGACAAGTATAGGAGAGATTAGAAATTTAAAACTGTATCCTGCAACTGCTTCGTGCATTGCAATGAATCTGAGTATTCTCCCAAACTGGATATCCACCAGGTGTGGATTTCAAAGTCGATTTTGTAGCTACTAAGAAATCTCTTCACAGCAACAAGATCATAGACCTCTGGGTCCGGCTGGTCTTCCATATTGCACCAGCGAAGGTCTTTGTCTTTCTCTTTAAAAAGTAGTGTGCGGTTGTTCAATCCATGCCAAGGCATCCGCACACCCGGTTGGTTTGTTCAACAAACACATTTTCTTCAATCACACCGCGAAGAAATGTACACTGCACGTTCATCTTGTTGATTTTGAACTTCAGACGTGCTGCAGGTGCGTACATTTTGATTTGAATCTATCATGTTAACCCGATCAAAAACCATAACAACCAAAATTTGGCACATATTTCATCTAGTCGAATTTTTCAACTTCATTCAACCACATTCTTTCATCATCATTCCTTCATCGGAATTTTGTCATCTTTTCTTTTTCTTTTCTCTCCATCAATGGCAACAATATTCTCCTAGATGTAACAATATTTCAGAGCCTTATGTCGCCGATCTTGTGCATGGACGCTCCACTATCAACAATCCTAAGACTATCAATAGTTCCTCCAGGAACATCCTGCACACTCATTCAGAGATTAGTTGGAGAGGGGGACCCAAGCCTTCACAGACTTGGGTCGTCCGTCATCATCGAGAATTGTAACATCCATTTCCTGATGATTCGGAATTGATGTAGCTCCCCCTGAAACAATTTCTGATTTTGGTTTCCAAATCTGTTTTTGTTTTTCATTTTTAACATCTGAATTAACAGACTGCTTTTGGACAACCTCTGGTTTTAAAACCTTTTCAACTTCTTTTCGTTGTTTCTTTTTCTGTTTCATTTCCCGTTGTTTAACAAGACGAGGGTCCTGTTTTGGTGAAACAGATCTTTTATGGTAACCTTTTCCATGGGGGGCATCAACCTTTGCCTTTCCTTTAGTGAGATATGGACAGTTTCTGACAATGTGCCCATACTCACAGCATTCAAAGCATGATCTCCGCTCAACAAACCTCAGAGTATCATAACTGTAAGAGCTTGATGATGAACTTCGTGATCTTGAGGTACTTGGTCCTACATCACAACCGTTTGTGTGTTGTGTGTAATTGTTTTGACTGCTTCTTTTCAAAACTTTAACTTGTTTAACAAAATCCGTGTTGGATTTGTTTTCGAAAGTTTCAATTTTATCAGTCCCTCTGGATTTCACGAAGTTCACCTTCTGAATCTTCTTCTTGTTTTGGCTCTGTTTACCTTTTCCATTTCCTTGGGCAGCATGATTTTGCTTTTGTTGATTGTTTTGTTTTTGCAATTTTTGATTCCCATATTTCTTTCTAACTTCGGATTTTGGGATAGGAGCACACTGAGGTACTGCAACTCCTGGGCTCGACTTTCCCAAAAACTTACTGGTAGAATCTTCAAAAACTTTATCAATCAAAGATTGATTGACATTCTTGATTGGAAAATTATTGTCTGAGTATATTTTATCAGATCCAATCAACGTGTAAAGCAAGTTCACGCTTTCACAGCTTCCAGATGAGGATTCAACAAACTTGGCTGTAGCAGTCACAAACGGTTTTGGAGGTGGATCACAAAGAATGTAATTTTCGAGAGGGATGTTTTCCTCTTTTGTTACCGTTTCTGACTGTTCAGAGTTAGTATCCTCGGATTCATCATCTGACAAATCAACATCCTCAACAATGACTAGAGGATCCTGATTTCGTTCAGCTGTTGACACTTTCGCATCTGCTGATTCATCCGAATCTATGGATACTTCTTTTTTGTAACCTAGCCCAAATGTGAATTCCTCAAGGCTCAATGAAACCGAGGGCTCAAAATGAGGTTTATTTTCCTCATCAGGCATCGAAGAATAATCGTGTTTAATAGGTGGTGGACATTTCTTATAACCTATGAATGTGACATCATTTTTCTTTTTCTGTGTGTCAATGATGTGATCCAGCACATACCTAGAGTTTGAATATCTATTTAGCTTAAGCTGGATCGCCTCACTTTCACACTTAGCACAGGCCAACTCTTTTTGCATTAACTCGAGCCTATTGATGTAAAGGTTTATTTCAGTTTGTTTTCTTGAAACCATTTTCGTTAGCTCGGTCTTATCTTCTTTTAATGTTTCAATTATCTTTTTAAATTCCTTTTCATAATTTTCACGAAACATGTTGGCCTCTGTGTATTTTGAAAGATCCACGATCAAATGTTGATTGTGGATATTTGTCACTTCATATTTGTTTTGCAAAGCCTCATGTTTGCTTTGCAAATCACACCACTTAGCATCTAAAGAAACATGTTTGTTTTGCAAGTCAGACAATTCAGCATTTAAAGCATCATGTTTGCTTTGCAACTCAGACATATTAGCATCCAAATCAGCACATTTAACACTTAAGCTAGCACAATTATCACAATTAACAACAGTTGGTTCATCGACACATACCTGACTGGAATCACTCTCAGATGTTGACCTATCTGCATCAGAATCAACAACCTCCCTTGATGATTCACATTCAGATCCATCCTCGCTTGAACTTGAACTTGAAGTTGTAACATCTTCAACTGAAGTTGAAACGTCTTCATCTGAACTACTGTCATGTTCACTGTCATTATTTCCCGAGGATTCACCATTGCTGGCATCTTTGACAATTTTGGCATAAAACACCGTTTTTGTCTGACTACAGTTCCTTGGATCAAGAGATGGTGGAACTACAGTAGATCGATAGCGCTGTGAAGCAACTGATGGTAATGGATTTCCATACAAGTCTGTTGTTCTTTCCGGTTGGGGAACTGATTGCATTGGATTTCCATATATGTCTGTTGTCAATTTCGGTTCACTTTGCTTTTGATTAGTAACTGATGCCCATTGTTCTACCGTAATTCGAGGTGGTGTGGGAGGTTCGGCCCATGAAGGAGATAAACCCGTGCTTCTATATTTGCTCTCTGCAGTTGACGGAGTACCCCAAGCCGGATTCATTTCGAATATTTAATGACGAATACCTGAATAAATCACACAAATCAAACAGTTAAGAATGAAATGGAAACCTTCTGTTAGAAAAATTATCACAATTATGTATGACGAAATTGTAAGATGTTTTCGTCCAAATCAGAAAGGTTTTCGTTCAAATTGTGAGGTGTTTTCGTCGATGAAAAGGTGTTTAAATCAAGGGTGTTCGTCTGGATATGTTTGAGGAAAATAAGAGTGTTTTCGTCCAGCAATAAAATGACAAAAATGAGGTGTTTTCGTCCAGCAATAAGATAACAAAAATGAGGTGTTTTCGTCGAGCTGGAAGGGGATTTCGTCCAGCTGTTTTCGTCGCTGAAATGTTTGAAGAAAATAATCTGATTTTTTCCAGAATGATATGCACAACTGATTTCGTCTGGAATGATATATAACTTGATTTCGTCCAGAATCAAGCTTGTGATTTCGTCCAAAGCCTGATATTATTGACTAATGGGATTTCGTTGACTGGATGTTTGAAGAAAATGGTTGATTTCGCCAGCACTGATTTCGTCTAAGAGGAGGTATTTTCGTCCAGCTTGATATTGTTGACTATTGATTTCGTTGACTATACCAGACAAATAAGATATTTTGCAACAATTTAGATCTTATCCTTCTGACACTATGGTCACTTTTGTCAAAATCCACCTTACCTTCTGCTGTTTCAAGGCTTCCTATTTTCAACAACACATTATCACATGTACACCTTTTTCAAACAAAGAGTATTATAATCTATATCACTTTAATTCAAAGTGTAATTCAGATCCAACACTCATATAATATCAAGAACACTATGAAGATGTGATGAACTGGATGAGTTTTCTGGTGACCAATAAATTTTCGAACAACAATATTGCAATAAAGTTCAACAAAAACCCAATCCCAACATGTATACCAAAGATTTAACAAGGTTTTTAATAAAACAAATAGCAAAAACACAAGGTTTTTCACGATTTTCAAACTATTTTTCGAGACATGTATGAACTTCAAACTCTAAAATTCAGAAAAAAAACACTTAAAAATCTTTCAAAAACACAAGAAAACAACTTGGTTTTAACACGGAATCGAGCCAATGCTCTGATACCAATTATAGGTCCACCCGGAGGATCGAGTAACCTCTATTCCCTGTTTTCCGACAAACCCGAAAGTGCGGAATACAAACCGGTAAGTTAAACCAAGTTACGAACACAAACACAAAGATTCAACGATTAACACTCCATTGTATTAATGCGTATGAAACGGTTACAATGCGGTGTTTACAAGATGCTCTAATAAACTCTCAGTGTGTGTGTGTTTACAGTGTTCACTCTGAAATCTATTCAGACTTCAGTTCTTGTGTTCTGTTTGCTTTCTGTTGTTTATATACTGAAGTGATCGACGAAATCCAGTTCCTGACGAAAACCCATTGACGAAATCCAATATCTGGCTTGATTTCGTCCCATGTGTTTTCGTCCCATTTGGTTTTCACCACAAAGGTGATTTCGTCCAAGTTGATTTCACCTAAGGTGTTTTCGTCGCATGTTTGGGCCTGCAATATTGTTAATTGGGCTTCATGTTGTTGGGCTTCTTCAAAGGACTTCATCACTTGGGCTTTGACATGGATGGGCCAAATAAACAAACAAACAAACAAGCTATACTAAATGCAAACTGCACACACGCAACTGCATTTACACAAACGTTACAAAGTAAATCGCATACCGAGTCAAGACAGGAGGTTGTCTTGACTACGGCCTTCACTTCGTAGCCGAGTCGAACCGAGCCGAGCCGTATCCACATAATATGTATCAACACTTAACTTTAATCTTACGTCTCCACAAACCCTTATCCTGGACCATGTACTCGTAGATGTGTAACTCTAGCAAATCCTACCTAAAATGATTAATAAGTATAATTTTTCAAATCCATCGAAGATTTTGACCAGGTTTGATTGTCTTTGACCAATTACTGATTTTAGGGGTTGACTAGTTGAAACTGTATGGACAACCTAGTAATTAGCGATTAATCGCCCCCTAGAGCCGATTTTTACAACATCACAATTGTTAAAAGCATTAACTTGTGATAGAGAACACAACAACTAATTTTTCAAATTTACCATATATAAAATGCAAATAATAATGTTTATTAACCAAATCAAACCGATTAGATCACACCACATCAACTAAGAGCAACAACTCAAATCAGGTTAGATTAGGTTAAACAAAATTTAGGCAAATTATTCCAATTTGGGAATAAAATACCCGTGAAGTCAAAAAGAAGTTAAATCGAATTTGTAACAATCAAACAAGATTTTGTAACCCTAAATATCGGATGAAACAAGGCGAAAAGGTTTATTTGAGAAATATATGAAAGATAACTCAACAAGCAAAAAGGGAAATATTCAAACAAAGATGCGATGGAAGAACATATACGGACAATTGCAAACTAGCAAAGTTGAAAATGGAGTGGTTGATTGAATAGCTTCGGCAACCACAAATAGCAACGAGGCAAATTAGAGACACACAAACATGAGATAGGAAATTATATATAGAGGAAGAAACCTCCTCTAATTTAAACCCTAAGGTTCAATGGGCTATATATTGGGCTATAACATCAATGACCAAACCCAACCCAATCTTTCATTAAAAAATAATATCCCTCACTTTCACGTATACAACCCAATCCTACTCCATTTTTGAAACACATTATAACCCAACCCAACCTAAGTTTTTATTAAGTAAATGATATGGTTGTGTGTGTTTTATATTCATAGAAAACAATAAAAATGTTAGCATCAATATTGGTACCGATAGACGATATTAGTTTGGGTTGTCATGGAACTGATGCTTTCTAAATAATATATATTTTTAAATGATAAATGTTTATTTATTATATAATACATATATATATATATATATATATATTCATTTCAAAAGTGTTATATTTGTTAAATAAGGTAATTTTTTTCTTTGAAGATATTTATTCATTTGAACTACTTAAAAGGTAATACTTATTTCATAAAAAATGTTAATATCTGATTTTGAAGAAAATTTAATTATACTTGTAACAGAACTGGGCGATTAATAGGGATTATCAACTGGAATTTTATATGTATTTTTTCAAACTGATATATACACACACATATACTTAAAACTTAATATATACTTTTTAAACCTATTAAAATTAATAAGTATACAATACCAACTGTACCTAGCAAATCTCACAAATAGCAAAGTTATTGGTAGTGTTTGATGAGGGTGAGATGTACACAAACCTTCCTCTATCCCTAGGGATACAATACTAGCTTGTGACAGAGAGGCTGCTTTCGAAAACACCCACACCACGAATAACAAACTGTAGAACACAATCATATGCAAAGCACCTATAGTTGAAGGAAATCTAGTTCTGTACGCCACAAGAAAGACCCAAATGTACCATTTCTTAAGAGCCATTAACTTTAATCCTACATTACCACAAACTCTTTTCTTGGACCATGTCCTCGTAGAAGTTCAACTCTAGCAAATCCCACCTAATAGGATTAAAAAGTATAATTATTCAAATTCTTCAAAGATGTTGACCACTTTTGACCGATTTTGATTGTCTTTGACCGATTACCGATTTTGGGGGTTGATTAATTGAAATTCCATCGACAGCCTTGTAATTATGGATTAATCACCCCTAGAGGCCGATTTTTACAACACTATAATTGTTAAAAGCATTAACTCATGATAGAGAACACGTACAACAACTAATTTTTCAAATTTACCATATATAAAATGCAAATACTAATGTTGATTAACCAAATCAAACCGATTAGATTATACCTAATCAATTAAGAGCAAAAACTCAAATCAGGTTAGGCTAGGTTAAACAAAATTTAGGGAAAATAAGATTTTGTAACCCTAAATCTCATATGATACAAGGCAAAAAAGTTAAACTGAGAAATCTATGAAAGATAACTCTACAAGCAAAAAGGGAAACATTCAAACAAAGATGCAATGGAAAGATGCAATGGAAGAACATATACTGGCAATTGCAAACACGCAACGTTGAAAATGGAGTGGTTGATTGAATAGTCGCGACAACGACAAATAGCAATGAGGTAGGAAACAAAGATGAGATAGTATAAGAAACAACCGACAAGATTATTCAAGTCAAGGAACGACTTGAAACAGCACGTGACTGGCAAAAGAGTTATGCTGATAACCGACGAAAGCTACTGGAATTTCAGGTAGGAAATAAAGTGTTATTGAAAGTCTCTCCTTGGAAAGGAGTGGTAAGATTCATCAAAAGGGGAAAGCTAAGCCCCATGTATGTTGGACTTTTTAAGATTATTAAAAGAATAGGACCTGTAGCCTATCAGCTACAACTGCCAGAGGAAATGGTAGGAATACACGATGTATTTCACGTATCTAATCTCAAGAAATGCTTAGCTGATGAATCGCTGGTAGTACCTCTTAAGGATATAGAGGTAAATGAACAACTTAAATTGGTAGAGAAGCCTCTACAGATTGAAGATTGAAGACAGGAAAGTTAAGAACCTCAAGCACAAGAGATTAGTTTTGGTTAAAGTAAAATGGGACTCCAAAAGAAGACCAGAATACACATGGGAGCTTGAATCAGAAATGCAAAGGAAATATCCACACCAATGCAAAGGAAATATCCACACCTGTTCCAGTAGATCTCGAGGACGACCTCTAAAACAAGGTGGGGAGGATATAACAACCCTCCAAAATAATTTAATTCGGATACCCTAAAAATATTTAAAATGCCCCAATAAGTCCTAAAATACACCCCGTATATGAAAACAGGCCCCGAATACCTTTATTTTTATTAAAATTAAATAAAAACAAAAATAAATGGTCTCTGGCGAGCCGCGTAAGACCCCCCCTTGTCTATGCGGGGCGCGAGCGAGAAGACAAGCGGCGGCACCCGGAGGTCGCCACGTGTCGACACATGGCAAAGCTAGACCGGTGACAAATGAAGGCTAGGCCCTACAGACCCTATGTCGCGGGCTGCGTAGGCCTTCCCTTTCTCTTTTGCGGGGCGCGACGAAGTCCAAATTAGGCCCTATAAATAGAGGCCATCGGCCTTCAGTCCCAAACCACTCACAATCTCTTTCTCTCTCAAATTTCATAAGTGTAGAAGTAATTTTTGGGTATAATACCCCCTAAGTAGCGAAGCCCTGCCTCGTTGTAAGTATCATAACCCCGGTTACGTATTAGATACGCTGCCCGATTGATCGAGGGTTCCGTAACGGCTTTGGTGGTTCTGCCCGACGTAGTCGTTGGAATGCCGTCTCGGGGAGGGTATTACTAATGTAAATATTGGGTTATTAAACTAATGCGTGTGCATTTGTGTAATTAATAGATAATCACCAGGAACTTTTAAAGGAAACCCTAAGACAGCAATGTGAGTAATCTCCTTTTTGCAAACTGTTTTTACAAAACCTCATATGATTAACATTATATTAAACAGTGATTGAGTATTTGTAGTCTACAATTATCGTCGGTATGTTGGGGTTTTGTATACAGAATTTGTTACTACATTGTGAGTAGTAACATGACCACAAGTCGGGTTGACAGTACCGTGGGTGGTAATTAAAGTAGATGGAAACAAATGTAATTGCGCGACCGCTCTCAATACTGTACAATGGTTTTACTTATCTTGATTAAACTGGGATTCACTCACCAGTATTTCCCACTGGCAAAAATTTTTTAAACGCATTTCAGGTAACAAAATGTGAAAGCCAAATAGAAGCCAGCTGCACAGCACTGAAGGCTTGGAAAAGTGGCTATAAAGTTACCTAAAATAAAGAGATGTTTTATTTAAATAAAATAGGGTTTATCCCTATGAAAATGTGTGTACTTGAAAATTGGGATTTTCCCATGGGTTTAATATATTAAAAACGTGGTATTTTACTCTGATAAAATATTTTCTAACTACTGTCCTGATATAATTTTCGCTGCCAAAATGATAAACACCGATACCACCGAAACTGGCTGCGGCCGCCCGTTCCCGGGTAGTTAGGGGATGGGGGTTGCGACAGCCATTAATAATACCATCTCAGAATATTCCCCCCACCGGTCCCACCTTTCACCTATTTTTCTTACAATGGTCCCCCGTTAAAAAAACTTAACGGAGTTAAGCTTTTTTCCAAATTACAAACAGATTTTTTAGGGCTTTTGAGTAGGATGACGATACGTGTCCATTGATGTAAAACTTGCCTCCAGACGATGCTCCAAACGATGAAAACAACGCTTCAATTCGGGTGTTTAAATTTCCAATTAACCAAAATTAAATCATTTGGAGCACCATTTCAAAGTAGGTTTTACATCAATGGACTCGTATCATCGTGTTCTGATTAAAAGCCCTAAAAATTTGTTTGTAATTTGGAAAAAAGCTACTCCGTTAAGTTTTTTTAACGGGGACCATTGTAGGAAAACTAGGTGAAATGTGGGACTGGTGGGGGGAATATTCTGAGGTGGGATTATTAATGGCCAATAAGGTCTAGGTGGGAATATTACAGGCCAATTCCCCTATTATTTATAACGGTAACATGATAAAATATGTAACTAAAATACTGAACAATTTTTTTCAGTTCCCCAAACTACTCCAACTACTACTACTACTACTGAGTTAAAGAGGAGAACATAGATGAAACTCATCATCCAAAGGATGTAATAATCAAACAGGATGAGATACAAGAAATTCCGGAGGATGTTGATCTCAATGATGACAAATGGTGGTGTGACAATATAGATAACATCCTTGAGATGTTTAAGTCGTATGATTACTAAATTGATCTCATCATGATGCAAAGTACTTAACACTTGAGCTTTTTGTTTTCAACTTTTATATTTAAGACTTATATTTCCTTATTCGGGTACTACTTTATATAACTTTTATTTATGTTTAAGACTTATTTTTTTATTCGTGTATTACTTTATTGTATCAATGGTTTCTTGAAGTACTTGATAATTTAAATTTAATAATTACTAGACATGTGTAATACTTATGACATATATCCACCACAATAATGCTACCATAAATATTATATGAATAAGAAAACTACCATAAACGAGTGCCGCAATGCAAAGTGTCACAACCGCCGCATCGCGCGGGCACCCTACTAGTATATGTAGACGGGGAAAGTGAATATGAGGCTGTTACACGTCTAAGTTATATGTGTAACCCATCAAGACGACGTAGTTTTGATTAAATTAACTAAAAAATAACTTAATTATGCAAATATCTTTTTAATCTCCATTAATATTGCATCCCCATTAAATCATCAGACCATCACAATTGAACAATGCAATAGATAAATTTCTTCCTGTGTCACAAATTACTCAGCCAAGAATTGTTCATCCATGGAAAATGGAGATATTGAACCTGCGTATATTTTTAGAAAAATTAATCCAACACTTAATTGTGTAACCTCCGTTTCAAGAATTGTTCTTCCATGAAAAATGAAGAAGTCGAATATGAAGAGGATGAATCTGACATGTTAGTTTAAGAGGATTCCGAAACTGTCTAGCACAATATTTCTTGATAATTACTAGGAAGATAAGAATTTAGTTTGTCAGAAGGAAAAATATGGTTAGGGAATTCATTAATGATAGAGAAGTGCATTGTATTGCTAAGACCATCTTACGACGAGGGGATACCCACTATTATTAACAAAGCCAACTATATTACGAAGAACGAGAAGCATAATATGAAGACAAGGTTGAATCGAAGATTGGTGGAGATTGCTTGAAGATATTATTTGCAAACCTGGTAGATAATAACGTTTAATTTGTTTATTCGATTGTTGAACATGATGTATTCAAATTATTTGAACTTTGTTTATGCGCTTTTACTCACCATGAGTGGCTAAATTCTTTGCTGCTACTGTAACAATCCGATCATTCCCGATAAATATCTAAGTGACACGTGTCTAGAAATCATCCGCACACTTAACTTGGATAAAGTGAGGGATTAGAATTGCCAAAAGGACAAAATATGAAGTTGAGGGGCTGAAACTATCAAAAACCAAACTTTGCTGTTGCGGGCGGTATGAAGAACCCCTTTTGGTCCGCAAGGGGTACCTGCATCGTAGGAAACTCGTTGGCAGCAACATTCTTCCCTATTTCTGACACCTATTACGAGTTCTTGCCACATTTCACCTGGTCTTGACACCTCAATGGACACTAAGCAACATTCTAAGCACTCTATGACACTTGTCCAAAGCTTGTACATCCTCATTCACTATAAATAGCCCTCTTAATCACCTTATTCTTCATCCCAACTCAAAAATACAATCACTTCACTTAGAAGTCTTGTAAGAGTTCTTTGCTCCTGCCTTCTCAAGCTCTTCTTTGGTCTTTGGAAGTCATAAGTTCTTTTCCCTAAGCTCTTTCAAAGCAATTAGTTTCATAGCTTAATTTTGTCCGAGTGTCAAGAATTTCGAACAGTTTGACCAAACTGTTGGACTTTCAACTCTAGCCACTTTGGTCAACCAATTTCAAATCAATTTCACCCAAATGGTCTACATAATGTAAGGAATAAAACCCTACATTTGTATCTGGTGATCATCACGTATAAATGGGTCAAAATGACAAGTCAAACCTGAATTTTTGAAAAGTCAAATGCAGCTTTATGAAATTACCAAAGAATGACCTTTAAGCATATGTAATATGATATTTTGACATCAGTGCAGTTTCTACAACATAAAAGAATATGTTCTAACATATTTGACTTGTCACAAACCCATTTTGCCATCCGAACCCGTATTTGCGCATATGACTCGTTAAAATGGCTTTAACCATTTAAACAAGTCGTAACGGGTCTAAATGTAGGTCCCGAAATCTGAGGATCGATAACGAACCGAATCACTTGTTTATAGCAAACACGGTTACGTGTGCGGAATCCACGTAACTATGCCAAATCAAACATATAAAGCAATAACGACACAGTATTAATCAATGAAACACAATCGATTGATCAAATGGGATGAGAACCAACAACAAACTGATACAAACACAGTTTGACAGAGTTTCTTTAAGGGTATGCTCTCATCTGTTTCACACAGAAACAATGAGTCTGTTTATATAGTCCCTGGGCCTAAATCTCGACGAAACACAAAGTGTAACGGCGAAACACACTTTGGGCCACACATTGGGCTTGAACCAACCCATTACATGACGAAACAGATGTGTTTCGTCATTGATGTCGACGTAACAGATTAACTAGGTTGTTGTTCTGTTTCGTCGTGAGGTGTTCGACGAAACAGATGTGTTTTGTCGAGGGCTGCATCAGTTGTGCTGTTTGTTGCAAACAGACAGCAAACAAACACAACATATAAACATTACAATAATGACCATTATACCCTTGACATGCAACATGCATTGTTCGTTATACATTACATATCAAAATGAGACAAATAAGTCAGACACAAGCGGATAGGAGGATATCCGACTTGGTTGACGGCAAAATACATACGCGATAAACGTTTAAAAGACCGTACAAAATACATCATTAAGTAAGACTAGTTACAGACACTAAAAATGCATCAACAAACTCCCCCTTGTCTGTTACTCGTCTTCGGTCTTCTAATCTTCTATCTCAGTGTTGTTCGGACCACGAACTGCCCGAATGAATTCCCCGGTAATAACAAAAACAAGCGACACGCTGGAATTTCAAAGCTTGATTCGCGTCCTGATCTTCATAGAAAATGTCGTGACGATATAATCTGTTTATGTCAGCCTCAGACATGTTGACTATCCACATCGGATCCAACATCCGGTAGTTTGCACGATCACGTCTAAACACAATCACGGCTTCATGAGTGTCAGAGTCGTAGCACCATAATGCCATATCTTCGAGAAAATCCTGTTGCATCGGCATTAATGGGATTTTATCTACGACTCTCGGTGGCTGATATACAAGCTTGTAGCGCCCCGTATTCGTTGCAGGATCTAGTGTAAACTTTATCTGTTGATAGATGGGGAACTGTGGCTTGTATGATTCATCCTTCCAGCCTGACTTCTTGTTCATTTTTATCAGTCGCTCAAATAAAGTAGCGCCTTCGAAGTTTGAACGATTAACAAGCTCAAGCTTCGTCAACGCTGCAACATCATAAAATGGAAAAGATAGAATGCTCAGCAATGAATTGAAGTACTGGATACCGTATTCACGTTTGACGGCGACGCAGTGAATATCTTCAACAAACATCCAGCATAGAATTTTTCCACTTGGCTTCGCCTTTTCAAACTGCAAGTAGTCGACTTGAACGCTTTCAGGCACAGGCTTGGAGACTTTCAATAGGAACTGTTTTCGCCATTCAGAGAATGCATCTGTAGCATTTTATGAGGTAGGTTTCAGGCTTCCGGTAGAAAACACCAAGCGACAACTTCGGCTTAAACAAAAACTAACTTTACAAATAAATACTAAAAACAGATTAAAGCGCGAAAACTAAACGAAAATGAATTTAAAGCAATAAAAGACTGTACAAGTGCAAACTTTTTGCGAGTTTCAAGGATAAGGAATCATACCAGCTTACGGTCTTAGTCAACATGATTTTGATTTCTGTTTAAAACTCTGGATAAGTATACTACCTCGATTATCGATATTGTTGTCCACATAAGCTCAAACTGATCAGACGTAATCATAATTAAGAGATACGATTAGCGGTAAGGATTATACTTACTTGTCGATGTGAATCCATTCATGACACATTCCCGTATCAAGGTATGCACGAGAATTCATCTTACCGGTGAGTATACCGATTATCATCTGTTTGACCGTATAAAAATGTGAGAGACTCACTTATTTTGATTGAAAACAAGCCCAATGTGATAGAATCACTTATTGATGAGGAACTTGATTTTCAGATGCATGAGGGCACAGGAGCAAGTCCGTGAACAGGTCAGTACTTCCGTACAACAGAGAGACGAACTTGACTCCCGCAAAGAATCTGTGATATATAATCACTTATTTTGTTTTGGACATGTGATTGTTGATCACTTATTGAGGTCGTATGCAATTTGTACACGTATGTATAGTATGATGGAAGATCTAGACTTCGTCTCTGTTATTTTTACGGTTTGATACAACCATGATACCCAGATGATAAGCAGCATAAAGACCGAATATCTCAGATCTCGGCAATCTCTCAAACGAAATTTCGGTACTAAGACCATATGCCAATGAATGGTTCCCACCTGACGTAAAGTCTGTTAGGTTTGTATCATCCTGCACATTTTAGTCTGATTGTGAGCCTACCGATACATCATTAGTAGAGATACTTATCATTTCTCAAATTTTGTTTTTCATTTTGAACACGTTGACCGACCACACCAGTGAATATCATCATTTTCCTTAATCCAAGAAACTCCTTTTTGGTTTTCTATTTTTTTTTTACCAAACATAAAGACAGAAAGTAAAGACATCTTTTTGGATTTTTGAATTTTGCAATGTTTTTGTATTTTCTTGAATTTACTCCCCCTAAAAAGCTAAAAGAGTACGAAAACGGAAATCTTTTTGAATTTTTAAAGTTTTTTTTTAAAGGAAATATTTACAAAAACGATAAGCCAAAGAAGTTTACTCGGGTATCACCTTAATGCCATTGACCAAAAGTAGATAATCAAAACGTGATTTATCAAAAGCTTTTGTAAACAGGTCGGCACGTTGGTGATCGGTTGGGACATGAACGACATCGATTAATCTCTTGTCAAAACAATCACGAATGAAGTGATATTTAATGTCGATGTGTTTAGTCTTGGAATGCTGCACAGGATTTCTAGTGATCTGTAAGGCAGCATTATTATCAACAAAAATATGAGTAGATAGGAATTCTAAACCGTAGTCGCGCATTTGTTGTTGTATCCAAAGAACTTGGGAGCAACAACTCGAGGCAGCAATGTATTCTGCTTCACATGTTGATGTAGCAACACACGTTTGCTTCTTGCACTGCCACGTGACCAGGCGATTTCCTAAGAACTGACATCCTGCTGTTGTCGATTTGCCATCAATTTTGCAACCACCAAAATCAGAATCACTGTAGGCAATTAATTCAAAACTATCATCCCTAGGGTACCAAAGACCAAGGTCCGGGCATCCCTTCAAATAGCGAAAAATCCTTTTGACAGCTGACTGATGAGAGGCCTTCGGGTTTGCTTGATATCTTGCAAGCAGGCATGTTGGATACATTATGTCAGGCCTCGAAGCGGTGAGATACATGAGAGATCCGATCATGGCGCGATAGTATGAGGAGTTGATGCTTTCACCCTTCAAATCCGGAGTAATCCCGTGATTCTGCGGAAGTGGGGTACCAATGGGCGTTGCATCTGACATCTGGAATCGGCTCAAGATGTCACCAACATATTTAGTCTGATGGATGAATATCCCAGACTCTGTTTATTGAACTTGTAGGCCCAAGAAGAAATTCATCTCCCCCATTGCGCTCATTTCGAATTTTTCTTGCATAACACGTTCGAATTGCCTGCACATAGAATCATTAGTAGAACCAAATATTATATCATCAACATATACCTGCACCAGCAGAAGATCTCCATCTAGTTCTTTGATAAAGAGAGTGCAATCAATAAGACCTCGTCGAAATCCATTCTCCAGAAGATAGTTGGATAAGGTTGCGTACCAAGCCCTAGGTGCTTGATGTAAACCATAAAGAGCTTTGTTGAGCAACCAAACCCGATCGGGGTGAATAGGATCTACAAAACCTGGAGGTTGTTCGACGTGCACCTCTTCTTGAACTAAACCATGAAGAAAAGCACTTTTGACGTCCATCTGGATCAATCATGGTACATGGACCGCCAAAGGGTTCAAGGAAAGAAAGATCCGGTTTCCTTTTCTGTAGAAGTTCGAAACAAGTTTTGCCATGCTTCTTAGTTTGTTTCCCTTTCTGGCACGAAACACAGATATCTTGTAGATGAAAGCTTCTCACAGGCACACCATTCACAAGATTATTTTTCACCAAATGGTTCATTTTCCTCAGGTGAATGTGCCCCATTCTTCTGTGCCAAGAAATAGACTCCTTCTCTGTGGCTTTCGAGACAAAACATTGTACTTGCGCAGATGTCGTAATGGCTTGGCTCATATCAAGAATATAAAGATCATTAATTCTTGGAGCCGATAATAGAATCCATTCATCAGGAATCTTGAATCCAGGTTTAAGCACATAACAACCGGCATCATCAAAATGCACGGTGAACTTCTTATCGCAGATTTGCGACACACCGAGAAGATTATGATCAAGTTGACGAACATAATTGATCTTTTCGAAGCATACCACACCATTTGAGATCATTCCTTCTCCGGTGATATATCCGCCTTTGTCTCCTGCGAATGCGACATAGCCTCCTCTAATATTTCTCACATCGTACAGAAGTCGTAAGTCGCCCGTCATGTGCCTGGATGCCCCACTATCAACAATCCAATGACTACTGATAGTTCCTCCTGGAACACCCTGCACATATAATCCAATGATTAGTTAAGGATGGGGACCCAAGCCATAGTGGTCTTGGGTCGTCCCTGAGCATCACGAATAGTGATCTCGATTTGTTGATGATTTTCCAAACTAACAGCTCCCCCTGAACTTTCACCCATCTTAGGTTTCCAAGTTTGTTTTTGTTTACCAGATTGAGTTTTGTAAACAGATTTTGAAACTTCTGGTTTTAAAGGTGAACTTGGTTCCCTTGGAACAGATTTGACCTCAGATTTTAAGGCCTTTCCTATTTTCTTTACATTTTGATATCGTTGTTTCGTTTCCTGTTCTTTAACAGTTCTTTTATCAAGTTTTGACGAAACGGGACGACATTGAGGGTAAATCTTTTCAGGTGGTGCTTTCTCAACAAAATTTTCTTTTGGAGTGTTTGCACAATCTTTGATGATGTGCCCAAACTCCCCACATTTAAAGCACGTTCTCCTCTCAACAAATTTAGGAGAATCGGATCGACGAACAGATGTCGAACCCATAGAACCTGAGGTACTTGGCTTTTCTTCACACCCGTTTGTTTGTTGAGTGTAATTGTTTTGACTGTTACGCTTTAAAATCTTGACTTTTTGTACAAAATCGGTGTTTAATTTGTTTGCAAAAGTCTCAATTTTATCAGTACCCTCAGATGCCACAAATCTGACATCATTGCTTTTCTTTTGATAACGAGCTCCCTTTGTTTCAACTTTTGATTTAGAAACATTAGGCCTTTGAGCTTGTTGAAATGGTTGTTTACCCTTAGGAGCAAAAGGCTGTTGTTTTGTTGGGAATTTTTGATTTCCAAATTGCTTTTTGATTTCAGTTTTAGGAATTGGATCACATTGAGTCACAATAACTCCCGGAATCGACTTTCCCAAAAACTTACTTGTGTTATTTTCAAAAACGTTATCAATCGTTGATGGATTGACATTTTTAATTGGAAAATATTATCTGAGTAGATTTTAGAATCACCAACCAAAGTATACAACACATTGTTACTCTTAACAGTAGACACAGGTTTCTTGTCATCCTTGACAGAATTAATCACTTGTTTGGCAACTTGTTGCACAACAGGAATAGGAGGATCACAAAGAATATGATTCTCAATTGGAATTGCTATTCCCTTTTTCTTATCAAGTGATTCATCCTGGTCATTAGCATCTGTTTCATCATCAGATGAATCATAATCCTCAACAGTTGGAGGACTTTGACTCACTGTTGTTGAAGTTTCTGTTTCAACAGATGAGTTTCCCGAGGAATTGTTCGGTTTGAACCCTAATCCAGTAGTAAATTCCTCATAATTAAGAGGCACACTGGGTTCAAAACGAGGCATATCCTCTTCATCAGGTGGTGGAGCATAATTGTGTCTCAAAGGGGGCGGACATTTCTTATACCTAACACCACTCTTGTTTTTCTTCAGTTGTTGAACGTCAATTATGTGATCGAGCACAAATCGGGAGTTAGAATAACTCTCCAATTTTTGCTTGATAGCATCATGCTCGCACTTGGCAATGGCTAATTCCTTTTTGGTTTCCTCAACGATATTAATGTACTTGTTAATACTAATTTGTTTATGATAAACAACTTTGGTAGTTTCGGAAACACTTTTCTTTAAATTTTCAATTAAAGATTTAAAGTCCTTTTCATTTCTTGTTAAAGCCATGTTTGCCTCTTTGCACTTTGACATCTCAACAACCAAACTTTGATTGTGACCATGAATTGTGTCACATTCAAGTTTCACTCTTTCACATTCCTGTTTCATATAAGCACAGTCATTACAAATTCTAGGAGTTTCAGATGTTACCTGACTCGACGAGGCTGAAACATTTGCCATAAAGGCAGTTTGAAAAGAAAAAGATCCGTCTTCAGAGAAGAACTTCTCCATTTCTTTAGATGCTATCCCAGCCTTCTTGATAAGAACAGATTTCTGAGACTTCAACTCCTCTGCTTCATTCAACAAATCATCAATAGAAATCGCTTCTTCTTTCACATCACCCAAAATAGAACTTTCTTCATCAGAACTCCCGGTATAACCCGAACTGTCGTCACTTTCAGAAAATTCTTCCCTATGAACGTGCTTGATGTGATTGATGATCTTTGCGTAACACGCGGTTCCTCCTCCTTCATTATCACCTTCCCCTAATTGTAAAGACCAATTACACCCTTCATCTGTTTGAACAGTCAATGCACGAGTGTTGTTTGATGGTCCAGACTGGTTCTGGTTGGTGGTGTTGTTTACAGCTACTATCCCTTTTCCACGATTTTCTTGATTGCCTTGATTGGCATTTGAAGTACTTGTCTGATTTCTGAAAGGGTTCTGATTGCCTTGCTTGGGTGGTCGAGTGCATTCACGTTTAAAGTGACCCTTCTCGCCACAATTGAAGCATGTAACAGCTTCTTTATCAAACCCGTACTTCGTATCCTGCTTACTTTCCAAGGAACTTCTTCCCGTTCGAGTCATGAAGTCCTTTGCCCTTCTAACTGCACTCGCAAACGCCCACTTTATATCCATCAACTCCATTTCATCACGATCGATTTGTTGATAATCTTCGTTGGTCAAACTGATGTTCCCAATTTGACCTGCAACCAAACCGCAGTAAGCACTGACCATTGTATTAATGAGTTCCATGTGCTCCTTTGCAACTTCAATGCTAACTTTTGAGAGGTTCGAAGTATCAACTTTGACAGTATTCGTGTCTTGGGGTGGAGGATTGTTGGTATAATGTACTTGTTGTGGTGGTGGTTGTGCTTTAGATTTGGATATCGATTGTGAAAGATAAGCACCTAAATCAAACTTTGGTTGAGTAGTAGTAACTTGAGGTGGAGGTTGAGATTGAGATTTGGATAGCGATTGTGAAAGATAAGCACCTAAATCAAACTCTGGTTGAGTAGTTTGAGTGAACGGTGGAAACGGAGATGAGTTTGTGTTGGAAACAAACGCCGTTTGAAGCTTAGCTTGCTGAACAGAACTAGAACTAGCTGAAGGAGCAAAACCAGGCAAATACATTTCTGTGTTTTGAGGAGCTCCAATCCTTTTAGCTTTCCGAGTTTCCTCTTCGTTCTTGTGCTCCAACTTCTGAACGAATCCATAGATAGTGACATTTTCCCCATCCAGAGCACCAGTATGCTTTAGAAGTTCAATGAATGGACTCCACCTAGGAGGTAGAGCATCAGCTAAACGTGCAATCATTTCCACATGAGTTGTAACAACCTTATAAGAACTCATTTCACTTATCAAATGATAGAAACGAGAAGTCATATCATTTAGGGTTTCATTTTCCAAAGATTGAAATGATTCAAATTCTTTCTTCAAAAGATCATGGCGTATTTTTCTAGAAGCTGCATTTCCTTCTCCTCTTGTTTCCAATGCATCCCATAAAGCTTTTGTGCTCTTACTATAAGAAAATTGATGATAGATGTCTTTATGAAGAGCTTGTGTTAGAAAAGCAAACGCCTTCTTCTCTAATTCATAGGCTTTCTTGTCTTCTTCAAGCATATGAGAAATACCAGCGGCAGTTGATGCTGCTGCTTCTAGTTCCGGGTTACATGCAGTAGTGAAACACGTCCAAAGTTCAACGTTTTGCCCTTGAATGTATGTGTGAAAACGACCCTTCCAAGATGGATAGTCGTTCATTTGATTTAGCTTTGGCGGGCGATTGTTGCTTCCCGTCTCACTCTCACTGAGCAATAGATTTTGAATGTTTTGATTTTGATTAGAAACCATTGCCCATTGACCTGCATTTATTGATTGTTGTTTTTGAGGCAAGGAATTCATTAACAAATCGGCAAGCGAAGGCTGATTTTCACTTGGTTTTGAGTCCGAACTCCAATCCCACAGACCTTTGTTACTCATGTTTGATATAAGAATGATAATACCTGTTGACACACTTGAAAACACAAAGTTAGAACACTTTTACAAGTCCTCTGTGTAAAATTGACAACATACACGACGAAACACTTTCCACGAAACAAACTTGTTTCGTCGAAATGGATAATGACGAAACAGACTTTGTTTCGTCGAAGATATTTTTGACGAAACGCTTATGTTTCGTCGTTTGCTCGTTTCGTCGAAAATGAGTCTCAGACAGCTGGTAACACTGTTTTTCAACACAAAATGCTTTATCTCAGAAACCAATAATCACAGTGTACACAATAGTCCACTTAATGTATTATATTTGTCAAACACTTTGATTTATGCAATACAAAGATCAAATGCACAAATATGATAAGAACAATTTGAAGATATGAAGAACACACTCAAGAACAATGAGTTTTCAGGTCACAAATAATTTTCCGAAACACGAAAATGCACAAGACTTTCACTAAAAACCCGGTTTAAAGCATGAACAAACAATCTAACAAGGTTTTTGATAAAACTCTTTAGCAAATAACAAGAAACCAACAGCTTTTATGAATAATTTTCCAGAAAATATGGTTTTTCAAGAAACACTTTTCAGAAAAACAACCACAAAAACTTGATAAAAATCGAACTATGTTTGATTTTAAACAAGGATAAGAGCCATACGCTCTGATACCACTTGTAGGTCCCGAAATCTGAGGATCGATAACGAACCGAATCACTTGTTTATAGCAAACACGGTTACGTGTGCGGAATCCACGTAACTATGCCAAATCAAACATATAAAGCAATAACGACACAGTATTAATCAATGAAACACAATCGATTGATCAAATGGGATGAGAACCAACAACAAACTGATACAAACACAGTTTGACAGAGTTTCTTTAAGGGTATGCTCTCATCTGTTTCACACAGAAACAATGAGTCTGTTTATATAGTCCCTGGGCCCAAATCTCGACGAAACACAAAGTGTAACGGCGAAACACACTTTGGGCCACACATTGGGCTTGAACTAGCCCATTACATGACGAAACAGATGTGTTTCGTCATTGATGTCGACGTAACATATTAACTAGGTTGTTGTTCTGTTTCGTCGTGAGGTATTCGACGAAACATATGTGTTTCGTCGAGGGCTGCATCAGTTGTGCTGTTTGTTGCAAACAGACAGCAAACAAACACAACATATAAACATTACAATAATGACCATTATACCCTTGACATGCAACATGCATTGTTCGTTATACATTACATATCAAAATGAGACAAATAAGTCAGACACAAGCGGATAGGAGGATATCCGACTTGGTTGACGGCAAAATACATACGCGATAAACGTTTAAAAGACCGTACAAAATACATCATTAAGTAAGACTAGTTACAGACACTAAAAATGCATCAACACTAAACCTTTTCAAAATCAATCCAAAACACTTTCAAATCAGAATGTAAAGTTAACCAACCATATTATACTCTGCACTATAGAGCCCTCCAGCAATCGCACCGTAGCTAATAAACTTTGAGTCCGACTATACTACGATCTGACTACGCTGTGTTCTACGCTAGTACAGGTAAATACTTTTTAACCACTTTTATCAAAACTTGGGATATAATATAAAACCCCATGGTTTAAGCTTGTAGCAGGTTATATGCTTTCATAATGTAATAATCCAATTTAATCTGTATTGCTTGATTAACATAAACATTTGGGGGTTGATTGTACTGTATCTGCGTTCCCCGATTCATTTATTGTAATGGTCGTAAGTGCGGGGTGTAGGCATACACGTGACCATCACTAAATATGGTGTGTATGTTGATCAAATACTGGTTTCTATACTAGTACCCGAATGTGACAAGCATGTAAAACTAGTAACAAGGATACTTGTCCCAATGAAAATTATAGGTCTTAAAAATTAGTCGGTTAACTGTTCCCAATGAAAATTAAAGGTTTTAAAAACTAGTCGGTTAATTGTATTTATCAGCTAAAGTTGACATATTTTTAAAGATTGGCTTACAGGTGACGAACCTATACAATAGGCTGGATAAGGCTCCGTCTATAGCTTTGGAATTTGCGATCTCAATGGCAAAGACCTACGATGTCTTAAAATTCATTTTAGTTCGATCCTGCGTTTGGGATACCTTGTATGATACTTCAAATTTTAATAAAATTTTTAGAGTTTTTAATACGAGGAGGGGTTTTACCAAACATCAATTGGAGATGGATTTATAGCTTTTGGGCTCACTCATTTGAATCTAAAGAACTTATAAATTGAGGTGTAAAAAAACTGGTTTGGGCCCACCAAACTGGTTTATAACCTAACCCACTTCACCAAGAAAATCGATTTTGAGCAAATTGGTTTGGACCCGACCCAACCGGCCATCTTGTAATCTGTTCTTTGAAACTCGTTTGGTCCGACCCAATTTGAAAAACATGTCAAAAAACAAATTCTTTGTCCCAGATCGGTTTAAACCCGACCCCAATCGAATTGATAGGTTTGAACATTTTCCCTCCTAAATCGGTTTATAACCCGAACCGGTTTTTAACAAACTGACTTCTATTTTTTGTTCACTAACCCACACCGTTTTAATTAGGTTTTTGGTTTGACAGTCTAACTTGTTTAATAAACATAACATGTTTTGGGGTTGGTTAGCGTGTATAACCCATTTAATAAAATTGGTTTGGACCCGACCCAACTGGCACTTATAATCTTGTTGTTTGAAACTCGTTTGGACCGACCCGATTGAAAAACATGTCTAATAACCATTTTTTGGTCCCAAATCGGTTTAAACCCAAACCCAATCGAATTGATAGGTTTGAACATTTTCCCTCCTAAACCGGTTTTTAACAAACTGACTTTTATTTTTGTTCACTAACCCAAACCATTTTAATTTAGGTTTTTGGTTTGACAGTCTAACTTGTTTAATAAACATAACATGTTTTGGGTTAGGTTAGCTTGTATAACACATTTAATAAACACATATTTTCCTTTATACTAAACATGTGTAGAACATAACTTCACGAAAGGTTTGGAGTATGATGAAGTTGAACCCGATGATGATGGTACCTCAACCTTTAGGAAGTTGGATCCGAGTTAGTACCTTAGGAATGTCAAATGTCAGAATAAGAACTCTTATATAGTTATAATGGTAGATAGTGGTTTTGGGGTTTTGGTGTGTGAAGATTGGATTTGGTTTGATATATTATTCTTGATCATGCTAGGGGTTTGTTTTGTTGGATGATATGTTTGTTAATAGGAACACAATTCAATTGTGTTTGGATGAAAATCCTCATAATCATTAAAATTATGAAAGTTGACTTTATTTGACCAAATAGTCAAACTTGATAAATTTTCATGTATTTGGTTAAACCGTGTTTAAAAAGTCTTTAAACTGTTCGTGTAATTGTTTAACCCATGTTTTGACCAAACAAGCCAATAGACACAACACGAACATTGAACATATTCTTACAAACTGGATCATTCTAGAGGTGTGGTAAATGACACCCGATTCAATGGCGTCAAACTCGGTGCGTAAGAGTCCCTGTTCTGGGAAATTCTTCATTCCAAGTAGCGTCAAACCGAGCATTGGATTGAGTCTCACTTCATATAAATGACAACTGCTGTTAATTGTGTACATCTTTCCTTGAAAGAATGTATATCAAGGATGGGGAAAGGTAAGCAAAGACCGTGCCAAGTGGCTTGGTTACCAGATACAGAATGTAACAGTGTAGTCAAACCACTCTAAAATCCAAACAGTGGTTACACGCAAAATAGTAACGGTTTGTGTCAGCAATTTTCTAGTTTCACTGGAAGCATTTTTGCCCAGAGAACAACAAACTTCATTTCCAGATTAGAAGCGGTTTCTGAATTGTTATTATCAGTCTTTTGCTTCTCCTTAAAAATAGTCAACATGTCACCAGGGAACGTTTCGGGTTCACGGGTTTGCAAAATTTTTCAAAACCAAATTAATTCTCTCGCAATCCTTGCAGCAGAACCACTCCCCTTTTGGCAATGCCTGTAAGTTGTGGATGTAAGATTAAATATATTACGTATTAATATTTAATCTGTAGCCATTATAATCATTTACATTATATAGATCAAAATATATTACAATCCTATTAAATAATTAGTTGGTAATTGTTGATGGACCATATTACCCTTATTAACTAATTAGGGTTTCCTCCTGGGTGCTTATATAAGGAGAATTATGTGGAGGTTAAGGGGTTACTCAGTTACACAATCAGACACACCCCATAAACCTAACATCATAATCGACCTCCATCTCCATACCCATACCGAATCCCCTATTCGGTTCTCATCATCACCATCATCAGTCAGCACCCTAAGGAGGAACCAGACCAAGATGACAATCATGTCAAACCTTAATTGCTACGTCTCCATCTGGATTCTATGCTAACCTGTGCTGATGCAATCAAAGGTATACTTTCATGTTTTCCTTTATGTTCAAACAGAACTGAACCAACATGTGGTATCAGAGCATATGTTGATTAGTCAGTTCTGTTTTGTATCCATAAATCTGGAATAAAACTGGAAAACGGAATTAGAAAACCCTAAATAAATTTCGGATTTTTCATCTGAAACCCCATCTCGGATCTGTTCAAACTATATCGGATCATTCGTTTTCATCAAATATTACTGTTCCGAAATCATAATGTTCTAGAATTGATTAAATGATTGATAAATTTTCCAGATTTTGGATATAAGGTTAAGGTTAATTTTTAGGGTTTATCATGTTCTTAGATGAAATTCGAAATTTCCCTTATGTTTTGGAATGTGATTTGAATTGTTAAATGTTTCCCTAATTTTGATCCAATTTTGTCTATTAAGTTTTTTTGAAATCTGTTAAAAGGATAAACAGATTATGATTTCGAAATTTTATGATAAAATTAGATCAATGTTATAATAGGAAACTCTATCACAATTCATAAGTTTTCGAATTTTCTGTTATGTTATCACAATAAACAGCAACTAATCGCACAAGATTGGATCACATAAGTGATAATCTGATCGCATAAGATAATCGCACAAGATCAGATTACATAAGAGATGATCTAATCGCACAAGACAGTCGCACAAGATTTGTACAACTCATTAAGCACATGGTACAAGTTAAGACTGCATAATCGCACAAGAATTATGGATCGCACAAGACTAGTGGATCGCACAAGACTTGTGGATCGCACAAGACCTTACTAATCGCACAAGGCATTACTGATCCACAAGTTTTGGGCCTTATTGATCGCACAAGTTTTGGGCCTTATTGATCGCACAAGTATTTGGGCCTTATTGATCGCACAAGTGTTCGATCCGCGCTAACCGGTGGTTTGCTATTAAATAATTGGTTTTGTAATTACTTAGTTAATTAATAAGGATCAAATAATGTTTTACAAAACCAAAATAGCTTAACTTGAATGAGCTTCTGATATATCATTTCTGGCCAAAGCTGACTTGATACATCTACTTATCATTCAAGTATTACGAAAGCTATGTTGTGTGTGCATCATAAGCATGAATGTCTTAATTTCTGGCGAAAGCTGATTTAATTAATTCATAGATGGCATACTCAACAAGTGCATAACTAAAGTGATTGTCTCAATTTCTGGCCAAAGCTGATTTGTTACAACCACTTTACACATATGCTTAAATGATTACACTTCTGGCCAAAGCTGTTTTGTCTTCGTTTAAGTAGAATTTTTAGCTATAGTCTATTATTTTGATGTTAGTAATAGACATATCACAATATCTTCACATAATGATCCTTAGATTAATGATCCTTGATTAAGTTTTATGATCATTTCGCCTGCCTTATTCTTATTACCCATAATGTTACTCACTATAATTTTCTTCTATATATCAATATCTCATCCACTCTAATTTTTTAAACCTAAAATGTTTGCTTTATTTAAAGTTTCTATTAGAATTAGCTCTTAAATTAAATCCTTGATTATTTCTTAAGACATGATAATCCTATTGCTCTCTTCTGATAAAGATTATAAAGAAGAACAATTAGAGCATGATGAATAGGACAAATCGAACATGATGTCTCTTATGATAATCAAGAACTCTCTAACGTAAATGCTATCACTAAAGTTATTCCAGATTAAGTCTTTCCTGAGACTAATCTTTAATTATGGAATAATCACTAGAACTCCTAAGATGCATGCCTTAATTTGAAACTCTAAACTATAAAGTTAAGTGGTATATGTGAATACATTATAATGTACAAAACCATGACCCATAAAGTTAAGGGCTTACGCATGGAAATAAGTACATTTTCCAGTACATTACATTACATACTAAGATTTTCACTTGTACAATTTGATGCCTTATAAATTGTTGGTGCATCCGTCTGTCGTCTACGTCTTCAGTCATGTCTCAGTTCGTTGCGAAGACGTTCAAGCATGATGTCATCATGACATCATCAAAGTGATGTCACAATGACATCATTACATATAAGACAAAAGTGTTGAAAGTATTATTAGATGATATGTTCGGTCAAAATGTTTCATTATGATAGGACCGCTCATAAGTCATATCAGGTTCGCTTATGTGTCATTGTAATAGTCTGGACCGCTCATATGTCCTAGTCTGGTTCGCTTATTAGTCAAGTGTTCTGGATCGCTCTTATGGCATGTCATATGAGCGGACCAGAATGACTATATATAGGCTGAGCGTGTTCATTAGTCAAAAAACGTGTAGGTGTTGTCTTCCGGTGAGCCACGAAGTGCTGCCGAAGTGTCGACAGGTTGTAAACGTCTTCTAGATCAATAATATCGACAGTTTTATGTGTATACGTGCTGAATTACATCGAAACACTTGTTTCCGCCTCTTGTTTTGATGAAAAACTCTTCTACACAACTCGTTTAGGTCGGAATTCCATCCTACAATTGGTATCAGAGCCAGTGAAGAAGAGTTCTTTACGATTTCAGCCGATAATTCTGTTTCTACACCTTTCTTTTCCGAAAATCAAAACTTTTTACGGTCAAAATCGGTTTAAATTCATTCAGTGTGTTCGTAATCATGTATAAGTAAATCCTTGAAAGTTTCAAAGCTTGAATCGACCTAAAACCTTGGATTTTTGAAGATTCGCTCATACGGACTCGTGATATTGATGATGTCATCAGCTGGTTCGCTTTTCTGGTCCGCTTATTCGGACATCATCTGATCCGCTCATCTGGTCCGCTTATCCGGACATCATCTGATCCGCTCATCTGGTCCGCTTATCCGGACATTATCTGGTCCGCTCATCTAGTCCGCTTATTTGAATAATCAAGTCCGCTCATTTGAACATAAAGGTTTCGTTCTTGTATCACAAAAAATTGAGAGATTCGGCTCCAAAATGTTTAGATGATCAGAACCTTTTCAGTCGGCATGAGATAATTAATTGAGTTGTCAGCCAGTTATAAATTGAGGTCCAATGAGATTTTAGTGGACAAAAGTCTTGCATGTGATATTATCTTTTCAAGTCTCGTAAATTGAAGTCACTTGTTACATGTGAAGCCGTGTGTCAGTATCATTCATCAATTAATGTGATCTGATTAAAGTTTTGTCGGCTAAGTGGGTTTGTCATCAACCCATGTGAACAACATCGTTCGGTCCTATCAGATTCATACATACTTAACTTTGTCGAGTTTGTGGTTTTGAGACCCAAGATATAAAAAAGTGTTAGCTACGTTAATTGAAAAGCACGGTCAAATCTTGTTCAGAAATTGAAAGTTGTCAGCCTACATGATTGTTTTAAGTGCACCGGCCCACTTGTGATTTAGAGGTCAAATAGAATGGTGACTAGTTGATTGTTGTCTGCCCATGTCACTGGAATCATATCCATGTGTTTTAGATTGTTGTCAGTCCACTAATTGTCAAGGTCCAATCAGCATTTGATTTGTGTTACTTGAAAGCCCATGTGAAAAGAACGGAGATTATAAGTCCAAATTGTTTTTTAAAGTAAAGCCCATGAGATATTATCCTTGATTTGGTCATTCCGAGTTTGTAAATACTTTTCACATAAATATCTCGGCCCAAGGTTTGGGATAGTCCATAGCAAATTCAACTCGCATCAGTTCAGTTTGTGTTGTGAGTTTTGGGTCAGTTTGCACCAAATTAAAGTTACATCAATCTCATTCGTACAAGGTTATTGAAAAAGTCATCAGAATAGATCCGGGCCAAAGCTATCCTTACAGTGTGTCTATCTTCAGTCCGCATAAAATAATCACAAGTTCGATTACCAGTTTGTTTTAGTTAATTGATAAGTGGTTAAACTGATTGTGTTTGTTTGTTTGTTCGACAGGTGATTTACAAGGTGATACATTTCATTTGAAAATCCGAAACATGGACGAAGATTTTTACAACGCATTCGCTACTCCGGTTTCCTCAATCACTGTTGCACAGAACACAATGCTCGAAAACGAAACGGGAACAATGCAAAAACCTCCCAAACTAATGAACATTGAAGAATATAAGGGTTGGGAAGGCCGTTTCGAGAATTGGGTACAAGCTAATTACTTGGATGCGTGGGAATGTGTCGAGACAAAATATATTCGACCGATGAATGATGATGAAGAAGTGGTTCCGATTAAAGATCTAAGCGCCGATGCTAGAAAGAAATACAAAGATGAGAAAATGATGCTGAGTCTTCTACAACAAGCTGTGAAAGAAGACATCTTAGTGTTATTACAACATAATGGAACTTCCTACTCGATTTGGAAAGCTCTAAGATCAAAGTTTGTTGGTAGTCAAGAAATGATAAAGAACAAGAAGTCACTTCTGAAGAAAGAGTTCGATTTGTTTCGTGGTTTGAAGAATGAAAGCACAAAGCAGATTATTGAAAGATATTGCAATCTGCTAGCAAACATGAAGAGATTGAGCATCGAGAAAGACAATGAAGAGTTGATCGAAAAGCTTGTTGATTCATTGCCACACGAGACTTGGGGCACATATCTCATGATGCTTAGAAACAAGAAAGGTTTTAGCAGTTTGACACTCAGCAAGTTCATTGAGAAGCTGGAAGCTCAAGAAATGGAGCAACAAAAGATTATTCGAATGAAAGACTTTGATGGTGAACAGGATATTGGGTTGTATTACAAAGCAGGGGTGAATGAGAAGTCTACAAATTTATCTCCAAAAATAGAAACTGCTTACAATGCCAAGAATTCTTCTGGAAGTTCATCATCAGGATCAAACAACAAAACAAGTTTCACATCATTTCCGTCTTTTGATCCGAATGTTTCAACAACAAGAAATGGCAAAAAGCTTCAATGCAACATTGTGTTGAACATTGAAAATGATCAGGAATATTCTGAAGAGTTAGCAAAAAGCCATATGTCTTTATTGGGAACTGTTCTTGAATCTTATGGTAGTTTTGTTGCAGGTCGAATCGGGAATCCAATGCTGACAAAGGAAGATTACGACCAGATAGATGCTGAAGAGATGGAACTGATGGATATAAAATGGTGCTTAGCCAGCGTGTTGAGGAGAGCTGAGAAATTCAAGCAAATCACTGGAAGAGATGATCTTCGTGAGGCTGGTACTTCTACTTTAGGTTTTGACAAATCTAAAGTCACTTGTTTTCGTTGCAGGGAAAAATGTCACTTCAAGAGGGAGTGCAAAAACCGCGAAGCAAGTGGAGCTCAAAATCCATTCAACAACAACAATGATTACTATCGAAAGGCCATCTACCATCAAGTTGCTCAACAACCATCTCAACAACATCAACATCAAGCACAAACTGCACATGGAATGCACATTATTGAAGACTCTGGAAAGAGAGCGTGTGCGGTGAATCAAGATTCTTTAAAGAGAGTTAATGGTAGTGCCTTGATAATAGATCAAGATGACGAAAAGTTACCTGAAGGATTTAGTTGGGAAAATTTCACATGGGATAATTATATTCCAGATCAAACTCAGGCTCATACAGCTTTTGTAGCTCGAGTTGAAGAAGATAGTGATGATGATCGTGAGTATTGGGCGAGAAAATTCAAAGCTGATTTGAAACTGATTACTGAAAGTGACAGTGAAGATGAAAAGGTTAAAAAGAAGAAGAAAAAGATCAAGACTCCAGTGAGCAGTGACGATGAAGAAATTCCAGTGATCAAAAGGAAAGTAAAGGTTGAAGTTGTAAAATTCAAAGTTGATGAAAAGGTTGATGCTAAAAAGATTCCGGTTAAGTGTGACAACTGTGAAGCCATAAAAAAGCAGAACAGCACACTGATTTACAACTTGAACAGTTTGAAGGAATCTTATGATGTTCTGAACAAAGCAATGAACCAATACAATCTAACTAGTGAAGAACAAGCAACAGCGATGAAAACACTTCAAGGAGCTTTTATGACGAAGCAAAAAGTGGTGAACAACTACATTGAGAAGTGTGCTGTGCTAGAACAAAAGTTGGAATTGCAAAGAATTGAAACTGAAAGAGTTAATCGTTTGTTGAAAAGTTACTCATGTACTTCTTATGTCATTGACAGGATTTATCCAACTGTTGAAGGCATGAAGGCATTTGAAGAGGATGAAGTAACTGAAGAAAAGAATGCTGAAAAAGTAGTTAAAGAAAAGACTCCAGAAAAGAAGAACAAGAAGAAGAGTGACTCAAAGAAAAAGACTGACAAGAAGGATTCTGGTAAGAAACAAGATGTCGGTTACAACAAATGTCCACCCCCGCTAGAAAATGGATATTTGCCCAGGAATCCAAATCAGGAAAAAGTTGAAAAAGCAACAAATTTAAAGTGGGAGTCGGAGTCCTCAGTCAATTTGCCAGAAAATATTGATGTCGTGTTTACATCATCTGACACTGATCATGAGTCCGAGTTAATAAAGAAAGTCGTCGATCAGGTGTTGGATAAAGATGAAATTGAGGAGTCAAAGTTGGAGTCAAACTCAGAGTCAAAGTCAGAGTCAAAGTCAAAGTCTGGTTCTGAAAGTTCGAGTTCGACAGTCAATAGTCTAAAATCTTCAGTTAAAAGAGTTTATAATAAAGAATTCCTATTATCAAAATCTAATTTGAGTGATGAAACATTCAAAGTTGCATATACATTGAATGATTCTGACAAATTATATTCAGATGAGGAATTTCCAATAAGAGGTGTCAAAACTGAATTGATCAAAAAGGTTTTTAAACTTACAGAAATTAACATTTCTGAAATAAAAGATTTAAATCTTAATGGTAAACCTAAAACTTACACCTCAAGAGTACAACAAAGATTAAACAAGAAAAAAGGTTACAGTTCCGGTTCTGGTTTTCACAAGAAATCAAACCCTAACCGTAATTTCAAAAAGAAAGGTCTTGGATTTATTCCAACAGAAAAACAGAAAAATGAAAAATATGTTCGTGATTTTAAAGCAAAGATGACATTTGTTTCAGGTACTTCATCAGAAGAAGAAGAAAAGAAAGAATTTTGGAGACAATCGAACAAAGAATTCCTTGCAAAGAAGCAAGAAGAGATGAAAGAAATGAGAACCTGTTTCCAATGCAACAATGTTGGACATATTGCCAAAGATTGTTCAAAGGCAATACAGTCAAAACAGGGAGTTTCTCGTAACACGAAAGACAAGAAAATTGTGTTTAAACCACTAATTGACAGAACCAAACTTTTCAAAAATTCTACTTTTGAAATTGGTGAATGTTCAAACAAGTTTTACAAGAAGAGAGCTAAATCTGACAACCAGAAATGGATTGTTAAAAGGTCTGGTGGTAGCTCTAGCGATGATTCTGATAGGTCGAAATCAGAGGAGCTATCTTCTGGCGATGAATCTGATTCCACAAAATCAGATGAGCCACAGGTTGAGTTAAAATTGAAAACTTCAGTTCCTCCAATGGATGATGTTCATTTTCCACCATTGAAGGCTGAAAATTTTAAAAAGAAAATTGGTAAGGTTGAAATTTCAAACCAATTTTATGATGACAAGAAGGAATTTGATGTTGAAAAGGCCTTTAACCCCGCGGTGAAACACATTTTTGGTAAAATGATTGATCGAAAAGTCAAAGGGGTTAAAGAGTTCTATGAGAAGAAGATGCAGAAAGATAAAGTTGAACCATCCCTGGTTTGTGACTGGGATGGTTCATACTATGAACAGTAAGTCTGTGGACTTGCCGGAGATCCCAAGTTGGTAATCGTGGATCAGGAATCGGCATCTTTCTGTGTATTTGATTGTGTTTTTTTGTACAAGTGGTAAATCAGGGACATTAATTTGTACTTGATTTTCTACAAGTGGTTGAAGACAAAATGATGAACCATATCCTCAACTTTACAAGTGGTAAAATCAAACTTATTTTTCGGAAAAACCATTTGATTAAAACAAACTTAAGTGTTTTGAAATCTAAATGGGAAAATAGTTTGAGGGGGAGTTCTGATTGTTTATGCCAAGTGGATGGCGAATTGAAGCAATTCGATATCAGTTGTCATGTTATTGTACAGTTTGTTTTCAAATTTCCTAAAATGTGTTTGCGTTTTAGGGGGAGTAAGAATAAGAATTTTTAGAAAATCCAAAAACATTTGAAAATTTGAAAAAGACAAAAACATGATAAAATCAAAAATGAGTTTTTGTTGCATAAAAGAGGAAATGATAGTACATCAGTGGACGATCAAAGCATGCTAAAGAATTGGAAAGTAAAAATGTGATAAACGGTCTCACTGATGATGTGCCAGTAGGTTTTTGCACATTTAGTAGATTGTGACGAGATACAAACCTAAATTTCAAACTTGCTTATATCGTGGGGATACATCTCTTGGATATATGGGTAACCCCCGAAATCTCGTTTGAAAGGTCTCATATTCTGATATACTAGGTCTTTATACTCAATGATGTCTGGGGTATTATTCCGGGACTTCTGCTGAACGGTGGTTCTGACCTAGTCCTCGAATAATACTTTTCGCAAATGCTTGAAACATAGCATCACCCTCAGCATATATGATAAGACAATAAAATTGCTTAGCAATGCTGTTGTAAAAAAGATCCTCTAAAGGGGACACACCCAAAAGTTGAGTCATGATCTCTCTGCTGAACGGTAGTTCTGACCTGAGCTCTCATGATTCTTCATAATTTATTAACCCCTACAGATATCATTTGTGTCATAATTACCTGTAAGACTGAATATTGGGATCTGGATACGGGAGTATATTCTGAGGTGGGACACGCGATTGAGTTTAAGTGCTTAAAACATTAACAACGTATCTCGAAGCAGTTGAACTTTGTGTGAGAATTTAAGTGGACCAGTATACTGACAATCTAAGTGAATCGTTTAGAGCTTAAAATGTAATGAAGCTTAACGGTGTTGGTGATTTGTCTCATAAACTGATATGATCCTCTTGCACGAACTCACAAAAATATTGTCTGTAAATATTTCTTTACTGCATTTCATTCTATTCAAAAATTCTAAAAAGATTTTCGGTGTGTTTTAGCATAAATTTTTGAAAATAAAAAAAGATTTTCGACAACTGGTGTTGGAGATCTAATTTTCAAAATTCCGAGTGCTAGACATGATGAACAGATGGTTTGGGAGAGTGTGTTGTTTTGAAAATGAATATGATATTTCTGCAAGTGGTTCATCAGAGATTATAAATGTTGAATCATTTTAAAATTTGCTCTACTAGTGGTCATCAGAAAATTTATTTTTGGGTAGAGAATGTGCAGGTTATTTGAATGACAGAGAGTCAGGTTCCGATACCTAAGGTTTCTGTGAGTCTTTCAAGCTAGGCTAAGATCCCAGCAGATTGAGAGGGGGAGTCTGAAGTCAAAGCTGAAGAAGCAGTTAGAGCCAGTGCTGATTCTGAAACTATATTTGAGAAATAGAAGAATAAAAGAGAAGATAGAGATTGAGGATACTCACAGTGTCAGACACTTCAAAGAGTTCAAGAGGACTGATAAAGACTGAAGATGCAAAAACTCGACACTGAAGACTCCGTCAACATCCGAGGGGGAGTTTGTTGGTGCATCCGTCTGTCGTCTACGTCTTCAGTCATGTCTCAGTTCGTTGCGAAGACGTTCAAGCATGATGTCATCATGACATCATCAAAGTGATGTCACAATGACATCATTACATACAAGACAAAAGTGTTGAAAGTATTATTAGATGATATGTTCGGTCAAAATGTTTCATTATGATAGGACCGCTCATAAGTCATATCAGGTTCGCTTATGTGTCATTGTAATAGTCTGGACCGCTCATATGTCCTAGTCTGGTTCGCTTATTAGTCAAGTGTTCTGGATCGCTCTTATGGCATGTCATATGAGCGGACCAGAATGTCTATATATAGGCTGAGCGTGTTCATTAGTCAAAAAACGTGTAGGTGTTGTCTTCCAGTGAGCCACGAAGTGCTGCCGAAGTGTCGACAGGTCCTACATAAATCAACTATAGCACTCAAAAATACCAAAGTATAACGAGTGTGTTGATAAGCAACATATGTACAAAGAAATAAATGTTTAAAGCTGGAAAATAAGTTGTTATTCACCTTACAACCACTAAAACCTTAAAAGAGGATTGTTCTAAGGTCCATAGACAAATTACAAGTGCTAATTCCAACTTTAAGGTTCTTCAAGGGAAAATCTCACTGCATAATTATGTCATTAGACTAGACACAAGTAACGAGACTATCCATTATTCTAAAGAACAGTTGGGTAAATAAATTAGATAGTCACTTACTAATGATATTTAAGTCTGGTAATTTCAATATTCCAATTAACACATGATTAGTTGACTCTAGTTCCATACGTTTCCTTACCAGAACTTGACAAATAATTAACATGAGAGTTAGTGACAAAATTAATTGTTAAGGCTATAAGAACCATAATAAGCAGTCTTCTAACAAAGCTTTTCGATACATTACATGTTCTGATTATTAATCAGAGTACAGTATCATTACTTAGGCTATGTCATGAAGGTTGTGAGGCTTGCATAGTCAACATAAAGTCACACTTATCTTAAACTCTCATCTTATTTGTTTTAAATATCTGGATAGAAACATTACTAAAATGAAACTAGATGATACCTTACATTTTCACAACTTTTGTCATCATGCAAATGAGAATTTGACAAAAGGAAAATGAGACTTATAAATTTCATCCATTATAACCGAACTTCATAAGAAATCATGACATGGTTAATGAGGATGATTATTCAACTAATCTCATTCTAAGTGATTTTAAATCATGATGTTAAAGCCCTAAATATGACTTGGCTTAAGGAATAAGTATGGGTCCATCATAAGTCATTCATTGACATTCGTGGAACTTATTCCAAATGGAATATTCAGACATAATTCATTTATCATTTAAAAGACTATCAACTTGTATCTAAATTTTGTCGCATATGGCACACGGTCTTAGAAGAAGTCTATTCATACATATACTTAATAAGATTTCTATTAAATATGTCCCTAAAGTTTCCTATGATATCTGGACATTAAAGAAATCAAATAAAGTCTAACGTATATATGATAAGTTCCCACGTCACGTAGCTCATTGAAACTTCTCTTGTAGCATTCTAGAGATATTAAAGATCAGTGGGAGCATTAAGTGTCTTAATAATAACTTGCAATAGTTGCAAGAGGTGGGGGAGTGAAAATTTCACATTACCTCTATTTGCACCTCTTGTACAAGACACCGCTCCATCACGACACTGTTTCATCAATACTTGTCTCCTTAAATCTAATGCTACTCTTATAAAAGTTTCATTGTTGCTTAATTGTGGACACACTTAGATTTCTTACCTAAACTAACATAATCCTCAACAAGAGAAACTACCACGACTAACATCATTAACTTGTTTCTCTATTAGAATTTGTTGGTCGTTACATATTGACCCTAAGCATGCTGAGTTCCTAAAGATTCATAAGGTCAGTGGGAGCAGTCAAAGTCCTTATTATGATTTGAAAGGAATACAAGAGGCGGGGGGAAGAGTGTCATTAAATTTCACTCCAAATTTAACTCCGATTACACCTCTTGTACACCATACTGCACCAACTCTTACAAACTTAGAATCCTGAAAATGATAGCAACCTAACCAAGAGCTAATCCATAAAACTGAAACTTCTAATGAACCCAATAATCAACTCAGGAGGTCATCTAGGTTTAAAAGCCTACTAATTTTTGATGATTACATAACCTCCCTAACTGAAGTTGAAATGGATTTTGGAAATGTTTACTGATCCTATCTCTTCAAATTAAACCATTAGTGTCAATCAATATTCTTAATGGAATAAAACAGTTTTCTAGTAAAACTGATTTTATGTGTTCGTATAACGTTTGAGATTTGATTGAATTACCTAAGAGTGTTCATAACTAAATCAAATCCTAATATAAACGTTAAGACACTAAGAAGCATGTTTGATTGTCAAAGGTTATACTCAGGAAGAGATAACACTACAAGAAAGTCGACCAATAGCGGCGACAAATGTCGCCGCTAATAGTCCCAAATGTCGCCGCTAATGCTAATAGCGGCCACAAATCGCCGCTATTGAGTCGCCGCTAAATCTTGGCCGCTAAAGGTCTATTTATCGCCGCTAAAGGTATGTGTCGCCGCTAATGATTAGGACTTTTAGCGGCGACACGTGTCTTCACTAAAAGGTCTTCGCTAATAGGGTGCACTTAATAGCGGCGACAAATGTCGCCGCTAAAAGTAAAATTGTTTTTTGTGTGCTGCATTTGCGATATTTCCCGTTATAAACAAACCTGCCAATTTTCAAGTTTTACGCAACACAAACAGACTAAACAAACATAATGCTTTACATACTAAAATTGCATAAAACATTTCCGTACAATAACATCCTAAAATATCCGAAAAATAACATTCTAAAATATCCGTATAATAATACTAATTACTTATCATCCTTGTCAAAAAGGTCGTCATCGTCATACTCATCATCGGTTGCGGCTTGCTTTCCCCTCGCCGCAAGAAAGGATTCAAGTTAGGTCGTCATCGTCATACTCATCGTCATACTCATCGTCGGGTGCGACTTTCTTTCCCCTCGCCTCAAGAAAGGATTCAAGTTGGTTTACGAATGCCGGACTTTGGAACAAAGTCGAAACGTATTCCTACATTAACACATATCAAACCCAATATTATTAGCAAAAAGAAGAGTTCCAAGTTTCAACTAGGCTAGAATGAAGCTCAATATAAAACATTAAATATACTATGTTACTTAAAAACATATAGTTGGTTTACTATATTTTTGAAGTCAAATTGTATAGTTTACCTCCGAAAAGGGTTGTGCGGTTTGAGGTTGCGCACTAAACGGGTTCGATGGCGTATTCGAAGGTTTAGGCCCAAGCCCCCGGAACCATCCTCGTCGATCACCCAAAACGTTTTGAAACACGACAGCCTCATTCGGCAGGTTAGAACCGCTGCTTTCTCCGCCCATAATCTCGCGTTCTAGATTAAGCTGTATTTTACGAAGATGATTAAATATAAATACAAATAGAGTAAATTACAACCGGTGTCCTTTACGTTTCTACCATATTACAACCGGTGTCCTTTAACTAAAGATATTACAGGCTCCGTCCTTTATGTTATTAGTTTTTAACACCCTATGTCCTTTAGTGCTAAACTAGTTTAATTTTGACAACAAATTGACCCATTGTTAACTGCATTTAACAGCAATTCAAACCCCCCTTTTTTACAGCTTTTAGGCAGCATTTGCAGCCTATATAACAGCAATTAAACCTATTTTGTAACAGCAATTAAACCTATTTTTAACAGCCTATATAAACCCCCCTTTTTTAACAGCAATTCAAACCCATTTTTTACAGCTTTGACTCTGTAATATCTTTTGTTAAAAGGGTACAAACGTAAAGGACACCGGTTGTAATTTACTCATATAAATATAAATATATATATATTTAGATAGATACTTACATAATTCTGCTCGGTCTCATGCGTCCCTCTCCGAAAAGTACTAAATAATAATTGATAACTTACCGTCGGTCTCATGCGTCCCTCTCCGAAAAGGATCCGGATCTGGTGGATCCCCAGCTCCGTCTCCCCCATGTCCTCGGGGCATCACATCCGCCATCAGGTAAACAAATACAAACCACAAAGAAAACATATTTCCTAAAAAGTTACAAATGTTAAAACAAGTGTATCAAATAGAAATTAGTAGAAAGTGCAACAAATTTAACTAATATGCAAATAAATATTTCAACAATACAACTTAATTGGAGGGAATATGTTTCATTTAATCTTTGTAGCTTACATTGGAGGGTATTCCAATTCTTTTACCGTACATTGGAGGAATTTTTTTTACAAGCGATGAAGCGAGACGAGAGCGAGAGCTTGTATGTGAGGCACCATGTATCCATATAATGTTGATATTATAATTCTTTAGAAAAAAAGTTATACTTGTTAATCTTAAGCATTCGAAACTGATTTTCACCTAATAATGCTTTATCTTTGTATCTTCCCAATGTCTCTAAATATATTTCATTTAATCTTTGTAGCTTCCCAATGTCTCTAAATATATTTCATTTAATAAAAGTCTTAAAATCTTTTACTTCCCAATGTCTCTAAATATATTTCATTTAATAAAAGTCTTAAAGTTATACTTGTTAATCTTAAGCATTCGAAACTGGTTTCCACCTAATAATGCTTTATCTTTGTATCTTCCCAATGTCTCTAAATATATTTCATTTAATAAAAGTCTTAGATAATAGTCCTAAAATCTTTTACTTACAAGTAAAATATGACTTGATGATAAAAATAAATAATCTGATTAATGATTACAATTATATAATAATAACAATCAGGTAACTACAAATATAATCACTAAATTAACATGTAAGTCTACAAAGTATATATATTTTATACGTATAAAAGTATTTTAAAATAGTTTTGTATATTGATAAGTAAAAGATAAAATATAAACTATAAACTTTTTAAGTTTTAACATTTAATTACTTTGAATTAAATAATACTCCATCACAATTTGTCAGGTTTTGAAGGTCCGATTTTGCTGTGAGTTTCAAGGTCCATCACTTTTGAATTAAATAATTACTTTGAAACCACAAATAATTACTCCATCACTTTTGAATTAAATAATTACTTTGAAACCACAAATCCACAGCTTTAGTTTGCTGTGAGTTTCAAGGTCCGATTTTGAAACTAGATCTATGAAACTACCCTCACACCACACTAGATCTATGAAACTTCCCTCACACCACACTAGATCTATGAAACTCTGCTACAGTGGGCACAAAAAGAGAAGGAGCACTAACCGATTTTGAAGCAGGAGAAAAGATGGTGACGGTGGAGACTAGGTGGTGGCCGTGGAGACGAGGTGGCGCCGGCGGTGATGTTATCTAGCATACACTAACCGATTAACAATATATATAACAAATTAAACAAGAAATTCAACATAAAAGTAACAACACTAACCGATTTGAAGAAGAAATCGGTAAAAACGAAGAGATGAAGCCGATTTGGAGAAGAACCGTGATAGAGATGAAAGGTTTTGGGAAAGTGGAAGGAGGGAAGTGGAAGAAAAGGCGCTATTATTCGTCGGACCAGTAGGGGCGACAAAGTGTCGCCGCTATTGGTTAAAAAAGTCGCCGCTATTGATCTGGATTATCCTCAACCGTTGGATGATGATAAGAAATGTGTGGTTACGGTTTAACTTGGGACACCGGGTGCGGATAAGGCCAATAGCGGCGACATATTGGCTGTCGCCGCTAATAGTGTCGCCGCTATTGATCCTTTTTCTTGTAGTGTAAATTATGAAAGAGTCTTTCTTACCTATTTTACGAAAGATTTCTTTAAGGATCATCACTGTTGTAGTAGCTTATAATAGTTTTGAGCTGCATTAGATGAACATTAAGACAATTTTCCCTAACAAATGGCTGACATATTTACATGTTCATAAAACAACCTGAAAGTTCTAAACTGAAGGTTAAAGAACACTTTATTTGTAAGCCAATAAAATCCATGTATGGGTTAATGCAAACATCATAATGTGATGAAATCTTAACGTAATTATTTTCATCAAGAACCAAGTGGATTAATGTACCTACCTCAAGATGAGTGGGAGCAACTAAGATAAACTTGTCTCTATAAATGATATTCTTTTGACAAGTATATGTTACATAAGTCAAAGCATTGTTAACACAAACTTTGATATAATAGATCTCAGAGATATCTCTTACGTGATTGATATCATAACATACTGAGATAGACCCAATGGGACATTAGTTCTGTTCCATAAGTTTAACCTTAAATGGGTCCTTACATATGTAACAAACAATACTGCTCTTCTTTAGAGGATAATAGGATAAGTGAGATTATTTATTTACGCTTCATTAATTGGAAGCCTTATGTAAGTTTAAGTCTATACTCGTTTAGATATTACTCACATTGCAACACACTAGATATGTTTAGATTAGTGTGAAGCATCTAATGGAGTATTACAATATCTTTAAAGAAACGAGAGGCTATTATTTGAAGAAGAAGTGAGAATTAAAACCGGTTTATTACTATAACTTTGTGATATTCAAAGATGATAAAATGTAATTTCGGGTATATCCTTATGTTAGCAGACAAAACATATCTCATGGAGGAGTCATAATGCACTGATATAAACAACCTAAGTTATAACGACATAATATAGTCACTAAATGTTGTTGGAAGTTTATCAGTGGACTCATAAGCTTATTAACTCCATATAATTAATGTTTTGAAGACTTAGTGTGATAAAGTCAGCTACCATGACTCCTTGAACAGTAACAGTTCAAGAGGTGCTGCATTAAATTTCGATACGCATTTAATTATTCGTTTATGAACGAATTGAGGAAACTAAGTTTTGTATCGAATACATTCATGATATGCTTAAGGATCCTATAACTGAATGGCTATTACCCATAAGTCTTATTAAGAGAGCTCATAGACGGGTATTAGTTAATGGCCGTGCGCAATTGCATATCGTACTATGAATGACTAAGTATTAGTTAATTTTCCTCATCAGTTTGATTTTGTATGTCTCTAAGAATATGTCAAGCCGGCATAATGGCATATAAGACAAAATAAAGTTACACATCAAACAAAGGGCTTATGCGTATTTTGATTATGACGATTAGGTTTTAAATTAAGGCTATAGTATGATTAATGGGGGCCCTGAGTCGCATAATGATTCAACGGCTGTATTTCTCTGCTATAGTACTTGTTTAAGGCTAAAATGAGTGTTAACTCCTGATCAGGCGTATCTAATACTCATAGTAAATGATTACTCGGCTAAGTGGGAGAATGTAAGATTAAATATATTACGTATTAATATTTAATCTATAGCCATTATAATCATTTACATTATATAGATCAAAATATATTACAATCCTATTAAATAATTAGTTGGTAATTGTTGATGGACCATATTACCCTTATTAACTAATTAGGGTTTCCTCCTGGGTGCTTATATAAGGAGAATTATGTGGAGGTTAAGGGGTTACTCAGTTACACAATCAGACACACCCCATAAACCTAACATCATAATCGACCTCCATCTCCATACCGAATCCCCTATTCGGTTCTCATCATCACCATCATCAGTCAGCACCCTAAGGAGGAACCAGACCAAGATGACAATCATGTCAAACCTTAATTGCTGCGTCTCCATCTGGATTCTATGCTAACCTGTGCTGATGCAATCAAAGGTATGCTTTCATGTTTTCCTTTATGTTCAAACAGAACTGAACCAACAGTGGATACCAATATTATCATCAAGTGAAAATCAAAAGAAAAGGAAACACAATAAAAATGTAGATATTATATACAAACACACATACATACCTTTAAATCAGCCATATTGTGTTCTCTCAAACAGCCAATATGATAATCCTTTTCGCATTGATCACAAACTATAACTGTCTAATCGTTGAAGACACATTTGGTAAAATCATGGCATCTGCATACATCAAAACGTTTTGATCAACAATCAAAAGCACCCAGAGGGTGAAAAGACAAGGATACCTGATGGAGAGTGTGAAACCCGAGTGTTAACGTGCTTATCTTGTGTGATTTATTGCGGTTTATGCGATTATATTCGTTGAATATAGTAACTACGAGCTTTTGTGGTTTTACAGGTTAATCGCGTAATTCGGTGAAGTTATGATGTTTGAAGATGAAGCGGGATGCGTTAGAATGGTTATTGTCGTTTTTGGTACGGATTTGGAACTTATTCGGTTGCAGATACGGTTTGAAGTTGCAAAGAATACGAAAGAACAAAGTCCAAGTGTCATTTGGTATTTATTTGGAAGTGGAGTGGCATGTAAATTGTGGATTCATAAATGTGATGTAGCTTACGGTATGAATTGCGTAGTCTACGGCAGAATAGGAGCAAGAACACAGCAAGTCAGGACCGTAACCTACGGTATTCGCATCGTAGGCTACGGTGGATGTAACGAGTCAGCATATTATTTGTTGTTAAGGGTTCAACCGACATAGATAATTAACTGGGGCTTGACTTTTCATGTAAGATATCAAATCATCATCACAATTCACATGATCAATTGGGCCACCACACAAGGAAGTGGACAATTAGAAGACACATGCATATATGTTGGACTTGTGGGCTGCACATGGGCTGGCAACTCACGTGAGGGGGGCTTTGGTTTCAAAGAGATTCTCACTAAATCATCATCATATGTTAATTGGGCCGAGACTTGGGGATGCATAATTAAACATCACGTGAAGGAAACAACACACGGCACATGGGCTTGACTTCTTGGCAGACTTTTGTGAAGGAACATCACGTGCACTTGGAAGAGGGGATCTTCACATAAATCAACATTAAACAAGATCATCATCATGGGCACGTGATTGGCACAAAGAAAAGAAGTGGCGGCAGACTTCTTAAAACATTGGGGCACGTGACTATTAGAGGATTGGGATTAATTATCAACAAAAGATCATACAATCACATGCATACACTGAAGTGGGCCGAGAGTTGTGGACTCTTTGGATTGGGCCGAATAGAAAACACACAACATAATTATCAACATCGAGCATAGTGGGATTTTCGACAGCCACCACACGAGACAAGGTTATCGACGGCAGTGAGAGGGCACGAAGGAGAGAAGCCTTGAAGATCATTCAACCCTAATGAGCGGCTAGTCTTTTATGGTTTCCTCCAGATGGAGGGTTTTGTAAGTTAATTGAAACTATGTGTTTGTGATAATCGTTTTGATTAAGTGATCTAAGCATCCGATGCTTTTCACATTTGATTTGATTTATTGGTTGTAAACAGTTACATTTATTTAAACCTTAATTTCTACGCATTCAGTTCCCGAGAGTTCTAGTAATTGGGATATATTTGACATGGGGTTAGGGTTTGTAATTGTAATTGATAGTCATTCGATAACCTCCCGTTATGTATTGACCGGAGTACTTAGTCGTTGGTTATCACAACTGGTTAATTAGATTCAACACTTATGTCTATGTAAGTGTTTCGATTAAACACATAACTGAATCTAGCTGCAAAACCTGAAATCTGGAGGAACCATTATTTCTCTATTGATTTAAACTTCATTTTTTAGTTTGTAATTTTAGATAATCAATCAACTCACAACAAAGCTTTATTTTTTTCGTCTTAGTTAATCAACACTTAACCTTATAACACTTTCCACAATCCTCCTCTGGTTCGATATCCGACTTATCCTATCTACGTAGTTTATTTCGGTTTTTGCATGTCACTAACGACAGACATCAAAATGGCGCCGTTGCCGGGGAGGCGTGCGCAAAGTGTTTAGTGTTAAGTTTTTAGTAACATAGATAAAAAAAATAAAAAAAATATCCAAAAATAGTGTCAGTTTTGTTTTGTTCAGATTTATGCGTGGTGCTTGTGTTTTTGTGTTTGTGTAGGATGATAGATCTTACAATATTATGCACCTCTCTTACATGCATTTTGTGCAAGGAACCACTTCACCCATGTATCGGTTGCCACAAGGCCCGATTTAAACGGGAAAGAGCGAAATTGGAAGAACCATCGATGCCTTGCTATGGTAATCCTTCCCCTCCACCATATTTCTATGATTCTGATACAATGGTGGAGGATGATTATTACTCTGACGGATGGGATCGGGACGAGGATGCTTATTATGAACCAAGGACGGATGGACAATGTTTCTGTTGCGGTCGTAATCATACTTCTGTTTATGATGATGTGTGCGCGGTGTATTTGGAAAATCCAGAGTACTGGAATAAAAAAATGATGGATGCGTACATCTCAACACCGTATCAGGGATACCGACAGTATCATCCCGAGGAATATCCTGAGCCCGAGGGTGTCTATACTTATCAGACCGAGGAGGAGAAAGAGCTTGCTATGTTGGAAGTGACTTTGTCCAAACTCGAGCAGTATTTATCAGCACCCAACCTTTCCGATGAAGATCGAATCAGCTGTTTAGTTTCTAAGTGTCAGAATTTAAAAATGAAGATAGAAATAGAACAACGCCTTTCACCATTACCTGATGATATTAGAGATTATTCTCACATGAAGGAGGAGGTTGTGGAGGATAATACCACACCAATGAGTCCTTTATCTGATGAAGAGTCACTGGTGGATCAGATGGTGTGTGCAGATGATGAGGCAGAACAGTCTGAGGAGATGAGTATGTGTACCGAACCTCTTCCCATATCAATCATTCAAATTAATAAGTGTGGGAACGAGGGTTCGAGGAAGAAGATGAGGAAGGTGACAGTGAAGGACATCGAGCGGATCATCATAAAGTGGTTATGCAATAATCCGACTAGTCTGCTAATATTGAGTAAAAAGAAACGCATGTGGAGAGTTAACTATCGAGTGTTTGTTGGAAACTCGATAGGAAAGTATGGACTGAGGCCGGATTGCAGTGCTTCAGTGGACATCTTGATAAAAATTAGACCCCGCTGGATCAGTGATGTCAGGTACCAAGCATTCATGGGAAATACAAGGGGTAAATGTGCACTGAGACCACCGTAGCGCATATCAGGTACGGTCTGGCTGAAGACCTTTAAACTTAGCGCTCTCGGGAGGCAGCCCGAGGATGTAGAGTATTGTATTGTATTTTGGTTTGGTTTCGTTTCGTTTTGGTGTGTTTGTGTTTTGACAGGTTCCTACGATTCTATCTTCACAGATGCAATGAATGAAGTGTGGGGATGTTTGGCAACATCCCCGGTGAGATCTCAAAGAATCCATGAGGGGCGTATGTTCCGGTTAGATCGCAACAGTTACACCGCCACAGACACTCACTTGTTTTCTGATCAGGTGCATGTGTTTATCTATCTTGTGTTTTATTTGTTTTTGTGTACTTGGTGGTGTGAAATTTTTGTGTTGGGAGTGGTTTCTTTGTGTTGAGTCGTCTAGTTGTTAGCCATTCATGGTTGCGGGTGGTATTTCTCGAGTTTAGATTATAAATTACACCATACATTGGGGACAATGTATCCCAAGTGTGGGGATGCGGTAACTCGAGAAAAGGGTTGGTAAGATTGTTGATCTCAATTGCTTGGAAGAGATGAATTTGCTGAAAATTGAAAAATTTTAAAAATTTTTGTGTCTCGAGTATGCTTGAACTACATGAAAACCGACATTTTCAATCGCTAAAGGGTTCCTACTGATATTAAACTAACTTAGATCCCTAGTCATGGTTGTCCCTTTAAGTTTCATGAGAGTATTTCTGACAAGTTTTAGAAAATAGTTGAGAAGAGATGCCTAACTAGGGGTAACATGCTTTAGGAATTACACATGCTACGTGTCGGTAACCCATATTCCTTTTGTTCGGTGAGATATTTGAGCCTATTTAGTGATAGTTGAATTGCAATTACTGTTCATTTGTTGAGAGTAGGCCATATGTTGCTTTGTGTTAGAACTTGTGTGGTTTGATACGTGCCGAGACTGTGGTTTAGCGTATGCACATAAATGATAAAGGCATTAGGATCCCTTCCATTGTGTTATTTGTTGATTGTTTATCCACCCGCCTTAGTTAACCATGTTGAGCCTTATACCTTTCGTTTGATACACCTTGTTTGACCCGTTTGACTACCAACCATGAATGACAATTGTGTGTTAGATGTTTGTTAAAAAAATTGACATGAAAAAAAAAGAAAAAAAAGAGAGAAAAGAAAAAAAAAACAACAAAAATTATTACTATGTTCGTATTATATAAGTGGGTCGAAAATAACCCAAGGTGTTAGTACTATTGTGAATAAGTTGTCATGGTTTGGTATATTCATTTGTGTTCGCCAATAAACATAAAAAACCAAAAATATTTCCTTACCTTTACCCTTAACCCGAAACCCGAAAGTCCTTTTGATATGTGTTACGTTACCTGATACAGTGGAGGTGTGATTGCCATACAAGCTTATGATTGCAAAGTAACGTGTTTGGTTTTGAGTGAATTACATACTAGCACATTACACGCTAGTCTTGATTAAGCCGAGAGGAGTGATTATTGTGAGGGGCGTGTGGCATGTGTGTAGTAATATAAGCATGTTAGTTTTAGTTAGGCAAGTCTTAAGCTGTTTTAAATGCGTATTACTTATTTGTCAGATTGTCAATCTCGATTGTGTCAGTCTATGGGACGGGTATGACTTGGGACCTTAAATTGCTAATTCGGTAAGGGATTCAATGGTGACTTGTTGATAAGGTGAGTATTGTTTGTGATGGTTGCTTGAGGACAACCAATGTTAAGTGTGGTGATGTGATGGAGAGTGTGAAACCCGAGTGTTAACGTGCTTATCTTGTGTGATTTATTGCGGTTTATGCGATTATATTCGTTGAATATAGTAACTACGAGCTTTTGTGGTTTTACAGGTTAATCGCGTAATTCGGTGAAGTTATGATGTTTGAAGATGAAGCGGGATGCGTTAGAATGGTTATTGTCGTTTTTGGTACGGATTTGGAACTTATTCGGTTGCAGATACGGTTTGAAGTTGCAAAGAATACGAAAGAACAAAGTCCAAGTGTCATTTGGTATTTATTTGGAAGTGGAGTTGCATGTAAATTGTGGATTCATAAATGTGATGTAGCTTACGGTATGAATTGCGTAGTCTACGGCAGAATAGGAGCAAGAACACAGCAAGTCAGGACCGTAACCTACGGTATTCGCATCGTAGGCTACGGTGGATGTAACGAGTCAGCATATTATTTGTTGTTAAGGGTTCAGCCGACATAGATAATTAAGTGGGGCTTGACTTTTCATGTAAGATATCAAATCATCATCACAATTCACATGATCGATTGGGCCACCACACAAGGAAGTGGACAATTAGAAGACACATGCATATATCTTGGACTTGTGGGCTGCACATGGGCTGGCAACTCACGTGAGGGGGGCTTTGGTTTCAAAGAGATTCTCACTAAATCATCATCATATGTTAATTGGGCCGAGACTTGGGGATGCACAATTAAACATCACGTGAAGGAAACAACACACGGCACATGGGCTTGACTTCTTGGCAGACTTTTGTGAAGGAACATCACGTGCACTTGGAAGAGGGGATCTTCACATAAATCAACATTAAACAAGATCATCATCATGGGCACGTGATTGGCAGAAAGAAAAGAAGTGGCGGCAGACTTCTTAAAACATTGGGGCCCGCGACTATTAGAGGATTGGGATTAATTATCAACAAAAGATCATACAATCACATGCATACACTGAAGTGGGCCGAGAGTTGTGGACTCTTTGGATTGGGCCGAATAGAAAACACACAACATAATTATCATCATCGAGCAGAGTGGGATTTTCGACAGCCACCACACGAGACAAGGTTATCGACGGCAGTGAGAGGGCACCAAGGAGAGAAGCCTTGAAGATCATTCAACCCTAATGAGCGGCTAGTCTTTTATGGTTTCCTCCGGATGGAGGGTTTTGTAAGTTAATTGAAACTATGTGTTTGTGATAATCGTTTTGATTAAGTGATCTAAGCATTCGATGCTTTTCACCTTTGATTTGATTTATTGGTTGTAAACAGTTACATTTATTTAAATCTTAATTTCTACGCATTCAGTTCCCGAGAGTTCTAGTAATTGGGATATATTTGACATGGGGTTAGGGTTTGTAATTGTAATTGATAGTCATTCGATAACCTCCCGTTATGTATTGACCGGAGTACTTAGTCGTTGGTTATCACAACTGGTTAATTAGATTCAACACTTATGTCTATGTAAGTGTTTCGATTAAACACATAACTGAATCTAGCTGCAAAACCTGAAATCTGGAGGAACCATTATTTCTCTATTGATTTAAACTTCATTTTTTAGTTTGTAATTTTAGATAATCAATCAACTCACAACAAAGCTTTATTTTTTTCGTCTTAGTTAATCAACACTTAACCTTATAACACTTTCCACAATCCTCCTCTGGTTCGATATCCGACTTATCCTATCTACGTAGTTTATTTCGGTTTTTGCATGTCACTAACGACAGACATCAATACCCCTGAAGATTGATGGATTTGTATCTATCTTAAAGGAACTGGGAAAATTAGGGAAGTGAAGTTCACACCTTGTGAGGGGATTCGCAAGCCAGAACTCACAGGTTATGCTCCGGAACAAGATCAAGTAACCGCATGTTAGACCAACGCATGTACTGCCAGTACAATTGGGAAGGATGGTTTTGAATTTTCTTCCCTCAAAGTCTTCAAAATAGCAATCATTGTTAGTACTAGTTGAGAAAGATACTGACATGGGTCGTCTAGAACCCATAAACTTGTTTAAGTGAGCAAATGCGAGTGACCTCCAAGATATGCAAACCCCGCTGAATGCCAAGAAATCAACTGGTTCAAGATCCATCATAATTGGCAAGAGCAGGTCATGGTCAAGATTTGACCATGATGATAAACCATTGTTGTCAGAACTCTTCAAACTCTTGCTCCAAGATATTTCATAAATTGTGATTGCATGGCATCAAAGCAGTAAAAAGGTTTTCAAGCTAACCGAATATTTGCATGGACTCAAAAAAGTTCTAAAGCATGGTTTGAATGCTTTGGGAAAACAGTCAAAAGGCTGGGCTATACTAATTGGTATACTAATACTATATTATACAAACACTCCTTTTGATTGTTTATCTAGATGATATTATTCTGATTGAAAATTTGATATGGGACTGATATGAATGACAGAAGTTATGCACTCACTAACAAAAAGGCAAAGAAACACTTCCATAAAAATAATGTGAACACCTGCTGGATTATTGCCAGGTATCTACTAATAGAAATGGCATTCTCCTAAACATCTTCCACCTTGAAGATTTTTAAAATTGTGTATGTATGGTTATAATTAGTTTCTTTGGTTAGCTCATAAAGTTATGTTTGCAGATTGCAGGTCCGGCTAGGGGAGGATCTAGTCGCCTAATCCTTGTGTACAAACCAACCCGGTTGTGCGGAATCCGACCGAGATAGCAAACCGAGATCGAACACGACAATGATAATATAGACACGAGATTCAACGATTAACACCAATGTATTAATAGTATGAAAGTCAGTTACAGCACAATGTTTACAAATATTCTCTGTAAACTCTCTCTAACTCTCTCGTGTGTGTGTTCTATGTTCTCATTTGTCTTCAGTCTGTTTATATAGCACCACACACTACGGAACAGACTGAAATTGGCGAAACACAATCACAATCGACGAAAGGGATCATTGGTCGACGAAACACCTTGTTTCGTCGACCTCTTCTTTTGTTTCGCCGGCTTATGGGCTTTGGCCCAGACTTGAGGCCCAATGCCTTGTTTTGCCAAGTGTTTGTAGCCCAAAGACTTTGATATGTGATCTGTTTAGCCCAAAGTCCATGTTCACAGCCTTTATGTCTTCTTGGCTCGATCTTCTTGTTCTTTCACACGACGGAGGAAAGCCGTGTCTAAGCCGGTACGCGTCAAGTCGAGTCGCGTCCACAAACATGTATCAACAAACTCCCCCTTGGACGCTACTTGCGAGATTCGCCTTTCATGTCTTCTATGTCGGAGGATCTTCAAAGTCTTCACGTCTTGAAAGCAGAAAGTGTATCAACAAACTCCCAGTTACATGTAGGAAGTGTGTTGACAAACTCCCCCTTAACATAAGCTCCCCCTCGAGTTATGCTCGTGAATGACTTAATCTTCAGTTCTTGAGATCCTTGTGGTGTTGATGATGGTCAGCAGCAACTCGATCATCTTTATCTTTTGAGTGCCTTCACGTCGTGTCTTCATTCCGAAGCTTGTCATCAACCATGTTCTCCTTGCCTTTAGAATCTGCACATGCAAGAAATCTAAACGCATAATGAGAACAACTGCTTGGAATATAGTTAGTATAAACAAGCGACACACGTATGACCATATTTTAATCAAACACCGTCCGATAGTTTGAAAGTTTAATAAATTTGTCAATTTTAGATTTTAACTTTCAAAAACTTGCAAATTTCGACTGTTTATGAAGATTTAGTCAATTCGGTTTTCAGTCAGGTTTCAGGTAACGAAGATTCAAGATCCAACATCGTACGATCAAAAATAAAATAGAAATAAAATCTTTTTGGCTTTTAGAAAGTTTATATTAAAACACACCTAAAATCTTTTTGGTATTTTTGAATATTTTGAATGTAAAGACAGAAAGCAGTAAATAAATATATACAAAGATGCAGAAACTGAAAGCATTTAAATAAATATTTACAGACATTCTTTTTGTGAGTTTCGAGGGTAAGAGAATCATATCAGTGTACGGTCATGCCAAAACGCTCTTGTTGTTCAATTAGTTAACATTTAGATAAGCATCCTATAACGATTATCGGTATTGTTGTCCACTTAAGCTCAACTTATCATTTGTAATCATGGCGAGGGGATACGTTAAGGTATGATTTATACTTACCGACCGGTGTTCATCCACATCACGACACATTCCCGTATCAAGGTATGGACGAGGGTTCATCTTACCGGTGAGTATACCGATTATCATCTGTTTGACCGTATATGATGTGAGAAACTCACTTATTTAGATTGAAAACAAGCCCTATGTGATAGAATCACTTATTGATGAGGAACTTGATTTTCATATGCATGAGGGCACAGGAGCAAGTCCGTGAACAGGTCAGTACTTTCGTACAGCAGAGAGACGAACTTGACTCCCGGATAAATGTGATATATTATCACTTATTTTGTTTGGACATGTGATTGTTGATCACTTATTGAGGTCGAATGCAGTATGTACACGTATGTATGGTATCATGGAAGATCTAGACTTGCGTCCCCGTTATTTTTCGGAAAAAGATACAACCATGATACCCAGATGATAAGCAGCATAAAGACTGAATATCTCAGAACCTCGGCAATCTCTCAAACGAAATTTCGGTACTAAGACCATATGCCAATGAATGGTTCCCACCTGGTCTTCAGTCGATTTAAGTTTATATTACCCTGCACACTTTAAGATGATTGTGAGCCTACCGATACATCGTATATAGAGCTGCTTAACATATTTTTCATTTAAGGTTTAAAGAGGTTTGGACAGACCACTGATGTACTATCATTTTCTCTTTTGCTCGCCAGGAAACTCATTTTTGTTTTTCTATTGTTTTTGAGTTTTTGAAATTTTTCGATGTTTTTGGATTTTCAAATTTGGATTTACTCCCCCTAAAATCAACAAACTAAGATAAAATTTAAAAGACACAAAGATATGCACAAAAATGATTTTCCGATGTTGGTTTTACTCTTGCTTGACCTTGATGCCGTTTACCAATAATAAAAAGTCAAATCTTGATTTGTCAAATGCTTTGGTAAAAAGGTCGGCACGTTGGTCATCGGTGTGGACCTTAACAACATCGATAAGCCTTTTATCAAAGCAATCATGTATGAAGTGATATTTGATTTCGATGTGTTTGGTCTTTGAATGCTGCACAGGATTTCTAGTGATCTGTAAGGCAGCATAATTATCAACGTAAATAGGAGTAGTTAGGAATTCAAAACCGTAGTCGCGCAATTGTTGTTGGATCCACAAGACTTGGGAGCAACAACTTGAGGCAGCAATGTATTCAGCTTCGCATGTTGATGTAGAGACACAAGTCTGCTTCTTGCACTGCTATGTGACTAGGCGATTTCCCAAAAACTGACATCCGGCCGTTGTGGATTTGCCGTCGATTTTGCATCCGCCAAAATCAGAATCACTGAAAGCGATCAAATCAAAGTTATTATCCCTAGGGTACCATAGACCGGTGTCAGGGCAACCCTTCAAATAACGAAAAATCCTTTTTACAACTGCAAGATGCGAGGCCTTCGGGTTCACTTGATATCTGGCAAGCAGGCACGTTGGGTACATTATATCTGGTCTTGATGCTGTGAGGTACATAAGAGATCCGATCATCGCGCGGTAGTATGAGGGGCTAACAGCTTCACCCTTCAAGTCTGGATTAATTCCGTGATTTTGCGGCAATGGGGTACCGATGGGCGTTGCATCAGACACCTGGAACCGGCTTAAGATGTCACCAACATACTTAGTCTGATGGATGAATATCCCAGACTCAGTTTGTTGCACTTGTAGACCCAAAAAGAAGGTCATTTCCTGTGACAACTCGTAATTCGAACCTACTTTGTGTAATGATGCGTGCTGATGTGAGCTATATTAATTGATTTAATGTATGATTTCTTATGATTATGTGCTTCGTGTTATGTAACGTATGTATGTATATAATGGCCCAAACGCACAATATGATCCAACCGCACAAGTGGAACGGTTGCTTAGTTAGTTGGGCCGTATGCTTTGTACTCGAAACCAAGGGACAGCCCAAGTTGGGTTCGGCCCATCCCCCTAGTCGATTATCACATGAGATGGTTGTAACCATCTCAGACTTTTACCAAACATCCTAACACACACACAAACCCTAGAACACACACACACTTTCTCTCAATCCGAACCGAAGGCAGCCTTGTTCCCTCGAAGCATTTTCTCTCGATCAAGCTTGTCGTATCACACTTCTGGTTAGTATTTCATTGTTATCTAGTTGCCATGCTAGGTGATCTTGTCATGTATGAACTAGGGTTTTATGCTAGTAATATGGATTAATAATACTAGGTATTCGGTCCATGTGATTAGATGCTATACAAGATTGTCAGATGCTGAGATTGTATGATTAAATCGGATTTGTATAAATGCTAATCGGCTTCATGTTTGTTAATCGGCTGATGTGTGTGTTCATATACGGATGACAGGCGCAATTGTTAAGTTAGTATGTATACTAGTAATCTGGAACCGAATGCTCGTTAAATCGGTTGATATGTGTATGCTTCGGAATGTTAATCATGCGATGTTTATATATGATAGTTGATTGTGTTGTGTTGTGTTTATTCATGATTATGTGATATGATTCGAATGGATGATACATGTTGCTGAACTGAATCTTGATGCCGTATATATATGACACATGGATGTTAATTCGGATTGTATTAATAATTGAGTTGAATGTGATAGTGGCTTAAAGGTCCAATAGGATTGAGGTTAAATGGTTGTTAAGGATTGATAGCTTTGGGTATAGAAAATTGGCTGCTATGCATGTGATTCATAATCCAACCATGTGCTCACTTTAATATATATTGTCAGTTTGCATGGGACTAAAGTGTAGGTCCAATCAGATTAGCTATATGTGACATTGCTGATGATATTCTTATACAATATTGAATAAGGGTTGGGGATGGCATGTGTATCGATGTATGGGAATCAATTAATAAAAACATATGTTTGATCGATATATGTTTTAGTTGGGAACTGTTAATTGATAAACCGTAAATATGGAAATAGAATAACTGATTGCCATAAATTGTGAATATAACTGATTTGCGTGATTGGTGGAAGATGTAATCGATTGCATGATTTAAGGAAAAACATAACTGATCACACAAGTTACTCAATCGCACAAGACAACTGGTCGCACAAGTCTTACCAGTCGCACAAGACTTTCTTAGTCGCACAAGATAGATTAAATGTTTATTAAATTTGACCGTGTTGTTGTTTGGGCTTATTGTGAACTGGGCCGGGTATGTTTTGGATCGCACAACCTGATGTGGGTCGCACAAGATGTGTTGGACGCACAACAGGTTGGGCCGTTGGGTTGTTGGGCTTCAATGGGTGGATCGCACAAGGTTGTTGAACTTGTGCGAGCCCAATCTAATAAATCGTACAAGTATGAGAATGTTAGATACTTGACTGTTACGTGATGCCATGATTAGTATGTGTTCGTGACTTGTTAAACTATGTGTAATCATACGTGCTTTACTTGAACCTAAACCTGACATGTGTGGTAACCATGTTAGGACGTGGTTGACTACTAGCTGCTAGACTTGACCTTTTTGTGTATCTGCCGAGCAAACCAAGGTGAGTTCACACAGCCAAGGCATGGGATTCCCGGGTTGGGAATTGGGTTGGAATGTTTGATATGGAATGATTACTCGTACTTACGCTATTGCTAGACTATAGACCATCGTCCTCGGGATAGTCAGGACACTTACGTAAAACCTGCGTAAACTAGTATCTACCATTGTCTCCCGGGTCGGGAGGACACTTACGTAAATCCTGCGTAACCTAATACCCACTACTGTCTTCCGGGTCGGAAGGACACTTACGTAAATCCTGCGTAAACCCCACACGTACCACTGTCCTCGGGGAAGGGCACTCACGTAAATCCTGCGTGACCTTGTACGTATTCCTGTTCTCGGTTTAAGAAGAACACATGGTTGCGAATAGTCTAGTAAGTACCATAATGGGAAGTCCCCGTTAGTAAAGATAAACGTGGGAATCCCCCACTAGTAACATATATACAAGGCCTGGGAAGCCCACACTAGATGAACTTACGCATTACTGTTATGAACTTACTTACTGTGAACTCGCTCAACTAGTTGTTGATTATCTGCTGCATGCCTTGCAGGACCTTAGGTACATTATGGAGCTTGCACAGGGAGGAGCAGGTCGTTGTGGGATACGGATCGTGAACAAACACTTATTACTTTTCATACATTAATGTATTGTTTGGGTTTTACATTATGCTTCCGCTATACTTAACTAAATTGGTTTTGATAAACACCTTTCGTATTGATGGATAACTATTACTACTTTTACATGTTCAATGTGATTGGTGGCTTGATCCTGGTCAGTCACGCTCCCAAGCGGTGGTACTCCGCGTGTGGGATTTTGGGGGTGTGACAGATTGGTATCAGAGCCATTGGTTATAGAGAACTTGGTTTTAATATGGGAAAACATTTTTATTAAAACCAGACTATAACCAGAACAGTGCTCTCAACGATCCACAACGACGCTTCGCTCCACGTGCAAGACTCGACATCCTAGGTAATAAGGTTTATGATCATTGCCTGTATGCTAGAACTATATAGAACTTTGCTCGCATTACGCTTAGATACATATGACTTTATTACATGAGAATACCTACGTGCTTACACTTTTCTGTCATCGCCTACTCGCGAACCACTCTCACTTACGTTACTTTTACAATGAAGATCATGTCTGGACAAATTAACATGACTCAAGCCCAGCTAGAGGCTCTCGTTCAAGCTCAAGTTGCTGCGGCACTTGCAGCCGCACAAGCAGGAGGTATATCCTGTGGTTATAGCACACACTAGGATCTTTAGATCCTACACTCCTAAACTAGCCCTTGTAATTAAACCTTGTCCTATTCGTACACAATAGGTCAACCCGCACAGCAACCAGTCTGCACTTTCAAGAATTTCATGGACTGTCATCCAAGTACCTTCAGCGGCACGGAGGGAGCGGTTGGACTCCTCCATTGGATCGAAAGGCTCGAAACTGACTTCGAGGTGCATGATTGCCCTGAGTCTCGTAGAGTGAAGTTTGCTACTAGAACACTCGAAGGTGCTGCATTAACCTGGTGGGAAACACAGGTTCAAATGTTAGGGCTGGCAGCTACTAATGCCACTCCCTGGAACGAGTTTAAGGAATTAATTAAGGGAGAGTTTTGCAGTCGAGAAGACATCCACGAACTAGAGGTAGAATTCCTCAACCTACAGATGGTGGGGTCTGAAATTGAAGCTTATACGAGGAGATCAAACGAGTTAGCCACATTTTGTCCTACTATGGTAGACCCTCCCACCAAACGCATCGAACTGTATCTCAAGGGTCTAGTGCCCAAAATTCAGAGTCATATGACCACAGCTAACCTTGGCACTATCCAGCAAGTCACTCGACTGGCTCATCGTCTCACAGACCAGGCTGTAGAACAGAACAAGCTACCGAAACGTGCTAAGACTGATACTGCATGTGCTTCTAGGGATAACAAACGCAAGTGGGATGAAAACCTGGGCACAAGATTAATTTTGGTCCAGCCTCTGACGCAGAAGCAAGAGATGGATGACTACCAAAGGCCCAGACATCAGTTTTCTAGTAATCATGGGCATAAAAGATATCGAGGAATTCATCCATGGTGCAACATTTGTAACAGACACCACAGCGGACGGTGTCGCAAGGAGCGATGTCAGAGATGTCTCGAGATTGGACATGAAGCTAAGGATTGTCGAAACTCACGTCCTGTAAGCCAGGAACAACGACAACAACAGCCTCAAGCCCCACAGGCTCAGTGGCAGCAGCAAAGTTTTAGAGAATGTTTTCAGTATGGTACAAAAGATCACTATGAGAGACACTACCCACAATTGATTTGGAACCAGAATCAGAACCACGACCAGGGAAGCAGGAACGACAATGGGGTTAGCAGCGGGGGAAACAATGGAAACAATGACGCCCATGGCCGTGTGATCGGGATGGGTCAGGGTGATGCAAGGGACGATCTTAACGTAATAATGGGTAAGTTCCTTCTTGTTGACTTCTATGTTACTGTTTTAGTTCTTCCATCCGAGTTGGAAGAACTATCGACGCAGCTACAAGAACGCTTGGATAAGGGATCCATCAAACCTAACTTTTCGCCTTGGGGATCTCCAGTACTTCTCATGAGAAAGAAGGACGGTACCTTCAGGATGTGCATAGACTACCGGGAACCGAACAAGGTAACGGTGAAGAACCGTTATCCTCTACCACGCATAGACGACTTATTCGACCAGTTGCAAGGGTCGTGTTATTACTCCAAGATAGACTTGAGGTCTGGTTATCATCAGCTGAGAGTCCGAGAGGAGGACGTCTCCAAGACAGCATTTAGAACTCGCTACGGTTACTACGAGTTTCTTGTCATGCCGTTCGGGTTAACGAACGCGCCTGCCGTATTTATGGACCTTATGAACAGGGTGTGCAAACCCTATCTTGACAAGTTCGTCATTGTCTTCATCGACGACATTCTGATCTACTCCAAGAGTCAGGAGGAGCACGAGCAGCACCTACGCCTTATTTTGGAACTCCTACGGAAGGAACAGCTGTACGCTAAGTTTTCGAAATGCGACTTCTGGCTTCGTGAAGTCCACTTCTTAGGCCACGTAGTGAACAAGGATGGGATCCATGTTGATCCATCCAAGGTAGACTCGATCAGGAACTGGCCTGCACCACGTACGCCAATGGAAATACGCCAATTCTTGGGTTTGGCGGGTTACTACAGACGGTTTATTAAAGACTTTTCAAAGATTGCTCAGCCGCTTACACTACTGACACAGAAGGGTGTCACCTACCGTTGGGGCAACACACAGGAAACTGCTTTCCAGCACCTAAAGGATAGACTTTGCAGTGCACCTATCCTCTCATTGCCAGAGGGCACGGACGATTTCGTAGTATACTGTGATGCATCCATCCAGGGTCTGGGATGTGTATTGATGCAACGGGATAAGGTTATCGCTTATGCTTCGCGTCAACTTAAGATTCATGAACGGAACTACACGACGCACGATTTAGAACTGGGAGCTGTTGTTTTCGCGCTCAAGATATGGCGACACTACCTGTACGGTACCAGGTGCACGATTTACACAGATCACAGGAGTCTCGAGCATATCCTTAAGCAAAAGGATTTGAACATGCGTCAACGACAATGGGTCGAACTATTGAACGATTACGAATGCGCCATCAAGTACCATCCAGGCAAAGCCAATGTTGTGGCTGACGCCCTCAGTCTGAAAGACACTTTACCTAAGCGCATGAGAGCGCTACAGCTTACCATTCAGTCTAGTCTTCCTGATCAGATACGGAATGCTCAGATAGAAGCACTAAGACCCGAAAACGTCAAGGCTGAAGCCTTACGCGGCTCAAGGCAACGAATAGAACAGAAGGCAGACGGCGCCTACTATGTAACGAGGCGTATTTGGGTCCCACTTTATGGCGGGCTACGCGAGCTGGTAATGGACGAAGCTCACAAGTCCCGCTACTCAGTACACCCAGGGTCGGACAAAATGTACCACGACATCAGAACTACTTATTGGTGGCCTAGCATGAAGGCCCACATCGCTACTTATGTCGGCAAGTGCTTGACCTGTGCGAGAGTCAAGGTTGAATACCAGAAACCAGCGGGCCTACTTCAGCAGCCTAAGATACCGCAATGGAAATGGGAAGAAATTTCCATGGATTTCGTTACAGGCTTACCCAGATCCCAGCGTGGGAATGATACCATATGGGTGATCGTGGATCGACTCACCAAGTCTGCACACTTCCTAGTTATAAAGGAAACGGATAAGTTCTCCACTCTCGCAGACGTCTATCTTAAAGAAGTTGTTTCGAGGCACGGAGTGCCCACCTCTATCATCTCGGATCGAGATGCACGTTTTACATCAGAACTGTGGCAAGCAATGCACAAGTCCTTTGGCTCACGTTTAGATAGGAGCACAGCTTATCACCCGCAAACGGATGGGCAGTCGGAACGTACCATCCAGACCCTCGAAGACATGCTTAGGGCATGCGTAATTGACTTTGGCAACGGCTGGGAAAAGCATCTGCCGCTTGTGGAATTCTCATACAATAATAGCTACCACACCAGCTTTAAAGCTGCTCCGTTCGAGGCATTGTACGGGCGTAAATGCCGGTCACCTCTTTGTTGGGCAGAGGTGGGGGATAGTCAGATTACTGGTCCAGAACATGTGGTTGACACAACCGAGAAAATTGCTCAGATACGACAACGAATGGCGGCGGCTCGTGACCGTCAGAAAGTCTACGCCGATAAGGCAGAAAACCACTAGAGCTCCAGGTTGGGGAGCGTGTACTACTCAAAGTTTTACCCTGGAAGGGTGTGGTTCGTTTTGGTAAACGAGGCAAACTTAACCCACGATACGTTGGACCTTTCGAAGTCATTGAGAAAATAGGCAAGGTGACCTACAGACTGAACTTACCAGCAGAACTCAGTGCAGTTCACGACGTTTTCCATGTGTCAAATCTGAAGAAGTGTCTGTCAGATGAGACCCACGTAGTTCCTTTGAAGGAGCTCACGATCGACGAGCAGTTACGATTCGTCAAGGAACCTGTTGAAATCACGGACCGGGATGTTAAGGTCCTCAAGCGTACTAGAATACCTCTCGTTCGAGTTCATTGGAACTCACGTCGCGGCCCAGAGTTCACCTGGGAACGCGAAGATCAGATGAAACAAAAGTATCTCCAACTGTTCGCAACCGGTACAACCACTACTGAGGCTGAAGCTACGGAATTTCGGGACGAAATTCCAGATCAACGGGGGGAGGATGTGACACCCCAGGAAAACCACGCAACTTAACTAGCTTCCTCAGTGAGTACGTGCTAAATTTCGGGACGAAATTTCTTTCAACTTGGGGATAATGTGACAACTCGTAATTCGAACCTACTTTGTGTAATTATGCGTGCTGATGTGAGCTATATTAATTGATTTAATGTATGATTTCTTATGATTATGTGCTTCGTGTTATGTAACGTATGTATGTATATAATGGCCCAAACGCACAATATGATCCAACCGCACAAGTGGAACGGTTGCTTAGTTAGTTGGGCCGTATGCTTTGTACTCGAAACCAAGGGACAGCCCAAGTTGGGTTCGGCCCATCCCCCTAGTCTATTATCACATGAGATGGTTGTAACCATCTCAGACTTTTACCAAACATCCTAACACACACACAAACCCTAGAACACACACACACTTTCTCTCAATCCGAACCGAAGGCAGCCTTGTTCCCTCGAAGCATTTTCTCTCGATCAAGCTTGTCGTATCACACTTCTGGTTAGTATTTCATTGTTATCTAGTTGCCATGCTAGGTGATCTTGTCATGTATGAACTAGGGTTTTATGCTAGTAATATGGATTAATAATACTAGGTATTCGGTCCATGTGATTAGATGCTATACAAGATTGTCAGATGCTAAGATTGTATGATTAAATCGGATTTGTATAAATGCTAATCGGCTTCATGTTTGTTAATCGGCTGATGTGTGTGTTCATATACGGATGACAGGCGCAATTGTTAAGTTAGTATGTATACTAGTAATCTGGAACCGAATGCTCGTTAAATCGGTTGATATGTGTATGCTTCGGAATGTTAATCATGCGATGTTTATATATGATAGTTGATTGTGTTGTGTTGTGTTTATTCATGATTATGTGATATGATTCGAATGGATGATACATGTTGCTGAACTGAATCTTGATGCCGTATATATATGACACATGGATGTTAATTCGGATTGTATTAATAATTGAGTTGAATGTGATAGTGGCTTAAAGGTCCAATAGGATTGAGGTTAAATGGTTGTTAAGGATTGATAGCTTTGGGTATAGAAAATTGGCTGCTATGCATGTGATTCATAATCCAACCATGTGCTCACTTTAATATATATTGTCAGTTTGCATGGGACTAAAGTGTAGGTCCAATCAGATTAGCTATATGTGACATTGCTGATGATATTCTTATACAATATTGAATAAGGGTTGGGGATGGCATGTGTATCGATGTATGGGAATCAATTAATAAAAACATATGTTTGATCGATATATGTTTTAGTTGGGAACTGTTAATTGATAAACCGTAAATATGGAAATAGAATAACTGATTGCCATAAATTGTGAATATAACTGATTTGCGTGATTGGTGGAAGATGTAATCGATTGCATGATTTAAGGAAAAACATAACTGATCACACAAGTTACTCAATCGCACAAGACAACTGGTCGCACAAGTCTTACCAGTCGCACAAGACTTTCTTAGTCGCACAAGATAGATTAAATGTTTATTAAATTTGACCGTGTTGTTGTTTGGGCTTATTGTGAACTGGGCCGGGTATGTTTTGGATCGCACAACCTGATGTGGGTCGCACAAGATGTGTTGGACGCACAACAGGTTGGGCCGTTGGGTTGTTGGGCTTCAATGGGTGGATCGCACAAGGTTGTTGAACTTGTGCGAGCCCAATCTAATAAATCGTACAAGTATGAGAATGTTAGATACTTGACTGTTACGTGATGCCATGATTAGTATGTGTTCGTGACTTGTTAAACTATGTGTAATCATACGTGCTTTACTTGAACCTAAACCTGACATGTGTGGTAACCATGTTAAGACGTGGTTGACTACTAGCTGCTAGACTTGACCTTTTTGTGTATCTGCCGAGCAAACCAAGGTGAGTTCACACAGCCAAGGCATGGGATTCCCGGGTTGGGAATTGGGTTGGAATGTTTGATATGGAATGATTACTCGTACTTACGCTATTGCTAGACTATAGACCATCGTCCTCGGGATAGTCAGGACACTTACGTAAAACCTGCGTAAACTAGTATCTACCATTGTCTCCCGGGTCGGGAGGACACTTACGTAAATCCTGCGTAACCTAATACCCACTACTGTCTTCCGGGTCGGAAGGACACTTACGTAAATCCTGCGTAAACCCCACACGTACCACTGTCCTCGGGGAAGGGCACTCACGTAAATCCTGCGTGACCTTGTACGTATTCCTGTTCTCGGTTTAAGAAGAACACATGGTTGCGAATAGTCTAGTAAGTACCATAATGGGAAGTCCCCGTTAGTAAAGATAAACGTGGGAATCCCCCACTAGTAACATATATACAAGGCCTGGGAAGCCCACACTAGATGAACTTACGCATTACTGTTATGAACTTACTTACTGTGAACTCGCTCAACTAGTTGTTGATTATCTGCTGCATGCCTTGCAGGACCTTAGGTACATTATGGAGCTTGCACAGGGAGGAGCAGGTCGTTGTGGGATACGGATCGTGAACAAACACTTATTACTTTTCATACATTAATGTATTGTTTGGGTTTTACATTATGCTTCCGCTATACTTAACTAAATTGGTTTTGATAAACACCTTTCGTATTGATGGATAACTATTACTACTTTTACATGTTCAATGTGATTGGTGGCTTGATCCTGGTCAGTCACGCTCCCAAGCGGTGGTACTCCGCGTGTGGGATTTTGGGGGTGTGACATTTCCCCCATAGCGCTCATCTCGAATTTATCCTGCATAATACGCTCGAAATTCCTACACATAACATCATTAGTAGAACCAAATATAATATCATCAACGTATACCTGTACCAGTAGAAGATCTCCATCTTGTTCTTTGATGAAAAGAGTACAATCGATAAGACCTCTGCGAAATCCATTCTCCAGCAGATAGTTAGATAAGGTTGCGTACCAAGCTCGCGGTGCTTGATGTAGACCATAGAGAGCTTTGTTGAGCAACCAAACCCGATCGGGATGGATAGGATCTTCAAAACCTGGAGGCTGTTCGACGTACGCTTCTTCTTCCACCACACCATGTAAGAATGCACTTTTGACGTCCATCTGGTAAACCTTGAATCCTTTGAATGAGGCATAAGCCAGAAAGATCCGAATTGCTTCCAGACGTGCAACAGGTGCATAAACTTCGTTGTAGTCGATCCCTTCAATCTGACGAAAACCTTGAACGACTAATCTTGCTTTGTTTCGAATAACGACTCCACGGTCATCCTTTTTGCATTTGAACACCCAACGGGTACCAATCTTCTTGTAACCAGCAGGTTTCTCTACGAGTTTCCAGACACCAAGCTTCTGGAATTGTTGCAGTTCTTCCTGCATTGCTTCAACCCAAGAGTTATCTTTCAAAGCTTCTTTCCAAGTTCTTGGTTCTTCCTGTGAGACATAACACGCGAAAGACCAATCGTTTTGTTGACCAGATTCTCTAATAGCTGCATACAGGCCTGCATTGTTGTTGTTCCGCAACATGTTTCTTGTTTGAACGCCACTCTGTACATTTCCGATGATGTTTTGTTGAGGATGGGTATTGTGAATCCTTGTTTCTGGATTATCTTGAACTGGAATATTTGTACCCAGATTGAGGAGATTGAGATCAACAACCAATTCAATACCCGGAATTGACGAAGAGGATGATGCAGTAGCTTCAGCTGTTCTAGGGGCGTCCACTGGAGGTGTACCCTCTGAAGTACCATGAACTGCTGTTGTTGGAGCTTCTTGATCTGCATCGAGAAATTCATCATCCTCTGAAGATTCGTTCAATTCGGTAGCATCGTGAAAATCCTCATTGTCGAGAGCATTATGGTTCACTGAAGATGGTTCTTGATTGACAATAATTGGACGAACCAATGGTGAATCTGTTGCGTTGTCACTCTCGAAAAACATCCTTGCCGCAACATTTTCTTCAACTGCTTCAACATTGATCGAATTGAAAAAGTCATCGTACTCAAACATCCATGGTTGACCTGGATTTCTGACTGGTAAAGTGTGCCTTTGTACTCTGACTTCAGACCATTCCTTGACCCTTTTAGTCTCTAGATTCTAGACTCTTAAGTTCGGGGTGGCATACCCAAGAAAGTATCCTTCAATTGCTTTTGCCCCAAACTTTCCATTAGGATCGATTATTGTGCACGGAGCTCCAAACGGTTCAAGGTATGACAAATCTGGTTTCCGTTTGTTAATAAGCTCAAAGCAGGTCTTGTTGTGCCTTTTGACTGTAAGGACTCGGTTCAACGTGTAACATGCAGAGGCCACAACTTCAGTCCATAATGGAATGGGCAACTGCGACTCTACCATCATGGTCCTAGCAGTCTCGATCAATGTACGATTTTTACGTTCAGCGACGCCATTCTGCCGAGGAGTGTAAGCCGCACTAAATTTGTGAAGAATACCTTTTGAAGTGCAAAACTCCGCCATGGCATGATTTTTGAATTCAGTACCATTGTCGCTACGTATTCGTCTAACTTTCAACATATACAAATTCTCAATCTGAATGATCAAGTTTTTGATAATACCGAAAGTTTCGCTCTTGTGTGCCATGAACGCCACCCAAGAAAATCTTGAATAATCATCAGTTATCACGAGGCAATATTGATCATTCCGGATGCTTTTATGCTTGACAGGACCGAACAAATCCATGTGCAAACGTTCGAGCGGAACGGCCACCGTGTTGATCTTCTTAGTCGGATGTCGCTTCTTCGTTTGTTTTCCTTTCTGGCACGAAACACAGACGTCTTGAAGATGGAAGTTTTTAAGAGGAACACTATTCACCAATTCATTTGACACCAAATGATTCATTTTGCGTAAGTGAATGTGACCCATTCGTCTGTGCCAAGAGATTGAGTCTTTTTCTGTGGCTTTGGAAACGAAACATGTTGCTTGTGCAGACGTAGTAATAGCTTGGCTCATATCAAGGACATACAAATCATTTATCCTTGGAGCTGATAAGAGAATCCATTCTTTGGGAATCTTGAAGCCGGGTTTCAACACATAACATCCATTTGCATCAAAGTGTACCGAAAACTTCTTATCAAAGATTTGTGAAACGCTGAGAAGACTGTGCTCAAGTTTTTGTACAAAGTTGATCTTATCAAAGCTTACAACCCCATTGGATATCATTCCTTCACCAGTAATATATCCACCTTTATCTCCAGCAAAAGCAACATAACCTCCTCTAATAGATTTGACGTCGTAGAGAAGAATCATGTCGCCTGTCATGTGCCTGGATGCCCCACTATCAACAATCCAATGACTACTGATAGTTCCTCCTGGAACACCCTACACATGAACTCACATGATTAGTTGGAGATGGGGACCCAAGCCATTTTGGTCTTGGGTCTTCCATTTTCATCGACAACAATTACTTCCACTTTTTTATGGTTAGGAAATTGTGATGATCCCCCTGAATTTGTGGTCATTTTAGGTTTCCATGTCTGTTGAGTTTTACCAGTTTGATTGTTTGAAAATTTAACTTCGTGATTGTTTGAAGTTTTTGAAAATTTTGAACTTTCTGGTTTAACTGGAACATATTGTTTTTGAACCACATCAGTTTTAAGTGCTTTCTCAATTACCTTGACTTGTTGGCGTTTCTGTTTCTTTTCCCTTTCTCTTACAAGGCGGGGATCTTGTTTTGACGAAACAGATCGCTTTTGGTAATTTATTTCACGGGGATCATCAACTTTGGCTTTTAACTTATGAAGATACGGACAATTTCGAATAATATGCCCAATTTCACCACATTCAAAACATGATCTTCGTTCAACAATCCCCGAAGTATCATGTGATCGTCTTGCCGATGATGATGAACTTTGTGATCCCGAGGTACTAGGTTTTGACAGTTTGGTTCATTTCTCTTCATCACTGTTGCTTTCTTAACAAAATCTAAGTTAGACTTGTTTTCAAACGTTTCAATTTTGTCTGTTCCCTTTGATTTCACAAAGTTCACATTCTTGTTCTTCTTTTGATTCGGCTTCCTTTGACCTTGAGCCGGTAATTTTCTTTTTGGTTTAGTATGATTTTGCTGTTTTTGCACTGTTGGTAATTTTTGATTGCCATATTGTTTTCGAATTTCGGCCTTTGGAATAGAAGGGCACTGTGTTACTGTAACATGTGATCATGTCTTTCCCAAAAACTTACTTGTCGAATTTTCAAAAACTTTACTGATTAAAGATTGATTTACATTCTTAATCGGAAAATCTTTGTCAGAATAAATTTTATCATCACCAACAAGAGTGTACAGCAAATCCACACTTTCTGACTCTTTTGCAGACGTGGACTCGGTCGGAACAGTCTTAGCAGGTTTTGCGGGAGGATCACATAGAATATGATTCTCAAGAGGTATTTCCTCTTCTTTGATTACCGCATCTGACTTTACTGAATCAGTATCATCAGATTCATCATCAGAAGAATCAGCATCCTCAATCACAACTGGAGGATCCTGATTCTGTTCAGCAATTACAAATGTATCCGCTGACACATCTGAATCGGATGATACTTCTTTCTTGTATCCGAGTCCTGTTGCAAATTCCTTGATGTCTAAAGGGACAGATGGTTCAAAGAAAGTTCTATCCTCCTCATCAGGCATGGCATCATAATTGTGTCTCACAGGTGGTGGACATTTCTTGTAACCTATGCATGTGACATCCCGTTTCTCTTTCTGAACGTCAATGATGTGATCCAACTCATAGCTAGAGCTCAAATAACTGTCTAGCTTAAGTTGGATCGCCTCACTTTCAGTTTTGACACAAGCCATCTCTTTTTGCATTATCTCAAGGCGAGTTATATACAAATTAATGTTAGTTTGTTGTTTTCTGGAAACCATTTTTGTTAACTCGGTTTTATCTTTCTTTAATTTTTCAATTACCGATTTAAATTCCTTTTCATGGTTTTCATAAAACATGTTGGCTTCGGTGCACTTCGAAAGATCCACAGTTAATTTTTGGTTGTGGATGAATGTCACATCATATTTCTCTTGCAAAGCCTCGTGTTTGCTTTGCAGTTCACACCACTTAGCATTCAATGAAACATGTTTGTCTTGCAAGTCAAACAAACTAGCTTGTAAAGCATCATGTTTGCCTTTCAACTCAGACATGTTTGCTTCTAAATCAGAACATTTAACACTCAAACTATCACAATTATCACAGATAACAACAGTGGGTTCGTCGACACATACCTGACTTGATGAACTGTCGACATTAGCCATAAAGGCTGAATGGAGAGAAGAAGAAGAATAAGCAGCTTGATCCACCAGAATAGATCTCCTATGAGTTCCTGCTGCAGCTTCTTCCACAAGCTCATCAATATCTGCATCAACTGACGCACTTGATGTGTCATCCACATGATCATCGCCTGAACTCGAGGATTCTTCATCTGAACTTCTGCTGTAACCAGAAGAGTCTTCATCTTCAGAAGATTCACCACCATTGGCGGAAGATTCTCCACCACTGGCGTGATTTAAATCCTTGACAACCTCAGCAAAACACGCTGTTCCATCCGGAGCATCACTACTCAACTGTATTGCCCAATCACAACCTTCATCTACTTGAACCACAAGTGCCTGGTTAGCATTTGATGGTCCTGCTTGGCTTTGGTTGTTGACAGGTATCAACGTACGCTCATTGTTCCTGTTCTGATTCTGCTGGTTGCCTTGATTTCTGAACGGATTCTGGTTCCCATGCTGAGCTGGTCTTGTACATTCCCTTTTAAAATGACCCCGTTCACCACAGTTGAAGCACTTGACTGCCTGTTTATCGAACCCATACTTGGTGTCTTTCTTGCTTTCCAAGCTGGTTCTGCCAGTTCTTTCCATGAAATCCTTTGCCCTCCTTACAGCACTTGCAAAGGCCCATTTGATATCCATCAAATCCATCTCTTCCTTATCAATCTGCTGATAGTCTTCTTGTGTCAGATTAATGTTCCCAATCTGACCTTCCACTAACCCACAGTACGCGCTCACCAAAGTGTTTAGTAGTTCCATATGTTCCTTTGCTACTTCCACACTGACTTTAGAAAAACTTGAGGTGTCGAGCTGTACTGTATTTGGCTTTGATTGCTGACCAGCAGATGATGTGCTTCATAACAAGCTTGTTGTCGAACAGGTAGCTGATTTCCGTACAAGTCTGTTGTTGGAGCTGGCTTAACAGGAACTTGGATAGAATTGCCATATAAATCTGTGCTAGACACAAACGCCGTCTGAATTGGAGCATGTGAGATTGGTCTTGCAGGAGTGCTAGATGTTCCATAATACATTTCAGGATTAATTGGAGCATGTGAGATTGGTCTTGCAGGAGTACTAGGAGTTCCATAATACATTTCAGGATTCTGTGGCACTGGAACCCTTTTCGCCTTCAGGGTTTCTTCCTGATTCTTATTCTCCAGAAGTTGAACAAAGTCATTGAAGCTTGTTGTAGCCAAAATGCCATTGAACTTCAGGATTTCCAAGAAATTACTCCATTGTGGTGGCAAAGCATCAGCAAACTTGGTGACAACTTCGATTGGAGTCGTTATCACTCCAAAAGTTCCCATTTCAGTCAACAAATGAGAAAATCGACTCGTCAAATCTCCCAAAGATTCTTTATCCATGCATGTAAACCCATCAAACTCTTTCTTGAGTAGATCGTGTCTCAATTGGCGAGTCGCTTCGTTTCCTACACCTCTCGTCTTCAACGCATCCCATAATTTCTTTGTCGTTTTAAAATTGACAAATTGATGGTAAATATCCTTGCTTAATGCCTGAGTAAGAATGGCATATGCTTTCTTTTCCAAGTCATATGTCTTTTTCTGATCTTCAGGAAGATCGGCAAATGTAGCAGCAGTTGAAGCGGCAACTTCTATAGCTTAATCGAAATCTGTGGTAAAGCGTAACCACAATTCAGTATTTTGACCAAGGACGTATGTATGAAATCTATCAACCCATCCCGGATATTCGTTTAAGTGCATCAATTTTGGAGGCCGATTCAAACTTCCGGTTTCGCTCTCGCTTAAGAGAATGCTTTGAATACTTGGAGTTTGATTTGATACGAAAGCCCATTGACCGGTTGAAATTGGATTAGCTTGTGAAGATACCGGTGCGGGAGATTCGGCCCATGAAGGAGACAAACTAGTGTTTCTATACTTTCTGTAGGATCGATTTCAGACCCGAACGAGTCGATCAGAAGAGTGTATCTCAGTTTCAGAGGCGGAAACAAAGAAACTAAGTTCAATTCAGCTAGCAATACACTTTAAACTGTTGTAATATTGATTTCACACTGTTTTACAACCTGCCAACACTTCGGCAGCACTTCGTTGCTCTAGCCGGAAACTTACAAATGATGTCAGTTTAAACCTATATATAGGAAACTGACCCTGACCGTTTGAAGGTGACATGCCACCCTTCAAACGGTCACGACACTTTCAAACGGTCATGACATATTCAAACGGTCACGCCACTTTCAAAGGGTCATGCCATTTTCAAAGGGTCATGCTTCAAACTTTCAGGCACGCAATCCAGACTCGATATAAGACGAAGTCGACAGATGTATGCACTAACAGACTCCCCCTCAGATGTTGATGAGTCTTAAGTGTCGAGTCTTCGCATCTTCAGTCTTTATCAGTCCTCTCGAACTCTTTGAAGTGTCTAACAGTGTAAGCATCCTCAAAACTTTATCTCCTTCTTCTCTTCAGCATCAACAGACTCCTCAAGATCAATCTCTTCTTGGATGTCTTCAGACTCCCCCTTTCGATATGCTGGGATCGCAGTCTGGCTTGTTGAAATCACATAGTCTTCAGGTATCGGAACCTGGCACTCTATCTTCAGGTTCAAGATTGAAACCTAGCTATACCTGCACATTCTTAACCCAGAAATAAATTTCACAAATTTAACATTTAACAAATTTATCAATCCAAATTCTCTTCTCAAATTAAACCAGAATGATTTATCAATGATAAATTCTGATGAACCATTTGCAAAAATTAATCATTTTTCGTTTCAAAACACATTCTCCCAAACCATTTGTTCATCATGTCTAGCACTTAGAATTTTGAAAATCAGCTCTCCAACATCAGTTGTCGAAAATCTTTTTGATTTTTTCAAAAGTTTATGCTAAAACACACTAAAAATCTTTTTGGATTTTTGAATAAAATGAAATGCAATAAAGAAATATTTACAAACATTATTTTTGTGAGTTTTGTGTAAGAAGATCATATCAGATTTTGACAAGTCACAAGTACCGTTGAGCTTAGTTACACATTAAGAATTAAACAATTCACTTAGATTGCCAATATACTGATCCACTTAAATTTTCACACAAATTTCAACTGATTCAGGATATGAGTTAGGTGTATTAAGGACTTAAACTCATTCATGTGTCCCACCTCTTGAATATACTCCCGTATCCAGATCCCAATATTCAGTCTTACAGGTGAGTATACCACAGATGATATCTGTAAGGGGTTAATAAATTATGAGGAATCATGAGAGCTCAGGTCAGAACTACCGTTCAGCAGAGAGATCATGACTCGACTTTTGGGTGTGTCCCCTTTAGAGGATCTTTTGCATTACAACAGCAGCGACTATCAATTTTATTGTTTCATCAGCTTACTGAGGGCGATGCTATGTTTCAAGCATTTGCAAAAAGCATTATCCGGGGACTAGGTCAGAACTTCCATTCAGCAGAAGTCCCGGGATAATACCCCAGATATCACTGAGTATAAAGACCTAGTATCTCAGAAAGAGGGACCTTTCAAACGAGATTTCAGGGGTTACCTATATATCCAAGTAGTGTTCCCCACGAAACAAGCAAGTTTGAATTTATGTTTATATCCCTAAAAAGTTTACTAAATGTGTAAAAACCTATCTGCATATCATCAATGAGATCGTTTAACGCTATTTGAACAATACAATTCTTTAGCATACTGTAACTGTCTACTGATGTACTATCATTTCCTCTTTTCACAACAAAACTCGTTTTTATTTTTATCATGTTTTTGTCTTTTTCATATTTTCAAATGTTTTTGGATTTTCTGAAATTTTCTACTCCCCCTAAAATGCAAACACATTTTAGGAAATATGAAATCAAACTGTACAATAAACTTGACAACTGATATCGAATCGCTTCAAATCGCCATCCACTTGGCATAAACAATCAGAACTCCCCCTTTCACAAAACTATTTTCTCATAATGATTTCAAAACACTTAAGTTTGTTTTAATCAGAATGATTTTTCCGGAAAATAAGTTTTGTTGGTTTTACCACCTGTAAAATTAGGGATTTGGTTCATCATATTGTCCATTCAATCTCTAGTATCAGGATTACATCAAGTTCAACCTAATGACCTTGAGTAATCACTTTGTCAGAATCAACCTCTTACCACTTGTAAGTATATCCAAAACATATAACCACATGTAGGAATAAACATCTACACAAATACATGTTACCAATCAAGATGCCGATTCCTGCTTCACACTTACTAACCTGGAAGCTCCGGCAAGTCACACTTATCCTGTAAAAATTAAACACATTTAAAAATCTTTCACAAAATCTATCTTAACAAGAATAATGCCGATTCCTGATCCACGATTACAAACTTGGGATCTCCGGCAAGTCAGGTTTTTCAAGCAAAGAAAATGTCCACCCAAGCCTGACCAGCCTTGGGTGTTTTCAATTCAGAAGCAGTTGGGGTGTAAGTTTCTTTCTTTGTAGCATAAAACTCCTTTACCCCTTTAACCTTCCCATCGATCATTTTTCCAAAAATTTTCTTTATGTTTGCATTAAAAGCTTTCTCAACATCAAATTCATTCTTATCAGAATAAAATTGATTTGAAATTTCAACCTTTGATTTAAAATTCTCAGCTCTCAATGGTGGAAAATGAACATCATCCATTAGAGGCACTGAGTTTTCACTTTTTACCTCAACCTGTGGCTCCTCTGATTTTGTGGAATCAGATTCATCGCCAGGTTTTACCTCAGATTTCTTAACAATCCAAGTTTGATTGTCAAGATTTCCCCTCTTCTTGTAAAACCTTTTCGAACACTCTCCAACTTCATATGTTGAATTTTTGAACACTTTGAATCTTTCGGTTGAAGGTTCGGTTTTATCAACAATAACTTCTTTCAGTTTTCCAGAAACTCCCTGTTTTGTTTTGGTCGATTTAGGACAATTCCATGCAATGTGTCCAACTTCGTTGCATCTAAAACAGGTTCTTGTTTCTTTCCTTTGATGAGCTTCACTATTCTTCTTTTCAGCAAGAAACTCCTTGTTTGACTGTTTCCAGAATGAGCTCTTTGCTTCTTCTTCATGGCTAGTTCCTGCAACATATGTCATTTTTGATTTAAAATCTCGAACAAATTTTTCATTTTTATAGTTTTCAGGTGGAATAAAACCAAGTCCTTTCTTTTTGTAGCTACGATTGTGGTTTGGTTTCTTTTGAAAACCAGAACCAGAATTGTAACCCTTTTTCTTGTTCAAACGTTGTTGAACTCTTGAAGTGTAATTTTTAGGTTTTCCAGTAAGATTTAAATCTTTTATTTCAGAAATATTAATTTCTGCCATTTTGAAAACCTTTTTGATCATGTCAAAACGAACACTTCTTATTGGAAACTCTTTATCAAAATATAATTTGTCAGAATCATTCAAAGTATACACAACTTCAAATGTTTCATCATCCAAATTAGATTTTGACAATAAAAACTCTTTACTATAAACCCGTTTTCCCGACGATTTTGAACTTCTTTCGGACGAACTCGAACTCCCAACTGACTGACACGAACTTTTGGATTCTGACTTTGACTCTGACTCCTCATCTTTATCCAACACCTGATCAACCACTCTTTTTATCAATTCGGACTCATGATCTGTGTCGGACGCTGTGAACGTGACATCAATATTGTCTGGTAAAACATCAGTTATCTCGGATTCTAACTTAATATTGACCGCCTGTTTTAGTTCTTCCTCGTTAGGTTTCCTAGATGAGTACCCTTCCTAAATCGGAGGCGGACACTTATTATAACAGACACCCTGTTTCTTACCAGTATCCTTTTTCTTCTTTGGCTTTGTTTCTTCACCTTTAAACGCTTCAAATCCTTCAACTGTTGGATAAATTCTATCAATTATGTAGTCACAACCTTTGTAACTTTGCAGCAATCTTCTGATTCTTTCGTTCTCAGTTGCTGCACTATCCAACTCTTTCTTCCACTTTGCACATTCTTCTATGTACAAGTTGATCTCTTTTTGCTTTGTCATCATAGTAGCATTCAACATCTTCAAAGCTTTCTCTCTTTCAGAGTTAGTCTTTTCCAGACTATTCACAGTTCTGTTCAATACATCATATGACTGTTTCAAATTTTTTACATCAAACAACAACTTTTCTTTCAACTTTTCTAACTCACTAAACCTCTCATCTTTCTCTATACATTGTTTACAAGACTCTAAACATGTAAGACAAGGTTTTGTGACTTCAACGATCTTCTCAACTTCAACTATCTTTTCAACCTCCACAATCTTTTCAATCACTTTGACTTCTTTTAAATCTTTTGCAGCTTTCCTTTCTTTCAGTTTCTTCAATTTTTCTGCAAAATAAAATTCAAAAGTGTTAGAAGATAAATGAGTTTTTCCCAAATTTATCTGTTCCATCTCTTCATCACTATCACTGCTTTCAGAAGAAACAGATTTCCCATCTTGACTCTCCTCATCATCCGACATCACAACCATCCATTCCTTTATCAACTCTGGCTTTTGAACAATCTGAGCAATAAAAGCTTTAACATTAGGATCAGCTGGAATGTACTTGTCCCAGCTAAAACCATCAGCTACTTTCTCGTCATCTTGATCCATGATGCCATAGTAAGCCTTCTTGTTTGCATCTTCAATCATTATTCCATGTGCCGTTTGAGCTTCTTTTTGTTGATGCGGTTGATGAGTGATTTGCTGATAAATGGTTTTCCTATAATAATCATCTTTCCCAGATGACTCCTTTGCTCCTCTCGGCTCCTGATTCTTGCATTCTCTTTTAAAGTGGCCTTTCTCCCTGCAACGAAAACAGACAACTTTAGATTTATCAAATCCTAGATTAGAAAGGTTTGCATCCAAGAAGTCATTTCTTCCTGTAATCAATCTAAACTTTTCTGCTCTCCTCAAAACGCTCGCCAATGCCCATTTAATATCCATTAGTTCCAGCTCCTCTGCATCAATCTGATCATAATCTTCTTTTGTGAGCATTGGATTGCCAATTCTTCCGGTAATCAACCCTTCATAAGACTCTAATGCAGTGACCAATAATCCCATATGATGTTTTACAACTTCTTCAGAATAATTTTGACCATTTTGAAGATGTAAAGCTACATTACACTGAATCGAATGCCCATTTCCAGCAGATGCACTTTGAACACTTGGAGGATTTACCGTTGAGAACCCACTAGTGTTGACTGATCCTTGACTGCTTGGTGTAGACTGATTTCCAGCACTAAATGCAGTTTGTATCTTTGGACTGGCTTCAGCAGTTTGAACATTTCCTTTATAGTACAATTTAATATCTTGTTGATGTGTTGAACTATTCATTCTAGCAATTTTCTGCTGCTCCAGATCCTGTGCCTCCAACTTTTCTATAAACTGTGCAATCGATAACCTTTTAAACTGTCCGGAATTCTTTAATATCATCAGATATGTACTCCATTCCTTTTGCGGTAACGCGTCAGCAAGCTTTTCAACCCATTCTGCTGGAGTTTTTGTAATCTTCAATTGTGACATGGTGCGTACAAGATGACAATATCTTTCAATAAGACTCTTTGTTGTTTCACTAGGCATGCACGCAAATAGTTCAAACTCTTTTTTCAGCAATGCTGCTTTACTTTGAAGCATCTCAGTACTTCCTTCGAATTTCGTTTTAAGAGCTTCCCAAATAGAATAAGCGTTTTCATCATGTTGAAGCAACACAAATATATCTTCTTTAACAGCTTGTTGTAACAAATTGATCATCATCTTTTCTCCTTTGTAACTCTCTCTTTCTTGCTCCGTGAACTCTGAAATTATTTTATCGACTCCCGCTGAATTCTTTGGCCTCTCATATTCAGTTTCGATGCTCTCCCAAGCTTTTAGATGATTCGCCTGAACCCAATTCTCAAACCGTTTCTTCCATCCATGATAATCTTCAATTCCCATAAGTTTCGGGGGTTTTTGCATTGTTCCGGTTTCATTCTCCATGTTCATGTTCTTAGCAATGTCGGATGGATTAGTTGGAGTTGAAGCAAAAGCGTTGTAGAATTCAGAATCCATGTTTCGGTAACGAAGAATTTCTTAAACAAGCTTTCAAATGAACTGGTTCACCTCGTGAAACACCTTAATCACCTGACAACAAACAAACAAACAATTAGTTTAAACACTTATCAATTAAAAGAATAAGACTGGTACTCGAACAGGTGAATATTCTGTGCGGACTGAAGGTTGATACACTGTGCAGACTGCTATGACCCGGATCAAATTTAAACGACCTTTTCCAATGACCCGGTTCACGAAGACACGACCTTGACCCTTTCAAATGACTTCGCAAACTGAAACCAGACCTTATTTCCACGTGAACCGAAACTTGTAACAAACGACCTGATGACCTGATAACTTTGAACTTCAAACCGATGACATGTAACACTATTCTATTGGACCTTTGAATTATAATATTTCACGAAAAATTCATGCAACCCTTTTGCAACTTGCCGACAGGAATAATTTTCAAATCAATATCATTGGACCTCTAAAAATATTCACATTCAAACTTCACATGATTTCTTGTATCAATCATCAAAAGACCTGCCAACCTCGGATTATGTTACCCACTACCTTGATTTGACTAAATTTCTAATGAAATGATAATATTTCACATGGGCCAAAAACTTTCAATCTTTGAACAAGTATCGAACAATTAGATTACCGCAAACTTTATAATGTTGAAACTTGGGCTTGGGCTTGGGCTGAATACTGATGTGAATTAAATTTGATGTGAACAGACTTAAACCTTGGGCCGAAGATATATTGAACTTTAGTAATGATTGGGCTGAACAACACTCAAAATTATATCACCAACTTGACTTTAGTGAATCGAGAATATGAGCTGGCACACACTTATGTCTATGAATATCAATTTGACCAAAAACAAACTTTATCAAAACTAGTGTATCATGTGAATTCTGATGTTTGATAGTACCAATACTATTTCACATGCAAACCTGTAGGATCGATCTCGGCCTAAATGAGTCGTTTGGAGGAACTCTAATTCGTTTCAGAGGCGGAAACTAAGAAACGAATGTGTAAACAGCTAGAAAATCACTTTAATCCTCTTTATCATTCAATCAACAACGTTTACAGTACGAGGAAATACCGGCAGCACATCGGTATTATATTTCTGAATCGTTACAAATGAAACCGTTTGAATCCTATTTATAGAGATGGCCTGATCGTTTGAACATACTCAAACGACCAGCCTTCAAACGACCAAGCTATCATTCAAACGGAAGGGTCTTCATTCAATCGACCAGCTCAAACGGAAGGGTCATTCAAACGGTCACTTCAAACGGAACCCTTCATTCAACAGCTTCTCAAACGGAAGGGTCATTTCTCTATTTCTTGTTTCATGTACTTTAAATTGTGATGATGTCATCGATTACTTCATATTGATGATGTCATCTTTGCAAATGATGACATCATGCTGAATATCTTCGCAACGAACTGAGACACGACTGAAGACGTAGACGACAGACGGATGCACCAACAAACTCCCCCTCGGATGTTGACGGAGTCTTCAGTGTTGAGTCTTCAATTGTCAATCTACAATCTTTATCAGTCTTCAATCTTTCTCTGAAGTATTTGTCATTGCAAGAATCCTCAATCAATCTATTACTCTTTCTCGTAATCTTCAGAATCTGAATCTGGCTCTACTATCTTCAGACTCCCTCTCGATGTCATCAGACTCCCCCTTTTGCTAAGCTGGGATTGCAATCTGGAATTCACTCTCCACAGATTATTAGATTGTAATCTGGCACTTCATCACACTCAGGTTTTGGAACCTAGTTAACCTGCAAAAACTCTACCCAAAAATAAATTTTCTGATAATCATTTGTGGATAAGATTTTCAAATCTAATTTACCATATGCAGGAATAACATTTTTGTTGTAAAACTTTTCTCATTCCATTTCAACAATCTTCAAACACTTTCACCCAAACCATTTGTTCATCATGTTTAGCACTCGGAATTTTGAAAATCAGCTCTTCAACACCAGTAGTCGAAAATCTTTTTGAATTATTCAAAATTTATGCTAAAACACACTAAAATCTTTTTGGATTTTTGAAAGTACTGAAAAACAGTAAATGAAATATTTACAAACAATATTTTTGTGAGTTTATGCAAGAGGATCATATCAGTTTCTGAGACATATCACCAACACCGTTAAGCTTCATTTCATTTTAAGTTCTAAACAGTTCACTTAGATTGTCAGTATGTTTGTCCACTTAAATTTTCACACAAAGTTCAATTGATCCGAGATACGAGATTAATGTTTTAAGCTCTTGAACTTATTCGTGTGTCCCACTACTTCCAGATCCCAATATTCAGTCTTACAGGTGAGTATACCACAGATGATATCTGTCAGGGGAATAAATTATAGTACGAGGGCCGTGAGAGCTCAGGTCGATCTTTCGATACGCAGAGAGATGACGGCTTCGACTTTTGGTGAGTCCCCTTTAGAGGATCTTTTGCATTACAACAGCAGCGACTATCAATTTTATTGTTTCATCAGCTTGCTGAGGGCGATGCTATGTTTCAAGCATTTGCAGAAAGCATTATCCGGGGACTAGGTCAGAAATTTCTTTCAGCAGAAGTCCCGGGATAATACCCCAGATATCACTGAGCATAAAGACCTAGTATCTCAGAATAAGGGACCTTTCAAACAAGATTTCAGGGGTTACCTATATATCCAAGTTTGTGTTAACCCACAGAACAAGCAAGTTTGAAATTTAGGTTGATATCTCGTCACAATCTACTAAATGTGCAAAAACCTACTGACACATCATCAGTGAGACCGTTTATCACATTTTTACTTTCCAATTCTTTAGCATGCTGTGATCGTCCACTGATGTACTATCATTTCCTCTTTTATGCAACAAAAACTCATTTTTGATTTTATCATGTTTTTGGCTTTTTCAAATTTTCAAATGTTTTTGGATTTTCTAAAATTCTTACTCCCCCTAAAATGCAAACACAGTTTAGGAAATTTGAAAACAAACTGTACACAAACATGACAACTAATATCGAATTGCCTCAATTCGCCATCCACTTGGCATAAACAATCAGAACTCCCCCTCACAACAAACTATTTTCCCATTATGATTTCAAAACACTAAAGTTTGTTTTAATCAAATGGTTTTTCCGGAAAATAAGTTTTGTTGATTTTATCACTTGTAAAATTGGGTATTAAATCATCACATTGTTTTTCAACCACTTGTAGAAAATCAGATACAACTTAATGTCCCTGATTTACCACTTTTAAGATCAATCCAATCAAACATTTTCAACCAAACATCATCTGTTAGTTGAATTCTCAAAGTGCCGATTCCTACTCCTCGCTTACAAACCTGGGAGTTCCGGCAAGTCCTGCAAAAACTTCTCAAACATTTTATACAAACATGATAAAGAATGATGCCGATTCATGATCCACAATTACCAACTTGGGATCTACGGCATGTCAGGTTTTTATTCTTTGAAAAAAATATCCACCCAAGTCTGACCTTCCTTGGGTGTAACAACCTCTTCATCTTCTTTTCTTTCAACTAACCTGTGACCTCCTCTTTTGGCAGCGTAAAATTCTTTAACACTTTTGGCCTTACCATTGATCATTTTGCCAAAAATGTGTTTCACAGTTCCGTTGAAAGCTTTATCAACATCAAATTTCTTCTTGTCAGAATAAAATTGATTTGAAATTTCAACTTTCCCAACTTTCTTTTTAAAATTTTCAGCACTCAAAGGTGGAAAATTCACATCATCCACTTTTGGAACTAATTTTTCAACCTTTTCTTTAACAACTTTTGGCTCCTCTGATTTTGTGGAATCAGATTCATCACCAGAACTGTTTCCTGAACCCTTAACAACCCATTTTTGATTTATCAGATTTTCTTTTCTTTTAACCACATTCTTTGAACATTCTCCCTTCTCAAAGATTGAATTTTCAAAGCCTGTGAACTTTCGGGTTGAAAGTTCAGTTTTTTCAACAACTTTCTCTTTCAGTTTACCAGATACTTCCTATTTTGGTTTGAATGTTTTCGGACAATTCCTAGCAACATGACCAGCAATCTTGCACTGAAAACAGGTTCTGGTTTCTATCTTCTTTAAAACATGATTTTTCTTCAACTCTTCTTGCTTCTTGGCAAGGAATTCTTGATTTGTCTGCTTTCTGAATGCTTGTTCTTTCTCATCATCTAAAAAATTTCCTGAAACAAACATAGTTTTTGGTTTATAAAATTTTTCATTTTTATAATTTTTCGGTTGAATAAAACCAAGACCTTTCTTTTTGAAATTACGATTATGGTTTGGTTTCTTTTGAAAACTGTAACCACAATTGTAACCCATTTTCTTGTTAATTCTTTGTTGCACTCTTGAAGTATATTGTTTAAGTTTTCCGATAAAATTTAAATCTTTTATTTCAGAAATATTAATTTCTGTAATTTTGAAAACCTTTTGAATCATTTCAAATCTGACACTTCTTATTGGAAAACTCTCATCAGAATATAATTTGTCAGAACCTTTCAAAGTATATGCTACTTTGACTGATTCATCATTCAAATTAGATTTCGATAGCAAAAATTGTTTATCATAAACCCGTTTATCCTTTTTGACTGTTGACTTTGTCATATCGGACTCAGACTTTGACTCGGATTTGGACTCCGGTTTTGACTCCTCACAATCATCTTTATCTAACACCTGATCGACCACACTTTTTATCAACTTTGACTCATGATCAGTATCAGACGACGTGTATGTGACATCAATATTTTCTGGCAAGTTATCCGACGTCCCAGACTCCCATTGTAAGTTTATTGCCTTTTCGACTCTTTCTGAATTTGGATTTCGAGGTAAAAATCCATTTTCGACCGGGGGCGGACATCTAGTGTAGACCACACTTGGTTTCTTACCAGAAGTCTTCACTTCATCTTTTGTCACAGCTTTCTCTTCTTCAGACATTTTCATTTCTTCAAATGTCTTCAAATTCTCCACTACGGGATAAATCCTGTCAACAACAAAAGAAGAACATGAGTAACTGTTTAATAACTTTTTAACTTTCTCAGTCTCTATATTTTGTGTTGCCAGCTCCAACTCTAAATTAGCACATTTCTTGATATAAAAGTTAGCATCATCCAGCTGTCTAAGATATGCTACTTTCAAAGTATTCATCGCCATTGCTTGTTCACCACTCGAATCAATATATTTGTTAATTTCTCTGTTCATTGTGTCATACGATTCTTTCAACTTGTGAATATTGTGCAATAACTCATTGTTTTGTTTGATTAACGAATCACAGTTCATGCACTTTTCAGAAACTTCAACTCGTTCTTCATCAATCTTCACTTCATATTCTGGAACTTCTTTGACACTTCTGCTTGATTGTAAAAACTCAGCTCTTCTTCTTTTCTCAGCTTTCGCTTCGTTCTTCAATCTCTCTTCTTCTTCTTCCTCTTCTTTGTTCTTCCTTCGTCTTTCTTCAGCTGCTTCCATGACTTTTCTGCACCTTTCTACACATTTCAAATCATAAGCATTAGCAAAAAAAAACATTAACATTTGAAGTATCTTTAGACATCTCTTTGGCCATAAATTCTTGATCTGGACAAAAATTGTTCCAATTGAAACCTTCAGCCAGTTTTTCATCATCTTGTTCTGCCAAACACACTTTGCTGTTTATTGGAACATATTTATCCCAACTGAATCCACCATCCTTTCCCAGACAAGCTTTCTTTGAATCTTTAATCTGCATCATTCCATGTGCAGTTTGTGCCTGATGCAGTGCTGGTGGTGTGATTTGATGATAAATCGCCTTTTTGTGATAATCGTTGTTTCCAAAAGGATTCTGAGCTCCAGTAGCTTCACGATTTTTTCACTCTCTCTTGAAATGCCCCTTTTCCCTGCAACGAAAACATGTAACTTTGGACTTATCAAAGCCTAAATTTGAAACACTTGCATCAAGAAAATCATTTCTTCCCGTGATTTGTTTAAACTTCTCAGCTCTTCTCATTACACTGGCCATGCACCATTTAATATCCATCAATTCCATTTCCTCAGCATCGATTTGATCGTAATCCTCTTTCGTGAGCATTGGATTACCGATCTTTCCGGCCACAAAACTACTATATGACTCTAACACCATTCCCAACAAAGACATTTGATTTTTGGCAACTTCTTCAGAATAATCTAGATCACTTTCAAGATTTAATACAATATTGCATTGAAGTTTTCTTCCATTCTTTGTTGCAGAAATGTTTGGATCAAATGATGAAAATCTAGTGTTGCTTGATCCCTGGGATGATTTCTTTTCAGAAGAATCTTTCACACTGTAAGCAGTTTCTATTTTCGGAGAAAAAATTGACTTTTCATTTACACCACCTTTGTAATACAAGCTGATATCTTGTTCTCCATCGTAATTCTTCATCCTAGCAATCTTCCTCTGCTCCATCTCCTGAGCTTCCAGATGCTTGATAAAATCTCCCAGTGTCATGTTCTTATAATCTGTTTTGTTTGACCGCAGCATCATCAGAAATGTTCCCCATGTTTCATATGGTAGCGCATCTGCAAGTTTTTCAACCAATTCATCAGTATCTTTCTTAACACCAAGTTTCGTCATATTTCTCACCAAGTTACAATATCTATCAATTAATTGCTTGACACTCTCATTTTTCAATCCCCGAAATAAGTCAAATTCCTTTTTCATGAGAGACATCTTATTCCTGAGCATATCATCACTTCCAGTAAACTTTGCTTCCAACTCTGTCCATATCGAATATGCAGTTCCATCATGTTGAAGCAGTATCAAAATATCTTCTTTTATAGCTTGCTGAAGCAGACTCACCATCAATTTCTCATCTCGATATTTCTTTTTATCTACAGTACTCATTTCTCTAAGTGTCAACGGAGTACCATTCACAACATCGTTCTTTGTGGGCTTAACATACGGCTCTTCAGTGTGTTCCCACGCATCCAAGTGATACGCCTCAACCCAATTTCCAAACCTTTCGGACCATCCATTGTAATCATCAATATCCATGAGTTTGGGTGGTTTCTGAGACGTCCCGGTTTCATTTTCAATCATAGCACTTTGAGTCATTGATATCGGTGTTGCAAAAGCATTATAAAATTCAGAGTCCATGATATACAGAAAACTTTCTCAAACAAATACAGCTTCAAACGGTCAGACAAAAATTCAAACGATAGGATCTTATCTCAAACGGTCAAGAAGTTTTCAAACGGTCTGATGTGATTTCAAACGACAGAATGTATTTCAAACGGACAGATCTGGTTTCAAACGATAGATTCAAACGGGTGATACTTTCAAACGATAGATTCAAATTCAAACGATTGACATCAGTTTTCAAACGATGGGACCAGATTCAAACGATTGAAATTTTCAAACGGTGGGATCAGACGATGTTGGTTTCAAACGGAACACATTTTCAAACGATGACTCTTTGTTTCAAACGATAGGATAGAATTTTCAAACGATGGAATATATTTTCAAACGACAGATCTATGACATCATCAACTCGCGAACAGTTTCAAACGGAAACCATATTTTTATCAAGTTTTAGTTCGAGTTTTAGTCTGAAATTTCTAAGGCTTTGTTAAACTATCATTACGCACACTTTGTGAACGTTTCAGCCAATTTCAACCGTAAAAAGTATCGGTTTTAAGAAAGAAGGTGTAGAAAATGAGATTTTCAAGCTGAATATGGCAAGAACTCCTCGTCCTGAGCTCTGATACCACTTGTAGGATCGATCTCGACCTAAATGAGTCGTTTGGAGGAACTCTAATTCGTTTCAGAGGCGGAAACTAAGAAACGAATGTGTAAACAGCTAGAAAATCACTTTAATCCTCTTTATCATTCAATCAACAACGTTTACAGTACGAGGAAATACCGGCAGCACATCGGTATTATATTTCTGAATCGTTACAAATGAAACCGTTTGAATCCTATTTATAGAGATGGCCTGATCGTTTGAACATACTCAAACGACCAGCCTTCAAACGACCAAGCTATCATTCAAACGGAAGGGTCTTCATTCAATCGACCAGCTCAAACGGAAGGGTCATTCAAACGGTCACTTCAAACGGAACCCTTCATTCAACAGCTTCTCAAACGGAAGGGTCATTTCTCTATTTCTTGTTTCATGTACTTTAAATTGTGATGATGTCATCGATTACTTCATATTGATGATGTCATCTTTGCAAATGATGACATCATGCTGAATATCTTCGCAACGAACTGAGACACGACTGAAGACGTAGACGACAGACGGATGCACCAACAAAACCAACAACTTGCACAATCTCCCACTAACTTTTAATTGAACCCCACATGGAACCTTTAATTTCCGACAAACTAGTATCACAAGCAATTCTTGAACTAATCCAATTGACTTTTTCACATGCAACCTTTGAATTAAAACCTCATGTGACTGACTGATTTTCACAATACACAATGCACCCTGACAACATTCTTTAAAGTTCCACACAATTCAATGTACTTGTCACGTGAAAAACAATTCAAGCGATCATCATTTTAAGCGGTTTGAAGTTTCCGATAAAGACTTTAATCACATGTACATCTTCAATGTAAATGTCAGACAATTGATCAGATTAAGACACGTATCACGTGAACAACAAAACCATTTTCAAACGGTCACCAAAAGAAGTTATGTTTCAAACGGTCATGTGTATATTTCAAACGGTCAGGTGCAGTTCAAACGGACAGGTGACAGTTTCAAACTTTCAGGTGGCAGTTTCAAACGGTCAGGTGCATTTTCAAACTGTAATGTGCATTTTCAAACGGTCACGGTCAATTTCAAACGGTCAGACGCTGAACTCGTTCAAACGGTCACCGGTTTTCAAGCCATTTTTACTACTTTTACTTCGAGTTTAGGTCTGATATTCTCAAGGGCTTGTTAAAACACCATTACGCACACTTTGTGAAAATTTTAGCCGATTTTATCCGTGAAAACTTGTTCAGTTTTGAAAAGAAGGTGTAGAAGATAGAAAAAACAACTGAATTGGTATGAACTCTTCCTCCTGAGCTCTGATACCACTTGTAACTTTCCGCTATCCGGAGACGGAGTACCCCACTAACTTGGATTCATATTTGATCAAGAAAAATGAATACCTGAAAATCACACCTCAAACAAACAGTTAAACAACTAGTGCAAACCTTCTGTTTAAAAATTACAACTTTCACGACGAAACTGATTAAGTGACGAAATGGATTTGGACTATATGTGTCGACGAAACGGGCCCAAGATAATCTAAGGCCCAATTGACGAAACAAAATACAAGCCCAGATCGACGAAATAGATTTTGTAAACTTGTTTGGCGAAACAAAAAGTCTTTTTGGGCCCTTATCAACGAAATGGCCCACTATGTGACCAAACAAATTTAACAATTTGGGCTTTCACTTTTACTATTCAGTTTCGTCGATCAAGAGAAGTCTGTTTCGTCGTTAGTATCAATTGGCGAATCAAAGTGTTTCGTTGAGTGTCTGATTCGTCGAAAAGGTGACAGAGAGTTGGTAAACTTTTCAAACTTTAATCTTTTTCTGACAAACACAGAACCAACTTTCGGCTACCCCATGCTTATTTTACCAACCAAATGATGGCTATCAATATTTTAATCAAATAACTCTTTCCAACACACAAACAACTTTCACAAATAATTTTTAAGGATCAAAAAGTTGTTTTTATGAAGAACACTTGAAGATTATGAAGAACACTATGAACTAGATGAAGTTTCCGGTGAACCGAAACTTTCCGAACACACTATTTTGCTAAAAATGTTTAATAAAAACCAATAACTAACATGTGAGCATGAGAAATAACAAGGTTTTTTAACAAAACACAAAGCAAAACAACAAGATTTAGTCCATTTAAAAAGTTTTTCCAGAAAAATGAAGCTTTTCAAAACCCGAAAAACACCAAGAACACCTCGGTTTTAACAAGGAGAAGAGCCGCCAAGGCTCTGATACCACTTGTAGGTCCAGCTAGGGGAGGATCTAGTCGCCTAATCCTTGTGTACAAACCAACCCGGTTGTGCGGAATCCAACCGAGATAGCAAACCGAGATCGAACACGACAATGATAATATAGACACGAGATTCAACGATTAACACCAATGTATTAATACTATGAAAGTGAGTTACAACACAATGTTTACAAATATTCTCTGTAAACTCTCTCTAACTCTCTCGTGTGTGTGTTCTATGTTCTCATTTGTCTTCAGTCTGTTTATATAGCACCACACACTACGGAACAGACTGAAATTGGCGAAACACAATCAGAATCGACGAAAGGGATCATTGGTCGACGAAACACCTTGTTTCGTCGACCTCTTCTTTTGTTTCGCCGGCTTATGGGCTTTGGCCCAGACTTGAGGCCCAATGCCTTGTTTTGCCAAGTGTTTGTAGCCCAAAGACTTTGATATGTGATCTGTTTAGCCCAAAGTCCATGTTCACAGCCTTTATGTCTTCTTGGCTCGATCTTCTTGTTCTTTCACACGACGGAGGAAAGCCGTGTCTAAGCCGATACGCGTCAAGTCGAGTCGCGTCCACAAACATGTATCAACACAGATATGAACGGATGGTTTGGAAAATTGTCTAAATCTGTAAAGTGAAAATAAAAGGTAGCAACTAGTTAAGACTTTCTATTTTCATACATATTTATCCCTGTAAGAAGAAAACTAAGGCTGTAACTAGTTTAAAGCTTCCTAAATCCATGAATAGATGTTTCCCTATAACAAAATTGTGAATCAACAGAAAAAGAAGCATTTTTTTTTTTTTTTGCAGTTTTCAATGTATCCATAACACAAAGAACTTCTAATCATCCCTTACCAGAAAAAAAACGACAATATAAACCCCCTTCTCAAAGAATGTTAGCAGCGCATTACCGTCTGTGAAAATAATTACAGTTTTTCATGCAAGAATGCAATTGTTTATGGTTGTAAAAAAGGCTAGGCGCTAGTCGAGTGGTAGGGATACACGATTAATAGGGATTATCAACTGGAATTTTATACGTAATTTTTCAAACTGATATATACACACAAAACTTAATATATAATTTTTAAACCTATTAATCGGATTGGATTAATAACTATACAATACCAACTGATAGCAAAGCCATTGGTAGGGTTTGAGGAGGGTGAGATGTAGGCAAACCTTCCTCTATCCCTAGGGATCCTATACCTAGTGATAGAAAGGTTGCTTTAGGAAAGACCACCCCCCCACACACACACCCCAATAACAAACAGTAGAACACAATCACATGCATGGCCACCTAAAGTTAAAGGAAATCTAGGCCTCTACGACACAACTAAGACCCAAATGTACCACTTGTTAATAGTCCTTAACTTTAATCTTAAGTCTCCACAAACCCTTATCCTGGACCATGTACTCGTAGATGTGTAACTCTAGCAAATCCTGCCTAAAAGGATTAATAAGTATAATTTTTCAAATCCATCGAAGATTTTGACCAAGTTTGACTGTCTTTGACCAATTACTGATTTTAGGGGTTGACTTGAAACTGTATGGACAACCTAGTAATTAGCGATTAATCGCCCCCTAGAGCCGATTTTTACAACATCATAATTGTTAAAAGCATTAACTTGTGATAGAGAACACAACGACTGATTTTTCAAATTTACCATATATAAAATGCAAATAATAATGTTTATTAACCAAATCAAACCAGTTAGATCACACCAAATCAACTAAGAGCAACAACTCAAATCAGGTTAGATTAGGTTAAACAAAATTTAGGCAAATTATTCCGATTTGGGAAAAAATACCCGTGAAGTCAAAAAGAAGTTAAATCGAATTTGTAACAATCAAACAAAGATTTTGTAACCCTAAATATCGGATGAAACAAGGCGAAAAGGTTTAATTGTGAAATATATGAAAGATAACTCAACAAGCAAAAAGGGAAATATTCAAACAAAGATGCGATGGAAGAACATATACGGACAATTGCAAACTAGCAAAGTTGAAAATGGAGTGGTTAATTGAATAGCTTCGGCAACCACAAATAGCAACGAGGCAAATTAGAGACACACAAACATGAGATAGGAAATTATATATAGAGGAAGAAACCTCCTCTAATTTAAACCCTAAGGTTCAATGGGCTATATATTGGGCTATAACATCAATGACCAAACCCAACCCAATATTTCATTAAAAAATAATATCCCTCACTTTCACGTATACAACCCAATCCTACTCAATTTTTGAAACACATTACAACCCAACCCAACCTAAGTTTTTATTAAGTAAATGATATGGTTGTGTGTGTTTTATATTCATAGAAAACAATAAAAATGTTAGTATCAATATTGGTACCGATAGACGATATTAGTTTGGGTTGTCATGGAACTAATGCTTTCTAAATAATATATATTTTTAAATGATAAATGTTTATTTATTATATAATACATACTTACATATATATATAGGATAAGGATCCGTTAGGAACCACCCTTTATTGCGAGAACCGCGAGAACCAGTGTGAACACATGGCATTTTTATAACTGTATTATGTTTATACCAAAACACGCGTTCTTTTTTTCTTTCCTTATGTGTTATCTCCATTCTAGGGTTTCATAAGTTCACCGGTTCATGGTCTTCACACTCGTCTGAGATGCATTCACAGCGGCGAAGAGCCGTTCACGGTGGGTTTCACGGCATATAGATAGTCGGCGTTCACGTATTTCATGGTGATTGCAGTTGGTACGTTGTTTACAGCGACATATGGCGTCTCCTGATTCATCACTTGTATATCCTCGTATATCTGATGATCCTCCTCATACATTTTCTGAATATCATCTTCATACAACATCTGATGCCGACTTTGGTGGTCCATCTGCTGTCAATCCTGTTGATAGTTACAGATTTATGTCTAAAACTGTTGTAAGTCAACTTACCCTTCATGGCTTTGAAATTCAGACTATTGAATCTATGTCTACATCAAACAATGTTGTCTTATAATCAATGTATCTGATCGTTCATTATCTTTTGACACTACTTCGACTGGTACAACACCTACAAATACAGAACATCAAGAGTTGCAATTCATTCGATTTGTGACTAAAGGTATTATGTTGACTGTAAATGATGTATATACTTTGTAAATTATATTATATTAAACGATATGCACATGTGTATTATATTTACTGTAAATGATGTTGTATTAAATTATATGCACATGTGCATTATGTTGATTGTAAATGATATTGTATTAAATTATACGCACATGTGCATTATGTTGAAAATTAGACTATGTCGTTGATGTATAGTTTATGAACAAGTGCCTTATGGATGACTATCCAATTATGTACAAGATGGCAGCAAACAAATGGGCTTGGGTGGTGGACAACTACAAAAAAGGGAAGTGACTGTGTGGTATTGGCAAAGGAATAACAATCCGACAACCGGGGAGGCATGGGTGGAGTTTATGTAGGTTTTGGCGCTGCTGAGAGACACCAGAATGAAGACGGGTCAATATGGGTGGGGTTGGCACTCGGAAAAATAAGTCGACTTTTAATGTTAAAACCGTTAGAGAGGATTTGTGTGTCCATAAGCGACATACTCAGTTGATACAGCTATTGCATCTTCTTCCATTTTTTGTTTCTGCAACTGTCATATGGCTTCTGTTTGAGAGGATAGGCTACCATCTTCTTCCATTTTTTGTGCCACTTTCTAATACTTACTCTGGCCATATTGTTCTTGTGATCCAATTTGTCTTCTTTTGTTAATAGGTGAGTTGATCACCTTGGTATCTATAGCTCCATATCCAGGCTGACCAATTGTTTCCTGATAAATTAAAATTTCAATATTCTTGCTTGATTTACCTTTAATTTTGATAGGTCTCCTCCAAAGTTTCATGATATTACATTGTCCCAATAAATTTGTGATGCTATTGATCTCCTTGTGATGGACCAGATCAATTAGGCCTGCTTATAATTAATGGAAATGACTACTGGGAGAGACTTGAAAAGATTTATGAGTTTGGTGTTTGAGCACGTCGGGAGACTTTTCTGTTCGGAGTTTGAAGTCTAGGATACAAACATATAATAAGGAGGTTCCCGAGCAGGTATTTGTTTGGAATAATTGGACACCTTAAAAAGTTGGTTTGGTCGGGTGGATAGCCTTAGTCGAGAGACTCCCAACGAAGGTGGCACTTAACGCAACAGTCATCCAAACACAGTCAAATTGCTACGTTTTCTGCAGCAATTCCCCATAAACATGTGAACATATTTCCGTTTCATGTCAGTTCGCTAAAACAGTTTGGTCTGTAATTACTCACTGATGCAAAGGCCCGGCTACATTTATTTTCAGTCTCAAAGATTTGCTGGAATATCATAATATTGTCCAAGGGTCTGCAAAAAGGAAAAAAGGCGATTTATGCGGTGTCTCTTATCTACCTCTGGAGCGTTTGGCGAATGAGGAACAAGATGGTTTTTAATCAAAGTCAATTGTCGGTGCAGAAGGTAGTCAAGGAGATCAAGAACATTAGTTAGTTATGGGTAAAAATAGATCGAAGGAGGTGAGTTTAACTTGGGCGGCCTGGAACAATTTTGATGTATTTCCAGTATAGTATTATGTTTGTTTTTTGCTGTATGAGTTTTCCTTCTGTTAGTGGATGTAATTGTGGTGTAGCACCTTGCTAAATGTTATGAATAATTTTATATTAGTAACATCTACAAATTTAGATAAACAAGAGTTGCAATTCATACGCTTTGAGATTAAAGGCATTATACATTTATATGTGTTTCGAAGTTTACACTCACATGATTCATTTATATATCCTTAAAGTGTTTTTTCATAGTTTACTCTTACATGCTTCATTATTCTCTCATCAAGTAAGTCACATTTATTTACAATCATACCACAATAATGCACATGTGCATTATTTTGCAAATACACCATAATCCATGTTTAATTATTAACCCTTTTCTTTTTTTATCATTAAACATTAAACAAACAATTGATTTATTACATAAGTTACTTATATTTTCATACATCATGTAATCCTGCACATGTGCATTATGTTGCCAACCATCTTCCTGCACATGTGCATTATGTTGCCAACCATCACAAATAAACTGTTAATCATCAGTACATAATGTTATGCACATGTGCATCACATTACCAATGCCCCGTAATCATCACCGAATAAATGTTGAACAAGTGCGTAAACACGCCATATACCTTATTAATTAGAATGTTATATGTTTTACTTTTTATGTATACATGAACAATTACAAGTGTTGTACATTCTACACTACAGGAACAACTACAACTATTGTACATTCTACACCTAATGGCACGCTATATTGGATACCCTATGTTGAATATGTTGAATCTGAATACAACCATATGGTCATCAGTATCAACCATCGCCGTTACCGTTGATCTTGCCAACTTCTTGTTCTTTACCGCACGCACTTGGTCACCTCCCTTTTTTTATGTTTCATCACGTAACCTCTTTTTTTGAGGTTTCATCACGAGTTCGCTTAGTTGCCCGCATTTTTTGTGTTTATTTCTTCCTGCGCACCTGCGTGCATTATGTTGCCAACCATCTGTAATCATCAAAAAAATAAACTGTTAACCAACAATATATAATTATGCACATGTGCATCACATTATTAACACCCAATAATCATCAATAATACACATTAAACAAATAACTGTTATTTTTTACATTCATTACTTTTATTTTCATATATTACATAATCATGCACATGTGCATTATGTTGATACCAATCCATGATCATCACAAATAAACTGTTAACCATCAGTACATAATGTTACGCACATGTGCATCACATTACCAACGTCCCGTAATCATCACCGAATAAATGTTGAACATGTGCGTAAACACGCCATATACCTTATTAATTAGAATGTTATATGTTTTACTTTTTATGTATACATGAACAATTACAAGTGTTGTACATTCTACACTACAGGAACAATTACAACTATTGTACATTCTACACCTAATGGCACGCTATATTGGATACCTTATGTTGAATCTGAATACAACCATATGGTCATCAGTATCAACCGTCGCAGTAACCATTGATCTTGCCAACTTCTTGTTCTTTACCACACGCACTCCGTCACCTCCTTTTTTTGTGTTTCATCACGTAACTCCTTTTTTTGAGGTTTCATCACGAGTTCGCTTAATTGCCTGCTTTTTTGTGTTTATTTATTCTTGCGCACCTGCACGATATATTTAATGTGTTTACATAAATGATATCATTTAACATGAATTTAATAAAGGGATGCACATGTGCATAAACTCCCATCTGGATCATCAAACATTAATCAACCTTTTTTACCGTTTTGTTTAACCGTCGCATAATCATATTCCATTCCATCCGGCATTTTAATTGACCTTTCATCCCTTGGTTTCAAAAACAGAAATAAACATAACTTATCAATGAATATGTGGATTAACATTAACTTTATCATCACCATATACAATATGCACATGTGCATCAACGTAAACGACCTTATTAATATATTCTGGAAAATTATGCACTTGTGCATAGTGCATAATTATGCACATGTACATCAGCATGAATGACCTGAATAACCCATTCTGTCAAAGTATACAGATGAACATAACTATGCACATTTGCATCCATATGCATACCCTTATTAACTTAATCTAGCAAACCATACATATGTGCATAACTATGCACATGTGCATTACATGACTCACCTTATCAGCAAGCTTGCTTCAATAATAAACCTTAACCTGTACCAAATCAAAATTTGTAAGCTTGCTTGAATAATAAACCTTAACCTGTACCAAATCAAAATTCGTATTATCACTAACCATATATAACATTAATCATTAACAAATCTATTATGGTAAGATATGCACGTGTGCATAACTATACATATGTACACCTAATACCGACGGCGATTGATTCCCGGCGATACCGTCGTAGTGACACACTCATTGAACTATCTATTATTATAATCACGTTGGCACGTTGCTCTAATTACGAACGGATTAAAAATCCACAATGTTGCCCTAATTATTATGTTCCTAATATAGATTATACGACTAATTTTGTACGAATTTGGGGAACTAACCTCGATATATGACGAAATATGAAATATGTGCTGGTAAAATCTCAAATCTGAGATAAAATCTCAATCCAGATGCTTCGATATGGTGAACTGATGATGGCAAACTGATGATGTATTCGAGACGATTATGTAACCGATTGTAATCGACGATGATGATGGCGAACTGAAGATGTATTCGAGAAGATTATGTAATCGATTGTAATCGACGAATTGTTGAGATAATCAGGTTGAGAAATGTGGAAAGATTTGGATGTGATCGAGTTCTGGGTGTAGAGTTATGAGTGTGGACGTGAAAGTGTTTATTAAGTGTAATTTAATTTATGTTTGAAGTCCGATAGTGGAGGCAGATATTTTAAAAGTTGTTTGGTATTTACAAAATTGCCCCATGTTCACATTGGTTCTCGTGGTTCTCGCAATAAGGGTGGTTCTCGCATGAACCCTACCCTATATATATATATATATATATATATATATATACATATATATATATATATATATATTCATTAAAAAATTGTTATATTTGTTAAATAAGGTAATTTTTCTCTTTGAAGATATTTATTCATTTGAACTACTTAAAAGGTAATACTTATTTCATAAAAAAATGTTAATATCTGATTTTGAAGAAAATTTAATTATACTTGTAACAGAACTGGGCGATTAATAGGGATTATCAACTGGAATTTTATATGTATTTTTTCAAACTGATATATACACACACATACACATAAAACTTAATATATACTTTTTAAACCTATTAAAATTAATAAGTATACAATACCAACTGTACCTAGCAAATCTCGCAAATAGCAAAGTTATTGATAGTGTTTGATGAGGGTGAGATGTACACAAACCTTCCTCTATCCCTAGGGATCCAATACTAGCTAGTGACAGAGAGGCTGCTTTCAAAAACACCCACACCACGAATAACAAACTGTAGAACACAATCATATGCAAAGCACCTATAGTTGAAGGAAATCTAGTTCTGTACGCCACAAGAAAGACCCAAATGTACCATTTCTTAAGAGTCATTAACTTTAATCCTACATTACCACAAACTCTTTTCTTGGACCATGTCCTCGTAGAAGTGCAACTCTAGCAAATCCCGCCTAATAGGATTAAAAAGTATAATTATTCAAATTCTTCAAAGATATTGACCAATTTTGACCGATTTTGATTGTCTTTGACCGATTACCGATTTTGGGGGTTGATTAATTGAAATTGCATCGACAGCCTTGTAATTATCGATTAATCACCCCTAGAGGCCGATTTTTACAACACTGTAATTGTTAAAAGCATTAACTCATGATAGAGAACACGTACAACAACTAATTTTTCAAATTTACCATATATAAAATGCAAATACTAATGTTGATTAACCAAATCAAACCGATTAGATTATACCTAATCAATTAAGAACAAAAACTCAAATCAGGTTAGACTAGGTTAAACAAAATTTAGGGAAAATAAGATTTTGTAACCCTAAATCTCATATGATACAAGGCAAAAAAGTTAAACTGAGAAATCTATGAAAGATAACTCTACAAGCAAAAAGGGAAACATTCAAACAAAGATGCAATGGAAGAACATATACTGGCAATTGCAAACACGCAACGTTGAAAATGGAGTGGTTGATTGAATAGTCGCGACAACGACAAATAGCAATGAGGCTAATTAGAGACACACAAAGATGAGATAGGAAATTAGATATAGAGGAAGGAACCTGTAGGTCCCTCGGAGGTTGAGGTTTAACCTATTCCTTGTTATATCTAACACACTAGCGAGTGCGGAATCCAAGCTAGCATGCAAACCGAGAAAGAACAAGCACAAACACAACACAAGACTTCACCGATTAACACCACTTGTATTAAACGTATGAAAGGTTCGGTTACAAGCACAAGGTTTACAAATGTATTCTGCAAACTCTCTCTAACTTTCGTGTGTGTGTGTTTCTGGACAGAATGCTCCCTATGTGTCTCCAATGTCTCCTCTGAAATGAACACAACACATGGGTATTTATACCCGAACACAGCATGTCTGTGTCGAAGGATCAGATGGATGATCGAAGGATCATCTATCGACCAGAAACCTGTCGAAGGATCAACATGTACCTCGAAGGATGAGATCTTTCGAGGTCCATCCATCGAAGGTTATCTTTCGAGCTCATCGAAGGATCTAAACAATCCTTCGATGACACATCTTTCGACCCAGACCTATTACAACCATTGTTCAAACTGTTTGGCCAAGTCAAACCGGAGGATGGTTGACTTGGTCAAATTTACAGGACTAACAAAGACATCGTTGTTTATCAAGACGAAATACAGACAAAGTACAGACACAAGTGCACCAACAAACTCCCCCTTGGCTGTAGCTTTGTCTGGCTGTAGCTTTGTCTCGATCTTGGTTCTTGTGGGTCTCTCGTGTCTCGATCTTTGTCTCGATCTTCATGACTTCAAGCCTTTGACGTCCTTTCAAGTCTTCAATGTCGGAGGATCTTTAAAGTCTTCACGTCTTGAAAGCAGAAAGTGTACCAACAAACTCCCCGTTTCATGTAGGAAGTGTGTTGACAAACTCCCCCTTAACATAAGCTCCCCCTTGAGTTATGCTCGTGAAAGTCTTGATCTTTATGAATTGAGATCCTTGTGGTGTTGATAATGGCCAGCGGCAACTCGATCATCTTTGTCTTTTGAGTGCCTTCACGTCGTGTCTTCATTCCGAGGCTTGTCATCGACCATGTTCTCCTTGCCTTTAGAATCTGCACATGCAAGAAATCTAAACGCGTAATGAGAACAACTGCTTGGAATATCATAAGCAAACGACACACATGTGACCATTGTTCTATCAAACACCGTCCGACAGTATGAAAGTTTAAAAATATTTTATCAATTTCAATTTTAACTTTCAACACTTTGCAAATTTCGACCGTTTATGAAGATTTGGTCGTTTTCGGTTTTCGTTCAGGTTTCAGGTAACGAAGACTCGAGCTCCAACATCGTACGATCGAAAATAAAATAGAAATAAAATCTTTTTGGCTTTTATAAAGTTTATATTAAAACACTCTTAAAATCTTTTTGGAATTTTTGAATATTTCAAATGTAAAGACTGAAAGCAGTAAATAAATATATACAAAGATGCAGAAACTGAAAGCATTAAATAAATATTTACAGACATTCTTTTTGTGAGTTTCGAGGGTAAGAGAATCATATCAGTGTACGGTCATGCCAAAACGCTCTTGTTGTTCAGTTAATTAACATTAAGATAAGCATCCTATAACAATTATCGGTATTGTTGTCCACATAAGCTCAACTTATCAGATGTAATCATGGCGAGGGGATACATTAAGGTATGATTTATACTTACCGACCGGTGTTCATCCACATCACGACACATTCCCGTATCAAGGTATGCACGAGGGTTCATCTTACCGGTGAGTATACCGATTATCATCTGTTTGACCGTATATGATGTGAGATTCTCACTTATTTTGATTTGAAAACAAGCCCTATGTGATAGAATCACTTATTTATGAGGAACTTGATTTTCGATGCATGAGGGCACAGGAGCAAGTCCGTGAACAGGTCAGTACTTTCGTACAGCAGAGAGACGAACTTGGCTCCCGGATAAATAATTTGTGATATATTATCACTTATTTTGAGGGACATGTGATTGTTGATCACTTATTGAGGTCGAATGCAATATGTACACGTATGTATAGTATCATGGAAGATCTAGACTTGCGTCCCCGTTATTTTTCGAAAAAAGAAACAACCATGATACCCAGATGATAAGCAGCATAAAGACCGAATATCTCAGAACCTCGGCAATCTATCAAACGAAATTTCGGTACTAAGACCATATGCCAATGAATGGTTCCCACCCAGTCTTCAGTCGGATTTAAGTTTATATCACCCTGCACACTTTAAAATGATTGTGAGCCTACCGATACATCTTATATAGAGCTGCTTATCGTTTTTCATTTAAGGTTTAAAGAGGTTTGGACAGACCACTGATGTACTATCATTTTCTCTTTTGCTCGCCAGGAAACTCATTTTTGCTTTTCTATTGTTTTTGTGATTTTGAAATTTTTTAATGTTTTTGGATTTTTCAAATTTTGGATTTACTCCCCCTAAAATCAATAAACTAAGACAAATTTAAAACACAAAGGTATTTACAAAAATGATTTTCCGATGTTGGTTTACTCTTGCTTGACCTTAATGCCGTTTACCAGTAATAAATAGTCAAATCTTGATTTGTCAAATGCTTTGGTAAAAAGGTCGGCACGTTGGTCATCGGTGTGGACATAAGCAACATCGATTAGTCTTTTCTCAAAGCAATCACGTATGAAGTGATACTTAATTTCGATGTGCTTAGTCTTTGAATGCTGCACAGGATTTTTAGTGATCTGTAAGGCAGCAGAATTATCAACGTAAATAGGAGTAGTTAGGAATTCAAAACCGTAATCACGCATTTGTTGTTGTATCCACAGGACTTGGGAGCAACAACTTGAGGCAGCAATGTATTCAGCTTCGCATGTTGATGTAGCGACGCACGTCTGCTTCTTGCACTGCCATGTGACTAGGCGATTTCCCAAAAACTGACATCCAGCCGTTGTGGATTTGCCGTCGATTTTGCATCCGCCAAAATCAGAATCACTGAATGCGATCAAGTCAAAGTTATTATCCCTAGGGTACCACAGACCGGTGTCAGGGTAACCCTTCAAATAACGAAAAATCCTTTTTACAGCTGCAAGATGTGAGGCCTTCGGGTTGACTTGATATCTGGCAAGCTGGCACGTTGGGTACATTATATCTGGTCTTGATGCTGTGAGGTACATAAGAGATCCGATCATCGCGCGGTAGTATGAGGGACTAGTAGCTTCACCCTTCAAGTCTGGAGTAATTCCGTGATTTTGTGGTAATGGGGTACCGATGGGCGTTGCATCAGACATCTGGAACCGGCTCAAGATGTCACCAACATATTTAGTCTGATGGATGAATATCCCAGACTCAGTTTGTTGTACTTGTAGGCCCAAAAAGAAGGTCATTTCCCCCATAGCACTCATCTCGAATTTATCCTGCATTACACGCTCGAAATCCCTACACAAAACATCATTAGTAGAACCAAAAATAATATCATCAACGTATACCTGTACCAGTAGAAGATCTCCATCTTGTTCTTTGATGAAGAGAGTACAGTCGATAAGGCCTCTGCGAAATCCATTCTCCAGCAAATAATTAGATAAGGTTGCGTACCAAGCTCGCGGTGCTTGATGAAGACCATAGAGAGCTTTGTTGAGCAACCAAACCCGATCGGGATGGATAGGATCTTCAAAACCTGGAGGCTGTTCGACGTACACCTCTTCTTCTACCACACCATGTAAGAATGCACTTTTCACGTCCATCTGGTATACCTTGAAACCTTTGAATGAGGCATAAGCCAGAAAAATCCGAATTGCTTCTAGACGCGCCACAGGTGCATACACTTCGTTGTAGTCGATCCCTTCTATCTGACGAAAACCTTGAACGACTAGCCATGCTTTGTTTCGAATAACGATTCCACGGTCATCCTTTTTGCATTTAAACACCCAACGGGTACCAATCTTCTTGTAACCAGCAGGTTTCTCTACGAGTTTCCAGACACCAAGCTTCTGGAATTGTTGCAGTTCTTCCTGCATCGCTTCAACCCATGAGTTATCTTTCAAAGCTTCTTTCCAAGTTCTTGGCTCTTCCTGTGAGACATAACACGCGAAAGACCAATCATTTTGTTGACCAGATTCTCTAATCGCCGCATACAAGCCTGCATTGTTGTTGTTTCGCAACATGTTTCTTGTTTGAACGCCACTTTGTACATTTCCGATGATGTTTTGTTGAGGATGGGTATTGTGAATCCTTGTCTCTGGATTATCTTGAACTGGAATATTTGTACCCAGGTTGTTGAGATTGAGATCAACAACTAATTCAATGCCCGGAATTGACGAAGAGGATGATGCAGTAGCTTCAGCTGTTCCAGGGACGCCCACTGGAGGTGTACCCTCTGAAGTACCATGAACTGCTGTTATTGGGGCTTCTTGATCTGCATCGAGAAATTCATCATCCTCTGAAGATTCGTTCAATTCGGTAGCATCGTGAAAATCCTCATTGTCGAGAGCATTGTTGTTCACTGAAGATGGTTCTTGATTGACAATAATGGGACGAACCAATGGTGAATCTGTTGCATTGTCACTCTCGAAAAACATCCTTGCCGCAGCATTTTCTTCAACTGCTTCAACATTGATCGAATTGAAAAAGTCATCGTACTCAAACATCCAAGGCTGACCAGGATTTTTGACTGGTAAAGTGTGCCTTTGTACTCTGACTTCAGACCATTCCTCGACCCTTTTAGTCTCTAGATTCCAGACTCTTAAGTTTGGGGTGGAATACCCAAGAAAGTATCCCTCAATGGCTCTTGCCCCAAACTTTCCATTAGGATCGATTATTGTGCACGGAGCTCCAAACGGTTCAAGATATGACAAATCTGGTTTCCGTTTGTTAATAAGCTCAAAACAGGTCTTGTTGTGCCTTTTGACTGTAAGGACTCGGTTCAACGTATAACATGCAGAGGCCACAGCTTCAGTCCAGAAGGGAATCGGCAACTGTGACTCTACCAACATAGTCCTAGCAGTCTCGATCAATGTGCGGTTCTTACGTTCAGCGACGCCATTCTGTTGAGGAGTATAAGCTGCACTAAATTCGTGAAGAATACCCTTTGAAGTGCAAAACTCCGCCATGGCATGATTTTTGAATTCAGTACCATTATCGCTACGTATCCGCCTAACCTTCAACTTATATAGATTCTCAATCTGAATGATCAAGTTTTTGATAATACCGAAGGTTTCACTCTTATGTGCCATGAACGCCACCCAAGAAAATCTTGAATAATCATCAGTTATCACGAGGCAATATTGATGATTCCTGATGCTTTTGTGCTTGACAGGACCGAACAAATCCATGTGCAAACGTTCAAGAGGAACAGCCACCGTGTTGACTTTCTTTGTAGGGTGTCGCTTCTTCGTTTGTTTTCCTTTCTGGCACGAGACACAAACGTCTTGAAGATGGAAGTTTTTAAGAGGAACACCATTCACCAATTCATTTGACACCAAATGATTCATTTTGCGTAAGTGAATGTGACCCATTCGTCTGTGCCAAGAGATTGTGTCTTTTTCTGTGGCTTTGGAAACGAAACAAGTTGCTTGTGCAGACGTTGTGATAGCTTGGCTCATATCAAGGACATACAAATCATTTATCCTTGGAGCCGACAAGAGAATCCATTCTTTCGGAATTTTGAAGCCGGGTTTCAGCACATAACATCCATTTGCATCAAAGTGTACTGAGAACTGCTTATCACAAATTTGAGAAACACTAAGAAGATTGTGATCAAGTTGTTGTACAAAGTTGATCTTATCAAAGCTAACAACCCCGTTGGAAATCATTCCTTCACCCGTAATATATCCGCCCTTATCTCCAGCAAAAGCAACATAACCTCCTCTAATAGATTTGACGTCGTAGAGAAGCTTCATGTCGCCTGTCATGTGCCTGGATGCCCCACTATCAACAATCCAATGACTACTGATAGTTCCTCCTGGAACACCCTGCACATGAACTCACATAATTAGTTGGAGATGGGGACCCAAGCCATTGTGGTCTTGGGTCTTCCATTTTCATCAATAACAATAACCTCTATTCTTTGATGATTTGAAAATTGTGATGGTCCCCCTGATTCTTTAACCGTTTTTGGTTTCCAGGTCTGTTTTATTATTCCAGTGTTATTCTTTAAAATTTTAACTTCATGGTTGTCAGAAGTTTTTGAATTTTCTGGTTTGACAGAAACAGATGATTTGTTAACCGCATCAGTTTTAATTGCTTTTTCAATTTTCTTGACCTGTTGGCGTTTCTGTTTCTTTTCCCTTTCTTTTACAAGGCGGGGATCTTGTTTTGATGAACCAGATCGCTTGCGGTCAATGTGGTCACGGGGAACATCAACTATGCCTTTTTGTTTATGAAGATACGGGCAATTTCGAACGATATGCCCGATTGTTCCACATTCAAAACATGATCTTCGTTCAACAAACCCCGAAGTATCATGTGATCGTCTTGTCGATGATGAACTTTGTGATCCCGAGGTACTAGGTTTTGAACTATTTTGTTCATTCCTTTTCATCACAGTTGCTTTCTTGACAAAATCTAAGTTAGATTGGTTTTCAAACTTTGCAATTTTGTCCGTTCCCTTAGATTTCACAAAGTTCACATTCTTCTTCTTCTTCTTCTGATTCGGCTTCTTTTGGCTTTGAGTCGGTGCTTTACCTTTAGATTTGGTATGATTTTGCTGTTTTTGCACTGTTGGTAATTTCTGATTGCCAAATTGTTTTCTAATTTCAGCCTTTGGGATAGGAGGGCACTGTGTTACTGTAACCCGTAACCCTGTCTTTCCTAAAAACTTACTTGTTGAATTTTCAAAGACTTTACTGATTAAAGATTGATTAACATTCTTAATAGGAAAATCTTTGTCTGAATAGATTTTATCATCACCAACAAGAGTGTACAGCAAATCCACACTCTCCGACTCTTTCTCAGACGAGGACTCGATTGCAACAGTCTTAGCGGGTTTTGCAGGAGGATCACACAGAATATGATTCTCAAGAGGTATGTCCTCTTCGTTTATCACCGCATCAGACTTTGCTGAATCAGTATCATCGGATTCATCATCAGAAGAATCAGCATCCTCAATCACAACTGGAGGATCCTGATTCTGTTCAGCAGTTACAAATGTATCTGCTGACACATCTGAATCTGACGATACTTCTTTCTTGTATCCGAGTCCTGCTGCAAATTCCTCAACGTCCAAAGGAACAGATGGCTCAAAGTGAGTCCTATACTCTTCATCAGGCAGGGCATCAAAATTGTTTCTCACGGGTGGTGGACATTTCTTATAACCTATGCATGTGACATCCCGTTTCTCTTTCTGAACATCAATGATGTGATCCAACACATAGCTAGAACTCAAATAACTGTCTAACTTGAGTCGGATCGCCTCACTTTCTGTTTTAACACAAGCCATTTCTTTTTGCATTACCTCAAGACGAGTTATATACAAATTAATATCAGTTTGTTTTCTGGAAACCATTTTTGTCAGCTCTGTTTTATCTTTCTTTAACGTTTCAATCATTGACTTAAATTCCTTTTCATGGTTTTCATAAAACATGTTGGCTTCAGTGCACTTGGAAAGATCAACGGTCAACTTCTGGTTGTGAATGAATGTCACATCATACTTCTCTTGCAAAGCCTCGTGTTTGCTTTGCAATTCACACCACTTATCATTCACAGAAACATGTTTGTCTTGCAAGTCAAACAAACTAGCTTGTAAAGCATCATGTTTGCCTTGCAACTCAGACATGTTTGCCTCTAAATCAGCACATTTAACACGCAAACTATCACAGTTATCACAGCTAACAGAAGTGGGTTCATCGACACATACCTGACTTGATGAACTGTCGACATTCGCCATAAAGGCTGAATGGAGAGAAGACAAAGAATAAGCAGCTTGATCCACCAAAATAGATCTTCTTTGAATTCCTGCTGCAGTTTCTTCCAATAGCTCATCAATATTTGCATCGACTGACACACTTGATGTGTCATCTTCCTGATCATTTCCTGAACCCGAGGACTCTTCATCTGAACTTCCACTGTAACCTGAGCTGTTTTCATCTTCAGAAGACTCATCACCATTGGTGGAAGATTCTCCACCACTGGTGTGTTTAAGATCCTTGACAATTTCAGCAAAACAAGCTGTTCCATCTGGAGCATCGTTTCCCAACTGAATAGACCAATCACAACCTTCATCTACTTGAACCACAAGTGCCTGGTTGGCATTTGATGGTCCTGCTTGAGTCTGGTTGTTGACAGGCACCAATGTGCGAACATTGTTCCTATTCTGGTTCTGCTGGTTGCCTTGACCTCTGAAAGGATTCTGATTTCCATGTTGAGATGGTCTTGTACATTCACGCTTGAAATGACCACGTTCACCACAATTGAAGCATTTGACAGCCTGCTTATCAAACCCATACTTGGTGTCTTTCTTGCTCTCCAAGCTGGTTCTGCCAGTTCTCTCCATGAAATCCTTTGCTCGCCTAACAGCACTGGCAAAGGCCCACTTGATGTCCATCATCTCCATCTCCTCTTTATCAATCTGCTGATAGTCTTCTTGTGTCAGATTAATATTACCAATCTGACCTTCCACTAATCCACAGTATGCGCTCACCAAAGTGTTTAGCAGCTCCATGTGTTCCTTAGCTACTTCCACACTGACTTTAGAAAAGCTTGAGGTGTCGAGCCGTACTGTATTTGGCTTTGATTGTTGACCAGCAGATGATGTGCTTCCATAACACGCTTGCTGTTGAGGAGGAAGTGGATTCCCATACATGTCTGTTGGTACGGTAGATTGAGGAGGAAGTGGATTCCCAAACATATCAGTTGGTCTGAGAGGTCGTTGGCTTTGTTGTTGTGGTACTGATTGAGGGACTGGTTCAAGCAGATTTCCATACATGTCTGTCTTTGGAGGGACTGGAACTTGGATAGTATTGCCATACATGTCAGTGCTGGTCACAAACGCTGTTTGAATTGGAGCATGTGAAGAAGGTTTTGTAGAAGTGCTAGAAGTTCCATAATACATCTCAGGATTTTGTGGCACTGGAACTCTTTTTGCCTTGAGAGTTTCTTCTTGATTCTTGTTTTCCAGGATTTGAACAAAGTCGTTGAAGCTTGTTGTAGCTAAAGTACCATTGTACTTCATGATTTCCAAGAAAGTATTCCATTGAGGTGGCAACGCATCTGCAAACCTTTTTACAATCTCTGCAGAAGTTGTAACAACCCCAAAATTTGCTAATTCAGTCAGCAAATGATTAAATCGACTTATCAAATCACCCAACGACTCATTCTCCATACAAGTAAAACTATCAAACTCTTTCTTCAGCAATTCTTTTCTCAATTGACGTGTCGCTTCATTTCCTACGCCCCTTGTCTTCAACGCATCCCACAACCTTTTCGTTGTCTTGTAACTGACAAATTGATGATAAATGTCTTTACTTAACGCCTGAGTAAGGATGGCATATGCTTTCTTTTCCAAATCGTAGACCTTCTTCTGATCTTCCGTTAGATCTGCAAATGTAGCAGCAGATGATGCGGCAACCTCTATTGTTTGATCGAAATCTGTGATGAACCGCAACCATAATTCTGTATTTTGACCAAGAACGTATGTATGAAATCTATCAATCCATCCTGGATATTCGTATAAGTGCATCAACTTTGGAGGCCGATTCAAACTTCCAGTTTCGCTCTCGCTTAAGAGAATGCTTTGAACACTTGGAATTTGATTTGATACAAATGCCCATTGACCAGTAGAAATTGCATTAGCTTGAGAAGATACCGGTGTGGAAGATGACGGAGTACCAAAATACATATCTGTATTTACCAGAGTATTCCACCTTGGATTCATTTTTGATCAAGAAAAATAAGAACCTGAAAATCACAAACTTGTTAAGCAAAAACAGACTAAGGATCGAAAGATCAAAGCTTGTTCGAAGGATCAACAGTGTTCGAAGGATCACTGTTGAGTTTCGAACAAAGATTTCGAAAGATTCTCCAACCGAAGGATCCTTATCTTTCGAAAAAGAACTGTAGACCGAAAGATGTATGCTTCGAAATGATTCCTTGGTTCGAAGGATGATGATCTATCGAACCTCCACTGATCGAAAGATGTATGTTTCGAAATGATTCCTTGGTTCGAAGGATGATGATCTATCGAACCTCCACTGATCGAAAGATGATCTTTCGAAATGATTCCTTGGTTCGAATGATGATGATCTATCGAACCTCCACTGATCGAAAGATGATCTTTCGACTTCGAAGGATATCCTTCGATCGGTTCTGACACAGTTGACAAAGAGTGACAGGTTGGTGAAAAAGGTGATGGGTTGGTAAATCTTTCGGCAGAAAGTATGGTCAGACCATGATTTTCTGCAAAAACAGATTTGAACAAATAAAAATATAACCCAAAAATGACAAACTTTATCCAGAATCCGGTCACCGGAGAAGCCGGAATTTTGGCCGGAAATTGCCAAACACCTCAAAAACAGGTTTTTAAGTTACCCAACCCGTCATGCAACACACCCGGTTAGTTTAGAACACGTTTTAACGACAAGAAAAGCGATAAAAACAGTAAAAGCGGGTTCAAAACCAAGAGAGTTTTTGTCCAAAACACTCCAAAATCTTGTAAAAACCCGGTTTTTAACAAGGAAAAGAGCCACGGCTCTGATACCACTTGTAGGTCCCTCGGAGGTTGAGGTTTAACCTATTCCTTGTTATATCTAACACACTAGCGAGTGCGGAATCCAAGCTAGCATGCAAACTGAGAAAGAACAAGCACAAACACAACACAAGACTTCACCGATTAACACCACTTGTATTAAACGTATGAAAGGTTCGGTTACAAGCACAAGGTTTACAAATGTATTCTGCAAACTCTCTCTAACTTTCGTGTGTGTGTGTTTCTGGACAGAATGCTCTCTATGTGTCTCCAATGTCTCCTCTGAAATGAACACAACACATGGGTATTTATACCCGAACACAGCATGTCTGTGTCGAAGGATCAGATGGATGATCGAAGGATCATCTGTCGACCAGAAACCTGTCGAAGGATCAACATGTACCTCGAAGGATGAGATCTTTCGAGGTCCATCCATCGAAGGTTTTCTTTCGAGCTCATCGAAGGATCTAAACAATCCTTCGATGACACATCTTTCGACCCAGACCTATTACAACCATTGTTCAAACTGTTTGGCCAAGTCAAACCGGAGGATGGTTGACTTGGTCAAATTTACAGGACTAACAAAGACATCGTTGTTTATCAAGACGAAATACAGACAAAGTACAGACACAAGTGCACCAACAGAACCTCCTCTTATGTAAACCCTAAGGTCCAATGGGCTATAACATCAGTGACCAAACCCAACCCAGAGGTGAGCATTTGTTGGTTTGGTTTGAGCTAAAACCAAGTCTGTAAACGGTTTTTAGATTCTCATATAACCAATATGATTCGATTACAAACAATTTGCTTAGTTCAGTTGTTGGAGAAAATAGTTCAATTAATTCACCGACACTGAATTAGCCAAACTCTTCATAATCGAGTTAATAAATCTAAATCACAATTTGGTTAATTTGGCCGAACCAACATAAAGTAGGTGGATTCAAGCTAGTGTCAATTAATAAATCCAATCATATATTGGACATATAACATACTATTTATAAAAAACAAAAATTTAATGGTGTTTTTTTATGTTGATGCGGTTTGGTTCGGTTAATTAAGTTATTTATAAGCATAAAACCATAACCGGACAGCAAATTCGGTTAAAAAAAACATAACCAAACCATGGGTTTCTCAATCAATTCGGTTATCTGATTTTCATGCTCACCCTACTGAAGCAAATTCGATTTTGTCTGATTTTCTCAATCAATTGTTGTCATGATTCAATTTTTCTGCACCTGGCTAAAAGAGTAAACGTAACAGTTCTGCGCACCTAAAACAAATAATGCGAGACATGACTGTTCAAACCAAAAATTCAAAGATACAAATCCATCTATGGTGGTTATCAAAGATCTTAGAAATAGGTATCGATTGAAAAAGTTGGAAGACATGCAAAATCGACAAAAAACAGAGAGAACAATCACTCATGTGAGGATCCCAACAATCATTAGAGAAGTACGGCATGTCTATCACACACGTTTTTCTACCTTTACCACTGAGATTAACGTAACTAATCCACCCGCATAGCATGTGAGGATCCCCGCAGAATTCTGGTTCTTTAATCACCCATCTCATTTCGTCAACGTCAACTTCAACAGGGAATGAATCGTATGGCCGCTAACCCGTCACGAACAGCTTTTCGCCCAAATTTCCAAACTCTGGAAGCAAGACATGTGACGTCAACGAATTCTTCATTTTTAGCGGTGTCAGGGCGGGGTTAGGATCGAGTCTCACTTCACATAAACCGATATCTTTGTTCAGGGTATATATCTTTCCTTTAAAACATGTGAATCACTGATTGGGACATTGGATGACAGATGAGTCCAGCTCGCTCGTTTACCATTAAACGAGAACGATACTGTCCTAGAGTGTCAGGATGAGATCACAAACACCCACTATCCGTTGTTTGTGAAAAGACAAGGGTACCCTGGAAGGCGTTTGGATCAGCAACCACATGAACCGGGAAGGATATTCTTGCGTTAGAACGGAGAAGGATGGTCCGGAACATTCTTCCGTCACAGTCCTCCAACCAGCACTCTTTTCTTTTAGCCACTCGAGTGGAGATGCGTATGGCCATTGGTTGTCTAGACAACATGAACTTTTTTCCTGTTTGAGGGGGCACTTGTCCGCCACAATTTGCACACACCACTGAATGCAAGAAAGTCGACAACTCCCAGCCGCATCATGATTAATAAGAGAATTTCTGGGATCGACCAGGATGGTGTATCATCATCTTCGTTAATAGTCTTGGATCTCTTCCTGTTGCTTGCATTTTGATTCTGCTTTCCAGACATACCTACAGTATTGAAGGAAAACTGACTATTCAAGCTCCTGGTAATATATGGAAAGGCCCGATTTATAAGAAAAAATAATGCGAAAACAAGATTAGTTTATTTACACAACCTTGAAAATTTTTCAATCTCGAAAATTTTAAAAGTGTAAGAAATTTATTGAAATGCATCTTTTATTCATCTATTTTGAAATAAAATGTATAAATTAAACAAACAGCACACATAGAGTATCCTTCCAGTTTTGTAAGTTTGGTTACGTTGGAAACTAGAAATTGTAAAATGCAATAACAAAGATACCACTAGAAACAAATTTACTTGATCTTAACAAAACTCTCTAAACGAACCATCATTTAGATCTCTGGAAACTTAGAAATCTTCAAACAGATTGTATTCTTACCAAGTAACTTAATTTTAACAGTGTAATATTCAATAGCATAAATCTTTTTGAGAAAACAAAATCTCAAAACTTTAATAGTACCTTTCGTATAGGTAAGAAAGCAAAATCTCAATAGAATAAACTTTAATTTTGAGAAACAAAGTCTCAAAACTTTAATCAGTGACTATGGCACCATCCACGCTATTGCCATCTCTACTCAAATCTAAAAGCAAGAAGTGACAACTTATTCCGTATATGTTCAGGGTCTTCTCCTTCACCAACAAGCATTTCAAAACGCATTCTAGGAGAATAATTAACGTTAAGTGCTTCCATGACCTTATCATACGGAACTATAAAAGCAGAAGCACACGCCCTGCAGTAAATTTTTATGTTTAATGAAAATACGATGAGACCATTTGCATTTAAGTGAAGAGGTATTGGGGTAGAGAAGGTTACCTAGGATGGTAAATTACTTCGAAGTTAGTTCTTGTGTTCATGGCATCAGATGCATGGAATAATACGCCATGTCGCATAGTGTTTCCGTGTACATCTGATTTATAATAGCACATATTTAACATTCAAAAATATATAATCATAATCTGAAAAGAAAAAAATCATATAACAAGGATATGGACATTTGAATTTATAATACCTGAGAGATACCCTATGAACAAGCAACATGTTATGATCCAATCTGTTGATACATATTATGTGGACGCGACTTGGTTCGGTTCAACTCAGTTCGGTTCGACCCGGTTAGCTTCGGCTAAAGCCCGACGTCACGACATTCCTCCGTCGTGCGTCCCAGAGTTCGACACGCGAAGCACGGAGAGCCGAGGACATTTCCCGCTTGACACATCATCATGACATCATCATGATGATGTCATGATGATGTCATGAAAATAATATGCATGCAAATATTCAAACTTGGGCCAATTAAATCAAAACCGTATGCATGATTGGGCCTAATCTTTGGGTTTTGTACCAAGCCCAATCGCACAAGTGATTATTATATATATTCCGAAATCATTCTTGATTTCGGTGGACACGAGGAACAGAACATGTTGATACACATTTTGTGGACGCCACTCGGCTCGGTTCGATCTGTTTCGGTTCAACCCGGTTAGGTTCGGCTCAAGCCCGACGTCACGACATTCCTCCGTCGTGCGTCCCAGAGTTCGACACGCGAAGCACGGAGCGCCGCGAGCCGATTCCCGCTGCCACATCATCATGACATCATCATGATGATGTCATGATGATGTCACAAAGTTGACTAAACTTAGCAATTATGATGTTGTGAATTCTTGTACGTGCATGGTCTAAACCGTATGCAACTTTGGGCCATTGTCACTTTGGGCTTTGACCAACCTTGGGCCGGACATAAGGGACCCAATCGCACAACATATATAATCCGAAATCACTTGTGATTTCGGTAGACACAAGACAACAAACAAGACACAAGGGTGTGTGTGTGCAACGGACAAGAAAAAGCAGCGCACAAGTGAGCACCGGAGAGAACCAAGAGAGAAGTTTTAGTGTGTTTGTGTTTAACCGGATCTTGTATCATCTTGTACTCGTACTCTTATCATAAATATACAAGTGTGTTAAACTTTGAATCTTCGGGTCTTGTATCTCGTGTTCTTGTCGTGTTCGATCTCGGTTTGCTTTCCCGGTTGGATTCCGCACAACCGGGTTGGTTTGTACACAAGGATTAGGCGACTAGATCCTCCCCTAGCCGGACCTACAAGTGGTATCAGAGCCTTGGCTCTTCTCCTTGTTAAAACCGAGTGTTTTTCATGTTGTTCTTCAAGTTTTTAAAAGTCTGATTTTCTGAAAAACCGGGTTTTTGCTGAGTGTGTTTATCAAAACTTTGTTATGTTCATGTTTGCATGTTTATTTTGTTGGTTTTGATTACAGTTTAGCAAAAGTTTGTGTTTGAAATATCAAAGGTTTTCCAGAATATTCTTGATGTTCATCTTTGTTCAAATTGGTTTTTGACAAAATTACATGTTTGATCTTCGAAGATATATTTTCAAAGTTGTTTATGCTTTGAAATTTGGGTTTTGATTATAATATTGTTATTATAGATCAAGTTGGTAAGGTTAATCATCTCGGTTGGTGAAGCAGCATTGTGCAGTTGACAAAGGGGTACTTGTGTCAGACTGTTCCCACCTTCTAAATCTTCTTTTTCGGCGAATCAACTTTTTCAACTAATCAGAAACTTTTCAAAAATTTTCGACGGATCAAAACATATTGTTGGGCCTGTTTCGTCATTCACAAGCCCAAGATCCATCTGGACCAGCGAATTTGATTTCAGCGAATTTGATTTCAGTAACCAGCGAATTTGATTTCAGTAACCAGCGAAATTGCTTGACCCGGCGAACTCAAATCCAAAGGCGACTTTGGTAACCGTGTAATCATCCTCAGCGAGATTATTACGGTTTTTCGGCGATTTTACTGATCGTCGTAATAGCGAGAATAGGCAGCGAAATTCAGCAGCATAACCAGCGAACTTAATAAGACCAGAAAAAAAAAAAAAAAAAAAACAGCGAATTTAACAGAACAGAAAAGCCAGCGAATTAACAGGGTGGAATTTCTGATTGTCGCACAAGTAACTGGGCTTCTAAGTGGGCTTCTGGTGGAATTTTTTTTTGGGCTGCAGATGTGAGTCGCACAAGACAAGCTAGTCGAACAAGTTGTTGACTCGCACAAGAGTTGTTTAGTCGCACAAGTAGTTGGGCTTGCACAACAAATAATTTGGGATTCTATTTGGGCTCGTTTTCGTCGCCTATCTTTCAAGAAGTGTGGTTCATCGCGTTGTATCACAAGACTTGTTTCGTCGGATCTTTGTTTCGCGGGATTTTGTTTTATCAAGATATTAAAAAAAAAAAAATTGTATAAGTGATTTAACTGTTTGTTTGAGGTGTGATTTTCAGGTATTAGTTTTCTTGATCAAAAATGAATCCAAGATGGAATAGACCGGTAAATACAGATATGTATTTTGGTACTCCGTCTCCCGCACCGGTGTCTTCTCAAGCTAATGCAACTTCTACCGGTCAATGGGCATTCGTATCAAATCAAACTCCAAGTATTCAAAGCATTCTCTTAAGCGAGAGCGAAACCGGTAGTTTGAATCGGCCTCCAAAGTTGATGCACTTATATGAATATCCAGGATGGATTGACAGATTTCATACATACGTCCTTGGTCAAAATACAGAATTGTGGTTGCGGTTCATCACAGATTTCGATCAAACAATAGAGGTTGCCGCATCATCTGCTGCTACGTTTGCAGATCTTACGGAAGATCAGAAGAAGGTCTATGATTTGGAAAAGAAGGCATATGCCATTCTTACTCAGGCGTTAAGTAAAGATATTTATCATCAGTTTGTCAGTTATAAGACAACGAAGAGGTTGTGGGATGCATTGAAGACAAGGGGCGTAGGAAATGAAGCGACACGTCAATTGAGAAAAGACCTGCTGAAGAAAGAGTTTGATGGTTTTACTTGTATGGAGAATGAATCTTTAGGAGATTTGACAAGTCGATTTAATCATTTGCTGACTGAATTGTCAAATTTTGAGGTCGTTACACCTTCAGCAGAGATTGTGAAAAAGTTTGCAGATGCGTTGCCACCTCAATGGAATACTTTCTTGGAAATCATGAAGTACAATGGCACTTTAGCTACAACAAGCTACAATGACTTTGTTCAAATCCTGGAAAACAAGAATCAGGAAGAAACTCTCAAGGCAAAAAGAGTTCCAGTGCCACAAAATCCTGAAATGTATTATGGAACTTCTAGCACTTCTACAAAACCTCCTTCACATGCTCCAATTCAAACAGCGTTTGTGTCTCACACTGACATGTTTGGCAATACTATCCAAGTTCCAGTCCCTCCAAAAACAGACATGTATGGAAATCCGCTTGAACCAGTTCCTCAACCAGCATCACAACAGCAAAGCCAACGACCTATCAGAGCAACTGATATGTTCGGAAATCCTTTACCTGTTCGATCTACCGAAACAACTGATATGTTCGGTAATCCATTACCTATTCGAACTACCGGACCAACAGACATGTATGGGAATCCACTTCCTCCTCCTCAACAGCAAGCGTGTTATGGAAGCACATCATCTGCTGGTCAACAATCAAAGCCAAATACAGTACGGCTCGACACCTCAAGCTTTTCTAAAGTTAGTGTGGAAGTAGCAAAGGAACACATGGAGCTGCTAAACACTTTGGTGAGCGCATACTGTGGATTAGTTGAAGGTCAGATTGGTAACATTAATCTGACACAAGAAGACTATCAGCAGATCGAAAAAGAGGAGATGGAGATGATGGACATCAAATGGGCCTTTGCCAGTGCTGTTAGGCGAGCAAAGGATTTCATGGAAAGAACTGGCAGAACCAGCTTGGAAAGTAAGAAAGACACCAAGTATGGGTTTGATAAGCAGGCTGTTAAATGCTTCAATTGTGGTGAACGTGGTCATTTCAAACGTGAATGTACGAGGCCATCTCAACATGGAAACCAAAATCCTTTCAGAGGTCAAGGCAATAGGGCAAATCAGAACCAAGGAAGGAACAATGAGCAAACATTGGTGCCTGTCAACAACCAGAGTCAAGCAGGACCATCTAATGCCAACCAGGCACTTGTGGTTCAAGTAGATGAAGGTTGTGATTGGTCAATTCGGTTGGGAAATGATGCTCCAGATGGAACAGCTTGTTTTGCTGAAATTGTCAAGGATCTTAAACACGCCAGTGGTGGAGAATCTTCCACCAATGGTGATGAATCTTCTGAAGATGAAGACAGCTCCGGTTACAGTGGAATTTCAGATGAAATGTCCTCGGGTTCAGGGAATGATCAGGAAGATGACACATCAAGTGCGTCAGTCGATGCAAATATTGATGAGCTTTTGGAGGAAGCTACAGCAGGAATACAAAGAAGATCTATTTTGGTGGATCAAGCTGCTTATTCTTCGTCTTCTCTCCATTCAGCCTTTATGGCTAATGTCGACAGTTCATCAAGTCAGGTATGTGTCGATGAACCCACTTCTGTTAGTTGTGATAATTGTGATAGATTATGTGTTAAATGTGCTGATTTAGAAGCAAACATGTCTGAGTTGCAAGGCAAACATGATGCTTTACAAGCTAGTTTGTTTGACTTGCAAGACAAACATGTTTCATTGAATGATAAGTGGTGTGAATTGCAAAGCAAACACGAGGCTTTGCAGGAGAAATATGATGTGACATTTATCCACAATCAGAAATTAACCGTGGATCTTTCGAAGTGCACTGAAGCCAACATGTTTTATGAAAACCATGAAAAGGAGTTTAAATCGGTAATTGAAAAATTAAAGAAAGATAAAACCGAGTTAACTAAAATGGTTTCCAGAAAACAAACTGATATTAATTTGTATATAACTCGTCTTGAGGTAATGCAAAAGGAAATGGCTTGTGTGAAAACTGAAAGTGAGGCGATCCAACTTAAGCTAGACAGTTATTTGAGCTCTAGCTATGTGTTGGATCACATCATTGATGTACAGAAAGAGAAACGGGATGTCACATGCATAGGCTACAAGAAATGTCCACCACCTGTGAGACACAATTATGATGCCATGCCTGACGAGGTGGATAGAACTTTCTTTGAACCATCTGTTCCTCTTGATGTTAAGGAATTTGCAGCAGGACTCGGATACAAGAAAGAAGTATCATCAGATTCAGATGTGTCAGCAGATACATGTGTGTCTTCTGCCGAACCGAATCAGGTTCCTCCAGTTGTGATATACAGTGAGGATTCTGATTCTTCTGATGATGAGTCTGATGATACTGATTCAGCAAAGTCTGATGCGGTGATAAAAGAAGAGGACATACCTCTTGAGAATCATATTCTGTGTGATCCTCCTGCAAAACCCGCTAAGACTGTTGCAATTGAGTCCTCGTCTGCAAAAGAGTCGGAGAGTGTGGATTTGCTGTACACTCTTGTTGGTGATGATAAAATTTATTCAGACAAAGATTTTCCTATTAAAAATGTTAATCAATCATTAATCAGTAAAGTCTTTGAAAATTCGACAAATAAGTTTTTGGGAAAGACAGGATCACATGTTACAGTAACACAGTGCCCTCCTATCCCAAAGGCTGAAGTTCGAAAACAATTTGGCAATCAAAAATTACCAACAGTGCAAAAACAGCAAAATCATACCAAACCAAAAGGAAATACACCGACTCAAACTCAAAGGAAGACGAATCAGAAGAAGAAAAAGAATGTGAACTTTGTGAAATCTAAGGGAACGGACAAAATTGAAAAGTTTGAAAATCAATCTAACTTAGATTTTGTCAAGAAAGCAACAGTGATGAAAAGGAATGAACCAAATAGTTCAAAACCTAGTACCTCGAGATCACAAAGTTCATCTTCATCATCGGCAAGACGACCACATGATACTTCGGGGTTTGTTGAACGAAGATCATGTTTTGAATGTGGTACAATTGGACACATAATTCGAAATTGTCCGTATCTTCATAAGTTGAAAGCTAAGGATGATGATCCCCGTGAACGCAATCACCAAAAGCGATCTGTTTCTGTAAAACAAGATCCCCGCCTTATAAAAGAAAGGGAAAAGAAACAGAAACGCCAACAAGTCAAGGTGATTAAAAAGGCACTTAAAACTGATGTGGTTCAAAAACAATCTGTTTCAGTTAAGCCAGAAAACTCAAAATTTTCAAAAACTTCAAACAATCACGAAGTTAAATTGTCAAACAATCAAACTGGTAAAACTCAACAGACATGGAAACCTAAATTGACCACAAGTTCAGAGGGACCATCACAATTTATGAATCATCAAAGAATAGAAGTTATTGTCATTGATGAAAATGGAAGACCCAAGACCACAATGGCTTGGGTCCCCATCTCCAACTAATCATTTGAGTTCATGTGCAGGGTGTTCCAGGAGGAACTATCAGTAGTCATTGGATTGTTGATAGTGGGGCATCCAGGCACATGACAGGCGACATGAAGCTTCTCTACGACGTCAAATCTATTAGAGGAGGTTATGTTGCTTTTGCTGGAGATAAAGGCGGATATATTACGGGTGAAGGAATGATTTCCAACGGGGTTGTTAGCTTTGATAAGATCAACTTCGTACAACAACTTGATCACAATCTTCTTAGTGTTTCTCAAATTTGTGATAAGCAGTTCTCAGTACACTTTGATGCAAATGGATGTTATGTGCTGAAACCCGGCTTCAAAATTCCGAAAGAATGGATTCTCTTGTCGGCTCCAAGGATAAATGATTTATATGTCCTTGATATGAGCCAAGCTATCACAACGTCTGCACAAGCAACCTGTTTCGTTTCCAAAGCCACAGAAAAAGACTCAATCTCTTGGCACAGACGAATGGGTCACATTCATTTACGCAAAATGAATCATTTGGTGTCAAATGAATTAGTGAATGGTGTTCCTCTTAAAAACTTCCATCTTCAAGACATCTGTGTCTCGTGCCAGAAAGGAAAACAAACGAAGAAGCGACACCCTACAAAGAAAATCAACACGGTGGCTGTTCCTCTTGAACGTTTGCACATGGATTTGTTCGGTCCTGTCAAGCACAAAAGTATTAGGAATGATCAATATTGCCTCGTGATAACTGATGATTATTCAAGATTTTCTTGGGTGGCGTTCATGGCACATAAGAGTGAAACCTTCGGTATTATCAAAAACTTGATCATTCAGATTGAGAATCTATATAAGTTGAAGGTTAGGCGGATACGTAGCGACAATGGTACTGAATTCAAAAATCATGCCATGGCGGAGTTTTGCACTTCAAAAGGTATTCTTCACGAATTTAGTGCAGCTTATACTCCTCAACAAAATGGCGTCGCTGAACGTAAAAATCGTACATTGATCGAGACTGCTAGGACTATGTTGGTAGAGTCGCAGTTGCCCATTCCATTCTGGAGTGAAGCTGTGGCCTCTGCATGTTACACGTTGAACCGAGTCCTTACAGTCAAAAGGCACAACAAGACCTGCTTTGAGCTTATTAACAAACGGAAACCAGATTTGTCATATCTTGAACCGTTTGGAGCTCCGTGCACAATAATCGATCCTAATGGAAAGTTTGGGGCAAGAGCCATTGAAGGATACTTTCTTGGGTATTCCACCCCGAACTTAAGAGTCTGGAATCTAGAGACTAAAAGGGTCGAGGAATGGTCTGAAGTTAGAGTACAAAGGCACACTTTACCAGTCAAATCTCCTGGTCAGCCTTGGATGTTTGAGTACGATGACTTTTTCAATTCGATCAATGTTGAAGCAGTTGAAGAAAATGTTGCGGCAAGGATGTTTTTCGAGAGTGACAATGCAACAGATTCACCGTTGGTTCGTCCCATTATTGTCAATCAAGAACCATCTTCAGTGAACAATAATGCTCTCGACAATGAGGATTTTCACGATGCTAGCGAATTGAACGAATCTTCAGAGGATGATGAATTTCTCGATGCAGATCAAGACGCTCCAATAACAGCAGTTCATGGTATTTCATAGGGTACTCCTCCAGTGGACGCCCCTAGAACAGCTGAAGCTACTGCATCATCCTCTTCGTCAATTCCGGGCATTGAATTGGTTGTTGATCTCAATCTCAACAATCTGGGTACAAACATTCCAGGTCAAGATAATCCAGAAACAAGGATTCACAATACCCATCCTCAACAAAACATCATCGGTAATGTACAAAGTGGCGTTCAAACAAGAAACATGTTGCGAAACAACAACAATGCAGGCTTGTATGCGGCGATTAGAGAATCTGGTCAACAAAATGATTGGTCTTTCGCGTGTTATGTCTCACAGGAAGAGCCAAGAACTTGGAAAGAAGCTTTGAAAGATAACTCTTGGGTTGAAGCAATGCAGGAAGAACTGCAACAATTCCAGAAGCTTGGTGTCTGGAAACTCGTAGAGAAACCTGTTGGTTACAAGAAGACTGGTACCCGTTGGGTGTTTAAATGCAAAAAGGATGACCGTGGAATCGTTATTCGAAACAAAGCAAGATTAGTCGTTCAAGGTTTTCGTCAGATAGAAGGGATCGACTACAACGAAGTGTATGCACCTGTTGCACGTCTAGAAGCAATTCGGATCTTTCTGGTTTATGCCTCATTCAAAGGTTTCAAGGTATACCAGATGGACGTGAAAAGTGCATTCTTACATGGTGTGGTGGAAGAAGAGGTGTACGTCGAACAGCCTCCAGGTTTTGAAGATCCTATCCATCCCGATCGGGTTTGGTTGCTCAACAAAGCTCTCTATGGTCTTCATCAAGCACCGCGAGCTTGGTACGCAACCTTATCTAATTATCTGCTGGAGAATGGATTTCGCAGAGGTCTTATCGATTGTACTCTTTTCGTCAAAGAACAAGGTGGAGATCTTCTACTGGTACAGGTATACGTTGATGATATTATTTTTGGTTCTACTAATGATGTTTTGTGTAGGAATTTCGAGCGCATTATGCAGGATAAATTCGAGATGAGTGCTATGGGGGAAATGACTTTCTTTTTGGGCCTACAAGTACAACAAACCGAGTCTGGGATATTCATCCATCAGACTAAATATGTTGGTGACATCTTGAGCCGGTTCCAGATGTCTGATGCAACGCCCATCGGTACCCCATTACCGCAAAATCACGGAATTACTCCAGACTTGAAGGGTGAAGCTGTTAGCCCCTCACACTACCGCGCGATGATCGGATCTCTTATGTACCTCACAGCATCAAGACCAGATATAATGTACCCAACGTGCCTGCTTGCCAGATATCAAGTCAACCCGAAGGCCTCACATCTTGCAGCTGTAAAAAGGATTTTTCGTTATTTGAAGGGTTGCCCTGACACCGGTCTATGGTACCCTAGGGATAATAACTTTGACTTGATCGCATTCAGTGATTCTGATTTTGGCGGATGCAAAATCGACGGCAAATCCACAACGGCTGGATGTCAGTTTTTAGGAAATCGCCTAGTCACATGGCAGTGCAAGAAGCAGACCTGTGTAGCTACATCAACATGCGAAGCTGAATACATTGCTGCCTCAAGTTGTTGCTCCCAAGTCCTGTGGATTCAACAACAAATGCGCGACTATGGTTTTGAATTCCTAACTACTCCTATTTACGTTGATAATTCTGCTGCCTTACAGATCACTAAAAATCCTGTGCAGCATTCAAAGACTAAGCACATCGATATTAAGTATCACTTCATACGTGATTGCTTTGAGAAAAGGCTAATCGATGTTGCTTACGTCCACACCGATGACCAACGTGCCGACCTTTTTACCAAAGCATTTGACAAATCAAGATTTGACTATCTATTATTGGTAAACGGCATTAAGGTCAAGCAAGAGTAAAACCAACATCGGAAAATCATTTTTGTAAATACCTTTGTGTTTTAAATTTTATCTTAGTTTGTTGATTTTAGGGGGAGTAAATCCAAAATTTGAAAATCCAAAAACATCGAAAAATTTCAAAAACACAAAAACAATAGAAAAACAAAAATGAGTTTCCTGGCGAGCAAAAGAGAAAATGATAGTACATCAGTGGTCTGTCTAAACCTCTTTAAACCTAAAATGAAAAATGATAAGCTGCTCTATATAAGATGTATCGGTAGGCTCACAATCATTTTAAAGTGTGCAGGGTGATATAAACTTAAATCCGACTGAAGACCAGGTGGGAACCATTCATTGGCATATGGTCTTAGTACCGAAATTTCGTTTGAGAGATTGCCGAGGTTCTGAGATATTCGGTCTTTATGCTGCTTATCATCTGGGTATCATGGTTGTATCTTTTACCGAAAAATAACGGGGACGCAAGTCTAGATCTTCCATGATATCATACATACGTGTACATATTGCATTCGACCTCAATAAGTGATCAACAATCACATGTCCCACAAAATAAGTGATAATATATCACAGATTCTTTGCGGGAGTCAAGTTCGTCTCTCTGCTGTACGAAAGTACTGACCTGTTCACGGACTTGCTCCTGTGCCTTCATGCATCGAAAATCAAGTTCCTCATCAATAAGTGATTTTATCACATAGGGCTTGTTTTCAAATCAAAATAAGTGAGAATCTCACATCATATACGGTCAAACAGATGATAATCGGTATACTCACCGGTAAGATGAACCCTCGTGCATACCTTGATACGGGAATGTGTCGTGATGTGGATGAACACCGGTCGGTAAGTATAAATCATACCTTAACGTATCCCCTCGCCATGATTACAAATGATAAGTTGAGCTTAAGTGGACAACAATACCGATAATTGTTATAGGATGCATATCTTAATGTGAACTAATTGAACAACAAGAGCGTTTTGGCGTGACCGTACACTGATATGATTCTCTTACCCTCGAAACTCGCAAAAAGAATGTCTGTCAATATTTATTTAATGCTTTCAGTTTCTGCATCTCTGTATATATTTATTTACTGTTTTCTGTCTTTAAATTTGAAATATTCGAAAATTCCAAAAAGATTTTATGTGTGTTTTAATATAAACTTTCTAAAAGCCAAAAAGATTTTTCTTCTATCTTATTTTCGATTGTACGATGTTGGATCTCGAGTCTTCGTTGCCTGGAACCTGATTGAAAACCAAAGTGACTAAATCTTCATAAACGGTCGAAATTTGCAAAGTGTTGAAAGTTAAAATTTGAAATGGATAAAGTATTTTAAACTTTCAAAGTGTCGGACAGTGTTTGATTGAGAAATGGTCATATGTGTGTCATTTGTTTATGTTACTATATTCCAAGCAGTTGTTCTCATTACGCGTTTAGATTTCTTGCATGTGCAGATTCTAAAGGCAAGGAGAACATGGTCGATGACAAGCTTCGGAATGAAGACACGACGTGAAGGCTCTCAAGTGATGAAGATGATCGAGTTGCCGCTGACCATCATCAACACCACAAGGATCTCAATTCATAAAGAACAAGTATTTCACGAGCATAACTCAAGGGGGAGCTTATGTTAAGGGGGAGTTTGTCAACACACTTCCTACATGAAACGGGGAGTTTGTTGGTACACTTTCTGCTTTCAAGACGTGAAGACTTTGAAGATCCTCCGACATAGAAGACAAGAAAGGCGAATCTCGCGAGTAGCGTCCAAGGGGGAGTTTGTTGATACACATTTTGTGGACGCGACTCGGCTCGGTTCGATCTGTTTCGGTTCAACCCGGTTAGGTTCGGCTCAAGCCCGACGTCACGACATTCCTCCGTCGTGCGTCCCAGAGTTCGACACGCGAAGCACGGAGCGCCGCGAGCCGATTCCCGCTGCCACATCATCATGACATCATCATGATGATGTCATGATGATGTCACAAAGTTGACTAAACTTAGCAATTATGATGTTGTGAATTCTTGTACGTGCATGGTCTAAACCGTATGCAACTTTGGGCCATTGTCACTTTGGGCTTTGACCAACCTTGGGCCAGACATAAGGGACCCAATCGCACAACATATATAATCCGAAATCACTTGTGATTTCGGTAGACACAAGACAACAAACAAGACACAAGGGTGTGTGTGTGTGCAACGGACAAGAAAAAGCAGCGCACAAGTGAGCACCGGAGAGAACCAAGAGAGAAGTTTTAGTGTGTTTGTGTTTAACCGGATCTTGTATCATCTTGTACTCGTACTCTTATCATAAATATACGAGTGTGTTAAACTTTGAATCTTCGGGTCTTGTATCTCGTGTTCTTGTCGTGTTCGATCTCGGTTTGCTTTCCCGGTTGGATTCCGCACAACCGGGTTGGTTTGTACACAAGGATTAGGCGACTAGATCCTCCCCTAGCCGGACCTACAGAACACAAGTGCAACAGACAAGAAGAGAGCACACCAATCGCACAAGGAAGAATCCGAGAGAACCATTGAGAGTTTGCAAAGATTAGTTTGTAAACATTGATTTGTAACCGTTTTCAAGTATTAATACATTGGTATTAATCGTTGAGTCTCGGTCTCTTGTATCTCGTGTTCTTGTCGTGTTCGATCTTGGTTTGCATCTCCGGTTGGATTCCGCACAACCGGGTGTGTTTGACAACAAGGATTAGGCGACTAGATCCTCCCCTAGCCGGACCTACACAATCCTTGGACAAGAGTGAAATCAATGTATACCCTGAGTGGATTGATGGCTAACACACAAAAAAATATATACTTTTATAATCAGAATACGTTCGTGACAGAAAACCCTCAGACCAAATCGTGAATTAATGTTTTCAATTAGCCAACACATTTAATTTAGAAAACCGAAAATCCAAAAACATACACATTTGAAAACGTAAAAATAAAATCTATACATGTATTCCTTTAAATTACGAAAAGCAAAAATCGACAGATCAGAGGGTTTTGAAAACAAGACGCTATTTTGATACATGTGTACCAAAGATTATAGTTGAACTCTTAATGCACATGATGTATAGTTAGATAACAATCGGAAAATGACTTACATGGACACTGAATCGGATATCTCATCTTGCCCTAAAGTTATTGTGTTAGAGCAGGCTGCGGCGTCCATGAAAATAAAACATCGTATATGTAGACGAGAACAGGCTAAACCCTAATTTTAATTTTTCATTATAACCCCTGAAATTAGATGCCTTTTCCTAAAACTCAACTATCATAAGATATAGACATTTCTTATGCTTGAATAATGAAATTATTATATAACATGTGGATGGTATTATAAATTAACTGAAGCTTAAATTTGTATTATGTCGAGTGTGGGTCTACTCGCCATGCAAAATTTGCATAACATAAACGGATAAGATCATTCACCGACAGTAACTAAAGCTTTTCATTTTCTTTCAGAATCATTATAGGTCCTTTGAACGGATAGGATATTTGAATTCACTACGAGTTCTTTGTGTTTCATTACACGGAATTTCGAACACACGACTGATATGAGATGCAACCAAATGTTTAGCTACAGTTAACTTGTCGAAACACATGTACAAAAGTTTGGCTCTAAGACACGATTCAAACAAACAGGAAAACCGATCAGCAAATAGCAAATGGGCGCTAAACCAATAAATAGGGGATGAGCTCATTCGCTAAGACATGCCCTTAGCGAATGAGCCATAATCGCTACAGCCCTAGTCTCATTCACTATACATCCTCAGGGAATGAGACTACATTTGGTATACATCCTTAGCAAATGAGTCTACATTCTCTGATCTAGTCGATCTAAGTGTACAAAACATCAAATCCAACTATTTTAGACACAGTTCATCTACTTGCCCACCTACAACGACTATGTGGCTATAGAATATGGACATCCCTAGCTGGTATCTTGATAACAAAACAAACACCAATAACACGCTGAAATTTTAAGGCCTGATCCATATCCCTAGTTTGGTAGAATATGGATATCCTGTACAACCTCTCCATGTCATTCTGATTGTCCAATTGTCCTTTTTGAACACCATCACGGCTTCACCAATTCTGTAATTGTAATAACAACACTTCAATGATTCATAGAAAAATCCTGTTTCATTTCCTTGAACGGGATCTTCTTCATAAGGTTTTGCTTGAAAAAGAGAACTGAATGAAACAAAATCAGGAACTCCCGGTCTCAGTATAACTAAAAAAGAATCTCATCAATAAAATATAACCATGGCGTTGAACCACTTTTGTCTAATGCATTGGCCCTCTTCCTGCTTTCGTCTTGATTTTCTTTCTAGTCACACTCCTTGTAACAACGATTTCTACACCATTAAAAGATAACTAAATATTCAAGCTCAAGGTAAATGAAATTTAATCCATCACTTGTGGTCTAGTGGTTGGAAAGACTTGAGTTCTGCTTGGAGGCCCAAGTTCAATCCCCACTAGTGCCATATTTGGTGGATAAAGACAATGAAGGCTAGTTCTCCCAGACCCTAAGTCAAGAGTTCAAGTCCGAGCCACCCCGGGTTTTAGTCCACCGTGCGTTACGTCAAAGAGATTCTCTCTTATGGCAGCGCAAGCCCCTGCCACTCATAGTGGGTGGTATGGTTTTCCGGTGAACGTCGTTAGCCAAACTCTGACACCAGTGTGGACTCGGTTAAGATAACACAGTCTGGCCAGAGTAGGGTTAGGGCCCTCTGTTTAGGAGGGTGTGAGATCTCTCTCACAACAAGTTAAAGATTCTCACCGTTCAAAAAAATAAAATAAAATAAAAAAATGAAAATTCCATATATTTATATGCAGGCACCATGGTTTTCAATGATCAAATATTACTGCATGTGCCAGACTGAACAAACAGAATAACAGATGGTTGCAACTTTGCTAGCTAGAAAGAAAAAGACACAAATATCATATGTTATCCATTGATGAAAGTAAGTTATGGTACTAGAAAAGGAGATCGAAATGTGCATTGTCATAGATTGGTTAACCTCAATCAGACGATGGGAAAACTGTAGGTCCACCTGGAGGATCGAGTCAACCTCTATTCCTGTTTTTCGACTAACCCGAGAGTGCCAAATCCAAACGGGTAAGTTAAACCAAGTTACGAACACGTAAAACACAAGATTCACCGATTAACACTCCAATGTATTAATCTAGAAAACTGTTACAAAGCAATGTTTACAAGATGCTCTCATAAACTCTCAGTGTGTGTGTTTACAGTGTTTTCGCTCCGAAATCTATTCAGACTTCTCTCTGTCTTTCTGTCTGTTATGCTGTGTATTTATACTAACACCATGGATGAAAACTGATTACCGATGAAAACTGATTGACGAAATCCAATATCTCGACGAAATCCCTGATTTTGTCACATGGGATTTCGTCCTAAGGGATTTCGCCACAAGGGTGTCTTCGTCATTCATTGGGCCAGTGTCTTGGGCTTGTGCTTCATCTCATGATGTTGGGCTTCTACATAGATGGGCCAAAAAACAATGGGCCTCGTACAACAAACAGACAACACCTATAAACATAATCTAATATGCAAACTGCACACACACAGTTGCATTTACATCGAACGTTACGAAGTAACTAGCATACCGAGTCAAGATAGGAGGTTGTCTTGACTACGGCCTTCACTTCGTAGCCGAGTCGAACCGAGCCGAGCCGTATCCACATAATATGTATCAACAAACTCCCCTTGGATGCTGCTCGCGAGGTTCGTAATCTGGTTCTCCATCTCTTGATGGTTCATTCATTCTCGGAAAGGATCTTCAAAGTCTTCACGTGTTGCACGTAGAAAGTGTATTAACAAACTCCCGCTTTCATTTAGGAAGTGTATCAATAAACTCCCCCTTTGATTATGCTTGTGAATCTTTTGATTTTTGAAACTTTAGATCCTTGTGGTATTGATGAGTGATCAGCGGCAACTCGATCATCTTTATCATTTGAGTGCCTTCACGTCGTGTCTTCATTCCGAAGCTTATCATCGAACATGTTCTCCTCGCCTTTAGCATCTGCACATGCAATAAAGCTAAACACGTAATGAGAACAAACGCTTGGAATATAGTTAAAATAAACAAATGACACATATGAGACCAATTCTTATCAACTACCGTCCGACAATTTAGTTTGAAAAGTTAACAGATTTTTCAATTTTGATTATTAACTTTCAAAACTTGCAAACTCTAACCGTTTATGAAGATTCAGTCGTTTTGGTTTTCAATCAGATTTCAGGCAACGAAGACTTGAGTTCCAACATCGGTTAATCAAAACTAAAGTAGAAATAAAATCTTTTTGACTTTTATAAAGTATATATTAAAACACACCTAAAATCTTTTTGGCATTTTGAATATTTCAAACGTAAAGACTCAAAGCAGTAAATAAATATATACAGAGTTGCAGAAACTAAGAAAAGTAAATATATACAAACATTCTTTTTGCGAGTTTCGATGGTAAGAGAATCATATCAGTGTACGGTCACGCCAAAACGCTCTTGTTGTTCAGTTAGTTAACATTTAGATAAGCATCCTATAACAATTATCGGTATTGTTGTCCACATAAGCTCAACTTATCAGATGTAATCATGGCGAGGGGATACGATTAGTGTATGATTTATACTTACCATCCGATGTTCATCCACATCACGACACATTCCCGTATCAAGGTATGCACGAGAGTTCATCTTACTGGTGAGCATACCATTTAACATCTGTTTTGACGTATATGAAAATGTGAGAAACTCACTTATTTTGATTGAAAACAAGCCCTATGTGATAGAATCACTTATTGATAAGGAACTTGATTTTCATATGCATGAGGGCACAGGAGCACGTCCGTGAACAGGTCAGTACTATCGTACATCAAAGAGACGAACTTGACTCCCGGATAAATGTGATATATTATCACTTATTTTGTGGACATGTGATTGTTGATCACTTATTGAGGTCGTATGCACTATGTACATGTATGTATGATATCATGGAAGATCTAGACTTCGTCTCCGTTTGTTTCGGTAAAAGAAACAACCATGATACCCAGATGATAAAAAGCATAAAGACCACATATCTCAGAACCTCAGCAATCTCTCAAACAAAATTTCGGTACTAAGACCATATGCCAATGAGCGGTTCCCACCTGGTCTTCAGTCGATTTAAGTTTATATCACCCTGCACACTATAAGATGATTGTGAGCCTACAGATACATCTTATATAGAGCTGCTTAACATTTTTCATTTTGCATTTCAGTTTAAGAGGTTTAGACAGACCACTGATGTACTATCATTTTCTTTTTTGCTCGCCAGGAAACTCATTTTTGTTTTTCTATTGTTTTTGAGTTTTTGAAATTTTTCGATGTTTTTGAATTTTCAAATTTTGGATTTACTCCCCCTAAAATCAACAAACTTAAAATAATTTTAAAAACACAAAGATTTTTACAAAAATGATTTTCCGATGTGAATTACTCTTGCTTAACCTTAATGCCGTTTACCAATAATAAAAAGTCAAATCTTGATTTATCAAATGCTTTGGTAAAAAGGTCGGCACGCTGGTCATCAGTATGGACTTTAACAACATCGATTAGCCTTTTATCAAAGCAATCACATATGAAGTGATACTTAATTTCAATGTGTTTGGTCTTTGAATGCTGCACAGGATTTCTAGTGATAGATAAGGCAGCAGAATTATCAACTAAAATAGGAGTAGTTAGGAATTCAAAACCATAATCGCGCATTTGCTGTTGTATCCAGAGGACTTGTGAGCAACAACTTGAGGCAGCAATGTATTCAGCTTCACAAGTTGATGTAGCGACACAAGTCTGCTTCTTGCATTACCATGTTACGAGACGATTTCCTAAAAACTGGCATCCAGCCGTCGTGGATTTGCCGTCGATTTTGCATCCGCCAAAATCAGAATCACTGAAAGCTATCAAGTCAAAGTTATTATCCTTAGGGTACCATAGACCGGTGTCTGGGCAACCCTTCAAATAACGAAAAATCCTTTTTACAGCTGCAAGATGTGAGGCCTTCGGGTTAACTTGATATCTGGCAAGCAGGCACATTGGATACATTATATCTGGTCTTGATGCTGTGAGGTACATAAGGGATCTAATCATCGCGCGGTAGTATGAAGAGCTAACGAGTTCACCCTTCAAGTCTGGATTGATTCCGTGATTTTGCTGCAGTGGGGTACCAATGGGCGATGTGTCGGACATCTGGAATCGGTTCAAGATGTCTTGGACATACTTAGTCTGATGGATGAAAGACTTCGTTTGTTGCACTTGCAAGCCCAAAAAGAAAGTCATCTCCCCCATAGCGCTCATCTCGAATTTATCCTGCATTACAGGCTCGAAATCCCTACACATAACATTGTTAGTAGAGCCAAATATAATGTCATCCACATATACCTGTACCAGTAGAAGATCTCCATCTTGTTCTTTTATGAAGAGAGTGCAATCGATAAGACCTTTGCGAAATCCATTCTCCAACAGGTAATTAGATAAGGTTGCATACCAGGCTCGTGGAGCTTGATGTAGACCATAGAGAGCTTTGTTCAGCAACCAAACCGATCGGGATGGATAGGATCTTCAAACCCTGGAGGCTGTTCAACATACACCTCTTCTTCGACTAGACCATGTAAGAATGCACTATTGACGTCCATCTGGTAAACCTTGAATCTTTTGAATGAGGCATAAGCCAGAAAGATCCGAATTGCTTCCAGACGTGCAACAGGTGCATACACTTCGTTGTAGTCTATACCTTCAATCTGACGAAAACCTTGAACAACCAATCTTTCTTTGTTTCGAATAACGATTCCACGGTCTTCCTTTTTGCATTTATACACCCAACGGGTACCAATCTTCTTATAATCAGCAGGTTTCTCTACGAGCTTCCAGACACCAAGTTTCTGGAATTATTGCAGTTCTTCCTGCATTGCTTCAACCCAAGAGTTATCTTTCAAAGATTCTTTCCAAGTTCTTAGCTCTTCCCGTGAGACATAACACGCGAAAGACCAATCATTCTATTGACCAGATTCTCAAATCGCCGCATACAGGCCTGCATTGTTGTTGTTTCACAACATGTTTCTTGTTTGAATGCCACTCTGTACATTACCGATGATGTTTTGTTGAGGATGGGTATTGTGAATTCTTGTTTTAGGGTTTTCCGGAACTGGAATATTTGTACCCAGATTGTTGAGATTGAGATCAACAACCAATTCAATACCTGGAACTGACGAAGAGGATGATGCAGTAGCTTTAGCTGTTATAGGAGCGTCCACTGGAGGTGTAGCCTCTGAAGTACCTTGTACAGTTGTTGTTGGAGCTTCTTGATCTGCATCGAGAAATTCATCATCCTCTGAAGATTAGTTCAGTTCGGTTGCATCATGAAAATCTTCATTGTCGAGAGCATTATTGTTCACTGAAGTTGGTTCTTGATTGAAAATAATTGGATGAACCAACGGTGATTCTGTTGCGTTGTCACTCTCGAAAAACATCCTTGCCGCAACATTTTCTTCAACTGCTTCAACATTGATCGAATTGAAAAAGTCATCGTACTCAAACATCCACGGTTTACCTGGATTTTTTACTGGCAAAGTGTGCCTTTGTACTTTGACTTCAGACCATTCCTCAACCCTTTTAGTCTCTAGATTCCAGACTCTTAAGTTCGGGGTGGCATAACCAAGAAAGTGACCTTCAATAGCTTTTGCCCCAAACTTTCCATTAGGTTCGATCATTGTGCAAGGAGCTCCAAACGGTTCAAGATATGACAAATCTGGTTTCCGTTTGTGAAGAAGCTCAAAGCAGGTCTTGTTGTGTCTTTTGACTGTAAGGACTCGATTCAACGTGTAACATACGGAGGACTTGATTCAACGTGTAACATGCGGAGGCCACAGCTTCACTCCAGAATGGAATGGGCAACTGCGACTCTACTAACATAGTCCTAGCAGTCTCGATCAATGTACGGTTTTTACGTTCTGCGACGCCGTTCTGTTGAGGAGTATAAGTCGCACTAAATTCGTGAAGAATACCTTTTGATGTGCAAAACTCCGCCATGGCATGATTCTTAAATTTTGTACCATTGTCACTGCGTATCCGTCTAATCTTCAACTTATACAAATTCTCAATCTGAATGATCAAGTTTTTGATAATACCGAAAGTTGCACTCTTGTGAGCCATAAATGCCACCCAAGAAAATCTTGAATAATCATCAGTTATCACGAGGCAGTATTGATCATTCCTGATGCTTTTGTGCTTGACAGGATCGAACAAATCCATGTGCAAACGTTCAAGAGGAACTACCACCGTGTTGATCTTCTTTGTCGGATGTCGCTTCTTAGTTTGCTTTCCTTTTTGGCGTGAAACACAGACGTCTTGAAGATGGATATTTTTAAGAAGAACACCATTCACTAATTCATTCGACACCAAATGATTCATTTTCCATAAGTGAATGTGACCCATACGTCTGTACCAAGAGATAGAGTCTTTTTCTATGGCTTTTGTAATGAAACAAGTTGCTTGTGCAGTCGTTGTTATTGCTTGGCTCATATCAAGGACATATAAATCATTTATCCTTGGAGCTGATAAGAGAATCCATTCTTTTGGAATCTTGAAGCCGGGTTTCAGCACGTAACATCCATTTGCATCAAAGTGTACTGAAAACTGCTTATCATAGATTTGTGAAACGCTGAGAAGATTGTGATCAAGTTGTTGCATAAAGTTGATCTTATCAAAGATTACAACCCCGTTGGATACCATTCCTTCTCCTGTAATATATCCGCCTTTATCTCCAGCAAAAGCAACATAACCTACTCTAATAGATTTAACGTCGTAGAGAAGCTTCATGTCGCCAGTCATGTGCCTGGATGCCCCACTATCAACAATCCAATGACTGCTGAAAGTTCCTCCTGGAACACCCTGCACATGAACTCACATGATTAGTTGGAGATGGGGACCCAAGCCTTTGTGGTCTTGGGTCTTCCATTTTCATCAACTTAAGTTACTTGAACTTCTCGATGTTGTGGAAATTGTGATGTTCCCCCTGATTCAGTAACCGTTATTGGTTTCCAGGTCTGTTTTGTTTTACCGGTATTATTCTTTAAAATCTTAACTTCATGATTTTCTGAAGTTTTTGAATTGTCTGGTTTGAAAGAAACAGATGTTTTGTTAACCACGTCGGTTTTAATCGCTTTTTCAATTTTCTTGACCTGTTGGCGTTTCTGTTTCTTTTCCCTTTCTTTTACAAGACGGGGATCTGGTTTTGATGAAATAGATTGCTTTCGGTCATTTCGGTCACGTGGATCATCAACTTTGGCTTTTAGTTTATGAAGATTTGGACAATTTTGAATAATATGTCCAAATGTACCACATGAAAAACATGATCTTCGTTCTACAAACCCCGAAGTATCATGTGATTGTCTTGTCGATGAACTTTGTGATCCCGAGGTACTTGGTTTTGAACTGTTTTGTTCATTTCTTTTCAAAGAGTTAACTTGATTGATATGATCTAAGTTAGATTTATTGGAAAATGTTTCAAGTTTATCTGTCCCCTTCGACTTCACAAAGTTCACTTTCTTGTTCTTCTTTTGATTCGGTTCCTTTCGACCTTGAGTATTTGATTTACCATTTGGTTTGGTATGATTTTGCTAGTTTTTCACTGTTAGTAATTTTTGATTGCCATAAAGTTTTCGAACTTCGTCCTTTGGAATCGGAGGGCACTGTGTTACCACAACATGTGAACCCGACTTTCCCAAAAACTTACTTGTCGATTCTTCAAAAGTTTTACTGATTAAAGATTGATTAACATTTTTAATCGAGAAATCTTTGTCAGAATAGATTTTATCATCACCAACAAGAGTGTACAGCAAATTCACACTCTCTGACTCTTTTGCAGACGTGGACTCGATCAGAACAGTCTTAGCATGTTTTGCAGGAGGATCACATAGAATATGATTCTCAAGAGGTATGTCCTCTTCTTTGATTACCGCATCAGACTGTGCTGAGTCAGTATCATTAGATTCATCATCTGAAGAATCAACATCCTCAACAATAACTGGAGGATCCTGATTCTGTTCAGCAGAAGACACACTTGTATCTGCTGACACATCCGAATCTGATGGTACTTCTGGTTTGTATCCAAGTCCCGTTGCAAATTCCTCAATGTCTAAAGGAACAGATTCCACATAATAGGTTCTATTCTCCTCATCAGGCATGGCATCATAATTTTTTCTAATAGGTGGTGGACATTTCTTATATCCAATGCACATGACATCCCTTTTCTCCTTTTGTGTGTCAATGATGTGATCCAGCACGAATCTAGAGTTTGAATAACTGTCTAGCTTAAGCCGGATCGCCTCACTTTCACACTTTGTACAGGCTAACTCTTTTTGCATTATTTCAAGACGATTGATATAAAGGTTTATGTCTCTTTGTTTTCTTGAAACCATTTTTGTCAGTTCGGTTTTATCTTTTCTTAAATTTGCAACCACCGTTTTAAACTCTTTTTCATGGTTTTCATAAAACTTGTTAGCCTCTTTGCATTTCGAAAGATCCACTATCAACTTTTGATTGTGGATATTTGTCACTTCATATTTGTTTTGCAAAGCCTCATGTTTGCTTTGCAAATCACACCACTTAGCATCAAAAGAAACATGTTTGTTTTGCAAGTCAGACAATTCAGCAGTTAAAGCATCATGTTTGCTTTGCAACTCAGACATATTAGCATCCAAATCAACACATTTAACACTTAAGCTAGCACAATTATCACAATTAACGACAGTTGGTTCATCGACACATACCTGGCTTGATGAACTGCCGCCATTAGCCATAAAGGCTGAATGAAGAGAAGAAGAAGAATAAGAAGCTTGATCCACCAGAATAGATCTTCTATCATTCCTTGCTGCAGCTTCTCCTAACAATTCATCGATATTTACATCGATTCTCCCACTAGATACATGGTCATCGCCTGACGTTGAGGTTTCCTCATCTGAACTCCTTGAATAACCAGAACTCTCTTCATCTGAAGATTCACCACCACTGGCAGAAGATTCTCCACTACTGGCGTGCTTCAAATCTTTAGCAGTTTCAGCAAAACAAGCTGCTCCTCCCTGATCACCAATGCCTAATTGCATTGACCAGTCGCAACCTTCATCTATTTGCACCACAAGAGCTTGATTGGTGTTCGATGGTCCTGCTTGATTGTTTGCAGGGACCAAGGTGCGATCATCATTTCTGGCTTGATTCTGATTCGCCTGGTTGCCTTGACCTCTGAAAGGATTTTAGTTCCCATGCTGAGCTGGCTTTGTGCATTCACGCTTGAAATGACCACGTTCACCACAATTAAAGCACTTAACCGATTGCTTGTCGAACCCATACTTGGTATCTTTCTTGCTTTCCAAGCTGGTTCTGCCCGTCCGTTCCATGAAGTCTTTAGCTTGCCTAATAGCACTAGCGAAAGCCCATTTGATGTCCATCATATCTATCTCTTCTTTATCGATCTGCTGTTAATCTTTTTGAGTTAGATTGATATTTCCGATCTGCCCTGCAATCAACCCACAATACGAGCTCACCAACGTGTTTAGTATCTCCATATGATCTTTAGCTACTTCAACGCTAACTTTGGAGAAGTTTGACGTGTCAAGCCGTACTGTATTTGAATTTGATGGCTGACCAGCAGATGATGTGCTTCCATAACAAGCTTGTTGTTGAATAGGAAGTGGATTTCCATACAAATCAGTTGTTGGAGCTGGCTTTACAGGAACTTGTATCGGATTGCCATACAAATTTGTGCTTGTGACAAATGCCGTTTGAAGTGGAGCATGTGAAGCAGGTCTTGCAGAAGTGCTTGAAGTTCCATAATACATATCAGGATTATGTCGCAGTGGTATTGCAGAAGTGCTAGAAGTTCCATAATACATATCAGGATTTTGTCGCACTGGAACCCTTTTTGCCTTTAGGGTTTCTTCATGAACTTTGTTCTCCAAGAGCTGACAGAAGTCATTGATGTTTGTCGTAGACAATGTGCCATTGTATTTCAGGATTTCCAAGAAACCATTCCATTGAGGTGGCAGTGCATCGTCAAACTTTGTGACTACCTCTGCTGGAGTTGTTACTACAGCAAAATTACCCAATTCAGTCTGCAAGTGATGAAATCGACTTGTCATATCTCCCAATGATTCATTTTCCATACAAGTGAAACCATCAAACTCCTTTTTAAGTAAATCATGTCGCAATTGACATGACTTTTCATTCCTAGACCTCTTGTCTTCAATGCATCCCATAATCGCTTTGACGTCTTGAAGCTGACAAACTGATGATATATATCCTTGCTCAACGCCTGAGTCAGAATAGCATATGCTTTCTTTTCTAAATCATATGCCTTTTTCTCGTCTTCCGTAAAATCTGCATATGTCGCGGCAGTTGAAGCGGCAACCTCAAGAGCTTGATCGTAATCCGTAATAAAACATAACCACAATTCCGTGTTTTGCACAAGGACATACGTATGGAATCTATCTACCCATCCAGGATATTCGTTTATCTGCATCAGTTTCAGTGGGCGATTTAGACTTCCGGTCTCGCTTTCACTTAGGAGTATACTTTGAATACTTGGAGTTTGATTTGAAACAAACGCCCATTGACCTGTCGACGTTGGATTCGCTTGCGAAGATGCAGGTGCGGGAGATTCTGCCCATGATGGCGACAAACGCGTGTTTGTATACTTACTTTCCGTATTAGATGCGGGTGCGGGAGATTCGGCCCATGATGGATATAAACGCGTGTTTATATACTTGCTTTCCGTATTAGACGGAGTACCCCACCAACTCGGATTCATTTTTGATGTATGATGATGAATACGTGATTAAATCACACAAATCAAACAGTTAAGAATGTTTTAAAAAGCTTATGTTAATAAATATGAAAAGATTTGTGATGAAAATAGGGGTTTTCGTTGCTGAATTTATGTTACGAAATTAGGGTTTTCGTCGCTGAACTTGTGTTGACGAAAACAGGGTTTTCGTTGCTGAAATGCCTTTGACGAAAATGGGATTTCGTCCAGAATGTTTGATTTCATCCAGAATGCCAAAAGTGATTTGGTCCAGAAAAGCCTTTGACGAAAATGGGATTTCGTCCAGAATGCCAAAAGTGTTTTCGTCGAAATTGGGTTTTCGTCCAGCTAGTTTTCGTCCGGCTTGTTTTCGTCCAGCTTGTAGGTCCTGGGATTTCGTTGACAAAGATAACCAGACAAGTTTAGATATTTTCAAAACCTTATCCTCTGACACAAAGATTTCCTTTTCAAACACACATGCTTTCTCTGATGTAGAAGCTCCTTTTTCAAAAACAAATCATTTGTAAAGCCAAGAATGTCAAACAAACATATTATAATCAATCTTCAATAATGTATAACTGTTGATACATGTATGTGGACGCGACTCGACTCGACGCGACTCGGTTCGGTTCGACCCGGTTAGGTTCGGCTCAAGCCTGACGTCACGACATTCCTCCGTCGTGCGCCCCAGAGTTCGACACGCGAAGCACGAAGCGCCGAGAGCCGGTTCCCGTCGCCACATCATCATGACATCATCATGATGATGTCATGATGATGTCACTATGTTGACTAATCTTTGCATAATGAATTATCAGAATTCACGTGAATGTACATGGGCCAATCATCGTGCATGTCATGAACTAAGTCACATGGGCTGAAATCTTGCACCTGGGCCGAACCCCTACTGGACAACATGTGGGTCGACGAAACACACTTTGTTTCGTCGACTTTGATGAATTGTGATGTGTTTCGTCGAAAACAGTTCTGATTCGTCAACCTGCTTCTGTTTCGTAAATGCTGGTACTATAAATAGTCTGAAGACAGACAGAACACACAGGGAGACACAAGAACAGAGCACACACACACGAGAGCTTTGAGAGAGTTTGCAAAATACATTTGTAAACATTGCTTTGTAACTGAACCTTTCATACGTATTAATACAGAGGTGTTAATCGGTGAATATTGTGTGTCGTGTATTTGCGTGTTCTATCTCGGTTTGCTTTCCCGGTTGGATTCCGCACAACCGGGTTGGTTTGTACACAAGGATTAGGCGACTAGATCCTCCCCTAGCCGGACCTACAAGTGGTATCAGAGCCTTGGCTCTTCTCCTTGTTAAAACCGAGTGTTTTCGGGTGTGTTTCGGGTTTTTGAAGTTTATATTTTTCATAAAAAAAATCTGTTTGAATCTTCAAAAATCCTCGTATTTTGCTGAAAGTTCTTATAAAATCCTTGTTATTTCGCGTTTTCACATGTTAAAATTGGGTTTTTAGTGAAGTTTTAAGCAAAATTCGTGATCGGAAATTTTTCGGTTCACCGGAAAACTCATAAGTTTACCGGAAACTTCATCAAGTTCACTGTGTTCTTCTTATATTCATATAATCTTCATGGTGTTCTTCAAAAGTGGACTTTTTGATCCTTAAGATTAGTTTAGAAAGTTGTTTGTGCATTGGGGTGTGTTAACTGATTATAATATTGTTCACCATACTTGTTTGGTGAACCAAGTATGCTTTAGCCGAAAGGGTGCCTGTTGTGTGTCAGAAAAGGATAAAGCTCAAACAGTTCACCAACCCCTGACATCTTTTTAGCCCAAAAAGTCCATATTACTTCCTTGTTTCACCGAGAACAAAAAGACAAAAAGGATTTTCTGTTTCGTTGACTTTTATTAAACCTCCATTTGTTTCGTTGACTAGTTTTGTTAAGAACATAAGGCCCAAAAGACCTTTGCCTATTGCGCCAATTAAGGGGCCCAAAGTAACAGATCGTTTGGGGCTTTGATTTATTTTTGGACCTTAATTAATTCCATTTCGTCAAGCCCATCTACTCATAAATTGGTTTCGGTTTCGTCGAGTTTAAATTATAAATCTGTTTCGTCAAACATTCTATTTCGTCGAAACTCTTGTAATTTTAAACAGAAGGTTTACATTTGTGGTTTAACTGTTTGTTTGAGGTGTGATTTTCAGGTATTCATTTTTCTTGATAAAAAATGAATCCGATTTGGGGTACTCCGGTAAATACGGATATGTATTATGGAAATCCTAGCACTTATGCAAGACATGCTTCACACGCTCCACTTCAAACGGCGTTTGTCACAAGCACAAATTGGTATGGCACTCCGATACAAGTTCCTGTAAAGCCAGCTCCGACCACAGACTTGTATGGAAATCCACTGCCACCAGTTGCCTCACAGTGCCATTCTTCTACGGTAGCACCATCATCTCTTGATACAAGGAACTGTAGTCAGACAAAAACGGCGTTGTATGCTGAAATTGTCAAAGAGGCCAGCAATGGTGAATCATCGCGAAACGATGACAGTTCTGAACATCACAGTAGTTCAGTTGAAGACGTTTCAACTTCAGTTGAAGATGTTACAACCTCAAGTTCAAGCGAGGATGGATCTGAATGTGAATCATCAAGGGAGGTTGTTGATTCTGATGCAGAAAGGTCAACATCTGAAAGTGATTCCAGTCAGGTACGTGTCGATGAATCAAAATTTGATAGTTGTGATAGATGTGATAAATGTGATGATTTGGATGCAAATATGTCTGAGTTGCAAGGCAAACATGATGCTTTAAAAGCTAATTTGTTCGACTTGCAAAACAAACATGTTGATTTAGATGCTAAGTGGTGTGAGTTGCAAAGCAAACACGAGGCTTTGCAAGACAAGTATGATGTGACATTCATCCACAACCAAAAGTTGACCGTGGATCTTTCTATGTGCACAGAAGCCAACATGTTTTATGAAAACCATGAAAAGGAATTTAAAACGATGATTGAAACTTTAAGAAAAGATAAAACCGAACTAACGAAAATGGTTTCAAGAAAACAAACGGAAATAAACCTTTACATCAGTAGGCTCGAGATAATGCAAAAAGAAATGGCTTGTGTTAAAACTGAAAGTGAGGCGATCCGACTCAAGTTAGACAGCTATTTAAGCTCTAGCTATGTGTTGGATCACATCATTGACGTTCAAAAGGAGAAACGGGATGTCACATGCATAGGTTACAAGAAATGTCCACCACCTGTGAGAAACAATTATGATGCCATGCCTGATGAGGAGGATAGAACTTTCTTTGAACCATCTGTTCCTTTAGACATCAAGGAATTTGCAACAGGACTCGGATACAAGAAAGAAGTATCATCCGATTCAGATGTGTCAGCAGATACATTTGTAACTGCTGAACAGAATCAGGATCCTCCAGTTGTGATTGAGGATGCTGATTCTTCTGATGATGAATCGGATGATACTGATTCAGTAAAGTCTGATGCGGTAATCAAAGAAGAGGACATACCTCTTGAGAATCATATTCTATGTGATCCTCCCGCAAAACCTGCTAAGACTGTTCCGACCGAGTCCACGTCTGCAAAAGAGTCGGAAAGTGTGGATTTGCTGTACACTCTTGTTGGTGATGATAAAATTTATTCAGACAAAGATTTTCCTATTAAGAATGTTAATCAGTAAAGTCTTTGAAAATTCAACAAGTAAGTTTTTGGTAAAGACAGGATCACATGTTACAGTAACACAGTGTCCTCCTATTCCAAAGGCTGAAGTTCGAAAACAATATGGAAATCAAAAATTACCAACAGTGCAAAAACAGCAAAATCATACCAAACCAAAAGGAAAAGCAACGACTCAAAGTCAAAGGAAGCCGAATCAGAAGAAGAACAAGAATGTGAACTTTGTGAAATCAAAGGGAACGGACAAAATTGAAAAGTTTGAAAACAAATCTAACTTAGATTTTGTTAAACAAGCAACAGTGTTGAAAAGAAATGAACCAAACTGTTCGAAACCTAGTACCTCGAGATCACAAAGTTCATCATCATCGGCAAGACGATCACATGATACTTCGGGGTTTGTTGAACGAATATCATGTTTTGAATGTGGTACAATTGGACATGTAATTTGAAATTGTCCGTATCTTCATAAGTTAAAAGCCAAAGTTGATGCCCCCCATGGTAACAATTACCATAAAAGATCTGTTTCACCAAGACAGGACCCTCGTCTTGTTAAACAACGGGAAATGAAACAGAAAAAGAAACAACGAAAAGAAGTTGAAAAGGTTTTGAAACCAGAGGTTATCCAAACACAGTCTGTTAAGTTAGAAGTTAAAAATGAAAAACAAAAACAGATTTGGAAACCAAAACCAGTAACTGTTTCAGGGGGAGCTACATCAATTCCGAATCATCGGGAAATGGATGTTACAATTCTCGATGATGACGGACGACCCAAGTCTGTGAAGGCTTGGGTCCCCCTCTCCAACTAATCTCTGAATGAGTGTGCAGGATGTTCCAGGAGGAACTATTGATAGTCTTAGGATTGTTGATAGTGGAGCGTCCGTGCACAAGATCGGCGACATAAGGCTCCAAAATATTGTTACATTTAGGAGAATGTTGTTGCCTTTGATGGAGAGAGGAGGAAAGAAGACAAAAATGTCTGATGAAGGAAAAAGGAATAAAGTTGAAAAATTTGACCAGTTGAAATATATTCCAAAATTTGGTTGTTATGGTTTTTGATCAGGTCCTCAGGATAGATTCAAATGAAAAGTACGCGCCTGCAGCACGTCTGAAGCTTTTCGAAGATTCATGGATTTTTCTTCCACAAGAAGTTCAAAGTCCACAAGATGAACGTGTAGGGTACTTTTCTCTACGGTGTGATTGAAGAAAATGTGTTTGTTGAACAAACCAACCGGGTGTGCGGATGCCTTGGCATAGATTGAACAACCGCACACTTCCTCTCAACAAAAAGAGAAAGACAAAGACCTTCGCTGGTGCAATGTGTAAGAGACCAGCCGGACCCAAAGGTTTCTGATCTTGTTGCTGTGAAGAGATCTCTAAGTAGCTACAAAATTGACTTAGAAATCCACACAGGGTGGATATCCAGTTTGGGAGAGCACTCAGATTCCTTGCAATGCAAGAAGCAGTTGCAGGATACGGTTTTGAATTTCTAATCTCTCCTATACTTGTTGATATTTTAGCTGCTTTATGAATTATTATCCTCTCGCACAGCACTCTTTGACCAGACACGTTGATCTCAAATATCACCTCACACGTGATTGTTTCAATATGAAACTCGTCAATGTTGTCATGGTCCACACCGATTTCCGACGTGCCAACTCATTTTCTCCAAAATTCGATAAATCATTTCTGATTAACTTATTTTGGTAAAGGGCACTGAGGTAAAACATGAGTTAAAACCAACATCGGAAAATCATTTTTGTAAATATCTTTGTGTTTTTAAATTATCTTAGTTTGTTGATTTTAGGGGGAGTAAATCCAAATTTAAAAATTCAAAAACATCGAAAAATTTCAAAAACACAAAAACAATAGAAAAGCGAAAATGAGTTTCCTGGCGAGCAAAAGAGAAAATGATAGTACATCAGTGGTCTGTCTAAACCTCTTTAAACCTAAACTGAAAAACGATAAGCAGCTCTATATAAGATGTATCGGTAGGCTCACAATCATTTTAAAGTGTGCAGGGTGATATAAATCTTAAATCGACTGAAGACCAGGTGGGAACCACTCATTGGCATATGGTCTTAGTACCGAAATTTCGTTTGAGAGATTTCCGAGGTTCTGAGATATTCGGTCTTTATGCTGCTTATCATCTGGGTATCATGGTTGTATCTTTTACCGAAAAATAACGGGGACGCAAGTCTAGATCTTCCATGATACCATACATACGTGTACATATTGCATACGACCTCAATAAGTGATCAACAATCACATGTCCCCAAAATAAGTGATAATATATCACATTTATCCGGGAGTCAAGTTCGTCTCTCTGCTGTACGAAAGTACTGACCTGTTCACGGACTTGCTCCTGTGCCCTCATGCATTGAAAATCAAGTTCCTCATCAATAAGTGATTCTATCACATAGGGCTTGTTTTCAAATCAAAATAAGTGAGTTTCTCACATCATATACGGTCAAACAGATGATAATCGGTATACTCACCGGTAAGATGAACCCTCGTGCATACCTTGATACGGGAATGTGTCGTGATGTGGATGAACACCGGTCGGTAAGTATAAATCATACCTTAACGTATCCCCTCGCCATGATTACATCTGATAAGTTGAGCTTAAGTGGACAACAATACCGATAATCGTTATAGGATGCTTATCTTAATGTTAACTAATTGAACAAAGAGAGCGTTTTGGCATGACCGTACACTGATATGATTCTCTTACCCTCGAAACTCACAAAAAGAATGTCTGTAAATATTTATTTAATGCTTTCAGTTTCTGCATCTTTGTATATATTTATTTACTGCTTTCTGTCTTTACATTTCAAATATTCAAAATACCAAAAAGATTTTAGGTGTGTTTTAATATAAACTTTATAAAAGCCAAAAAGATTTTATTTCTATTTTATTTTCGATCGTACGATGTTGGAGCTCAAGTCTTCGTTGCCTGAAAGCTGAACGAAAACCAAAGTGACTAAATCTTCATAAACGGTCGAAATTTGCAAGTTTTGAAAGTTAAAAACTAAAATTGACAAATTTGTTGAACTTTCAAACTGTCGGACGGTGTTTGATTAAATATGGTCATACGTGTGTCATTTGTTTATACTAACTATATTCCAAGCAGTTGTTCTCATTACGCGTTTAGCTTTCTTGCATGTGCAGATGCTAAAGGCAAGGAGAACATGGTCGATGACAAGCTTCGGAATGAAGACACGACGTGAAGGCACTCAAATGATGAAGATGATCGAGTTGCCGCTGGCCATCATCAACACCACAAGGATCTCAAGTTGTAAAGATCAAGACATTCACGAGCATAACTCAAGGGGGAGCTTATGTTAAGGGGGAGTTTGTCAACACACTTCCTACATGAAACGGGGAGTTTGTTGATACACTTTCTGCTTACAAGACGTGAAGACTTTGAAGATCCTCCGACATAGAAGACAAGAAAGGCGAATCTCGCGAGTAGCGTCCAAGGGGGAGTTTGTTGATACATGTATGTGGACGCGACTCGACTCGACGCGACTCGGTTCGGTTCGACCCGGTTAGGTTCGGCTCAAGCCTGACGTCACGACATTCCTCCGTCGTGCGCCCCAGAGTTCGACACGCGAAGCACGAAGCGCCGAGAGGCGGTTCCCGTCGCCACATCATCATGACATCATCATGATGATGTCATGATGATGTCACTATGTTGACTAATCTTTGCATAATGAATTATCAGAATTCACGTGAATGTACATGGGCCAATCATCGTGCATGTCATGAACTAAGTCACATGGGCTGAAATCTTGCACCTGGGCCGAACCCCTACCGGACAACATGTGGGTCGACGAAACACACTTTGTTTCGTCGACTTTGATGAATTGTGATGTGTTTCGTCGAAAACAGTTCGGATTCGTCAACCTGCTTCTGTTTCGTAAATGCTGGTACTATAAATAGTCTGAAGACAGACAGAACACACAGGGAGACACAAGAACAGAGCACACACACACGAGAGCTTTGAGAGAGTTTGCAAAATACATTTGTAAACATTGCTTTGTAACTGAACCTTTCATACGTATTAATACAGAGGTGTTAATCGGTGAATATTGTGTGTCGTGTATTTGCGTGTTCTATCTCGGTTTGCTTTCCCGGTTGGATTCCGCACAACCGGGTTGGTTTGTACACAAGGATTAGGCGACTAGATCCTCCCCTAGCCGGACCTACAATAACACAATCAAATCCAGTAATTTAAGATCAAACACAGAAAACTTATGAAGAACACTTGAAGTTATGAAGAACAATATGAGTTTTCTGGCCGAGATAATCACCGGAATAATTTCCAAACACAATTTTGCAAGAAAGTTTAACAAAAACCTTATTGTAACATATATATGTAAAACTTAAACAAGGTTTTAATATGAACTAACAGCAAATAATACCAAGATTTTCAAGATTTTAACAACGTTTTTCAGAAAAAGAATGATATTCAAAGCTAAAAACTTAACTATTTCTGAAAATGCATGAAAATCTTTCAAAACACAAGATAAACAAACTTGGTTTTAACAAGGAATCGAGCCAAATGCTCTGATACCAATTGTAGGTCCACCCGGAGGATCGAGTCAACCTCTATTCATGTTTTCCGACTAACCCGAGAGTGCCAAATCCAAACGGGTAAGTTAAACCAAGTTACGAACACGTAAAACACAAGATTCACCGATTAACACTCCAATGTATTAATCTAGAAAACTGTTACAAAGCAATGTTTACAAGATGCTCTCATAAACTCTCAGTGTGTGTGTTTACAGTGTGTTCGCTCCGAAATCTATCCAGACTTCTCTCTGTCTTTCTGTCTGTTATGCTGTGTATTTATACTAACACCATGGACGAAAACTGATTGCCGACGAAAATTGATTGACGAAATCCAATATCTCGACGAAATCCCTGATTTCGTCACATGGGATTTCGTCCTAAGGGATTTCGCCAAAAGGGTGTCTTCGTCACTCATTGGGCCAGTGTCTAGGGCTTGTGCTTCATCTCATGATGTTGGGCTTCTACATAGATGGGCCAAACAACAATGGGCTTCGTACAACAAACAGACAACACCTATAAACATAATCTAATATGCAAACTGCACACACGCAGTTGCATTTACATCGAACGTTACGAAGTAAATAACATACCGAGTCAAGACGGGAGGTTGTCTTGACTACGGCCTTCACTTCGTAGCCGAGTCGAACCGAGCCGAGCCGTATCCACATAATATGTATCAACAAAAACTAGGGGCATACACATTCTAGCAGCATATGCTACAGGTTTACATGACCCTTTGCAATGTTAACAGGGGATGAGCATTGACTTCTAACAACTTAAAAAGGTAAACTTGGCAAAATAAATCGCAAATCTCCCTATGTGGAAAAAGTTTAGTTTTGATGTATGTATCACAAGTGTTAAAGCATTAACTCATCATAGAGATCACAACATCTCATTTTACAAACCAAATTTCAACGTCACCAACTCTTGCGCGTAAATAGTAAATACCAATCAGATTAGTGTGTAAATATCAGATTTGTAAACTGAAATCCATGAGTAATTAAATCAGATTTTTTATCAAATAATTGCATTTTGTAGCCCAAACCTCAAAGAAAATAAGGGCAAACGGATCTAACTAAAAGAATGTATGGAAGATGACTGAATAAGAGAAAAGGAAACTATCAATAGAGAAGCTAGGAAAGCAAATTTACCTGCAATCGTAAACACGCTGCAAGAGAGTGGCATAGTGGAGTCGAGACAATTGGGGCTAAAATTTTCATAGTGTCTGTAGGTAACTTTATTATCCAAGTCACGTGTACATACATATAGTCCAAGGCATGGTTAGCAACAACACCTCACAAGACATTTGTTATAAACCAGAAATGGTTCAGACTATATAAGCCTATAATGACAACTCAAAAAAAAATTGCTAAAATGGTTTTGAAACTCAAAGGTACATGTTCTATTGGTGGATTTTATTCCTCACCAAAAAAAAACTACAAGTTATCCAAACAACACACACAGAGTATCATTCCAATTTAGTAAGTTTGGTTAAGTTGGAAACTGGAAAGCTTAAAATGCAATAACAAAGATACAACTAGAAACAATTTTACTTGAGCTTAACAAAAATCTCCAACTACAATAATCCATGAAACATGGTTCAGATCTTTTCAAGCTAACAGAAATCTTAAACAGATTGAATTTCAACCTAGTAACTGGCGTTTATCAGTGTAGTATATTTAATAGCATAAATCTTCCTAAAAAAAATCTCAAAACTTTAATAGTCCCCTTTTATATAACTTGAAAATATACTTCTTATAGTCATAATTTAGGTTTTAATGAGGATTTGCACTTTTTCTTTAGCTTGTATTATTTGCACATCAAAAAGTCAACAAATTTTATTAAATAAAGTATATAGGAGAGAAAATTATAAGTTGTTTATATAATATAAAAGTTTAATTAGAAGACTCATTGCTTTCATACAGGCAAACCAAACATGAAATGGCATGTACAAACCATTTCATCCCAAATATATTGATAGACATCGAAATTCCAAACCATTTGCTTCAACATTTAAAATCGTATCCTATCAAATGTGCACCTTTTGAGTGTATTTAGAATGTAGTCAATAATTCTCCTAGATTTACGCCCATATAGAAAATCATAGATCAAATAAACAAGTTACTGCAGTCTCTATTGGATTTGATATGGATGTAGACCATATAATGAAGAAGAAATATCAAAGTGATCACACAAAATCAAGATGTTGACTCAAGAAGAGCTAGAAACACCTTGTGTGGAATTTGGGATATTATTAGACTGGTTTATAATTTGGGTGTGTGAGCTGATGAACTTTGAAATGTCTGATGGATAAAACAAAGTGATTTAGCACCAAAAGCTTGAATGATTTAAACCTCCGTATGAATTAATTCTAGATAAAGACGAAGTACTTGAAGACTAAATATTACAATTAGATTTGTAAGCTTTAAACAGAAGAGTTTAAAATTAACAGATAAGAATCAACCTTTTTAATAAGATTTGGTTCAACCCAACATTTTCAATGCGTGAATGATGACGTGGGTGCCCTGTGGCTCCCAGGAAGCAGGAAGCAGGAAGCAGGAAGCAGGAAGCAGGAAGCTGGAAGCTGGGAGCTTGGCTTCCTGTCGGGAGCTTTGTAGGACCGTGTTTCGGGACCGAAACCGTGATTAGTGTGAGATTAGTTCAAGACGGGAGAGATTAGAGATGGATAAACAAAACTTCTTTGTATTAATTGGTAGTAAAACATTACAAATCGGCCCGATTACAAGATAACCGAACTAATACCAAAGGAGTATACATCCGGGGAGAGACCAAGTGGTGATCTCTCCCCCAAACACTAAAGCTCACAGTGAACTCTCTCAATGAGCTCACCTTTTCTCACACTCTCTAGTTTGCAAATGACAAAAGGGTTGCTATTTATAGCCACACCCCCTTTGTCTAGCAAACACACATGGCCAAACAAATAACCCTCTCGTTTGACCACTTCAAACGAGCGGGTCAATACACGTTCGTTTGACCATTTCACTAACTATTACATATTCAGCATAAAATAAATCTAATCTATTCGACAAGCATCGGACACAAAATCTGCATCAACAAATTCCCCCTTGTCCGTTGCTGTCGAATGCTGAAAATGCAACTGCAATCGATCTTCAGTCAAGTATTTATCTTCTCTGTGTTAACAAATCCCCCATTGACCGATGATCCAGGTAAGTAGTATCTTGACGCTCCTTGTATAATAGTTCCCCCTCAAAGTACGCGTACCCGTGTTGGGTGTTGTGTAATTTCCTCACAAGGCTCAATTGACCGATCTTCCGTTGATCTTCCAATACTCCAACCGGCATTTGATAAGGGTTCCATTCTTTAAGAACTGCATCAAGTCTTGATCTGTCATAAGAACTCTATTTCATTCAAGCATACTACATTGGTAGAGATTTCTGGTGAACTGTCTTCTGTAAACCGTCTTTGTGAAATCGACCAAGTAATGCACTTTAATCTTCAGCATCAACACTCAGGAAAGTCAGCTTGACCAAGTGTATCCCTTGCAAGCTCAACCAAACAACACGCTTACTTGAACTACATGCAGATCTCATTGTCTCGCCTTTGTGAAGTTGACCATGTAATACACTACAGATCTTCAGCATCAGTACTCAGTACTCAGGAAGTCAGCTTGACCAAGTACATCGTTTGCAAACTCAACGAATTGAGTTACCCCCAGATCCCTGTAAAATCCCAAAGAAACATCAAACCCAAAACCAAATCCTGCGTGTCTTCAGCTTTGAACTATCAGCTTTCATAAAGATTCCCCAGGTCTTCGGTGAACAGCGCTTTGAAACTACTGTCAACTTTAGATACCTGTATGTTTCCGTGCAAAACCCTTCACGCTGGCTGGAGAATTAATTAAAATCCTCAAATATGTGTCTGTGCAAAACATTCCACGCTGAACCGTTTGTATCACCAGAAAATCACAAACTCTACCACCTGTGATTGCGTTTAGAAATTTACCAAAGAAATTCAACATATGAAAAATTTTTATCCCCCCATTTCTTTGGTAAGATCTCTAAACCTTAACAGATTCTCTCCACTTCAGAGAAACTGTCGTCAATTTTATAGAACAAATTCTCTCCATTGAGTAGAATTTTTCTTCAAATGTTCACCAATTCCCTCCACTGAGCGGAACTGTCGTCAATCTTCTTCACTGAATGTTCTCGGTTGTTCGAAAAATCACGAAAACGACTTTCTTCTTTGCATATTCTAGTTGGATAAGAACGTCCCCTAGTACCCCGTAGGATCCGACTTGTATCCCTCCAAAGACTTTGTGAACTTGTTAGGACCGGTATTGACATTCCAGGTTCATTCAATTGTTACCAAATGCGAGAATATGACAATAAACAAAATGCTTTCTTCTTTGCATATTCTAGTTGATAAAGAAAGTCACCTAGCACCCCGTAGGATCCGACGTGTATCCCTCCAAAGACTTTGTGAACTTGTTAGGACCGGTATTGACATTCCAGGTTCATACGTTCATTTTCAAATGTGAGAATATGACAATAAACAAAATGGTTTCGAACATTTACGAATAACCGATAACAATCATAAACATTGACGTGCGGAAGTGAACATACTGTTTTTTTTTGCCTATAGTAGTCAAGTCACCAAAATTTGACGTATGCATCGGTAACCGTGACTACCCCACGTTCTAAAAATAATTATTTGTTTTCATCATGCAGCATCATCCGGCGCACTCCACGAACCCGTACGAATTTGATTAATTAAAATCCTCAAATATGTGTCTGTGCAAAACATTCCACGCCGAACCGTTTGTATCACCAGAAAATCACAAACTCTACCACCTGTGATTGCGTTTAGAAATTTACCAAAGAAATTCAACATATGAAAATTTTTTATCCCCCCATTTCTTTGGTAAGATCTCTAAACCTTAACAGATTCTCTCCAATTCAGAGAAACTGTCGTCAATTTTATAGAACAAATTCTCTCCATTGAGTAGAATTTTTCTTCAAATGCTCACCAATTCCCTCCACTGAGCGGAACTGTCGCCAATCTTCTTCACTGAATGTTCTCGGTTGTTCGAAAAATCACGAAAACGACTTTCTTCTTTGCATATTCTAGTTGAATAAGAACGTCCCCTAGTACCCCGTAGGATCCGACTTGTATCCCTACAAAGACTTTGTGAACTTGTTAGGACCGGTATTGACATTCCAGGTTCATTCAATCGTTACCAAATGCGAGAATATGACAATAAACAAAATGCTTTCTTCTTTGCATATTCTGTTGATAAAGAAAGTCACCTAGCACCCCGTAGGATCCGACATGTATCCCTCCAAAGACTTTGTGAACTCGTTAGGACCGGTATTGACATTCTAGGTTCATAGGTTCATTTTCAAATGCGAGAATATGACAATAAACAAAATGCTTTCGAACATTTACGAATAACCGATAACAATCATAAACATTGACGTGAGGAAGTGAACATACTGTTTTTTTTTTTGGCCTATAGTAGTCAAGTCACCAAAATTTGACGTATGCATCGGTAACCGTGACTACACCACGTTCTAAAAATAATTATTTGTTTTCATCATGCAGCATCATCCGGCGTACTCCACGAACCCGTATGAATTTGACGTTGACATTTAGAAGCGCGGTTCAACTAAACTTCACGAACACCCGACCAACTAGTTGTTTACAAATTTAAGAACTAAATTTGCAACAAAACTCAAAGCCCACACTTGAACTTATAGAAAATTTTGTTGATCCAATTTTTTTTTTCAAGAAGCCCAACATGAATTTTGATGTCTTTCAATATTAGAGGCCCAAGACATAAGAGTTATCATCAACCAATCACAGCCCAATCAAACTTAAATCCATACCTGTCACAAGAATGGATTCAATTTGTAAAAGAAGCCCAACTGCGACTTAATTATATCCAACATAAGTGGGCCTCTTTGTCTCGCACAAGTGAGCCCAAATAGAAAAGAAGTAGCTGCCATCTTTATCTATGCGATACACACATATCCAAAACCCCCAAAATTGTGCAGACATCCTCTTATCTTTACCAAACATCCAAAACCCCACTAATTTCTTTCAAAAACCACAACTTCGATACACAAACAACATCATCACCTCCCAAAACCATCTGCTTGTCCACCCACTTTTATCTCTCTTCAACAACATTACATACCTTCTAGGGTTTCTTAATGCAGTTGTAGATGGAACCAACACACCAGCAAACAATCCAATGATCGGCGACAACACCGACGACGAATCCTCTCTGATGACTATCCTGGACGCTTCCAGCTATCAGCTCCACGATCTCGACTCAATCGAGTTCCCACCGAGCCTCATCGAGATCGATTTAACCGCCAATCGATTAAACAAGCTGAATTCACGTGATAATCAGATCTGTTGATACCAGGGGGATCTTCGTAGGATTCTTTCTCAGCGAACAACCAGGCGACGAACAAGGTTGATTTGTTCTTCGTCAATCATGAAAGGTCACAATTCAGGTGGGTTCTTCGTCGATGGTAGATTGTTCGTAGGGGGTTCTTCGTTGACTGATGTATTATTATTATTATTATTATTATTTTTAAATAAATAACAGGTTCTTTGTTGATATTGTTGTGTGAGTGGTTCTTCGTCATATGTGATGAGCTAGGTTCTTCGTCACATGTGGTTTTTCGCTGTTTCACTTTTGGAGAAACCCTACTTCTTTCTTAACAGCCGCCACCACTTCTTCAAGAACACAGCCACTGTTCACTTGCAGATCTGACGAAAATTACTTCAAAAATGATATTTGATGACGAAAACTTGATGATTTGGGTGTAAAACATAAAACTTAACCCTCTGGTATGATCCGTTCGATCACAGATCTGCATATTCGGGTCCAGATCTGGGTTTCTTCATACTTTCACCATATTTACATCTTGAACAAAAATCACTAAAATCACAGATCTAGAGCACATGTGATTTAGCAAACGGTTAGATTTACTAAATCGGGTACCACGGCTCTGATACCATTGTAGGACGGTGTTTCGGGACCGAAACCGTGATTAGTGTGAGATTAGTTCAAGACGGGAGAGATTAGAGATGGATAAACAAAACTTCTTTGTAGTAATCGGTAGTAAAACATTAAAAATCGGCCCGATTACAAGATAACCGAACTAATACCAAGGGAGTATACATCTGGGGAGAGACCAAGTGGTGATCTCTCCCCCAAACACTAAAGCTCACAGTGAACTCTCTCAATGAGCTCACCTTTTCTCACACTCTCTAGTTTGCAAATGACAAAAGGGTTGCTATTTATAGCCACACCCCCTTTGTCTAGCAAACACACATGGTCAAACAAATAACCCTCTCGTTTAACCACTTCAAACGAGCGGGTCAATAAAAGTTCGTTTGACCATTTCACTAACTATTACATATTCAGCATAAAATAAATCTAATCTATTCGACAAGCATCGGACACAAAATCTGCATCAACAAGCTTAACAGCCCAAACAAGAGAACAAACCTAGTGGGCCAGCCTGGCCCATCACAACCAAGCCCATTTGGGTTAAATGTAACATGCCTATAAATAGAGGGTCCACCCTCTATTTCAATCACCACACTTTAGCTTAAACATTCCAGCCATTTATTTTCTCTCTAGAGTCACATATTCTCTCTCAAGAACACAAGCCATAAGGCTAAGCTGCTTCCCCTATGAGCTACTAAGGTCACGAGCTCATGAGGGACTACACTAGCAGCTCCTAGTCACGAGCTATGTAACCTGGAATCACCACAGCTGCTAGCTAACCGCTGGATCTCGACCACGAACTCCATAAGCATTCTCTATCTCTCATATATTTACTCCTACATCTATACTTTATGTTTATACACTATTCTTGGATAGATTTCTAATATTGAGCATCAGAGGGTGGTCTAGAGACCCCAGTCTCTGACCCCTTCTATCGGGTTCTTTCGTGTTGTAGGTACAAGCTAGGAGGTGACGAGGCTCAACCGAGGAGCATTCATACATTCCCCTGACCTTATCCTTGTTGTTTTAACAAGTGGCGCCCACTGTGGGGCTGCGCTGCTTAGAACATGAAACTCTTTGTAGTTCAGCCCATATGTTTCTAAGTTCTTTCTAAGGTTGGGAAGAACATTTTTTCTTGGAAATAATAGCTTCTAGATCTCCTGCACATAGTTGCCCTATGCGATACCCAGTTCCTAGCTTGAAGCTCTGGCTACTAGGTTTCCGGCTTCTTGCACATTAAAGTCTTTAAAATTTGCTAGTTGTGAACACCATATATTTTGTAAAACAACATATAAGAGGTTTGTGCTTGAAATAATATTGGAAAACTAAGTTGCTTTTCACTCTTAAAAAATGTGCAACATAACTTGTCTTAGTTGCCAACATATGACATTTTTACTAAGGAGTTGTACAAAAGTTTTTAAAACTTGTATTATTGAATAAAGATTCATGTCATGTCTTTTCACGCACAAATGTCAGGGAAAATTAAAACTATTGTCTACTAAAAAGGTAAAAAAAAACAAGAAAAAAAAGTCAAAAAAGTCAAAAAGTAGACTACTTTTTCCTGACATGGACATGTGCTTTCAAAAAAGAGACATTAAATCAACTTTACATCTATAAAGTAGGATAGACTTAGTATTCACATTAATTATGACAGCCACACCTTCTAGCCTTCACAGCAATAAAGGTAAACTAGTCAGGTCAGGCAGCTAAGCTGAGGGAAGCTAGAATCACAACAGCTTAAGCTAGAAGCACCTACTGGGGCCACATAGAAGCACAAGTAGCTTCCAGCTAGTAGCCTCTAACATAAAGCTTCTAGCTAACAACTTGTCACGAAAAATGCTTCGAGCTCATAGCTCCCCCATGTTAATCTAACAGCTTCCAACATCCAAAACAAAGCTTTAGGTCAATACGCTGAAGCTTCTAGCTCCTCCGAAAGGAAACTCTTATAAACAAGCTCAGTGCTACTATAGCCTATCATTAGGAGTTCGACCTTTAACCACGTTTATTAAGTCATAAGCACCTATATCAACATTATATACACTCATGACTAGGAGCTTATGACGTGGAAGCATTAGGCAGGAAGCTCAGACATGAGCAATAGCAGCTAGAAGCTCGGGTATCACACATATCTCCAAGTTACAAGGTAGTTCAGGTTAAAAAGCTACTAAATTGGCTTACGTCAACTCATGTAAATATCATCATGATGTATTATGAAAAATAAACACTTGGTCTCCGCTTTTCTTGGTTTCACGCAAACCATTGCCAAAGAAAACAACTAATAAAAAAGTTTTCTTTGTTGTAAACAAGATTCATTCACGTATAAAACGTGCTTCGAACTCTTCGCATGAACATGTCACATTCAACGGATAAATGCCGAAGCATGCCACCGACGACTCATCCGTCTAAAAAACCTGAACATGTTGGAACCTTCCTGGCATACGGTACAAGTATCTATACCATGCAAAGGACGGGTTAGATTTTTTATACAAAACGAACTTATCATTTTATATAACAAAAACCATGTTTTCTATATGGATTGAATGCTTTTCATAAATAAATAAATAAAGGTACAAACTATAATGTATAAAGTACACACATATGATGAACAACTTTTTAAATAAAAAGTATAAAGAAAAATAGACAAGTAGAGGCCTACCTTTATATTTAATGCTTGCATGACTTGTACCATACAAGTATGCGATACTTGAAAGCTACATGATGATTACTTAAAATAAATAAATAAATAAAATATAAATATGCATGTGATATCTTACGGTTTGTTAGTAATATTACAAAGTCAAAAGAGTTTTGATAATATTGACATAACAAATGTATGTGCTTTCACAAAAGTGACACCTAGTCAGTATTCACATCAATCTATGACATGTTGTCACTATTCAAATCTGAAAAGTAGATGGGTCCACTATTCATGAGAAGCAGCAACTTTTTGTTGGTACACTTTATGTGGACACGACTCGGTTCGGTTCGACTCGGTTCGATTCGGTTCGGGTCGACTCGGTTAGGTCCGGCTCAAGCCCGAAGACACGACATTCCTCAGTCGTGCGCCCCAGAGTTCGACACGCGAGGCACGGAACGCCGGAAGTCATTCCCGCACAACACATCACCATGACATCACCTTAGTGATGTCATGATGATGTCAAGAATTTGTCTTATGTTGATTTATAACATTTGTCAACAGAAAACAAAGTCTGGGCCGTAAACTTCACTTTGGGCCAAAGAATTGAAGTGGGCTTTGACTTGGATTGGACTTAACTACAAATGACGAAACAGATGTATAATTAATATGTTTGTCGACGAAACAAGTGTGTTTCGTCGACTTTGTTTGTTTCGCCGAGTTCAGGTTTTATTTCGTAAGTCTTGTGTCTGTGTCTTAGTATAAATACACATCTCTGTTTCATTTGAACACAGAGATGAGTGCAGAGAGATAAGAAAATACTTGTAAAGAAACTCTGTCAAAATTCCGTCAAAACTGTGTTTGTATCAGTTGTAATCGGTTCTCATCCCGTTAATCAATCGAGTGTGTATCATTGATTAATCCGTGTTGTTTTTTATTACACTTTGTTTGGTTTGCACCGTCACGGGGATTCCGCACCCGTTACCGTGTTCGTGATAAACAAGGATAGGTTTTCGTTATCGATCCACCGGAAAAACGGACCTACAATTGGTATCAGAGCTGTGGCTCTAATCCTTGTTTAAAACCAAACTTGTTTGGGTTTTTATCAAGTTTGAAACTGATTATTTATGTTTTTTTTAAAAATGGGTTCTTGAAAAGTTTCATATTTTTTCCAGAAAATTGTTCAAAAAAAATCAGTTAAAAATGGTGTTGTTTTGCTATAAGTTTTAGTGAAAACCTTATTATTTTGCATTTCTACATATTTGTGTTCGGTTTTTATTGAAAGTTTAAGCAAAATCGTGTTTCGGAAAATTTTTCGGTGACCGGAATCATCATATCTTCAAAGTGTTCTTCAGAGATATTCAAAGTGTTCTTAAATTGTTGTTGTTTGATCTGAATTTAGTGTTAAATTTAAGTGTCAATTGATTTTAATAAAATTGTTTGACTTTTGTGATAAGTTGATGATGGTCTGTTGAATTTAGAGATATCTTGAATACAGCAAGGTTGAATATTGTGGCTCACTTGTCAGAAGATATTATTTGAAAATATCTTAACATCTTATCCCAAAACAACTTGTTTCGTTGATCAACCCTCAATAACCTGTTTTGTCACATTGAAGTGGGCTGGATATTCACATTTATTTTGGCTTCACATTTAATTGTTATTAAAAGCTAAAAGCCTGTTTCGCCAATCAACAAACATAACCGGTTTCGTGGGTTACAAACAAACATAAAATTCTTTTCGTCAAATCAATTCAACGAAACACTTTGTTGGGCCTTCATCTTGTTTTTGTCAAAGGCCCAAGAAGACCAAAATACTTTCCTGTTTCACCGAGTTTTAAAAAAAAAAAAAAATTTTTTGTTTCGTGGGCTTTTTATCAAACCTTTTTCGTCGGAGGTTATTAAAAATCTGTTTCGTCGCTTAACACTTCTTCCGTTTCGTCGGACCTTTAAACAAATCATTTGTTTCGTCACACTTCAAACAATTCAGTTAGTCGGACAACTTCAATCTGTTTCGTCGATTAACAAATATAATCAGTTTCGTCGATTATAAGGCTCAATCAGTTTCGTCGACACATCAACAAATTCTGTTTCGTCGAGTGGTCAACATCACAACTGTTTCGTCGATACTTGTATTATTTTAAACAGAAGACTTGCAATAGTGTGATAACAGTCTGTTTCAAGTGTGTGACCAGTTTTTTTTTTTTTGTGAAATGTATTCTGGAGGAGGTTTTATCCCGTCAGCTCCACCTCCGGTCTTTGATCCGAGTGCCTATCAATTTCCAGCGCATTTGAGTGCTCAAAATCAGGCATACTCTGGAGGAGGTTTTAGTCCATCCATACCACAACAACCTCAGTCTTATTCTGGAGGAGGTTTTATTCCTTATACACCTCCAGTTGTCACTACTCAACCTCAAGATTCCACAACACAACCTCAATTCGATCCAAGTGTCGATTGTGGTCCGGCCATACCGTTAGGAAACAGTGATCAAACAAGAACTGCGCTTTATGCTGAAGTTGTCAAGAATGTCAGTGATGGTGAATCTTCAGGAAGTTATTACAGTTCAGAATCGGACGTCAAGGAGGGAATGGATTCTGAAGCTGATAATTTGTCGAATGATGCTAACGAGAAATCTGACTTGATCAAGAAAGCTGATGCGACTTCAAAAGAAATGGAGAAGATTCTCACTGAAGATGGATCTTTCTCTTCTCAGACTGCCTTTATGGCAAATGTCTCAGCTTCTACAAGTCAGGTAAAATCTGAAATTCTTATCAACTGTAGAGATTGTGAATATATGAAAAATGAATTTGATAGAATAAAACTTGAATGTGATACGATTCATATTCACAATCAGAGTTTAGTTGTTGAAATGGCTAAATGCAAGGAAGCGAATATGGCTCTAGTTAGAAATGAAAAAGAATTTAAATCTATGATTGAGACTCTAAAGAAAAATGTTTCCGAAGTGACAAAAACTGTTTATCATAAACAAGTTAGTATAAATGATTACATTAACATTGTTGAGGAAACTAAAAAGGAGTTAGCCATTGCAAAATGCGAGCATGATGCAATCAAGCAAAAGTTGGAGAGTTATTCTAACTCCCGATTTGTGCTCGATCACATCATCGACGTTCAACAACTAAAGGGAAACGTTAGTGGTGTTGGGTATAAGAAGTGTCCGCCCCCTTTGAGACATAATTATGCTTATATGCCCGATGAGGAAGAAATGCCACGTTTTGAGCCAACTGTACCTCTTAATTATGAGGAAGTTACAACTGGCTTAGGGTTCAAAACGGACAATTCATCGGAGGGCTCATCTGATCGGAAAGAAAAGTCATCATGTGCTTCAAATCAAAGTCCTCCAATCATTAAGGACTATGATTCGTCCGATGATGAACCAGATGTGAGTGATGAGGATAAATCTCTTGAGAAGAACAAAGGAGTAGAAGTGCCTTTTGAGAATCACATTCTGTGTGATCCTCCTACTCCTGTTGTACACTCAACTGTTAAACAAGAGATAGATCCTATCACTGAGACAGTGTCTACCATTAAAAGTGATAACGTGTTGTATACTTTGGTCGGTGATAGTAAAATTTATTCAGACAAATATTTTCCAATCAAAAACGTCAATCAATCCTTGATTGATAAAGTGTTTGAAGATAATACAACTAAGTTTTTGGGAAAAGCGATCCCGAGAGTTTCAGTAACTCAGTGTGATCCGATTCCAAAAGCTGAAGTTAGAAGAAAATTTGGAAATCAAAAATCACCAACAAAGCAACAACCTGTTGCTTTTAAGGGTAAACAACAACAACGAGCTCCAAAGCCTAAGGCTAAGGTTGAATCAAAAGGAGCTCGTTACAATAAGAAGGCAAAAGACGTTAAATTTGTGGCCTCCAAAGGTACTGATAAAGTGGAGACTTTTGAAAATAAGACAAATACTGATTTTGTTCAAAAAGTCAACATTTTGAAACGTAATAGTAATAACAATTACACTCAACACACAAATGGGTGTGAAGCTAGTACCTCTGGGTCTACAACTTCAACGTCAGGTCGTCGAACATATTCTCCTAAGTTTGTTGAAAGGAGAACTTGTTTCAAATGTGGGAAGTTTGGGCATATCATTAAAGACTGCACAAACTCGCCCAAACCAAATTTTGTAGAAAGAGCACCACCTGAAAAGGTTCACCCACAACGTCGTCCGGTTTCACCAAAACATGATAAAAGAACTGTTAAAGAACAAGAAACAAAACAACGACGTCAAAACGTCAAAAAGGTTGAAAAGGCGTTAAAACCAGAGGTTGTCCTAACAAAATCTGTTGAATCAAATGTTAAATATGAAAAACAAAAACAGATTTGGAAACCAAAATCGGTAAATGTTTCAGGGGGAGCTCAATCTATTCCGAATCATCGGGAAATGGATGTCACAATCCTCGATGATGACGGACGACCCAAGTCTGTGAAGGCTTGGGTCCCCCTCTCCAACTAATCTCTGAGTGAGTGTGTAGGATGTTCCAGGAGGAACTATCGATAGTCATCGGATTGTTGATAGTGGAGTGTCCGTGCACAAGATAGGCGACTCAAAGCTCCAAGATATTTTTATTTCTAGGAGTGGTTGCCTTTGTTGGAGAGAAAAAGAAAAGAAGACAGAATTGTCTGTCGAAAGAGATTGAAAGCTTCGACAAATTGAAAATCATTTCAAAGTGTGATTATTCAAGGCTTTGATCGGGTCCCCAGGGTAGATTCAAATCAAAATTGTGATTGAAGAAAATGTGTTTGTTGAACAAACCAACCTGGTGTGCGGATGCCTTGGCGTGGACTGAAAAACCGCACACTACTTCTCAAAGAGAAAGACAAAGACCTTCGCTGGTGCAATGTGGAAGACCAGCCGGACCCAAAGGTTTATGATCTTGTTGCTGTGAAGAGATTTCTCAGTAGCTACAAAATCGACTTTGAAATCCACACCGGGTGGATATCCAGTTTGGGAGAGCACTCAAATTCATTGCAATGCACGAAGCAGTTGCAGGATACGGTTTTAAATTTCTAATCTCTCTTTTACTTGTCGATATTTAAGCTGCTTTATAAATTGTTATCCTCTCGTAGCACTCTTTGGCCAGACAATGTTGTCATGGTCCGCACCGCTTACCGACATGCCAACTCATTTTTCCAAAATTCGCTAAATCATTTTTGACAAAAATTTAATTTTGGTAAACGGCATTGAGGTAAAACATGAGTTAACCGACATCGGGAAATCGTTTTTGTAAATATCTTTGTGTCTTTTAAATTTTATCTTAGTTTGTTGATTTTAGGGGGAGTAAATCAAAATTTGAAAAATTCAAAAACAGTGAAAAATTTCAAAACCCAAAAACATTGGAAAAACAAAAATGAGTTTCCTGGCGAGCAAAAGAGAAGATGATAGTAGATCAGTGGTCTGTTGAAACCTCTTCAAACTGAAATGCAAAATGAAAAATGTTAAGCAGCTCTATATAAGATGTATCGGTAGGCTCACAATCAGACTAAAATGTGCAGGATGATACAAACCTAACAGACTTCAAGTCAGGTGGGAACTGCTCATTGGCATATGGTCTTAGTACCGAAATCTCGTTTGAGAGATTGCCGAGATCTGAAATATTCGGTCTTTATGCTGTTTATCATCTGGGTATCATGGTTGTATCAAACCGTAAAAATAACGGAGACGAAGTCTAAGATCTTCCATGATACTATACATACGTGTACATACTGCATTCGACCTCAATAAGTGATCAACAATCACATGTCCAAACAAAATAAGTGATAAATTATCACAGATTCTTTGCGGGAGTCAAGTTCGTCTCTCTGCTGTACGAAAGTACTGACCTGTTCACGGACTTGCTCCTGTGCCCTCATGCATATGAAAATCAAGTTCCTCATCAATAAGTGATTCTATCACATAGGGCTTGTTTTCAATCAAATAAGTGAGTTTCTCACATCTTTTATACGGTCAAACAGATGATAAACGGTATACTCACCGGTAAGATGAATTCTCGTGCATACCTTGATACGGGAATGTGTCGTGTGTGGATGAACACCGGTCGGTAAGTATAAATCATACCTTAACGTATCCCCTCGCCATGATTACATCTGATAAGTTGAGCTTAAGTGGACAACAATACCGATAATTGTTATAGGATGCTTATCTAAATGTTAACTAATTGAACAACAAGAGCGTTTTTGCATGACCGTACACTGATATGATTCTCTTACCCTCGAAACTCGCAAAAAGAATGTCTGTAAATATTTGTTTACTGCTTTCGTTTATGCATCTTTGTATATATTTATTTATTGCTTTCCGTCTTTACTTTTGAAAAATGAAAAATCTCAAAAAGATTTTAGGTGTGTTTTAATATAAACTTTATAAAATCCAAAAAGATTTTGCTTCTAGTTTATTTTTGATTGACTGATGTTGGAACTCGAGTCTATCCTACCCAAAATCCTGATTGTAAGCCGGAAAACAATTGCATCTTCATAAGCAGTCGAAGTTAACAAGTTTTGAAAGTTAAAGGATTAAAATTGATCATTTTCTAAACTTTCAAACTGTTGTCGGTTGGTGTTTGATTGAGATTTGATCTCATATGTGTCATTTGTTTAAATGTTAACTATATTCCAAGCGGTTGTTCTCATTATGCGTTTAGATTTCTTGCATGTGCAGATGCTAAAGGCGAAGAGAACATGTCAGATGACAAGCCGTAAAGTGAAGACACGATGAAGTGAAGGCACTCAAAGGATAAAATGATCGAGTTGCAGTTGATCCTTCATCAACACCACAAGGATCTGAAGATTTGACAAGTCAAAAGATTCACGAGCATAACTCATTGGAGAGTTCATTTTAAGGGGGAGTTTATTAACACACTTCTTAAATGAAAAAGGGAGTTTGTTGATACACTTTCTTCTTACGACGCGTGAAGACTTTGAAGATCCTCCGACATGAAAGACACAGAAGACGAACCATCACAGAAGACGAACCTCACGAGTAGCGTCCAAGGGGGAGATTGTTGGTACACTTTATATGGACACGACTCGGTTCGGTTCGACTCGGTTCGATTCGGTTCGGGTCGACTCGGTTAGGTCCGGCTCAAGCCCGAAGACACGACATTCCTCAGTCGTGCGCCCCAGAGTTCGACACGCGAGGCACGGAACGCCGGAAGTCATTCCCGCACAACACATCACCATGACATCACCTTAGTGATGTCATGATGATGTCAAGAATTTGTCTTATGTTGATTTATAACATTTGTCAACAGAAAACAAAGTCTGGGCCGTAAACTTCACTTTGGGCCAAAGAATTGAAGTGGGCTTTGACTTGGATTGGACTTAACTACAAATGACGAAACAGATGTATAATTAATATGTTTGTCGACGAAACAAGTGTGTTTCGTCGACTTTGTTTGTTTCGCCGAGTTCAGGTTTTGTTTCGTAAGTCTTGTGTCTGTGTCTTAGTATAAATACACATCTCTGTTTCATTTGAACACAGAGATGAGTGCAGAGAGATAAGAAAATACTTGTAAAGAAACTCTGTCAAAATTCCGTCAAAACTGTGTTTGTATCAGTTGTAATCGGTTCTCATCCCGTTAATCAATCGAGTGTGTATCATTGATTAATCCGTGTTGTTTTTTATTACACTTTGTTTGGTTTGCACCGTCACGGGGATTCCGCACCCGTTACCGTGTTCGTGATAAACAAGGATAGGTTTTCGTTATCGATCCACCGGAAAAACGGACCTACACTTTTACAGCTGTAAAGGTGGACCAGACAACTTCTCCCCAGAAAAAGCTTCAATAAGTGGAGAAGCTAGAAGTATGACGGCTTATGGTCAGAAGCACTTAGATCCTCACCATAAACACCTTTAATTGAGGACTAATAGTGACAGTAGGTACGCGAACCAGGCTAAAACAAATGAAGAATACAACATAACAGCTTCTTGCATAGTCATGTAGTCACGAAGCTAAGAAGACAACAAGTAATAAAGTGTAAGCTCAGGCTCGGAAGCTATAAGCTCAAAAGCCGGAAGCTATAAGCTTCAAGCCACAAGTTTTAAAGCTATAGGCTGAGAATCCATAAGCTTAGAAGCCAGAAGTCAGAAGCTATGAGCTTCAAGCCACAAGCTTAAAGTTATAGGCTGAGAAGCTATAAGCTCATAAGCCAGAAGTCGGAATGTAACACCTCGTAAAATCACGACCAATGATGTGTTGACACGTGTACTAAACCCTAATGAAGTCAAACGTTGACTATAAAGGACTAATTTTGCGAAAAATCAAAAAAATTTGAATACAAAAGGACTAAAAGTGTCAACATGCTTAAACTAAGCCTCTGAATGATGTTACACGTCGAGAGGAGCCGTTTGCATAATTTTTTAAAAGTTTGCGCGTCGAAGGGTCAAAAGCGTCAACATGTTAATTCTTACCTCTGAGTGACCTTTTAACAAACCGAGAGCTTCATGATATTGATTATACTCCCGGGAATACCTAATATTGACCATTTAAGGCTTTTACGCCAATAAGCGAAATTACGCGCAAGTTTGCAAGTTAAAGGGGTTAAAAGCGTCAACATGTTTAATTACACCTCTGAGTGACCTTTTAATGAACCCGAAGTATTATGAAGTGCAATCATACTCTTGAGAATGCTTAATATGGATAACGCAGGGCTTTGATGCTATTAAACGATGATACGCGCAAGTTTGCGCGTTAGAGGGACCAAAAGCGTCATTTTTTTTTAAATTACACCTTTGGGTGACCATTTAAGCGAATGGGAGCATCGTAATATTTAAGCATATGATCGGGAATACTCATATGGGCCCCGAAAGGTTTAGATATCGTTAAACGATATTACACGCTACTTCGTGCGACAAAGGGACTAAAAGCGATGACTAGCGAAACTACGCCTTCAAGATGCCTTTTTAACAAACTAGGAACTTTGTATTGCTCAGTCGAACTTCCAGGTGTGCCGAAGATTGGTCGCTAACGCATTTACACCTTATAATGAAAATATACTTGAAAATGGAAAGTTATGTGCCAAAAATGACAAGATTGAAAGTTAAATAGTGCACGAAAAGGTTGAGGGGCTGTTCTATCAGAAAATGAAACTTGTTTGCTGGGCTTATGAGGATCGCGGGCCACGAACCCTTTTGGGCCAGCTGTACGCGGGCCGCCAGAAACAACAGAAGCAACATGAGTGTTATTGTTGCTGGTTTACGCGTTTCCTTATATTACAATCATGATTAAAACACTTCAAAAGGAATAGTGAGCATTTCTGTTAGTCTGCAAAAACATTTTGGAGCTGGGCCAGACCTGCTCATGGGCTACGAAGCCTGACTGGGCTCGCTTATGCGGGTCGCGACCCAACAACAGCAGCAAACAGATTTGTATTTTGATGGTTTTTTTTATTTTCTTGATTACCACTCATAGCCAACCATTTTTAATAACCCTTGGGCTCGTATACTGAATTAAAATCTGGTATTACACCTGTAACAATCTTGTTAACCCTCTCGAACACTTGGCAAGATCTTGGAGGATCATGAAAACTATTTAAGGGCCTTGAATTCTCACTTGATCACTTGCACTTTCATCTCATTCTTCTTCTCTATCAAATATCTGGAAGTTCCTTACCTCTTGGGAGCATCCTATTGAGTCCTATTATTCCTAAGGATCACTTGTAAGTGTTCCTTTCCGTTTCATTTTCGTTTTATAGGCTTTTAAAGCCAAAAGTCAAACATTTTCGATAAACGCTTTGACTTTTAGCTAGACCATAAATGGTCAAGCCATTGTTTGCAACGAACATGGTTACGTCATCGTAATTAGGTAGGTGTTAAACCCTCAAAAGGGCACCTCCTAAGAATAACGTTTGCTTGGTCAATTGACGAGTCAACGTGATCTTGTTTTAAAAAGTCAACGGGGCAGTTTTTGAAATAATTGCGATATGAGTTTAGAAATGTTCTAAAATACGTTTTATCACTTAAACAACTTGGTAATAATTATTAGAACATGTGTAAACATGTTCGGCTCGTCAATTCCAGTTTTAGGGTCGGTTTGCAACCGAAAGTCGCGAAGTTTGACTTCTGCGTTGACTTTCGATTATAAACCGAATTAGATTAGTTTGCTACTGATTTTAGGTTTCGTTATGATCATAGTTTAATGTAGCATAACCTTATAAGGTTATATTACACGATCATACTAGAAATCTGAGTTATTTGCTTGTTTCCGTTATTGTGCTTAATTTTGACTATTATGCTCTTATGTTATAAAAACGAGATTTTTGGATATGTGAGAGGACAAATAGCTTTACTACTGATATATAACTATGTCAAATAAATTTAACATTAGTTTCTGGTCTCAAAATAAAGCTATGCAAGATATCGTAAAATGAAAATTTTTATTAATTAAATTACATTTTTAGCATAAATCATGTTTAAACCCAAATTTTGCCACCAAACCCATTACCTACTGTTTTGATATTATTTTTAGGGATTTTTGGAATTTTGGTCAGATTATAAGATTATAAACTGAACATATCATTGAGTTCTCATATGATTCGATAAATGACGATAATACTCTTTTTATTTATAAAATGAGATTAACACATGATTAACATGCCAAACCTTTTCCTACTGATGTTATATGTTAAATGAATTATTTTATACCTTAAAGGGTGATCAAAATCTCAGATTTCCATAAACATCTCAAATATCGTCAATTATCGACTTTTACGCAAATTAGGCGCATAGTATGGTTCAAAACCATATTTAACACCTAAGACTTGTTACCTACTGATTTTATAAATGAATTTTAATATTTTAACAGTAAGTATAAGTCTTGAACTCAGACTTCCAAATTTGTCCTTAAAACATATGTGAATTGACCAAAATGCCCCTACGGTGCATAGTTTAGCCATAAAAGGTGAACCTCATATATGTATGATATCTTACTGATGTAACATGATAAAATAAGTATTTTTACTGAATGTTTTAGACAAGAACCTCAGTTTACTATTAAACCTCTTTTATAAACTTTAAAATGAACAAAATACCCTTACGGGACTTAAATTGGTTTTAAATTCATTTGGGGCATAATTGTTAATATCCTACTGATATCACAACTTATTTTAAGCATAATAACTTATGGAACTTGTACTTGACTGATCCGGTTACCCGTTATGCTTATACGCGTTCGGTACGGTTTATGTAACTAGTTTGCATAAATTAACCAAAACGGGTCAAACCTTATCATTTTTACTTCAAAATCCAAATTGTATTTAGTTTACCCATTTTATACAAGTCTCCATACTTGTTGGGTCTAAATTACATTCCAATCCGGTCACCGCTTAATCTTGCGTTTCGTACCGTAAACCTTTCTTTAAACTAACCGGTCTAAGTTTATAACTTAAATAAGACCCGTTAGTAATCTAACAGGTTATTAAAACCTTCGTTCCAGATTAGGAGCCCCGGTAAAAGCTACTTGCACTAGTTTGAATAGATCATACGGCTGAGTAGATAAATCTTGCATTTAAAAGCTCAGGTAAATACTTTTAACTTATTTTCTCTTATACGGACTTGGGATACGGTAAATTATTACCGCTTGGTCGGGTATTGAATATTTAATCGATTAGTGGTTAAATCATTGAGTTAACCCATTTTAATCTGTTTTGTTGGATTTAAGCATTTGGGGATTAATGATCGTGTCCTGGATATCCTTGGCATCAGTTAAATGTAAATGGCTACGACCTAAGCACGGGGTGTAGGCATACACCTGACAGTTGCGATACGGTTTCTTTTCCCCAAAAAGGGAATTAAGATATAAGATATAACCACACGTGAGGATAACTCCTTGTGGACTATATTAGTGGTGTGTTGATTAATCATGTCTCGGCTTCTATCCCGGGCCCTGAACGTACAACAAGCATGTGAATCTGTATACAAGATTATTTTATATAATTACCCCAAGTTATAAAAGAATATTTGTGCTTTGTGCATTTAAATCAATTTTATAAATGTTTTTTTTCAAATGAGTCGGTTAATTGTATTTGCCAGTGTAAACTGATGTATTTTCAAAAGACTAAGTGACAGGTACTACTCGTAATTGGATGGGAGCTGCTTGGTATCAATAATGGATCTTGTAAATCCTTAGGATGCCCTAAAGTCTACTAAACTTCATTTTTTTACATTCTGTATCGATCCGCCTGTGGATTTAATATTGCAAGCTCGAATGTAATTATCTTTTGAGTACTTTCTGACAATTGGGTTTGTAATAATTCCAAGACTTCCGTTGTGCTATTCTGTGTATGTTTGACTATTACGATATCAATCTTACGTCACAATACTCCTCACCGGGCCCACCGGGCTGAGCTGTAAATATCGAGGTGTGACAGGTTGGTATCAAAGCCAATGTTTGAGTGAATTAAACACTAGCCTTTAGTGTTTAATCTCAAATGACACAATAGCATATTCCTTAGACCTTCTGAGTCTAAACTTAACATAGGAATGCTCTCATCCCTATTAAGTAAACATTGTTTTCGATTTTATGTGTTTTGAATATGTCGCCAGACAAAGAAGCCATTGATGGAAATTCTCCACATCCGAAGCCTTGAAATGTCAAGCTTCGTACCACGGCAAGGATAAGCGTGCAACCGGTTAGAGGAAAGACCTTTGTGGACCTATTCCCAAAACCAAACTTATTGAAATTTTTAACCAAACTTCAGAGTCCATACCGAAGGTCCCTGAGGCTCAAATTTTGGAGTCTGTACCGGTGGAGTCCATACTAGGAGAACCCTGAGGCTCCCGTATTGAAGATGATACTAATGAATGTCATTGATTAATAAATTCTTATCTCCAAGTTTTGGAATTCCAAACTTGGACTATGCTTATTAAACTACAAATCCATGATCCAATTTAAAATTTACAAATCATTAATCCTTGGACCCTACTCCTAGCAACAAATCCTGAACTGGAATGCTTATTTAATTCACTGAAATTTTTAGTATCGCTATAGCATATGGCAAACAAAGAAGAGAAATAATCGGAATGAAGCAAGGAAGGCATTAGAAGGTCGATCTTACATTATATTTTGTTTTTTCTCTAAATCCCGGTATGGGCATTTAATTAATATAGTCCATTCGTGGACATTATATTTCAATATAGTCCCTTCGTGGACACAGTACTTCAACATAGTCCCTTCGAGGACATTATATTTCAATAAAGCCTCATTGAGGACATTATGTTTCAAAATAGTCTCTTCGTGAGCATTATATTACAATATAGTCCCTTCATGGACGTTATATTTCGATATAGTCCTTTGGAGGACATTAGATTTCAATAATAGTCCCTTCGTGGACATTATACTTCAAAATAGTCCTTTCATGGACATTATACTCCATTATATTCCTTACATGGACGTGTTATTTCAATAAAATCTTTTTGTAAACATGTTATTTCATTAAAAATATTTTGTAGACATGTTATTTCATTAAAGTCCCCTGGAGAATATAATAATTCATCATAGTCCTCTCGAGGACATATCTTTTCACTATAATCCCAGTGTTGACATATCATATAGTCTCTATATGGACTTATATTTTCCTTTCAGTTCCCACATGGACTAGTATCGCTTCAAAGTCCCTATTAGGACCTATCTTTTCTGTATAGTCCCTGTGCGGACGTTGGTTTATTATAATTCCCTAATGAACATATTTTAATTTAAGTCCCTGTGAGGGCATCTGTTTAGCAAAGTCGTTTGTGCGCATGCTGTACCAATGTAGTCCTTTTTATGGACACGTTATTTCATTAAAATCCCTTTGGGGATATGTTATCTTTAAATAGTCCTTCCGTGGACACGAGATTTCATTATAGTCCCTTAGTGGACATGATATTTCATTATAACCTCTTAGTAGACATGACATTTCGTTATAGTCCCTTCATGGGCAAACTGTTTTAATATAGTCCCTATACGGACTTATGATATTTTATAGTCCCTATACGGACTTATAATTTCCTTTTAAGTCCTCTGTGGACAAATATGATACTAAAAGTCCTGTTTAAGGCACTATGGTAAATTTCCTAATGATTTATGGAAAGTTCTGAAAATTTTATATAGGTATTCAATTCGTCCTTTATCAAACATTAGTATCAATTTGATTCAAACTTTATCGATCTGCCAAATAATTTCAAAAGATCTTCTTAATGGTAGAACCTAGCCAAAATGTCAATACATGTATGCTATGATGGTAAAACCCTCTTAAGACAATTACTCCTTGTTAACATCTAAAAACATGTTAACACTCCTGGCAGTGTAACTTGAGAAACCACATCAGCCGTCAAGGTATTTGGACTATGTCCAAGCCTTAAAGCGTATATGATCGAATTAGATCATGGCAAGTATCATCAATATGATGATCATAATATAAACATCCATTAGTGATGAAGTGCCTACGTGCTATACTTGTTGTCCCTTAAGACAACGACAGTTGTGGTCTATGACCCCCTGTCTAAGGATATTGGACTATGTCCAAGCATAATAGTATATATGATCAATATGATCATGACTAATATCATCTAATACGATGATCACATTATTTAACATCCTTTAGTGATGTTTCGCCTACGGGCTATATACTATATTGTCCATTAGTGACATTGACAAATGTGACCGTTATGGTTCACCGTCCAAGGTGATGGGCAATTCCCAAGCCTTATAGTCTATAAGATCGATAAGATCATGACTAATATCCACAATTACGATAATTATATATATATATATGTGTGTGTGTGTGTGTGTGTGTGTGTATAAACATCCATTAGTGTTGTCCATTGATTGGCCTATGTGGCTAAATAAATTGCCTTACAAGCAATGACAGACATAGTCTATGACTCTCTACCCAAGGGTGAAGAACTATGTTAAAACCTTAAAGTCCCTGATCAAATAAGATTGCGACTTATAAATTTAAATGCCCTTGTGGCAAGGCCTTACGTGCCATATCTTGTATGTCCTTTGCGACAAGGCCTTCGTGCCATATGGCTATTAATGTCCTTCGTGACAAGCCTATGTACTATATTTATATGTCCATCATGACGGACTTATGTTCCATATTTAAAAGTCCTTGTGGCGAGCTTTCGAGCTATACAAAATCGTCGATATGACAAAGACAATTGTGACATTGTGATCCCTTGTCTAAAAGGTAATGGACTAGGTCCAAACCTTAAGCGCCATTGTTGGTCCTTTTGCGATTTAGGCTAAATGTAATTGATATACATTCAAGTAACATTCAATTAGGAATGTTCATACCCTATTAGCCTATATTGTTTAATGACACCATGGCTAATGTATGTTAGGTCATCAGGATGATGACTAGCTATTGTAATACAACTCAACAATTGTTTAATTTGATGTTAATACCAAGATTCGAGTATGGCAATCTCGGATCAAACAAACAACAGTCGTGATGCTAATGATGCAACAAATGTGAACCTAAATTTTAATGGAGCTAATCTCCAAGCTGTGATTGACGCAGCTGTTAGAAAGGTTATGAGAAAGAACATGAAAGGGTTCAAAGAGCCGAATGCTACTTGCTCTAAAACACATTCCTCGGTTCATACTTCGAATGCGAAGAATGAACCAAATGAGATGATATATATCGAGGGGCCCCGTTCCTCTAAAGGATGTACTTAAAAGTACTTTGTCTCTTGCAAGCCAAGAGACTACAATGGCAAAAAAGGGGCCATTGATTGCATGAAATAGATGGATGAAATGGAAACCATTGTGTAAATCAGCGTTTGTGCTGAGAAAGACATTGTGAGGTAGGTATCACAGTTATTCAAGGGCGATGCCCTTAGTTGGTTAAAGACATTAATGAAGTCACATGAAAGTTACTCTTATACAATATGGGATGGTCCAGGTCTATGGACCTTATCAGAAAAACCTATTGTCTGCGACACAAAAAGGAAAAGGTGAAATCAGAATTTTCTGACTCTCACCATGAAGGATCTAGACTGTCGACAGTATGTTACAGACTTTAATTCATTATCGGGATAGTGCCCTATACGGTTAACCCAGAATCTAAGCATAATGCATTATATATTATTGGTTTAGCATCGGAAATAAGAGGGCGTATTAAGGCTTCAAAGCCTGCTTCTTATAAATCCACTATGGATCTATCTCAGCCACTCACACTAGATGGGTTAGGAAGTAAATCAGTCAAAGCTGAGACTGCCGGAAAAAGGAAAAGGGAGAAGGATAACTCTCAGAAATTTAAGAAGAAGAACAAGTTAGGATTTGATAAGAACCAACAAAAAATCTAATAAGAAGCTTGTACACAAGACCTACAGCAAAAGGCACTGGGGACAGTGTCAAATGTACCAAGAGCCAAAGCAATGAGGCATCTGCAAAAGGACTGGTCATAGGTCCCATGAGTGTAGAAATATAAGGAATGTAGTCTGTTTTGGCTGGGGCATTAAGGGCCACATCAGAATTAACTGCCCTAAAAATTTTCAAGGGAGGTATAGCCAAGTATAGAGGATCTAAGAATGGAATCGCCTAAACCCTCCTGGTAAATGCCAGAGGCAGTTCGTATCAATAATAACACCAAGTACATTCGTTAAGAATTCTATTTGATTCAGGTACTACTAAGCCATTCATAGATCATAAGCTTAGCAAACTATTAGAATTTTCCCATAAGAAATCCGGATATTAAGTGTAACGGAAATCATCGGAACCATTACTTCTATTGTCGTCAAATAATCTTCATTCATAAGATCTGGAGTACTCTATCTTCAGATAGAGTACGACAATATATGATATTTTTTTATCTCATTGATTTCTATCAACTACGAATGCCAGACTATGCTTGATAAAAGCACCATATGAGGATTGGCGTATCCTAATGTGTTCCATAGATTACTTCCATGCCTGATCAGTATGGAGGTTTAATGCATGGAACCACTGAGATATCCCAATGGTCATATTGTACTAAAGTCAGCTAATGGTATTCAAAGAAGATATCCAGTATAGAAATGTCCAAGTAAGTGTCTCTAATCAAGGCATCCATGCATTCGTAAAGAAAATATATCATTTATATGCCACGGATATCGATAGATGAACCAAAGCCTGAAGATTTAGAACATCTATGTCATCTCGGTGTGTCTTAATTGTCTTCTCTGAAGAACTACCCTATTTACCTCCTGTAAGGCATGTAGAGTTAAGATTAATATCCCACTTAGGGTTGCATCTATTGAAAAATCTCCATATCGGTTAGTACTGACGGAAATGGAAGAACTAAGAGCCAATTAGGTAAGCTTTTAGAGAAGGTTTCGTAAAGCCTAATTCAAAAAAAAAAATCAGAGAGCTCCGGTATTATTAATTAAGAAAGACGGTTCATTATGCTTATGCACTGATTTCCGCAACCCTATTTAGACAACAATTAAGAATCGCCGTCAGCTGCCCAGGATCGTCGATTGGTTCGACTAACTATGAGAGTAGCTATTCTTTAAGATTGATTAAGTAATAATCAGAATGACTTTCTCACCCTAATTAAGTCTGTCTACAACTAATAGTTGTTATATAAATATCAAGGATGCTCCTTTGGAGACCTTGTATAGACGGAATATCAAACGTCTGTTTGATGGACAGAAGTTTGGTAAGTCCAATTATCAGGATCTGAAGTTACCCTGGAGACAATGGATAAGATTATACAAATCTGTGATCATCTGAAAGCTGCCAGTAATCGGCAGAAAAAAATCAATGCTGATGAGAGTTGCAAATCTCTTGAGTTCTCAATAAGGAACCAGATTCAGCAGAAAGTACCACCCTAGAAAGGTGTACTGCATTTTGATGTAACGGAAAAGTTAAACTCTAAATATATAGGACCATTCGAGAAAATCGGATACTTCAAGATCGGTAGCCTATAAGCTAAAACTTACCTAAGGAACTTGATGGTATTCACAATGTGTGCCACCCTTGTGATTTCAGGATATGGCTAGCCGTTAAGTCCATAACATCATCACATATTGATATGTAGATTAGTGAGAACTTATGGTTTATTAAGAAACCCATATCGATTAAGGATCGACAGGTTAAGAAGCTCTGAAAAGAAAGTATGTACCTATTGTATAGGTCAACTGAGATGCCGTAGAGGCCCAAAATATGTTGTAGAAGTTAAGTCCATTATATGACAGAAAGTACTTCATCTGATGTGTGTAAAATGCAAGATATAAATTACATCAAATTGGGCATAAAACTAACCCTTTTTTGGTACTAATGTTGGAAAAAGTGTGCTTTTGTCTTCCTTTTGTATTTTCAGGGTTAAAAGAGCTTAAATGAACAAAAGAAGCAAAAATGCAGCTAAATCTAACAATAATACAAGAAAAGGAATAAACGTGGCATGCCCGACCCCTCGACAACATCTTCCCAAGCAAAAACAAGAAGTCAGAAGGCTGAACATACCCCGTGCTCATTGAACACGGGGGCGTGCCCAAGAGTCTGTAGAAAAGACAAAGTTGTAGAAACTTCTATCTCCCAACACGGGGCATGCCCAGCGGACACGGGGCCATGGTCAACGCTAAGATTCGCAGAATCCAGGAAAATCTTTATAGTACAGATACGCTTCTGCACACGGGGCCGTGCCCAGCAGACACGGGGGCGTGGTCAACTAATGTAGACAAACTGCAATTAATGAAGAAAGAGAAGATGGGTGGACACGGGGCCGTGTCCGGGCTTCTATGCAGGCTATAAATAGGGGTGCTTGGCTCACTTGCAAACCATCCCTTGGCAAACCACCTCTCTCACACTTCACCCACCCACCACCACCATCACAACCCACATCCACCACCATCATCCATCATAGAGTGTGTGTAGTAGTCTCGGGATCCAAGATTGATCGTAAGAGTTCTTAACAATCAAAGGCCATGTTTGCCAAAGTCACTTACATCACTTGGTGAAGACAAGCATTTAGTGTTATACTTTTTATTTTTAATCTTTTCGCACTTTTTTTTTTGCTATGTATTAATGACTTTAATAACTAGTTTCTTATGCTGAAGGTGAAACTTCCTTATCATTTGTCCGTGGTGTCTTGGCGTTATTTTACTGTCTATATAAAATAAAAGATTTTCACCATCCATATCTCCACGGTCTATATGGAGATATGTTGGCTACCTGGTCGGGGGTTAAGGGAATGGTTAGGTAAGAGTCTTGCCTTGTTCAGTGTATAGATCCAACAAGGACCTGGGTCAAGCTTAGTAGGACCTCCTTCAATACCCACTGGTGTTGGATGGCAGGGGTTCGAATTTCTTGATCCCCTCATATGAAAACTACTATTAAAACATTAACCCGACTACTTAGGATTGTATCCCTGCTGACTCAAACTACTTAGTCGAGGGTGACGTCACCTTCAAAAGAGGGGCCTACCATATTACACATTAATAACTTAATTAATTATCTTTCAATAATCCAACCCTTTAGGATTGTATCCTTGCTGACTCAAACTACTGGGTTGAGGGCAACGTCACCTTCAAAAGAGGGGCCTACTACTATAACTAAGATAATCTCTTAGAAAGTGCAAAAGTGCGGTAATAATAAAAGGTTACACTAAAGGCAAGTCGGATCCAAGTGATTCATCTTGTCTATCTGTTTTTATTTTTTTTATTTTTCAGCATTTTTTAGTTTTTATTTTCATGTTTAAACCTTTTTCTAAAATTTTGATTTGATTAGACGTTGAGGATAAACCGGTACTAAAAGCTCTTGTGTCCTTGGACGACCTCGGTATCTTACCAACGCTATACAACGCTCACGATGGGTGCACTTGCCCATATGTGTGTTTAGTGTTAGTAAAATATCGTGTTTTATAAATTTAAAACTTGACTAAAGTGTAAAAAGGGCTAAAAATATACACAAAAACATATAACGCACTACGCACATCACCATCCTCTGAGCAAATCTCAAGGTCGAGATTTCTTTTAAGGGGGTGAGGATGTAACACCTCGTAAAATCACGACCAATGATGTGTTGACACGTGTACTAAACCCTAATGAAGTCAAACGTTGACTATAAAGGACTAATTTTGTGAAAAATCGAAAACTTTGAATACAAAAGGAATAAAAGTGTCAACATGCTTAAACTAAGCCTCTGAATGATGTTAATCGGTATTCATATTCACAAATGAGCCACTTGTTGGTCGAGAGGAGCCGTTTGCAAAATTATTTAAAAGTTTGCGCGTCGAAGGGTCAAAAGCGTCAACATGTTAATTCTTACCTCTGAGTGACCTTTTAACAAACTGAGAGCTTCACGATATTGATTATACTCTCAGGAATACATAATATTGGCCATTTAAGGCTTTTTCGCCAATAAGCAAAACTACGCGCAAGTTTGGAAGTTAAAGGGGTTAAAAGCGTCAACATGTTTAATTATACCTCTGAATAAACTTTTAACGAACCCGAAGTATTATGAAGTGCAATCATACTCTTGAGAATGCTTAATATGGATTGCACAGGGCTTTGATGCTATTAAACGATGATACGCGCAAGTTTGCAAGTTAGAGGGACCAAAAACATCAATTTTTAAAATTACACCTTTGGGTGACCATTTAAGTGAACGGGAGCGTCGTAATATTTAAGCATATGCTCGGGAATACTCAATATGTGTCACACCCCGACCACGTAAAACAACAAATCATGGCGGAAACGTCGGGGAGTGTTGTAACAGAATCATTGTTTCATAACACATGGACAATTTAAGTTTTGTTTTATTGAATTGATAGAGGTTACAATGTCTTAAAACAAAGAATCATAACATAATTAACTAGTCTTGCATCTTTTAATGTCACTAAGGCCCAATTCTGCCTAAGTGTATCTTGATCAATCCTATGCATCATCTCCTGAAAACACATGTGAAAATACGTACGTCAGCATAAAAATGTCTGTGAGATACATAGGTTTTATTAAAATGGATTCATGACTTGTAAGTTTAAAGAAAAATGTTTAACAAAAGTTAGTCATGAACCTTGTAAAATGTTTTCTTTTATAAATCATACGAAGAGTGATAAGAAATCAGATGATATAAAAGAAAAATGCATAAATAAATAACCAATGTAAAAATGAGTTTGTATAAAATGTGTTGTTTGTAAAACAATGTTTAATGAAGATGTGATACAAGTGTAAAATGTATTATGTCTAACTTGAAATGGTTTAAGTAACGCTACGATATGTAATACCCTAAAAGCACTTATATATAGGAAGTACCAGCGGCGTATCCACCATGCTTTTATCATATTACACACGCCTCGTTACTTAAATCACTTACCAAAACAAACCACCAAAATTGTCTTGTTTAAACCAATTTTCAAATGTTTATGTAAAAACCATGTCTATTGTCAAATATAAATCATGTAATGTGTAAACAAATGTCATGTACAGCAAGTAAAAAGGGACTACTTATACCATATGTAAAATGCACAAAACAATGCAATTGAATAAATCAAAAGTTATGTTTTGTAAAATAATGCATGCTTTACTGATACAAACATCTATGCGGTATTGTGAAAATGCATACATTCAAGCCTTGAGACTGTGGTGATAAACCCTTAAACAAATTAAAGGTTTATCTGAATTATGTGTATCGAATTCGGTCATTCCTTCCATCCAAACAAACCTAGGATTTCAGGAACGGAAGTTGTCAATTCCTATGGTACCACTACCTACTAACAAACGGCGTGATCAATGTTAATGAATGTATTTTTGTCCCATTTAAACAAACCAAATGTCATACCAAAATGTAAGCATGTTTTATGAAAATAATGTACTAAGTATGCAACAAATGAACATATATAGCATGAAATGTAATGTAAAATAATGTACTAAGTATGCACTAAATGGACATACATAGCATGAAATGTAATGTAAAACAATGTACTAAGTATGCACTAAATGGACATACATAGCATAAAATGTAATGTAAAACGGTGTACTAAGTATGCACTAAATGGACATACATAGCATGGAATGTAATGTAAAACAATGTACTAAGTATGCACTAAATGGACATACAGAGCAAAAACATAATGAAATCATGTACTATACGTGTACTAATGAACATAGCAAGTATGATATAAAAACATGGAAAGCACGAAAGTAACAACTAGGCACATGTGTTCACCCCAAAATGTTTGAAAAACAGTAAAAGAGGGGACTATGTACTCACTTGAGGGTGCTTAGAAGTCTTGAATAACAACTAAGCAAAGCTAGAGGGATCACGGAAATCAAACGACACTTAATATAGATAACCACGTTAATAACCGGACCTAAATCGGGAGATCGGATAGGATGAGGTTTCGTAAACCAAATGAGTGTAGGGACTCATGTAATATGGTTTAACAAAACATACATTCTAAAACAAAACCTAACCTAAGTGCTTACGACCCATCACGACTCGTTAAGGTAGCTTACGCCACTTTAACGTGTCGTTCGCGTAAAACGTGTTCGGACCGTCTAACTAGTCCTATGACAAGTATTATATGCCTTAACATGTCTAATAATGTTACCTAATCAGTTTAGATGTCAAAATTTAGGTTACATATGCTTAAAATGTATTTATGCGCAAAAAGGGCATTTTGGTCATTTTCCTAAGGCATATAAACTACTTATCATACAACTAACTAAACGAAGTGACCATAAGGTATAACCTCAGAAGGTTATTCCCTATACAACTATGGTCACCTAATGTGTTTGGTCGGATCCTAATGATCGACCAAACGGGTCGGGTTCGAAAGTCTAAGCGGTTGTTTAGACCGCTTATCTTACGACCTATATAAGCACTAAACCTAAAGTGACGTGCTAAACATGTCAAAACATGTTTAACGAAGTTAGAAAACAAGTTTGGTATCAAAACAAACGGTTTTGATACCCAAGAATAGTTTGGTTACAAAATGCGCATAAACGCGTATTTTAACCGAAACTATGACTCGTCACTAAACCTAAATAACGTGGTAATAAGTAGGTATAGTCACAACGGACTATGACGATCGTGATTACGCTCACGTTGCGAAGTTTAAACGAACTTCGTGTTGACCAAAACGAGGTCAAAGCAGAAAGTCAAACACTGTTTGACTATCATGCTTGAAATACAAGAACAAGCATGAAGGAAAACTTACAAAAGGTCCAAGACTTGAAGATTTGATCAAGAACAACTTAGGTATGAAGCCTTCATAGATGAGAGCTTCAACATAGAGTTGGATTTGAATCAAATGTGTGAAGAAGAAGTGAAATGGAGGTGGGTATTTATAGATTTCATTGAACCGTTAGGATCGTTACTGTTGATGCATATTTTGTGGACACGACTCGGCTCGGTTCAACTCGGCTCAGTTCGACTTGGTTTTGACTCGAAGACACGAAGATCAAGACAAAGCCACTTGTGTCTGTACTTTGTCTGTAATGTGTCATGATACAAAACGATGTCTTATGTTAGATTTGTTGCTATGTGCGTTCGATGTAAGTTTGACCAGGTCATCCATCCTCCGGTTTGACTTGGCCAAACAGTTAGCACATTGGTTGAAACATGCTTGTGTCGAAGGATGTCATCGAAGGATGGTTTGTATCCTTCGATGACCTCGAAAGATAATATCATTCGATAGATACAGATGGACCTCGAAGGATATCATCCTTCGAGGTATGTATGGATCTTTCGGTAGGTTTCTGGTCGACAGATGATCTTTCGATCAGTCTGCCTGATCCTTCGACCAGATTACCTTATCCTTCGACCATAGCTGCTGTGTTGAGTATATATACTCATGTTGTGTGTTCATTTCAGTAGACGAGAGAGAGACACAAGAGACAGAAAGATACACTCGTGAGATAGGGAGAGCATTCTGTCAAGAACACACACACACATTAGAGAGTTTGCAATACAGATTTGTAAACCTTGTGCTTGTAACCGGAACCTTTCATACGCATTAATACAAGTGGTGTTAATCGTTGAACCTTGTGTGTTTTGTGTTTATACTTGTCTCAACTTGGTTGCACTCTAGCTTGGATTCCGCACTTGCTAGTGTGTTAATATAACAAGGATAAGGTTTGACCTCATCCGGGAAGGGACCTACAAGTGGTATCAGAGCCTTGGCTCTTTTCCTTGTTAAAACCGAGTGTTTTAGAGTGTGTTTCGGATTTTTAAAGTTTATATTTTTCTGGAAAACATCTTAAAATCGGATTATATCTTGGTGTTTTGCTTTATGTTTTGTTAAAAACCGTGTTATTTTCATGCTCACATGTTAGTCTTTGGTTTTTATTAAACATTTTGGCAAAAACCGGTTTCGGAAGTTGTTGGTTTACCGGAAAATTCAAATTTTCTGGGTTGTGTTCTTCAAATATTCAAGTGTTCTTCAAATGTTTTACATCTTTTGATCTTGTTTGATTATTTTCGAAAGTTGTTTGTGCATTGGGAAGGGATATTTGATTAAAATTGTCAACCCAAATCTGATTTTGGCAGAAAGTAAGGTCTGAACATACCTTCTGCCGAAAGTTGCGCACCAACCCGTCACCTTTCTCACCAACCTGTCAACTTTGTGTCAGTGAGTCAGAGCTCATCGAAAGATATCCTTCGAAGTCGAAAGATCATCTTTCGATCAAGGAGGTTCGACAGATACCCATCCTTCGAACATCTTTCGAAGTCAGTGAGTTATCTTTCGAGCCAAGGAATCTTTTCGAAGGATATATTGTTCGAGCTTCTGTTACATTTCGAAAGATAAGGATCCTTCGTCTTGGAGAATCTTTCGAAGTCTTTGTTCGAAATTCAACAGTGATCTTTCGAACACTGTTGATCCTTCGAACAAGTGTCTGTCTTTCGAACAAGTGTTGATCTTTCGACCCTAATCTGTTTAAGTTTAACAGTTTGTGTTTTTCAGGTCTTTCGAACAGGGATCCTTCGGCTGGTTGTTATCATTCGAAAAATTAACATAGTTTGTGAAAATTTTTTTTTTTTTTAAAAATCAATTTTCACTTAATATATTAATTTTTATAAAATGGGAACAAACGGTGAGTGGTGGACTCAATTAACTTCGACTCCACAATCATCAGCTACACAACCTGAGCCAGAGTTCGACAAAAATGCATTCTTGCGAGCTATTGCCCCAACCCAAGCTGCAATGATAACTGCAAATCAATGGGCATTGGTCACAAATCAAAGCAACAGCATTCAATCTATGATGCAGAACGACAGTGAAACTGGTACAAGCACAAAACTGCCAAAGTTAAATCACATCAATGATTGGGGATGGTGGAAAGAAAGGTTGAGAACTTATGTTCAGGGGCAAGGTCAAGATCTATGGATGTGTTTCTTCACTCCATTTGACAGTGAGTTGGAAGTTGCAGGATCTAATCCACAAACTTACAGCACTCTGTCTGATGAAGATAAGAAGAAGTTTGAGTTAGAAAAGAAAGCATTCATGATTCTCACACAAGCTCTTAACAGAGACATATATCACCAGTTTGTTTACTGCACGACTACTAAAAGCTTGTGGGATATGCTCACGTTACGATGTGAAGGAAATGCTCAATCTAGAAAGATCAAGCAAGATTTACTGAAGAAAGAGTTTGAAGGATTCACGTGTGTGGAGAATGAGACTTTGGCAGATTTATCTACAAGGTTCCATCACTTGTTGAGCGAGATGTTTGCTTTTAAAGTCACTGCCACTCCACAAGAAATAACGAAGAGATTTGCTGATAGCTTACCAGCAAAGTGGAGCAGTTACCTTGAAATTCTCAAAGAAAATGGTGTTTTAGACACAATCACCGTTTATGATTTAATTCAAAAATTGGAGAACAAGGATGTGGAAGAAAAGCTTAAGGCAAAGAGAACACTGACTCCTCAAAGTCCTGAGATGTACTTTGGGATTGCAGGGGGCATCAGTGGAGAAAAACCAGCTTCTCAACACGCGAAGCTTCAGACAGCTTTCGTCTCAAACACTGCACCTTCAACAACAGATCAGTTTGATCCTTCAGCATACTTGATGTATCCAAGACCAGATGTGAAACCGACACCGACAGCTCCGCAGCAACAACCGCAACAGCAAGGGTTTTATGGAAACTCTTCAAACATTCAAGCCACTTCCAATCCAAACACAGTCAGATTAGACACTTCCAACTTTTCCAAAGTCAGTGTCGAGATAGCCAAGGAGCATATGGAGATGTTGAATACCTTGGTTAGTGCTTATTGTGGATTGATCGCAGGTCAGATTGGGAATATCAATCTAACCAATGAAGATTATCAGCAAGTGGATAGAGACGAGTTTGAAATGATGGATATCAAATGGGCTCTTGCTAGTGCCATTCGAAGAGCAAAGGAGTTTATGGAAAGGACCGGGAGAACCAACTTGGAAAGCAAGAAAGACACCAAGTATGGATTCGACAAGCAAGCTGTAACGTGCTTTAACTGTGGTGAACGCGGTCATTTCAAAAGGGAATGCACAAGACCAGCTCAGCATGGAAACCAAAATCCCTTCAGAAATCAAGGCAACCAGCAGAACCAAAACAGGAACAATGTTCGTACGTTGATACCTGTCAACAACCAAGGCCAAGCAGGGTCGTCAAATGCCAACCGGGCACTTGTGGTTCAAATGGATGAAGGTTGTGATTGGTCGCTTCAGCTTGGAGAAGGAGGAAATGGTGGAACAGCTTGTTATGCTAAAGTAACAGAGAAGGTAGTAGAACCCGCGTCTGCTGGTGAATCTTCAGAAGATGAAGATAGTTCGGGTTATAGTGGGAGCACAGATGGGGAATCACTTGATACTGGTGATTTATCAGGTGATGCTTTAGATTTGAAGGTTGATGAACTTTTGGCTGAAGCTGAAGTATTATGCAAGAGGAGATCTATTCTATGCCAGAAATCTGCTGGAACTTCCGAGAAGCTTGCTAAGTTCTTCTCTGAAGATGGATCTTTTTCTTTCCATTCAGCCTTTACGGCTAATGTCGACAGTTCATCAAGTCAGGTATGTGCCGATGAACCCACTGTAGTTAGTTGTGAAAGTTGTGATAGCTTAAAGGTTAAATATGCTGAACAGGAAAGTCAGTTTGAGATCACACACAAACACAATCAAGAATTGATTGTAGATCTTTCTAAAGCAACTGAAGCTAACTTGTTTTTAACCAGAAATGAAAAGGAGTTTAAAGCAACAATTGCGTCATTAAAACATGATGTTTCTGAATTACAAAAGGCTGTTTTGAGAAAACAACATGCTAACAATGATTTAATTGACACAATTGAAAAGCAAATGGTAGAGTTAGCAACAGCTAGATGTGAATGTGAGACAATTAAGCAGAAATTGGAAAGCTATTCCAATTCCCGCTATGTTTTGGATCACATTATTGATGTTCAAAAGAAAAAGGGGGATAGGAAGTGTAATGGATTCAAATCATGTCCTCCCCCAATGAATCACAATTACTCCAAATTGCCTGATGACGAGGATATGCCCCGTTTTGAACCTACTGTGCCACTCGGTCTAGATGACTTTGCAGCAGGCCTCGGGTTCACAACTGGTACATCACCCTCGGGTCAATCAGAATCTGAGAATGTGACGGATTCATCGTGTGTTAAGGAACAGAGTCCTCCAATTGTTTTGGATACTGATTCTTCGGATGATGAATCTGATTCTTCGGACGATGAATCTGTAGAAATTGTGAACAAACAGTCTAACTCGGTTACAACAGATATTCCAATTGAGAATCACATCTTGTGTGATCCACCAGTGAAACCGAGTGAGACTGAAATGTCAAAAGGAATGGAGTCCCTTGTATCTAGTTGTGAAGGGAATAACTTGTTGTACACGCTCAAAGGAGATGACAAAATCTACTCTAACAAAGATTTTCCAATTAAAAATGTAAATCAAGATTTAATTGAGCAAATTTTTGAAGGATGTATTGAAAAGTTTTTGGGAAACAAAAGTGGCAAAGTCACCGTCACTCAATGTGATCCAATTCCGTGTGAACAAGTTAGAAAACAATACGGAAACCAAAAACAACCAATTGAGCGAAAACAACAAGTGAACTCTAGAAAAGGTAAGGTACAGGGAAAGAAGGCTCAGAACAAGAATGTTCAAGCACCTAAGGTTCAACAGCAAAAGGTGCAAAACAAAAGAGCTCCTGTTAAGAAAAGAGAACAGAAAGTGAACTTTGTTGGATCCAAGGGTACAGATAAACTGGAAACATTTCAGGATAAATCTAACATTGATTTTATAAAACAAGTTAGAATTTTAAAACGAAATGATCAGAATAATTACACCCAATACTCCAACGGATGTGATTTAGGTCCAAGTACATCTAGATCACAAAGTTCATTGTCTGGTTCTCAGTCTGGTCATCAACATGTTTCTCCGAGGTTTGTAGAGCGGAGAATGTGTTTTGAGTGTGGCACAATTGGGCATATTGTAAGATACTGCCCATACCTGCAAAAGTTGAAGGCTCCCCAAGAAACCAATTACCAAAAACGATCAGTTTCCCCGAAACAAGACCCGCGTGTCTTGAAAGAAAGGGAAAAGAAGTTGAAACAAAAGAATCAAAAGGTAATTGAAAAGGCCTTAAAATCAGAGGTCAAAGAAGAAAAACCTGTTCAAGCAAAATCTAAAACTGTAAAACCAGTAAATGCTAAAACAATTAATACAAATACTGGTAAAGGACAAACAGCTTGGAAACAAAAACAGGTAACTCAGTCAGGGGGAGCACCACAGGTTCTTTTTCCTAATCATCAAGTGATTGAAATCACTTTTCTTGATGATCAAGGACGACCCAAGTCCACAAAGGCTTGGGTCCCCCTCTCCAACTAATCTTTGAGTGAGTGTGTAGGATATTCCAGGAGGAACTATCGATAGTCGTAAGATTGTTGATAGTGGAGCGTCCATGCACAAAATAGGCGACAGAAGAAATTGTTGCCTTTGATGGAGAGAAGAAAAGAAAAGGAAAAGAGAAACAGAATTGTCTGTTGAAAGAGTTTGAAAAGCTTCGACAAAAATGCAAAGCCTTTTACAATCAAGCTTTGATCGGGTCCCCAGGATAGATTCAATCTAAATGTACGCACCTGCAGCACGTTTGAGATTCAACATCAACAAGATGAACGTGCGGTGTACATTTCGTCGCGGTGTGATTGAAGAAAAAGTGTTTGTTGAACAAACCAACCGGGTGTGCGGATGCCTTGGCATGGATTGAACAACCGCACACTACTTCTGAAAGAGAAAGACAAAGACCTTCGCTGGTGCAATATGGAAGACCAGCCGGACCCAAAGGTTTATGATCTTGTTACTGTCAAGAGACGTCTCAGTAGCTTCAAAGAATCGACTTTGAAATCCACACCGGGTGGATATCCAGTTTGGGAGAGCACTCAGATTCCTTGCAATGCACGAAGCAGTTGCAGGATACGGTTTTAAAATTTCTAATCTCTCCTATACTTGTCGTTATTTAAGCTACTTTATAAATTGTTATCCTCTCGCAGCACTCTTTGGCCAGACAGTGCTGTCATGGTCCGCACCGCAAACCGACATGCAAACTGGTTTTTCCAAAATTCGATAAATCTTTTCAGATTAAAAATTAATTTTGGTAAACGGCATTGAGGTAAAACATGAGTTAACCAACATCGGAAAGTCATTTTTGTAAATACCTTTGTGCTTTTAAATTTTATCTTAGTTCGTTGATTTTAGGGGGAGTAAATCCAAAATTTGAAAATCCAAAAACATCGAAAAATTTCAAAAACACAAAAACAATAGAAAAACAAAAATGAGTTTCCTGGCGAGCAAAAGAGAAAATGATAGTACATCAGTGGTCTGTCAAAACCTCTTTAAACCTTAAATGAAAAAGCGATAAGCAGCTCTATATAAGATGTATCGGTAGGCTCACAATCATTTTAAAGTGTGCAGGGTGATATAAACTTAAATCGACTGAAGACTAGGTGGGAACCATTCATTGGCATATGGTCTTAGTACCGAAATTTCGTTTGATAGATTGCCGAGGTTCTGAGATATTCGGTCTTTATGCTGCTTATCATCTGGGTATCATGGTTGTATCTTTTACCGAAAAAAAATAACGGGGACGCAAGTCTAGATCTTCCATGATACTATACATACGTGTACATATTGCATTCGACCTCAATAAGTGATAAACAATCACATGTCCCTCAAAATAAGTGATAAAATATCACAAATTCTTTCCGGGAGTCAAGTTCGTCTCTCTGCTGTACGAAAGTACTGACCTGTTCACGGACTTGCTCCTGTGCCCTCATGCATCTGAAAATCAAGTTCCTCATCAATAAGTGATTTTATCACATAGGGCTTGTTTTCAAATCAAAATAAGTGAGAATCTCACATCATATACGGTCAAACAGATGATAATCGGTATACTCACCAGTAAGATGAACCCTCGTGCATACCTTGATATGGGAATGTGTCGTGATGTGGATGAACACATGGTCGATGACAAGCTTCGGAATGAAGACACGAAGTGGAGGCACTCAAAGGATAAAGTGATCGAGTTGCCGCTGACCCTTCATCAACACCACAAGGATCTGAAGAATTGACAAGTCAAAAGATTCACGAACATGACTCAATGGAGAGTTCAATCTAAGGGGGAGTTTATTGACACACTACCTACATGAAAAGGGGAGTTTGTTGATACACTTTCTACTTACGACACGTGAAGACTTTGAAGATCCTCCGACGTGGAAGACATCGAAGTTGAACCTCACGAGTAGCGTCCAAGGGGGAGTTTGTTGATGCATATTTTGTGGACACGACTCGGCTCGGTTCAACTCGGCTCAGTTCGACTTGGTTTCGACTCGAAGACACGAAGATCAAGACAAAGCCACTTGTGTCTGTACTTTGTCTGTAATGTGTCATGATACAAAACGATGTCTTATGTTAGATTTGTTGCTATGTGCGTTCGATGTAAGTTTGACCAGGTCATCCATCCTCCGGTTTGACTTGGCCAAACAGTTAGCACATTGGTTGAAACATGCTTGTGTCGAAGGATGTCATCGAAGGATGGTTTGTATCCTTCGATGACCTCGAAAGATAATATCATTCGATAGATACAGATGGACCTCGAAGGATATCATCCTTCGAGGTATGTATGGATCTTTCGGTAGGTTTCTGGTCGACAGATGATCTTTCGATCAGTCTGCCTGATCCTTCGACCAGATTACCTTATCCTTCGACCATAGCTGCTGTGTTGAGTATATATACTCATGTTGTGTGTTCATTTCAGTAGACGAGAGAGAGACACAAGAGACAGAAAGATACACTCGTGAGATAGGGAGAGCATTCTGTCAAGAACACACACACACATTAGAGAGTTTGCAATACAGATTTGTAAACCTTGTGCTTGTAACCGGAACCTTTCATACGCATTAATACAAGTGGTGTTAATCGTTGAACCTTGTGTGTTTTGTGTTTATACTTGTCTCAACTCGGTTGCACTCTAGCTTGGATTCCGCACTTGCTAGTGTGTTAATATAACAAGGATAAGGTTTGACCTCATCCGGGAAGGGACCTACAGTTACTCGATAATTGAGCTTCGATCTGGACCGTACATGTGGGCACAAGGTTTTGGAATACTAGGGGTGCCCAAAAACCATCACACAGTATTGCAAATGTTACAAAATAGCCCCTAACTTCAAGATAAGTGCTGAAAATGGACCTACTATTGCTGAACTTGATATTCTGCCCAGATGAGGCCGTGGCGTTGCGCCACGGCAAAGCCTTATGGTGGTGGCGCAGCGCCACCATGTGCCAGCTCCATAAACTTTGCCAAAATGGCAGAAATGGTCCCAGCAACACTTTTAAGCCATTTTTTATGCGTTTAAACCCCGTTAACCCCATTTCAAGGCTCTAAAATGAAGTTAAAGTATAGGGAACTTAAAATATGCTCAAAAATATGTCAGATGTCGGTTCGTTTGGCCGTACGATTGCGTTGTTCGGTTAATTACGACGAAACACGAACAGACGCGAAAAACGATCCAAATTACGCGACGAATGGAATTTTATCATGCCAATCACTATAATAAAATATTTTAATGATTACATAAATTTTTGGATGTACGGATATATTCAGAACGTAAGATATGCGAGAAAATGCAAACTTATGCACTTTTTGATGCTTTTAGTCCCTGAATGACCAAAAAGTTTATTTTAGCACACCAAACCCCTCAAAGCCTATTTCTAAGCTATGTAAAGGATATTTAGGGTACTTTTAACTTATGATCAAGTTCCGTAATGCTTTCTACAGTACGAATCGACATACTTTCGCAGTTTGTCAAAATTAGTCCCTGTAAGCGAATAAACTTGATTTCAACACACTAAACCTTCCAAAACTTATTTCTAAGTTATGTAAAGGTTATTTAAGGTATGTTAAGCCCATGTCACTTTTCTGGAGTGTTTGTTGTGTTAAACTGATTACGTTTATGCATCAGTTCGCGTATAACTTCCCGGAAAGCGATTTAGAGCTCGAAATCGAACAAGAATTGATATGTGCAAATGCTACACACATTTATACAAATCCCAAGTATGAAATACAATATTTCATTGGTTTGGTATCTGTTTGATGGCCGTGGAGGCACAGGTGTCACAGTCTCCCCTACTTCAGGAAATTTCATCCCGAAATTTATTTAGAGGAAACCTGTGAAAGCTTGAAACATGAAGTCGAAAAGATAAAACAACATTGGTTAGAGTTCTGAACTTCTAGTAACTTTAAGTAACATCATGCTTGCAATGTAAGAGGGACAGTTATATACAAGTATATAAAGCGTTATTGGTGCGTCCATCGTACCTCCATTACATTGTTTACATTTCGTTATTTTTGCCACTATAGGTTCTTACACATGATAAATCTTACTGTGGTTTCCGTGCACTGAATTTCATAATTATGTATGCATCCCTAATTACGTAATACCTTGCATAGTCCACACAGTGTATCTTATAATGTGTAGGGGAAAACCAAATGAACAAACCTGTGACGAGTGTGACTAGACCACCGTAGGATCATTTTAATTGAGTCAATAAATGATCTTTTAAATAGACCACCAAGGAGTCTGTTCAGCTATATCACCACATGTCATTCTTAACCAGATTCTGAATCAATCTTTTGACTTGGACCACTCAAGGGGTCTCTTTGAATTATGGAATGGTACTATATAATCCAAGGGTCTTAACTATTACATAGAAGCCCATTAAGGATTTAAGGTAGTACCTTTGGATATCCTACTATGAATTCCTCATATGAAGATATGGAAGATTGTATGAGGATTTGGATAACGAAAGTAAAACCACAAAAGAAAACATATAACACATAATCACAAAATTGTTTAACTTGATCTTTAATTTGTTATCATTTTGTTAATTTGTCTGTTAATTGTGCACATGTATTTAAAGCACACCAGGTATCCAATCCGTGGATTTCGATTGGCACTTTAAACATTTCCAAGAATCTAACTATAAAGATAGGAAGATCTTAAAAAAAAATTCGATTTCGACTATAAGGAATCGTAATGTTCGAATTAAGGTATACAAGGAATCCAATTAGGGACTCCAATTTGAACGATAAACATCCAAAATGATCTAATTGTGAAGATAAGAAGATCCCATATGGATTTTGGTTTTTGAAAAGCGGAAGGCGTTTCAAAACCTTGCACTAGACGTGCTTAAGTCGGTACACGAGGTAAAATGCTCATGAAGTTGAGGTGCTAGATATGCCAAGGCGACATATGAAGCAGAATTTGAAGGTTAAGTCAATGTATGGGAAAATGTTTTTGAAAACTATGCATGGGGTTCTTTTAGAAATGTGTTTAATGTTTTTGAAACATTACATAATACTTTTGAAATCATAAAGTAGGTGTATTAAATAAGTATATTTATAAAATGTTTTTAAATCATGCGAGATGAATTTTGAAATTATGTATGAGGTTTTTGAAAACATGAATGATGCTTTTGAAATCATGCACTTGATATATTAAGTAAATACGCTATTTTAAAAATGTTTTCAAACTATATGGAATATTTTGAAATCATGAAGGTTGTTTTGAAAACTTATACTATGTGTGTTGTTATGAAAACCATAATGTAATGGGTATGAGATCGAAAAATACCCTTAGTTATCTAACCAAGGATTTAAAGTGATTACTCAAAATGTCACTTATGTACTTCATTTCTTAGAATGAAACGAGTATATAGAATTTTCGAGAAAATCATGAGCAAACATAAGAAAGGTAGAATCACAAGAGTAGTTTGTAAAGAAGATAGTTTGTTGTTGTAGGTATCATAGGGGAATGCCATACACACATGTAACTACACTTGCATTAGAATTGCAAACAATGATTTATTTATAAACTAAACACATTGTTCCAGAGTTCCAGAAGAACAAAAGCAACAGATACAAACTATTTAAAGTAGCAACATCTTCTAATCAGCCAAATGCTCATCCGTGGGTCAGATTTGCATTAGCAAGCTTTGGGCAATCCCTTCGGAAATGGCCCATCTCGCCACAGTTGTAGCAAGACCCTGGTGAGAAACGAGCTTGAGCAGGATTGTCGCCAGCTTGATTTGGTACAACTGCAGTTGGGCAAACCCTTGCTATATGACCTATAAGTCCACAAATTTGGCATTTGCGGCACTTCACACTAGCATGATGATGAAGGATACATTGGTTGCACAAGGGTGCAGTTCTGTTGTATGGCTTCTTGGCTGGTGGTGCTGTCACCTGGCTAGGTCCTGCCTGTTTTGGTGCAACCGCTGCGGGATTCTTTGAAGCTTTACGTTTCTTTGGTTTTGGTGAAGGCTTGGTTTCTGTCTCTTTTGGTGACTCTTGAGTGGCTTCATCCTGGAGACGATACATGGCAGTAGCTAATTCAATAGTCTTCAGGAATACTTCGCCTATTCGCTGGGCAAATTTGGCAGTTTGCTCGGATATCTGAGCGTCGTTGCGATGAAGAGACATTCTAGAAGAAATGAAAGACATAGGAAGAAACAAGTGAAACGTTATCAGATAATCAAAACAGAATGATAACGCATAAAAATTGCGATCATTTGTTTGTTACCTAAGGCAAACAAATGAGACGATGACTAATCAAAGTAATCGGGTCATTTTAATGTATCGCGAAGACATGCTTTAGCCTATAAGTGGACACTCACCCCAAGAGTTCCCAGGTAAGACTGACTGGTCCGATTATGTGGATTTGTACGAACACTCTAGCCTTAGACAGAAAACTCAGAGTACAGGCATTCACCCTTCCAGATTGCATGTATTCACATTATAAGACCCAAATTGATGAGATTTTGAAAACTTTGAAGGGTTCAAAACCTAGTAATCAATCATCCTAGAACAGATGATTGGTTTTCGAAGCGGATTCAAAATTTATGTTCTGGTTGTGGTTGTCACCTAAGGATAAGTGACGGTATTGTTTTAAGATCTAAACACAAGGATCTTGTGTTAAGGTCCTAGGAAGGTTATAGACTAGGTTAAAGCATTACTAATAACCTAATTCCCTATAACCATGAGCTCTGATACCAACTCTTCTGTCACACCCCGACCATGTAAAACAACAAATCGTGGCGGAAACGTCGGGGAGTGTTGTAACAGAATCATTGTTTCATAACACATGGGCAATTTAAGTTTTGTTTTATTGAATTGATAGAGGTTACAATGTCTTAAAACAAAGAATCATAACATAATTAACTAGTCTTGCATCTTTTAATGTCACTAAGGCCCAATTCCGCCTAAGTGTATCTTGATCAATCCTATGCATCATTTCCTGAAAACACATGTGAAAATAGGTACGTCAGCATAAAAATGTCTGTGAGATAAATAGGTTTTATTAAAATGGATTCATGACTTGTAAGTTTAAAGAAAAATGTTTAACAAAAGTTAGAAATGAACCTTGTAAAATGTTTTCTTTTATAAATCATACGAAGAGTGATAAGAAATCAGATGATATAAAAGAAAAATGCATAAATAAATAACCAATGTAAAAATGAGTTTGTATAAAATGTGTTGTTTGTAAAACAATGTTTCATGAAGATGTGATACAAGTGTAAAATGTATTATGTCTAACTTGAAATGGTTTAAGTAATGCTACGATATGTAATACCATAAAAGCACTTATATATAAGAAGTACCAGCGGCGTATCCACCATGCTTTTATCAAATTACACACGCCTCGTTACTTAAATCACTTACCAAAACAAACCACCAAAATTGTCTTGTTTAAACCAATTGTCAAATGTTTATGTAAAAACCATGTCTATTGTCAAATATAAATCATGTAATGTGTAAACAAATGTCATGTACGGCAAGTAAAAAGTGACTACTTATACCATATGTAAAATGCACAAAACAATGCAATTGAATAAATCAAAAGTTATGTTTTGTAAAATAATGCATGCTTTACTGATACAAACATCTATGCGGTATTGTGAAAATGCATATATTCAAGCCTTGAGACTGTGGCGATAAACCCTTAAACAAATTAAAGGTTTATCTGAATTATGTGTATCGAATTCGGTCATTCCTTCCATCCAAACAAACCTAGGATTTCAGGAACGGGAGTTGTCAATTCCTATGGTACCACTACCTACTAACGAACGGCGTAATCAATGTTAATGAATGTATTTTTGTCCCATTTAAACAAACCAAATGTTATACCAAAATGTAAGCATGTTTTATGAAAATAATGTACTAAGTATGCAACAAATGAACATACATAGCATGAAATGTAATGTAAAATAATGTACTAAGTATGCACTAAATGGACATACGTAGCATGAAATGTAATGTAAAATAATGTACTAAGTATGCACTAAATGGACATACATAGCATGAAATGTAATGTAAAATAATGTACTAAGTATGCACTAAATGGACATATATAGCATGAAATGTAATGTAAAACAATGTACTAAGTATGCACTAAATGGACATACATAACATAAAATGTAATGTAAAACAGTGTACTAAGTATGCTCTAAATGGACATACATAGCATGGAATGTAATGTAAAACAATGTACTAAGTATGCACTAAATGAACATACATAGCAAAAACATAATGAAATCATGTACTATACGTGTACTAATGAACATAGCAAGTATGATATAAAAACATGGAAAGCACGAAAGTAACAAGTAGGCACATGTGTTCACCCCAAAATGTTTGAAAAACAGTAAAAGAGGGGACTATGTACTCACTTGAGGGTGCTTAGAAGTCTTGAATAAACGGACCTAAATCGGGAGATCGGATAGGATGAGGTTTCGTAAACCAAATGAGTGTAGGGACTCATGTAATATGGTTTAACAAAACCTACATTCTAAAATGAAACCTAACCTAAGTGCTTACGACCCATCACGACTCGTTAAGGTAGCTTACGCCACTTTAACTTGTTGTTTGCGTAAAACGTATTCGGACCATCTAACTAGTCTTATGACAAGTATTATATGCCTTAACATGTCTAATAATGTTACCTAATCAGTTTAGATGTCAAAATTTAGGTTACATATGCTTAAAATGTATTTATGCGCAAAAAGGGCATTTTGGTCATTTTCCTAAGGCATATAAACTACTTATCATACAACTAACTAAACGAAGTGACCATAAGGTATAACCTCGGAAGGTTATTCCCTATACAACTATGGTCACCTAATGTGTTTGGTCGGATCCTAATGATCGACCAAACGGGTCAGGTTCGAAAGTCTAAGCGGTTGTTTAGACCGCTTATCCTACGACCCTATATAAGCATTAAACCTAAAGTGACGAGCTAAACATGTCAAAACATCTTTAACGAAGTTAGAAAACAAGTTTGATATCAAAACAAACAGTTTTGATACCCAAGAATAGTTTGGTTACAAAATGCGCATAAACGCGTATTTTGACCGAAACTATGACTCGTCACTAAACCTAAATAACGTGGTAATCAGTAGGTTTAGTCACAAAGGACTATGACCATCGTGATTACGCTCACGTTGCGAAGTTTAAACGAACTTCGTGTTGACCAAAACGAGGTCAAAGCAGAAAGTCAAACACTGTTTGATTTTCATGCTTGAAATACAAAAACAAGCATGAAGGAAAACTTACAAAAGGTCCAAGACTTGAAGATTTGATCAAGAACAACTCAGTTATGAATCCTTCATAGATGAGAGCTTCAACTTAGAGTTGGATTTGAATCAAATGTGTGAAGAAGAAGTGAAATAGAGTTAGGATTGTTCCTCGATAATTGAGCTTCGATCTGGACCGTACTTGTGGGCATAAGGTTTTGGAATACTAGGGGTGCCCAAAAACCATCACACGGTATTGCAAATGTTACAAAATAGCCCCTAAACTTCAAGATATGTGCTGAAAATGGACCTACTGTTGCTGAACATGATATTATGCCCAGATGAGGCCGTGGCGTCACGCCACGGCAAAGCCTTATGGTGGTGGCACATCGCCACCATGTGCCAGCTCCATAAACTTTGCCAAAATGGCAGAAATGGTCCCTGCAACACTTTTAAGCCATTTTTGATGCATTTAAACCCCGTTAACCCCATTTCAAGCCTCTAAAATGAAGTTAAAGTATAGGGAACTTAAAATATGCTAAAAAATATGTGGGATGTCGGTTCGTTTGGCCGTACAATTGCGTTGTTCGGTTAATTACGACGAAACACGAACGGACGCGAAAAACGATCCAAATTACGCGACGAATGGAATTTTATCATGCCAATCACTAAAATAAAATATTTTAATGATTACATAAATTTTTAGATGTCCGGATATATTCAGAACGTAAGATATGCGCGAAAATGCAAACTTATGCACTTTTTGACGCTTTTAGTCCCTGAATGACCAAAAAGTTTATTTTATCACACCAAACCCCTCAAAGCCTATTTCTAAGCTATGTAAAGGATATTTAGGGTACTTTAAATTATGATCATGTTTCGGAATGTTTGCTACAGTACGAATTGACATACTTTTGCAGTTTGTCGAAATTTGTCCCTGTAAACGAATAAACTTGATTTCGATACACTAAACCTTCCAAAACTTATTTCTAAGTTATGTAAAGGTTATTTATTAAACGCATGTCACTGTTCTGGAGTGTTTTTTGCGTTAAACTGATTATGTTTATGCATCAGTTCACGTATAACTTCCCAGAAAGCGATTTGGAGCTCGAAATCGAACAAGAATTGATATGTGCAAATGATACACGCATTTATACAAATCCCAAGTATGAAATACAATATTTCATTGGTTTGGTATCTATTTAATGGCCGTGGTGGCACAGGTGTCTCAATATGGGCCACGAAAGGTTTAGATATCGTTAAACGATATTACGCGCTACTTCGTGCGACAAAGGGACTAAAAGCGACAACTAGCGAAACTACGCCTTCGAGAGGCCTTTTGAACAAACTAGGAACTCTGTATTGCTCAGTCAAACTTCCGGGTGTGCTGAAGATTGGCCGCTAACGCATTTACACCTTAAACAACTTGGTAATAATTATTAGAACATGTGTAAACATGTTCGGCTCGTCAATTCCAGTTTTAGGGTCGGTTCGCAACCGAAAGTCGCGAAGTTTGACTTCTGTGTCGACTTTCGATTATGAACCGAATTAGATTAGTTTGCTACTGATTTTAGGTTTCGTTATGATCGTAATTTAATGTAGCATAACCCTAAAAGGTTATATTCCACGATCATACTAGAAATCTGAGTTATTTGCTTGTTTCTGTTATTATGCTTAATTTTGACTATTATGCCCTTATGTTATAAAAACGAGATTTTTGGATATATGAGAGGACAAATAGCTTTATTACTTATATATAAGTTTGTCAAATAAATTTGACATTAGTCCATTGTGGACTATATTAGTGGTGTGTTGATTAATCATGAATCGGCTTCTATCCCGGGCCCTGAACGTACGACAAGCATGTGAATCTGTATACACGATTATTTTATATAATTATCCAAAGTTAAAAAAGAATATTTGTGCCTTGTGCATTTAAATCAATTTTATAAATGTTTTTCAAATGAGTCGGTTAATTGTATTTACCAGTGTAAACTGACGTATTTTCAAAAGACTAAGTGATAGGTACTAATCGTAATTAGCTGGGAGCTACTTGGTGTCAATAATGGATCTTGCAAATGTCACACCCCGACCACGTAAAACAACAAATCGTGGCGGAAACGTCGGGGAGTGTTGTAACAGAATCATTGTTTCACAACCATGGATTAAATAATTTTGTTTTATTGAATTATTGAACTTATTGTTTTATTACAAATCAGATAAATACAAATATTATCTTTCAAGTTTTAAAGTCGCTAAGGCACAAGTCCATCCTATGTATAGCATGCATCAACAATCATCACTTAACAGCACCTGAACATGTGTAAAAATAGGTACGTCAGCATAAAAATGCCTGTGAGATACATAGGTTTTATTATAATTAGGATTCATGACTTGTAAGTTTAGAGAAAAATGTTTAATAAAAAATAGTCATGAACCTTAAAATATTTTCTTTTATAAATCATATAACAAGTAATAAGAAAATCAAACGATATAAATAAATAATTAAGAAAAATGAGTTTGTATAAAATATATTGTTTGTAAAACAATATTTTGATAAAAAGGTTTATTGTATGTATATAAAAATATACTTTGGTTTTAAGAGAGTCGAATAAGTAATATATTAAAATATATTTCAGTTCCAAAATCGTTAAACAAATAGTATATTAAATATACTTTAGTCGTCAAAATAATAATTTTCAGTAGTATATCAAAAATATACTTTGGTTTTATTAATAACATATTAAACTATGTTTTGGTTTTATAAATAACATATTAAACTATGTTTTGGTTTTATAAATAACATATTAAACTATGTTTTGGTTTTACAAAGAACATATCAAACTATGTTTTAATAATTAACAAAATATATGTTGTTTTGTACAATATCACATATGAGAGTATATCAAACTATACCTTGGAAGTATAACAAAATATACAAAAAATATGATTTGGAATTCATTCAAACCTTAATGTATCAAACCACACCATTGGAGACTATAGAAATACCACAAAGGCAATCTCTATTTGTATAAAAATTGGTTTTTGACATTCCATACAACAGGAATTGAGTGTCTAATCCTATAGCGCTATATCATACTACCAATCGGTTGGTGAACATAAAATAAGTCCTATCCAACAATTTAATTTTATAATCTTTGGAAAAATTAGTGTTTAAATCATAAATAAGCATTCAGTTTGTCAAAAGATAAGTATTAAATACATATAATCAATTATACTCTGAAAACTATGAACATTACAATTACGTACACATGCTTCACCCTAAAACATTTGAAAACAGTAAAAGAGGGGACTATGTACTCACTTGAGAGTGCTTAGAAGTCTTGAGCAACTACCAAGCAAGCTAAAGGGATCACGGAAATCAAACGGCACCTAATGTAGATAACTAAGTAAATAAACCGGACCTAAATCGGAAGATTGGATAGGATGAGGTTTCGTAAACCAAATGAGTGTGGGAACTCATATGATATGGTTTAACAAAGCATACATACTAAAACGAAACCTAACCTAAGTGCTTACGACCCATTACGACCCGTTTAGGTAACTTACGCCACTTTAAAGCGTCGTTCACGTAAAACGCGTTCGGACCGCCTAACTAGTCCTATGACAAGTATTATATGTCTTAACATGTCTAATAATGTTAACTAATCAGTTTAGATATGAAAATTTAGGTTACATATGCTTAAAATGAATTTATACGTAAAAAGGGCATTTTGGTCATTTTACTAAGGCATATAAACTACCTATCATACAATTACTTAAACAAAGTGACCATAAGGTATAACCTCGGAAGGTTATTCCCTATACAACTATGGTCACAAAACATGTTTGGTCGGATCCTAATGATCGACCAAACGCACCTAGTTAGATAAGCACTAATCTAAAAGTGACGAGCTAAACATGTTTAAAACATGTTTATCAAAGTTTGAAAACAAGTTAGATATCAAAACAAACGGTTTTGATACCTAAGAATAGTTTGGTTACAAAATACGCTTAAATACGCATTTTGGCCGAAACTACGACTCGTCACTATACCTAATCAATGTGGTAATCAGTAGGTATAGTCACTTGGGACTATAACTATCGTGATTACGCTCACGTTGCGAAGTTCAAACGAACTTCGTGTTGACCATAAACTGGTCAATGCAGAAAGTCAAACACCATCTGACTTTCGTGTTGAAAACGCATAAAGAACGAAAGAAATACTTACAAAAGGTCCAAGAATGGAAGTTTGATCCAATTATTCTCAGGTATGAAGTGAAATCACTTCAACTTAGAGAACAAATCAGATCAATTGTGAAGAAAATGGAAGTGGGGTTTGGGTATTTATAGAAAACCAAGAACCGTTAAGATCGTTCCTCGATAAACGAGCATTAATTTGGACCGTCCAAGTGGGCACAAGGTTTTGGAATACTAGGGGTGCCCCAAAACTATCAAATGGTATTGCAAATGTTACAAATTAGCCCCTAAACTTCAAGACAAGTGCTGAAAATGGACCTGCTGTTGCAAAAAATGAGATTCTGCCCAGATGAGGCTGTGGTTTTGTGCCACAGCAAAGACATATGGTGGTGGCGTGACGCTACCACATGCCAGATCCAGAATGTTTGCCAAAATGGCAGAAATGTTCCCTGCAACACTTTTAAGCCGTTTTCGATGCGTTTAAACCCCGTTAACCCATTTTCAAGGCTCAATAATGAATTTTAGTATAGGGAACATGAAATATGCTCAAAAACATCACGGATGTCGGTTCGTTTGGCCGTACGGTTGCGTTGTTCGGTTAATTACGACGAAACACGAACGGACGTGAAAAACGATTCAAAGTACGCGACGAATGGATTTTTATTATGCCAATCACTAAAATATAATATTTTAATGATTACATAAATTTTTGGATGTCCGGATGTATTCAGAACGTAAGATATGCGTGAAAATGCAAACTTATGCTCTTTTTGACGCTTTTAGTCCCTATTGATCAATAAAGTTTATTTTAGCGCACAAAACACCTCAAAGCCTATTTCTAAGCTATGTAAAGGATATTTAGGGCATATTTAACTTATTATAAAGTTACGGAATGTTCGTTACAGTACGAATCGGCATACTTTTGCAGTTTGTCAAAATTAGTCTCCGTAAGCGAATAAACTTGATTTCGCCACACCAAACCTTCCAAAACTTATTTCTAAGTTATGTAAAGGTTATTTAAGGTATGTTAAGCCTATCTCACTGTTCCAGAGTGTTTGTTGTGTTAAACTGGTTATATTTATGCATCAGATCGCGTATAACCTTCCAGAAAGCGATTTAGAGCTTGAAATCGAACAAGAATTGATATGTGCCAACGATACACATTTTTATACAAATCCTAAGTATGAAATACAATATTTCATTGATTTGGTATTTGTTTGATGGTTGAAGTGACACAGGTGTCACAGTCTCCCCGACTTTAGGGAATTTCGTCCCGAAATTTAATTTTAGAGGAAACTTGTGAAGACAACTGTGATGGTTTCGCTTTCGAATAAATCCCTCGAACCCTAAGTAAAAATTTGGGTCATGTTAGGATTCTTAGCGAAATTATCAACTCTCAAAGTGAAGTCCTTGTAGTAACAAAACATGGAGTTTCGAACTACGGACAGAAGAACGTTTCTTATGAAGATTTATCATAGGAAACTTGTGTGTGCTCGAAATCAGAGTCTGAGAGTGTAAGATAAAATGACATTGGTCAAGGTCCAGGACTTCTAGCAACTTAAATAATGCTACGTTCGCAATGTAATAAGGAACACTTATATATAGGAAGTACCGGCGGCGTATCCACCTTGCCCTTTCTACATTGTTCCCGTATCGTTATTCTTGTCACTATAGGTCTTAACACATGACAAAACTTGCTGTGGTTTCTGTGCACTGAATTCCATAATTATGTATGCATCCATAATTACGTAATTGCTTGCATAGTCCGCATAGTTCATTTCATAATGTGTAGGAGAAAAATCAATCGAATAAACATGAAGTGACTTGATTAGACCACCAAAGGATCTTTTTAACTAGATCAACGAGCGATCTTTTTAACTAGATCAACACATGATCTTTTTAACTAGACCGTCGTACGATCTCCTTAAATAGACCACTTAAGGGATCTTTTTAATTATATCATCACATGATATTCCTAACCAGATTTTTGAATCAATCTGTTTAACTAGACCACTCAAGGGGTCCAATTATAGAATAGTACTTCATAACCCAAGGGACTTAACTGCAACGTAGAAGCCCATTAAGGATTTAAGATAGTACCTTCGGCTTTCCTACTATGAATCCCTTATATGAAGATATGGAAGATTCTACGAGGATTTGGACAGTGAATATTCAGATTACACAAAAACACGAGACATAAAGAAATCACATAAGCACATAATCACATAATTGTTTAACTTTTAAATTTGTTAATTTTCTTGTTAATTAAGCACACGAGTATTCAAAGTACACCAGGAATCCAATCCGTGAATTCCGTTTGGCACCTTAAACATTTTTAAGAACCTAATTATGAAGGTAGAGAGATCTTAATAGGAATTTAGCTTTGTTTCTTGAAAAGAAACTAGCATTTAAGATTTTTGGGGAGATCACAAGTGATCCTAAAAATGACAGAACCACACGAGTAGTTTGTCTTGGTGTCGGCATCATAAGGTTGCATCAAACATTCACACAATCGTATCAGTTTCGCAAAATAAAAATTGAAACAACAAATTTTATTTGTATAACAGCCGAATTGTCTCAAACATCAAAAGATAACAACCAAGGAATTTCAAAAGACTAATTGTTCACTGCTGCATCGTTGCCTGCGTTCGCCTCATTGATGTTAAACACTCGTCCACGTGCTGGATTTGTGTTAAAAAGTCTTGGGCAATTGTTTCTGTAGTGAGTAAGGTCACCACAGTTATAACATGACCCGGGTAGGAACCGTGCTTGGACAGCAGCAGCTTTGCAGTAGCTTGGTTTACATAACGGCAGGTATCGACCAAATGTCCCAATCGCCCATAGTGGGTACATTTGTGACACTGCACTTGCTCCAGATGATGTCGGTTGCATTTGTTGCACATAGATGCGGTACCAACATAATTTTACCTTTTACGAGGTTGGGCTGGCTGGTTTGGTGCAACCTGATTGTTCTGAGAAGTTATGGCACAATTTTGAGAAGCCTTGCGCTTCTTCTTCTTGGGTGTCTCGGCCTGTTTTTCCTTCGGTTCGTCTTGTGCAGTCTAGTCAGATGGTCTTGGGTCACCTTTTCGAAAAAGCTTACCCTTCCTGATATGGGATTCAGTCAGGGTGGCAGGCAATTCAATGGCCTGTCTGACAGTAGTAGGGTTGCTGCCAGTAACGATATCCTGAACTAAGTCAGGAAGACCATCAATATACTTTTCAATCACCTTCTCCACTGGCGTAACCATGACAGGACACAACAGGCTCAGTTCCTCATAACTGTCAGTATAGGCTCGATGTTCACCACTGTCTTGCTTTAAATCGTCGAATTATCTTTCCAACGCCCTGAGCTCATGACGAGGACCGAACTCCTTCATCATTAGAGCTCGAAGCTCTTCCCAAGTTTGAGCTAGTGCCACCTCAGCACCCCTATCACGCATCACCCCGTTCCACCATGTAAGAGCACGCTTCTCAAACACACTGGATGCAAACTCAACCTTACGCTCATTCGGACATTGCACATGCCTGAATGTGCTCTCTAAACTCTCAATCCATTGCAGGAGCGCGGTTGCTCCTTGAGACCAAGAAAACTTCAAAGGTTTAGCAAAGTTGAAGGTCTTGAAATTACACTGAGCATTGTTGTTGTTGTATATCTGATGGATCTCGGTTACTAGGCCTGAAAGCACAGCAGCCATTTGCTGAGCGACAAGGGCTACGACTTCTTCATTAGTTTGAGGTTGTGCTTCTCGTCGAGGAGGCATTGTCTAAAGAACAAGAAAACATGAGGGGAAACTAGTGAAATGGCATTGGGTAAGAATAGGATGTTACAATTACCGACAAAAAGGCATGGGTGATGGTCATTTGTTTGAACAATGAAGCAAACAAACGACACAAAAGCTGAATCAAAGTAAATAGGTCATTGTAATGTATCGCGAAGACATGCTTTCGCCTATAAGTGGACACTCATCCCAAGAGTTCCCAGGTAAGAGTGACTGGTCCGATTATGTGGATTTGTACTAACACTCTTGCCTTAGACAGAAAACTCAGGATACAGGCATCCACCCTTCCAGATTGCACGTGTTCACATTATAAGACCCAAACTTTGACGGAATTTTGAAAACTTAGAGGGTTCAAAACCTTCTAATAAATCATCCTAGAACAGATGATTAGTTTTCAAAGCGGATTCGAAATTTGTGTTCTTATTGTGGTTGTCACCTAAAGATAGGCGACGGTATTATTTTAAGACTAAACACAAAACAACTTGTGTCAGGGTCCTAGGAAGGTTATAGTCTAGGTAAAACCATTACTAATAACCTAATTCCCTAAAACCATTGGCTCTGATACCAACTTTTCTGTCACACCCCGACCACGTAAAACAACAAATCGTGACGGAAACGTCGGGGAGTGTTGTAACAGAATCAATGTTTCACAACCATGTATTAAATAATTTTGTTTTATTGAATTATTGAACTTATTGTTTTATTACAAATCAGATAAATATGAATATTATCTTTCAAGTTTTAACGTCGCTAAGGCACGAGTCCATCCTATGTATAGCATGCATCAACAATCATCACATAACAGCACCTGAAACATGTGTAAAAATAGGTACGTCGGCATAAAAATGCCTGTGAGATACATAGGTTTTATTATAATTAGGATTCATGACTTGTAAGTTTAGAGAAAAATGTTTAATTAAAAATAGTCATGAACCTTAAAATATTTTCTTTTATAAATCATATAACAAGTAATAAGAAAATCAAATGATATAAATAAATAATTAAGAAAAATGAGTTTGTATAAAATATATTGTTTGAAAAACAATATTTTGATAAAAAGGTTTATAGTATGTATATAAAAATATACTTTGGTTTTAAGAGAGTCGAATAAGTAATATATTAAAATATATTTCAGTTCCAAAATCGTTAAACAAATAGTATATTAAATATACTTTAGTCGTCAAAATAATAATTTTTAGTAGTATATCAAAAGTATACTTTGGTTTTATTAATAACATATTAAACTATGCTTTGGTTTTATAAATAACATATTAAACTATGTTTTGGTTTTATAAATAACATATTAAACAATGTTTTGGTTTTACAAAGAACATATCAAACTATGTTTTAATAATTAACAAAATATATGTTGTTTTGTACAATATCACATATGAGAGTATATTAAATTGTACCTTGGAAGTATAACAAAATATACAAAAAATGTGATTTGGAATTCATTCAAACCTTAGTGTATCAAACTACACCATTGGAGACTATAGAAATACCACAAAGACAATCTCTATTTGGATAAAAGTTGGTTTCTGACATTCCATACAACAGGAATTGGGTGTCTAATCCTATAGCGCTATATCATACTACCAATCGGTTGGTGAACATAAAATAAGTACAATCCAACAATTTAATTTTATAATCTTTGGAAAAATTAGTGTTTAAATCATAAATAATCATTCAGTTTGTCAAAAGATAAGTATTAAATACGTATAATCAATTATACTGTGAAAACTATGAACATAACAATTAGGTACACATGCTTCACCCCAAAACATTTGAAAACAGTAAAAGAGGGGACTATGTACTCACTTGAGAGTGCTTAGAAGTCATGAGCAACTACCAAGCAAGCAAGAGGGATCACGGAAATCAAACGGCACCTAATGTAGATAACTAAGTAAATAAACCGGACCTAAATCGGAAGATTGGATAGGATGAGGTTTCATAAACCAAATGAGTGTGGGAACTCATATGATATGGATTAACAAAGCCTACATACTAAAACGAAACCTAACCTAAGTGCTTACGACCCATTACGACCCGTTTAGGTAACTTACGCCACTTTAACGCGTCGTTCGCGTAAACGCGTTCGGACCGCCTAACTAGTCATATGACAAGTATCATATGCCTTAACATGTCTAGTAATGTTACCTAATCAGTTTAGATGTGAAAATTTAGGTTACATATGCTTAAAATGAATTTATGCGTAAAAAGGGCATTTTGGTCATTTTACTAAGGCATATAAACTACCTATCATATAACTACTTAAAGGAAGTGACCATAAGGTATAACCTCGGAAGGTTATTCCCTATACAACTATGGTCACAAAACATGTTTGTTTGGATCCTAATGATCGACCAAACGGGCCTAGTTCGAAAGTCTAAGCGGTTGTTTAGACCGCTTGACTTACGACTCTACATAAGCACTAATCTAAAAGTGATGAGCTAAACATGTTTAAAACATGTTTATCAAAGTTTGAAAACAAGTTAGATATCAAAACAAACGGTTTTGATACCCAAGAATAGTTTGGTAACAAAATATGCTTAAATACGCATTTTGGCCGAAACTACAACTCGTCACTATACCTAATCAACGTGGTAATCAGCAGGTATAGTCACTTGGGACTATAACCATCGTGATTAAGCTCACGTTGCGAAGTTCAAACGAACTTCGTGTAGACCATAAACTGGTCAATGCTGAAAGTCAAACACCGTTTGACTTTCGTGCTGAAAACGCATAAAGAACGAAAGAATACTTACAAAAGGTCCAAGAATGGAAGTTTGATCCAATTATTCTCAGGTATGAAGTGAAATCACTTCAACTTAGAGAACAAATCAGATCAATTGTGAAGAAAATGGAAGTAGGGGTTGGGTATTTATAGAAAACCAAGAACCGTTAAGATCGTTACTCGATAAACGAACATTAATCTGGACCGTCCAAGTGGGCACAAGGTTTTAGAATACTAGGGGTGCCCCAAAACCATCAAATGGTATTGCAAATGTTACAAATTAGCCCCTAAACTTCAAGACAATTGCTGAAAATGGACCTGCTGTTGCAAAAAATGAGATTCTGCCCAGATGAGGCCGTGGTGTCGCGCCACGGCAAAGACATATGGTGGTGGCGTGATGCCACCACATGCCAGATCCAGAATGTTTGCCAAAATGGCAGAAATGGTCCCTGCAACACTTTTAAGCCGTTTTCGATGCGTTTAAACCCTGTTAACCCATTTTCAGGGCTCAATAATGAACTTTAAGTATAGGGAACATGAAACATGCTCAAAAACATCACAAATGTCGGTTCGTCTGGCCGTACGGTTGCGTTGTTTGGTTAATTATGACGAAACACGAACGGACGTGAAAAACGATCCAAAGTACGCGACGAATGGATTTTTATTATGCCAATCACTAAAATATAATATTTTAATGATTACATAAATTTTTGAATATCCAGATGTATTCAGAACGTAAGATATGAGCGAAAATGCAAACTTATGCACTTTTTGACGCTTTTAGTCCCTATTGATCAATAAAGTTTATTTTAGCGCACAAAAGACCTCAAAGCCTATTTCTAAGCTATGTAAAGGATATTTAGGGCATATTTAACTTATGATCAAGTTCTGGAAAGTTCGTTACAGTACGAATCGGCATACTTTCATAGTTTGTCGAAATTAGTCCCTCTAAGCGAATAAACTTGATTTCGCCGCACCAAACCTTCCAAAACTTATTTCTAATTTATGTAAAGGTTATTTAAGGTATGTTAATCCTATGTCACTATTCTGGAGTGTTTTTTGTATTAAACTGGTTATATTTATGCATCAGATCGCGTATAACCTTCCAGAAAGCGATTTAGAGCTTGAAATCGAACAAGAATTGATATGTGCAAACGATACACATATTTATACAAATCCTAAGTATGAAATACAATATTTCATTGATTTGGTATTTGTTTGATGGTTGAAGTGACACAGGTGTCACAGCAAATCCTTAGGATACCCTAAAGTCTGCTAAACTTCATTTTTTTACATTCTGTATCGATCCGCCTGTGGATTTAATATTGCAAGCTCGAATGTAATTATCTCTTTAGTATTTTCTGACAATTGGGTTTGTAATAATATTTTATATTCCAAGACTTTCGATGTGCTATTCTGTGTATGTGTGACTATGACGATATCAATCTTACATCACAATACTCCCCACCGGGCTGAGCTGTAAATATCGGGGTGTGACACGGAAGCTATAAGCTTCAAGCCACAAGCTTAAAGCTGTAGTCTCAAAAGCTATAAGATCAAGCTCAGAAGCTACAAGACATGAAGCTTGAAGCCAAAAACCCTATAAGCCCGGAAGCTACTACCCTAAAAGAAGATAAGCACACACCCAGAGTAGACATGAAGCCTGTGACCAAGCCATACTTTGGCAAGGAACAACCACATATAAGGTGCCTTAGGCACCTCAAACATGTTTGCTTTATAAATAAAGACACGTTTATTTTTAAACATCTCTCAATAAAAAAAGACAAAAGCAACTCATGGTTAGAAGCTACTAAAGCAGTTTGTCAACACAAAACAGGCTAGAAGCTACCAAAACTACTAAAACAGCTTACGCCAGGAAGCTTCCAACTGAAAGCAAAGAAGGTAGGGTGGGCAGCAACTCAACATCTACAACACACAAGCCAAACAAGCATTTCCTAAGGAAGAACAGATCTTTCATAAAATCATACACCATAATCCTTTAAGGGAACAAGCACATCTCCTAGGGCAGATGCCCAGCTTCCCCTTAAAAGTACAAACAACTCTAAAAGAAAAAAAGATACCTTCTAGCTAAGGAGCTGTTAAAGGAATGAAGGTCAGGCTCACCCACTGAGAAGAGTATAAAGCAACCTCCCACATCCTTACCATTTCGTGCAAACTCATCTCTAAGGAACTTCCAAGGCAAGTCACTCTCCTTACTTGATAAAAAAAATTAGCTTCTCTAGTCCTCATTTTTTATGACCTCAAAGCCCAAACATAAGCCGCTTCTTAGGTCGTCACCTAATGTGACTTTAGAAGCTAAGAAGTAAACAAGCTTCCTAGGCTCTCACCTGATGTAACCCAGAAGCTTAGAAGCAAATAACATCGTAGCTACTCACCAAATGCAACATTTAGGAACTCATAAGGAAGTTAGCTTTCAAGTTCAGTACCTCACGTAATCATAGAAACCCAAATAATAACCAACGTAGTAGGTCCTCGCCTATGGTGATCTTGGGAGATCAAAAGATAGTCAGCTTCACAAAGCTTTCACCTATTATGACCCTAGAAGCTTAACCACACACCATTGGGCAGTCGCCACAACTAACTCATCCAAGAAGTTTATAAGCCATCAATGCTAAAGAGGGTCACACGTTCAAGAAAACATTGATAGGCTTCAAACGCTCCCAATCAAATAGTTTACTTGAAACGAGCATAGATTTAGCACCTTATTAGCAGCTTCTCAAATAACCCAAAGAAGCTCATAAACTTAGAAGGTTCATAGGAAGTGTCACAACTGCATAAACAAAAAAAAGAAGCTTGGAAACTGAACAAATTTTTAAGCGCATAAGTTCCAAGAAGAAGCTCATAAACAAGAGGTTCAAAATTGAAGGGAAAGGTACTAAGTAACAAGCACCCGAAACTACGTCATGTAGGTCCCCTTGGAGGATCAAGATTAAACCTACTTCCTTGTTTTGTAACACACTAACGAGTGCGTAATCCACGTAAGTATGCAAACCAAAGCAAAAACGAACAAACACAAGCTAACCAAAGATTCACAACTTTGATTAAGTGAAGAGAATTAGTAGACACATACACACAGTGTTTACAACTTTCACAGGGACTCTCTTATCTAAAATGTGGAACAACTATCTGTTTATATAGGCCCCAATACCCAGTACACTACGAAGAATGATAACAGGGCCACGAACAATGAAGATGCCCATGAAGACTAGTAGTCTTCGTGGATATAGCCAATGAACCATCATGGACCCACGAACAATCAATGGTTCGTGGTGAACCTTCATTCTTCGTTGGGACTCTTCGTGGGCTCAATTTTACTAAGTCTTCATAGACTTCATGCAAGCACAATTAAAGATCTAATGTGAAAGTCATGTCATATTCACATTATGTTAAAGGTGAAATCATCATGACATCATGGTGATGTCAACTCGTGGCTCTTCGTGCATCGCGTGTCGAACTCTGGGGTGCACGACGGAGGAATGTCGTGACATCGGGCTTGAAACGAACCGAAATGAGTTGAAGCGAACCAAGCCGCATCCACAAAGTGCAACAACAAACTCCCCCTTGGATGTTGCTCATGATGGTTCGACTTTACATTGTCGGATTTTCAGACGTCTTCACTTGAAACAAACAGGAGGTGCATCAACAAACTCCCCCTTGAATGTTGCTGGTGAAGGTTTAATCTTCAAGACTTCTGATTCTTTTGGTGTTGATGGGTGGTCGACTGCAACTCGATCATCTTGATCCTTTGATTGCATCCATGTCGTGTTTTCATTCCACAGCTTGTCATCTAACATGTTCTCTTTTCCATTAGCTGGTTTGAGTGTCACATCTGCACATACAATAGAGCTATATGCACAATGAGAACAACCGCTTGGAATATAGTCAACATAAACAACGACACACATGTGACCAACAATCAATCAACTACCGACCGACAACAGTTTGAAAGTTGAAAATTTTGATCAATTTAGATTTTAACTTTCAAAACTTACTAAATTTTGACCGTTTATGAAGGTGCCATTGTTTTCCGGCTTACAATCAGGTTTCAGGTGGTAAAGACTCGAGATCCAACATCGTACAATAAAAAATAAATAGAAATAAAATCTTTTTGGTTTTTATAAAGTTTATATTAAAGCACACCTAAAATCTTTTTGGCATTTTTGAATATTTCAAATGTAAAGACGGAAAGCAGTAAATAAATATATGCAGAGATGTAGAAACTGAAAACAGTAAATAGATATTTACAGACATTCTTTTTGCGAGTTTCGAGGGTAAGAGAATCATATCAGTGAACGGTCACGCCAAAACGCTCTTGTTATTCAGGTTGTTAATATTAAGATAAGCATCCTATAATGATTATCGGTATTGTTGTCCACTTAAGCTCAACTTATCAGATGTACTCGCGGTTAGGGGATATGTTAAGGTGTGATTTATACTTACCGACCGGTGTTATCCACACACGACACATTCTCGTATCAAGGTATGCACAAGAGTTCATCTTACTGGTGAGTATATCATTTATCATCTGTTTTCAACGTATATGATTTGAGATACTCACTTATTTTTGGATGAATATAAGCCCTTTGTGATTAAATCACTTATTAATGAGGAACTTGATATTTGATGCATGCAGGGCACAAGAGCAAGTCCGTGAACAGGTTAGTACCATCGTACCGACAAAGAGACAAACTTGACTCCTGGATGAACTATGATATTTTATCACTTATTGATTGGGACATGTGATTATTTATCACTTATTGAGGTCGAATGCATCATGTATTGTATACATGTTTGTATGATATTTACACGTATGTATGGTATCATGGAAGATCTAGACTTGCGTCCCCGTTGTTTTCGGTAAAAGAAACAACCATGATACCCATATGATAAACAGCATAAAGACCACATATCTCATAACCTCGGCAATCTATCAAACGAAATTTCGGTACCAACACCATATGCCAATGAGCGGTTCCCACACAGTCTTTAGTCGATTTAGGTTTATATCACCCTGCACACTTTAAAATGATTGTGAGCCTACCGATACATCTTATATAGAGTTGCTTATCGTTTTTCATTTTATGTTTAAAGAGGTTTCAACAGACCACTGATGTACTATCCTTTTCTCTTTTTCTCGCCAGGAAACTCATTTTTGTTTTTCTATTGTTTTTGTGTTTTTTAAATTTTTCGGTTTTTTTGTATTTTTAAAAATTTTCAATGTTTTTGTATTTTTCGAAAATTACTCCCCCTAAAATGCAAAAAGTACGAGAAATTAGAAAACAGAAATAAATATTTACAAAAACGATTTTCCGATGTTGGTTTTACTCTGACTTGACCTTAATGCCGTTTACCATTAGTAAATAGTCAAATCGTGATTTGTCAAAAGCTTTGGTAAAAAGGTCGGCACGTTGGTTATCGGAGTAGATTTTCACAACATTGATAAGTTTCTTTTCATAACAGTCTCGTATGAAATGATACTTTATCTAGATGTGTTTTGTCTTTGAGTGATGTACAGGATTACGAGTGATCTGTAAAGCAGTTGAATTATCAACATAAATAGGAGTAGTTAGGAATTCAAAACCTTAGTCGCGCATTTGCCGTTGGATCCACAGAACTAGGGAGCAACAACTTGAGGCAGCAATGTACTCAGCTTCACAGGTTGAAGTAGCTACACAGGTCTGCTTTTTACATTGCCACGTGACTAGACGATTCCCTAAAAACTGACATCCCGCTGATGTTGACTTTGCATCAATCTTGCAGCCGCCATGATCAGAATCACTGAATGCAATCAAATCGAAGTTATCATCCTTAGGATACCACAGACCGGTGTCTGGACAACCCTTCGGATACCGAAAAATCCTCTTTACAGCCATCATATGAGAAACCTTCGGATTAGACTGGTAACGAGCAAGAAGACATGTTGGATACATAATATCGGGTCTTGAAGCGGTAAGATACATGAGAGATCCGATCATAGCACGATAGAGAGAAGGTTCCACATGTTCACCGGTACCGTCAGGAGTAATTCCATGATTCTGAGCCAGAGGAGTTCCCGCGGGCTTCGAGTATTCCATCTGAAATCGTTTTAAGATATCCCCAACGTACTTTGTCTGATGAATGAAGATCCCTTTCTCAGACTGATGAACCTGCAAACCCCAAAAGAAATACATTTCTCCCATCTCACTCATCTCGAACTTCTCTTGTATCACCCGCTCGAATTCCTTGCACATTTCATCATTTGTAGACCTGAAAACGAGTCAAACCGAACCAAGCCGCATCCACAAAGTGCATAAACACGTCATGACTACTTATGACTGGGGGCTGATATAGGTACCTAAACTCCCATTTTCTAAGAAACCTAGAAGCTAAAAAGATGAGAAGGTGAGCAACTACAGATGCCGAGGATATTGCTAGCACAGTCACAAGCATATTGTTGCATATACGGTTACACCAAAGGAGTAAGCAAGAATAAGGAAGCAAATAGAGTTCGCCTCTTTGGAAACCAAAGAAGTCTCAAATAGAATCATTAAGAAGGATAATGCATATGCTTCCCTCCAACATTAATGTTACTTCCTACTGCTAGAGGAAGCTATCATGCTAGCTAAAGAACATCACATGCTAGACCTTCCACACTGAATCTAGTGTAAGCTAAACCTACGAGGCCAAGGTTAACCAAAGAAGCTTGCTCAATCACCGAAGAAACTTGCTACAACATAATTGCACCTCGCCAAAGCTTCAAAGTAAAGCACCTAACTCACATGTTAAAGGTGTTTAATCAAAACGAATTGCTAAAGGACCTTCATGGCAAGGAAGCTAAAGACTTTCAAAGGAAAGACTAAAAAATAAAAGCCCCTAGACAGAGTCATAAGCACTGATATTTACAACATCGATACTCATAACTGGGGGGCTGATGACGTGGGTCAGCAAAACCAAGGTCAATAACAATCGCAAGAAAACAACAAAGAATGACAAACATAAACTGAAAGTAAGTAGCTGGAAGTTGGAAGCCAAAGGCTCTTGACAAGAAGCTGATACACCCATGGCTGGTGACAGGGAGCTAAGGTTACTGTACAACCTTGGAACTTGAACCTAACAAGTCAAACATATTAGACTTCCCCCTGAAACAGTTACTGGTTTTGGTTTCCAAATATGTTTTTGTTTTTCATTTTTAACTTCTAACTTAACAGACTGTGTTTGGTTAACCTCTGGTTTTAAAACCTTTTCAATTTCTTTTCTTTGTGTTCTTTTACTGTTTCATTTCCCGTTGTTTAACAAGACGAGGGTCCTGTTTTGGTGAAACAGATCTTTTATGGTAATAGTTAACACGAGGGGCATCAACTTTTGCTTTTCCCTTGGTGAGATATGGAGAGTTTCTGACAATGTGCCCGTATTCACCACATTCAAAACATGATCTCCGCTCAACAAACCTCGGAGTATCATAACTGTAAGAGCTTGATGATGAACTTCGTGATCTTGAGGTATTTGGTCCTACATCACAACAGTTTGTGTGTTGTGTGTAGTTGTTTTGACTCTTTCTTTTCAAAACTTTCTTTTGCATAACAAAATATGTGTTGGATTTGTTTTCAAAAGATTCAATTTTATCAGTCCCTCGAGACTTCACGAAGTTTATCTTTTGAAGCCTTTTCTTGTTTTGAGCTCTTTTGCCCTTTCTCTTTCCTTGATTAGCGTGATTTTTCTTTTGTCGAACTGGAAGTTTTTGATTTCCATATTGTTTCCGAACTTCGGCTTTTGGGATAGGAGTACACTGAGTTACTACAACTCTTGGGCTCGACTTTCCCAAAAACTTACTGGTTGAATCCTCAAACACTTTATCAATCAAGGATTGATTAACATTTTTAATGGGAAAATCTGTGTTTGAGTAAACTTTGTCGGAACCAATCAACGTATAAAGCAAGTTCATGCTTTCACAATCTTGTGCAGACGTGGACTCAACCAGAACAGTCTTAGCAGGTTTTGCGGGAGAATCACATAGAATTTGATTCTCAAGAGGTATGTCCTCATCTTTGATTACCGCATCAGACTGTGCTCAGCTAGTATCATCAGACTCATCATCTGAAGAATCAGCATCCTCAATAACAACTAGAGGATCCTGATTTTGTTCAGCAGTTGACACACTTGTAATTGTTGACACATCGGAATCTGATGATTCTTCCTTTTTGTATCCAAGTCCGGTTGCAAATTCTTCAATGTCTAAAGGAACAGATTGCTCAAAATAAGGTCTATTCTCCTCATCAGGCATTGCATCATAATTGTGTCTAACAGGTGGTGGACATTTCTTATATCCAATGCACGTGACATCCTTTTTCTCTTTTTGTATGTCAATGATGTGATACAGCACATACCTAGAGTTTGAATAACTATCTAACTTAAGTTGGATCGCCTTACTTTCACACTTAACACAGGCTAACTCTTTTTGCATGTCCTCGAGACGATTTATATAACAGTTTATGTCAGTTTGTTTTCATGAAACCATTTTTGTTAGCTCGGTTTTATCTTCTCTTAAATTTTCAATCACTGTTTTAAACTCTTTTTCATGGTTTTCATAAAACATGTTGGCCTCTTTGCATTTCGAAAGATCCACTATCAAACTTTGATTGTGGATATATGTCACGTCATACTTGCTTTGCAAATCATCATATTTGCTTTGCAAGTCTGACAATTTATCACCTAAATTAACACAACTATCACACCTATCAGAACTTGGTTCATCGATACATACCTGACTGGATTCACTCTCAGATATTGACTCACTTGCCTCAGAATCAACAACCTTCCTTGATGATTCATATTCAGATCCATCCTCGCATGAACTTAAACTTGTACCATCCTCAACTGAACTTGTAACATCTTCAACGGAACTACTGCCATGTTCAGAACTATCATCATTTCCCGAGGACTCACCATCGCTGACATCCTTGACAATTTTGGCATAAAACATCATTCTTGTTTAACCATTGTTGTTTGGATCAAGAAATGATGGTACTCCAGTAGACCGATAGCTTTACTCTAAGGTAACTGGTTGTGGTGTTCCATACATATCGGTTCTTGAGAGAAAAGCCATTTGCTTTGAGGCAACTGGTTGTGGTGTTCCATACATATCGGTTGCTGAACCCTTTCTCGTATACGTGTTATTTGACGGTGTGGGAGACTGAAGCCAAAATGGCACTGAACCCTTTTGCGTATACAAATTGTCCACATTTGAATCTGGAATCCAACCACCATACATATCTGTTGCCATTTTCGGTTTACTTTGATGAGAAAGATCATTTGAAGATTGAGATCCTAAAAGTGCTTGACCCCAAAGGTGTGTACTCATGGTTGATTGAAAGTAATCAACTTACAAACCAATTGTGAATCTTCTGTAAAGCTTCTGTGAAAGCCTAGATGTCCACGAAAAATAACTAGTCCAGACAGAACAAGCTCACGAAAATTGTTTGTGAACTATATAATCCACGAAAAATATTAGTCCACGAACAATCACCTACGAAGAATGTTTGTGAACCCAGGCCCAATCCAATGAATAAACTTAGCCCACAAAAAAAAAAGGTGGATGAAACACTAAATAAAGACTCACGAAAAATTGGTTGAATTTCCTGAAGTCCAAAATCAAAACCAACTCATGAACTATGTCAGTATTTCATGAAAAATAAAAGGCATGGCCACTAATGAGAAATAAGACTTTCGAGAAGAATAGATATTATCCCAAGCCCAACACAAACCATGAAAATTGAACGATTAGGCCCACTAATAATAGCCCAAAAAAAGGATCAGATGAATAACTCATTGTTTTTCGTGAGTTGCTGGTAATTCGTGAGATTTGGCTCTAATGGCAATCAGAACAAGACAAACACTTGGTCTATTGTTGACTTTATGAATTGTGAGATGTGGTTCTTCGTAGGGTGAGACTCAAAACAAGACAAAATGACAAGGTTTTTCTTGAGATAAGGACAAAACAAGTGGGTATTTCGTTGAAAAAGAATTTGGACGAAAGATCTTATGTTTTTCATGAGAAAACAGACAAAAACAAGGTTTTTCGTCAAAGTTGGTGAAATCTTATCCAGATTTGGTGAAAGTTGGTAAAATCTTATCCAGATTTGGTAACACTTTCCATGACTTTTTCCGGCAACCAGGCTCACCGGAAAAAAATGGTGAACTATATTTTTGATGTCAAAACTTAACAAAACTTGTACTTATGATTCTCTCCAATGATTTTAACAAGTTTTAACTAAATCAAATATCAAATAACATCAGATTTTGGAGTTTTAAAACAGAATTTTCAAGAAACACAACTGGGTTTTTGATTTTTAACCAAGAAAAACTCAAAACCCACTCGAAAATCACACTGGAAACTCGGTTTACAACAAGAAATCGAGCCTTAAGCTCTGATACCACTTGTAGGTCCCGATATGGATCGTCGGACTAAGATGATTTCTTGTTTCGGGTGCCGTAACGAGTGCGTAATCCTCGTTGCGACACAAACCGAGCGAGAGAGAGTAAGATACAATACAAAGATTCAACGATTCAAGCTCAAATGTATTGATTCGGTAGAGTTTGTTACAATAATAGTACAAGATAATGTTCTCACAAACCTACCGTGTGCTCTCTCTTGATTTCTAACTGTTACAAGTTCTGTATAAATAGGCAAACATAACACCAACCCTAGCAAAGGTACTGGGCCCAAAACCTTGGCCCACGAAAGACATAGACCCACGAAGTATGTGGGTTCTTCGTGGAGGCCATTTTAGCAAATAACCATGGACGAAAAAGGTTCTTCGTAATATACAGTTTGCATGGTTCTTCGTTTGGGTAGCAGAAACATGCAGAACTTGTTTGTATACATAAGAGAAAACTTGCATGTGATTAGAAGACATGACATCATCATCATGATGTCATTCTCGTATCGTATCGTGTCTTCGTTCTCGTAACGTGAATACCGGGTCGTACGGCGGAGGAACGTCGTCAACTTCGGTCTCGAACCGAGCCGAACTGAGCCAAGCCGAACCGAACCGAACCGAGCCACATCGACACAAAAAATTGCATCAACATTTAGTGTTGTTTGATGTTCAAATCGTATGTATTCTATGTGTTCTGTTGTTAAAATCACAATTAGGGGGGATATTTTTTATTTCAACCAAAATGTTGCAAGAGTTTTGTTATAATGTAAATGAATGTTAGAGATAATTGTATGTTTGATTGAGATTGCCCTTGCAGCGAAAGTAAAGTTAAAAGTGCAATTGAAAAATAGTGAACTGATGGACTGGGCTGCAGTAATGGGTTGAAATTATGCAGTCTGTCGAAGATTTGATCGCTGTAAGAAGATATGTTCAGTTTTGAAGTTTAAAAACCATTTGTTTAACATCAGTACGTTGAACTGGTTTTGATGTTAATCATGGACCTCTAGTGCATTAGAATATTGTTGAATGAGAAACCTAATAAGCTATATAAACTAGAATATTGTTAAAAGAAAGGACCCAACCCAACCCGACACGAAACCGTTCTGACCCGGACCTGTTCCGACCCCGACTCGTTTCCACCCGAACCAAAACAACCCTTTTTTTATAATTGACCTGTTTTAACCCGAACCCGTTTTGACCCATGACCCGACCCGGCCCGTTTGCCGGGTCTATATTATGTGATTTCTGTTTACATATATATACTCTCCGATTTAAGAGTCTTGTGATTTTCGTTTCACAATATATATTAACAGTTTTTTTTTTTTTTACAATATGAACTAGCTGGATAAACATTTTTCTTTACAATATGAACTAACTGGATTCTTATATTCGTAAACCTTGAAAGCGTTGAAAGCAAGTTCATGTTATACCATTATAGAACTAATCCTATAAAGTTTTATAAGCCTACTTTGATAAACTTAATGTGAACGACCACAAAACACTATTTTTTTAATTGTTTGTTTTCCAAACAGAACAATTTAAAGTGTTCTGAAACTACCTTTGCTCGTAGGCCTGTTCATTAAAGACTTGCATCTGAAACATAGAAATCGAAATTAAATCAAAAGATATTCATGAGTGTGAGGAGGATCACTGTTTGTTTTGTTCTTGTATATGTCTCTTTTCCTTTTTTACATGACATTTGGTTATATTTTGTTCTTGTATTTGTTGTTATTTAATAAATATGTATGTTTTGATTTGGATTAGAACATATTTGGAATAAGTGTGTGTTGATTTGAGTTGTTAGTGGTGGAGACGTAACCTATTAATGGTTTGGTTTAAATTACGTATTGGTTTAGTTTTTTAGCGTTGTCTTTAAGCGTTTGAAAGAACATTCAAATACTAAACTTGCTGTAGGAGATTGCATTCTGCTCTTTATTTTGGTTATTTATATTGTTTGTTTCTTGTAACACTGTTCTTATTTATTCTCTTGCAGTATGGAAGCACGAGGCCTTAATAACTGACACTAAAACCCCTAACAAGGCCATAATTTCTACTGCTGATTTGTGTGAGTAGCAAATTGCGGAGTTAATAGTCAACAAAGTAGTTGTGCTTAATAGGTACAAATCTTCCAGATTCTCTTTCTAAATATATGTTGGTACACTCTTTGTTTTTAGTTAGATAGTACTTCTTTTCATGCAAAGTAGTGTGCATAATACGTATGGATCCGAAAAGAACCGAGAACCAAACATAGAATTAACCAAAACCGAAACCGATAATATACATATAAGTAGGTCCTCGGTTCTGGAATTTTACCCATTTCGGTTTTGGGTCGGTTCTCGGTCCGGTACCGAAAATAACCTAAAGTAAATAAACCACACCGAACTTAAAAAAATAACAAAATATGGCCCAGGCCTGTTAAGTAAACAATATGGATGCATGTTAACCAAATATTAAATAATATGGGCGCTTGTTAACTTAATCTGCAGAACAGCTGCGAAGAATGCTGTAAATAAGCGTCAAACTAGCTGTAAAAACAGCAATAAACTGGCTGCAGAAAGCTGCAAAAAAAATGTTGTAACATCATCTTAAAATGGCTGTAAAAACAACACAATCGCTGCCGAAAGCTGCAAAAATGCTGTAAAATCAATTATATATGTATTCTATGTATATATAGAAAAATAAATAAATTTATATACCTAACTAAATAAAATAAACATTTATATGTGTAACCAAATAGGGATTGAGTTGATTACAAATTGATTAGACCTCGAGTGTTTGTTTTGTATCCTGTTTCGTGGAAAGTTTTTCAATCATAAACATCACTCGTCAATACTCTATTAAAAAAAGGATACCTTAGACCCTAAATTATGTTTCAGTTGCATGATCATGTCTGTCGATAAAAGCTGGCTTGAAAATCCAAATCGTAGATCAACCGAGTACTTGGAAGGACTCAACTCTTTTATCAATAGATGTAACGAACATACAGATAGCAGAGACTATGTGAGATGTGCGTTTGCAAAATGTGAGAATACTCTTGTAATACCATTCACAACGATGAAACATCATATGAATGTATGGGGCATCTGTCGGGATTACAAGGAGTGGACCTATCACGGTGAAAGTTTAATTCCTGAGGTTGAAGTTTTAGATAACGTTGCACCGACAAACGATACGGATATGGCTGCCGTTATCGAAGACGTTATGTATGAGCGTATGGAAGAGGACACAGACCTCAACGAAGGGGACATGGGTACAGAGAGTAGTAGCGTCCATGATGAATTTGAATGCCTGTTAAAGGAAGCCAAATCAGAATTATATCCTGGTTGTACCAAGATTTCTTCCCTCGACTTTACAACAAAGCTTATGCATATCAATCAAGGTGAGGCATAAATTGACTAATAGTGCATTTGATGAAATCCTCGAGTTGTTGCAAGCTTCACATCCAGAAGGCAACAAGGTTCCTCCTTCCCATTATGTAGGCAAAAAGACATTAAAGAAGCTTGGTTTGGGGTATGAGTCGATACACGTGTGCAAAAATGATTGTGCTCTCTTTTGGGCAGAACACCACTTGTTGCAGAATTGTCCTGTTTGTAATGAGACTCGGTGGGTTGATCCCGACACACATGGCAAGAAGGTACCTCATAAGAAATTCCGATACTTTCCTTTGACCCCACGACTACGACGTTTGTACGGTTCAAGGCACACTGCAAAAGATATGATATGGCACCATACAGGACGATCAGAAGAAGATGGTACAATGCGTCATCCTGTTGATGGAACTTCATGGAAAGAATTTGATATTAAGTACCCTAACTTCTCGAGGGAACCCCGAAATGTTCGTCTAGGTCTTGCAGCCGATGGTTTCAATCCCTTTGGTAAAAAGTTGGAAGTCTTAAGTATGTTATAGTGGGCTCGGGTTTAATGACCCATTTGGTTAATGTTGTGCTTGGAAATATGTAGTTTGTTTGAACTTATAATCTATATCTAATTTTGTAGGATTTCCTTGATGGTTTGTTTGAAAACCAAAGTTTTTTAGAACGCCTCTCAAAATTCATGAACTCGAAGAAGGCTTCAAAGAATGGCAATGAAGGCAACATGGATGAGGATCAAGAATGATGAAAAAAAGAAACTTGATGTTTATTATGTTTTATTTTAGACTTATAACTTAACTAGACAAAGAAACGTGAAACGTGATGTTATTATGGCTTATTTTTTATTGGATATTGGTTTTATGTTTGGGTTAGAATTGTTGGGTATGTCTAGAAAAGATCAGCAGGTTTTGGTATTTGAAAAAACGGCAAAAAAACAAGAAAGCAAAAAAATCTAGTTTTTCCATGAATGGACTTTTAGAGGCAACAAAAGTCGTCCCTGAATGTATAAGCATGAGGTCATATGTTGATGTCACCAATGAACTTTTAGGGCCGACAATTCCACTACAATTAATTACGGAAAAATATTATGTCAAAAATAAAATATTTTTATATAAATATAATAGTTACCTTTTATTAAATATGAAACGGGTTAGATCAAACTTAAAAGGTACTCACAAGCCAAGCTAGACCTAGCAATGATTCAAAATCCAGCTCAGGTTGGCTCGTGATTTCTATACGTACAAAGACTCTTTAGTTTAAAGATTCTAACTCTAAGCTTAGACAAACTTAGGCTCGACTTGTTTACAACTAGTAAAGGAAGAACACCATCCAAAAGTAAGGAGGGGTCAATGTTAAATCCCTAGTCCTGGACACGTCAAACTTGTTTTTGATTACTTATTTGTCATAATAAAGCAATTATAAGCACTAAATAGTAAATTTTAATTACCTATAAATATTTGGGTAAGAAGTGTTGTTGATACATTTTATGTGGACGCGACTCGGTTCAGTTCGGCTCGGTTAGGTTCGGCTCACGTCCGACGTCATGACATTCCTCCATCGTGCGCCCCAGAGTTCGACACGCGAAGCACGAAGAGCCGCGAACCATTTCCCGACGCCACATCACCATGATGATGTCATGTGATAATATATCAATAGTCAACGTGAATTTCTTTCATTTGATCCAATCAATTGCTGTTGTCTGTCTTTAGCCATGCACATGGAAAGAACCTGTTGCATACATGACGAATAACCTTGTCTGCACATGATTGTTGACGAAAAACCCTGCACATGCTTCTTGACGAAAAACTTCATAAACATTAGTTTTTCATCGTGGTGGTATTTCGTCAACATCTTTGGTCGGCTGCATGTGTTTCGTCAACATCTTTCGTCGCTGCTTGATATTTTGTCGACCTTGGTCCTACTTATATGCACAGACTGAAGACAGAAAATAGAGGGGAAGAACACATAGATAGACATACGAGAGCACAGTGAGTTTGTGAGAGGTTTATGTATTATCATCTTGTTGTAAACAAACTCTTTGGTCTGAATATATTTGAATATCTTAAACTGTGAATCTGTGTTATTTTGTGTTCTCTATCTCGGTTTGCATTCCCGGTTGGATTCCGCACAACCGGGTTTGTTCGTATACAAGGATTAGGCGACTAGATCCTCCGCTAGTTGGACCTACAAGTGGTATCAGAGCCTTGGCTCTCATCCTTGTTAAAACCGAGCCGTGTGTCGAAGTTTTCGAACTCTGTTCTTCGAGATTTTTTAGAAAAGTATGGTTGTTTTATATGTTTAATGAGTTAAATCTCTAAAAACTAGTTTGTTTGTTAAAAATTTTTCTAAAAACCTTATTAATCTCATGAAAAGATTTGGTTTTTCTTCAAATTTTTGGCAAATTTTATGTTCGGAAATCTTTCCGTGTGTTGTTTGACCGGAATAATCGTCGAAATTCTCTTGAAGATAAGATAACGATTCAAAATTTTCTGTGAAAAGGGTGTGTATTTTTTTTAATATATTTCTTTTCACCATCTTGGAAGCCATGTTGTGTCAGTAGAAAAAGTTCACCAACCCTTTACCAACTTTCATCAACTTTTTGAACTCCCAAGACAAGTGTCAACGAAGTATCTTTTTTGGGTCAACAAATTATCTGCCTTTTGTCCTATCCTCACTGTTCGTAGACTTCATATAGTCTTCGTAGACATAGTTTGGTAATTAAACTCTCCGTAGACTTCAACAGGCCCACATTGAGTCTTCACAAACTTTGGGCTTAATTGTGTCATCGGCCCAAATTAGATAGCAAACAATTTTAGTAGCCATTCAAGTCTTCGTAGCCCAATCAATAGGCATTGCTGTGTAATTATATAATCTTGGTGGCCCATCAGTTAGTGGATTTCATTAATAGTCCTCGTGGACTTGTATGAAAACAAGAAACCTTTTTTTTTTGGACCTCATCTTTGTCAAAAGCTTTAACTTTTAAAGTGTTTGTGGGTAATTCCTTTAATTGAAATCTTGTTGGACCTTAACATCATGAGTACACACCTTTGGGGTTCAAGCATTTTAGGATCTCAATCATCAAATGATCCTTCTCATCAAAGTACTCTGAAAATGACAACAGATATGTATATGTATGGTCGTTGGATACCGGATCCTAATGCTGATATGTATACGAGTAAAGGTTCAGGTTCAATTCCTTCATGGGCTCAGTCTCCCACACCCACACCCCCATCCTTATCAACTCCATCCCTAGTGAGTTTAATTGCAAAAATTTCTTATAAGAAAAAGGGTTCAGTACCATCTTCAAAAATCAAGCTTTGGGATAAATCTACTGTCGATTGTGATCCGACAGTTCAGTTGGAGAACAGTGGTCAAACAAGAACGGTGTTTTATGCTGAAATTGTCAAGAATGTCAGCGATGGTGAGTCCTCAGGAAATGATGACAGTTCTGAACATGGCAGTAGTTCAGTTGAAGATGTTACAAGTTCAAGTTCAAGCGAGGATGGATCAGAACAAGAATCAACAAGGGAGGTTGTTGATTCTGAGGCAAATGAGTCAATATATGAGAGTGAATCCGGTCAGGTATGTGTCAATGAACCAAGTTTGGATAGGTGTGATAGGTGTGTTAAATTAAGTGCTAAATTGTCTGATTTGCAAAGCAAATATGACGATTTGCAAAGCAAGTGTGACGTGACATCTATCCACAATCAAGGTTTGATGGTGGATCTTTCGAAATGCAAAGATGCTAATATGTTTTATGAAAACCATGAAATGAGTTTAAAATGGTGATTGAAAATTTAAGAAAAGATAAAACCGAGCTAACTAAAATGGTTTCAAGAAAACAAACTGATATAAACTTTTATATCAATCATCTCGAGGTCATGCAAAAAGAGTTGGCTTGTGTTAAATCTGAAAGTGAGGCGATCCATCTTAAGCTTAATAGTTATTTAAACTCTAGGATGTTCAGAAAGAGAAAAAGGATGTCACATGCATTGGATATAAAAAATGTCCACCACCTGTTAGACACAATTATGATGCAATGCCTGATGAGGAGAATAGAACTTATTTTGAGCAATCTGTTCCTTTAGACATTGAAGAATTTGCAACCGGACTTGGATACAAAACGGAAGTATCATAAGATTCGGATGTGTCAGCAGATACAGATGTATCAACTGCTGAACAAAATCAGGATCCTCCAGTCTGTGATAACTGTAAAAAATCTAGGTATCCGTACAATTAATTAATCATGATTAGTGCTAATGACTGTGCTGAATTACAATTAATGATCTGAATTATTTGCTGATTATTGCTTTATGTCTACATGTGCATCCCATATTGCTTAATGATTTTTGCTAACTTGCAATTACCTGCTTTGTGATTTATGCTTAACACATGTATGTGCATCACATGTTGTTTATTTTCATGTCATTGCCGCATGGAAACTGTATTGCCTTAAATGATGCCTTAAGTACAGTTAGCATAGTTATCAGACAAACCAGGAAAGGGAAATTGGCCAGTAATAATCCCACATAGACCTTATTGGCCATTAATAATCCCACCTCAGAATATTCCCCTCACCAGTCCCACCTTTCACCTATTTTTCCCACAATGGTCCCCCGTTAAAAAAACTTATCTGAGTTAAGTTTTTTTCCAAATTACAAACATATTTTTAGGGCTTTTGATTAGAATGACAATACGAGTCCATTGATGTAAAACTTGCCTCGAAACGGTGCTCCAAACGATGAAAACGGCGCCTCAATTCGGGTGTTTAAATTTTCAATTAACCAAAATCAAGTCACTTGGAGCACCATTTCGAAGTAAGTTTTACATCAATTGATTCGTATCATCATTCTGATCAAAAGCCCTAAAAAATCTGTTTGTACTTTGGAAAAAAGCTTAACTCCGTTAAGTTTTTTTAACGGGGGACCATTGTAGGAAAAATAGGTGAAAGGTGGGACTGGTGGGGGGAATATTCTGAGGTGGGATTATTAATGGCCAATAAGGTATAGATAGGATTATTACAGGCCAATTCCCCACCAGGAAAAAAATGCTGATGGAGTTCAGCACATAGATAGACAGTGCATTAAGGTACAGAATGAGCCAGAAACTAAGTACTACACTAGGGTAGTGTGTAGGAAAGTAAGGATCATAAAACTGCCTTTTTAAGTGATAGTTTAAGTGCCGGAAAGTGCCTAAAACTCACCCAAAGTGCTGGATTCAGCAAAAATAAGCATTTAACCAATCTAATATTATGCAGAAATATGCTCAAATGGTCCTGAATGCTTTCCTAAGTGTTGGGAATTAAGAATGTCACAAAAGGCTACATAAAGAATACTAAACTGTATAATATAGCACTTTAACGAACCAGTATCTAACCGAACAACCGGGCACTACCCGAAACATCAAATTTAAACTAGAAGCATTGTTTTAACATTACTAAGCTAGTTATGGTATCCGAACACCATAACACATCATAAAAATATCTAGTAACTAAGTACCTAACTATATACTTGATATGTAACTAGATTGTAACTAACTTGTTGGAACCTAAGCTAGACCCCCCCCCCCCCCACCTATGAAATTGGCCAACAAGGGCCCCACAAGAAGATTTGATTTATTATTTTTATAGATCTTGTTTGTGCTTTTTATAACATAAAATCCAAGAGTTAAAATGAGAATATGGTTTATAAGAAGACTTGATGGATTAAGAGCTCATTCATTCACACACCAAAACACACACAATCTTCTCCTCTTCTCCTCCCTTGCTCATGGCCGAACCCACCCACACCCACCATCACCTTCATTCATCCATCTTCATGCAATCTAAACATATACAAAGGTGTTAGAGATCCTACAAGGAAGCTTGGTGGACTTGAAGCTTGAAGGACCTCTCTCATTCTCTTTTATGCTCTTCATTTCTACACTTGAATCATCCCTAGCCTTGTGCTAGTGGTAAGAACATTGATCTATCTATTTCACATCTATTTTAAGTGGTTAATGATGAATCATGATCAAAAATATAAAGAACACTAAAGATCATATGAAGAAAACATGAACATAAGTTTGCTAGATAAAGATATCTTGATGAATATAAGTTGTTATGCTTGTTGATCTTTGATTATTTGTAGAAATGATGTTGATCATCATAAGATCTTACTGGATCATGATTAAAAAAACATAATCTAGCAAGATGTAAGAAAGGAAATTGTTGTAGGATGATAGATCATCCACATGAAGATCATGAACTTGAAAGAACACTTTGTTATCTTGAAAAGTAATGAACAAAGTAAGTTGTTAAACACATAGATCTAAATATTTATGAATGATTTCTAAAGAAACCAAGTTTAAAATATAAGTTTCATTAAATCTTAGTTCTTACATAAACAAATCCTATTTAGTGGTTAAACAAGTGTAAGAACACTTGTGAAACAAGAAGGTTTCATAAGGAAATGTTTTTAGAAAATATGTTTAGAAGTTGTAAACAACCAACTTCTTTAAAAATGAAGTTTTTAAAGAAGTAAACACATTTTAAAGGGTAATAAGACTTACTAAGAATACTAGTAAGTTACTACAAATTTTTACAAAATATTCAAGTTCATGAAGTAGTAGAAAATGCATGAGTTTGGCAAGATCGGTAAGTAAAGGTTGTTAGTTGATGATTGTAAATTGAGTGTGATGATTTTTACAAAAGAAAATGATATGTTTGAAAGCATGGAAACCTCCATTTTAGGGGAAACTATGGCAAAATTTTCTAAAAATATAAATACTTAGAAAAATATTTTTAAACAAATATTTACAAGTGTATTTTAAACCCTAAATTGTTACATAAACTTTGCCATAATTTTTGTTACAAAAATATAAATATTGGAGGTTGGTTTTTATAAATAAAAGTGACTAAATATGTATTTAGGAAATATATATATTTAGAAGACACCATGTGTGTGATTATTTGTATATTTTGTGTATTAGTTATATTATTTTAGGATTTGAAATATTATAACTCACAAAATACCAAGAAATTACCATCCAAAATATTACCAAAATTCCAATGAATAAACATACAAGCTTACACAAAAATATTGGAGAATCGAACTATGAAATAAGACTTACAACATATTCCAGAAAATTGATTCACAAAGTATATTGGGAAAATAACATTTTGGGACACCAAGAGAACAAAATATGATTTTTACAATTACCACAAGAGTATATCCTATTTTTGACAAGGAGAAATATATCGTTTTTGACAAAGTATAAAATATATAGAAGAAATATTATCTTAAGAAATGTATATTTTCTTAAACACATAAAACACAATATTTTTGGGAAAATGAGTTTATATATATATATATATATATATTTTCCAAGTGGACTTGAAAATATATTATTTGTGAAATTTATAAGAGAATACAAATATTTTTGCCAAAAGAAAAATTATAAATAATTTTTCTAAGTGATATTCCTCAAAGTATATATATATTTAGAAATATATATTGGATTTTAGTAAGAATACTATTCTGGGAAAATTTAATACAAAATCAATTGTAAAGAATACTTGATGACTACAATAAAAATACGTATACTCGTACGTATAAATACACACCAGAATACGACCCCAAAACATGTCAAAATAAACATGTATAAGATACCCCCATCCTTGGGAAGTATTAAGTTTATACACAATGTTTTAACAATCATGCCAAAATTTAATAAATATAATTTAAGTCAAAATATTAATTATTTTAACGAATAATTACATAACTTGGAATAAATGTCAAAGACACAAAAGAATCGTAACTCAAAAATGCTAATACCAAGTCAAGGCATGGCCCGCTCGTCTAATAGACATTAGTACGTTGTAGGTAGTCGTGTTTATCCGAAGAGCTTGAGTTGCGGTGATTGAAGACGCAATATAGTGAGTTCATGTCCCCCCTTTTCTTTTAAACTGTTTTTGTTTTAGAACTTCGGGGGTGAAGTACATGTTATAAATGATTATGATTTCAAAGGCTTTATAAATGGAATGAACTGCTAGATCATGTGAAAGGGTAGGCGTTAGCTTGAGACCATTAATCCTTTAGAAGGACCGAGGGGCATGAGTGATAGATCTATTTGGGTGTTGCGAGCCCCACCCATGAGTCCGCAAGTTGGCTCTTGTGGTGACTATGTCGTTCCAGCCGGGAGGCCCGGTGCGAAATACACAAAGGGTTGAGCCTTCCTACACCGTTGCACATTTATTGATGGCCTTGCAAACCATTAATTGATCTGTTCATTTTTCACATATAAACATACTTACAAATATTTTAAAGGTTTATTCACAAACACACACATGAACTCGCTCAACTTTGGTTGATGTTTTCAAATTACATGTATTTCAGGAAATTAAAAGTGGATCTGGCGGGCGTTCGAAGGTTTTCAAGTGTTTTTAAAAATAAAAGATGTCATCCATGGTTTAGGGTTTGGTTAGGGTGTCCTATCCTGGACCAAACACCTCTTGAGAATCATATTCCATGTTATCCTCCCGCAAAACCTACTAAGACTGTCCTGGTTGAGTCCACGTCTCCGCAAGAGTCTGAGAGTTGTAAAAGCGTGAATTTGCTTTACACGTTGATTGGATCTGATAAAATATATTCAAACAAGGATTTCCCAATCAAGAATGTCAATCAATCCTTGATTGATAGAGTGTTTGAAGATTCTACTAGTAAGTTTTTGGGAAAGTCGAGCCCAGGAGTTGTAGTAACTCAGTGTGCTCCTATCCCAAAATCCGAAGTCAGAAAGAAATATGGGAATCAAAAATTGCAACCACAAAACAATCAACGAAAGCAAAGCCATGCCCACCAAGGAAAGGGAAAAGGCAAACAAAGCCAAAACAAGAAGGTTCAGAAGGTGAACTTCGTGAAATCCCGAGGGACGGATAAAATTGAATCTTTTGAAAACAAATCCAACACAGATTTTGTTATTCAAAAGAAAATTTTGAAAAGAAACAGTCAAAACAACTACACACAACACACGAACTGTTGTGATGTAGGACCAAGTACTTCAAGATCACGAAGTTCATCATCAAGTTGTTACAGTTATGATACTCCGAGGTTTGTTGAGCGGAGATCATGTTTTGATTGTGGTGAGTATGGTCACATTGTCAGAAACTGTCCATATCTCACGAAAGGAAAGGCCAAAGTTGATGCCCCCGTGGTAACAGTTACCATAAAAGATCTGTTTCACCAAAACAGGACCCTCATCTTGTTAAACAATGAGAAAAGAAACAGAAAAAGAAACAAAGAAATGAAGTTAAAAAGGATTTGAAACCAGGTTATCCAAACACAGTCTGTTAAGTTAGAAGTTAAAAATGAAAAACAAAAACAGATTTGGAAACCAAAATCGGTAACTGTTTCAGGGGGAGCTACATCAATTCCGAATCACCGGGAAATGGATGTTACAATCCTCGATGATGACGGACGACCCAAGTCTATGAAGGTTTGGGTCCCCCTCTCCAACTAATCTCTGAATGAGTTTGCAGGATGTTCCAGGAGGAACTATTGATAGTCGTAGGATTGTTGATAGTGCAGCGTCCATGCACAAGATCAACGACATAAGGCTCCGAAATATTGTTACATCTAGGAGAATATTGTTGCCATTGATGGAGAGAAAGGAAAAAGAAAAGAAGACAAAAATTCCGATGAAGGAATGATGGTGAAAGAATGTGGTTGAATGAAGTTGAAAAATTCGACAAGATGAAAAATGTGCCAAAATTTGGTTGTTATCGTTTTTGATCGGGTCCACAGGAAAGATTCCAATGAAAAGTACGCGCCTGCAGCACGTCTGAAGCTTTTTGAAGATTCATGGATTTTCTTCCACAAGAAGTTCAAATTCCACAAGATGAACATGGGGTACTTTTCTCTACGGTAAGATTGAAGAAAATGTGTTTGTTGATCAAACCACACCGGGTGTGCGGATGCCTTGGCGTGGATTGAACAACCGTACACTACTTCTAAAGGAGAAAAACGAAGACCTTTGCTGGTGCGAAAACATGTGGAATACATCATGCATGGATCAACCAATGATGATGTGTACAAGCTTTCCCACATGCTCCATTTGCCACTTACCAGCCGGACCCAAAGGTTTATCATCTTATTGCTGTAAAGAGAATTCTCAGTTCATTGAAGTAGCTGCAAAATCGACCTTGAAATCCACACCGGGTGGATATTTAGTTTGGGAGAGCACTCAGATTCCTGCCAATGCACGAAGAAGTTGCAGGATTACGGTTTTAAATTTCTAATCTCTCCTATCTTTGTCGATATTTAAGCTGTTTTGCGAATTACTAACATCTCGTACAGCACTCCTTGGCAAGACACATTGATCTCGAATATCACTTCACACTTGATTGTTTCAATATGAAACTCGTCAATGTTGTTTTGGTCCACGCCGATTACCGACATGCCAACTAATTTTTCCAAAATTCGGTAAATCAATTCTTATTAAAATTAATTTTGGTAAACGGCATTAAGGTCAAGCAAGAGTAAAACCGACATCGGAAAATCGTTTTTGTAAATATCGTTGTGTTTTTAATTTATCATTTTAGGGGGAGTAAATCCAAATTTAAAAAAAAAATTCAAAAACATCGAAAAATTTCAAAAACACAAAAACAATAGAAAAACAAAAATGAGTTTCCTGGCAAGAAAAAGAGAAAATGATAGTACATCAGTGGTCTGTTGAAGCCTCTTTAAACCTAAAATGAAAATCGATAAGCAGCTCTATATAAGATGTATCAGTAGGCTCACAATCATTTTAAAGTGTGCAGGGTGATATAAACTTTAATCGATTGAAGACCGTGTGGGAACCGCTCATTGGCATATGGTCTTAGTACCGAAATTTCGTTTGATAGATTGCCGAGGTTCTGAGATATGTGGTCTTTATGCTGTTTATCATCTGGGTATCATGGTTGTTTCTTTTACCGAAATACAGCGGAGATGAAGTCTAGATCTTCCATGATACCATACATACGTGTACATACTGCATACGACCTCAATAAGTGATCAACAATCACATGTCCAAACAAAATAAGTGATAATATCTCACATTTATCCGGGAGTCAAGTTCGTCTCTTTGCTGTACGTTAGTACTGACCTGTTCATTGACTTGCTCCTGTGCCCTCATGCATCGAATATCAAGTTCCTCATCAATAAGTGATTCTATCACATAGGGCTTGTTTTCATCCAAAATAAGTGAGTATCTCACATTTTCATATACGTCAAAACAGATGATAAATGGTATACTCACCAGTAAGATGAACCCTCGTGCATACCTTGATACGGGAATGTGTCGTGTGTGGATGAACACCGGTCGGTAAGTATAAATCATACCTTAACGTATCCCCTCGCCATGATTACATCTGATAAGTTGAGCTTATGAGGACAACAATACCGATAATTGTTATAGGATGCTTATCTAAATGTTAACAAAATGAACAACAAGAGCGTTTTGGCGTGACCGTACACTGATATGATTCTCTTACCCTCGAAACTCGCAAAAAGAATGTCTCTAAATATTTATTTAATGCTTTCAATTTCTGCATCTCTGTATATATTTATTTACTGCTTTCTGTTTTTACATTTCAAAAATGCAAAAATACCAAAAAGATTTTAGGTGTGTTTTAATATAAACTTTATAAAAACCAAAAAGATTTTATTTCTATCTTATTTTTTATTAACCGATGTTGGAACTCGAGTCTTCATTACCTGAAACCTGATCGAAAACCAAAACAACTGAATCTTCATAAACGGTCGAAATTTGCAAGTTTTGAAAGTTAAAAAAAACCAAAATTGAACAATTTGTTAAACTTTCAAACTGCCGGACGGTAGTTGATTGAAAACTGGTCACATGTGTGTCGTTTGTTTATGTTAACTATATTCCAAGCGGTTGTTCTCATTACGTGTTTAGCTTTCTTGTATGTGCAGAAGCGACATTCAATTTAGCTAAAGGCGAAGAGAACGTGTTAGATGAAAAGCTTCGGAATGAAGACACAACATGGAAGCTCTCAAATGATCGAGTTGTCGCTGACCACTCATCAATACCATAAGGATCTAATGTATCGAAAATCAAAAGATTGATGAGCACAATCAAAAGGAGCGTCAAGATACTACTTACCTGGATCATCGGTCAAGGGGGAATTTGTTAACACAGAGAAGATAAATACTTGACTGAAGATCGATTGTAGTTGCACTTTCAGCATTCGACAGCAACGAACAAGGGGGAATTTGTTGATGCATATTTTGTGTCCGATGCTTGTCGAATAGATTAGATTTATTTTATGCTGAATATGTAATAATTAGTGAAATGGTCAAACGAACGTGTATTGACCTGCTCGTTTGAAGTGGTCAAACGAGAGGGTTATTTGTTTGACCATGTGTGTTTGCTAGACAAAGGGGGTGTGGCTATAAATAGCAACCCTTTTGTCATTTGCAAACGAGAGAGATAGAGGGGAGCTCATTGTGAGAGTTCTCAATGTGTTTTATGGTTTGGGGGAGAGATCACCACTTGGTCTCTCCCCGGATGTATACTCCTTTGGTATTAGTTCGGTTATCTTGTAATTGGGCTGATTTGTAATGTTATACTACCGGATTAATACAAAGAAGTGTTTGTTTATCTCTAATCTCTCCCATTGAACCTAATCACTCACTAATCATGGTTTCGGTCCCGAAACACGGTCCTACAAGTGTTTTAAACCATTAGATTTTTGATCTAATGGTTAAGATCAATAGGGACCAAATTATAAATTGTGTTTTAATTATATGGACTGATTTGAAAATTGTAGGGGTAATAGTGTCTTTGTATATGTTTCAAATTAGGTAACCTCTCCTAAATTCTAGTGATTCACTCCTAAATTCTAGGGATTCAAATTTAACTCCTAAATTCTATCGATCCTAAATTCTAAAAATACAGAAATATGTAACTGCTACAAGCAATGTATAATACTATACATCCATCATATAACACTATATAATACCATATAACACCATATAACACTATGTAACACCATAGAACACCATATAACAATATATGACACTATATAACACTATACATCCATTATAGACATGCTATCAGAAAAATATAACACTATGCATCTATCATATAACAATATATAAACCAAAGAACACTATATAACACCATATAACACCATGTAACACTATATAGCACTATATAAAAATATATCACACTATATAGTTCTGAATGGTGGTCGCACTACAGAATTAATAATTGATGGTGTTATGTAATGTTTTTTGGTGGTTGCACTACAGAATTATATAACACTACAGAATTATATAACACCAAAAACCATTATATAACACCATGTAACACTATATAAAAATATATAATACTATACAGTTCTGAATGGTAGTTGCACTATAGAATTATATCACTACAGAATTAATAACCAATGAACGAGATGACACAAATTCATAGATTAATTCTTAAATTCGAATTCCTATAATAAAGGGTGGCAGTTATTTTGGGCAGTCATCTTTTAATCAATTAATTGAAAGAAATAGAAAATTACTAATTCACCCTTTTGAATTAATTTAGATATAGGACACTTGTCATCACCACATTATTTCTCACCATTCTCACAATATTAGATTAATGTACAGGATCCTCTACCTATTTTGATAACCACCACAGTTACAACATTTTTTTGGTTGTCCTTACACATTGAAATTGTATTAAAATTTGTAATTTGTATTCCCAAACATGGTGATCTAAGATTTGAGGAACAACCATATCACATCTCTGCATAACTCCCATTAACATCTCTATAATTCTCATGTGTAGTTTATGACTTTAAGGAGAGGATAAAAGCAACACTTGAGCAAGGTGTGAAATCCATATCTTTTGTAACGACTTTAAGGAGAGGATAAAAGCAACATATCTTTTGTTATTGTCCCAAAATTATCAGTGATATAGCATCAATTCAGAAGAGTTTTCAAAAAACATACGAGATTATAAACAAGATGAAAATACAAGTCATAATCAAAACCCTATTTGAAAAACACTACTTTGGGCACCGCTTGAAAAAGGATAGGACAGTCTCAACAGAAAGTTTGAGAGTTTGTGTTTTTAGCATATATTGTAACGTGAGGTGATTATTGTGTGCATCATGGCTAATTAAACAAGCCACAATCAAAGCCCTGTTTGAAAAACACTACTTTGGGGGTTGTTGAGTATTGTGTTGAGAGGGACAAAACTCTTTGTAGGTCCCTCTCGGAGGATGAGGTTCAACCTTAACCTTGTTATACTAACACACTAGCAAGTGCGGAATCCAAGCTAGCATGCAACCCGGGATGAAACAAGCACAAACACAACACACAAAGATTCACCGATTAACACCACTTGTATTAATGCGAATGAAAGGTTCCGGTTACAAGCTCAATGTTTACAAATCAGTTTTGCAAACTCTCTAGTGTGTGTGTGTGTTCTTGACAGAATGCTCTCTATCTCTCGAGTGTCTCTTTCTGTTTGCCTATCTCGCTCTATGTTGAACACACACTGCATGGGTATATATATACCCAGCACAGGTTGTATGGTCGAAGGATCATGTGGACTGCCCGAAAGATGATCTGTCGATCATGAAGCCATCGAAGGATCCACAAACACTTCGAAGGATGGCATATCCTTCGAAGTCCATCAGTATCCTTCGTGGGATATCTTTCGAGCTCATCGAAGGATAGAAACAATCCTTCGAAAGCCCAACCTTCGACACAGAACATTATACAACCATTTTCTAACTGTTTGGCCAAGTCAAACCAGGAGGATGGTTGACTTGGTCAAACTTACAGGACTAACAAAGACATCGTTTTGTATCAAGACAAAATACAGACAAAGTACAGACACAAGTGCACCAACAAACTCCCCCTTGGCTGTAGCTTTGTCTGGCTGTAGCTTTGTCTCGATCTTGGTTCTTGTGGGTCTCTCGTGTCTCGATCTTTGTCTCGATCTTCATGACTTCAAGCCTTTGACGTCCTTTCAAGTCTTCAATGTCGGAGGATCTTTAAAGTCTTCACGTCTTGAAAGCAGAAAGTGTACCAACAAACTACCCGTTTTATGTAGGAAGTGTGTTGACAAACTCCCCCTTAACATAAGCTCCCCCTTGAGTTATGCTCGTGAATGTCTTGATCTTAATGAATTGAGATCCTTGTGGTGTTGATGATGGTCAGCGGCAACTCGATCATCTTCATCACTTGAGCGCCTTCATGTCGTGTCTTCATTCCGAAGCTTGTCATCGACCATGTTCTCCTTGCCTTTAGAATCTGCACATGCAAGAAATCTAAACGCGTAATGAGAACAACTGCTTGGAACATCATAAGTAAACGACACACATGTGACCATTGCATAATAAAACACCGTCCGACAGTTTGAAAGTTTTAACAATTTTTTTTTATCAATTTTAGTTTTTAACTTTCAAAACTTGCAAATTTCGACCGTTTATGAAGATTTAGTCGTTTTGGTTTTCGTTCAGGTTTCAGGTAACGAAGACTCGAGCTCCAACATCGTACGATCGAAAATAAAATAGAAATAAAAATCTTTTTGGCTTTTATAAAGTTTATATTAAAACACACCTAAAATCTTTTTGGTATTTTGAATATTCTAAATTTAAAGACTGAAAGCAGTAAATAAATATATACAAAGATGCAGAAATTTAAAGCAGTAAACAAATATTTACAGACATTCTTTTTGTGAGTTTCGAGGGTAAGAGAATCATATCAGTGTACGGTCATGCCAAAACGCTCTCTTTGTTCTTTTAGTTAACATTAAGATAAGCATCCTATAACAATTATCGGTATTGTTGTCCACATAAGCTCAACTTATCAGATGTAATCATGGCGAGGGGATACGTTAAGGTATGATTTATACTTACCGACCGGTGTTCATCCACATCACGACACATTCCCGTATCAAGGTATGCACGAGGGTTCATCTTACCGGTGAGTATACCGATTATCATCTGTTTGACCGTATATGATGTGAGATTCTCACTTATTTTGATTGAAAACAAGCCCTATGTGATAGAATCACTTATTGATGAGGAACTTGATTTTCGATGCATGAGGGCACAGGAGCAAGTCCGTGAACAGGTCAGTACTTTCGTACAGCAGAGAGACGAACTTGACTCCCGGATAAATGTGATATTTTATCACTTATTTTGTGGGACATGTGATTGTTTATCACTTATTGAGGTCGTATGCAATATGTACACGTATGTATAGTATCATGGAAGATCTAGACTTGCGTCCCCGTTATTTTTCGGTAAAAGATACAACCATGATACCCAGATGATAAGCAGCATAAAGACCGAATATCTCAGAACCTCGGCAATCTCTCAAACGAAATTTCGGTACCAAGACCATATGCCAATGAATGGTTCCCACCCAGTCTTCAGTCGGATTTAAGTTTATATCACCCTGCACACTTTAAAATGATTGTGAGCCTACCGATACATCTTATATAGAGCTGCTTATCGTTTTTCATTTTAGGTTTAAAGAGGTTTAGACAGACCACTGATGTACTATCATTTTCTCTTTCGCTCGCCAGGAAACTCATTTTTGTTTTTCTATTGTTTTTGTGTTTTTGAAATTTTTCGATGTTTTTGGATTTTCAAATTTTGGATTTACTCCCCCTAAAATCAATAAACTAAGATAAAATTTAAAACACAAAGGTATTTACAAAAATGATTTTCCGATGTTGGTATTACTCTTGCTTGACCTTAATGCCGTTTACCGATAATAAATAGTCAAATCTTGATTTGTCAAATACTTTGGTAAAAAGGTCGGCACGTTGGTCATCGGTGTGGACGTAAGCAACATCGATTAGCCTTTTCTCAAAGCAATCACGTATGAAGTGATACTTAATGTCGATGTGCTTAGTCTTTGAATGCTGCACAGGATTTTTAGTGATCTGTAAGGCAGCAGAATTATCAACGTAAATAGGAGTAGTTAGGAATTCAAAACCGTAGTCGCGCATTTGTTGTTGGATCCATAGAACTTGGGAGCAACAACTTGAGGCAGCAATGTATTCAGCTTCGCATGTTGATGTAGCGACGCACGTCTGCTTCTTGCACTGCCATGTGACTAGGCGATTTCCCAAAAACTGACATCCAGCCGTTGTGGATTTGCCGTCGATTTTGCATCCGCCAAAATCAGAATCACTGAATGCGATCAAGTCAAAGTTATTATCCCTAGGGTACCATAGACCGGTGTCAGGGCAACCCTTCAAATAACGAAAAATCCTTTTTACAGCTGCAAGATGTGAGGCCTTCGGGTTGACTTGAGATCTGGCAAGGAGGCACGTTGGGTACATTATATCTGGTCTTGATGCTGTGAGGTACATAAGAGATCCGATCATCGCGCGATAGTATGAGGGGCTAACAGCTTCACCCTTCAAGTCTGGAGTAATTCCGTGATTTTGCGGCAATGGGGTACCGATGGGCGTTGCATCAGACATCTGGAACCGGCTCAAGATGTCACCAACATATTTAGTCTGATGGATGAATATCCCAGACTCGTTTTGTTGTACTTGTAGGCCCAAAAAGAAAGTCATTTCCCCCATAGCACTCATCTCGAATTTATCCTGCATGATGCGCTCGAAATTCCTACACAAAACATCATTAGTAGAACCAAATATAATATCATCAACGTATACCTGTACCAGTAGAAGATCTCCATCTTGTTCTTTGATGAAAAGAGTACAATCGATAAGACCTCTGCGAAATCCATTCTCCAGCAGATAATTAGATAAGGTTGCATACCAAGCTCGCGGTGCTTGATGTAGACCATATAGAGCTTTGTTGAGCAACCAAACCCGATCGGGATGGATAGGATCTTCAAAACCTGGAGGCTGTTCGACGTACACCTCTTCTTCCACTACACCATGTAAGAATGCACTTTTCACGTCCATCTGGTATACCTTGAAACCTTTGAATGAGGCATAAGCCAGAAAGATCCGAATTGCTTCTAGACGTGCAACAGGTGCATACACTTCGTTGTAGTCGATCCCTTCTATCTGACGAAAACCTTGAACGACTAGCCTTGTTTTGTTTCGAATAACGATTCCACGGTCATCCTTTTTGCATTTAAACACCCAACGGGTACCAATCTTCTTGTAACCAGCAGGTTTCTCTACGAGTTTCCAGACACCAAGCTTCTGGAATTGTTGCAGTTCTTCCTGCATCGCTTCAACCCATGAGTTATCTTTCAAAGCTTCTTTCCAAGTTCTTGGCTCTTCCTGTGAGACATAACACGCGAAAGACCAATCATTTTGTTGACCAGATTCTCTAATCGCCGCATACAAGCTTGCATTGTTGTTGTTCCGCAACATGTTTCTTGTTTGAACGCCACTTTGTACATTTCCGAAGATGTTTTGTTGAGGATGGGTATTGTGAATCCTTGTCTCTGGATTATCTTGAACAGGAATGTTTGTACCCAGATTGTTGAGATTGAGATCAACAACTAATTCAATGCCCGGAATTGACGAAGAGGATGATGCAGTAGCTTCAGCTGTTCTAAGGACATCCACCGGAGATGTACCCTCTGAAGTACCATGAACTGCTGTTATTGGAACTTCTTGATCTGCATCTAGAAATTCATCATCCTCTGAAGATTCGTTCAATTCGGTAGCATCATGAAAATCCTCATTGTCGAGAGCATTATTGTTCACTGAAGATGGTTCTTGATTGACTATAATTGGACGAACCAACGGTGAATCTGTTGCATTGTCACTCTCGAAGAACATCCTTGCTGCAGCATTTTCTTCAACTGCTTCAACATTGATCGAATTGAAAAAGTCATCGTACTCAAACATCCAAGGCTGACCTGGACATTTGACTGGTAAAGTGTGCCTTTGTACTCTGACTTCAGACCATTCCTCGACCCTTTTAGTCTCTAGATTCCAGACTCTTAAGTTCGGGGTGGAATACCCAAGAAAGTATCCATCAATTGCTCTTGCCCCAAACTTTCCATTAGGATCGATTATTGTGCACGGAGCTCCAAACGGTTCAAGATATGACAGATCTGGTTTCCGTTTGTTAATAAGCTCAAAGCAGGTCTTGTTGTGCCTTTTGACTGTAAGGAATCGGTTCAACGTATAACATGCAGAGGCCACAGCTTCAGTCCAGAATGGAATCGGCAATTGTGACTCTACTAACATAGTCCTAGCAGTCTCGATCAATGTGCGGTTCTTACGTTCAGCGACGCCATTCTGTTGAGGAGTATAAGCTGCACTAAATTCGTGAAGAATACCTTTTGAAGTGCAAAACTCCGCCATGGCATGATTTTTGAATTCAGTACCATTGTCGCTGCGTATCCGCCTAACCTTCAACTTATATAGATTCTCAATCTGAATGATCAAGTCTTTGATAATACCGAAGGTTTCACTCTTATGTGCCATGAACGCCACCCAAGAAAATCTTGAATAATCATCAGTTATCACAAGGCAGTATTGATCATTCCTAATACTTTTGTGCTTGACAGGACCGAACAAATCCATGTGCAAACGTTCAAGAGGAACAGCCACCGTGTTGATTTTCTTTGTAGGATGTCGCTTCTTCGTTTGTTTTCCTTTCTGGCACGAGACACAGATGTCTTGAAGATGAAAGTTTTTAAGAGGAACACCATTCACTAACTCATTTGACACCAAATGATTCATTTTGCGTAAGTGAATGTGACCCATTCGTCTGTGCCAAGAGATTGAGTCTTTTTCTGTGGCTTTGGAAACGAAACAAGTTGCTTGTGCAGACGTAGTAATAGCTTGGCTCATATCAAGGACATACAGATCATTTATCCTTGGAGCCGACAAGAGAATCCATTCTTTTGGAATTTTGAAGCCGGGTTTCAGCACATAACATCCATTTGCATCAAAGTGTACTGAGAACTGCTTATCACAAATTTGAGAAACACTAAGAAGATTGTGATCAAGTTGTTGTACGAAGTTGATCTTGTCAAAACTAACAACCCCGTTGGAAATCATTCCTTCACCCGTAATATATCCGCCTTTATCTCCAGCAAAAGCAACATAACCTCCTCTAATAGATTTGACGTCGTAGAGAAGCTTCATGTCGCCGGTCATGTGCCTGGATGCCCCACTATCAACAATCCAATGACTACTGATAGTTCCTCCTGGAACACCCTGCACATGAACTCACACAATTAGTTGGAGATGGGGACCCAAGCCATTGTGGTCTTGGGTCTTCCATTTTCATCAATAACAATAACTTCTATTCTTTGATGATTTGAAAATTGTGATGGTCCCCCTGAATTTTTAACCGTTTTTGGTTTCCAGGTCTGTTTTGGTTTACCAGTGTCATTGTTTAACAATTTAACTTCGTGGTTGTTTGAAGTTTTCGAAAATTTTGAATTTTCTGGCTTAACTGAAACAGATTGTTTTTTAACCACATCGGTTTTAATTGCCTTTTCAATTTTCTTGACCCGTTGGCGTTTCTGTTTCTTTTCCCTTTCTTTTACAAGGCGGAGATCTTGTTTTACAGAAACAGATCGTTTGCGGTCAGTTTTGTCACGGGGATCATCTTCTTTGGCTTTCAATTTATGAAGATACGGGCAATTTCGAATGATATGCCCAATTGTACCACATTCAAAACATGATCTTCGTTCAACAAACCCCGAAGTATCATGTGGTCGTCTTGCCGATGATGAAGATGAACTTTGTGATCTCGAGGTACTAGGTTTCGAACAACTTGGTTCATTCCTTTTCATCACTGTTGCTTTCTTGACAAAATCTAAGATAGATTGATTTTCAAATGTTTCAATCTTGTCCGTTCCCTTAGATTTCACAAAGTTCACATTCTTTTTCTTCTTTTGATTCGGCTTACTTTGACCTTGAGCCGGTAATTTTCCTTTTGGTTTGGCATGATTTTGCTGTTTTTGCACTGTTGGTAATATTTGATTGCCAAATTGTTTTCGAACTTCGGCCTTGGGAATAGGAGGGCACTGTGTTACAGTAACATGTGATCCTGTCTTTCCCAAAAACTTACTTGTTGAATTTTCAAAGATTTTACTGATTAATGATTGATTAACATTTTTAATAGGAAAATCTTTATCCGAATAAACTTTATCATCACCAACAAGAGTGTACAGCAAATCCACACTCTCCGACTCCTTTGCAGATGTGGACTCAATTGCAACAGTCTTAGCGGGTTTTGCAGGAGGATCACACAGAATATGATTCTCAAGAGGTATGTCCTCTTCTTTTATTACCGCTTCAGACTTTGCTGAATCAGTATCATCAGATTCATCATCAGAAGAATCAGAATCCTCACTGTATATCACAACTGGAGGAACCTGATTCGGTTCAGCAGAAGACACACATGTATCTGCTGACACATCTGAATCTGATGATACTTCCTTCTTGTATCCGAGTCCTGCTGCAAATTCCTTAACATCAAGAGGAACAGATGGTTCAAAGAAAGTTCTATTCTCCTCGTCAGGCATGGCATCATAATTGTTTCTCACGGGTGGTGGACATTTCTTGTAGCCTATGCATGTGACATCCCGTTTTTCTTTCTGTACGTCAATGATGTGATCCAACACATAGCTAGAGCTTAAATAACTGTCTAACTTGAGTCGGATCGCCTCACTTTCAGTTTTAACACAAGCCATTTCCTTTTGCATTACCTCAAGACGAGTTATATACAAATTAATGTCAGTTTGTTTTCTAGAAACCATTTTAGTTAACTCGGTTTTATCTTTCTTTAATTTTTCAATTACCGATTTAAACTCCTTTTCATGGTTTTCATAAAACATGTTGGCTTCTGTGCACTTAGAAAGATCCACGGTCAATTTCTGATTGTGGATAAATGTCACATCATATTTCTCCTGCAAAGCCTCGTGTTTGCTTTGCAATTCACACCACTTATCATTCAATGAAACATGTTTGTCTTGCAAGTCAAACAAACTAGCTTGTACAGCATCATGTTTGCCTTGCAACTCAGACATGTTTGCTTCTAAATCAGCATATTTAACGTGCAAACTATCACAGTTATCACAGCTACCAGAAGTGGGTTCATCGACACATACCTGACTTGATGAACTGTCGACATTAGCCATAAAGGCTGAATGGAGAGAAGACGAAGAATAAGCAGCTTGATCCACCAAAATAGATCTTCTTTGAGTTTCTGCTGCAGCTTCTCCCAATAGCTCATCAATATTAGCATCGACTGACGCACTTGATGTCTCATCCACATGATCATCGCCTGAACTCGAGGATTCTTCATCTGAACTTCTACTATAACCAGAAGAGTCTTCATCCTCAGAAGAGTCACCACCATTGGCGGAAGATTTTCCACCACTGGCGTGATTTAAATCCTTGATAATTTCAGCAAAACAAGCTGTTCCATCTGGAGCATCATTTCCCAACTGGATTGACCAATCACATCCTTCATCTACTTGAACCACAAGTGTCTGGTTGGCATTAGATGGTCCTGCTTGACTCTGGTTGTTGACAGGCACCAATGTTCGCTCATTGTTCCTTCCTTGGTTCTGATTTGCCCTGTTGCCTTGACCTCTGAAAGGATTTTGGTTTCCATGTTGAGATGGCCTCGTACATTCACGTTTGAAATGACCACGTTCACCACAATTGAAGCATTTAACAGCCTGCTTATCAAACCCATACTTGGTGTCTTTCTTGCTTTCCAAGCTGGTTCTGCCAGTTCTTTCCATGAAATCCTTTGCTCGCCTAACAGCACTGGCAAAGGCCCACTTGATGTCCATCATCTCCATCTCCTCTTTATCGATCTGCTGATAGTCTTCTTGAGTCAGATTAATGTTGCCAATCTGACCTTCCACTAATCCACAGTATGCGCTCACCAAAGTGTTGAGAAGCTCCATATGTTCTTTTGCTACTTCAACACTGACTTTAGAGAAACTTGAGGTGTCGAGCCGTACTGTATTTGGCTTTGATTGCTGACTAGCAGATGATGTGCTTCCATAACATGCTTCCTGTTGAGGAGGAAGTGGTTGAGGGACTGGTTCAAGCGGATTTCCATACATGTCTGTTGTTGGAGGAGGAATGCCATACAAGCTAGTGCTAGACACAAACGCTGTTTGAATTGGAGCGTGTGAAGAAGGTTTTGTAGAAGTGCCAGAAGTTCCATAATACATTTCAGGATTTTGTGGCACTGGAACTCTTTTTGCCTTGAGAGTTTCTTCCTGATTCTTGTTTTCCAGGAGTTGAGCAAAGTCATTGAAGTTTGTTGTAGCTAAAGTGCCATTGTACTTCATGATTTCCAAGAAGGTATTCCATTGAGGTGGCAGTGCATCTGCAAACTTTTTCACTATCTCTGCTGAAGTTGTTACAACCCCAATATTTCCCAATTCAGTCAGCAAATGATTGAATCGACTTGTCAAATCTCCTAAAGATTCATTCTCCATACAAGTAAAACCATCAAACTCTTTCTTTAGCAGGTCTTTTCTCAATTGACGTGTCGCTTCATTTCCCACGCCCCTTATCTTCAATGCGTCCCACAACGTCTTCGTTGTCTTGTAACTGACAAATTGATGATAAATATCTTTATTTAACGCCTGAGTAAGAATGGCATATGCCTTCTTTTCCAAATCATAGACCTTTTTCTGATCTTCCGTAAGATCTGCAAACGTAGCAGCAGATGATGCGGCAAGCTCTATTGTTTGATCAAAATCTGTGATGAAACGCAACCACAATTCTGTATTTTGACCAAGGACGTATGTATGAAATCTATCAAACCATCCCGGATATTCACTTAAGTGCATCAACTTTGGAGGCCTATTCAAACTTCCCGTTTCACTCTCGCTTAACAAAATGCTTTGAACACTTGGAGTTTGATTTGATACGAATGCCCATTGACCGGTAGATATAGCATTAGCTTGCGAAGATACAGGTACGGGAGATTCGGCCCATGCAGGAGATGCAGGTAAGGGAATACCCCACATCGAATTCATTTTTTATCAAGAAAAAGAATACCTGAAAATCACAAACTTGTTAAACATAAACAGATTATGATCGAAGGATCAAGACTTGTTCGAAGGATCAACAGTGTTCGAAAGATCACTGTTGAATCTCGAACAATGATTTCGAAAGATTCACAAACTCGAAAGATTCACAATTTGAAAGATCCTTATCTTTCGAGTATATATCCTTATCTTTCGAATAACTATCCTTCGAATAGATTCCCTTGATCGAAGGATAAGCCTCTGACTTCGAAGGATGGGTCGAAAGATGATTATCTATCGAGCCTTTCTTGGTCGAAAGATGATCTTTCGATGTCGAAAGATATCCTTCGATTGCAACTGACACAACTGACACAAGAGTGACAGGTTGGTGAAAAAGGTGACAAGTTGGTAGAAACTTTCGGCAGACAGTATAGTTCAGACCATCATTTTTCACCAAAACAGATTTGAACAATAAAATATTGCATAAAAATCGAAGCTTCTGTCCAGAAACCGGTCACCGGAGTAAGCCGGAGTATGGCCGGAAATGACCAAACATCTTAGAAACAGATTTTTAAGTTACCCAAACCTTCCTTTAACACACCCGAAAGGTTTAGAACGCGTTTTTATGTTTATAGATGCAAGAAAAACCACCAAAAACGGTTACTAAACCAAGTGTCCAAACACACCAAGAACTTGAACAAGCCCGGTTTTAAACAAGGTAAAGAGCCACGGCTCTGATACCACTTGTAGGTCCCTCTCGGAGGATGAGGTTCAACCTTAACCTTGTTATACTAACACACTAGCAAGTGCGGAATCCAAGCTAGCATGCAACCCGGGATGAAACAAGCACAAACACAACACACAAAGATTCACCGATTAACACCACTTGTATTAATGCGAATGAAAGGTTCCGGTTACAAGCTCAATGTTTACAAATCAGTTTTGCAAACTCTCTAGTGTGTGTGTGTGTTCTTGACAGAATGCTCTCTATCTCTCGAGTGTCTCTTTCTGTTTGCCTATCTCGCTCTATGTTGAACACACACTGCATGGGTATATATATACCCAGCACAGGTTGTATGGTCGAAGGATCATGTGGACTGCCCGAAAGATGATCTGTCGATCATGAAGCCATCGAAGGATCCAAACACTTCGAAGGATGGCATATCCTTCGAAGTCCATCAGTATCCTTCGTGGGATATCTTTCGAGCTCATCGAAGGATAGAAACAATCCTTCGAAAGCCCAACCTTCGACACAGAACATTATACAACCATTTTCTAACTGTTTGGCCAAGTCAAACCAGGAGGATGGTTGACTTGGTCAAACTTACAGGACTAACAAAGACATCGTTTTGTATCAAGACAAAATACAGACAAAGTACAGACACAAGTGCACCAACACTCTTCCCCCATGTGCCAAGAGATGGCTGCAATATTGCACTAGTGTTGCAAAACAATACGGTTTCCTACCATTGACATTTCTTACAAAAGGCCACATCCAGCGTCCCACATTTAACAAAAGTAAAACCATAATTGAACAAGCAAAAACTCCACCTCTAACGATCATACCGCCACCATATTGTCAATGAACTGCATACACACATATGCATTCATATAATTTATAACATACATGACAACCCTTTAACTAAACACACTACTTAAAGACAACGTTTCAAAGTCAAAACCAAATGACAAACAGACGTCCTTCACGTCCAACACCAGAACACACTGCAAAAAAAACCAAAGGGTATATAAGAGAGATGTAATTGATAGTTATGCTCATCTAAACCCAAGGTTGAGAAATAAAGTCTTTTAACCGTTACCTGCACAATGCAACTCCACATACAGTGGTTCTCAAAATCATCATAATAAACTAGTGTAGCTGTGGTGTATTGACCTCTACACAATCATGGGGGAAGTTCAAGTACCACATGTCTGCTATCAAAAGCCTGCCTTTAAGTTTACTTCTTTCAAGATTGTTTAAGTAATCAACCCTCATATATTTCATTCCACGGCCAGACCAGGTGTCGGGATTAATGGCAGCACTGCTCTTTATGTCACCCACAAAGAATGCATAGTCCACTGTTGACTTTTGTTTCAACACCCATTCCATTTTTTCAAGATCTATTTCATAGACCTCATACAGATATGCTGTAACCATATCCAGCACAAACAGATTTTTTCCTGAACACACAAACTCCAGGCGAAAAAGTTGGCGTTTTGGGAAATTCTTCAGTCCAAGCGGTGTCAAAGTGGGCTTTGAATCGAGTCCCACTTCAAATAAACGACCACAAACGGTCAGCGTATATATCTTCCCCCTGAAAGAATGTATATCCACGATGGAGAATTCGGAGGTAAGATGATACCAGGAGGCTTGGTTACCAGATAAAGAGAATGATATTTTTTTGGAAAATTTGTGTGAGAACACAAATGCCCACTGGGAAACTGAGGGTGAAAAGACAAGGATACCCCTAAAGATTGATAGATCTGTATTTACTTCAAGCGGAAAGTTAGGGAAATGAAGTTCATGACTTGTGAAGGGATTCACAAGCCAGAAATAATGGCCTATCCTACTATAGAATATTAAGTAACCACACGTTAGCCCAACACATGTACTGCCAGTAGAATGAGGAATAATGGCTTTGATTTTCCTTCCATCGAAGATGTCCAGAAAATAGCACTCTGTCGTAATGTCAGTAGGTAAGGTTACTGACATGGGTTGTCTAGAACACATATACTTGTTTTTGTGAGTAAGTGCGAGTGACCTCCAAGATTTGCAAACCTTGCCGAATGCGAAGAAATCAGCTAGTTCAAGTCTCATCATAATTTCACAGAGCAGATCTTGGTGATTTGACCATGGTGGCGGACCATTGTTGTCAGCAGTCTTGATACTCTTGCTGCTAGATGCATCATCATTCTGTTTTGTACTCATATTCCTCAGTCTTAGTTGCTCCTACACTTCGAAAAAGATGGATGACATAATAAGTTAGTTGAATGTAAATCCTGGCTTGAAAAGATGGTTAATATTCACATCAAAATATTGGAAATATCTATGGTCCTTTGATGTATATCATAACAAAGACGTGCAATAGAGAAGATTAGCCGGTCTTGTTAAGAATGTAATTATGTAAAGATGGGATTGTACTTGGTTCATTATTTACTTCATTATTATCACTGTAACTGGATTCTACCTTAGCTCTGAAGGAAATCTTGATGGTAAAATGTTTAGACAGGTCATACTATGTTTTACAAATACTTATTTTGATTCAAAATTTGAGACGTGTTTGATATGAATGACAAGCTATACACTCACTTACAGAAAAAAGAAAAGAAAACATCAACAATCATACCCACTAAATCTCACATATGGACATTTGGCAGAATTCCGTACACCTATAAACATCCACACCTCGTGGATTCTTGTCAGTTGTCCATTAGGAAACTTTATGTGGTCATTAATAGAAATGATATATGAATATACCCTCGTAAACATCTTCATAAAAATCTTTATACAAGCCACGTCGAAAAGCAGGTTTGAGGTTAAATATGTAAATAGATGGTAGTAATTAGTTTCTTTGATCTGCAAATAAAGAAATGATATCTAGTTTGGAAAGTGGTCTAAATCTGTAAGATGAACATATAAGTTAGTGACTAGCTAGTCTTTATTTTCATAAGTATTCATCCCTGTAAGAAGCAAACTAAGGTTGTAACTATCTAGTGTTGCAACTTTCAGTATAACATAACATATAAAAGTAGCCTATATCAGGGTCCCGGTTGAAGAAAATTCAGTCATGTAAACCGTGAATATTGACGTCTAACAGCATAAACAGAAAAAGGACACTACAAACACCTTTTCAATAGTTGTTAGCAGCAAGTTCCCCTCTATCAGTATGAAAACATTTACAGCATTTCATGCAAGAATACAATTGTAAAAAAGCAGGGCCGGCGGGCAACATGTGGGCAGGGTGGGCGACCACACTCGCCCACTCTCCCAGGGGTCTCAAATTTAAAAAAAGAATATTTTAAATATAAAAAAAGTTCAAGTATTACTATATAGTTCAAAGTGGTTTGGTGGTTTGCTCCACCTCCTCTAAAGTAAATCACCTTGGTTCCATGGGTTTGATCCCGGGTGAAATTTTGCTTCCTTTTTATTACATTTGTGTCCACGTGTACGCTGTATGTATATAAACCGATAAATATCATTTAATGAACCCAACCCCACATCTCCAGGCTTCCTGCTTTTGACTGGACATGCTTCCTTTTTATTTCACTTGTGTACACATGTGTATGATAAGTATACAGATGAATAATTTTACTTCTTATATAAGTGTCATCCATGTTGTATGGTCAGACCCAACCCCACATCTTCATTTTTCCTGTCTTGTTTTGAGCTAATAGGCTATCATTTAAATATCACAAAGCAACAACCTATTTAGTTTTGACCCATTTAGGGCTCAATTATCATCCTATTACTGACTTTTTAAAATAACTTTATATTCAAAGACCCATTTTATCTACACACACAGCCGAATTCTCAAGGACTGGCCTATTAAAAGGCATTAACTCATGATAGATATCACAACAACTAATTTTGCAAATTTACCAAATATAAAGTGCAAGCAAAAATACTAATATTAATAAACCAAATCAAACCGATTAGATCTCACTGAATCAAGAAGAGCAAAAACTAAAATCATGTAAGACTAGGTTAAACCAAATTTAGGCAAAATAATCAGAGTTCAGATTAAAATATCCGATTCATAGACGGAAATCGGTAAGATGTTACCTTGTAACTGCAACAATTAAACTAAATTTTGTAACCCTAAATCTAAAAAAAAAGTCAGCAGGTTTTAATTGAGAAACCTGTGGAAGCTAAGTCAACAAGAAAAGAGAAAACACAGAGTTGGAAATGGATTTGTTGATGAAATAGTCGCGACAATAGCAAACAGCGATGAGGTAGGTTAGAGATACACAAGAGTGATATAGGAAATTGAGGGACGAGATGGATCAAAGTATATTTCTAAATAGTTGCGTTTCTTATACATATTTTTATTATACAAAATTATATAGTGGACTGCGTATTGGACTATAACAAAACGTCAAAACCAAAAATATAATAGTGACTTATCATCCTAACACTTCCTCTCAAACTGTAGCATAGATGTATGGTATAGAAACAAGCAATCTCCGGGCATAACCATACGATATGTTACAGAAGCATGTGGAAATGTGAAATGATTCAGAGGTTCAGCTTTCGGGTATATTAATAAAAAAAATAGCCCTGCCTCTGAAGTCTGAACCAATACATGCAGAATGTATGAAATAGCCCTAGAGTCCCGACCACTAAACAGGTCACCGTCTGGACTCTGGACTGCCCAAGAGCGGTGACTGAACCAAATCCGACCCGTGACCTGAACCACAAGGCTGTTAGTATAAACTCCTTAGTTCCGAACGAGTCAAACTTGCTTTCGTTTAATAACCTACCTACAATAATAAATCAAATTTAAACTGAAGTATTAAACTGTATATTTTTACTATTTTAAAATGATTGAATATAAGAAATCATTTGGTTGTTAGAATTACCCTTTTTAGTAACCATCACCGTGATCAGAAGTTGCACCTACAGTCGTAACTCATAATCTTTCGGTTGCGGTCAAGACCCATAAAAATACGACAGTAACTACTTAAAAGTTTCTATTTCCATGAATATTCTTCCATGTAAGAAGGAAACTAAGGTTGTAACAAGTTTGAATCTTTCTAATTCCACAAATATATCTTTTCGTATAAGAAGAATGTAAATCAACAGATACTCTCAACTTTGCTCTATCTTTGCAGCTTTCAATATCTACGTAACAAATAAAACTAACCTATATCAAAGTCCCAACCAAATAAAATTCAGTCAAGTGAAACCGACAATAATAAGATTTTGGAATAAAATATCCAAGTCAAACTGACTGAATCAATAAGGGCCGAAACTCAAATCATGTTAAACGAACTTAACCCAAACTTAGGCAAAATAATAAGATTTTGGAACAAAATATCCGATTTGTAGACGAAAATCGGTAAAAATGTGAAATTGAATACGTAACAATGAAACTAGACTTTGTAACCCTAAATCAGAAAGAAAATAAGGCCAAAAGATTTAACGGATAGATCTAGGGAAGAAAACAAGCAAAGTAGGTCCGGCTAGGGGAGGATCTAGTCGCCTAATCCTTGTGTACAAACCAACCCGGTTGTGCGGAATCCAACCGAGATAGCAAACCGAGATAGAACACGCAATAACACGACGCGCAAAGTTCACCGATTAACACCTCTGTATTAATGCGTATGAATGGTCCAGTTACAAGCACAAGGTTTACAGATCAGCTCTATAAACTCTCTCTAACAGTATGTGTGTTCTCTGTTTTCCCTATCTGTTCAACTGTCATCTACCGAAATGAACACAACACACGGGTATTTATACCCGAACACTGCAGGTCTGGTCGAAGGATCATGCAGACCGGTCGAAAGATCATCTTTCGACCAGGAACAGCTCGAACGATCCATATGAATCACGAAAGATGGGATCTTTCGTGGTCCATCTATCGAAGGTCCATCTTTCGAGCTCATCATCGAAGGATCCATGCAATCCTTCGATGGTGCATCCTTCGACCCAGCCATCTTACAAACATAATGTTGACTGTTTGGCCAAGTCAAACCAGGAGGATGGTTGACTTGGTCAAACTTACAAGACTAACAAGACATCGTTTTACATTGTGACCGAATACAGACAAAGTGCAGACATAAGTGCACCAACAAACTCCCCCTTGGCTGTAGCTTTGTCTGGCTTATCAATAATCAGCTGTTGCTTTATCTCGATCTTCGATCTTGTAAGTTCTCGTGTCTTCAAGTCTTTGACTTCTATTCAAGTCTTCAATGTCGGAGGATCTTTAAAGTCTTCACGTCTTGAAAGCAGAAAGTGTATCAACAAACTCCCCGTATCACGTAGGAAGTGTGTTGACAAACTCCCCTTTAACATAAGCTCCCCCTTGAGTTATGCTCGTGAAAGTCTTTATCTTTATGAAGTGAGATCCTTGTGGTGTTGATGATGGTCAGCGGCAACTCGATCATCTTCATCATTTGAGTGCCTTCACGTCGTGTCTTCATTCCGAAGCTTGTCATCGACCATGTTCTCCTAGCCTTTAGAATCTGCACATGCAAGAAATCTAAACGCGTAATGAGAACAACCGCCTGGAATATCATAAGCAAACGACACACATGTGACCATTGTTTAATCAAACACCGTCCGACAGTTTGAAAGTTTAACAAATTTTATCCATTTCAATTTTAACTTTCAACGCTTGCAAATTTCGACCGTTTATGAAGATTTAGTCGTTTTCGGTTTTCGTTCAGGTTTCAGGTAACGAAGACTCGAGCTCCAACATCGTACGATCTAAAATAAGATAGAAATAAAATCTTTTTGGCTTTTTGAAAGTTTATATTAAAACACACATAAAATCTTTTTGGTATTTTTGAATATTTCAAAAGTAAAGACTGAAAGCAGTAAATAAATATTTACAGACATTCTTTTTGCGAGTTTCGAGGGTAAGAGAATCATATCAGTGTACGGTCATGCCAAAACACTCTCTTTGTTCAGTTAGTTAACATTAAGATAAGCATCCTATAACAATTATCGGTATTGTTGTCCACGTAAGCTCAACTTATCAGATGTAATCATGGCGAGGGGATACGTTAAGGTATGATTTATACTTACCGACCGGTGTTCATCCACATCACGACACATTCCCGTATCAAGGTATGCACGAGGGTTCATCTTACCGGTGAGTATACCGATTATCATCTGTTTGACCGTATATGATGTGAGATTCTCACTTATTTTGTTTGAAAACAAGCCCTATGTGATATAATCACTTATTGATGAGGAACTTGGTTTTCGATGCATGAGGGCACAGGAGCAAGTCCGTGAACAGGTCAGTACTTTCGTACAGCAGAGAGACGAACTTGACACCCGGAAAGAATTTGTGATATTTTATCACTTATTTGTTTGGACATGTGATTGTTGATCACTTATTGAGGTCGTATGCAATATGTACACGTATGTATAGTATCATGGAAGATCTAGACTTGCGTCCCCGTTATATTTCGGTAAAAGATACAACCATGATACCCAGATGATAAGCAGCATAAAGACCGAATATCTCAGAACCTCGGCAATCTCTCAAACGAAATTTCGGTACCAAGACCATATGCTAATGAATGGTTCCCACCCAGTCTTCAGTCGATTTAAGTTTATATCACCCTGCACACTTTAAAATGATTGTGAGCCTACCGATACATCTTATATAGAGCTGCTTATCGTTTTTCATTTAAGGTTTAAAGAGGTTTGGACAGACCACTGAGGTACTATCATTTTCTCTTTTGCTCGCCAGGAAACTCATTTTTGATTTTCTATTGTTTTTGTGTTTTTGAAATTTTCAATGTTTTTGGATTTTTCAAATTTTTGGATTTACTCCCCCTAAAATCAATAAACTAAGACAAATTTAAAACACAAAGGTATTTACAAAAATGATTTTCCGATGTTGGTTTTACTCTTGCTTGACCTTAACGCCGTTTACCAATAATAAATAATCAAATCTTGATTTGTCAAAAGCTTTGGTAAAAAGGTCGGCACGTTGGTCATCGGTGTGGACGTAAGCAACATCGATTAGCCTTTTCTCAAAGCAATCACGTATGAAGTGATATTTGATTTCGATGTGCTTAGTCTTTGAATGCTGCACAGGATTTTTAGTGATCTGTAAGGCAGCAGAATTATCAACGTAAATAGGAGTAGTTAGGAATTCAAAACCGTAGTCACGCATTTGCTGTTGTATCCACAGGACTTGGGAGCAACAACTCGAGGCAGCAATGTATTCAGCTTCGCATGTTGATGTAGCGACGCACGTCTGCTTCTTGCACTGCCATGTGACTAGGCGATTTCCCAAAAACTGACATCCAGCCGTTGTGGATTTGCCGTCGATTTTGCATCCGCCAAAATCAGAATCACTGAATGCGATCAAGTCAAAGTTATTATCCCTAGGGTACCACAGACCGGTGTCAGGGTAACCCTTCAAATAACGAAAAATCCTTTTTACAGCTGCAAGATGTGAGGCCTTCGGGTTCACTTGATATCTCGCAAGCAGGCACGTTGGGTACATTATATCTGGTCTTGATGCTGTGAGGTACATAAGAGATCCGATCATCGCGCGATAGTATGAGGGGCTAACATCTTGACCCTTCAAGTCTGGAGTAATTCCGTGATTTTGTGGCAATGGGGTACCGATGGGCGTTGCATCAGACATCTGGAACCGGCTCAAGATGTCACCAACATATTTAGTCTGATGGATGAATATCCCAGACTTTGTTTGTTGTACTTGTAGGCCCAAAAAGAAGGTCATTTCCCCCATAGCACTCATCTCGAATTTATCCTGCATTACATGCTCGAAATCCCTACACAAAACATCGTTAGTAGAACCAAATATAATATCATCAACGTATACCTGTACCAGTAGAAGATCTCCATCTTGTTCTTTGATGAAAAGAGTGCAGTCGATAAGACCTCTGCGAAAACCGTTCTCCAGCAGATAATTAGATAAGGTTGCGTACCAAGCTCGCGGTGCTTGATGTAGACCATATAGAGCTTTGTTGAGCAACCAAACCCGATCGGGATGGATAGGATCTTCAAAACCAGGAGGCTGTTCGACGTACACCTCTTCTTCCACCACACCATGTAAGAAAGCACTCTTCACGTCCATCTGGTATACCTTGAAACCTTTGAATGAGGCATAAGCCAGAAAGATCCGAATGGCTTCTAGACGTGCAACAGGTGCATACACTTCGTTGTAGTCGATCCCTTCAATCTGACGAAAACCTTGAACGACTAGCCTTGCTTTGTTCCGGATAACGATCCCACGGTCATCCTTTTTGCATTTAAACACCCAACGGGTACCAATCTTCTTGTAACCAGCAGGTTTCTCTACGAGTTTCCAGACACCAAGCTTCTGGAATTGTTGCAGTTCTTCCTGCATCGCTTCAACCCATGAGCTATCTTTCAAAGCATCTTTCCAAGTTCTTGGCTCTTCCTGTGAGACATAACACGCGAAAGACCAATCATTCTGTTGACCAGATTCTCGGATAGTTGCATACAAGCCTGCATTGTTGTTGTTCCGCAACATGTTTCTTGTTTGAACGCCACTTTGTACATTCCCGATGATGTTTTGTTGAGGATGGGTATTATGAATCCTTGTTTCTGGATTATCTTGAACTGGAATATTTGTGCCCAGATTGTTGAGATTGGGATCAACAATCAATTCAAGGCCCGGAATTGACGAAGAGGATGATGCAGAAGTTTCAGCTGTTCGAGGGACATCCACTGGAGGAGTACCCTCTGAAGTACCATGAACTGCTGTTGGAGCTTCTTGATCTGCATCTAGAAATTCGTCATCCTCTGAAGATTCGTTCAATTCGGTAGCATCTTGAAAATCCTCATTGTCGAGAGCATTATTGTTCACTGAAGATGGTTCTTGATTGACTATAATGGGACGAACCAACGGTGAATCTGTTGCATTGTCGCTCTCGAAAAACATCCTTGCCGCAGCATTTTCTTCAACGGCATCAACATTGATCGAATTGAAAAAGTCATCGTACTCAAACATCCAAGGCTGACCAGGATTTCTAACTGGTAAAGTGTGCCTTTGTACTCTGACTTCAGACCATTCCTCGACCCTTTTAGTCTCTAGATTCCAGACTCTTAAGTTTGGGGTGGAATACCCAAGAAAGTATCCCTCAATTGCTCTTGCCCCAAACTTTCCATTAGGATCGATAATTGTGCAAGGAGCTCCAAACGGTTCGAGATAAGACAAGTCTGGTTTCCGTTTGTTGATAAGCTCAAAGCAGGTCTTGTTGTGTCTTTTGACTGTAAGGACTCGGTTCAACGTATAGCATGCAGAGGACACAGCTTCAGTCCAGAATGGAATGGGTAGCTGCGACTCTACCAACATAGTCCTAGCAGTCTCGATCAATGTGCGGTTTTTACGTTCAGCGACGCCATTCTGTTGAGGAGTATAAGCTGCACTAAATTCATGAAGAATACCTTTTGAAGTGCAAAACTCCGCCATGGCATGATTTTTGAATTCAGTACCATTGTCGCTACGTATCCGCCTAACCTTCAGGTTGTAAAGATTCTCAATCTGAATGATCAAGTTTTTGATAATACCGAAGGTTTCACTCTTGTGTGCCATGAACGCCACCCAAGAAAATCTTGAATAATCATCAGTAATCACGAGGCAATATTGATCATTCCTAATGCTTTTGTGCTTGACAGGACCGAACAAATCCATGTGCAAACGTTCAAGAGGAACAGCCACCGTGTTGACTTTCTTTGTCGGGTGTCGCTTCTTCGTTTGTTTTCCTTTTTGGCACGAAACACAGACGTCTTGAAGATGGAAATTTTTAAGAGGAACACCATTCACCAATTCATTTGACACCAAATGATTCATTTTGCGTAAGTGAATGTGACCCATTCGTCTGTGCCAAGAGATTGTGTCTTTTTCTTTGGCTTTTGAAACGAAACATGTTGCTTGTGCAGACGTTGTGATAGCTTGGCTCATATCAAGGACATACAGATCATTTATCCTTGGAGCCGACAAGAGAATCCATTCTTTTGGAATTTTGAAGCCGGGTTTCAGCACATAACATCCATTAGCATCAAAGTGTACTGAGAACTGCTTGTCACAAATTTGAGAAACACTAAGAAGATTGTGATCAAGTTGTTGCACAAAGTTGATCTTGTCAAAGCTAACAACCCCGTTGGAAATCATTCCTTCACCCGTTATATATCCGCCCTTATCTCCAGCAAAAGCAACATAACCTCCTCTAATAGATTTGACGTCGTAGAGAAGCTTCATGTCGCCTGTCATGTGCCTGGATGCCCCACTATCAACAATCCAATGACTACTGATAGTTCCTCCTGGAACACCCTGCACATAAACTCAATCGATTAGTTGGAGATGGGGACCCAAGCCATTGTGGTCTTGGGTCTTCCATTTTTATCAACAACAATAACTTCGACTTTTTGATGATTTGGAAATTGTGATGGTCCCCCTGATTCAATAACCCTTTTTGGTTTCCAGGTCTGTTGAGTGTTACCAGTTTGATTGTTTGAAGTTTTTGAAACCTTTGAATTTTCTGGTTTAACTGAAACAGATGGTTTGTGAACCACATCGGTTTTAATTTCTTTTTCAAGTTTCTTGACCTGTTGGCGTTTCTGTTTCTTTTCCCTTTCTCTTATGAGTCGGGGATCTTGTTTCACAGAAACAGATCGCTTGCGGTCAGTTGGGCCACGGGGATCATCAACTATGCCTTTTTGTTTATGAAGATACGGGCAATTTCGAACAATATGCCCGATTGTTCCACATTCAAAACATGACCTTCGTTCAACAAACCCCGAAGTATCATGTGGTCGTCTTGCCGATGATGAACTTTGTGATCCCGAGGTACTAGGTTTTGAACAACTTGGTTCATTCCTTTTCATCACAGTTGCTTTTTGGACAAAATCTAAATTAGATTGATTTGCAAACCTTTCAATTTTGTCCGTTCCCTTCGACTTCACAAAGTTCACATTCTTCTTCTTCTTCTGATTCGGCTTCTTTTGAGTTTGAGTCGGTGCCTTACCATTTGTTTTGGTATGGTTTTGCTGTTTTGGCACTGTTGGTAATTTCTTGTTCCCAAACTGTTTTCTAACTTCAGCCTTTGGGATAGGAGGACACTGTGTGACTGTAACATGTGGTCCTGTCTTTCCCAAGAACTTACTTGTAGAATTTTCAAAGACTTTACTGATTAAAGATTGATTAACATTTTTAATAGGAAAATCTTTGTCTGAATAGATTTTATCATCACCAACAAGAGTGTACAGCAAATCCACACTCTCCGACTCTTTCTCAGACGAGGACTCAGTCGCAATAGTCTTAGCGGGTTTTGCTGGAGGATCACACAGGATGTGATTCTCAAGAGGTATGTCCTCATCCTTTATCACCGCATCCGACTTTGCTGAATCGGTATCATCAGACTCATCATCAGAAGAATCAGTATCCTCAATCACAACTGGAGGATCCTGATTCGGTTCAGCAGTTACAAAGGTATCTGCTGACACATCTGAATCTGACGATACTTCTTTCTTGTATCCGAGCCCTGCTGCAAATTCCTCAACGTCCAAAGGAACAGATGGCTCAAAGTGAGTCCTATACTCCTCATCAGGCATGGCATCATAATTGTTTCTCACGGGTGGTGGACATTTCTTGTAACCTATGCATGTAACATCCTTTTTCTCTTTCTGAACATCAATGATGTGATCCAACACATAGCTAGAACTCAAATAACTATCTAACTTGAGTCGGATCGCCTCACTTTCTGTTTTAACACAAGCCATTTCTTTTTGCATCACCTCAAGACGAGATATATACAAATTAATGTCAGTTTGTTTTCTGGAAACCATTTTTGTCAGTTCTGTTTTATCTTTCTTTAATGTTTCAATCATTGATTTATAATTCTTTTCATGGTTTTCATAAAACATATTGGCTTCAGTGCACTTTGAAATATCAACTGTCAATTTCTGATTATGAATAAATGTCACATCATATTTCTCTTGCAAAGCCTCGTGTTCGCTTTGCAATTCACACCACCTATCATTCACAGAAACATGTTTGTTTTGCAATTCAAACAAACTATCTTGTAAAGCATCGTGTTTGCCTTGCAACTCAGACATGTTTGCTTCCAACTCAGCACATCTAACATGCAAACTATCACAGTTATTACAGCTAACAGAAGTGGGTTCGTCGACACATACCTGACTTGATGAACTGTCGACATTCGCCATAAAGGCTGAATGGAGAGAAGACGAAGAATAAGCAGCTTGATCCACCAAAATAGATCTTCTTTGAATTCCTGCTGTAGTTTCTTCCAACAGCTCATCAATATTTGCATCGATTGACGCATTTGATGTCTCATCCACGTGATCATCATCTGAGCTCGAGGCTTCTTCATCCGAACTTCTGCTATAACCGGAAGAGTCTTCATCCTCAGAAGATACATCACCATTGGTGGAAGATTCTCCACCACTGGCGTGTTTAAGATCATTAACCACTTCAGCAAAACAAGCGGTTCCATCTGGTGCATCGTTTCCCAACTGGATTGACCAATCACAACCTTCGTCTACCTGAACCACTAGTGCCTGATTGGCATTTGATGGTCCTGCCTGAGTCTGATTGTTGACAGGCACCAATGTGCGAACATTGTTCCTGTTCTGGTTCTGCTGGTTGCCTTGACCTCTGAAGGGATTCTGGTTCCCATGTTGAGATGGCCTTGTACATTCACGTTTGAAATGGCCACGTTCACCACAGTTGAAGCATTTAACAGCTTGTTTATCGAACCCATACTTGGTGTCTTTCTTGCTTTCCAAGCTGGTTCGGCCCGTTCTTTCCAAGAAATCCTTTGCTCGCCTAACAGCACTGGCAAAGGCCCACTTAATATCCATCATCTCCATCTCTTCTTTGTCTATCTGCTCATAGTCTTCTTGAGTCAGATTAATGTTGCCAATCTGACCTTCCACTAATCCACAGTATGCGCTCACCACAGTGTTTAGCAGCTCCATGTGTTCCTTTGCTACTTCCACACTGACTTTAGAAAAGCTTGAGGTGTCGAGCCGTACTGTATCTGGCTTTGATTGCTGACCAGCAGATGATGTGCTTCCATAACAAGCTTGCTGTTGAGGAGGAAGCGGATTCCCATACATATCTGTTGTTGGTAAAGGATTTCCGAACATATCAGTTGGTCTGAAAGGTCGTTGCTGTTGTGGTGCTGATTGAGGGACTGGTTCCAGCAGATTTCCATACATGTCTGTCTTTGGAGGCACAGGAACTTGGATAGTATTGCCATACATATCTGTGCTAGTCACAAAAGCTGTTTGAGTTGGAGCATGCGAAGAAGGTTTTGTAGAGCTGCTAGAGGTTCCAAAATACATTTCAGGATTTTGAGGCACGGGAATTCTTTTTGCCTTCAGAGTTTCTTCCTGATTCTTGTTTTCTAGAATTTGAACAAAGTCGTTGAAGCTCGTTGTAGCTAAAGTACCATTGTACTTCATGATTTCCAAGAATGTATTCCACTGAGGTGGCAATGCATCTGCAAACCTCTTCACAATCTCTACAGGAGTTGTAACAACCCCAAAATTTGTCAATTCAGTCAACAAGTGATTAAATCGACTTGTCAAATCACCCAACGACTCATTTTCCATACACGTAAAACCATCAAACTCTTTCTTCAGCAACTCTTTTCTCAACTGACGTGTTGCTTCATTTCCTACGCCCCTTGTTTTCAACGCGTCCCACAACCTCTTTGTCGTCTTGTAACTGACGAATTGATGATAGATATCTTTACTTAAGGCCTGAGTGAGAATGGCGTATGCCTTCTTTTCTAGATCATAGACTTTCTTCTGATCTTCCGTGAGATCTGCAAACGTAGCAGCAGATGATGCGGCAACCTCTATTGTTTGATCGAAATCAGTAATAAACCGCAACCACAATTCTGTATTTTGGCCAAGAACGTATGTATGAAATCTATCAATCCATCCTGGATATTCATATAAATGCATCAACTTTGGAGGTCTATTCAAACTTCCAGTTTCGCTTTCGCTTAAAAGAATGCTTTGAACACTTGGAACTTGATTTGATACAAATGCCCATTGACCGGCAGAAATTGCATTGGCTTGAGAAGATGCCGGTGCGGAAGATGACGGAGTACCAAAATACATATCTGTATTTACCAAAGTATTCCACCTTGGATTCATTTTTGATCAGCCGAAGGATACCTGTTCGAAAGACACTTGAAAAACACAAACTGTTAAGCACAAACAGACTAATGACCGAAAGATCAACACCTGTTCGAAAGATCAACAGGGTTCGAAGGATCACTGTTGAGTTTCGAACAATGTTTTCGAAAGATTCCCCACCGAAGGATCCTTATCTTTCCAAAAAAAAAAAAAAAAAAAAAAAAAAAAAAAAAAACTGTAGACCGAAAGATACACACGAAAGATGACTTCGAAAGACTCCCCAATCGAAGGATCCTTGTCTTTCGAAAATGAACAGTAGATCGAAAGATGAATGTTTCGAAATGATTCCTTGGTTCGAAGGATGATGATCTATCGAACCTCCACTGATCGAAAGATGGTCTTTCGAGTTCGAAGGATATCTTTCGAATGGTTCTGACACAGTTGACAAATGAGTGACAGGTTGGTGAAAAAGGTGATGGGTTGGTAGAAACTTTCTGCGGAAGATATGGTCAGACCATGCAGGTTGCACGAAAACAGGTAAGGTTCGAATATTATAATCAAAATACCCTTTCCAACACACAAACACTTGGTAATTTAAAAAAATTTAAGATCAAAGAGTGTAGTTTAACAAGAACACTATGAGTATCGGTTGAAGATAAGAAGAACAAACCCAGAAATATGAATATTTCTGCAAACCGACAACAAACCGAAACCCGATTTTAACAAGTTTTCCAGAAAATATAAACCTTTTAAACCCGAAAAACAGCAAGAACACCTCGGTTTTAACAAGGATAAGAGCCAAGGCTCTGATACCACTTGTAGGTCCGGCTAGGGGAGGATCTAGTCGCCTAATCCTTGTGTACAAACCAACCCGGTTGTGCGGAATCCAACCGAGATAGCAAACCGAGATAGAACACGCAATAACACGACGCGCAAAGTTCACCGATTAACACCTCTGTATTAATGCGTATGAATGGTCCAGTTACAAGCACAAGGTTTACAGATCAGCTCTATAAACTCTCTCTAACAGTATGTGTGTTCTCTGTTTTCCCTATCTGTTCAACTGTCATCTACCGAAATGAACACAACACACGGGTATTTATACCCGAACACTGCAGGTCTGGTCGAAGGATCATGCAGACCGGTCGAAAGATCATCTTTCGACCAGGAACAGCTCGAACGATCCATATGAATCACGAAAGATGGGATCTTTCGTGGTCCATCTATCGAAGGTCCATCTTTCGAGCTCATCATCGAAGGATCCATGCAATCCTTCGATGGTGCATCCTTCGACCCAGCCATCTTACAAACATAATGTTGACTGTTTGGCCAAGTCAAACCAGGAGGATGGTTGACTTGGTCAAACTTACAAGACTAACAAGACATCGTTTTACATTGTGACCGAATACAGACAAAGTGCAGACATAAGTGCACCAACAAAGTGGAAACATTCAAACAGAGAAACCATGAACGAACAAATACCTGCAATCGCAAACATGCGGCGCTGAAAATGGAGACGTTGATGGAATAGTCGCGACAATGGCAAATAGCGACTGGAAATTAGGGCCCAGACAAATCAGGGTATATTCATGCTAGATTAGTATCGGGGTGTTCACACGTTAACGAACACATAACATTTTAATATTTGTTATAAACTAGAAAATAATTATAATAATATAAAATTAAAGAAAATAAGATACTCATATATTTGTTGTTTGGTTTACTTAAAAGAATATTAACGTAAAAAAGTTATAACTGTTTAAAATCCTTGTGAGAAATTAATTTGAAAACCTACATTATGTCTTAAAAGTTGTAATTATTTAAAGGAGTTAATTACATGGTTAGTCCATGTGGTTTGCACAAAATAGCATACTTAGGTATTAATAGTTTATAATCACATTCTAGGGTATTAACTTTTCATTTTGTTACGTTTGGAGGTATTAACGTTATTTGTAGGTTTAAAATCACATTCTATTAGTAACTAAGTATGTTATTTTGTGAAACTAAAAGAACTAACTACGTAAAATTACCATTTTTATTCTCCTTATATGTATAATAACACAATATTTATTATATATCTAATACGTGAGAGTGAGGGAAGAAACCATGTCTAAGCAAATCTTAAGGCTAAACTGTGTATAGGCATTTATGCCTTGTGGAGATGGATATGATCGTGTGGCTCCATTAGTGGCACGATGATACTCCAGTAGTCCGCCAGTGATCCAAATTTGTCGTTAAAAAAATTATGATCAAATGACCATAGTAACGTAACTTAATGGAATGGATAAATTTAATGATCTTTATATTGATTTCGCAATTTCAAAATCCATAAATTAATTATTTGATATTAATTATTATTGAATATTTCATATATAGTAGGATTTTGATCCTTTTGATCAAAATAATCGTTTGAGAAAATAAGGAAAAAGTTGAACAAAAATTAATTGTTTATATAAGAGTACAATTCACATTATATGAAACTATCAAGTTTTGTTATGTTAAAGCCCAGATTTGATCAACTGAGTTCAAATTGTATCTTCTTTATGAACAATAAAAAGATATTTAGTGAAACTGAACACAAAAGGACATAAACTAGTGCATGATAATCTTATTTAGAAATTGAGTAACTAGTATACCTTGATCTTTGAAATCGACTCGGTCCAAGGTGTGCCTTTATGACTCATTGTTAATGTTGATTTTTAGCACACTTTGAGATTTGTTGTTGTATTGAAGATTCTGTTTGTACGCAAGTCGGAAGAGTATTAGTGTTTCCATGATGTCATTTGATATATAGAGTAATAGTGTAATCATTTTCATTTCACACTCAGAAGTTACAGAAGTTACGTAATAGTACATGAAATGGCATGTTAAACAACCGAGAGTGAGAGTGACGTAGCGCAATGCGATGTGTCGTTCCCTCCGCATCGCGCGGACATCCTGCTGGTATGTTATACTTCATGACGTTTCAATTCAATTATTTCATAATTACACACATATACCTAGAGGGCTAGAGGGGAACATTGTGTAGGTCTACCCGGAGGATCGAGTAACCTCTATTCCCTGTTTTCCAACAAACCCGAAAGTGTGGAATCCAAACGGGTAAGTTAAACCAAGTGACGAACACGTAAAACACAAGATTCACTGATTAACACTCCATTGTATTAATCTAGAAAACGGTTACAAAGCAATGTTTACAAGATGCTCTCATAAACTCTCAGTGTGTGTGTGTTTACAGTGTTCGTTCTCAAATCTATTCAGACTTGTCTAACTGTGTTATGTCTGTTGTCTGTGTTTATATAGTAAAGTGGTCGACGAAAACCAGTTCTTGACGAAAACCCATTTGACGAAATCCAATATCTGGACGAAATCCCTTGATTTCGTCCCATGTGTTTTCGTCCCATTTGGTTTTCACCAAAAGGGTTTTCACCACAACAGGTGTTTTCGTCCAATGTGCTGGGCTTGGGCTCAGACTTCTCATGAATGGGCTTTGACTTGGCATGAAGGACTTCTTCACATGTGTTGGGCTTCATCATGGATTGGACCAATCAAACTAACAGACAACATAAACATAAGCTATACTAAATGCATACTGCACATACGCAGTAGCAATTACATCGAACGTTACGAAGTAAATCGCATACCGAGTCAAGACAGGAGGTTGTCTTGACTACGGCCTTCACTTCGTAGCCGAGTCGAACCGAGCCGAGCCGTATCCACATAATATGTATCAACAAACTCCCCCTTGGATGCTGCTCGCGAGGTTCGTAATCTGGTTCTCCATCTCTTGATGGTTCATTCATTCTTGTGGTAGGATATTCAAAGTCTTCACGTGTTGCAAGTAGAAAGTGTATTAACAAACTCCCGTTTTTATCTAGGAAGTGTATCAATAAACTCCCCATTTGATTATGCTGGTGAATCTTTTGATCTTCAATACTTGAGATCCTTGTGGTGTTGATGATTGATCAGCGGCAACTCGATCATCTTTATCATTTGAGTGCCTTCACGTCGTGTCTTCATTCCGCAACTTGTCATCGAACATGTTCTCCTCGCCTTTAGTATCTGCACATGCAAGAAAGCTAAATGCGTAATGAGAACAACTGCTTGGAATATAGTTAACATAAACAAACGACACACATGTGACCATGTTTTCAACTACCGTCCGACAGTTTGTTTGAAAAGTTAACAGATTTTTCAATTTGATTATTAACTTTCAAAACTTGCAAACTCTGACCGTTTATGAAGATTCAGTCGTTTTGGTTTTCATCAGATTTCAGGTAACGAAGACTTGAGTTCCAACATCGGTTAATCAAAACTAAAGTAGAAATAAAATCTTTTTGACTTTTATAAAGGTTTAAATTAAAACGCACCTAAAATCTTTTTGACATTTTGAATATTTCAAACTTAAAGACTAAAAGCAGTAAATAAATATATACAGAGTTGCAGAAACTAATAAAAGTAAATATATACAAACATTCTTTTTGCGAGTTTCGAGGGTAAGAGAATCATATCAGTGTACGGTCACGCCAAAACACTCTTGTTGTTCATTTTGTTAACATTTAGATAAGCATCCTATAAAAATTATCGGTATTGTTGTCCACATAAGCTCAACTTATCAGATGTAATCATGGCGAGGGGATACGTTAAGGTATGATTTATACTTACCGACCGGTGTTCATCCACATCACGACACATTCCCGTATCAAGGTATGCACGAGAGTTCATCTTACTGGTGAGTATACCATTTATCATCTGTTTTGACGTATATGAAAATGTGAGAAACTCACTTATTTTTGTTTGAAAACAAGCCCTATGTGATAGAATCACTTATTGATGAGGAACTTGATTTTCAGATGCATGAGGGCACAGAAGCAAGTCCGTGAACAGGTCAGTACTTTCGTACAGCAAAGAGACGAACTTGACTCCCGGATAAATGTGATAGATTATCACTTGTTTTGTGGACATGTGATTCTTGATCACTTATTGAGGTCGTATGCAATATGTACACGTATGTATGATATCATGGAAGATCTAGACTTCGTCTCCGTTTGTTTTGGTAAAAGAAACAACCATGTAGGTCCACCCGGAGGATCGAGTAACCTCTATTCCCTGTTTTCCGACAAACCCGAAAGTGCGGAATCCAAACGGGTAAGTTAAACCAAGTGACGAACACGTAAGACACAACGATTCACCGATTAACACTCCATTGTATTAATCTAGAAAACGGTTACAATACAATGTTTACAAGATGCTCTGATAAACTCTCAGTGTGTGTGTGTTTACAGTGTTCGCTCTCAAATCTATTCAGACTTGTCTAGTGTGTTCTATCTGATATCTGTGTATATACTGAACCAGGACGACGAAACACAACATAGTCGACGAAACAAGTGTTTTCGTCGACGAAACACAATAATCATTCATCAAAGTCGACAAAACACACTTGTTTCGTCGACCCACATGTTGATTAGTGGGGGTCCGGCCCAGATGTAATTGTAGGTCCCTCTCGGAGGATGAGGTTCAACCTTAACCTTGTTATACTAACACACTAGCAAGTGCGAAATCCAAGCTAGCATGCAACCCGGGATGAAACAAGCACAAACACAACACACAAAGATTCACCGATTAACACCACTTGTATTAATGCGAATGAAAGGTTCCGGTTACAAGCTCAATGTTTACAAATCAGTTTTGCAAACTCTCTAGTGTGTGTGTGTGTTCTTGACAGAATGCTCTCTATCTCTCGAGTGTCTCTTTCTGTTTGCCTATCTCGCTCTATGTTGAACACACACTGCATGGGTATATATATACCCAGCACAGGTTGTATGGTCGAAGGATCATGTGGACTGCCCGAAAGATGATCTGTCGATCATGAAGCCATCGAAGGATCCACAAACACTTCGAAGGATGGCATATCCTTCGAAGTCCATCAGTATCCTTCGTGGGATATCTTTCGAGCTCATCGAAGGATAGAAACAATCCTTCGAAAGCCCAACCTTCGACACAGAACATTATACAACCATTTTCTAACTGTTTGGCCAAGTCAAACCAGGAGGATGGTTGACTTGGTCAAACTTACAGGACTAACAAAGACATCGTTTTGTATCAAGACAAAATACAGACAAAGTACAGACACAAGTGCACCAACAAACTCCCCCTTGGCTGTAGCTTTGTCTGGCTGTAGCTTTGTCTCGATCTTGGTTCTTGTGGGTCTCTCGTGTCTCGATCTTTGTCTCGATCTTCATGACTTCAAGCCTTTGACGTCCTTTCAAGTCTTCAATGTCGGAGGATCTTTAAAGTCTTCACGTCTTGAAAGCAGAAAGTGTACCAACAAACTACCCGTTTTATGTAGGAAGTGTGTTGACAAACTCCCCCTTAACATAAGCTCCCCCTTGAGTTATGCTCGTGAATGTCTTGATCTTAATGAATTGAGATCCTTGTGGTGTTGATGATGGTCAGCGGCAACTCGATCATCTTCATCACTTGAGCGCCTTCATGTCGTGTCTTCATTCCGAAGCTTGTCATCGACCATGTTCTCCTTGCCTTTAGAATCTGCACATGCAAGAAATCTAAACGCGTAATGAGAACAACTGCTTGGAACATCATAAGTAAACGACACACATGTGACCATTGCATAATAAAACACCGTCCGACAGTTTGAAAGTTTTAACAATTTTTTTTTATCAATTTTAGTTTTTAACTTTCAAAACTTGCAAATTTCGACCGTTTATGAAGATTTAGTCGTTTTGGTTTTCGTTCAGGTTTCAGGTAACGAAGACTCGAGCTCCAACATCGTACGATCGAAAATAAAATAGAAATAAAAATCTTTTTGGCTTTTATAAAGTTTATATTAAAACACACCTAAAATCTTTTTGGTATTTTGAATATTCTAAATTTAAAGACTGAAAGCAGTAAATAAATATATACAAAGATGCAGAAATTTAAAGCAGTAAACAAATATTTACAGACATTCTTTTTGTGAGTTTCGAGGGTAAGAGAATCATATCAGTGTACGGTCATGCCAAAACGCTCTCTTTGTTCTTTTAGTTAACATTAAGATAAGCATCCTCTAACAATTATCGGTATTGTTGTCCACATAAGCTCAACTTATCAGATGTAATCATGGCGAGGGGATACGTTAAGGTATGATTTATACTTACCGACCGGTGTTCATCCACATCACGACACATTCCCGTATCAAGGTATGCACGAGGGTTCATCTTACCGGTGAGTATACCGATTATCATCTGTTTGACCGTATATGATGTGAGATTCTCACTTATTTTGATTGAAAACAAGCCCTATGTGATAGAATCACTTATTGATGAGGAACTTGATTTTCGATGCATGAGGGCACAGGAGCAAGTCCGTGAACAGGTCAGTACTTTCGTACAGCAGAGAGACGAACTTGACTCCTGGATAAATGTGATATTTTATCACTTATTTTGTGGGACATGTGATTGTTTATCACTTATTGAGGTCGTATGCAATATGTACACGTATGTATAGTATCATGGAAGATCTAGACTTGCGTCCCCGTTATTTTTCGGTAAAAGATACAACCATGATACCCAGATGATAAGCAGCATAAAGACCGAATATCTCAGAACCTCGGCAATCTCTCAAACGAAATTTCGGTACCAAGACCATATGCCAATGAATGGTTCCCACCCAGTCTTCAGTCGGATTTAAGTTTATATCACCCTGCACACTTTAAAATGATTGTGAGCCTACCGATACATCTTATATAGAGCTGCTTATCGTTTTTCATTTTAGGTTTAAAGAGGTTTAGACAGACCACTGATGTACTATCATTTTCTCTTTCGCTCGCCAAGAAACTCATTTTTGTTTTTCTATTGTTTTTGTGTTTTTGAAATTTTTCGATGTTTTTGGATTTTCAAATTTTGGATTTACTCCCCCTAAAATCAATAAACTAAGATAAAATTTAAAACACAAAGGTATTTACAAAAATGATTTTCCGATGTTGGTATTACTCTTGCTTGACCTTAATGCCGTTTACCGATAATAAATAGTCAAATCTTGATTTGTCAAATGCTTTGGTAAAAAGGTCGGCACGTTGGTCATCGGTGTGGACGTAAGCAACATCGATTAGCCTTTTCTCAAAGCAATCACGTATGAAGTGATACTTAATGTCGATGTGCTTAGTCTTTGAATGCTGCACAGGATTTTTAGTGATCTGTAAGGCAGCAGAATTATCAACGTAAATAGGAGTAGTTAGGAATTCAAAACCGTAGTCGCGCATTTGTTGTTGGATCCATAGAACTTGGGAGCAACAACTTGAGGCAGCAATGTATTCAGCTTCGCATGTTGATGTAGCGACGCACGTCTGCTTCTTGCACTGCCATGTGACTAGGCGATTTCCCAAAAACTGACATCCAGCCGTTGTGGATTTGCCGTCGATTTTGCATCCGCCAAAATCAGAATCACTGAATGCGATCAAGTCAAAGTTATTATCCCTAGGGTACCATAGACCGGTGTCAGGGCAACCCTTCAAATAACGAAAAATCCTTTTTACAGCTGCAAGATGTGAGGCCTTCGGGTTGACTTGAGATCTGGCAAGGAGGCACGTTGGGTACATTATATCTGGTCTTGATGCTGTGAGGTACATAAGAGATCCGATCATCGCGCGATAGTATGAGGGGCTAACAGCTTCACCCTTCAAGTCTGGAGTAATTCCGTGATTTTGCGGCAATGGGGTACCGATGGGCGTTGCATCAGACATCTGGAACCGGCTCAAGATGTCACCAACATATTTAGTCTGATGGATGAATATCCCAGACTCGTTTTGTTGTACTTGTAGGCCCAAAAAGAAAGTCATTTCCCCCATAGCACTCATCTCGAATTTATCCTGCATGATGCGCTCGAAATTCCTACACAAAACATCATTAGTAGAACCAAATATAATATCATCAACGTATACCTGTACCAGTAGAAGATCTCCATCTTGTTCTTTGATGAAAAGAGTACAATCGATAAGACCTCTGCGAAATCCATTCTCCAGCAGATAATTAGATAAGGTTGCATACCAAGCTCGCGGTGCTTGATGTAGACCATATAGAGCTTTGTTGAGCAACCAAACCCGATCGGGATGGATAGGATCTTCAAAACCTGGAGGCTGTTCGACGTACACCTCTTCTTCCACTACACCATGTAAGAATGCACTTTTCACGTCCATCTGGTATACCTTGAAACCTTTGAATGAGGCATAAGCCAGAAAGATCCGAATTGCTTCTAGACGTGCAACAGGTGCATACACTTCGTTGTAGTCGATCCCTTCTATCTGACGAAAACCTTGAACGACTAGCCTTGTTTTGTTTCGAATAACGATTCCACGGTCATCCTTTTTGCATTTAAACACCCAACGGGTACCAATCTTCTTGTAACCAGCAGGTTTCTCTACGAGTTTCCAGACACCAAGCTTCTGGAATTGTTGCAGTTCTTCCTGCATCGCTTCAACCCACGAGTTATCTTTCAAAGCTTCTTTCCAAGTTCTTGGCTCTTCCTGTGAGACATAACACGCGAAAGACCAATCATTTTGTTGACCAGATTCTCTAATCGCCGCATACAAGCTTGCATTGTTGTTGTTCCGCAACATGTTTCTTGTTTGAACGCCACTTTGTACATTTCCGAAGATGTTTTGTTGAGGATGGGTATTGTGAATCCTTGTCTCTGGATTATCTTGAACAGGAATGTTTGTACCCAGATTGTTGAGATTGAGATCAACAACTAATTCAATGCCCGGAATTGACGAAGAGGATGATGCAGTAGCTTCAGCTGTTCTAAGGACATCCACTGGAGATGTACCCTCTGAAGTACCATGAACTGCTGTTATTGGAACTTCTTGATCTGCATCTAGAAATTCATCATCCTCTGAAGATTCGTTCAATTCGGTAGCATCATGAAAATCCTCATTGTCGAGAGCATTATTGTTCACTGAAGATGGTTCTTGATTGACTATAATTGGACGAACCAACGGTGAATCTGTTGCATTGTCACTCTCGAAGAACATCCTTGCTGCAGCATTTTCTTCAACTGCTTCAACATTGATCGAATTGAAAAAGTCATCGTACTCAAACATCCAAGGCTGACCTGGACATTTGACTGGTAAAGTGTGCCTTTGTACTCTGACTTCAGACCATTCCTCGACCCTTTTAGTCTCTAGATTCCAGACTCTTAAGTTCGGGGTGGAATACCCAAGAAAGTATCCATCAATTGCTCTTGCCCCAAACTTTCCATTAGGATCGATTATTGTGCACGGAGCTCCAAACGGTTCAAGATATGACAGATCTGGTTTCCGTTTGTTAATAAGCTCAAAGCAGGTCTTGTTGTGCCTTTTGACTGTAAGGACTCGGTTCAACGTATAACATGCAGAGGCCACAGCTTCAGTCCAGAATGGAATCGGCAATTGTGACTCTACTAACATAGTCCTAGCAGTCTCGATCAATGTGCGGTTCTTACGTTCAGCGACGCCATTCTGTTGAGGAGTATAAGCTGCACTAAATTCGTGAAGAATACCTTTTGAAGTGCAAAACTCCGCCATGGCATGATTTTTGAATTCAGTACCATTGTCGCTGCGTATCCGCCTAACCTTCAACTTATATAGATTCTCAATCTGAATGATCAAGTCTTTGATAATACCGAAGGTTTCACTCTTATGTGCCATGAACGCCACCCAAGAAAATCTTGAATAATCATCAGTTATCACAAGGCAGTATTGATCATTCCTAATACTTTTGTGCTTGACAGGACCGAACAAATCCATGTGCAAACGTTCAAGAGGAACAGCCACCGTGTTGATTTTCTTTGTAGGATGTCGCTTCTTCGTTTGTTTTCCTTTCTGGCACGAGACACAGATGTCTTGAAGATGAAAGTTTTTAAGAGGAACACCATTCACTAACTCATTTGACACCAAATGATTCATTTTGCGTAAGTGAATGTGACCCATTCGTCTGTGCCAAGAGATTGAGTCTTTTTCTGTGGCTTTGGAAACGAAACAAGTTGCTTGTGCAGACGTAGTAATAGCTTGGCTCATATCAAGGACATACAGATCATTTATCCTTGGAGCCGACAAGAGAATCCATTCTTTTGGAATTTTGAAGCCGGGTTTCAGCACATAACATCCATTTGCATCAAAGTGTACTGAGAACTGCTTATCACAAATTTGAGAAACACTAAGAAGATTGTGATCAAGTTGTTGTACGAAGTTGATCTTGTCAAAACTAACAACCCCGTTGGAAATCATTCCTTCACCCGTAATATATCCGCCTTTATCTCCAGCAAAAGCAACATAACCTCCTCTAATAGATTTGACGTCGTAGAGAAGCTTCATGTCGCCGGTCATGTGCCTGGATGCCCCACTATCAACAATCCAATGACTACTGATAGTTCCTCCTGGAACACCCTGCACATGAACTCACACAATTAGTTGGAGATGGGGACCCAAGCCATTGTGGTCTTGGGTCTTCCATTTTCATCAATAACAATAACTTCTATTCTTTGATGATTTGAAAATTGTGATGGTCCCCCTGAATTTTTAACCGTTTTTGGTTTCCAGGTCTGTTTTGGTTTACCAGTGTCATTGTTTAACAATTTAACTTCGTGGTTGTTTGAAGTTTTTGAAAATTTTGAATTTTCTGGCTTAACTGAAACAGATTGTTTTTTAACCAGATCGGTTTTAATTGCCTTTTCAATTTTCTTGACCCGTTGGCGTTTCTGTTTCTTTTCCCTTTCTTTTACAAGGCGGGGATCTTGTTTTACAGAAACAGATCGTTTGCGGTCAGTTTTGTCACGGGGATCATCTTCTTTGGCTTTCAATTTATGAAGATACGGGCAATTTCGAATGATATGCCCAATTGTACCACATTCAAAACATGATCTTCGTTCAACAAACCCCGAAGTATCATGTGGTCGTCTTGCCGATGATGAAGATGAACTTTGTGATCTCGAGGTACTAGGTTTCGAACAACTTGGTTCATTCCTTTTCATCACTGTTGCTTTCTTGACAAAATCTAAGATAGATTGATTTTCAAATGTTTCAATCTTGTCCGTTCCCTTAGATTTCACAAAGTTCACATTCTTTTTCTTCTTTTGATTCGGCTTACTTTGACCTTGAGCCGGTAATTTTCCTTTTGGTTTGGCATGATTTTGCTGTTTTTGCACTGTTGGTAATATTTGATTGCCAAATTGTTTTCGAACTTCGGCCTTGGGAATAGGAGGGCACTGTGTTACAGTAACATGTGATCCTGTCTTTCCCAAAAACTTACTTGTTGAATTTTCAAAGATTTTACTGATTAATGATTGATTAACATTTTTAATAGGAAAATCTTTATCTGAATAAACTTTATCATCACCAACAAGAGTGTACATCAAATCCACACTCTCCGACTCCTTTGCAGATGTGGACTCAATTGCAACAGTCTTAGCGGGTTTTGCAGGAGGATCACACAGAATATGATTCTCAAGAGGTATGTCCTCTTCTTTTATTACCGCTTCAGACTTTGCTGAATCAGTATCATCAGATTCATCATCAGAAGAATCAGAATCCTCACTGTATATCACAACTGGAGGAACCTGATTCGGTTCAGCAGAAGACACACATGTATCTGCTGACACATCTGAATCTGATGATACTTCCTTCTTGTATCCGAGTCCTGCTGCAAATTCCTTAACATCAAGAGGAACAGATGGTTCAAAGAAAGTTCTATTCTCCTCGTCAGGCATGGCATCATAATTGTTTCTCACGGGTGGTGGACATTTCTTGTAGCCTATGCATGTGACATCCCGTTTTTCTTTCTGTACGTCAATGATGTGATCCAACACATAGCTAGAGCTTAAATAACTGTCTAACTTGAGTCGGATCGCCTCACTTTCAGTTTTAACACAAGCCATTTCCTTTTGCATTACCTCAAGACGAGTTATATACAAATTAATGTCAGTTTGTTTTCTGGAAACCATTTTAGTTAACTCGGTTTTATCTTTCTTTAATTTTTCAATTACCGATTTAAACTCCTTTTCATGGTTTTCATAAAACATGTTGGCTTCTGTGCACTTAGAAAGATCCACGGTCAATTTCTGATTGTGGATAAATGTCACATCATATTTCTCCTGCAAAGCCTCGTGTTTGCTTTGCAATTCACACCACTTATCATTCAATGAAACATGTTTGTCTTGCAAGTCAAACAAACTAGCTTGTACAGCATCATGTTTGCCTTGCAACTCAGACATGTTTGCTTCTAAATCAGCATATTTAACGTGCAAACTATCACAGTTATCACAGCTACCAGAAGTGGGTTCATCGACACATACCTGACTTGATGAACTGTCGACATTAGCCATAAAGGCTGAATGGAGAGAAGACGAAGAATAAGCAGCTTGATCCACCAAAATAGATCTTCTTTGAGTTTCTGCTGCAGCTTCTCCCAATAGCTCATCAATATTAGCATCGACTGACGCACTTGATGTCTCATCCACATGATCATCGCCTGAACTCGAGGATTCTTCATCTGAACTTCTACTATAACCAGAAGAGTCTTCATCCTCAGAAGAGTCACCACCATTGGCGGAAGATTCTCCACCACTGGCGTGATTTAAATCCTTGACAATTTCAGCAAAACAAGCTGTTCCATCTGGAGCATCATTTCCCAACTGGATTGACCAATCACATCCTTCATCTACTTGAACCACAAGTACCTGGTTGGCATTAGATGGTCCTGCTTGACTCTGGTTGTTCACAGGCACCAATGTTCGCTCATTGTTGCTTCCTTGGTTCTGATTTGCCCTGTTGCCTTGACCTCTGAAAGGATTTTGGTTTCCATGTTGAGATGGCCTCGTACATTCACGTTTGAAATGACCACGTTCACCACAATTGAAGCATTTAACAGCCTGCTTATCAAACCCATACTTGGTGTCTTTCTTGCTTTCCAAGCTGGTTCTGCCAGTTCTTTCCATGAAATCCTTTGCTCGCCTAACAGCACTGGCAAAGGCCCACTTGATGTCCATCATCTCCATCTCCTCTTTATCGATCTGCTGATAGTCTTCTTGAGTCAGATTAATGTTGCCAATCTGACCTTCCACTAATCCACAGTATGCGCTCACCAAAGTGTTGAGAAGCTCCATATGTTCTTTTGCTACTTCAACACTGACTTTAGAGAAACTTGAGGTGTCGAGCCGTACTGTATTTGGCTTTGATTGCTGACTAGCAGATGATGTGCTTCCATAACATGCTTGCTGTTGAGGAGGAAGTGGTTGAGGGACTGGTTCAAGCGGATTTCCATACATGTCTGTTGTTGGAGGAGGAATGCCATACAAGCTAGTGCTAGACACAAACGCTGTTTGAATTGGAGCGTGTGAAGAAGGTTTTGTAGAAGTGCCAGAAGTTCCATAATACATTTCAGGATTTTGTGGCACTGGAACTCTTTTTGCCTTGAGAGTTTCTTCCTGATTCTTGTTTTCCAGGAGTTGAGCAAAGTCATTGAAGTTTGTTGTAGCTAAAGTGCCATTGTACTTCATGATTTCCAAGAAGGTATTCCATTGAGGTGGCAGTGCATCTGCAAACTTTTTCACTATCTCTGCTGAAGTTGTTACAACCCCAATATTTCCCAATTCAGTCAGCAAATGATTGAATCGACTTGTCAAATCTCCTAAAGATTCATTCTCCATACAAGTAAAACCATCAAACTCTTTCTTTAGCAGGTCTTTTCTCAATTGACGTGTCGCTTCATTTCCCACGCCCCTTATCTTCAATGCGTCCCACAACGTCTTCGTTGTCTTGTAACTGACAAATTGATGATAAATATCTTTACTTAACGCCTGAGTAAGAATGGCATATGCCTTCTTTTCCAAATCATAGACCTTTTTCTGATCTTCCGTAAGATCTGCAAACGTAGCAGCAGATGATGCGGCAAGCTCTATTGTTTGATCAAAATCTGTGATGAAACGCAACCACAATTCTGTATTTTGACCAAGGACGTATGTATGAAATCTATCAAACCATCCCGGATATTCACTTAAGTGCATCAACTTTGGAGGCCTATTCAAACTTCCCGTTTCACTCTCGCTTAACAAAATGCTTTGAACACTTGGAGTTTGATTTGATACGAATGCCCATTGACCGGTAGATATAGCATTAGCTTGCGAAGATACAGGTACGGGAGATTCGGCCCATGCAGGAGATGCAGGTAAGGGAATACCCCACATCGAATTCATTTTTTATCAAGAAAAAGAATACCTGAAAATCACAAACTTGTTAAACATAAACAGATTATGATCGAAGGATCAAGACTTGTTCGAAGGATCAACAGTGTTCGAAAGATCACTGTTGAATCTCGAACAATGATTTCGAAAGATTCACAAACTCGAAAGATTCACAATTTGAAAGATCCTTATCTTTCGAGTATATATCCTTATCTTTCGAATAACTATCCTTCGAATAGATTCCCTTGATCGAAGGATAAGCCTCTGACTTCGAAGGATGGGTCGAAAGATGATTATCTATCGAGCCTTTCTTGGTCGAAAGATGATCTTTCGATGTCGAAAGATATCCTTCGATTGCAACTGACACAACTGACACAAGAGTGACAGGTTGGTGAAAAAGGTGACAAGTTGGTAGAAACTTTCGGCAGACAGTATAGTTCAGACCATCATTTTTCACCAAAACAGATTTGAACAATAAAATATTGCATAAAAATCGAAGCTTCTGTCCAGAAACCGGTCACCGGAGTAAGTCGGAGTATGGCCGGAAATGACCAAACATCTTAGAAACAGATTTTTAAGTTACCCAAACCTTCCTTTAACACACCCGAAAGGTTTAGAACGCGTTTTTATGTTTATAGATGCAAGAAAAACCACCAAAAACGGTTACTAAACCAAGTGTCCAAACACACCAAGAACTTGAACAAGCCCGGTTTTAAACAAGGTAAAGAGCCACGGCTCTGATACCACTTGTAGGTCCCTCTCGGAGGATGAGGTTCAACCTTAACCTTGTTATACTAACACACTAGCAAGTGCGGAATCCAAGCTAGCATGCAACCCGGGATGAAACAAGCACAAACACAACACACAAAGATTCACCGATTAACACCACTTGTATTAATGCGAATGAAAGGTTCCGGTTACAAGCTCAATGTTTACAAATCAGTTTTGCAAACTCTCTAGTGTGTGTGTGTGTTCTTGACAGAATGCTCTCTATCTCTCGAGTGTCTCTTTCTGTTTGCCTATCTCGCTCTATGTTGAACACACACTGCATGGGTATATATATACCCAGCACAGGTTGTATGGTCGAAGGATCATGTGGACTGCCCGAAAGATGATCTGTCGATCATGAAGCCATCGAAGGATCCACAAACACTTCGAAGGATGGCATATCCTTCGAAGTCCATCAGTATCCTTCGTGGGATATCTTTCGAGCTCATCGAAGGATAGAAACAATCCTTCGAAAGCCCAACCTTCGACACAGAACATTATACAACCATTTTCTAACTGTTTGGCCAAGTCAAACCAGGAGGATGGTTGACTTGGTCAAACTTACATGACTAACAAAGACATCGTTTTGTATCAAGACAAAATACAGACAAAGTACAGACACAAGTGCACCAACAGTAATGTATATTGGCCCAATGTGAAGGCTCTCGGCCCAACATGCACAAACGTGAATTCCAATAGAAGTTGCCCAATCAGAATATGTAAACATGAATTCACAAAACCCAATTTCAAAGGTTAGTCAACATATGACATCATCATGACATCATCATGATGATGTCATGATGATGTGGCAGCGGGAATCGGCTCGCGGCGCTTCGTGCTTCGCGTGTCGAACTCTGGGGCGCACGACGGAGGAATGTCGTGAAGTCGGGCTTGAGCCGAACCTAACCGGGTCGAACCAAACCGAGTCGAACCGAACCGAACCGAGTCGCGTCCACATAATATGTATCAACAAACTCCCCCTTGGACGCTACTCGTGAGGTTCATCTTCGATGTCTTTCATGTCGGAGGATCTTCAAAGTCTATTAACAAACTCCAGCTAGTATTTAGGAAGTGTATCAATAAACTCCCCCTTTGATTATGCTCGTGAATCTTTTGATCTTCAATGCTTGAGATCCTTGTGGTGTTGATGATAGGTCAGCGGCAACTCGATCATCTTATCATTTGAGTGCCTTCGCGTCGTGTCTTCATTCCAAAACTTGTCATCGAACATGTTCTCTTCGCCTTTAGCATCTGCACATGCAAGAAAGCTAAACGCGTAATGAAAACAACTGCTTGGAATATAGTTAACATAAACAAGTGACACACATGTGACCATATTTCTATCAACTACCGTCTGACAATTTGTTTGAAAAGTTAACAGATTTTTCTATTTTGATTATTAACTTTCAAAACTTGCAAACTCTGGCCGTTTATGAAGATTCAGTCGTTTTGGTTTTTATCAAATTTCAGGCAACTAAGACTTGAGTTCCAACATCGGTTAATCAAAACTAAAGTAGAAATAAAATCTTTTTGACTTTTATAAAGTTTATATTAAAATACACCTAAAATCTTTTTGGCATTTTGAATATTTCAAACTTAAAGACTGAAAGCAGTAAATAAATATATACAGAGTTGCAGAAACTAAGAAAAGTAAATATATACAAACATTCTTTTTGCGAGTTTCGAGGGTAAGAGAATCATATCAGTGTACGGTCATGCCAAAACACTCTTGTTGTTCTTTTTGTTAACATAAAGATAAGCATCCTATAATATTTATCGGTATTGTTATCCACATAAGTTCAACTTATCATATGTAATCATGGCGAGGGGATACGTTAAGGTATGATTTATACTTACCGACCGGTGTTCAACCACATCACGACACATTCCCGTATCAAGGTATGCACGTGAGTTCATCTTACTGGTGAGTATATCATTTATCATCTGTTTTGCCGTATATGAAAAGATGTGAGTAACTAACTTATTTTGATTGAAAACAAGCCCTATGTGATAGAATCACTTATTGATGAGGAACTTGATTTTCAGATGCATGAGGGCACAAGAGCAAGTCCGTGAACAGGTCAGTACTTTCGTAAAGCAAAGAGACGAACTTGACTCCCGGATAAATGTGATATATTATCACTTGTTTGAGGGACATGTGATTGTTGATCACTTATTGAGGTCGTATGCAGTATGTACACGTATGTATGATATCATGGAAGAACTAGACTTCGTCTCCGTTTGTTTTTCGGTAAATGAAACAACCATGATACCCAGATGATAAACAGCATAAATACCACATATCTCAGAACCTCGGCAATCTCTCAAACGAAATTTCGGTACTAAGACCATATGCCAATGAGTGGTTCCCACCTGGTCTTCAGTCAATTTAGGTTTATATCTCCCTGCACACTTTAAGATGATTGTGAGCCTACCGATACATCTTATATAGAGCTGCTTAACATTTTTCATTTTGCATTTTGCATTTCAGTTTAAAGAGGTTTCAACAGACCACTGATGTACTATCATTTTCTCTTTTGCTCGCCAGGAAACTCATTTTTTTTTGTTTTTCTATTGTTTTTTAGTTTTGAAATTTTTCGATATTTTTGAATTTTTCAAATTTTGGAATTACTCCCCCTAAAATCAACAAACTTACGATAATTTTAAAAACACAAAGACATTTACAAAAACGATTTTCCGATGCGGATTACTCTTGCTTGACCTTAATACCGTTTACCAATAATAAAAAGTCAAATCTTGATTTATCAAATGCTTTGGTAAAAAGGTCGGCACGTTGGTCATCAGTGTGGACCTTAACAACATCGATTAGCCTTTTATCAAAGCAATCACGTATGAAGTGATACTTAATTTCGATGTGTTTGGTCTTTGAATGCTGCACAGGATTTCTAGTGATAGATAAGGCAGCAGAATTATCGACTAAAATAGGAGTAGTTAGGAATTCAAAACCGTAATCGCGCATTTACTGTTGTATCCAGGGGACTTGGGAGCAACAACTTGAGGCAGCAATGTATTCAGCTTCACAAGTTGATGTAGCGACACAAGTCTGCTTCTTGCACTGCCATGTTACGAGGCGAGTTCCTAAAAACTGGCATCCAGCCGTTGTCGATTTGCCGTCGATTTTGCATCCGCCAAAATCAGAATCACTGAAAGCGACTAAATCAAAGTTATCATCCTTAGGGTACCATAGACCGGTCTCTGGGCAACCCTTCAAATAACGAAAAATCCTCTTTACAGCTGCAAGATGTGAGGCCTTCGGGTTCACTTGATATCTGGCTAGCAGGCATGTTGGATACATTATATCTGGTCTTGATGCTGTGAGGTATGAAGAGCTAACAACTTCACCCTTCAAGTCTGGATTAATTCCATGATTTTGCTGCAGTGGGGTACCAATGGGCGATGTGTCAGACATCTGGAATCGGTTCAGAATGTCTTGAACATACTTAGTCTGATGGATGAAAATCCCAGACTTCGTTTGTTGCACTTGCAAGCCCAAAAAGAAAGTCATCTCCCCCATAGCGCTCATCTCGAATTTATCCTGCATTACACGCTCGAAATCTCTACACATAACATTGTTAGTGGAACCAAATATAATATCATCCACATATACCTGAACCAGTAGAAGATCTCCATCTTGTTCTTTTATGAAGAGAGTTCAATCGATAACACCTCTGCGAAAACCATTCTCCAGCAGATAATTAGATAAGGTTGCATAACAAGCTCGTGGTGCTTGATGTAGACCATAGAGAGCTTTGTTCAGCAACCAAACCCGATCGGGATGGATAGGATCTTCAAAACCTGGAGGCTGTTCAACATACACCTCTTCTTCCACTAGACCATGTAAGAATGCATTTTTGACGTCCATCTGGTAAACCTTGAATCCTTTGAATGAGGCATAAGCCAGAAATATCCGAATTGCTTCCAGACGTGCAACAGGTGCATACACTTCGTTGTAGTCTATACCTTCAATCTGACGAAAACCTTGAACGACCAATCTTGCTTTGTTGCGAATAACGATTCCACGGTCGTCCTTTTTGCATTTATACACCCAACGGGTACCAATCTTCTTATAACCAGCAGGTTTCTCTACGAGCTTCCAGACACCAAGTTTCTGGAATTGTTGCAGTTCTTCCTACATAGCTTCAACCCAAGAGTTATCTTTCAAAGCGTCTTTCCAAGTTCTTGGCTCTTCCTGTGAGACATAACACGCGAAAGACCAATCGTTTTGTTGACCAGATTCTTGAATCGCCGCATACAAGCCTGCGTTGTTGTTGTTGCGCAACATGTTTCTTGTTTGTATGCCACTTTGTACATTGCCTATGATGTTTGATGAGGATGGGTATTGTGAATTCTTGATTCAGGGTTTTCCGGAACTGGAATGTTTGTACCCAGATTGTTGAGATTTAGATCAACAACCAATTCAATACCCGGAACTGACGAAGAGGATGATGCAGTAGCTTCAGTTTTTATAGGGGTGTCCACTGGAGGTGTAGCCTCTGAAGTACCATGAACAGCTGATGTAGGAGCTTCTTGATCTGCATCTAGAAATTCTTCATCCTCTGAAGATTCGTTCAGTTCGGTTGCATCATGAAAATCCTCATTGTCGAGAGCATTATTGTTCATTGAAGATGGCTCTTGATTGACAACAATTGGACGAACCAATGGTGAATCTGTTGCGTTGTCACTCTCGAAAAACATTCTTGTCGCAGCATTTTCTTCAACTGCTTCAACATTGATCGAATTGAAAAACTCATCGTACTCAAACATCCATGGTTGACCTGGATTTTTGACTGGTAAAGTGTGCCTTTGTACTCTGACTTCAGACCATTCCTCAACCCTTTTAGTCTGTAGATTCCAGACTCTTAAGTTAGGGGTGGCATAACCAAGAAAGTGACCTTCAATAGCTTTTGCCCCAAACTTTCCATTAGGATCGATCATTGTGCAAGGAGCTCCAAACGGTTCAAGATATGACAAATCTGGTTTCCGTTTGTGAAGAAGCTCGAAGCAGGTCTTGTTGTGTCTTTTGACTGTAAGGACTCGGTTCATCGTGTAACATGCGAAGGCCACAGCTTCACTCCAGAATGGAATGGGCAACTGCGACTCTACCAACATAGTCCTAGCAGTCTCGATCAATGTACAGTTTTTACGTTCAGCGACGCCGTTCTGTTGAGGAGTATAAGCCGCACTAAATTCGTGAAGAATACCTTTTGATGTGCAAAACTCCGCCATGGCTTGATTTTTAAATTCAGTATCATTGTCGCTGCGTATCCATCTAACCTTCAATTTATAGAAATTCTCAATCTGAACAATCAAGTTTTTGATAATACCGAAAGTTTCACTCTTGTGAGCCATAAACGCCACTCAAGAAAATCTTGAATAATCATCCGTTATCACGAGGCAGTATTGATCATTCCTGATGCTTTTGTGCTTGACAGGACCAAACAAATCCATGTGCAAACGTTCAAGAGGAACTGCCACCGTGTTGATCTTCTTTGTCAGATGTCGTTTCTTCGTTTGCTTTCCTTTTTGGCATGAAACACAGACGTCTTGAAGATGGAAATTTTTAAGAAGAACACCATTCACTAATTCATTCGTCACCAAATGATTTATTTTTCGTAAGTGAATGTGACCCATACGTCTGTGCCAAGAGATAGAGTCTTTTTCCGTGGCTTTTGTAATTAAACAAGTTGCTTGTGCAGTCGTTGTAATAGCTTGGCTCATATCAAGGACATATAAATCGTTTATCCTTGGAGCTGATAAGAGAATCCATTCTTTTGGAATCTTGAAGCCGGGTTTCAGCACGTAACATCCATTTGCATCAAAGTGTACTGAAAACTGTTTATCACAGATTTGTGAAACGCTGAGAAGACTGTGATCAAGCTGTTGTACAAAGTTGATCTTGTCAAAACTAACAACCCCGTTGGATACAATTCCTTCTCCTGTAATATATCCGCCTTTATCTCCAGCAAAAGCAACATAACCTCCTCTAATAGATTTAACGTCGTAGAGAAGTTTCATGTCGCCTGTCATGTGCCTGGATGCCCCACTATCAACAATCCAATGACTGCTGAAAGTTCCTCCTGGAACACCCTGCACATGTACTCACATGATTAGTTGGAGATGGGGACCCAAGCCTTTGTGGTCTTGGGTCTTCCATTTTCATCAACGTAAGTTAGTTGAACTTCTCGATGTTGTGGAAATTGTGATGTTCCCCCTGATTCAACAACCGTTTTTGGTTTCCAGGTCTGTTTTGTTTTACCAGTGTTATTATTTAAAATCTCAACTTCATGATTGTCAGAAGTTTTTGTATTGTCTGGTTTGACAGAAACAGATGTTTTGTTAACCACATCGGTTTTAATCGCCTTTTCAATTTTCTTGACCTGTTGGCGTTTCTGTTTCTTTTCCCTTTCTTTTACAAGACGGGGATCATCAAGTTTGGCTTTTTGTTTATGAAGATATGGACAATTTTGAATAATATGTCCAAATGTGCCACATGAAAAACACGATCTACGTTCTACAAACCCCGTAGTATCATGCGATTGTCTTGTCGATGATGAACTTTGTGATCCCGAGGTACTAGGTTTTGAACTATTTGGTTCGTTTCTTTTCAAAGAATTAACTTGAATGACATGATCTAAGTTAGATTTATTTGAAAATGTTTCAAGTTTATCTGTTCCCTTCGATTTCACAAAGTTCATTTTCTTGTCCTTTTTCTTGGTCTGTTTCTTTTGCCATTGAGTCGGTGAGTTACTTTTAGGTTTGGTGTGATATTGCTGCTTTTCCACTGTTGGTAATTTCTGATTGCCACATTGTTTTCTAACTTCAGCCTTTGGGATAGGAGGACACTATGTTACCACAACGTGTGATCCTGTCTTTCCAAAAAACTTACTTGTTGAATCCTCAAAAATTTTACTTCCGGTTTATATCCAAGTCCCGTTGCAAATTCCTCAATGTCTAAAGGAACAGATTCTTCATAATGAGTTCTAAACTCCTCATCAGGCATGGCATCATAATTTTGTCTAGCGGGTGGTGGACATTTCTTGTATCCAATGCACGTGACATCCTTTTCCTCTTTTTGTGTGCCAATGATGTGATCCAGCACGTATCTAGAGTTAGAATAACTGTCTAGCTTAAGCCGGATCGCCTCACTTTCACACTTTGTATAGGCTAACTCTTTTTGCATGATCTCAAGACGATTGATATAACAGTTTATGTCAGTTTGTTTTCTTGAAACCATTTTTGTCAATTCGGTTTTATCTTTTCTTAAATTTTCAACCACCGTTTTAAATTCCTTTTCATGGTTTTCATAAAACATGTTAGCCTCTTTGCATTTCGAGAGATCCACTATCAACTTTTGATTGTGGATATTTGTCACTTCATATTTGTTTTGCAAAGCCTCATGTTTGCTTTGCAAATCACACCACTTAGCATCAAAAGAAACATGTTTGTTTTGCAAGTCAAACAATTCAGCATTTAAAGCATCATGTTTGCTTTGCAACTCAGACATATTAGCATCCAAATCAGCACATTTAACACTTAAGCTAGCACAATTTTCACAATTAACAACATTTGGTTCATCGACACATACCTGGCTTGATGAACTGCTGCCATTAGACATAAAGGCTGAAAGAAGAGAAGAAGAAGAATAAGCAGCTTGATCCACCAGAATAGATCTTCTATCATTCCTTGTTGCAGCTTCTCCTAACAATTCATCGATATCTTCATCGATTCTCCCACTAGATACATCATCAGAAAAATCTTCGCCTGAGGTTGAGACTTCCTCATCTGAACTCCTTGAATCACCAGAACTCTCTTCATCTGAAGATTCACCACCACTGGTGGAAGATTCTCCACCACTGGCGTGCTTCAAATCCTTAGCGGCTTCAGCAAAACAAGCTGCTCCACCCTTATCACCAATGCCTAATTGCATTGACCAGTCGCAACCTTCATCTATTTGCACCACAAGAGCTTGATTGGTGTTCGATGGTCCTTCTTGATTGTTTGCAGGGACCAAGGCTCGATCATCATTCCTGGTTTGATTCTGATTCGCCTGGTTGCCTTGACCTCTGAAAGGATTCTGGTTCCCATGCTGAGCTGGCTTTGTGCATTCACGCTTGAAATGACCACGTTCACCACAGTTAAAGCACTTGACGAATTGCTTGTCGAACCCGTACTTGGTATCTTTATTGCTTTCCAAGCTGGTTCGACCCGTCCGTTCCATGAAGTCTTTAGCTCGCCTAACAGCACTAGCAAAAGCCCATTTGATGTCCATCATATCCATCTCTTCTTTATCGATCTGCTGATAATCTTCTTGAGTTAGATTGATGTTTCCGATCTGCCCTGCAATCAACCCACAATACGAGCTCACCAATGTGTTTAGTATCTCCATATGATCTTTAGCTACTTCAACGCTAACTTTGGAGAAGTTTGACGTGTCAAGCCGTACTGTATTTGACTTTGATTGCTGACCAGCAGATGATGTGCTTCCATAACAAGCCTGCTGTTGTGGAGCTGGTGGTAATGGATTTCCATACAAGTCTGTGGTTGGAGGTGGCTTTACAGGAACTTGTATCGTATTGCCATATAAATCCGTGCTTGTGACAAACGCTGTTTGAAGTGGAGCATGTGAAACTGGTCTTGCAGGAGTGCTAGAAGTTCCATAATACATATCAGGATTTTGTCGAACTGGAACCCTTTTCGCCTTTAGGGTTTCTTCCTGATCTTTGTTCTCCAAGAGCTGAACGAAGTCATTGATGTTTGTTGTAGCCAATGCGCCATTGTACTTCAGGATTTCCAAGAAACTATTCCATTGAGGTGGCAATGCATCTGCAAACTTGGTGACTACCTCTACTGGAGTTGTTACTACCCCATAATTACCCAATTCAGTCAGCAGATGATAGAATCGACTTGTCATATCTCCCAAAGAATCACTTTCCATACATGTGAACCCATCAAACTCCTTTTTGAGTAAGTCATGTCTCAATTGGCGTGACTTTTCATTTCCTAGACCCCTTGTCTTCAATGCATCCCACAATCGCTTTGACGTCTTGAAGCTGACGAACTGATGATATATTTCCTTGCTCATCGCCTGAGTCAGAATAGCATATGCTTTCTTTTCTAAATCATATGCCTTTTTCTGGTCTTCCGAAAGATCTGCAAATGTAGCGGCAGTTGAAGCGGAAACCTCAAGAGCTTGATCGAAGTCTGTAGTAAAACGTAGCCACAATTCCGTGTTTTGCCCATTGACATACGTCTGAAATCCATCTACCCATCCAGGATATTCGTTTATGTGCATCAGTTTCGGTGGACGATTTAGACTTCCGGTCTCGCTTTCGCTGAGGAGTATACTTTGAATACTTGGAGTTTGATTTGAAACAAACGCCCATTGACCTGTCGACATTTGATTCGCTTGCGAAGATGCGGTTGCGGGAGATTCAGCCCATGATGGCGACAAACCGGTGCTACAATACTTGCTTTCTGTATTAGATGTGGGAACAGGTGATTCAGCCCATGAGGGAGATAAACGTGTGTTTGTATACTTGCTCTCTGCAGTTGACGGATTACCCCACCGGTTCGGATTCATTTTTGATGTTTAATGACTAATACCTGAACAAATCACCCAAATCAAACAGTTAACAATGAAATAAAAGTATACTGTTAGAAATATCACAAGTATGAATGATGAAATTGTAAAGGTTTTTGTTGCTGAAATTTTTAGACGAAATCAGGTGGTTTTCGTCAGGATCAACACAAGTGATTTCGTTGGATCAACTTGATTGATTTCGTCCAGAAAGAATGATGGGTGATTTCGTGAGGATAAGTGGGACGAAATCAGGGTTTTCGTTGAGGGAGATGTGGGACGAAAACAAAAGGATTTCGTGCAAGGGTAACTAGTGTTTTCGTGCAAGGGTAACAAGTGTTTGATGAACTAAGGTGATTTCGTGGCTTGATATTGTTTACTGAAATGATTTCGTTGACTGGACATATAAGGTGATTTCGGCCAACACAATAATATGTGATTTCGTTGAAAAGTGATTTCGCCCAGATCATGTACAGAAGTTGATTTCGTTCAAAGCTTGATGTTGTTGACTAAATGACCAGACAACAAGATATTATCAAACCTTATCTCCTGACAACCAAGACTCCTTTTTCAAAGAACCTTACTGAAACAGACTTTTCTTACCAACTATCAATCATTCTTGTGTACACAATTGTCAAACTTAAATTATTTTAATCACAAACACTTCACCAATTTATCAAATAAGGATCAAAAACATATATATTTGAAGAACATTTTGAATAAAAAGATGAACACTATGAATATCAAATGAACACTTGAAGATTCTGAGATTTCCAGACAACAATTTTTGCACTAAAGTTTAATAAAAACAAAATATTAATATGTAAGCATGTATTTTAACCAAGGTTTTGTAAAAACTTATAGCAAAACATCAAGGTTTTCACGATTTCATAACTGTTTTCCAGAAAAGTATGATATTCAAACAATAACAAAACTGAAAAACACTTTAAAATCTATTAAAACACAAGAAAATCGACTTGGTTTAAACAAGGAATCGAGCCAATGCTCTGATACCAATTGTAGGTCCACCCGGAGGATCGAGTAACCTCTATTCCCTGTTTTCTGATAAACACGAAAGTGCAGAATCCAAACGGGTAAGTTAAACCAAGTGACGAACACGTAAGACACAACGATTCACCGATTAACACTCCATTGTATTAATCTAGAAAACGGTTACAATACAATGTTTACAAGATGCTCTCATAAACTCTCAGTGTGTGTGTGTTTACAGTGTTCGCTCTCAAATCTATTCAGACTTGTCTAGTGTGTTATGTCGGATATCTGTGTATATATATTCAACCAGGACGACGAAACACAACATAGTCGACGAAACAAGTGTTTTCTTCGACGAAACACAATAATCATTCATCAAAGTCAACGAAACACACTTGTTTCGTCGACCCACATGTTGATTAGTGGGGGTCTGGCCCAGATGTAATGTATATTGGCCCAATGTGAAGGTTCTCGGCCCAACATGCACAAACATGAATTCCAATAGAAGTTGCCCAATCAGAATATGTAAACATGAATTCACAAAACCCAATTTCAAAGGTTAGTCAACATATGACATCATCATGACATCATCATGATGATGTCATGATGATGTGGCAGCGGGAACCGGCTCGCGGCGCTTCGTGCTTCGCGTGTCGAATTCTGGGGAGCACGACGGAGGAATGTCATGACGTCGGGCTTGAGCCGAACCTAACCGGGTCGAACCGAACCGAGTCGAACCGAACCGAGTCGCATCCACATAATATGTATCAACAAACCATGATACCTAGATGATAAACAGCATAAAGACCACATATCTCAGAACCTCGGCAATCTCTCAAACGAAATTTCGGTACTAAGACCATATGCCAATGAGTGGTTCCCACCTGGTCTTCAGTCGATTTAAGTTTATATCACTCTGCACACTTTAAGATGATTGTGAGCCTACCGATACATCTTATATAGAGTTGCTTAACATTTTTCATTTTGCATTTCAGTTTAAAGAGGTTTCAATAGACCACTGATGTACTATCATTTTCTCTTTTGCTCGCCAGGAAACTCATTTTTTTTTTCTATTGTTTTTGAGTTTTGAAAATTTTCAATGTTTTTGAATTTTTCAAATTTGGAATTACTCCCCCTAAAATCAACAAACTAAAAATAATTTTAAAAACACAAAGATATTTACAAAAATGATTTTCCGATGTGGATTACTCTTGCTTGACCTTAATGTCGTTTACTAATAATAAAAAGTCAAATCTTGATTTATCAAATGCTTTGGTAAAAAGGTCGGCACGTTGGTCATCAGTATGGACTTTAACAACATCGATTAGCCTTTTATCAAAGCAATCACGTATGAAGTGATACTTAATTTCGATGTGTTTGGTCTTTGAATGCTGCACATGATTTCTAGTGATAGATAAGGCAGCAGAATTATCGACTAAAATAGGAGTAGTTAGGAATTCAAAACCGTAATCACGCATTTGCTGTTGTATCTACAGGACTTGGGAGCAACAACTTGAGGCAGCAATGTATTCAGCTTCACAAGTTGATGTAGCGACACAAGTCTGCTTCTTGCACTGCCATGTTACGAGGCGATTTCCTAAAAACTGGCATCCAGCCGTTGTGGATTTGCCGGCGATTTTGCATCCGCCAAAATCAGAATCACTGAAAGCGACTAAGTCAAAGTTATCATCCTTAGGGTACCATAGACCGGTGTCTGGGAAACCCTTCAAATAACGAAAAATCCTTTTTACAGCTGCAAGATGTGAGGCCTTAGGGTTCACTTGATATCTGTCTAGCAGGCATGTTGGATACATTATATCTGGTCTTGATGCTGTGAGGTACATAAGGGATCCAATCATCGCGCGGTAATATGAAGAGCTAACAACTTCACCCTTCAAGTCTGGATTGATCCCGTGATTTTGCTGCAGTGGGGTACCAATGGGCAATGTGTCGGACATCTGGAATCGGCTCAAGATGTCTTGGACATACTTAGTCTGAAGGATGAAAATCCCAGACTTCGTTTGTTGCACTTGCAAGCCCAAAAAGAAAGTCATCTCCCCCATAGCGCTCATCTCGAATTTATCCTGCATTACACGCTCGAAATCCCTACACATAACATTGTTAGTAGAACCAAATATAATATCATCCACGTATACCTGAACCAGTAGAAGATCTACATCTTGTTCCTTTATGAAGAGAGTGCAATCGATAAGACCTCTGCGAAATCCATTCTCCAGCAGATAATTAGATAAGGTTGCGTACCAAGCTCGCGGTGCTTGATGTAGACCATAGAGAGCTTTGTTCAGCAACCAAACCCGATCAGGATGGATAGGATCTTCAAAACCTAGAGGCTGTTCAACATACACCTCTTCTTCCACTAGACCATGTAAAAATGCACTTTTGACGTCCATCTGGTAAACCTTGAATCCTTTGAATGAGGCATAAGCCAGAAAGATCCGAATTGCTTCCAGACGTGCAACAGGTGCATACACTTCGTTGTAGTCTATACCTTTAATCTGACGAAAACCTTGAACGACCAATCTTGTTTTGTTGCGAATAACGATTCCACGTTCGTCCTTTTTGCATTTATACACCCAACGGGTACCAATCTTCTTATAACCAGCAGGTTTCTCTACAAGCTTCCAGACACCAAGTTTCTGGAATTGTTGCAGTTCTTCCTGCATAGCTTCAACCCAAGAGTTATCTTTCAAAGCGTCTTTCCAGGTTCTTGGCTCTTCTTGTGAGACATAACACGCGAAAGACCAACCCTTTTGTTGACCAGATTCTCAAATCGCCGCATACGAGCCTGCGTTGTTGTTGGTTCGCAACATGTTTCTTGTTTGTATGCCACTCTGTACATTACCGATGATGTTTTGTTGAGGATGGGTATTGTGAATCCTTGTTTCTGGATTATCTGGAACTGGAATGTTTCTACCCAGATTGTTAAGATTGAGATCAACAACTAATTCAATACCCGGAACTGACGAAGAGGATGATGCAGTAGCTTCAGCTGTTATAGGGGCGTCCACTGGAGGTGTAGCCTCTGAAGTACCATGAACAGTTGATGTAGGAGCTTCTTGATCTGCATCAAGAAATTCTTCATCCTCTGAAGATTCGTTCAGTTCGGTTGCATCATGAAAATCCTCATTGTCGAGAGCATTGTTGTTCACTGAAGATGGTTCTTGATTGACAATAATTGGACGAACCAACGGTGAATCTGTTGCGTTGTCACTCTCGAAAAACATCCTTGCCACAACATTTTCTTCAACTGCTTCAACATTGATCGAATTGAAAAAGTCATCGTACTCAAACATCCATGGTTGACCTGGATTTTTGACTGGTAAAGTGTGCCTTTGTACTTTGACTTCAGACCATTCCTCAACCCTTTTAGTCTATAGATTCCAGACCCTTAAGTTAGGGGTGGCATAACCAAGAAAGTGACCTTCAATAGCTTTTGCCCCAAACTTTCCATTAGGATCGATCATTGTGCAAGGAGCTCCAAACGGTTCAAGATATGACAAATCTGGTTTCCGTTTGTGAAGAAGCTCGAAGAAGGTCTTGTTGTGCCTTTTGACTGTAAGGACTTGATTCATCATGTAACATGCGGAGGCCACAGCTTCACTCCAGAATGGAATGGGCAACTGCGACTCTACCAACATAGTCCTAGCAGTCTCGATCAATGTACGGTCTTTACGTTCAGCGACGCCGTTCTGTTGAGGAGTATAAGCCGCACTAAATTCGTGAAGAATACCTTTTGATGTGCAAAACTCCGCCATGGCATGATTTTTAAATTCTGTACCATTGTCGCTGCGTATCCGTCTAACCTTCAACTTATACAAATTCTCAATCTGAACAATCAAGTTTTTGATAATACCGAAAGTTGCACTCTTGTGAGCCATAAGCGCCACCCAAGAAAATCTTGAATAATCATTCGTTATCACGAGGCAGTATTGATCATTCCTGATGCTTTTGTGCTTGACTGGACCAAACAAATCCATGTGCAAACGTTCAAGAGGAACTGCCACCTTGTTGATCTTCTTTGTCGGATGTCGTTTCTTCGTTTGCTTTCCTTTTTGGCATGAAACACAGACTTCTTGAAGATGGAAATTTTTAAGAAGAACACCATTCACTAATTCATTCGTCACCAAATGGTTCATTTTGCGTAAGTGAATGTGACCCATACGTCTGTGCCAAGAGATAGAGTCTTTTTCCGTGGCTTTTGTAATGAAACAAGTTGCTTGTGCAGTCGTTGTAATAGCTTGGCTCATATCAAGGACATACAAATCATTTATCCTTGGAGCAGATAAGAGAATTCATTCTTTTGGAATCTTGAAGCCGGGTTTCAGCACGTAACATCCATTTTCATCAAAGTGTACTGAAAACTGCTTATCACATATTTGTGAGACGCTGAGAAGATTGTGATCAAGTTGTTGTACAAAGTTGATCTTGTCAAAACTTACAACCCCGTTGGATACCATTCCTTCTCCCGTAATATATCCGCCTTTATCTCCAGCAAAAGCAACATAACCTCCTCTAATAGATTTAACGTCGTAGAGAAGCTTCATGTCGCCTGTCATGTGCCTGGATACCCCACTATCAACAATCCAATGACTACTGAAAGTTCCTCCTGGAACACCCTGCACATGTACTCACATGATTAGTTGGAGATGGGGACCCAAGCCTTTGTGGTCTTGGGTCTTCCATTTTCATCAACGTAAGTTACTTGTACTTCTCGATGTTGTGGAAATTGTGATGTTCCCCCTGATTCAATAACCGTTTTTGGTTTCCAGGTCTGTTTTGTTTTACCAGTGTTATTCTTTAAAATATTAACTTCATGATTGTCTGAAGTTTTTGAATTGTCTGGTTTGACAGAAACATATGTTTTGTTAACCACGTCGGTTTTAATCGCTTTTTCAATTTTCTTGACCTGTTGACTTTTATGTTTCTTTTCCCTTTCTTTTACAAGACGGGGATCTGGTTTTGATGAAACAGATCGCTTTCGGTCAATTTGGTCACGGGGATCATCAACTTTGGCTTTTTGTTTATGAAGATATGGACAATTTCGAATGATATGTCCAATTGTGCCACATGAAAAACATGATCTACGTTCTACAAACCCCGTAGTATCATGTGATTGTCTTGTCGATGAACTTTGTGATCCCGAGGTACTAGGTTTTGAACTGTTTGGTTCGTTTCTTTTCAAAGAATGAACTTGAATGACATGATCTAAGTTAGATTTATTGGAAAATGTTTCAAGTTTATCTGTTCCCTTCGATTTCACAAAGTTCACTTTCTTGTCCTTTTTCTTGGTCTGTTTCTTTTGCCATTGAGTTGGTGAGTTACTTTTAGGTTTGGTGTGATTTTGCTGAACTTTCTCTGTTGGTAATCTTTGATTGCCATTTTGTTTGCGAATTTCAGCTCTTGGGATTGGAGGACACTGTGTTACCACAACGTGTGATCCTGTCTTTCCCAAGAACTTACTTGTTTAATCCTCAAAAATTTTACTAATTAAAGATTGATTAACATTCTTAATAGGAAAATCTTTGTCGGAGTAGATTTTATCATCACCAACAAGAGTGTACAACAAATTCACACTCTCAGACTCTTTTGCAGACGTGAATTCGACCAGAACAGTCTTAGCAGGTTTTGCGGGAGGATCACATAGAGTATGATTCTCAAGAGGTATGTCCTCTTCTTTGATTACCGCATCAGATTGTGTTGAGTCAGTATCATTAGATTCATCATCTGAAGAATCAACATCCTCAACAATAACTGGAGGATCCTGATTCTATTCAGCAGAGGACACACATGTATCTGCTGACACATCCGAATCTGATGATACTTTCGGTTTGTATCCAAGTCCCGTTGCAAATTCCTCAATGTCTAAAGGAACAGATTCCTCATAATGAGTTCTAAACTCCACATCAGGCATTGCATCATAATTTTGTCTAACAGGTGGTGGACATTTCTTATATCCAATGCAAGTGACATCCTTTTTCTCTTTTTGTGTGCCAATGATGTGATCCGGCACGTATCTAGAGTTAGAATAACTGTCTAGCTTAAGCCAGATCGCCTCACTTTCACACTTTGTACAGGCTAACTCTTTTTGCATGATCTCAAGACGATTGATATAATAGTTTATGTCAGTTTGTTTTCTTGAAACCATTTTTGTCAATTCGGTTTTATCTTTTCTTAAATTTTCAACCACCGTTTTAAATTCCTTTTCATGGTTTTCATAAAACATGTTAGCCTCTTTGCATTTCGAGAGATCCACTATCAACTTTTGATTGTGGATATTTGTCACTTCATATTTGTTTTGCAAAGCCTCATGTTTGCTTTGCAAATCACACCACTTAGCATCAAAAGAAACATGTTTGTTTTGCAAGTCAAACAATTCAGCATTTAAAGCATCATGTTTGCTTTGCAACTCTGACATATTAGCATCCAAATCAGCACATTAAACACTTAAGCTAGCACAATTTTCACAATTAACAACATTTGGTTCATCGACACATACCTGGCTTGATGAACTGCTGCCATTAGACATAAAGGCTGAAAGAAGAGAAGAAGAAGAATAAGCAGCTTGATCCACCAGAATAGATCTTCTATCATTCCTTGTTGCAGCTTCTCCTAACAATTCATCGATATCTTCATCGATTCTCCCACTAGATACATTGTCATCGCCTGAGGTTGAGGTTTCCTCATCTGAACTCCTTGAATAACCAGAACTTTCTTCATCTGAAGATTCTCCACCACTGGCGGAAGATTCTCCACCACTGGCGGAAGATTCTCCACCACTGGCGTGCTTCAAATCCTTAGCGGCTTCAGCAAAACAAGCTGCTCCACCCTGATCACCAATGCCTAATTGCATTGACCAGTCGCAACCTTCATCTATTTGCACCACAAGAGCTTGATTGGTGTTCGATGGTCCTTCTTGATTGTTTGCAGGGACCAAGGCTCGATCATCATTCCTGGTTTGATTCCGATTCGCCTGGTTGCCTTGACCTCTGAAAGGATTCTGGTTCCCATGCTGAGCTGGCTTTGTGCATTCACGCTTGAAATGACCACGTTCACCACAGTTAAAGCACTAGACGAATTGCTTGTCGAACCCGTACTTGGTATCTTTATTGCTTTCCAAGCTGGTTCGACCCGTCCGTTCCATGAAGTCTTTAGCTCGCCTAACAGCACTAGCAAAAGCCCATTTGATGTCCATCATATCCATCTCTTCTTTATCGATCTACTGATAATCTTCTTGAGTTAGATTGATGTTTCCGATCTGCCCTGCAATCAACCCACAATACGAGCTCACCAAAGTGTTTAGTATCTCCATATGATCTTTAGCTACTTCAACGCTAACTTTGGAGAAGTTTGACGTGTCAAGCCGTACTGTATTTGACTTTGATGGCTGACCAGCAGATGATGTGCTTCCATAACAAGCTTGCTGTTGTGGAGCTGGTGGTAATGGATTTCCATACAAGTCTGTGGTTGGAGTTGGCTTCACAGAAACTTGTATCGTATTGCCATATAAATCCGTGCTTGTGACAAACGCCGTCTGAAGTGGAGCATGTGAAACTGGTCTTGCAGGAGTACTAGAAGTTCCATAATACATATCAGGATTTTGTCGCATTGGAACCCTTTTCGCCTTTAGGGTTTCTTCCTGATCTTTGTTCTCCAAGAGCTGAACGAAGTCATTGATGTTTGTTGTAGCCAATGCGCCATTGTACTTCAGGATTTCCAAGAAACTATTCCATTGAGGTGGCAATGCATCGGCAAACTTGGTGACTACCTCTGCTGGAGTTGTTACTACCCCATAATTACCCAATTCAGTCAGCAGATGATAGAATCGACTTGTCATATCTCCCAAAGATTCACTTTCCATACATGTGAACCCATCAAACTCATTTTTGAGTAAGTCATGTCTCAATTGGCGTGACTTTTCATTTCCTAGACCCCTTGTCTTCAATGCATCCCACAATCGCTTTGACGTCTTGAAACTGACGAACTGATGATATATTTCCTTGCACATCGCCTGAGTCAGAATAGCATATGCTTTCTTTTCTAAATCATATGCCTTTTTCTGGTCTTCCGAAAGATCGGCAAATGTATCGGCAGTTGAAGCGGCAACCTCAAGAGCTTGATCGAAATCTGTAGTAAAACATAACCACAATTCTGTGTTTTGCCCATTAACATACGTCTGAAATCGATCTACCCATCAAGGATATTCGTTTATGTGCCTCAGTTTCGGTGGACTATTTAGACTTCCGGTCTCGCTTTCACTTAGGAGTATACTTTGAATACTTTGAGTTTGATTTGAAACAAACGCCCATTGACCGGTCGACATTTGATTCGCTTGCGAAGATGCAGGTGCGGGAGATTCAGCCCATGATGGTGACAAACCGGTGCTACAATACTTGCTTTCTGTATTAGATGTGGGAACAGGTGATTCAGCCCATGAGGGAGATAAACGTGTGTTTGTATACTTGCTCTCTGCAGTTGACGGATTACCCCACCAGTTCGGATTCATTTTTGATGTTTAATGACTAATACCTGAACAAATCACCCAAATCAAATAGTTAACAATGAAATAAAAGTCTACTTTAAAAAAATCACTAGTATGAATGACGAAAATAAGGTGTTTTCGTCTGAAGAATGATCACGAAATCAAGAGTGATTTCGTTTGAAGAATGATCACGAAATCAATAAGGGTTTTCGTCCAAACAAGACAAGCAGATGTGATTTCGTTGAAAAGTGATTTCGTTGAATGATGTTTGACGAAATCAGACTTGGATTTCGTCCATCATATGTGTTTTCGTTGAGATGGGATTTCGGCCAAGATCAAGTGATTTCGTTGATAAGGGATTTCGGCCAAGATGGAGTGATTTCGTTGATAAGGGATTTCGGCCAAGATCAAGTGATTTCGTTGATATGGGATTTCGGCCAAGATCAAGATCTGATTTCGTTGATAAGGGATTTATAAGGTGATTTCGTGGAGCTTGATATTGTTGACTGAGTGATTTCGTTGACTGATGAAGTGTATTCGTGTGAAAGAGATTTTGCCCAGATCATGTACACAAGTTGATTTCGTCCAGAGCTTGATTTTGTTGACTATTGAACCATACAAGTCAAGAAGATATTTTCTAACACTTTATCCTGACACAAGCTTCCTTTTCAAACACTCCTTATCTTTATCTGATTTCGAAGCTCCCTTATTTCAACCTTTCATCATTGTTGTGTATACAAATGTCAAACATTCAATATTATATAATCACAACACATCAGTAATGTATCAATTCAAGATTAAACAAAGAAAATGTGTGAAGAACAGTTTGAATAACACCAAGAACACTATGAATATTCTGAGTTTTCACCGGACAAATTTTCCGAAAACGATTTTTGCACAAAAGTTTAGTAAAAACCAAATACTAACATGTAAGCATGTGTTTTAACAGAGGTTTTATACAAACTAATAGCAAAATACAAAGATTTTCAAGGTTTTGAAGAAAAGCTTTTCCAGAAATAAAATTTTTGAAACAAGAATGTAAACTGAAAAACCCTTTTAAAATCTATCAAAACACAAGAAAATCGACTTGGTTTAAACAAGGAATCGAGCCAATGCTCTGATACCAATTGTAGGTCCACCCGGAGGATCGAGTAACCTCTATTCCCTGTTTTTCGACAAACCCGAAAGTGCGGAATCCAAACGGGTAAGTTAAACCAAGTGACGAACACGTAAAACACAAGATTCACCGATTAACACTCCATTGTATTAATCTAGAAAATGGTTACAAAGCAATGTTTACAAGATGCTCTCATAAACTCTCAGTGTGTGTGTGTTTACAGTGTTCGCTCTCAAATCTATTCAGACTTGTCTAACTGTGTTATGTCTGTTGTCTGTGTTTATATAGTAAAGTGGTCGACGAAAACCAGTTCTTGATGAAAACCCATTTGACGAAATCCAATATCCTTGATTTCGTCCCATGTGTTTTCGTCCCATTTGGTTTTCACCAAAAGGGTTTTCACCACAACAGGTGTTTTCGTCCAATGTGTTGGGCTTGGGCTCAGACTTCTCATGAATGGGCTTTAACTTGGCATGAAGGACTTCTTCACATGTGTTGGGCTTCATCATGGATTGGACCAATCAAACTAACAGACAACATAAACATAAGCTATACTAAATGCATACTGCACACACGCAGTAGCAATTACATCAAACGTTACTTACGAAGTAAATCGCATACCGAGTCAAGACAGGAGGGTGTCTTGACTACGGCCTTCACTTCGTAGCCGAGTCGAACCGAGCCGAGCCGTATCCACATAATATGTATCAACACATTGCTTGGTTCAGTTCCACCATTTTGCTTTTAGATTTTCAATCAACATGATTCGATTACAAGTGGTTTGATTAATTCAGTTACAGGAGAAAATAGTTCACCAATAATTGGCGGCTTTGAACGTAGGTGAAATCAAAGCTAGTTTCAATTAATAAATCCAATCATATATTGGATCTAATAATATATTATCTGTCATTTTAATCAATACGTAATATAAAGCAGTATTATTTATAAAAAAATTACAATAAAACTTTTCCTGACTGGTTATGTTAGGTAAATTCAGTTATTTATACGCAAAAAACCATAACCGAACCATAAAAATCCGTTATAAAAAAGCATAACCGAACCATAGGTTTATCAATGTATACCATTACCAAGAATCACGGGCTGTTAATTTTTTTTTTTGTCATGATTCGATTTTTCTGCATCTGGGTAAAAGATGAAATGTAAGTACCAGGTCTGCTCACCTAAACCAAATAGAGAGACCAAAAAAGATACAAATCCATCTACGGTGGTTCTCAAAGATCTTAGAAATAGGTAAACTGAAGAATTTGAAGACATGCAAATTCTGACCTAAAAAGGAAAGAACAATCACTCATGTATGTTGATACATATTTTGTGGACGCGACTCAGTTCGGTTCAACTCGGTTAGGTTCGGCTCAAGCCCGACGTCACGACATTCCTCCGTCGTGCGCTCCAGAGTTCGACACGCGAAGCACGAAGCGCCGCGAGCCGTTTCCCGCTGCCACATCATCATGACATCATCATGATGATGTCACATGTTGACTAATTACATATTCACATAGAAAACTGCTATATGTTAGTACATGTGCATTGGGCCAAACCTTTAAGATCTACATGCATTGTTTGGACCAATCATCATAATAGGCTGAAATCATTGGGCCGGAACATCCATTGGGCCGAACCCCTGTTTGCTTACATGCATGTCGACGAAACAAGGAAGTGTTTCGTCGACTTTGAAGACTCGTCAAGTGTTTCGTCGACAACTCTATGAGTTTCGTCAGCCTGTTCAGTTTCGTCGTGTCTGTGACTATATATATTCAGATAGAATTCACAGACTAGTTAAGAACATAGAACACACACACGAGAGAACCAGAGAGAGTTTACAGAGATTATTTTGTAAACATTGTATTGTAACCGTTTCAAACCATTAATACATTGTGTGTTAATCGTTGAGTCTCGTGTTTATCATTTACGTGTTCGAACTTGGTTTAACTTACCCGTTTGGATTCCGCACTTTCGGGTTTGTCGAAAAACTGGGAATAGAGGTTACTCGATCCTCTATGTGGACGCGACTCGACTCGGTTCGGTTCGACTCGGTTAGGTTCGGCTCAAGCCCGACGTCACGACATTCCTCCGTCGTGCGCTCCAGGGTTCGACACGCGAAGCACGAAGTGCCGCGAGCCGTTTCCCGCCGCCACATCATCATGACATCATCATGATGATGTCACATGTTGACTAATTACATATTCACGTAGAAAACTGCTATATGTTAGTACATGTGCATTGGGCCAAACCTTTAAGATCTACATGCATTGTTTGGACCAATCATCATAATAGGCTGAAATCATTGGGCCGGAACATCCATTGGGCCGAACCCCTATTTGCTTACACGCATGTCGACGAAACAAGGAAGTGTTTCGTCGACTTTGAAGACTTGTCAAGTGTTTCGTCGACAACTATATGAGTTTCGTCAGCCTGTTCAGTTTCGTCGTGTCTGTGACTATATATATTCAGATAGAATTCACAGACTAGTTAAGAACATAGAACACACACACGAGAGAACCAGAGAGAGTTTACAGAGATTATTTTGTAAACATTGTATTGTAACCGTTTCAAACCATTAATACATTGTGTGTTAATCGTTGAGTTTCGTGTTTATCATTTACGTGTTCGAACTTGGTTTAACTTACCCGTTTGGATTCCGCACTTTCGGGTTTGTCGAAAAACTGGGAATAGAGGTTACTCGATCCTCTATGTGGACGCGACTCGACTCGGTTCGGTTCGACTCGGTTAGGTTCGGCTCAAGCCCGACGTCACGACATTCCTCCGTCGTGCGCTCCAGGGTTCGACACGCGAAGCACGAAGCACCGCGAGCCGTTTCCCACCGCCAGATCATCATGACATCATCATGATGATGTCACATGTTGACTAATTACATATTCACGTAGAAAACTGCTATATGTTAGTACATGTGCATTGGGCCAAACCTTTTAGATCTACATGCATTGTTTGGACCAATCATCATAATAGGCTGAAATCATTGGGCCGGAACATCCATTGGGCCGAACCCCTATTTGCTTACATGCATGTTGACGAAACAAGGAAGTGTTTCGTCGACTTTGAAGACTCGTCAAGTGTTTCGTCGACAACTCTATGAGTTTCGTCGACCTGTTCAGTTTCGTCGTGTCTGTGACTATATATATTCAGATAAAATTCACAGACTAGTTAAGAACATAGAACACACACACGAGAGAACCAGAGAGAGTTTACAGAGATTATTTTGTAAACATTGTATTGTAACCGTTGCAAAGCATTAATACATTGTGTGTTAATCGTTGAGTCTCGTGTTTATCATTTACGTGTTCGAACTTGGTTTAACTTACCCGTTTGGATTCCACACTTTCGGGTTAGTCGGAAAACAGGGAACAGAGGTCACTCGATCCTCCGGGTGGACGTGACTCGACTCGGTTTGATTCAGTTCAGTTCGACTCGGTTAGGTTCGGCTCAACCACGACGTCACGACATTCCTCCGTGGTGCGCTCCAGAGTTTGACACGCGAAGCACGAAGCACGAAGCACCGCGAGCCGTTTCCCACCGCTAGATCATTATGACATCATCATGATGATGTCACATGTTGACTAATTACATATTCACTTAGAAAACTGCTATATGTTAGTACATGTGCATTGGGCCAAACCTTTTAGATCTACATGCATTGTTTGGACCAATCATCATAATATGCTGAAATCATTGGGCCGGAACATCCATTGGGCCGAACCCCTATTTGCTTACATGCATGTTGACGAAACAAGGAAGTGTTTCATCGACTTTGAAGACTCGTCAAGTGTTTCGTCGACAACTCTATGAGTTTCGTCGACCTGTTCAGTTTCGTCGTGTCTGTGACTATATATATTCAGATAAAATTCACAGACTAGTTAAGAACATAGAACACACACACGAGAGAACCAGAGAGAGTTTACAGAGATTATTTTGTAAACATTGTATTGTAACCGTTTCAAAGCATTAATACATTGTGTGTTAATCGTTGAGTCTCGTGTTTATCATTTACGTGCTCGAACTTGGTTTAACTTACCCGTTTGGATTCCGCACTTTCGGGTTAGTCGGAAAACAGGGAATAGAGGTTACTCGATCCTCTGGGTGGACCTACAATTGGTATCAGAGCCTTGGCTCTCATCCTTGTTAAAACCGAGTTTCTGGTGTGATTTTCGAGTGGGTTTTGAGTTTTTCTTGGTTAAAATATCTAAAACCCAGTTGTGTTTCATAAATATTCTGTTTTAAAGCTCGAAAATCTGTGTTTGTTCGGCGTTGGTTTGCTTAAAACTTGTTTAAAATCGTTGGAGATTATCATAGGTACAAGTTGTTTTGAGTTTCGAGGTTAAAATTTGAGTTCGGAAAGTTTTCCGGTGAATTGCTTTGGCCGGAAACATCATAAATATCATCGGATTTTTTTTTGTGTTCTTCATAATTCAGTGTTGTTGAATTATTGAAAGTTTAAAATATCATTGTTTGAAAAAGGTGTGTTTCTAATGATGTTGTTTGAAAATTGGGCCTTTGTTTGAAAAATTGGGTTTTGTCTCTGACACAAGATAAGTGTGTTGAAAAAGAAAAATATCTTATCTTCTCACAATTAAAGTCAACAAAACCAACAGGTTCTTCATCGAATCATATTTTTCAAATATTGTTGTCCTTTGATGATAGGTGACATGTTTTTTTGTCCTGTGTTGATTTTCTTTCCACAAATTCGTGGGACTTGATTTATAAGTGTCTCACACGAAAGAAAAAAAAAGTTATTTGTGGCTTGTTATTTTTAGTGGGCTGTGAAATAATATTTAGTGGGTATTAAAATTCTCATTTTTTTTCGTGGACCATTATAAGACATTGGGCCATTTTCGATTGTAGGCTCAGGAAATTATTTGGACTCAAGCAATTATTTCAGCAAGTGTGTATTTTTCGTGAACAATTTTTCGTGAATATCATCCTTTGTGGATATTGGTTCTCTCACAGTTGGTTCACAGTTGCCTTTTAATTTGGTTATTTTCAATCCATCATGAATACACACCTTTGGGGGTCAAGCATTTTAGGATCTCAATCTTCAAATGAAATTTCTAATCAAAGTAAACCGAAAATGGCAATAGATATGTATGGTCGTTGGATACCGGATCCTAATGCGGACAAGTATACGAGCAAGGGTTTATCTCCTTCATGGGCTCAGACTCCCACGCGGGGTTCATCCAAAGCGAGTTCAATTACGGCAGAGCAGTGGGCATCGGTTACTAACCAAAATCAAAGTGAACCGAAAATGACAAGAAATTTGTATGGTGATCTAGTACCAGTTGCTCAGTTACCAGCAATCTGTGTCCCAACCACCGATTTGTATGGAAATCCATTACCACCAGTTGCTTCACAGTGCTATCGATCTACTGTAGCACCATCATCTCTTGATCCAAGGAACTGTAGTCAAACAAAAACGGCGTTTTATGCTAAAATTGTCAAAGATGCCAGCAATGGTGAATCCTCGGGAAACGATGACAGTTCTGAACATGACAGTAGTTCAGTTGAAGACGTTTCAACTTCAGTTGAAGATGTTACAACTTCAAGTTCAAGTTCAAACGAGGATGGATCAGAATATGAATCAACAAGGGAGGTTGTTGATTCTGAGGCAAATGAGTCAACATCTGAGAGTGATTCCAGTCAGGTATGTGTCGATGAACCAACTGTCGTTAACTGTGATAATTGTGCTAGCTTAAGTGATAAATGTGCTGATTTGGATGCTAATATGTCTGAGTTGCAAAGCAAACATGATGCTTTAAATGCTGAATTGCCTGACTTGCAAAACAAACATGTTTCTTTAGATGCTAAGTGGTGTGATTTGCAAAGCAAATATGACGATTTGCAAAGCAAATATGATGTGACATTCACCACAACCAACATTTGATCGTGGATCTTTCGAAATGCACAGAGGCCAACATGTTTCGTGAAAATTATGAAAATGAATTTAAAAAGATAATTGAAACATTAAAAGAAGATAAGACCGAGCTAACGAAAATGGTTTCAAGAAAACAAACTGAAATAAACCTTTACATCAATAGGCTCGAGTTAATGCAAAAAGAAATGGCTTGTGTTAAGACTGAAAGTGAGGCGATCCGACTCAAGTTAGACAGCTATTAAAGCTCTAGCTATGTGCTGGATCACATCATTGATGTTCAGAAAAAGAAAACTGATGTCACATGCATAGGTTATAAGAAGTGTCCACCACCTGTTAAACACGATTATTCTTCGATGCCTGATGAGGAAAATAAACCTGATTTTGAGCCCTCAGTTTCATTGAGCCTTGAGGAATTCACATTTGGGCTAGGTTACAAAAAGGAAGTATCCTCAGATTCGGATGAATCAGTAGATGCGAAAGTGTCAATAGCTGAACGAAATCAGGATCGTCCAGTCATTGTTGAGGATGCTGATTCGTCAGATGATGAATCCGAGGATACTAACTCTGAACAGTCAGAAACGGTAACAAAAGAGGAAAACATACCTCTCAAAAATTACATTCTTTGTGATCCACCTGCAAAACCGTTTGTGACTGCTACAACCAAGTCCGTTGAATCCTCATCTGGAAGTTGTGAAAGCGTGAGCTTGCTTTACACGTTGATTGGATCTGATAAAATATACTCAGACAATGATTTTCTAATCAAGAATGTCAATCAATCTTTGATTGATAAAGTTTTCGAAGATTCTACCAGTAAGTTTTTGGAAAAGTCGAGCCCAAGAGTTGTAGTAACTCAGTGTGCTCCTATCCCAAAATCCGAAGTTAGAAAGAAATATGGGAATCAAAAATTGCAAAAACAAAACAATCAACGAAAGCAAAGTCACATTCACCAAGGAAAGGGAAAAGGCAAACAAAGCCAAAACAAGAAGACGATTCAGAAGATAAACTTCATGAAATCCAGAGGGACTGATAAAATTGAAACTTTTGAAAACAAATCCAACACGGATTTTGTTAAACAAGTTAAAATTTTGAAAAGAAACAGTCAAAACAATTACACACAACACACAAACGGTTGTGATGTAGGACCAACTACCTCAAGATCACGAAGTTCATCATCAAGCTCCTATAGTTATGATACTCCGAGGTTTGTTGAGCGGAGATCATGCTTTGAATGTGGTGAGTATGGGCACATTGTTAGAAATTGTCCATATCTCAGGAAAGGAAAGGCAAATGTTGATGCCCCCCATGGTAACAATTACCATAAAAGATCTGTTTCACCAAAAAAGGACCCACGTCTTGTTAAACAACGGGAAATGAAACAGAAAAAGAAACAACAAAAAGAAGTTGAAAAGGTTTTAAAACCAGAGGTTATCCAAACACAGTCAGTTAAATCGGATTTTAAAACTGAAAAACAAAAACAGATTTGGAAACCAAAACCAGTAACCATTTCAGGGGGAGCTACATCAATTCCGAATCATCGGGAAATGGATGTTACAATTCTCGATGATGACGGAAGACCCAAGTCTGTGAAGGCTTGGGTCCCCCTCTCCAACTAATCTCTGAATGAGTGTGTAGGATGTTCCAGGAGGAATTATTGATAGTCTTAGGATTGTTGATAGTGGAGCATCCATGCACAAGATCGGCGTCATAAGGCTCCAAAACATTGTTACATCTAGGAGAATATTGTTGCCATTTATAGAGAGAAAGGAAAAAGAAAAGAAGACAAAAATTCCGATGAAGGAATGATGGTGAAAGAATGTGGTTGAATGAAGTTGAAAAATTTGACAAGATGAAAAATATGCCAAAATTTGGTTGTTATGGTTTTTGATCGGGTCAACAGGATAGATTCAAATGAAAAGTACGCGCCTGCAGCACGTCTGAAGCTTTTTGAAGATTCATGGATTTTTCTTCCACAAGAAGTTCAAAGTCCACAAGATGAACGTGTGTAACACCTCGAAAATTCACATCCTATAAAGTGTAGACACGTGTCATAGGTTTGAACGTGTGAAAGAATGCTCTAGAGGGACTAAAGTTGACAAACATGGAAAGTTTGTGAATATAAGGGTTCAAAATGTCAACAAAGGATAAATATACTTTATATTAACCCTACATGATGCTCATACCTTCAAACGAATAAATCATGGATCATACAAAGCTAATTGTGAATAAAAGTGAGAGATTACAAACTACTGGGGTTAAATGTGTCAACATGTTTAAGTTATATCTCTGAGTGACCTTTTAGCAAACCCAAAGCTTTGTAACGGTTAATTATGCTCACTAGAATACACGATTAAAATTTCATAAAGTTTCGTTATCGTATGAGAAAGTTATGAGCAAATTCGTATGCGAGGGGTTAAAGCGTAAACGTTGAAAGTTATGGCTTTTCGGGTGATAACCAAGTAAACCAAGGGCTTAACAAAGTAGGTATAAGACTTGAAGCCTTATAAGTCAAGTTGAGGGGCTCAAAATGCAAGAAACAAAGGTGGATTGACCTTTCGGAGGACCAAGAGCCAAGGATGCAAACTGAAAAAGTGATTTTTGCCCTGATGACAGCCTTGAGGACCTCAACATTGGGGACCTTGAGGTCCGTAAGCTAGTGCCCAGATGTGGAAATTCGTTTTTCTTGGCTGTTCAGCTTTGGAACCGACCCAAAACAGATTTTTTCACTTTGTGGGCGACCCCTAAACATCCCTACACACTTAGGGACACTTGTTGATGATTTGTGGTCAAGTGTAGACTTGTGTGTCAACAAATCATGGTGAATTGATCACTATATAAAGCCATGAACTTGCAAACATTCACTCACACCTTCCATCTGCATTGTGGATCATTTCTGGAGCTCCAAAGCAGACCCAAGACCTTCCTACTCGAGCATAGGACTTGTGTAAGTATGCTAGACCTTCCTCGATTAAGTTTTTGCTTAGTTATTAGCTTAAAAGTCAACCGTCGTAATTAACGGTTAACCTAACGATTAATCGCTAATGGTCCAGCGATTAGTCAAGCTTAGGGTAGTTATAAGTTGGTAATTATGTGGGCTTTAAACCCTTAAAAGGGCACCCACTGATTCCCATCCTAACTATATCGTTTGTCGGGTCAAACTTAATCCGAAAAAGTCAACAGAAGCATAAAACACATAATTAGCAATCTAGAAGGCGTGCAACCTGTTTGATCATTAATATAACTTGGTAATTAGTGTAAGAACATGTCTAAACATGTTCAACCCGACATTTTCCTGTTTTGACCCGGTTCGGAACCGAAAGTCGTAAAGCTTTGACTTTTGCTTTGACTTCAGTTCTGACCCGTTTTGGTATGAATTAGAAATACCTTAGAGCTTCATTTGGACCAGGTTACATGCTAGTATAACCCGCTATGATTATACACCTCGGTTCATTAGTTATCCGATTAATGCGCATGATTCCGATTAATTGCTCATATGTTGACCATTATGCCCTTGTCACCTTAAAACGTGATTTTTAGAAATGTAAAAGAGTAGAAACCTTAATTACTAAATTATAAACTTGTATGCAAAGTTTGACATCAGTTTGAGGTATAGAATGAGAGTTATGCTCATTAGCGTAAAACGAAGGCTTTATGTTAATAAAATGGCGTAATTGGCGTATAGCCTAGTTAAGCCTACTTTTTGTTATCAAACGAATTACCCACAGATGTAATATATTATTTTGGGATTTTTAAAGATTTTTGATAAATTTTAGGCTGAGCATAACTCATAGTCGTAGTCTTAATCCGGTAATTGTCGGTTTTGCCCTTACGGGCCATAAAATGAGTTTTACATATCTAAACGACTCCAAACCTTTTGCTACTGATCTCATATGATAAATAAATTATTTTAAGCCTTCTAGAATAATAAAAATATCAGCTTTATGTATCGAACCCGTAAACGGCTTTTAATCGCCTAATTAAGCGTTTTTAACGCATAGTATGTACTTAGATTATTTTAAACATATACGGGTTGATACCTACTGATATTTGAGGCAAATTATAATATTTTAACAGTAAGCAAAAGTTGATAAACTCAGACTTCAATTTTGAGCTTTTCGGCTTATGTGAAATTACCAAAATGCCCCTACGGTGCATAGTTTAGTTATAATTGATAAATTTCACATATATAGTTTACCCTACTGTTATAACTTATCAAATTGAGTATGTTTGCTGATTACATCAGACCTGTAACTCAGTTAAACATTTAAACTCTTTTATAAACTTTTAAATGACCAAACTACCCCTACGGGGCATAGTTTGTGTTTAAATTCGTTACGGGCATAATAAAAGACATCCTAATGATGTCACAACATAGTAGGGGCATATTAACTTAGGAAACCTGTAAATGGCTCATATGTATACCCGTTACGCTTATTACGCGTTCGGTTCGGTTTATGTAACTAGTTTGCATAAACTAGCCGAAACGGGTCAAACGATATCGTTTTTATCTCAAAATCCAGAATGTGAATAATAAACCCATATTAAACAAGTCTCAGAACTTGTCGGGTCTAAATCGCATTCTATCCGGTCTTCGCTTAATCATGCGTTTGAACCGTATCTTTCGGTAAGACTAACCGGTCTAAGCTTAGGCTTAATTAAAGACCCGTTAGCATTCTAATAAGTTATTATACCATCATTCCAGACTAGAGCCTTCCGGTAAATGGTACCTACGCTTACTTAAGTGAATACGACTGAGTTATAAATTCTTGCTAATTAAGACAGGAGCTAGCTCAGGTAAATACTCTTAACTTATTTTCCCTATACGGGCTTGGGATACGGTACTATAAAAGTACCGCTTGGTCGGGTGTATGTAGTCATTTAAATCAGATTGTGATTGATGTACTTACATAACCTGTTTAATATGTATTATTTTATTATTATTTGGTGCCTTTGGGGGTTAATGACCATGTCCCGGATATCCTTGGCATCATTCGAAGTAATGGCCACGACTTAAGCACGGGGTGTAGGCATACACCTAACAGATGCATTATGTAAAAACTGGTAATCCACTCGAAGGTATCATCCTTGTGGGCATTATACCGGAACTGGTAATCCACTTAGAGGATGATAGCCTGTGGGCATTATACCTGTGGCGTGTCAGTTAATCTAGTCCGGCCCTACAAACCGGCCCTAATGGATGACAAATAAGTAAAACTGTATACAAGATTATATACAAATAATTTTCCCAAGTTAAAAAGGTTAATTTTGCCTCTGTGCATTTTAATCAAATTATAAAAGATTATTTTATGCCACGTGCATCCAAATCAATTTTCTTAAACTCTTTTCAAATGAGTCAGTTGAGTGTATTTACCATTGAAAACTGACGTATTTTCCAAAGAGGTTAAGTGACAGGTACTGAACGAAATTGGCTGGAAGCTCAGGGCGCTAATAAGGAATCTTGCAAGTTCTAGGCGTCTAAAGTCTGTTGAACAAATGATATGTTTAAAGATCCGCCTGTGGATCCTTTACCTTCCGTTGTAATACTGGATATTACTTTATATTCGGAAATGTAATAATATTTATCTTTTGCTTCCGCTGTGCATTTATATAATTGTGTTGTTTGACTATTATGTTGCCAACCACGTCACGATACTCCCCACCGGGCCCACCGGTGACACGTGGAAAGTTGGGGTGTGACAGGTTGGTATCAGAGCCAACGCTGAGTGAATTAAACACTAGCCTTTTGTGTTTAATCTCAGTTACACAATTGCACAATCTAAACTTCTGAGTCTAGACTTAACATAGGAATAATCTTAATCCTAATATGGAAATTTTTGCTTCCAATTTTTATTATTATTGGATACGTCGCCAAGTGAGGAAGCTGAACTAGGAATTCTCCACGCCCGGAGCCTTGAAATGCTGAGCTTCGTACAGCGACCAAGATGAGACGTGCAACCAAGGAGAAAGCATTCAGGAATTGAATGAAGAAGAAACTCCTTTGCTGAAAATCGTTTCCTCAATAGTCCTTATAAGGACATATTTATTTTTAGTCCCTTCGAGGACAACACTATTCCTTTCAAGTCCCGCTTAGGGCAACTTTATACTTTTATTTTTATATAGTGGAATGATTAAGTATAAACTTTCATTCTAAACAAGAATATTAAATAAATGGAAAATAACATTTCCTTTTTCAAGATCTACCATTATAATAAAATGGAAAAATCTAAAAAGGACAAGACCTAGCTTCGGGTCAATTATAAGACCGGGCCAAGATGGTAAGACCTGTTAAAAATATTCAAATCATTAATTAAGAATCTTAAGTGTGAAACCTAGCCTACGGGTCAATTATAAGACCGGGCCAAGATGGTAAGACATGTTTAAAAGATTCGTATTCCAGTTAACATCTGAAAACATGTTAACACTCCCGGCAGATGTGATTCATTGGAAATCACACACGTTATTAAGGATTCTTCAAAAGATTCCTAACCCAGTTTAATGATCTCCGAATCCTGGGTTTACATCATCAATTAAGATGATCATATATTAACCATATGTGGTAATATAGTGCCTACGGGCATTGCTCCTTTCTATATGAGCCAAAATACAGTGGTAGCTATGACTCCCTGTCAGAAAAAAAAAAGGTAATGAACTAGGTTCAAACCTCAAGGCTTTGATTCTCTGAAATCCTAGCTTATAATTTATATATGTCCTTGTGACTAAGCCTGTTGTGCTAATATACTTAAAGGCCTTGATTCTCTGAAATCATGGCTTATAAATTAAAAATGTCCATGTGACCAGGCCAATGGGTGCCACTAATAAAACTGTTAATGTTTTATAATTAGGATAAATTAAAATAGAAATCCTAAATAAATATGATTAATAAATTAACCAAATATGGTCTCTGCTTACCATGGTTAATGAATTTCCCTAAGGGGCAATTCCGTAATAAACATCCCTTAGAAGGGAAGTGCCTACGGGCTATAGTTGATGTCCTCTGAGACTAAAGATAGTGGTAGCCTATAGCTCCCTGTCAGGAAAAGGTAATGAACTTTGATTCAAACCTTAATGCCGCGATTCTTTGAAATCATGGATTATAAATTAAACTTGTCTACGCGACTAGGCCATTTGTGCTATTATTAACTTATAAATTAGGATTTATGATAAAAATCCTGAATAAAATAAATATCCTTCCTTCCCTGTCAGTATGCATTTTAAAAGGGAATCTTAAAGGTGAAACCTAGCCTACGCGGCCAAGATGGTGAAACCTACTCAAGTGATTCAAATCCTTGTTAACACCTAAGAACGTGTTAGCACTCTTGACAAATGTGATTCGAGAAAATCACAACAGTCATCCTTATATTGGATTCTTCCAATCCCCTTATCTAGCCTAGTGATTTAGAAATCATGGCTTATATCATCCTATAAAATGATCATATTATAAACATCCGTTAGCGATGAAGTGCCTACGGGCTAAACTTGTTGTCCGATAAGACAACGACAGTGATGGTCTTTGACCTCCTGTCTAAAATATTGGACTATGTCCAAACATAATAGTCTATATGATCAATGCGATCATGACTAATATCATCTAATACGATGATAATATTACTTAACATCCTTAATGATGTTTTGCCTAAGGGCTATATTATATTGTCCAATTGAGACAAGACAATTGTAATCTTTTGTGATTCTTTGCCCAAGGGGGTGAGCTATACTCAAATCCCATAGTCTATACTATCATTGCGATCCTGATTAGTATCATCAGTATGATGATCATAATATTAACATCCCTCGTAGTGAAATGCCTACGGGCTATACTTTATTCTAGTGTCGGTAAGACGAAGGTAGTAGTGATCTTTATGATCCCCTATTCAAAATGGTGTGATTTTACCCAAACCTAATAGTCAATATGATCGTTGTGATCATGACTAATATCATTAGATACGATGGTTATATATAAACATCCATTAGTGATGTTGATTGGCTTATTTTTCTGCCAAATGAATCGTCTTTCAAGACGATGACAGACAGTTGTAGTCTATGACTCCCTGTCCAAAGGTGAAGAACCGCGTTCAAACCATGAAGCCCTAATCTAATAAGATTGCGGCTAATAAATTAAGGACCTTGGTGATAGACCATCGAGTTATGTTTTAAAGTCATTCATGACAAGCCTATGTGCCAAAATTTGTTATTCGTGACAAGCTGACATATTAAATGTTAACATTCCTGGTGACATGCCTTGTGCCAGATTTGATAAATGTCCTTATGACAAGGACGTTTGTGCCATATCTAAATGACCTTTGCGACAAGGCCTTCGTGCCGTATAATCGTTCATGTCCTTCATGACTGGGCTTTATGCCATATCTTTCTACGTCCATTGAGACAGGCTTCTATGCCATATATGTATATATATAATAAAAGTCTTGTAAGACTAGCCTTTGAGCTATTTATGATCGTTCGTGTGCCAAAGACAGTTGTGACATTATGATCCCCTGTCAAGCAAATATTGGACTCGTTCCAAACTGTGAATGCCATTGATGGTCCTTTTGTGGCCTAGGCTAAATATAATGGAAATACGTTCAAATAACATTCACTATGAATGTTCGGAACAGAATAGCCCATGCGGTTTATGAATGTCGTGACTAATCTAAGTCAGGTCATCAGGATGATGATTAATAATTGTTAAATCTTGGTGATTGGTACCAAGTTTCGAGTATGGAAAACTCGGATGAGGTAGACGACAGTCGCAATACTATTAATGCGACGAATGTTAATAAAAACTACAAAGGTAAACCTCAATATTAATGGAGTTAATCTCCAGGCTGTGGTTGACGCAACAGTTGGAGGGATCATGGGAAAAAGTCATGAGACAATCCAAAGAGCCGAATGCTTCTCGCTCTAAATCTCATTCAAAAACCATGTTTAATTGCTCATGAGGAGAGCTATATTCACACTTCAAATATGAAGGATGAACCAAAGAAGGAGGATAACTCCCAGAAATCTGGGAAAGAGAGCAAGTACAGGCCTAATAAAAAGCAACGTAAATTCAGTAAGAAGCCTGTATACCTCAGAGACTGCTTCAGCATTATTATATCCATTAGGAATCAGTTTTTTTTCGATGTCCTAGTTCCGTTAAATATAAGGACTCAATATAGTGATAAAAATCGATTGGTTACCTTAAAAATCAAGCCCATATTGTGGGTGATAAGAAGCGATTAATTATCAAGACTCCTTATGAGACAACCCTCATAATTACATGTATCCGTACGATTAATTAATATTAAACATAAAAAAATGGTGGAATTGGCCGTCCCCGGAATCGAACCTGGGTCTAGGCCGCACCCTTTCGCGCGCCTAGCCAACCGAGCTAGGTGCCTAGTTTGTGAAAATTTTCATTCTAATTAAATATAAGTACATATAGTTGATATCCCTTTAATCTCTATCGATTTCGAATACCAAATGGTATGACAAAAGCGCTATATGAGGATTGGTGTATCTTAATAAGTTCCATAGATTGCTTCCATGCCTGATCAGTATGGAGGTTTAATGCATGGGACCACAAAGATATCCCAATGATCATATGGTACTAAAGTCAACTAATAGTATTCAAAGAAGATATCCAGAATGAAATTGTCCAAGTAAATATTCCCGATTAAGGAATTCGTGGACTAGTAACTTAAATGTGTCACTTATTTGGCACAAGCAATGATGGGTGAACTGGAGCCTGAGATATGGAAATCTCTGCAACCTCCTTGTACCATTGATTATCTTCTCCTAAGATTACCCTGTTTACCCCTGGGGGGCAGGTAGAGTTAAGTTTCATATCCCATTTAAGGCTGTGTTATTATGAAATCTCCAAGACAGCTAGTACCATTATTGGCAGAATCGAAAACCCTGGTTAAGTAAGTTTTAAGATATAGGTTCATAAAGCCAAACTCAATATCCGGAGAATTCGGTATAGTTAAATTTAAAAGACGGTTCATTTTGCTTATGCATTGTTACCGCAACCCCACTTAGGCAACGATTAAGAATTGCCATCAGCTGCCCAGGATTGGCGATTGGTTCGACTAACGGCAAGGATTAGCTATTCCTTAAAATTTGTTAAGCAGTGGTTGGAATAACCATCTCACCTTAAGATAAGCTTTTCCATAATAGTTGCCACATAAGTATCAAGGTGGCTCCTTTGGAGACCTTGTATAAATGAAATATCAAAACATCCGTTGGATGGACGAGACTTTGGGGAGTCCAATTATCAGAATCTGAGAGTTGACTTGGAATCAACGAATAAGATCAAACAAACCCCTAATTATCTATAAGTTGCCATTATTCAGCAGAAAATCAAGGATTAATGGATAGTAGTAACCTTCCTAAAATCCTTGTTAAGAAATAAGGCTCAACAAAAGATATCACCCAGGCAGGGTGTGCCAAATTTGCTAAATTATCAGGCTAGTCAGGCTCTGATTATATAGAATCATTCGAAGGATTCGAATGTATCAAGATTAAGTAGCTTACGAGCTAAGACCTAATTAAGGACTTGGTGGGACGCGCAATGTGACCCACACTAATCATTTAGCGACGTCAAGAAACACTATCACATAATGACATACATATTTATGATATGATGAGCAACCTGTGTCGAGTAAGGATCGACAGGATTAGAAGCTCCAAAAGATACATGTGCCTATTATAAAGGTCAATTTGAGTGCCTTAGAGGCTCAAAGGTACTAGGGAAGTTTAGGCCTAAGATAAGACAGGAATCACTTCCTTTAATTCAGTAAATCTCGGGTTGAGATTTATTTTAAGGGGGTGAGGATGTAACACCTCGAAAATTCACGTCCTATAAAGTGTAGACACGTGTTATAGGTTTGAACGTGTGAAAGAATGCTCTAGAGGGACTAAAGTTGACAAACATGGAAAGTATGTGAATATAAGGGTTGAAAATGTCAACAAAGGATAAATATACTTTATATTAACCCTACATGATGCTCATACCTTCAAACGAATAAATCATGGATCATACAAAGCTAATTGTGAATAAAAGTGAGAGATTACAAACTACAGGGGTTAAATGTGTCAACATGTTTAAGTTATACCTCTGAGTGACCTTTTAGCAAACCCAAAGCTTTGTAACGGTTAATTATGCTCACTAGAATGCACGATTAAAATTAAATAAAGTTTCGTTATCGTATGAGAAAGTTATGAGCAAATTCGTATGCGAGGGGTTAAAGCGTAAACGTTGAAAGTTATGGCTTTTCGGGTGATAACCAAGTAAACCAAGGGCTTAACAAAGTAGGTATAAGACTTGAAGCCTTATAAGTCAAGTTGAGGGGCTCAAAATGCAAGAAACAAAGGTGGATTGACCTTTCGGAGGACCAAGAGCCAAGGATGCAAACTGAAAAAGTGATTTTTGCCCTGATGACAGCCTTGAGGACCTCAACATTGGGGACCTTGAGGTCCGTAAGCTAGTGCCCAGATGTGGAAATTCATTTTTCTTGGCTGTTCAGCTTTGGAACCGACCCAAAACAGATTTTTTCACTTTGTGGGCGACCCCTAAACATCCCTACACACTTAGGGACACTTGTTGATGATTTGTGGTCAAGTGTAGACTTGTGTGTCAACAAATCATGGTGAATTGATCACTATATAAAGCCATGAACTTGCAAACATTCACTCACACCTTCCATCTGCATTGTGGATCATTTCTGGAGCTCCAAAGCAGACCCAAGACCTTCCTACTCGAGCATAGGACTTGTGTAAGTATGCTAGACCTTCCTCGATTAAGTTTTTGCTTAGTTATTAGCTTAAAAGTCAACCGTCGTAATTAACGGTTAACCTAACGATTAATCGCTAATGGTCCAGCGATTAGTCAAGCTTAGGGTAGTTATAAGTTGGTAATTATGTGGGCTTTAAACCCTTAAAAGGGCACCCACTGATTCCCATCCTAACTATATCGTTTGTCGGGTCAAACTTAATCCGAAAAAGTCAACAGAAGCATAAAACGCATAATTAGCAATCTAGAAGGTGTGCAACCTGTTTGATCATTAATATAACTTGGTAATTAGTGTAAGAACATGTCTAAACATGTTCAACCCGACATTTTCCTGTTTTGACCCGGTTCGGAACCGAAAGTCGCAAAGCTTTGACTTTTGCTTTGACTTCAGTTCTGACCCATTTTGGTATGAATTAGAAATACCTTAGAGCTTCATTTGGACCAGGTTACATGCTAGTATAACCCGTTGTGATTATACACCTCGGTTCATTAGTTATCCGATTAATGCGCATGATTCCGATTAATTGCTCATATGTTGACCATTATGCCCTTGTCACCTTAAAACGTGATTTTTGGAAATGTAAAAGAGTAGAAACCTTAATTACTAAATTATAAACTTGTATGCAAAGTTTGACATCAGTTTGAGGTATAGAATGAGAGTTATGCTCATTAGCGTAAAACGAAGTCTTTATGTTAATAAAATGGCGTAATTGGCGTATAGCCTAGTTAAGCCTACTTTTTGTTATCAAACGAATTACCCACTGATGTAATATATTATTTTGTTATTTTTAAAGATTTTTGATAAATTTTAGGCTGAGCATAACTCATAGTCGTAGGCTTAATCCGGTAATTGTCGGTTTTGCCCTTACGGGCCATAAAATGAGTTTTACATATCTAAACGACTCCAAACCTTTTGCTACTGATCTCATATGATAAATAAATTATTTTAAGCCTTCTAGAATAATAAAAAATCAGCTTTATGTATCAAACCCGTAAACGGCTTTTAATCGCCTAGTTAAGCGTTTTTAACGCATAGTATGTACTAAGATTATTTTAAACATATACGGGTTGATACCTACTGATATTTGAGGCAAATTATAATATTTTAACAGTAAGCAAAAGTTGATAAACTCAGACTTCAGTTTTGAGCTTTTCGGCTTATGTGAAATTACCAAAATGCCCCTACGGTGCATAGTTTGGTTATAATTGATAAATTTCACATATATACTTTACCCTACTGTTATAACTTATCAAATTGAGTATGTTTGCTGATTACATCAGACCTGTAACTCAGTTAAACATTTAAACTCTTTTATAAACTTTTAAATGACCAAACTACCCCTACGGGGCATAGTTTGTGTTTAAATTCGTTACGGGCATAATAAAAGACATCCTAATGATGTCACAACATAGTAGGGGCATATTAACTTAGGAAACCTGTAAATGGCTCATATGTATACCCGTTACGCTTATTACGCGTTCGGTTCGGTTTATGTAACTAGTTTGCATAAACTAGCCGAAACGGGTCAAACGATATCGTTTTTATCTCAAAATCCAGAATGTGAATAATAAACCCATATTAAACAAGTCTCAGAACTTGTCGGGTCTAAATCGCATTCTATCCGGTCTTCGCTTAATCATGCGTTTGAACCGTATCTTTCGGTAAGACTAACCGGTCTAAGCTTAGGCTTAATTAAAGACCCGTTAGCATTCTAATAAGTTATTATACCATCATTCCAGACTAGAGCCTTCCGGTAAATGGTACCTACGCTTACTTAAGTGAATACGGCTGAGTTATAAATTCTTGCTAATTAAGACAGGAGCTAGCTCAGGTAAATACTCTTAACTTATTTTCCCTATACGGGCTTGGGATACGGTACTATAAAAGTACCGCTTGGTCGGGTGTATGTAGTCATTTAAATCGGATTGTGATTGATGTACTTACATAACCTGTTTAATATGTATTATTTTATTATTATTTGGTGTATGGCCTTTGGGGGTTAATGACCATGTCCCGGATATCCTTGGCATCATTCGAAGTAATGGCCACGACTTAAGCACGGGGTGTAGGCATACACTTGACAGATGCATTATGTAAAAACTGGTAATCCACTCGAAGGTATCATCCTTGTGGGCATTATACCGGAACTGGTAATCCACTTAGAGGATGATAGCCTGTGGGCATTATACCTGTGGCGTGTCAGTTAATCTAGTCCGGCCCTACAAACCGGCCCTAATGGACGACAAATAAGTAAAACTGTATACAAGATTATATACAAATAATTTTCCCAAGTTAAAAAGGTTAATTTTGCCTCTGTGCATTTTAATCAAATTATAAAAGATTATTTTATGCCACGTGCATCCAAATCAATTTTCTTAAACTCTTTTCAAATGAGTCAGTTGAGTGTATTTACCAGTGAAAACTGACGTATTTTCCAAAGAGGTTAAGTGACAGGTACTGAACGAAATTGGCTGGAAGCTCAGGGCGCTAATAAGGAATCTTGCAAGTTCTAGGCGTCTAAAGTCTGTTGAACAAATGATATGTTTAAAGATCCGCCTGTGGATCCTTTACCTTCCGTTGTAATACTGGATATTACTTTATATTCGGAAATGTAATAATATTTATCTTTTGCTTCCGCTGTGCATTTATATAATTGTGTTGTTTGACTATTATGTTGCCAACCACGTCACGATACTCCCCACCGGGCCCACCGGTGACACGTGGAAAGTTGGGGTGTGACAGCGTGTAGGGTGCTTTTCTCCATGGTGTGATTGAAGAAAATGTGTTTGTTGAACAAACCAACCGGGTGTGTGGATGCCTTGGCATGGATTGAACAACCGCACACTACTTCTCAAAGAGAAAGACAAAGACCTTCGCTGGTGCAATGTGGAAGACCAGCCGGACCCAGAGGTTTATGATCTTGTTGCTGTGAAGAGATTTCTCAGTAGCTACAAAATCGACTTTGAAATCCACATCTGGTGGATATCCAGCTTAGGAGACCACTCAGATTCCTTGCAATGCATGAAGCTGTTGCAGGATACAGTTTTAAATTTCTAATCTCTCCTATACTTGTCGATATTTAAGCTGCTTTATGAATTATTATCATCTCGTACAACAATCTTTGGCCAGACACGTTGATCTCGAATATCACCTCACACGTGATTATTTTTAATATGAAACTCGTCAATATTGTCATGGTCCGCACAGATTACCGACATGCCAACTGATTTTTCCAAAATTCGATAAATCATTTATAATTAACTTAATTTTGGTAAACGGCATTGAGGTAAAACATGAGTTAAAACCGACATCGAAAAATCGTTTTTGTAAATATCTTTGTGTTTTTAAATTATTGTAAGTTTGTTGATTTTAGGGGGAGTAATTCCAAAATTTGAAAATTCAAAAACATCAAAAAATTTCATAAACGCAAAAACAATAGAAAAACAAAAATGAATTTCCTGGCGAGAAAAAGAGAAAATGATAGTACATCAGTGGTCTGTCCAAACCTCTTTAAACTGAAATGCAAAATGAAAAATGTTAAGCAGCTCTATATAAGATGTATCTGTAGGCTCACAATCATCTTAAAGTGTGCAGGGTGACATAAACTTAAATCGACTGAAGACCAGGTGGAAACCACTCATTGGCATATGGTCTTAGTACCTAAATTTCGTTTGAGAGATTGCCGAGGTTCTGAGATATGTGGTCTTTATGCTGTTTATCATCTGGGTATCATGGTTGTTTCTTTTACCGAAACAAACGACGAGGAAGTCAAGATCTTCCATGATATCATACATACGTGTACATACTGCATACGACCTCAATAAGTGATCAACAATCACATGTCCACAAAACAAGTGATAATATATCACATTTATCCGGGAGTCAAGTTCGTCTCTTTGCTGTATGAAAGTACTGACTTGTTCACGGACTTGCTCTTGTGCCCTCATGCATCTGAAAATCAAGTTCCTCATCAATAAGTGATTCTATCACATAGGGCTTTTTTTCAAACCAAAATAAGTGAGTTTCTCACATTTTCATATACGTCAAAACAGATGATAAATGGTATACTCACCAGTAAGATGAATCCTCATGCATACCTTGATACGGGAATGTGTCGTGATGTGAATGAACACCGGTCGGTAAGTATAAATCATACCTTAACGTATCCCCTCGCCATGATTACATATGATAAGTTGAGCTTATGTGGATAACAATACCGATAATCGTTATAGGATGTTTATCTAATTGTTAACAAAATGAACAACAAGAATGTTTTGGCATGACCGTACACTGATATGATTCTCTTACCCTCGAAACTCGCAAAAAGAATGTTTGTATATATTTACTTTTCTTAGTTTCTGCAACTCTTTTTATATTTATTTACTGCTTTCAGTCTTTACATTTGAAATATTCAAAATGCCAAAAAGATTTTAGGTGTGTTTTAATTTAATTTTTTTTTAAAAATCAAAAAGATTTTATTTATGTTTTAGTTTTGATTAACCGATGTTGGAACTCAAGGCTTCGTTACCTGAAATCTGATTGAAAACTAAATCGACTAAATCTTCATAAACGGTCGAAATTTTGCAAGTTTTGAAAGTTAAGAACCAAAATTGAACAATTTGTTAAACTTTCAAACTGTCGGACGGTAGTTGATTGAAAATATGGTCACATGTGTGTCACTTGTTTATGTTAACTATATTCCAAGCAGTTGTTCTCATTACGCGTTTAGCTTTCTTGCATGTGCAGATGCTAAAGGCAAGGAGAACATGTTCGATGATAAGCTTCGGAATAAAGACACGTAGTGAAGGCACTCAAATGAGAAAGATGATCGAGTTGCCACTGATCAATCATCAACACCACAAGGATCTCAAGTATTGAAGATCAAAAGATTCCCAAGCATAACTTAAGGGGGAGTTTGTTAACACACTACCTAAATGAAAAGGGAGTTTGTTGATACACTTTCTACTTACGACGCTTGAAGACTTTGAAGATCCTCAGACATGAAAGACATGGAAGACGAACCATCACGAGTAGCGTCCAAGGGGGAGTTTGTTGATACATATTTTGTGGACGCGACTCGGTTCGGTTCAACTCGGTTAGGTTCGGCACAAGCCCGACATCACGACATTCCTCTGTCGTGCGCTCCAGAGTTCGACACGCGAAGCACGAAGCGGCGCGAGCCGTTTCCCGCCGCCACATCATCATGACATCATCATGATGATGTCACATGTTGACTAATTACATATTCACGTACAAAACTGCTATATGTTAGTACATGTGCATTGGGCCAAACCTTTAAGATCTACATGCATTGTTTGGACCAATCATCATAATAGGCTGAAATCATTGGGCCGGAACATCCATTGGGCCGAACCCCTATTTGCTTACATGCATGTTGTAGGTCCGGCTAGGGGAGGATCTAGTCGCCTAAACCTTGTATACGAACCACTCCGGTTGTGCGGAATCCAACCGGAATAGCAAACCGAGAGCGAACACGTAAAAACACGACACGCAATATTCACCGATTAACACCTCTGTATTAATGCTATGAAAAGTCTGTTATAAATCAACGTTTACAGATGTATTCTATAAACTCTCTCTCGTGTGTGTGTGTGCTCTGTTCTGGTGTCTCAGTGTTCTCTCTTGTCGAAACAGAACAAATGAACTCTATTTATACTAACAGACACACATACATATGACGAAACATAAAACAGGCGACGAAACAGAATCATGGTCGACGAAACACATCTGTTTCGTCGACTTCTGGGCTGATTCGCCGATGTGGTCTTAGGCCCAGTCAGTTTAAGGCCCAATCCCTGATTCGTCATCTTCTTTTAGCCCAAGGACTGTGATGTTGAGTCCAGTCCTTGTCTTGTCTCTTTTGTTGGCTTGACGTCTTGTACATGACGGAGGAAAGTCGTGTCAACACGGGCCGAACCGAGTCGCGTCCACAGTATCATGTATCAACAAACTCCCCCTTGGACGCTACTCGTGAGGTTCGCTTCTCATATCTTCTATGTCGGAGGATCTTCAAAGTCTTCACGTCTTCAAAGCAGAAAGTGTATCAACAAACTCCCCGTTTCATGTAGGAAGTGTGTTGACAAACTCCCCCTTAACATAAGCTCTCCTTTGAGGTATGCTCGTGAAATACTTGTTCGTTATGAAGTGAGATCCTTGTGGTATTGATGATGGCCAGCGGAAACTCGATCATCTTTGTCTTTTGAGTGCCTTCACGTTGTGTCTTCATTCCGAAGCTTGTCATCGACCATGTTCTCCTTGCCTTTAGAATCTGCACATGCAAGAAATCTAAACGCGTAATGAGAACAACTGCTTGGAATATAGTAAACATAAACAAACGACACACGTGTGACCATTGTTTAATCAAACACCGTCCGATAGTTTGAAAGTTTAATGTATTTTATCAATTTCAATTTTAACTTTCAACACTTTGCAAATTTCGACCGTTTATGAAGATTTAGTCATTTCGGTTTTCGTTCAGGTTTCAGGTAACGAAGACTCGAGCTCCAACATCGTACGATCGAAAATAAAATAGAAATAAAATCTTTTTGGCTTTTATCAAGTTTATATTAAAACACACTTAAAATCTTTTTGGACTTTTTGAATATTTCAAATGTAAAAACAGAAAGCAGTAAATAAATATTTACAGACATTCTTTTTGCGAGTTTCGAGGGTAAGAGAATCATATCAGTTGTACGGTCATGCCAAAACGCTCTTGTTGTTCTATTAGTTAACATTAAGATAAGCATCCTATAACAATTATCGGTATTGTTGTCCACATAAGCTCAACTTATCATTTGTAATCATGGCGAGGGGATACGTTAAGGTATGATTTATACTTACCGACCGGTGTTCATCCACATCACGACACATTCCCGTATCAAGGTATGCACGAGGGTTCATCTTACCGGTGAGTATACCGATTATCATCTGTTTGACCGTATATGATGTGAGATTCTCACTTATTTTGATTTGAAAACAAGCCCTATGTGATAGAATCACTTATTGATGAGGAACTTGATTTTCATATGCATGAGGGCACAGGAGCAAGTCCGTGAACAGGTCAGTACTTTCGTACAGCAAAGAGACGAACTTGACTCCCGGATAAATGTGATATATTATCACTTATTTGTTTGGACATGTGATTGTTGATCACTTATTGAGGTCGAATGCAATATGTACACGTATGTATAGTATCATGGAAGATCTAGACTTGCGTCCCCGTTATTTTTCGGTAAAAGATACAACCATGATACCCAGATGATAAGCAGCATAAAGACCGAATATCTCAGAACCTCGGCAATCTCTCAAACGAAATTTCGGTACCAAGACCATATGCCAATGAATGGTTCCCACCCAGTCTTCAGTCGATTTAAGTTTATATCACCCTGCACACTTTAAAATGATTGTGAGCCTACCGATACATCTTATATAGAGCTGCTTATCGTTTTTCATTTAAGGTTTAAAGAGGTTTAGACAGACCACTAATGTACTATCATTTTCTCTTTTGCTCGCCAGGAAACTCATTTTTGTTTTTCTATTGTTTTTGTGCTTTTGAAATTTTTCCGATGTTTTTGGATTTTTCAAATTTTTGGATATACTCCCCCTAAAATCAATAAACTAAGACAAATTAAAAACACAAAGGTATTTACAAAAATGATTTTCCGATGTTGGTTTACTCTTGCTTGACCTTAATGCCGTTTACCAATAATAAAAAGTCAAATCTTGATTTGTCAAATGCTTTGGTAAAAAGGTCGGCACGTTGGTCATCGGTGTGGATATAAGCAACATCGATTAGCCTTTTCTCAAAGCAATCACGTATAAAGTGATACTTAATGTCGATGTGCTTAGTCTTTGAATGCTGCACAGGATTTTTAGTGATCTGTAATGCAGCAGAATTATCAACGTAAATAGGAGTAGTTAGGAATTCAAAACCGTAGTCGCGCATTTGTTGTTGGATCCACAGGACTTGGGAGCAACAACTTGAGGCAGCAATGTATTCAGCTTCGCATGTTGATGTAGCGACGCATGTCTGCTTCTTGCATTGCCATGTGACTAGGCGATTTCGCAAAAACTGACATCCAGCCGTTGTGGATTTGCCGTCGATTTTGCATCCACCAAAGTCAGAATCACTGAATGCGATCAAGTCAAAGTTATTATCCCTAGGGTACCATAGACCGGTGTCAGGGCAACCCTTCAAATAACAAAAAATCCTTTTTACAGCTGCAAGATGTGAGGCCTTCGGGTTGACTTGATATCTGGCAAGCAGGCACGTTGGGTACATTATATCTGGTCTTGATGCTGTGAGGTACATAAGAGATCCGATCATCGCGCGGTAGTATGAGGGGCTAATAGCTTCACCCTTCAAGTCTGGAGTAATTCCGTGATTTTGCGGCAATGGGGTACCGATGGGCGTTCCATCAGACATCTGGAACCGGCTCAAGATGTCACCAACATATTTAGTCTGATGGATGAATATCCCAGACTCAGTTTGTTGCACTTGTAGGCCCAAAAAGAAAGTCATTTCCCCCATAGTACTCATCTCGAATTTATCCTGCATAATGCGCTCGAAATTCCTACACAAAGCATCATTAGTAGAACCAAATATAATATCATCAACGTATACCTGTACCAGTAGAAGATCTCCATCTTGTTCTTTGATGAAAAGAGTACAATCGATAAGACCTCTGCGGAATCCATTCTCCAGCAAATAATTAGATAAGGTTGCGTACCAAGCTCGCGGTGCTTGATGTAGACCATATAGAGCTTTGTTGAGCAACCAAACCCGATCGGGATGAATAGGATCTTCAAAACCTGGAGGCTGTTCGACGTACACCTCTTCTTCCACCACACCATGTAAGAATGCACTTTTCACGTCCATCTGGTATACCTTGAAACCTTTGAATGAGGCATAAGCCAGAAAGATCCGAATTGCTTCTAGACGTGCAACAGGTGCATAAACTTCGTTGTAGTCGATCCCTTCTATCTGACGAAAACCTTGAACGACTAGCCTTGCTTTGTTTCGAATAACGACTCCACGGTCATCCTTTTTGCATTTAAACACCCAACGGGTACCAATCTTCTTGTAACCAGCAGGTTTGTCTACGAGTTTCCAGACACCAAGCTTCTGGAATTGTTGCAGTTCTTCCTGCATTGCTTCAACCCAAGAGCTATCTTTCAAAGCATCTTTCCAAGTTCTTGGCTCTTCCTGTGAGACATAACACGCGAAAGACCAATCATTTTGTTGCCCGGATTCTCGGATAGCTGCATACAAGCCTGCATTGTTGTTGTTCCGCAACATGTTTCTTGTTTGAACGCCACTTTGCACATTTCCGATGATATTTTGTTGAGGATGGGTATTATGAATCCTTGTCTCTGGATTATCTTGAACTGGAATGTTTGTACCCAGATTGTTGAGATTGAGATCAACAATTAATTCAATGCCCGGAATTGACGAAGAGGATGATGCAGTAGCTTCAGCTGTTCCAGGGACGCCCACTGGAGGAGTACCCTCTGAAGTACCATGAACTGCTGTTATTGGAGCTTCTTGATCTGCATCGAGAAATTCATCATCCTCTGAAGATTCGTTCAATTCGGTAGCATCGTGAAAATCCTCATTATCGAGAGCATTATTGTTCACTGAAGATGGTTCTTGATTGACAATAATGGGACGAACCAACGGTGAATCTGTTGCATTGTCACTCTCGAAAAACATCCTTGCTGCAGCATTTTCTTCAACTGCTTCAACATTGATCGAATTGAAAAAGTCATCGTACTCGAACATCCAAGGCTGACCAGGATTTCTAACCGGTAAAGTGTGCCTTTGTACTCTGACTTCAGACCATTCCTCGACCCTTTTAGTCTCTAGATTCCAGACTCTTAAGTTCGGGGTGGAATACCCAAGAAAGTATCCTTCAATGGCTCTTGCCCCAAACTTTCCATTAGGATCGATTATTGTGCACGGAGCTCCAAACGGTTCAAGATATGACAAATCTGGTTTCCGTTTGTTAATAAGCTCAAAGCAGGTCTTGTTGTGCCGTTTGACTGTAAGGACTCGGTTCAACGTATAACATGCAGAGGCCACAGCTTCAGTCCAAAAAGGAATCGGCAATTGTGACTCTACCAACATAGTCCTAGCAGTCTCGATCAATGTGCGGTTCTTACGTTCAGCGACGCCATTTTGTTGAGGAGTATAAGCTGCACTAAATTCGTGAAGAATACCTTTTGAAGTGCAAAACTCCGCCATGGCATGATTTTTGAATTCAGTACCATTGTCGCTACGTATCCGCCTAACCTTCAACTTATATAGATTCTCAATCTGAATGATTAAGTTTTTGATAATACCGAAGGTTTCACTCTTATGTGCCATGAACGCCACCCAAGAAAATCTTGAATAATCATCAGTAATCACGAGGCAATATTGATCATTCCTAATGCTTTTGTGCTTGACAGGACCGAACAAATCCATGTGCAAACGTTCAAGAGGAACAGCCACCGTGTTGACTTTCTTTGTAGGGTGTCGCTTCTTCGTTTGTTTTCCTTTCTGGCACGAGACACAGATGTCTTGAAGATGAAAATTTTTAAGAGGAACACCATTCACCAACTCGTTTGACACCAAATGATTCATTTTGCGTAAGTGAATGTGACCCATTCGTCTGTGCCAAGAGATTGAGTCTTTTTCTGTGGCTTTGGAAACGAAACAAGTTGCTTGTGCAGACGTTGTGATAGCTTGGCTCATATCAAGGATATACAGATCATTTATCCTTGGAGCCGACAAGAGAATCCATTCTTTTGGAATTTTGAAGCCGGGTTTCAGCACATAACATCCATTTGCATCAAAGTGTACTGAGAACTGCTTATCACAAATTTGAGAAACACTAAGAAGATTGTGATCAAGTTGTTGTACGAAGTTGATCTTGTCAAAACTAACAACCCCGTTGGAAATCATTCCTTCACCCGTAATATATCCGCCCTTATCTCCAGCAAAAGCAACATAACCTCCTCTAATAGATTTGACGTCGTAGAGAAGCTTCATGTCGCCTGTCATGTGCCTGGATGCCCCACTATCAACAATCCAATGACTACTGATAGTTCCTCCTGGAACACCCTGCACATGAACTCACACCATTAGTTGGAGATGGGGACCCAAGCCATTGTGGTCTTGGGTCTTCCATTTTCATCAATGACAATAACTTCTATTCTTTGATGATTTGAAAATTGTGATGGTCCCCCTGAATTTTTAACCGTTTTTGGTTTCCATGTCTGTTTTGGTTTACCAGTGTCATTGTTTAACATTTTAACTTCGTGATTGTTTGAAGTTTTTGAAAATTTTGAATTTTCTGGCTTAACGGAAACAGATTGTTTGTTAACCACATCGGTTTTAATTGCCTTTTCAATTTTCTTGACCTGTTGGCGTTTATGTTTCTTTTCCCTTTCTTTTACAAGGCGGGGATCTTGTTTTACAGAAACAGATCGTTTGCGGTCAGTTTTGTCACGGGGATCATCTTCTTTGGCTTTTAATTTATGAAGATACGGGCAATTTCGAATGATATGCCCAATTGTACCACATTCAAAACATGATCTTCGTTCAACAAACCCCGAAGAAACATGTGATTGCCTTGCCGATGATGAACTTTGTGATCCCGAGGTACTAGGTTTTGAACTATTTAGTTCATTTCTTTTCATCACTGTTGCTTTCTTGACAAAATCTAGGTTAGATTGGTTTTCAAACTTTGCAATTTTGTCCGTTCCTTTAGATTTCACAAAGTTCACATACTTTTTCTTATTCTTATTCGGCTTCCTTTGACTTGGAGTCGGTGTTTTACCTCTTGGTTTGGCATGATTTTGCTGTTTTTGCACTGTTGGTAATTTTTGATTGCCAAATTGTTTTCGAACTTCGGCCTTTGGGATAGGAGGGCACTGTGTGACTGTAACACGTGATCCTGTCTTTCCCAAAAACTTACTTGTTGAATTTTCAAAGACTTTACTGATTAATGATTGATTAACATTCTTAATAGGAAAATCTTTGTCTGAATAAACTTTATCATCACCAACAAGAGTGTACAACAAATCCACACTCTCCGACTCTTTTGCAGATGTTGACTCGGTTGGAACAGTCTTAGCGGGTTTTGCGGGAGGATCACATAGAATATGATTCTCAAGAGGTATGTCCTCTTCTTTGATTACCGCATCAGACTTTTCCGAATCAGTATCATCGGATTCATCATCAGAAGAATCAGTATCCTCAATCACAACTGTAGGATCCTGATTCTGTTCAGCAGAGGACACACATGTATCTGCTGACACATCTGAATCTGATGATACTTCTTTCTTGTATCCGAGACCTGTTGCACATTCTGCTGCAAATTCCTTAACATCTAGAGGAACAGATGGTTCAAAATCAGTTCTATACTCCTCATCGGGCAGTGCATCATAATTGTGTCTGACAGGTGGTGGACATTGCTTATATCCAATACATGTGACATCCTTTTTCTCTTTCTGAACATCAATGATGTGATCCAACACATAGCTAGAGCTCAAATAGCTATCTAACTTGAGTCGGATCGCCTCACTTTCGGTTTTAACACAAGCCATTTCCTTTTGCATTACCTCAAGGCGAGTAATATACAAATTAATGTCAGTTTGTTTTCTGGAAACCATTTTTGTTAACTCGATTTTATCTTTCTTTAATTTTTCAATCATCGATTTAAAATCCTTTTCATGGTTTTCATAAAACATGTTGGCTTCAGTGCACTTTGAAAGATCAACAGTTAATTTCTGATTATGAATGAATGTCACATCATATTTCTCTTGCAAAGCCTCGTGTTTGCCTTGCAATTCACACCACTTATCATTCAATGACACATGTTTGTCTTGCAAGTTAAACAAACTAGCTTGTACAGCATCATGTTTGCCTTGCAACTCAGACATGTTTGCCTCTAAATCAGCACATTTACCATTTAAACTATCACAGTTATCACAGCTAACAGAAGTGGGTTCATCGACACATACCTGACTTGATGAACTGTCGACATTAGCCATAAAGGCTGAATGGAGAGAAGACGAAGAATAAGCAGCTTGATCCACCAAAATAGATCTTCTTTGAATTCCTGTTGCAGCTTCATCCAATAGCTCATCAATAACTGCATCGACTGACGCACTTGATGTGTCATCTTCCCGATCATTCCCTGAACCCGAGGACTCTTCATCTGAACTTCCAGTGTAACCGGAGCTGTCTTCATCTTCAGAAGATTCATCACCATTGGTGGAAGATTCTCCACCACTGGCGTGTTTAAGATCCTTGACAATTTCAGCAAAGCAAACTGTTCCATCTGGAGCATCATTTCCCAACTGGATCGACCAATCACAACCTTCATCTACTTGAACCACAAGTGCCTGGTTGGCATTTGATGGTCCTGCTTGGCTTTGGTTGTTGACAGGTACCAACGTACGAACATTGTTCCTGTTCTGGTTCTGCTGGTTGCCTTGACCTCTGAAAGGATTCTGATTTCCATGTTGAGATGGCCTCGTACATTCACGCTTGAAATGACCACGTTCACCACAATTGAAGCATTTAACAGCCTGCTTATCAAACCCATACTTGGTGTCTTTCTTGCTTTCCAAGCTGGTTCTGCCCGTTCTTTCCATGAAATCCTTTGCTCGCCTAACAGCACTGGCAAAGGCCCACTTGATGTCCATCATCTCCATCTCCTCTTTATCTATCTGCTGATAGTCTTCTTGTGTCAGATTAATGTTGCCAATCTGACCTTCTACCAATCCACAGTATGCGCTCACCAAAGTGTTTAGCAGCTCCATGTGTTCCTTGGCTACTTCCACACTGACTTTAGAAAAGCTTGAGGTGTCGAGCCGTACTGTATTTGGCTTTGATTGCTGACTAGCAGATGATGTGCTTCCATAACATGCTTGCTGTTGAGGAGGAAGTGGATTCCCATACATATCAGTTGTTCTGATAGGCTGTTGTGGTGCTGGTTGAGAAGCTGGTTCAAACGGATTTCCGTACATATCTGTAGTTCTGATAAGTCGTTGGCTCTGCTGTTGTGGTACTTGTTGAGGAACAGGTTCAAGCGGATTTCCATACATGTCTGTTTTTGGAAGGACTGGAACTTGAACAGTATTGCCATACATGTCAGTGGTAGACACAAACGCTGTTTGAATTGGAGCATGTGAAGAAGGTTTTGTAGAAGTGCTAGAAGTTCCATAATACATCTCAGGATTTTGTGGCACTGGAACTCTTTTCGCTTTAAGAGTTTCTTCCTGATTCTTGTTTTCCAAGATTTGAACAAAGTCATTGAAGCTTGTTGTAGCTAACGTGTCATTGCACTTCAAGATTTCCAAGAAAGTATTCCATTGGGGTGGCAACGCATCAGCAAACTTTTTCACAATCTCTGCTGAAGGTGTAACAACATCAAAATTTGACAATTCAGACAGCAAATGATTAAATCGACTTGTCAAATCTCCTAAAGATTCATTCTCCATACAAGAAAAACCATCGAACTCTTTCTTTAGCAAGTCTTTTCTCAATTGACGTGTTGCTTCATTTCCCACGCCCCTTATCTTCAATGCGTCCCACAACCTCTTTGTTGTCTTGTAATTGATAAATTGATGATAAATGTCTTTACTTAACGCCTGAGTAAGAATGGCATACGCTTTCTTCTCTAAGTCATAGACCTTCTTCTGATCTTCCGTAAGATCAGCAAATGTAGCAGCAGATGAAGCGGCAACCTCTATTGTTTGATCAAAATCTGTGATGAAACGCAACCACAGTTCTGTATTTTGACCAAGGACGTATGTATGAAATCTACCAAACCATCCCGGATATTCACTTAAGTGCATCAACTTTGGAGGCCTATTCAAACTTCCCGTTTCACTTTCGCTTAGCAAAATGCTTTGAACACTTGGAGCTTGATTTGATACGAATGCCCATTGACCGGTAGATGTAGCATTAGCTTGCGAAGATGCCGGTGCGGGAGACGGAGTTCCATAGTACATTTCTCTAAATAAATCCTCACTGCTTCTATACTTGTTTTCTGTATTTGACGGAGTACCCCAGGCCGGATTCATTTTTGATCAAAAATAATAAAACCTGAAATTCACACCTCAAACAAACTGTCAAAGCACAAATACAAACCTTCTGTTAAAAACTGACAGGTGTTTTGACGAAACTGGCTTATGATTTTGTTCAACGAAACAAGATGATTGACGAAATAAGCCTAAATTTGATATGCGACGAGACTGATTTGAACTAAAAGTGTCGACGAAACAAGCCCACTTGTGATTTGGGCCGCCACACGACGAAACAGAAACCCAAGGTTGACTACGAAACAGAAGCCCAATATGCTAGCCCAAACCCACAACAATGTCCACGAAACAGAAGCCCAAAAACAAGCAATATCGACGAAACAGAAAGTCTGTTTCGTCGTGGAGGGGCTTGACGAATGAGACCTGTTTCGTCTGATGTCTGATTCGTCGAAACGGTAACAGGGGTTGGTGAGATCTGTCTGACACGGTACAACTTTGAGACAACCTTGCACGTCCAAGTTCACCAACCAGTATGGTCTCCAATATTTTAATCAAATTTCAATTTCCAATTCACAAACACTTATTAATTTAAACTTTTTAAGATCAAAAAGTGGGTTTCAAGAAGAACACTTTGAAGATGGCAAGAACACGATGAATTTTCCGGTGACTCGAAAATTTCCAAAACCCAAATTTTTGCTAAAATGTTTAATAAAAAAACCAATAACTAATATGTGAACGTTAATTTTACGAGGTTTTTAACAAAACATAAAGCAAAACACAACACTTAGCTCGATTTTAAGAAATTTTCCAGAAAATTATGAACTTTTAAATCCCGAAAAACGCAAGAACACCTCGGTTTTAACAAGGAGAAGAGCCAAGGCTCTGATACCACTTGTAGGTCCGGCTAGGGGAGGATCTAGTCGCCTAAACCTTGTATACGAACCACTCCGGTTGTGCGGAATCCAACCGGAATAGCAAACCGAGAGCGAACACGTAAAAACACGACACGCAATATTCACCGATTAACACCTCTGTATTAATGCTATGAAAAGTCTGTTACAAATCAACGTTTACAGATGTATTCTATAAACTCTCTCTCGTGTGTGTGTGTGCTCTGTTCTGGTGTCTCAGTGTTCTCTCTTGTCGAAACAGAACAAATGAACTCTATTTATACTAACAGACACACATACATATGACGAAACATAAAACAGGCGACGAAACAGAATCATGGTCGACGAAACACATCTGTTTCGTCGACTTCTGGGCTGATTCGCCGATGTGGTCTTAGGCCCAGTCAGTTTAAGGCCCAATCCCTGATTCGTCATCTTCTTTTAGCCCAAGGACTGTGATGTTGAGTCCAGTCCTTGTCTTGTCTCTTTTGTTGGCTTGACGTCTTGTACATGACGGAGGAAAGTCGTGTCAACACGGGCCGAACCGAGTCGCGTCCACAGTATCATGTATCAACACATGTCGACGAAACAAGGAAGTGTTTCGTCGACTTTGAAGACTCGTCAAGTGTTTCGTCGACAACTCTATGAGTTTCGTTGACCTGTTCAGTTTCATCGTGTCTGTGACTATATATATTCAGATAGAATTCACAGACTAGTTAAGAACATAGAACACACACACAAGAGAACCAGAGAGAGTTTACAGAGATTATTTTGTAAACATTGTATTGTAACCGTTTCAAAGCATTAATACATTGTGTGTTAATCGTTGAGTCTCGTGTTTATCATTTACGTGTTCGAACTTGGTTTAAGTTACCCGTTTGGATTCCGCACTTTCCGGTTTGTCGGAAAACAGGGAATAGAGGTTACTCGATCCTCCGGGTGGACCTACAATGTAGGATATTAACATCCCAACATTTACGAGGGAAGTACGGCATGTTTATTAGACACATTTTTTACCAGTGCAATTACAGTAGCTAAACCATGGGTTGTGCACTTGTGGCTCCTCGCAGAATTCTAGTTTATTAATCACCCATCTCATTTCGTCAACGTCGACTTCAACAGGGTATGGATCATTTGGCCGGTAGCCGGCACGAACAGCTTTTCACACAAAGTTGCAAACTCTGGAAGCGAGATACATGACGTCACCAAATTCTTCATTTTTAGCAGTGTCAAGGTGGGTTTCGGATTGAGTCTCACTTCATATAAACCAATGTCTTTGTTCATGGTTTATATCTTGAAATATCTTAAATCACTGATAGGGGGAGATCGGACTACAGATGAATCCAGCTGGCTTGTTTACTAGAAAACGAGAATGAAACCGTCCTTGAGTGTCTGGATGAGATCACAAACACCCACCTAGACGCTGTTGGTGAAAAGACGAGGGTACCTTTAAAGGCGTTTGTATCAGCAACTACATGAAAGGGGAAAACGAGGGAAATAAAGTTCATGCCTCATGATAGGATTCACAAGCCTGAAATCATGTGTTTTCCTTCCGAACATAATCAAGTAACCAGAAACTAATCCAACCCAGATCCTGCCACTGGAGCGGGGAAGGATGGTCATGAACATTCTTCCTTCAGAGTCCTCTAACCAGCACTCTTTTCTTTTAGAGCCACTCGAGTGGAGATTTGTATTGCATTTCTGCTTTGCCCTTGTCATACCTACACTATTAAAAGAAAATTGACTTTTCAAGATCCTGGAAAATGACAATTGCATCAGAATACCAATGTACTTAGCGGGGGGCAAGAATAATACATGAGTAGGTTCAATTTAGAAGAAAAATTAGCGTGAGGACATTGAGAACAAGATAAACAATTCAAATTTAGATCATTAAATTAAAATTTAAAAAAATAAGAAAACTATTGAATAGTATTAAAGGGTAAAACTATAATATATGAGAAGGTCCAACACCTTTTTGATAATTTTGTTACCTTTTAAATGTTAAAGTAAAGGTGCTTAAAAAGTATAACTATTTTGAAATACAAGTATTAGCGTTTTCTAAAAAATTTTAAATAAAATATTACTTGTTTTAAACAGACGAGCGATGTAACAAGGAAAAGGTGTTGTATAGAGATGTGTTTCTGGTAAAGTTTGAATCTGTTGATACATATTATGTGGACGCGACTTGGTTCGGTTCAACTCGATTCGGTTCGACCCGGTTAGGTTCGGCTCAAGCCCGACGTCACGACATTCCTCCGTCGTGCGTCCCAGCGTTCGACACGCGAGGCACGGAGCGCCGCGAGCCGGTTCCCGCTGCCACATCATCATGACATCATCATGATGATGTCATAAGTTGACTAAACCTTACAAATCAACAAATGTGATTTACGTAAAGGAGCTTGGGCCAATCATCTTCAAGACAGAATGCATGTTGGGCTTCTCACATTGGGCTTAAACCTTGCATGGGCCGAAACCTTCAATAGATCAACATATATACCGAAATCAAGTGATTTCGGTGGTGGGTGGACACCAATCGCACAACGAAGAACCAGAGAAACCGAGAGAGGGTGGACACCAATCGCACAACGAAGAACCAGAGAAACCGAGAGAGAGTTTTAGTGTGTTAACCGGATATTGATCCATCTTGTACTTTAACTCTTCTCTTTGATATATAAGTGTGTTAAACATTGAATCTTCGTGTCTATCATTTACGTGTTTGATCTCGGTTTGCTATCTCGGTTGGATTCCGCACAACCGGGTTGGTTTGTACACAAGGATTAGGCGACTAGATCCTCCCCTAGCCGGACCTACAAGTGGTATCAGAGCCTTGGCTCTTCTCCTTGTTAAAACCGAGTGTTTTCGGGTTGTTTTTCGAGTTTTTGAAGTTTATTTTTCTTGAAAAAATTCTGTTTAAAGCTTCAAAAATCCTCGTATTTTGCTGAAAGTTCTTATAAAAACCATTTTATTTTTCATTTTCACATGTTAAACCTTGGTTTTTAGTGAAGTTTCGGGCAAAAACGGGTTTCAGAAAGTTGTCGGTTTGCCGGAAAATTCATATTTCTGGGTTGTGTTCTTCATATATTCAAGAAACCTTCAAAGTGTTCTTCATAAAACCAACCTTTTTGATCCTTTGGAAAGTTATAGTCAAAGTGTTTGTGTTTTGAAAATTGTGATTGGATTAAAATATTGTTTACCTTACTTTGTACTTTGGTTGGTGAATTGGAAACATGAGCCGAAAGTTAAGTTGAAAAGAAGCTTGCTTTATGTCAGAAAGTTAGAAAGATAAGATTACTTTGCAAGTTGTGTGTTTATTTTGTCAACGGATCGCACAAGTTTTAATTCAGTCGCACAAGATTTTTGTCAACGCACAACAATTAATTAGCTGGGATCGCACAAGATTTGACTTAGTCGCACAAGAGATAGTTAATCGCACAAGAAGCTGGTACTCGCACAAGATTTGGAAGCCCAAAAGCTGTTTCGTCATTGGGCCTGGGCTGTTTCGTTAACTGGGAGCCCAAAAGAAAGTCTGGTCGCACAAGATATGTATTCGCACAAGTTTTAATCCCCCTTGCCGAAATTAGTCTTGGGGGATTAAAACTTGTGCGAGTACATATCTTGTCAGCTGGAATCACTCTCAAATGTGAGCTCTTGTCAGCTGGATTAAAACTTGTGAGAGTGATTCCAAATAAGACCTGGCCGAAATCCCTTGTCTGCTCTTGGACGAAATCAAGTTGAAATTACAACTCCTCAGCCGAAAACACTTCTTGTTTTCATCAAGTCTTGGCCGAAATCACTTGCTTGTTCATTTTCACCTGTGTTTGCTTTGTCTTGGACGAAATCACTTGCTATCCATTTAACGAAATCACAATTGGATTTCGTCAAACATTCATACTTGTGACATTTCTAACAGAAGCATTGATAACCCTTTGTTTTGAGAATTGTAAACAGGTACTTATCATACATCCAATATGACTTCAGTTTGGTCTTGCCAACGATCTATCAGAGCAACTGATATGTTCGGAAATCCATTACATGTTCGATCTACTAGACCAACAGGCCTGTACGGAAATCCGCTTCAACCTGTTCGATCTACCAGTGCCACAACAGCAAAGCCAACGACCTATCATAGCAACTGATATGTTCGGAAATCCATTACCTGTTCGATCTACCGGACCAACAGATCTGTATGGAAATCCATTACCACCAGTTGCTTCACAGTGCCATCGTTCTACTGTAGCACCATCATCTCTTGATTCAAGGAACTGCAGTCAAACAAAAACGGCGTTGTATGCTGAAATTGTCAAAGATGCCAGCAATGGTGAATCCTCGGGAAATAATGACAGTTCTGAGCATGACAGTAGTTCAGATGAAGATGTTTCAACTTCAGTTGAGGATGATACAACTTCAAGTTCAAGCGAGGATGGATCTGAATGTGAATCATCAAGGGAGGTTGTTGATTCTGATGCAGAAAGGTCAACATCTGAGAGTGATTCCAGTCAGGTATGTGTCGATGAACCCACTGCTGTTAATTGTGATAATTGTGCTAGATTAAGCGTTAAATGTGCTGATTTGGATGCAAATATGTCTGAGTTGCAAGGCAAACATGATGCTTTAAAAGCTAATTTGTTCGACTTGCAAAACAAACATGTTGATTTAGATGCTAAGTGGTGTGATTTGCAAAGCAAACATGAGGCTTTGCAAAACAAGTATGATGTGACATTCATCCACAACCAAAAGTTGACCGTGGATCTTTCTAAGTGCACAGAAGCCAACATGTTTTATGAAAACCATGAAAAGGAATTTAAATCGGTAATTGAAACATTAAAGAAAGATAAAACCGAGCTGACAAAAATGGTTTCAAGAAAACAAACGGACATAAATTTGTATATCACTCGTCTTGAGATAATGCAAAAAGAAATGGCTTGTGTTAAAACTGAAAGTGAGGCGATCCGACTCAAGTTAGACAGCTATTTAAGCTCTAGCTATGTGTTGGATCACATCATTAATGTTCAGAAAGAGAAAAGGGATATCACATGCATCGGATATAAGAAATGTCCACCACATGTTAGACACAATTATGATGCCATGCCTGATGAGGAGGATAGAACTTACTTTGAACCATCTGTTCCTTTGGACGTTGAGGAATTTGCAACAGGACTTGGATACAAGAAGGAAGTATCATCAGATTCGGATGTGTCAGCAGATACATGTGTGTCTTCTGCTGAACAGAATCAGGATCCTCCAGTTGTGATTGAGGATGCTGATTCTTCTGATGATGAATCTGATGATACTTATTCAGTAAAGTCTGATGCGGTAATCAAAGAAGAGGACATACCTCTTGAGAATCATATTCTATGTGATCCTCCCGCAAAACCTACTAAGACTGTTCCGACCGATTCCACGTCTGCAAAAGAGTCGGAAAGTGTGGATTTGTTGTACACTCTTGTTGGTGATGATAAAATTTATTCTGACAAAGATTTTCCGATTAAGAATGTAAATCAATCTTTAATCAGTAAAGTTTTTGAAAATTCGACAAGTAAGTTTTTGGGAAAGTCGGGTTCACATGTTGTGGTAACACAGTGCCCTCCGATTCCAAAGGCCGAAGTTCGAAAACAATATGGCAATCAGAAATTACCGACAGTGAAAAAGCAGCAAAATCATACCAAACCAAAAGGTAAATTACCGACTCAAGGTCAAAGGAAACAAACTCAGAAAAAGGACAAGAAGGTGAACTTTGTGAAATCAAAGGGAACAGATAAAATTGAAACATTTGAAAACAAATCTAACTTAGATTTTGTCAAGCAAACAAAAATGTTGAAAAGAAATGAACCAAACAGTTCAAAACCAAGTACCTCGGGATCACAAAGTTCATCATCGACAAGACAATCACATGTTACTTCGGGGTTTGTTGAACGAAGATCATGTTTTGAATGTGGTGAAATTGGGCATATTATTCGAAATTGTCCGTATCTTCATAAGTTAAAAGCCAAAGTTGATGCCCCCCATGGTAACAATTACCATAAAAGATTTGTTTCACCAAAACAAGATCCTCGTCTTGTTAAACAACGGGAAATGAAACAGAAAAAGAAACAACGACAAGAAGTTGAAAAGGTTTTAAAACCAGAGGTTGTCCAAACGCAGTCTGTTAAGTTAGAAATTAAAAATGAAAAACAAAAACAGATTTGGAAACCAAAACCAGTAACTGTTTCAGGGGGAGCTACATCAATTCCGAATCATCGGGAAATGGATGTCACAATTCTCGATGATGACGGACGACCCAAGTCTGTGAAGGCTTGGGTCCCCCTCTCCAACTAATCTCTGAATGAGTGTGCAGGATGTTCCAGGAGGAACTATTGATAGTCTTAGGATTGTTGATAGTGGAGCGTCCATGCACAAGATCAGCGACATAAGGCTCCGAAATATTGTTACATTTAGGAGAATATTGTTGCCATTGATGGAGAGAAAAGAAAAGGGAAAGAAGACAAAAATGTCTGATGCAAGAATGAAGTTTAAAAATTCGACCAGATGAAAAATGTGCCAAAATTTGGTTGTTATGGTTTTTGATCGGGTTCTCAGGATAGATTCCAACAAAATGTACGCACATGCAGCACGTCTGAAGTTCAAAATTAACAAGATGAACATGCAGTGTACATTTCTTCGCGGTGTGATTGACGAAAATGTGTTTGTTGGACAAACCAACCGGGTGTGCGGATGCCTTGGCGTGGATTGAACAACCGCACACTACTTCTCAAAGAGAGACAAAGACCTTCGCTGGTACAATGTGGAAGACCAGCCGAACCCAGAGGTTTATGATCTTGTTGCTGTGAAGAGATTTCTCAATAGCTACAAAATCGACTTTGAAATCCACACCTGGTGGATATCCAGTTTGGGAGAGCGCTCAGATTCCTGGCAATGCATGAAGCAGTTGCAGGATACGGTTTTGAACTTCTAATCTCTCCTATACTTATCGATATTTAAGCTGCTTTATGAATTATTATCATCTCGTACAACACTCTTTGACGTGACACATCGAAATCAAATATCACTTCATACGTGATTGCTTTGATAAAAGGCTTATTGATGTTGTTAAGGTCCACACCGATGACCATCGTGCCGACCTTTTTACCAAAGCATTTGATAAATCAAGATTTGACTTTTTATTATTGGTAAACGGCATTAAGGTCAAGCAAGAGTAAAACCAACATTGGAAAATCATTTTTGTAAATACCTTTGTGTTTTAAATTTTAGCTTAGTTTGTTGATTTTAGGGGGAGTAAATCCATATTTGAAAATCCAAAAACATCGAAAAATTTCAAAAACACAAAAACAATAGAAAAACAAAAATGAGTTTCCTGGCGAGTAAAAGAGAATATGATAGTACATCAGTGGTCTGTCTAAACCTCTTTAAACCTTAAATGAAAAATATATTAAGCAGCTCTATATAAGATGTATCGGTAGGCTCACAATCATCTTAAAGTGTTCAAGGTGATATAAACTTAAATCGACTGAAGACCAGGTGGGAACCATTCATTGGCATATGGTCTTAGTACCGAAATTTCGTTTGAGAGATTGCCGAGGTTCTGAGATATTCGGTCTTTATGCTGCTTATCATCTGGGTATCATGGTTGTTTCTTTTACCGAAACAAACGGAGACGAAGTCTAGATCTTCCATGATACCATACATACGTGTACATATTGCATTCGACCTCAATAAGTGATCAACAATCACATGTCCCTCAAATAAGTGATAATATATCACATTTATCCGGGAGTCAAGTTCGTCTCTCTGCTGTACGAAAGTACTGACCTGTTCACGGACTTGCTCCTGTGCCCTCATGCATCGAAAATCAAGTTCCTCATCAATAAGTGATTCTATCACATAGCGCTTGTTTTCAACCAAAATAAGTGAGTTTCTCACATCATATACGGTCAAACAGATGATAATCGGTATACTCACCGGTAAGATGAACTCTCGTGCATACCTTGATACGGGAATGTGTCGTGATGTGGATGAACACCGGTCGGTAAGTATAAATCATACCTTAACGTATCCCCTCGCCATGATTACAAATGATAAGTTGGGCTTATGTGGATAACAATACCGATAATCGTTATAGGATGCTTATCTAAATGTTAACTTAAAGAACAACAAGAGCGTTTTGGCGTGACCGTACACTGATATGATTCTCTTACCCTCGAAACTCGCAAAAAGAATGTCTGTAAATATTTATTTAATGCTTTCAGTTTCTGCATCTCTGTATATATTTATTTACTGCTTTCTGTCTTTACATTTGGAATATTCAAAAATTCCAAAAAGATTTTAGGTGTGTTTTAATATAAACTTTATAAAAGCCAAAAAGATTTTTCTTCTATCTTATTTTCGATTGTACGATGTTGGATCTCGAGTCATCGTTGCCTGAAACCTGATTGAAAACCAAAATCGACTAAATCTTCATAAATGGTCAGAATTTGCAAGTTTTGAAAGTGAAAATCTAAAATTGATAAATTTGTTAAACTTTCAAACTGTCGGACGGTAGTTGATTGAAATATGGTCACATGTGTGTTATTTTTTTATGTTAAACTATATTCCAAGCAGTTGTTCTCATTACGCGTTTAGATTTCTTGCATGTGCAGATTCTAAAGGCAAGGAGAACATGGTCGATGACAAGCTTCGGAATGAAGACACGACATGGAGGCACTCAAGAGATAAAAATGATCGAGTTGCCGCTAACCATCACCAACACCACAAGGATCTCAAGCATTGAAGTCAAAAGATTCACAAGCATAATCAAAGGGGGAGTTTATTGACACGCTACCTAAATGAAAAGGGAGTTTGTTGATACACTTTCTACTTATGACGCGTGAAGACTTTGAAGATCCTCCGACATCGAAGACATGGAAGTTGAACCTCACGAGTAGCGTCCAAGGGGGAGTTTGTTGATACATATTATGTGGACGCGACTTGGTTCGGTTCAACTCGATTTGGTTCGACCCGGTTAGGTTCGGCTCAAGCCCGACGTCACGACATTCCTCCGTCGTGCGTCCCAGCGTTCGACACGCGAGGCACGGAGCGCCGCGAGCCGGTTCCTGCTGCCACATCATCATGATGATGTCATAAGTTGACTAAACCTTACAAATCAACAAATGTGATTTACGTAAAGGAGCTTGGGCCAATCATCTTCAAGACAGAATGCATGTTGGGCTTCTCACATTGGGCTTAAACCTTGCATGGGCCGAAACCTTCAATAGATCAACATATATACCGAAATCAAGTGATTTCGGTGGTGGGTGGACACCAATCGCACAACGAAGAACCAGAGAAACCGAGAGAGGGTGGACACCAATCGCACAACGAAGAACCAGAGAGTTTTAGTGTGTTAACCGGATATTGATCCATCTTGTACTTTAACTCTTCTCTTTGATATATAAGTGTGTTAAACATTGAATCTTCGTGTCTATCATTTACGTGTTTGATCTCGGTTGGATTCCGCACAACCGGGTTGGTTTGCAGGGGCGGACCTATGTGGTTACTCGGGGGAGCGCCCGCTACCGCTAGGCGGGGAAAAATTTGACATTTTTAGTGTAAATTTTGGAAAAATTTGACGTTTTTTCGATTTCGTTGCCGCTTTTCTTATAAAACGTTACTGCTTGGCGTGGATCCTAGATCCGCCACTGTTGGTTTGTACACAAGGATTAGGCGACTAGATCCTCCCCTAGCCGGACCTACAGAATCTGTAATTTTATGATCAAGTGACAATTGTAACCTAATGAATGGATAAATTTAATGATCTTTATATTGATTCGCTTTTTTAAAAATCCATCAAACAAATAGATAATAAACAATTAATTATTATTGAATATTTCATAGTTGGATTTTGATCCTTTGGATCAAAATAATTGATTTGAGAAAATAAGGAAATAATTAAACAAAAAATAATTGTTGATATAAGAGTACAGATCACATTATATGAAAAGGTCAAGTTTTCTTATGTTAAAGCCAGATTTGATCAATTGAGTTCAAATTGTAAGCTCTTTATGAACAATAAAAACATATTTAGTAAAACTGAACATAAAAAGACATAAACTAGTGCATGATAATCATATTTAGAAATTGAGTAACTAGTATACCTTGATCTTTGAAGTCGACTCGGTCCAAGAGGTGGGCGTGTATGACTCATTGTTAATGTTGATTTTCAGCACACTTTGAGATTTGTTGTTGGATTGAAGATTCTGTTTGTACGAAAGTCGAAGAGTATTAGTGTTTTACTTGAGAACTAAGAATCCAAAGACAACAAGACCCTTTTCTTGAGAACTAAGAACCCAAAGCTAAGAAAGTTGCAAACTTGTCACCATCTTAAACTCACAATTAGTCAAGTACAAGTTTCAAGTTCAACTAGTTTCCCACGATACAACTAATATGTTTACTGTTCTTTTCATCTTCGCATGCATTTACTTGAACTACCAGATGAAGAATAGCCCACTTTCTTGCTCTACTCGTCAAGAATATTCAGCAAAGCACCATTCGCCTCATCAAAAAATTTACAAATTAAACAAACAGCACACATAGAGTATCCTTCCAGTTTTGTAAGTTTGGTTAAGTTGGAAACTAGAAATCGCAAAATGCAATAACAAAGATACCACTAGAAACAAATTTACTTGATCTTAACAAAAATCTCAAAATGAACCATCATGTAGATCTTTGGAAACTTAGAAATCTTCAAACAAATTGTATTCTTACCAAGTAACTCAATTTTATCAGTGTAATATTCAATAACATAAATCTTTTTGGGAAAACAAAATCTCAAAACTTTAATAGTACCCTTTCGTATAGGTAAGAAAGCAAAATCTCAATAGAATAAACTTTAATTTTGAGAAAACAAAGTCTCAAAACTTTAATCAGTGACTATGGCACCATCCACGCTATTGCCATCTCTACTCAAATCTAAAAGAAAGAAGTGACAAGTTATTCCGTAAATGTTCAGGGTCTTCTCCTTCATCAACAAGCATTTCAAAACGCATTCCGGGAGAATAATTAACGTTAAGTGCTTCCATGACCTTATCATAGGGAACTATAAAAGCAGAAGCACACACCCTGCAGTAAATTTTTATGTTTAATAACATACGATGAGACCATTTGCATTTAAGTGAAGAGGTGTTGGGGTAGAGAAGATTACCTAGGATGGTAAATTTCTTCGAAGTTAGTTCTTGTGTTCATGGCATAAGATGCATGGAATAATACGCCATGTCGCATAGTGTACATCTGATTTATAATAGCGCATATTTAACATTCAAAAATATATAATCATAATCTGAAAAGAAAAAAAACATATAACAAGGATATGGACATTTGAATTTATAATACCTGAGAGATACCCCATGAACAAGCAACATGTTATGATCCAATCCTCGGACTAGAGTGAAATCAATGTGTACCCTGAGTGGATTGATGGCTAACACACAAAAAAATATATACTTTTATAATCAGAACACGTTCGTTACAGAAAACCCTCAGACCAAATCGTGAATTAATGTTTTCAATTAGCCAACACATTTAATTTAGAAAACCGAAAATCCTAAAACATACACATTAAATTTAGAAAACATCAAGATAGACTCTATATATGCAATTCCTTTGAATTACGAAAACGGAAAATCGAAGATCAGAGGCTTTTGAAAACAACCCGCTATTTTGATACAGGTATATATACCAAAGATTATTTTTTATAAACTCCTAATGCAAATGAAGAAAAGTTAAACAGCAATCGAAAAATGGCTTACATGGACACTGAATCAGATATCTCATCCTGACCTGAAGTTACTGTAATAGAGCAGGTTGCGGCGTCCTTGAAAATCGAACATCGTATATGTAGAGGAGAACGAAGGGTAAACCCTGATCTGAATTTTTTAATTATAACCCCTCAAATTAGATGCCTTTTCAATTTATAGAACTCAACTATCATAAGATATAGAATTTTTTTATCTATATATGTATATTATACTATATTAAGAGAACTGGGTTTTCTACCCTTTTCGTAATTTTTGTAGGTCCGGCTAGGGGAGGATCTAGTCGCCTAATCCTTGTGTACAAACCAACCCGGTTGTGCGGAATCCAACCGGGAAAGCAAACCGAGATCGAGAGAAGGAGACCGAGACTCAACGATTAACACCAATGTATTAATGCTTGAAAGACAGTTACAAATCAATGTTTACAAAATAATCTTTGCAAACTCTCTATCAATTCTCTTGGGTTCTAACTTGTGCGTTGCCTTCTCTCAGTGTCCACCCCCTTCCGAAATCCTTTGATTTCGGTATATATATTTGCATGTGCGATTGGGTATGGGGTTCGGCCCAAAGTTGGAAGAAAGCCCAAACATTTTAATTGGCCCAGACTTCATGTACATGCACGTACATGAATTCGATTTGTTTCATATCTTTGAAGTTTAGCCAAAGTTGTGACATCATCATGATGATGATGTGTCAAGCGGGAAACGTCCTCGGCTCTCCGTGCTTCGTGGTAGGTCCCTCGAAGGATGAGGTCAAACCTTAACCTTGTTATGTCTAACACACTAGCGAGTGCGGAATCCAAGCTAGCATGCAAACCGAGATAGAACAAGCACAAACACAACACACAAACTTCACCGATTAACACCACTTGTATTAATACGTATGAAAGGTTCGGTTACAGCACAAGGTTTACAAATGTATTCTGTAAACTCTCTCTCTCGTGTGTGTGTTCTCTCAATGAAGTGTCACTCTAAAGCTCTCTCTCTCTAAAGAAGTGAACACATAACATGGGTATTTATACCCGACACAGCTCGTCTGGTCGAAGGATCAGATAGACTGATCGAAAGATCATCTATCGACCTGAAACCTATCGAAGGATCCACAAATACCTCGAAGGATGATATCCTTCGAGATATCCTTCGAGCTCATCCATCGAAGGTTTATGTTTCGAGCTCATCGAAGGATCTAAACAATCCTTCGATGACACATCCTTCGACACAGACATATTACAACCATTGTCTAACTGTTTGGCCGAGTCAAACCAGGAGGATGGTTGACTTGGTCAAACTTACAGGACTAACAAAGACATCGTTTTGTATCATGACAAAATACAGACAAAGTACAGACACAAGTGCACCAACAAACTCCCCCTTGGCTGTAGCTTTGTCTCGATCTTTGTCTCGATCTTTGTGTCTTCAAGTCTTTGACGTCCTTCCAAGTCTTCAATGTCGGAGGATCTTTAAAGTCTTCACGTCTTGAAAGCATAAAGTGTACCAACAAACTCCCCGTTTCATGTAGGAAGTGTGTTGACAAACTCCCCCTTAACATAAGCTCCCCCTTGAGTTATGCTCGTGAAATACTTGTTCTTTATGAATTGAGATCCTTGTGGTGTTGATGATGGTCAGCGGCAACTCGATCATCTTCATCATTTGAGTGCCTTCACGTCGTGTCTTCATTCCGAAGCTTGTCAACGAACATGTTCTCCTTGCCTTTAGAATCTGCACATGCAAGAAATCTAAACGCGTAATGAGAACAACTGCTTGGAATATAGTTAGCATAAACAAACGACACACATATGACCATGTCATAATCAAACACCGTCCGACAGTTTGAAAGTTTAACAGATTGTCAATTTTATGTTTTTAACTTTCAAAACTTGCAAATTTCGACCGTTTATGAAGATTTAGTCGTTTCGGTTTTCATTCAGGTTTCAGGTAACGAAGACTCGAGCTCCAACATCGTACGATCGAAAATAAAATAGAAATAAAATCTTTTTGGCTTTTATAAAGTTTATATTAAAACACACCTAAAATCTTTTTGGTATTTTTGAATATTCCAAATGTAAAGACTGAAAGCAGTAAATAAATATATACAAAGATGCAGAAAATGAAAGCAATAAATAAATATTTACAGACATTCTTTTTGTGAGTTTCGAGGGTAAGAGAATCATATCAGTGTACGGTCATGTCAAAACGCTCTTGTTGTTCTTTTAGTTAACATTAAGATAAGCATCCTATAACAATTATCGGTATTGTTGTCCACTTAAGCTCAACTTATCATTTGTAATCATGGCGCGGAGATACGTTAAGGTATGATTTATACTTACCGACCGGTGTTCATCCACATCACGACACATTCCCGTATCAAGGTATGCACGAGGGTTCATCTTACCGGTGAGTATACCGATTATCATCTGTTTGACTGTATATAATGTGAGATTCTCACTTATTTTGATTTGAAAACAAGCCCTATGTGATAGAATCACTTATTGATGAGGAACTTGATTTTCGATGCATGAGGGCACAGGAGCAAGTCCGTGAACAGGTCAGTACTTTCGTACAGCAGAGAGACGAACTTGACTCCCGGATAGATGTGATATTTTATCACTTATTTGAAGGGACATGTGATTGTTGATCACTTATTGAGGTCGAATGCAATATGTACACGTATGTATAGTATCATGGAAGATCTAGACTTGCGTCCCCGTTATTTTTAGGTAAAAGATACAACCATGATACCCAGATGATAAGCAGCATAAAGACCGAATATCTCAGAACCTCGGCAATCTCTCAAACGAAATTTCGGTACTAAGACCATATGCCAATGAATGGTTCCCACCTGGTCTTCAGTCGGATTTAAGTTTATATCACCCTGCACACTTTAAAATGATTGTGAGCCTACCGATACATCTTATATAGAGCTGCTTAAAATTTTCATTTAAGGTTTAAAGAGGTTTAGACAGACCACTGATGTACTATCATTTTCTCTTTCGCTCGCCAGGAAACTCATTTTTGTTTTTCTATTGTTTTTGTGCTTTTGAAATTTTTCGATGTTTTTGGATTTTCAAATTTGGATTTACTCCCCCTAAAATCAACAAACTAAGATAAAATTTAAAACACAAAGGTATTTACAAAAACACGATTTCCCGATGTTGGTTAACTCATGTTTTACCTCAATGCCGTTTACCAAAATTAAGTTTTAATCAGAAAAGATTTCTCGAATTTTGGAAAAATCAGTTGGCACGTCGGTAAACGGTGCGGACCATAACAACATTGTCTGGTCAAAGAGTGCTGTATGAGATAATAACAATTTATAAAGTAGCTTAAATAACGTCCCGGAGAGATTAGAAATTTAAAACCGTATCCTGCAACTGCCTCGTGCATTGCAAGGAATCTGAGTGCTCTCCCAAACTGGATATCCACCCGGTGTGGATTTCAAAGTCGATTTTTGTAGCTACTAAGAAATCTTTTGACAGCAACAAGATCATAAACCTTTGGGTCCGGCTGGTCTTCCACATTGCACCAGCGAAGGTTTTTGTCTTTCTCTTTCAGAAGTAGTGTGCGGTGTTCAATCCACGCCAAGGCATCCGCACACCCGGTTGGTTTGTTCAACAAACACATTTTCTTCAATCACACCACGAAGAAATGTACACTGCACGATAATTTTGTTGATTTTGAACTCCAAACGTGCTGCAGGTGCGTACATTTCATTGGAATCTTCCCTGAGGACTCGATCAAAAACCATGACAACCAAATTTTGGAACATATTTCATCTGGTCGAATTTTGCAACTTCATTCAACCACATTCTTTCACCAACATATTCTTCTTCTTTTCTTTTTCCCTCTCTCTCCATCAAAGGCAACAATATTCTCCTAGATGTAACAATATTTTGGAGCCTTATGTCGCCGATCTTGTGCATGGACGCTCCACTATCAACAATCCTAGGACTATCAATAGTTCCTCCTGGAACATCCTGCACACTCATTCAGAGATTAGTTGGAGAGGGGGACCCAAGCCTTCACAGACTTGGGTCGTCCGTCATCATCGAGGATTGTGACATCCATTTCCCGATGATTCGGGATTGATGTAGCTCCCCCTGAAACAATTTCCAATTTTGGTTTCCAAATCTGTTTTTGTTTTTCATGTTTAACACTTGATTCAACAAATTTTGTTTGGACAACCTCCGGTTTTAAAACCTTTTCAACATTTTTCCGTTGTTTCTTTCTCTGTTTCACTTCTTGTTGTTTAACAAGACGAGGGTCTTGTTTTGGTGAAACAAATCTTTTATGGTAATTGTTACCATGGGGGGCATCAACTTTTTCTTTCAACTTATGAAGATACGGACAGTTTCGAATTATGTGTCCAATTGTACCACATTCAAAACATGATCTTCGTTCAATAAACCCCGAAGTATCATGTGATCGTCTTGCCGATGATGATGAACTTTGTGATCTCGAGGTACTAGGTTTCGAACAGTTTGGTTCATTTCTTTTCAACACTGTTGCTTGTTTAACAAAATCTAAGTTAGATTTGTTTTCAAACGTTTCAATTATGTCCGTTCCCTTTGATTTCACAAAGTTTACCTTCTTGTCCTTTTTCTTGTTTTGGCTCTGTTTGCCCTTTCCATTTCCTTGGGCAGCGTGATTTTGCTTTCGTTGATTGTTTTGTTTTTGCAATTTTTGATTCCCATATTTCTTTCTAACTTTGGATTTTGGGATAGGAGCACACTGAGTTACTACAACTCCTGGGCTCGACTTTCCCAAAAACTTACTGGTAGAATCTTCGAAAACTTTATCAATCAAAGATTGATTGACATTTTTGATAGGGAAATCCTTGTCTGAATATATTTTATCAGATCCAATCAATGTGTAAAGCAAGTTCACGCTTTCACAGCTTCCAGATGAGGATTCAACAGACTTGGTTGTAGCACTCACAGACGGTTTTGCAGGTGGATCACAAAGAATGTGATTCTCAAGAGGTATATCCTCTTCTTTGATCACCGCATCAGACTTTGCTGAGTCAGTATCATCGGATTCATCATCAGAAAAATCAGCATCCTCAACAACAACTGGAGGATCCTGATTCTGTTCAGCAGAAGACACACATGTATCTGCTGACACATCCGAATCTGACGATACTTCCTTCTTGTATCCGAGTCCTGTTGCAAATTCCTCAACGTCCAAAGGAACAGATGGTTCAAAGTGAGTTCTATACTCCTCATCAGGCAGGGCATCATAATTGTTTCTCACGGGTGGTGGACATTTCTTATATCCAATGCATGTGACATCCCGTTTCTCTTTCTGAACGTCAATGATGTGATCCAACACATAGCTAGAGCTCAAATAGCTGTCTAACTTGAGTCGAATCGCCTCACTTTCAGTTTTAACACAAGCCATCTCTTTTTGCATTATCTCAAGCCTACTGATGTAAAGGTTTATTTCCGTTTGTTTTCTTGAAACCATTTTCGTTAGCTCAGTCTTATCTTTTCTTAAAGTTTCAATCATCGTTTTAAATTCCTTTTCATGGTTTTCATAAAACATGTTGGCTTCAGTGCACTTAGAAAGATCCACGGTCAACTTTTGATTGTGGATGAATGTCACATCATACTTGTCTTGCAAAGCCTCGTGTTTGCTTTGCAACTCACACCACTTAGCATTCAACGAAACATGTTTGTCTTGCAAGTCAAACAAACTAGCTTCTAAAGCATCATGTTTGCCTTGCAACTCAGACATGTTTGCCTCCATATCAGCACATTTAACACTTAATCTAGCACAATTATCACAATTAATCGCAGTGGGTTCATCGACACATACCTGACTGGACGAACTGTCGACATTAGCCATAACGGCTGAATGGAGAGAAGAAGAAGAATAAACAGCTTGATCCACCAGAATAGATTTTCTATCATTCCTTGCTGCAGCTTCTCCTAATAGCTCATCAACATCTGCATCGCCTGACACACTTGACCTGTCATCCAAATGATCATCACCTGAAGTCGAGGATTCTCCATCTGAGCTTCTACTGTAACCAGAACTGTCTTCATCTTCAGAAGATTCACCACCATTGGCGGAAGATTCTTCACCACTGGCGTGTTTAAGATCCTTGACAACCTCAGCAAAACAAGCAGTTACAGTAGATGGCCGATAGACTTGCTGTTGTGGAGCTGGTTGTAGAGGATTTCCATACAAGTCTGTTGTTGGAGCTGGCTTTACTGGAACTTGTATCGGATTGCCATATAAATCTGTTGTCACAGGAGGCCTTTGGGTTTGCTGTTGAGGCACCGGTTGAGGAACTGGTTGAAGCGGATTTTCGTACATATCTGTTGGTCCGGTAGATCGAACAGGTAAAGGATTTCCGAACATATCAGTTGCTCTGATAGGTCGTTTCGGTGCGGAAGATTCGGCCCAAAAAGGAGACAAATTCGTGTTTCTATACTTTCCACTATCCGGAGTCGGAGTACCAAAATACATATCTGTATTTACCGGAGTACCCCATCTAGGATTCATTTTTGATCAAGAAAAATAATACCTGAAAATCACAAACTTGTTAAACATAAACAGACTAGGATCGAAGGATCAAGACTTGTTCGAAGGATCAACAGTGTTCGAAAGATCACTGTTGAATTTCGAACAATGATTTCGAAAGATTCTCCAATCGAAGGATCCTTATCTTTCGAAAAAGACCTGCAGATCGAAAGATGTATGCTTCGAAAAGATTCCTTGGATCGAAGGATAAGTCACAGACTTCGAAGGATGATTATCTATCGAACCTCCTTTGATCGAAAGATGATCTTTCGACTTCGAAGGATATCCTTCGATCTGCACTGACACAGTTGACAAGAGAAATGACAGGATGGTGAAAAAGGTGATGGGTTGGTGAAATCTTTGGGCAGAAAGTATGGTCAGACCATCATTTTTACCAAAACCAAGATTTGAATAATAAAATATTACCAAAAATCGAAGGATCAACCCAGAAACCGGTCACCGGAGTAAGCCGGAATTTGGCCGGAGAAGACCAAACTTCTTAAAAACAAGTTTTTAAGTTACCCAACCCGTCCTTTAACACACCCGGTAAGTTTAGAACACGTTTTAACGACAAGAACAGCGAGAAAAACACTAAAAACGGGAGCTAAACCAAGTGAGTTTTTGTCAAAAACACTCCAAAGTCTTGTATAAACTCGGTTTTTAACAAGGAAAAGAGCCACGGCTCTGATACCACTGGTAGGTCCCTCGAAGGATGAGGTCAAACCTTAACCTTGTTATGTCTAACACACTAGCGAGTGCGGAATCCAAGCTAGCATGCAAACCGAGATAGAACAAGCACAAACACAACACACAAACTTCACCGATTAACACCACTTGTATTAATACGTATGAAAGGTTCGGTTACAACACAAGGTTTACAAATGTATTCTGTAAACTCTCTCTCTCGTGTGTGTGTTCTCTCAATGAAGTGTCACTCTAAAGCTCTCTCTCTCTAAAGAAGTGAACACATAACATGGGTATTTATACCCGACACAGCTCGTCTGGTCGAAGGATCAGATAGACTGATCGAAAGATCATCTATCGACCTGAAACCTATCGAAGGATCCACAAATACCTCGAAGGATGATATCCTTCGAGATATCCTTCGAGCTCATCCATCGAAGGTTTATGTTTCGAGCTCATCGAAGGATCTAAACAATCCTTCGATGACACATCCTTCGACACAGACATATTACAACCATTGTCTAACTGTTTGGCCGAGTCAAACCAGGAGGATGGTTGACTTGGTCAAACTTACAGGACTAACAAAGACATCGTTTTGTATCATGACAAAATACAGACAAAGTACAGACACAAGAGCACCAACACTTCGCGTGTCGAACTCTGGGGCGCACGACGGAGGAATGTCGAGACGTCGGGCTTGAGCCGAAGCTAACCGGGTCGAACCGAACCGAGTCGAACCGAACCGAGTCGAACCGAACCAAGTCTCGTCCACATAATATGTATCAACAAACTCCCCCTTGGACGCTACTCGTGAGGTTCAACTTCCATGTCTTCCATGTCGGAGGATCTTCAAAGTCTTCACACGTCGTAAGTAGAAAGTGTATCAACAAACTCCCTTTTCATTTAGGTAGTGTGTCAATAAACTCCCCCTTTGATTATGCTAGTGAATCTTTTGATCTTCAATGCTTTAGATCCTTGTGGTGTTGATGATGGTCAGTGGCAACTCGATCATCTTTATCTCTTGAGTGCCTCCATGTCGTGTCTTCATTCCGAAGCTTGTCATCGACCATGTTCTCCTTGCCTTTAGAATCTGCACACGCAAGAAATCTAAACGCGTAATGAGAACAACTGCTTGGAATATAGTTAACATAAACAAACGACACACGTATGACCATTATTCAAACAACTACCGTCCGACAGTTTGAAAGTTTAACAAATTTATCAATTTTAGGTTTTCAATTTCAAAACTTGCAAATTCTGACCATTTATGAAGATTTAGTCGATTTTGGTTTTCAATCAGGTTTCAGGCAACGAAGGCTCGAGATCCAACATCGTACAATCGAAAATAAGATAGAAATAAAATCTTTTTGGCTTTTAGAAAGTTTATATTAAAACACACCTAAAATCTTTTTGGAATTTTTGAATATTTCAAACTAAAAGACTGAAAGCAGTAAATAAATATAAACAAAGATGCAGAAACTGAAAGCATTAAATAAATATTTACAGACATTCTTTTTGCGAGTTTCGAGGGTAAGAGAATCATATCAGTGTACGGTCATGTCAAAATGCTCTTGTTGTTCTATTAGTTAACATTTAGATAAACATCCTATAACGATTATCGGTATTGTTATCCACATAAGCTCAACTTATCAGATGTAATCATGGCGAGGGGATACGTTAAGGTATGATTTATACTTACCGACCGGTGTTCATCCACATCACGACACATTCCCGTATCAAGGTATGCACGAGGGTTCATCTTACCGGTGAGTATACCAATTATCATCGGTTTGACAGTATATGATGTGAGAAACTCACTTATTTTGATTGAAAACAAGCCCTATGTGATAGAATCACTTATTGATGAGGAACTTGATTTTCATATGCATGAGGGCACAAGAGCAAGTCCGTGAACAGGTCAGTACTTTCGTAGAGCAGAGAGACGAACTTGACTCCCGGATAAATGTGATATATTATCACTTATTTTGTGGACATGTGATTGTTGATCACTTATTGAGGTCGAATGCAATATGTACACGTATGAATGGTATCATGGAAGATCTAGACTTCGTCTCCGTTTGTTTCGGAAAAAGAAACAACCATGATACCCAGATGATAAGCAGCATAAAGACCGAATATCTCAGAACCTCGGCAATCTCTCAAACGAAATTTCGGTACTAAGACCATATGCCAATGAATGGTTCCCACCTGGTCTTCAGTCGATTTAAGTTTATATCACCCTGCACACTTAAAAATGATTGTGAGCCTACCGATACATCTTATATAGAGCTGCTTATCATTTTTCATTTAAGGTTTAAAGAGGTTTAGACAGACCACTGATGTACTATCATTTTCTCTTTTGCTCGCCAGGAAACTCATTTTTGCTTTTCTATTTATTTTGTGTTTTTGAAATTTTTTGATGTTTTTGGATTTTCAAATTTGGATTTACTCCCCCTAAAATCAACAAACTAAGATAAAATTTAAAAGACACATAGATATTTACAAAAATGATTTTCCGATGTTGGTTTTACTCTTGCTTGACCTTAATGCCGTTTACCAATAATAAAAAGTCAAATCTTGATTTATCAAATGCTTTGGTAAAAAGGTCGGCACGTTGGTCATCGGTGTGGACCATGACAACATTGATGAGTTTCATAGTCAAACAATCACGTGTGAGGTGATATTCGAGTTCAACGTGTCAGGTCAAAGAGTGCTGTACGAGATGATAGTAATTCATAAAGCAGCTTAAATATCGACAAGTATAGGAGAGATTAGAAATTTAAAACCGTATCCTGCAACTGCTTCGTGCATTGCAAGGAATCTGAGTGCTCTCCCAAACTGGATATCCACCCGGTGTGGATTTCAAAGTCGATTTTGTAGCTACTGAGAAATCTCTTGACAACAACAAGATCATAAACCTCTGGGTCCGGCTGGTCTTCCACATTGCACCAGCGAAGGTCTTTATCTTTCTCTTGAGAAGTAGTGTGCGGTTGTTCAATCCACGCCAAGGCATCCGCACACCCGGTTTGGTTTGATCAACAAACACATTTTCTTCAAACACACCATGGAGAAATGTACAATGCACGTTCATCTTGTTAATTTCGAACTTCAGACGTGCTGCATGCGCGTACTTTTCATTTGAATCTATCATGTTGACCCGATCAAAAACCATAACAACCAAATTTTGGAACATATTTCATCTGGTCGAATTTTTCAACTTCATTCCTTTTTCCTCTCCATCAATGGCAACAATATTCTCCTAGATGTGTCAATATTTTGGAGTCTTATGTCGCCGATCTTGTGCATGGACGCTCCACTATCAACAATCCTAAGACTATCAATAGTTCCTCCTGGAACATCCTGCACACTCATTTAGAGATTAGTTGGAGAGGGGGACCCAAGCCTTCACAGACTTGGGTCATCCGTCATCATCGAGAATTGTAACATCCATTTCCCGATGATTCGGAATTGATGTAGCTCCCCCTGAAACAATTTCCGATTTTGGTTTCCAAATCTGTTTTTGTTTTTCAAGTTTAACATTTGATTCAACAGATTTTGTTTGGACAACCTCTGGTTTTAAAAGCTTTTCAACATTTTTTCGTTGTTTCTTTATCTGTTTCACTTCTTATTGTTTAACAAGACGGGGGTCCTGTTTTGGTGAAACAGATCTTTTATGGTATTTGTTACCATGGGGAGCATCAACATTTGCCTTTCCTTTCGTGAGATATGGACAGTTTCTGACAATGTGCCCATACTCACCGCATTCAAAACATGATCTCCGCTCAACAAACCTCGGAGTATCATAACTGTAGGAGCTTGATGATGAACTTCGTGATCTTGAGGTACTTGCTCCTACATCACAACCGTTTGTATGTTGTGTGTAATTGTTTTGACTGTTTCTTTTCAAAATTTTACTTTGTTTAACAAAATCCGTGTTCGATTTGTTTTCAAAAGTTTCAATTTTATCAGTCCCTCTAGATTTCACGAAGTTTATCTTCCGAACCTTTTTCTTGTTTTGGCTCTGTTTGCCTTTTCCATTTCCTTGGGCAGCGTGATTTTGCTTTCGTTGATTGTTTTGTTTTTGCAATTTTTGATTCCCATATTTCTTTTTAACTTCGGATTTTGGGATAAGAGCACACTGAGTTACTACAACTCCTGGGCTCGACTTTCCCAAAAACTTACTGGTAGAATCTTCGAAAACTTTATCAATCAAAGATTGATTGACATTTTTTATAGGGAAATCCTTGTCTGAATATATTTTATCAGATCCAATCAACGTGTAAAGCAAGTTCACGCTTTCACAGCTTCCAGATGAGGATTCAACAGACTTGGCTGTAGCAGTCATAAACGGTTTTGCAGGTGGATCACAAAGAATGTGATTCTCAAGAGGTATGTCTTCTTCTTTAATCACCGCATCAGACTTTGCTGAGTCAGTATCATCGGATTCATCATCAGAAGAATCAGCATCCTCAACAACAACACAAGGATCCTGATTCTGTTCAGCAGAAGACACACATGTATCTGCTGACACATTTGAATCTGATGATACTTCCTTCTTGTATCCGAGTCCTGTTGCAAATTCCTCAACGTCCAAAGGAACAGATGGTTCAAACTAAGTTCTATCCTCCTCATCAGGCATGGCGTCATAATTGTGTCTAACAGGTGGTGGACATTTCTTATATCTGATGCATGTGATATCCCTTTTCTCTTTCTGAACATCAATGATGTGATCCAACACATAGCTAGAGCTTAAATAGCTGTCTAACTTGAGTCGGATCGCCTCACTTTCAGTTTTAACACAATCCATTTCTTTTTGCATTATCTCAAGACGAGTGATTGAAGAAACACTAGATAAATGGTCGGAACCAAAATATCTAGGGGGTTTGAATCCGCATAAAAAGGTTAGTTCTCTCTCGATTGATTCAGCTGCAGCTGATCTTCTTCTCCGAAAGCTCTGCAAAAAAGAGCACCGTTAGCCTCGCCAAGGGGAGAAAAGGGTTCTCTCCTTGACCCGACTCCGGTGTGAGAATAAGTGTTGGTAATGAAGAAGAAGATGTATTTGAGAAGTGTGTGTAACTTGAATTCATACCTGAACAGTTCTCGTATTTATAACCGGGGAGTTTGGGAGGGAAAACCCGTTATTGAAAAGATGACGGAAGATGCTAACGCCGTAGCGGTTACATTTCTTTCCCTTAAGTTACTTTGATCCGACGTCAAGCTGTCTCGATCCGATGTGAATGCACACGGATCGTGGTTTGATCTATGGCTGGGGTGTTGCCACGTGGAAAGTGATTAATTGGAGATCACTCTCCAATTGCACGTATTCGTTGTGATTTGAAGAAGGCCTGAGGTGATGCCACGTGTCTAGGAGGTTATAACCGTCTTGGTGGTGCACGATTGACACCCTTCTAGAAGGCTACTGCTGTAATCAGGTGTGGTTCCTTACCATGTGGAATCAGATAAACAAATATTTCCCAAGGCTGGGTAATAATATCCAAGTCTGGATGTTATGCGGGAGTATTTATTCTTAGGATTTTTATCCTTTGTTTCCTGGGGGAAGGCGCAAGGGTTTATGGTTTTCCTTTGGCGCGCAAGTGTAGTCTATTGTCTGTCTTTTAAGCCTTCTTTGTAAGACCAGTGCGCGGTCGCGCAAGGTCATAAAGGCTATTTGACTAAGTTGTGGTATGGTCCCAAGTACCTGTCATGAGGTTTTTGGGACCTTACCCCTTCAAGTCCCCCAGTCTAGTGTTGCTCTTATGCAAGTAAGTGGAGCACTAGACTTATGAGAGAAATAGTTTTTGGCGGGGATTGGGAGGCTTTTCTGAGAAGATTCATGAGACTTTTTTATATATATTTTTGAAAGCTGGATTTTTGCAATCATGATCTGACGTCGGATGACGTTGGTTTATAATAAAAAATTAGGCTTTGCGAGAATTTGTCTTCTTACATCGAGATACGTAATGGCGCCTTGTCAGTCCTCATTAATGGGGGGATATGACCCTTTTTCCTGTAGTGCCGTTTTTGGATGTGACGTTTTCTGATAGTTAATCATGATCGTCCATCTTTATCTTTTCCCGAAACATTGTTGCTTTATATATATAGATAGATCTGATGCGTGTTTGGCATACTTTTGGAAAGGATGAAAGGGAAGAGTACCATTCGTTCTCGGCGATTGTCCAACATTTTAAGGGTTCGTGATGCTGTTGAAGCCCTTCTTCTTCTTGCTAGTTCACCTTCTCCGACGGTTACCGGGACCGGTGAGTTTGCATCTGTTGTTCATCCCTCTTCAGGATTTAGCTCTGAATCTTGCCTACCGGAGACTACAGAAGAAACCGGTGTTCTGTCTGTTGAAGCTTTAATGGCTCGTTTCCCAAATCTTCAACCTGGTAAGTGTGAATTAGTATATCGTCGTCGTCGGAAGTGTCAAGTTGGCCGTGCTCCGATTGCTAATGAAGATGCTTATCGTTGAATAGGGTAGGTTTTGGGAACTGTGTATTCCTCTTTTGTAAATGTTCTTTAGTACTGAACAATTTTTTGAAGATCCTTGCTATGATCTTGTTAAGTGTTTATGTTACACTTTTTTGATGATCACTGTTTGTGATCGTTGTGTATGGTTTGTTTCCGATGTTGTAAATATTCTTAGTTTTGATACTAAAAATTCCCGAAGATCATTGTCATGATCTTTGCTATGTAGTGTTTATGTTACACTTGGATAGTGTGCATATTTGGAAGCACTGCTGTGCATGTACATTGCTGTTGAAGTTACAATATGTTGCATGTGTTAAATTGCTTTTATTAGGGTATACGAATGAGATATGGCATTGTGCTCATGTGTGAACGTTTGCCTAGAAAAGCGTGTTGGTCTGCCTTTAGGCTGTTCATGAGGTGTACAATGTTTGCCATATTGTTTTCGCGTAAACCAAAAGAATTTCATGCAATTTGTAATAAACAGTAACAAGTGTGAGAATAATTTTTGTATTGATAAAGCGCAAGGCTTGTAATATAGATGTAAATAGGAAATACATTGCCTGTGAATGATTTGACCTACATGTAACACCTGCGCAGCTGCTGCGCGTTCCAGGTGCGTGGGACTAGAGTCCCATCAATTCTTTTTAAAGTATACGCCCCTTTTCCTAGGACCTCGTTAATGACATATGGTCCTTCCCATCTTGGTGCTAACTTGCCCGGTTTTTCCGCATTTGATGCTTCGTTGTCGCGCAAGACAAAATCACCAGGGACAAAGGTACATACGCGTACGCGCGCATTGTAGTATTTCTCGAGTTTGGATTTGTACCTTGCTTCTGTGATGGCGGCGTTCTCGCGCCTTTCTTCAAGAAGGTCTAAATCCATTCTTCGCTCTCGTTCATTGTTCTGTTTTTCCATGGCTATCATGCGTGGTGATGGTAAGCCTATCTCAGCTGGAATGACGGCTTCAGATCCATTGACCAGACTAAATGGAGTTTCTCCCGTGCTTGTCTTTGGCATTGTTCGGTGTGCCCACAGGATGCTGGGGAGTTCGTCAACCCATCCTCTGCGTGCTGTCCCGAGTCGTGCTTTTATTCCGTCGACGATCTGTTTATTAATGCTTTCTACCTGGCCGTTTACTTGCGGATGTGCAACGGAGGCAAAGTTATGCTCGATCTTCATTTCTTTGAACCATTTCTGAAGATCTTCTGAGGCAAAATTCGTACCGTTGTCGGAGATAATGCGCAATGGCAATCCGAATCTGCAAATAATATGTTCCCATATGAATTTGCGGATTACCATTGCGGTTGTTGAGGCTAATGCCTTAGCTTCAACCCATTTTGTGAAGTAGTCGACTGCTACAATAATGAATTTTACTGCGCCTGGCGCATCAGGAAATGGTCCAACAAGATCAATGCCCCATTGTTGAAAAGGCCAGGCGGAGGTTACTGGTACGAGTTGGTTCTTTGGCCGGAGTGTCTTCGGCGTGTGACGCTGGCACGCTGCGCATCTCCGTAATAATTCGACTGCATCGACGTGCATTCCTGGCCAGTAATATCCTGCGTTCATTATTTTTGCTACGACCATGCGCGGTCCTGCGTGTATGCCACATAATCCTTCGTGGATTTCTCTAACCAGATATTGCGCGTCTGTTTTATCGACACAGCGTAGTAATGGTCCCATAAATGACTTTCGGTAAAGAACGCCATCCGCCATTTGATAGTTTATCGCCTTGTGCTGGATTTTGCGAGCTTCCGCTTTTCCTTCCGGAAGCTTTCCATGTTGTAAATATAAGATAATCGAAGACATCCAGGATGGATTTCCGACTTCTATAACGTTCACTTGTTTGAGATGTACAGAAGGATTAGAGAGTACTTCAATGCGTACTTCTTTTGCCAAATGTTTGAAGCTGGTAGCAGCTAGTTTACTGAGTGCATCGGCGTGTTTGTTCTCACTTCTGTTTATATGGTTCACTTTGAACGTTTGGAATTGGTTGATTAATATTCGCGCCTGTTCAAGGTATAATGCCATAGCTTCTCCCTTTGCATCAAAATGCCCATTAACTTGTTCAGCTACGAGTTTTGAATCTACATTAGCTTCGAGATTCCTTGCGCCCATTTTGAGTGCTAAACGAAGGCCTGCCAAGAACGCTTCGTATTCTGCTTCGTTGTTGGTGCTTCGGAAATCTAAGCGTATGGCATATGTGAGTTCGTGGTTGTCCGGACTGACTAATCGGAGACCTGCTCCTGCTCCGTCATCATTGGAAGCGCCATCTGTGTGTAAGGTCCAGACTCTGTCGTCGAAGACGGGCATAGGGTTCTGGATTGCCTCGCATTCGTGAACTTTTTCAATGGGAACTTCGGTGGCGAAGTCTGCTAGAACTTGCCCTTTGATTGCTGGTCTTGGCTTATAGAAGATATTGTATCCTCCTAGCTCAATGGCCCATTTGGCCAATCTTCCCGCTAGTCGGGTTTGGATAATATTTGGCCCAAATGATAATTGGTGAGAACTGTGATGACGTGGCCCGAAAAATATCTACGCAGGCGACGTGATGCGTGTACTAGTGCGAGGACTAATTTCTCTATCATCGAATAGCGAGTTTCTGGGCCGGTGAGCATTTTGCTTATATAGTAGATTGGAGTCTGAATGTTCTCGCGTTCTACCATTAATACAGCACCAACCGCTACTTCCGCAGCAGATAGATATAAAATCAGTGGTTCTTTTTCTTTTGGTGCGGTTAGCGTTGGTAGCTGGATTAAACATTCTTTCATCTGTTTGAACGCTACTTCTGCTTCGGGTGTCCATTGAAAGTCGGTTTTCTTCACGCAGTTTCGCAGCGTGCTGATGAATGGATAGGATTTTGCCGCGTGATTTGCCAAGAATCTGTTCAAGGCAGCTAAGCGTCCGGCGAGCCTTTGCATTTCTTTTACCGTTGCGGGTGACGGCATTAGCTGGATAGCCTGTACTTTTTCTGGATTAACTTTGAAACCGTCTCTTGTGACTATGAAACCCAAAAACTTTCCTTCCTCCATGCCGAAGGAGCATTTAGTTGGATTGAGTTTTAGGTTTACCTTGCGCAAAGAGTCGAACGTGCGCTGAATATTGTTGAGCATTGTTTCTTCCTCATGGCTCATGATGACGAGGTCATCCATGTATACTTCGACGGTCTTGCCAATATCCACGCTGAAAACTGTGTCCATTAAGCGTTGATAAGTTGCGCCTGCATTGCGCAGGCCGAAAGGCATTTTGGTATAACAGAATATGCCTTTATCTGTGCGGAATGCGGTTTTGTCTTCATCTTCTTTTTTCATCTGGACCTGATGATAACCTTTGTAACAGTCGAGAAAACATTTCCATCTAAATGATGCTAGAGAGTCGACTTTTTTGTCTATCTCTGGAAGCGCGTAGCAATCTTTCGGGCATGCTTTATTCAGGTCTTTGAAATCGACGCACATTCTCCATCCGCCACTGTGTTTTTGTACCATTACTGGATTGGCAACCCATGTATGGTATTTCACTTCGCGCAAGATTCCCGCATTGAGTAGTTCTATTACTTGCTCATCCATAGCTTTTGCTTTTTCTTCGCTAAAGCTGCGCCTTCCTTGAGCAACGGGTTCTGCTGTTGGCTTGATGTTCAGACAATGCTGCGCTATGTCGCGTGGTACCCCAGTCATGTCTGCTGGGCACCAAGCAAATATATCTTTGTTGTTAGTTAACAATTCTTTTAATTGTATTCGTGTTGTTGGTGAAATGGCATGTCCAAGCAGGATGGGCTGCTCTGGATACTCGTTGTTCAGAACCCATTTCTCTGGTTCGTTTGATGCTGAAGGTTTTTCTGCCTTTGCCGGTGGCTCATCGTCCACGTACATGACTTCTTTGCTGGAGTATAGAATTGCAACTCCGGTTTCTGTTGGAAATCCACATGCAGCGTGTGGAATAGAAGTGATCATGCTGAATTCTCTTTGTGACCTTCTTCCGAGCAGGACATCATGGCGTGATGTTGCCGGCATGACCATGAAATTGACTGTGACTGTTCGTGAATGCTCGCCATCCGATAGAGTCACAGGAAAAGCTATTTGCCCTAATGGGAATACAGCTTCATTGCAGAATCCGGTGAGGGGAAAATCGACCGGTTCTAGACGTGCTTTGTCATCTGGGTCAAGTTATTTAAAACACTGCTCGTATATAATGTCCATCGAGCTTCCCGGATCTATGAACATATAGTCTGTTCGGTAATGACCGAAGATACCAGTAATAATCACTGGTCGTTCTTCCTGAGGGCCCCCAGGAACAACGGGAAATATGACTTGCTGTTCTCTCCAATGTCGATCATAGTTTCGTTTATTTGGCCTTCGTGACGGACCTCCTTGAATCATATGTATTTGTTTAGGTTTTTGATAACTGCTATATCTGGATTGTACTTTAATGGTACGTCTGGATTGGATGTCCTCCCGACGTGGTGTTGGTGGATCCAATTCTGTAGTGTTGATCTCTTCTCCAGATCTGATGTTTGGGAAATCAGATCTGGTGATTTGTATAACAATTTTATCTAAAGCAGCTTGGTATCTGTTAAACCAATGTTCTGGGGATCCTTCTATTTGTAAATTGTTCCCGACGTTTGGTCGAGGACCAGATTGCCGGTGGGATGACGAATTTTCTGCCATGTGCAAAACAGAAAATGAAACGAACTGAATCGAAATGAGATAAAAACTGGAAAACAGAGGAATCGGTGGGCGCCAATGAAGAAACACTAGATAAATGGTCGGAACCGAAATATCTAGGGGGTTTGAATCCGCATAAAAAGGTTAGTTCTCTCTCGATTGATTCAGCTGCAGCTGATCTTCTTCTCCGAAAGCTCTGCAAAAAAGAGCACCGTTAGCCTCGCCAAGGGGAGAAAAGGGTTCTCTCCTTGACCCGACTCCGGTGTGAGAATAAGTGTTGGTAATGAAGAAGAAGATGTATTTGAGAAGTGTGTGTAACTTGAATTCATACTTGAACAGTTCTCGTATTTATAACCGGGGAGTTTGGGAGGGAAAACCCGTTATTGAAAAGATGACGGAAGATTCTAACGCCGTAGCGGTTACATTTCTTTCCGTTAAGTTACTTTGATCCGACGTCAAGCTGTCTCGATCCGATGTGAATGCACACGGATCGTGGTTTGATCTATGGCTGGGGTGTTGCCACGTGGAAAGTGATTAATTGGAGATCACTCTCCAATTGCACGTATTCGTTGTGATTTGAAGAAGGCCTGAGGTGATGCCACGTGTCCAGGCGGTTATAACCGTCTTGGTGGTGCACGATTGACACCCTTCTAGAAGGCTACTGCTGTAATCAGGTGTGGTTCCTTACCATGTGGAATCAGATAAACAAATATTTCCCAAGGCTGGGTAATAATATCCAAGTCTGGATGTTATGCGGGAGTATTTATGCTTAGGATTTTTATCCTTTGTTTCCTGGGGGAAGGCGCAAGGGTTTATGGTTTTCCTTTGGCGCGCAAGTGTTGTCTATTGTCTATCTTTTAAGCCTTCTTTGTAAGACCAGTGCGCGGTCGCGCAAGGTCATAAAGGCTATTTGACTAAGTTGTGGTATGGTCCCAAGTACCTGTCATGAGGTTTTTGGGACCTTACCCCTTCAGTGATATACAAATTTATGTCCGTTTGTTTTCTTGAAACCATTTTTGTCAGCTCGGTTTTATCTTTCTTTAATGTTTCAATTACCGATTTAAATTCCTTTTCATGGTTTTCATAAAACATGTTGGCTTCTGTGCACTTAGAAAGATCCACGATCAACTTTTGGTTGTGGATGAATGTCACATCATACTTGTTTTGCAAAGCCTCATGTTTGCTTTGCAAATCACACCACTTAGCATCTAAATCAACATGTTTGTTTTGCAAGTCGAACAAATTAGCTTTTAAAGCATCATGTTTGCCTTGCAACTCAGACATATTTGCATCCAAATCAACACATTTAATGCTTAATCTAGAACAATTATCACAATTAACAGCAGTGGGTTCATCGACACATACCTGACTGGAATCACTCTCAGATGTTGGCCTTTCTGCATCAGAATCAATAACCTCCCTTGATGATTCACATTCAGATCCATCCTCGCTTGAACTTGAAGTTGTATCATCCTCAACTGAAGTTGAAACATCTTCATCTGAACTACTGTCATGTTCAGAACTGTCATTATTTCCCGAGGATTCACCATTGCTGGCATCTTTGACAATTTCAGCATACAACGCCGTTTTTGTCTGACTACAGTTCCTTGTATCAAGAGATGATGGTGCTACAGTAGAAAGATGGCGCTGTGAGGCAACTGGTGGTAGTGGATTTCCATACAAGTCTGTGGTCGGAGCTGGCTTTACAGGAACTTGTATCGGATTGCCATACAAATCTGTGCTTGTGACAAACGCCGTTGGTCTTGAGGAAGCTGGAAGTGGATTTCCATACAGATCTGTTGGTCCAGTAGATCGAACAGGTAGTAGATTTCCGAACATATCATTATTTTGTCGCACTGGTATTGCAGAAGTGGGTGCGGGATTTTCGGCCCATGAGGGAGACAAACCCGTACTTCTATACTTTACTTCATTTATAGACGAAGTACCCCACCAACTCGGATACATTTTAAATGCTTAATGATCAATACCTAAACAAAACAATTGAAACAAACAATTAAGATACTTTTGCAAACCCTTTGTTAAAAAAAATCACAAGTATCGACGAAACTGAAATGTGATCAGGTCCGACGAAACTGAACCCAAATAGAAGCCCAAATATTTGTTGTGCGAGCCCAAACTTCTTGTGCGACTACCAAGTTCTTGTGCGAGCCAAACTTCGTTTACAAACAGCAACTTGAGGCCCAATGAGATTTTAATTACTTTTAGACCACAAAAAAAAAATTCTTTTAGACCAAAACGTGAAGGCCCAAAGAGATTTCGGCCCAGATGTGAATTAGGCCTACATGTGATTTCGCTGATGAGTGATTTCGTTCAGCCCGGAAAACATCAAGTGATTTCGTCTGATGATGTTGTTGATTTCGGCCCAGAACTGATTTCGTTGATAAGGCCCAATTCTTGTGCGACTGAATAACCTTGTGCGATCCACTTTCTTGTGCGACTCAAGTCTTGTGCGACTGAATAAATGTCTTGTGAGACTGATAATCTTGTGCGACTGAATGAGTCTTGTGCGACTGAAAATGTTGTGTGACTAATCAATCTTGTGCGACTGAAGAACCTTGTATGACTATCCAATCTTGTGCGATTCAATCCTTGTGCGACTATCAAGTCTTGTGCGACTCAAATCATTCTTGACTTTCTATCATCTGACACAAAGTTGCTTTTGTCATACCCACTTTCGGCTCACTCTTTCCCAATATACCAACCAAATGATGATGAAATATTTTAATCCTTAACCACTTTCCAAGACACAAACACTGAATATTCAAATTTCAAAGATAAAAAGGTTAATTTTAATTTTAAAATCAATGAATATTCAAGAACACTATGAATGTTTCTTGAATATATGAAGAACACAACCCAGAAATATGAGTTTTCCGGTAAACTTATGAGTTTTCCGGTGAACCGTAAATTGCCGAACACGAATTTTTGCAAGAAACTTCACTAAAAACCTTAACACAACATGCTAAAAAGAGTTTTAAACAAGGTTTTCTATGAACTAACAACAAACACACCAGAAATTTCGAAGTTATGAGCTGATTTTTCAGAAAAAAATATGAACTTCACAAACCCGAAAAACAACCCGAAAACACTCGGTTTTAACAAGGAGAAGAGCCAAGGCTCTGATACCATTTGTAGGTCCGGCTAGGGGAGGATCTAGTCGCCTAATCCTTGTGTACAAACCAACCCGGTTGTGCGGAATCCAACCGGGAAAGCAAACCGAGATCGAGAGAAGGAGACCGAGACTCAACGATTAACACCAATGTATTAATGCTTGAAAAACAGTTACAAATCAATGTTTACAAAATAATCTTTGCAAACTCTCTATCAATTCTCTCGGGTTCTAACTTGTGCGCTGCCTTCTCTCTGTGTCTACCCCCTTCCGAAATCCTTTGATTTCGGTATATATATTTGCTTGTGCGATTGGGTATGGGGTTCGGCCCAAAGTTGGAAGAAAGCCCAAACATTTTAATTGGCCCAGACTTCATGTACATGCACGTACATGAATTCGATTTGTTTCATATCTTTGAAGTTTAGCCAAAGTTGTGACATCATCATGATGATGTGTCAAGCGGGAAACGTCCTCGGCTCTCCGTGCTTCGCGTGTCGAACTCTGGGGCGCACGACGGAGGAATGTCGAGACGTCGGGCTTGAGCCGAAGCTAACCGGGTCGAACCGAACCGAGCGAACCGAACCAAGCCGCGTCCACATAATATGTATCAACAATTTTGCCTAGTTACAAATCTTGTAGCACCATGTGCAAATGAAGCAAGCCATTTTAGAGGGGGAAAACTTGGACATTCTCCAAAGTTTTAAGACACTTTGAGGGCAATCTAGACATTTCATCCATGGAATCCATGCCCAGTTATGTCTTCCATTAATTGAATTAAATTAAGGAATTAAATAAATTTTTATAATAATTAAAGAAATTAATTGATTAAATTAAATGTTAGACATGCAACATTTGGGATTTTCATGATTTAATAGTATGTATAAATATAATAAATATATTTATATCGACTATAAATAGGTTTTCAACCATTATAGTAATTTTACATTGTGTACATATTTTGAAGCAACATGTACAAGAGAGCCAAACTATTTTAGAGAGGGTAAACTTGCTTTTTGTCCAAAAAATTTAAGACACTATAAGGGCATTTTAGGGATTTTGGCACCTTTTTAAATAAAAATAAGGGAAAATCATGAGATTGGCCAATTCAACGCCGTCTTTTCCAAAATGTCCATTTGACACCCCTCACCAAGTCGTTTTCACAAGTTGAAACGGCACAAGGAATCCCTTCAACGCCCAGCCAACCAGTTCACGCCACATGTCCGTTAAAACCTGTAACGGCTTGAAGGTGTTTCAGAACACGCCACGTGTTCGACCAATGTTAAATGAACTTAGCCAAGCCGTTTCATTCGGCTCTTGTTGAAAGAACTTAGCCGAGTACCTTCAGCGAGCCAAGCCGTGTGCTTGGGTTGGAGCCGAGCCGTTACCGTACACACGTGGACCCCACCGCTGCAAGCCAAGCCGTTTCACCCATTGTTTGTGCCGTCTCAGTCGCTTTTTAAGCCGTTTCAGCTGGCTTAAGCCGGTACAGATGTGTTAAGCCGGTACAGCTGTCTTAAGCCGTTTCAACATATAGTTCGAGTCGTTTCAATGTGTTGTTCGAGCCGTTTCACCGTCTGTTCCCTTATATATTTACCCACTTGTTTTTTTGTGTGTGCTTGTTAAACGGATCCCTCTACCACACTTAAATCTCATAGAAAATGTTATCCTCCATCCATTATTTGATTCTTATAGATGTTTCCGTGTATCAAAGGCAAGAAATATTTATGAAACCACACGTATCTGTTAGTGTAAAAGACGTGTTTCTGGGCTTTAATTGTCAAATTAGCTTTTGATATCGTTTCTCATATTGGAGTGTCGTCTCTTCAGAAATGCCACCACTACTTACCCAGTGAGTGTGGAAGGAACTTGCGAGTTCAAAACGCATCTTTATCATTGCAAAGGTGTTTTAACACGAATTCTAGAAGAAGAGAATAGATTCACTCCTGTTGATACATATTATGTGGGCGTGACTCGGTTCGGTTCGACTCGGTTAGGTTCGGCTCAAGCCCGATGTCACGACATTCCTCCGTCGTGCGCCCCAGAGTTCGACACGCGAAGCACGAAGCGCCGCGAACCGTTTGCCCGTCGGAATTACATCATCATGATGTCATGATGATGTTATGTGAATGAATTATCAAAAGCATGCACATCTAGTTCACGTGATTTCATTCTTGTTGTCAAAAATGTCATGCTATCATTATTCATGTTATTGTTTCATGAGTGTATATGACGAAGTTTCAATTTGGAACTTCTATTGGCGAAGCTTCTTCAAAGGTGGAAGTGACGAAGGTTACAACCTTCGTCACATATGAAGCTTCGTCGCTAAGCTTATTCATCTGCAAAGCTTCGTCACCATTCTTGAGAGTTCGACAAAGATCACACGACGAAGTCTCAAGGTTCGTCGCCTTTGAGTCTTCATCATTGAAGGTTCGTCACATGTGAAGGTTCGCCGCCTGCTTCAGTATATATACAGCAACTGAAGACTGAAACAATAGACAAGTCTGAATAGATTTGAGAGCGAACACACTGTAACACACACATTGAGAGTTTACAGAGACCATTTGTAAACACCGCATTGTAACCGTTTCATAGCATTAATACATTGAGTGTTAATCGTTGAATCTTGTGTCTTACGTGTTCGTAACTTGGTTTACTTACCCGTTTGGATTCCGCACTCTCGGGTTCGTCGGAAAACAGGAATAGAGGTTGACTCGATCCTCCGGGTGGACCTACAATTGGTATCAGAGTGTTTGGCTCGATTCCTTGTTAAAACCAAGTATATTTTCATGTGTTTCCATATTTGTTCTTGATTTTTGAAACAGAAAGTGTATATTTTCAGAAAAATCAGGTTTAAATCTCTGAAAATCTTGTGTTATTGCTGATTGTTCTTATAAAAATCTTGCTAGTTTTCATCTATACGTGTTAAGAAAGGATTTTTATTGAACATTTGTGCAATAATTTGTGTTTGGAAATTTTCTTGTAACCGGAAAACTCATCCAGTTCATCACATCTTCATAGTGTTCTTGATAAATATCTATGTTTGATCTGAATTTGAGTTTAAATTAAAGTGTTACTAATATTAAAATGCAAGTGTTGTTGATTAAAATAGTGTTGTTTGAATATTGTGACATACTAATGATGAGTATGTTAAAAAACAGGTTATGAAGGTAGTGTGGGCTTGGCTTATTTGCCAAAGAAGGTTCACTGTCAGATGATAAGATTTAATAATATCTTCTTGTCTTTGTCTGTGTAACAATTGTCAACGAAGGTTCATCAAGTTCAACGAAGGTTCATCCACAACTCCTAAGCGACGAACTCTATAACCTTCGTCGACACAAGTCTTGGACGAACTTTCCAACCTTCGTCGCATATCATCATCGGCTCCTATCATTGACGAACCTTAACAACCTTCGTCACCTTTGTATTGATGAACCTTTCTAACCTTCGTCGGCACCTATCATTGACGAACCTTACACTCTTCATCGACACTACCTTTGCCGAACCTTTAAACCTTCGTCGACTTTCACTTGATATCTTTTTAACAGAAGACTTCAAAATCATATTTAACTTATTTGTTTTGATTTTGTAAGCAGGTATTCATCAACATCCAGTTAAAATGAATCCGAATTGGTGGGGTACTCTGTCTAATGCGGAAAGCAAGTATAGAAGTACGGGTTTATCTCCATCATGGGCCGAATATCCCGCACCCACGTCTAATACAGAAAGCAAGTATCGAAGCACGGGTTCGTCACCATCATGGGCCGAATCTCCCGCACCCGCATCTTCGTAAGCGAATCCAATGTCGACAGGTCAATGGGCGTTTGTTTCAAATCAAACTCCAAGTATTCAAAGTATACTCCTAAGCGAAAGCGAGACCGGAAGTTTAAAGCGCCCACCGAAACTGATGCACATAAATGAATATCCTGGATGGGTAGACAGATTTCATACGTATGTCCTTGGGCAAAACACGGAATTGTGGTTATGTTTTATTACAGATTTCGATCAAGCTCTTGAGGTTGCCGCTTCAACTGCCGCTACATTTGCAGATCTTACAGAAGACGAGAAGAAGGCATATGATTTAGAAAAGTAAGCATATGCTATTCTGACTCAGGCGTTGAGAAAGGATATATATCATCAGTTTGTCAGCTTCAAGACGTCAAAGTGATTATGGGATGCGTTGAAGACAAGGGGTCTAGGAAATGAAAAGTCACGTCAATTGCGACATGATTTACTCAAGAAGGAGTTTGATGGCTTCACTTGTATGGAAAATGAATCTTTGGGATATATGACAAGTTGATTTCATCACTTGCTGACTGAATTGAGTAATTATGGGGTAGAAACAACTCCAACACAGGTTGTCATAAAGTTTGCCGATGCACTGCCACCTCAATGGAATGGTTTCTTGGAAATCCTGAAATACAATGGCACATTAGCTACGACAAACATCAATGACTTCGGTCAGCTCTTGGAGAACAAAGATCAGGAAGAAACCCTAAAGGCGAAAAGCGTTCCAGTGCGACAAAATCCTGATATGTATTATGGAGCTTCTAGCACTTCTGCAAGACTTGTTTCACATGCTCCACTTCAAACGGCGTTTGTCACAAGCACAGATTTATATGGCAATTCGATACAAGTTCCTGTAAAGCCAGCTCCAACCACAGACTTGTATGGAAATCCACTACAACCAGCTCCACAACAGCAAAGCTATCGGCCGTCTACCATAGCAACTGATTTGTATGGGAATCCACTTCAAGTTCAACAACAAGCTTGTTATGGAAGCACATCATCTGCTGGTCAACCATCAAAGTCAAATACAGTACGGCTTGACACGTCAAACTTCTCCAAAGTTAGCGTTGAAGTAGCTAAAGATCATATGGAGACACTAAACACATTGGTGAGCTCGTATTGTGGGTTGATTGCAGGGCAGATTGGAAACATCAATCTAACTCAAGAAGATTATCAGCAGATCGATAAAGAAGAGATGGATATGATGGACATCAAATGGGCTTTCGCTAGTGCTGTTAGGCGAGCTAAGGACTTCATGGAACGGACGGGCAGAACCAGCTTGGAAAGCAAGAAAGATACCAAGTATGGGTTCGACAAGCAATCCGTAAAATGCTTTAACTGTGGTAAATGTGGCCGTTTCAAGCGTGAATGCACAAAGCCAGCACAGCATGGGAACCAAAATCCTTTCAGAGGTCAAGGCAACCAACAGAATCAGAATCAAACCAGGAATGACGATCGCACCTTGGTTCCTGCAAACAATCAAGCAGGACCATCGAACACCAATCAAGCTCTTGTGGTGCAAATAGATGAAGGTTGCGACTGGTCAATGCAATTAGGCATTGGTGATCAGGGAGGAGCAGCTTGTTTTGCTGAAACTGCTAAGGATTTGAAGCACGCCAGTGGTGGAGAATCTTCCGACAATGGTGGTGAATCTTCAGATGAAGAGAGTTCAGATGAGGAAGTCTCAACCTCAGGCGAAGATTATTCTGATGATGTATCTAGTGGGAGAATCGATGCGGATATCGATGAATTGTTAGGAGAAGCTGCAGCAAGGAATGATAAAAGATCTATTCTGGTGGATCAAGCTGCTTATTCTTCTTCTTCTCTTCATTCAGCCTTTATGGCTAATGGCAGCAGTTCATCAAGCCAGGTATGTGTCGATGAACCAACTGTCGTTAATTGTGATAATTGTGCTAGTTTAAGTGTTAAATGTGTTGATTTGGATGCTAATGTGTCTGAGTTGCAAAGCAAACATGATGCTTTAAATGCTGAATTGTCTGACTTGCAAAAAAAACATGTTTCTTTTGATGCTAAGTGGTGTGATTTGCAAAGAAAACATGAGGCTTTGCAAAACAAATATGAAGTGACAAATATCCACAATCAAAAGTTGATAGTGGATCTTTCGAAATGCAAAGAGGCTAACATGTTTTATGAAAACCATGAAAGGAGTTTAAAATGGTGGTTACAAATTTAAGAAAAGATAAAACCGAGCTGACAAAAATGGTTTCAAGAAAACAAACTGACATAAACTGTTATATCGATCGTCTTGAGATCATGCAAAAAGAGTTAGCCTTTGTTAAGTGTGAAAGTGAGGTGATCCGGCTTAAGCTAGACAGTTATTCAAACTCTAGATATGTGCTGGATCACATCATTGACACACAAAAAGAGAAAAAGGATGTCACGTGCATTGGATATAAGAAATGTCCACCACCTGTTAGACAAAATTATGATGCAATGCCTGATGTGGAGAATAGAACTTATATGAGGAATCAGTTCCTTTAGACATTGAGGAATTTGCAACTGGACTTGGATACAAAAATGAAGTATCATCAGATTCGGATGTTTCAACAGTGACAAAGTGTTTCAACCGCTGAACAAAATCAGGATCCTCCAGTCATTGTTGAGGATGTTGATTCTTCAGATGATGAATCCGATGATACTCACTCAGCACAGTCTGATGCGGTAATCAAAGAAGAGGACATACCTCTTGAGAATCATATTCTACGTGATCCTCCCGCAAAACCTGCTAAGACTGTTCTGGTCGAGTCCACGTCTGCAAAAGAGTCAGAGAATGTGAATTTGCTGTACACTCTTGTTGGTGATGATAAAATCTATTCTGACAAAGATTTTCCTATTAAGAATGTTAATCAATCTTTAATTAGTAAAATTTTTGAAGATTCAACAAGTAAGTTCTTGGGAAAGATAGGATCACACGTTGTGGTAACACAGTGTCCTTCGATTCCCAGAGCTGAAATTCGCAAACAAAATGGCAATCAAAGATTACCAACTAAGAAAGTTCAGCAAAATCACACCAAACCAATAGGTAAATCACCGACTCAAGGTCAAAAGAAACAGACCCAAAAGAAGAACAAGCAAGTGAACTTTGTGAAATCGAAGGGAACAGATAAACTTGAAACATTTGCCAATAAATCTAACTTAGATCATGTCAATCAAGTTAACTTTTTGAAAAGAAATGAACAAAACAGTTCAAAACCAAGTACCTCGGGATCACAAAGTTCATCATCATCAAGACAATCACATGATACTTCGGGGTTTGTAGAACGAAGATCATGTTTTTCATGTTGCATAATTGGACATATTATTCTCAATTGTCCATATCTTCATAAACAAAAAGCCAAAGTTGATGATCCCCGTGATCAAATTGACCGCAAGCGATCTGTTTCATCAAAACCAGATCCTCGTCTTGTAAAAGAAAGTGAAAAGAAACAGAAACGCCAACAGGTCAAGAAAATTGAAAAAGCAATCAAAACCGATGTGGTTGAAAAACAATTTGTTTCTGTCAAACCAGAAGATTCAAAAACTTCAGACAATCATGAAGTTAAGATTTTAAAGAATAAAACTGGTAAAACAAAATAGACCTGGAAACCAAAAACAGTTACTGAATCAGGGGGAACATCACAATTTCCACAACATCGAGAAGTTCAAGTAACTTACGTTGATGAAAATGGAAGACCCAAGACCACAAAGGCTTGGGTCCCCATCTCCAACTAATCATGTGAGTACATGTGCAGGGTGTTCCAGGAGGAAAATCGATTTTGGCGGATGCAAAATCGACGGCAAATCCACAACGACTGGATGCCAGTTTTTAGGAAATCCCCTCGTAACATGGCAGTGCAAGAAGCAGACTTGTGTGGCTACATCAACTTGTGAAGCTGAATACATTGCTGCCTCAAGTTGTTGCTCCCAAGTCCTGTGGATACAACAGCAAATGCCTGATTACGGTTTTGAATTCCTAACTACTCCTATTTTAGTCGATAATTCTGCTGCCTTATCTATCACTAGAAATCCTGTGCAGCATTCAAAGACCAAACACATCGAAATTAAGTATCACTTCATACGTGATTGGTTTGATAAAAGGCTTATCGATGTTGTTAAGGTCCATACCGATGACCAACGTGCCGACCTGTTTACCAAAGCATTTGATAAATCAAGATTTGACTTTTTATTATTGGTAAACGCATTAAGGTCAAGCAAGAGTAATCCGCATCGGAAAATCGTTTTTGTAAATATCTTTGTGTTTTTTAAATTATTGTAAGTTTGTTGATTTTAGGGGTAGTAAATCCAAATTTGAAAAATTCAAAAACATCCAAAAATTCAAAACTCAAAAACAATAGAAAAACAAAAATGAGTTTCCTGGCGAGCAAAAGAGAAAATGATAGTACATCAGTGGTCTGTCTAAACCTCTTTAAACTGAAATGCAAAATGAAAAATGTTAAGCAGCTCTATATAAGATGTATCGGTAGGCTCACAATCATCTTAAAGTGTGCAAGGTGATATAAACCTAAATCGACTGAAGACCAGGTGGGAACCACTCATTGGCATATGGTCTTAGTACCGAAATTCCGTTTGAGAGATTGCCGAGGTTCTGAGATATGTGGTCTTTATGCTGTTTATCATCTGGGTATGTTGGTTGTTTCTTTTACCGAAATGTAACGGAGACGAAGTCTAGATCTTCCATGATACCATACATACGTGTACATACTGCATACGACCTCAATAAGTGATCAACAATCACATGTCCAAACAAAATAAGTGATAATATATATCATTTATCAGGGAGTCAAGTTCGTCTCTTTGTTGTACGTTGTACTGACCTGTTCACGGACTTGCTCCTGTGCCCTCATGCATCTGAAAATCAAGTTCCTCATCAATAAGTGATTCTATCACATAGGGCTTGTTTTCAAACAAAATAAGTGTATCTCACATTTTCATATACGTCAAAACAGATGATAAATGGTATACTCACTAGTAAGATGAACTCTCGTGCATACCTTGATACGGGAATGTGTCGTGTGTGGATGAACACCGGTCGGTAAGTATAAATCATACCTTAACGTATCCCCTCGCCATGATTACATCTGATAAGTTGAGCTTATGTGGAGAACAATACTGATAATCGTTATAGGATTTTTATCTAAATGTTAACAAAATGAACAACAAGAACGTTTTGGCATGACCGTACACTAATATGATTCTCTTACCCTCGAAACTCGCAAAAAGAATGTCTGTAAATATTTACTTACTGCTTTAAGTTTCTGAATCTATGTTTATATTTATTTACTGCTTTCTGTCTTTACATTTGAAATATTCAAAATACTAAAAAGATTTTATGTGTGTTTTAATATAAACTTTATAAAAGTCAAAAAGATTTTATTTCTACTTTAGTTTTGATTAACCGATGTTTGAACTCAAGTCTTCGACACCTGAAAATCTGATGAAAACCAAAACGACTAAATCTTCATAAACGGTCAGAGTTTGCAAGTTTTGAAAGTTAATAATCAAAATTGAAAAATCTGTTAACTTTTCAAACTAAATTGTCGGTAGTTGAAAACATGGTCACATGTGTGTCATTTGTTTAATGTTAACTATATTATAAGCGTTTGTTCTCATTACGCGTTTAGCTTTCCTGCATGTGCAGATGCTAAAGGCGAAGAGAACGTGTTCGATGACAAGCTTCGGAATGAAGACACGGCGTGAAGGCACTCAAATGATAAAGATGATCGAGTTGTCGCTGATCACTCATCAACACCACAAGGATCTAAAGCATTGAAAATCAAAAGATTCACAAGCATAATGAAAGGGGGAGTTTGTTGATACACTTTCTACTTACAACGCGTTAAGAATTTGAAGATCCTCCGACATGGAAGACATGGAAGATGAACCTCACGAGTAGCGTCCAAGGGAGAGTTTGTTGATACATATTATGTGGGCGCGACTCGGTTCGGTTCGACTCGGTTCGGTTCGACTCGGTTAGGTTCGGCTCAAGCCCGATGTCACGACATTCCTCTGCCATGAGCCCCAGAGTTCGACACGCGAACCACGAAGCACAGCGAACCGTTTCCCGTCGGAATGACATCATCATGATGTCATGTGAATGAATTATCAAAACCATGCACATCTAGTTCACGTGATTTCATTCTTGTTAGTCAAAAATGTCATGCTATCATTATTCATGTTATTGTTTCATGAGTGTATATGATGAAGTTTCAATTTGGAACTTCTATTGGCGAAGCTTCTTCAAAGGTTCGTCACATATGAAGGTTTGTCGCTAAGCTTATTCATCTGCAAAGCTTCGTCACCATTCTTGAGAGTTCGACAAAGATCACACGACGAAGACTCAAGGTTCGTCGCCTTTGAGTCTTTTTCATTGAAGGTTCGTCACATGTGAAGGTTTGCCGTCTGCTTCAGTATATATACAGCAACAGAAGACTGAAATAGTAGACAAATCTGAATAGATTTGAGAGAACACACTGTAAACACACACACACATTGAGAGTTTATGAGAACATCTTGTAAACATTGCTTTGTAACCGTTTTCTAGATTAATACACTGGAGTGTTAATCGGTGAATCGTTGTGTTTGTGTTCGTAACTTGGTTTAACTTACCCGTTTGGATTCCGCACTCTCGGGTTCGTCGGAAAACAGGGAATAGAGGTTTAACTCGATCCTCCGGGTGGACCTACAACTCCTACTTTTCGATTTGCTCTCGGTTTTCCACCGAGTCCTAAGCCGCGGTTTGGCGAAGTTATGTTGTTATCTGAAGACTGCTTGGCGTATTATAGTTGAAATGTTTATGTTTGTATTTTTACATGTTATGTCTTTTATGTAATTTGTATTAAATAATAATAAAAGTTTACTTGTTTTTCATTCGATATATCTATACTATTATAAAAAGGAGAAGTGACGTACTAAATTGTAAATTTACATTACATACAACTTTCGAAGCAACATGTACAAATAAACAAAACACATTTGAAAAGGGTAAAGTAGTAAACAACACTAAATTTTAAGACACTAGAGGGACAGAATAGTAAATTTATTGGACTCCTTCTTTGCAATCTAAAATTCAGTTCCATCTTTGCCCTTTTTCAATCGAGAAGTCTGTATTGAAGTTTGATCTTTCACATTCCCTCACCTGCCCTTCAATTGAATGATGCGACTCAATCGTCTGCCTTTAATTAGTCCCCTCAATCCACCTCATAAACAACGCTTCTTCCTGTCATTCTGCCGATTTGGAATTTCAATACCCCGTGAAGGAGAAGGCAGGTGATTCATTCAAATCCCCAGTTTCTTTCCGGTAACAAAATTCAACAAACAATCGGTCTAAATCTCAACAGAGGTTCAACAGGTCTAAATCTCTGAATAATCTAACACAATCATTTCTATTTATCATTTCATTATTGCTGATTGTCTATTCCTAATCGGAGTTTGTGAAAATTTTGTTTTCAGATCTTCAGCAGCATTGCAGATCTAGGGTTTTACTAGGGTTTCGGTTCCGATGACGACACCGTCTCATTTACCCGTAACCGCCGCTCAGGCACGTATATCTATATATATATAATATTTGTATATATATATTCACTACTAGTTGTTGAATGGTAAATGTTACTGACTTGTGTAATTTAGTTTTCTGTTGTCTGTAACTAAATTCTATGAGGCTGGGTTTTGTTTATTTTATTTTATTTTCTAACATTTGGGCTATCTTTAAAGGTTCTCAACTTGAAAAAAAGATTCGGGCTCTCTGTTGGTGCACTTGTGTCTGTACTTTGTCTGTATTTTGTCATGATACAAAACGATGTCTTGTGTTAGTCTAAGTTACGTCTTAGGTTCGTTAATATGTGCGTTCGATGTAAGTTTGACCAAGTCAACCATCCTCCGGTTTGACTTGGCCAAACAGTTAGCACATTGTTTGTATGATGTGTGTGTCGAAGGATGAGTCATCGAAGGATTGTTTATAACCTTCGATGAGCTCGAAAGATGAACCGTCGATAGATGTTGATGGACCTCGAAAGATGTCATCCTTCGAGGTACATGTTGATCCTTCGAGCTGTTTCAGATGATCATCTATCTGATCCTTCGACCAGACATGCTGTGTTCGGGTATAAATACCCATGTAGTGTGTTGTGTTCAAATGAGAGAACACTTGGAGAGAACACTTAATGAGAACACTTAGAGCATTCTGTTGACAGCACACACACTCACGAGAGTTTGAGAGAGTTTATAGAGTACATCTGTAAACATTGAGCTTGTAACTGAACCTTTCATACGTATTAATACAGAGGTGTTAATCGGTGAATATTGTGTGTCGTGCATTTGCGTGTTCTATCTCGGTTTGCCTTTCTCGGTTGGATTCCGCACAACCGAGTTGGTTTGTACACAAGGATTAGGCGACTAGATCCTCCCCTAGCCGGACCTACAAGTGGTATCAGAGCCGTGGCTCTTCTCCTTGTTAAAACCGAGGTGTTCTTGCTGTTTTTCGGGTTTTAAAAGTTCATATTTTTCTGGAAAACATCTTAAAATCGGAGTATATCTTGGTGTTTTGCTTTATGTTTTGTTAAAAACCGTGTTATTTTCATGCTCACATGTTAGTCTTTGGTTTTTATTAAACATTTTAGCAAAATCGCGGTTTCGGAAGTTGTTGGTTTACCGGAAAATTCAAATTTTCTGGATTGTGTTCATCATATCTTCAACAAAGCTTCAAGTGTTCTTCAAATTTTTTACATCTTTTGATCTTGTTTAATTATTTTTGAAAGTTGTTTGTGTATTGGGAAGGGATAACTGATTAAAATATTCAACCCAAATCTGAGTTGGTGAAAAGTTGGGTCTGAACATACTTTCTGCCGAAAGTTGTGCACCAACCCATCACCTTTCTCACCAACCTGTCAACTTTGTGTCAGTGTGTCAGAGCTCATCGAAAGATATCCTTCGAAGTCGAAAGATCATCTTTCGATCAAGGAGGTTCGACAGATACCCATCCTTCGAACATCTTTCGAAGTCAGTGAGTTATCTTTCGAGCTAAGGAATCTTTTCGAAGGATATATTGTTCGAGCTACTGTTACATTTCGAAAGATAAGGACCCTTCGTCTTGGAGAATCGTTCGAAGTCATTGTTCGAAATTCAACAGTGATCTTTCGAACACTGTTGATCCTTCGAACAAGTGTCTATCTTTCGAACAAGTGTTTATCTTTCAATCCTTATTTGTTTAAGATTAACAGTTGTGTTTTTCAGGTCTTTCGATCCTTGATCTTTCGGCTGTTTGTTTCTCTTCAACATTTTAACATAGTTTGTGAAAATTAAATTTTTAAAAAAGGGGAAAACTTGCTTTTCAAATTTTAAATCAATTTTCACTTAATATATTAATTTTTATAAAATGGGAACAAACGGTCAGTGGGATCCAACCGCGTGGACTCTAACATCTACTCCGCAATCATCAGCTAGGCAATCTGAGTCAGATTTCGACAAAACTGCATGGATGCGAGCTATTGCCCCACCTCAAGCTGCAATGATAACTGCAAATCAATGGGCATTGGTCACAAATCAGTTTGATCCTTCAGCATACACGATGTATTCAAGACCAGATTCTTCTTCTCAACAACAGCAACAGAACAACAATACTGTCAGATCAATAGTTCCCGTTGGAGGAAATGCATCTGGATCCATAAACACTAATCCCCACAGAGGATTGGTTGTTCAAGCTGATGAAATCTGCAACTGGAACATTCAGCTTGGAGAAGGAGGAAATGGTGGAACAGCATGTTATGCTAAAGTGACTGAGAAGGTAGTAGAACCCGTGTCTGCTGGTGAATCTTCAGAAGATGAAGATAGTTCGGGTTATAGTGGGAGCATGGATGGGGAATCACTTGATGCTGGTAATTTATCAAGTGATGCTTTAGAATTGGAGGTTGATGAGCTTTTGGCTGAAGCTGAAGCATTATGCAAGAGGAGATCTATTCTCTGCCAGAAATCTGCTGGAACTTCCGAGAAGCTTGCTCAGTTCTTCTCTGAAGATGGATCTTTTTCTTTCCATTCAGCCTTTATGGCTAATGTCGACAGTTCATCAAGTCAGGTATGTGTCGATGAACCCACTATAGTTAGTTGTGAAAATTGTGATAATTTAAATGTTAAATATGCTGAAAAGGAAAGTCAGTTTGAAATCACACACAAACACAATCAAGAATTGATTGTAGATCTTTCTAAAGCAACCGAAGCTAACTTGTTTTTAACCAGAAATGAAAAGGAATTTAAAGCAACAATTGCGTCTTTAAGACATGATGTTTCAGAATTACAAAAGGTTGTTTTGCGAAAACAACATGCTAACAATGATCTTATTGACACAATTGAAAAGCAAATGGTAGAATTGGCAACAGCTCGATGTGAATGTGAGACAATTAAGCAGAAACTGGAAAGCTATTCCAATTCCCGCTATGTATTGGATCACATCATTGGCGTTCAAAAGAAAAAGGGGGATAAAAAATGTATGGGATTCAAATCATGTCCTCCCCCAATGAATCACAATTACTCCAAATTGCCTGATGACGAGGATATGCCCCGTTTTGAACCTACTGTGCCACTCAGTCTAGGTGACTTTGCAGCAGGCCTCGGGTTCACAACTGGTACATCATCCTCGGGTCAATCAGAATCTGAGAATGTGACAGATTCATCGTGTGTTAAGGATCAGAGTCCTCTCATTGTTGAGGATACTGATTCTTCGGACGATGAATCTGAAGAAATTGTGAACCAACAGTCTAACTCGGTTACAACAGATATTCCAATTGAGAATCACATCTTGTGTGATCCACCAGTGCAACCGAGTAAGACTGAAACGTCAAAAGCAATGGAGTCCATTGCATCTAGTCTTGAAGGGAATAACTTGTTGTACACGCTCAAAGGAGATAGCAAAATCTATTCTAACAAAGATTTTCCAATTAAAAATGTAAATCAAGATTTAATTGAGCAAATTTTTGAAGGATGCACTGATAAGTTTTTGGGGAACAAAAGTGGCAAAGTCACCGTCACTCAATGTGATCCAATTCCGTGTGAACAAATTAGAAAACAATACGGAAACCAAAAACTACCAATTGAGCGAAAACAACAAGTTAATTCCGGAAAGGGTAAGGTACAGGGAAAGAAGGCTCAGAACAAGAATGTTCAAGCACCTAAAGTTCAGCAGAAAAAGGTGCAAAACAAAAGAGCTTCTGTTAAGAAACGAGAACCGAAAATGAACTTTGTTGGATCCACGGGTTCAGACAAACTTGAAACATTTCAGGATAAATCTAACATTGATTTTGTAAAACAAGTTAGAATTTTAAAACGAAATGATCAGAATAATTACACCCAACACACCAACGGATGTGATTTAGGTCCAAGCACGTCTAGATCACAAGGTTCATTGTCTGGTTCTCCGTCTAGTCATCAACATGTTTCTCCGAGGTTTGTAGAGCGGAGAATGTGTTTTGAGTGTGGCACAGTTGGGCATATTGTAAGATACTGCCCATACCTGCAAAAGTTGAAGGCAAAAACGAGTGCTCCCCAAGAAACCAATTACCAAAAACGACCTGTTTCCCCGAAACAAGACCCACGTGTCTTGAAAGAAAGGGAAAAGAAGTTAAAGAAAAAGAATCAAAAGGTAATTGAAAAGGCCTTAAAATCAGAGGTCAAAGAAGAAAAACCTGTACAAGCAAAACCTAAAACTGTAAAACCAGTAAATGCTAAAACAATGAATTCAAATACTGGTAAAGGACAAACAGTTTGGAAGCAAAAGCAGGTAATTCAGTCAGGGGGAGCACCACAAGTTCTTTTTCCTAATCATCAAGTGATTGAAATCACTTTCCTTGATGATCAAGGACGACCCAAGTCCACAAAGGCTTGGGTCCCCCTCTCCAACTAATCTCTAAGTGAGTGTGCAGAATGTTCCAGGAGGAACTATCGATAATCGTAAGATTGTTGATAGTGGAGTATCCATGCACAGAATAGGCGACAGAAGAAATTGCTGCCTTTGATGGAGAGAAAATGGAAAGAGAACATAATTGTCTGTTGAAAGAGATTGAAAAGCTTCGACAAAAATGCAAATCATTTCAAAGTGTAATTGTTAAAGGCTTTGATCGGGTCCCCAGGGGTAGATTCAAATCAAAATGTACGCACCTGCAGCACGTCTGAAGATTCAAAATTCAACAAGATGAACGTGCAGTGTACATTTCTTCGTGGTGTGATTGAAGAAAATGTGTTTGTTGAGCAAACCAACTGGGTGTGCGGATGCCTTGGCATGGGTTGAACAACCGCACACTACTTCTCAAAGAGTAAGACAAAGACCTTCGCTGGTGAAATGTGGAAGACCAGCCGGACCCAAAGGTTTATGATCTTGTTGCTGTCAAGAGACTTCTCAGTAGCTACAAAGAATCGACTTTGAAATCCACACCGGGTGGATATCCAGTTTGGGAGAGCACTCAGATTCCTTGCAATGCATGAAGCAGTTGCAGGATACGGTTTTAAAATTTCTAATCTCTCCTTTACTTGTCGCTATTTAAGCTACTTTATAAATTGTTGTCCTCTCGCAGCACTATTTGGCCAGACAATGTTGTCATGGTCCGCACCGCAAACCGACATGCCAACTGATTTTTCCAAAATTCGATAAATCTTTTCAGATTAAAAATTAATTTTGGTAAACGGCATTGAGGTAAAACATGAGTTAACCAACATCGGAAAGTCATTTTTGTAAATACCTTTGTGTTTTAAATTTTATCTTAGTTTGTTGATTTTAGGGGGAGTAAATCCAAAATTTGAAAAATCCAAAAACATCGAAAAATTTCAAAAGCACAAAAAACAATAGAAAAGCAAAAATGAGTTTCCTGGCGAGCAAAAGAGAAAATGATAGTACATCAGTGGTCTGTCTAAACCTCTTTAAACCTTAAATGAAAAACGATAAGCAGCTCTATATAAGATGTATCGGTAGGCTCACAATCATTTTAAAGTGTGCAGGGTGATATAAATCTTAAATCGACTGAAGACCAGGTGGGAACCACTCATTGGCATATGGTCTTAGTACCGAAATTTCGTTTGAGAGATTGCCGAGGTTCTGAGATATTCGGTCTTTATGCTGCTTATCATTTGGGTATCATGGTTGTATCTTTTACCGAAAAATAACGGGGACGCAAGTCTAGATCTTCCATGATACCATACATACGTGTACATACTGCATACGACCTCAATAAGTGATCAACAATCACATGTCCAAACAAATAAGTGATAAAATATCACATCTTTCCGGGAGTCAAGTTCGTCTCTCTGCTGTACGAAAGTACTGACCTGTTCACGGACTTGCTCTTGTGCCCTTCATGCATCGAAAATCAAGTTCCTCATAAATAAGTGATTCTATCACATAGGGCTTGTTTTCAATCAAAATAAGTGAGTTTCTCACATCATATACGGTCAAACAGATGATAATCGGTATACTCACCGGTAAGATGAACCCTCGTGCATACCTTGATACGGGAATGTGTCGTGATGTGGATGAACACCGGTCGGTAAGTATAAATCATACCTTAACGTATCCCCTCGCCATGATTACCAATGATAAGTTGAGCTTAAGTGGACAACAATACCGATAATTGTTATAGGATGCTTATCTTAATGTTAACTAATTGAACAAAAAGAGCGTTTTGGCATGACCGTACACTGATATGATTCTCTTACCCTCGAAACTCGCAAAAAGAATGTCTGTAGATATTTATTTACTGTTTTCAGTTTATGTATCTCTTGTATATATTTATTTATTGCTTTCCGTCTTTACTTTTGAAAATTTCAAAATTCCAAAAAGATTTTAGGTGTGTTTTTATATAAACTTTATAAAATCCAAAAAAAAAAAAAAAAAAAAAAGATTTTGCTTCTAGTTTATTTTTGATTGACTGATGTTGGAACTCGAGTCTATCCTACCCAAAATCCTGATTCTAAGCCGGAAAACAATTGCACCTTCATAAATGGTCGAAGTTAACACATTTTGAAAGTTAAAGGATTAAAATTGTACATTTTCTAAACTTTCAAACTGTTGTCGGTTGGTGTTTGATTGAGATTTGATCTCATATGTGTCTTTTGTTTAAATGTTAACTATATTCCAAGCGGTTGTTCTCATTATGCGTTTAGCTTTCTTGCATGTGCAGATGCTAAAGGCGAGGAGAACATGTTCAATGACAAGCTTTGGAATGAAGACACGAAGTGGAGGCACTCAAAGGATAAAATGATCGAGTTGCCGCTGACCCTTCATCAACACCACAAGGATCTGAAGATTTGACAAGTCAAAATATTCACGAGCATGACTCAATGGAGAGTTCAATCTAAGGGGGAGTTTTTCGACACACTACCTAAATGAAAAGGGGAGTTTGTTGATACACTTTCTACTTACGACACGTGAAGACTTTGAAGATCCTCCGACGTGGAAGACATCGAAGTTGAACCTCACGAGTAGCGTCCAAGGGGGAGTTTGTTGATACATATTTTGTGGACACGACTCGGCTCGGTTCAACTCAGCTCAGTTCGACTTGGTTTCGACTTGAAGACACGAAGATCGAGACAAAGCTACAGCCAAGGGGGAGTTTGTTGGTGCACTTGTGTCTGTACTTTGTCTGTATTTTGTCATGATACAAAACGATGTCTTGTGTTAGTCTAAGTTACGTCTTAGGTTCGTTAATATGTGCGTTCGATGTAAGTTTGACCAAGTCAACCATCCTCCGGTTTGACTTGGCCAAACAGTTAGCACATTGTTTGTATGATGTGTGTGTCGAAGGATGAGTCATCGAAGGATTGTTTATAACCTTCGATGAGCTCGAAAGATGAACCGTCGATAGATGTTGATGGACCTCGAAAGATGTCATCCTTCGAGGTACATGTTGATCCTTCGAGCTGTTTCAGATCGATAGATGATCGTTCGATCATCTATCTGATCCTTCGACCAGACATGCTGTGTTCGGGTATAAATACCCATGTAGTGTGTTGTGTTCAAATGAGAGAACACTTGGAGAGAACACTTAATGAGAACACTTAGAGCATTCTGTTGACAGCACACACACTCACGAGAGTTTGAGAGAGTTTGTAGAGTACATCTGTAAACATTGAGCTTGTAACTGAACCTTTCATACGTATTAATACAGAGGTGTTAATCGGTGAATATTGTGTGTCGTGCATTTGCGTGTTCTATCTCGGTTTGCCTTTCTCGGTTGGATTCCGCACAACCGAGTTGGTTTGTACACAAGGATTAGGCGACTAGATCCTCCCCTAGCCGGACCTACACTCTCGCATCTTATCGTGACTATACATTTGCTGCATACGGGAATGATATTGGCGTATTCAAGCGTCCGCATCAGGTTTTTCAATCAAATCCCTTTACTTTTTTTTTTAATATTCAAAGCGTTAAAGTGTGTGTTCAAGAATGTTTTATTTTTTGAATCGTTTGCTTTTCACTGCCCACAAATTCTAATAAATGGCTTTTGTTCATTTGGACATTTATAACAGTTTTGTTTTACTAAAAATAAGGCTCGTGTTGGTAAAATTATAAAAAAATTAATAATAACATTAACAGAACTCTACAAGTTCCACTTGTTTAAAATAGCTTCTTTTTTGAATTATGAAATACGAATCGTTCATTGTGCATACAACAGGTGGCTACATGGAGCAGCCATAATGCTAAGGTGAACTTGTTACTTTTAGTCAATCCACTCGAGGTGCTGTGACCTCTTTATCGTTCAGAATAGGTAAGATCTCATGCTGATGATTATTAAAGAATGTGCCAGTAACTCTTGTAGTAGCATCTCCATGTTTTGCATTCGGATAGTTTTTTGTTTAACTTTCTTTTGCATTAGCTACACTTGGGATATTTATATTTTCATCTAGATGTTGAAAAAGTGATGGGTTGGGTATAGGTTAAAATGGGTTTGGGTCAAACGGGTCATTTGGAAACGTACAAAAGTAAAAGCGTCGGTTTAGTACATCGGCAACATTTTCTTTTTTCGGATGGAAATATGTGTCGTCAGGTTGCATGGTTTACCACAAGCCGGGATTCATTACCTGTCGCTGAGTCAGAGCTCGATCGGCGACCCGATTGCCATGAGTATAATTGTTTCGGGTGGGTATGAAGATCAAAACAGTTTACTTTTGTCTACCACCGCGGGGCGGTTGGTGGTGGCTGTGACTGTGTTTCTGGATGTATAGACGGTTGTTGTTGTGCTAAAAGGAAAGGTGGTGAGTTTGCGTATGATCAAAACACCCTAACCTTTCGTACACAATTGGTTTCTTAGGGGTGGCAAATTGGCTGATTGATATGTGGGTCAAAACTGTCCAGTGGGTTAGTTGTATATAACTGGTCATAATGGTAACTTTTGGTACATGTTAGTTTGACTTGAAACACTACTTTTTTTATAAGAAGATAGTGACAGTGTGAAATATCAATACAAATAATTCTGTTTGTGTGCAAATGGTTTCACATATGGGTGTAAACGAGCTGAGCTCGAGCATGATCCGTTTAACTTAACAAGTAATGAATTTAAGTTTTATCGATTAGGGCTTGATTGTTAAAACATAAGTTTAGGGGTTAAATCCCGCTGAAACTTTAGATTGGCTGATGTTATGTTCCAATATGATGTTTGCTTTTATCTGATAAGGTGTATCACTTAGAGAACATCAGAAGGTACCCGCTACAAACGTATGCAAGATGAAAAAGTGGAGACTGTGAGGGATTTGCTGATTCAGAAGGTACCGCTACAAACGTATGCAAGATGAAAAAGTGGAGACAGATCCAAAACAACTTGAAGATGTAATTACTAAGCTTCATTTTGCACACATATTATTACTTACTTACTTTATGCTAATAATAATGCATTTTTCTTATGACATTTGTAGCTTCTTGAACTAAAAGCTACTTCCAAGTGTTGGGGAGAAATTGTAAGAAATGCTCAGGCATCCAATGGAATGTTTTTATACCTCAATCCCAGAAAAAGTGGCGTTCTTGATGTCAGACGATAGTTAAAAGCGTTAATAGTAGAACCTCATCTGTACACACCAGTTGACCACCTATCAGACCAGCCAAAGGCAAGACCCCCCCCCCCCCCCCCCTCTCACACACACACAAACACACCCTTACTTTATGCTTGTTCTAATTGATTCTGTCAACAGGCGGAAGCTCAAAATTTGGTGAAGTTTGCATCTGAACACATAAAGGCGCTCGACTATTTTGAAGATGAGACTTCTCTTAAAAAAACATCTGTAGTCGGACCCATGTTTCACCTCACTACCATTGATAACAGACGGACCACCAAAAACCTCTTCATAGGTCGCTGAAGCCTGTTTGAATAATTTAAACCAGGCATCGTTTGGAACCTCTCGATCTGAACGGGGAAAAGAAAAGGTCCCTTAAGGTCCCTTTCGATGATGAAATGATCTATGCAACAAAGTATTACCAGGAGCATATTTCATTTCATCCACCCACTTTAAACGGTCCAAACGGGGTCAACTTTTGGTCTGCTACTTCTTCTCAGGCTGCCGAGCCTCTCGTTGATACATTTGGGCTTGTGAATACACCCGACATCAGCAGTTATGCTTGGGAAGAATCGGAGTACAGTGACATTATAAACTACGTGTCTGCCATTCTATCTGAGAGCCCTAACGTTGAATGCCTTTCAACTGTTTCTGTGTGTACTATTGCTGGGACAAGATTGATAAAAGTGTCGAAATTGCTAAGGCGGAATTCTGTAAGAGAGAGGATTGGTCTTTCACAAGGGATGCAACCCCTTACAAAGCTAAAGTGTTGTTAATGTAGCATGACTTCTTTTATTGCTTCCTGTTGGTTGCATCATTATCATCCATCATAAAAGGAAATCTTAGTTTTCTTCTTTTATTTTGGTAACCTTGTACCGGAAAACTCACGGGACTCAACTAATACCCTGCTAGGCAATGATATCTGTTGAAATGTGTCCCGTATGGGCGGGATTGGCTGGCACAAGATTGAAGATTATTGGGTTTTGCACCTTTTTTAGAAATAGAATAATAAGGTAATCTACGTTACGGGTATTGTACATGGTAAGTCCTGATGGTAAGTTAGTGATATGCTCATATCTTGTATTATCGACTCCGCGGCAACGCGCGGGTTTCCCACTAGTATTATAATAGCCACCCATTATTTGCACTAAATTACCATGCAAAAAAATTTAATGGAAAAAAATAAAAAAATAAGGAACTCAACAGCCTTGTATAAACATCAATGTTGGACACGGCATTTCAACACCCTCAATTTACTCACTATATAAACCCTCACCACGCCGTTTCAATATCAAACATTCTCATCCTTTAAAGTATCAACTTCTCAGACGCCGTCAGTGAACCACCTGAAAATTGGACAAATATTCCACATTAGCCCTTAAACTCTGAAAAGTAAATGCAAATAGCTATTTTGAATAGGGTTAATACCAAAAAAAAAAATTAATCAAAACCTTAATATTTTGCACGAAAGAAGTCCCTTGACCAAATATTGTTAATAATGTATACAAACTTCTGAAATGAAGGGTAAATGTTGGTAACTTGCAAACTCAGCATATATGTAGACATCACGCAGCCGTTTTTTAGTTAAGGGACTTTTCTCGTGCAGAAGGAGAAAGTATGTTGGTATTTTTATGGTACAACCCTTTTAATTAGAAGAACTTTCAAAATTTCTAAAATCATGATTACTCACATGAACGACCATCTTATCGACCTCACAAATATCAACGTGCTCAACAGAAGAATGGTGAGCTACTACACACAAGACACCACCATCTCCACCTCCAACAACCAAAAACTACCAATGAATATCACAAAACGGTAAAGTTTATAACTTACGAGTCTGTTGATGAACAATGAATATCACAAAACGGTAAAGTTTATAACTTACGAGTCTGTTGATGAACATGAACAAACTCACGTAATTATTGACATTTTTTATACAACAAAGATTGCAGGTAAATAGTTGTAAAAGAAGAAGGAAACCTTTTTAGGATTCAGAATTGAACAAAGAGGAAGATGATTATCATTTCTTGATACGCGCGTTCATCTCTCTCGGTAAGTTGAATTACACCATCCAAAACAAGAACCTACCCGTATGTTTCAGACTGGACCAAAAATCATCATATTTTCTCCTTTCAAGGTTATAAATGAAAGAAAATAAAATAAAAAATGAAATTTCGCATACCTGAAATACCATAACATTCTGGTAATCAGACTTCTTGCCCTGAAACAACACTTTCTCCACCTTCAAAGAGTGCGCTTCTCCTGCAATATGTACGCGGAAAATGATCACCAAGTTGAATATCATTTACCTGCATATTACAAAGTTATAACTACCGAGTTCACACCAAACAACCGGACTAACAAATCTATATAATATAATTTATACAAAGTTAAAAACCTGTTATATTATATAATTTATACAAAATCCTTAAATCCAGTAACACCATACCTGTACAATTAGAACCATATCCCAAATCCCCCGTCTTTTATAATGAAACTCAATAAAAAAACCCATACCTGGTATTTCTTGTCATAGCAAGCCTAAGGTTTCTCTAGCCGTAGTGGTTGGTAACACTCGCCGGTCTCTCTACCGAAGCCCCAATCCGCCGTTGCTTGTTCACCGCCGTAGAACACCATTGACCGCTGCAGAACCCTAAACCTTACTTTAATAGCAGCCGCCACCACCATTGAGTTATTCTCGTCTCTCAATTTGTTCACATGAACCCTAGAGCCTCGCAATTCCTCACTGGTTCCATCTGATCTTTATGTGCCGATTGAGAATTGAAGGGGAGATTGAAGGGTAGGCATTTGAATGGACGAAACAATGAAGGGGGTTAACCCTGGCATTGACTATTAGGTTTCTTAAGGGACAGTGGAGGAAAGCTTGTTGTGTACGTGAGTACGAGGTGTGGTCAAAATTACAATTATAGCCTCGGAGTGTCTTAATATTTGGTGTTTTTTTACAATTCTACCCTTATAAAATAAGCATTTGTTAATTGTACATATTGCATAAACTGGTGGACGCGATGTAAAATTACATGTGTGTACATCACATTTCCTTTATATAGTATTATAGATAATCAATGCGAAACGAAACCACAAAGGCAAAATAAAACACACTCCTAAACACCCTTCACTTGAGAACTAGGAATCCAAAGACAACAAGCCCCTTTGCTTGGGGACGAAGAACCCACAGACAAGAAAAGTGTAAACTTGTCACAATCTTAAACACACAATTAGTCAGTTACAACTTTCAAGTTCAACTAGTTTCCCCGGTTACAACTAATATGTTTACTGTTCTTTTCATCTTCGCAATGCATTTACTTGAACTACTAGATGAAGAATTGCCCACTTTCTTGCTCTACTCGTCAAGAATATTCAGCAAAGCACCATTCACCGTATCTGATGAAACAAACAGAATCCGTTGGTTGAACAAACAAAGCAGGAACTTACAATTATTCAATCACAGATTCATAGCATTTGTTACTTTGGTTCTTATCTAGTTAGAGGACACACATTAAACCTATTTGTCATAGATATTGTAGCAGTTATTATGTTATACATGTTTAAGAAAACTATGGAAGGAATGTGACAAAAATGTGAGGAAATTTGAGCGAATTTTGACCCAACCAACCACCCCTCATGAAAATAAGCACTTTCGAAAATGTTGAAAATATGTAAATCCAGATCAACAACTGTAACATTATAAAAACCTTAAAATAAAAAAGGAGAACGAACCAGCGTTGTTATCAATCAAGCAATCATGGGGGAAGTACCACATGTATGTAGTTAAACACTTGCCCTCCTACTTACTTTGATTGCCACTTACAAAAAGTTTATATTCTGTTATTGTCCATTCCGAATTAACCCATCTCATTTCATCAAAATCAACTTCAAGAGTATCAAAATCATCATTTAATTTAGTCATCACATAAAGTTTTTCACCTGAACTTACAAAGTCCCTATATCTGAAGTGTAACACCGAGAAATTCTTCATTTTTTGTGGGTAAAGGTAGGAACTGGATTAAGCCTGAATTCATATTTTTTTTTTTTTTTTGAAAGGCGAACTTCATTGGATTAAGCCTGAATTCATATAACTGACTCATGGTGTGTAGCGTATATATTTTTCCCTTGAAAAAGTGTAGATCAAGGATAGGGGGATTGCAAGAGATATAACTCCATTCGGATTGTTTACCAGCTAAAGAGAAAGCTAAGCCAGTGGAAGTACATCCGTAGGTGATTATCACAAACACCCACCCAGACATTGCATGTGAATAGACAAGAATACCCTTGTTGCTTGCTGACATAGCATCAGAGAAATCAGGGAAATGATGTTCCTTCCTTGTGAAGGGATTCACAAGCCAGAAGTCACTGGTTTTCCTCTAAAAAATATCAAGTAACCGCAAGTTACTCCAATACACATCTTGGAACTAGAATGGGGAATTATGGCCTTCAACTTTCTTCTTGTGTGGTCGTGTATGTAGCAGTCTTTATGAAATATTAGATCAGAGCTGATAGATAAATACATGGGTTGTTTTGACATCATAAACTTATTCCAGTTAGAGAACGCAATCGATCTCCATGCCTTGCACACGCCACTTAAAGCAACATAATCAAAAACTCCAAGATGCATCAAAATTAATAGCAACAGATCATCGTTAAAGCTTAACCATGATCCTGAAGTATCATCGTCAGAAGTGCCCAACTTCGTTAGTGTTGGTGCACTTGTGTCTGTACTTTGTCTGTATTTTGTCATGATACCAAACGATGTCTTGTGTTAGTCTGGTTTACGTCTTAGGTTTGTTAATATGTGTGTTCGATGTAAGTTTGACCAAGTCAACCATCCTCCTGGTTTGACTTGGCCAAACAGTTAGCACATTGTTTGTAAGATGTTTGTGTCGAAGGATGAGTCATCGAAGGATTGTTTATATCCTTCGATGAGCTCGAAAGATAAGCCTTCGATGGATGATTGATGGACCTCGAAGGATATCATCCGTCGAGGTGTATATGTGGATCCTTCGACAGGTTTCAGATCGATAGATGATCCTTCGATCAGTCTATCTGATCCTTCGACCAGACGAGCTGTGATGGGTATATATACTCATGTAATGTGTTCACTTCATAAGTGTGTGTGAGATGTGAGTGAACTTAGTCTTGTAGAGAGCGTATTTTCAGTTTGGTCAAGGGCTGTAACCGTGTCCACTGAAATACAAGAGAAAACTTTGATATCTCGTGTGTCTACCTTTCTCTTTGTAGCTTGTGTTCTCATATAAACTACCGGTTTGCATTCTAGCTTGGATTCCGCACTTGCTAGTGTGTTAAACATAACAAGGATAAGGTTTGACCTCATCCTCCGAGGGACCTACAAGTGGTATCAGAGCCGTGGCTCTTTTCCTTGTTAAAAACCGAGTTTATTCAAGACTTTGGAGTGTTTGGACAAAACTCACATGGTTTAGCACTCGTTTTTAGTGTTTTTCTCGCATTTCTTGACGTAAAAACGTGTTCTAAACTAACCGGGTGTGTTAAAGGACGGGTTGGGTAACTTAAAAACTTGTTTTTAAGAAGTTTGATAATTTCCGGCCAAATTCCGGCTTACTCCGGTGACCGGTTTTCTGGATAAGAACCGTCCTTTTTAAGTAATATTTTATTGTTCAAATCTTGGTTTGGCAGAAAGTATGGTCTGAGCATACCTTCTGCCGAAAGCTTTCTACCAACCCATCACCTTTTCACCAACTTGTCACTTTTGTCAACTGTGTCAGTGCAGATCGAAGGATATCCTTCGAAGTCGAAAGATCATCTTTCGATCAAAGGAAGTTCGATAGATAATCATCCTTCGAACATCCTTCGAAGTCTGTGACTTATCCTTCGATCCAAGGAATCTTTTCGAAGGATACATCTTTCGATCTACAGTTCTGGTTCGAAAGATAAGGATCTTTCGATTGGAGATTCCTTCAAAATCATTGTTCGAAATTCAACAGTGATCTTTCGAACACTGTTGATCCTTCGAACAAGTATTGATCCTTCGATCCTAGTCTGTTTAAGTTTAACAAGTTTGTGTTTTTCTCATCTTTCGATCAGGGATCCTTCGGCTGGTTGGTTGTTAACAAGGAGAACCCGAGAGAACTAGTGTAACAATTTTTCTTGATCAAAAATGAATTCGATGTGGGGTACTCCGATAAATACAGAAATGTATTATGGTACTCCGGCTCCGGATTCGGGAAAGTATAGAAATACCAGTTTATCTCCTGCATGGGCCGAATCTCCCGTACCTGTATCTTCGCAAGCTAATGCTATATCTACCGGTCAATGGGCATTCGTATCAAATCAAACTCCAAGTATTCAAAGCATTTTGTTAAGCGAGAGTGAAACGGGAAGTTTGAATAGGCCTCCAAAGTTGATGCACTTAAGTGAATATCCGGGATGGTTTGATAGATTTCATACATACGTCCTTGGTCAAAATACAGAATTGTGGTTGCGTTTCATCACAGATTTTGATCAAACAATAGAGGTTGCCGTTTCATCTGCTGCTACGTTTGCCGATCTTACGGAAGATCAGAAGAAGGTCTATGACTTAGAGAAGAAAGCGTATGCCATTCTTACTCAGGCGTTAAGCAAAGATATTTATCATCAATTTGTCAGTTTCAAGACAACGAAGAAGTTGTGGGACGCATTGAAGATAAGGGGCGTAGGAAATGAAGCGACACGTCAATTGAGAAAAGACCTGCTAAAGAAAGAGTTTGATGGTTTTACTTGTATGGAGAATGAATCTTTAGGAGATTTGACAAGTCGATTTAATCATTTGCTGACTGAATTGGCAAATATTGGGGTTGTAACAACTTCAGCAGAGGTAGTGAAAAAGTTTGCAGATGCACTGCCACCTCAATGGAATACTTTCTTGGAAATCATGAAGTACAATGGCACTTTAGCTACAACAAACTTCAATGACTTTGTTCAACTCCTGGAAAACAAGAATCAGGAAGAAACTCTCAAGGCGAAAAGAGTTCCAGTGCCACAAAATCCTGAAATGTATTATGGAACTTCTAGCACTTCTACAAAACCTTCTTCACACGCTCCAATTCAAACAGCGTTTGTGTCTAGCACTGACATGTATGGCAATCCTATCCAAGTTCCGGTCAAGCCTCCTCCAACAACAGACATGTATGGAAATCCGCTTGAACCAGTCCCTCAACCAGTACCACAACAGCAAAGCCAACGACCTATCAGAGCAACTGATATGTTCGGAAATCCATTACCTGTTCGATCTACCGGACCAACAGATTTATACGGGAATCCACTTCCTCCTCAACAGCAAGCATGTTATGGAAGCACATCATCTGCTAGTCAGCAATCAAAGCCAAATACAGTACGGCTCAACACCTCAAGTTTCTCTAAAGTCAGTGTTGAAGTAGCAAAAGAACATATGGAGCTTCTAAACACTTTGGTGAGCGCATACTGTGGATTAGTGGAAGGTCAGATTGGCAACATTAATCTGACTCAAGAAGACTATCAGCAGATCGATAAAGAGGAGATGGAGATGATGGACATCAAGTGGGCCTTTGCCAGTGCTGTTAGGCGAGCAAAGGATTTCATGGAAAGAACTGGCAGAACCAGCTTGGAAAGCAAGAAAGACACCAAGTATGGATTTGATAAGCAGGCTGTTAAGTGCTTCAATTGTGGTGAACGTGGTCATTTCAAACGTGAATGTACGAGGCCATCTCAACATGGAAACCAAAATCCTTTCAGAGGTCAAGGCAATAGGGCAAATCAGAACCAAGTAAGGAACAATGAGCGCACATTGGTGCCTGTCAACAACCAGAGTCAAGCAGGACCATCTAATGCCAACCAGGCACTTGTGGTTCAAGTAGATGAAGATTGTGATTGGTCAATTCAGCTGAGTGGTGATGCTCCAGATGGAACAGCATGTTTTGCTGAAGTGGTTAAGGATTTAAATCACGCCAGTGGTGGAGAATCTTCCACCAATGGTGATGAATCTTCTGAAGATGAAGACAGCTCCGGTTATAGTGGAAGCTCAGATGAAGAATCCTCCACTTCAGGTAATGATCATGTGGATGAGACATCAAGTGCGTCAGTCGATGCAGATATTGATGAGCTTTTGGAAGAAGCTACAGCAGGAATTGAAAGAAGATCTATTTTGGTGGATCAAGCTGCTTATTCTTCGTCTTCTCTCCATTCAGCCTTTATGGCTAATGTCGACAGTTCATCAAGTCAGGTATGTGTCGATGAACCCATTGCTGTTAGTTGTGATAACTGTGATAGTTTAAATGTTAAATGTGTTGATTTAGAGGCAAACATGTCTGAGTTGCAAGGCAAACATGATGCTTTACAAGCTAGTTTGTTTGACTTGCAAGACAAACATGTTTCATTGAATGATAAGTGGTGTGAATTGCAAAGCAAACACGAGGCTTTGCAAGAGAAATATGATGTGACATTCATCCACAATCAGAAATTGACCGTGGATCTCTCGAAGTGCACTGAAGCCAACATGTTTTATGAAAACCATGAAAAAGAGTTTAAATCGGTAATTGAGAAATTAAAGAAAGATAAAACCGAGTTAACTAAAATGGTTTCCAGAAAACAAACTGACATTAATTTGTATATAACTCGTCTTGAGGTAATGCAAAAGGAAATGGCTTGTGTGAAAACTGAAAGTGAGGCGATCCAACTTAAGCTAGACAGTTATTTGAGCTCTAGCTATGTGTTGGATCACATCATTGACGTACAGAAAGAGAAACGGGATGTCACATGCATTGGATACAAGAAATGTCCACCACCTGTGAGACACAATTATGATGCCATGCCTGACGAGGAGGATAGAACTTTCTTTGAACCATCTGTTCCTCTAGATGTTAATGAATTTGCAACAGGACTCGGATACAAGAAAGAAGTATCATCAGATTCGGATGTGTCAGCAGATACATGCGTGTCTTCTGCTGAACAGAATCAGGATCCTCCAGTTGTTGTTGAGGATGCTGATTCTTCTGATGATGAATCTGATGATACTGATTCAGCAAAGTCTGATGCGGTGATAAAAGAAGAGGACATACCTCTTGAGAATCATATTCTGTGTGATCCTCCTGCAAAACCCGCTAAGACTGTTGCAATCGAGTCCTTGTCTGCACAAGAGTCGGAGAGTGTGGATTTGCTGTACACTCTTGTTGGTGATGATAAAATTTATTCTGACAAAGATTTTCTGATTAAGAATGTAAATCAACCCCTAATCAGTAAAGTTTTTGAAAATTCGACAAGTAAATTTCTGGGTAAGAAAGGATCACACGTTGTGGTAACACAGTGCCCTCCTATCCCAAAGGCTGAAGTTAGAAAACAATTTGGCAATCAGAAATTACCAACAGAGAAAAGGCAGCAAAATCATAACAAACAAAAAGGAAAATTGCCGGCTCAAAGTCAAAAGAAGCCAAATCAAAAGAAGAACAAGAATGTGAACTTTGTGAAATCTAAGGGAACGGACAAAATTGAAACGTTTGAAAACCAATCTAACTTAGATTTTGTCAAGAAAGCAACTGTGATGAAAAGAAATGAACCAAATAGTTCAAAACCTAGTACCTCGGGATCACAAAGTTCATCATCGGCAAGACGATCACATGATACTTCGGGGTTTGTTGAACGAAGATCATGTTTTGAATGTGGTGAAATTGGGCATATCATTCGAAATTGCCCGTATCTTCATAAGTTGAAAGCAAAGGATGATGATCCCCGTGAACGCAATCACCAAAAGCGATCTGTTTCTATAAAACAAGATCCCCGACTTGTAAGAGAAAGGGAAAAGAAACAGAAACGCCAACAAGTCAAGGTGATTGAAAAGGCACTTAAAACTGATGTGGTTCGAAAACAATTTGTTTCAATTAAGCCAGAAAACTCAAAATTTTCAAAAATTTCAAACAATCAAACTGGTAAAACTCAACAGACATGGAAACCTAAATTGACCACAAGTTCAGAGGGACCATCACAATTTATGAATCATCAAAGAATAGAAGTTATTGTCGTTGATGAAAATGGAAGACCCAAGACCACAATGGCTTGGGTCCCCATCTCCAACTAATCATGTGAGTTCATGTGCAGGGTGTTCCAGGAGGAACTATCAGTAGTCATTGGATTGTTGATAGTGGGGCATCCAGGCACATGACAGGCGACATGAAGCTTCTCTACGACGTCAAATCTATTAGAGGAGGTTATGTTGCTTTTGCTGGAGATAAAGGCGGATATATTACGGGTGAAGGAATGATTTCCAACGGGGTTGTAAGCTTTGATAAGATCAACTTTGTACAACAACTTGATCACAATCTTCTTAGTGTTTCTCAAATTTGTGATAAGCAGTTCTCAGTACACTTTGATGCAAATGGATGTTATGTGCTGAAACCCGGCTTCAAAATTCCAAAAGAATGGATTCTCTTGTCGGCTCCAAGGATAAATGATTTGTATGTCCTTGATATGAGCCAAGCTATCACAACGTCTGCACAGGCAACTTGTTTCGTTTCCAAAGCCACAGAAAAAGACTCAATCTCTTGGCACAGACGAATGGGTCACATTCACTTACGCAAAATGAATCATTTGGTGTCAAATGAATTAGTGAATGGTGTTCCTCTTAAAAATTTCCATCTTCAAGACGTCTGTGTTTCGTGCCAAAAAGGAAAGCAAACGAAGAAGCGACACCCTACAAAGAAAATCAACACGGTAGCTGTTCCTCTTGAACGTTTGCACATGGATTTGTTCGGTCCTGTCAAGCACAAAAGTATTAAGAATGATCAATACTGCCTTGTGATAACTGATGATTATTCAAGATTTTCTTGGGTGGCGTTCATGGCACATAAGAGCGAAACCTTCGGTATTATCAAAAACTTGATCATTCAGATTGAGAATCTATATAAGTTGAAGGTTAGGCGGATACGTAGCGACAATGGTACTGAATTCAAAAATCATGCCATGGCGGAGTTTTGCACTTCAAAAGGTATTCTTCACGAATTTAGTGCAGCTTATACTCCTCAACAGAATGGCGTCGCTGAACGTAAGAACCGCACATTGATCGAGACTGCTAGGACTATGTTGGTAGAGTCACAATTGCCGATTCCATTCTGGACTGAAGCTGTGGCCTCTGCATGTTATACGTTGAACCGAGTCCTTACAGTCAAAAGGCACAACAAGACCTGCTTTGAGCTTATTAACAAACGGAAACCAGATTTGTCATATCTTGAACCGTTTGGAGCTCCGTGCACAATAATCGATCCTAATGGAAAGTTTGGGGCAAAAGCAATTGAGGGATACTTTCTTGGGTATTCCACCCCGAACTTAAGAGTCTGGAATCTAGAGACTAAAAGGGTCGAGGAATGGTCTGAAGTCAGAGTACAAAGGCACACTTTGCCAGTTAGAAATCCTGGTCAGCCTTGGATGTTTGAGTACGATAACTTTTTCAATTCGATCAATGTTGAAGCAGTTGAAGAAAATGCTGCGGCAAGGATGTTTTTCGAGAGTGACAATGCAACAGATTCACCGTTGGTTCGTCCAATTATTGTCAATCAAGAACCATCTTCAGTGAACAATAATGCTCTCGACAATGAGGATTTTCACGATGCTACCGATTTGAACGAATCTTCAGAGGATGATGAATTTCTCGATGCAGATCAAGAAGCTCCAACAACAGCAGTTCATGGTACTTCAGAGGGTACTCCTCCAGTGGACGCCCCTAGAACAGCTGAAGCTACTGCATCATCCTCTTCGTCAATTCCGGGTATTGAATTTGTTGTTGATCTCAATCTCAACAATCTGGGTACAAACATTCCAGTTCAAGATAATCCAGAAACAAGGATTCACAATACCCATCCTCAACAAAACATCATTGGAAATGTACAAAGTGGCGTTCAAACAAGAAACATGTTGCGAAACAACAACAATGCAGGCTTGTATGCGGCGATTAGAGAATCTGGTCAACAAAATGATTGGTCTTTCGCGTGTTATGTCTCACAGGAAGAGCCAAGAACTTGGAAAGAAGCTTTGAAAGATAACTCATGGGTTGAAGCAATGCAGGAAGAACTGCAACAATTCCAGAAGCTTGGTGTCTGGAAACTAGTAGAGAAACCTGCTGGTTACAAGAAGATTGGTACCCGTTGGGTGTTTAAATGCAAAAAGGATGACCGTGGAATCGTTATTCGAAACAAAGCAAGGCTAGTCGTTCAAGGTTTTCGTCAGATAGAAGGGATCGACTACAACGAAGTGTATGCACCTGTTGCACGTCTAGAAGCAATTCGGATCTTTCTGGCTTATGCCTCATTCAAAGGTTTCAAGGTATACCAGATAGACGTGAAAAGTGCATTCTTACATGGTGTGGTGGAAGAAGAGGTGTACGTCGAACAGCCTCCAGGTTTTGAAGATCCTATCCATCCCGATCGGGTTTGGTTGCTCAACAAAGCTCTCTATGGTCTACATCAAGCACCGCGAGCTTGGTACGCAACCTTATCTAATTATCTGCTGGAGAATGGATTTCGCAGAGGTCTTATCGATTGTACTCTTTTCATCAAAGAACAAGATGGAGATCTTCTACTGGTACAGGTATACGTTGATGATATTATATTTGGTTCTACTAATGATGTTTTGTGTAGGAATTTCGAGCGCATCATGCAGGATAAATTCGAGATGAGTGCTATGGGGGAAATGACTTTCTTTTTGGGCCTACAAGTACAACAAACCGAGTCTGGGATATTCATCCATCAGACTAAATATGTTGGTGACATCTTGAGCCGGTTCCAGATGTCTGATGCAACGCCCATCGGTACCCCATTGCCGCAAAATCACGGAATTACTCCAGACTTGAAGGGTGAAGCTGTTAGCCCCTCATACTACCGCGCGATGATCGGATCTCTTATGTACCTCACAGCATCAAGACCAGATATAATGTACCCAACGTGCCTGCTTGCCAGATATCAAGTCAACCAGAAGGCCTCACATCTTGCAGCTGTAAAAAGGATTTTTCGTTATTTGAAGGGTTACCCTGACACCGGTCTATGGTACCCTAGGGATAATAACTTTGACTTGATCGCATTCAGTGATTCTGATTTTGGCGGATGCAAAATCGACGGCAAATCCACAACGGCTGGATGTCAGTTTTTGGGAAATCGCCTAGTCACATGGCAGTGCAAGAAGCAGACGTGCGTCGCTACATCCACATGCGAAGCTGAATACATTGCTGCCTCAAGTTGTTGCTCCCAAGTCCTATGGATCCAACAACAAATGCGCGACTACGGTTTTGAATTCCTAACTACTCCTATTTACGTTGATAATTCTGCTGCCTTACAGATCACTAGAAATCCTGTGCAGCATTCAAAGACTAAGCACATCGAAATTAAGTATCACTTCATACGTGATTGCTTTGAGAAAAGGCTAATCGATGTTACTTACGTCCACACCGATGACCAACGTGCCGACCTTTTTACCAAAGCATTTGACAAATCAAGATTTGACTATTTATTATTGGTAAACGGCATTAAGGTCAAGCAAGAGTAAAACCAACATCGGAAAATCATTTTTGTAAATACCTTTGTGTTTTAAATTTGTCTTAGTTTATTGATTTTAGGGGGAGTAAATCCAAAATTTGAAAATCCAAAAACATCAAAAAATTTCAAAAACACAAAAACAATAGAAAAACAAAAATGAGTTTCCTGGCAAGCAAAAGAGAAAATGATAGTACATCAGTGGTCTATCCAAACCTCTTTTAAACCTAAAATGCAAAACGTTAAGCAGCTCTATATAAGATGTATCGGTAGGCTCACAATCATTTTAAAGTGTGCAGGGTGATATAAACTTAATCGACTGAAGACCAGGTGGGAACCACTCATTGGCATATGGTCTTAGTACCGAAATTTCGTTTGAGAGATTGCCGAGGTTCTGAGATATTCGGTCTTTATGCTGCTTATCATCTGGGTATCATGGTTGTTTCTTTTACCGAAAAATAACGGGGACGCAAGTCTAGATCTTCCATGATACCATACATACGTGTACATACTGCATACGACCTCAATAAGTGATCAACAATCACATGTCCTTACAAATAAGTGATAATATATCACATTTATCCGGGAGTCAAGTTCGTCTCTCTGCTGTACGAAAGTACTGACCTGTTCACGGACTTGCTCCTGTGCCCTCATGCATATGAAAATCAAGTTCCTCATCAATAAGTGATTCTATCACATAGGGCTTGTTTTCAAATCAAAATAAGTGAGTTTCTCACATTTCTTATACGGTCAAACAGATGATAATCGGTATACTCACTGGTAAGATGAACCCTCGTGCATACCTTGATACGGGAATGTGTCGTGATGTGGATGAACACCGGTCGGTAAGTATAAATCATACCTTAATGTATCCCCTCGCCATGATTACATCTGATAAGTTGAGCTTATGTGGACAACAATACCGATAATTGTTATAGGATGCTTATCTTAATGTTAACTAATTGAACAACAAGAGCGTTTTGGCATGACCGTACACTGATATGATTCTCTTACCCTCGAAACTCGCAAAAAGAATGTCTGTAAATATTTATTTAATGCTTTCAGTTTCTGCACCTTTGTATATATTTATTTACTGCTTTCTGTCTTTACATTTGAAATATTCAAAAATTCCAAAAAGATTTTAGGTGTGTTTTAATATAAACTTTATAAAAGCCAAAAAGATTTTATTTCTGTCTTATTTTCGATTGTACGATGTTGGATCTCGAGTCTTCGTTACCTGATACCTGATTGAAAACCGAAACGACTGATTCTTCATAAACGGTCGAAATTTGCAAGTTTTGAAAGTTAAAAACCTAAAACTGAACAATTTGTTAAACTTTCAAACTGTCGGACGGTGTTTGATTGAACAATGGTCACATGTGTGTCGTTTGCTTACTATATTCCAAGCAGTTGTTCTCATTACGCGTTTAGCTTTCTTGCATGTGCAGATTCTAAAGGCAAGGAGAACATGGTCGATGACAAGCTTCGGAATGAAGACACGACGTGAAGGCACTCAAGTGATGAAGATGATCGAGTTGCCGCTGACCATCATCAACACCACAAGGATCTCAATTCATAAAGAACAAGTATTTCACAAGTATAAATCAAGGGGGAGCTTGTGTTAAGGGGGAGTTTGTCAACACACTTCCAACATGAAACAGGGAGTTTGTTGGTACACGTTCTGCTTTCAAGACGTGAAGACTTTAAAGATCCTCCGACATTGAAGACTTGAAAGGACGTCAAAGACTTGAAGACACAAAGATCGAGACAAAGCTACAGCCAAGGGGGAGTTTGTTGGTGCACTTGTGTCTGTACTTTGTCTGTATTTTGTCATGATACCAAACGATGTCTTGTGTTAGTCTGGTTTACATCTTAGGTTTGTTAATATGTGTGTTCGATGTAAGTTTGACCAAGTCAACCATCCTCCTGGTTTGACTTGGCCAAACAGTTAGCACATTGTTTGTAAGATGTTTGTGTCGAAGGATGAGTCATCGAAGGATTGTTTATATCCTTCGATGAGCTCGAAAGATAAGCCTTCGATGGATGATTGATGGACCTCGAAGGATATCATCCTTCGAGGTGTATATGTGGATCCTTCGACAGGTTTCAGATCGATAGATGATCCTTCGATCAGTCTATCTGATCCTTCGACCAGACGAGCTGTGATGGGTATATATACTCATGTAATGTGTTCACTTCATAAGTGTGTGTGAGATGTGAGTGAACTTAGTCTTGTAGAGAGCGTATTTTCAGTTTGGTCAAGGGCTGTAACCGTGTCCACTGAAATACAAGAGAAAACTTTGATATCTCGTGTGTCTACCTTTCTCTTTGTAGCTTGTGTTCTCATATAAACTACCGGTTTGCATTCTAGCTTGGATTCCGCACTTGCTAGTGTGTTAAACATAACAAGGATAAGGTTTGACCTCATCCTCCGAGGGACCTACAGTTAGTTTTCTCACCATACTTCTAGTAGTCACCATTCCAACACTTGTAAAAGAACAATTATAACTCGAGCTCCTGGTAAATGAAAATTTCCACATGTTATGCAAAAAATGTAGAAAGGAACCTCTAAAGGCATTATGGCTATTTGTAAATTTGCTTATGTGACCCTCTAAAGCACCGATAAGGGCATATTGTTGATTTCTAACCAACCAAAAAAGGCAAGCTAGTAAAAAGAGCACCAATTTCCGTAAAAATAAGTAAACCACTAAACCTTTCATGTGAGAATCCAAGTGTTGAATGCATTGTTGATTCATCATACAGATCACAACAGCTCATTTTGCAAACTAAGTTATAACTTCAGTAACCAAAACTGATTTCGCATTTTTAAATGACGATTGTAACCTAATGGATGGATAAATTTAATGATCTTTATATTGACTACGCATTTATAAAATCCATCAAACAAATAGATAATAAATAATTAATTATTATTGAATATTTTGTAGGACCGGGTTTCGTGACCGAAACCGTGATTCGTGTGATTATGTTCATACACGGGAAGATTAGAGATGATAAACAAACAACTTTGTATTAATCCGGTAGTAAAACATTACAAATCGGCCCGATTAACAAGCTAACCGAACTAATACCAAAGGAGTACACATCCGGGGAGAGACCAAGTGGTGATCTCTCCCGGTGAGGTCTCAAACCTCCTCCAACTTCCTTATGTTGCAAATGGCAAGGGTTTTCTATTTATAGTCACACCCCTTGTCTTGCAAACACACACGGTCAACCGAATAACCCTCTCGTTTGACCACTTCAAACGAGCGGGTCTATACACGTTCGATAGACCGTTTCACTAACTATTACAAATTCAGCGTAAAATAAAACTAATCTATTCGACAAGCATCGGACACAAAATCTGCATCAACAAATTCCCCCTTGTCCGTTGCTGTCGAATGCTGAAAATGCAACTACAATCGATCTTCAGTCAAGTATTCATCTTCTCTGTGTTAACAAATTCCCCCTTGACCGATGATCCAGGTAAGTAGTATCTTGACGCTCCTTGTAAAATATTTCCCCCTTAAAGTACGCGTATCCGTGTTGGGTGTTGTGCAATTTCCTCAATTGACCGATCTTCCGCTGATCTTCCAATACTCCAACCGGCATTTGATAAGGGTTCCAATCTTTAAGAACTGCATCAAGTCTTGATCTTGTCATAAGAACTCTATTTCATACAAGCATACTACATTGATAGAGATTTCTGGTGAACTGTCTTCTGTAAACCGTCTTTGTGGAATCGACCAAGTAATGCACTTTAATCTTCAGCATCAACACTCAGGAAAGTCAGCTAGACCAAGTGTATCCTTTGCAAGCTCAACCAGCATGCTTAGTTGAACTACATCCAGATCTCATTGTCTCGCCTTTGTGAAGTTGACCACGTAATGCACTACGGATCTTCAGCATCAATACTCAGGAAGTCAGCTAGACCAAGTACATCGTTTGCAAACTCAACGAATTGAGTTACCCCCAGATCCCTGTAAAATCCCAAAGAAACATCAAACCCAAAACCGAATCCTGCAGGTCTTCAGTCTTGAACTATCAGCTTTCATAAAGATTCCCCAGGTCTTCAGTGAACAGCGCTTTTGTAACTACTGTAGACTTTAGAAACCTGTATTTTTCCGTGCAAAACCCTTCACGCTGGCTGGAGAATTAATTAAAATCCTCAAATATGTGTATGTGCAAAACATTCCACGCCGAACCGTTTGTATCACCAGAAAATCACAAACTCTACCACCTGTGATTGCGTTTAGAAATTTACCGAAGAAATTCAACATTTGAAAATTTTTATCCCCCCATTTCTTTGGTAAAATCTCTAAACCTTAACAGATTCTCTCCACTTCAAAGAAACTGTCGTCAAATGTTCACCAATTCCCTCCACTAAGCGGAACTGTCGTCAATCTTCATTGAATGTTCTCGGTTCCGAAAAATCACGAAAACGACTTTCTTCTTTGCATATTCTAGTTGAATAAGAACGTCCCCTAGTACCCCGTAGGATCCGACTTGTATCCCTCCAAAGACTTTGTGAACTCGTTAGGACCGGTATTGACATTCTAGGTTCATTCATTCGTTACCAAATGCGAGAATATGACAATAAACAAAAAGATTTCTTCGTTGCATATTCTAGTTGATAAAGAAATTTCGCCTAGTACCCCGTAGGATCCGACTTGTATCCCTCCAAAGACTTTGTGAACTCGTTAGGACCGGTATTGACATTCTAGGTTCATACGTTCGTTTTCAAATGCAAGAATATGACAATAAACAAAATGCTTTCGAACATTTACGAATAACCGATAACAATCATAAACATTGACGTGCGGAAGTGAACATACCGTTCTGTTTTTGGCCCATAGTAGTCAAGTCACCAAAATTTGACGTTTGCGTCGGTAACCGTGACTACCCCACATTTTTCAACAATCAAGTTTTCATCATGCTGCATCATCTCACATCATCTTCAATACACAACCTCCAAACCATCCTCTACATCTGATAAACCCAAATCAGAACAACATCGCAGCAGCAGTTAACATCATCTTCTAATTTTCGAAATCCAGCAACAATCGGGTCGAAAGATATCCTTCGAGGATCAGACTTTTCGAAAGATGGATCAGGTCGAAAGATATCCTTCGAGGATCAGACTTTTCGAAAGATGGATCAGGTCGAAAGATATCCTTCGAGGATCATCTTTCGAAGTTGTTGAGGGTTCCCACAAATATCTGGTATCTTTCGATCCAGATCTGGATCCTTCGACCCAAAGTCTCATCTTTCGAGCACCTTTTTCATCTTTCGGGGCTTTAAGCAGCCGCCAAGAACATCAAGAACACAGCGACTGTTCTTATGCAGATCTTGACGAAAATCACTTCAAAAGTGATTTTTGATGATAAAAACTTGATTATAATGGTGTAAAACTTAAAACATAACCCTCGTATATCTTTCGTTTCAGGTCAGACCCATCCATTCGGGTCAGATCTGGGATTTTCTCCATTTTCACCATTTTTAGATCTTGAACAAAAATCACGAAAATCACAGATCTAGAGCACATGTGACTTAGCAAACTATTAGATTTACTAAATCGGGCACCATGGCTCTGATACCAATTGTAGGACCGGGTTTCGTGACCGAAACCGTGATTCGTGTGATTATGTTCATACACGGGAAGATTAGAGATGATAAACAAACAACTTTGTATTAATCCGGTAGTAAAACATTACAAATCGGCCCGATTAACAAGCTAACCGAACTAATACCAAAGGAGTACACATCCGGGGAGAGACCAAGTGGTGATCTCTCCCGGTGAGGTCTCAAACCTCCTCCAACTTCCTTATGTTGCAAATGGCAAGGGTTTTCTATTTATAGTCACACCCCTTGTCTTGCAAACACACACGGTCAACCGAATAACCCTCTCGTTTGACCACTTCAAACGAGCGGGTCTATACACGTTCGATAGACCGTTTCACTAACTATTACAAATTCAGCGTAAAATAAAACTAATCTATTTGACAAGCATCGGACACAAAATCTGCATCAACATATTTCATAGTTGGATTTTGATCCTTTTGATCAAAATATTCTATTAGAGATAATAAGGAAAAATTAAACAAAAAATAATTGTTGATATAAGAGTACGGATCACATTATATGAAAAGATCAAGTTTTGTTATGTTAAAGCCCAGATTTGATCAATTGAGTTCAAAGTGTAAGTTCTTTATGAACAATAAAAACATATTTAGTGAAACTGAACATAAAAGGACATAAACTAGTGCATGATAATCGTATTTAGAAATTGAGTATCTAGTATACCTTGATCTTTGAAGTCGACTCGGTCCAAGAGGTGGGCGTTTATGACTCATTATTAATATTGATTTTCAGCACAATTTGAGATTTGTTGTTGGATTGAAGATTCTGTTTGTACGAAAGTCGGAAGAGTATTAGTGTTTTCCATGATGTAACTTGATATATAGAGTAACAGTGTAATCAGATTCATTATCACACTCAGAAATTACAAAATATTACATGTAATGGCAAGTTAAACAACCGAGTGACGTAGCGCAATACCATTGTTAATTAACAAAATTATTTGAATTAGAGCATGCAGAAGCAAGAAAAATAAAATCTTCTTGAAAAATAAAATTTCAAAACTTTAATAGTACCCATAGGTCCAGTAGTGTGAATGGTTCCATCTGATTCTCAGGATGCCAAAGGTCTCCCACCTTTTCTTCATCACTGTGTTCAATCAAAATTCAAATTATAAATAATTTAAAAAAAATCATTTTTAAAGGAAAACAACTAGCAAGCAACTATCGGACTTGAACATTAAACTTGTATCAGGTTGAGCATCAAAGTACATATTTAACATTCAAAAATAAAATATATAATCATAATCTGAAACGAAAAAAATCATATAACAAGGATATGGACATTTGAATTTATAATACCTGAGAGGTACCCCATGAACAAGCAACATGTTATGATCCAATCCTCGGACTAGAGTGAAATCAATGTATACCCTGAGTGGATTGATGGCTAACACACAAAAAAATATATACTTTTATAATCAGAACACGTTCGTGACAGAAAACCCTCAGACCAAATCGTGAATTAATGTTTTCAATTAGCCAACAGATTTAATTTAGAAAACCGAAAATCCTAAAACATACACATTAAATTTAGAAAACATCAAGATAGACTCTATATATGCAATTCCTTTGAATTACGAAAACGGAAAATCGAAGATCAGAGGCTTTTGAAAACAAGCCGCTATTTTGATACAGGTATATATACCAAAGATTATTTTTTATAAACTCCTAATGCAAATGAAGAAAAGTTAAACAGCAATCGAAAAATGGCTTACATGGACACTGAATCAGATATCTCATCCTGACCTGAAGTTACTGTAATAGAGCAAGTTGCGGCGTCCTTGAAAATCGAACATCGTATATGTAGAGGAGAACGCAGGGTAAACCCTGATCTGAATTTTTTAATTATAACCCCTCAAATTAGATGCCTTTTCAATTTATAGAGCTCAACTATCATAAGATATAGAATTTTTTTATGTTTGAATAACAAAATTATAATAGTACATGCATGTGGAATGAATTATAAAGAAGCTAAAGCTTAAAATTGTACATGTCGAGTGTGGGTCTACTTGCCGCACAAAATTTGCACCATGTAAACCGATAAGGAGGTCATTTATTAGCTGCACTTCCATCTTTTCTTTTCTAGCTACTGAGTTCTGATGTAAACATGAAGAGAATCAAATGGTGGTGGAACATTGATTACTCATGAAAGTCTCCCATCATCACTATTAAAAAAGACTAAGATCTGTGAAATTTTCAATGGACGGGCGTGTATTAACATCCTAAGATATATAATTGATGCATTACATAGATTCATAGTGAAGAAGTGAGGGGGAGATAGCACATCTTTGATGTGTCGAGTGGCGTTTCTAGACCAAAATTTAAAATTTTCAAAAAGAAATTATTGTGCTTCTTACAAATAAATAAAAAAACGCTAGTATAGAGCTCGAAAACGTGTGGAAACGAACTTGAGCCCTAATGGTAGATTTAGATCAAAAACGGCTCGCAAGCTGCTTCAGAAAAAGCTCATCGAGCTTTATGGAGCTTGAGCGTAAAAAATTCTCCATTCCCCAATTTCGAGCCTGGCCTTTGAAGCTCGCCCGATCCCTAGTGTACGATTAATTTTTATTAGTATTTGGTAACATTTACCTTTTATTTAAAGTTTTCTAATAAACGAGCTTAGACAAGCTTATTAATATTTAGTAACATTTCCCCTAAAAAATAGGTTCTAACTATTATTTGGGTTTTAGTATATCATTGGACTTTTAACTTATAAATTAAGTAGTCCTCTTTTAATAAAACTTTGAAATAATAAGGGTCTTGGGCTTTTTAAATTTTGAGGAAAAACATAACTTAATTTGAAGCATAGCGTAATACAAAAAACATAAGAAAAATCTAAGGACTCCTACCCAAGGATCTCACTCAGACAACAATCACTAGGTGTGCGGAATCCACCTAGCAATCACTACTGTATGGTATTGGATCAAGAAAGTGTAGAACAAAATGATGAAAATGATGAATGACGTCACACACAGTAGCCGTCAATTCACACACAGTGACAATGATTAGGGTTTCTTGAAGAACAAACTTTCCACAAAAGATATCGCCACGTATAACATTTCACTAAGAGTTTATATACAATGGGAAGTCCTGACTACTAAAGTCAGGACATAGAAAGGCCCAAAGCCCAAGATAATACAAACCCTGACTAACAAATGCCTAAATTCAGACTATAGTAGAGGAACTAAGTCCTGACCATGAAACCCTCATAAATTCTGACCAACATAATACTTTTAACAAATTACATAAAAGACCCTTGAAGATTTGAGAGCCTGCACTTATCACCCAAAGTGCATTTACAGACTCCCCTTGATCAGTGCAGGATCTTCAATACAAAGCTTGAAATCTTCTCTTCGTTAATGCTTGAGTACTTGTTGTCTGGTTTTTCACACAGAACTGGACGACCTTAATGTATTAATCAGCTAACAGTTGATCTTCTTCAAAGAAATGCAATGGCAGACGTCTAAGCTTCTTCAAATCTTCCATCTTGAGATGAATGATCTAGACCCACACAGCTTCTTCAAATCTTCCATCTTGAGATGAACGATCCAGACCTGAAACACTTAACACCGGATTAAGAATCTTAACCCCGGAGACACTCGGCCGAAACCGGGATCCCAAAAATAGATTCCAATACCCCAGAATCAACAATTGAATATTAAACAACCAACATTTAATAATTTGTATTTCAAAACATGATCATTCAGAACAAGTTACTTCAGAACTTATACTTTTGGAAAAATATCACAACTTGGAACCAAATTTACCAAACACCTTTAAAAATGAAGAAAATACCCACACACTTAGATGGATCTTGCACAACTGATTTTTATAGAAAAAGACTTATTTTAAGATTACCTAACTTGATGTTTAACACCTTATTAAAGAATGTCCACAACCCTTAGAGAATATTCAGAATGATAACTCGCACATAGAAACAAGAAAGCAAAATCTTTTTGTTGTTTTCAATTTTTTACTAAATAAAGAAATTTAAACCTAAGAACATATTTACACTAATTATCTTTTTGTGAAATCGGAGCAAAGGGATCATATCGGTTTTTTGTCAATATCCAACACAAGAAAGATAGTTTTTCAGTTTAAGCTTTTAGAATGATATTAATAGTTCAAGATGTTCAACAGTATTGTGGTCCACTTATGTAACACCTCGTAAAATCACGTCCAATGATGTATTGACACGTGTAATAAACCCTAATAAAGTCAAACGTTGAATTTGAGGGACTAATTTTGCGAAAAATCAAAAACTTTGATAATAGAAGGACTGGAAATGTTAACATGCTTATTATAAGCCTCTGAATAACATTACATGGTAATCATATTCACAAATGGGCCACTTGTTGATCATGAGTAGCCGTTTGCGTAATTAATTGAAAGTTTGCACAATGAAGGGTTAAAAGTGTCAACATGTTAATTCTTACCTCTGAGAGACCTTTTAACAAAACGAGAGCTTCATGATAATTGATTACACTCTTGGGAATGCCTAATATTGGACATTAAGGGCTTTTATGCCTTTAAGTGACGTTACGCGCAACTTCGTAAGTTCATGGGGTTAAAAGCGTCAATATGTTTAATTATACCTCTGAATGACCTTTTTAAGAACCCGAAGCATCGTGATGTTTAATAATACTCTCAAGAATGCCTAACATGGGTTAGGTTAGGTTAGGTTAGGCTTCGATGCTATTAAACGATGATATGCGCAAGTTTGCGCATTAGAGGGACCAAAAGCGTCAACTTTTGAATTTACGCCTTTCGGTGACCATTTAAGCGAACGGGAGCATAGTAATAATTAAACACATTCTTGAGAATACCCATTATGGGTCATGGAAGGCTTGGATATCATTAAACGATATTTCGCGCTACTTTGTGCGACTAAAGGACTATTTGCGTCAAACTGCAAAAGTATACCTATTCGTAGGGTATCGAACCTTCCGGAATATGATCATAAGTTAAACATGCCCTAAATATCTTTTACATAGCTTAGAAATAGGCTTAGAGGTGTTTGGTGCGCAAAAAATAAACTTAATTGATCAACAGGGACTAAAAGCGTCAAAAAGTGCATAAGTTTGTATTTTCGCGCATATCTTACGTTCTGAATATATCCGGACATCCAAACATTTATGTAATCATTAAAATATTTTATTTTAGTGATCGGCATGATAAAATTCCATTCGTCGCGTAATTTGAATCGTTTTTCGCGTCCGCTCGTGTTTCGTCGTAATTAGCCGAACGACGCAACCGTACGACCGAACGAACCGACATCCGGCATATTTTTGAGCATGTTTTATGTTCCCTATGTTTAGGCATCATTGTAAGCCTTGAAAATGGCTTAACGGGCTTTAAACATGTCAAAATGGGCCTTAAACACTTGCAGGGACCAAAGTCGTAAATAAGCAAACTGTTTGCTGAACTAAAGTGCATCAGACCTGTAAAACCAGTTGTTTTCATTACAGCAGCTGATTTCTGGTTTCCACACATTGTTTCCTTCATTCTATGGGCCATTTTGAGCACCCATGGTATTGAAAAACAATCGGTGATACTTGTAAGGCCGAGATCGAAGCACGTTTATCGATGAACGATCCTAACGGTTCTCAAAATCCTATATATACCCTTCCCCACTATCATTTGCAACTCACATTTTCTTAAAATCTGCTATGCTTCTGATTCTAAGAGGGTCTTGAACTTCTTGAGAACCTCCTTCAGTCCATTGGACCCTTTGTAAGTGTCCTTTCGTGACTAGTTTGTTTTATTTAGCGTTTATAGCCGAAAAGTCAAGCGTTTACGATAAACGCTTTGACTTTTAAACGGTTGAGCCATTGTTCGCAACGAACATGGCTACGTGACAGTAATTAGGTAGGTGTTAAACCCTCATAAGGGCACCTCCTAATTACCACGTTTACTCAGTCAATTGTCGGGTCAAACTTCTTAATAAAAAGTCAAACGAGTTAGTTTTTACTAATAAATTCATAACTAATAATACAGAAGTTATGGAACAAGTTTTAACACTTAAATAACTTGGTAATTAATATAAGAACATGTTTAAGCATGTTCAACCCGACAATTCTGAGTTTAGGCTCAGTTCGCAACCGAAAGTCGCAAAAGTTGACTTTTGCTTTGACTTTCAGTTCTGACCCGATTTAGCTTAGTTTAGATATGCCTTAGGATTCCTTTAGGACCATATTATAGGTTAGTATAACCCTATGAGGTTATACAACTTGGTTTCATAGAAATCCTAGTTCATTGCATGTTTCCGTTATATGCTTAAAGGTTGACCATTATGCCCTTTTGACCTTAAAATGAGATTTTTGAAAATGTGAGAGGTCAAAAACCTTTATTACTGATTTATAAACTTGTCCTAAAAATTTTACATCAGTTAGAGGTCTAGATTAAGAGTTATGCTCAATAGCGTAAATTGAAAGCTTTTTATTTATTAAACAACATTATTAGCATAGAGCCTATCTAAACCCAAATTTTGACACCAAACTTTTTACCCACTGATTTAATTTAATATTTTGGGATTTTTGAATATTTTTATTTATTTTTAAGCTGAGCATAACGTAGGGTTCTTGCTTTTATTCGGTAATTGTCAGTTATACCCTTTTCTTGAATAAAATGAGTTTTACATAACATTTTAATATCAAACTTTTTGCTACTAATTTTATATGATAAATAAAGTATTTTGAACTTTATAAACTGATCAGAAACTCATATTTTCTTATATAACCCGAAAATCGCTTAAAAGCGACTTTTTACGCGTTTTAAAAGCATAGTATGAGTTAAAACTATTTTAAACATATAAGACTTAATACCTACTAATTTTTTAAGTAAATTTTTATACTTTAACAGTAAGCAAAAGTTTTGAACTCAGATTCCCAAATTTGACATTTAAAGCTTATGTGAAATTACCAAAATGCCCCTTCGGTGTATATTTTGGTTATAAATAATAAATTTCACATATATGCAATACCCTAGTGATACAACTTATTAAATTAAATATTTTACTGATCATTTTAGACCAGAACCTCATATTTTCATTTAACCTCTTTTATAATCTTTAAAATGACCAAAATGCCCTTTCAGGCCCTAAATTCACTTTAAATTCGTTTTTGTCATAATGGAAGATATCCTACTGATATCACAACATATTTAAGGCATATTAACTTGTGAAACATGTTCATGACTCATTTGGTTACCCGTTATGCATTTTTTCGCATTCGGTACGGTTTATGTAACTAGTTTGCATAAATTAACTGAAACGGGTCAAACCTTATCATTTTCACTTCAAAATTCAGAATGTAATTAGTTTACCCATATTATACAAGTCTCCATACTTGTCGGGTCTAAATCACATTCAAATCTGGTCTTCGCTTAATCTTGCGTTTTGAACCGTAAACCTTTCCTTAAAACTTACCGGTCTAAGTTTCAACTTAAATAAGACCTGTTAGGAATCTAATAGCTTAATAAAACCTTCGTTCCAGATTGAGAGCCCCAGTAGAGGTACTTGTGCTTACTGATTGATATACGGCTGAGGATAAAATTATATTTTGCTCAGGTAAATACTTTTAACTTATTTTCCCTATACGGGCTTGGGATACGGTATTATAGTAATACCGTTTGGTCGGATATTGAATGTTTAATCGGATTGTGATTAAATTATTGAGGTAACCCATTTTAATCTGTCTTGTTTGAAATAAAGGCCTTTGGGGGTTAATGACCATGTCCCGGATATCCTTGGCATCATTATTAAGAAATGGCCATGTCTTAAGCACGGGGTGTAGGCGTACACCTGACAGTTGTTTAAGGGAAACGGTATCTCACTCTCTGGTGGGCCTATACTTGTGGTGTGTCTGTTAATCTTGACTCGGTTTCTAACATCGAGCCCTGAATGTATAACAAACATATAAATCTGTATACAAGATTATTTTTATATAATTGTCCCAAGTTATAAAAGATATTTTGTGCCTGGTGCATTCAAATCAATTTTCTTAAATGTTTTCAAAAGAGTCAGATAATTGTATTTACGAGTGTAAACTGATATAAATAATAAATTTCACATATATGCAATACCCTAGTGATATAACTTATTAAATTAAATATTTTACTGATCATTTTAGACCAGAACCTCATATTTTCATTTAACCTCTTTTATAATCTTTAAAATGACCAAAATGCCCTTTCGGGCCCTAAATTCACTTTAAATTCGTTTTGGGCATAATGGAAGATATCCTACTGATATCACAACATATTTAAGGCATATTAACTTGTGAAACATGTTCATGACTCATTTGGTTACCCATTATGCATTTTTTCGCATTCGGTACGGTTTATGTAACTAGTTTGCATAAATTAACTGAAACGGGTCAAACCTTATCATTTTCACTTCAAAATTCAGAATGTAATTAGTTTACCCATATTATACAAGTCTCCATACTTGTCGGGTCTAAATCACATTCAAATCTGGTCTTCGCTTAATCTTGCGTTTTGAACCGTAAACATTTCCTTAAAACTTACCGGTCTAAGTTTCAACTTAAATAAGACCTGTTAGGAATCTAATAGCTTAATAAAACCTTCGTTCCAGATTGAGAGCCCTAGTAGAGGTACTTGTGCTTACTGATTGATATACGGCTGAGGATAAAATTATATTTTGCTCAGGTAAATACTTTTAACTTATTTTCCCTATACGGGCTTGGGATACGGTATTATAGTAATACCGTTTGGTCGGATATTGAATGTTTAATCGGATTGTGATTAAATTATTGAGGTAACCCATTTTAATCTGTCTTGTTTGAAATAAAGGCCTTTGGGGGTTAATGACCATGTCCCGGATATCCTTGGCATCATTATTAAGAAATGGACACGTCTTAAGCACGGGGTGTAGGCGTACACCTGACAGTTGTTTAAGGGAAACGGTATCTCACTCTCTGGTGGGCCTATACTTGTGGTGTGTCTATTAATCTTGACTCGGTTTCTAACATCGAGCCTTGAATGTATAACAAACATATAAATCTGTATACAAGATTATTTTTATATAATTATCCCATGTTATAAAAGATATTTTGTGCCTGGTGCATTCAAATCAAATTTCTTAAACGTTTTCAAAAGAGTCAGTTAATTGTATTTACGAGTGTAAACTGACGTATTTTCCAAAAAGATTAAGCGACATGTACTGTACGTAATTGGCTAGGAGCTCAGGGCGTTAATAGGGAATCTTGCAAGTTCTAGACGTTTAAAGTCTGTGGAACAGTGTTTATCTTTCTGTTTTAAGATCCGCCTGTGGATCCATCTTATAATCCGTTTGTAATATTGATATTACTTTTGAATCGGTTTGTAATATATTTACTTTAGACTTCCGCTGTGCATTGAACTGTGATTATTTGACTATGATGATATCAACTACGTTACGATACTCCCCACCGGGCCCACCGATAATATGTGGAAATATCGGGGTGTGACAACTTAAGCTTTAGCACGCTTTTGAACACTGTTTTTTCGAGATATGCGATTAAGTGTATTAATAACTGATTGTAACTATGTTTACCCACCTCTGAATATACTCCGTATCAAGACTACCAAACATTACATCTTACAAGTGAGTATATCTGAAAAATCTATGTATCCGAATAAAATGTGATTTCCTTGAGAGCTCAGGTTAGTGCCACCGCACAGACAAAGAGATGAAGGCTAGACTTTAAAGGTGGTGTACCATCGTTTGGTATCTTTTTCTGCATAATTTCGCAGTTTTTGCTATGTACCCGGTGGTAACATAGAATTGTAGTTTGTACATCCGGTGATAAAAGGACAGCTTGCAGCAAACAGAAGGAGGCAGAGCACACAGTATAGTTTTAGAGAGTTTCTTATTGTTTTATCTTGTAACTAAACTCTGCTGAAAGTTAATACATGAGCTTTTAACTTTGAAACTTCTTTGTGTATTTGTGTGTTCTTTGGCTTGGTTGCATACCCGCTTGGATTCCGCACTTGCGAGTGTGTTAAACAACAAGGATAGGTTGTTCTAGATCCTCCTCTAGGGACCTACATCGACCAAGTCAAGATATCCTCCTATCTTGACTTGGTACGACATTTAGTATGTGATGTATATAAAACAACTACTGTCCGCAGTCTGTTAGTGTTTGTTTGTTTTATCTTTGTTGTTCTGTCTTATGTCTGCACATGTGTCTGTTTTGCAGCCTACCCACGAAGAACCATTCTTCGTGGGATTCCATCTTCACGAAACATGTTCTTCGTCCCTGGCCAGTCTTGTATTGGTTTGGTCCACGAAGAACCACATTCTTTGTGGGCTGGATGTTTCGTGAGCCCAGTAACATTCTTCGTAATGTTACTGGGTCAAGGGCCTATAAATAGATAACATATATTCACAGTTCAACTAAGACAACACTGAGAGTCTGTCCAAACATTGTATGTATGTGTTTGTATTTGTTCTCTTCAGATTAATCAAGATAGTGAATCTTTGGTTACTTGTGTTTGTTATACCTTGTTTTGGTTTGCATTCTTACGTGGATTCCGCACTCGTAAGTGTGTTATAATAATAAGAAAGTAGGTTTCTTGATCCTCCAAGTGGACCTACAAGTGGTATCAGAGCTTTGGCTCTCTTCCTTGTTTAAAACAAAGCATATTGTGGTGTTTGAGCAAGTTGTGAAGCTTCTTGGAAGTGTTCTTGAGCTTAAAACAAGAAACTTGAGTTTTTACAAGTAAAATGATTTAAAACTTTGGAAATCTTGTTGTTTTGCTGAAAATTTTTACAAAAACCTTGTTAAAATACATGGAGACATGTTAAAATACGGTTTTTCTTGAAATTTACTGCAAAATTTAAGTTCGACAACTTTTCTGGTGAAGTGTTTGGCCGAAAAAGTCACCAGAATATTCCTTTTATTGAAGGATATTCTTGTACCTTGTCTGGAAATTTGTTTTTCGAATGTTTGTCTGTTAACCATATCAGGACATTCACCTACAAACTATCTAGAAATCAGAGACCACATTATGTCTTTTAAGGATGTAGGTTCATTATTCATTATTCCAGGCCGAAACCGTGATTAGTGTGTGATTATGTTCAAGACGGGAGAGATTAGAGACCGATAAACAACTTCTTTGTGTTAAGTCGGTAGCAAAACATTACAAAGCGGCCCGATTACAAGCTAACCGAACATACCAAAGGAGTATTCATCTGGGGAGAGACCAAGTGGTGATCTCTCCCCCAAAGTCTAAAACCTTCATCACTTTGCAAAAGACCAAGGGGTTGGTATTTATAGCCACACCCACTTGTCTTGCAAACACACACGGTCAAACACATAACCCTCTCGTTTGACCACTTCAAACGAGCGGGTCAATACACGTTTGTTTGACCGTTTCACTAACTATTACATAATCAGCATAAAATAATTCTAATCTATTCGAACAGCATCGGACACAAAAACTGCACCAACAAATTCCCCCTTGTCCATTGCTGTCGAATGCTGAAAATGCAACTGCAATCGATCTTCAGTCAAGTATTTGTTGATGTCATCTTCTCTGTGTTAACAAATTCCCCCTTGACCGATGATCCAGGTAAGTAGTATCTTGACTTGAGTCTTCATAGCAATACCAAACCCTTGAAGCTTCTCGTATAGTATTTCCCCCTCAAAGTAGGTGTATCCAGTTGGGTGTTGTGCAATTTTCTCGCAAGGCTAAATTAGCCGATCTTTGGCTGATCTTCCAATACTCTAACCGGCATTTGATAAGGGTTCCATTCTTTAAAACCTGCATCAAGTCTTGATCTTGTCATAAGAACTACATTTCATTCAAGCATACTACATTGGTTGAGTTTTCTGGTGAACTGTCTTTTGTAAACCATCTTTGTGGAATCGACCAAGTAATGCACTTTGATCATCAGCATAAACACTCAGGAAGTCAGCTAGACCGAGTATATCACTTGCAAGCTCAACCAGCATGCTTAGTTGAACTACATCCAGATCTCATTGTCTCGCCTTTGTGAAGTTGACCACGTAATGCACTACGGATCTTCAGCATCAGTACTCAAGATGTCAGCTTGACCAAGTACATCATTTGCGAACTCAACGAATTGAATTACACCCAGATCCCTGTAAAATCTCATAAAGATTCCCCAGGTCTTCAGTGAACAGCGCTTTGAAACTACTGTAGACTTTAGATACCTGTATGTTTCCGTGCAAAACCCTTCACGCTGGCCGGAGAATTAATTAAATTCCTCAAATATGTGTCTGTGCAAAACATTCCACGCAGAACCTTTTGTATCACCAGAAAAACACAAACTCCACCACCTGTGATTGCGTTTAGAAATTTACCAAAGAAATTCCAAAACATATGAAAATTTCTATCCCCCCATTTCTTTGGTAAAATCTCTAAACCATTGACAAATTCCCTCCACTGGAGCAGAACTGTCGTCAACTTCACTAAACAAATTCTCTCCACTGACCAGAATCTTTCAAATGTTCTCGGTTTTTCTAAAGATCACGAAAGCAACTTTCTTCTTTGCATATTCTAGTTGATAACGAAAGTCCCCTAGCCCCGTAGGATCCGACTTGTATCCCCCCAAAGTTCTGCTGACACCTAATTCAAAATCTTCCATCATAGGCATAACTCTTCGACTTTGTGAACTCGTTAGGACCGGTCTTGGCTCTCTAGGTTCCTTCAATCGTTACCAAATGCGAGAATATGACAATAAACAAAATTCTTTCGAACATTTACGAACACCGATAACAAAACAAATTTTCACGTGCGGAAGAAAAATATATCGTTTTGGGCCCATAACAGTCACGTCACCAATTTTGACATTTGCATCGGTAACCGTGACTACCCCACGTTTAATAAAAACCAAGTTTTCATCATGCCTCATCATCCTGCTCGCTCCCGAACCCATACGAATTTGACGTTAAAGCTTAATTCAAATAAGCTTCACGAACACCCGACCCCACTTTGCAAACAATGTAAAATCCTTGGCCCATGTAGTGATCGTGAAGTACCGGCCAACTAGTCGTTTAAAAATTTAAGAACCAAATTTGCATCAAAACTCATTGCCCACAGTTAAACTTATAAGACCCGGCCCGAAAATAATGTATAATAAAACCCGGTCCAGTCTTCCTCGTGACCCAACTTTCATTACAGTTGGCCCTCTTGAAACTACAAAAAAAAGGAACCTCGGCTTGATCGAAATGCAACCACATTCCAAGTGGTCTTCATAACTCAGGTGGGCCCAGGTTCAATTATATTCTAGTTGACATCATAGGCTATAATTCTACTGCTGACATTTTGTGACCACAATTCTTAAAACATAAGTTGGATAATTATTTTATTTGAGGCCCAATATTGCACCAATGACCCCAGGCCCATACTCCTCAAACTTAAGACAACCAACATATCCTACTACCCTAGCCGATAATCACATACACAGCCGCCAAACATAATTCCCATTCTCTCTCTTTGATAAGGGTGAACGGGGCACCAGCGGGGAGTGGGGGCGGTGACCCAAGTCCCCTAGCGGGAACATCGCCGCCATCAACGAGGGGAGTCACCTAATTGAATGGAATCGGTGAGAGGTTACCGATTGAAGGAGGGAGAGAGATGGTAGGCAAGCCTTTTTTCAACCAATCAAAACATTTTTTTTTTTTTTGAATAAAAAAACAAGGGGAGTTAAGAGGGGAGTGGCGCCATCAAATTGATTGGCCGTGCGTAAGAGAAGGGACTCCCCTAAGAGGGGAGTGCCCCGTTCACCCTAAACAACAACATCCACAGCAGATATTCATCGTCTCTCTCTCTCTCTCTCTCTCTCTGCAATACCCAGCAACCAGCACCAAGACTTCAATACCCGCTAATAAACATCATCTGCCCTCATCCTCTTTCTCAGCCGCAAGCCGCAAATCATATAATTTCACATCTCTGTATTCGACATCACCTTTAGCAGCAAAAAAGAAAATCATTAAGCTCCCATCAGCAGCTCACGAACAACTAAGGTCTACGAAGAATGAATGATTCTTCGTGAGGAATCATCAGCGAACAATCACAGCAACGAAGAACATTCTTCGTTAGATGTAGGTTGTTCGGCCTGAGGGGGGTTCGTCGTGCACTGTCATAATCACCATTGAGACGAAGAATCAGCTTGACGAAGACAGCTGACGAAGAACCTGTTGTTTCCCTGAGATTCTTCGTGGTTACTGGATTCTTCATGGTGTAACATCCGTCAAAATAGATTTCCCAAAATCCGACCCGTTTTAAAATTCGATCCTAACCCTTGAAACTCGAAGTCTTAATCATTGAAAGATTTTTTTTGTTAATTTGATCCGTTTATAATTTTATTCATTTAATTAAATTAATTAGATTTACAATTAGAAAGTTTAATCTTTTTCTATTTAAACTAGTTAATTTCATTTCATATAAAAACTTTAAGGACAATTACACCAAGATAGCCGGTAAGCGGGCAACAAGCTGCGCCGCTACCCCCTTTTGAATAGCGAAACCTAACCTAGTAAAAACGAAACCCCGGTCTCTAGGAGACGAAATGTTGCTGTGAACAACCCGTTGGACCCGTTCAAGAAATCTGATGGCTTCTGGGGCTAGCGAGCCAAAGGTATCAAAGGCAAAAGGGATAAAGGAATGTTGATTATCCTCGCAGGCTTTTGCATGTTTGTCCATTTTCTTCTCTGCCGCCCTTGCAATCGCCTGACCAGGGACAAAACCTGTATCCCGAAAGCCTACAAGGGGGGAAACCCCGGTAAGATCAACACAAGCGTGTTTACCAGCATCCCACCCGAAAATTAAACGTCCGCGGGGCGCAATGTGGATCTTCCTTCCCTCGGATCTGTCAAAAAGTTTACGGGGGCTTCTTTCTTCACCGAGATCCCCGCCCGTTTGAGGATGTCCCCCAAGACATCCCGCACCCAGTTGTGCCTATACTTAAAACCTGGCAGTTCTTTACAGTGCAGAGCATGCTCCCCAAATTGGTCTAAGCAAGCTTTCCGGCAAATCGGGCATTGCTCATCATCAGAGAACTAGTTAATTAAGTTATTTCTTTAATTAATTTAATTAACTTAAAAGTTTATATATATAAACAAGTTAGATTTTTAGACTTTAAAAATGAGTTTTTATTAGGTTAAACTAAACTATTAACCAAAGTTAATCCAGTTAGTTGAGTCTTTAAAAGTCAAGGGACCAAAGTGAAAGGTTTTAAAAGTGAATTGAAAAAGAAAGAAAAGAAAGGTACACCGCGGGACTCGAACCCGGGTCTAAGCGGTTCAACAACAACAACTTAACCGCTGAGCCATGTCCTCATATGGTTCAATCAATCAAGTCCTTAGGGTATACGGGGCACTCTCGGTGACCCCATGCGGTGACCCAAGTCCTCGAGCGGGAACACCGCCGCCATCAACGCGGGGTCCGAATTCGGTGAATGGGATCGGTGTGTGTTCACCGCTTGAGAGAGGAGAGAGAGAGGGGGTGATTGGTTGTTAATGTGGGTCCACCATTTTTCCACCAATCATATTTTTTCCTTCTTTTTTTATAAAAAAATAATTGTATGAGTGGAGTGCCGCCATCAAATTGAGGATGTGAGGGGAGTTAAGAGGGGAGTTGACGTGGCGCGTGCTGATTGGCCGTGCGTAAGAGAGGGGACTTCTCCTCTAACAGAGGAGTGCCCCTCTCACCCTTAGGATTTGAAGCGCAATTTCCACCCAAAAACAAGTCAGCGTCTAGAGCCACCATTCCTTTTCTTTCTCTGATTGACCTTTCCTTTTTTTTTTCGTGATTTCCTTTTGAACAACCATTAATTCCTTTTAATTCTCTCCTTAATTTTTTCGAGAGTTACACGGTTTCAGTTTTTAAAACCAATCAAGTATCTAGTCTTTTTTTTAAAATAAAATTCATCACGCCTTGAAATCGAGTTTATTTAGGAATGTTATATATATATAAACTCGGTACGTTGAATCCTTTCCTTCCCCTTTGCCGCCAAGAACAGAACAACGACAGCCTTACTTACCATCTTTATAGCTTGATTCCTGATTCACCGGGATTGATATCCCGTGTTTCCGTTTTTTAATACCAATCACAGGAAGCACGTCAGAACACAAAGACATTCGAACACTCGTCCTTTATTTCGCTCGGTACCCTTTTGTTCTAGTCGACCTCTTATTCCTTCCTGATTCTATACCACGTTTTCGACATAATAACTAGCTTATATAAACATTAACAGTGAGCGTTCGTTGGGTTTATTAACAAAGATCGGAGCTCGCCGTAACCGGAACTCGCGTGTTACGTCTTCGGTATACTTTTCCGTTTTCATGTTATTTGTTTTATTTTTATTTCTTTTATACAAGGAAACTATAGCATGTAGACAAGAAAGCTTGAATTGAAAACAATGGTGAACTGGGTCTGTTCGATGAGTTTTAAGGAAGATGATAACATGTGATGTTGAAAATAGTCTACTGTTGATGTTTTCAAAATTTGTTGGTATTTTTTTTTTTAAACTGAATCAAGTAAGATGTCAACCTTCGATAATTATATATGTAAAAATGTTAACAGTTCTTCTTTTTATTTATTTCTAATTCTTTTTCTCTTAAAACAAAACCTCCAATTAACAGCCCAGTTGGTCCAAATGGTTGTGGTTGGGCCGGTTTCCTCTTAGGAGGTCTCCGGTTCGATCCCCGGCTGGGGCATTCTGGGGGGACGTCCCAATGATGGATCGTATCCTACCGAGGGATGGTGCGGTCTTGAGGGCAACCCGGTTTTACCCAGCTGTTACCCCAGCGAGTCTCTCGTGTGGGGGCAGTATGGTTTCCGGGCGGAAGTCAGCTCACGCGGCAGGCCGGGGCCCAATCGAACATCGCGTCCGCAGATGCGGGGCTGACGGGGGAATGTCTTCGACATAAACCCGGTGACCACTGGTCCAGTACATAGAAAGTCACCTTCCAAAAAAATATAACCCTATAAAAAGTAACTTGGGGTACCTTAGAATAACTTAATAGTTGTGTCTATTCACATCACACCCTTAAATAATACTCTTGCATTAATACACATACCATATATTAAACACATGTTATGCAACCCAAACCAACATGTTCCAATATACACACCCCTTTACTAACTTAGGGTACGTCTCTTTGGTTTAAACACTGCGTCCTTAGAAAATTTATTTATGAAAAACATACGTGCCTTTTGAACAAACATCATGTCTGTTAGAAAATGATGCCAAAGTTGGGTTGTGTCTCTTTTATTTAAACATCGTGTCCCTTAGAAAATGATGCCAAGCTTAAGTTATGTCTCTTAAGTTTAAAGGTCGTATCTGTTAAAAAAATTGTTTAAGAAAAACACATGCCCTCCTTTTGATTAAACATCACGTCCATTTGAAAATTTATTTATGCTACCGTTCAAATAATGCCAAACCAACACGTCAAGTAAACACCGTCTCGCATGATGCACCGCTTAAAAGAATGTGTTTTAAAAATGCACTTGCCAACATCTAAACAACTGGAAAGAATTTGTCCTTTTTTTATCTCATATTCGATCTTCAATAAAATGGTTGCGATTTCGGAAGATCAAGCCCGCACAAATTTGGAAATCAAGCCTTTCCGTCTCCGGTGAGTCATACCGCCATCTCTTCTTCTCCGGCGAGTTGTAGCCACCGTCTCTTCATCTCCGGTGATTCGTAACCGCCGCCTATTCGTCTCCGGTTATTGGTTACCCCGTTTACGTTTGGAAAAACAAAACTCACGGTTCAAACCCTTCGCCAATTCATAATCATCACGGCACGCCCACCTTACATTGTCCGGAGCCCATCACATGACTCGCACGATGGCAAATCATCAACCACTGTTAATCCTCCATTACTGTTTGTAATGGATGCATCAACTTTCTTTTTTCTCAAGATGGTATATCTTTATGATCTGTATTTATATATTCATTCGATCGGTTGATAACAAATAGTTTTTATATATTCGATGTATATAAAATTGACGATCGATTCGTTTTCTTAGTGATGTTTGTTGGGTTTTGTGTTTTGTTGGTTTGATTTTATCATGATTTTTTTGAATGCATGTTGATTGTTTAATATTTGTTTATTATTTTTGGATTAGTTATGAGAAAGTATTGTAATTGTAAGTTATAGAATATGTGTTTGAACGATCAACGACAAGAGGATAGGTTGTAGTCTTCCTATTCGTCTATATCTTCCGTCGATCTAAGGGTTCGTCGGAAAAAAAAGACTCGATGGGCGGGTGTGGGAGATGGTTGTGGTAGTTTTGGCTTTAGCGGTGGTAGTGGTTTATGGCGCTGAGATGAAACTGAAAACTGAAAAGTTGTATTTGGAAATAGGAAGTTCTTTCACGGGAATTGGAATATGAAATGTTTTTTTTTTTATAAAAGCTGAATATGGAACTTGAAAGTCTTCACATGAGAATTGGAATATGAAATGTTGTTATAATATTATAGAGTAAATTACAAAAATCTTTCTTTATGTATGTCACTTAATGCAAACTATGTATTTTGTTTTCAATAATTATAGAAAATGTACTCGATGTTTGCAAACTCTTGCAAGTTATGTCATTTAGCTCTAACTCAGTTAATTTTTGTGGTTAAATCTGACCAAATAGACCTCACATAAGGGTATTTTTGTGGTTAAATCTGACCAAATGGACCCTACATGAGAGTAAAATGAACAAAATACCCTCATGTGAGGTCCATTTGGTCAAATTTAACCACAAAAAATTAACTTAGTTAGGGTTAAAGGACATGACTTGCAAAGGTTTGCAAACATCGAGTACGTTTTCTGTAGTTATTGAAGATAAAAGACACAGTTTACAATAAATGACTTAAATAAAGGACAATTTTTGTAATTTACTTTAATATAATCGCCTAATTATTATTATTATTATTTTTATTTTATTTTCAAACTAATCATATATCAAATTTTTACAAAATTTGAAATACATCTTCAAGTTAAACTAAATAATAAAATAAAATTAGTTAAGATTAATATTATTTTTAATACACATACCCGCTCTTATTAATTTGAGAAGTTTAAAGGAGGCGGTGAAAGAGATGATTGGCAATATAGGTTCGTCAATCGTCAAGGTGGAAGAAAATTGTATACGCGGTTATTTTGGCGACGGTATGATGGATTTGGAACGCTAGAAATTTAAAGGTGTTTGAAGGCCAGTTTGTACCAAACTCAGAGATATGTCGACCTAATAAAAGAATATGCATTTCTTTGGATGACTCATCGCTCGAAGATAACGAAGCCAGATTGGGATTAGTGGTTTGAGTTTAATGTTTTGGATATTCTGTAATGGATTTTTTCTTCTGTCTGTATTTTCCTTTGTTTTGCTTTTCAACCTCTTGCTGGCTCTATTTATATATATAAATAGTGTGTTGTCGTTCAAAAAAAAAAACATTTTTCAATGCACGAGTAAACCGTTCAAGCGTGTGCGCGATTTAACATTTTCACATATTTTTTTAGGTACCATCTGGAGCCTTCGTCTCATCGCGCATGTCATAAGTAAGACGACCGGATATTAAAACATTGGTTTCATCCGTTAAAAGTAACATTTCGTAATAATTTAGTAAAACTACAATAATGGACACATAAGTTGCAAAACATGCTTCAAAAGAAAAATTACATCGCATAAAACGAACTATCAATTGTAATACTTTTTATAACAATAAATTTTGTAACGAGATAAAATATAATATCCGAATTATTAATTCGTAATCATAAATATTATTCTTGATTAATTTATGAATAACAACTTTTAGTGATCGCCTCTATTGTCGTATTTCATATCTAGGATAACCGCTTTTGTTCGTTCTCTTGGATTTCCCAAACCTTTACTCGTACGTTCTTACAAGAAATCGCAACGCAATCAATGTGAGCATACTCAATCCCTTTTTACGTTTTATTATCTTTGGGATGCAATACATGTTCCTTGAATCAAATACACAAACATGCTAGAACTTTTAAACAAATAATCTCTATATATGTTCATACGTGTTATACTTGTAATCATACGTGTTATACTTGAAATCCTACGTGTTTAAGTTCATATGCTTATAATTAGTTATTGTCATGGAAAATTTGTTTAAAACATTTTTATACATATACTCAAACTTGTATGATCGCCAATACTTTTTGTATTGATCTATGCTTTAACATGTATTGCAGGATTTGGATGATACAAGGAATCTAGTAGGATTGCCTAGAAACGCATTTAAACTCTATTACTTGTTGTACTGTATTTTTATTTTCAAACATGTTGTAGTTTGTTTCCAATCTTTGTATGAAACCATTTGATCAATGAAATGAAACTTAATTACTTGAATACTTGTTGTATTTTTTTACTTTAAAATTGTGGTATTTCTAGTTCAAACCATGTAAAATGTAATTATTAAATACTCGTCACAATTAGTGTTATGAAGTCTCTTGCAATCTATTTTTCGTCTCATCCTGATGTTTCCGCCATCAGTTGGGGTGTGACACATGGTTACTGGATTCTTCGCAGGTAATATTTAGAGGAAGGATGTTTGTTCTTCGTGAATGGAATTCTTCGGCAGACATGGGGATTCTTCGCAGGGGGATTTTTCGTCAAAGGTTAGTCTTCGGTAGTCATGGATTCTTCATAAGTGGGTATTTTTCGCTGGGGGGTTCTTCGCCGGGGTTGTTCGTGGATATTGATTCTTCGTGGATGCAGATATGATGAAACCCTAGTGTTTCTTCAACAGCCGCCACCCTCACCTCAAGAACACAGCCACTGTTAGTTTGCAGATCTAATGAAAATACCTTCAAATGATGATGAAAACTTAATTTTATGGTGTGAAACAATAAACCCAACCCTTTTGTACAGACCGATTCATCTCAGATCCGTATATTCGGGTCCAAATCTGGGTTTTTCTTCATGTTTCCATTGTTTTACATTTTGAACAAAACTCACAAAAATCACAGATCTAGAGCACATGTGACTTAGCAAATTGTTAGATTCACTAAATCGGATACCATAGCTCTGATACCAATTGTAGGTTCATTATTCCGGACCGAAACCGTGATTAGTGTGTGATTATGTTCAAGACGGGAGAGATTAGAGACCGATAAACAACTTCTTTGTATTAAGTCGGTAGCATAATATTACAAAGCGTCCCGATTACAAGCTAACCGAAATACCAAAGGAGTATACATCTGGGGAGAGACCAAGTGGTGATCTCTCCCCCAAAGTCTAAAACCTTCATCACTTTGCAAATGACCAAGGGGTTGGTATTTATAGCCACACCCACTTGTCTTGCAAACACACACGGTCAAACACATAACCCTCTCGTTTGACCACTTCAAACGAGCGGGTCAATACACGTTCTTTTGACCGTTTCACTAACTATTACATAATCAACATAAAATAATTCTAATATATTCGAACAGCATCGGACACAAAAACTGCACTGTCACACCCCGACCACGTAAAACAACAAATCGTGGCGGAAACGTCGGGGAGTGTTGTAACAGAATTATTGTTTCACAACCATGGATACAAAAAGAGTTTCGTTTTATTTATTCATTAAGTAATTTACATTGTTTTAACTCAAAACAAACGAGTTACATATCGACTATCACTGTTATTATGTCACTAAGGCCTCATCCAGATCCTATGTGACTCATGCATCCTAGTAATCAACATCAAGCAACATCACCTGAAACATATGTAAAAACAAAGTCAGCAAAGAAATGCTGGCGAGCACATAGGTTTTATAGGAGTGTCGGATTCATGGCTAGTTTACATGTTGCAATGCCTTATTAAAAACCTTGTTTTGAAAAGTACATAGTATTGCAGCATAATTTAACCAACTCAAATCAAGTGGGCTATTATTTATAAAACCTCGTAGCCATGATTCTTAACCCAAAAACATTTATTTTAGTAAACCAAATTGTAAAACATCTCGTATTAACTCGTTAATAAAACTCGTATGGTTTATATCCTTTCGAAAACATCGTTATGTGACATCGTTTCAAAATCGTTTACCCAAGTGAACTAAATAACGCCACGGTATCGAAATCCTTATTAGTTTAGTATAAACCATCTTAATCGTTTTTGAAATCATCGTTATAATATCGAAAATCGTTTTGATACATATGAATCACCCCAAAACAATTGAAAACAGTAAAATAGGGGAACTATGTATTCACTTGAAGTGCAAAGTATCCTCAATCAAAAGAACTTCAACAACTCAAGTAATCCAGAGTAATCAAGCAGTACCTAGTAATCGAATCACTAGTCAAACAATAGACGCCTAAGTCGGAAGATCAGATAGAATGAGGTCTTGTAAACCCAATGAGTGTTGGAACTCATGTGATATGGTTTAACAAAGCCTACATCCTAAATCGGAATATAACCTAAGTGCTTTCGACCCGTCACGATCCATTAAGGTAGCTTACGCTACTTTAACGCGTCGTGCGCGCAAATGCGTGTTTGAGACGTCTAACTAGTCCTATGACAAGTATTATATGCCTAAACATGTTTAAATATGTTGCATAATCAGTTATGTGACAAAAGTTTATGTTACATATGCTTAATTATCAATTATGCATGAAAAGGGCATTTTGGTCATTTACCTAAGGCATATAAACTACCTATCATACAACTAATTAAACCTAAGTGACCATAAGATATAATCTTGGAAGGTTATTCCCTATACAACTATGGTCACTAAACATGCTTGGTCGGATCCTAATGATCGACCAAACGGGTCGAGTTTGAAATTCTAAGCGGGTGTTTAGTCCGCTTGACTTACGACTCTACACAAGCACTAAACTAAAAGTGACGGGCTAAACATGCTAAAACATGTTTAGTTAAGTTAGAAAACAGGTTTTGAAATCAAAACAAACGGTTTGGATACCCAAGAGTAGTTTGGTTACAAAATACGCATAAATACGCATTTTGGCCGAAACTACGACTCGTCACTACGCCTAGTCAACGTGGTAATCAGTAGGTATAGTCATAAGGGACTATAACCATCGTGATTACGCTCACGTTGCAAAGTTCAACGGAACTTTGTGTTGACCATTGACTGGTCAAAGCTGAAAGTCAAACACCGTTTGACTTTCATGCTTGAAATTCAAGAACAAGCAAGAAGAGGACTTACAAAGGGTCCAAAAAGGTGTTTTGATTCAAAGTTACTCAGGTATGAGGTGTTAAAACCTCAACTTAGAGCAGAAGTTAAATCAAGGTGTGAAAAAACCCAAATGAGGAAGCTTGCTATTTATAGGAAGGCAAGATCAATAGGATCATTCCATGTGTTTTGAGGGTGTAATCTTGGCCATACATGTGGGTACATGGTATTAGAATACAAAGGGGGTCGAAAACCAGCTCAAGGTATTGCAAAAGTTGCATTAAAACCCCTGAATTCAGCCCAGATTGCTGAAACTGAACTTTCTGTCTGACAAGGTCACGCGGCCCGCATAAAAGACAGGCCTCACCTTACGCGGCCGGTATGAGGGACTTTGGCAGATTGTCAAAACAGGTCCCTGCACTAGAGAAACTTGCAATTTGGCTCATTTTTGACACGTTTAAGCCCCGTTAACCCCATTTCAAGGCTCTAAAATGAAGTTAAAGTATAGGGGACTCAAAACATGCTCAAAAATATCTCGGATGTCAGCTCGTTTGGTCGTACGGTTGCGTTGTTCGGTTAATTACGACGGAAGCCGTAACGAACGGAAAAACGATCCAAATTAAGCGACTAATGGAATTTTATCAAGCCAATCACTAAAATAAAATATTTTAATGATTACATAAATTTTTGGATGTCCGGATATATTCAGAATGTGAGATATGCGCGAAAATGCAAACTTATGCACTTTTTGACGCTTTTAGTCCCTATTGATCAATAAAGTTTATTTTAGCATACCGAACCCCTCAAAGCCTATTTCTAAGCTATGTAAAGGATATTCAGGGTATGTTTAACTTATGATCAAGTTCCGGAATGTTCTTTACTATACAAATCGGTATAGTTTCGTAGTTTGACACAAATAGTCCCCGTGATCGAACAAACTTGATTTCAACACACCAAACCATCCAAAGCTTATTTCTAAGTTATGTGGAGGTCATTTAAGGTATGTTAAGCCTATGTCACTATTCCGGAGTGTTTGTTGCATTAAACTGACTACGTTTACGCATCAGTTTACGTATAACCTTCCAGAAAGCGATTTAAAGCTTGAAATTGGAATTAAATTAAATTGTAAAATCATCAAACACAATTACACATATAATAACACCAAAGAAAATTGTTTTATTGATAACTGACATTGTTTTACATTATACATCGATTACAGAGCACAGTTGTCACAGTCTCCCCTACTTCAGGAAATTTCGTCCCGAAATTTAAACTAGAGGAAGCTTGTGAAAAAAAATGCGGATACTTCGTCTTCATCTGGTCCTCACGTTCCCAAGTAAACTCTGGGCCACGTTTGGACTCCCAACGAACCTTGACCAATCGAATCCGTTTGTTCTTCAACTGTTTGAATGCACGGTCCACTATCTCCACGGGTTTCTCGACAAAGTGCATCGTTTCATCGATTCGGATCTCGTCGAGAGGGATGTGAAGATCAGCATCAGCTAAACACTTTCGCAAATTGGACACGTGAAAAGTCGGGTGAATATGTCCAAGCTCTGGAGGTAGCTCTAGTCGATAGGCAACCTTCCCAATCCTTTCCACAGTCTTAAATGGTCCAACATATCGTGGTGCAAGTTTTCCTTTCTTTCCAAATCTCACCACTCCCTTCCAAGATGACACTTTGAGTAGGACACGGTCTCCGACCTGAAATTCTAAGGGCGTGAGTCGCATATCCGCATAACTCTTCTGACGGCTTCGAGCTGTCACAAGATTATCACGGATTTTCTTGATTTTGTCTGTTGTTTCTAGAATGAGCTCAGGTCTAGTAAGCTGAGCTTCACCAATCTCATTCCAACAGACAGGTGAACGACATTTTCGACCGTAGAGAGCTTCGAATGGTTCCATATTAATACTAGCATGATAACTATTGTTGTAGGATAACTCAATCAATGGAAGATGAGAATCCCAATTACCACCAAAGTCTATCACGCATGCTCTAAGCATATCCTCCAACGTTTGAATCGTCCTCTCAGATTGACTATCTATTTGGGGATGATAAGCAGTGCTTAGATTTAGTTGGGTTCCCAAAGCAGATTGCATGGTCTTCCAGAAATGAGATGAAAACCGAGCATCAAGATCGGAAATGATATCCAAAGGAACACCATGTCGTGATACAATCTCATCAACATAAATCTTTGCAAGTTTATCAGCAGATAGATCCTCGTGAATCGGAATAAAATGAGTTGACTTCGTTAGCCGATCGATAACAACCCAAATAGCATCATGACCTTTAGATGTACGCGGTAATTTAGTGACGAGATCCATCGCAATGTTCTCCCACTTCCAAACCGGTATCTCTGGTTGTACAAGCAAACCAGAAGGTCTTTGATGTTCAGCCTTGACTTTGAGACAAGTTAGGCATTTCGACACATACAAAGCAACATCCTTTTTCATACCAGGCTACCAGTACTAAGAACGAAGATCCTTGTACATTTTATCAGCACCAGGATGGGTAGAATATCGAGACTTGTGAGATTCGTCCATTACCAAGGTGTGAAGATCGTCTTGTTTTGGAATCTACAAACGATCCTTGAAATATAGCAACCCATCGTCCTTCGTTTCGAGTTTAAGTTCGAGTTGAAGCGGTAGCTCATATTTCAATAAGTCATTGATCACACAAGATCGTTGAGCTTGAAGGACACGAGATTGAATATCAGATAAAGTGCGAACAGAATGAAGCTTGACTCGCTCTTTTCGACTAAGCACATAGGATACAACATTCGCCTTACCAGGATGGTAGCGAATTTCGCAATCGTAATCATTCAAGAGTTCAACCCAGCGTCGTTGCCTCATGTTCAGCTCTTTCTGATTATGAATATGCTGGAGACTTTTGTGGTCTGTGAAAACCACACACTTCGTTCCATAGAGGTAGTGTCTCCAGATTTTAAGCGCGAAAACCACAGCTCCTAACTCAAGATCATGAGTCGTGTAGTTCTTCTCATGAACTTTCAACTGTCTAGACGCATAAGCTATAACTTTACCTCGTTGCATAAGAACACAACCAAGGCCTAAATTAGATGCGTCACAGTAGACAACAAAATCATCGTTTCCTTCGGGTAGAGATAAAACAGGAGCATCACAGAGCTTTCGTTTCAGCGTTTGGAACGCTTCTTCTTGCTTAGGTCCCCACTCAAAAGGCTTATTCTTCTGAGTCAAAGTAGTGAACCGCAATCTTTGAGAAATTAGAAATGAATCGACGATAATAACCAGCAAGACCAAGAAAAGATCAAATCTCTGTAGGTGTCGTCGGTGTATTCCAATCCTTAATAGCTGCTATTTTGCAAGGATCCACATGAATACCCTGCTCGTTGACTATATGTCCCAAAAATTGAACTTCTTTAAGCCAGAATTCACACTTGGAGAATTTGTCAAAAAGTTGTTTTTTCTTTAGGAGTTCCAATGTCAAACGAAGGTGTTGCTCATGATCGGCTCGAGACTTTGAATAAATGAGAATATCGTCGATGAACACAATGATGAACTTGTCTAAATAAGGTTTACAGACCCTATTCATTAAGTCCATAAAGATAGCTGGGGCATTTGTCAAACCAAAAGGCATGACAGTGAACTCGTAATGCCCATATCTTGTGCGGCAAGCAGTTTTGGGAATATCTTCTTCGAGAACACAAAGTTGATGATACCTAGCACGCAGATCGATCTTGGAAAAGCATGAAGCACCTTGCAGCTGATCAAAGAGATCATTGATTCGACGTAGGGGATATCGATTCTTGATGGTAAGCTTATTAAGCTCACGATAATCGATACACATTCGAAAAGATCCATCTTTCTTTTTCACCAAAAGGACAGGAGCGCCCCAAGGTGAATAACTCGGACGGATGAATCCTTTATCAGATAACTCTTGAAGCTGTTTCGATAACTCTTGCATCTCCGACGGTGCAAGACGATAAGGTGCTTTCGCAATCGGGTTGGCATTGGGTTCAAGGTCAATTTGAAACTCGACTTGACGAACTGGAGGCAAACCAGGCAGTTCATCAGGAAACACCTCTGGATAATCCCGAACAATCGGAATATCCTGAATACTCTTGCTCTTGCTTTTCTCCTCGGTGACATGTGCTAGAAAAGCAAAATATCCTTTTCGTAAATACCTTTGGGCTTCCGTACACAGCATAAGTTTCAAACCACCTGATGGTTTCTCGCCACGAACCTCTAGGACTTCACCAGAAGACAAAGGAATACGAACAATCTTATCGAAACAAACCACCTCAGCATGATGTTTGGTTAACCAATCCATCCCAACGATAATATCGAAACTCCCAAGTTGCATTGGTGTGAGGTCAATAGGAAAAAGATGGTTATAGAGGTTCAACTGACAATCACGAATAACAGAATCGAGAACAAGAGGTTTACCAGTAGCAACTTCGACAGATATGGGTTTCCTCAGTTTAGTTCTAGGTATCGCAAGCAAAGGCTCAAATGATAATGAAACAAAACTTCTATCGGCACCAGAATAAAAAAGAATAGATGCAGGTCGATTGTTAACAAGAAACGTACCATTGACAACGAGGTTGTCAGCTCGAGCCTTGTTAGCGTTAAGATTGAATGCTCGTCCACGAGCGGGATTCACATTCGCGTTTGCATTGGCATTTGCATTCGCGTTCACCAACCTCGAGCAGTTGTTACGGAAATGACCCATTTCACCGCAATTATAACACGAACCAGGTGGGAATCTCGCAGCATTCCCCTGAACCTGTGCTGGATTCTGAGCGGCTTGATTCTGGCCCAAGCGACAGATGTTGGCCAGATGCCCAAGTTTACCACACGTAGTGCATTGCTTGCAAGCTTGTTGTGCAACATGATGACCGTTGCAGCGAGCACAGTGAGGTGCGGTATCAGCATATACTTTCTTCACAGGAGGTTGAGCCGGTGGGTTCTGAGGGTTCTGAGCTGTTACTGCAAAATTCTAAGCACCCTTTCACTTTCTCGACTTCTTCGATGACTCACCTTTCTTACTCTTACCCTTTTCCTTGACAGAATCGGTCGACTTCTTCTTATCACCCTTGCGGGTAAGTTTACCCTTCCTGACTTGAGACTCAGTCAGGGTAGCAGATAACTCGATCGCGTGACGAACAGCAGTAGGATTAATGCCAGTCACAATATCCTGTATGGAATCGGGTAAACCATCGATATATCTCTCGATTGCTTTCTCTAGTGGGGTAACCATAGTGGGACACAACAGACTGAGCTCCTCAAAACGATCCGTATACGCACAGTGTTCACCCCCATCTTGTTTCAGATCGTCAAACTCTAGTTCCAAAGCTCGAATTTCATGACGGGGACAATACTCTTTCATCATGAGAGCTCGAAGCTCTTCCCATCTTTGTGCCATTGCCACTTCGGCACCCCTATCGCGCATAACACCGTTCCACCACATAAGAGCACGCTTCTCGAACACACTTAATGCAAATTCAACCTTACGCCCATTCGGACATTGCACATGTCTGAATGTACTCTCGATACTTTCGAACCATTGAAGAAGCGCAGTTGCTCCTTGCGACCCAGAAAACTTCAACGGCTTAGCAGAATTGAAATTCTTGAAATTACACTGTGCATTGTTATTATTATTGTTGTTATATAACTCGTGGATTTGGGTCACAACGCCTGGAAGCACAGCAGCCATTTGCTGAGAGACAAGGGCTGCGACTTCTTCAGCAGTAAAAGATTGTGCATCACGTCAAGGAGGCATTGTCTAACAAGGAAACAGGGGAATCGAGTGAGATTGACAATTGGAAAAACAAAAGAGGTATTGAAAACATCGACAAAACACAAGGAAGGCGATCATTTGTTCTTTACCTCGAACAAATAAATGACACGCCGTGACTAATCAAAGTAAATGAATCAAAATAATGTGTCGCGAAGATATGCTCGCCTATAAGTGAACACTCACCCCAAGAGTTCCTAGGTAAGAGTGACTGGTCCGATTATGTGGATTTGTACGAACACTCTAGCCTTAGACAGAAAACTCAGGGAACAGGCATTCACTCTTCCAGTTTGCACGTGTTCACATTATTTAGACCCAAACTTTGACGAGATTTTGAAAACTTAGAAGACACTAAGCCAAAAACGAGTCAAACTGGAAGGGTTCAAAACCTAGTAATCAATCATCCTAGAATGGATGATTAATTTTCGAAGCAGATTCGAATTTGTGTTCTCATTGTGGTTATCACCTAAGGGTAGGTGACGGTTTTTGTTTTAAAAATCTAAACGCAAATTTCCTTGCGTTAGGGTCCTAAAAGTTATAGTCTAGGTCAAAGAATTACTAATAACCTAATTCCCTATAACCATTGGCTCTGATACCAACTCTTTTGTCACACCCCGACCACGTAAAACAACAAATCATGGCGGAAACGTCGGGGAGTGTTGTAACAGAATTATTGTTTCACAACCATGGATACAAAAAGAGTTTCGTTTTATTTATTCATTAAGTTATTTACATTGTTTTAACACAAAACAAACGAGTTACATATCGACTATCACTGTTATTATGTCACTATGGCCTCGTCCAGTTCCTATGTGACTCATGCATCCTAGTAATCAACATCAAGCAACATCACCTGAAACATATGTAAAAACAAAGTCAGCAAAGAAATACTGGCGAGCACATAGGTTTTATAGGAGTGTCGGATTCATGGCTAGTTTACATGTTGCAATACCTTATTAAAAACCTTGTTTTGAAAAGTACATAGTATTGCAGCATAATTTAACCAACTCAAATCAAGTGGGTTATTATTTATAAAACCTCATAGCCGTGATTCTTAACCCAAAAACATTTGTTTTAGTAAACCAAATTGTAAAACATCTCGTATTAACTCGTTAATAAAACTCGTATGGTTTATATCCTTTCGAAAACATCGTTATGTGACATCGTTTCAAAATCGTTTACCCAAGTGAACTAAATAACGCCATGGTATGTAACATGTTGAAAACACTTATATATAAGAAGTACCAGTGGCGTATCTACCATGTTTTCACCATATTACACCCGTCCCGTTATCTAAACACTTAACCAAAAACCAATCATTTATCCAATTCGTTTAAATCGTTTCCAAATTGTTTAACTCATTTATGGCGTTTAAATCATCCTTGTTTTAATTGTGAAAACTATTTTTGGTGTTCTCGCTAATAACATTCAAACCTTCGTGACTCGACTATCTCGCTTCTCGCATTAACAAACCACCAAAGGGTAAGTTAACAATCACAAATTCAGTCGTTACCCACCTAACCCACACATAACCATGGGTGCAGTCTGATAACGGGATTTGTCAGATCCTATGGTACCATAACCTAATACTGGTCGGTTCGGCCAAAATTAATGAATATCATTCATTATGTAACTACAACCAACAAGTTTGTTCACATTATCGAAATCGTTATTAGTTTAGTATAAACCATCTTAATCGTTTTTGAAATCATCGTTATAATATCGAAAATCGTTTTGATACATATGAATCACCCCAAAACAATTGAAAAAAGTAAAATAGGGGAACTATGTACTCACTTGAAGTGCAAAGTATCCTCAATCAAAAGAACTTCAACAACTCAAGTGTTTAAACCAGAGTAATCAAGCAGTACCTAGTAATCGAATCACTAGTCAAACAATAGACGCCTAACTCAGAAGATCGGACAGAATGAGGTCTTGTAAACCAAATGAGTGTTGGAACTCATGTGATATGGTTTAACAAAGCCTACATCCTAAATCGGAATCTAACCTAAGTGCTTTCGACCCGTCACGACCCATTAAGGTAGCTTACGCTACTTTAACGCGTCGTGCGCGCAAATGCGCTTTCGTGACGTCTAACTAGTCCTATGACATGTATTATATGCCTAAACATGTTTAAATATGTTGCATAATCAGTTATGTGACAAAAGTTTATGTTACATATGCTTAATTATCAATTATGCATGAAAAGGGCATTTTGGTCATTTACCTAAGGCATATAAACTACCTATCATACAACTAATTAAACCTAAGTGACCATAAGGTATAACCTTGGAAGGTTATTCCCTATACAACTATGGTCACTAAACATGCTTGGTCGGATCCTAATGATCGACCAAACGTGTCGAGTTCGAAAGTCTAAGCGGGTGTTTAGTCCGCTTGACTTACGACTCTACACAAGCACTAAACTAAAAGTGACGAGATAAACATGCTAAAACATGTTTAGTTAAGTTAGAAAACAGGTTTTGATATCAAAACAAACGGTTTTGATACCCAAGAGTAGTTTGGTTACAAAATACGCATAAATACGCATTTTGGCCGAAACTACGACTCGTCACTACGCCTAGTCAACGTGGTAATCAGTAGGTATAGTCATAAGGGACTATAACCATCGTGATTACGCTCACGTTGCAAAGTTCAACGGAACTTTGTGTTGACCATTGACTGGTCAAAGCTGAAAGTCAAACACCGTTTGACTTTCATGCTTGAAATTCAAGAACAAGCAAGAAGAGGACTTACAAAGGGTCTAAGAAGGTGTTTTGATTCAAAGTTACTCAGGTATGAGGTGTTAAAACCTCAACTTAGAGCAGAAGTTGAATCAAGGTGTGAAAAAACCCAAATGAGGAAGCTTGCTATTTATAGGAAGGCAAGATCAATAGGATCATTCCATGTGTTTCGAGGGTGTAATCTTGGCCACACATGTGGGTACATGGTATTAGAATACAATGGGGGTCTAAAAGCAGCTCAATGTATTGCAAAAGTTGCATTAAAACCCCTGCATTCGGCTCAGATTGCTGAAACTGAACTTTCTGTCTGACAAGGTCATGCGGCCCGCGTAAAAGACAGGCCTCACCTTACGCGGCCAGTATGAGGGACTTGGGCAGATTGTCAAAACAGGTCCCTGCACTAGAGAAACTTGCAATTTGGCTCATTTTTGACACGTTTAAGCCCCGTTAACCCCATTTCAAGGCTCTAAAATGAAGTTAAAGTATAGGGGACTCAAAATGTAACACCTCGTAAAATCATGTCCAATATAATATCGACACGTGTCATGGACTTTAAACGTGTAACAAGTTGAATAGGAGGGACCAAAGTTTACTATTGAAGAAAGTATATGTATATAAGGATACAAAGTGTCAACATTTGATAATTATGCCTTTCAACAACCCTACATGATGTTTATACTCTAAAACGAATGTATCATGAAGCGTGTGAAACCGTTTGTGGAAGAAAGTGAAAGTTTACAAGACACGAGGGTTAAATGTGTCAACATGTTTAAGTTACACCTCTGAGTGACCTTTTAGCGAACCCGGAGCCTTGTAACAATTAATTATAATCCCAATAATAAGTGGTAAAAATTTCACAAGGTTTCGATATCGTATGAGGAAGATACGCTAACTTTCGTAATTAAGGGGTTAAAAGCGTCAACGAGGCAAAAATTGTGTTTTCGGTTATCGTTTAATGAAAACGGACCTAATGATGATTGGTTATATCTCATGGATCATAGAAATATAAATTTCATGGGTTAAAAGTGCCTAAAATGGAAGAAATTACGCTTTAGAAGGTCCAGGGGGTGAAAATGACATTTTTGAAACTTGAATTGCTGATCAGCTAGTTGCTGGCGTTGCGCCAACATCTGGGGTACCTCCCCGTCGCGCGGCGCGATGGACTGCCAGCTCAGAAAATTCCTTTTTAACGTGGCAGCTTGCATGTATGCCGAATTCCGCGAGTTTGCCACCCTCTAGCTCCTTAAAACACGTCCCTAGGCACTTGTCTTCATCCCTGGAGTTGCCATAACACTTGTGTCCATCTCCTTGATCTTCCTTGGCTATAAATAGGACCAATTGTTGCAACTTATGAACTCACATTTGAGCACTTCACTTGGAAAGCTTCCAAACTCTTGTTCTGAAGATTTCTAGAGCTCAAGGCCACTTCTCAAGGATCCTTAGTCGTGCTTAGGACTTTAGTAAGTGTTCTTAACCTTTTTAATTCAGTTTACTTAGTTTATTAGCCTAAAGTCAAACCATCGTAATTAAGGTTTGACTTCGTGATTAATTAAAATTTATCCAGTCAAATATCGAATTGAAAGTAGTTTTGAGTTGGTAATTATGTGGGTAATAAACCCTTAAAAGGGCACCCTCTGATTCCCACTCTAACTAGGTCAATTGTCGGGTCAAACGTGATTATAAAAAGTCAACAGAAAGCTAATTTTTGTATAAACACATAATTAACAATGTAGAAGCTATGAAACCTGTTTTATCACTCGTATAACTTGGTAATTAATGTAAGGACATGTCTAAGCATGTTCAACCCGACAATTTTCAGTTTAAGCTTGGTTCGGAACCGAAAGTCGCATAAGTGGACTTTTGCTTTGACTTTTAGTTCTGACTCATTAGAGCATATTTTAGAAATGCCTTAGAGCTTTATTAGGACCAGGTTACATGTTAGTATAACCCTCTGTGATTATACAACTTGGTTCATTAGTTATTCGATTCATGTACATGTTTCCGTTATATGCCTAAATATTGACCATAATGCCCTTTTGACCTTAAAACAAGAATTTTGAAAATGTGAGAGGACAATAATCTTTATTACTGATTTATAAACATGTCCCTAAATTTTCACATCAGTTGGAGGTCTAGATTAAGAGTTATGCTCAATAGCGTAATTAGAAAGCTTTTTATTAATTAAACGGCGTAATTAGCATAAAGCTTATCTAAACCCAATTTTTAATACCAAACTTTTTAACCACTGATGTAAAATAATATTTTGGGATTTTTGAAGATTTTTATTTATTTTTAGGCTGAGCATAACATAGGGTTATAGCTTTGATTCGGTAATTGTCGGTTTTGCCCTTTTTGGCCTATAAAATGAGTTTTACATAACATTTTGTTACCAAACATTTTTCTACTGATTTTATATGATAAATAAAACATTTTAAGCTTTCTGGAATAATAAAAATATCAGCTTTTCATATAAAACCCGGAAATCACTTAAAATCGTCTTTTTACACGTTTTTAACGCATAGTATAAGTTAAAACTATTTTTAACACATAAGCTTTGATACCTACTGATGTTTTAAGTAAATTTTCATATGTTAACAGTAAAGAAAAGTTTTTAACTCAGATTCCATGTTTTGACCTTTTAAAGCTTATGTGAAATTACCAAAATGCCCCTACAGTGCATAGTTTGGTTAGAAAAGGTAAATTTCACATATATACCATACCCTACTGTTATGACTTATAAAAATAAGTATTTTTACTGAATAGATCAGACCTGAAACACAGATTTATATTTAAACTCTTTTATAAGCTTTAAAATGACCAAAATACCCCTACGGGGCATAATTTGAGTTTAAATTCATTTTGGGCATAATGGAAGGTATCCTACTGATATCACAACATATTTAAGGCATATTAACTTAGGAAACCTGTTCATGAATCATTTGGTTACCCGTTACGTACTATTCGCATTCGGTGCGGTTTATTTAACTAGTTTACATAAATTAGCCGAAACGGGTCAAACCTTATCGTTTTTATCTCAAAATCTAGAATGTGGTTAGTTTACCCATATTATACAAGTATACAAACTTGTCGGGTATAAACCACACTCTAATCCGGTAATCGCTTAATCGTGCGTTTTGAACCATGTATCTTCTTTTAAAACTAACCGGTCTAAGTTTAGGCTTAATTAAGACCCATTAGGAATCTAATAGGTTATTAAAAACCTTCTTTCCAGATTAGGAGCCCGGTAAAAGCTATTTGCACTCACTGTTTGTGAATTATACTTGCTAAGGTAAATACTTTTAACTTATTTTCCCTATACGGGCTTGGGATACGGTATTATAATAATACCGCTTGGTCGGGTATGTAGTCATTTAAATCGGATTGTGATTAATGTAATTACATAACTCGTTTTAATCTGTATTATTTGGTGTATGGCCCTTGGGGGGTTAATGACCATGTCCCGGATATCCTTGGCATCATTCAAAGAAATGGCCACTGTCACACCCCGACCCCGTAAAACAGCAAATCGCGGCGGAATCGTTGGGGAGTGTTGTAACAGAATCATTGTTTCAAAACACACAGAAATTTGAAGTTTCATTTTATTAAACATTAAATATTTATGTCGTCTGGAAATCTAAATAAACAATTTAAACATAGTATATCATTGTTATTAAGTCACTAAGGCCTCGTCCAGTCCTATGTGAGCATGCATCCTAGCAATCAACATCATTCAACAACACCTGGAACATATGTGAAAACAAAGTCAGCAAAGAAATGTTGGCGAGTACATAGGTTTTTGAGAGTGTCAGATTCATGGCTAGTTTACATGTTGCAATACTTAATTAAAACCTTGTTTTGAAAAGTGTAGTATTGCGACATAATTAACCAACTCAAATCAAGTTGGTTATAATTTGTAAAATCTCGTAGCCATGATTCTTAACTCGAAAACATTTTGTTTTAGAAAACTAATTTGTAAAACATCTCGTATTAAATCGTTAATAAAACTCGTTAATAAATCTCGTTAATAAAACCCGTTAATAAATCTCGTTAATAAAACTCGTATGGTTTATATCATTTCGAAAACCTCATTTGTGTGACATCGTTTCAAAATCGTTTACCCAAGTGAACTAAATAACGCCACGGTATGTAATACGATGAAAACACTTATATATAGGAAGTACCAGCGGCGTATCCACCATGCTTTCATCACATTACACCCGTCCCGTTATCTAAACACTAACCAAAAACCAATCGTTTACCCAAATCGTTTAATTTGTTAAAAATCGCTTTAGTCGTTTAAATCATTCTCGTTTTAAATCGTGAAAATTACTTTTGATTGTCTCGCTAATAACATCCAAACCTTCGTGACTCGCCTATCGATTCTCGCATTAATAAACCACCAAAGGGTAAATTAACAATCACAGATTCAGTCGTTACCCACCTAACCCACACATAACCATGGGCGCAGTCTGATAACGAGATTTGTCAGATCCTATGGTACCATAACCTAATACTGGTTGGTTCGGCCAAAACTAATGGATATCATTCGTTATGTAAATACAACCAACAAGTTTGTTTACTATATCGAAATCGTTATTAATTTAATATAAACCATTTTAATCGTTTTTGAAACCATTGTTATAATATCGAAAATCGTTTTGAAAACCATCGTTAACACCTTGAAAACATTTAGCACATATGAATCACCCCAAAACAATTGAAAACAGTAAAATAGGGGAACTATGTACTCACCTGAGAATGCTTAGAGGTCTTGAACAACAACCAAGCAAAGCTAGAGGGAGCACGAAATCAATCGGCAACCTAATAACTATATAATTAAACCGGACCTAAGTCGGAAGATCGGATAGGATGAGGTTTTGTAAACCAAATAAGTATTGGGACTCATATGACATGGTTTAACAAAGTCTACATCCTAAATCGAAACCTAACCTAAGTGCTTTCGACCCATTGTGACCCATTAAGGTAGCTTAAGCCGCTTTAACGTGTCGTTCGCGCAAAAGCGCAATCGAGACGTCTAACTAGTCCTATGACAAGTATTATATGCCTAAACATGATTAAATATGTTGCATAATCAATTAAGTGACAAAAGTTTGTGTTACATATGCTTAATTACCAATTATGCATGAAAAGGGCATTTTGGTCATTTACCTAAGGCATATAAACTACCTATAATACAACTAATTAAACCTAAGTGACCATAAGGTATAACCTCGGAAGGTTATTCCCTATGCAACTATGGTCACTAAACATGTTTGGTCGGATCCTAATGATCGACCAAACGGGTCGTGTTTGAAAGTCTAAGCGGGTGTTTAGTCCGCTTGACTTACGACTCTACACAAGCACTAATCTAAAAAGTGACGAGCTAAACATGTTAAAAGATGTTTAACGAATTTAGAAAATAGATTTGGTATCAAAACAAACGGTTTTGATACCTATAAGTAGTTTGGTTACAAAACACGCAAGAATGCGCATTTTGGCCGAAACTACAACTCGTCACTACACCTAGATAACGTGGTAATCAGTAGGTATAGTCACTAGGGACTATAACCATCGTGATTACGCTCACGTTATGAAGTTCAAACGAACTTCTCGTTGACCAACTCGTGGTCAAAGCTGAAAGTCAAACACTGTTTGACTTTCAAGCTTGGAAAGCAATAAAAGAATGAAAGAGGACTTACAAAGGGTCCAAATAGATTTGATTCCAAGTTTTCTTAGGTAGGTAGTGAATAATCACAACCACTTAGAGAAATCTCAGATCAAATGTGCAGAAAATGGAATGAGGGCCATGCTATATATAGTTTTCACAAAACCGTTAGGATCATTTCTTGGAGAAGAGGGAATGATCTTGGCCTTACAAGTGTTAGAGAATGATTGGGGGACTTGTTCTCCACACAAACCAGCCCATAGCATGAAAAACCATGGATCAAAACCATTGGAACAAGAGGAAATGACCAGATTCAATGTTTCTGCAACTCTGATGTGTTGGGCACTGCTTATGGACCGTAAGAAAAGGTCCATATGGACCGTAAGGGACCTGCAGACCAGCAAATTTCAAAAATGACAGATTTAGCCCCTAAAACCCCAAACTTGGTTTTCGGTGCATTTTTGACACGTTTAAGCCCCGTTAACCCCATTTTAAAGCTCTAAAATGAAGTTAAAGTATAGGGAACTAAAAATGTGCTCAAAAATATCTCGGATGTCGGCTCGTTTGGTCGTACGACTGCGTTGTTCGGTTAATTACGACGGGAGTCGTAACGAACGCAAAAACGATCCAAATTAAGCGACGAATGGATTTTTCTTATGCCAAACACTAAAATAAAATATTTTAATGCTTACATAAATTTTTGGATGTCCGGATATATTCAGAACGTGAGATATGCGCGAAAATGCAAACTTATGCACTTTTTGACGCTTTTAGTCCCTGAATGACCAAAAGTTTATTTTAGCATACCGAACCCCTCAAAGCCTATTTCTAAGCTATGTAGAGGATATTTAGGGTATTTTTAACTTATGATAAAGTTCCGGAAGGTTCGTTACTATACAAATTGGTATAGTTTCGCAGTTTGACACAATTAGCCCCTGCAATCGAACAAACTTGATTTCAACACACCAAACCATCCAAAACTTATTTCTAAGTTATGTAAAGGTTATTTAAGGTATGTTAAACCTATGTCACTGTCCTGGAGTGTTTGTTGCATTAAACTGGTTATATTTACGCATCAGTGCGCGTATAACCTTCCAGAAAGCGATTTAGAGCCCGAAATCGAACAAGAGTTGATATGTGCTAATGATACACATATTTATACAAATCCCAAGTATGAAACACAACATTTCGTTGATTTGGTATTTGTTTGATGGCCGTGGAGGTACAGATGTCACAGCCACGACCTAAGCACGAGGTGTAGGCATACACCTGACAGTTGCATATGTAAAAACTGGTAATCCACTTAAAGGAATCAACCTTGTGGGCATTATACCTGTGGCGTGTCAATTAATCTTGACCGGCTCTTTTAACCGGCACTGACGGAAGACAAATAAGTAAAACTGTATACAAGATTATTTTAAATAATTGTCCCAAGTTATAAAAGATATTTTGTGCCGTGTGCATTCAAATTAATTTTCTTAAACTCTTTTCAAAATGAGTCAGTTAATTGTATTTACCAGTGTAAACTGACGTATTTTCCAAAAAGGCTAAGTGCAGGTGCTAGACGAAATAGGCTGGCTACTCCTGGCATCGTTAATCAAGTCTTGCAAGCTCTAGATGTTAAAGTATGTTGAACAATAATCTTTTATCTTTTGATCCGCCTGTGGATCCATTACAGTCCGTTTGTGATACTTTGATATTACTATTTTATTTAGTTTGTAATGTGATTCATCTTTTGCTTCCGCTGTGCATTTAAATTGTGTTGTTTGACTATGATGATATCAACTACGTCACGATACTCCCCACCGGGCCCACCGGTAATATGTGGAAATATCGGGGTGTGACAGGTTGGTATCAGAGCCAACATTGAGTGAATTAAACACTAGCCTTTTGTGTTTAATCTCAGTTGTCACACCCCGACCACGTGAGACAACGAAACATGACGGAAACGTCGGGGAGTGTTGTAACAGAATTAATTGTTTCACAACCATGGAAAATAAAGTTTCGTTTTATTAATCAAATAAGAGAGTTATATTGTTTTTAACAAGAAACAAAGAGTACATAACAAAAATTAACTAGTTCTTGTCTCGTTTTAAGTCACTAAGGCACAGGTCCGCCTAAGTATGTCTTGATAAGTCCTATGCATCAACTCCTGAAAACACATGTGAAAATAGGTACGTCAGCATAAAAATGCCTGTGAGATACATAGGTTTTGTGAAAATAGGATTCATGACTTGTAAGTTTAAGAAAATGTTTAATAAAGTTTAGTCATGAACCTTGTAAATTGATTTGTTTTGTAAATCGTTTGAAAAACAATAAGATCAGATGATATGTATAAATAAATGAAAGGTTAAATGAATAACCATGTAAGATGAGTTTGTTTGTAAAACAATTTCTTGTGAAAAGTATGTTATTTGTATAAAATGTTATATGTCTTAAATTGAAATGATTCAAATAACGTTACGATATGTAATACCATACAAGCACTTATATATAGGAAGTACCAGCGGCGTATCTACCATGCTTGTATCATATTACACACGCCTCGTTACTTAAGTCACTTACTCAAACCAAACCACCAAGATGTAATGTTTAACAATTGTAGAAATGTTTATGTCTAGTCCAATGTCTATTGTCAAATGTAAATCATGTCAGCAGATACAAAAGGTTCACACGGTTCAACAGTTACAAACAGTTCATATAATCAAATGGTTACGACGGTTCACATAGTCAAATGGTTACAACCGTTCAAAATGTAATATAATGTGTTCATATGCTGGATGAGCATATGCAACAGAAATGCAATGTAAAACAATGTCTAGTGTGCTAAGTAAACATACATAGCAGAAATGTAAAGTAATGTACTAAGTATGCAATTAATGGACATACATAACATAAAATGAATTGTCAAGTAATGTACTAAGTATGCACTAAATGGACATACATAACATAAAATGAATTGTAAAGTAATGTACTAAGTATGTACTAAATGGGCATTCCTAACATAAAATGAATTGTAAAGTAATGTACTAAGTATGCACTAAATGGACATACATAGCATAAAATGTGTTGAAATCATGTACTATAAATGTACTAATGAACATAGCAAGTATATGATGTGAAAACATGGAAATCATGAAAGTAACAAGTAGGCACATGTGTTTCACCCCAAAACAGTTTGAAAACGGTAAAAGAGGGGTCTATGTACACACTTGAGATTGCTTAGTAGTCCTTGAGTAACAACCAAACAATGCTAGAGATCACGGATATCAAACGGCACCTAATATAGGTAACCACATTAATAAACCGGACCTAAATCGGAGGATCGGATAGATTGAGGGCTAGTTAAACCAAATGAGTATGGGAAACTCATGTAATATGGTTTAACAAAGCCTACATACTAAAATGAAACCTAACCTAAGTGTTTAAGACCCATCACGACCCGTTTAGGTAGCTTATGCTACTTTAACGCGTCGGTCGCGTGAAATGCGTTCGGGCCGCCTAACTAGTCCTATGACAAGTAAAATATGCCTTAACATGTCTAATATTGTTGCTAAATCAGTTTAGATACCAAAAGTTATGTTACATATGCTTAAAATGAATTTTGGCGTAAAAAGGGCATTTTGGTAATTTACCTAAGGCATATAAACTACCTATCATACAACTACTTAAACGAAGCGACCATAAGGTATAACCTCAGAAGGTTATTCCCTATATACTATGGTCACCTAATGTGTTTGGTCAGATCCTAATGATCGACCAAACGGGTCGGGTTCGAAAGTATAAGCGATTGTTTAGATCGCTTACCTTACGACCCTATATAAGCACTAAACTAAAAGTGACGAGCTAAGCATGTTAAAACATGCTTAACTAAGTTTATAAAATAGGTTTGGTATCAAAACAAATGGTTTTGATACCTAAGAGTTGTTTGGTTACAAAATACTCAAGAATACGTATTTTGGCCGAAACTACGACTCGTCACTGAGCCTAGATAACGTGGTAATCAGTAGGTATAGCCACTAGGGACTATAACCATCGTGATTACGCTCACGTTAGGTAGTTCAAACGAACTTCGCATTGACCATAAACTGGTCAATGCGGAAAGTCAAACAAAGTTTGACTTTAACGCTAAAACGGATGAAAAGAATGAAAGAACACTTACAAAGGGTCCCCGCAAGATTGAACTTCCAAGTATTCTCAGGTATGAAGTGATAAAACACCCCAACTTAGAGAATTCTCAGATTTCAAGTGGGTTTTGCAAGTGAACTTGATGGGTATTTATAGATGTGGTAGAACCGTTAGGATCATTTATCGAATACCGTGCTTTGATCTTGTCCCTACACTTGTTGCAACACTTAGGTAACTCAAATTGGCCCCTACTATCAGGAATCAACATGTGGAAGTGGGTTTATGAGTGCATAACAGCTGTTAACAGACTGTAAAGCAGGTTTTACTGATCTGGGAGGGCCTCGCACCCCGTGTAAGGTATGGCCAAACCTTACGCGCCCCGCCTAAGCACTCTGATCAGAAGCCAACTTTTAGAAATGCCAGTTTTGGTCCCTGTTGATGTTTAAGGCTCATTTCGACATGTTTAAGGCCCGTTAAACCAACTTTAAGGCCCTAAAATGATGCCTAAACATTGTGGACATGAAACATGCTCAGAAGTATGCCGGATGTCGGTTCGTTTGGTCGTAGGATCGCGATGTTCGCTTAATTACGACGAAATGCGCATAAGCGCGAAAAACGATCCAAATTGCGCGACGAATGGATTTTTCTCATGCCAAACACCAAAATAAAATATTTTAGTGCTTACATAAATTTTTGGATGTCCGGATGTATTCAAAACGTAAGTTATGCGCGAAAAAGCAAACTTGGGCACTTTTTGACGCTTTTAGTCCCTGAATGACCCAAAAGTTTATTTTAGCACACCGAACCCCTCAAAGTCTATTTCTAAGCTATGTAAAGGATATTTAGGGTATGTTTAACTTATGGTCATGTTCCGGAATGTTTGTTACAGTTCAAATTGGCATACTTTCGCAGTTTGTCAAATTTAGTCCCTGTACGCGAATTAACTTGATTTCGGCATACCAAACCATCCAGAACTTATTTCTAAGTTATGTAAAGGTTATTTAAGGTATGTTAAGCTTATTTCACTATTCCATAGTGTTCGTGCATTAAACTGGTTATATTTACGCATCAGATCGCGTATAACCTTCCAGAAAGCGATTTAAAGCTTGAAATTCGAACAAAAATTGATATGTGCAAAAGATACACATATTTATACAGATCCCAAGTATGAAATACAATATTTCATTGGCTTGGTATTTGTTTGATGGTCACAGTGACCCAGGTGTCACAGTCTCCCCTACTTTAGGAAATTTCGTCCCGAAGTTTATTCGTAGGAGTCTATTTGTGACTTTGTGTCAAATAACCACCAGAGATATGCAAGGCATAATCCTGTCATTTCCTTAACGGACATTCTTCAGAAACGAAAATGAACGGACGGAGTCATTTTCCTCAACGAGTATTCTTTAGAGGCGGAAATAAAGGAATAAACAAACGGGTATTCATTTCCTCAACGAACAATCTTCAGAAACGAAAATGAACGGACAGAGTCATTTTCCTCAACGAGTATTCTTCAGATGCGGAAATGAACGATTTAAACAAACGGGGATTCATTTGCTCAACGGACAATCTTCAGAAAAGAAAATGAACAAACGGAGTCATTTTCAACGGGTGCTTCCTCAGAAACGGAAATGAATAGATTTAAACAAACGGGGATTCATTTCCTCAACGGAAAATCTTCAGAAAAGAAAATGAACAGACGGAGTCATTTTCAACGGTTGCATCATCAGAGATGGAAATGAAAAGGATAATCAAACGGATATTCATTTCCTCAATGGACAATCTTCAGAAACGAAAATGAACAAACGGAGTCATTTTCAACGGGTGCTTCCTCAGAAACGAAAATGAATAGAGTTAACTCTAGGCACATGACAAAACTTGTTGTGGTTTCTGTGCACTAAATTCCATAATTATGTATGCATCCATAATTACGTAATTCCTTGCATAGTCCGCACAGTTTGTCTTGTAATGTTTAGGGGAAGAAAATCAAACCTGTGATGAGGGTGACTAGACTACCATAGGGTCCTTTTAATTAGATCGACAGATGATCTTTTTAATTAGCCCACCAAGGAGTCCTTTCAGCTATATCATCACATGATGTTCCTAACCAGATTTTTGGATCAATCTGTTTAACTAGACCATTCAAGGGGTCTAATTATGGAGTAGTACTTTATAATCCAAGTGACTTAACTACAACGTAGAAGTCCATTAAGGATTTTAGATAGTACCTTTGGGTATCCTACTATGAATCCCTTATACGAATGATATGGAAGATTCTACGAGTATTTGGATAACAAAAACTTGGATTACACCAAAAACATAAAAGGGAACACATAAGCACATAATCAGATAGTTGTTTAACTCGGTTATTAATTTGTTAATAACTTGTTAGTGATTGAATATGGATATTCAAGGTACACCAGGAAACCAGACGCTGGACTTCAATGTCCTCTGGGATCTATCTGAAAAGATAGGATGATCTCCCAAAAATTCGATTTTGTTTTCAAAGAAACGTAATATTCAAATTAAGGAACACAGCAATTTTAGGATTTATGGAAATATCCTTAGGTACCCTTATTAAGGATTTATAGTGGTACTTTGGGTATTCGTCCAGTGTTGTAACTTGCGCCTTGTACTTCATTTCCTTAGAAGAAACGGGTACTTAGGAATTTCGTGGAAAACGCAAGAGATCATAAGATGGAAAAATTTTGGGGGTAGTTTGCTTTTCAAGGAATACGATTCCTTGCTTGTCAGTATTGTGGTTGTATTAAATACATTGCAATGTAAATAAAAGATTTATTTATAAACAATGATAACAACTGTTTCATGGACCTTGACAACAAAAGAAAATAATACATAAGACGTGATTATTTCTAAACGATGTTGTCTTCTGGTCGGTCAGATGCTCATCCCTGTGCTGGATTTGCATTAGCAAGCTTTGGGAAATTTCTTCGGAAATGACCTAACTCGCCACAGTTGAAACAAGAACCTGGTAGAAAACGACCTTGAGCGGGATTGTTGCCAGCTTGGTTAGGTGCAGCTGCAGCTGGGCAGACTCTTGCTGTATGGCCTATAAGTCCACAAGTTTGGCATTTGTGGCACTTTACATTGGCATGATGATGGAGGCTACATTGGTTGCACAAGGGTGCAGTTCCATTGTATGGTTTCCTAGCAGGGGGTTGAGCTGGTTGGTTGGGGACGGCTTGATCGTTGTGAGTAACCATGGCGAAGTTCTGAGAAGCCTTTCGCTTCTTTGACTTCTTAGGGGATCCAATCTGTTCATCCATGGTCTTTGATTCCTCAATTGGTTTCTTGTCACTTTTTCGAAAAAGTTTACCTTTCCTGATTTGAGATTCAGTCAAGGTTGCAGATAGCTCAATGGCCTGTCTAACTGTAGTGGGTTTACTACTAGTTATAATGTCTTGTACTGAGTCAGGGAGGCCATCAATGTACTTTTCGATTGCCTTATCCAAAGGCGTAACCATATTCGGGCATAACAAACTTAACTCCTCATAACGATCCGTGTAGGCTCGATGCTCACCGCTATCTTGCTTAAGATCGTCGAACTCCCTTTCCAAGGCCCTGATCTCATGACGAGGACAGAATTCCTTCATCATCAGAGCTCGAAGCTCTTGCCACGTTTGAGCCAGTGCCACATCGGCACCCCTATCTCTCATCACACCATTCCACCATGTCAAAGCTCGTTTCTCAAAGACACTAGATGCGAATTCTACCTTTCGCTCATTTGGACATTGAACATGTCTGAAGGTGCTCTCTAAACTCTCGAACCATTGCAGAAGTGCAGTCGCTCCTTGAGACCCAGAAAACTTTGATGGCTTAGCCGAGTTGAACTTTTTGAAGTTGCAGGGGGCATTATTGTTGTTGAGGGCTTGGTTACATTGAGCAACGATGTTCGGGATTGCAGCAGTCATTTGCTGTGTAATGACAGCTGCCAGCTCTTCAATAGATACCTGATTTTCACGTCGTGGAGGCATTCTAAAAAAAAGGAGAAACAAGAGAGAAAACAAATGAAATGGCATTGGGAAAAATAGGATGTTACAAATACCGACCAAAATCATGGGTGATGGTCATTTGTTTGAACCATGAGGCAAACAAACGACACTCAAGGGCTGAATCAAAGCAATTAGATCCTCATAATGTATCGCGAAGACATGCTCGCCTATAAGTGGACACTCACCCCAAGAGTTCCCAGGTAAGAGTGACTGGTCCGATTATGTGGATTTGTACGAACACTCTAGCCTTAGACAGAAAACTCAGGGTACAGGCATCCACTCTTCCAGTTTGCACGTGTTAACACTATTTAGGACCAAAAACTTTGACGAGAGTTTGAAATTTCAGAGGGGTTCAAAACCTTGTAATCAATCATCCCAGAACAGATGATTAATTTTCAAAGCGGATTCGAACTTTGTGTTCTCATTGTGGTTATCACCTAAGGATAGGTGAAGGTGTCGTTTTATGACTAAACGCAAGTAAACTCGCGTTAGGGTCCTAGGAAGGTTATAGACTAGGTCAAAGCATTACTAATATCCTAATTCCCTATAACCATTGGCTCTGATACCAACTTTTCTGTCACACCCCGACCACGTGAGACAACGAAACGTGGCGGAAACGTCGGGGAGTGTTGTAACAGAATTAATTGTTTCACAACCATGGAAATTAAAGTTTCGTTTTATTAATCAAATAAGAGAGTTACATTGGTTTTAACAAGAAACAAAGAGTACATAACAAAAATTAACTAGTTCATGTCTCGTTTTAAGTCACTAAGGCACAGGTCCGCCTAAGTATGTCTTGATAAGTCCTATGCATCAACTCCTGAAAACACATGTGAAAATAGGTACGTCAGCATAAAAATGCCTGTGAGATACATAGGTTTTGTGAAAATAGGATTCATGACTTGTAAGTTTAAGAAAATGTTTAATAAAGTTTAGTCATGAACCTTGTAAATTGATTTGTTTTGTAAATCGTTTGAAAAACAATAAGATCAGATGATATGTATAAATAAATGTAAGGTTAAATGAATAACCATGTAAGAGGAGTTTGTTTGTAAAACAATGTCTTGTGAAAAGTATGTTATTTGTATAAAATGTTATATGTCTTAAATTGAAATGATTCAAATTACGCTACGATATGTAATACCATACAAGCACTTATATATAGGAAGTACCAGCGGCGTATCCACCATGCTTGTATCATATTACACACGCCTCGTTACTTAAGTCACTTACTCAAACCAAACCACCAAGATGTAATGTTTAACAATTGTAGAAATGTTTATGTCTAGTCCAATGTCTATTGTTAAATGTAAATCATGTCAGCAGATACAAAAGGTTCACACGGTTCAACAGTTACAAACAGTTCATATAATCAAATGGTTACGACGGTTCACATAGTCAAATGGTTAAAACGGTTCAAAATGTAATATAATGTGTTCATATGCTGGATGAGCATATGCAACAGAAATGCAATGTAAAACAATGTCTAGTGTGCTAAGTAAACATACATAGCAGAAATGTAAAGTAATGTACTAAGTATGCACTAAATGGACATACATAACATAAAATGAATTGTAAAGTAATGTACTAAGTATACACTAAATGGACATACATAACATAAAATGAATTGTAAAGTAATGTACTAAGTACGCACTAAATGGACATACCTAACATAAAATGAATTGTAAAGTAATGTACTAAGTATGCACTAAATGGACATACATAGCATAAAATGTGTTGAAATCATGTACTATAAATGTACTAATGAACATAGCAAGTATATGATGTGAAAACATGGAAAGCATGAAAGTAACAAGTAGGCACATGTGTTTCACCCAAAACAGTTTGAAAACGGTAAAAAAGGGGTCTATGTACTCACTTGAGATTGCTTAGTAGTCCTTGAGTAACAACCAAACAATGCTAGAGATCATGGATATCAAACGACACCTAATATTGGTAACCACATTAATAAACCGGACCTAAATCGGAGGATCAGATAGATTGAGGGCTAGTTAAACCAAATAAGTATGGGAAACTCATGTAATATGGTTTAACAAAGCCTATATACTAAAATGAAACCTAACCTAAGTGCTTACGACCCATCACGACCCGTTTAGGTAGCTTATGCTACTTTAACGCGTCGTTCGCGTGAAATGCGTTCGGGCCGCCTAACTAGTCCTATGACAAGTAAAATATGCCTTAACATGTCTAATATTGTTGCTAAATCAGTTTAGATACCAAAAGTTATGTTACATATGCTTAAAATGAATTTTGGCGTAAAAAGGGCATTTTGGTAATTTACCTAAGGCATATAAACTACCTATCATACAACTACTTAAACGAAGAGACCATAAGGTATAACCTCGGAAGGTTATTCCCTATATACTATGGTCACCTAATGTGTTTGGTCGGATAACCAAACGGGTCGGGTTCGAAAGTATAAGCGATTGTTTAGATCGCTTACCTTACGACCCTATAGAAGCACTAAACTAAAAGTGTCGAGCTAAGCATGTTAAAACATGCTTAACTAAGTTTAGAAAACAGGTTTGGTATCAAAACAAACGGTTTTGATACCTAAGAGTAGTTTGGTTACAAAATACGCAAGAATACGTATTTTGGCCGAAACTACGACTCGTCACTGAGCCTAGATAACGTGGTAATCAGTAGGTATAGCCACTAGGGACTATAACCATCGTGATTACGCTCACGTTAGGAAGTTCAAACGAACTTCGCGTTGACCATAAACTGGTCAATGCAGAAAGTCAAACAAAGTTTGACTTTAACGCTAAAACGGATGAAAAGAATGAAAGAACACTTACAAAGGGTCCCCGCAAGATTGAACTTCCAAGTATTCTCAGGTATGAAGTGATAAAACACCCCAACTTAGAGAATTCTCATATTTCAAGTGGGTTTTGCAAGTGAACTTGATGGGTATTTATAGATGTGGTAGAACCGTTAGGATCGTTTATCAAATACCGTGCTTTGATCTTGTCCCTACACTTGTTGCAACACTTAGGTAACTCAAATTAGCCCCTACTATCAGGAATCAACATGTGGAAGTGGGTTTATGAGTGCATAACAGTTGTTAACAGGCTGTAAAGTAGGTTTTACTGATCTGGGAGGGCCTCGCTCCCCACGTAAGGTATCGCCAAACCTTACGCGCCCCGCCTAAGCACTCTGATCAGAAGCCAACTTTCAGAAATGGCAGTTTTGGTCCCTGTTGATGTTTAAGGCTCGTTTCGACATGTTTAAGGCCCGTTAAGCCAACTTTAAGGCCCTAAAATGATGCCTAATCATTGTGGACATGAAACATGCTCAGAAGTATGCCGGATGTCGGTTCGTTTGGTCGTAGGATCGCGATGTTCGCTTAATTACGACGAAATGCGCATAAGCGCGAAAAACGTTCCAAATTGCGCGACGAATGGATTTTTCTCATGCCAAACACTAAAATAAAATATTTTAGTGCTTACATAAATTTTTGGATGTCCGGATGTATTCAGAACGTAAGTTATGCGCGAAAAAGCAAACTTATGCACTTTTTGACGCTTTTTGTCCCTCAATGACCCAAAAGTTTATTTTAGCAGACCGAACCCCTCAAAGCCTATTTATAAGCTATGTAAAGGATATTTAGGGTATGTTTAACTTATGGTCATGTTCTGGAATGTCTGTTACAGTTCAAATTGGCATACTTTCGCAGTTTGTCAAATTTAGTCCCTGTAAGCGAATTAACTTGAGTTCGGCATACCAAACCATCCAGAACTTATTTCTAAGTTATGTAAAGGTTATTTAAGGTATGTTAAGCCTATTTCAATATTCCAGAGTGTTCGTGCATTAAACTGGTTATATTTACGCATCAGATCGCGTATAACCTTCCAGAAAGCGATTTAAAGCTTGAAATTCGAACAAAAATTGATATGTGCAAAAGATAGACATATTTATACAGATCCCAAGTATGAAATACAATATTTCATTGGCTTGGTATTTGTTTGATGGTCACAGTGACCCAGGTGTCACATCAGTGACACAGTTGCTCATTCCTCGACTTCCGAGTTTAGACAAATAACTTAGGACTAATCCAAATTTGTTGTTATTTCTAACTTTGTCCTTTATATTTATTTGTTGTCCTTTTGTTTGTTTTGACAGGAACTACTACAATGCCGCCAAGATTCCGAGGTAGGGGAAGGGGCAAGGGGCCATTCGTCGCCCCTAATGATCACGAGGCCGGGCCTGCACACCGGCGAACACCATCCGACACCCAAAGCAGAAGTCATCAAGAAAACGGAAGGACCTATATAGAACCCGCAAGGCGCTCAGTCTCGCTGAGCTCCTCACTATCTTATCAAAACTAGTATGGGCCTCAGTCGGAGAATGAGCCCCACAACTCCCATAACTCCTTTATACCCCTATAGAGCCACAACTCACACCACTCACCCTTTGATGACCCAACACCCTATTTCCAGAGCCAGTTCTACCCGGAAAACTACATTGAAGAACCAGTGGAAACCCATTAGGACCTGAAGACCACTTCTCGGGAGACCATGCGATGGACATGGACAAGGACACCGATCCCGCATAGCCACTGTCCGGAACCCCTGCGCACCCCATCGAAATTTTGGATGGGTCACCCTTTCTGGGATCACCTTATAATGGTCCCGATAGCTACGAGGCGAGGTTCAACCAGATCGACTGGGTGTTTAGTCCCAGTTACCACAACTCACCGCAGCAGCAGCCACAGCAGGATCCCTCCAAGGATTCCCGTTTTGTAGCGGTCACTCCGCCACCACCACCAGTGCAGCAACAGCCTCCGGAGCCACCGAGGCGTAGGAGAACAACGGCACGGATGTCCGTGCGAGGGGGAGTCTGTATCAGCACCCCCCAGCATTCAAGTGGCAACCATTATCCGCCACTATACGAAGACCCAAATATGGGTGGGCCTTCGAACCCTGTTTCTGAGGTGCAGTCTGCGCCGGTCGCACCGCCACCAGTGGGTTTTGATAACCCAATTCCTACATATACCAGTGCAGTGACTTTCAACCCCATACCTACATACGCCGGTACAGCGGCGTATAACCCTTTCGAGCAGCAGGCCCATACCAACTACAACTATGCTGAGGCTGACCCATACCTGGTAGCGGCAAACTACAATGCTCTTCATCCGGAAGGACCCTTTGGGGTCCCATATCAAGCTAGATACCCACACTATGGGTACCCACCCTATGGGTATCAACAACCACCACCTCCTCAACCTCTGTTGTTTCAGCAGCCCCCGCAGCCGCCAGTGATATCGCCGCCACAGCATCTGGAGATTCTCCAAATGTTGAGTCAGGTGCAGCAGGAGGTTCGGGAAGGGCGTAGGCAAAACCGAGGAATTTTCAAGGGTCTGGCGAGCTTAATCAAGGGGAAGAGCAAAAAGGATCATTAAATCCTTTATTTGTTTATTGTATTTCTTTAATGTTTAATCAAGTCCCTGCGTGGACATCTGTTTCTGTAATCAGTCCCTGTGAGGACTTGTACTTCCTGTTTAGCCCCTGCGTGGGCATGTCTTTTCTGTTTAGCCCCTGTGTGGGCAAGTATTTCTGTTAAGTCCCGTTTAGGGCAAAATGCACTCTTTACATTATTAATGGGATGTTGTAATTTAAATTTCATTTTATCATTATATGCATAAATGTAAAATGTATGAAATAAATAAATAAATCCAAAATATGTCATTCCTTTTACAAGATCTACCATTATAATAAAATGACAAAATCTAAAAAGGACAAGACCTAGCCTATGTGTCATTTTAAGACAGGGCCAAGATGGTAATTCCTCAATTAGATTCAGATCCTTATTAACATCTCAATTTAAGATTTGCTCCGCGTTAAATATTAAATAAGAATCTTAAAGGGTATAACCTAGCCTGCATGTCATTATAAGACCTAGCCATGATGGTAAAACCTGTTTAAAAAGAGATTCAAATCCTTGTTAACATCTGAAAACATGTTAACATTCCTGGCTAACGTGATTCATAAAATCACACGTGTCATCCTTACATTGGGTTATTCAAAATCCTTCTTTATTATTTAAACATCCATTTGTGATGTAATACCTACGGGCCATAATTGTTGTCATATAAGACAAAAGACAGTCGTAGCCTACAACTCCCTGTCAAGAAAGGTAATGAACTATGATTCAAACCTTAGCACCTCGATCATATAAGATCTTGACTTATAAATTAAATGTGTCCATGTGACTTGGCCTTTTGTGCCATTATTATATTTAATTATAACTAAGGATTACTAATGAAAAATCCTGAATGAAATACTTAACAAATTAGCCAATATGGTTCTTTAATACCATGGTTAATAGATTAATAAGATGACAAATCTATTATAAACTTCTAAGAAGTCATTGTCATCATTTTATGTAGCAATCAGACTGCATGGCTGAGTCTGATGAAATCAACAGTCACCCAAAGGAAAATCAAGATACCACCAGAATCAACATAACTGGTGCGGAACTTCAAACACTAATTGATAATGCTGTTACCAAGGCCATAGATAGACAGTTTAATGAGTCGAGTGGTACCCGAAGCAGGACCTTATCAGCACCCCATTCTAAACCTAAGACTCACTCTGAGGCTCATAGTAAGCCACCCTCTAAGCATGATGGATCAAGGAGGGATGACGATCATCACTCCTCAAACGAGCATAGTGTTCCGTCGAAGAAGATTGAGCTCAAACGAGAACCGCGTGGTAAGTCCTGTACCTACAAATATTCCGTCTCCTGTAAGCCCAGGGATTTCACTGGGGAGAAAGGGGCTGTGGATTGCATGACATGGTTGGACGAAATGGATACTGTAGTTGATATCAGTGGTTGCGCTGATAGGGATGTTGTGAAGTATGTGTCTCAGTCATTTAAAGGAGAAGCACTAGCCTGGTGGAGGTCACTAATCCAGGCTACTGGGAAGATCCCGTTGTACAATCTGTCATGGGATCAGTTTGTTGCTCTCATCAAGGAGAATTACTGCCCTCAACATGAGGTTGAAAAGATTGAGTCAGACTTCCTATCTCTGGTGATGAAAAACCTAGACTGTTAGACTTACCTTACTAGCTTTAATACCATGTCTCGACTGGTTCCATATTTGGTAACACCGGAGCCCAAGAGAATTGCTCGTTTCATCGGGGGTTTAGCCCAAGAGATCAAGGCCAGTTTCAAGGCATCACGACCTGCTACTTTTAGGTCAGCAGCTGACCTATCCTTATCCCTTACCTTGGATGCGGTCAGGCAAAGATCACATAAGAACTCGGAGGAAGGTAAGAGAAAACGTGAGGACGATAACTCACGGCGACCTGAGAAGAAGCATAAGGGTAACACGGACCACCAGAAGAAGTCTAGGTCCCACAAAGGTAGTCAGCAGACAGATGAAAAGACAAAGTGCAAGACTTGTCAGAAACATCACTTTGGGAAATGCAGGCTTGAGTCCAAGTCCCAGTCAAAACCGTATGCATGTGGGTTATGCAAATCCAAAGAGCACAAGATGATAGAGTGCAAGAAGATAAAGGATGCAACGTGCTATAACTGTAACGAGAAAGGGCACATCAAGTCCAACTACCCTAAGTATGCCAAAAAGCCTGAAGAAGCCAAAAAGACCAATGCTAGGGTCTTTCGAATGGATGCACGAGAAGCAGTTCAAGACGATAACGTGATAACAGGTACCTTCCTTGTTAATGATGTTTATGCAAGGGTGTTATTTGATTAGGGCGCGGATAAGTCGTTTGTAGATAATAAGTTTTGTAAGTTGTTGAATTTACCTGTTAAAACCTTAAGCGTGAAATATGAGGTAGAATTGGCTGATGGTACCTTAGAGACAGCCTCGACTGTGTTAGATGGATGTTTTATATCCATTAGGAACCACTCTTTTCCATTATCCTTACTTCCTTTGAAATTAGCTGGTTTCGACATAGTAATAGGCATGGATTGGTTATCTCATAACCAAGCCCAGATTTTGTGTAACAAGAAGCAAGTAGTAATCAAGACTCCGTATGGTGAGCCACTTACCATACATGGAGACACTCAGTATGGGTTGCCTGAGCAAGCGTCTATGCTCAAGGCATCGAGGTGTTTGAAGAAGGGTTGTATCGTTTATATGGCACAGGTAACTATTGATGAACCGAAACCCAAGATTGAAGACATCCCTGTCATTTCTGAATATCCAGAAGTATTCCCTGAAGAACTACCTGGTTTGCCGCCAGATAGGCAAGTGGAGTTCAGAATCGACATTATACCTGGAGCAGCACCTGTTGCAAGGGCACCTTACCGGTTAGCCCCGACTGAGATGAAAGAGTTGAGAACTCAGTTGGATGATTTGTTGGAAAAAAGGATTTATTAGACCTAGCTCATCTCCTTGGGGAGCACCAATCCTGTTGTAAAGAAGAAGGATGGATCGATGCGTCTATGCATCGATTATCGCGAGCTTAACAAAGTCACCATCAAGAATAGATATCCATTGCCCAGGATCGACGATCTGTTCGATCAATTACAAGGGGCAAGTTACTTCTCTAAGATTGATTTGAGGTTAGGCTATCATCAACTGAAGGTTAGAGATGAAGATGTACACAAGACTACATTTAGGACTCGCTATGGTCACTACGAGTTCTTAGTGATGCCTTTTGGGCTCAATAATGCACCAGCAGCGTTCATAGACCTCATGAATCGCGTTTGCAAACCTTACTTGGACAAGTTTGTCATTGTCTTCATTGATTACATTCTTTTTTACTCGAAGAATCAAGCTGACCATGAGAAGCACCTTCGTTGTATTCTTTCACTGCTTCAACAAGAGAAACTTTATGCCAAGTTTTCAAAGTGTGAATTTTGGCTTCGTGAAGTCCAATTTCTTGGACACGTGGTTAGTGAGCGTGGTATCCAGGTGGATCCCGCTAAGGTTGAAGCTGTCATGAATTGGCAAGAGCCAAAGACGCCCACAGAAATTCGCAGCTTCTTAGGTCTGGCAGGATACTACAGGCATTTTATTGAAAATTTCTCAAGGATTGCAGCACCCCTAACTACGTTAACTAGGAAGAATATTAATTTTGATTGGGGTCCTAAGCAACAAGAATCGTTTGATATACTCAAGCAGAAACTGAGCAATGCTCCCGTGTTGACATTGCTTGATGGAATAGAAGAATTTGTAGTATACTACGACGCATCGCACACTGGTATGGGGTGTGTGCTCATGCAGAAAGGCAAGGTTATTGCCTATGCTTCCCGACAACTAAAAGTGCACGAGAAGAATTACACCACCCACGACTTGGAGTTGGTTGCCGTTGTATTTGCGCTAAAGCTATGGAGGCACAATTTGTATGGTACCAAGTGTGTGATCTATTCTTATCACAAGAGCCTTCAACATCTGTTTAATCAGAAGGATCTAAACATGAGGCAGTGACGATGGATGGAGACACTGAATGATTATGATTGTGAAATCAGATACCATCCAGGCAAGGCGAATGTAGTCGCCGATGCTTTGAGCAGAAAGGAAATGGTGAAGCCCATAAGAATCAATGCCAAGAGCATTGAATTAAAGAACAGTTTGAATGAAAGATTGTTAGCCGCTCAGAAGGAAGCCGTATTAGAAGCTAACTATCCTAATGAAAAGTTGGGAGTAACTGTTGAGCAATTATCTTATGGCAAGGATGGAATCCTAAGATTAAATGGACGAATATGGGTTCCAATCTATGGAGGACTTCGGGATGTGATCCTCCAAGAAGCCCATAGTTCTAAGTACTCAGTTCATCCTGGAAGTGACAAGATGTACCAGGATCTGAAGGCAAATTATTGGTGGATAGGCTTGAAGAAGTCTATAGCTACCTATGTAGCTAAATGTTTGACGTGCGCGCAAGTTAAAGCTGAACACCAGAAGTCGTCAGGTTTGCTACAACAGCCTGAACTTCCCACCTGGAAATGGGAAATGGTGACTATGGATTTTATCACCAAGTTGCCAAAGACGAAGAGAGGAAATGACACTATTTGGGTTATAGTGGATAGACTGACTAAGTCAGCCCACTTCTTACCTATAAAGGAAACACACAGCTCAGATAAGTTAGCTCAGCTGTACGTGGACGAGATTGTATCTCTCCACGGAGTGCCAGTGTCTATCATTTCTGATAGGGATACGAGGTACACATCACGTTTCTGGAAAAGCTTTCAGCAATCCATAGGCACTCGATTAAATTTCAGCACTGCATATCATCCTCAGACGGATGGACAGAGTGAGCGTACTATTCAGACACTCGAGGATATGCTACGAGCTTGTGTTATTAACTTAGGAGGAAATTGGGATGATCATCTTCCATTGATAGAATTCTCATACAACAATAGTTATCATTCCAGTATTCAAGCTACACCTTTTGAAGCTTTGTATGGAAGGAAGTGCAGAACGCCCGTATGTTGGGCAGAAGTTGGAGATGTCCAACTAATAGGACCGGATATAGTCCTGGAGATGACAGATAAGATTGTACAGATACGAGATCGTCTCAAAGCTGCCAGGGATAGGCAGAAAAGCTACGCAGATTTAAGGCGTAAACCTCTAAAATTCGAGGTAGGTGACAAGGTACTACTTAAAGTATCACCCTGGAAGGAAGTGATGCGATTTGGTAAGAAAGGTAAGTTAAGCCCAAGGTATATAGGACCATTCGAGATCATCGAATGTGTTGGAACAGTGGCTTATAAGTTAAACTTGCCTGAAGAGCTCAGTGGTATTCATAATGTATTCCACATCTGTAATCTGAAGAAATGTCTAGCTGATGAATCACTAGTCATACCGCATACGGATGTGCACATAGATGAGAGCCTGAAGTTTGATGAGAAACCTTTGTCGATTGAGGATCGACAGGTTAAGAAGCTTCGAAGGAAGCATGTACCGATTGTAAAGGTTAAATGGGATGCCCGTAGAGGTCCCGAGTATACGTGGGAGGTAGAGTCCACAATGAAAGAAAAGTACCCTCATTTATTTCAGTAAATCTCGAGGTTGAGATTTCTTTTAAGGGGGTGAGGATGTAACACCTCGTAAAATCATGTCCAATATAGTATCGACACGTGTCATGGACTTTAAACGTGTAACAAGTTGAATAGGAGGGACCAAAGTTGACTAACGAAGAAAGTATATGTATATAAGGATACAAAGTGTCAACATTTGATAATTATGCCTTTCAACAACCCTACATGATGTTTATACCCTAAAACGAATGTATCATGAAGCGTGTGAAACCGTTTGTGGAAGAAAGTGAAAGTTTACAAGACACGAGGGTTAAATGTGTCAACATGTTTAAGTTATACCTTTGAGTGACCTTTTAGCGAACCTAGAGCCTTGTAACGATTAATTATACTCCCAAGAATAAGTGGTAAAAATTTCACAAGGTTTTGATATCGTATGAGGAAGATACGCTAACTTTCGTAATTAAGGGGTTAAAAGCGTCAACGAGGCAAAACTTGTGTTTTCGGTTATCGTTTAACCAAACTGGACCTAATGATGATTGGTTATATCTCATGGATCATAGAAATATAAATTTCATGGGTTAAAAGTGCCTAAAATGGAAGAAATTACGCTTTAGAAGCTCCAGGGGGTGAAAATGACATTTTTGAAACTTGAATTGCCAACACCTGGGGTACCTCCCCGTCGCACGGCCCAACGGACTGCCAGCTCAGAAAATTCCTTTTTAATGTGGCAGCTTGCATGTATGCCGAATTCCGCAAGTTTGCCACCCTCTAGCTCCTTGAAACACGTCCCTAGGCACTTGTCTTCATCCCTAGAGTTTCCATAACACTTGTGTCCATCTCCTTGATCTTCCTTGGCTATAAATAGGACCAATTGTTGCAACTTATGAACTCACATTTGAGCACTTCACTTGGAAAGCTTCCAAACTCTTGTTCTGAATATTTCTAGAGCTCAATGCCACTTCTCAAGGATCCTTAGTCGTGCTTAGGACTTCAGTAAGTGTCCTTAACCTTTCTTAATTCAGTTTACTTAGTTTATTAGCCTAAAGTCAAACCGTCATAATTAAGGTTTGACTTCGTGATTAATTAAAATTTATCCAGTCAAATCTCGAATTGAAAATAGTTTTGAGTTGGTAATTATGTGGGTAATAAACCCTTAAAAGGGCACCCTCTGATTCCCACTCTAACTAGGTCAATTGTCGGGTCAAACGTGTTTATAAAAAGTCAACAGAAAGCTAATTTTCGCATAAACACATAATTAACAATGTAGAAGCTATGAAACCTGTTTTATCACTTGTATAACTTGGTAATTAATGTAAGGACATGTCTAAGCATGTTCAACCCGACAATTTTCAGTTTAAGCTCGGTTCGGAACCGAAAGTCGCATAAGTGGACTTTTGCTTTGACTTTCAGTTCTGACCCATTAGAGCATATTTTAGAAATGCCTTAGAGCTTTATTAGGACCAGGTTACATGTTAGTATAACCCTCTGTGATTATACAACTTGGTTCATTAGTTATTCGATTCATGTACATGTTTCCGTTATATGCCTAAATATTGACCATAATGCCCCTTTGACCTTAAAACAAGAATTTTGAAAATGTGAGAGGACAATAATCTTTATTACTGATTTATAAACATGTCCCTAAATTTTCACATCAGTTGGAGGTCTAGATTAAGAGTTATGCTCAATAGCTTAATTAGAAAGCTTTTTATTAATTAAACGACGTAATTAGCATAAAGCCTATCTAAACCCAATTTTTAATACCAAACTTTTTACCCACTGATGTAAAATAACATTTTGGGATTTTGAAGATTTTTATTTATTTTTAGGCTGAGCATAACATAGGGTTATAGCTTTGATTCGGTAATTGTCGGTTTTGCCCTTTTTGGCCTATAAAATGAGTTTTACATAACATTTTGATACCAAACCATTTGCTACTTATTTTATATGATAAATAAAACATTTTAAGCTTTCTGGAATAATAAAAATATCAGCTTTTCATATAAAACCCGGAAATCGCTTAAAATCGTCTTTTTACGCGTTTTTAACGCATAGTATAAGTTAAAACTATTTTTAACACATAAGGTTTGATACCTACTGATGTTTTAAGTAAATTTTCATATGTTAACAGTAAACAAAAGTTTTTAACTCAGATTCCCTGTTTTGACCTTTTAAAGCTTATGTGAAATTACCAAAATGCCCCTACGGTGCATAGTTTGGTTAGAAAACGTAAATTTCACATATATACCATACCCTACTGTTATGACTTATAAAAATAAGTATTTTTACTGAATACATCAGACCTAAACTCATATTTATATTTAAACTCTTTTATAAGCTTTAAAATGACCAAAATACCCCTACGGGGCATAGTTTGAGTTTGAATTCATTTTGGGCATAATGGAAGGTATCCTACTGATATCACAACATATTTAAGGCATATTAACTTAGGAAACCTGTTCATGAATCATTTGGTTACCCGTTACGCATTATTCGCGTTCGGTGCGGTTTATGTAACCAGTTTACATAAATTAGCCGAAACGGGTCAAACCTTATCGTTTTTATCTCAAAATCCAGAATGTGGTTAGTTTACCCATATTATACAAGTATACAAACTTGTCGGGTATAAACCACACTCTAATCCGGTAATCGCTTAATCGTGCGTTTTGAACCGTGTATCTTCTTTTAAAACTAACCGGTCTAAGTTTAGGCTTAATTAAGACCCGTTAGGAATCTAATAGGTTATTAAAAACCTTCGTTCCAGATTAGGAGCCCGGTAAAAGCTATTTGCACTCGCTGTTTATGAATTATACTTGCTAAGGTAAATACTTTTAACTTATTTTCCCTATACGGGCTTGGGATACGGTATTATAATAATACCGCTTGGTCGTGTATGTAGTCATTTAAATCGGATTGTGATTAATGTAATTACATAACTCCTTTTAATCTGTATTATTTGGTGTATTGCCCTTGGGGGGTTAATGACCATGTCCCGGATATCCTTGGCATCATTCAAAGAAATGGCCACGACCTAAGCACGGGGTGTAGGCATACACCTGACAGTTGCATATGTGAAAACTGGTAATCCACTTAAAGGAATCAACCTTGTGGGCATTATACCTGTGTCGTGTCAATTAATCTTGACCGGCTCTTTTAACCGGCACTGACGGACGACAAATAAGTAAAACTGTATACAAGATTATTTTAAATAATTGTCCCAAGTTATAAAATATATTTTGTGCCGTGTGCATTCAAATTAATTTTCTTAAACTCTTTTCAAAACGAGTCAGTTAATTGTATTTACCAGTGTAAACTGACGTATTTTCCAAAAAGGCTAAGTGCAGGCGCTAGACGAAATAGGCTGGCTACTCCTGACATCGTTAATCAAGTCTTGCAAGCTCTAGATGTTAAAGTCTGTTGAAAAATAATCTTTTATCTTTTGATCCGGCTATGGATCCATTACAGTCCATTTGTGATACTTTGATATTACTATTTTATTCGGTTTGTAATGTGATTCATCTTTTGCTTCCGCTATGCATTTAAATTGTGTTGTTTGACTATGATGATATCAACTACGTCACGATACTCCCCACCGGGCACACCGGTAATACATGGAAATATCGGGGTGTGACACAAAACATGCTCAAAAATATCTCGGATGTCGGCTCGTTTGGTCGTACGGTTGCGTTGTTCGGTTAATTACGACGGAAGTCGTAACGAACGCTAAAACGATCCAAATTAAGCGACGAATGGAATTTTATCAAGCCAATCACTAAAATAAAATATTTTAATGATTACATAAATTTTTGGATGCCCGGATATATTCAGAACGTGAGATATGCGCGAAAATGCAAACTTATGCACTTTTTGACGCTTTTAGTCCCTATTGATCAATAAAGTTTATTTTAGCATACCGAACCCCTCAAAGCCTATTTCTAAGCTATGTAAAGGATATTTAGGGTATGTTTAACTTATGATCAAGTTCCGGAATGTTCGTTACTATACAAATCGGTATAGTTTCGTAGTTTGACACAAATAGTCCCTACTATCGAACAAACTTGATTTCAACACACCAAACCATCAAAAGCTAATTTCTAAGTTATGTGGAGGTCATTTAAGGTATGTTAAGCCTATGTCACTATTCCAGAGTGTTTGTTACGTTAAACTAACTACGTTTACGCACCAGTTTACGTATAACCTTCTAGAAAGCGATTTAAAGCTTGATATTGGAATTGAATTAAATTGTAAAATCATCAAACACAATTACACATAAAATAACACCAAAACACATATAATAACACCAAAGCACATTGTTTTATTGATAACTAACATTGTTTTACATTATACATCGATTACAGAGCACATTTGTCACATGCACCAACAAAGGAAACCTTTTCACCAAACATTTTACGAAAAACCACACCTGCGAAGAATCATATTGGCGAAGAAATGAAGTCAACGAATAACCTCAGATCTTTCGTTGATTTGACCTCCACGAAAGATCCTACCTGCGAAACATATACCGGTGAAGAACAAACTCACGAAGAACCTAGGTTTTTCATGGATACCTATTTTTCGTGGGAGTGTTTTGTGGACATTATCTTTCGCAGAATAGTTCTACGTGGTTTCACAGTTGGTGTTTTTCACAGAAGGGTTTTATTTCAGATCAAACTTGTTTATTTTGGTTTTTCAAGTAATTATTCTTAAACAACAATAAAAAATGAGTACAAATCCTTGGGATTGGAGTGATAGCTCAAGTACAAGTCAAGATCCTTCACAATGAGTAAAATCTTTAATGCCTCAACAAACGATTACCGCTTGTCATTGGGCTTGTGTTGCTAATCAAAATCAGAGTATTCAAAATCTTCTCATGAGCATGAGTGAAACTTGAAGCAACAATCATCCACCAAAGTTAAATCACATGAACAATTATCCATCATGGAAAAGTCGTGTAGGTCCACCCGGAGGATCGAGTCAACCTCTATTCCTGTTTTCCGACGAACCCGAGAGTGCGGAATCCAAACGGGTAAGTTAAACCAAGTTACGAACACAAACACAACGATTCACCGATTAGCACTCCAATGTATTAATCTAGAAAATGGTTACAAAGCAATGTTTACAAGATGTTCTTACAAACTCTCAGTGTGTGTGTGTTTACAGTGTGTTCTCTCAAATAAATCTATTCAGACTTCTATCTATTTATTTCTGTCTATTTGTTGTGTTTATATAGTGAAGGCATCGACGAAATCATGTCATCGGCGAACATGGATCATCATGACGAACTTACAAGATCTTCGACGAAATCAAGGGATTTCCTCACATGGTGTCTTCGTCATACAGGGCCTTCGGCGCACAGGGGGACTTCGTCACACAGGGTTTTTCGTCACATGTGTTTGGGCTTGGGCTCCAAGGGGACTTGTCTCTTGGGCTTCGACATGTTGGGCCAAACAACAAACAGACACATTCGAACTTAAACTAACATGCATACTGCACACACGCAGTTGCATGTACATCAAACAATACAAAGTAAATAGCATACCAAGTCAAGACAGGAGGATGTCTTGACTACGGCCTTTACTTCGTAGCCGAGTCGAACCGAGCCGAGCCGTATCCATACAATATGTATCAACAAACTCCCCCTTGGATGCTGCTCGCGAGGTTCATAATCTCGTTCTCCATCTCTTGATGGTTCATTCATTCTCAGAAAGGATCTTCAAAGACTTCACGTGTTGTAAGTAGAAAGTGTATTAACAAACTCCCGCTTTTATCTAGGAAGTGTATCAATAAACTCCCCCTTTGATTATGCTCGTGAATCTTTTGATTTTTGATACTTTAGATCCTTGTGGTGTTGATGATTGGTCAGCGGCAACTCGATCATCTTTATCATTTGAGTGCCTTCACGTCGTGTCTTCATTCCGAAGCTTATCATCGAACATGTTCTCTTCACCTTCAGCATCTGCACATGCAAGAACGCTAAACGCGTAATGAGAACAAACACTTGGAATATAGTTAACATAAACAAATGACACATATGAGACCAATTCTCATTCAACTACCGTCCGATAATTTAGTTTGAAAAGTTAACAAATTTTTCAATTTTGATTATTAACTTTCGAAACTTGCATAAAGAAACAACCATGATACCCAGATGATAAACAGCATAAAGACCACATATCTCAGAACCTCGTAAATCTCTCAAACGAAATTTCGGTACCAAGACCATATGCCAATGAGTGGTTCCCACACAGTCTTCAGTCGATTTAAGTTTATATCACCCTGCACACTTTAATATGATTGTGAGCCTACCGATACATCTTATATAGAGCTGCTTATCGTTTTTCATTTTGCATTTCAGTTTAAAGAGGTTTAGACAGACCACTGATGTACTATCATTTTCTCTTTTGCTCGCCAGGAAACTCATTTTTGTTTTTCTATTGATTTTGAGTTTTTGAAATTTTTCGATGTTTTTTGAATTTTTCAAATTTTGGATTTACTCCCCCTAAAATCAACAAACTAAAAAAAAATTTAAAAACACAAAGATATTTACAAAAATGATATTCCGATGCGGATTACTCTTGCTTGACCTTAATGCCGTTTACCAATAATAAAAAGTCAAATTTTGATTTATCAAATGCTTTGGTAAAAAGGTCGGCACGTTGGTCATCAGTATGGACCTTAACAACATCGATAAGCCTTTTATCAAAGCAATCACGTATGAAGTGATACTTAATTTCGATGTGTTTGGTCTTTGAATGCTGCACAGGATTTCTAGTGATAGATAAGGCAGCAGAATTATCGACTAAAATAGGAGTAGTTAGGAATTCAAAACCGTAATCACGCATTTGCTGTTGAATCCACAGGACTGGGGAACAACAACTTGAGGCAGCAATGTATTCAGCTTCACAAGTTGATGTAGCGACACAAGTCTGCTTCTTGCATTGCCATGTTACGAGGCGATTTCCTAAAAACTGGCATCCAGCCGTTGTGGATTTGCCGTCGATTTTGCATCCGCCAAAATCAGAATCACTGAAAGCGATTAAGTCAAAGTTATCATCCTTAGGGTACCATAGACCAGTGTCAGGGCAACCCTTCAAATAACAAAAAATCCTTTTTACAGCTGCAAGATGTGAGGCCTTTGGATTCACTTGATATCTGGCTAGCAGGCATGTTGGATACATTATATCTGGTCTTGATGCTGTGAGGTACATAAGGGATCCAATCATCGCGCGGTAGTATGAAGAGCTAACAACTTCACCCTTCAAGTCTAGATTAATTCCATGATTTTGCTACAGTGGGGTACCAATGGGCAATGTGTCGGACATCTGGAATCGGTTCAGAATGTCTTGAACATACTTAGTCTGATGGATGAAAATCCCAGACTTCGTTTGTTGCACTTGCAGGCCCAAAAAGAAAGCCATCTCCTCCATAGCGCTCGTCTCGAATTTATCCTGCATTACACGCTCGAAATCCCTACACATAACATTGTTTATAGAACCAAATATAATATCATCCACATATACCTGTACCAGTAGAAGATCTCCATCTTGTTCTTTTATGAAGAGAGTGCAATTGATAAGACCTCTGTGAAATCCATTCTCCAGCAGATAATTAGATAAGGTTACGTACCAAGCTCGTGGTGCTTAATGTAGACCATAGAGAGCTTTGTTCAGCAACCAAACCCGATCGGGATGGATAGGATCTTCAAAACCTGGAGGTTGTTCAACATACACCTCTTCTTCGACTAGACCATGTAAGAATGCACTTTTGACGTCCATCTGGTAAACCTTGAATCCTTTGAATGAGGCATAAGCCAGAAAGATCCGAATTGCTTCCAGACGTGCAACAGGTGCATACACTTCCTTGTAGTCTATTCCTTCAATCTGACGAAAACCTTGAACGACCAATCTGAATAACGATTCCACAGTCGTCCTTTTTTGCATTTATACACCCAACGGGTACCAATCTTCTTGTAATCAGCAGGTTTCTCTACGAGCTTCCAGACACCAAGTTTCTGGAATTGTTGCAGTTCTTCCTGCATTGCTTCAACCCAAGAGTTATCTTTCAAAGCTTCTTTCCAAGTTCTTGGCTCTTCCTATGAGACATAACACGCGAAAGACCAATCGTTTTGTTGACCAGATTCTCGAATTACCGCATACAAGCCTGCGTTGTTGTTGTTTCGCAACATGTTTCTTATTTGAATGCCACTCTGTACATTATCGATGATGTTTTGTTGAGGATGGGTATTGTGAATCTTGAACTGGAATGTTTGTACCCAGATTGTTGAGATTGAGATCAACAACCAATTCAATACCCGGAACTAGCGAAGAGGATGATGCAGTAGCTTCAGCTGTTTTGGGGTTATCAACTGGAGTTGTAGCTTCCGAAGTACCTTGTACAGCTGTTGTTGGAGCTTCTTGATCTGCATCTAGAAATTCTTCATCCTCTGAAGATTCGTTCAGTTTGGTTGCATCATGAAAATCCTCATTGTCGAGAGCATTATTGTTCACTGAAGATGGTTCTTGATTGACAATAATTGGACGAATCAATGGTGAATCTGTTGCGTTGTCACTCTCGAAAAACATCCTTGTCGCAGCATTTTCTTCAACTGCTTCAACATTGATCGAATTGAAAAAGTCATCGTACTCAAACATCCATGGTTGACCTGGATTTTTTACTGGCAAAGTGTGCCTTTGTACTCTGACTTCAGACCATTCCTCAACCCTTTTAGTCTCTAGATTCCAGACTCTTAAGTTCGGGGTGGGATAACCAAGAAAGTGACCTTCAATAGCTTTTGCCCCAAACTTTCCATTAGGATCGATCATTGTGCAAGGAGCTCCAAATGGTTCAAGATATGACAAATCTGGTTTCCGTTTGTGAAGAAGCTCAAAGCAGGTCTTGTTGTGTCTTTTGACTTTAAGGACTTGGTTCAATGTATAACAAGCAGAGGACACAGCTTCAGTCCAGAAGGGAATCGGCAATTGTGACTCTACCAACATCCTCCTAGCAGTCTCGATCAATGTATGGTTTTTACGTTCAGCGACGCCGTTCTGTTGAGGAGTGTAAGCCGCACTAAATTCGTGAAGAATACCTTTTGATGTGCAAAACTCCGCCATGGCATGATTCTTGAATTTTGTACCATTGTCGCTGCGTATCCGTCTAACCTTCAACTTATAATACCGAAATTTGCACTCATGTGAGCCATAAAGGCCACCCAAGAAAATCTTGAATAATCATCAGTTATAACGAGGCAGTATTGATCATTCCTGATGCTTTTGTGCTTGACAGGACCGAACAAATCCATGTGTAAACGTTCAAGAGGAACTTCCACCGTGTTGATTTTCTTAGTCGGGTGTCGCTTCTTAGTTTGTTTTCCTTTTTGGCATGAAACACAGACGTCTTGAAGATGGAAGTTTTTAAGAAGAACACCGTTCACTAATTCATTCGACACCAAATGATTCATTTTCCGTAAGTGAATGTGACCCATACGTCTGTGCCAAGATATTGAGTCTTTTTCAGTGGCTTTGGTAGTAAAACAAGTTGCTTATGCAGTCGTTGTTATTGCTTGGCTCATATCAAGTACATATAAATCGTTTATCCTTGGAGCTGATAAGAGAATCCATTCTTTTGGAATCTTGAAGCCGGGTTTCAACACATAACATCCATTTGCGTCAAAGTGTACTGAAAACTGTTTATCACAGATTTGTGAAACGCTGAGAAGATTGTGATCAAGCTGTTGTACAAAGTTGATCTTGTCAAAACTTACAACCCCGTTAGATACCATTCCTTCTCCTGTTATATAACCACCCTTATCTCCAGCAAAAGCAACATAACCTCCTCTAATAGATTTAACGTCGTAGAGAAGCTTCATGTCGCCTGTCATGTGCTTGGATGCCCCACTATCAACAATCCAATGACTGCTGAAAGTTCCTCCTGGAACACCCTGCACATGTACTCACATGATTAGTTGGAGATGGGGACCCAAGCCTTTGTGGTCTTGGGTCTTCCATTTTCATCAACATAAGTTACTTGAACTTCTCGATGTTGTGGAAATTGTAATGTTCCCCCTGATTCAGTAACCGTTTTTGGTTTCCAGGTCTGTTTTGTTTTACCAGTTTTATTCTTTAAAATCTTAACTTCATGATTGTCTTAAGTTTTTGAATTGTATGGTTTGACAAAAACAGATGTTTTGTTAACCACATCGGTTTTGATGGCTTTTTCAATTTTCTTAACCTGTTGGCGTTTCTATTTCTTTTCCCTTTCTTTTACAAGACGGGGATCTAGTTTTGATGAAGCAGATTGCTTTCGGTCATTTTGGTCACGGGGATCATCAACTTTGGCTTTTAGTTTATGAAGATATGGACAATTTCGAATGATATGTCCAATTTCACTACATTCAAAACATGATCTTCATTCAACAAACCCCGAAGTAACATGTGATTGTCTTGTCGATGAACTTTGTGATCCCGAGGTACTTGGTTTTGAACTGTTTTGTTCATTTCTTTTCAAAGAGTTAACTTGATTGACATGATCTAAGTTAGATTTATTGGCAAATTTTCAAGTTTATCTGTTCCCTTCGACTTCACAAAGTTCACTTTCTTGTTCTTCTTTTGGTTCGGTTCCTTTCGACCTTGAGTCGTTGATTTACCATTTGGTTTGGTATGATTTTGCTGCTTTTTCACTGTTGGTAATTTTTGATTGCCATATTGTTTTCGAACTTTGGCTTTTGGAATCGAAGGGCACTGTGTTACCACAACGTGTGAACCCGACTTTCCCAAAAACCTACTTGTCGAATCTTCAAAAACTTTACTGATTAAAGATTGATTTACATTCTTAATCGGAAAATCTTTGTCAGAATAGATTTTATCATCACCAACAAGAGTGTACAGCAAATTCACACTCTCTGACTCTTTTGCAGACGTTGACTCGGCCAGAACAGTCTTAGCAGGTTTTGCAGGAGGATCACATAGAATATGATTCTCAAGAGGTATGTCCTCTTCTTTGATTACCACATCAGACTGTGCTGAGTCAGTATCATCGGACTCATCATCTGAAGAATCAGCATCCTCAACAATGACTGGAGGATCCTGATTTTGTTCAGCAGTTGACACACTTGTAACTGTTGAAACATCCGAATCTGATGATACTTCATTTTTGTATCCAAGTCCAGTTGCAAATTCCTCAATGTCTAAAGGAACAGATTCATCATAATAAGTTCTATTCTCCTCATCAGGCATGGCATCATAATTTTGTCTAACAGGTGGTGGACATTTCTTGTATCCAATGCACATGACATCCTTTTTCTCCTTTTGTGGGTCAATGATGTGATACAGCACATATCTAGAGTTTGAATAACTGTCTAGCTTAAGCCGGATCGCCTCACTTTCACACTTAACACAGGCTAACTCTTTTAGCATGATCTCAAGACGATCGATATAACAGTTTATGTCAGTTTGTTTTCTTGAAACCATTTTTGTCAGCTCGGTTTTATCTTTTCTTAAATTTGCAACCACCGTTTTAAACTCCTTTTCATGGTTTTCATAAAACATGTTAGCCTCTTTGCATTTCGAAAGATCCACTATCAAGTTTTGATTGTGGATATTTGTCACTTCATATTTGTTTTACAAAGCCTCATGTTTACTTTGCAAATCACACCACTTAGCATCAAAAGAAACATGTTTGTTTTGCAAGTCAGACAATTCAGCATTTAAAGCATCATGTTTGCTTTGCAACTCAGACATATTAGCATCTAAATCAGCACATTTATCACTTAAGCTAGCACAATTATCACAATTAACGAAAGTTGGTTCATCGACACATACCTGGCTTGATGAACTGCCGCCATTAGCTATAAAGGCTGAATGAAGAGAATAAGAAGAAGAATAAGCAGCTTGATCCACCAGAATAGATCTTCTATCATTCCCTATTGCAGCTTCTCCTAACAATTCATCACTATCTGCATCGATTCTCCCACTAGATACATCATCAGAATAATCTTCGCCTGAGGTTGAGGTTTCCTCATCTGAACTCCTTGAATAACCAGAACTCTCTTCATCTGAAGATTCACCACCACTGGCGGAAGATTCTCCACCACTGGCATGCTTCAAATCCTCAGCAGTTTCAGTAAAACAAGTTGCTCCTCCCTGATCACCAATGCCTAATTGCATTGACCAGTCGCAACCTTCATCTATTTACACCACAAGAGCTTGATTGGTGTTCGATGGTCCTGCTTGATTGTTTGCAGGGACCAAGTTGCGATTGTCATTCCTGGTTTGATTCTGGTTCTATTGGTTGCCTTGACCTCTGAAAGGATTTTGGTTCCCATGCTGTGCTGGCTTTGTGCATTCCCTCTTGAAGTGACCATGTTCGCCATAGTTAAAGCACTTAACAGACTGCTTGTCGAACCCATACTTGGTATCTTTCTTGCTTTCCAAGCTGGTTCGAACAGTCCGTTCCATGAAGTCCTTTGCTCGCCTTACAGCACTGGCGAAAGCCCATTTGATGTCCATCATATCCATCTCTTCTTTATCGATCTGCTGATAATCTTCTTGAGTTAGATTGATGTTTCCGATCTGCCCTGCAATCAACCTACAATACGCGCTCACCAATGTGTTTAGTATCTCCATATGATCTTTAGCTACTTCAACGCTAACTTTGGAGAAGTTTGACGTGTCAAGCCGTACTGTATTTGAATTTGATGGCTGACCAGCAGATGATGTGCTTCCATAACAAGCTTGTTGTTGAACATGAAGTGGATTCCCATACAAATCAGTTGCTACGGTAGATGGCCGATAGCTTTGCTGTTGTGGAGCTGGTTGTAGTGGATTTCCATACAAGTCTGTGGTTGGAGCTGGCTTTACAGGAACTTGTATCAGATTTCCATATAAATATGTGCTTGTGACGAACGACGTTTGAATTGGAGCATGTGAGGCAGGTCTTGCAGAAGTGCTAGAAGCTCCATAATACATATCAGGATTTTGTCGCACTGGAACCCTTTTCGCCTTTATGGTTTCTTCCTGATCTTTGTTCTCCAAGAGCTGAACGAAGTCATTGATGTTTGTCGTAGCAAATGTGCCATTGTATTTCAGGATTTCCAAGAAACCATTCCATTGAGGTGGCAGTGCATCGGCAAACTTTGTGACAACCTCTGCTGGAGTTGTTACAACCCCATAATTACTCAATTCAGTCAGCAAGTGATAAAATCGACTTGTCATATCTCCCAAAGATTCATTTTCCATACATGTGAAGCCATCAAACTTCTTCTTGAGTAAATCATGTCGCAATTGGCGTGACTTTTCATTTCCTAGACCCCTTGTCTTTAATGCATCCCATAATCGCTTTGACGTCTTGAAGCTGACAAACTGATGATATATATCCTTGCTCAACGCCTGAGTCAGAATAGCATATGATTTCTTTTCTAGATCATATGCCTTTTTCTCGTCTTCCGTAAGATCTGCAAATGTCGCGGCAGTTGAAGTGGCAACCTCAAGAGCTTGATCGAAATCTGTAGTAAAACATAACTACAATTCCATGTTGTGCCCAAGGACATAGGTATGGATCTATCTACCCATCCAGGATATTCATTTAAGTGCATCAGTTTCGGTGGGCGATTTAGACTTCGGGTCTCGCTTTCGCTTAGGAGTATACTTTGAATACTTGGAGTTTGATTTGAAACAAACGCCCATTAACCTGTCGAAATTGGATTCGCTTGCGAAGATGCGGTTGTGGGAGATTCGGCCCATGATGGTGACAAACCCGTGCTTCTATACTTGCTTTCCGTATTAGATGTGGGTGCGGGAGATTCGGCCCATGATGGCGATAAACTCGTGCTTCTATATTTGCTTTCCGCATTAGATGGAGTACCCGACCAATCCGGATTCATTTTGGATGTATATTGATGAAAACCTGCTTAAATCACTCAAATCAAACAGTTTAGTGTGAAATGGAAACCTTCTGTTTAAAAATATCACAAGTATGCGACGAAAACTATAAGTGTTCGTCAAGATCAAATGTGACGAAATTAGGTGTGTTCGTCGATACACAAAGTGACAAAGTATGAAGTTTTCGTCGATGCACAAGATGATAAAGTATGGAGTTTTCGTCGAGGACAAATGTGACGAAGACTGAAGAGTTTTCGTCAAACAACAAGGTGACGAAGATGGGGGGTTTTCATCCAGGACTTCTTTTGACGAAGTCTGGGGAGTTCGTCGAAGGTGAGTTCGTTGACAATTTCAACCAGACAAATGAGATATATTTTTTTAAGTAAAATCAAATCTTATCCATTATTTTCTGACACAGAGACTTCCTTTTCAAACCCACCTTACTGTAACAGAACTTGCTTTTCAAATATCCATCATTTGTGTGTCACAAATTTCAAACAATGATATTATAATTGACAACAATAATTCATAACACAAACAAATTCAGATTTTTAAGATCAAACACAGAAACCTCATGAAGAACACTTGAAGATCGACAAGAATAACTTGAATATTCTGGCCAAGTTTTCACCGGACAAATTTTCTGAAAACGATTTTTGCACAAAAGTTTAGTAAAAACCAAATATTAACATGTAAGAATGTGTTTTAACAGTGGTTTTGTAAAAACTTACAGCAAAAACAACAAGGTTTTCACGATTTCATAACTGTTTTCCAGAAAAGTATGATTATCAAAGCTCAAAACTCAAGAATAATTTCTGAAAATCTTATGTAAAATCTTTGAAAACTTCAAAAACACAACTTGGTTTTAACAAGGAATCGAGCCAATGCTCTGATACCAATTGTAGGTCCACCCGGAGGATCGACTCAACCTCTATTCCTGTTTTTCGACGAACCCGAGAGTGCAGAATCCAAACGGGTAAGTTAAACCAAGTTACGAACACAAACACAACGATTCACCGATTAACACTCCAATGTATTAATCTAGAAAACGGTTACAAAGCAATGTTTACAAGATGTTCTTATAAACTCTCAGTGTGTGTGTGTTTACAGTGTGTTATCTCAAAGAAATCTATTCAGACTTCTATCTATTTGTTTCTGTTTGTTTGCTGTGTTTATATAGTGAAGCCATCGACGAAATCATGTCATCGACGAAGACTGATCGGCGAACATGGATCATCATGACGAACTTACAAGATCTTCGACGAAATCAAGGGATTTCGTCACATGGTGTCTTCGTCACACAGGGTGTTTTCATCACATGTGTTTGGGCTTGGGATCCAAGGGGACTTGTCACTTGGGCTTCGACATGTTGGGCCAAACAACAAACAGACACATTCGAACTTAAACTAACATGCATACTGCACACACGCAGTTGCATGTACATCAAACAATACAAAGTAAATAGCATACCGAGTCAAGACAGGAGGATGTCTTGACTACGGCCTTCATTTCGTAGCCGAGTCAAACCGAGCCGAGCCGTATCCATACAATATGTATCAACAAGTGGCTTTCATACGTATGTTCTAGGTCAAAATACCGAGTTGTGGACATGCTTTACTACACCATACAATGAAGCTCTCGAAGAAGCAGGTTCCGATCCACTTACTTTGGCAGGTATGGTCGAAAGTAATAAGAAGGCTTATGATCTTAAGAAGAAGGCCTTTGCTATCCTTACACAAGCACTTCATAAGGATACTTATCATCAATTCGCGTATTGTACCACTACAAAGAATTTGTGGGACGTCTTGGAAGCTAGAGGGGAAGGAAATGCAGCAACAAGAAAGATCTGTCATGATCTTTTAAAGAAAGAGTTTGAAGGATTTTGATTCATGGAAAATGAAACACTAAATGACAGGGCTACTCGGTTCTATCATTTGCTTAGTGAAATGTACTCATACAAGGTTCACGCTTCACAACAAGAGATTGTCATGCGTTTTGCTGATGCTTTACCACCTAAATGGAGCCAATTCATTGACTTGCTAAAGCATACCGGTGTCCCAAGATAAAAAAATAGAAAGGTGAACTAAGATGTCCACCATTCAGAATGTACTCTAAAAATGAAACAAGTTATTCATTACAAACAACACTATAACATGTTACACACTTATATAATTATTTTTTAATATATAATCAATGCCAAACGAAACCACAAAGGCAAAATAAAACACACTCCTAAACACCCTTCACTTGAGAACTAAGAATCCAAAGACAACAAGACCCTTTTCTTGAGAACGAAGAACCAAAAGACAAGAAAAGTGCAAACGTGTCACCATCTTAAACTCACAATTAGTCAATTACAACTTTCAAGTTCAACTAGTTTCCCACATTGTAGCTAATATGTTTATTGTTCTTTTCATCTTCGAATGCATTTACTTGAACTAGCAGATGAAGAATTACCCACTTTCTCGCTCTACTCGTCAAGAATATTCAGCAAAGCACCTTTCACCGTATCTATCTGATGAAACAAACAGAATCCGTTGGTTGAACAAACAAAGCAGGAACTTACAATTATTCAATCACAGATCCATAGTATTTGTTACTTTGGTTCTTATCTAGTTAGACGACACAAATTAAACCTATTTGTCATACATATTGTAGCAGTTATTATGTTATGCATGTTTAAGAAATCTACCCAAGGAATGTGAAAAAAAAGTGAGGAAATTTGATAGAATTTTTACCCAACCAACCACCCCTTATGAAAATAAGAACTTTCGAAAATGTTGAAGATATGTAAATCCAGATCAACAACTGTAACATTATAATAATCTTAAAATAAAAAAGGAGAACGAACCAGCGTTGTTATCAATCAAGCAATCATGGGGGAAGTACCACATGTATGTAGTCAAACATTTGCCCTTCTCCTTACTTTGATTGCCATCATCAGCGTGATTAATCCTCCCGTACTGTGTCCAAAGGTGGGCCCATGGATCGGGCCTAATAGCAGCATCACACTTCAAGTCACTTACAAAAAGTTTATATTCTGCTATTGTCCTTTCCGAATTCGCCCATCTCATTTCATCAAAATCAACTTCAAGAGTATCAAAATCATTATTTAATTTAGTCATCACATAAAGTTTTTCACATGAACTTATAAAGTTCCTATATCTGAAGCGTAACACCGAGAAATTCTTCATTTTTTGTGGGATAAAGGTAGGAACTGGATTAAGCCTGAATTCATATAACTGACTCATGGTGTGTAGCGTATATATTTTTCCCTTGAAAAAGTGTAAATCAAGGATATGTGGATTGCAAGAGATATATCTCCATTCGGATTGTTTACCAGCTAAAGAGAACGCTAAGCCAGTGGAATTACGTTCATAGGTGATTATCACAAACACCCACCCAGACATTGCATGTGAATAGACAAGAATACCCTTTTTGCTTGCTGACATAGCATCAGAAAAATCAGGGAAATGAAGTTCCTTCCTTGTGAAGGGATTCACAAGCCAGAAGCTATGGGTTTTCCTCTCAAAAAATATCAAGTAACAACAAGTTACTCCAATACACTTCCTGGCACTAGAATGGGGAATTATGGCCTTCAACTTTCTTCTTGTGTGGTCCTGTATATAGCAGTCTTTATGGAATATAAAATCAGAGCTGATAGATAAATACATGGGTTGTTTTGACATCATAAACTTATTCCAGTTAGAGATCGCAAACGATCTCCATGCCTTGCACACACCACTTAAAGCAACATAATCAAACACTCCAAGATGCATCAAGATTAAAAACACCAGATCATCATTAAAGCTTAACCATGATCCTGAAGTATCATCGTCAGAAGTCCTCAACTTCTTTTGTTTCCTCACCATACTTCTTGTAGGCACCATTCCTACACTTGTAAAATAACAATTATAACTCGAGCTCCTGGTAAATGAAAATATCCACATGTTATGCAAAAAAATGTAGAAAGGAACCTCTAAAGGCATTAAGACTATTTGTAAATTTGCTTATGTGACCCTCTAAAGAACCGACAAGGGCATATTGTTGATTTCTAACAAACCAAAAAAGGTAAGCTAGTAAAAAGAACGCCAATTTCAGTAAAAACAAGTAAACCACTAAACCTTTCATGTGACAATCCAAGTGTTGAATGCGTTGATTCATAATACAGATCACAACAGCTCATTTTGCAAACTAAATTATAACTTCAGTAATCAAAATTAACAGATCATTACACATTGAATCAATCAAGTGTAAAAACTTAAATCAGGACAGATTAGGTCGAAAAACATTAAGACAAAACTATCACAAAAAGATCAGATTTTGATACTGAAATCCAACAAAAAATCAGATTTGGTAACCCTTAAGTAGCGGAGTTATACCTGCAAATCTGAAATCACAATGGCAAGACGTTGAGAGTGGAGTTGGGTGAGGGAGTTAGCCGAGACAATCGATATCGATATCACCGAGGCAGCACAACAGATATATAAAAGTGTGAGATGGGAAATGAGTGTAAAGTAAGGTTAGATTTGAAGAAGAAATTACAATAGTACCCCTTAACCAAAATATATAGCGAATGCGTGTAACTTTACTGTGATCATTGCACCTGCGCCACACAATCCATATGGTATTCTAATACGCATTCTACATGTAGTCAAACTTAGTTACCTATATTAGGTGCCGTTTGATTCCGTGATCCCTCTAGCCTTGCTTGGTTGTTATTCAAGACTTCTAAGCATCCTCATGTGAGTACATAGTCCCCTCTTTTACTGTTTTCAAATGTTTTGGGGTGAAATATGTGTACCTAATTGTTATGTTCATGATTTCAAAAGTATAATTGATTATACATATTAGTACTTATCTTTTGATAAACTGAATGATTATTTATGGTTTAAACTCTAATTTTTCAAAGATTATAAAATTAATTGTTGGATAGTACTTATTTTATGTTCACCAGACCGGTTGGTAGTATGATATAGCGCTATAAGATTTGACACCCCATTCCTGTTGTCATGGAATGTCAGAAACCGATATTTTATCCAAATAGGGATTGCCTTTGTGGTATTTATATAGTCTCAAATGTGTATTTTGATGCACTCAGGTCTGAATGAATTCTAAAATCACATTTTTATTGTATATTTTGTTATACTCCCAAAAGTATAGTTTGATATACTCTCATGTGTGATATTGTACAAAACCAACCTATATTTTGTTAATTAATAAAACATAGTTTGATATGTTATTTATAAAACCAAAAAATAGTTTAATATGTTATTTATAAAACCAAAACATAGTTTAATATGTATTTATAAGACCAAAGCATAGTTTAATATGTTATTAATAAAACCAAAGTATACTTTTGATATAGTACTGAAAATTATTATTTTGACGACTAAAGTATATTTAATATACTATTTGTTTAACGATTTTGGAACTGAAATATATTTTAATATATTATTTATTCGACTTTCTTAAAACCAAAGTATATTTTTATATATATTACAAACCTTTTTATCAAAATGTTGTTTTACAAACAACATATTTTATATAAACTCATTTTACTTAATTATTTATTTATGCATTATTCTGTTATATCAACTGATTTCTTATAAATTTTAGTATGATTTATAAAAGAAAATATTTTAAGATTCATGACTATTTTTGATTAAATAATTTTTCTAAAACTTATAAGTCATGAATCCTATTATAATAAAACTTATGTATCTCACAGGCATTTTTATGCTGACGTACCTATTTTTACACATGTTTCAGGTGCTGTTATGTGATGATTGTTGATGCATGCTATACATAGGATGGACTCGTGCCTTAGCGACTTTAAAACTTGAAAGATAATATTTGTATTTGTCTGATTTGTGATAAAACAATGAGTTCAAAAATTCAATAAAATGAAATTATTTAATCCATGGTTGTGAAACAATGATTCTGTTACGACACTCACCGACGTTTCCGCCACGATTTGTTGTTTTACGTTGTCGGGGTGTGACAGAAAAGTTGGTATCAGAGCCAATGGTTATAGGGAATTAGGTTATTAGTAATGCTTTGACCTAGACTATAACCTTCCTAGGACCCTAACACAAGTTATCTTGTGTTTAGTTTTAAAACAATACCGTCACCTATCCTTAGGTGACAACCACAATAAGAACACAAATTTCGAATCCGCTTTGAAAACTAATCATCTGTTCTAGGATGATTTATTATAAGGTTTTGAACCCTCTAAGTTTTTGAAATCTCGTCAAAGTTGGTTCTTATAATGTGAACACGTGCAATCTGGAAGGGTGGATGCCTGTACTCTGAGCTTTCTGTCTAAGGCTATAGTGTTTGTACAAATCCACATAATCGGACCAGTCACTCTTACCTGGGAACTCTTGGGGTGAGTGTCCACTTATAGGCTAAAGGATGTCTTCGCGATACATTAATATGACCCACTTACTTTGATTAGTCACCATCTCATTTGTTTGCCTTAGGTAACAAACAAATGATCACAATTTTTATGCGTTGTCATTCTGTTTTCATTTCACTTGTTTTCTCCCATATCTTTCATCATCTTCATGATGCCTCTTTATCGCAACAACAATGTCCGAACCAGGTGCTACAATTGCCCAACAATTAGGCGTCGTACTCCAGAGGACCGTTGATTTAGCTATCACCATGACTCGCCTTAGGGATGAAACCGTATAAGGGAACTGTTCCTTGGTGCAATCGATGCCACCGCCATCATCTGAATCAGATACCCTGTTCCAAATGTACCCACAGTGGACGATGGGGACATTTGGTTAACATGTGTCGCTTTGTTGTCCAAAGCAAAGCAGTTGCAAATCCTGTCGCTGCTCAACCTCCAAATTATGCTTCATATGTCGCCTTGGCATATCTAGTACCTGAACCTCATGAACTTTCTACCTTGTGTATCGACTTAAGCACGTTTAGTGCAAGGTTTTGAAACACCTCTCGTTACACAAATTCCAAAATCCAAAATAGGATCTTTCTATCCTCATAATTAGATCCTTATGGATAAATATCGCTCAAATCGGAGCCCTTAATTGAATTATTCGTAAGCCTTAATACGTACATTACGATTCAATAAGGACAAAGCCGAATTCTTATTAAGATCTTCCTATCTTTATGGTTAGATTCTTGAAAATGTTTAAAGTACCAAATGAAATCCACGGATTGGATTCCTGGTATGCTTTAAATACCCGTGTCAAAGATAACAAATTAAAAAAAAATCAAGTTAAACAAATTATGTGATTATGTGCTTATATGTTTTCTTATATGTTTTGTGTTTTATTTATGTTTTTGTGTGATCTGAATTTTCGTTATCCAAATCCTCATAGAATCTTCCATATCTCATATGAGGGATTCATAGTACGATATCCAAAGGTACTATCTTAAATCCTTAATGGACTTCTACGTTGTAGTTAAGTCCCTTGGGTTATGAAGTACTATTCTATAATTGGACCCCTTGAGTGGTCTAGTTAAACAGATTGATTTGAAAATCTGGTTAGGAATATCATGTGATGATATAATTGAATAGATTCCTTAAGTGGTCTATTTAAGGAGATCGTATGACGGTCTAGTTAAGAAGATCATGTGTTGATGTAGTTAAAAATATCGTTCGTTGATCTAGTTAAAAAGATCTTTTGGTGGTCTAGTCAAGTCACTTCATGTTTATTTGATTGATTTTTCCCCTACGCATTATGAAATGAACTGTGCGGACTGTGCAAGGAATTACGTAATTATGGATGCATACATAATTATGGAATTCAGTGCACAGAAACCACAGCAAGTTTTGTTATGTGTTAAGACCTATAGTGACAAGAATAACGATACGAGAACAATGTAGAAAGGGCATGGTGGATACGCCGCTGGTACTTCCTATATATAAGTGTTCCTTATTACATTGCGAACGTAGCGTTATTTAAGTTACTAGAAGTCCTGAACCTTGACCAATGTTATTTTTCACTCTCCAACTCTGATTTCGAGCACACACACAAGTTTCCTATGATAAGTCTTCATAAGAAACGTTCTTCTGTCCGTAGTTCGAAACTCCGTGTTTTGTTACTACAAGGACTTCACTTTGACGGTTGAAAATTTCGCTAAGAATACAATCATGGCCCAGAGTTTTACTTAGGGCTCGATGGATTCATTCGAAAGCGGAACCATCAAAGTTGTCTTCACAAGTTTCCTCTAAAATTAAATTTCGGGACGAAATTTCCTAAAGTAGGGGAGACTGTGACACCTGTGACACTTCAACCATCAAACAAATACCAAACCAATGAAATATTGTATTTCATACTTGGGATTTTTATAAATATGTGTATCGTTTGCACATATCAATTCTTGATCGATTTCGAGCTCTAAATCGCTTTCTAGAAAGTTATACGCGAACTGATGCGTAAACATAATCAGTTTAACGCAACAAACACTCTGGAATAGTGACATAGGCTTAACATACCTTAAATAAACTTTACATTACTTAGAAATAAGTTTTAGATGGTTTGGTGTGTTGAAATCAAGTTTATTCGATCGCAGGGACTATTTGTGTCAAACTGCGAAAGTATGCAGATTCGTGTGGTATCGAACATTCCGGAACTTTATCATAAGTTAAACATACCATAAATATCCTTTACATAGCTTAGAAATAGGCTTTGAGGTGTTCGGTGTGCTAAAATAAACTTTTTGGTCATTCAGGGACTAAAAGCGTCAAAAAGTGCATAAGTTTGCATTTTCGCGCATATCTTATGTTCTGAATATACCCGGACATCCAAAAATTTATGTAAGCATTAAAATATTTCATTTTAGTGTATAGCATCATAAAATTCCATTCGTCGCTTAATTTGGATCGTTTTTGCGTCCGTTACGACTTCCGTCGTAATTAACCGAATAACGCAACCGTACAACCAAACAAACCGACATCCAAGATGTTTTTGAGCATATTTTAAGTTCCCTATACTTTAACTTCATTTTAGAGCTTTGAAATGAGGTTAAATGGGCTTAAACGTATCAAAAATGCATCGAAAAACAAGTTTGGGGCTTCAGGGACTAAATCTGCCAATTTGTGAAAATGCCTGGTCTGCAGGTCCCATGCGGACCGTATGGCTTTGTGGATGCGGTCTGCAAGCTAACACCAGATCAGCAGATGTGCAGAAACATTGAATCTGGCCTGTTTCAGCTGTTTTGATGGTTTTAATCCCTTGTTTTCAATACCATTTGATGGTTTTCATGTTCCCATGGTATTCTAATACCTTGGGCCCAAGTGTCAAGCCAAGATTCAAGCTCGGATTTCAAGAAACGATCCTAACGGTTGTGGAAATCCTATAAATACCCATCACTTCTCATTCATTCAGCTCACACCTTGCTCTAAATTACTCTAAGTTGAAGCCTTAGCTTCATACCTGAGTATTTTAGATCAAATCTCCATTGCTTGGACCTTTTGCGAGTATTCTTTCATTCTTTTATGCGTTTTCAAGCACGAAAGTCAAACAGTGTTTGACTTTCTGCTTTGACCAGTCTTTGGTCAACACGAAGTTCGTTTGAACTTCGCAACGTGAGCGTAATCACGATGGTTATAGTCCCAAGTGACTATACCTACTGATTACCACGTTGATTAGGTGTAGTGACGAGTCGTAGTTTCGGCCAAAATGCGTATTTAAGCGTATTTTATAACCAAACTATTCTTGAGTATCAAAACCGTTTGTTTTGATATCTAACTTGTTTTCAAACCATGTTAAACATGTTTAGCTCGTCACTTTTAGATTAGTGCTTATGTAGAGTCGTAAGTCAAGCGATCTAAACAACCGCTTAGACTTTTGAACTAGACCCATTTGGTTGATCATTAGGATCCAACCAAACATGTTTAGTGACCATAGTTGTATAGGGAATAACCTTCCGAGGTTATACCTTATGGTCACTTCGTTTAAGTAGTTGTATGATAGGTAGTTTATATGCCTTAGGAAAATGACCAAAATGCCCTTTTTACGCATAAATTCATTTTAAGCATATGTAACCTAAATTTTTATATATAAACTGATTAGGTAACATTATTAGACATGTTAAGGCATATAATACTTGTCATAGGACTAGTTAGGCGGTCCGAGCGCGTTTTACGCGAACGACGCGTTAAAGTAGCATAAGCTACCTAAACGGGTCGTAATGGGTCGTAAGCACCTAGGTTAGGTTTCGATTTAGTATGTAGGCTTTGCTAAACCATATCATATGAGTTCCAATACTCATTTGGTTTACGAACCTCATCCTATCCGATCTTCCGATTTAGGTCCGGTTTATTTACATAGTTACCTATATTAGGTGCCGATTGATTCCGTGATCCCTCTAGCCTTGCTTGGTTGTTATTCAAGACTTCTAAGCATCCTCATGTGAGTACATAGTCCCCTCTTTTACTATTTTCAAATGTTTTGGGGTGAAATATGTGTACCTAATTGTTATGTTCATGATTTCAAAAGTATAATTGATTATACATATTAGTACTTATCTTTTGATAAACTGAATGATTATTTATGGTTTAAACTCTAATTTTTCAAAGATTATAAAATTAATTGTTGGATAGTACTTATTTTATGTTCACCAGACCGGTTGGTAGTATGATATAGCGCTATAGGATTTGACACCCCATTCCTGTTGTCATGGAAGGTCAGAAACCGATATTTTATCCAAATAGGGATTGCGTTTGTGGTATTTCTATAGTCTCAAAGGTGTATTTTGATGCACTCAAGTCTGAATGAATTCTTAAATCACATTTTTATTGTATATTTTGTTATACTCCCAAAAGTATAGTTTGATATACTCTCATGTGTGATATTGTACAAAACCAACATATATTTTGTTAATTAATAAAACATAGTTTGATATGTTATTTATAAAACCAAAACATAGTTTAATATGTTATTTATAAAACCAAAACATAGTTTAATATGTTATTTATAAGACCAAAGCATAGTTTAATATGTTATTAATAAAACCAAAGTATACTTTTGATATACTACTGAAAATTATTATTTTGACGACTAAAGTATATCTAATATACTATTTGTCTAACGATTTTGGAACTGAAATATATTTTAATATATTATTTATTCGACTTTCTTAAAACCAAAGTATATTTTTATATATATTACAAACCTTTTTATCAAAATGTTGTTTTACAAACAACATATTTTATATAAACTCATTTTACTTAATTATTTATTTATGCATTATTCTGTTATATCAACTGATTTCTTATAAATCTTAGTATGATTTATAAAAGAAAATATTTTAAGGTTCATGACTATTTTTTATTAAATATTTTTCTAAAACTTATAAGTCATGAATCCTATTATAATAAAATCTATGTATCTCACAGGCATTTTTATGCTGACGTACCTATTTTTACACATGTTTCAGGTGCTGTTATGTGATGATTGTTGATGCATGCTATAAATAGGATGGACTCGTGCCTTAGCGACTTTAAAACTTGAAAGATAATATTTGTATTTGTCTGATTTGTAATAAAACAATGAGTTCAAAAATTCAATAAAATGAAATTATTTAATCCATGGTTGTGAAACAATGATTCTGTTACGACACTCCCCGACGTTTCCGCCACAATTTGTTGTTTTACGTGGTCGGGGTGTGACATGGACACGCTTTATACCCAACGCCTTTCTTGTTCCCTTTCAGTTGTTGAGCTTCTATGATGTGATCAAGCACATATCGGGAGTTAGAATAACTCTCCAATTTGAGCTTGATTGCATCATGCTCGCATTTTGCCACGGCTAGCTCTTTCTTTGTTTCCTCAATGATATTAATGTAGTTGTTAATACCAATTTGTTTGTTAAAAATAGTTTTTGTCAATTCAGAAACACTTTTCTTTAAAGTTTCGATTACATCTTAGAAATCCATTTCATTTCGAGCTAAAGCCATGTTTGCCTCTTTGCATTGAGACAGCTCAATAACTAAACTTTGATTATGACTGTGAACCTTTTCAGATTCCTCTTTCAAATATGCACACATATCACATACCCTAGGAGTGGGAGTGTTGGAATATCCCTGACCTGACGAGGCTGAGACATTTGCCATAAAGGCAGTCTGATAAGAAAAAGATCCATCTTCAGAGAAGAACTTCTCCATTTCCTTTGTTGCAACAGCAGCCTTCTTGATCAGAATAGATTTCTAACACTTTAACTCCTCAGCTTCCTTCAATAAATCATCCACATCAGAATTATAACCACCCGAATTTGAGCTTTCTTCCTCCGAACTCCCGCTATAACCAGAACTATCATCACTGTCAAAAAATTCTTCTTTGTGAACATGCTTGATGTGATTGATGATCTTTACATAACATGCGGTTCCTCCTCTTTCTTGATCACCATCTCCAAACTGTACTGACCAGTTACATCCTTCATCAGCTTGAACGACTAGAGCCCAATTGGTGTTTGATGGCCTAGACTGGTCTCGGTTGGTGGTGTTGTTCACAGCTACTATCCCTCTTTCACGGTTACCTTGATTTGCATTGGAAGTACTTGTCTGACTTCGGAAGGGATTTTGGTTGCCTTGTTTGCTCGGTCGAGTGCACTCCCGCTTGAAGTGACCCTTTTCGCCGCAATTAAAACATGTAACCGCATCCTTATTGAAACCGTACTTTGTATCATTTTTTGCCTTCCAAGCTTGTTCTTCCAGTTCGACTCATGAAATCCTTTGCCCTTCTAACAGCACTTGCAAACGCCCATTTAATGTCCATTAACTCCATTTCATCACGGTCTATCTGTTGATAATCTTCATTGGTCAAATTAATGTTTCCAATTTGACCTGCGACCAATCCGCAGTAGGCACTAAACATTGTGTTGAGAAGTTCCATATGTTCCTTTGCAACTTCTACACAGACTTTTGAAAGATTGGAAGTATCAACTCTGGCGGTGTTGGGGTTTTGGGAATGAAAGGTGCTACTGTAATTTGCTTGTTGAGGTTGTGTTTGGGCTTGTGACGGTGTCGGAATATACGCACTTGGATCAAATTGAGGTTTTGAAAAAGCGTGAGCTTGAGCAACAACATGCGCTGGAGGAAGATATGCGCTTGGATCGAAAACCGGCGAAGGAGCTGACTGGGGAAAAGGAAAAGAACTTGTATTGGACATAAACACCGTTTGTAGTTTTGGTTGCTGAGCTTGTCACACCCTGGCTTTTGCGGAAGCGTGGGTTTATTTGGTGTGACTTCTTAATACCATAGCAACAATCATAACAATGCTATATGATAAAAACACAAGACGTTCATCCATTCATTAAGTTAAAAATACCACAACATCATTGTTTAAAAATGTCGACACTTAAAATAAGTTACAAACCATACTTGTCTACAACGTGTTCATGAGACACAGCAAAAGACTTTAAATAAAACGTGGTTTAAAGACATGTAACCCGTCCAGGTAAGGGTTACACCTCCTAAACCTACTACCCTGGATGACATCTCTTATTCAACGCAGCTAGACATATGCATACTCCGCCAGATCCGCTAGTTTCCTGAAATACATGTAGTTTGAAAAATCAACAAAAGTTGAGCGAGTTCATGTGTAAGTGAGTATGTATAAACCTTTGTAATGTGTCTGTATGTATGAAAGTCCCTGGTATGTAGCAATTAAGGAAAAAAAAAGAGATCACCAATGGGTTGCAAAGCCACTGGTATGTGTGAAACGGTGCAGGAAGTACTCAAACCTAGCAAATTTGTACCGGGCCTCTGGCTGTAAGACACAGTCACCACTATGGGCCGCCCCGGCCTCATGGGTGTGGGCTCGCTACACCCAAATAGATCTATCACTCATGTCCTCCGGTCCTAACAACGAGGATTAATGGCCCTAAGTGTTGTACCCACCTTTCACATGATCTAAGCGTCTAAACCCTCCTTAAGCTAACCATACCATGTATAAAAGCGTCTGTAATTATTGTAACATGTATTCCACCCCCGAAGTATAAAACTGAAAACAGTTAAGAGAAAAGGGGGACATGAACTCACAATAGTGCGTCTCCTGTATCGTACTCAAATCTTCGGTCTTGTCAGCAAACACGACTCCCTACAATGTACTAATGTCTATTAGACGATCGGGCCGTGCCTTTGCTTGTATTTATGTTTTAGTTACGATTTCTTGACATTATTCCAAGTTATAATCATTTGTTAAAATAAAATATTTTAACTTAAATTATTTTTAAGGTTTTGGAATAATAGTTAGGCAACTATTTCGTGTCCATACTTCTCAAGTATTTTATATGCGTCTTCCCAAGGATGGGGGTATTTATACATGTCTATTTGTAGTTTCGAAAAATATATTTTAAGTCTTACTTAGAAAATGTATTTAACTCATTTGTCCAAAAATAACGTATCTCCAAAATATATGTATTTTTCCCAAAAATAATATATTTTTACTTCTTTAGTTTCCAAAATAATATTTTACCAAAAATATATGTGTAAAAGTATTTTCTGGAATATTTTATAAGTTACGTCTTTGCGTTTGGTTTCACAATATCAAGCGTATAACTTAAATATTTATTCCGTGTGATTTTTTGTATTATTTTGGAGTTGTAATTTTCATGGTATTTGTTAAGTTATATTATTTTACCCTAAAATAATATAACTAGTTCACAAAATATGCAAATATTCACACAAGTGTCTTAGTATAAAATATATATTCTAAATATATATATTTACCCATTTTTATTTACAAAACCAACCTTCGATACTTTGTATTTTTGTGACAAAACCCCTGGCGAAGTTTATATTCGAAACACAAGTTGTAAAATATACTTGTAACATTTGTCAGAAACATATTTTCTAAGTGTTGGAATTTTAGAAAATTTCGCCAGAGTTTCCTTTGTAAACGGAGGTGTCCATGCTTATTAGCATATCATTTTCTTTTCAAAAATTCATTCATTCAATCAATCAACAACAAATTATTAAACAACATTACACTAACCAAGTGCAAAAACAATGCACTTTACATAATAACATGAACTTGGTTTTTCGTAAAAACGCGTAGTAACTTAGTAGGGGGTTTAGTGGGCTTAGTTACCCTCCAAAGTGTGTTTGTTTTTGTTAGAATCTTGTTCTCATAATTTTTAGATGTTCACAACTTGTGAACTTATTTTACAAAAACATTTATTTATAGCATTTTCATGTCTCACTTGCATCCTTATACTCTTTTAAATTCCAAAAACATTGTATATGCAAGCAAAGTTATGATCCTTCAAAACCCGTCTTTTTAACTTGGTTAGTTTTAGAAAAATGATCATCAAGACTTGGATTTACAAGTTTACTAGTTCACTAAGTTCATTATTTTTCAAGAAAATCATTACTTTCAAGTTCATGTCTAGTTCTAAAAGATGATTATTTCTTGTAACACATAACCACCTCTCATCTTGTTAGATCATGTTTTTAATCATGATCTAACAAGTTTACTATGATGATCATTCATCATATCACCAAGAAATCATCAAATACTCATCACATATTCAAAACAACTCTATATCATCAAGATTTCATCATCAAGTTAGCTTATGTTCAAGACTTATCTTTACGATTCTTAGTGTTCTTAATTTTTCATCATGATTTAACTATTAACCACCATAAACATGGAATAAATAAGGATTCAAGAGACTTACTACTAGCTTTTAAGCTAGGGAAGATCAAGAGTAGAAATGAGGTGGTTAATAGCAAACAAAGAAGGTCCTTGATGATCCGAAAGCTCATAGCTCCTTTGTATGGTCTTTATCTCCCTTGTATGCAAGTAAAATGGATATACTCGTTACGCCTAGCACCAGAGATTCGGATCATAATGTAGGGGAGACTGTAACAACCCGCACTTCCGTGCGTTGTTACCACTCGATATACTCGTTACGCCTAGCACCAGAGATTCGGATCATAATGTAACTATATCGCATATATCGCTATTCGAAGGATAATCGCATATTTTCGAAATACAATATCACTATACTACACTATTATCACACTAACACTCACGGAGGCATTGAGTAAGGACCTATTCTACCCTCCTCAGTGGCCGTGATGTGTCGAACGTAAACAATTAACGCTAACAAGGACTCTCGGGTGAGTGCTGTAGCTCCAGTCGTCATGACGATGATGACAATACGAGTAAACGGTACCCCGTCAGTTTTTGTGGCACTACACGAAAAAACGTTCATGATGACATCAAGAAAGGACCTACACTACCCTCATTGATGGCCGTGAAATGTCGCTAATAAATCGCATACTCGAATCGGAAACCGATTGTTAATCACCGAAACTTTGGATTATGGATACGTAAATACGACCCCTAGTGATATATATATATATATATATAATAGTAATATAATAATAATATAAAGTTACAATGAAAAGTACGCACTTCGAAAACTATCAAAACGATCGAAAACGGAGAAGTCCAACGCGTCAGGATAACCATCCGGACGGATAGCAATCCGGACGGATGGGCCATCCGGACGGATGGGCCATCCGGACGGATGGGCAATCCGGGCCAGAACTCCCTTCTTCTCCTCTGTGGCCTATAAATACCATGTCACATCACTTGAACAGTGATGTGACAGCTCCTACTCGACCAAACACGCTCCAAGACCCTTTTTCCTCAATTTCCTCGCGATTCCGGTAAGATTTCAACCTAAAACTTGTACTTCTACAATCTACACTCGATTCTACATCATTCTATCTTTCAAAACCCAATTTCTAACCGTGAAATCTGCGGATTTGATGCGTTTTGAGGTGATGTCACCAAGAGCTCTTATGAACTTCAAGTTGTGGCCTCATTTCACTATAAACGACTCAGATCCGGGTGATTTCCACATGTTTTAATGACAAATCTCACCTAAATCTGTGCGATTTCGAGTTAACCATGAAAAACCATCAAGAACGACCAGATCTGATGAAACGGGGTGATTCCCGGCCGTTAGAACGGGTCGGGACTGATGAAATTTCAAGTGTTAGTGAGAAATTACACTACCCTAGTAAAAACGAACGTATTCCTTCCGTTAAACACCCGGAAACAGTGTTCAGAGTGTGAAACAGACGTGACAAGTCCGCACGGATGACACTTGTCCGCACGGATGACATGTCAGTCCGCACGAATGACATGTCAGTCCGCACGGATGACGCTTGTCCGCACGGATGACATGTCAGTCCGCACGGATGACATGTCAGTCTGCACGGATGACACTTGTCCGCACGGATCACTCCTGTTCGAACGAATGACAAACCGCACGAGTCAGCAACTAATCCGATCGGGTAGTCTGTCATCCGACCGGATGACAGCCATCCGACTCAGGTCCATATGCCATCCGACCGGATGAGCCCATCCGAATGGGTGAGCACCATCCAACCAGATGACTGACTTTTCAATGCTAATCTCGCCTAACCGTACATCGTTTACTATATCCTTCAATGATTAACGCAGACGCACTCGCAACCGACCCAAACAAGTTGTATTCCCGCTAAATACGCACTGTGAGTATACTTGACCCCTTTTTAATCGAACTTTGGGTGTAACATACGTTTATAACAAATCGAACTTATCAAACGAATTATTCAATCAATCGAATTATCACTTGCGAATAACTGTTATGCATAGATATACGTGATGCTAGTTGCATATGTGCTAGGACTTATACTCGCGATGTCCCACCACGACTAGTATAGTACTATTGTGCCCGACGGGGTCTAGTTATGCCATCGTACATTCGAGCATCGAGGACTTAGTTGGTAGTATCGGTTTTGTGAGTATGTATGTCGTGTATTACGTTTATGCATATGGAAATTCGCTACACTTTTATCTATTACGCTACTTATCAAACCTGTATACTCGCCAATACTTTTGTATTGACAAATATTTTAACGTATGTTGCAGGTTAGATCGCAGACTATGTCAAATCAAGCTAGGAGGTCTAGAAACTCAACTAAAATCTAGGTTGTCGGATTTGCATTGTTCGAGAGGACAATAAATCTGTGATAACTTATGTGATTGTATTATTTGTTAGTATGGGATAACGAATGTATTAAATATTATCGCAATATAGTTGTTATGGATTCTCTTGAGCAATCTGATTCGCCTAGTGCCGCGCCCCGATGATTCCGCCATCGGTTGGGGTGTGACAGATTGGTATCAGAGCCATAACTATAGGGAATTAGGCCAGACTCGACCTAGTCTGGGTCGACGTCTTAGAAATTGACCTAGTCTATAGTCTAAGTACCAACAGGCCGACTCGTACGAACCAGTAAGGGTTTGCACCGGGCCTATTTAATACTCTCGATCAAAATTTCTAAAAGCTACAACTTTGTGTGAACACCGCGTACTACAAATCCACACGAAGAAGCCTTTCCTAAGGGCTGAAATACTACTTAGCCTTTCCTAAGGCCGACACAATACACATGTTTTCGAAAATACTCGCATAATGAAACCGAGCGATTCAGTCGAGATCAGGCGTGAAAACCAAGAACTCTCGATAGGATTGCCCACTCAGCGCATTTTTCTAGCACGAGAACCTCTCATCGAGTTAGGAGTGACATCCATAACTCGACGAAAGCCTCCATTTCGAAATCTAGTGGAACTCACGAATTTATTCGAAGAGCATAACCACAATTAGGAACGAAACTATTAAGCCAGGGGTGAAACCCGTACCTTAATAAGCCGTTCCACTCCCTATAAACTGGTTTTCAAAAAGCTCTCACCAAGGACTCGACTATCACGATAACTCGAGCCACGCGAGGCCTATGAAGACGAATGCCATGAGCTGCATCCCAGTGGAAGCATGGAGTCTTCTAAGTCAACCCGCGTGCACGAGCTTGTTAGATATAGTTGGGTTACCTTGGGTAGTCGACGCCTAAACACCCAAGGCACTATATCGTACGAACAACCAATTTTACACTGCCTGGAACTTATTTACATTTTGAAACTTTACGCTTTGTCGATTTCTCGATTTAACGATTTTCACTCCCTACTTTATAAACACACGATTCGCACAGCCATCGCAATCTAAAACGAAACCCGAATGTTCGTAACGAAACTAATGCATAATTTATCGCCTTCGCTATCGCTTTCCCACCTCAGCGCGACCTCGCATATTCTAAACCGACCCGTATGTGTATGAATACAAATTTCAGTTATATAAATACCTATATATACGTATAAACAAACAAGTCATTGTGTGAGAACTTAGGAAATTCGTGTCTCCTATGTGATTCGCATTACTACTATACTATCGCAACAAGTTTTGAACGCGCTCAATCGTATCGCAAAACTCAAAAATCATTATGATCGGATCTCATTCCTAGTCTCTTTCTGTCTAGATGCCTTCCAACGATTCTACCTCGAGACGAGTAGCTAGGAGGAGAGCCAAACGAAGTGCCAATAAGAGGATTGCATCACTTGTGACTAAGGAAGTGAGTAAGCTTATTCCTCAGATTGCCGCTCAAGTGCACTCTTTCAGCAACTCTCGAGCCTCGGAAGACTCCAAGACGGAAGCGCCGCAATCTGCTTTTCTCTACAAGCACTTCAAAGCCTGTGAACCAATGGAGTTCACGGGTGAAGGAGGTGTGACTCAATTACTCCAGTGGTTCGATTCTATCGAAGTTACCCTTCGTCAAAGCGGGTGTCCCGATAGTTTCCGTACTACTTGCGCTACCGGAGTATTTCAATCGCGAGCACTCGACTGGTGGGCCACCGAACGTAACAAACGTGGGATCTCCGCAGCTTACGCTCTCTCTTGGAATGAGCTGAAAGAGCTCATGAAGAAAGAGTACTGTCCCCCTCACGAAATCCAGAAGCTAGAAAACGAGTTTTGGGAAATCAAGCAAGCAAAAGGTGACAATGCTGACTACACCGCAAGGTTTAAACAGCTTAGCATAATCTGCCCAGGCCAGGTCAACCCTTCGGAAAAGGCCATCGCGAAGTACATTCGTGGCTTGCCTGAGTGTGTGGGTGATTTTGTCGAAGCTGCAAGACCTGCTACCATCGAAGAAGCCTATCGCTTAGCCGCAGAAATCAACAACAAACGACTCGTGGAAGGGTTTTTCTCCAAGAATCCTGTCAAGCAAGCTCATCAAGCAATCACCAGTAATCCTTCAGGCGAACATGTTGACGAATCTTCTGATGAATCTACTGACGAATCTTCTGACAAATCTGCTAACGATTCTTCGGACGGATCTGCTGCCGATTCTTCTGACAAATCTGCCGATGGATCTTCCGACAAATCAGCCAAAGACTCTGCAAGTGAGTCTTCAGACGAATCCTCCAACGACGACACTTCTTCGCAAGACACCGACAAACCCAGCCGCAAGCGAAAGACTTCAAGCCCGAGCTCATCAACAACCGAACTGCTGCAACCGGAACCTCTTCGAACAGTTCCGATGTTTCCAAAACGAGCCTACACTAGAGCTCATCCTCAGTGTTACTCGTGTACCTATCATCATCCAGTTGGGGCTGACTGTCGCTATTGCAATAACTGCAACCGTTACGGTCACTTCACCCGCAACTGCCGCCTCGAACCGTGAACTTGAGTACAACAACAACAGCTCCAGCAAAAGTCTTCAGCATCAGACATCTAGCAAGCGTAGGATAAATTTGTAATGATACGACTCTCGACGTTAATTTCTAAGTTTTGAACCTACTCTCTTATTCGAAGTTACCACTATGTGTAACAACAACCCTCGTTTTCGTTTCCTCCATCCCACTTTAGTCGCCGCATTTAGACTAAATTCACACACATACTATATACTATATTCTATATCACGAAATAATGTGTTTTACCCTCACTACACTCTTAGAACGAGGTACGATAAACGTGCAAGGAACAAATAATCACGGGTGCACACGGGATTATTTGGGTCAGTGCACGGTGATCGTAGTGAATTCTAAAGGTGCCATAGCGTTTTGACAAAAGGTGACACCAAAACACGGGATGAAAGTAGTAGGGGTCGGGAAAGGTGTGCTTTATCATACTACCGAAGTTCCGTGAAGAAGGTGCCACGTGGAGTTGAACGTTATTAGACCTATTATACTATTGTGATTATTTTCAACACACTACGCTCAATCGCAAGGCGTAACAAACCGTATCATCGCGAGACTTGTCGTAAGTCTGCAAACGCAATGCAAACGCCTCATCGATGGACTCTGGAGAGTCTACCTCGTAGGACAATTGCATCAACGCAAGACTAGTCGTAAGTCTATAGCGATCAATCTCATCAAGCACATTAACGCTCACGATATTATCGGGTGAGGACCTATTCTACCCTCCTCGACAGCCGTGATGCGTCGCAACGTAACGTTGAGCTTATTCGAAACAAAACTCGACTAATCGCAATCGTTTATCATGTGTATCTCGAAATCTCTATCGCTTATTATGTGAATCTATATCGCCTGCTGTGTATCAATCTATCGTTATACCGTTAGCTGTGATATTCGTGTTAAGTTGGCACATGACCTCGCTTCACGAGATGAAGCTCATATGGTTAAGGCAGGGTGTTTTAGCCATATCAGCGATTTTTCGTGGAAAAAGGCCATGTGGGGTCTAATGTTAGTCAAACTCTGTGGTGTTAATTAATCAAAATCGGACCGCATACTTTCATCGCTTGCACGCAACAACTGCCGCTTATCGTAATTCGATTATCATCACCATCATTGCTAGTGTTGTGTTTGTATTATTCGTTTAATCACCTAATCGCTGATCGCCTATCGTGTATACTCTACCGCTTATCGCTCGCTTGGTGTTCATTGCAGTCTGTATGGTATTAAGTACACATGACACCGCTTCACGAGGCAAAGCTAACCTGGTTAAGCATGGTGTTTCGCCATGTTAGCAAACCCCCGTGGAAACGTGCCATGTGGGTGTAAGGTGGAATCTAATCGAAAATGCGCTATTCGCTTCTCGCTTATCAACTCGCTGGATTAATCTATTCGATCCTATCTTATGCTCGGTCCGACTCTCTATCGATTGGGCCGAGTAAACGCAATTCTATCCGAGTCATATCGGCACACCTGACACTGCCTCACGAAACGGAAGTAATATGGGCAAAGCATGGAGGATACGCCGCTGGTACTTCCTATATATAAGTGTTTTAAACATATTAACGAACTTCCGTGGGAAGGTGCCAAGTGGGGCTTGATGCTAAATCATCCTTTTCAAAAGGTTAAAACTGATTTTTATAAAACTTTTATTAAAACCATGGAACAAGTGAAATTCCTCACAATGTGGAGGTAACGTCGAATCAGCTTAGCTCCATGTTCAAAGGGAGCTTCATGAGTCCAATTTTTCCTTAAAACCTTTTTCAAGATCAAAAACAAGACCTTCTTGAGATATTGGTTCAACATCGAGTTCAGCTGGAACCCATGTCATAGGAGAGTTTTCGTAACCCTTGTTTTCATCTTTGAATTCCTTAAAATGTTAGAAACTTAAACTTCCTTGCAACATCGGTTAACATCGACTCTGTTGACCGCACGTTAAAAGGAAAATTTTCAAAGATTTTCATCCTAAATCCCTTTTTAATATCTAAAACGAACGCTTCTTGTAACGTTGGTTAATGATCGACTCAGTTAACTTTACGTCATGAGAAACCTTTCAAATTACAATCGCATCGAACTAACGAATTCTACACAAGACAAGGTACTTTGGAATGCCAACTCGTGGGATTAATACTTTCGTCTTTACGTCGCCTCCTCAATATCGCAGTCGATCTCTCTTATTCAAAACATTCTCGCTGTCAACTCACGATCAAATCACTCGCTGTATCGCTATCCATGCAAGATCAACTCTTAAAAGTCTACCTATTGGATTAATTTCGGGACGAAATTTCCTAAAGTAGGGGAGACTGTAACAACCTGCACTTCCGTGCGTTGTTACCACTCGATATACTCGTTACGCCTAGCACCAGAGATTCGGATCATAATGTAACTATATCGCATATATCGCTATTCGAAGGATAATCGCATATTTTCGAAATACAATATCACTATACTACACTATTATCACACTAACACTCACGGAGGCATTGAGTAAGGACCTATTCTACCCTCCTCAGTGGCCGTGATGTGTCGAACGTAAACAATTAACGCTAACAAGGACTCTCGGGTGAGTGCTGTAGCTCCAGTCGTCATGACGATGATGACAATACGAGTAAATAGTACCCCGTCAGTTTTTGTGTCACTACACGAAATAACGTTCATGATGACATCAAGAAAGGACCTACACTACCCTCATTGATGGCCGTGAAACGTCGCTAATAAATCGCATACTCGAATCGGAAACCGATTGTTAATCACCGAAACTTTGGATTATGGATACGTAAATACGACCCCTAGTGATATATATATATATATAATAGTAATATAATAATAATATAAAGTTACAATGAAAAGTACGCACTTCGAAAACTATCAAAATGATCGAAAACGGAGAAGTCCAACGCGTCAGGATAACCATCCGGACGGATGGGCCATCCGGACGGATGGGCCATCCGGACGGATGGGCCATCCGGACGGATGGGCCATCCGGACGGATGGGCCATCCGGACGGATGGGCAATCCGGGCCAGAACTCCCTTCTTCTCCTATGTGGCCTATAAATACCATGTCACATCACTTGAACAGTGATGTGACAGCTCCTACTCGACCAAACACGCTCCAAGACCCTTTTTCCTCGATTTCCTCGTGATTCCGGTAAGATTTCAACCTAAAACTTGTACTTCTACAATCTACACTCGATTCTACATCAGTCTATCTTTCAAAACCCAATTTCTAACCGTGAAATCTGCGGATTTGATGCGTTTTGAGGTGATGTCACCAAGAGCTCTTATGAACTTCAAGTTGTGGCCTCATTTCACTATAAACGACTCAGATCCGGGTGATTTCCACATGTTTTAATGACAAATCTCACCTAAATCTGTGCGATTTCGAGTTAACCATGAGAAACCATCAAGAACGACCAGATCTGATGAAACGGGGTGATTCCCGGCCGTTAGAACGGGTCGGGACTGATGAAATTTCAAGTGTTAGTGCGAAATTACACTACCCTAGTAAAAACGAACGTATTCCTTCCGTTAAACACCCGGAAACAGTGTTCACAGTGCGAAACAGACGTGACAAGTCCGCACGGATGACACTTGTCCGCACGGATGACATGTGAGTCCGGACGGATGACACTTGTCCGCACGGATGACATGTCAGTCTGCACGAATGACATGTCAGTCCGCCCGAATGACGCTTGTCCGCACGGATGACATGTCAGTCCGCACGAGTCAGCAACTAATCCGATCGGGTAGTCTGTCATCCGACCGGATGACAGCCATCCGACTCAGGTCCATATGCCATCCGACCGGATGAGCCTATCCGAATGGGTGAGCACCATCCGACCAGATGACTGACTTTTCAATGCTAATCTCGCCAAACCGTACATCGTTTACTATATCCTTCAATGATTAACGCAGACGCACTCGCAACCGACCCAAACAAGTTGTATTCCCACTAAATACGCACTGTGAGTATACTTGACCCCTTTTTAATCGAACTTTGGGTGTAACATACGTTTATAACAAATCGAACTTATCAAACGAATTATTCAATCAATCGAATTATCACTTGCGAATAACTGTTATGCATAGATATACGTGATGCTAGTTGCATATGTGCTAGGACTTATACTCGCGATGTCCCACCTCGACTAGTATAGTACTATTGCGCCCGACGGGGTCTAGTTATGCCATCGTACATTCGAGTATCGAGGACTTAGTTGGTAGTATCGGTTTTGTGAGTATGTATGTCGTGTATTACGTTTATGCATATGGAAATTCGCTACACTTTTATCTATTACGCTACTTATCAAACCTGTATACTCGCCAATACTTTTGTATTGACAAATATTTTAACGTATGTTGCAGGTTAGATCGCAGACTATGTCAAATCAAGCTAGGAGGTCTAGAAACTCAACCAAAATCGAGGTTGTCGGATTTGCATTGTTCGAGAGGACAATAAATCTGTGATAACTTATGTGATTGTATTATTTGTTAGTATGGGATAACGAATGTATTAAATATTATCGCAATATAGTTGTTATGGATTCTCTTGAGCAATCTGATTCGCCTAGTGCCGCGCCCCGATGATTCCGCCATCGGTTGGGGTGTGACAGTGGCTCTTGGGTTCGGCCGAAACAAGGAAGGGAAGAAAGAAAGAGTTTTGTTGTTTGGAAGATGAAGATGATATGTATGGTTATCTTGTGGTTTATAAAGAAGTCTTCCAACAATTCATTAACCAATAGTCTTTATGTCTTCTAAAGTACTTAACAAATTACTTAAACAATTAAAGAAAATCATGGGGTGTCCCACTTGTTCCATAACCTGTTAGGGGGGGGGGGGGGGGTTTGTTTAGTTGGGTTTCAACTAAATTGGTTAATGATCTTGATTGAAATCAAATGTTAAGTTAGTGTTTTATGTGTGTTATGTAATATATAGTGTGTTAGGGTGTTCGGGGACCATAACTAGCTTAGAAAAATAAAAACAATGCTTCTAGCATTATTTTGGTGTTCCGGGTAATGTCCGGTTGTTCGGTTTGATACCGTTGCGTTAAAGTGATTAGTTATGTCGTAAAGTGTCCTTTATGTATCTTTTAGTGACCCTTTTAATTCCCGACACTTAGGAAAGCATACAGGACCATTCTGCCATATTTTTACAAGTGACTGGCGTATTTAAATGCTGAATTTTGTTAATAAATGCAGAATTTTGCAGTTTAAGTGGGTTTTAGGCACATTCCGGCACCTAAACTATCACCTAGTGACGCAGTTTTATGGTCCTCACTTCCCTACACTCCGTACAAGTGTAGTACCTTGTCCCTGGCTCATACTGGGCCTCAATATAGTGTCTGTCTATGTGTTGGCATTGTCAGCATGTGTTTGAGTTATCCGCTCACTGTGCTAACTGTGCTTTGTGCATCAAGTTTGTCACTAAAGTCTGTGTGTAATAAATGGAGTGACAATATGAATGTGATGCATATGTATGTATGATGCAAAAATCATAGAGCAGTTAAATCAGCAGTTATAATCAAGCACGGTCATTAAGCACAAATTTAATATTAATTTATTGTACAGATACCTGTAATTGTGAGGGTTGTCACAGAGCTGAACTAGAACTGGAACTAGCTAAAGAGTTAAATCCTGCGAGGTACATTTCAGTATTTTGAGGAACAGGAATTCGTTTAGCTTTCCGGATTTCTTCATCATTCTTGTGCTCCAACTTCTGAATGAATTCATAGATACTGACAGTATCTAAACTACCCGTATGCTTTAGCAATTCAATAAAAGAACTCCATTTCGGGGGTAGAGCATCAGCAAACCTTGCAACCATTTCATGTTGAGTTGCAAGAACACCATAAGAATACATCTCACTAATCAAATGATAAAAAACAAGTGGTCATATCATTTAGTGTTTCGTTGTCTAAGAATTGAAATGATTCAAATTCCTTTTTCAACAGATCATGTCGTGTCTTTCTTGTAGCCGCATTCCCTTCTCCTCTTGCTACCAAGGCATCCCATAAGGCTTTCGTGCTGGTACAATAACCGAATTGATGATAGATATCTTTGTGGAATGCTTGTGTGAGAATAGCAAACGCCTTCTTCTCCAGATTATATGCCTTTTTGTCGGCTTCTTCCATATTATTGAAAGTTGTAGCATTTGATCTTGCTTCTTCAAGAGCTGTGTTATATGGTGTAATGAAGCACGTCCATAATTCGGTGTTTTGCCCTAGAACATACGTGTGGAAGCGACCTTTCCAAGTTGGATATTCATTCATATGATTCAGCTTTGGCGGGCGGTTGTTGCTACCCGTTTCACTCTCACTTATCAATAGGATTTGAATGCTTTGATTCTGGTTCGTCACCAATGCCCATTGACTTGCACTAATAGATTGTTGAGGCATGACATTCCTTAACCAAACGGCTGCCGACGTCTGATCTTCACCTGGTCTTGGATCCGTACTCCAATCCCATGGACTAGTACAACTCATGATTGATGTACGAAATTGAAAACCTGGTTACACACTTGAAAACAAACTGTTATGATAGATTTACAAGGCTTCTGTGAGAAATACAAGTTTTGACGAAACTCCGTTTGACGAATCTTGTGCCGACGAATCCTCTTGTGAAGAAATTCTAAGCTTGACGAAACCTCTTATGCTCGACGAAACAAAGATAACGACGAAACTTTGATTAACGACGTAACTTCTGTGATGAAGCTCCACTATGACGAAATTCAAACTTCTAGTGACGAAACCTTTAATCGATGAATCCTTTGATCGACTAAACTTCTGATGACGACGAAACCTTTACTTGACGAAACCAGGATAAACGATGAAACCTAATTAAATAATGCTCGATGAAACACTATGCTTGACGAAACACTGATGAACAATCACTCATCGACGATAACTTTGCTCGACGAAACTTCTGTTCGACAAAACACTGTGACAAACCACTGCTATGACGAAACTCTATGGACAAACAATGCCTTGACGAAACCTGTATGGAGATCTTTGGCGAAACTCTCTATGTGACGAAAATCAAGGTGATCTATGACGAAACCCAAGGAACCTTTGGCGAAACTCTGTATGATGAAACTCTCCTGATGACGAAATCTCTTTGACGAAACTTAATAAGTTTCCCACAAAACTCTTCTAGTTTCGTCGAAATCACCCTTGGCGAAACTTGTATGTGATGAAACCCCAGTGACGAAACTTTAGGGGGGGTTGGCGAAACTCTCTTTGATCTACTGCGAAACTATTGTGACGAAACACAAAGGAATTTTGGAGAAACCTCCTATGTGACGAAACTTAGGAGTTGTTTCTGTCGCTTATGACTTTTGTCAACAAAGAGATAAGATCACAGAGAGGACAGAAAGTTGGTAAGCTTTGGTGAGATTTTTCAAAGAAACCTTATCCTATAGTCTGACACAAGACACAATTTTCAACCTACAACATACTTATCTTACCAAACAGCATGTTGTTTGCAATATTTTAATCAATAGTCCTTTTATATTTTAATTTCAAAATCAACAATTATCTCAAGAACACTTTGAAGGTATGATGAACTGCTTGAAGATTTGAAGATTCTGGTCAATTGAAGACTTTTCCGAACAACAAGTTTTGCTCAAACTTTCAATGAAAACCTAGTTTTACCATGTAAACATGCAATTTGTGTGACAATCGGTGATTTACGGCTCTTAATTACGTGATTAACAGGTGATTAACGCAATAATAAATAGTGTTTACAGCACAAATTAACTTAATTAGGCCTTTGGAGTGCCTAGGAACGCTTATCCGACTCTACAGTACGCATATGAAGATTCGCGTGGAATCTGCGGAACATCAAACGGCAACGAACTGATACCGTTCAAAATACTGACAACGCCACTATTATACGCCTCTTAATTTTAAAAAAAATATTCTTTCGACACTTATGGAGTTTGGGTTGCGATATCGGGTCTCGTAGGAATTACGGGCCACTTACACATGAGATGGGCTTGTGGGCCCTGGGCCTAAGCCCAAAACCCACAAGCCTAAACCTGCACATAATATATTAGAATCTTATCAAGATTTATAAATCTATACAAAATCTCTATAAAATCTTTCCAAGATTTTTAAAATCCCTACAAGATTTACAAAAGATTTCATAAACAACTATAAAAGGGGTCTACCCCTTGATTTCTTTTGAGCAGACACAAAAGCACTCACACCTCACACTTTCTCCCTCTCTCTCTCGAATACACATTCAGGCAACAAGCAGCATCATCCTCTCAACACACAAAGCCTCTACTCCCTCTCATTTCTTTCGGCTTAGACCAAACCTAACACCCTCTCGGTTCCCCTGAGATCCGACGACACGGAGCAGAGCCAGTGGCTCCGGCCACACCACCCACATCCGACACCCTCCTCCTTCATCCTGGACCCCCACCGGAACCGAGAACCACTGGCCACCGCCCCTTTGGTGGCGGCACGTGAAATGGCGAGCGGCGACAAGTCGGTGAAGAGAGAGAGAGACCGAGAGAAGAGATAGACTGAGGAGGTAGGGGAACGGACGAGAGAGAGATGAGGCAGAGAAGGAGCAGCGCCGCCGCTCAAGGCAGCGGCGGAGGTGAGCGGCGGCGGCCGGCAGTGACAGCGGCGGTGGAGCTTTGGCTCCGTCAAAATTTTCCGATGATGAAAATGAAGTAGTGGTGCTTGGTTCGGACTTCGGTTCGACAAGGAAACGACAGATTTAGTAGCAAGTTAACGAGTCAAATACTCGGGTCAAAACCGAGTCAACTCGGTCAAACCCAAGTCAACTCGGGTCAACAGCTGGTAAAATATCAGTTTCGGGTCAGTTTCGGGTGCTACGGATTCTGGTCAACCACAGTTCGGTTGCGGTTCGACGGGCCATATTTTGGTTCATTTCGAGTGTGGTCAGTCAACGGTCAAACTCGGTCAACTGAGGTCAAACTCAGTCAACATAAGGACTCGGTAAAGTTTAAACGTAGCATATTATCAGTACGTTAGTTTTAGATTGATATAGTACGCGAACCGAGCTCGAACCATCGCTTACTTAGTGATTTATTTTCATTTTGGGAACTCGACGAAAGATTATTGTTTAAAAGTTATTGATTTAATTGTTGATTGAATATTGGTTGCTTTTTGATAAAAATATCGACACTTTAGTTGTCGGGATCATCCAAAAACAGAGGAAACACTGCCCGTTTTTCGAGAAAACCCGTAACCCAAAACATATTTTGTTTTAAAAACGACAACCATCGATACCAAGCGACTTTTATGAAAACCAATACAAATGTATATATTATTTCAACGACACTCTATAACGTACAAGAAACAACGATAACACGTATTATTTTTATTAAGACAAATATTGTTTATTTCAAATCTACGACAATACGAATCTTATTTTTATAAAATAAATAAATCATATATATTTGATTCAACATCAAATAATCCGACTTCTTTTTATGAAATGAATAGTTTATATATATTTGTTTCAAACGACAATACCGAACGACTTTTGAAAGCAACGATTCGGAAACTATATACAACAAATAAATATAGTTATTATATTTATTTGAAACTTTGAAGATTCGACAATTCTTTTATAAAAATAAATATAATTTATATATTTATTTCAATTATCGAGCAACACGAATTCGTTTTATAAAAATAAATATAGTTTATATATTTATTTCCAATATCATACAAAACGAATCCTTTTATAAATAAATATAGCTATATATTTATTTCCGACACAAACAAGTCAAATTCTTTTATAAAATAAATATAATTATATTTATTTTCAAACACGACAACTCGACGATTCTTTTATAAAATAAATATAACTTTTCATGTTTATTTTATACGCCGGAACAGCATATACGAATATTTTGACAAAGATCATACGAAACGCGATATATAATACGAGTTTGTTATATATTATTTTCATGTAAATATTCTTTTATACACGTACGACTTCTCGGGAAGACAAGGGATCTTAACGATATATTTATATATTTTGATATAAATATTTAATTACTTTCAAATATCTCGAGAATCAAGTCTTTTCAAGACTTATTAGTTATTACCGACGATAAACGATACCTATCAAGTATGACCTAATCGTTTCTATTAACTTAACAACAAACCATCGAATCGTTCGGTCAACGATTCGGTAGAGCTCGGTGACACGTAGTTTAATTACTGCGTTTATTTAGAAACTTATAAGATATTCCGTATTAGGAATATTGTAGAATGCACGCTAGCAAGTCTCGTCTTGGAAACGACATCACAAAGTCGTAATTAGCTAGCTTTGCACAAGGCAATTCAGGTGAGTTCATAACCCCACTTTTTTACGGTTTTACATTTTTGTAAATGTTTTCGGGGTGGAAAGACATGCACGTTTTTCAGAAACATACAAGGTTATCGATAAACAAAGATTGCATATTTTAGACAAAGCACGTTCTGCAAGAACATACAAAGTTTTCGAATGAACGAAAACTCATATTTCTAAATCATGTTACGAACGGATTTCAAGGAACTCAAATGGTTTACGAATGAATTATACTAAATATACTGGTTTTTACAAAACAAATGCCTATTATCGAAATGTGAATGATTTTCATGACTAGGGATGGGATCGTCTGGTGATAATATTGGGACTGGGTAATTCAGCCTGAGAGACTGGGGAGTTAGTATGAGAGACTGGGGAGTTAGTCTGAGAGACTGGGGAGTTGGTCTGAGAAACTGGAGAGTTAGTCTGAGAGACTGGGGAGTTAGTCTGAGGCACGTTCTGCAAGAACATACAAAGTTTTCGAATGAACGAAAACTCATATTTCTAAATCATGTTACGAACGGATTTCAAGGAACTCAAATGGTTTACGAATGAATTATACTAAATATACTGGTTTTTACAAAACAAATGCGTATTATCGAAATGTGAATGATTTTCATGACTAGGGATGGGATCGTCTGGTGATAATATTGGGACTGGGTAATTCAGCCTGAGAGACTGGGGAGTTAGTCTGAGAGACTGGGGAGTTGGTCTGAGAGACTGGAGAGTTAGTCTGAGAGACTGGGGAGTTAGTCTGAGAGACTAGCTGGGTAATGCAGTCTGAGAGACTGGAGAGTTGGTCTGAGAGACTAACTGGGTAGTTCAGTCTGAGAGACTGGGTAGTCTGAGAGACTAGTTGGGGCAGTTTGAGAAACGGGACACCCAGTGAGTTCATGTCCCCCTTTTCTCTTAACTGTTTTTGGATTTATAACTCTCGGGGGTGGAATACATGTTACGGATATTTAAACGGTATGAAATGAACGATTAAATCATGTGAGCATAGACTAAATTTGAAATGCCATTAACACTTAATTAGGGACGAAGGTTGGATCTAACGGGTACGGCCGAACCCCACTCATGGTACTTGTGACCACTTGAGTGCTTCGGTGTCCCAGTCGAGGTGAATCGACAATAGTCAAGGTGAATTGACATAGTCGAAGGGGAATTCGACATAGTCGAGGGAAATCGACAAGGATATAAGCCTACTCATTTTGAGTGCTCCCTATGTCCTCACATGTTTTAATGTCCTTGTAAAACATTAATTTGATATGTTCATAAATGCTTTTCATACCAGGGTTTTACAAATTACATACCATGTTTTATACAAATTCAAAGCATAGGATTATGCGGGCATGAAGTCAAAGTCAGGGTGGGCATTGACGGTTATACGAACATTACAAATACGAGAGTTTACCAATACATGGTTTTACGAACATAATGCGTTACAAATACAAAGTTTCCATATAACTTGGCAAGAAAATGATTTCTAAATTCGTTTTCTCAATATTATTTCACAAACCGGTTATTCAAAAGATTTATTTCAAATCTTTTACAAACAAATTATGAACTCGCTCAACTTTATGTTGACTTTTTCGCATGTTTCTTTCTCAGGTTACCTTTCAGAAATTATGGCATGGTTGGAATAGGAGAACCATTGGAGATTTGAGTACCTAGTGGCGTTCATTTTCTAAAAGTCTTAGCTTATTTGCTTCCGCTGTGCAATGAAGATACCAGTCCAGTCATGCCAATGCTCTGATATTTCGGGGTGTGACAATTTGACAAGGTTTTTGTTAAAACTTTAGAAAATACAAACAAGATCTAACACTTTTTATGAACCGTTTTCTAGAAAATATGAATATCAAGAACAATTTTCAGAAAATCAAATAACAACACTTGATAAAATACCAACTATGTTTAGTTTTAAACAAGGATAAGAGCCACTGCTCTGATACCACTTGTAGGTCCCGATTCTCGGAGGATCGATACGAAACCAAATCCTTGTTTATCACAAACACGGTCACGAGTGCGGAATCCCCGTGACTATGCCAAACCAAACACAGATAGAAACAACACAAGGTAACCAATGAATCATAGTCAATTGATTAGATGAGAACAAAGGTTCAAACCGATACACACACAGTTTGAAGTAAAACTTTCAGAAGGTTATGCTCTCATGGTCTCATACTGAGACCATGTTGTGTTTATATAGGCAGCTGAACACAAGATATGACGAAACTTGAAAGGGGGCTGACGAAACTTCAAAGGTTGACGAAACTCCTAGAGTTTCGTCACTTAGCATGGTGAAACTCCTTAGAGTTTCATCACAAAGGGAGTTTCGTCACTTATGGAGTTTCATCACACAGGGAGTTTCATCATGAGGGAGTTTCATCATGGTGAAACTTAGATTTTCATCATGGTGAAACTTGGAGTTTCATCATGGGAGTTTCCCATGTATGTCTTTGATGAAACTTGGGAGTTTCGTCATATATGAGCTCGACGAAACTTGGAGTTTCGTCGAGGGCTGCCAAACAGGATATGCTGCAAACTGTTAACAGTTTGCTGTAGACCGATATAAACACATAAACAGACATAAACCAAGTATGCAACATGCATTGTTCATTTATACATTACATAACAACTGAGACAAACTTGTCGGACCCAAGTAGGATAGGAGGATATCCGACTTGGTCTTCATTCTGTAATAGTGTCGAACCGAACGTGCCGCGTCCACACAAAATGTATCAACACTAGGGCCACCCAATTTAAAAGGCTTCCAAAATTTGGTGTGCTTTCTTTATACCAGGCTCAGTTATTACAAGATGATACACTGAACAGCCACTAAAAAAGCTTGCAATTGAAACAACCCATTAGTCCATTACCCAAATTGAAAGGCCTGCAATCGTTAGCTATTATATCAATCGAAAAGTTTTTTTTAGAATAACTTGATTACAATAATTTCATCAAATAATTTGCCTCAATTAAAGCTAGAAAAAATAATTTTTATTTGAACATATACTAACATGTAACTTTAAATTTTTTTTAACTACGCCAATTATAATTTGTTTTGTTTTTAATATTGTCTGTCCCAAGCCCGGGTAAAGGTGGGTTTTGTTACTAAATATGTTGAAAATGATAATTTTGCAAAAGGGCCTCCACTTTGTAGTTCGCTTAGGGCCTCCGAAAACGTAGGAACGGCCCTGAAGCTACTCTAGTCTATTGTGACAACATATCAGTTGTTTGCCTGACAGAAATCTGGTACATCATCAATGTACAAAGCACGTGGAATTAGGTATCCATTTCGTAAGAGAAAAGGTCCTCCTCGGTATTGTTCATGTCTTGCATATACCTGCAGATTACCAATACGCAGACATCTATATTAAAGGTCTCCCGCTTCAGCTCTTTCATCAATACAAATCCAGTTTGAGCACCCGACCGTCTATCGCTCCAACTGCGGGGGCCTATCAACTGAGAATATTATTTGTATAATATTGTTTTTGTTGTTATTATTTAGTGATATTCAATTGTCAAAGTTTGTATTAGAACGACTTTTAACATATATATACATTGTAAGTGGGAACATGATAAAGAATATTAGTCACAATCAAATAATAAGAAACGTACCTGGTACATGACGGGATTTACAGCGAAAACAAACAGCACAAGCTCTCCATCGAGGTAAACGAATCATAGAACACTTGACTGAATAAAAGATAAATAAATAAATAAATAAATAAAGCCATTTTCAGAAACCAAACACACAATCCATTAGCACAACAATTCAATTCGCTTCAGAAAACTGCATATTCGCCTATGTATTTTCAGCATGGTATTGATATCCTAGAAGGCAACCCATTACGTGCAAACTCTTGATGCAAGAGATGCGACATTGGGAAATTCTTTATTTTGAGTATGTCAAGGTGGACTCTGAATCAAGTGTCACCTCCAATTAAAAAGTTTTAAGGTCTATGATGTGTGTGTGTGTGTGCATTTCCCTTGGAAACATCTAAATCATTACGGAGATAATTCGAGTAGAGATGATTCCATCCGGCTTCTTTACCGGCTAAAAAGAACAATACCACACTTGAATAGTTGAAATTCTAAGCGAGACCAAAAACACCTGATAGAGATCATATTCTAGTTTAGCTTCTAAGTGTCATTTGTCTATTCTAGGATGGGGTAAGTGCAAATAATATGTTGTATAAGTATGTGTCAATAATTCCTTGGGGAAGGGGGTAAGAAAATGCGTCAGTTTGTTAAGCTCTAGCTTGGCTTAGAGAGAGGGCATAGCCTTGGGAACAGTATCAATTTTAGTTTCAGTTTATGTTACTTCTTTCAATTTCAATTTCAATTTCCATTGTTATTAATCAGAATCGGATCCTATCAACACCCACCCGTCCCACACATTATACAAGAACAGGGCCGGCCATGGGGTGAGCGGGGAGGACCACTGGCCAGGGTCCGATACTTCGAAGGGCACGTTATTTACTAAAAAAACCTGATATGTATATGTAAAAGTTTTATTAGGGTATACCCATACAAATACCAACATAGACCCACTTACAAAACTATTATTATGGTTTAGATTAGTTATTAGCCCACTGGCATTAGGTCTAGACCTTTAGTGAGCCCAATACCCAACTTCGTTAAGGCCTAAGGGCACGTTTTTTTTCAAACTCTAACAGGGTACATGAATTCTCAAGGCCGGCCTTGTACAAGAATCAGAGTACATGTTCCAAATTTAAACACCTAAACCTGAATTCAGAAACTAACTGGTCAGAATATTTCGGTACCCAAATTCATTCAATAATGACAAACAACCACAAATTTTAACTTATGAAATGCACATAGTTTAACTATACTGGTTCTTGAAATCATAGGCTAAACATATCTCCTTTCAATACAAACTCATGCTATATAAGTAGCCAAATAAACACAATCACTTGTTAAAACTTTGTATGAAGACAGGTATTCAAGCATGTGATCTAATGCAAATTGCAATCATTTGTCAGATCTCAACAAACATGATAAAAGAAACGAACATGGTACATAAACTCTCCATCGAGGTAAACCAACGTCTCACTGCCTACAAGATAAATCAACGGAAACATTGACATCATTAATAGAATATTTCATAGAATATGCTTTGCAAAAATTAGGAAATAATCATGCAGTTAATATTGTAATTATCTATTCCCTAAAATAGGGAGATTGCATTGTGTATATATAGTTGAGATCAATGAAAGAATAATCAAGCATTGAACCATAACATTCTTCATGGTATCAGAGCGGCCACCATTTAGTCCGGTGGTCAAACCGGCCACCATTCGGGCCGTTCTATCTCTCGCGTTATCACAGTCATGGCCTATTCATCAGTTGGACGTGACAAACGCCTTTCTTCATGGGAACCTCATTGAAACAGTATACATGTACCAACCAATGGGGTTCCGCCACAGGGATTTTCCAGACCATGTTTGCCTTCTCCAAAAATCACTCTTTGGTCTGAAACAGGCACCACGTGCCTGGTACCAGCGTTTTACGGATTTTGTCCTCTCCATTGGGTTCCTCCAGAGTCGATGTGATAATTCTCTCTTTACATATCACCACGAGGGTGATAGTGCTTACCTACTTATTTATGTAGACATCATTCTCACCACTTCTTCTGACACGCTTCGGTTACACCTCATATCCAGTCTTGCGGCTGAGTTTGCAATGAAAGATCTTGGGCCTCTAAGCTATTTTATGGGAATTAATGTCTCTCGCACTGGAAACTCCATGTTAGCATTCTTATGCACTAGATATTATCAATCGCGCAGGTATGCAATCCTGTAATCCCTATGCAACACCAGTCGACACAAAACCAAAGCTCAGTAGCACGTCTGGTGTCGCCTTTGATAACCTGACCCTATACCGCAGCTTAGCAGGTGCTCTTCAGTATCTTACCTTCACCAGACCAGATATCAGCTATGCGGTTCAGCAAATATGTATACATGTATACATATGCATGCACCAACAATTGATCATTGGACTGCCCTAAAACGTATTATAAGATACATTCAAGGCACCTCCACCTTCGAACTCATTCTCTCCCCAGGCGTGACCACTCTTCGAGCATACACCGATGCTGATTCAGCTAGATGCCCAGAAACTCGTCATTCTACGTCTGGTTACTGTGTCTACATGGGACAAAATCTGTTATCTTGGTCCTCCAAACGGCAATCCACCATCTCCAGGTCTAGTGCCGAAGCTGAGTATCGCGCTGTTGCCAACGTTGTTGCTGAGGTATGCTGGATTCGAAACCTGCTTCTTGAACTACGACAGCCTATCAAAACGGCCACTCTAGTCTATTGTGATAATATTAGTGCCATTTATCTTTCGGGCAATCCAGTTCAGCATCAGAGGACAAAACATATAGAGTTGGACATTCACTTTGTTCGGGAACATGTCCAACGTGGTACCATTTGCATTCTACATACACCTACACGGTTTCAAATTGCAGACATCTTAACTAAAGGCTTACCACGGGTTCTCTTTGGTGACTTCCGCTCCAGTCTCAACATTCGGCGGCCTCTTGCTTCGACTGCGGGGGTGTAATAGAATATTTCATAGAATATGCTTTGTATAAATTAGAAGATAATCATGCAGTTAATATTGTAATTATCTTTTCCATAAAATAGGGAGATTGCATTGTGTATATATAGTTGAGATCAATGAAAGAATAATCGAGCATTGAACCATAACATTCTTCAATCATCAACGTAACCAAACACGCACACAAAATCACAAGGCAAAGATGAACAGAAAAACTATTTCAAACGGATTCTTCCAGACTAAAAAAGCACCCCATATAATAACTTGCAAAAGTGTGATCAAGTTAATAGAAAAAACATATAAAAGTAATCCATATTATCATATAATGAAGATGAAATTATCTATTCTTATGTTCCCATTAAAAAGTCAACCCACTATTAGATAAATATCAACCCTTAGATCAATCTGAGGTAAAATCTGGACCGTAATAATTCAAGAAAAGCTTCTAGAAGTAGAGGTTGAGAGCGGTTATCCTTTCCTTCTGTTTTCCCCACGTCGCCGGTCAAACCCACTATTCTTCTCTTTCTCTGCTCAAAAACAATGCATAGTTTCCCAATTTCAATTTCGGTTCCCCAAGCACTGGAGCCTATTAAAAAATCCACTCATCTTACAATCCTTTAGAGTGGTTTGATTTCATAAGATTAAACTGGCGGTGGATTGGTGTTCGAATTTCCTCTCGCCGCTGCTCTGACCAGGTTTTTTCAATCGAAATCGACAACGACGGTGGACTTGAAACCGATAATGGTTAGGTTTTGTTGAATAAAAGGGGTTTTTCATCGATTGGTATGTTTTACTTGCGTATTCATCATAGTTATTGGCCAGATTTTATAAATCAATTTTGTGTTTATGTTTTTGCATCTTTAGGGTTTTAATTTTTGAGTTAAGTGAAATGCCAGGTTATATCTTTGTCAAGGTATGTCATTTTGCATTGTTAATGTTGGTGCATATGTCTGTTGACTTCGTCTTAAGTCTAGAGTCTAAATATGTCATGATTGTATAGTACAGGGGTCAAATTGTTAGTCTAAGTTTATGTTTTAGAGGTTTCTTTTGAAGGTGGTTAATGTCAAGTTCAATAGAAAGCTGATGATCAGGTTTCTATTGAAACTGGTTCAATAGAAACCTAAAGCCTATAAATAGGCAGGTGATGTTTCTCATTTGTAACATTCCCATAGTTCTGGTGCCGAACTGCTGCTGAATTTTTCTGAGATATATGAATGAGAAACAGTGTTTAAAGTGATATTCTTCTGTTTTCTACTCCATTCTCTTTGATTCAAACTGTTTGTGTGATTCCGCCACATAAATAGTGGTATTTTGACTCAGATTGACTCATTTGATCGTCAATATCGATCCTACAATTGGTATCAGAGCCAGTTATGAGCCAATATACCTGAATCAAAGTATTTTTCTACACAAAATCTGATTTCTGGACTTTTACATGGACAAAATGGACTGAATTTTGGACAGTGTGTGTGAATATGAGTTTTAACAAACCCTTGAGAATATCAGCTTAAAACTCGAAGTAAATCGTGTAAAAATGACCTAAAAACTGGCTTTCGTTTGAACGATCTTTTAGGTTTCTATTGAAAATTTCAGGTTTCTATTGAAAAATTTCAGGTTTCTATTGAAAATTTCAGGTTTCTATTGAAAATTTCAGGTTTCTATTGAAAAATTTCAGGTTTCTATTGAAAATTTTAGGTTTCTATTGAAAATTTCAGGTTTCTATTGAAATATTCTGAGGTTTAGTTTGAAACCAGCTTTAGTTTGAACTTGGCTGAGGTTTCGATTGAATCACAAGTGTCGCTTGAAAATTGTTTTCATCGTGAAAACTGTTTTCGTTTGAGTATAGCTGATTTCTTAGAAAAGTCCATAGTGTTCGTGATACTGTTCGATCGTCTGATTTTGTGAAAAGTGTGTGTTTGAAAACGTGAAATTTTCGTATTGTTTGAAAATCTGTCTTTGAAAATCTGTCAATAACGAAACATGGATTGTGAGTCGTCTTTCGGATATGGTATGCGAGTTCAGAATCCAGCAGATATTGCACAGAAGAAATTTGATAGTTTTACGGGTATCAAGGGAGAGTCTACAAAAGAATTGATTGACCGATATTGCTCTCTAGTTCTGGAGATGGGGAGATTGGGGATAACCAAGGCTAATGAGGTGTGGATTGATAAATTGGCAGATGCTTTGCCATATGATGAGTGGGGTACTTATTTGATGATGTTAAAGAAAAATTCAAATTTTGCTTATATGAATCTTAGTGGTTTCATCGAGAAGATTCAAGCTCAAGAACTTGAATTCCAAAAGATTAGAGAAATGAAGTCTGTTGATGAAAAATTCGAACCTGAGAAAAATGTTCAAGTAGTAGAGGAGCAGGTTAAAGAAATTTCAGCTATCAAGGTTGAGAAGAAAGCTGAAGTTGAAAAGTTGTCCGAGAAGTGCTTAAACTGTGAAAAATCTGAATCAGACAATGCCAAACTCTTAAAAGATTTGGAGAGTTTGACATTGGAAATCAAAAATTTTTATGGTGTAAAGAAATCTGATGACAAACAGATTCTTGAACTGCAGGAAAATTATGAAAGATTGAAATCTGAAAATGTCAAACTGTTAAGTGATTTGGACAGTTTGACATTGAAAAACGAGATTTTGAAAGAAAATGAAAAAGAATTTGAAAATGAAAAATTAAAATTTGAAAAAGGTTTTCAAAGTCAAATGAAGATTTTAGAAGATGAGAAATATGCTATTTTTAAAAATAATCTTGAAAAACAGATTGAAATAAACTCTCATCTTCAGAAAATCATTCGGCTTGAAAATGAAGCTGAAAAAGCTCGGATTAAAATCAAAGAGCTTGAAGAAAAATTGAAAGGTTTTGAGACTTCGTCATCAACACCAGATTATCCATGTCCAAAACCGATCAATTCTGTTTCAATAAGTGACAATGTCACAAATTTTGACAAAGTCAAAATTGAAGATTGCGATGACAAAGCTGATGATGAAAAAGAAAAAGAAAAGAAAAGAAAAATATTTTTAGAATTACAAGAAAATTTTCAAAATATTGTTTTGCAATCTACTAAAATAGGTGAATGCTCAAAGCAAAAACCTGTTAAGAAGATTGTAGAACAGAAACAAAAAGTTAAAAATTTGAAAAATCTTCAAAATGAAAATAAAAGCTCATCAGTTCAGTCATCCAATCATTATAAAAAACCACAAAAATCTGAAAATAAAAACTCACAAAAGGTTGGTAATAAGTGGTGCAGGTTTGACCACAGTGCTCAAGCGTCAAATCAAGCTTATAGGAGAAGTCGTGAGTACTACAAATCAAATCAGTGTTATGATTTGAGTGTTTGGATTGATAGTGGAGATTGGTACGATAACAGGATGTGTTACAACTGTGGTTTTCAAGGACACATTGTTGTTAACTGCCAGAGACAGAGATTTGAGACAAGAAGATGCTATAACTGCCAAATCAAAGGACATATTGCAAGAGAATGCCCAATGAGATCAATGGAAAGATCGAGGGCTGAATCTCAGAAAAAGATGAAGAAATCAGTCAAGGTTGAAGAAAAGCCCAAAGAACAGAAAGTGAAAGAACAGAAAGTGAAGCTTTCACAAGGGCAGAAAGACCAACTGAGAAAGAAAAGAAAGAAAGCTCGAGAGTATCTTGAAAGGATTTTGTCCTCAGGTTCACCGGACAGATTGAATAAAAGTTCTGATGAATCAACTCACTCGACTGCAAAGCCAAGTAAATTGAATTCTTCAGATACAAATCTGAGGACGAAAGAAGAAAAGAAGAAGAAGAAGAAGAAAATGGTCGGCGATGAATCTGACGTGTCGAAGTCAGACAAGCCACCTTTAGGCGATGAATCTGACAGATCAAAGTCAGACAAGCCATGTGCAGGCAATGATTCTGGTACGGTAAAGCCAGAAGAGCCGGTAGTTGAGGTAAAAACTGAGAATTCAGGTTTAACAATGGATGATGCAAATTTTCCACCATTGTTGAACAAGAATTCAAAAGCACCCAAGGACCGTCAGGCTTGGGTGAAATTGTTCCAAATGAAAAACCTGACTTGCCGGAGTTCCCAGGTTGGTAAGCGTGGAACATGAATCGGCACATTTCTTGAGAAATTTCACTCTGGTGATTTTTCGCCTTACATGTGGTAAATCAGGGACATTAAGTTGTACTTGATTTTCTACAAATGATGTTTGAGAATTAAAACTGAAATTGTAAAATCTGTCATGTGTATGAAGAAAACAATGTGATGAAGTGACCCCGAACCTACAAATGATTGGTAAACAAACTAATTTTTCCAGAAAAACCATTTTGATTAAAACAAACTTAAGTGTTTTGAAATCATAATGGGAAAATAGTTTGTTGTGAGGGGGGGTTCTGATTGTTTATGCCAGGTAGATGGAGAATTGAAGTGATTCTCATCATGTTGTCAAGTTAGTACAGTTTGTTTCAAATTTTCTTAGAAAATCAAAATTGAAACATATTTTGATTTTAGGGGGAGTAAATATTTTTAAAAAATTAGAAAATATGAAAATGTCAAAAACATTGAAAAATGCAAAAATGAGTTTTATTGTGAAAAAGAGGAAATGATAGTAGATCAGTTGGACTATCACAGCATGCTAAAGAATTGGAAAGATAAAATGTGATAAACGGTCTCACTAACGATGTGACGATAGGCTCAGCTAGACTAGTAGATTTGCGATAACGATACAAACTTAAATGAAAAAGCCTAGTTCTAGTGGGAAACATGGTCAAAAGCATAGTACTTAGTTTTGTCCTTCTTGACTGTGTGCCTACTCAGTAATCGCTGATTGTCGAAAGACATAAAACTGGTTAAGTTTGTGAACTTTCACAACTTTGCTGAAAAGTCGCTGTGATTGTGCATTTCATTTTGCAAAGATTTAAACTTGTTTTATTTTTTTTTTGTTTAAGCATCGGACATCCTCTGCGTATACGTGAGTATCGACCTGGATGTTGTTGCCTAAACGTTCTGCTTTATTTTCTTTGGTGTTTCGTTTAAGCTTTGGATCACCTCTGCGTATACGGGAGTATCGACCTGGTGGTTAAAGCATAAACAACTTCAACTTGTTTTATTTTTCTTATTTTGTATAAACATTGGACTTTCTCTGCGTATACGGAAGTATCGACCTGATTGTTAATGTTTAAACATTCTGCTTTGTTTTCGCACAAATCACAGTTGATAAAAGTTTAAAGGCATTACTTGAGTCAGTGTATTGCATAATGAGGGGATATGCTGAGATCGTGGGGTCCATAAGTACTTAGTGCAAAATTAATATATCTTAACGTATCGGTAAGCATTTCGAAAGTTTTTAGATTGAGCTTAAGAGGACAACTATATCGTCAATCAACGTGAATTGTTTAGAACTTAATATGTTTAAAGCTTAACGGTGCTAGTGATTGGTTACATAAACTGATATGATTCTCTTACACAAACTCACAAAAAATATTGTCTGTATATATTTCTTTACTGCATTTCTTTAAAAAAAACAAAATAAAAAATTTTTAGTGTGTTTTAGCATAAATTTTTGAAAAATCCAAAAAGATTTTCGACAACTGATGTTGAAGAGCTGATTATTCAAAATTCCGAGTGCTAAACATGATGAACAAATGGTTTGGGAAAGTTTATTTGAGATAAGAAATGATTTTGAAATGTTTAAATGGTTCATTAATTTGAATCAAAATTTTTAGTGTTACGAATTCAAGAGGTTAAGTAGAGCTTATTCATAATAAAATTGTTTATCTTACAAAGTGGTAGAGAGTGTGCAGGTTAAAGCCAGGTTTCTGATCCTGTTGCTACGGAAAGCCAGGAGACGTTTCAGATCCTGTGAAAGTGCTATGACAGATTGTGATCCCGGAACAACTTAAGGGGGAGTCTGTTAGCAAAGGGGAGTTTGAAAAGTGAAAGAGCCAGACTCAGACTCAGAGTCTGAAGATTAGCTGATGATGGTGATTGAAGAGAAAGAGAGAGTTTGAAGGATGTTTCAGCGTCAAATATTCTGGAAAGCGTGAAGATTGATTAAGACTGAAGTTTTGACATACTAACGTCTCGTACTAAAGACTCCGTCAACATCCAAGGGGGAGACTGTTGGTGCATATGTCTGTTGACTTCGTCTTAAGTCTAGAGTCTAAATATGTCATGATTGTATAGTACAGGGGTCAAATTGTAAGTCTAAGTTTATGTTTTAGAGGTTTCTTTTGAAGGTGGTTAATGTCAAGTTCAATAGAAAGCTGATGATCAGGTTTCTATTGAAACTGGTTCAATAGAAACCTAAAGCCTATAAATAGGCAGGTGATGTTTCTCATTTGTAACATTCCCATAGTTCTGGTGCCGAACTGCTGCTGAATTTTTCTGAGATATATGAATGAGAAACAGTGTTTAAAGTGATATTCTTCTGTTTTCTACTCCATTCTCTTTGATTCAAACTGTTTGTGTGATTCCGCCACATAAATAGTGGTATTTTGACTCAGATTGACTCATTTGATCGTCAATATCGATCCTACAGTTAAATTCTAAGAAAACTTCTCGGATGCATGTTACAAGGTTGAATATAATATGTTCTTTATTTTTTTTTTTTTTTATTTGTATGTAAGATGGTGACCATCCAGTGAGTGAGAAGGGGTTAGGGCGAAAAGCGAGTCCATTGAAATTAGTTCAAATGGCATAAAACCATAACTGTTGAAATGAAAATAGTTGCAATTTTGATGGTAAATTTCTTACAAATCGGTGACATGGTTTGTGCAGGGGCATGTTCAAATGCACTTGCCACATTGAAATCTTATGAAGCTGAAGTACTATGAGATTGCATATTATAAGCTGAGGTACAAATTTTGTTAACCTGATTCTTTTTTAAGTGTTTTTATTACACTTGAAATCTTATTTTTTTTGTTTAATTTCATTAAGAGAGTGATAGCCTGGAGATCATTTCATATGGGCCCATCTTTAGTCCCTACAAATCGCATTTTCACTGTAAACTCAATGAGGGGTTGTCTATGTCTGTCTACTACTGGTAAATTGTCCTCTTACTATAATATATGATGCTTACATTTTTTTGAACGGCATGGAACGACGTGCCAACCACCGTGACACCGGGTGCTGTGGCCAAGGCCGACTACTCGGCCACCGCCAGCCCCTTGGCTCTCCCAGATGCGCGGAAACCCGACCTCCACCCGCCCGAAGGGTTTAAATACAGTCAATTAGGGCATAAATCTTGCTTTTGTCCTTGTATGCCTGTTGTTTTCGCCTACACTATCTCTTCTTCAGCAGCAGTTGATTTCAAGTCAAAAAAATGCAAAACCATTCATCAGGAAGGGTTTGGGTCGCATAGTCATGAAGTGGCCAAGGGTTACGTGAGGAGGGATTTGAGGCCGAAGGATCGAAGTTTCAGTGAGCAAATTACATTGTTTTGTTCATAGAATTATACCAAGAATCTGAGGTTTGATTTCAGTTCTTCATCTCATGACTTTCGAATTATAAATACTAATGTTCCCACTAACTAAAAACTGATTTTGGATGAATCCTGACCGTCTGATCAAGCTGAGATGAGATCTCAGCCATTTAAACTACATATTTTCTTCTGGAAGCAGAGGTTACCGGAGGTTACAGGCGGGTTGGAGGTTTAGGTTTCCAGTTTCGCATTTTATCTGCCATCCAAAATCTCGGAATGATTACAGCCTCTCTTCATCGTATGCCTGATCCTTTTTTCCCTCCGTAGTTTCAGCCTCTGAAGGTATGTTTGGATTATCGTTGAATCACGAGCTTTTTTCCATTGATTGATACGTTTCACTTGTGTATTAATCATAGTTATGAAATTTACTGTCAATTTTGTATCGATTTGCATATTTAGGGTTTTCATTTTCGAGTTTTGTGATATCAGTTAGCCATTAATCATCCCTCTGATCTGAAGCCTAGCGCACGAATTGAGGTCCGCTGTAAACGTAAGGTTGCCACTGCTCATATCACTGAAAATTGCCCATTCATAATCATTACGGGTAAAGTGAGTTCATAGTATTACTTTCCTATGTGCACATACGTAGGTTTATATTGAAGTTGATAACATTCCCAGATTCATACCTCACCGAAGATCCTTTCAGAAAAGAGAGAGTAAAATCTAATCATACATGTGAAGAAATATCTCAAAACCATCAAGCTCATGAGCAATTATTGCGACATCTTCAGGTATTTTTATACTTTTTTTCTACATCTCATAATCAATGTACTATATAAGCATGATTCCAGAGAGTTGGGGTTTAACTATTATTTTATATATTCCAGTAATTCATATACAATTGATTCTCCTTGGCTCTAAATAGTTCTCATATTTGTAGGCTCAAAATCATGAGTTTGCTAGCATCTTCAATATAGAGGACTACAGAGGTAACTTTTTCATTTAGATACGCGGTATGGTTTCCCGTGGGGACACGGAGAGGTCCCGTAAGCCGGTGTTATGCCCCTCCATGGAGAAACCCGATGGGTTCCGATCCGTGTACGGCCTCACAGCCGTGCCTACAGCTACCCAATCCCAATCATGTTAAAGGTGGCACAATGAGCGGGCTCGGTGGGTTATTTTTTGTATGGTCCGATTGGGTTGAACGGTAAACACGTTTTCTTTTCATTTTTTTTAATTGGTTATAAAATTATTTTGTGCATATATGATTAAAAAAAACAATATCATTACGATAATTATCTTAATTTTAAATGAAGAAATTTAGGATTAAAGATATGTGCTATGGGTCAATTGCTACATTCACCCGTTCGACGTGTTCCATCTTTAGCTAATATTTCAAAAAAATAACCCAATAAACCTGTTGATAGGTTAATGGATCAAAATTGCCACCTCTATCTTGTGTTACATTCCCATTCATCATATTAAGTTCAAATTTTCTTGACCCAGGTGATGCGTGTGAAAGCTATTGGAATTGCTTTGAAGCTTACTTTATCAGGAATGAATCAGCTTGTATATCCCTAAACATGGGCCTTTACCGTAATTGTTTTGCTATGTATCATCACCCAATTATTAAAATAAGGTAATGATTATTTCTTAGAATGAATCAGTGTGCATTATTTATTAATGTGTGACCAAACTTTTTGGTTGACTTATGTAGAAAGTCAAATTGAAGGGATTGTTAAGCTCGCATGTACAAAATTATCTTACTGAGGAATTTATTAATTTAATCTTACAGGATTGGGATGGGTAAAATCCTCCTCAGATTATAACAAAACTATGTGGCTTTGTGACAATCCTTTTTGGAACATTCATACACAAAACCAAAGACATGGTTGATGGTATGGTGCTTTACTTCTTTGAGTCTATTATATATTTTTAAAACTGCTTAAACTTACAATCTTGGCAAGTGTGATCATGACATCTGGACAATTAAAAGTTTTAATTATGATTAGGCTAGATATATATGCATCAGCAGTTAATTTTTTTATGTTTATGTGATTAGGAAGTAGGATTGTAATTCCGCCTGTTATACACATATTGAAAGCCACCAAATGTACTCATATTTAATTTTTTTAACTCTTATTCTATGTTATGGTATATTTGGGGACATAGGCAAAATTTCTTAGGTAGAATTTCCTATATATCTTTATGCTTTTTGTTGATACATATTATGTGGACGTGACTCGGCTCGGTTCGACTTGGTTCGGTTCGACCCGGTTAGGTTCGGCTCAAGCCCGACGTCACGACATTCCTCCGTCGTGCGCCCCAGAGTTCGACACGCGAAGCACGAAGCGCCGCGAGCCGGTTCCCGCCGCCACATCATCATGACATCATCATGATGATGTCACATGTTGACTAATACTTACAATTTGAATTTGTTGAATTCATGTACGTATAACATGTGCATGCTGATTGGGGCCGTGAATTAATGTTGGGCCAGACTTATTGGTTGAATCAGACCACTCACATGGGCTTTAACTACCTTGGGTCAATTCAATTAAACTGGGCCGGACCCAATACATGTCGACGAAAGTGAATTGTGTTTCGTCGACTTTGATGAATTTGTTAGTGTGTTTCGCCGAGAGTTCTGTTTCGTCGAAGCTATGTTGCTGTGACTATAAATAGACTGAAGACAGAACACAGAACTAAGAACACAAGTGTGAAAGAACACACACACGAGAGAACTAGAGAGAGAGTTTACAGAGAGAATTTGTAAACATTGATTTGTAACCGTTTCAAGTATTAATACAATGAAGTGTTAATCGTTGAGTCTCGTGTCTATCATTTACGTGTTCGATCTCGGTTTGCTATCTCGGTTGGATTCCGCACAACCGGGTTGGTTTGTACACAAGGATTAGGCGACTAGATCCTCCCCTAGCCGGACCTACAAGTGGTATCAGAGCCTTGGCTCTTCTCCTTGTTAAAACCGAGGTGTTCTTGGTTGTTTTTCGGGTTTTAAAGTTCATATTTTCTGGAAAACATATTAAAAATCGGAGTAAATCTTGGTGTTTTGCTTTATGTTTTGTTAAAAACCGTGTTATTTTCATGCTCACATGTTAGTCTTTGGTTTTTATTAAACATTTTAGCAAAGTTGTGTGTTTCGGAAAGTTTCGGGTCACCGGAAAACTCATAGTTTTACCGGAAAGTTTATAGTGTTCTTCACAATCTTCAAGTGTTCTTCATAAAATTCTACTTTTTGATTCTTGAAAATTACTTGTGAAACTTGTTTGTGTGTTGGAAATTGGTATTTGATTAAAATATTACAAGCCATCATTTGGTTGGTAATATAAGCATGCTTTAGCCGAAAGCACTGTTGTTGTGTCAGAAAAGGAAAAAGTCAAAAAGTTTACCAACTCACTGAACCACATTTTCGACGAATCAGAAATCATCAACGAAACAAAATTCTAATTCGTCATCTTAGTTGGGCCAAATTACATTTCTGTTTCATCAAGCCCAAAGCTTTGAAATTCTGATTCGCCGTTAGATTGTTGGGCTAGTTCACTGTTTCATCGACTATATAGGACCTTCATTCTGTTTCGTCAAGCCCACACACTAAATCTGTTTCGTCAATCATCTTTGGGCCCTTAATTGTTGTTGGGCTCATTTCGTCAAACATTATATTTAAGTTCCTGTTTTACCGAACAAGTGTTTTGGGCCCCTTTGTCAAAGAATTAATCTGTTTCGTTACAATCTTAGGCCCATACATTCAAAAGTGTTTCATCAAATTATAAAACCCAGTTTAACAAACCTGTTTCGTCAAAGTTTAAATTATAAATCTGTTTCGTCAAACATTCTATTTCGTCGAAACTCTTGTAATTTTAAACAGAAGGTTTACATTTGTGGTTTAACTGTTTGTTTGAGGTGTGTTTTTCAGGTATTCATTTTTCTTGATCAAAAATGAATCCGATTTGGGGTACTCCGGTAAATACAGATATGTATTATGGTACTCCGTCTCCGGATGAGGGAAAGTATAGAAATACAAGTTTGTCTCCCTCATGGGCCGAAAATCCCGCACCCACTTCTGCAATACCAGTGCGACAAAATACTGATATGTTCGGAAATCCATTACCTGTTCGATCTACTGGACCAACAGATCTGTATGGAAATCCACTTCTAGATTCCTCAAGACCAACGGCGTTTGTCACAATCACAAATTTGTATGGCACTCCGATACAAGTTCCTGTAAAGCCAGCTCCGACCACAGACTTGTATGGAAGTCCACTACCACCAGTTGCCTCACAGTGCCATCTTTCTACTGTAGCACCATCATCTCTCGATACAAGGAACTGTAGTCAGACAAAAACGGCGTTGTATGCTGAAATTGTCAAAGATGTCAGCAATGGTGAATCCTCGGGAAATAATGACAGTTCTCAACATGACAGTAGTTCAGATGAAGATGTTTCAACTTCAGTTGAGGATGATACAACTTCAAGTTCAAGCGAGGATGGATCTGAATGTGAATCATCAAGGGAGGTTATTGATTCTGATGCAGAAAGGCCAACATCTGAGAGTGATTCCAGTCAGGTATGTGTCGATGAACCCACTGCTGTTAATTGTGATAATTGTGCTAGATTAAGTGTTAAATGTGCTGATTTAGATGCTAATATGTCTGAGTTGCAAAGCAAACATGATGCTTTAAACGCTAACTTGTTTGACTTGCAAAACAAACATGTCTCTTTAAATGATAAGTGGTGTGATTTGCAAAGCAAGCACGAGGCTTTGCAAGACAAGTATGATGTGACATTCATCCACAACCAAAAGTTGACCGTGGATCTTTCTAAGTGCACAGAAGCCAACATGTTTTATGAAAACCATGAAAAGGAATTTAAAACGATGATTGAAACTTTAAGAAAAGATAAAAGCGAACTGACAAAAATGGTTTCAAGAAAACAAACGGAAATAAACCTTTACATCAGTAGGCTTGAGATAATGCAAAAAGAGATGGCTTGTGTTAAAACTGAAAGTGAGGCAATCCGACTCAAGTTAGACAGCTATTTAAGCTCTAGCTATGTGTTGGATCACATCATAGATGTTCCGAAAGAGAAACGGGATGTCACATGCATTGGATATAAGAAATGTCCACCACCCGTGAGAAACAATTATGATGCACTGCCTGATGAGGAGTATAGAACTCACTTTGAACCATCTGTTCCTCTAGACATTAAGGAATTTGCAACTGGACTTGGATACAAACCGGAAGTATCATCAGATTCGGATGTGTCAGCAGATACATTTGTAACTGCTGAACAAAATCAGGATCCTCCAGTCATTGTTGAGGATACTGATTCTTCAGATGATGAATCAAATGATACTGACTCAGCACAGTCAGATGCGGTAATCAAAGAAGAGGACATACCTCTCGAGAATCATATTCTATGTGATCCTCCCGCAAAACCTGCTACGACTGTTCTGATCGAGTCCACGTCTACTTCCTCACAAGAGTCTGAGAATGTGAATTTGCTGTACACTCTTGTTGGTGATGATAAAATCTATTCTGACAAAGATTTTCCTATTAAGAATGTTAATCAATCTTTAATTAGTAAAATTTTTGAGGATTCAACAAGTAAGTTTTTGGGAAAGACAGGATCACACGTTGTGGTAACACAGTGCCCTCCTATCCCAAAAGCTGAAGTTCGAAAACAATACGGCAATCAAAAATTACCAACAGTGAAAAGGAAGCAAAATCATAACAAACCAAAAGAAAAGACACCGACTCAAAGTCAAAGGAAGCCGAATCAGAAAAAGGACAAGAAGGTGAACTTTGTGAAATCAAAGGGAACGGATAAAATTGAAACATTTGAAAACAAATCTAACTTAGATTTTGTTAAGAAAGCAAAAATGTTGAAAAGAAATGAACCAAACAGTTCAAAACCAAGTACCTCAGGATCACAAAGTTCATCATCGACAAGACAATCACATGTTTCTTCGGGGTTTGTTGAACGAAGATCATGTTTTGAATGTGGTGAAATTGGGCATATTATTCGAAATTGTCCGTATCTTCATAAGTTAAAGGCAAAGGTTGATGCCCCCCATGGTAACAGTTACCATAAAAGATCTGTTTCACCAAAACAGGACCCTCGTCTTGTTAAACAACGGGAAATGAAACAGAAAAAGAAACAACGGAAAAATGTTGAAAAGGTTTTAAAACCGGAGGTTGTCCAAACACAGTCTGTTAAGTTAGAAGTTAAAAATGAAAAACAAAAACAGATTTGGAAACCAAAATTGGAAACTGTTTCAGGGGGAGCTACATCAATTCCGAATCATCGGGAAATGGATGTCACAATCCTCGATGATGACGGACGACCCAAGTCTGTGAAGGCTTGGGTCCCCCTCTCCAACTAATCTCTGAATGAGAGTGCAGGATGTTCCAGGAGGAACTGTTGATAGTCTTAGGATTGTTGATAGTGGAGCGTCCATGCACAAGATCGGCGACATTAGGCTCCGAAACATTGTTGTAACCAAGGAGAATATTGTTGCCATTGATGGAGAGAAAAGAAAAGGGAAAGAAGACAAAAATGTCTGGTGAAAGTATGTGGTTGAATGAAGTTGAAAAATCAACCAGATGAAATATGTTCCAAAGTTTGGTTGTTATGGTTTTTGTTCGGGTCCTCAGGAAAGATTCCAATGAAAAGTACACGCCTGTAGCACGTCTGAAGCTTTTTGAAGATTCATGGATTTTTCTTCCACAAGAAGTTCAAAGTCCACAAGATGAACGTGTAAGGTACTTTTCTCTACGGTGTGATTGAAGAAAATGTGTTTGTTGAATAAACCAACCGGGTGTGCGGATGCCTTGGCGTGGATTGAACAGCCGCACACTACTTCTCAAAAAGAAAGAAAAAGACCTTCGCTGGTGCAATGTGGAAGACCAGCCGAACCCAGTGGTCTATGATCTTGTTGCTGTGAAGGGATTTCAGTAGCTACAAAATCGACTTTGAAATCCACACCTGGTGGATATCCAGTTTGGGAGAGCGCTCAGATTCCTGGCAATGCACGAAGCAGTTGCATGATACGGTTTTAAATTTCTAATCTCTCTTATACTTGTCGATATTTAAGCTGCTTTATAAATTATTATCATCTCATACAGCACTCTTTGACCAGACACGTTGATCTCGAATATCACCTCACACGTGATTGTTTCACTATGAAACTCATCAATGTTGTCATGGTCCGCACCGATGACCAACGTGCCGACCTTTTTACCAAAGCATTTGACAAATCAAGATTTGACTTTTTATTATTGGTAAACGGCATTAAGGTCAAGCAAGAGTAAAACCAACATCGGAAAATCATTTTTGTATATACCTTTGTGTTTTAAATTTATCTTAGTTTTGTTGATTTTAGGGGGAGTAAATCCAAAATTTGAAAATCCAAAAACATCGAAAAATTTTAAAAACACAAAAACAATAGAAAAGCAAAAATGAGTTTCCTGGCGAGAAAAAGAGAAAATGATAGTACATCAGTGGTCTTTCCAAACCTCTTTAAACCTTAACTGAAAAACGATAAGCAGCTCTATATAAGATGTATCGGTAGGCTCACAATCATTTTAAAGTGTGCAGGGTAATATAAACTTAATCGACTGAAGACCAGGTGGGAACCACTCATTGGCATATGGTCTTAGTACCGAAATTTCGTTTGAGAGATTGCCGAGGTTCTGAGATATTCGGTCTTTATGCTGCTTATCATCTGGGTATCATGGTTGTTTCTTTTACCGAAAAATAACGGGGACGCAAGTCTAGATCTTCCATGATACCATACATACGTGTACATATTGCATTCGACCTCAATAAGTGATCAACAATCACATGTCCACAAAATAAGTGATAATATATCACATTCATCCGGGAGTCAAGTTCGTCTCTCTGCTGTACGAAAGTACTGACCTGTTCACGGACTTGCTCCTGTGCCCTCATGCATATGAAAATCAAGTTCCTCATCAATAAGTGATTCTATCACATAGGGCTTGTTTTCAATTCAAAATAAGTGAGTTTCTCACATCATATACGGTCAAACAGATGATAATCGGTATACTCACCGGTAAGATGAACCCTCGTGCATACCTTGATACGGGAATGTGTCGTGATGTGGATGAACACCGGTCGGTAAGTATAAATCATACCTTAACGTATCCCCTCGCCATGATTACATATGATAAGTTGAGCTTATGTGGACAACAATACCGATAATCGTTATAGGATGCTTATCTAAATGTTAACTAATTGAACAACAAGAGTGTTTTGGCATGACCGTACACTGATATGATTCTCTTACCCTCGAAACTCACAAAAAGAATGTTTGTATATATTTACTTTTCTTAGTTTCTGCAACTCTGTATATATTTATTTACTGCTTTCTGTCTTTACATTTGAAATATTCAAAAATTCCAAAAAGATTTTAGGTATGTTTTAATTTAAACTTTATAAAATCCAAAAAGATTTTATTTCTATTTTATTTTCGATTGTACGATGTTGGATCTCGAGTCTTCGTTACCTGAAACCTGATTGAAAACCAAATGTAGGACCGAGTTTCGAGACCGAAACCGTGATTCGTGTGAGATCGGTTCAAGACGGGAGAGATTAGAGATGATAAACAAACAACTTTGTATTAATCCGGTAGTAAAACGTTACAAATCGGCCCGATTAACAAGCTAACCGAACTAATACCAAAGGAGTACACATCCGGGGAGAGACCAAGTGGTGATCTCTCCCGGTGAGGTCTCAAACCTCCTCCAACTTCCTTGTTTTGCAAATGACAAAGTGTTGGTATTTATACCCAACACAGGTTGTATGGTCGAAGGATCTAACAGACCGATCGATAGATCATCTGTCGATCACAAAGCCATCGAAGGATCCACATATACTTCGAAGGATGGCATATCCTTCGAAGTCCATCTGTATCCATCGAATGATATCTTTCGAGCTCATCGAAGGATATACACAATCCTTCGATGCCTTATCCTTCGACACAAAACATTATACAACCATAATCTAACTGTTTGTCTAGCAAAACCCACACGGTCAACCGAATAACCCTCTCGTTTGACCACTTCAAACGAGCGGGTCTATACACGTTCGATAGACCGTTTCACTAACTATTACAAATTCAGCGTAAAATAAAACTAATCTATTCGACAAGCATCGGACACAAAATCTGCATCAACAAATTCCCCCTTGTCCGTTGCTGTCGAATGCTGAAAATGCAACTGCAATCGATCTTCAGTCAAGTATTCATCTTCTCTGTGTTAACAAATTCCCCCTTGACCGATGATCCAGATAAGTAGTATCTTGATGCTCCTTGTATAATATTTCCCCCTTAAAGTACGCGTATCCGTGTTGGGTGTTGTGCAATTTCCTCAATTGACCGATCTTCCGCTGATCTTCCAATACTCCAACCGGCATTTGATAAGGGTTCCAATCTTTAAGAACTGCATCAAGTCTTGATCTTGTCATAAGAACTTCATTTCATTCAAGCATACTACATTGATAGAGATTTTTGGTGAACTGTCTTCTGTAAACCGTCTTTGTGGAATCGACCAAGTAATGCACTTTAATCTTCAGCATCAACACTCAGGAAAGTCAGCTAGACCAAGTGTATCCCTTGCAAGCTCAACCAGCATGCTTAGTTGAACTACATCCATATCTCATTGTCTCGCCTTTGTGAAGTTGACCACGTAATGCACTACGGATCTTCAGCATCAGTACTCAGGAAGTCAGCTAGACCAAGTACATCGTTTGCAAACTCAACGAATTGAGTTACCCCCAGATCCCTGTAAAATCCCAAAGAAACATCAAACCCAAAACCGAATCCTGCAGGTCTTCAGCCTTGAACTATCAGCTTTCATTAAGATTCCCCAGGTCTTCAGTGAACAGCGCTTTTGTAACTACTGTAGACTTTAGAAACCTGTATTTTTCCGTGCAAAACCCTTCACGCTGGCTGGAGAATTAATTAAAATCCTCAAATATGTGTCTGTGCAAAACATTCCACGCCGAACCGTTTGTATCACCAGAAAATCACAAACTCTACCACCTGTGATTGCGTTTAGAAATTTACCGAAGAAATTCAACATTTGAAAATTTTTATCCCCCCATTTCTTTGGTAAAATCTCTAAACCTTAACAGATTCTCTCCACTTCAAAGAAACTGTCGTCAAATGTTCACCAATTCCCTCCACTAAGCGGAACTGTCGTCAATCTTCATTGAATGTTCTCGGTTCCGAAAAATCACGAAAACGACTTTCTTCTTTGCATATTCTAGTTGAATAAGAACGTCCCCTAGTACCCCGTAGGATCCGACTTGTATCCCTCCAAAGACTTTGTGAACTCGTTAGGACCGGTATTGACATTCTAGGTTCATTCATTCGTTACCAAATGCGAGAATATGACAATAAACAAAAAAAAAGATTTCTTCGTTGCATATTCTAGTTGATAAAGAAATTTCGCCTAGTACCCCGTAGGATCCGACATGTATCCCTCCAAAGACTTTGTGAACTCGTTAGGACCGGTATTGACGTTCAAGGTTCATACGTTCGTCTTCAAATGCGAGAATATGACAATAAACAAAATGCTTTCGAACATTTACGAATAACCGGTAACAATCATAAACATTGACGTGCGGAAGTGAACATACCGTTCTGTTTTTGGCCCATAATAGTCGCGTCACCATTTTTGACATTTGCATTGGTAACCGTGACTACCCCACATTTTTCAACAATCAAGTTTTCATCATCTCTTGTTTTCATCATGCCGCATCATCCCGCGCGCTCCCAAAACCCGTACGAATTTTGACCTTGATATTTAGAAGCGCGATTCAAATCAACTCCGCAAATACCCGACCCCACTCTGTTCGCGACCCAAAAATATAATAAACTCAGCCCACTAATCAATCCATACTTGAACCCAAATATCCTTTTAACAGCCCACTTGAACAATGTGGATCCACCCAAGAGAATGTTCGGATGTTGGGCTTCCAGGTGGGCCTGAGAAAGCTGTTTCGTGCCACAACCGAAGGATGATCCTTCGAATATATCTTTCGAAGTTGAGGGTGAGGATGATCCTTTGAATATATCTTTCGAGGTATGAAGGATCTTTCGATTCTCAACATATGCTGATCTTTCGAAACACAACAAAGGGTAAAGATGATCCTTCGAAGTCATCTGATCTTTCGAATTTGTTGAGATGACCCTTCGAAGTCATCTGATCTTTCGAAGTTGTTGAGACTGAGGATGACCCTTCGAAATCTGGAAATGTGATCCTTCGAAAAGAGAAAGATGACCCTTCGAAAAACTGTTTGATCTTTCGAAGTTCCTTACATCTTTCGGGGTACCTTTACATCTTTCGAAATATGAAGCTGCCAAGAACATCAAGAACACAGCCTCTGTGTAAATCTGCAAATTTGATGAAAACACTTTGTATACAGTTTTTGATGATGATAACTTGAATGTTTAGGTGAAAAACATAAAACCCAACACTCGTTTCAGCACAGATCTGAATATTCGGGTCCAGATCTGAGTTTTTCTTGATTTTCACCATTTTTACATCTTGAACAAAAAGCACAAAAATCACAGATCTAGAGCACATGTGACTTAGTAAACGGTTAGATTTACTAAATCGGGCACCATGGCTCTGATACCAATTGTAGGACCGGGTTTCGGGACCGAAACCGTGATTTGTGTGAGATCGGTTCAAGACGGGAGAGATTAGATATAAACAAACAACTTTGTATTAATCCGGTAGTAAAACGTTACACATCGGCCCGATTACATGATAACCGAACTAATACCAAAGGAGTACACATCCGGGGAGAGACCAAGTGGTGATCTCTCCCGGTGAGGTCTCAAACCTCCTCCAACTTCCTTGTTTTGCAAATGACAAAGTGTTGGTATTTATACCCAACACAGGTTGTATGGTCGAAGGATCTAACAGACCGATCGATAGATCATCTGTCGATCACAAAGCCATCGAAGGATCCACATATACTTCGAAGGATGGCATATCCTTCGAAGTCCATCTGTATCCATCGAATGATATCTTTCGAGCTCATCGAAGGATATACACAATCCTTCGATGCCTTATCCTTCGACACAAAACATTATACAACCATAATCTAACTGTTTGTCTAGCAAAACCCACGCGGTCAACCGAATAACCCTCTCGTTTGACCACTTCAAACGAGCGGGTCTATACACGTTCGATAGACCGTTTCACTAACTATTACAAATTCAGCGTAAAATAAAACTAATCTATTCGACAAGCATCGGACACAAAATCTGCATCAACACCAAATCGATTGATTCTTCATAAACGGTCGAAATTTGCAAAGTTTTGAAAGTTCAAATCTAAAATTTATAAATTTATTAAACTTTCAAACTGTCGGACGGTAGTTGATTGATATATGGTCATACGTGTTTCGTTTGTTTATGTTAACTATATTCCAAGCAGTTGTTCTCATTACGCGTTTAGATTTCTTGCATGTGCAGATTCTAAAGGCAAGGAGAACATGGTCGATGACAAGCTTCGGAATGAAGACACGACGTGAAGGCACTCAAATGATGAAGATGATCGAGTTGCCGCTGACCATCATCAACACCACAAGGATCTCAAGCTATAAAGATCAAGTCTTTCACGAGCATAACTCAAGGGGGAGCTTATGTTAAGGGGGAGTTTGTCAACACACTTCCTACATGTAACTGGGAGTTTGTTGATACACTTTCTGCTTTCAACGCGTGAAGACTTTGAAGATCCTCCGACATGGAAGACATGGAAGATGAACCTCACGAGTAGCGTCCAGGGGGGAGTTTGTTGATACATATTATGTGGACATGACTCGGCTCGGTTCGACTTGGTTCGGTTCGACCCGGTTAGGTTCGGCTCAAGCCCGACGTCACGACATTCCTCCGTCGTGCGCCCCCAGAGTTCGACACGCGAAGCACGAAGCGCCGCGAGCCGGTTCCCGCCGCCACATCATCATGACATCATCATGATGATGTCACATGTTGACTAATACTTACAATTTGAATTTGTTGAATTCATGTACGTATAACATGTGCATGCTGATTGGGGCCGTGAATTAATGTTGGGCCAGACTTATTGGTTGAATCAGACCACTCACATGGGCTTTAACTACCTTGGGTCAATTCAATTAAACTGGGCCGGACCCAATACATGTCGACGAAAGTGAATTGTGTTTCGTCGACTTTGATGAATTTGTTAGTGTGTTTCGCCGAGAGTTCTGTTTCGTCGAAGCTATGTTGCTGTGACTATAAATAGACTGAAGACAGAACACAGAACTAAGAACACAAGTGTGAAAGAACACACACACGAGAGAACTAGAGAGAGAGTTTACAGAGAGAATTTGTAAACATTGATTTGTAACCGTTTCAAGTATTAATACAATGAAGTGTTAATCGTTGAGTCTCGTGTCTATCATTTACGTGTTCGATCTCGGTTTGCTATCTCGGTTGGATTCCGCACAACCGGGTTGGTTTGTACACAAGGATTAGGCGACTAGATCCTCCCCTAGCCGGACCTACACTTTTATTAGGTATTATCAACCTTAATGGCTAATGAGGATTTAAAGCCTCTTGATTATGTATCAGAGATTGTGTTCTGCATAGAAGAAAAAACGAGGACCGGGAATTAGAAAAAATGAGCAGTTGGAACAACCTTTCAAGAAATCGAAAGGTGATAATTTCGTTATCACGATGTCCAGGCAGTGTGATCGAGTAATTTTGCCTTTTAATATTGTTCTGATTAATGACCTAATTCTTGGTAATTTAAGTTTTATACTCTGACTAGCATTTGATGTAATGTTTTTGTTTATAATCATTATACACTTGATGCAAGTTTTTGTTTAGAATCAAAAACCCATTTTAGCAGCCCAATTGGAAACTTGACTACCGATTACATTGACCTTAGTTAACCCAAACGGAACCTACTTAGGGTTTTTGTTAGAATGCAAAGATAAAAACATATGTTATTATACCGTTGATATGCCCGTCCACCGGACGGGTATAGAACTAGTTATCTTCAGGGAAGAGACACCAACATTATCCATAAACTCTATTAAAGACAAAAAAAACAAAATATACAATCAATTTTACCATAAATATCCTATTATCTGTACATAAGTTAATCACAGAATCAACAAAAACAAGTTACAAAGTACAGCATGATTTTAAACCCTAAATTAGAAACAAGGAATCATTACAAACAGCTGATCGTGTAAAAGAAGAAACATAAAATTGATTACACAAAACTTAATTGTTGAATCAGGAAGAACCAGAACAAACTTCATACTATGAGAAACCGTAGCTTGTATGAAACCAGCAAACCAAAGTTGTTTTGAAATACGAGTACGAGAAGAAGCAAAACAGAGGAGTATATTTTCATTTTCATGGAAATTTAAGTTTAACCCTCAAATATCTTTATTAATTAATTAATTCGTTACTTAACAAACACTTAGATATAATATATGGTTTCATATTAAAATTTTTATATTTTGTTTTAGTTTTAAGAAATTACGCATATGGTCCCGATTGTTTGCTTAATCATCATGGTTACGTTAATTATTCCAGAATGACTATTTTACCCTACAGAAAAAGAAAACTACACTTACCCAACCACCACTTTCCCTTTTCTAACATTTGGGTTCCCCCATAGCGGTTGTTGTCGCATAGGGTAAGGTTCATGCGAGAACCACCTTTATTGCGAGAACCAATGTGAACACAACCTAAAATAGCTAAAAAAACCTAACCCCACCCCAAAAAAAACCTACCCCCCCCCCCCCCCTCCCCCATATTTTTTATGTTAAAATCGCTACTTTTAGTAGCCAAAAAATTTATTTTTATTTTTTTTAAATTAAAAAAATAATAAAAAAAAATTGGCTACTAAAAGTAGCGATTTTTTTATAAAAAATATTAAAAAAAAATTGTGTTTTTTAGCTATTTTTAGGCATTTTTGGTTGTGTTCACATTGGTTCTCGCGTTTCTCGCAATAAAGGGTGGTTCCTAACGGATCTTTGTCCTTGTCGCATAACACCAAGAACAAAGTTGAATGTGGTCTTTGTTTAGCCTCATGGGGTACGCATTGGTGGAGATGAGAGGCGTGAGAGATTTAGTTGGTCGTATGTGGCGGTAGACAAAACTTGATCCATCGAAATCCATGGCGTGAGGTGGTGCTTAAAGTTAATTATAAAAATGCATATGCACACATTGCTTATAATTATTAGACAAGCTTATGACCGTGGCCTTTGGAACCAGCTTTAACTTGTTGGGTTGCCGGAACTTTGAAACAAATAAAATCATGTGTTTAAAAGAATGCACAGTTTTACTTTATTTTTTTGTAGGGTTGTTTTATCCTTTGCAGAATCATTGTGTCCATGATATTCTAATGTATTCATACTCTAGTGCATCCTCTTCTTGTCTATATCACCTTATGCATCATCATCTTCTTGTGCAACATTTTAGTATTTTCTTAAATTGTAACTATGATCATCAGTTATTCAAATCACAATGTCATAAATTTAATAATTAGGATAATGCACCAAATTTATAGCAAGAATCACCGTATTGTCACTTTTTAAAATAATGTGTCAGTTTAACAAACCTGTGCATCATAACAAAAAGTTACTGTATTTTCATACTCTAGTGCATCGTCTTCTTGTCTACGATATGTTCATTGTTTTTGACTAGCCAGCTCTACGACACAAAGTAACAGATCGAATCTAAAAGATGCCGACATCAGGAAGGATTTCTTCAGTAACATCCACCAATTCTTCCACTTCCACTTGTTCGGCTTCTTCAACATCACTTGCTTCTCTATCTCTCAGCATTTGTTCTTCGTGATCTCTCTTCCACTCGTTTACCCACCTTTCCCATGCTTCCTTCAACTGCTTCCTTTTTTCGCACTCCTGCTCGCTTAATAATACTGATATGTCTTGATCCTCAATCTCATACTTTTTACTGTATTTTTTTAGATTCTTCAATATTTCTTCCTCCTTCTCGGGACTTAACAAGGATGGAGGTCGAGGCCTCCATGAAAACTGCACATAATTCGCATTGTTATATTTATCAAACATGATTCAGGGATCAGCGTTTTCTGTGAGACATACTGAATCGACTATAGTAAAAGGGATTGTCAAAGATTTTGTTTGGTAAGTGTGTCATCTCAACACATGTCATGCAAAAAGAATTAGCTTAAAGAGGAATGGGTCAGATTAAAGTTTATTATAAGTGCATACAACCTCCTCGTAAATCATTTTATACAAAGATATAGATTGTGATTGTAACAAAACTGCTTTCATAACCATAAGACATAGTTGTTTTTATTTTATTTTTTAATGGGGAAAAAGTGTTATTGTGCCAATCCAACACAAACTGTTTTGATCTGTACTAGGGGGCTGTTTGGTGTTGGGTTTTCAAAATAGATTATACGTTTTCAAAATAGATTTTGCGTTTTCAAAACTCCGTTTTGAAAAAGCATGTAGGTACATGCTTCTCCAAAACTACGTTTTGGAGGCAGGTAATCACTTTTTCATCCAAACACTTTTTTAGATTATTTATGTTTTACAAACGCAATAATCGAATAATCACTTCAAAACGTAATTCCAAACACCCTCTAATAATGCAACTGTTTCAACCCAAACCTGTTTTGACCCGTTATCTGACCCACCCAACTAGACACCTCTATGTAATGAAGGAGCTTCCAAATTATTTATAAGGTATCTACATCTTTACATTTTCAAGTAAGTTGTTTAATCAAGTGATTGGCTTTTCGATAACAAGGAATTGATCATCTACACCAAATCAATTACTATGTTCTAATAGATTTGGAGGCATTTAAAAGTGCAGAAAAATTATGCCATTAACATAAAAGGTGCATAATTACCTGAAAGAAATGGTCCTTGGGTACGCGGTAGAGTAGCTTGCCATTGCATAACCATATGTTAAATCCATTTTCCATCTCATGCCCAGAAGTAACTGAAGTTGCAACATACCTACAAACAGACTCCGCAAATGAATATTAGTTGACCTTAGCATACATAAAGCTAGAGCTGGCAATTTTGACCCAATCAATAAATTAAAATTTTCTTTATAGTTTGGTATACCTTCCGGTGGGATCCCATTCAACATCTGTTGCCATAAAATGTTCCGTAATGGCAATAGTTTGAAGCTCATCAACGTTGTAAAACTCGAATTGTCCATTGAATCCCTTCAATTCAGCCAAAATAATAAAATGGCCACTAGGTGACCAAAAGAGAGCATTTGCCTGCTTTTGCTTTAGGGTTGTGAGCTTTGACACTTTTCCACCTTTAACCGAATAGAAACTAACATCGGGCCTCGGATTATCGCCATGAATAACCACAAATCTGTCACCTTTTGGCTCCCATGCAAATGAAATAACCTTATCGTTCTTGTTGTCAAGCTCAAAAGCCTCGATAGGAATGTCACGCTCCTTGATTCTGAAAAGCTCGAAGCCTGTATATGTGTTCGTTTTCGTTTTTGTGTATCGCTCAACTTTGACTGCTAGATACTCCCCATTACTTTGCCAATACATTTTGCAGTCACTAACACTGAAAAGGATCTTCTTCCTTAGCTCTACTTTGCTTGGGATTTGAAACAGACTCACCTAAAAGAATCATAACATTTCAATGCGAAGAATTACAACGTATTAGCTGGTAAAGACAGGTTTGGGTTTGAAACCCTTCAGGCGCGATGGGTTGACTCTTAATTGGTAAGCATATTTTTGTTTACAAACACCAAACTTACATAACGCAAGGTAATATGTTTATCACAAGGACTGTATTGGGTATAGTCAGGTTTCAAATCGAACCCATTTTGACCCGTTTATCCAGCCCGTGGCTGTAAACGAACCGAACGTTCAGCGAACAGTTCGTAAACCGTTCGGCGGGAAGTTCGTTTATGTCCGTTCGATTAGCTTAACGAACGAACACAAACAAAAAATTCCGTTCGGTTAGCTTAGTGAACGGACACGAACACAGGTCTCGTTCGTTCGACTACGTTCGTGAACGTTCGGTAATATGTTCATTTACGTTCGTTCGTTTCCGTTTGATTATATCAAAAAAATAATAAATAATAAACCTTTTATCTAAACATATTGAAAACTTGAAACCCTTTTTTTTCTAAGTTAGCTAAAATTTGGACATTCCAAGACATTTTTGGGGATAATTATGTCTAAATTAGTTAAACTTAATTCATCGTTTGGTACTCTAGTAGACTTCTTGTATTTGATTTATCATTTGATGGTTGTATTTAACTACTTATATCCAATGTTTCAGGATAACAATGTTTTTATTTTTTTATTTTCAAGTTAAACGTTTGTTTGCGTTTGTTTTTATTTGCTTACGTTCGTTTGTGTTCGAGACCAGTGTTCACGAACTGTTCGTGAACAATTGAATTTCCTTAACGAACGAACACGAACATAAACTTATGTTCGGTATGCGTTCGTGAACAGTTCATGAACATGTTAATTTTCTTAACGAACGAACACGAACATGGCCTTGTTCGTGTTCGTTCGGTTCGTTTACAGCCCTAAGCCCGCCCATTCTGCCACCATTAGTCAGTATTGAAATGGAATAGAACACTTACTCGTGCGGGTTGATTTCCACCGCCAAGTTCAGGAACAAAGAGCGCAAAAATAGAATCAGTTGGTGACCAGCAAAAGTCCATGACATTTTCAACGTGAATGGATTTTTTGTCTATAAGATCGAACGTCTCGGTTTTATACACAGAGATGACGTTTTTCCCAAGTCGAGCAAAATATTTGTCTTCTTTTCCTCCACCCCATCTGCAAACGCACAAACATATCCACACCAACAACACATAAATATAAAGAAAAAAGGTAACTCATATGAATATATAATCGAACTAGTTCATTACCTGAAAATAGGCCAAGAAACCCCAGTGAAACCGCAAGTGCCTCCAAATGCAAACTCATCTGCGCTTTCCTTGAATTCTTTCATTACTTTTCCAGTTCTCACATCAAATATGTTAAGCACTACTCTCTGATCATGAGCGAATCATACAGTCGTTAACGAACAAATATCATAATAATCATTAAAATTTGGATAAAAAATGGCATTCTCACATGAGTGTCGCGAGGATTGCTTGGTTCTTGACTACTGCAAGTCACCAAATATTTCTCACCAGGAGAGAAGTCAATAAGTTTGACCTACAGTTAAGAGCACAGTTTCAGGATCATATGCAAATAATCAGAAGAATAATTAAAACAATAATTACTGAAAGTAAAGAAAACATGATCATAAGAACCTGTGGATGAACATATCTCCTTAGTTGATTAAAACTAGAAGCACCACCCCACACAGCAGCACCCTGTCTATGGACAGTTGCTAAGTAGCTCCCTAATGGTGACCACTGCACAAAACTTTCGGTCCAAAACTGCAATCAGAAGAGAACAAATTCCACTTTTGAGTATTGATCTTTTTTTTCCGCCTTAAACAAGAAAAATAAAATAAAAACAAATATATAATTTACAGGGCGTTTGTGAACAGGATCAGCCTTCAGTTGTCTTGCATCATTCCACATGACCTCCGTGTCTGATCCAGAACGAATAACAAACTGATCTCTACCTTTCTCATCAGCAAGCCAATGATGCACATTCTCCTGAGTCTATTTAACAAGTTTCAACAAGATTATTAATTTTATATTATATAGTGTATTATATTATCAATAAATCCAAGAACCATAACGTCTTTCGTAGTGACATGTATGTTCTAATCTATAACCAAGGTAATAGTTATAAGATTAAAAAAAATACATACCAATGGTGTGTAAGGTTTAGTTTCTGGAGGATCCCACTTATCTGGGACATTCATGAGCTTGTCTATTTCATCAAACATCTTGACAGCTAAAATATGTTCTTTGCCTAGCTTGCGTCCGTTAGTATTTTCCTTAGCAAGCTCAGCTTCCTATAATAACAATTATCATCAAAAAACAATACAGAAGCCTTTACTTATACAATACAAAAGCCTGATATACTATAATTTCAAAAAAAGAGGATTATAAAAAGAAAAATGGACCTGAGGAGTGTTGTACTCGATAAAGCAATAACCTCGAGTTTTCCCGGTGTCTTCCTCTACAGGCATCCAAAGGCCATTCTCCTTGATTACACCGAATCGGCTGAATTTTCTTCGAACCACAGCTTCAAGTTTATCAAACTTTTTCCATGGCACAACTGGTAAGTTATCAACAACAATAATGCTCTCAAATCCAGCATCAAATTCCAACCGTTCATCCTCGTGTAGATCCTCATCGTCGCTAAAACATGCAAATATAACACATACTTAATTGTTCAACCACAAGCACATAATAAACAGTGTTAAACACTCAATCATTATCCCAATGCATATGTTAGTTAACCTAATTGTTCTCGGTATATAGCCAATAATTCTTGAGTCGTGTTATTATTTTCTGTTTATTACGTGTTTATATCATTTGTGCGTGTGCGTTGGTTCCGCTCTTGATACCTAACAACTTAACAAGTGCATAGACAAACAAAAAACATACAAACAAATCCAAGAGGCTAGTCATTTGTTCAAATATATCATGAATCTCAATCACACATACATAATAAATAGTAAAATTCGATGAAACATACATACTAATAGCGAGATACAATAAAAACGTTTAAATTGGTGAGAGATATACAGGTACAAATTAACATGAATGTGTTTATGAATTGGCTACCTTTTGATACCGAAATCTTCACCAGGAGGAAGGATAAGAGCGTGTAAAGATTCAGTTGTTTTATCATCGAACGTCATTGACATAATATCCGCCATGCTTACTCAAGTGATCGATCTGCAAAACCCTAATTCTTAAACCGTTTCAAACGTCAAGATTCAGATGAGTTTCTGTTACAAAGACACCGGGATTTAAAGTGTATATATATCCTAACACATGAAACTTGGGGAACAAGCAACAAAAAAAAAAACAAGTGTTTTTTTATTTAAATTAAATAACGAAACCAAAATCTAACGGCTCAAATACGGCTTTTTGGCTGGATAATTGGTTGGGTGATATACCACTACACATGAGGTTCCCGAATACTTTTTCTCTTGAAAAAAATAAGCTCTGCAAGGTCAACGAACGTATTTCTCCAAATAGCTCCGGTCCACAGGTCACTTGGGATTGGGCTAGGCCCATTTCAGTTGGGATTGAAAGCATAGAACTTCAAAATCTTTTGGATTTATTACTTGCTGTTGTTGTTTCGCAAGGTATAGACAAACAAATTTGGAAGCTGGATTCCTCTAGTCTGTTTACAGTTTCGAGCATCAAAAAATTCCTAAGCTCGGTTGACAGAGTACAGCCAAGCCGGGTTTTTTCATGGAATAACTGGACGCCGAAAAAGGTGGGTATGGTGGCATGGAGAGCGGAGAAGGATAGGCTTCCAACTAGAGACGCGTTGATTAGAAGACAAATTGGTATTACCGATGCGGCTTGTGTGTTGTGTGGAGATTATGTGGAATCGAGCGAACATTTATTCGTCGCATGCCATTTCGCTCAAATAGTGTGGCAGAATGTTGCATCCTGGTGTAAAATTCCACCCATTGTTGCTTTCGAGTTCAAAGATTTGTTGGATCTTCATGGTTATAGTCCGGGTTCGAGGAAAAGAAAAAAATCGCTGCAAGCAATCATCCATATAGTGATTTGGTGCATTTGGAAGACACTTAATGAGGTAATTTTTAATAATGTTCAACCAAACGTGATCAAGGTAGGTATTGGAAGAAGTTAAGTCTCTTGGCTATCTGTGGGTTAAAAATAGGTCAAAGGAATCAAATCTTTCATGGGAGGATTGGAGTCGTTTTTCGGTGTTTGAGTAAATTATTTCGGATTGGCTTAGGCCTAACCGGTGTATTTTTGATATTGTATATGTGGTGTCTAGCATCTTGCTAGTTGATTTAATAAAATTTTTCTGTCGGCCGTTCAAAAAAAAATAACGAAACTAAAACAAATATTTTTATTTAAAATTAAATCATATCCAATTTCATATTGAAGCGTATGAACGTGTGTTTTTTTTTTCTTGCTTGCTCCCCAAGTTTCATGTGTTTGGATAAACACTCGATATTTTTATGGTGGCGTAAAATGCGCTGCGTTTTGGTAAAATAACACATATAGTCCCCAACTTTTGAAAACTACATATATGTTTCTTGTGGTTTGTTTTTTTGTTACTCGGATAGTCCCTATATTGGATGGAGGTTAGTTTTCCCAGTTAAGTGGATGTAAAATTACTTATTTACCCTCAATGATAAAAAAACAAAATAGAAATTGATTAGGCCAACTATATTTAGATTATTTCATTTGTGAAACCTCGCGACCACACTTCATCTTCAACCTCCATTCACCTCCCGCTCACCCCAACCCCCTCCAGAGATTAAAACAGACACCTGTAGCTCCACCGAACCCGTCCACCCCCCCCCCCCCCGCTTCCGGCGATTAAAACACACATCGAATCCTTCATTACCAAACACCAGTCAATTATCAAAACCCATGAATCATTTAAAGAGTAAGAATACAAGAACGCTGAAAAAAAAAGTGAACTGATTCATGAGTACGATAAGAATGAAGCAAAAAAAGTGACCTCATGCCGACCGCCAAAAATAAATTTTGGTCCCAAATAAAGCATGTAGGCTGTTGTGGAGCGACTGCATGAATCCCACCCCAATTAGAATCTGAGAGCTGGAAAGGAAAACCCCGGTTAAGGAATAGACCATAACGGATGGCGCCTTTGAGATATCAAAGAACACGTTTGAGGGCTTGGCAATGAGATTGTTTTGGAGAGTCATGAACTGAGAGAGGCTTTTTTTTTTTTTTTTTTTTTTTTTTGGGTAATCTTATTATTTTTATGGCTAAAATGATGAAATAATAAGATTATATTTTATATGTAGTTAAAAATTTCCAAAAAATATGAAAAAGTTGATCAATCTTCATTGTTAATTTTTTATTTAAATCAATATCTATCAGCTTTTAAAACTCAAAACTCTTATATGCTTAAAATATTATTTTATAAAGTATATCATAAAAATTTATACTTTTTATTTCAGTATAATATTATTTTTGTATTGAAAAGCAACATTTAAACTTTTTTATGCATTATTAATTAAATATACTTGTGTGTCTTAATTAGTTTTTTTTATAAATGGTGTCTAAACTAGTTATAAGAGTGGTTCTAAAGTGTAAACTAATTACAACACTCCACACAGTAAGGCTAGCTAGTGTGGTATATCGTCCCTGTCCACCTCAGACTCGTTAGCGCCCCTTAGCGCCCCCTACCCATCCCCTGCTCGCTAAAGGGGGTGCCATCGATCCTCCGCCAGCCCATTAACGAGCGCTAATGGCAACTGCAGGTGGGACCCATTGTTTTTAGCCAATCAATTTTCTTTCTCTTTATTTTTGTTTTTTGTATTTTGTTTAATAGTGGGGCTTTAAACCATTGCACGCAAGTTAAAGAGAGAGATTTTAAAGTCCCTGTTGATACAACAAATACAAGACCAACGGTGGTAGCTGGACTGGCTAGGCAGAACGGTTGAAGGGTTCAACCTTGCCTAACGCAGGTCGTGGGGTCCCCCCACGTTTGCGAGACGTGGAAGGAGGTTTACTAGTTTATTGTTGTTCTTTGCTATAGATCCTCCTCTGAATTATATCCAGATTTGGAAGTGGTAGCAAAGGGAATGTGTGTGTTGGATGTGAAAGGGAATGACTTATGCGAGACAAGCATTCGATGTGGATGACCAGAGATTGGAGAATCAGAGCTGGTCCAGATGTCCTTGCTGAAGTAAATGAAGTGTCATTTTATAAGAGAAGGCATCTCCTGAAGTGGAATGGATTAGACTAGTAACCTCGCTTGCAGTGGAGGGTTTCCCCTTTCGGGGGTTGAAGGCTTTTGACCCCCGGATAATAGTGTGCATTGGCAGACCTGCTTTGCTTTTGCGGCTGTGGGTTGGTGAAGCGATCTTCAGATGTGACCGGCTACTGTTTCTGCATTGCTTTTCCCAACTCCCAGCTTTTCAACCGTTGAACCGTTTAACCTTTTGAGCGCTTACATATTTAATCATTTTATTTAGTCTTGAGCTACCCCCGTCATCAGCCCCCCAAGTCAGAGGCTTTTGGGTGATAGGCTTAAAGACTTCTGACTTTTATGTACGTATTTTATTGCTTGAAGGTTTCGAGGGTTCGTTGCTTGAAAGGTTGAAGGCAGTTAATGTTTTTGAATTTGAATTTCAAATAACTGACAATTGATTTGATTGATGTATGGCAGTTGATAGGGTGGCGGTTTTCGCAGGAGTTACTGTTTTGCCATTATTACCCCTATTGTAGACTTATATTTATTTTATTTTTCCAAACTTATCCATTTGTTTCACAATTTATTCCAAGTTCCTGCCATTTCCTCTCCTTCTTCTAAGGTTAGTTCCGGTTATCTTTTCATCTTGCATTTTCCATTTTTCGTTTTCAAAAAATGGGTGCTCGTAAGGACTTAGCAAAATCTTTTTCCCGTTTAACACAAGAGGAGATAGATTTATTTTGTATGGAATATGGTATTGATAGGAAGTTTGATCCCACTGCCCCTGCTTGTGATGTTCCCGTTGATAAACCACCTTCTGGTTCGATTGCCCTTTATTGAAGTCATTTTGAGTTCTCAAATCTTCGATATCCCTTTTCGTTTTTTGTTTTGAACTTGTTGGAGTATTATCGGGTTTCTTTTGGGCAAGTCCATCCAAAGGGGATGGCTAGGGTTTTGCATTTTGAGGTTTTATGTCGTGCTCTTGGCTATGATCCTTCCCTTTTACTCTTTCGCCGGTTTTTTCGTTTGGCTAAGAATGGCGATTGGTTTACTTTTGAAACAACCAAAGTTGATACCTGCCTTATTTCATCGATGGTTACTACGCTTGGGGCTTGGAAAGACCGCTTTTTCTGGGTCTCCGATACTATTCTCCCATTTAAAATGGTGTGGAGGAATCCGGATGCTGTTCTCAATGATCCGGAACCTTCCGAGTCTGAATTGAATGCTGTTTTTCTCAATGCCATCCGGGGGTGCCCTTCGAGGGTTCGTCCCTTTCCTGAACACTTACTTGTTCTATTAGGGGTTAGTAAAATTTGGGGGAATGTTGATCGGATCCGGTTCTTATGAGGAGTGGCATGGGTATGCATTTTCCTTTTTTGTCCTTTTTATGTTTTTCTTAATCTATGACTTATGTGTTGTTGTTTTTTGCAGTCATGTCTGCTTTGGATTTTATTAAGAGCGACGACACTTCTGATGTTGTTTTTGAGGATGCTCCGTCTGTCCCTGGTGAGAATGTTGTGGTTCGGACTGCTGATCAAAGGTTTGAGGGCTCAGGCTATGTTAGTGCTGCTACTGCTAAGGGTTTTTCTAAGTCTAATGCTCCTAAGTCTTCAACCCGCCGATCTTCTCGTCGGTTGTTGAAAGCTGGCCCTCAATCCACTTCTATTGAACCAGTGGACTTGAGCGATGATATTGAAGTTTCAGAAGATCAAGGTGTTGAAGCAGGTGCTGAGAAGGATAAGGAATTGGTTGTTCATGGTAAAAAGGTTTCAGGCAGGAAGGTTGTTGCCACTCCTGTTCAGGAGTCTTCGAGCAGGGATGTTGAAGGGTTGGATCCGGAAGGGATTTATATGCCTAAGTGGTCGGTGAAGAATGATGACAGTTTCAAAGATGCTGCTGTTTGTGAGGATGTTCTGAGTCACATTGCCCCTCCCTCGGTGCATGAGACTATTGCTGGAATGGATGATGACCTGATGCTGTCCCGTATGATTTTGAGTACTTGCAACCTTGCTGCCATGCTTCCTCAAGGCATTGCCCGTTTTCGTCAAAGAATGCACGAATATGAAGAATTCTCCAAGAAGAAGGATAAAATGAAATCCTCTATGGCTGGGATGAAGAAGGAAATAGCTGGTTTTGCCGAGAAGGAAGCAGCATGGGAGAAGAAGGTTAGTGATCTGAAAAAGATGCATGAGATTGAGATGGGTGATTTGAAAAAGAGCTTCGAGGCTGATAGGTTGAAACTTAGGGCTGACCGGGAAGCTTTGTTTGTTCAGCAGCAGGCTTTTGGTAAGGAGAAAGAGAGGTTGAAGGCTTCAGTTGCTCAAGCTACTGGCGATAACCAATGGCTCATTGAGCAGGGTTTCCATCAAGTGGTTACCTATCTGCTGCACTCCAAAGAGTTTAATTCTGCCCTTGGCGATGTTTATACTAAGCTGCTTAATTTAGGAAAACACCAAGGTCTTATTGCAGGTTATAAGCTCCATGAGTCCGGTCATCCTTTGGAGAAGTCACCTCTGTTTCGGCCCGAGGCATCTGATGTTTTTAAAGGCTCCGTTGAGCAAATGGAGAAGCTGACTTATCCTTACATCCACCAAGTTTCTGGTTGCTTTGGTAATCCTCTTGCTGTGTTGCAAGGTTTGAAGCCGGAGGGCTTGAATGAGAAGGTCTGTGCTGAAGTCCTAGGATCTCTTTCAAGGAAGAGGTCTTATTCAGGTGATAGTGACGATACCCTTTCAGGTCAGCCGGATGTTCCTAAGGATGCAATCTTGGAGGCTTCGGCGGTTGGTGGTGATGGAGGTGTGAAGACTAAAAAGTTGAAGAAAACAAATAAGGCCAAGGGCGAAGGGCGAAGGTTCTGGAGTTTCCAAATCTGTTGATGCTTGATTCGTAGCTTTCTTAGCACTGAAACAATTTATGTTTTGTAATGTTGACTTGAACAATATTAGGTTATTAGGAACCCTTAAGGTTCCTGTTCGTTGTGTTTTAAGGCCTTTGTGGCCGCTGGAACAGTAGTTTAAGCTTGCAAGTTACTAGGACTTGCTTCTAACTTATGTTTGAAAGTCTTTTTTGGGCTTTCTTTTATATGATGTTATGTTTTAACTATATATATATATTTTTTTTATTATGGTTTTATGCTTGTGCCTCTTTGGTCAAGGCTGTCCATTTGGTTTTTAACCGTCCAGGCCTTTTGGCTGTCTGTCAATAGGTTGAAGCCTTTAAGGTTTCGGGGTATTGTCCGGGTGGCTTGAAGCCTTGAAGACTTCTTGGTTTTGCGTCCTGGTTTGGTTTGTACCTTTGTGATTTTTGTCCAATTGACTTTGTTCTTTTTGGATTTGCTTTGTTCTTTTTGTAACTTTGTCTTTGTCGTGATTGTGCTGCCCTTATGTTTTTTATACCTAAAAGGGTTCAGTGCTGCAGACACTTAGCCTTGGCATTTTTAACAAGAAGAGATGGCACCTATCCTTTTAATCATTTCTTTTGGTTTTTTAGCCTTTTCGTAGACTATATTTCTAAGACTTAGGGAGCATTTGGTGTGGGCTGCTTATACCCGTCTATGAGACAATTTTATTTTTCTTAACAAGTCTCATGGAGTTGTATTGGTTTAGGAACTCACCCCTTATATAGGCTCATTCAACCCTTGAACCTATTGAGCGATGTGGCCTGGGAGCTCATCCCCTTACATGGCCCTTGCCATGGAGTTTTTTGCTAGGTTCTCAACCTGATTTTGGGATAGAAAGACAAGTTTGATTAAAACAACTTCATTCATTAAAGCAATACTTGCTTTTTACAAAAGGTATTCATAATCCTGCTTTCAATACATTTTGATACAAACCAAACTTTCCGTTTAAACATGGAACCTTTTCAGTGTTTTGCCGTTCCAATGCCTTGGCAGCCTTTTGCCTTCTGAATCAGCCAGCTTGTAGGATCCACCTTTGTGTGCTTCAAGGATGGTGTACGGGCCCTCCCATTTTGGGCCAAGCTTTCCTTGATTTTCTTTCTTGCTGGCTTCGTTGTTTCTAAGGACCAGATCCCCTGGCTTGAAACATTCGTTTTTGACTTTTTTGTTGTAGTAAGCTTCCATTTGTTGCTTGTATTTGGCTTCTTGAATTGCGGCTTGATCTCTTGCTTCCTCTAGGAGTTGTAAATTCAACATGGTCTCTTTTTGGTTTGTTTCGGGATCCATGTTGACAATTCTTTGGGTTACAACTCCTATTTCGGCAGGGATCACAGCTTCAGATCCAAATACCAAGCTGTAAGGTGTTTTCTTATGGCTTGTTTTTTCTGTTGTTCTAATTGCCCATAGGACACTAGGCAATTCTTCAAGCCAGTTGCTTTCGTATCTTCCCAATCTTGTCTTTATGCCTTCCACTATGCTTCTATTTGTTCTCTCAACCTGCCCGTTTGATTGCGGATAAGCCACTGAGCTGAAAACCTGATCGATTTTGTATTCTTTGCACCAGACGCTGAAAGGCTTCTCGGCAAATTGCCTTCCGTTATCAGTGACAAGTACTCCTGGCAATCCATAACGGCAAATGATGTTTTCCCAGACAAAGTCAATGACTTGCTTTCCTGTGATCTTGACGAGTGGCTTGACCTCGGGCCACTTGGTGAAATAGTCTACTGCCACTAATAGGAATTTCACTCCCCCTTTGCTTGGGGGAAATGGACCAACAATGTCCATTCCCCATTTATGGAATGGCCAAGCGGAGGTTATTGGGACTAAATCATGCTTGGGATTTTTTGGGACTGGTGCGTGGATCTGACAGGCATCACATTTCTTCAATTCTTCGGTTGTGTCACGATGCATTGAGGGCCAGAAATATCCGAGGTTCATGAGCTTTGCAACTACCGACCTAGCTCCAAAGTGAGCTCCACACACACCCTCATGAATTTCCTTGATCAAGTACTTACTTTGCTCAGGACCGACACATCTTAGCAAGGGAGCAAGGTAACCCTTTTTGTAAAGGGTTTCTCCTTGTAGTATGTATTGTCTTGCCTTGATTTCAACCCTTTTGGCTTCCACTTGATCATTGGGTAATTCACCATTTTTGAGGAACTTTCTTATGGGAGTCATCCAGTTTGGTTCTTCTTCGGTAACCACGTCTTGAACCTCCAATTCATCAATGGATGGGGCCTTCAACACTTCTACCAGTACCTTCTTGGTGAGATGGGCAAAAGTGAGGGATGCAAGCTTACTTAGGGCATCGGCCTTCTTGTTTTGAGATCTTGGGATCTGTTTGATGTTGCATGCTTGGAAGGTACTCATCAGTTCCTTGGATTTTTCTCTGTATTTTTTCATGTTGGGCTCTTTAGCTATGTAGCTGTCATTGACTTGACTTGAGACCAGCAATGAATCCGTGAACACTTCAAGCTTTTCAACTTTCATTTCTTTGGCCAGCCTTAGGCCGGCTATTAGTGCTTCGTATTCAGCCTCGTTATTGGTGGTCTGAAAATCAAAACGAAGAGCATATGTGAATTCCAAACCTTTTGGGTTGATCAAAATTAATCCAACCCCTGACCCTTCAACGCTTGAAGCCCCGTCGGTAAAAAGCTTCCAGGCTTCAGGGTTTGAAGGTTCAGTGGTGGCAGTGTTTACTTCAGTAACTGTTTGGTTTGGGACTTCCACGATGAAATCGGCCAAGACTTGAGCCTTGATAGCTTTCCTTGGGACATAGGTGATGTTATGTTCACCTAGTTCTATGGCCCATTTGGCTAATCGGCCCGAGTTTTCAGGTTTTTCAAGCACACTCTTAATAGGTTGGTCGGTGACCACTTGTATGGGGTGTGCTTGGAAATACCTTCGAAGCCTTCTAGCTGTTTGAACTAAGGCTAGGGCAAGTTTTTCAAGGGGAGGGTATTTTGTTTCAGCTAATTTTAAAGTTTTGCTGAAAAAATAAACGGGTACCTGGGCCTTGTCTCGCTCAATGGTGAGGACTGCACTGATGGCCTCGTCCGTGATTGAGAGGTACACCGATATTAACTCCCCGGTTTTTGGTGCCGCAATGTCTGGTAGGGAAGCTAGATGTTGTTTCATCTGGTTGAAAGCTTCTTCAGCTTCTTCAGTCCATTTGAAATCCTTTTTATCTGAGCAGTTCTTGAGCGTTTTGTAGAAGGGCAGGGATCTTTCGGCTAACTTGAAGGTAAAACGCTTCAAGGCTGCGAGCTTCCCATTCAAGCTTTCAACCTCCTTCTTGGTCTTTGGTGGCTTGGTTTCAAGGACGGCTTTTACTTTGTTAGGGTTGGCTTTGATGCTTTGTTTTCCAACGATATGGCCCAAGAATTTTCCTTCCTCGAATCCAAATGAACACTTTTCCGGATTAAGTTTCATGTTAACCTTTCTGAGGTTCTTGAAAGTTTCTTGAATATCATCGAGCATTTGATATTCCGTCTTGCTTTTAATAACCAATTCATCGACATATGCCTCCATGTTCTTGCCAATTTGGCTTTCGAAGGCTTTGTCAACGAGCCGTTGATAGGTTGCTCCTGCATTTTTGAGGCCGAAAGGCATCTTTTGATAGCAAAAGATCCCTTTGTCCATGTGAAAGGCTGTCTTTTCCTCATCCTCTTTTTTCATGAGGATTTGGTGATAGCCTTTGTATGCATCAAGAAAGCATTTGAACGAGTAGCCTGTGAGGGAGTCAACTTTGAGATCAATTTCTGGTAGTGGATAGTAATCCTTAGGACAAGCTTTGTTAAGATCCTTGAAGTCTATGCACATCCTCCAAGAGTTGTCTGGTTTCTTGACCATAACTGGGTTTGCAACCCATGACTGGTACTTGACTTCTCGGAGGATGCCGGCTGACACAAGCTTTTCAACCTCTTTGCAGGCTGCCAGACTTCTTTTAGGTGCCAAGCTTCTTTTCTTCTGGACCACAGGCTTGACCTCTGGTGGTATTCTCAATTCATGCTCGGCAATATCCCGGGGGATCCCAGTCATATCTTCAGGACACCAAGCGAATACATCGCTGTAATGTGTTAGCAATTTTTCAAGGTATGAAAGGGTTTCTTGAGAAAGGTCTGGGTTGACCCTTATTCTTTGTTCAGGGTATTTAGGGTTTATGACCAATCTTTGCCTGTCTTCTTCACTGTTTGAACTTTCACCTTCAATCATGTAGGCTTCCTGAGAGGGTTGAAGGGTTGCTACGCCCCTTTCGGTGGGAAATTTGACTGTGCCATGGCCAATAGACACGGCCATGTAAAATGCACACTGTCCTGGTCTTCCGATGATCACATCATAGCTTGAGGGGATGTTGATAACCACAAAGGTGAGTGGTTGGGTTCTTTCTTTTAAACCTTCACTGAAACGAACATTAAGTGTCAGTTGCCCTAAAGGCTTGAGGGGTATGTCAGCGATACCTTTTGTGGAGGTCCCAGAGGGTTGAAGCCTTGAACGTTCTTCATTGCTCAATTGGTTGAAGAATTTTTCGAACATAATTTTGGTGGCTGCCCCCGTGTCTATGTATGCCTTGCATGTTTGCAACGTTCCCACGGTAGCTTCTTCCACGAGAGGGCTAGGGAGAGGGTCATTCTCCGTAGGGGGGAAACAGACACACTGAAGCTCCCAAGCTTCCAACCTCTGCCTCTTGTGAGGAACCCTTCCATCGAAATCTACCATGTTGACTTCCTTACCCTTTCCTTCAGCCATTTTGTCCCGGACTCCCTTTACCAAATGAGCGAGTTCTCCGGACTTAACAGCTTCTTCTATTCTTTTCTTGAGTTGGAAGCAATCATTGGTGTGGTGACCTTTTTCTTCATGAAACTCGCAGTATTGGGTGGAGTTCTCGTTTTTCCTGCTTTTGGGGAGAGGTCTAGGAGGTCGAAAGTTTTGTTTAACTTCTTCTGTTGCAAGGATTTCTTGAGGGGTCTTTGTGAGGGGTGTGAAACTTATGCCTTTTTCCCTGCTTGAAAGGTTCCGACCTTCAGACCTTCGAGGGTCTGAACCCTTTGACCGCCTGTCATAGGAGTTGAAGTTCCCTCTTTTTCTGGCTGGACTGTTGCTTCTCCAGCCGGACCCTCTTTTTCTTTGTTCCTTAATGTCTACTGCCTCCTCTCCCCGGATGTGGGCTTCAGCCCTTTCAAGAGCTTCTTCTAAGGTCTTGGGTAGAGATTTGTTGAAATCCCTGGTAAGGTACTTAGAGGTGATGGCATTCATGAAGCCAGCCAACCTCATTTTCTCATCGGCCCCTACATAAGTCAGACCTTCCTTCTTGTATCGTTCAATGAAAGCACGGAGACTTTCATCATCGCGTTGCTTTATCTGAAAGATCACTGTTGCGTCTTTGACATATCGTCTTTGTTGAGAGAAATTGGCCAGGAAACCCTTACTGAGATCGTCAAAGCTTCGAACGCTTTGAGCAGGTAAATCGTTGAACCAGATCCTGGCGGATCCAACAAGAGTTTGCATGAACATTAGGCAACACTCAGCGTTGGACCATTTCTCTATCCGAGCTGCACCGGTGAAGATCTGAAGATGGTCCTCAGGATCTTCAGTCCCATCATATGTCCTGATGTGGGCCGGCATTTTGATCTTTGACTGGAAATCATAATCGGCTATCTGTCTTGAGAAGCATGAAAGGTTACTTGGCTTGTATGGTTTAGCCAAGTCTTCTTCAGTCCTTGCATCCACATTACTGCTATTGCCGTTGTTTCCCTGAGTGGCAAGCACTTGATTGATGAAGTGTTGCCATGGGAAGTTGGTCATCATCTGGGTCATCATGTTGGTCATGGGGTTGAAGCCTTGAAGGCTTCCCGGACCAACGGAGCAGTTTATCCCGAGGGGAGCACTCATAACAGCACTTCGTGCTAAGGGGAGCACGGACAGAGCTTGCTCCCATGTAGTTGTAGTGGATACTGGATAGCTTGTCACTGGGGATTGAAGGAGCTGGTCAAGAGTCAGCTCATGTCCCAAAGGAGCACCACTAGTAATTGGTTGGGAAGAGAAGATAGGATGCACCGTAGGATTTGTCATAGTGGACAGATAAGGGTGGGGGTTTGAAAGGTTACTGGGACCAGCCTCACTTCTTGTTGCAAAAAGAGGAGGAGGTGGTCCAGGAGACAATGTTGGCTCAGGTTCGTCATAGTCTAAACGAATCCTCACCCCCTTTTCTCTTTCTTTATTCACATGCTGGTTGAGAAGAGTCCTTAGCACAAGGAAATTGTTAGCAACCCCTTCAGGGGTGAGTTCAACACACGATGGGGCATCAGAGACACCGATATTGGGAGATGGAACTCCGGATCTGGACGGAGTTGGTGTGTTGAAGTTAAGGAACTCGGGTGTGCTCCCCGGAGTTGAAAAAGAAGTTGGTATAGCCACGTGAGCTTGGCTACTACCCGGAGTAGAAGCGTTTGGGATCTGATTTACTTCTTCCGGGGATCCACTTTCAGACATGGTGATTTTAAGTGAATAGAGCTACACTACTAGGTCTTTTGGAGAAGAAATAGCGGCGTAGCCCCACGGTGGGCGCCAACTTGTTGATACAACAAATACAAGACCAACGGTGGTAGCTGGACTGGCTAGGCAGAACGGTTGAAGGGTTCAACCTTGCCTAACGCAGGTCGTGGGGTCCCCCCACGTTTGCGAGACGTGGAAGGAGGTTTACTAGTTTATTGTTGTTCTTTGCTATAGATCCTCCTCTGAATTATATCCAGATTTAGAAGTGGTAGCAAAGGGAATGTGTGTGTTGGATGTGAAAGGGAATGACTTATGCGAGACAAGCATTCGATGTGGATGACCAGAGATTGGAGAATCAGAGCTGGTCCAGATGTCCTTGCTGAAGTAAATGAAGTGTCATTTTATAAGAGAAGGCATCTCCTGAAGTGGAATGGATTAGACTAGTAACCTCGCTTGCAGTGGAGGGTTTCCCCTTTCGGGGGTTGAAGGCTTTTGACCCCCGGATAATAGTGTGCATTGGCAGACCTGCTTTGCTTTTGCGGCTGTGGGTTGGTGAAGCGATCTTCAGATGTGACCGGCTACTGTTTCTGCATTGCTTTTCCCAACTCCCAGCTTTTCAACCGTTGAACCGTTTAACCTTTTGAGCGCTTACATATTTAATCATTTTATTTAGTCTTGAGCTACCCCCGTCATCAGTCCCCTATGTGACATGACGTTGATTTGACTCTGACGTGGCACTATAAAGCCCTTAGACCATTGGGTATGGGGAGGATAGTTTCCAAAGGGACTATCCTCCACATAAGCGTCATGTAAGCATGGGAGGAGGACCCTCCCCTTGGAGACTATCCAAGGGTGTGGTGGATGCTCCTCATCTATTTTTTTATTATTATTTATTTGATATAATTAATTAATGAAAACAAAGTAAATGAAAATAAAAAAGTTACATTTAAATAAAACCTAAAAAAACAACCTAAAGTTACATTTAAATAAAAAAAACACACCTAAAAAAACCTAGAGTTACATTTAAATTAAAAAAAAAAAACACACCTAAAAAAAACCTAAAGTTACATTTAAAAAAAACTACACTCCCCCACTCCATTTTTTCCTAATTTTTTCCTTCATCATTTGTAAAATGGGATGGTCTTCCGGTGGATAGGAGCTAAGGTCGGCCGTCATTATTTTCCATTCCTCCAACTCGTGCGCTTCTTGTTGCTTCTTTAGCTTCTCCTCGGCTAGTTTTTTTTTTCATCTTTACCTTCTCGGTTTGTGTGTCGTTAAAGATTTCCTTGAATGATTTCAACTCGGCCATAACACCTTCCAACCTCGAACCACCACCACTTCCTGATGCGGCTTGTTTCCTTTTTTCTGCCGCTATTTTTTTACTTTTGTCCCTTCCTGGGGGACGTTCTCCATCTTCAATCGGCTCCTCCTCATAGTCGGGCTCGTCGTTGATATTTATTTGGCAACGACCGGTTGAGCCTCCAACGCTATAACTTCCTGACTCGGAAGTTTTAGACCGTTTCGTTGCTCGTTTCGCTTGTGCAACCTCATTTTGACATCCCTTCCATTTTGGGTGATCCTTTACAACTAGCCAAGCACGGACATGTGGGAAAGGAGCTTTGCTTTCATTTTCGTATAAACGCACCGCTTCATTGAAAACATTTTCGTGGTTCCACCCACTCGGTTTGTTGGCGAGAGTTGTGTTATAAAACCCACAAAAACGTTGGATCAACGTATTCATCTTGCGCCACTTCGAGCTGATAGAATCAATGGTTCTGTACTCGCCTTGTTCCATAAGCCCGTGGAATATATCAAGGGCTTCTTGCCAAAACGAATCGCTTAGTTGATTGTTACCTACAAGTTAGTAACAATAATAATAATAATATTTTGTAAGAAAAATATAGTGTACAAATAAATATTTAATAACAACAATAATAATATAATGTACAAATAATATTTAATAACGATAATAAAATAACAATAATAATATTTTACCGATTATAGGAGACGTTGAAGAGTTAATATATGCTTTCGCCAACGCCTCTTCCTCAATTTTTGTCCATTGTTGCATTTGTTTGGCCGGTGCGTCTTCCTTTTTACCCTTTCCCTTTCCCTTTTGATTTTTCTTTTTTGAATGTTCAGGTTGCGTTTCTGGCACAACCTCTATCTCATCATCTTGTTCCTCGATTTGTGTTTGAGGTGCTTGTGGCATGTTGGGTTGTTGCATTTGATATGGGTTGAACGGCATGTTGGGTTGTTGCATTTGCATTGGGTTGAACGGGTATTGGTTGAAAGCGTTTGGCATTTGTTGGTAACCCGCAAAAGCGTTGTCCATTACGGGTGTGTAGCCGGATGACGAAAACGGGTGTAAACTTGAGTTGGGATTATTTGGGTTGTAGGGATCCATAATTTTTTTTAAGGTTGGGAAAGGTTTTTTTTTATAAAAATGAGAGAAAAGTGGGAGTAGTTTGGTAAAAAAGTGGGGTGAAAAGTGGTTTAATTTAGGGTGCTACTTTCTACACCCCCCCCCCCCCTAATTACTTTTTACACCCCCTCCTCTCACATACTTACAGGTGGGGCCTGCGTGGGACCGACAGTTTTCCTCTCACAAAGGGGGGTATAATCAGGAGGGGTGGGGGTGTGTTTAGAATCAGCCTTAATTTATAGCGGTGGGGTGAATTTTTTTTTTTTTAAATGGTTGCAAGTTACCGTTGAGGGCCCACCCCATTCAAAAAGCTTGGCCCGTCTCCAACGTTACAATTCCGACACTTTTGCCGTGCCGGGCCCCAAGGGGGCGGTGTTCGACGAGGCTAAGGGGGGGGGGGGGGGGGGGGGGGCTCTGCCGATCCCCATACCCAATGGTCTTAGGGGCTTTAAACCACACCCCAACCTAATAAATTCAAGATGTCCATGGCTAGGTGTCTCACGCATGAACGTGCCGTGTGATTATAATGCTTCTAGAACGGTTTGTAATTTAACAAACATATATGGAAGCAAAAAAACGTGAAGACCGGTCACGTTAGCCGGCCCGCCACCACTGTCCCGGTGATGTGGGGGGCGTTCCCCTCGGCTGTTTTGCAGCGACCTCCCGCGTCAGAGACTAACGTTTAGAGGCGAGAGGGCAAGGGCTAACCCAAGTGGGTAAAGCGGAGTAGTCCGGAATCGAACCGCCGCAGTATGGAAGCAAACATTTCCCCACTTTAGCCACTGGGCTGCGTCCCTGAGGTACCCTTATTATAAAATACAGGTTCTAATAATTTCCATGGTGTATTGTCTTGTTGATTGATGTAAGGACCATTATAACGTCTCTTTGTGATGATTTACGTTTGTGGTTGATGATGAAAGTTCTCGTTGCCATTAAAAAAACTTGTATCATCATCAACACTTTACATAATTTATGAGATTCTCAAGAAAAATCACTTTATAGTTAACGCCATAGTAATGGTTAATGCCTCTTAAGGGACATTTTTCGCTACATTAGCATCATAACACTCATTCAACAAAATATGTAATCGTTAATGCTTCTTAATGCCCATTCAATCATTACTTTCCAGTTTTTTTCTTTCTTTATTTTTTTTTTTGAACAGCAAATTTTTATTATTTCTATCGTTTGTCAGACTTGAACCCAAGACATCCCTCTCCCAAGGTGTTTAAAGGTTTTTGCCTTTGCCAAGAGACCACCACCCCATTGGTTCCAGTTTTTTTCTTCATTTGACGTTATACTAGATAGTGGCGGATCTAGGATTCACGCCAAGCCGTAACGTTTTATAAATAAGCCGTAACGAAATCGAAAAAACATCAAATTTTTCCAAAATTTACACTAAAAACGTCAAATTTTTCCGAGCCAAGCCGTAGCGGAGGTTACCCCCCGGTTAAGGCTAGGTCCGCCCCTGATACTAGAAACATCTCTCTTCATGCTTCTATAACACCTATGGGACGGTTTTAAAGGCATTATCAAGCCCTTCATACACATATAATACCTATTACACATGGTTTAATAGAGAACAATTGTGGGATTTAATTTTACCTGAAATAGAAGCATTAATAGGCTTTTCGCAGTTATTTATAAAGGATTTGTAAACCTCATTTTCAATGAATATTTTGTGCAAAAGTAATTTGGTGATTTCCAATATTTGGAAAAATGTGCATTAACAGGGAGCAAAAATAGAAATTATGCACTTAACAATGAAAGTTCCAAAATTTTGAAGGGACCTTTTAAGTGGTCAATTTGGTAAAAGAAGATATCTTTGGACCTCAATAAGCAAAAGATCTTTGAATTAAACACATTATATCTTGTCTTAATAGTAGGGGTGGGTGTAAATTTCCGACACGACACGAAAACCTAATACAAATCGAAGGGTTTGGGTTTACCCTAAACGGGTTAGGGTCAGTTTCAGGTCGAACTCGCAAACCTGTTTAGCTAAAAGGTCAGGTTCGGGTCAAACCTGTCAGATTTGCAGGTTGACCCGTTTAGTATATCATATAAGATTTAGGGTAGATTCTGCCAATATATAGATAAGGGTTTATATTTAAAAGTAAAATTTAATGTAAAAGGGGACAGCATATTTTATTAGGTGTTGCTAATGATCTCTAGATTAAATGGTGGAAGGCTTGCATTTCTCTTGAGATATGCAAGTTCAACTCTCATTTGGTGCAGAGTGAGGCATTGGTGGGCAATGATAGAAGACCCAGGGAAACCTGGTTTCGTTCCTTTAGTCCAACGGGTTCTACCACTGTCATTTCTACGGGCGGGTGGGTTCAGGGGCGGACCTAAAGATGGTCCAGGCGTAGCACGGGCTACGACTCAACATTTTTCCGGTAGTGTAATTTTTTTTTCGATTTTTATACTAAGGACAACTCTAAACAACTACGAGGACACCCCTCAAAAAAAATTTACAAACCAATAATAAGCCCAGTTGGTGATGATGATACAAACCCAAATAATAAGCCCAAATAACTAAATAATAGCACATTAGATTAGCCCAAATAACTAAAAAAAAATTTCGAAACTGAAGCTTGTCAAGACGGATTTACGCAATCGAATCGGCCTGGAATTTTTGAACAACGCTACGGTTTGTGAGGTCGAAAAGAATTTTTTACTTTATTTATTTATTGTTGTTTTTTTAATATTGTATGATTGAACGGTAAAAAAAAAAAAATTGGGATACCCCTGAGTTAGTGTTCTAGTTCCGCCACTGGGTGTGTTACCGGGTTTTCCCCGGAATTGGTGGTGGACTCGGGTTACTCTCGGAGTACTCCGTTTGATCCAGTGGGTGCCCCGAGAGTACTCGTGATTGATTCTGTTTGCCGTTCAAAAATAATATTTTATAGGGTATTTGGGACGGTTAACTTTGAAATTAACTATGTCATTTTGCATAGGTCTATAGTTCGACGTTAGGGTTTCCATTAGATTTCTCTTCACCGCCAAAGGTTTCCACTATAAATGCTGCCATTCAGCAACCCTCCACTCTACAATCTTCCTTCTTCTTTACATAACCTGGGAGTTTTAACTTTATTTTTTTTTATTTACATGTGGTGTTCTCTTTGGTCAAATCTTTTTGTTATTTATTATATTTAAGTTGTGGGGTTGGTTCCGGTACAAACCATATTTATCCTACAAACCGTAAGAACAGATCCTAGCACTTAAAAAAGTTAAATTAGCACATACCAAAACAATATGTACATAAAAGTAGCACATTTGAATTATTTTAGCACATAAAAATTAATCAAGATAATTGATTTTAGTACATATTTGAATGATATTAGCACTTTTTTTAATTAGCACATTGAAAACAAAAAGGCAGATCCAAATAAAGAATTAATTGTTTGTTAGCATATTTATAGGGAATTCATTATAATTGATATTATTTAGGATATTATTTTATCATTTCTCTATAATTAGTTGGATGTCATGTAACACTTTTTAAATGGTTCTTACAGTTTGTATGCGAAATGTGGTTTGTATTTGATACTACTCCTTTAAGTTGTTTACATGATTCTTTTTGTTAAATTATCCTCCTGCATTTCAATTTTGGCTTTAGCTACATTGTCCTACGTGTCATTATTAGTATTCATGTTATATATACATTGTTGTCATGAACTTCATGTTTAGACTATCCGTATCAGTGAAAGGCTATCCTTTCAACAAACAACCTAATCAGCATGCCACATCAGCTTTTCACTTATTCTTCCCACAAACACTTTTTACCCATAACAATAACATATATATCATTCCCACAAACAGCCTTATTATAATTATTTTATTACATTTAAACTAAATAAAAAAAAAGAAAGGACCCACCATTCCCCAATTCTTCACCATTCTTCCCCAAGAATCCTTAAGAATGAACACCCTCCATGTCATCCTCTACAACACCCACTAATTCATCCCTCTCACAAATGCCCTCCACATAGGCTAAGAATCACCTACAAACATTCTTGATGTGGATAGTCTTATATTTAATAGAAACAATGAGTTTATTAGCAAACGTTTTAGTTTATATGATATATATATCTTAAATCGGTATTTTCTCTTTTATGATATTTAAATATTTGTGTTTCGAAACAGATTTTTGGTTAGTTAATGGTCTAAAAGTTTAGCATTTTAGAGTATTGATTAGATGATAGACCCATGTCCCCGAATTTAAATAAAGTAGCCGTTAATGTGAAAACCCAATTGCAAGGATCCGATCCAGGGGAGATTTCGACCCAAGATTTGTGGGTTACATTGGTCCAAGTCAACACATAACTACCATGCAGCAATTTCAACCACTACCACGTTTTCCATTATTCACATTTTATTTTTCTGATTTATTTTCTTTTATTTTATTGAGTAATGTTCCTTAATTTCAGAGGTAGTGGCTAGTCAGTTATTTGATTTCCTTTTGTATTGCAAGACGGATGAAAGTTTGTCATTCAGTTATCAATTATCAAGTTTTTTCTTTGAGAAAACTCTAAAATTTCCATTGCTATTCCTATTTGGCTAATAGGGAGGTGTTCTTTGGAGTCTGAATAGGTTGTGGGTGGTGTAATTTGTATCCTATATCCTGTTTAGAAGAGCCCGACGTGAGAGCGAGTGGTGAATTGTCTATATCTCGGTTCGATCGTTGATTACCGTTGGAATTCAAATTCAAAATTTTAGCCTCTGTATATCATCTTGGTATCAGAGCTTAAGGTTCAATTGACAACTATGGATACCCGTAGTACTGCTAAATTGAAGAAAGTAATCGAAAGCCTTGAAGCCGAAAAGGTGGAGACAACCCAACAAATGAAACTCATGCAAGAACAGATCAAAGCGCTTTCTGTGAATCACAAGAATGACTTATCAGTTCGGGATGAGAGTGAAAGTGAAGACGAAGTGCATTCGATTTGAGGATCAAGAAGCAGCGGAAAAACAGGTTCTGGTTTTTTTATTCTAACGACATTAATATTGATATTCCCAAGTACGATGGCAGACTCGATCCTGATGAATTTGTGGAATGGATCAGAATTGTTGAACGAGTCTTTGACTACCGTCAGACTACCGAGGCGAACAAAGTGAAGGTGGTAGCATTGAAGTTAAGAAAATATGCGTCTACGTGGTGGGCGAATGTTTGTACTAAACGGGAATGCTTAGGCAAAGGGAAGGTGAAAGATTGGGCTAAGATGAAGCGGTTGATGAAAGAAAAATTCTTACCTTCATACCACATCCAATCCAGTTTTTCACAACTACAAAATCTGAAACAATCGGGTCGAACCGCTGAAGAATACACCCGAGAATTTAAGTATCTCATTATGAATTGTGACTTACCCGAAGACGAACCCCAAACCTTGGTTCGATATTTGGGAGGACTGGACACTCATATTTCTAATGTGGTTGAGCTTTATCCATGTGCCACGTTGGAAGAGTTATCCATGTTGGTCCATAAAATTGATTTACAACACAAAATTAAAAGCAAGACCGCCACAATTACCCGACCAAACCCCAAACCTACACCCACCTTCAAAACCACCACCCCACAAAAACCCAACCATCCTACTGTAAACCCTACTACCCAATCTAAATTACCTAGAAGATGTTTTCGATGCCATGGGCTTGGACATATCGCTTCTGAATGTCCAAACAAGAAGATGGTGACTCAGACAGATTTCGAAGCATTTGATGATACCCAGTACCATTGCATGTTTCCGTTAAATGCTTAAAAGTTGACCATTATGCCCTTTTGATATTAAAACAAGATTTTTGAAAATGTGAGAGGACAAAAACCTTTATTACTGATTTATAAGAATGTCCTAAAAATTGGACATCAGTTCGTGGTCTAAAATAGAAGTTATGCGCGATATCGTAAAATGAAAGCTTTTTATTAATTAAAAGGTATTTTTGGCATAAATCACATTTAAACCCAACTTTTGACACCAAACTTGCCACCTACTGTTAATATATAATATTTAGAGATCTTTGGAAATTTTTGTTAAATTTTAAACTGATCATAACATAGGGTTCTTGCATAGGCTCGGTAATTGACGATAATGCCCTTTTTGCTAATAAAATTAGTTTTACACATCCTTTATATATCAAATCTTTTTCTACTGATTTTATATATCAAATAAATTATTTTAAACAGTAGAGGCCGATCAAAATCTCAGATTTCCTTATTCAACCCGAATATCGTCAAATACCGACTTTTATGCGATTTAGCCGCATAGTATGGTTTAAAACCATATTTAGCACCTAAGACTTATTACCTACTGATATTATAAGTAAAATTTTATAATTTAACAGTAAGTAAAAGTTTTGAACTCAGATTTCCAAATTTGACCCTTATAGCATACGTGAAATGACCAAAATGCCCCTACGATGCATAGTTTGGTCATAAATGATAAATTTCACATATATATAATATCTTACTGATATAACTTATTAAAATAAATATTTTTACTGATTATTTTAGACCAGAATCTCAGATTTCTATTTAACCTCTTTTATAAACTTTAAAATGACCAAAATACCCTTACGGGGCTTAAATTGGTTTTAAATTCATTTTGGGCATAATGGAAGATATCCTACTGATATCATAACATATTTTAAGCATATTAACTTGTGGAACCTGTATATGACTCTTTTGGTTACCCGTTATGCATATTCGCGTTCGGTACGGTTTATGTAACTAGTTTGCATAAATTAACCGAAACGGGTCAAACCTTATCATTTTTACTTCAAAATCCAGAACGTGTTTAGTTTACCCATTTTATACAAGTCTTCATACTTGTCGGGCCTAAATCACATTGTAATCCGGTCTTCGCCTAATCGTGCGTTTTGAACCGTAAACCTTTCATTAAAACTAACCGGTCTAAGTTTAAACTTAAGTAAGACCCGTTAGGAATCTAATAGGTTATTATAACCTTCATTCCAGATTAGGAGCCCAGTAAAAGCTATTTGCACTTGCTGATCGATATACGGCTGAGATTAAAATTATAATTTTGCTCAGGTAAATACTTTTAACTTATTTTCCGTTATACGGGCTTGGGATACGGTATTATAATAATACCGCTTGGTCGGGTATGTAGTTATTTAAATCGGATTGTGATTAATACATTTACATGACCCGTTTTAATCTGTTTTGTTTGGTGTAATGCCTTTGGGGGGTTAATGACCATGTCCTGGATATCCTCGGCTCATTCATTAGAAATGGCCACGACTTAAGCACGGGGTGTAGGCATACACCTGACAGTTGCATATGTAAAATGGCACCCCACTCGTGAGGAAACTTCTTGTGGGTATTATACCAAGTGGTGTGTCTATTAATCTTATCCGGCTCTTCAAACCGGGTCCTGAATGGACAACAAACATGTAAAACTGTATACAAGATTATATTTAAAATAATTATCCCAAGTTACAAAAGATTTTATGCCTTGTGCATTCAAACCAATTTTATAAATACTTTTCAAAAGAGTCAGTTAATTGTATTTACTAGTGTAAATTGACGTATTTTCAAAAAGATTAAGTGCAGGTACTACGCGTAATGGGCTGGAAGTTCCTGAGTATTAGATAAAGGGTCTTGCAAACTCGTAATACTTAAAGTCTGTTGAACAAAGATTCAATATCTGTTTTAGATCCGCCTGTGGATTCACTTACAACCGTTGTGTAATATTTTATTATATTTTCAATTCGGTTTGTAATATTATTTTAGACTTCCGCTGTGCATTAAACTGTGATTAGTTAACTATGATGATATCAACTACATCACGATACTCCCCACCGGGCCCACCGGTAATACGTGGAAATATCGGGGTGTGACAATAGGAAAAACCCAAGTTTCCATTACAAATATGTTTATAGGGATAAATCCCAATTTATTGAAATAAAACTTCTTTCTTGTTTAGGTAACTTTTATAGCCACATTTCCAAGCCTTCAGTGCTCTCCAGCTGGCTTCTATTTGGCTTTCACATTTTGTTACCTGAAACGCGTTTTAAAAAGTTTTATCAGCAAGAAATACTGGCGAGTGCATCCCAGTTTAATCAAAACAGGATTTTATATATTTACAGTATTGAGACCGATTACAATGTTTATATCTACCCAATTACTATATATGTTAGACTTTATTTGATTTCTTTAATGTCCAGATATCATAAGAAACTTTAGGGACATATCTAATAGAAATCTTATTAAGTATATATATATATATATATATATATATATATATATATATGAATAGATTTCTTCTAAGACTGTGGACCATATGCGACAAAATTTAGATACAGGTTGATAGTCTTTTAAATGATAAATGAATTATGTCTGAATATTCCATTTGGAATAAGTTCCACGAATGTCAATGAATGACTTATGATGGACCCATACTTATTCCTTAAGCCAAAGCATATTTTAGGGCTTTAACGTCATGATTTAAAATCATTTATAATGAGATTAGATGAAAATCATCCTCATTAACCATGTCATGATTTCTCATGAATTTCGGTTATAATGGATTAAATTTATAAGTCTCATTTTCCTTTTGTCAAATTCTCATTTACATGATGACAAAAGTTGTGAAAGTGTAAGGTATCATCTAGTTTTATCTTAGTAATGTTTCAATCTAGATATTTAGAACAAATAAGATGAGAGTTTAAGGTAAGTGTGACTTTATGTTGACTATGCAAACCTCACAACCTTCATAACATTTCTTAATTATGATACTATATTCTGACTAATCTTCAGAATATTATATATATAAGGTATCAAAAAGCGTTGTTAGAAGACTGCTTATTATGGTTCTTATAGTATTAACATTTAATTTTGTCACTAACTCTCAGGTTAGTTATTTGTTGACTTCTGGTAAGGAAACGTTTAAAATTAGAGTCAACTAATCATGTGTTAATAGGAATATTAAAATTATCAGACTTAAATATCATTAGTAAGTGACTACCTAATTAACTTATCCAACTGTTCTTTTGAATAATGGATAGTCTCGTTGCTTATGTCTAGGCTAATGGCATAATTATGCAGTGAGATTTTCCCTTAAAGAATCTTAGAGTTGGGATTTTGTACTTGTATTTTGACTATGGACCTTATAACAATCCTCTTTTAGGGTATTAGTGGTTGTAAGGTGAATAACATCTTATTTCCAGTTTCAAACATTTATTTCTATGTACATATGTTGCTTATCAACACACTCATTTCCTTTGGTACTTTTGAGTGTTATAGTTGATTTATAAGGCATAAAAATTGTACAAATGAAAATCTTAGTATGTAATGTACTGAAAAAATGTACTTATTTCCATGCGTAAACCCTTAACTTTATGGGTCATGGTATTGTACATTATAATGTATTCACATATACCACTTAGCTTTATAGTTTATAGTTTTAAATGAAGGCATGCATCTTAGGAATTCTTGTGATTATTCCACAATAATAGATTAGTCTTAGGAAAAACTTAATCTGGAATAACCTTTTAGTGATAGCATTTATGTTAGAGATATCTTGATTATCATAAGAGACATCATGTTCGATTTATCATATTCATCATGCTCTAATTTTCTTCTGTAGTATCTTTATCAGAAGAGAGCAATAGGGTTATCATGTCTTAAGAGATAATCAAGGATTTAATTCAAGAGCTAATTCTTATAGAAACTTTAAATAAAGCAAAACATTTTAGGTTTAAGAGTTAGAGTGGATGAGATATATATAGAAGAAAATTATAGTGAGTAAAGTTATGGGTATTTAAAAAATTAAGGCAGACAAATTGATCACAAGATTAATGAAGGATCATTAATGTGAGGATCATTATATGAAGAAGTTGTGATATGTCTATTACTAACATCAAAATAATAGACTTAGTTAAAATTATACTTAAACGAAGACAAATTAGCTTTGGCCAGAAGTGTAATCATTTAAGCATGTGTGCAAAGTAATCGTGACAAATCAGCTTTGGCCAGAGATGAGACAATCACTTTAGTTATGCACTTATTAAGAATGCTATACATGAATGAATTAAATCAGCTTTGGCCAGAAATTAAGACATTCACGTTTGTAATGCATTCGAGTCGGGGGTCTCATTGGAAGCAACCTCTCTATTCCTACAAGGTAGAGGTAAGGCTGTCTACATCTTACCCTCCTCAGACCCTACCTTAGCTTTGCTATTGGTGGGATTTACTGAGTATGATGATGATGATGATGATGATGATGATGATGATGATGATGATGAGGATGATGTCGTTTGTAATGCATACTCAACATGGCTTTCATAATACTTGAGCAATAAATAGATGTATCAAATCAGCTTTGGCCAGAAGTGATACATCAGAAGCTCACCCAAGTAAAGCCATTTTGGTTTTGTAAAACATTATTTGATTCTGATTAATTATCTAATTACAAAACCAATTATTTAATAGCAAACCACCTGTTAGCGCGGATCGAACTCAGTTATGAGGTCTCGAGTGAGATCTCGAATCAAGTAATGAGATTTCGAGTGAGATCTCGACTCAGTTATGAGGTCTCGAGTGAGATCTCGAATTAAGTCTCGACTCATCTTGAATCATTATGAGGTTTCGAGTCATTAAGGTCTTGAGTCGCAACCACCAGATTGCGAGACACTAATGCCAGTCGAAACCTCAGTGGTTTCGAGTCGTAATCATGGTCTCGACTACTGTGTTTTATGAGATCTCGACTGCTTGATGAGGTCTCGAGTCGCAACCACGGTCTCGAGTTGTGAAGATTGAATCCCTTAGTCGAAACCTCAATGGTCTCGAGTCGAAACCTTATGGTCTCGAGTCGAAACCTTATGGTCTCGAGTCGAAATCGTTGTCTCGAGTTGTAAAGATTTGAGAATCCTTATGATTTCGAGTCGAGACCATGTGGTCTCGAGTCGAGATCTTAGTCTCGGGTCGTTAAAAGAGTGATCTCGAAACTCCTGTTAACAGCTGTTAATTGTGAAAGCATAACTGAAAATTCGAATTCTTAGGGATTTTGAGATATGGTTTTCTGTTTTAGTGATGATCTAATTTTATCAAATATTTCAAAAAATTTATCTGTTGATCTAATAACAGTTTTTTGCGAAAATTTTAATAGTTAAAACAGATCAAAACATGGAAAAACACTCAATAATCCAAATCATATTCCAAAACATAAAGGAATTTCGAATTTTCCTAAGAACACATGATGAACCCTAAAAAATAAAATAATAATTCTCGAGTGAACATAATATTAATCTTTTTCCGAAATCATTGATCTCGAGTGGCTATATGCAACTCGAAACCGGCTGTGAATTATATTAGGCTTTCAAAATTCCGTTTTCCAGATTTCAATCCCAGAATTGATGGATATGAAAACAGAACTGACTAATCAACATATGCTCTGATACCACATGTTGATCAGTTATGTTTAGACATAATGGAAAACATGAAAACATACCTTTGATTGCATCAGTACAGGCCAGCAGAGAATCCAGATGGAGACGTAGCAATAGTGTTTGACATGATTGTCAGCTTGATCTGGTTCCTCCTTAGGGTGCAATCTAATGATGGTGATGAAGAAACCGAATAGGGTGTTCGGCTATGCAGAGAGGGGGCGATTTCATTATGATTTTATTGTGATTAGAGTCTAACCCTTTAACCCTCTAATTATCTCCTTATATATGCACCCAAGAGGAAACCCTAATTAGTTAATAATGGTAATAAGGTCTATCAACAATTACCAACTAATTATTTAATAGGTTATTATATATTTTGATCCATTATTATATAAATGATTAGAATGGCTATATATAAATAAATATATTATTTATTTATTCTTACAATATGAATGTATGTATGTATGTATGTATGTATGTATGTATGTATGTATGTATGTATGTATGTATGTATGTATGTATGTGAGCTGAGTCACTATAAGTTGTCTCTTTAATTGTTGGGTTATCAGTAATTGTTAGATGCTTAAGCTTAATATTGGGGAGTGTTGATGCAACAAATAAGAGACCAAGGATGGTAGCTATGCTGGTTAGGCAAAAGGGTTGAAGGGTTCAACTTTGCCTAACGCAGGTCGTGGGGTCCCCCCACGTTTGCAAGACGTGGAAGGAGGTTCACTAGTTTATTATTGTTGTTTGCTGAAGATCCTTCTCTGAAGTATACTCAGATTCGGATGTGGGAGCAAACCGAATGTGTGTGTTGGATGTGAAAGCGAGTGACTTGCATAAAGCAAATACTCAATGTGAATGACCAGAGTTTAAGGAAACAGGCCTGGCCAAGAATGTCCCAACTCAGTTAATGAAGTGTCGATTATATAAGAGAACACATCTCCCAAAGAGGCATTCATTTGACTAGTGTCCTTGCTTGCAGCGAGGGGCTTACCCTTTCAGGGGTTGAAGCCTTTTGACCCCAAGATAATAGCGTGTGTTTTGCAAACCTGCTTTGCTTTTGCGGCTGTGGGTTGGTGAAGCAATCCCTGGATGTGACTGGCCACTGTTTCCGTATTACTTTTCCCCATCTCATAGCTTTTCAACCATTGAACCGTTTAACCCTTTGAGCGTTTACATATTTAGTCATTATTTGTTCTTGGGCTACCCCCGTCATCAGCCCCCCAAGTCAGAGGTGTTTGGGTGATGAGCTCAAAGACTTCTGACTTTTATGCTTGTATTTTATTGCCTAAAGGTTTCAAGGGTTCGTTGCTTGGAGGCTTGAAAGGTTGTTGGCAGTTAATATTTGAATTTTAAATGACTGACAGTTGATTTGATTGATGTATGGCAATTCATAGGGTGGTGGTTTTGCAGAAGTTACTGTTTGCCATTATTACCCCCTATTTTTAAGTTATTTTGTTTTATATTTGCATATCATATTCATTTTCTACATAATTCCATCAAGTTTTTCTCTGCCATTTCCTTCCTCTTCTAAGGTTAGTTTCAGTTTCCTTTGCATCTTATATTCTTCATTTTATCAAAAATGGGTGCTCGTAAGGATTTAGCAAAATCCTTTTCCCGGTTAACACAAGAGGAAGTAGACTTATTTTGTATGGAATATGGTATTGATAGAAAGTTTAACCCAACTGCTCCTGCTTGTGATGTTCCTGTTGATAAACCGACCCCTGGTTCGATTGCCCTTTATTGCCGTCATTTTGAGTTTTCGAATCTTCGTTATCCCTTTTCGTTTTTTGTTTTGAACTTGTTGGAGTATTATCGGGTTTCTTTTGGACAAGTTCATCCGAAGGGTATGGCTAGGGTTTTGCATTTTGAGGTTTTGTGCCGTGCCCTTGGATATGATCCCTCCTTGTTACTTTTTCGCCGGTTTTTTCGTTTGGCTAAGAATGGCGATTGGTTTACCTTTGAAACATCCAAAGTTGATTCCTGCCTTATTTCATCGATGGTTACAACGCTTGGGGCATGGAAGGATCGTTTTTTCTGGGTTTCCGATGCTATTGTCCCATTTAAGATGGTGTGGAGGCGACCGGATGCCGTTCTTAATGATCCGGAGCCCTCTGAGTCTGAATTCAATGATGTTTTTCTTAAAGCTATCCGGGAATGCCCTTCGAGGGTTCGTCCCTTTCCTGAACATTTACTAGTTCTTTTAGGGGTTAGTAAAATCTGGGGGAATGTTGATCGGGATCCGGTTCTTATGAGGAGTGGCATGGGTATGCATTTTCCTTTTTTGCCCTTTTGCATTTTTCTTGACTTATTACTTATGTGCTTTTGTTTTGTTCTTTGCAGTCATCTCTGCTTTGGATTTTATTAAGAGTGATGACACTTTTGATGTTGTATTTGGGGATGCTCCGTCTGTTCCTGGTGAGAATGTTGTGGTTAGAACTGTTGAGCAAAGGTTTGAGGGCTCGGGTTATGTTAGTGCTGCCAATGTCAAGGGTTTTTCTAAATCCCATGCTCCCAAGTCTTCAACCCGTCGATCCTCCCGTCGGTTGTTGAAAGCTGGTCCTCAATCTACTTCTACTGAGCCAGTGGATTTGAGTGATGATATTGAAGTTTCGGAAGGACAAGGTGTTGAAGCGGGTTTTGAGAAGGAGAAAGAATTGGTTGTTCATGGTAAAAAGGTTTCAGGCAAAAAGGTTGTTGCTACCCCTGTTCAGGGTTCTTCAAGCAGGGACGTTGAAGGGTTGGATCCAGAAGAGGTTTATGTGCCTAAGTGGTCGGTGAAAAATGATGATAGTTTTAAAGATGCTGCTGTTTGTGAAGATGTTCTGAGTCACATTGCTCCTCCTTCAGTTCACAAGACCATTGCTGGGATGGATGATGACTTGATGTTATCCCGCATGATTTTAAGCACTTGCAACCTTGCATCGATGCTTCCTCAAGGGATTTCTCGTTTTCGTCAAAGAATGCAGGAATATGAAGAATTCTCTAAGAAGAAGGATAAGATGAAATCCTCCATGGCCTCGATGAAAAAGGAGATAGCTGGTTTTACCGAGAAAGAAGCAGCGTGGGAAAAGAAGGTTAGTGATTTGAAAAAGATGCATGAGGTTGAGATGAGTGATTTGAAAAAGAGCTTTGAGGCTGATAGGTTGAAGCTTAAAGCTGATCGGGAAGCTTCATTTGTTCAACAGCAGGCTTTTGGTAAGGAGAAGGAAGGGTTGAAAGCGTTAGTTGCTCGTTCTACTGCTGACAATCAGTGGTTGATTGAACAAGGCTTCCAGCAGGTTGTTACTTACCTTCTACATTCCAAGGAGTTCAATTCTGCCCTTGGTGAAGTTTATACTAAGCTGCTTAACCTGGGGAAACACCAAGGCCTCATTGCTGGTTATAAGCTTCATGATTCCGGCCATCCTTTGGAGAAGTCACCTTTGTTTCATCCCGAGGCTTCTGATGTTTTCAAAGGCTCCGTTGAGCAAATGGAGAACCTGACCTATCCTTACATCCATCAAGTTTCTGGTTGTTTTGGTAAGCCTCTTGCTGTGTTGCAGGACTTGAAGCTGGAGGGCCTAAATGAAAAGGTTTGTGCTGAAATCTTAGGTTCTCTTTCAAGGAAGAGATCCCACTCGGGAGATAGTGATGACACCCTTTCTGGTCAACCGGATGCTCCTAAGAAGCAGAAGAAAGCAAAAAGGGCCAAAGGTGAAGGTTCCGGGGTGTCCAAGTCTTCTGCCGATGCTTAATTCGTAGCTTTCTTAGCACTAAAAACAATTTATGGTTTGTAATGTTAACTTGAACAATATTAGGTTTTCAGGAACCCTTAAGGTTCCTGCTGGTTGTGTTTGAGGCTTGTATGGCTGTTTGAACAATAGTTAAGTTTGCAAGTTACTAGGACTTGTCTAACTTGTGTTTGAAAGTCTTTTAGGGCTTACTTTGATATGGCATGTATTATAACTATTTTCCTTGTGTTATGTTTTTATACTTGTGCCTTTTTTGTTAAGGCAGTTTGTTTGGCTTTAACCTGTCAAGCTTTTTGACTATTTGTTAGTAGGTTGAAGCCTTGGAGGCTTTGAGTTATTATCCGGGTTGCTTGAAGCCTTGAAGGCTTCTTGGCCTTGTGGTTTGCATCTTTATAGTTTTTTGTCAAAGTTGTATTGTTCTTTTAGATTTTCTTTGTCTTTTTGTAACTTTGCCTTTGTCGAGTTTGTGCTGCCCTTATGTTTTTTATACCTTAAAGGGTTCAGTGCTGCAGACACTTAGCCTTGGTAATTTTAACAAGAAGACCTGGCACCTATCCTTTTTATCATTTCCTTGTACTTGACTTTATAAGCCTTTTTGCTGATTATATTTTATGTCTTAGGGAACATTTGGTGTAGGCTGTTCAAACCTGTCTATGAGACAACTTTATTTTTTCTTGACAAGTCTCATGGAGTTGTATTGATTTAGGAACTCACCCCTTATATAGGCTCATTCAACCCTTGAACCTATTGAGCGATGTGGCCTGCGAGCTCATCCCCTTACATGGCCCTTGCCATGGATTTTTTTGCTAGGTTCTCAACCTGATCTCAGGATAGAAAGACAAGTTTGATAAAACAACTTCATTCATTCAAGCAATACTTGCTTTTTACAAAAGGTATTCATAGTGTTGTTCGAGATACATTTTGATACAAACCAAACTTTCCTGTCTAAACATGGAACCTTTTCAGGGTTTTGCCATTCCAATGCCTTGGAAGCCTTTTGCCTTCTGAATCTGCTAGCTTGTAGGATCCCCCCTTGTGTGCTTCGAGGATGGTGTATGGACCCTCCCACTTTGGGCCGAGCTTTCCTTGATTTTCCTTTTTGCTAGCTTCATTGTTTCTGAGGACCAGGTCTCCTGGCTTGAAACGTTCGTTCTTGACTTTCTTGTTGTAATAGGCTTCCATTTGCTTCTTGTATTTGGCTTCTTGGATTGCAGCTTGATCTCGTGCTTCCTCTAGGAGTTGTAAATTCAACATGGTCTCTTTTTGGTTTGTTTCGGGATCCATGTTGTCAATTCGCTGGGTTACAACTCCTATCTCAGCAGGGATCACGACTTCCGACCCAAATACCAAACTATACGGTGTTTTCTTATGGCTTGTTTTTTTGGTTGTCCTAATTGCCCATAGGACACTAGGCAATTCTTCAAGCCAGTTGCTTTCGTATCTTCCCAATCTTGCTTTGATACCTTCCACTATGCTTCTATTCGTCCTCTCAACCTGACCTTTTGATTGCGGATAAGCCACTGAGCTAAAAACCTGATCGATTTTGTATTCCTGGCACCAAACGCTGAAAGGCTTTTCAGCAAATTGCCTTCCGTTATCAGTGACAAGTACTCCCGGCAATCCATAACGGCAAATGATGTTTTCCCAAACAAAGTCAATGACCTGTTTTCCCGTGATCTTAGCAAGTGGCTTGACCTCGGGCCACTTGGTGAAATAATCTATTGCCACCAGCAAGAATTTTACTCCCCCTTTGCTTGGGGGAAATGGACCAACAATGTCCATTCCCCATTTATGGAATGGCCATGCCGAGGTTATCGGGACTAAGTCATGCTTGGGACTTTTTGGGATTGGTGCATGAATCTGGCAAGCATCACATTTCTTCAATTCTTCAGCTGTATCGCGATGCATTGAGGGCCAGAAATATCCAAGGTTCATGAGCTTTGCAACCACCGACCTAGCTCCAAAGTGAGCTCCACATACACCTTCATGAATTTCTTTGATCAAATACTTACTTTGCTCGGGACCGACACATCTTAGCAAGGGAGCATGTTGGTGCACCTGTGTCTGTACTTTGTCTGTATTTGGTCATGATGTAAAACGATGTCTTTGTTAGTCCTGTAAGTTTGACCAAGTCAACCATCCTCCGGTTTGACTTAGTCAAACAGTTAGAACAATGTTTGTAAGCTGGTTGCGTCGAAGGATAGATCATCGAAGGATTGCTTATATCCTTCGATGAGCTCGAAAGATAGCCTTCGATTGATAGACCTCGAAAGATGTCATCCTTCGAGGTACTTGTTGATCGTTCGAGCTGTTTCAGATCGATAGATGATCCTTCGATCATCTGTCTGATCCTTCGACCAGACCATGCTGTGTACGGGTATATATACCCATGTTGTGTGTTCTTTTCTGAGAGAGTTAGACATAGAGACACCTAGAGAACACTCAGAGCAGAAAACACACACACACTTAGAGAGAGTTTACAGAACAGATTTGTAAACATTAAGCTTGTAACAGACCTTTCATACGTATTAATACATGAGGTGTTAATCGTTGAGTCTTGTGTGTTAATCATTGTCGTGTTCTATCTCGGTTTGCATGCTAGCTTGGATTCCGCACTTGCTAGTGTGTTAGATATAACAAGGAATAGGTTTAACCTCAACCTCCGAGGGACCTACAAGTGGTATCAGAGCCGTGGCTCTTTTCCTTGTTAAAAACCGGGTTTTATACAAGTGTTTGGAGTGTTTTGGACAAAAACTCACGTGGTTTGGCAGCCGTTTTTACTGTTTTTCTCGATTTTCTTGACGTTAAAACGGTTCTAAACTTATCGGGTGTGTTATGGGAAGGCTTGGGTAACTTAAAAATCTGTTTTTAAGTGGTTTTGGTATTTTCCGGCCAAAATTCCGGCTTCTCCGGTGACCGGTTTCTGGGTTCATCCTTCGATTTTTGGCAATATTTTATTATATAAAACCTGCTTTGCATGCAGAAGATATGGTCTGACCATACCTTCTGCCTTCTGCCGAAAGTTTCTACCAACCCATCACCTTTTTCACCAACCTGTCACTCTTTGTCAGTTGTGTCAGTTGCAATCGAAGGATATCTTTCGACATCGAAAGATCATCTTTCGACCAAGAAAGGCTCGATAGATAATCATCTTTCGACCCATCCTTCGAAGTCAGAGGCTTATCCTTCGATCAAGGGAATCTATTCGAAGGATAGTTATTCGAAAGATAAGGATATATACTCGAAAGATAAGGATCTTTCAAATTGTGAATCTTTCGAAATCATTGTTCGAGATTCAACAGTGATCTTTCGAACACTGTTGATCCTTCGAACAAGTCTTGATCCTTCGATCCCAGGTTGTTTAAGTTTAACAAGTTTGTGTTTTTCAGTGTCTTTCGATCTCAGATCCTTCGGCTGGTTAGTGTAACAATTTTTCTTGATCAAAAATGAATTCGATGTGGGGTATTCCCTTACCTCCATCTCCTGCATGGGCCGAATCTCCCGTACCTGTATCTTCGCAAGCTAATGCTATATCTACCGGTCAATGGGCATTCGTATCAAATCAAACTCCAAGTGTTCAAAGCATTTTGTTAAGCGAGAGTGAAACGGGAAGTTTGAATAGGCCTCCAAAGTTGATGCACTTAAGTGAATATCCGGGATGGTTTGATAGATTTCATACATACGTCCTTGGTCAAAATACAGAATTGTGGTTGCGTTTCATCACAGATTTTGATCAAACAATAGAGCTTGCCGCATCATCTGCTGCTACGTTTGCAGATCTTACGGAAGATCAGAAGAAGGTCTATGATTTGGAAAAGAAGGCATATGCCATTCTTACTCAGGCGTTAAGTAAAGATATTTATCATCAATTTGTCAGTTACAAGACAACGAAGACGTTGTGGGACGCATTGAAGATAAGGGGCGTGGGAAATGAAGCGACACGTCAATTGAGAAAAGACCTGCTAAAGAAAGAGTTTGATGGTTTTACTTGTATGGAGAATGAATCTTTAGGAGATTTGACAAGTCGATTCAATCATTTGCTGACTGAATTGGGAAATATTGGGGTTGTAACAACTTCAGCAGAGATAGTGAAGAAGTTTGCAGATGCACTGCCACCTCAATGGAATAATTTCTTAGAAATCATGAAGTACAATGGCACTTTGGATACAACAAACTTCAATGACTTTGCTCAACTCCTGGAAAACAAGAATCAGGAAGAAACTCTCAAGGCAAAAAGAGTTCCAGTGCCACAAAATCCTGAAATGTATTATGGAGCTTCTAGCACTTCTACAAAACCTTCTTCACACGCTCCAATTCAAACAGCATTTGTGTCTAGCACTAGTTTGTATGGCATTCCTCCTCCAACAACAGACATGTATGGAAATCCGCTTAATCCAGTTCCTCAACCAGTGCCACAACAGCAAAGCCAACAACCTATCAGACCAACAGACATGTATGGGAATTCTCTTCCTCCTCAACAGCAAGCATGTTATGGAAGTACATCATCTGCTGATCAGCAGTCAAAGCCAAATACAGTACGGCTCGACACCTCAAGCTTTTCTAAAGTTAGTGTGGAAGTAGCAAAGGAACACATGGAGCTGCTAAGCACTTTGGTGAGCGCATACTGTGGATTAGTGGAAGGTCAGATTGGCAACATTAATCTGACTCAAGAAGACTATCAGCAGATCGATAAAGAGGAGATGGAGATGATGGACATCAAGTGGGCCTTTGCCAGTGCTGTTAGGCGAGCAAAGGATTTCATGGAAAGAACTGGCAGAACCAGCTTGGAAAGCAAGAAAGACACCAAGTATGGGTTTGATAAACAGGCTGTTAAATGCTTCAATTGTGGTGAACGTGGTCATTTCAAACGTGAATGCACAAGACCAGCTCAACATGGAAACCAAAATCCTTTCAGAGGTCAAGGCAACAGGGCAAATCAGAACCAAGGAAGGAACAATGAGCGAACATTGGTGCCTGTCAACAACCAGAGTCAAGCAGGACCATCTAATGCCAACCAGGCACTTGTGGTTCAAGTAGATGAAGGATGTGATTGGTCAATCCAGTTGGGAAATGATGCTCCAGATGGAACAGCTTGTTTTGCTGAAATTGTCAAGGATTTAAATCACGCCAGTGGTGGAGAATCTTCCGCCAATGGTGGTGACTCTTCTGAGGATGAAGACTCTTCTGGTTATAGTAGAAGTTCAGATGAAGAATCCTCGAGTTCAGGCAATGATCATGTGGATGAGACATCAAGTGCGTCAGTCGATGCTAATATTGATGAGCTATTGGGAGAAGCTGCAGCAGAAACTCAAAGAAGATCTATTTTGGTGGATCAAGCTGCTTATTCTTCGTCTTCTCTCCATTCAGCCTTTATGGCTAATGTCGACAGTTCATCAAGTCAGGTATGTGTCGATGAACCCACTTCTGTTAGTTGTGATAATTGTGATTGTTTGCGTGTTAAATGTGCTGATTTAGAGGCAAACATGTCTGAGTTGCAAGGCAAACATGATGCTTTACAAGCTAGTTTGTTTGACTTGCAAGACAAACATGTTTCGTTGAATGATAAGTGGTGTGAATTGCAAAGCAAACACGAGGCTTTGCAAGAGAAATATGATGTGACATTCATTCACAACCAGAAGTTGACCGTTGATCTTTCCAAGTGCACAGAAGCCAACATGTTTTATGAAAACCATGAAAAGGAGTTTAAATCGATGATTGAAAAATTAAAGAAAGATAAAACCGAGCTAACAAAAATGGTTTCCAGAAAACAAACTGACATTAATTTGTATATAACTCGCCTTGAGGTAATGCAAAAGGAAATGGCTTGTGTGAAAACTGAAAGTGAGGCGATCCAGCTTAAGCTAGACAGTTATTTGAGCTCTAGTTATGTGTTGGATCACATCATTGATGTACAGAAAGAGAAACGGGATGTCACATGCATAGGTTACAAGAAATGTCCACCACCCGTGAGAAATAATTATGATGCCATGCCTGATGAGGAATATAGAACTCACTTTGAACCATCTGTTCCTCTAGATGTTAATGAATTTGCAACAGGACTCGGATACAAGAAAGAAGTATCATCAGATTCGAATGTGTCAGCAGATACATTTGTAACTGCTGAACCGAATCAGACTCCTCCAGTTGTGATTGAGGATACTGATTCTTCTGATGATGAATCTGATGATACTGATTCGGAAAAGTCTGATGCGGTAGTCAAAGAAGAGGACATACCTCTTGAGAATCATATTCTATGTGATCCTCCCGCAAAACCTGCTAAGACTGTCCCAACCGAGTCCACATCTGCAAAAGAGTCGGAGAGTGTGGAGTTGCTGTACACTCTGGTTGGTGATGATAAAGTTTATTCAGACAAAGATTTTCCTATTAAGAATGTTAATCAATCATTAATCAGTAAAGTCTTTGAAAATTCAACAAGTAAGTTTTTGGGAAAGACAGGATCACGTGTTACAGTAACACAGTGCCCTCCTATCCCAAAGGCCGAAGTTCGAAAACAATTTGGCAATCAAAAATTACCAACAGTGCAAAAACAGCAAAATCATGCCAAACCAAGAGGTAAAACACCGACTCAAACTCAAAGGAAGCCGAATCAAAAGAAGAAAAAGGATGTGAACTTTGTGAAATCTAAGGGAACGGACAAAATTGAAACATTTCAAAATCAATCTAACTTAGATTTTGTCAAGAAAGCAACAGTGATGAAAAGGAATGAACCAAGTAGTTCAAAACCTAGTACCCCGGGGTCACAAAGTTCATCATCGACAAGACGATCACATGATTCTTCGGGGTTTGTTGAACGAAGATCGTGTTTTGAATGTGGTACAATTGGACACATAATTCGAAATTGCCCGTATCTTCATAAATTAAAAGCCAAAGAAGATGATCCCCGTGACCAAACTGACCGCAAACGATCTGTTTCTGTAAAACAAGATCCCCGCCTTGTTAAAGAAAGGGAAAAGAAACAGAAACGCCAACAGGTCAAGAAATTTGAAAAGGCAATTAAAACCGATGTGGTTAACAAATCATCTGTTTCTGTCAAACCAGAAAATTCAAAAACTTCTGATAAACATGAAGTTAAAATTTTAAAGAATGACACTGGTAAACCAAAACAGACCTGGAAACCAAAAACGGTTAAAAATTCAGGGGGACCATCACAATTTTCAAATCATCAAAGAATAGAAGTTATTGTTATTGATGAAAATGGAAGACCCAAGACCACAATGGCTTGGGTCCCCATCTCCAACTAATTGTGTGAGTTCATGTGCAGGGTGTTCCAGGAGGAACTATCAGTAGTCATTGGATTGTTGATAGTGGGGCATCCAGGCACATGACAGGCGACATGAAGCTTCTCTACGACGTCAAATCTATTAGAGGAGGTTATGTTGCTTTTGCTGGAGATAAGGGCGGATATATTACGGGTGAAGGAATGATTTCCAACGGGGTTGTTAGCTTTGATAAGATCAACTTCGTACAACAACTTGATCACAATCTTCTTAGTGTTTCTCAAATTTGTGATAAGCAGTTCTCAGTACACTTTGATGCAAATGGATGTTATGTGCTGAAACCCGACTTCAAAATTCCAAAAGAATGGATTCTCTTGTCGGCTCCAAGGATAAATGATCTGTATGTCCTTGATATGAGCCAAGCTATCACAACGTCTGCACAAGCAACTTGTTTCGTTTCCAAAGCCACAGAAAAAGACTCAATCTCTTGGCACAGACGAATGGGTCACATTCACTTACGCAAAATGAATCATTTGGTGTCAAATGAATTAGTGAATGGTGTTTCTCTTAAAAACTTCCATCTTCAAGACGTCTGTGTCTCGTGCCAGAAAGGAAAACAAACGAAGAAGCGACACCCTACAAAGAAAGTCAACACGGTGGCAGTTCCTCTTGAACGTTTGCACATGGATTTGTTCGGTCCTGTCAAGCACAAAAGCATCAGGAATCATCAATATTGCCTCGTGATAACTGATGATTATTCAAGATTTTCTTGGGTGGCGTTCATGGCACATAAGAGTGAAACCTTCGGTATTATCAAAAACTTGATCATTCAGATTGAGAATCTATATAAGTTGAAGGTTAGGCGGATACGTAGCGATAATGGTACTGAATTCAAAAATCATGCCATGGCGGAGTTTTGCACTTCAAAGGGTATTCTTCACGAATATAGTGCAGCTTATACTCCTCAACAGAATGGCGTCGCTGAACGTAAGAACCGCACATTGATCGAGACTGCTAGGACTATGTTGGTAGAGTCACAGTTGCCGATTCCCTTCTGGACTGAAGCTGTGGCCTCTGCATGTTATACGTTGAACCGAGTCCTTACAGTCAAAAGACACAACAAGACCTGTTTTGAGCTTATTAACAAACGGAAACCAGATTTGTCATATCTTGAACCGTTTGGAGCTCCGTGCACAATAATCGATCCTAATGGAAAGTTTGGGGCAAGAGCTATTGATGGATACTTTCTTGGGTATTCCACCCCGAACTTACGAGTCTGGAATCTAGAGACTAAAAGGGTCGAGGAATGGTCTGAAGTCAGAGTACAAAGGCACACTTTGCCAGTTAAAAATCCTGGTCAGCCTTGGATGTTCGAGTACGATGACTTTTTCAATTCGATCAATGTTGAAGCAGTTGAAGAAAATGCTGCAGCAAGGATGTTTTTCGAGAGTGACAATGCAACAGATTCACCGTTGGTTCGTCCAATAATAGTCAATCAAGAACCATCTTCAGTGAACAATAATGCTCTCGACAATGAGGATATTCACGATGCTACCGACTTGAACGAATCTTCAGAGGATGATGAATTTCTCGATGCAGATCAAGAAGTTCCCATAACAGCAGTTCATGGTATTTCAGAGGGTACACCTCCAGTGGGCGTTCCTAGAACAGCTGAAGCTACTGCATCATCATCTTCGTCAATTCCGGGCATTGAATTGATTGTTGATCTCAATCTCAACAATCTGGGTACAAACATTCCAGTTCAAGGTAATCCAGAAACAAGGATTCACAATACCCATCCTCAACAAAACATCATCGGAAATGTGCAAAGTGGCGTTCAAACAAGAAACATGTTGCGAAACAACCTCAATGCAGGCTTGTATGCGGCGATTAGAGAATCTGGTCAACAAAATGATTGGTCCTTCGCGTGTTATGTCTCACAAGAAGAGCCAAGAACTTGGAAAGAAGCTTTGAAAGATAACTCTTGGGTTGAAGAAATGCAGGAAGAACTGCAACAATTCCAGAAGCTTTGTGTCTGGAAACTCGTAGAGAAACCTGCTGGTTACAAGAAGATTGGTACCCGTTGGGTGTTTAAATGCAAAAAGGATGACCGTGGGATTGTTATTCGAAACAAAGCAAGGCTAGTCGTTCAAGGTTTTCGTCAGATAGAAGGGATCGACTACAACGAAGTGTATGCACCTGTTGCACGTCTAGAAGCAATTCGGATCTTTCTGGCTTATGCCTCATTCAAAGGTTTCAAGGTATACCAGATGGACGTGAAAAGTGCATTCTTACATGGTGTAGTGGAAGAAGAGGTGTACGTCGAACAGCCTCCAGGTTTTGAAGATCCTATCCATCCCGATCGGGTTTGGTTGCTCAACAAAGCTCTCTATGGTCTTCATCAAGCACCGCGAGCTTGGTACGCAACCTTATCTAATTATCTGCTGGAGCATGGATTTCGCAGAGGTCTTATCGATTGTACTCTTTTCATCAAAGAACAAGATGGAGATCTTCTACTGGTTCAGGTATACGTTGATGATATTATTTTTGGTTCTACTAACGATGTTTTGTGTAGGAATTTCGAGCGCATTATGCAGGATAAATTCGAGATGAGTGCTATGGGGGAAATGACCTTCTTTTTGGGCCTACAAGTTCAACAAACTGAGTCTGGGATATTCATCCATCAGACTAAATATGTTGGTGACATCTTGAGCCGGTTCCAGATGTCTGATGCAACGCCCATCGGTACCCCATTGCCACAAAATCACGGAATTACTCCAGACTTGAAGGGTCAAGATGTTAGCCCTTCATACTACCGCGCAATGATCGGATCTCTTATGTACCTCACAGCATCAAGACCAGATATAATGTACCCAACGTGCCTGCTTTCCAGATATCAAGTCAACCCGAAGGCCTCACATCTTGCAGCTGTAAAAAGGATTTTTCGTTATTTGAAGGGTTGCCCTGACACCGGTCTGTGGTACCCTAGGGATAATAACTTTGACTTGATCGCATTCAGTGATTCTGATTTTGGCGGATGCAAAATCGACGGCAAATCCACAACGGCTGGATGTCAGTTTTTGGGAAATCGCCTAGTCACATGGCAGTGCAAGAAGCAGACATGCGTCGCTACATCAACATGCGAAGCTGAATACATTGCTGCCTCAAGTTGTTGCTCCCAAGTCCTGTGGATCCAACAACAAATGCGCGACTACGGTTTTGAATTCCTAACTACTCCTATTTACGTTGATAATTCTGCTGCATTACAGATCACTAAAAATCCTGTGCAGCATTCAAAGACTAAGCACATCGACATTAAGTATCACTTCATACGTGATTGCTTTGAGAAAAGGCTAATCGATGTAGCTTACGTCCACACCGATGACCAACGTGCCGACCTTTTTACCAAAGCATTTGACAAATCAAGATTTGACTATTTATTATTGGTAAACGGCATTAAGGTCAAGCAAGAGTAAAACCAACATCGGAAAATCATTTTTGTAAATACCTTTGTGTTTTAAATTTGTCTTAGTTTATTGATTTTAGGGGGAGTAAATCCAAAAATTTGAAAATCCAAAAACATCGAAAAATTTTCAAAAACACAAAAACAATAGAAAAACAAAAATGAGTTTCCTGGCGAGCAAAAGAGAAAATGATAGTACATCAGTGGTCTGTCTAAACCTCTTTAAACCTAAAATGCAAAACAATAAGCAGCTCTATATAAGATGTATTGGTAGGCTCACAATCATTTTAAAGTGTGCAGGGTGATATAAACTTAAATCGACTGAAGACTGGGTGGGAACCATTCATTGGCATATGGTCTTGGTACCGAAATTTCGTTTGAGAGATTGCCGAGGTTCTGAGATATTCGGTCTTTATGCTGCTTATCATCTGGGTATCATGGTTGTATCTTTTACCGAAAAATAACGGGGACGCAAGTCTAGATCTTCCATGATACCATACATACATGTACATACTGCATTCGACCTCAATAAGTGATCAACAATCACATGTCCCTCAAAATAAGTGATAATATATCACATTTATCCGGGAGTCAAGTTCGTCTCTCTGCTGTACGAAAGTACTGACCTGTTCACGGACTTGCTCCTGTGCCCTCATGCATATGAAAATCAAGTTCCTCATCAATAAGTGATTCTATCACATAGGGCTTGTTTTCAATCAAAATAAGTGAGAATCTCACATCATATACGGTCAAACAGATGATAATCGGTATACTCACCGGTAAGATGAACCCTCGTGCATACCTTGATACGGGAATGTGTCGTGATGTGGATGAACACCGGTCGGTAAGTATAAATCATACCTTAACGTATCCCCTCGCCATGATTACAAATGATAAGTTGAGCTTATGTGGACAACAATACCGATAATTGTTATAGGATGCTTATCTTAATGTTAACTAAAAGAACAACAAGAGCGTTTTGACATGACCGTACACTGATATGATTCTCTTACCCTCGAAACTCGCAAAAAGAATGTCTGTAAATATTTATTTACTGCTTTAATTTTCTGCATCTTTGTATATATTTATTTACTGCTTTCAGTCTTTACATTTCAAATATTAAAACACACCTAAAATGTGTTTTAATATAAACTTTATAAAAGCCAAAAAGATTTTATTTCTATTTTATTTTCGATCGTACGATGTTGGAGCTCGAGTCTTCGTTACCTGAAACCTGAACGAAAACCAAAAACGACTAAATCTTCATAAACGGTCGAAATTTGCAAGTTTTGAAAGTTAAAAACCTAAAATTGATAAAAATTGTTAAAACTTTCAAACTGTCGGACGGTGTTTGATTATGCAATGGTCACATGTGTGTCGTTTACTTATGATGTTCCAAGCAGTTGTTCTCATTACGCGTTTAGATTTCTTGCATGTGCAGATTCTAAAGGCAAGGAGAACATGGTCGATGACAAGCTTCGGAATGAAGACACGACGTGAAGGCGCTCAAGTGATGAAGATGATCGAGTTGCCGCTGGCCATCATCAACACCACAAGGATCTCAATTCATAAAGAACAAGTATTTCACGAGCATAACTCAAGGGGGAGCTTATGTTAAGGGGGAGTTTGTCAACACCCTTCCTACATGAAACGGGGAGTTTGTTGGTACACTTTCTGCTTTCAAGACGTGAAGACTTTAAAGATCCTCCGACATTGAAGACTTGAAAGGACGTCAAAGACTTGAAGACACAAAGATCGAGACAAAGATCAAGTTATAAAATTCGAGACAAAGCTACAGCCAAGGGGGAGTTTGTTGGTGCACCTGTGTCTGTACTTTGTCTGTATTTGGTCATGATGTAAAACGATGTCTTTGTTAGTCCTGTAAGTTTGACCAAGTCAACCATCCTCCGGTTTGACTTAGTCAAATAGTTAGAACAATGTTTGTAAGCTGGTTGCGTCGAAGGATAGATCATCGAAGGATTGCTTATATCCTTCGATGAGCTCGAAAGATAGCCTTCGATTGATAGACCTCGAAAGATGTCATCCTTCGAGGTACTTGTTGATCGTTCGAGCTGTTTCAGATCGATAGATGATCCTTCGATCATCTGTCTGATCCTTCGACCAGACCATGTTGTGTACGGGTATATATACCCATGTTGTGTGTTCTTTTCTGAGAGAGTTAGACATAGAGACACCTAGAGAACACTCAGAGCAGAAAACACACACACACTTAGAGAGAGTTTACAGAACAGATTTGTAAACATTGAGCTTGTAACAGACCTTTCATACGTATTAATACATGAGGTGTTAATCGTTGAGTCTTGTGTGTTAATCATTGTCGTGTTCTATCTCGGTTTGCATGCTAGCTTGGATTCCGCACTTGCTAGTGTGTTAGATATAACAAGGAATAGGTTTAACCTCAACCTCCAAGGGACCTACAGAGCAAGGTAACCCTTTTTGTAAGGGGTTTCTCCTTGTAGTATGTATTGCCTTGCCTTGATTTCAACCCTTTTAGCTTCCACTTGATCATTGGGTAATTCACCATTTTTAAGGAACTTTTTTATGGGAGTCATCCAGTTTGGATCTTCTTCGGTAACTACATCTTGAACTTCCAATTCATCGATTGATGGAGCCTTCAACACTTCTACCAGCACCTTCTTGGTAAGGTGGGCAAAAGTGAGAGATGCGAGCTTACTTAAGGCATCAGCCTTTTTGTTTTGAGATCTGGGGATTTGTTTGATGTTGCAAGCTTGGAAGGTACTCATCAGTTCCTTGGATTTTTCTCTGTATTTTTTCATGTTGGGCTCTTTAGCTATGTAGCTATCATTTACTTGGCTTGAGACCAGCAACGAATCTGTGAACACTTCAAGCTTTTCAACCTTCATCTCTTTAGCCAGCCTTAGGCCAGCTATTAGTGCCTCGTATTCAGCCTCGTTATTGGTGGTCTGAAAATCAAAACGGAGAGCATACGTGAATTCCAACCCTTCTGGGTTGATCAAAATTAGCCCAGCCCCTGACCCTTCAACGCTTGAAGCCCCGTCGGTAAAAAGCTTCCAGGCTTCAGGGTTGGAAGGTTCAGTGGTGGTAGCGTTTACTTCAGTGATCGCTTGGTTTGGGACTTCCACAATGAAATCAGCTAAGACTTGGGCCTGGATAGCTTTTCTTGGGACATAGGTGATGTTATGTTCACCCAGTTCTATGGCCCATTTGGCTAATCGCCCCGAGTTTTCAGGTTTTTCAAGCACACTCTTAATAGGTTGGTCGGTGACCACTTGTATGGGGTGTGCTTGGAAATACCTTCGAAGCCTTCTAGCTGTTTGAACTAGGGCTAGGGCAAGTTTTTCAAGGGGAGGATATTTTGTTTCCGCTAATTTTAAAGTTTTGCTGAAAAAATAAACGGGTACCTGGGCCTTGTCTCGCTTAATGGTGAGGACTGCACTGATGGCCTCGTCAGCAATTGACAGGTACACCGATATTGATTCCCCAGTTTTTGGTGCCGCAATATCTGGTAGGGAAGCTAGATGTTGCTTCATCTGGTTGAAAGCTTCTTCAGCTTCTTCAGTCCATTTGAAATCCTTCTTATCTGAGCAGTTCTTGAGCGTTTTGTAGAAGGGCAGAGATCTTTCGGCCAACTTTGAGGTAAAACGCTTCAAGGCTGCGAGCTTCCCGTTTAAGCTTTCAACCTCCTTCTTGGTTTTTGGTGGCTTGGTTTCAAGGACAGCTTTTACTTTGTTTGGGTTAGCCTTGATGCTTTGTTTCCCTATAATATGGCCCAAGAACTTTCCTTCCTCAAACCCAAACGAGCATTTTTCAGGGTTGAGCTTCATGTTGACTTTTCAGAGATTGTTGAAAGTTTCTTGGATGTCGTCAAGCATTTGATACTCCGTCTTGCTTTTAATTACCAAGTCGTCGACATATGCCTCCATGTTTTTGCCAATTTGGCTTGCGAAGGCTTTGTCAACGAGCCGTTGGTAGGTTGCTCCGGCATTTCTGAGGCCAAAAGGCATCTTTTGATAACAAAAGATTCCTCTGTCCGTGTGAAAGGCTGTTTTTTCCTCATCCTCTTCCTTCATGAGGATTTGGTGATAGCCTTTGTATGCATCAAGAAAGCATTTGAACGAGTAACCGGTGAGGGATTCAACTTTGAGATCAATTTCCGGTAGTGGATAGCAATCCTTAGGACAAGCCTTGTTAAGATCCTTGAAATCTATGCACATCCTCCAAGAGTTGTCGGGTTTTTTTGACCATAACCGGGTTTGCAACCCATGATTGGTACTTGACTTCTCGGAGAATGCCGGCTGATACAAGCTTTTCAACCTCTTGGCAGGCTGCCAGACTCCTTTCGGGTGCCAAACTTCTTTTCTTTTGGACCACAGGCTTGACATCCGGTGGTATCCTTAACTCGTGTTCGGCAAAGTCCCGAGGGATCCCTGTCATATCTTCTGGACACCAAGCGAAAACGTCGCTGTAATGTGTTAGCAGTTTTTCGAGATACGAGAGGGTCTCTGGAGAAAGGTTTGGATTGACCCTTATTCTTTGTTCAGGGTACTTAGGGTTTATGACCAACCTTTGCCTGTCTTCTTCACTATTTGAGCTTTCACCCTCAACCATGTAAGCTTCTTGAGATGGTTGAAGGGTTGCTATGCCCCTCTCGGTAGGAAATTTGACTGTGCCATGGCCAACAGACACGGCCATGTAGAATGCACATTGCCCTGGTCTTCCGATGATCACGTCATAGCTTGAAGGGATGTTGATAACCACAAAGGTGAGTGGTTGGGTTCTTTCTTTCAAACCTTCGCTGAAACGAACATTAAGTGTTAGTTTCCCTAAAGGCTTGAGGGGTATATCGGCGATACCTTTTATAGAGGTTCCAGAGGGTTGAAGCCTTGAACGTTCTTCATTACTCAAACGGTTGAAGAATTTCTCGAACATGATTTCAGTGGCAGCCCCAGTGTCTATGTATGCCCTGCATGTTTGAACGTTCCCACGGTAGCTTCTACCACAAGAGGGCTAGAGAGAGGGTCTTTCTCCATAGGGGGAAACAGACACACTGAAGCTCCTAAGCTTCCAACCGCTGCCTCTTATGAGGAACCCTTCCATCAAAATCCACCATATTGACTTCCTTACCTTTTCCTTCAGCCATTTTGTCCCGGACTCCCTTTACCAAATGATCGAGTTCTCCGGACTTAACAGCTTCTTCAATTCTTTTGTTGAGTTGGAAGCAATCATTGGTGTGGTGACCCTTTTCTTCATGAAACTCACAGTATTGTGTGGAGTTCTCATTTTTTCTGCTTTTGGGGAGAGGCCTAGGAGGCCGAAATTTTTGCTTAACTTCTTCCGTTGCAAGGATTTCTTGAGGGGTCTTTGTGAGGGGAGTGAAACTTATGCCTTTCTCCCTGCTTGAAGGGTTCCGGCCTTCAGACCTTCGAGGGTCTGAACCCTTTGACCGCCTGTCATAGGAGTTGAAGTTTCCCCTTTTCCGAGCTGGACTATTGCTTCGCCAGCCGGATCCCCTTTTTCTTTGTTCTTTAATGTCTACCGCCTCCTCTCCCCGGATGTGGGCCTCAGCCCTTTCGAGAGCTTCTTCCAAGGTCTTGGGCAAGGACTTGTTAAAATCTCTTGTGAGATATTTAGAGGTGATGGCATTCATGAAACCAGCCACTCTCATTTTCTCATCTGCCCCTACATAGGTCAGACCTTCCTTCTTGTATCGTTCAATGAACGCACGAAGACTTTCATCATCACGTTGTTTTATCTGGAAGATCACTGTTGCGTCTTTAACATATCGCCTTTGTTGGGAGAAATTGGCCAGAAAACCCTTGCTAAGGTCGTCAAAGCTTCGAACGCTTTGAGCAGGTAAGTCGTTGAACCAGATTCTGGCGGATCCAACAAGATTTTGCATGAACATTAGGCAACATTCAGCGTTTGACCATTTCTCTATCCTTGCTGCACCGGTGAAGATCTGAAGATGGTCCTCAGGATCTTCAGTCCCATCATACGTCCTGATGTGGGATGGCATCTTAATCTTTGTTTGGAAATCATAATCGGCTATCTGCTTTGAAAAGCATGAAAGGTTACTTGGCTTGTATGGTTTAGCCAAGTCTTCTTCAGCCCTTGCATCCATGTTATTGCCATTGCCGTTATTTCCCTGAGTGGCTAGCACCTGATTAATAAAGTGTTGCCACGGGAAGTTGGCCATCATCTGGGTCATCATATTGGGCATGAGGTTGAAGCCTTGAAGGCTTCCTGGTCCAACTGAGCAGTTTATTCCCAGGGGAGTGCTCATAACAGCATTTTGTGCCAAAGGGAGCACGGACAGAGCTTGCTCCCACGTGGTTGTTGTAGATGCTGGAAAGCTTGTTGCTGGGGACTGTAGGAGCTGGTCAAGGGTCAGCTCATGTCCTAAAGGAGAACCACTAGTAATTGGTTGGGAAGAGAAGATAGGATGTACTGTAGGATTTGTCATTGTGGACAAATACGGGTGAGGGTTTGAAGGATTACTAGGACCAGCATCATTTCTAGTTGTAAAAGGAAGAGGAGGTGGTCCAGGAGACAACGTTGGTTCTGGCTCGTCGTAATCTAGGCGGATTCTCACCCCGTTTTCTCTTTCTTTATTCACATGCTGGTTGAGGAGAGACCTCAATTCCATGAAATTGTTGGCTACCCCCTCGGGGGTAAGTTCAACACGTGCCGGGGTGTCGGAGATACCAACATTGGGGGAAGGAACTCCGGATCTGGACGGAGTTGGTGTGTTGAAGGTGAGGAACTCGGGTGTGCTCCCCGGAGTTGAGAAAGAAGTTGGTATAGCCACATGAGCCTGGCTACTACCCGGGGTAGAGGTGTTTGGAATCTGATTTACTTCACCCGGGGATCCACTTTCAGACATGGTGATTTTAAGTGAAGAGAGCTACACTACTAGGTCTTTTTGAGGAGAAATAGCGGCGTAGCCCCACGGTGGGCGCCAACTTGTTGATGCAACAAATAAGAGACCAAGGATGGTAGCTATGCTGGTTAGGCAAAAGGGTTGAAGGGTTCAACTTTGCCTAACGCAGGTCATGGAGTCCCCCCACGTTTGCAAGACATGGAAGGAGGTTCACTAGTTTATTGTTGTTGTTTGCTAAAGATCCTTCTCTGAAGTATACTCAGATTCGGATGTGGGAGCAAACGGAATGTGTGTGTTGGATGTGAAAGCGAGTGACTTGCATAAAACAAATACTCAATGTGAATGACCAGAGTTTAAGGAAACAGGCCTGGCCAAGAATGTCCCAACTCAGTTAATGAAGTGTCGATTATATAGGAGAAGACATCTCCCAAAGAGGCATTCATTTGACTAGTGTCCTTGCTTGCAGCGAGGGGCTTACCCTTTCAGGGGTTGAAGCCTTTTGACCCCTGGATAATAGCGTGTGTTTTGCAGACCTGCTTTGCTTTTGCGGCTGTGGGTTGGTGAAGCAATCCCTGGATGTGACTGGCCACTGTTTCCGTATTGCTTTTCCCCATCTCATAGCTTTTCAACCATTGAACCGTTTAACCCTTTGAGCGTTTACATATTTAGTCATTATTTGTTCTTGGGCTACCCCCGTCATCAGGGAGGTTTATTATTTACTTCAAAGGTGTAGTTATGTTCAGGGAGGAAGAGAACTTGTGAATTGTTTAATTCTTAAATTAGTTTGTCACCTGGGTTCTCTTTACACTGATTTTCTTATAGGTGAACTTATCTTTTTTATGAGTAATTCTCTATTTTAGTTTTAGCAGCAACATGATTATGGTCTAACTTGCTTTTGAAGAGAACTTTTGATGTCTTTCAAGAGGTAAACTAGACATAAACCTAACCGTATTATTTTTATAGGTATGGCGACTCTTTTTACCCTTAAACTTACTAATTAATGATTTGATATTTCTAATTAATTTAAAGAGAGACAGAGTAAGTGAGGATCAACTCTTCCTAAATGAGATGGACAACATATCTAAGTTAGAAGATTAATTACTTTTTTTTCCTTGAAATGGCCTGTCTTGACCCGAACTGGTACGGAAGTTATTATGCAACTCTCTGATTAACCATCTTTGAAAAATGCAGCCTACTTTAAGTTCCTACTCTTGTATTTTTTTTTTATATTCTTAGATTCATAGTTAACTGGTTTCGCTTACGGTTTTAAGTAAAATAAACAAACTTAAATTGATATAATGAGAAAATAGTTGTTCCCACTGATGTATAATGATCATTTTACCTTAAACAAATAATGTTTTTCTTTAAAATACAAAGAATAAAATACTTTGTCATTATATCATTAATAAACCCGTCCACCGGACGGGTATAGAACTAGTTCTAGTTGATGAATGTATATTCTTATGATTTTTTGCCATATTATTAATAGCATAAAGTCAAAAAAATTTGTTATTATAAATCATCCATCCACCATTTGAAGCTTATATATGTTATCCAGTTTTTGTGTAACCTCCTACATCCGATATTAATTATTAAGTAAGGTTTAAATCATAATAATCATTTTATAGTCGTTACAACAAATAAGATAGAACAAATGAATGCATAACCATACAAGATGCATTGGTAATGAAAAATAGAAATGTGTCATTCATAAAAGAAATAGGTCACAAAGAAACCTTGTTTCTTCCTGTGTCGCGAATGAGAGAAACCACACGGTGAGGGTCGAATGACCTCCTCTTTAACTACAATTTTCATTCAAACATAATTCACTGTTGATTTTTAACATTTGTGACTCATACACAGTGTTAAAACATATTTTTCATCAAAATTGATCATCTTCAAGAATCAAGACTCAACTCCTACATGCATGAACAAAGTAATACAAGTTGTTTGTTTCTAACATGCAAGATCATGAATGTAGCATTTCTAGGCTATGGAATGTCACTGTTATATCTTGAATACGAAAAGCCAAATAAAACTCAAGAATTAGACCATGTTATAAGTTACTTACAACAAAAAGTCTTAATCACTTATAGGCAAGGGGTGTGGTATACCGCCACATCAGCTCCAATAGCGCCCTTTGGCGCCCCTGTCCCACTTCCCTAGCGCCATAAGGAGGCGCCATTGATGTTTTGCCAGTATGGTAACGGGCATTTATGCACCAAATACTTCTTTCTATGCAAACGATGTAGAGTATAAGTATGGGTATTATCTTGTCGACGGTGTTTATCTGGAGTGGGCTACATTGGTGAAAACTCTTTCGTGTCTAGATGACGAAAAAAGATTGTATTACAAGAAGAGATAAGAGTCGGCAAGAAAAGATGTCGAGCGGGCTTTCGGTGTATTGAAAAAAAGATGGTCTATCATTGCCCAACCGACATAATCTTGCATAACATGATATTGGATGACTGGGGCAGAGCATTTTGTGTAGAGAGTTATAATGAACGTAACCAACCGACGAACCCACTACTCACATACGCTCAAAAAGAAGTTATCTGAGCGAGGATATGTGACAGGGACACACACCTTAACCTTAGAGTTGATTTGACGGAGCCCTTATGGTTTGATCGTGAACAAGGTGGAGACGACGAGTGAAGATGTGTGTTTTTAGTTTAACCTTTTAAGCATTGTATTTTTTTAAGTGACATTGTATTTTTTTATTTAAATTATGAGTTTTATATTTTTTCTTGTTATTTAAATTTAAATTAATATATCAAATTAAACAATGTTTAAATTTAAATAAATAATAATAATTAGGTAATAATGATAGGGCCTTTAAACCATTGCATGTAAGTTAAAAGAATGGACTTTAAAGCCCCTATGTGACATGGCATTTACGTGACACTGATGTGACGTGATAGGGGCTTTATACAACACCCACCAGCCTTAGGGTGTAGGGAGTAGTTAGACACTTGAAAGTGATAAACTTCAAAATCAACCAATGAGAGTGTGCCATGTAATTCAACCTTAATATAATTAAACTATGCTCAAAAGTGTTGGCAATAGTTAGACACTTCATGAATTGGTAAACTACTAAAAAAAGGAAAAATTTGTGATTGGTTAAGATGGCATGGACCCCACCACAAACACCCCTCTCTCTCATTCCCTCCCTTCACCGCTTTGGCAACCCATCACCGCTTCCCTCCCTTCACCGAGCGGCAAAACCCACCGGCGGCGGTGTTACCGCGCGGTAAACCGGCTTTACCGAGTGGGTTTGCCGCCCACTCCGGACACCCTTAGTAACATAATGAATTCAATCTACCAACCTTTCATTCTAGTAAAATTCCCTAGAATTGCACTTCTTCACTCTAAAATCACACATCCCTATCTATAACCAAGTCGAACTAACTTGCAACTAGTCTAAGTGTTGACCTTAGTCAACCTTTCCTTTGTCCAAACGTTTTGTTGGACATAGGGTCATAAAGAGTCCCTCAAGTTCTATGTCTCATTTCCTTACATGTCAAACTTGAGTTCAGCCATATTTTCATCCATAGTTATTGACTTTTGATCATTGCCAACTTAAATTTATACACATTGCATAATATAACTAAATAACATTTCCAATAGTGACTTTCATACACATAATATTGCCATAAAATAGTTATGTTATAGTAACCTCTATATTGTTTGCTCCTATACTGGCATTACCATCAACCCATAGTTTTAACCCTCATCGAACCTGCTACCATTGGCAGTTTCGTACCATCTATCCTGAAAGTAGTTTGATGAACTTACGAGAGGATCGATACGCTATTGAAACGAAGTTCAAGAGGTTAAATCTTGTATTTGAGTATCCAAAATACCAAGTACCACATATGGGCTATAGATAAAAAAAAACAAGTAGACGGAAAAGGATGAGTATAAACTTTTAAAATGTCCTAAGGGTCAAATTTTATAATCTTTTTGTTTTGGGCAAATTGGATTTAAATAATCACAACTTTTTCAATCTGGCCAATGATGCGGGTTGGTGTGTATATGGAATTAAGTATATTTTAAGCCCTTTTTACACGTTAGTCAAGTTTTAAATTTATAAAACACGATATTTTACTAACACCAAACACACATATGGGCAAGTGCCCCTATCGTGAGCGTAGTATAGTGTTGGCAAGATACCGAGGTCGTCCAAGGACACAAGAGCTTTTAGTACCGGTTTATCCTCAACGTCTAATTAAATCAAAAGTTTAGGAAAAAGGTTTTAAACAAGAAAAAATAAAAACTAACTAAAATGCTGAAAAATAAAAATAAAACAGATAGACAAGATGAATCACTTGGCTCCGACTCGTGTTTAGTGTAACCTTTAATTATTTCCGCACTTTTGCACTTTTTAAGAGATTATCTTAGTTATTGTAGTAGGCCTCTCTTTTGAAGGTGACGTTACCCTCAACCCAGTAGTTTGAGTCAGCAAGGATACAATCCTAAGGGGTCGGGCTATTGAAAGATAATTAATTAAGTTATTAATGCATATTGTGGTAGGCCCCTCTTTTGAAGGCGACGTTACCCTCGGCTAAGTAGTCTGAGTCAGCAAGGATACAGTCCTAAGTAGCCGGGTTAAAGTATTAATAGTAGCTTACATATGAGGGGATCAAAGAGTTTGGACCCCCGCCATCCAATACCGGTGGGTATTGAAGGATGTCCTACTAAATTTGACACAGGTCCTTTGCAGAATCTATACACTGAACAATGGCAAGACTCTTACCAAACCGTTCCCTTAACCCCCGACCAGGTAGCCAACATACCTCCTTATAGACCGTGGAGATATGAATGGTGAAAATCTTTTATTTTATATAGACAGTAAAATAATGCCAAGACACCACGGACAAACGATAAGGAAGAATCACCTTCAACATAAGAAACTAGTTATTAAAGTCATTAATACATAACCAAGTAAAAAGTGCGAAAAGATTAAAAATAAAAAGTATTACACTAGACACTTGTCTTCACCAAGTGATGTAAGAGACTTAGGCAAACATGGCCTTTGATTGTCAAGAACTCTTACGATCAATCTTGGATCCTGAGACGACTCACACACTCTATATTGGACAATGGATGATGGTGTTGTGATGGTGGTGGGTGGTGGGTGAAGTGTGAGAGAGGTGGTGTGCCAAGGGATGGTTTGCAAATGAGCCAAGCACCCCTATTTATAGCCTGAACAGCAGCTCGGGCACGGCCCCGTGTCCAGTGGGCACGGCCCCGTGTCCATCCTCCTTCTCTGTCTTCATTAATTGCTCTTGTCTGCATTAGTTGACCACGGCCCCGTGTCCGCTGGGCACGACCCCGTGTGCAGAAGCGTATCTGTACAATCAAGATTTGCCTGGATTCTGCGAATCTTATAGTTGACCATGGCCCCGTGGTGGGCAATAGAAGCTTCTACAGCTTTGTCTTTTATGCTGACACTTGGGCACGCCCCCGTGTTCACTGAGCACGGGGCGTGTTCAGCCTTCTGTTCTCTTGTTTTGTTTGGGAAGATGCTTTCGGGGAGGTCGGGCATGCCACGATTGTTCCTTTTCTTGTATTTATGTTAGATTTAGCTGTCATTTTGCTTCTTTTGTTAATTTGAGCTCATTTAATCCTGAAAATACAAAAGGAAGACAAAAGCACACTTTTTCCAACATTAGTACTAAAAAAGGTTAGTTTTATGCCACAATTGATGTAATTTATATGTTGCATTGGCAGTTTCGTACCATCTATCCTGAAAGTAGTTTGATGAACTTAAAAGAGGATCGATACGCTATTGAAACGAAGTTCAAGAGGTTAAATCTTGTATTTGAGTATCCAAAATACCAAGTACCACATATGGGCTATAGATAAAAAAACAAGTATACGGAAAAGGATGAGTATAAACTTTTAAAATGTCATAAGGGTCAAATTTTATAATCTTTTTGTTTTGTGGCAAATTGGATTTAAATAATCACAACTTTTTCAATTTGGCCAATGATGCGGGTTGGTGTGCATATGGAATTAAGTATATTTTAAGCCCTTTTTACACGTTAGTCAAGTTTTAAATTTATAAAACACGATATTTTACTAACACCAAACACACATATGGGCAAGTGCACCCATCGTGAGCATAGTATAGTGTTGGCAAGATACCGAGGTCGTCCAAGGACACAAGAGCTTTTAGTACTGGTTTATCCTCAACGTCTAATTAAATCAAAAGTTTAGGAAAAGGTTTTAAACAAGAAAAAATAAAAATAAAACAGATAGACAAGATGAATCACTTGGCTCCGACTCGTGTTTAGTGTAACCTTTGATTATTTCCGCACTTTTGCACTTTTTAAGAGATTATCTTAGTTATTGTAGTAGGCCTCTCTTTTGAAGGTGACGTTACCCTCAAACCAGTAGTTTGAGTCAGCAAGGATACAATCCTAAAGGGTCGGATTATTGAAAGATAATTAATTAAGTTATTAATGCATATTGTGGTATGCCCCTCTTTTGAAGGCGACGTTACCCTCGGCTAAGTAGTCTGAGTCAGCAGGGATACAGTCCTAAGTAGCCGGGTTAAAGTATTAATAGTAGCTTACATATGAGGGGATCAAAGAGTTTGGACCCCCGCCATCCAATACTGATGTCTGTCGTTAGTGACATGCAAAAACCTATTTAAACTATTAGTATAGAATAAGCAGGGTATCGAACCAAGGGAGGACTCTGGAAAGCGTTTTTATGCTAAGTATTGATTAATTGTTACTAAATTGAGAAATCGAGTTGTTTGATTATGTAAAAAAAACTAAATTAACGAATAAAAATTGTTATTTAATTCAATGAGAGAAAAGATGGTTTCCCCAGATTTCAGGTTTGCAAACAAGTTCAGATATGTGTTTAATCAAAACATTCACATAGACATAAATGTTTAACCTAATTAACCAATTGTGATAACCAACGACTAAGTACTCCGGTCAATACATAACGGGAGGTTATCGAATGATTATCAATTACAATTACAAACCCTAATCCCATATCAAATATATCCCAATTACTAGAACTCTCGGGAACTGAATGCTTAGAAATCAAGGTTTAAATAAATGCAACCAGTTACAATCAGTCAATTAAATCCATGGTGAAAAGCATCGGATGCTTAGATCACCAAGTTACAATGATTAGAAACACATAAAAGTACCTAATTACACAAACCCTCCATCCGGAGGAAACCACAAAAAGTTTAGCCGCTCATCTCGCACGAAGAATCTTCAAAAGCTTGAATTGATGATGAATTCATGATTGCTTCGATGATCGGATTTGAGAATCTTGATGGATTGAGTGAAAAAATCTTGAACTTTGAGTGTCTTGGATGCCCTTGATCGAATTTGGAATGATAGATAATGAGAAACTAGGGTTTTTTTTCTTATAAAAGCCCATAAAAATCACCAAATTCGCGCCCCCTATTGCCACAGCGTGACCCACAGTTCAGAACAGTGGGCCACAGTTTACATCAGAGCTGGCACAATTACCTCCACTGTGGGTGAAGGTCTGACCTGTGGGTCACAGTATAAACTCCCTGTTGTTCTTTTATCCTTGCAACCCCATAACGTGACCCACGGTTTGTGTACCATGGGTGAAAACGCAAAACAACATCTCCCCATGAATACCTACATAAAACTTTCAACATATGTCACTTTTGGTCCCTAGACTTCAAGTTTTCACTTCTCTCACATATAACCATCATGTATCTTTCATTTAATGACCCGGAGACCCCTCAAACTTCAATATCTCTTATTTCTTCAATATTTCAACTATAGTTAACTTCCAATTAATTACCAAACGGCCCCTAAACTTTGTAGAATCTTGCTCCTTTCACTCGTGAGCCTTCATATCACCCGAACAAACTTCAATATTCATCCTCGAGCTGCAATATCCCATCCAAAGCTCACAACTTCATCTTTAACCATCGTAAATGCACCGATTTACGTGTTTTACCTACAAATCACCAAAATCTCATAGTTACTTCATTCCAGTCAAATAAACACATCAAATACACATAAAACATGATAATTAACCACTCTAAAGCTCGGGTTTCACCCTCTCCATCAAATACCGGTGGGTATTGAAGAAGGTCCTACTAAATTTGACCCAGGTCCTTTGCAGGATCTATACACAGAACAATGGCAAGACTCTTACCAAACCGTTCCCTTAACCCCCGACCAGGTGGCCAACATACCTCCATATAGACCGTGGAGATACGAATGGTGAAAATCTTTTATTTTATATAGACAATAAAATAATGCCAAGACACCACGGACAAACGATAAGGAAGAATCACCTTCAACATAAGAAACTAGTTATTAAAGTCATTAATACATAACCAAGTAAAAAGTGCGAAAAGATTAAAAATAAAAAGTATTACACTAGACACTTGTCTTCACCAAGTGATGTAAGAGACTTAGGCAAACATGGCCTTTGATTGTCAAGAACTCTTACGATCAATCTTGGATCCCGAGATGACTCACACACTCTATGATGGACAATGGATGATGGTGGTGGATGATGGTGTTGTGATGGTGGTGGGTGGTGGGTGAAGTGTGAGAGAGGTGGTGTCCCAAGGGATGGTTTGCAAATGAGCCAAGCACCCCTATTTATAGCCTGAACAGCAGCTCGTGCACGGTCCCGTGTCCAGTGGGCACGGCCCCGTGTCCATCCTCCTTCTCTGTCTTCATTAATTGCTCTTGTCTGCATTAGTTGGCCACGGCCCCGTGTCCGCTGGGCACGACCCCGTGTGCAGAAGCGTATCTGTACTATCAAGATTTGCCTGGATTCTGCGAATCTTATAGTTGAACACGGCCCCGTGTCCGCTGAGCACGGCCCCGTGGTGGGCAATAGAAGCTTCTACAACTTTGTCTTTTATGTTGACACTTGGGCACGCCTCTGTGTTCACTGAGCACGGGGCGTGTTCAGCCTTCTAAAACGCAATGGTCTGAAAACACATAAAAAGTGTTTTACCTAAAACGCAATGCACAAAAAACACAAACAAATGTCTTATTTGTAAAACACAATGGCCGGAAAACACTTAAAATGTATCATTCTAAAACGCAATTGCCTAAAAAAACAAAACAAAGTGTTATCTGTAAAACGCAATGGACTGAAAACACCTAAAATTGTGTTTTACCTAAAACGCAATGACTAAAAACATTTCAAGAATGTGTTTTTCTAAAACGCAATGGTCAGAAAACACATAAAAATGTTTTATTTCTGAAACGCAATTGCCTAAAAACACCAAATAAAGTGTTCTCTTTAAAACGCATTGAACCAGCTCAACCCCAGCCAGGGGCTCTGCCCCTTGGACCCCGCCAAGGGCTGCCGCCCCTGGGACACCGCTACCAGGGGCGCTGCCCCCGGACCCCCGCCATGATCATAAAACGCAATGACTAAATCAAAAACTCAGATCGTAAAAATGAAATTAAAGAATTTCTTACATGGATCGAAGTGATTTCTTCAACAATTGATGAATTTTGAATGATTGAAACACTTATCAGCGCTCGAATCGAACGGATCGAGTGATTATCTTCAAAATCACCGGAAAAATCTAGATTTTGTATGAAATTAAACTGAGTTTTCTTCAAAAAAAAAAAAAGCTGAAGAACACGTTGATCGGGTGTTTGAATCATTGATTGGTGACGAAAATCGTACTATAATGTAGTGATTATTGAGATAGAAAGTGAAGAAATGGTTGAAGATGGTGGGGTTTTGAAAATGGTGGGTTTTGAAAAGGAAGAAGAAAGGATGGGATTGACTAAAATACCCTTTCTCTTTATTTTAAATTTTGTCACATGTCATAATCCTATTGCTTTCTACACTTCCTAGCCAAAATAATCTTCCTATTTGATCCCCACCCTAAAAAACAATGTCAAGTGTCGTTTTCACTTTCTCATCTATATATATATATAAACATGATAAATAAGGGCATATGTGTCATGTTATGAGGGCTTGGAAAATGAGGTGGTATCACCTCAGCCAATCTAGAAATTGGTTTTGGCTCCAAAAACTTCCGTGTGATTTAGCCTTATTTCGTGGGATCCGAATTGCCAAAACCGACCCACAAAATCGGATCCTATAATACCATCTTTTTTCTGATTCAGCTTCTCACTCTTCATATTTTCTCTTTTCTCTGAAACCCTAACTACACTCTATCCCTCTTCTCTATAACCCGAATTACAGCCCCCTTCACCAATCTTCCTATCATCATCAAGGTTTGTCATCATCATCGTTTAATCCCAGATCTTCATTATCCTTTTTTTATCCGGATACATATATATTTCCTCATCTTTCTTCATCACACGCCAAATAAACCCTAACCTGCAGCCGCTACACCTTCCCCTTTCATTCTACTGGAGAAAAAACTGTCAAAGTGTCAATAGGTATGTTTCTGGTTCTAATAATCGACGCCACCGCATCTGGGGCTCAAAATTCTATATACCTATTTTTATCCTTCTTAGATTTGTCGATTGGTCTTTTTGTTGATTCGTAGTTTTGTTGATGATTTTGATAATAGGTGTTTATACAGTTTCTTATTCCCATCTTTCATTCATGTTTATTTTTTTTTCCATCAGGAGTGAAGACCAATACCCTTGCACTGAATCAAAACATATGGCTTGTCATTTATACCCATACTTTTGATTGCAGGAAATGAAAAAAGTAGAACAACAACAATATTTTGAAGGTTAAAACCCTAACCTTCAATTTTGTTCTCATTCATTTTATTTTGGTTAAGGTATTCAATTGTTTTAGTACGGAGTGGAAGTGGAATTGTTTTAGGGTATGTTTTTAGTTTGTTAATGATATATGACTTTTTAAGGTTTATTGATCATTAATTCATAATATAGTAGATTGTTATCTGATTTGAGTGTTAATTGTAGCCGTGGGAGACGTATCAAGCGGATCTGTTGATTAATCTGAAGAAGCATCATGTTCCGAAGACGTTTTTGGATAAGTTTGCGTACGGGACTGTTAAGTCTCTCCGATTGCCTACTGATGTTTTTTCTCAGGTTGACTTACTTTGACTAACTCTCTTCTCTAAATGTTTATAGATATTTTGAGAAAAAAAATGTTGTGGATTTTTTTGTATGAAATATATATGAATAAGGTTACATGTTGGTATGAAAAAAGATATGTTAATTTGGTGAAAAAGTATGTTTAGGAGGTTAATGATTATAGAAAGTGTTTTTAGGTGGTTTTTAGTAGGGCTGGCAAATCGTGTCTTATTTTCGATCGGTATGTTCTTCCTTCCATTGTTCCAGGTGTGTTATTCAAGTGCTATTTACGATTTTTACACGGTGGCCTTCTCCTTTCGTTTGATTTGTAGCTTAGGGTTATGTATTTTGTTATTATGTTTTAAAACTTGTCTGATCCGTCGTCCAATCTGATCTAATCGAAAAAGTTATAATGATTTCGAACTGCTACTTCTGCTTGAACAGCTGACTAGGGTCATGTATTGTTTTCGATTAGATCTGATTTGAAGAAAAATATATATGATTTATGTTTTTCAATTGATAGATTAGGTTTATATTACATTTATTTATTTATTTTATGATTGACAATTCAACATTTTGTTCTTAGAATATATATATATATGATTTATGGTTATTTTTTGGATTGGTGTTCAATCGGATTAGTTATAATGATTTCCAATACTCCATATATTGGATTTTTTTACTGCAGTTGGTGGCGTATGCATGAATTCTAGAGCATAAGTGATGGAAAAGTCTCTTTTGCGTCATTGGCAAAGTTCTATTTGACAGGTATTATCAAGTCATCTGCTGCTGGGCTTACGACTTCTGTCATTCGTGATAATAGCACTGTAAGTTGTTACAATGGTATATTCTAAGTTTACCAATTAGTATTATTAATTGTTTTATCTAATTATAAAATTGTGTATGATTTAGCGTGAGTTCTATTTGGAAGGAGGAGCCATGGTGTTGGCTGATGGTGGTGTTATCTGCATATATGAGTTTGACAAAATGAGACCAGAAGATAGGTACGGCTAAAGTACCAGATTGTTGTCTGTCTTGGTAGATGGCTGCTTTATAACATGTTGTCTTTTAGTTTTTTCTTTTCACCTCAACCACTTATGGATTTTTTTATGATTTATAATATTTTAGCAGGAGACTAAGGTTCCTATTAAAACCCTAAACTACTCAACATTTCAGGTTCCTACTTCGACTAACTCTTTATTTGAGATTTTAACGATTTGGGTTTTCTTTACTTAATTAATGTTTGTTTTGTTCAGTTTCAATTTCATCATGTTTTGTTTAGTGGAGTGGGTCAAATTTAAGAAGAAAAGTTCCAATGGGTTAGTGCTTCGAATGTCTGAACCCTTTTGTTGTATTTTGAGTTACTAATTTTCCTCAAATGTTTCTGGTGGCCATGACATGATATGCAAAGTTCTTTTATCATGATTTATCTAACTTTTTTTATAGTTCGTTGTTATTAGTTTAGATCGATATGAGAAGTTTATTTTATGTATCTACCGGAAAAGGTATGGCTTATGATTAAGAGTGTAAATGCTTGAGATTGGCTCGGTAAACGTTGAATCAAGCCGAGCTTAAATGAGCTCTAGCCTAAAATTTAGCTCATTTATTATACGATATAATACTTTTTGTTGATTATAATAAGAATATAATTATGAAAAAATAACTAAATATTGCCACCTGTCGTTGAGATGGCTGGAAATGAATTGGCTGCAATAAACTCTGACGTTATTGCGGAATGTGTGGATGCACTGAGGTTACCCTTATTCTCATAGCTATTACTGGATATGCATTATATTTTTCATCAAGATGCAGAGGTTCGACTATTGCAGGTCTTTGGCTAGAAGATTTACAAGGTAATTGACGCGTTTGGATGTCTCAAGTTTTTTTTTAATATGTGATTTTGTAGTTTTTGTTAATATGTGGTTCTGATAGAAGTATTCTATTTTTAAAACTTTTGACCCGTTAATTCTGTTGGTTACTAAAATTTATGACTTTACCCATTTGACCCATCAGGGATAAAATATAACCCAAATCTATCCATTTATGTGATTTTTTTCTTTTCAGGCACAACATTTTCCTTCACTCAGGTGGTCATGGCGTGGGTGTGGCATGGTGAGCGGTACAACCAAGGTGGTTCATCATTAAGCTATGCACCTCAAGCCCCAAAATTTGAATACCCGACTCACTTCCCTACTTTAGGTGGAAAGTGAGCGACTTTTTTAGCCTTTTTGTGTAGTCGTCATCTTTTCAACACTTGCAAAAACATACTAGAATAATGGAGTTATATGTATTTTTAGAGGTGTGCAAGTCTTTTATATTTTCACAGAACATGAGGTGCAACACTTGCAAAAACATACTAGCTACCATTACGTAAAATGTATTTTTCTTTTCCGTGACATGATTGTTACTTGACATTTTCCTTTCACCCGCCTATTTATCTTCTTATTTTTTAGTAGTCATTGTCTACTTAAGGACTGCAATTGCAATATTTAACTCATAGGTATGATTTGATTTTAATTTTAAATAGAAATAAATCAGTGTGTGTTGAAATTTTTTATTAATGTAATTTAAATTTTCCTACCCGGGTGTCTACCCGGGTGATAATCTAGTAGTAATATATACAGACATTGATAAGTACAAAAAATTAACTTGCTGTAAATTAAAAACGCTTCAGTTATTTTTTTTTATTAATTAAATAAGTAGATAAATTTGAATTTGGATCTATAAAAAGTAGAGTATTTTATAAGTAAAAAGTGGCTTCTAAGAATGTCCCTTCTGAGGCAATTAATACCTGCTTCAATAAAAATGACAAGAATAGCAAGAGCATAGTTCCAAAGTACTCTGCTGCCTTCCAGGATGCACACAACCATACATTACTTCTAGATAATTTATATAAAAATCATAAATAATTTTAGTTATTGAATTTACATTTTTTTCCTTTCATATAATATTTAACTTAGCAGTACCAGTTACGAAATGGTAGATGTTTTACGAACCGGTTAGCCCGGTTTTTATTTATTCTTATTTTTATTTTTAGAGTACATGAAATTCTTTCCAAAATTACTAATCACTGCTTATAGCGAAAAGTAATATTTTATAGAAGATAATTTTTCCTTTTGAAAAATTACGATAAAGTTGTCTCTCTAAAAATGTCATGATTTGTTATTTATTAGTTTATTGTTCAAAAGATTCGTAGGAGATATATTTGTTACGTCCAATGTGTAAAAACTTTGGTTGTGAATGGTCAATATCTCTGAAAATTGTGACCTCATGTCTTATATATATTTTGTCTCACTAGTAATCATTGAGTTCGATTAAAAAAATGTAGTAGAAGAAATAATTAAATATTAAATTATAACTTTAGTATTTGAATATTATATAATCAATGAATTTGATGAACGGTTCTTTTGATTTTTTTTGATTAAATTTAGTTCATCAAGTTAGGGCACTCGGTGTGGGGTCGTCCAGGCCCGGCGACGCCCCCAAACACCGTCCCGGGTGGCTCAGCATCGTCCAAAACGTCAAGGATGGGACGTTGGAGACGGCGCATAAGGACAAAATTTTGTGCCTCTTCTTCTCACATACACATATGCATACAACATATACATATATATTTTAGGTTCATCCCCCATTTTCTTAGAGCATCTCCAATAAGCTATTTTTCATGTTTTTATATGTCTATGTTGCATATGTTCATGTTTTTCTTATTGTGGTACATGTTTTTTACACCCATTTTTTGGGTGGTGTTTTTCTCCAAGGACCGGAAAAAATAAGTAAATGATGAGACCCATGTACTTTTAATATATATAATATAGAGAGAGAATAAGTGGTGTAAATGTGTGGTTAAAAATTAAAAAGGTGGTGATGATGTTGTAATGCTTTTATGTGTTTTTGTGTTTTCTTATTGGGTGAGTTTTTGATGTTTTTGAAGGGTGAGTGTTTTTCTGATGTGGCAGCTGACTGAACATATTTTTAGGTGTTTTTAGTGGGTCTTATTGTGGATGCTCTTAGGCTGAACGGTATGGTGACGGAGGGATGGACGGCGACGGGGGTGGCGGGATGGGGTGACGGAGCGGCGCCGAGAAGAAAGAGGGGGGCCCACATGTTTTGCTCCGTCCTGGACGTCGAAATTCCGACTAGAGGAAAATGACTGGACGGCGACCGGGGGGGCGGCATGGAGAGGGGGACGGCGACGACTGCTGGACGGTCCCCATACCGTCCAGCCTTAGGTTCATCTTCTTTGCCTCATCATTACACCCATCCTACGTGGCGCTGACGTGAAGGGTCATCCTCCAAGGATGAGTCTCACCTATACCGAGTAGCCTTATGTACGCGGGATAATTTGTATTCTTTAATCTTTACTCAACCCTTTGGATAATTTGGAAAAGGAGAGACAGTTTGGTGTTCAGTAACTTTTGAAGTTTTTCATCAAATAATAATTGTTAAGAGACTAAAGTAAGATATATATCACCACACAACAAACATATAATTTTACCTTTTAGTTTTCCAAAAATGTTTTCTTCGATATCTTTTGTTGAAAGAATAGGTCTAAATTATTTTTTTGAACGGCAACTTTCATTAAACAACTAGCAAGACGCTAGAAACAAACAAGCAACAAAAGATTACAACGAAAACCTACACCAATCCATCCAGGAGATCTCTCTACACTTAGATCTATTTCTAATCCATAGGTATGCTAATGCCTTAACATTCTCCAAAGTTTTAGAAATAGAGGCCATTTCGTTATTGAATATTGTTGGAAATTTGTGAAAATAACATTTTTCACAATTATAGGAAAATGATTTTTTCCTATTTTGGACTAGAAATAAATATAATTAAATGAGCGGGTTTTATATATTTATTTATGGGTTTGTGTTCTATGTCGGAAGAGCTTCGCAACGAACTAAACCACGTCCAAAACGAAGCTAAGATGAATGAGATATCGAAGCTCAAAGTTTGGTGTTTGAAACTTGAATGCTGAAATAAGTGGAAAAGTGGCACCTTGTCCCACATCGGATGAGAGATGAAACTTAAAGGGGTATTTAAGTGGGAACTCTCAATCCTTATTGTTTCATGGAAGCACTCACTAGTGTACTCGCGAAGGGTGGAGAGCACCCTAACTTGCACTCGCACACGCGTGCGTGGCGTGGGCGATGAGGCGCAATGTGGCGCTTTGATGGCGCACTTTGCACTTGAGTCATACGCCCGCTTGAGAGCCGCCTTTGTATTTTTGACCACATACGTGTGGTGGAGCACAGGGGCTGCAAGGACCAAGTGGCCAGAGACGTGGCAAGTAGGCGTATGACCCAGGTGGGTCTGCGCGGAGTGGTGTATGACGTGGCAGTCATGCGCATCCGCGCGCGAGTACACGTGGCATGGTGGCGCGTTCTCGCGCATGGAGCATGGGCACTGAGGTGTCGTGCGCAGCGCACCAAAGTGAGCCAAAACGCGCGACTGTGTGGCATCTCGTAGAGGCTTACAGGTGACGTGGCGCACGTGCATAGGTGCGCATGGGATTGAGCCAGTGGGGCGCACGCTCGCATGGCAGTGAGCCAAATGGACGCACCGCGCATGAGGGTGCAGACCTGCGCGCGCGCACGCAGAAGCTTCCAGCTGCAGTTAATGTCAGTGCAGTTACATTCAGCATTCAAAACTGACGAAGTCAATGCTTTTTACTGCGAATTTAATGACGAATTAAAGTGCATTAAAGACGTTTAATGCAGTTTAATTCTCCCATTAAATTCGTTTTTCAGTTTCTTCAAGTCCAGCTAGTATAAATAGGGTGGTACCCCTGTTGAAGAACTACACCGAAAATTCCCAGGTCTCTCTTTTCTCCACTGCAGAATTCTTCATCTTTTTCAAGCTTTAGGTTCACCTTCGGGTTGGAGTCAAGACCGGCAGTGCAACTGCTTGCGGCTGTTGTATCCTGGAAACAAACGTGTTCTCCTGGGAGACACGAAATTTGTTTTAAGGGACCCGTGTCTAACACGATCCTCAGCCAAGAACAGTTTCGTCTGTTCGAGTTTTCTGATCTTGTTTTTCATTTTTTCATTTGTAATAGTACTGTATTTTATTTTGTTTCTGTTTAGTTCTTGTAATTCAAGTTAATAAGGAATTTTTATTTATTTTTACACGAACGGATTCCTCCAAATATAACCTCATTTCTTGTTTTCCAAATGCACCAACATGTCGTGTAAATAATGCCTTGGAAAACTCTCTTCTTATGCTGGTCCAATTGATGGAAATTTTGGGTCGAGATCAAGTCCCGGACTGAAAAAGCATATATCGGAGGCACCCCGCACCATGATGACACTCCCTGCCATATAACCGCGGCAAAATGGCAAGAGATGAGGAGATGTCCTCTTGTCTCTTCTGCTTCCTCACACAAGGTGCATATTGACGATTCAACATTAACTTGTCTTCTTTGCAGCGCCGCTAAGGTCGGGAGACGGTTCAACTCCGCTTTCCACATAAACACATTTACCTTCTTTGGAACCCATGAGTTCCAATCCATAGACCATTGCAAATTTGGTCTGATAGTTTTACTTATAACCTCTTTCATTGACTTGACTGAGAAGATCCCACCCGGATCATGCTGCCACACCCACTTATCTTCACGCTCAACAATAGACACTTGATTTAAATGGTTCAGCAGATCCTCCCATTCATATTGCACTCTGATCTCAACTTCTCTTGTGTTTTTTAAGATCTTGAATTTTTAACATAGTAAATCGTAGTTTCATCTCTAAGTTTGCCTTAGTTAACAGTTCCAGTCCACCTCTATCACCTTATTTCCCTAACATTTCATGTCTTAACAGATACTGTCCCTCCGTCTGATGTCAGTCCATAGAATTGTTATTTCCCCTGACATGCTCCTCACGTGAGGGGTATTTTCCTCTTTATCCCTCTTAAAACATTTAAAGCAGTTATTCCCACGATCACTTAATAGAAGCAAACACCAACACTATCAACGAGTGAATCGACCATCCAATTTCACCCCCAATGGAACAAATAATGTGGAACAAGCAGATTTTTGAGCTAATTGTTGCAATGTGGGCATCATTATGGATGGTTCATGTTCAAGACCTTGTTATTTTCGACCCACTCAAAGTTTACGGTAAGTGTTTTTATAAAATTTATAAAACCTTAATGTTGCCTGCTTGTTTGTGCAGATTTGTTTTAAATTTTGCGTTTTCTTTTCATTTTAGCAACACAATGACACATTATTTACCAATATAAATGTTCCATGGCGGGGAAAAGTTAGCCATCCAATAAACAAATGGATCAAAAGCTACCATCTTTTAAGTGTGACCAAGTAGATAAGGTTGTGCACGTAAAACATGTTGACAAGTAGTCATAGTTGTGCAAGAAACGAAACCTGTTGTTGCAAAAGATTTTGAACAAGAAGCCATAAAGGTGGAGCACAAGTACCAGAATCTATACGAAGATTATCACCCTGACGTGTTGAAAAAGGCTTGGATTACGACAATCCTGAAAAGGAGGTGGAGCCCCCATACGCAGATGAGCATGATTCAGAATCAGACTGGTCAAATGATATTTGTCATTGGAAATTTGTGATTGATATGCTTGGAATTATACATATTTATCGTATCAAATTTCCTACATTTTTAGTTGTTTGTGTTCAGTTTTCCCAAATCTTCGATACGGATTCGGTAAATACTTGCATTTGGAGGATTTGGTGAAAAAATAGTCGAGTTCGCAGCAAAAACGAAGGAAAATGATCGAGGTGGAGAAAGAATGGAAAAAGAAGAAAACATAGTACTGTTTATAGCAAGAAAATTGTGGTCGAAGACCCCTTACAGACCGTAAGGGGTGTGGATGTAGTCTGTAAGTGACACCGGGTGCGAATTGCGATTATTACAAGCTTACGGACCGTAAGCAAGTGGATACGATCCATAAGCGATGCGGGTTTCGAAAAAAATTATAAATAGCATGCAGTTAGCTAAGGTTTGGGATCTATCACATACAAGATGACAAAGAGGAGTTCTAGGATGCTTGTGGAGCACTTTGAAGCTAAGTGAAGATCAAGGAAGCATTCGATTCGGTGTTGGATCGCCTTTGGTTGGGTTTTACCTTGTTTAATTGTGTTCTTTTGCAATCGAATCATGTTTTTCCTTGTTTTCAAATTTGATACAGTAGTGTTCTTGAATAATATGAGTAGCTAAACTTCTAAACTGCTTAGGTTGGGATGAACTAGATGTTTGTGATGTTACTTTGACTCGGTTACGATTATTTTATGCGATTTGCATGATTTTTCCTTGATATTGCATGTTGAAGTTGTTTGATTGATTCTTGGTTGTTGAAATCAGTAGTTTAGGCATATAGAAATATCCCCTAGACTTAGATTTCAGTTTGAATCGGTAATCTTATGGTTTTCGGTTTGGATCTTGACTTTAGAAATAAATCAAGTTAATCAATGATTAAAATCAACTAATTAAAACTTGCATCCTTGCCTAGTGAGTCGAGAGTAGAATTAGGTTTGCTAGGTTATTAGCTAGCCGTTGGTGGGTAGATTGGGTGACCGATAGCTCGGATCCGTTTACTTCTTCGCGTCTAGGGTTTCCTAGGGTTTCAAGGTTTTATATCTGCTTCACAAATTGAGGATTGTGACACCTTCGTTGTCATATATTTGATATTTGTGGGATTTGTTATCGATAGATCGAGCCGGTCCATCTTTTCGCATTTTTGCCCTCCTTCTTACATGGTTCATCATCTCTAGCGGGAGGTTTATCGGGTAGAGTAGGGTACTTAGTCATTATCCATGATCAGAGTAGCATTGCATGAGTATAGGGATTCGACGCCTAGGTAGTTCCTTCTCATCATATTTGTTCCTAGATCCCGTTTTCCGAGTTCGCCTGCTTGTTGCATTTAGTTTGTTGTCTTGAGTTGTTTGCGTGAAATCCATGTTTACTACTTTATAAATTAATTGGGTTATTAGTGTAACACCCCGTGTTTCGAAAGTCAAAGTCAAAGTCAAGATTGAAGTCAAAGGAAGAAAAGATTGCTAATTGCGATCTGTCACTCCTTGCTCAACTACAGTTTTGACTTCTTTGACTTGTAATTGAGTCTATTATTTATTTGTTTTAGTTGTATTATGTGGAGTATCTATTAATAATCGAGGTTTGATCGCTATATACGTGTGTTTAATCAAGGATTAATCGCATGCCTAATCGCTAATCGACTTATCGGTATCGCATCACAACTCAAATTATGTGTTCTGGATATTGTTTTACGTGTGTGTGCCATTATGTGTTACTTGTGCATGTGATGTTTATATTGAGGTGTTTAATCGCAATCGCAATTCTATCGCAATCTAATCGCAAACGCTGAACGCAAAGTTATTTATAGTGATTGTATGTTATATATAGTAGTTAGGTTATTTGTGTAACTAGTGGGTAGTATTGTCGCATTGCAACGCTCAACACGCGAAACGAAATGACAAAACTCAACACGCCGAACACCTGGATCGAGTGGCCAACCGACCGAGTGGCCATCCGATCGGACTGCCATCCGATCGGTGACCAATCCGACACTTCAGCACCTTCCCTTTATGGAAACCCGATAAATACACCCATGTCACGTCATTTGTGATGTCACAGCTCCTTGTTCGACCAGCCGCACTCAAGCACTCATTTCTCTTGATTTCTCGCGATTCTTGTAAGTTTTCAACCTAAACCTTGTACTTCTATGATCTACACGCACACCTTCATCTTTCTCACCGTTGAATCTTAACTTTTAACCGTGAAATAACCGGGTTTGAGGTGTTCTAGGGTGATGTCATCATGGAGTTCTTATGAACATCAAGGATTGGCTTCATTCCACCAAGAACAACTTAGATCTGAAGGATTTCCACATGAATAAACAATGTTTTCGCATAGATCTACACATATTCATGGTTAAAAGAATTGAAAGATGGTTTTCTAACTTTCTTTCAACTCTTTTACAATCAATGCACTCAAAACCGATAGAATCGGAGCTCGTTCTGATCTTCTACTCCTCCTTAGTGATGTTGGTTCAAGATCTGATTTCTATCTAAGAGACAACGGATTTCGGGTTAAACACGAACGACCGTCACGAACAGTCAACTGATCGGACTAGGGTGATTCCTGTTCGATCGGATCACTTGGGATAAGATGGGGTTTCTGTTGTTTAGCACATTATCAGACCGTCTCGATCATAACTGCAAAACCTTTCAAAATAATCAAGTACCAAGACGATCAGGTCATTCCGATCGGATTGCCATCCAATCGGATTGCCATCCGATCGGATTGCCATCCAATCGAACAGCCATCCGATCGGCTTGCACTTGGTTTCACACTTAACTTTTATTTTCAGCTATCAAGGTTCTGAACGTCGAACGGATTACCGTTCGATCGGATAGCCATCCGATCGAACGACCATCCAACCATGTGACATTTGGAACTTCGACACTTAATCATTTTCATACTTTCAAAGACCATCAGTAACTAACGGATTGCCACCTGATCGGATTACTATCCGATCGCGTGACAATCCTGCCGTGAACTTGTTCTCACTATGTCCCTGCCAATCGGATCGCTATCCGATCGAATGACCATTCGATCGATCGACCTGAAGGGTAGAGATACTTCTCTGTTTTTAAAATGCTACAACGAAAACTTCAAAGCCATCATACACAAACACATCCTTACCAAATAGATGACAATCCAATCGAATGGCCATCCGATCGGATGACGATCTCCGATCGGATGACGATCTCCGATCGGATGACCATCCGAACGGATTGACATCCGATCGACTGGCCATCCGATCGGATTGCCATCCGATCGGATTACCAACCGACACTTGGTACTTTTACACCGTTTATCGCGCCGCTCATCGTTTATGCTATCGTTAACTGTTTAGGCTAATCTCTCTCAGCGCTCCCTTCAATCCAAGAGAGTGTTTACTTGTTAAACACAATCTGTGAGTATACTCGATCCCTTATTGCTTTATGCACTTTTGGGTGTTACAACGTTACTTATTCTAAATCACATCGATCACACAACGCAAACCCTATTTATACGCTAACCGTTATTGCATGATACGTGTTACTCGATGAATGCTTGTATGTTATGTTAACACAGTGATTGTTGCCTGACGCCTTAGCAACGATAGTACTATTTGTTTGGACTCAGCACCTGTCGTGGACAGGGGTTGTTAAGGTTACATCTCACATGTCGCAGTGGTGATATGTGTTGCGCATTCTACAACTCGCAGTCTAGTCTGTGCATATTTCATTGTCGATAACCTACTAGCTTCGCATTATACATGATACATGTTGGTTATGCGTAAACTATTTAAACTCTATTATGCTATATCAAACTTGTATGCTCACATTTACACTATGTGTATTGAGCTCTATTTTAACGTAGGTGACAGGTGCTTAGGATGTTTTGCTGCTATGTGGAATCAAGTTAGGATGGAGTCTTAGAAACAAACAAACAATTAAATGAAATCTGAGTTGTCGGAATGGATAATTTGTCTTTGAGAACAATGTCTGTAATAACTGTTTTTATTTTATATGTTTATGGTATGGGACAATAACCTTTAATATATTATAACTAATAGTTGTTATGGATTCTCCTTGACAATCTGTTTCGCTCAGTGTCGTGCCCCGATGATTCCGCCATTGGTTGGGGTGTGACAGATTGGTATCAGAGCCATAACTATAGGGAATTTGGCAAGACTCGACCTAGTCCGGGTCGATGTCTTAGAACGACCTAGTCTATAGTCTAAGTACCAACAGATCGACTTGTGCATACCCAGTATGGGTTTTTGTACGAGCTTACTTGCTATCCTCGCTATACTCGCTTACACCTCACTAGCACCGCACTAAGATTCTCGAAAATGAACGAGTGATTAGGTCGAGATTAGGTGTGAAAACCGCAAACTCTAGACCAAATCACTTGTTCGACCCGCATTTTTATCTACAAACAGGAGAATTTGCGTTGAATCAGGAGTGAAATCCGTACAACGCAAAATTTCCTCTCTATTTTATCAACACATGGACGAAGTTGTTAAGTCATGGGTGGAACCCAAACCTTGAGGACTTGTTCCGTGCTCCATTTTGGCTTTACAAAACTCTCACCAAGGTCTCGACGGACTCTAACGACTTGAAGTCACGCCATAGCTAGAAGGATGCGTGCTGATCGCCCAAATCGAGGCGAGAGCACAGTCTTGAAAGCCAAAAGTGCGCACCAAAAGTCCTTGTAAATAGTCAAATCACTTTGGGTAGTCGACGTCTATCAGCCGCAGACAATCTATTCTTGATTTTTATATGATTCGATTCTGAGCCCGCAACTGCTGACTTTGATAATTGTTGCTTTTATATAGATTTTATGTGTTTTATGTGGTTTTACCTGTTCATGTGTTTCGATTTTGGTGGTTTATACGCTTTTTCACTTCTCGCTTCGATCGACACACACGACCCGCACTGCACATCTATCTCAAAACGTTAACAAATCGTTGCTACTCGTGGATCATTGCATGCTATGTTACTTGCTTATGCTATACTACTCGCTGTGTACTCGCTAATCGCAATCACTATACTTAAACGTTATACGTGCTGTGAAAGATAGGTGAACACGTGCAACATATGTGTTTAGGCTAGTCTATGTGTGCTTACGTGCTTCTGTGCCCTACGTGCTTATGTGCTTCTGTGCTTATGTGTTATGTGACTATTCGTGTTCCTGAGATTTAGTAGTAGTACGTGTGAGGTGAGATTCGATTATATAGCATTTTGAATCCTATAGCGTTGTCTGTTGCAGACAATGTCGCCATTTGGATCAATTCTCTCACGTTCCGCTCACCGTAATCATGATGACAAACGCATCGCCGCCCTCCTCGCTAAGCAAATCGAGAAAGTTATCCCCCAGATTATTAGTGAGCTGAATGAAAACACTAGCAAATCTTCTGAAGAGTCCAGGAGTGATGCTCCTAAAGCTGCTTTTAGTTTCAAGCAATTCAAAGCCTGCGGCCCGAAAGAGTTTACCGGCGAAGATGGTCCTACGGCCATGTTCCAATGGTTTGATTCTATCGAAGTCACCCGGCGCCAGAATGGCTGTCCTGATAATCTCCGTGCTCTGAACGCAACTGGCGTCTTCCAACCCCAAGCGCTAGATTGGTGGACGGCCGAGAGAAACAAACGCGGAAATGATGCAGCTTACGGGCTGACGTGGGATGAGATGAAGGACGTTATGATGCAAGAGTTCTGCCCTCCCCATGAGCGCCAAAAGCTGGAGGACGAGTTCTGGCATATCAAGCAGAAAGATGGAGACAACGATGGTTTGACTGCTCGCTTCAAGCAGCTAAGCATAATCTGTCCTAGCCAAGTTACCACACCTGAAATCACCATCAATAAGTATATCCGTGCTCTTCCGAATTGCGTGGCTGATTTTGTTCAAGCTGCAAAGACGACGACAATTGAGGAAACTTTTCTACTCGCTGCTGAGATCAACGACAAACGAGTCAAGTCTGGTTACTGGGATAAAGCTTCCAAGAATCTGCATCAAGCTACCACTGCTCCAACCGCTGAAACCGCCGCCGCTCCGCAACCTTCAAAGTCCTCTCATTGCAAGAGGAAGAACAACAGCAGTTCCAGCAACAAGAACCGTGCAGTTACCGCTGCCCCGCTCCAATCAGTTCCTGCCCAACCGCAGCCTCAACACCGCCAAGTAGCGGCACCGGTCACCAACGCACCGCCAGCAAAGCATGCGTATACTGGTCCTCACCCGGCTTGCCCTACTTGTACCTATCACCACCCGGTGGGAATCGCTTGCAGATACTGTGTTCATTGCAACATGTACGGCCACTTCACCGCCAACTGCCGTACAGGTCCACGTCAAACCCTAGCTCCAACCCAAGGTCAAGCTTCTACTCAACAAGCTCTATTTACTGCTCCTCAAGGCCATCAAGCGGCTCCTGCACCTGCGATCAATGCTAGAGCTTGCTATGCGTGTGGTGATCCCAACCATTTCGCGAATATGTGCCCGAACCGAGTGGTCAAGCAAGAGCCACAACAGCAGCGGCCCCAGCAGCAGCCTCAGCAACAGCAGCAACAACCAGCAGCCCGCGGACGTGCTTTCAACATAAACGCTCGCCAGGCTCAAACAGACAACAATGTGGTCAACGGTATGTTCCTTGTGAATGGTATATATGCTACGTGTTTATTTGATACTGGAGCCGATAACTGTTTTGTATCGTTTGAATTCGAAAAGCTCCTTAATCATAAGCGCACCCATCTACCCTCGACGTTCGATGTTGAAGTTGCCACCGGAAGAACCGTCGCAGTCAACTCTGTTCTACGTGATTGTATGCTCGAACTCAACAATCACGTCTTCCCTATCGACCTTATTCCGATGCAGCTCGATAGTTTTGACATCATAGTAGGCATGGATTTTCTTCGGGAAAATCGTGCTGAAGTTGTTTGCTTCGATAAGATGATTCGTTTCTCGCTCGCTAATGGTGATCTACTTTGTGTGTATGACGAAACTCCTTCGAAAGGTCTTAAACTCATGTCGTGTGTCCAGGCTAGCAAGTATCTCCACAAGGAATACCAAGCTTTCCTGGCACACATCATAGTAGCGGAGAAGGAAAAGAAAGGAAACCCAGAAGTGAAATACGTTCCCGTTGTTTGTGATTACCCTAACGTTTTTCCCGACGACTTACCCGGATTACCTCCCACTCATGATATCGACTTTCGTATCGACCTCATTCCTGAAGCAAACCCTGTTGCTAAAGCGCCTTATCGCCTCGCTCCTTCTGAAATGCACGAACTCTCGAGTCAGCTCCACGAACTGCTTGATAAAGGCTTTATTCGCCCTAGCACCTCTCCTTGGGGCGCACCTGTCCTTTTCGTCAAAAAGAAGGACGGATCGTTCCGGATGTGCATCGACTATAGGGAGTTGAATAAGCTGACAATCAAGAATCGCTATCCCTTGCCTCGAATCGATGATTTGTTTGATCAGTTACAGGGTGCTACGTGTTTCTTAAAGATCGATCTACGCTCAGGCTATCACCAGTTACGCATTCAAGAGGATGATATACCCAAAACCGCTTTTCGAACCCGCTATGGTCACTACGAGTTTGTTGTTATGCCTTTTGGCTTGACCAACGCCCCCGTAGTTTTCATGGATTTAATGAATCGAGTGTGCAAACCCTTCCTTGATCGCTTCGTAATCGTATTCATCGACGATATCCTGATCTATTCCAAGTCAAAAGCCGAACACTCGCAGCATCTACGTTTGGTTCTTGAGTTACTCCAGGGAAACCGTCTCTATGCCAAGTTCTCCAAGTGTGAATTTTGGTTTTAGGAGGTCCAATTCTTGGGTCACATTGTCAATAGTCAAGGTATCCACGTCGATCCCGCGAAGATCGAAGCTGTTAAGAATTGGGTTACACCCAAGAACCCATCTGAGGTCCGTTCTTTTCTTGGACTGGCAGGCTATTATCTCAGATTTATCGAAGGTTTCTCTAAAATCGTTGTTTCGCTTACCTCTCTTACGCATAAGGATAAACCTTTTGTTTGGGGAACTAAGCAGGAGGAAGCCTTTCAAACTCTCAAAGCTATGCTTTGCAATGCTCCCATGCTCTCACTGCCCAATGGAAACGACGATTTTGTAGTCTACTGCGATGCCTCGAACCTTGGTCTTTGTTGTGTTCTTATGCAACGAGACAACGTTATCGCGTACACTTCTCGACAGCTCAAGATTCACGTAAAGAACTACACTACACATGACCTCGAGCTTGGCGCAGTTGTTTTTGCGTTAAAGATTTGGCGACACTACCTTTATGGTACCAAGTGTATGATCTTCACCGATCATCGGAGCCTACAATATATCTTTGACCAGAAGGAACTGAATATGCGCCAACGCCGGTGGGTAGAACTACTCAACAATTACGATTATGAGATTCGTTACCATCCTGGCAAAGCAAACGTCGTTGCCGATGCTCTCAGTCAACGAAGCTATTTGCATAGCGTTCGTAATATTCAAGCCCAGCATCATCTCGAAACCCTCATCCGTGACGCGCAGCATGCTTGTTTTCCGAATGTACTTTGAAGAAGGAAAGGATTCTAAACGATGGCGCCCAACTCGAGAATAAATCGAATGGTATCTTTCATTATTTGGACCGAATCAGGATTCCCAAGGGTACTAATTTGCGACAACTACTGATGGATGAAGCCCACAAATCTTGATATTCTATTCATCCCGGTGCTGACAAGATGTACCAGGACATGCGCTACAAGTACTGGTGGCCGTGTATGAAGAAGGATATCGCTATATATGTTTCGAAGTGCATGACATGTTCAAAGGTCAAGGCCGAGCATCAAAGACCCTCTGGCTTACTCGTTCAACCTGAGATCCCGATGTGGAAATGGGATAGTATAGCTATGGATTTCATAACGAAACTCCCACGTACTCAATCAGAACATGAAAGCATTTGGGTTGTAGTCGACCATTTGACTAAATCTGCTCATTTCCTGGCGATACGAGAAGATTTTAAGGTAGAAAAATTAGCCCGAATCTACACCGATGAGATCATTTGTCGACATGGGACGCCTCGTGACATCATCTCTGACCGCGATGGTCGGTTTACCTCGCATCTTTGGGAAACGTTTCAATCTGCTCTCGGTACTACACTGAATCTAAGTACCGCTTTCCATCCCCAAACTGACGGTCAGACTGAAAGAACAATTCGTACCCTTGAAGACATGCTCCGTTCGTGTGTCATAGATTTCGGTGGTAATTGGGACGCGCACTTACCTTTAGTTGAATTCTCGTACAATAACAGTTATCATTCCAGCATCCAAATAGCACCGTTTGAGGCATTATACGGAAGGAAATGTCGATCGCCTATTGTATGGCACAAGATCGGAGACGCGCAAATTACCGGTCCTGAGCTGTTGCAAGAAACGACCGGAAAAATCCTCCAAATCCGAGACAATCTGCTGAAAGCTCGAAGCTGACAGAAAAGTTAGGCCGATAGACGTCGCAAGCCCCTTGAATTTGACGTTGGCGATCATGTACTCCTAAAGGTGGCACCTTGGAAGGGGGTGATCAGATTCTACAAGAAAGGAAAGCTCGCGCCTCGATATGTTGGACCCTTTAAGATTCTAGAAAGGATTGGAAAAGTGGCCTACAGACTCGAACTACCGGAGGAACTTAGTAACGTCCACCCGACTTTCAACGTTTCGAACCTCAGAAAGTGCTTGGCCAACCAGGAATTACATGTCCCTCTTGAGGATTTACAAGTGGATGAAACATTACACTTCGTGGATGTAACAACCCGCACATTCGTGCGTTGTTACTACTCGATATACTCGTTACGCCTAGCACCAGAGATTCGGATCAAAATGTAGCTATATCGCATGCATCTCTATTTCACAGTATTTTCGCATATTACGCATACCTTATCGCTATCACATCACATTGCACTTGCTGACATCCACGAAGATGTCAAGTGAGGACCAATTCTACCCTCCTTGATAGCCGTGATGTGTCGCAGTGCAACTCATTACTCAAAACGCACATCGCATCACACACATTAACGTTCACGATGACATTGAGTGAGGACCTATTCTACCATCCTCGATGACCATGAAGCGTCGCAAAGTAACGCATATTCGAAACGAAACCCGGTTATTGTATCGCAACTTTGAAATATGGATATGTATATACGACCCAACGTAGCTAATTATAATAAATATATGGAAATGTGGATGAGAATGTGTAACCAAACTCCCGCAACGCTTAGCAATCAAAACGGAACGCCAAAACTCAACTCGCCAGAGGCGTTTGATCGAATGGCACTTCGATCGAATGGCCCTCCGATCGGAAAGCCAGCCGATCGGACAACCATCCGACCGGACAGCCATCCGATCAGACAGCCATCCGATCAGACAGTCAACCGAATGGACAACCATCCGACCCGATGCACTACACCCCCTTTCTCCTCCTTTGCCTATAAATACCCCACTTGTCACATCAACAGCAGTTGATGTGATTGCTCTCGTTCGACCAGACGCCTTCTCGCCATTTCCTCTCGATTTCTCGCGATTCTTGTAAGTTTCTACCTCAAATCTTGTACTTCTATGATCTACACACACCTTTTCATCATTTTCACCTTTGAATCTTAACTTTTAACCGCGAAATTGGTGGATTTGAGGTGTTCTAGGATGATGTCATCATGGAGTTCTTATGAACTTCAAGTCTTGGCCTCATTCCACCAAGAACAACTCAGATCTGAAGGATTTCCACAAGAATCAATAATGTTTTCGCATAAACCTACACAAACTCATGGTTAAAAGGGATTGAAAGATGGTTTTCTAACTTTCTTTCAACTCTTTTACACTCAATGCACTCAAAACCGATGGAATCAGAGCTCGTTCCGATCTTCTACTCATTCTAAGTGAAGTGTTGGTTCCAAATCTGATTCTGTCTAAAGAGACAACCGATTTCGGGTTAAGCATGAACAACCGTTAAGGACAGTTAACTGATCGGACCAGGGTGATTCCGGTTTAATCGGAAGACTGGGTTCGTAATGGATTTCTGTTGTTTGGCACGTTATCACATCGTCTCGATCAAAACGACAAACTATCAAAACAACCAAGTGTAAGACGAACAAGTCAACCAGGACGGACTGCTGTCCGAACGGACAGCCCCCCGTACGACCGGCCACCCGTACGGCTTACACCTTGGCCCCACCTTAGCTTTCAGATCAAGCTTCAAGAGTTGAGAAACACCGAACGGATTGCAGTCCGATCGAGTTACCACTCGATCGACCGACCATCCGACTATGTGATGTTTCGAAACTTCAACACCTAAAACAATTTTCAACATGTTCAATGCACCAAGGATGCCACCCGACCGAGCGACCGTCCGATCGAGTGACACCCTGCTGTGAACTTGTTCTCACTGAAGTGCCCAACCGAACGGGTTACCTTCCTATCGAACGACCGTCCGATCGACCGACCTGAAAGGTAGAGGTACTTCAATGTTTTCAAAATGCTACTACGAAAACTTCAAAATGCAAACTATCATACGCAAACACCTCATCACCAACCAAGGCGGCAATCCAATCGAATGGTCATCCGATCGGATGACCATCCGAATGGACTGCCACCCGGTCGACTGGCCATCCGATCGGATTGTCATCCGGTCGGATTACCATTCGACACTTGGTTCACTCGCCACCGTTTAACGCACTGATCGATGCTTACGCTATCAAACTGAAACCAGGCTAATCTCAGACGCGCTCCCATCAATCCAATCAAGTTGTGTTTGCTTGTCGAACACCGATTGTGAGTATACTTGAACCCTTTTTGCTTTTGCACTTTTGGGTGTAACATACGTTGCTATCAAATCGAATCACATCAAATGCTTAAACTACTTATCACTTGCGAATGACTTACATGCATAGTTATACGTGATGCTAGTTACATATGTGCTAGGACTTATACTCGCGACGTCCCACCATGACTAGTATAGTACTATTGCGCCCGACGGGGTCTAGTTTAGCAATCGCGATCAAAGCTCGAGGACTTAGCTGGTAGTATCAGTTTTGTGAGTATATATGTCGTGTATTACGTTTATGTATGTGGAAATTCGCAGCTTTTATCTATTACACTATTATATATCAAACCTGTATACTCGCCAATACTTTTGTATTGACATTATTTTAACGTATGTTGCAGGTTTAGTCGCAGACTACATCAAATCAAGCTAGGAAGTCTAGAAACACATCTAAAATCTAGGTTGTCGGATTTGAATTGTTTGAGAGAACAGGAAATTCGTGTCAGCTTATGTGATTGTAATTGTTTATTAGTGTGGGATAATGAACGCATTAAATACTGTCGCAATATAGTTGTTATGGATTCTCTTGAGCAATATGATTCGCCTAGTGCCGTGCCCCGATGATTCCGCCATCGGTTGGGGTGTGACAAATTGGTATCAGAGCCATAACTATAGGGAATTAGCAAGACTTAACCTAGTCCGGGTCAATGTCTTAGGAATGACCTAGTCTATAGTCTAAGTACCAACAGGCCGACTCGTGCGAACCCAGTGGGATTTGCACGGGCCTACTTGATACTCTCGTTCGAATCCGCTAAAACTACAACTTTGCGTGACCACCGCATATTACAACTCCACGCGAAGAGCCTTTCCTAAGGCTAGAATATTACTTAGCCTTTCCTAAGGCTAGAATATTACTTAGCCTTTCCTAAGGCCAACACAATACACACGTTTTCAAAAATACTCGTATAACACAACCGAGCGGTCCAGTCGAGATCAGGCGTGAAAACCAAGAACTCTCGACAAGATAGATCACTCATCGCATTTTTCTGGCACGGGAACTTTCCGTTGAGCTAGGAGTGACATCCATATCTCAACGAAAGTCTCCATTTCAAAATCTAGTGGAACTCCCGAAATTATTCGAAGAGCACAACCACAGCTAGGAGCGAAGTTATTAAGTGAGGGGTGAAACCCGTATCTTAATAAACCGTTCCGCTCTCTATAAAAAATGGTTTTCAAAAGCTCTCACCAAGGACTCGACTATAACGATAACTCGAGCCACGCAGTGACCAGGAAGATGAGTGCCATGAGCTGCATCCCAGTGAAAGCATAAGTCTTCTAGGGCAACGCACGTGCACGAACTTGTTGGGTATAGTTGGGTTACCTTGGGTAGTCGACGCCTAAACACCCGAGGCACTCTATCTACTTTTCCAGCTTACGACTCACCAATTTTACGCTATATGGAACCTATTTACGCTTCTGTGTTTACAATTTAAACTTTACGCTTTATCGATTTCTTGATTTATCGATTTTCGCTCCCTGCTTTTGTAAAACGCACGACTCGCACAACCATCGCAATCTGAAACAAAAACCGAATATTCGCAACAAAACTAATGTCTAATCACTCGCTCTCACTCTCACTCTCTGCATCGCGTCCTCGCGTACTCTACACCGTTATGTATGTGGGTAAGTATAAACTACAACTATTTATATGTACAAAACAAATCATTGTGTGAGAACTTAGGAATCTCGTGTCTCCTATGTGGCTCCTATGTGAAATATATTATACTACTCGTAACAAGTTTTGATCGCGCTCAATCGCATCGCAAAAAAAAAAACTCAAAATCATTATGATCGAATCTCACTCCAAATCTCTCTCTGTCTAGATGTCTTCAAACGACTCTACCTCGAGACGAACAGCTAGGAGAAGAGCCAAACGAAGCGCCGATAAGAGGATTGCCTCGCTTGTGACCAAGGAAGTGGCCAAGGTCATTCCTCAAATTTTCGCTCAAGTGCACTCTCTCAGCAACTCTCGAACCTCGGAAGACTCTAAGACGGGAGCACCGCAAATTGCTTTTCTCTACAAACACTTCAAAGCCTGTGGTCCGATGGAGTTCACGGGTGAAGGAGGTGTGCCCCAACTACTCCAGTGGTTCGATTTTCTATCGAAGTTACCCTTCGTCAGAGTGGGTGTCCCGATGGTTTTCGTACTACTTGCGCTACCGGAGTATTTCAATCGCAAGTGGTGGACAGCCGAACGTAACAAACGTGGGATCTACGCAACTTATGCTCTCTCTTGGGATGAGCTGAAAGAGCTCATGAAGAAAGAATACTGCCCTTCCCACGAAGTCCAGAAGCTAGAAGATGAATTTTGGGAAATCTAGCAAGTCGAAAGTGACAACGCTGGCTACACGGCAAGGTTTAAACAGCTTAGCCTAATCTGCCCAAGTCAAGTCAATACTTTAGAAAGAGCCATCACGAAGTACATTCGCGGCTTGCCTGAGTGTGTGGGCGATTTTGTCGAAGCTGCAAGACCTGCTGCCATCGAAGAAACCTACCGCTTGGCCGCATAAATCAATGACAAACGAGTCTTGGACGGATTTTTCTCCAAGAAGAATCCTGTCAAATAAGCTCAACAAGCAATCATCATTGACTCTTCCGATGATTCCTCCGATGATTCTACCGACGATTCTTCAGGTGAGTCTTCAGACGGATCCTCCGACGCCAACGCACCGCTTCAGGAAGCTCAGTCCAACCGCAAACGAAAGACCATGAGCCCAAACTCTTCAACAACCGAACTGTCACAGCCAGAACCTCTCCAAGCAATTCAAATTCACTCGAAGCGCGACTACAACGGAACTCATCCCCTGTGTCTCATATGTACGTATCATCACCCGCCAGAAGCTAACTGTTGCTATTGTGCAAATTGCAACTGGTATGGTCATCTTACCCAGCACTGCCGCACGGGTGTAACACCCTTAAATTATTACTTGATTTTAATAATAGATTATACCATTTCAATTAAAAACATTGTTTAAGTAACATAACTTTTACCAAAGAAGTTCATACATAGCATCGACCTTAGTCAACTAACAACTAAGTTTAAAACGTTTCAAAAGTTGTTTAGAAATTTGTTTACAACCCATACACAAAGTCTATCAAAGATTCAAATCATTGCGGAAGCTTCAAAATGAGTGTTCGGTTCTTTGACATTAGCTTGATCGCCCTCCGAATAGTTCCCACTTTTACCTAAGGTCAAAACAATTCAAAATGTTAGTTTTGACCATGAATTGGATTATACAACCAAGTTCTAGCATCAAAACATGAAAAACAAAATAAATTTTTGAAAGTTACCCTGCCGCGTGTCGTGGCAGGTTCCGATCATTCTGTCGCGTGGCGCGGCGGCCGTCGCGTGTCGCGGCACAATTTTGGACATCTTCCGCGTGGCGCGGGGGATCGGGTTTTCCAGCAGCTCATGTTTTGTGAGCTGCATTTTCTGCCAGCTCCGGAAAACTCAGATTTTGACTTAAAATGTGCATATCTTTTGACTCGTAAGTCCGTTTTAAGTGATTCTTTTTCCTATGCGTCTGTAAATTCATTATCGACGTATCTATCAAAATTTTCATACCGAACAATTTATTTACGGACCGAAAGATCATATGTCATTATGTAATTATTCGACCCATTCTAACCTTACTCATTTTACTACCATTTAACTAATAAACCTATGGCGCCTTATGCCCAACATCCGGGGCTTATTATCACCCGCATTTCTTACCAATTTCATGGTTTAATGCCTTTGTGATTATTATCGCCATTATCGAATACTAGAACGTTTAAAACTACAATTTTCACAACTAATAGACCCGTTGGCTCATCTTGTGGAACCATCCACTTATGATGACTACCATTTGGTTCGTTTACTATACTAAGTCTATTAATTCACATCCAACCGTAATCAATATAAATTCAACGCAGATTTTGATTCAACAATAAGATTTACAAAACTTATCAACAACTCACTTAATGTAACTAATCATGTTACGTACCTTCAAAGTAGACCTTTCAAACGTGGTTCGCCACCCGCTTGTCCGCTTGACGCTCTCGCGCCCGTTCCTATAGAGTTCATATATGATATATTTAGAACTCTCTTTAAATCATAATTCGCATAATACACCAAAACATCATGATTATGCGTTTAACTTGGAATTTTCAGTTTTTTAAGCCTTCATAGAGGCATTTCAACAAACACTTCATGGGCAGATTTTTACAAGATTAAACATCAAATCTCTAATTTATTATTTAGCCCTAATTTCACATCATTCAACCTTTTTACATGATTGATAACTTCAAATTTTCTGGAATCACTTCAAAATTGCCAAATTACACTAGATTAACAATCTATTTCCTAGTGTTCATCAAATTACACATAACCCACTAATCACCTACAATGGTGTTCGTGGATTCACCAAAATTTCTTATGATTTCAACTTCTATTTGTCTAGGGTTTTGTCCCTAGACACTGTAGTTGTTCCTAATCATCATAATACACACATGCAACTAGAATTTCAGATTTTTCCCAATTTCATGAGAATTTCAAGTTGAGAGTTTTCCTTAAATTTTACATACCTTGTAATCCTCTTGCGATGAAGATCATGATTCTAAGCTCGCATTTTCGTTTGGACCAGATTTGCACCTCCAATTTGAGAGTTTTAGTAGAACTTTAGGGTTTGAAAGTGGGGGTGTCGCCCCCTGCTTGTTCTAATCGACCAGACATCCTTAATGGGTGTTTGGTTTTGATTTTTATTCAAAATTAATAAGATAGTTTCAATTCTTACAACTTAGGCCCTTCCACTTTGTTCCACTTATAGTTTAGTTGCTTTTAACCCTATTATAAGCTATTTCTAGACTATTAACTAACTAGGTTAAAATTCCTAGTTAATAAATTCTCGTTTATTTATACTTTATAATTCTAATATAAAGTTTAATATTTTCGGGGTGTTACAAGTCCACCCCACTTAAAAGGGTTTCGTCCCCGAAACCGTAGTACGTACCAAATAATGTAGGGTCGAGACGTTGCATCTCCTCTTCGGACTCCCACGTAGTGTTCGAACCTTTCCTATGCTCCCATTTGATTTTGACTTGGTTGATTTGTTTATTTCGCAAGTGTTTAACCTTTCGATCTAAAATCCCCACCGGTGTCACAGCATAATTCAGACTATTATCCACTTCGATATCATCGTAATGGATATAGGCTGTTTCGTCTGCTAGGCACTTTCGTAATTGTGACACGTGAAACGTGCCATGAATCCCACTTAGTTCTTCCGGTAGCTCAAGGCGGTAAGCTAACTTGCCAACCTTTTCGATGATTTTAAATGGCCCAATAAACCTTGGGCTTAGTTTCCCCCTTTTTCTGAATCTAATAACGCCCTTCCATGGGGAAACTTTTAGCATGACCATGTCGCCAACCTATAATTCGATTGGCCTATTCCTTTTGTCAGCATACGCCTTTTGCCTGTCATGAGCCGCTTTCAAGTGTGCCCGAACTATTTCAATCTTTTCATTCGTGGCTCTTACTATATCTTGGTGGGCGAGTTCACGTGGACCCACTTCACCCCAACATACCGGGGTTCGACACTTCCTACCTTAAAGCATTTCGTACGGTGCCATCTTAATACTAGATTGGTAGCTGTTATTATATGAAAACTCGACTAACGGTAGGTGAACATCTCAACTTCCTCCAAAGTCGATTATACATGCCCGTAGCATGTCCCCCAATGTTTGTATCGTTCTTTCACTCTGTCCATCAGTTTGAGGATGGTACGCCATGCTAATGAACAATTTGGTTCCCATTTGCTCTTGGAAATCTCGCCAGAAATTTGAAGTAAACCGGGTATCCCTATCAGACACGATGGATACCGGCACCCCATGACGTGCTATTATTTCATTCGTGTAAACCTCTGACATCTTTTCTGATGTATAAGTCTCACGGATCGGAATGAATTGAGCACTTTTCGTCAATCTATCCACCACTACCCATATGGCATCAAAACCACGATTTGTTTTAGGCAACTTGGTTAATAGGTCCATTGTAATATGTTCCCATTTCCAAACCGGAATTTCTAACGGTTGGAGTTTTCCGTATGGTTTCTGATGCTCTGTCTTGACTTGTAAACATGTCAAGCATTTTTCCACATACTTCGTCACATCCCTCTTCATTCCAGGGCACCAATAATTTTGTTTCAGATCATTGTACATCTTGGTCGCACCTGGATGAATTGAATATCGAGATTTATGAGCTTCATTAAGTAGAAGCGCCTTCACCCCACAAGTATGTGGGACCCATATCCTTCCGGATCGAGTCTTCAACCCGTTATTCCCATCCGACAAATCTTTCAACTGACCGATTATTCTTTCTTTCTTCCAATTCTCTTCTTTCATTGCTTCTAATTGCGCCTCTCGAATACGTTCAAGTATACCCGAGGTCACCACGAATTGCATCGACCTTACTCATGTTGGGACATAGTCTGCTTTTCTGCTCAGAGCATCCGCCACCACATTAGCCTTTCCGGGGTGATAATGTATTTCACAATCGAAGTCTTTCACCGTTTCTAGCCATCGCCTTTGTCGCATATTTAACTCCTTCTGATCAAAGAAGTATTTCAAGCTCTTGTGATCGGTGAATATGGTGCACTTTACCCCATATAAGTAGTGCCTCCATATTTTTAAGGCAAATACCACCGCAGCCAACTCAAGATCATGCGTGGGATATTTCTTCTCGTGTATCTTTAATTGCCTCGAGGCATAAGCTATAACTTTGCCTCGTTGCATCAAAACGCATCCGAGCCCCGATAGTGAAGCATCCGAATAAACCACCATGTCTTCGACTCCGTCCGGCAATGTCAGTACCGGAGCTTGAGTTAACTTTTCTTTTAGCGTTTGAAACGCTCTTTCTTGATCGACACCCCAAATGAACTTTTCTTTCTTTTGGGTTAGCTTTGTTAGTGGTGACACAATTTTGGAGAAATCTTGAATGAATCTCCTGTAGTATCCCGCAAGCCCAAAAAAGCTTCTGATTTCCGAAGGGTTCTTCGGAGGATTCCATTTTGACACATCCTCTATCTTTGACGGATCCACCAAAACTCCGTCGGCACTTATGACATGGCCAAGAAATTGTACCTCTCGTAACCAAAAGGCACATTTAGAGAATCTTGCATATAACCTCTCTCGCCTAAGTGTCTCCAACACCTCTTGCAAATGGTGTGCATGTTCAGCTTCGCTTTTTGAATACACCAAAATATCATCGATAAACACAATGACCGACTTATCCAACATTGGCTTGCAAACCCGGTTCATGAGGTCCATGAAAGCCGCGGGTGCATTTGTTAGCCCAAATGACATCACGAGAAATTCGTAATGTCCGTATCTCGTGCGGAAAGTCGTCTTCGGCACATCTTCTTCTTTGACCTTTAGTTGGTGATACCCAGATCTAAGGTCAATTTTTGAAAACCAGTTTGCACCTTGTAATTGGTCGATTAAATCATCTATCCTCGGAAGCAGGTATCGGTTCTTTACCGTGAGTTTGTTTAACTCCCGGTAATCGATACACATGCGCATGCTCCCGTCTTTCTTTCTCACGAACAGTACCGGTGCGCCCCAAGGAGACACACTCGGCCTTATGAATCCCTTGTCAAGCAGGTCTTGAATTTAGGACATCAACTCTTGTAATTCCGACGGTGCGAGTCGGTACGGGGCTTTTGCTACGGGTTTTGCGCCCGGAATCAATTCGTTCCCGAACTCTACTTCCCGTTCAGGCGGTATCCCCGGTAAATCCTCCGGAAACACATCACCATAATCTCGTACTACCGGTACATCTTCAATCTTCCGTGATTCTTTCTCGGGCTCATTTGCGTATATCATGAACGCCTTGCATCCTCGCTTCATAAGCTTGTGAGCTTTCAACATTGAGCACACTATGGGGTTACCTCCTTTTTCGCCATAAATGGTAACGTGTTTCCCGCTCGGAGATGTTAGGTTTATCTCTTTACGAAAACACACGACTTTTGCATGGTGCTGGGCTAGCCAATCCATCCCAACGGCTACTTGGAATTCCCCCATTGACATCGGGATTAGGTCTATCAAGTATTCCTCATCGTCGATGCTTAATTTGCAGCCTCGACAATCATCACAAACTATAAAACTTTTGTTGTCCCCTATTTCAACTTCTAAGGGCACAGGTAATTTCGTCAATACAAATGAAGGATGTCGAATAAATCCATTCGAAATGAAGGATTTATTCGCACCCGTATCAAACAATACACGTGTTGGAATTGAGTTAATTGTGAATATACCTGAAACCACATCGGGTTCTGTCTTCGCTTCAGCCGCGGTAAGTTGGAAGGACATAGCCTTCGCTTTGGGAGCTTCTGTTGGAGATTCTTTAACATCTCTCTTTCCAACTAAGTCCGGGCATTCGGACTTTTTGTGGCCGGGTTGATAACATTTGTAGCAGACAGAGACTTTTCCCGGGCATAGCGAGGCCGTGTGCCCCGTCTTATTACATATGGGGCATGGCTTGTCTTTGAACCGACATTCTCCTTTGTGTCCTTTCCCGCACACTTTACAACTTGGCGACCTACCTTTAGCATCCACATTCTTTCCCGATTCTCCAGTTCGGGCTTTCTTTGTAGGGCTGGGATTCACATCATGTGCCCTTCGCTCACCTCTTTCGACTTGTTTCTTCAACTCGATTTCCCGTTCCCGAGCAACGTTAATGATTTCGGTAAGGGTCTCGTATTTTGAAGGAGTCATAAACTCCCTATATTCAGCGCTCAACATATTGTAGTAGTAGTAGTATATTTTATGTTCTTCGTTCGTCACCAATTCACTACTAAACTTCATCTTATCCATAAACATCGCCGTGATCTTGTCTATGGTTTCACCCTTATGCCTAAGTTGCATGAACTCTTCCTTGATTTTGTTAATGACCGCTTTGGGACTATGATGTTTAAGAAATGGTGTCTTAAACTCTTCCCATGTCATGGTCCTTGCCGCTTCGGCCCCTATTTCATTCTTTTTGTTATCCCACCAATCCTTGGCTTGTCCTCTTAACCGACCCGTTCCGTAAGCAACGAAATCGCTTTCGTCGCAATGGGTCCTTTGAAACACCCCTTCAATGTCGCCCAACCATCTTTGGCAAATTATCGGGTCAACTTCCCCGTTATAGATTGGCGGTTTACACGCCATGAATTCCTTATATGAGCACCCTTTACGTTCTCCAGTTTTGTCTTTCATAAGGTTGACCGTATCCTCCAACCTTTTAACTCGTTCTTCTACGAGTGACAACACCGTACCTTGAATCTTGTCTATAAACCCGGATAGACTGCTTTCAATTGCCTTTCCTACTTCCTCGGCAATTATTTCTTTCATTTGTTCGGTGCTTGTCGACACCGGATCATTATTGCTCCCTTTCGACATCTTGAAACTGAAATGTTTACATCAAACGTTAAACATTTCATTTATGACATTGCTTTGTTTGTTTCGGTTTAGCCAAGTTCCTAACTTGCTTTAACCGTTCATATTTAATGCACTTTCCAGGTTTGAGTGTGTTAACACGCTCTTCCCATGCATAACAATTCGTTTCTCATTCCTTACCTAAGACATAATCTACTAACATAATGAGTTAATTCTTACCGGACGATCGATCAAGCTTGAACCGAACACTTTGTTGACAACCTTAAGCTCTGATTACCAACTTGTAACACCCTTAAATTATTACTTGATTTTAATAATAGATTATACCATTTCAATTAAAAACATTGTTTAAGTAACATAACTTTCACCAAAGAAGTTCATACATAGCATCGACCTTAGTCAACTAACAACTAAGTTTAAAACGTTTCAAAAGTTGTTTAGAAATTTGTTTACAACCCATACACAAAGTCTATCAAAGATTCAAATCATTGCGGAAGCTTCAAAATGAGTGTTCGGTTCTTTGACATTAGCTTGATCACCCTCCGGATAGTTCCCACTTTTACCTAAGGTCAAAACAATTCAAAATGTTAGTTTTGACCATGAATTGGATTATACAACCAAGTTCTAGCATCAAAACATGAAAAACAAAATAAATTTTTGAAAGTTACCCTGCCGCGTGTCGCGGCAGGTTCCGATCATTCTGTCGCGTGGCGCGGCGGCCGTCGCGTGTCGCGGCACAATTTTGGACATCTTCCGCGTGACGCGGGGGATCGGGTTTTCCAGCAACTCATGTTTTGTGAGCTGCATTTTCTGCCAGCTCCGGAAAACTCAGATTTTGACTTAAAATGTGCATATATTTTTACTCGTAAGTCCGTTTTAAGTGATTCTTTTTCCTATGCGTCTGTAAATTCATTACCGACGTATCTATCAAAATTTTCATACCGAACAATTTATTTACGGACCGAAAGATCATATGTCATTATGTAATTATTCGACCCATTCTAACCTTACTCATTTTACTACCATTTAACTAATAAACCTATGGCGCCTTATGCCCAACATCCGGGGCTTATTATCAACCGCATTTTTTACCAATTTCATGGTTTAATGCCTTTGTGATTATTATCGCCATTATCGAATACTAGAACGTTTAAAACTACAATTTTCACAACTAATATGATGACTACCATTTGGTTCGTTTACTATACTAAGTCTATTAATTCACATCCAACCGTAATCAATATAAATTCAACGCAGATTTTGATTCAACAATAAGATTTACAAAACTTATCAACAACTCATTTAATGTAACTAATCAAGTTACGTACCTTCAAAGTAGACCTTCCAAACGTGGTTCGCCACCCGCTTGTCCGCTTGACGCTCCCGCGCCCGTTCCTATAGAGTTCATATATGATATATTTAGAACTCTCTTTAAATCATAATTCGCATAATACACCAAAACATCATGATTATGCGTTTAACTTGGAATTTTCAGTTTTTAAGCCTTCATAGAGGCATTTCAACAAACACTTCATGGGCAGATTTTTACAAGATTAAACATCAAATCTCTAATTTATTTTTTAGCCCTAATTTCACATCATTCAACCTTTTTACATGATTGATAACTTCAAATTTTCTGGAATCACTTCAAAATTGCCAAATTACACTAGATTAACAATCTATTTCCTAGTGTTCATCAAATTACACATAACCCACTAATCACCTACAATGGTGTTCGTGGATTCACCAAAATTTCTTATGATTTCAACTTCTATTTGTCTAGGGTTTTGTCCCTAGACACTGTAGTTGTTCCTAATCATCATAATACACACATGCAACTAGAATTTCAGATTTTTCCCAATTTCATGAGAATTTCAAGTTGAGAGTTTTCCTTAAATTTTACATACCTTGTAATCCTCTTGCGATGAGGATCACGATTCTAAGCTCGGATTTTCGTTTGGACCAGATTTGCACCTCCAATTTGAGAGTTTTAGTAGAATTTTAGGGTTTGAAAGTGGGGGTGTCGCCCCCTGCTTGTTCTAATCGACCAGACATCCTTAATGGGTGTTTGGTTTTGATTTTTATTCAAAATTAATAAGATAGTTTCAATTCTTACAACTTAGGCCCTTCCACTTTGTTCCACTTATAGTTTAGTTGCTTTTAACCCTATTATAAGCTATTTCTAGACTATTAACTAACTAGGTTAAAATTCCTAGTTAATAAATTCTCGTTTATTTATACTTTATAATTCTAATATAAAGTTTTATATTTTCGGGGTGTTACAACGGGGCCGCAGACTTGAAGAATCTCAGCAACGATCGCAGACTCCGCAAAAGTCCTCCACAGCAACATTTTTCATGCTTCCAATGTTGTAGTGATGCTACGATTTTCGCCGTTAGTCTCTTTTATGTGTTGAACTTGTTCTATTTCTCGACGCAATGTGGACTCTATTTATCTCTCGTCTTCGTACTTAATCTGGAATCACATACATGCTATATATTATATAACGATATAATGTGTTTTACCCTCACTACACTCTTAGAATAAGGTACGATAAACGTGCAAGGAACAACTAATCACGGGTGCAAACAGGATTATTTTAGTCAGTGCACGAAGATCGTAGTAAGTTCTAATGGTGCCATAACGTTAAAAGCATGGTCGAGCGTGGTGGATACGCCACTGGTACTTCCTATATATAAGCGTCTTGACCATGTCAACAAAGTGCGACATCTATTCACGGGATGCAAGTAGTAGGGGTAAAAGCAAGGTGTGCTTTGCCATACTACCAAAGTCTCGTGAAGAAAGTGCCACGTGGAGTTGAACGTTATTTAGACCTATACTATTCTGGTTATTTTCGACACACTACACTCATTCGCAAGGCGTAACAATTACATCGCATCATCGCGAGACTGTTCGTAAGTCTGCAAACGCAATGCAAACGCCTCATCGATGGACTCTGGAGAGTCTACCCCCGCAGGGCAATTGCATCGCCGCAAGATTGGTCGTAAGTCTTTAATCGCAACTCAATCGCAATTTCGCTGGAATCTAACGCACATCACCCTCGCAATACTTTAACGCTTAACGCATCTATTGATCTCATCGCTTCGATACTCGCATCGCTTATCACTTCTAACGCTTATCGCTACTTGTGTTATGTTAGCACACATGACATCGATTCACGAAACAGATCTAGTATGGATAAAACATGGTGGATACGCCGCTGGTACTTCCTATATATAAGTGTTTTAGCCATATTAGCAAACTTTTATGGAAAGATGCCATGTGGGGCTTAATGTGGGTTTAATGTGGACTCTAATCGAAATCGCACTATTCGCTTAATCACACTATCGCATATCGCGGGTATCACTATATCGCTTGTGTACCGACCTATCGCTTGTGTATTGCTCCATCGCTCATTGTGTATCGCTTAACATAATCGCTAACGCTAACGCTATCGCTTACCGTATCTGTGTTATCTGTGTTAAGTTAGCACACGTGACCTCACTTCACGAGAGGAAACTCATATGGTTAAAGCATGGTGGATACACCGTTGGTACTTCCTACATATAAGTGTTTTAGCCATATCGGCAGACTTTCGTGGAAGAAGGGCCATGTGGGGTCTAATGTTAGTTAAATTTTGTGGTGTTGATAAATTCAATCAAATCGCATTAATCGCGTATACTCCCATCGCTTGCAACGCATCGATCGTCGCCTATCGCTCGACGGTTGTCGCTATCGCTCGTCGCTTATCGTCGCCGTATTCACTTATTATGTTTGTGTTGTACTATCGAATTTTTCGCATCCCGCTTACCGCCTATCGCACTCGCTCGTGTCACTAAACTGAGTTGAAAACGACTCATCACTCGGTTCGCCTTTCAAGACTTGATCCAACCCTTTCTCGTTTGGATTGAGTCATCGCAAATCTGACTATAATATGTTGACACTTATGACACCGCCTCACGAGACGGAAGCCATATGGTTAAAACGTGGTGGATACGCCGCTGGTACTTCCTATATATAAGCGTTTTAGCCATATTGTCGAACTTTCGTGGAAAAGTGCCATGGGGGCGACCTTAAAATCTAAATTCTTGATATCACTAAAAAGCTTTGTTTACCAAAAGTTTAAACCGACCTTTTCTTACAAAACTTTTTTCTAAAATTCTGATCAAAACCGTTGTACAAAACGAGATTATCTTGTAACGATGGGGTGACAATCGACTCAAGTTACTGCCGCGTGACAAGAAAATCTCATAAAATGAGTTTTTACACCCTAAAATCTTTTAGTAACCTAATAAAACCCCACTCATAGCGCTGGTGTGAACATCGAGACAGTTTAACACCGCACTATGGGAGGATTTTTGATAAACAAGTTTCTTCAAACCTTTCCGAGTTAATCAAATTTTCGAGAATTCAGGATGCTTTCGGATCGCTTTTTGTGTGTTGCCATCTTTTGTATACGAATCGCTTTACTCGCTGAAATCGCCAGTCATCGCAACACCCTCGCTTGTCGAATTTCAATCGATCGCTCGCTTATTTTGACGCTCTTAATCGCTACTCCCACTCGCCTCGATCCTCGCAACTCTTCTCATGGATTAATTTCGGGACGAAATTTCCTAAAGCAGGGGAGACTGTAACAACCTGCGCGTTCGTGTGTTGTTACTACTCGATATACTCGTTACGCCTAGCACCAGAGATTCGGATCATAATGTAGCTATATCGCATACATCGCTATTTCGTAGTATTTTCGCATATTACGCATACCTTATCGCTATCACATCACATTGCACTTGCTGACAACCACGAAGATGTCAAGTGAGGACCAATTCTACCCTCCTTGATAGCCGTGATGTGTCGCAATGCAACTCATTACTCAAAACGCACATCGCATCACACACATTAACGTTCACGATGACATTAAGTGAGGACCTATTCTACCCTCCTCGATGACCGTGAAGCGTCGCAAAGTAATGCATATTCGAAACGAAACCCGGTTATTGTATCGCAACTTTGAAATATGGATATGTATATACGACCCAACGTAGCTAATTATAATAAATATATGGAAATATGGATGAGAATGTGTAACCAAACTCCTGCAACGCTTAGCAATCGAAACAGAATGCCAAAACTCAACTCACCGGAGGTGTTTGATCGAATGGCACTTCGATCGAATGGCCATCAGATCGGACAGCCATCCGACCGGACAGTTAACTGAACGGACAGCCATCCGACCCGATGCACTGCACCGCCTTTCTCCTCCTTTGCCTATAAATACCCCACTTGTCACATCAACAACAGTTGATGTGACTGCTCTCGTTCGAGCAGACGCCTTCTCGCCATTTCCTCTCGATTTCTCGCGATTCTTGTAAGTTTCTACCTCAAATCTTGTACTTCTTTGATCTACACACACCCTTTCATCATTTTCACCTTTGAATCTTAACTTTTAACCGCGAAATCGGTGGATTTGAGGTGTTCTAGGATGATGTCATCATGGAGTTCTTATGAACTTCAAGTCTTGGCCTCATTCCACCAAGAAAAACTCAGATCTGAAGGATTTCCACAAGAATCAATAATGTTTTCGCATAAACCTACACAAACTCATGGTTAAAAGGGATTAAAAGATGGTTTTCTAACTTTCTTTCAACTCTTTTACACTCAATGCACTCAAAACCGATGGAATCGGAGCTCGTTTCGATCTTCTACTCATTCTAAGTGAGGTGTTGGTTCCAAATATAATTTTGTCTAAAGAGACAACCGATTTCGGGTTAAGCATGAACAACCATTACGGACAGTTAACTGATCGGACCAGGGTGATTCCGGTTTAATTGGAAGATTTGGTTCGTAATGGATTTCTGTTTTTTGGCACGTTATCACATCGTCTCGATCAAAACGACAAACTATCAAAACAACCAAGTGTAAGACGAATAGGTCAACCAGGACGGAGTGCCATCCGAACGGACTACTGTCCGAATGGACAACCACCCGTACGACCGGCCACCCGTACGGCTTACACCTTGGCCCCACCTTAGCTTTCAGATCAAGCTTCAAGAGTTGAGAAACACCGAACGGATTGCAGTCTGATCGAGTTACCACTCGATCGACCGACCATCCGACTATGTGATGTTTCGAAACTTCAACACCTAAAACAATATGCACCAAGGATGCCACCCGACCGAGCGACCGTCCAATCGAGTGATACCCTGCTGTGAACTTGTTCTCACTGAAGTGCCCAACCGAACGGGTTGCCGTCCGATCGAACGACCGTCCGATCGACCGACCTAAAAGGTAGAGGTACTTCAATGTTTTCAAAATGCTACAACGAAAACTTCAAAAGGCAAACTATCATACGCAAACACCTCATCACCAACCAAGGCGACAATCCAATCGAATGGTCATCCGATCGGATGACCATCCGAACGGACTGCCACCCGGTCGACTGGCCATCCGATCTGATTGTCATCTGGTCGGATTACCATTCGACACTTGGTTCACTCGCCACCTTTTAACGCACTGATTACGCTATCAAACTGAAACCAGTCTAATCTCAGACGCGCTCCCATCAATCCAATTAAGTTGTGTTTGCTTGCCGAACACCGATTGTGAGTATACTTGAACCCATTTTGCTTTTGCACTTTTGGGTGTAACATACGTTGCTATCAAATCGAATCACATCAAATGCTTAAACTACTAATCACTTGCGAATGACTTACATGCATAGTTATACGTGATGCTAGTTACATATGTGCTAGGACTTATACTCGCGACGTCCCACCATGACTAGTATAGTACTATTGCGCCCGACGGGGTCTAGTTTAGCAATCGCGATCGAAGCTCGAGGACTTAGCTGGTAGTATCAGTTTTGTTAGTATATATGTCGTGTATTACGTTTATGTATGTGGAAATTCGCAGCTTTTATCTATCACACTATTATATATCAAACCTGTATACTCGCCAATACTTTTGTATTGACATTATTTTAACGTATGTTGCAGGTTTAGTCACAGACTACATCAAATCAAGCTAGGAAGTCTAGAAACACATCTAAAATCTAGGTTGTCGGATTTGAATTATTTGAGAGAACAGGAAATTCATGTCAGCTTATGTGATTGTAATTGTTTATTAGTGTGGGATAATGAACGCATTAAATACTGTCGCAATATAGTTGTTATGGATTCTCTTGAGCAATCTGATTCGCCTAGTGCCGCGCCCCGATGATTCCGCCATCGGTTGGGGTGTGACAGTGGAAAAGCCTGTCGAGATCATGGGGCGAGAAACCAAGGTTCTCAGACGCTCATGCATTCCCATTGTGAAAGTTCGCTGGGAAGGCAAACGCGGTGCCGAGTTTACCTAGGAACTCGAAAGTGACATGAAGGCGAAGTACCCGTAGCTGTTTGTTACTGCTAAAGCCTAATTTCGGGACGAAATTCCCTTAACTTGGGGAGGCTGTAACACCCCGTGTTTCGAAAGTCAAAGTCAAGATTGAAGTCAAAGGAAGAAAAGATTGCTAATTGCGATCTGTCACTCCTTGCTAAACTACTGTTTTGACTTCTTTGACTTGTAATCGAATCTATTATTTATTTTTTTTAGTTGTATTATGTCGAGTATCTATTAATAATCGAGGTTTGATCGCAATGTACGTGTGTTTAATCAAGGATTAATCGCATCGCAACTCGAATTATGTGTTCTGGATATTGTTTTACGTGTGTGTGCCATTATGTGTTACTTGTGCATGTTATGTTTATATTGAGGTGTTTAATCGCAACCGCAATCGCAATTCTATCGCAATCGCAATCTAATCGCAAACGCTGAACGCAAAATTATTTATAGTGATTGTATGTTAGATATAGTAGTTAGGTTATTTGTGTAACTAATGGGTAGTATTGTCGCATCGCTCGCTCGAATCGCATCGTAATGCTCAACACGCGAAACGAGACGACAAAACTCAATACGCCGAACACCTGGATCGAGTGGCCAACCGACCGAGTGGCCATCCGATCGGGTTGCCATCCGATCGGCGACCAATCCAACACTTCAGCACCTTCCCTTTATGGAAACCCTATAAATACCCCCCTGTCACATCATTTGTGATGTAACAGCTCCTTGTTCGACCAGCCGCACTCAAGCACTCATTTCTCTTGATTTCTCGCGATTCTTGTAAGTTTTCAACCTAAACCTTGTACTTCTATGATCTACACGCACACCTTCATCTTTCTCACCATTGAATCTTAACTTTTAACCGTGAAATCACCGGGTTTGAGGTGTTCTAGGGTGATGTCATCATGGAGTTCTTATGAACTTCAAGGATTGGCTTCATTCCACCAAGAACAACTTAGATCTGAAGGATTTCCACATGAATAAACAATGTTTTCGCATAGATCTACACATATTCATGGTTAAAAGTATTGAAATATGGTTTTCTAACTTTCTTTCAACTCTTTTACAATCAATGCACTCAAATTCGATAGAATCGGAGCTCGTTCTGATCTTCTACTCCTCCTTAGTGATGTGTTGGTTCAAGATCCGATTTCTATCTAAGAGACAACGGATTTCAGGTTAAACACGAACGACCGTCATGAACAGTCAACTGATCGGACTAGGGTGATTCCTGTTCGATCGGATCACTTGGGATAAGATGGGCTTTCTGTTGTTTAGCACGTTATCACACTGTCTCGATCATAACTGCAAAACCTTTCAAAATAATCAAGTACCAAGACGATCAGGTCGTTGGGACGGATTGTCGTCCGATCGGATTGCCATCCGATCAAACAGCCATCCGATCGGCTTGCACTTGGTTTCACACTTAAATTTTATTTTCAACTCTCAAGGTTCTGAACGTCGAACGGATTACCATCCGATCGGATAGCCATCCGATCGAACGACCATCCGATCGAACGACCATCCGACCATGTGACATTTGGAACTTCGACACTTAATCATTTTCATATTTTCAAAGACCATCGGTAACTAACGGATTGCCACCCGATCGGATTGCTATCTGATTGAGTGACAATCCTGCTGTGAACTTGTTATCACTAAGTCCCTGCCAATCGGATCGCTATCCGATCGAACGACCGTTCGATCGATCGGCCTGATGGGGAGAGATACTTCTCTGTTTTTAAAATGCTACAACGAAAACTTCAAAGCCATCATACACAAACACATCCTTACCAAATAGATGTCAATCTAATCGAATGGCCATCCGATCGGATTACCAACCGACACTTGGTACTTTTGCACCGTTTATCGCGCCGCTCATCGTTTATGCTATCGTTAACTGTTCAGGCTAATCTCTCTCAGTGCTCCGTTCAATCCAAGAGAGTGTTTACTTGTTAAACACAATAGGTGAGTATACTCGATCCCTTTTTGCTTTACGCACTTTTGGGTGTTACATACGTTACTTATTCTAAATCACATCGATCACACAACGCAAACCCTATTTATACGCTGACCGTTATTGCATGATACGTGTTACTCGATGAATGCTTGTATGTTATGTTAACACAGTGATTGTTGCCTGACGCCTTAGCAACGATAGTACTATTTATTTGGACTCGGCACCTGTCGTGGACAGGGGTTGTTAAGGTTACCTCTCACATGTCGTAGTGGTGATATGTGTTGCGCTTTCTACAACTCGGAGTCTAGTCTGTGCATATTTCATTGTCGATAACCTACTAGCTTCGCATTATACATGATACATACTGGTTATGCGTAAACTATTTCGAACTCTATTATGATATATCAAACTTGTATGCTCACCTTTACACTATGTGTATTGACCTCTATTTTAACGTATGTGACAGGTGCTTAGGATGTTTTGTTGCTATGTGGAATCAAGTTAGGATGGAGTCTTAGAAACAAACAATTAAATGAAATCTGAGTTGTCAGAATGGATAATTTGTCTTTGAGAACAATGTCTGTAATAACTGTTTTTATTTTATATGTTTATGGTATGGGACATGAACCTTTAATATATTATAACTAATAGTTGTTATGGATTCTTCTGGACAATTTGTTTCGCTCAGTGCCGCGCCCCGATGATTCTGCCATCGGTTGGGGTGTGACAATTAGAAATTTATAAAATTCCAAATTAAAATCAGCTAAGTTTTTTATAGAGGTTAAGTATCAAAATCTCGCCCATAGTGTCCACTGATTGATATCCGGTCTTGCCGCCTACACTACACTACGATCGGTGCACTTTTCGATTGTGTGTGGTTTAGTAGCGATTCCATTTTAAAACTTGTTTCGAAATTAATATATACATTTTTCACACATCAGTGACTATATGATGTTGCAGTTTATGTGGGAGATGGTTCTATAGGTCATTGTTAGGAGTCATTAGGTTTATGCAAGTTTTGGTGTATTGGTCACCTAGTTATTACGTTTATGGTCATGTTAATGCGAAGAAATTAGACCAAAATATAAATATAGAAAATAATAACTAAGTCGATATAGGAACCGCGTGTTATAACAAACCTGTCAAACGGGAAATATAGACGTAAAACGTTGAACCACACATGCACGTTACGTCGTGTTAACTTGCAAAATTTTGAATGAAACATAAAGCAAAAATTTGCGACAGATGAAAAAATATAGGGGCCAAAATTAAAAGAAAAAAAAAGTTGCGAGGCTAAATTGCAAATGATAAAAAGTCTTTGGTTAAAGGTAAAAAACAAAATTTTGTGAGTTTAAATTTGCAAAAGATAAAAAAGCTTGGTTAAATGTATAAAAGCAAATTAAAAAAAAAAAAAAAACTCCTAAGCAAGAGGTAAAATATTATAATGTATGAAAAAGTTGCTAATTAATAGTATGTAATAGTTATATTTAGATATTTTTTTCGAAAAGTAATCTTACGTGTAAACTCACCCTGCTCGGGGCTATGTCTAAGATCGACTTTTTGACCGTCATGTGATCGTGCCCCCTGATGCGTAGGAATCGGATGGAATCCGAGATTAAAGCCGTGATTTGTCTCTTCACCTAAATGTCCCTAAAACTCTAAAAGATGGTCTAAAGGAGAATCGAACCTACATCTTCACTAGGATGAAAGAATTTATATATATATATATATATATATATATATATATATATATATATAACTTTCTTAAAAGACAAAGCCGGTGGAGTTTCCACCGGCTTTGCCTCCTCCCCCTTAAAGTTTCATAAAATTGCAATGTAAGCCCCTTACTTTTAATAACATCAAAGTTTTAGAAAATAATAATTTTACTCCCTAAACTACTATTTTATTTTACGAGTTTTGTAAATTAATTCCTTTGATTTCTAATATTCCAACTATACCCTTATGCCATATATAATATACGTTTTTAACCTATTATTTTCTTCAATAACTTTCGTCCACTAATTTCGTTTTTAAAGAACTAATTTGTCGCTAATATCCTTGAGTTTCTAAGTTTCAAATTTACCCATTTTGTTCATTTACTTTAAAAAATTAATATTTTTATTTACGTGTCAGTATTAATTTGAGTTGGTTTACGTTTAGACGTGAACGTTTTTAGTTTCTAAGTTTAGAGCTTACCCCTTTCGTTCCTTTACTTTAAAGAATTAATATTTTTTTTATGTACGTGTTGGTATAAATTTGAGTTGGTTTATATTAGATGTAAACCTTTTTTTGGAAATGAGTCAACTCAAATATAATATGTTTCCGTGCTTATTTTATGTACGCAGTTGGTGTACGTTTTGACGTAAATTTTGTTCCAGCCCAAGCGGGGTTAAATATAATACATTATCATTTGACGGTATATACTCGAGTTACTCTATGTTTCAACCTCACGCGACGCAAGACAAGTAAAATTACAATTATATTATTATTATTATTATTATTATTATTATTATTATTATTATTATATATCAATGCTAAAGACCAAAGTTGTTGATGTTTACACCTCCCAACTTTGGTCCTTTTACTTTACAAAAAACTTATGGTTACCCTTAATGTGAATGTGTCTTCTTTTTTCCTTTTGTGGTTTCTATTCACGCTTTATGTTTTTTTTATGTGTGAATAGAATTGATGTTTGCAACGGCCCGCGGTGCATCGCCCGAGTACGTTGAAACATATGTTTTATATGGTTAACACATGACATAACGCTTGGATAATCTATTTGATGTTTGCAACAGCCCGTGACGCATCGTCCGCGGGTCATATTACTTGTTGTATAACATAATTGGTAAAGAAGTGATTCTTTATTATTAGAGAAGTTTTGTCTGGACTCTTTCCCTACACCGAGAAGTGAGTAAAGTCGCAATCTTGGGGTATTTTTGTCGTTTAGTAAGGGGGGTGAGATACAAATTACAAAGTATTTGCCAGCCAGTCAGCGACCGTTTGTGAAACATATGGTTTAGTCATGGGAATTATACAAGCTCTCTAAACTGTAAAAGAAAATAACAAAAGTTAAAGTCTATTTTACCATTTTTAACAATGGGGTGTGGAGGAGGGTAGTACTCAAAGAATGACTCGTTATGTAGGCGTTCACGTAAGCGGGTGTGATAATGGGCATAAAGGAGATGGATCTATGGTATGGGGGATAGACCTCAATATATATATATGTATAGTTGTGTGTGTATGTATGTATGTATAGTTGTGTGTGTGTTGTCGGTCCGTCGAGCACGGCTTGGGGAGGATTACCACGATAGGATGGGCCAAGGGGGGTGGGGAGGACTTCACGTTGGTCCGTCGTCGTGCTAGGGACGAGCCCTAGACCGACTGGCCTTAATATTGACTATGTTTATATTATTAAGAAATAAAATAAAAAATAAAACAAGCCTTAATTATATTAAAAAATACGAATACATTTGGATGATTGGATCCCTAGTTTTGCAACAGAAATTCCAATCGCAACACCAAGGTTTAAACGACTGCTGAAACTAATGATAAAGGTATGGGCGAATCTTAGTTGGGCTCGAGGGCCCTGGCCTCCATGTTTTTTCGATTGCTTAAAAGTGTAAATTTTATGTGTATTAAGTCCGCTCCCTATTTTTATTTCTTTAAAAAAATCCGTCGCTGGATAAAAGGTTATATGCGACCAAAATCCGTCGCTGGATAAAAGGTTATATGCGACCGTTTTGACAATTGCGAATTGTCGTTTATATAGTATCTTTAACCTAAAGTTCATTACATCCCCCCCCCCCCCCCCCCAAACCAATCCTTCCATTTGTTACTTTGTTACCTAGATTCATTATTTTTTTGGTTCATTGCTTGTGTTGAACTGCTAATGTTTTCGGTTCTAACAATGTTATTCAAGGATATAGAAACATCATCGAAGCATCGTTGACCAAAACTCAAAAAACATGTAGAAAACCATAACCATTTCTTTTTGTTAGATAACTTGCAAGTTCTCTCAGAGATCCGTCAGATTTCTCTGGTAGATCATCGAGTCATCACTCATCGACAACTATTAGAAAATTAGTTTTTACCATTATTGTTTATTTTCGTTTTTTTACCTACTTGTGGGTGGACGTATGTGATAAAGTTGTTACCCTAGTAGTGTACATTGTATATTGGTCTTCCTCACCCCAATCCCATGTGACATACATTAACCAACTGCAAACTTTAAGCTCTCAAGTGACTTTATAGAAGATACTGAAAGATGCCCCACACTTCAGTAAATAAACCACATCAACTATCTCCTACATCAAATACTCCCTTTATGTATTTAAGTGATGATATAACTGATTCCCCCCCTGATGTGTGCCTCACGATAGCATCAAAGCCATGTTCCCCACGTTCATGTTTAATGCATTTAGTTATTTTCTTTTGGTATTAGCATGTTCCCTCGTTTCCTTCATTTTAGGATGGTTGTAAGCCTATTAAAGGCATTACGATTTATGATTAAGATTATGCATGAAAAAATATGAATTAAGTCTGAATTCTCTCTAAACATTCTTCTAGTTTCCTCTATTTTCTTTGGATCAATTGGTTAACGATTCGGTTCGTAACAATTGGTATCAGAGCCGTCGTGATCCCCTTTGGACCTATGGCTGCTCAAAATCAAACCTATGAAGAGTTGTTGGATCAAATCCAGTTAAGTCTTCAAAGGATGATCGATATTCTTAAAACACCACCACCAACTTCCACTCACGAACCACCATCACCCGCTTCCGCAACAACAACACCACCAGCCCTAAACACCGCACCACCACCGGTTTCCGTCACAACACCCACCGCCTCATATATGACATTACCGCTCGCTTCCGCCACAATACTTCCACCGGAACAAACATCATCCGCCCAAACACCCGCACCCGGACCGGTTCCTAAATTCGTACATGTTGCAATACATGCATCAGACCCTTTTTTTCCTCCAATTTATATGACTCCAACATTAAAACAAGCACCAACACTTGGTGGTGAGGATTATGAAAGACCCATGCATGTTGTCATCTCTTATGGTGTTCGACAGATAGCTATAAGCTTTCTGAAAAAGAATGCTTTCTTCCATCTTCCTGGTGAGGATGTTAACAACATAATGGTCCACCATTTGGGTAAAGAGTTTAAGAGGCGAACAACTACCAAAAGGGAGGCTGAAAAACGCGAGTGGCGCCCTCCGTGGCAACCCAATAAGACGGTTCTGAATGCCACTACCAGGACCGACTGGCGGCCGCCGTGGTCGAGCATCTTTGGATTGCATATCCTTGAGGACAAGGATTGTTCGAGCGGGAGAGATTGATGTGTGCCTCACGATAGCATCAAAGCCATGTTCCCCACGTTCATGTTTAATGCATTTAGTTATTTTCTTTTGGTATTAGCATGTTCCCTCGTTTCCTTCATTTTAGGATGGTTGTAAGCCTATTAAAGGCATTACGATTTATGATTAAGATTATGCATGAAAAAATATGAATTAAGTCTGAATTCTCTCTAAACATTCTTCTAGTTTCCTCTATTTTCTTTGGATCAATTGGTTAACGATTCGGTTCGTAACCCCCCCCCCCCCCCCCCCCCCCCCCCAAACCAATTCTCTATTAAAAGCTTCACACATATTTTGTTACACGTTTCCATAGCATAATTATAAGAACCACACCCATGAACCGATAGACTATGCTTTCAATATGGCCTAACCACACGATAATAAGCCATTGTTAGAACTAATAACAAGTGTTGATACATGCTTTTGTTATGGGTTCTTCATACACGCCTCATATGGTCCTAGGAACTCTCTTTAACATGGTTTAAAACCTTAATATTCGAATTTAATCAAGTCCAAAAGATTTTTTTTCTATAAGAGAAACCATATGAAGAACTAGAAAAGAAACTAAGTGAGGCAAATGATGGTGGAAGATGTCTTTGAAACTTCTAGTTCGTGTGATATACAGAGTAGAGAAAATGAATACATTTTTTACGGGTTTAAACACATAACTAAAACTAGCACATTGACCAATATCATATTAGCACGCTCTATTCTTTTGTCTTGTATTAAACCGGAAAAAAAACTCTCTTTTGATGGTCGAAATAGGAAGTTCAACCCCTTTATCTTAGAAGCTAAATGTTACTCTAAGGTGGTTAACACTTAACAAATAACTAGTCGCTAACCAACAAATGGTTAGTGTTTAAATCAATTGGATATATACTGATTTGCTTAACAGAAACCAACATGGTACCTTTTAGAGGGTTGATGCAAAATCCATGTAGACATTTCTTTTAAGCAAGTTGGGTAACTTATTACAAATTTACAATCCACTAAATTTATAAAAGGTCAATGTACATACAAGTTAACAACTAGAGGACCCTCTACACATGTTGATCAACCATTGAGCTTGTAAAAGGTTGGTGTATAAAACACGAACAAATTTTACAAATTCCAAGCCTTCTACACTGATGACTAACAATCATTATAACTTATGTGAGTTTTCACCCCCCTTTGAAAATTCGGTTAAATTCTTTAATCGCCTTACCAGAAAAAAATCTTAGGTTCACCACTTATTTTAATACAAGAGTACTAAATACAAGTATAAACAAAACAATATAACTTACCTTATCAGAAAAGCAATTATAAAAACCTATAACATATGTACATCAAAAATACATAAAATACAACGAATTGATATAATAAACGCGCATTAATACAATGAACCAAAATGAGTTTCTTAAGAGTTAATGTAATAAATAGTTACACTCTAAATCTAGTGTATTTTGATAGCCACTATTTACCGCAATATTACTCTAAAATATTAGAGTGTTTCTTCATCATAAAATTTATACTAAAATAGTAAAATAAATAAGATAAGCAATTAAAAGTCCTCGTTACCAGGGTTACTAGGGGTAAACAAGCCCAAAGTCTCAAAAACTACTCGTTATCAGCTCGGTAAAAAGTTTAAATGAGCTGAGCTTTAACGAGTCCAGGCCCGAGCTCGAGCTTAAAATACAAAACTCGTTTAGGCTCGCGAGCGTAACCGAGCTCAAACAAAAAATTATTTATTTTATATATAATATAATATAATATAATAATGATGATGATAACATTGGCGAGCCGAGCTTTGGCTCGTTAAAACGATATTGAAGCAAGTTCGAGCCGAGTTTTTAGCTCATCTGAGGTTGTTCTTAAAATAGCTTGAGCCGAGTCGATCCGAGCTCGAGCTGTGAGTTTTACTCGCGAGCCGAGCTCGAGCTTCATAAAAACATGACGAGCCCAATCGAGCTTGGGCTCGCCCCGACTCGTTTACACCCCTACTCATTACCATTACCATGAATCAATAAACACACATCGCACAATAAAATACGTAGATGTATTTTTTTTAACGAACTAGTAGAATTTTATGACAAACTATAATTATAAGAATAAAATTGTAACGTCTAGGGGTGAGCAATAATCGACCCGTTAACTAAAACTAAACCGAAAACCATCAAAACGAACCGAAATTAACCGAAAATCGGTTAACATATATTTTTTGCACCATCGATTAACCGAAATCAACCGAACCGAACCGAACCGAATCTTTTAAATCTTCATATATTTCTATCTTTTATACATTCATGTCATATTTTATACTTGGTTTGTTTATTAACCGAACCGAACTAAAAGCTGACAAATTAACCGAATAAAGTAAACCAATTAACAGATAACTTCTATTACAATTACGGATAATGTTAACAACTGAATCGAACGAACCATGCACACCCCCTACGGAAGGATAACTTTTGTTACACCGTAAATATAATATAATATAAAATTAAAAATACTTAGGAAATGATTTGAATAGTCAAATCCTAAGCAAATAATAATAAAATAATATTAAAAAAAGAAAACAGAAAAGTTGTGAAGCTAGAAGCCAAAAAGACCAGAGCTTTTTAAATATCGGATAGCCACACCTCCGCCTCTTCCATCACTTCTTTTCTGCACCCCGCCGCTCTCCCTCTTTCTCTCTCTAAAACACACACTCTCTCTCTCTAAAAATCTCTGCAAATTCCAACCTTTTTCTTCAACCTCATCATCTTCTCAATTCTCCAACAAAATGGTAACTTAGTTTCTCATCTTTTGACCACCCTAATTCATAAAAATTCACAACAATTCATAACATTTTCTTTATTTTTTGTGATTTTTAAGGTTGAATCATCGTCATCAGCAAACTTACCTATGTGGCTGGAAACACTTTTGTCGGAGAAATTCTACGACGCATGCGAAACACATCATGATGTGAGAAAGAACGAGAAAAACATATTTTGTCTTGATTGTTGTGTGTGTATTTGCCCTCATTGTCTCACACCTCACGGCTCTCATCGTCTCCTACAGGTTTCTAAATATTAATCGTTTGAAGTATAATAATTCATTAATTTGTTTAAAATTTTAACGTTAATTTTTTTTTTATTTTTTTTTATGTTTGGTTTTGTAGATAAGGAGGTATGTGTACCATGATGTTATTAGGGTTGGTGATGCTGAGAAATTGATGGACTGTTCCTATGTTCAAGTGAGTCGTAATACTTAATTTTGTATTTTTTTTTTGTTTTATCATCTTTTGATATTCTAGTGAATTTTTTTTTAAATTTTTAAATAAAATTCAATGTGTTCAACTTTTAACTTTGTATACATGTTTTTGTTAGTTAATTTATTTCATCATCACCTTTTGATATTCTTGTGAATATTGTTTGTATATCTTTATGTGGTTAATTGTTTGTTTGTTTGTATGCAGTCTTACACTACAAACAGTGCAAAAGTTGTGTTTTTGAATCCAAGGCTTCAAACCAGAGCTTGTAGAAATTCAAGCAATAGCTGCATCAGCTGCCATAGAGCTCTTCAAGATCCGTATTTCTTCTGTTCCATCTATTGCAAGGTTTCTCTCTCTCATCTCTTTCTCTCTCTAAATATACATATATGCAAGTGTGTGTGTGTATGTGTGTGTAGTGTTTTCATGTTAATTGAAACACTACATTTCTTGATTTTAAACCTGAATTTAAATTCTTGAGGGGTATTCTGTTATCTATTTTAATGATATGCAGCAGACATAAATATGTGTATTTCACTATTTCTCACAGAGTGTTAAGTGTTCACACACACTCTCTCTCTCTATACATATATCTTAAACTTTTGATATGTATGCATATGTATGCTAGTGTATTCATACATAAATACATACAATTATGTAGCCTGGTATTTTCATAACCAATATTATCTTAAACTTTTAAGTAAAATGCCATTTTAGTCAATGAGTTTTTGTCCAAATTGTCATTTTAGTTCAAATAGTTTTTTTTCTCCTCTGGTCCTTGACTTTTTCTTACTATTTTGATCACATTGCCTAACTTAATCTAAAAACCAGGTTATAATCAGGGGTATTTTTGGCAATTTACCCTAAACTTTTATAAAACAATTTTAGGTAATGATTTAATAGAAAAGATAAAGATAAATGTAGTCGGGTAAACAATTATTTACGGTCTTATATGTCTCGTTAAAAACACCATGTTATACACTTGTCGCGGTTCTTAACGTATATTTAATTTTGAAATGAATACAAGTATATATGTTTATATCAACCATAAATTCCTCATTTGCCACCAATTTTAATAAAATAGTTTGTTTCCAACAGATTAACCATATTTTAACAAGCGAGGGGATGATGTCCGAATACTTGTACGACTGCGAGGTGCTCACTTCACCCGAAGCCGGTTTTGATGACGGTTTAATGACACCGGATTCGGTTCTCGAACCGTTCGTTTCGCTAAGGACTTCTTCGGGTTCTAGCGCCAGCAACGGGGCTGCGGTAGGCGGTGTCGATTGCCGTACAATCATTTCCACTGCCACTACTGAGATCATAAGGAAAAAAAGAAGCTCGAAATCCGCTGGTCGTGAAACCGGGTGTCTCCCGGTTACATTGACGCAGTCGGATTTCTCAGTGAACCGGCGGAAGGGTCTCCCCCGCCGGTCACCTTTTCATTGAAGTGAATGTGGTAGTAAAATCTAAAATGAGATGAGGTGGTCAAATGTTGGGTTGACTTTAATCTAACGGTCAGTGTTAGTTCTTGGACGCCAATTGGGTGAGTCATAGGTATCTTTAAAAGGTTATTATAAAATGATAGAACATATTTGTTAGTTACTACCTTCATGTTTTGTATATTACACGAACACCCCTCGATTTGTCTTTTTCTGTTATTAATGATATCGGTTAAGACTAACGTTTGGACTTTTATATCGCATTTAGCTCTATGCTTTAATTATGTTTGTGTTGTTTATGGTTGACGTACAACGTTATCTTAGCAAAAAATGGCAACTTTAAATGAAAATTTGAAACATGATGATAAAAATTTAATGTATCAATGTTGATATTTTTACAAATTTGGAATGTTAGCATTTTTATACACCCTTAAATTGTCATTTACTGAAATTCTAATTCGTTTAAGGGGTAACAAATTCCCTTCCTTATTAGGCTATCTCTGACGGTGGTGGCCGCTCATCTAACCCTCTGCCTGGTGCCATCTCACCCTCCCCTTCCAACGGGTACCCCAGTGAAGGCCCACCTCTCCTCTCACAATCCCCGTCTCTTTGCTCCACGGGTGCGCCCTTGGCGATATGCGACTCCCCTCCCTCTCTCTTCCACCTCATTGTCAACGTTGGTCCACGCTAGGGGATTGTCCACGTTGGTCCACGCTAGGGGTGGCCTCTCTACAGGCGCGATGGAGACAATCTTAGATTATACAAAAATCATGTTGAGTATTTCTCTGTAAAATGAGAAGTTGTGATTCTTAGGATATTAATCTATAAACTAATAATAGAATATCATAAGATCTTAGGAAAAAAAATATATAATCAATTAATCAGGGATTGTGGACATAATATTAAATGAGTGGAAAATAAATAAAGCAACAATAGATCTGACATTTAACATGAGATATTAAATAAGTACTAGATGATTGATAAGACAGGCTCTTTCACCACAACATTGGCAACACATTTACACCTAACTTTAACATAGAATAACACATAACTTCATGACACTAGAGGCTCAAAAGACAAGATTGTCTCTGAGATAGAGGCAATACCTAGAAGTGTGATGATTTTTGTCACTATGGATGGCAATAAGTCAAGTTTGGGATGAGTTTTTGGTGATCGTAATCTCATATCTAACTATAAAACCGTATCACATTGTCACGTACCTAATTACTCGTTATCATTGGTATTCACGAGTTTCCTCGTGGGGATCTACAACCATCGTTTATGTTCTTAGGTGCTTAAGCATCACCAGAGACGTCTCTGAGAATTCACGTAACCTGTTCGAGCTCAAAAAAATGTGTCCTTACGTAATATTTTATTATCATTATTTTTTTTAAATTAAATTAGTATTGGGCTCAATAAATCTAATGTCAAGTGGGCTAAATTCTAAACCCTAAACAATGATTTGTAAATGGGCCTATATGGAATTGTTATGTGTTTACTATTTAAAAAAATTAACATATCTATATCGGATTTTTTTTTATAAATCACGTGCTTCTCGAAATCACGAGCCCTGTGCAAAGGTCCTCCCCGCACACCATCATAGCCGCCACTGAGCATTGCCCGTTGAGATTCTCACCACTCGAAACTTGTTTCAAGGTAATCCAAAAACCTTGAAACATCATCTCATATATCATATATGTGATCTCTTTAACTTATCTTTTGCATTAATTAAACCAATGAACTAAGTCTTATAAGGTTATGTATGTAGCATTTATCATAAGATTAGGGAAATTGCATTTGGCGTGCAATGTAATTTTCGTGTGATAGATGACTTGACTACTTTTGGTAATTTATGGCAAGCAGTGAGTTGGAGGGTTGACATTTAATTTTCTGGATTTGGTGGGTGTAAACTGTAAAAGTATAATTGAAGTGGTCCCACATGTTCCCTGCTTAGCTGGAAAAATATCTATCGAGTCGGTGTCTTCCGATATTCGGACCACCTTATTACCTTTCTCTTGTTAGAAATATTTTCGGTTACGTCCCTCTGTTTTCCCAAAAGTTTCATTTAACTACCTTTAGTTGTGAGACCATACAACTCCGAGAGTTGATTACACAGACAATTATGTGCAGTGACGGATTTAGAACCTTTAGCCGGTAATTAGTTATGTTAGAAGGAGTTAGGACATGTAGGCTTAGAACAGCTCGCGCCAAAAAATAACGTTAATTTATAGAAAACAAACTTTAGATTAATGAGACCAAAGTTAAAGTGAAATTGAACATGTGTACCTTAATTTACCCTTGGAAACTTGAAAACGGCAATTTAGGAATCAAACGATGAGTTAGACGTTGAAAACGGCAACTCCGACCATGCGCAATTGCATTATGGGGGTATGAAAGGGCTTGATAACCCCCTCAACACAGCCCCCTGGGCACTATTAGGGCATAGAGAGGGAGGGAAAGTTTCTAGTATCACGTTAAATTAGAAGAAAAAAATTGAAAAATAATAACTAAAAAGGAATGAAGGGGCTTGACTATTATACATTTGTTAAAAGAGCGTTATATTACTAATATGACGGAAAATATCCCTTAAAGGAGCATTATCATTACTAATGATCTCAGAACTTTTTTAAAAAGTTATGAATCGGCCCAAAATATTTTTAACAAAATTTACGTTAAAAGTTTGATTTTGAGTGGGGCCTTGGTCCCACAAGCCAACTGTCAATACACCCCTGGGTGTGTGGTAGTTATATTAGGATTTTGGTAAAACCTATTTAGAAACAACTCACAATTTTTTTTTTCATTCACCATGTAGTATATTTTTTTAAAGAATGATTGTTAGTTTTTTCAGTTAAATCACCCACATGACTATTTTTGTTTTTGTAAACATTTTTTATTTTGTTCTTTAAACTCTTTCTTCAAACCTCTAATAATCGTTTGCAATCTTCGTCTCCTTCAAAGCTCTTACTCATTGACGATTTGTTAATGTGGAAGGCTTGTTTCGATTGTCGTCGTTTTTATTGTCGCTTCTATTGGTAATTTAGCTTTTATTGTCGCTTGTATTGGTAATTTAGTAACGATCTTAATTTCGATTTTAAATGCAATCAAATGTGGGTACATTTTTAATTCTTTATAAATTTATTGGTTTGATCGACCCACCACTTTGTGTTCATGATGTTGAGGTTATCGTGAGCTACTAAGGCTAGAAAAACAAACTTGAAGCTAGAGTAAGTTGTTTGGAAGCTAAAGTTTGAATGAAGAACACGATGACCCTTTTTTTTGTTTGCGCTTAGCATTAGAAACTGAAGCCTAAATTTTCGACGCTATGAAATGGCATAAGTTAGGCAGAACGGATAACCATTGTTGGCAAAAAAAGTTACTATAAAATGAACCAAAACTGATCATTATTGACACAATTTGACAATGACTAGTTGGTAGTAACAAAAGAATGATCCTAAACTGAAATTGTGCAGCAATTTTTTTTGATCAACAAGATTTTATAGCAACTATAGCAAACCGAAAAAGAAACAAAGAACATTACACATAAAAAGTGGGTTTTGTCACCGAACTAATGTTCAACATTCTATTCTTTTACAAAGCACAAATAGGAATAATTTAGAATAAGATCAAATAAACTTTCTTTTCTTATATCATCATGAGCAAAATCGGTATCATTGCGAGTTCTCCAAACAAAAATGATTAGAAAGATCCAAAACCATCTCCGTGTTGACTACTTGCATCCCTTATGTGACAAACCATCTTCAAGATATCGCCTAATTATGTTTGTACAAAAGTTTGAATCGAAAATGTAAGGTTTTGGTTACAAGAATGAAGAAGATGGAGAAGACAATGTTGGAGGGAAACTATCAAATAAATGCAAGTAACATATATGAACCATAACTAAAAATGTAGTCCTATATGTTTGTAGAGGTTAAATGAGAGATGACATAAAAGAACTAAAATGCCCTCCTATGTGTTTGTAGAGGCTAAATGAGAGATGACATAAAAGGACTACAATGCCCTCCTATGCAACTTATGTCGGATTATATTGTATTTAAAACTCACGACCATCTGTTTTAAGGCGCGCGAGGTGTTAATTGTTAGTAAATAGGAGGGATTATGTGTGTAATTTTAAAGAACTTGAGATAAATATCATAAACTGATCCTATCACATGCGACATTGGTGTAATTAATGCTAAAACTATGTGTTACACATCCCCGCAACACCAACATGGTTTTCCCTAAATCCCATAGCCTCCACACCAGCTTGCGGTGTTGGTCCATCCCCGCAAGCCTTCGTTCCTTTGTCCATTCTCTCATGCGAGGAATTCTTCCCACATTAGAATCTTGTTAGTGCCATATCAACTCATCCATTCTTCCATCCTAACTCATTCTTTACGTAGGTATAACACATGGTCTAACTGTTAAACTTGGACCTACAATGATGATAATTAGTACTTGATGGTAATTCATGTTTCAATTTAATAAAGCTCTTTTTTCTTATATATATATTTTAAGGATTAGGATCAAATACAAATGATCCTAATTGTAAGAAGTGTAAGAAGGATTTATAGAGTGACAAGTGTCCAATAACCTAAAAAAACCCACTACACAAAAAAACCCCACTACAAAAAAAAAAAAAAAAAAAAAAAAAAAAAAAAAACACTTAAACATCCACCACCACCAAAAACCTAACCCCCCCCCCCCCCACATCACCCATCCCAAAAAAATAATAATAATAATATTTTTTTTTTTTTGCCGAGGGGGTGGGGGTGGGTGTTTAGTTTTTTTTAGATTTTTTTTAGGTTTTTGGGGGGTGGGGGGGTTAGGTTTTTTGGGGTTTTTTTTGGTGAGGTATAGTTTTTTTTTTTTTTTTTTTGCGGGGGGTGGTGGTGTGGTGGGGTGGGGTGGGGGTAGGTTTTTAGGTTTTTGGTGGTGATGTAGTGGGTTTAGTTTTAGATTATTTGACACTTGTCACTCTATAAATCATTCTTACACTTCTTACAATTAGAAGCCTTTGTAGAATAACTTGACCCTATATTTTAAAACTCATTTTTCAAATGGCTTAACTATTATTGTAAAAATTTTTTTGGGTAAAAACTATTATTGTAAATTGTTACCAACATATACATATATACTTGTTTGTTTCTTTAGGAATTCTGAATTCAAGAAATAATAAATGGTTACCTAAATATACATATATACTTATTATTTATCTCATGGTAGCCTTGAGCGGGGAAGTGTCCATAGAGCTTCAAGCCTTTGGACCTTCATACAAATATTATGTTATCGTAGTTTATACTTCACACTAGTTTATACATTGTATTTATTTAAAATTATATAATATATAAATATTTAAAGTTTTGAGTGGGTAAATGAGTTTTGATAGTTGGTCAGTATCACCTTATTTCATACGTATTCCAAATTTGTAAAAAACTTCAACACTTCTGATTTCATACCCGAATACCTATCTTGTTTCGGATTTTCGTTTTTCTTATAAGGTTCGAGTTTTTTTGCCGTAAAATGCAATTTATAGATAAACGTAAGGTTGTAAACATAAATATACATAAAATTGTTATTTGTAAGCTTTTTAATTATAAAATGCAGCATGTATTTAGTATATTTTTATTATCATAAGTTATTTTTTCTCTATGATTTATATTTATTTTTCTATATATTGCATCAATGGTTTTAATTTATTTTATTGAAAGGGGTGGTTTTGTATTTTGGTTATTGGTCCCAAAGAAAGGGTATTTCGGGATAACAAAAAGTTTGACTCACCTGAGTATAGGACAAGAATGTATGATGTACTGGGCATCTGCCACGTGTCAGGTACTATATTTGTTTTTTACTGTGGCATTTTATACCCCCCACTATCCCTCATGTTTGTCTTTTTGAAACCGTGACCATAACTAGCAAATTTTGTTCATCAATTTTCTATGTATATTTTAAAATTTAATATCATAAATATTAAATTGTTTTCGTCAATATTTCATTTTTGTATAATATACTTCGCCTATAAAGTATAATTTTTTATTTGACTTAAAAATGACTGAGACTAATTATTATAATTAGTGACTGATTTAGGCTCTTATAAAAAAAAGCCTATTTTGTGTAATAAATGAGATTAATTGACGGCTATTAAAAAAAAACGGGTTGGTGAAATATGACTTAGTTTTTATATTAATAGAAGACAATTTTTCTTGATTAATTAGCATGTGTTATTTAACAACTATAACCTATTAGCAATATATAGAGAAGAACACGAGAGAATGATTTCTTATTCATTCTATCTCAACATCATATACAACTTTCATTATATACAAGCACTTACATTATTACAATAGTAGCTACAGAGATAGGGGTTATAGATGTGGAGAGTCACTACATAATGATGCATTTATAACACTCCCCTTTGATTATCCACATGATAAAATCATATCCTTAATACGCTTGGTGATGCTGACTCGTTAAAAACTTTGCTAGGAAAATTCAGTGGGATAAAACCATAGCTAAGGGAAAAAGAGTGCAACGCTTATTTTCTCCATCTGATACTTCAGGATCAGCTGTGTTGCCTCATTAAAAACCTTCCTAAGAAAACCCATTGGGACAAACCTAGCGAAAGGAAAAAAAGTGCAACATGTGTGATACCCCCCCCCCCCCCCCATTTCACTATGTATCTTTTAAGTAACAGTGTGGATCTTCTATGAAGGTTGTTCAAAAGCTTTTGTAGTCAATAATTTCTCGTTTGATCTCTGTATGTTCAATCTTTAAGTTGGACATTGATGTATAATCTTTATTCCAAACTTTTAGTCTCTACTCTTGTATGTGTAATTCTTTAAGTTGAACAAGGTTGTGAAACTAATCATGTCGCATCCTATCGTAAATAGATGCCACAAGATCGAAGAATGTGATATGTTGCATTCCCTGCATCTACAAAACTAACCAAACCTTTTTGATACGTTAGTACAATATAAGTTCATGTATCCTCACTGTAAACAAACTATATCTTATCGATAAACTTTAATAAAAGATATATCCAGTTGTGTATAACTAGATAAATATTGTATCAATTGCAATACATAAGTTACTTCAGGATCAGTAGTTTCTATTTTGAATATGACAAAGGTAATTTATTGTATACCAAATGATAAAACAACCTACAACTTTCTTAGAGGTGAACTCTGTCCATATTAATATGTCTCAACAACTTCTAGATGCAGTTGGACTGATAAAACTATTATTATACAAATGCTTGACTTGCATATTATCTATTCAGAAGATACAGTGTTATTGTCAACATATCCTATGATATTTATAAGCATGATTTTGTTGATATAGTAAAACATATGAATCGATTATATCATATCCATATATATTTTTGAGATAATCACCCATCTGATTATATCATGTTTGACTCGGCTAATTTAAGTTCATATATAGAACTTGTTAACTCCATATATTATCAATCCATTAAGACTTCTTTCCATCTTGAACAATTATGTATGTGTATACATTCTTCAAGAGTTTTGCTACAAAAGCTTACTCATTTTAAGATATCGGTTTCAACATCATATGCAAAGATGTCTTAAACACTTTATTCATTTCCAATATCCATATTGTTCTATTCTCGTACACTGTTTATTAAGATATCAAAATCACTATATGCTTACAGTTGCATATGAATTACATCCTTAAGATGTTTGTTTTCCTGTCATATTGTACCATCTTGTACATACTTTACTAAGATATCACAATCACAGTACGTTTATTACCGCATAGGAATTACATCCTTAAGATATTTGCATTTAAGCACTAAACTCCTCAGATGACTTACCATGAGTTCCAATAATATTTAATTCATCCATGTATACAACAAATATAATGTGTTTGGATCCAAATTTGTATAAATTAGTTATATCGTTCTCGATAACTTACATGATTTTGAACATTTAAATTCTTTACGAATTTCATGTAAATTTCGTTGTCACATATTTAGGATATGATAATATCCATAAGACACGTATCAATTCTCTCTAGCATTACCAGACTAAAAAAGTTATTGCTTCCACCACTGGATTATATTTCTCCTCATAATTGATTACAGGTCTTTACGATTATATAAGTTCTACCTAATGTGCTTGATATTGCATAATTTTACTTTTCTCATTATACTTCCGCACAATAGACTCATTTGTATATAACAAATTTTACAACTTCTAGTTGTATCGACCATTTGTCCAATAACTTCTAAATTCGTGAGAGATATCAATTCTACCTCATTTGTGTCTTTCCCTTTTGGCCAATCACTTCATATTTCATTTATCGGCAAATTTTGTTGGAAATTTGGTGAATGGATGTTTAATAAATTTATAATTTAATGAAATTATAAATATTAATGAGACTTGTCATATCGTGAATTAAAGACTAAACTCTTGGGTAGAGTTTTTATGTCTTTTAATTATAGTCTTTATGTCTCTAATTAGTGAGACTTTTCACTCATCCTCAACTCTTGTAAAATAGTTGTAACACCCTGTGTTTTCACAAGTGAAAGCCAAAGTCAAGGTCAAAGTCAACGACCGATTTCGCGCGACGTGACTCGTAGAATTGTTTGTATTATATTTAGATTATGTGGAGTAAATGTCGTACATTACAATAATCGAGTCATACTAACCGTATTTCAATCGACCTACGACTGTGAACGACAGGAAGTAACAATGCGATAAAGTTAATCGAGCTATGCTAATCAAATCGACATCAAATCGTAACTCGAGCTATGTATTTTACTTGCCGTTATACGTGTGTGTGTGCCTTACGTGTTACCTGTGCATGTTTATTTTATGTTGTGTTGTGATAATCAAGCGAACTCAATCGAACTCGAAGTCTAACTCGAATATAAACGAACCCGAACCCGAATCCCGAGTCGAACCATATAAGAAGTAGTTGGGACTGAAAGTAATTTGATTAGGAAACCCTATCGAATCGCTCGCAAATCGAAACCGAATCAACATCGCACCGAACTCACCAAAGGAGGTGGCATCCGCACGGATGGCCAATCCGCACGGATTGCCAATCCGCACGGATGACCAGTCCGCACGGATAACCTACCCGGGTGCGTGCCATGCGCACGGCTCACCCTTTCCCTTTTTGGCATCCTATAAATACACGGGTCACTCTCCACTTTTTCCACTTTTGGCAAGTGACGTCCGAACCACACGCATTCTTCACCTTTTCTCATATTTCTCTCAATCCAGGTAAGATCTTGCACTAATTCTTGTACATCTTTGATCACTACACAATTCTACACATTTCTATCTTTCGAATCTTCGATTTTAACCATGAAATCATCCGGATTTGAGGTATTCACGGGTGACGTCATCATGAAGTTCATAAGAACTTCAAGCTTGGCTTCATTCCACCAAGAATATCTCAGATCTAAACGATTTCTACAAGTTTTTACAATAATTTCACCTAGATCTAAACTTTTCTAAGGATAAAAGAGTTGAAAGAAATAAACCTTAGTTCTCTACTTCTTTTACCCTTAAAACCGGTACGAATTCGATCAGTTCTAGTGTTCTACTCGTCAATAGTGATGCACTCGTTCTAGATCTGGAATCCTACCCATCGACAACTGAATTCGAGGTCAACCGGAATGACCGTTCTGAGTCGCCGACAGGCCGAGTTAGGGTGGTTCCTGATCGGTCTAGTCACGCGGGTGAGAACCCAATCCAAGTGGTTGCCACGTAATCAGAACGTCTCGATAAACGACAACAGAAACCAAGTGTAGACGAACGGAACAACCAGACCAGTTGTCCGCACGGACAAGCTGTCCGCACGGACTAGCTGTACGCACGGACGAGCCGTACGCACGTACAGGTCATACGCACGTACAGGTCATACGCACGGGTTGTCACCCGCACGGACTACCCTTGGGACCCACTTTCCAAACAAGGTTTGAGTATCGACGAACGAGCAATCCGGACGGACGATCTCTGAATGGATTACTCTTCGGATCATGAGATACTAAGGCCTTAAAATGATAATCAAACAATCTTCATCCGCACGACCAAGTCGTACGCACGGACAGGCTATCCGGAAGGATTGTCTCTGCCCGCGCGCACAGGCTGCCCGCACGGACTACCATACGCACGGACTGTCGTCCGCGCGACCGGCTTGAAAGATAGAAACACTTTGGTGTTTTCTAAATGCTACAACGAAAACTCCAAAGCACAAGCCATCATACACAAACACATCTTAGGAAGAAACAATCCACTTGAACGTTTATCCACACAAACAACTTGTCCGTACGGATAAGTCACCCGCACGTACAACTAGTCCGCACGGATTACCACCCGCACGGCTAGTCGTACGCACGGATAACCTATCCGGATGGAACACCATCCGCACGCATCACCACCCGCACGCATCACCATCCGCACGGATAGGTCATGCGCACGGATGACTTCTACTCACGAATAACTGATCCGCACGATCAGTCATCCTACCCACTCTCACTTGTACTGTTTTACGCGTCACTTATCGTTACGTTATCGAATCTATTCAGGCTAACCGTGCTCGCTGTAAAGCGCTCCCTTCAATCCATATCGCTGTGAGTATACTCGAACCCTTTTTGCTTTTAGCACTTTTGGGTGTTACATACGTTACAACTATTCAAACTACAACCATCACACTACTCAAGTTATTTTAACGCTTAACCATTAATGCATGTTATACGTGGCTTATGAATGCTTGTTTGTTATGTTTACACATGGAATGCTGTCTACCTGCCTTAGCAACGATAGTACTATAGTTTGGACTCAGCACCCGTTCACACGGGGGTTGTTAAGGATCTTTTACTTGCATGGATTACAGTGGTAATCGTGTATTGCGAACTGCCTCGGGCAGTCAACCCGCAGTCATTGGTATCGATGGATCTATGTCGATAACTAACGTGCTTCATTTCACTATGTGTACGTGCTGGTTATGCGTAAACGAATTCGAACTCTATATGCTATTATCAAACTTGTATGCTCACCCTTACATTTTATGTATTGACATTATTTTAACGTATGTGACAGGTGCTTAGGACGCATATGTGGTAGGAATTGGAAGCTAGAATAAAGCTTTAGAGCCCAACAAATAGTTGTCTGTAGATAACTTATTAGGGGTCTCTAGAAGCAGATAAACAATTGCTACTTATTTAAATCTGAGTTGTCGGAACAGAGTATTTGTTTTGATGTTGTCTGTAATAACTTGTTTGACTATTTATGTTACGGTATGGGACGTAATGTTTACTTAAATGGTAATGATAGTTGTTATGGAAACTTCTGGACAATCTGTTTCGCTCAGTGCCGCGCCCCGATGATTCCGCCATCGGTTGGGGTGTGACAATAGTAGGCTATGTGCCTCATTTGAGATGAACAAAACTACAAGAAAAATACATGTAGATGCATGAAAAAAAATGATGAGGACTTGAAGACTAACTAGAGAGAGGAGTACTCTCTACTCATTTTCCACCACCATCACATCCTATGTAACGACTTGCACCAAAAATGTCCTAAAACGCTCCGTAAGTGAAAACCTGAACCTATAAAACCTTACTTTTTATGAAAAAACAAGAAAACAAGAAAATTCAGTCTGTCGCGAGGCGCGACAGAGTTAAGGGAGTCCGTCGCGGGGCGCGACAGCCCTGGAATCTCCGGATAACGATGAGTGAGCGTGGCGCGAAGGATCTCCTTCAGGCCATCATGGGCCGCGAGAGACTGACGAAACTGCTATAGATTGTACGTTGCATGGGCAGATCACGTTGCATGGGATCTCCTTCAGGCCTTCAAAATCGCCTCCTTTCTGCTCAAATAACAACTTTATAATATCAACACGCTGCTACGATAACAGGGTAATAACTCGATCACTGACATGATACAATATCTGATCGATTAAAACCGATCCGATAGATGTTTAAGTGTTGCCTACATTGGGCTATACTTTGTCATTCGTCGTGAGGGTTTTGATCTCGTGACTTATCGTAAATGTTGAATTAAGTTACTAACCTAGTTTCGTTTGCATTGTCTATTTAATTAGGTTATCAAGCTTAACCAGTAGGAAAACTCTGACAAGTTTAAATTTGCAATGTGAGTCATTCTCTTTTTACCAAAATTGTTTCCAAAACCCTAAATGTTTTTCCCGTTATATTTACAGTAATTAAGTCTTTGTTATCTTAAATTACTGACGGTACGTGGTGGAATATGGTGCTGCAAGCTAAAGGAAGTGACGTGGCTTATGCCATGAGTTGGGAAGAATTTAAGAAACTGGTAGAAAGGAAATTTTTTCCTTCCTACGAAAAGGAACAAATGGCCAACCAGTTCCTGAGCCATCGGATAGTGGATGTTAATTGTCGTGAGTATACATCGAAATTCTTCGAGTGTGTAAGAATAGTACCGACTCTGGCTTCGCCAGAACCTGTACTTATTTCTCGCTACATTTGGGGATTGATTAGCGAGATCCGCGACATAGTCAAGGATGCGAGACCTCGGACTATCGACGATGCAGTCGAATTAGCCAATACCTTGACTGACGGATTAGTTCATACAAGAGAAGAAAATAGGAAGAAAGAATTGGCTCATAAAATTTCCCAAGGTTTCCGTTTGGTTAATAATAGTAATTCCAAGAAAAGGGGAGCCAGACAGTCTTCCACCCCGCCGTTTTGCAGTAACTGTAAAAGAAAGCATTTTGGAAAATGCAATGGATATTGTAATTTCTGCAAAATACTGGGGCACCGAGAGGAAGAGTGTAGGAAGAAATCAACGATCTGCTACAATTGTGGAGAAGCCGGGCATTTTAAGCTAAATTGCCCTAAATTAGTCATGACAGCTGATAACAAAGCAAAGGCGGCCGATGGAAATAATAAGAAGAATGCAAGAGCTTTTCAGTTGACGACACAATAGGCAGATCTGATTCCTGACATGATAGCTGGTATGTTCGTTGTTCATGACGTTTATGCAAAAGTATTATTTGACTCTGGTGCAAACCAAAGTTTTATAAATACTTCATTCTGTCAAGCACTTAGGTAGCCCTTAACCAAACTTAGTCAAGTTTATATGGTAGAAACAGCAGACGGAAACCCTATCAGTACAGATAAGGTACTTCAAGAAGAAAAAATAGAACTAGCAGGACATAAGTTCTCGGCAAACCTGCTACCTATGAATTTAGTAGGATTCGATGTCGTGTTAGGAATGGATTGGTTAGTAGTCAACCATGCTCGAATCTTATGTGATCAGAATTCAGTAGAAATTCGTACGCCAACAGGAGATATAATTCTGATTACAGGAAATAAGCCACGAAAGCCAATAAAGTTCATTTCAGTAATGAAAGTTGCTAATTATGAACGAAAGCAAGGCATGGTGTATATGATTTCAATAATCATTAACACTAAAAGCAAGTAACTTAAGGAAATTCCAGTAGTATCTAAATACCCCGATGTATTCCCAGAAGATCTACCTGGATTACCACCAGATAGGGAAATAGAATTTAGAATTCATCTAATTCCTGGAACTGCTCCAATAGCTAAGGCACCCTGTCGATTAGCACCCACAGAGATGTTAGAACTGAAAAAGAAGTTAGATGAATTGTTAGGAAAAGGATTCATACAACCCAGTTCATCCCCTTGGGGAGCATGTTGTTTGTGAAAAAGAAAGATGGATCAATGCGCATGTGTATCGATTATAGAGAATTAAATAAGGTTACTATTAAGAATCGATATCCGTTACCTAGAATAGATGATCTTTTTTTATCAACTTCAGGGAGCTAGGTATTTCTCTAAAATAGATTTGCGCTCCGGATACCATCAACTGAAAGTACAGGAAGAAGACATTCCCAAAACTGCTTTCAGCACTAGGTATGGTCACTACGAGTTTACAGTCATGCCATTTGGGTTAACAAATGCTCCTACATCATTTTTGGACATGATGAATAGGATCTGTAAACCGTACTTGGATAAATTTGTAATTGTCTTCATTAACGATATACTTATTTATTCCAAAAGCCAGTAAGAACACTGTAAACATGTAACACCCGTCATATTTTACTTGAATTTAATAGTAATTCATACCATTTTAAATAAAATATGTCTAGTTGTGACATAGATTCCATACGTAAAGTTCAAAAGTAGCAAAACCTTAGTCAACTAACGACTAAGTTAAACATTGAAAAGTTTTTAACAACTTGTTTACATCCCTTAAAAGATAGACTACTAAAGGTTAAAAATATTGCGGAAGCTTCAAAAGTAGTGTTCGGTTCTTCAACATTTGCTTGATCACCATCCGTAAGTTCACCATAGTCACCTAATGTCAAAACCACATCAAATGTTAATTTTGACAATGTTAAAACACGTGTAAACGAGTTCGGATAACAAATTCATGAAAACCAATCAAAAATTCGGAACAGGGTCTCCCGCGCCCCGCGAGAGACTTTAGGATAGTTTACGCGGGCCGCTTGAGGGCCTCGCGTGGCGCGACGTATATTTGATTTCCTTCGCGTGGCGCGAGGGAATGGGTTTTCCAGCAGATCAGGTTGTTGAGCTGCATTTTTCTACCAGCTCCGAAAAACTCAATTTTTAACTTCAAATTAGCATATCTTTTGACTCGTAAGTCCATTTTAGGTGATTCTTTTTCCTATGCGTCTGTAAATTCAATACCAACATATCTACAATAATTTCGATACCCAAAAGTTTGATTTTCGGGCCGAATGAATAAAAGTCACTTATGTGTTAATTAACCCATTCTAACTTTACTTGTTTAGTTACCATTTAACTATCAAACCAGTGGCGTCTTGTGCCCATCATCCGGGGCTTAACATCACTTGCATTACCTTACCAAATTCCATGGTTTAACGCTTTTGTGATTTACATCGCCAATGCTACAAGTTAAGACACTATCACTACAATTTACACTATTATTCGACCCGTTGGCTCATCTTGTGGAAAATCCTCCAATATGATGACTACCAATTGGTTCCTTATTTAGACTAACTCTATTAAATTCCAATAACAATCATGATTACTAAAATCAACACAACTTTAAATCAACAACGCAACTACGCATAATTTACCAACAATTTATTGAATGTAACGGGTCAAGTTACATACTTGCATAACTAAACAACATTATCAACCAACAATTCTAATTAACTATTTTGACCCGTTTGTTTGTCGAGTGAACTTCGTCACTTCTATGACATACCAACTCGCAATTGACACTACATTCTCATTAACTTTTCTAAGACTATTGTTTATACACAATGTAACGAAACCGAAGTTACGTACCTTTAAAGCACACCTTTCAAGCATGTATCACCTCCGGCTTGTCCGCTTGACGTTTCGGGTTCTTTGCCTAAAGAGTTCAATTCACAATAAGTTTAGAACTCTTTCACCAGTTTTAACGCATAATTCTCTACAATGATCAAATATGCGTTTTTACTCAACTTTTAACATTTTAACCCTCATTTAGGCGTTTTATCGAACACCTAGCGGGTCAGATTTCTACATGATCTAAACCAAGCTCATGACTTGAGTTTATCACCCTAATTAACTTCAATTAGACTATATACACATATTTTAACATCATCATTTCAGAAATCACCACATGAATTCAGATTTCACTAGAATAAAAACCATAATTCTAGTATTTATTTAGTTTCTACAAACTCACTAATCACCTACATTGGTGATTATAAACCTCACAAGTATAAAGTTAGATTTTAACAAGAAATCATCTAGGGTTTAACTCTAGACATCACCTTGCTTCTAATTTCATCAATACAACAATCATGCATGCTCAATTTTTTATTTTCTCAATTAACCTAAAACTGAACATGAATCAAAATACCAAAATTTTGCATACCTTTTGATCCCTGCAACGAGGTGATCACTAATTCGTGTTTGAAACTTGATTTAGAGCAGATTAAGGGCTTCAATTTGTGAGTTTTATGTGAAAACTAGGGTTTGGAGGGCACTCCCCGGTCGCCCCTTTCTTCTGTACGACCCAAACACACACTCATGTGTGTGTTTGGTGTTTTATTTACTAATAAAACTTCCATTATCAAGTTTTTGCTAATTTAGTCCCTCAACTCTATTTGACTTATAGTTTAGGTGTATTGACCTTATTATATATCACCTCAAGACTCTTAGCTAACTGGGTTATCGATTCCTAGTTAGCTTGTTCTTGTTTATTTTATGCTCTATAAATCTGATTTAAAGTTTTATAAATTTCGGGGTGTTACAAGTCCACCCCCCTTAAAAGGGTTTCGTCCTCGAAACCGGAAATATGTACCAAATAATGTCGGGTAGAGACGCCGCATCTCCTCTTCGGACTCCCATGTAGTGTCCGAACCCTTTTCTATGTTCCCATTTGATCTTAATTTATCAATTCTCTTATTTCGCAAATCTTTAACCTTATGATCTGGAATCTCTAATGGCCTTACTGCATAATTGAGGCTATTAGCCACCTCGATATCATCGTAATGGATTTAAGCCGTTTCCTCTGCTAGGCATTTTCGCAGTTGTGACACATGAAACGTGACATGTATTCCACTCTATTCGTCCGGAAGCTCGAGGCGATAAGCCACCTTGCCAACCCCGTTCGATGATTTTAAATGGCCCGATAAACCTTGGGCTTAGTTTCTCCCTTTTCCTGAATCGGATGACACCCTTCCTTGGGGAATTTTTTTTTTTTTTAGCATAACTATATCACCTATTTCCTATCCTTTGTCCCCCTTTTTGATCGGGTTGTCTTTTGACCATTCAGTCACTGAGTCTGTCAGTATACTTACTTAACGCTAGTTTTATATTAACAAGCGCTCTACATAGGTCACAGTGTTATTTAGGCTACAACTTGTTTTATTGCCTAAACTAATTGGTCACCATCTTACCTCATACCTCGTCATTCGGGTATGCAATATTGCCGTCATCGGCCCTTTGCGTGCTTATAATTTCATATCTAGTCATTCACACTTTAACGTGATTACATTCTCTATTACTTTTGTGTCCGTGATCACATCACGCCATGTTTAGTTTTACATCGACTTTTCATTCTTAAGAATCTTTCCTCCGAATGCATCATCTTACAGCTTTCGGCGTTAGACCTATATTCTTTAGTACTAACCATTTTCTAATTTCTCTCTCGGTATTCATAGGTGTTAGAACATCGTTACTATGCTAAAACTGAATTTTAGTTTGATGTTTCTCTCTTTAACCATGTCGATTAATCATATCAAGGAATTGACGAGAAGGATTATTCTTCGGGATTATCATTTTACGCGAGAAATCATAATTGGTTCTCCACGCTTTATATTATCGACTCGTAGGTTCCTTTACTTAGCCTTGTAGACTATTCTATTAGGTCTTCACCTTTTTAGGGTGAGACCCCATTCCTAGTATGTTCCTTTGTATTTGCAACCCAATGGTCATTTTGTTCCCGTAGACCTTTACATTGTTTATAATCAGGAGGTTATGGTGATCCCATGGATCACCTTCTATTCGTTTGACCTTGACCGTAGTCTAAGGCTACACTCATTTTTTTTTTCGGATTATCTTTCCGACTCTATGACTTCTTATGTGTCCTTCGCGTCAGTTATTTTATTCATACCGTTATTTGGTTTATGCCCCTATTTCCTTTCAACCCGTTACCCGGGTCCTTGATCTTGATATTTTTAACACTCCGGTTTCATCGGTTTGCATTTTCCCTTTCATACTCTTTTATGACCTATCCCATAGATTCAATAATATTTCACGCTTTCATTATCCAGGTTGCGCTTACTTGGAATATCAACTACTATACTTTATTCAATCCGTACACCACCTTTCTTTTGTTAGCGACCCTTAGGTCTGTTTCTTTTACAAATGTCCCGAAGGCCCATGTCTCAAGTCTTATTTGGTAGACTACTGTTATTGTTATTCGGCCTTTGGGGTTTACTCGTTCTTATTCTAACGCTTTCATAATGTTTGTCTTACTAATTCTTTTACATATTCACCCTCATCAAGGTGATTATCGTTCTTCCTCAGGAGGAATTTATTAATAACTTGTTACTTGGGTATCTACCCATACCCGAGCTTTTTAAATCCAATTTTATTGGTATTTCATTATTTACAGCAACAAATAATACATATTGTCCATTTAGTTTCTTTTGCGAGGATATTCCTATCCAAATCTTAATCTCTTGATTTCTGATTTTAACTGATTGTTACAATAACAAAATCAATTCATTTCATGTTATCGTTTCATATCGTTGTATGGAATTTATCCACATCGTTTGTTGACATAAACGACGTTTCTATCTGTTTCATTTAGTTTGGCTTAGTCTATAACCATGTCCTTGTCATCTATTACTATTGTAAACTCCCAGGGTTCGGGTGTTATTACACTCCTCCCTATTATGACGCTTATCTTTCATTACGTTCTCGGGTTCGAGTGTGCGCGCACCCCTTCCCAAGGCAATATTTATCATGATTATTATTTATATTTTTTTACCTCGATGCTCAACGTACAGTTTCGGCACCTCTTATAAACTATAGAACTTTTATTATTACCTCTTTCTATTTTTTTTTTCAAAGCCTTGGTAATTTCGTTAACACTAATGTAGAATGTTAAATAAATCGATATAAAACAAACGATTTATTTGCACTCGTAATAATTAAAAAAAAAATTATGCTGAAATTTAATTTACAAGAGTATACCTGAAACGACATCAGGTTCAGCTTTAGCCTCCGTGGCTGTTATATAAAACAACTTTGTCCTTGATTTCTGGGCATCAGACTTTGTGTCGGTTGTGTCCTTGGTTCCAAGCCTCTCTGGACATTTAGACTTTTTATGTCTTGGCTTACCACATGTGCCCTTGTGAATTTTTTTACAAAATCTACACTGATGTAACACACTTTTCGTAACTCCTTTCTTGGGAGCTTTATTAGACTTGGACTTCTTTACGGATCTTGGATTCATATCCAACACCCTCCTTTCTTCTATTTCTTATAGTATTCTGTCTTTCAATTCAGCCATTATATCGTCCACCACCGGCACGATTGTGGTTTGTAATCTATCAATATACTGTGATAGACTATTTTCTAGAGCTTTTCCGACCTCCTCGGAAATCTTCACTTTCATTTGTTCAGTCAATTGAGATGTCGAATCATCTCCGGTTACTCCAGACATTTCTTCAACTGAAACATCCATCACGATTTATCAACGATTATTTAATTCATTTCCATCTTATTATACGGAAATTTAATTCATTCGCACTCAGTCATAAATAATGTGTTATTCTTTTTCGGTTTGGCCAAGTATATATCTTGCCTTACCTTTCTTACTTAGTGTATTTTCCCGGGTTCGAGCGTATTCATACACTCCTCCCATCTTTCCGTCATCTTGAAGTTGAAATGTTTACACTAATTGTTAAACATTTCATTTATGACATATGCGTCGTTTATTTTGATCTAGCCAAGTTCACCATTTGCTTAAACCATTTATGCTTAGTGCACTTTTCCGGGTTTGAGTGTGTAAACACACACTTCCCGTGCATATCAATTCAATTTTCCTTTTTCTAGTATTCTAGTAAGTCTACTAAAGCAATTAATTCTTACCGGATGATCGATCAAGCTTGAACCGAACACTTTGTTAACAACCTTGAGCTCTGATTACCAACTTGTAACACCCGTCAAATTTTACTTGAATTTAATAGTAATTCATACCATTTTAAATAAAATATGTCTAGTTGTGACATAGATTCCATACGTAAAGTTCAAAAGTAGCAAAACCTTAGTCAACTAACGACTAAGTTAAACATTCAAAAGTTTTTAACAACTTGTTTACATCCCTTAAAAGATAGACTACTAAAGGTTAAAAATATTGCGGAAGCTTCAAAAGTAGTGTTCGGTTCTTCAACATTTGCTTGATCACCATCCGTAAGTTCACCATAGTCACCTAATGTCAAAACCACATCAAATGTTAATTTTGACAATGTTAAAACACGTGTAAACGAGTTCGGATAACAAATTCATGAAAAACAAACAAAAATTCGGAACAGGGTCTCTCGCGCCCCGCGAGAGACTTTAGGATAGTTTACGCGGGCCGCTTGAGGGCCTCGCGTGGTGCGACGTATATTTGATTTCCTTCGCGTGGCGCGAGGGAATGGGTTTTCCAGCAGATCAGGTTGTTCAGCTGCATTTTTCTACCAGCTCCTATAAACTCAATTTTTAACTTCAAATTAGCATATCTTTTGACTCGTAAGTCCATTTTAGGTGATTCTTTTTCCTATGCGTCTGTAAATTCAATACCAACATATCTACAATAATTTCGATACCCAAAAGTTTGATTTTCGGGCCGAATGAATAAAAGTCACTTATGTGTTAATTGACCCATTCTAACTTTACTTGTTTAGTTACCATTTAACTATCAAACCAGTGGCGTCTTGTGCCCATCATCCGGGGCTTAACATCACTTGCATTACCTTACCAAATTCCATGGTTTAATGCTTTTGTGATTTACATCGCCAATGCTACAAGTTAAGACACTATCACTACAATTTACACTATTATTCGACCCGTTGGCTCATCTTGTGGAAAATCCTCCAATATGATGACTACCAATTGGTTCCTTATTTAGACGAACTCTATTAAATTCCAATAACAATCATGATTACTAAAATCAACACAACTTTAAATCAACAACGCAACTACGCATAATTTACCAACAATTTATTGAATGTAACGGGTCAAGTTACATACTTGCATAACTAAACAACATTATCAACCAACAATTCTAATTAACTATTTTGACCCGTTTGTTTGTCGAGTGAACTTCGTCACTTCTATGACATACCAACTCGCAATTGACACTACATTCTCATTAACTTTTCTAAGACTATTGTTTATACACAATGTAACGAAACCGAAGTTACGTACCTTTAAAGCACACCTTTCAAGCATGTATCACCTCCGGCTTGTCCGCTTGACGTTTCGGGTTCTTTGCCTAAAGAGTTCAATTCACAATAAGTTTAGAACTCTTTCACCAGTTTTAACGCATAATTCTCTACAATGATCAAATATGCGTTTTTACTCAACTTTTAACATTTTAACCCTCTTTTAGGCGTTTTATCGAACACCTAGCGGGTCGGATTTCTACATGATCTAAACCAAGCTCATGACTTGAGTTTATCACCCTAATTAACTTCAATTAGACTATATACACATATTTTAACATCATCATTTCAGAAATCACCACATGAATTCAGATTTCACTAGAATAAAAACCATAATTCTAGTATTTATTTAGTTTCAACAAACTCACTAATCACCTACATTGGTGATTATAAACCTCACAAGTATAAAGTTAGATTTTAACAAGAAATCATCTAGGGTTTAACTCTAGACATCACCTTGCTTCTAATTTCATCAATACAACAATCATGCATGCTCATTTTTTTATTTTCTCAATTAACCTAAAACTGAACATGAATCAAAATACCAAAATTTTGCATACCTTTTGATCCCTGCAACGAGGTGATCACTAATTCGTGTTTGAAACTTGATTTAGAGCAGATTAAGGGCTTCAATTTGTGAGTTTTATGTGAAAACTAGGGTTTGGAGGGCACTCCCTGGTCGCCCCTTTCTTCTGTACGACCCAAACACACACTCATGTGTGTGTTTGGTGTTTTATTTACTAATAAAACTTCCATTATCAAGTTTTTGCTAATTTAGTCCCTCAACTCTATTTGACTTATAGTTTAGGTGTATTGACCTTATTATATATCACCTCAAGACTCTTAGCTAACTGGGTTATCGATTCCTAGTTAGCTTGTTCTTGTTTATTGTATGCTCTATAAATCTGATTTAAAATTTTATAAATTTCGGGGTGTTACAAGTCCACCCCCCTTAAAAGGGTTTCGTCCTCGAAACCGGAAATATGTACCAAATAATGTCGGGTAGAGACGCCGCGTCTCCTCTTCGGACTCCCATGTAGTGTCCGAACCCTTTTCTATGTTCCCATTTGATCTTAACTTTATCAATTCTCTTATTTCTCAAATCTTTAACCTTATGATCTGGAATCTCTAATGGCCTTACTGCATAATTGAGGCTATTAGCCACCTCGATATCATCGTAATGGATGTGTTCTAATGCAACGTAAGCAAAAATTAACAAAGGCCCCAATTCTTGCATTACCAGAAGGAACAGAAGATTTCGTAGTTTACTATGATGCTTTTAAGCTAGGATTAGGATGTGTTCTAATGCAACGTAAGAAAGTGATCACATACCCATCAAGGCAATTGAAAAAGCACAAGGAAAATTACACGACTCATGATTTAGAATTAGGATCAATAATTTTTGCCCTTAAAATTTGGAGACATTATCTGTATGGTAGTAAGTTTACTGTCTTTACAGATCATAAGAGTTTAAGATATATTTTTGGGCAAAAAGAATTGAACACGAGGCAAAGAAGGTGGATGGACATCTTAAGTGATTACGACTGTGACATTCAATATCACGAAGGAAAAACAAATATAGTAGCCGATGCCTTAAGTCATAAATACCATGAGAAGCAAAGACGAGTTCGTTCTCTTAGGTTAAATCTGCAATTAGATTTAATGCAACAACTGAAAAGTATTCAAGAAACAACAATCAAGGATGATGCTGAAGGAATGAAAGGAAGGATAAAGGAATTAGAACAGGGAACCGATGGAATTTGGAGATTCCATAAGAAACGAATTTGGGTACCTATACAAGGGACTCTACGAAATAGAATATTAGAGGAAGCCCATAAATATAGGTATACGATGCATCCTGGTAATAACAAGATGTGTATCAAGACTTGAGGAATAACTTTTGGTTGATAGGAATGAAAAAGGATATAGCTAGTTACGTTTCTAAGTGTTTAACTTGTTCACAATTTAAAGCAAAACATCAGAAACCTTCAGGTTTACTTCAACAGTTAGAAATGCCCGTATGAAAATGGGAGTTAATAACAATGGATTTTGTTACTAAATTACCCAAAAAAAGAAAAGGTAATGATGCAATATGGGTTATTGTGGATCGATTAACCAAATCGGCTCATTCCTACCAATGAAGGAAACCTTTAGCATGGAACGACTTGCTAAGTTATACGTAGATGAGGTAGTATCACTACATGGAGTTCCACTCTCCATTGTATCAGATAGGGATAGTCGTTTCACTTCACATTTTTGGACAAGTTTCCAACAAGCCATGGGAACCTGATTAAATTTAAGTACAGCATACCATCCCCAGATAGATGGACAAAGTGAAAGGACTATCCAAACCTTGGAAGACATGCTAAGGGAATGTGTTATAGACTTCGGTGGAAATTGGGACGACTACTTGCCATTAATAGAATTCTCCTATAACAACAGTTATCATACCAGCATTAATGCTACCCCTTTCGAAGCACTTTATGGACGAAAGTGTCGAACACTAGAATGTTGGGTTGAAATAGGAGAAAGTCAATTATCAGGTCCCGAGATTGTACAGGAAACCACTGATAAAATAACTCAAATCAAGGAAAGGCTAAAAACGGCTCGAGATCGCCAAAAGAGTTATGCCGATAATCGACGTAAGCCGTTAGAATTTCAAGTTGGAGACAAAGTGCTACTAAAAGTCTCTCCTTGGAAAGGAGTAGTCCGATTCGGTAAGAAAGGAAAACTGAGTCCAAGATATGTCGGACCATTTACAGTTATCCAACGAATAGGACCAGTCGCATATCAATTACAACTACCAGAAGAGTTAGCTTGTGTACATGATGTATTTCATGTATCTAATCTTAAGAAATGTTTATCTGAGGAATCACTGGTAGTACCTCTTCAAGATATAGAGGTAAATGAAAAGTTGAAGTTTGTTGAGAAACCTCTGCAAATAGAAGACAGAAAAATCAAGAATCTCAAACACAAAAGATTGGTTCTGGTTAAAGTAAAATGGGATTCGAAGAGAGGACCTGAATGCACATGGGAGCTGGAATCGGAAACGAAACGAAAGTATCCTTACTTATTCCAGTAAATCTCGAGGACGAGATTTTAAACAATGTGGGGATGATGTAACGACTTGCACCAAAAATGTCCTAAAACGCTCCGTAAGTGAAAACCTAAACCCATAAAACCTTACTTTTTATGAAAAACCAAGCAAACAAGAAAATTCAGTCTGTTGCGGGGGGCGACAGAGTTAAGGGAGTCCGTCGCGGGGCGCGACAACCCTGGAATCTTCGAATAACGATGAGTGACACGTGTCGCACACGTGTCAAGCCTAGGGGGTGACACGGCAGCCCTAGCCGTAGCTAGGCTGGCCCTCGCGGGGCACGGAGGATCTCCTTCAGGCCGTCGCAGGCTGCGAGAGACTGATGAAACTTTTATAAATTGTACGTTGCATGGGCAGATCACTTTGCTCGAAAATTTCCTTCAAAATCGCCTCCTTTCTGCTCAAATAACAACTTTATAATATCGACACGCTGCTACGATAACAGGGTAATAACTCGATCACTGCTACGATAGAATATCCGATCAATTAAAACCGATCCGATGGATGTTTAAGTGCTGCCTACATTGGGCTATACTTTGTCATTCGTCGTGAGGGTTTTGATCTCGTGACTTATCGTAAATGTTGAATTAAGTTACTAACCTGGTTTCGTTTGCATTGTCTATTTAATTAGGTTATCAAGCTTAACTAGTAGGAAAACTCTGACAAGTTTAAATTTGCAATGTGAGTCATTCTCTTTTTACCAAAATTGTTTCCAAAACCCTAAATGTTTTTCCCGTTATATTTACAGTAATCAAGTATTTATCTTAAATTACTGACGATACGTGGGGTTTTGTAAACATTACTTATCAAGCGTCACTTTTAGGTGAACGGACCTAAACATTGATATGACCACAGTCACATATCCGGTCAACTGACAACTTGGTCAGCTAATTATAAAGATAAAAGCAATTATAATCGCTCTTAATACTGTATATTATAACAATGTGTCTTTTGTATAAACGGAATGCACTCGCCAGTATTTTTTGCTGATCAATCTTTTTAAAACATGTTTTAGGTGATTTACTGTGAAGAAAAAGGAAATGTGCCGCGTAGCACACCAGCTTAAATAAGTGGCTCACTGAATATAAATAAACATGTTTTCTGTAATCAGGGGATTTCCCAGTGAAATTTCTTTCTTGTAAAATACGGGGTCTGTCCCGAAAATTATAAAAAAATAATTCGGTGTTTTCTTTTAAAACTCAGATATTATTTTCTGAAAACGGTCCTGTTAAAATTTCCGCTACCAAGTAAACACCAATACCAGGGTTTCTGTCCCGCGGCTTCCGAACCGGGAAAAACGGGTCGGGGGCCGTGACATCCTATTCGTTCCATAAGTTCTAACACTATAAATTTATCCGATGTAACCTCGGGCACGTGGCCATCTCCGACAGTACAGACTGCTTTGGCAGTTGTATCCTGGGAAACAGATGTGTCGTCTTTGGTAGAGGCACATAATCTGGTAACATAAAGGAGAGAGCTTATAATTTCGTTAGTTAAAGGACACTGGTTGTAATTGATACAAACGTAAAGGACACCAATTGTAATTTACTCTTTATGATAAATTTTTCGTTTATTATATAAAAGATGTGTTTAACCACAATGAACAAATCATAAGAAGGTTAGAATTTAGAAATTCTGCAAGTAGAATGTCAATCTCAAGGGCGGCCCTGTGATTAGGGGTATTCTTCGAGTTTTTTAATCGGGTTTCGGGTTTTTTGGGTCGGGTTTTTCTGGTTTTCAAAGCTAAATATTTAACCCGATAACCGAACCATTCTAGCTTCGAGTTCTCCGTTGTTCGGGTTAAATGGTTCGGGTTTAGAACAGGTCGGGTTAGATCGGGTTTCGGGTTAGAAAATGAACCAGTTTAACAGAAAAGTTCAACCTTTTAAATTTTAAAATATCAATATTAGTTATTAGTGAACATTATAAAAACGATTTTGTAAAACAACTCTTGTATGTCGCTGAGAATGGAGGATATCGAAGATACGGAATGTATTATGTCTGTTGTGATTTAAAACTTTTAGAAATTAGAGATATGGATGGACTTCGTGATTTAAGATTTTTAGAAGATGGTGATGTAAAATTTTTAGAAGATATGGTTGGCTATATCATGGAATAAGAAAGGATTGTGAGGTCCTTTTATAAAATATGACTGTATCTAGAAAATATGTTAACTGTTTTAACGGTATTTAAGGTTTTTTGGGTTAAACCGATTACCCACTATTCAACCCATTAACCAATCCATATAAATATATTTAGGTTCGGGTTTACACTTATTCGGTTACGGGTTCTTCTGGTTTCGTCTACTTCGGGTTCTATTGACTTCGATTTCGGGTTGGGTTTCGGGTTTCAGTTAAAAAAGACAGCCGTACCTGGGGTGAGCAAGGAGGACCATCAGCTAGGGCCGGATATCTCGAAGGGCATGTTATTTAAAAAAACAATTTTGTATATGTAAAAAAATTAATAAGGTATGCCGATACAAACACCAACATAGGCACACTCACAAAATTACTCTTATGCTTTAGATTAGTTATTAGCCCATTGACATTAGGTTTAGACCTTTAGTGAGCTCAATACCCAATTTCGTTAAGGTCTAAGGCCCTGGTCAATCTCACAAGGCTTAGAGACCATGAGGTCCTAAGTTCAATTCTCACAAGGGGGGTTTCCCATATTTATTGGGTTTCCTCCTGAATTGGTGTATAGACATTATTGCCTAGTGGAGATGGATATGATCGGGTGGTTCCACTGGTGACACGATGATACACCAGTGGTCCGTCAGTGATCCAAATTCGCCGGTAAAAAAGGAATGTCAATCTTTTGAGGGGACTGATTTAAGTTTGCTGTTTAACAAAAATATTCAAGTACTTACATACATAGCCCGATAAACAAATATTTGACGGGCTTAAGTTATCAAATTTATGATGACCCTTTTCAAACCGGATTGTTTGTTATATTAACAGACTTTAAAAAACCGTTGACACGATTTGAATAATGTCGTTTCAAGAATTTTATAAAACTCAGCTATGTTTTAAATTTACAGTCTTATTAAAAAAAACCCGGTTTGTGCACCTCTAGACTTCTCAATGCAGCTTTTGGGCCCAAATGATTTTAATCATTAAACGGTTTGTAGTGGGCCGGATTTTGTATTGTACGCATTATTGAACCTTGATGGTTTTACAACAAAGGCTAACAAATAACAATCTTATCACAACAAGCCAACAATTAGTCCATGTAGAAGAAAGCCTAAACTCAAAGCTTAGTATTGGAGAATCATACACTTGTAAATTATAATAACTAGGGTCGTAATCATCCGCGCGTTACGCCTGGACACGATTAGAATTCGCTACGTATCGCACACCATGATAACCGATGAATAAATGCGTAAAATCAGACAAAATGATATCTAAGGGACTGTTTGTTTAGCTCTTAATGAGGCTCTTAATGGTTCAGAACTCTTACTGGTTCAACATTTAATGGCCAGACTGTTTGTTAGTCGCGAATAGATGTTTGAATGGTTCAGACATTTGTTTATGAATGGTTAAGCATTATACTGAGTCTGAATGGTTAAGACCTCTAATTTGAATTGGTCAGACATTTGCCTCTGAATGGTTAAACATTATACTAGCTCTTAATGGTTCAACGCTTAATGGTTCAGACCTCTTACTGGTTCAACACTTAACCATTCAAAAGTTGCCAAACAACCCCAAAATGTGTTAATGCTATTTGTGTCATAACCCTGCTCTAAACATTAAATTAATATGAAAAGATAAAACAATAAGGTAAATAACAAAGGTAAACGTAAAAGAAAATGATAGGAACTCGGTCGGTTTTGATGCACTCGTTGTAGCAAAATAAAAAAAATAAAAAATATGCCCAAAAGGGTATTTGCAGGTGTTCAGTTCTTTAAAGAATTTTCAAAAGTTTAAAGCGGTTTTCCTTAACGCTATCTGTTTTGTTCGTTAAGAAACTAAACTAAAAAAAAACACAAGTAAGCAAAGCACTAATCTCACAAAAAAAAAAAAAAAAAAACCCTCTGGTTAGCAAAGGCTCCCACTAAACTAAAAAAAACGGATAAAGCATTTAAGGCTCATGTTAGCATATTGACACTATTTAACTTCTCTTCTTTTACGTAAAGATAATTGTATAAACAACTAAAAAAACCTATAAAACAATTGGTGAGAAACTTTTAAACAATTTTTAAAATCCACACATTCTCTTTATTTATTGACCAACATACCAATGGCAATTTCCATTTTTAATAGCTGTTTAAGTCCTAAAAGACCATTCTGCCCTCGAGACGGTATAGTAAAAATCAAGTTTCTTATTTAATTCAGATTTAAACGGTTGCGTTTACATGGTCCAATTAGTTAGCAGGATATTGGTGGCATCATTTTAGTTACCTATAACTTCTCACCGTCAAGAAAAATACTAAACATTTAGAATAAAGCAAACATTTTTTTATTTTTTTTGCTCAAAGTGACAACAGAGTTACAGAGTGCATGTGGCCATTCTTCATGAGCAGAATACTGACAATGATTCAGATCATCTGAACCACTCATTCATGCAAATTCTATCATCAATAGATTACTCATATCTTAACTCATCACACATTTAAGTAAGAAAAGTTGCAACTCAACCTTGGTGTTTTGTGTTTTTTGACAAAGATGAATCCTTCTAAGGTTTCTATTCTTTTCATTTTGGCTAATGTGATTCTGTTCACTATTGTGTCTGCAAACAAGCACCCATGCCCTCCAAAAACACCGACAACCAAGTGTCCAAAAGATACCCTAAAGTTCGGTGTTTGTGGTGACTGGCTGGGACTGGTTCATGAGGCCATTGGAGCTCAACCGGATAGTGAATGTTGCTCGTTGGTGAAGGGTCTAGCCGACCTTGAAGCAGCAGTGTGTCTGTGCACAGCACTTAAGGCTAATGTGCTCGGTGTCCTCAAGGTTAAAGTGCCTGTTGCACTTAGTTTGTTGGTCAATTCTTGTGGGAAAAAGGTTCCAGAAGGGTTTAAGTGTGCATGACAAGTAATTGTAGCACATTTAATCTGCATTAATTCATTTTGTATTGTGGTCGTGCTAATCTTTATTTGTGTAATAATCAGTGATGAATCATTACCATTGTTTGTTGAATTTTGTAATGCTTTTAGTCAAATGATATGTCATTTATTTTTATCCTTACAAATGTATCAAAGGCATGGAATAAGAACATCATGCGCGGTTACAGGCAGATACAATCTTCAAGTAATAATAGTAGTTTGAGTAAAGAAATGAAAACTATGAGGATTCTAAGTTATAAAAAATATAGAAGCATAGGTCAACACACTTAACAGAGGAAGCAAACATCCACATTCTATTATTGGTAAAATCAACATGTCCTCAATGAGGCCTCAATAGAACAAAGACTCGATGATTTTTAATGCGGCTTTCACTTAAGCGGCCAAGGTGTCGAAGAACCTGCACATTTACAGACCAAAGAAATAGAACCTCCTTAGTTTTCTTTGACATCTCAAAAGTTGATGATATGATCTAAGCAGTTAATGTGGTAAAAAATCGGATATCGGTAATTTTAATATCATGCAGAATTTATATATATATCATCATCATCATCATCATACTCAGTATATCCCACCAATAGCAAAGCTAAGGTAGGGTCTGAGGAGGGTGAGATGTAGACAGCCTTACCTCTACCCCATAGGAATAGAGAGGCTGCTTCCAATGAGACCCCCGGCTCGATTGTGGTTTTGCATCAAGCCTTGGACATAAGGCACATAACACTCAGCAATTGAGACAAACGCCGATTAGTGCATGCACCCCCTTGTCTTTTGGCTATCAACGCCACCACATGATGCATGATTAACCGTCCCCCTCTTTTAACGTTATTTTCACGAAATTAGTAAAATAACGTTAAAATTAGTAAAAATTAGAATTTATATATATATATATATAGCAATTTAAAACTAACAATTCAGTATAATCTCCTACCATTAACAAATTAACCTTTTGCAACTTGCAAAACACTAACAATTGTAGGAACTGATTAAGACTTAAAACAGTAACAATTAACAATTAAGAGTTAAAACACTAATAGCAGCAATAAGAAGAAAGACAGAATAGAACTAAGAAGAAAGGTACTGATATAGGGAAAATCGGTGATATATTGGCCAATATCGCCGAAAATATTGGTACCGATATTTTGCACCGATATCTCACTAAGGGACCGATAACTGAATAGGATATGATTGACATAAAGAAAGGCAACTTACCGTAAATATTGCTTTTCCAGTATTATCAAGCTTCAATGTAGGTCCTTTAACATCGGTTTCCAGAAAGAAGTGTTTGCCCTTCACTCCTTCTGTCGCTCCTATATCTCTTATTTCCTGCAATTATAAAGATAATTACTCTAAAAGCCCTTACACGTCAAAACTCTTTATTTTTATGCAACATTACTTGCATTTAAATAAAAGGATACGACGTGTACTCACCAGAGCTTTCTCTAAGGTACTTTCTGTCAGCTTCAGAAAAAAAAAAATAATAATAATAATCAGAAATTCTGGTACTTGATTTATAACTTAAGAGTAGAGATATCATGCGAAATACCTTCTTTCTAGGGGCTGTCATAAGCTGGCTATTTGCCTCAGCATAAGCAGCCATGTCGTTAATGGCTGCGTTGATTTTATCCAGAGTTAGCCTTCCTCTCATATACCTGCATAATAGAAATTTAACCAATGGTCTATAATCATAATCTAAAATCATATATAAATGGAACAATTATATAATAAACACAAGATGATTACACTTACGATGACAAGGAATCCAGTTCATCTGCAGTAATGTACCACACAGGTGGTGAACCACGACCCTTTTTCTCCTAAAATGTTAAATATATTTTCCGGTTAGTGATTACAACAACTTAAGCCACAAGGGAACGGGTAGGCTTGTAGATGAACCGAACGAACACGAACAGAGATATGCTGGTGTTTGTTCATTTAACTTTAATTGAACACGAACATATAATCGAACACATTTTTTGTTCATGTTTATTTATTAAAAAAATGGGCATGTTCGTGTTAGTTTATGTTCAGTTTGTTTAAAACCTAAACGAACAGTTCACAAACATAAACAAACAAACTTAAACTGACACTTTTAAAAACAATAAACAACACAAATGTACATAATTGAACAGACATAAATGAACACAAATGAACATAATTGACAGAACATAAACGAACATAAAGTAATTTTCATGTAAATTAGTGATTGATCAAGACAGATTCTATTGGAAAACCATTTTTATTACTAGAAAGCTCAATTACCAATTAGTTATCTGGGTTTTAAAAAGCGCGCCTAGGCGCGAGGCGCACTAAGGCGCAGGCTTCAGCGCCTCAGGGCACTTGAGGCGCGCTTTTTCCACAAAGCGCAAGAAAAGCGCATTTTTTGGGTTTTTTGAGGTCTGAGGCGCGTGCCTTATGTATTTTGGGTGTTTTGTGTTGTTTTTATGCATGAAAGTGTTGTACAATAGGTTTTTTGGCTTGTACATGTAGGTAATATGATATATAAATCTTATTTGTAACTATATTTTGGATAAGGGATGCTAAAAACCTATCGGATATATACAAAAATTTATATAATCTTCTTGCGCCTCGGGTACGAAAAGCCCACCGCTTTTGCGCTTTGCGTCTCATTTTTAGACCTCATCGCTTTTGTGCGCCTCTTGCTTTTTAAAACCAAGTTAGTTATATTTATATAAGTAGTAAGAAAGATCCATTTATATTTAATAATTATATAAAGACAAGTACTTATGCATTTAAATTGAAACAAACATAAAACAAATGTTAATAACCAAACATAAATGAACGAACATAAACGAGTGTTTACGAACATAAATGAACGAACAAAACGTGTGTTCATGTTCGTTCATTTAATTAAATGAACAAAAAATTGTGTTCATGTTCGTTCGTTTAATAAATAAACGAACTTCCTGCCAAACAAGTTCACGAATAGTTCATCCCGTTCAGTTCGTCTACAAGCCTAGGAACACCAATCATAGGCAGAAAAGGGGTGAATGGGTGCTCACTTTGGGTAACGGTAGAGGCTCCTCTTTAGGATCGTGAATCCCGAAAGAATGATCTTGCCTTGAGGGTTCGTCTATTACAGAACTGGATGAAGAACAAAATTATGGGAATCAGTACTGGAATCATACCCATGATAACTTCTGATGATATGCCAAGCAAGATATATGAATGAATAAAGGTACCATTCTGCAACTTCTTCCCTTTCGGGTTGAGGTAAATATGATGGCACGTATGCAGACATATTCTGCAACTTCTTCTGTTGCTGTAGAGATGCCTGAATCAGCTTCTACATATAGATCATGGAACCTGAGTCAGTATTCACCAACAAACAAACGTACCGCTAAGGTAAAGCTATGGCTAAGGAAACCAAACAGTTTAGGAAAACTAACCAAGACAAAACTAAGACAAATATATACACTCCCCTAATAGTCCATAACCTTTATCCGACGTCTCCAAGAACTCCTATTCCCAACTATGTCCTCGGAGAGATGCAAGTCTAGTATATTCATATCTTGTTATTCATGTTTTCTATAGGTCGGGCACTGAGACTTGAATTCAAATTTCAAAAGATTAATTTTATAAACCTTTTCTGTTAGACTGTTACCTAGTATATATTTATTTACATGTTATATTGTTTAATTAGATATACTTGGGACTGTCCAAAACGCTCGTGGCTCGGAATTCACTCGAAGCTCGCTCAGATTTAGCTCGAAAAAAGCTCGCTCGATTTGGCTCGCTTTGAAACTCGCCGGATTGGCTCGGCTCGGTTTAGCTCAGATTATTTTACTTTTAGTATATTATTTTTATAAACATATAATATATTACCAAAAAACATTATTATTATTTGCATGTATTTAGAGTGCAATTAGATATCTATTGCATATTTGGGGGTTGATTACCATGCTAATGAACTTAAATTGTATTTCGTTGAAATTTGAAAATTATTTTGTGTTTGGCTGAACTTGATTTTGGTTCGTAAAGTATTAGGTTGAACTTATTTTGGATATGTTCTTTTGAACTACTGAATAATATTTTAGACTATTGAACTTGGAAAGTGTGTAGTAATAGCCGGCTCGGTTTATAATCGAGCCAAGCCCGAGCTTGCCTTAGCTTGGCCGGCTCGGCTGAATGAGCAATTAAACTACTTGTGTGAACAGACACATTTGTTTTTATGTTAGATGAGCAATTAAGCTAATAATAACAATAAAAAAAATCCCCTAATTATGCAATGCAAACCCTAGAATGAACATACTTTGGCTTTAGGAATGGCTAGGGTTTCTTCACGCAATCGATCTTTGATCTGCTGTAACTGAAGCTCCAAAGCCTTCAATGTAGCGTCAACTGCTGACAAATCGGTGACGCTGCTCGCAGGATACACTAATCAAACAACATGAGAGCTGAAATTAAGCGATGAATAATAATAATCTGGAACCATTTCTTAACCTAATTCTCACTGGATTTACAGAGTTAGGGTAAATTTCCCTAATTTGTGAACTTACTGTTACGGGCGACGACGAGATCTTGGAGCTCTGCAATGCGAGCGTTGAAGGATGAAACTATAGAATCTAGTGATAAGCTTGCTTGCTTCACATCCATGGCTCTCTCTCTCTCTCTCACGCAGGGAGATGGAGATGTGGCGGGAATGTGAAGAATTTTGGGTTTGATTGATTTTCTGTGTTTATGGAACGGAAATGAATGTGTTCACGAACAGTTCACAGACACAAATAAATTTGGCGAACGCGACGAAGGATAAAGGTGGATGCCCCAGAGAGTAACACCGGAAATTCGTCAATGTAAATAATGAGAAAGGATATGGAAATGGTGCATAAACAAGGTGAAATAAGGTTCCTTAGTTTGATTGTTAGAATAATAAAATAAATAAAAGTATAGATAAAATATATAAAATACAAAAACCTTTAATTAAAACACAAACATAGGAAGGCAAATGAACGAATGTTCACCAACACCTTACGAAACGTTCACGAACACAATTGAACGAACGAGACATCTCTTCATGTTCGTTCATTTAACTAATCGAACGAAATTTCTTATTCATGTTCGTTCACGAACGAACATAAACGAACTTCCCGCCGAACGGTTCGTTAACACTCCTAACTAAAAGTGACTAGACGTTGCTTTTTACCCGTGAGCAACCAAGAGTCTTGAGTCTTGACATCTTTGATGATTTTATTGATTAAAGGAGTTTTGTTGGTAAAAACCTTTTTTAGTTTTGGATCTCCATAAAACCCAACATATAGTTAGTAATTTCCCACATTGTATTGGCAACTGAACACAAGATGAGCACATGTTTTGTTGTATCAGGGAGTTCACAACATGACGGGCAAAATGTATCGCCCACACCAATGTTTTTTTTGTTGTTGATGGGACTAGGGTCGGAAGTCTCTCCATCTCGGACTTCCATCCTAACACATTCACCTTTAATGGGGGGCACTTGTTCGGGTCGAAGTATTTTTTAATGAAAATTAACCAACTTCTAAATTCCTAAATGATTCTATATATAGGCTTTATAGTATTTCAAATCTCCACCTCTTAGATAGAGGGGAGACATCTTACCACTACACCATGTCTCTTAAAGACTGTATTAGTCAATGAATAATTGAGCTATTATGGTGGTTAATTACACTTTTAAGTTCTAATAGACTTTAACGAGAATGTGCCATGAGTTTCCCCATGCCAAAGACATTTGTCCGATCAATCAGGAGTAATTAACTAAATAATTAAACAAATTTCAGTATCTAAAGGCATTGTAGTCTAGTGACATCAAGCCATCAAGGAGTGGAGACTGATTAGGTATCATTCCTTATGATGTGGTTGAGGATTTAAGTCTCATAGCGAACAAAAGTGTAAATTTAAAAGCAGAGTTCGAAGTGTTTGTGAATTAGCCAATAAAATATACATCACACGTATGTACATATTTCAAAATAATCAACATTTCTATTATGTTGATCACACCTAGCATTCCTATTGTCGATACATTAACTTGATCTAAAAAAACATATAATTTTGTTAGCTAAAGTAAATAAATTAAGAGATATAAATACTTTATTTATAAGAAAAACATATCCATTTATCTCCACTTGTTGGCCTTCAACAAAGAGTATTTAATAGGGGCGGTAAGCAAAAAACAAAAAACAACTTTTTGGGTCGACTAATACAACTCGTTTAGGCTAGAGGGTATGGTGATGGTCCTCCAATGGAGGATGATCCGCCACGTAGGCGCCACATCATAGTCCTCCTAAGGATGATCCATCCCACAAAAGTAGAGGGTATGGAGGATGGTCCTAGATGATCCTACCCCACCACTTTTATGTTTTTTATTTTTTTAATCTTCTACTTTTTTTTAAAGATTTAACAAATAAACTAACAAAATATTTTCATTAATATTAAAACCACATTACATAAACTTAAAAAAAAAACATAAACTTAATAAAAAAACATACACTTAATAAAAAAAACATAGACTTAAATAATTTGATGCTTTTTCATGATGTCGATTTGTAGTTTTTTCAACATCGAACGTTTCGGCTCGGGATACTCATCGACATCCATCGTTATTATTTCCCATTCCTTGAGCCGAATTTTTTCATCGGAAATTCGGATTTTCTCATTCGACAATCGGACCTTCTCAGGTAACTTTTCTTCCGCTACACGAGTCTTTTCTTCGACGGCCCGCTCCTTCGCCTTCGCCTTTTGGGCCGAGACGTCCGTGTACGTTTTAAAGTGTTCCATAAACTTTTCCATCTTCGGGTCCACTTTTTCCTTTCTTTCCCCTTGGCCCGCTCCTTCTTTGATTTGTCCCGGCCCGGTGGACGCTCCGCTTCATGTACAGCGTATTCCTCTTCATCAAACTCGGCGTCATCGTTTAAGTTTATGTGACACCTCGCGTCCGATCCACCGGCGCTAAAACTACCCGTTTCCGATGTTTTTTGTCGTTTCGCCATCTCCACCTCGTTGGGAATCGGCGCCCATGTTTGGTGCGTTTTCAAAACTTCCCAAGCACAAACATGTTCAAAGTTGGTATTACCATTGTTCGCCTTATATTTCTCCAACGCTTGTTTGAACACATCCCCGTCGCTCATGCCGCTACGACGCCCACTTGTATATATTTTATTATACTCATCGCAAAACTTATTCACGAACCCGTTCATTTTCCACCACTTTGATGACACCAAGTCGATATCTCGATACGGGCCTTGGTCCATAAGCTCGAGGAATTTCGCCAAAACCTTGGTCCAAAACCGTCACCCGTTTGATTATTACCTATAAAAAAAACAAACAAAATAATTCTAAAGTTATAATTCTAAAAAAAACTAGTATTAAGCCCCACCGCGTTGCGGTGGAACTGTAAAACTGTTTCAAATAGTACCAATGTCACACCACCGCCAACAACCAACACGTATTAATGTGAAGAAATTAGTTTGTAAAGTAAAACACGGAAAATAATAACTAAGTTGACTTAGTACCCGCTCGTTGCGACCAACCTGTTATGTTAAACGAAAAAAAAACAACGTAAAAACGTTGAACCATACATGTATGTTGCGTCGTATTAACTCGCAAATTAGAATGAAGTGTTAAACGAAACATAATAACGTCGAACCACACACGCACGTTGCACCGTGTTAACTCGCAAAATTTAGAATGAAATGTTAAACAAAAAAAAATAGGAAATTTGATAAGTATAGGGACCAAAGTTGTCAGCAAAAAAGTGTGAGATTAAATTGAAAAGGATGAAAAACTTTTAGGTTAAAAATGAAAAATCAAACAAATTTTAGACTAAAAGTGGAATATTAACTTTTTTTTTTTGAAAATACCCCTAAGCCTCATGTACAACACCCCAATATATATACATGTTGGAAATTTATAATATGTAAATATATAAACTGTTAACAAAAAGATAAACTTTAAAAAAATATATAAACTTTAATTTTATTTTTGACCGTTGCTTTTTGGGGAAATTCATTTTTTTTTTCTAACAGCTACTTTTAGGAGGGGGCCCACTTGTTTTGCTTCGTCGCCAACGTCGAGCCGGAGACGTTTAGGACGGGACGGGGACGGGGGGGGGGGGGGGGGGGGGCGGCATGGTGTTCCAGCCGGCGCCGGACCTCGACGGTATGGGGACGGAGCCCATACCGCATAGCCTTAGAAAACAAGCGCTGTTTGGGTTGACATGTCATAAAAAACAGATTGATTCGAGTTGGCATGTATAAAAACGGATTGACTTGTTAACCCGTTTAAGTATTTTAAAAAAATTATACTTTTGTATTTTTTTTTTCCCTTTTCCACCATTTAGATACATTTGCAATTTACACAATCCATTTTCAAGATTTTTGTATTTAAAAAGAAACTACATATTATTCATTTACTTTGCCGACTCTACCCTATTTCCAGTTTGTTTCAAAATTATTTTCGTTCGATTTGTTAACTCAATTATAGAATGTACGAGTTTCTTTCAAACAGACACTTTCGAATAGACACTTAAACAGACTGGTTTTCATGTTCATGTATGTTCAATTAGAAATGATCAAATGAACGTTTTCGTGTTTGGGTTTGTGTTCTTTCTTTAATATTCTAAACAGAATGTACATGAATGTACAAACATAAACGAACAACCGTTTATTATGTAAACGAACAAAATGAGTGTATGCTTTTTTGTTCATGGATAATGGGGTGATGGAAGATGGCCAATTAGTTTACCAATAACTCGAGTACATAAACAAACGAACATAAATGTACAGACTTTTGGTTCGTTTATTGGTTACATAGAAGAAACATGAAAACCAAAACTCATTCTGATTCAACACCCTTTACCTCATCTGTCACACCAATAATGTAAGAACCTAAGAAAGTGGTACATTTAGCACAACCATGAAAAACGAAACCCACTTCAGCTCGACTCTCCTACATCATCTTATCACACTGGTAACATCACCCTCAGCCAGCCTATGTCAGATGCACATTTTCTTAAAGCATCACAAATGGGGCGCCAGACAAACGAGGATGACCAAGAACGTCGCTAAAAGTGTTATAAGTTCGGTTTTGTAAAACAAAAGTAGTGCAAACTCTTGGATTATGAAGAGCTAGGAAAAAAATATCGACTGACTGAGATTGGTTCAGGCGAGCCGGAAACAAGCTAAAACCAACCAAAATATAACCTGAAACTCGCCTGGACGGATTAGTGTATAAGAGAACACCTTAAACAACACAAAAACAAACATATTCGACAAAAGAATCTGAACGAAACTGTGTTATTGATTAACTGGATAGAATTCAACAATTTTGTAGAGAATATTTACTAAACAACTATACAGAAAATAAGAATCATTATCAGCAAAGGCAAACACTTAGCGTCATATTGACAAGAACTTCACTAACGATCAGACCCGAATGTGTTTTCCCCACTGTAGGTAACATAGAGGAATCCATCTTCATCCTTCTTCTCATCGTAAATTGTAGACATTATTGCACCTACAAATACATAAAAAATCAAAATCACATTATTGCACCTACAAATACATAAAAAATCAAAATGACATATACAAGTGTTGTTTATGTAGTTCTCTACTTACAATTAGTTTTGTATACAACGACAATATGGGAGGGTCCAATATAGAAACACTAGTAATGTGATAAGCGAGAACAAATATCGATCATGGCTCAAAAGCATATGGTATTTGGGCAGTTAAATAAAATACATAAAGGTTGTAACAATACCAGTAGGTGGAAGGACGTTTTCCACGAAAATAAAAATAGCTTTTTCTGCGCTCAGCTTGATTCGTTTACGTATCACGTACACAAACTGCCCAACAGTAAGATCAGCAGGGACAAGGTATCTGCACGAATCAAAGAAAAATTTCTTAACTATTCGCTAGTTTCTTCCTAACCAAAGTTACTAGTTTACTACAGAAAAGAAACAAACTTACTTCTTCTTGTCAATGTTAGGAATGTCGCTTTTTTCAGCCTTCTCCACAATCACCTTTAAGTAAAATACACAAATATAAGACATGGAACAAACTTGTATACGTTCTGTGTGACGCTCAAACAAGTGTAAACATAGACATTGCATTGCACTAATAATCAATCAACCACTTAAGCCGTATCTAGCTTCGATTGCCAGCACATAACTTATGTAGTTAGTTGTAAATATTTACTTCGTTTAACATGCGTGAGTCCCGCTGATAAATAAAGATTGACAAATGAGATTTGAAAAGAATTCAATACCGGAATTCTATCAGGATATTTCTCCCTGATCCTTGAAGCCTCAGCATGCCTCTTTGCTGAAAAAGTAACAATCAAAACACACACAAAGGTTAACATTTTTAAACACATAATAACCGCCAGGGGCGTAGCTTTGTGGGAGCCGGGGGCACCCGACCCTCCGAACTTTCCGCTCAGTAGTTCCCGATATGTAGTTTTCGTATAGAATTTTTTAGGTATATACGTTTTCGACCCCTGGTCGAAAATCTCAAGCTTCGCCACTGATAACTGCGCTAATACGTGACTTGATTTAATTAATCATGGATTAAAAAATTTTGTCATGAAACATGAAAGAACTTACAGAATTCATGTTCTTGCTTGAAGCCACCTTTAGCCATTGTTTTTCAATAACTGCTAATTAAAAAAAATGACTTCAAACATCAAAACTTATCAACAAAATCAAGCAAATATTAGATACTAAATTTTAATAAATATCGCAAATTAACTCTAAGAAAGCACAAAATTCTGTAGAATAGACCGATTAGTCAATCCGTTGACTTGATAATCTAAGAACAAAACATATCCACCACATGAATTAAACAATCTAAATACTCTTAAAAATCAAGCTTTAATCTACAAACATCTGATCATTAAAAAAGAACGATAAAAAAAACCACAGAAAACCTAATTTCCACAACAAGGTATCAATCAATTACAAAAGCTAGCTCAATTCAATGACGAACAACAATAAGACGAAGTAATCAAAATCAATTACATTGTATACCGATTCAATTACTTCAATTATGAAGTGATATAATCTTAACAATTGGAGATGATATTAATACTTACAGTTTATCAAGGAACTGAAGGCTGAAATGATTGGGAAACTTAGGGTTTGGTTGTTTAAATCGTATTGGATTCAGAAACGATTTAGCAAGAATTGGGGAGAAGAGGTTGCGTGTTTGGATTGGATTGAAGAGAATGAATTTGAATTGTGTTGTGGATTGAGTGATTATTATATAATTGAAGATGAGGGTTTTGTGTAGCCTCCACGGTATTCTAATTCTATTCTAGTTTTAATTAAAATTAAATTAAAAATAATAATGATAAAAAATTGGTTATAGATGGATAAACGTACACGTCATATTCGGTGACATTATTGGGTGTCACATTATTCAATCGGTCTTCATTTAATGATTTCTCCCTTTTTTTTTTTTTTTCTGATGTTTAGTTTCTGGGTATTATGCAATCTACTAGTAATTTCCTTTCATTTCGTATAAAAATTCTGTTGGAAAAATAGGTGAAAATAGCATTTTTCATAAATATAGGAAAATGATTTTTTCCTATTTTGGACTAAAAATAAATATAATAAAATGAGCGGGTTTTATATATTTATTTGTGGGTTTGTGTTCTATGTTGGGAGAGGTTCGCAACGAACTAAACCACGTCCAAAACGGAGCTAAGATGAATGAGATATCGATGCTCAAAGTTGGGTGTCTGGAACATTCAATGCTGAAACAAAAGGGAAAGTAACACCTTGTCTCACATCTGATGAGAGATGGAACTTAAAGGGGTATTTAAGTGGGAACTCTCCATCCTTATTGTTTCATGGGAGCACTCACTAGTGTACTCGCGAAGGGTGCGGAGCACCCTAGCTTGCGCTCGCGCGCGCGGCGTGGGCGATGAGGCGCAATGTGGCGCTTTGATGGCGCACTTCGCACGCTCGCATCGCCGCGAGCCGCTTGAGAGCCGCCTTTGTATTTTTTATCACGTGCGCGTGGTGGATCTCATGGGCTGCAGGGACCAAGTAGAGTGCAGGTTCGAAGCGCGTGACGTGGCAGTCCGCGCGCGGGTATACGTGGCACGAAGGCGCGCGGTAGCGCATGGTGCATGGGTCCTGAGGTGGCGTGCTCGTAGAGGCTCATAGGTGACGTGGCACACGCGCGCATGGACCTGAGTCAGTGAGGCGCACGCGCGCATGGCTGTGAGCTAAGAGGACGCACCGCGCATGGGCGTGCAGACCTGGGGGCGCGCGCACCAGAGTGGCTTGCGCGCGCGCACGCGTAGAAGCTTCCAGCATTGAATGACAGTGCAGTTTCAGTCCAGCTTCGTAACTGACGAGTTAACAGGCTTTGACTGAGAATTAAATGACGTATTAAATTGCATTGAAGACGTTTAATGCAATTTAAACCTCTCTTTAATTCGTTTTTGACTGTTTCAACTTAGGAGCTGTATAAATACAGCTCCATACCCAGCTGCAGAACATACCAGCAACACAACAGCGTTTTCAACTTTCTCTCTAGAATTTCTTGATCTTTCACTTGCAGTTTTCAAGGTAACCTTCGGGTTGTAGGCGAACTCCGGCAGTACTACTGCTCCGGCTGTTGTACCCTGGGAAACAAAACGAGTACTCTTGGGAGACTCGGAATTTGTTTTAAGGGAAGCGTGTTGAACACGTGACTCAGCCAATTTCTTCTTCTACATTTCTTGTAATTTGGTTATTTTCAGTTGTAATTGTACTAGTTGTTTAGGCTTTCTTTTCTTGTATTGTAATCATTTAATAAAATTTGTTTTTATTTTATTTAATTACGCGAACGGTTCATACAATCTTAAAACAAATTTTTAAACACCGTTCGTGTAATCAAAATCATTCTGTTAAGTGATTCAAACCAGTTTTGTTTTCACTCAGTTTGTGTTTAAAAACAGATTTTTTTTTGGTTTTCATCTTCAAAGGGGCGACTTTGGTTGAAAACCTTTCTGGTTACTTTCAGTTTTTGTCCTAATATTGCTAAAACTTTCTGATTTGGTCTTCAAAGTTGGACTTAGAAGCCAATTAGTAAGTTCTAAAACTATTAAAAATTTTCTGTTTTTGGTCTTCAAAGTTGGACTTAGAAGCCTAAACAGTCAATTTGTGGTAAAATTAAAATTTACTAGTTTACTTCTGGTTTTGCGTAAATCAGAATTTCTTGACTAAAACTTTAAAATTTTAATTTTTTCAGCATGTCGAACGAAAATGTCAACGTTAACAACACCACAAATGTTGTGACGGGAACCCCTCTTAACGCCACCACTGTGGGAGCGTCCACAGTGGCCAATCACGCTGAACGACCCGAGAAGTTCTCGGGTCTACACTTCAAAAGGTGGCAGCAGAAGATGTTCTTCTACCTGACCACCATGAACCTTGCGAGGTTCTTGACGGAAACCGCTCCCCAACCTGTGGAAGGGGAGACCGACGCACAAAGAAAGTGCGCGGTAGATGCGTGGAAGCATTCGGATTTCATATATCGTGGCTATGTGTTAAATGGCCTGTCGGATGCATTGTATAATGTGTACTACAACGTCAAGACTTCCAAAGACCTTTGGGATGCCTTGGACAAGAAGTACAAAACGGAGGATGCTGGCACAAAGAAATTTGTGGTAGCCAGTTTCTTGGATTTCAAAATGGTTGATTCTAAAAGTGTTATGAATCAAGTCCAAGAATTCCAAATTATACTACATGACATCTTTGCGGAAGGCATGACACTTAGCGAGACATTTCAAGTGGCAGCGATGATTGAAAAGTTACCTCCTGGTTGGTTTTTTTAAGAATTATCTTAAACACAAACGAAAGGAGATGACTTTAGAGGACCTTATTGTTCGTCTTCCGATTGAAGAGGGCAATAGAATTGCCCTAAAAGGTAGCCAGGCGCAAACTTCGGCTAGCGCAAATTTGGTTGAGCATGGGCAATCCTCTAAGGGCGCAAAGGGTAAGGGGAAGAAGGACAAGGAGAAAGCAAAGGCTAGCAAACTTGGACCGAAGAAAGGGGTTGTGAAAAAGAAACCTCCAACGTTCCAAGGGACTTGTTACAACTGTGACGAGCCGGGGCATCGGGCTAACCAATGCAAGAAACCAAAGCGTGAGCGCGCGCACATGGTGGATGAAGACGGAATGCCTTTGGTGGCAATGATTTCCGACAAAACCGCAATGTTGGATGAGGTCAATGCTGTGACCAACACTCCAAAAGGGTGGTGGATTGATACGGGAGCGACCCGTCATGTGTGCCCAGACAGGAGCCGTTTTTCCACCTTCAAGGAGCTTGCGGGAGATGAGAAGCTGTACATGGGAAATGCAGCCACCGCAGACATCAAGGGTGAAGGAACGGTGATTTTGAAGTGGACTTCAGGGAAGGAGCTCACTTTAAGCAACGTGTTATATGTTCCAGACTTGCGCAAGAGCCTAGTCTCGGGATGGTTGCTTAATAAGTTTGGATTTCGTTTAGTTTTTGAGAGCGATCAATTTGTACTTACTAAACGAGGAATGTATGTAGGCAAGGGCTATGCCCAAAATGGTATGTTTAAATTGAATGTAATGGCAGTCAAGAAGAACATGAATAAAATTGCTACTACTTCTACTTATATGCTTGAGTTTTCTGAATCGAATAAATGGCATGGTAGATTAGGTCACGTTAATTTTAATTCTATACGCCGTTTAATCAATTTAAATTGTATACCAACATTCCATATTGATTCACATTTTAAATGTGAAACTTGTGTAGAATCCAAACTTACAAGATCATCATCGAAATCGGTTGAACGAATAACCGAACCACTTGATTTAATTCACACTGATATTTGTGATTTAAAAGCGGTACCCACAAGAGGTGGAAATAAGTACTTCATCACGTTCATTGATGATAGTACTAAATATTGCTATGTATATTTACTAAAAAGTAAAGATGAAGCAATAAGTAAATTTATCTTGTATAAAAATGAAGTTTAGAATCAACTTCAAAAGAAGATAAAAGCTTTGCGAAGCGACCGAGGAGGCGAATATGTTGCACCTTTTGCTGATTTATGCGCAAAAAGTGGCATTGTATATGAGTGTACACCTCCTTATTCTCCACAATCAAATGGCGTGGCAGAACGAAAGAACCGCACATTGAAAGAAATGATGAATGCCATGTTGATAAGTTCTGGGGTGAGCCAGGAAATGTGGGGGGAAGCCATTCTCTCGGCCAATTATCTTTTGAACAAGATACCATTGAAAAAGAGAGACGAAACTCCATATGAGTTATGGAAAAAGAAGAAGCCTTCATACAAATACTTGAAAGTGTGGGGGTGCCTAGCAAAGGTGATTGTACTACCTCCTAAGGCTCTTAGGATAGGACCCAAAACTGTTGATTGCATATTTATTGGGTATGCGCATCAAAGTAGTGCACATCGCTTTCTTGTACATGAGTCCAAGAATCCTGATGTACACGTAAACACTATCATGGAGGTGAATCCTAACGTTGTGTCTTACTTTGAAAATGTGTTTCCTTTGAGAAGACAAACACATGCAACGTCATCAACACCTAATTTTGAAGTAGGTGAAAGCTCGTCTAGACGAGTTGATGAGGTAGTTCATGATAAGACACATGAACAATCTGAGGTTGAAGAAAGTGACCGTAGGCGAAGCAAAAGGCCAAGGGTTGAAAAATCCTTCGGTCCAGACTTCGTTAGCTATATGGTTGAGGGCGAGCCTAATACATATCACGAAGCGGTCTCTTCTTCAGAAGGACCTCAATGGAAAGAAGCAATAAGGAATGAAATTGATTCTATATTGCAAAATCATACTTGGGAGTTAGTAGATCTTCCACCTGGTTGCAAACCACTTGGATATCGTTGGATATTCAAAAGGAAGATGAAAACTGATGGAAGTATTGATAAATACAAGGCTAGGTTGGTGATTAAAGGATTTAGACAAAAGGAAGGTCTAGATTACTTTGATACCTACTCGCCTGTGACGCGCATAACCTCGATTAGATTGGTTCTTGCTATAGCGGCTTTAAGAAATTTGGAAGTTCACCAAATGGATGTTAAAACCGCATTTCTAAACGGCGATTTAGAATAAGAGATTTACATGGAGCAACCTGAAGGTTTCTCCGCCCCAGGTCAAGAGGGTAAAGTATGTAAACCTGTCAAGTCTTTGTATGGCTTGAAGCAAGCACCAAAACAATGGCACCAAAAGTTTGATCATGTCATGATTGACAATGGTTTCAAAATGAATGAGTGCGACAAATGTGTTTATTTCAAAGACACAAATGAAGGTTATGTGATTTTATGCCTTTATGTAGACGATATGCTTATCATTGGGAGTAATGATAAAATTATCAAAGCTACTAAAAGCATGTTGAAAGTGAGATTTGACATGAAAGACATGGGTTTAGCGGATGTGATTCTTGGAGTAAAGATCATAAGAACCCAAGAAGGCCTTGTGTTAAGTCAATCTCACTATGTGGATAAAATTCTTGAAAAATTCAACTCGGGAGATACGAGTGTAGCTCGAACTCCAGTTGATACATCCCAACATCTCAAGAAGAATAAAGGAGATGGATTTGCTCAGTTAGAGTATTCAAGAATTATTGGCAGTCTAATGTATCTAATGACATGTACTAGACCCGACTTGGCTTACGCGGTGAGTAGGCTAAGTAGATACACCAGCAATCCGTGCGCGGATCATTGGAAAGTTATCACGAGGGTGCTTAAATACATAAGATACACAAGAGATTATGGACTGCATTATACCCGACAACCAGCAGTGATCGAAGGATACACTGATGCAAACTGGATATCGGATAATAAAGATTCCAAATCAACAAGTGGTTACGTGTTTACACTTGGAGGAGCTGCTATTGCTTGGAAGTCTTCTAAGCAAACGGTGATAGCAAGATCCACAATGGAATCCGAATTTATCGCCTTGGATAAGTCAGGCGAGGAGGCGGAATGGCTACGTCAATTCATGGAAGATATTCCAAGATGGCCAAAGCCTTTGCCAGCCATATGTGTACATTGTGATAGCCAATCAGCGATTGGTAGAGCTCAAAGCTTGATGGACAATGGCAGATCAAGGCATATGCGACGTAGACATAACACGATACGACAACTACTCTCAACGGGTGTTATCACAATTGATTATGTGAGATCAACGGATAACATTGCGGACCCGTTTACAAAAGGCTTAAGCAGAGAGTTAGTAGAAACGTCGTCAAGAGGAATGGGACTAAAGCCCGTGATAAATGGGAATATGAGGGATGATGTACTGTAAAGTACATATGTTTATAGTGTATATTTTGGGTCAGTTTTCAGTCGTTTCGATTCTGTTTTAGGTTAGAATTGTGATACTGCTGACGTTAAGCTTTGATTTCAGGTCCCGTAGCTTAAAGTGTTGAAAAACGAGTCAAAACGAGCAGTTCGGAAGAAAAACGGGATTCGTACGCGCGTCGGAGAAGCTGGAAATTGGAAATAATAAAAAAAAATCAGAAAAATCACCTTTGGAGGCGCCGCGCGACGCGACACCCCCTAGGCGCCGCGCGAGGGGTCTTAATTCGATTAAACAATGTTTCCAATTAGGGTTTTGTTGATGAATTCCCAAGAAACCTGATTAGAACCCTAATTACGAATTAAGGGACTTTTGGAGCAATCTTGGAGCATTCTTGGCAAGCAATTGGAGATTTGAAGGCAAGGGAATCATCGGTACGAGTCGAAGTCGAAGAATCGAAGAATCTATCGGGTTTTCTAATCCCTTGATTTATCGATTACTTTCTTGGAACGTTGTTACAATGAATTTTGTTCTATACATCTTTGTTTTGTTTTCATTTACTGAGATGTTTGGCTAATTTCATAAACCACCTAGATTTGATGAATGGATTAACATAAAGATTTTACCGGTTTTGTTATTGCATGATTGTTATGGGTGATTGTGTTTAGTAAGAGGTTTGATTTAATGGTTTGATGTGTATGCATGCTTTGATTTGGTTTATTATTGTTACTTGCTTCATATGATTCTTAGTGATGGTCTATATCACAACGTAGAGTCATATTAGGGTTTAGGGTTTCGGTGAGTGTCTATATCACGTTAGAAAACCTTCACTCTTTAGGGAGAATTGGCCAATAATCTCTAGAAGTAACTAATAATAATTTGCTAAGTCTTAGTGTTCTACTAGTCCTAATACCTGGGAAGTGAGGGGCTATTGGTAGGTCTTACCCGGCGAATTGCTTTAGATAGGCCTTGGGAAAGGTTATGTCTTGGTTTACCAGTCGGTCTCTATCAAGTCAAATTAATTACTTCAAACTACCCTAGATCTAGGATTGGGAAAGAATAGGTCAACATTAGGGTACTTACACAATAATTAGACAACTGGGAAGGCGTCTAATAACCGGTAGAATTAACGGCCTAGGTAGCTCCACAGGTTTCTCCTTGAGAAGGGTCGAGGGGCCTCGATGGTTCTTAATAGGTTTAGTATTTTAAGATCCCGGTTCCATAACTCGTGCATTTAACTTAATCGGTAATCTCTTAAAAACAATCCAGGATTCTTGTCTAGGTGGTCCCGGTCTCATATAAGAAAAGTCTTTAGTCTTTATTCGTATTTAGTTTAGCTTTAGTCTACTTAGTAGTTTAATATAGATTTCCTAGATTTTCAGTAACCCCCCCCCCCCTCAAAACAATTAAACAAGTTTGAGTCGTGTCTGTCAGTGTCTAGTCAGAGTCTAGTCTACGTGATACATAGAGTCCTGTGGTTCGATATCCGGACTTCCTAGGTTATACTACATTGATCGGTACACTTGCCGATTGTGTGGTTTTAGGTCGAGTCTAGAATTAAAGCTTTTTAGTGTCTAGCTTAGAGAGTCTAATTTAGTTAATTTTTATAGTCTGTTTAGCACACATCAAGTTTTTGGCGCCGTTGCCGGGGACTCTTGGTAATTGCGTTCATTAGCTTTGATAGATTTACTTGACAAATACGTGCTACGTGTCTACTTTGGTTTGTGTCTTTTCTTTTTATCTTGAGTCGTAGTAACTATTCTTTGCTTTTCTTGTGTTCAGGTTTTTGCTCGTAGTGGATGCCACATCTGCGCTCGCACGGACCACCACCACTAGTCAAGCAGTCATCATCTCAATTGGGCGAAGGCCCACAGGTTACTTCTACATCCTCTTCTCGTTTCCCCAATTTCGATTCCACCCCGTTACCCACCCCACCTCCTACACCACCACCTTCGCCAAACCACTCACCTAAAACCTCACCTAAGGTTTCCCCACCCGATAGCCCTACGTCTAGTACCTCTAGCAATCCAGCAAACTTAGAACCAATGGCAAACCCTAGGCAAACCGTCCATCAGCAAGCCACTCAGGATTTCACCGGCCTTGCTTCACCCATCACCGTTCCACCCATCGTTAGTGAGAATTCATGGCAGATTCCATCTTATGCCATGCAGGCTATCACCAATACCATCCAATTCCATGGCCGAGACGATGAGGACGCCCCGGCCCACATAAACCGTTTCTCCCGCATCCTAGCTACCTTTAACCTTCACGGTGCACCCAACGATGCCACCTACCTATAGCTTTTCCCATTCTCTTTAGCCGGCCGTGCGGCTACTTGGTTGGACTCCCAACCAACCGGTACCTTTACCACTTGGGCGGGGCTTCGTCAAGCCTTTTTGAACAAGTACCTCCCGCCCGCAAAAGCCTCACGTCTTAGGGACCAAATCCACTCCTTCCTCATGGAGCCCGACGAGCCTTACTACCTTGCTTGGGAGCATTTCCAAAACCTTTGTGCTCGTTGCTCCCAGCATGGTCTTTCTGATTGGGCTTTGTGTGAGAAATTCTATAACGGGCTCACCCAAGAGACTCGAGATAGGTTTGATACTAATGCAGGGGGGCATATGATGGGTATTCTTACAGTTGCAGAGTGTCTAGAGCGTTTTGAGGAATTTGCTCAGTCTCAATCCCAATCACGATCCGATCAGAGGTATCAAAGTGGTAATTCCAATACCACTACTAGTGCACCCGCCCGAGGGGTGAACCATGTCACCATGGATCCTAGTTTAGCCGCTGTTTTGGAAAACGTGACTAGGGAACTTAAAGAAATTAAGGCTAAGGTAGACAAATGTGAGTTTTGTCATGGGGGTCACGACACGAGTTCGTGGCCATTACTTGTTGGAGAGGAGCAGGTCGATTATTTAGGAGGAGGGTTTGGTAGAGGTCAACCTAGCGGTTTTGGGGGTAATAATAATTTTGGGTCGGGATGGCGTAATAATAATAATAACTTTAATAATAACACTTTTCGCCCAAATGGACCTCCTGGCTTTCAAATGGCTCAAAACCCAAATAGGGGCCAAAATTCACTCTTTGGTGGGGGTTCAAGTGGGCAGTTCAACAAAGGGTTCAATGGGCAGGTCAAGGATGGGGGGTCAAATAACCAGGGTCAAGCAGGTCAAGGTCCAAGTTTTGATTTAGGGGGTAGCATAGAAAGGATGGAGTCTATGATGAGCCAGCTAGTTGTTAGGGACCAAACCACTCAAAAGACCCGTAGTGAACATGACCTAATGCTTAAAAACCATCAAGCTTCGTTTCAGGACCTTCAGCGAATTGTAGGAGATATGTCTAGGAAGCTAGAAGAGAGATTACCCGGTCACTTTGCGGGTAACACCCAACCGAACCCTAATGCCCATGCTAAAGCCATTACCACCCGTAGTGGCAAGACCGTAGGAAACCCTAGAGTCGAGGAGAGGGTAGTTGACGAAGATGGAGATATTATAGATGAGGAGATCCAAATGGAGGCTCCCGGCAAAGTGCAATCTAGGTTAACCCCAGCAAGTACCGCACAGCCCGGTGAGTCTCAAAGAGAGAAAAAAGTTGAGAGAACCCCAATAGATGTTAGACCTTCACCCTTAGTGAACCATGCGTATGTCCCGTTTCCCCCACGCCTTAAGAACCAAAAATACTCTAGGGAATACGGGCAGTTTTTGGACATCTTCAAGCAATTGAAGATTAACCTTCCATTTATAGAGGCACTCCAATCAATGCCTAAATACGCTAAGTTCTTGAAAGATCTCCTTAGGAACAAAGAGAAATTAGGAGAGTTGTCTAACGTGCCGTTGAATGGGGGATGCTCGGCTGTTGTGTTAAATAAGCTTCCCGAAAAGCTTACCGATCCGGGTATCTTTACCATTCCTTGTCTATTCGGTAGTAATACCAACACTCGAGCTTTAGCCGACTTAGGAGCTAGTATCAACTTGATGCCCTTTTCTCTTTATGAGAAGCTAGACCTAGGAGAGCTTGCACCTACCCGAATGACATTGTCTTTAGCCGGTCGGTTCGTTAAATACCCTAGGGGTATAGTTGAGAATTTGCTAGTTAAGGTAGACAAATTCGTGTTTCCCGCCGATTTCGTAATTCTAGATATGGAAGCGGATGAGAGAGTTCCCATTATCTTAGGTCGTCCTTTCTTACGTACCGCCAAAGCCCTTATAGACGTCCATGATGGTAAGATCACTCTTAGGGTCGGTGAGGAGAGAGTTACATTTGAGATAGAGCGTTCCATGAACCACCCGAATGGTTCGGATGACTATAGTGGTCCTTGCCATTCTGTCTACTTTTTGAACTCGTTTATCTCATGTGTCGACCATTGCTTAGAGTACATTAGTGGAGCGGACCTAGTGGTAGGAGAGAAGGTAGAAGAGGAGTTAGAGAATGTAGGTGAAGTTGAAGAGGAGGGGATTCCTTTAATCCCCGAGGTGTTAGCGGTTAGTGATGACACCACCCAACCCCCACCCTTAGAACTTAAGGTACTTCCATCTCATCTAGAGTATGCTTTCTTAGGGGAGGGTTCCGAGTTACCCGTTATTATTTCATCCGAGTTAGAGGAGAGTGAGAAATTGAGGTTGTTAGATGTGTTGAGGGCCAACAAAGAGGCCATTGCATGGAGGTTGTCCGACATTAAGGGCATAAGCCCTTCTTATTGCACTCACCGGATACTCATGGAGGATGATTATAAACCGGTGGTGCAACCTCAAAGGAGGCTTAATCCTAACATGCAAGATGTAGTGAAGAAGGAGGTTCTTAAACTCTTAGATGCCGGGATGATCTATCCCATTTCAGATTCACCTTGGGTTAGTCCCACACAGGTTGTCCCCAAGAAGGGGGGGGGTGACCGTTGTCATGAATGAAAAGAACGAGCTTATCCCTTCACGTACGGTCACGGGTTGGCGCGTGTGCATCGATTACCGAAAGTTGAATGATGCCACCCGTAAAGACCACTTCCCATTGCCTTTCATAGATCAAATGTTGGAGCGTCTCGTCGGACAACAATTCTATTGTTTTCTAGACGGCTTTTCCGGTTACTTCCAGATCCCCATCGCACCGGAGGATCAGGATAAGACCACCTTCACATGCCCCTACGGCACCTATGCGTACCGACGTATGCCATTCGGGTTATGTAACGCTCCGGCTACCTTTCAGCGTTGTATGGTCGCCATATTTCAGGATATGATAGAGACTTCCATGGAGGTTTTCATGGATGATTTTTCAGTTTATGGTGATTCTTTCGAGGTGTGTTTGAAGAATTTGGAGCGGATGTTGAAGCGGTGTGTAGAGACGAAGCTTATGCTAAATTGGGAGAAGTGTCACTTCATGGTGACGGAAGGTATAGTGTTGGGGCATAAGATATCGAGAGAGGGTATAGAGGTAGATCGTGCGAAAATAGATACCATTAGTAGGTTACCTCCACCCACGAGTGTGAAGTCAATTAGGAGTTTTCTAGGGCATGCGGGTTTCTATAGACGCTTTATTAGGGATTTCTCAAAAATCACTCGCCCCATGACCCGTTTGCTAGAGAAAGATGTTCCATTCGTCTTTGATGAGGAGTGTCTTAAGGCCTTCAACTTCTTGAAGGAACAGTTGGTTAGTGCACCTATTCTTATCTCGCCCGACTGGAGCTTGCCCTTTGAGCTCATGTGTGATGCGAGTGACTATGCCGTTGGAGCGGTATTAGGACAAAGAAAGGATAAGCACTTCCACCCCATCTACTACGCGAGCAAAACGCTCAATGATGCTCAAGAAAACTACACTACCACGAAGAAAGAGCTTTTAGCCGTAGTTTTCGCATTTGATAAATTCCGCTCGTACCTCGTTTTATCCAAGACGATTGTTTTCACCGATCATTCCGCGTTGCGTTTTCTATTTCAAAAGAAAGACGCTAAACCCCGACTCATTCGGTGGATTCTTTTTCTTAGCGAGTTCGATATTGAGATTAGGGACAAGAGAGGGGCCGAGAATGTGGCGGCCGATCACTTATCGCGGTTAGAGGATCCCAAGAGGGAAGAGATTCTTGAGGAGGAGATTAGAGACACGTTCCCTCACGAGTCTATAGAGTTTGTTGAAGCGGAGAAAGAAGGATTGCCATGGTTTTGCGACATAGAAAATTATCTCTCTAGTGGTGATGTGGTGAAAGGGATGTCTACTCAACAAAGGAAGCGATTGTTTAGTGAGGCGAGAAAGTATGTTTGGGATGATCCTTTTCTCTTTAGGATAAGAGGAGATAGAGTTCTTAGACGTTGTGTGTCGAGAGAGGAGGGTTGGAACATTATTAAGCATGTGCATGAAGGCCTCACGGGAGGACATCATGGCGCACACACCACCGCCCAAAAGGTATTCGATTGTGGTTTTTATTGGCCTACCGTTCTTAGAGATGCCGAGGAGTTCGTGAAGATGTGTGATGCATGTCAACGAACCGGCAATATCTCCGCCAAAGATGAGATGCCTCAAAATCCGATACAAGTAGTAGAGGTTTTTGACGTTTGGGGCATCGATTTCATGGGACCCTTCCCAAACTCCAAAGGAAACCGTTACATACTCGTGGCGATCGATTACGTGTCCAAATGGGTTGAGGCTCAAGCTCTTCCCACAAACGAAGCCCGAGTAGTATTGACGTTTCTTAAAAAGCTCTTTTCACGATTCGGTACTCCTAAAGCCCTAATCAGTGACCGTTGCACTCACTTTTGCAATGCATTGATGGAGAAATTGCTTGCACGCTACGGTGTCACTCATCGTTTATCTACCGCATATCATCCACAAACGAGTGGACAAGTGGAGAATGCGAATCGCGGTATTAAACGAATCTTAGAGAAGACAATTGGTAAGAATAGGAAAGATTGGTCTGACAAGCTAGACGATGCATTGTGGGCATTTAGAACCGCCTACAAGACCCCTTTAGGAACTACACCTTTTATGATCGTCTACGGAAAAGCTTGTCATCTCCCCGTCGAGTTAGAACATAGAGCGCTTTGGGCCTTGAAAGCCGTTAATTTAGATATGACCGAAGCCGCTAGGAAGCGTTTCTTTCAAATTCATGAGCTTGAGGAGCTTAGGGATACGGCGTATGCTCGATCGTTGGGAATAAAGGAGAAAACGAAGTTGTTGCATGATAGGAGGTTGAGGAAAGTGAAGGAGTTTAGCAAAGGCGATAAAGTGCTTCTTTACAACTCGAGATTGAAGCTTTTTGCGGGTAAGTTGAAATCCAAATGGTCGGGACCTTTTATGGTTCATTATGTGTTTCCATATGGAGCGGTGAAGATCATGGATGAGAAGGATGGCCGTAGTTGGAAGGTGAACGGTCATTGTTTGAAGCATTACATTGGAGGAGCGATAAACAAGGATGGGAGGGAGGTAACTCCTCTCGAAATCCCACCTAAAGCCGCCAATTAGTGTTTTGGGTGAAAGCCCAAGTGTACATTTTGTATCGTTTGTATAAGAGTCTTAGTTTGAGTATTTTCGTGTTTTAACGCGTCTTTCCGTAGTTTTTCGGTTTGTGTTTGGTGTCGTTGAGAATTTTGTAGGATTCGTCACCGCTATGGAACAGGAAAAAGCATGAGAAAAGAGGTTTCAGGTAAGTTTTCTTGATACTTAGAAAAAATTCTAAGAGTTTTGGATGTTGGGAAAGTTATCAAAATTTTTTCTAAGGCATGAGACCCCAAATTCCACGAATCTTTCTGTGAAAAACGGCCCTTGGCGTGACGCCAAGGGCCTTAGCGTCGCGCGACCAGAAGCAGTTCAAAAACAAATAAATCTTGACCCGCCGCGTGAGGCGAGGCCCCTCACTGGACCCCTGGCGTCGCGCGAGGCCTATATGAACCGGATTAAAAGCTTTTTAATTGAACCTGTTCGCTGAAATCATTCCTTTTCCACATCACAAAACCCTAATCGTGAAACTCACTAAAATCATCATAAATCACTCATTTTTCCACCAAATCACTCCATTCTTCTTCCTAAATCACCACAATCACATTCCCCACTGTAACGCCCTAACACGTTTTAACCAAATTTAACGCAGCGGAAAGTACATACTAAAAATTTCTTTCATGATATTCTTTCTTTTACTTAAATACATTAATCCCTTTTCATAAATTAATTAAAAACTATCATACGTATATCGAATTAAGTGACCACATACACACCCACGTACAATCCATGTCTTGACTCGATCATCAACCGCGTACACCTCTTGAGCAAACATTCATAAACCTGTACAACCTGCAGTCACCACAACCAATTACTTCATTAGCAACCGGCGACATAATATATATACTTTAAAACGTGCATAATCAAGCATCAACATCTCTTATTCTCGTTCATATAAGTCCATTCGTCCATCCATTCGGACACTCTCGTCTGACTTCCATACTTAACCTTCATTCTCCATTATTAGTATACCTGCACTTCCATTTCATTTTTAACAGAAACAATTAGCATCATTATACTTTCCTATCACTTTCGACTCCTTTTTCCGTAAACTTACCTATTTACTTCCATCGTTTAATACTTTCTCACATGTATCGCAATAATCATCATACTACAATATATTTTACATCTAAAGTGTAAGTCCGGGATTTACTTACCTTACGCGTCCGTATTTGCATCCGCTTACTTGAGTCTTCTTGTCCCGTTAGCCTTCCACGCTCCCATCCATCTTGACATGATTCCTATACTTTCATGTCATTACATTTACATCCTTATTAGCATACATGATTATTCATATGAACGATCATATCAAGTTCATATCTCACATATGTATTTCATTAGCCGATTCAAACAAGAATATAGCATACTCAACATCATCATAACACAACCTTCACATATTATTGTCATTTAGACATTTCATCAAACACGTGGTGTGCGTACTACTTCCTAGGCACCATGTACAACTAGTTTATGCATAATCTTTCTAGTTCATTCATATTTCATCAAATCTTCTTACTAATTAACAAATACCATTAACACATAAACATCAAACATATCAACACCATATTTCTTTCGATTCATTTAACAATAGTTCACCATAACACAACATAATTCATGAATATTGAACAAGGATTGCACATGATGAACACCCATGTCATCTTAATCATCCAACTAGTGGGTTTACATCCTTAAACATCAAAATAGTCGAAATTATGCATAACACATGTTCCCTGTGATGATGTTAACACATATTCATGCTTAATTTCATACAAATTCGTGGATTGATCATAACCCACTTCTTACAAGATCATCAAATCTTAAATTACAACTTACCACATGTTTGCTAGGGCTAGATCATCAAGAAAACGAGTTCATGCAACGGATTTGAGCCTAATCTCCTTGTCAATTTGAAGCTTTCTTGTGAACTAGGGTTTACACCCATGTCCACTTCCCCCTGATCGATCTCACGCACACACACCTAGTGTGTGTGTGTGTGTTTTCCTTTTTATTTAATAAATCATGTTTCCTTTTTAACGGTTTTGGTCCCTCAAACTTCGTTTCAATTAATAAAGAGACTAACACTCATTATCTTGTTACTTATATACATGTCACCACTCGGTCAATTATTCCTAGTCAACTTTTATTTACGGGTTCACTTTTACCCCAAACGGTATTTTACCCATTCCTTTATATTAACCGGTTTTAAATTATCAAACCCATTTTTGGGGTGTTACAAGTCTACCCCCCTTAAAAGAGGTTTCGTCCCCGAAACCTTGCTTACTTCCACGGGACCATAATCCTTTACTTACCGGTCCTTCTATGTAACACAATTCTGAAATATATTCACATATCTTTAGATTCCGAATTCTTGCCTCATGTTAGTTCCTTAATGGTGTTCATCACTACATGTTTATTCATTCATTTCATTCAAAATACATACCATGGCAAGAATGCACTCATACTTTATAAAAAAAAATTCCTCATTCATGAACAAATATAACCGTACGTCCTATCATTACTTTCTTAAATCGAGCATAATACTTCCATGCGTTCATTGATCATAACAACTCGATTATATCTACTTTTTTATTCATAAATCTTGTTGGACATGCCACTCTTGCTTTTATCGCACAAATACTCATTACAACAGTCCATACTGTCACATATCCTTTTCATTTCCTTGACCCGTTAGTAACAGGTCAATATGCATACTTCTTCAAACTTGTAATAATACATACATTCGTATGATCCGTTTACAACGAATATAATACCTTTATCTCGTCCTTTAAGATTACATTCCATACATACAATGTATAACCTTTAATTCTTGTTTCGTTATCACAACAAAACTACTATTTCATAGTCACACATACTTGCTTAGCTCTAAAGTTAACATCATTCTACGTCTGTTAACGTTACATGCTACTGGGTATACTCATATACGTACATTCACATGTATGTTCGTACATACAGGCTTCATTCCTTTGTGCACATTCAATCCCATTTAATACATACGTACATGCGTTTATATATATGTACACGCATACATCTATTTACATACACCCGCAAACATACTTAACTTGTAACAATAACACATCTATACGTACATGTTTACATGCTTACTTATCGTTATATAATGCACACACTCATACGTACCTTCATACATTTATTACACACATTCATACCATCCCTATCTCTCTACTTACATACGTACGTTCATACGTATCTTCATACCTTCATACATTCCTACTTGTATACATACATACATTCCTACGTCTCTTCATACATGCATACATTCATAGATACCTTCATACCTTACTACATTCATACATATATATACATAATTACATACATTCCAACACCTCTACGTACATGCGTACATTCATACATACCCTTCATACCTTCATGGACGATAATTCCTTCTTCATGCATGCGTACATTTACATGTATATTCATATATTACATTACAAATCATTTCATTCGTGATTTCTCATGCATTACTTACTATTCACACATATGGGTGTTACTAAATACTTTAAGACTGAACTAAGATTTCATTCCTTTATTGACCTCTAACCAGATTGACTTCATTCGTCTGCAAAATGAGCTCTCATCGTGAGCAACCTTTCAACACATCTACTACTATCATCAGCCAAGAATTCCATCATTCTCATTTATAACATTAATGGTTATCACATTTCCTTTCATACTTGCGTTCAACTTGATGTTCATTCACCCATAGTTCCTTCACAAATTTCCGATTTGCATTAGCATTATACTGTACATGGGTCAATTAATATAATGTGTAAGGCCCAAGCTTACATAATTGAAATTTATAAGGACCTTCACATTTTATATAAATAATGCCCATAAACTTTCATACAGTGTTTATAACACTTCAACACTTTAGATATGATAACATACTCATACTCATAAAAAGGTTCATAATCGGTTCAATTCTTAACATAACGTAACTTTACCCTTTTTGAGATCAACTTCAATTCCTCATGCATCCAAGGTTCTCATACCTGCATTACATTGTCTTCTCAACGGAAACACGATTAATAACGTTAATACTCAAACGTATCTAAATCGTACATACGTACATGCTTTCATACGTGCATACATACATACATCCATTTATACATATCTACATATGTGCATACATTAATACTTACCTTCATACGTACTTACATTCATTCTTTCATACTTACATACATTCATACATACTTACATACGTGCGTATCTTCATTGGGACTAACGGGGGTTCGGGGGCAGCGCCCCCGAAAGAAGCGGGGTCCAAGGGGCAGAGCCCCTGGCTGGGGTCGAGCTGCCAGGTCAGCTTGGAAATTTTTTTATTTTGGACAAAAGTCCTTTATAAAAAATGCATCAAAAACTTGATTTCGGCCAAAAAGTGCATCCCAAAGTGATTACACAATGTCATATAAAATTCGGCTCAAATTTGACCTCCACCGTAAATTACGGTACCTACCGTAATTTACGGTGGCAAACTTGTTACGGTGGAAACCTGCTGTCTTACGGTGCAACCATTTGTCCCCAGTACCCACCGTAAATTACGGTACCCACCGTAATTTACGGTGGGACCTGCACAGCAGCAGATTTTTTCGTCGCTCTTGTATACTTAAACGCGCATAACTTATGAACCGTTTACCCGTTTAACCTCCCGTTTCTTCCTACATGACCAAAATTTGGTCCTCTTTCACATGGACTCAAAATCCCACGTCCGGATTAAGAAAATTCTTAACTTACAAGCTTTCGGCTTAATATTCATAAAAAAATTATTCGACCCGTTCATGCATTTATCAAACAAACACGTTTGTTTGATCCCAATTTCTCATGAACCCCATAAATTCAATATTGTCTATCGTACTAGGTTCATATCACGGGTTTATATACGTTCTTAAACCCGTTTTCGCTCATATGCTTATTTTGACCCGTTAAGGGTATTTTAAGTCTATTTTAAGAACGAATCACCTTCATTCGCTTCTAGCTTCATATTTTCACATTTCTTATCAATTGTTTTCCCACCACAACTACATTTGTGGTGGATCTAATGTGGTGATCAATATAATCCGAGTCTTACCCCTCGGATCCTCCTATTACGGCAGAACCCAAAAGCTTATACCTTTAACCTTTACACTTTTCAAAAGACTTACTCGATCATAATACTTGTTTCCAGATAGTCCATAAGGGGGTTGTTTACCCGCTTTGTCATTCGAGGGCGTTTTGGTCAACAAATGCTCTGGTTCTTACGACAAAGGACCTTAATATATAGTTGACCAAAAGTCACACTTTTAACTGCAATCTTATTCGTACATACATGTCTTGGATCTAGCTGTGACCCGTTTAATACTTCATTAAGTAAGTTGCTAATTAATAGCAACGCAATTTCCATACGCTATCCATCCTGTGAGCATAAAACTCAACAAACGTTCATTAGTCATCATCGTCAAATGATCCTACCATCATTAATTGACCCATTTGGTCTAAACGCCCCAAACCTTTTACATTTTAAATAAAATGGTATCGATTTACCATTTCGCTCATTTGACTCATTACGGATTTTCACCGTATGGTCATAATCTTTAAACCTTTCTTCCATACATTTAACCTATCATCGCTTACGCCATAGGGTATTCTTTAAACTTTATTTTCATTCGTCCATGTAACTAAATTACCGATTTACCCTTATTACTTATCATGGCATACATCATAACAAAATCTTTCAAAACTCATTATACTTTTCATCATTCCATGACCAAATTACCATTTTACCCTTTTTACCATCAAATATGGTTTACTGCCAGTTTTAACTTGTTCCGACCCGTATCGATTCGTGTCGGAACATCTTATTTCGAAATTTCTTTTCGAACACTAACATATCTTATTTCAAATCAAATACATAAGTAGTTGTACTACTTTAAATGCCGTAAGCTTTACTTACCTTCCATCCGACTACGCTTTTCCGCATACTTGATTCGTTTACTGCTTACGGCTCAAGCCTTTCATTCTTCTTTTCTTCCTTGCATATTTAATCCGTATTCACCACGGATTTAACTTTCATTCTTCATAAGTTTGATCCGTACTCATCTACGGATTCAAACCTTAATTCATACCTTCCATTCACGTTTGAATTCATTCACGAATTCAAACCTTTACTTCCTTTAATTCCATTCCGGTTTGAATTCATTCCCGAATTCAAACCTTTCATTCCTTTCATTCCATTCCGGTTTGAATTCATTCCAGAATTCAAACCTTTCATTCATACTTTACATTCTTTTCATTTCTATCTTTATTCATATTTTTCATTCTTTTCGTTCTTATCTTTCTTTCTCATGTTTGACCCGATTCTTAAAGAATCGGGGGACCCCTTTCCATCCCACACGACCCCTATTCCCAATTCGTCCGGACATACATGTGATGATCCTCATGATCCCACAAGTGTCCTATGCTTCTTGCACACTGGCCAGGCGTGCAATCCACATACTAGTCTCGTGTCCTCATAAGAATTATCACTTTATGTCTAGGGAACCGGTCTTAAGTTCGTGCCACACCCATTTGAATCCTTTAAGGATTTCACCCTCGTATATAAGGGTATGCTACATACTAATGCTTGCCAAATTTAAAATTTGTGTACCTGGGGTCCATTTTCCTGACATATCACACACCTTAGCTTTCGTACTAGCTCGCGACTGCGGAACATCCTCATTATCCATCAAGCTCACCTTTCAATATTCATCATTATTAGTAACCTCTCGCATACTTACTTATATTAAATCTTACCTTTCGGTCTTGATCGAGTCTTGGATTGTACGGGTCATTAATCACAAGAGTACACAGATTTGAGTTCAAGTACTCACTCATTTGTACTTGATTTCGCTCAAACCTAGGCTCTGATACCAACTTGTAACGCCCTAACACGTTTTAACCAAATTTAACGCAGCGGAAAGTACATACTAAAAATTTCTTTCATGATATTCTTTCTTTTACTTAAATACATTAATCCCTTTTCATAAATTAATTAAAAACTATCATACGTATATCGAATTAAGTGACCACATACACACCCACGTACAATCCATGTCTTGACTCGATCATCAACCGCGTACACCTCTTGAGCAAACATTCATAAACCTGTACAACCTGCAGACACCACAACCAATTACTTCATTAGCAACCGGCGACATAATATATATACTTTAAAACGTGCATAATCAAGCATCAACATCTCTTATTCTCGTTCATATAAGTCCATTCGTCCATCCATTCGGACACTCTCGTCTGACTTCCATACTTAACCTTCATTCTCCATTATTAGTATACCTGCACTTCCATTTCAGTTTTAACAGAAACAATTAGCATCATTATACTTTCCTATCACTTTCGACTCCTTTTTCCGTAAACTTACCTATTTACTTCCATCGTTTAATACTTTCTCACATGTATCGCAATAATCATCATACTACAATATATTTTACATCTAAAGTGTAAGTCCGGGATTTACTTACCTTACGCGTCCGTATTTGCATCCGCTTACTTGAGTCTTCTTGTCCCGTTAGCCTTCCACGCTCCCATCCATCTTGACATGATTCCTATACTTTCATGTCATTACATTTACATCCTTATTAGCATACATGATTATTCATATGAACGATCATATCAAGTTCATATCTCACATATGTATTTCATTAGCCGATTCAAACAAGAATATAGCATACTCAACATCATCATAACACAACCTTCACATATTATTGTCATTTAGACATTTCATCAAACACGTGGTGTGCGTACTACTTCCTAGGCACCATGTACAACTAGTTTATGCATAATCTTTCTAGTTCATTCATATTTCATCAAATCTTCTTACTAATTAACAAATACCATTAACACATAAACATCAAACATATCAACACCATATTTCTTTCGATTCATTTAACAATAGTTCACCATAACACAACATAATTCATGAATATTGAACAAGGATTGCACATGATGAACACCCATGTCATCTTAATCATCCAACTAGTGGGTTTACATCCTTAAACATCAAAATAGTCGAAATTATGCATAACACATGTTCCCTGTGATGATGTTAACACATATTCATGCTTAATTTCATACAAATTCGTGGATTGATCATAACCCACTTCTTACAAGATCATCAAATCTTAAATTACAACTTACCACATGTTTGCTAGGGCTAGATCATCAAGAAAACGAGTTCATGCAACGGATTTGAGCCTAATCTCCTTGTCAATTTGAAGCTTTCTTGTGAACTAGGGTTTACACCCATGTCCACTTCCCCCTGATCGATCTCACGCACACACACCTAGTGTGTGTGTGTGTTTTCCTCTTTATTTAATAAATCATGTTTCCTTTTTAACTGTTTTGGTCCCTCAAACTTCGTTTCAATTAATAAAGAGACTAACACTCATTATCTTGTTATTTATATACATGTCACCACTCGGTCAATTATTCCTAGTCAACTTTTATTTACGGGTTCACTTTTACCCCAAACGGTATTTTACCCATTCCTTTATATTAACCGGTTTTAAATTATCAAACCCATTTTTGGGGTGTTACACCCACAATCTTAACCATCAATTTCACCCGATTTCGCGCTGCATTGTCGCGTTTTTGGACGATTTCGTGCACCACAACTTCAAGACTTCATTTTTCTTGCTAAATCGGAATCCAAGAAACATGTCGGGTGAAGGTTCATCATCGAACTTAAGAAAAAGGAAGATCAAGTATCGGGGGTTTGATAGGAGAGTGTATTCCCGTGTCGAGAGGATTATTGATCACCCGATCTTAGACTTTGAAGAAGACAGTGAGGAGAGGAAGAAACTGAAGAAGTATGCGGAAACTCACATGTTGGAGCATCGTACGATAAATTGGGAATGGTTGCACAGTATGGGAGCGAGTGATCGGGTGGCGGAGTTGTTAGGGCCACGAATGAGAGCGGCAATGGATTGCCGTTGGCCGCAGTATACTGAACTTACACTTGAGTTCCATTGTACCTTCCATCATAAAGAGGGTACTTTTGCGGAAAATAACGCGGTGTCATTCTCTTTGGGCCGAATTTTGTATGAAATGAGTATTCCTCAATTTGGAGTGGCCTTGGGTTTTTATACGGATGAGGAGGTGAGGACAGATGAGTTTGTGAATGGTTTAAGGGGTGTGTATAATCATCCTCGGCCGAAGTGTTTGGATTCGGCAGACTTGGCTAGATTTTGGGAGGAGATCGCGACCAAACCGTTCGCCCAAACGAACCTAATCACATCGGTTCGTGATCCTATACATAGGTATATTTTGAAAATGTTGGCGATTACGGTTGTGGCGAGGAAGTCAGGTGAAAATAAAGCAAACTGGTTGGATATTTTTGCTTTAATGTGCATGGTGGAGAAGAGAAACTGGAACTTGGCAAGTTTCTTTGCATGGTCGTGTAATAGGCCGCGTAGGGGAGGAAAAAGGGCTGCCATGGATCTTGGGCCGTACATAGCTAGGTTGGCAGGGAATATACGGGCCTTGAAAAAATATCATGTGGAGCAGATGCATTTGAGTTTCCCAACGGTTTATTGGGGTATTGCTGAGCTACAGTTAGCGGGGGTTTTGACAAATACGGACCCGCCACAATGGAATTATGAAGTGGGTGCTCCTCCGGCACGACGGCCGGCACCTCGACAGAGGCGTGAGATTCCTCCTCCACAGCAGCCAGTTAGACAGCAGAGACCTGACCCGTTCACTCCCGAGGCTGCTTTTGACTACACACAGCAGAGGTTTACTCAGATTGAAGATAGGATGCGGGTTGACCACCAGTGGACGATGCAGAGCCACCACCGACAGGACGACATGCTCAGGTATATGATGTCGGGTATGTCACTAAATGCTCCGATACCTCCACCCTTTGCCGGATTATTACCTCCACCAGTTTATGGAGGCGAGCAGCAGACCCCATATGTTTATGGTCAGTACCCGAGGTATGACCAGTGGGGAGGGCATAGTGGTTATGCTTATAGTGGTCAGTTCGGGTGGCAGCAGGCTGGAGGTTCAGGGACTCAGCAGATGGAGGAAGATTCTGAGGATGAGGAGTGATGTAGCAGACTGCAGCAGCATATATATCCTTTCATGTTTTATTTTATTTATGCTGTTTCAGTAGTTCGATTTGGTTGTATCCGTAGGACATAATTTTTATTTTTCGTTTGAACTTGGATTGTTGGAACGATGAACGTTAGGTGGTATTTGGTTTGGTATGCTATGTTTGTTTTAGGTTGATGATGGGAGCCGCTTTCCGTTCGTGTGTGAGGGAGTTTGGTATTGTTTGCTGAGCACGTTCGGTATTGGAGGGCTTATGTGGAAACGACTGGCACTTTGATAGTCTCACATACTCAGCTAAGTCGTTTCCCTTTTTGTTGTTGTTGTATATTTTATTTATTTCATTTGCAGTTTTTATTTTTAGGTAGTTGTTGAGTCGTATTTTCGTTCTTGCATTAGGGACAATGCAATCTCTAAGTGTGGGGATGGGATACTTGTAAATATTTGAGTCTTAAACTTGAAAAACACAAAAAAATTAAAAAAAAATTGAAAAAATCCAAAAAAATGGAAAAATCAGAAAATGTCTTTCGAATAAAAAAAGAAGTTTGCAATTAAAACGAAAAATGATAGAAAAAATGAATTTTTGCTCGGGGTCGAATAATAATAATATGAGATTATAATAAACCGAGTTTGCGTCTAGTTTGGGATATGTGGATAGGCCCGGGTTTGGTTTTAAGTCCCTTTGAGCTAATATACCTTAATTGTCGGTCTGCTAGTGGGTTTTCATCTGGGAAATATGGGAAACTAAAACTGCCAATAAGAGTATAAGGGGCACCGTTATAAGTTAAAACCGTTAGAGTTTGTGATCTTGCGAAAAAAAAATAATAAAAAGTGAGCTAGAAACTAAATGAAAGTAACACAGGTCTATGTAATCCGAGTTGGGGATAGCGACTCTACAGCCGGAATGCCTCTGGGATGTGTGAAATCGACTTGCCGAATAAAAGTACCGAAACCTAAGTAATCTGTGGTTGGGGATAGCGACTCTACAGCCGGAATACCTCTTGGTTAGGGAAAGCATCGTCTAGACTCACGAGAGAGAAAAAAAAAGCAAAGCAAAAATAGAAAAAAAAAAGAAAAAAAAATTGATTGTAAACTCTCTTGGTTTTGATATAAGACGGTTAGGAATTGGTCCAGTGATCGTTCTTTTAGTCCTATAAGCTTGAGGTGGGAGTAGGTGGACCGTAGATTCTGGTGTGAGGCCCTAGGTAGATTGACCGCACTTAAATTAAATTCACATGATAAGGGCTTAGGATTGGATTCGGGTTTAAAGGGACAAGTATATTCGCAATCGCGGCTAACGCAAGTCTTGGTTTTAATTAAATATACCTATATTTTTGACCCGAGTGATTATTTGTTTCTGATTCCGTTGCATAATTCTTTTTCGAGGACGAAAAAAGAGTAAGTGTGGGGATGTTTGATGTACTGTAAAGTACATATGTTTATAGTGTATATTTTGGGTCAGTTTTCAGTCGTTTCGAGTCTGTTTTAGGTTAGAATTGTGATACTGCTGACGTTAAGCTTTGATTTCAGGTCCCGTAGCTTAAAGTGTTGAAAAACGAGTCAAAACGAGCAGTTCGGAAGAAAAACGGGATTCGTACGCGCGTCGGAGAAGCTGGAAATTGGAAATAATAAAAAAAATAATCAGAAAAATCACCTTTGGAGGCGCCGCGCGACGTGACACCCCCTAGGCGTCGCGCGAGGGGTCTTAATTCGATTAAACAATGTTTCCAATTAGGGTTTTGTTGATGAATTCCCAAGAAACCTGATTAGAACCCTAATTACGAATTAAGGGACTTTTGGAGCAATCTTGGAGCATTCTTGGCAAGCAATTGGAGATTTGAAGGCAAGGGAATCATCGGTACGAGTCGAAGTCGAAGAATCGAAGAATCTATCGGGTTTTCTAATCCCTTGTTTTATCGATTACTTTCTTGGAACGTTGTTACAATGAATTCTGTTCTATACATCTTTGTTTTGTTTTCATTTACTGAGATGCTTGGCTAATTTCATAAACCACCTAGATTTTATGAATGGATTAATATAAAGATTTTACCGGTTTTGTTATTGCATGATTGTTATGGGTGATTGTGTTTAGTAAGAGGTTTGATTTAATGGTTTGATGTGTATGCATGCTTTGATTTGGTTTATTATTGTTACTTGCTTCATATGATTCTTAGTGACGGTCTATATCACAACGTAGAGTCATATTAGGGTTTAGGGTTTCGGTGAGTGTCTATATCACGTTAGAAAACCTTCACTCTTTAGGGAGAATTGGCCAATAATCTCTAGAAGTAACTGATAATAATTTGCTAAGTCTTAGTGTTCTACTAGTCCTAATACCTGGGAAGTGAGGGGCTATTGGTAGGTCTTACCCGGCGAATTGCTTTAGATAGGCCTTGGGAAAGGTTATGTCTTGGTTTACCAGTCGGTCTCTATCAAGTCAAATTAATTACTTCAAACTACCCTAGATCTAGGATTGGGAAAGAATAGGTCAACATTAGGGTACTTACACAATAATTAGACAACTGGGAAGGCGTCTAATAACCGGTAGAATTAACGGCCTAGGTAGCTCCACAGGTTTCTCCTTGAGAAGGGTCGAGGGGCCTCAATGGTTCTTAATAGGTTTAGTATTTTAAGATCCCGGTTCCATAACTCGTGCATTTAACTTAATCGGTAATCTCTTAAAAACAATCCAGGATTCTTGTCTAGGTGGTCCCGGTCTCATATAAGAAAAGTCTTTAGTCTTTATTCGTATTTAGTTTAGCTTTAGTCTACTTAGTAGTTTAATATAGATTTCCTAGATTTTCAGTACCCCCCCCCCTCAAAACAATTAAACAAGTTTGAGTCGTGTCTGTCAGTGTCTAGTCAGAGTCTAGTCTACGTGATACATAGAGTCCTGTGGTTCGATATCCGGACTTCCTAGGTTATACTACATTGATCGGTACACTTGCCGATTGTGTGGTTTTAGGTCGAGTCTAGAATTAAAGCTTTTTAGTGTCTAGCTTAGAGAGTCTAATTTAGTTAATTTTTATAGTCTGTTTAGCACACATCAATGGAAACCTAACTTAGTTGACTGGAGATCCCAAGATCTAAGTTCAATAGGACAACTTAATCATATTACCAAACAGAGTCACTGTGGGGGAGTACCCCAAACTAAACAAAAGGGAGTTACATATACTTCCTAGTCCATTCCAATCAGTGACATTGAAGTGAGGCTAAGCATATTAAGGTTAACGATTACGGGAAATCAAATAACCATGATGCTTTTAATGATTCAGAGGAATCACCTATGTTAGAGAGAAGTAGGGTCGCTTCAAATGGATTTGTGGGGTGCGCAAATCCTAGAGCTCTCGCAGAACCAGGCTAGTGTTCCAGGACCATAATAGGACACGACAATGAGGAGTTGGCCAAACCAGGGAGAGTATTGTGTGAAGTGTATTGTCGTTTACATAAATGGGGGTATGTTCAAGGACATCGCGTCTACACACCGCTAGTAAGCTAAGTGCGCTGTGGCGTGGGCGATGAGGCGCAATGTGGCGCTTTGATGGCGCACTTTGCACTTCGCACGCTCGCATCGCCGCGAGCCGCTTGAGAGCCGCCTTTGTATTTTTGATCACGTACGCGTGGTGGATCTCATGGGCTGCAGGGACCAAGTAGAGTGCAGGTTCGAAGCGCGTGACGTGGCAGTCCGCGCGCGGGTATACGTGGCACGAAGGCGCGCGGTAGCGCATGGTGCATGGGTCCTGAGGTGTCGTGCGCGGCGCACCAAAGTGAGCCAAAACGGCGCGACTGTGTGGCATGCTCGTAGAGGCTCACAGGTGACGTGGCACACGCGCGCATGGCTGTGAGCCAAGAGGACGCACCGCGCATGGGCGTGCAGACCTGGGCGCGCGCGCACCAGAGTGGCTTGCGCGCGCGCACGCGTAGAAGCTTCCAGCATTGAATGACAGTGCAGTTTCAGTCCAGCTTCGTAACTGACGAGTTAACAGGCTTTGACTGAGAATTAAATGACGTATTAAATTGCATTAAAGACGTTTAATGCAATTTAAACCTCTCTTTAATTCGTTTTTGACTGTTTCAACTTAGGAGCTGTATAAATACAGCTCCATACCCAGCTGCAGAACATACCAGCAACACAACAGCGTTTTCAACTTTCTCTCTAGAATTTCTTGATCTTTCACTTGCAGTTTTCAAGGTAACCTTCGGGTTGTAGGCGAACTCCGGCAGTACTACTGCTCCGGCTGTTGTACCCTGGGAAACAAAACGAGTACTCTTGGGAGACTCGGAATTTGTTTTAAGGGAAGCGTGTTGAACACGTGACTCGGCCAATTTCTTCTTCTACATTTCTTGTAATTTGGTTATTTTCAGTTGTAATTGTACTAGTTGTTTAGGCTTTCTTTTCTTGTATTGTAATCATTTAATAAAATTTGTTTTTATTTTATTTAATTACGCGAACAGTTCCTACAAATTCTATCTTTTAGTCATTCTTTTCATTATGTATACATAGTAACTTAAAGACTTTCATTTCAATAGTTTGTTTTATTTGAACTCTTCACTTTTAGATGGGGTTGTGTAAAAAACTGAACTGAAAAAACTGAACCATCATATGACTATTTTTTTGAAAACTGAAAGTAGGGGTTGGTTACGGTGATTGATGTTCCCATACCCGCCTTAACCGAACCGACGTGTAGTAAAATATTTGGCAGACTTGGACTTTTCATCAACTTTTTCAATATTGATGTTTTTGGTTGAACGTTTGTGTACTTTTAAGGGTTGTATCGTATCGTATTTGTTAAACGTTTGTTTAAATTTATAAATTATATAATATCATTTTCTTTGAATATTCGACAATAATCTGTATTAATATAATAGATGATGTGTATTTTTTATGTTATGTAATATAGTAATATATAGAAATGTGTAATAACAATTTATTTCATAGTCACAAATTTCAAGTCCAGACTTTTGGACCCAAATAATGTATAATTATATATTGTTTTGAGTTATTTTTAGCTAGGCCTAAATCACGGTTAACCGACCATAACCGATCTACTATAACCATCAAAACCGAATAACCAAAACCGCCACAATCGATTGGCTATGATTATGGTTTTGGTTATCCATTTACCGACATCTCGTTTATGGTTATGGTTTTAGGCCAAAACCGATCTATGCACACCCCTACTTCTAGATAGAAGAAATATATTTTACAATCGCATCATGTCTCTTTGAAACACATTTATACGTAGTTTATATTCATGATTCTTAATTATATAGTTCAAGAAAGCATTGTAGGCACTATTCTTAGACTACATTTTGTCTTCTTTTAAAAAGCTAGAAATGACATGCATTCAACAAAAGAGGTTTGGTTTTGCGGAAACTAATCGAGGAGGACATGTGTAGCACTTCATGCTTATGAGGGATGATTCGATGAAGGAATTCGATTCCTTGCCCAGGAGGAGGCGCTTTTGCAGTTTTTGGGCCGTGTACACCGCGGCGGTGTGGCGTTGAGGGCGTGGAGGAAACAATTGTGATTTCAACCACGATATGGAGAGCAGAAGGTGTCGTAGGCAGTGATTACACATTAGTTGTGGACCGCTACAGATGGCTTGAGGTGAAAAAAAAAAAGTAATGACAAGCTAGTAAATATTTGAATCACGAAAGTAGGATGCCTTTGTTTAACAATATTACTATTTCCATTTTATCGACTTACAAGTTGACACAATAAGCCACATTACGGTTGTTATGTTTGGTTATATAGAGAGATATTGTGTGGAACAATGTGTGCATTTTGACGGTTGAACTATACTACCTTCAAATCAATACTATAGACGTGGTTACCAAAGAACTTATAGCCTAGCGGCTAGTAGCATGAAAGTGTGGAAAAAACGTATCAATCTTTATAAAAAATGAGAGTTTAATCATACAATAGATGTATATATGTATTTAGATATTATACTTGAAGAATATACGTGTTAAGTATAAAGAAAAAAGGAACTTACAATTTCCTTTCCAACATATCATAAGGTGCTCTAATATTCTTTTCTAATAAATAAATGTATGGTTTTATGCTTTGACCCTCTTTTTTTATCTTTTCAAATGTAGATGTTTTTTCTCAAATATTTGTACAACATTTTTCTTTATACAAGATACAGACAAAATGTACTTGATACTCGACATGCATACATGGGATAATCCTGAAATGGCATATAAACATCATAAAATTGATTTAGGGTGTGCGGAGTGGGACGCGGCAAACCTCGGCAAACCCTTTTGCCGATCGGCAAACACCGCCGCCGAGGTTTTGCCGTTGCCGAACAACTCAAGAATCGGTGGAGGATCACCAATGTGGGGAAGGTGATTGAGAGAGAGAGAGGGTATCGTGGGTGGGGTCCATTCCTATCTCAACCAATCACAACTTTTTCCTTTTTAAAAAAAAAAATAGTTTACCACTTCACCAAGTGTCTAAACCATTGCCAACATTTTTCACCAAAGTTTAAACACTTTTGACTGATTGACATGACGCGCTCTGATTGGTCGGTTTTTTGGTTTGCCACTCCAAAGTGTTTAACCACTCCTTACACACTTAGAAAACATAAAATTGGTTTACTAAGGCCGCCTAGTGGTTGGCATCTTGGGTTTTCCAGTGGAGACCCGGGTTCGAACTCCACGTAGGTAAACACTTTGGGTGGCCAGCCCACGGACATAAACAAGCATGAGGCAGAGATAGCAATCCGAACCCCATCTCTTAGCTTGGCTTTACAATCGTGAGTCGGTTGCCTCTTGCGACGCTATGGGGCGAGGGTGCCAAACACCCCCTTGTCAAAACCCCAAACACCCCCTTTCTATTCTAATGCCGGTTAATTTCCCGCGTTTATCCCAACCCCTATAAAACCCTAAAATCAAAATCCCCCAAATCAATATTCAACCAATAAACCATTTCAACACACACAAGTCCACCAAAAACATGCCGCAATCAGATGATCATTCAGACTCAGAAACCGAAGCCTCCACAACACCACGGAGAAAAGTCAAAGTCAACAGGGGATCAGAGAAAATGACAGAGTACGAGAAACAGAGGATGAAACGAATCGAAGAGAACAAGGCGAGAATGAAAGCAATGGGTTTGGATAAAATGGCGTCTTCGTTCATGGGTTCGATTCCGATTTCACAAAACCAGAAGAAAAAAGGCAAAAAGAAAGTGGGGTTTGAAGATGATGAGGAGTATAAGCCATCTGCCATTGATGAGGAATCAAGTTCTTCGAGTGGATCAGATGACGAAGATGATGAAGTTTGCGTATCTCGATCGAAGGTAGTTTTTACATTTGGGTAGTCTCACTCTTGCACAAAAACAGTTAAAAAGATGATTTTTTTTTTTGTTGTATAAGTAGTTAGTAGTATATTGGATTTATTATCATATTATTCATATGGATGAATACAACTATGGTGATCAATTTGTTTAGAAAATTTATATCTTTTATGCATTTAGAAGTGTAACTACTAGAAATGATGTAGTATGCCCTAAGCTTTAAGTTATTCTTGTGTTCTGATAGTTCTTTAGGAGCTTGTATTTTGTGGATATTTGTGATGCATGCATGTGGTAGAGTCATTGGGTGGTTGGATGTGTGTTTTCGAAGTGATTGATGCCACGCGATTGATTGGCATATGGTTGATCAGAAATCAGTTGATTAAAACCTCTAGATAGTTTGGTAGCGTTACATTTGTTTCAATGATCGGTTTCCGAGAACTAATTTATTGAGATGGTTTGGGCATGTGAAGAGGAGGCAATTGACAGCACCAGTTAGAGCAGTAGAAGGCTTAACTGTGGAAGGGAGGAGGAGTCGAGGTAGGCCCAAGTTGACTTGGGATGAGCGGATTAGGAAAGTTTTGCTAGAGTTACACCTCTCTGAGGACATGGTCCAGGATAGGGGTCTATGGAGATGTAGGATTAAGCATAGTTGTTAAAAGCCATCGCCTCTTGCGCCTAGGCCCAATTTCCTAGCAAGGCGAGGCGATTGCGCCTTAAGTCAAGGCAATTGCGCTTTAATTCTCCAAGTGATGGCTCATGCACATATTCCAGTGAGATTCCTAGATCTTCCTAGATTCTGGTCAAATTCTTTAAATTCTGGCAAGATTCCAGCTAGATTTCCTACTTTTATCTAACGAAAACTATTTTTCTACACTTATAAACAAGCATTTATAACTTTTGGTACTAAATAGACGATATAAAATGTTATATAATAGCTTTAGTTTTATTTTATTTGAAGAATAGTATCAACTTTCTATTATATAAAAATATTTTAAGTTTTTTTGTTGTGCGCTTTTTTTTTTCTCAGGCCCGCGCTTTTTTTGCGCCTTACGCCTAGGCCACAGGCGAGACCTATGCGCCTTGAGTGCGCCTAACGCCTTTAATAACTATGGGATTAAGGTTAAAGACTTTTAGGAGTACATTCATTAGGTCTGAGCATTGAGGCAGATGTTCAGCGTTTCTTTATGGTCTAGGCGGATTTTGCATTGATTGTGTTTTTTTTCATATATGTTACCTATATGATATGTTTAGTATCGCTCTTTTTAAAGATATGTTTAGTTTCTCGCTTTTCTACTATATGTCTTTGGTGTCGAGGGTCTCTCTGGAAGCAGCCTCTCTATCCCTAGGGATAGAGGTAAGGTGTGCCTACATCTCACCCTCCCCAGACCCTACCAATAGCTTTGCTATTTGTGGGATTTACTGGGTACAATTGATTGATTGATTGATTGATGACTTCTTATGCACATCTAAACACCTGTGTAGAGACGCTGCAGTAGCTAAAGATTTCTAAAATAAGTTACCTTACTGTCTTATCACTATGAGCTGTTGATTTTTTAAACATTATGCGTGGTATGTTATTGCAAGAAAAACACATATTCTTCTGTTTAACTTTTCAATGAAAGAGAAGTCCATAACAGTTTAAAATGGCGATCTCTCTTATTGTAATTTTCTATATTTTTCTCACTTGTTTGTAGCCAAAACATAAGAACTCAACACCTAGCAAGAAAGTTTCAAAGCTTTCAGGCGTCTCAAATGTTGTAGATGATGATGATGAAGCTTTAATGAAGGTAAATTTCTCTTTGTTTGCATGAATTTGTGCTTCTCATTCGTCTAAAGATTTATAACCAAATAGTCAACCCTATTGATTCAGGCCATTGCTCTTTCTCTACAAGATTCACCGGGATTTTTGGATATAGAGAGCAAAACGCCGCCTCAAAGATCTGATGCAAATACATCAAATGTTGAAAGAAAGCAGAGTGTACGTAAGGATGATTCTGGGAAACGGAAGAGGAAAAACCTGGTAATTGTTTTTTGGGCAGCTGGCATATTTACTTATATACAATCTTACTTTGCTTGTTATTGAACTTCTTTGATTTGATCATGGCAAATAGTTCACAAGTCGAGTGCAAATGACTGAGGATGAGTTGATATTACACTTCTTCCAGTTTGACGGTAATTTCTCAAATTAGTTTTTACTGTTATATCTTTCGTCAAAGTCCAATAGTTTATTCTCTGTTGAACTGACAAATGAGAAAGCTACCAGATTTACCATCTTTTCTTTGCAATAACGGGTATTCTAGTCTTTTTTTTTTTCACATCGAATTATGTTCACCTAGTATTTTTTATATATATAACTTCTTGCCCTAAAAAGGAATTGCTAAATGGACACTTGTTATCGCAGAAGCAGGCAAAGGGGGAATAAATTTACGCGACTTGCAGAGAGCAGCAGCGTTACATGATTTTACATGGAACGATGATGAGATGGAGCATATGATTCATTTCTTTGATAGTGATGGAGATGGGATGGTTAGCACTTCATCGTACTTTATTAATATTCTTCTAAATCACCCACCTTTGCTATTTTATAAACCTTTCTGTTCCTGGTGGCAGCTAAGTCTCGAGGATTTCACGAAGATTGTTGAGCGCTGCAACATGAGACAAGGGTCCGAAAACGGAGAACGGGCTTCAATGGCATCATGAGCATTTTTCAAAGAGACCTCTTCAATGGGCGATGTCACTGTGTTGATCCAATTTGTCAAAAAGAACTCTACAAGCCTATTTCTGTCGAGTCGACTTAACTTGTTTCACCATCCAGGCCTATTAGCTTGACGAGCTCTTATGAATCACTATACAATTTATCATTTTGATGCGAGTTCAGCTGTAATGCTGTAATGGTATTGATATGGTCTAGTTTTCGTGTTCAAGTACTTGTACGTGCAGGTTCCTAAAATGCCTTAACGACTAAAAATTGAGCAGAAGTTTAACACAAATATAAACATCAGAAGAAAATATAGGTTTTGATATCTTTGGTAGTTCAGGTACCATAAGGTGGAATGAGGTTAGGAAAACCATAAACTAAGAACATGCTTCAATTTCTTTATTTAATTACAAATCATTAATCACGCTATGTGGCATTGAACCAATAATCTTTTTTTTTTTTTTTTTTTTTTTTTTTTTTTTTTTTTTTTTATTGATTACCAAATGTTAAATCTAGCTTTAGAAAAGTTAAATGGGTGTTATTAATCCTACAAAGTTCAAAGTTAAGGGGCATACATAACCAATGTTTTGAAACCCGTACGGGACTGGCCGGTCTAACCGGAACCAGAGTCTTATTCGGCCTGGGTTAGGATTCTAGAACTAGGGGCGGACCCACGTTAAGCGGAACGGGGTCCCCGGACCCCAATCTTTTTTTAGAAAGTAGTAGAAGCGGTATAAATTAGGGGTGAGCAAAAGTCGGGTCAACCCGAAAAAACCCGAGAACCGGACCGAGAATTTCCCGAAACCGAACCGATATTATATATAATACTTGGTCCTCGGTTCTTAATTTAACAAGAAATCGGGTTCGGTTCGGTCCTCGGTTTTGGACCGAAGGTAACCGAATTGTCTAAAAGTGGAACAATGTGTTATTATAGAATGCCACACGCCTACCAATTTTGACTAGTTCTACACATTAAGTAACCGACTTAAAATTACAATTATGACTATGACTTAGACCATGTGTAGTGGTGAACAAACATAATGCCCCTACCATGGGGCATTATCCGACACGTGGCATCCTAGTCATCGTTGGGCATTATAGCAAAAGTGGCGTAGTGGGGCATTATGTCAATAACCCCCCCCCCATTCAATCATTTCACAATTTTTTTTTAATTAAAACATAAAAAGCTTCATTAATTTAAAATAAAAATTACACTACTTGAAAAAAAAAACTGAAAAAAAAAACCGAAAAAAAAATAAAGTTAAAAAAAAAAAAACATGATCTAGAGTCCATGTTTTTCTCTAATTTTTTGGCGACGCATTTGCGCAAGGATCAACGCATCGCCTTGTAGGTGGTCGATAGGTTTGGACAAAAACTCAATGTCCTTTTCCATTTGTCTCGCCTCTTGCATCTCGTTAAACTTTTTGGTTTCGGCCACTCGTTCTTTCATAATCTCATAACGTTGGTGGCCGAGGTCGCGAATGTCTTGGAGACGACGGTTCATCTCCTCGAAATCTTCCTTTAACTCGAGATCGGAAGACGACTCGACCGTTTTTTTCCCAGTTCCCTTTCTTCTACCGGTGGGTCGGATCAACTCTTCTTGAATTCCCTCGTCAACGTCCACCGCCTCATTTAAATCAACATTGCGCCCACTTTGGACTTTTTCGTAGTAGCTCCCAACACTATAGTACGTGAAAGGGCATTTCGTCCTCTCAAACTCCTCCAAAGTCCTCGTTAAAACCCCGACGTCACTTTCACCGCTCGGGCGAGTATCGTAGTTACGTTGGTAAACTTCTTGGAACGCGTGAGACTTGTTGTTGATGTCGGTCCATTTGCTAGAAATGGAATCTTTGTCTCGATGTTCGCCTTGACCCCACGTGCTAAAAAAGAGTTCACGAACCCCATCCCAAAAAACGGGATCCGTTTGAAAGTTTGCTACAAATTAAAAAAAAAAAGTAAAAAAATAAGTTGTATGTTAAAAATAAAAGTAAAAAATAAGTAAAAAAAATAATAATAAAAGAGTTACCCGTTTCTTCGTCCTCCGAAACGTCGAGCCACGCCCGAGTCAACGTGAATTCCTCCTCCTTCGTCCATTTAATGATAGTTTTTGTACGTCGAGGTTCGTCCTTATCCTTCTTCTTATGCGATCTTCTGCCGCGTTTTGATTTGTCTTGCACCGGTTCGGGTTGCGTCTCCGGCACGACATCGACATCGGGTTCGGATTCGGGTTCGGGTTGTGGTTGTGACGGTTGCGACCCGCCGGCTTGACCATAGCCGAAGGTGGGAGGTACAAACGGAGTGGCGCCAGTCAAGTAAGCCGCGTACGGTAAAAAGTTCGGGTCCATGTCTTGAAGGTTATACGGGTTTTGCGGTTGGGTTGTGTTCGGGTTCGTGGGTCTTGCGGGGACACCAAAAGGGGGTCGGAATGGATGCATGATTGTATAAAAAAGTAGGAGAAAGTGGGTGTTTTTTATAAAAAATAGAAGAAAGCAGGAGAAAGAGGGTGTTTTTGTATAAAAAATATGATAAAGTGGGTGGATATATATAGTGGGGTAAATTTTTAAATTAAAAAAAAAATAAATAACAATTTTGACCGTTTGCCAACGGTCTAATTTGGATCCCCTTTAATTTTTCAGCGTTTTAATTAAAACGCCACACTTGATTTTTTTCAAAAATAACGCCCGGTCACGCCCTATGTAATGGGGGCCGGGGCGTTATATTTTATAAATCACGCCCCACTACGGGCGGTCTTATTAGCAATTAATTAGTCCAATATTGAATCATGATCCGCACATCTACCCAAAAACATATAACCGACTTGTTGACGTAAAATAATACAAGCAGCTATTAATCAATACAATCACTTTATAAACATTCGATCCAAACAGCTCTGAAATATGCCATATAATCAATTAATCGATGAAAGTAGGAGCAAAATGGGAAGAATTGGGTATAGTTAACATGTCTTGAAATCTGGATGATGATAGCAATAACAGGGAATTCTCTGGAATAAATTTTGAAGTAATATGGAATGTATTTGCAGGTTTAACATACCTTAGAAAGTCGGTCTCGGGTATTAATGTAAGACCGACGACCCGATTGAGTAAAGGACCGATACCATAGGGTCCAGTCTTCGGTTCTTCATATTTAATAAAATCGGTTATCGGGTCGCGTCGGGTATTGTGCGGGTCGGGTCGGTTAGTGTAGTATGCTCACCCCTTCTATTAAACCCCATAAAATAATTTAGTTGGACCCCATGACAATGAAAGTGAGTCTGATGTACTGGTAAAACCCCTTATTAACACACAAAAGGTCCCGGGTTCGATACTTATTGCGTTTTTTTGTGTTTTCTTTTTTAATCTGATTTTAAAGTTTGGTATTTTAGTAGCCTTTCAAAAGAATCAAAACACAGCAAAATCAAAAGGCACGCTCTTTTCCTTCCTGTGCACCATCCACAATCAAGAAACCCTCCACCTTCCTCCGCCTCCGGCCTCCCACCGTCGGCTCCCCCTTCCTCCGCCGCCCTATCCGCCTCCACTGGTAAGAATCTTTTTTTTTTTTACTTCTGTAACTTGAATTTTGGTAAAAATGTATGCGATTAAGTATGAAAGTGGAAAACGCTGCAAGAGGATTAACCTGTTTTTCGATCCATACCATACTGTTGACCATATTTAAGATTGATAAAATGATTTCTTTATCATGGATCAACTGTTGGTATCAATATAAAAATTTTACGGTGATAAGAAAGTTTGGAACTTTATCATTCAGATAATGCCTTTTGACTCGGGCTAGTTGTTTTCATTGTAATCTGAAGGGGTATGGTCCCAAATCTCGCGTCAGCACGATCGCGAATGACCATTACCCTCATCAAAAACCTCCAACAGCAATAAACTCTCCAGTGTCCGCGGGGGCACATGCGAACACTGCGGTCCAATCTGTCCATTGATGAGAAGAATTACCTTAAGGACGGAAACTAATGTAACACATAGCGATGCGGCTCCGCACCGCATCCTATGAACATTTTCGTCACGACAAGGGATCTGGACAACAGGAACAGTCACTCAGCAGGCGATGCGGCATAACACCGCATCCCGCGTGAATCATGGATGGAACAACCAACGCGGGAACTACATCAAGGACCGCAAGCAGCGATGCGGCTTGGCACCGCATCCTGCCTACAAGGCAAGTGGGTCTGACACCACAGTGCAAGTGGCACTGGGAACAGTCGCCTACTGGCCCACGTGTATACAACAGTCTGACACCACAGCAGGACGTGGCATCACCACAGTATCCGACAGGTCTGACACACCTGCAAATAGCTGTGCGATGTCAGGCTAGCTACTCAACTACCCTCCTCCACTCCTCGGCTATAAATACTGACCCCAAACCAGGTTTGAGGTATCACTTCTCAACTCTCTCAATACTACTACTATCACACTTTGCTTCCCAAGCAAACTACTGATTCTCACGTCGAAGAGTGGTAACAAGGAGCACCCCCCACCACATCCTCCTTGTTGCGAGTCACGGTTTGTTTCCTTGTGCAGGAAACCCACCACCAGACGATCCAGCCAGCGATCCTTGGAAAGAAGGGATTAACCCTCTTGACGAGACCAGTGAGTTAACCCGCCCGGTTAACCATTGTTTCATCATTGGCGCCCACCGCTACTCTTAGCACTTTTTCCAACCATCCCTTTCTCTTTAAAGATCATGTCTGATCGTCAAAACAACACCACCGGGGATAACCTAAACCCCGCAAACCAAGGGCCTGCGGGAACCATTCCCCTAGCCCCAAATGCCGAACACATTGGCCCATCAACGCAAGGGGGCGCATCCCTTACGTTTGGGCACGATTTATCACAATACGCTCCTGTGATACCTGCAGGCATGAACCTTCATGCCTGGTACGACCAACAAGCAGCTATGCTGGCTGCAACATATAACAGAGCTTGCGCAGAAGCGCAGGTATCTGTGGGACCCACCCCAGCACCACACACCCCTGCAAGTCGTACTTTACAGTACGAAGGCAAGGCCCCATCACATCCGGCCTCCAGAAGCAGGCACGAAGATCGCGGTTCCTCTTACTGCGATGTCCGCACACTTCATGAGGACGACTCCACATATGGGTCCCGCCACAGGAGCCATATACAGAGTCGCCTAGGGCCACACGGCGAAACTAGGCGACAGTCTACAGCCCACCACGGTCTAGGCATTCACAGCCGATTGGGACCCCAGTCCTACCGTGAAGGGCAAGGCTATACCGACCCGGACGATGGTACATACCGCGCGGAATCCCATGCCACCAGCAGCAGACCGGGAGGACGAAACTACGTTCCTCCCACTTATCCCCGCACTACGTACCTCCGCGCTGCAAAGCAGCACCGCGGACAACCCTACAGGCCGAAATCAGCGGCCGAAAACTCCAAGTTCGTCCCAGAAATCGCCCACGCCGATGTCACCACCACAAAATTCCCATTAAATATTGGGAAGTACAACGGTTCGACCGACCCAGATGATCACAACAACATCTTCGTCGGCGCCGGGTGCAACGGTAGGTGGGATGAACCCACCTGGTGACATTTTTTCCCACAGACCCTAATAGGTCTGGCCAGGGCCTGGTTCGATTCTCTACCACCAGGGTCACTAACCTCATTCGAGGACTTGCAGGAAAAGTTCCTCGCACACTTCAGCCAACAACGACGCCATGAACGTGATTCCATGGACGTAATGAACATCTGGCGCATGGATAATGAATCGCTTGACGCATTCGTTGTCCGTTACAATAAAGAATGCCTAGAGATAGGCGATGTTGCCGATCAAATGGCGCGTAACCATTTCATTGTCGCCGTTAAAGACGAGCAGATGGTTATGAATATCTCTGGCAAAGATGGGTTGCCTAAGAAGTGGGAAGATGTCATGACTGCGGTCAAGACATACGCCCAGACTCAGCCGTCCCTAAAACCGCACATGTCAAAGGCACAACCCCAGGCGGAAGGCCAGTCTTCCCGCCAAGAGCCGAAGCGCAGCAATAAGCGCAACCGGGACACATGGAATCGGGGCAGCGATTCCAGACCATACGTCCCACGAAGCAACCAGCCCGATGCAAGGGCTACAATCAACGCCCAGCGTGAAAATCGGGCGTCAAAAAAGGAATCTCGGGACCGCAGCTGGACCGAGATTAACCAGTCGCCAAGCGACGTTCTTCTCACGGACGCACAATTCCTGCGACCGGCCCAACCGATGAAGTCCAAAAAGAACCAGGATCTCGCACTATACTGCGAATATCACAAGGACAACGGCCACACAACAAACAGCTGCATCAGTCTCCGACTGGAGATTGAGCGAGCCCTAAAAGAGGGAAAACTGCAACATCTGTTGACAGGCGCACAAAAAGCTACCAAGCGCATCACTCCCCACAACGAGGGCACCTCCACGGGAAAGAGGACCATGTACGTAGCCTTTACCCACATGATCAACGGAGGAAAAGGTAGGCCGCGCAAGGCGGGAAGAAAACCGGAGAATGACTGGAAAGACGAGCAAGTCGTCTTTCCAAAAGTCCGAGGCGGCCCGCGCGATAGACGCGCCGTAGTTATCACAGGCCACCTGGCTCACTACTGTACCGAGCGATTGTTCATCGACCCGGGCAGTACATCCGATATTATATACGAGCAATGCTTCAACCAGTTCGATCAAGAAGACAAAGATCGACTGCAACCAGCGGATTACCCGTTGGCCGGGTTTGCAGGGGAAACCGTATTCCCCCTGGGCCAGATTACTTTTCCTGTGCGCCTCACCAACGGGAGGCACACAAGAACGGAGGAGGTAAACTTCATGGTTTTACTGCACACCTCCAAATACGACGTACTTCTCGGGAGAGAATCCCAGGGCGATTTTAACATGATCACATCCGTCCCCCACTCCGCTATTGGTTTTCCAACCGAGACTAGGGTCGCGATAATATACGCCAGAAGGGAAGTTTTGTCTACGGACGACCTACGTCCAGCCAAGGTAGCAAGGCCCACCCCCAAAACGCAACCAGAAAAATGGGTGCTTAATGCAAGGCACCCAGACCAAACGGTTACTTTGGGCCATGCCTTGACACCTACCATCAGAGCGCGCCTGAAGCAACTACTCTTCAGGAACCAAAACATTTTTGCGTGGACACCCGCTGACATGACAGGGGTACCGCGCGACATAGCGCAACACTTCTTGAATACCATGCCAGGTATCAAGCCAGTGATCCAAGGCCAACGCCACCTTGGATCAGCAAAAAACGCGGCGATGGAAGAGCAGGTACAGGAGCTGCTCTCCGCAGGGATCCTGCGGGAAGTCAAATACCAGACTTGGTTATCCAACCCAGTCATGGTAGAAAAACCTCAATAAGGCCTGCCCCAAGGATTGTTACGCACTTCCGGAGATCGACGAGAAGGTCGATAACCTCGCACCATTTCGATGGAAGTGCTTCCTCGATTGTTACAAAGGCTACCACCAAGTACAGATGGCAATCGAGGATGAAGACAAAACGGCATTCCGCACTCCTACCGGGAACTACTGTTACACCAAAATGCCGTTCGGGTTGCGCAACGCCGGCGCAACCTATCAAAAGTTGATGAACGACACTTTTCGCGGTCAAATCAGCAAAAGTGTCGAAATCTATATGGACGACCTGGTCGTCATGAGCATGGAGGAAGACACCATGCTCAAGGATATCGAAAGAACATTCCAGACTCTGCGAAGCGTCAACATGAAGCTTAATCCAGGGAAATGCTCGTTTAGAATGGAAGAAGGCAAATTCCTCGGATTCATCGTAACCAAGGATGGATTCAAGGTAAACCCGGAAAAAGTTCAGGCGATCGAACGCATGCCATCGCCCTCAACGATGAAAGAAATGCAACGACTAGCCGGCAGGCTAGCCGCACTTAACAGATTCTTAGCCAACCACGCGGCTAAGTCATACCCTTTCATCAAAACTCTGCGGAGCTGCCTAAAAAAAGAACAATTCCAATGGACCGCAGAGACCGAAAAAGCTTTCCGGGAGATGAAAGAGTGTTTGATCCAGCTCCCAACTTTAACCGCACCACGAAAAGATGAGCCACTTATTCTATACTTGTCTGCCGCAGACAACGCGGTAGGCGCGGTACTCATAGTGGAACGGGAAGGAGTTCAAACACCCATCTACTACATCAGCAAAATGCTCAACGACCCAGAGACAAGGTACTCCATCATGGAGAAATTGGTACTAGCACTAGTGCACGCATCGAGACGTTTACGACGTTACTTCGCAAACCACGTCATCACAGTGTTAACTAACTACAGAATCGGCCCGATCCTGTCCAAACCAGACATCTCTGGGAGGTTAGCAAAATGGGCAATTGAGCTGGGCGCACTTTCATTGAACTATAAGCCGCGCCCCGCAATCAAAGGCCAAGTTTTGGCTGATTTCGTTGCTGAAGTACCAGCAAACCGCATTCAAGAATGCGAAGAAGAACAAAATCCTACATCACCACCACCCTCCGCAGAAACCTGGGCACTATATACAGATGGTGCGTCCAACGAAGATGGTGCTGGTGTAGGTCTACGACTTGTCATCCCCGATGGCCAAGAGCTAACATACGCAATCCGCCTCGATTTCAAAAGCACGAATAACGAGGCGGAATATGAGGCTCTACTGGCAGGGCTGCGTTTGGCGGTCAAACTCGACGTCAAACATTTGGAAGCACATGTCGACTCACTACTGGTTGTAGGGCAGATACGCGGTGACTATGCCGCAAAAGGGGATATCTTGATCCTCTACCTCGAACAAGCCTTGCAACTAAAATCACGGTTCACCTCCTTCAATATTCACCATATCAACAGGAGTGACAACAAACCTGCAGATGCACTATCAAAACTTGCATCCACCAGCTTCCAACACCTGGCAAAAGAGGTACGCATCGAGATTCTGCAAAATCCTTCAGTACCCCTGCGCCAAGTCAATGTCATCCAGTACGGTACAACATCCTGGATGACACCGATAATTGAATACTTACAATCAGGTGTTACTCCCGAAAGCAAGGCAGAAGCACGCAAGCTACAATACAAAGCGTGTCATTACCAAATGGGAGACGGTATCTTATACCGTAAATCATACCTGGGGCCACTCCTACGATGCGTAAACCCCGAAGATGCCATATACCTTATCAAAGAAATTCACGAGGGAATATGTGGCATACACGCAGGCCCGCGCATGGTTGTGGCCAAAATCATGAACGCCGGGTACTATTGGCCCGGCATGCACCTGGACGCAGTTAAAGTCTTACGCAAGTGTATCAATTGTCAGCGACATGCCAAAACCTTGCGCCCCAAGAACAACCTAATCCCTGTCACCACCGCATGGCCATTCCAAAAATGGGCAATCGATGTGGTGAGACCATTTCCAGACGCACCCGGTGCAGTGAAATTTATCATAGTGGCTGTTGATTACTTTACAAAATGGGTAGAGGCAAAGCCACTTGCATCCACCACCGCTATGATAACAAGGAAATTCGTGTGGGAACATATCATCTGCCGTTTCGGTCTACCAATGTGCATCGCCACCGATAACGGTACCAACTTCGCCGCTGATGACTTTCAAAAATGGCTAAAAGAGCTAAACATTGAACACATATTCTCCTCAGTGGCGCATCCGCAAGGGAACGGCAAAGTCGAGAGTATCAATAAAAGCTTAGTGGAAGGCATCAAAGCACGGTTGGGAACAGCCAAACGCGGCTGGGTTGATGAACTCCCAAGTATTCTATGGGCTCACAGGACAAGCCCAAAAACAAGCAATGGGGAGACACCCTTCAGCCTGGTGTATGGCACTGAAGCGATGATCCCCGCGGAAGTAGGCCTCCCCTCCCCTAGAATGTTGGCTATCAACAAGATAGACAACAATGAGGAACGCAGGGTTGACTTAGACCTCTTGGAAGAAAGACGCGAGAACGCTGCCATCAATGAGGCCAAATACAAAACAAAACTTGAAAAGTACTACAATGCACGCGTTCGCATTTGTACTTTCAACCCGGGAGACTACGTCCTTCGCGACAATGAGGCATCTAATGCGGAATGCCCAGGGAAACTTGCCCCCAAGTGGGAAGGACCCTACCTCATCCAAGAGGTCTTGGGCAAAGGCGCGTATAAACTTCAAACATTGGAAGGCGAAACTATCGCACGCACATGGAATGCACAACAGCTTCGACGCTGTTATATGTAAGCCATGTTTTGTTTTTACATTCACCATGTAACCTATCAGGCCACGGGCCATTTGCAAATAAATAAATAGACGATTCAATGCAATATTGTTTATCTATTTCTATTATAAATGCGTGTTCCACTCTGAGGTATACACAAAAACAGATTAGCAAAATCTTCATTCGTGATACCCACACAGAGTGGTAAACACACGCAACTATTATAATAGGCCAGCAATGGCAACACTGTTGGTCCGACCAAAGACAAGTCTTCATACTTGCATATCATCTAGATATGCAAATGGCAATTACAGGTTTAGTGTTACTCACAGTAACATTAAACCCTTACAAATTCAAACATGCAAGTAGTAAAAACACTTGTACAAATTGAACGGAACAATTCTTTATATTCAAAAAAGTCCTACACCTGCGCGGTGCACAGAGAATTTACATAAAGTTTTAAACAAAAGGCACGCAGGCCAACCTAATCTTTCTTCGTACCGCTGGAACCCTCACCGTCCTTGCTTGCCACAGAAGGTTTTTCCTCATCTTCTTCATCAGCGTATAACACTCGCAAGCGGTCCACATAGTCCTCCGCTTCTAAACACTTTTCAAGATCTTCGAGACCAGAAAGGGTTATTTCGTTATACGCCTCAACCGCAGCATCAAGAAGCGCTTCAGTGTCCACGCCGTGGAACCCGGATCGCTCATCAGTATGTCCGCCACGAGCTGCAACATTCAAATGACCAATACAGCGGTTATAGCCAGCTTTAAAACCAGCATCCCGGGCACGCTCCTTGATCTCGTTAACACCTGATACAGTCTCAGGTGCATCAAGGATGGCAGTAACAATCTGCGATACAAAAAATACAAAGGTTATCAAAGGCAAACATATAACAAAAATAACAAAAGCAACGAACGCTTACATGCCCGATCCCGTGCATACGCATCCATTCATGGTCAGCCTTGAGCAACTTAAGTGACGAATCAAGACTATCTCTAGCCTCCTCAGCCTCTCTTGCCCGCGCTTCAACCTCCTCAAGGCGGGCAGAAATCTCCTCAATAGTGGCCCACCGGGTCCGCAATTCAGCCTGGTAACAAAACAAAAACAAGTATACAAAAATAAACACTTGTGAAATGTACAAAGTCAAAAGCAAGAAACTTATACCTGGAGGCCCAAGATAGTTTCGGTTAAAGTGGCGCGGTCAGCATTCGCCCCTTCAAGTGCCTTTGCAGTGCGGACCTCCGCCTCCTTGGCCTCTTCTAGAGCCTTGGCGAGGCGCGCTTCCGCCTCTTTGGCCTCTTGGGCAGCCGCAACAGCTGCCGTTTTCTCCTTAGCCAGCGCAGCATTTGCTGCCTTAGCATTGACAAGCTCCTGGCGAACACGAAAGAGAGTTTCATTCTGTTTGGACCAAGAGTCTTTCCAAGCCTTGCGCTCATTAGAAAGTGTCTCGCGCTCATTAGAAAGAGATTCTTTCCAACTCCGGCGCTCAGTGGAAAGCAGTTTGGCAACTGTTTAAGCTCAGCAGTTGCAGCCCACTCTTCAGTCTGCTTATGCTTTTCAAACGCAGCCCTATCCCTTTCAAGCTGCTCCGCACCCTCACGTGCAGCCTTCACCAAATCCTCAGCCTCTGCACGCAAGCGCACATTCTCCTCCTCCCTGCGCGTCAACACCTTATAGTTTTCCATAATGGTGTTGGCCATTACAGAACTCCCAACAAGCAGGGAGGAGAGTTGGTTAATCTGGGCTTCAGTTGGTAAGGCACGGGCCCGGTTGACTTCAAATGGGGTGCCCAGACCACCCAAAATCTCCCTACACGCAGAGGGATCAGCAGAAATGTCATCCCCTTGCATCACAGACCACGGAGGGCGGTGGTAAGCCATGGCCCGATCTTCCGTGTAGGAGCGATAATAATACTCCAATTCAGACTCTTCAGGCTGAATAGGAGTCTCTACAAAACCCGCACCCCCGGGACCGGAACCAGAAGCCTTTTCAGCAGCAGGAGACTTTGGCTTTTCGGTATAAACAAATTTCAGGTTCAGATCATCAGTATCCTCTGGGGTAATGACATTGTCACGAGAATCCACTGTGTCTTGGATCTGGGCCGCAGGCCCCTTCCCAGTGTCCTCCTCCCGCGTAGAGGGCTCAGGTGTAACAACCTTGTGAACCCCCACACCCGCAGCAGTGTCATGCGGGGGAGAAAGAGGAGCATCAAAGATGGAGAACCCTTCATCTTGGGGTTCTGCAATCAAAGAAAACATTTTAAATTACAACTTCAAATACAAATTATTTGACCAAGTAATACATCACGCACTAGGAACAACCGCAGGCTTCTTTTGTCCCACAAAAGCCCTGCGTCTGACCTGAATCTTCGGTTTCTTTCCCTCACCAGCGTCAACAGCTTTCCCCGCCATCCTCTTCTTCTCATCGGCAGCCTTTGAACCCATAGTGGTTCCACCTATGGCCGCACCAGCACCTGGCACACCCAAGCCCTCAAGGGTGTCAGATACTACCACATAATCGGTATATCTGCGGAAGTGAGATCGAGAGATACCTGCTGCTTGCGGAACCAAAGGCGGAACCGCAGGAGCTTCAGTTTTCTTCTTGCCACGACCCCGCACTGGTTTATCAACTTGTTTCTTCTCCGCATGCTTTTTGGGGGCACCTTTTGGCTCAAACTTGCCAAGGGCCCCAAGAGTACCTTCATGAAGAATATCAGCAACATGAAACTAATAAGGCCAGAAAATAAGGCTACGAATTATACCTTTGCCCTGCGGCGGGGGTGCATTCAGTGCCTCGCGTGTAGGAACGCGGGAGTTATGAAGAATGGTCAAATTAAACCCTGCACCTTCAGCAGTCTGGACAATATCAACCTTGCCAGTAAAGGTTGGATCAAATATCTTCCACAGCTCAACAACTTCTTCTGATAGTACAAGTTCAAATTAGTAAGCAAACAAGGGAATAATAAAACCGCATAAGGGTAAGAACACTTACCACCAGTTTTCTCCCGCACGATGGGCATTGCATGCTTATCGGCCCTAGTTAGTAACATCCGCAACATCCACAACTCGGTGTTCTTCAACCACCTATGCTCTATAGTTCTCAACCGTGGGAACCAATCCGCATTCCCTGCATTAGGAATGGCAATGTCCTCCACAGGGATAGGCTCATTAACATTCCGCAAAGTCATGTTGACAACAACCGCAGCAGCTTTAACATAGAAGAATTTGCTCTTCCACTTTGTAATACCCTTGGGAGGGGTCATCAACTTGACACTTCTGTACCGTTCTCGGAAAGAGAAAAAACCTGTGTTCACCGTCAACTGATAAAACCCCCGGAAATTATCAACGGTGACTGGCAAACCAAGGGCACGAAAAGTCGATTCAAAGTGCCTAATCCGAATAAACCCAAAAGGGCTCATCTGGGAAATATGAACCCCGTAATGCTCCAAACACTCAGCAACAAAAACGGTCAATGGTAAACGAAGGTTACCATCAATGAAAGAATCGGCCCACATGGTCACATGACCGGCTGGAGCACAAGCACCGGTATCACCGTCTTGGGGGTAAACAGCCCCAAACTCGGAGGGCATTTGTGTACTGATCATCAGTTGGTCGAACGACGCTTTCGACCACTTCAACGGTGGCAAACCACCACCAGGAACACTGCCACCATCATCATCTTCTTCCCCGGCCACCGGAGAAGAGGCTTCAGGGTTTTCACCCTCCACATTATGTGGGTTAGATGGATCAGCCATCAGAAATACGAAGAAGAGAAGTTTCGAGTTACACAAAAACTCAGAAAACTCAGAAAGTTTCCGGAAAGAAGACAGGTTCACCGGAGAAGACGAAGAGAGCACACACCTTTTTCACCGGAGAAATTTTTCAAATTTTGAACAAAGTGAGGGGAACCCAAACGGTTTCCCCTTATATACTCATCGCAATTAATGCGATGGAGTAACCGACTTACAAAGTTCAAAAAGGACCACTTACGTTTCGCCACGTGTTCAGCAACCTTTCAGTTGACGGTTATCACGCGCGCGTGGCCGCCCACGCGCCTGACAGAATTGACCTTTATACTACTTGCTACAGTGCAGTTATGACCTCGGTCAATGCACCAGTCCTTTCAGAACATCACATGTCAGAATTCTACTGACTTTCAACAACCCACACGTGCTATCAGCCACATGGACAATACAAAAGCGACAAACTTATCCAAACTTAAGCAACCACTCGAGAGTAGTTATTACGAACCGCAACTATGCGAACGGTAGCTACGGAAGAGCCACAACTAACGCACCATGCGGAGGAGCAAAGCTACTTCAAGGAAAACTGCTTGTCAACTAAACATTAAGGACAGTGGTTACAAAACGAATAAGGACGAGTTTCAACCAACTTCCCAAGTATCCATGGTGATCTCCTCCGGCAACACCACTTATAGAAAAGCTACTTTCCACAAACGCGTGAAGGAAAGTAGCTCCAGAACAGTGGTAACAAGTCTGCCTATGACTAGTTACCCACCTATGGAGCGCATAGAATAAACAATGGTGGGCACAACCCTACCTATGACCATGTTTATCTGCCCATAGTCCAGATTCACATTGTTCGACCAAACACGGCCAACAATGGCGCAACTACCCCACGATCCTCAAACGAACATGGCCAACAAGGTACGACAACGAGGTAATCGCAAAGAACATGCGGTTACTAGAGAGCTAAGCCTCAGAGGATGTGCGGTTACTTGAGAGATAAACCGCAGAGGACATGCGGTTACTTGAGAGATAAACCGCAGAGGACGTGCGGTTACTAGAAAACTAAACTGGAGAACATGAATACCCCACAAGAGAGGGTTCATCATTGCATGTCCAGTTGCTAAACATAGAGCTTGAGCAAAGTACTTACAACTTTGCACTAGCTGACGCAGAGCTTCCAACTAGACTGAAGAAGACACATCTTCAGTCACGATCTCAAAGGTTGGTTCGAACCCTGCTAACACCTTCAGTCACCGTCTCAAAGGTTGGTTCGAAACACCAACAGGTGGCTGATGACATCAACAAAAGGTAGACTAAGAGTCAAGTCCGTGGCTGAGAATTCCGCATCAGACGGAACTTGCTCACCATGCACCCTTCTCAAAGGAAGAAACAATCCACTAGAAAGGCCTACTACTTACTTAAAGAAGGCGCCATCTGCATGGCCCATACTTAACCTTCTAGACAACATAGTCCAGTATCCCTCCCACATGCAACTCGCATACGGAAGGAACACTAGACTGGGGGGACTTGAAGGGGTATGGTCCCAAATCTCGCGTCAGCACGACCGCGAATGACCATTACCCTCATCAAAAACCTCCAACAGCAATAAACTCTCCAGTGTCCGCGGGGGCACATGCGAACACTGCGGTCCAATCTGTCCATTGATGAGAAGAATTACCTTAAGGACGGAAACTAATGTAACACATAGCGATGCGGCTCCGCACCGCATCCTATGAACATTTTCGTCACGACAAGGGATCTGGACAACAGGAACAGTCACTCAGCAGGCGATGCGGCATAACACCGCATCCCGCGTGAATCATGGATGGAACAACCAACGCGGGAACTACATCAAGGACCGCAAGCAGCGATGCGGCTTGGCACCGCATCCTGCCTACAAGGCAAGTGGGTCTGACACCACAGTGCAAGTGGCACTGGGAACAGTCGCCTACTGGCCCACGTGTATACAACAGTCTGACACCACAGCAGGACGTGGCATCACCACAGTATCCGACAGGTCTGACACACCTGCAAATAGCTGTGCGATGTCAGGCTAGCTACTCAACTACCCTCCTCCACTCCTCGGCTATAAATACTGACCCCAAACCAGGTTTGAGGTATCACTTCTCAACTCTCTCAATACTACTACTATCACACTTTGCTTCCCAAGCAAACTACTGATTCTCACGCCGGAGAGTGGTAACAAGGAGCACCCCCCACCACATCCTCCTTGTTGCGAGTCACGGTTTGTTTCCTTGTGCAGGAAACCCACCACCAGACGATCCAGCCAGCGATCCTCGGAAAGAAGGGATTAACCCTCTTGACGAGACCAGTGAGTTAACCCGCCCGGTTAACCATTGTTTCATCATAATCCTACCACTTTTATCCACCAATTTGTTTTTTGCTTCTGTGACTTGTATTTTAGTATATACCACTTTTATCCACCAATTTTTTTACCTCTTTAACTTGAATTTTGGTACATACTAGTATTAATCTTGTTGACCTTCTTGCCAATGTTTCGGTCGACGATGTAATGGATCATTTTCAAAAGATGAAAGCTCGTCGGGAACAACTCTAAAAGTTTGTGATGCTTTTTTTTTTCGTTTCGAAAGACATCTTATGTTTATTGTGTGTTTTCTAATGAGTAATGATTATACAATTTTGTTATGGTATTGTATTTTATTATGTTCCTCATCCCGACCCGACCCAAACGACGACGACCCGAAAATTTTAACTTTTGTTTGTCAAAAATTTGAACACCGAAAAAAGTGGACCCCATTGAAAAAAAATCCTGGGTCCGCCACTGTCTAGAACTAGTTTGATACGTATTGGAGGTTGGACCAAAAAAGTAACTGTCAGACTGGAAAACCGTTCGGTTAAACCGGAATTTTAGGGGGGTCAAATCAGAAATTGTTTAAATTCTTGCAATGTTACCGTATTTTAATTTATAATACTTACCACCCTATTCAGTTCTTATATCCGGTTTGACCGGCCCGACCCGACACCAGACCGTTTAACATCGGGTCATCCTATCCGGTTCTTATATCCGATTTGACCGGTCCGACCAGATACCGGACCTTTAAACATAGGGTCCAAACATTGTATAAAACAACTCATAATATTGTTATCCTTCTCAAACACCATCAGGAACGAGAGCGCAAAAATGGCTCAAACGCTGCAACTGGCAGCAACATTCACACTTTCACCCACTAATCATCCAAACAAACATTCAAGTTCACCGATAATGTGTTTTCCAAAGATTAGGGCAGAAATTTCACTTCAAGAACACCCTTTTCCCCCAAACGCCATGCGAAGAAAGCTTGATTCCAGTTGGATGGGTGGATTTAGTCTCGGAATTGATCTGGGTTTGTCTCGAACTGGGCTTGCTATCAGTAAAGGCTTCTCTGTTCGTCCACTCAAGGTTTGTTCTTTACAGTTTGTAGACCTGAATCATCACAATTTCAACTGGTTATAATCTTTTTAATTTTTTTTTGTTTCATGTGTTTAGGTTCTTGAATTAAGGGGCCAAAAGCTTGAGACGAGTCTCATTGAAATTGCTCAACAACAGGTGATTTTTATAATCAGTATTGACTGTTGCATGTTTAGCTGTTTAGGGTAGTGATTGTTAACTGTTTGTTTGGATCTAAACAACTTTGATTTAAAGAATTAAGTTATTTGACTTTCAAAAGTCAAACGCTGACTTTTTGGGGTCACTGGGAGTTAAGGTTACAAAGAGTGAAAGAACTCAAGAGGATTAGATTTTGGAAGACTTCATTCTGTGTTATTTGTAGTATCTTCATGAACTTGATGTTTGACTTTTGATGGTCAAATGTGTACTTTTCACCTATGATCTTGACAAGAGTTATTATCAATTTATCATTGTGTAGCAAAGTTGTAGATATATGCAAATGTACTATAATCATAGTGCGTTGGGTGGGTGACTGGTCAAAACAAGTTTGGGTCGAACGATCATCTTAAAAGTGGTCATTGCGGTTTGGGTCATATTATAATATAAGTGCTACCGAACATGCGTATAGTACAAGTATATGGTTTTGTACCATTGCTAAACTAGATGGTAAGATGTTCAAATTGTATCTAAACGTTTGTGTGCGTTTGTGCATACCTTGTAAATAGGAGGTAGATGAGTTCATTGTCGGGCTGCCCATTTCATCAGATGGAAAAGAGACACCACAATCTAATAAAGTTCGTAGTGTTGCTGGTAGGATCACCATTCGAGCTGCAGAGAGGTATAGTTTTACTATTTTTATGGTTTTAAGTCCCAAAAAAGGGCCCACTTATATATTTCCTATCTAAATTTGGCATGGAATTTTGTTTGTTTAATCTCCAAAAGTTTATTCTAATCATGTTTTTTTTGGTTGAATATAGTCTATGGATATTCTAAGGGAATGAAAATATATCTTATCCAGTTTTAAATGAAGAAATGTCTTGTTTGGCACCTAAAAAATTCGAACGTGGACCCATTTTTTGGCAACTATATTTTTGTTCATTTTAAATTCATTATATTATATGAATGTAGGGGTTGGAGAGTATACTTGCAAGATGAACATGGAACATCTACAGATGCTATGAACCGTATGATCAACATGTATAAATCTTTTTCACCTTATCCAACATTATTTGCTTATATCAAGTGTCTTTGCTAGGTTACTTTATTTAGTAACTTTAGCAGTAAATTAGAAAACAAAACAATCATTCCTTTTATGCATGTTCCTATCCCGACTGTTCAATAGTCGTCATCAGAAATGATAAGAAGTGGCACAATGAGCTGGTTCGATAACGGGTCAAAATGAGTGATTTTGGTACGGGTTAAAACACACAGGGTTGTGGGTATATTTACAAACAATCTTGTTTATAAGTTGATAATATTTTCAGGGGCCTTAGCAAAACTGCGCGCAAACAGAGTCATGATGCTTATGCTGCCATGGTAAGACTTAATATTTTTCAATATTTTTATCCAATTTCTTTTTGTTCAAATACAAAACACAACCTAGGATTAAAAGGGTATGTGTGTTGTAATTGTTTTTTAAAATCGCGTATATGGGTTTATTCACTGCAGATGGTGCTAGAGAGGTATTTCTCAGAGCATGGAAAAGGAACCGAAATGGTTTTGCCGAAGCAATTAGACCTCCAAGAAAAGCTTCGAAAAGGTCCATCAACGGATTCAGATGACTTGGACTTCTTCTAAGATGACTTGTATAGACGTAGCAAAATGGTCAGGTAACGGGACAAAAAATGTAATTTTTAGAACTCATGAATATAGGGTGGGCCGACTAACAAACACGTTTTTGTCTTCTTCTTTTTTTTTTTTATTTTTAATTTTACTAATAATTTATGTTTAAAATAAGATTAAGAAAAGTTTATTATTATAATGAATGTTAAGTTTTTAAAATAATACCATTTAGAGTGGGTTATAACCTTATAATTTATAAATTGAACCCCTTTAACCAACCTTGTGTGGTAGTATTATAACTCAAATCAACATGTGTACTAGGATTTAAATCTGGCCCTTTTCATTTGTGGATCCTAAATTTGTGTATCAAAGAGAATGATCAATCTTTGGTGTTTAGGACCCCTATATATTTAACGGTCCGGGTTAATATGTGACTCACTTGGTTATGTTATTGTCATCAAGACATTTACGCTGTATAATCCTTAATTGGATTCGTATTTTGTCATAGAATATTAATATTAAACATTAACCTAACGTTAAATTCATGCTATTGTCATTCAACCGCTACAATATCAGCAATTCCATAAGCTTAGGCATATGTTGTTGCTACCACATTTGCTTTGGATTAAAGAAAAAAAAATGATTATGGTTTAGACTCACGAAAAAACATATAGAGTTTATAATAATGGTCTAGAAGCCACACAATAATTAGAAAATTAACCACAACTCGAATTGAAGGGAATTTTTTGTTAATCAAAAGAGGGAGTGAACACGTATTAAATGAATAAAAGGTAAACCGATATTGAAACCTATAATGAGTTTTATGAGCAAAATGATAATTGGGAAAAATTGTATAATGAGACTTCGGAACCATTGAAAACTTCAATAAACCACATAATGCACTTGTACATAATACAATAGAGATTCAATTTTTTGCAATTCTCAACATAAATTTTTATTCAGATTTGAACGATCCTTAATGCATAATAACATCGAGGCGTTCCATCATAACCAAGAAATATGTTAAGATTGCGGATACCACATGATACGTTTGTATGTGATGCTTTGAATGTGATACATTAGACGATTACGTAACTGTTATATTTTCTCTCTCTCTCACTACTTTGGTTATGTCCAATACATTATGTATAAGTTCATTATCCAATTATTGAAATTCTCAACATATTCTTGGTTGATATAAATATTTTATATGTTTAATCTAAACAATTAAATAGAAAAAAAAAATGATGAAAACAATCATTTTGTTTAAAGAGTTAAGTGTCATTTATGTCCCTATGGTTTGTACACTTTTATAATTTATGGTCAAATTTCAAAATTATACCATTTTTCTCCTTCACATTCTTGAAATGTACCATTTCAGTCTAAAAAACTAACCCCAATTAAAAAACACAGTTAGCTCAGGGGGAAAATTGTCATTTTACATAATGGTTTCAGGGTGATTTCAGAGGTTTTTACATACCCTCCATCGTGCACCAACCTCTGACCACTCTAAACCACTATGTAAAATGATCTTTTTACCACTTAGCTAACTAAGTTTTTTAACTAGAATTAGTTTTTTGGACTAAAATGACACGTTTTAAGAATATGAGGAAGAAAAATGGTACGATTATAAAATTTAGTTTGAATTAGCGAAAGTGAACATAGTAGAAGGACCTAACATAAATGAAACTTTTAACTCTTGTTTAACACATGAGAATATGTGATGAAACTAGGGTTTGCGAAGGGCGCCTCTCTTTATATATACCCACCTACACACACTCGTCTCTCAACACCCAATCTGCCTCCTCCCTTCAATCCAAGCAGCAACAATACAAATTTTTTTTTTCTCAGCTTCAATCTCTGTTTTTGAAACTAATTTCCCCCTAGTGTTTGATATTGTCTTTTCTATTTATATGCTATTCGAATTCAACAATCATCTCTGTTTTTTCTTTTCTACACACAGATTTCAAACTATTTTTTCATGAAGTTTTACAGTGATTTTTTTGGTTATCATGAGTAGATTTTGTGAATTGAGATATGGTTGCAGTGATTATAAAAAATTCCTCGTACTGAATGCCATAGCCATGGCATGACAGACACTTTTACACCCATAGAATATGAGCAACCACTTTCTTTATTTTACCTAATTTTTTTTACAGAGAGAGAGGAGTTTGGCTATATATAATAAACTTACAGTGATTTATTTGTATTGCTGTTTAATTCGCCTCTCCTAAAATTAAATCTGACATATGTGGTGTTTAAAGCCCTAATTTTACTCTAGATTTGGGTTACGCACGTCTCCATATTTTCTATTCAAATATATTTATCGTATCTAAACATGTATTATAATCAAATTGAGCTAAAAATGTTTTCATGATGATTTTGGTTGCAGTGATTATAAAAAATTCCTCGTACTGAATGATGCTATCTATAGCCATGGCATGATAGACATTTTTACACCCATAGAATATGAGCAACCAAAATCATTATGATTTCGCTTACAGGACCTTTTGTAACCGACTAACGCCAATACCCTGTGGCATTGGTATGGTGGTGACGTTAGAGGGTGTGAAGGAAACAAGTGTTTAGCCAATCTTTAAGGCGGTGATGTGAATGTGATGGGTGCTAATGCAATCATCTACTTTATTCCTCTCGGTTTGTTTTATTTAATTATTATTTTTACAGGTGATGTGAGAGTAAAAACATTTAAATTTAAATCAGTTGAATGTCAATTTAGACCCGATGGTTTGGTTGCAGTGATTATAAAAAAATTCCTCGTACTGAGTGCCATAGCCATGGCTTGACAGACGCTTTTACACCCATAGAATATGAGCAACCAAATTTATCACTTTATTATTTTACTTGTTCATGAAGAGGAGTTTGGCTATATATGAACTTGCAGTGATTTGTATTGCTGTTTGAATCGTCTCTCCAAAAATAAAATCTGAAATAGGTGGTGTTTAAAGCTCTAATTTCACTATAGATTGGGGTTACGCACGCCTCCATATTTTCCATTCAAATACGTTGCAGATGAATGAAATTAGTTTAATTGATTGAGGATTATGAGTTGTGATAATAACACATGATGTAAGCAAATTGAGGTAAAGAAACATATATTCAAGTTAAAATTGATTGATCAAAGGAGAACAAAACAATAAACAATAAGCAATGTTGTAGAAGGTGCTAGTTGTGGTGATGTGTCGTCTAAAGATTAATTGGAATGATCTTTTTATGTACATTTATATAAATATATAGTTAACTTTATACTTATTATATACAAATTTATAAGTTTGAGAACCATATGTAAAGTTGTGAAAGATAGAGGGGATCAAACGTTAATACCAAAACTTAATTAAACCTAACCCACCATCTCTTTTATTATAGGGCTGCTCTTCCCCTCTCATTATACATGACGCAAAAGAAAGAAGCCGTAGCCTCACTTTTGGTTCCAAATGAGGTAAGAACTCATTCCATTAGATCGATTTGGTCCAATTTTTACCGATTTTCCTTGATTTTGACCTATTTTGACCACTTTCGCCTGGTTTGACCAATTTGCCAAAATCCAGGCGGCAGACCTTCGATGCGAGTTTAATTATCGCTTAGGCGCGATTTCTGCAAACTTGACAATAAGTAATAATGGATTTTAACGATCTCCAACGGCAACGGTTCTAACTTCATAAATAACCATTGGTGGGAAGAAGGTTATGTTAGTGAAGGTCTATTGGATAATATGTGAAAAGGTGGAACCACCATGAGTTATTTTTGAAGTTGAGAGGCCAATGGCTACAAATAATAAATGCTCACATGTCACGGCGATCCAAACTGCTCGATGATCGAGGATCGCTCGACGACCGCTCCAAAAATGCCCAAAAAATGCTCGTTCGATTCTCGCTCAGTTTGTAAATGAGCCGCTCGGATCGGTTCGATTCAAATTCAATCCAAGCATGAGCAAAGGCCCGCTCGCTCGTCGATCGTTCGGCTCAAATTATTTTTATTAAGTCGATCGCTCGGTTTCGCTCAAATTATTTTTATTAAATAATATATATATATATATATATATATATATAGTCTTAGGTTTTAAAGATTAAAAGCCCAAAAAATATACTAGCCCAACTTAATAGTTAATACCGAAATCTAACCCTAAATCCCTAATTCCTAAAACAATCATATAGTCATGAACTGATTGTTCGAATGTTCCATCTGCATATCGCCGCTGGCACACACCAAAATCTAACCCTAAATTCCTAATTCCTAAAACAATCTCATAATCTGATTGTTCGATCTCATCTCCGTATTGCCGCTGCCAGTCTGCCTCACAATCACATATCATCTATCATGATTTTAGTTATGTATTACTTTTGTTAGTAAGGTGTTGGACATGTTTTAATTAAGTTAGGATTTGTTTTTGTTGAACGGAGCCTTATAATTCAATCGAGCGAAAACGATCCGCTCGATTTTAGTTAGGATTTGATAAAAATCGAGCGAAAACGATCCGCTCGATTCAAATTCAATCCGAGCATGAGCATCATTTTTGTCACACCCCAACCGATGGCGGAAACATCGGGGCATAACACTGAGCGAAACAGATTGTCAAGAGAAATTCCATAACGACTAAATTACCAGATAATTAATATTATGTCTCATACCATAACCCATTAAGTAATTTAGTTATTACAGACATAGATATTCTCAAAACAAAACATGTTCCGACAACTCAGATTTAAAATAAATTAAATTGTCTTTGTTTCTAGACTCTCAATCCTACTTGATTCCCAAATAGCAAGCATCCTAGCAGATAGCATCCTAAACACCTGTCACATATGTTAAAATAAAGGTCAATACACATAGTGTAAAGGTGAGCATACAAGTTTGATATAGTAATAGAGTTCGAATCAGTTTACGCATAACCATCATGTACAACGTATAATGTGATGCATGTAAGTTATCGACAAAGATCCTATCAATACCAATGACTGCGAGTAGCGAGTGCGCAACACATGTTCACCACTGCGAACACGTGAAGTATTGTCCTTAACAACCCCTGAGTGAACAGGTGCTGAGTCCAAACTATAGTACCATCGTTGCTAAGGCAGGTAGACAGCAATCAATGTGTAAACATGACAAACATGCATTCATCGAGTCACGTATAACATGCAATAGCGGTTAGCGTATAAATAGTGTTTGCGTTGTGTGATTGATGTAATTTGAATATAGATAACGTATGTAATACCCAAAAGTGCGTAAAGCAAAACGGGATCGAGTATACTCACAGATTGTGTTTATCAAGTAAACACTCTCTTGGATTGAAGGGAGCGCTGAGAGAAATTAGCCTGAACAGTTAACGATAGTATAAAAGATAAGCGGCGCGTAAAACGATGAAAAGTACCAAGTGTCGGATGGTAATCCGATCGGATGGCCATTCGATTGGATTGACATTCGTCTTAGTGAAGATGTGTTTGTGTATGATGGTTTGTCCTTTGAAGTTTTCGTTGTAGCATTTTGCAAACAGAGAAGTATCTCTACCCTTCAGGCTGATCGATCGAACGGCGGTTCGATCGGATGGCGATCCGTTCGGCGAGACATTTCTCAGAGAACAATCTCACAATAGTTTTGTCACTCGAACGGATGGTCTACCGATCGGGTGGCAATCCGTTAGAACTGACTATGTTGAAAATTGTTTAAGTGTGGAACCAACAAGTGTAAGCCGATCGGATGGCTGTTCGATCGGACGGCAATCTGATCGGGCGGCAATCCGTCCCAACGACCTGATCGTCTTTGGCACTTGATTGTTTCGAAAGTTTTGCAGTTTTGATCGAGACGATGTGATAACGTGCTAAACAACAGAAACCCCATCATGACCCAAGTGACCCGATCGAACAGGAATTACCCAAGTCCGATCAGTTTACTGGTTCGTGACGGCGGCTCATGTTTAACCCGAAACCGATTGTCTCTTAGATAGAAACCAGATCTCGGACCAACACATCACTAAGAAAGAGTAGAATGCCAGAACGAGCTCCGATTCTATCGGTTTTGAGTGCATTGAGTGTAAAAGAGTTGAAAGAAAGTTGGAAAACCATCTTTCAATCCTTTTAACCATGAATATGTGTAGATCTATGCGAAAACATTGTTAAATCTTGTGGAAATCCTTCAGATCTGTGTTGTTCATGGTGGAATGATGCCAAAACTTGAAGTTCATAAGGACTCCATGATGACATCATCCTAGAACACCTCATATCTAGTGATTTCACGGTTAAAAGTTAAGATTCAAAGGTGAAAAAGATGAAGAAGTGCGTGTAGTTCATAGAAGTACAAGATTTAGGTTGAAAACTTACAAGAATCGCGAGAAATCGAGAGAAATGAGGCTGGAGTGCGGCTGGGTCGAGTAGAGAGCTGTCACATCAAGTGATGTGACAAATGAGGGTATTTATAGGGTTTCCCAAAAAGGAAAGTGCAAGGGTCGAGTGGGTCACCGATCGGATGGCTGTCCGATCGGAGGGCAATCCGATCGGCTGACCATCCGATCGAGCGGTCACTTGATCGAGTGGCTCCGACAACTTGAGTTTCGGCGTTTCGTTTCGTGTGTTGGGTTGGCGATGCGTTTCGGGCGAGCGATGCGATAGAATTACCCATTCGTTACACAATTAATCCCAACTACTATATCTAAAATACAATCACTATAATTAACTTGCGTTTAGCGTTTGCGATTCGATTGTGCTAGAGTTGCGATTGCGTTTCGATTAATCACCACAAAACATATCATAAAGTAAACATGCACAAGTAACACATAAGAGGCACACACACGTATAACAATATCCAGAACACACAATTCGAGTTGCGAATGCGATTGCGATGCGATAAGCGATGAGACAATAAAACATGCGATAAACCTCGATTATTAACATGTACTCCACATAATACAACTAATGCGATAAAATAAATAGATTATCTACAAGTCTAAGAAGTCAAAACGGTAGTTAAGCAATGAGTGACAGATCGCAATTAGCAATCTTTTCTTCCTCTGACTTCAATCTTGACTTTGATTTTGACATTTCGGAACACGGGGTGTTACAATTTTTGTGCTCGGTTTTGCAAATTCGATCCGATCAGATCGGATCGGTTGTAATTCAATCCGAGCACGAGCAGACCCTTGATCGGATCGGCTCATGAACACCCCTATGTCACGCCAAAGATAGATACTCATATATGAACATGAATGGTTAAAAATTAAGCCTTTGAAATAACGAATACAAATAATATTAGTTATTATTTAGAAGAATAATAACATTATATGGTTACCAATAAGGTGGTGGTCTATTGGCAAAGGCAATACCTTTAAACACCTTGGGAGGGGGAGGTATTGGGTTCGAGTCTCACAGACGACAGGAGTAAAGAAATTTGCTGTTAAAAAAAATAGCATTATATGGTTGAAATATCAAATACATGTTGGTTTTGATTTTTTTGAATATCAAGGCACGCCTCTTTAGATTATACTTGTATAATACGCCTCTTTACCAAACTGAACATGGCTGCTATGACGCAGAACTCAACAGTTACACCTACACGCTATTCTATCATAACTGTGAAATGTTCGAAACCAGAAAGATATAGCCTCCAAGGGGACTGGGGGTGGTTTCGTTTTCCCCCGTGATGGCAGTTTTCCACTCGTGGAACAAACACAAATTCCACCGCCACCTACAAAATTTGACGTGTGATGGATGGTAACCGTGATAAAGTTCACGCGTTATGGATTATTTGGTGATAATTGAATGTGAGGGGGTATGAGGGTTTATTGTTGGGTGTTGTGAGTGATGACCATTGCCACTAAAAAAGGTTGTGAGTGATGGAAAAATGGTTGATGACATGACGGAACTTGATTGGGTGTTGTGAGTGATGAGTGATAACCACTCCCACTCCCCTAAGCTTTTCCAAGACAAACTTTAAATAAAATAAGAAATTAAAGTTGATAAAAGTTCTTGTAGAGTGAGGGACAAGGGGATTGATCCGATAACTTCACCAGAATTGAGGTGTATGATATGAAAATCTCATGTCTTATGTCTGTTTTCATGAATAAATACCAATGGAAGTTGAGGGTCAACCATTCAATCAAATGATATTGATCATTTTGAGAAACAAGGGTGGTGTTTTTTTTTTTGTTTTTTAGTGAATTATAACTTTTATCCTTTATTTTTATAGCAAATTTCAGGCGCTGCCCTTTGTCTTTAAAATTGACGAGTTTTATACTTAACGTTTCAAAATCTTACACGGTTCGTCCTTTAGCCCTAACCCAGTTAAAATTAACTGTTAAGTGAAGAACATTTTAGTCATTTTAGCTAATTAATTATATAAACTCTTTTAATCATTAAAAATTAAAAGAATCACAAATATATCAAACTCTCTTTACTTTCTCTCCGTGACAAAACCCCACCCACCCACCCGCCCACACCAGCACCACTACCCCAGCACAACCACCGCATTACCACCCAAAATCCCACAGTTGACTCACAAAACAATTGCTTGATATTCCTATTGTTGACTGACAAAAGAAATTGATAATCACATTTTGACCCCAACCCAAAATCCCAAATTGGCCTAAAAAATTATCTAATTACTAATATTCGTCATAAACTTCAATGTAGCTAGCAATTTATAATCCAAATTGTCTGCATTAAATTAAATAGAATAAAATGAATAAAGCAACCTCATAAAGGGCAGCAAGAAGAAGAATCCAATTAAATAACTTAGAACCAGGCAAATTAATGATGAAAATTTTTCTCTTATGAGAAGAAACAGAGATATGGGTATTTGGGGTTTTGCATTTTGATCCTAAAGATAAGAAAGACAACGACTTGGAACTAGGGTTTTGGGATTTGGAGATATTAGAGATGAAATCCACAGTTTGGAGATTGTGGGCAAGATTGTTAACATGAGTTGCCATTGTTCTCACCAATGTGAATTTACACCCAAGAACACGTAGTAGTTATGGATTGAGAATTTAAGTGGGTGACCATGGGTTTTGTCACATAGAGGGAGAGAGAGAGAGTAAAGAGAGACATATTTATAATTTCTTTTGTTTTAATTATTAAAAGAGTTATTATTTTAAATAATGAGGTAAAAATACTAAATTGCCTTTCACTTAATAGTTAAAATTAACTGGGTTGGGGTCAAAGGACAAACCGTGTAAGATTTTAAAACATTAAGTACAAAACTCGCCAATTTTAAAGATAAATGACAACGCTTGAAATTTGGTACGAAGATAAAGGACAACGCTTTTAATTCACTCTTTTTTTTTAAATCATGTTTATTCACTTTTATTCGGTCTTCCCCGAGTTCATTCTCTAAGCAACGCCATTTAACTAGGGATGTTCATAAAGCTCGCGATTCGTAGTTCGGCTTATAGCTCGCTCGAAAAAAACTAGCTAAAAACTCGATTTGAAACGACCGAGCCAAGCCGAGCTCGAGCCGAGATTGGCTCGGCTTGTTGGCTCGTTAAACTCCAAGCTTGAGCTTTAGGTCGACTATAGATTATAATTGTTGAAGAAACAACAAGATATTTCTTTGTAAAGCGAGAAAAAGGGAAGATTTAGACTCAAGCATCAAATGATTCAGACATTTAGCGTGTTTTCGAAGCATGGAGCCTAGAAAGATTGAGGCAATGAGGAGTTCGACAATATCGCATTGCATACACATGGCCCCCTCTTGTTTTATCGCTTATATGTATAGTCAAAACACCCAAAACGTGTCGATGAGATTATAAAATCATTATATCAAAACAATATATAAACATCAAGTGATTTAAACAATATGTAAATTATAAAATCAGTATACAATATTTAAAATCGATATATAAACAGCAGTCTAGATTGTTCAAATATTGATGTGCTTCATTGTATCTTCCTAATTATAAACAACAATATAAAGTGTTAGGATAAGAATCAAGAGAGAACAAGAAGAAGAAGAAAAACTCAATTCATTATCCAGATGCTCAATACAACGGTTCCAACGACCTTTTAACCAACATACCGAACTATCACTACATTTACACATTTCACCCTCCAACTATTCATTTATTACAAAACAGACCCTCTATTTTATACTACTATTGCAATTAAGACCTCCTAACTGTTAAACCCGTAACAATACTCCCCCCTTTAAAAGATTCTTGTCCTCAAGAATCCACATTAAAATGAGGATAGCGAGCTATAAAGGCTGTAGCTTCCTCCCAAGTAGCATCATGTAAAGGAGTGTCTTTCCATTGAACTAGAAACTTGACAATTGGACGGTGACCTTGACGGGCTAATTTGCGATCCAAAATAGCCAAAGGCTGTAACATAGGAGGTGCAGCAATATCAAGAACTGGAACAGGCTGCTCAGGCGGGCCAGGAGCTTTCTTTAGCAAAGACACATGAAACGTAGGATGAATTTGGGAACCAACTGGAAGATCCAATGTATAAGCAGCATTTCCCACCTTTTGAACAATAAAAAATGGCCCATAAAACTTGGGAGAGAGTTTAGAATACTTGTGTAATCTTAAAGAAGACTGCACATGGGGGTGAAGTTTAAGAAAGACCCAATCACCAACTACAAAACTTCGTTCACTACGATGCGTATCAGCAAATTGCTTCATTCTGTTTCTAGCCTTCTCCAAATTTTGCTTTAAAGAAAGCAAAACAGCCTCTCTCTGATGGAACCAAGTTTCCAAATCAGCAACAGCAGTATCCAAAGGAATATGAGGCAAATGTAAAGGAGGATCAATACCATACAAGGCTTTGAATGGGGGCATTTTAATGGCCGAATGCCAAGTGGTATTATACCACCATTCAGCCAATGACAACCATTTGACCCAAGTGCTAGGTTGTGTCATGACCATGCATCTCAAATATGTTTCCAAGCATCTATTTAACACCTCAGTTTGTCCATCCGACTGAGGATGGTATGCAGTTGAAAGGGCTTGATCAATACCTTGCAATCTCAAAAATTCTTTCCAAAAATTACTCAAAAATAATGGATCACGATCAGAAACAATAACTTGAGGACATCCATGGAGTTTGAAAACAAAATCCAGCATGACCTGAGCAACAGTGGTGGCAGTAAAAGGATGCTTAAGTGGAATAAAGTGAGCATATTTACTGAAGCGATCCACCACAACAAGGATAGTGTCTTTGCCCTCAGATTTAGGTAAGCCCCCAATGAAGTCCATAGAGATATCAGAAAATAAGGAATGAGGAATAGGCAATGGCTGCAACAGCCCAGGTGTAGCAATAGGCTCATACTTTGCCTTCAAGCAAATATCACAAGACTTAATGAAATGTTTGATATCTCTAGTAGCCCCTTTCCAATAAAACATAGCCCGAAACCGTTGTATAGTGGGATGAGTACCAGAGTGGCCACCCATAGGGGAGGAATGGCATAGTTGCAAGATCTCTCTTCTCAAAGCCTGATCTTGACCAATCCCTAACTTTTTCTTCCTAGTCAACAAAGATCCATTCCACTCCAAATGCTTAATCATTTCACCTTGAAGTAACCTCTGAATAAGAATTTGGGCTACTGCATCAATTGACCAATGTTGCTGAATCTTTTGTAACAATAAAGGGTCATAAGAAGAGATTGCTATATGAAAAAAAGTGACTCCAGGAACTCTAGATAAAGCATCAGCGGCTGAATTATCAAAGCCTTTCTTGTACACAATATCATAATCATAACCCATGAGTTTGCTCAACCAAGTATGCTGCAAAGGAGTTGTGATTTTCTGTTCTAATAAATGCTTCAAACTCTTCTGATCAGTTTTGATAGTGAAATGGTTCAAAATCAAATATTGATGCCAATGTTTAAGAGCTAACAAAATGGCTAACAATTCTTTTTCATATACGGATAAAGAACATTGTCTAGCTGAGAGGGGTTTACTCACAAAAGCAATAGGGTGATTGCGCTGCATTAAAACGGCCCCCAAACCTTGTGAACTTGCATCAGTCTCTACCACAAATTCTTGGGACCAATCAGGCAAAGCCAGCACAGGTGCATTACACAAAGCGGTCTTTAGAGATTCAAAAGCTTGTTGAGCCTCTGGTGACCACTTAAAGGCATCTTTTTGTAATAATTGGGTCAGTGGTTTAGCCAAACTGCCATAGGAAGAAATAAACCTCCTATAATAACCCGTGAGGCCCAAAAACCCCCTAAGTTGCTTGACTGTAGTAGGCACCGGCCATTTTACAACCGCCTCAATTTTAGTTGGGTCAGTAGATACACCATGCTTTGAAATCACATGACCTAAATATTCCACTTTAGATGCAGCAAAACTGCATTTAGAGAGCTTGGCCAATAGCTGATGCTCTCTAAACAATTGCAGCACCTCCTTCAAGTCAAGCACATGCTGCTGCAAAGATTTGCTATAAACCAACACATCATCAAAAAATATGAGCACAGATTTCCTCAATAACTTCTGAAAAACAGAATTCATAAGACCTTGAAATGTTGCAGGGGCATTTGTGAGACCAAAAGGTAGAACTAAAAACTCAAACAGCCCTTGATGAGTTCGAAAAGCGGTTTTGTGAATATCATCTTGATGCATCCTAATCTGGTGGTAACCAGATCCGAGATCCAGTTTAGAATATATTTCAGACCCCCCCAATTCTTCCAACAATTCTTCTATGAGTGGAATAGGAAATCGATTCTTAATGGTATGATCATTAAGTTTCCTATAGTCCACACAAAGCCTCCATGATCCATCTTTCTTTTTAACTAAGACCACAGGTGAAGCAAAAGGGCTAACACTGTGTCTTATGATGCCCATATCCAACATCTCCTGAACCATCTTCTCAATCACATCTTTTTGCCCCATAGGATATCGATAAGCCTTTTGATTAATAGTAACAGATTCATCAATCAGATGAATCCTATGATTACAACTTCTATCCGGAGGTAATGAAGTGGGATTTTGGAACACATCTGCATATTCATCCAACAAAGCCTGAATGCTATCATCATGCTGCAGATCAGACAAGGTTGTCTGATGCTGGAACTTCTCACTTTGGTCTAACTGCAAACTGAACAATTGAAGCTGAATGCTTGGACCTCCTTTGGACACCAATTGGGTTAACTTCTCAAGTGAACACAAGGCAACATCATTGGAATGAATGCCTTTAAGCTCAATGACTTGAGAGTCAACAGTGAACTTCATAGTCAAGGCCTTAAAGTTCCACACAATATCATCTAATGATTGCAACCATTGAATTCCCAAAATCATATCATAGTTATCTAATGGCAGCAGCAACACATCAGTTCGGAACCATTTCCCTTGCATCGTCCATTGGAAATCTTTACACAATTGGCTACAATCTAAGGCTTTCCCATTTGCAACTTTAACTTTCATCAAAGGTAAGCCTCTAGTAAAACAATTCAGTTTATTGGCCAATTTCTGATCTAAAAAATTATGGGTTGATCCCGAATCAATTAAAATGTGAAGTTGTCTAGTGCCAATATTTCCCATAATCCTCATAGTGGAAAAAGAAGTAATACCCGACAAGGCATGTATAGAAATCTGAGGTACCGTTTGCATCTCCTGCAACTCACCTTGACACTCTTCCCCTACATCATCATCCTCTTCCCCATATAACTCCAACACATACAAATGCTTAAATTTACACTTGTGTGTTGGGGAATACTTTTCCGTACACCAAAAGCATTCGTTCTTAGCCCTTTTTTCCTCCATTACCTTTGAGGGAATCTTTTTAACATTCTTGATCAATTGATTAGCAGGAGGGGTAGGAAGTAAGGCTAGTGTATTGGTTGGATTACCCACATTTTTAGTAATATTTGCTGTTGACTTCAAAGGAGTAACTGCAGTATTCACAGCAGTACCCATCCTATTCTTACCCATTTCCTTATCACCAAACAATGTACAATAAACCACATTTTGTTGTTTAGCCATTGCAATGGCATCCCTCATTGTAGTGGGTTTAAAAATATTCACCAAACAACGAATCTCCGGTTTAAGCCCCCCACATACATACTAGCAGCATTTTCATCAGTCAATTTCACCCTATTAAGCAAAGTATCAAATTCTTTAGTGTAATCAGAAAGCGAACCTGTTTGATTCAAATTCTTCAACTCTATCATCGCATTTTCAGACAATCTTTCTGAAAATCTATTTATGGCTGATCTAGAATACTCATCCCATGTAATATCCTCCACAGCCCTATTCTGGCTCTCAATATACCCTTGATGCCATTCCAACACGGCACCTTCTAAATTGGTCACTGCATAATGCACTTTTGCATTCTCAAGTGTTTTATCTACAGCAAAGAAATGATTGCAACGAATGATCCATCCTTCTACTGCAGAACCATCAAATTTAGGGAAATCCAGTCGTCCCGTTCTAACCATCCTTGGTTCCCTATGACCATAATCCCTTTCTTGCCCTAATCTGGTATTAATCTCGGTCATTTGTGTAACCAACGTCGTCATACTGATCTGCAACAGACGAATTGCTTCCGAATTCTGATCCAAAATTGCTTGTTGACCTTCAATTAGGGTTGCATTTGCTTGAGCCAAACTCTCTAATCTCTCCATTTCTTGTTGTCTTGTCGGCATATAATTCCGATCAATTATTGAATTGAAGCACCTTACGAACGAGAAAACAAAATCAATCCACCAATTTATACAACAATTGAGGAATTGAACGAACAGAAGCTTAGATCGTAATCGATCTTCAGCGGATTCAAAGGAAAAAGGAACGGAAGCTTAGATCGTAATCGATCGTCAGCAATTTTGAAGGAAACGTAATGGATTGATAGTAACTGAGCTCCGAGAATCGGTAGCTCTGATACCAATGTTAGGATAAGAATCAAGAGAGAACAAGAAGAAGAAGAAAAACTCAATTCATTATCCAGATGCTCAATACAACGGTTCCAACGACCTTTTAACCAACATACCGAACTATCACTACATTTACACATTTCACCCTCCAACTATTCATTTATTACAAAACAGACCCTCTATTTTATACTATTGCAATTAAGACCTCCTAACTGTTAAACCCGTAACATAAAGACATTCAGCATAAACTTGTTTGGGCCACTGTATTTGACAATGATTCAATAAACATGCAAATATTATTACAAATCTAAGATAATGTGAATACAATAGTGACATATACCGAAATTTGACACTTAATTTCACAATTTTGATTGAAAGAAAAGTCAGACAATATAAAAGAATTATATATCATTTCAAAACCAAAAAATGAGCCTATTTGTCATATCCACATTACTTAGATAAATAAGACCCACAAATCAAAAACAATATCAAAACTTATTAATATGTTAAATTGCCAAAACGATTATTGATCAAACTCTTCCCCAAGAAGTCAGCGAAAAAATCTATCATGATAAACGAAAGTCAAGATCAAAACTGTTGCATATATGACTTGCTCTGTCTTACTACCGAAAGAGCCTTGGCACAGATCTTTTTGGTATTTTTCCTTCGAGTTTGAGCCTTCTGTATGCTTCACGAATGTGACACGGCCTGATTGGCCCCGTCTCCTTTCTCTCAGTCATCACCGTCCTTGCTGCAATGCCACACATATATATACGTTAATATTATGCTAATAAAAACTCACTCATTGAACATTTTTAAGTAGGTTGTGTGTATGAGAAAATATGTGTGCAAGAGTGCAAGTGCAAACGATTGTGAGTGTACCTGTTTCAACAAGTTCACCAACAAAAATCTTCGCAATTCCAGATACCACAATAGTCATCGGCATTGAAATTTTGGCGCTTCCTGTGATGCTGGCTAGTAACTGCATTCAAATTTTACACCACACCACAACATAACAAACAAATGTTAGGTTGCATATTGACTCGCGAGTCGTGACCCAACTCAGTTAGCACTTAACTATGCGTGTGTGTGAGAGAGAGAGAGACATACCCTTTTCATATTGGATTTCTGAAATCCAGATCGTCGAAAAGATTCATACCTACTCATTTGTTCCTCAGTGAACTGAGACAATATTGATCTGGAACATAAATGTTCGTGAAAAAACTAAAAGATTAGTAATGCAGCTAGTATCAAACAATGCAAATGCACAAAAGACCAGGTATTAAGCTAGGCCTGTAAACGAACAGAACGTACATGAATTGTTCGTGAACTTGTTCCACGGGAAGTCTGTTTATGTTGAACGAACATGAACACAATTTTTTGTTCACTTAAATAAACAAACGGACATGAACACACATTTTGTTCGTTCATTTATGTTCGTGAATTTCCGTTTATGTTCGTTCTTTTGTGTTCGTTTATGTTCGTCTATTTACATTTGTTTATGTTGGTTCATTTATGTTTGTTCATTTCAATATAAATAGATAAGTAGTTATATTTATATAAATATTAAACATAAAAGGAACTTTCTAACTGCTTATATAAATACAGCTAATTGGTAATCGGGCTTTCTAGTAATAGAAATGGGTTTTCCAATAGAGTTTATCATAATTAACCACTAATTTACATAAAAAATTACTTTATGTTCAGTAAATTATGTTCATTTATGTTTCTTCAATCATGTTCATCTGTGTTGTTTATTGTTTTAAAAATTATGTTCGTTTAAGTTTGTTTGTATATATTTGTTTACATTCATGAACTATTCGTTTAGGTCTTAAACGAACGAGCATAAACGAACACGAACATGCTCATTTTCTTAATAAACGAACATGAACAAAAAATGTGTCCGGTTAAATAAACGAACATGAACAAAAAAATGTGTCCGGTTAAATAAACGAACATGAATAAAAAAATGTGTCCGGTTAAAGTTAAATGAACGAACACCAACATGCCTATGTTTGTGCTCGTTTGCTTCATTTACAGGCCTATATTAAACTCACTGCATCTTAGCCATTTTGTCAGGGTCCCCTGTGGACGAAAATTTTCCGAGTTCAACATCCATGTTTTCCTCTTCTTCCTCCTCCTCGTCATCTTCTTTGTTCTTATTAGTGGCGGATGTTGAGCCTATCTTAACTCTTGTTCTTGGTTGGTTTAAAGGGTTAATATTATTTTCCACATCGTATCGTTGTGAGTTGATGGTCGGTTGTGCTGCCATGGTTTGAGCTTCAGTACCATCATGTGTGTAGGGTGTATCAGGCGGCGAATCGTCTATTTCCTCAAATGCTACTTCAAAAGGATCCTTTGATTGCTTCATGGGACTTTATGAGTTCCAAATATGAAATCTTTTTGCTCACCTATAGATACAGATGTAGACATATATTGGGTGGATAATATTCATATGGTATGATGATACATTCAAATGCAATGGGACCAATAAAATTCACCTGTCACATGAACATACTAAAAAGGGTCTCGCTATACAAACACCACCCTTAGAGCATTCTCATTGGAGTCTCTGTCTCCATCTATATAATTTAACTAAAAACACTATTTTCTCTATTTTTTTTTTAATTTTTTGAAACATCGACTTTATTGTTTTTTCTCGATTTTATACACCCATAATAATATATAGATTGACAAAAATGTTGCCCTCTAAATATAGAGTCGCTTTGGTTTTCTATAAACTTTCTCTATTACAGAGGCTCCAAATTAGTGAATTTTGATTGCTTTCGCTGTTTTTTCCTCTATGTTTATAGAGAAAGTAGGATTTTAAAGGCTCCAGTTTAAAGGTTCTTGTGTGCTTGCCGATTAATACACGCCGTATGATGTTTATTCAACTCTGCACACAAGAGCATGCCACATCACACGGTCCGTATAATAGGCCGAAAAACGTCATACGAGCCGTATAACCTTATCAATGGTTATCTCAATCATTTCTTTGTCAACCAAAATATCACACGGATCGTATGATTTGCTCTTCATACGTCCCATATGGCCCTTTTCTATCTATCATACGACTCATAGACCATTTTTTTTCTGTCACACGTCCTGCATGTGCCATACAGCCCAAAAGCTGTGTTTGGATAGTGTGTGAATGGTGTTTGATTATTTATTAAAAACTTCATTTTGACCCCTTACAAAGATAAGAGAATGAAGCCTACAATGGCGATTCATCTAACTTTCCAGAAAATCTAATTAGCATATACGTACCAATACCCAAAAGCCTAAATAAGAATCGACGAGTAAACATGACGATTTATAATAGAAATACGCGACCCTAAATGCAGGATTTCAATGAAAGACCAAATCGATGATCGATGTATACCTTTGGAATTGGATTCTGCGTCGTCTTTTTCACGAGTTTTGAAGTGACATTGCCGATTTCAGTCGTGTCGCCGGCGCCAATGACTCATAAACATGTGGTTTTACAAATGTATATTCTTTTGTCAATTGAAAAAAGAAACCGAAAATATAATATAATAATTTAACCCTTTTTCATGAAATATGTTAAAATGAAGAGTAAACTAGGGGTGTTCATCGAATCGAATATCGAATTTTCGAATTATTCGAATCGAATTGTTCGAATAATTTTTATTTTTTCTTGAATTCGTATTCGATTCGAATTCGATTAAAACCTACCGAATTCGATTCGAATTCGTATTCGAATAAAAAACCCAATTCGTATTCGATTCGTATTCGATTAAAAATTCGAATTCGAATAAATTCGATTTAATTCAGATTTTTAAAAACATGTAAAAAACTTTCAAAATGAAATATAAATTTTAAAGCAGCCATAAAACACGATATCACATTAAAAAGTTTCAAATAAAGTATCACAAGTCTAAAATTCAAAAAGAGAAGTCGGGAATAACCACTTCACCTTAAAGTTAATCTTTTCGCTTAGAAATGTATTGATAGATTTGTTACTTAGGTTTTAGTTATGGGTCATGTAGTGGGTTTGGTAATGGGTAATTTTAATACTTGGAAACAAATTTGAAAATAATTTATAGTATAGCCTAATAAAAGTTATATATGTATTATATATAAAAATAATAAATAAAAATGTATAATTTTTATTCGAATTTCGAATCGAATCGAATTTGAAATTATAAATTCGTATTCGATTCGTATTCGATTTACTTGACTCGAATTGAATCGAATTCGAATTCGAATTCTTATAATCGAAACGAATTCTTAATAATCGAATCGAATTTAAACGAATTTCGAATTTTTCGAATTCGAAACGAATTCTGCACACCCCTAGAGTAAACTGCAATTTTACCCCCTGAGGTTAGGGGTTATTGGCACCTTTACCCCCTAAGGAAATAATTGCAATTTTACCCCCTACTGTTTGAGGTTATGTCGCAATTTTACCCCCCGGCTTCAATTTTGTTGACTGGTCTGTTGACTTGGGGGTGAAATGACTATTTTACCCTTTTATTTTACCCCCCAACGTTTGCTGTTATGTCGCATGTTTACCCCCTGCCACCACTGCTACCGCCATTCACCACCACTACCACCACTGCCACCACCATTCACCACCACAACCACCACTGCCACCTCCAGCCACTACCACATACATGCTCTGTTTTATTCCACCACCAAAAACCCTCAATTCAATCACAAATTTCTTCATAAAGTCAAACCCACATACATGCTCTGTTTTGATAGAAATTATGAAATGTGCTTTTTGAGGTTTTGTTGTGACATTTGTTGAAAGTTAGGTTATGAAATGAGGGAATGTATTGTATTACTGTGAAATGAAAGGAGAATTCATATTTAGAATGTCACTGAAATTGTGAAATTTAGTTCTGTCTCATGAATATAATTTAGAATGAAAGGTGAATATTACTGTGATGTGATGCATGGTATTTTATATGATATATAATTTAAGATTCAGATCTGAATATTCACCTTCCATCAGTCCCAATAACCACATTTCTCCAGGGTGACTCTCGTCAATTTCAGAGCTTACAGGTGAAGTATTATCCTTGCTTTTACTAATATCGTTAGGATCATCATCAACACCACCGTAATCCTCAAGATCAGATTGATCATTTTCATCGTTCTTAACGGAGTTACGAAGACGATACGCAGAAGAGGATACTTTTTCGAACAAAGTTATATCGCTTGACAGCATTGAGCTTATCAGTTGCTCTACTTCATCGGTTGTAGTTGCAAGCTTTAATCGGACAATCTTCATTACAAATCATAATATTATTTGATAATATATTCAGTGTTAACAGGTAACCGTATTCCTGGGATAGATGTCGTAAGTTACTTACTGATGAAGATGTAGCCAATTCGGAGAAGATGACCGAAGTTGCCTGTCAACCGTCACAACAGCTCCATCTCCGTCTCCGGTCATCCACTCCGGCGACCATTGAACCTCCCCTGTCTCCTTCCGGATGGTTGTGGTGGTGGTTGTGTGGCGGCGGAAGTTGCGGTGGTTGCGGTGGTGAATGGCGGTGGCAGTGGTGGTGATTATTGTGGTGGCAGTGGTGGTGAAGTTGCGGTGGTTGTGGTGGTGAACCTCCTCTGTCTCCTTCAGGGATATTGAAGAAGAAGAATGATGTATTTTATATATATATATATAATAACAATAATAATAAAAATAATAATATAATAATAAATATAGGGTAAGATTACCAAAATACCCTTAAGTATAAGGGTCAAACTACCGTTGACTGAGGCCGGGGGGTAAAATTGCGACATAACCTCAAACAGCGGGGGGTAAAATTGCAATTATTTCCTTAGGGGGGGTAAAGGTGCCAATGACCCCAAACCACAGGGGGTAAAATTGCAGTTTACTCTAAAATGAATCAATCGCATGTGATAGGAATGTTAAAATGTATCAACTTTTAGAAAAAAATAAACATTAAAATAAGAGAAAAATGCTCGGATAGTCTCCTTGGTTTGCTATTTTTTACCTTTAGTCGCTAACTTTCTAAAATTACATCTATAGTCCCCAAGTTTTTTAATTTTGTTCCCAGATAGTCCCTGGCGTGGATGAGGGTTAGTTTTTGGTGTTAGGTGCGTGTGAAATGATAAAAATACCCTTACTGTCAAATCAATAATTAAAAGAAATATAATTAATATTTTGGTGTTAGGTTCGTGTTCGTTTATTAAGAAAATAACATATTGTGTTTGTTTATGCTTGTTCATTAATATTCTAAACTTGCAATTCAGATATATAAGGAATACAAGTTCTTAAAATAGGGTTGATGGCAAATTGGTTAAACAAATGGTTTAATTTAGAAGATCAAATTGAATTTAAATTTAAACTAATATCAATAATAAATAAGTTAAAATGCATATTATATATATATAGAGAGAGAAAGTATAATGTACTTCAGGGCTTAACATACATTAACGTACGCGACCAAAATAGAACGTGCGTAATTATTATCCCATACGTGATTATCACATTTTTTGATCAATTTAACTTGCGTAATTATGATCCCATGCGTGATTATCTCTAAAAAACTGATCCCATGCGTGATTAACTGCTCCCATGCGTGATTAACTGGCTCCCATGCGTGATTAACTGATCCATGCGTGATTTTTGCCCTGATCCGATGGTTACGCGCGTTGCGTACATGAAGTACGATAATGCTTTTTGTATGTTAACCTTTCCCTATATATATATATATATATATATATATAGAGCGGTTAACCTACATTATTAGTAATCGTACATTACGTACGTGACAATCCTGACCGTAGGATCAAGGGATTAAAAGCGTGATTAAATAAAAGTTTAAAAGCGGGTGTAAAGCGTAATTACGGTAAGCAAAGGTTAAAATGGTCAATTTCCTATACCTATATACCCGGCTAAATCTCAGTATCTAATCAAAAAACCATATTTGAACACCAAAAATTACGGTGAGTTTCAAGACGATTACGACCGAGGGAGAACGACGACGACAACGGTGAACGACAAACGACCATCGATTTCAAGTGAGAATGACGAATACGACATTAAGAGGTATCGATTAAATCATCTTCTAATCCCGTTTATTTTGTTATTCAGTCACAACTTTTTAGTTGAACTAATAAGCAGTTTCATTGTATGGTGAACAAGCTAAACGAGAGAGACGGAGCAAGAAAAGAAACGATCCGGTGTAGACGGTGCACACTAGCGGCATAAATCCAGGTTTGATGTTGATTGAAGTTTCTTCTAGAAAAATCCGGTTTGGGTAACTAGCGTTATTTGATACGAAGAAGCGTAATTTGATGTTGATTCATTGATATGTAGTAGCGGTATTAGCAGGATTGACATTAGATGATGTTGATTCTTTTATATGAACTAGTGGTATTAGGTTAAATTGTGAAATTGGGGATTTTATTAGTTAAAATAAGGAATTTTTGATATTGGGGCTTCTGATCTAATTGTGAAATTGGGGATTTTGAGCTAACAAGCGGCATTAGCATGATTGATATTACATATGTTGATTCTTTGATATGAACTAGCGGTATTAGGTTAAATTGTGAAATTGGGGATTTTATTAGTTTAAATACGGAATTTTTATCAGGAATCAGATGCATATGGTAGTATGCATTCTGTGGGGAAATCAGTGAAAGAAATGTAAAGTGCACATCCTGTGACTTGTTATCATGTCCACCAAAACCAATATAATAACAACGCCTGATATTATAGGAAAAACCTAATTTGCTTGATTTAATTTTTGTATTGAAATATGAATGTAGGGGTTGCTGATGATGATGATGATGATTTTGAGCCCCCGATTCAGCCGATGATGACAAACCAACCTCGCAAGTTAAACGTAAATAAAAAGCAAACAAAATTAAGTCTTCAAGATGATGACGGCGACTTTGAAGTACCGATTAAAGACTTGATAGTCAAAAGGGGTGAAAACACGAAAAAAGGCCAAATACTCCAACTGACCAAGATGATGATGACTTTGAGCCAGTAAAAAAGAAACCATCGAAAGACGAAAAGCAGATGGATCCTAGAAAGGGGAAACATAAGATTACCGATGCAGAACCAATTAGGACAGAACCAAGACCGTACTATGATTATCATCATGATGTAATAAGCCTACGATGTAGTCCTTCAGGTTTCTTGGATACAGTTAAACACTTTACTGAAGCGCAGGTAGCGGATGTGAAGAGCATTGGATTTGGTGATGTTCTTGATATAAAGCTTTATCATATAAGCACACGTTTAGGTTATTGGCTCGTACGAAACTATGACGAGCAATACAGCACACTAAACATAGGAAATCACAAGATAGAAATCACCCGAGATTCAGTACATGACGTGTTTGGTATTCCAAAGGGGGATGTTATAGTACGGGAAAAAAATAAGCCTAGGAAAGGAGCAATAGTGGAAAAAAATACTGCTAATCAAGGCGCAGAAACAACCATTGATGAGTTCAAAAACCAGTGGCCAGACACCAACAAAATTACTCATACATTACTTGCAAAAACTATGAAAAAACAAACCAATGGCGGAAGATTATTCAAGTTAAATTTCCTAGCCTACTGGAACACTTTGTTTGTAGAGATAACAAAGTCAACAACTGTTAAACAAAGTTTTTCTACTTGCAATTGACAAAGAGGAAGACATTTCAAAGCTGGATTGGTGCTCCTTTGTTTTAGAATCGCTCAAACGAACTAGACAAGGTTGGAAAAAATTTGACTCACAATACAATGGACCAGTTGCATTTCTAACGGTATGTTTTGTAGACATCTTTAAAACTTATGCTAATACAATATTGGTAGTAGTAATTTGGTTTTTTTTTCAAAAAACAATATGCAGCTTCTATACAGCCATTATTTCAACAAAAGACACAAAATTTTCGATGAAGTTGTCAAACTGCCTGTCATACAGTATGTAACATCTGGTATGATCGACGACGTGGAAGAATATTTATACAACAATGGGCCGCTAAATGTTGAAGATTGTGATGAAGTTCAAAAAGACGAAGAAACGAATGCTAATCGCCAGGATCAACAACATGTTACTGCCTCGGACATCAATGGCGATGATCATCAAAATGAAGAGGCTCCGACAACACCATTCGAAATCGTAAAACAACACACTTCGACGTTATTCACGGACCTTTTCGCTGACAACATCCCGTTACTCGAGGCAGCTGCGGTACAAGAAAACCTCACCGAATTCGATACATCAGATCAGCCTATGGATGATACGGATGACTTCATAATACCACCTGTGGATACCACACAGGTCTACAAAAGAAGATACCTGGCTGGAAACCTGGCTGGGGAAGATCCGATTGACGAAGGTTACATACCATCAACTACGGATTGGTTTGAGGGCTGGAATCCTAATGAACATATTTCAGATTTGAACATAGAAGAAATGGGCATAGGGACACAAACGCAAAAAGAGCTTGACTACTGCAACACTCCAGTTCAACTAACCGGGGTGATCTATGATCATGCTGCGCTGGAAGCCTCAAACAAAAATAAAAAGGTAAACTGGATTTTTGTTTGTGTTACTATGAATAACGCATGCTATAATGCTTGTTTATGATGTTAGAAAAATAACTACTGTACATGTACATCTAGAAAAATCACATCTAGAAAAATCACGCAATTTAAAAAAAATTAATAACGCATGTTATTTTAACAAATTAATACCGCATGATTTGATTCACTCTTTTGTATTAATACCGCATGATTTGAGTAACTCATGTGCCGCTTAGAACTGGGTGTTTACTGTTGGATAAATCTGGGTATAACGGGCCAGGTTTGGGGCTTCTAAATTTGAACAGTTGGGGTTTCAAAACATGAACGTATGCTGCTGCTGGTTTGGGCTGACATAAGTCTGAACTAAGCCCAAATATATATGACTGGCACAAAAGAGGCCCATTAGCATAAGTCTTGATGACATAAAAAGTGCAATGGGCTTCTAATGGTATTTACTACCCACTAGATTAAGCCGTTGGGCCAATTTATTAGGAGTAACAAATAGCCTGTTTGGAAAAAATTGAACTAAATTTGCTTCGAAATCAAGCCTATTATTAACAACCATGAAATTGCTAAACCTTAACATTACGCTAGTTACCATGCAAATGACGCATGCTATTGAAAAAAATGAAAATTACGCTTCTTAGACAGATAATCACGCAAGATATTGATGAAACTCCAATTCTGCAGCTGTTGTTGAAAACAATGGACAAGAATATAAATAAATACATTTCTCTGGTTACAAAAATGAATAATCTCGTTAAGGGCGTAAAGGAAAAGTGTTTCTGGGATCGAGAAATTATGGGAATGTGTAAAAGATGGGATGATGCGGTTAAAAATACAGTTCCGAGAACTGATGAAGTAAGCTCTGGAGGTGATGAGGCATTTCAAAACAAAGTTGGACAGGGTGGCGAAACAATTCAAGAGTTAGGAGGCGATGGAGATGCAACAGTGGAACATGAAAACACAGGAAAAGAAAAAGGTAGATGTCACACCCCAATTTTTTTTCACGTGTCACCGGTGGGCCCGGTGGGGAGTATAGTGACGTAGTTGATATCATCATAGTCAAACAACACAATATTTAAATGCACAGCGGAAGCAAAAGATAATTATATTACAAACCGATATAAAGTAATATCAAGTATTACAAACGGAATGTAAAGGATCCACAGGCGGATCAAAATAAAATGAATCATTTGTTCAACAGACTTTAAGGCGTCCCAAGCTCGCGAGACTTATTGTGGACGCTAGAAGACCCCCAGCCAATTACGAGTAGTACCTGCACTTAACCTTTTGGAAAATACGTCAGTTTACACTGGTAAATACAATTTAACTGACTCATTTTGAAAATGGTTGAAAATTGATTTGAATGCACGTGGCACAAAACATTTTATAACTTGGGATAATTATTTGAGTATAATACTTGTAAACGAATTACATGTTCCTTATGCGTTCAGTAGCCCGGTTCGTGCCGGGTTAAATATTAATAGACACACCACAGGTATAGTGCCCACAAGGCTGATTCCTTTAAGTGGGATACCAGTTTTTACATATGCAGCTGTCAGGTGTACGCCTACACCCCGTGCTTAGGTCGTGGCCATTTCATGAATGATGCCAAGGATATCCGGGACATGGTCATCAACCCCCCAAAGGCGTTAAGCAAACAAAACAAATTTTTAAACGGGTCATCTCGATAATACTTAACCACCAATCGATTAAGGTCGAATGCCCGACCAAGCGGTATTTTATATACCGTACCCCAAGCCCGTATAAGGGAAAATAAGTTAAAAGTATTTACCTTGGTAAGTATATATCTCAACAAGCAAAAAGGCAGGTAGCTTTTACCGGTGCTCCTAATCTGGAACGAAGGTTTAATATAACCTATTAGATTCCTAACGGGTCTTTATTTAAGCTTAAGCTTAGACCGGTTAGCTTTAAGGACGAAACGGTTCAAACGCACGATTAAGCGAAGACCGGATAGAATGTGATTTAGACCCGACAAGTTTGAAGACTTGTATAATATGGGTATACTAAACACATTCTGGATTTTGAGACAAAAAATGATAATGTTTGACCCGTCTCGGTCAATTTATGCAAACTAGTTACATAAACCGAACCGAACGCGAAAAGAGCGTTACGGGTAACCGTAAGAGTCATATGCAAGTTCCCTGAGATAATATGCTCTAAATATGTCATAATATCAGTAAGTTACTTTCTATTATGCCCAAAACGGATTTAAACACAACTTATGCCTTATAAGGGCATTTTGGTCATTTAAAAGATTTTAAAAGAGTTTATTTGTAAATCTGAGTTACGGGTCTGATTTATACAGTAAATATACTTAAATTAACATGTTATAACAGTAAGGTACGACCCATATATGAAAGTTATCATTTAAAACCAAACTATGCACCTTAGGGGTATTTTGGTAATTTTACAAGGGCTAAAAATGACAGAATTGGAAACCTGAGTTTATAAACTTGTACTTACTGTTATTTTATAAAAATATACTAAGAACATCAGTAGGTATAAACCTTATATGTTTAATATGGTTATAATACATACTATGCTTAAAAAGGCGATTTAGAGCCGTTTCCGGGTTTGTAAAAGAAATATGATATTTTTATATTTTCAGAAGGCTCAAAATATTATATTTAACAAATAAAATCAATAGAAAAAGGTTTGGGGTCAAAATGATTTATAAAACTCATTTTATGGCCTAAAAGGGTAAAACCGACAATAACCGATTTAAGGCTAAAATTCTATGATCCAATCAGTTTAAAAATTATTAAAAATCTTTATAATTCCTAAAATATAATGTAACAACAGTAGGTATACACTTTGATGTAAAAAATTAGGTTTTGATGGGCGTTATGCTCATAACGCCGTTTAATTAATAAAAACCGTTTTATTTGCGATATTGAGCATAATTCACAATCCAGACCTCGGATTGATGTCAAATTTTTGGTGCAAGTTTATAAATCAGTAACAAATGTTTCTACTCTTTCACTTTTTCAAAAAATCGCGTTTCAGGGTAAAAAGGGCAAAATAGTCATATTTAAGCATAAACCGGGGACATGCATTTGAACCGGATAGGTATTGATCCGAGTTGTAAAATCTCAGGGAGTTGAACTTATATAAAACTTGGTCCAAAATATGCTCTAATACAGATCTCAAACATGCATGTACGGATCAGAATTGATAGTCAAAGAAAAAGTCAATTTATGAGACTTTCGATTCCGATTCGGGTTTTAAACTGAAAATTGTCGAGATGATCATGATGAAACATGTTCTTACATTAATTATAAAGTTATTTTGATGATCAAACAGGTTGCATGTAGCCTACATTGTTAATCATGCTTAAATTTGCAAAAACGCATTCTGTTGACTTTTTAAGAAAAGCTTTGACTCGACAATTAACATGCTTAGAGTGTGAATCTGAAAATACCCTTTTAGGGATTTGTTACACTCATAAATACCAACATGTGGGTAATTTCAATTTGAGAAATGACAGAGCCAATCTCGTTTAAACTCAAAGTCAAGTTTAATTTACGATAGTTTGACTTTCGGTGAATACACTAAGCTAGAACGAATTAGAGAATGATATGAACACTTACAATGGTCCTAAACAAGCTTAGAGATCACTATGAAGTAGCCTTGGCGTCCAGAAAGCTCCAGGAGAAGTCTTGTGAATTTTTGAAGTTCAAGTGTTCATATGTTTGCAACAACAAGTGCCTTATATTCAGATTTGATCTTGTTTTTGTCACACCCTGTCTTTTGCGGAAGCGTATGATGTGTGACTAGCTTGTTATCATTGCATTCAATCGTAATAAACAACTACATGATCAAAACGATGTTCATCCATTCATGAAAATTTGAGTATTACAAACACTTGTTATTTAAGTTTTCAAAACACGACCTTTGACAAGGTTACTATTCAATAAAAGTGGATGACAGCTAAACTTGTAGTCTACTTCTAGTTACGACACTTGCGCCCAAGATCCATCCTGTCACCTGAAATACATGTAATTTTGGAAAACATCAACATAAAGTTGAGCGAGTTCATGCATTTTTGTATTTCACGTTTTTATACTTTGTATGAAAACATAGTATGTGTCATGTATAATTCAAATCTTTCTTGAGTACCCCACGTACTCAAGTATAATTCCCGTTTTCTTGAGTACCCCACGTACTCAAGTATCATTCAAGTTTTCTTGTGTACCCCACGTTTTAAATGATTGTTTATACAAGGACATTAAGGCACGTGAGGACATAAGGAGCATTAGTATTTTCTCCTTTAAGGCATGTGAGGACATAGGGAGCATTAGTATTTTCTCCCTCAAGGCATGTGAGGACATAGGAGCATTAGTATTTTCTCCTTCAAGGCATGTGAGGACATAGGAGCATTAGTATTTTCTCCTTCAAGGCATGTGAGGACATAGGAGCATTAGTATTTTCTCCTTTAACTGTGTCGATTACCCTCGACTGTGTCGATTAACCTCGACTGTGTCGATTTTCCCTCGACTGTGTCGATTTTCCCTCGACTGTGTCGATTTACCTCGACTGTGTCGATTTCCCTCGACTGTGTCGATTTCCCTCGACTGGGACACCGAAGCACTCAAGAGGTCACATAAGGACCATGAGTGGGGCTCGGCCGTACCCGTTAGATCTAACCCTCGTCCCTAATTAAGTATTAATGGCATCTCAATATCTAGTTTAAGCTCACATGATCTAGTATTTTCTAGGCTTTTCTTAAAGCTCATCATATTGCACTCACCACGAGTGCTTCTCGTATTCTCAAATCATATTGCACTCGGTTCTCGTTCTCACCAAGAGTGCTTCTTGTATTTTTACCATTTGTAAAAATTGTAATATGTGTAACATGTATTTCACCCCCGAGAGTTATAAAACCAAAAACAGTTAAAGAAAAGGGGGAGCATGAACTCACAACTTTGCGTTCCTGTGCGTCGTAAACTTCACCGGATTTGCTTAATTAACGTCGTAACCTATACGCGTTTTCTTAACGTTAGTCACTAGACTTGCGTCGCACAAGTACAGTCACTATCTCTTGTGTACGTATTCTTGTGTTAAAAATATTCTATATTTTTAACTACGTATCTTACTTATATTATTTCTCTAAAATTAATATAAGTATCTCGTGTTTTGCACTTTGCACCCGAATTATGTATCTTGTATGTTGTATGTGTATTTTTATGTTTATACTCCTCATGAGTGTTTAGTGTATTTTTAAGTCTTAATACACTAGCACGTATAACACATACTATATACACTTAGCACAAAAGTTGGTGATAAAATAATAAATAATATATATTTTTCTCTCAAAAATATACATACTTATATCCATTTTTATTCTTGAAGAAATCCTCATTTCTTATCACCAAAAATTAGGGAAACCTTGGTAATACTTTAAATACATTTTTAGGGAATAAGTTTCCCAAAAACTTATATTTTTCTAAGTGTCAAAATTTATAAAAATTTTGACAGAGTTTCCCCTAAAAATGGAGGTTTCCCATGTTTTCAAAACATGTGTTTATTTTCTTTTAAATCGTCAACAATCATCAACAACAATTATCAACAATAATTATCAACAATAATTACTAATTTCTCCATGTCATGAACTTGAATATTTACAAAAATGTGTAGTAATTTCCTAGCACATTTAGTAAGCCTTGTTATCTTTAAAAATAAGTTTAATTTCTTAAAAACTTTATTTTTAAAGAATATGAAGTTTCACAACTTCTAGTCGGTTTTTACGAAAATTATTTCTTTGTTAAAACTTTTGTTACACAAGTGTCCACACACTTGTTTGTTCATAAAAACACCTCTAGTTCATGAAAGACCCGACTTAAAATGAGACTTGTATATATTTTACTTGGTTCTTCCGAAAAACCACTTGTAGATCTTTAGATCTACTAGTTTAGAACTTCATTTTACAAGAAAAATTACTTTTACACAAGTTCATGTTTAATAGTGGTAGTGTTCATCATCCAGTCCTTTTTATACTTTAACATACACTAGCTCATGTTCTAAGAACATAACCTAGCCGGGTTAGATGATGATCCGAACTACTACTAGCATTAAATAACACAAAATAATCATCACAAAACAAGTTTAACAAGTTTTACACAAATATCCATCTATTAACCATCATATTCATCACTTTAATAGACTTTTAGTTGGTGATTTAGTGTGTTCATGATTTTCAACCGACAAATCTCTTATTAACCATTCTAGACAAGATCAAGAAGGTGGTTTAGAACACTTACAACTAGCTCAAGGCTAGGGAAGTTCAAGAGTGCAAATGAGGTGGATAAAAGCAAATGGTGAAGGTCCTTCAAGTTCCGTGAGCACCGAGCCTCGTTAGCGACCTTCTTACACCATAATATCACCTTGTAATGGATGGATATGGATCGAAAATGGTGGTGGCTTGAGGGACCCTTATGGCCGTGAGCTAGAGGGGGGTAAGGTGAGAGTGTTTTGTTGGTGTTGAATGATAAGTATGAATCATGGTCTTGGGGTTTTTATAATTGTCTTCCAACATTGCATTATCCTCTAGACAATATGTCCTCAAGATATCAAACATGATCCCATATTATATTCAAAGAAATCAAAGGGGGTGTACCCCTTGTCTCCTAACCGTAAGTGGGGGGGGGGGGGTGGGGTCCTAGTTCCATCCTAAATGTTACTTACACTATCTAGTTACATGTTAAGTACTAGGTTTAGTGTTTAAGTATGTTAAGTAATATATAGTGTGTTAGGGTATTCGGGGACCCTAACTAGCTTAGAAAAAATAAAAACAATGCTTCTAGCATTATTTTGGGTGTTCCGGGTATTATCCGGTTGTTTGGTTAGACACTGGTTCGTTAAAGTGCTAAATCACACTTTTTAGTGTCTTTTAAGTACCCTTCTTGTACCCTTTCAATTCCCAACACTTAGGGAAATATTCTGGATGATAAACGAAATTTCTGCATAACATTCATATGATTAAATGCTGAATTGAGCTGAATTATACGGAATTATGCACTAAAAGTGCGTTTCGGGTGCTTTTTAGTGCTTATTTTTGCTTTCGCAATGTCTATAAATTAAACCCTTACATGTACTCTTGGGTTTTAATGTACTTTTGTCGTCGGACCTACACCTAGGCCTCAATTCTAATGTCTGACTGCTTTCTGCAGTTCTGTTGACACGATGTGTCTTACCGGTGAGTTTACTAATATTTCTGACGCAATGCTCTCGTTTATGCATAAAGCTATATTTTATAGCGCAAAATGTGCATGAATTCACTTGCATGGAATTCAGAAATTTATTTGTCTGGTAAACCAGATCATGCACAGTCATTTAAGCACAAATTACTGTTCATTTCGTGTACGGAATGTACGGAAAAGTGACGGTTGTCACAGTTTTGGAGCTGCCACAGAGGTCTAGGATGGTTGTAAGAGGTATACAAGTGTCCCTAATTGCATGAAAATCGATTGGTCAGCTCCCTAAGTCGACAACAGCTGTTAACAACTCGAAACCGAACTGACTGGCAGCTGTGCGCACTGTTCTGTCGCTGGGCAGGGCTCGCGTGGCGCGAGGCCCCCCTCGCGTGGCGCGAGGGTGTGCGTGACCAGCTTTCCAAGTTTCCAATGTTTGCAATTCAGCCCCTGATCTTTTGTAACGTGTTTAGGCTATTTATTTGCACTCTAAACCCTTGAAATCTGATTTTTATGAACCTTGGGACTTTTATAAACATGGCAAAGTCCTCGGTTCACTTTGCGCTTACCCGAAAAGTCACGAAATTCACGATAACGCAATTAACCTTTCTTGTACGGTTTTGGCCATAACTTTCTCATACGATAACGAAACTTCATGAAATTTTTACCACATATTCTAGTGAGTATATTTTATCATTACAAAGCTTCGGGTTTGCCAAAAAATCACTCAGAGGTATAATTTCAACATGTTGACACTTTTAGTCCCTGTAGTTTGTAATTCCTCACTTTCTTTCATTTCTCGCTTCGTATGATCCATGACTTATCCGTTTAAGGTTATAAACACCATGTAGGGTTATTGTAGAGCCTATTTATCCATTGTTGACACTTTGGACCCTTATATTCACATAGTTTCACTGTTTGTCAACTTTAGTCCCTCTAAAGTATGTTTTCACATATTCAAAGTCCATGACACGTGTCAGTACTTTATTGGACGTAATTTTTCGAGGTGTTACAGTAGATAAGAATTTGTGTTATTTGTTAATATTTACAGGAACTTATGTTTAATAATAACCAAAACGTTTGTGATTTTATAGGATGTGATGATGTTCATAATATGACATTTGATGATGGGGGTATTTCAGACTCATGCCTGGCTGCCTTACAAACCATCGAACCAGGCGTATACAGGCAGACGACAGAAGGTAACAAAAATACGATCATTACTAAAAAAAATTAACAGTTTTCTAACTTGTGATTACAAAAAATTAACCTACTCGAATATACAAACAGTGACACAAGCAGATGTGGTAAACAACATGGACCAACCTGTAAATTTGGCAGAGTGCAGTCAGCAACAAGCACAAAGTCAGAATACAATAACCGAGTCGATGTTGAATAAGCTTGAAAAGATAAACCCTGACGTCTATGGTAAAGAAAATCCTCCGACCACATCCGCTGATGAAACTGATGAAGTGACAGATGCAGAAATGCAGTCGATTGAGACGCTTTTAAAATTGGCTCCCATCCTACAAACATCAAGTGAAAGTAATCAAAACACTACTGTGTCTGCGAACACAAAGAAAACGGATGACGAGATACATACACAACTAGTGAGAACGCGTATCAAAATGTTGAGGGAAAAGAACGAAAAACGGATGGCAGTATTAGGTGACGCATACAGATCACCTTACTGCAACAGGAGAACCAACTTATATGAGCCACTTCTGGACCGTGACCAAACGATCATCTGTTATCTCTTAGCTCCGGTTGGAGATATTGGGTAAGATTTTTATCCCTGATAATGAGTTTAAAATTTTCATCTCTTTTTAAATTGTTCTTTGTTGGTATTAAAAAAACAGGACAATGATATACAAGTCTGCAAGTGGAGTCGAAACGCTGAAAATCATTTTTGAAACCTTCCACCCATCGCAATACATATCTTATGGTGGAATGGACGCGTTTGTAGATGTGTTAAACTTTGAAGAGAAAAAAGGGACAAAAAATCATCACCCTACAGGCTGTTCTTGCCAACTACAATATTGGTAAGTTTTTCCACAATAATCACGCATGTATGAAATATACTATGTTAATCACGCATGGTTGATGTTGATTGAATACATGTTTAAGGTTACCCAACCATTCTATATTATAATCACGCTTGTTAAAGCTTAATGGAGCGATGGATTTTAATGAGAAAAATCACCAAAATTTTTGCAGCAAGACGAAATGTTTGGGCCAAAAATCACAGATAATGATCGATTGAAAGTATTCGCACCAAGCCTAGACGATATATTGTGTAAGTATCAGGTGAAGAAAGTTGACACAATGGATCTCATCTTCATTCCAGTACTACTTTCTGATCATTACTGGTGCCTATGTTTTCACTTGAAAAATGGCGATATTGAGTTAATTGATAACTCTAGGTTTGCCGAATCGTTTACCAAACGCTACCGTGGGTGCCCCGAAAAGCTGGTAATTCTAAGTAGCTTTATATTACTATAATGAATAGGTACTAATATGATTTTTTATCGTGCTTATAGCGAAGAGTTCTAGTACTATACCTAAAAGGCAAAATTGGACAAAAAGAGTGGATAACAAAGTTGGAAAAAGCAAAAATAATTCGAAAGGAAATGGATTGGAGAACTCTTCAAAACAGTTGTGACTGTGGTGTCTTCACTATGAGACATATGGAGACATACAAGGGCAAATCCCCATGGAATCTAGGGTTTGATAACGAAGATAAAAAGAAGATTCAAGATTCACAACTACGGTTCTTGCGGTACCGATATCTTAGTAAGATTGTATTGTCCGACTACAATCTTATAAGGAAAGAGGTATACGACAAAGCTAAGGAATTTACGAAGAAATCGAGCACCGTAGATGTTTTGCGCGATCTAGATAACAAAATAAAGGACCGATTGGATCAGTTCTTCAACCTTAAAAAGGGGAAACAAAATGATAAGTCGTAGAACTACTTTCTTGATGTTCTTTGTTCCAAACATCTTTGACATTTTGGATTTTTGATTTTATTTTTAATTCTAATAATTTTTGGTTATAATCACAAACTAGTGGGACAATTTCATTATTCAACACACAATTTTCTTACAAAAAATAAAACACTTAGATAGACATAAAAAAAGCATGATTTCACTACCCAGATGATTGATGATACATAATAACCATCAGAAATAAGTCTCCAAAAACTGGATCTTCGTGTCTATAGAGCATCCTAAGACGGTTATTGCATCCGCAAGCTGTTTTAACTGTTTCTCATCCCGCTTGCCAAGATCAACCATAAACATCATAGCCACCTCTTTGACACTTGAATCTGACATACCAGACAACAAATTGAAAATCTCTTCTCGCCTTTTCATGTTCTCTCTGACCCTAGAAATGTTAGTTTCCAACAAGTCTTCAAGTCTTTACAAGACTTGTCTTAAGCTATTTGATCCTCGATCCTCTTTTTGAGATAAGCACGCATACCGGATGACGAAGAAGAACCACACGATGAATTACAAGAATCTGCCATATTTTTAAGATAATAATTGAACGGTTTTCCAACGATATATAAAAGGAAATTGCAAAACAAGAGGACAAATTAAAATTATTAACCATGACAGCTGTTTTTTTTTTGTAGTTTTCTTGGTCCAGTACAAGTACAGATATTATCTAACAAAAATCACGCATGATACAAATTATCACGCTTTTATATAAAATCACACATGTATACAGAAAAATGACGCATGAAGTAAAAAATAACGCATGAATTAGATAATTACGCAACATTATCAGGATACAAATTGATATATAATATACTTATTTCTCGTAATAATGAAACCTACAACTAGACTGTTAACTCGATATGACTAGTAATTATGTAAAATATTAAATTTTACTTACCAAAATATCTCTCAACTACCAAATTAATTAACAATCTATATACATATATGATTCACACCCCCTATTAGACATATGCAAAAAAAAATATATATCACCTCTCTTCAAAAACAACAATGTCGACATATCCCGCAAGCGAAGCAATCAAGGAGCTCTTGAACACCCGCAGGTTAACAGAACTTGCTTCTAATGTTAACTCTTGTAACAGTATTCTGGATGTGCAGGGAAGGCTCTTAGAACAACAAAAAAAGAACCAGGAAGTCTGGGGGAAGCTGCTGGAAGAACCAAAGTCTTTGTTGAGGGATAAAGGCATACAACTGATGCAGGATCAAGCATCCGCAGATAACTTGGTATACTCATATCTGAAAGATGCAGTGGAGACCGTTGAAGAGAAGATGGAGATGTCTGAGAAGGAGGTGGGAAGATATTGTCACCGAACTAAGTGGTATGGCTGATTAATACACTTTTTTGTTGATTTTTGGGATGACCTAATGTGTTGTTGGTATTTTGAACAATGGTAGTTTTATGTGTATTAAACTCATATGTGGGTATATTTTGGTAAATCATCCATCCAGGGCTTATTTATCACATGATTTCAGACTTTTTGAATGTTGTTTTAGCAATATTGATATGAAAAAGTGCATGTTAATTATTATCACGTATGTGCCTTTTTTTTATGACGCTAGTTATGATGATGAGAATCAGTGTTTGGGTATGTTTTGGGTGGCGATCGCTGTGAACAAGGGTTAAAACAGGTTATCTAAAAAATGTAAAAGAGAGGGGTTTAATGGTCACTTAAGATCTCCATTTCAAATAGTCCCGTGTATAGTTATGATTAATCACGCAAAAAGGGTAAAAAGGAATCAAATGAGATATTTAATCACGCATATCATGGTAAAAAATGATGTGAATGTCATAGATTACATAAAGTTCTGTCTTAACAAAATCATGAAATATGGAATGTTTAACTGAATGCAAATGTTGTTCAAAAATTACTCGACTTCCCATTCAGAATCACTATCTTCTGCTTCGTCAACCTCCTCATACTCCTCTTCGTCACCAGTTTCAACCTCCTCGTCCTTTTCGTCAACTAAACCAGGATCCTTCTCTAACTGAATTGCTCTTCTTTTCCTCCCCTTCTTATTGGCATCCTTATCTGCAGCAGTAGCTTTACCCTTTAACACATCGCAAGTTCGAATATCATGACCTTTGATTTTGCAAACATTGCATGTCCGACTTCTCTTGCCTTTTAGACTAATAATTTTCTCTTTTTTTTTGATTTAATCCGCTTATGTGAACCGCGTCCTTTGTTTCTAATACCGGTTGGCACACGGACTGTAGGTGGAGCGTCAGTGTTTGGTTTCTCCTAACCAATTAACCTTGAATATCTATCAAACTTAGGGTTGATGGGCTTGGTTATGCGAAGTTCATCAACCATTTCTTTCATCTCCCTCATCCGATCCCTGACTATAAGTAGATGATCGAAATCTTTCATCAGGTAGTAAATAAGATACTCTCCGGTCTGCATAATCTCATACGCAACCTCTTTGGCCTTTTTATGCGCATCATTATCATCAACACTTAAATCAAATGTATTATTAAGATCATTCGGTACCACGTCTTTAGTCCATCTTCTCATAACGTACTTGTTGGGAATTTCCTTCACTTTGAACATCTTGAACACAAAATATATATGTTTGCACAACAATCCATATTGTTCAAACCTGCGACAAGTGCATGATGCAATTACATCCTCCCCCTTCTTGAAACAAACCTAAACAAAAATAGAAAAAAAAAACAAATAAAAAAGGGCACATCGTTAAGCAATAACGCATATTAGCTGGTCTAGATAGTATTACCTCTAATAAACCGTCGCCATGAGCTTTCCAATCCTTCATACTTATATTAAAAAACGGTTCCTCAATTTTAGTCTCCATAGGAAGGCACTCGGACAGTGTTCCTTGTAACTCTGACTGTTGTTCAGCAAAAATTGACCTTGTGTAAATTTTCATAGCATCATCCTCTAGAGTAGATTCAGAAAAGTTATCTGGGATTGTGGTCCGCATAAGCCCAGACATAGGCTCATGACGATAGAAAGCTGGAATCCACGAAAATCTCATGCCAAACATATCATCAATCCACTTATTCTCAGTTAGACCGAATTCAATCATTATCAGCTTCCAGTCTCTCTCAAACGTTTCTGGCGCAATCGAATATGTCCATACAATGTCACACATACGTCTCTTGAACTCTTCGTTATTGCACAACTCATGTCCCACCTATTAAAACAAAGAATTGGAACTTATTGAACAAGGGCAATAAAAAAAATGAGTGTAGAACATAATAACACATGATGAATTTTTTTTACTATGGGCAAATAAAAATAAGAAATCAATATAATTATTACGCCAGTTGTTATAATAATCACGCAGATTGTATTTGAGCCTAACCTTATCAGCAAGTTTCTTCATTATGTGCCACATACATAATCTGTGCCTACTCTTATCGAACACTGCTTCGATAGCTTGTTTCATCGCGGGATCCTGATTAGTGACAACCACCTTCGGCTGCTTACCAAATGAGTTGAAAAATGATTGTAAAAGCCACTTGTATGATTCAATGCTTTCAGATGCTAACAACCCGGCTCCAAGCGTCACATTCCGACAGTGATTATCAATACCAGTAAAAGGTACAAAAACCATTTTATACCTTCAAAATGTGGAATGAAAAATGAATAAAAAAACAAGAAGATTATAAAAAAAATAACAGGAATAACATTGAAGTGATGACTAACTTGTTGGTTTTAAATGTAGCATCAAACGATATGACATCTCCAAACTCAGCATAGTTACGTTTGCACAACCCATCGGCCCAAAACAAGCCAGTTAATCGTTTGTTTTCATCGACTGAATGAACGAATGAAAAATCAACCATAAACTGCTTTTTATCGGTCAACCTATTGATAACCATATCTGCATCATACTCCCCGATATAGCTATGTATCCTAGCTCTAAAATTCTTGCAATCGTCTTTAGTTGCGCCTACATTTTCAAAACCTCCGTATCTTTGTCTCATTATATTAAAGGCTTTCACTGGCCCAAGATTCAATGTACCAAGCTCCCATATCATCTCTTCTTGTGTTTCAGAAAGATGTCTATAAGCTGGTAATAAATGCATATCTTTGGGGCACACGAATGAATGATTATGCGACTGAACAAACTTATCAACCTTATACAACACCCCATCCGTCGAACAAAGCTTAATTTGATCTTTACAGCCGGTTCGAATAGTCGGTCTGTTCCTACGTTTATATGGCTTAGACAACTTCGAATAAGGATCATCAAATTCCTGTTGTTTATGCCCCTCATTTGAACACACAAAATATTTAGTCTTGATAATACCACCAACATGATGTTCACCTCCTTTTCGAGCAGAGAACCCTGCCTTCTTGGCATATGTCTGATAAAAAACATATGCTTGTTCTATGGAAGAGAATTCCATTCCAATAACAGGAACACATGATGAAGCTACCTCTGGGATATACAATCTTTCATCTACACATTTTAAAAATGACAACAAAAAAAATAATAAGTATACAGGGAAAGAACAAATCACGCAAATTGAAACAAAAAATAACAAAGTTGCATGAAAAATAACGCATCAAATATAAATAACGCATCCAACATAATAACGCTTCAAAACCTAATACCGCACAAGGAAAAAACATCCAGTAATGTATACTTCTCTTGAATTAAAAAAAACATGTGTGATTAAAAATACATTTAAAAAAACTAATAATTGTCAAAATGATGCAGATAAAAAACAACACATCATACAGCGATAATTTGGTTGAATTCTGGAAAATTGAATCCATTTAATTTACAACTTACTAGTCTGATCGTCTAAAAGAACGTGGTTGTCTGATGTCGGATTCCTATATTGCTCTGCAACATCATGACCGGTATCGACCTCAGCATCTTCAAATTCGATATCATCTATGTTTCGAGCATTACTACTCTGTGGATCCATTACAAACAATAAGTGATGAAACCCTACTCGCCCACCAAACGCCCACCAATAACCGCTAATTTGATAATTTGAAAAATGGAAATTAATTGAAACTGATACGAATCGTAATTACCGGGATGCAGGAGATAACGAACTCGCATAATTTCCTTGTTCTTAGTAAATGTCTGAATTACCCTGGATCAAGAATGAAAAATGTCTAATTTGCCCTTAATGATTAAATCTTAATCGCGCTTTAATCAAACAGATCTGACGGCTAGCATATTAGCGTACGTGAAGTATGATTAACCCTTTTGTACATTACACTTTCTCTCTCTCTCTATATATATATATATATATTGTTCCCATTAAGTGTAACCACTTTTTAAATCAATATTCACCATCGAATCATGCTGAGATTTCATCTCAGCCGTTTAAACTTCAAAAAATAACCGCTCTAATGACGGTTTCTAGAGGTTATGGTCGGTTTTTGCAGCTGGTGGTTACCTCCACCTTTTGCTGCCCACTATATCCACTCCACAACTCAACCGCCTAAAATATTACCTTTAACCGTTTTGAGTATTACATATTCTAGCGTTCCCATTAAATATAACTGGCTACTGATCTGAGATGTTGAGCGTAATGCGGAATGTGGTGATGATAGGGCACCGGGCCCCGACGGATTTAATTTTAGATTTTTGAAGAAGTTTTGGGAGTTTGTGGCCGAAGATTTTAAAAAAGCGGTATTGCACTTTTACGAGACCGATTCTATTTCGAGGGGATGTAGTTCTTCGTTTATATCGTTAATTCCGAAGGTGGCCGACCCGCTTGGCTTTAATGATTTCAGACCTATTAACTTGATTGGATGTTTGAGCAAAGTGATATCCAAGTTATTGGCTGATAGGATAAAGTCGGTTTTGAATTCCGTTATCTCCGAAACACAATCGGCTAAGTGGCGAAGGTGGGTGAAAAGGCCGTAACATTGTTGACGGGCCCTTAATTATGAATGAGGTGGTAACTTGGGTGAAAAGGAGGAAGGCAAAGTTAATGATGTTCAAAATTGACTTTGAAAAAGCATATGATTACTTGAAATGGGGATTCCTCGATTCGGTTCAAGAGCAAATGAATTTTCCTCCTAAGTGGCGAAGGTGGGTGATGGCGATTTTATCTTCGGCGAGATCGTCGGTTCTAGTAAATGGCTCACCATCGTTTGAATTTCAGTTTGAGAGGGGTATGAGGCAAGGCGATCCTCTATCCCCTTTTTTGTTTATCATCGGTATGGAGGCGTTTTCATGTATGATGAAGAAAGAGATTGAGGTAAATCTTTTTCATGGTTTTATCTCCCCTAACGAGGGGCCGACTATATCTCATTTGCTTTTTGCGGATGATGCTCTCATTTTGGGGGAATGGTTATCTATCAATGTGCTCAACCTTGCTCGTCTATTGAGGTGTTTCCATTTAGTGTCAGGCCTTAAGATTAACTATGCGAAATCTCTTCTGTTTGAGGTGGGCGTAGTTCAAGATGAGGTGATGTGTTTTGCCGAGCATATCAAGTGTAAAGCGGGTGTTTTACCGTGTTCTTATCTTGGCTTAGTAGTGGGTGCTAACATGAACCGTGAGAGTAGTTGGATCCCGGTGTTGAATGCTTTTGACAAGAGACTCGCCTCATGGAAATCTTCGGTGTTATCGGTGGGTGGTAGGTTGACCCTCCTAAAGGCGGTTATGGAAACCATCCCAACTTATTTTTTCTCGTTATTCAAAGCTCCTTGTAAAGTTATTGAACGATTAGAGGCGAAACGAAGGAATTTTTTTTTGGGGGGGGGGGGGTAACGAAGATAGAAACAAGATGTGTTGGGTGAGTTGGGACTCGATCACATCCCCTATTGAGGCTGGGGGTCTGGGTTTAACTCCACTAAAAGATGCTAATATTTCGCTACTTACTAAATGGTGGTGGCGATTCAAAAACGAACCGAATGCTTTGTGGAGAAATTTGATCGTTGCTCTTCATTCGTCGAATCGGTCATGGCCTATTCTCCCACATGCGAAACGACTACCGGGTACGTGGAACTCCATTGTGAAACTGGAAAATCAATTGGCGAGTTCGAATGTTAATTTATCTAATCTTATGAAAGGAGAGATTGGTTTGGGGGATAAAACAAGGTTTTGGATTGATGCGTGGGTTTCCTCAGAACCATTGAAATGCATGTTTCCTAATATTTTTAAACTTGAGAAGGACAAAACATGCTTGGTAGTAAATTGTTATACAAAAAATGGTCAAAATATTTCATGGAAGTGGAGATGGAAGAGGAGTAGGCTTAATCAACAAGAAGGAGTGGAGCTGGCAGATTGTCTAAATTTATTGCAACAGGTCAATCTTCAGCAACGCCCGGATCGGTGGGTGTGGTTAAATGACGATAGCGGCTCGTTCTCGGTTGCTTCAATGAAGAAAATTATGTTTGATTCGACTCGCATGGCAGCTCCCTTTGTGATGGAATGGAATGGATGGGTGCCTAAGAAAGTTAATATTTTTGTGTGGAAGGCGGAGAGGGATCGGATACCGACAAAAGTGGCGTTGAGTAATCGGAATATCGATGTAGGCACATTGACTTGTAGCTTTTGTGGCGAATATGAGGAATCAAGCGAGCATTTGTTTACTTCATGCCAATTTGTGACGGTAGTGTGGCAGTTTGTTAGCACATGGTCTGGGATATCGCCTATTTTTGCGTTTTCAGTTCGGGATTTGCGCCTCATTCACAAAGGTGCTAATCTGGGGCGGATAAAAAACAAAGTGTTGTCCGGGATCATCATGACGGCATGTTGGTGTGTTTGGAAGGCGAGAAACGATCTCATCTTTTCTAACAAGGAGATTAGTCCGGCCAAAGCGATTGAAGACATAAAATCGCTTGGGTACTTGTGGATTAACAATAGATCTTTATGTAAATCGATAGGTTGGTTGGATTGGTGTAGGTTTTGTTTGTAAGCGGTGTTGTTTGTTTGGGCTTAGCGTCTTGCTAGGTGCCGGTTTTGAATGATAGTTGCCGTTTAAAAAAAAAAGATGTTGAGCGTAATAATTCAAATAATGCTTCTAGAAGGAGAGGTTAATTCCCACGTCTCTGAGCAGTTATGGTGCCTCCCCTGTATATTACCCCAAAGTCCCAACACCCACTGCTACCTCATTTCTTCCAACCTTTTCTCTCATGGCGTCCTTATTCTTCCCCAAGCTACAATGACATCAAAACCTAATCAACAACTTCCATGTCTTTTCTAATCGGATGAAGACATCATGATGGACTCCGATTCTGCTTACACTGTACACTCCGGTCAAGATTTCGCCTCCCCTCTTCTGTCTCCAGAATATTCATGGCCGTTAATCACGCTGCCGGTAATATCACTTCCTTTTCTATGCCTACCTTCTTTTGTCATTGCTTATATTATACGAGCTTGTCTTTTGTGTTTCAATTAGGGCTAATTGATGCCAGGGCTGTGTTATTCATATAGGTAAATTTTCATTTATGTCATCTCCATGAATTTCCATTTTGAATTTCAATTTGCAACGAATACAGTCTATGTTGCTTTTTTTCAATGGGTTTTGAAGATTGTGAGCAGCTTTTGTTAAGCAGTGTGGATCGATTATGTCTCTACTGTCTTGGTAAGGTTTTTGTCCTTCTTCACTCTTTCTTTCTTGAATTCAATTTCTGGTTCATGCCTTCATGATTGAGGGTTGAGCTTTCAGATTTATGATTCAAATTGAACTCCCAACCAATCGATTATTTGTGAAATGTGTGCATATTCATGTTTATGTAGGTAAGGTGTTCGATGAAATGCTTCTTTGGTTTTTGCAGTTGTGTAAGATCCGAGGGACGGTTGTAACGAGTTGTGTGGACGGAAGGTAAGCCAACTTCTACAAGGAATTTGTGAACAGTGAATCAGGGTAATTCGCAACTTTAATGTAAATGAAGTGAAAAACTAGTGTTTTTGTTACTGTTTGAATTATAGGAAGTTTAATTTTTCAATTTTCATGGTTTAGTTTTGATGTAGAATGATCTGCTTACTCAAGTCAGTGAAGAATGCAATGGGCATGTACTTCATCTTCAAACGTTGTTAAGGTAATTCTTTATTTCATAATATCCTTTAGTATTTTCCCATTTTACATCCAATTATTTATGTTTTAATTTAATGAGTGACAATAAGATGCAAGAGGAACGATCAAACAATCAAGCAACTAAAAATGCCAATCATTTCTTGGCACTTATTCATTACCTTTCAGTAGTCCGCAATAAACAATGTCTCGTGGCTTACGAGTAAGTTACTTGTCGAGTTTTTTTTTATTTTTATATTACAACTTCCATCGCGAGTGGAATCTTTGTTTATGTTTTTTTATTATATACTAACCCTTTAGGTATAATAGAGCAAAATGTATTCAAAATTTGGGATGCGCCATCAAACTTGATCTCCCTGATGCAGCTAAAGAGAAACTTACGAGCTTAGAGAATGAATATTTTGGAAACGTGGCAGCTTACGTGTTTCTCTAGACATTCTATATTTACATATTTTCATTTCGTTTTTGTTTCTAGCTTTTAACCGTCCTAATGCTCAACAGGGTCAAATGGAAGAGCTCACTGTATGAGTTAATTAAGAAGCAAAGGTTACATAAGGTATGCACTATACACTTTCACGAGTTGTACTGGTCACCCAAAAAGAGATCAAAATTTTTGTACGGGTCACTCAAAAAAGATCAAACTTTTCCTAAGGGTCATCCAAAAGGATCAAAATTTCGTACTCATCACCCAATAAGATCAAACTTTATTTGTTTAGAAAAGAGTCAAAAGATAATTAAGCCCGCTAACTTTTTCCTCAAAAGAAAATGGCGTCAATTTTGTGTGGTATGCATGAACAACCCAGTTCTCGCATGTGTTTGGGCTGCAATATCAGTTGCAATACTGGGTCAAGTATTCAGTCCATTTATTATTAATAAAAAGAAGCCTAAACATGAGGAAAAAGTTAGAGAACTGGGTTGCCCAACACCCCATGACTGATGACCCACTTTGCAGCTTTATAAACTCCTCCATGTTATTAGTTTTAAGTTTTTGGACATCCATGTTTTCCATGTTCAGTCAGGCTTCTAAGGTGTGTTTAGTTTTTCAATTACGAAAGCTTAGGTCATGGGTGATTGGTACTTTATTTCTAATATTTTCTGCAAGTGTTATTTAAGCTTTTGTTGAATGAAAAGAAGGCAGTGAATTTGTTTATGCAAGTGTTATCTAAACTTACATGAACAAATATGCATGTGCTTTGAGATACTGGACCTTCAGGTATTGTAACAACCGACTTCTCCATTTCTCTAATAGCTTTTGATTAAACGGACTTAACCTATTCCAGTGACATAACTGACACTCCCTGAAATCGAGTGTAAGTTTTATTATTTTTAATACTTTCTATACATTAAGTTTTATATATGAATACACATAGATATGTATACATAATAATAATAATCTGTAACTACAAAACAACTATATTGTGACACCTTCTACTCTATTGAGTGTTTGGCACAATGTAGGTTCAAAATAACATATTTCGTTAATTTTTGTTGTTACAGTGTGTACAAATGGGATTTTGTTTTGTTAATTATGACACCCTGGCTTCAAGTTTTTCCATGAAGAACTATGTAGAGTATGCACATAAGGTATGGTGGCAATTTTAACCTATGTACATTTTACTTGGTCTATTATCGAATTACGAGACAACAGAGTTGATTGTCAACATTAGGGGAGGAGAACACTTTCCCGTCTTGATTAGACAATAAAGTGAGTAAAGGCATCGCTTTTTTTTTTTTGCTATCGAATGTTGAATTAAATTTCAGTTTAGATTCGTTATGCTAATTAGCGGCTACAAGTTACTAAATTGTAGCTACAAGTTGTTGGTTTATCATACGAAATTGCAGGAACCAATGTCTTGTGGGATTTGGAGTGGAGAAGATTCCCCTCTTCTACTTTTGAGAAAACAGAAGCACAGCAGTTGTTGAGAGTTTTGGAGCAACAACCATTGCAATTAGGGGAGGACCAATGGTTCTGGCAATCCAATGATTGATGTGTTTAAATTCTCAGTGAAATAGGTGCGCTTAGACATTCAACAGGTCGCAGCAGGGAATAATAATGAAGCTTTATTTAGATGGAATTTCATAACAAACCCGAAAATAAATTGTTTCCTATGGAGAGCGGTGAGTAACAGGATCCCTACGAGTGATGCGTTGAGATAAAGGGGTATTCAGATTGGCGATGGGTCTTGTAAATGTGCAGGTATTGTGTTGAATCCGCCCTACACATCTTGGCCTCATGTCTCTTCGCAAGAATGGTGTTGTGGAAGATTTTTTTTTGGATTAAATCCAAATCCCAACACACTTGATTCCATACAACAGATTTTGGAGGTGGCGTGGAGTATAGATGATTCAAAAATGAAGGAAAAAGTGGCGCATGCTATTTCCTCAAGACCGTATGGAGGTTATGGATTCATCGAAACGAAAAGGTCATCAACACAACATCGGTATTCAAGGTAGTGGAGGACATAAAAGAGACAACGTTTTGGTGGGTGACGAAAAGGTCATTAACCGGACCTGCGGTTAACCGACGGGTGACGAAAAGGTCATTAATCGAATCTGCGGTTAACCGACTTCGCACACCCTAACTGGTGGTTTTTAGCTTCTTGCTGGTAGAGGAGTAGTATGCCTTTTTGGTTTATAATAAAGTGTTTCGGTTGTCTGTTCTAAAGAAAAAAAATCTAATCCCAATTTTAGACATTTTTTTTTGTTTTAATGTTGGATTCTTTAGCGTATACATTTGACTCTTGAAATCGTTGTGCCCTGTTTAGTACTGAATGATTTAGGTCAAAAGTTTTGATGATCTTTGACACTTTGATGCAAATTTTAATATTTAGTGAGAAATCTAGTATCCACATTTTGAGAGTTGAGGCTGTAAGAATCAACTGCGAATAGATTTTCTCCAGCTACGAATACTTATTTTGGGACACTAGGTCATTCTTTATTTCTTTTAATTAGAACTGACAACTGTGAGTCTGTGACCAGATTATTATGATGAGTTGATCGTGTAATATTTTATCTCTGATGAGTAGATATTAACGAATAATTCACATATTTTGGCTCTTTTATAAACAAATAATGTTTTTGTTTAGAATGCAAAAAAGGCCGAACTCAAGTTGACATTTTCCCAACTAGGCAACTACCTCAAACCCATGATATTGGTGTATGAGCACTAGGCTTGGCAAAATGGATGGCCAACATACTAACAATTTTAATTTTCATGCATTCTAAATGTATAGTTTGACATGTTTTCTTTTGTGTTAATTCTTTCATTTTAATACGGTGGACCCATTAGAGATACAACATAACAGACGTTTAATCATGTTGGTGGGATCAATGGAGGAGCTTAGTGTAAAGCGGGGGGGTGCACACCCCCCCCCCCCCCCCCCCGGCCGAATGTTTCGTTTAGAAGTGTAAAATTTTATATTTTTCGTCCGAAAATTTTAAAATTATGTAGGATTGTCCCCCCAATTATTTTGCCTAAATATTTATACAATATATAAATTGGGTCCCATGACTTTCCGCCCCCTCGAAACTTTTGGTCAAGCTCTGCCACTGGGTGCGATCTGGTAACGCCTATATTTGTTTGTTACGAATGGATAGCTTTACGTGGCTAAGTCGTGTGTAACGTCTTGTGGTGGTCTACGATTTTATGTGAACAATAGTGGAAAGCACAAACAATGAACTAAAAGTTAATAAATCATTTTTGTGGTGTTTGGATAATGTGTTGAGAAGGAGTTTTTGTGGTTTGAAAAGAAGAAAAAGAAAAGTTAGATTGTTGTGACTTTTTCAAAAAGGAAAAAGGAAGATCGAAAAGAAGAAAAGGAGAAGCAATCCCAAACACCCTCAATATAGATTATATTTGTTTGTTACGCTGTTAGCGTAACCCGTCCACCAAACGGGTATTAAACTAGTTTAAATGAAAGTAAATGAACGAATATAAATAAACACACACAAACGTTTACGGAATGTAAATGAACGAACGTAGAATGTGTTCATATTTTTTTTAATTAAATAAACAAAAGTTATTTCATTTAAATTTCACGAAGAGTTAACTAAACGTTCAATTTGTTTAAAGACTTACATGAAAGAAAAGATGACAAACATTATAAAAGAAAATTTTGTATTTATTTTGACACAATAGTATAACTGAATTTGATAAAGAAAATAAAATAACGGGAAATAAGTATACATCATATAAACATTGATTTTCTCTAAAATCAAAGTTACAACAATAGATGGAGTGGTATCATATATCTTCATAAAAATATCACGTACGTGCATGTTAAACGGATGTATAATTACAGGTTATATATATTTACTTGTTTTTCTTTATAGAAAGAGAACAAAAATAATAATTTATGGGTCCCGAGGTGAATCCACATCAGTTGTTGAACCAATCCCAACTTGCAACCATGATGATGTACTCCCACTCACATTGTTCATCTCTTTTAGTTCACTAAGTTTCGCCAATTTTAACTTACTGACAGCTTCATCATCCTCCATTGTTGCTTCTTTTTCAGGATTGTTTTCTGTCTTCCTATGATCATGATCTTGTTGATAATAATTACTTCCGTTTTGATCTTGATCCTTCGCATCTATAACATTTTCATGATCTACATTCCATGAATGTAAATTAATCTCGGTTGAAACTTCAAAGCCCAACGGATACCGCGAATCCCTCCTTAATCCGGCAGCATCATGATCCGTTGCGGGTAGGTTGAGGTCGAGAGCTTTAGATTTTTTGAGTATTTGTGATGGTAACGCCAATGCGCGCCTGTGTAGTTGCTCGATATGTTCGTGGAAGTTAAACTTCGCTATTGAAGTAGTATCTGACATATTAGATGTAAGCCAATGGCACCTCTTGTGTCCGCCTAGCGCTTGACCAGATGCGAAAATACGATTACAAATAGAGCATTTGTGCACTTTGGACATTCTGCGTGCTGCTGGTGTTGTGCTGGGACCTTGGTTAAACTGGTAGCTCGAGATTGGTTTTGGTGATGGGAAATACTCGTCGTGTGTTATGACATCATCGTCCCCGATGTTATCATCCGATTGGTCGTTTCGCGCTGCAAAACAACCTTTGACTTTCTTGTGACTTGCCCTATGGCCACCCAATGCTTGATGTGAGTTGAACACTTTTTTGCATGCTTTGCATTCAAACATGCCTTTAGGGGTGGTGGCTACCCCTTTGGCTTTATAATCCAAAGGTGGTGGTGGCGGTCTTGTGAAAGGTGGCATAAAGGCTGGTGCGGTAAACATAGGATTCCGCCGTTGCTCCTCCCTACTTGGGGAGGTGCACGAGTCTTCTAGGTCTGTTTCGGCCGGATCAACACGTGCATTTGATAACTCCATCAAGCATTTCGCTAGGGCTACATCTTCATCTTCACTTGATTGACAATTTGAATTAAAGCTACCGACTTTAGCCCTTAAAGATCTCTTTCTTTTTGACCACCCGCTAGTTGATCCACCACCACAATCTCTCTGGCCACCCTGGTTTTCCTCATCATACCCATCGTCCTCGTCCGCCTCAGACTCCGGTGATGACACGAGAGACTCGCCATCATCAGAGCTACATTTTCGATGCTCGAGAAACGATTTCCATGATAAGAATTCTTTCCCACAATTCTCACAAACCCTACAACTTTTTAACCGATTAGGATTTGTTCTTAATGCATACATTCTCTTGTTCCCTTGTTTATCTTCCCAATCGCTTGCCGGATCTTCATCGTCAAGATTCGTGGTATCATCACCGATACCATGAGCTCTCATATGACCACCTAATGCTCTTCCGCACATAAAACCCTTCTTACATATTCTACAAAAATGCTTGAAATCATCCATTAAAAAACATGAAAACAGAATAGAAAAAAGGGGATTGGGTTGGGTTGAAGTGAATTAACAAAAGAATTGAGGGTGGAGTTATGTTCTTGTAGTTGAAGTTATTGTAAAGTTGTACGGTGAAAAGAACATTGGTCCTGGTTTTTAGTAAGAGTAATTTGTGGTATGAGAATAGAAAATGAAGTGTGAGGAGTTGAGTGTGTGTGAGACAAATGGAAGGAGGGTATGATGTTGCAAGACTTTTTCTACCATACATTTTTATAGTGGTAGTTTTCCTTTCTCCTAATTAAGCATTTCCGAAATAATCTGTGCATCATTTTGGTCCTTTTATTATGGAACTTTCACTTTATATTCTAGGTTAGCATCTCATTTTCATTAATGTGTTAGGATGTTTAATATGTACTAGATGGTTATTATATATGAAAATGATAGAAGAATAACAATAAGAATTATCACGAGGCTATATGTGTACAATTCGAACAAGCGTGCACTCCGTACCTCTTAACGTGTTTGATAAATATTATAATTTTCTTTGGTATCCAAGTTAAACCAAGATGCATTGTGCTAACATATCTAGATAACTAACCTAGTACAGGTTTGAAAAACACCATTGTAATCAGTATCGTGTATCAAACAATGTTTTTTTTTTTTTAAATATAGCATTACTATATCTCAGTGAGAGAATACGGATTTTATGATATTATTAATAAAAACAATATGCGTATATAATGTATATATGTGTGGACGTTCGGGGGACAAAAGTGAAAGTGCACTAATCTTAACGTTATTTTACTAATTTCGTGAAATAACGTTAAAAGAGAGGGATAGTTAATCATGCATCATGTGGTGGCCAGGGGCGGACCTAGGTGAAGCCCAGGGGCGCACCCCTTGAAAAAAAAACTTAGTGTATTTTTTAGGAAAAAAACCCGACTGCACCCCCTGAAAATATGCTTGAACCACTCATCCGCACCCCCCAACAAATAATTCCTGGGTCCGCCACTGGTGGTGGCGTTGATAGCCAAAAGAAAAGGGAGTACATGCCCTTGTCTTAATTGCCTACTGTTATGTGCCTTATGTCCAAGATTTGATGCAAAACTGCTATCGATCCGGGGGTCTCACTGGAAGCAACCTCTATATTCCTACGGGGTAGATGTAAGACTGTCTGTATTTTACCCTCCTAAGACCCTACCTTAGCTTTGTTATTGGTGAGATTTACTAAGTATGATGATGATGATTAATAAAAACAATAAAATATATGAAAGTTATTTAAGTTTAAAACAATTGGTAGAAATATGTCACGTAGTAACTCTCCGTGATGTGACTTAGATTTGATCTATAAGTTAAGCTTGTGCCCCAAGAATGTTAGCGCTCAAGCGGAAGTAGCAAGCGCCGAATACAAAGAACGACTTTGCATTGATAACAAGAGAAGATTGATTACAAAGGAGCTTTATACGTACAAGTGTTCTAACTTGTGGGTTTGTTGGGTTAGTTTTCAAATGAGAACACCCATCCCAATTTATACTATTATGGATTATAGTTCTAGAGATTTTGACATATAGATAAGTCTATATAAATATCTTGTGGGTTTTTGATTTATGAAGCCACTAGAGTGTTCTTTATCCGGATCAATCTTGATCCAAGGCTAATTTGTCCATCAATCTTGATCCAAGGCTAATTTGTCCATAAATCTTGATCCGGATCAATTTTGACATATAGATGTAGACTGATTTGGAGACTTCCGGGCAGCCCATGACACATCTCTAGTGCTCTGAAAACATCCAGAACTCGCAAACAATAAATGTTTTGTATTTAGGCTGATCGTGAAAAATATATAGTTGTGAATGTTAAACAAATCTTAACAACTAAATTCCTACTTTGGATTTTTAGTCATGCTACACTTCTAGTTAATTTGTTACACCATCAATATCTTGTTAAATTCGTCAACAAAATCTTCATACTTAATCCCTTCAATGGAAACTGCTTCTTTTTTCTCCAAATTTCAAACTTTGCCCGTGTTTTAATACACTTTCGACCACATGATAGACTCTTTTCTTTATTTATCTTCCGCATAAAACACAACTTCGCCCCAAGATACCATCGGGTGTCAAGCACATAAAGGGAGTCCTTTGATTTAAATAAACCAAGTTTTAATACACGTTCGACCACACGATATTTATACTTAGCTAGAGCTTTGTATTCAGATTTTGTAAATAACCAACATATTGTTTTCTGTTTTTGTGTGATCTAAGAGATAAGGTTGGAACCTATGTATATAGCAAATTCGCTATGGATCAGGACAACCAGCTCAGTCAGCATCTGAGAAGGCAAAATAAGAAAAAAGAAAAAAGAAGAGGATCCCTGTGAGTGAACATCAATATAAGATTGAAGATTGGATCCCGTGTTGTGATGCATACGTAACCTATGAACGATTGTGCCTTTTAAGTTTTAAATACGAATATGCATTTGGCAGTTGACTAGTGATTATCTAAAAGAGCATGCATGCATTGACACATTTTGTTTATTAGGGACGACAATGAGACGGGTTTATGTAATCCTAACCCGAAACCCGATTAGATAAACTTTTCTCAATACCATCCCCAGGGGCGCAGCTATTGAGGGGCGGGGGGGGTCGCCCGACCCTCCGAACTTTTCGGTTAGTAGTGTTACGTATATGTTTTTCGTATAGAAATTTTTAGGGATATACGTGTTAGACCCCCCGGTTTTTAAAAAAAAAAATTTATGTATATACGTGTTAGACCCCCCGGGTTTCTAAAAAAAAAATTATGTATATACGTGTTCGACCCCTCCGGTTTTCTAAAAAATAAATTATATAACCCAAACAAAATACCCCAAATTAAAGAGTGTTATTAACTTATATGTATGTTAGTTATTATAAGCCCAAAAGACCTTATCCAAATCAAAACTAATGGCCCATATATGAAATTAGACCCAATATTGAAACTAATAACTAAACCCAATATCAACTCATGTGTGCAAAAAATAAACAGAAGAAAAAAACGCTGGGCAGGGGAAACTGGAAAAAAACGCTGGGCTGCTTCTGCTTGTGTTCGACGGCTGCTGCTGCCTTCTTGTTCGAGACCTCAATTCGAGATTCCTTCTTCGAGACTTCTTCTTCACTTGTTCAATCGTCCTCACAGGTATGTTAATGTTTATGTTTAGATTTGATTTAGGGCTCCAATTTATATGAATTAGGTTGAAATAAGGTGTGAGTTTTTGCCCTAAACTTGTTGAATTTTTATGTTTAGGTTTGATTTAGGGCTTCAATTTATATTAGTTTTTATGTTTAGGTTTGATTTAGGGCTCCAATTTATATTAATTTTTATGTTTAGGTTTGATTTAGGGCTCCATGGGGAAGAAGAATAAATGCATAACCTCTTTTTTTAAAAGAAAGATTGAAAATGAAGAACAAGTAGAGGGTATTGTTGATGGAAACAATGAGAACAAACGTCAAAAAGCTTCACCAAGTGAACCGGTTAGTGAAGTGAACAATGAGGCGAATCAAAACATTCCACCGGTTAATGAAGCGAATAATGAGGCGAATCAAAACATTCCTCAAAATCCTACTAACATCAATGAAGTGGATGTTAGTAGTCTAGAAAGAGATCCCGCTAAGCGACTCCCAATGTGGAAATATCCAGTTAATATACGGGAACAAGTAAGACTAGCTTATATGTCATTAGGAGCGTATCAAATAAAGCTAGATGAGTATAAGCCTAGGGGTCCAAAGAACAATCTTCGTAGATTTAAATATGCTTGGTTTGATATGTTCCCTAATTGGTTAGAGTATTCTCCAACGAAACACAAGGCTTATTGTTTCCTTTGTTATTTATGTAATGATAAACCGAATGAGAGCCACGGTCATAGTGCATTTACTACAGAAGGCTTTGACAATTGGAAAAAGGTTAATGATAGGGATAAATGCCCATTGTTGAAGCACATTCAATCTTCAAATCATAAAAAAGCTTTTCTATTGTATACGAACTTGTTGAATCAAGAAGCACATCTTGACAATTTCATAGAAAAGAAAAGTGAAGGGAAAAAACCTTTGAACCGGTTAAGATTAAAAACCACAATTGATGTAGTTCGTTGGTTGACTTACCAAGCTTGTGCCTTACGAGGACATGATGAATCTTCCACATCTAAGAATCAAGGTAACTTTCGTGAATTGCTAAAACTTTTAGCCCATTATAATGATGATGTTGCAAAGGTTCTTTTCGAAAATGCTCCATATAATTGCAAGTATACGTCTTCTGATGGTCCATCCCAAATCCCGTCGAGTATCAGGTATACCCACAGGTTTCGGGTAAACTTGCTAATTAAAAAAAATTACTTGTTGGAAAACACATGGTATATCTATCGTGTAACTACTAATTAACTATATTTAGCATTATTACTACAAAAATATATCAAATAACTACAATGTATATAAATAAAATGTCTAATGGAGTATAACCATCTAATTGGACGGGACGATTGGGACCTTTAGGTGACTTTTCAGTTGCCTCGAAATAAATGGACATATCGACTATTCGAGCCGGGTAAGCAGGTATATCACCAAATCCCAAAGCCGTCCCAAAACCCATGATAAAAAAAATAAAAACTAATCTCATACTCGTTCCCATACCCGATAACCGCCCCCCCAACACGTCCCAAATGTGTTGGGCTTCGGGTTTGCCCACCGGGTTCAGGTTAGGTTGTTATCCTGACATTGTAGATCCTCAATCATTTGACGGTATTTGACTGGATCCGTGATAAGAGGACTATCTCCAAGAACATGGATTGTGAGGTGCTCATATGGGATGATACTAGTTTACAGCCTGCAAAGCCCACTCATTGAAGAAGCGCAAGGATGTACTTTTGTGAAGAAAGAACATTCTTGCCTTAGGGAACAAGTTCAATCTTCTAGAAAGTAGTCAAGTGTACCAAAATATTTTACTACGAAGGCTCTGCTGAGCAAATGAATGAAGTGATTGGCAGAAGTGGTGTTTTTACCAGTGACAATGATATCATCCACATAGAGAAAAATAGAAGTGTTTTTCAATGGGTCTACATATTTACACACCTTCATGCCTATTTTGACACCCTTCAGGACGCCTCGTATAGACCTATACGAGGCGTATAGGGTTACTTTTCCGACCATCTCTGCACCAAAGCACAATGTCAAATCAGTCACATCAGACGGGGAGTCTAGGTCTGTACGAGGGATGGATACGAGGCACTAAGACGCCTCGTATAGACCTATACGAGGCGTCTTCTACAGCTGACAAAAATATATACGAGGGGTCTAGAGCTATACGAGGCGTCTAAGGCTTATGAAAAAGTGCAACATACAGTGCATGGTTTGTCCCGAGCATCCAACATTTAAGACATGTATTATGTCTCTACGCTTGTTCTTGTTCTTCTTCTTCTTTCATTCTGCTACATCTTCTTCTTCTTTCATTCTGGGACGGCATTTAATTTGTGTTCTTATCATCCCGAAGTGTTGAAATGTCATCATACTGGGACGGCAACTATGTCTTCGGGCAGTATTATAGCGAGAACTGGGTGCCCGAAAGCGATCCGGTAACGGTACAGGTACTTAAATGTTTTAATTAGTTTTTGTTTTAGTTTATTATTTACTAATGATGATACGGTTCTTTATTTTGGAGGAGTCTTGCGTTCCCGATTCTAATGAGCAAGAGGAGGTTGTGTCTAGTATACAAGGAGAACAAAACAAACCGTTTCTAGATTTGAACAATCATCCCCCTGTTGATGAAACAGCCCTTGTAGATGACTCATACCATGCTTGTCAACCAAGTTATCCGACGCAACAAGGGTATCCGGATTATAGATACGGGTGTGAATACGGAGGAGACGGTGGATACGGAGGAGACGGTGGATACGGAGGAGACGGTGGATACGGAGGAGACGGTGGATACGGAGGAGACGGTGGATACGGAGGAGACGGTGGATACGGAGGAGACGGTGGATACGGAGGAGACGGTGGTTACAGAGGAGATGGTGGATACAGAGGAGATGGTGGATACAGTGGATACGGAGGAGACGGTGGTTATGGTGGATATGGTAGATATGGTGGTGAGACACCTCCCATCCAGGACAGTCCGTACTTAAAAAAGCAGGTATTAATTACTATTTTTGTATTATTTAATTATTATTATTAGTATTATTATTAGTATTATTATTAATATTATTATTATTATTATTATTTATTTATTTATTAAAATTATTTATTATTATTGTCGATGTTACAGGTTTTCAACTCTTTAGATGAACTAAAGAATCGGATACAAGAAATAGCAAACGCGGATGGTTTCGTTATTGTCACCCGTCGATCAAAGAAAACCGGTGGAAGAATCCGGAGGGTATGGCTTGAATGTGATCGTGCTGGTGAGCACCAGACTACAGCAACACTTAGAAAAGCCGGAAGCAAAAAAACCGGTTGCCCGTTTTACCTGCTGGCTGTGCGAAACCACCCGTATGAAACCTGGGAGATTAAAGACGGAAAAATTGAACATAACCACGAACTTTGTGAGGACCTATCGGCCCACGCGTTTGTGCGAAGGTTTACTCCAAGCGAAATGAAACTGATCGAGCAGCTGACAGCTCAAAACATGGAGTCGCGCAAAATATTTCAAACGATAAGGAAGCAGGACCCCGACAGGTTTCATGTTCTGAAAGACGTTCAAAACGTTGTGGCGAAGATTAGAGCCGAACAAAGACAAGGATTGACTCCCATGCAGTCACTAGAAGACAAGCTGATAAACAACGACTTTATTTACGAGACACGGGAGGAACCCAAAAACCCAAAGCGAGCCTAAGCCGTTCAAAGAGTTCTAAGAAGAAAGAGACACGAGATGCTCACGGTTTTCCGTTAATCATTGGGGACAAGTACGTGGGAATCATCGAACAGTTTCAGGATGACATTCCGCTAGTGTTCCATCCGTACGTCTCGTGCATACGAGATGTGATGCCGGACGGTCATTGTGGGTTTCGGTCTGTGGCTGTGGGCTTAGGTATGGAACAGAGTTCATGGGGGCTCATTCGAAAGCACCTTGTTCAAGAAATGGACCAGAACAAATCGATCTGGTTCCCAATATTTGAAGCATGGGATAAAGGTTATTTTTACACGCATCGTCAGGGCCTAATTTGGGATTCAGTGTCCGGTTGTGGGGGGGGATCACTGGATGGACTTCCCCTATGCAGGACTTCTTATTGCACAAACGTACGGTATCGGGGTGCACCTGTTAACGACAACCATGGGTGCGAGTTCCACTTTCTTCCCGATACTAAGTCCTCCGGCTAATCAACAACCATTGTTCATAACGCTTACACATGTAAACGAGAACCACTTCATACATGTTAAGCTGGAAGGGGATTATCCAATGCCACCAGCACACGGGCTATGGTTGACCCACCGAACACCCCATACGAAACAATGGGAAGATATGTACTTGCCACGTCTAGAATGGTATACATCGATAATGAATCCTCCGCCAAGATCAAACCCCAGTCTTAATTACATCGATAGTGATACGGAAGAATGATTTTTGTAATTTGAATGTATTTTTTTTATTAATTCCTATAATTTTCTACAATTTCTATAATTTTTTTTTTATAATTTGTATCATTTTTCAATAATTAAAACAGTTTAAAATCATTTTAAAAAAAAAATTAAAAATATACGACGCGTATAGAGCTATACGCGTCGTATAATTATGCCCAAAAGACCATTTTGCCCCTGGTATGCCCCCAATCAAGGCTTATTTCAAGGGCTAAAAGGTCATTTCCTAATCCACAGACGCTTCGTATAGATCTATACGAGACGTCTATGTGAGCAGGTTTTTGAAATTTTGAATTTTGAAAATTTGAAAATCAAAATTTGAATTTTTTGATTTAGGACGCTTCGTATAGATCTATACGAGTCGTCTACAGTGTCGGCAACAATTCTTTTAATTAAAATTTGAATTTTGAAAATATTTTATGTTAATTACCATTTTGCCCCTGAAAGTCCCCAGTATAGGCCTTTAACAGGGGCTTAAAGGTAATTTTGAAAAATCAGACGCCGCGTATAGAGCTATACGTGTCGTCTTGGAAGGCGGCAACTTTTTAAAGTTTTTGTTTTTTAATTTGGAAAAAAGGTTTATTAAATTACCATTTTGCCCCTGTAAAGCCCTCAGTATAGGGTTTAGTCAGGGGCAAAATGGTAATTAACCATTCCAGAAATATCTTTTTGGAATGGTTAATTACCATTTTGCCCCTATACGAGGCTGGTTGTAGCCCCCAAACAATAAACACACACACATACGGAGAATACACCTCTATACGCCTCGGATACGTATTTCGACCGGATTTTCGAAGATTTGAAGCATCACCGGTATGTATTTCGCCCCGTAGTTTAGTATTTTTGCCACGTTTTTGCCTTTAGACCGTAGGTTTGCCCTGAAATTTGATTTTTGTGGGGTTTGGGGGCTTGAGTTTAAGGTTGAAGATGAATGGGGAAGAACAGGACGCCGAGTATAGCCCTATACGAGGGCTATACGAGGCTCTGTAAATTTTTTTTTTCTTATTAATTATTATTATTAGTATTGTTATTATTATTAGTATTATTATTATTATTATTATTATTTATTAGTTATTATTATTATTAGTATTGTTATTATTATTATAATTATTTATTAATTATTATTATTATTAGTATTATTTATTAATTATTTTTTTTCTTATTAATTATTATTATTAGTAGTATTATTATTATTATTTATTAGTTATTATTATTATTAGTAGTATTATTATTATTATTTATTAGTTATTATTATTAGTATTATTATTATTATTTATTAATTATTATTATTATTAGTATTTATTAATTATTATTAATTATTATTATTAGTATTATTTATTAATTATTAGTTATTATTATTATTAGTATTATTATTATTATTTATTAATTATTATTATTATTAGTATTATTTATTAATTATTTTTTTCTCTTAATATTTATTATTATTAGTATTATTATTATTATTATTAGTATTATTATTAATTATTATTATTATTATTAGTATTATTATTATTATTATTAGTATTATTATTATTATTATTATTATTATTATTCTGATTTATTTATTATTGTTTTTATACGTATACGTTATTTACCTGCAGATTGATTATGGAGGGCGACGACATTCAGATAGATCTTGATGCGGTACTGGCGGTTCAGCAGGTTCAGGAGGGTCCACGACGGAGACGGCGGCCGGATCTGGATACGCTGCAGGGTTGTCCGTACCTAGAGTTTCCCGACGGCACCGATGCCGCCCGCCATTGCCAGAAGCTTAGGAGGATGTACATTGGATCGCATGCATCGATCGACTGGGGTGCGATGGACCAGCTTGCTGAGACGGATAGAGTGCGTCGGTTTATACCTCTCGATTCGCCGTGGCATCGTCTTTTTGATTTGGCGCACACGCCGACCTACAGGGAGCTGCTTGTCGAGTTCATTTCGTCATTCACATTTCACCCTCCTGGGGTCCCAGTGGCGCTTCCGTACCCAGATGCTCCCCCTCCGCCTGAGATTTCTTTCAGGCTCGCTGGCGTTTTGCGTACGATGACGCTAGCAGACTTTGCGGTGCGTTCTGGTTTATACATGCAGGGGGAGATCGAGACTGAGATTTACACAGCGGGGCAAGTGGTGGTTGACAAACCCATTTTTCTAGGGTTTTGGCAGGTGATTGCGGGGCCAAATACTTGGGAGCACGACAAGTCGAAGGGGAGGGTGTCGTTTGTTAGGGACCCACTGTACAGGTACGTACATTTATTACGGCAATTATTGTGATTATGTGCATTGTTTATTAATCTCTGTTTCTGTATTTCGCTAACACTATCTGCAGGTATCTGCACCATTTGCTCGCTACTTCGATTTCAGCGCGCGGCTACAGCCGTGAGTGGTGTACGACTACAGATCTTTTTTTCCTTTATTGTTTGTTGTATAGGAGGCCGTGCGCGCTAGCACACGGTCTAGCCCAGTACTACGCCTCCGCCCATCACAAACAGGAGCGCGAATTTTTGTATGGCGGGGCGTACGTGACCGTCATTGCCCGTTCATTTGGCCTCGTACTGCACGAGGACCCACATCTACGGACGCCGCCAGTCATGCCGACGCGGATGGGCATGCAGTCGCTGTGGGGGATGAGGGTAATCAGGAGGTTCGCAGTTGGCACGCGGTTTAAAAACCGCAACGGGGGCATATGGACAGAGGAGGCCCTACCAGAGCATTTCGAGCCCGTTTATCCTCCTGCAGATCCTGCTGATGTAGTGCCCGTGGAGGAGCCTCCGCAGGATGTAGACGGTGCAGCGATGCCACAGCCACCGCCACCTGCCGGGGCGCCTCAGTTTCCACGTCACGCTATTCCAGGTCATGCCCCAGGAGCTGCGCCGATACATCCGGAGGTACGAGCAGAGCTTGACAGGCTCAGCGATTTGATAGGTTGGGTGGTTCGGGAGCTGCAGGATAGACGCGACAGAGATGGGTTACCCGCGATACCGCTCCCACCACCTCGAGCACCACATCAGCAGCAGCAGCCGCAGCAGCCAGATTCGGATTCGGATTCGGATGCATAGACCTGTTGTTGTTTTTATTTTTATTATGGATGTACAAACTTATCTTATATATTTTTGTTATGGATGTACAAAGTTATCTTATCTATGTCATATTTATGTTTGTTTTCAATTATTCGGTTACTTAATGATTGTTGTCTTAAATTGAAATAATACGGAAACAAAATATGTTTTGAATATTTGAACGAGATAAAATTTTAATCGGAAGAATAATATTTAAAAAAGTAAAATGTAAAAAACATTATAATATTTAATCGATATAATATATTTAAAGAGCCGATTTTTAAAATAGTTCATTTTTAAAAAACAAAAACTTTTTTATAGTGTAAAAAACAAAAAAAACATAACTTTTTTTAAAAACAAAAAAATTTTCAATAAAAAACACATCTTCAAAAACTATCCAAAAACCATACCAAAACCCACCAAAACACCCCTCATTTCAGCCAAAAAAAAAACCCAATCTTAGACGCCTCGTATAGCTCTGTACGAGGCGTCTAGGGTTCCTTAAACTATGTGCCTGACACCCTCGCAGACCCCCTTGAATTCAGTGCATAGACGCCTCGTATAGACCTATACGAGGCGTCTAGGGCACCAAAGGTGTGAAAATAGGCGCGATGGGTGTCCAAATATCTCCAGCCTTTTCAATTTTTGTAAGTGAAGAAGGGAACGATCGATTTTGGAACCATGAAACCCCAATGATTGAAGAGCCTGTGAAAGACGATGAAACCAAGCCCATAGAGTTTGTTTGAGGTTGTTTAGCGACTTGTGTAATAATTAACTGTGACCAAACATGGTGTCTAATAATTATTATTAAACATCTATTTTACACCCTTATTTTTATTGGAGTAGTTTATGAAATGTGTTAAAAATACAAAAGTTTATAACCTACTTAATATCTATTATTTTAAACTTAGTATTAGCAGCGGTAATTTACATCTTTAAAAAACCTTTTTTCATAACTCATAAGATAAATGGTTGGAAATGTAATTAATCAACCTAAAACTCACCTTAAAAAGATTTATACAATAACAAAATCAAAATCAATATAAGAAGTGACTCAAGTGAGAAATAACTAAACCATATGTCAAATTTGAGATAAATGTAGTCTATTTTTTAGTAAGCATCCTAGTCATTCTCAATTCAAAATTGTGATCATTTTAAAGCAATAGGTTCCAAGTTCTTTATCTATCTTGACTAGATAATTACAAATGCTTGTATGGCTTGGGCAATTGGGGTGAATTAGAGTTTTCCGGTGGTCCATCTTGTGAGAATTGAGAAAAGAAAAAATGGTAGTTCTAAACCTATCATTAAATCATCCATATCATTTGCCTTCAATTCCAAGCCAAGATACCTTTTTGTCGGTTGGTTCTATTTATCTTTCCATGTTAACTAACATTATAATTTTACATAATGACTACGCTATTTGGTTTTATTTATTTTATAGTTTTATGTAATTAAAGGTGTATCTTAGTCAAACTTGTTTGGCTCGAGTTTGTTTGCATAAAGATGTAGAATTAAGTAATTCGTGGTTTAAACCTTTTGGATTTTGATTCGGTATGTATATGTTCGGTTTGTATACGTAAATAAACCTTTCATAATGTAAATTAGATATGGTTAAGTAGGATAAGTTTGATCGGATTAAATCATTCACGATTGGCTTGTTTAGGCTCGTTGAGCTACGGATCATGCTAAGTCACCCTAAATCTTGGCGGATACATGAATTTTCGATATGGAGATATGAGTCGGGTCATAAACCTACAAATAAAGATAAAATAACATTAATCTGTTTAATATAACTAAAAAACATAGTTCAATATGTATTACAAAAAAAGCTACATCTTACAATGATTCTTTACGTGTTTTCATTGTTTGGAAAAGCTCAATTACAACTTCATTAGTAACAATGATACGTCCATTTTATTCTACAACTTAAATTATGTAAACGTAAAGTACACAACTCGTCAATTTAAAACATAAATAACAGCGCCTGAAAATGGGTATAAAGATAAAGGACAATCATTGAAATTCACTAGTAAACTTTAACATGTTTTTTTATTCTTTCTAAAATAGAATTGATAGAAAGAAAAGTAGCATCCAATATGGTGGTGTGGTGAAAGAAGAATGAACACCAAGCTTTTGTATGAGTGCGTGAAGCCAAATTATCTCTACATTGTACTAACTCAGCAGAACATCGAGTGAGATACAACTTTATGTTTGTAAGCAGTACAAGATATCATATTTGGATCAAGATAAATTGTGAAATAACATGTTAATCTACGTTAATCTAGACATCCATCCCATCAATAATCGAAAAGGATTTAAGTGAATTGGCCTAAGATCACCCGTAGTGGTGAGCTTGGGCGTGTTTTGGCCCTATAATGCCCCCAAAACGACTCACACACTGTCCCCGGGGCGTTTTCGTCCAAAAATTGTGTTTGGCGTTTCCTCAAACACGCCTCCTCAACTTTCATATGACCAATAAGAAATTTCCAACTCACTAATGCTAATATTATTTGTTTTATTTTTCTAAAAAGATAATAAGTGGGTAATCATTGTTGGAACATTATATTATAGTATACCACTACACCCCTTTTTACCTTCACCTCTCATAATACCCTATATGACACATGTCACTTCATGCCTAAAGGAGGGGCATTATGATAATGTCACACTACACATGGTCTAAAGAGTGGATGGTGTAACACTAGACGGTTTTTGCCACGTGTAACAAAATTAGTTGATGCAGACTTTCTGTGTTGCTGATGAGAACCGGTAAATGTTTGTAAGATTGAGCCAAGATTAAAAATCTAGCAATAAATCTAGAGAATTATTATTACTATATATTAATAAACGAATTATCTATCTATTATACTAAAGCAAAATAATGGTTGACTATTTGACCATGATGTGGCTATTCTCTTTGGCCAGATAATTGTGCTTTTGGGCGGCAAATCCTTTTCCTCATTCCTCAGCCATTTTGTTAAAGCGATGTTATGTTCTTCAATACGGAAACTCCAATCAATTAGCAATCAGTTGAATTCTTCTCCAATACGTTTCAATCAATCCTTAAAACCCTAAAACCTAAATCACTGTCGTTATCAATTTTGGCGATTTCATCTGTTGATTTAATCTTCCATCATCTCTAAAACTTTAATCTTCGGTCTTATTTTCTTTTGTATGCCGATCTAAAATGCGATGGTGCCAGAGGATTTTCATCGAAAATTATTACGCGGCGTGTCCGACGATGATGATTATGAGGTTTCCGAAGGTGAGATTTGTGGAGTTTAAAGGGGAAACTGAATTATGCAGACTGTAAAGAGCAGTAGGCATTTGAAAGTCAAGTATTCCACCCAATTCACACAAAAAGCTATGTAAGGCCACTCAAAACCCTAACACTCTCTGCACTGATTCATCTGTTTTAGTTGATTGATTATGAATTGTCTGGTGGTATATTTGCGTATGGGTCAGAAGCCCTATCCCATATATGATTATCCCATATTTGTCTAATGATTTAAAGCAAATTATAGAGTTGGGGTGGGGTATTGACGTGCCGAGGCTGGTGCACGCTATTTTTCTTTTCACAGTCTGGAGTTTATGGATTCACTTTTGAGTTTTTCTCTTGATCAGACCAGGTTTGAGTTTTTTAAATCGAATTTTGATGATATAGGTTTTCAAGATACACCTTTGCAAGGCAATGTTTGTTTGATTAGTCGATTGAATCTTTTGTGATTAGCTTTGTGGATAGGGTTCAACTCTTTCTGATTTTTGCCATTTGGATATTAATTAGTTTAGTTTAAGTTCATTGGATGATGTTTTCGTCATTTATTCAAGAATTAAGAAAATAGTTGTAGCTTCATTTTTAATGGTGCTTGAGCTAATATTTGTTACAAATCTGATATGATTGTGAACATTTGGCAGAGGTTTATATCATGAGCTTTTTTTTTTTTTTGCTCTTTGTCATGTTGTTTAAGAGTGACAGGTTTCAAGATGCATAGAAACTATTCGATGAAATGCCTTGACCAACTTAACAATAATATTACTCAAATTTCATTAAAATCGTCCATAATTTTTTAAGCTTTTAAAGACATTGATTTTGTGAATTGCCGCCTAGCCGATTTCTATACATACAAACCCACGCGTTTTTTACCCGGCCCATACGCACTACTATTTTTACCCGATCACATCTTATTTTCGTTTCCTATAAAAATATGTTTATACAGATCTTTGATGATGCAATCGTATAATCCTTTGATTCTTTCGTTCGTATATGGCCATCTACATTCCTTTGTTTGTTTTTTTATTTTGTTCGTATATGTATAGATTTGTGGCCAACTACAGTCATATAGTGATGGAGGCTTCTGAACATTGGTGTAGTGGAGGGTGTGTACAATTGCCGTGGTCGCAATTGGAATCAAGAAACAAGTAAGTTTTCTTCTAACTCTTTAATGTCTATCCTACAACATGATGTTTTCTTCAACCTTTAGGATATCATGCTGGATGAGTTTTTGTTGGTTGGAGAAGGTACGGCTTCGTCTACGACAGTGGCGATGTACCAAGTAAGATTTCTTTTTTTTTTACAGAAGTTGTTAAGGGTTTTATTAATTGTGTAAATTTGATTTTTTTTAAGGTCCCAAGATTGAGAAGAGTGGCGATGGTGATGGGATAAGGGTAAGTTTCAATAAAAACAAACACAACAACATGTCAAATGATTTATTATGATTATTATTATTATTATTATTATTATTATTATTATTATTATCATCATCATCATCTCTCTAAGCTGCATTTTATCTAAAAACCAAAACATAAAAGTAACTGAGAAAAAGTACGAAGCTGAATAATTGATTAACTTACATCATACCGTTTTATGTTTTGGAATTAAGTTAACTTAAACAACAATGATGACTATTTGACCATGATTGTGGCTATTCTCTTTGGCTAGAGAATTGGGTTTTAGGCGGCATTTCTCACAATTCTCACAATTCATTCATTCTTCTTTCAAACGCTTCTTAGATTATATATGGAAAGTTGAACGATTCATCAATTACCGGAAGATCTGTTGCTAAATTATGGAACCGTTTCCAATTTTAAGGCCTATATACAATTTACTGCTTTTAATCGGAGGATTCAAAGGATCATTCAAGTCGGCTGCTTTGTTTTATCTTCATCATCCTTCTAAAGTGAAGCATCGGTAAGTTGGATTCCATCTCTGTTTGTTATTTTGTAGTTGTTATAAGAAAACCTTAATTTGGTTGTATGATTTTTATGCTTTTGCTCTTGATTAATTTTTCCTTTTCATACCAATCTTAGTCCTGTGTTGTTAATTTTCCTTTTCATTGATTATATCATAAACCCTAATCGTGTTTTGTTATTCATATAGATAGATTTAGGTTAGTATCTTAGTACAGAATTGAAATATTTTATAAAACAAAGTTTTAGTTCTGCTTTGTAGTAGATAACATTGTTCTAATGTCAATATATTGGTGTGTATGTCTATTTTTTTATTTGCAGGTATGGATCGTGGCTTTCTGGTTCATATGACGGATCTGTATAAATCTGAATTGGTCAGGAACCCTGTTTTATTTGCTAAATTATGGTTTTCACCCTATTTTGAATCCTTATTTGATTTAACTGATGCATGATTGCAACTGTGATACCCCTCTTTTGATGTCTATTCATATTGGTAACTAATTCAAGAATGTTGTGTTGATGTTATCTATGTGTTTATGGCATATGAATGTGGAGAAGCTAATGAAAATGGTGGTCAATGTTGACCTTATTGACCATGCTATTTATACTGGTGCAGATCTCAACAACAACAAGAAGTTTTGACCTGGTTGCTTGAGCCTTTAGGCCATCAGCGGACTCAACTCGAGTGGAAAAATACATATTTACAGGCCTGGTTAAACTGCATGATCTGTTCTATATCCATTGCCTTCTCATCATCTGTTGTAAGTTGTAACAACAAGAAGTTTTGACCTGGTTGCTCGAGACTTTCAAGTTTGTGATAGTTGGAAGTAGAAATGCTGATAGGAATTTCGTCAAACATGGGATGACTGATGGAAATTTGGTAAAATCAGGCAAGATGGTGTTGCCATCAGACCGAAAGGTTAGTTTATTTATGCTTCACTGTCGTTCTTATCCAGTGGTGAATTTCACTTCTTTATGTTTTTCCTTCATAAAACTTTTGCATCTTATCCCAATTTTTTATCTGAGTTTTTAAGGGTTGGCTTCAAGAATTGTTAATTCTATGTATGGTTCTTCTTTATGTGTCGATTTCACAATTGGTAACACAGGCATGTTTTCTCTTTTTTGATGTTGTATGTATTTGGTAATCTAGATGCGAAACCCTAATTGTGATCCTAATTGTAAGTGCTCTAATTGCACCTTTTCTTATTCAAATAGTGATTGTGAATTTGATTACAGAAGTTCATTTCATTGTTAAATATATTAATATTAATGTTAATTTTGATTTTGTGTGTCAAGGTATCGAATACAGAGAGTGTGATGCGGTGTGAACGTGGATGCTCTTTTGAGGTACACCATTGTTTTATACGTCAATGAGATGCTAATTTTTTTCCTTTGGCATTCAATGTTACCTAATGTCCATGAAATTTCGTAAAATTGATAGGTATTAGTAGAAGGAGTGATTTTATTTAGTAGAAGAGGTTATGGATGAACAGAGTGAAGGAATAAGGGTTTTGGTGGTCATTTTTGTATTATAAGAAACTAGTGGGAATGCCCGCGCGTTGCGGCGGGTGTCCGAACTCAAATCATATTCAATTATGATGCCTATTACGAACCACAACCCATTACGGGTATCTAACACTTTTTTTCCCATTCAACAAAAAAATAGCCGTAGAAGTTTGTCTTCCACCCGGACAATGGTCATGTGATATGCCCGTGAACGTTTGTCTCACAAACGTGCAGTCTTGAAGATCCACCAGAAAAGGCCGTAGAGGTACAACCCATAGCTTACTTTTATTCTGTCCGACATTTGACTGTAGAAGTCAGGAGTCAGGCGGCCCGTGGTGGTGCAGATCCCACTCGGTGAAACTTGACAAACAAATTGATCGTATAACTGCAACCAATAAAGAATGTATTATATCGGGTCGGGTTGACAATAGCTAACGTGTTAGATACGATAACAAATACCTGTGTGGCATTGCTCAACAAAACTTCTGTAGGGTCACAAGTTCAATCGGTGAAGTCGGGCTTAAAGGGATTGCAAAGAAGGGGCATCTTGGGTCCAGATTGATTGAAAAAGAGAGGGGTGAAATTTGGGGCAAAGTTGATGTTAGTGACATTAGTGATGACTTGGTTGATGACATTAACAAGTTGAGAGGTGACTTCCTTGGTCCTCTGTGAAGTTTGTTGAGCAGTGGCGTTGTCTACGCATGGAAGAATGCCGTCTAAAGACGTATGAGCTGTCGGGTTCTCAACCCACTGATTCATCGATACACAACTATCTGCAGTCACACTATCACTCACAACACCATTCTTAAGTGGTAATTATCAACAAAAGTAAGCCTTATAATAAACCAAACTTGTGCAAAACGAGGAACACTCCAGCCAATATAAATGTTCCCGTCACAAGAATCCATCCAAGTATCACAAGGTAATGTGTGATACTAACTGGTCAAACAAGTAAATACAAAAAACGCCATTAGCTTAAAAGAAAATGAGCCAAAAAGGTTAAAAGTCTTCCAAAGCATATTTATAGTGCATACAACCTTCGTAGTCTTTTGATTATAAGAAAAAAACGATTCTGTCTATTCTTTCAAACAAAACCACAAGACCCCCACGATCTCCGGTTGCAAGAAGATCTCCAGATTTATCGAATTCAATAGCTGAAATAATATCAACTGCATACAAATTATAAATTATTAAATTATCAATCAGGAATAAGAAACAAACACTTGAGAGTAATTTAGGCTGTTTTTAGACTCGCTCCAGGCTAATTTAGGTTGGTTCAGACCACTTTAAGCCGTTTCAGACAAGTTCAGACCGTTTTTTCCGGTTCAGGCTGGTTTTCAGAACGGTTCACCGTGCCTGTGCACTTAGGTGCGCCTTTAACTATCGCCAAGTATATAAAATGTATTGCTATTGAGGGTTAGGATCAAATACAAAGGATAAAATAAATAAGAAGTGTAAGAAGGATTCTAGTCCATTGATCTTAGATTTGAAGGGTTGAGATTGGTTGTAGGTAAAAGAAGATAATAGAAGGGCATAAAAGGAATCCTATATTTATGGATTTTCTCTCTCCACATGCAAGGCACATGCCAATTCCCCCATCGATTTAAAACGTCCATAATTTTTTCATACGACATTTTTTTTCAAAAAAAAATTCACCATAATAACGAGCGTTTTTTTTATCTTTAATATGAGTACCATATTATCATATAAAAATAAAATAAAATTTTTCATTTTTACTGGGTTTTTTGGCATTGTGTTAAAGGTTCAGGTCATTGTGTCTTTTAACTGGGTTTTGGTCAGTAGAGTTTCTATACATTGTGTTATTATCAAAACCTATAACACAATGTTAATTTGAGTTCTATCCATTGCGTTTTTATAAAAACCTATAACACAATATATGACACAATGAAGATTTTGTTATATCTGGGTTTTCTATAAATTGTGTTATTAGTTCAGGTCATTGTGTTTAATATGTTATTCATTGTGTTTTAATATATTGTCCATTGTGTTTTAATAATTTGTTCAATTTTTTTATTATCTTGTTCATTGTGTTTTAGTTTGTTATGTATTGTGTTTTTAGTTTGTTTTTCATTGTGTCTTCATCTGCTCTCCATTGTGTCTTTTATTTGCTATCATTAATTGTGTCTTTTATCTGTTGTCATCAATTGTGTTTTTATTTAGTCTGATTCTTATTGTGTTATATGTTATCGTCATTGTGTTATACGTTATGGTCATTGTGTTTTAGTATGTTGTCCATTGTGTCTTTATCTGTTGTCATTGATTGTGTTTATATTCTAATTTACATTGTGTTTTACATCATGTCCATTGTGTAATATGTTATTCATTGTGTTTTAATATGTTGTCCATTGTGGTTTAATAATTTGTTCAATTTTTTTTATTATCTTGTTCATTGTGTTTTAGTTTGTTATGTATTGTGTTTTTAGTTTGTTTTTCATTGTGTCTTCATCTGCTCTCCATTGTGTCTTTTATTTGTTGTCATTAATTGTGTCTTTTATCTGTTGTCATCAATTGTGTTTTTATTTAGTCTGATTCATATTGTGTTATACGTTATGTTCATTGTGTTTTAGTATGTTGTCCATTGTGTCTTTATCTGTTGTCATTGATTGTGTTTTTAATCTAATTTACATTGTGTTTTACATCATGTCCATTGTGTAATATTTTATTCATTGTGTTTTAATATGTTGTCCATTGTGGTTTAATAATTTGTTCAATTTTTTTATTATCTTGTTCATTGTGTTTTAGTTTGTTAAGTATTGTGTTTTTTGTTTGTTTTTCATTGTGTCTTCATCTGCTCTCCATTGTGTCTTTTATTTGCTGTCATTAATTGTGTCTTTTATCTGTTGTCATCAATTGTGTTTTTATTTAGTCTGATTCTTATTGTGTTATATGTTATCGTCATTGTGTTATACGTTATGTTCATTGTGTTTTAGTATGTTGTCCATTGTGTCTTTATCTGTTTTCATTGATTGTGCTTTTAATCTAATTTACATTGTGTTTTACATCACGTCCATTGTGTAATATGCAACTGGGTTTTTGAAATTTTTTGAAAAATATAACAATATGGTACTCATATTAAAGATAAAAAAACGCTCGATTTTATGGTATAATTTTTTTTTAAAACAAATGATGTATAAAAAAGTTACGGACGTTTAAAAGTTAGGGGGGAAATAGCATGTGACTTGCATGTGCATATTCTCTTTCCTCTTGTAGACAAAATTACCCTTTCCATTTAATTACTCATAGGACACTTGTCACTCTCTGGTGCCTTCTTACCCTTCTTATTTTTAAATCTTTTGTATTATAACTCAACCCTTGCTATTGAATATCTGTTTGTATAAATACTCACAAGTGACAACTATAAACTTTACCCAATAGCTTTTGACCTATCTTAAAAACTACAAACTTTAGACCTAAACTGACCCTTTCAAGTCAAACATAATTCTCTAAACTTCGAAATGACCAGCATTTTAACCAAAAATAACAAAATCCATACTAATTCCAAAAATCAATGCATCAAACTGTATCTCTTTTCAGAGTATTGTTAAAATTGGAAAATGGTCAATGGCATATCTAGTTAAATTTTCAACAATTGAAATTGTCATAATGAGAAGATTGCCACAGACTTATGCTAAGTAAACCTAGGCAGTCAAAAGCTCAAGGCGCACTCAAGACACAGACGGTGAGCCTGTCACCTACGCATTTAAAAAGCAAGGCACATGTGTTATCCAGGGCATTTTTAGGCTACTTTAAGCTGTTTTGGACTTGTTTTAGGTTAGTTCAGAACATTTTAAGCTGTTTCAGAGCATTTTTTTCCGGTTCATGCCGGTTTTCAGACTAATTCACTGCGCCTGTGCACCTAGGTGCACTCAAGGTGGTGTGTCTGAGCCGAGTCGAGCCTGATCTGCCTTTGACCACGTAGAAGTAAATTTAAAACAATTGCCATTAAAGTATCTGTAAGTATAAATGATCACAACTACATGGTTTACCCAATAGGTTTTGACCTATTCTTAAACTCCAAACCTTTGGACACTTTTGACCTGTTCACCCCAACCACTTTTATAATTACCAGAAGATATGAACTAATATGAAGAGAAATTAATCATTTCAGATATCAGAACATAGATAAATTTGGTTAAGTTAAAAAAGCACAGGCGCCAATTGATAAAGTTCATTAGCCTACAAATCATCAATGAGGAGACATCAGAAGATATGAACCAATATGAAGAGAAATTAATCATTTTAGATATTTAAAATGCTTACCTCTTAAAATTCTTTATTAAATAAAAATTTGATACCTACCTCAATAATTTATTTAAATATGTTTAATAAATTAGCTAGGGTTCATATGAATGGAACATCGCTCAAAACTTAACGGTATTACATGGAGCAGCTGGCAAAGTTCTGTTGCTTTATTTTAATGTATCTTTATTTTTGGTTTGCTGTATTTTGAGAGTGTAAAGTCTAAACTGCTATTGTAGCTGGGCCCATAAGCACCTTTCTTGGGAATGCAAGTTTTGAGTAATGAAAGTCGTCCCGTTGGCCGTTCAAAAAAATAAATTAGTTAATCTATTTATAAAGTTCAAGAAGTGGAAGAAAAAAATGTTGCGGCTAAAGTCTAAACCCAACTCGTTTTGACCCGTATCATAGAATTACCGGCTACCCATCCCCACACGTTTTGACCCGACACTACTACAAAAGTTGTTTTTAGAAGCGGTGGAAATTATTTTTGGAAGCGTTTATGGAGCGCTTCAAAAGTTGGCGCCTCAAAAAATAGGATTTCTTTTGCAGCGTTGTCAAGGTTATTTTAGCAGCGTTTAACAAAAATAAATTGAAATAAAAAATAATAGCTTTAGCAGCGATTTTGTCATAAGCTAAAAACAATAAAATAAATAATATATGATATTAAGAAAACGCTGCAAAATAACCAATGTATTTTTTATTGTATTTCCAGCCAAAATCAATTTTGCTAAACCATTAATTTGATAACACCAATTCAAGAAGTTACGAATTCAAATTAAATAATATTAATTTGATAACACTGATTTAATATCCAAAATTCCATCTCAATCTATGAATACACCAATCCAGAAACCATTTCATGAATTTAGATATTCAAAGAAAACTTCAAATTTGATAACACTAATTTAACAAATCCAACAAAACATAAAGTTATACAGGATATAAATCACTTAGACAATAAAGAGTACTAGCATTGATTTAACAAATCCTGACAAAACAAAAGTTTCTAGCAAAATATAAACCCATAAGAAAATAAAGAGTACTAACAACAAATCTACTTAAATGCATTGCTCCAATTCGGAAACATTCTCACTAAAAACCAAGGCATTATGATCCTTAGTAACTGGTCGATATCCTTTTGTGTAGCAACTCTTGTTGTTCGCCAAATCTAAAAAGAAATGAATAAATAAAAGTTAGATTTAAATAAAACAGCTACATATACATATCCATACACATGTACATACAAGCACAAAGACACACACACACACATACAATTGCGTATACATATACATAAACACTATAGACAAGGTATATATAGAATACTTACGTTCGTGGGAAAATTTTCTTGGTAAGTATAGACAAACTCCATCATATATCCCAACACCATGAATCCGCACTCCCATCCGCCTTTTTGTTGTTTACACTATACAATAAATTAACAGTGGTTTATGTAAGAACTTAAGAAAATCAATTAACTAGAACACGTTATATGTCATGCAATTATCCCAATTGGTAACTCTTGTGATTGAAATATTTATGCCAGAATAGTTTAATATCGTTACTTGTTCATGAGTGCTCTTAGGTCTCATTATGTTTGATGTATAGTGCAAATCCTAGTAAACTTTTAATTGTGACCACCTACTGGATAAGACTCAAAAACTGTAAATGATACTGGATGTTGGTGTAATTACTAACAACGGTGGAGAGACTATAAAAAAACTATAAACACCAGCTGGAGCATGCATACACCTGGTTTATCAGATGCAATTGTAGAAAGTGTGAATGTACAGAAACCATTACACCCGCTTAAAACCCGACCCATATGTACATTTAAAGGGTCAGTTTCAGTTCCTCGCTTTATTCATAATTCAGTCCAGGCTCAGGTTGGTTCCAGTATGTTCTAACGCGATGCTCGGCCCTAGTAATTGTACACTCTGCTAAGGGAGTTGTCTTTTTTAATGAAATGGTTGCGTTGAATGTTCAGAAAACAAGTAAATAAGACATAGAAATGCATACCTCGACCATACTCCATGTGAACTTTGTTCCCTTAAAAGCATCTTCAATTACTTTCGAAAGAAGATAACTATTTTTGTCCTTGTTGCCCTTTAACGAATCCAAGATGAATACTTCTTTCTTTGCAGGGGAAATAATAAACAAGGACCAATGATTACTGGAAAAAGAAAGTTACAAAACTGTTAAGTAAAATATAATTAATAAAATAAAGTTAAGCTAATTACAATAGATTAAGATGCAAAATGAAAAAGATAGATAGATATTATTACTTGGCTAAATACGGTGCAAGAAAGTATTGTTTGTCCATGTGAAGCTCATATACACCAAGAATGTGACCTTTAACTTCTTCGGGATTACGTTGGCACATCTCACCGTTGATCGAGTTTGGACCGAAGAAAGCGCATGGGTTGTATCTTTCACCATTATTTGACACCGTATAAAAGAGCCTTGTATAAAAAAATGATCAGTTAATAAATTCAGTTATCTACAAATGTTACTTACCAAATAGATAACTCAAAACAACTTACGCCGCAAACCAATGTATGATCGTGATATCAACCCAGCCGTTAGCGAACACTTGTAACAACGCCTCAATTTCAATGAAGTCTTTTAAGATGTAGGGATACATCCCGTCAGGGAAAGAAAACTCGATTGGAACAGGATTCAAATGATAATTACCAACGTGCTTTTCTAATTCATTAACAATGTCTTGAACCCATGCAGGCCTTTCTTTTATTGCATTCAAAGCACTCTTTATTTTTCGGGCTTGTTTTTCTTGATCAGATTCTTCATTTTGTGGTCGTAGAATTTGATTGACTATGGGTATCGCCCACTAAAATAGCAAGACACATAGTTATAACACGTACTAAAATAATAGTTGGTTTTAGTATGGTGAAGTTATTACTTACCAGAGACTCGACAAAATCATCCGAACCGTCAAAATCAATCGTATCGATCGGCATTTGTTGTTGATCTTCATTGACTTCAGGCGACACAAACTAAAATAACAAACAATATTATAACATATAAAATAACTCAAACTAAAGGGTATAAACTACCTTAGGTATATAGACCGAAGTGCTCGTTTCAATTTCACAAGTTGAGGCCTTTCTCGAGGCACTATTTGATTTGTGGGGTGTCTCGATGTTCACAATCTACAATTAAACAGAAAAAAAACTAAACATGAAATTTACTGAAATGACATTGGAGTTGTGAATCAGCGTTTCAGAATATTAGAATATTGAGGACGAAATTAAGGATGGAAAGTCTATTTAAAGTTTAAACACCACATTTCAGTTTTCCTATTTAGATAGGTGGTGCTACATAAATATAAGAAAAGATAAAGTAACATATATATACTTTACTTAGCTACAAATACCTTTAGCGCGTTTCATGGCCATTGGATAAAACCAGCAAGTGTATCATCCATATATTTAACTTCATCATCCAAAGTCTCTGAAGGGACATCCTTGTCCTCATATCCTGGTAAGACGGTATCCACTTGTACTTTCACACAACCGTCTTTCATGTGTTTCGTATGTAATGTCCTAATTCTAGTAGGATACACCTGCCCCTTGGCTATCGTTACCTCTCTCGGCAAATCGTCGACCGATAATAGCTCACACTTACATATATCCTGCAAAACCATATAACAAATTTATAAATTTTATAAAAGTGTTGTACCGTTTACCCAAAAATTTAATTAAAATATATGAATGCAAATGTGTGCGTATGTGAATATTACTTGCATGTCTGGATAGTCTATATATGATCCACGCGATGCATAACTATGAAAGCCCTTGCTTCCATCCACCCTCTGTCTGTCCTGGTTCACATTCATCTCATCACTTCTTGTTTGAGTGGTAGGCATACCATTCTGATTTGGTTGCCTATCACATTTATACAATCCTCCGTGGTTGAACCTATAAAGCAGACATTAAAAGATACATGAATAATATACATATATATATATATATATATGATACAATTCTCAACTATTCACATTTGGATATATATACACACACAACATTACCTATGACATATGAAACTGTCCGTGATCGGCCCCCGCGTTCAGGCCCAAAACATCTAGTTAATGGATCTTCACGCCCTTGATAATACGTACCATCAGCTTTCATTTCAATCTCAGTACCACCCTGTAAAAAATATAAGCGTATAACATTCGACTAATTCTACGTGATATATTAAAAATATAAATGTAAAACATTCTACTAATTTTATATATATATATATATATATATATATATATATATATATATATATATATACCAAAGAATTGACTTTTGGTTGTATATGATTGACTTCATAGAAGCCAGTTTGTTTATTTCGACTTGCTCTACCCGCGATATACAGTTGAGAACGTTGATGTTGTAACTTTTTAACAGAAGAATTTCTTTCCGAAACTTGTTTCCATCTACCATCAAAGTTGTCCTTTAAACCCCTATATCCGGTGCGTCCTGTGCGGTGAAAGTCTTTGTTCTTTAGTGCACTTGCTCTTGCTTTTTCACTTTTTTTCTATGCATAAACCAACAAACGATTGTTAATAGTTACAAAAAATAGAGCAAAAATAAGTATGATGATGATGATAATAAACATACCAAAAATTTTTCTTCCTTCTTTGACGCAACGAACACGGGCCACTTTGATCGATCGAGATACTTATACTTGTCAAAAGGTTCTTCATTTATTTTTACGTATTCTCTATACAACTTACTTCTCCAATCAGTACAATTTTTCTTGGCTTTTTTGAGGAAAACGTGATTTGGTTTATCGTCTAGAATATTCCAATACTCCTAAGTAATTACAAAAAAAAAAAAAAAAGTTAAATGCAATAATTAACAAATATCACATGTCTAAAATTTTACAAAACATCGAATAAAATACCTTAGCTTCCAGCCAAAGGTTTTCCCACCTTTGCTTGTCAATTTTTTTTGTAGGAATATGATAGGGAAACCTTGCTCTCAATGTTAATCCTAACCATGAAGCAAATTTACTTTTTTGTTTACCCATCGCTAGCATATCATCATCAAAATCAACGTGCAATTCATCTTCTCTCATTTTCTTTGAACAAGAAGCAACACCTCTTTTACCTCTACCTCTTTTAGACATATCTACAATTTCTGTTACACAAAAATATATATTTATAAGGACAGTTATCCAAATTATGGAGGGTCAACACTATTTCAAAAGGGCTTTACATATGTACTATATAATGTGGTCATCTCCAAAACTATCACTACAGATGCCGAAGACTTAAAAGCAGTGCAAAAATCACATAAAAGCATAAAAACACCAGTTTAGCAACAAAACTTTCTAATCCTTCTCCTCATCTTGGTTCCATCTAGGTTAATTATATATATGATCTCATGCATGCATGCATGCATGGTAACAAAATTCAAGTTTCAATGCGTGATCATGGCAACGCGTTACAAAGTCCACGCGTGAAGATCTTGTCCGGCGACGGTGTATCACATGGATCAACGCGTGATACTTGTGTTATCACGGGGCGCCCCGACCCCCTAATAGCATGTAATATTCTGAAAATTTAGCTCAGACTCAAACAAAAAGTCAAGGTTTTCTATGTTTTATTCTGATACAGGAGTATACATGAAAATCTTCCATCTTATAACATGTTTTTCCAGACATTTTTACACATAAACACTCATCCTATCTCCTTTCAAGTGCCTAGAAAGTCAAACATAAAAATAACTATTGTAAATGTTAATAAAGAAACTATTGCCTATTGCTAAACGCTATTAGTAACAAAAATAAAAATAAAAACTAAACTATTGACTATCGAGTTGTTAATAAAAAAACCTTTGGCAGGTGTGGACGTAGTCTTAAATGAAAAAAAAAAATTGGCTGGTGTATAGTATGTCATGTCTAAGGGTAAACTAGTCGGGTAGGCTCGAGCTCGGCTCGAACTATTTTGAGAACAACCTCAAACGAGCTAAAAACTCAGTTTGAGGTCGTTTCAATATCGCTTAAACGAGGCAACACTCGGCTTGAGTTCGGCTCGCCAATGTTATCATCATTATTATATATAAGAAATTGATTGTTTGGCTCGATAACAAAACGAGCTCTAATTCAGGCTCGAGCTCGGGCTCGTTAAAGCTCGGCTCATTCGAGGTTTCAACTGAGCCAATAATGAGTACCTCTCAAGCCTCTAGGCTTTTCACACCCCTAGTCCTGATGTCAAGAAATAAAAAATAAAAAAAGCACCTTTGGCTAGTGTAATGGTTTGACCACACTGCCTAAACAAGACCAGTGATTTTGACCAATTCAAGAAAGCCATTAACGGGCTGCGGCAGCCTCCCTGACCCATGTACTATGCAGTCCGTAACGCGGGTTACGGTGGTAGGTAGGTAGAGGGACAAAACCGAAAGAAAGTATATTACGAACTAAGGACAATCAGCTACGTTTCGTTTGCATTCAGGGTGATTATGTTGCTAACAACGTGCACGTGCAGTTCATACTAATGAAAAATAATAGTCCACATATGGGACCGCAATCATACACAATAGAATATACAATAACTATTTAAAAATTAGGGACCACATTCCTAAACCAACACTAATAGAGCAAAAATAACACTCATGACAACGTGAAACCATCGTCATAAATCATAAACGGGCGGTTGACGATTAAGAATTAAGCCTAAAAAACCATAACAAACATGCCATAACATGAAATTATCCTCAAATTATTGACATCAAATACAAAATATATAATAAAGGAGGGAATAGCATCACCAATTTCAAGTGGATATGTGGATGAACTTCGTTCTTGGATAAAAATGCGACTGAAAACAAAAAACCCTAACTGCGATTTTGAATAAATAACTGAGATTTAGAGCAAAAGCAATGAAGAAACCGCAATCCTAATAACTGTGAACGAGTGGGAGATATGGTTTCGCGCTATTTGGGAAACTTTGGCGGTTCGACTACCGCTCTAAGATATTTGGGAATTTTTGACGGTGGTGTATGTGTATTCAGAAAGGGTTAGGCTATTTTATATAAGCTTTTAATGTTTAATATTTAATTGAAATCTGAAATGGGAAATCTTGAAAGCATGTGTTTTTTTGATAATCATGATAAGTATAAAGATCCCTTTGTATTCCAAGTGATTATTTACAGATTTCAACTTTCCACCAACAATTAAAAAAAAAACTTTCTTCACTTATTTATTATTTTTCTTAACTTGAGTAGTCACATCTCAAAGCCAATAATTACTTTGTTAATAATGAAATTACGGACAAAAAGTTCATAGAATATTTTTACACGTACAACAAATATTGTATACGGTTGGTATACATATAATAAAATAATATAATCAAATTAGAACCTAAATTATGTCAAATATCTTCGGCTAAATTTTCAAGAAACCCAAGTCGGTTACCTTTCATGGTATTTTTCTAGTCTACATATTTCTAAATATTTCTAAATGATAAAGATTCAGCTAAATTTTGTTTCTCATCAATGGGAGTGAAAGTTCAAATTTTAACAAATTTAGGAGTAGGGGTGTGAATTTCTGACACGACCCGAAAACATGACACGAACCTAAAACGAAATTTGCGGGTTTAGGTTTAGTCTAAACGGGTTCGGGTCAGTTTCAGGTTGAACCCGCGAACCCATTTAGCTAAACGGGCCGGGTTCAGGTGAACCCGGTCGGGTTGACGGGTTGACCCGTTTAACCCATTTATATTATATTTTATTTTTTTACAATATATTTTATGTCATAAATTTATTTGGGTGTGTATTTAATGCATTTTTATAATTTAAAAAGTAATTTTATTTTAAACATTTGTGTTTTTTTAATAAAATTTTAATCTTAATATATTAATTTGTGAAAAAAATAAAAAAATTGAAAATTCGGCTTGTACGGGTCTTGTTCGGGTCAACCCGCGAATATTCTGGTCGTGTTCGGAGTAAAATGTTCAATATTTACAAACATAGGAAACCCGAGCTTGTCACTTTTCTTTAAAAATTTCCCTTTAAATTTATAAAAAATAACCTTTCACTCTTAAATTTGCAAAAACTAGTCTCTCTCCATTTTATATGAAAGAGAAATTAAAATTACTTGACCCCCAAAATTTTCTAACCTGTATCCACTTAAATGATGATGATTTGTACTTGTTTTTTGGTATTTTTCACGATGGCTCTTTCGGATGCTATAATTATATACAGTCGATGCTTGATATCTGATGCTATCTATAAATTAGAAAAGTTGATACATAAATAAATGGATTAATCAATAACTATATATAAAAACAAATGTAATCTAATCAAACTTTCCAAACCTTTAATTGAACTGATGATTGATGATGAATGAGAGGAATTCAATGTGATTGTTGAGGAATTGCATATGAAACGATATCAGGTTGAAGATGACATTTTTTTGTTGATGAGTTGAATGAATAGGAATTAGTTGAGAAAAAGAAGGTATTGATAATAACTATATAACAATACGTTTGAGATTTATAATAATTTATTTAAAACAAAATCAATTAATACATAACATGACTTTGTATGTACTTATCTCATTGAACTTGGGGCACACTAATTTTAAATTAAAGTATTATTATTTCGTTTTAAACTTGAATTTTTTTCATGTTACATAAAATAAAATAGATACAAAACGCTTCTAAAGGTTGATTGTTTAACATTTAAAATAAAATATTAAATAAAAATTACTAAACGCTTCTAAACATAAAATAAAATAGATACAAAACGCTTCTAAAGGTTGATTGTTTAACATTTAAAATAAAATATTAAATAAAAATTACTAAACGCTTCTAAAAAGTATTATTGAAAAATTCATTTTGAAACACTACTTTTTTGCAGCGGTTTATGAGAAAACGCTTTAAAAAAATATACAAGCGCTGCAAAAAACAAGCTTTGTAGTAGTGCGATCATAGAATTACTCGCTACCCATCCCCACCCGTTTTTACCTGTATCATAGAATTACCCATTACCTGTCCCACCCGTTTTGACCTGTATTATAGAATTACCCGCTACCCATCCCCACCCGTCTTCACCCGTATCATGGAATTACCCACCACACGTCCTACCCGTTTTGCCACCTCTAAGAAGCATACTTCAATACAACCACTAAGTATAAATAAGCATGCATACAAGTTTTCTAAAAAAGAAAACAGGAAAAAAGCAGTTAAAGAGTGGCGAGGCATGGACTTACAAGAATTTCATGACAACGGTACTGATGTACCCAACCCCAAAAGAATATAATTGCACCTATCCACGCATACCATCGAAGCCTCAAAAAAGGAGTCACAAACATCCATATATTAAACTCCGGCTTCGACATTCGGTCCTTTCCCTTCACAATAAATTCCGCCACCAGATTCTTCACGAAGTCGAACACTTCAGGTGCAAAAGTACAGCATAGTGACAGTGGAGCTGCTGTATAGAAACTGGTTTAACAAACATCATTCAAATCCACAAAAAAAAAAATCTTCAAAAACCATGAAACAAGTTCAAGTATGACAAAAGGATTTCACATAGCAAGACTTACAATAGGCCGGCAAGACAACCGAAGATGTGCATTTGAGCTGATGGACTGTAGTAAAAAACGTAGATTGTTTCATAGAAGCGTCTCAGAAATTGAGCTTACAATCAGGCAAAAAAAAAATTTGCAGAAAATTCTAAAATGACAAAATTGCCCCTAACTTGAGACTTTAGCTATATCTGGAGTTACATATTGATAAAATTCTCACCAAATTTACTATAAACGATCAAATCTACATAGATTTAGAAAGAAAAAAAAAACATTTGAGTGGATTCAGAGTAATTTTTGTCACTTTACAACTTTAGAAGTGACAAAAATGACGGCGACATAATTCAAACCATAAAATTATTAAAAAAAAAACATAAAACTTATTTAATCTTTTTGGGTGGTGTATGTCACATGAATTGCACCAACAATTAATCCAAGGTTTGTTGATTTATAAATAAATTACATTCTTGTAACAACATAGATTACTTTCAAAATGCATAAGTGATCCATTTGCCTCCATTGTCACTACTATTTTACCACAAACCCTAGCACCACTGTTTGATTATAGTATAGCTTTTTATGAATATCATTTGAAAAAATGAGTTAAATTGAAAAGTTACCTGCTTAATTCATTTCAATGTGTTCCAGCAAAGCACAAATCAAATAGAATCGTTCGTTGCTACCTGCAAACCCAAACTATAATATAAAAATAACAAAACTACCTTTCAAAAAAGATAAAAATAACAAAAAACTATGAAAGCAGCTTAAAGATTGATAAATATAAAAAAAACCCTAGATAACATCAATTACCAGATCATTTGAATTAACATACGTTTCCATAATTTTTTTACCCTTATGCACCAGATTAAAGATGATAAATATGTACCACAATTTGGCTTTCAATCTGCATCACCGTCACCTAAGATAACACTTTTGCCTTAAATCTTCGTACACTAAGATAACACAACCACACACACACATAAACACACTTTAACGATTCAGTAAAAATTAGATATCAATTGATAGAATGAAAAAAACAAAATGATACAAACAAGAACATGTTCCAATCCAGATGGAATAAACAAAAATGAAATTAATGAATGAATTAAGTAGTGAAACATCAAAACAAAATGAAATGTAACACAGAAATGAAAAGCAAGATTAATTCAGAAAACAAATGAACCAAACCCTAACTAAAAAACAGAGATTTATACCGGCAAGTTCCCGGCCTCGATTTGTGTTACGGCCTGAAACCAGAACGGCCTCCCGCGGTCCTTCCGTCGCAGATAGTACACTACAAATTGGTGGGGTGAAACCGGAATTAGCGTGCGAGTGAGGTCGGCGGCAGCGGTGCTGCTGGCGTGTCTTCAATTCCCTCCCTCTTTGCAGTTTTCTCTCCCATTGTTCTTTACAACATCAGTAGGAGGCGATGCAACCTACATAAAACCACCAACAACCATAATCAATTTCAAAACCCTTGATCCAATGAGTCATACTTCAAATTCAAAACCACAATCCGAATTGAACATAAACATAAGTAAACAAAAAAAAAACGTACACAAATGAGCCCTAAAATTATAAGATCTTGAAATGAAAGCGATTTAATTAGGTGCAATTGTGAAATTAGAGGGCTAGGAAATATGAACCTGCACATAAACATACCTGAATTCATTGTAAATCAAAAACCCAATTATGGCAGCAGCTATTCCTGACCGAAAACCCACTTCCAGAGAAGTCATCACTGACCGGTAGCCGTTTTTACCCTTGTCCTCGCCACAGATTTAACGACAGTTCACCAAATCAGAGCCAACGAAACCCTAGACCATAAAAAACGTTCATCAGTTTCCGAAAATAAAGAAACAAAATAAGAGGTCTGACTTACCTTAGTCACCGGTAAACTGATTATACTCTGAAACCACCGCCGCTGCATCAGATTGGTTGGTTAATCGGGGTTGTTTATGATCCTACACCACCACCTTTAAGGGTTTTTATGTGTGAAGAATCTGAAGATGGGAGCGACAGTGATAGATCGGCTGTAGACGAAATCGATCTGTTGGTGGGTTTTGAGGATCGAAAGACATGAAAAGGCAAATGATTCAATTGCAGGGTAGGTAAGTTGAGAGGCTATGTCGTTTGGATTCGAGAGAGAGAGAGATAAAGAGAGAGATGATGAGAAATGGAATAGCCCCTAATGTGATTAAAAACCACTCAGGAGAAGAATCGTTTCAATTGCTGAGAGTTATTGACCGAAGGGTAAAGTTGAGATTTATGATTAAATTGTACATATAAATTTACTAATATAACTTTGGAGTGTCTTAAAATATTGAGCCCTTTCCTATTCTACCCCTCTAAAACTTGTTGTATTTCTTTGTACATATTGTTTCAAAACTTGTACACATTGTAAAATTACATGTGTGTACATCACTTCTCCTTTTTATAATAGTATAGATTAGCAAGCAATTTAAAAATTAAGGTACACATTCACTGGATGTTCATTCTTTAAATCACAGGTCTCTTAATCGATGGTTTGGTTTGAGCACGTCGCCCCGTCTCATAATCCAAGGTTTGAAGTTTGAACCAATTCTAATATCTGTCAAGTACCAAAATCGCACGCTTGATGAATCCTTTAATTAGTATGTTGATTGAGTTTCTTGAAATCATAGGTGTCATAATTTAGGGTTTGAGTCAATTCCAAAGTCGCATGTCTGATTGAAAAGATTCTTGAAATTGCAGGACTCAAAATTACAGGTTTGTTCGACTTTCTAAATGACCGGGTTTGTTTTTTTTTTTTCCAATTTTTTCTTCTCTGATGATAATCTATAGGGTTTTAGATGGGTTTAGGGTTTAGATCGCGAGACAAATCAAACAGGTTTCCTTTTTTTTTTCCTTAATTGTTGTTCTTTTGGTTTCATTGATTGGATGAATTGTGCACGTGTTCCACCAGGGGGTTTACTGGAATGGAGCTCTTTATTGGGCTCCTTATTATGACAATAACAAGCCTACAAAGAGTTTCACGAAACCAAAAATAATTAATGATATCACTTTTCACAATCTGTTTTGTTGGTTTATTCATTTTTTGAATGGGTTGAATAACCAAAAACTGCACTTTTTTACAGAAACATGTAGCAAAAAGTGTTATTTTTACAGCAATAATATGTAGCAAAAACTACACTTTTGGCAGCTATAAAATGCAGTAAAACTGCATTTCTTACAGGGAAAAACACCGCAAAACTACATTTTTGGCAGCAATAAAAATGCAGCAAAAACAACATAAAAACCTGGCCATTATGCCCTCTTTTGAAAGTAGTAAAACCCCAACTAATTAACAAAAATTTTACCATGATAGTAGATCAGGGTTGATGATAAAATGACAACTGAAAACACACTTGAAATTGGCCGAGGAACCTGAACACACTTTAAATTGGTATTTATGACAAAAATACACTCGACCCATTACTATAAAGTGTGTTTGGGGTTCTAACTAGATTCGGCGGGTGGTGATGGTACTGCTATGTACAGACTAAATGTACTTCACGTTACATATCTAAATTAAAAAAACTTATATATGTACTCGTGATTACCTAACTTAAAAAGAAATTACCATGGCTATTATAAAGCGATGCCGAATCAGTCATCTAGGGTTCCTACCGAGGGGTTCAACCGGTGAGAGAAAGAGAAAGCGAGTCGGCGAGAAAGGCATACTCCTTCGAGGTTATGCCAACCATCTTGGCGCGTGCCTTACATTACCTGACAGAGCAAGATATGGCAAGTATAGTGACGATGTGTGTTTGGTGATGGCTGAGTCGAAGCGATAGACTATGACAGTTTACTTCCTATTATTGCATACCTTTATTTTGGGGCTTTTATTTTTTTTCAGGTTGTTACATTTTGGGCTTTTTTTTGTTTTGTAGGTTGTTTCGTTTTGGGGAACATGATGATTGAGGCGATCACCACTGTCAGATCCGAGAGTAAGCATACTTTAACAAATTGTAATACTTTTCAACAGAACGTAAGGTTGCTGTTTACCCTTTGGTTAATCTCTTTATCTATTACTATGATCCCAATAGTTTTTATCTTGAAAAAAAAATGCAGTGTAGTTCAGCTTTAGGTAAAATGGTAGAGTAATTGCAAATTGTAGTGTACATGTTTGTAATTGGGTAAATTGCAGAAATATATTAATAGTGTAGTCCATTAAATTCGTGATCAACTGTAACCTGGATGTAATTTAGGTATAACATCAGGTACAGTAGTTAATTCTGATCACATGGTCATATTTGGTACATGGGTTAAAATTTGATTGTGGGTCAACTAAAGCCTCAATTATAATGAAGTTTGTTTTGCATACAACCTGTTGATTATTGAAGACTTGAAGGTACATTTTTTCCCGAACTTGACCCACAATTGTTAAATCTTGCAAGTTCCCTAATTCCATTGGTATGTTAGGGTTAAATAGGCATTGTGCTAATTAAAATATGTGATGGACATGAAGGAAAATTTGGGTTCATTTCTTTGGGTGATGAATGTTGTCCCTGAAGATGGATCTAACACATTGAAGCTTATTTACGATAGAGGCTTAATCGGCTCAAATCATGTCGCGGGGATCGAGAAGGCGATGGGTGATGTTGTGAGCGGTGGAAGCGGTGAGGAAAAAAGGGTGAAAGTCTACATGTTTCTGCGAGAAAAAAGAATAGTCCGATTAAGGAGTTGATTGATAGAAAAAGTTCAGCGAAAGGATTGAATACTGATGAACTAGAAGCAAGGTTCTTTCCTCACCATAAGTTACTCAGAGACCGGTCAACACTAAAAGCACCTGCCGGGACCCACGAAGCTATCAAAACCGAGGTTGGTTTAGCTGTTACTGAAACAAAACCGAAGGGTAAACTGTCAAGTACGGTTGATGAGAGATGTATAGCACCTTTGATATCAGACTCATTGAGTAAAGGGGAGTCGAAAGTTATAGTCAGGGGTGGTTCGGAGATATGTGAAGTTCAAGAAACGGATGAAAATGTAAATTCAAGATGACTTGATTCTTCAAGCACTTACATCGGCAAATGTAACGTTGAGACAATGCTCACTGCTAATGAAACACTTGAATATTGCGATGAAGAGGAAAACAAGGCAATTATGATCTATGTAGAGGAGATAGACGATAGTTTCAATAACAAGTTGAACGAGATCGGGCATAAGGCTTCTACTGGTGGATGGTTTGTATCAGAAGGAGAGTCGGTTTTGCTTGCTCATGATGACGGTACATGCACGTTCTATGATGTTGCCACCTCTGAGGTACTAAATGATGTTTTATATTATATGTTAGCATGTTGCATTAGCTGTAGGTGACATATTTAAACATGATTTCTCTTGATAATCAATTTTTTAAACAATTTCTTGCAAATATGATTATGTTTGCATAAATAACTAGAGAATTTAAAAGTCAATTTAAAAGGGTTACTGTTTTTTTTTTTTTTGATGCAGGAAGTGGGAAAATCCATACACTGCAGGAAGTAGTTAATTACTTGCTGGTCAATAACAACGACTGGGCTACTTTGCCTTTTTGTGGCATAGAAGTAAAATTCTTCAGTTATAAAATACTAAAATACTTTATAATAGATACTTAGTTGCCTAATTTTATTTGTTTACAGGGCATATATGCTATTATTATAATTAGGGATTATAACTGTAAGAATTATGTAGATATTGGTATATCTGAGCTAGGGATTTTTTGTGGTATCGGTATCGTACCGAACCGGTACTACAAATACCGATACCGAAAATCGTCAAAACTTGATACCGGTACAAAAAATGTTTGGTACGCTACTGGTATTTGAAGATAAAAATCGGTATTTTACCGCTACCGGTACCGAAAATACGGGTACCACAAATGTCAAAAAGTGGTTACCAGTAACGTTACTAAAAGAAAAAAAATCGGTTCCGGTACCCAGTACTAAATGCTCATCCCTAATCTGAGCCTAAGTGTAAGAATTTTATGTTATGATTCATGGTTAGAAAATTTTTAAACTTTTAAACCCAAGTTTGGAATCTTTCTATTTGGAATGTTCTTAACTGGCCGATAAAGAAAAATATCAAAAGATCTATGTAAAGATTTTGATCTATTATAGGATCATCACTTTAGAAAATTATGCATAGTGCAATTTGACCTGACCAACCAATAAAGTAGAATATTAAAGATCTATGTAAGGAGTTGAACTATTGCAGAATACAAGTATTCGTTAGTTGCTATAATAGGTAACATGGTATTTTCGTTTTTGGTTTCTTTTGCTCTTTGAGATTGATTAGATGATAGTGTTATTAGTGGTGGTTGAGTTCTACTCCAACTTGGGACTTCGCTAGCAATGATCCTCATCATACAAGTGGAGGGTATGAGCCACCTAAACAATCTGGTTATATAGTTTTGGAGGATGATGAACATACATAATGGATGGTGCAGGTCGAACCCGGGGTTCAAATCACTTTTGTTTCTTTGCCTAATGGCGGAAATGACCTTAAACGTATTTGTTTCAAGTAAGAACTTATTTCCATTTCTTTTTTTATTCCGTTTATATAGACATAAAAACTCATGAAACTTAACTTATTACTAAAACATGAAAGCCGAGAAATGTTCAACAAATGGCAAGCTCAGAGGTGTTGGGGAGAAAATTACGGACTATTCTCTGTTAAATCCGTAAAGCGTCTCCTTGGTGTTTCAGCTCAGCCTAATGGGTTCATTAGGGACTGGAACTCTTGGGTCCCTTCCAAAGTAAACCTATTTGGTTGGCGGTCTGAAATGGAAAATAGTTCCCACGCTACTCGCACTCTTGAGAAGATATATAATTGTGCCCTTTTAAAGTAAATAATGATGACTTTGTTTTAATGAGTTTGAATTTGTATATTAAAGTAGTTATTTTTCTTATTAGCCACCCGTGTAACACACGGGAACTTAGACTAGTTATTACTATATATTATTACTATATTGAAGGGGTAAGATCCCAAAAACCTCATAATAAGTGCTTGGGACCATACCACAACCTCATCTATAAGTTCTCTTTTTTTACCTTGCGCGGCCGCGCACTGGTTTTAAAGAAAGGCTTAAGACAAATAACAGATAACACTTGCGCGCCAAAAGGAAATCATAAATCCTTGCGCCTGCTTCCATAAAGAAAGGATGAAAATCCTAAACAGTTCCGCTTAATATCCAGACTTGAATATTATTGCCCAGACTTGGGATTTATCTAGCTGAGTCCACACGATAAGGAGTCACACCAGATTGTAACAGTGATCTTCTAGAAGGAGTTCAATCGTGCACCACTAAGACGGTTATAACTGTCTGGACACGTGTCGGCTCCCCAGACGTCCCTGAAATCACAATGATAGCATGCAATTGGAGAGTAATCTCCACTTGATCACTTTACACGTGGAAAATCCCCAGCCATCGATCTAAACCACGATCCGTGTGCTCTCACATCGGATCACGGAGCTGGACGGAAGGAAATGCAACCGCTTACGGGGTTAGCATCTTCCGTCAACTTTTCACTAACGGGTTTTCCCGCCCAAAGACTCCCGGTTATAAATATGAGAACTATTCAGGTATGAAATTCAAGTTACAGACACTTCTCAAATACTTCTTCTTCTTCATAACCCATACTTATTCTCACACCGGTGTCGGGTCAAGGAGAGAACCCCTTTCTCCCCTTGGCGCGGCTAACGGTGCTTCTTTTTTGCAGAATTATCGGAGAAGAAGATCAATTGTAGTCGAATCAAACGAGAGGAAACCCACCTTTTTATGCAGATTCAAACCCCCTAGATAATTGATTCCGATCGATTATTCTAGTGTTTCTTCATATATATTACTAAACGAATTTAAATGAGTAGTGATTTTAATATTATAATAATATATAGTTTTTTTAATACTTTTATTATTTTAATATTATAATAATAGTTATTTTCTTTACTTTTTAACTTTAATCATTTTTTTTAATATCAGGGGTTGGGATCAGTACATGAAGGTAAAAAACGACACTAATACAGAAAACGCCAAAAATTGGTGTCGAATTGATATTAAAAATCTTTTGGTTTGGGAAATTCATTGCTGCTGCCCGGTACCATTTGCTCGTCCCTGATCACGGTTACCGTACGAACAACGGTATCGTACAACTTTTTTTTGTTGATTTTCTTCAACTTTTAACTTTTTCTTTTCTTAGTTTCAGGGGTAGGGATGAGCTCGGTGCCAACCGATACAGAATCGGTACTGATACCAAAAATACAGGTTACGGTACCGGTATATGAAGGTAAAAAACTGTAGTGAACCGGTACCAGGAACGCCAAAAGTCGGTACCGAATTGGTACTTAAGATCTTTCAGTTCGGAAAATTTGGTACCGGTACCCAGAACAATTTGCTCATCTCTGACCACGGGTTTCATACGAACAACATCGTTACCATACAACTTTTTTGGTTGATTTTCTTTCGGTTATCTTTTAGTGTTTTTTTCTACATTTACTTTTTATTCTTGTCAGCAGTTCCGTTCGCAACACGTTCGTAGTGATTTCAAAACACATGTAAACACAGACTAAATAATAAAAGAAATTCGCCGCAACGCGGCGAACTTCTTTAAACCTAGTTCGCTTAATAGCATAGCAATAAATCTACTGTCAAAAATCTAGAGAATTCACTTAATAGCATAGAAATAAATTTATGTTTCAATTGGATTTAATTAGATCCTGAAACTATAAGTGATCCAAATCATCGGGAAGAAACTAATTGTAAAGTATACCCGTAGTAGCTGATCTAAAAGACAAGTTCAGGAGTATCCCAAAAAAAAATTCTAGACCTAGGGGTATCCAAATATTTGCTCAGGGGTATCCTAATAGGGCTCGATTCAATATTCGACAAAGAAAAGTAAGCTAATTCATGGTATCGTATTGATGACGTGATGGGTGATGGAGATTCCAGAACGATATACTCTTCGGGCATGATGATCGGCTCAAGTTATTGTTATTTGATGATATTCTTAAATGCTCGTATTGGTGTGTTAATAGGAATAGGTGGCGTGAATCATTGGTGAAGCTTGAGATTTCCGACCGGGGGTCGAAAACGTATATACCTAATAAAATTATAAAACCGGGGGGTCGAAAACCTATATACCTAAAAATACCTATATGAAAACTACATACCGGACACTATTGAACGAAAAGTTCAGGGGTCGCCCCCCTACAAAGTTGCGCCCCTGAACTCAGAATCCTCTTCTTGTAACGTAACTTTGGCGCTTCTTTTCTAACTCTTTGCAAGTTTTATATAACTTTTTGCCATTCAAAAAAAGTACAAAATAACAATTCATTAGTCCTTTTGATTAGTTTGTCTGCTCTTAAATTGTCGGAATAGTTAGGTTGTTTGCAATCCATATTTGGATTCGATAATTTATTATCGATTGAAACATATTACTAACACATGTAACATATCCAATCAACTTTATTACATAGTTAGGCAAGATCAAACATCCAAGGCGTTGAAGGTTTCATTAATGTCTTCTCAATCCTAGAATTCACACATGGGCATGCAAACACACCAATATAAATATGCACCAACATAGTTCTAAGAAGATGCACAAGATCATAAAAGTTTCTTACAATTTCATTCCACAAATATTTAGCAAATGGCCAAGACAATAATGATGGTTCTATGTCTCGCGGTGGCTTGCATGGTGGTCGCAGATGCAATTACCTGCGGTCAGGTGGCGAGTAGCTTGGCACCATGCATCGGGTACCTAACAAAAGGTGGTGCTGTGACACCTGCTTGTTGTGGCGCGATCACTGGACTCAATAATGCCGCAAAATCAACCCCTGACCGCCAGACTACCTGCGGTTGCTTAAAGGGTGTTTTAGCATCTAATTCCGGCATCAATCTCGGCAATGCAAACAGCCTTCCTGGCAAGTGTGGCCTCAACATCCCTTACAAGCTTAGCCCAAGCACTGATTGCTCCAAGTATGTATGAATAATATGCACTTCAATTTAATATTGTGAATTGTCTAAGTATCCAAAAAAATACATACTTTTATTGGTCAATATTTTGCACAACCATATTGTATTAATTGTGCTAGAATATGATGATTTTTGCAGGATACAATAATGGTGGAACTTTATGCATGGAGGAATGATGTACGGTTGCTAAAAATATTAGAAGCATATGATAAGAAATAAGGAGAGGACTAGGAGAAAACCCATTTGACTATGTCTTTGCTTTGTAATGTCCAAGGGTATAAATAATGAAATAGTTCTCTCTTATATATCTCCATTCATCTCTTCTTGAGCTGCTAAAATTTATAAACTAATATTTTTAAAATGGAGAACACAATAAAGTTGATCCCCAGTGTTGTTTTATAGTAACCATATCTTGGGCCAGTCCAATACGCTCAGCCTATTATAGTTTGGCCCAAGTTCATCCTCTCTCAATAAAGGACATGTACACACCTTAGTGGAGACATTCAATATCCCTCCTATACATATGCATACTCATACGTATACGCATACACATGTATTTTAAGTTCAAACAATACTTATTTATAGGTTTGGCGCGTTATAATACACCTCATGTTGTACTTAGACGTCCATCCCTAGCTACGATCGGACGTGCCTTAATATATATACCAACGTTGTGCGCCTTATAATACAAGCAAGATTAAAGTTGGGCATATCATAATACACTCAAATTATTGATCCCAGTCAGACAAGGCCGAATGTTTTGGCTTCTACACTGAACGTTTTAATAGTTACGTTGGACATTACGTTTGTAATTTTGAGCACTTTGAAAACGCTCTGACTATTACACCATACCATATTTATTACGAGCCCTCAAGCCTGAAGAGACGCATCCAAGGTAAGCAAACTCTTATGAGCCTACATGCCACGAAGCTTACGGACCACCAAAAGTCTTGTTACAAAGGCAAGAAGATAAAAATGACGGTTGGCAAACGAAAAAAATTCAATTATAGATTCAGTTCTAAGTAAAAACCTATCCGAACTAAATTGTATTTACCTCTAGCGTTTTCAAATGAATTTTGAACTTTTATCAATTATAAAATATTTCTAGACGAGGTGACGCTACCCGCGCGTTGCTGCGGGAGTTGATTACCAAAGAGTTCTTTTTCTCGTCTGGTCCATGAGGTTTGATTTATTTTTTTATTTTTTTGTTATTTCCGTCCAAATCAATAACTTCGTCCAAAAATAATTAACTCAGGGGTAATCAACATATATCCTTTCTTTTTACCTTTTTCATCCAAAAAACCTTTTAGCATTTATCTCTTTAGATTATATAATTCTAATACTAACAAAAATAATAATTAACATTAACATTACTATATAAAAGATAGATATAAGTTGGTGTTGCCGCGCATTGCAGCAGAAATGTAAAAATGAATGTTCAAGGTGATGGTTTTATGTTTCGGGATAGATAATAATTATGATAGAATATATGCATCCTATCTAATCCTTTATTTACGTTTTTTAAAAGTGTTTTAATCCTTTATTTACGTTTTTTAAAAGTGTTTTACACAAATATTAAATGGATAAATTGCATCCTATCTAATCCTTTATTTACGTTCTTTAAAAGTGTTTTACACAAATATTAAATGGATAATTATAAATAGCTTCTAAAGAGTTTAATATAGTTACTTGAATACTGTTAGATATATCGATGCGTCATATAGCTGGTGGTATATGCTAACATTTAAATACAAAACATAAAACATTTTCATGCAAATACAAAACCTATTCCGTAAATCAAGTTCTGCTTTGATTTAAGCTAAGAATTTAACCGCCTTGACTATAACTTTGAATGAAATAGAACCTTGAACGTGGCTTTTGACTGCGCTGAACCTAGAAAATTGACCCGCACGTTGATGCGGGTTTGTTTTGCGTGTGCACTCTAGTAACGTTAGCATTTCATGTATTACAAAGCAATAGCACTTTAGAGTTTGAAGGCTTGTGTGTTGTAGTTAGGGTCGGAGGATAACGGAGGCCCGGGTGTGCCTCGGCTCCACCGATTTTTCATACGTAGTGTTAATTTTACCGAAAATTTGTTTTTTAGTGTAAAATATTGGATTATTATTAGACTAAAGGGAGTGGGGCATTCTTTTGAGAGGGCGTCTTCCGACACGTGGCGCCACGTCAGATTAGAGGATTTTGGGCAAAAAAAGGGGATTGGAGCAACTTGGCTGGCTAGGGCGTCTTGCGACACGTGGCATTGATTTATTTGATACAAAAAATGAAAAGAATATACCTGAAAAGCAAGGAGGAGAAAAGAAAAATTTTGGGCGTTCTGTGGGAGACGCCAAGGAGGGGGACGCCTATGGGAACGCCGATGGGGGGCGGTGTGTTGGGCATCTTGGGGCGGCTTGGGTAGGGGAGACGCCCCACTCCCCATAGTCTTAAGAGTCGATCCATTGTGAAACGCATCCCAGTACACGCTATCTTTAATAACAATCCATGAAGATATCAACAATTTCACCAAATCTACGCACATAGATTCCGCTTTTGTTGTTTTTCTTATAATCAATCCTTATATGTTCCAAAAGCTCAACGAAATCATTTGTATAAGAGTGTGCCTATTGGCACACCAAACCCTAGCAAAATTAGGGTTTGTCTACGTTGCGTATTGGTCAATGCGCAGCGTAAACCCTATACGCTGCGCATTGACCAATACGCAGCGTAGATAGACCATAGATCTCAGTGCCTGATAACCAATCATTGCACAGAAAACAATGTGTTTATACGCTGCGTATTGACCAATACACAGCGTATATAAAACAGCTGCAAATTTGGGGTCATTTTGGTAGGTTTGAAGTGTCAAATTTTTGCCAGGTTTATATACGCTGCGTATAGGTCAATACACAGCGTATATAAAACAGCTGCAAATTTGGGGTCCTTTTGGTAGGTTTAAAGTGTCAAATTTTTTCCCGGTTTATATACTTATAATTATAATTATTATTATTAACGTAACTTTTTTTTAGCGTTTCATATCTCTAACTGATTTGAAGAATTGGGTACAAGAAACGGGAAAGAAGTATGGTTACGTAACTGTTACCCGCCGATCAGGGACCGTTTTTGTAGATTTTCGAAAATTCAGCGACCCTTTTTGTAAATTTTCAAAACTTCAGGGACCATTTTTGTAAATTTTCAAAACTTCAGGGACCATTTTTGTCAATTTTCAAAACTTGAGGGACCGTTTTTGTAAATTTTCGAAACACCAGGCCAATTTTCGTAAATTTACGAAACTGCAGGGACCATTTGTGTTAATTTTCGAAACTCTAGGGACCATTTTTGTAAAAATTGAAACTTCAGGGACCAAAAGTGTAAATATATAAAAAATCTGTAAAAAAGGGGGTCTTCTTTAAAGAACCGGCCCTTGTATGGATCGAACTCGTGACCTATCGTTTAGAACCGCAACGCCTTAACCAGTTTATCCTCCATCTCGGAGCTGTTAGGATATGAAACTTAATTCCTTATATATACTAGTCAGCGTATACGCTGCGTATTGACCTATACGCAGCGTATATACGCTGCATATAGGTCAATACGCAGCGTATACTAAACCATATATACGCTGTGTATAGGTCAATACGAAGCGTATATAACCTTTCTGAATTTTATATGCACACAGAATATGTTAAACTTCAAGAACTTTATCTATACAACAGAACAAGTTAAATAACCTGCCAGAATTTTATATGTACACCATAGTATATAACATTTCAGAATATGTTAAACCGTTTACACCAAAAGTTTGATATATACAAGACAAAGTTTGTGCATACATAACAAAATGATAAAATACTACTGATGCTGCTGCTCCTGCTGTTGATGCTGATCCCATTCCGTATCCGTAATGAAGGGTAGTGGATCAATACGCTGCGTATATCGTTTGTCATTTTACCTTTTTACCCTTGTTCTGAGGCTAAACGAAGCCAAAAACAGGGGCTTTTTTGTCATTTGCTTCTCATACGATGCGTAGGGATCCCTACGCGGCGTATACAGAGTTCCCTTTTTTTTTATTTTTTGTGTTTTCCTTTGTTTATATTTATAGAAATAACAATATTATTTGATAAATAATACAAATATAATTTAGAAAAGCTAAAAATAATACAAAAATTATGAATTATAAAAATAAAAAATTAAAAATGATACAAACTTTATAAATTAAATAAATTCTACAATTTACAAAAATACAAGTTTCCGGTTAATCTTCGATATCATTTATACTCGGTTTTCTGTCTTTGTCTGAGTCTGCTTTAGGATTGACTAACTCGTAGTAGTACTGTAACAGCGGTCTATACATTTCTTCCCACCGTTCCGCAGCTATTGATCGATGTGTCGACCACAACGGGGTCGCTAAAGGCATGGGGTAGTCTCCTTCCAACTTAGCATGTATGAAGTGTCCCCCGCCAACATGTACGAGCGTTATCGCTTGAGGTCGTGGATCTAGTGGGGCATCCGCTAATGGGAAGATGGTAGTGCTCCATTCGATGCTTAGCACGTGGAGGACAATATTATACCTTTGCGCTACGAGAAGCCCTACCTGGGGCATTTCCATCCAGTGACTTGGACCGCACCCTTTCACTGAATTCCATTCGATGCTGTTACGTATTCGTTTAAAGTCTCCTTCGTTATATGTTTCGAATATATGCTTCCAACGCGGCTTGTTATGGTCAATCTCCAGTAGTAAATCACTTCGAATACGGTGCCATGCGTGTTCCGTAAAACCTAACCCGACAGCCACAGACCTGTACCCACAATGACCGTCTGGGGTCACATCTTGTATACGCGATATGTAAGAGTGAAACTCTGATGGAATTTGATTCTTAAACATCTTAATGCTTAACAAGTGCTCGTCCCCCTTCATTAATGGAAAACCCTGATCATCCCGCGTCTCCTTCTTTTTAGAACTCGTTGAACTGTTTTGTCGCATTTTAGGTTTTTCAGACTTTACAACCGAACTAGTTCCACGAGAGCCCTCTGACGGTACGTATGAGCTGTGTCGGGGTAAATCGTACCTATGTTTGGGGGAAGCGGTATATACGTTGCTGTCCTCGCCATAGGAGCTGTGTCTCGCAGCTTCATCTAACCTTTCTTGTACTTTCTTTGATGTAGGCTGACCGCGAGTATTTTGCTGGACGATCGGTGGTTTCTTGGTTGACGATTTCGGGGTGAAGACCGCTTTTATCTTTGAAAGCAAACTCTTTTGCTGAACGGGGGACTGTGCCTCTAAATGTTGCCGCACATTATTTAGCTCTGCTACAACATCGACTTCCTCGTCTACCAGTTTACACGGGCGCAAGTCAAGCTTACGCCAGAATACATCTATATCGTCAAGTTGTATCATACGCCTTGTACAGTTAAGTTAATACGGTGTGAGAAACAGCTAAATCTTACAAGATAACAAAAGGTTTGTGGTTTTAATATTTTTTACCTGTACTTTTGTAGTTTTCCAGCCTACAAGCACACGGCAATCCACAGCTAAGCCACATATGGCAACCACATGATGCGTTAAGTTTCCGCAACACCTCCATCTTCCTCAGTAGCTCTTTTGCCAGCAAATCAAGTGCTTCATGGGGAACCTTTCCACGTAGGTTGTCCAACAGTCGGTGTCTGTGGTGGTTCATCGTTTTTTCGATGCTCTCAGTGAAACTTTTTTGTATTTCATCGTACTGAGTTTCAACTATATCAATGACGCATCTTGCTATTCGCTCCAATGAACTCCCGCGCGTAATGTATCTATTTAAATTTGCGTGCTGGCTCTCAACTCTGTTGGTGGTGCGCTGACCAAAGTTGCGACACTTATCGGTCCACGCATAAACGAACATTTCTTTATAGTCTTTGAGCCAGTTTTCGTAGACGTAATCATAGACACCTGCAAAAATAAAATAATGAAATGTAAAAGCGTGTGTAAAATATAATAGATTGGGTGAGTCGTTTGTTGAAGGAACACTTACTTTCTCGGTTGGCAACCACGAGTCGGTTATACATTTTCTCCAAGTTGTACTTGTACATGGGCTCTGAAGAAGATTCGCACAATCTCCGCCAGTACGACATAAATTTCCCCCAATCTTCTTTATCGAACCCTTCCTTGCACTTTATAGCTATATTTTGTTGGATGTGAAAGTGGCATAGAAGCCTGGTTGCGTTCGGGAATACTTTAGAACACGCGTTAATTAGGGCAAGCTCCCTATCCGTGACTATCACACTCGACATCATACATTCATGCAATATTGACTTGATCCGCTCAAGCACCCACACGTAGTTACCCCTTCGTTCTTTACAAATAACGGCATGTGCGATACAAAAAGACTTCCCAATCGACGTCATACCCACAACCTGGACAAATGGCATGTTGTAGAGGTTTGTTTTGTAGGTCGCGTCGATCAACATCACGTGCGGGAATGCACGCCACATAGTGATTGAATAAGGATGAACAAAGAAAATCTCTGTTACGAGATCTGTTTTGGGTTCCTGTCGGGTTTCGTAAATGAATCGGTGGTCATGCAGCAGGTTTTCCAGTGCCTGCATAGGAGTCTTTCCGTCCACTATTGTCGCTCTAATTTTTTGTACCGCATTTTGCACGTCTTTCTGAACATGCAGGCTGTCGGGGAACTGCTTTCTTAGGGTTTGAAATATGATACGTGGCTCCATGTTTTGAGCAGTTAGCTGCTCCACTAGCTTGTATTTGGCTTCAGTAAATCTTCGCACAAAAGTGTGGCCCAACAGACTCGTCGTAGGTTCGTGGTTATGGTTCGCGTCTTCCACTTTTAACTCCCACGTGTCATTCGTCACGTCCCGGATTGCGAGTAATGAAAAGGGGCAACCGATTTTTTTTGCTACCAGCTTTCCTAACTGTTGCTTTACTACGGTGCTCACCACGGTCGCACACAAGCCATACCATCCCAGTAGTACCGCCAATATTTTTCGATCGGCGGGTAACAATTACGTAACCATACGCCTTTCCCGTTTCTTGTACCCAATTCTTCAAATCAGTTAGAGACATGAAACGCTAAAAAAAAGTTACGTTAATAATAATAATAATATTAATAACAATTATAATTATAGTATTTTAACAATAATAATAATTATTATAATTATAATTAGAGTAAACTGCCATTTTGGTCCCTGTGGTTTGGCCAGTTTTGCCACTTTAGTCCAAATCTCAAACTTATTACATCTGAGTCCCTGTGGTTTGCATTTTGTTGCCGTTTTGCTCCAAAATCCAAAAACCCTATTTTTTTAACTGTTGCAACCTCCTATTTTGTCCTGTAGTGCAGGGGCATTTTGGTCATTTAATTTTCATTAAAGCAATTCTTTTATTAAAAACCCCCAAATATAATCTTCAACCTCTGATCATCATAATCATCTTCAACCCCTGATCATCATCATCTTCAACCTCTGCACAACCCAAACACCACCACCTCCTCCACCATCACAACCCACCATAATCTAGATTTAAAAAAAATCATATCTTCAAGAGAAAATAAATTAAATGCAAGGAGACAGGCTCAGATCTGTAATTGGGGGATGGGGACAAAGAAGAAACGAGTTACGCCATGGCTGCAGAATACACAGTTGCTTGGTGAGAGAATGTCAAATTCTTCTTCACTATGCCATCTGGATTTTGCCCCGCCAAGATGCGGGTCGGATCTTCAATGTCCCTTTAATTTTGCTCAGGATACTCTGATCATCATAGCCTTGAAACAAACTTAATAAATAATAATGCCACTGCCAGAACAACAACAGCAATAACAACTGCCAGAACAACAATAACCACCACCATCCCCACCACCGCCATAGAAGCGATGACTCTGATCACCGAGATCACAGAGATTCACAGAGATGCAGCACAGATTCAAGTAACAAAGTTGGGAGATGCGGATGCAGCAAAAACAAAAACAAAAACCACCTGCAACTCAATCCGGGAGTGGAGATGCGGGAGTGGAGCAAAAACAAAAACAAGCACCACCACCTGCCACCACCACCACCACCCCCTCTCACCGCCAAGCACCACCACCCTCTCGCACCCCCTGCAACCACCGCACCTCTCTCTCTCTTACATCACAACACCATCTCCTTCAAACAACATTCCACTAGAAAGAGAGAGAGAGAAACAGGAGAGAGAGGGCCGAACGAGAGAGAAACATGAGAGAGAGAGGAACGCAGAGATGACGATGACGATGGTGGATCTGAGTTCGGTAGGGACGACGCCGGAGATGACGATGACGATGGTGGATCTGGATCTGATCGACTTAGAGAGAGAAGAGAGAGAATCAGTAATTGGGGGATGATGATTATGATTTATTTATTTGGGGATGATGTTAATAAAGAAAATGTAAAATGAAAAGCAAAATGACTAAAATACCCCTGAACTAAAAGACAAAATAGGTGGTTGCAACAGTCAAAAAAATGGGGTTTTTGAATTTTGGACCAAAATGGCAACAAAATGCAAACCACAGGGACCCAGATGTAATAAGTTTGAGATTTGGACTAAAGTGGCAAAACTGGCCAAACCACGGGGACCAAAATGGCAGTTTACTCTTATAATTATAATATTTTTAACAATACTAATAATTATTATTTTAATGTGATACCTCATTTATTTGATACGGATTGCCCGGGGTAGATGGTTCACAAAGTGATGTATTACGGGGCTCATAACCATATCCACCATGTTCTTCGTATCCACTGTAACCACCTTCACCCCCATATCTATCGTATCCACTGTATCCACCTTCACCCCCGTATCCACTATATCCACCTTCACCCTCGTATCCACCTTCACCCCCGTATCCACTGTAACATCCGTATCCACCTTCACCCCCGTATACCCCGTAACCCGGATACGATTGCTGCGTCGGGTAATATGGTTCATCAACAGGTGCATTCTCAGCACCGTATCCACTTTGTTGCACGTACGGAGATTCATACCCGTATCCGTAATCCGGATACACTTGATGCACCGGGTAATTTGGTTCATCAACAGGTGGAGTGGGAGTCTTGTTCAAGTCTGGCAACTGTGTTTTTTGATCAACATGGACTCCAGACACAACCTCCTCCTCCTCATTGGCATCATTTACTCGCCTTGTGTCGTTGGAATAGCAATTACCGAAATAATTATCAGTCCAAAATGATGACATTTTAACAAGATTGAGCAGAAAACAGAATAAATGATTTTGGTTTGGAGTGTAAACTGTTTACTGAAGAACAAATGAAATGAGAATGAAAGAAGCGAGCCAAGAAAGCAATGATAAATGGAATGGAAGATGAAAAGACAGCACTCTACTTTATTCACGTGCATGACAACATCGCATTAGTGTCAAATCACTCTACTTTACACTTTGGTCCCTGAAGTTTCATTTTTTACAAAAATGGTCCCTAGAGTTTCGAAAATTGACCCAAATGGTCCCTGAAGTTTCGTAAATTTACAAAAATGGTCCCTGGTTTTTCGAAAATTTACAAAATTGGTCCCTGAAGGTTCCAAAACTGACAAAAATGGTCCCTGAAGTTTTGAAAATTTACAAAACGGTCCCTGAAGTTTTGAAAATTTACAAAAACGGTCCCTGATAGGCGGGTAACAATTACGTAACCATACTTCTTTCCCGTTTCTTGTACCCAATTCTTCAAATCAGTTAGAGACATCAAACCTACCAATAGGAACCCAAATTTGCTGCTGTTTTATATACGCTGCGTATTGACCAATACGCAGCGTATATAAACCTTGCAAAAATTTGACACTTCAAACCTACCAAAATGACCCAAAATTTGCAGCTCTTTAATATACGCTGCGTATTGACCAATACGCAGCGTATATACACCTTGTTTTCTGTGCAATGATTGGTTATCAGGCATTGGGATCTATGGTCTATCTAGGCTGCGTATTGGTCAATACGCAGCGTATAGGGTTAACCCTATACGCTGCGTATTGACCAATACGCAGCGTATTTAAACCCTAAGTGTGCAGATTGGCAAACTGAGTGTGCAGATAGTGAGAGCCTTGTATAAACAGCGTCATTCACGTTAAATGCATGGAAATTGAATGGCCAGATGCAAAACTTATGAGTTCCACACGTAGGTAAATTTGAGAACATCAAAGTTATCCTTCAACGTCTGGTAATGATAGTGGTTAGTGTTTTGTATGGTTTAGCCAAGTCTTCTTCAGTCCTTGCATCCACATTACTGCTATTGCCGTTATTTCCCTGAGTGGCAAGCACTTGATTGATGAAGTGTTGCCATGGGAAGTTGGCCATCATCTGGGTCATCATGTTGGGCATAGGGTTGAAGCCTTGAAGGCTTCCTGGGCCAGCGGAGCAGTTTATCCCGAGGGGAGCACTCATAACAGCACTTCGTGCTAAGGGGAGCACGGACAGAGCTTGCTCCCATGTAGTTGTAGTAGATGCTGGATAGCTTGTCCCTGGGGATTGTAGGAGCTGGTCAAGAGTTAGCTCGTGTCCCAAAGGAGCACCACTAGTAATTGGTTGGGAAGAGAAGATAGGATGCACCGTAGGATTTGTCATAGTGGACAGATAAGGGTGAGGGTTTGAAAGGTTACTGGGACCAGCCTCACTTCTTGTTGCAAAAAGAGGGGGAGGTGGCCCAGGGGACAATGTTGGTTCAGGTTCAACATAGTCTAAACGAATCCTCACTCCCTTTTCTCTTTCTTTACTCACATGTTGGTTGAGAAGGGACCTTAGCACAAGGAAATTGTTGGCAACCCCTTCAGGGGTGAGTTCAACACATGATGGGGCATCAGAGACACCGATATTGGGAGATGGAACTGGCTAGGCAAAATGGTTGAAGGGTTCAACCTTGCCTAACGCAGGTCGTGGGGTCCCCCCACGTTTGCAAGACGTGGAAGGAGGTTCGCTAGTTTATTGTTGTTCTTTGCTATGGACCCTCCTCTTAAATGCACTCAGATTCGGAAGTAGTAGCAAAGGGAATGTGTGTGTTGGATGTGAAAGGGAGTGACTTGTATGAAACAAGCACTCGATGTGAATGACCAGGGATTAGAGAATCAGAGCTGGTCAGGGGATGTTCTTTGGAGTAAATGAAGTGTCCATTTATAAGAGAAGACATCTCCCGAAGTAGAATGTACTAGACTAGCAACCTTGCTTGCAGTGGAGGGTTTCCCCTTTCGGGGGTTGAAGGCTTTTGACCCCCGGATAATAGCATGTATAGTGCAGACCTGCTTTGCTTTTGCGGCTGTGAGTTGGTGAAGTGATCTCCGGATGTGACTGGCCACTGTTTCCGCATTGCTTTTTCTACCTCACATCTTTTCAACCATTGAACCGTTTAACCATTTTAGCGTTTACATACTTAGTCATTTTATTTAGTCTTGGGCTACCCCCGTCATCAGCCCCCCAAGTCAGAGGTTTTTGGGGAGTCAGCTCAAAGACTTCTGACTTTTATGTACATATTTTATTACCTAAAGGTTACAAGGGTTCGTTGCTTGAAGGCTTGAAAGGTTGAAGTCAGTTAATATTTGAATTTGAATTTTAAATAACTGACAATTGATTTGATTGATGTATGGCAGTTGAGAGGGTGGCGGTTTTGCAGAAGTTACTGTTTACCATTATTACCCCTATTCGTAGGTTTTTATATTTTCATATCTCATTTATTTACACGGTTTACTTTGGATAAACATCACTTTGTTCTTTTTTTCTCTCAAGTTCTTGCCATTTCTCTCCTTCTCTAAGGTTAGTTCCGGTTTCTTTACATCTTGCATTCTTCATTTTCTGTTTTCAAAAATGGGTGCTCGTAAGGACTTAGCAAAATCTTTTTCCCGGTTAACACAAGAGGAGGTAGATTTATTTTGTATGGAATATGGCATTGATAGGAAGTTTAACCCAACTGCCCCTGCTTGTGATGTTCCTGTTGATAAACCATCTTCTGGTTCGATTGCCCTTTATTGTAGTCATTTTGAGTTCTCGAACCTTCGTTATCCCTTTTCGTTTTTTGTTTTGAACTTGTTGGAGTATTATCGGGTTTCTTTTGGGCAAGTTCATCCAAAGGGGATGGCTAGGGTTTTGCATTTTGAGGTTTTGTGTCGTGCTCTTGGGTATGATCATTCCCTTTTACTCTTTCGCCGGTTTTTTCGCTTGGCTAAGAATGGCGATTGGTTTACTTTCGAAACAACCAAAGTTGATACCTGTCTTATTTCGTCGATGGTTACTACGCTTGGGGCTTGGAAAGACCGCTTTTTCTGGGTTTCCGATACTATTCTCCCATTTAAAATGGTGTGGAGGAATCTGGATGCCGTTCTCAATGATCCGGAACCTTTCGAATCTGAATTGAATGCTGTTTTTCTTAATGCCATCCGGGGGTGCCCTTCGAGGGTTCGTCCCTTTCCTGAACACTTACTAGTTCTTTTAGGGGTTAGTAAAATTTGGGGGAATGTTGATCGGGATCCGGTTCTTATGAGGAGTGGAATGGGTATGCATTTTCCTTTTTTGTCCTCTTTATGTGTTTCTTAACCTATTGTAACAACTCTCACTAAAAAGTCCTAATTATTACTTTAATTGATCATTAGGAAACCCTAATTGAGACACCCAAGTGATTCCGCACAAACCCTAAAATTTTCAGAACAATCTGAATCAGGATTAGGGCCCCTAAAACTTAGGGGGGATAAACCCTAATTGACGATTATCCTTAAATAATCGTTGTCACATAACTGAAATTCGAAATTGTAGAGTCAGCTGAGCTAGTCCCAATCGTGGCTACCCTATAGCCTATTTTTATTCCTTACGGACCGTAACATTGTTAAGCTTACGGACCGTAAGCAGCCTTACGGACCGCAACATTGTTAATCTTACGGTCCGTAAGATAGTTAAATTTTGGGTATAAATAGAGGACAGTGGCACTTGAATTCTGGACTTACAACGTCGAAAGAATTCGCACTATACACTGAGATACGAACTGAATACTCTAAATTACACCCCCGGGTCTCGAAATTCTGCCGCAAAACAGGGTATTAGCACAATCGCTGCTACGATTCATTTTCCGACGATCAATATATCCAATGGATGTTTAAGTGCCGCCCACATTAGGGTTATACTTTGTCGTTCGTCGTTAATTCGATGGATGAAGTATCGCACTTTGTCGTTCGTTGTGAGAATTTGATCTCGTGAGTTATCGTAAATGCTGGATTGATTACTAACCCAGTTTTGTGTGCATTGTATTTAAATTAGGTTAACAAGGCTGATTCATAGACTAGACTCTGTCCGTATTAAATCAGCAATGTGAGTCATTCTCTCTTTTTATCAAATTTGTTTATAAAAGCATGTTATTTTCAAAGTTATAATTACGGGGATTAAGTCTTTGTAATCACCAAGTTACAGCCGGTATGTGGGGTTTTGTATACATTACTTGATAATCGTCACCATTGGGGCAGCCAATTGGGGGATATGACCATAGTCACAGATTCGATCGAGTGACAAATACCGTGGGTAGTTGGTTTGATATCAGAAACATTGTAATCGCTCTTAATACTGTAAATTATAACAAATGTGTCATTTTAGTATATAGAATGATTCACTCAGTATTTCCCGCTGACAAAACCTTTTTCAAACATGTTTCAGGTGATCTGTTGTAATTCAGGAAAAGTGCTGGGGAGCATTTCAAGCTTAAGATAGTGGCTCATTATAAAATAAAGAAATAAGTTTTGTAATATCACGATTTCGTAGTAAAAATATAATATTGTAAATTATCGGGGTTTTATCTCGAATTGTGAAATAAAATAAATCGGGAAAATTTTAGCTTTAAACGATCCTGTTAAATAAACTTCCGCTGTTAAACTCAACTAAATAAATACCACGGGATTTCTGTCTCGCGGCTCCTGAAACGGGTCAAACCGGGTCGGGGGTCGTGACACCTATGACTTATGTGTTGTTGTTTTTTGTAGTCATGTCTGCTTTGGATTTTATTAAGAGCGACGATACTTCTGATGTTGTTTTTGAGGATGCTCTGTCTGTTCCTGGTGAGAATGTTGTGGTTAGAACTGTTGATCAAAGATTTGAGGGCTCAGGTTATGTTAGTGCTGCTACTGTCAAAGGTTTTTCTAAGTCCAATGTTCCTAAGTCTTCAACTCGTCGATCTTCTCGTCGGTTGTTGAAGGCTGGTCCTCAATCCACTTCTACTGAACCAGTGGACTTGAGTGATGATATTGAAGTTTCAGAAGATCAAGGTGTTGAAGCAGGTGCTGAGAAGGATAAGGAATTGGTTGTTCATGGTAAAAAGGTTTCAGGCAAGAAGGTTGTTGCCACTCCTGTTCAGGAATCTTCAAGCAGGGACGTTGAAGGGTTGGATCCGGAAGGGATTTATGTGCCTGCTTGGTCGGTGAAGAATGATGACAGCTTCAAAGATGCTGTTGTTTGTGAGGATGCTCTGAGTCACATTGCTCCTCCATCGGTTCACAAGACCATTGCCGGGATGGATGATGACCTGATGTTGTCCCGTATGATTTTGAGTACTTGCAACCTTGCTGCTATGCTTCCTCAAGGTATTGTCCGTTTTCGTCAAAGAATGCAGGAGTATGAAGAATTCTCCAAGAAGAGGGATAAGATGAAATCCTCCATGTCTGGGATGAAAAAGGAGATAGCTAGTTTTGCCGAGAAAGAAGCGGCTTGGGACAAGAAGGTTAGTGATTTGAAGAAGACGCATGAGATTGAGATGAGTGACTTGAAAAGAGCTTCGAGGCTGATAGATTGAAGCTTAGGGCTGACCGGGAAACTTTGTTTGTTCAGCAGCAGGCTTTTGGTAAGGAGAAAGAGGGGTTGAAAGCTTCAGTTGCTCGTTCTACCGCTGACAATCAGTGGTTAATTGAGCAAGGTTTCCAACAGGTTGTTACTTACCTTCTACATTCCAAGGAGTTCAATTATGCCCTTGGTGACGTTTACACTAAGCTTCTCAACCTGGGGAAACACCAAGGCCTCATTGTTGGGTATAAGCTTCATGAATCCGGCCATCCTTTGGAGAAGTCACCTCTGTTCCGTCCCGAAGCTTCTGATGTTTTTAAAGGCTCTGTTGAGCAGATGGAGAAGTTGACCTATCCTTACATCCATCAAGTTTCTGCTTGTTTTGGTAAGCCTCTTGCTGTGTTGCAGGACTTGAAACCGGAGGGTCTAAATGAAAAGGTTTGTGCTGAGATCTTGGGTTCCCTTTCAAGGAAGAGATCCTACTCGGGGGATAGTGATGATACCCCTTCCGGTCCGTTGGATGTTCCCAAGGATGCAAGTTTGGAGGCTTCAGTGGTTGGTGGTGATGGAGGTTTGAAGACTAAAAAACTGAAGAAGACCAAGAAGGCTAAGGGCGAGGGTTCTGGAGTTTCCAAGCCCGTTGATGGTTAATTCGTAGCTTTCTTAGCACTGAAAACAATTTATGTTTTGCAATGTTAATCTGAACAATATTAGGTTTTTAGGAACCCTTAAGGTTCCTGTGTTTTAAGGCCTTTGTGGCCGCTGGAACACTAGTTTAAGCTTGCAAGTTATTAGGACTTGCCCTAACTTATGTTTGAAAGTCTTTTGGGGCTTTCTTTTATATGATGTTATGTTTTAACTATTTTCCTTGTATTATGGTTTTATGCTTGTGCCTTTTTTGACAAGGCAGTTTATTTGGCTTTTAACCTTCCAAACCTTTTGGCTGTCTGTTAATAGGTTGAAGCCTTTAAGGTTTCGATATATTACCCGGGTGGTTGAAGCCTTGAAGGCTTCTTATTTTTGTATCCTGACCTGGTTTGTATCTTTGTGATTTTTGTCCAAGTAACTTTGTTCTTTTGGATTTGTCTTGTTCTTTTGTAACTTTGTCTTTGTCGAGTTTGTGCTGCCCTTATGTTTTTTATGCCTAAAAGGGTTCAGTGCTGCAGACACTTAGCCTTGGCATTTTTAACAAGAAGAGATAGCACCTATCCTTTTTATTATTTCTTTTGGTTTTTTAGCCTTTTTGTGGACTATATTTTTAAGGCTTATGGAACATTTGGTGTAGGCTGCTCATACCCGTCTATGAGACAATTTTGTGTTTTCTTAACAAGTCTCATGGAGTTGTATTGATTTAGGAACTCACCCTTTATATAGGCTCATTCAACCCTTGAACCTATTGAGCGATGTGACCTGGGAGCTCATCCCCTTACATGGCCCTTGCCATGGAGTTTTTTGCTAGGTTCTCAACCTGATTTTAGGATAGAAAGACAAGTTTGATGAAAACAACTTCATTCATTAAAGCAATACTTGCTTTTTACAAAAGGTATTCATAATCCTTCGTGAAATACATTTTTGATACAAACCAAACTTTCCCGTTTAAACATGGAACCTTTTCAGGGTTTTGCCGTTCCAATGCCTTGGAAGCTTTTTGCCTTCTGTATCAGCCAGCTTGTAAGATCCACCTTTGTGTGCTTCAAGGATGGTGTATGGGCCTTCCCATTTTGGGCCAAGCTTTCCTTGGTTTTCTTTTTTGCTGGCTTCGTTGTTTCTGAGGACCAGGTCCCCAGGCTTGAAACGTTCATTCTTGACTTTTTTGTTGTAGTAAGCTTCCATCTGTTGTTTGTATTTGGCCTCTTGAATTGCAGCTTGATCTCTTGCTTCCTCTAGGAGTTGTAAATTCAACATAGTCTCTTTTTGGTTTGTTTCGGGATCCATGTTGACAACTCTTTGGGTTACAACTCCTATCTCGGCAGGGATCACAGCTTCGGATCCAAATACCAAGCTGTACGGTGTTTTCTTATGGCTTGTTTTTTCGGTTGTTCTAATTGCCCATAGAACACTAGGTAATTCTTCAAGCCAATTGCTTTCATATCTTCCCAATCTTGTCTTGATGCCTTCTACTATGTTCTATTTGTTCTTTCAACCTGACCGTTTGATTGCGGATAAGCCACTGAGCTAAAAACCTGATCGATTTTGTATTCTTTGCACCAAACGCTGAAAGGCTTCTCAGCAAATTGCCTTCCGTTGTCGGTGACAAGTGCTCCCGGCAATCCATAACGGCAAATGATGTTCTCCCAGACAAAGTCAATGACTTGCTTTCCTGTGATCTTAGCAAGTGGTTTGACCTCGGGCCACTTGGTGAAATAATCTACCGCCACCAGTAGGAATTTCACTCCCCCTTTGCTTGGGGGAAATGGACCAACAATGTCCGTTCCCCATTTATGGAATGGTCATGCCGAGGTTATCGGGACTAAATCATGCTTGGGACTTTTTGGGATTGGTGCATGGATCTGGCAAGCATCACATTTCTTCAACTCTTCGACTGTATCGCGATGCATTGAAGGCCAAAAATATCCGAGGTTCATGAGTTTTGCAACTACCGACCTAGCTCCAAAGTGAGCTCCGCATACACCCTCATGAATTTCCTTGATCAAATACTTACTTTGCTCGGGACCGACACATCTTAGCAAGGGAGCAAGGTAACCCTTTTTGTAAAGGGTTTCTCCTTGTAGTATGTATTGCCTTGCCTTGATTTCAACCCTTTTGGCTTCCACTTGATCATTGGGTAATTCACCATTTTTGAGGAACTTTCTTATGGGAGTCATCCAGTTTGGTTCTTCTTCGGTAACCACGTCTTGAACCTCCAATTCATTAATGGATGGGGCCTTCAACACTTCTACCAGTACCTTCTTGGTGAGGTGAGCAAAAGTGAGAGATGCAAGCTTACTTAGGGCATCGGCCTTTTTGTTTTGAGATCTTGGGATCTGTTTGATGTTGCACGCTTGGAAGGTACTCATCAGTTCCTTGGATTTTTCTCTGTATTTTTTCATGTTGGGCTCTTTAGCTATGTAGCTGTCATTCACTTGGCTTGAGACCAGCAACGAATCCGTGAACACTTCAAGTTTTTCAACCTTCATTTCTTTGGCCAGCCTTAGGCCGGCTATTAGTGCTTCGTATTCAGCCTCGTTATTGGTGGTCTAAAAATCAAAACGAAGAGCATATGTGAATTCCAAACCTTTTGGGTTGATCAAAATTAATCCAGCCCCTGACCCTTCAACGCTTGAAGCCCCGTCGGTAAAAAGCTTCCAGGCTTCAGGGTTGGAAGGTTCAGTGGTGGTAGTGTTTACTTCAGTGGCTGTTTGGTTTGGGACTTCCACAATGAAATCGGCCAAGACTTGGGCCTTGATAGCTTTCCTTGGGACATAGGTGATGTTATGTTCACCTAGTTCTATGGCCCATTTGGCTAATCGCCCCGAGTTTTCAGGTTTTTCAAGCACACTCTTAATAGGTTGGTCGGTGACCACTTGTATGGGGTGTGCTTGGAAGTACCTTCGAAGCCTTCTAGCTGTTTGAACTAAGGCTAAGGCAAGTTTTTCAAGGGGAGGGTATTTCGTTTCAGCTAATTTTAAAGTTTTGCTAAAAAAATAAATGGGTACCTGGGCCTTGTCTCGCTCAATGGTGAGGACTGCACTGATGGCCTCGTCTGTGATTGCGAGGTACACCGATATTAACTCCCCGGTTTTTGGTGCCGCAATGTCTGGTAGGGAAGCTAGATGTTGCTTCATCTGGTTAAAAGCTTCTTCAGCTTCTTCAGTCCATTTGAAATCCTTCTTATCTGAGCAGTTTTTGAGCGTTTTGTAGAAGGGCAGAGATCTTTCGGCCAACTTCGAGGTAAAACGCTTCAAGGCTGCAAGCTTCCCGTTCAAGCTTTCAACCTCCTTCTTGGTCTTTGGTGGCTTGGTTTCAAGGACTGCTTTCACTTTGTTTGGGTTGGCTTTGATACTTTGCTTTCCAACAATGTGACCCAAGAATTTTCCTTCCTCAAATCCAAACGAACATTTTTCAGGATTGAGCTTCATGTTGACTTTTCTGAGGTTCTTGAAAGTTTCTTGGATGTCATCGAGCATTTGATACTCCGTCTTGCTTTTGATCACCAAGTCGTCGACATATGCCTCCATGTTTTTACCGATTTGGCCTGCAAAGGCTTTGTCAACGAGTCGTTGGTAGGTTGCTCCGGCATTTTTGAGACCAAAAGGCATCTTTTGATAACAAAAGATCCCTCTGTCCGTGTGGAATGCTGTTTTTTTCCTCATCTTCTTCCTTCATGAGGATTTGGTGATAACCTTTGTATGCATCTAGAAAGCATTTGAACGAGTATCCGGTGAGGGAGTCAACTTTGAGATCAATTTCTGGTAGTGGATAGCAATCCTTAGGACAAGCTTTGTTAAGATCCTTAAAGTCTATGCACATCCTCCAAGAGTTGTCTGGTTTCTTGACCATAACCGGGTTTGCAACCCATGACTGGTACTTGACTTCTCGGAGAATACCGGCTGACACAAGCTTTTCAACCTCTTGGCAGGCTGCCAGACTTCTCTCTGGTGCCAAGCTTCTTTTCTTCTGGACCACAGGCTTGACCTCCGGTGGTATTCTCAACTCATGCTCGGCAATGTCCCGGGGGATCCCGGTCATATCTTCGGGACACCAAGCGAATACATCGCTGTAGTGTGTTAGCAATTTTTCAAGGTATAAAAGGGTCTCTTGAGAAAGGTCTGGGTTGACCCTTATTCTTTGTTCAGGGTATTTAGGGTTTATGACCAACCTTTGCCTGTCTTCTTCACTGTTTGAACTTTCACCTTCAACCATGTAGGCTTCCTGAGAGGGTTGAAGGGTTGCTATGCCCCTCTCGGTAGGGAATTTGACTGTGCCGTGGCCAACAGACACGGCCATGTAAAATGCACACTGTCCCGGTCTTCCAATGATCACATCATAGCTTGAGGGGATGTTGATAACCACAAAGGTCAGCGGTTGGGTCCTTTCTTTCAAACCATCGCTGAAACGAACATTAAGTGTCAGTTGCCCCAAAGGTTTGAGAGGTATATCAGCTATACCTTTTATGGAAGTTCCAGAGGGTTGAAGCCTTGCACGCTCTTCATTGCTCAAACGGTTGAAGAAATTTTCGAACATGATTTCAGTGGCTGCCCCCGTGTCTATGTATGCCCTATATGTTTGCAACGTTCCCACGGTAGCTTCCACCACAAGAGGGCTGGAGAGAGGGTCTTTCTCCGTAGGGGGGAAACAGACACACTGAAGCTCCCAAGCTTCCAACCTCTGCCTCTTATGAGGAACCCTTCCATCAAAATCCACCATATTGACTTCCTTACCTTTTCCTTCAGCCATTTTATCCCGGACTCCCTTTACCAAATGAGCGAGTTCTCCGGACTTAATAGCTTCTTCAATTCTTTTCTTGAGTTGGAAGCAATCATTGGTGTGGTGACCCTTTTCTTCATGAAACTCACAGTATTGGGTGGAGTTCTCATTCTTCCTGCTCTTGGGGAGAGGCCTAGGAGGCCGAAAGTTTTGTTTAACTTCTTCTGTTGCAAGGATTTCTTGAGGGGTCTTCGTGAGGGGTGTGAAACTTATGCCTTTTTCCCTGCTTGAAAGGTTCCGACCTTCAGACCTTCGAGGGTCTGAACCCTTTGACCGCCTGTCATAGGAGTTGAAGTTCCCTCTTTTTCTGGCTGGACTGTTGCTTCTCCAGCCGGACCCTCTTTTCCTTTGTTCCTTGATATCTACTGCCTCCTCTCCCCGGATGTGGGCTTCAGCCCTTTCAAGAGCTTCTTCTAAGGTCTTGGGTAGAGATTTGTTGAAATCCCTTGTAAGGTACTTAGAGGTGATGGCATTCATGAAGCCAGCCACCCTCATTTTCTCATCGGCCCCTACATAAGTCAGACCTTCCTTCTTGTATCGTTCAATGAAAGCACGGAGACTTTCATCATCACGTTGTTTTATCTGAAAGATCACTGTTGCGTCTTTGACATATCGCCTTTGTTGGGAGAAATTGGCCCGGAAACCCTTGCTAAGATCGTCAAAGCTTCGAACGCTTTGAGCAGGTAAATCGTTGAACCAGATCCTGGCGGATCCAACAAGAGTTTGCATGAACATTAGGCAACACTCAGCATTGGACCATTTCTCTATCCGAGCTGCACCGGTGAAGATCTGGAGATGGTCCTCAGGATCTTCAGTCCTATCATACGTCCTGATGTGGGCTGGCATTTTGATCTTTGACTGGAAATCATAATCGGCTATCTGCCTTGAAAAGCATGAAAGGTTACTTGGCTTGTATGGTTTAGCCAAGTCTTCTTCAGTCCTTGCATCCACATTACTGCTATTGCCGTTATTTCCCTGAGTGGCAAGCACTTGATTGATGAAGTGTTGCCATGGGAAGTTGGCCATCATCTGGGTCATCATGTTGGGCATAGGGTTGAAGCCTTGAAGGCTTCCTGGGCCAGCGGAGCAGTTTATCCCGAGGGGAGCACTCATAACAGCACTTCGTGCTAAGGGGAGCACGGACAGAGCTTGCTCCCATGTAGTTGTAGTAGATGCTGGATAGCTTGTCCCTGGGGATTGTAGGAGCTGGTCAAGAGTTAGCTCGTGTCCCAAAGGAGCACCACTAGTAATTGGTTGGGAAGAGAAGATAGGATGCACCGTAGGATTTGTCATAGTGGACAGATAAGGGTGAGGGTTTGAAAGGTTACTGGGACCAACCTCACTTCTTGTTGCAAAAAGAGGGGGAGGTGGCCCAGGGGACAATGTTGGTTCAGGTTCAACATAGTCTAAACGAATCCTCACTCCCTTTTCTCTTTCTTTACTCACATGTTGGTTGAGAAGGGACCTTAGCACAAGGAAATTGTTGGCAACCCCTTCAGGGGTGAGTTCAACACATGATGGGGCATCAGAGACACCGATATTGGGAGATGGAACTGGCTAGGCAAAATGGTTGAAGGGTTCAACCTTGCCTAACGCAGGTCGTGGGGTCCCCCCACGTTTGCAAGACGTGGAAGGAGGTTCGCTAGTTTATTGTTGTTCTTTGCTATGGACCCTCCTCTGAAATGCACTCAGATTCGGAAGTAGTAGCAAAGGGAATGTGTGTGTTGGATGTGAAAGGGAGTGACTTGTATGAAACAAGCACTCGATGTGAATGACCAGGGATTAGAGAATCAGAGCTGGTCAGGGGATGTTCTTTGGAGTAAATGAAGTGTCCATTTATAAGAGAAGACATCTCCCGAAGTAGAATGTACTAGACTAGCAACCTTGCTTGCAGTGGAGGGTTTCCCCTTTCGGGGGTTGAAGGCTTTTGACCCCCGGATAATAGCATGTATAGTGCAGACCTGCTTTGCTTTTGCGGCTGTGAGTTGGTGAAGTGATCTCCGGATGTGACTGGCCACTGTTTCCGCATTGCTTTTTCTACCTCACAGCTTTTCAACCATTGAACCGTTTAACCATTTTAGCGTTTACATACTTAGTCATTTTATTTAGTCTTGGGCTACCCCCGTCATCAGAAAGTGATGCGTGTGAAGTGTTATATATATTAGGTGTATATTTTAAGCCCCTTTAACACTTATTTTGGCCAAATTTTAAATTTATAAAACACGATATTTTACTAACACTAAACACACATATGGGCAAGTGCACCCATCGTGAGCGTAGTATAGCGTTGGTAAGATACCGAGGTCGTCCAAGGACACAAGAGCTTTTAGTACCGGTTTATCCTCAACGTCTAATCAAAGTAAAAAGTTTAGAAAAATGTTTTAACTAAGAAAAAATAAAAACTAACTAAAATGCTGAAAATAAAATAAAAATAAAAACAGATAGACAAGATGAATCACTTGGTTCCGACTCGTATCTAGTATAACCTTTGATTATTTCCGCACTTTTGCACATAATTAAGAGATTATCTTAGTTATTGTAGTAGGCCCCTCTTTTGAAGGTGACGTTACCCTCACCCCAGTAGTTTGAGTCAGCAAGGATACAATCCTAAAAGGGTGGATTATTGGAAGATAATGAATTAAGTTATTAATGCAATATTGTGGTAGGCCCCGCTTTTGGCGGTGACGTTACCCTCGGCTAAGTAGTCTGAGTCAGCAGGGATACAGTCCTAAATAGCCGGGTTATAGTATTAATAGTAGTTAACTTATGAGGGGATCAAAGAGTTTGGACCCCCGCCATCCAATACCGTGAAGCATTGAAGGAGGTCCTACTAAATTTGACCCAGGTCCATTGCAGGACCTCTAAACGCTGAACAATGGCAAGACCTTTACCAAACCGTTTCCTTAACCCCCGACCAGGTAGCCAACATACCTCCATATAGACCGTGGAGATATGAATGGTGAAAATCCTTTATTTTATATAGACAGTAAAATAATGCCAAGACACCACGGACAAACGATAAGGAAAGATCACCTTCAACATAAGTAACTAGTTATTAAAGTCATTAATACAAAACCAAATAAAAAGTGCAAAAGATTAGAAATAAAAAGTATTATACTAGATACTTTGTCTTCACCAAGTGATGTAAGAGACTTAGGCAAACATGGCCTTGATTGTCAAGAACTCTTACGATCAATCTTGGATCCCGAGACGACTCACACACTCTACGATGGACAATGGATGATGGTGGTGGATGATGGTGTTGTGATGGTGGTGGGTGGTGGATGAAGTGTGAGAGAGGTGGTGTGCCAAGGGATGAGTTGAAATGAAACCAAGCACTCCTATTTATAGGCTGAACAGAAGGCTGGGCACGCCCCCGTGTCCGCTGGACACGGCCCCGTGCCTGTCTGACACTCTCTCTCTTCATTAATTGTAATTCGCAATTACAATTAATGCGCCTGCTGTACTTTCGCCACGTCCCCGTGCTCACTGGGCACGGCCCCGTGGTGGGCAATAGAAGCTTCTATAGGTTTGTCTTTTCTGCTGCTTCTTGGACACGGCCCCGTGCTGGCTGAGCACGGGGCGTGTTCAGTCTTCTGCCTTCTCTATTTTGCTTGGGAAGATGCCGTTGAGGGGTCGGGCAGTCCACTTATGTTCCTTTTCTTGTATTTATGTTGGATTTAGCTGTCTTTTTTGCTTCTTTTGTATTTTTGAGTTCATTTAATCCTGAAAATACAAAAGGAAGACAAAAACACTCTGTTTCCAATATTAGTACTTAAAAAGGGGTTAGTTTTATGCCTCATTTGATGTAATTTATATGTTGCATTTTACACACATCAAATACCCCCACACTTGAACTTTTGCTTGTCCTCAAGCAAAACTCTTTAATATGTGGCTTACACTCCCAAATTGAATGGGTTGAAGAGAAGGTTTTGGGCTTGTCATAGAGTGTTGGGAATCCAAGATCTTTTTGGGTTTTATTTTTATCTATTTACAATCCTATTCGTAATGATTTATTTAGAACGTTTCATAGGAGAAATTACTTATTTGGGCATAACATGCCTTTTTAAAATTCCATTTATATACAAGTTCACATACCTCACGGGAGAAATCACTCACACTCGGCCGAAGGTGTATTTTTAGTGAATCACTCGAGAGCAGCATGGAACTTACTCCTACCATAAGCTTGCTAAGCAATCAATCCTCCTCCTTTTTAACTTTTATACCTTTGTAAATATCAAGAGGACTTTGTGGGTGAAGGGTTAGGCTTGGGTTAAAGGTAGGTGGTTGGGTTAGTGGTTAGTAGAAAAAGGGCGAAAAGCGTAACAAGTGTCGGTTTTCGTATGACTTTCTATTTTTGTAACTTTTTATTTTGATGAAGCTATTATTCAAACAAAGTTATTTTTGATGAACTTGTTTGTTTATTTTCTTTTGCTTCATCATCAACACATATTTTTTTTTTTGAACGATCATACGAAAAAAAACCGAACTTGTTACTAAAACAAAGGGTTAAAAATAAAAGGGTTTTGGTGGGTAAAAGGATTTTGGTTTGGGTGATGAAATGAAAAGGTTTAGGCTCAAAGGGGCTAACTAGGGGAATTTTTTTTTTTTGGTATGTGGTAAAAGAAAAAGAAAAATAATGGTGTAGAAATAAAAAAAAAAAAAGGGTTAGTCCTAATGCCTCCATCATTTACTTACTCGGGTTTAAGTTGATAAGGACCGGGAATGTATCGTCATGGCAAGTTCTAGAGTCGTAAGAACCAAGCGGCTATTCACACAAGAAACGAAAAACGAGCATTTAGTTTAATAATATGTAATTGTATGCTCAATAAAGGCTCAAAACTCACTTTTGTGGGAATAGGTTTTTATGTGATCAAGTATATATAATCAAATTTTAACTAAGTTTGCCATGCATTTTCATAATTTTCTTATGTTGGTTCTTTTTATCACTACGCTATCGGTTGTAAATTCGTAAAAATATAACCTTTTTGAGAACTTGAATTTCCCGAGTTAAACCTAGACAAGTAAAAAAATTGGAATTTTTTTTTGAAAAAATTTGGGGTGATTAGCGGTTCCAATAGAGTTTTGTGTAAGGCTTATATTTAGGACTTGCAAGATTCAAGGTTTTAGCATCCCCCCCACACTTAAATTACACATTGTCCTCAATGTGTCCCAAAAATAAATTTTTAGGTTGATTAGATGTGTAAAATGGTGTTAAAAGCAAAGATTTATGTTACTGGTAGTCTGGACACGGCCCCGTGGGGACCGGACACGGCCCCGTGGGGACCGGACACGGCCCCGTGGGGACCGGACACGGCCCCGTGGGGACCGGACACGGCCCCGTGTTCAGGTGCCGGTAACAGAAATTAAAGAAAAGAAACAGAAGCCTGGACACGGGGGCGTGTCTGGTGAACACGGCCCGTGTCCAGTTACCTGAACTGGGCGTTTTTCTGCAGGGGGTTCAGCACGGGGCCGTGTTGGTTGGGCACGGCCCGTGTTGAACCTTCTGTAATGGAGAAAATTGTCGGGTTGCCTTGTTCTTGTGCATGAGGTCATTTTTCTCGTTCCCCTTTTCATCCCTTATCACCATGAGTGTGTTTTATTCCTGAAAATTAAAACTAACTAGGAAACATAAAAAAAATTAATCTAAATTAAACTAAGGATAGTTCCGCGGAATGCCTCCGTGGTGCGCCACGTTTATAAGGGTCCTTGGCTAGACCCAAAGCCGGTCATATGTCACCCAAGTGGGATGTATTGCATCCCATGTTACACCGTCGGAGAGCGTCATCCAAGCTTGAGTCTATGACCTGTATGTAGTTGACCGGGTCTTCGTCCTCAATTCTTTTTCCACATTCAAACTTTACCTCCTTATCCCCAAACTTCAATGTTAACGTTTCGTCATTCATGTCTACCACCGCTTGGGCGGTGGCTAGAAATGGCCTCCCGAGGATGAGAGGGACATCGGTGTCTTCTTCCATGTCTAGGATGACAAAGTCGGTTGGGAAAACGAAGTTGTCAACTTTTACCAATAGATTCTCAGTGACACCTTGTGGAAATTTGACGGATCTGTCGGCGAGTTGTATGCTCATCTTTGTAGGGCTTGTTGTTCCTAGGCCGAGTCGTTTGAACATCGATGTGGGCATGAGGTTAATGCTAGCCCCAAGATCGACTAATGCATTACGAACGGGAGACTCCCCAATCGAGTAAGGAATTATGAAGCTTCCGGGATCTATTTTCTTTTGTGGAAGTTTGTTGAGCACTAAGGTGGAGCATTCTTCGCCTAAGTTAACTAATTGCAATGATTCAATTTTCCTTTTGTTTGTGAGGAAATCCCTCATAAATTTTGTGTATTTAGGCATTTGGGTTAGGACCTCGATAAAAGGAATATTAACATGCAATTGTTTTAGTAAATTTTCAAATTTAGCGAATTGCTCATCGGTCTTTTGACGATTTAACCTACCGGGGTACGGAATTGGAGGAGTCTTGGTGGGCTCTTGAGTTGGTAGAGAAGCCTTTTCTGATGCAGGAGGAGTCACATGTTGGCTAGATTGGCTTCTTTCATTTGGTGGCAATGGAGCATCCTCTGGACCCACGGTTCGATTTCTTAAAGTGATGAGATGTACTTGTGCCTTCGAGTTGGTTTCGGTATTACTAGGTAACGCGCCTTGTGGTCTCTAGGAGAAATTTTGAGCTAGTTGATTTAATTGTTTTTCAACGTTTTGAATGCTAGCTTGTTGATTTCTAAAATTCGATTCCAATTGTTGAAATCGATCCGAGTTTTTCTTTTCAGTGTCAGAGATGAGGCGAGATACAGTATCTTCAAGCCTTTCTCTTCCACCTTGTTGTTGAGAGAAATTTTGTGGTTGTTGAAAATTAGTTCGTTGGTTTTTTTGGTTACTACTATTGCCGGGATCTCTCCAACCAAGATTTGGGTGGTTACGCCATCCTTGGTTGTAGGTACCCGTTGGAGGACCCGACGGCCTAGGTCTATTATCAATGTAGTTTACCGTTTCTGTTTGTTCATCTAATTCTTTCATACAACTCCAATTTTCATGTGACGCACCACACCCTTCACAAGCCATAACCGAAGCCGTTTTTGTCATTTCTAGCTTTTTGATTTTCGAAGAGAGGGCCTCGATTTGGGCTTGTAAAGAGGTGCTTTCATCAACCTTATGGGCGCCCGGGGCAATAGATTTATTCCCTCGGGGAGTGTGCCATTGAAAATTGATTTGAGCAATTTCCTCAATTTGATTATATATTTCATTTGGGCGACGATTACCTAAAAGTCCCCCGGAGCTTGAATCAAGTGTTTGTCTTGTGTGTGGCAACAACCCATTGTAGAAAGTGGATACTTGTTGCCACACTGCTAGACCGTGATGAGGACACTTTCTTAGAAGCTCCTTGAACCTTTCCCAAGTTTCATATAAGGATTCCCCATCCTCTTGTGAGTATGTATTAATTTCAGTCATTAATTTAGCTGTTTTAGCAGGAGGGAAATACTTATATAGAAATTTTTGGGCAAGTTCATCCCAAGTGTTTACCGAGCCAACTGGGAGGGTGTTAAGCCAAGCCTTAGCTCGGTCTTTTAGTGAAAATGGGAACATTCGAAGGCGGATGGCGTCATTTGATGCTCCATTGATCCGAAAGGTATCACATATTTCTAAGAAGTTAGTAATATGCAGATGGGGATCCTCGTCCGCAAGCCCATGGAAGGTTGCGGAGTTTTGGAGCATTTGTATCAAATGCGGCCGGAGTTCGAAGTTATTGGCTTCGACATTTGGTGCATTGATAGCGGCGCCGAGATTCCCTACGGTGGGTCGTTGGTAATCCATGAGGGTACGTTGATCCGCCATTGGAAGTGGGTCCCCCAAAGCTTTCTCTTGATTTTTAGCTTTAAGTCTATTTCTAAGAAAGCGTTCGGGTTCTTCTAGGGGTTCTTTTATGTCTCTACTAGAACTGGAGCTCATGCACTACGTAGGAGGGTTAAATGTGGCACCTGGGTTCCAAGTCCTGCAATAAAAACAGAAAAGAACGTTGGTCAGAATGTTTACCACGGCCCCGTGCTCAGTGGACACGGCCCGTGGTCAGAGGTACAGTAATTGTTTTCTGTATCCCAGTTACTGGGGGTTGGACACGACCCCGTGTTGCACCGACACAGCCCCGTGCTCAGCTCTCTGTAACTCAGAAAATAAAAACTGCCAGTGAGGATGCTGGGCACGGCCCGTGTCTGACCAGGCACGACCCGTGCTGAGCTCTGCAGAAGCTGAAAAACTAAGAAAATCCTAAAAAAAAATAATAAAAAAAAATAAAAAAAATTGATTAGGCCGTTGATTCCTAACTTTCTTAAAATCCTTGTGTCCCCGGCAACGGCGCCAAAAACTTGATGCGTGTGAAGTGTTATATATATTAGGTGTATATTTTAAGCCCCTTTAACACTTATTTTAGCCAAGTTTTAAATTTATAAAACACGATATTTTACTAACACTAAACACACATATGGGCAAGTGCACCCATCGTGAGCGTAGTATAGCGTTGGTAAGATACCGAGGTCGTCCAAGGACACAAGAGCTTTTAGTACCGGTTTATCCTCAACGTCTAATCAAAGTAAAAAGTTTAGAAAAATGTTTTAACTAAGAAAAAATAAAAACTAACTAAAATGCTGAAAATAAAATAAAAACAAAAACAGATAGACAAGATGAATCACTTGGTTCCAACTCGTATCTAGTATAACCTTTGATTATTTCCGCACTTTTGCACATAATTAAGAGATTATCTTAGTTATTGTAGTGGGCCCCTCTTTTGAAGGTGACGTTACCCTCACCCCAGTAGTTTGAGTCAGCAAGGATACAATCCTAAAAGGGTGGATTATTGGAAGATAATGAATTAAGTTATTAATGCAATATTGTGGTAGGCCCCGCTTTTGGCGGTGACGTTACCCTCGGCTAAGTAGTCTGAGTCAGCAGGGATACAGTCCTAAATAGCCGGGTTATAGTATTAATAGTAGTTAACTTATGAGGGGATCAAAGAGTTTGGACCCCCGCCATCCAATACCGTGAAGCATTGAAGGAGGTCCTACTAAATTTGACCCAGGTCCATTGCAGGACCTCTAAACGCTGAACAATGGCAAGACCTTTACCAAACCGTTTCCTTAACCCCCGACCAGGTAGCCAACATACCTCCATATAGACCGTGGAGATATGAATGGTGAAAATCCTTTATTTTATATAGACAGTAAAATAATGTCAAGACACCACGGACAAACGATAAGGAAAGATCACCTTCAACATAAGTAACTAGTTATTAAAGTCATTAATACAAAACCAAATAAAAAGTGCAAAAGATTAGAAATAAAAAGTATTATACTAGACACTTTGTCTTCACCAAGTGATGTAAGAGACTTAGGCAAACATGGCCTTGATTGTCAAGAACTCTTACGATCAATCTTGGATCCCGAGACGACTCACACACTCTACGATGGACAATGGATAATGGTGGTGGATGATGGTGTTGTGATGGTGGTGGGTGGTGGATGAAGTGTGAGAGAGGTGGTGTGCCAAGGGATGAGTTGAAATGAAACCAAACACTCTTATTTATAGGCTGAACAGAAGGCTGGGCACGCCCCCGTGTCCGCTGGACACGGCCCCGTGCCTGTCTGACACTCTCTCTCTTCATTAATTGTAATTCGCAATTACAATTAATGCGTCTGCTGTACTTTCGCCACGCCCCCGTGCTCACTGGGCACGGCCCCGTGGTGGGCAATAGAAGCTTCTATAGGTTTGTCTTTTCTGCTACTTCTTGGGCACGGTCCCGTGCTGGCTGAGCACGGGGCGTGTTCAGTCTTCTGCCTTCTCTTTGCTTGGGAAGATGCCGTTGAGGGGTCGGGCAGTCCACTTATGTTCCTTTTCTTGTATTTATGTTGGATTTAGCTGTCTTTTTGCTTCTTTTGTGTTTTTTAGTTCATTTAATCCGAAATATCCGAAAACTTATATTCGGATATCCGAAACTGTCCAAAATATCCGTTTCCGAATATGAAAAAAATAATAAAAAAATAAAAATTAAATAAAAAGTTGGATTTTTGGATATCCGATTAACTATCCGAATCCGTATCCGAAAATTCGGATATCACGGATTCGGATAGTGAAATCTGGTATCCGAAAATTTCGGATATCCGGTTTTGAACACCCCTAGTAACGATAATCAAAGGTGACGTCACCAAATCGAGTTCTGTACAAATTTGTTATTGTTGTTGCAGCCATTTACGATTATGGTCGGTATCTCACTCGTCTTCGAGCGGCCAATAACCGTTTTCATTCATCATGATTAGATTGGCGGGAGGTGCAAAGAGTATGGAATGGAAAGTGGTGGCCAATAACCGTTTTCTGGATGATGATTATATTAACAGTAATGTAATGGAAAGTGGTGATTATAATAACAGTAATGTAATTGAAAGTGGTTGAATTCGAATATGTGTCTATATTTTCTAATCCACGCAGTAAAACAATGGGTATAACCCATCCTAGAAACGGTGACTTTGAATGAAATTTATGAAATGGTGCCTTTTAATATATAAAGCCACACATCATTTAATTATAAATGAAATATATAATAGATAATAATTAAGCAAAGAGGTATGTGTTGGTGGTTTTTTAAAAGTCACAACTTTTCATTTTAGAGAGGCAACCTAAGTTGCTTTTTGTATGGTTATATAATTAGTTAGGTTATTCTAGAGGATCGGATCACTCGTGAATCAAATCCAATTTACGATTGCAACTCTTAATATTTAAATACAAGTCATAATAACATGATCGTAGACATTTAATCATTCCAACTTTAAAAAAAAATACATTCTTTAAAAAAAACTTGTGATTCAATCATTTCAAAAATGGCATTAGTTTGATGGATAACATAAAGATAGGGCTGTAAACGAACCGAACGTTCAGCGAACAGTTCGTGAACCGTTCGGCGGGAAGTTCGTTTATGTTCGTTCGCTTAATAAACGAACGAACATGAACAAGAAATTCCGTTCGATTAGTTAAACGAACGAACATGAACAGAGGTCTCGTTCGTTCAATTGTGTTCGTGAACGTTCGGTAAGATGTTCGTGAACGTGTTCGTGAACATTCTTTGATTTGCGTTCGTTTATGTTCGTATGTTTGTGTTTTAATTGAAGATCTTCGTACTTTCTTATATTTTATTTGTACTTTTTATATTATTAAACTTTTATTTATTTTATTTCCCTAACAATTAAACTAGGAAACCCACTTTCACCTTGTTTATGCATCATTTCACTTTCATTTCTCATTATTTACATCCACGAATACACGAACGACCTCCGTTCCACAGTAAGGGATTCAAGTTCGAGTGCTACTTTCTGGGCCATCTATCTTTATCCTTCGTCGTGTTCGCCAAATTTATTTGTGTTCGTTTGTGTTCGTGAACCGTTCGCGAACACGCTCATTTCCTTAATGAACGAACACGAACATAAAATCTCGTTCGGTAAGTGTTCATGAACCGTTCGTGAACACATTTATTTCCTTAACGAACGAACACGAACAAGGCCTTGTTCGTGTTCGTTCGGTTCGTTTACAGCCCTACATAAAGATATACAAACAGGCTGGTTTAGTAAGGTTGTTGGTGCATATATTAATTGTATATATTTGCACTTCATTATTGGAGTCATGCCTTTTTTTTTTCTTTTCATATTGGATGCTTAGACTGAAGGGAGTGGGGCGACTCTCACCCCCAAGTCGCCCAAGGTTGCCATGAACACCGCCCCCAGAGGCGTTCTAGGGGGCTTCCCCCATGAGCCCGTCCTCTTCTCGTCGCATCCTCCCTCTCACACAACAACTTTTTGGCACAAAATTCCAAGAACTCCCCCCCTTTTCAAACAAATCAACCAATCAGAGGTCTTGGTGGCATCTTGAGTTGCCATGAACATCACGCCCCCTTTTTTGAGGACGCCCCAAGCCGCCCCCCAAACGCCACGTGTCACAAGACGCCCTCTTTTGAGGACGCCCCACTCCCTTCAGTCTTAGTATAATTGCAAGTATTTTTTTTTATGTACCTTTCATTTCCATTTTGATAATAATATAAATAAAATAGTTAAAGTTTTAGGTCCCCCGTTGAAAAAAGAAGAGATATGGGGCATTTTAAAATCTGGTTCAGGTCCCAATTGCAAAAGGGTCAAACAATGAACAAAAAAATAGATCTCAATTAGATTGAAACCAAGATCTATTTTGTAATCACATTTAAACTTTGTTTGAAGCAAAAAATTAGGGTTTTTGCTCCTTAAATTACGGGTCAAATCATTAACTATGTTTTCACTAGACAATAATGCATGTTAGGGGTGTAAACGAGCTGGGCCGAACCCGACTAGGATCGAGCTCGGCTCGTCATGTTTTTGTGAAGCTCGAGCTCGGCTCAGTTCGAGCCTACTTATTTGAGCTCGAGCTTGGTTCGCGAGTTAAACCTAAAGCTCGAGCTCGCTTAAACGAGTCAAAACTCGACTTGAGCTCGGCTCGCTAATGTTATCATCATTATTATTAAATTATATATTAAAAAAAGTAAAATTTTGTTTGGGCTCTTTTAGGCTCGCGCTTTGTATTTCAGGCTCGAGCTCGGGCTCGATAACTAAATGAGCTCTATTACAAGTTCGGGCTCGTTAAAGCGCGGCTTGTTCGAGCTTTTAACCGAGTTGATAACGAGTAGCTCTCGAGCCTCTGGGCTTGTTTACACATTTAATGCTTATACACCAATTCAAGAGAAATGCCAATAAATCTAGAAAAAAAAAGTTCCTTGTGTAAATCGAACCCAGAACCTATTAGTTCTAACCTTTTCCCACCCTAAATATGACATTAAGCTATAATCTCATGCGCTTTAATTAGACTTTTAAAACTATAAACGAGACTATGACTAATAAATTATATAAATACAATTAAAAACACACCCCTACATTTTAGAAAGGCGTGATTATTAACTGGCGTGATTTTTAATTTCCGCTTCAGTAATTAGGGTATCCGGGGCACTTTCGGGGAGTGGGTTCGGTGACCACCTTCCCCGATCGGGAACACCGCCGCCATCACCGCGGGGACCCGATTCGGGGAGTGGGTTCGGCACTTCTTCACCGCGTTGAATTGGCATGATGTTTGAGGAACGGTCGAATTTTTAAACGGTCGAATTTAAAAAAAAAAAAATCACTTTTTAAACAAATATAAATAACCACACCCACTTCACTATTTTTTATACTCTCAAACCACACCCACTTCTTATTTTTTATACTCTCAAACCACACCCACTTCACTAATTTTTTATACTCTCAAACCACACCCACTTCAAACCGAGCAATGGAGAACCAACCCCGCGAAGCCAAGAAAAAAAACTAAGGGACGGGGCAAGCAACCGTCTCGTATAATACATATTGAAAAACCTATATGGCTATATTTCAAATATAGAAAAATAAAACAAACCATCAACCAAACCGTAAAAATTATTAACTGTCTGAACATACCGACTTGTTTCGGTTTTAACGGTTTGGTGAACACACCACAAGCAAAAACCAACCCTCTAATACTTTCTTTGTACATATTTCTTCTATATACACACAAGAAAACAAAAACAAAAAAACTCTCGATTTACAGTGTTATTCGCGATATATGATCGTACTGTCTTTGTTGTGATTTAATTTCTTCGGCACATCTTAATGTTTTCTCAATATGATAGCCACCTCCAATGCTCACTTCTCTTTCTAAATGGCAACAATAGCTCTCAAAAACACTCACATTTACATGCACTTTGAAGTTCATCAAGAACAGAAACTCAAGCTCTAATGTGTTCATCTCATCTGTTGTTATGCCTCCAACTCTTGCAAAATATGAATTTCTATAATTCCTGCAAAAAATAAATTAATTAGAAATTACAACCCTTCAATTTGTATCATTTTCTTGGTTACAAATATCGAAAACATATTTATGAGTTAGGGAAAAATTGATGATTAATTGAACAATATAGTTACAACTTTGTACGATAAATTATTTCAGGTGAGGTTGAATGAACCCCTTTATGTTTAAGGCACCCCACTAGGTAAAAGTAGTAAGATAATGTGACTGATATATAGCCGAGAGAGAAGAGGTACATTCAGTAATAACAATAGGAGTGACAGTGGCGGATCTAGAAAATCGGCATAAGGGTAACGTTTCAATAAAAAAGGGTAACGAAATCGAAAAACCGTCAAATTTTTCCAAAATTTACATTACCGTCGAAGCATCACCGGAATGTCAAGGGGCAGGTTACCCCTTCTATCACTCTAGGTCCGCCCCTAATTAAGGAGTGACGTATGTTTAGCATACCCCACGACAATAAGGAGTACATTATGCATGATTTAAACTATTATGCAAACTGTTGAGCATTTATTAGTATTTCAAGTGTTGTGTGTATATTTATATATGTATATGTGTGCTTGTATGTATATGTGATATGGTTAAAAATTTTAAAAACATTTTTATGTACATAAAAATATAACATACGTATTTATTTGTATATAAAAGTTACAAAATGTTAAAATGTAAACCACTAATTTAAAATTCAAACTATTTAAGATTGGTTTTTGCTGTCTAATAGTTTAGTGTTAACTAAATCTTAAACTACTATTAAGAGAAAATGAAACATCAGAGTTGAAAGAATATGACTGAACTTACATGTCTTCAACATACTTAGAAGCCACCATAATGGTTGTGATCAGAAGCCGATGAACATTCCGACCAGTTATCCGGAACTCGGGCATCGATTGGCAAAACCGATCAATATAAACATATGCAACAACATACACCGAAGGCCCAGCTCTGGTATACCTAAAGATCCTCTCAAGATAAGACTGAATTGTCATATCTGGTGTCTCATTGCAGTCAAAAACCCTAACACTAGTTTTGGAACCATTGTGCTTGACACCAAAACCACATTTTCTACCAATTCTCTCATTTCTAGCCAATGTTCTTTCAATGAGAGAAGCAAGAACTGATATGACCAAAGGGGTTTTGGAGTCTTGTTGGTATGAATATGAATACACATCATATCTAAGTTTTCTTGGAGAAATGCCCATGTTTGAAGAAAAAGACATTTTTGATCCACACCCAATGGGGTTTGAGTCAAAATTATGAGAGATGGGCTTGTTTCTTTATTTGGTTTTGAAGATGGGTTTGAGGTTATATATGCACACAATTAAGTGTCACTTAGTGAGGAGTTGGTGTGTGTGTGAGAGAGAGAGAGTAGTAGGGCAAATGGAAGGTGTGAGAACAAGAGAGTTAATTAATATATAAATATATCAAATTGTTATAAAGATTACATGCCTTCTCATTGCAAATTATTATAAAGTATGGACCAGCTATTATGTTTATTAGTTTAAGTAAAAAAAAAAAAACATTGAAAACTTTAAAGCGATGTACTATGCATGTCCTAGTGCATGATGTACAAGATTTTATAAATATATGAAAATTCCAACTTGTGCATGATGTACAAGATTTTATAAATATTTGAAAATTCCAACTTGTGCATGATGTACAAGATTTTATAAATATTTGAAAATTCCAACTTACATTAATGATTAAGAGTACCTTACTAACTTATTACTTGTACCATTCATAAACTTTTATAAGACTGAGGGGAGTGGGGCGACTCCTCCCTTTGAGATGCCCCAAGATGCCTCAAACACCGCGCCCCTTAGGCAACTTCCATAGCAACTTCATCTTAGGCGTCTTGCAGAGGATGCCATCCTCCTTTTTCATCCACCAATCAAAAACCTCACTTTTTCAAACAACCAATCATAACTCTTTATTGGGCATCTTGAGTTGCCATGAACACCACCCCCATTTTTTTACCCAACTACCTCTATGATGACGTGACGACACATGGCACAAGTCGCCCCCTCAAAAGGTCCCTCCACTCCCCTCAGTCTAACTTCCATCACTTGGGTCAACGATCATTGATTATACTTTATAAAATACCGTTTTAGTATGACTGTATGAGGAATATTGCGCATGAGTTAAATAGCTGTTAATTACAAAAGTTTATACTATTTGTGATTTTAGTTAGTAGGATCATGCTAAACAGATACTGAAATCTTAGAAGCATATTGTCATATAAATTTACGAGTTATTATTAGATACTCATTTAGATCTTCATGTGATTAAAATCATAAATAATTAGAAGTTTATAATTAACACTGATAATTGATATTAAAAACTTATTTTTATAGTTTTCTTATCGAAATATATAGGGTATTGATACGATTTGTGACATCCAACCAATTAAACCGAATTAAGTTGGTCGATTCATCTAGTTTCATGAACCAATGGTCCAATATATTGTATTTTTGCCACTAAAGTTTTCTTTTCTTTACACCTTTATCCTTGACATTTTTGCACATACAGTTTCATGAACCAATGGTCCAATATATTGTATTTTTAAATTTCATTATTTATTATGAAATTTAAGATATATGTTAAAAAAATTAAAAACAGGTGTATGGGTAAACTTATTTTTTCTTTATACGATATCTAATCAAAGAGAAGTATTTGACAAAAAAATGAACACTCGAACTATATTTTACCTTTTCTTTTTATTTTGAATTTTAATTCTTTTATCATTTCCCTTTTGCGTATATCTTTTTTATATCTTTTGGCTTAACTAAATAATTATTACGATTCGATAAAAATTCTATTCAAACAGGACAAATATAGTAAATTTATATTTCATCGTTACAAACCGAACATATACCAACCAAACAACATTGGTACCGATAGTTTATTCGCTTTTTATCTTTTTCTTGATGTGGCGGTATAAAATTCGTTGAATACAGAGTTGTATTCGCAATAAAGTATTATTTGGCATTGTAAGCTATATTGAGTGTGTCGATACCATACCGAAACCATAACAAACCGTACCTATGCTGTTTGAAAACCCACCACGAAGCACGAAGGCATCCTACTAGTTACTTTAAAAATATATAGATATGTTTTGTATTCCTAAATCCTTTCTTAGTTTATTACGATCTAACAATTTAGAGAAAAGAGTGAAAGAAATAAGTCCAAATCATCATTATTATCAAAGAATCCTATTATTTTCACATCTCTAAATCTTGTTTATATATCCTTTTTCACTTTATCTCTCTCTATATATATTTTTGTATCTATAAAGAGAGATAGAGAGAAGGTATGTGTAAATCAGGGGCGTACTCACCTTATGCCTAAGGTGGGCGGGCGCACCCTTGAAAAAAAAAGATTAAGTGTTAAATTCCTGGTAAAATCCCGACCGCACCCCTTGAAAATTTATGTCCGCCCCCCTTAGAGAAGAATCTTATGAATTTATAAAAAAAAATTATGTAAACACTTATTTTTTTTAAATACAACCTAATTAACTTTCCGCTTAACTAATTAACTTTTACTTAACCCAATTAGTTTTCTCTTAACCTTTAGCCTAATAAACACTCCATAACCCAAACCCAAGCCCAACCTAATCTAATAATCTAATTTGAACTAAAATATAATAACCAAACCCACCGTTCTTTCCCCTTCTCTCGTCCCTCTCTTTGTTTTGTGATCCCAGATCCATGGCACCAACAATAGTGCACAACAGGTCTTCATCAGGCAGCAGCAACAACTTCGGATTCCCCCGGAGAATAGTAAATTATGGCCATCAAACTCACGAAAACATCTTCATCACTCTTTCCGGGTATGGTTCGATTATTTTGTTGTTTTCTTGTTTTATTTGGAATTTTAGGAGAAATAAAATTGTTAAAAAAATTGAAATTTTAGCTGTTTTGTCGTTTTTTGAAACTTTTGTTGGATGTTTTTGTTGTTTTAGTTAAAGTTTAGTTTGTTTAAATGGTTAGTTAGAAGGATCAACAATTAAAAATAGGGCTTGATTTTAAAGTTAAAAATTATGAAATCTGGTGATGATTGTTTAAGTGTTTAGTGTTAAAAATTAGTTGTATATATGTTATATAGAGAAATATTTGCTTAAAAAGTAGCTTTAGATGATTTATTGATAGATTTTAAAAAATAAAAACCTATAGGGTGACATTTTAAATATGTTTGTAACGACGTTTGACGTGTTTTTGATGATTATATAAATTTTAGCTTGATGTTCTTTTGGACCCGACCTAAACCGACCTGATACAGCCCGATATGAACCAATTTTTTTTATATACCTAAGGGCCTAAAATTTTTAAAATATTTCACACTATTTTGAAAAAAATCCTGAATCCAGAACTGGTGTGAATAATTAAGTATTAACTCCCTTATCAAAAACTGACTTAATCGAAAAATGGACCCCTTAAAAAATATCCATATTCACCAAATACAAACAACATGTCTTTGACATGTGAAAAATGATTGGTATTTTTTAAAAGATATGTACTATGTGCATAAAGGGTAGTACAAAGAGTTAGCTGCCGACAGTTGAGTATAGGAGTATTGAAATGGAGTAGGGTCGTACTTGGAGACGGCAATTAAAGACCCTTGAGATTTGTGTCAATATTATTGAATAGTACAAGACTACAAGTTGCACGTGCAATGAGTCTTTGTACACTAGTGACCACTCAAATCTTTTGGGTTTCAACTTGGGATTTTCTACAGGTGTTGTAGGAACCATCCTGCGACTTTCAACCGGCTAGTCATACTACGTAACCGATTATTATTGTTTAAGGATAATTTTATATAACTAGTATTTAGAACCTGTGTTTTACGACGGAACTATTCAACCGAACAAAAAGTAAAACAAAGAAAAGAGTAATTAAATCGACTTATGACCCGCACTTTGCAACGGGATCGTTAAACAACGTAAAAACGCTGAACCACACACGCGTGTAGCGTGTTACCTTGCATTTGCACCAAAACGTAAAACATTATCATAAAAATGTATGTGTTAACTTGCAAAAATTTGACCAAAATGTAAAACATATAGGACTCGCGCATTCTACAGGATTGTTAAACAACAAAATATAAACATAAAAACATTTAACCAAACACGCGCATAGCGTGTTAACTCCAAAATTAGACCGGAACGTTAAACATTACCGTAAAAAAACAAAAAGGTAAAAAAAACTAGAAAGCTTAAAATTTAAATAATAAGATTAATGAAAGTGAAAGGGCCCAACTTATAAATTTAAGAGGTATAATTTGTAAGAAATGAAAGATAAAAGGTCAAAACCTGTAAAAAAAATTAAGAGTAAACTGCCATAATGGTCCTTGATGTTTGGTCACTTTTGTCACTTTAGTTCAAAACTCAAATTTTTTAAATCTGGATCCCTGTGGTTTCATTTTTATTGTCATTTTGGTCCAAAAATGAAATCAGTTAATATTTGGCTAAGAGTAAACTGCCATTTTGGTCCCTGTGGTTTGGCCAGTTTTGCCACTTTAGTCCAAATCTTAAACTTATTACATCCAGGGCCCTGTGGTTTGCATTTTGTTGCCATTTTAGTCCAAAATCCAAAAAACCTCATTTTTTACTGTTGAGAGCTGCCTATTTTGTCCTTTAGTGCAGGGGTACTTTGGTCATTTATGTTTTATTTAAAGCAATTCAACAACAACAACAACAAAACCCAGAAAATCAAGAACATCTTCTTCAACAACAACAAAACCCAGAAAATCAAGAACATCTTCAAAGTTCATCATCAAAACCCAGAAAATCAAGAACATCTTCAACCTCATCATGTTCAACCTCATCATCTTCAACCACCACCACCCCCTCTCGCCGCCAAGCACCACCACCTGAAGATACAGATCTGAGTTCAAAAACACCACGAATTTACAACCTGCAACTTAATCTTAGATTCATAAACACCGCGAACTTCAATCTTAGATTCATAAACACCACCACCCCCCTCTCTTCTTCTTCGATGCAGCAACAACAATATCTTTATTTCCTTATCTCAGATCTGCAGCAACAAATCAAAAAAAAAATTCTTCATTTCTGAATTTACAACAAAAAAAAACAATTCTTTTACACAACAACAATATCTAGTCGACCTTATCGCGGATCTGAAACATAAATTCTTCTTCGTTTTCTGCTTCATTCTTTCACCGCCACCACCATAACCACCGCCACCACCAATCTCTCTAATCTCTAACCCCCACCACTATCTAATCCCCCTCAAACAACATCAGATCTCAAAAACAATCAAACAACATCAGATCTCATTTTCTTCTTCTACGACAGATGAGCAACAATATCATCACCACCACCACCACCTCATCCACCGTCTCTCTCTTTTTCTCTCTCTCTCTCCTCCTGCCGCCACAAACCACCACCCCCACCCCCGCATCATCCCCACCACCACCATCTCTCTGCATCATCCCCACGAAATCAGGTTACATCATGTATAAATTGGGTTGGGTGTTCTTGATTTTGGGTTGGGTGTTCTTGATTTTGCCTCTGCTCACCGTGGAAGCTTGTCTGGTGTTCTTGATTTTGGGTTGGGTGGCGACGGTGGTATTGGTAGTTTAGAGAGAGAGAGCAGAGTGAGAAAGATGAGAGAGAGAGAAAGTTCTGTGTATGTGTAGGTATATAATATATATATATAATTGTTTTAGGGTATTTTATATACATAATTCAGTTATAATAATTACAAAATGCCCAAAATGCCCCTGAGAATAAAGACAAAATAGAAGGGTTTAAGTAGGAGAATCTGGTCAAATTTGAAATTTGGACCAAAATGGCAACAAAATGCAAACCACAGGGTCCTGGATGTAATAAGTTTGAGATTTGGACTAAAGTGGCAAAACTGGCCAAACCACAGGGACCAAAATGGCAGTTTACTCTTTGGCTAATAAAATCCTATAATTTTGTCCTTTTCCCCAGGGGTAACATGGCCAAATATCAGTTGATTTCATTAATTTAATTAATAATGTGTTATAATAAAATTATATTGACCGTTTTGCCCCTGAGGAAAAGAACAAAATAACAGGATTTTATTAGCCAAATATTAGCTGATTTCATTTTTGGACCAAAATGGCAATAAAAATGAAACCACAGGAACCCAGATTTAAAAGGTTTGAGTTTTGGACTAAAGTGGCAAAAATGACCAAACCTCAGGAACCAAAATATCAGTTTACTCATAAATTAAATAGTAAAAACCACTCACAAACCTTTTCTGTAAATTAATATATATGAAATAAGTTAGAAACCTTTTAAAATTTACACAAAGAAAGAAAAAAGTTATAATTTTATATTATGTTTCATGAAAAAAAAATATGATTTTTCTATTATAAAATGTATCAAACTAGTATGCATCCTCACGTGTTGTGGCGTTAAAATGTAAAGTATATCAAATTTATACCGTCTAATGAAAACGTATTATATCTGATTAGAATGGTTTTCGAAAAAATTACGTCAAAACGTAGACAAACTAAAAACGCACATAAAAATAAGCACGAAAACATATTATATTTGAACCGACTCATTTTCGGGAAAAAAATAGAATTTACGATAAAACGTAGACCAAAAGAAAACGTACCTAATAATAAGCACGAGAACATATAATATTTGACACAACTCATTTCAGGTAAAAATTTACATCGGAACGTAAAACAACTTAAATTTATATTGACACATACATAAAAAGAAAAAAAAAACATGTAAACATTTAATATTACAAAGTCTTTTGAAAGTTAAGGAGTTGTAAATATCAATACTAAAAGTTGAGTGTAAAAGTATATAGAGTAAACTGTCATTTTGGTCCCTGAGATTTGATCACTTTTGCCACTTTAGTCCAAAACTCAATTTTTTTGCATCTGGGTCCCTGTGATTTCAGTTTTATTGCCATTTTGGTCCAAAAGTGAAATCAGGTCATATTTGTCTTATAAAATCCTGTTATTTTGTCATTTTTCTCATGGGCAAAATGGTCATTTCTTTTTTATTTTATTTAAAGCTTTTATTAAATGGACTATTTGTGTAACTAGGTTTAAGTTTTGGACCAAAATAAAAAATACATATGTTTTTAAACACACACCTACAACACCCTCTATCTTCACCATAGCCTCAGCACCACCACTACCACCATCACCACCACTACCACCATCGCCACCACAACCATCACCACTACTGCCTCACCATCACCTCACCACAACCATCACCACCACCCGCTTAACCATCACCAGCATCACCATCACCAGCATCACCATCACCATCACCTGCACCCGACCACCACCACCCCCTTCTCTAGCGCTACTACTAGCCACCGCCGCACCACTATCAGCCACCACCGCCAACAAACTGAAATGAGCCCTAATCCAACGGTGGTGGTTTCAGCAGTAGTGAAATTCAAATACTTTGATATTCGACAAAATTTTCCTAATAATCATGTTATGGATAAGATAGAATGATAGTAACCAACTTGACCATCCTTATCCTCCGTCGCCGCCTCCATAGCCTCCGATGCAACAGATCTGCACTTCAATGAATCAAGCATACGCTTACTGATCTCGTCGATGAGGGTTTGGATGAGATGTTTGATGACGGCGTCTTGCACGGTGGTGCCGGAATCTTCTCCGGCGGTGACTGGTTGAAGGTTATTGTTTGTTCTTCGGTTTTGCTTCGTCATTGTTGTTTGACATAATGAAAAGGGGATGTGGTGGGGGTTGGATAGTGGTGGTTTCAACAATGGTGGTTTTAGCAATAGTGGAGATGTTGGTAGTGGTGGGTTGGTGCCTTGGTGGCTGTGATGGTGGTGATTGGTTGCAGACTTAGAGAGAGAGATAGATGGTTGCAGACTTAGAGAGATGGATGGATGGATGGTTGCAGACTTAGTGACTGGTCCCTTTAATAAAAGCTTTAAATAAAATAAAAAATAAATGACCATTCTGCCCCAGAGGAAAAGGACAAAATACTTTTTCAAAATAACAGGATTTTATAAGACAAATATGATTTGATTTTACTTTTGGACCAAAATGACAATAAAACTGAAACCGCATGGACCCAGATGCAAAAGGTTTGAGTTTTGAACTAAAGTGGTAAAAGTGATCAAACCTCAGTAACCAAAATGACAGTTTACTCAAGTATATAAAAATACAAAAACCAAAAACGACAAAAAGAAAAAGTCAAAAGTACTATTTACATAAGTTGGTAATTGGTAATTGTAAGGGTGTACGGTGTGGGACTCGGCAACGTGCGGCAAACCAGTTTGCCGATCGGCAAACACCGGCGCCGACCTTTTGGCGACGCGGAAAAGCAAAGCAATCGGTGAGGGCATGCCGAATCGGTGAGGGGAGGAAGGAGAGAGAGAGGGGGGTGTGTGGGTGGGGTCCATTCCATCTCTCAACCAATCACACCTTTTTCTTTTTTTTTTATAAAATAGTTTACCACTTCACCAAGTGTCTAAACCATTGCCAACACTTTTCACCAAAGTTTAAACACTTTTGACTGATTGACATGGCGCGCTCTGATTGGTCGGTTTTTTGGTTTGCCACTCCAAAGTGTTTAACCACTCCCTACACCCTAATACAGATAATATGATCATTATTGTGATCACACGATTTATAACAGAAATGTTGGATGACCTCATGACTATGGACCAATTTTCTTAAAATGACAGTAAATGTGTTCAAGAATATTATTAACTTCGAAGTGACATAGGATTGTATTATTAACCATCTCACAGGTTTTGCTTGTATTAGCTTGGATTTGATAGAATATTAGAATTCCGACATGTCAAATAAATGCTAAAGGTTGTAGGGACAAATTGAGGTCATATTCCACCGCTATAAAATCTTTTTTCTGTAATTCCATTGCGACCCAGGCACTCAAAAACTGGTGTTGCATAGTCTTTTGGACGGTCATTATCACACATGGGGCATCTTGTGGTAGGCACATCAATATTGAAGTTTTCAAGCTTAACGATCATTCATGAGTCTCAATGAGTCAATGTTGTAAGATTGTGTCGGTTATACATGCAAAAAGATCTAACACTATTCTAGATAACATATACGTGAAAAAAATCTAACACTATTGTGACACATATGTTATAGGATCATACTTTGAATAAGCTATACCAGTTAGATGCTTAAATGTGTTTAAAACATAATCAATCCAATTAATATTACACATATTATTAGTTTGGGTGATTATATAAAAAATTTTGGTTATATACATTGTATGTAAATATTGGTATTTATCCAATTAATATTACACATATTATTAGTTTGGGTGATTATATAAAAAAATTTGGTTATATACATTGTATGTAAATATTGGTATTTATGCCGGATTTCATTTTTACAATAATATAAATTAAAATGTATTAATGTTATGGGTTAGGGTATAATAGGAAGTTTATTTGGCTAAGAAGGCTAGGAAGTAATCTTGACCATCCATTTAGTTAATCAAGGGCTAAGATTAAATGTGAGGAATTGAAAGGAAGAAAAGAGGCGTGTGGGTTTGTTTAGGGGTATTCTATTCAATACAAGGCAATAGTTTCTCTCTCCTCCAACTCCCCCCCCCATTTTTTAAACGTTAATAACTCTTTCATACGGCATTATTTTTTTATAAAAATTGCACCAAAAAACGAGCGTTTTTTATCTTTAAAACGAGTATACTATTGCTATATTTTCGAATTTTTTTAAAACCCAGTTGCGTAAAACGCAATGGAAAAAACCCAGTTGCGTAAAACGCAATGAAACAAAAACCTAAAAAATGACATTTTTCTAAAACGCAATGCACAAAAAACACAAAGAAATGTCTTATTTGTAAAACGCAATGGCAAAAAAACACAAAAAAATGTCTTATTTCTAAAACGCAATAGCCTAAAAACACAAAAGAAAATGTACTTTCTAAAACGCAATGGACCGAAAACACATAAAAATGTGTTTTACCTAAAACGCAATGCACCAAAAACACAAACAAATGTCTTATTTCTAAAACGCAATGGCCAGAAAACACTTAAAATGTCTGTTTTCTAAAACGCAATGGACTGAAAACACATAAAAATGTGTTTTACCTAAAACGCAATGCACCAAAAACACAAATAAATGTCTTATTTATAAAACGAAATGGCCAGAAAACACTTAAAATCTCTCCTTTCTAAAACGCAATGGCCTAAAAAAACAAAAGAAAGTGTTCTCTCTAAAACGCAATGACTAAAAACACTTCAAAAATGTGTTTTTCTAGAACGCAATGGCTAGAAAACACATAAAAATGTCTTAGTTCTAAAACGCAATGGCCTAAAAACACCAAAGAAAGTGTTCTCTCTAAAACGCATTGAACCAGAACAATAGTTTTGTATGTGCTGTGAATTGTCTGAACCAATGCAGTTTACGAATGCAGTTTTCCAGAGGCAATTTACAGAAAATTAACTTTTCTGATGCAGCTCAACCCCAGCCAGGGGCTCTGCCCCTTGGACCCCGCCAGGGGCTGCTGTAACACCTCGAAAATTCACGTCCTATAATGTATTGACACGTGTCATACGCTTGAAAGTGTGAAAGAATACCCTAGAGGAACTAAAGTTGACAAACATGGAAGGTATGTGAATAGAAGGGTTCAAAATGTCAACAATGGGTAATTACACTTTACAATAACCCTACATGATGCTCATACCTTCAAACGAATAAATCATGGATCATACGAAGCTAAATATGAAAGAAAGTGAGAGATTACAAACTACAGGGGTTAAATGTGTCAACATGTTTAAGGTATACCTCTGAGTGACCTTTTAGCAAACCCAAAGCTTTGTAACGGTTAATTATGCTCACTAGAATGCACAATATAAATTTCATATAGTTTCGTTATCGTATGAGAAAGTTATGATTAAATTCGTATGTGAGGGGTTAAAGCGTTAACGTTGAAAATTATGACTTTTTGGGTAAACATGAAGTGACCAAGGACTTAATAAAGTGGGTATAAGTCTTGAAGCCCTTATAGGTAAATTTGGAAGGCCCATAATGCAAGAAACAAAGGTAAAATGACCTTTCGAAGAGCCAAGAGCCAACATGCAATAACTAAAAAGTTTAAAATCTGAGCAGAAGGCCCATACGGGCCGCGTAAGCCATGCCAAGAGCTTACGCGGGCCGCCTGACTTGCCCAGATGCAGAAAACGACTGGCAGCAGCCTGTTATGCCTTGCAACTGACTTAAGACCGATTTTCCTCATCTAAGGGCGACCCCTACATGCCTTTTAGTCCTTAGGGACACTTGTTGGAGATCAGGAGTCCATGATAGACTTGTTTGTCAATGATCTAAGGAGATTAAAAGCACTATATAAGGCCTTTATGTTGCAACATTGTAACCACACCTTCCTTCTGCATTTCTAGAGCTTCCTGGAGCTTAAGAGCAGACCCAAGACCTTTCTAATCATGCATAGGACTTCTGTAAGTATGCTTAACCTTTCTTAGTTGAGTTTTTACTTAGTTTTAACTTAAAAGTCAAATCGTCGTAATTAACGGTTGACTTAGCGATTAATCATTGATGGTCCAATGATTAGTTGAATTGAAAGTAGTTATAAGTTGGTAATTATGTGGGCAATAAACCCTTAAAAGGGCACCCTCTGATTCCCACTCTAACTAGGTCAAATGTCGGGTCAAACTTGTTATTAAAAAGTCAACAGAATGCTTAATTTCCAATTTATGCATAATTAGCAATGTAGAACCCATACAACCTGTTTGATCATTAATATAACTTGGTAATTAATGTAAGAACATGTCTAAACATGTTCAACCCGATAATTTTCTATTTAGACCCGGTTCAGAACCGAAAGTCGCAAAGCTTTGACTTTTGCTTTGACTTCAGTTCTGACCCGTTTTGGTATGTTTTAGAAATGCCTTCGAGCTTTAATTGGACTAGGTTACATGCTAATATAACCCTCTGTGATAATACACCTTGATTCAATAGTTATCCAACTAATATGCATGATTCCGTTAATTGCTCATATGTTGACCATTATGCCTTTACACCATAAAACGTGATTTTTGAAAATGTAACAGAGTGGAAATCTTAGTTACTGATTTATAAACTTGCAACCAAAATTTGACATCAGTTGGAGGTGTAGATTGAGAGTTATGCTCATTAGCGTAATTAGAAAGCTTTTAAGCGATTAAACGGCATAATTAGCATATAGCCTATTTAAACCTACTTTTTTATATCAAAATTTGTACCCACTGATGTAATATAATATTTTGGGATTTTTGAAGATTTTTAATTAATTTTAGGCTGAGCATAACTTAGAGTTATAAGCTTGATCCGGTAATTGTCGGTTTTGCCCTTTCGGGCTATAAAATGAGTTTTACATATCTATTTGACCCCAAACCTTTTGCTACTGATTTTATATGATAAATAAATTATTTTAGACCTTCTGGAATAATAAAAATATCACCTTTATTTATAGAACCCGGAAATGGCTTCTAATCGCCTTTTTAAGCTTTTTTAACGCATAGTATGTACTAAAACTATTTTAAACATACAAGGGTTGATACCTACTGATACTTTAGGTAAATTATAATATTTTAACAGTAAGCAAAAGTTGTTTAACTCAGACTTTAGTTTTGAGCTCTTCGGCTTATGTGAAATTACCAAAATGCCCCTATGGTGCATAGTTTGGTTATAATTGATAAATTTCACATATATGCAATACCCTACTGTTATAACTTATCAAATTAAGTATTTTTTCTGTTTACATCAGACCTGTAACTCAGGTTAATACTTAAACTCTTTTATAACCTTGTAAATGACCAAAATGCCCCTACGGGGCATAGTGCGTGTTTAAATTCATTTCGGGCATAATAAAAGATATATTACTGATGTCACAACATATTTAAGGCATATTAACTTAGGAAACCTGTATATGGCTCTAATGATTACCCGTTACGCCTCTTGCGCGTTCGGTTCGGTTTATGTAACTAGTTTGCATAAATTAGCCGAAACGGGTCAAACCTTATCGTTTTTATCTCAAAATCCAGAATGTGTATAATATACCCATATTAAGCAAGTCTTCAAACTTGTCGGGTCTAAATCACATTCTATTCCGGTCTTCGCTTAATCGTGCGTACGAACCGTATCTTTAAAACTAACCGGTCTAAGTTTAGGCTTAATTAAAGACCCGTTAGGATTCTAATAGGTTATTATAAACCTTCGTTCCAGAATAGGAGGACCAGTAAAAGTTACTTGCGTTTGTTGTTTGTGAATTATACTTGCAAAGGTAAATACTTTTAACTTATTTTCCCTTATACGGGCTTGGGGTACGGTATATAAAATACCGCTTGGTCGGGCATTCGACCTTAATCGATTGGTGGTTAAGTATTATCGAGATGACCCGTTTAAATATGTTGTGTTTGCTTAACGCCTTTGGGGGGTTAATGACCATGTCCCGGATATCCTTGGCATCATTTTACGAAATGGCCACGACCTAAGCGCGGAGTGTAGGCGTACACTCGTCAGGGCATAAATAAATTATGTGGTGTGTCTATTGATCTTTAACCCGGCACGAACCGGGCTACTGAACGCATAAGGAACATGTAATCCTTTTACAAGTTTATATATTTAAATAATTATCCCAAGTTATAAAATGTTTGTGCCATGTGCATCCAAATCAATTTTTAATCATTTTTAAAATGAGTCGGTTAATTGTATTTACTAGTGTAAACTGACGTATTTTCCCAAAAATATTAAGTGCAGGTACTATTCGTAATTGGCTGGATTTCTCCTTAGCATCAAAAGAGTCTCGCAAGCTTAAGATGCCTAAAGTCTGTTGAACTACTGTTTCCTATTTTTATTTTTATCCACCTGTGGATTAATTTCAACTATTTGTGATACTTGATATCACAATATTATATTCGGTTGAAATACATCTTTCATTTGCTTCCGCTGTGCATATTAAATATTGTGTTGTTTGACTGTAATGTTGCCAACCACGTCACGATACTCCCCCACCGGGCCCACCGGTAATACGTGAAAATATCGGGGTGTGACAGGTTGGTATCAGAGCCAACATTGAGTGAATTAAACCCTAGCCTTTTGTGTTTAATCTCAGTGACACAATTGCACATTCCTAAATTTTCGAGTCTAGACAAAGAACATAGGAATAATCCAAAATGTTTTTTGTTTTTATCTTATCATTGTCCTTTATATTTTGTTGTTATCTCATGTTATACTGACAGGTCCAAATATGCCGCCAAGATTTTTCAGACGAAGAGGACGAGGCAAGGGGCCAATCACCGCCCCCAATGATCACGAAGCCGGGCCTTCGAATAGGCGAGCTCCTTCTACCACCGCGAGTGCCGATCCTCGAGAGAACAGGAGGAACCTTTTTGAGTCTGCTAGACGATCTGTTTCACACAGTTCAACGCCTCCCTTTCGTAACTCCTATGGGCCACAGTCAGAAAACGAGCCCGATAACCCACCGGACCCACAACCTTCATATATACCTCTTCAGCGATCCTTATCACATAATTCCTTTGGTAACCCCACACCTGTCTTTCAGGGCCGGTTTAACCCGGCAAACTACATACAAGAACCAATGGGTTTTAACCCATTGGGGCCAGAGGATCATTTCTCCGGCGATCATGCAGAGGACATGGACGAAGACACGGATCCCGTCGAGCCTGCAACCGGGACCCCCAACCATCCTATCGAGGTCTCTGATGGTTCATCTTTTCATGGATCACCCTACCGTGGCCCAGACAGTTACCAGGCATGGTTTAACCAGTACGAGTGGTATTTTACACCCTCGCATCATTCGTCACCTCACCAGCAGCAGCAGCAGCAGGATCCCTCTGGGGATTCACGATTCGTGGCAGTCACGCCACCACCTCCACCGCCGCTAGTTCATCAAGCACCTCCAGAACCGCCAAGGCGTAGGAGGACAGGCGCACGGATGTCCGCGCGAGGAGGAGACTTTCACTTTAGCTCTCCTCGTCACCCAAGTGGCAGTCATTATCCGCCACTACAGGAAGACCCGCAAATGGGTGGACCTTCAAACCCAGTTGCACCACAGCCACCACCGATGGGTTTTGATAACCCGATTCCTGCCTACACTGGTTCGATGGCGTACAACCCGTTTGAGCAGCCGGTTCACACCAACTACAATTACGCTGAAGCCGACCCATACTTGGTAGCGGCCAATTACAACGCCCTTCACCCGGAAGGACCGTATGGAGCTCCTTGGGGAGTAGGGTACCCAACTCATGGGTACCAAATACTTGCTAGACCTATAATTCGGCAACAATCGCAGCCGCCACGGTTTTCCCCACCCGAGCGGGAAGAAATTCTTCAAAGATTGAACCAGGTCGAGCGAGATTTTCACAGAGATCGCAGGGAGCGACAAAGTTTCTTCCAGGGATTGACAAGTTTAATAAAAGGGAAGAGCAAGAAGGACCATTGAATCCTTCAATTATTGATTGTATTTTTCCTTGTTTTCAGTTGAGCCCCTGCGTGGGCCTGTCTTGCTGTTTTGACCCCTGCGCGGGTATATTGCTTGTTTTGACCCCTGCGTGGGTATGTTGTTTGTTTAAGTCCCTGCATGGACTAGTATTTCAGTTTAACCCCTGCGTGGGTAACTCGTTCTGTTAAAAAGTCCCGTTTAGGGTGATGTGTAATATTTTTAATAATTAATGGAATGTTAAGATTATAAGTTTCATTTTTACCATTATATGCATAAATAAATTATATGTGAAATAAATGAATCAAAATCATTCCTTTTAAAAAATAATCTGCCCATTTAAATATTAACTAAGAATCTTAAAGGTATAACCTAGCCTGCATGTCATTATAAGACCTGGCCAAGATGGTAAGGCCTGTTCAAAAAGATTCAAATCCCTGTTAACATCTGAAAACATGTTAACGCTCCTGGCAGACGTGATTCGTTAAAATCACACACGTCATTCTTATAATAGGATTCTTCAAAAGATTCCTAACCCAACTAAATGATCTATACATCATGGGTTTAAATCATCAATTAAGATGATCATATATTGACCATACGTGGGTAGTATAGTGCCTACGGGCCATACTCATTGTCATATATAAGACAAAAGACAGTGGTAGTCTATGACTCCCTGTCAGAAAAAGGTAATGAACTATGTTCAAACCTTAATGCCTTGATTCTCTGAAATCATGGCTTATGATTTAAAAATGTCCCTATGACTAGGCCTTGTGTGCTAATAATGTTGTTATTGTTTATAAGTAGGATAAATTATAATAGAAATCCTAAATAAATGTGAGTAACAAATTAACCAAATATGGTCTATGTTTACCATGGTTAATGAATTGCCATAAAAGACAATTCCATAATAAACTCTCAAATAAACTATTGTCAATATCTTATGTAACAGTTCAAGATAAATGGCTGACTCGGACGAGATTAACAGTCATCCTCTGGAGAATAATGACAACGCTAGGATTAATATAACTAGAGGAGAGCTTCGTACACTGATTGATATAGCTGTGTCTAAAGCTGTAGAGGAGCAATTTAAGGAGTATAGTGGGACTCATAGTAAAGCCTCATCTGTACCCCGCTCTAAGTCTGTCCCTAAAACTCAATCTGAGGCTCACAGCAAGCCACCACCCTCTAAGAAGGAAGGACCCAAGGAAGTTGATGACGATCGTCAGTCCTCGAATCAGCAAAGTGTTCCATCTCTGAAGATCGTACCGAAACAAGGGACCCAGGACAAGGGTTGCTCCTACAAATATTTTGTTTCATGCAAACCCAGGGATTTCACTGGGGAGAAAGGAGCTGTAGATTGTATGACGTGGTTGGACGAGATGGACACAGTTGTTGATATCAGCGGATGCGCTGAGAGGGATGTGGTCAAGTTTGTGTCTAAATCATTTAAAGGAGAGGCCTTAGCCTGGTGGAGATCGTTGATTCAAGCCACTGGGAAGATCCCATTGTACAACATGACATGGGAGCAATTTGTTGCCCTCATCAGGGAGAACTACTGTCCTCAGCACGAGGTCGAAAAGATTGAGTCAGATTTTCTGTCATTGGTAATGACAAATTTAGATTGCCAAGCTTACCTCACGAGCTTTAATACAATGTCGAGGTTGGTTCCGTATCTGGTGACCCCGGAACCCAAAAGAATAGCTCGTTTTATTGGGGGTTTAGCCCCAGAGATAAAGGCAAGCGTGAAGGCCTCTCGACCAACTACTTTTAGATCTGTGGCTGATATATCTTTGTCCCTCACACTGGACGCGGTCAGACAAAGATCGCTGAGGAACAAGGATGCCGAGAAAAGGAAACGTGAAGATGACAATTCACGAAGGTCAAACAAGAAGCACCGAGGAAACAGTGACCACAAGAAGGGGTCCGAGTCAAAGAAGGATGGGCATCAATCTGGTGATAAGCCCAAGTGTAAGATTTGCAAAAGACAACACTTCAGGAAGTGCAGGTATGAATCGAACTCGCAGACTCAGTCGAGAACTTTTGCATGCGGGATATGCAAGTCCAAGGAACACAAGACCTTGGATTGCAAAAAGCTGAAGGACGCAACGTGCTACAGTTGCAACGAAAAAGGGGATATCAAGTCTAACTGCCCAAAACTTGCAAAGAAGACTGAGGATGGGAAGAAGACCAATGCTAGGGTCTTCAGGATGGAAGCAAAGGAAGCCGTCCAGGACGACAATGTGATTACAGGTACTTTCCTCATAAATGATGTCTATGCAAGAGTACTTTTTGATTCAGGCGCTGATAAGTCTTTCGTAGATAATAAGTTTTGTGAATTGTTGAAATTGCCTGTTAGAACTTTAAGTGTGAAGTATGAGGTGGAATTAGCAGATGGCACCTTAGAAACCGCCTCAACCATATTAGATGGATATTTCATATCCATTAAGAACCACTCTTTTCCTTTGTCCCTACTTCCTCTGAAGTTAGCCGGCTTCGACATAGTTTTGGGTATGGACTGGTTATCTCATAACCAGACCCAGATTGTCTGCAATAAGAAGCAAGTGGTGATCAAGACTCCGTCTGGTGAACCACTTACCATTCAGGGAGATACTCGGTATGGACTGCCTGAGCAAGTGACTATGCTCAAGGCCTCTAGGTGTTTGAAGAAGGGTTGTGTCATCTACATGGCACAAGTGACTATTGACGAGCCGAAGTCCAAGATTGAGGACATCCCTGTCATTTCTGAATACCCTGAGGTTTTTCCTGAAGAACTACCTGGTTTACCACCAGATAGGCAAGTGGAATTCAGAATTGACATCATCCCTGGAGCCGCACCTGTTGCTAGAGCGCCTTATAGGTTGGCACCAACAGAAATGAAGGAATTGAGAACACAACTAGATGAATTGCTAGCCAAGGGTTTAATAAGACCTAGTTCGTCTCCTTGTGGAGCGCCGATCTTGTTTGTCAAGAAGAAGGATGGATCGATGCGTCTGTGCATCGATTACCGTGAGCTTAATAAGGTCACTATTAAGAATAGATATCCATTGCCCAGGATAGACGATCTGTTCGATCAATTGCAAGGGGCAAGCTACTTCTCTAAGATCGATCTGAGGTCAGGCTATCATCAATTGAAGGTTAAAGATGAAGATGTACACAAGACTGCATTTAGGACTCGTTATGGTCATTACGAGTTCCTAGTGATGCCTTTTGGGCTCACTAATGCACCTGCCGCATTCATGGATCTCATGAATCGCGTCTGCAAGCCCCACTTGGACAAATTTGTCATTGTCTTCATTGACAACATCCTCATCTACTCGAAGAACCAAGCTGATCATGAGAAGCATCTTCGATGTATTCTTTCACTACTTCAGCAGGAGAAGCTCTACGCCAAATTCTCTAAATGTGAATTCTGGCTTCGAGAAGTCCAATTCCTTGGACATGTGGTTAGTGAGCGTGGTATCCAAGTGGATCCCGCTAAGGTGGAAGCTGTTATGAATTGGCAAGAGCCGAAGACGCCTACAGAGATTCGTAGCTTCCTGGGCTTAGCAGGATACTACAGGCGCTTCATTGAAAATTTTTCAAGGATTGCTGCACCCCTAACTTCATTGACTCGTAAGAAGGTAAAGTTCGATTGGGGTCCTAAGCAACAGGAATCCTTCGATATTCTCAAGCAGAAGCTGAGCAATGCTCCTGTATTGACATTGCCTAACGGAATAGAAGAATTCGTGGTATATTGTGATGCATCACACACCGGGATGGGATGTGTGCTTATGCAGAAAGGCAAAGTTATTGCCTATGCTTCACGACAGTTAAAGTTGCATGAAAAGAATTACACCACCCATGACTTGGAGTTGGGTGCCGTTGTATTTGCACTAAAACTATGGAGGCATTATTTATACGGAATCAAGTGTGTGATCTATTCTGATCACAAGAGCCTTCAACATCTGTTTAATCAGAAGGATTTAAACATGTGGCAACGCCGATGGATGGAGACGTTGAATGATTATGATTGTGAAATCAGATACCATCCAGGCAAGGCGAATGTAGCCGCTGATGCTTTGAGCAGAAAGGAAAGAGTGAAACCCATAAAGATCAATGCCAAGAGCATTGAGATAAAGAATGGTTTGAACGAAAGGTTGCTAGCTGCACAGAAGGAAGCTGTGTTAGAAGCTAACTACCCTAGCGAAAAGCTAGGAGTAACGGAAAAGCAATTATCTCAGGGCAAGGACAGAATCCTGAGGTTAAATGGACGAATATGGGTTCCTATTTATGGAGGACTTCGGGATGTTATCCTCCAGGAAGCCCATAGCTCTAAATATTCCGTTCATCCTGGAGCTGATAAGATGTACCAGGATCTAAGGGCAAACTATTGGTGGATAGGCTTGAAGAAGTCTGTAGCTACCTATGTAGCTAAATGCTTGACGTGTGCGCAAGTAAAAGCAGAACATCAAAAGCCGTCAGGTTTGCTACAACAGCCTGAACTTCCCTCTTGGAAGTGGGAAATGGTAACTATGGATTTTATCACCAAGTTACCTAAGACAAGGAAAGGAAATGATACCATATGGGTGATCGTAGACAGACTGACTAAGTCAGCACATTTCCTACCCATTAAGGAGACCTACAGCTCCGACATGTTAGCCCAACTGTACGTAGATAAGATTGTAGCTTTACATGGCATACCTGTGTCTATTATCTCTGACAGAGATACTAGATACACATCCCATTTTTGGAAAAGTTTCCAACAATCTTTGGGCACGCGCTTAAATTTTAGTACGGCTTACCATCCACAGACGGACGGGCAGAGTGAGCGTACAATCCAAACCTTGGAAGACATGCTTCGTGCATGTGTGATTGATTTAGGTGGTAGTTGGGATAACCACATGCCATTGATCGAGTTCTCATATAACAATAGCTACCATACCAGCATCAAGGCTGCGCCTTTCGAGGCCTTATACGGTAGAAAGTGTAGAACGCCCGTTTGTTGGGCGGAAGTTGGAGATGTCCAACTGTCAGGACCTGAAATAGTATTTGAAACGACTGACAGGATTGTCCAGATTCGTGACCGTCTGAAAGCTGCCAGGGATAGGCAGAAGAGTTACGCAGATCCAAAGCGTAAACCTATGAAATTTGAAGTTGGTGATAAAGTTTTACTTAAAGTATCACCCTGGAAGGGAGTGATGCGGTTTGGTAAGAAAGGTAAGTTAAGCCCGAGGTATATAGGACCATTCGAGATTATCGAATGTGTTGGGTCAGTGGCTTACAAGTTAAACTTACCTCAAGAGCTCAGTGGTATTCATAACGTATTCCACATCTGCAATCTGAAGAAGTGTTTCGCTGATGAATCACTAATCATACCGCATACAGATGTGCATATAGATGAGAGCTTGAAATTTGTGGAAAAACCATTGTCGATTGAAGATCGACAGGTTAAGAAGCTTCGAAGGAAGCATGTGCCTATTGTAAAGGTAAAATGGGATGCCCGTTGAAGAAACACTAACTAAATGGTCGGAACCGAGATAGTTAGGGGGTTTGAATCCGCATAAAAGGGTTAGCTCTCTCCCGATTGATTCAGTTGCAGCTGAATTCCTTCTCCGGTGATTCTGCAAAAACGAACACCGTTAGTCTCGCCAAGGGGAGAAGAGGGTTCTCTCCTTGACCCGACTCCGGTGTGAGAATAAGTATTGGTAATGGAGAAGAGAAAGTATTTGATAAGTGAGTGTGATCTGAGTTTATACCTGAACAGTTCTCTTATTTATAACCGGGAGTTTGGGAGGGAAAACCTGTTATTGAAAAGATGACGGAAGATGCTAACGCCGTAGTGGTTATATTTCCTTCCGTTAAGTTCTTTGATCCTTCGTTAAGTTGTCTCGATCCGATGTGAATGCACACGGATCGTGGTTTGATCAATGGCTGGGGGATTGCCACGTGGAAAGTGATTAAGTGGAGATTACTCTCTAATTGCATGCCTTCGTTGTGATTCCAGGGTTGCTTGTGGTGATGACATGTGTCCAGACGGTTATAACCGTCTGGGTGGTGCACGATTGTATTTCTTTCTAGAATATTATTGCTGTAATCTGGTGTGACACCTTGCTGTGTGGACACAGACGAATAAATCCCAAGTCTGGGTAAAATAATATCCAAGTCTGGATATTTAGGCGGAGGTATTGAACAAAGGATTTTGATCCTTTGTTAAATGGGAGAAGGCGCAAGGATTTATGTTTTCCTTTGGGCGCGCGACTATAAATTACTGATTGCCTTCTTCCTTTTGTAAGACCAATGCGCGGCCGCGCAGGGTTAAAAGGTTGGTTTGTGGTATAGTCTCAAATCCTTTTTATGAGGTTTTTGGGACCTTACCCCTTCAAGTCCCCCCAGTCTAGTGTTGTACTTATGCAAGTAAGTGGAGCGCTGGACTTATGAGAGGGAAATGTTTTTGGGCGCGAAAAGATAAGGAAACTTCTATGAGAAGATTTGAATAAAGATTTTATATATATAAAAAAAAATCTTTGGCTTGAAGCTAGTGCAGTAATTTGATTTTGACAACCTGTCATTGTCAGTTGTTTTTTACTGTCCGTGTTGTACACGCGCGCGTGTAAACGCGTGTATTTTCTGACATCTCCTTTTTCTGTTGCTTGGGGAACTGTGATACCCGGAACAGTCGCTGTGACGGTTACCGATGCCATTTATTGCGATACGTATATATAACGTTTGGGTAACCTTCTCTGTGTAATCATTACTTTGTTGAAAAAGCTTTTCATTCCATTTTTTCTAAGAAGAAGAAATTCTATTGTTCATCTTCTTATGTCAACCGGAGAACGTCAGGAGGATCTTGTTGAAGATATGTCGACCGAACTTCCACCATTGAAGTGGCCTAGGGCGTCTTTTGAGGGTTTGATTCGGAATCTCAAGTTCCCGGAAAACTGGGGTGCTTTATATCCTGAAGAGGGGCAAACGGCAGCAGATGCTCCGGCCGGGTATATTACCCTCTTTTGGGATTTTTTTCTGTGACGGTAACTTTCGCCTGCCTGTTACTAGATTTTTCCTTGAAATCCTTGGGTTTTATAACCTGCATATTTCCCAACTTCACCCAATTGGCATGGTTAGGATTCGACATTTCGAATTTGTGTGTCGGACAATGCATGTTGAACCGACCGTTCCTCGATTTAGGGTTTTTCATCAGATGCATTGTACCCAGGGGTTCTATTCATTCGTTCAAAGGGCTTCTGCAAAGAAGATTCTTCATCAGCCCCCAAAGTCTTTTCATGATTGGAAACATAAATTCTTTTTTATCAAGGCTGGAGTGATTCCGGTGAAGATGGTTTTAAGAGGAAAAGACGACGTTCCGATTGAATCGCTTCAGACTCCTGTTGATGAGAACTGGTACCAAGATCTGAAAGATGTGCCTAATATTGCGTTGCCGGAGAAAGCTCTTGTCGGAGCCGGCATGAGTTTGAACTGGAAGATGGAACGTGATGATAAGCCCGTGTATACAGAGGATGGTCATAGTAAGTTTTGGGGCTTTTTCACTGTTGTTTTTTTTTTTGACCTGTTTTCTGTTGGAATGTAGTTGTCTCTTTGTATGTTGTTGCCTTCAAAAGGGAAGGTGGAAGAATGGGTACCATCAAAAAGAAGCCTGAAGAGGAGCTTTGGTACCATCGTATTGTGAAGAATTTTGTGCTTCCGCGGGATGCGGACCTATCTGTTCAACCGGCAGCTGGTGCTGGTGAGTTTATATCTGTTTTTCCTTTCTTTGTTGCTTTGAGTAATTTTTCTGTCTTGCGCTTTTCGTAGGTGAGTTGTTGAATTTGGGCGTAGGCCCTGAAAAGAAAAAACGCGCAACTATATCCACTTCCGCGCCGAAGAGAAGTGAGACTATTAAGACTCAACCTTTGAAGGCGAAAAATGTTGGAGAGAAGAAAGGTACGCGCCGTTCTTCTGTCTCTAGGTGTGATTATGTGGTGGTTTCTGACTCTTTGGAGGGTCTTACTCCTGTAGTGACTATGCGGGAACCGAAGCCGGAACCGAAGGATTCTGCTGATATTCCTCCTTCTAACCCGAATGAGCCTATTGATCTGGATTCCAGTCCCGAACATTTGGTTCACAGGAAGGCTGGTAAAAGAAAGCAAGCTGATGCTGATGCGGAGGGTCAGCCTCCCAAGAAAGTGCAGAGGAAGAAAATTACCAGAAAAGGAAACCTCATAAAAAGGATTTGAGACCATACCACCCGTAGAGGTCCCGAGTATACGTGGGAGGTGGAGTCCACAATGAAAGAAAAGTACCCTCATTTGTTTCAGTAAATCTCGAGGTCGAGATTTCTTCTAAGGGGGTGAGGATGTAACACCTCGAAAATTCACGTCCTATAATGTATTGACAAGTGTTATACGCTTGAAAGTGTGAAAGAATACCCTAGAGGAACTAAAGTTGACAAACATGGAAGGTATGTGAATATAAGGGTTCAAAATGTCAAAAATGGGTAATTACACTTTACAATAACCCTACATGATGCTCATACCTTCAAACGAATAAATCATGGATCATACGAAGCTAAATATGAAAGAAAGTGAGAGATTACAAACTACAGGGGTTAAATGTGTCAACATGTTTAAGGTATACCTCTGAGTGACCTTTTAGCAAACCCAAATCTTTGTAACGGTTAATTATGCTCACTAGAATACACAATATAAATTTCATAAAGTTTCGTTATCGTATGAGAAAGTTATGATCAAATTCATATGTGAGGGGTTAAAGCGTCAACATTGAAAATTATGACTTTTCGTGTAAACATGAAGTGACCAAGGACTTAACAAAGTGGGTATAAGTCTTGAAGCCCTTATAGGTAAATTTGGAAGGCCCATAATGCAAGAAACAAAGGTAAAATGACCTTTCGAAGAGCCAAGAGCCAACATGCAATAACTAAAAAGTTTAAAATCTGGGCAGAAGGCCCATACGGGCCGCGTAAGCCATGCCAAGAGCTTACGCGGGCTGCCTGACTTGCCCAGATGCAGAAAACGACTGGCAGCAGCCTGTTATGCCTTGCAACCGACTTAAGACCAATTTTCCTCATCTAAGGACGACCCCTACATGCCTTTTAGTCCTTAGGGACACTTGTTGGAGATCAGGAGTCCATGATAGACTTGTTTGTCAATGATCTAAGGAGATTAAAAGCACTATATAAGGCCTTTATGTTGCAACATTGTAACCACACCTTCCTTCTGCATTTCTGGAGCTTCCTGGAGCTTAAGAGCAGACCCAAGACCTTTCTAATCGTGCATAGGACTTCTGTAAGTATGCTTAACCTTTCTGAGTTGAGTTTTTACTTAGTTTTAACTTAAAAGTCAAACCGTTGTAATTAACGGTTGACTTAGCGATTAATCATTGATGGTCCAATGATTAGTCGAATTGAAAGTAGTTATAAGTTGGTAATTATGTGGGCAATAAACCCTTAAAAGGGCACCCTCTGATTCCCACTTTAACTAGGTCAAATGTCGGGTCAAACTTGTTATTAAAAAGTCAACAAAATGCTTAATTTCCAATTTATGCATAATTAGCAATGTAGAACCCATACAACCTGTTTGATCATTAATATAACTTGGTAATTAATGTAAGAACATGTCTAAACATGTTCAACCCGACAATTTTCTATTTAGACCCGGTTCGGAACCGAAAGTCGCAAAGCTTTGACTTTTGCTTTGACTTCAGTTCTGACCCGTTTTGGTATGTTTTAGAAATGCCTTAGAGCTTTAATTGGACTAGGTTACATGCTAGTATAACCCTCTGTGATAATACACCTTGATTCAATAGTTATCCAATTAATATGCATGTTTCCGTTAATTGCTCATATGTTGACCATTATGCCTTTACACCATAAAACGTGATTTTTGAAAATGTAACAGAGTGGAACCCTTAGTTACTGATTTATAAACTTGCAACCAAAATTTGACATCAGTTGGAGGTGTAGATTGAGAGTTATGCTCATTAGCGTAATTAGAAAGCTTTTTAGCGATTAAACGACATAATTAGCATATAGCCTATTTAAACCTACTTTTTGATATCAAACTTTGTACCCACTGATGTAATATAATATTTTGGGATTTTTGAAGATTTTTAATTAATTTTAGGCTGAGCATAACTTAGAGTTATAAGCTTGATCCGGTAATTGTCGGTTTTGCCCTTTCGGGCTATAAAATGAGTTTTACATATCTATTTGATCCTCACCCTTAATATTATTGCAGCATAACACATGAATTTCAAAATGGTAACACAATTCAATTAGCAAACTTATATGCATACTTACCTTTCTTTTATACATTTGAAGGCCGGTGGGTATGGTTTAAAAGCCTATAGGGGTTTATAGTACCACGTTAGAGCTACGTATGCACCACATAAGCGAGGGACTTTATCACTAACTTGCACAGTGTAAGATAAAAATCCTTTAAAGCCCCATATTAAACAAATACAAAAAAAAAACTAAAGAGGAAAAGATCTAATTGGTTGAAATCATTTGGCGCCAAGGAAATGGGGGAGGGGAGCTATGGGGCGCCATTGACGCTGAGGTAACGGGGGCGGTATACCACACCCCGTGTCTAATAACATCATTTTCAATGGGTGTTATTATTGGCACACTTTTGGGGGTTAAATCGACACCCTTAATACGCATCATATTGAGGTGGGTTCAAACTTCTATGCCTGCCAAAGGCTGCCATTGTCCCCCACCAAAAAGTAATACGCATCGTATAGGCCTATACGATGCGTATTGAGGGTGTCGATTTAATTTTTTAATTTTTGTAAGGTAGCTTCCTGTCACGCGGTAGCTTTCCGTCACGCGAACGAAGAAGCAGCACTTTAGACATTTGCTGGTCTTCAAACATCTAGGAAACATTATTTGAGAATACCCCTTAAATTAACAAGGCGGTCTCTTTGCTTCGTCCACTACAACTATTTGTGTATGCATTCTTAGGGTTTTTATTATTCGATCTATGGAAGTTGAAATCGGCTTTGTATTTAGCACACGGAAGTACTGAACAACCAAGATAACAGCTCCGGTTTCATTTGCTTCGTCCACTAGAACTATTTCTGTATGCATTATGTTGGTACTGAACAACAGAATCAGGTTCTCAAAACAAGGATCGTTCTAATAGATTAAAGAGAACTATTTCAGTCATTTCTGTTGATCCACAAATTACAACAAATTGTGTCTAATGCAAGGATCTTCGAATGCGGTGTGTACGTTAAATACCGTTCACCGCTTTTTTAGTTGCTTCTCCTGTTAAGTTTCTGAACCAACCTAAATCCACAAATTCAAACAGTTTCTCCGTCGCTAATTTCTCCACTCACCGTGAAATCGAACAGTTTCTTCGTAGATTCCGTCCGGTTTCAAAGCCGGTTGAGGATTACGAATGTTCTAGACTCGTTCAAGGCATGCAATGTTTCCTCTCAATTGAATAGACCGACACTTGCTTCATAGGACTCACTTGAATCATCTCGGAAGTGGATTTCGGTTGGTTCAGATCTCTTTGGGTATATTCGAAACCAGCTAAAATACGTTGAAGTACTGAATCAACAGAAATAACTGGAATAACTTGAATTGTCTCGGAAGTACTGAACAACAGAAGGATGAGATATCGGCGGTTAGCTCGAAGAAGTTTCGCTCAATCAGGTGTTCTATTAGACATCCCCTTTTATCATGTGTCATACGTTACGAGATTGTTCGAGAATTAGAAAAGGAGAAAATACGGAACGACAAGGGTAGTATGAGTCTGAGTCCATTGTGGTTCATGTCAGGTTTGTATTTCCCATAACCATCGTTTCCGTAGTAAAAACCGGTTGCAGTTTTCATCTTGAGATGCAAGGATCTTCGAATGCGGTGTGTACGTTAAATACCGTTCACCGCTTTTTTAGTTGCTTCTCTTGTTAAGTTTCTGAACCAACAGAAATCCACAAATACAAACAGTTTCTCCATCGCTAATTTCTCCACTCACCGTGAAATCGAACAGTTTCTTCGTAGATTCCAATAAAGTTAATATTCACTGTGGTGGATGCAAGCATAAAGTTAGAAACCGGTGGTATTGAACCAACATTTCCTTCAAACATTCTAAACACTACAAGGATGTTGGGAATTAAACGCATGTACGTGACAAAACAAGGATCGTTCTAATAGATTAAAGAGAATAAACCAAGTACAAAATCATCTGCTTTCTGAATCTGTATCTGAATGTTAACTTTGACTCATAAACCCTTGAATCCCAACGCTTCTATGATGATATCAGCGTTGTTTATCACCCTATGTGAGCATTGGAAGCCTGACCACTAGCAGAAGAACCCGACACGTCTTCTATGATGATTCAGAGGTCGGTCTCGGGCGGGCATAAGATCTGTGGGCCCTATTGTCGGATATGTGACTCAAGAAAGTCATTGGACTGCCGCCGGTGAGGTCAAATGTGATCAAACTTGGACATCAGACGTAAATCTTGAAGAAACAGAACATAATCCCAGATTATTTAAAGAAGCGCTTTTATCATGTGTGATCCAGAGGTCGGTCTCGGGTGGGCATAAGATCCGTGGGCCCTATTGTCGGATATGTGACTCAAGGACAAGCCTTCGGTTTACTTTGTGTAATAGAACTTCCAAGCTAACATCTGACGTAGCAAGTACAAGGAAAAACATGGACATGAATGATTTACACCAAGTTTTGTTGCTGCGCCAGGGTCCAATACACGAGCTCACCCTTGTTATGGATGATTACTGGGAAGATTACAATTGTTTTGAGTTTTGTCAGATAATACTTCATTTGTCGAGAAACCATACTGTCAAGAAACTAACATCTTTTAATACTTCATTTGTCGAGAAACCATACTGTAAAGATCTCTACACAAAACTCTTCTACATCTTTTAACCAATTGTCCATCACTTAAGACCTTGTGTATCTGAATCAGGTTCTCTGCCTTAGATTGGTCATTCCTTGTGATACATGAACGTTGTATTCTTGTCTTTCAACGTATACAGAATCAGGTTTTCAAGACAAGGATCGTTCTAATAGATTAAAGAGAATAAACCCTCGTTTCTCCTTCGTGGTGGATTAATATGAATAAGATACTTCGTGTTAGTTTGATTTGAATTTTGAAAGTGACAAATTGATGTATCCGGTGGGGGTGATATAGTAATTTTCAATAATGTAGGAAGGATTGTAGTAGTAGGACATTGGAATCAGGTTCTCAAACAAACCAACAAATCCTGATAGTGAAAAACATCAGCAACCATTTTTCCTTTTCCTTCAATTTCGAGAACATTCTCCCTGTGTACGCCTCAATTCATCTTTTTTACTTTTTTCTTCGATCTCAACAAATCTTTTCAGTAATCAGTACGTAACAAAGAGACCGCCTTGTTAATTTTAGAGTATTTTTAGCTTATGTTGATGGATAACGCAAATAAGTTCTCCACAGTTTGTTATTTAGATCTCTATTCGGTCATCTTTCCAAACAGCAACACACGATAAGTTTAAATTTTATAGTGTGTGATTTGACCAGGAATATGTTAAAATACGCTAAAATACGTTACAATACGTTAAAATACGCTAAAATACGCTAAAATACGTTAAAATATGTTAAAATACGCTAAAATATGTTAAAATACGCTAAAATATGTAAAAATACGTTAAAATAAGCTAAAATACGTCAAAAATACTATTAAATACGCAACAATATGTTAGAATACGTCAAAATACGCAAAAATACGTCAAAGTACGCGACTAACGATATTTCCACACACGTATACATATAATACGGCACTATGGAGTTCAAGTGGATTTCAAACAAAACTGTACGTAATCATAGAATAAGATATTCGCACGCAACCGAACGGCACCGAACCGACTTATGTTGAAGGTATACGTAATAAAACGACAAAATATGCGAAAGTTCGGCAAAAAACGAGACGTATATGCGTCGAACCGAGGGAAACACGATAACACTAAATTTGAAATAATGTCATATACGATCGTATAGGCCTATGTTGTATCGTATATCAGCTTAATACGAATCGTATAGGCCTATACGATTACGATTCGTATTAAACTTTGAATTTTCTAAAAAATACCCCTGAATTTATCAGAAAACCAGGGGTATTTCAGTAAAATCATCGATTAATACGCATCGTATAGGCCTATACGATGCGTATTGAAATATAAATTTCTTAAAAATGTTTTTTTTTTCAAATTAAGGGTTCCATCATTACAACCACTTGTTTTCAACGGAGATGTAATGCAATGATTCCTCTAAATTGAATAGACCGACACTTGCTTCATAGGACTCACTTGAATCGTCTCGGATGTAATAACAGTATCAGGTTCTCAAAACAAGGATCGTTCTAATAGATTAAAGAACGCTGATATCTTGGTATTGATCTTGGAAGTTTGAACCCACCTCAATACTCTTGTTACCATCAATAATCTTGGAATTGATCTTGGAACAACATACTTTTGTTAACAACGGTTCTCCAATTCCAGATCAATAAAGGTTGCGGTTTGCAGATTCAATCTTCATTGCTTCATTAAAATTAACAAGGCGGTCTCTTTGCTTCGTCCACTAGAACTATTTGTGTATGCATTCTTAGGGTTTTTATTATTTGATCAATGGAAGTTGAAATCGGCTTTGTATTTAGCACAAGAAAGTACTGAACAACCAAGATAACAGCTCCAGTTTCATTTGCTTCGTCCACTAGAACTATTTGTGTATGCATTATGTTGGTACTGAACAACAGAATCAGGTTCTCAAAACAAGGATCGTTCGAATAAATTAAAGAGAACAACCAAAATCCACAAATTCAAACAGTTTCTCCGTCGCTAATTTCTCCACTCACCGTGAAATCGAACAGTTTCTTCGTAGATTCCGTCCGGTTTCAAAGCCGGTTGAGGATTACGAGTGTTCTAGACTCGTTCAAGGCATGCAATGTTTCTTCTCAATTGAATAGACCGACACTTGCTTCATATGACTCACTTGAATCGTCTTAGAAGGATGAGATATCGGCGGTTAGCTCGAAGAAGTTTCTCTCAATCAGGTGTTCCATTAGACTTCCCTTTTTATCATGTGTCATACGTTACGAGATTCTTCGAGAATTAGAAAAGGAGAAAATACGGAACGACAAGGGTAGTATGAGTCTGAGTCCATTGTGGTTCGTGTTAGGTTTGTATTTCCCATAGCCACCATTTCCGTAGTAAAAAACAGTTGCGGTTTTCATCTTGAGATGCAAGGATCTTGGAACCAACATTTCCTACAAACATTCTAAACACTACAAGGATATTGGGAATTAAACGCATGTACGTGACAAAACAAGGATCGTTCTAATAGATTAAAGAGAATAAACCAAGTACAAAATCATCTGCTTTCTGAATCTGAATCTGAAAATAAGGAACGACAACGGTTGCCGTTTCCGGTGGTATTGAACCAACATTTCCTACAAACATTCTAAACACTACAAGGATGTTGGGAATTAAACGCATGTACGGAACATAATCCCAGATTGTCTAAAGAAGCGCTTTTATCATGTGTGATCCAGAGAAGACGTATCGGGTGAGTTGTGGTTGATTTATAGGAGGAGGTTATGAAACGAATATATGTTTATGCGAATTTAAAGGACAATACTGACAGAGGTGCTGGTCTTTTCTCCCACTGTGCAAACTTGAAAAATCTCACCATAACACATCTAATATAACACATGATAAAAGCGCTTCTTTTAGACAGTCTGGGATTATGTTCCGCAAATTGGGAACCACATATTCGTGTGTAAAAGCTTGGAAAGATGACCGAATAGAGATATGTATACAACCTTGGTATTTGTTTACCACATGACACATGATAAAAGAGTTTCTTTAGATAATCTGGGATTATGTTCCGCAAATTGGGAACCACATTGTAGACTGGTTGGCTTGAATGGTTTTAATAATACTTGAAAATGGAAATAATCTTGTCAAGATCTTTATCAATCATATCATCGACCAACTGCTCGAAATCCCTTTCGTTTCTCGGGTTCGCATTCGACACAACACAACAAAAAATAAATTCAAAAAAACAGCGGCCTGATAGGCATCGTATAGGCCTATACGATGCGTATCAGGCCCGCCGCCATACATAACCTGCACCTGTCAGTCTGCCATGTTTTTTACTTTAATTCAATACGCATCGTATAGGCCTATACGATGCGTATTGAATTGAAAAAGTGTGTAGATAGACAGTGGGGTGTGCCATTAGAAAATCCCTTTTCAATTAAGGGTGGGGTTAGAGATATGGCCTCCTTTGTGGATGAAACACGGTCGTGTTATGAGGATCCCTAGGTAGCTTGATTTAGTGTGGAGGCCAAAGTGTGTGTTGAAAAAAATAAGCACTCTTTTTTTTCTTTTCTAAATTGGACACGGACCTTAACTTCATGTTCATGAGATGTTAGTCTCTTGGTTACAGTTGTGAATATTTGTTGGCTAGAAGCGAGTTCTTTGATAGGTGGGTTCTTAGAAATCGGTTAGGATTAAGTATGGTGGGGGATGTAGGTTGCTTTGAAGTGAAATACCTAAGAAAAACTAAACTTCATGGTTTTTACCTGAATCGTGTTTCCCTTGATTTTGAGTAAATTGTCATTTTAGTCCCTAAGGTTTGACTTAAATTCACACTTTAGTTCAAATAGTTTTTTTCTTACCATTTTAGTCCAAATAGTTTTGTTTTCTGTCATTTTAGTCCCTGAATTTTGTCATTTTTTGCCATTTCCATCCAACCACTAACTCCATTCAAAAAAATTAGGTGAATTTTGGCCAAACCACATTTATTTTTTTGCAGGTGCGATTATATAGGGATGATGTTGTACCGGTTTACAGTGAAGATAAGATGATGACGGTGGTAGTTGGTTTTACGATGATGGCGGCGGTGTTGGTTGATGCTGTGGGTGGCGAAAAAGTGGCTGGTGGTGGTGGAAATGGTGGGTGGTGATGGTGGTGGGGTGGGTGGTGACGATGCAGGCAGGTGGTGGCGATGATAGAAGGTTGTGATGGGGTGGTTGGTGGGAGGTGGTGGTTGTGGTCGATGAAAATGGTAAAAAATGAAAAAAATCAGAGACTAAAATGGTAGAAAAAAAGCCATTTGGACTAAAATGATAAGAAAAAAAAAACTATTTTGACTAAAGTGCCAATTTTTACCAAACCTTAGGGACTAAAATGACGATTTACTCCTTGGCTTTTATTGAAAAAAATATCGGTATAAGATAATGAAAAAGACGCAAAATACTTCAAGTGGGTTGGAACATTATTTTTTTTAATTGCAATGCTTACTCCACTCTACTACTTCAATAATCTTAAATTAATAGCCTTTGTCCAGGTTTAAATCTGAGATCTCATCTTTTAAAAAACAATGCTTAAAGTGTGGTTTAAACCCCTAACCTTTAATTGAGGGTAAACAAGGTTAACCATTCCACCATGTGTCACTTTTGATTTTATTATATCACCAATTATTTATATATATATATATAGGTAAATATAAAAAATATTGGGTGTAATATATTTTGGTAGCATACATAATGTACAAATTTCAAAAAAAAAAATGTGTGATCTTTTTCCAGTACACGGCTATCTCACCATACTCAATAATGCGCTAACTAAAACTTCTTTTTCGTGATTAGAAAACTTCATACCAGTTAATTTGAATCGTTTTATCATGTTAGTTTCATCGTTTTTATGAATCAATATTAGATACATGAGTTTAATTGCCATTGTGTGAGATCTAATGTTATTTTATTGTTTCTGGTATCAACTCACATGGTTATATCAAAGAAGTTTTATAGAATTTCTAAGAATTTTTAATACGAATCATGTCGTTAAATATTCATTGTTACATTGAAACACTATAATAAAATAAAAATTTGTTATAACTTATATCGTCAACTCATAACGTGTCGGTTTATCATTAAGAAGGCAGATTTATTTTAAAAGACATGAAGATCAAATAAATTACGAATCATCCCATAAAGAATCTAAACTATTATGGGCACTAGTCATGTAGAAACCACGGAAGGCCCACCCAAAGACAACACAAGTACCTTATTTTCGACAACAAAATCTTCTTAATGTAGAAAATACATTTTTTGTACAATATCATCACTACCATCTTCTTTAATTCTCTCGATGTTTTTATTTATATATTTCAAATATATTATAAGTTTTAGTTCGATGTTTCACATTTGGTAGTTAATGATGTCGGTGTTAGTTCTTGGTTTTGAACTAACATATAAAAGATTCGAAAATATTAAATGCTCAAGGTTCAAACAATCAACAAATAATAATAATAATAATAATAATAATAATAACAATAATAATAATAATTATTATTATTATTATTAGAGTAAATTACAAAGTTCGTCCTTTATGTATGTCATTTATTACAAAGTATGTCCTTTATCTTTAATAAGCTCAGAAAACATACTCGATGTTTGCAAACCCTTACACATTATGTCCTTTAGCCCTAACTCTGTTATTTTTCATGGTTAAATCAGGCCAAGGGTACCCCACATAAGGGTATTTTGGTAATTTTACTATTTATTTATATAAAACAATTTACCTCCACCACACTCTCTGCCTTCACCTCCACCAACCACTAGCTACCAGACACCCCCACAAGCCACCACCATGACCACCGCACCACTGCCATTACTACTCCTCCGCACCGCCACGACTACCGCACCACCGCCATTACCACTCCCACGAGCCATTCATCTCTCAGATATGGAAGGAGGCGGCGACTGGTTGTTGATTTTGGGTGTTCAGTGTGGAAGGAGGAGACGACCGTCAGATCTAGGGCACCACCAAAAGACAGACAATTTAACATTAACATCTTGTAGCAAAGAAACCCTAAAGCCCCAATCCAGTCGGGCATACCAGAGAGCTACTATTCGGATCCGAAAATGGTGCAGTGGCTCACCTACCAGAAACGACAACGCTATGCTACCCAATCCAATCAGCACCGGGTTGTTAAAACCCCCGATAGATCCCTCATCATTCTATCTGCAACCCCATGTTATGTTAATGCACTCTTCAATAATTGATTGATTTGTGTTCGTAATTATTGGTGGAAAGTTGGCTTTCCAGACTACAAAGAAGAGAGCCAGTGGTCCAAAGTGCCCAGTTACTGGCAAGAGAATCTAAGGGGTAATTATGCGCCTTTTACAGTTTCGATTGCATTTTTCATTTGATGATGATTATTAATTATGGTGTTTTGTTTGCAATCTGCACTCTGTTTTAGTGTATGGCATATGTTTGTAGCTTAGCGTTTGTGAATGCTAGCAATTGATTTGAATGGGAGTGGTAACGGCAGTGGTGCGGTAGTCGTGGTGGTGCGGAGCAGTGTTGGCATCTTGATTTTCTGTCCGTTGGTGGGGGGTTTTGCAGAAGTGGAGGTGCGGTGGTGGAGGTTCGGTGGTGATGATGGAAGTACGGTGGTTGACGGTGGTGGAGGTGCGGTGGTGATAGTGCAGGTGTGGTGGCAGGTGGGTGGTGGTGTTGGTGTTGGTGGTTGCAGGTGTGGTGTGATGGCAAGTGGGTGTTGGTGGATGGTGTTGGTGTTTTTATATATTTTTAATAAATTAATAAAATTACCAAAATACCCTCATGTGGGATACCCTTGGTCTGATTTAACCATGAAAAATAACAGAGTTAAGGCTAAAGGACACAATGTGTAAGGGTTTGCAAACATCGAGTATGTTTTCTGAGCTTATTAAAGATAAAGGACATACTTTGTAATAAATGACATACATAAAGGACGAACTTTGTAATTTACTCTTATTATTATTATTATTATTATTATTATTATTATTATTACTCTTATTATTATTATTATTATTATTATTATTATTATATGCGGATTTTTTATTATTGTTTTTTGTAATTAAAGACATCATTCATGTTCCGTACAAGGAGACTTATACAGTATTAAAAACATAATTCATCGTACATAGACTCGTACGGTATTAAGGGGCTGTTTGTTTACCTTTTAATGAGACTCTTAATGTTTCAGACCTCTTGCTGGTTCAACAATTAATGGTTTAGACTGTTTGTTTCGCTAGCAGATGTCTGAATAGTTCAGACATTTGCATCTGAATGGTTAAGCATTATACTGAGTCTGAATGGTTAAGACCTCTAATCTGAATTGGTCAGACATTTGCGTCTAAACCATTAAGTATTATACTGGCTCTTAATGATTTAGATGTCTTACTAGTTCAACACTTAATGGTTCAGACCTCTTACTTATTCAGCACTTAACTATTCAGAAGTTGCCAAACAGCCCCTAAAACCGGCTTAGGATCAAATATATACAGCAAAATAAATGAAAAGAGTGAAAAAGATTGTAGTCCAATAATTTTAGATTTGAAGGGTTAAGACTGTAGTCCAGCTCTAAAATTCCTTTTTCACACATTTATGCGGTGTTTGTCAGGTAAATCCGATTCTTTAAATGAAGTTCCACTGTCAACACAATATATTGCATACTCTTTTTCGACTGAATCAAAATTTAAACTTTCAAATCAATTTTTTAAAGAACTGGTTTCTAATGTCAACTCAACTTCAAAAAGTTTTATATATCCCAGACTTATTATGGCAACTCGAAATAGAATTGCCTGATGAGCTCTACAAGAGAGGTGTGATTCTTCCTGTTAAATCACTTTTAGCTCAAACTTTTACAAGGATGAGAAAAGTCAAAATAGAACCAAATATTGTTGATGAAGAAGTTGAGCATGTGCAAGGTAGTGACCTTGCACAACCAGCAGTAGAGGAGCAACAACAAACTGAGTCCACTACTCTTGCTGACCAAAGGGAACAACCCATCCTTGAGGAACCCACAACAAACATAACAAAAAAAAGAGGAAGAACTCTTTGGCACAAAAGACTTCTAAAGCCTCTAAGTCTAAATCCACTGCCACCCCCTAAAAGAAAACCAAAACAAAGACTACTCAGGAAGTTGAGGTCCTTGAGAGTCAGGCTGAAAGACAAACTCATCCAAAGACTGTAGTAACTTCTTTACTACGGTCTCTAGTACATCAACTATCCAAACCGACCTAACCAGCACTTTTGCAAAAAGGCTCATGAAGGCAGATCATCCAATGTATCAACAAAAGGGCACATCTCAATCATAAATCATAAACACGGGGCCACAAAATAAGGCCCTGGTACATATGGAATCTGATTCTTATCCACATGATGAAGAGGCTCGTCCCTCTCAGGTAAATCCTGATGAGGTGATAGCAGTAGTGGCCTCCACTATTCTTGAAAAACCCACCGGTTTTCAAGAAGATAACGGAAACGTAGCTAAGACTACCCTGCAGGCAACAACAACAAAGCTACACCATGTTCCTAAAGTACTGAATAGGCAAACTGCTGGAAGTCCCTAGTACCAAGAATAAGGGGCACCATAAAGTATTTCGGTGGCTGAAAAGCCACAAATACCTACTGATACAACCACCACAGGTGTGACAAACGGCACTTTCCTGTAACTTTCGTGCAATTAAACAATTGTTTATATTCCGCAATTATGTGTTTTAAACGTCAATACAACATGTTTGCATGTCATACATTTAGAGATATCACATGATACAATTTGATTACGTATGTCGTTCATTTTATTCGCCACATTTCGAAACAATTAAAACAATGCACTGAAACAACTAGTAGACTTACCGGTTAGACTAGCTGTGTCAGCACAGCTATGGTACTCAGCTAAACGACTTAGGACCTAGATTTAAGTCCTACACAAATGTTATACTGTAACGCCCCAAAACCCAAATGTTTAATTTACGAATATGTTTTCTTGTTTTATGGCATAAAGTGGGTTAACCGGTTTTAAATAACCTAGTTAAAGTATGAGTTAAATTATAAGGAAATGAAGTTTGTGATAAATAGGAAAGAATGGCAAAACTAGAAGGACTAAAGGTGAGAAGTTGGATTGAAGTTTGCAACTAAAATAGAAGTGCAGGGATTTTTGTGTGTGTCGACACACCTAGAAGGAACAAAGGGGGTTTCTTCCCCAAAACCTCATAATTGAAGAAACTGATGGAGAAAATGGAAGCTAATCTCTTGCATGAATGAAGAATTATCACCATCTCAACTTAACAAACGTATGGTAAGTTGTAATTCATGATTTGGTGATTTTTGATATGAAGTAGGTTATGATCAATCCATGAAATTGTATGAAATTTAGCATGAATATGTGTTAGCATCATCAAAGGGAACATATGTTAGTCATAATTTTGATTAATTTGATGTTAAAGATGAAAACCCACTTGATGTAGAATTATGATGAAACTTGATGATCATGAATGTGAAATTTGGTGTAGTGTTGAAGTATGAATTATGTGTAGTATAGTAAATGTTAAATAAGATTGATATAGAATGAAGATTATGTGAGTTTAGTTGATTCTAGTAGTATTTGATGAATTATGTATGAACTTGGAAGATCATGAATAAATTAGTTGTACATTGTGCATTGAATGGTGTACGCACACCAAGTGTATGATGAAATGTCTAAGTAAAGTTAGGATGTGAGATTTTATGAAATGAATTGACATGAATGAATGAAATATGATAGTGATGAAATAAGAAGTAAACTAAATTGAAAAAATGTGGTTTAGATGGAACTCGTGCTAGAATACGGGTGATGAAGCAGAATCTGTACAAAAAGTTACAGCCGACTTTAATCGGCTGTAACCGGGTCAAATCTTGTAAGAAAACTGATGTTTATTGAGTTTGTGATGAACTTCCAGGAAAAATCTTTCAAGCCCAACTGGAATTGCATTTTTTGACGAAAAATAAATGTTTTATGAATTTTTCCGTATTGAAGGTTCAAGCTGCGTTTTCTGGCAGAATTTGCAGCCTATTACGAATGTCATAACTCAATTTAGGAATTGAGTTATGATCTCAAATTTTTACTGTAGGTAGCTTCAGGAGGTTAAGAAAATCTCCAACTGGAATTATGTCAATCGGATAATCGAGGATTTTTAAATGAATTTTTCTGTGGGCTGCAGTCAGAAAGTGACGAATCTGATTGTTGCTTAGTAAATGATTTTTTATAAATTTTTGGTTGCAAGTTAGACTCTAAAAATTTAACACAAGGATAAACCCTCTGAGGGGCATGCCACATAAAAAGATCGTAATTTTTGCAAGCTCGTAAGTATAGTAAACAGACGTCCCAAAACAGCCTAATTTCAGTGAATTGAGCTATGCATGTTAGTGAATGAATTGACTAATGAAAGTCAAATGTGGAATATAAATTTGATATGATCGTTAATATATACAATCATGTATACTAACAAAAATGTGAATGCGATGACATGAAAGTATAGGGATCATGTCAAGATGGATGGACGCATGGAAGACTAAAAGGGTAAAAAGGAAACAATGAAACGGATACGAATGCGGACATCTAATTCGTATTTAGTGTTATGGGCCATTTTCTGAGTATGCATGCTGACTAATATCCTGCTTTTTATTGTTTATATATGATCAGGATACTGGATGGGGATATTGCTAACATCCTGGGTGATATCCTGAGGTATATCGAATTACTCACATGCAGGTTAAAGACTGGGACTTGCCAACGGTCAAGTGGACTCCATCTCCTCAAGAATCGGGCGTATTTGTTAAAGGAGAGACGTTGAGCCCGAAAGACCAGGTCTCCAACGTTCAACTAAGGAATATTCGTTGGATCCCGGTTATGTAGGATAGTTAGTTACATTTGTTTTACTATAAATAGATGGGGGCGGATCAGATTAAGGCACTCAACTTACACATTTTCAAACACTTTCTCTCTAGCTCATCGCAAACACTACACACAACACTTGTATTCGAATTACATTGTAACACATAGTCGATCCGCACCACATCCTGCACTGTATCCCGATATTTGAAGCAATAGAAGAACAAGGCAGCTGTGATTGTCAGCTCCTGAGGTTTTATGCCGGCGATCTAGATTGATCAAGGGCTTTCCTCGTACATCACGTGTCAACCTTTACATTTTCGCTCATTGTTTGATCATAGATACAGCTTTATATCCTGAGCCTTATCGTGAAACTGTTTTCATATCTAACTTGGTTAACATATTTTTTACACATAATTTTAGCACACTACCTCACTTAACTAATTTGATCACTTAATTGCTTAGGTAATTTTTGACCAAAACAATTTGGCGCCCACCGTGGGGCAAGTGGTGCTACTTTTACTAAAAATCTTTGTGAAATCGTTAATCGGTTTTCTATTTTCAAAACTTTTCGCCACGTTGTTTACAATGGCCTCAAGATCAAACATGAGCTCCTCTACTATGTCTGCTGCAACCTCTGCTACTACCGGTTCGGTGCTTCCACCACCTCCTCCAAGGATGCCATTTTCTTCACAATCTCAAGATGTTATCCCTACTCGGAGTGTTCAGGGATCTGCTCCCGTTTTAGCCTCTAATGATGAAATTCTGACTTTATTTGGAAGTGTGCAGGAACAAATAAAGCAGCAACAGGAGACTAACCAAATGCTGTTAAGAGAAATACAACTCTTAAAAGCTAGCTCAAGCAGACCTGCTGAAGAAACTGTCACTCCTATACAGCCCAGGGCTTTGAACTTCAATTCCGCAGTTTACACTGAGGATAACAGGGGGAATATCGTCCCAAGCCATTCTCAGAATCATACCCCTGAGATACCCTCTTCGGTCAGGATGTCGACGGTGAGGAGTTCAGGATATGGCCAAAATCCTCAGACCGGTAATGTGTCAAATAATAACATTCTTGCTACTAACAACAATGGCTCTTTGCAGGATGCAAGTTTGACGTCAACATTTACCCGGGAGCTCCAAAAATTGAAGGACATGATATCCAGTGTACCTGGAGTGGTCCAGCCAATTCCGGAAGTATCCCAAGACAGCCACAGGATATCTCGCTTTGCATGTCCTATCTGTGATGCTGAAATACCAAAAAGATTCCAGACTCCTAACATGAAACTGTATAACGGGACTACGGATCCTGAGGAACATATTGCCCAGTATTGGGAACGGATGGAAATCAATCCTATCCCTCCAGATCTCAAGGAAGCATGCTTATGCAAGGGATTTGGTTCTACCCTGACAAGATCAGCCTTAAAATGGCTGTTAAACGTCCCTCCTCATTCAATTACTTCGTTTGCTCATTTGGTTAATTTATTTAACAGTAAATTTTCTTGTAGTCGGAGTTTTGAGAAACTAACCAGTGATCTTTACAGGATAACTCAAGGGCCTCAGGAATCCTTGAGGGATTATGTGAACAAATTCAGTCGAGAATCCTTGGATATCCCACATCTTGATGTTGCAACAGCTGTGCAAGCTTTTAAGATGGGGTTACAAAAGGATTCTCAGTTTTATCAGGATCTTGTAATGAATCCCTGCAGGAATCTCGACGAAGCTCGTAACAGGGCTTTGAGATATATCCGTTTGGAAGATGACAAGAAGATGCAGGAGAGGATGAATTCTACCTCAACCTATGAATCAACTAACAGGAAATCAGAAACCTCATATAAGCCATATCGCTCCAAGCCATATGGCAGAAATAATAAGAAAGTGAATGCTGTTGAAGACGAGGATCCTGAAGAATATCCTGACTTATCTGAATACTGCTTTTCTGTTAATATACCTGAGTTAATGTATGCTATGCAGGGTTTAGGGGACAAAGCTAGGTGGCCTCGAAAGAACCAGCAGAAAGCTGATTGGAAGGATAAATCCAAATGGTGTGCCTTCCATGAAGACTTCGGACATATGACCGAGGATTGCATTGCTTTAAGGAAAGAAATAAGTTACCTGTTAAGCAAAGGGTATCTGAAGGACTTGCTGGGAAAAAAAGAAGAATAAAGGTCAGGATCCCGATAAGGATCCTGAACGAGCAGCATCACCCCCAGCAGACGCCAAGATAATTAACTTTATTTCAGGAGGATCCGATATTTGTGAAACTTCGTATTCGGCGGCCAAGAGACATGCAAAGGAAGCTAAGAGTGAGAGGGGAGACAGACCAGTCAGGATGACTACCCTCACAACTGATAAAGTGATCACTTTCGATAGTGATGACAGGGATACTGTTCAGGATCCTCACCATGATGCTTTGGTAATAATATTATATGTGGCTAACCATTTTGTACGCAGGATACTGGTAGACAACGGTAGTTCTGTCAATATAATTCAGCTGGAAACATTGAAGAGGATGAATGTATCTCCGATGGACATTACTTCGAAGTCCACTGTTCTCGTTGGTTTCAGTGGAGAAGCTAGGAATACCTTAGGGGAGATAAAGTTACCAGTATATGTTGAAGGGGTCAACTCGATACAACGCTTCTGCGTCATGGACTCCTTATCCTGCTATAACATCATACTGGGAAGACCATGGATTCACGATATGAAGGTTGTGCCATCAACATATCACCAATGCATCAAGATCCCTACCCCTTGGGGAGTTGTCAAGGTTGAAAGTGATCAGCAGGAAGCGAAAGAATGCTACTCATCCTTAATGAAATCCTCAACTAAGCCTAGTACAACATAGCAATTAAAGATGCGGGCCCAGGATATCGTGGAGGATTCGGAGCAGGATGTGAAGAAAATTATCCTGGATCAGGATAATCCTGATATCTCGGTGCTCGTAGGAACCAATATCCCTCAGGATATTGAAGAGCAGTTAACTAACTTTTTGAAATGCAGGATGTCAACGTTTGCATGGAAGCATGAGGATATGACAGGCATATCCAAAGACGTTATCACTCACAAGCTTGGAATTGACAAATCATTCAAGCCTGTTCAGCAAAAAAGAAGAAAATTTGCTCCTGAGCGGAATGCGATTATCCAAGAGGAAGTTGAAAGATTGTTGAAGTCCAGGATGATCAGAGAAGTCAAGTTTCCAAGATGGCTAGCAAACGTAGTTGTGGTACAGAAGAAAAACGGGAAATGGAGAGTCTGTGTAGACTACACGGACTTGAACAAGGCTTGTCCTAAAGACCCATTTCCTCTCCTTCATATCGATGCAATGGTGGATGCTACTGCTGGACATGAAATGTTAACGTTCATAGACGCATCCTCAGGATTTCAGCAGATTCAAATGGAGCCTTCGGACCAGGAGGATACTGCTTTCATGACACCAACAGGTATATATTGCTATACTGATATGCCTTTCGGTTTGAAAAATGCAGGTGCAACATACCAGAGATTAGTAAACATGATGTTCAAAGATAAGCTGGGGGACACCATGGAGGTATATATTGACGATATGGTGGTGAAATCTAAAAAGGCTGAGGATCACCTCCAGGATATCAAGGGAGCATTTGATATCCTGGATCAGTATAACATGAAGCTGAATCCTGCTAAGTGCCATTTCGGAGTGGGGGCAGGAACTTTCTTGGATATATGGTGACGAAAAGGGGGATAGAGGCAAGCCCGGAGCAGATTAAAGCTATCCTGGATATAAAATCACCCTCGAATATGAAGGACGTACAACGGTTAACAGGCCGAGTAGCAGCTTTGAATAGATTTATTTCAAGATCCTCGGAAAAATGCAAGGAATTCTATGATATCCTCAAGAAGAATAAGAAATTTGAATGGGGAGCAAAGCATGAAGCAGCTTTGCAGGATTTGAAGCGATATCTCTCAACTGCACCCCTATTGATGAAGCCTGAAAATGGTGAACCACTATCCCTATACCTCGCTGTATCAGGGAATGCTGTAAGTGCCGTTCTTATAAAAGACCATGAAGGTCAGCAATATCCTGTTTATTATGTTAGTAAAAGTTTGTTAGATACTGAAACTAGGTATTCTCATTTAGAAAAACTGATATTAGCTCTAGTCATGGCATCGACAAAGCTTAGACATTATTTTGAGACACATAGGATCCATGTTAAAACGAATTATCCTGTCAAAAATGTGCTTAGGAAACCAGAGATGTCAGGCAGGATGGCCAAGTGGTCAGTAAAGTTAAGTGCTTATGATTTAGTATATGAACCTAGAAATGCCATAAAGTCTCAGGCTTTAGCTGACTTTGTGGCTGATTTCAGTAGTGACATTCAGGACGAGGTAGACCTAGAAGTTCAACAGTTAGGAGAACCTTTAGGATCCTGGACATTATATACTGATGGTGCATCCAATGTAAGAGGTGTAGGTTTAGGTATACTACTAAAATCGCCACAGGGGGACATATTACCCCAGGCTATTAGGTGTGAATTTCCTGCTACTAATAATGAGGCAGAATATGAAGCTTTAATTGCAGAATTAGAATTGGCTAAGAATATGAGTATCAAGAATTTGCAAGTATATGTTGACTCCTTGTTAATTACTAACCATTTTAATGGATCCTATGCAGTCAAGGGTGAGAAATTAATCGAATACCTCGATATTCTCAAAAAATTAGCAGGATATTTCGATGTTTTTACACTTGAACAGGTACCAAGGGAGGATAATGCTGAAGCAGATGCCTTAGCAAATCTGGGATCATCGATTAGGATACCAGAAGGAACCCAAATACCAATATTACATATCTTATATCCTGCAACGAATCCTCGGGATAAAGAAGTAGCGGGTATTCAGGATCCTGGAGCAGAGCATCCTGAAGAGGATCCTAAATCCTGGACGGCTCCAATCATGAGATATCTCAAAGAAGGACACATCCCCGGAAATGAAAATCCTAAGGCATTTATGATGAAGGTATCACGATTCACTATTATAAATAATGTTTTATACAAGAAATCTCTTGCAGGACCGTATTTGAGGTGCTTGGAGGATCCTGAAGCCAAAGAAGTACTTCAGGATATACATGAAGGGGATTGTGGTAACCATACTGGGGGCAGGTCGTTATTCTCAAAAGTATTAAGGACAGGATATTATTGGCCAACAATGAGAAAAGATGCCGCAGAATATGCTCGAAAATGTGACGCATGTTAAAGACATAGTAACATATTACATCAACCTGCTGAACCACTGTATCCTATTGTTTCCCCTTGGCCATTTATGAAGTGGGGTATGGATATAGTGGGAAAGCATCCAAAGGCTCCAGGAGGGAAGGTTTTTATGTTGGCAATGACAGATTATTTCTCCAAATGGGTTGAAGCCGAGACATTTGTCCAAGTCAGGGATCAAGAAGTAGTATCCTTCATAAAGAGAAATATCCTGACCAGATTCGGAGTACCAGCCGAGATAATCTGTGACAATGGTTCTCAGTTTATAAGCAAGAGAACTACTGACTTTTGCAAAAGTTGGGGAATCAAAATGATAACATCTACTCCGGTACATCCTCAAGCGAATGGACAAGCAGAATCCTCAAACAAGATAATTGTCAATAACTTAAAGAAGAGACTTGGAGCCAAAAAAGGAAGATGGGCAGAAGAATTACCCTTTGTTTTGTGGGCTGATAGGACAACGGTAAAGAATGCAACAGGCCAAACCCCATTTTCCTTGGTATTTGGAGCAGAAGCAATGATTCCAACGGAAATGGCAATACCTACTGCAAGATCTACCCTACGGGATCCTGAACAGAATCCTGAAGCCTTGTGTCAGGATTTGGATACTATAGATGAAAAGAGGGATGCAGCAAGGCTAAGGATGGCAGCATATCAACAAAGAATATCCAGAGCATATAACAAGAATATTAGGACCAGAAGATTTAAGGTTGGAGATTGGGTGTTAAGAAAGGCTTTTCAGAATACCACTAATCCTGCCGATGGCAAGCTAGCTCCAAAATGGGAAGGACCATATGAAGTTGAATCAGAAGCAGGGAAAGGAGCATATAGACTCAAGAATATGAAAGGGGATATGCTACCGAGATCTTGGAATGCTATACACCTTAAGCTTTATTTAAAATGAGTTTAGAATTTAATTTCTAACTCCAGATGGTATGAATTCTATCTTTTTTAAATATGTTTGGTTTAATTTATTCTTTGAAACCCAATACTAACTTAAGCATCGGAGGGGTGTTAGCCAAGCTAACACCCACCTTAGTGTAAGGATGTTTTGCAGTATATGCTTCGGGATATAGCTCCAGGATGCTCACTCAGGATACTTCAGAAGATTAGAGGATTGACCCCCTCTCTCACGTACAAGGGATCCTGATCCCTTCACAGGTTTAAAGGTATTCACCTTTCTTCCGAATTGGGTTTAAACACTCCGCCTGGAGCGCAAGTTATTCAGGGATAGTTCAAGGTGGCGGGACCAGTCCATGTAAAAGTGGCTGACAATTTCGTTACTGTTGGCTATATCCTGAATCCTAAAGGTATATGAGGATTGATCACCCTCTCTCACGAAAGGGTATTTTCATACTCTCTAAGGTTTAAAGGTTTTCACCTTTCTAAGTCTTGGAGTTTATACACTCCCGCCTGTAGCGCACGAAAATTTGGGATTTTCCCCAGGATACGAGGAATTTATTTCCAAAACATTTTTGGGTTTTACCCCTGTGACATGAAAAATTGCCTATGCAATGGAAACTGATATCCAGAAGATTTCTAAGTATTTGAAGACATTGTACACAGGGGACATTCCCACTAAAGCAATAATGTAAAGCTCAAAGGATAAGGCTCGGAACTAATGCACAAAGTGTCTCAGACAGGGGACATCTTCATTGGAAAAGTTGCAAAGGGATTGAGGTTTGATGATAGGGTTATACCCTATTCCTGGTATGATCTTTCCTTTATAAACAATGTTTAAATTTTTGATAATACTATGTTTGGTAAAAGGTTAAATATCCTGATATATTCTCAAAATATGTTTTTAAATACTTTTCAGGATATTTGGTTAAGATATTTGAAACTAATACTAGTTTGAAACTTTGATCATTTAAGTATTATCAAAACAGGTTTTGGAAAGATGGATTGTTTTTCACTCTTTAAAGAGCTTTCTACAAAGTTGAACGAATGTTTGGAAGTTCTCTCCAACAAAGAGTTTTTATAATATATCGCTGAGCATATTGATCAGGATATTTTCATAAGATAACAATACGAAATTTTTGCAAAGTTAAAAGGTACATTAAGTAATGCAAGGCAATAACAAATAAGTTAAGAGATAGTTATATTATTAACATATCAAAAGTTATGCTTTTGGATTCACCTCAAACCGAGGCCCATCCACCAAAAGCACAATTAGTTTCTACCATACTTGTGTAACGGTTGGAGGATCTATCTCAAAACAGGACCTGTCCACCTACAACCGTTACCACATTCAAAACAGGTTATACTAATCGATGACCAAGGGCTTCATCCTAAAACCTAGGACCCATCCACCTTTGGTTATCATATTGTTCTAATGCAGGAAGTATAAATTGTTCGAAGACAGGAAAAGTAAATTGTTTACACAATCACAACCACGAAATTTAAAAGTGGGCTCCGGCCTTGGCACGTATATCCATCATCGCCCACTTCGCCGTTTAAGAAGCGGCACCTTCTTGATCAACAGCCTCCTTCCCAGCATCTGCACCAGCATTGGCCTCAGGATTCTTCTCGGCATCACCATCATCAGCATTGGCCACTCCCTCTGCCGCCTTAGAAGGCTCTTCATCAGCATGCTTTGCAGGATGAGCAACGGGATGACCTCCGAGATCCTTTAGTTTCGCTTCCCAAGTCTTTATGTTCCAGGAGGGGCATTCGAAACCCAAATCCCTGGCCTCATAAGCCATCCTTATCCTGGCTTGGAGAAGAGAGACGACCACGGATGCTTTGAGGCTATCCCGATATGAACTCATATTCTGCTGGTATTGGAGAAGGGCGGTATCTAGTTTGGCTTGGGCATCCTCGTTGGCTTTATGGAGGGTAGCTTGGTGTTCCTGGATCATTGCCTTGTATTTGTCTTCGTAATGCTGGGATTTGGCAGCCGCAATGGTTCCTTGATCAGCTATGGTAGCTTCAGCTTTCTCCAGCTTGATCTCCAACATCTTGTTAAGTCCGCAGGCGTCTTCATACAAGTGCATAAGACGTTCCAAGCCTATCGATAAGGATACAGGTATCGGTGTAAAAATAAGCAGGATAAGGACTAACATACTTGTGCAGGATATCGAAAGGAAAATTTTACCTATTTGAGGAATAAGGTGGCTTTGTTAAACCCATGATTCTCGAGAGAGAATGTCTCAGAAACAGCTGGAGAGTCCGTCTCCTTTCTCTTCCGAGAGCTAGATGTCCGGGTCTTGGATGCCGGAGGGGCTTTGAAAGCAGAAACAGTCCTTGAAGAGGTAGGCTTTGGTGTAGCAGACGACTTGGGCTTGGATTCTTGTTTGATGGGTGCAAGGCTGGAGTAGCAATCCAACTCATCAAGTTGGAAACCTTCAAGGTTGACAACTGGTACTGCACAAGGGAAGATATTCTTAAACTCATCATACTTTTGAAAAATAATTGATTTAAAATATATGTATAATTGCTGAGAATGTGCTTACCAGACATCTCTGAGCTTGATTTCTGGCTTGAATATGTGAGAGATAGGGAGAAAGTTCTTTCACTGGCAGGAAGTCGGTAGATTTCCTTGATCTTGGATTCGGATTCTGCACTGGGAGGCACTAAATCTCTGAAGTTCGCTGCATAAAAACATCAGGATATAAGTCTGGGATATAGTTTGAAGATATAATTGGGGATATTCCTAAAACCCTAAATCCTACCCTTAGTTAATCATTTAACCGGCAGATCGAAACCCTTATCAATAGAGTCTCTTTTCACGAAAAAGAACTTTCGTTGCCATCGATCCTCGTTCTTGGTGGCCTTAAGGACCAAAGGGTTCTTGGAGGTAGAAAACAAAAGAAAACGGCTATCTCCATGGGATCTTAACCGGTATGCTATGGGGAGGTCTTCAATGCACAGGTCAGGAAAATGGCGAGACTTGATTTGATCCAGCACTATTGTTGTGGGCTAATTTCTGAGCTCATATCCTGAGAAATATCTTGGCTTATATCTTGATTAAATAATGTCTGTTCATGTCCGGGGTGCAGATTCAGGGTATTGGTAATATCCTGAATGGTATCCTCAGGATCACTAACGGATTATGTGCAGGTACGTGGGTTAGAAGCTAGCAACGTTCACAAAGACTTATTCTGCGGAAGACTCGGTCCAAACCGTTCAAAGAAAGACGTTGAAGCCTTATTACTCGGTCTATGACGTTCGTGATGGAATATTCGGAGCATCCCATGTTTATAGGGATATTTGTTTGTATTTCGTTACTATAAATAGGAGGAACACCGGATCGAATAGGACACAACAATTTCACTGCAATCACACTCACTACACACCAACACTTGCTCTCTCGCAAATTGTACTCTCACACGAATTCATTGTAACACTTAGCGATCTGGTCGATATCCTGCACTGTATCCTGAAGTTTAAAGCAATAAGAAGAACAAGGCAGCTGCGATTGTCAGCTCCCGAGGTTTTATGCCGGCGATCTAGATTGATCAAGGGCTTTCCTCGTACATCTCGTGTCGTTTCCTTTATTTTTTATTATTTACTCATTGTTTGATCGCAGATACAGCTCAATATCCTGAGCCGTATCTTGAATACTGATTTTCTAAATAACTCAACAAGCACATTTTTTATAAACTTTCTAGCACACTACCTCACATTACTAATTTGATCACTAAATTGCTTAGGTAATTTTTGACCAAAACAATTTGGCGCCCACCGTGGGGCAAGTGGTGCTCTCTTTACTAAAAATTTTTATCAAATCGCTAATCGGTTTTTTATTTTCAAAACTTTTTGCTACATTGTCCACAATGGCCTCACGATCAAACATGAGTTCCTCTACCATGTCTGCTACGACTTCTGCTACTACAGGTTCGGTGCTTCCACCACCTCCTCCAAGAATGCCAGCCTCTACACGACCTCAGGATATTATCCCTACCCGCAGTGTTCAGGAATCTGCCCCTGTTTTAGCATCTAACGACGAAATTTTAACCTTGTTTGGAAGTGTGCAGGAACAAATGAGGCAGCAGCAGGAAACGAACCAAATGCTCTTAAGGGAAATACAACTCCTGAAGTCTGGCTCGAGCAGATCCGCTGAGGATATTGTCACTCCATTACAACCCAGAACTTTGAACTTCAGTTCAGCTGTGTATACTGAGGATAACCGGGGAAATATTGTGCCCAGCCTTCCTCAGAATCATACCCCTGAAATACCCTCCTCGGTCAGGATATCGACCATAAGGAGCTCAGGATATGCTTCAGGATATGGGCAAAATCCTCCAACGGGTAACGTGTCAAATAATAATAATACTCATAATACTAACAATGGTGGATCCCTGCAGGATACAGGTGTGACATCAGCACTTACTAGGGAACTTCAGAAGTTGAAGGACATGATATCAAGTGTACCCGGGGTGGTCCAGCCGATCCCGGAAGTGTCTCAAGACAGTCATAAGATATCTCGCTTTGCATATCCTATCTGTGATGCTGAAATTCCAAAGAGGTTCCAAACCCCCAACATGAAGCTTTACGACGGAACGACGGATCCTGAGGAGCATATTGCTCAGTATAGGGAGAGGATGGAGATCAACCCTATCCCTCCGGATCTCAAAGAAGCATGCTTGTGCAAGGGTTTTGGTTCAACCTTGACAGGATCAGCTTTGAAGTGGCTCTTGAATGTTCCTCCACATTCAATTACATCTTTTGCTCATTTAGTAAATTTATTTAATAGTCAGTTTTCTTGTAGTAGGAGCTTTGAAAAATTAACAAGTGATCTCTACAGGATAACACAAGGGCCTCAGGAATCCCTTAGGGATTATGTGAACAAGTTTAGCCGGGAATCACTAGACATTCCTCATCTTGATGTTGCAACGGCTGTGCAAGCTTTCAAGATGGGGTTGCAAAAGGATTCTCAATTTTACCAAGACCTTGTAATGAACCCATGCAGGAACCTGGATGAAGCTCGGAACAGGGCCCTAAGATACATTCGGTTGGAAGATGACAGAAAGATGCAAGAAAGGATGAACTCATCCAACACTTATGAGTCAACTAACAGGAAATCGGAATCCTCATTCAAGTCGTATCGGCCTAAGCCATATGGCAGAAATGAGAACAAGAGAGTGAATGCTGTCGAAGATGAGGATCCTGAAGAGTATCCTGAATTATCTGAATATTGCTTTTCTGTTAACATCCCTGAATTGATATATGCCATGCAGGGTCTAGGGGACAAGGCAAGATGGCCTCGAAAGAATCAACAAAAGGCGGATTGGAAAGACAAATCAAAATGGTGTGCTTTCCACGAAGATTTCGGACATATGACCGAGGATTGCATTGCTTTGAGGAAAGAGATAAGCTATCTTCTAAGCAAGGGATATTTGAAAGATCTCTTAGGAAGGAAGAAGAATAAGGGTCAAGATACTGATAAGGATCCTGAGCGAGCAGCCTCACCTCCCGCGGATGCCAAGATAATCAACTTCATTTCGGGAGGATCCGACATTTGTGGGACTTCGTATTCGGCAGCAAAGAGACATGCAAAAGAAGCTAAGGCCGAAAGGGGAGACAAACCTGTCTGGATGACTACACTCACAACTGACAAAGTGATCACATTTGATGCTGATGACAGGGACACTGTCCAGGATCCTCACCATGATGCTCTGGTAATAACGTTATATGTGGCTAACCATTTTGTACGCAGGATATTGGTTGATAATGGCAGCTCCGTCAACATAATCCAACTAGAGACGCTTAAAAGAATGAATGTATCTCCAATGGATATCACTTCGAAGTCCACCGTGCTTGTTGGGTTCAGTGGAGAGGCCAGAAACACAGTGGGAGAGATAAAGTTGCCGGTGTATGTTGAAGGAGTCAACTCGATACAACGTTTCTGTGTAATGGACTCTCTATCCTGCTATAACATTATATTGGGAAGACCGTGGATTCACGATATGAAGGCCGTGCCATCAACATATCACCAATGCATCAAGATACCTACCCCTTGGGGAGTTATTAAAGTTGATAGTGATCAGCAGGAGGCGAAAGAATGCTACTCATCCTCGATGAAATCCTCAACCAAACCTAGTGCAGCATAGCAATTAAAGACGCGGGCCCAGGATATCGTGGAGGATCCGGAGCAGGATGTGAAGAAAATTGTCCTGGACCAAGATAATCCCGATATTTCGGTGCTCGTGGGAACCAATATCCCTCAGGATATTGAAGAACAATTAATTAACTTTTTAAAATGCAGGATGTCAACGTTTGCATGGAAGCATGAGGATATGACAGGCATATCCAAAGATATTATCACTCACAAGCTTGGAATTGATAAATCATTCAAGCCAGTGCAACAAAAGAGAAGGAAGTTTGCTCCTGAACGCAATACAATTATTCAAGAAGAAGTTGAAAGATTGTTGAAGTCCAAAATGATTAGAGAAGTCAAATTCCCAAGGTGGCTAGCAAACGTGGTAGTGGTACAGAAGAAGAACGGAAAATGGAGAGTCTGTGTGGATTACACAGACTTGAATAAAGCTTGTCCTAAAGACCCATTTCCTCTTCCCCATATTGATGCGATGGTAGATGCCACTGCTGGGCATGAAATGCTGACTTTCATGGATGCATCCTCAGGATTTCAACAGATCCAAATGGAGCCTTCTGACCAGGAGGATACTGCCTTCATGACACCAACAGGTATTTATTGTTACACAGCTATGCCTTTTGGTTTGAAAAATGCAGGTGCAACATACCAAAGATTGGTAAATATGATGTTCAAAGACAAACTGGGGGACACCATGGAGGTGTACATTGACGATATGGTGGTAAAGTCAAAGAAAGCTCAGGATCACCTCCAGGATATTAAAGGAGCGTTTGATATCCTGGATCAGTATAATATGAAGCTGAATCCTGCCAAGTGCCATTTTGGAGTAGGAGCAGGAAAATTCCTAGGATATATGGTGACCAAAAGAGGAATAGAAGCAAGCCCGGAGCAGATTAAAGCCATCTTGGATATTAAATCACCCTCAAATATGAAAGATGTTCAACGATTAACGGGGCGAGTGGCAGCATTAAACAGATTTATCTCAAGATCCTCAGAGAAATGCAAAGATTTTTATGATATCCTGAAGAAGAACAAAAAATTCGAGTGGGGTGAGAAGCACGAAGCAGCCCTACAGGATTTGAAACGATATCTCTCAACCGCACCTCTACTGATGAAACCCAAAAATGGTGAACCACTATCCCTGTACCTTGCTGTATCAGGGAATGCTGTAAGTGCCGTTCTTATAAAAGACCATGAAGGTCAGCAATATCCTGTTTATTATGTTAGCAAAAGTTTGTTAGATGCTGAAACTAGGTATTCTCACTTAGAAAAATTAATACTAGCATTAGTCATGGCATCAACGAAACTTAGACATTACTTTGAGACACATAGGATTCATGTTAAAACAAATTATCCTGTCAAGAATGTGCTTAGAAAACCAGAGATGTCAGGCAGAATGGCTAAGTGGTCGGTAAAGTTAAGTGCCTATGATTTAGTATATGAACCTAGGAATGCCATAAAGTCTCAGGCTTTAGCTGACTTTGTGGCTGATTTTAGTAGTGACATTCAGGATGAGGTAGACCTAGAAGTTCAACAGTTAGGAGAATCCTCAGGATCCTGGACATTATATACTGATGGTGCATCTAACATAAGAGGAGTAGGATTGGGAATACTACTAAAATCGCCACAGGGGGACATATTACCCCAGGCTATTAGGTGTGAATTTCCTGCTACCAATAATGAGGCAGAATATGAAGCTTTAATTGCAGGATTAGAATTGGCTAAGAGTATGAGTATAAAAAATTTACAAGCATATGTTGACTCTTTGTTAATTACTAACCATTTTAATGGATCATATGCAGTTAAGGGTGAGAAATTGGCTGAATATCTTGATATTCTCAAAAAATTAGCAGGATATTTCGATGTTTTTACACTTGAACAGGTACCAAGAGAGGATAATGCTGAAGCGGATGCCTTAGCAAATCTGGGATCATCAATCAGGATACCGGAAGGGACCCAAGTACCAATAATACATGTCTTATATCCTGCAACTAATCCTCAGGGTAAAGAAGTAGCGGATATTCGGGATCCTGGAGTGGAATATCCTGAACAGGATCCTAAATCCTGGAAAACTCCAATTCTGAAATATCTTAAAAATGGACACATCCCCGAAAATGAAAATCCTAAGGCATTTAGGATGAAGGTATCACGATTCACTATTATAAATAATATTCTATACAAGAAATCTCTTGCAGGACCATATTTAAGGTGCTTGGAGGATCATGAAGCCAAAGAAGTACTTCAGGATATACATGAAGGGGACTGTGGTAATCACACTGGGGGCAGATCGTTATTCTCGAAAGTATTGAGGACAGGATACTTTTGGCCAACAATGAGAAAAGATGCTGCAGAATATGCTCAAAGATGTGATGCATGTCAAAGGCATAGTAACATACTACATCAACCAGCTGAACCACTATATCCTGTAGTTTCCCCTTGGCCATTCATGAAGTGGGGGATGGATATAGTAGGGAAGTTACCAAAAGCTCCGGGAGGAAAAGTATTTATGTTAGCAATGACGGATTATTTCTCTAAATGGGTCGAGGCTGAAGCATTCGTTCAAGTAAGAGACCAAGAAGTAGTATCCTTCATAAAGAGGAATATCCTGACTAGGTTTGGGGTACCAGCTGAGATCATTTGTGATAATGGGTCCCAGTTTATAAGCAAAAGGACTACTGACTTTTGCAAGAGTTGGGGAATCAAAATGATCACATCTACTCCGGTACATCCTCAAGCGAATGGACAAGCCGAATCCTCGAACAAGATAATAGTCAATAACTTAAAGAAGAGACTGGGAGCCAAAAAAGGAAGATGGGTGGAAGAGTTACCCTTTGTTTTGTGGGCTGATAGGACAACGGTGAAGAATGCAACTGGCCAAACCCCGTTTTCCTTGGTATTTGGAGCAGAGGCGATGATTCCAACAGAAATGACGATACCTACTGCAAGATCTATGCTACAGGATCCTGAACAGAATCCTGAAGTCTTATGTCAGGATTTGGACACTATAGATGAAAAAAGAGATGCAGCAAGGCTAAGGATAGTAGCATATCAACAAAGAATATCCAGAGCATACAATAAGAACATAAGGACTAGGAGATTTCGAATTGGTGATTGGGTGCTGAGAAAGGCTTTTCAAAATACCACTAATCCTGCCGATGGCAAGCTAGCTCCAAAATGGGAAGGACCTTATGAAATCGAGTCAGAAGCAGGGAAAGGAGCATATCGACTCAGGAATGTGGAAGGGGATATGCTACCAAGATCCTGGAATGCAATACATTTGAAGCTCTATTTCAAGTAAGAGTAGAATTTATTTTCTATCTCGGAATGGTATGTGTTCTATCTCTTTAAAATATATTTGTTTATTATCTTGAACCCAATACTGACTTAAGCATCGGAGGGGTGTTAGCCAAGCTAACACCCACCTTAGTTTAGAACTGTTTTGCAGGATATGTTTCAGGATATTGCTCCAGGATATATACCCAGGATGAGTCGAAAGATTAGAGGATTGGCCCCCTCTCTCACGATTAAGGGATCCTGATCCCTTCAAAGGTTTAAAGGTATTCACCTTTCTTTCGAATTGGGTTTAAACACCTCGCCTGGAGCGCAAGTTATCTAGGTGTAGTTCAAGGTAGCGGGACCAGTTCATGTAAAAGTGGCTGACAATTTCGTTACTGTTGGCTATATCCTGGATCCTAAAGGTATATGAGGATTGATCACCCTCTCTCACGAAAGAGTATTTTCATACTCTCAAAGGTTTAAAGGTTTTCACCTTTCTAAGTCTAGGAGTTTATACACTCTCGCCTGTAGCGCATGAAATTCAGGGTTTATCCCCAGATACCAGGGTTTATCCCCAATATGCTAAGGATTCTCTTCGGGATATCAGGGGTTCTGCCCTTGGGCATTCGGAATTCGTTCGAGTCAAAAGGTAAATACATTTGTGTCTTTGTCAAACGCAGGGGACACACATTATTCTAATTCAAAGGATGGATCCAAGTTTATAAGTATGCACTGGGGATAAATTTATGATAAAGGATTGGGACTGATTCTCTAAGGATCTCTGGTATGATCTCTCCTTTTTATTTGGATAATTTATAGGTTATATTTCAATATCCCTATTAAGATATCTTTCAGGATATCTCCCAGGATACATTTATGATATGTGTTCCTAAGAATGTTCAAACCAAACGGTTTTCACAAGTAAAATTTGTGTGACAATAACAATAAAGTCAAGAAAGTAGTTATATTATTAACATACCAAAAGATGTGCTCTTAGTTTCACCTCAAAACAAGGCCCATCCACTAAGAGCACTAGTAGTTCATAACCATATTTACCCAACAGTTGAGGGCTTCATCTCAAACCGAGACCCATCCACCTTCAACTGTTGTATTGTTCAAAAAGCATGCAGGAAATATAAATTGTTCAGGTACGGAAAAGTAAAATGCAGAAAAGTAAATTGTTTGTGGAACTGCAAACCAACATTCAAATTCAAAAAGGTGGGCTCTGGCCTTGGCACGTATATCCGTCATTGCCCACCTAGGTGCCCTCACATAGCGGCATCACCTTCAACCTTCTCAGACTTCTCCGCTCCAGCATCTTGACCAGCATCCTGCGCAGCATCCTGACCAATGTCCATTTCAGCATCACCTCCAGCGTCCTTCTTCTCTCCAGCTTGGACCACCACCTCCGTTGACTTGGAAGACTCGCCGGCTTCAGCAGGAAGTGGCACAGCTTTGCCTCCGAGCTCCTTCAATTTAGCCACCCAGGATTTGACTGGCCTAGATGGACAAACAAGGCCCGTCTCCTTGGCCTCATAGGCCATTTTGATGCGTGCTTGTAGCAGGGAGACGATAGCAGAAGCCTTGATTCCCTCTCGAAAGCTGATCAAGGCCTGATCATGGTCCATTTGAACGCTGGCAAGTTTGACCTCAGCATCTTGGGTGACCTTCTTCAGCAAGCTTTCATAGTGCCGGCTCTTTGCTTCGGCAATAGCACCTTGGTCAGCAACGGTGCTCTCGAGCTGCTTGATCCTGGCTTCATGAAGTGCCACAGTACCACAAGCGTCATTCTACAAGTGGAGCAAATGCTGGAGGCCCTATACATTGATCACAGGTATGGGGTTAGAGTGTATGCTGACTAAGACATCCTACCAGGATATCCTGTTAGGATATACGTGCAGGATATATGTGCAGGATATACATGAAGGATATGCGTCAGGATATTACCTTGTTGAGGAAGGATGTCATTGGCTCTAAGGAGTCGGAGAAGCTGAGTTCATCATAGGAGAACCCTTCTGAGCCTGGAGTGCTGACCTCAAGGCCCTTTCTCTTTTTCGCTGTGGAAGCACGGGTTCTTGGATTGGCCTTGGGAGCCGGGAGTGGCTTGGAGCTGGTGGTAGCAGGAGTCTCCTTCTTAACTATGGCTGGAGTTGGATAGCTGTCAAGTTCATCCAGGTCAAGATAGACTGGGACTTTGCTGGAATCTGCACACAGGGAGTAAATTCTAAATCCCTCCTATAAATAACAGATAAGAAGCATATGTGTGCAGGATATCTTGCAGGATCCTTACCAGACATGTTGGCACTTGAAAGAGGACTTGGAGTTGGTGGAGAAGGGTTGAAACTTCTTTCTGCCTCTGGGAGAAGTCTAATGGCGTCTATTCTTTCTTGGGAATTAGCAAGAGGAGGAGCAATCTTCCTGAAATCAGCTGCACAATAGAGAAGATAAATTAGTTCAGGATATGGAACAAGATAAGTGACAGGATCATTCTTAAACCCTAAATCCTACCCTTTCTCAACCATTGTACCGGATATTCCGTCCCACCAGGGATTGAGTCCCTTTTTACAAAGAAAAACTTGGATTGCCAACCATCCTCGTTCCTGGTGGCACGAAGTATCAATGGGTCACCGGAAGTAGAATAAAACAGAAATCTACATGATCCGTGGCATCTAAGTTTGTAAGCCAGGGGGAGATCATGGATGGAAAGATCAGGAATGTGGTTTCTCTTGATCTGGTCAAGAACAGATAAAACACGCCAGAGCATTGGCATTGTTTGGCTAAAAGAGATTTTTGTGATCTTAAAGAATTCGGTGATGAAGTCCGGAAAGGGGAATCGTAGCCCTAGGGTAAAAGGGAAAGCACTAAAGCATATCCACTCGTTGGAGACCATATCTGACCGGATTTCACGGTCAAACGGTCTGAATACGGTTCCTTCCGGGAAGATACCGGAGGATTTTAAGGCTGACAGGTGGGCACTATCAAAGGTACATGCTTCCTTCTCCGGTTCTTGGAGAAGGTTTTGCTGGTAGAACGTAGGGGCCGAGTCACCTGAACTGGATCTTGTTTGGCGCGGCATTTGATCGACTGAATTTTTCGCCGGAGAGAAAAGATGAAGATAAGTATGAAAGATAGAGAGAAAATGTACCTTTTCCTTGTCGATTATGATTAAAAAAGAAGATGAGGATGAGAAGATATAGGGTATGATGAGTAGATATAGGCTGGGTAGTTGCAAACGATCACATCACAGGTCTTGTCTTTTAATTGCCTCGGTTTGCGTAAAAAATGTAACCGTTAGTAATGAGGATACTAAACGGTAACATTTTTGGGGACAATTGTTGTGGGCTAATTTCTGAGCTCATATCCTGAGAAATATCTTGGCTTATATCTTGATTAAATAATGTCTGTTCATGTCCGGGGTGCAGATTCAGGGTATTGGTAATATCCTGAATGGTATCCTCAGGATCACTAACGGATTATGTGCAGGTACGTGGGTTAGAAGCTAGCAACGTTCACAAAGACTTATTCTGCGGAAGACTCGGTCCAAACCGTTCAAAGAAAGATGTTGAAGCCTTATTACTCGGTCTATGACGTTCGTGATGGAATATTCGGAGCATCCCATGTTTATAGGGATATTTGTTTGTATTTCGTTACTATAAATAGGAGGAACACCGGATCGAATAGGACACAACAATTTCACTGCAATCACACTCACTACACACCAACACTTGCTCTCTCGCAAATTGTACTCTCACACGAATTCATTGTAACACTTAGCGATCTGGTCGATATCCTGCACTGTATCCTGAAGTTTAAAGCAATAAGAAGAACAAGGCAGCTGCGATTGTCAGCTCCCGAGGTTTTATGCCAGCGATCTAGATTGATCAAGGGCTTTCCTCGTACATCTCGTGTCGTTTCCTTTATTTTTTATTATTTACTCATTGTTTGATCGCAGATACAGCTCAATATCCTGAGCCGTATCCTGAATACTGATTTTCTAAATAACTCAACAAGCACATTTTTTATAAACTTTCTAGCACACTACCTCACATTACTAATTTGATCACTAAATTGCTTAGGTAATTTTTGACCAAAACAACTATCAAAACTCGCCAGACCATTGGCATAGTCTGGGCATAGCTAAGGCCGGTGAGGTCAAAGAAGCGAGAGATGAAGGATGGAAATGGATACCGGAGTCCAAGAGAAAAAGGGTAGGCGAAGAAACAAACCCACTCGTCTGATGATGCGTCTGATCGGGCTTCCCGATCAAAAGGGCGAAAGACTGTTCCGGTGGGGAAGGCGCCAGAATCCTTAAGAGCAGCGATGTCGGCGTTGTTGAAGCAGCAGATTTCCTTTGCTGGGTCACGTATGAGGTTTTGACTTACGAGGGTTGAGACCGGTTCGTCTGATCGAGATCTTGTTCGTGATGCCATGAAGGGTGTTGGGCAAACTAAAAGAAACTCAAGAAAGAAGGATAGAGGATGAAGAGAAAAGTGATTACCTGAAAATCGCTTGAAGAATGGTGATAATAAGTGTTTTGGTCAAAAATCACACAGGAATAATGCAACCAAACTCTTAGTTATGGGGAATGATGCTTGAAATGAGGAACAATGATAAGGATCACTTCAGTGTAAATTGCACAAACGACACAAGGATTTATACGAGGAAAAAGCCCTTGATCTTTAGAAGATCTCCGGCATAAAAAACCTCGGGTGATGGAAACTACCGATCACCAAGCTCAAATAAATCAATAAATGTTTACAACTTCGGATAGTAACGAGCTAGGTACAAGGATCACTACGGAGGAATGTGTAAAAGTGAGTGAAAACTGTTAAGTGTTCGCCGAAAGCTTCAAGAGTGCAATTGTACGAGAGTGTGTGTAGCTGAAAAATGGCTAAGTGTTCTAATTACTAGCTCGTCACCCCTTTAAAAATAGAAGTTAACTATGCTAACAAACTATCCGACTTTTGTGCCATGCTCCCACGTTCTCCACAACGTCTATTTCCAGTCAAACGTGTGCGAAATACCCGTGGAATATTCCATAGTAACGTTGCCAAGACCAAGTCAAGCTTGTTACTCCTACAAAATAATACAAAACACAAATAAACAATCGTTAGTATGAGGATCCTTAAGGTGATCCATGATCCTGATCCTGAAGCTCTTCTGAGGATCACTATCTGTCACAGAAGTAAGGATCATTTATTAGGATAACAAATAAGGATCACTAATTGTTAGAAAATCCTCCCCTAACAATTGCCCCCAAAATATAAGGAGTAATATGTAAAATGAACGAATTATATTTTCTTGATCTTATCCGCAACTAACTAACGGATAACTAGCCGTTGATGTAGAACTATCCGTTGCAACTATGACGTCACAGAAGTGACAACCCTGCACAATCATGATTATAAATAAGAGATATAGATAGGATCGTTTGCATTTAAATTTCAGAGATACTCCCTTTATAACTGCACCCGAAGATAAACAGGTATTCTCTCTTCATCTTCTTCCTTCTTTTGCTCTGTTTTCCGTCTCTTTCCATCATTCTGTCAAAAATGTTGCTCCGGAACTCCCCAGCTAAGGATCACCCAAAAAACAGCCCACTGAAGAGCCAGGGGATCATCGAAGATTCCATAAAAGAACGCTGCTGTTTCACCGATCCGCAGATTGATAGGATCCGCTATTGTTTCCCGGCGAACACCGTGTTTAAATCTTTTGATCCCAATGCCCTGAGTGATCATATTTCCGACAACTGGGTTGCTTTTCCTGTCACTCCGTTCACCATAGGCTATACATATCCTTTTCCAGCCTTCACCCAATCTTTCTTTTTCCTAACCGGCATCTCTTATATCCAAGCCATGCCGATGATCTGGAGGGTTTTGTATACCCTTGAAAGGATCATCGAGCAGGAAGGGATAGACCTAGGAATGTCAGAGCTGGGAGAGCTGTATGATCTTACTACCTTTGGTTCTCATCGTTATTTGTTCAAACGTAAACCTGGTGAGGAACACCCGATCTTCAAAGCTACCAAGAATGATATTAACTGGAAGCGGCGTTTCTTTTTCGTCAAGAGAGATTCTATCCCTGATGGGAAGGATCTACCCAGGAAATGGGCTACCCATGGTAGGATGGAGGATCCTGAGAAGGATCACCAGAGAACTTTCTTTTGATATAAGGATCACTTATATACTTTTGCTTTCTTGTTATGCAGTTATCACCGTCTCACACCTCAGACTGTCTCCTGCTGCCAAAGAGAGACTCGCCACTTTCAAGAGACTTGATCCTGAAACAAGATCTTTCAAGACAACCACCCCGGATTCTCAGGAGGTATCCTCAGGCTCTGTCACGATGTCAAGTAAGTATCTTTGTTTAAAAATTTAAATAAATAGTGAAATATAAGTGAAGTAAAGATACTTATCTTGTTTTGGTTGTGTAGGTGTTGGAAAATCCACCAAGTCTGCTTCAAAGTTCAGTGTCACCGATCTTACCACCGTCAGATCCTCCAAAAGAAAGGCTCCTACCAGCCCGACAGCTGCAGTCCCCAAGGCACCCCTCAAAGGAAAGGGAGTCAAGAAGAGAAAGGCCTCCGAGGCTGAGGATCTGCAGGGTCTGCCTCTGATCCGCCACCAATTCCTCGAGTACTTCAACAATGTAAGGATCACTGTCTCTGCTCGTATATCCTGCTGACATATCCTGCTGATTTGAGGATCACTTGGTCCTGACCTTATCTTTTATCCCCTTTGCAGAAATTCGCTGAGATTGAGGACTAAGTTGGCCACGTTGAGGATCAGGATAGGAAGATTGCCGACCTCCAGCAGGTTGCATTGCTAAAGGACCTCAAAATTGCTGATCTTCAGAAGGAACTCCAGGATGCCAAACATGAGACGGCCAAGCTGTTGGTTAATGTTGACTACGAGAAGCATGAGATCACCGAAGACGCCAAAGTCTCTGCCGCCATAGCAATGTACAAGACCAAGCTGCAAATGGCCTTGGAAGCTCAGGATCCTGCCTTTGACAAGAGCACCTGGGATGTAGAAGGCTGGAAGGCAAGGCTGGCTGAACTGGATGATGAAGAGGAGGCTGAAGAGATCCTGACGATCGAGGCTGGAGGCAAGGGTGAAGGTGGTGAAGCAAGTGGAGCCGGAGGTGGTGATGCAGCAAAGGTTTAGGCTGCATGATTGGGCGATGATGGAAATTTCTAGACATAGCCGGAGCCCAATTTTTTTAGTTTGATGGTTGTTTTGTTGAACAATTTGATGGTTTGTACTGAACAATAGTTTTTAGGATTAAGGATCTAGGATCCTTCAGACAATAGGCAGGATTGCAAATGGTGGAGGGATCCTCTGTTTGGGGGATGAAGCCATTGTGATCCTGCCGCCTTTATATTCCTGCACTACTTTGAACCTATTATCATGGACACCCTTTACCTACCCCAGCGGACGGGCCACGTTTTGCTGGTAGATGCTCGGGGTAGGTAATTTTGACAACCTTTTAAGGGTTAATCTTTTGTTAATAAATAAAACCTTAATCTTTTGTCGCTTATCTTGTATTGTTATCCTTTTTGTCTCTCTAATTCTCAATTGTTTTGACGTACACTTATAGAATAAGCAATTTTGAATAAGTCAGATTGAAAATATTTAGGATATGATCCATGATCAAATATCCTATAATCAAAGAATCCCAAAAAGTAATATATTTTAAGGATCACAAGTTTAGTTGTCAAATTTTAAGGGTTATTCAAATAAACAATGAATAGAATTAAAAATAGTTAAGGATCATACCTGAGGATCCAAGTTAGGATCCTAACCATAATCAGGATAACTATAAGATAAACCTTAGAGAGAAGTAAGGACCAAGGATCCCTAGTTGCTTATCTTCAAGGACCTGAAATAGAGCATAACTTGGGACTAAGCCAATATAAGATAAGAGTTAGCAACTGGGGACAAGCCCAAGGACAACTGGGGACAAGCCCAAGGATAACTGGGGACAAGCCCAAGGATAACTGGGGACAAGCCCAAGGATCGTATGTAAACTGGAGTATGGCCCTAATTGGCGACTATCCAAACTTAGTGACATGAAAATGTCAAAACCTTAGCTAACGTGAAAACGTTAGAAACCTTAGGAACGGATGTATGGTACGTCTACCATTATACGTAGGATCCTAGGTATAGCCAGTACAATGGAATTATCAGCCCCTAAAGCGAGTACTGGTCCCACTGCCTTGAACTATACCAGGATCATCATGCGCTACAAGCGGAACTGGGGTGAAGCCCAAATAACTGGGGTTAAACCCAAGGAACAGATTGCTTCTGCAGATAACCAATATTTTGCTAAGGATACCTGAACTTTCAAAACTTAAAATCACGTGAGAGATGGATAAAGGACACATGATCCTTATCCTTATATGAGAAAAATAAGGAAATGAAATAGTTCAAGATTAGGACATTACCAAAGTAAGGATCACCGATACTTTAAGGATCCTTCAAGGATACTCCTAACGTAAGGATCATCTGTGCCATGAGGATCCTGCTCACATGAAATATTTCTTCAAGTGGACAGCATTCCAAGCTCTTGGTAGCAAATCACCTTCCATGGTTAGCAATCTATATGCCCCCTTTCCTGCTTCAGCTTCAATCAAATAAGGGCCTTCCCATTTTGGAGCCAATTTTCCATCAGCAGGATTGGTGGTATTCTGAAATGCTTTCCTTAATACCATATCTCCAACTTGAAACTTCCTGATCCTGACATTTTTGTTGTAAGCACCAGCCATTCTTTGTTGATAACTGGCCATCCTTATCCTAGCCAGATCCCTGATTTCTTCAATAGTATCCAGGTCTTGAGCCAAGTTCGCATCATTTTCCTCAGGATCACGGGTACTTGTTCTAGCAGTTGGAACCACCATTTCTGTTGGGATCACTGATTCTGCCCCAAATACCAAAGAGAATGGCGTTTGACTAGTAGCATTCTTAGGGGTTGTCCTATCAGCCCAAAGCACATAAGGTAGTTCTTCTGCCCATTTCCCTTTCTTGGATCCAAGCTTCTTCTTCAAATTGTTGATGATGATCTTGTTGGATGATTCTTCTTGACCATTGGCTTGTGGGTGGACTGGTCTTGATGTTATCATCTTAATCCCCCAGCTGTCACAAAAGTTAGTAGTTCTGCCCCCAATAAATTGGGAACCATTATCACATATAATTTCAGAAGGAATACCAAATCTAGTTATAATATTTCTTTTAATGAAGGATATAACTTCCTTTTCTCTGACTTGGGCAAAAGCTTCAGCCTCTATCCACTTGGAGAAGTAATCAGTCATAGCTAGCATGAATACTTTTCCACCAGGTGCCTTAGGAAGCTTACCAACTATATCCATCCCCCATCTCATAAATGGCCAAGAGGAGGATATAGGGTGTAAAAATTCAGCCGGCTGATGAAGGATATTGCTGTGTCTCTGACAAGGATCACACTTTTTAGCATATTCCACAGCATCTCTTTTCATAGTTGGCCAGTAGTATCCTGTCCTCAGGATCCTTGAGAACAGTGCCCTGCCCCCAGTGTGGTTTCCACAATCTCCTTCATGGAAGTCTTTTAAAACTTCTTGGATATCAGGATCCTCAATGCATCTTAGGTATGGTCCTGCAAGAGATCACTTATACAACATATTATTTAAGATTGTGAATTGGGATACCTTAATTTTGAAAGCCCTAGGGTTTTCTCCTGTAGGAATCTCTCCGTGTTGTAAGTATTTCATGATTGGTGAGATCCATGATCCTGATCCTGAATGGGATTGAGTATCCTCACTAGGGATAATTGCAGAATCTTGCCCTATTTCCATGGCCACATGATCCTCGATGGCAGGAGCCAAGATATGGATAATGGGGATACTTATATCCTCCGGGATCTTCAAAGATGATCCTATGTTAGCCAATGCATCAGCTTCTGTATTTTCTTCCCTTGGTACCTGTGTCAAACTAAAGGAAACAAAAGAGAGTGCCAATTCTTTTACTATCTCTAAATATTTGGTTAGCTTTTCACCTTTAACAGCATAGGATCCATTAAAGTGGTTTGTAATTAACAATGAATCTACATGTACCTCAAGATACCTGATCCCCATATGCTTAGCAATTTGCAAACCAGCAATTAAGGCTTCATATTCAGCCTCATTGTTAGTTGTTTGGAACTCACAAGCTATAGAGTGGGGTATTATGTCCCCCTGTGGCGATTTTAGTAGTATTCCAAGCCCTGTGCCTTTGACATTTGAGGATCCATCAGTATAGAGTATCCAAGGATCCTTGGTCTCCTCTAGCTGCTGGACTTCTAACTCAGCTTCTTTTTGTAAATCACTACTGAAATCAGCCACAAAGTCAGCTAATGCTTGGGATTTGATGGTTGTCCTAGGCTCATATCTTATATCATAGGCACTAAGCTTCACTGCCCACTTAGCCATCCTTCCTGACATCTCTGGTTTCCTGAGGACATTCTTAATTGGAAAATTAGTTTTAACAACAATAACATGAGTTTCAAAATAATGTCTCAACTTGGTAGATGCCATAATTAATGCAAGAATAAGCTTTTCAAGGTGTGAATACCTGGATTCGGCATCAAGTAAACTTTTACTTACATAATAGACATGATGTTGTGTACCTTCATGATCCTTAACAAGGACTGCACTTACTGCTTTTGAGGATACTGCAAGATACAAGGATAGCACATCGCCTTTTTCTGGTTTCATCAAGGCCGGGGCTGAGGATAGGTAATCTTTGAGAGCTCTCAAGGCATTTTCATGCTTCTCAGTCCACTCAAATTTCTTGTACTTCCTTAGGATATCATAGAATTCTTTGCACTTCTCTGAGGATTTGGATATAAATCTGTTCAAAGCTGCAATCCTGCCCGTTAGCCTTTGGACATCCTTAGCATTGGCCGGAGATTTGATATTCACTAAGGCTTTGATTTGTTCCGGGCTAGCTTCAATGCCTCTCTTGGTCACCATGTATCCTAAGAATTTGCCTGCTTTAACACCAAAGTGACATTTTGAAGGATTAAGTTTCATGTTATATTTGTCAAGGATATCGAATGCTTCTTCCAAGTCCCTTAGGTGATCCTCAGCTTTTATGGATTTTACCACCATATCATCTATGTAAACCTCCATAGTTTGTCCAATCTGATCCTTGAACATCATATTCACCAGCCTTTGATATGTTGCACCTGCATTCCTTAATCCAAACGGCATAGCAATATAACAATATATACCGGTTGGAGTCATAAAGGCCGTATCCTCTTGATCAGATGGTTCCATCTGCATTTGTTGAAATCCAGATGAAGCATCCATAAAAGTCAACAGTTCATGACCCGCCGTTGCATCCACCATGGAGTCAATGTGGGGTAATGGTAAAGGATCCTTGGGACATGCCTTATTTAAATCTGTGAAATCGACACATACCCTCCACTTTCCATTTTTCTTTTGAACAACAACCACATTGGCCAACCATCTTGGATACTTGACCTCTCTAATCTTCCTGGATAATGGCATTTCTTTCCGGTGCAAACTTCCTCATTTTTTGATGGATTGGTTTGAATGACCTGTCGATGGCAAGTTTATGAGTGATAATATCCTTAGATATACCTGTCATATCCTCATGCTTCCATGCAAAGGTAGTTTTCCTCCTTTTGAGGAAGGATACGAGGTCTTCTTTCATTTTGCCGAGGATCCCTGATCCGATATAGATTTTGGATTCAGGATCATGAGGATCCATGAGGATTTCTACCACATCCTGCTCTCTTGCCTCCAAGAGATCCCTTGGAGGATACTTTGATTGCTATTGCTCCCTAGACTTTGATGCTGGTTTCATTGATGAAGTATAGCAATTCTTAGCCTCCTGCTGATCACTATTAATCTTGACTATTCCCCAAGGACTAGGGAGCTTCACACATTGATGGTAAGTAGATGGGACTGCCTTCATATCGTGTATCCAGGGCCTGCCAAGGATAACATTACAACAAGATAAACAGTCAATAACACAAAATTTTTGATAAGAATGTAGGCCTTCGATGTATATTGGGAGCTTAATGTCCCCCAGGGTATTCTTAGTTTCGCCACTAAATCCCACGAGCACAGAGGATCTTGGTATGATATCTGATTCAGGGATACCCATCTTCTTTAGAACATCAAGCTGGATAATGTTCAATGAGCTTCCTCCGTCTATAAGGATCCTGCGGACAAAATGGTTAGAAATGAAAAGAGTAATAACTAAACCATCGTGATGAGGATCTTGGATATCAACACGATCATCCTCATCAAAGGTTATGACTTTTCCTTCGGAGACACTTGATGTTCGAACGGGTCTTTCTCCACTATCCATTTTAGTTTCCTTTGCATGCCTTTTAGCTGCTGAGAAGGATGTGCCACAAATGTCTGATCCTCCAGAAATAAAGTTTATTACTTGTGCATCTGCTGGAGGGGCCGGAGCTTTCTCAGGGATCCTTTCAGGATCCTGAGTCCTTGACTTTTTTCTACCCAACAATTCTTTTAGATGCCCCTTGCTCAACAAGTATCCAATTTCCTTTCTTAATGCAATGCATTCTTCTGTGAGATGCCCAAAATCTTCATGGTATGCACACCATTTTGATTTATCTTTGGTTGTAGCTGGTCTGTCATTTTTTCTGGGCCATCTGGCTTTATCACCTAGATTCTGCATCGCAAGGATTAGTTCATTGTTATCAACAGAAAAACAATATTCAGAAATCGGAGGATAATCCTCATCATCCTCTTCCTGATCAACAGCATGCACGTTCTGGTTATCAGATCTGTTATAGGATCTGAACTTGTTGTTCTTGAACGAGGATCCTTGCTTCTCTTGTTTTGAGGATCCTGCTAATCTTTCCTGGATCCTCTTATCGTCTTCTAGCTGGATGAACCTGAGTGCCCGGGTTCTTACCTCATCTAGGTTCCTGCATGGTGTCATAACAAGATCATCATAGAACAATGAATCCCTAAGCAATCCCATTTTGAAGGCCTCAACAGCCGTAGCTATATCCAAGTTGGGAATGTCTAAGGATTCTTTACTGAATTTGGTAATGTAATCCCTTAATGATTCATTATGACCCTGGGTTATCCTATATAGATCACTAGTTAATCGTTCAAATTTTCTACTACAAGAAAATTGGTTATTAAATAGGTTAACTAGATTAGCAAATGAGGTAATAGAGTAGGGGGAAGACTTAGCAGCCATTTGAGAGCTGATCCAGTAAGAGTGGATCCGAATCCCTTGCACAGGCATGCTTCCTTTAACCTTTCTGGGATTGGATTGATCTCCATCCTTTCCCTGTATTGAGCTATGTGTTCCTCAGGATCCGTTGAACCATCATACAACTTCATGGTTGGTACATGGAACCTCTTGGGTATCTCAGCATCACAGATTGGTGGTGCAAAACGAGATATCTTATGGCTTCCATCTGCAATCTCTGGGATAGGTTTGACTACTCCTGGAACACTTGATATCATATCCTTTAACTTTTGCAATTCTCTGGCCATGGCATGATTGATACCTGGATCCTGCATTAGGCCATGGTTAGTGTTTTGGTCAAAAATCACACAAGGATAATGCAACCAAATCTGATTTTGTGAGGAATGATGCTTGGTTAATTGAATGAACGACAAATGTATGAAATCAACGATGAACACCGAGATTTATACGAGGAAAAAGCCCTTGATCTTTAGAAGATCTCCGGCATAAAAAACCTCGGGTGATGGAAACTACCGATCACCAAATATATTGCTGAAACAATAGTGATCGTTGTACAACTTCGGAAGAAAACAAGCTCGATACAATGAATTTCTTGTGAAAGTGTGTGTTTTTTGCTAAGTGTTTGCAGAGAATTCGTGTATTGTGTGTATTTTCTGTGGTGTGCACGACTTATGCCTTTTTTGAGCTTGTTTCCCCTTAAAAAGATTAAAAAAAACAACTAACTAACTTCCCGAAAAAGGTGGAAGTCACCCATGACCACCACTAACGGTTATTTCTTCAATATGCACATGCCTAAAAGCATATTCCACAAGATTCCAGCAAAGAAGTGGTCCACTACGTCCATTACCTGCATTTACACATTAAAAACGTGCAAAACATAAGTTCTGTTAAGGATCCTGATCCTCAGACTCGTGATCCTCAGACGCGTGATCCTCAGACTCGTGATCCTCAGACTCTGGATCCTCAGACTCTGGATCCTCAGACTGTCTGCATCATCCATTAAGGATCCGTGATCCATGCCCAGACTTAGGATAGATGATCCTTAGCATAAAATTCATGCCCTAACAATTGCCCCCAATATGGCAGTTGTAATAAGGATTCACAGCTGTCATATTTCCGTCAGAAGCGGACTAGCCGTTGCTGCTGGTAACTAGTTGTTACACTGTCTGTCGTCACTGATAAGACCTGCTATAATGATCATTGCAAAATATAGAGTTAGAGATAACTCCTCAAATGCCTTTACAGATCAGAAGATCCTTCCATTCGTGGAGAATGAATCCTTCTACACAGTTTGCTATTAACCTTCCTGCACTTTAATTTCTGCATAGACACTTTAACTGTTAGATAGCCTTATCCGGCCTGGGTGGATGGTCCACGGTTTTGCTGGTGAAATCCAGGCCAGATGATTTGATACATAATGAATGGGTAATAACATTAAACTTTTTTAGCTACATCTATTGTTGTTTCTTCCCTTTTTATTTTTCATGTATGCTTTCTATTTTCAAAAATATCATCACCAAACAACTGGAAAGTTATTGAAAATCTGATGATAATGTAAAACTTTTAACAGAAAACTTGAAGTGTTCGAACAAATGTGGATCAATGATCCCTAACCAAAAAGGATAAGAGACAACTTACAGCTAAAAAAAAATTAGAATATAACATACCAAAGAATCCAAGTTAGGATTCTATATCCTTGTAAATTATTGCTAAATAAGCAAACTATGAAAAGTAAAGCTTCTAGGATCAAGGATCCTTATCGTCAGAACTTGTATAACTTTAGACAGTAGTTTCTAGGATGAAGGATCAGGGATCCTTGAACAATAGGCAGGATAATGGGTGGTGGATGGATCCTCTGTTTGGGGGATGAAGCCACTCGTTATCCTTCCGTCTTTTATTTTCTGCACTACAAAGACCCGTAAACAATGGACACCCTTTGCCAACCCATGTGGACAGGCCACGTTTTGCTGGTAGAAATGTGGGTTGGCAATTTTGACAACCGTAAATGGTTTAACCTTTTGTGAATAAAATAACTTGAACTTTTTGGCTTATTTTGTGTTGATATCCTTGTTAATATCTTACTTTCCAACTGTTGTAATGTTCATTCTGTTTATACTTATCAAGCCTTGAAAAATTAAAAAAGATATCCAAAAAGTTTAGGATATGATCAAGGATCACATATCCCATAACCGATAAGTTCTAAAAAGTGATATAGTTTAAGAATCACAAGTTCGGTTATCAAGTATAAGGGTTATTCAAATAAATAATGAATAAAATCAAAATAGTTAAGGATCATACCTGAGAATCCAAGTTAGGATCCTAACCTTTATCATTATAAACAGGATAACCATAAGACAAACCTTAATGGAAGGTAAGGATCAAGGATCCTTGGTCGTTTGTCTCCAAAAACCTGAAATAGGATACACTTTGGGACTAAGCCAATATAAGATAAGAGTTAGTAACTGGGGACAAGCCCAACAAACTGGGGACAAGCCCAAATAAACTGGGGACAAGCCTAAATAAACGGATGTAAACTGGGGTCAAGCCCATATAAACGGATGTAAACTGGGGTCAAGCCCATATAAACGGATGTAAACTGGAGTATGGCCCTCACTGGCGACTATCCAAACTTGAGCGACATGAAAATGCCGAAACCTTAGCTAACGTGAAAACGTTAGAAACCTTAGGAACGGATGTATGGTACGTCTACCATTATACGTAGGATCCTGGGTACAGCCAGTACAATGAAATTGTCAGCCCCTAAAACGAGTACTGGTCGCACTGCCTTGAACTGCACCAGGATCATCGTGCGCTACTGGCGAAACTGGGGACAAGCCCAAATAACTGGGGACAAGCCCATAAACTTTGGAGAGTTGGCCAACCACTTTGATCTTCTGTAAAATGATCACAACTCTGCAAAAGCTTAAACTTTGTGAAAATAGATGTTAACTGATTAACATCTTTAACTTATGATAAGTAATAAGTATAAAATGAATGAAAATGAAAATGAAAGTAATGTGTTACCAAATGTAGAATCATATATCCTTTGAGGATCCTGGATCCTTAATCAGAATACCGGTATCGCTGAGGATCCCTGATCCTTCTTACTTAGTATTTTTTGAGATGAACAGCATTCCAAGCTCTTGGTAGGAGATCACCATCCATTGTTAACAAATGATATGCCCCCTTTCCTGATTCAGCTTCAATTAGATAGGGGTCTTCCCACTTTGGTGCTAGCTTGCCATCAGAAGGATTTGTAGTGTTCTGGAATGCTTTTCTTAGCACAAAATCACCAACTTGAAATCTTCTAATCCTGACATTCTTGTTGTATGCTCCAGCCATTCTTTGTTGATAACTAGCCATTTCCTTTTTTCTGACTTTGAGCAAAAGCTTCTTCTTAGGATGCAGATGTTATGTTGGTTGGTGTAGAATACTACTGTGTCTTTGACAAGCATCACACTTCTTTGCATAATCCACAACATCCTTCTTCGTGGTAGGCCTATAGTATGTTGTTCTAAGGATCCTTGAGAATAGTGCTCTGCCCCCAGTGTAGTTTCCACAGTCTCCTTGACTTTGAAAGCTTTAGGATTTTGTCCTGTAGGGATCTCTCCATGTTGTATATATCTTAGGATTGGAAGGATCCAAGATCCTGAATTCGACTGTGCAGGATCACCAGGTATGATTGCAGAATCCTCCACTATCTCCATGGCTACGTGATCCTCAATTGCAGGAGTTAAAACATGGGTGATGAGTATTTTTCACATCTTCTGGCATCTTTAGGAATGATCCAAGGTTAGTTAAAGCGTCAGCTTCTGCATTTTCTTCCCTGGGGACCTGTGGTAGACTGAAAAAAGCAAAAGAATCTGCCAGTTTCCTGACTCATGATTAGTGGTTTGGAATTCCATGCAGTGGATTGGGGTATAATGTCCCCCTGTGGCGATTTTGGTAGTGTGCCTTGTCAAGTTCCTTTAACATTTGAAGCTCCATCCGTGAAGAGTGTCTAAGGATCCTTGGTCTTCTCAAGTTGTTGAACTTTTAATTCAGCTTCCCTTTGTAGATCACTACTGAAATCAGCCACAAAGTAAAGTAAAGCTTGGGACTTGATTGCCCATTTTGCCATTCTACCTGACATTTGAAGTTTCCTGGCCTTAGCATCAAGTAGAATATTACTTACATAGTATACCGGATGTTGAGAGCCTTCATGATCCTTAACTAGGATCACACTTACTACTTTAGCTGAAATAGCTAAGTATAAGGATAACGATTCTCCATTTTCTGGTTTCATCAGGGCTGGTGCTGAGGATAGATAATCCTTAAGAACCTTAAGTGCAGCTTCATGCTTATCAGTCCACTCAAACTTGCCTTGAGCAATTTGTCTACCTCTTCTTGGATAATGGCATTCTTTCGAGTGCAAACTTTCTCCTGTCATATCTTCATGTTTCCAAGCGAAGGTAGACTTTCTTCTTTTCAAGAAGGATATTAAATCCTGCTCAATACTGTCTAGGATCCCGGATCCTATAAAAATTTTGGATTCAGGATCCTCTGGGTTCAACAGAATATCCTTGACGTCTTGCTCCTTGGAGGTTGGCTTCAATGAAGAAGTGTAACAGTTCTTTGCCTCCTGCTGATCACTTTCTATCTTCACCACATCCCATAGAGTTGGGAGCTTGACACATTGATGATATGTTGAGGGGACTGCCTTCATATCATGTATCCATGGCACCGTCGTGATGAGGATCCTGAATGTCCGCACAGTTATCCTCATCATATGATATCACTTTCTGCTGGGTAAGGAGGGAGGTCCGAATAGGCCTGCCCCCATTCTCCATCTTTGTTTCCTTTGCACGTCTCTTAGCTGCTGAGAACCTCCGGAGATGAAATGGATGATTTGAGCATCGGATGGTGGAGGAGGAGCTTTTTCGGGAACTTTCTCAGGATACTTGATCCTTGACTTTTTCCTTCCGAGCAATTCCTTCAAGTATCCTTTGCTCAAAAGATAACCTATCTCCTTCCTTAATGCTATGCACTCATCTGTGAGATGACCAGAATCCCCATGGTAAGCACACCATTTCGATTCGTCTTTGGTGGCAGGCGGTTTGTCATTCTTCCTTGGCCACCTAACCTTGTCACCTAAACTCTGCATAGAAAGGATTAGTTCATTATTATCAGCAGGAAAACAATATTCAGAAATAGGAGGATAATCCTCATCATCTTCCTCTTGTTCCACAGCATGCACATTCTGGTTGTCATGCTTGGAGTATTGCTTGGATCAGTTATCCTTGAGATAGGATCTTTATTTGTCTTGCTTTGAGGATCCTGACAATCTCTCGTGGATCCTTTAGTCATCCTCTAAACGGATGAACCTAAGGGCCCTGTTTCTTTCCTCATCTAAGTTCCTGCAAGGGGTCATGACAAGATCATCATAGAACATTGAATCCCTAAGCAAACCCATTTTAAAGGCTTCTAGAGCTGTAGCAATATCTAAGTTAGAGATTTCTAAGGATTCTTTACTGAATTTAATTATGTAATCTCTAAGTGATTCATTATGACCTTGAGTTACCCTATATAAATCACTAGTTAATCGTTCAAATCTCCTACTGCATGAGAATTGGCTATTAAACAAATTAACTAGATTCGCAAATGAAGTAATAGAGTAAGGAGGAAGACTTAGCAGCCATTTTAACGTTGATCCGGTAAGTGTGGATCCAAAGCCCTTGCACAAGCAACCAGATTTGATGTCTGAAACCTCTTCGGTATCTCTCCTGAATGATTCAAATTTGGAATTCTAGATGTGAATCCATGTTGGCGGGATTCTGGCATAACCGAGGGACCAGAGGAAGCAATGGTCTGCATTGGTATGAAGTCTCCTAGATAAACATCTGAACTTCCGGGTTGCACACTCCTTAAGTATCCTTGATCCTGGAAGATGTTGGATCCTTGAAGTGCTGTGAATGTAGGTCTTGGAGGATAATCCATAGATCCGGAAACCTGAGATGAAGATCCTTGAACCTGGAAGGAGGAACCTTGAACCTGAGAGGATCCTTGAACCTGAGAGGATCCTTGAACCTGAGAGGAGAAACCTTGAACCTGAGAGGATCCTTGAACCTGAGAGGATCCTTGAACCTGAGAGGAGGATCCCTGAATTGGCTGCGTCCTCATGCATCCTCCTAAACTGGTGAAGAATCCCTGATGCTGAAATGAGGATCCTGAAGGCTGGAAAGAGGATCCTCGAGCCTGAGACATTACCGATGATCCAGAACGCATTCCTATTGATGCACCCTGGTATTGGACATATGGAGCTGCAAAGTGCTGGGAAGTTATGACCGGAGTGTCGAAATTCAGCGACCTCGACATCAAAGGGGAGTGATCCTCTGCTGATTTATCAATTTCGCGAAGGATCCTGCCATTAGTTTTGACCTGCTGTTGCATGTGATCCTTCATCTGCACAATCAAAGCATAAAAATCAATGTTAGTAAGTGTAGAGGAAGAAACAACAGTTGGTTTTGTGAAAACGGGGGTTGTCTTCTTTGGAGAATTCTCAGCATTCTTCTGGAATGCAAGGGGGAGATGATGCAAAGGCGGAATGCCCTGTGAAAAAGTGACCGCCGACATAGAACTTGGAGTAGTTTTCCCTGAGAAGCCATGCGGTTGAAGGTAATGAACCGAAATGAATGAAATGAACAAAATTTCTCAGAATTGAAGCACCAATTGCCCCACGGTGGGCGCCAAACTGTTTTGGTCAAAAATCACACAAGGATAATGCAACCAAATCTGATTTTGTGAGGAATGATGCTTGGTTAATTGAATGAACGACAAGTGTATGAAATCAACGATGAACACCGAGATTTATACGAGGAAAAAGCCCTTGATCTTTAGAAGATCTCCGGCATAAAAAACCTCGGGTGATGGAAACTACCGATCACCAAATATATTGCTGAAACAATAGTGATCCTTGTACAACTTCGGAAGAAAACAAGCTTGATACAATGAATTTCTTGTGAAAGTGTGTGTTTTTTGCTAAGTGTTTGCAGAGAATTCGTGTATTGTGTGTATTTTCTGTGGTGTGCACGACTTATGCCTTTTTTGAGCTTGTTTCCCCTTAAAAAGATAAAAAAAAACAACTAACTAACTTCCCGAAAAAGGTGGAAGTCACCCATGACCACCACTAACGGTTATTTCTTCAATATGCACGTGCCTAAAAGCATATTCCACGAGATTCCAGCAAAGAAGTGGTCCACTACGTCCATTACCTGCATTTACACATTAAAAACGTGCAAAACATAAGTTCTGTTAAGGATCCTGATCCTCAGACTCGTGATCCTCAGACGCGTTATCCTCAGACTCGTGATCCTCAGACTCTGGATCCTCAGACTCTGGATCCTCAGACTGTCTGCATCATCCATTAAGGGTCCGTGATCCATGCCCAGACTCAGGATAGATGATCCTTAGCATAAAATTCATGCCCTAACAGTTAGTAGTATAAGAATTATTAAAAGTGTTACCTCCCATTGGATTCAAATTAGGAAGAATGGATGTTAATCCCCCTGATGGACGTCGGAACTTCGTGATTGCAAACTCCTTAAGGATCCCGGAATCTGGAAGGATCCTTGAAATTGTGGGTATCCTTGTACCTGGGAGGATCCTGGGACATAGGAGGATCCTTGAACTTGGGAGGATCCTAGATCATAGGAGGATCCTTGAACTTGGGAGGATCCTGGAACATAGGAGGATCCTTGAACTTGGGAGGATCCTGGAACATAGGAGGATCCTTGAACTTGGGAGGATCCTGGAACATAGGAGGATCCTTGAACTTGAGAGGATCCTGGAACATAGGAGGATCCTTGAACTTGGGAGGATCCTTGAAACGGCCAGTACCCTTGAATCTGCTGCGCTCTCGAGTATCCTCCTGAGCTTGCAAAGGATCCTATATGCTGATGATGGGATCCTGATGGTTGAATGTGTAACCCTGAAGTCTGAGTCATTGCTGATGACCCGTAATGCACTCCTTTTGGTCCTCCAACATATTGAACGTCTGGAACCAGCGAAGGCTGAGAAGTTATAACCGGAGTATCAAAATTCAAAGATCTGGGCATTAGTGGGGAATGATCCTCTGTCGATCTCTTTTGTTTCTTGATGTCTCCAATTTCTCTAAGGATCTTTTCATTGGTCTTGTCCTGCTGCTGGATATGCTCCTTCATCTGCAAAATCAGAGTAAACAAGTCACTAGTAGTAGGAGTATAAGAAGCAGAAGAAGTTGGAGGTTTTGAGAAAATGGGAGTTGGTTTCTTCTCGGCATTTTTCTGAGGTCCAGAAGGTGGTGGAGGCAAAGGTGGAATGCCCTGAGATGAATTGACCGCAGACATTGCAGTAGAGGTATTCTTCAATGATGAAGCCATGTATTTGTATGCAATGAACCGGAATGATCACCAACAGAAAAACGTCTTAGGAGTGAAGCACCGATTGCCCCACGGTGGGCGCCAAACTGTTTTGGTCAAAAATCACACAGGAATAATGCAACCAAACTCTTAGTTACGGGGAATGATGCTTGAAATGAGGAACAATGATAAGGATCACTTCAGTGTAAATTGCACAAACGACACAAGGATTTATACGAGGAAAAAGCCCTTGATCTTTAGAAGATCTCCGGCATAAAAAACCTCGGGTGATGGAAACAACCGATCACCAAGCTCAAATAAATCAATAAATGTTTACAACTTCGGATAGTAACGAGCTAGGTACAAGGATCACTACGGTGGAATGTGTAAAAGTGAGTGAAAACTGTTAAGTGTTTGCCGAAAGCTTCAAGAGTGCAATTGTACGAGAGTGTGTGTAGCTGAAAAATGGCTAAGTGTTCTAATTACTAGCTCGTCACCCCTTTAAAAATAGAAGTTAACTATGCTAACAAACTATCCGACTTTTGTGCCATGCTCCCACGTTCTCCACAACGTCTATTTCCAGTCAAACGTGTGCGAAATACCCGTGGAATATTCCATAGTAACGTTGCCAAGACCAAGTCAAGCTTGTTACTCCTACAAAATAATACAAAACATAAACAAACAATCGTTAGTATGAGGATCCTTAAGGTGATCCATGATCCTGATCCTGAAGCTCTTCTGAGGATCACTATCTGTCACAGAAGTAAGGATCATTTATTATGATAACAAATAAGGATCGCTAATTGTTAGAAAATCCTCCCCTAACAATAAGCAGAAATGATTTGGCTAATTATAGGCTGAAGATAGGGGGTAAAGAGTAAATATTGCATTGAAAATGGCACAATGTCACTTCAACCATCGTTTCATTTTAATTGCCTCGGTCGACGAGATAAAGTTTTTAAAAATATATCCGTTGGATTGGTATACCAACCGATATATTTGGGGACAATTGTTATGGGCCATTTTCTAAGTATGAATGCTGACTAATATCCTGCTTTTTATTGTTTATATATGATCAGGATACTGGACGGGGATATTGCTAACATCCTGGGTGATATCCTGAGGTATATCGAATTAATCACGTGCAGGTTAAAGACTAGGACTTGCCAACGGTCAAGTGGACTCCATCTCCTCAAGACTCGGGCGTATTTGTTAAAGGAGAGACGTTGAGCCCGAAAGACCAGGTCTCCAACGTTCAACTAAGGAATATTCGTTGGATCCCGGTTATGTAGGATAGTTAGTTACATTTGTTTTACTATAAATAGATGGGGGCGGATCAGATTAAGGCACTCAACTTACACATTTTCAAACACTTTCTCTCTAGCTCATCGCAAACACTACACACAACACTTGTATTCGAATTACATTGTAACACATAGTCGATCCGCACCACATCCTGCACTGTATCCCGATATTTGAAGCAATAGAAGAACAAGGCAGCTGCGATTGTCAGCTCCCGATATTTAAAGTCTGCATATTTTCTTTGAAAAGCTGGAAACTATGCATGAGTTAAGTGATTGTTAACAAATCAATAAGAACATGAAACAAAAACCCATCTTTAAGCCATTCCAAAGCCCAAACCTAACATCTTCCTAGGCAATAGCCATGGCATTAGTGGTTCCAGAATTGTCTATAAGTGGGTCATTTCCAACAAGCCCATTTAAAGTTCCTTGTACAAAGAAATCACCAACAGTCCTAACTCGTTGATAGGAACACAATAAATATCATAGTAACTCGATTACAATACTTTTTAAGCATCATAAACATAATAAAATCTAGTATCAAGACCATTGTGATTATAACAACACCAACTATAACTAATTTTTAAAAATAAAACAATAAATTAGAAACTTATGTTTCGCCTACGCCTACACTTGCGATAGTCTCAGAAGATATAGTAACAAATGGAAGCTCGCAAACAGCAACTAAAGCCCCAAAATTGGGGGTAAAACGAGAAGCTCTTACGCCGCCACTACCGACGCCGATTGTTAAGACGTCGAAGTCATAGCTGTGTGGCTCGGCCCTGTTAGTCGACTCGGTTCTGATAGCGAAGAGACGATACCCCATTGCGGTAGTATCATCTTTATGGAACAAATTTTGACCCCAAATGGTCAACAAGGTTGTATCTTTGAAACTTGACTCCATCTTTCTTCTTTCCAACATGTGTTTCTTTTCGTTTCTTTCCACTTTCATTTGTACCAGACTGCATAGATCTAGGAGCTGCAACAAAAGGATCATTCATATCTAATCTTTTCGTCTTCATCATTACCTTTATTATCAATAAAGAACTCTAAATCATCATCTGTTTTCCTTGCATTAAGCTTGTAGGATTGTGACTTGTGAGTCAAGATCCAAACTTGACCCGTAACGTACTAACCTGGAAAATTTAGACGTTAATCCTCGAGGTCAAGCTTCTTCGTCTGATATCATCATTGTTCAGAGCAAATATTAAAAACTGATTATATATAGCTAAAAATCACAATAATAATTCACACAACACAATGTCGTCATCACATCAGTTCTAGCTGAATAAGAACAGAGACGCAAGACCGTAAAGAACCAGTGAGTAACCGAAGTTTACCTTGTCATCAGAATTTCAAGAACATGCGGATCGAACTATTGGTGGCCGAAACCTCAGCTCACCTGTGGATCGAACTATTGTCATTAGATTACTTGGTCATACCAGCATGTGTAATGGCTAGATTGCTAGTGTATGACCCATATTGTAATCCTGAGCCACATCCTAGCCATCACCTTTGTTACATACAGTTATAATTTTTAAGTGACATAAGAACATTAGGAATAATTCATTGTATAAGTGTAAGACCCTAATTCGTATTTGACAAAATTCGCAGCGGAAAAATCGAACCATAAAATTTCTTTCATTATAACCCTTAAGTCTTACTTGAAAGTTCATTTTTAAAACAACTCTTTTATAACGAATACGTAAACTAACTCAATTATAGAATAAATCATAATATGTGTATTACAAATTACATTTTCAGACAACCCCGTACAATCCTTCACATGACTCGGTCCTTGCTCCCTATCCCTTGATGATCCTCATGTTTCGCTCTACCTGCGTTCATCATATAAGTCATAACATTAGTACGCATCATAACATACAAGATTTCTTCATATTTACTATTCGTTCCAATAACTCTTTACGTTCCGGCTTTCCATTTGGTCATACAATCTATGGTGAAACTCCTTTACTATTCCTGCGATACACTTCATTCACCAAGCATGTTATTAACAATGTATTAATTGTACATTCTTACATGCATACTTACACATCTACATACATACATACACTCATACGCATCTTCACATATACATAAATACATATCTACTTACGCACATACAATACCACATACACGTTCAATATCTTACATACCTCTTATATATTCGTACATTAATTACAAGGTACTTACACTTGGCATCTATAGCCCATAACGTCAAGGGAACGATCAAAATCATGTTTCGGGGGCCCGTCGTGGTCTACGGATAACGAACCGAAGCCTACTATACCCAAATCAACTTAGATAACAAATTTCAGTTTTTGAAACAAGGGAAGGCCGTCGGCGACGGCCCTAGGGGGCGTCGGTGACGGTCCTTGCTTTTACGCGTAGCCAAAACCTTCGTAAGCAGCAAGATAAGGCGTCGGCAAAAACTGGTTTTCCAGGGGGCGTCGGCGACGGCCCATATGGGCGTCGGCGACGGCCTCTCGAATGTTGGTTTTTCTGCTGTGTTATTTTTGCCGTTCGTACGCACTAAAACTTGCATAACTTTTAAACCGTTTACCCGTTTAACCTCCCGTTTCTTCCTACATGCTTGTAAATTCGCATTCTATCCTATGAACTAGAAATCCAATATACGGTTTATGGAAAATATTCATTTAAGCTCTCGGCTCATTACCTTTTTACACGTTTTGACCCGTTTATGCATTTACCAACATAACTTGCTTATTTGACCCAAATTTTCCGGAAACCTTATGATTTCAATATTACCTATCATAAAGATTAAATCCTTGGATGCCTTGCATCCTCTTAACCTATTTTCGCTCAAAAGCTTATTTTGACCCATTAAGGGTATTTGTGCATTTTAAGGTCTATGACTAACAAAAACCATACTTCTCAATTTCACACTTGTCTAAAACGTTTCACTTATCAAATAACGTATTTCTAAACAATTTCAAAGATTGTTTGGCCGATATACCCATCGAGGGCGTTTTGGTCAACTTTGTTTCACCCTTTGCAACAAAGGACTATCCTTTGCAACAAAGGACTCCATCCATTTTTAAACAATTCCTACGGCTTAACCATGACTCTAATCACACTTACCTGGATCGGGTCAAAGCTATGACCCGTTATAATGCTTATCCGCTTAATTGCTAATTAATAGCAATGCAAATCCTTTCGCCATTCATCCTGTGAATACATAGTACTTAACAAAACAATCATTAGTCGCCATTGCCAAATGGTGATATCTTCACCATTGTCCGAATTGGTCTTAAAAGATAATTTCATCCTTATGGGGTTGTAATTATTCATTATTCCTCCCTTGTAACTTATTTCTTTCTTAACTCATAGTCAAAGTTACCGTAATACCCTTTTTACCCTTTTTAACCCTCAAACTTAGTTTCTTGACATGGTCACATGTTCCGACCCGTGTCAAACTTGTCGAAACATCATTCTTGATATATTAAATTATCATGCTCTTAATCTATACGATGAATAATTATTCTACAAAAAGGGTGTAAGCTTTACTTACCTTGCATCCGAGTACGCTTCCCGTGCACATAAGTTCCATTTGACTCGCTTCTTTCCCAAGCTTCCATGTCGCTTACCAAGCATCAACTATCATATATCATTCTCAAGATAGTTAGCTTATTCATCATTCATCACAACCTTTTCATTACACGGATCTTATGTGGAATTTATCCCTCAACCTTATAACATGCTAATCTATCATTTCTTATCCGATTTCTTTAAACATTCACACACATGTTTGATTCTAAACATCATTAACATAAGTAAATCATCAATTTACATCACATTATCTAAAACCCACTTCACAACTACAATATTAATCACTTACTAGTGATCTAAACTTAAGTTCTTCATAATATCATCATGCCTTTGGGGTATGTACTACTTTCTAAACATAAAGTACAACTAGTTCATGCACAATCTCCTAATCTCATAGACAATTCATCAAATTCCACTTCCTAATCAACACGAATCATTCATGCATAAACATCAAACATACTAGTATTACATTTCTTTTAATTCTTCTAACAAGAACCCATCATGCAAATCAAAATACATCAATATTAAGCAAAATTGGACATGGATGATTCACCCATGTCATCATCTTCATCATAACAAATGGGTTTCATCCAAAAACATCAAATTAACCTAAATCATGCATAACCCATGTCCAATAGGATGATTCTAACACACACCCATTCTCAATTTCATACAAATTCGCTATTTACATCAAAACCCACTTCGTGAAAGATCACCAATCTAACTTCTAAGACATACCTTACGATCCCCTTGTGATGGTGATCATTATTCCATGTTTATTTGTGAGTTTGAGCCTTGAATCATCCCTTGATTTGAAGCTTTTGAAGAATTAGGGCTTGGCTCCTATGGAGCCCCTTCTGATCGTTCCAGAACACACACGAGATGTGTGTGTTTGTGTGTGTTTTTATTAATTTAAAACATAACTTTCCCCTTGTCCATCTTTGGTCCCTCAAGTTTATACCTTTGCTTGTTTTGCTAAACATTTGACTAGGTATAATAACCTAGTTATTACATTCTATTTTATTAGACATGGGGTCTTACTAACAATTTTAATAATTTGAGTTTTGGGGCGTTACAATAAGGAACAGAGCACAAGTCAGAACACATGTTAATTTCGATGTAGTAATCTGACAAGATAAAAGAAAGGCAGCTTTTAAAACAATTTTGTGAATCTCACCCACACTGCAGGTCACTTTTGACCCATTCAACCCACTTAAGCATTTTAGTAAATCAATTTAAGAAGTTATAACTATAAAAAAAATCAGCTCACTTCTGACCCAAACCTAATGTGAACCGCAACTAAACTTGCATGACCCGCCCTTTTTTATGCCTAGAGATATAAATTACCTGATAAACACGAAAAGCAAAACAAACACCCTAAAGCACCAAAAACACTATGTTTGGTTTTTTATTGGGTCCATACAATGCATCTACTTTGAATGCAAGCCGCTTTATAAATTTCCTAGCCAGTTGTATAGAAGCAAGCTTGATCTGCAATTGAAAATATAATGTTTATTTTTCAAATACGTAATCAATTTAAAATTATAAACACAACCATACTTATCCTAAAACACCGGATTCTTGCAACCAGTTAATTGGGATGCCAAATTCTTTTGAAGGGGACATAACCATGTGCCGCACTCCTGAAAGGAGAGACTGTAATCATCAACAAAGTTAGTTCCTTGTTATTAAGTTGCGTCAGGTCTTCGGGTAGCCAGTTCAGAAAGGCCAACAATCTTGTATGTCTGTAAAGGAAGCAGCGCTGCAAGTAACTTAACGAAATCAACTTGAGTTTCCACGCTAGCTTTTACCTGAAACACAATACCTTAATTAGCACCATATTATAGTAAACTGACTTAAAGACTAAAAATCCTGACATACAGCCAACAGGAAAGTTGATGGATTCTCAATTTCCCCACTCATGTTGCTTTTTGCATCTATAGTGCTAGATGCAATTGTGAATATAACTGAAGTATCCTTCTTCACTTCGCGTTTCATCAAGCTTTGATAAATATAGTGCCACTTGTCCAACCACATATGCTTTTTGCTCAACATACCATCATTATACCACCAAAAAACACGAAAAGGAACTTGCAAAGAAAGTTAAATTATTGTAGGGTTAAAATGAAACCCTAGTTTCAATTTTCAAGATTAAACATCCATCTGTTCATCTTTGTTCCTGAAGCGTGAATGTCTCTAATTGAACGAAGTGTAGAAAAATAACGGCAGAATTCATTAACCTATACCATGAGTAGCACCATCAGATGAATATACACCAAACCTTTTGTTCAAATTCGATTTAACTGGAGTTTCTACAGGGATTCAAATAATATGCAAACCCTATATTTTCTTTTCCTAATTTGATTTGACCGTAAACCCTAAAACTTCTTCCACCATTGATGTTTCCAAAGACGTCGCCAGATCTGGTCACCACCAGTGTCGGGGTAACCCTAGATGTACCACCATCACTATTCTCCCCCATTCTCTCTCTCCCTTTCTCTCTCTTTGTATGCTGGTATGAATGATTTCAAAACAAAACACTTCACCAGGGAACTGTTGTTGATGCGGTTGTTGCTGGTTGAGCATGCAAAGGAATTGAGAGGGAGAGAGAGAACGAAGTGTAGAAGAGTAAGTGCACAATGAATCTGCTTTGGCTAAATATTTGAATCTGGGAATTTTGAAATTTGAAAATCGAATCCGAGAATATTGATTAATTGGTTTGGTTTATTATTTGAAAACCGAATCCGAGAATATTGATTTTGGTTAAATCATAGATTTTCAGTTCGCTCAGTTTATTTGGGAATTTTGAAATTTGAAAACTAAATCCAAGAATTTTGGTTAATTGGTTTGCTTTATTTAGTTAAATTACCGGTTTTTAGTCCGTTTCAGTAAATTTTGGTTAATACTCAAAACAAAACTTTAGCTAAATTTCTGCTTAAAAGAACATGAAATGAAGGTATAAAATCTAAAAATATATGAACGGTTTAGTTTCGGTTTGATTAATTCCAGTTAACTAAGGGTACAAAAAAACTAATAACCGATTTTAAGTTAATTCAGTTTTCGATTGATTTTGAATCGATTTTGCTTGTTTTTTTGTTTGGCTTCGGTCAACGGTTCAATGCTCGTTTTTATAATGTAATTTTTTTTAAAGGTGTTAATGTATGAAAAGCTATGACCATTTAACAATCGTGGAAGTAGTTGGCTTAAAATAGGGTAAAGGTGTAACTATTACTTAAATGAATAAAGTAAAATGTAATTAGTGGTGAGGATTTGTAAATGGATTTTATGATCGAACTTTAAGTTATTTTCTTATGCTTTTATTCTTTTATTAAATCGGGCAAAAGCATATGGAAATTGTTCCCAACTTGTTTTCCATATTTTCAGGGAATCATGATACAAAAGATTATTATTAAATTGATAATAATGATAACAAAATAGAGAGTTTTGAGCATTTAAAATGTGATATGACACATTGCTTTAATCACTTGTATATTAATGCATCATCTACTTGTACATTTTAATCCGCACAACATTAATGACCAAGACAACTATCAAAACGTTGACAAAAATGAGTAGGTTGTCACGATAGCTTTGGATTTTTTTAAAACATTATAGTTTATAAGATACGACAGAAATACGTAAAAGAATTATAAGTTTGTTGTGGAGGGGGAAAATGCAACTAATTATCCATAATTTTGTTAAACAAAGGGATTTAAATGTAATAAGATGAGGGACTAAAAAATAAATAGTGTTTAAAAGACCAAACTACCCTTATTTTAGGGGTCTTTCTATAAATAAAGGGGGGGGGGGGGGGAGTTCTTATTTTTTGGGTATCTTAAACTACCCCTCACTCATGCATTATAATATAGTATAGATAATTGAGATCAAGGTGGAACATACAAATAAATGAGAAATGCTAAGGTAAGATTCGTTTAAATGGTCGGTATGATGTAAAACCGGTAAAACCTCATTATAGGGGTTAATGGGTCAAAACTTTTAATCGAAAGAATTTATGACGGTGAGTATAGGGATGTGGTAATGTTAAGGAAAGGTTTGGATAGAAGTAAAATCAACTAAGATATTAGTTAAATGCGTGTTGGGACGTATCGGGGCCGGTTTAATCGAAAAATATGTGAAACGGGTCAAAAGAAGTTGCAAATGATGAAATCCATAGGTAAGAATGAATGGTATGACTATGAATGTAAGTTGTATGTATAAGACCTATACATATATATTTATAGATGCTCGTGTTTAAGATTTTGTAGTATGTTCCTATGGGATATGAAAGGTATATGAGAGTTCGGATAGGGATGTATCTATGTGTATAAATATATGTATGTATGTATGTATGTATATATGTATGTGCATATGTATATATAAAGTGGGATTGAATGTATACGAAAGAATAGAAGATGCATATATATATATATATATACATTTAGTTTTAATACGCTTGAAAGTTAAAATTACTAATCATGTGTCTTGAGAATGAAATGAAAGTGCAGGTACGCTAATGTTGACCTTACGAAGATTTGACATTGGGATGCAAGATTTTACTTAGGAAGTTAACTCGAAAGGATTAGTATGAATAGAATAAATCCGATGTGGTCATCTAATTACATATGTTTAGATTGTGAATGATGTCACCAAATATTAATGATTCGCATGTATGTGGTGATTGCAGGTTGCACGGTTTTAACATCATTAGGAAGTCTAAGAGGTTGAAGATCGAGTCAAAGAGCGCGGATTGTACGAAAGGAGTAGTCACATAGCTTGTATTTGTATGATGTTTTCGATACGTCAATTAATAACGATGATGTCCTTCTTTGATGAGAGTCATTTTAAATGATATTCAAGAATGTTAGAGCATTGTTGTGAAAGAAATTTTATGGTTCGTAATTTCCGTTGCGTCTTTTTGGTTAAAACGTGTTTGGGTCTTACATATACTAAATCCCAAATGGGAAAACAAAGATATACATTTAACGCTTCCTTGGATTTGGACCATAAATAACCATTTGTCCGCAAAATTCAGCATTTTATAACTAACGCAATGTCCAAAAATGATGTTAAACATCATAATCCACTTGAAAGTATCATCTTGATACATAAACATATCATACCATAAAAGTTTCATAACTTAACATCTTAACAAACCGTTAACGAAACAAGCACCAAGCAAGTATCCGAACTACAACTAAACATAGAATAGGAACTAGTTAACATTATTTTGACATTGTAATACAAGTTTAAGCCATTAAACACCTTAACACATTTAGAAATCCCTAAACATAATTAACACCTAACTAGATCACTTGATTCCTAACTAAATAACTAAACTATCATTAAAACCTAACTAGCACCCCCCCCCCCCCTCAAATTGACGGTCAACATGTGGGTCCCCCTTGCCCACAAGTTGTCTAATGTTGTTGGATGAAGACTTGGTGGATCATAAGATTATTTGATGGATGGAGAAGTTGTTTAGGTTATAAAGAAACCTTATCCCAACACTCATCATCTTCATCATTTTCAAACTTATCTTCCTCTTTCTCCATTCATACCTACCGCCACCACCATCCACCCTTCACCTCCATTCTTCAATCACTTTCAAGCCATTCCAAGCATAACCAAAGGTGCCTCAAGTCTATCTAAGGAAGGTTCAAGCACTAGAAGTACAAGGAGCACCTTGGAGAGCTTTTATCCACCATCTTCATATCATCATCATCATCATCATCATCTTGATTCTTAGCGTTCTTCCCTAGCCAATAGTACTAGTAGTAAGTTATCTAACACTTGGATTATGCTTCATGTGTTATGTTGTTTATAAAATACAAGAAATCCATCTTGAAGCTCACGTTAAATACATGGTAAACATGAAAGAACACTAAAAATATAAGTTGTTTACTTGATTATTTGGTGTTGATTATGTGTTAGATCTTGTAAGATGGTTGTTACGGACAAACTGATCTTGTTAACATTATGTTAAAAACATAAATATAATAGATCTAACAAGATCCACCAACAAAGATGGATGAACTTGAAAAAGTGATTAAAATGATATTTTTTTGAACTGCAACATATCAAAAGTATGCTTTCAAAGTTAACATAAACTTGTTAAAAATGGTGATAAACATGAAAAAAGTTATAGATCTAAAAGCTTCATGTTAGAAGTTCATACATATATGTTGGAAATGATATTACATAGAAAGTCTTGTTAAACTTGTTGAATGATATTGTTGAGTTTTGAAATACAAAGCACATGTTTTTAAACATGGGAAAACACTTAACTCCAGGGGAAACTATGTCAAAATTTTTGTAGAAATATAAGTGTTAGAAAAATATACTTTTAAGAAGATTTTTACAAAGTAAAATGTTTAAAGTTGTTAAACATATTTTTTTTCCCAAGTTTGATACAAAAATATAAGTTAAGAAAATATGGTTTTATTAAAGATAACAATGGATATAAATATAAATAATTAGGCCAAATTATACATATTTAGTTGTAACAACCCTCCAAATCACCCTAAAACGCTTCGTAATAAAAAAACCGGACCCGTATAACGTTAATTTTAGAAAAAAAATGAAAAATCAAGGAAATTACACCTGTCGCGGGCCTCGACAGGTTTTAGTGGGGTTGGTCGCGGGGGGCGACAACCTATATGTTGCTGAAAGCTTTTAGTGACATGTGTCACACACGTGTCGAGCCTAGGGGATGACTAGGTAACCCTAGCCATAGCTAGGGTGCCCTCAAGGGCCGTGAGAGAAGGAGGTGAGGCAGGTCGCGGGGCGCGAGGAGCTCCAAAATCAGCTATAAATTGGACGTTCAGTCTGCATTCCAATCCGTTCACTTTTCTTTCGTTCTCTCTATACTTTCATACGGAAATTATAACTAAAATGCCCCCTAAATCCCGAAGTTCTGCCCCGTTGTAAGTATTTTAACCCCTGGTTACTAAGTCGCTACCTTGTCCGATTGATCTAGGATCCAGCAACGCATGTCATGGCTCTGCCTGACTATGTGTGTTGGGGTTCTGTCTCGGATGTATTTTATAACAACCCTCCTAAAAAATATTTTGGACACCCGAAATGTCCTAAATTATACCCCGTACACGAGAACCGGACCCGGAATAACCCTATACTTGTAAAAATCAACAAAAACTGAATTTGACAGTCTCTCACGGGCCGCGACGGACACCTCTTGGTCTGTCGCGGGGCGCGACTGCCTGGTTCTTATCCGGACACGTGGCGTGCCATGTGGCACCTGACTCAGCAAAGCTACACGCTGACTCAGTAAGCCTATAACCGCCTTTCAGGCGCTCGCGGGTCGCGAAGGCCTTCTCTATATCTCTCGCGGGGCGCGAGAGACCCCTCGTCAGGCCTATATAAGGGGGCTTCAAGCTCATTTGTTCGTCATTCAATTTCAGAATTCTCGCTAAATTCTCTAGTAGTAGAAATTATACCCGAGCATAATACCCACTATATAGCAAAGCTTTGCCTCGTTGTAAGTACTATAACCCTGCTATTTCCCTACACGGTTGATTTAGAAATTCTGTAATGCATGTCGGCTCCACCCGACTCAGTTATTGGAATTTTGTCTCGTGTGTGTACACCCGATTGATTTAGAATTTCCGTAATGCATGTCGGCTCTGCCCGTCTCAGTCATTGGAATTCTATCTCGAGTTGTACGGTTAAAATGTAACCAAGAGATTCTCAGGAAGCCTTAGTATTATCTAAACTTGCAATGTGAGTGCATTCTCTTTTTATAAATCTTTTTATAAAAAACTCAATTGTTTTAAATTATACTTAACAATAATTGAGTATTTGTAAGTCTACAATTACTGCCGGTATATTGGGGTTTTGTATACAAAATTTGTGAGACGTTACCATTGGACAAAGAGTTAGTCAATGAGTAATATGACCCACAAGTCAGGTTGACAATACTGATTGGGTAATTGATTAGATCAAGCAAATGTAATTGCGGGTTGCCCTCAATTCTGTTAAAATGTAAAACCATTTTGATTAAACTGGGATGCACTCACCAGTATTTCTTGCTGACAAAATGTTTTTAAAACACGTTTCAGGTAACATAATGTGAAAGCCCAATAGAAACAGCTGGAGAGCACTGAAGGCTTGGAATAGTGGCCATAAAAGTTACCTAAATAAACAAGACATTTTGTTTTCAATAATTAGATTTTATCCCTATCAATGTATTATCAAATGAACTTGGGTTTTGTCCCCATTAATTATTCTTATAAAAGTTTGGTGTTTTACTCTGATAAAAATATTTCCTAACTACGGTCCTGATGTATTATGCTGCCAAATTAATAAACACCGATACCACCCACTCTAAGGCTCGCGGCCGCCCGCTCCCGGGTAGGGGTCTGGGGTTGAGACAGAAGGTGGTATCAGAGCTACAGCCACTGATTTAAGCCAAAGAAGTGTTCTGCGGACACTGAAATTCCAAATTTTGTGTTAGGACATAAATTATGTGATTATGTGTTATGTGCTATTTGACTATTTGTTAGTTTACAGTATGAGTGATCAAGGAACATCGGACGCTTATCGTTATTTAGATAGTTCACAGAAAAATGAGGGAACATCATCTCAGCCAGACCCCTCAGGATATTCAGCCGATACCGAAGAGGGAATATTTATTTTTAAGGCACAGTCGGAGGAACCTTTTAGTACTAAGAAAAGAGGTTGGTTTAATATAGGAGCTCATGAAAGGAGAAAAAGAATGAAAAAGTTACAGCAACAGAGAGCAATAGCCAGGGCCAATAGGGAGGCGGATGCACAGATCCAGGAAGTAACCAGTAGACCAGCTTGGGAGGAAGAATTAGATAGACAGTTGGCCGATTTCCATATGTTAGCCACTACAGCTGTAGATACCAATCAAAACCAAGTAACCAAACCGCCACTTTTACCTTTATTACCAGACTAACCGATGCTAGAATCCAACTCCGAGAACCAATTCCCGATACCTGCATTTAACTCAGACGAATCACCTAGAATCCCAACTCCACATCCTCTAGGATATGATCCATGGTTTGACGACAATAGGTCATATTCAGCCTTATACCCACCTGAAGAACTAAAACCTCTAGAACCTTATCCATGGAAGGAAATTGATAGGACATTTTTCGAAATGAATAGCGAAAACCCCTACGAGGAACCCGTACCTCCACCTGAACCATTAGATCCACCAATGAGTCGCCAACAGGTGCAGGAACTCCATCAGTATGGAGAAGATTTAGTAAATGAAGGGAATAGGATCAGATAGATAGGGGAATGACTAGTTTGGAAATACGATGAGCGGGAAATGCAATACTGGATGAACAACACTTAGTACATAACTAGATTTACGTGTAATTTTGTACTATAAATATATATATATATATATATAAGTACGGATGCATATTATTTTTCATTTCCAGTTGTAATTTGTAATAGATGCATATATATATATATATGCATATATATATATATGTATATATATATATATATATATATGAAAAAGAGTAAAAGTCGCAATGATCGACGTTTTTTACCAACTTGTTCGTGTGATTGTGTATAAACAATTGTATTCAATTCTATTCTGTGATAATTTGTCACACCCCGATATTTCCACATATTACCGGTGGGCCCGGCGGGGAGTATCGTGACGTAGTTGATATCATCATTGTCAATACACACAATAATATAGCACAGCGGAAGGCTTGGTGAATAAACTAGGGTCCCCTTATTTCCACACCCCCTATTTTCTTATTTTCACATCCCTAGGTGTATACGGGCCGTATAACATTATACGGCCCGTATAGAATGTTGTTGCACAAAAATAAATGCAATGGAATGTTTTTTGTTTTTGTTTTACATGTATACGGCCAGTATAACATTATACGAGCCGTATACAATTTGTATACGAGCAATATAATGTTATACGACCAATGTATACGAGCCGTATAACATTATACGAGCAATATAATGTTATACGACCAAATGTATACGGGCCGTATAACATTATACGAGCATTATATACGACCACCCTAAAAGCTTATCTCACATGGTGTATACGGGCAGTATAAGGTTATACGGCCCGTATACATTTAAAATAAACTGACAAAGACTGCTTTGTCAGTTCATTTTATTCTATACGACCGTATAACCTTATACGGCCCGTATACACCATGTGAGAATAAGATTTACCATGTGGGATTATTAGGACCCATAAACTATTACAAACCATAATGTCTGAGTGTTCGAATGACAGAATATACAGACTGGAATGTAATAAGATCCACAGGCGGATCATAAACAATACAAAGAAACAAAATAACAGACTTCAGGCATCTAGGGATTTGCAAGATCCTCTTATGACACCTAATAGCTCCAGCCTATTACGAGAGGTACCTGTCAATCAGTCTTTAAGAAAATACATCAGTTTACACTAGTAAATACAATTAACTGACTCTTTTGAAAACATTTAAGAAAATTGATTTAAGTGCACATGGCACAAATCTTTTATAACTTGGGACAATTATTTAAATATAATCGTGTATACAGCTTTATATGTTTGTCATACAATTGGGGCCGGTTGGAAGCCGGTCGTGATTAACCGAATCACCACTTATAGAACCCACAAAGGAGTTATCCCCAACATGTGGGTTTATATTTAGCATTTGCATCTGTCAGGTGTATGCCTACACCCCGTGCATAGGTCGTGACCATTTTCAAATGAAATGAGCCAAGGATATCCAGGACACGGTCGAATTAACCCCCAATGCTTATGTTATCAAACAAGACAGATTAAAACGGGTTATGTAAATTTATTAATCACAATCCGATTAAATGATTTCATACCCGACCAAGTGGTATTATTATAATACCATATCCCAAGCCCGTATAAGGAAAAATAAGTTAAAAGAATTTACCTGATGCTAGCAGTAAAAATCCTAAAGCTTTTTGAAGGCACCTTCTACCGGAAGCTATTTAATCTGTATAGAAGGTTTATTAACCCATTAGGATGCTAACGGGTCTTTAATTTAGTCAAGGACTTAGACCGGCTAGCTAGAATGAAACCTTACGGTTCTAAACGCTAGATTAAGCGGAGACCGGAATAGAATGTGATTTAGACCCGACAAGCTTGGATACTTGTATAATATGGGTAAACCAAACACATTCTGGAAATTGAGGATTTAATGATAAGGTTTGACCCGTTTCGACTATTTTATGTAAACTAGTCACATAAGCCGATCCGAACACGTAACCGCGTAATGGGTAACCAAATAAATTATATATAGGTCTTAATCATTATTATGCTCAAAATATGTTAATACATCAGTAAGATGTTACAACATATGCCCAAAAAGTAATTTAAAACAAAATAAGTCCCATAAGGGCATTTTGGTAATTTTAATGCCCATAAAAGAGTTTAAACATTAAACTGAGTTTCAGGTCTGATTTAATTAGTAAAAATATATATTTTTATGAGTTATATCAGTAGGGTATTTTATATATGTGAAATTTATCCTATATAAGCAAACTATGTCCCGTATGGGCATTTTGGTAATTTCACATATGCTTTAAAGGTCCAAATATACTTCTGAGTTCAAAAACTTTGGCTTACTGTTTAATTATATAAATTAGCTTAAAACTTCAGTGGGTAATAAGTTTTATATGCCAAAAATAGTTTTTACCCATACTAGGTGCTAAAAACGCTTAAAAATCGGTTTTAAGGGATATTCGGTTTAAAATAGGAAATCTGAGTTTATGATCAGTTTATAAAGTTCAAAATACTTTATTTATCATATAGAATTAGTAGCAAAAGGTTTGACACTAAAAAGTTATCTAACACTCATTTTATGCATGAAAAGGGTAAAACCGAAAATTTCTGAATTCAAGCTATAATCCTATGTTATGCTCAGCCTAAAAATAAATAAAAATCTTCAAAAATCCCAAAATATTAGTTTACATCAGTAAATAAAAAGTTTGATATTAAAAATCGGGTTTAGATAGGTTTTATGCTAATGACGCCTTTTAAATAATAAAAAGTTCCTTAATTACGCTATTGAGCATAACTCCTATTCTAGACTTCCAATTGATGTCAAATTTTCGGGACATGTCTAAATATCAGTAGAAAAGATGTTAGTCCATTCACATTGCTAAAAATCTCAGTTGTATGTCAAAAGGGCGTTTATGGCATTATTAAGCATAATTACGATTAAGTGCATATAATTCAAACCACTAGGCACTATGCCATATAACTCCAGAGGGTTATACTACTAAGTAATGTGGTCCTAATGGAAGCTTAAAACATGGGAGAATTAAACTTAAACGGGTCAGAACTGAAAGTCAAAGCAAAAGTCAAGCTTTTGCGACTTTCGGTTATAAACTGACCTTAGACTATTAATTGTCGGGTTAGGACTGATAAAACATGTTTTAATATTAATTACCAAGTCATTAGAATGTTAAAATAAAATTTAGAACCTCTGTTTTACTAATTAAAATCATTTTTGTAATTTCTGTCCAGTTTGACTTTTTGTCAAACTACTTTGACCCGACAATTGACCAGTCAAACGAGATAATTAGGAGGTGCCCTTATAAGGGTTAACCACCTACACTAAAGTGGTTCTATAACCACTTTCAATTTGATCAGTGGTTAAACCATATGTAATTAAAACGAAAGTCAAACTAAATTTACGATAAGTTTGACTTTAGAGTAATTAAGCTAATTAAAACGACTAAGCAAGTAATTAGAGGCTTACTATAAGTCCTAGCTGTCTTTTCTACACTTCAAATTCTGCTCCTAGTGTTGCAAGCTCCAGATGCAGGTCCTTTGAAGTTGTTGCAAATAATGTGCCAAGAACACATGAACTAAGGTCTTTATATAATCAATTGCAAGATCTTAGATCACTTCCAGGTGTTATTGGAGGCCCTGGGATCACCCCAGGTGTCCTAACTAGTGTATTAAACCGACTTACAGCTCCCTAGGTCGATACAACCTAAGTTAAGGTAGTGGAACAGCTTAACCCGCACCTGGCAGCCATTTTCTGTTACTGGCAGTCTTACGCGGCCCGCGTAAGAGTTCTTAAGATCTTACGCGGCCCGCCTGGACCCTGGAAACTGGCAAAACAAGTTTGAATGTTGGCAGCTTTAGTCCCTGGTGCAATTAAACCCTTTCAAACCTTATTTTTGACATATAAGGCCCTTGTAGTTAGTTTGTTGAAGCTCAAGGATGTATAAACTAACTTCGTTAGACTCGGGTTCGTTAAATATCACTATGAAAGCAAGTTTCATCAAGTTGACACTTATAACCCAAAGTCTTGAAAACATGCTTAATGATCTCGAAACCACGTGAAATTTATACCACTTATTCTTACGAGTATATTTGAATATTTCGAAGCCTCGGTTTCATTAAAAGGTCACTCAGAGGTCAGAATCGACATGTTGACACGTTTAACCCTTGTAATTTAACAATCTTCTGATTATTTTCATATACGGCTTCTTATACCCAATCAATCACTCGTTTAAGAATATATTCATCATGTATGGTCATTCAGAGGCACAAGTTTGGCATGTTGACACTTTAAGTCCCTGTGGTTTCATAGATTCACTGTTTGACAACTTTGGTCCTTCAAACTCAATCTTTCACACCTTTAGAGTTTGGGACACGTGTCCTTACATAATTGGACACATTTTTTACGTGGTGTTACATCCTCACCCCCTTAAAAGAAATCTCGACCCTAAGATTTACTGGAATAAGTGAGGGTACTTTTGTCGCATAGTGGACTCAACTTCCCACGTAAATTCGGGACCTCTACGGGCGTACCACTTGACCTTTACTATAGGTACATGCTTCCTTCGAAGCTTTTTAACCTGTCGATCCTCGATCGATATAGGTCTTTCAACGAATCTCAAGCTTTCGTCAATCTGTACGTCTTTATGAGACATAGCCAGTGATTCGTCGGCTGGGCATTTCTTGAGATTACAAATGTAAAACACATTATGAATCCCACTCAGTTCCTCAGGCAAGTTTAGTTTATAAGCTACACTGCCGACACATTCGATAATCTCGAATGGTCCAATATATCTAGGGCTCAACTTGCCCTTTTTACCAAAACGCATCACACCTTTCCAGGGTGACACTTTCAACAGAACTTTATCGCCTACCTCAAACTTTAGAGGTTTTCGCCTCTTATTAGCATAACTTTTCTGCCTATCCCTGGCAGCTTTCAGGCGATCTCGAATCTTGACAATCTTGTCTGTTGTTTCAAGGACTATATCAGGTCCTGATAACTGAGCTTCTCCTACTTCTGCCTAACAGACAGGCGTCTGAATTTCCTACCATATAATGCCTCAAAAGGCGCAACCTTTATGCTTGTATGGTAGCTATTGTTATAGGAGAACTCTATCAATGGTAGGTGGTCATCCCAACTACCACCTAAATCAACAACACACGCACGAAGCATGTCTTCCAGAGTTTGAATTGTACGCTCACTCTGTCCATCAGTCTGAGGATGGTAAGCAGTACTAAAATTCAAACGTGTGCCCAAAGATTGTTGGAAACTTTTCCAAAAGTGTGAGGTGTATCTAGTATCTCTATCAGAGATAATAGATACCGGTATGCCATGAAGAGCTACAATCTTATCTACATACAACTGGGCTAATTTGTCAGAGCTATGAGTCTCCTTGATGGGTAAGAAATGTGCTGACTTAGTCAGTCTATCAACAATAACCCATATGGTATCATTTCCGTGCTTTGTTTTAGGTAACTTGGTTATGAAATCCATAGTTACCATTTCCCACTTCCATGTGGGAAGTTCTGGCTGTTGCAACAGGCCCGATGGCTTTTGATGTTCAGCTTTAATCTCTAAAAGAAGAAGAACCGCTCCATACGGTTGTTCTTTTAAAGAATCCTTGGCCTGGAAACCAATAGAATTCTCAGGCAATGAAGGAGCCATTGCAACCTTACGTTGGATAGAAAAGACCAAAGCAGTCATAAAAATAAGTAAATGCGCAGACGAAGATAAGATTATGTTTGCTTCTAATCTTTTAAAAAATGCAGCCTTAGAATTGTGGAATACTATTCTCCAGTCTAGAGGAAGTGACAGAGTTTATAATATGGAATGGATCAACTTTAAGGAAATGGTTGAAAGAAAATTCTGTCCTCCTAATGAGAAGGAACAAATAGCCAATAAGTTCCTAAATCTCAGAATGACTGGAATAGACTGCAAATGTTACACTACCATATTCTTCGAATATGCTAGGATAGTACCATCCTTAGCCTCACCCGAACCAGTATTAATCTCCCGTTACATTTGGGGATTAATTGGTGAGATTAGACATGTAGTCAAGGCAGCTAGATCGCAAACCATAGAAGAAGCAGTAGAATTAGCCAATACATTGACTGACGAACTGGTACGCACAACGGAAGAAAACCAGAGAAAAAACCTAGCTCAAAAGCTTACACAGGAATTCCGTTCTAGTAATTTCTACCGAGGGAAGGGAACAGATTCTTCTGCACCCTACTGCAAGAATTACAAAAGAAAGCATTTTGGAAAATGCTCTACATATTGCAACTTTTGCAAAATCTCTGGACACAAGGAAGAAGACTGTAGGAAGAAACCCGGTAATGGGATGTGCTTTAATTGTGGAGAAAAAGGACACATTAGACCAAACTGTCTGAAACTAGCTCTAGCCATGCCCAACAAGACTAAAACGGCAGAAGCACCCAAGAAGAATACCAGAGCTTTTGTTCTGACAGCTGAGGAAGCCAAGATGATTCCGGATGTGATCGCCGATACGTTTTTAGTTAATGACTTATTTTCCAAAGTATTGTTTGACTCTGGTGCAAACCAAAGTTTTATCAATACTTCTTTCTACCAATTTCTTGACCAACCCTTAGTCAAACTTCAACAAGACTGTCTGGTAGAAACGGCCAATGGAGAATCTATCAAGATAAGTGAAATCTTGCAGGGAGCAAGAATAGAAATCATAAACCATCATTTCTTTGCTAACCTTTACCCAATGAATCTGGCTGGTTTCGATGTTGTATTAGGAATGGATTGGTTGGTAGCCAATCGTGCCAGTATTTCATGTGATCAAAAGTTAGTACAAGTAAGTACACCAAGCGGTGAAAAGATCACAATTAAAGGAGATAAGCCAACTAGATCGACAAAATTCATCTCTGTGATGAAAGCTGCAAGTTATGAAAGGAAATGAGGAATAGTATATATGACTTCTTTAATCATCAATACTAAGGGAAAAGAATTAAAAGATATTCCTGTAATATCTAAATTCGTAGACGTTTTTTCCAGAAGAGTTACCTGGATTACCGCCTGATAGAGAGGTTGAATTTAGAATTCACCTAATACCAGGGACGTCGCCGATTGCCAAAGCACCATATCGATTAGCACCAACGGAAATGCAGGAACTAAAGAAGCAATTGGACGAACTTCTTAACAAAGGTTTTATACAACCAAGTTCATCCCCATGGGGAGCACCGGTGTTGTTTGTTAAGAAGAAAGATGGATCGATGCGTATGTACATTGACTATCGAGAATTGAACAAAGTCACGATTAAGAATCGGTACCCACTACAGAGAATCGATGATCTGTTCGATCAACTTCAAGGAGCTCGATTCTTTTCTAAGACCGGTTGATGCTCTGGATATCATCAATTGAAAGTACAGGAAGAGGATATTCCTAAAACTGCTTTCAGAACGAGATACGGTCATTATGAATTTACTGTCATACCATTGGGTTTAACCAATACCCCAGCCGCATTTATGGACATGATGAACATGATATGTAAACCATACCTGGATAAATTCAAAATTGTCTTTATAGATGATATTCTTATTTACTCTAAGAGTAAAGAGGACCATGCAGCCCATCTGCATACACTCCTCACATTGTTGAGAAAAGAGAAGCTTTATGCTAAATTCTCAAAATGTGAATTTTGGTTACAAGAAGTGCAATTCCTTAGACATCTGGTTAATCATGAAGGAATTCATGTGGATCCCACAAAGATCGAGGCGATTACTAAATGGAAAGTCCCTGAATCACCAACGGAAGTACGAAGTTTTCTTGGACTGGCAGGATATTATAGACGATTTATCCGTGATTTCTCTAGAATAGCCATTCCATTAACTAAACTAACCTGCAAATCAGTTAAGTTTGAATGGGGACCAAAACAGGAAGAAGCTTTTAAGATTCTTAAGCAGAGGTTAACCAACGCACCTATACTTGCATTACCAGAAGGAACTGAAGACTTTGTAGTCTATTGTGATGCATCTAAGTTAGGATATGGATGTGTGTTGATGCAACATCAAAAGGTTATAGCCTATGCCTCTAGACAACTTAAGAAACATGAAGAGAATTACACAACCCATGACCTAGAATTAGGAGCCATAGTTTTTGCCCTTAAGATTTGGAGACACTATTTATATGGAAATAAATTTGTTGTCTTCACCGATCATAAAAGTTTAAGATATATTTTCGGGCAAAAAGAATTAAATATGAGACAGAGACGTTGGATGGATGTTCTTAGTGATTATGATTGTGATATCCAGTATCACGCTGGAAAAGCCAATGTAGTAGCTGATGCTTTAAGTCAAAAGTATCATGAAAAACCAAAATGAGTACGTTCTCTCATATTAAATCTACAAGTAGATTTAAATGAACAAATCAGAGAAGTACATGAATCAGCAATCAAGGACGCTGCTGAAAAATTGAAAGGAATGATTAAGGAATTAGAACAAGGAACAAATGGAATTTGAAAGTTCCATAAGAAAAGGATATGGATACCTAAACAAGGAAACCTACGTCATAGAATTCTAGAAGAAGCTCATAAATCTAAGTATACGATACATCCTGGAAGTGATAAGATGTATCTAGATCTAAGAAAGAATTTCTGGTGGTTAGGAATGAAAAAGGATATAGCTAATTATGTTGTTAAATGTCTAACTTGTTCTCAAGTTAAAGCTGAGCATAAAAAACCCTCAGGATTATTGCAACAGTTAGAAATGCCCATATGGAAATGGGAATTGATCACAATGGATTTTGTTACCAAATTTCCCAAGACAAGAAAAGGAAATGATACAATCTGGGTGATTGTAGACAGATTGACTAAATCTGCTCATTTCTTACCCATGAAGAAAACTTTCAGTATGGAACAATTAGCCAAGCTATATGTAAATGAAATAGTTTCATTACATGGAATTCCGTTGTCTATCGTATCCGATAGAGATAGCCGTTTTACTTTTCATTTTTGGACAAGTTTCCAAAAAGCAATGGGAACCAAGTTGAATCTAAGCACAGCTTACCATCCACAGACAGGCGGACAAAGCAAAAGGACAATCCAGACTATGGAAGATATGCTTAGAGCTTGTGTAATTGATTTCGGAGGAAATCGGGACGACCATTTACCATTAACAAAATTTTCCTACAATAACAGCTATCATACTAGCATTAATGCTGCACCATTTGAGGCACTTTATGGACCAAAGTGCAGAACTCCAGTCTGCTGGGCAGATATTGGAGAAAAACAATTATCTGGACCAGAAATAGTGCAAGAAATGACATATAAGATAATTCAAGTCAAGGAAAGGCTAAAAGCAGCACGAGATCGTCAAAAGATTTATGCTGAAAATAGACGAAAAGCATTGGAATTTCAGGTAGGAGATAAAGTATTATTAAAAGTTTCTCCATGGAAAGGAGTGGTCAGATTCATTAAGAGAGGGAAGCTAAGCCCAGGTATGTTGGACCTTTTGAGATTATTAGAAGAATAGGACCTGTAGTTTATCAGCTACAACTGCCAGAGGAAATGGCAGGAATACATGATGTATTTCATGTATCTAATCTAAAAAAGTGTTTAGCAGACGAAACTCTAGTAATGCCTCTTAAGGATATAGAGGTAAATGAGAAACTTAAGTTTATCGAGAAACCCGTTCAGATTGAAGATAGGAAGATCAAGAATCTCAAACACAAGAGATTAGTTCTAGTCAAAGTGAAATGGGATTCCAAAAGAGGACCAGAATACACTTGGGAACTCGAATCAGAAATGCAAAGGAAATACCCACACCTGTTCCAGTAGATCTCGAGGACGAGATCCAAAACAAGATGGGGAGGATATAACAACCCTCCTAAAAAATATTTTGGACACCCGAAAAGTCCTAAATTACCCCGTAAGAACCGGACCCGAAATAACCCTATACTTGTAAAAATCAACAAAAACTAAATTTGACAGTCTCTCGCGGGCCGCGACGGTGACCTCTTGGTCTGTCGAGGGGCACGACTGCCTGGTTCTTATCCGGACACGTGGCGTGCCACGTGGCACCTGACTCAGCAAAGCTACACGCTGACTCAGCAAGCCTATAACTGCCTTTCAGGCGCTCGCGGGTCGCGAAGGCCTTCTCTATATCTCTCGCGGGGAGCGAGACCCCTCGTCAGGACTATATAAGGGGCTTCAAGCTTATTTGTTCGTCATTCAATTTCATATTTCTCTCTAAATTCTCTAGTAGTAGAAATTATACCCGAGCATAATACCCACTATATAGCAAAGCTTTGCCTCGTTGTAAGTACTATAACCCTGCTATTTCCCTACACGATCGATTTAGAATTTCCGTAATGCATGTCGGCTCCACCCGAATCAGTCATTAGAATTCTGTCTCGTGTGTGTACACTTGATTGATTTAGAATTTCCGTAATGCATGTCGGCTCTGCCCGACTCAGTCATTGGAATTCTGTCTCGAGTTGTACGTTTAAGTTGAATTGGGTTATGTTACTAACACGTGTGCATTATTTGATTTACTAGATAATAACCAAGAGATTCTCAGGAAGCCTTAGTATTATCTAAACTTGCAATGTGAGTACATTCTCTTTTTATAAATCTTTTTATAAAAACCTCAATTGTTTAAAATAATACTTAACAATAATTGAGTATTTGTAAGTCTACAATTACGGCCGGTATGTTGGGGTTTTGTATACAAAATTTGTGAGACATTACCATTGGACAAAGAGTTAGCCAATGAGTAATATGACCCAAAAGTCGGGTTGACAGTACTGATTGAGTAATTGATTAGATCAAGCAAACGTAATTGCGGGTTGCCCCCAATTCTGTTAAAATGTAAAACCATTTTGATTAAACTGGGATGCACTCACCAGTATTTCTTGCTGACAAAATGTTTTTAAAACGCATTTCAGGTAACATAATGTGAAAGCCCAATAGAAGCCAGCTGGAGAGCACTGAAGGCTTGGAATAGTGGCTATAAACGTTACCTAAATAAAAAAGACATTTTGTTTTCATTAATTAGATTTTATCCCTATCAATGTAGTATCAAATGAACTTGGGTTTTATCCCCATGAATTATTCTTATAAAATTTTGGTGTTTTACTCTGATAAAAATATTTCCTAACTACGGTCCTAATGTATTCCGCTGCCAAATTAATAAACACCGATACCACCCACTCTAAGGCTCGCGACCGCCCGCTCCCGGGTAGGGGTCGGGTTGCGACATATTGATAAGTTGAAATTGGGTTATTTTACTAACACGCGTGCATTGTATGTTTTTAATAGAAACTCAAGAAAATAATCAGGAAATATTACCAGGAAGCCCGTAGAAATACCTAAGTTTACAAAGTGAGTCATTCTCTTTTTTCTCACAGTTTGTGAGCCATTATTTCAAATGCTTTACAAAACCCTAAATGTTTCAATTATAGTGATTTAGTCTTTGTATTCTACAATTGCTGCCAGTATTATGGGGTTTGTATACAGTACTTGATAATCGTCACAGATCCGTCGAGTGACAAGTACTGAACGAGTAACTGGGTAAATATAAACATTGTAATCGCTCTTAATACTGTAAAGATATAAAAGCTTATTTTTGGTAAACTGGAATGTACTCGCCAGTATTTCTTACTGATAAAATATTTTTAAAACGCGTTTCAGGTAACTTGATGTGAAGCTATTAGAAGCCAGCTATGGAGCACTGAAGGCTTAAATAAAGTGGTTATAAGTTACCTAAATAAAAGATGAAATTCATGTTTTCAGAAAATAGGGTTTATCCTTATAAATATATTATAAATGAAATATGAGTTTTATGCCATTTGTTCACTATAAAGTTGGTGTTTTATAAACTCTGAAATTATTTCATAACTACGATCCTGATGAAAATTTTCCGCTGCGTAATTAACAAACACCGGTACCACTTGACTGGTTCACGGCTCGCGCTCCCAGGGTGGGGTCAGGGGTTGTGACATTAGTGGTCACCCAAAATTATATGCTTATTTGTATATTATGTGTATTATGTATTAGTGTACATGTAGGGATTTATAATTCACTAAATAATCGCAAGAAATATAAATACAAAGTACACCCCAAAATAGATTGGAAAATAATTAAGTATAAAATACATATACGGTAATATTTTGTTGTTTTGTTACAACTTAAACAATTCTTTTTATAATCTATCCGTGCGTTTCATTATTTGCTCATTCATGATCTGGTTATGCAAATTTTAGGATGCACATAAAAGCAGTTTCTGGACTACAAGCCACTGAACTATTATGGCACCGGCGGTGCAATGGCTTTTGTGCGCTGGACTGAGAAAACAGATCCAGGCATCCGAATGAGCAAATGTTCCGCTGATTAGAAAGTTGCTTTTGTCACTAGTTTGTTTGTTGATGAGGCACTTACTTGGTGGAATTTACAAGTGCAAACGTTGGGTGACGATACTGCTTATAGGATGTCATAGGATGAGCTGAAAGAACGAATGAAGGAAAATTACTGTTCCCGGGCTGAACTCCAGCAATTGGAGACTGAATTCTGGAACCTTACCATGGTCGGAGCCGACATTGTGGGGTACACGCAAAGGTTTCACGACCTATCTCGCGTGATCCCTTATCTTGTAACGCCGGAATTCATCCCGAGATTCGAAGCATGGTTACATCGGCAAACCCTACCACTATCACACAGGCTGTGATGTTAGCCGTGAGTCTCACTGAAGACGTAGTAAGGATGAAGAAATTGTTTGTGAAAGGAACTGAGAAGAAAGAATCTCATGTTGAGTCTTCCAGTGATGGAAATAGGAAGTACTCGAATTTCAAGAAGGGAACTCGTGTCAACAACAACAATAACAATAACAACAACAACACCAACAACAGCAACCAGAAAAGTGACCAATCTGCCTAAATAGGCAAAAGCGTTTGTAGCCATAAACGACACTAGGGTTAAGAAGTATCCGGGTAATTTTCCCAAGTGTGAAAGATGCAAGTACCATCACTTGGGTGCTTGTCGGGTGATTAAACGTGATAAGTGTGTCAAGAATTGAAGTGTGGCTGCTCGACCAGCAAGTGAGAATGGGAAAAGCTGAAGGTAACGGGCGTCATTCCCAACACCTTCGATCGAGAAAGTGCCGCAAATGCGACTAAGACGGTTAATGTGGGCGGGGGCATCCTCGTCATCATGACCGTGGAATTGGCATGAGTTGGTGATAGCGGTCATGACATAAGACGGGATCTGCCAAGATTTATCACTATTGATTTGGGGAAGGGTGATGGGTGAGTTCACACCAGTGAAACCGGTGGTGGATTGTTTTTGAACGGTTTGATGGTTGTTCATGTTCGGCGCGGTGGGTTGCGGACTTGGAGGACGGGAAGGTGGTGGGGAATTATGGGGTGATGACTTGGGTGTGAAGTCAAAGCTAGGTGGTTTAGATTGGAGGTTAGAATCAGAACGGGCAGACGAAGAGGAAGAAAATGTAATTACCTTAGGGGTTGAAGAGGAGAAGGATGGCTTGTCCGTTGGTGGCTTCGGCGGTGGTCCTTGCAAACGTGTATGGGGCATCCACTGAAAAAACCACAATTGGACACGTAAGACGACTCACACAAATGAATAAATAAAAATAAAAATAACAATAAAAATAAAATACACTATAAAAATAACTATTTAGACTCCTACGACTCAAACAAACAATTAGCAAGTATGATGTCAAATAAGTCCAAATAAAGTAACAAACGCAATTGCCAAAGAGTCACCGGCAACGGCGCCAAAAACTTGATGTGCTAAAAGTAGTTTAATAAAAACAAACTAAATTAACCTAATCTAGACACAAAGTAATACTCTAGACTCTCTAAACTCGACTAAACTACTGACCGACAAGTGAACCGATCGACTCTAGTAAAGCTAAGTAAGTCCGGATATCAAACCCCAGGACTCAATTTAACTACGCTAATTAACATATCTAAACTGACACGAACATGACACTAATTGTTTTTATATTTTTTTTTTGGGGGGGGGGTTAAAAATCCTAATTTGCAATAAAATTAATTAACTAAAACAAACTTGAACGCGATTAAAACTAGAATTAAACTTAGTGATGACAAATAACTACCTAGGTTAGACTCCCAATTGTTATCGTATGGCTTTCTATCAGATGTTAATGCGCTATGGAATCGGGATCTTTAAATGCTAGATCCTAAGAATAACCGAACAGGACCCCCGACCCTTCTCGGGATGACATCTATGGAACTCTAAAGGATTGTTACAATTACCGGTTAACTAGATTCCCTCACAGTTATCTAGTTATCTAGAAAAGTGCCCTAAAGTGACTTACTACCTCACAGTGGAAAGTCTACGATAACTATGGAACTCGATTTGGTTTAATAGACAATGACTTGGAAAGGCAACTAAAACCGGCTTCTCATAGTTCTAACAATTTACCAATCTAGACCTATTAATAACCTAGCACCTCACAGCGACCAGAATTAGTAGAATATCTAAACCGAATTAAATCATGAAAATTGTTTCTGTGGTTTACTGGCCAATTCACCATAAGATTACCCAAAACCCCAAAGGACCCGATAATCAACATAAACTCATTATATGAAAGACATTCATCAAAATCTATGTGAAACAAATAATCAATCAATAAACATGTAAAGATACACATACACACCAAATCAAAGTACCAAAGTTCTTTACTTTTCAAGATAAATCCATAAACTTCATTAATATCCAATAAAAATCCGAACTTTAACAATTATTCATCACAACCTAAGTAGCTTTAAGTGTTTAGCTAAGAAACATGATTGAAAACAGTAAAACAAAGGTTCTAAACAGAGAATTCATCATAGTAGAAGAGAAAATTAAGAAACAAGATGAACCGGGAAGATAAAACTTGTTAAATCTTCGATCTTTAAGCTTCCAGCTCCTACCAAACGATTCCTAAGCTTGACTGCCATCAATACTGTGCTAAATCAGTGCTCAAAGTCGTCCAAGGATCTCCAATTACGTCTAGGGATTTAATTATGGTGAAAATTAATAATGTATATATACTTTTCTAAACCCTTGAATAAACGAATTTCACTGACATAATACAGTTGTGACGGGCCGCGACACATTTGGATATGGTTATCGTGCCCCACGACGCTACATATTCAGTCAACGAGTCAATTAAGTCTTTGGTGACCCGTGATACCCTCTATCAAGACCCTCGCGGCCCATCAAAAGCCTTAAAATCTTTATTTTTCATTCCGTTTCATATTTCGAGTTTCCGTTCACGTTCTGGTACTTGGTTTTCTCATATTTTGGCTCGTTTTCTACCATTTTCAGCTGCTTTCATCAACCAAGACCTGCAAAACACGAACGGATCAAAAGTATATACATTCTAACTAAAACCGAAACTAATTCTAACGAAAAACGTACAAAACTATACAAGATAAATAGATGTATTTTACAATACATCAAGTGACTATCCGAGTAACAAGTAAGCAAACCACAAGGAACAAACATGCTATTTTGAAAATGTGGGGACTAAAAGGTGAAAAAATCGCAAACCACAGGGACTATCCAGGCAATTAACTCATTTAATTATTTATTTTAGGTAACTCTTTGTTAGTGTTGAGGAAAAATGATGAATGAATCTGATGATCAGAAAGAAGATGCATGACTATTGGACAAGAGGAAGAGAAAATTGGCATCAAAGATGACCAGGAAGTCTTCTACAACAAAAGAAGAAGATTGGATCAAAAGAATCTGATATTTATCATCAGAATCTGATCAGATCATTAGAAATCTGATGATCATAGACATCAGATTTTTGATAAGGAGTTCATCAGAATTCTAATGAAGCAACTTGCTAAACCGATAAGGTTCTGCACGAACTTCAAAGTGACTAGTCGACCAAAGGATTCAATGAATATGCCAAAAAAGCTACTTTTCACAATACAATTGCATGAATAAACAAATGTTTATTCATGCCCAATATTCTCTATAAATAGAGAATAAAAACATCAATGAGCTGAGTGAGTTAATACATCTTACAAAACTCCACTGCCCTCACCACAAAATTTTTAAGTATTTGTTTGTAATAGCCAATAACCATACAATCAACTTTGTAACCTTTTCAAAGTGATATAAACTTGAAAATTTTGTATCTCAATTTTTTCAAAGTTCGATTTCTAACTGCGCACATTATTTTCTACATTGGTTGAAATCACTTGCCAACTTTAGTTAAATATCATTAATCAGGGATCAACAATTTATAATTGATTTCTAAAATCCATATGGTCTTTTATGTTGATATTAAAAATATAAATTTATCTATAAAAGAAAAAACCCTTCTTTCTCTCTCTTTCTCTCACACCCCTCTCTCCCCTACCTTTTCTACCACCACCACCTCTCCCCTCTGAAAAATTATTCTCCTCAAAACAACCACATACCAGATCTGAAAAAAGGCGATTCATGCCCTAAAGATTTGTTACAATATAAAAAGAGGATTCAAGCCCCAAAACCCTAGTTTCCATCTACCTTGTCTGGAAACAGCGGTGACGGATCTAAACCATAGCAACGTCTAATCTTTGATTAACTAGAAAATCGTATGTCTGGAAACAGTGGTTCGGTTCAATACAAGTAGTCAAAGAGTTTTCACACTGAAATCGTTTTTACAACGATCCATGGGTTTTCTTCCAGGGGAGACGAAGGGTTTAAAACAAGACAAAATTGGATAAATCAACCTTTATGTTATACTTAAACTGCACTTCGTACCTATCACCATGAAATCGGCCAAACCCAACCTTTATGTTCATATTTTGATACACGGTACAACCTTTAACACAATCTCTGTTTAATTTCTTGGTTAAGTTACCTCACATGCTTTGCATGTGAGGGCTTTTTGCCCTTTTTTTAAAACCCTTATTTAATTTATATTTTTTTTTAAACCACAATACCATGATCATTAACAACCACACCTCCTTTATCCCCGTGCCTTCATCAACAACCACCAACAATCGCTCACTACCACTACCATTCTAGCTAGTTTCACCACCATGAACCACCATTTACTCTTCTGCATGTAAAAAGGACAAAAATTCAATTATTTGATTAACTTATCTAGAAAGCTCTTGTTTACTTGATAAATAAGGGGTAAAATTCATATCTAAAATATCTAAATAAGAAACAGAATTTATAATACGAGTTGAATTGTAACGATAATTAATTAATAATGGGAAGAAGGAGCATACCTCACTAGTGCTCCATAGTTTCACAGAACAATCATCTCTTCCACGGCTAATTTTATAGGGTCAACTCAAGAAAAGTTAACAGTCCATGCTCTCTTTTCGTGCCCAATTTGATGAAAAAATACAAGACCCAGGGTAAACAAATTTGCTTTGTGGTGAATTATTAAAATGGCTTTGAGGTAACTTATATAAAATGTATTGGAAAAGACCAAAATACCCTCACATGCAAAGCATGTGAGGTAACTTAACTAAGAAATTTAATGGGTTTAATGTTAAAGGTTGACTTATGTATCAAAACATGAACATAAAGGTTGGTTTTCGCCAATTTTATAGTGAAAGGTATGGAGTGTAGTTTAGGTATAACATAAAGGTTGATTTATGTAAGTTTGTCTTAAAACAACTACAACGTCGGAGATTGATGAGTAGTATCAACAATAATGGCGCTGCTACCAGGCAAATAACCGTCCAATACTTTTTCGACAGTAAAATCGACATCGGCGGCTAAACCGAGCCACTATTTTGAGATCCGTAAACTAGGGTTTGATGATGATGGGGTGAGAATAGCCGACGTGCCACCACTATGAGATATGTAAAGGGCGAAATAGTTTGTTTTGGGTGAATAGTGATGGACTATCTTGTGGATGATTTGTGAAATTGTTTGAGGAGAATTAGATTAAAGTATCTAAAGGTGGTGGTGGTGATAGTGGCAGGTGGTAGTGGTTGGTGATGGAGAAGAAAGCGAGAATAGAGAGGAGAGATGGTGTTTGAAGTGTTATGTATATATATATAAAGAAATATTATATATGTAAATTACCAAAAATACCCTTAGTTTTATCTTTAAAATTATGAAAATACCCTTCTAGTTAACATACAATATAGATGGTGTTAAAGCCATGGAGCAAACTGGCGACAAAACGAAACATCAAGGTGGAAAATGATACTTTGTAAACTATTGGGTCAAAATCGTTAAAATAACCAAACCACCGGAAGCAAAACAGAAATTAACTCTTTAATAAATATAAACCAACTATTGGGCTGCATTTAAGCACGTTATAACTTATAAGTAGGTTACGGCCCATTTGGTAATAAAGATCCAGAGAAAAGGCTACATCTTACAACTTTACAAGTCGTTCAAGGCCCATTTAGCAAATACCAACTTCAAAATTAAAATCCTACGTGGCAGACTCTGATTGGTTTAATTGATGTGGCACCCTACGAAAGTAAACTCCAAAAAGGTGAACAACCCTCGGCGTTATTTTCATACACAAAATATCAGATCTTCAAACGCGATTGAATCTCACATCTCTTTGATCTCTTCACGCAAGGTTAGTTGATCTTTCTATTCACATCGATTTAATATTTAATGATTGTGTTGTTCATGAATCGTAGAATTTGTCGATATAATTTCGATTTGAAGTTCGTACAACTATAATTTAGATCTGTTTCTGATTTGATGTATTAATGTATAATACCGATGAATTAACGCATATGATTCAATTGAATTGTTGGATTCTTCGTTGTATGCTGTAGAATTAGATCGTTGATCGATTGTTTGTTTGTTATAGGATGTGTGTATTGTTTGATTTTGCAACTTTATTTCGATTTATGTGTGTAGCGATAACGTTAGATTGATCGGATTTCGATTGATGTATAAGTAGTTGAAGTTTGCCTGTTATGATTATTAGATTTGCTTTTGCAATTTAGTGTTTGGTTGAAGTAAGTTCATGCTAGGTCAAAGGAAAAAGTTATACACTAAACATAACTATTTTACTTGTTGAAATTGTTAAAAGAACATTATTGAATGTTGTGATGAGTAATGTTAGGCAATTTTCAATGGTTGTTTTGCAACAAATTCATATGCACTATGATTAGAATTGGTTACCCTAGGAGATTTCGTTTCGTGTAGCCGTAAATAAAGGCTTCTTGAGAAATTAAGATTTGCTTAAACTTATCTTGTTTTTTGAGAAAAATAAAGGTTTCGATGGTTATATTGCTGCGTTATATGTGGAATTTAAATGTATAATCCATGGTTATAGTTTGAATTGTGGAGTTGGGTAGAAATAAGTTGTAAAGCTTGTAGATGTAACATTACTAAACAAATTTATGATTTCTACAATTGATACACTTGTACCATATTTTGAGTCTAATTTTTCTCCTAGAAGTCCAACCTAGGACTTTCAATATTAGTTAATTGATCAGAGTTGTTTTTTTAATTTTGAAACATACTTTTGTCATACATTTTTAGTAATTTGTCCACACATCATTACTTTTGTTTGAACCAAACCAAACCAAACTGTATCAATATTATCTCATTTGGCATTTAAAACTCAAATATCAAGTCTTTCTTTTGGATGAAGAAATTGGTCATTTATGTATGTTTCCATGAATTCGGCACATGGATTGAAAAGGGTACTGTTTTGCACAGATTGACTAAATATGGTTGCAAAAATACATTATTTTACTTTTCACAACGATCTAATTATATGAATAAACTGATTTAGGAGGTTTATGTATTAGTTAGTACAATTTGGAGAACATTCCACCCTCGTTTGACACATGCATTTTTTGCTAAGTTTTTAGATTTGACCCTTTGGGGATGAAACACAATCCAATTTGATCCCATATATGAATCTAATGGTTTCAGTATATACACTTTTTTGGTACAGAATGGCTTTGAATGGGGGAGCTCCACCAAGAGGAAGCGCAGCAGCAGCTGCCGCCAACTTACGAAGGAGGAGAACGGGTGGAACTGGTGGGGCGGCAAGTGGGACAGCTGGCAACATGCTCCAGTTCTACACTGATGATGCACCTGGACTAAAGATCTCCCCAAATGTTGTTCTTGTGATGAGCATTGGGTTCATTGCCTTTGTTGCTGTACTTCATGTCATGGGTAAGCTTTACTTCGTCCGTAAGGAGTAAGGCGAGTATCATATTGTCAAAAGATGAACTCAGTGACTAGTTTTGGTTTTCACAGTTTAGTTTGTACTTTTTGTTGGGATAAGTGGTCAGAGCTTTTTTTTTTTCTTTACGTATCGTTGAAATCCTTGAAATGAGACACTGTGCTAGTTCTTAAAATCGGTTTTATTAACTTTGTGAGTAGGAATGATAATCATATGGACCCACAAAATGCTTAACAAGCACTTTGAGAATCGTGGTCGTCGGCAAAATGGGTGGGTGAGATTATGTAATGGGTTCTGTAGGGTTGGGCAGGCTTGAAAATCGTTTTTATTTTCCAATTTTACATCTTTTTACATAATTTATACCTTAAATAATGTAACTAATTGCAAAATAATTGTATGCAGTAAGGTTTTCATGCATTCAAATAGAGGTGCACAAATAGGGTTCAAACCCTAAACTGGTTCGGGTTGGTCAACAAAAAGTCAAAACCGGTTTGGTTGGTTGACCGGTTTTTACTGGTTCAGGTTCAAACCGGTTTCAAACGAGAGGAATACAAGCCGGTTAGAAACTAACGTTTTTTTGTATGCTGGTTGCGAGTTGGTTTCTATGTATTCTGGTTTCAAACCATGTATGCTGGTTTGAAACCTGTTTTCGCTCGGGTCGGTTTGCCGGTTTTGGTTCTCCAACCCTTTTTACTTCCCTCTGTTAGTTATTCTGTTTCTGCTATCGATATGGATATGTTTATGATTTGGAGAAAAGTAAATAGCAGAGATGCCAAAATGAGCTAGTGAGGGAACGGATGCAAAAACATGTTTTGGTTAACTCACATTCTATTATATGAGTTTTACAAAAATTAATCTTACCTGTTTATCCACAACCCAATTTAAGCACGATTTGTTTATTAAACGGATTAGATACTTAAGTCCCAAAACTAGTGCTGGAACCGAACGTTTAGCGAACAGTTCGTGAACCGTTCGACGGGAAGTTCGTTTATGTTCGTTCGATTAGCTTAACGAACGAATACGAACAAATTTTTTTTTCCGGTTAGCTTAGCGAATGAACGCAAACACAGGTCTTGTTCGTTCGACTGCGTTCGTAAACGTTCGGTTACCTTCATTCATGTTTGTTCGTTTATATTAAAAAAACAATAAATAATAAACCTTCTATCTAAACATATTAAAAACTTGTAACCTTTTTTTTTCTAAGTTAGCTAAAATGTGGACATTATAAGACATTTTTTGGGATGATTATGTTTAGGTTAGTTCAACTTTGAATAATTACGTTTAAGTTAGTTAAACTTGATTCATCGTTTGGTGGTTGTAGTAGACTTCTTGTGTTTTGATTTATTATTTGATGGTTGTATTTAACTACTTGTGTCCAATGTTTAAGGATAACAATGTTTTTATTTTTTATTTTCAAGTTAAATGTTCGTTTATGTTCGTTTGTGTTCGAGACCAGTGTTCACGAACTGTTCGTGAACAGTTTATGAACATTTAATTTCCTTAACGAACGAACATGAACATGGCCTTGTTCGTGTTCATTCGGTTCGTTTATAGCCCTACCCATAACCCCAGGGGCTAACCTATGTTTAGGCATAGGTGCCAATTGACGCCAAAGGGCCTTTGGTCTAGTGCTATCAAGGTGTTGTATAAGGATTTGTTTTTTGTTATGGTGAGGGTTAACCTGTTAAAAAAAGGTGTCAATAGACAATCATCAATTTTTTTTAGTATACATATAATAGAAACCTGCTCGTCCACATGATATATATATATTTTTTTTTACCAATGACAACAAAATTTTGATAATTTTTTTCTGATCTTACCGAAATTCACTTCTTAAAAATTTAATAAAGAAAATATTAATCTCATTTAAATTAACAAATATAATAATATATACTATTAATAAAGACAACCCATATTAAAGTCCAATCCATTACCCATATTAAATTTTAATACGCACACCCCATAGTAAAGCCCATTACCCATATTAAAGTCCTAAACTGTCTCAATTCCAAAACTACTGGACACACATTTTAGCCGCTCATCTGATTTATTAGTTCGCCACAACCGACGCTCCTCCACTCATGTCCACCACCACTCCGGCCTCTGCCACCCCAGATACCCACCGGACCTTGATTTTAGGTATGCTTGCTTGTTTGTCTCTCTATATTTTACTTTAATGTTATGCTTATTTAAATGTTCATAGTTTGGTTGATGATTATTTGAATTTTTGTCATTTGTTTGCTTCATGTTTAGATTGAATATTTGATAATTAAAGTTAGAAATTAGTCATTTATTACTTTGATTGTTTCATTTTTTTTTTTCACGAATAAAATAAGTTATTTTTATTTATATATAAAATACTGGCCGAGTTACATCAATATCGCAGGTAAGCGAGCAACAAGCTGCGCCGCTACCCCTTTCTGAAGAGCAAACCCTAGCCTATTAAAGACAAACATCTGTCCCCCTGTTGATGAGCAACTGCTGTGGACAACCTTTTGGACCCTAGTCAACAAACGGATAGCTTCTGGAGCTAGGGAGCCAAAGGTGTCGAAGGCGAAGGGGACAAATGCATGTTGGTTAGTGGTAACGCTAGACGTTTTCGGCCTACTTTGTTGTATAGCATTTTGTTTGTGTTGCTACTTGTTGGATTAATATGGAAATTACAAAGATGTGTTCGACTTCGTTACTAAATGTTAATAGTGTGCACAATAATTGCATTAAAATTAAAAATGTGACCCGGCCCGAACTAGACCAAAAAACTCTAGAATTGAGCAGTGCAAATCTGAACACCGGATATTTATGACCCTCATGGGAAAAGAAAAATGATCGTGTCCGTGATAGAAACTAGAAATTGGATTGATTGAAATACTGAAATTGGAATAAAAGATAAGCCAACTCAAGATGACGATTTTCCAAATACAATAACAGAACCAGAAAATATATTAACATCGACAAAACAGAATAACCCTAAACATCCTTACTTAACTAAGGGAATAGTGGGAACAGTTGAACCCACTATTCCTGATTTTGTGGGTTAACAACAGCCCACGTTCTAAACTACATTTGATTGGGCCCTGGATCATATTGTGGATTACAATATACAAGTGGAGCTGGGCCTGGATCAGTTGGGTTCGAATCAGTCTGTCACTCCCTAAGCCATCTAATTTCGTGTTAGATTCTTATCTTAGTGGGAATGTCGCTCCAATTTAACACATTTTCGTCGAATTTTTGACCCTAGCTTATTCTTTTTTCGATTGAATGTTACTTTGTGACTATGTTTCTTATTTGATCCAAGATAAAACATCATCTAATTCAACCCAACTGTAAAAAATGCTAGTTCGAAGTTGATTTTTACCTAAAGTAGTTCACAAAGTGAGAAGTAGAACACCTTCATAGCTCATAAAACAAAATGAGGGGTACAGACTAATTCTATAGTGGATTTGTTTTAAGGTACTAAGATATAAAAAAAAGGTTAAAATATCACATTTATCAAACATGTAAAAGATATCTATTTTTATAGACAATGAGAAATATAAAAAGACAAAGAATCTTCACACTTATAGTTATAACTGTAGAAAAACATATTGTCACTTTAAAAGCATGCAAAGTCATACAACTTCTCTACAATGTCCAAACATGCTTATAAATGAACCAATGTTTTCTATAATTCAAGCACGAAAATTCTTGACTTTTTATTTTATTTTATAATTTTGTGTTGGTATAAACCTAAACATCTTTAGGATGTCTATAAATGTGAAAAACTTGATAAAAATTAATAAAACTTAAGAATGCAGAAAAAGTTTTATCCAATTCATATATTTGTTGTGGTTTTAGCATATAAGGTATCTTGGATAGTTTGACTTAACATCATGCCGAAACAAAGGTAAAACGACCATTGTGGTTGACATACGAACAAAGAAGGCGCATTTGTCACAATAAAAAGTACAAACAAGTACCTAAAAAAACACTTTATAGCATGTTCTAAACCTTTCAGACTCACTTGATGATTAGAGCGATAAAAAAAACTTAAATGAAGACTTCTGGTCTCTATCGTCTGCATCAAGAGCGAAAAATTTTGCCTTCATTTGGTTGGATTTCAAAGCGGTATCAACGTTGGAAAGGCAGGGTGGTTGACTGATATAAGCCAGCAGATTGACCTGAAAGTAAATATATTGCTTCTGAGATTAGCTTAGAGAGATTATGTTTGGTTTCTAATGGCTCAAAGAGGTTAAGATAAAGTGTTTACCCAAAAACGAAAGCTGTATCGGATTCTGTTTTTATAATAATATAGCTTTTGTAATCATATATAACACTTAAAAATACAAAAAAAAACTTTGCTGATGAAAAATCATGTTTTGACCCATTATCCATTCCGTCGGCCCACTTATTTTACCAAATCAAGACTTGGCTCAAAAAGCCCATTACTAAATTCTCCGATAAAAGCCCAGTCCTAAATACCCATTCCAGGCCAAGCCCAGTCCCTAACCAAAGATATTAGAGGCCCATTTGGCCTCAACACAGTTCTAACTTCAAGTTTTTCCTCTTTCTTTTTTTTGTTATTTTATTAAATACTACCCACTTAAGTAACATCCATGAATGACATACCTTCAAATTGGTGTCCTCATATTGTGGGGCACTGTACTTAGGATAATATTCCGCAACTCAATGCAGTGAGGGGGAATAACGTCGTATAAACTGGAACGATAATAGCAAATGAACTCTGGGAAATCATGACTCAGCACCAACAACATCCGACGTGTGTAATTGTAAAGAACAAGAACCTGAATGCTCAAGAAAGAAACATGCAACTAGTTATGAATTTTGAATCTGTAAATATAGATGGAAGACACGCGTAAGCGCGCGCGTGTGTGTGTATATATATGTTTTGCTGGTAAAGAATGCAAACCTGCTCAGTAACTTCGCCGCTCCTTAAAATAGGTTCCATGAACCGCAATACATCTATTACAAGACACTTAAAATATGGCCATCCTTGATGATTATCTTGATTGAGAAGTTTCGGCATGAAATCTGTAAGTGTGACCAGCTCAAGCCATGCAAAGCTGCAGAACAAACATCGTGTTCAAACAATAAACGATGAATACTAGAACACTAATTTGCTTGATAAATATACACACGTGTATGCAAAAGTGAGTCGTTAAATTAGTAAACGCTATGTATTCCTTTTAACCGCAAGCTGCACGTACCTGAATTCAGGAACTTTTGCTGGCTGCAGGGCATGGAACGACTGTGCCAGACCTGCCAAAACCTGAAGAAGCCACGAAAATTAGTAACTTAAAACACAAAAATAATAATGACGAATTTATTTTTTTTAAAAGAAAAACATATACATGAAAATCTGCATCAAGGATGACCGAGTTCACTGTATTAAGCCGATTCAAAATGTTGTTGAATATTCGAAAATATGGCTTGGGATTGAATGTTGATTTCCTTTCGTTAGCATCCTTTGTAATGAATCCCACCATAACCGTTAACACCTGTAGCGTAAAAGGCAAATTAAAGTTAAAATTATCATTGATCAAACATTTAATAAATTAATGATTTAATTCCAAATTTGTACCTTTAACAAAAGAGAGTACTTGGTTGACTTTTCATTATCAGGATAAAACTATAGCCAAAACAAGAAAAAGCATGTCAAGTTGATGAAATAAACATTGATCATTCATATATAAAAGCAATTTCCATGAACACTACCTTCAAGACCGAAAAGACAACGTCTGTGTATATATCAATGGCAAGGAAAGATGACGTGTCTTGTTGGTGAAATTGCATAGGGCTTGGATTGATCTCAAAAGGTCGATAGTGTGATATAACGAGTTCCTATGAATATAACAGGTGATCATCAAGATAGGTTCTTTTTTCTTTTTATCTTAACATGCGATAACTAGATGCTTTCGACTTTCGTGTGCATGTGTGTCATGTGTGCACATGTTTTAGAGGTTAAAGACAAGGGACAAGAGTTATCAGAATCACCAGTAGAATGCCGAAAAAACGGATTGACATATCATCAGATATTGACAACATGTTTTGATAAAGTTCTCGAACGTAAGGAGCACAAACTGCATCACTTTCACCAGAGTGAGCACGCATCTGGTACCATTGAGCAAGGAAAACGGAAACCTGCAGAATGCGAATATTTACAAGATGATAACATTAATAGAAAAGTTGGTTAATATCATTCACACATCATGCAGCCGTCGTAAAATCTCCCCTAGTCTTTTGAACAAAAATAATGAATTATCGTATTTCCTTATCAATGACACCGCATTTACTTATTTGATTTGATAGATATAATGTTACTATGCAAATCCATGAACTGTCGTTAATGAATAATAATAAATGTGCAAAATCTAAGTTACATCGAAAGGGTGTTGTTACCTGCCCTTGAAGAGGATCTGGTTCAGAACCGTAAGTCACCTGTTTTTTTTTTCAAAACAATGATCAAAGTTTGGACCAAAGTTTATACCCGCAAGGACGGTTTTTAACCTTTCTTTAATAGAATCGTTTCCAACAAAAGCAAACATTATAACTTAGGATTAATATCAAACCTGAGACAATGCAACATCTGTAGTATATGAAGGTTCCACAGATTTGTTAATAAAGCTCTCGGAATCTTCTTTTTGCTTCTTCCTAATTGAAAGTTGCTGAGTGATTTCCCTTTTTACGGTTGCTAGTCCCTGCAGGACACATGCACCGATATATATAAATACAAGATGCAAAGTAACATAACCATCCGGTCACTAAAATTATTCTAGAAATTAGTATAAACTGTTATTTTCAAGTACATAGCATGTAGTTATATAGTAGGCAATGCCATGGAAATTAGGAATTTATTTGTAAAGGTAGACTCTTAAGAACTGACCGCGTGCATTAAGAGATGATTGGATCGGCATTAGTGGTATTCATTTAAGAATGGATCTGAAGTATTTCATTACCATATTCTGTCATCCTATCAGCTTCTTGCTCAAATAGTTATTACAAAGATAAATTTACCATTTTGAATGTCATATTGTCCATTTATCCCCAAAGTTGGAATTAACAAACGGAGAGCTTTTAAGTTTATTTGTCGATGATATGTGCGCAAGTCATTAACGCAGCATTGCATGGAATCTGAGAATCTTACAGCTAAATTTTAACAGTAGATATTATGGTACTTATGCTGTCGGTATGTTTTTTATTTTATTTTTCAAGTGTCAGTGGTAGGTAAATACTTTAGTATCTAAGTTTGTTAAATGTACTTAATTTTAGTGCTATTAATATTAGAACTTTTAGATCAAACCTTTTCTGTTGCATTCTTTTCAATTGATGCCCAACCGAAATGAAGGTTTTCATCAATTACACATTTCATGGCATCTTCAAGAAATTCAGTTGGAACATTCAAACCCCTTGTGGAGTTTCTTAGATGAGTGGACGTCAAAACACGCAGTGGTTCCTACAACAAAGGGGGATCACAGTCAATTAAAGTATTTTATAACTTTAGAATTATACAACCAAACATTATATAATTAAACAATTAACACGAAACCTTGCAGGTGACAGAAGACAGGCTTCCAGCTAGGGAAGCAACCATAAAACTTGATACATTGTCGATATAGATCTCATCTGGGTCGTTAATATACTCCTGTCAATTTGTGTAAAAAAAACTTCAATAAATATTTATAAAAATGTGAAATCTTTACCATATAAGGAACTAACTAAACATAAATAACACCTTTAACACAAGCTCAATTGCTGTTTGAGATGCTATAGAAACACTCCTCTCTACAATGGTAGAAACTAGTTCTTCAATAGCCTTATTCATAGCCATCGGAAGCAAACTGCAAGAGAAAATAACAAGAACTATCATTAAGTTATACAAAAATTAATTATAGCTTTCTATTTGAACTGAGAATGGAACAGGTCGAACCCAAGGACATGCGTCTTTAGAACCGATTGGAAATCAGGAATATTTGAGGCTGGTACGGTCGGCTGCAAATGCAATGACCATAATTGTAAAGTAAAATAGCTTAAAAATGTAAAAAATAAAAATAAAATCTTAAGGTAACAAATCTGGTGTACTATTTGTGAAAGATCAACCTGATAAGATGGACCTGCAACTTCAACAATTTTCGGTTGAGAAAAATCAGGGTTTCCTTCGGTCACCCTAGACTTGTCTTCAAGAAGAGTTGTTGGCTTGACTTCCTTTATATCTACATGTAGATTCTTGAACAACACCTGAAAAGTCAAGCCAACATGAGCATACATATATATAGTAGATACCATTACCATTGCAATTACTATTACTATTTCAAGTTTTCACACTTACTTCTATTTCAAAGGTGAGATTTGGCATTGAATAAACTTCAACTAGTAAACCGAGAATAGCCATTGTCCAAGGATTTGGCAGTTGATATGCTACACTGCTTTGGCATAATTCCAAAATCTACAACAATTGAAATGAAAATTAATACCTATAAACCGACGAATTCAGAGAATGAACATAAACCAATTGATGGAGTTCCATACCTTGGAGATAAACGGAATCACTCCAATCATTAAACCCTTTTCATAAGCCTACACAAGTTAATTATATGTAAACTTGCTATATATCATATTGTACTTGAGAAGATCTTATATATGATAAGTTAGTCTACCTCTGCGATTAAAGATTTTGGATCGATATGTTTAGCAAGTAAGGGTTGGTTTCTACCAATCGTAAGCTTCCCGAGCCAGCATCCAAGATTCTTCAGCAATTTACGCTCTTCGACACTGGACTTTATAAGATCGGACCTTAAAAGAACCTGTTGCATGCCACATAACATAATACGCCAAACTTGTAAAAGACTGCAAATTTTAAATGTACAAATAAATAAGCTAGAAAAGATTACCTTGCAATTCTCATAAGTAGCTTGAACAATCTCATTGTTCAGCTGTCTTGATCTTGTTTTTTCAAGAAAGTTGATATATTGACTGTGAAAATTAGCTTCTATGCCCACTCTGGTGTCACGAAAAGATATAACATCGATAAATCATTCAGAAGAAAATAAAACAAAATGTGCCTGGTATAGAGTTTTCCAGGTGTCAGGAAAAGATATAACATGGTGTGAGAAAAGGTCCATCAATACATTAGTACACACGATTCAATGATGCAAGCAAAATTTATAGATATAACTGTGTACACGAGCCGTATTGAGGTTCACAAAACGCTAAAAGATGCATTCACACTTCAAAACAATATAGGTACATAAGGCTAAAAGATGCATTAGTATGAAACCAAAAGGGCATATAGTTTCTCACCTTCTCATAACCAAGTACTGTGCAAACCATGGATAATATCGTTCTGCTAGAATACCGGTAAATTCTTTTGCCTTTTCTTCAATATTAGCAGGTGACAGATTGTTAATTAGGAACATTATTTTATCCTGAGTTTCTGATGGTGGGACCTCTACGGGGGTTTCCCTATCCTCGAAAGCAGCTAGCAATGTATCTATGCTTATTGCACTACCAAACACTGCAAAGCACAAACATTTTTTGACAACATAAACAAAAAATATGCTAACATGTGCATCTAAATGACCCACAAAAGGTTTTTTTTTTCACAAGTACAGGAAACCTACTGGCTGAGGTAACGGGGCCTTGTCTTGAAGTAGATCCGGTTGAAGGGGACGATGATTCTTGCATCTGCGCGTGCACACACATGAAACAGAAATTTAGATTGTATATATGAAACTACCTAGTCCAAAAGTAAACTTAAGCACCATCGTGGAGATTATTTGGATCAGTTTTTCTGATGTTACTCAAGAGCCACAAGTACAGGAAACCTACTGGCTGAGGTAACGGGGCCTTTGTCGTTATGTGGTCTGCATATGACTCGGATGTTGAAGAATCAAAATCATCAATGTTCTCCTTTTTTGAACTATCTTGCATGCATGTCACATACAAACTTTCCATTTTCTTGGAAAGTTCCTTGGATGCGAGCACGTCGGTTTGTCGTTGAAGGGCCTAAAAAACAAGTTATTATTTTCACCATTGCACGGATATAAAACATAATTTAAACTAAATGGTAAAGCAACCATGTTGATATGGTAAACCTTTGTAAATGCAGGTGCTGTCTCCTTGTATATATTCCAGATATCACCGGTGTTATCTTCGACCTCCTTTAGGAATCGTAGGCACTCCTGAGATGGTAACAATTTAACATTAGTGAGCTTCACAATCGTACACGATCCATTGAAGTATGGAAGCTCCATAATTGTCATTTACCTCATAAAAATCATCTTCATATGCACTTAAATTAGTGCCCAACCACTCCTCCAAATCTAGGAATTCTTTTCTAGAAGCAAGAGAGGCCAGTTTGATTCCCAGATGCATAGGTACCAGATCCAGTACAGATGATAGGATCTGCAACACAGAGAATTTGAAATATATACATAATATACCAACACATAATAACTGCGAACTCAAAAGCGAATATCTGACCTCTAACTCCTGAAACAAGGCCACAACTTTGTTCATGTTTTCTAGATCCAAAATGAGGATATGATTTAACGCTCTTGATATTAACAACGGATTGACCCCCCACACACGGAGTAATATTCCACTCTTGGAAGAATCTTCAAGTAGCATAGGTAGAACTGATTTAGCAACTTCATGTGGGAGGAGATTGTATGGTGTCTGCATATTTGACTAAGATCATTAACCAAAAGAAGTATATAAAATAAAACTGAATTAGTTTATCAACAGTGTGGAAACCGGAAGCATTACAATAACATGGGCCATCCCAAGTAAAAGCACTTCAGGGCAGTGCTTAAGCGGAAACTCCATCATTGACCAAACCGAAGTTGTATGGCCGTTTTCAGCTAACTGACATAACACCTCTAGTAAGTCGAGGCATAACCACGGTTGACTAGCATGGTCAGCTTGAAACGCATGATTGACACATTCCTGAAATTTGTACATATTGATGATTAGATCCAACGAGCGTAATTCATAAGACCCATAGATCGTATTCATCGTATTCATACCAGTTGTTTTTTGCAATGTGCAAATGTGAATACTTCAGGTGGTGATGAAACAGCATGCTTCAGAAACAACAACTGAGATTCTTTGTTCTCCCATACATTGCCCAAAACAACAGCAAGTGGAAATGGAGCCTATATATATTTTTTCTAATAAGTACCACATAAATTACAAAAATGTCACTTCCATGGCTAAAAGAAATTAAATCACTACCTGACATGCGAGTCTATAGCAAGACATTAAAATTGAAAATGCCACATCAGCACGAAGCTGAAGTCCTTCTGCTCGAAGTTCTCCACAACGGTAAGACAGTCGATTCCAGTAGCCTATAGTTTTTGAAACTAGCATTAGTAAAACTGTCCTATGTAATTTTCCATTTACATAAAGACGGAAAATGAGAGTCGTGCCTAGCATTTTCGCGAAGAGTGAAGCACGCATTTCCGTCGGAATTTCTTTGGGGACATTAATGTGGCTGCACATTTAGGAAGTAAACAAAGAATGTCAGAAAATTAACACATGTATAATCCTCAATTACATGAACATATAGCAAGACAAAAGACTGTAATCATATATTCACCTCAATAACACTGTATCATCGACTTTGTCAGCTAAGATTAAACGGGAATTTGCATTTAACCAAACTTGAAGTATCATCACCTTAAATGAATCAATTAGTTTGGAAAATACATCTGATTGTTCAAGAAAGCTGAGTACATCTTGAACATCGGCCTCAACGGTATCTAATTTATCCCGAATATTGCATAGTGCCTTACACTGTGACATACAGAATTTTCTTCCTGCAAGCAGCAATATAAATCTCATATGCATGTACATGTTAATAGCAAAAAAGAAAAGAAGATAAAAACAAAAGGAAATCTCACCCTCAGTTCTGATGTCATAGTTTTCTGCATCTAATAAATTAAATCCAAAACCAACTTTTTCACGCACTGATAACTTCAGTGCGGTTGATAAATTGTTAAGAAAAATTTCTGTGACTGATCTATCTCTCATTAATCCAGAGAATGCTGTACTAAAGTGATGCTTGCGCATCAAATTTCTGAAGAGTGAACCGATTGTTGGTTCGAGATCTGTACTCTCCAAGTCGTCTTCATAAATATCAAAGTGGTCCAAGCATGTCGCCATTACCCGCATACTTTCTTCTGCTCCATTATCAAAATACTGTAATATGAAAGAAGTTTCACTTATGATAAATGTGATCAATATGTGTTTTGTATATGTATTAGAGTAACCATGACATATCTCTCTACATATGGAGAGTCTATAAAGACATGAAAGGACACATAAAACAACTGGAAAATGAAACAATCAACATAAGTGTATATACTATCTCTAACACAAAAGATACATGAATCTTAACCTGAGAACTTGCTATTAGGTGTTGTGTTAGTAAACGTTGACTTGCTAAATTCGTCTTGAACAAACGATGTATCAACATTGAAAATAATTTGGTCTTGAACCAAAAACAACAATCTTTCTCATAGATGTTCACGGGTCTCCTTTCAGTTCCTATTATTACTAGAATATATACTAAACTAAGAAAACAGTAATTACAAGATATTTGTTACTCTATATGATGTTATGTAATGGATTAGGATCAAATACAAAGGATCCTAATTGTAAGAAGGATTTATAGAGTGACAAGTGTCCAATAACCTAAAAAAACCCACTACACAAAAAAACCCCACTACAAAAAAAAAAACCCCTTAAACATCCACCACCACCAAAAACCTAAACTCCCACCCCCCACATCACCCACCCCAAATTTTTTTTGTTGCCGAGGGGGTGGGGGTTTAGGTTTTTGGGTGGTGGTGGGGGTGGGTGTTTAGTTTTTTTTAGGTTTTTTTTTTTTGGGGGGGGGGGGGGGGGGGGGTTAGGTTTTTAGGGGGTGGGGTTAGGTTTTTTGGAGGTTTTTTTTTTTTTTTATTGGCCGGGGGGGGGGGGGGGTTGGTGAGGTATAGTTTTTTTTTTTTCGGGGGTGGGGTGGGGGGTTTAGGTTTTTGGTGGTGATGTAGTGGGTTTAGTTTTAGGTTATTGGACACTTGTCACTCTATAAAGGTGTGAATTATTGGCGAATGTCGAGATGTCTAGCATACGTTGTCTTAACCGGGTCCGCGCTAGAGAGCCACCTCGCACAATAGATCCCCAATTTAAACCTCTATCACCCATACTCGAACTTGAGACCTGGAATAGGAAAACTCACCCGGGCCCACCATAGGTGGAACTTAAATACCCGTGGCCACCACTAGAGCACTAGTGATGGTTAATCGGAGTAATTAATAGTGCTCAATTTTGAACCAGATCCATCTCCACGATGCCCCAATAAATATGGGGAAAACCTCACTTGTGGGGATCGAACCCAAGACCTACTAGTTCTAAAGTTTTATCTCACCTCAAGATGTCATTAGGCTATAAAGTCACAGGCTTGAACCAGAGTAATTACATTACAATAAATAAAGTAAAGTAGTAATAAATACTATTTCTATTTTTAAAATTTCTTGGTCAATTTTTATTTTTATTTTAGTAATTGCCCCTTTTTATGCTGGAAACATGCTTTTTATGTTACTAACATTTTATTTTATTTTAAAATAGTTTTATTCGTCAACTTTGATTGTTTTTAATTTTTTCCGGAAACAATCCTTGTTGAACAATACTAAGTTTGCTAACAAATCTGTCTAAATTGAATATACGAAATGCCTCCTTTAAAGGTTAGCCTGATAGAGCATTGATAACATTTTAATGAACACAGAAACCATGAAATCAACCAAAATAGCAAATGAAACACAAAATTTGCATGCTTTGGATCTCGGAAAATCATTAAAATAAATAATCACTTCAAATAAAAAATAATTAAAAAAAAGCATACCCATTTTCACATTAATGTGGAAACCCCAATTTTTCAAATGAATTTTTTTCATAAATTCAATTTTCACAAACGGTTTCAATGTTTGCACAAGTTAAAAAAAATGTGTATTAAACTCCCTAAAAAACAATTTAGGGGCTTTAACTTTATATTCAAAGTTGACACACAAATCACTCAAAAAAAAAAAAAAAAATTAATAATAATATATCAGACTGATACATATAAACATATGAAATAATTAAGCAATTAGATCATCCAAGAATACGAGAGAATGAGAAATGTATATGCCTGAGAGAGATCGTGAACCACAGATTCGTAATTATCTTCGTTCAAGCTCTGAAGCAAGTTCCGAACTTCAGTTGAAAGTCTCTCAGAAGCTGGATTCATGGCTAAAGATGAGTGGATCGGTGATTGATCGAAGCTTGATTCGCCGATCTGATCAAAGTGCAGGGTTTGGAGTTAAGGTGACGGTGTGAAAGGGGATATTTTTAGAGCTGTGAAAATAGCAAGAGTGGTGTGATTCAAGTCCCTTTGACGTGTGTTTATATAGGCGATGATCTAGTGCATGGATCGTGAACATTTTACTTGATAGTTTCATTTCTCCCCCCTTAAGATTTAAGTAATTAATATACATTTGTTCTCTATTTCTTTTCACACAACAAAATGTAGATAAAAATATAAATCGTGCATTCGGCTCGATTTCACACAATAAAACGTAGATAAACATACATCGTGAGTTCGGCTTGCTTTCACATAACTAAATGTAGATAAATAAATAAGTCATGAGTTCGGATCATGAAACCATAACGAACTGTGGATTTAAAAAATATGTCGTTACGTAGATAAAATCTTTTATAATATATAACTTTTTTTCACTATTTCATTAATTATTTACTTGAATAGTTAAAAAATAGTTAGATAATAAAAGAAAAAGAAAAGTTGTGTTTTAAATGATAAGAGTTAGCTATACGGTAAGTGTATTTGGTTTCTCAAGAATAATAATGTTGGGTACTAAGATGTGAAATGATGAAAATAAACCTAGTTCTTAATTAGTTTTTAACTGGAGTTGACCTTAATACTCTGGGATGCTATAAAATTAAAAGGTTAATCCCCATGTTATTACTCTAAACTCTTAGTACCCAACATTGTTTCTTTTTACGAACCACAATTACTAACCATGTAATTAAGGGACTGTTTGTTTACCTCTTAATGAGTCTTTTAATAGTTCAGACCTCTTAATGGTTCAGCACTTAATGGTTGAGACTGTTGTTTCACGAGCAGATGTCTGAATGGTTCAGACATTTGCATCTAATGGTTAAGATTTATACAGAGTCTGAATGGTTGAGACCTCTATTCTGAATTGGTCAGACATTTGGCTCTAAACGGTTAAGCATTATACAGGCTCTTAATGGTTCAGACCTCTTACTGATACAACAGTTAATGGTTCAGACATCTTACTGATTCAGCAGTTAATGGTTCAGACATCTTACCGATTCAACACTTAACCATTCAGATGTTGCCAAACAGCCCGCTAACTCTCTTTATTACGTTGTTTTATGAGATATTTTGATATTTTCGAGTGTTTTCATAAAACTAAGCTTCAAGTATTTGTCACAATAAATATATTAGATTGGATATTTGGTATTTATGCTCTAAATAAAATACGAAAAGTATGAAGTCAAAGAAAAAAATGGTAAAATAAGGAAAAATGGATTTTAATAATTCAAACTATTAGCCGTTAAATGGCAACAGTCCCAACTTTAAAAATAAACAGTGGTGGTCTCACATTTTCATATATTGTAAACTAATGGACCTTTACTAAAAGAACCTTAATTTCTTTTTATCCCTTTATTCTTTTCGGTTTAGTAAAGGTCCATTGATTTACAATGAAAAGGTGAGAGCACCACCGGTTATTTTTAAAATTGGGACCGCTGTCGGCCAACGGCTAATAGTTAGGATTATTAAAATCCATTATTCCGTAAAATAAATATGTTAATTAGAATAAAAATGGTAATTGTCAGATTGTGTGTATAAAGTTGACCTTTACTCTTTGTAAATTTTATTTTGGAAAACATGAAATAAAATGTAATAGCGGAATTTAACTCGATAATGTTATAATTTAAACCAATTCGAATTTAAAAAAGTGAAATTGAATTGGGACTGGACTTGAATCGAATACACAAACTGGTTTTCAAGTTGGATCTTGAATTGCTGATTTTCAAATTTACCCCACTCAAAACTTGAGTTTATAGGTATTTATTTTACAAATTATATATCTTTTTGTTGGAGAATTTGAGAATGTAACGGATGATCTAATAGGTGTGTAGTTACTTACAGATCGAATTATTTCGGTGATTTATTAAAAATATCTAATTGGATACAACTCAGATCTATGAGAACAAGAACTAATGTGTAATTGATGAGAATTCGTATGAACTTAGAGCAAAAGCGGGATTTCAAAATTAGGGAATTTCCATTTCGAAATTAAGCCCATTTTTTTGCCTCTTGGACCTCGTCAGAGGTTGCCACCCCTGGACCTTGCACCCAGGGGCACTGCCCACAGATCCTCGCAAAAGGGGTGTTACCCCCTGGAAATCACATTAATTAGGGGCTTCGTCCGAACACTTAGAACTGTAACAACCCAAAAAAAGTGTGTACTCCCGCACCTCCAAACTTGATTGATGTGCATTACAATTTACTTTGATCAACAAGTCAATCTTGAATACACTAAATTATCCAACACTTTACACCAATAATACTTGAATACTTTGTCGAGGTTTAAACATGGTATCTCCCCATTTAAAAGTTAAATATCTCTACCAGATGAGTTATTTCGTCAATGAGGTGGTGAGGGAGAGTCGTGGTTTTCTAAGGGACCCAAGTTTGACTCATGCCCTCCCGATTATTTTCTGCGGCACCTGGTGATGACGGGAGACTAGGCGAATAGGTGGAGATCGATAGTTCGATCCTTGAATTGAGCGGATTTTACCTCACCGCAATGTCGTGCCTTCAAGCGAGTGTTCATGGGCTTCGGCCCTAGGTGAGAGTTTTCTCTAGTTCGGAGGTGAGTGTATCCTGATGTGATGAATTTAACCAGTAGCACATTTAAAGGATTCGTTGGCCGTTAAAAAAAGGTTACTAGACATTGACATCATACCATAATATTGGATACTCATTTTAAATTAATAAGTTATGAAAGTTATAATTGATACTCATTTTAAATTAATAAGTTATGAAAGTTATACAAAAGAAGTCAAGAACAATGTCTAATTTTAGGCAAATTACCTTTATCTTAATCTACTACTTTAACGGTTACATCTACTTTTGTGTTTTTATAATATTATTACATATCATTTTACATATAATAATGACATATTTTATAATTTTGTTGACTGGTAATTCTATATACTCTTAAAAGACAAAGTTGGTGGAAATATCACCGGCTTTGCCTCCCCCTCCCCCATGGTTTCATGATATTGCAATTTTAGTCCTTTGACTGTCGTCTCCTCAAAGTTTCATAAAATAATGATAAATTTAGTCCCTAAACTATTACTCTACCATCGGTTAGGGCCCGATATTTCAAATGACACGGTATTTAAAAAAAAATGATATGTATATGTAAAAAAATAAATTAATAGGGTATACACATAGAAACACCAATATAAGCCCACTTACAAAACTATTTTTAAGGTTTAGATTAGTTATTAGCCCATTATCATTATGTTTAGACCTCCAAACACTCAATTTCGTTAAGGCCTAAGGACACATTTTTTCGAGCTCAAACAGGGTACACGAATTCTCAGGGCCGACCCTGTCCATTTTACAAATACTTTGCTTTTGACACCCCAACTTTGTGGTAGTTTCTTTTTCAGCCCCAACTTTTATCAAATTTTATCTTTATCCTTTCTAGCCCTTGAGTTTAGAAAATGCAATCTTTAACCACTTAACTTTTTATGAACTTTTGATATGACGATATAAATTTGAGTTAGTCAGGTCACGTATAATACGTTATGATTGTACGATATAAATTCGATTTACGTTACGTTTTGATCCAATCGCAATGCAACTATAGGATACATTAAGTTTAATCAGATACGTCAAAACGTATGTTTTCATATGGTTAACACATCACATAATGGTTGAACTAATCCGTTCGATATTTGCGAAGTACCCGCGCCGCAACGCGCTCGGGTCTTATTACTAGCTATAACTTAAAAGACAAAGTCGGTGGAAACACCACCGGCTTTGCCTCCCCCCTATACTTTCATGATGTTGCAATTTTAGCCCATTAACTTTGGTATCTTCAAAGTTTCATAAAATGACAAATTTAGTCCCTAAACTACTACTGCATTTTACACATAGTTTGCTTTTGACACCCCAACTTTGTGGTAGTTTCATTTTCAGCCCCAACTTTGTTATAGTTTCTTTCTTACCCTAAAACTTTATCAAATTTTATATTTACCCTTTCTTAGTCCTTAAGTTTAGAAAATGCAATTTTTAACCACTTAATTTTTATGAACTTTGTAAATGTCACTTTGACCCCCTCGAGAGTTTTTGGCTTGAAGATATAAATTCGAGTTAGTCGGGTCACGTATAATACGTTATGATTGTACAATATAAATTCGATTTACGTTACGTTTTGATCCAATCACAATGCAACTATAGGATACATTGAGTTCAATAGGATACGTCAAAACGTACGTTTTCATATGGTTAACACATCACATAACGCTTAGACTAATCCGTTCGATATTTGCGAAGTACCCGCGCCGCAATGCACGCTGGTCTTATTACAAGTTATGTATTAAAAGCCAGTTATAATCACACTGTCATGATAAAAATAGATAAAATAAAACGTTATTTCATATGCCAAAAACTGCAACACTCTTGGCATATTGTTAAATATATATATATATCAAAGTTAAATAACGGCCTTGTTTGTTTTAAAAATTGCTGTTAAATTTATAATTTCAAACATTAAATCCCTCAAATCCAAATTAGTGTAGTTTTTTTTTTTTTTTTTTTTTGTCTTTTTCTATTGATAATGTTATAATTTTTAATTATTATATATTATATATATAAACTAAATTAGAACCCCGTGTATTATACGGGTTGATTAAATAGATTTTTATATACTAAATAATAAAAAAGTTAAATCTTTAAAAACCCAAGTGTTGCACGAGTTGAATAAATATATGTATTAGACTGCTTGAATAAATATAATGTAATCAGTTAACACACATAGTTGTCAAGATACGTTTTTGGAAAAAATGAACTTTGATGTACTATTTATATATTCTAACATTTTACTTACTTATTTATTTATTATTAGGTTATAAACTTGTGTATTACAAAAGTTATAATAGTTACTTTGTTTTTCTAACTTATTAATAGGTTAGAAATGTGTGTTACATATTGTTGGATCAATAAAATATTAAATAGTTATTAATAATAAACATAAAAAAATAAAAGAAATAGTTAAGAAAGAGAATATTAAATAAATAAGAGATAAGCAAAAAATACAATAAATATAAAGATTATATATCAATAATATTAGTTGAATCCTTTATTAGAAGATAAATATAATTATAAATATATAGATATAAATGTGGGTCAGGATTTAAAGAAAACGGTGGAAAGTGTGAGAACGGTTATGGATCGTCAGATCAAAACAATCTATGGACTAGATGACGCGGTGACGTTTTCGTAAATAACATCACTTTTATTAGTGTGGTGCGCTTCATTAAGGGTAAAAGGGTATTTTGACTTCTCTACACAAAACGCCAAACTCATGAATAAAACGCCATTAAAATCCCGCCTTAACCCACATAGCACACTTCGTCCTAATCTAAACGCCATTAGATATAAAACGCCAAACTTTGTTTTTAACCGATAAAGCTGAACAAACAGTACTGAAACGACGGAACTTAATTACTAGCATTTACTATAATAAAAATCGCGCCAAAAACTTCCTATATAAACAACCACTCAGACCTACTAATAACCACACCAAAACCCCAAACGCCATATTTTCCTCTATACCATTCATCTTAGAAACGCCAAAAAATCCAAATATCAAAGATTCCAATCCATGTTTCTTTGAGATACACTATTTTCTCAGTAAACTTTCGCTCGATGTAATGGGCAAAATCCTCAATATAAACGCCAAAACATACAAAAACCACAAAATTTCAAAAACTTCATTTCATGGAGATTCAGTTTTGTTCTCAATAAAGTTTAGCTGAACGAGATGGAAAACATTGTTAGACATCTTTCTTGACTGAGGATTAACAATGTTGTACATCTCGTTTAGCAAAACATTATTGAGTTTAGCATGACCAAAATTAGAGGTTTATGGTAGTTTTATTTAGTGGCGTTGTTTTTTTTGGCGTTTGATTTGCTTGTCCGATCTTATATTGTTTGTTATGTAACTTCAAAGTAGCATGTTATGAACAAATAGTTCAAAAAAAGATGGAAAAAAATGATGTATAAAGAATGATGTAAAACGCCAAACTGAGATCTGTGTATGTTCTGTAAGAATGAAAAATATAAAACGCCAAACTACTCTTCAGTGGCTCTCAAAGACCATCTGTGTGTGTCTGTAAGAATAAAAAATACAAAACGCCAAACTACTCTTCGCTAGTTCTCGAAGACCTTGTCGATCTTCTTTTAATTACGGCTTGTTTGCATGTCGATGCGTAGTGCCCATAGCCTTTGCAGTTCTGACACTGTCTTTCTTTGGCCCCGGGTTTCGAATTTGATAACTTTTTCTCGATTGCTATCTCCTGTTTAGATTCAGGCGCTTCCGAGAACCAGAACCTTTGAATTTATACCCAACAGGGACTCTTATCGGATTTTTGTCATTTTTATATTGACCGGTTATATCGGCAAATCTATCCCTAGTACTAGCGGGAGGAGCAACAATCTGCATATCTTGAACCTTCTTCATATAAGATTGAACATGATCCTTGTATAAGGATAGCTCCTCTTTATTACCAGATAAACGGTTCAAAGTATATTCCGTTGAAAAAATAATATCTCGCATCATACTTTGGACATCGGGATCAAGCTCGGTCATATATTCACTACTAATTGAGTATCCGGGAGAGCAGTTTGGGGAAGCCTCTTTGCGCCATCTATTCAAAATGTATTGTTTTGGAAATTCCCTAATGTCCATAATTCTCAAAACATAGAATATATGTCCACATAGCAAACCAAATTGCTCAAAACGCCTGCATGAGCAACTGCATGTGCAATCAGACTTACGGAACATTACTTAAAAAAACGCCAAAAACAATATCTCTATAACGCCATGCAGAGAATGTTTGTCTAAAAAAAATTAGAAAAACACAATGGACATGATAAAACGCCGTATAAAAAACAAAACGCCATTGTTTACCTCAAATAAGGATGTACAAGGCTGCTGGAAGTCATTTATGTAAAACTTAACAAACCCATCGGGCTGATCTTCGTAACGTTGATTTATGCAATCCGCAATTCCAATTAGCTCAGCTTGAGCGTCACAAAAAAATACTTTTTGTGTATATGTCAGCAGCTTGGCCTTCCAACAATTGGTAATTACTCGTCAACTGGGTCATTTGTATCGAGATTCATGATCATTTTTCCGGTGTGTGTGACGCTGTGCTTCTGTTGCAGTTTCGTAATGAGTCATGAACTAAACAAGAGTAGCTTTCGAATTGCACACTTGACCAAAAAAATGATTCTCACTCTCCGACCTCGATGTCGTTCGCATAAGACCCGACATCTCTTCCATTCTATAGTATGCAGGGATCCAAGATTCCCTGAGTGCAAAAATATCAAATAGCCAGTCATTATCTGCTAAATTGAACTCTGCGATAACCACTTCCCATTCTGATTCAAACTCTTCAGGTGTGAGAATATCCGTCCACAAAACACCACAAATACGTTCTTTGAAATTAATGGAATTGCATAGCCTAATACCATCCTATGTATAACACGACAACGCCATGCATAAAAAACATATATATTACACATAGACAAAACTTAATTTAAAAAACAGTAACAAGGTACAGAACGCCATGTATTTTAAAACACAGTGTATCCTAAAACGCCAAAGGTAAAAATAAGCATACCAACCTTCAGAGAAAGTTTATGCATCACATGCCACACGCAAAACCGATGCTTCGTGTCAACAAATACAACATAAACAGCCTTCTTCATTGCTGGATCTTGTGTAACATTCCCAAAATTTTTATTTATATAAATTATATAAAAACTTATGTTATTAAAAGGATGCATCATGGGTAAGTTGACCAATAAAAATATAAGGTGTTTTGGCAAACGTAGGAACCGTTTAATAATTAAATTATAAAAAAACTTTATATTTAAACCTACTCCGTTTTTAATGAAACTTACACCCAAATGTAGACAAAAATATTCTCATTCTAATAGCATATTCATTATTTTATAAAACGTCATATTTCAGAAATTATACGCGCCAAATGAGTGAAGCAGTTAAATTAATTATAATATAAATTAATAAAATCAAAAATTACAAAAGGTGTACATATGTTTTAATATATATATATATATATATATATATATATATATATATATATATATATATATATATATATATAATAAAATATAAAACTCAAAACTTAAATGACCATATGTATGGTGGACGTGTACATTGAAATGAGATCCCACAATTAATGAAGGATTGATACGTGTCAATCAATTTCGTGGCCTCAAAGTTTAGTGTACGTAAATTTTAAAGAAAAAAATAATAAAATAATAATTAACAATGAATATGCAAACTTACTACAAATTGACAAATGAATGAGGGAGGACACGTGTTCGAAGTCATACCTCTCAAAGAATTCTATCTCAAAGTATAAATAGATGGATAGTCTCAACATTCCATCTGCACTATTCTTTTTCCTTCTCCTAGCCATCTCCATCTCTCGAAATCTCACTACACCCTCTCAATATATATATATATATATATATATATTTATTATTATTATTATTATAATGATAAAGCCCTGCCCCGTTTTGAGTGTTGTAACCCTTGATCACTGATGCCCTGTCCGATTGATCTAGGGCCCCGTAACGTATGTCAAGGCTCTGCCTAAATTCGTTGGGGTTCTGTCTCGTGACGTAGGGATAAAGTTAAATTGGGTTACTATACTTAATGTAAGTGCATTATATATTTTATTAAATAATCCAGGAGTTGTATCAACCATCCTAAAACACCCCTGACACCCTACACTTCCTAAAATACGCCCATACACGAAAACGGACCCCGAATACCTTAAATATTATTAAAAATAATTAAAAACTAAAATTTTGGTTTTAGGCGGGCCGCGTAAGGCACCCCTTAACCCTTACACGTGTCATCATCGTGGCGAGGCTAGGCGATGATCCGGATCAGCTACGCTGTTGACCAGCTTTGACGCGGGCCGCGTAACCCTTGGGTTACACTTTATGCGGGCCGCGAGAGGACCAAACTCAGGCCCTATATAAGGAGGCCTCAGGATTTCAGTTTACGTCGTTCAGAATTCATTTCTTTCTCTCAATTCTAAAGTGTAGGCATTATACACGGGTATAATACCCACTAAATAGCGAAGTTCTGCTCTGTTGTAGGTATCATAACCCCTGGATACGTATTAGATACTCTGCCCGATTGATCTAGGGTTCCGTAACAGCTGTCGTGGTTCTGCCCAACGTAGTTGTTGGAATGTCGTCTCGGGGAAGGTATTACTAATGTTAAAATGGGTTATTATACTAACACGTGTGCATTTGTGTTAATTATAGATTGTCACCAGGAAACCCTTACGGAAAATCTAAGAGAGCAATGTGAGTTGATCCGCTTTTTGTTAACTGTTTTTACAAAACCTTAAATACTTTTCCATGCGAATAACAGTTATTGAGTATTTGCAAGAATACAATTATCATGAGTATGTTGGTGTTTTGTATACAAAATTTGTTACCACCTGGTCAAGGAGTAACATTTCCACAAGTCGGGTTCGACAGTACCATGGATGTTAATTGATATGTCTTGGAAACAAATATAATTGCGAGATCGCCCTCAATAACGTACACTGGGTTTTACTTAAACTTGATTAAACTGGGATTCACTCACCAGTATTTCCCACTAACAAAATGTTTTTAAACGCGTTTCAGGTAACAAATTGTGAAAGCCAAATAGAAGCCAGCTGGACAACACTAAAAGCTTGGAAAAGTGGCAATAAAAGTTACCTAAAATAAAATAGATGTTTTATTAAATAAAATAGGATTTATTCCTATGAAACTGTGTGTACTGCAAACTTGGGTTTTATTCCATGTGTTTAATATTATGAAAATGTGGTATTTTACTCTGATCCAATATTTCCTAACTACGGTCTTGATGAAAATTCTGCTGCCAAATTAGACAAACACGCGATACCACCGAAACTGGTTCTCGGCCGCCCGTTCCCGGGGATTAGGGATCGGGGGTTGCGACAGAAGGTGGTATCAGAGCTATGCCACTGGTTCAAGCCAAAGAAGTGTTCTGCTGGCACTTAAGTTTTAAATTCTGTGTTAGGAAATAGCTTATGTAATTATGTGTTTCATGTTATTTGACTATTTGTTAGTCTACAGTATGGGTAAGCAAAGAATTTCGGACAACTATCGTCAATTAGATAGTTCACCAAAAGATAAGGGAAACATCATTTCAACCAAATCCCTCAGGATACTCAGCAGATACTAAGGAAGGAATATTTATTCGTAAGGCACAGTCTGAGAAACCATTTACCACTAAGAAGAGAAGTAGAATTATTAGAAAAAGTCAAGAGAAAATAAAGAAGTCACAACCAAAGGGAGTAATAATTAATTAGGAAATAAATGCACAAACTCAGGAAACAGGCAATAACCTACCATGGGAAGATGAATTAGATGAACAATGGGTAAATCTCTATATGTTAGCCACTACAGCAGTAAATGCTAACTTATATTAAATAGTTGAACCGCCAAACCAGTACCAGCACCCATGCCACCTATGAGCCAGAAACTTTAAAGGAACTTCGCCCATTAGATAAAAACTTAGTAGAGACGGGAGATAGAATAAACCTTACATAAAAGCATATTGAGCATAATACTCCTATAACCTAGATAGACTAAAATAAGTTATGAATGCATAATCACTAGTATATTTTGAATTCCAGTTGTAGTTTGTAATAAATACACACACACACACACACATATATATATATATATATAAGTCGCAATGTTCGCCGTTTTCAATCAATCTATTTCTATGATTGTACTCAAATGCTTATACTAGAAATTTGTCTGTGATAATTAATACCACCTACTCAAATAATATCATAATATACATCAAACTAAGTTAATTATTAACAAAACAGTCATGTTTATGATTCTCTTTTGAAACCAATCATTTACTTTGGTTTAAAATACATATTGAAATATATGGTATAAAACTTTAAAACTTTGTGGTTTTAAAAAAAATGTTTCAAAATAATTTATATTTAAATAAATAAAACCGAAGCTATTAAATTAACCAAAAGGATTTTAAGAATTAATTTAAAAGATTGCTTTAATGGATCTAGCCAAAGCAAGTTTTGAAACCCAGGTGTACCAATTTACCACTCCATTTTATCCCTTCTGGTTTATAACCAGTTGGCCATAAGACTTCATACTTTCATAGTTTTATGAAATAACTGATGTTGGGATTACTTGTAAAGGTTTCTATTAAAATACTTAGCGATAAAATAAATGGTTAAATGAATATGATGGGTATTCATGATTAAATAAAATCATTTAATTTTTTTTTAGATTTGGGTTGGTCGGACTACATAGAAAGGCCTAACTAAACGTTGAAAACATTTTTACAAATCTTTAATATTAAGGTATGTCCAGAATAGGTCTTATTCGTGGAAATAGTTAATATAAGATTATAAGATTAACCAGTCATATTTGTTATAGGATTGTGTATCCTAAATAATAAAGAAAAGTATTCAAGTCAGCTGGCTGATGTATAATAGTTAAATAATACAATATTAGTAAATGAGTTGAGTTGATGAATTGGATGTTAACCTTACCTTAAGTAGTCTCGAAGTTCTCAAACTTTAAGAAGATTATAATGAAAATAAAAGAGATGAGATTAAATTGTGATTGGTTAAACTTAATACTAAAAGAATAATAATAAAGATGTAGGTTCTCATAAAATAAAATATCAGTGATGTACCCGTGACACAAATAAATTTTATAAAGTTGGTTACGTGAATCTATAAAAGATCTATTTAGTTAAATACTTGAATATAGATCTCGAATATATACGAAGTAAAGTATTAATCTTAACATAAATCAAAGCACTAAATATATTTTGAATATAAAATAGACATACTTTGATAGTATGGGATGAAGTACGCCACATAAGGTTTGAAAAAAAATCATATTTTTGAACAGAGGGCAAAATCATAAATTAATGTTATGTGTTTTAAGTTTATACTATATATTAATATTTAATCTTATATATATATATATATCCGCTATATTGTTATAACTAAAGTTTTCAATTACAGAAAGTAATTTATGTATAGTATATATCTCTTGGTAACCCATAAATACAATGTCATGGGTCACATATGCACATATTCTTCTAAATAATGCCTCTCAATCTTAAATGTATATTATAATTAATTCTTATAAAGGAAAAGGTAGGAATATGATAATTGGAGTAGATATATAGATGGTTACTTGAGGAGAAATTATTAATGTGATAATGAGTCTTGTATAGTTATTCTTTTTACAAAATAATTTAGTATTATATATATGTGTGTATATATTACGTAAGTTTAATATTAACTAGAGATTTGAAATTTTATACACATATATGCATATACCCAATAGAATTTCTTGATGGGATACCCAATATAATATCTTCTGTAAGATAAACATAAGAGAAAATATCATTGGTGATTCACATGAAAACATGAAGTCATTATAAGAATAAACCATGAAACCTACTATGTTTTAAAATGTCATCTGTCTCAATAAAATATTCCTTGTGACGGAATCTAATAAAGATAGCTGTAAGCATACTCTTCACATTAAACCTAACCATAGTGTCAATGGAGACAATTATACTTTTGTCAAAACTTCATTTTCTAAAATCACAACCATAATAATACCTATGCTTAAGCCAAAGAGTTATGATATAAATATTTACTGGTAGTAATTAGACTTGAACCTAAGAAAAATGCCTTAGTATAAAGCTTTGAGATAAGCCAATTACTTGCGTAGATAAAGTGTGACGGTTATTAGTATGCCATGAGGATGATGACTAGAACAGTGCAAGTCTGATAAATAAGCAATAACACCTGGCCACTGTTATTTCTTGTTTATTGGTACTACTCGGTTCTAGAATATGATCCATCATGAGAATACTAATTTCCTTGTTTCTTGATATAAGTCAAAATAAATGATGCACTTTTAAAAAAATCATGATTGGAGAGAAATTCTATTTATGGAAAATACAATGATAATTACCTCTCTGGCAAGACTGGGTATGAAGTGATAGACTCTCCAGCTTGTCCGGGTAAGATGGGGGTACCTCTCCGGCGAGACCGAGTGAGATGGGGTATATGTTATGATAATAAAATTCCTTAAATAGTACCATGACCTGATATCTTACTTGTTTTTGAAAATATGAATCTGTTAAATAGTGTGTATATTACAAATATGTGAAATACATGATTTTATAGATATGTATATCTATAAGGAAATCCAAAAGCCATAATGATTGACAATTAGGGATAAATCACGAACATGTGTGTCAATAATAAATTTAGAAATCTCTCGTATACGTCTATAATTCCGATATCAAACATTATTTCGTTTGATCATCCGTCTCGAAATTCGCACGACAAGATAAATGGAAGGAACCCTATAAGTTGGGAAGCCATCAAAAGTATAAGAATTTCCTTTGCAATTATTAACGCATTAGGAAACCTGTAACTAAAAGCTGTGTTAAAATACACAACATATTTCAGTCAAGGATAAGAATCTCATAGAGAATAGTTCTGGTCAAAGTAAAGTGAAATTCAAAATAAGGACTAGAATTATATACCTAGAAACTAAACTAACTAAAAATATTCATCCATATTTCAGGGAATCTCGATGACGAGATTTAAAACAAGGTGGGGAGAATGTAACATTCCCAAAATTTTTATTTATATAAATTCTATAAAAACTTATGTTATTAAAAGGATGCATCATGGGTAAGTTGACCAATAAAAATATAATGTGTTTTGGCAAACGTAGGAACCGTTTAATAATTAAATTATAAAAATACTTTATATTTAAACCTACTCCGTTTTTAATGAAACTTAGACCCAAATGTAGACAAAAATATTCTCATTCTAATAGCATATTCATTATTTTATAAAACGTCATATTTTAGAAATTATACGCGCCAAATGAGTGAAGCAGTTAAATTAATTATAATATAAATTAATAAAATCAAAAATTACAAAAGGTGTACATACGTTTTAATATATATATATATATATATATATAATAAAATATAAAACTCAAAACTTAAATGACCATATGTATGGTGGACGTGTACATTGAAATGAGATCCCACAATGAATGAAGGATTGATACGTGTCTATCAATTTCGTGGCTTCAAAGTTTAGTGTACGTAAATTTTAAAGAAAAAAATAATAAAATAATATTTAACAATGAATATGCAAACTTACTACAAATTGACAAATGAATGGGTGAGGACACGTGTTCGAAGCCATACCTCTCAAAGAATTCTATCTCAAAGTATAAATAGATGGACAGTCTCAACATTCCATCTGCACTATTCTTTTTCCTCCTCCTAGCCATCTCCATCTCTCGAAATCTCACTGCACCCTCTCAATATATATATTTTTATTTATTATTATTATTATAATAATGATAAAGCTTTGCCCCGTTTTGAGTGTTGTAACCCTTGATCACTGATGCCCTATCCGATTGATCTAGGGCCCCGTAACGTATGTCAAGGCTCTGCCTAAATTCGTTGGGGTTCTGTCTCGTGACGTAGGGATAAAGTTAAATTGGGTTACAATACTTAATGTGAGTGCATTATATATTTTATTAAATAATCCAGGAGTTGTATCAACCCTCCTAAAACACCCTGCACCCTACACTTCCTAAAATACTCCCCATACGCGAAAACGAACCCCGAATACCTTAAATATTATTAAAAATAATTAAAAACTAAAATTTTGGTTTTAGGCGGGCCGCGTAAGGCACCCCTTAACCCTTACGCGGGCTGCGAGAGATCAAGAACGCGGCAACACCCGGTGATGACACGTGTCATCATCGTGGCGAGGCTAGGCGATGACCCGGATCAGCTACGCTGTTGACCAGCTTTGACGCGGGCCACGTAACCCTTGGGTTACACTTTACGCGGGCCGCGAGAGGACCAAACTCAGGCCCTATATAAGGAGGCCTCAGGATTTCAGTTTACGTCGTTCAGAATTCATTTCTTTCTCTCAATTCTAAAGTGTAGGCATTATACACGGGTATAATACCCACTAAATAGCGAAGTTCTGCTCTGTTGTAGGTATCATAACCCCTGGATACGTATTAGATACTCTGCCCGATTGATCTAGGGTTCCGTAACAGCTGTCGTGGTTCTGCCCAACGTAGTTGTTGGAATGTCGTCTCGGGGAAGGTATTACTAATGTTAAAATGGGTTATTATACTAACACGTGTGCATTTGTGTTAATTATAGATTGTCACCAGGAAACCCTTACGGAAAATCTAAGAGAGCAATGTGAGTTGATCCGCTTTTTGTTAACTGTTTTTACAAAACCTTAAATACTTTTCCATGCGAATAACAGTTATTGAGTATTTGCAAGAATACAATTATCATGAGTATGTTGGTGTTTTGTATACAAAATTTGTTACCACCTGGTCAAGGAGTAACATTTCCACATGTCGGGTTCGACAGTACCATGGATGTTAATTGATATGTCTTGGAAACAAATATAATTGCGAGATCGCCCTCAATAACGTACACTGGGTTTTACTTAAACTTGATTAAACTGGGATTCACTCACCAGTATTTCCCACTAACAAAATGTTTTTAAACGCGTTTCAGGTAACAAATTGTGAAAGCCAAATAGAAGTCAGCTGGACAGCACTAAAGGCTTGTAAAAGTGGCAATAAAAGTTACCTAAAATAAAATAGATGTTTTATTAAATAAAATAGGATTTATTCCTATGAAAATGTGTGTACTGCAAACTTGGGTTTTATCCCATGTGTTTAATATTATGAAAATGTGGTATTTTACTCTGATCCAATATTTCCTAACTACGGTCCTGATGAAAATTCCGTTGCCAAATTAGACAAACACATGATACCACCGAAACTGGTTCGCGGCCGCCCGTCCCCGAGGATTAGGGATCGGGGGTTACGACATCTTGGTAAATGACAACAACTTTTGGTTGAGAACCAACAATTTTTAGAAAAACTCTTAACAACCAAATATACGTATCAGCAGTTTCCGACGCCAATAATGCAGCACCAAATGTAACATAGCAGTGATGATTGTCTATACCAGTGAACGGTACAAACACCATAGCGTTTCTGCATATGAAAATGCCATGAGAACTGAAAAAATAATAAAACGCCATTGCATGTAAACTAATAAAACGCCATTGCATGTAAACTCATAAAAACGCCATTGCATGTAAACTCAAAAAACGCCCAAATAAATAGAAGAAGTTGAATTATAAAATATTACTTGTTGGAACGATACGTAGCGTTAAACGAAATCACATCACCAAACACGTGGTAATTACGTTTGGCTTGATCGTCACACCAAAAAAGTCCCTTTAAACGGTTCTCTTTGTCTGTGAAGTAGTCATACGAGAAATTAGGCTGGGAATGTTTTTTTTTTCATCCAAATGTCTCACAACCATATCGGCGTCATATTCCCCTATAAACAAGTTAATTTGCCTATTGTAGTTCTTAAATTCAACTTTACTTGCACCCACGTCTTCAAAACCGGCAAAACAAGTTTTTCATAACATTAAACGCCTTGACTAGACCCAAATTCAACTTAGACATGCTGTGTATAACATGCTTCTGGAGCTGAGTGAGGTGTCGTTCAGTTGGAAGAAAATGCTTATCAGGACGTTCAACAAGATCATGGTTGTGCTCCTCGATAAACTTATACACCTTCCATGATCCAGCCTCAAAACTTACACCCAACAGTGCACCACAATGTGTCCTCTTTGAAAAGTTGGATCGCACTAATCGCTCCTTTTGATTGGAGTCCAACGTATCAACCTTCTTGTCCTTATATAACCCAGTTGTCGTACACATGTAATACTTAATATGTAACACACCTTTGGAGTTTGTTTTTGTAGTCCGTTTCCTGACTGAAAACCCACACTCATTGGCATACTTAACATACATTGAATAACAATCACCGAGGCTTGTGAATACCATGTCCATTGTGGGCTTTATTTCTTCACTAACGTCATGAATGATAATTGGTAATCCAGTTTTGGGGCAAAAACCTTTGACTCGAGGAAGCAACTTCGTCTGAGAAAACACAGTGAGGAACATAAAAATCCGAAAAGCGCCATTAAAAATAGAAAATGTCTCATAATAAAATTATAGATTAAAACACCATTAATTGAATAATAAACAAGACATAATAAACACATAATGTGAAAACGCCAGAATACGCACACCATAACTTTATTGATTAACAAAAATACTAATGCGACTTGATAATGAAAATGCCATGAGATGAATAATTAAAAAACACTTAACAACATAAATAATTAACAGAAATATAACATCATAATGAAAACACCATAGTTAACAAAACTGATATTTACACAAATTAACAAATAGTAATAACTGATGTTTACAAATACTACTAAATAATATTCAAAACTAATCAAAGAGATGTAAAACGTCAATGATTGTAAAAACATAAGAAATATACTAGATCCAAACGACAATTAAAATTAATATTGAAAACTCCAATTATCAGTTCTTACTAATTGTTTAACTACCAATTAAAACGCGATTAAATTGGATAAATGAACAACGCCATTGAAATCATACAACACATTATGAAATACTAATTAAATAAAAACAATGAAACAAGCATAAAAGAACAAAACGTCATATCTATTGCATGATTTGTTGGAACAAAAATAAGAAACGTTATCGAATTTTACTTTTTCGAACAGAATCCACGTTAAACGCCATAAATCTGAGAAAGCTTGCAAAGGAGGTAACAGCTAACAAGAAATCTTTGGAGTTTTAATTTGAAAGAGATTTATAACGCGAATAAGGAGTGAATGTAAAAAAAGAAAAATTGTGCCCCTGCATATCAATTAGCGCCCACTGCCACGTGTTGGGCCAGGATCCGTTCTCACCGTTCTCACATTTTTCACCGTTCTCTCCTGATCTCATCGACTTAAAATATGAGATAACTAGATAATTTGTTTTAAAACTTTTAATTTTTAAGAAAAAACCAGATATATGGCGGGAAAATTAAAAAGTAAATGCCTCCAATAAATGAAGTGTGTCACTCATTAGTTTATTTTATTATATACTAGGTTACAACCCCGTGTAATACACGGGTTTAAGTTAATAAAATATTAAATTATTAAATAAGAAAAAAATTAGAAACATTGGAAAAATAAATAGTAAATAAATGAAATATTCATAAAGTAAATATTAATAAAAAATAATAAATAGCTAAGAAACAATAAGCGGAAATAATTTCATTTAGTTACTATCAACATTTCTTATTTTAAAATCTTTATCTTAATATTCGACCTTTAAATATATATGTTAAACTAATCAATATTTTTTGTTAGATTAGGTCTCTTAAACCTTCTCACAAAATCAACCCATACCTCAAATATATTTTTATCTATAACTTATAATGTTCTTTTTTGTTTAAACCTTACCAAAAATAGATTTTACGAAAGCGTTTTTATATTAGATTTATAATGATGACCATTATTTCATATATAAGCTAATTTTAAGCCTTTAATGACAGTAATTTATTTAAATTCAGTCCAGGACTATTTAAACATGATTATTTGTTGTTATTTAAAAAAATATAAATAAGCAGTTTTCATTATTGAAACCATTGGTACCATATAATACACAAGACTATAACATAATATTTAATAAAATGACAAAAAAAAAATTAAAAACCTAACTATATATACAATTTTTTAAAATAAACTAACAAACTATAAGTAAAAAACCTTAATTTAATTATGCCCTCTATTCATACCATCATGTGTGATAGTGTTAATTAATAATAATATCATATATTTTTTTAACGGAAAGAATAATGTTTAATTATGCCCTCTAGTCATACCTCAATGATTTTTTTCTACTTAAATAGATAGACAACATATAATTTATGTTATTTAAATATCTAGCAATATGGCTTATTTTTAGGAATAGAATAACAATAAGATGATTATGATTATTAATTTTTTAATTATTTATATCGATACACAACATATAATTTATGTTATTTAAATATCTAGCAATATGGCTTATTTTTAGGAATAGAATAACAATAAGATGATTATGATTATTTTATTTTTTTAGGTGAGAAACATAAATTAAGAGTGATTGAGAGATTGACATGTGTCCTTAATCAGGTTTCTTTTATTATATGTATAGATGATAGATAGATATAGATATAGGTAGAAGATGCTATTATAAGTAAAAAAATATAAAATTTAAATTACTATTATTATGAGTTAGCGTGTTTTTTTTTCTTATACAGAAATTTCTTTCACCTATTTTTTATGACAAACTGCCCCCTTTACCAATATTTTGATTTATTAAATCCTTTTTTATGATATATAAAATATGCTTTTTTATGAAAAAGAGAATAATAAATACAACTTTTTAAAACTAGCTTACAAAATTATCTAATTTCATTTTAAGGAAAAAATAAATTAAGATGCATCGTATAAAGTAAATATATTAACATTTTTTAAAAAGAAATGTTGCTAATAATAATGAAACAAAAACAATATTCGTAGAAAAATTAATAATTATTTGATGTCAGAAAGATAAAAATAAAAGTAAAGCATAAGAAATAAAAATGGCAAATGTTATTAATAAAAAAATAAGAAGTTTAATTTAAGCATACTACCATCAACATTATTCAACAATAACTAATACAATAGAGATACTACTAACATGGAGTCATGGGGGTGAGGGTAAAGGCAAGGGACTGCCATGTAGACTATATATGGGCTTTACTTTTAATATTTTAAAAAGGGAATGGGTAATGAAAGGCAAGGCAAATACAAAACCCTAAAAAATTAAATGGTTTAAGGTTGGAAGAGCCTCAACACCCACACCCGTAGAGAATCCAACAGGAAGGGGAAACGCTCTTATAGTATGTTGGCGGGGTGGTGTAGGTGGCGTGGAGGGGTTGCCCCCCTCTTCAGGCCGCCGCCACTCCGTGTGTTCTAATTAGTATTTGATAAACAAAAAAGGTACGCTAATAATGCTTTAAAAAATAATGATACAAAAGTTGAGTGTATTTAAGTTTTAAGAGATGTAAATGAGGTGCATTTAAGATGATAACATTTGAAATCATATACAACCAAGTCGATTTTATTATTTAGTTGTTCTATTTTATTTTTGGTTTTTTTATTACCCATTAACTCATTAATGTCGCATCAGTTAAATTACTTTTTTTTTTCATTTGAATTGAAATCTATACAAACAAATCGATTTTATTATTTAGTTGTTTTGTTTTATTTTTTGGTTTTCTATTTTTTTTTTTGGTTTTCTATTACCCATTAACTCATTAATGTCGCATCAGTTAAATTATATAATTTTTTTCATTTGAATAAATGTCTTGATAACTTTAACTTTTCCTTTTGTAATTTTCAAATAATTAATTAAGTAACGTGTAGATATGGTTACACTTTATAAAAAACTGATGAGTATACTTATTTTTGTTTTGTATAAAACAAAATGGTCGTTGATTATTTCCAATAATATAATCTTTTATATATGAACGACTTCTATTTGAATTTATTATATTTATATTTATTTATATTTAACGTGTAGACATGGTAACATTTTATAAAAAAAACTGATGAGTATACTTATTTTTGTTTTGTTTAAAACAAAATGGTTGTTAATTATTTCAAGTAATATAATCTTTTATATATGAACGACTTCTATTTGAATTTATTATATTTATATCTATATTTATATTATATTATATTATACTAGGTTAGAACCATGTGTAATACACGGGTTGAATAAATGTAATTTTATATACCAAATAATAAAAAAATATATCTTTAAAAACCTCATTTATTACACGGGTTGAATAAATGTAGTTTTATATACCAAATAATAAAACAATATATCTTTAAAAATATCGTTTATTACATGGGTTTAATAAATGTAATTTTATATATTAAATAATAAAAAAGTTATATCTTTAAGAACCCCGTGTGTTGTACGGATTGAGTAAATTTAATTTTATATATCAATCAATAAAAAAGTTATATCTTTATAAACCCTGTGTGTTATGGGTCATTTTCTGAGTATACATATCCTGACTAATATCCCGCTTTTTATTGTTTATTTGTGACCAGGATACTGGACGAGGATATTGCTAACATCTTGGGCGATATCCTAAGTCTGAGTGAATTAAACACGTGCAGGTTAATGGCTGTAAGTTACTAACGGTCATCAGGACTTCTTCTCCTCAAGACTCGGACGTATTTGTTATGAAGAAGCCGTTGAACCCGAAAGACTTGGTCCTCAACGTTCAAGTTGGAATATTCGCTGGATCCCGGAAGTTTAGGATAGTTTGTTACATTATCTTTACTATAAATAGATGGGGGCGGATCAGTTTAAGGCACACAATTTACACTTACACTCTCGAACACTTTCACTCTCTAGCTCGTTGCAAACACCACACTTGTATTCAAATTTCATTGTAACACATAGTCGATCCGCACCACATCCTGCACTGTATCCTGATATTTGAAGCAATAGAAGAACAAGGCAGCTGCGATTGTCAGCTCCCGAGGTTTTATGCCGGCGATCTAGATTGATCAAGGGCTTTCCTCGTACATCACGTGTCCACATTTACATTTTTGCTCATTGTTTGATAATAGATACAGCTCTATATCCTGAGCCGTATCCTGAATACTGATTTTCTAAATAACTTAACATGCGTATTTTCAATACACTTTCTAGCACACTACCTCACTTAACTAATTTGATCACTAAATTGCTTAGGTAATTTTTGACCAAAACAATTTGGCGCCCACCGTGGGGCGAGTGGTGCTCTCTTTACTAAAAAATTTTGCGAAATCACTAATCGGCTTTCTATTTTCAAAACTTTTTGCCACATTGTCCATAATGGCCTCAAGATCAAACATGAGTTCCTCTACTGTGTCTGCTATGGCTTCTGCTACTACTGGTTCGGTGCTTCCACCACCTCCTCCAAGGATTCCAGCCTCTTCACGACCTCAGGATATTATCCCTACTCGCAGTGTTCAGGAATCTGCTCCCGTTCTAGCTTCTATTGATGAAATTCTTACTTTATTTGGAAGTGTGCAGGAACAAATGAGGCAGCAACAGGAAACAAACCAAATGCTTTTAAGGGAAATACAACTCCTGAAGTCTGGCTCGAGCAGATCTGCTGAGGATAATGTCACTCCATTACATCCCAGAGCGTTGAACTTTAGTTCAGCTGTGTATACCGAGGATAACAGGGGGAATATTGTGCCCAGCCTTCCTCAGAATCATACTCCTGAAATACCCTCCTCGGTCAGGATGTCAACCATGAGGAGCTCAGGATATGCTTCAGGATATGGGCAAAATCCTCCAACGGGTAACGTGTCAAATAATAATAATACTCATGCTACTAACAATAGTGGATCTTTGCAGGATACAGGTGTAACATCAGCACTTACTAGGGAACTTCAGAAGTTGAAGGACATGATATCTAGTGTACCTGGGGTGGTCCAGCCGATCCCGGAAGTGTCCCAAGACAGCCACAAGATATCTCGTTTTGCATATCCTATCTGTGATGCTGAGATCCCAAAGAGATTCCAAACCCCCAACATGAAGCTTTATGATGGGACTACAGATCCTGAAGAGCATATTGCTCAGTATAGGGAGAGAATGGAGATTAACCCTATCCCTCCGGAGCTCAAGGAAGCGTGCTTGTGCAAGGGATTTGGTTCTACTCTAACAGGATCAGCCTTAAAATGGCTGTTAAACGTTCCTCCTCACTCAATTACTTCGTTTGCTCATTTGGTTAATTTATTTAACAGTCAATTTTCTTGTAGTCGGAGTTTTGAGAAACTAACCAGTGATCTTTACAGGATAACTCAAGGGCCTCAGGAATCCTTGAGGGATTATGAGAACAAATTCAGTCGAGAATCCTTGGATATCCCACATCTTGATGTTGCAACAGCTGTGCAAGCTTTTAAGATGGGACTACAAAAGGATTCTCAGTTTTATCAGGATCTTGTAATGAATCCCTGCAGGAATCTCGACGAAGCTCGTAACAGGGCTTTGAGATATATCCGTCTGGAAGATGACAGGAAGATGCAAGAAAGGATGAACTCATCTAACACTTATGAGTCAACTAACAGGAAGTCAGAATCCTCATTCAAATCATATCGGCCTAAGCCATATGGTAGAAATGAAAACAAGAGAGTGAATGCTGTCGAAGATGAGGATCCTGAAGAGTATCCTGAGTTGTCTGAATATTGCTTTTCTGTTAACATTCCTGAATTGATGTATGCCATGCAGGGTCTAGGAGACAAGGCTAGGTGGCCTCGAAAGAATCAACAAAAGGCTGACTGGAAAGATAAGTCAAAATGGTGTGCTTTCCACGAAGATTTCGGACATGTAACTGAGGATTGCATTGCTCTAAGGAAAGAAATAAGCTATCTTCTAAGCAAGGGATATCTGAAAGATCTCTTAGGAAGAAAGAAGAATAAGGGTCAGGATACTGAGAAGGATCCTGAGCGGGCAACATCACCTCCTGCAGATGCCAAGATAATCAACTTCATTTCGGGAGGATCCGACATTTGTGGAACTTCGTATTCGGCAGCAAAGAGACATGCAAAGGAAGCTAAGGCCGAAAGGGGAGACAAACCTGTCAGGATGACTACCCTTACGACTGACAAAGTGATCACTTTTGATGCTGATGACAGGGATACTGTCCAGGATCCTCACCATGATGCTCTGGTAATAACGTTATATGTGGCTAACCATTTTGTACGTAGGATATTGGTTGATAATGGCAGCTCCGTCAACATAATCCAACTAGAAACTCTGAAGAGAATGAATGTATCTCCAATGGATATCACTTCAAAGTCTACCGTGCTTGTTGGGTTCAGTGGAGAGGCTAGAAACACAGTGGGAGAGATAAAGTTGCCAGTATACGTTGAAGGAGTCAACTCGATACAACGTTTCTGTGTGATGGATTCTCTATCCTGCTATAACATCATACTGGGAAGACCGTGGATTCACGATATGAAGGTTGTGCCATCAACATATCACCAATGCATCAAGATACCTACCCCTTGGGGAGTTGTCAAAGTTGATAGTGATCAGCAGGAAGCGAAAGAATGCTACTTATCCTCGATGAAATCCTCAACCAAACCTAGTGCAGCATAGCAATTAAAGACGCGGGCCCAGGATATCGTGGAGGATCCGGAGCAGGATGCGAAGAAAATTATTCTGGACCAGGATAATCCCGATATTTCGGTGCTCGTAGGGACCACTATCCCTCAGGATATTGAAGAACAATTAATTAACTTTTTGAAATGCAGGATGTCAACGTTTGCATGGAAGCATGAGGATATGACAGGCATATCCAAAGACATTATTACTCACAAGCTTGGAATTGACAAATCATTCAAGCCTGTTCAGCAAAAAAGAAGGAAGTTTGCTCCTGAGCGGAACACGATTATCCAGGAGGAAGTTGAGAGATTATTAAAGTCCAGGATGATCAGAGAGGTTAAGTTCCCGAGGTGGCTAGCAAACGTGGTTGTGGTACAGAAGAAAAATGGGAAATGGAGAGTTTGTGTAGACTACACAGACTTGAACAAAGCTTGTCCTAAAGACCCATTTCCTCTTACCCACATTGATGCAATGGTAGATGCCACTGCCGGGCATGAAATGCTGACCTTCATGGACGCATCCTCAGGATTTCAACAGATCCAAATGGAGCCTTCTGACCAGGAGGATACTGCCTTCATGACACCAACAGGTATTTATTGTTATACAGCTATGCCTTTTGGTTTGAAAAATGCAGGTGCAACATACCAAAGATTGGTAAACATGATGTTCAAAGACAAACTGGGGGACACCATGGAGGTATATATCGATGATATGGTGGTGAAATCTAAAAAGGCTGAGGATCACCTCCAGGATATCAAGGGAGCATTTGATATCCTGGATCAATACAACATGAAGCTGAATCCTGCTAAATGCCATTTCGGAGTGGGGGCAGGAAAGTTTCTTGGATATATGGTACTTTTCTTTCATCGTGGATTCAACCTCCCACGTGTATTCGGGACCTCTACGGGCAACCCATTTGACCTTTACAATAGGTACATGCTTCCTTCGAAGCTTCTTCACCTGTCGATCTTCAATCGACAAAGGTTTTTCCACAAATTTCAAGCTCTCATCTATGTGCACATCTGTATGCGGTATTACCAGTGATTCATCAGCGAAGCACTTTTTCAGATTGCAGATGTGGAACACATTGTGAATTCCACTGAGCTCTTCCGGTAAGTTTAACTTATAGGCAACTGACCCAACACGTTCGATAACCTCGAAAGGTCCTATGTATCTCGGGCTTAGCTTGCCTTTCTTACCAAACCGCATCACTCCCTTCCAGGGTGACACTTTAAGTAGGACTTTGTCACCTACTTCGAAGTGAAAATCTTTACGCTTAGGATCAGCGTAACTTGTGACAACCCTCGAATTTACATGTAACCGTACAGTTTATTAATAATAATTAATGTGCTTGACGACTGTGTGGAGTTACTTAACTGCTTTCTGATATCTGTGTTATGCTTACACGTACTTGTTAATATACTAATAGTGTACAGAAAGGCCACTAAATAGTCCGTTATATTTTCCTAAGTGTTAGAAAGTAAAAACGTTACAAAATATATAAATAGGACGCTTTACGGATTAATTAAGCACTTTAACGGAACAACACCGAACCGAACAACCGGACTTTACCCGGAACCTAAAAATACTGTCTATGACATTGTTTTCTTTTTCTGAGCCAGTTAGGGTCCCCGAATACCCTAACACCCGTCACAACGCATAACATACTAGTAAATGGTTAACCTCCAACTTAACTAACTAATACTTAACTATTAGTTGGAACCTAACTAGGAGACCCCCCCCCCCCCAACCGAGTTCGGTCACTATGTGACCACCCCATGTACTTTACTTGATTATTTAAATCAAGGTTGTCTAATATCTAGCTAGCATTAGAACCATTGGTTAAACTTGAAGGAAATTATCTATAAGTTGCAACCTTAATCCATCACATCATTCATCACAACTCAACAAACCAACTCTCTCTCCCTCTCTTTCACTCTCGGCCGAAGACACAAGCACCCCCACCGCCACCTTTCGATCTTGATCTTGCCATTCCAAGATTATACAAGGATTAAGGATCTCATACAAAGGAGCTCGGTGCATTCGGAACGCGAAGGACCTCGCTACATTGCTTTTAACCACTCGTTTTTCGCCTAGTTTCTTCCCTAGCCTCGAGCTAGTAGTAAGTGACTCTAAACATCTTCTTGATCTATTCTAAAGTGGTTAATAAGAGTTTCGTCGGTTGAAAATCACTAACATATAAGATCACCAACTAAAAGTCTACTAAAGTGATGAACAAGGTGGTTAATGGATGGATATTAGTGTAAATCATGTAGATCTTGTGTGATTATGATTATTGGTTGATTATCTGATGTTTTACTAATTAATATTAATGCGTCATGTTGTTGTGGTCACTAAACTTGTTAACGGAATCGATCGAACACGATTTAGAAGGTTAAACACTGAAAATCAGAATCTGTCCAACTTTTACAGCCAACTTCAGTTGGCAGTAAACAGGTCTTAAACTCAACGAAAAATCGATATTTTGAATCTAAAATATGTTATTATGAAATACGGTTCTAATGGCACCGGAATCGTAATTTTTGGACTCCGTTTACTATTTTTAAAGTGTTAATTTGTAACAGAAACTTAAGCTGAATTTTGACAGCAATAAATGAGTGTCATATTTTCAGTCATAACCTGAGTTTTGTGATGAATCGGACCATGAAATTTGTACAGTAGATGAAAACCGATTCATTTGTAATTACCCCACTGGAATTTCAAAAATCGGACACTCGATGAATTTTTAATAAATTGTTCCATGGACTGTGGTCAGAAATACATAAATCTGAGTTCAGTCCGGAATATGAATTTTTATAAAATATTGGTAATGAACCGGATCCCGATATTTTTACACAATAAAATATGGAACGTTTAAGACATCCTGTAAAAATTTGGGAATTTTTGGAATAGTTTAACTATTTATTAAAATGTCCGAAAACAGCCAGTTCTGAATATAAATGCTGAAATGACATAAGTTGTGACTCGCGTGTCTTAATGTCGAGTATGCTATTTGTGAATGATCTAACATGTTATATATGTTATGTGCATTATCGTATGTTTGATTTTGAGTGGGGAATGGATGGGAAACTTAGATGGGCATAAACCGTTAAAATGATGCATGTTGTGTGATAGATACGTGTAGGAACTTTGTGTTCTATTTGAAAGCCACTAAATGACTAACTGGTAAATCATACTAGGACGTGATTGACCGACCTTGACTGTTAGCTATATTTGAGAATCTAACCGAGCAAACCGAGGTGAGTTCACACTTTTCTACAAAGCATGGAAATTCCCGGTGGGAATGGGAATGGGTACAGGAATAAGGATTCCTCGTCCTTTGAGACGTGTTCAGGAATGTAAATTCCTCGTCCTGTTGGGACGTGTTAGACTTACTGGACTAGAACTCTATCAGCGAAGTCCCTCCCTTTTTGTATCAACTTAATCGCCGAGGCTATGGTGAGCGGGTCATTAGTTAATAGCGCCATTAGATTTAACAAACCGCACACCCTGCCAGTTGGACGGGTGTGTACTAATGGACTATGGCACGTCGGTGGTGATAGAACACCGACGCTAGGGCACAATTGATTTCTTTTGTTAGTAGTCGATATGATAAAAGAGTCTGGTAGTTTAAAATACTGGGGCAGCTCCCCACGGCCAAAGTGCCGGGCTGGATAGCCAGGGAAGGTGAACATGGGATGGTTAACTAATAAACGTTTTCGAACTATGGGGTAACCCCCACGGCTGGATAGCCGAATGAGATTAAACTATGTTTTTTGAAACAACTCTAAAATGGACAACCAACCGTGAACTCACTCAACTTTGTTGTTGACTTGTTATTACATGCTTTGCAGGTCATTAGATGCTATGGAGCTTGCATATGGAGGTGGTCGTTGTGGGATGCGAACTGATATGTCCCGTACTTAATGAATAAACTTTATGAACTTATTTAACCTACGTTCTGGACTTTAAACTTATGAACTATGGACTTATGTTTTGAACTTATGTTTTATGCTTCCGCTATTAACCTAAAATCGGTTTACTTCCTTTTGGTCACCAATCGTATTGTGTTTGGTTTTATTTACTTAATTATGTTGTTCAATATGATTGGTGGCTCGATCCTGGTCATGTCACGCCTCCAAGCGGTGATACTCCGCATGGTGGATTTTGGGGGTGTGACAGATTGGTATCAGAGCCATTGGTTATAGTGAACTTGGTTTTTTTTAAAAAAAGGGGAAAAGTTTTTGATAAAAACCAGACTATAACCAGTACAGTGCTCAACGATCCACAACGACACTTCGCTCCACGTGCAAGACTCGACACCATAAGTGGTATGATTTATGTTATATTGTCGGTTAGATAGTTCTCACTGTGCATTAGATAATGTAGTAATTGCTATTTGAACCTTGTGTGCTTACGCTCTACTATCGTCCCACACTTACGCACTTTCGCGACACTTTCCTCACTTACGTTGCTTCATTATGAAGATCATGAGCGGACGCGGAGGACATATCAACCTCACTCAAGCCCAGTTGATGGCTTTGATCAACGAACGAGTTGCGGAGGCACTCGCATCAAATCCAGCAGGAGGTATAACCTGCTATACCAACCTACCTTAGGACGTTTAGATCCTACCTTCACAAACCAACCCTCATGCTTAATCTTGTCCTTTATTCTCGCGCAACAGGCCAACATGCTCAACCTCCTGTGTGCACGTTCAAGACGTTCATGGACTGCCGACCTACCACTTTCAGTGGCACCGAAGGAGCAGTGGGCCTTCTTCACTGGTTTGAAAAGCTTGAGTCAGTTTTCGAGATGTGCGAATGCCCCGAAGACCGTAGGGTGAAATATGCTACCGGAACACTTGAAGGGGTAGCGCTCACATGGTGGAACGCTCAGGTTCAGCTACTGGGGTTGGTTGCTGCTAATGCCACCCCATGGAACGATTTCAAGGAACTGATCAAGGAAGAGTATTGCAGTCGGGATGACATCCACAAACTGGAGGTGGAATTTTTCAATCTAAAGATGACGGGGTCTGAGATTGAGGCGTATACCAAGAGGTCGAATGAATTAGCCATCCTGTGCCCTACGATGGTGGACCCTCCCATCAAACGTATTGAGCTTTACCTCAAGGGCCTTGTACCCGAGATTCAAAGTCACGTGACTTCGGCTAACCTGGGTACCATTCAGCAGATCATTAAGTTAGCCCATCGTCTCACCGATCAACCTGTGGAACAAAACAAACTGCCTAAGCGTATTGGTGCTGCTACTGCTGACGCACCCAATGATAACAAGCGAAAATGGGATGGGAATTCAGGCAAAGGTTCTACTTCAGCTCAGTCCCAGCAGCGAAAGACAGATGAGTACAGGAGCCCCAGTCAGCAATCTTCTGGGAATCGAGGTCAGGGTGGATACAAGGGAAATCACCCCAAATGTAATCGCTGTAACTTGCACCACAGTGGGCCATGTGGTAAAGGCAACTGTCATCGATGCAACAAGCCTGGTCACATGGCAAGGGACTGCAGGAGTCAGCATCCGGCGAATCAGAACCGGCAGCAACAGCAAGCCCCACCCAATCAACACCAGCAGCGGGAACAACAAGGTAACAACAAAGGGTGCTTTCAATGTGGTGCTGAGGGCCATTTCAAGAAAGACTGCCCCCAGCTAAATCAGAACCAGAACAACAACAATCAGGGGAATGGAAACGTCAATGGGGGAAACAACAATGGCAATGGGGCAATGGGGCAAGGGGTCGTGTGTTCGTGATTGGTCATGGAGAAGCAAGGAACGATCCCAACGTTGTGATGGGTAAGTTTCTTCTGGACGACTTCTTTGTTACTGTTTTATTCGATTCAGGTGCCGATACTAGTTATGTGTCCGTAAAAGTTAGTCAAATGCTTAAGCGCACTCCAACACTCCTGAACACCAAACACATGGTAGAACTAGCTAACGGTAAAAGTCTTGAAGCCACACACGTAGTTAAAGGTTGTAACCTCGTCTTAGCTGGTCAGACTTTCTCTATCGATCTTATTCCTATCACACTGGGTAGTTTCGATGTCGTTATTGGGATGGATTGGCTATCTCATCATCAAGCGGAGATTGTTTGCAAGGAGAAAATCGTCCGCATTCCTCGTTCTGGTGAAGAACCTCTCATGATTCGTGGCGACAAGAGTGGTGCTGTCGAAGGCATCATCTCTTTCCTTAAGGCCCAGAAGTGTTTGCGAAAGGGCCACACTGCCATTTTAGCACTCGTTACTGACACATCAACGGAAGAGAAGAGAATTGAAGACATCCCTATTGTGCGCGATTTTCCCGAGGTATTTCCTGAGGAATTACCTGGTCTTCCGCCTCACCGCCAAGTTGAATTTCAAATCGAGCTAGCTCCTGGAGCAGCGCCAGTAGCTCGAGCACCATATCGTCTAGCTCCATCAGAACTCGAAGAACTGTCCACACAGCTACAAGAACTCTTGGAAAAGGGTTTTATACGTCCTAGCTCTTCGCCCTGGGGAGCTCTAGTACCATTCGTGAAGAAGAAAGATGGTACTTTCAGAATGTGTATTGACTATCGCGAGCTTAACAAGGTGACTGTGAAGAATCGTTATCCTCTTCCACGTATTGACGACTTATTCGACCAGCTGCAAGGGTCGAGCTATTACTCCAAGATTGACTTGAGATCGGGATACCATCAGCTGAGGGTCCGAGATGAGGACGTTTCCAAAACAGCATTCAGAACTCGTTACGGCCATTACGAGTTCCTAGTTATGCCATTCGGGCTGACGAATGCACCAGCGGTCTTCATGGATCTCATGAACCGAGTATGCAAACCTTACCTGGATAAGTTCGTTATTGTGTTCATTGACGATATCCTGATCTATTCTAAGAGTCAGGAGGAACACGAGCAGCATCTGCGACTTATGCTTGAACTTCTTCGAAAAGAGCAATTGTATGCCAAGTTTTCAAAATGTGACTTCTGGCTTCGCGAAGTCCACTTTCTAGGCCATGTGGTAAACAAGGATGGAATTCATGTGGATCCATCCAAGGTTGACTCAATCAAGAACTGGCCTGCACCCCGCACACCAAAAGAAATCCGCCAATTCTTGGGTTTGGCAGGATATTACAGAAGGTTTATCAAAGACTTCTCCAAGATTGCGCAACCTCTCACTTCACTGACTCAAAAGGGTGTCATCTATCGTTGGGGTGATGCACAGGAGTCCGCATTTCAACACCTAAAGGATAGGCTTTGTAGCGCGCCTATCCTCTCATTGCCTGAGGGCACAGATGATTTTGTGGTTTACTGCGATGCTTCCATCCAAGGACTTGGTTGCGTGTTGATGCAACGTGACAAGGTCATTGCCTACGCATCACGCCAACTCAAGGTTCACGAAAGAAATTACATGTTGGGATTGAACCCTATCAGAGGAACAGATAATTAAAGCCAAAACTGGATCAGAGCAGTGGATCCAGAATAAGCAGACGTTTACAGATAGTTAATGCAAATCTTTCCCCTTGAAAGTGGCTTTGTATCTGCTGACCTCCTATCTACTGATCTTACCAAGTGCTGATCCACAACTGCTGCCTTGCATCTACTGCCAAATGTTAAAAGACTGATGGAAGACCAAAGCTCTGCTGACTCAATCTTCTGCTTTGAGTCAAGTACTGCTGATCCGGACAAGCACTGCTGGATTCACAGCAGTGGAAGGATGCAGCAGCTGTTTAAGTATCTTTCATGTAATAGATTGTAATAGCAGTAGTTACTACATCAGTGTTTGTATAGATCAGAGGTTAGAGTTTGTTAGGAGGTTAGATGTCACTTTCATGGTGACGTCAGCTAAGATGCTCAGTGGTTTGCAAGTGCCTATAAATAGTTCAGTACTTTGTACTGCTCTATTAGCTCTTTCACCACATCGTCTTCTTTGCACGAACAAACTACTGAGCTCTGGCTGAGGGGGAGTTTGCATTCTTACATCAATCATTGTAATTGTTGTTGAAACAAATTCAATCATTCGGTTCATTGTGTAAAGATGTTTGATTAAAAGTATTACTCCTGTTTGATTGTATGCAAAGTTTGTTTTCATCTTAATTCCGCTGCACAACTCTTTCATTTTCATCTTAATTTCAAACAAAAATACAATCAAAAAGAAACTCAGATACAACAATTGGTATCAGAGCTTGGACAGTCAAATTTGATTTAACAATCATTTTGACGTAAATAGTTCAGCTCATAACAGTTGATACTGATCGTTTGTTCGTCCGTTGAAAAACAGAGCAAGGATTAATCACCATTAAAGTTGATTTCTCAGTGTCTGTAAAACAACAAGAATGACGTCACAATCTCAGGATGATAAAAACAACATCGGCTCGCTTTTTAAACCACCTATGCTAAAAAGAAATGAGTACAACATCTGGCAGAGGAGGATGGGTCACATCCTCGCTCAACAAAGCACAGGTTGTTGGAGGTCTGTCATTTATGGTCCCCATGTTCCTTCAGTGCCAAGCGCTGAAGATGCTAAAAAGTTCGTTCCAAAACCAATTGAAAATTATACCGAAACCGACTTTCAAAAGATCGAACTAGATGCTAAAGCTTTTAGCATCATAGCATCAGCGCTGCCCAATGAGATATATGCTGGACTGTTACACTGTAACAGTGCAAAAGAGTTATGGGACGCACTTAAGGAACAGTTTGGTGGAACTAAAGAAGTAATAGAAAGCAATAGGGAAATCCTGAACCAACAGTATGAAACATTTTGCTACATTAAAGGTGAATCACTAACGCAACAATTTGAGCGTTTTAGTTGTCTCATCAGTGAACTGAGGCTTGTTAACACCACTTTTACAAACTCAACTCAAAATAGCAGGTTCTTCAGGTCACTGCCAGAAAAATGGGACACTATAGCTTTTGTCACCCGAAATTCATCTGAATTCAAGGATCTGACCTTGATCCAACTCCATGGTCGACTCCTGACCTTTGAAAGGGAGTTGAACCAGAAAAAGGAGGTTACAAGAGTCAGGAAAAGTTACCGATGATTACACTTTCGGTAATACTGCTCTTCTGGGTCAAGACGAATCTGGGAGCAGTGGTAAGGATCAGGGTTATGATCACTTCATTGACATAACTGCTGGTGCAAATTTTAACAACCCTGATCCTCACTCTGCAAGTTATGCATTCACTGCTAACGAAAACCAGATGTCAGACAATTTAAGTTTTGAACTAAATGATTTACAACATTTTGATCCCACTGATTTAGAAGAAATGGACATCCTGCACCAACTGGCTTTGCTAAGTGTTAGAACTAGCAAGTTTTACAAAAGAACAGGGAGAAAATTCCCCGGTTTGCATGGGAATCTAAGGGTTGGGTTGGATAAATCGAAAATCAAGTGTTACAAGTGTAATAGGTTGGGACATTTCGCTAGGGAATGTAGGAGTCAAACCACTGGTCCCATAATTACTCATCCTAGCTCAAATCCTCGACCTCAAAACCAAAACACTATGCACTATGCCCAATATGCCCCAGCAGCTCAAGTGAACACTGCTCACTATGCTGCTGCCCCTGTGCCAGTACATTATGTCCAAACTACTGTTCCACAAATCCAATATGTTCAAACCCCTGCTCCACAGGTACAAGTGCAACCTGTTGCACCTCAAACCACTGCTCCAGCAGCAGCACAACCAGATCAACAAAGTTTTTTCACTCAAGGGTTTGTTGACTGGAGCAGTATGCCTGATGATCTTTGTGATGGATGAAGCACATAAGTCTCGTTATTCAGTACATCCTGGTTCGGATAAGATGTACCACGACTTAAAGACCACATACTGGTGGCCTGGCATGAGAGCCCACATAGCAACCTACGTCAGCAAGTGCTTGACTTGTGCGAGAGTCAAGTCTGAATATCAAAAACCATCAGGCCTACTTCAACAACCGGAGATCCCAAAATGGAAATGGGAGCAAATTTCCATGGATTTCGTGACCGGCCTGCCCAGATCTCAACGCGGAAACGATACCATTTGGGTGATCGTAGATCGACTGACCAAGTCTGCACATTTTCTGGCTATCAAAGAAACGGATAAGTTTTCTACTCTTGCAGACATTTATCTAAAGGAAGTAGTGTCAAGGCACGGAGTGCCAACTTCCATCATTTCTGATCGTGACGCGCGTTTTACTTCAGAACTGTGGCAAGCAATGCACAAGTCCTTTGGCTCACGTTTAGATATGAGCACCGCTTATCACCCACAGACGGATGGGCAATCTGAACGCACCATCCAAACCCTTGAAGACATGCTTAGGGCATGTGTAATCGATTTTGGTAATGGCTGGGAAAAGCACCTCCAGCTAGTGGAGTTCTCATATAACAACAGCTACCACACCAGCATCCAAGCCGCTTCGTTTGAGGCATTGTACGGACGCAAATGCCGATCACCTCTGTGTTGGGCAGAAGTTGGTGACAGCCAAATCACTGGCCCAGAACATGTGGTAGATACCACCGAGAAAATTGCTCAGATACGACAGCGAATGGCGGCAGCTCGTGACCGTCAGAAAAGCTATGCTGATAAGGGAAGAAAACCACTCGAACTCCAGGTTGGGGATCGAGTGCTACTCAAAGTCTCACCTTGGAAAGGTGTAGTCCGCTTTGGCAAACGAGGCAAACTCAATCCGCGTTATGTCGGACCATTCGAAGTCACCGAGAAAATTGGCAAAGTCGCCTACAGGTTGAATCTACCTGAAGAACTCAACGGAGTTCACAATGTTTTCCAAGTGTCAAATCTGAAGAAGTGTCTGTCAGATGAGACCCTCATAGTTCCTCTTAAGGAACTCACAATCGACGACCAGCTACGATTCGTCGAGAAACCAGTAGAGATTACAGATCGAGATGTTAAGATCCTCAGGCATACCAGGATACCTCTGGTCCGAGTTCGTTGGAATGCTCATCGTGGCCCAGAGTATACCTGGGAACGAGAAGACCAAATAAAACTCAAGTATCCCCAGCTGTTTAAGAAAAACGCAACCACTACTGAGGCTGAAGCTACTGCAGAATTTCGGGACGAAATTCCAAATCAACGGGGGGATGATGTGACACCCCAGGAAAATCTGGAAAACAACGCAACTTAACTAGCTTCATCAGTAACCACGCGCTAAATTTCGGGACGAAATTCTCTTAACAGGGGGAGAATGTAACAACCCTCGAATTTACATGTAACCGTACAGTTTATTAATAATAATTAATGTGCTTGACGACTGTGTGGAATTACTTAACTGCTTTTTGATATCTGTGTTATGCTTACACGTACTTGTTAATATACTAATAGTGTACAGAAAGGCCACTAAATAGTCTGTTATATTTTCCTAAGTGTTAGAAAGTAAAAACGTTACAAAATATATAAATAGGACGCTTTACGGATTAATTAAGCACTTTAACGGAACAACACCGAACCGAACAACCGGACTTTACCCGAAACCTAAAAATACTGTCTATGACATTGTTTTCTTTTTCTGAGCCAGTTAGGGTCCCCGAATACCCTAACACCCGTCACAACGCATAACATACTAGTAAATGGTTAACCTCCAACTTAACTAACTAATACTTAACTATTAGTTGGAACCTAACTAGGAGCCCCCCCCCCCCCCCAACCGAGTTCGGTCACTATGTGACCACCCCATGTACTTTACTTGATTATTTAAATCAAGGTTGTCTAATATCTAGCTAGCATTAGAACCATTGGTTAAACTTGAAGGAAATTATCTATAAGTTGCAACCTTAATCCATCATATCATTCATCACAACTCAACAAACCAACTCTCTCTCCCTCTCTTTCACTTTCGGCCGAAGACACAAGCACCCCCACCGCCACCTTTCGATCTTGATCTTGCCATTCCAAGCTTATACAAGGATTAAGGATCTCATACAAAGGAGCTCGGTGCATTCGGAACGCGAAGGACCTCGCTACATTGCTTTTAACCACTCGTTTTTCGCCTAGTTTCTTCCCTAGCCTCGAGCTAGTAGTAAGTGACTCTAAACATCTTCTTGATCTATTCTAAAGTGGTTAATAAGAGTTTCGTCGGTTGAAAATCACTAACATATAAGATCACCAACTAAAAGTCTACTAAAGTGATGAACAAGGTGGTTAATTGATGAATATTAGTGTAAATCATGTAGATCTTGTGTGATTATGATTATTGGTTGATTATCTGATGTTTTACTAATTAATATTAATGCGTCATGTTGTTGTGGTCACTAAACTTGTTAACGGAATCGATCGAACACGATTTAGAAGGTTAAACACTGAAAATCAGAATCTGTCCAACTTTTACAGCCAACTTCAGTTGGCTGTAAACAGGTCTTAAACTCAACGAAAAATCGATATTTTGAATCTAAAATATGTTATTATGAAATACGGTTCTAATGGCACCGGAATCGTAATTTTTGGACTCCGGTTACTATTTTTAAAGTGTTAATTTGTAACAGCAACTTAAGCTGAATTTTGACAGCAATAAATGGGTGTCATACTTTCAGTCAAAACCTGAGTTTTGTGATTAATCGGACCATGAAATTTGTACAGTAGATGAAAACCGATGCATTTGTAATTACCCCACTGAAATTTCGTAAATCGGACACTCGATGAATTTTTAATAAATTGTTCCGTGGACTGTGGTCAGAAATACATAAATCTGAGTTCAGTCCGGAATATGAATTTTTATAAAATATTGGCAATGAACCGGATCCCGATATTTTTACACAATAAAATATGGAACGTTTAAGACATCCTGTAAATATTTGGGAATTTTTGGAATAGTTTAACTATTTTATTAAAATGTCCGAAAACAGCCGGTTCTGAATATAAATGCTGAAATGACATAAGTTGTGACTCGCGTGTCTAAATGTCGAGTATGCTATCTGTGAATGATCTAACATGTTATATATGTTATGTGCATTATCATATGTTTGATTTTGAGTGGGGAATGGATGGGAAACTTAGATGGGCATAAACCGTTAAAATGATGCATGTTGTGTGATAGATACGTGTAGGAACTTTGTGTTCTATTTGAAAGCCACTAAATGACTAACTGGTAAATCATACTAGGACGTGATTGACCGACCTTGACTGTTAGCTATATTTGAGAATCTAACCGAGCAAACCGAGGTGAGTTCACAATTTTCTATAAAGCATGGAAATTCCCGGTGGGAATGGGAATGGGTACAGGAATAGGGATTCCTCGTCCTTTGAGACGTGTTCAGGAATGTAAATTCCTCATCCTGTTGGGACGTGTTAGACTTACTGGACTCGAACACTATCAGCGAAGTCCCTCCCTTTTTGTATCGACTTAATCGCAGAGGCTATGGCGAGCGGGTCATTAGTTAATAGCGCTATTAGGTTTAACAAACCGCACACCATGCCAGTTGGACGGGTGTGTACTAATGGACTATGGCACGTCGGTGGTGATAGAACACCGACGCTAGGGCACAATTGATTTCTTTTGTTAGTAGTCGATATGATAAACGAGTCTGGTAGTTTAAAATACTGGGGCAGCTCCCCACGGCCAAAGTGCCGGGCTGGATAGCCAGTGAAGGTGAACATGGGATGGTTAACTAATAAACGTTTTCGAACTATGGGGTAACCCCCACGGCTGGATAGCCGAATGAGATTAAACTATGTTTTTGGAAACAACTCGAAAATGGACAACCAACCGTGAACTCACTCAACTTTGTTGTTGACTCGTTATTACATGCTTTGCAGGTCATTAGATGCTATGGAGCTTGCATATGGAGGTGGTCGTTGTGGGATGCGAACTGATATGTCCCGTACTTAATGAATAAACTTTATGAACTTATTTAACCTACGTTCTGGACTTTAAACTTATGAACTATGGACTTACGTTTTGAACATATGTTCTATGCTTCCGCTGTTAACCTAAAATCGGTTTACTTCCTTTTGGTCACTAATCGTATTGTGTTTGGTTTTATTTACTTAATTATGTTGTTCAATATGATTGGTGGCTCGATCCTGGTCACGTCACGCCTCCAAGCGGTGATACTCCGCACGGTGGATTTTGGGGGTGTGACATAACTCTTCTGCCTATCTCGGGCAGCTTTGAGACGGTCACGAATCTGGACAATCTTGTCCGTTGTTTCGAACACTATCTCTGGTCCTGATAATTGGACATCTCCAACTTCCGCCCAACAAATAGGCTATCTACACTTTCTACCGCATAATGCCTAGAAAGGCGCAGCCTTAATGCTGGTATGGTAGCTATTGTTGTAGGAGAATTCGATTAATGGTAGGTTCTTATCCCAACTACCACCCAAATCGATCGCACATGCACGTAGCATGTCTTCTAACGTTTGAATAGTACGCTCACTCTGACCATCAGTCTGAGGATGATAAGCCGTACTAAAATTCAAGCGTGTACCCAAAGATTGTTGGAAACTCTTCCAAAAATGCGACGTGTACCTAGTATCTCTATCAGAGATAATAGCCACAGGTATGCCATGTAAGGCTACAATCTTATCAACGTATAACTGGGCTAACATGTCGGAGCTATAAGTCTCCTTGATGGGTAAGAAATGAGCTGACTTAGACAGTCTATCAACTATAACCCATATTGTATCATTGCATTTCCTTGTCTTTGGCAACTTGGTGATGAAATCCATCGTCACCATTTCCCACTTCCACGTAGGAAGTTCAGGCTGTTGTAGCAAACCTGACGGTTTCTGATGTTCTGCTTTGACTTGTGCACATGTCAAGCATTTTGCTACATAAGCGGCTACAGACTTTTTCAAGCCTATCCACCAATAATTTGCCTTTAAATCCTGGTACATCTTATCAGCTCCAGGATGAACGGAGTATTTGGAACTATGGGCTTCTTGGAGGATGACATCACGAAGTCCTCCATAAATTGGAACCCATATTCGTCCATTCAATTTCAGAAGTCCGTCCTTGCTAAGAGATAACTGCTCCTCAGTTACTCCTAACTTTTCATTAGGATAGTTAGCTTCCAACACAGCTTCCTTCTGTGCAGCTAACAACCTTTCCATCAGACTGTTCTTTATCTCCATGCGCTTGGCATTGATTCGGATGGGTTTCACCCTGTCCTTCCGACTCAAGGCATCGGCGACTACGTTTGCCTTGCCGGGATGGTATTTGATGTCACAATCATAATCATTTAAAGTTTCCATCCAACGGCGTTGCCTCATGTTTAGTTCCTTCTGATTAAACAGATGTTGGAGGCTCTTGTGATCAGAATAAATCACACACTTGACACCATATAGATAGTGCCTCCAAAGCTTTAGTGCGAACACAACGGCACCCAACTCCAAGTCGTGGGTGGTGTAATTCTTTTCATGCACCTTTAACTGCCTTGAAGCGTAGGCAATAACTTTGCCTTTCTGCATAAGCACACACCCCATGCCAGTGTGCGATGCATCACAATAAACCACAAATTCTTCTATTCCATCTGGCAATGTCAGTACTGGGGCGTTGCTCAACTTTTGCTTCAAGATATCGAAGGATTCTTGCTGCTTAGGGCCCCAAACAAACTTAACCTTCTTCTTAGTTAAGGAGGTTAGGGGTGCAGCAATCCTTGAAAAATTTTCTATGAAACGTCTGTAATATCCTGCCAATCCCAGGAAGCTACGAATCTCCGTAGGCGTTTTTGGCTCTTGCCAGTTCATGACGGCTTCAACCTTAGCGGGATCCACCTGGATACCTCGCTCACTGACCACGTGTCCAAGGAATTGGACTTCTCGTAACCAAAATTCACACTTAGAGAATTTGGCATAGAGCTTCTCCTGATGTAGAAGTTTGAGAATACAACGAAGGTGTTTCTCATGGCCAGCTTGATTCTTAGAATAGATAAGAATGTCGTCGATGAAAACTATGATAAATTTATCCAAGTAAGGCTTGCAGACGCGATTCATGAGATCCATGAATGCGGCTGGTGCATTAATGAGCCTAAAAGGCATCACTAGGAACTCGTAGTGACCATAACGAGTCCTAAATGCAGTCTTGTGCACGTCTTCATCTTTAACCTTCAACTGATGGTAGCCTGACCTCAAATCAATCTTCGAGAAGTAACTTGCCCCTTGAAGCTGATCGAACAAATCGTCGATCCTGGGCAAAGGATACCTATTCTTGATCGTGACTTTATTAAGCTCGCGATAGTCGATGCACAGGCGCATCGACCCATCCTTCTTCTTGACAAACAAGATTGGCGCTCCCCAAGGAGATGAACTAGGTCTAATGAAACCTTTAGCCAGCAATTCATCTAGCTGCGTCCTCAACTCCTTCATTTCTGTGGGTGCCAATCTGTATGGTGCTCTAGCAACTGGTGCTGCTCCGGGGATGATATCGATTCTGAATTCCACTTGTCTATCTGGTGGTAAACTAGGTGGATCTTCAGGAAACACTTCTGGGTATTCAGAAATGACAGGGATGTCTTCTATCTTTGGTTTAGGCTCATCAATAATCACTTGCGCCATGTAGATGACACACCCCTTCTTCAAACACTTGGAAGCCTTGAGCATAGTCACTTGCTCAGGTAGCCCATACTGGGTATCTCCCCGAATGGTAAGTGATTCACCAGACGGAGTCTTTATTACCACTTGTTTCTTGTTACAGACAATTTGGGCCTGGTTATGAGATAACCAGTCCATACCCATAACTATGTCAAAACCGGCCAACTTAAAGGGAAGTAAAGACATAGGAAAAGAATGGTTCTTAATGGATATAACACATCCATCTATCACAGTAGAGACGGTTTCTAGGGTGCCATCTGCTAACTCCACCTCATAGTTCACTTTTAGGGTTTTGACAGGTAATTTCAACAATTCACAAAACTTATTGTCTACAAACGACTTATCAGCGCCAGAATCAAAAAGTACTCTAGCATATACGTCATTTACAAGGAAAGTACCTGTAATAACATTGTCGTCTAGAACCGCTTCTTTTGCGTCCATTCTGAAGACTCTAGCATTAGTCTTCTTGGCCTCTTCAGGCTTCTTGGTGTACTTAGGGCAGTTGGTTTTAATGTGCCCCTTTTCATTGCAATGGTAGCACGTTGCGTCATTTATCTTCTTGCAATCCATGGTTTTGTGATCCGTGGATTTGCATATACCACAAGCAAAGGGTTTTGACTGAGCCTGCGAGTTCGACTCGAGTCTGCACTTTCCATAGTGCTGTTTCTTGCAAATTTTGCATTTGGGCTTCTCACCAGAGTGATGCCCTTCTTTCTTTGACTCCGATCCTTTCTTGTTATCACCGTTCCCACGGTGTTTCTTGTTCGATCTACGTGAACCATCATCTTCACGCTTTCTCTTCTCAGCCTCCTTATTCCTCAGCGATCTCTGCCTGACCGCATCCAGAGTGAGGGATAAGGAAATGTCAGCTACTGATCTAAAAGTAGCTGGCCGAGAAGCTTTCACGCTTGCCTTGATCTCGGGGGCTAAACCACCGATAAAACGATCTATTCGCTTTGGTTCCGGGGTTACTAAATATGGAACCAACCGAGACATAGTGTTGAAGCTCGTTAGGTAAGCTTGACAGTCGAGGTTTGTCATCACCAAGGATAGAAAATCGGACTCTATTTTCTCCACCTCATGTTGAGGGCAGTAATTTTCCCTGATAAGGGAAACAAATTGATCCCATGACATATTGTACAATGGGATTTTCCCGGTGGCTTGAATCAGAGATCTCCACCATGCTAACGCTTCACCCTTAAAGGACTGTGACACAAACTTAACCACATCCTTTTCAGCGCATCCGCTGATATCTACCATCGTGTCCATCTCGTCAAGCCATGTCATACAATCGATGGCTCCTTTCTCCCCATTAAAATCCCAGGGCTTGCAAGACACGAAGTACTTACAGGAGCAACCCTTGTTACGGGGCTCTTGATTCAGCACTATCTACTGAGATGGGACACTTTGATGGTTGGTGGACTGACGGTCATCACCATCTTTCTTGGGTCCATCCTTTTTGGGAGGAGGCTTGCTATGAGCCTCAGAATGTGTCTTGGGCTTTGAATGCGGTGCAGATTGGGTCCTACTTCGAGTACCACTATAATCGCTCCAGAGCTTGTGTAACAGCGCCGTCTATGATCGCTTTTAATTCAGCACCCGTTAGATTAATTCGGGCTTCATTATTAACCTCCACTAGATGGCTATTAACCTCGTCTAAGTTAGCCATTTAAATTGAACTGTTGCAGAAAACAAGGACAATAGTTTATTTGGGAGTTTATGGAATTGTCTTTTATGGCAATTCATTAACCATGGTACAGAGACCATATTTGGTTAATTTATAAATCATATTTATTTAGGATTTCTATTATAATTTATCCTAAGTATAAAACAATAACAGTTTTATTTATGGCACAAAAGGCCTAGTCACATGGACACTTTTAATTTAATCTATGATTTCAGAGAATCAAAACATTAAGGTATACTGGCACAATAGGCCTAGTCACAAGGAAAATTATAAATTATATGCTAGGATTTCAGAGAATCAAAGCATTTGAGGTTTGAACCTAGTTCATTACCTTTATTTGACAGGGAGTCATAGCTACCACTGTCTTTTGTCTCATATAGAAATGAGCAAGGCCCGTAGGCATTATATTACCAACGTATGGTAAAATATGATCATCTTAATTGATGATCTTAACCCATGATTCAGAGATCATTAAATTGGGTTAGGAATCTTCTAAAGAATCCTTATACATATAAAAATGACATGTGATTTTAACGAATCACGTCTGCCAGGAGTGTTAACATGTTTTCAGATGTTAACTTGGATTTGAATCTTTTGAACAGGTCTTACCATCTTGGCCCGGTCATAAAATGACCCGAAGGCTAGGTTTCACTCTTTAAGATTCTTAATTAATAATTACATAGGCAGATTTTTTTCAAAAGGAATGGTTTTAAATTTATTTATTTCATTTATAATCTATATATGCACATAATGGCAAAACATGAAATTTATAAAACAAACATTCTATTAATTCATTTTAATATTACATGTTGCCCTAAACGGGTCTTTTCAACAAACAGTTACCCTCGCAGGGGTCAATCAACATAGTTGTCCACGCAGGGACTTTAAACAAACATAATAGTCCACGCAGGGAACTTAAACAAACAAACTAGTCCACGCAGGGACCTTAAACAAACAAACTAGTCCACACAGGGACTTTCAGCAAACATCATACCCTCATAGGGGTTAACGGAAAATAGACCCACGCAGGGGTCAAAATAAACACACATACATACCCACGCAGGAGCTTAAACAAATACAGCAAATACAGGCCCACGCAGGGGCTCAACAACAATGGGAAGGATTTAGTGATCCTTCTTGTTCTTCCCTTTGATCAAGCTTGCTAATCCTTGGAAGAAAGTCTGTCTCTCCCTACGGTCCCTGTGCACTTCCCGTTCAACCTGATCCAGCCTCTGAAGGAGTTCTTCATGCTCAGGTGGGGAGAACCTAGGCGGCTGCGATTGAGTCCGTATGATAGGCCTAGGTGGTATCTGGTACCCATGTGTTGGGTACCCAACTCCCCATGGAGCTCCGTATGGTCCTTCCGGGTGCAGGGCATTGTAGTTGGCTGCCACTATGTAAGGATCGGCCTCTGCGTACCCGTAGTTGTTGTGGACCGGCGGCTCGAACGGGTTGTATGCCACGGAACCCGTATACGCAGGGATTGGGTTGTCAAAACCCATTGGCGGCGGCTGCGGCATCGCTGGGTTGGAAGGCCCACCCATTTGTGGGTCCTCCTGATGTGGCGGGTAGTGGCTGCCACTGGATTGTCGTGGGGAACTGAAATGGAAGTCCCCTGCTTGTGCCGACATGCGGGCACCGGTTCTCCTACGCCTTGGCGGTTGAGGAGGTGCCGGCTGAACTGGTGGCGGCGGAGGTGGTGGAGTAACTGCCACAAATTGGGGGTCCCTAGAGGAATCTTGATGATGCTGCGGCTGCTGCTGAGGAGGCGACGAATGGTGAGGAGGTGTATAGTACCATTCGTGCCGAGTGAACATAGCTTGAAAGCTATCCGGACCAACATAGGGTGATTCGTGGAACGAAGATCCGTCGGAGATCTCGATCGGGTGGTTCGGCGTACCACTGACTGACTCGACGGGGTCCGTATCCTCGTCCATGTCGTTCGCATTATCTCTAGAGAAGTGATCATCTGGCCCCAGTGGGTTAAAACCCACGGGTTCTTGTATGTAGCCTACCGGATTAAACCGACCCCGAAATGCAGGTGTAGGGTCACCAAACGAATGATGCGATAGAGATTGCTGCAACGGTATATAGGACGGTTGAGGGTTGTTCGGCTCATAGTCCGGTTGTGGCCCATACGAGTTTTGGACCGGCGGTGTAGAGCTGTGTGATACCGATCTTCTTGCTGGTTCAAACAGGTTTCTCCTGTTCTGCCGAGGGTCGTCACTCTCGGTAGTAGACGGAGCTCGCGCGTGCGATGGTCCAGCTTCATTGTCATTGGGGGCGGTGACTGGCCCCTTGCCTCGTCCTCTCCTTCGGAAAAATCTTGGCGGCATTTTTAAATCCTGTCATTATAATATGAGATAACAAACAAAATATATGCAAGATAAAGGACAACACAAACAAAGTGGAATTTGTCCTATGTTATATGTCTAGACTCGAAAGTTTAGAAATGTGCAATTATGCAACTGAGATTAAACACAAAAGGCTAGTGTTTAATTCACTCAGAGTTGGCTCTGATACCAACCTGTCACACCCCGTTTTCCACGTGTCACCGGTGGGCCCGGTGGGGGAGTATCGTGACGTGGTTGGCAACATAATAGTCAAACAACACAATATTTAATATGCACAGCGGAAGCAATTTAAAAGATATAATACAACCGAATTTAATATTGTATATCAATGTCACAATATCCGGAAGTTTATCCACAGTCGGATCGAAAATAAAATAGTATTAATGGTTCAACAGACTTCAGGCATCTTAAGCTTGCGAGACTTCTAATGATGCTAAGGAGAAATCCCAGCCAATTTCGCTTAGTACCTGCATTTAATCTTTTTGGGAAAATACGTCAGTTTACACTGGTAAATACATTCAACTGACTCATTTTGGAAAATGATTGAAAATTGGTTTGGATGCACATGGCATAAACATTTTTATTTAACTTGTGAAGAAACACTAACTAAATGGTCGGAACCGAGATAGTTGGGGGGTTTGAATCCGCATAAAAGGTTAGCTCTCTCTCGGTTGATTCAGCTGTAATGGAATTACTTCTCCGGTAGCTCTGCAAAAAAGAACACCGTTAGCCTCGCCAAGGGGAGAAGAGGGTTCTCTCCTTGACCCGACTCCGGCGTGAGAATAAGTATTGATATCGGAGAAGATAAGTATTTGAAGAGTGAGAATAGTCTGAGTTTATACCTGAACAGTTCTCTTATTTATAACCGGGAGTTTGGGAGGGAAAACCTGTTATTGAAAAGATCACGGAAAATGCCTAACGCCGTAGCGGTTATTTTCCTTCCGTTTGAGTTCTTTGATCTGACGTTAATTAACCTCGATCCGATGTGAATGCACACGGATCGTGGTTTGATCGATGGCTGGGGGATTGCCACGTGGAAAATGACTAAGTGGAGATTACTCTCCAATTGCATGCCTTCGTTGTGACTTCAGGGTTGTCTATGGTGATGACACGTGTCCAGACGGTTATAACCGTCTGGGTAGTGCATGATTGTATTTCTTTCTAGAAGATTTCTGTTGTAATCTGGTGTGGCACCTTGCTGTGTGGGTGCAGACGAATAAATCCCAAGCCTGGGTAAAATAATATCCAAGTCTGGGTGTTGTGGCGGAAGTATTGAGCAAAGGTTTTCTAATCCTTTGTTGAATGGGAGACGGCGCAAAGATTTATGTTATCCTTTGGGCGCGCGGTTGTAATTTACTGATTTCTTTATTCCTTGGGTAGGACCAGTGCGCGGCCGCGCAAGGTCTAAAGGCTAGAAATGTTAGTTTGTGGTATGGTCCAAATCCTTTTTTATGAGGTTTTTGGGACCTTACCCCTTCAAGTCCCCCCAGTCTAGTGTTGTACTTATGCAAATAAGTGGAGCACTGGACTTATGAGAGGGAAATGTTTTTTGGGCGCGAAAAAGGAAATCTTCTTTGAGAGGATTTGAATTTACTGAGTTTGTAAAGATTTTTTGTAAAAAATCTTTGACTTGACGTTATGTCAGTAAATTGATCTTGGCAACCTGTCATTGTCAGTTGTTTTTTAACCATTCGTGTCTTACACGCGCGCGTGTAAACGCGTGTATGTTCTGACATCTGCTGTTTTCTGTTGCTTGGGTAATCGTGATACCCGGAACAGTACTGCGACGATTACCGATGCTTATTTATTGCGATGGGTATATAATCGTTTGGGTAACCCTTTCTGTGTAATCATTGTCTCGTTTGAAAACTTTTCCCCTTTCCTTGTTCTTAAGAAAAACTTTTCATCATTCCTCTGCTTATGTCAACCGGAGAACGTCAAGAGGATCTCATTGAAGAAATGTCGACTGAGCTTCCACCATTGAAGTGGCCCAGGGCGTCTTTTGAGGGTTTAATCCAGAATCTTAAATTCCCGGAGAACTGGGGTGCCTTGTATCCTGAAGAAGGGCAAACGGCAGCGAATGCTCCGGCAGGGTATATTACCCTTTTTTGGGATTTTTTCTGCGATGGTAACTTTCGATTGCCTGTTACGAAATTTTTCCTTGAAATTCTTGGATTCTACAATCTGCATATCTCCCAACTTCACCCTATTGGTATGGTTAGGGTTCGTCATTTCGAATTTGTATGTCGAACGATGCATGTGGAGCCAACCGTTCCTCGATTTAGGGTTTTTCATCAGATGCACTGTACCCAAGGATTTTACTCATTTGTTCAGAGGGCTTCCGCAAAGAAAATTCTTCATCAGCCCCCTAAATCTTTTCATGATTGGAAACAGAAATTTTTCTTCATTAAAGCTGGAGTGATTCCGATGAAGATGAAGCTAAGAGGGAAAGACGATGTTCCGACTGAGTCTATTCAGACCCCTGTTGATGAGAACTGGTACCAAGATCTGAAAGATGTTCCCAATATTGCTTTGCCGGAGAAAGCCCTAGTTGGAGCTGGTATGAGTTTGAACTGGAAAATGGAACGAGATGATAAACCTGTGTATACTGAGGATGGCCATAGTAAGTATTGGGGTTTTGTCACTGTTCCTTTTATTGTTGTTTTCTTTCTTCTTTTTTTTTTTTTTTTTTTTTTTGACCTACTTTCCCTTCAATGCAGTTGTTTCTCTATATGTTGTTGCTTTTAAGAGGGAAGGCGGGAGAATGGGGACCATCAAGAAGAAACCTGAGGAGGAGCTCTGGTATCACCGCATTGTGAAGAATTTTGTGCTTCCGCAGGACGCAGACTTATCTGTTCAACCGGCAACTGGTGCTGGTGAGTTTATGTCTGTTTTTCTTTTCTTTCTTGCTTTGAGTAAATTTCTCTATCTTGCGCTTGTTTGTAGGTGAGTTGTTGAATTTGGGCATAGGCCCTGAGAAGAAGAAACGCGCAACTATGTCCACTTCTGCGCCGAAGAGGAGTGAAACTGTTAAAGCGCAGCCTTTGAAAGCAAAAAATGCTGGAGAGAAGAAAGGTACGCGCTGCTCTTCTGTTTCCAGGTGTGACTATGTGGTGGTTTCTGAATCATTGGAGGGTCTTACTCCTGTAGTGACTATGCGGGAACCGAAACCAGAACCGAAGGATTCTGCTGATATCCCTCCTTCCAATCCAAATGAGCCTATTGATCTGGATTCTAGTCCCGAGCGTTTGGTTCATAGGAAGGCCGGTAAAAGGAAGCCAGCTGATGCTGATGCGGAGGGTCAACCTCCCAAGAAAGTGCAGAGGAAGAAAATTACTAGGAAGGGAAACCTAGATGCTTTTGTTTCAGAATCCATTCCTGGTATGTATTGATTTTCTTTATTTTCTTTGAACAGATAGGATTTTTTATAGACTTTTGTTTCTTCAGAAATTCCTGTCTCTGTGGACATATCAACTGTGGCTGATAAAGAACTTCCCTCTTCCCCACCGCGCACTACTGTTACCCCTCCGTTGGAGCCTTCAGAGGTAGCTGGAGAAGGTGTTGAGAAAACTGTTGAGGCTGAGGAGCCTGTTGGTATTAACATAGAAACTGAACAGATTGTTGAGCCAAGTATGGTAAATGATGATAATCAACCGATGCCGAAAAAGAAAACTGCTGAGACAATCCAATCTTCTCCTCCCAGACCTTCTGAAACTGTTCCTGAACATGCTGAAAAGGTCGCTACTGAGGAGGCAGGTTCTTCTGCTGGTGTTGAGAAACAATCTCCAATTCGTCCGGAAGAATCTTTAGGAGAATATTACTACCGGATGTATGCGGAAAAAGATGCTGCTGATCCTCATATTCCTGTTTGGAATGTGAAGAAAGGAGATACTTTCTCGGATTGGCGGGTATGTCAAGATTGGTTGCAGGGGATACTTCCGCCTGGCGAGGTTAAATTTCAAGAGAACCAGCCTTATGAACAGACCTATCAGTCTTATCTTGCGGAAACTGCCTCCCATGTTTCTACTACTCATCGCATAGTTCGTGAGTGGTATAGCATGCATAAGGAGCGGACAGCTTTTGTAGCATCACAAAGGAAGTTTGCTAAAGATGAAAAACGTGTGGCTCAATTGAAAGCCAAATTAGAAACTGAGCAAGCCAATTTTGAGGCTGAGCGCAAGACTGAAGAATGGTCTGTTGCTGGTTGGAAAAGAAAAGCGGAAGCTGAAGCTGTGCTCTTGTCTGAGGAACGCAAAAATTGGAGGAGGATTTGCGAGAAGGATAATGCCGAGAAGGCAAGCCTTCGTAATATTATTAATAACCTCAAGGCTGAGGCTGAAAATCTGAAGAATCAAGATGCGGAGGTGGAAAGATTGAAGAAAGAAAAAGCTGATATGGAAGCTTTATTAGAGGAAGCGCGCTCTCATAGGGAGCGAAGTGAGCAACGGGAGGTACAAGCTTTAGCCACTCTTGCCGTTAGAGAAAAAGAATTAGAGGAACTTACCGCTTTGGTTTCTGATCAGGAAAAATTGAAGAAGGATTTGGAGCTTGCGCGTTCTGAGAATACTGAAACCTCCCGCCGTTTAACTGAGGCTGAAGAGAAACTGGAAAATTCAGAAATGGCGCGGGTTTCAGCGGAAAGCGAGCTTGAACCTTTGAAGAATGATATGGCCTGGTTAAAAGATCGCGGGATTGCTTGCGTAAGTACCTTCTTTCTTTTTGTTCCTATATGCGCTTTATTTGCTTCGATCTTATCTTTATCTGATGTTATAGGTTGCTGAATCTGTATTAAACTCTGAAGAATTGGATAAAACTGTTGCTAATTTGATGGTGGCTGCGCGACGAGATGGTTATGCGCAAGGGTATGCGGAATGTTCCCAACATGTGAATAGCGCTTTAAAGGTTAACTGGGATGATAGTAAGTCTGCTACTTTTGGTGTGGATACTTCCAGCGCGCTTGCTACTATGAAGACAGAGTTTAATAACTTGCAACTGCCAGTGATGGAGTTGATAAATGTGGCGCTGCAATCGGAGGATCACGTTGCGCAACTTAAGGAAATCTTTCCGGATGAGGGAGAAGATTTAGAGTAGGGTAAAATTGTATTTGAACATTTTTTTCTATGTAGGATGTTGATCCTTGTTTTGATGGTGCGCTGTTGCGCGTGGGTTTTAAACACTGCTGTGCCTTAAACCTTTCAGGACGTATTTGTACGCCGAACATAGTATGTTTCTATTTATTTTGTTAATATGTCTTTACAATATTTTGCATGAGTACAATTACTTTTGTTTTGAGTAAGGCGAATAAAGTTGGTAAGAAGCTCATGTATGAGTTTATGGTCGTTTGTGACGTGATCACTGACCGCGCATGGAGCTTTTTGTTGTACTACCATAATGTTTTTGCTCTTACTAAAAAGGAATTGCATGCATTTTGTAAACAAAAATAATAGAAACTTTGTGATTTTATTCATGGATAATGCTCAGAGGCGTTACAAAGTTTTTTGGATAATTAAATGGAACTTAACTTACTCCCTGATAGTTCCGCCGCTTTTAATAAGTCGTGTCTTTTCCGCGGAGAGCATACGGAGTTCTTTAAGTCTTAGCCCGTTTGTTTGAGCTTTCTTCTCCCCGAGTAATCTGTTTAATCTCCTTGCGCATATTCTGGAGCAGATGCGTGAGTTCTCCATTCTTGAGAGCCTTTTCGATTTCCATGCGCAGAGATATACAGTTGTTCGTGGTGTGCCCGTTATCCTTATGATATTCGCAGAACTGCGTCGGGTCTTGACCACGTTTACTCTTCATTGGAATCGGGGGTTTGAATTGGTGATCCTCAGTACTTAACACCTCTGCTGGGGTTTTTGTTAGGGGAGTCCAGTGCCTCTCCTTATTTTCGTACTTGTTCTCTTTTTGCGCAGAGAATTTGTTAGCTGTTGTGCGGGTGTCTTCCGCGGATCGGCTTCCTGGTGCTTCGCGCCATGACTTTTTGTACTTTCCATTTGCGCTTAAGTCTGCCGGCCTGCTGTGTGGTGGGGGTGGCCTGTTTGTAGTAAGGTTTTTCTCGGTCTGCGCATAAACCTTAGCCGCCGCCATTATTTTTTCCCAACTCGTGGGAAGGCCTTCTGTTCCTGATAATACTTTGACCATGTCGTCACACCTAACCGCGTACTTAAACTGGGCGCGGATTAGTTGTTCACTGACACCTCCGATCTCTAACACTTCCTTATTGTATCTGGTAATAAAATCTTCCAGATTCTCATCATCGCGACGCCAGATGTTCATGACGTCGGATGTATCACGTTTTGACCGCCTTTGTTGGCTGAAGTGTGTTAGAAATTTTTTCCGCAGATCCTTCCATGACTCTATTTGTCCTGTCGGTAGGTTATCAAACCAAATTCGCGCTGGGCCAGTTAATGTTTGCACAAATAAATGACACCACAGCGGAAGAGTCCAGCCGCCAACCAGCCCTGCGCTGGTGAATACTCTTAGATGATCATCGGGGTCGGTTAACCCATTAAATTTCCCAACATTAGATGGTAACTTGGCCCGTTCTAACGGAGCCAAAGCTATCTCTAATATAAACTTCGAGTTTTCTGCCGCTTCGTCCGGGCGATAAACTAAATCATAGTTATGCTCGGCCTCGGGGTTGTAAACCGCTCGAGGCCTGTATTTGTTATAGTTTGGCTGTAGTCTGTTGAAGACGCTGGTGTTTTCACTCAAACGGTATGTCCGATCGGATTCATCGGTGTGAGTATCCCGTTGGGAACCCAACCTGTCATGCACCGATTGTCGTTGACGAGGACGAGATTCATCATGATGTTGTCTTCGGTAACTGCTTGTATCATCATAAGTTGATTCTTCTCGCTGAGAGGCATGAGCTCTTGACACCGGCCTTCGGGATTGGGTTACGGGAGCAGTTTGAGCACACAATTGTGAATATACTGCGTTTAATGCTCCTTGGGACCGAACGTCAGTTTACACTGGTAAATACATTCAACTGACTCATTTTGGAAAATGATTGAAAATTGGTTTGGATGCACATGGCATAAACATTTTTATTTAACTTGTGAAGAAACACTAACTAAATGGTCGGAACCGAGATAGTTAGGGGGTTTGAATCCGCATAAAAGGTTAGCTCTCTCTCGGTTGATTCAGCTGTAATGGAATTACTTCTCCGGTAGCTCTGCAAAAAAGAACACCGTTAGCCTCGCCAAGGGGAGAAGAGGGTTCTCTCCTTGACCCGACTCCGGCGTGAGAATAAGTATTGATATCGGAGAAGATAAGTATTTGAAGAGTGAGAATAGTCTGAGTTTATACCTGAACAGTTCTCTTATTTATAACCGGGAGTTTGGGAGGGAAAACCTGTTATTGAAAAGATCACGGAAAATGCCTAACGCCGTAGCGGTTATTTTCCTTCCGTTTGAGTTCTTTGATCTGACGTTAATTAACCTCGATCCGATGTGAATGCACACGGATCGTGGTTTGATCGATGGCTGGGGGATTGCCACGTGGAAAATGACTAAGTGGAGATTACTCTCCAATTGCATGCCTTCGTTGTGACTTCAGGGTTGTCTATGGTGATGACACGTGTCCAGACGGTTATAACCGTCTGGGTAGTGCATGATTGTATTTCTTTCTAGAAGATTTCTGTTGTAATCTGGTGTGGCACCTTGCTGTGTGGGTGCAGACGAATAAATCCCAAGCCTGGGTAAAATAATATCCAAGTCTGGGTGTTGTGGCGGAAGTATTGAGCAAAGGTTTTCTAATCCTTTGTTGAATGGGAGACGGCGCAAAGATTTATGTTATCCTTTGGGCGCGCGGTTGTAATTTACTGATTTCTTTATTCCTTGGGTAGGACCAGTGCGCGGCCGCGCAAGGTCTAAAGGCTAGAAATGTTAGTTTGTGGTATGGTCCAAATCCTTTTTTATGAGGTTTTTGGGACCTTACCCCTTCAACTTGGGAGAATTATTTAATATTATAATCTTGTGAACGAATTACATGTTGCTTGTGCGTTCAGTAGCCCGGATCTTGTCCGGGTTAAAGATCAATAGACACACCACATTATTCTTTTATGCACTGATGGGTGTACGCCTACACCCCGCGCTTAAGTCGTGGCCATTTCGTAAAATGATGCCAAGGATATCCGGGACATGGTCATTAACCCCCCAAAGGCTTTAAGTAACAAGACTGTTTAAACGAGCCGATCAAATTATTCAACTACCCACCTAACGGTGGAGATTTGATGCCCGATCAAGCGGTATGCTATATACCGTAACCCAAGCCCGTATAGGGAAAATAAGTTAAAAGTATTTACCTGAGCAAGTATAATTCACAATTAGAAAAATGCACGTAGCTTTTACTGGTCCTCCTAATCTGGAACGAAGGTTTTATAATAACCTATTAGAATCCTAACGGGTCTTTAATTAAGCTTAAACTTAGACCGGCTAGTTTCAAAGATACGGTTCGTACACACGATTAAGCGAAGACCGGATAGAATGTGATTTAGACCCGACAAGTTTGAAGACTTGTTTAATATGGGTTTATTATTCACATTCTGGATTTTGAGATAAAATCGTTAAGGTTTGACCCGTTTCGGCTAATTTATGTAAACTTGTTACATAAACCGAACCGTACGCGTAATAGGCGTAACGGGTATTCGCAAGAGCCATATACAGGTTTCCTAAGTTAATATGCTTCAAATATGTTGTGACATCAGTAAGATGTCTTTTATTATGCCCGAAACGTGTTTAAACACAAACTATGCCCCGTAGGGGTATTTTGGTAATTTCACATAAGCCGAAAAGCTCAAAACTGAAGTCTGAGTTTATCAAACTTAGCTTACTGTTAAAATGTTATAATTTGCCTCATATCTCAGTAGGTATCAACCCGGGTATGTCCAATATACTTTTAATATATACTTTGCGCTAAAAACGCTTAATAAGGCGATTAAAGGCCATTTCCGGGTTCGATACTTAAATCTGATATTTTTATATTTCCAGAAGGCTTAAAATAATTTATTTATCATATGTGATCAGTAGCAAAAGGTTTGGAGTCGTTTAGATATGTAAAACTCATTTTATGGCCCGTAAGGGCAAAACCTACAATTACCGGATTAAGCCTACGACTACTAGTTATGCTCAGGCTAAAATTAATTAAAAATCTTTAAAAATCCAAAATTAATATATTACATCAGTGGGTAAAATATTTGGTATTAAAAAAATAGGCTTAACTAGGCTATACACTAATTACGCCGTTTTATTAACATAAAGCATTAATTTTGCGATAATGAGCATAACTCTCAATCTACAATTCAAACTGGTGTCAAACTTTGCATACAAGTTTATATATCAGTATTTAAAGTTTCTACTCTTTTACATTTCCAAAAATCACGTTTTAAGGTAATAAGGGCATAACAGTCAACATATGAGCAATTAACGGAAACATGCATATTAATTGGATAACTAATGAACCGAGGTGCATAATCACAGAGGGTTATTCTAACATGTAACCTAGTCCAATTAAAGCTCTGAGGCATTTCTAAAACATGCCTAAACGGGTCAGAACTGAAAGTCAAAGTGAAAGTCAAACTATGTGACTTTCGGTTCCGAACCGGGTTTAAACAGGAAATTGTCGGGTTGAACATGTTTAGACATGTCCTTGCACTTATTACTAAGTTATAATAATGATCCAACAGGTTGTATGTGATCTACAATGTTAATTATGCATAACTGGCATTTTAGACTTCCTGTTGACTTTTTAAATATAAGTTTGACCCGACTTTTGACCTGGTTAGAGTGGTAATCAGGGGGAACCCTTTTAAGGGTTTATTACCCACATAAATACCTACTTATAACTACTTTTAATTCGAGATATGACTGAGCCATTAATACTTAATCTCGAAGTCAAACCGTAATTACGACGGTTTAACTTTTAGCTAAAGAACTAAGCTAAAATTAATTAGAGAAGGTTAGGCAACTTACAAAAGTCCTAAGCTTGATTAGAGAACACTTGAGAGAAGGCTTTGAGTTCCAGAAGTGCTCTAAGAATGCAGATGAAGATGTGATTGCAAATTGCAACTCTTGGCACTTATATAGTGGATTAACTCACCACAATGTATTGACAACAAGGTCTACTACTGCCCACAACATTCCCACATGTGTCCTAGTGCTCTAGGATAGTTTAGGGGTCGCCCATAATGCAGAAATATCATTTAAAGATCGGTTCTCCGCGTTTACAGGCAGCTGTCATGTTTTTCTGGTTCTGGGCGCCTCACGCGGCCCACCTGAGGATTCATAAATGTTGAAGCGGGCCGCCTCAGCCATATAAATCAGAATTTTCATTTTTGTTGTTTTGCAAGTTGTCCCTTGGCTTCATGGAAGGTCAAGTTAGCTAAATACTTGCAATTTGACCCCCTTATAGTTCTATACAAGGGCTTTAGGACTTATACCCACTTTGCCAAGTCCCTGAACACTTCCGGTTAACCCGAAAAGTCTTAACTTTCAATGTTAACGCTTTAACCCCTCGCACACGAATTTGATCACAACTTTCTCATACGATAACGAAACTTTACGAAATTTAAATCGTGCATTCTAGTGAGCATAACTAACAGTTACAAAGCTTCGGGTTTGTCAAAAGGTCACTCAGAGGTTTATCTTTAAACATGTTGACACATTTAACCCCTGTAGTTTGTAATCTATCACTTTTAGCTTCGTATGATCCGTGATTTATTCGTTTGATGTTATAAACATCATGTAGGGTTATTATGAAGTATATTTATTCACAGTTGACACTTAGAATACGTATATTCACATACTTTCCATGTTTGTCAACTTTAGTCCTTCTATAATATTATTTCACACGTTTTAAACATATGGCACGTGTCAACACATTATAGGACGTGAATTTTCGAGGTGTTACAAATGGTCATCCGCTCAGGTAGTCTGTCAGACACTTTTACTCGATTTTTACCCACTCTGCTCCCGACTGGGTCAGCACTTAGAGGACTTATGATCTGTTCCCCGCACGCAGGCTGATCCAGCGCTCCCTTCGATCCAATTTAACAGTGTTTGGTTCTAAGCACCCACTGTGAGTATACTCGATCCCTTTTTGTTTTAAACACTTTTGGGATGCAACTTATTTGAAACATGCTCTATCCGCATTAAACATGAAAACATGATACTTGTGATACTTGATACTTTTATGCTATGTGAACGTTTGATTCTTATGTGTAGCTCGCCTTAACAATTATATCGTTATAGGGGTAACGCGCCTCTCCTTGAGTCTTGGGGAGTATTGTTAAGTTTTTTATTCTTTTACCTCCTCTTTAATGCGTCAAAGTAGGAAAGGCACGTTAACGCGTTGGAGACTTGGGTTATCATATGAACCATGTTAACTAGCATGCTGAAACTTGTGATATGTTGTTCATGTTGGATATGAGTTTTAAACGTTTAAACTATTACGCTATATGTATTCAAACTTGTATGCTCGCCAACATTTTTGTTGATTTTATTTTAATACATGTTGAAGGTTGATAGTAGCCGAGGATCAAGAAAACAAGCTAGGATGATGCTTAGAAACTCATCTTAGATAATTAGACAATTTTGAAAAATATTTGAATGTTTATGTTATTTTGATACTTTGTGTTGGTCGTGGAATGTGTTGACATTTTAGACATATTTATGAAACCTGATTAATCTATATCGAAACAAATAGTGTTATGGATTCTCTTGAGCAATCTGATTCGCTTAGCCGCCATCGGTTGGGGTGTGACAGATTGGTATCAGAGCCATAACTATAGGGAATTAAGAAAAAGTAGGAATGCTTTGCCCTAGTCTATAGTTCTAGGAACTTGTCTCTTATTTGTTGTTTAAAACTTATGCATTCTGCCTTACATATTGCTTCCTAGCAATACTTACTTGTTAAACTTACATGCCTTTCCTAAGGCTAACACAATACACACTTGGATGCTTGAAAACACTCTTGTAACAAAATCGAAATGACTCATCAAAACAGGGGTGATTCCCGCCTTTGATGACGACTTTCGCTCAGGAGTGTTTATATTTTGCACGAGATTTATCCTCAAGTTAGGAGTGACATCCAAACCTTGAAGGGAAATTCCATTTCATATTCTAGTGGGTCTTATCTTTTGATAAGTACCAACAATATTAGGGTACGATGTTACCAAGTTAGAGGTGAAACTCACATCTTGATAACTAGTCCCACTCTTTGATTGTAGTCTCACCAAAGTCTCGAATTTTCCAATCGATTAAGGATGTGTAGTAACCGAAATGACAAATATCGTAGGCCTAACATCGATAAACGTATTTGTCTAAGTAGGCCAAAGCATGAAAATCGACCTTGGATCTGGCTATCATCAGCTCCGCGTTCTCGAAGAAGATATCCCCAAAACTGCATTTCGCACCCGTTATGGGCACTACGAGTTCGTGGTTATGCCTTTTGGTTTGACCAATGCACCCGTTGTGTTCATGGATCTTATGAATCATATTTGTAAACCTTATTTGGATCGTTTTGTTATAGTCTTTATTGATGATATTCTTATTTATTCGAAAACCCGAGCTGATCATGAACGACATTTACGCCTCATGTTAGAACTTTTACGTGGTGAACGCTTATAAGCAAAGTTTTCTAAGTGCGAATTTTGGATTAATGAAGTACAATTTCTCAGGCACGTCGTTAGTAAACAAGGAATTCATGTTGACGCTTCCAAAATCGAAGCAGTGAAGAATTGGAGTACGCCTAAATATGCATCTGAGATTCGTTCCTTCTTAGTATTGACGGGTTATTACCATCGATTTATCTCGGACTTTTCAAAGATCGCCGTCCCTCTCATTTCGTTGACTCAGAAAGAGAAACGTTTTTGCTTGGGGTCTTGAGCAAGAGGAATCTTTTCAAACTCTTAAGACCCTGCTCTGTAAAGCTCCCGTACTTGCTCTCCCTGATGGGAATGATGATTTTGTGGTATATTGCGATGCCTCGAACCGTGGTCTTGGCTGTGTGCTCATGCAACGGGACAAGGTCATCGCTTATGCCTCCCGACAGCTCAAAATACATGAGAAAAACTATACTACCCACGATCTTGAGCTGGGCGCAGTTGTTTTTGCGTTAAAGATTTGGCGACACTACCTATATGGTACTAAGTGTGTGGTTTTCACTGACCATAAGAGCCTGCAACACATCTTTAACCAAAAGGAACTGAATATGGGCCAGCGACGATGGGTAGAGTTGCTTAATGACTACAACTGCGAGATCCGTTACCATCCTGGTAAAGCGAATATCGTGGCCGATGCTCTTAGTCATAAGAGTCATGTGAGTAGCATCCTCTGTTTTCAGATCACTAGCGATCTTCATGCCTGGATTCGTTAAGCACAATACATGTCAGCCAACGAAGGTAGTCTAATCGTTGAAATACGAGGTGCTTCTACAGACCAACTTGAAACAAAGTCTGATGGACTTCAATACTATCTCAACCACATCTGGGTGCCAGATCACGACAATCTTTGTGAACTCATTATGAATGAGGATCATAAATCCCGATACTCTATTCATCCTGGTGCTGATAAGATGTACCATGACTTGCGTATGACTTATTGGTGGCCTGGCATGAATAAGGATATCGCTGCTTACGTTTAGAAGTGTCTCACTTGCTCAAAGGTTAAAGCCGAACGTTATCATCCTTCTGGTCTTCTCGAACAACCCGAAATCCCTGTTTGGAAATGGGATAACATTGCTATGGACTTTATAACTAAACTCCCTCGTACACCTGCCGATCATGATAGTATATATCATTGACCGTTTAACCAAATCAACCCACTTTCTTCCTATTCGTGAAGATTTCAAAGTGGAGAAACTTGCTCGAATCTACACTGATGAAATCATATGCCGTCATGGTATACCCATTGACATTATCTCCGACCGTGATTGTCACACGCCAACCGATGGTGGAATCATCGGGGCGTGGCACAAATCGCATGTTCAAAAGTGAATTCGCACCAAATCGGACGGCTGAGATGATCACGTACATATTGTATGATAAGGGCTATTGTATGTTACCCTAACCCTATATATATATATATATGGTGTGACGTTCAATGGAGAACACTAAAAAAGTAGGGAACCGGGAACCATATATTTAACATGTTAAATATATCTTAAAAATTCAATTTAAAATACTAAAAAAATTCAAGAAATAATTTCAAAGCTTTTGCATATAAAAATCTATAGAAAATATTTTAATAGAAAAAATCAATTTTGTAAATTTTTTACTGTTTTTATGATATTTTTTTTATTTTCAAGTAATTGAATTTATTATTAAAAAGACTTCTACATCTTCCTACTATAATAAACAAAAATCCTCTTCTTCCACGTGTCACTCCCTCAGCTCATTCCCCCATTATTTTTCCATCAACCAACTTTTCCCTTCAATTTGATAAATAAAATAAAAATGTGGGTTAAATAATCAAGTCGGGTCATTCAAAAGTCCCCTTATCAATTTACACACATCAAACCCTAACCCTCTACCACCATTCTCTTCAAATCCATCATTCCTTCCATTCATAAAATCCAATCCGATGCCGGAGATTTCAAGTTTCCGTCATTCAAAAAGTCCACTTATCATTTACACACATCAAACCATCATTCCTTCCATTCATAAAATCCAATCCAATGCCGGAGATTTCAAGTTTCCCGCCGGTAATGCATTTAGGGTTCCGGTAACCTTCTTTTTAAACCCCGGTTTGTTGTTTTCAATTTGTGTGGTTAGATCCATTTTGTCGGCTATAGATTTGACGTTCTTTTATTGGTCGTGTGTGGCTATGGTGGTTAGTCAGAGACGGAGACGGCGGCTGCCGGCGGTGGAGGCGCCCACCGGCCGTCGAACATCAGCGTTAGTGTTGATGGATGGTTATTAGTCGTAGCTTTGGGGGTGCTTGGTACCAAATTTGCCCTTAAAACATTACATGAGGAATGTACAGAGTGATGATTTTCTTATCGACACCCAATTCAACAACATTGCCAAGGTCAATGAATGTGAAAAGGTACTTTATGTCTTTCTACCATTAATGTAAACTATTGACAAATAATATATCTTAAATTTATTTAAATCTTTTTGCAGATCCAGTCGGTTATAATTCTTGGTACGATAAAGTGTATCGTACATAATGCTCTCTAGTACTACGATGCTTGTAATAAATGTACCAAAAAGGTCATTCCAAAAATCAATACAAATGAGATTGATGATGGATCATCTTATATTGATAAAGAGCGTATTTATGAACATGCTGTAAAATCAAGCTGTAAAAATGAAGTTAAAACCCCAATCAAAAGGTTGTCACAAATTATTTGTACATGTTTATGCTTATAGTAGAAAGATATGTCTAATATGATTGTTATAAATGTTATTTACTTTGGTTATTCGTTAACGTTTTAGTATTGTAAATTACTTATTTTTTTATTCTATAATTTGTCCCATTTTTGTGTTGTAATTTTAGGTTCAAAATTCCAATCAAAGTAGAGGATTGTACCGAATTGTGTCATTAACTCTGTTTGATTGGGAAGCTAAGAAAGTTCTGAAGCAAACTGCAAAGGAGTTGTTGGATAAATACGTGGAGGTATATATATCTTTTAACTTTTTACATTAAAAACTTGGTAAGTTGATGAAACTTATTTTGTTATAATATACAAGATTTATAACTTTGTTTATTTATCAGGGTGTTTGTAGTGAAATTTATCCAGATGAATTGAACACTTTGGTGGGCAAAAAATTTGCTTTTAAAACTGAAATTAGCCGGTACAATGTGGAGTACAAATACAAATCTTTTGGAATTACAAAAATCACTGATGATGTGGCGATAGTTTCAACACTTGAAAAAAACTTCATTGACCAACAGGTAATTAGTAAATTATAATTATCATAAATTCAATTACAAATATTCTCTTTTCAATGCTACATATAGTATTTTAAATTAAAAACTTTCTTGTCATTCTATTTAAGGATACTATTTCATCTTCTGGTGATGATGAAACTATATGCCCAGATGTTAAGAAAAGTAATGCGAAGACTCAAATTGTTGATGATAAAACAGGCCAACCCATATCTACAAATGCTGGAACAAATCGTAACCTTGATTACATATACGACGATGACGAAGCCAGAAGTACTTCAACTACGAAACCGGATGCAGGTTTAAGTGCACATAAGGAATAAATGTAATTTTATATACCAAATAATAAAAAAAAATATTTTTAAAAACCTCGTTTATTACACGGGTTGAATAAATGTAATTTTATATACCAAATAATAAAACAATATATATTTAAAAATCTCGTTTATTACATGAGTTGAATAGCTGTAATTTTATATATAAAATAATTAAAAGTTATATCCTTAAAAATCCTGTGTATTGTACGGGTTGAGTAAATTTAATTTTATATATTAAATAATGAAAAAAGTTACATTTTTAAGAACCTCAAGTATTGTATGGGTTGAACACATGTAATTTTATATATCAATCAATAAAAAGCTATATCTTGTTATATTTTTATAAACCCTGTGTATTATACGGATTGAATAAATCGAATTTTATATACCACATAATAAAAAAAGTTATATTTTTAAAAACCCGGTGTATTACACGAGTTTCATAAACGTAATTTTGTATAGTAAATAATAAAAACATTATATCTTCAAAAAAAACCTCGTTTATTACACGGGTTAAATGAACCTAATAAAAATTATATCTTTGAAAAAACTAACGGATATAGTCGATATATGATAGATGGGGTGATTTCGGTGATAGTTCTTATAAATGTCATGTAAACATAGTGAATACCGTATTCGAGTTGAGAGTTGAACACGAAAATAAAAGTATAGAACCAAAAACATTGATTAATGTTTTTGTTTACCCCTTATAAACATTTTTGAAATAGGTTCTATCCTTAACTATTTTAGTTTAATAAAATAAATAATCATTTACATTATATTAATTTATATTTAGTGTACGTCTTTTCTTTTGTTAATTTCAGGATAAATAATTTTTATGAAATCTAATAAATATTTCAAAATATTATATTATCTCATACACGAATTGTTTAAATTTATATTAAATTTAATTTTATAATTATCTTTTAATTAATATTAATTATTTATAATTAAGTAGGAGAGATGAAAAAACTAAAAATTAGGTAGCTCCAATAAATGACATGTGTCCTCACATTGGTTCCTTTTATTATATAGTATAGATTAAACATATATAAATTAATAATAATAATGAATCACACAAATAAATTTTCTAATCTAAATTTACTTATTATTCGTTTAAATCCGAATAAGCCAACCACTATATTATTAATTTATATAATAGCATAATATATAATATATTAGATAAAATTTTGGAAAAAAATAAAATCGTTTTTTATTTTATTTTAAAATGGCAAAAATGCAAAGTACTAAAGCTCATAAAAAACATGAGCTTAACCTTAGGAAGTGAAGCGTCTGATATTGAGCAAACAAAGATTTTTGCACAATGGCTTTTGGATTTAGGTGAAGGAAAGGTTGGTGGCTCGAATGACGGTGAGGCAACTATTGATATTCCTGATGATCTTCTCATTGCTGATTCACCGGATCCAATTTCTGATCTAATTGACTTTGTCTATCCTTCTATTGTTGACAATTCGAAACAACCTAATTTCTTCCAAGAAAGAGAAATACTTGCACCAAAATATGATGTTGTCCAAGAAATAAATGATCGCCTCCTATCCATGTTTCCAGGGGATGAAAAAGAATTCTTAAGCTCAGACAGTATATGCCAGTCAGAGTATGTGAATGATACGGTAGATGAAAGTTTATACTCACCTGATTTTCTCAATGGACTTAAAGTGTCTGGCTTGCCTAACCATAAGTTAGTTTTAAAGGTCGGTGTTCCAGTGCTTCTAAGAAATATTGATAAAAAAAGTGGCTTGTGTAACGGAACTAGACTAAAGGTGATATCACTTTATAATCATGTTATAGAAGCAGAGGTCATATCTGGAAGCAATATAGGTAATCGCACTTTTATTCCTAGAATTGCTTTGACCCCTTCAGACAAAAGGATTTCATTTAAGTTTCAAAGAAGACAGTTCCCACTGGCTTTATGTTTTGAAATGACGATAAATAAGAGCCAAGGACAATCATTATCCCGGGTTGGTTTGTTTTTGAAGCAGCCTGTTTTCACACATGGCCAACTATATGTTGCATTATCCAGAGTCAAAAGTAGACAGGGACTAATACTGTTGATCATTGATAAGGATAATAGAGTTACAAACATTACATCAAACGTTGTGTACAAAGAAATATTTACAAATTTGTGACCTATGCAATTTCTTTGCTAACGATTATATAAAGTTGATCGGAGTGTCGCGCTCCGGTCAAAGATAATATTTATAAGCCCTAATTACCCTTAACAAATAGCTAGTGGTAGCAAGGGGTCGAACCACGAAGAGTATGTGGTTTGCGAGTGGATTCGATTGAATTTATGAAAAGGTGTCACAATTATGAAGCTTGCTATGATATATTTTTGTATTTTTGTTTTGTTGAAAGATGTGAATTTAAACTAATGAAATTGGTTTAATTGATTAACAACTACTAATTAACGATTGCAAGAAAGATTGATTACTAAAAGAATAATAAGGAAAAAGGGTTCACACCCGTTTCGGTAATTGCCAACTTAGGGTTTCTACAAGTTTTTAGATCTAACTCAATTACATACGATTAACGGATTTAGTGTACCGTGACTTAGGTGCCAATAACTATCGACGTTTCGAAAAACGGACAAGAATGCACTTTGTAATCAACACAAGTAAAACCTAACCACGACAATGCATAGCTACACATGACCATTTCGTAAAGTCATAACTTTTAACATCGTTTGACAATTTACGAAAATGAAACAAATGTAAACTGTTGTCAATGGTTTCAAAAATCAACACAATTTGTCACGAAGTTGAAGTAAGAAACAATTCGAAACCCTAAATTAAACAACTACCTACACCGGGGTGAAACCAAGGTGATTAGCCGCTTATGGTTGATGAAGCTTGATCACCGGAAACTTGGAACATGATTGAGATCATCTTGAGGCTTGAAGGATGGAGAAATGGTGGATGATTAGGGGTTGAGGAGTGATTGATAATGGTGAAGTGAATGATGAATGGAGTTAGGGTTGTGGATTGTTGGTTGTAGATGATGATGATGATGATGATAATCTTTGATGATTCGGATGATAGGTATGGTAGGGATGGAATAGAGATTCAATAATGTGTGTATGAGGCTCCAAGATTCAAGTTCAAACTCAATTAGAGTGTAACTCACGAATTGAATGCCCCCTAGACCAATTGAAATCGATTTTAGCTAACAAATCCCAATATTTCGCGTTTCAACAAAACACAGCCCGTCGGCGACGGGTGGGGGACCGTCGACGGCGGGTTCCCCACTGTTGACTTTCTGCCGACGCCTTAACTGGCTGGATACGGGATTTTTGGCCGACGGGGTTATCTAGAGCCCGTCCGGGACGACCTCTAGCCCGTCGGCGACGGCCTCTTGAACACCACTTCTCCAATTTCAACTTCTTGCACTCCCGGTTGATCCGTAACGCGTCCCGGTGCTCTTGTTTTCGACCCGATGACTCGTAAAGTTCCCGAAAAGCTCCTTAAACTCCATCAAACCTGCAAAACACATTTTTGATTAAAAGTAGGCTATTCGAAATTAAAACTTATGTAAAAACATCAAGTTATACAATAACAAACACCGGTTTTCAACCACGTATCAAAAGTTATGATTCACATTGTTTCTAATACTCCATATACATATTATCTTTTGCATTCAACTCGTGTAATACAAGGGTTTAAAAAACTAGTGTATTTATATACAAAAGCTTAAAAAATTTAAAAATTCGATTTTTAAGATGCTAAATAGATGGTTTTCCGATTTCCCAATTTTTAGTAATTTAATCCTAACTTACGGATCATATGATCCTTTACGTCTTTTTTTTTTAATCTAATTTCAAGATCTTTAATTTTTTTAATTTATTCTAAAGATATTTATAATGATTATTAATAAATATTAAATTAAAAAATTAATAGGATAAGTTTTTAAAATGACAAGACTATAATAGAGAAATATCTATACTATTTTATATTATTATATTTTAGATTTGCCTCTATTAAATCACATTTTAAAGAACAACGTATAGTGATTTGTGTTTTTAATAAATTTTTGTATGGAAATTTTCTAAAGGCTACATGTATATTTAGATGTTACATAAGTGTAAATCATGTAAGTTGTTGTTGAGTATTTATTTATGTATGATTATTTATGCAATCTGTAAAGTACAAACCTAATAAGTTATGAATTTAAAAACATACATGATCATTCATTACAATCTTATGGTAAAATGAGCTAAAATTACATTTTTATAAAAGCTCAACAACCTGCTAACATCTGTTTATCCTTTTAATGTATGTTGCCCTATCCTCTTAATGTCTTTTGGCTAACCCTTTTAATATGGGTTGACTAACAACTGATATCTAACATCTGTCAAGCTGGCAACGTCTGTTGGGGATAAGGGAGGAACAATTGTTAGGAAACGTCTGTTGGAAGGCAATAGAAGTTTGTGAAAGCATCCGATACTTGCTCTGCATGAAGCCTATCCTGAGAACACATGCTGCAAAAAATGTTTATATCTGGTGTTTTGGTAACAAGTTCTCAGGTCTCATTTTTAATGAGAGCACTAAATTCATTGTTCATAACATTATTCTCTTAACATCTGTTGACTAACCCTTTTAACTTCCGTTAACTAACCTTTTTAACATGGGTTGACTAACATCTGATACTTAGCATCTATCAATGTGGCAACCTCTGTTGGAGATAATGGATGATAGTTGTTAGCAAACGTCTGTTGGAAAGCAACATAGGTTTTTAACAGTCGATAGACAACAATGGTTAAGTTATCAACATAATGGAATTTCTGTTGACTAAACCTGTTGATCATTAGTTTATATCAATTTTGTAAGTCTGCACTAATTATTTTTTTACTTTCTATCAAAATGTATTATGCATGGTTTTCTAAAAACCACCCGTGTGTTACACACGAGTCTTATCGCTAGTACTATATAATAAAAGAAACCATTCATGTGACACTGTCATCATATTAGGCATTTATATTTTGATTTTCCCACAAATCTCTTATGGATAATTATTATTTATAGATAACACTCCTACTAAATATTATTTAGTTTAATCTCTTACTGATAATTATTATTTAGTTTAATCTCTTTTAATTAATTATAAATAACTCTCCCACTAAATATTATTTAGTTTAATCTCTTCTACTTAGTTACAGATAATTATTATTTAGTTTAAATTTAATGTATACTACTCCTTTATAATATTATTTATTTGATTTTCTATATCATATTATCTTCATTGTTTATATTACCTAACGTGTCATATAACAACTACAATTTTTAGTTTCTTTTTACCCAAATTATTACTTCTTTTTTTAAAGATACCTACTTTTTATTTCTAATACACAAATTTACTCTTATTCTTTTCGATACTCAAATGGTTGCTTATTTGCTTCTTGAATCACATGTTTGACCACTGTATCTTCTTTTTAATAATCATCTCCGCAATCACCATATCTATCGCGTACTGAGTATATCAATTAGTTTTTTAAATATAATTTTCTTATTATTTGGTATGTAAAATCATATTTATTCAACACGTGTAATACACGCTGGTTTTTAAAGATATGGCTTTTTTTATTATTTGGGAATCAATATTACATTTATTCAACCCGTGTAATATACATGGTTTTAAAGATATAACTTTTTATTATTTAGTATATAAAATTACATTTATTCAACAGGTACAGTACATATGGTTCTTATAGATACAACTTATTATTATTTAATATATAAAATTACATTTATTCAACCCGTGCAATAAATGAGGTTTTAAAGAGATATTGTTTTATTATTTAGTATATAAAATTTATTTATTCAACTCGTGTAACACACGGAGTTATAACCTAGTTTTAACTATAAATACAACCATCATACAACCCTTTTTCTTGACATCTTGAATTCAAATTCACTCTCAAATCTCTAGCCAAAAAACCATCATATTCCTTCTTGTCAATGTTTGAGTTTTTGTGTTCAAGAAAAAAATCTAAGTTATAATCTTTAAGTATTGTTCTTTTAGTATTCATTCTATTTTCTTAACCATGCTATTAACTATTCACATCACAACCAACATATTGAATCATAAACATGGTTTTACAATCTAAAATATTATGTTAAAAACAAGCTAAGTGTTCTTCAATTAAATGATTGAAGATTGTTAGAACGAACCAAGAATGAGTAAAAAATGTCCAAGGGTTGGTTTTATTCAAAAAAATAATAATAAGCGAACCCCCTTCATAACTTGTATTTATGGGTCAAAATCCCGAGATGCTCATGTTGAAATGGTCCAGGGCGTCGACAAAGCACCTTCAGTGTCCCCAACACGGTGCCTACACAATGAGCGTCTGGACGACGCACCAATTAAGGACAGTCGACGCGTTAAGGCGTCGCCAACGCGGGTAGGGGCGTCGACGACGCCAAGGCCCATATTTTCCTGTTTTACATGATTTTCAATCCAGATTCCTTTTTCATCCTTCCAAAGCCTCGGTAAACTCCCAAAATGTACCTTAACCTTGTCAAATCATACAAAATACAAACCATATCAAAGTAGTGTATTGTAGAAATCAACTTTGTTTAATTAACTGAAATTAGAACCCTTAAGCTATAGAATTTTACCAACCCATCAGTTACTTTTATAAAAAGGGGTAAATTTACTTTCTAATAGCCGACACCATTGCATTACCAATCCAACCTCTTATATGAATCACTGACTTCTTCTCTCCACATTTCATCGGCATTTTTGAATTGCTGGTCGTTGTCTAATCCACTAATCTCCATCGGAGTTTCTGGTTCGATGATACATAAAAAAATTATTAGTAGGGGGCGGGGGTGGAACAAGTCATGTTAACAACGGGTCGGTTAAAAGTTAATAAATGATCATATAATAACAATAGACCATTTAATATAACAAAAAAGTTGTTGAATACACACATACATGTAAATACAAACACACCCATACACACATACATATATACACAAAAACACACACATACATATAAATACATACATACACACATACATATATATACTTACAAAAAAAATATACATGCATACACATAAATACACCTATACACACATACATATGCATACATGCACCTATACATACATACCATTAGCCCTAAATATCAGGTTTTAACAATTAGATCTAAATGTCAAGTTCTAACAAACCATTTGCTTTAAATACCAAGTTCTAACAAACCCTAGACTAGAAATTACCTGAACTCCAAGTGCCAAAAAAATCAATAAAATATGTATAGCACAAAAAATTAACAAATTCGTCAAATTGTTAAGATACGGTGGTTCCCTTGAAATTGACGGTGGTGCGAAGTATTCTAGTTGTTTTGCATGTATTTCAGCGGTGATGAATGGTGGGTCTCAGACGCAGCAGATGTGGATGGTGAGATCGATGGTGATTTGGGGGTCTCAGGTGGTACCGTTCTAGTGCTTCGGCGGTGGTGATGGTCGTCCCAGAAGCAGCAGCGGTGGTGGTCCTCTCAGGGTTGTGCAAAGTGGGGGAAAAGAAAGGTCGGGTGAGGGAAAACATGTAACATCCAGTATTTTTCAGTTACGTTATAAAATATTTTGAGTTTTTTTTTTTCATTTTATTATTTTATTTAACTTTGCATATTTTATAAATCAATTTTTTTTATTAAAAACAAATATATAAAATTTGATGAAATTATTTAATCTATTTCTATGAAACTTTATAAAAACAAATATAATAGTTTTTAATTATTAATAATTTCTATTTTACAATAATAGATTAAGTTAAAAAGGAAAAAAAATTCACGTACAAGAAAAAAATGATATATGTCATATATTAAAATAATAATAAACCTTTCATCTAAACATATTGAAAACTTGAAACCATTTTTTTCTAAGTTAGCTAAAATTTAGACATTCAAGACATTTTTTAGGATAGTTATGTCTAAGTTAATTAAACTTTGAAGAATTATGTCTAAATAATTCTGGATACTAATGTCTAAGTTAGTTAAACTTGATTCATTGTTTGGTAGTTGTAGTAGACTTCTTGTGTTTTGATTTATCATTTGATAGTTATGCTTAACTACTTATGTCCTATGTTTAAGGTTGACAATGTTTTTATTTTCAAGTTAAATGTTCGTTTACATTCGTTTTTATTCATTTGCGTTCAAAACCAGTGTTCACGAACTGTTCGCGAACAAATGAATTTTTTTTAATGAACGAACACGAACACAAACTTATGTTCGGTATGCGTTCGTGAACAGTTCGCGAACATGTTAATTTACTTAACGAACGAACATGGCCTTTGTTCGTGTTCGTTCGGTTCGATTACAGCCCTAGGTGTAACTAATTCGTTAACCTACTTTTAGAAATGGATTCAGTCAGGCACGAAGATGAAGAATGGACGAAGCTGTTGCATAGGATCGAATAACCAGGATTGTCGATTACAGAAGACAGAGGGTCAACGGTTCAAATGACCTCATAAGGATAGCTGCCTCTTTTTTTTCTTGAAGAACACCGGAAGGTTGTAGCAATGCCAGACGGTTCTTAGAGATCATGGTTTCTTAGTGGACGTCTACATTGCTTAGAAGAAGGGTAGATATGGATCTACTTTTGGTATCACAAGATTCTTGAATGTGTTCTAGCCTTCTAGGTAACCAAGCTAAAAAAGAGTTGGTTTTACTTTTAACAAAAGATTGTATCAAAACTTTGAATGTGAGATGGCTAATACATAATCTAAGGTTGTGGGTTTCTAAGGCCGGTTTGGTTTCAACAAAACATTGCCACATCAGCCATTTTACTAACTGAGTTAGGATTTTTTAACTGGGGACCAGTGTGGGCCAAAAATCTGAAAAATGGGACTGGTGTGGGGAATATTCTGAGGTGGGATTATTATTGGCCAAAAAGGTGTAGGTGGGATTATTACAGGCCAATAAGCCATATATTAATGATAAACTTAAGAATATAAAAGTTGGTTTCAAGAGTAGTTTGGTTCTGTTAATTCAGTTGTTAAGTTTACACAATTACACATATATATAACTTTAACCAAATTATTAAAATCGGAGTACTAGCGATGGTGACATGTGGATCGATGACTACGACGGTTAGGCTAATGTCGTTGTTGAGAGTAAATTATAAGGGGTGGGTTGTCGGCATGTAGAGATTAAATAAAGACTTATTCAAATCCTTTTATAAAATATATTTTCATGTCTTTTATCTTTTAAAATATATTTTCGAATAATGAAATAAATAAATATAATAATTTTGAAATATAAGCACCACCTAAGTGACAAGCCACATAGGATCCACTACTTGTTGATTAAAGATGTCCGGTCAACATTATATATGCGCAGAAACACACCCGTTTCTAACATTTTTCAAGAAATACTATTTTGTCAGAAAAACCTTTTTGGGAAAAATTTCGGTAAAAGCTTCTGACAAAAAGATGTACGTGGTTGGAAATTTCTACGCATTTTCCACAAAAATAGTTGCACATAAATCTTATTTAATCAGTAATCACATACACAATTTTCCAATCAAAATACATGGATATATAATTTTTTGATCATACTTTTCCGATCAAAACAAGTTCTTTTCATTACTTTCTCCCCACACTTTTATTAAACTAGAAACTTATTGTTATCTTAAGTTGACAATTAATATTTTTTTAGTGGTGACTTTGACTTTTGAAACCAAATATCATCACAAAATCCGAGCTTAATTCCGGCAATCCTTGAACGCATCCTTAAAACTCTTTTTTCTAGTAAGTTGGGAATCGCACGCACTTATTTATTTAATCTACTTTAACATCGTCATTAGGTAAAATATTATTATTATTATTATATTGTATAAATATATATGTATATGTTAGGTATTGTAGCAACTATTACAACGAATCAGGTGATCCACCGGAGGTCTGTGATTGGTGCCAAGCAGACGAGATTAAAAGCTCCAAACATGGAGGCTCTTCCAAGAAACGGGCGGGTGTCGATCGTCGGTCGGAGTATTCGGGTGACAAGGTTAAGCTGCATGACCGCGAAGAGGGATCGGAGAAGAGGAAGTCGCCGACCGGAGCTCCTTCTCCGAGGACTAGTACTCGAAGGTACAAGCTTCTTAAAGATGTCATGTGCTAGAACTAGTTGATGAAAATATTGTTAATATATGTATAAATAATAAACATAAGTTTATTTAAGAAAATAAAATGGTGTGACAAACATGAGGTCGTTTTTGAGTTTTTTCTTATGTTATATATTTATACGTGGTTACAGTTGTTTGAAAGATAATTCTAAAACGCGTATGAGTTGAAAGTTGAAGAGTCTAAGGAAAAGATTAATTTAATTAGTTTTTTTTTATTAAAGTTTGGTTTGTTTTAGCTAATTATATTTCAATAGATTTAGGAAAGGTTTATTTCTCTTGTAGAGCAAAGTTTAGTAGAACTATAAAAAGGGGTCTAGGTTATTTTTTTTTAATTTGTTCCTTTTCCTTGTAAGTTTGTTAGTTTGTTTGATTGAATAGAAAGAGTCGTGAGTTTATCCCTCAAATATCATGTGTTCATGTTTGATACGATTGTTTGAAACATCTGGGCCAACAACAGTTGCATTTAAAATATGAAATATTAGTTTGGGAATATGTTTATTTTTTGGATAACAATTAACAATCTATTGGGATAAGTTCAAAACCGGCTTAGGGCCAACAAAACTAGTTAAATATTTGAATTGTCAATAGGCTTTTTTGATAAACTTTTGTCATGAGTACGTTGAATCTTGCATTAAAATATATATAAACGTTTTACAATGTATTAAAAGATGTTTAGACTAAAATAATGTTCACAATACCTCCAAATGGTAGGGTGGTAACATAGATAATGTAACACCCATGAAATTTTGATTAAACAATAGTTAATTACAAGAATGGTTGTATAATTACAAGAATGATTAAAAGACTTGTGTGAAGCAAATAACATCTTTAAACAAAACATGCTTACACACGGCTATGTATATTGCACAATGGTCGTGTAACATAATATATCAAAGTTTTATAATTATGGCACCACATGACTATGTGCTTACCATAAAACTAAAGTAGGAAATCCTTGTAATTTATTTAAAACTCAATTATATGTGTGCGTTTTCATCACCCAAAACACCCCTTATTCTCCGAGTTCAGAACCGCTGTAAACTCACGTTTCATGCTTGGTACTTGGATGATGGGACGATTATCGGCAACGCCTCTGAGGTTGCTAAGGCCTTAGACATCATCAACGAGGAGGGGCCATCTCTAGGGCTTTATCTCAATATTAAGAAAACAGAGGTTTATTGGCCGACATGTGACGGCCAGAAAGTTCAGGACGGGCTTTTCCCGAGAGGGATTGGTAGACCAGAGAAGGGGGTTAAGCTCCTTGGTGGAGCTGTTAGTCGGGATCCTAGCTTTATTGGAGAGTTGGCAGGGCGGCGGGCCTCGGGGGCGGTTGACCTTATGAAACTCTTACCCTGCCTGAGGGATCCCCAATGTGAACTCCTTCTGCTAAGGTCGTGCATGGGTGTTGCTAAGTTGCTTTTTGGGCTGCGGACTTGTCAACCCCATTTGATGGAGGATGCGGTATCTCGGTTCGATGATGGCCTTAGAAAGGCTATAGAAGACATAGTAGTGGGTGGCGGCCCCTTCTTTGGTGACCTCCAGTGGCGTCTAGCATCTTTGCCAATGCGTCTAGGTGGTTTGGGCCTCTTCTCAGCCCGAGATGTTGGGGCTTATGCCTTTGTGGCGTCTAGAGCTCAGTCTTGGGAACTACAGGATCATATACTTCGAAACGGTGGGGTTGTCGGGCTTGACCCAGACTATCAACAAGCGCTCGAACGCTTAAATGTCTCTCTCCCAGACTTGGATATTGGCGGTTTCTCTAACAAGGACACCGCCCCCTCGAAGCCACAAAAAACTTTGGCGAATGCACTTTTTAGCAAAATCGCTCAAAGCCTGGGAGAAGCTTTTGATTTGTCACCCCGCCAGAAGGCGGTGTTTGAGTGTCTGAAGGGTCCCCATGCTCAGGAATTTTTGACCGTTGTCCCGATTGAGGGGTTAGGACAATGCATGTCGGCAGTAGAATACAGAACCATTCTCAAATACCGGCTAATGATCCCTATGTACCCAGAAGATGAAACCTGCCCGATATGTCGTAAAGCTTGTATGGATAAATATGGGGAGCACGCAGTTCACTGTAAAGAGCTCCCTGGGTGTAAATATCGGCATGACTGGGTGAGAGATGTTTTGGGGGACATCTTAAGAAGAGCTGGGATTTCTGCTAAGAAAGAGGCCCCTGTGAATTTCCTCACGGACCCTATGGAAGGGAGATCTACTCTTCGACCAGCGGATCTGCTCGTCTTTGGCTGGGCTGGGGGGAAACATGCTTGTGTAGACCTCACGGGGGTTTCCCCTTTGGTTGGTTTAAGGGAAAATGGGTTTGTAGCTGGACTAGCAGCAAGAAAGGCAGAATCAAAGAAAGTGGATAAGCACGCTAAAGCTTGCGCAGAGAACCAACATGTCTTTATCCCTTTTGCCTTTGATACTTTTGGCTCCCTAGCGCCAGAAGCCATCAACTTCTTGACGAGGGTTCAACGGGTTATCCACAGCAATTGTTCGACCCCAAGGGGGCAGGGGTTTGTGTTCGGGAGGTTGGGGTTTGCAATTCAGAAAGGGTTGGCAGCGCAGCTTGTTGCCCGTCTACCTTCTGTTTTGATGTAACTTAACAAGTTTTCTGGTTATATATTCAGGCCAATTGTTATAAAAAAAATTGTTAAGATCGTATAATAATTAGATATTGTTGAATATTTAGCAAACCTACATACAACCAAATGCAAAATAACTGCATATTAACTAATTCAGTTGCCACGGCGGATTCAAAAATTATTTGTTAGGGATGCAGATAAGAGTTTCTATCATATTTTTATGGGGTACGGTCAGGTTTTTTTTACCTAAAAAGACACTAAAATTTTTTATCAAGGGGTGCGTTCGTCACCAACAAAGACACTTGGGTACGCCCATGTTAAATGAGAATCAAGTTTTTACTATCAATTTGACTTACAAACCCACGTTATAAACTTTAGAATTAAACTATGTGGAATTTACAATCAAGTATATTCTGAACAAAATACTTAATTTAGGTTGCAATCATTTCACCTTTTTTGTCGTAAATTATGGTTTGTTTGTTTTTTTATTTATTAATTTTTGTTCAAATAGGTTTGTTTGATACTGTATATACTCTAAAATTGTTTTCGGAGTTGATATGTTTTGATTATGATTGTTAATTCAGAACAAAAACTCAAAATATATAGTTTATGAAGGCAGTTATTTGTTTCTAATAATATGTTTCACGAATTCTGCAATTTGAATCTTGATACAACACAAAATAAGCAAATAAAAAAGTTGATCTAAAGTATGTTACGTAAACGATTTTTAGGTTGTTCTAAAATCATATTTCTTAAGTCTTAACAAATTATAAATACAATGACATTTAATTGCTTATTCAGCATAGCTTATATAGTTTTTTTTTTTTTTTTATAATTTCCTGGATCAATTTAGACTTGTGTCTCGTTCTGTCTAGTTTCCTACTAGACAAGTTTTTTTTTTTTTTTTTTAATATAAGTTTGGCTGTTAAAAAAATAATACAAAGAAATTGGTAGTAGATGTTATAAAAAACCATAATCATTTTGTAAAATTACAAGATAATTATTAGGCCTGTAAACGAATCGAACGTTCATGAACTGTTCGTGAACTTGTTCGGCGGGAAGTTCGTTTATGTTTGTTTATTTAATAATCGAACGAACACGAACAAAATATTTTGTTCATTTAATTAAATGAACGAACATGAACACACATTGTGTTTGTTCATTTATGTTCATGAACACTCGTTTATGTTCGTTCATTTATGTTCGTGAACGTTCGTTTATGTTCGTTTATTTACGTTCGTTTATGTTTGTTTAAATTTTAGTGAATACATAAATAATTATATTTATATAAATATTAGGTTTTCTAACTACTTATATAAATATAATTATTTAGTAATTGAGTTTTCTAGTAATAAAAATGAAATTTTAGAATTTTTCTTAGATCGTAATTGATCACTTATTTAATATTTATATAAAAAACTACTTAATTTTAGTATATATGAACCCTAATTTAGATGTGTTTCAGATGAATTGTAATATATTAGACTTGTTTGTTTGTGTTCACTAATGTTAAATTGTGTTTGTCTATATTTGTTCAATTACGTTCATTTGTGTTCGTTTTTGTTTGTTCAATCATGTTAATTTATGTTTGTTTATGTTTATTCAAACATGTTCAGTTAAATTTTCTTTTTGTTTATGTTCGTTTGTGTTCATTTATGTTCGTGAACTGTTCGTTTAGGCTTTAAATGAACGAACACGAACATGTCAGATTCACTACAAGAACAGGGTACCTTTAGCGGCGACAGGTGTCGCCGGTATTGAGCACTTTTGTCGCCGGTATTGACTTTTAGCTGCGACATGTCGCCGGTAAAACGTCGCCGGTATTGCTTGGACGCTATTAACCGGTTGTCGCCGCTAAAGACTACTGTCGCCGGTATTGATCCTCCACTTTTAGCGACGACAGATGTCGTCGCTAAAAGTGTCGCCGGTATTACTCTTCGTCGGTAAAGGTTGAAAGGCAATAGTGGCGACACATGTCGCCGCTAAAAGTATGTTTTTTTTTAATACAACAGCTGTATATACAACTGCCCAGCCAGTTTTACGGCCGAAAAAACAAAACCTGCCTATTTTCAAACAACGCAAGCATACGCCATGAACATAATCAACATATACTAAAGGTAATATAATTAAAAACTACTTTTAAGTCGTACATTATAATCCTACAACGTTTAATTAAATCTAAATCAAACATTAAAAACAAGTCACTCATCGTTATCGTTGGGTTCATCGTCGGATTCATTATCGAATAAGTTGTCAGAATCGTAGTCTTTTGACTTTCCTTTTCCTTTTCCTTGTGAAGCAAGATAGTTGTTAAGTTGGTTCAAAAATGACGGGGTTTGGAACAAGCTGTTAACAAAATCCTACAATAATAGATAGCAAAACGTATATTAGCATATTAATTAACGCTACCAACATATATTTAACAAGGAAACATGCGTTCATTTGTCATTTTATAAATTGCGTAGTTTACCTCGGAAAAGGGTTCTTGCGTCCGAGCTTGCGAAGACGACATGTTAGATGACGAGTGCGAGGACGTGTTGGAAGAAGGTTTAGGCCCCATCCCGCGGTACCATCCTCGCCGCTCACCCAACGCTTCCTGATACGGGGCAATTGGCGGACCCTCACCGCTCCATTCACTTGTGGCCTGTTGCATGTTCCGCTGTATTTTACGAAGATGATTAAATATATATGTGTATATATATATATATTTGTTATAGAAAATAATACTTAAAAGAAATACTTACGTAATTTTGTTCAGCAACCGGATCAACCCAATTCCCTTGATTGTCCGTGTGGGTTTTAGCATACGTAGGTACCTGATGTGTGTAAAATGCAACATATAAATTACATCAAATAAGGCATAAAACTAACCCTTTTTTAGTACTAATGTTGGAAAAAGTATGTTTTTGTCTTCCTTTTGAATTTACAGGGTCAAATGAGCTTAAACGAACAAAAGGAACAAAAATATAGCCAAAACCAACATAAATACAAAGAAAAGGAAGAAACGTGGCATGCCCGACCCCTCGACAACAACTCCCAAAGCAAAAACAAGAAGAAAGCTGAGCATGGGGCTGTGCCCAGCTGAGCATGGGGCTGTGCCCAGCCCGACACGGGGCGTGCCCAGCCCGACACGGGGCGTGTCCAGCTCAACACGGGGTCGTGCTCAGCGAACACGGGGCCGTGTCCAGAATGGTCAGCCCTGGCACAAAAGACAAACCTGTAGAAGCTTCTATTGCCCACCACGGGGCCGTGCCCAGCGGACACGGGGGCGTGGCGAAAGTACAGCAGGCGCATTAATTGTAATTGCGAATTACAATTAATGAAGAGAGAGAGTGTCAGACGGACACGGGGCCGTGCCCAGCGGACACGGGGGCGTGTGGAGCTAATAAAGACAAACTGTATTAATGAAGAAAGAGAAAAGGGTGGACACGGGGCCGTGTCCAGCGGACACGGGGCCGTGTCCAGGCTTCTGTACAGGCTATAAATAGGAGTGCTTGGCTCAAGCTCAAACTATCCCTTGGCACACCACCTCTCTCACACTTCATCCACCACCCACCACCATCACAACACCATCATCCACCACCATCATCCATTGTCCATCATAGAGTGTGTGAGTCGTCTCGGGATCCAAGATTGATCGTAAGAGTTCTTGACAATCAAGGCCATGTTTGCCTAAGTCTCTTACATCACTTGGTGAAGACAAAGTGTCTAGTATAATACTTTTTATTTCTAATCTTTTGCACTTTTTATTTGGTTTTGTATTAATGACTTTAATAACTAGTTACTTATGTTGAAGGTGATCTTTCCTTATCGTTTGTCCGTGGTGTCTTGGCATTATTTTACTGTCTATATAAAATAAAGGATTTTCACCATTCATATCTCCACGGTCTATATGGAGGTATGTTGGCTACCTGGTAGGGGGTTAAGGGAACGGTTTGGTAAAGGTCTTGCCATTGTTCAGCGTTTAGAGGTCCTGCAATGGACCTGGGTCAAATTTAGTAGGATCTCCTTCAATACTTCACGGTATTGGATGGCGGGGGTCCAAACTCTTTGATCCCCTCATAAGTTAACTACTATTAATACTATAACCCGGCTATTTAGGACTGTATCCCTGCTGACTCAGACTACTTAGTCGAGGGTAACGTCACCGCCAAAAGCGGGGCCTACCACAATACTGCATTAATAACTTAATTCATTATCTTCCAATAATCCACCCCTTTAGGATTGTATCCCTGCTGACTCAAACTACTGGGGTGAGGGTAACGTCACCTTCAAAAGAGGGGCCTACTACAATAACTAAGATAATCTCTTAATTATGTGCAAAAATGCGGAAATAATCAAAGGTTATACTAGATACGAGTCGGAACCAAGTGATTCATCTTGTCTATCTGTTTTTATTTTATTTTTATTTTCAGCATTTTAGTTAGTTTTTATTTTTCTTAGTTTAAAACATTTTTCTAAACTTTTATTTTGGTTAGACGTTGAGGATAAACCGGTACTAAAAGCTCTTGTGTCCTTGGACGACCTCGGTATCTTACCAACGCTATACTACACTCAACGATGGGTGCACTTGCCCATATGTGTGTTTAGTGTTAGTGAAATATCGTGTTTTATAAATTTAAAACTTGGCTAAAATAAGTGTTAAAAAGGGCTTAAAATATACACCTAAAATATACGACACTTCAACGCACATCAGTACCCAATCCATATCCTGTTTAACATTAAACTTAGATTAGACATTAAATAAACAAAAGCTTACACACACGCACACATACATAAAACATTACATTTTTATAGGCGGTGCTACCGTACGACGATGTCCCCCCACGGTATGGGAATTGTTGTTTCTCGCGTACTAGTGTGTTGGCCTCGCTTCTTTTCATATATTTTTCTTCCCGGAAACCTTCGATGGTTCTCATCCAGTTATCATAGGGCATATCCGGGGGATGGAATGCCCTTGCACTCTCAAGATCCTTGTAACCTCCCTTGCTCTTAAATAATTTTTTAGCATCGTACTTGCGGTCAGAGTACCGCTTCATAAGCACAGCCCTAATGCCACCCGTCAAGTTTTTGGCCTCTATATCACGTTCCACTTCATCAAAATTGAAATTTTCCTACAAATTAAATAAAAAAGTTAAAATATCATATATAAATTAGATTTGCATGTGCTTAAATATTTGATAAAATTTTATGCATATAACTTATTTACCCGTAAGTGGTTCATGAGGGCATCCTTGTAATGTTGTTCAACGTTATCCCATCCAATTTTATCGAACGGGATGGACCGCCACATAAACAGGTCGGCCTCCCGTGAAAACATATCTCTTGTTTTACCAACAGGGGTATACTTGACCTGCCTGTCAAACGTAAGCGATACAGGCCCCCCCCGCTTTTACCAGGCGCCTTAGTTTCTCGTTTTTTGCTTTCCCCCTAACCCTCTTCGGGGGAACCGCTGCAATTAAAACAAAAATAATTAGTAACAACATTTATAATATAAAAAATATAAGGACTACAAAATAATTTAGTAAAAGACTTACCGTCTGTCTCGTGTGTGCCACGAAATCCACCAGGAGGAATGGGTGGATCACCAGCGCCATCACCCCCATGTCCCCAGGGGGCCACATCAGCCATCAGATAAGCGAATATCAACAATATCGAAAACATAATCCCTATAAAGTTACAAATGTTACAGCATGTGTATCTAATAGAAATTAAGGGAAAGTACAACAACGGTAACTCAAATTCAAATAAATATTTCAAACAAGTGTTTATCAATTACAAATCAATATAAATTACAATAACTTTTCTTTTAGTCAGACTCCACATAATCGGGATCATCCTCATCATAATCAGCCTCGACCTCATCACAATCAGTCTCGACTTCAAACACTTCATCGACGGTGGCCGTTGGGGGATCAACTTCAATTGAAGGCTCACCCACAATAACATGAGAAGATCCAATTTGAAAGTATTGGGTCAAGTCAATGACAAGTGGACAGTCAGATGAAGAGTTGTTGTCAACAACGTCACTATCTTCTAAGCGTTTGCCAACATTTTGAACCTTATTGACACGGTCATCACTTAATGGCCGATCCCAAATTCTTCGATGATTAACATTTTCGACTACCCACCTATGTTTATTTTTTTGGTTTCGAGACGTTTCTTGGATGAAGAACACTTGTTTGGCTTGCGAAGCAAATATGAGTTGATCGTCTTTGTCCCATTCATGTTCAGTGCTTATACTGGTGATATTATTGTCATGGTTTACACCCCTTTGAGTATCAAACCACTTGCACCGAAATAGGACAGTGGAATAATCATTTGTATAACGCAACTCAATAATTTCTTCTAATTGGCCATAAAATTTCACACCGTTCTCTCCAACCACTTCCACTCCAGAGTTTTGCGTTGCACATTTTGCATCACGTTCAAGTGTCTTAAACCTAACACCGTTGACTATGCAAGCAGTGTAAGTGTAAGCAGTCATTTTCGCACAAATTGAAAGAGCATACAACTCCGGGTGGAATTCTGGAGAATTTTGTGTTTTCATCGAATGGACCTAACAAATATAGAGTAATAATGTTTGTTATATATGTATTACCTAGCAAGTATAGAGTAATGAGTGTTATATATGTATTATACCTTATGGAGAAACCATCCCGGAAATTTGGTTTTAAGATCATCATGGGGATGTGTATGTTTGAATTCACTACATTGATGACAAATATAAGAAAGGAATGAGAAATACCAATTAACAGATTATGAAATGTTAAAGATAGAAGCACTCACTTCATGTACTCCCTAACTTCTGCGCAGTTTTCGAGGACAAACCATTCCATCTTGCTTTTTTCGATGAATGATAGATATTTGTCCTTTCTTGCGCCAACATAACGACATTTGGACTCAAACACCCATAACTTTCTTTTTTCAACAACGACATCATCGTTTCTATCTGGGCGATTGAACTTAGTCTGAACATCTTTAAGGTACATTGAACAAAATGTTAGAGCTTCTTCAAACACATAACATTCAACTATACAACCTTCAGGCCTTGCCGGGTTTTTGACATAGTTCTTTAGTTTTTTCATGTACCTTTCAAATGGATACATCCATCTAAAAGCTACTGGACCTCCCGCAATCGCTTCATCAGGTAAATGCACAAGTAAATGAACCATAATGTCAAAAAATGCAGGTGGATAGATCATCTCTAACTTGCATAAGATGGTAACAATGTCATCCTTTGCTTTCTTCATATCATCCACCGATAGTGTTCTAGAGCAAAGTTGCTTAAAGAACATACAAAGATCTACTATTGGTGTAGATGTATCTTTAGTCAAAAGCCCTCTAACCCCAATCGGTATCAAACGTTGCATGAGGATATGCCAGTCATGGGATTTCAACCCGGTAATGTTAGCATTGTTATCTGTCACCTTCTTACTGATATTAGATCCAAACCCATCTGGTAATTTAACATTTTTTATAAACTGACAAAAAAGTTTTCTATCATCGGACTTGAATGAGTACTTTGGGTGGGGACTTAAGAACTTGCCACCCGATTGTTTCAGCCATTGTGACGACCGAATGTTTAGTTTTTCCAAGTCGGACCACGCATTTGGCGTGTCTTTGCTCTTATCGTTCATTAGAAGAGTACCGAGCAAGCTGTCGCACACATTTTTCTCTATATGCATTACATCTAAGTTATGTTTCAGCTGCAGAGAAGACCAATACTCAAGGTCAAAAAATATGCTTCTTTTGGACCAGTTCAACTCGAAATCTGACCGGGTTATCCTCCCACCTCCAAAATCTGGATGCTTACCTGGTAGACGATTAATTAAACGACCGAGTTGAGCTTCTATGTCAGCTGGGCTAAACTGTCTCGGAGGGTCTCGTGTCTCGGGTCTCCCGTTAAAGTCGAGACTTGTTCTCCAAGGATGGTTGGCATCTAAGAACCGGCGATGACCAACATAAGCACATTTACCAGTTACACGTATTGAAGGAGTGTCTTGGTTACAAGTTGGGCATGCCATGTAGCCTTGTCCGCTCCAACCTGATAGACTACTACGGGCTGGAAAGTCATTTATGGTCCATAACAACGCCGCCTTCATTGTGAAGTATGTGTTTGTTGTTGCGTCTTTAGTACGTACACCTGTCTACCACAATTGCTTAAGCTCATCCACTAACGGTCTAAGGAAAACGTCCATGTCTTTCCACGGTGATTTAGGGCCAGGAATCAACAAGGTCAACATGAATGTGGACTCTCGCATGCATATCCAGGGAGGCAGATTATATGTGGTGAGTATAACCTGCCACGTGCTATGATTCGGGGATCCACTACCATTGTTAAAGGGATTAAAACTGTCAGCTGCAAGCCCTAAGCGAACATTTCGTGGCTCCATCGCGAAGTTTGGGTACTTTTTATCAAAGTCTTGCCATGCAGATCCATCAACTGGATGACGCATAGTCCCATCTTCCGATCGTCCGGTACTATGCCATATCATATCTTTCGCTGTGTGCCTTGAACAATACAAACGTCATAGTCTTGGCGTCAAAGGAAAGTATCGTAACACCTTACGAGCCACCTTCGTGCCTTTTGTGTCTTTATCGACCCATCGACTCTCATTACAAATGGGACAATTTTGCAAGGACTCGTTTTCTTTCCAAAAGAGAGCACAATCATTTGTGCACACATCTATCATCTCATATGCCAAACCAATCTTCTTAAATGTCTTCTTAGCTACATAATACGAAGGGGGAATCTTGTTGCCTTCTGGCATTGACTCTCGCAACAACGAGAGGAGTCGATCTACTCCTTCATTTTGAAAATGGTACGTATCCTTTATATTCAAAAGCTTTGCTAAAAAGTCGATAGAAGAAAACTTGGTACAACCAGGATATAATTATGTTTCAGCTTCCTTTACCAGGTCTTCAAAATCATCAACAACACCGCTACTATCTCCATTAGAGTTCTCTTGGTTAAGGTATGTATCTTCTTCCATACGCTCCCCCCTAATGTCTTCAATGACGTTTACCATACCGTCTTGTGGCGCAACATCGTTTACTTCTCCAATTGGAGTCGTAGCCCTGTGATAGGTCCACTTCGTGTATTCCTTCCAAAAACTGTTAATACGCAAATGGTATTTCATTTCTGCCATAGTTTTTAAGCCGGAATTTTTACATTGGGTACACGGACATCTAACTTCATCGTGGTTTTTTATCACTCTTTCACACATATCGATAAATGACTCGAGTCCTTGCTTGTAGTGAGGTGAATGACGTGGGGAATCAATCCAACTTTTATCAATAGGCATTATGCAACTGAAAGAAAATCTAATTTAGGATTAACAAGACAAGGGTAGGCTGCTAAACCCACTTTTTGAACACTTTATCCCATATGTGAATGTGTATTACATGATTGTTTGTTTAAGAAAAATTCGGCAGCATATCCTCTTAGCTCCCAAGTATATATGTAATGATATATATACCCGAGGAGCAAAGAGAAAATGATAACCGAATCCTTCTTAAACAAACAATCATGTAATACACATTCACATTCTAAATGAGATAAAGTATTCAAAAAGCAGTCACAAGATAAACGGGGACAACCCGAAATTAATTTCAAAATCAATTTCGGGCGAGTATCTCTAAGCTCGTTGTGTTTAAAATGATTAATTCAAACACGGGCATAATTTTTTAAGCTTGTTATTTTCTTAATGGTTGTTTTAAGCTTGTTAGCTCCTTTTGTTTTAAATGGTGATTTCAATTTTGGCGGGTATTTTCTATGTTCGTTATGTTTTAAATGATAATTTTAATTCAAGGAGGGTATTTCCTAACTAATATATATCTTTCAAAGTTAAATATAAATGTTTTCAAACCTAAACACAAACATACTAATTATCAAACTTAAACTTTTTTTTTTCAAACCTACACATAAACATACTACCAACACACATACATACTTATAAGGACACATTTACATACGTACACATACATACCTACAAACACACATTTTGACCAAAAACACAAAATTTATACTTACTTACATACACATTTGCATATTTTATACAAACATACATAATAACATACACATTTTCACCAATTACAAACATTTACATGCACAGTTGTTCATCATTTATAAACACCTACATACTAACATACACCTACATACATACATTCATAAACTTACATACACACATACATGCTTACATACACCAAAATACACAAATCAATAGATTTTCATATACACATTTTTATCAAATACACCTACATTATACATTTGGCATACTAACATACACCTACATACATACATTACTTCATAAACCTTCATACACACATACATGCTTACATACACCAAAATACACAAATCAATAGATTTTCATATACACATTTTTATCAAATACACCTACATTATACATTTGGCATACTAACATACACCTACATACATACATTACTTCATAGAGTTACATACATACATACATGCTTACATACACCTAAACCAAATATTATACAATTTCTAAACTTAAAAAAAAAAAAAAAAAAACTAACCGTATTCGAGATGCTTACATACACCTAAACCAAAAATTATACATTTACATACCTAAACCAAAAATTATACAATTTCTAAACTTAAAAAAAAAAAAAACTAACCGTATTTTTCAAGTTTCAAGGAGATGAAGACCGAGGAGACGAAGTGGTGCCGGATTCGAGATGGTGGTGACCGGATTCGAGATGGTGGTGATCAGATATTTCTTCCACAAACACAAAAATACACAAAAAAGGGCAAAAATTAAAGTCTATAACAAGTATATAACAAATGTAGAGAAGAAATCTAGCAAAAACAAAGTGAAACTAATCGATTAGGACAATTTTCGCGAGTTACCAGCGGTGTTCGGAGGTTTTTTGGGGGAAAAGTGAAAGAGGAGGGAGAAATTGGCACTGTATAGGGGTTTGGTTCGTTCAACTTTTAGCGGCGACAGGTTGTCGCCGGTATTGCCCGTTGTCGCCGGTAATGACTTTAATGAGGTTGACCAGAGGTTGACCAGAGATAAGATTTGTGTGGCTAGGGATTAAAGTTCTGACATTTACTTTTAGCGGAGACTAGCTGTCGCTGCTATTGCCCTGTCCTTGTCGCCGGTAATGATTTATAAATCCCCAACCGTCAGATCATGATTTTGATCAACGGACAGGGTTTGGTTTGAGATCCTGTGACGTGGATCGACCAATAGCGGCGACATTTGACCTGTCGCCGCTAAAGGTGTCGCCGGTAAAAGTGTATTATTCTTGTAGTGATTTCTTAATGAACGAACATGAACAAAAAATATATTCGATTGTATGTTCGTGTTCGTGTTCATGTTCGGTTAAAGTTAAATGAACAAACACGAACATGCATATGTTCGTGTTCGTTCGGTTCGTTTACAGGCCTAATAATTATGATGAAACTAAAAATAATAATACTACATACTTTGTGACGTTTAAATTAAAGGTGATATATGGTTGTGATATGTTCTTATATTATAGTCTATTTAGGTCTTATAATATAGATATATCACATATGTAAATGCTTTTGGTGTTTGGTTTAATTGTCAAAGAATCACATCACGTACTATGGATGTGATTTTATTTAACGACTGGTATGAGTTCATGTGTATCATACCAAGTACACACATTGGAAAACCCATTATCTCATAAAATATTTGAAAATAGTCCTGCAGTACGTACAATCATTTTTTTAGAATCATTGGTTTTTTTATAGGGAAAATCACGAAAATGGCCACTGCAACGCCGTCTTTTCCAATTTAGCCAACGGACACCTCTTGCCGAGCCGTTTCAGCGAGCTGAAACGGCACAAGATTCCTTTTAAACGGCCAGCCAACCGTTGGGTGACACGTGTCCGACAAAGCCTGTAACGGCTTGAGATTTCTGCAGTCAACGCCACGTGTCCGTCAAACGTTGAAAGAACTTAGCCAAGCCGTTACAATCGGCTCATGTAGAAAGATCTTAGCCGAGTTCCTTCAACGAGCCAAGCCGTGTTCTTAGGATTTAGCCGAGCTGATACCCTTCAAAAGTGGTCCCCACTTCTGCAAGCCAAGCCGTTACAGCTGGCACCGAGCCGGTTCGTCCCATGCTCCAAGCCGTCTCCGCTGCTCCAAGCCGGTACAGCTGGCACCGAGCCGTTTCGTCGCAATGTGTGTGTCGTGTCAACTGCACCGAGCCGTTTCAACTGGCTCCGAGCTGGTACAGATGTCTAATGTCGGTTCAACCTATACATCAGGCCGGGTCAACGTGTTGTTCGAGCCGGTTCATCCCACTATATATTTACCAACTTGTTATTTATTTGTGTGCTTGTTAAACGAATCTCTCTACCACACTTAAATCTCATAGAAAATGTTATCTTGCTTTCTTCATTTGATTGTCATAGATGTTTTCGTGTATCAAATGCAAGAAATATTTATGAAATCTCATGTATCTGATAGTGTAAAAGACATGTTCCTGGGCTTTAGTTATCAAATTAGCTTTTGATATTGTTTCTCATATTGGAGTGTCTTCCTCTTCAGAAATCCGACCACTACTTACCTAGTGTGTGTGGATGGAACTATCGAGCAAACGACGCATCTTTATCATTGCTACAAGCGTTTTGACCCGAATTCCAGAAGAAGAGATTTGATTCACTCCTAACTTTCAATTTGCTCTCGGTTATCTGCCGATTCAGAAGCAGTGGTTTGGCGAAGTTATCTTGTTATCTGAAGACTGCTTGCTTCGAGACCGAGATTTTTTCTCTACTAGGCGTTTCAGTAGTTTGGCAAAGTTATGTTTGTATTTTCAGTGATATATAATTTTGGGCTGTTTATGTGTTTGGGATGTTCATTTTAAATAATTTTAAATCTTGTTTGGGCTGTTTATGTGTTTGGGTTGTTTATGTGTTTGGGCTGTTTATGTGTTTTGGGCCGTTCATTTTAAATAATTTTAAATTTGTGTGGGCTGTTTATGTGTTTGGGCTGTGCTTTTTTATAAAGAATCTTAAACCGTTGCCATTCCAAGTTCCAAAACAAAAACAAATTATATTAAAAAAACTTTAACCGCGTTTATTATTGAAGTATAACCGTTGCCGTTCCAAGTTCCCACGTTTACCCCCCTTATAAATACTCACCACGTTCATCCAACCACGCCGTCTGCGATTCAAAACAACTCCCCGTTTTCAAAAGACTTTTTCTCACCACTTTCATCCAACCACGCCGTCTGCAACTCCGTCAACGAATGGCAAATACCTGGACTGACGTCGAAGATATCGCATTGTGCGAAGCATGGGAAGAAGCGATGACCGATCCCCCAAGACGTGGACAGGGGGGGCTGTGGGTTAAGGTTCAACAGATCTTTGGGCAGCTTCGTGGTCCGGACCATAACCGGAGCGTGGACGCCTTATCGTCCCGTTTTCGTGTGCTGCGGTTGGAGTGTGAGCGATTTGACCGCTATTTCAAGAACGTCGAGAGAGAAATGCCGGACCTGGTTGAGGATGACCAAAAGGAGGTGGCACTGATCAATTACCGTCATGACGAGGGTCATGAATTCAAGCACGTCTCCGAGTGGGAGGCAATTAGGATTTGGTTTTAGTTTTTTTGTATTATGTTTTGTTTACTTTTTTTAAGTTATGTTTAATTTTTATGTTTGCTATATTATTATTAATATAAAAAAATTGTCTCCTTAAAAAAATTATACGGTTTGTCTATGTGTTTGTTAATTTAAAATTTTAGTATATTTGAGTCCGTTAACAAATGGCTTGGGCCGAAGTAGTATAAACAAGCTCACGTATGTCAAAGAGGCCCAAGTATTACAAACATGCCCAAGTATTAAAAATAAATTTACTGTTAAAAAATTTGTGTCTTTGGGCCGTCCATATTAAACAGGCCCATGTTTTCCAACTAGTGTATATGAATAATAAATGTTAGAATTCTATCAGCTCCTATTAGGAGGATAAACTGGTTAAGATGTTAGTGTTTCATACGAAGGGCGCGGGTTCGATCCATGAAGGGCCGGTTCTTTAAAGAAGAACCCCCTTTTTTATCCGTTTTTTGAAAAATTATTAGTTTCAATGTTTTGGCGGTCCATATTAAACAGACCCTTGAAGTTTCATAAGTTTACTAACTGATCTAACTGAATTTTATTAACCTAGTTAGTCTTTATATAGGATATTTAACTAACTTAGTTGATTTGATTATTAATAACTAATTAACCAAGTTAGCTAACCTTGTTAACTTTAGTAACTAAACAAAATTAATTTTATCTATTAATTTTTGTTATAATTTATTTAATTTATATAACTTTATTAATTAGTCTAATTAATTAAAAATATTAATTAATAAATTATATTAATTAACCAAATTAACGTACTAACTTCCGATTTTTGTAAATTCACGGTTCACATAGACAAACGGTTAAAAGTCATATATTAACTTGCATGATACAACATAAATATTACAAATTCATTTCGTGAATTACAGATAAAGTTTTAAAGTTTCAAACACTGAAAGGTGTTCAAAGTCCTCGTCGTAAAGTATTGCGTAGTGGAGCAGGGCCTCTTCAACGACCTCTTTTTCTTCCATGTTCGGATTAGTTTTTTTAACATTTTTGAACCTTCCTAAAAAACGGTTCCCTTTAAAGCGTAGAAAAGAAAGACGAGTCGTCAAGGCCTCGACATTTCGGGACGTCTCTTGTAGGTGAATGCAGAAGTAGTTGAAAACCTGCCTCCAGAAAGCAGCATCGGAAACTGAATAAGTGCCCAGATCACGAGCGGCAGCGTACGAAACGACAGCAGCAATATCTTCCTCCTCGGTCCAAGAATCCATTTTTTTTTGTTAGTTAGAACTTTGAGATGAGAATGATGTTAAATGGGAGGAATAATCTATTTATTTATAGCTTTGAAATGAGAATGGGGTTAATATTAAATATTAAAACATATTAAAAAGAATAGTTATTTTATTTACTAGCATTTGGGCGTGGCAAACACCGCCAAAAATACAGTTTATCACCCATGAATCGTCTATATGACAAACATATTTGTTTTACATCTCCAGTAATGTTAATTGGTTTGTCCGTAACGAGATGCTCCATAAGCATACATAGATAGACAGCTTCATTGCCTACGATTGACCTGTTAGAAATCACGTAGTTATCGTTTAGCTCATGAGTTATGCAACATTCTTGTTTGCCTGTTTTTTTCCAATACTGCAAATGCACCAGCAAACCAGTTAAATACACCTTAAGCTTCGTCAACCGTGGAATAATAACTGCTCTAAATTTGTCTAGTCGTCCACAAAAGTCCTCAAACGGGTACAAAACTAATTCCTGAGATGCCAACTCTAATCGTACCAACAGGCATTCGTTATTGTCAATCGGCAGTGGGATAAACACAAAATCCACGTCAAAAAAGGAAGGAAATGGGTTTTCTTTACCATTTCCATAACCAACCACACTCTTAGGAGTGGATTGTAGTAACGTGTCATAGAATTGCGGTGGAAGTATTGTCCAGCGCAAATTTAACGTGGGATCCTTTTGTAGGTTTCTGCTTCTCCAAGCCATTAGTCTTCCAGTCCATCCCTCAATATGCTGTTTAATCAATATTATTTTAATACAAGTTACATGTAATAAACAGTATAAATACAAATTTTGTTAATAAAATAAGTTCTAATGAAATTACCGTTGTTGTTAGGTAACCATTACAACGATATCCTAACAGAGTGCCCCAAAATTTTTTGTCCAACTCCACATAACGACTGAAAACAGCTAAATAACAGAATGGGGCGTCCCCATTATTGTAAAATGTTGCAACATCTTTTGACCAATTCTCAGATTCGTCGTCTGGAATTGCCCATCTTCCGCCTCTTTTGGGGTGTAAGCTTTGACGATTAGTTACAAAGTTGTTTTCTTCCGGCACCTGCGGCACAGTCGTTTCAGACGATGAAGATTCACCTGACTGTTTGGCTGCTCTCCATTTCTTAAGAATCCACGTTGACGATTTACTAACTGGTTGAGAGCAGTATACGTCACTTTTGTTTTTTTCAGCCATTATTATTTTCAAGGGTGTTTCAACGCTTCACAATGGAGCTGTAAGAATAATTTGGCCACCTTATTTAAACATGAAATGAAATTGGGGAATTTTGAAAAAAATTAATTTTTTAAGCGGTTTCAATACACACGTTTCAATAAAGCTACTGTCCGAGCCGTTTCAAGTAACTGCCCGAGCCGTTTCAAGGAAATGTCAAGCCTTTACCACACCATGCATGTGCCGTTTCAACGCACATGCTCCAATAAAGTAAAAAGCAACTGCCCGAGCCGTTTCATGTAACTGCCCGAGCCGTTTCAGTGCACGTGCTCCAACTTAGTAAAAGGTCAAGCCTTTACTGTTTCATGCTTGTGCCGTTTGCATGGTTGTGCCGTTTCATGCTTGTGCCGTTTCATCTCGAATGCCGAGCCGTTTCAGCTGCAACGCACGTACTACGATAAAGCAAAAAGCAACTGCATGAGCCGTTTCATGTTACTGTTCAAGCCGTTTCAGTTGCTTTTTATGCCGTTTACAATATATGGCCAAGCCGTTTCAAGGCGCGTGTACCAATAACGTACTGTTCCCCGTCAGACGACATTCAAGTCGGGTAAACAAATCGAGTAGCCGTTTCCCCAAGGTGACAAACACCAAGACACTTTGAACCCACTTCCAAAGTTTTCTCCACTTTGGAGCAAAGCAAAGGACTACCCAACCTTGAAGAACCGAAAGATCGTTGACTCGTCTGGGACCACTAATCACACTTCTTCGACATTAGTTGTGGGCCCCCCACCATGGACTTCAACCGACACGTGAACATGCCAAATGATTTCGGGAACATGCCAAATGACCAAGAGATGGAAGAAGCTTTGATGGACCCCCTTCATGCCCGGTAAGATTTTTATTTGAATTCATATACTTTTTTTATTTGAATTCGTATACTTTTTTTTAAATATTTTTTATTTGAATAAAATATAAGATTTTTTATTTGAATTCGTATACTTTTTTTAAATATTTTTTTTCTTATATAGCAAATAACCATTAAAGTACGATAAAAGTGGTTGGTTTTACAAGATTTGCGTAAAGTGATGACTCCGGCGGTTGAAACAGCTATTAGGCAGACGTGTTTCGGTCCATATTTAGACAATAGATGCACCATATGTGATAGCCTTCTTTTATATGGCGTTGCACAACTACAAATATCGACTACTTTTCCCCGTCTTGGTATTTCGTATAGATTACGAGGGGAGCTACTTACATTCACCCCTAAACAATTTTGTTTAATAACGGGGCTACGTTTTGGGCACACTTCATGGTCACCTAGAGACCATCCGAACTCCTTTAAGAACAGATATTTTGAAGGTGGACCTGGATCAACTGTTAATTTTGGGAGAATAATGACTTTATTCGAGAACATTGGGCATATTAACGATAATGACGCCACGAGGGTATGTCTCCTCATGCTAATCGGTCAAGGTTTTTTGGGTTTGCAAAAAACCAATGTTGTTGATAATATGCTTTTAGACCTTGTGGATAATTTAGAAGAATTTAGACAATATCCATGGGGTAATTATTTTTGGGAAAGTACTTATAGTGCCATATACAATTTGCACAATCGGCAAAAAGAAGACGCTAAAGGTTTTTCTTTGGGTGGATTTGTCTGGCCCTTTAAGGTACCCGTGAATGTTAATTAATATTGTTATTTCGAAAACCATATAAGTTTTCATTGAATTCTTTGTGTAGATGTGGTTGTTGGAGATTTTTCCTCAATTTAAGAATTCAAGCGAATGGTTTCAAGGTGAGACGATTCCAAGATTTTTGGGATGGAAAAAAGGCAAGAAGTTTATGACGAGCACTGTGGACGGATTGCTTCATCTAGCTGCAACGGTAAAAATTTTGCTTTTAAATATATATAATTCATTATATTATATTTTAACGTATAATGGGTGGGCTGTTTAGGGTGTAAACTGCTATTTTGCAAAAAAAATATAGTTTTGGACTAAAGTTGTAAATTTGACCAACGAACAGGGAGCAAAATTGGAAAGATAAATATTAATAATTTAATAATTGTTTTTCTATTTATAACATTGCAGAAACGTGAATTTAGGCCGTCTTTGGTTATATTGCCCACTGAAAATGAGTTGCGAAGCGAGTGGTATGTGTCCAGTTCAGATTATTTAGACGCTGAACGTCGGTTGTATGCCAGTGCAATGCCAGGCGAGAATCCGGTTCAAATGGCCACGGAAAGACCCGTTCAGATGCCCACAGGGTTCACGGGTCAAATCCATCCCGAAATGCAGGCAGCCACCGGTGTCGGCACACAAGAACAGATGGCGTCTCTAATGAACACTTTGCTTGGTGACGATGGCGCCAATCAAGGTTATAATCCGGCACCGAATCAAGATGATATTCCACAACAGAATTTTGTCCCCCCTACGTCCACGTTTCAATCAAATTACGAGAATGAGTTGATTTCACAATTTAAATCACTTATGGACGAGAGGCTGATCGAGAACAACCGGAGACTGACCGATATGGTCATGTCACAGTTTGCACAAACATATCAGTGGTCACCAAAACAAAAAACTGTCAGGACTCCTGCCACCGTACAAACGCCAAAAGAACAGGCACACACTCAGAGTGATAATGTAATGTGCTTTGTGAATAAATTTTTTTATAATAACAATATCTACTAATAACAGTTAATTTAATCGTCATTCTTTCTTGTAGGCTGTTGCTGATTCATTTATCAACTACGATAATGATAATAATGCCTACCACGTCTCTATGAGCCCGATGGAGAATGTTTTTGTAAGTTTTTCCATTTTATATATTTTAATTACTGGTCACATTTTATAAAGTTAATAAAAATATATTCTAGAAAGTGAAATTAATACATATATACAATATTTTGTAGATTGAGGATCCTGAATTAATCAAAATGAGACGATCCGAAAGGCTTGTAAAGCCCGCAGCAGCTTTGCTATCCCCGTATGTGGCTTTCAAAAGAATGAAAGATAAACAAGCCAAAAAGTTAAGGAATGAGGATAGACAAATTGAGTACATCAAGGAGTGGTATCCAGATAGCGGCAGTAAACATCTTTCCCTATTAATGGGGAATTCTGTCGGTCCAAATTTTTGGGGGTCGTTGCTGGGCGTAGAAAACCAAGGCTGGTTAAACGATGATGTAAGTAATGGCGTCTGTATATAACAACCATAAATAATTAAATTTATATATTTTGTATATTGTTTTGCAAACTAACACGTAAATGTTTAACAACATATATTTGGGTGGATGATCCACATGTATCATTCAAGAAATAAAAGTGATCGCTGGAGTATTCTACCCCCATATTTTCAGAATTCTTTTCGATCGCCGGCCATCGACCAGACCTTCAAAGGTTACTTCACTGGGCAGGTTGAACCTTTTCCACCAATACATACTGTTGACGAGGTAATGTGGAACGAACATATTGATTACTGGATAAATGTATTTCGTATTATATTAATTTAATATTTTGCGTAATAATTATATAGGTTTACGTACCGTTGTTTATACAAGGCCTCCACTGGTTTTTAGGCGTTTTCAACCTTGTCGATTACACGCTGACGATATACGACAGGTATTAGCCCGATTTAACTGATTAGTACTCCAAAATACATGTTGCTAACTTTGTTAATTTGTTTCTGTTTTAGCCTTTTAAATGCTATGGGAAAGGAAAGAACGGATGTGGTGTGTCATATAAATTTTGCGTTTGACCATTGGCTACGAATTCATGGTTATAATACCCACAAACAATTACCGTTATATTATCCCTTCGAAGTTATTTATGCAACCGATGCTCCTCAGCAGTCCGGACCTTTGGGAGACTGTGGAGTTTGGGTTTGCATATTTCTTGACAAGTTGATAAATAAAAAACCGTTGAACAATGGTGAAGATACTCAGAAAACAGCGGAACGAATAAGACGTCAACTAGCTTTACAATTTATGATTCTGTGTTACCCGATAGTACAAGCGACAACGTCTTTGATGATGATGATGTTACAGCATTGTAAGATAATTGTAATTGTATTGTTTTGGTTTAAAAAAATTAAATACAATTGTACTAGGGATCCCTTTGTACTACTCTATATGTGTATATATATATTAGTGTTCCACCTTTATAGAAACACATATGTGTTAGTAAAACATTACCAATGACAAGCATTCCTCCTTCCGTACAAAACACAATTTGGATAAATCAACAGGATCGGGATCGCCAGTGGTCTTCAAATGTTCTTGAATTTTACTACGATGGCGATAATCCTACTTGCTATTCTTCATACACGGGGATAACACCACTAGGAAAAGCTTGGTGGGGGGGGGGGGGACTGCTTGGATTTACTGGAGCGGGTTTTATTCAAAAAATGGTAACTTAATAATTAATTTCGTATTAAAAATCAGTTTCGTTATTTTTGTAACAAATAAATTACCTTTATTTTTTAGCACGTAAAAGCATGGTGTAACAAACTCATGTATCAACGCGAGATTGAAATAAATGCAAGGACGCTGTCGTCAAACGATTACCGTTGGACAGTTCTACCGCCTAATTTCTTCGAGATGTTAAATGAACAAGATATTGATGCAACCAGATACGCAGATGGTTCTACAGCAACATATCCTCCATTTTGGGAAATTGATACGGTAGGCTTAATCAAATTTTTTATTTTATTATATCCGTTTTTTATTAAGATTTTATATTTATTGTTCTTTTACCTCGTAAATACTTATACCGTATATAGCCAAGCACAAGTCTCATTCTTACTCCACACCTATTTAAACATATGTTAGTCCACCTCTCAACTGGCATCCCCCTCTTTTCTACCTCATGGCGAATCAACAACAAAACATTCATCTACACATTCATATCAACGTCAACATTTCCCAAACGGTTAACCACCAAAACCCACCCTCAGATAACCCCGAACCAAACAATTCCCAAACTCGTAACCCCCCAAACCCGGTGCAACAGCCAACAAGTGAAGCACCAATTAGCGGTTCAGGTCAGTGTCAGGCGCTTGTGCCGTTACCTAACACCGATGAGCGACAACGTCCGTTGGACCAGATTATTCCACAACAATGTTTGACTGTTACTGCTGACGAAGACTCAGACGAGGAGATGGATTTCGAAAGACTGTACGATGAAGTCCGTTTTGAAGCTTATCGTGCGGAAATGGAAGACTCAGAAGGAGAAGAGTATGATTCTGAAGTGGAAGACCATTCCGGTTATTAGTTAAATGTCAAGGTTTTTTTTTGGAATAACAACTTTAACGTGTTTGATGTAATATTTTTTTTGCTAAGAATTTTTGTTTTTTTTTTCTCACACAAGCCCACTAACAGCCCACGAGTCCACGAACCTATGCTTCCTTTTCGACCACAGCAGCCCACGAGCCTCTATGCTTCTAGCCCACTAACAGCCCACGAGTCCATTCTTCTAGTTTAGCCCATTTCCTCATTATTAAATAAAACAAAAAAATATAAGATATAAAAGAAATAATAACTATAAAAGTGAAAATATATGTTTATTTTTAATAAGATTATTCACTTTTTGCAGGTATACATTCCTATACCGGACAAGGAACAAAATTGGTTGCTTTTTAAAATAAATCTAAAGACACTATAATTCAGAATTTTTTTTTGCCAATAGTTGTGACACAATTAATTGCGGAGATTCATTTTGCGTACACAGAAGAGTACATCAAATTGTGCTAGAATTTGAGTCTCAATTTTTGTGGTTTCTCGGACGTATATCATACTGGCAACACTCAGAAATATATGAGACGCGTGCCATGCAAATAGTAGGGGATTTCGTGTGGCCTGATCAAACAGATCGTATTGGGAGAAATTCAGGAGTCATCATATGTATGTTAATGGAAAAACTTGTTCGGGATCTTTCTTTAACATGGAACGAAGGAAACCTTCAGGATGCTTGTTTCAGATACAGACGGTACATGGCAGATGAACTCTACGCCGGACGCTTCACACCTGTTAATGTTTAATGGTTTTATGTATGCATGTAATATAAAAAAAATAACATATTGTAATGAAATTATTTTCAATATTAATTATTTGCAACTAAATAGACTTACTACGTTATTTCAGAAATTAAAATACACAAAATAATTTAAAGTATTAAAAGTCTCCCAAGTTAAAAGACGGATACATATAATTAGGCGGAGATTGTGTAAAATGATCAGGATAATCGGTTTCTTTCCCTTTCCCTTTGTCTGGGTCTTTGCGAGTACGAATTTCTGACGGCATGGGCTGCCGACAGACATCCCGATGATGACCGTATGAGTTACACCGGGAACAATACAGGGGAGTAGGTTCTTCCCCGCGGGATAAGATCCGGTGGTTTTCTCGAGGACGACCGGCCTGGCGTTTTGTCATATGCGGCAGTTGAAGATTGATAAGGTCTTCTGGAGTCTCCCATTCAGATCTATGAGGAAGAGGATTAATCGCTTCTTCATAAGTTTTTTTATAGACTTCGTTTGAGTAACACGGGAAGCAATACTTATTGCAATCGGTTTCACCTAAAAATTTTGACACGACAATAACATGCCTGCACGGTAAGCCAGAAACCTGCCAAACTCGGCAACTACAGCTTCCATTAACAAAGTCAACTAAACCCCCCTTTCCACTGTCTGCGACAGAATAACTGTTTAACCCAATCCCAGCAGCCGTCCAGGTTCTAGACCCTTCAATTTTTCTTAAAATTTTTTTCTGTGCCCATTGTGTAAGTAAATGATTTTCATGAATACCTTGCAAACGGCGCTCGTAAAACCATTTCTGTACAGATTGCCGGAAGAACTCTAAGAGTTGCGTTACCGGCATTTTACGCGAGTGTCTAGATAAAACGTTAATAGACTCCGCGCTGTTAGATGTCATATAATGATATCGATTGCCTGGACAATGGGCCCTTGCCCATCTACCGAACCCAATACTTGTCAGAGTGTGACGTAGTCTAGGAACGGCAAGACAAAGAGCATTGAATGACTCGTTAAAATCAGACAATCGGTACGATTTGCATGTCTTCCACCACAGCTTCTCATTTTCTTTTTTTTTTATCAGAGGGTAAACGTAGGTTCATCATTAAATGACGACAACATAACCCGTGATAAGCATGTGGAAAGACGTTTCTAACAGCTAGGTGTATAGAATTCGCTCTATCTGATATTATCGCCATGTCAGGTATTTCACTGATGCATTCTTTAAGCTTTGACAGAAACCATGTCCAAGATTCACCATCCTCTGATTTTCCTATTCCATAGGAAATAGGTAAAATTTGGTTGTTTCCATCCATCCCAACTGCTATAAATAACGTCCCTTTAAATTCACCCTTTAGGTGTGCAGCATCAATAATCACCACCGGTCTTAGATTACTGATAAAGGTACGAATCTGAAACAAAATTATTTAAAAAACGTCAACAAGATGTACTTTGACGAAAAAAACAAAGACTGCTGTAACTTACCGCAGCACCAATCGCGACAAAGACCATTTCAAACCGACGCTCGTCATCAATCTTGATATGAGTGACAGAACCTGGATTTGCACGCTCTAGATTGTAACAGTAAAATGGTAGTTCTGCAAAAGAATTTTTGCTTGTTCCTTGTAAAACCTCTAGTGCCAAACTTTTTCCACGCCAAGCTTGACTAGTGGTTATCTCAACTTGGAATCTTTGTCTAAAATCTCTCACTATTTCATTACAACGATATATTCTACCACAGTCTTTTAAAGGTTCTTTTAAATAGTGAGCAAGAACCTTTGGGTTTGCCTGACGAAGATGTGGGTACGTTAGCGTCTTCGAGCACGTGTGTTTATCGTTAAAACTCTTAACAAAAAACACACCACTATCCCCGAAACTGTATGCACGAAAACGCCAAACGCAACCGTCCACCAAACATGACACTTCGTACCGAGTTTTAGAAGATCTATCTACTTTAAACTCAAAGTGTTCTAACAAACATTTTTTCCCAACTCAAGTTTCATGTCGTCTTTGTTATTAAATACGTGACCTTGTTCAAAAGTAATTGATGAAGATGACAAACAATTTTCAAATGAATTATCAGGATTTGGCTGGTAGTGGTTTAAAACATCATAATTTTCTTCATCAGTGCAGAAATTCAAATCAGGAACTTTAAATTTTTTTGGAGGTGAAAAACTAGATGACCCAGCACAAAACCCTTCAACGACATATAATTTATAAATTTCAAAAATATTTTCCATAGCAAAATTATAAAACATTACAAGATCTTCATCGTTTATTATATCGATTGGATCACTAAAGGAAGACAACATATACGATAACTTCGTAATGTTTGTAGAACTACACATGTTTGAAACTTTACTCAGAAGAGCATTATATGAAAGGTTGGGTTCAATTTCTAAACCACGTCTACTTGAATCAGCATCAGCAACATACTCTAACTTTCCGTTAACGATTTCCCACTTTCCGCCGCTGTATACAACCAAACGAATCTTCATAATTTTAAGTTGGTAACTTCTCTCTACAAAAGCTAAATGTTTTGATAATTTTAGATGAATCTGTTGCACAAACACACAGGAAAAAACATACAAATTTAAATCTATAAACTTAACCATTGAAACGGCTCGTAGCCAGCTGAAACGGCTCGAACCATATATCGAAACGGCTCGGTGACAGCTGTACCGGCTTGGAGCAGCTGTACCGGCTTGGAGCAGCGGAGACGGCTTGGAGCATGGGACGAACCGGCTCGCTGCCAGCTGTAACGGCTTGGCTTGCAGAAGTGGGGACCACTTTTGAAGGGTATCAGCTCGGCTAAATCCTAAGAACACGGCTTGGCTCGTTGAAGGAACTCGGCTAAGATCTTTCAACATGAGCCGATTGTAACGGCTTGGCTAAGTTCTTTCAACGTTTGACGGACACGTGGCGTTGACTGCAGAAATCTCAAGCCGTTACAGGTTTTGTCGGACACGTGTCACCCAACGGTTGGCTGGCCGTTTAAAAGGAATCTTGTGTCGTTTCAGCTCGCTGAAACGGCTCGGCGAGGGGTGTCCGTTGGCTAAATTGGCAAAGACGACGTTGCAGTGGCCATTTTCGTGATTTTCCCTTTTTTATATGGCTTATCGATAGTACTCTCGGAATACGGAAAAGTAGCCTCGCAGTCAACCGAAAAAATTTGTCTTCTCTCCAGTGGATGACGGCTTGTGTCGCCGTTGTTGGGTTTAATCTTGATGTTTCGGGTTATTTCGGGTCGATGGATACGGGTCATGTCGGGTCGGTACTAGAGTCATTATAATAAGTCAAATTAGCATGTGCCTATTACTTTGTTTATTATAAATAGTAGGGTTTAGTTGTTTTGTCATACACTATTCACTTTCATGCAAATAAAACAGTGAGTTATAAAAAAAAAGTGTGTTTTTTCTTTGAGTGCAATTGGGGCCTGAACCAACATTTGGTATCAGAGCAAGGTTGATAACGGGAGCCGGTTTGAGAGTCGGTTTCGAGTAAGAGAGCAGCCCTTTGGCTGTGGGGCTGAAGAAGAAGCGGAAGCAGTAGGTTTGTAAGAAAAAGGCAAGGGCTGATAACGAAGAAAGCTATTAACCGAAAGAAAGCAAGCAGGTAGTGTGGAGGTGGTTACCGGAAATTAAAAGTGAGGTCTGATTTGTTTGCAATCATAAGTCGTGGCAGGAGAAAAATGAATTTTGGTGGAGTTGATTCGTATTGAAAAGGAAGCAAGTGGTCAAATTAATGGAAGGGAAGCCCCACAAAATTCAAAGGCGGCGGCTGAGATAGTTGAACGAACCAGGCATGCATGTTGGTGAAGCAAGCAACCAATTTCCTTTCAAAACCCCTATTGAAAAAAAATGCAAGAAAATAAGCAGGCAAACTCACACCTCATTTGTTAATTATTGAATGGATCGAAGAAAGAAGTCAGGAGGAAAATTATGTGGTGATATTGTTGAAAGAAGAAAGTGTTGCAAAGAAAGAGAGAAAGAAAGATCAACAACCAAAGAAAGAAGAAAGAAAGGCGGTGCCGTGAAGAAATAAGAAAGACGGGTGCCGCACGGGTTCGTTGATCTCAAAAGAAAGCGGAAGAAAGAAAATCAGGTAGCAAGTAGCCTGAAACAAGTCAGCAAGCAAGAGGATTCGAAGAAGGTAAGCAAGAAAGGATTCGAATCACATGAGAAAGAAGCGTTTAAGAAGAAAACCCATTCGGGTTAGCAAGATACCGCACCCGTGCGGTTCGTTTAGCAAGAGCAAGATCCGAGCCATGTATGGTTCGTAGCAAGTAGCAAGATCGGACGTTGTGGTTCGAATAGCAAGTTAGCAAGAAAGATGATTCGAAGTAAGCAAGTAAGAACATACTCGAATCCAACAAGAAAGTAGCAAGTTTAGCAAGATAACCGTTTCCGGTTAAAGCAAGAAAAGAAAGATCGAGCGCAAGCAAGAACGCAAGCAAGTAGCAAAGAACCGACATCAAGATTAAGGGGGTGAATGTTGGGTTTAATCTTGATGTTTCGGGTTATTTCGGGTCGATGGATACGGGTCAAGTACGGGTCAAGTCGGGTCGGTACTAGAGTCATTATAATAAGTCAAATTAGCATGTGCCTGTTACTTTGTTTATTATAAATAGTAGGGTTTAGTTGTTTTGTCATACACTATTCACTTTCATGCAAATAAAACAGTGAGTTATAAAAAAAATGCGTTTTTTCTTTGAGTGCAATTGGGGCCTGAACCAACATTCAACGAATCCTTCGATTTCATTCCTTTCTTCGATCCTTCAGGTTTGGAAGATGTCGACATAGTAGTATCAGTAAATGCGCACAAAGAAACGATGGATATTCAAAGGGGAGTTGAAAAAACTTGGAAGAGAGAAGGTAGAAAAAGTTAGTCGAAATGTTCTCCAGGAAGGGTTGCACCCCATATTTATACCCATCGCATGCGATGGGTAACCGTGCTGACAAATGGGGTAAAAACAGCTAATGGGTGGACGGCACGTTATACGGGAGAAATTGAAACGTCGCCATCCTAAGGCGAGTGGCAGCCACGCTCCTGCAACTGCCGAAAAACATGCCAATGTGACCAACGTCATCACCCTGTAGCGCCAGGCACTCTGCCCGATACGAAGATACCTTATCCTGTTGTAGAGGTCCCAATCAATCTCACCAACCACATGAGCAAATTCCACAACAAACGTAAGGAAGAAGCATCCTCTTTCGAGCCTGCACGTGTACGCAAAACTGGCTCAATCCTATACGCCGATCAAGGCCTGCACGCATACACCAATCTGTCTCATTCTTGCACGCCGACTAAAGCATGCACGCGTACGCCAATATGGCTCAATCCTGCACGCGTACAACAATCTGGCCCGATCCTACACGCCGATCAACATCTGCACGCGTACACCAATCCAGCTTAACGTTGCACACCAACGGTCGCATATACGCATACGCCTTATGACGCAAGCTCATACCACGACCTTCCAAAATGGGTGGACATAACTACTTTATACATAGTCCAGAGCTCCTCCCATTCGACAACTTCGCGTGGAAGTAGCAGTGGACTGGGAGGACTTGAAGGGGTATTGTCCCGGATGAGTCACGCATGCACGTGACCATACCACCAAAACGACACCGTCAGGATGGGTCATGGCGAGATCCAGGCAAACAATCAGGTGACAACAAGAGCCGTCCCCGATACTCACCATGATGGAGAAATAGTACAGGGAGCAACCCGTACAAAAGGATGCCACGTGGCACCACTCATGGATCCTCGACCTTTGCCCCATGTTCTTCAAAGGACAACAAGCCGACCAAAGATACAAGGAGGCGCTGAGGTGGAACGAACAGAGTTACGCCATGTCAGCCCTACACCTGTAGATATCATTGCCTTGCCAGGGGAGACCAAACAAATATTCTCTAGGGGCGACAGCTGGCCAAGGCCCATCAGCTCATAACTTTCTTCTTTGCCCTTCGGCTATAAGTAGGAGCCTTCATCTCCAGGTTTAAGGCTCGCTTCTCTCATTCTCTCGCTCTTACCACACACTTATTATCCTCAAAACGAATTCTTATTCTCATGCCAGAGGGTTACTCCAGCCACCAATCAAGGAAAGAAAAAAGATTAATCATTCTTGACGAGACCGTTTCCTACAAGCTTAACCATCGGGTTAACTTGGTGTTTCTTTTAAAAACTAAAGAATTGGACGAATTGTTGTAATTGGTGGTGATCGAGCGGTGGTAGTGGTGACCGAGAATGTTAATGGTGATCAAAGGTGGTGTTGCTCCACCTTGTGGACTTTCGTGGTGGTGCAATTCGTGATTTCTTTATTTGTTTCATTAATGAGGATCGAGTGTGTCAAAGAATACATGGCTACCTTTCTACCAGTAAGCTATGCAGTTAATGCGGTAAAATATCGGATATTGGTCAAGGACCGATATTTGAAATATAGGTTATCTCGGTGAGATATCGGTGGGATATTGGTAATTTTAATATAATGCAGGATTTATATGTATATAGCAATTTAACAGGAATAATTCAGTGATATATCGGTTATATCGGTCAAATATCGGTGATATATCGGTTATGCCGGTGATATATCGGTTATATCGGTCAATATCGCCGATAATATCAGTACCAATATTTTGACCGATATTTTACTAAGGGACCGATATATCACCGATATTAACTGCATAGCCAGTAAGTGAAAACTTTTTGTTATAGTAAAAAATCCGCAATAACTCATAAATGGGTTAAAAATTAATATATTAAATGTAACAAGATATTTGTAAAACTCTTATAATGTTAATACATGTGTGGCACTCAAAAGAAATTTGTGTGTACATGCATCGATATAATTTATGTGACTATGAGTCACACAAAATGACAAGTGGGGTATAACATATGTTCTTGATGATACAATGGTCATAAATCAAACACAACAATATTAGTAGCATACCATTTATTTAAGTTGTGTTTTTCTATACAATTATTAGATGTAATTGATGATACACTACAAGGGATTAATTTAGGCTTGGATTACAAGAATCACGTGAAAACGCTAAAGTTCTTTTTACGTGTTATATTTTGGATGATGGATTAGAAGTGAATGATATGCGCTGATATGAAGGGTCATGATGACAATGAGTGTCATGACCGCACCCTATACCTTAATATTAAAATTTTGATTAATTTTAGGGTTATTGGATTTTGTCACCCCCAACTATTGGCCTTTGGCCGTTGCCACCCCCAACTACCACTTTGACATCCGGTACCCCCAACTTGACTTTTAGTTTGTGTTGGCAACACTCAGTTAAATCTTTACTAACTGAGTTTGTTTCTTATCCTACGTGGCACATAGCTGATGAGTTGGACATGATTACGTGGCGTATGACATGGCATGATGATGAGTACAAATATTTTTATATATTTTTTATTCTGAATAAAAAGAAAAGCATTTTTTATAAAACCTCAACCTCTCCCCTCGACATCTCAGCCAAATTAGATTCCATATGAGCCCTAATTTCCTTGTCCCTAAATTGAGTTTGAATCAGACTATGTTATAGAAATCAAGTTGAGGTTTCGTTCATGGCATAAAATTGAACAAAAGGCACATGATTGAACTTACAGATTGCAAAGAACATACAAGATGGGGGCTTGCTGGAGTTTCTGCAGGTTCGGCAAATTGCACAGGTGGTGATGATGGTCGACATTATCTCTTTCTACTCTTTCTCTTCTTTTTTTGGTCAGAGTTGCTTTGGGTGTTAACGAACGTGACAAGTGGTGTTTGTACGAGGCTCGTCGGAAGGATTATGGTGGTGACGATGGTACGGTCGGAGGCGGGTGTTCGAATATAGGTGTTTGGTGTGTTGAATGGTGAAGGTGGTTAATCGTGGAAGCTGGACGGAGTGGTGGAGTGTAACACCCTAGTTACTAATTAACAGTTTTACATGTAAATACCAAAGATTAGATGTATAGTTAAGACTACACATGCTATAAAAATACGGGTTTATTAAAACTTTTACAAATCATAAGTTATTTAACATAACGTGATCGGATTCGTCGTTTAAGTTTACGACGAAGCAAGGTGCGGAAGCATAAATCTTTATCGTGTTCGGTTCTTCGCTGAGCTTGATCGTCTTCCGGCATCCAAAAGTACCTACATTTCATAAACATGAAATGCTTTAGTCAAACTGGGTTTAAAATGAGTCTAAACGAATCCGGGAATTTAAACTAAAAAAATATTTTATTACTGGGTCCACCGTAAATTACGGTGGACACTGTAATTTACGGTAGCCCTTGAAAGTTTAATCCTCCACCGTAACACAGTGGATAACCACCGTAACTATATCAGCTCCACCGTAAATTACGGTGGCACCGTAAGTTACGGTGGCCCCTGCATCCAGCCTTTCCATTTTGCCGTTATTTGACACGAAAACTTTCGTATCTATCATTCCGCTTATCCGTTTGACCTACCGTTTCTTCCTACGTATTTGTAATTTGATCCCCCATCAAATGAAGTTAAAATCCAACATCCAGATTAACAAAATTTAAGACTTTTAACCCTTTTTACCAAATTTTTTTGACCCGTTCGTGATTTCATCTAACAAACTTGTTTGTGGCCCTTATTTCTTTTGTAAACAAATTATTATGATTAATTCCTATTGCACAAGGTTCAAATCACGGGTTATTACACATTCTTAACCCGTTTCGCTAATACTTCTATTTTGACCCGTTAAGGGTATTTAAGCACTTTCGAGCCTAAAACCGCTTTCGATTGCTTCTATGTTGGATCTGAGTTTCTTTTTTATTGTATTTTCGTTTGAAATTGAGATGGAAATGAAAGAGTTGTGCAGCGGAATTAAGATGAAAACAAACTTTGCATACAATCAAACGAGAGTAATACTTTAATCAAACATCTTTACACAATGAATCGAAAGATTGAATTTGTTTCAACAACGATTACAATGATTGATGAATGAATGCAAACTCCCCCTCAGCCAGAGCTCAGTAGTTTGTTCGTGCAAAGAAGACGATGTGGTGAAAGAGCTAATAGAACAGTACAAAGTACTGAACTATTTATAGGCACTTGCAAACCACTGAGCATCTTAGCTGACGTCACCATGAAAGTGACATCTAACCTCCTAACAAACTCTAACCTCTAATCTATACAAACACTGATGTACTAACTACTGCTATTACAATTCATTACATAAAAGACACTAAAACAGCTGCTGCATCCTTCCACTGCTGTGAACCCAGCAGTGCTTGTCCGGATCAGCAGTACTTGACTCAAGGCAGTAGATTGAGTCAGCAGAGCTTTGGTCTTCCATCAGTCTTTGACATTGGTCAGTAGATGCAAAGCAGCAGTTGTAGGTCAGCACTTAGTAAGATCAGCAGATAGGAGGTCAGCAGATATGAAACCACTTTCAAGGGGAGAGATTTGCATAAACTAATCTGTAATCGTCTGCTTATTCTTGATCCACTGCTCTGATCCAGTTTTGGCTTTAATTATCTGTTCCTCTGATAGGGTTCAATCCCAACAATCTCCCCCTGGAACAGATAATGCCAAAACTCTTCATTATTTGTGGAATTCTTTATTGCCTCATCAACAGCTCCCTTATCCGACCTTTAAATTGTAATTCAAAGTCTAGGGCATCTGTATCTTCATCATCCCTGCTAAGTGGAAGATCAAGGAGATCCTGCAAATCTTCAAGACTCAGGCCAAGAGCTTGTTCCCTTGATATTTTCTCCACTTCTCCACCAGACCTGAGCAGAGTCAATACGCAGGTCTGTTTGTCAGTTTCCCACTTTTGTATTTTTGAGCCTGGTGGGTTTCTTGGGAGATGTTTATTTGCAGAAGTATTTGGTGAGGCTGGCCTGTTCATAGTTGGCTGAGCAGCACATGCAGATTGTTCCAATTCAAGATCTTCTTTTATCATTACTTCCGTGCCAGCTTTTACAATGGCATATCCGGCTAAAAGATCTTGAATTGTTTCCATGCTAAACTGGTTTTTGCTCCTTCTTTTGTAGATGGCAGCACCAGCTGGAGCAGTGGTTCTTTTGACTTGCAGCTTTGGTGGTCTTTTTGAAACCGCTGCTTTGGAGTAGTCAGGCTTTTGTGGAACATTTGGGTCTTTCTTTCTTAGTTCCTCCAACCTTTTGTAGGTGGCCCTGACTCTATCTTCTCCCCACTTTGTCACAGAGTTCTTTGACCCATAATCAGTTGCAATCAACTCCTCTTTCATTCTCCTCAACTCTAGCATCTTTTCAGCTTCAAATTGTTTGAATCTTTCAGGAGGAGTCTGCTTGACCTTATTTTTGATCATGTCTTGAATCCTGGCTGCTTCTTTTTCAAGCTCAGGAATGGTCCAGGTCTTGTACATGTGTTTCTCCCCCTTGTATTTCTTGTAGGTCATGATGTTTTCAATGTAGTATTTTCTTAAGGACTCATCTGCCCTTTCTGAAATTTTCTGACATACATTTTTAGCAAAACGCTCCATAGCATTGACCTGTGAGAGTAAAAACTGATAGTTTTGTTGAAATTCTCTATCAGATTTCCCTTTTCTGTTTTTGATTGCAACATCCTCTGCTTGTTTGGCTTTGAGTTTCAAGTATTCTTCAATATTGTTAGGCCTGGGATAATTTGCAATTGATGGCAAACTCCTTTTGGCTGGGTCATCTTCATAATAAAAAGATTTGATTTCTTCTCTGACTGCAATGAGTTCCAGAGGAAATGAGACACCAGCAGGAGGTAGTGATTTTATAATTTGAGCTGAAGAGAGAGGTATGGGTTTTGGAATAGTGACAAGTGACAGGGATTTTGAAGATGTTGGTGATGGAGATGTGTCATCATCTTTTAAAATTAGCCTTCTCCTTTTTGTAGGAGGGACTGATGATGTTTTGGATGGAACAGTGGTGGTAGATGTAGTGGCAGTGGATTGTGATTGACTAACAGCTATTGAAACAACTGGTGTTTCAACCACTGTTGTCATTACAACAGATGTTATAACATCTGCTGTCTTCTGTTGTATGTCAGCAGGTGTTGTTTTTGGTGGTAATGATGGTAAAGCAGTGGATGTTGTGTGTGTTGAAGTGGTGTGTGTTGATGGAACAACTGTTTGGCAAGCAGTAGTTTTTGTAACTCCTGTTGCATCAGCTGTTTTGTATGGTGGTTTTTGAGCAGACTTTGAACGTCTGGTTGGAATGGATTTGGGTTGCCTCACTTTTCTAGTAGGCTTCTTCTTTTCCTCAACAGGATTTTCATGATCCTTTGACCTAGAAGTACCCTGATCTGGATGATCCATTCTGTCTACCCTGGCTTTCCTTTTGGCCTCTCTATCCCTTTTTACACTTGCAACTGCTTCTGCTAGTGCATTTGTTGTCACATCAATTTTCTTGCTGCCATCTGGCAAAGGGATCTTTTTGGTCATGTTTGAATTTTCTGGTTCAAGATAGAGACCATCCTCTATACCCTTCTTTTTCCACTCCTTAATTTTCTCCCCCTTTTTGGCATTATCTTCTGGGAGTTGATAAATATAGCATACTTTTGGAGGAGCAGTGCCAGTGGTGTGCAAGATCTGAGTTTTGAGAGCCTTTAAATCAGCCTGAGTGTTCTTGAACCGTGACTCCATTGCATTTCTCAGCTGTTGAACATGTTTTTCATGTTGCTGATCTGCTAGTTTTGCTTGTTGATGGAGAAAAGGTTGAAATAACTTCCAGAGCTCATTTGGAGCAGATGCCCTTTGTGGAGCAGGTGCTTGAGATGGAACAGCAGTTGATTGTACCTTCTGAACTTGTAACACCTGTTGTAGCATATCTTTGAGTTCTGCAACAGAGTTATCAAGTTTTTCAATGCGATCCGTCAATTTCTGGTACTTTAAACCATCACCCAAGTTAATGGGATCATCTGATTTCCCACTAGCAGTGGTTTTATCAGTGGTAGATATAGGGAGTATACTCCAAACATTAACCACTGATGCCCCTTTTTCTTGGTACTGGGGTCTTCTTCCTTCAACACTTGACAACCTTTTGATGTTGCCAGTAGGATAAATAAATCCACTGGTGGTTGGCAGAGGTGCTATAAAAGGAATTGCCTCCAAGGAAGTCTTATTAATGTAACCACTGTCCAAATGTAACCAAGTGGGTGTAACACTTGTAGTGGCTGCTTCACTTGGATTACCACCAAGAGTTACTTGTAACTCAAGGGGTGTAACCTCCTCAGGTTGTGTTGGTGGGTTAGCAAAGATTGATACATCAGACCCAGTCAGTTGTTGAGGTATATTCTCATTAGTAGGTGATTGAGAAGGACTGGTTAATGCCTGGTTCAAATTAATTGCATCCAACAGTGGTTTTATTGGTGAGGGAATTGTGGATGTGAAGGATGGTGTAGAAAGTGGAGTTGCCCCGGGTAATGAGCTGTGGATGATAGAAACGAGTGTTTCTAAAGCATCATGATGTGGAGACCCTATTTGTACAACCTGTTCTTTTTGTGAAGAAGCAGGAGGAGTTGTGGTTATGGGTTGAGATATTTGTACCAACTGCTGTGAGGAAGTAGCAGCAGTTGTTTCTTGTGACATTTGTGTTGTCACAGGCAGGAGCTCTGGTATCTCATCCTCCAGAGTTGCCTTTTTGATGGGTTTTGTGGGGTTTTGAGTTTTTCTTTTTGGCTTTTTGGAGATAATAGGTGTGGGTTTCAAAGCAGTTGTGCTGCTGCTTTGATCACCTTGAGCAGTGGGCTCAGCAGCAGATACCTGAGGAGCAGTTGTAACTGCTAAAATCTGCTCAGGCACCTCTGCTTGTGTTTTGCAAGGTGTAGACATCCTTGTAAAAGTTTCAGCAGTTAAGCAATTTGTTTGAATGAAATCACCTTGTTTTATTGCAACAGCATCCTTCTTTCCAAGTTTCATTTCAAAATAGTAACTTAAAAATCTTGGAAAAAGTAGGAATGCCTTTGTTTCAACATTTTTAACCAAATCATTAAAAATTTCCTGGGAGTAGTTAAAATTTTCATCTTGAAGAATTGCAAATCCCAGTTTTTGAATTTTTAATGGTATCTCATTGAAAGAAGTGGTTTTGTTTGAAACACATTTTAAGAGGGTGTGAAATAAAAATCTTGTTGCAGGAGGAAAGTAACCTTTTTCTAAGGTGTCCTTTTTGACCTCTGCATTGTACCCCCTTTCCAGAAAATCATTTTTTAACTCGTTTTTAGGGAAAGTAATTTTACCTTCTTGATCGTCGAGTTGAAAGACCTCTGAAATTGTTTGTGGTGTAATCTTGACTTCTTTTCCCTTTAAAGTAGAGTTAATGGCTATTACAGCTTCTCCTTGTGTTTCAAGAATTGCATTCTTCCAAAACTCCCTTTGGGTTGCCAAGTAAATTGGTGCATCCGCTGTCAACAAAGTTTTGTACTTTGAGGCGGTGATGATATCAATGATGGAATCGAACTCCTTTGTGGAACTGGGTTTTGTAAGATGACCAAGAAGATTGTGAGATGGTTTGTGTGGAATTTCAGTGGAGATTGCCTTTTGAGAGGCTGTTTTCGATGAAGATTTGGATGAGGGTTTTGCAGATTTCTTTGATTTAGTCATTTTGAGGATGATTGATCGAAGAAATTTGTGGAAGATGAGATGAAAAACTGTTTTGAGAAGAGAATTTTTAAGAATTCAATTCGACAGTAAAACCCTGTTTTGGTGGTGAGTGGGGGATTTTATAGGGAAGAAAGTGAATGCTGAGGTGGCAGCCGTTACAAAAAGTCTGACCAATATGTACTGCCCACGTGACAACCCCTGTTGAAAGTGAAGGACAATACTTGTGTGATAAGGACAGATGAAGGCAGTGGTATGAAAGCAGTGGATGATTTTCACTATCAGTGGATAGCATATCAGTGGATAAGACACTGCTTTTGAACAACAGAGTTTATCAAAGTAATGAGAGAGCAGGGGTTGACTTTCAGCAGTGGACAGATTTTTGAAAGAAGCAGACTTTTGAACAATCAGTGATTAATGGCAGACTTTTAAGGATTTTAATGAAAATTGTCATTTTTAGCTATTTTTAAGGATGGAATTTTGATTTTCTGAAAACATTTTGTTGCTTTTATTCATAGAAAACAAGATGTTGCTTGTTATTCCAGGTTCAGCATCCCAATCCTAGAGACCAAACTTTCAAAAGTGGTAGTATCAAGTGCTTTTGTGAGCACATCAGCCAGCTGGTCTTTAGTTGGGACATGATGCAGAGAAATCAAACCTTTTTCATAGCAATCCCTCACAAAGTGATGTCTGATGTCGATGTGTTTGGTGGTTGAGTGGGAAACTGGATTTTTGATGATATTTTCTGCTGCCTGACTGTCCAACATGAGTGGTGTCTTTAAGGCAATGATACCAAAATCCAGTAACTGATTTTGAAGCCACAGGAGTTGGGCTGTACAGCTTGCAGCAGTAATGTATTCAGCTTCAGCAGTGGATGTTGAAACAGCTGCTTGCTTTGCCATGAAACTAAGCAATCACCTAGAAACTGGCACCCTCCTGATGTGGACTTCCTTGTGGTGTGACATCCAGCAAAGTCACTGTCTGAGAAACCTGAAAGCTTGATGTTCCCATTAGCTGGATACCAGATACCAAGTGTGGGAGCACCTTTTATGTACCTGAAGATCCTTTTTACAGCAATGAGATTTGATTTTCCGGGAGCTGATTGACTTCTTGCACAGACACATGTTGCAAACATGATGTCTGGTCTAGATGCAGTTAGGTACAATAAAGACCCAATCATGCTTCTATAAAGTGTTTGGTCAATCAGCTCATCCTTTTCATCAGACATGACCAGCTTATTTGTTGCCATGGGTGTACTGCATGGTTTACAATCATTCATATCAAATTTTGTCAAAAGTTCTTTAGCATATTTGCTTTGATGAATGAAAGTTCCATTTTGCATTTGCTGAACTTGGAGACCAAGAAAGCATTGCAGCTCACCCATTGCACTCATTTCAAACTCAGCTGTTATGAGTTCTCTAAACTCTTCACACATTGAATTACATGTGCTTCCAAAAATAATGTCATCCACATAAATCTGGACAATCATTAAATCCTTCCCTCTCCATTTTAAAAACAGTGTTTTATCAATGGTACCTCTTTTGAAACCATTTGAGAGTAGAAAGTTGGAAAGAGTTTCATACCAGGCCCTTGGTGCTTGTTTCAAGCCATACAAGGCTTTGTTTAGCCTGTAGACATGATCTGGATAAAATGGATCCTCAAAACCTGGAGGTTGACAAACATACACCTCTTCTTGAATTGTACCATAGAGGAAAGCACTTTTGATATCCATTTGAAACACCTTCATATTGTGGTTGACAGCAAAGGCCAGGAACAGTCTAATGGCTTCCAATCTTGCAACAGGGGCAAATGTTTCATCATAATCAATCCCCTCTTCCTGTCTGTAACCTTGAACCACAAGCCTGGCTTTATTCTTGACAACAATACCCCTTTCATCAGTTTTGTTCTTGAAGACCCACTTTGTGCCAATGGGACTAACCTCTTCTGGCAGTGGTACAAGCTCCCATATTTGTTGTCTTTTAAACTGTTGGAGCTCCTCTTGCATGGCTTCTACCCAGCTGTTGTCTTTCAGTGCCTCTTGGTACTTGACTGGCTGATGGAGTGATAGAAAACCAGCAAAAAGACAAATGTTTTGGGTTTGGCTTCTTGTGAGCACCCCTTCATTTATGTTGCCAATGATTTGATCAGGTGGATGAGATCTCAAGAAGATTAAATCTCCTTGATATGGTATGATGGCATTGGTTGGTGAAGGCTGCAAATGTGTATCATCTGAGCTAACCACTGCTGGGGACTTTGATGATCCAGCAGTGGCTTCAAAAGGTGGTGGTATAGGAGGTAATGAAGTGGACAACTGCTGACTTTTATCCACTGTTTGAGGATTTTTGTCAGCAGTGTTTGAGGATGTGGAAGCAGTGGTTGATGGGCTACTTTGGTCAACAACTGTTGAGGTAGCAGTGGTTGAGCTTTGACAACTGTTTTGAACAGCTGGTGCTTTTCCCTTTGTGGCAGACCTTTGAGGGATGATGATTTCATACCCATAGTCTGGTGTTGTATCCTCTGATGGACCTGCACTGCTAGTCTTGACAGTAGTATTTTCAAAAGTGAATTTTTCAAGATCAAACAGATCTACAGGGTTTGCTGGGATTTTCATTGATGAGAGTTCATTGAACTTAACATTCAAAGTCTCCTCCACTGCCTTGGTCCGTGTATTGAACACTTTGTAGGCCTTGGCAGTGGTTGAGTATCCCAGATGATAACCACAATCAATTTTGGCTGCAAATTTTGAAATGGAATCTTTTAAGTTCAAAATAAAGCATGGGCAGCCAAACACTTTGAAATATGAGATCAGTGGTTTAATTTTATACAGAATTTCATAGGCAGTCTTTTTGTGCCTGGGGTTTATTAAAACTCTGTTCTGAACATAGCAAGCAGTGTTTACTGCCTCTGCCCAGAAAGTTAATGGCAAACCTGAATCTGCAAGCATGGTTCTGGCAGCCTCAATCAGAGTTCTGTTCTTCCTTTCCACTACCCCATTCTGCTCTGGTGTTCTTGGGATGCTGTACTGCCTTACAATCCCTTTCTTCACACAGAAGGCATCCAACTCCCTATTTTTGAATTCTGTGCCATTGTCACTCCTGAAGCTTTTCACTGGAAGGTCAAATTGCTTTTCAACCTGTGTTACAAAGTCTTGCAAAATGCCTGCAGTTTCATCTTTTGAGTGCAAAAAGAAAGTCCATGTGAACCTAGAAAGGTCATCAACAATAACCAAACAATATCTTTTCTTTTTGAGGCTCATGACTTGAACTGGGCCAAACAAATCCATGTGTAGCATTTGCAAACACTGGGTTGTTTTGGACTCTTCAATGGACTTGTAAGAACTTTTATGCTGTTTTCCTTTTAAACAGGAAATGCAATGTTCAGGGCATGAAAACAATTTTTGTGGTAGGCCTCTCACCAAACCATGTTTTGAAATTTCTGTGATTGTCTTAAGATTTGTGTGTCCCAGCCTTCTGTGCCAAAGTTCTGTCTCTTTGTTAGAGGCAGCTGAGAACAGACAGGCATCAGCTCTGGGGCACTCTTTTGACATGTCAACAACATAAACATTGCCACTTCTTTGAGCAACAAGTTTAGTTTGACCAGTTTTGATTATTGCTTCAATCTTTTTGACCATTTCTGGTCCAACAATCCTACAACAATCTTTTGTGAAGAATGACCCAAAACCCTTGTCACTCATTTGGGACACACTCAGAAGGTTGAATTTTAGATTGTCAATTAGATTGACATTTTCAAATTTTACTTTTCCAGACTCCACTGTACCCGACCCCAGAACTTTTCCTTTACTATTATTCCCAAAGGATATATCACCCCCTCCATGGATTTTAAAGTCTTTGAGGAGGGCTTTACATCCTGTCATGTGCATGGAGCCTCCACTATCTACATACCAAAGACTATCAAAGCATGCAGAAGCTCCCTGCACATGAAGTAAAAGGATTAGTTCATTAAGGTCTCCAAAGCCAACAAGGCTTTGGATGGGGTCTCAACAGTGTCTGGGATGGATGCAGAATGATGGACAGTGGTTAGGTCAGGTGTTTGAACTATTTTAGGACAGTTCTTCTTTAACCACTGTTGTGGGTCCTGACCAATCATCTGCTGATAACCAAAAGGATGCCTGTTCACTTTGGGTTTAGAGGGCCTTTTGTAGGCCTCATAAACGTGTGGAATCCTTTGGTAAGACTGTTTTTCTCTGCCTTTTCTGAACTGATTGGCAGGGGGTGCATCAGTAACCTGAACATCTCTTTTGACAGATGTTTGGTTCAGCTGTTTTGTAACAGCTGTTTGAACTGGAACAAACAGTGGTTGTTTCTTGGTGAACTTGACAGATGATGAGGATGATGATGATGGACTCAAGGATGTTTTAGCCATGTACACATTCTTTTTCACATCAAAGTTTTTGAGGTACACACATGCTTGAGTTTTGTGGTTTGTCTTACCACAAACAATGCAGCTTTCTGCTGAAACAATGATACTTGTTTTGTTTAAATCATAAGCTTTCAAGTGGAAACAATCTTTTGTTAGATGATTCCTTTTTTCACAGAATTCACAAAACAAGTTATCAATTTTTTCTTTCTTCTTTCTCTTTTCAGACTCCTTTGCAGCAGAGGTTTTAACCACTGCTGGGATGTCCTTGAGAGGTGTGACTTTAGCTTTTGGAGCTTTAACACCATCAGTTGATGTAAAGTCCATTGGCTTGAAATTTTCAAGAATATCACACTTGTCAGACCAGGTAGGTTTAAACTGATATTTTTCAAGTTCTTCAAAAGTTGAGGAACTCCTTGTTCTGCCAAGTGTGATTTTGTTACCAAGTTTGTCAGTGATTTTCACTTCTTGGCCATTCTTGTTTGTGGGGATGAACTCAGTGGTTACATCAGTGTTTTGAATAGATTTTTCACAAGCAATGTGTTCATCATCATATTTTCTATACCCAACCCCAAATTTCACATTACTTTCAATCTGTTTAGCAAGCATCACCTCATATCCTCTGCAGGATTCCACCCATCTTTCACAAGTAATCTGGGTGGATTCCAACTCCTTTTTGCAACTTTGGTATTTTTCTACCATAGTTTGAAGTTGGGTTTTGGTGATGCTTTGCTCTTCTTTTAGACAGTTGATTTCTTTTTCCTTTTCAGTCAATTTGTTTTTAAGTTCTTTTAAAGACCTTTCAAATTTGACCTCATCAGACAAGATTTTATCCCGAAGGTTTTCATTCACCTCTTTGATGTTAGCAAAAGAAATTATGCAATTGTCAGAACACAGTTTTTCAAGAACTTGAGGAGATACCTTGGCAGCTGCCATCATTGCACAATCACATTGATGATCTTCATCATCATCAGCTTTTACCTTCTTTTCACCAGCCTTTTCTTCTTTCTCTTCTTCTTTGTCCTCTATGGACCATGGATCTGTCATTGGTTCAATCAGGGTACCTGAACTTTCTCCCAACAGTATTTCATCAGCCACTGCAGTAACCACTGCTTCAATCACCTCTTCCACTGTTTCAAAGCACTGTTGTTCCTCCTCAGCTTCAACCCCCTCCTGTATTGACTCTAGTGCCATCAAACAAAACTCATCATGTGAAGAATCATTAGAAGCATAGAGTGCAAATTTTCATCACTAAGATCATCAGGCATACTGCTCCAGTCAACAAACCCTTGAGTGAAAAAACTTTGTTGATCTGGTTGTGCTGCTGCTGGAGCAGTGGTTTGAGGTGCAACAGATTGCACTTGTACCTGTGGAGCAGGGGTTTGAACATATTGGATTTGTGGAACAGTAGTTTGGACATAATGTACTGGCACAGGGGCAGCAGCATAGTGAGCAGTGTTCACTTGTGCTGCTGGGGCATATTGGGCATAGTGCACAGTGTTTTGGTTTTGAGGTCGAGGATTTGAGCTAGGATGAGTAATTATGGGACCAGCGGTTTGACTCCTACATTCCATAGCGAAATGTCCCAACCTATTACACTTGTAGCACTTGATTTTCGATTTATCCAACCCAACCCTTAGATTCCCATGCAAACCTGGGAATTTTCTCCCTGTTCTTTTGTAGAACTTGCTAGTTCTAACACTTAGCAAAGCCAGTTGATGCAGGATGTCCATTTCCTCTAAATCAGTGGGATCAAAATGTTGCAAATCATTTAGTTCAAAACTTAAATTGTCTGACATCTGGTTTTCGTTAGCAGTGAATGCATAACTTGCAGAGTGAGGATCAGGGTTGTTAAAATTTGCACCAGCAGTTATGTCAATGAAGTGATCATAACCCTGATCCTTACCACTGCTCCCAGATTCTTCTTGACCCAGAAGAGCAGTATTACCGAAAGTGTAATCATCGGTAGCTTTTCCTGACTCTTGTAACCTCCTTTTCTGGTTCAACTCCCTTTCGTAGGTCAGGAGTCGACCATGGAGTTGGGTCAAGGTCAGATCCTTGAATTCAGATGAATTTCGGGTGACAAAAGCTATAGTGTCCCATTTTTCTGGCAGTGACCTGAGGAACCTGCTATTTTGAGTTGAGTTTGTAAAAGTGGTGTTAACAAGCCTCAGTTCACTGATGAGACAACTAAAACGCTCAAATTGTTGCGTTAGTGATTCACCTTTAACGTAGCAAAATGTTTCATACTGTTGGTTCAGGATTTCCCTATTGTTTTCTATGACTTCTTCAGTTCCACCAAACTGTTCCTTAAGTGCGTCCCATAACTCTTTGGCACTGTTACAATGTAACAGTCCAGCATATATCTCATTGGGCAGCGCTGATGCTATGATGCTAAAAGCCTTAGCATCTAGTTCGATCTTTTGAAAGTCGGTTTCGGTATAATTTTCAACTGGTTTTGGAACGAACTTTTTAGCATCTTCAGCGCTTGGCACTGAAGGAACATGGGGACCATAAATGACAGATCTCCAACAACCTGTTCTTTGTTGAGCGAGGATGTGACCCATCCTCCTCTGCCAGATGTTGTACTCATTTCTCTTTAGCATAGGTGGTTTAAAAAGCGAGCCGATGTTGTTTTTATCATCCTGAGATTGTGACGTCATTCTTTGTTGTTTTACAGACACTGAGAAATCAACTTTAATGGTGATTAATCCTTGCTCTGTTTTTCAACGGACGAACAAACGATCAGTATCAACTATTATGAGCTGAACTATTTACGTCAAAATGATTGTTAAATCAAATTTGACTGTCCAAGCTCTGATACCAATTGTTGGATCTGAGTTTCTTTTTGATTGTATTTTCGTTTGAAATTGAGATGGAAATGAAAGAGTTGTGCAGCGGAATTAAGATGAAAACAAACTTTGCATACAATCAAACGAGAGTAATACTTTAATCAAACATCTTTACACAATGAATCGAAAGATTGAATTTGTTTCAACAACGATTACAATGATTGATGAATGAATGCAAACTCCCCCTCAGCCAGAGCTCAGTAGTTTGTTCATGCAAAGAAGACGATGTGGTGAAAGAGCTAATAGAACAGTACAAAGTACTGAACTATTTATAGGCACTTGCAAACCACTGAGCATCTTAGCTGACGTCACCATGAAAGTGACATCTAACCTCCTAACAAACTCTAACCTCTGATCTATACAAACACTGATGTACTAACTACTGCTATTACAATTCATTACATAAAAGACACTAAAACAGCTGCTGCATCCTTCCACTGCTGTGAACCCAGCAGTGCTTGTCCGGATCAGCAGTACTTGACTCAAGGCAGTAGATTGAGTCAGCAGAGCTTTGGTCTTCCATCAGTCTTTGACATTGGTCAGTAGATGCAAAGCAGCAGTTGTAGGTCAGCACTTAGTAAGATCAGCAGATAGGAGGTCAGCAGATATGAAACCACTTTCAAGGGGAGAGATTTGCATGAACTAATCTGTAATCGTCTGCTTATTCTTGATCCACTGCTCTGATCCAGTTTTGGCTTTAATTATCTATTCCTCTGATAGGGTTCAATCCCAACATTCTAGCATTCCATCACCACATTTCTTATCCTATAATCTCCCACCACAACTGTATTTATGGTGGGTTTAATGTGGTGATCTATAAAAACCAAATTTTACCTCTCGAATTATTGTTTTATGGCAACAACTCAAATAGTGACATTTGACTAATATAATACATCTTTCAGCTTCTATACTTATTCTAAGTATTTATCTAATCATAAAACTCATTTCCAAACAACCTTTGAAGGTTGTTTGTTCGAATTAGCTAACAAGGGCGTTTTGGTCCTTTTAGTCTTTCAATTACGACAAGGTCTTTTGAGAGCATGTTTGACCCATAATTCTTCTTTTGTGTTATGATCTTGTTCGAAAAGTCATTATGCTTTTCAAAATGGCACGACCCTCTTTTAAAACATTCGGTTTACCCATTTAAGTAACCCATTGTCTATCTAAGACTTCATTTAATACTCATTGAACCTTACGTTCTAAATGTATAATTACTCTATTACACATACCTGGCTCGGGTCAATGTATTGACATGTTTTAATGCGTTGCTATAATATTCGCTAAATAATAGCGATGCAATTATCATTTCTACATTTATTCCTGAAATCATATAACTCGACAAGAATCATTAGTCGCAATTATCAAAAGGTGGTATCTTCACCCTTTGACCCGTTTGGTCTAAATGACCGATTATATTGGCGAGATGAATGTGTTTTCATCTCGACTATATGACTCGCTCCGATTTACATTGTGCGGTCGTTTTACTTATAATTCATTTCTTAACGCTTTTCGGCCTATTAAGGCTTACTTCATAAGTGTCTTTTAAAACCAATAGTCATGGTTGACACATGACCAATTTACCGTTTTACCCTTATTGTTTGTTTTGGTTTACCCTATAAGGTAACCATTCAAAAGTTCATTTTCCATTTGTCATAAAATGATCGAATTACCGATTTAACTCCTTTTAAACCATCAACATGGTTTCTTGTCATGCTCGACTATCTTGTTCCGTACGTTTACACGCCGGAACATCATATCTCAATTATGTATTTATCTTATTCGTAACTAATACGATAAGAGAATATTCTAAAATATAAGACTAGTGTAAGCTATACTTACCTTGCATCCGAAATATGTTTTTTCCTTCATTCATGATTCGTTTCCTTCCCCAAGCTTTCACCTAGCTTGTTAGGCGTCAACTATTATCAACATTTACATGGTGGTTAGATTAGTCATTAACAATCACAACTATTCCACCTTACTTATTTTCTTTGTCGAAACTACTATTCGACTTCATCACTAGTTAGTTTGACTTTCTAAAGTCAACTACCTTTAATCATATAATATGCACTATTAAGGCAAATCAACATTATGATTGGAACCCGTTTTATCCCATGTCTCATGTAATTAGTCAAGCTTGCCAATTACGCGTTTCACTTGAATTCCCACACTTTACTTCTCATTTAGACATTTTAACAAACACCTAATGAGCATAATTTTACACATTTGCTAACTAGTTCATAACTAGTCATTTTTACCAAGATTAACATCAAAATTTAACCACCATCACTTATGATCAAATACTCATACTAGCAATTTGTTTAAGTATTTCTTGATTACTTAACATGCATGATGATTCTAAGCATAGTTATATCATCAATTTCATCATAACATTAAAACCCACTTATCTAAGTGTGTTAATTCATCAAATCCTTCAAATCATAGCATGTTATGTATGATTTTCACTTAGGGTTTCGTTCCTAAGCAAGTATACATCACTAATCTAGCCATAGCTTCTCTAATCCATGCCTAATTCGCGATTAGGATGATTATCCAATTTTTTTCAACTTCAAGAATGTTAGAAATTCGACATACCTTACGATCCCCTTGACTTGGTGACCGTTTCTATGTGTTCAAATCCGAATTTGACCCTTGTTTGATCCTCCAATTTGAGGGTTTTGTTGAATTTTAGGGTTGAGCTCCATGGGCGCTTGCTCCTGCTCGATCTCAAACACACACTGTGTGTGTGTTTGTGTGTTTTGTTTCCTTTTAAATAACCTTTCTAGTTATCCCACTTTAACCCCTCGTGTTTGGTTCGTTATTAAGTAGGCTACAACCTACAAATTTTAATAACAATACTCCTACTTATTAACTAGGTTAAACATTCCTAGTTAACTTAGTGGGTTCGGGGAATTTATAACTAAGCTTATTTTAAGTCCCGTTAGGTCGGGCCTTCTATAAACTTTATTTCCTCAAAAGCCTTTATACTACTTTTATTTAATATTAGGTTTATTTACTTAAAATCCTAATATTCACCGGGTTACTCTTACTACTAACGGTACTTTACCCGTCCTGTAGTATTAACGTGGTTTGATTACCAAACCCGTTTTCGGGGTGTTACATGGAGGTAGATCTGGTGCGGCGAAGATAGATTGTACGGTGGTGGATGATGATCGTGGGTGGTGGTTGATAGGAGATAGAGTAACGGTGGTAGTGGTGACAGTTTGGTGGCTCACGGAGGTAAGTGTGGGTTGTTTCAAGTAATATGTATGGTGATGATGTTGTGGTTTGAGGTGGAAGTTAGTGACTCACAATGAAAATGCTGGTTATTAATGGCTGAAGTTGTGTTGATGATGATGATGATGATGAATGGTAGAGAGAGAAAGAGAGAAAGAGAGGTAGAGAGACAAATAATTTTTTCTTTATATACATAATATATACACAATGGCCACGTAGGATAAAAACAAGCCAAGTCCTCAAGAATTGGCCACATAGGATAAAAAACCTAACTGAGTTAGTAAAGATTCAACTGAGTGGTGCCAGCACAAACTAAAAGTCAAGTTGGGGGTGCCGGGTATCAAAGTGTTAGTTGGGGTGGCAACGGCCAAAGGCCGATAGTTGGGGGTGATAAAATCCAATAACCCTTAATTTTAAGGCTACATGGTATGGTTATGGTCCTCCCTTGGAGGATGATCCGCCACCTAGGCATCATATCATAGTCTTTGGGAGGATGGTCCATCCCCCAAAAACAATGGAAATGGGAGGATGATCCTACCCCACCACTTTATTATTATTTTTTAAATATTTCACTTTTTTTTAACATTTAACAAATAAAATAGGAAAATACTTTCATTAATATTAAAAAAACAATACATAAACTTAAAAAAATCCTAATAAATTAAAAAAACATAAACTTATAAAAATCATCCACTTTGATGCTTCTTCGTGATGTCATTTTGCAATTTTATCAAAGTTGAGCATTTCGGTTCGGGATAACTATCAACATCCATCGTTAATATTTCCTACTCCTTGAGCCGAACCTTATCATCGGACAATCGTAACTTTTCTCCCGCCACGCGTAACTTTTCTCCCACCACACGTGACTTTTCTTCGATCGCCCGCTCCTACGCCCTCGCCTTTTGGGCCGTGACCTTGGTGTATGTTTTAAATTGCGTCATAAACTCCTCCATCTTCGGATCGATCTTTTGCTTTTCATTCTTTGACGTCGCCTCCATCTTTGATTTGTCCCGGCCCGGGGGACGTTCCGCTTCCATTACGGCGTATTCTTCTTCATCAAACTCGGCGTCATCGTTTAAGTTTATGTGACATCTTGCGTCCGATCCGCCGGCGCTATAACTACCGGATTCCGATGTCCTTTGCCGATTTGCCATCTCCATCTCGTGCGGAACCGGCGCCCATTTTTGGGCCGTTCTCATAATTTCCCAGGCCCGAACGTGTGCGAACATGCTACCATGGTTCGACTTGTAAACATCTAACGCCTTTTTGAACACATCCTCGTCGCTCATCCCGCTACGACGCCCACTTGAATATATTTTATTATATTCTTCGGAAAACTTGTTGACGAACCCGCTCATTTTTCGTCACTTAGAAAACACCGATTCGATATCTCGATACAACCCTTGGTCCATTAGCTCAAGAAACTTCGCCAAAACCGCCTTCCAAAAGCCCTCACCCATTTGATTGTCACCTATATTGGACAAAATTATATGTTACAAAAAATTAAAAAATAATACTAAAAAATATATACTTAAAAAAATACAAGTTATTTTTACGTACCTTTAATCAGGTGTGTGGGCGTGCCTATGTAAGCCTTCGCTAAGGCTTCTTCCTTGAGTTGCGTCCATGGTTTCGGCTTTGGTTTGGACGGTTGGCTTTGCTCACCCGCAACTTGCTTGCCTTTTCTTCATTTGCCTTTTTGCGGTTGGGTATCGGGAACAACTTTGACAACATCCTCGTCGGGTTCAGATCGAATGGGTTGCGTCGGGTTCGGTTCGGGTTGAACGGGTTGGATATTAAAAGCATTCCACATCAACAATTGTTGTATGGCTTGACTTTGTTGCGTGTGTGCAAAAACATTCGGTGAGTTTTGGAATGCGGCAAAGGCATTTGAGAAAAAATGACCGAATTGGTTCGGTTCTATCGTCGGATAGTATCCCGGCACCGAAAAAACATTTGGGATGTTCGGTGGGTTCGGGTTGTTCGGGTTGTTGGGGACGTTCGGGTTGTTCGGTTGTTGAAGGGATCCATGTAGAATAATATTTTATAAAAAGAGGAGAATGTTATAAAAAATGAGAGAGAGAGATGAGTTGTAGTACAAGGAAAAGTGTGAAAAATGATGTAAAAAAGGGGGATTTATATAATTTTGGGTGCTGTGGAATGAGCGTAATGACCGGGTTTTCAACAACAAGCGGCGGAGACCAATTGAGGTGATGGAGAGCATTAAGTCGACGGCTTATTTTTGGATTCGAAATAGGTCTAGATGGAAATATGTCGATTGGAAAAGTTGGTGTATTTTCCCTTTGGGTTGATGTTGTATCGTTTGTTTGCTCGTATGTCCTTTGCTTTGAGGGCCTCTCGAGTTGTTTTCATGAAATTTTCCTTTCAATATATATATATATACATGGTTGCAGAAATCGGCCTAGGCGGCCGATTAATCGGCGCCTAGGCGCTAGGCGGTCATCTACTGCCTAATTTTGAGCTAGGCGGTCAATTAATCGGTCATGGTCAAAAATCGGTCAAAATCGGTCCTAGGCGGTCAAAATCGGTCCTAGGAGGTCAAAAATCAGATTAATCGGACAATATTAGTCGGTCAAAATCGATCAAAATCGGTCCTAGTCGGTTCTAGGCGGTCAAAATTGGTCAAAATCGGTCAAAATCGAACCATACTATGTGAAACTTGAAGTATTTATGTGAATTTTGAAGTATTATTTTTATATTATTGGGTATATATATATATATATATATATATATATATATAATTTTGAAAAAATACATATAAAAATCCCATTCCGATTAATCCCGATTAATCCCTAGGCTGTACCTCACCGCCCGACTAGCGCCTAGTGCCTTCTACAACATTGTATATATATATATATATATATATATATATATATATATAGGACAAAGATCCGTTAGGAACCACCCCTTATTGCGAGAACCGCGAGAACCAGTGTGAACACAAACAGTAATTCCTAAAAAAATCTAAAAAACACCCAAATTTTTTTTTTATTTTTTTACTATTTTTTTTGAAAAAATCGCAATATTTTGTTAATAAAAAAAAATAAAAAATTTTCAAAAAAAATAAAAATAAAAATTTCGAGTAACAGTTATCCATGCACATGTGCATATGTATCGTTTCTTTGTCAAATTCCGTAATTCATTACAAATAATAGTCAATTGCACTTTCATTTACACTACCACGTGTAATACACTACTTTTTACGTTAACAATGTTAGAAATGCACATGTGCATTTATATGTATTAACAGGAAATAAGGTGTTTTGGTACACTACTTTCTCTTTCATCTATCGTTCCATCCATAATACACAAGCATGCACATGTGCATTTTTGTCATTTCTTTGACAAATTCCGTAATTCATTACACATATTAGACAATTGCACTTTATTTACACTACCATATGTAATACACTACTTTTTACATTACCAATATTAGAAATGCACATGTGCATTTATATGTATCAACATTAAATAAGGTGTTTTGGTACACCACTTTGAATACACTTTCCTTTTTCATCTATCATACCATCCATAACACACTACCATTACCTCCTACCATCCATAATACAATACCATTATCTCCTACCATCCATGATACAATACCATTAACAATATTTTCACTTTAATACATGTATGTAAACACCATTTATACCATCCAATCAACATATTACATAAAAAATTGACAACTATAACCAAACCATCAACCACTAGATATAACTAACCAAAAAAACATGTATATGAGCCTACTTCTCCATTCAAAATCACAAACTTTTTGTAACAAAACACGTTATATCATGGTTATACCTAATTATGCACATGTGCATTTTGAATATTGGTAATGTAAAAAGTAGTGTATTACTAATGGTATTGTAAATTAAAGTGCAATTGTCTATTCCTGATAACGTATTACTGAATTTGTTGAAGTAATGATACATATGCACATGTGCATAGATAACTGTTACTCGAAAAAAAAAGTTTTTTTTTTTTTTTTTTTTTTTTTTTTTTTTTTTTTTTATGGTAACGAAATATAGCGATTTTTATTAAAAAAATATTAAAAAAAAATAAAAAAAAATTTTGAGTGCTTTTTTGATTTTTTTTAGATTTTATTTTGTGTTCACATTGGTTCTCGCGGTTCTCGCAATAAGGGTGGTTCTCGCATGAACCTTACCCTATATATATATATATATATATATATAATTTTGGGTTGAATTTTGGTTAAAAAAAGGGTAAAAAGATCCATTCGTTTTTTTTTTTTTGAATTTGGAATTTTTTTTTATAATTCAAACGGTCAACTAGCATTGGGAAAGGGAGAATCTTTGTCATCTTGTGCTCCGTCTCAAACGGCTTGTAGGCGACACTCAGGACGAGGAGGGGGGGGGGTGTTGGCTTCGGCGACGATCCGGGACGGAGGGGGACGACCCCCCATACTGTCTATCCTAAGGATCCAACCCAACTTGGTAAAAGAATTTCTTAGATTGTGACATCCTAATCTGCCCTATTCATGACCATATAATCACATGACCATATGATTTGCAATTAAAATATTTAGATTCTACAGAACATCATTTTTTTTACGAATACATTCATATTAGTCTAAATTTTCTTTGTTAGCCTTAGTTAGACGTGCCTCTCATCAAGTGAAAGGATTTAGTTTACATCCAAGGTTTTAATGGGGTGTTTGATGTTGCGTTTTCAAAATAGATTATGCGTTTTTAGAATACATTTTGCATTTTCAAAACTGCGTTTTGCAAAGGCATGTAGGTACATGCTTCTCCAAAACTACGTTTTGGAGGCAGATAATCACTTTTTCATCCAAACACTTCTTTAGATTATTTATATTTTATAAACGTAATAATCAAATAATTATCTCAAAACGATTCCAAACATCCTAATTGAAATATCTGCCGACAAAACATGTGGATACGTGAAAGTCGAGGTTCCATTGTCAACTAATTGAAAGTTATGGTGGACCCATTTCTACTTCAAAATGTTTACTAAACTAGTAGATGCCCCGCCCGCGTTGCGGGGCGATGACCGAATAATTCTCAATCAATTAAGAAAAGACTACTATAATTTTGCTATGAAAAAAACGATGATAAGACCGTAATTTTTGACTCAGGGCAAAACTTTAAATTTTCAGGACTAATGAGCCAGTGTTAGGCAGCTAGAGTTATGCGCCGCCCGCGTTGCAGGGCGCTAAACCGAGTATTTCTTAGGTTAATAACATGTACGCCTTTATGTCGGTTAGTTATACATGCTACATATAACACGATATAAAAAAAGATACATTAAGTTAACCAATTAAAGAAAAATAGTACCATAGTTATGATAAAAAAAAGTAATTAAAACGATGACAAGCGTGTAATTTAGAGTTGGGGGCAAAACAATAATTTGTCAGGACCAATAAGCGAGTGCTAGGCTGCTGTTTGGCATGAATAAAAACAAAATTAAGCCAACAAAGTAAAATAAAACACTACCATGGTTTTGCCAAAGAAAAAAAATGATGGCAAGATTGAAATTTTTAGCGGAGGTAAAATCGTAATTTTAAAATGGAGGTAAAATAATATTTTGAACTAAGGGAAAAACCATTTTTTTTTAAAATGGGGGCAAAATCGTAATATTTTAGCTGCGGGCAAATTCGTAATTTTTAACTGGGGGCAAAATCGTAATTTTAAACTGGGAACGAAATCGTAACTTGGCAGGACTCTAGCTGAGGGCAAAACCATAATTTTATTTTGAACTGGGGGCAAAATTGTATTTTTTAACTAAGGGCAAAATCGTAAATTTAAGCAAGAGGCAAAAGCAAAATTTTATTTTCAATCGAGTGCGAAATCGTAATTTTACACCTGGGATAAAATTGTAATTTGGCATCACCTATAAATACCTATTATATGGAAAAAAAAAAAACAAAAGTCAAGTGGCCGCCAAAAGTGGCCAACCACTTGACATTACTATTACCTGATTACGTCAGCAACTTGATATTGTATATGTTGATAATATGGAAACTTCTTGAACCTTCTATTCCCTACCACGTGTAATATTTACATCCATTCTTCTCTTCCCATTTTATATTAACTGGTAGTAAGACCCGTGTGAGCACACAGGTAGATTTAATAACAATCGAAATCAAATACTAAAAAACAGATTATAATATATCATTTAAATTTTTTGCGTTTAGTTACATATCTTTATAAAACAATGTTAAAGATAGTATGTGTTAGTTACATATTTTTGCGTTTAGTTACATATCTTTGCGTATACAATTTTTCGGGTCAACCAAACCGGACCCATTTTAGCCCGTATTTTCCACCCCTAATTTTAATAGGTACTAAACACAATAATCAATTTAACTGTCTTAAATAACCAAAGCTTTGAATTTATACTTAAAGAAACCTCAAAACATACTCCACATTTATCACATGGTATTTAATACCATTAGGAATAGGAATACTATCATATCGATAAGGGCCAAGCCCATTCAACAATATTTATTCATCAGGAGATCCAAAATCAACACCACTTTCAATATTCTTTCTAAGGGCAAGTTCAAAAATTCAAACACGTGTTTGTTACAAACTATCTCCTAACTATTTCAGCAACACCTTCATTCAGAAGCATTTGATTGAAGTGCTAAACACCTGAAATTTGAATAAATTTACCGTTTAGTAATACAAAATAATCGTATCTCAAATCACATAGGATCAGAATTCCAAACACTTGAGATTCAAAACATAGAGTTGTTATTTTAAACAAAGGTGGTGGTTTTGACCCATTAACTTATTAGTAGGTTGATTGGGATTATACTTTAAACTAGTCAGCTTCGCAATTCTCTCTATTTGAATGTATCACTGTCTCTAAGCGCAGCGGGAACATTTAATCGTTTAAGATATGATCTAAATCAGGAGCCAAACACACCATACAGGGTTTGAAACCAGTGTTTGAAACCACTGTTGGGTTAAAACAGTGTTTTGAAACCACTTTTGGGAGTTATAACAGTGTTTGAAACCACTGTTGGGTTAAAACAGTGTTTTGAAACCACTTTTGGGTTAAAACAGTGGTTTCAAACACTATTTTAAACCAACAGTGGTTTCAAACACTGTTAACCCAAAAGTGGTTTCAAAACACTGTTTTAACAACACTGTTTTAACCCAACAGTGGTTTCAAACACTGTTTTAACCGAAAAGTGGTTTCAAAACACTGTTTTAACCCCAAACAGTGCTTTCACTTTTTCTTAGATTAAAACACTGTTTGAAAAACTATAGGTTTTATGTAATCAGAGATTTTGAATGTCTGTTTTTACGTACAACAAACAGTAATCAAAAGTACTTCTACTAAAACAAAGCCAAAATGTTAACAATTGAAGTAGAAATCGAAAGAACAAAACCAAAATCATTAACAATTGAAGTAGAGGTGAGGATCTTACCAATTCTTAAATCATCATAGATACCGGAAAATTCACGTGTCTCCTTCGATATATGGTTTGCTTGTGAGATTTGTTTCTCGAACTTCTGGGCAAAACAATTGAATGTACGTAGAGTTTAAGAAAGCATGAAGGAGAAAATAGTGAATCTAGGGTTTAAAAGATGAAGACGCAATGAAAAATAAAACCAACAAAAGCTCTAGCTGAAGAAGCAAAATCCCCGAATTAAAGCAACAAACAAAACAAATACCAAATGATATTCAATTGATTAAACAAAGAACATTACCTGCGGATGAGGTACTTCGAAACTCTCGCAATTCAACGTCTTTTAAAGATCTGAAGAATAATAAGCACCAAGCGTTGAAAACATATGAAAACACTCAGGATTCTCAACCGACCTTACTACTACCTTTGTGTCATTGGTGTTCTTGATGTATCCACAATTATCCACTTATTAGATTAAGTCATAAGCCTATTTTTCTTCCTAAGTTGAGTGTCTTGCAAATTACAAACCATCATTTCCCTCTTTTGTCCCACCTAAAACACAAAAAAAATAAATTTATATAAAACCTACCCCAAATATTAAAATTAAAGGTGGTGATTTGGATCCATTCAATCTGGGTCCAATCTGGGTCATGTTTTGTAAAGTTGGCAACTCTGATTCTTAGAAAAAAATAGGTTTTTTTAGTTCGCCTTTAGTTCACCGTAAATGTAAATAGTTTAACCGCTTTTGATTCAGTTAAGTCACCTGACACGTTTCATTTTAGACAAAAGCACATCTATTATGAGAAAAATAGGCCAGGTAAAGGGTAACTTTCAAATCATTCGACCCATTTGACCCATTTAATTTCCAAATCCCTTTACTATTTGTCAAGACAATCCTAGCAGAGCATTAATGTGCAGTGTATAACAAAAAACTGTGATAGAAAATGTAATAATCGAATGGTAATTTATGAGTTTTAGAGTTTACCGGGATCAACAACCAGTGACACTAAAAGAACAGTTCAGGAAATAGACTACACAGGTCTCTTCTTGCCAATCGTGGTCGCGAGAAGGCAGCTTCACTTAGTTTTTTAATTGCTGGAGCAGGTTTGTTTTGAAATCCTGGGGCTACTAAAGATGAATTAAAAACCTTTTGTAGGTGCTGCAGTAATAATGAAAATCAGTGTCCAAACATGAAAACAAAAATGAGAGAGTTATTTTGTAAAGAAAAGCCAAATTGGTTGGTTATTTATTTGTTATCTTGTGACCAAAGAGCTATCGAGTATGATCTTTCTACCAACAGTAAAATTGCAGATTCTACTTTTCTATAAGTTTGAAGCTGCAACGAAGCGTCCCACAAAAAAAATTAACACACAGTAAATCTTCATGTGTTTTAAGGCGTGGAAAATCTTTGAAAACTTGTCTTTGAAACAATGGTTCTAATATGATAGAAGGAGCAATAATTGCCACAATAAGGAAACATATAATAAAAAAAATCTCTAAATATTATCTCTGTCTTCAACATATTTTTCAAGCACTGTACCAGCTTGCATGCACACAAACGCTATAAAACTAAGATCAATAATATTAGTCAATTCGCCAATCTCAACAAAAGTTATAAACTAAGATTAATAATATGTGTCAATTCGCCAATCTAGTGAAAAATGTGTGGGTTGCGTGGAAAAGTTTTTATTAATCTTTTATTTATTAAGATGTTATGATTAGAAAAAATGGGTTAGGAAAAAAAGTTTCAACTTAACCCAACATGCTATAAAAACTACCCATTTTGACAGTTGTACGTTTGACCCGTTATCCGATCTGCTCGCTTTGAAATCTTTACAATTTGGTTTTCCTTTTCTAAAAAATATTATGTCTTGTTATTAATTTGGTGGTAAAATATAGGCCAATTCACACAAATGCACACAAGAATAGACATTTTAGTGGTGTAAAATACTGGTCAAACCATGTATTTGGTTCCCATATCCTGCTCCTCTAAGCCATATAAAATGGCAGCATGATTCGAGGCCATATATGAGATTATAAAAATCAAATATAACAAAACAGTCCAAAAGAACTTTGTATAAATGTAACTTCAGGTCTACTATAGTTTGGAAAAGCAACAAATCTTTACATATAGGAAAACCATGAAAATCCTTATGAAAATCGCTATTTAATATCATGAATCAATGGAAAAATCACTAATCTAATTCCAAGAATCAGAAATAATAATCATCATATTACCAATTCTTTTGTAAAATATCAAAAATTCCCCAACCTCTTTACAACACCTCAATCCATTTGACCCGTTTAGATAAATTAAATATATGAGTCATGTCCCCCTACCATAACAACCCAACACAAGGCAAATAGACTAAAAGATTAGATTCATATGATGAGCAAAACAATTGGATAACACTTACATCCTCAAAATTGTGGAAAGAATTATCCCATGAACCAACATCTGAACCACCACCACTAACATTTATTTCATAAGCTGCATGACCAACCTATAAAACCATTAATCCAGCACAGAAAGGGTAAATATAACAACACTAATCAACAGGGTAGAGTAGAGCATTAAAGGAATATTAGAAAAGAGTAAGTGCATATTTGACCTGGATATAATCAGCTCATTTATTCTCATCATAGGAATTTATAAAAGAGCAAGTGCATATTTACTTCTTTATCCTTTTGAAAGTTATCCACATCATCAATCACAACAACCTATGAAGTTGAAAGATATTAGCAAGATCAAAAATTACGTTTTTTATGATAAAAAATTGGATACTAAATTGCTTAGATTGCTTAATATATAGTATACCTTCATATTTGGATGATCTTACAAAAGCTTTGACAATTATATAATCCAAACAAGTCAAATTCTAAGAATGCTGGATTATGTTTTTGCTTAAACTTACCTTCCGCTTCTCGTAATAGTCAAGACGAAAGTAGAAAAAGTCCTCAACAACTGCAATCACAACAACAATGAGCGGTCAATAAACCAAAAAAGAATGCATAACAACGATTTTCTTATGTTATCGTCAAACTTACTTTGTTCAGGGGTGTCATACTTCTTAATCACACCATTAGCATCAAACAGATGCATGTTATGTTATCGTCAAACTTACTTTGGTCGTTTTGCCTTCCCTTTTTCATGGCTGACCCACTGGGGTTTAATTGGTTTGCTACGTGGATTTGAATTCAGACAGCGTCCCACAGGTTACTTTCAGGTTCGTCGGAGGTGATGTTCGCCGGTTACTTTCAGAAGTTCAAAAGGGGGTGTCTTGCTTGACTATTATTTAGGCCATTGATAGTTTGGGGTGCTTGGAAATTTGGTTCAAAGAAATTGGATGATAGGGTTTGACCTGGTAAAGCGGGAGGTATATTTCAGCTCCTTCAATCTGAGCAACTTTAGCCATTTACAGCAGGTATGTGTCAAGCGAGAAGAAAACCCTGCACCAACATATGTACCTCAACCTTTAACCACTTTTTTAACTATAGTATATCCCTCTCACATGCCCACGTTACATCTTAAACTTATATATAATGTGAAAGATATAAAATAAAAAAATTGTCGAGGTCGAAACAAAAAGCCAATATCACTTTGACACCAATCTGACCCATTGGAGTCCCAAATAAAATATTCACTTTGACACCAACCTGAACCGTTGGGGACCCATAAAAGCATGCACTTCGACGCCAACCCGAAGCGTTGGAGAACCATACCAATTAATACAGAGAGTCAAATACAGCAAGCTAAACACGGAGTCCAAACTTAGAGTGCCAAAACTTAGTAACCAAACATGGTATGCCAGAATTATATGGCCAACCCCGGGCAACCCAGCATTGTTTTGACTAATAAACCCCTTCAAACCCAGCCTCCTTTCATCTGAACATGGGGCTCGAACTGGGCCTTTAAAGTATGAACCATCCAAATATTTAATCCAGACCTATTACCAGCATGCAGCCAAACCATGCAGGTCTAAAAGAAAAGCTGATACAACCAGCTCTTGGCGACCAGAAATGTGCAGTTTGAAATTCGACCACAACCCAGCATCATTCCAGAATCATACCTGGACTTGAAACCACTATTGGATGAAACCACTGTTGGGTTAAAACTCTGGTAGTTTAGTTTTAACCCAACAGTGGTTTCAACCATTGTTTTCTACACAAAACACTGTTTTAGCCGAACAGTGGTTTCAAACCACAATTTTAACCCAAAACCACTGTTCTCTCCACAACAAAAAGTATTCCATAAATCAGAACAACATATATATATTTCTATGAACAAACATAAATTGATTAAAAGGAAGTTACCTTGAGGTGTGGATAACTTAGGGTTGTTGATGACGATTAGTGGAACCCGTTAGGAGATTAGGGCTGCATTTGCATTCTTGACACTCAAAGATGATTGATTATACATTATATATCGGAATAATAATGATTTTAGCGATGATTTTATGTATCACATTCATATTTTACAAGTATAAATAATTATATTTGAACAAAATTGTTGCTTACGGAGGTGTCTCCTTGCGTAAAGTCAAAAGCACCGGGTCCATCAGTTGTACCAGCTGCAAATGCAAAGAGGTTTTTTCTATAATTCAAACCAGCTAGAAAGTAGCTTTTGCGCGAAGATTAAGGTAGTATTGATCTTGCCAGCATCGGGTTAGACAGTCCCGTATACTATCATTTGGGTCACAATAAGGATACAAATATCATTTAGCAATGGTATCATGCACATGTGAACATATTATTTTACTCTTTTAAATAAATTATTTATCACCAGAAAAGAATAATTACTTCGTACATGTTACCAGCCTAGCCTAGTCGGACATAAAAAAAGGACTTAGCCAAACATATATTTGTTCAGCGGTAATTTTAATCCACTTCCTTGTCATCATAATTTACAAACTTAACTGTTTATATAATAAATAATAAATAAACCTTTGGATAAAATGTGTATCATGTAAACCAAACCATTACCCAACCAACTTGAATCTCGACCAACCCATTTTTCACCTTTACATAATTGCAAGGAGATTTTCATGTGGAAAGAAACTTCTACAGAAAAAAAATAAAAAACATGTGATTTTATGGTAAAACACACACCTGTGAAGCTGCACTGAGATTTGAACTCTTCTCGACTGAACGGTCTAGTTTTTTGCCTCTTTCAAGAACGCTAATCAGTTGCTTTACCTGTTCAAAAGCACCATTAATGCATTTTGTTCTCACCATTAATGTCAATGTTGTCCTCCTCTTATTGGTAGGGTTGAAAGAAAAGAAAGGACCTCTTGAATACCTGCTCAGATGCTCATGTCTAGATAAAATGAAAGATATTATTGATTTACTTCAAACCATATCGAGAAACCAATGATCTATTGATCTTATTTCTTATATTAACTAATAGATTTTGAACCTCCTTAGGGTCGGACAACATCCCTGTCACACCCCCAAAATCCACACGCGGAGTATCACCGCTTGGAGGCGTGACTGACCAGGATCAAGCCACCAATCATATTGAACAAGCATGTAAGTAAACATAATTCAACCAAACAATATGAAAGGTGTTCAAAACCAATGCATAGTTAAGTGTTTAGCGGAAGCATAATTGTAAAACCCATTGCAAGTATTAAGTACGAAATAAAGTAATGTTTATAGCATGGCACACACTGCCATATCCCACAACGACCGTTCCTCCCTGTGCAAGCTCCATAAGTACCTATTGACCTGCAAGGCATCTAGCAACGAATCAACAACAAAGTTGAGCGAGTTCACAATTGGTTGTTTAGTTATAGTATCCGTTTTGTAAATCGTATGTCGTTTTGTAAACCATGTATCGTATTAATTCGTATCGCGGTCGTCCTGACATGTTTGCTTAGTGGGGGCTTCCCATGTGTAATTAGACCACGCGTATCGACTGCTACGATAATGTAAGAGGTGCCCTAAGTCAATGTCTATCAGCATTGACCCTTTGCCCATAGTCCATTAGTACACGCCCGTCCGACTAGCACGGTGTGAGGTTTGTTAAACCCTAATAGCGCTATCTACTAATGACCCGCTCGCCATAGGCCTCGGCGATTAAGTCGATAAATGAGGGACTTAAATTGATAGAGTTGATGGTCTTATGATCGTGTACGTAGGTTTTACGTACGTGCCCTTCAATCCGAGGACAGAGGTAAGTATAAGTGTACGTAGGTTTTACGTACGTGCCCTTCAATCCGAGGACAGTAGTAAGTAGTTTAATAGTAATGGTTGTACGAGTAGTTATTCAATCCCATTCCCAACCCACCGGGAATCCCATGCCTTGGCTAGTGTGAACTCACCTTGGTTTGCTCGGCAGATACACAGAAAGGTCAAGTCTAGCTGCTAGTGGTCAACCACGTCCTAACATGGTTACCATACAAGTCAGGTTTTGTTTACGAGTAGTGCACATAAGTATCACATAAGCTAGCAGATAAGGAACACATACAGATCATGGCAATTACACGTCATCACGTTTAACAGTCATAATGTATTCAACTTGTGCGATTAAAAGATTGGGCTCGCACAAGCTTAATGGCCTTGTGCGAGTCATCCGTTGGAGCCCCATAAAACCCGGCCCAATAACAAGAAACCCAACAAAACTATAAACATAAACACGGCCCAATCAAATAAACCTAAGCCTTGTGCGATCCGGACAACTTGTACGATCCGGTCGACTTGTGCGATCCGAATGGGTTGTGCGATCAGAACTAGCTCAGCCCAACATGAATATCCGGCCCAACAGTTAAACAAACATAACAACTTGTGCGATCCAACAGTCTTGTGCGACTGGGGACCTCTTGTGCGATCAGGTTATCTTGTGCACCCAGATTAGCTTGTGCGACTAGACTTCTTGTACGAATGGACCTCTTGTGTGACCAAGAGGTCTTGTGCGAATGGTTTAAACATCCAAATATTATGCTGTTTTGTTACAATCAATCAATAGTTTCCAATTTTACCATTATCAATCAACAGTTTCTATCCTAACTAATATTCGATCAAACCAAGCAATCATCAACAATTCAAATGAATTCTAATCATATTCAAAACATAACAACAACCTACAAATTAACTATTAAATCATGGAATTAAAATCACACAACACATCTTACTCGATTATGGCTCTAATCCGATTAACATCATCATACACCTATGAGCCGATTTCATGACATTAACATTAACAGTTATATCACCATCAATCTGATATCATTCCCAAATCATCGTGTAAAACATACATATATCACAACATCATGCAACCCTATTATCATCGATTCTACAAACAGGAACCCTAACCGGATTTGATCAATCATATAACAATACACTATCATCGATCAACATAAAATCAAATAACAACAAAACACTAACCGGATTAGAGGTGAATAAGGGTTAATCCGAGTCACAAGCTTCGAGGGAAAAGATGTTGCCGTCGAGTTCTAGAGAAAAGGAAGAGAGCACTGGGGTTTTGTGTGTGTAAAATGTTTTGCAAGTTATGAGAAACAAAACTCTCTAAGGGTCAATGTATGCGTGTAGTAGGAGTGGGCCGAACCCAGCTTTGGGCCGCCCTTGGTTCGGTTTCAAATGGTGTGACCCGAATGATCTTGTGCGATCGGATTAGATTTGTGCGGTCGGGTTGTGTTGTGTTGTGTGCTCATATTACATACGTTACACATAATTCAAACATAAAAATCTCATAACATTCATTTAATCAATCACTTTCATATAATCACATCACGTACACATACGTTACTTCAAAGTACAAAGATAGGTTCCGAATTACGAGTTGTCACTTTATCCCCAAGTTGAAAGAAATTTCGTCCCGAAATTTGGTACGTACTCACTGAGGAAGCTAGTTAAGTTGCATGGTTTTCCTGGTTTTCCTGGGGTGTCACATCCTCCCCCCGTTGATCTGGAATTTCGTCCCGAAATTCCGTAGCTTCGGCCTCAGTAGTGGTTGTACTGTTTGCGAATAGTTGGGGATACTTTTGTTTCATTTGATCTCCGCGTTCCCAGGTGAACTCTGGGCCACGACGTGAGTTCCAACGAACTCGAACGAGAGGTATTCTGGTGCGCTTGAGGACCTTAACATCCCGGTCCGTGATTTCAACTGGTTCCTCGATGAATCATAACTGCTCGTCGATAGTGAGCTCCTTCAGAGGAACTATGTGGGTATCATCTGACAGACACCTCTTCAGATTCGACACGTGGAAAACGTTGTGAACTGCACTGAGTTCTGCTGGTAGGTTCAGTTTGTAGGCCACCTTGCCTATTTTCTCGATGACTTCGAAAGGTCCGACGTATCGTGGGTTAAGTTTACCTCGTTTACCAAAACGAACCACACCCTTCAGGGTGAAACTTTGAGTAGCACTCGCTCCCCAACCTGGAGCTCGAGTGGTTTCCTGTCCTTATCGGCGTAACTTTTCTGACGGTCACGAGCTGCCGCCATTCGTTGTCGTATTTGAGCAATTCCTTCTGTTGTGTCTACCACAAGTTCTGGGCCAGTGATCTGACTATCCCCCACTTCTGCCCAACAAAGAGGTGACTGGCATTTACGCCCGTACAATGCCTCAAACGGAGCAACTTTAATGCTGGTGTGGTAGCTGTTATTGTACGAAAATTCCACAAGTGGCAGATGCTTTTCCCAGCCGTTGCCAAAGTCAATTACACATGCCTTAAGCATGTCTTCGAGGGTTTGGATGGTGCGTTCAGACTGCCCATCCGTTTGTGGGTGGTAAGCTGTGCTCATATCTAAACGTGAGCCAAAAGACTTGTGCATTGTTTGCCATAGTTCTGAAGTAAAACGTGCATCACGATCCGAGATAATAGAGGTGGGTACTCCGTGCCTCGAGACAACTTCCTTAAGATATACGTCTGTTAGTGTGGAGAACTTATCCGTCTCCTTGATAACCAAGAAGTGAGCAGACTTTGTGAGTCGATCCACGATCACCCAAATAGTATCGTTACCACGTTGAGATCTAGGCAGGCCAGTAATAAAATCCATGGAAATTTGCTCCCATTTCCATTGTGGTATCTCTGGCTGTTGAAGTAGGCCTGAGGGTTTCTGATATTCCGTCTTGACTCTCGTACAAGTCAAGCACTTGCTAACGTAAGTTGCTATGTGAGCTTTCATGCTAGGCCACCAATACGTAGTTTTGATATCGTGGTACATCTTATCCGAACTAGGATGTACTGAGTAGCGAGACTTGTGTGCCTCATCCATCACAAGCTCTCGTAGGTTGCCATAGAGTGGGACCCAGATGCGTCCTGTTACGTAGTAGGAACCGTCTTCCTTTTGTTCAAATCGTAGCCTTGAGCTGTGTAGGGCTTCAGCCCCGATGTTTTCTGGTTTCAATGCTTCTACCTGAGCGTCTCGTATCTGTGTAGGAAGACTAGATTGAATAGTGAGTTGTAGAGCTCGTACGCGCTTAGGCGCAGTGTCCTTTCGACTGAGGGCGTCAGCCACAACATTGGCTTTGCCCGGGTGATACCTGATCGAGCATTCGTAGTCATTCAGTAGCTCGACCCATCGTCGTTGTCGCATATTCAGTTCTTTCTGTTTGAAGATATGCTCGAGACTCCTGTGATCTGTGTAAATGGCGCACTTGGTACCGTACAGATAATGTCTCCATATCTTAAGTGCAAAAACAACAGCTCCCAGCTCTAGATCGTGTGTAGTGTAGTTCCTTTCATGAACTTTAAGTTGGTGTGAGGCGTAGGCTATAACTTTATCCCGCTGCATCAATACACAACTAAGACCCTGAATGGATGCGTCGCAGTAAACCACAAAGTCGTCGGTGCCCTCTGGCAATGAAAGGATAGGTGCACTGCAAAGTCTATCCTTTAAGTGCTGAAATGCTAATTCCTGTGCGTTTCCCCATCGATAAACAACGCCTTTCTGCGTTAGTGAGGTGAGGGGCTGTGCAATCTTGGAAAAATCCTTAATGAACCTTCTGTAGTAACCTGCCAAGCCCAAGAATTGGCGAATTTCCGTTGGTGTACGAGGTGCAGGCCAATTCTTAATCGAGTCTACCTTGGATGGATCCACATGAATCCCATCCTTGTTCACCACATGGCCTAAGAAATGGACTTCACGAAGCCAGAAGTCGCATTTTGAAAACTTGGCGTACAGCTGTTCTGTTCGAAGGAGTTCCAAAATGAGTCGTAGATGATGCTCGTGTTCCTCCTGACTCTTCGAATAGATCAGGATGTCGTCGATGAAAACTATGACAAACTTGTCCAGGTAAGGCTTGCACACTCTATTCATCAAATCCATGAAGACCGCAGGTGCGTTTGTCAGCCCAAAAGGCATGACCAAAAACTCATAGTGTCCATATCGAGTTCTAATGGCTGTTTTGGAGATGTCCTCTTCTCGGACTCTCAGCTGGTGATATCCTGATCTCAAATCAATCTCTGAATAGTAGCTCGACCCTTGCAGCTGGTCGAATAGGTCGTCGATGTGTGGAAGAGGATAGCGATTCTTCACAGTCACCTTGTTGAGTTCACGGTAGTCGATGCACATTCTGAAAGTACCGTCTTTCTTCTTCACAAACAAGACTGGAGCTCCCCAGGGCGAAGAGCTAGGACGAATAAAACCCTTATCCAAGAGTTCTTGTAGTTGCGTAGAAAGTTCTTCCAACACTGATGGCGCTAAGCGATACGGTGCACGAGCTATGGGCGCTGCTCCAGGAGCTAGCTAGATTTGGAATTCGACTTGGCGATGAGGCGGGAGACCAGGTAATTCCTCAGGGAATACCTCAGGATAGTCGCGTACAATCGGAAAATCTTCTATCTTCTTCTCTTTCTTCGAGGTGTTAGTAACGAGAGCCAGAATAGCAGTGTGGCCCTTACGCAAACATTTCTGGGCCTTAAGGAAAGAGATGATGCTCACAACAGCACCACTCTTGTCACCACGAATCAATAGAGGTTCATCACTTGGGCGAGGAATACGGACAATCTTCTCGTTGCAAAGAATCTCTGCTTGGTGTTGGGATAACCAGTCCATCCCTATGACAACGTCGAAACTACCCAGAGTGATAGGAAGGAGGTCGATTGAGAACGTGTGACCAGCAAGAACAATATTACAACCCTTGACTATGTGGGTGACCTCTAAACTTTTACCATTAGCTAACTTTACAGTGTGCTTGGTGTTCAATAGTGTTGGGGTACGCTTAAGCATTTGACTAACTTTTTGGGACACGTAGCTAGTATCAGCACCCGAATCAAATAAGACAGTAACGTAAAAGTCGTCGAGAAGGAACTTACCCGTCACCACGTTGGGGTCATTCCTCGCTTCACCTTGACCAATAACGAATACACGACCCCTTGCACCATTTCCGTTGTTACCCCCGTTGTTTCCATTCCCCTGATTGTTATTATTGTTATTGTTCTGGTTCTGAATATGCTGGGGACAATTTCTCTTGATGTGGCCTTCAGCTCTACACTTATAGCATCCCTTGTTGTCTCGTTGTTGCTGCTGCTGGTCTTGTGGAGCTGGTGGTTGTTGTCGCTGGTTCTGATTCGCAGGTCGTAAGCTCCTACAATCCTTAGCTTCATGACCCATCTTGAGACACCTCTGGCAACGACCCTTGTTGCACTGACCACTGTGGTGTCTGTTGCATCGGTTGCAGTTTGGAAGGTTTCCTCTATATCCACCTTGCCCTTGGCTACCAGAAGATTGCTGACCAGGGCTCTTGTAGTCATCAGTTCTTCTCTGCTGAGACTGAGACTGAACCGAAGTTGAACCTTTGCTCGAAGCTCCATCCCACTTACGTTTGTTGTCGCCGGGGGTTTCAGAAGTAGTTGTAGCACTAATACGCTTTGGTAACCTGTTCTGCTCCACCGCCTGATCAGTGAGGCGATGTGCCAATTGTACAACTTGCTAGATGGTGGCTAGGTTGGCTGAAGTCACATGACTTTGAACCTTGGGCACTAAACCCTTAAGATATAGCTCGATGCGTTTGATGGGAGGATCCACCATAGTAGGACACAGAATAGCAAGCTCATTCGATCTTTTTGTGTATGCTTCAATTTTTGACCCTGTCATCTTGAGGTTGAAGAACTCGACTTCCAGTTTGTGCATTTCATCACGGTTCCAGTACTCTTCCTTGATCATTTCCTTAAAGTTGTTCCATGGAGTGGCGTTAGCAGCAACCAACCCCAACATTTGAACCTGAGCGTTCCACCATGTGAGCGCTATACCCTCGAGGGTACCGGTAGCATACTTCACCCTGCGAGCCTCAGGGCATTCACACATCTCGAAAACAGATTCGAGTTTTTCAAACCAGTGGAGGAGTCCAACTGCCCCTTCCGTGCCACTGAAAGTACCAGGACGACAGTCCATGAAGGTTTTGAAGGTGCACACAGGAGGCTGTGCAGGTTGACCTGTCGTGAGAGTAAGAAAGGACAAAGTTTAACACAAAGGTTGGATTCATGAGAGTAGGATCCAGAGATCCTAGAGTGAGTCGGGATGGTAGGGTATACCTCCTGCCTGAGCAGCTGCAAGTGCCGCAACAACTTGTTGGTTAATCAGAGCCGTCAACTGGGCTTGTGTCATGTTAACGCGTCCAGACATGATCTTTATATCAAGAGAAACATGTGTGAGAGAGGTTCGCGAAAGTGCGATGACAGAAGAGAGTAAGCACACTCATGTTTTCAATTAACAGTGACTACGTTTATCTAAGCATACCATAAGCAAAGTTCTATGTAGTCTAGCAAGTAGGCAATGTAAACATAAACTATATCACCTAGAATGTCGAGCCTTGCACGTGGAGTGAAGCGTCGTTGTGGATCGTAGAGCGCTGTACAGGTTATAGTCTGGTTTTAACAAAAACATTTTCCCTTATTAAAACCAAGTTCTCTATAACCAATGGCTCTGATACAAATCTGTCACACCCCCAAAATCCACACGCGGAGTATCACAGCTTGGAGGCGTGACTGACCAGGATCAAGCCACCAATCATATTGAACAAGCATGTAAGTAAACATAATTCAACCAAACAATATGAAAGGTGTTCAAAACCAAAGCATAGTTAAGTGTTTAGCGGAAGCATAATTGTAAAACCCATTGCAAGTATTAAGTACGAAATAAAGTAATGTTTATAGCATGGCACACACTGCCATATCCCACAACGACCGTTCCTCCCTGTGCAAGCTCCATATGTACTTATTGACCTGCAAGGCATGTAGCAACGAATCAACAAAAAAGTTGAGCGAGTTCACAGTTGGTTGTTTAGTTATAGTATTCGTTTTGCAAATTGTATGTCGTTTTGTAAACCATGTATCGTATTAATTCGTATCGCGGTCGTCCTGACATGTTTGCGATGATTAGTGGGGGCTTCCCATGTGTAATTAGACCACGCGTATCGACTGCTACGACAATGTAAGAGGTGCCCTAAGTCAATGTCTATCAGCATTGACCCTTTGCCCATAGTCCATTAGTACACGCCCGTCCGACTGGCACAGTGTGAGGTTTGTTAAACCCTAATAGCGCTATCTACTAATGACCCGCTCGACATAGGCCTCGGCGATTAAGTCGATAAATGAGGGACTTAAATTGATAGAGTTGATGGTCTTATGATCGTGTACATAGGTTTTACGTACGTGCCCTTCAATCCGAGGACAGTGGTAAGTATAAGTGTACGTAGGTTTTACGTACGTGCCCTTCAATCCGAGGACAGTAGTAAGTAGTTTAATAGTAATGGTTGTACGAGTAGTTATTCAATCCCATTCCCAACCCACCGGGAATCCCATGCCTTGGCTAGTGTGAACTCACCTTGGTTTGCTCGGCAGATACACAGAAAGGTCAAGTCTAGCTGCTAGTGGTCAACCACGTCCTAACATGGTTACCATACAAGTCAGGTTTTGGTTACGAGTAGTGCACATAAGTATCACATAAGCTAGCAGATAAGGAACACATACAGATCATGGCAATTACACATCATCAAGTTTAACAGTCATAATGTATTCAACTTGTGCGATTAAAAGATTGGGCTCGCACAAGCTTAATGGCCTTGTGCGAGTCATCCGTTGGATCCCCATAAAACCCGACCCAATAACAAGAAACCCAACAAAACTATAAACATAAACACGGCCCAATCAAATAAACCTAAGCCTTGTGCGATCCGGACAGCTTGTACGATCCGGTCGACTTGTGCGATCCGAATGGGTTGTGCGATCAGAACTAGCCCAGCCCAACATGAATATCCGGCCCAACAGTTAAACAAACATAACAACTTGTGCGATCCAACAGTCTTGTGCGACTGGGGACCTCTTGTGCGATCAGGTTATCTTGTGCAACCAGATCAGCTTGTGCGACTAGACTTCTTGTACGAATGGACCTCTTGTGCGACCAAGAGGTCTTGTGCGAATGGTTTAAACATCCGAATATTATGTTGTTTTGTTACAATCAATCAATAGTTTCCAATTTTACCATTATCAATCAACAGTTTCTATCCTAACTAATATTAGATCAAACCAAGCAATCATCAACAATTCATATGAATTCTAATCATATTCAAAACATAACAACAACCTAGATATTAACTATTAAATCATGGAATTAAAATCACACAACACATCTTACTTGATTATGGCTCTAATCCGATTAACATCATCATACACCTATGAGCCGATTTCATGACATTAACATTAACAGTTATATCACCATCAATCTGATATCATTCCCAAATCATCGTGTAAAACATACATATATCACAACATCATGCAACCCTATTTTCATTGATTCTACAAACAGGAACCCTAACCGGATTTGATCAATCATATAACAATACACTATCATCGATCAACATAAAATCAAATAACAACAAAACACTAACCGGATTAGAGGTGAATAAGCGTTAATCCGAGTCACAAGCTTCGAGGGAAAAGATGTTGTCGTCGAGTTCTAGAGAGAAGGAAGAGAGCACTGGGGTTTTGTGTGTGTAAAGTGTTTTGCAAGTTATGAGAAACAAAACTCTCTAAGGGTCAATGTATGCGTGTAGTAGGAGTGGGCCGAACCCAGCTTTGGGCTGCCCTTGGTTCGGTTTCAAATGGTGTGACCCGAATGATCTTGTGCGATCAGATTAGACTTGTGCGGTCGGGTTGTGTTCTGTGCTCATATTACATACGTTACACATAATTCAAACATAAAAATCTCATAACATTCATTTAATCAATCACTTTCATATAATCATATCATGTACACATATGTTACTTCAAAGTACAAAGATAGGTTCCGAATTGCGAGTTGTCACAATCCCTACTATGGCAGCCTCTATTGCGACTTGGTCTTCCACCGTAAAGGCCCGTGCAGCCATCCAACAACCATATCAACATCCACTCCTCTAGCAAAAATTGTAAAGAGAAAGGATTCATTACAAAATTTAGAATGAAACAAAATTTCCTAAACGAACCCAATTTTTAAATGACCAGGTAACCTCTAAGATTTTTGTCAATTGAAAGGTTGTTCGATGTCAAAGTCCTATTTTTATCACTCCAAAGAGCATCCATGTCTGCCATTTCTTCAATTATTATTGTAATAGCTGACCATTGATGCTAATTTGTTTTAAGTATGCATAAAGACTCTGTTTTAATACCTTCTATGGGGATCTGAGAACTTTTCTTACGGTTTTAACAGAGCTGCCAGCAACCCCGGGCGAGCTATCATTAAACACAAAATCAAAACTTTATTACAATATAAAAAACATGAGATTTGGGATGAAATAAAAACCTAAACCAAAAATCTGAATCCAGAATCACAAATCCTAAATGTTTTCACCATCATAAAATCAAGAAATTCCAAATCGAATACCAAACCTACAACATATAAGAAGAAGATATATGTGTTTGACCAAATAAAAATCGTTGGTTACAACATCTTTGATGACAGAGATGTAATCGATTAGATCCATGAGAAGACTGTGGAAACAAACATTATACAAATTCAATTTTAGGGTTTTGAAATATAATGATGGTTTCAGATAAAAAAAATAGGGATAGAAAGCTTACTATCCGATTTTCAAATAACGTTGATTCAAGACCTGATTAAAGATATTCAAACAAATAAAGAAATAACAGTAATCAGTAAATAGACACATAGATTGCAACACATTTCGACAATTTTAATTCATGAATCTACAAACTAATTTTAGTATACGAAAAAACTTAAAAGAAACTGTGAATCACCTTCATTGAGGAGCCTTTCAGGTGAACCAAGAAATCCTTCCTGTCGCGCACTATAATCCGAGTCCTAGCCGCTGCCTAGAATCACCGTTAAACCCTAGATCTGCTGTAAGACCACAGTCACAGGCTCTAATCATCTTCATCGCAATACAACATTCTAAGGCGCTAAATAGGATTGCACGATTTAAAGCCATAGACGAAAACGGCAGATATTTAGGGTTTGGAATGTTTTCGAAATCGGAAACACGATGTATCAAACAATATGTGTTTCATCGGAGATCAGATGCGGCGAGTATCCTTTGATCAATATTAGTTTAAATCTGCAAAGTTGAAATCGCCAAGTTGATAAAGGCAGTGATTAGGGTTTATGATTGTGAGAGGGATAAATTGTAAGGGGAAAATAAAAACAAACCTTGTCAAAGAGGCTGAAAGCCTTCTTGAATTCAGAGATCTGATCATCTGTGAGCTGAGATGATGGAGTTTTGTTGGTGAAGAGAGAGGGTTAATCGGATCGAGAAACAATGGGGGGAGATGAAAATGCGAATTTTAGAACACAGGATTAAACCTTCAGTTTGCAGGAACCTCTTCAATCCATGGCATGATTTTTCTTCTTTGATTTAAGTTGAATCGAGAGAAGAGGCACATGCAGATCTAGATGGTAGATCTAAATCTAGATCTGATGGAATTTGAGAGAGAGAAAGAGAAGAGGAGGTGGAAATTATGGTTCAGACATTTGTGCAGAGTAATTCAAATTTCAAAATCAAAATCAAAAGTAATTAAAGTACCGCCCATTTTTTCGGATTCCAAAATGGTTATTTGAATTTAGAAAATTATATCTATATAACAAATAATATATAAAAAACGTAATTATGACATAAGCATGGGCAATGTGGCATGGCTGAGAGGCTGACACATAGGCAAATTTACATCAGCCAATCTTCTCTTATTATAGATAGTATAGATTTACTTGGAATGTGAATATTAATGGTTTAAAAGAATTAATCTTTATGGGTCATTATTATTATTATTATTATTATTATTATTATTATTACCATACTATAAATTACTAACATTGTAATGCTTTACAGTGTTGTAACACATGCATAGGGAGTTTTCCAAAAAAAAAAAAAAAAAAAGATTTTTCACTTAAAACCCAAAGGTTTTCAACTTTTTGTATTTTATCCCCCTTTATTTTTTACTTTTAACTCAAAGCTTTTTATATTTTGCAATTTAAACTCAATACTTCTTTATTTCAACTTTGGTCATCATATTTTTCATATTTCGCAAGTTTTTTCGTTTTACGTTTCCTTTTAAATTTTGAGAGTTAACATGCCACAACGTACGTGTGGGGTTCAACGTTTTTATCGTCTATATTTATCCCGTTTGACAGACCCGTTGCAACGCGTCTATTTTTCCCCGTTCGATATATTTGTAGCAACGTGCAGGTCGTAGATCGACTTAGTTATTTTTTCTACGTTTTTACGTTTCGGTCTAATTTCTTCGCATTAACACACCCAAACGAGCGTACACATTTTGCTTCTGTTTTTTTTGTTCGGTGTTATTTTTCCTTTTTATTTATTCTATTTTTATGAGCTTTTCTAATGTTGGTGGTCGTTCGGTGTGGTATGACATTGGTGCTACTTGGCAAAGTTTTACGAACGTTTTTTACATATTAAGTTTTTTTACTAATAATGTGTTTCGAGTTTAGCCTATACTTCCTTTACTTAAAAAAAATTATTTACGTGCGTATTTTTGTGTATGTGTCGGTATAAATTTGATTTACTCTACGTTTTGACGTAAACTTCTTTTGGAAACGAGTCAGCTCAAATATAATACATTTTCTTTAAAAAAACATTTTTACCTGCATAGTTTTATGTACGTTTTGGTATAAATTAGAGTTAGTCTACGATTCGACGTAAACTTTTTTGGGAAACGAGTCAGCTCAAATATAATATGTTTTTGTGCTTATTTTGTGGATGTTTCGAACCGAGTGAAGTCAAATTGTTCTTTGCTTTTTTTTTTCCTTTTCAAAAGCTCTAATTAATTTCTTTTGATTACACGTGTCAGTTTTTTCTTTTACACCCGTTATGTTTTCTATGTACGAACCGGGTCACATTCACACACACGATAGTTTTTTATTTTATACCCGTTACGTTTTCTATGTACGAGTTGGGTCACATATAATACGTCATGATTGTACGTTATAAACTCGATTTGCTTTAAGTTTTGATCTAATCGCAATGCTTATATAAGTTACATTAAGTTCAATTAGATAAGTTGAAACGCGCATTTTCATATGGTTAACGCATCGCATAGCGTTTGGACTAATCGATTCGATGTTTATAATGTCCCCGCGCCGCAATGCGTATGGATGTTATTGCTAGGTTATTTTAATTTTAAATTCTAGCTAGACTGTTTCTCTAAACTTTATTATTATTATTATTATTATTATTATTATTATTATTATCTCAAAGTATTATACGTGAGTACGTAACTAATCTATACTATATAATAAAAGAAACCAGCTTTGGGACACGTGTCACTCATTGAAGGCGTCTACATTTTAATTTCCTGCATTTTCATACTTATCTTATATCCATTAATTAAATAATAAATAATCAATTAATATTAAATTTTATCTTACTTTGAATGTCGGATAAAATCATTCTATTTAATCTAATAATATATTATTTTCAAATTTAAATTATAAATTAAAGATTTTTTAAATAATAGCACAAAACAATAATCTTAAACTTAAAAAAAATAATACGCTCATATAAAAAAATTTAAGTACAAACAAAATATACAAAATAACTTATTAGACATTAGATCAAACTTTAAAAAACACTAATTAGGAAGAGAAGCTTATAATATAATTCTGTTTTAGATTTTCCAAATTGGGGTTCTAATCAATTTGAATTAAATTTAACCAAGTTTATTACTTGATTCGAATTAAACCGAACCAAATTTATGCTTTTTAAACGAATCCAATAGAATATTATTTTACTATACAAAATTACATTTATTTAATCCGTGTAATACATGGTGTTTTTAAAGATATAACTTTTTTTTATTATTAATTCAAATTGATTAGAACCCCAATTTGGAAAATCTAAAACAGAATTATATTATAAGCTTCTCTTCCTAATTAGTGTTTTTTAAAGTTTGATCTAATGTCTAATAAGTTATTTTGTATATTTTGTTTGTACTTAAAAATTTTTATATGAGCGTATTATTTTTTTAAGTTTAAGATTATTGTTTTGTGCTATTATTTATGAGACATATGTCACTCATTGGAGTCATCTATTTTTTAGTTTTCCCACTTATCTATTCTACCTAATTATCAATAATTAATTTAATTAAAAGATAATTATACAATTGAATTTAATATAAATTTAATTATTAATTTTACACTCATATCTTAACTTCATAAAAACAATAGAATAAATATTTCAAAAGACTATATTATCTTCTATACAAATTGTTTAAATTTATGTTAAATTTTATTTTATAATTATCTTTTAATTAATATTAATTATAATTAAGTAGGAGATAAAGATGAGAAAACTAAAAAATAGATGGCTCAAATGAATGACATGTGTCCCCCCAATGGTTTCTTTTATTATATAGTTTTTTACTTGATTCGAATTAAACCGAACCAAATTTATGCTTTTTAAACGAATCCAATAGAATATTATTTACTATACAAAATTACATTTATTTAACCCGTGTATTACATGGTGTTTTTAAACATATAACTTTTTTTTATTATTTAGTATATATTCGCCCCGCTGGTTTATAAAGACATAACTTTTTTATTATTTAGTTTATAAAATTACATTTATCCAACCCGTGTAATATACAAGGTTACAAAATTACATTTATTTAACACGTGTAATACACAGTGTTTTTTAAAATATAACTTTTTTATTATGTAGTATATATAATTAGATTTATTCAACCCGTACAATACACAGGTTTTATTATTTGGTATATAAAATTACATTTATTCAGTACAATACATGGGGTTCTTAGAGATATATTTTTTTATTATTATTTAATATATAAAATTACATTTGTTTAATCCGTGTAATAAACGAGATTTTTAAAGAATAATTGTTTTAATTTAGTATATAAAATTACATTTATTCAACCCGTGTAATACACGGGGTTCTAACCTAGTGACTTTTATAAAACGTCACCAGTTGTACTTTTTGAATTAGTTTATTATTATTCTGACCACATGTGTTTGGTTATTGTATGGAAACTAGTTTTTGCCATGCCCGCGTTGCGGGGCAGTAAGCCGAATATTCTCTCTCATAACATATATGTTTGTGCTTCGGTTACTTGTACATACTACTCATAACACGATCTCAAAAAAAATTATATCGAGTCAATAAATTAAAACAAAAACACTACCATACTTTTACTAAAAAAAACTAAAACGATAGAAAGATTATAATTTTAAACTGGGAGCAAAATTGTAATTTTCAGGACAAATGAGCATGTACCAGGCATGCCTTGAGGAATAAAAATTACACCTATGCCCGCTCGTGTTGCGGGGCGTTAAATCAAATATTTCTTAGTTTCATAACATGTATGCATGTATTTAGGTTACTTGTACATACTACTTATAAAACGACCTAAAAAATGCATCGAGACAACCAATTAAATGAAAACACTACCATAGTTTTGCTAAAAAAAAATTAAAACAATAACAGGTCTGTAATTTTGAGTTGGGAGTAAAATATTAATTTGTCAGGAGCAATGAGCAAGCGTTAGACAACTGTTTGACGCAATAAAAGTTAAATTGAGTCAACCAAGCAAAATAAAAGAGTACTATAGTTTTGCAAAAAAAAAAAGTAAAACGATGACGAGATCATAATTTTTAACTGGGGGAGAAATCGTAATTTTTGAAATGGGAGGAAAATCTTAATTTTGAAGAGAGGGCAAAAGCGTAAAAATATTTTGAACCTGGGGCGAAATCATTATTTTAAACTGAGAGCAAAATCATAATTTTGAGCTATAGGTAAAAACATAATTTTATTTTTAACTGTCGGCAAAAACGTAAATTTGAGTTGGGGGCAAAATCGTAATTTTGAGCTAGGGGCAAAAACATATTTTTATTTTGAAGGGGGGGGGGGGGCAAAAGCGTAATTTTAGACAGAGGGAGAAACCGTAAATTTAAACTGGGAATAGAATTAGAAATGAGTTTTTGAACTGAGGGCAAAAGTGTAAATTTTGAGCCAGGACAAAAAAATAATTTTATTTTGAATTAGGGGCGAAAACGTAATTTTAAGCAAATGATGAAATCGTAATTTTAAGCTAGGAATAAAATTAAATTAAAAATGGGTTGGTTCAATAGGGGAGTGTGACGTGATGTCGTGGGTCACGCAAATTTAATCCCAATAACAACTATATAGATAGTGGCAAGTGGGTATCGAACACAGGGAGTTTGTGGAAAGTGTGTTATTTGAAAGTTTATCTAATTTAACTAAATTAATCTAATTGCAAGAGAAATAAAATTCAAGAGTTTATGTGAGTGAATTGGTTTTAGACTTAATTAAACTAAGTAAATTGCAAGAGAAAAGTTTGGTTGTAAGCAAATTTAGAGACAAATGACCATCCTAGATTTCCGGTTTGTTTCGACATTCATATTATCATTCCACTAGAAAGAACTACATAGACATAGCTCATGCGTGATTACTTGCAGTGATGAAAGGGAACTAAGTACTCAGATTCCTAGAACGTGAGGTTGTTACCCGATGATCAATCAACCCTTACCCAATCCTAATTCTACCCATGATATCTCGATTGCCAACGGCACCAAGAACGTATGGTTTCAAACTAGATTAACATAAGAATTAACACGTTACTAACAAACAATCACACACCATAACAAACCAACCAGAAAGATAAGGATTGCTATTCTAGAAATTAGGAAATCAAATACAAAATGTCTCAAACAAACCTTCAATCTAGGACAATCATAAAGTGTTTAGCCACTCATGGCTTGAACAAACGTCATAGCAATAGTTTCAATGTTCATCAAGATCAAAAACAATAAAACTAATGATTGAGAAGTGTTCTTGTTGCCAAAAGTCCCCAAGAGAGCTCACCAATTCGTCCACAATGATTGATAACCGAAAACAAGTGAAAAGCCACCATAAAACAACTTCAAAACCGTATTTAATATGGAGGTTACATGACAACATCAGTCGGAGCCGTAACCTACGGCTCCCAGCCGTAGGTTACGACAGTCAACAAGCCCAGAAAGTCAACACAGAGCCGTAAGCTACGGCTAGGTGCCGTAACTTACGGCTGTCATCATTCCTTTACGGTCCTGATCCCCTGTTTTACGGCTGTCTTTTGGAATCAGTATGAGGGCCGTAACCTACGGCTGGGAGCCGTAGGTTACGGTGCTGAGCATGATAATTCTTCTTGTTCTTTATCAAAACTTGATTTCTTCAACACTTTGATTCTTCAACCTCTAGCATCCATTCGTGCCTCCTAAAACCCTCATCTTGAACACTTTAATACCTGCATCATCAATATCTTGTGATTACCTAATTCACGCAAATAACCGGATAAAATATGGGTGTTTATTCTATTTAAAGCACTTAAGGGTGGTCCTACGGACCACCCGTCACATCCCCACACTTACCCGTTGCTTGTCCCAAGCAACCCATTCAAAACTATTCAGCAAACACAAGTGATCAATCATGCAAACCAAGCTAAAATATGCTGTCCTTTTACTAACCTTCAACCATACCATAAGACACACCCCTCGCCAAACTCTCGGTAACAAGAATTACTAGCATGTAATGCAAAACCACTCAATGCGTGTATGTTTGTGTGCGACAATAAGCTTGTATAAGAATCAAGTTTCCTCCTAACAAATATCTAGCATGCTTATGAATCAAGAGAGACTTACGGGTTGTAACGAGGCTAGGTGCAAAGGTAGGAAAATGGTGGAACATATATATAAGAGCTAATTTGATTTGACCCGGTTTTTATTTTCACTACTAAGCAAAACAACCATCAACTATATACAAGATATCTTCAACTTCTCAACTACTATTGCAACCAAATACTTTTTTTTTCTTTTCTCATATCTTTCTCATATTTTTTTTCTTTTTTTTTCTCTTTTCATTTTTTTTTTCATAACACATCAAACTCAACAATATATACAAGAACATCAATACTACATACTAAATCTCCTAAACCGGGTCATCTCAATAGGTAAAATTTTGTAGGAAGTAGGCTTGGGTCACAACCGAACAGTTTAAGGCTCAAACGTGGCAATCTAAAGACCAAACCCCCACCCCTCACAATACCAAGCTCATATATGTAATGTATGAGGTCCAACCCACCAATTCCCACACTCTTCACACATCTAGACGAGGCTTCCTAAAAGTCCCCTATCATTTCCAAAAGCATGCTAACTATAGGATTTAACAAGTATTCACACACAAGTTCTATTAACACACAACACACACCGCCACTCAAACAATGAAATATCAATAACAATCATGTGTGGCTCAAATCCTCACCAAGAAAAGACTAGGAATGGGTGTCGATGTGTCAAATGGCACAATATCAAGTTTTCAAATTTTAACAATTTTTTTCGCTTGGGTTTACAAAATTTTTAAAACTCTCAAAAATTTCCCCCATCCCCACACTTGGGATACATTGTCCCAATGTATGGCTTTGAGGGAATGATCGCTTTTACCCAAAAACATTAGCTTTCGCTAATACTCTCAAACCCAAGTTTCTTTTTTTTTTAGACACCACCAACTTTCACAACCCAACAACATATCAACATCAAACACCACCCTACCTCCCGAACAAAAAAAAATAACATACGAAATAAACAAATATATACAAAAAAATATACAAAGGAGCAAGATACGACCTGGCTAGTAATATTTTGGCTGTGGAGGCCCGAAGATGGATGTCATCATATCCTTCCATTCGCCAAAACCAAATGCTCCACCGCTACTGCTGCTTCCTTGATCACCACTCGGATTCGCCTGTTGATAACTCATAGCATGTGGATCCACCCACTGAGAATGATGCAATGGTGGGGTGGGGTATGACACACTACCATCATTTGGTGGCAATGTGGTGTAGTCCACAACAGGCGGATCTCCTACAATTGGCTGACCTGCTTGATATTGTTCATGCATGCGTCTTTGACGATCATCTAAATAGCGGTTGTTCACTTCTTCTTCATGGGCATACATATGAGCACGGTTCCAGTGCTCACTCCTATCATAGCTCCGCTTCAAAGCCCTTTCTATACTTGCCCCCATGAAAGTTTGTTGATAAAAAAGCACTTGGTTTGGTTCACTCCATCCTCCAAAAGTGGGAGGCCACCTTTGTTCAATAATTTGACCCATATCTCCCGCGTGGGCCCAATAAGGATCATAGGCTTGCTGTGCATAATCAAATGCACCCCCCACATAACCAGCTTGCACACCGGCCCCTTGAACTGGAGCATCAACCATAAATGCATCTTCGCGGTAATCCTCATCTCCACTTACCTCTTCATCGGTTACTTCGGGCTCCTCAGCCTCACCCGGTCGTAACGGCCTCGCATCTACCTTCAACGCTCTCCACCTTCTCCCATTTGTTTTTAACCTATGATACCTCTCCGTTTCTGTGTAAATCCAATCTGGCCCAAGATTCTTAAGGTCGAATGGTTTAAACCTCTTGTAAGAACCTTTTTCATCTCCTTTAATCGCCCCATATTTTTTTAACAACGCCGTAATCAACCGACAATGAGGTATGATCTTTCTTTCTCCACTAATTTTGCTCAACCAGATGTTATTCATCACAAGAAATCGGAAAGGGACCTTGGGAGATCCATGCATCAACATATATAAAATCGGTACTTCCTGATGCCGCACTTCCATCTTATCACCCCGCCTTGGAACCACATTATATATGCACAATGTCAACAACAATTTCGCTTCCATTTTCAAATTGCTTCTATATAACTTCCCATGTGTTGTGCCCGGAAGGAAAAGGTAATCAAGCATATTTTGCCATTGCGGATGCTCTTTGGGCTCGTGGTAAAGATATTTGAGACTCGGGTGAATGTACTCATTTGCGGGTATATCGTCAAACTTTGCTATTTTGCGCAAAGAATCATAACACATTTCTACTTTTTTTGGGTAAAGGGTTACCCCGGTGAAATTTTATATCTACCAACAAAATAAAACAGGGTGTGTCATGACATCAACACACACTTCTAGACTTGGCATACCAAGACTAGGCAAACAAACAAAAGAAAACCCGACAAAATGTCACAACCAAGAACACATTTCTACTTTCACCCCGTTACACTGTCCAACGAGTCTCATCTTGCTTGGGGACTTATACGGGGGACATTCAAGTGAAGCCACCCATTCTTGAATCTGCTTGTCGTACATCTTCTTCACTTCCCCGTCATAACACTTCAAGGCTGCACCCCAACCCAATGCTTTGAACTTTTCCGTTATCCCGAACGGCCCGAAATCAACCTCTTTGATCTCCTTCTCACAGATAAACGCTTCACCCCTTTGTTTTAAGTTATTCATTTGTTCATGAAACAGGTCCTCTCTCCATTCCTCAGGTTGGTCTAGCAATGAACCGGTTGTCCAATCCGGCTTCGGGCCCCTTGGAGGTGCATCCTCCTCCGAGTCACCAACCCGAGTCAATCTCCTCCTCTTTTGTTGCGCATCATCCCCTTGAGGCGCATTAGAAGAACTTGCAATCCCTTTTCCCTTTTTCGTCACCATGCCTACACACATCCAAACACCAACCACATAAACAAATCAAGTTAGTATTTTTCCCAATCCTCCCCACACTTGCTTCATGTTATGGGTATAAATGTGCAAAAACCAAAATTTCATTCTTTCAAGCAAAATTTTTGGTATGATGTTTCTATAAATCATAATTTTCACTAGACATCAACACATTTATGCTCAAACATTCAATGGCTCACAAATTCCTACATCCATCATGTACAAGCAAGTGTGTGTAAGCAAAAACAAAGATGAAAACTTACAAACCTCAATGTACATAAAAGAGTAACAAGAAATTGCATACCTTATAGTTGTAGAAGATGAGAATCACAAAAACTTGAAGTTCATACAAAAACCCACAAAAGCCCCAAATTTTAGGCACCCCTTAGGTTCAAATCCGACCCCAAAACAAAGGAATCTTCAAGATACAAGAGTAAATCTGAATTCCTTGTGAAATTTCACCCAAAATGGACCCAAAATTCACCAAAAACGGACTTGATTTGAGAGATTTATGAAGGTTTGAAGGTTATGAAGATTAGGGTTCTAAGAGAAGAAAGATGGAAGAGAAAGGTTGTGGTTGGGGAATGATAGATGAAAATGAGTGGATGAGGTTATTGTTGATTTTGTTTTTATTAATAAAGTTATTATTATTTTTTTTATTTTCGGGTTTTTTTTTATATACGTAACCGACAAGACAGAGCACCCAAACATTTAACTGCGAGCCGTAACCTACGGCTATATGCCGTAAGTTACGGCGGGACCTGGGAAAAAACACACCACCGTAAAACAGGGGCTATCAGCCGTAAGGTTCAATTTTGTTTGATTCTAGCCGTAACCTACGGCTATATGCCGTAAGTTACGGCTCTTGCTGGGCACATATAAGCTGACTTTTTATTAGGTTTTTTTTTTTTAAACTTATTTAAAATTGTTTAATTTTTATGGTTTTTTAATATTTTGAAAACATGAAAATTTAACCCTACCCCCCGTTAAAAACCCGTGTTGTCCTCAACACTATGCTCGGGAAATTCGCAAGGATTTCCCCACACTTGTTTCAAACACCGGTTCTAAACGGGACTTTATTCAAAACACAAAACTAAACTACAATATGTACAAAATACCAAACCTGGGCCTCTTTCAAGCTTCCTCATCATCCAATGGGCGTAAAATGAAGCCCACTTTGTCGAGATCAATATGGTTAATGTCGTTACCTTCCAAGTACGGTTTGAGTCGATGCCCGTTCACCGTTTGTTGCCTATTGGATTGTTCGTCTTCTATATCAACATCACCAAATTTTCCCACTCTTCGGATGATGTAAGGACCCATCCACTTGCTCTTGAGTTTTCCCGCAAACATCTTCAACCTTGAATTGTACAACCACACCTTTTGACCCACTTCGAAGTTCTTTTTCCTTATCTTTGCATCATGAACTTTCTTCAGTTTGTCTTTGTATGCGGAAGCACATTCATAGGCTTCATCTCTTATCTCCTCAATCTCATTCAATTGCAACTTCCTTGTTTGACCCGCTTCGTCATAATCCGCATTAACGGTTTTAATGGCCCAATGCGCTCGATGTGCTAACTCCATTGGTAAATGACACCCCTTCCCATACACCATCCGATAAGGTGTGGTTCCGATTGGAGTTTTGTAGGCCGTTCGATATGCCCACAACGCATCATCAAGTTTACTTGACCAATCTTTCCGATCCGTTCTTACCGTCTTCATAAGAATCTCCTTAATTTGACGGTTGGACACTTCAACTTGTCCACTTGCTTGCGGATGGTACGGTGTCGCCACACGATGGTTCACATTATATCTTTTAAGCAATTTTGCAAAATTAAAATTTTTGAAATGTGAACCGCCATCACTTATTATCACCCTTGGCACACCGAAACGAGCGAATATATTGGATTGCACAAACTTACACACCACGGAATGATCATTGGTCCTTGTAGCAATGGCTTCTATCCACTTTGTCACATAATCTACCGCAACCAATATATACAAGAACCCATTCGAATTAGGAAACGGACCCATAAAATCTATCCCCCAAACGTCAAATACCTCCACTACCAAAATCGGTTGTAACGGCATTTCATCTCGTTTCGAAATACTTCCCACTCTTTGACAATTTATGCAATTTCGGGCATACTCACAAGAATCCTTGAAAATCGTGGGCCAATAAAACCCACTAGATAACACCCGATAATCCGTCTTGTTCCCACTAAAATGCCCTCCACATGCCGACGAATGAGCATGGGTCAAAATCTCTAAAATTCAGTTTCGGGAACACATCTCCTTATCACTTGATCGGGTCCAATCTTGAACAAATCCGGTTCATCCCAAATGTATTGTTTAACTTGACTTAGAAATTGTTGTCGTCTCTTCTTCGTCCAATGATTCGGAATTGCACCCTTAGCCAAATAATTCACATAATGGGAGTACCAAGGTGCAACGAAAGTAGAAACGGCTAACAATTGTTCATCGGGAAACCGTTCATTAATCTCACTCGGGTCGTCAACACCTTCCAATGGGATTCGGGACAAATGATCCACAACAACATTTTCACACCCTTTCTTATCCCGAATCTCGAGATCGAATTCTTGTAACAAAAGCACCCAACGAATCAACCGGGGCTTTGCATCTTTCTTTTCCATTAGATATCGGACCGCGCTATGATCCGAATAAACAATCACCTTGCTCCCCCAAATGTAAGCTCTAAACTTGTCCAAGGCATACACCACCGCTAATAATTCTTTCTCGGTCGTGGTGTAATTCAGTTGCGCCTCGGGCAAAGTTTTGCTTGCATAGTAGATCACCACCGGTTTCTTATCAACTCTTTGACCCAAAACCGCTCCAATGGTCGTATCGCTAGCATCGCACATAATTTCAAACGGTTTCGACCAATCCGGTGGTTGCAAGATAGGAGCCTTCACCAACTGTTCCTTCAACACATGAAACGCTTGCAAACATTCGTCAGTAAAATCAAAGGGAACATCTTTTAATAATAAGTTACATAAAGGTTTTGTAATTACACTAAAGCCTTTAATAAACCTTCTATAAAACCCCGCATGTCCCAAAAATGATCTCACCCCCTTAACATTCTTTGGTGGGGGTAGAGATGAAATTACACGAATTTTTGCTTTATCTACCTCCATTCCCCGGTCCGAAATCACATGCCCCAACACAATACCCTCTTGAACCATAAAATGGCTCTTTTCCCAACTTAAAACCAAGTTTGTCTCCACACACCTTTTCAAAACTTTTTCTAACTCATCAAGACAAGAGTCAAAACTTGGCCCAAAAATGGAAAAATCATCCATAAACACTTCAAGAGAATCCCCCACCATGTCCGAAAATATACTCATCATACATCTTTGGAATGTGGCGGGAGCGTTACATAGTCCAAATGGCATTCGCCGAAAAGCAAATGTACCATATGGACATGTAAACGTGGTTTTGTGTTGGTCGTCCGGGTGAATAGCGATTTGGTTATATCCCGAGTACCCATCCAAAAAACAATAGTATTTTTGACCGGAAAGTTTTTCAATGATTTGGTCAATGAAGGGTAATGGGAAATAGTCTTTAGAGGTAGCGACGTTCAATTTTCTATAGTCGATACAAACTCGCCACCCGGTTACCGGGCGGGTGGCGATTTGCTCACCTTGCTCATCTTTTATTACCTGAATACCCGACTTTTTAGGCACTACCTGAGTCGGACTTACCCACGCACTGTCCGAAATGGGATATATGATCCCCGCATCCAACCACTTGATAACTTCCTTCTTTACCACCTCTCTCAGATTCGGGTTTAACCTTCTTTGTGTTTCACGTGTCGGCTTTGCATCCTCACTTGTAATGATTTTGTGCATTACAATGGAAGGACTAATACCTTTTAAATCGGCTATTGTCCACCCTATTGCCGCCTTGTGAGCCTTCAACACCCGTATCAACTCCTCCTCTTGAGCTACCTCCAAATTAGAAGCAATGATCACCGGTAAAGTGTCATTGTCCCCCAAAAATACATATTTTAGATGCTTTGGTAGCTCTTTCAATTCCACACTTGGTGGACATTCCAAGGACGGCTTTGTACCCGAATCAATTTCCACCGGTAGAGTATCCGTTTGGTGAGTCCATGGCGGTCTTCCTTCTTTTACCGCAAGAGCCTCTTGCTCTTTCTCTTCTTTTTCCAAATCACATGCGTGCACCTGCAAAGACACACCACGAACACAAGAACCCAAAATCTCTTCCTCGAACTCCTTTGGGTCATATTCATCTATGAAGTTTGCTACAAAACACTTATCATAAACATTAGTACCATTAGTAAAAACGTTCAATCTCATCTTTCTATTACCGAATGTCATGTCGACCGTACCATATCGACAATCAATAACGGCATGTGCCGACCCAAAATAATATTTTGTTGTTGAATTGGGTCCGCGGATGAGTAGTCTAGCACAAGAAAGTCCACGGGATAATAAAACTCATCAACCTTAACTATCACATCCCGTACAATACCCCGAGGAAGTTTATGAGACAAATCGGCTAATACCACCGTTGTCTCAACCCGTTTCAATGGACCAAAATCATATTGGTCGTATAACCCCCCGGTAAGATACTTACTCCGGCTCCAAGATCCAATAACGCCCTTGCAGTTTGAAAATTTCCAACTTGAATATTTATAAGAGGCGTTCCCGGCTCTTGTAGCTTAGGAGGAAGATCTCCTTTCAAAACCGCGCTTACCCGCTCCTTCAAATCAACCAATTTAGGCACTTTTTGTTGCCTCTTTTGGGTACACAATTCTTTTAAAAACTTGGCGTAAGCGGGTACCTGTTTGATAGCTTCAAGTAACGGAAGATTAATTTTAACCTATTTAAAAACCTCCCACATTTCCTCTTTTTGAGGCCCCCGTTTTGAAATGAAAATTTTCTTACCCGGATCTAATAAAGCCGAGGGAAATGGTACTTGACTAGATCCCTCACCCTCATTTTTATGTTCGTTTTCTTTATTAATTTCGGGTTTTTCAAAATTGGTTTTTTTAGAAGAAATAATAAGTGGTTCATTTTCTTCCTCACTATCTTGACCCGTGATATCTTCAACCACCCCATCAACCAAATCCGGTGAAGGATTGGTTTTATACTCTTTCCCACTTCTCAAAACACTTACATGGTGAATGGGAACATGATTACCTCTAGAAGTACCATGAGATGGGTTTACCTTAGTGTCGCTTGGTAATTGACCTTTATTTTTCTTCAATTCTGACACTTCGGTTGCAAGTTGACCCATTTGGGTGGTCAAAGTTTGAATTGCCTTATCTCGAGCCTCATCCTTTTGTATGCGAGCATCATCCATTTGGTTTCTCTTTTGCATCTCCGCTTGCATGCTCTTCAACATATCCATCATCTCATTTCCACCCGAAGACCCCCCTTGTTCTTGACCCGTTTTCCTTTGGTACCCTTGGTTGTTCCCACTTCTATATCCACCTTGATTGTTATAAGGTTGGCGCGAACCATAGTTTCCTTGGCTACCTTGAAAGTTCGGGTTTGATTGATTCGAAGGGTTCCCATAACGAAAATTCGGATGGTTCCTCAACCCGGGGTGGTAAGTGTTAGAATTCATGTTGTTGTAATTTCTACCACCCCCTCCTTGACCTTGACCTTGAACTGCATGCACCTCTTCATATTGCCCTTCCATCAACCCTTGGCAATTTTCAGCCGCATGACCTATTTCATTACACAAAGCACAAACATCATAAATTTGGTTAGTAGTTTGAACATTACCATCATCTATGGCGTGCACTTGAGGTCGGGAAATGGCCGGTCGGGCTCTCCTAGATGCTTGAGCTTTTCTTTTTGATGTAGTGGCCATGTTCTCCAAAAACTCCCAATCATCATTTTCGTAGTTTGTACCGAAAGTCCCACCGGTAATAGACATGAGATCACGAGCATCTTTAGCACTCAACCCCTCGTGAAAAGCATTCATTAATTCCCACAATTCAATTCCATGGTGAGGGCAATTTTTAATCATCATGTTGAAACGTTCAAATGCCTCATGGAACATCTCACCATGTTGTTGTTGGAAGCTTCTCAATCCCTTTCTAGCATCGTTTGTCTTTTGGGCGGTATAAAATTCATCGAGGAAAGTTTGTTGCATCTCTCCCCATGTGTAAATAGATGCTGAAGGCAAAGTGTAAAACCACTTCTTTGCCTTATCCTCCAAAGAGAACTGAAATAAGACCAACTTGACATCATCGGCCAAAAAACCTTGACTCCCAAAAGTGTTGCAAATTGAGTCATAGGCCTCTAGATGGAAATACGGCTCCTCCGTTGCTAGCCCTTTGTACTTCGGTAGACTTTGCAATGAATTTGTTCTTACTTCAAAAGTTCTCCCTTGGTTATTGTGAGGGATAACCACCGGTGAAGGATTTTGAGTAATGATTGGCCTGAAATGTGCTTCTATCCCCCGTGCTTGTTCCCTAAGATGCCTTCTTGGAACACCCACTCGACCCCTTGGACGAATAGGACCCATAGGTCTAGGTATATGCCCTTGTGGTGCGATTGGTTGTTGAAATTGTTGTTGGGGCATCGGTGGGTATTGAATCGGCCTTTGAAATTGCGGTTGTACATTTTGTGGCCGAATGTGTTGCAAAGGGATAGGGCGTTGCATTGGTGGCCCTTGTGGCCTCGGCAGAATGTGTTGTGGTATGAGTTGTTGTTGTGGAATCCCACCAACATTTGACATTCTTTGAGTTTGACAAGGCACATAAGTCAACTCTCCTTGATCTCCACTACCCACATAAGCATAACCCTCTTCCTCATAACCCTCGAAATCTTCATATCCTTCTTCATATCCATCTCCTTCTATACCCCCCGATGATGGCCCAAATGGAATAGATGAGTACTGAAAACCGGACTGGTTTGGTACTCCAAATGATGAAGTAGCATGAACAACAGTTGAGCCTTGCGGTAATGTATAGGTGGATGATGATTGACCTGAAGCTGGGAAGAAATGGGTAAGTGGTGGAATTGTAGAAGCAGGGCTAAAGGTAATGGTAGGTTCAGTTTGAGTATTGGTAGGTAATGTAGTGTTGGGTGATGGGATATCAAATGGTGAAGTAAATGCGGAAGTAGAACTGGGCATGGTGGTATTTGGTGAAGGTTGAGTGGATGACGGTATGAAAGGTGGTACAACTTCACCCGTAGTAGGTGGTGGTGGTGGATTATCCATGTATCGAATTGGTGTGATTGGTGTAGTTGGTGTTGTTGGTGAACCACTGATTCTGTTCTCTCTTAGCAAAATTCTGTTTCCTCTTAACGTTCGCTCAATTTCCGGATCAAATGCCAAAGGTGATAGCTTGTGAGAGCTCCTAGTACGCATTCACCTGTCAATACCTGCACACTAACACACCCAACGTAAACCAGAAAAATAACAAACTTAAAAAGAAAGAAAGAAAATAACACACGTTGCGCACTACTCCCCGGCAACGGCGCCAAAATTTAACGTGATGTCGTGGGTCACGCAAATTTAATCCCAATAACAACTATATAGATAGTGGCAAGTGGGTATCGAACACAGGGAGTTTGTGGAAAGTGTGTTATTTGAAAGTTTATCTAATTTAACTAAATTAATCTAATTGCAAGAGAAATAAAATTCAAGAGTTTATGTGAGTGAATTGGTTTTAGACTTAATTAAACTAAGTAAATTGCAAGAGAAAAGTTTGGTTGTAAGCAAATTTAGAGACAAATGACCATCCTAGATTTCCGGTTTGTTTCGACATTCATATTATCATTCCACTAGAAAGAACTACATAGACATAGCTCATGCGTGATTACTTGCAGTGATGAAAGGGAACTAAGTACTCAGATTCCTAGAACGTGAGGTTGTTACCCGATGATCAATCAACCCTTACCCAATCCTAATTCTACCCATGATATCTCGATTGCCAACGGCACCAAGAACGTATGGTTTCAAACTAGATTAACATAAGAATTAACACGTTACTAACAAACAATCACACACCATAACAAACCAACCAGAAAGATAAGGATTGCTATTCTAGAAATTAGGAAATCAAATACAAAATGTCTCAAACAAACCTTCAATCTAGGACAATCATAAAGTGTTTAGCCACTCATGGCTTGAACAAACGTCATAGCAATAGTTTCAATGTTCATCAAGATAAAAAACAATAAAACTAATGATTGAGAAGTGTTCCTGTTGCCAAAAGTCCCCAAGAGAGCTCACCAATTCGTCCATAATGATTGATAACCGAAAACAAGTGAAAAGCCACCATAAAACCACTTCAAAACCGTATTTAATATGGAGGTTACATGACAACATCAGTCGGAGAGCCGTAGGTTACGGCAGTCAACAAGCCCAGAAAGTCAACACAGAGCCGTAAGCTACGGCTAGGTGCCGTAACTTACGGCTGTCATCATTCCTTTACGGTCCTGATCCCCTGTTTTACGGCTGTCTTTTGGAATGAGTATGAGGGCCGTAACCTACGGCTGGGAGCCGTAGGTTACGGTGCTGAGCATGATAATTCTTCTTGTTCTTTATCAAAACTTGATTTCTTCAACACTTTGATTCTTCAACCTCTAGCATCCATTCGTGCCTCCTAAAACCTTCATCTTAAACACTTTAATACCTGCATCATCAATATCTTGTGATTACCTAATTCACGCAAATAACCGGATAAAATATGGGTGTTTATTCTATTTAAAGCACTTAAGGGTTGTCCTACTGACCACCCGTCAGAGTGACAGGCCCCAAAGCTTGTAAATGTATATGTTGGAAATGGAAATTTATATTATATTGTTTTAGAACAAGTGTAGTCCAATTCATACGCAAAATTTAAACCCAAATTCCACTCTTTAGAAATAGTGAGTATTTCACATCTCTGTATATATTTCCATCATCAACAACATCATCTTTACCCACTCAATCTATATCTATATCTAATTATATCTCCTTCACTATCACGATGTGCTAGGTTTTATGATAATGGCTTGAATACCCTCTGTTCCCATTATCTCTTGTAATATATACGACCTATTACAATAGTTTAAATATGGATATGTGCAACAGAATGATAGCCATATATGGAGAGAATAATCAATCCTAATATACATATGCTATTACACCCCCGCAGTCGAAGCGTGAGGAGGCCGAATGTTGAGACTGGCTCGAAAATCATCGAATAAAATCCGTTGTAATCCTTTGGTAAATATGTCCGCAATCTGATGTCGGGATGGAACGTGAAGAACTCTGACCTGGCCGCGCTGAACTTGTTCTCGAACGAAATGTATGTCAAGTTCTATGTGTTTGGTGAGTTGATGTCGCAATAGACTAGGGTGGCGCGATTGAGTGGGTGATGAAGTTCCAAGAGTAAATTTCGTAACTAACAAATTTCTACAACAACGTTAGCTACTCCATGATATTCAGCCTCGGCACTCGAACGTGAGATGGTTGGTTGACGCTTTGACGACCACGAAATCAAATTATCCCCATAATAGACGCAATAACCACTGGTGGAGCGGCGAGTATCCGGGCACCCCGCCCAATCCGCATCCGTGTGTGCGTGAAGAGACGAATTAAGAGAAGAACCAAGTGTGAGACCATATGAAGTGGTTCCCTTTATGTAGCGGATGACGCGTTTGAGTGCATTCCAATGATCAGTCTTTGGGGCATGCATATGAATAAAAATTTGCTGAACGGCATAACTGATGTCGGGGGCGGGTAAATGTTAGATACTGAAGTGCTCCCGCAAGGCTACGATATATTGTTGGATCATGAAAATCGGTACCCGATGTAGCACTAAGTTTGGCATTAGTGTCGACTGGCATGGAGACCGGGTTACAAGACTGCATACCGGCTCTCGTAATGATGTCATGTGCATACGACTGTTGAGACAGGAACATATTGTTTTGCTTGTGGGTAACCGAGATGCCAAGAAAGAAACTAAGGGGACCGAGGTCTTTCATGGCGAACTCATTTGCTAGATTAGTCATCAGTCACTTGCGAAGCTGGTCCATAGATATGACCAGTAGGATGTCATCCACGTAGAGAAGCAAGTGTGCGACATCATTGCCATGATGAAGAGTGAATAAGGAGGTATCACATTTGCTTTGGTGAAAACCCAAAGTGAGAACGTAATCCGTGAACCGTTGGTACCAGGCACGCGGAGCTTGTTTTAGGCCAATAGAGACTTTTTGAGACGACACACATAGTCAGGAAGGCCTTTGTAGCGAAACCCCATAGGCTGGTACATGTAAACGGTCTAATTTAGATTGCCATGTAGAAAAGCATTGGTCACGTCAAGCTGATGGACCGCCCATGATTGAGACAAAGCAATAGATAATACGCTACGAATCGTTGTCGGTTTAACCACCGGACTAAAAGTATCCCCACAATCGATGCCTACCTGTTGTAAACGCCCATCACATACCAGCCATGCCTTATATCGTTCCAAAGTACCATCAGATTTAAATTTGTGCTTAAATAGCCACATGCTGCGAATGACATTCATATTTGGTTGACGTGGTACAAGTTCCCAAGTCTCATTTTTAATAAGAGCATCGAACTCATTGGTCATGGCGTCGTACCATTCCGGTATGGACAAGGCATCTATTGGGTTTTTAGGAACGGGTATGATTTTGGTTGTGGTTGTGGTGTGAAGATTGTTGGGTTTGAACCCTACCAAAGGAACATATGATGTAAAGCCAAAACCAGGTCACAACAGTGGATTCACAATAAACAGTAGTTTGCACTAGACTTTCCCCTTGAAAGTGATTTGAAACATCTGATGACCTCCAATCCACTGATTTGTACAACTGCTGACTTACAACTGCTGATCACACTAAAGTCTGATGAAGCACAAAGCCCTGCTGTTCAATCTACTGCTATGGGTCAAGCACTGCTGAGTTACAACAAGTACTGCTGGGCTCACATCAGTGGAAGGTTTCAGCAGTTGTTTAACTTCTTTTATGTTATATATTGTAGTTAGTGGTTAGCATAAGCAGTGTCTGTATTAGATCAGTAGTTAGAGTTTGTTAGTTTGTTAAACGTCACTTTCATGGTGATGTCAGCAAAGATGCTTCAGTGGTTTGGCTGTGCCTATAAATGGAACAGTACCCTGTACTGTTTCATTTGATGGACTGAGTGAGTTCTTCTCCTCTGATCCAATCCTTTCATCTTGTGCAATCAACCATGGAGTATCAGGCTGAGGGGGAGTTTAGTTTGTAAGCTTGCTTTGTAATCTTTTGATTTGTATTGTAATCATTCGACTCAATGAAAAGCATGTGTTTCTCAAAACTATTTTCCTCTTTGATTGTGTTTACAAAGTTTGTGTTCATTTCCGCTGCATTTAAACTCTGTTCATTTCTATTGATTTGTTCAAATTATACAGACAAACACAATCATGAGGAGACTCAGATCCTAACAATTGGTATCAGAGCTTGGACAGTCAAATTCGATCTAACAATCAATTTGACATAACAGTTCAGCTCAAAATTCATTGATACTAAGGTTGATTGTATTCAGTTGAAAAATAGAGTAACGAGTAATCACGTTCAAAGTGGCTATTCAAAAATTCTGTAAAACAACCAAGATGTCATAGGACACACAAATTTCATATAACAAGTGACGTCATGCATAAATCACCTATAGTTTTCAGATCTGAAAATATATCTGATAACTGTGGTATAATTATTTACGAAAATTGATTTCAATTGTTGTTTTGAAGTTCGTTTTGTTTCCATCATGTTTCCTGCTAAAGTGTGTACCTCATGTCAACAAAACCTATGTTTGATTAAATAACATTAGTGTTTTTGTTAACATAAAAAGAGGGAAATTAAAACTTTAGTTACTAGATCTTATGTGTTGAAAAACAGGTTGGGAATCCTGTTGAAAAGGACCAAATCAACTTTGCTAAAAACACATTAAGAAAATCAGGTGTTAAAATAGTCCAAATCATATGTAATGTGAGATTTGACATATGCATGTACAAAATATGACCAGATCTCAAAAACATTGCTGCAAAATGATTCTGGAATAAGTATTCCTTCAATAAAACCTCCCAGTGAGTATTTCAGTACTTATGTATGGGAAGGGTAAAAAGGGAAGAAGAAAATTACAAAACCTCAAAAGTGTGTTTATCTCAAAACTTTTGAAGTAAAGAGTATAAATGTAAAACACTTAAGAGTACAAAAATAGGGTGGACAATGGTTATCAAGCAACTGTGTGCATTCATTGGTACATGAAAGTTCAGGTAAAAATAGTATCACCAGTGATTTAACTTAAAAGAGGACTAGACAAGTTTCGCAGAATCATCCCATAGTAAAAAAAACGTATGTGAACATGTCTCCTCATTTTTGCAATCAATGGACAAGGAAATGGTTCCAAACAGTTATCAAAATGCATTTTACAACTACTTACCATTTTCCTAAATTTAAGTTTGATAAGATCATGATCCTATAACAAGTCATATTTGAAAATATACCAGATCCTTTTGATGTTGTTTTCATGAAGACCTTTAATTATTTTTTATAAAGGTTTCTCTCAAATAAAGCAGGATATATTACTCTTCATTTTTCCTTAAGAGTGATATATTTTGTACTTTTGCTTGTTTTTTATAACAAAAGTTTCAAACACCTGTCAGGATTATGTACCATCATTTTTTATGTCCTTGAAAATAGGTCAAAAGGAAATGGTACAAGTGTCAAGGTCATGTCAAACTGAAGTTTGTTTTTAACACAGACCAAAGATTGATTGCTAAACAGATCTTAAAATGCTTGGGTATTCATGTCCTAATTCAAATATTATGACAAAAATGAGTAGCCATAGTAAAAAGTTCCCATCATCTGGGGTACTAAACCACTGTCAGGAATCTATAAAAGTTTCAAAACTTGTATTTGACATATGGCACAACCTTGAATGAAAAATTCTGTAAAGACTGCTGACATATTGAACTTGACAATCTGCATCTAAAATGTATTTTGTTGAGGATAGTAATCATGCAGATATTTCAGAATCACCATCAACAGATGTTAGACTTGATATTGTGTTTTCACAAAATAAAATCATTTCTTTCATCAGAATAGCTGATGCTCAAATATTTGTTAAAAGTTTATCCACTGGTGCACTAACAGTTGCTGATATACTAGTCTTTCAAATCTTTACCATTACTTTACCCCTAACCACTGTTTTGTTCGAACATCTGTTTCCTAAATACTGTCGACTACTGAAAGTCAACCCCTGATCTTTCATTTTCTTGGCAAACACTGATGCTCAAAATCAGTGTCTTATCCACTGATATACTGTCCACTGATAGTAAAAATCACCCACTGCCCTCATATTGTTACCGTTGTAACCACTGATACTTGCTTCATCAGTGGTTCTCCAAAATAACTATCCTCCATTATTCATCTTCTCATCAGAGGTTGGCACGTGGTCAGTTTTTAGCCTTTAGATCTTTGTAACCGCTGCCACATCAGTATTCACTTTTTTTCCTAAATAAAACCCTGACTAAAACCCCAAACAGGTTTTTACACTGTCGAATTGAATTCCAAAATTCTCTTCTCAAAGCAGTTTCCAACCTTCCATCCCAAATCATCCTTCGTTCTTCTTCATCAAGATGACGAAATCAAAATCAAATTCATCCTCATCTTCCAAAGAGGACACTCAAATGGTCGCTGAACCCATTGAAATCCCATACAAATCTCCTCACAATTATTTGGGTCTACTCACAATACCCACTACCACCAACACTTTCGATTCCATCATCGACATCATGTCTGCATCAAAGTACAAAACTTTGCTAACAGCTGATGCTCCAATCTATCAACAAACCCAGAGAGAGTTTTGGAAAAATGCTACCCTTGACAAACAAGGCGAGAATGTCATAGCCATCAACTCTTCCATACAGGGTAAAACGATTCAAATTACTCCGCAATCCATCTCAGAAGTCTTTAAACTCGATGATCAAAAAGGTAAAGCTTCTTTTCTTAAAAGCGAGTTGAAAACTGGTTTTCTGAAAAGGGGGTATGCAGAACAAACAAAAAAGAGACACCTTACAAAAAGGTTTCTTACCTTCTACACCTAGATTCTTATTCCATACACTTTTGATGTGCGTTTCAAATAAAACAACTGCTTTTAACGAAATACCATTGAAGATCCAATGTCTGGGGTATGCTATTTTACATAATGAAAATTATAACTATTCCCATGAGATCTTTGATGACTTGGTAAAAAATGTTGATAGCAAATCATTTTTACTTTTTCCAAGGTTTCTAAGCTATTATTTTAAACAAAAATTTGGAAAGGAAAATGAAAATCTGCTCAAACAAGGTGTCTATTTTCAAATAAAAGGTTTAACACCTGTGTTAGGACCGGTTTTGACTCCGAAACGATTGCGAACCGAACGTGTGACGTGCGGAATCCGTACACGAACGTGACCGAACACACGAGAACGTAATATAAACGGTGATTCTATTAACAGATCTGAAAACATACAGAGCACCTGAATCACATGGAGCACTTTCTCTCTCTAGCTTCTCAATCTAGATCTAGAGCTCTTCAAGTCTCCAAATGTGGCAAAAGTCACAAAAGTTCTAAACCTAATACCTTAGGTTCCTATTTATAGGCCAAGGGGCTTTAATGAGATTCCTCATTATTACAGAAATGCCACCTTGCCTTTTACTATAATATAACAATATAAAGCTAGAATTAAATTGTTTCAGCTACGATTTGAGATGACGGAGGCGATAGACATAAATGCACTAACAGAATCCCCCTTGGATATTGCCGCAATCAATCTCAAACATTTAGTCAGACTCGTAGCTTCTGGTCTTTCTCTCTCTCATTGAGTCTTCTTGAAGCTTTAACACGTTTTCAGCAACGAAGACTCCCTCTTGCTTGAACAGAATCCCCGTGGATCTGTTCTCAGCTTCAGCTTCTTCCTTTCGGTAGACTCTATCTTCGGGCTCCCCCTTTTGTCATGCTTCCGTGCTTTTGGTATCGACATCTGGCTTTTCGGATACAAACTCCTTGAGGATAATTACCTGGCACCTTGAATGCACTCTTCCTCTTGCGTTGAGCTCGTCTTCAGACTCCCCCTTAGACTCGACTGTCGGGATCGTAGTCTGGTACAACATCTGCAGATCTCAAACGTTTATAAGTACAAACATTTTGAATATCAAATTATCCAGGAATTGTAACCTGGCTCTTTTAAACTTTCTAAATCAAGATTATGGCTTTAAGATATAATAAAATGAATATATCCAGAAATACTTGATTCATTCCCCCTATCAACAATCTTTATAGATTTGGCAGTTTTAGTAAACAGATTTGGAAACTGGCTCTATTACAATAGATTTTAACAATCTTAGCATCCAAATCCCTCACAATTAATCATCCAAGTCCAACTTAATGACCTTGGAGATATCACAAATTGTTTTTGATTTTTGATTTTTTGATTTTAAAACTACAAGTTTCAAATTAATGAACTCGATTTATTTTCAGAAACACGATCAGCATACTTAAATTTTGAAACTCAGCATTCAGACATCGGTTGTCGAAACTAAAACAGAAATCAAAATCTTTTTGTATTTTTCTGAAATATAAAGCAGTAAAGAAATATTTATAAACATATTTACAGACAATATTTTTGTTTGAGTTCGCGTCAGAGTATCATATCAGTTTTTGACAAATCTCTAGTACTGTTGAGCTTTTTAACACATTAAGTTCTAAACGATTCACTTAGATTGTCAGTATACTGATCCACTTAAATTTTCACACAAAGTTCAACTGATTCGAGATACGAATTTAGTGATTTAAGAACTTAAACTTATTCGCGTGTCCCACCTCAGAATATACTCTCGTATCCAGATCCCAATATTCCGTCTTACAGGTGAGTATACCTAGATGATATCGGTAAAGGGTTAAATGCGAAACCATGAGAGCTCAGGTTAGAACTTCCGTTTAGCAGAGAGATGTTGGTTCGACTTTAGGTTTGTTCCCTTTAGAGAATCTTTTCTTCAAAAGCACATGATTAGCATTTTGCAATGTTTCATCATTTTTTATGCTGAGGGTGAGCTATATTTCAAGCAAGCGTAAAGTATTATACGGGGACTAGGCCATTGCTTCCGCAAAATCAGAAGTCCCGGGATAATACCCCAGATATCACTAAGCATAAAGACCTAGTATCTCAGAAAGAGGGGTATTTCAAACAAGATTTCAGGGGTTACCTATATATCCGAGAGATGTTCCCCACGAAATAAGAAAGTATATGATATTTAGGTTTATATCTCGAAAACAATCTACTAAGCATGTAAAAACCTACTGGCATATCATCAGTGAGACCGTTTATCACATTTTAACTTTCCATTTCTTTAGAGAACTGTGATTGTCTACTGATGTACTATCATTTCCTCTTTTTACACAGAAACTCATTTTTGAATTTTATCATGTTTTTGACTTTTTCAAATTTTCTAATGTTTTTGGATTTACTGACAATTTCATACTCCCTGTAACACCCCAAAAACGGGTTTGGTAATCAAACCACGTTAATATTAATGACTTGGTAAAATACCGTTAGAGGTGAAAATTTACCCGGTAAACAATAGGTTTTAAATAAATAAATCTAATATTTAATAAAAGGAGGATAAATACTTTGAGAAAGCAAAGTAGATAGAAGGCCCGAATTAACGGGACCTAAAAATAAACTGAGTCATAAATTCCCCGAACCCACTAAGTTAACTAGGAATGTTTAACCTAGTTAATAAGTGGGAATATTGTTATTAGAAATAAGTAGGTTGTGACCTACATAATAACGAACCAAACACGAGGGGTTAGAGTGGGATAACTAGAAAAGTTATTTAATTAAATCAAACACACACACACACACACACAGTGTGTGTTCTGGATCGAGTTCAGGGGCGACCAAGAGGGTGAAACCCTAAACTCTCACAAATCTATCAAATTGAAGGCCCAAATGGAGTCTAAATTCACAATTGAACATGGATTAATGATCACCCAAGCTAGGGGATCATAAGGTATGTAAAATCTTGATGTTTGGTGAAGTTGTAAAAATTGGATAATCATCCTAATCGCGAATTAGGTATGGATTAGAGAAGCTATGGCTAGATTAGTGATGTATACTTGCTTAGGAACGAAAACCTAAGTGAAAATCATACATAACATGCTATGAATTGAAGGACTTGATGAGTTAACACACTTAGATAAGTGGTTTTTAATGTTATGATAAAATTTATGATATAGCTATGCTTAGAATCAACATGCATGATATCAAATAGAAAGTGTTTGATTAAACCATGAAATTGGGTACAAGATCATACTTCTCATGAAATGGGTTTAGTATGATATAAAAGAATTGATGTTAAGATCATGATATAGATGCTTGAAATCATGTTACCTAGTAGTTAGTGAGTAAAATTTGAAGTTCGTTAAAGGTTCGGACGAAATGCCTAAGTGAAATTCAATAAAACAAATGTGCATTGAATAAGTCGATAAGTCGATTGACTTTAAAAAGTCAAACCGGCCAAGTGTATGATCGAATGATAAATTTGACATAAAAGCGTAGGATGGTTTAGTTGTAAATGATTGCGACTAACCTAACCATCTTACAATTACAATGATAGTTTGACGCTTGGCAAGCTAGGTGAAAGCTTGGGGAAGGAAGCGGGTCAAACGAATCAAGAATGAATGAAAAGCGTAATTCGGATGCGAGGTAAGTATAGCTTACACTAGTCTTATACTTTAGAATATTCTCTTATCGTATTAGTTACGAATAAGATAAATACATAGTTGTGGTATGATGTTTCGGCGTGTAGACGTACGGAACAAGATAGTCGAGCATGACAAGAAACCATGTAGATGGTTCAAAAGGAGTTAAATCGGTAATTTCATCATTTTATGACAAATGGAAAATGAACTTTTAAATGGTTACCTTATAGGGTAAACTAAAACAAACAATAAGGGTAAAACGGTAAATTGGTCACGCGTCGGCCATAACTATTGGTTTTAAAAGACAGTTATGAAGTAAGCCTTCATAGGCCGAAAAGTGTTAAGAAATGACTTATAAGTAAAACGACCGCACGATGTAAATCGGAGCGAGTCATATAGTCGAGATGAAAATACATGTCATCTCGCTAATATAATCGGTCATTTAGACCAAACGGGTCAAAGGGTGAAGATACCACCTTTTGATAATAGCGACTATTGATTCTTGTCGAGTTGTATGATTTCAGGAATAAATGTAGAAATGATATTTGCATCGCTATTATTTAGCGAATATTATAGCAAGGCATTAAAATAGGTCAATACATTGACCCGAGCCAGGTATGTGTAATAGAGTAATTATTCATTTAGAACGTAAGGTTCAATGAGCATTAAATGAAGTCTTAGATAGACAATGAGTTACTTAAATGGGTAAACCGAATGTTTTAAAAGAGGGTCGTGGCGTTTCGAAGAGCATAATGACTTTTCGAACAAGATCATAAATCAAAAGAAGAATTATGGGTCAAACATGCTCTCAAAAGACCTTGTCGTAATTGAAAGACTAAAAAGGACCAAAACGCCCTTGTTAGCTAATTCGAAGAAACAACCTTTAAAGGTTGTTTGGAAACGAGTTTTATGATTAGGTAAATACTTAGAATAAGTATAGAAGCTGAAAGAGGTATTATATTAGTCAAATGGCACTATTTGAGTTTTTGCCGTAAATAAATGATTCGAGAGGTAAAATTTGGTTTATATAGATCACCACATTAAACCAAACCATAAATACAGTTGTGGTGGGAGATTATAGGATAAGAAATGTGGTGATGGAATGCTAGAAGCAATCGAAAGCGATTTTAGGCTCAAAAGTGCTTAAATACCCTTAACGGGTCAAAATAAGCATACGAGCGAAAATGGGTTTAAATTGTGTAATAAACCTGTGATTAGAACCTAAAATGGTAGATAACATTAATTTGAAGAAGTGTATGTGATATAGGAATCAAACAAATATGTTTTGTTTGATAAAATGCATAAACGGGTTAAAATGCGATAAAAAGGTAACAAGTCGAAGGCTTAGATGTCTCAAAAATTTATTATGTTGGATGTTGGATTTTAACTCAATATGATGAAGAATTTAATTACGGACGCGTAGGAAAAAGAATCGGGTAAAACGGATTAAAAACGAGAGAGTTATGCTCGTTTCCGTGAAATCGGGTCATGCTGGGAATGTACAGCAACTGTTTAAGCACAATCTGTGAAAAAGGGGCCTAGGCGTCACGCGACGCCCCCTAGTTCCGGAAAAAAAATTATTTTTCGTTGTTTGACCCATGTAACTTGCTTAAACTATTTATTTAACTATCAAAACTAACTTTTAAGTTGGTTTTGATTACAGGTGATCGCCAAGAGTGCCCAGATGAAGATCAAGCTCGACGAGGAACCGAACACGATAAAATTCAACACTCGAGATTAAAGCTTCCGCACAGCGTTACGTCATAACTTTTAAACGACGAACTTATTTATATTATGTTGAAAACTTTTAAGTTGTAAAAGTTTTAGATTACTCGTATTTTCTTAGGATACTTAATCGTAATTACATGTTTATTTTCGTTATTTATACGAAAACCTTTAAAATAATAACAAGGGTGTTACAAGTTGGTAATCAGAGCTTAAGGTTGTTGACAAAATGTGTTCGGTTCGAGGCTTGATCGCAATCCGGTAAGTACATGTATATCAATGGTTTAGTATGATTAAAGTGTTGAGAACAACACATATGGTTATCGTGTAATACACGTTACACCAATAAAAACGATATAGAATAGATATAGTCAACGAAATTACACACGTTAATGCGTATAGTAGAAAAGCCTTTTATTATAATATGGGTATCCTTTAAAGTTGAAATTACTAATTGTTGTATATGTTTTAGTTGAAGGACACTCGCATATGAGGATAGCGAGAGTTTAACAAATCGCAAATTTGACAGACGAACGGTCCAAAGAGTATGCTCATCAAGGACCTAAATCGCGTAACGGTCGCGAACAAGGCTAATGGCAAGAGGAACCCGTTAGGGCAAACATTACCAGGTGCACATTTTAAATTTAACTGCAACAAATAGTAATATGCAACAAATATGTAGAAATTGAAAGTTGCATATGTAGATTAAAAACTTGGAAAAACCCGAATAGAAAATGTATTCGGGATATTGTTTCCAAGAGAAACAAATAGAGGCATTACATACATAGGGCATGATGTGAAAACTATAAAAAGGTCATGCGTGTCATGTGTTAATCGCTTACCTTTTTCAAGTAATGTCACGACCCCCGACCCGGTTTGACCCGTTTCAGGAGCCGCGGGACAGAAATCCTGTGGTATTTAATTAATTGAGTTTGACAGCGGAAGTTTTCATCAGGATCTTTTAAAATGTAAATATTTCCCGATTATTTTATTTCACAATTCGGGATAAAACCCGGTAATTTACAATAGTTTGATTTCACGAAGAAATCTTTTATTTTACAAAACATGTTTCTTTATTTTATACTGAGCCACTCCTTTGAGCTTGTAGTGCTATATGGCGCTTTTCCTGATTCATAACAGATCACCTGAAACATGTTTGAAAAAGGTTTTGTCAGCGGGAAATACTGAGTGAATCATCCTATTTTGCATAATGATACATAGTTATAAATTACAGCATAAGAGCGATTACAATGGCTTTTATCTTATTTTTATCGGGCGCTCTGTCACAATGGTGACGATGGTCATACCACTATTAGGTCAATGAACCTAAATAGTGATGATTATCCCTAGTAGGTCAATGAACCTAACTGGGAGAAAATTAGTAATGTGCACAATACCCCACTAGCCAGTGATTCAAGATATCCACGACTTAGTCCCTGTAATTAAAACTTTTGAAAATAATTTGAGGTATTGTAAAATAGTTGATAAAAAGAGAATGACTCACATTGCAGATTTATACGGGCAGAGTTTGGCCTATTGATTTAGCCTTTTATCCTAAATTTAATAACAGGCACACAATTCTGGGTTAGTAATCAATCCAGCATTTACGATAACTCACGAGATCAACCCTCACAATAAATGACAAAGTGCTATGCTTAAACATCCATCGAATTAACGACTAATGACAAAGCATCACCCTAATGTGGGCAGCACTTAAACATCTATTGAGTACATTGATCGATCGGAAAATGAATTGTAGCAGCGATTGTGCTAATACCCTGATTGCGGCGTCGATTATTAAACCATGTGTGTTAATTGGAGTATACAGAGCATAACTCAGCGTATTTTTCGAATTTCTTCGTCATTCTGAAGCCAGAATTCAAGTCCCAATCTCCTGTATTTATAGGTGAATTTTGACCCTCAGGCGGCCCGCATGAGATCTTAAGCTAACCTTATGCGGCCCGTGTAAGAACTATTTTTAGGCATAGGGTTGCCACGTGTGGGACTAGCTCAGCTGAGTCGACAGTTTCTGAAAATTCGAATTGGACAGCTATTTATGTGGATAAACGTAACTAGGAAATACCCCCCCTGAGTTTTAGGGGCCCTGATCCTGATTCTGATTTTCCTGAAAATCTTAGGGTTTGTGCATAATCACTTGGGTTTCTTAATTAGGGTTTCCTATTAGTCAATTAAAGTAATAATTAGTACTTTTTGATGAGAGTTGTTACATTCTCTCCACCTTAAGAAAAATCTCGTCCTCGAGATTTACTGGAATAATTGTGGGTATTTTCGCTTCATTTCTGATTCCAGCTCCCAAGTGTATTCAGCTCCTCTCTTTGAATCCCACTTTACTTTAACTAGCACTAGGCGTTTGTGCTTGAGAAACTTCACTTTTCGGGCTTCTATCTGAAGAGGTTTCTTCACAAATTTTAACTTTTTGTTTACCTCTATATCTTGAAGAGGTAATACCCAAAGATTTATCTGATAGATATTTCTTGAAATTGGATACATGAAATACATCATGTACTCCAACTAACTCTCCTGATAAGCAACTAGTCCTATATGTTAGATTACTGGAAATGGTACTACTTACTTTGTACTTAGCTCTCCTTTCTTATTCCTTTCTAAGGAGATACTTTCAATTACATTTTGTCTCCAACTCGAACTCCAACAGCTTTCATCTATTATCTGTATAACTTTTCTGATGATCTTTTGTCGTCTTCATCCTTTCCTTCGTGATACTGAATATCACAGTTGTAGTCACTTAGGATTTTCATCCATCTCCTTTGCCTCATGTTTAATTCTTTTTGCCCAAAAATATATATCTTAAATTCTTATAATCCGTATTGATAGTACACTTACTTCCATACAGATAATGTCTCCAAATCTTAAGGCAAAAAAATTATGGTTCCTAATTCTAACTCATGAGTGGTATAGTTCCTTCGTTCTTTTTCAATTACCTTGATGCATATGCAATTACCTTTTTGCGTTGCATTAACACGCATTCAAATCCTAACTTTGAAGCATTACCATATACTTCAAAATCTTTAGTTCATAAGGCTAATATCTGAGTATTTGGTTAATTTCTGCTTTAAGATCCTCATTCAAACTTAGCTATTTTACAGGTTAACTTAGTTAATAGTATAACTATCTTAGAAAAATCCTTAATAAATCGTCTGTAGTATCCGACTAAACTTCTAATTTCCATTGCGGATTAGGGAACCTTTCATTTGGTAATATCTTATCAGGATTTACGTGAATACCTTCGGAATTCACCATATGACCTAAAATTGCACTTCTAGCAGCCAAAATTCATTCTTCGAAAATTTGGCGTAAAGCTTTTCTTTTCTTAACAAAGTTAAGAGTACATGTAAGTGCTGATAATATTCTTCCTGATTTTTGGAATAAATAAGTATATCGTCGTTGAAGACAATTACCAATTTATCCAAATATGGTTTACAGATCCTATTTATCATGTCCATGAATGCTGCAAGTGCATTCGTTAACTCGAAGGGTATGAGTGTAAACTCGTAATGACCATACCTAATCTTGAAAACAGTTTTAGGTAGGTCTTCCTCTTGTACTTTCAATTGATAATATCCGGAACATAAGTTGATCTTAGGAAAATATCTATTTCCCTGGAATTTGATTGAATAAATCATCAATTCTAGGTAATAGGTATTGATTCTTAATTGTAACCTTATTCAATTCCTTATAATCAATACACTTTCTCATCGAACCATCCTTTTTCTTAACCAACAATATTAGTGCCTCCTGCGAGGATAAACTAGATTGTATGAAATATTTAATTGCTTTTTCAATTTTAATATTTCTGTAGGTGCTAACCGATAAGGTTTTTCTGGCTTATCGGTAAAATTCCTGGAATTAGATGAATCCAAATTTTACCTCCCTATCTAGTGGTAATCCTGATAATTCTTCTGAGAATACATCTGGGTATTCTGAATTTACAGAAATTTCCTTAATTTCTTTATCTTTAGTATTAATGATTACTGATATCAAATATACTATTCCTTGCTTTCGTTCATAACTAACAACTTTCATTAGATATGAACTTTAGGGGTTTACATGGCTTATCTCCTGTAATCATTATTACTTCTCTAGTGGTGCACAAATTTCTATGGAATTCTTATCATAGATAATTCGAGCATAGTTGTTTACTAATCAATCCATTCTTAGCACAATCTTGATTTCAACTAATTTCATAGATAATAGGGTTGCAGAAAATTTATGACTTAAAAGTTCCATTTCTCCGTTTTGCAGAACCTTATTTACTTTAACGAAATTCCCATCTACCAATTCTACTGTAGAAATTTATCTAATGCTGGTTAACGGTAAGTTAAGAGTTTGGCAGAGTAAAGTATTTATAAAACTTTGGTTTGCACCAGAGTCAAATAATACTTTTGTGTAAACGTTGTAAGCTAAGAACATACCGGCTATCACATCTGGAATCCTCTCGGCTTCTTGAGTAGTCAGCAGGAAGGCTCTTACATTCCTTTTTGCTCCTTCTGCTGGTTTGGCTTGATTGTCAAATGGTTTGTTCAGTTTTGGACAATTTGGCCTAAGATGTCCAGTTTCTCCACAGTTGTAGCAAACTGAAAATTTCTTCCTCCTACAGTCTTCTTCTTGATGCCTTGGAATTTTGCAAAAATTGCAATATCCTTTGCATCTTCCAAAATGCTTCCTTTTGCAAAAATTGCAAAATGGGTTAGTAGAAGATTGCCCATTCCCTCATTTCTTGAAATTGTTATGGTTACCCGAACGAAATTCTTGGGTAATCTTTTGGGCTACTTCCTTCCTTCTATTTTCTTCTCTTGTCCGTACTAGCTCGTCAGTCAGAGTATTGGCTAATTCTACTGCATCATCAATCGTATGAGGTTTCGCAGCCTTGACGATATTACGGATTTCGGAAATCAATCCCCAAATATAACGAGAAATAAGTACCGGCACTGGCGAAGCCAGGGTTGGTACCACTCGAGCATACTCAAAGAATGTCGTAGTATACCCTCGACAATCTACATCCACCATCCGATGGGTTAAAAACTTATTTTCCATTTGTTCCTTTTCATACTCAGGACATAATTTTCTTTCTACAAAGCTCTTAAATTCTTCCCAGTTCATAGCATATGCTATCCTTCTTCCTTTTGCTTGTAACACCGTATTCCACCATTCTAGCGCCACTTCTTTGAAAAGGTTTGACGCATACATGACCTGATCATCATGAGCACATTTACTTATGGCAATTACTGCCTCGGTTTTCTCTAACCAACGTAGTGCCGCAGTCGCTCCTTCATTGCCTGCAAACTCAGTGGGTTTACAAGCAAGAAATTCTTTGTAAGTGCAACCAGGCGTTGCAGTTTTCCTTTTCTTAGGGAGCGGAGCTTGCCGTGGTTCATTATCATGATTAACATGATTATTTCCTCCGTTTACGCTATTACTGAAATTATCTTCAGAAATACGTTTACTAGGAACAATTTGTTGCGGTTCGATTGGATTTTTAATAGCAGCAACGATTGATGGAATAGCATTGGCTATCCCTTGAGCAACTATTCCTGGAATAGCGTTGGCTATCCCTTGAGCAACAATATTTTCTATATCCTACCTAGTCATAAATTGTTCCCCCGGTTGTTGCTCAGATTGATTAACCTCATTAACTGGTTCATTATTAGCGTTTTCCATCTGATAACTAATTTATAGATAAATAATTAGTATAAAGGAAATAATCCAATGTCACAATTTAATTGCATATAATCACGTAAACGAATATACAACAAAATTGTAAATTTTTCTAAAATTTTGTTTGTTTTATAGATTATATCATGCTTCTATATACAACCGTTTTATTATTTATTTTACACATACCGATTTTACTATTACTATTACTATTACATAACCACAGTTTTATAAATCCCCTATCCTTTTGTCAGATGATATTCTAGTAACGGCGTTCCTTCTCATCGTATTTCCAGGAGATCTGTCCCAAATTTTCTTGGATCCTATTCTCAGCATCCATTAATTCTTTGTTAAAATAACGGAGTTCAGCCCTATTCTCGTTACTCATTGGTAGATTTGGTAAAGGTTCTGGTTTGAATTTAGGAAAAAGCTTATAAGGATGGTTTTGTAACATTATTTCATTATTCAACCATTCGTCTATTTGCCAGTGGATTGAAGGGTTTGGAATAGCTGGTTCTACTTTTATTGGTAGTTGTGTTTCAAGAGAATGAATAAAATCATTTTCATTAATAGGCTCAATAGTATCATCGGTTGCCATTATAAAATCTAGTTCTTCTTGAGATGGTAACCCCTCAATTTTTCTAGAACTTTCCCCAATTTCCATTTTATTAGGCTTAGGCTTCTCAAGAGGTAAAGCGTTGAATTCTATAGGTTCTTCTATGTCTGAAATATATCTATCGAAATCTCTGGAAACTTCTATTCTTACTGGATAGAGATTTAAATTCTGAAGGGCTTCCGACAGATCACTCATGCTGTTTAGCAAAATACACACAATTACTAAGTTAAAATTATAAAAAAAATTTATAGAAAAACTTTTAAATATTATTTCATACGGGGTAACTACCAAAACAACTGGAAATTAAAACACACTATGTTTTATTTGTAAATTTATTTACTGAATACGGTTTATAGACTGTAGATAATAGAGGTGCTAAAATTTTGAGTCAGAATATTTAAAGATTTATATTTACTACTACAGTAGCTAACATATAAAAATCTGCCCATACTGTTCAAAATTAGTCATATATTGAAACATATAATCACAAAATAGCAATCAATACAAATTAAGTATTTTCTAAATACTTAATTGGCTTAAATCAGTGGCTCGATAAGTGACTCTGATACCACCTTTTTCTGTCACGACCCCCGACCCGGTTTGACCCGTTTCAGGAGCCGCGGGACAGAAATCCTGCGGTATTTAATTAATTGAGTTTGACAGCGGAAGTTTTCATCAGGATCTTTTAAAATGTAAATATTTCCCGATTATTTTATTTCACAATTCGGGATAAAACCCGGTAATTTACAATAGTTTGATTTCATGAAGAAATCTTTTATTTTACAAAACATGTTTCTTTATTTTATACTGAGCCACTTCTTTGAGCTTGTAGTGCTATATGTCACTTTTCCTGATTCATAACAGATCACCTGAAACATGTTTGAAAAAGGTTTTGTCAGCGGGAAATACTGAGTGAATCATCCTATTTTGCATAATGATGCATAGTTATAAATTACAGCATAAGAGCGATTACAATGGCTTTTATCTTATTTTTATCGGGCGCTCTGTCACAATGGTGACGATGGTCATACCACTATTAGGTCAATGAACCTAAATAGTGATGATTATCCCTAGTAGGTCAATGAACCTAACTGGGAGAAAATTAGTAATGTGCACAATACCCCACTAGCCAGTGATTCAAGATATCCATGACTTAGTCCCTGTAATTATAACTTTTGAAAATAATTTGAGGTATTGTAAAATAGTTGATAAAAAAGAGAATGACTCACATTGCAGATTTATACGGGCAGAGTTTGGCCTACTGATTTAGCCTTTTATCCTAAATTTAATAACAGGCACACAATTCTGGGTTAGTAATCAATCCAGCATTTACGATAACTCACGAGATCAACCCTCACAATAAATGACAAAGTGCTATGCTTAAACATCCATCGAATTAACGACTAATGACAAAGCATCACCCTAATGTGGGCAGCACTTAAACATCTATTGAGTACATTGATCGATCGGAAAATGAATCGTAGCAGCGATTGTGCTAATACCCTGATTGCGGCGTCGATTATTAAACCGTGTGTGTTAATTGGAGTATACAGAGCATCACTCAGCGTATTTTTTGAATTTCTTCGTCGTTCTGAAGCCAGAATTCAAGTCCCAATCTCCTGTATTTATAGGTGAATTTTGACCCTCAGGTGGCCCGCGTGAGATCTTAAGCTAACCTTACGCGGCCCGCGTAAGAACTATTTTTAGGCATAGGGTTGTCACGTGTGGGACTAGCTCAGCTGAGTCGACAGTTTCTGAAAATTCGAATTGGACAGCTATTTATGTGGATAAACGTAACTAGGAAATACCCCCCTGAGTTTTAGTGGCCCTGATCCTGATTCTGATTTTCCTGAAAATCTTAGGGTTTGTGCATAATCACTTGGGTTTCTTAATTAGGGTTTCCTATTAGTCAATTAAAGTAATAATTAGTACTTTTTGATGAGAGTTGTTACAAGTAAGTAGTGGCATATGATACCATGAACTTCTTATAGCGGACACGTTTACATCCGATATAGTAAGGATGGGGTTAAAGGGAACAAATTAAAAAGTACCCAAATGAATCAGATAAGCAAAATATTTGATCATAATGTAAACGCACAGCCGAGTGACGGAAGCGTATTATATTAGGATAATGAGCCCGAGAGAAGGGACACAGAAACATGTAAAATGATTAAGATATGCACTGGGAGGGGGTGTACTTACACTCGAACCCGGAAAATGCGAATATGTCTCTAAACGGGTCATTTTTGTAAAACGTCAAACTCGAGGACTAAGTCGGAATATAAAAATGAAGCGAGGTCTTAATCCATACCGGGAGGGTTGCAATAATAACGACTTCGGTAAAACACCCGGTTGATGGGTAAGAATTTAACGCATGCGTAGACTGAGAGACGGGGACTCGGATGGAAAGTTAAAAGACTCGGGTTTTGAGTCATAACTAAAAGACGACAAGATAATGTAAATAAAATTTTTTAATAAATTATGTTCAACTATTTTGAAGTTGAACGGCTCGAATATAATATCATACCGGACGGCATGAGTAAACGCAAGCAGGATAATGGTAGCGTCAAATGCAAAAGAGTAATGAGCCCGGTAATGGGACATAACCAAATAAGAATATATGCAAACCAAATAATAGTAAGCATAAGAAGAACTGACGCATAAATGACGTGAGAAGTCATAAAGTCGGAAAATTGTCCGAAAGAAAACAATTGTAGCCACGAAACTACGATCAAGGTTAATGGAACCTAAGCTTGAAATCAAATGATTCTTCAAACAAAACAGGGTGCCTTGACACCAAACATGTATTTTAAGAATGAAACGAGCAAAGAATGATCTACGGGATCAATATAACCTTTGGGGTTATAAATAATGGAAAGGTCTACGAGACTAAAACGACCCACGGGTCATGATTAGAAAGAAATAAATTATAAGTACTCCGCCTTAAAAGGGTGAAAGTCTAATAAAATAGCCCATAGACTAAGTGATAAAACCTACGGGTTAATTAGACAAAGCGAGGGAATAAATGGAGAATCCTCGCATAAAACAAAGACTGAAAAAGAATAAATTTTGGACTGTCAATATCCCAGTATGGATAATTGACAAAAGTTAAAGAGAAGACTCTAAACTAAAACTTCGGTTTTGGTAAGAAATAACGTTTCTACAAAAATGAATTATGATAGACGTATAAACGGTAAACATGAAAGATATAAGTCTTGACACGGATAGGTGCAAGACGATATATCCGAAAAGTGATAATTCTGAAAATAGAAAGTTGATGTAAAATTTGGCATGACGTGATATGATCACGGTCAAGAAGTGTAATGTGAAATATAATCACATTAGAGCCGAGTGATGAATATTAGAGCCGAGCGATGAATATTGCTAAGTTAATTAAACTAGTGGAAATAACGAGATTACTTTATTTCAAGTCGTATTATGTCATGTAAGATACGTAGATGATTAATAACCAAAAGGATATTACCATACTTTTCTGGTAATACTAACAATCGGTTAAAGTATGAGAAATGCTTAATTGATTATCGAGAGCAAATGCATGGAGTTAAACTCGATAAATTATGTAAGAAAAGGTTTCGAGGACGAAACCTCTTTAAGGGGGGTAGACTTGTAACACCCCAAAAACGGGTTTGGTAATCAAACCACGTTAATATTAATGACTTGGTAAAATACCGTTAGAGGTGAAAATTTACCCGGTAAACAATAGGGTTTAAATAAATAAATCTAATATTTAATAAAAGGAGGATAAATACTTTGAGAAAGCAAAGTAGATAGAAGGCCCGAATTAACGGGACCTAAAAATAAACTGATTCATAAATTCTCCGAACCCACTAAGTTAACTAGGAATGTTTAACCTAGTTAATAAGTGGGAATATTGTTATTAGAAATAAGTAGGCTGTGACCTACATAATAACGAACCAAACACGAGGGGTTAAAGTGGGATAACTAGAAAAGTTATTTAATTAAATCAAACACAAACACACACACACAGTGTGTGTTCTGGATCGAGCTCAGGGGCGACCAAGAGGGTGAAACCCTAAACTCTCACAAATCTATCAAATTGAAGGCCCAAATGGAGCCTAAATTCACAATTGAACATGGATTAATGATCACCCAAGCTAGGGGATCATAAGGTATGTAAAATCTTGATGTTTGGTGAAGTTGTAAAAATTGGATAATCATCCTAATCGCGAATTAGGTATGGATTAGAGAAGCTATGGCTAGATTAGTGATGTATACTTGCTTAGTGATGTGTGTAAAATGCAACATATAAATTACATCAAATGAGGCATAAAACTAACCCTTTTTAGTACTAATATTGGAAAAAGAGTGTTTTTGTCTTCCTTTTGTATTTTCAGGATTAAATGAGCTCAAAAACGCAAAAGAAGCAAAAAGACAGCTAAATCCAACATAAATACAAGAAAAGGAACATTAGTGGATTGCCCGAACCCTCAACGGCACCTTCCAAAGCAAAATAGAGAAAACAGAAGGCTGAACACGCCCCGTGCTCAGCCAGCACGGGGTCGTGCCCAAGAAGCAGCAGAAAAGACAAACCTATAGAAGCTTCTATTGCCCACCACGGGCCGTGCTCAGCGGACACGGGGGCGTGCCGAAAGTACTGCAGGCGCATTAATTGTAATTGCGAATTACAATTAATGAAGAGAGAGAGTGTCAGACAGGCACGGGGCCGTGCCCAGCGAACACGGGGCCGTGCCCAGGCCTCTGTTCAGCCTATAAATAGGAGTGCTTGGTTTCATTGCAACTCATCCCTTGGCACACCACCTCTCTCACACTTCATCCACCACCCACCACCATCACAACACCATCATCCACCACCATCATCCATTGTCCATCATAGAGTGTGTGAGTCGTCTCGGGATCCAAGATTGATCGTAAGAGTTCTTGACAATCAAGGCCATGTTTGCCTAAGTCTCTTACATCACTTGGTGAAGACAAAGTGTCTAGTATAATACTTTTTATTTCTAATCTTTTGCACTTTTTATTTGGTTTTGTATTAATGACTTTAATAACTAGTTACTTATGTTGAAGGTGATCTTTCCTTATCGTTTGTCCGTGGTGTCTTGGCATTATTTTACTGTCTATATAAAATAAAAGATTTTCACCATTCATATCTCCACGGTCTATATGGAGGTATGTTGGCTACCTGGTAGGGGGTTAAGGGAACGGTTTGGTAAAGGTCTTGCCATTGTTCAGCGTTTAGAGGTCCTGCAATGGACCTGGGTCAAATTTAGTAGGACCTCCTTCAATACTTCACGGTATTGGATGGCGGGGGTCCAAACTCTTTGATCCCCTCATAAGTTAACTACTATTAATACTATAACCCGGCTATTTAGGACTGTATCCCTGCTGACTCAGACTACTTAGTCGAGGGTAACGTCACCGCCAAAAGCGGGGCCTACCACAATACTGCATTAATAACTTAATTCATTATCTTCCAATAATCCACCCCTTTAGGATTGTATCCCTGCTGACTCAAACTACTGGGGTGAGGGTAACGTCACCTTCAAAAGAGGGGCCTACTACAATAACTAAGATAATCTCTTAATTATGTGCAAAAGTGCGGAAATAATCAAAGGTTATACTAGATACGAGTCGGAACCAAGTGATTCATCTTGTCTATCTGTTTTTATTTTATTTTTATTTTCAGCATTTTAGTTAGTTTTATTTTTCTTAGTTTAAAACATTTTTCTAAACTTTTATTTTGGTTAGACGTTGAGGATAAACCGGTACTAAAAGCTCTTGTGTCCTTGGACGACCTCGGTATCTTACCAACGCTATACTACACTCAACGATGGGTGCACTTGCCCATATGTGTGTTTAGTGTTAGTGAAATATCGTGTTTTATAAATTTAAAACTTGGCTAAAATAAGTGTTAAAAAGGGCTTAAAATATACACCTAAAATACGACACTTCGCACGCATCAAGTTTTTGGCGCCGTTGCCGGGGACACAAGGATTTTAAGAAAGCTTAAAATCGACGGCCTAATCAGTTTTTTTTTCAAAACCTTTTTAAACGCGCGCACATTTTTCTGCATTTAGTTTAGTTTTGCATTTACAGTACCCTGTACACGGGGCCGTGTTCACTGAACACGGGGCCGTGCTGCAGATTTTTCATAAACGCCCAGTAACAGTAGCTTGAACACGGGCCGTGCTCACTGAACACGCCCCGTGCTCAACTAGATCAGTTAATTTAATTAAAACGCCCAGATACAGATTCTGAACACGGGGCCGTGTCCACTCAACACGGGGCCGTGTCCAGCCTCTGTTTCCGTTTTTATTTTTGTTGTCTGATCTCGAGACTCGGTTGTGGTCTGCTGAGTGATTCTTATGGATCAATACTCAGGAGGTTACAACTACACCTATGATGAGGATGATTATAGGGGTAATTATTGCACAAATTGTCGTAATACACGTTCAATTCAAGATAATCACTCGTACCAACCATCCAATTCATACACTTACTATGAGGAACCCAGGTACGAACCATCAACTTCATACACATCCTATGAAGACCAAAGGTATGAACCTCCTCCCTCATACTCATATTTTGATGAACCAAGGTATGAGCCTTCTTACTCATACTTTGAGGAACCAAGGTATGAGCCACCACCTTCATATGCTTATTATGAGGAACCTTGGCATGAACAACCCACCTCATATGAGTATTATGAAGAACAAAATTACGAACCTTATCCATCATATGCTTACAATGAAGAACAATGGTGCGAACCATCAACTTCATATGGGTATTATGAGGAACAAAGGGTCGAACAACCGGATTCGAGCTTAGAAAATAATGATTCTTTTTCTATAACCGAAGTGACCGATAGGATATTAGAGCACATTAGAGTTATCGATCGATGTATAAAAGAAGCTCGCGCAATGGAAGAGGAGTCCCGCGCAAGAGAAGAATTAAAAAAGGAAGAGATAACTAAAAATGAAAAAATGGAAGAACAAATAAGTGAAAAACCGACACATGAGTTAAACAACGAAAAAGGTGAGTCCGACAACGTTAAAATCCAAGAAGAGTCTAATTTTGAAGAAATTCATCTCTTGTCACCTTCTTTCGAAAATCATTGTTTAGTACCCACTCATGCTAAGTTTCTAAAAGAGTTAAACACTAACACTAAAATTGAAGAAACGGTAAGTGTTAAGTTAACTAATGATCAAACTTCACTAATAAAAGAAGACCCATTTGAAATTAACATCACACCGGTTCCATGTTTCTTTCAAAATTCGTTTATTAGTAATGTCACAATCGATAAAGATCTTTGTGTTAACATAATGCCTAACTACCTTTTCGAAAAATTAAGTATTAGTGATTTTTCTCCACTTCAAATACCCATTTTTCTATCCAATCGGAAAGTAATAAAATCAATCGGTATAGTTGAAGATGTCTTGGTTCAAACAAATCAAATGGTAGTTCCAACCGACTTTGTCATCCTCGATGACGCTCCTCTAGTGTTGGGGCGACCATTTGTAAAGACATACGAAGCTTTGAAAAACCGGAAGTTCAATAATCTACCTCTTCAATTAGGGGCATTTAAAAGAAGTGTCGATCTCGAACGATCAATGAAATATCCATTCGGCAATAATGACCCCCTAATTGAAGATGAAGATGAGCCACCCGATACAAGTGAAGAGACGGACCACTTTGTTGAAGAAGAGGTCGCCATAGAACAAACTTTTAAAGTTCTTGATCAAAACGAGCAACCAAATAAGGAGTCTCCTAAAGACCCACCACTTGAGCTCAAAGAACTTCCAAAAGGTTTGGAATATGCTTTTCTAGACAAAGATGGTAAATTACCTGTAATTATTTCGTCTAAATTAGATAACCTAGAAAAAGAAAAACTAGTTAGTCTTTTGAAAAAACACAAAAATGCAATAGCTTGGAAACTTGTTGACATAAAAGGAATTAGTCCTTCTATGTGCACACACAAAATTTTGATGAACGATGACTACAAATCTGTCATACAACCACAACGTCGAGTAAATCCAAATGTTCAAGAAGTGGTTAAAAATGAAGTCATCAAATTACTTGACGCAGGACTTATCTATCCTATTTCCGATAGTCCTTGGGTAAGTCCCGTCCAAGTAGTTCCAAAGAAAGGAGGTATGACGGTAATTACTAACGAAAAGAATGAATTAATACCGACAAGAACCGTCACAGGATGGAGAGTATGTATAGATTATAGACGATTAAATGAAGCAACAAGAAAGGATCATTTTCCTTTACCCTTCATTGATCAGATGTTAGAAAGATTATCCGGTCATAAATTTTACTGTTTCTTGGATGGTTTTTCAGGTTACTTTCAAATCCCGATAGCACCCGAAGACCAAGAAAAGACAACATTCACATGCCCCTACGGAACTTTTGCATATCGACGCATGCCGTTTGGTCTATGTAATGCCCCCGCAACATTCCAACGTTGCATGGTAGCCATTTTCCATGACATGATAGAAAAGACAATGGAAGTCTTCATGGACGACTTTTCTATCTTTGGGGATTCATACGACCAATGCCTCGATAACCTTGAACGAATGCTATCCCGATGTGAGGAAACTAACCTCGCCCTTAATTGGGAAAAATGCCATTTCATGGTAACAGAGGGAATAGTACTCGGTCACAAGATCTCAAGCGAAGGAATGGAGGTGGATCGAGCCAAAATAGATACCATTTCTAGGTTACCTCCTCCATCCTCCGTAAGAGCGATTAGAAGTTTCCTAGGGCATGCCGGATTTTGTAGGAGGTTTATCAAAGACTTTTCAAAAATCTCAAGACCTCTAACAAAGTTACTTGAAAAAGATGCTCCTTTCATCTTTGACAAGGATTGCAATCAAGCATTTCTAACCCTGAAGGAAATGCTAGTCAATGCACCTATCATGATAGCACCTGATTGGAAATTTCCTTTTGAAATCATGTGCGATGCTAGCGACTTTGCAGTTGGAGCTGTCTTGGGACAGAGAAAAGAAAAGCATTTCCACCCAATATATTATGCTAGTAAAACACTTAACGATGCACAAGAAAATTACACAACAACTGAAAAAGAGTTACTAGCTGTGGTATTTGCTTTTGATAAATTTCGCTCTTATCTTGTTCTTTCTAAAACTATAGTCTACACAGACCATGCAGCCATTCGATATCTCTTTAAGAAGCAAGACGCAAAAACGTTTGATTAGGTGGATTCTACTCCTCCAAGAATTCGACATTGAAATCAAAGACAAAAGAGGAGCAGAAAATACCGCAGCAAATCATCTTTCGCGCTTAGAAGACCCAGCTTTGGAGGCAACCAGGGGCGAGCAAATCAACGAAAAATTCCCAACTGAATCCCTGGAAAGGGTGGAATTTAAGGAAGAACCATGGTACGCCGACTTTGCCAACTACTTAGCTAGTGGAATAGTCGCAAAAGGATGGCCACATCATCAAAGAAAAAAATTCTTTGCCAATGTGAAACACTATTTTTGGGAAGATCCATATCTTTTCAAAATGTGTGCCGACCAACTCGTCAGACGATGCGTACATGGTAGTGAGGCCCGAAGAATTCTTCGCCATTGTCACGAAGGTCCATAAGGAGGACATCATGGTGCTGCCAGTACCGCACGAAAGGTATTTGATTCAGGATTTTATTGGCCAACCATTTACAAAGATGCCCAAAATCTTGTAAAGACATGTGATGCTTGCCAAAGAACAGGTAATATTTCTTCCAAAAACGAAATGCCACAAAATGGCATTCTTGTTTGTGAAATTTTTGATGTGTGGGGACTCGACTTTATGGGACCTTTTCCACCATCGAAAGGAAACAAATACATACTTGTGGCAGTAGATTACCTGTCTAAATGGGCCGAGGCCGAAGCACTTCCAACAAATGATGGAAGAATAGTGGTAAGATTTCTGAAAAAATTATTCTCTCGTTTTGGCACACCCAAAGCTTTAATAAGTGATAGAGGTACCCATTTTTGTAATCATCAACTTGAAATTTTTTTAACAAGATATGGGGTCTATCACCAGGTTTCGACAGCATATCACCCTCAAACAAACGCACAAGCCGAAGTGACTAATAGAGGGTTAAAACGAATACTTGAAAAAACCGTAGGGTTAAATAGAAAGGAATGGGCTGATAAATTAGATGATGCTTTATGGGCTTTTCGAACTGCTTATAAAACAACGATAGGTACAACCCCATATAAGCTAGTCTATGGAAAAAGTTGCCACTTGCCAGTAGAAATTGCACACAAAGCCTACTGGGCAATCAAAAATGTAAACTTAGATCTAGAATTTGCTGGTAAAAATCGATTTTGTCAAATAAATGAATTAGACGAACTTAGGAATTATGCATACTCAAACTCTGAAATTTATAAGGAAAGAATGAAAGATTGGCATGACAAACATATTAAACCTAATGAATTTCAGGTAGGAGATTTAGTTCTTTTGTTTAATTCACGACTTCGATTGTTTCCTGGTAAATTAAAGTCTAGGTGGTCAGGACCTTTTTCCGTCACCCATATTTTTCCACACGGTGCAGTAGAAATTAAACCTCGAAATGGGTCACCATTTAAAGTCAATGGCCAACGGCTGAAACTCTATCAAGGATTTATTGAGGATGAGGAAGAAGAGATCTCGCTTCAAACCGTGGAAGAATAAAAACATCATGCCTGGTAAGTTATGAACGATTGAGGCGGCAAAATAAAACGGTAAGTTTTCTAAACCATAGCTTGTAGGAGAAAGGGGCACTCACACGCGCACTAAAAAAAAAAAAAAAGAGAGGCTCGACACGAGGCCGTGTCCGCTGGACACGGGGTCGTGTTCGCGCTGCAGACGGGATAAAACCCCTTTTTCAAAACAGTTTCTTCATTCCACACGCCCCGTTTCCCCACAAAAGCTCTGGTTCCAGGCGATTTTCCGCGAGATTCCAACGTCTCTTACCAATCTAACAACGTCAAGGTATGATTCTGTCACTCGTAGTAGTTAGATTAGTCACTTGCATGTAGTTAATACACCACAAATTTGGGGAAAAATCTAGGGTTCTTGATGTTCATTCGGATCGAGCCTAAAATTTTTGCCTAAATCTGTTTGCATTTAGTTAGATTAGTGTTAAGGGAAGTAAATACACTTGTATTGTTCATAGATTCACCCGATTTCTTGCAAAAACCCCAAACCCTTGTTCTTGAACCGAAAAAGATAAAATTGATAGGGTAAACGGGTTATTTTGGGAAAAACGGAACTTAGGGTTTCATTTTCGGGGGAAACCGCACCTATTGGTTCAAAAATTTTCAAGTTTTCGAAACCGGGTCAAAAAATGGGATTTTTGAGAAACAGACCCCTGAACACGGGGCCGTGTCCGCTGGGCACGGGGTCGTGTCCAGCCCGCTGTTTGCAGTTTTGTCCAAAAATATTTCTGTTTCATGCTAACTTTTGGTGTATTCTTGCAGATGGCCAGGAAGTTTACTAGATTCAACGCCAATGAGCTGGATGCAAGAGCTCGATACGAGCTTCTCCAAGCAAGGCCGGAGGAATACCCGAGGCAGGCATGCACAGAATTACTAACCTTGGTGAATCAAATTGACCGTTTCAACAACATTGTCACGGGACCACTCAGAGTCGCACTAACAACCCGACTCCGTTCTGTTCATGAATGCACCTTGGAATTCTACAGCACCTTTGCATTCAAGTCAAGGTGCGAGCCGTTCGATGAAGAAGGGGTGTCATTCAGGTGTGGCGGAACGAGGTATTCGATTTCCATGGCACAATTCGGATCGATTATCGGGTTGTATGCGGAGGAGGATGCGGGAGACGAAGGAAATACAGGGGGGTTGAGAGAGATCGAAGACAACGAGCGCCAAGCCATGTGGGCTCAGATTGGGGAAGGGTTCTACAATCCGAGCAGCACTAAGAGTACCAAGCTGAGGGATCCGCTTTACAGATACATTCATAGGCTCCTCGGCTACTCTCTTAGCCAAAGGCATGACAGTGGTGGCGTCGTTGGGTTAAGAGATTTGCTTGTCCTCCATTGCATTCACAACCGTAGGCCGCTCGATGTTCCGTACCTTATGCTCCGAAACATGCATCACAACCGCCTTGCTAGTGCACCAACTCCTCTTTTCTTCGGGGGATGGGTGCACCGTCTCTTCAGGCACTTCGCCCACATTCCGAGGGCATTTGAGAGAAGCCCATGGTCGGGTACGGTGGATATTCACATATGCCGCTCGATGAACCTGGTTTATGAGGCAGAAGATGGGACGGTAACCTTTCAAAGGATGCAAGGTCATGCATGGAACCCGCAAGAAGCACTTGTCCTCCCAGCACCGCAACATCATCAGTACCAATACCCACCCCACGGTGATCCGGGCCAATCATCCTCCTCGGGAGGCAGTTTTCCTAATTTTCAAAGTTTGCATGATTTGTTGCAGGAAAACCTCATGTGTACTCGGAACACCTATAACATGGCGAGCAACACCTACCACCGGGTCGGAGCTATCGAGAGAAACCTATCCGAGATACAAGAAGACGTCGGATACATACGAGACCACATTGCACGTCATGGAGGGGGTGACGATGATGATGATGATGATGATGCCATGGAATAGGCGGGAGGAGCATAGGAGGAAGCGGTTGATTGGTGGCTCCCCAGGTTAACCCTTTGCAATCTTGAACAATTGATGGCCTGCGTGCCAAGTGTTAGACAATTTACTTTTCCTAACTATTTTCTGCATTTTTATTTTTCTTACTTTATGCGTGGAACAATTAACTTTGGTAACGTAGGAAGTTGGTATTGCTTGGTGTGGTATTAAGTGTTCAAACAGGTACAAACCAAGGCTTAAGTTGTTAAGCCTCAGCTCCTATAAGGCTAGGATGGAAAAACCGGAGGACGAAACCTGTTTTTCAGGCTTCTAGACTGTCCACACGGGGACGTGTCCAGCCAACACGCCCCCGTGCTCACCTCCCTGACCTGCTGTTTGGCTTCTGTTCGGCAGAATTTTGTCAGACACGTGGCCGTGTCCAGTGGACACGGGGCCGTGTCCACCTTCTGTAAGTTCTTGTTACTGGCACCTGAACACGGGGTCGTGCCCACTCAACACGGGGCCGTGTTCAGTGCCCAGTAACACAAATTTTTGCTTTTTAAACACTATTTTACACATCTAATCAACCTAAAAATTTATTTTTGGGACACATTGAGGACAATGTGTAATTTAAGTGTGGGGGGGATGCTAAAACCTTGAATTTTGCAAGTCCTAAATACAAGCCTTACACAAAACTCTATTGGAACCGCTAATCACCCCAAATTTTTTCAAAAATTTCATTTTTTTTACTTGTCTAGGTTTAACTCGGGAAATTCAAGCTCTCAAAAATGTTATATTTTTACAAATTTACAACCGATAGCGTAGTGATAAAAAGAACCAACATAAGAAAATTATGAAAAGGCATGACAAACTTATTTAAAATTTGATTATATATACTTGATCACATAAAAACCCATTCCCACAAAAGTGAGTTTTGAGCCTTTATTGAGCACACAATTTCATATCATTTGACTAAATGCTCATTTTTCGTTTCTTGTGTGAATAGCCGCTTGGTTCTTACGACTCTAGAACTTGCCATGACAATACATTCCCGGTCCTTATCAACTTAAACCCGAGTAAGTAAATGATAGAGGCATTAGGACTAACCCTTTTTCATTTCTACACCATTATTTTTCTTTTTTTTTTCACCACCTACCCAAAAAAAATCCCCCTAGTTAGCCCCTTTGAGCCTAAACCTTTTCGTTTCATCACCCAAAACAAAAACCCTTTCACCCACCAAAACCTTTTTCATTTTTAACCCTTTATTTTAGTAACAAGTTCGGTTCTTCGAAAAAAAAAAAAAAATGAAGCAAAAAAGAAAATAAACAAGCAAAGTAATCAAAAATAACTTTGTTTGAATAAAAGCTTCATAAAAAATAAAAGGTTGCAAAAAAAAAAAAAAAAAAAATACGAAAACCGACACTTGTTACGCTTTTTAGCCCTTTTTCTACTAACCACTAACCCAACCACCTACCTCTAACCCTAGCCAACCCTTAACCCACAAAGTCCTCTTGATATCTACAAAGGTATAAAAGTTAAAAAGGAGGAGGATTGATTTCTTGGCAAGCCTATGGTAGAAATAAGTTCCATGCCGCTCTCGAGTGATTCACTAAAAATACACCTTCGGCCGAGTGTGAGTGATTTCCCCGCGAGGTATGTGAACTTGTATATAAATAGAATTTTAAAAAGGCATGTTATGCCCAAATAAGTAATTTCTTTTATGAACAGTTCTAAATAAATCATTACGAATAGGAGTGTAAATAAATAAAAAATAAAACCCCAAAAAGATCTTGGAAATCCCGACACTCTATGACAAGCCCAAAACCTTCTCTTCTACCTATTCCATTTGGGAGTGTAAGCCAAATATTAAAGAGTTTTGCTTGAGGACAAGCAAAAGTTCAAGTGTGGGGGTATTTGATGTGTGTAAAATGCAACATATAAATTACATCAAATGAGGCATAAAACTAACCCTTTTTTAGTACTAATATTGGAAAAAGAGTGTTTTTGTCTTCCTTTTGTATTTTCAGGATTAAATGAGCTCAAAAACGCAAAAGAAGCAAAAAGACAGCTAAATCCAACATAAATACAAGAAAAGGAACATTAGTGGATTGCCCGAACCCTCAACGGCACCTTCTAAAGCAAAATAGAGAAAACAGAAGGCTGAACACGCCCCGTGCTCAGCCAGCACGGGGTCGTGCCCAAGAAGCAGCAGAAAAGACAAACCTATAGAAGCTTCTATTGCCCACCACGGGCCGTGCTCAGCGGACACGGGGGCGTGCCGAAAGTACTGCAGGCGCATTAATTGTAATTGCGAATTACAATTAATGAAGAGAGAGAGTGTCAGACAGGCACGGGGCCGTGCCCAGCGAACACGGGGCCGTGCCCAGGCCTCTGTTCAGCCTATAAATAGGAGTGCTTGGTTTCATTGCAACTCATCCCTTGGCACACCACCTCTCTCACACTTCATCCACCACCCACCACCATCACAACACCATCATCCACCACCATCATCCATTGTCCATCATAGAGTGTGTGAGTCGTCTCGGGATCCAAGATTGATCGTAAGAGTTCTTGACAATCAAGGCCATGTTTGCCTAAGTCTCTTACATCACTTGGTGAAGACAAAGTGTCTAGTATAATACTTTTTATTTCTAATCTTTTGCACTTTTTATTTGGTTTTGTATTAATGACTTTAATAACTAGTTACTTATGTTGAAGGTGATCTTTCCTTATCGTTTGTCCGTGGTGTCTTGGCATTATTTTACTGTCTATATAAAATAAAAGATTTTCACCATTCATATCTCCACGGTCTATATGGAGGTATGTTGGCTACCTGGTAGGGGGTTAAGGGAACGGTTTGGTAAAGGTCTTGCCATTGTTCAGCGTTTAGAGGTCCTGCAATGGACCTGGGTCAAATTTAGTAGGACCTCCTTCAATACTTCACGGTATTGGATGGCGGGGGTCCAAACTCTTTGATCCCCTCATAAGTTAACTACTATTAATACTATAACCCGGCTATTTAGGACTGTATCCCTGCTGACTCAGACTACTTAGTCGAGGGTAACGTCACCGCCAAAAGCGGGGCCTACCACAATACTGCATTAATAACTTAATTCATTATCTTCCAATAATCCACCCCTTTAGGATTGTATCCCTGCTGACTCAAACTACTGGGGTGAGGGTAACGTCACCTTCAAAAGAGGGGCCTACTACAATAACTAAGATAATCTCTTAATTATGTGCAAAAGTGCGGAAATAATCAAAGGTTATACTAGATACGAGTCGGAACCAAGTGATTCATCTTGTCTATCTGTTTTTATTTTATTTTTATTTTCAGCATTTTAGTTAGTTTTATTTTTCTTAGTTTAAAACATTTTTCTAAACTTTTATTTTGGTTAGACGTTGAGGATAAACCGGTACTAAAAGCTCTTGTGTCCTTGGACGACCTCGGTATCTTACCAACGCTATACTACACTCAACGATGGGTGCACTTGCCCATATGTGTGTTTAGTGTTAGTGAAATATCGTGTTTTATAAATTTAAAACTTGGCTAAAATAAGTGTTAAAAAGGGCTTAAAATATACACCTAAAATACGACACTTCGCACGCATCACTTAGGAACGAAACCCTAAGTGAAAATCATACATAACATGCTATGAATTGAAGGACTTGATGAGTTAACACACTTAGATAAGTGAGTTTTAATGTTATGATAAAATTTATGATATAGCTATGCTTAGAATCAACATGCATGATATCAAATAGAAAGTGTTTGATTAAACCATGAAATTGGGTACAAGATTATACTTCTCATGAAATGGGTTTAGTATGATATAAAAGAATTGATGTTAAGATCATGATATAGATGCTTGAAATCATGTTACCTAGTAGTTAGTGAGTAAAATTTGAAGTTCGTTAAAGGTTCGGACGAAATTCCTAAGTGAAATTCAATAAAACAAATGTGCATTGAATAAGTCGATAAGTCGATTGACTTTAAAAAGTCAAACTGACCAAGTGTATGATCGAATGATAAATTCGACATAAAAGCGTAGGATGGTTTAGTTGTAAATGATTGTGACTAACCTAACCATCTTACAATTACAATGATAGTTTGACGCTTGGCAAGCTAGGTGAAAGCTTGGGGAAGGAAGCGGGTCAAACGAATCAAGAATGAAGGAAAAGTGTAATTCGGATGCGAGGTAAGTATGGCTTACACTAGTCTTATACTTTAGAATATTCTCTTATCGTATTAGTTACGAATAAGATAAATACATAGTTGTGGTATGATGTTTCAGCGTGTAGACGTACGGAACAAGATAGTCGAGCATGACAAGAAACCATGTAGATGGTTCAAAAGGAGTTAAATCGGTAATTTGATCATTTTATGAAAAAAGGAAAATGAACTTTTAAATGGTTACCTTATAGGGTAAACTAAAACAAACAATAAGGGTAAAACGGTAAATTGGTCACGTGTCGGCCATAAGTGTTGGTTTTGAAAGACACTTATGAAGTAAGCCTTAATAGGCCGAAAAGTGTTAAGAAATGACTTATAAGTAAAACGACCGCACGATGTAAATCGGAGCGAGTCATATAGTCGAGATGAAAATACATGTCATCTCGCTAATATAATCGGCCATTTAGACCAAACGGGTCAAAGGGTGAAGATACCACCTTTTGATAATAGCGACTAATGATTCTTGTCGAGTTGTATGATTTCAGGAATAAATGTAGAAATGATATTTGCATCGCTATTATTTAGCGAATATTATAGCAAGGCATTAAAACAGGTCAATACATTGACCCGAGCCAGGTATGTGTAATAGAGTAATTATTCATTTAGAACGTAAGGTTCAATGAGCATTAAATGAAGTCTTAGATAGACAATGGGTTACTTAAATGGGTAAACCGAATGTTTTAAAAGAGGGTCGTGGCGTTTCGAAAAGCATAATGACTTTTCGAACAAGATCATAACTCAAAAAAAGAATTATGGGTCAAACATGCTCTCAAAAGACCTTGTCGTAATTGAAAGACTAAAAAGGACCAAAACGCCCTTGTTAGCTAATTCGAACAAACAACATTTAAAGGTTGTTTGGAAACGAGTTTTATGATTAGGTAAATACTTAGAATAAGTATAGAAGCTGAAAACGGTATTATATTAGTCAAATGGCACTATTTGAGTTTTTGCCGTAAATAAATGATTCGAGAGGTAAAATTTGGTTTATATAGATCACAACATTAAACCCACCATAAATACAGTTGTGGTGGGATATTATAGGATAAGAAATGTGATGATGGAATGCTAGAAGCAATTGAAAGCGATTTTTGGCTAGAATGTGCTTAAATACCCTTAGCGGGTCAAAATAAGCAAACGAGCGAAAACGGGTTTAAATTGTGTAATAAACCTGTGATTAGAACCTAAAATGGTAGATAACATTAATTTGAAGAAGTGTATGTGATATAGGAATCAAACAAATATGTTTTGTTTGATAAAATGCATAAACGGGTTTAAATGCGATAAAAAGGTAACAAGTCGAAGGCTTAGATGTCTCAAATATTTATTATGTTGGATGTTGGATTTTAACTCCATATGATGGAGAATTTAATTACGGACGCGTAGGAAAAAGAATCGGGTAAAACGGATTAAAAACGAGAGAGTTATGCTCGTTTCCGTGAAATCGGGTCATGCTGGGAATGTACAGCAACTGTTTAAGCACAATCTGTGAAAAAGGGGCCTAGGCGTCACGCGACGCCCCCTAGTTCCGGAAAAAAAATTATTTTTCGTTGTTTGACCCATGTAACTTGCTTAAACTATTTATTTTACTATCAAAACTAACTTTTAAGTTGGTTTTGATTATAGGTGATCGCCAAGAGTGCCTGGATGAAGATCAAGCTCGACGAGGAACCGAACACGATAAAATTCAACACTCGAGATTAAAGCTTCCGCACAGCGTTACGTCATAACTTTTATACGACGAACTTATTTATATTATGTTGAAAACTTTTAAGTTGTAAAAGTTTTAGATTACTCGTATTTTCTTAGGATACTTAATCGTAATTACATGTTTATTTTTCGTTATTTATACGAAAACCTTTAAAATAATAACAAGGGTGTTACAAGTTGGTAATCAGAGCTCAAGGTTGTTGACAAAATGTGTTCGGTTCGAGGCTTGATCGCAATCCGGTAAGTACATGTAGATCAATGGTTTAGTATGATTAAAGTGTTGAGAACAACACTTAAGGTTATCGTGTAATACACGTTACACCAATAAAAATGATATAGAATAGATATAGTCAACGAAATTACACGCGTTGATGCGTATAGTAGAAAAGCCTTTTATTATAATACGGGTATCCTTTAAAGTTGAAATTACTAATTGTTGTATATGTTTTAGTTGAAGGACACTCGCATATGAGGATAGCGAGAGTTTAACAAATCGCAGATTTGACAGAGGAACGGTCCAAAGAGTATGCTCACCAAGGACCTAAATCGCGTAACGGTCGCGAACAAGGCTAATGGCAAAAGGAGCCCGTTAGGGCAAACATTACCAGGTGCACATTTTAAATTTAACTGCAACAAATAGTAGTATGCAACAAATATGTAGAAATTGAAAGTTTCATATGTAGATTAAAAACTTGGAAAAACGCGAATAGAAAATGTATTCGGGATATTGTTTCCAAGAGAAACAAATAGAGGCATTACTTACATAGGGCGTGATGTGAAAACTATAAAAAGGTCATGCGTGTCATGTGTTAATCGCTTACTCTGGCCTAGTAAGTAGTGGCATATGATACCATGAACTTCTTATAGCGGACACGTTTACATCCGATGTAGTAAGGACGGGGTTAAAGGGAACAAATTAAAAAGTACCCAAATGAATCAGATAAGCAAAATATTTGATCATAATGTAAATGCACAGCCGAGTGACGGAAGCGTATTATATTAGGATAATGAGCCCGAGAGAAGGGACACAGAAACATGTAAAATGATTAAGATATGCACTGGGAGGGGGTGTACTTACACTCGAACCCGGAAAATGCGAATATGTCTCTAAACGGGTCGTTTTTGTAAAACGTAAAACTCGAGGACTAAGTCGGAATATAATAATGAAGCGAGGTCTTAATGCATACCGGGAGGGTTGCAATAATAACGACTTCGGTAAAACACCCGGTTGATGGGTAAGAATTTAACGCATGCGTAGACCGAGAGACGGGGACTCGGATGGAAAGTTAAAAGACTCGGGTTTTGAGTCATAACTAAAAGACGACAAGATAATGTAAATAAAAATTTTGAATAAATTATGTTCAACTATTTTGAAGTTGAACGGCTCGAATATAATATCATACCGGACGGCATGAGTAAACGCAAGCAGGATAATGGAAGCGTCAAATGCAAAAGAGTAATGAGCCCGGTAATGGGACATAACCAAATAAGAATATATGCAAACCAAATAATAGTAAGCATAAGAAGAACTGACGCATAAATGACGTGAGAAGTCATAAAGTCGGAAAATTGTCCGAAAGAAAACAATTGTAGCCACGAAACTACGATCAAGGTTAATGGAACCTAAGCTTGAAATCAAATGATTCTTCAAACAAAACAGGGTGCCTTGACACCAAACATGCATTTTAAGAATGACAGGAGCAAGGAATGATCTACGGGATTAATATAACCTTTGGGGTTATAAATAATGGAAAGGTCTACGAGACTAAAACGACCCACGGGTCATGATTAGAAAGAAATAAATTATAAGGACTCCGCCTTAAAAGGGTGAAAGTCTAATAAAATAGCCCATAGACTAAGTGATAAAACCTACGGGTTAATTAGACAAAGCAAGGGAATAAATGGAGATTCCTCGCATAAAACAAAGACTGAAAAAGAATAAATTTTGGACTGTCAATATCCCAGTATGGATAATTGACAAAAGTTAAAGAGAAGACGCTAAACTAAAACTTCGGTTTTGGTAAGAAATAACGTTTCTACAAAAATGAATTATGATAGACGTATAAACGGTAAACATGAAAGATATAAGTCTTGACACGGATAGGTGCAAGACGATATATCCGAAAAGTGATAATTCTGAAAATAGAAAGTTGATGTAAAATTTGGCATGACGTGATATGATCACGGTCAAGAAGTGTAATGTGAAATATAATCACATTAGAGCCGAGTGATGAATATTAGAGTCGAGCGATGAATATTGCTAAGTTAATTAAACTAGTGGAAATAACGAGATTACTTTATTTCAAGTCGTATTATGTCATGTAAGATACGTAGATGATTAATAACCAAAAGGATATTACCATACTTTTCTGGTAATACTAACAATCGGTTAAAGTATGAGAAATGCTTAATTGATTATCGAGAGCAAATGCATGGAGTTAAACTCGATAAATTATGTAAGAAAAGGTTTCGAGGACGAAACCTCTTTAAGGGGGGTAGACTTGTAACACCCCAAAAACGGGTTTGGTAATCAAACCACGTTAATATTAATGACTTGGTAAAATACCGTTAGAGGTGAAAATTTTCCCGGTAAACAATAGGGTTTAAATAAATAAATCTAATATTTAATAAAAGGAGGATAAATACTTTGAGAAAGCAAAGTAGATAGAAGGCCCGAATTAACGGGACCTAAAAATAAACTGAGTCATAAATTCTCCGAACCCACTAAGTTAACTAGGAATATTTAACCTAGTTAATAAGTGGGAATATTGTTATTAGAAATAAGTAGGCTGTGACCTACATAATAACGAACCAAACACGAGGGGTTAAAGTGGGATAACTAGAAAAGTTATTTAATTAAATCAAACACAAACACACACACACATAGTGTGTGTTCTGGATCGAGCTCAGGGGCGACCAAGAGGGTGAAACCCTAAACTCTCACAAATCTATCAAATTGAAGGCCTAAATGGAGTCTAAATTCACAATTGAACATGGATTAATGATCACCCAAGCTAGGGGATCATAAGGTATGTAAAATCTTGATGTTTGGTGAAGTTGTAAAAATTGGATAATCATCCTAATCGCGAATTAGGTATGGATTAGAGAAGCTATGGCTAGATTAGTGATGTATACTTGCTTAGGAATGAAACCCTAAGTGAAAATCATACATAACATGCTATGAATTGAAGGACTTGATGAGTTAACACACTTAGATAAGTGGGTTTTAATGTTATGATAAAATTTATGATATAGCTATGCTTAGAATCAACATGCATGATATCAAATAGAAAGTGTTTGATTAAACCATGAAATTGGGTACAAGATCATACTTCTCATGAAATGGGTTTAGTATGATATAAAAGAATTGATGTTAAGATCATGATATAGATGCTTGAAATCATGTTACCTAGTAGTTAGTGATTAAAATTTGAAGTTCGTTAAAGGTTCGGACGAAATGCCTAAGTGAAATTCAATAAAACAAATGTGCATTGAATAAGTCGATGTGACAACTCGAAATTTAGAACCTTTCATTGCATCTTGATGTAACATGCTTAAACGTTATGTGACTAGTTAACTTGTTGGTTTAATGATATAAGTGAACATTCTATGTGATTATGTGTTGTGTTTATTGTATACGTGTATGTATGTAACCCGAGGCACAAGGACTCGACTCGAGACCATGCGGTCTCGAGTGAACAGGAAACAGTTGGGCCGGTTGGGCCGTGCACCCCATTTAATCCATCCGAAACTCATTAGGGTGCATCAACTTGAAGCTAGTATATAACCTTGTTGTTAACCAACATTACCATTTTTGGGACAACCTACACTCACTCTCACACACACCCTCCTCCACACTCTCTCTCTCTCTAGAAAACCTAAAACCCTAAAGATCAAACATCACCTCACCTCTCCTTCTTCTCGGATTCAACCGGCGACCACAAGGAGCTCTCGGATCGGCTCACACACACCCATTTGGAAGCTTCATACACACCTTTGAACCCATACTTGAACCGGTTAGTGATTCATGATTTGGTGTTTTGTCAAATGATGTTTTGATTTATATGATCTTATACATTGATTAGTAAACAATACATGATGGGTTGGTGTTCAAGTAATCGGTTCATAAGTGTTTCATATTATGTGTTCATATTCGGTTGATGATGATTATGTGATAATGTATTGGTTATGATAGGATGAATAATATATGCTTGACTATGAATGAGTGTTATCGACTCTATATGGGTTTGGATGTTGATACAAGTTGGATTGATTGATGAATGAAAACCGAATGCTTGTAGTCGGCTGTGGTATGTTCACGATTAGGATGATTCATGGTGTTGATATCATAGGGTGCATGTTAGTATTCAAGAACAAAAATCATGTTATAAGTCTAAGTGTTGATAAGTTGTTATACAATGATTGTTTGATTAAGGTTTATATGAATGATGATGATGAATAACTTGAATACATGAAGAACAACATGAATATGATATGAATGTGGCTTGAATATTTGAAAACTAGTTGTTTGATCCATTTTTATTAATTGTTAGACAAGAAAACATGTTTGAGGATTGTGGTTGGATAGTACATCATATCATGAAATCGAAATCCTATTGGTTTAGTACAATGTCGGAAATCAGCAGATGTTCCAGCCGAGACCTTCGGTCTCGACTCGAGATCACCACATGACAACTCGAGATCACGGTTTCGACACAAGGTTGCGAGTCGAGAACCTCTAGTCTCGACTCGAGACCACCCATTATCAGCACACAAACACCACATCTCGAGACCATGGTTGCGGATCCGGTTGCGACTCGAGACCGTCTAGTCTCGACTAATGCATGAATGACTCGAAACCGCACAGTCTCGACTCGAGATCTCTAATCTCGACTCGAGACCACGTACACACTCCTTCTGATTTGGACTTGCACACTGCTACGGGCTTAGATGTTTAGGCCGAACTTATGGGCTTCATGTATTGCTATTAAATGTGTATGTTGTGCACACTGATTTGGACTTGCAAACCATTACGAGCCCAACTGTTTGGGCCGCACACTTGGACTTTGGTTGTTACGTGAATGTTACTGTGGAACTTGTTACGATCTGTTGTTGAACTGCCATGCTAGACATGTATGCCATGATTGTTACTTGTGTACAATACGTGTAGAACATACGTGCACTACTTGGATATGAACCTGACATGAATGGTATCTATGTTAGGACGTAGTTGACCACTTACAACCTGATTGACTTTTCTGTGTATCTGCCGAGCAAACCAAGGTGAGTTCACACCCTCTACAAAGCATGGGATTCCCAGGGGTCGGGAATTGGGGTTAAGGAACATGGATTCCTCGTCCTTCGTGGGTAGGACAGCAACTGGTTCAGGAATATAATTCCTCGTCCTCATGGACAGATAACTCGTACTAGACCAAAACTCTATCACGAAGTCCCTCCTTTTTATATCGACTTAATCGCCGGGACAATGGCGAGCGCGTCATTAGTTAGATAGCGCTATTTAGGTCTGACAAACCTCACACCGTGCCGCAGAGGACGGGCGTGAACTAATGGATCTGGGGCACATCAATGATGATAGACATTGACAGTTTCAGGGCACATAAACATGACTACAGTCAGCAGTCGATATGGTAACGAGTCTAGTGTATACATGGGGTAGCCCCCACGGCCGAAATGCCAGATAACTAACATGGGGTAGCCCCCACGACCGGAGTGCCAGAGTAACCGGGAATAAACAAGACACGTTTTTCAACTATGGGGTAACCCCCACGGCAGGATGCCGGATAAGGAAACTGTTTTCAAAACAACTTAAAACGAACACCCAACTGTGAACTCACTCAACTTGTTGTTGACTCGTTACTACATGCTTTGCAGGTCAATAGGTACTTAACTCGAGCTTGCATGAAAGAGAGTCGTTGTGGGACATGGACAATTGTGTGCCATGTTAAACTTTGGAACAATTAAACTTATGTTATGGTTTTAAACATTATGCTTCCGCTTGCAACTTAAATTATGTTTTGTTCGGACACCAATTGTATTGGTTGGATTTTATAACTACTTATATGCTTGTTCAATATGATTGGTGGCTGGATCCTGGTCAGTCACGCCTCCAAGCGGTGGTATTCCGCAGGTGGATTTTTGGGGGTGTGACAGATTGGTATCAGAGCCATTGGTTATAGTGAACTTGGTTTTAATAAGGGGAAAAAGTTTTATTAAAATCAGACTATAACCTGTACAGTGCTCTACGATCCACAACGACGCTTCACTCCACATGCAAGGCTCGACATTCTAGGTGATATGATCTATGTATATATTGCCTACTTGCTAATTACATAGTACATTGCTCATGGTATGCTTGGTTAGTATAACTACTGTTGCTTGAAAACGTGTGTGCTTACTCTCTTCTGTCATCGCATTTTCGCGAACTCCTCTCACTCACGTTCCTCTTGATGTGAAGATCATGTCTGGACGCGTAAACATGACACAAGCCCAGTTGACGGCTCTGATTAACGGACGAGTTGCTGCGGCACTGGCAGCTGCACACGCAGGAGGTATATCCTGCAGTCCAAACTCATTCTAGGATCTTTAGAATCCTACTCTTGTGAACCAACCTTTGTGTTAAACTTTGTCTTTCTTTCGCCCACAATAGGTCAGCATGCTCAGCCACCCGTGTGTACTTTTAAAAACTTTCATGGACTGCCGACCAACTACTTTTAGCGGCACTGAAGGAGCCGTAGGTCTCCTCCACTGGTTTGAGAAGCTCGAGTCAGTTTTCGAAATGTGTGAATGCCCTGAGGCGCGCAGGGTGAAGTATGCTACCGGTACTCTCGAGGGTTTAGCCCTCACATGGTGGAACGCTCAGGTTCAAATGCTGGGGTTGGTTGCTGCTAACGCCACCCCATGGAACAACTTTAAGGAAATGATCAAAGAGGAGTACTGCAATCGTGATGAGATTCACAAACTGGAAGTAGAGTTTTTCAACCTCAAGATGACGGGGTCGGAAATTGAAGCTTATGTGAAAAGATCGAACGAACTAGCAATTCTGTATCCTACTATGGTGGATCCTCCCATCAAACGCATCGAACTATTTCTCAAGGGCTTGGTACCAGAAATCCAAAGTCATGTGACTTCAGCAAACCTCGCCACTATCCAGCAAGTCGTTCAATTGGCTCACCGTCTCACGGATCAGGCGGTGGAGCAGAACAGGTTGCCAAAGCGCATAGGTGCTGCAACTACTTCAGGTGCTCTTGGTGACAACAAACGGAAATGGGATGGAGCTTCAAGTAAGGGTTCTGCTTCTGTCCAGTCTTAGTCTCAGCAGAGAAAGACTGACGACTACAAGAGCCCTAGTCAGCAATCATCTGGTGGTCAAAGTCATGGTGGGTACAAAGGGAATCACCCCAAATGCGATCGCTGCAACCTGCACCACAGCGGGCCATGCACCAGGGGTAACTGTCATCGGTGCAACAAGCCAGGTCACGCTGCAAAGGATTGCAGGAGCTTGTATCCCGCCAATCAGAATCGACAGCAAGCTCAACAGAACCAACGCCAACAGCAGCAGCAAGGTGATAACAAAGGGTGCTTTCAGTGTGGAGCTGAAGGCCACTTCAAGAGAGATTGTCCCCAACTGAACAGGAACCAGAACAACAACAACAACAATAACAACAATCAGGGGAATGGTAACAATGGGAACAACAACAACAATGGAGCCAGGGGGCGGGCGTTCGTGATTGGCCAAGGTGAAGCAAGGAACGACCCCAATGTTGTGGCGGGTAAGTTCCTTCTCGACGACTTTTATGTTACAGTTTTATTTGATTCGGGTGCCGATACTAGCTACATGTCACTAGAAGTTAGTCGAATGCTTAAGCGTACCCCAACACCTTTGAACAACAAGCACACTGTAGAGCTAGCAAACGGTAAGAGTTTAGAGGCCACACACGTAGTCAAGGGTTGTAAACTTGTTCTTGCTAACCAGACCTTCTCTATCGACCTCATCCCTATCGTCTTGGGTAGTTTTGACATTGTCATTGGGATGGATTGGTTATCCCAACACCGAGCAGAGATTCTTTGCAACGAGAAGATTGTTCGTATTCCTAGTTCCAGTGGTGAACCTCTCATGATTCGTGGCGACAGGAGGAGTGCTGTTGAGAACGTCATCTCTCTCCTTAAGGCCTAGAAATATTTGAGAAAGGGCCACATCGCCATTTTGGCTCTCGTTAGTGACACCTCGGAGAAAGAGAAGAAACTAGAAGATTTTCCAATTGTACGCGACTATCCCAAGGTATTTCCTGAGGAGTTACCTGGTCTTCCGCCTCATCGCCAAGTCGAGTTTCAGATTGAACTAGCTCCTGGAGCTGCGCCTATAGCTCGTGCACCTTATCGCTTAGCTCCATCAGAGTTGGAAGAACTCTCTACGCAACTACAAGAACTATTGGATAAGGGTTTTATTCGTCCTAGCTCTTCGCCTTGGGGAGCTCCAGTGCTATTTGTGAAGAAGAAAGACGGTACCTTCAGAATGTGCATTGACTACCGTGAACTCAACAAGGTAACCGTGAAGAATCGCTACCCTCTACCACGAATTGACGACTTGTTCGACCAGCTGCAAGGGTCGAGCTATTATTCAAATGTTGATTTGAGATCAGGATATCACCAGCTGAGGGTCCGAGAAGAGGACGTCTCCAAAACAGCTTTTAGAACTCGATATGGCCACTATGAGTTTTTGGTCATGCCTTTTGGGCTGACGAACGCACCAGCAGTTTTCATGGACTTGATGAATCGAGTGTGCAAGCCTTACCTGGACAAGTTCGTTATAGTCTTCGTCGACGACATTCTAATCTATTCTAAGAGTCAGGAGGAACACGAGCAGCATCTACGGCTTATCCTGGAACTCCTCCGGATAAAACAGCTTTACGCAAAGTTCTCAAAATGCGACTTCTGGCTTCGTGAAGTCCATTTCCTAGGCCATGTAGTAAACAAGGATGGGATTCACGTTGATCCATCCAAGGTGGACTCAATTAAGAACTGGCCTGCTCCTCGTACACCAAAGGAAATCCGCCAATTCTTGGGATTGGCAGGCTACTACAGGAGGTTCATTAAGGATTTCTCGAAGATTGCACAACCCCTCACCTCACTAACGCAGAAAGGCGTTGTTTATCGATGGGGAAATGCACAGGAATTAGCATTTCAGCATCTAAAGGATAGACTTTGCAGCGCACCTATCCTTTCCTTGCCAGAGGGCACAGACGACTTCGTGGTCTACTGCGACGCATCAATTCAGGGACTTGGTTGCGTATTGATGCAACGAGATAAAGTTATAGCTTACGCCTCACGACAACTTAAAGTTCATGAGAAGAACTACACTACACACGATTTAGAGTTGGGAGCTGTTGTTTTTGCACTTAAGATGTGGCGACATTACCTGTACGGCACCAAGTGCACCATTTACACCGATCACAGGAGTCTCGAGCACATCTTCGAGCAGAAGGAGCTAAACATGCGTCAACGACGATGGGTCGAGTTGTTGAACGATTACGAATGCGCAATCAGGTACCATCCTGGCAAAGCCAATGTTGTGGCTGATGCCCTTAGTCGAAAGGACACTGCGCCTAAGCGCGTACGAGCCTTACAGCTCACTATACATTCTAGTCTTCCTTCCCAAATACGAGACGCTCAAGTAGAGGCATTGAAACCAGAAAACATCAGGGCTGAAGCCCTACGCGGCTCAAGGCAACGCTTAGAACAGAAGGAAGATGGTGCTTACTATGTAACGGGACACATTTGGGTCCCACTCTATGGCAACTTACGAGAGCTTGTGATGGACGAGGCACACAAGTCTCGCTACTCGGTACACCCTGGTTCGGATAAGATGTACCACGATATTAAGACTACGTATTGGTGGCCTAGCATGAAGGCCCACATAGCAACCTACGTCAGCAAGTGTTTGACTTGTGCGAGAGTCAAGTCTGAATACCAGAAACCCTCAGGCCTACTCCAACAACCAGAGATACCTCAGTGGAAATGGGAGCAAATTTCCATGGATTTCGTTACTGGCCTGCCTAGATCCCAGCGGGGGAACGATACTATTTGGGTGATCGTGGATCGACTCACAAAGTCTGCGCACTTCTTGGCAATCAAGGAGACGGATAAATTCTCCACTCTAGCAGCAGTATACCTCAAGGAAGTTGTTTCGAGGCACGGGGTGCCCACCTCTATTATCTCGGATCGGGATGCACGTTTTACTTTAGAACTGTGGCAAGCAATGCACAAATCCTTTGGCTCACGATTAGACATGAGCACAGCGTATCACCCTCAGACGGACGGGCAGTCTGAGCGCACTATTCAAACCTTAGAAGACATGCTTCGTGCATGTGTAATTGACTTTGGCAACAGCTGGGAAAAGCATCTGCCACTTGTGGAATTCTCGTACAATAACAGCTACCACACCAGCATTAAAGCTGCTCCGTTTGAGGCATTGTACGGGCATAAATGTCGGTCACCTCTTTGCTGGGCAGAGGTGGGGGACAATCAGATCACTGGTCCAGAACATGTGGTAGACACAACCGAACGAATTGCTCAAATACGACAACGCATGGCGGCAGCTCGTGATCGTCAGAAAGTCTACGCCGATAAGGGCAGGAAACCACTAGAGCTCTAGGTTGGGGAGCGGGTACTACTCAAGGTTTCACCCTGGAAGGGTGTGGTTCGTTTTGGTAAACGAGGCAAACTTAACCCACGATACGTCAGACCTTTTGAAATCATCGAGAAAATAGGCAGGGTGGCCTACAGACTGAACTTACCAGCGGAACTCGGTGCAGTTCACAACGTTTTCCACGTGTCGAATCTGAAGAAGTGTCTGTCAGATGAGACCCACATAGTTCCTCTGAAGGAACTCACTATCGACGAGCAGTTACGATTCGTCGAGGAACCAGTTGAAATCATGGACCGGGATGTTAAGGTCCTCAAGAGCACTAGAATACCTCTCGTTCGAGTTCGTTGGAACTAACGCCGCGGCCCAGAGTTCACATGGGAACGCGAAGATCGGATGAAACAAAAGTATCCCCAACTGTTCGCAAACAGTACAACCACTACTGAGGCTGAAGCTACGGAATTTCGGGACGAAATTCCAGATCAATGGGGGGTGGATGTGACACCCCAGGAAAACCGGGAAAGCCATACAACTTAACTAGCTTCCTCAGTGAGTGCTTACCAAATTTCGGGACGAAATTTCTTTCAACTTGGGGATGATGTGACAACTCGAAATTTAGAACCTTTCATTGCATCTTGATGTAACATGCTTAAACGTTATGTGACTAGTTAACTTGTTGGTTTAATGATATAAGTGAACATTCTATGTGATTATGTGTTGTGTTTATTGTATACGTGTATGTATGTAACCCGAGGCACAAGGACTCGACTCGAGACCATGCGGTCTCGAGTGAACAGGAAACAGTTGGGCCGGTTGGGCCGTGAACCCCATTTAATCCGTCTGAAACCCATTAGGGTGCATCAACTTGAAGCTAGTATATAACCTTGTTGTTAACCAACATTACCATTTTTGGGACAACCTACACTCACTCTCACACACACTCTCCTCCACACACACTCTCTCTCTAGAAAACCTAAAACCCTAAAGATCAAACATCACCTCACATCTCCTTCTTCTCGGATTCAACCGGCGACCACAAGGAGCTCTCGGATCGGCTCACACACACCCATTTGGAAGCTTCATACACACCTTTGAACCCATACTTGAACCGGTTAGTGATTCATGATTTGGTGTTTTGTCAAATGATGTTTTGATTTATATGATCTTATACATTGATTAGTAAACAATACATGATGGGTTGGTGTTCAAGTAATCGGTTCATAAGTGTTTCATATTATGTGTTCATATTCGGTTGATGATGATTATGTGATAATGTATTGGTTATGATAGGATGAATAATATATGCTTGACTATGAATGAGTGTTATCGACTCTATATGGGTTTGGATGTTGATACAAGTTGGATTGATTGATGAATGAAAACCGAATGCTTGTACTCGGTTGTGGTATGTTCACGATTAGGATGATTCATGGTGTTGATATCATAGGGTGCATGTTAGTATTCAAGAACAAAAATCCTGTTATAAGTCTAAGTGTTGATAAGTTGTTATACAATGATTTTGTTTGATTAAGGTTTATATGAATGATGATGATGAATAACTTGAATACATGAAGAACAACATGAATATGATATGAATGTGGCTTGAATATTTGAAAACTAGTTGTTTGATCCATTTTTATTAATTGTTAGACAAGAAAACATGTTTGAGGATTGTGGTTGGATAGTACATCATATCATGAAATCGAAATCCTATTGGTTTAGTACAATGTCGGAAATCAGCAGATGTTCCAGCCGAGACCTTCGGTCTCGACTCGAGATCACCACATGACAACTCGAGATCACGGTTTCGACACAAGGTTGCGAGTCGAGAACCTCTAGTCTCGACTCGAGACCACCCATTATCAGCACACAAACACCACAACTCGATACCATGGTTGCGGATCCGGTTGCGACTCGAGACCGTCTAGTCTCGACTAATGCATGAATGACTCGAAACCGCACAGTCTCGACTCGAGATCTCTAATCTCGACTCGAGACCACGTACACACTCCTTCTGATTTGGACTTGCACACTGCTACGGGCTTAGATGTTTGGGCCGAACTTATGGGCTTCATGTATTGCTATTAAATGCGTATGTCGTGCACACTGATTTGGACTTGCAAACCATTACGAGCCCAACTGTTTGGGCCGCACACTTGGACTTTGGTTGTTACGTGAATGTTACTGTGGAACTTGTTACGAACTGTTGTTGAACTGCCATGCTAGACATGTATGACATGATTGTTACTTGTGTACAATACGTGTAGAACATACGTGCACTACTTGGATATGAACCTGACATGAATGGTATCTATGTTAGGACGTAGTTGACCACTTACAACCTGATTGACTTTTCTGTGTATCTGCCGAGCAAACCAAGGTGAGTTCACACCCTCTACAAAGCATGGGATTCCCAGGGGTCGGGAATTGGGGTTAAGGAACATGGATTCCTCGTCCTTCGTGGGTAGGACAGCAACTGGTTCAGGAATATAATTCCTTGTCCTCATGGACAGATAACTCGTACTAGACCAAAACTCTATCACGAAGTCCCTCCTTTTTATATCGACTTAATCGCCGGGCCAATGGCGAGCGCGTCATTAGTTAGATAGCGCTATTTAGGTCTGACAAACCTCACACCGTGCCGCAGAGGACGGGCGTGAACTAATGGATCTGGGGCACATCAATGATGATAGACATTGACAGTTTCAGGGCACATAAACATGACTACAGTCAGTAGTCGATATGGTAACGAGTCTAGTGTATACATGGGGTAGCCCCCACGGCCGAAATGCCAGATAACTAACATGGGGTAGCCCCCACGGCCGGAGTGCCAGAGTAATCGGGAATAAACAAGACACGTTTTTCAACTATGGGGTAACCCCCACGGCAGGATGCCAGATAAGGAAACTGTTTTCGAAACAACTTAAAACCAACACCCAACTGTGAACTCACTCAACTTGTTGTTGACTCGTTACTACATGCTTTGCAGGTCAATAGGTACTTAACTGGAGCTTGCATGAAAGAGAGTCGTTGTGGGACATGGACAGTTGTGTGCCATGTTAAACTTTGGAACAATTAAACTTATGTTATGGTTTTAAACATTATGCTTCCGCTTGCAACGTAAATTATGTTTTGTTCGGACACCAATTGTATTGGTTGGATTTTATAACTACTTATATGCTTGTTCAATATGATTGGTGGCTGGATCCTGGTCAGTCACGCCTCCAAGCGGTGGTATTCCGCAGGTGGATTTTGAGGGTGTGGCAGTCGATAAGTCGATTGACTTTAAAAAGTCAAACCGACCAAATGTATGATCGAATGATAAATTCGACATAAAAGCGTAGGATGGTTTAGTTGTAAATGACTGTGACTAACCTAACCATCTTTCAATTACAATGATAGTTTGACGCTTGGCAAGCTAGGTGAAAGCTTGGGGAAGGAAGCGGGTCAAACGAATCAAGAATGAAGGAAAAGCGTAATTCGGATGCGAGGTAAGTATGGCTTACACTAGTCTTATACTTTAGAATATTCTCTTATCGTATTAGTTACGAATAAGATAAATACATAGTTGTTGTATGATGTTTCGGCGTGTAGACGTACGGAACAAGATAGTCGAGCATGACAAGAAACCATGTAGATGGTTCAAAAGGAGTTAAATCGGTAATTTGATCATTTTATGACAAATGGAAAATGAACTTTTAAATGGTTACCTTATAGGGTAAACTAAAACAAACAATAAGGGTAAAACGGTAAATTGGTCACGCGTCGGCCATAACTGTTGGTTTTAAAAGACACTTATGAAGTAAGCCTTAATAGGCCAAAAAGTGTTAAGAAATGACTTATAAGTAAAACGACCGCACGATGTAAATCAGAGCTAGTCATATAGTCGAGATGAAAATACATGTTATCTCGCTAATATAATCGGTCATTTAGACCAAACGGGTCAAAGGGTGAAGATACCACCTTTTGACAATGGGTTACTTAAATGGGTAAACCGAATGGTTTAAAAGAGGGTCGTGGCGTTTCGAAGAGCATAATGACTTTTCGAACAAGATCATAACTCAAAAGAAGAATTATGGGTCAAACATGCTCTCAAAAGACCTTGTCGTAATTGAAAGACTAAAAAGGACAAAAACGCCCTTGTTAGCTAATTCGAACAAACAACCTTTAAAGGTTGTTTGGAAACGAGTTTTATGATTAGGTAAATACTTAGAATAAGTATAGAAGCTGAAAGAGGTATTATATTAGTCAAATGGCACTATTTGAGTTTTTGCCGTAAATAAATGATTCGAGAGGTAAAATTTGGTTTATATAGATCACCACATTAAACCCACCATAAATACCGTTGTGGTGGGAGATTATAGGATAAGAAATGTGGTGATGGAATGCTAGAAGCAATCGAAAGCGATTTTAGGCTCGAAAGTGCTTAAATACCCTTAACGGGTCAAAATAAGCATACGAGCGAAAACGGGTTTAAATTGTGTAATAAACCTGTGATTAGAACCTAAAATGGTAGATAACATTAATTTGAAGAAGTGTATGTGATATAGGAATCAAACAAACATGTTTGTTTGATAAAATGCATAAACGGGTTAAAATGCGATAAAAAGGTAACGAGTCGAAGGCTTAGATGTCTCAAAATTTATTATGTTGGATGTTGGATTTTAACTCCATATGATGGAGAATTAAATTACGGGCGCATAGGAAAAAGAATCGGGTAAAACGGAATAAAAACGAGAGAGTTATGCTCGTTTCTGTGAAATCGGGTCATGATGGGAATGTACAGCAACTGTTTAAGCACAATCTGTGAAAAAAGGGCCTAGGCGTCACGCGACGCCCCCTAGTTCCGGGAAAAAAATATTTTTCGTTGTTTGACCCATGTAACTTGCTTAAACTATTTATTTAACTATCAAAACTAACTTTTAAGTTGGTTTTGATTACAGGTGATAGCCAAGTGTGCCCGGATGAAGATCAAGCTCGACAAGGAACCGAACACGATAAAATTCAACACTCGAGATTAAAGCTTCTGCACAGCGTTACGTCATAACTTTTAAACGACGAACTTATTTATATTTTGTTGAAAACTTTTAAGTTGTAAAAGTTTTAGATTACTCGTATTTTCTTAGGATACTTAATCGTAATTACATGTTTATTTTCGTTATTTATACGAAAACCTTTAAAATAATAACAAGGGTGTTACAAGTTGGTAATCAGAGCTCATGGTTGTTAACAAAATGTGTTCGGTTCGAGGCTTGATCGCAATCCGGTAAGTACATGTATATCAATGGTTTAGTATGATTAAAGTGTTGAGAACAACACATATGGTTATCGTGTAATACACGTTACACCAAAAAAATGATATAGAATAGAAATAGTCAACGAAATTACACGCGTTGATGCGTATAGTAGAAAAGCCTTTTATTATAATACGGGTATCCTTTAAAGTTGAAATTACTAATTGTTGTATATGTTTTAGTTGAAGGACACTTGCATAGGAGGATAGCGAGAGTTTAACAAATCGCAGATTTGACAGAGGAACGGTCCAAAGAGTAGGCTCATCAAGGACCTAAATCGCGTAACGGTCACGAACAAGACTAATGGCAAGAGGAGCCCGTTAGGGCAAACATTACCAGGTGCACATTTTAAATTTAACTACAACAAATAGTAGTATACAACAAATATGTAGAAATTGAAAGTTGCATATGTAGATTAAAAACTTGGAAAAACCCGAATAGAAAATGTATTCGGGATATTGTTTCCAAGAGAAACAAATAGAGGCATTACTTACATAGGGCGTGATGTGAAAACTATAAAAAGGTCATGTGTGTCATGTGTTAATCGCTTACTCTGGCCAAGTATATGATACCATGAGCTTCTTATAGCGGACACGTTTACATCCGATGTAGTAAGGAAGGGGTTAAAGGGAACAAATTAAAAAGTACCCAAATGAATCAGATAAGCAAAATATTTGATCATAATGTAAACGCACAGCCGAGTGACGGAAGCGTATTATATTAGGATAATGAGCCCGAGAGAAGGGACATAGAAACATGTAAAATGATTAAGATATGCACTGGGAGGGGGTGTACTTACACTCGAACCCGGAAAATGCGAATATGTCTCTAAACGGGTCGTTTTTGTAAAACGTCAAACTCGAGGACTAAGTCAGAATATAATAATGAAACGAGGTCTTAATGCATACCGGGAGAGTTGCAATAATAACGACTTCGGTAAAACACCCGGTTGATGGGTAAGAATTTAACGCATGCGTAGACCGAGAGACGGGGACCCGGATGGAAAGTTAAAAGACTCGGGTTTTGAGTCATAACTAAAAGACGACAAGATAATGTAAATAAAAATTTTGAATAAATTATGTTCAACTATTTTGAAGTTGAATGGCTCGAATATAATATCATACCGGACGGCATGAGTAAACGCAAGCAGGATAATGGTAGCGTCAAATGCAAAAGAGTAATGAGCCCGGTAATGGGACATAACCAAATAAGAATATATGCAAACCAAATAATAGTAAGCATAAGAAGAACTGACACATAAATGAAGTGAGAAGTCATAAAGTCGGAAAATTGTCCGAAAGAAAACAATTGTAGCCACGAAACTACGATCAAGGTTAATGGAACCTAAGCTTGAAATCAAATGATTCTTCAAACAAAACAGGGTGCCTTGACACCAAACATGTATTTTAAGATTGACAGGAGCAAGGAATGATCTACGGGATCAATATAACCTTTGGGGTTATAAATAATGGAAAGGTCTACGAGACTAAAACGACCCACGGGTCATGATTAGAAAGAAATAAATTATAAGGACTCCTCCTTAAAAGGGTGAAAGTCTAATAAAATAGCCCATAGACTAAGTGATAAAACCTACAGGTTAATTAGACTAAGCGAGGGAATAAATGGAGAATCCTCGCATAAAACAAAGACTGAAAAAGAATAAATTTTGGACTGTCAATATCCCAGTATGGATAATTGACAAAGGTTAAAGAGAAGACGCTAAACTAAGACTTCGGTTTTGGTAAGAAATAACGTTTCTACAAAAATGAATTATGATAGACGTATAAACGGTAAACATGAAAGATATAAGTCTTGACACGGATAGGTGCAAGACGATATATCCGAAAAGTGATAATTCTGAAAATAGAAAGTTGATGTAAAATTTGGCATGACGTTATATGATCACAGTCAAGAAGTGTAATGTGAAATATAATCACATTAGAGCCGAGTGATGAATATTGCTAAGTTAATTAAACTAGTGGAAATAACGAGATTACTTTATTTCAAGTCGTATTATGTCATGTATGATAAGTAGATGATTAATAACCAAAAGGATATTACCATACTTTTCTGGTAATACTAACAATCGGTTAAAGTATGAGAAATGCTTAATTGATTATCGAGAGTAAATGCATGGAGTTAAACTCGATAAATTATGTAAGAAAAGGTTTCGAGGACGAAACCTCTTTAAGGGGGCTAGAATTTTAACACCCCAAAAACGGGTTTGGTAATCAAACCACGTTAATATTAATGACTTGGTAAAATACCGTTAGAGGTGAAAATTTACCCGGTAAACAATAGGGTTTAAATAAATAAATCTAATATTTAATAAAAGGAGGATAAATACTTTGAGAAAGCAAAGTAGATAGAAGGCCCGAATTAACGGGACCTAAAAATAAACTGAGTCATAAATTCTCCGAACCCACTAAGTTAACTAGGAATGTTTAACCTAGTTAATAAGTGGGAATATTGTTATTAGAAATAAGTAGGCTGTGACCTACATAATAACGAACCAAACACGAGGGGTTAAAGTGGGATAACTAGAAAAGTTATTTAATTAAATCAAACACAAACACACACACACACAGTGTGTGTTCTGGATCGAGCTCAGGGGCGACCAAGAGGGTGAAACCCTAAACTCTCACAAATCTATCAAATTGAAGGCCCAAATGGAGTCTAAATTCACAATTGAACATGGATTAATGATCACCCAAGCTAGGGGATCATAAGGTATGTAAAATCTTGATGTTTGGTGAAGTTGTAAAAATTGGATAATCATCCTAATCGCGAATTAGGTATGGATTAGAGAAGCTATGGCTAGATTAGTGATGTATACTTGCTTAGGAACGAAACCCTAAGTGAAAATCATACATAACATGCTATGAATTGAAGGACTTGATGAGTTAACACACTTAGATAAGTGGGTTTTAATGTTATGATAAAATTTATGATATAGCTATGCTTAGAATCAACATGCATGATATCAAATAGAAAGTGTTTGATTAAACCATGAAATTGGGTACAAGATCATACTTCTCATGAAATGGGTTTAGTATGATATAAAAGAATTGATGTTAAGATCATGATATAGATGCTTGAAATCATGTTACCTAGTAGTTAGTGAGTAAAATTTGAAGTTCGTTAAAGGTTCGGACGAAATTCCTAAGTGAAATTCAATAAAACAAATGTGCATTGAATAAGTCGATAAGTCGATTGACTTTAAAAAGTCAAACTGACCAAGTGTATGATCGAATGATAAATTCGACATAAAAGCGTAGGATGGTTTAGTTGTAAATGATTGTGACTAACCTAACCATCTTTCAATTACAATGATAGTTTGACGCTTGGCAAGCTAGGTGAAAGCTTGGGGAAGGAAGCGGGTCAAACGAATCAAGAACGAAGGAAAAGCGTAATTCGGATGCGAGGTAAGTATGGCTTATACTTTAGAATATTCTCTTATCGTATTAGTTACGAATAAGATAAATACATAGTTGTGGTATGATGTTTCGGCGTGTAGACGTACGGAACAAGATAGTCGAGCATGACAAGAAACCATGTAGATGGTTCTAAAGGAGTTAAATCGGTAATTTGATCATTTTATGACAAATGGAAAATGAACTTTTAAATGGTTACCTTATAGGGTAAACTAAAACAAACAATAAGGGTAAAACGGTAAATTGGTCACGCGTCGGCAATAACTGTTGGTTTTAAAAGACACTTATGAAGTAAGCCTTAATAGGCCGAAAAGTGTTAAGAAAGGACTTATAAGTAAAACGACCGCACGATGTAAATCGGAGCGAGTCATATAGTCGAGATGAAAATACATGTCATCTCGCTAATATAATCGGTTATTTAGACCAAACGGGTCAAAGGGTGAAGATACCACCTTTTGATAATAGCGACTAATGATTCTTGTCGAGTTGTATGATTTCAGGAATAAATGTAGAAATGATATTTGCATCGCTATTATTTAGCGAATATTATAGCAAGGCATTAAAACAGGTCAATACATTGACCCGAGCCATGTATGTGTAATAGAGTAATTATTCATTTAGAACGTAAGGTTCAATGAGCATTAAATGAAGTCTTAGATAGACAATGGGTTACTTAAATCGGTAAACCGAATGTTTTAAAAGAGGGTCGTGGCGTTTCGAAGAGCATAATGACTTTTCGAACAAGATCATAACTCAAAAGAAGAATTATGGGTCAAACATGCTCTCAAAAGACCTTGTCGTAATTGAAAGACTAAAAAGGACCAAAACGCCCTTGTTAGCTAATTCGAACAAACAACCTTTAAAGGTTGTTTGGAAACGAGTTTTATGATTAGGTAAATACTTAGAATAAGTATAGAAGCTGAAAGAGGTATTATATTAGTCAAATGGCACTATTTGAGTTTTTGCCGTAAATAAATGATTCAAGAGGTAAAATTTGGTTTATATAGATTACCACATTAAACCCACCATAAATACAGTTGTGGTGGGAGATTATAGGATAAGAAATGTGGTGATGGAATGCTAGAAGCAATCGAAAGCGATTTTAGGCTCGAAAGTGCTTAAATACCCTTAACGGGTCAAAATAAGCATACGAGCGAAAACGGGTTTAAATTGTGGAATAAACCTGTGATTAGAACCTAAAATGGTAGATAACATTAATTTGAAGAAGTGTATGTGATATAGGAATCAAACAAATATGCTTGTTTGATAAAATGCATAAACGGGTTAAAATGCGATAAAAAGGTAACGAGTCGAAGGCTTAGATGTCTCAAAATTTATTATGTTGGATGTTGGATTTTAACTCCATATGATGGATAATTAAATTACGGACGCATAGGAAAAAGAATCGGGTAAAACGGATTAAAAACGAGAGAGTTATGCTCGTTTCCGTGAAATCGGGGCATGCTGGGAATGTACAGCAACTGTTTAAGCACAATCTGTGAAAAAGGGGCCTAGGCGTCACACGACGCCCCCTAGTTCCGGGAAAAAAATATTTTTCGTTGTTTGACCCATGTAACTTGCTTAAACTATTTATTTAACTATCAAAACTAACTTTTAAGTTGGTTTTGATTACAGGTGATCGCCAAGAGTGCCCGGATGAAGATCAAGCTCGACGAGGAACCGAACACGATAAAATTCAACACTCGAGATTAAAGCTTCCGCACAGCGTTACGTCATAACTTTTAAACGACGAACTTATTTATATTATGTTGAAAACTTTTAAGTTGTAAAAGTTTTAGATTACTCGTATCTTCTTAGGATACTTAATCGTAATTACATGTTTATTTTCGTTATTTATACGAAAACCTTTAAAATAATAACAAGGGTGTTACAAGTTGGTAATTAGAGCTCAAGGTTGTTGACAAAATGTGTTCGGTTCGAGGCTTGATCGCAATCCGGTAAGTACATGTATATCAATGGTTTAGTATGATTAAAGTGTTGAGAACAACACATATGGTTATCGTGTAATACACGTTACACCAATAAAAATGATATAGAATAGATATAGTCAACGAAATTACACGCGTTGATGCGTATAGTAGAAAAGCCTTTTATTATAATACGGGTATCCTTTAAAGTTGAAATTACTAATTGTTGTATATGTTTTAGTTGAAGGACACTCGCATATGAGGATAGCAAGAGTTTAACAAATCGCAGATTTGACAGAGGAACGGTCCAAAGAGTATGCTCATCAAGGACCTAAATCGCGTAACGGTCGCGAACAAGGCTAATGGCAAGAGGAGCCCGTTAGGGCAAACATTACCAGGTGCACATTTTAAATTTAACTGCAACAAATAGTAGTATGAAACAAATATGTAGAAATTGAAAGTTGCATATGTAGATTAAAAACTTGGAAAAACCCGAATAGAAAATGTAGTCGGGATATTGTTTCCAAGAGAAACAAATAGAGGCATTACTTACATAGGGCGTGATGTGAAAACTATAAAAAGGTCATGCGTGTCATGTGTTAATCGCTTACTCTGGCCAAGTAAGTAGTGGCATATGATACCATGAACTTCTTACTCTGGCCAAGTAAGTAGTGACAACCCGTCCGGATCATCGGTCCGTGCGGGCAGCTTGTTCATGCGGACAGCTTGTCCGTGCGGACAACTTACTCGTGCGGAAAACTTCCTCGTCCTGGTTGTTCCATCTGGCTACCCTTGGTCTCCTTTGTCGTCTATCTAGACGTTCTGATTACGTGTCAACCATTTGGAATCGCATCCTTACCCGCATGACCAAGCCGGCCAGGAATCACCCTAACTCGGCCTGTTGGCGGTTTAGAACGGTCATCCCGGTCTAACCCGAAATCAGGTGTCTTGCGGGTAGAATCCAGATCTAGGACTAGTGCATCACTATCGTTAAGTAGGAGACTAGAACAGATCCGATTCCTACCGCTTTTTTAGGGTAAAAGAAGGAGAAAACTTGTTTATTTCTTTCAACTCTTTCATCCTTTAGAAAAGTTTAGATTTAGGCGAAGTTGTTTGTGAAATCTTGTGGAAATCGTTCAGATCCGAGTTATTCTTGGTGGAATAAGGTCACACTTGAAGTTCGTGAGAACTTCATGATGACGTCACCCTAGAATACCTCAAATCTTGATGATTTCATGGTTAAAAGTTGAGATTTGAAAGATGGAAAGGTGTAGATGTGTGTATAGATTAAGAATGTACAAGATTTAGAGCAAGATCTTACCTGGTTTGAGAGAAATCGGAGAAAAGGTGAAGAATGCATGCTGGTCGGACGTCACTTGCCAAAAGTGGAAAGTTGGGAGAGTGACCTGGGTATTTATAGGATGCTAAAAGGGGAAAGGGGTGATCCGTGCGGATTGCAGGTCACCCGGATGGGTTATCCGTGCGGACTGGCAATCCGTGCGGACTGGCAATCCGTGCGTACTGGCAATCCGTGCGGACTGGCAATCCGTGCGGACTGGCAATCCGTGCGGATGAACCATCCGTCCGGATGTCGACTGAATGGTGCGTTCGGGTGCGATGACGCTTCGGTTTCGATTTGCGAGCGATTCACTAAGGTTTCCTAGTCAAATTACTTTCAGTCCCAACTACTTCGTATATAACATGGTCCGACTCGGAATTCGGGTTCGGGTTCGTTTACCTTCGAGTTAGACTTCGAGTTCGATTGAGTTCGCTTGATTATCACAACAAAACATAAATAAACATGCACAGGTAACACGTAAGGCACACACACACGTATAAATGACAAGTAAAATACATAGCTTGAGTTACGATTTGATGTCGATTCGATTAGTATAGCTTGATTATTAGTCGATTAACTTTATCGCATTGTTACTTCCTACGATTCGCAGCTGCGAGTCGATTGATTAACGATTAAAACGATTCGATTATTGTTATTAACAACACTTACTCCACATAATATAAATAAAATAAAGACAATTCTATGAGTCAAGTTGCACGAAATCGGTCGTTGACTTTGACCTTGACTTTGACTTTCACTTACGAAAACACGGGGTGTTACAGCCTCCCCTTGTTTAGGGAATTTCGTCCCGAAATTAAGCTGAAAGCCGTAACTAAGCCGTGAATTGTGTGAGAAGTTTTCGTTTAGACCGATTTTGACTCGTGTAACGTGCGGAATCCGTACACGATCGTGACCATTGTAGGATCGGTTTTGACACCGTACGATTGTGTAACGAACGTTCGACGTGCGGAGTCCGTGTTCGTGCGTGGATTGGGTAGGTCCTGATTTTGACTCCACTTCGATTGCGAACCGACCGTGCGATATGCGGAATCCGTACAAGAATTGATCAGATTTAGAGCCAAAATCATATAGATTTGTCAAATTCTTCATTTTTTTCATCTCATTCACGTTTTAAACTGATTTTTGTCAAATTGAACAGGTTTCTATGGTCGAAACACTAGACTCATAATACTACCTTCTCTATCTAGACTTTCTCTTTCTAGTTTCACTCTTTAAACAACTGCGGGTACTTAGCCTTCATGTCGCTTTCGAGTTCCCAAGTGAACTCTGCGCCTCGTTTGCCTTCCCATCGGACCTTCACAATAGGGATGCGAGAGCGTCTGAGTTGCTTGTTTGGCGATCCATGATTTCGACAGGCTTTTCCACGAAGTGTAATGTTTCGTTCACTTGTAGATCATCTAGAGAGACATGTAAATCGTGGTCGGCGATGCACTTCCGAAGGTTTGACACGTGAAAAGTCAGGTGGACATTGCTAAGTTCTTCCGGTAATTCGAGTTTGTAGGCGACTTTTCTGATTCTTTCCAGAATCTTAAAAGGTCCAACGTATCGAGGCGCGAGTTTCCCCTTCTTGCCGAATCAGACTACACCCTTCCAAGGTGATACCTTAAGGAGTACGTAGTCACCAACGCCAAATTCACGGGGCTTGCGCTTTTTATCGGCGTAAACTTTCTGTCGATCCCGAGCTTTCGCTAGGTTGTCTCGAATTTGGAAAATTTTGTCTGTCGTTTCTTGTAGTAGCTCCGGACCGGTTAATTGCGAGTGACCGATCTCGTGCCACACAATAGGCGATCGACATCTTCTTCCGTATAAGGCCTCGAAAGGTGCCATCTGGATGCTAGCCTGGTAGTTGTTATTATACGAGAATTCGACTAACGGCAGGTGTTTATCCCAATTACCACCGAAGTCTAGAACACACGAACGGAGCATGTCTTCAAGAGTACGAATCGTTCTTTCAGTCTGACCGTCGGTTTGTGGGTGGAAAGCGGTACTTAGATTTAGCGTTGTACCGAGTGCGGTTTGAAATGTTTCCCACAATCGAGAAGTAAACCGAGCATCCCGATCAGAAATGATGTCATGAGGCGTCCCATGTCTACAAATGATCTCGTCGATGTAGATTCGGGCTAATCGTTCCACCTTGTAGTCTTCTCGTATTGGCAAAAAGTGAGCTGGTTTAGTCAAACGGTCAACAACAACCCAAATGTTGTCGTGACCTGATGACGTGGTTGGAAGCTTGGTTACGAAATCCATAGCTATACTCTCCCACTTCCACATGTGGATTGGTGGTTGTTCGAGTAATCCAGAGGGTCTTTGATGTTCAGCCTTGATTCTAGCACAGGTTAGGCATTTTCCGACGTAGAGAGAGATATCCTGTTTCATACCCGGCCACCAGTACCTATAGCGAAGATCCTAGTACATTTTGTCAGCACCGGGATGGATAGAGTATTGGGATTTGTGGGCTTCATCCATGATAATCTGTCGCAAATTGGTTCGCTTGGGAATCCCAATTCGGTCTAAGAAGTGGAATATCCCATTTGATTTGCTCACAAGTTGGGCTCCATCGTGGTAGATTCTTTCTTTCTTCAAAGTGTGTTCGTTGAAACACGCATACTGGGCGTCGCGGATGAGAGTTTCGAGGTTGTGCTGGGCTTGAACATTACGAGTGCTAAGCAGATAGCTCCGTCTGCTAAGTGCGTCGGCAACAACATTTGCTTTGCCTGGGTGATAACGAGTCGTTGAGAAGTTCTACCCATCGGCGTTGACGCATATTTAGTTCCCTCTAATTAAAGATGTGTTGTAGGCTCCTATGATCGATGAAGATCGTACACTTAGTACCATACATGTAGTGTCGCCAAATCTTTAATGCAAAAACAACCGCGCCTAGCTCGAGATCATGGGTTGTATAGTTCTTCTCGTGGATTTTGAGCTGACGAGATGCGTAAGCTATGACCTTGTCTCATTGCATAAGGACAAAACCGAGACCAAGGTTGGAAGCATCACAGTAGACAATGAAATCATTGTTTCCATCGGGCAATGTGAGAACAGGAGCATTGCAAAGCATGTGCTTAAGGGTTCGAAAGGCAGACTCTTGTTTGGTTCCCCAGACAAAAGGTTGGTCCTTATGCGTGAGAGAGGTGAATGGTACAGCAATCTTCGAGAATCCTTTGATAAATCGTCGATAGTAGCCCGCTAGCCCGAGAAAGGAGCGGACTTCAGACGGGTTCTTAGGCGTAACCCAGCTCTTAACAACTTCAATCTTCGCAGGATCGACGTGAATACCCTGACTATTTACAATGTGACCCAGAAACTGAACCTCCCCCAACCAAAATTCGCACTTGGAGAATTTGGCGTAGAGTTGGTTCCCCTGGAGTAACTCGAGAACCAAACGTAGATGTTGCGCGTGTTCGGCTCTAGACTTGGAATAGATCAAGACATCGTCGATGAACACGATGACAAAACGGTCGAGATATGGTTTACACACGCGATTCATCAGATCCATGAAAACTGCTGGTGCGTTTGTTAGGCCAAAAGGCATGACAACGAATTCGTAATGGCCGTAATGAGTGCGAAACGCGGTTTTGGGTATATCCTCCTCTTGTATACGCAGCTGATGATATCCGGAACGTAGATCGATCTTCGAAAAACACGTAGCGCCTTGTAGCTGATCAAACAAATCGTCGATTCGAGGCAGAGGATAGCGGTTCTTGATAGTCAACTTATTCAATTCCCGGTAGTCGATGCACATCCAGAACAACCCATCCTTATTTTTGACGAAGAGGACCGGCGCGCCCCAAGGAGAGGTGCTCGGGCGAATGAAGCCTTTTTCAAGCAATTCCTGGAGTTGGGTTGAGAGTTCGCGCATTTCGGACGGCGCGAGTCGATAAGGAGCTTTGGAGATAGGATTAGCTCCTGGAATGAGGTCAATACGAAAGTCGATATCATGACTTGGCGGTAGTCCGGGAAGATCCTCTGGAAAAACATTAGGAAATTCTCGAACCACAGGTACGTCTTTCACTTCCTTCTTCTCTTTCTTTTCCTTCTCCACTGCTACAACGTTAGCCAAGAAAGCCCTGTATTCCTTGTGGAGATACTTGCTAGTTTGGAGGCATGACATAAGTTTGAGACCCTTCGAAGTAGTATCACCATAAACGCGCAATGAATCACCGTTTGCGAGCGAAAAACGAATCATATTATCGAAGCACACAACTTCGGCATGGTTTTCTCGAAGAAAGTCCATGCCTACTATGACGTCGAAGCTTCCGAGTTGCATCGGAATAAGATCAATTGGGAAGATGTGATTGTTGAGCTCAAGAGTACAATCACGGATAACGGAATTGACAGCGACAGTTCTTCCGGTAGCGACTTCAACATCAAATGCAGAGGAGAGTTGGGAACGTTTACGACTAAGGAGTTTCTCAAATTCGAGCGACACAAAGCAATTATCGGCTCCAGTATTAAACAAACATGAAGCATAAATACCATTCACAAGGAACGTTCCATTGACCACGTTGTTATCGGCCTGGGCTTGACGCACGTTGAGATTGAAAGTTCTGGCACGTGCGGCCTGTTGTTGCTGCTGCTGTTGTTGTTGTTGCTGTTGCTGTGGCTGTTGTTGCTGAGGCTCTTGTTTCACAACCCTATTTGGGCACACGTTGGCGAAATGGTTCGGGTCGCCACACGAGAAACAGGCTCTGGCTTTGACTGCGGGTGCCGGAGTGCCGGAGGAGCTTGTTGACCCTGTGGGGCAGTGAGTAGAGCTTGATTGGCAGGAGCTTGGCGAATACGGCAGTTGGCAGTAAAGTGGCCGTATACGTTGCAGTGAGCACAAAAGCGGCATTGAATAGCTGTCGGGTGATGATAGGTGCAAGTAGGGCAGAGCGGGTGCGGCCCAGTATATGCACGCTTCGCAGGCGGTGCGTTGGCCACAGGCGCCGCTACTTGACGCTGTTGGGCAGGTACCGCTTGAATCGGTGCAGGAGTAATCGCACAGTTCTTGTTGGTGGAGCTGTTCTTTCTCTTGTTCTTTCTCTTGTTGCTTGACGAGGTGGGTTCAACAGTTGGTGCAGTAGCGGTAGCTTGATGTGGATGCTTGGAGGTCTTATCCCATACCCCAGCCTTAACTATTTTGTAATTGATTTCAGCGGCCAGTAGATAGGTTTCCTCGATCGTGGTAGTCTTAACCGCTTGCACGAAATCAGCAACGCAGTCAGGCAAAGCTCGGATGTATTTCTTGATGGTCATATCAGGAGTCTTGACCTGGTCGGGACAGATAATGCTGAGCTGTTTGAAGCGAGCAGTAAGACCAGCATTGTCTCCATCCTTCTGGTGTATGTGCCAAAATTCATCTTCAAGCTTTTGACGTTCGTGAGGAGGGCAGAATTCCTCTGGCATGACTTCCTTGAGCTCATCCCATGACAAACCGTAGGCTGCATCATTCCCTCGCTTGTTCCTCTCGGCCGTCCACCAGTCGAGAGCACGGGACTGGAAGACGCCGGTAGCGTTCAGAGTTCGAAGGTCATCAGGGCAACCACTTTGTCGCAGAGTAACCTCGATAGAGTCAAACCAGTGGAATAGTGCAGTAGGACCTCCTTCGCCTGTGAATTCCTTTGGCCCACACGACTTGAATTGTTTGAAACTGAAAGGTCTCGTGACAGCTTTAGGACCTTCAGTCCTCGATTCCTCGGATGATTTGCTGGCGTTCTCGTAGACATCACTCACGGCCTTAGCTACACTTTTCACGATGATGGAAGCAAGGCGTTTGTCCCTCTTTTCCTGACGAGAGAGTGCATGACGGGATCCAGACGACATTGTCTGCAATAGACATCGCCATGGAACTCAACACATTGTATTCGAATCTCACCTCACACGTTTACTACTTACTAAAGCTCAGTAACACGTACATTCACGTAACAGCGTAACACACAGTGCATAGTCACATAGGCATGTAGAGCACATAATCACATAGTCACAAAATTCCTGAACACGTAAAACACAATAGCAAGAATACACATACCTTAGTCACTAGAGGCATCCAGAAAACAGAAACCTATCATTCAAAGTCGGCGAGGGTTCGAATATAGTATGGTGCGAGCGATTTGTTAATGATGTGTTGTGTGTTGTGTGAAAGCAAAAGGCATTAGATCGAAACCAGTAGTACCTCAAAACGCTAACAAATAAGCATAAAACACGTAATTCACATAAAATCGACGAATCGTCAGAGTCAATAGTCTTGGCTCAAAGCTTGAAACACATAAAATCGAGAATAGATTGTCTGCGGCTAGTAGACTTCGACTAACCAAGGTGGTTCAATGATTCACAGGGGATCTGTTATGCACCTTCAACCTTCAGGATCGTGCCTTGGCCTCGATTCTTGGGCGTTTGGCGTTAATCCTGTTAGTTTTATGGCGTCTACAGATCGTCTGTTGAGACCTTGGTGGAAGTTTTGTAAAATACGCGGAACAAGTTATCAAGGTTAGGGTTTCACCCCTGGCTTAACAACTTCATCCCTAAAATGGAGGAGATTATTCATCAAAATGTGGATTTCACTCCTAATTTGGCATAATTCTCCTCGTTTGAAGTTAAAATTGCAAGTTAGTTAAGCGACTTTAGCCGAGAGTTTGCGGTTTTCACACCTATTCTCGGCCTCCGTGCTTGCTCATAATTAAAATATCGAGTGCAATGATAGAAAAGAGCGAGTGATAGTGGCGGGTTTATGCATACGCGCGAGTTGGTCGGGTGGTTCTTAACTATAGTCTAGGTCTCTAAGACTTTGACCCGGACTAGGTCAAGTCTTGCCTAATTCCCTATAGTTATGGCTCTGATACCAATCTGTCACACCCCAACCGATGCCGGAATCATCGGGGCGTGGCACTGAGCGAAACAGATTGTCCAGAAGTTTCCATAACAACTGTCATTACCATTCAATTTAAATAATACGTCCCATACCGTATCTCAAATAGTTAAATAATTATTACAGACAAGCATCAAGACAAGTATTCTGTTCCGACAACTCAGATTTAAACATAGCAAATTTATTTGTTGGTTTCTAGGACTCCTTCCCTAGCCTCAATTTCATCACCAGCAAGTTAAGCACAGAAACAACCTAAGCACCAGTCACATACGTTAAAATAAAGTCAATACATATAATGTAAAGGTGAGCATACAAGTTTGATAATAGCATATAGAGTTCGAATTCGTTTACGCATAACCAGCACGTACACATAGTGAAATGAAGCACGTTAGTTATCGACATAGATCCATCGATACCAATGACTGCGGATTGACTGCCCGAGGCAGTTCGCAATACATGATTACCACCGTAATCCATGCAAGTAAAAGATCCTTAACAACCCCCGTGCGAACGGGTGCTGAGTCCAAACTATAGTACTATCGTTGCTAAGGCAGGTAGACAGCATTCCATGTGTAAACATAACAAACAAGCATTCATAAGCCACGTATAACATGCATTAATGGTTTAGCGCTAAAATAGCTTGAGTAGTGTGATAGTTGTAGTTTGAATATTCGTAACGTATGTAACACCCAAAAGTGCTAGAAGCAAAAAGGGTTCGAGTATACTCACAGCGATTATGGATTGAAGGGAGCGCTTTTCAGCGAGTATGGTTAGCCTGAATAGATTCGATAACGTAACGATAAGTGGCGCGTAAAACAGTACATAGTGAGAGTGGGTAGGATGACTGATCGTGCGGATTGGTCATCCGTGCAGATTGGCTATCCGTGCGGACTGGGAATTCGTGCGGACTGGCAATCCGTACAGATTAGTAATCCGGGAGAGTGGTAATCCGTCCGGATTAATCAGTCGTGCGGATTGTTATCCGTGCGGACAAGTTATTCGTGCGGACAAGTAATCCGTGCGGATTAGCAATTCGTCCGGACGAGTCACTCGTGCGGATAACATGTTCGTGCGGATAACTATTCGAGTGGATTGTTTCTTCCTATGGGTGAGATGTGTTTGTGTATGATGGCTTGTCCTTTGAAGTTTTCGTTGTAGCATTTAGAAAACATCTAAGTATCTCTACCCTTCAAGCCGGTCGTGCGGACCACAATCCGTCCGGATGGTAATCCGTGCGGACACGTCTCTAAGGCTGAGTCACTTGATGTAATTGGTGGAATCCGTCCGGATGGTGATCCGTGCGGACAGTGGTAATCCGTCCGGATAGTGTGTTCGTGCGGACAAAGACAATCCGTCCGGATAGTCTGTCCGTGCGTACATCTTATCCGTGCGGATGAACATTGTTTGAAATTGTTTAAGGTCTTAGTATCTCATGATCCGAAGAGTAATCGATTCAGAGGTCGTCCGTCCGGATTGTTCATTCGTCGATACTCAAACCTCGTTTTGAATGTGGGTCCCAAGTGTAGCTCGTCCGGGTGATAAACCGTCCGGATCGTCTGTCCGTGCGGGCAGCTTGTTCGTGCGGACAACTTCCTCGTCCTGGTTGTTCCGTCCGGCTACCCATGGTCGCCTTTGTTGTCTATCGAGACGTTCTGATTACGTGTCAACCATTTGGAATCGCATCCTTACCCGCATGACCAAGCCGGCCAGGAATCACCCTAACTCGGCCTGTCGGCGGTTTAGAACGGTCATCCCGGTCTAACCCGAAATCAGGTGTCTTGCGGGTAGAATCCAGATCTAGGACTAGTGCATCACTATCATTAAGTAGGAGACTAGAACGGATCCGATTCCTACCGCTTTTTGAGGGTAAAAGAAGGAGAAAACTTGTTTATTTCTTTCAACTCTTTCATCCTTTAGAAAAGTTTAGATTTAGGCGAAGTTGTTTGTGAAATCTTGTGGAAATCGTTCAGATCCAAGTTATTCTTGGTGGAATGAGGTCACACTTGAAGTTCGTGAGAACTTCATGATGACGTCACCCTAGAATACCTCAAATCTTGATGATTTCATGGTTAAAAGTTGAGATTTGAAAGATGGAAAGGTGTAGATGTGTGTATAGATTAAGAATGTACAAGATTTAGAGCAAGATCTTACCTGGATTGAGAGAAATCGGAGAAAAGGTGAAGAATGCGTGCTGGTCGGACGTCACTTGCCAAAAGTGGAAAGTTAGGAGAGTGACCTGGGTATTTATAGGATGCTAAAAGGGAAAGGGGTGATCCGTGCGGATTGCAGGTCACCCGGATGGGTTATCCGTGCGGACTGGTCATCCGTGCGGACTGGCAATCCGTGCGGATGAACCATCCGTCTGGATGTCGACTGAATGGTGCGTTCGGGTGCGATGACGCTTCGGTTTCGATTTGCGAGCGATTCACTAGGGTTTCCTAGTCAAATTACTTTCAGTCCCAACTATTTTGTATATAACATGGTCCGACTCGGAATTCGGGTTCGGGTTCGTTTACATTCGAGTTAGACTTCGAGTTAGACTTCGAGTTCGATTGAGTTCGCTTGATTATCACAACAAAACATAAATAAACATGCACAGGTAACACGTAAGGCACACACACACGTATAAATGACAAGTAAAATACATAGCTTGAGTTACGATTTGATGTCAATTCGATTAGTATAGCTTGATTATTAGTCGATTAACTTTATCGCATTGTTACTTCCTACGATTCGCAGCTGCGAATCGATTGATTAACGATTAACACGATTCGATTATTGTTATTAACAACACTTACTCCACATAATATAAATAAAATAAAAACAATTCTACGAGTCAAGTTGCGCGAAATCGGTCGTTGACTTTGACCTTGACTTTGACTTTCACTTACGAAAACACGGGGTGTTACAGTAAGTATGTGTAACACCCATGTTATTAATCTAAAGGTTTTCGTGCAATTAACGAAAACAACCATGAATTTATCATTAAGTATCCTTAGAAAAATACGAGTAATTTAAAACTTTTACAACTTAAAAGTTTTAAACAAAATTTAGATAAGTTCGCCATTTAAAAGTTATGATGTAATGTTGTGCGGAAGCTTTAATCTCGTGTGTTCGGTTCTTCGTAGCTGCTTGATCTTCATCCGTGCACTCTTGACATTCACCTATGATCAAAACCAACTTAAAAGTTAGTTTCGATAGTCAAATATCAAGTCCAAACAAGTACAGGGGTTAAAAATGATAAAATTTAAGAATTTTCGGTGTTTAGGGGCTCGCGTAGCGCCACTGATGCTCGCGCTACGCGAGCGCTTGTTTTTGACAGATACTCGTTTGCTGATGCTGCAGATTCCCAGCACGTCCTGATTTCACGGAAACGGCCATAACTTCTTCGTTATTGATCCGTTTTACCCGATTCTTTTTCCTATGCGTCCGTAATTTAATTCTCCATCTTATGGAGTTAAGATCCATCATCTTTCATACTAAAATTTTAGAGTTTAACTCTTCGGCTTATTACCCTTTTTACCAAAATTTTGACCCGACTATGTGTTTATCAAACGAACATATTTGTTTGACCACCATTCGTCATGACCCTTTAATTCTAGTATGGTAAATCATATTAAGTACTGAGCACGGGTTTCTACGCAATTATTTACCCGTTTTTGTTTAAAATCTTATTTTGACCCGTTAAGGGTATTTACGACCGTTTTAGCATGAACTATGCTCTTTTTCCATATACCTCATAACTCCACCCGTCTCTTATTGATTAGTCTTCCACCACAACTATGAATGTGGTGGGTTTAACGAAATGGACCTTTTATTCCGAGTTTTATCCCTCGGAAATGCTATTTTGCGGCAATACACATTTTAAGTATTTAACCCTTGAAAGTTTTTATGTCTACAACTTTTGCACGCATTCAAGGGTTACCAAAATCATAATGTAAGTTCCTAAACAACCTCTAAGGATTGTTTACTCGGGTTACCCACCAGGGGTTTTTAGTAATCTTTAATCCTTCATTTTTGCGATGAAAGACTTCACTATCCATTGGACCTTATTTGCACTTTTAACCATAAGTTCATACAAGCGTACCTGGCTCGGGTCATCACATAGACCCGATTTATATCTCGCTTTTATTATCACACAATCTATGGCGGCGCGATTATCCGATTTGCTAATCGCTCCTGTTAACATAAGACTTGACAACCACATTAATCGATATTGTCAAATGGTGTTATCACCACCATTCGACCCGTTCGGCCTATATGCCCAACGTTGCCTATTAAATCAAAAACATGGTTTTTGATTTCCAGTTCATACATCCGTCCCATCCCGGATTTTATTACCAAATCCTTTTTCAACATTATTAGATTACACTTCTAGGTAATCTTAATGGAAATTCATAATTTCTTAGTCATTACACGATTAATTTACCGTTTTGCCCTTTTTACCATAAACCATGATTTTTATCATCTTTATATGTTCCGACTCGTATCAATCGCGTCGGAATCCATATTTTCCATATTATCATTATTGCATGTATAACGCATAGAATGAACAAGTATTCTACATAATTATGTAAGTTTCACTTACCTTGCATCCGAGCTACGCTTTTCTTCCATGCTTGACTTGTTTGACCCGCTTTCACTCCAAGCTTCCACCTAGCTTGTTACGCGTCAAACTATCATCATCGTTTTCAAGGTGGTTAGTTTAATCATACTCTAATACGATTATTCCACCTTATGCATTTCATATCAAAATTGCTATTTATCGTATTATAGGTCAGTTTGACCTTTTTAATAGTCAAATGCCCATTAGTATGCTAATTGCATTTTCGAGTTATCAACTAGTTTTAGCATTCTTTAATTACCCGGTAAGCGTTATCTTTAGACCTCCGTTTTAACCAAAGTTCTAATCGCGTTTAACACATTTAGAACTCTTTTAAATCACATTTTGCATAATAGCCGAAACATCACAACTAGGTGTTTTTAACTACAAAATTCTAGTTTCGAGCCTTCTTTGAGGCATTTCAACGAACACCTTAAGGGCAGAATTTTACATGTTTATTTATCATGTCTCTAGCTTATCTCTTAGCCCAAATTTCACATAAATCAACCATCTTACAAAGTAGTTAACTTCTATAATTTCTGAAATCACTTCAAAATTGTCGATTTACACTAGATCAACAATCTATTTCCTAGTGTTCATCATATTAACATAAAACCCACTTAGCTTATCAATGGATCATCATGAATCTCATAGATTTTCCAACAATCTAACATGTTATTGACTAGGGTTTACTCCTAGACATCATATTACTTCAAGATTCACTCATGCATGACATAATCAAGCTCAATTTCAGTTTCTTACAAATAACCTAGAATTTGAGATGGATCAAAACGTCACAATTTTACATACCTTGTGATCCTTTCAACTTGGTGTTCATGAATACGAGCTTGGATTTCGATTTGGGACTGATTTAGCCTCTCAATTTCTTGGATTTAGGCAAGTTAGGGTTGAACAAAGGAACTCCTTTGCTCCTGTGGAAGACATCGACCAGAACACACACTCAAGGTGTGTGTTTTGGTGTAGAGAGTTTTATTTAATTAAAACTTGTTTCTAGTTTGTCCCTTATGGCCCCTCTAATTCACCCAAGTTACATTGAGTGTATTTTAACCAATTTCTTTATTACTACAAGACTTGTAATTTAACTAGGTTATTTACTTCCTAGTTATTTTATCTTGTTCATAACCGATATTTAATATATATATACGAAACCTATATATTTTTGGGGTGTTTCCCTACCCGTTATATTTTAAGTCCCGTCAACTCGGGCCTTTTATATACTTTGTTTTCCTCAAAGTATTTACCCTTCTTTTAATTAACATCAAGTTTATTTATTTAAATCCTAATATTCGTCGGGTAAATTTTACTACCAACGGTGCTTTACCCGTCTTTTAGTATTAACGCGATTTGATTACCAAACCCGTTTTCGGGGTGTTACAAGTCTACCCCCCTTAGAGAGGTTTCGTCCTCGAAACCTTTTCTTACATAACTCATTGAGTTTAAACTCAATGTATTTGAGCCGAGAGGTCTTTTAAACATTACCTATACTTCTTAACCAATCGTTAGTATTACCCGAAAAGTACGGTAACATCTTTTTGGTTACTGATTGTCTTCATATCTCATACGACATAGTGTAACTTCGAAATAACGTAATTTCGTTATTTCTACTAGTTTAGTTAACTTAGCGATTTCCATCGCTTTTATATATTATTGAATTCTTTATGAATCCGTTACTTTGACCCGTTTAAAGGTCTTTAGTGAAATCTTTCACTTTTAGCGACAATTTCCTCTGTTTTCAATTTTATTTATTCGGTTCAGCTATACCGAATCTACCGTTTACAAGCAAACCAAATTTCTTGATTTGAATTGGTGACCTTAACCGGTCTCACTAACTAGTCTTATTAGTCCAGTTACTTTTATCGCTCGCTTGGTTATAATGTGATCTTACTTCGCATTACATTTCCTAACCGTGATCGTGTCACATCGAGTTTAGTTTGCATCAACCTTTTATTTTCGAAAATAACACTTTTTGAATATATCGTCTTGCGCCTATCAGTGTCAAGACTTGTATCCTTCATGCTTATCATTTAAATTCCTATCAGAATTTATGTTTGTAAAAACGTTATTTCTTGCTAAAACCGAAGTTTTAGTTTTTATGCGGGGAATCACAACTAGTTCCCCTTGCTATACACTATTAACCCGTAGATTCTTTCACTTAGCCCCATAGGCTAGTTCTTTAAGTTTTTCACCTTCTTAGGGTGAGATATTAACAACTCGTTTCTTCTCTTTATGACCCGAGGGTCTTTTTGGTCAGTAGACCTTAACACTGTGTTTAATCCCGTAGGTTATGATGATCCCGTAGATCATCTTTTATTCTTGTCTATATTCAAATGTACATATACATATATAGCTTCCAGGCATCTCTTATTATGCTTGGAATCGTTTATTATCGCACTTGAACTTCAATTGACCTTGACCGTAGTCTAAGGCTTCATTTGTTTGCTTTCGGACTAATCCTCCGACTTTATTACTTCTGACGTTATTTACGCGTCAGTTTGTTCTTATGCTTACTGTTATTCAATTTGCTCATATTCTTATTTGGTTATATCCCATTACCGGGCTCATTATTCTCTCGCAATTAACGCTACCTTTATCTGGCTAGCGTTCATTAGTGCCATTCGGCGTTATATTGTATTCAACTTGTTTGACCTATTAATGTGAAATCCATCACTTATAATAATCAACTTTATTCTTTATTCAACCCATTCGTCTTCGAATAGTTGAACATATTTACTCACAAATTTCTATTTACGAGATTTTATAGTCATAACTCGTAATCCAAGTCCTTTGATTTCTCAACCCGCGTTCGCGTCTCTTGGTTTTACGCATGTGTTTAATTCTTACCCATCAACCGGGTGTTTTACCGAAGTCGTTATTATTGTAACCCTCCCGGTATGCATTAAGACCTCGCTTCATTTTTTTTATATTCTGACTTTGCCCTTAAGTTTGACGTTTTACAAAAACGACTCGTTAAGGGATATATTTGCATTTTCCAGGTTCGGGTGTAAGTACACTCCTTCCCAATACTTGTCTAAATCATTTTACATGCTTGCGTTTTCTGGGTTCGAGTGTAAGTACACTCCCTCCCAATACTTGTCTAAATCGTTTTACATGCTTGCGTTTTCTGGGTTCGAGTGTAAGTACACCCCCTCCCAATACTTGTCTAAATCGTTTTACATGCTTGCGTTTTCTGGGTTCGAGTGTAAGTACACTCCCTCCCAATACTTGTCTAAATCATTTTACATGCTTGCTTGTCCCTTCACTCGTGCTCATTATCCTAATGTAACACGCTTCCGTCACTCGGTTGTGTGTTTACATTATTTTCAAATATCTTGCTTATCTGACTCATTTGGGTACTTTTTAACTAGTCCCATTCACCCCGCCATTACCACATCGGACGTAAACGTGTCCGCCATAAGAAGTTCATGGTATCATATGCCACTACTTACTTGGCCAGAGTAAGCGATTAACACATGATACACATGACCTTTTTATAGTTTTCACATCACGCCCTATGTAAGTAATACCTCTACTTGTTTTTCTTGGAAACAATATCCTGGATAGGTATTCTATTCAGGTTTTTCCCAAGTTTTCTATCTACTTATACAACTTTTAATCTCTATGTATTTGTTGCATATTACTATTCATGTAATAATTTAGAGCGTGTACCTGATTTTGCTTGCTTTAACAGGCTTTCCTTGCCATTAGCTTATCTGCGATCATTACGCGATTTAGGTCCTTAATGAGCATGCTCTTTTTATCATATTTCGGACCATTCCATCATCATATCCACAATTTGTTTGACTCTCGTCGTCTTCAAACGCGAGTGTCCTTCAATTAAGACATTCACAAGATTTAGTAGCATCTACTTCAATAATCGCCCGTATTCTAATACAAAGCATTTTCTACTATACGCGTCAATGCGCGTATTTTCGTCAACTACATCAATCGTTTTAATTGGGGTAACGTGTATCACACGATAGCCCTATGTGTTGTTTACAACACTTTAGCATGCTAAGCTGTTAACATACTTGTACTTACCGGATTTGCGATCAAGCCTCGAACCGAACACACTTTACTCTTTAACCATGAGCTCTGATTACCAACTTGTAACACCCATGTTATTAATCTAAAGGTTTTCGTGCAATTAACGAAAACAACCATGAATTTATCATTAAGTATCCTTAGAAAAATACGAGTAATTTAAAACTTTTACAACTTAAAAGTTTTAAACAAAATTTAGATAAGTTCGCCATTTAAAAGTTATGACGTAATGTTGTGCGGAAGCTTTAATCTCGTGTGTTCGGTTCTTCGTAGCTGCTTGATCTTCATCCGTGCACTCTTGACATTCACCTATGATCAAAACCAACTTAAAAGTTAGTTTCGATAGTCAAATATCAAGTCCAAACAAGTACAGGGGTTAAAAATGATAAAATTTAAGAATTTTCGGTGTTTAGGGGCTCGCGTAGCGCCACTGATGCTCGCGCTACGCGAGCGCTTGTTTTTGACAGAAACTCGTTTGCTGATGCTGCAGATTCCCAGCACGTCCTGATTTCACGGAAACGGCCATAACTTCTTCGTTATTGATCCGTTTTACCCGATTCTTTTTCCTATACGTCCGTAATTTAATTCTCCATCTTATGGAGTTAAGATCCAACATCTTTCATACTAAAATTTCAGAGTTTAACTCTTCGGCTTATTACCCTTTTTACCAAAATTTTGACCCGACTATGTGTTTATCAAACGAACATATTTGTTTGACCACCATTCGTCATGACCCTTTAATTCTAGTATGGTAAATCATATTAAGTACTGAGCACGGGTTTCTACGCAATTATTTACCCGTTTTTGTTTAAAATCTTATTTTGACCCGTTAAGGGTATTTACGACCGTTTTAGCATGAACTATGCTCTTTTTCCATATACCTCATAACTCCACCCGTCTCTTATTGATTAGTCTTCCACCACAACTATGAATGTGGTGGGTTTAACGAAATGGACCTTTTATTCCGAGTTTTATCCCTCGGAAATGCTATTTTGCGGCAATACACATTTTAAGTATTTAACCCTTGAAAGTTTTTATGTCTACAACTTTTGCACGCATTCAAGGGTTACCAAAATCATAATGTAAGTTCCTAAACAACCTCTAAGGATTGTTTACTCGGGTTACCCACCAGGGGTTTTTAGTAATCTTTAATCCTTCATTTTTGCGATGAAAGACTTCACTATCCATTGGACCTTATTTGCACTTTTAACCATAAGTTCATACAAGCGTACCTGGCTCGGGTCATCACATAGACCCGATTTATATCTCGCTTTTATTATCACACAATCTATGGCGGCGCGATTATCCGATTTGCTAATCGCTCCTGTTAACATAAGACTTGACAACCACATTAATCGATATTGTCAAATGGTGTTATCACCACCATTCGACCCGTTCGGCCTATATGCCCAACGTTGCCTATTAAATCAAAAACATGGTTTTTGATTTCCAGTTCATACATCCGTCCCATCCCGGATTTTATTACCAAATCCTTTTTCAACATTATTAGATTACACTTCTAGGTAATCTTAATGGAAATTCATAATTTCTTAGTCATTACACGATTAATTTACCGTTTTGCCCTTTTTACCATAAACCATGATTTTTATCATCTTTATATGTTCCGACTCGTATCAATCGCGTCGGAATCCATATTTTCCATATTATCATTATTGCATGTATAACGCATAGAATGAACAAGTATTCTACATAATTATGTAAGTTTCACTTACCTTGCATCCGAGCTACGCTTTTCTTCCATGCTTGACTTGTTTGACCCGCTTTCACTCCAAGCTTCCACCTAGCTTGTTACGCGTCAAACTATCATCATCGTTTTCAAGGTGGTTAGTTTAATCATACTCTAATACGATTATTCCACCTTATGCATTTCATATCAAAATTGCTATTTATCGTATTATAGGTCAGTTTGACCTTTTTAATAGTCAAATGCCCATTAGTATGCTAATTGCATTTTCGAGTTATCAACTAGTTTTAGCATTCTTTAATTACCCGGTAAGCGTTATCTTTAGACCTCCGTTTTAACCAAAGTTCTAATCGCGTTTAACACATTTAGAACTCTTTTAAATCACATTTTGCATAATAGCCGAAACATCACAACTAGGTGTTTTTAACTACAAAATTCTAGTTTCGAGCCTTCTTTGAGGCATTTCAACGAACACCTTAAGGGCAGAATTTTACATGTTTATTTATCATGTCTCTAGCTTATCTCTTAGCCCAAATTTCACATAAATCAACCATCTTACAAAGTAGTTAACTTCTATAATTTCTGAAATCACTTCAAAATTGTCGATTTACACTAGATCAACAATCTATTTCCTAGTGTTCATCATATTAACATAAAACCCACTTAGCTTATCAATGGATCATCATGAATCTCATAGATTTTCCAACAATCTAACATGTTATTGACTAGGGTTTACTCCTAGACATCATATTACTTCAAGATTCACTCATGCATGACATAATCAAGCTCAATTTCAGTTTCTTACAAATAACCTAGAATTTGAGATGGATCAAAACGTCACAATTTTACATACCTTGTGATCCTTTCAACTTGGTGTTCATGAATACGAGCTTGGATTTCGATTTGGGATTGATTTGGCCTCTCAATTTCTTGGATTTAGGCAAGTTAGGGTTGAACAAAGGAACTCCTTTGCTCCTGTGGAAGACATCGACCAGAACACACACTCAAGGTGTGTGTTTTGGTGTAGAGAGTTTTATTTAATTAAAACTTGTTTCTAGTTTGTCCCTTATGGCCCCTCTAATTCACCCAAGTTACATTGAGTGTATTTTAACCAATTTCTTTATTACTACAAGACTTGTAATTTAACTAGGTTATTTACTTCCTAGTTATTTTATCTTGTTCATAACCGATATTTAATATATATATACGAAACCTATATATTTTTGGGGTGTTTCCCTACCCGTTATATTTTAAGTCCCGTCAACTCGGGCCTTTTATATACTTTGTTTTCCTCAAAGTATTTACCCTTCTTTTAATTAACATCAAGTTTATTTATTTAAATCCTAATATTCGTCGGGTAAATTTTACTACCAACGGTGCTTTACCCGTCTTTTAGTATTAACGCGATTTGATTACCAAACCCGTTTTCGGGGTGTTACAGTATGGCTTACACTAGTCTTATACTTTAGAATATTCTCTTATCGTATTAGTTACGAATAAGATAAATACATAGTTGTGGTATGATGTTTCGGCGTGTAGACGTACGGAACAAGATAGTCGAGCATTACAAGAAACCATGTAGATGGTTCAAAAGGAGTTAAATCGGTAATTTGATCATTTTATGACAAATGGAAAATGAACTTTTAAATGGTTACCTTATAGGGTAAACTAAAACAAACAATAAGGGTAAAACGGTAAATTGGTCACGCGTCAGCCATAACTGTTGGTTTTAAAAGACACTTATGAAGTAAGCCTTAATAGGCCGAAAAGTGTTAAGAAATGACTTATAAGTAAAACGACCGCACGATGTAAATCGGAGCGAGTCATATAGTCGAGATGAAAATACATGTCATCTCGCTAATATAATCGGTCATTTAGACCAAACGGGTCAAAGGGTGAAGATACCACCTTTTGATAATAGCGACTAATGATTCTTGTCGAGTTGTATGATTTCAGGAATAAATGTAGAAATGATATTTGCATCACTATTATTTAGCGAATATTATAGCAAGGCATTAAAACAGGTCAATACATTGACCCGAGCCAGGTATGTGTAATAGAGTAATTATTCATTTAGAACGTAAGGTTCAATGAGCATTAAATGAAGTCTTACATAGACAATGGGTTACTTAAATGGGTAAACCGAATGTTTTAAAAGAGGGTCGTGGCGTTTCGAAAAGCATAATGACTTTTCGAACAAGATCATAACTCAAAAGAAGAATTATGGGTCAAACATGCTCTCAAAAGACCTTGTCGTAATTGAAAGACTAAAAAGGACCAAAACGCCCTTGTTAGCTAATTCGAACAAACAACATTTAAAGGTTGTTTGGAAACGAGTTTTATGATTAGGTAAATACTTAGAATAAGTATAGAAGCTGAAAGAGGTATTATATTAGTCAAATGGCACTATTTGAGTTTTTGCCGTAAATAAATGATTCGAGAGGTAAAATTTGGTTTATATAAATCACCACATTAAACCCACCATAAATACAGTTGTGGTGGGATATTATAGTATAAGAAATGTGGTGATGGAATGCTAGAAGCAATCGAAAGCGATTTTAGGCTCGAAAGTGCTTAAATACCCTTAACGGGTCAAAATAAGCATACGAGCGAAAACGGGTTTAAATTGTGTAATAAACCTTTGATTAGAACCTAAAATGGTAGATAACATTAATTTGAAGAAGTGTATGTGATATAGGAATCAAACAAATATGTTTGTTTGATAAAATGCATAAACGGGTTAAAATGCGATAAAAAGGTAACGAGTCGAAGGCTTAGATGTCTCAAACATTTATTATGTTGGATGTTGGATTTTAACTCCATATGATGGAGAATTTAATTACGGATGCGTAGGAAAAAGAATCGGGTAAAACGGATTAAAAACGAGAGAGTTATGCTCGTTTCCGTGAAATCGGGTCATGCTGGGAATGTACAGCAACTGTTTAAGCACAATCTGTGAAAAAGGGGCCTAGGCGTCACGCGACGCCCCCTAGTTCCGGAAAAAAAATTATTTTTCGTTGTTTGACCCATGTAACTTGCTTAAACTATTTATTTAACTATCAAAACTAACTTTTAAGTTGGTTTTAATTATAGGTGATCGCCAAGAGTGCCCGGATGAAGATCAAGCTCGACGAGGAACCGAACACGATAAAATTCAACACTCGAGATTAAAGCTTACGCATGGCGTTACGTCATAACTTTTAAACGACGAACTTATTTATATTATGTTGAAAACTTTTAAGTTGTAAAAGTTTTAGATTACTCGTATTTTCTTAGGATACTTAATCGTAATTACATGTTTATTTTCGTTATTTATTCGAAAACCTTTAAAATAATAACAAGGGTGTTACACTCCCCCTAAAATTCAAAACCATTTAAAGAAAATTTTGACAACCTGATACTGATAGCTTCGTCTCGCCGTCCATTTTCTGCTTCACATGCACTGATTTGCAGAAAACATAATGTACCCCCATGATTTACAACACATTGATATTTTATAGTTTGAAAACCGTTTTTCAATCTTGTGAAATTAATCATGTTTGTTCAGCCGTGAGGGTTTCGGCGTATTCACTCAACATATTTTTTTGAATTTTTTGAATTTTTTACAAAATTTAAAAACAAACATATTTTTTATTTTACAAATTTTTGACAAGATAAAAACATATTTTTGGTTTTTCAATTTTTAGAGTTTTTGAAAATATTGTTTATTTATGTACAGAAAACAAACAAACTCCCTGTTTCAACCAACACAGGGTTCAGCAGCCTCCTCTTCTTCTTGTGCCCGGCTGCTCCAACACTCTTCTTGTTGACCTTCAGATTTCTTCGGAAGCACCTGCACATTCAATAATTGAATTATTTGAACAATTTAGCCCAGGTCTGTTTGAATTTAGGAATTTCAACACAATATGCTTCATTCAACTTCGGAAAATCTTTGTCATTTTGTACAAAGACTTTTTCAATTTTAGCATCATCTACCGAAGTCATTTGTTTCTTTACAGACCATGTTTGACCTTTTGGAGTCCCTCTTTTGTAAAAATGTGAATCTTTTTGAACATTTTGATTCTGAACAACAACTTTTGGTTTCCAAAACTGGTTTTGTTTTGTTCTATCAACTGTTGTTTTCCAACTTTGTGTTGTTCTAAGTCTGGGTGTCTCTGATTTCCAGGTTTGTTATGAGTCAACCTTTGACATTTTCGGCTTCCAAGTTTGCTTTGAATCAAACTTGGTTGACTTCTGAGTCACAACATCAGACTTTTTCTTCGTCTCAACATCAACAGGTTTCAGATTTAGACACTTGCGAGCAAGATGTCCAGCTTGATCACATTTGAAACATGTTCTCTTTGAAACATCTTTCACCTGTTGTTGTTGCGTTTTCTTTTGAGCATAGAACTCTTCATTAGACTGTCGTCTAAATTGGAGTTCTTTCTCTTCTTCTGAACTTGTTCCGTGAACAAAATTCATCTTTGTCTGATAATTCGGCGTTTCATTTTTCTTCCAATTTTGTTTCTTTTTATAACCCAACCCAGCCTTCGTATTTTTCTTTTTGTAACCAGGTTTGTTATAAAAAGTTTTGTGACACTTTCTAGCAAACTTTGAAATTTCAGACTTTTCAATCTCAACCATCTTGAAAACAACATCTAAGAATAATTTGTCTGATCCAATCATGGTATAAACCAATCCTTTTGAATCATCATTCAAATTTTTCTCAGATTTTGAGTTTTTCAGATATTCTTCATGAAAACTACCTTCATTTCCATCCTGTGATTCAGATTTACCTTTTTCAATCGACTCTTCTTTCAACGACCTTACCTACCACCTCTGAATTACTTGAATCATCAGATTTGGAATAGGTTACGCCAATGTTATCTGGTAATTGATCGACCATGTTGAAAGCTTTTTTGACCTTCTCATCATCATAAAATGCGAACTTTTCCGGTGGTGGAACTTGATGAAACTTTGAACCAATACCTTTCTTGGTTTGCTCAGAATCTTTACCATCCGGTTTTAGATTGAAAATTCTTTCAAGCACATATGATGAAGCATGATAACTATATAACTTGTTGTTGTCCTGTTCTAAATCAGCTATTTGACGCTTTAGCTTAGCAACATCTTCAATGTAAGAATTGACAACTTGTTGCTTTATTGAATACTGTCGCTTAAGCGTATCAGTTGTTTCATAATAGTATTTCAATCTGGATTGAACAAGTTTCATTTGACTTTTCACATTTTCATATGACTCTTTTGTAATGTGATAAGCCAATTTTATTGAGTCATATTCCTTTTTCATCTCTTGAAAAACATTCTTTTTTTTATCACATTCTTCTGTCTTTTTCAAAATCTTTTCTTTCAAAATCTCATTTTCTTTTTCTAAATTTTTGCATTTTTGAGAAAGTTTTTCGTCATTTTCTTTTAAAACATTGTCGTTTTCAAGCATTTCTTTGCATTTAATTTTGAAAATATCTTCAATTTTATTGAATTCTAGATTTCTTGTTCTGAACTTTTCGTCTTTTTCAGTACAAGCTCTGCATGTTTCCATGCATTTCTTGCACTGTTCAACAGTTTTTAAGACTTCAGAATGTCTATCGATTTTAGTATCATTATTTATCAATTCATTTTTGTTGAGTAAGTCAGAAGATTCAGTTTAAATTTTATCTATTATCCCACATTCTTCTGTCAATTTCTCCTTTTCTGTTGTGTTCACCTGATCACCAACCAGCTTTTGATCACTCTCAACTTCTTCTTTCTTCTTCTTCTTCTGATCTTCTTCATTCTGCTGTTTTTCAGAAACAGCTTCCTTCACATCTTCCTCAGCAACCTTCTTCAAATCATCAACCATATTCTCAACATTCTTCTTCATTCTTTCTTCATCCCTCTTTCTCAAACTTGAAGTCATAGTATGTCTTATGATTTTTTTCCAGCCTTTTCGCATATGTTTTATCTTTTGGAGCAATTGAATAATATTCGACGGATAGAGGAATTACTAAAAGAACATCATCAAAAATTATGTCCTTCTTGGGAACAACAGGTTCACCATCTCTGTTGACATAACATTCTTGTTTCTTGTCCCATCTTTTATTTCTTACGGCATTTTCATACTCTTCCTGCATTTCATTAATTCTGTTTCCAGCAATGTTTCTTTCTCTGTATGTTTTCTCACTCAGAATCTCTTCTCTGGTTTTCACCTTGATTTCAGCCATGATGTTGTCTCCTCGAATCACCTGAATCACGTAAACAACAATGATCAGTTCTAAAAATTATCAAACAACTTGAATCGGACGGGTATTCGAATGAGTGAGTCAACAAAAGTCAACAATGAAAATAATCAGTGATGTCCGATCGGGTGGGAAAGCTGTCCGATCGGGTGTGATTTTATCTTGAATCGGGTGGTGATGCTGTCCGATCGGTTGAAGTTGTGGCCCGATCGGCTGGGATTCTTAAATCGGTTGGTTGTCCGATCGACCCTCTGTTCGATCGATCAGCACTACACGACAAAACAATATGTTGTTCGATCGGTTTGCATTTCAAGCAATGGCACAAAAAGACAAACGCTTGATCGATCGGCTGACACATTGACTCTTAGACTTCAGTGATGAAACTTAACTTTCTCCACATGCAGACTCTTCACTGGCCGACATCTATCAAAAGCTCACATGCAATTAATAATGGCTGACATATTTGTAAAGATCACATGCAATACTGAATAATCAATTAAATGTCACATGCATGTGCTTATGCTACTTCACACCGGTGGCATTTAATGTTTCATATAAAGTGCTGACAAAGTTGACTAAATGCTGGTCGATCGGACATGAGGTTGATCGATCGGACAAGATGTTGTTCGATCGGTCAGGGGTGTTGGCCGTTCGGCTTGGATGCTATGGGTCGGACAGGTGTCCGATCGGTTGGGTCAACAAAGTCAACAATTGAATTATAAAATGAGGTGCTTTGGAATGGACAACTGATCGATCGGGTGAGATGCTAGCCGATCGGACAGTGTGCCGGTCGATCGGCTGGCAAGTCAACAAAGTCAACTATTTCAAAGAGTGATGTAATGGAACGAACAGCTGATCGATCGAACAGTTGTTCGATCAAGTGATGATGTTGACCGATCGGTTGGCACTTTGTCTTGTATGACCTCAAACAATGAATTGTGATATTCAATATCTATTCACATGCATACTGACATTACATAACAATCAATATCTACAATTCATTTAATATTTCACACATCTCAATTTTGACTACTTCCAAGAACACATGCAAAGTATTGATATTTGTAGACAATGGCCGACAATCCTTAATTCATTCAAAATCTCATTGGACCTCTACATAAATTTTAATCTATTTTTATTGCATCACGTGACAGTCTGTTTGTTATTAATGAAGCACAGAATTACTTTATTAACTAAGTGACAACTTGCTCAGATGATAATCACTAGACTCGAATTGTCGGTCGATCGGTCAGAGATGCTAGCTGATCGGCTTGCTGTCCGATCGGTTAGGTCAAACAAAGTCAAAGGACATTAATGAAATGCAGTAAAGTGCTTAGGATCGGACAGACGTTCGATCGGACTGCTATCCGATCGGTCAGCAGTCAACAAGTCAAAGGCTTTAAATGAATTGCAATGTTTAGCTTTGGAACGGTTAGCTAGCCGATCGGTCAACTAACCGATCGGTCGGTCATTCAAGTGAAAATCATCAACAGTAACCATGTTCGTATATTTTCGAACCAAAAATCTTCAATTTCTCCCAAATGGCTAGGAATTAAGATCTGAAAATTTGTAGGCTTGTAGATCAGGTACTTTCGCACAACATATCCAAAAATCAGCAATTTTTAACCGTTAAAACCCGTTTAATTTTGCAATTTTCAGTTAAGACGTTAAGAGATGAAAAAGATGAAGAAATTGAGCAAATCTGATGAAATTTGGATCTGATTCTGATGAAATCCAGTACGAATCTGTGCGTTTGATCTTCGCAACCGAGCTCCTGCTCTGATACCACTTGTTAGGACCGGTTTTGACTCCGAAACTATTGCGAACCGAACGTGTGACGTGCGGAATCCGTACACGAACGTGACCGAACACACGAGAACGTAATATAAACGGTGATTCTATTAACAGATCTGAAAACGTACAGAGCACCTGAATCACGTGGAGCACTTTCTCTCTCTAGCTTCTCTCTCTAGATCTAGAGCTCTTCAAGTCTCCAAATGTGGCAAAAGTCACAAAAGTTCTAAACCTAACACCTTAGGTTCTTATTTATAGGCCAAGGGGCTTTAATGAGATTCCTCATTATTACAGAAATGCCACCTTGCCTTTTACTACAATATAACAATATAAAGCTAGAATTAATTTGTTTCAGCTACGATTTGAGATGACGAAGGAGATAGACATAAATGCACTAACAACCTGAAACATTCACTAGAATGTTAACACCTTCAAAAACAAAAGCAGAGGTGCCTGAGCAGAATTTAGCAGCTACCACTGCTCCTCAGGTATCAGCTGCTGAGCCCACTGCTCCAGGTGATCATAGCAGCACAACCACTGCTTTGAAATCCACACCTGCCATTACCAAAAAGACCAAAAAGAAAACATCCAGAAAGCCCCCCAAACCAAAAACAAAGGCAACTCTGGAAGATGAGATCCCAGAGCCAGTGACAACACAAATGTCACCTACAACCAATGTTCCTACTTCCTCATAGCAGATGGAAGAAAGATCTCTACCATTGCCTCAAACTCCTCCTGCATCCTCACAAAAGGATCAGGTTGTAATCACAGGGACCCCACATTATGAAGCTCTAGATTCAATTGAATCCATCTTCCTCAGTCCTGATCCAAAGGACATGTCTCTTTCAACTCCCCTCTTACTACCACAATCCATAATACCCTTGTTGCATGCAGTTGATACAGCTCAGAAAAAAACCAATTCCTCTCAATCACCTATCACTGAGAGCACACTCCTACAAGTGACTGGTTCTGATGCTTATTGTGACACCCCAAGAAAACCAGTAATCTTCGCAAACCTGCTCGGGGAGCCGCGATACGATACAGGTAAACAACGTCACACTACTAGCTTCCTCAGTAACTGCATGCTAAATTTCGGGACGAAATTTCTTTCAAGTTGGGGATAATGTGACAACTCGAATTTCCGACATTCTCTATTCGCATTTAATGCACGTTGACTTTGACTGTTTAGTTGTTGACCTGTTTGACTTCGTAACTGTACACTTTGTGTTATGATAAAATGTAGTGTACTTGCATGGTTATGTGTAATATGATAGCTTGCATACTGTTTGAAAAACTTAGACTTGTAAACCATAAAACAACTCGACGAAACAAGTGAGATTCGCCAAGTTTGACCTCGACGAAACAGGTCAGTTTCGTCAACAATCTTCTCGACGAAACAGGCTGTTTCGCCGAGCCCAGTTTCGCCAAAAGCCCAGTACGGCCCAGAATGTTATTTCGCGAATATTTACGTGAAACGGGTTCAGTTTTACATCCTAAGCAATCAGAAAAACCCTAGAACACTCTCCCTTCTGTGCGACGGCCACAACCATCGTTCACCATCATACCTAGCTCTCGAATCCTTGTTCATTCATCTCGAATCGGTTAGTGTGTGTTTGTTAATTGATTCTATGTTTCTGTATTATATAGATTCTTGCCGGTGCATATGATTGATGTGTGTTACTGCTGTGATGAGAGTATGATGGTGATGATATAGATTTCGATGTGTATGATATGATATAGTAGGATATATAAATGATATGCGAAACTTGATACAATCGAATGCTCGGTTCTGAATGTTGTTTATATGGCCTGATTCTGATTACATTAGTATCTTGATAGGGATTGATGTGATGATGTTGTATGTTATTTGATATGCTATACACATAAGCTAGGGTTTATGCTAGACAATGATTCTTGGATGGTTGATTTATGATGATTCGATTTGCACATTGATCTTCATATGATTTCTGCTATTGATGACGGCTGCTAGAATGATTAGGGTTTATGTGTTACTCGCATCTGTTGTAACTGATGTCTGCGAAACTGAACTGTCCGACGAAACAGGACTCTCGGCGAAACAGAATGTGTTTCGCCAAGAGCCATCGACGAATTAGAATCCTGTTTCGCCAACTTATGTGTTTCGCCAACTTATGTGTTTCGCCATTATGTGTGTTTCGCCGAACAGTTAATCTGCACAGTAACTTGAGTTAATTCTGTTAAGTGATAACTGGAATAACTAACTGCTTTTAGATGTCAAACATGACTAGTATGATTATGATTACGTGTTACCTGATTATACGTGAACAACTTGAACACAAACTGATTTTATATACGTGCATACTTTAGGACGTGATTGATTTACTTTGAGCACATACTTAGCATACCGAGCAAACCAAGGTGAGTTCACACAAGCCAAGGCATGGGGTTCCCGGGTGGGAATGGGGATTTGATGATTTACTGTACATACATAGATGCTAGAACCTACTGCTAGACTAGTAACACTTATTGAACGATCTTCGCACACCTGCCAAGGATTGGCCGCGATATTATGACTGACTTCGCACACCTGCCATATGATGGCCGCGAACTAAATTTACAAATCTTCGCACACCTGCCTGGAGAGGCCGCGATACAAATAAACCTAGTCTAGAACATTTGGGAAAAACATTCCCCAATATCTTCGCACACCTGCCGGGAAGGCCGCGATGGGAACTAATACGATACATTGTAACGAACAAATAAACTACTACTCATGCTATACTATTACTGAACTATTAACTGTGAACTCGCTCAACTAGTTGTTGACTCTCTCTTACATGCCTTGCAGGACCTTAGGTACTTATGGAGCTTGCACAGGGAGGAGCAGGTCGTTGTGGGACATGGATCGATGATGCCATGTTATCTATCTAAACATTTCAATTTACTATTTACATTGGGTTTACATACTTATGCTTCCGCTACACACTTGTTGATGTTTGGTTTTTAAAAACACCTTTCGTATTGATGAATGATTTTTGGTATTTACTTATATGTTCAATATGATTGGTGGCTTGATCCTGGTCAGTCACGCCTCCAAGCGGTGATACTCCGCGTGTGGATTTTGGGGGTGTGACAGATTGGTATCAGAGCCATTGGTTATAGAGAACTTGGTTTTAATAAAGGGAAAACGATTTTGTTAAAACTAGACTATAACCAGAACAGTGCTCTCAACGATCCACAACGACGCTTCGCTCCACGTGCAAGGCTCAACACCATAGGTATTACTAATCATGTTACATTACCTACATGCTAGAACTACATAGAACTTTGCTCGTGGTATGCCTAGAGTACAGAACCCACTATATGCTATTACTTGAGAACACTTGTGTGCTTACTCTCTTCTGTCATCGCACTATTCGCGAACCTATCTCACTTACGTTATCTTTACTATGAAGATCATGTCTGCACGTATCAACATGACCCAGGACCAGTTGACGGCCCTCATTAACGAACGAGTTACTGCGGCAGTTGCAGCCGCACAAGCAGGAGGTATACCCTGCAGTTACAACTCACACTAGGATCCTTAGATCCTACATTCCTAAATCAACTCTCGTGTTTAAACTTGTCCTAATTCTTATACACAACAGGTCAAGCACCTGTTTGCACTTTCAAGACTTTCATGGACTGTCGTCCAACCACTTTCAGCGGCACTGAAGGAGCCGTAGGTCTCCTGCACTGGTTTGAAAAGATAGAGTCTGTGTTTAAGATGTGTGAATGCCCTGAGGCACGCAGGGTGAAATATGCTACCGGTACCCTCAAGGGTTTAGCCCTCACATGGTGGATAGCCCTCACATGGTGGAAAGCTCAGGTCCAAATACTGGGGTTGGTTGCTGCTAACGCCACCCCATGGAACAATTTCAAAGAGATGATCAAGGAAGAATACTGCAGTCGAGATGATATTCATAAGCTGGAAGTCGAGTTTTTCAACCTCAAGATGACGGGGTCTGAGATTGAAGCGTATACCAAAAGATCGAATGAGCTTGCGTTACTGTGTCCTACTCTGGTGGACAAACGTATCGAATTATATCTTAAGGGTCTGGTGCCAGAGATCCAAAGTCATGTGACTTCAGCAAATCATGCCACTTACCAGCAGGTTGTTCAGTTGGCTCACCGTCTCACTGATCAGGCGGTGGAGCAAAACAGGTTGCCTAAACGCATCAACGCTACTGCTACCGCTACCACTTCAGTTACTCCTGCTACTCCCAGCGACAATAAGAGGAAATGGGAGGGGGATTCCAGCAAAGGTTCAGCTACTGTTCAGTCTCAAGCTCAGCAACGCAAGACAAATGACCACCAGAGTCCAAATCAGCAGTCATCAGGTGGTCAAGGGCAGAGTGGATATCGGGGAATTCACCCATGGTGTAGAAGGTGCAACAAACACCACAGCGGAAGATGTCGCAGGGAACAGTGTCAAAGATGTCTTAAGACGGGTCACGAGGCTAAAGATTGCAGGAGTTCACGACCTGCGAATCAGAACCAGCAACAACAACCACCTGCTCCACGAAACCAGCCTCAGCAGCAGCAGCATGGAAACAGGGGATGCTACCAGTGTGGGGCTGAAGGTCATTACAAGCGGGATTGTCCTCAGTTAAACCAGAACTAGAACAATAACAACAATCACAACAATCAGGGCAACGGGAACAACAACAACGGTGGGAACAACAACAACAATGGTGCTAGAGGCCGTATGTTTGTGATCGGTCAGGGTGATGCAAGGAATGATCCCAACGTAGTTATGGGTAAGTTTCTTCTAGACGACTTTTATGTTACTGTACTATTTGATTCTGGTGCGGATACAAGTTACATGTCTTTAAAAGTTAGTGAAATGTTAAAACGTACACCAACTCTCCTAAACATCAAGCATGTCGTAGAGTTAGCTAACGGTAAAAGTTTAGAAGCCACACACATAGTTAAAGGGTGTAATCTTATTCTCGCTGGTCAGACTTTCTCCATCGATCTTATCCCTATAACCCTGGGTAGCTTTGACGTCGTCATTGGCATGGATTGGTTATCTCAACAACAAGCGGAGATCTTATGCAAAGAAAAGGTTATTCGCATTCCTCGTTCTGGCAAAGAACCTCTCGAAGTTCAAGGCGACAAGAGTGGTGTCGTGAGTGGTATTATCTCCTTTTTGAAGGCTCATAAGTGTTTACGCAAGGGGCACACTGCTATATTGGCACTCGTTACAGATACCTCGAAGAAAGAGAAAAAGATTGAAGATATTCCTGTAGTACGTGACTTTCCTCAAGTGTTCCCTGAGGAATTACCTGGGTTACCGCCTCATCGTCAAGTCGAATTCCAGATCGAGCTCCCTCCAGGAGCAGCACCCATAGCTCGAGCACCTTATCGTCTAGCTCCAACTGAATTGGAAGAACTGTCAAAGCAGCTACAAGAACTCTTGGAAAAGGGTTTTATACGTCCTAGCTCTTCGCCTTGGGGAGCTCCAGTGTTATTCGTGAAGAAGAAAGACGGTACGTTCAGGATGTGTATAGACTATCGCGAGTTGAACAAGGTGACTGTGAAGAATCGCTATCCTCTTCCACGCATTGACGATTTATTCGACCAGTTGCAAGGGTCGAGCTATTACTCGAAGATTGATCTAAGGTCAGGGTATCATCAACTGAGAGTCCGGGATGAGGACGTCTCCAAGACAGCGTTCAGAACACGCTACGACCACTACGAGTTTCTGGTCATGCCTTTCGGGTTGACGAACGCGCCTGCAGTTTTTATGGACCTTATGAACAGGGTGTGAAAACCCTATCTTGACAAGTTCGTCATTGTTTTCATCGATGACATCCTGATTTATTCGAAGAGCCAGGAGGAGCACGAACATCATTTACGACTTATTTTGGAACTTCTTCGAACGGAACAGCTATACGCTAAATTTTCAAAATGTGACTTATGGCTTCGTGAAGTCCACTTCTTAGGCCACGTGGTAAACAAAGATGGGATCCATGTCGATCCATCCAAGGTAGATTCGATCAAGAATTGGCCTGCGCCTCGTACACCAACGGAAATACGTCAATTCTTAGGTTTGGCAGGTTACTACAGAAGGTTCATCAAAGACTTCTCAAAGATTGCTCAGCCGCTTACACTACTGACACAGAAAGGTGTTGTTTACCGTTGGAGTAATGCACAGGAAACAGCATTCCAACACTTAAAGGATAGACTCTGTAGCGCACCTATCCTCTCACTGCCTGAAGGCACGGACGATTTCGTAGTCTACTGCGACGCATATATCCAAGGTCTTGGATGTGTATTGATGCAGAGGGATAAAGTTATTGCTTATGCTTCGCGCCAACTTAAGATTCACGAACGGAATTATACGACACACGACCTAGAGCTGGGAGCGGTTGTTTTTGCACTTAAGATATGGCGACACTATTTGTATGGTACCAAGTGCGCAATCTACACTGATCACAGAAGCCTCGAACATATCTTCAAACAGAAAGAGCTGAATATGCGACAGCGACGATGGGTTGAACTGTTAAATGACTACGAATGCTCAATCAGGTATCACCCAGGCAAAGCCAACGTTGTGGCTGACGCCCTCAGTCGAAAAGACACTGCGCCTAAGCGCGTACGAGCTCTACAACTCACTATACAGTCTCGTCTTCCTTCCCAGATACGAGATGCTCAGGTAGAAGCATTAAAACCAGAAAATGTCAGGGCTGAAGCCCTACGTGGCTCAAGACAACGTTTAGAACAGAAGGAAGATGGTGCTTACTACGTTACAGGACGCATTTGGGTTCCACTTTATGGCAACTTACGTGAGCTAGTGATGGATGAAGCTCATAAGTCCCGCTACTCGGTACATCCAGGTGCGGATAAAATGTACCACGACATCAAAACTACATATTGGTGGCCTAGCATGAAGGCCCACATAGCCACATACGTTAGTAAATGCTTGACTTGTGCGAGAGTCAAGGCAGAATATCAGAAACCGTCAGGACCACTCCAACAACCTGAGATACCACAATGGAAATGGGAGCAAATTTCCATGGATTTTGTTACTGGCTTACCTAGATCTCAGCGCGGAAATGATACTTTTTGGGTGATCGTGGATCGACTCACAAAGTCTGCTCACTTCTTGGCTATCAAAGAAACAGACAAGTTCTCTACCTTAGCAGACATCTACTTAAAAGAAGTGGTCTCAAGGCACGGGGTGCCCACCTCCATCATCTCTGATCGTGACGCACGTTTTACTTCAGAATTGTGGCAAGCAATGCATAAATCTTTTGGCTCTCGTTTAGACATGAGCACGGCGTATCTTCCTCAGACCGATGGGCAGTCTGAGCGCACTATTCAAACTCTAGAAAACATGCTTTGGGCGTGCGTAATTGATTTTGGCAATGGTTGGGAGAAACATCTGCCACTGGTGGAATTTTCATACAATAACAGCTACCACACCAGCATTAAAGCTGCACCATTCGAGGCATTGTACGGGCGTAAGTGCCGGTCACCTCTCTGTTGGGCGGAGGTGGGGGAAAGTCAAATCACAGGTCCAGAAATGGTAGTTGATACTACTGAAAAGATTGCACAAATACGACAACGCATGGCGGCAGCTCGTGACCGTCAGAAAGTATACGCTGATAAAGATAGGAAACTACTCGAATTCCAGGTTGGGGATCGAGCGCTACTTAAAGTTTCACCCTGGAAGGGTGTGGTTCGTTTTGGCAAACGCGGCAAACTAAATCCACGATATGTTGGACCTTTCGAGGTTATTGAGAAAATAGGCAAAGTGGCTTACAGATTGAACTTACCACCTGAACTCAGTGCAGTTCACAACGTCTTTCACGTGTCGAATCTGAAGAAGTGTACGTCAGATGAGACCCACATAGTTCCCTTAAAGGAACTCACTATCGACGAGCGGTTGCACTTCGTCGAGGAACCTGTTGAAATCACGGACCGGGATGTTAAGATCCTCAAGAACACGAGAATCCCTCTTGTACAAGTTGGTTGGAACTCCCGCCGCGGCCCAGAGTTCACCTGGGAGCGTGAAGATCAAATGGAACTCAAATATCCCCAGTTATTCGGAAACCAAGCAACTACTACTAAGGCTGAAGCTACCGATGCAGAATTTCGAGACGAAATTCCAAATCAACGGGGGGATAATGTGACACCCCAAGAAAACCAGTAATCTTCGCAAACCTGCTCGGGGAGCCGCGATACGATACAGGTAAACAACGTCACACTACTAGCTTCCTCAGTAACTGCATGCTAAATTTCGGGACGAAATTTCTTTCAAGTTGGGGATAATGTGACAACTCGAATTTCCGACATTCTCTATTCGCATTTAATGCACGTTGACTTTGACTGTTTAGTTGTTGACCTGTTTGACTTCGTAACTGTACACTTTGTGTTATGATAAAATGTAGTGTACTTGCATGGTTATGTGTAATATGATAGCTTGCATACTGTTTGAAAAACTTAGACTTGTAAACCATAAAACAACTCGACGAAACAAGTGAGATTCGCCAAGTTTGACCTCGACGAAACAGGTCAGTTTCGTCAACAATCTTCTCGACGAAACAGGCTGTTTCGCCGAGCCCAGTTTCGCCAAAAGCCCAGTACGGCCCAGAATGTTATTTCGCGAATATTTACGTGAAACGGGTTCAGTTTTACATCCTAAGCAATCAGAAAAACCCTAGAACACTCTCCCTTCTGTGCGACGGCCACAACCATCGTTCACCATCATACCTAGCTCTCGAATCCTTGTTCATTCATCTCGAATCGGTTAGTGTGTGTTTGTTAATCGATTCTATGTTTCTGTATTATATAGATTATTGCTGGTGCATATGATTGATGTGTGTTACTGCTGTGATGAGAGTATGATGGTGATGATATAGATTTCGATGTGTATGATATGATATAGTAGGATATATAAATGATATGCGAAACTTGATACAATCGAATGCTCGGTTCTGAATGTTGTTTATATGGCCTGATTCTGATTACATTAGTATCTTGATAGGGATTGATGTGATGATGTTGTATGTTATTTGATATGCTATACACATAAGCTAGGGTTTATGCTAGACAATGATTCTTGGATGGTTGATTTATGATGATTCGATTTGCACATTGATCTTCATATGATTTCTGCTATTGATGACGGCTGCTAGAATGATTAGGGTTTATGTGTTACTCGCATCTGTTGTAACTGATGTCTGCGAAACTGAACTGTCCGACGAAACAGGACTCTCGGCGAAACAGAATGTGTTTCGCCAAGAGCCATCGACGAATTAGAATCCTGTTTCGCCAACTTATGTGTTTCGCCAACTTATGTGTTTCGCCAACTTATGTGTTTCGCCATTATGTGTGTTTCGCCGAACAGTTAATCTGCACAGTAACTTGAGTTAATTCTGTTAAGTGATAACTGGAATAACTAACTGCTGTTAGATGTCAAACATGACTAGTATGATTATGATTACGTGTTACCTGATTATACGTGAACAACTTGAACACAAACTGATTTTATATACGTGCATACTTTAGGACGTGATTGATTTACTTTGAGCACATACTTAGCATACCGAGCAAACCAAGGTGAGTTCACACAAGCCAAGGCATGGGGTTCCTGGGTGGGAATGGGGATTTGATGATTTACTGTACATACATAGATGCTAGAACCTACTGCTAGACTAGTAACACTTATTGAACGATCTTCGCACACCTGCCAAGGATTGGCCGCGATATTATGACTGACTTCGCACACCTGCCATATGATGGCCGCGAACTAAATTTACAAATCTTCGCACACCTGCCTGGAGAGGCCGCGATACAAATAAACCTAGTCTAGAACATTTGGGAAAAACATTCCCCAATATCTTCGCACACCTGCCGGGAAGGCCGCGATGGGAACTAATACGATACATTGTAACGAACGAATAAACTACTACTCATGCTATACTATTACTGAACTATTAACTGTGAACTCGCTCAACTAGTTGTTGACTCTCTCTTACATGCCTTGCAGGACCTTAGGTACTTATGGAGCTTGCACAGGGAGGAGCAGGTCGTTGTGGGACATGGATCGATGATGCCATGTTATCTATCTAAACATTTCAATTTACTATTTACATTGGGTTTACATACTTATGCTTCCGCTACACACTTGTTGATGTTTGGTTTTTAAAAACACCTTTCGTATTGATGAATGATTTTTGGTATTTACTTATATGTTCAATATGATTGGTGGCTTGATCCTGGTCAGTCACGCCTCCAAGCGGTGATACTCCGCGTGTGGATTTTGGGGGTGTGACACTTATATCTCTGCTATCCCAGCAACATTTGAGGAGGTTACACTGCAGGAATTACAAGTAATTCCTGACAGTAGTTCAAGTGGAGCAGCAACTACAAGTGTTGGATCAACAGATCTACACTTGGCCAGTTGTTTCATAAATCAGACTCCCTTGATGGCAATTTCTTCTATAGCACCTCTGGTAACCACTAGTGAGTTAGTTTTGACCATTGGTACCTTCAAAAGGTCATTAAGTGTTGAAGAAAGAAGACCCCAGAACCAAGAACAAGGGGCATCAATGAATGATTTTTGGGACTCAGTTTCTAAGTCACACATTGATACAACCACTGCTAGTGGGAAATCAGATGATCCCATTAACTTGGGTGATGATTTATTGTACCAAGAATTGACGGCCAGAGTTGACAAACTAGACACATCTGTTGCAGAAATCAAAGGCATGCTGCAACAGGTGTTGAAAGATCAAAAGGTACCATCCATTGCTGCATCAACTTCAACAGCTGAGCCAACATACACTCTCACTGCAAGTGAGTTGTGGAATTTATTTCAACCATTTCTCAACCATCAAAAACAACTAGCTAATTAGCAACATGAGATTCAGGTTCAAAAGATCAGGAATGTTATGGATGCAAGGTTTAAAGACACTCAAGCTGATATCAAGGCAATTAAGGCCCACATATTGAACACCACTGGCACTGTTCCTCCCTCTATCATAATTATAGATAACCCAGAACCAGCTGATGCCAAAAAGGGGGAGAAAGTGGAATCAGATGGCTCTAAAAAGATTGATGAAACCACTAAGATCCTTGTTGATGAAAAAGCAAAGGTAAAAAGTGATTTGGAAGCAAAGGAAAAAAGCAAAGTTTGAACAGGAGAAGAAAGCTTTCAGGAACTGAATGCGCAGGGTACTTCTGAGCCAAAGGATAATGAAAATCCCAAGGATGAAAAGAAGAAGCCCACTAGACAAGTGAGGCAACCCAAATCCATACCATCAAGATCCAGAAAACACACTCCCAAACTTCCTGAAAGCTCCACACATCAATCTTCCACCCAAACAACTGTTGCAACACCTGCTGTCTCAACAACTGTTGATACTTCAGTGGTGTCAGCAGTTGTTAACCCTACAATCACCACCTCAGTTACAACAACTGTTCTCACTCACACTACTGCCCCACCAGAAACACCATCATCTCTGAAAACCATTTCACCACCATCACCTCCTGCTAAAAAGCAGAAGACATCAGATGATACAACATCTGTTGTAATGACAACAGTGTTTGAAACACCGGTTGTCTCAACACCTGTCAGTCCAAGCACCCTCACTTCACTTCAAGACATCTTCACTCCAATCAACAAATCACCCAAAAGCATTCCTTCACTGGAGAAAACTTACACCATAAAAAGGAAAACAACTCAGGTAAATGATGACAAATATGATCCTATTGCTGCAAAATATCCACTGGAATTGGAAGCTGTAAAAAATGAGATGAGACAATTCTACACTGAGGATGATCCTTCAAAAAGAAGATTTCCTTCTCTCAAGGGCTTCATAAACCCAGAAAATATGGATGAATATCTCAAGCTCAAAGCAAGGCAGGCTAAGATAAGAGCCAAACTTGAATGTAAAGATCAAGGTGACAAAGCCATTTCTGAAAGAATGGAATTTTTGCTCACTAAAGTTAAACAGATGGAAGACTATGCACGAGATCTGAGCAAAGAAATGTCAAATTTACCACCCAAAGCAGATCTACGAAAAGAAATGAGAAAAGAATATATTGCATACATCATGAAAGAAAAATTCTATTTAGCTGAAGAAAAAACAATTCGAAGAATGGCCAATAGTTCCATTAAAGCATGAGGCAAACAGAATTGAAAGAATCAAAAATGATCCAAGCAAGAAGAGGACAGCTCCAAACTGGAGCAAATACAAAAAGCTCATTGCTGATCTTACTTCAGAGTACAAAAGGAAGAAACAAGAGCTGGTGGATGCAAAGGTTGAACCTGCCAATGTCATAGCAAAATGGACTAGGCAATATACAGATGAGGCTTATGAGAGGCTAAAGAAAAGAAAGATGACAGATTCTAGTTTACCACAGAAGCCTGAATACAAAAAGCCAGAACAACAGATTAGTACTTCCAAACCACTGATCACCTCAGCAGATACCTCTGTTATTGTGATAAACCAAGAAAAGAGGAAACTACTGACTGATGCAGAAGAAAAGGAAAAAGAAGCTGAGTACTTTAAAGAAGTCATCAATAAAATGGCTTTAGATGAAGATAGATCAGCAAAACTTCAAGACCTTGCCAAAAAGGTTTTGAACAAACCATCATCATCAAACACATTAGCAGATATCTCAGACATTGAGCTAGATCAACGAAAGAGACAAGAGCAGATTGACAAAGAAGTTGCAGAAGATATAGCTGCAGCAAATGATGTCATAAAAATGGCTTTCCAACAAATGTCTGAAAATTCTGAACTAGCAAAAGCTCAGGATACTGCTTCACAAATCTTACAAGGCCAGTATCTCCCAACTCATCAGTCAATAAACCTCTCCCAAGAAACCCATTGGGTTCAAAAATACTAAAATGGACGTCTAATCAAAAGACCCATGTATTGACTATGATCAGATCCAATGGTGAAGTGAAGTGAAGTACATATCAAGGAAACAAGCACTAGGCCTTGGTGTTGAAGATCTACAAGATCTTCTTGAACTTACACTGTGCAGGGATGAGGATGACTCAAGTTCCAAGGACTTTGAAGTGGAATTTAAAAGACAAGCTAAGGAATTACTGATGAGAAAATAAAGATCCAGAATAATGAAAGGTTTTGGCATCATCTGTTCCAGGGGGAGATTGTTGGGATTGAACCCTACTAGAGGAACAGATGATGTAAAGCCAAAATCAGATCACAACAGTGGATTCACAATAAACAGTAGTTTGCACTAGACTTTCCCCTTGAAAGTGATTTGAAACATCTGATGACCTCCAATCCACTGATTTGTACAACTGCTGACTTACAACTGCTGGTCACACTAAAGTCTGATGAAGTACAAAGCCCTGTTGCTTAATCTGTTGCTATGGGTCAAGCACTGCGGAGTTACAACCATGGTTGTAAAACAAGGTCTCGGAGGCCGAGTACTCCCCGAGTACTCGCTACAAGGTAGGTTGCCGAGGCACGAGTACTCTTCCTCTAGGCCAATTACTCCTCGAGTACTCTCCCCCTAGGCCGAGTACTTCCCGAGTACACCCGACTCCGACTAGGAAGCGCCTAGCGACTTTTGCGACCATGGTTACAACAAGTACTGCTGGGTTCACATCAGTGGAAGGTTTCAGCAGTTGTTTAACTTCTTTTATGTTATATATTGTAGTCAGTGGTTAGCATAAGCAGTGTCTGTATTAGATCAGTAGTTAGAGTTTGTTAGTTTGTTAAACGTCACTTTCATGGTGATGTCAGCAAAGATGCTTCAGTGGTTTGACTGTGCCTATAAATGGAACAGTACCCTGTACTGTTTCATTTGATGGACTGAGTGAGTTCTTCTCCTCTGATCCAATCCTTTCATCTTGTGCAATCAACCATAGAGTATCAGGCTGAGGGGGATTTTAGTTTGTAAGCTTGCTTTGTAATCTTTTGATTTGTATTGTAATCATTCGACTCAATGAAAAGCATGTGTTTATCAAAACTATTTTGCTCTTTGATTGTGTTTACAAAGTTTGTGTTCATTTCCGCTGCATTTAAACTCTGTTCATTTCTAATGATTTGTTCAAATTATACAAACAAACACAATCATGAGGAGCCTCAGATCCTAACAAAGATTGAGGTGGCGCTTTGGTTTTGTGATTATGGTACGTGTGGGATTGGCCAGTGGGGTCGGGTTAGGCTGAGAGACATGTGTGGAGGTGTCGGGTGTGGTTTGTATATCGATAGGTGGGCTGGTGGTATTTTCGGAGTGATTTTGGTTGTGAGTAATGGGGTTGGGTGGACTGGTTAAGGGTGGTATGTGGGCTGAGGTTTGTTGGGTCTGGGTGGTTGCGGTTGGGCTGGATGAGAGTGGTGTGTGAGCTGAGGTTTGAGAAGGCCTGCTGAGGGGCGATGGTGTAGCGTTGTGCTGAGTTGGGTTTTGGACATTGGACCATAGAAGTGGGTGAAAGGGAACAGTAAGAAACTCATATGTGGGTGGTGTGGATATTGTGGTTTTGAAGGGAAATGATGTTTCGTCGAAAACAACATGTCGAGAAATGTGTCTTTGTTTTGTGTGAAGGTTGTAGCATTTGTAGCCACGGTGGGTGTTTGGATATCTGAGAAAGACACAAGGGTGTGAGCGATTCTCGAGTTTGTGGATGGTTGTGGATGGTGTTAACGGGTAGCAAAGGCACCCGAACACGCGGAGGTGGTCGTATGACGGTGTGCGTTGGTATAGAAGTTCGGTAGGGGTCATTTTATTTTTGTGTGTGTTGGGAAGAATATTTAATAAGTATGTGGCGGTGTCGAGAGCGTGGGCCCAAAAATGAGAGGGAAGCAATGCATGAGCTAGGAGCGTGCGAATCATGTTATTAATGGTACGTATTTTCCTCTCTGCTTTGCCATTTTGCGATGAGGTGTGTGGACATGAAAGGCGATATAGCATTCCATGTTGAGTTAAGAATTGATGAAAGGAGGAGTTTACATATTCATGACCATTATCACATTGAAGTGTTTTTATGTGTTTTTCAAATTGTGTTTCAATGTGTTTATAGAATTGGCAAAAAATGGAGAACACCTGGGACTTTCTAGAAATAGGAAAGGTCCATAAAAAATCAGTGAAATCATCTATAAACAATATGTAGTATCGATGACCTCCCGAACTCAGAACGGGAGATGTCCATAGGTCGCTATGTATTATGTCAAACGGCTGAAAAATACGAGTAAATGAACTAGCAAACGGCAATTTAATAATTTTACCAAAAACACACGATTGACAAATGTTTTTATTCAAAGTACCACAATTAATAGAATTCGAAATTTTTAGAGAATGCAATAAAGGTTGTCCCGGGTGGCCGAGACGTTGGTGCCATAAATTAGACGAGATAGCAGCAAATGCGGATGGTGTGGTGGTGCTTCCCGGTCCGAGCAATAGGGGGTAGAGATCACCGCTGCTGTTGCATCGAAGGATAGGGATCCGGGTCTTGTAGTCCTTCACAAGAAAACCAAATGCGTCAAATTCAACCGAAACAGAATTGTCTGTTGTAAACCGACGAACAGAAATAAGGTTCTTAATTAGTTTTGGTGCGTAAAGGACATTTTTAAGGATAAGTGGTGGGAAGAGTGGGGGTAAAGTCTGTGTGCCATGTCTAAGTACAGGAATGGTGGAGCCATTGCCAACAAGTATATCTTGAGGGATGATGTTATTAAAAAAAGATTGAAAATTACCTTGTGTGTTGGTCATATTTGTCGTAGCCCCAGTATCCATATAAGGTGTCGGGTCCGATTGATTTAACGACATGCTGTAGAGTGCTTGCTCGATATCAGTAGGCATGTAGGCAGCATGGCGTGCTTGGTTGGGTCGTGGACCGACAAGCCCATTTCCAGAATTAGAGTTATTATTGTTAGGCCCTGTAGTGGGATAAGGACATGGCGGTGCAGCCCATGGCTGCCATGGGACTTGAGATTTGTGAAGCCCACTGTTATGGGTTCCATGGAGAATAAGGTGGGTTGGCCCATTGTTGTAATTGTGATTCCTGCCTCGTCCCCATGAACCGCGGCCACGTCCTCTACCCCGCGAGCACCGACCACGTCCCCGATGGTCCGATTGATAGTCCGACCGTTATTCGTTTTGGTTGCCTTCAGTCGCCGCTGACCGTGATGTGTGGGCGTGCAAAGCAGTGCCGGCAGTTTGAGATGCATAAAGAGCTTGTTCAGCCTTGCGGGTCTCGACCATTATTATCTTGGATCGTGCTTCGTAAAAGCTCGGCAGTGGGTCTTGGTTTTGTATGATCGTTGCGATGCCTTCATATTGCTCGTTGAGGCCGCTGATAAGTTGAAGTACTAAACGGTTGTTGTCGACTGGCGAACCCACGTTAGCAAGTTGATCCGCAAGCACCTTTAATTGTTGACAATATGCGGATACATTCGAGAAGCCGTCAAGGCGAGTATTAGTGAATTTCTGTAGAAGGTGGATGGATCGAGCACTCTTGTTATCATGAAATATGTTTTCGAGGGCTACCCATGCGTCATAGGCCGTAATATTGAAGAATTGTGTGAAGAAGATCTGTGGATATGGTTGCGTAGATCCATTGTAATACGATAGCGTCAAGGCGATCCCATGAGTCATCAGCCAATGGTTTTTCTTTGTCCTTGTCAGACTCTTTAGAAGTGGTAGCGGGTGGTTTGGGAGAGAGATGTTGAATGACCTGAAACGCGCGGCATTGTATCTTGAACAATTCGGACCATGAAGCATAGTGTCCGGTATCCATCTCAAAAGTAACGGGAATGAGATTTTTAATGTTGGAGACAGTGGAGGCTGGGTGAATTTTGTTTTCCATGCTAGGTTTTATGATAATGGCTTGAATGCCCTTTGTTCCCATTATCTCTTGTAATATATACGACCTATTACAATAGTTTAAATATGGATATATGCAACAGAATGAGAGCCATATATGGAGAGAATAATCAATCCTAATATAAATATGCTATTACGATGTTTTGCTGCTTGAGCTCTAGCTTTGCAAGAATATGCAAGTTTAGAAAAAACATCAATAAAGCTCCAAGATACATAACTAGAGACGATTTAGGCGCGAAACACAAAAGGGATGTTGCTAAAGGGGCCACTGAATCCGTATATAAACGAGACATGAAACATGCAAGCACACATATTGATGAGTATGACAACCAAAATAAGGGTACAGTGAGAGGGTCAAAGTGGTGATGACCAAGGCAGAAGCAATGAAGTTGTTGTTAGGTCAAGAATACGATTCCACAAACACTAGAACAATAATCAGCAAGCTTACACACTCTCACACACACACACACTCTAAAATCACAAGAATACAGGATTTATAGTGGTTAGATGAAGCTTGATCTACATCCACAATCCACAACTAGTTACAGTGTTATATAATTTGCAAACTCCTTAGCTACAGTGGCTTATAGTTTTTTTTTTTTTTTGTCTTTTTGTATATCTAATCTATGAGTTTTCAATATTAACATTTACATCCCCAACTTTTTGAAAACTTTATAAAATGTCATTCTACCTCATTGTGTCTTATGTGCTTTATTTTATGTACGTATCGGTATTAATTTAAGCTGGTTTACATTCATATAAATTTCATTGAAAATGAGTTTGGTTAAATATAATACGTTTTCGTACTTATTTTTATATAGGTTTTCAATTGGTCTACTTTTTCATGAAATTTTGTTCGGAAACGAGTCGGATCAATGTAATATGTTTTCACCAGATAGTATATATTCGAGTTACTTTGCGTTTCGACGCTACCATAACACGCAATACTATTCTTTAACCTAAGAAAACATTATTTTTTACGTGTGTGATGGTATAAATTCAAGTTGATCACGTTTCAACGTAATTTTGTTTTCCAGAAATGAGCGGGGTCAAATATAATACGTATCCGTGTTTATTTTTATGCACATTTTTAGTTAATCTATGTTTTGACGTAAATATTTTGAGAAATGATTCATGTTAATTTTATGAGCGTTTTTAGTTGGTATACATACGTATGGATCGATAAACAATTAAAAAACAAACAATACACTCAGATCATGTTAAAAAAAACAAACGACCCCGCAACGCGAGGAATCAATTTTAATTTAAGTAAAGGAAGGGCTTTAGATTTCAATAAATTTTGGGCCTCCGTTTAAAAAAAAACAATATATTGATTTAATGCGGATATTTTTATATATAATATGTTTAATAAAACATATAGTTGTTGTAGTCTAGTTGTAGGTAGTCATTTTGCTTTTTGTGTATACTTTAGTTTGAATCTTGCAACAACTATTTTTACACATATATGTTTTTTATTCAAACAAGCTCTGTAGGCCCAAAAGAATATACAATTTGATTATTTGGTGTGGTAAATAAATTAAACCAGAAAGTATATACAACTATAAATACAATGTTTTTAAAGGACCAAACTAAATGTGTATATCTTAAACCATCAAGCATTTACTTTTTGTAAATAAATTAAACCACCAAGTATATACACATACATATAAACCCTATAGAAAGCTAAATCAGTGAATGATATACAGACCTTATCAAAAGTACTTAACATACAATTGTAGTTTGCTAAAGTAGTGATTTGTAAAGTAGTTTTTTCACACTACCGTACCGCTGATACACAAAACAACTTATTCAATCAACAACCGATGTTATTGTATAAAATTTTGTGTTACAAACTGGATGAATGTTTGTTATTTATTTATGTTTTATATTTACTTTTTCATTTTTATAAAATGTACTAGGTTAGAACCTCGTGTATTACACGGGTTAAATAAATGTAATTTTACAAATTAAATAATAAAAAGTTGCATCTTTATGAACCCTATACATTGTACGGGTTAAATAAATGTAATTTTATATATCAAATAATAAAAAATTATATCTTTAAAAACAATGTGTATTACACAGATTAAATAAATGCAACTTTTTATATTAAATACTAAAAACGTCGTATCTTTAAAAAACCCGTGTATAATCGAGTTGAATAAATCTACCAAATAATAAAAAATTACATCCTTAAAAGCCCCGTAAATTACACGTGTTGAATAGATTTAAAAAAGAGTTATATCTTTAAAAACTATGTGTATTACACAGATTAAATAAATGTAATTTTATATATTAAATAATAAAAACGCTGTATCTTTAAAAAACCCGTGTATAGTCAGTCGGGTTGAAAAATCTATCAAATAATAAAAAAAAGTCGAGTAAATGTAATTTTGTATAGTGAAAAAAAATATTTAATATATTAATACAAAGTTTGGTTTTCGTGATAAAAATAGATTATTCTGTTGTTGCAAAATTTGTTAGCGAAGTCTCAATAAATTTAATTCTTTATTTAAAACTCCGTAAATGTATAAATGATAAATAATATTAGTTAATTTTATTTTAAGTTACGTAAAATTTATTTGATACCAAACTAAACAAAACGTTCAAATATAATTAATTCAAATAGATTATATTATAAATGAGAAGGAGATTAAACTTAATAATAATTATCCATCAGATATTAAACTAATAATATTTAGTAGAAGGGTTATTTATAATATAATATATTAATTTAAATAATATTTAGTAGGAGTGTTATCTATAATTAATTAGAAAAAAATAAATTAAATAATAATTATCTATAAGAGATGACCTAATATGATGATAAGTGTCCCTAATGTGGTTTCTTTTATTATATAGTAAGATGTTTATATTATGAAGTAGCTACAAAAACAAACTAAATATAATGCGTTAATATATTTTATAACGTTTCGTATATTTGTTATCTCGTATATCTTGTAATTTGTATTTCAGTTTCAATCTTTATAAATCCGAGACTTTGATCATAATGGAAATCATACTTTATATCCATCATGTTTAAATTATACATATATATAATATGTAATCAATCACCAAATACGCATTTTGTGTACAAAACTGAATCATACTTTAAGTTTAATATTCACTTCGGAATGTGATCATATGTGTTTTATACTTATAACATACTTGCATACATCTTAAATACCTAAAAACATGCTTAACTAGGAGCTTTTAGCAAGAAAAAACAATAAAGACAACTTCAGGGGGTAAAATGAACAATTTGCAAAATTATGGAAAACATCTCTCCTGGGCGCCACACGAGGGAGCACTAGTGCATTGTTGTGTGGCGCGGCGAAGCCCACTTTTCGGCCAGATGTTTAATTTCGTGATTTTTGAACTTTTACCCACTTTCCCTCCTAACTCCCAACTACCTTCTTAAATGCCTTAACCCTAATTCCCACTTATAAATACACCTTCTCCACACCTCCTAATCCCTTTACACACCTCCAAAACACTCTCAAATCCTCTCAAATCTCCCAAAAAAGTGTTGGTAGATTTATACAAGTTCTAAAACAGTGAGTTTGAGGTTGTTTCTTCATATTTTTCTTCTTGTTTCTTGCTTTCCTCCTACTTGGACAACCTCTAGGAGTGCTACCACATGTTTATCAAGGTAAACAAAGTTGGTACATCACCATTTCGAGGTCCAAAATTAGGATTATTTTCCGAGTTTTGTTAAAACTTTCAAAACATGTTCATCTTGTTTTATCTTTGGAACATCTTCAGGTTGCCAATAAATCCCTATGTTGGATAGGTTTGGATTGATGTTTGTTCCAGAAATAATAGTTGTATTAGCTTACATTCCATACAATCTAAGTCGCCAAACAACTTTCAAGTAAACAAAGTGAACAAACTACACCAAGTCTCCAATCATAACCATGTTTGGAAGCACTCGTCTAGTTAAACTCACTTAGTTACTTGGTGAATTAGATGATTTATTTTGTCTTTCACACTTGTATTCATGACCATCCGAATCATCCTTGTGGTGATTTTGTGCAATGATGAGTATCCATGAGGTTAGTGGATTACCCTATGGGACACCCGACTATTCTTAGCTAGCACTGTACTGGTTTGACACGTGTTATGAGTATATGTAGGAATTAAATTATTAAATAGGATATTAATCTGAGGTATTTCAAAGTTTGACAAACTCATACTTTGCTAAAAATTACGTTGGCAATAATAAGTTGAGCGCTTATCGCATAACGAACGAAATGCGAAACGAACGTCAGTGACTGCCCGGATGACGTTAAAATCCGAAAAATATTCCTTTATGATTAAAAACCTATTTTTAATTATATTTGTGAAGAAAAATTAGTTAGAATGCTTAAAAATCTCGTTTTGCGAATTTAAGCACGTATTGCGCAATATAGTGCGTATACTGCGAAACGGATGACGCAGCCAGTTTAGGTGAACAAAATATTATTTAGTAATATTTTTGTGAGTTTATTTTTATAGAATACTAAAAATAATTTTAAACGCCTTAAAACGCTGATAAAACGCGAAATAAAATACCCGGTAATCAGTTAATTACCTTTATTATGCATGTATATGTGTATATATGATATATATGAGAGAGAAAGTGTGAGAGAAGGGGGGAGGTGGCGGCTAGAGTGCCCACCCACATCCTCTCTAATGCCATGTGTTGATTACTTGTAAGAACATAATCATTACAACACCTCCAACACTCCACTTTAACTTAATTCCAAGATTAAACTTTTGAATTCATTTCTTCTTCTCCTTCTTGATTACTCTCGGCCGAACACTCCCAAGAACAAACCCACTTCACTTTTTCAAACTTGTTTCATAAAAATCATGGCCATTTCAAGTTAGTTTCGGGTCATTTCGAAGATCAAAAGTTGATTTCAAGGTGGTTAAAGAGGAACAAGCTTGTTTATCATCAAGATTCTCATCATAAAATCCACTTTGATTCTTGAAATGTATAATATTTTACTTCTTTTAAAACACATTTGATGATGATGATGAGTGTGATTCTCAAATACTTGAATTTTCACTATTCTTGAAATCAAACCAACAAATGATTTTTATAAAAATAAAAATGTGAAGGTATGTGTATATATATGTGGCCGAACGTATGTATGTATGTATGGTTAGTGTTTGTATTTTAAATTTTTATTGAAAGATAACTTGTAATGTTTTTGTTTGAATGAACAAGGTTTTGTGTTAATATGTTATAGTTATGAAGGAATGATTTAATCTTGGATTTTATTTGAAATCATGTTGATATATTGGTATACATGGCCGAAAACCCACATGCATGTATGTTAAAGATTGAGTTTTGATTAAACAATGATTTTGATCTTAAAGGTAAGGATGTTTAGGTCAAAATAGAATTTTTATGAAAGATGTCATAACAAAAGTCTTGTGTCTTGAAGTAAATACAAGTAAAATGGAATTTTGGAAATTTATATACATACATGCATGCATATGGCCGAAAATTTATAAGTGTGTATGTGAATATGTAAGTTGATGCATATTCTTGAAAGTTAGTTTAAAATGCATGTATTGATGATTTATGCATGATGGATAAATAATTGAACAAGATAGTTTTATAAATGTGTCATATGTTACAATAAATGTAAGAATAAGTTTTGATAATCTTGGATATGCTTATGACACAAATGTGCTTAAAATACTTGTACATAGACTTGTAGGATGGTTTAATGATCATCATAAAAGGGATTTGTTGTAATATGTTAAACATCAACTTAAATCAGTAAATAAACATGTAAAATAAGGTTTTTTGATGTATTTTAAGGTTATAAAAATTATGTTATAACTTGGTAGCTTTGCATGTTGTACTTTAGGCTTGAAAAGTAGTAAATCGGGTGCTATTTGCATGATTTTTGTGCTTCTTATGAGACCTGCATATATGTGATTAAAATTTTTGTTTTAATCAGTAGATAACATGTATTGTGTTAAAATATCAAGTCTTGATGATTTGGGATGGTTACGGGAAAGTTCGGTACGAAACTATACGTTAAAAACGGTAAAAATCGGCTTTTTAAGTTATTTTTATAAAATTGTTTTGAATCTGATTCTAAACTGATGTCATAAGATAAATATAAGTATTTTAACTTATATTAAATGATTTTGGTGTTTGGTAAAAACTGCATGTTCAAGAGTGAACTTTATGTGTTATAAATTGATATGTGAATAGGAGTATGTGTAAATATGATTTACCATGATGATATGAAATGATGATATGTTTAGACGTTTGTGCGCTAAAAACAGTAAATTAGATAAAAAAAATCGCATTATGTGTGAAATTTTGTGATTAACATGAGAAATATGTTTAAAATGATTTGATAAGTTATTTTGTATATATATATATATAGATATATGTTAAGTGTGACATGATATATATGTGTGAAATAATGTGGTATGTGAACTTCGATGAATATTCTTTAAATGGATTGAAGATCCTGTACATTAATTTAAAAGTGTGAGAAGTGTGAGAAATATTGTGGAGATGACATGTGTCCTCAATCTAAATTAACTCAAAAGGGTAAACAAGTAATTTTCTTATTGATTTAATTAATTAATAGCCTTCCATAACAGCCACCCTTAATTATAGGAATACGAATTAAGAATTAATCTACGAATTTGTGTCATCTCGTTCATCAATTATTAATTTTGAAGATTACAGAATGAAAATTTGTAGAGTGTTATATAGTGATGGATGCAGAATGAACGTTTTTATATAACACTACAAATCTCTATAAAACGCTACGAATAGAATATAACACCATATAACCCTTTTATAACTCTATATAACACTACAACATTATATATAACACTGCAGCAACCATTCAGAACTGTATAGTGTTATATATTTTTATATAGTGTTACATAGTGTTATATGGTGTTATATAGTGTTTTTTGGTGTTATATAGTGTTATAAGATGGATGTATAGTGTTATATGGTGTTATAAGATATTATATGGTGTTATATAGTGTTATTTAGAGTTATATAGTGTTATAGTGTTATATTTTTCTGATAGCATGTCTATGATAGATGTATAGTGTTATATAGTGTTACATGGTGTTATATGGTGTTACGTACTGTTATACGGTGTTATATGGTGTTATATAGTGTTATATAGTGTTATATGATGGATGTATAGTGTCATATATTTCTTGTAGCAGTTACGTATTTCTTGATTTTTTAGAATGTACGGATTTTTGAATAAGTTTAAAATTGAATCACTATAATTTAGGAGTGAATCGCTAGAATTTAGGAGAGGTTACCTAATTTGAAACATATACAAAGACACTATTACCTCTAAAAATTTCAAATCAGTCAAAATAATTAAAAGACAATTTATAATTTGGTCCCTATTGATCTCAACCATTAGATCAAAGATCTAATAGTTTAAAACACTTCTTACACTTCTCACACTTTAGACACTTTGTACACTATCTCTACCCTCTATAAATATATTAATATATGTATGTATATATATACACACATATATATATATGTGTGTGTGTGTATCGAATATGTCCATACTTATGCATATATGTTACGAAGCGCAACTCGTAGACATATATTGCGAATAAGTAGACATGATAAGGAGTCACCAACAAAATCGTTTAAATCGCGAAAACCTTAATATGAATATGTATATGGAATTATATATCTATATAAATGCCAACATAATAAAAAATAAAGATCTTTTCTTGAAAATCCTCAAAAATATGTGAAAATCCTAAGTGACAGAGAAACTTGCTTGTTTTTAGAACAATTAGTTAATAGATTATTTCTATCTAAATTAGGATATGTGGATGTAATCCAAGATATTGCGATAATTAAAAACGCACCCAAAGGTGAGTGTCACATAACCCCCACTTTTTACTATTTTATTAATTGTTTTTGGGGTAAAGAACGCGTCTTTAATAAGAATGAATATATATATTTTCGTATAAAACATGATTTCAAACAAATGTATTTTAGTGAGAATTCACTAAAACGTCATTTTATCATCTTATATACTGTTTTCAGAGAAAAACATGTTATTAAAAGCTAAGTATATGTTTTCATATAAAATATGCTTTTAAATTATATAAAAATGTATTTTCATCGAGAATACGATTTTTAGAGTATCATATTATGTTTATTAACTCAAAAAGATGTGTAACTTAAACTGTCTTCAAGGAAAAACGAGTTTAAAATGCATTATACTAGTTTCGGGGAGGAAACTGGGTAAATAGACGATGTTATGGGTATAACGATCATAAAGCTTTAATAACGAATTTCTTTTAAATCTAAGTTGGAACAAATCAGCTGAGAGTCTCAAGTGTGCAAGACTAGTATAGGCTTGCATGATGAGGGGATGCTGGAAATTTGTACAACGCCAAATATTAAATTGTTAATTTGTTATTCAGTAGGTTATATGTAATAGTGAATTAAGGACAGACATTAGATGCATCATAGCCGTTTTAATCTCTTAAGTAGAATACGCGTGGAATCGTTGATAGATCTATCGGGGTTGACTACCCCTTCGTGATCTGTCGCTCCGATCTAAATAGCGGCGAATTTGAATTACCTTAATAATCTAGCATGGATTAATCCCTCGATCGTTTTATATAGCTCATAATGTCTTGCAAACTTATGAAACCGAAATCATAACGAAAATTTAATATTTATATAATCAAATCATGAGTATAAATTTTCATCAGAGATAGGGTTGCGGAGTTATTTCGAATGAATTCTTTCATGACATTTCATATGAAATAAGGCGTATGCCGATTTCAAATCATATTCTAATGACATTATTTTTCTTAAAATGAATGTCTTATTTTTAAACGTATGAGAATGTTTTTAAATATGTAATGGTTTACAGATCGCTAAGGGTCAAATAAGGAAGTTTTTCCTTAAATAAAATATCACGAAAATTATATGTGAACTCACCCTCCATTGTGTTGACACTTGATTTTAACGTGTTCTACAGGTACATGAGTTCGGCTTCGGATAATTTTGGCTAGTGTTGTCATGTGGTAGTATGATGCTTGTGTAATTAAACCATGTGGACACTTTTTAAAATTATGGGACCGTGTTTGTAATAAGACCCCTAAGGGACAGACTACTATGACTTGTTTGTGATGATGTGGTAATCTTAAAAATTATGTTTTTAAAATAACAAAATGTCCAAATTAACTAAAGCATCGACCACTAAGACTTATATGGGTACCAACCTCCATCACCGCCACGTTTGTATTTCCGCTGCGACGTTTTTAGGGTGTGACACCCTACCTCTAATGCATGACAATACTAAATAATATACCTATAAAATACTTCTTAAACCAAACTGTGACACCAACCAATTCATGGTTGAATGTCATGTGTTAAGGAGGGAAATGTCTTAGTTTTAGATTCCTTACTTGGACTTCTAATGAGCGAAATAGTGCCCATAAAACACACTAACAAATGATAGTGTCCAAATAGTGTTTAGACGAGACATGTTTTGTGTATTTTCTTATGACTATAAAGATTCCCATTTACTTCCTCTAAACTCCAATTCACCATACTCACACACCTTTCTTTATCCCTTTAGGGTAACTTGGTGATTCCATCCTCCAAACTGCTTACTCGTTTTTTGTGGAATAGTTTCGCAAACCGTGAGTATACTTGACCCATCTTATGCTTTGAATCAATTTGGGTTGTAACAGGTATCAGTGTATCATTATTAAATTCACCATCAACCATGCAAACGTCTCATGAAAACACTTAATCCTTAAACATGCTACTTGTTTATACATATTAGGACCCTGTTATGCATGCTATCTATCATTAACTTTGCAAGCCTTCCTTAACATGTATATCGCTATCGGAGTAGCATATCGCCCATTTTATGTTCATTGTTAAGTATACAATCAATACGGACTTATTCACTTCGGTGATAAGATTAAGCTAGTGGACACTTTGGTTTGATTTTTAGCTGTTGCATGCAAGTATGTTTATATAACTTAGTGTACAATTAACATGTGGATATGAGACACTTTTATACTTATGCTATGTAAACAAAACTTGTATGCTCACCGACCTTTTTGTGTTGACGGATACTTTATATACATGTTACAGGAAATATATGATGATGCACAAGAAATCAAATTAGGGTGGAACTATAAACACACCTAAGCTTTACTTTATGTTTTCATTTATGATTGTGATGATATTCCCAACTCGTTGTAATTTCCTTTCGAAACAATATATTATTTGAAGTTATGAGATGAAACAAAATTTGGATAATTAACTTATCTTCGCAAATAGTATGTTATGACGTGTTGAACAATCTTATTTGTCCCGCCTCAATGTTTCCGTCTTCGGTTGGGGTGTGACAGATTGATATCAGAGCCATAAGTATAGTGAATTAGGAAGATTGCCATGATTGACCTAGTCTATAGTTAAGAAACCCGCGCGAATTTTTACTTGTGCTTATTTGGCCATTCTCTTATCTTGCTTAAAATACTTGATTCTTCCTACTTTGCTTTTTATCTTATTCTTTTGTTTTAAACTATGTCTTTCCTAAGGCGGAATTTTACTATGATACGAAGACACTCATATTTCACAAACGAAACGACCTCACCAAAATAGGAGTGAACCCCTTAATTTGGTGACGACTTTCAATCCGCGAATCGCATTTTATGAAATTTTGCCATTAAGATGGGTGTGATTTGTCACACCCCGATATTTCCACGTATTACCGGTGGGCCTGGTGGGGAGTATCGTGACGTAGTTGATATCATCATAGACAATTAATCATAGTTCAAATGCACAGCGAAAGTCTAAAAGTAATTATACAAATCGAATTGAAAGTAACATAAAATATTACACAACGGTTGTTAGTGGATCCACAGGAGGATCAAAACAAAAGAAGTAATGTTCAACAGACTTAAAGTGATAAAAGCTTGCAAGACTCTTTATTTAATCACTCAGGAGTTCCAGCCCATTATGCTTAGTACCTTCACTTAACCTTTTTGAAAAATACGTCAGTTTACACTGGTAAATACAATTAACTGACTCTTTTGAAAATATTTAAGAAAATTGATTTAAATGCACAAGGCACAAATATTCTTTTATAACTTGGGACAATTATTTAAAATAATCTTGTATACAGTTTTACATGTTTGTTGTCCATTCGGGGCCCGGTTAGAAGAGCCGAATTAGATTAATAGACACACCATAAGTATAAGCCCACAAGAGAGTGAGATACCGTTTATACATACGCAATTGTCAGGTGTATGCCTACACCCCGTGCTTAAGCCGTGGCCATTTCTAATAAATGAGCCGAGGATTTCCAGGACATGGTCATTAACCCCCCAAAGGCATTGCATCAAACTAAACAGATTAAAACGGGTTATGTAAATTTATTAATCACAATCCGATTTAAATAATTTCAAACCCGACCAAGCGGTATTATTATAATACCGTATCCCAAGCTCGTATAACAGAAAATAAGTTAAAAGTATTTACCTGAGCAAAAAGTATTTTAATCTCAGCCGTATATCAATCAGCAAGTGTAAATAGCTTTTACTGGGCTCCTAAATCTGGAACGAAGGTTTTAATAACCTATTAGATTCCTAACGGGTCTTACTTAAGTTTAAACTTAGACCGGTTAGTTTTTAATGAAAGGTTTACGGTTCAAAATGCACGATTAAGCGAAGACCGGATTAGAATGTGATTTAGACCCGACAAGTATGAAGACTTGTATAAAATGGGTAAACTAAACACATTCTGGATTTTGAAGTAAAAATGATAAGGTTTGACCCGTTTCGGTTAATTTATGCAAACTAGTTACATAAACTGTACCGAACGCGAATATGCTTAACGGGTAACCAAATGAGTCATGTACAGGTTCCACAAGTTAATATGCTTAAAAGATGTTATGATATCAGTAGGATATCTTTCATTATGCCCAAAACGAATTTAAAACCAATTTAAGCCCCGTAAGGGTATTTTGGTCATTTTAAAGTTTATAAAAGAGGTAAAATAGTAATCTGAGGTTCTGGTCTAAAATAATCAGTAAAAATATTTATTTTTAATAATATATATCAGTAAGATATCATATATATGTGAAACTTATCATTTATGGCCCAACTATGCCCCGTGGGGGCATTTTGGTCATTTCACATATGCTATAAGGGTCAAATTCGGAATTCTGAGTTCAAACTTTTACTTACTGTTAAAGTATAAAATTTTACTTTTAATATCAGTAGGTAATGATTCTTAGGTGTTAAATATAGTTTTAACCCATACTATGCGCCTAAAACGCATAAAAGTCGGTATTTGACGGTATTCAGGTTGATTAAGGAAATCTGAGATTTTGATCAGCCTCTACTGTTTAAAATAATTTATTTAATGTAAAAAATCAGTAGAAAAAGGTTTGATATGTAAAAGATGTGTAAAGCTCATTTTATTAGCAAAAGGGGCATTATTGTCAATTACCGAGTCTATGCAAGAACCCTATGTTATGATCAGATTAAAATTTAACAAAAAATTTCAAAAATCCCTAAATATTATATTATTACAGTGGGTAGACAGTTTGGTGTTAAAATTTGGGTTTAAATAGGTTTTATGCCAAAATGCCGTTTAATTAATACAAAGCTTTCATTTTACGATATCGCGCATAACTTCTATTTTAGACCACAAACTGATGTCAAATTTCTAGGACATATTTAAATATCAGTAATAAAGGTTTTTGTCCTCTCACATTTTCAAAAATCTCCTTTTAATATCAAAAGGGAATAATGATCAACTTTTTAAGCATTTAACGGAAACATGCAATGAACTAGGATTTCTATGGAACCAAGTTGTATAACCTCAGAGGGTTATACTAACCCATAATATGGTCCTAAAGGAACCCTAAGGCATATCTAAACTAAGCTAAATCATGGCAGAACTGAAAGTCAAAGCAAAAGTCTACTTTTGCGACTTTCGGTCCCGAACCGAGCCTAAACTCAGAATTGTCAGGTTGAACATGCCTAGACATGTTCTTATATTAATTACCAAGTTATTTAAGTGTTAAAACATGTTTCATGACCTCTGCATTGTCAGTTATGAATTAATTTGTAAAAACTGACCCGTTTGACTTTTTATTAATAAGTTTGACCCGACAATTGACTGAGATAACGTGATAATTTGAAGGTGCCCTTTTAAGGGTTTATTGCCTACATAATTACCAACAGATAACCACTTTTAATTCGAATAATGGCTGGACCGTTTGTGATCAATCACAAAGTCAAATCTAAATTATGATAACTTTGACTTTTGTTCATTAAGCTAATAAAACTTAAACTTACGAAGCTAAGAACACTTACTATAGTCCTTAGCACGAATATTGAACTTGTGAAATCTTCCTTTAGCTCCAGGAGGCTTGAAAGAGTGAGCTTTGAGTGAAATTGAAAGTGTGCAAATGAATTCAAGAACAACAAGTCCTTTATATAGGAAATTAGATGCTCCAAGATCAATCCATATGTCCCTATGTTGTTACCAGATGTCCCAAAGTGTCCCTATTGCATGAAAAACCATTTGCTCAGTCCCTGGTATCGAATTTAGCCATGCAATGGCGGTCTAACAGGCTGCAACATGCAGCTGTCTTCTTTTTGGTCACTGGCACTTCTCACGCGGGCCGCGTAAGAATCAAAGAGAGTCTACGCGGGCCGCGACAATGGCCTGCTCCGGTAAAAACTTTCCAAACTTTGCATTTTCAGTCCCTGGTCCATTTTAAGTTTAAATAACTTCCATTTATTACACTTATGACCCCCCATAGTTAACTATTAAGGACCTTGGGTCACATATTAACTCCGTTAAGCTCCCGGTTAGTTGCAAGATCATCCGAAACGTATTTTCGTGCGTTGAAACTCCACAAAATTATTATCCAATATCTGTAGAAGTATAAGGAAGCATTACAATGTCTCGGAAAATGTTAAAAGGTCACTCAGAGGTAACTTTAAACATGTTGACACATTTAACCCTTATGCTTTGTAAACTTTTCAATTTAAGCACAAACGGTTTTCTATGTTCGACAGTTTATTCATTAAAGATTACGAATGTCTTATGAGGTCATTCAGAGGCACTAGCTTGGCATTATGACACATTTGATCCTTTTAAACACATACCCTCATCGTTTGTCCACTTTAGTCCCTCGAAACAATTCGTTATACATTTAACCTTCATGACACGTGTCTTTACTATATTGGTCTGATTTTGCGAGGTGTTACATGATTTCCTTACCTTAATGGCAATTTCAATCCTCAAACTCTGGTGGACTCATACCAACGAGTTTGGATTTATTTCCTTATCTCGATGGGTAACGTTCAAGGAACCACACCACCAAGTTAGGAGTGATATATACATCTTGGTGACTAGTCTCATTGCTTAACTTTCAGTCTCTCCAAAGTCTCGAACTTTCGATTGAATAAGGATACGTTGTAACCTGAATGGTGAATACAGTTAACCAAAATTTTGGCGAGAGTATTCTACCTATTAGGCTAAAGCATAATTCCCGAACTCTAAAGAAGTTTTGACCACTTTGGATTAGTCTTAGTTCCATTTTGGAACATTCCAAGTTTTTACATTGAATCTCTTTTATGCTTATATCAATTTTTATGTGTTATAGGCTTGATTTTTTCTCCTTTTCAACTCAAACTCCCTTAATCGCGCTATACTCGCAACCTAAAATAATAATAACATTCAAGAACCAACGAAAATTTTAAAACTCTTTTGTTTTCTTATACTCAAGGTGATTACATGCTACGTTTATGTGGACTAATTTGAAATTTACGTGCCTATGTGACATACTAGTATTCTTAATTTGTGCAAAAAAAAAAATTAAACCATTAATCAAGTCACATCACTCTATCCTTACCTGACCTTGTAGATGTCTTCCAAACGCGCTTCCAACCAAATCTCCAAGCAAAGCTGTAACAAGAAGAAGTTAGCTTTCATGGCCAAGCAAATGAGGCATACCAAAGAAGCCATTTACCACGCTGGAGCTTAGAGAGTTCTAAGAAATGAACAAAAATGGTGTCGGGTTGAACCAATGGGTTTTCAGTTTTAAGAGTCTACAAAAATAACTAAAACCTCGGAGACAAGCACTTACACAAGGTCATATGGAAGCAGCTTTGGACTAACCAGGTTTGATGCAGAAGAGACATCACATGTAAAACGAAGATTAAAGAAAGTGACACCTACACAGACATTGAGTGAGACACAACTTGTGAGAGTGATCTCATACATGAACAACGCCACTGATCTAGATATCGAGAACTTTAGAAGGTTTAGTAACGACAAGCTGCTTGATGTGGAGTGGGGTGTATATAAATATTCATCAATTATAGTTGGTTTTTTCATGAAATCAAGTCTTAAATTTATAAACACGATATGATATTTTCACTCAAAATGACACGTTAAAGCAAGTGCACCAATCATTTGCATAATATAGTGATGGTAAGATACCGAGATCATCGAAGCATACAGAAGTTTTTAGTACCGGAATTTTGTCAAATAAAGAATAATAGAACCTTATTAGTGTATTGTTTGTTAAGATTAATAAAAGGCCTTCCAAGACCTAAATCTGCAATTTTCAAAATCCATTCATATCCATTAATCAACAAGTTTTTGGTTTTAAATTTCGGTGAAGCATACAAAGGCTATGGGAATCCGAAAGACCTTTCAATAACTAGTGCATATATCGCTAGATCTAAGGGTGGGGGAAGGACTTTATCTCCTACCTCGAACTTTAGAGGTTTACGCCTTTTGTCCGCGTAGCTTTTCTGCCTATCCCTGGCAGCTTTGAGACGATCACGGATCTGTACGATCTTATTTGCCATTTCCATGACTATATCAGGTCCTGACAGTTGGACATCTCCAATTTCCGCCCAACAAACTGGCGTTCTACACTTTCTTCCATATAAAGCTTCGAAAGGCGCTGCTTGAATACTCGAATGATAGCTATTATTGTATGAAAATTCAATCAACGGGAGATGGTCATCCCAACTCCCTCCTAAATCAATAACACAAGCTCGTAGCATATCATCAAGCGTTTGAATCGTACGCTCGCTTTGCCCATCCGTTTGAGGATGATAAGCAGTGCTGAAGTTTAATCGAGTGCCCAACGATTGCTGAAAGCTTTTCCAAAAATGCGATGTGTATCTTGTATCCCTATCAGAGATAATAGACACTGGTACTCCGTGAAGAGATACAATCTCATCCACGTACAGCTGAGCTAGCTTGTCGGAGCTGTGAGTTTCTTTAATAGGCAAGAAGTGGGTTGATTTGGTCAATCTGTCGACTATAACCCAAATAGTATCATTTCCGTGCTTCGTCTTTGGTAACTTTGTGATAAAATCCATGGTTACCATTTCCCATTTCCAGGTGGGAAGTTCAGGCTGTTGAAGCAAACCTGACGGCTTTTGATGTTCTGCTTTAACTTGTACGCACGTCAGACATTTAGCCACATAAGTGGCTATAGATTTCTCTAAAACTATCCACCAATAATTTGTCTTTAAATCCTGGTACATCTTATCACTGCCAGGATGAACTGAATATTTGGAGCTATGAGCTTCTTGAAGAATCACATCTTGAAGTCCTCCATAAATTGGAACCCATATTCGTCCATTCAATCTTAGGATTCCATCCTTGCCATATGAAAATTGTTCAGCAGTTACGCCCAACTTCTCATTCAGATAGTTAGCTTCTAATACAGCTTCCTTTTGAGTGGCTAACAACCTTTCATTCAAGCTGTTCTTTAATTCAATGCTCTTGGCATTGATTCTAATAGGCTTAACCCTTTCTTTTCTGCTCAAGGCATCGGCGACTACATTCGCTTTTCCTGGATGATATCGGATTTCACAATCATAATCATTCAGTGTCTCCATCCATTGACGTTGTCTCATGTTCAGATCCTTCTGGTTAAACAGGTGCTGAAGGCTCTTATGATCAGAATAGATCACGCTCTTAGTCCCATAAAGATAATGCCTCTATAGCTTCAGTGCAAATACAACGGCACCCAACTCCAAATCGTGGGTGGTGTAATTCTTCTCGTGCACCTTTAATTGACGTGAAGCATAGGCAACAAACCGTGCCCTTCTGCATAAGCACACATCCCATACCTGTGTGCGATGCATCACAATAAACCACAAATTCTTCAATTCCTTCTGGTAATGTCAACACAGGAGTATTGCTTAATTTCTGCTTAAGAATATCAAAGGATTCTTGCTGCTTGGGACCCCACTCAAACTTGACATTCTTGCGAGTTAACGATGTTAGAGGTGCATCAATCCGTGAGAAGTTTTCGATGAAGTGTCTATAGTAACCTGCTAGACCCAAGAAGCTGCGTATCTCTGTAGGAGTCTTAGGCTCTTTCCAATTCATAATAGCTTCGATCTTAGCGGGATCCACCTGGATGCCACACTCACTTACCACATGTCCAAGGAATTGGACTTCCCGAAGCCAAAATTCACATTTTGAAAACTTGGAGTAGAGCTTCTCCTGCTGCAGAAGTTTAAGGATGCACCGGAGGTGTTTTTCATGATTGGCTTGACTCTTCGAGTAAATAAGAATGTCATCAATGAAGACAATGACAAATTTGTCTAAATACGGCTTGCAAACGCTATTCATGAGATCCATGAACGTTGCAGGGGCATTAGTGAGCCCAAAAGGCATCACTAAGAACTCGTAGTGACCATAACGAGTTCTGAATGCGGTCTTGTGTACGTTTTCGTCTCATAACTTCAATTGGTGATATCCTGATCTTAGATCGATCTTTGAGAAGTAACTTTCTCCTTGAAGCTGATCGAATAGATCATCGATCCTGGGTAACGGATACCTGTTCTTGATTGTGACTTTGTTTAACTCGCGATAATCGATGCATAGACGCATCGATCCATCCTTTTTCTTCACAAACAGAATCGGTGCTCCCCAAGGGGACGAGCTAGGTCGAATAAATCCCTTTGCCAACAAATCATCCAACTGAGTCCTTAACTCTTTCATCTCAGTCGGTGCCAACCGATAAGGTGCTCGTGCAATTGGTGCTGCTCCAGGAATGATATCGATTCTGAACTCCACTTGCCTATCTGGAGGTAAACCAGGTAGTTCTTCAGGGAATACCTCTGGATATTCAGAAATAACAGGGATGTCTTCAATCTTGGGCTTTGGTTCATCAATGGTTACTTGTGCCATATAAATGACACAACCTTTCTTCATACACTTCGACGCCTTAAGCATGGACACTTGCTTAGGTAACCTGTACTGTGTATCTCCTTGAATAGTTAATGGCTTACCATAAGGAGTCTTGACAACCATTTGCTTCTTGTCACATACGATCTGGGCTTGGTTATGAGATAACCAATCCATGCCTATCACTATGTCAAATCCTGCTAATTTCATCGGAAGCAAAGAAAGCGGAAAAGAGTGATTCCTAATGAATATAAAACATCCATCTAGAATGGTTGAAGCAGTCTCTATAGTACCATCGGCCAATTCTACTTCATACTTTATGCTTAGAGTCTTAACAGGCAAATTTAACAATTTACAAAATTTATTGTCTACAAAAGACTTGTCTGCACCGGAATCAAACAACACTCTAGCATATATATCATTGATAAGAAAGGTACCTGTTATCACATTGTCGTTCTGAATGGCTTCCTGTGCATTCATTTGGAAGACCCGAGCGTTGGTCTTCTTAGCCTCTTCAGGCTTCTTCTGATTCTTAGGGCAATTGGTCTTGATGTGCCCTTTTTCGTTGCAACCATAACAAGTTGCATCTTTCAATTTCTTGCAATCCAAAGTCTTATGTTCTTTGGACTTGCAGACCCCACATCCAAAAGTCCTTGACTGTGACTGCGAGTGTGATTTCGACTCCAACCTACACTTCCCAAAATGATGCTTCTGACAGGTTTTACATTTGGGTTTCTCACCCGACTATTGGTTATCCTTTTTAAATCCCGAACTCTTCTTATGATCTGAGTTCCCTTTCCTTTTCTTGTCGGAGCGATGAGAACTCTCATCCTCCCGTTTCCGTTTTCCTTCCTCGGAAGCTTTAACAGACTTGCTTCTGATAGCATCAAGTGTAAGAGATAGAGACAGATCTACCACTGACCTGAATGTGGTAGGTCTGGATGCTTTCACATTTCCCTTGATTTATGGAGCTAATCCTCCAATAAAACGTGCTATGCGCTTCGATTCTGGAGTGACCAAATAAGGAACTAATCGAGACATGGTATTGAAGCTCGTAAGATACGCCTGACAATCTAAGTTCTTCATGACCAAGGTCAAGAAGTCAGTCTCAATTTTCTCAACTTCATGTTGAGGACATAAATTTTCTTTGATTAGCACAACAAACTGATCCCAGGTCAAATTATATAACGGAATCTTTCCTGTAGCTAGCATTAACGACCTCCACCAAGCTAAAGCTTCTCCTTTAAACGATTGTGAAACAAACTTCACAATGTCCTGTTCTGCACAACCACTAATATCAACCACTGTATCCATCTCATCGAGCCAAGTCATACAATCAACGGCTCCTTTCTCCCCGGTGAAGTCCCTGGACTTGCAGGAGACGAAATATTTATACGAACAGGTCTTGACACGTGGCTCTTGATTAAGCAAAATCTTCTTAGACGGGACACTCCTTTGGTTTGACGAATGATGAGAATCGTCCTTATGAGATACATGTGTCTTAGAAGGTGGTTTTGTATGGGGTACAGATTGGGTCTTGTTGTGAGTACCACTGGATTCCTTGAATTGCCTGTCCATGGCTTGTGTGACAGCATTATCTATCATCGCTTATAAATCTGCACCAGCTACGTTAATTCTGGTGGTATCATTTCTTTCTCGAGGGTGACTGTTAACTTCTTCCGACTCAGCCATGTAGCTTGATTGCTACATAAAAATGATGACAATGATTTATTCAGAAGTCTAATATAGAATTGTCATTTTTGACGATTCATCAACCATGGTAGCAATAAACCATATTGGTTAATTTGTTAGTTATATTGTTTAGGGTTTTCATTATAATTTATCTCTAGTTATAAATCATTAAAGATATGTTAGACTGGCACAAGAGGCCTAGTCACAAGGACAGTTTTAAATTATAAGCCATGATCTTATAGGATCGAGGCATTAAGGCTTGAACATAGTTCATCACCTTTTCTTGACAGGGAGTCGTAGACTACAACTGTCTTTTTGTCTCATGGGACAATAAGTATGGCCCGCAGGCACTTCATCACTAATGGATGTTTAAATTAAATAGAGGAAAGGAATTGGAAGAATCCAATATAAGGATGACTTGTGTGATTTTATCGAATCACATTTGCCAGGAGTGCTAACATGTTTTCAAATGTTAACAAGGATTTGAATCTTAAAAATGTTTTACCATCTAGGCCATGTCTAAAATGACATATAGGCTAGGTTATACCTTCAAGATTTTCTTTCAATATTTATTGGCAGATCAATTACAAAAAGGAATGATATTTTTTCATTTATTTCATATAATATATTCTCACATATAATGACAAATGAAAATTTTAAATTAAAGCATTCCATAAATTTTAGAAGGAGTACATAATTGCCCTAAACGGGACTTTTAAGAAATGACATTGTCCATGCAGGGACAGAAATAAAAGACAAATCCACGCAGGGACCAAGTACATAAATAAAATGTGCACATAGGGACTTAATTGAAATTGAAAATTACAAATCAAATAAATAAGGAATTTTTTAATAATCCCTCTTCTTCTTCCCCTTGATCAGGTCCGCCAACCCTTATGCAGACCTCGGCAGCTCCTACGCTCCTCCTGGACCTGTTGCTCCACCTCGTGCAACCGTTGAAAGATTTCCTGCTGCTGCGGCGGCTGGACCTGTTGCTCCACCTCGTGCAACCGTTGCAGAAGTTGTAACCCGAATATGTCTGGTGTTCAAACGGGTTATACGCTGCTGCACCGGTGTAGGAAGGGATTGGGTTATCATAACCCATTGGTGGTGGTGGGGCGACTGGAGCTGAGTCGACTTCTGAAGCTGGGTTTGAAGGCCCACCAATTTGCGGGTCTTCATATAGTGGCGGGTAGTGACTGCCACTGGAGTGTTGGGGGTGCTGAAGTGAAATCCCCCTCGCACGGACATCCATGTACCTGTTCTTCTTCGCCTCGGTGGTTCTGGAGGCGACTGTTGCACTGGTGGCGGCAGTGACGGTGGAGTAACCTCCTGGAAACGCGAATCCTCAGAGGGATCATGTTGTTGCTGTTGAGATGGGTTAAAAGAGGGAGTAAACTCCCAGTGGTATGTGGCCCACCTTTCTGCAAAACTGTCTGGGCCCCTGTATGGCGAACCATGAAAAGATGATCCGTCAGAAATCTCGATGGGATGCGTGGGCGTCCTAGTTGGCATCTCAGGATCTGGATCTTCATCCATCTCCATATCCTACATTTCAGGATAGTGGTCATCTGGCCCCAAAGGGTTTGGACCCTCGGGTTCTTGAATTTGGTTCATCGGATTGAACCTCCTTTGAAAGTACGGGGTCGGGTCCTGGAAAGCCCGGTGTGAACTCGAACGCTGCAGCGGGATAAAGGAGTGGTGAGAGTCACTGTGCTCCCCGTCTTGATGTGGTCCAAAAGAGTGATGATAAGACGGGGAGGAACTGAGGGAGACTGAACGTCTCGCTGGCTCCAGATAAGTCCTCCAATCCTCCTGGGGACTAGAGCTAAAAGTTGCTGAAGGAGTTCGCCGGTGTGATGGCCCGGCCTCGTGATCATTTGGAGCAGTTATCGGCGCCTTGCCTCTTCCACCTCTTCCTCTGAAACATGGCGGCATTGTCTTTTGTTCCTTCCAAAAACAAACAAAAGAAACCAACAAAAGAAAACAATAAGATTAGGATTAGTCCTAAGTCATTTGACTAGACTCGGAAGTCAAGGAATGTGCAAACTATGTCATTGAGATTAAACACAAAAGGCTAGTGTTTAATTCACTCAATGTTGGCTCTGATACCAACCTGTCACACCCCGATATTTCCACGTATTACCGGTGGGCCCGGTGGGGAGTATCGTCGCGTAGTTGATGTCATCATAGACAATTAATCACAGTTCAAATGCACAACGGAAGTCTAAAAGTAATTATACAAACCGAATTGAAAGTAACATAAAATATTACACAACGGTTGTAAGTGGATCCACAGGCGGATCAAAACAAAAGAAGTAATGTTCAACAGACTTGATAAAAGTTTGCAAGACTCTTTATTTAATCACTCAGGAGTTCCAGCCCATTACGCTTAGTACCTGCACTTAACCTTTTTGAAAAAAATACGTCAGTTTACACTGGTAAATACAATTAACTGACTCTTTTGAAAATATTTAAGAAAATTGATTTAAATGCACAAGGCACAAATATTCTTTTATAACTTGGGGCAATTATTTAAAATAATCTTGTATAAAGTTTTACATGTTTGTTGTCCATTCGGGACCCGGTCCGAAGAGCCGAATTAGATTAATAGACACACCACATGTATAAGCCCACAAGAGAGTGAGATACGGTTTATACATACGCAACTGTCAGGTGTATGCCTACACCTCGTGCTTAAGTCGTGGCCATTTCTAATAAATGAGCCGAGTATATCCAGGACATGGTCATTATGTCGCAACCCCCGATCCCTGATTCCCCGGAACGGGCGGACGCGATCTCAGAGTTTTGGTGGTATCAGGTAATTTAATCTTGCAGCGGAATTTACATCAGGACCGTAGTTAGGAAATGTTTATCAGAGTAAAACCACCATACTTGATATTAATAAATACATGGGCAAAACCCAAGTTTCTTATTACAATACATTTATAGGGATAAACCCTATTTTATTGAATTTAAAACATCGTTTATTAGGTAACTTTTATAGCCACATTTTTTTCCAAGCCTTCAGTGCTCTCCAGCTGGCTTTCATTAATTGGCTGTTCACATTGTGTTACATGTAACGCATTTTAAAAACATTTGTCAGTCGGAAATACTGGTGAGTGAATCCCAGTTTAATCAAGAAACAATTTATCAATTAAAACAGTATTGAGAGCGATCACATTGTTTATTTCTACACAATTACTCATTCAGTATTGTCAATCCTGACTTGTGGGTCATGTTCCCCATTGGCTCACTAGTTATCCAATGGTAACGTATTAATGTCGTCCTGACTTACTACACATAGTGTAGTACAAATTTTGTATACATAACCCCAACATATCGGCAGTAATTGAAGAACTACAAAGACTCAATCACCGCTTAATCGCATTGTAAAACATTTAAGGTTTTGTAAAATGTTACAAAAAGGTTAACAAAAAGAGGATAAACTCACAAAAAGGTTTACACAAAAAGCAGGATTACTCACATTGCTGTTTTAGGCTTTTCGTAAGGGTTTCCTGGATATAATCTATAATTTATACAAATGTACATTGGTTAGTACCATAACCCTTTGAAAATATTAATAATACCCTCCCCGAGACGGCATTCCAACAACTACGTCGGGCATAACCACGACAGTTGTTACGGAACCCTAAATCAATCGGGCAGCGTAATTGTTACGAAACTAGGGTTATAATACTTACAACGGAGCAGAACCTCGCTAATTAGGGGTATAATACCCGAGTATTATAACTTTCCTACAGAAATTGTGATTTGAGATTGAAATGTGAGCGACGGAGAACGAAAACTGATGCGTTCTATTTATAGTGCTGGATTCTGACTTTCAGGCGGCCCGCGTAAGGTAAGGCTAAGCCTTACGCGGCCCGCGTCAACACATGGTCAACCTATTGCTCATCCGGATCACCACTAGACTTGACACGATGTCGACACGTGTCAGCTCAGGATGCATCCACGTTTAATGAGCTCTCGCGGCCCGCGTTAACTATCTAGAACTCTTACGCGGCCCGCTTTAACTAAAGAAATCAAAGGAATCCGGTCTACACCTTTATACCCCGCGTGAGATGTTGAGGTGGGTCTACGCGGCCCGCCTCAGCCCTATATTTCATGTTTTTTTATTTATTTTAAATGTTATAACATATCTCATGCTCGATTTTCACATACGGGATGTATTATAAGACATAAGGGAATATTTTAAGATATATTGGGGTGTCGGAAGTATTATGAGGGTGTTGGTTTTACCGAGGGTTGTTACATTCTCCCCGCCTTGTTTAGAGCTTGTCCTCGAGATCTACTGAAATAAATATGGATATTTCTTTTTCATTTATGCTTCAAGCTCCCATGTATATTCAGGTCCTCTTTTGGAGTCCCACTTCACTTTGACTAGAACTAGTCTCTTATGTTTGAGATTCTTGACTTTCATGTCTTCAATCTGAAGAGGCCTTTCTACAAACTTGAGTTGTTCATTTACCTCTATATCCTTAAGAGGTACTATCAATGATTCATCAGCTAAACACTTTTTAAGATTAGATACTTGAAACACATCATGTATTCCTGCCATTTCCTCTGGCAGTTATAGCTGATAAGCTACAGGTCCTATTCTTCTAATAATCTTAAAAGGTCCAACATACCTGGGACTTAGCTTTCCCCATTTGATGAATCTTACCACTCTTTTCCAAGGAGAGACTTTCAATAATACTTTATCTCCTACTTGAAATTCCAATGGTTTGCGTCGGTTATTAGCATAACTTTTTTGTCGATCACGGGCTGCTTTCAGTCGTTCCTTGACTTGAATAATCTTGTCAGTTGTTTCTTGTACTATCTCAGGTCCAGATAGTTGCTTTTCCCCAATTTCTGCCCAACAGACTGGGGTTCGGCACTTTCGTCCATAAAGTGCTTCGAATGGTGCAGCATTGATACTTGTGTGATAACTATTATTATATGAAAATTCTATTAAAGGTAAGTGATCATCCCAATTACCTCCAAAATCAATTACACAAGCTCTAAGCATGTCTTTCATTGTCTGAATTGTCCTTTCGCTTTGTCCATCCGTTTGTGGATGATAAGCCGTACTTAGTTTTAACTTGGTTCCCATTGCCTTTTGGAAACTTGACCAAAAATGAGATGTAAAGCGACTATCCCTATCAGAAACAATTGATAAAGGAATGCCATGTAAAGAAACAATTTCATTTACATATAGTTTAGATAATTGTTCCATACTAATTGTTTCCTTCATTGGAGGAAATGAGCTGACTTGGTTAGCCTATCTACAATCACCCAGATTGTATCATTACCTTTCTTTGTTTTGGGTAATTTAGTAACAAAATCCATTGTTATAAATTCCTATTTCCAAACTGGCATTTCTAATTGCTGTAATAAACCTGAGGGTTTCTGGTGTTCAGCTTTGACTTGTGAACAAGTTAAACATTTAGAAACATAGGTTGCTATGTCCTTTTTCATTCCTATCCACCAGAAATTTTTCCTTAAATCCTGGTACATTTTATCACTTCCTGGATGCATTGTATACTTAGACTTATGGGCCTCTTCTAGTATACGATGACGTAGGTTTCCTAATTTAGGTATCCACATTCTCTTTTCATGGAATCTCCAAATTCCATCTGTTCCTTGTTTCAATTCTTTTAGCATACCTTTTAATTTTTCAGAATCCTCCTTGATTACTGATTCTTGTGCTTCTTTTATCTGATCATTTAAATCTACTTGCAGATTTAATTTAAGAGAACGTACTCTTTTTGGCTTTTCATGATACTTTCGGCTTAAAGCATCTGCCACTATATTTACTTTTCCTTCATGATACTGGATATCACAATCATAGTCACTAAGAAATTCCATCCAACGCCTTTGTCTCATATTCAACTATTTTTGCCCAAAAACATACCTTAAACTTTTGTGATCAGTAAATATGGTAAACTTACTACCATAAAGGTAATGTCTCCAAATCTTAAGAGCAAAAATTATAGCTCCTAATTCTAAATCATGAGTTGAATAATTCTCTTCATGATTCTTAAGTTGTCTAGATGCGTAAGCTATAACCTTTTGGCGTTGCATCAATACACATCCATAACCTAATTTAGAAGCATCACAATAGACTACAAAGTCTTTAGTTCCTTCTAGTAATGCTAGTATGGGTGTATGGGTTAATCTTCTTTTAAGAATTCTAAAGGCTTCTTCTTGTTTTAATCCCCATTCAAACTTAACAGATTTACAGGTTAGCTTAGTTAAGGGAATGGCTATTCTAGAGAAATCCTTAATAAATCTTCTATAATAACCGGCCAATCCTAAGAAACTTCTAACCTCGGTTGGTGATTCAGGGGTTTTCCATTTAGTAATCACCTCGATCTTTGTTGGATCTACATGAATTCCTTCATGATTAACTAAATGTCCAAGGAATTGTACATGTTCTAACCAAAATTCGCACTTAGAGAATTTAGCATAAAGCTTTTCCTTTCTTAACAAACTTAAAAGTGCGTGCAAATGCTTTGCATGATCTTCTTTATTCTTAGAATAAATTAGAAATCATCTATGAAAACAATTATGAATTTATCCAAATATGGCTTACATATTCGGTTCATCATGTCCATAAATGCAGCTAGGGCATTGGTTAAACCAAATGGCATGACAGTAAATTCATAATGGCCATACCTCGTTCTAAATGTGGTCTTAGGAATGTCCTCTTCCTATACCTTTAATTGATGATATCCTGACCTTAAATCGATTTTAGAGAAAAATCGAGCTCCTTGCAGTTGATCAAACAATTCATCGATTCTCGGTAATGGGTACCGATTCTTAATCGTGACTTTGTTCAGTTCACGGTAGTCAATGCACATACGCATTGATCCGTCCTTCTTTTTAACAAACAGTATCGGCGCTCCCCATGGCGACGAACTTGGTTGTATGAATCCTTTCTCTAACAATTCATCTAATTGTTTCTTCATTTCTTGCATTTCTGCAGGTGCCAACCGATAAGGTGCTTTGGCAATCGGTGATGTTCCTGGTATTAAATGGATTCTGAATTCAACTTCTTTATCCGGAGGTAGTCCTGGTAATTCTTCTGGAAATACATCTGAAAACTGCGATACTACTGGTATATCTTTTAAATCCTTTCCTTTAGTGTTAGTGATTATAGAAATCAAATACACTATAGAACCTTTTCTCATATAACTTGCAGTTTTCATGACAGAAATAAACTTAGTGGACCTAGAGATTTTATCTCCTTTAATTGTGATCATTTTACCTTTTGGTGAATTTACTTGAATTGACTTTTGATCACATAAAATACTAGCTTTATTGGCTATTAACCAATCCATTCCTAAAACAACATCGAATCCTGCCAGATTCATGGGATAAAGATTTGCAATAAACTTTTGATTTAAAATTTCTATGCTTGCTCCCTGCAAGATTTCAGAAATTCTAACGGTTTCTCCATTGGCTGTCTCTACTAAGCATTCTAGTGGTAGTTTAGTTAATGACTGATTTAAAATTTTGCAAAACGATGTATTAATAAAACTTTGGTTTGCACTAGAGTCAAATAATACTTTAGCAAAAACATCATTAACTAAAAACGTACCAGCTATGACATCTGGAATCATCTTGGCTTCTTCTGCAGTCAGAACAAATGCTCTAGCATTTTTAATATTCTTGTTGTCTGGAGCTGGAGCTAATTTTGGACAATTTAGCTTGAAATGACCTTGTTCTCCGCAATTGTAACATACCTTGCTGTTAGCTTTCTTCCTGCAGTTTTCTTCCTTGTGTCCCGATATTTTGCAAAAGTTACAATATATGGAGCATCTTCCGGAATGCTTTCTTTTGCAATACCTACAGTAGGGTGCAGAGGTAGAACCTATATTTTTCCCACAGTTAGAATTTCCAGAACGAAATTCTTGGGTCAACTTCTGGGTTAGGTTCCTCCTTTGATCCTCTTCTCGGGTACGGACTAATTCATCAGTCAAGGTATTGGCTAGTTCTACAGCTTCTTCTATTGTTTGAGGTCTAGCTGCCTTGACTACGTGTCTTATCTCCCCAATTAATCCCCAAATATAACGAGAGATTAATACTGGTTCTGGTGAAGCAAGATTTGGCACTATCCTAGCATATTCGAAGAATAACTTAGTGTACCCCTTGCTATCCACACCAGTCATCCTAAAGTTTAGGAATTTGTTTGCTATCTGTTCTTTTTCATTAGGTGGACAGAATTTCCTTTCTACCTTGTTCTTAAATTCTTCCCATTCCATATTGTAGGTTCTATCACTTCCTCTTGATTGAAGGATAGTGTTCCACCATTCTAGTGCTGCATTCTTAAACAGATTAGAAGCAAACAGTATTTTATCTTCTTCAGCACACTTACTTATCCTTAAGACTGCCTCAGTCTTTTCTATCCAGCGTTAGGCATGGTTCTTCTTCTTTTGGGAATGGGCATTTGAAGTACAGGTCCATTGTTCACACTGTTTTCTGGATCGCTTGGTCGCTTACTGCTATGCTTACTTTTATTATCAGCATCCGTAACAGTTTGAAGAATAAATGGCATTGCATCTATAATTCCTTGTGCTACTATGTGTTGGATAGCACTATTGTCCACTTGATTGTTATTGTTATTGATGCTTGGATTCTCATTAACCACGTTAATGTGACTCTGGTTATCATTATTCAGATTTCCTTGATTTCCTTCGTCGGCCATCTGAATTTTAAACATTTATCCCATATTAATATCACAAATAATAGGTAATATAGTTAATCACATGATACGCAATTTAACCAAAAATCGTCGATCATTGCGACTTGTACTCTATTTTTATATACTATGCGTCTATTACACACTAGTACAGAAAGAAATATTACAATACCAACAGAAAGAAAATTACACTAATAGTAATATGCATCCATACACACATATTTTTATTTTATTTTTATTTTATTATATTATTATTATTATATTATTACTACCATCATTTCACCATCTCATTCACGGATATGGATTTATCCAAAAATCCATATTGCGCTCATCGTATTTCCATACGAGACGCTCTCCCACCTGACGCATTCTTTCACTGTTTTCTAAAATTTCCTCCCCAAAAGTCCTAAGTTCTTGAACGTTTTCTGCACTCATTGGGGGTGCAGTTTCTCGGTCTGGGTTTGGAATCTGGGGTGCGGGTTCCTGATATGGGGGTGACAGTTCCTGAAATCGGTAAGGATCCTCTAAAATTTCCCTAATATATTCATCTTGATAATAGGGATCTAATGGGTCCATACCTGAGTAGGCTTCTATGTTCTGTATGGGTGGGTAATCCTGGATAGGGTAACGTTGCACAAAGTCCCTATTGTCGTCCCACCATGGGTCATAATTTGGATCTAGGGGGTTTGGTGCGGGTACCCTAGGAATTTCTTCTGAGTTAAAGTCATGCATCTCCACCTGGTTTTCCTGGTTTTCTATTTCCATGGGTTGATCTGGGTTTTGTGGTTGTGGGGCTACTAGTTGTTCCAGACTTGGGTCAACAGCAGTTGTAGCTAGGATATGGAAATTATCTAGGCTTCTATTAAGCATATCATGTGTATGGTCATCGGTTCTATGCTTAGCAGCTGCTAGAACTCTTTGCTGTTGCAACTTTCGCATTCTCTTCCTACGAGCAAAAGCTTCCTTACTGAACCATCCTCGTTTCTTATTAGGGAATGGCTCTTCTGACTGAGCTCTAAAAGCAAACACTCCTTCTTCCTGGTCAGCAGAATACCCAGAAAGGGCAGGCTGTGACGAGGTACCTTCACTCTTAGGTGATTCAGACAACAGACGATTCATGTCTGAGGGTCCTTGATCACTCATACTGTAAACTAACAAATAGTCAAATAACACATAATAAATAAATACAGTTATGCACGTATAATTTATTTCCTAACACAAAATTTATAATTTAAGTGTCAGCATAACACTTCTTTGGCTCAGACCAGTGGCTAGGCTCTGCTACCACCTTCTGTCGCAACCCCCGATCCCTGATTCCCGGGAACGGGCGGACGCGATCTCAGAGTTTTGGTGGTATCAGGTAATTTAATCTTGCAGCGGAATTAATAAATACATGGGCAAAACCCAAGTTTCTTATTACAATACATTTATAGGGATAAACCCTATTTTATTGAATTTAAAACATCGTTTATTAGGTAACTTTTATAGCCACATTTTTTTCCAAGCCTTCAGTGCTCTCCAGCTGGCTTTCATTAATTGGTTGTTCACATTGTGTTACCTGTAACGCGTTTTAAAAACATTTGTCAGTCGGAAATACTGGTGAGTGGATCCCAGTTTAATCAAGAAACAATTTATCAATTAAAACAGTATTGAGATCGATCACATTGTTTATTTCTACACAATTACTCATTCAGTACTGTCAATCCTGACTTGTGGGTCATGTTCCCCATTGGCTCACTCGTTGTCCAATGGTAACGTATTAATGTCGTCCTGACTTACTACACATAGTGTAGTACAAATTTTGTATACAAAACCCCAACATATCGCAGTAATTGAAGAATGATTACTCACATTGCTGTCTTAAGCTTTTCGTAAGGGTTTCCTGGATATAATCTATAATTTATACAAATGTACATTGGTTAGTACCATAACCCTTTGAAAATATTAATAATACCCTCCCTGAGACGGCATTCTAACAACTACGTCGGGCATAACCACGACAGTTGTTACGGAACCCTAAATCAATCGGGCAGTGTAATTGTTACGAAACTAGGGTTATAATACTTACAACGGAGCAGAACCTCGCTAATTAGGGGTATAATACCCGAGTATTATAACTTTCCTACAGAAATTGTGATTTGAGATTGAAATGTGAGCGACGGAAAACGAAAACTGATGCATTCTATTTATAGTGCTGGATTCTGACTTTCAGGCGGCCTGCGTAAGGTAAGGCTAAGCCTTACGCGGCCCGCGTCAACACATGGTCAACCTATAGCTCATCCGGATCACCACTAGACTTGACACGATGTCGACATGTGTTAGCTCAGGATGCATCCGCGTTTAATGAGCTCTCGCGGCCCGCGTTAACTATCTAGAACTCTTACGCGGCCCGCTTTAACTAAAGAAATCAAAGGAATCCGGTCTACACCTTTATACCGCCCGCGTGAGATGTTGAGGTGGGCCTACGCGGCCCGCCTCAGCCCTATATTTCATGTTTTTTATTTATTATAAATGTTATAGCATATCTCATGCTCGATTTTCACATACGGGATGTATTATAAGACATAAGGGAATATTTTAAGATATACTGGGGTGTCGGAAGTATTATGAGGGTGTTGGTTTTACCGAGGGTTGTTACACATTAACCCCCCCAAAGGCATTGCATCAAACAAAACAGATTAAAACGGGTTATGTAAATTTATTAATCACAATCCAATTTAAATAATTTCATACCGACCAAGCGGTATTATTATAATACCGTATCCCAAGCCCGTATAATGGAAAATAAGTTATGAGTATTTACCAGAGAAAAATATAAATTTTAATATCAGTCGTATATCAATCAGAAAGTGCAAATTGCTTTTACTGGGCTCCTAAATCTGGAACGAAGGTTTTAATAACCTATTAGTTTCCTAACGGGTCTTACTTAAGTTTAAACTTAGACCGGTTAGTTTTTAATGAAAGGTTTACGGTTCAAAACGCACGATTAAGCGAAGACCGGATTAGAATGTGATTTACACCCGACAAGTATGAAGACTTGTATAAAATGGGTAAACTAAACACATTCTGGATTTTGAAGTAAAAATGAAAAGGTTTGACCCGTTTCGGTTAATTTATGCAAACTAGTTACATAAATCGTACCGAACGCGAATATGCTTAACGGGTAACCAAATGAGTCATGTACAGGTTCCACAAGTTAATATGCGTAAAATATGTTTTGATATCAGTAGGATATCTTCCATTATGCCCAAAACGAATTTAAAACAAATTTAAGCCCCGTAAGGGTATTTTGGTCATTTTAAAGTTCATAAAAGAAGTTAAATAGTAATCTGAGGTTCTGGTCTAAAATAATCAGTAAAAATATTTATTTTTAATAAGTCATATCAGTAAGATATCATATATATGTGAAACTTATCATTTATGGCCCAACTATGCCCCGTAGGGGCATTTTGGTCATTTCACATATGCTATAAGGGTCAAATTTGGAATTCTGATTTCAAACTTTTACTTACTGTTAAAGTATAAAATTTTACTTATAATATCAGTAGGTAATGAGTCTTAGGTGTTAAATATAGTTTTAACCCATACTATGCGCCTAAATCGCATAAAAGTCGGTATTTGACGGTATTCGGGTTGATTAAGGAAATCTGAGATTTTGATCAGCCTCTACTGTTTAAAATAATTTATTTAATGTACAAAATCAGTAGAAAAAGGTTTGATATGTAAAGGATGTGTAAAACTCATTTTATTAGCAAAAAAGGGCATTACCGTCAATTACCGAGTCTATGCAAGAACCCTATGTTATGATCAGTTTAAAATTTAACAAAAATTTCCAAAAATCCCTAAATATTATATTATTACAGTGGGTAGAAAGTTTGGTGTCAAAATTTGGGTTTAAATAGGTTTTATGCCAAAAATGCCGTTTAAATAATAAAAAGCTTTCATTTTATGATATCGCGCATAACTTCTATTTTAGACCACAAACTGTTGTCAAATTTTTAGGACATACTTAAATATCAGTAATAAAGGTTTTTTGTCCTCTCACATTTTCAAAAATCTCCTTTTAATATCAAAAGGGCATAATGGTAAACTTCTTAAGCATTTAACGGAAACATGCAATCTAGGATTTCTAGGGAACCAAGTTGTATAACCTCAGAGGGTTATACTAACCCATAATATGGTCCTAAAGGAACCCTAAGGCATATCTAAACTAAGCTAAATCGGGTCAGAAGTGAAAGTCAAAGCAAAAGTCTACTTTTGCGACTTTCGGTTCCGAACCGAGCCTAAACTCAGAATTGTCGGGTTGAACATGCCTAGACATGTTCTTATATTAATTACCAAGTTATTTAAGTGTTAAAACATGTTTCATGACCTCTGCATTGTCAGTTATGAATTAATTTGTAAAAACTGACCCGTTTGACTTTTTATTAATAAGTTTGACCCGACAATTGACTAAGATAACGTGATAATTTGAAGGTGCCCTTTTAAGGGTTTATTGCCTACATAATTACCAACACATAGCCACTTTTAATTCGAATAATGGTTGGACCGTTTGTGATTAATCACAAAGTCAAAGCTAAATTACGATAACTTTGACTTTCGGTCATTAAGCTAATATAACTTAAACTTAGGAAGCTAAGAACACTTACTATAGTCCTTAGCACGAATATTGAACTTGTGAAAGCATCCTTTAGCTCCAGGAGGCTTCAAAGGGTGAGCTTTGAGTGAAATTGAAAGTGTGCAAATGAATTCAAGAACAACAAGTCCTTTATATAGGAAATTAGATGCTCCAAGATCAATACATATGTCCCTATGTTGTTACCAGATGTCCCCAAGTGTCCCTAGTGCATGAAAAACCATTTGCTCAATCCCGGGTATCGAATTCAGCCAGGCAATGGCGGTGTAACATGCTTCAACATGCAGCTGTCATCTTTTTGGTCGCTGGCACTTCTCACGCGGGCCGCGTAAGACTCAAAGAGAGTCTACGCGGGCCGCGACAATGGGCTGCTCCGGTAAAAACTTTCCAAACTTTTCATTTTCAGTCCCTGGTCTATTTTAAGTTTAAATAACTTCCATTTATTGCACTTATGACCCCCATAGTTAACTATTAAGGACCTTGGGTCACATATTAACTCCGTTAAGCTCCCGGTTAGTTGCAAGATCATCCGAAACGTATTTTCGTGCTTTGAAACTCCACAAAATTATTATCCAATATCCGTAGAAGTATAAAGAAGTATTACAAAGTCTCGAAAAATGTTAAAAGGTCACTCAGAGGTAACTTTAAACATGTTGACACATTTAATCCTTATGCTTTGTAAACTTTTCAATTTAAGCACAAACAGTTTTCTATGTTCGACAATTTATTCATTAAAGATTACTAATGTCGTGTGAGGTCATTCAGAGGCACTAGCTTGGCATGATAACACATTTGATCCTTTTAAACATATACTTTCATCGTTTGTCCACTTTAGTCCCTCGAAACAATTCGTTACACGTTTAACCTTCATGACATGAGTCTTTACCATATTGGTCGTGATTTTGCGAGGTGTTACATGATTTCCTTACCTTAATGGTAATTTCAATCCTCAAACTCTTGTGGACTCATACCAAAAAGTTTGGATTTATTTCCTTATCTCGATGGGTAAGTATCAACCACGTTCAAGGAACCACACCACCAAGTTAGGAGTGATATATACATCTTGGTGACTAGTCTCATTGCTTAACTTTCAGTCTCTCCAAAGTCTCAAACTTTCGATTGAATAGGGATACGTTGTAATCAGAAGGGTGAATACAGTTAACTAAAATTTCGGCGAGCATATTCTACCTATTAGGCTAAAGCATAATTCCCGAACTCAAAAGAAGTTTTGACCACTTTGGATTAGTCTTAGTTCCATTCTGGAACATTCCAAGTTTTTACATTGAATCTCTTTTATGCTTATATCAATTTTTATGTGTTATAGGCTTGACCTTTTCTCTTTTTCAACTCAAACTCCCTGAATCGCGCCATACTCGCAACCTAAAATAATAATAACATTCAAGAACCAACGAAAAATTTAAAACTCTTTTGTTTACTTATACTCAAGGTGATTACATGTTACGTTTATGTGGACTAATTTGAAATTTACGTGCCTATGTGACATACTAGCATTCTTAATTTGTGCAAAAAAATTTAAAACCATTAATCAAGTCTCATCACTCTATCCTTACCCGACCTTGTAGATATCTTCCAAACGTGCTTCCAACCAAAGCTCCAAGCAAAGCTATAACAAGAAGTTGTTAGCTTTCATGGCCAAGCAAATGAGGCATACCAAAGAAGCCATTTACCACGCTGGAGCTTAGAGAGTTCTAAGAAATGAACAAAAATGGTGTCGGGTTGAACCAATGGGTTTTGAGTTTTAAGAGTCTACAAAAATAACTAAAACCTCAGAGACAAGCACTGACACGAGGTCATATGGAAGCAGCTCTGGACCAACCAGGTTTGATGCAGGAGAGACATCACAACTAAAACGAAGATTAAAGAAAGTGACACCTACACAGACATTGAGTGAGACACAACTTGTGAGAGTGATCTCATACATGAACAACGCCACTGATCTAGATATCGAGAACTTTAGAAGGTTTAGTAACAACAAGCTGCTTGATGTGGAGTGGGGTGTATATAAATATTCATCAATTATAGTTGGTTTTTTCATGAAATCAAGTCTTAAATTTATAAACACGATATGATATTTTCACTCAAAATGACACGTTAAAGCAAGTGCACCAATCATTTGCGTAATATAGTGATGGTAAGATACCGAGATCATCGAAGCATACATAAGTTTTTAGTACCGGAATTTTGTCAAATAAAGAATAATAGAACCTTATTAGTGTATTGTTTGTTAAGATTAATAAAAGGCCTTCCAAGACCTAAATCTGCAATTTTCAAAATCCATTCATATCCATTAATCAACAAGTTTTTGGTTTTAAATCTCGGTGAAGAATACAAAGGCTATGGCAATCCAAAAGACCTTTCAATAACTAGTGCATATATCGCTAGATCTAAGGGTGGGGGAAGGAACTAGTTATCCACGAAACTCTCCAAATCTTTTTCCAAATACTTTAACACGAGAGTAAGGTTGCTTTTCAAGTGTTTGAAGCTTATGAGACGGACGATATGGGATGAATCCATCAACATTTTAAGGTTGCCTATCTCGCTTAGGGTCGTCGGGTCGATGCCACCGTCCTCGTTTTCAAATTGGATCGAAACAATTTCAAAAAGGAACACTTGCGTTTAACTTCCCCTTGATGTTATCATTAACTTAGTTAATTATGGACTTTCAAAATTTTATTATACGAAAATAGAAATCGCTCCAATTAAGGTTACCATATCATACGCCTATACGGAAAGTTGTTCCGAGTACTCTAAGAAACAACCACATAAAGTCATTCTTTAAAGAAAGTAAAAGATGTGTGTGTTAACATCATAAAGTAGTAAGACCCCATTTTGTGGACGTCGTTACATCTCAACGATATTGGAAATAAGCAGCAGGGCGGCCATCCGCAATGTCAGAATCAAACCCACAACAACGAAAATAAGTGCTACGAAAATCCGTCGATGCAATACTTTACCTATTATTAGGGTTTAGTATTTAGTAAAAAGCACTCATAAGGGATCTAGTCCACTAACCACCATGGATCTCTTGATTTGGTGCTATATCTTCAAGAGTAGTGGATATGAAAAAGACCAAGTCCTTAACACTTAGGTTTCGCCACCACGTTGAGGCAAGAATTAGAAAACCCAAAGTCCCAAACGATAACCTCTAACCCTCTTTCTAGCAATTAACATGCTAGTACTACATAGACATAGAAAACATGGATGTTTGACTCAACAAACACAAGGATGAGCAAAGAAAATGGTTGGAGGAGGTCTCTATTTATAGCCTAATATGGGCGACCGGGCACGACCTATGCCAGGTAAAAATCTTGCAAGATCTTTGTACAGTTACTAGCACAGGGCTTGGTATTGAGGTACAAAGCGTAGTCAACTCTTATGGGCTGGGAAAATCATCAAAAGTATTCTAAAAATCATTTCTTTCATTTATAGGATAGGGCACGTGGGTTTCTGGTAAGCATGGTCTGAGCCATGTTGGCTGGCATGTGCCATGCAAATTTAACCATTTTCTTAACTTCATCTCGTTGAGATACTCCGGATTCCTATATCATGGTCTTCATAACTCATTTCCCTGTCCAAGATATGCTTATTTGAAATTTTGGGCCTTTTCTAGCTACATGGTCGATTTTTAGCCTCTAGGCACTGGGGTTTGGTTCGCTGAGGAGACCATCACTTTGTCTTGACTTAAGGATTAGTGTAAGACCCTACTCATAGTGTGTATATATATATACACACACACATATATATATATATATATACTTCATGTTTAACATTAGTGTTTTTACCAAAGTATCCAAAAGGTTTAGATGATAAACTAACAAAGTTACAAGTAGGTTGTCTTGACTAAACACAATACTAGATTCATTAAAATTTCAACAAAAAGCGGAAGCAATGCATCATTGAAGAGTGTTCGGTTCCTTCGGGGCTTGACCTTCATGATCCGGTACCTGGCATGGTTTACCTATCATACAATATTATCTTCAACCAATTAGTAAGAAGAACGATTGAACGAAAGAACTGAAACCGCGCAACAAACTTAAATAAAATAAGCATTTTTTTTAAAAAGGGCGTTGTTGTGCCACACGACAAGACACACTTGCTTCTTTGTGTGGCATAAATAAGGTCAGTTTCAAGATAGTTTGCCAGAGCTGGGTGATTTCCCAGCCATGACCAATTTCGTCATTTTCGACCAAAACTCATCCAATTCGGTCCAAACCCATTTTAGTCATTCGGAACTCATCTCTTAACATAACTAAACCATGGCCCATTATATTTCTTGATTTTAACACTTTTATTATCCGATTCGGGTCTATGTTCGTTCGACCCGTTATGCAATCTAAGCATTTAGCTTAGATTAACCGCATGCTTTTATCAAAGATATTTTACTTTCACTTTTCAACCAAGATCGAGATCGTGATTAATAGTTTGGCCAACATCTCGGCTTCTGCAATCCCACTGATTGTTTATGCCCCAGATTTACTTGTCCGTAGTATAGTTTATGGCCTTGTTTGAACACAAACGACCCGTTTGATTTGCTCTTATGAGTACCATCACTTATGGGCAATATTTATCCCTTTAATAGTTCACACCATGGTCCTTGACCATGTCTACTCGGGTAGGGCATCACTATCGCCTCTATGTATCCAATGATCATTTATATGGAAGTTTTACATACCCTCAACATAACTTGTTTTAAAGACTCGTATTCGTTCCGTTTTTACTTTTATAGACCATAACTCTCTGTTTTATTCGTTTATCAATTTTTTATACCAACACCAATACTAATTAACATAAATAACGTAACATCTAGCTGCGTACCTTAAAGCTTTCCCTTGAGTCGCGTGTCACTTTCGGCTTGATCACCCGATTTATCCCTCGAGTTGCCTATAATGTACAACCCAACTGATCATTAAAACGCCATTATGATAACCATTTCCATCAGATTTGCTAACAATCATTTCAAAGGATTGCCTTTACTAATCCTTACTGTGACATATGATAATTTGGTTTCATTTAGGTATTTAATCAAACACCTTATGGGCATGGTTTTTAAACTACAATTTATCAAACTCCTACCATTCTATTTCAGCCCAATATAATCATACTTTCTCTAACAAACCATTTACATGCAAATGTTAGTTCATGAAAGGTTTTACATCAAACTATTGCACGTGGGATTGGGGTTCTTCGCACTTAGGTTAAAATCCATATCATTATTTACTTGAGTAATCATCTATTGTAACATTCCCAAAAAAATTTAATTCAAAATTAAATTATTAAACGAATAGATCATGGGTAAGTTGACCGATAGAAATATAAGGTATTTTGGCGAACATAGAAACCGTTTAATAGTTATAATAATAAAAATACGTTATAATTAACCTTACCCCGTTTTTAATGAAACTTAAGTCAAAATGTAGATAAAGATATCCTCGTTCTAATGACATGTTCATCGTTTTATAAAACGTCATATTTTAGAAGTTATAAGCGCTAAATGAATGAAGCAGCTGAATTAATTATAATATATAAATTATAAAATAATAAATAATAAAATAAACAATTACTTCATACATGTCCACGTATGTGGACGTAACCGTGTTCACTAAGGAAAAATTTTGTAGTATAAATAAGCTATAATTCAACATCAACTTCTGCTGTTTTTTCTCTCTCTCTCTCTTGTCATATTTCTGTCTCCTTATTCACCCATTTTATTTAAGTAATTCACCCCTAAATCCTACAAAGCCCTGTCCCGTTTTAAGTGTTTTAACCCCTGATCACTAAGTCGATACCCTGTCTGATTGATTTAGAACCCACCAACGCATGTCAAGGCTCTGCCCGACTAAGTTCGTTGGCGTTCTGTCTCGTGACGTAGGTATAAAGTTGAATTGGGTTACTATACTTAATGCGATTGCATTATATATTTTATTAAATAGTTCAGAAGTTATACCCAAGACATAACAACCCACCTAAAACACTCCTGACACCCCTACACATCCTAAAATATACCCCGTATGCGATAAACGAGCCCGTATATGATGCGCGTTTAAGTGTCGTATATTTTAGGTGTATATTTTAAGCCCTTTTTAACACTTACTTTAGCCAAGTTTTAAATTTATAAAACACGATATTCTACTAACACTAAACACACATATGGGCAAGTGCACCCATCGTTGAGCGTAGTATAGCGTTGGTAAGATACCGAGGTCGTCCAAGGACACAAGAGCTTTTAATACCAGTTTATCCTCAACGTCTAACCAAAACAAAAGTTTAGAAAAAATGTTTTAAACTAAGAAAAGTAAAACTAACTAAATGCTGAAAATAAAAATAAAAATAAAAACAGATAGACAAGATGAATCACTTGGTTCCGACTCGTATCTAGTATAACCTTTGATTATTTCCGCACTTTTGCACATAATTAAGAGATTATCTTAGTTATTGTAGTAGGCCCCTCTTTTGAAGGTGACGTTACCCTCACCCCAGTAGTTTGAGTCAGCAGGGATACAATCCTAAAGGGGTGGATTATTGGAAGATAATGAATTAAGTTATTAATGCAGTATTGTGGTAGGCCCCGCTTTTGGCGGTGACGTTACCCTCGGCTAAGTAGTCTGAGTCAGCAGGGATACAGTCCTAAATAGCCGGGTTATAGTATTAATAGTAGTTAACTTATGAGGGGATCAAAGAGTTTGGACCCCCGCCATCCAATACCGTGAAGTATTGAAGGAGGTCCTACTAAATTTGACCCAGGTCCATTGCAGGACCTCTAAACGCTGAACAATGGCAAGACCTTTACCAAACCGTTCCCTTAACCCCCTACCAGGTAGCCAACATACCTCCATATAGACCGTGGAGATATGAATGGTGAAAATCCTTTATTTTATATAGACAGTAAAATAATGCCAAGACACCACGGACAAACGATAAGGAAAGATCACCTTCAACATAAGTAACTAGTTATTAAAGTCATTAATACAAAACCAAATAAAAAGTGCAAAAGATTAGAAATAAAAAGTATTATACTAGACACTTTGTCTTCACCAAGTGATGTAAGAGACTTAGGCAAACATGGCCTTGATTGTCAAGAACTCTTACGATCAATCTTGGATCCCGAGACGACTCACACACTCTATGATGGACAATGGATGATGGTGGTGGATGATGGTGTTGTGATGGTGGTGGGTGGTGGATGAAGTGTGAGAGAGGTGGTGTGCCAAGGGATGAGTTGCAATGAAACCAAGCACTCCTATTTATAGGCTGAACAGAAGCCTGGGCACGGCCCCGTGTTCGCTGGGCACGGCCCCGTGCCCGTCTGACACTCTCTCTCTTCATTAATTGTAATTCGCAATTACAATTAATGCGCCTGCAGTACTTTCGGCACGCCCCCGTGTCCGCTGAGCACGGCCCGTGGTGGGCAATAGAAGCTTCTATAGATTTGTCTTTTCTGCTGCTTCATGGGCACGGCCCCGTGCTGGCTGAGCACGGGGCGTGTTCAGCCTTCTGTTTTCTCTATTTTGCTTTGGAAGGTGCCGTTGAGGGTTCGGGCAGTCCACTAATGTTCCTTTTCTTGTATTTATGTTGGATTTAGCTGTCTTTTTGCTTCTTTTGCGTTTTTGAGCTCATTTAATCCTGAAAATACAAAAGGAAGACAAAAACACTCTTTTTCCAATATTAGTACTAAAAAGGGGTTAGTTTTATGCCTCATTTGATGTAATTTATATGTTGCATTTTACACACATCAAATACCCCCACACTTGAACTTTTGCTTGTCCTCAAGCAAAACTCTTTAATATGTGGCTTACACTCCCAAATGGAATAGGTAGAAGAGAAGGTTTTGGGCTTGTCATAGAGTGTCGGGATTTCCAAGATCTTTTTGGGTTTTATTTTTATTTATTTACACTCCTATTCGTAATGATTTATTTAGAACTGTTCATAAAAGAAATTACTTATTTGGGCATAACATGCCTTTTTAAAATTCTATTTATATACAAGTTCACATACCTCGCGGGGAAATCACTCACACTCGGCCGAAAGTGTATTTTTAGTGAATCACTCGAGAGCGGTCATGGAACTTATTCCTACCATAGGCTTGCCAAGAAATCAATCCTCCTCCTTTTTAACTTTTATACCTTTGTAGATATCAAGAGGACTTTGTGGGTTAAGGGTTGGCTAGGGTTAAAGGTAGGTGGTTGGGTTAGTGGTTAGTAGAAAAAGGGTTAAAAGCGTAACAAGTGTCGGTTTTCGCATTTTTACAACTTTTTTTTATTTTTGATGAAGCTTTTATTCAAACAAAGTTATTTTTGATTACTTTGTTTGTTTATTTTCTTTTTGCTTCATCATCATCAAATTTTTTTTTTTTTTTTTTAAGGAAAAACCGAACTTGTTACTAAAATAAAGGGTTAAAAATGAAAAAGGTTTTGGTGGGTGAAAGGGTTTTTGTTTTGGGTGATGAAACGAAAAGGTTTAGGCTCAAAGGGGCTAACTAGGGGGATTTTTGGGTAGGTGGTAAAAGAAAAAGAAAAAATAATGGTGTAGAAATGAAAAATGTTAGTCCTAATGCCTCCATCATTTACTTACTCGGGTTTAAGTTGATAAGGACCGGGAATGTATTGTCATGGCAAGTTCTAGAGTCGTAAGAACCAAGCGGCTATTCACACAAGAAACGAAAAATGAGCATTTAGTCAAATGATATGGAATTGTGTGCTCAATAAAGGCTCAAAACTCACTTTTGTGGGAATGGGTTTTTATGTGATCAAGTATATATAATCAAATTTTAAATAAGTTTGTCATGCATTTTCATAATTTTCTTATGTTGGTTCTTTTTATCACTACGCTATCAGTTGTAAATTTGTAAAAATATAACCTTTTTGAGAACTTGAATTTCCCGAGTTAAACCTAGACAAGTAAAAAAAATGAAATTTTTGAAAAAATTTGGGGTGATTAGCGGTTCCAATAGAGTTTTGTGTAAGGCTTGTATTTAGGACTTGCAAAATTCAAGGCTTTAGCATCCCCCCCACACTTAAATTACACATTGTCCTCAATGTGTCCCAAAAATAAATTTTTAGGTTGATTAGATGTGTAAAATAGTGTTTAAAAAGCAAAAATTTGTGTTACTGGGCACTGAACACGGCCCCGTGTTATCCGGGCACGGCCCCGTGTTCAAGTGCCAGTAACAAAATTGAAATAAGAGAAACAGAAGTCTGGATACGGGGGCGTGTTGGGTGAACACGGCCCGTGTCCAGTTACCTGTACTGGGCGTTTTCTGCAGGTGGTTCGACACGGGGCCGTGTTGGTTGGGCACGGCCCATGTTGAACCTACTGAAATGGAGAAAATTGTCGGGTTGCCTCGTTCTTGTGCATGGGATCATTTTTCTCGTTCTCCTTTTCATCCTTTACCACCATGAGTGTGTTTTATTCATTACAAACCATCCAAACATTAAAACCATCATTTCATTTCATCATAGAGAGAACTTACATAATCCTAAATTAAACTAGATAAAACAAAGAAATAACAAACCATGGAGTCCTAGCCTTTACTTTATTTTAATTTAGCAAAATTTCCAAGAAATAATCAATCTTGGTTAAACAAGGCCTTAGTGAACTCCTTCTTCTGAGTGCGGTTCTCCTCAAATGTCGGCGAGCCATTCTTCTATCTCCCTTGGAAGGAGAAAAGAAGGCTCTTTGGCATTAGTTTGAGGAGTTTCAACTTCCACCGGGATCTCTTGTTGGTGTTCCATGGGAGGTTCCGCCGGAAAGTCTTCCCACCCGGTAGGGTTGTTGATTCCGAGAGCCAGGTTCCAATCCTGTTGAGGAAGGACTGGTTCCATTGGAGGTGCTACAAGAATATTTAACCTCTGGTCCAAGAGGTTAATTTCTTGGAAGCTGCTTTCAAGTCCCATCGTAAGATCGTTAATACGGTCGATAAGGACCTCCTCTACTGAAGTCATTTCGTCGAGAGCCTCCCTTAATGCTATCACATAGTGCACAAGTGTAGCTTCAATGGAGGGTCTTCTTCCTCTTCGGTTGTTTGACGAATGCACAGAAGATGTATCGCTGTTTTCACTCGACATCCTACGAAAAATAAACTAAAAATAGCTTATTTAATGAAACAGTAACCGGACACGGCCCCGTGCTCACTGAGCACGGCCCCGTGTCCATCTTTCTGCAGAGTTTTGGAACAAGGAAACTTGTATTTTTAAGTTATTTTCTGAATGTTGTGGGCCCTTTTTGGCTACTAATAACTTAAAACAATGTTTCATAACATGTTTTTACCAAGATTCTTTGAACAAAACTCATTTATCCCTACCATAGAGTTGGAGGAATTCCAAACTTTCAATGGTAGTTCTTGGAGAAAGATGAAGAAGAAGAAGAAGGAAATTACTAAAAGAGGAAGGGACAAGATGGGTTGTTGGAACCTTCTTTTAGACTTACCTAGGATAGTTTGAGAGAAGATTCCTGCAAATCTCTGCCCCAAGTTGGTCCAAATGTGCAGAATTCTTGGCTGCATTTATAGAAAATGACAGCAACCTGGACACGGCCCCGTGTTCAGTGGACACGGCCCCGTGTGCAGGTGGAGTTCTGACACAGTTTGTCCGTATTCTGACGTACTGATCAGAATGGAATCTTTCGATGGACACGGGGGCGTGTTGGCTGGGCACGGCCCCGTGTCTAAGGACTGTTTTATGAAGTTGTCTAGATTTTTAAGGAACTTGTTAGTATCGGGTGGCTCCTGACTGGTTGGAACAACCCCAAAGTGCCTAATATACCTTAATTGTCCTAGACTAAGGCGAGAACGCAAGAGGTTGTCGGTGAGGGTAATTCCTATTTTCATTCTAGGTGGACAAGTCCAACCCTTTTCCGGGCTCTTGTTAAAGAAGGTATATGCCGAATCGCTCAGGTCTATGTATGCACCGAACGAAGTCGATGGAGAGTCCTTCACGGCACAATCGACACAGGGACGACTATCGTCCAAGTCTTTGCTAGGTACGAAGGCATTTTCAGGAGCAACGAGGTTGTCGGAATGCGGTTCCAACATTTCTTCATGGGTATCGTCTTGGGGCGGATTAATAAAATCCTTCCCAAGCTCTTCTATCCATTTCAGAATTAGCTCTTCTAGTTGAAATAACTCGCTAAGGAGCATTTCCCCTAGAATATCTGGCTGGGCGCATTCGAGGGAGAAATAGTGCTTATTTTTACTTTCGCCCCTCTTAAGGTTGTGAGAAGATTGTGGGTCCATGTAGTGGGGCCTATAATTTAGGAAGTAGCATTTTACTTCTTCATGTTCGCCACCACATAATTGACACCACATACCATAAGAGTGCCGAAAGTAAAAATAATTACTATCACTCATGTTTATGTCAGAAATTACCAACCGTCGGGATCTAACGGTTCTGTTTTCAGTAACTGAAACTTGGGCACGGGGGCGTGTTTAGTGGACACGGCCCCGTGTTCAGCTTACTGTCTGATGTAAAACAGGATTGCCAGTTCCAATGATTGAGCACGGGGGCGTATTCAGCGGGCACGGCCCGTGCTGAGCTCTGCAGAAGCTGAAAAACTAAGAAAATCCTAAAAAAATAAAAAGAAAAATAAAAGATGATTAGGCCGTTGATTCCTAACTTTCTTAAAATCCTTGTGTCCCCGGCAACGGCGCCAAAAACTTGATGCGCGTTTAAGTGTCGTATATTTTAGGTGTATATTTTAAGCCCTTTTTAACACTTACTTTAGCCAAGTTTTAAATTTATAAAACACGATATTCTACTAACACTAAACACACATATGGGCAAGTGCACCCATCGTTGAGCGTAGTATAGCGTTGGTAAGATACCGAGGTCGTCCAAGGACACAAGAGCTTTTAATATCGGTTTATCCTCAACGTCTAACCAAAACAAAAGTTTAGAAAAAATGTTTTAAACTAAGAAAAGTAAAACTAACTAAATGCTGAAAATAAAAATAAAAATAAAAACAGATAGACAAGATGAATCACTTGGTTCCGACTCGTATCTAGTATAACCTTTGATTATTTCCGCACTTTTGCACATAATTAAGAGATTATCTTAGTTATTGTAGTAGGCCCCTCTTTTGAAGGTGACGTTACCCTCACCCCAGTAGTTTGAGTCAGCAGGGATACAATCCTAAAGGGGTGGATTATTGGAAGATAATGAATTAAGTTATTAATGCAGTATTGTGGTAGGCCCCGCTTTTGGCGGTGACGTTACCCTCGGCTAAGTAGTCTGAGTCAGCAGGGATACAGTCCTAAATAGCCGGGTTATAGTATTAATAGTAGTTAACTTATGAGGGGATCAAAGAGTTTGGACCCCCGCCATCCAATACCGTGAAGTATTGAAGGAGGTCCTACTAAATTTGACCCAGGTCCATTGCAGGACCTCTAAACGCTGAACAATGGCAAGACCTTTACCAAACCGTTCCCTTAACCCCCTACCAGGTAGCCAACATACCTCCATATAGACCGTGGAGATATGAATGGTGAAAATCCTTTATTTTATATAGACAGTAAAATAATGCCAAGACACCACGGACAAACGATAAGGAAAGATCACCTTCAACATAAGTAACTAGTTATTAAAGTCATTAATACAAAACCAAATAAAAAGTGCAAAAGATTAGAAATAAAAAGTATTATACTAGACACTTTGTCTTCACCAAGTGATGTAAGAGACTTAGGCAAACATGGCCTTGATTGTCAAGAACTCTTACGATCAATCTTGGATCCCGAGACGACTCACACACTCTATGATGGACAATGGATGATGGTGGTGGATGATGGTGTTGTGATGGTGGTGGGTGGTGGATGAAGTGTGAGAGAGGTGGTGTGCCAAGGGATGAGTTGCAATGAAACCAAGCACTCCTATTTATAGGCTGAACAGAAGCCTGGGCACGGCCCCGTGCCCGTCTGACACTCTCTCTCTTCATTAATTGTAATCCGCAATTACAATTAATGCGCCTGCAGTACTTTCGGCACGCCCCCGTGTCCGCTGAGCACGGCCCGTGGTGGGCAATAGAAGCTTCTATAGATTTGTCTTTTCTGCTGCTTCATGGGCACGGCCCCGTGCTGGCTGAGCACGGGGCGTGTTCAGCCTTCTGTTTTCTCTATTTTGCTTTGGAAGGTGCCGTTGAGGGTTCGGGCAGTCCACTAATGTTCCTTTTCTTGTATTTATGTTGGATTTAGCTGTCTTTTTGCTTCTTTTGCGTTTTTGAGCTCATTTAATCCTGAAAATACAAAAGGAAGACAAAAACACTCTTTTTCCAATATTAGTACTAAAAAAAGGGTTAGTTTTATGCCTCATTTGATGTAATTTATATGTTGCATTTTACACACATCAGTATACCTTTATTTTAATACAAATCAAATAAAAATAATTTCTAACGGTTCTCGCGGGCCGCGACCCATCTCCCTGGGTCTACGGTCCTGATGAAAAGACCCTCCTAACTACGGTCCTGATGAAAATTTCCGCTACCAAATTAATAAACACCAATACCATCTGACTGGTTCGCGGCTCCCGCTCACAGGATGGAGTCAGGGGCTGTGACAGAAGGTGGTATCAGAGCCACTTGTTTAAGTCATTTAGGTGTTCTTTTAATACCTAAAACTTAAACATTATGTTAGGAAATTAATGTAACAATTTATGTGTTATTCTGTGTAGATAACTTTTAATATTTATATTCTGATTTTTATGTTATTTTAACAAATTTTGAGTTCAGAATAGAAGTAACCACTATGATTAGATGTACCCATAGGCTACCTAGGCAAATATATTATATTTCTAGTAAAATATGACACGTGCGTTATATTTTAACTAGGCAAACACTTCTCTAATTAGAATTACACTTTATGGTCCATAGTTTTATAGCATAGATATATATTAACGTAAATTTATATATTATAAAACATAGCCCTATATTTCTTCCAGAGATTGCCTAGTATTAAACATTTAATACTTTATTATAATATAAACAAGTCGTACGGTAAAGTAAACCCATCCAAATGTAAATTCAATTAGAAAGGAAAGAAAGTATATTATAATGGAAAGAAAATATAAATTCTTTAAACAAATTAAATGAATGCAATATGTATATTAATGAATGATATTTTATTAGAAAAAAAAATGAAATCGTAGAGTAAAGTGAGTGATAACAATTTTATATTATCATTGGATCTCTCACAACACTTCTTAGATTTTTAAATTTTATGTCTAATTAATATTAACTAAATGTAAATACTGAAAAAGGAGAAAAGAAAATCAATCATGTTATGTTTATATAAAATCTTTTGAGAGAATTTCCTTAAATAAACACAAAAATAATAAGACGATATCTTAATTCTTGGTTTTCGCATCAATAAAGTTAACCAAAGTAATTTATTTAATATTTAAGAAATGACCAAACCTCCTATTATTATAATTATTATAATTATAACTATTAAAATAAACTGGTGATGAACAGTAAAAAAATTATTTGCTAATATATTTTTTCTACCTTTTACTTAATTATATTAATTAAACATATTTTGTTTTTCTATTATAACTTTTATCAAAACGATATTTTTTGGTTTTTTTTTTACTATGCAGTTACGACGTGTCTATTTTTTATCTGCATTTTGTATTTTCTTATATGTCGACGCCGTTTATCCTTTACATTATTTTAATAATTTAAGTAATACCTTATAAATTTTGATGCGACATGCTTATTTTTATTTGTATTTTTTATATGTCGACGCCGTTTATCCTTTACATTATTTTTATAATATAAGTAATGCCTTAAAAATTTTGATGCGGCATGCTTATTTTTATTTATATTTATATTTCAATATAAGTTTTGTTTGAATCGAACGGGTAAAATATAATTGATTTTTTTGTTTTTTATTGTGACGTAATGAACCAATACCGTGTGCACAACTTCGATAGCAGTATAGAGCATATTTTATATATTGTAAGCTATAGCGAGTGTTGATACCATATCCCTACCATGACTAACTAAACTGACACCGTCTTAGCAACATCAATGCCCTGTCGATTTCGACCAAACAACATTGGTATTCTATCGTTATTATTGGAACCACTATTTGTTTTTATGGTTTTCAAGCATTGTAAAACACATGTGAACATCATTTTAGTCATATCATTACTTTTATTTTTTGGTTGTATCTTTTAGTTACTATACCGAGTGCTGAAACCATACCGATCTTGTCATAAATCGAACTGATACTAACCGTAGACCCGCCGCAACGCACGGGGAATATTACTAGTTATAAACTAAAAGAGGAAGAAGAACAACGGAGTGTTGGTATGGACCAACTAGAACAAAAGAAAAAAAAAATTGTGAGGGGAGAAAAATATGTTAATTAATATAGGGTTAATATACCACTTCCCAGTCAATGGATACAAAAATAATAATAATAATAATAATAATAATAATAATAATAATAATAATAATAATAATAATGCAGCATTTTGTATTATCACAGAAGGCGGTATCAGTTATATTTTAAATGCTTTTCAAAACATAATTACTATATGTAAACCCATACTATATATAAAGCTAGAAATTTAAATTCATTTCTATTCTGTACGATGTTTTAAAGGATGTGTTTTATAAGTTTACGTACGGTAATATTAAAGATGTGTTTTTTTTTATCACATTATAATTTTTAATTAAATTTACACATTAGGATATTGTCCATATAAACTGTTATATAAAATATTACATACCATAATGTTAATATAATATAAAAATGATATTAACATATAGTTTACATATAGACATTTTAAGTGTTGCTTATACAGATACATTTTAATATTACGTTACATCTAAATTATATCTAAAATATTCATCCTATTAGGTAATTACAAATTAACCCTTTTGGAAACTTGTAAAAATACATTCAAATACGTCTCCAGTATATTTACAATAATTTGAGAGACTTAAAAAAATAAATAAATAAAATAATAATAATAATTTTTCATCTATTTACGTAAAACTTAAGTACTTTCATCACATTTACACATACTAGTTCGTTATTTGTACACTAAATTACAAGTAGAGTGATCTAACTAATTTGCACAATTTTTATTTAGTTTAACATAATCATACTTTCTTCACATAGTATATATAGATAGATACATGGTATTTAATAATCTATGGTAAGACACTCAATACTATAATGGTTAATTTTACTTTTATCTCACACTGTATCAAATATATACATATATACATCACGTATACTAATTTTAGTAATTAACATTATATATATGTTCTTACATACACTGATTAATTTTCTTTTGTGACAATCTAAATTGTACTACTAAAACTATTTGTGATTTTAACCACTACTAGTATGCTTATATATATTATCATATGTTTAAATAATTGTGTATCTGTAATCATGTTCTTATTCCCTATCATTTAAAATATTATAAAAGTAATAATTTTATTTTATAATGTATATTATAAAAGAAAAGAAAATATGGGTCTGATAGCTTGTACAACCAGTACATATAAAAGAAATTATATAATTAATTTTTTTAAAGTAAAAGATATCCCAAAAAGAAAGCCTCTTTTCTTACCTGACTCAAATCAATAATTTAGTATTTATTTATTTATTTTACCTGCCACATTAAAATTTCCCTAAACGTTCTAGTTATTGTTTCATTTTCAAGCTAGAATTAAAATAGATACCCCACATAAAAATAATTGACTCTTTAATACATTCGTACTTTATATAGCTTTATTTAAAAATCATATTACAATTTTAATATTGTAATATCATTAAACAAATTACTATTACAATTGTTTGAGATATCTATTATATATAATAAATGAAAGTTATTTGGGCCACGTGTCACTTGATTAGGGCATCCTCAGTTCTCTTTTCCCGCCTAACAGTGCCATCCCCTTTTCCTTATATAATCTCTCTTCTCACTTCTCATCTTTGTTTACAAACCTTAGGTTCTTTCTCTCTCTATATTCAGGCGATTCAAATTCAAATTTCACAAACCCTGCAAATTATTGAGATAATTATTTCCATCCAAACCTTAATCTTCTTCAGACGCCACCATAAAATCTTCTTTTGTTCATCGATTACTTCATCAAAAGGTTTGTTCTTTTTTTTTAGTTGAAATACTTTCATGATTTCCTCTTATTTACACTAATCCTAATTTCTACTCGTAATCTAATCATATGGTTCCAGGGTTGTTGTCATCAGAGTTGAAATCCGCTTAGCTGCGGATAAGAGAACTGCCATAAGCTGGTATGTTTTAATATGTTTTGAAATTAGCGTTTTTTTCTAGATGGTGATGATATGAGTATAGCATCTGTTGATTATTGATGTTTGAGTATGTTCAGCCATTATTCTTTCTGAAATTAGAGTTTCATTGGTATTATCTGTTTGTAACAGCAGTGGTTCAGCATCTACAGTGGATTCAACATCAGGTGTTTGCTATTATTGTTTGATGTTGTTTGCTAGTATTGTCTGATGTTGTTTGCTATTGTTGTTTGATGTTGTTTGCTATTGTTGTTTGCAGTTGAAGATATCTTAATTAAGGTAATAATTGTATTACATCCTGTTGAAAATTAGAATTGATAAATTTAGGGAAAGTGAGGTTGAAAGTTAATAACCCAACAGTGGAGCATTTCATTCTACAGGTTCCATAAATCAAGGGTATTCTCATATAATGATGATGATTGTTCCACGGTTGTTTCCAGTATTATTGTTCCAACATCGTTTAAAGTATGTGTTTTTTGCTACTTTGATTTTCAATTTTGAGTTTTTTATTTTGAAGTGATATACTCTAATTCTCGGTTTATATTTCAGTCTAATCACAGTTGTTTGAAATTCATACAATCTGCTGCGGGTTATTATAGGTTTGTATTCAAAGAAGCATAAAGTTTAATTAAACACAAAGAAAGATTATTAAATTTATAGTTTACTTGCTTATGTCTAAATGATGATGATGATTATAATTCACTTGTGCAGAAGATGATGATGGAGAACCCACAGTAGTTCCTACTAAACGCAAGAAAGGATCTGCTATTGTTGTAAGATAAGATTTTATGTTACTAGAGAGTCTAGAGTAATGGTGTTTCCTACCTTTTTTGTATTAAAAGAAGCATAAAGTTTGTTTTAAAGGAGCTCTTTATGAACAAAGACTGATGAGGCCTATCCACTGTTGAAGACAAGGTCCTGTTAAAGACAACCACTTTATGTACTTAGAGTTTGATTAATCAAAGGAAAACGACTGTTTAGTATCAGCAGTGGTTCAGCATCTACAACGGATTCAAATTTAGTATTTAATTATCAGTGGTTCTTGTGTAACTTTAGTATTTCATTATGAGTTTGTTTCATGTTGTAAGAATCAGTGAATTCTCAAATAATAGATTGCTTTGCCGGATTAGATTATGTGTTAAATTATAGTTCTTTAAGTGATTGTTTCGTTTTCTTGAATTCTATGTAATTTTGTAAAGAAGTACAATAACAAACAGTGGTTTTAACATCTGTTTGCAATTTGGTCAATAGTTAATGGAAACCCCTGTTAGGTTGAACAATAGATGTTATTAACTTAAACATCTGTTCAGGAAAACGACTGTTTGCACTTTATGTACCTAGAGTTTGATTAATCAAAGGAAAACGGCTGTTTAGTATCAGCAGTGGTTCAGCATCTACAACAGATTCAAATTTAGTATTTAATTATCAGTGGTTCTTGTGTAACTTTAGTATTTCATTATGAGTTTGTTTCATGTTGTAAGAATCAGTGAATTCTTAGATAATAGATTGCTTTGCCCGATTAGATTATGTGTTAAATTATAGTTCTTTTAGTGTTTGTTTCGTTTTCTTGAATTTTATGTAATTTTGTAAAGAAGTACAATAACAAGCAGTGGTTTTAACATCTGTTTGCAATTTAGTCAATAGTTAATGGAAACCCATGTTCAGGGTTAAACAGATGTTTGGGCTTTAACAGATGTTTGGCTCTAAACCAAACATCAGTTTAAGGTCAACATCTATTTGAGTATTGGTCCTGTTGTGAAATTTGTTTGACCCAACAGTGGTTTTAAACATCTCTTTATGTGCAAACACCTGTTTATGGTCAAACTTCTGTTTATGGGCAAAATTCTGTTTAAGGCGAAACATATATTTCTTCAAAATATGTTGACCATTGACTGACCAAACATCAGTGTTTAAAAAACTGTTGGGTATCCACTGATAGGAAAAATAGCCACTGCTCACTTTTTTTTATTGTTGGCATCTATTGATATTGGCCATTAGTTGTTTTCCTAAAAAACAGCCACTGCTCACTTTTTTGTTATTGATGGTGTTAATTAGTGATAGATTGAAATTATCAAATAAAAACTAGAATAACAATGAAATTACCATTTTACCTCATCTTTACATACCAATGAGGTAAGATTTCCTCCAACATTGTTTTGATCATACAATTTAAAAAATTCTTTATAACTATTTGTTGGAAATCAAATCAGTAATTAATGCTAATTTCTTGAGCTTTGGACATTTAAAACATGCAAAATGTGAATTTCAAACTCACGGTTTAAAAATTAGAAAAGTCATCATGACAATGACAGTTGCTTTCAAATCATCATCAGTAATTACTGATAATATCAGTAATTACAGAAAAGTCATAATGACAATTGACGTTCGGTATCTACTGATAGGAAAAAATAGCCACTGGTCACTTTTTTATTCTTGACATCCATTGATATTTACCATCCATTGTGTTAATTAGTGATATATTGAAATTATCAAATAAAAACTAGAATTAAAATGAAATTACCATTTTACCTAATCGTTACATTGCAATGAGATAAGAGTTCCTCCAATATTGTTTTCCTGATGAAATTTAATGATAAATTAAAAAAAATACTTGATGGGTATTTGTTGCAAATCAAATCAATAATTAATGGTAATTTCTTCAGCTTTGGACTTTTAAAATATGCAAAATATGAATTTCAAATTAAATTTATGCAAGATGGTAATTTAGAATTGACGTTCTCTTTTTTTTTTCCTACTTTGCATATGATTAGTAATATTATTTACTTTAATAAGGAGGGATATAAAGATATACACTACTTACCTTTCAGTTCCCAATAAAAGTCAGTTCCCAATAAACATCATCACAATTGCGGTCAAATCAAATCAGTAATTACTAATAATATCAGTAATTTTGAAACTCAAAATTCAAACCATATATATTTTTATCCTTAATGTTAAATTAAAAAATAAAAAAATACTTTTTGACTATTTGTTGCAAATCTAATCAATAATAATTAATTGTAATTTCTTGAGCTTTGGACTTTTTAAATATGCAAAACTAGAATTTCAAACTGACGGTTATTATCTCTCAGTAATTTTGAAATTTGGAAATAAAAAATATGTAAAAGGTAATTTAAAATTGACGTTCTCTTTTTTTTTTTTCCTACTTTGCATATTTCAGTTCCCAAAAAACATCATAACAATTGCTTTCAAATCAAATCAGTAATTACTAATTAATATTAGTAATTTTGAAATTCAAATTTCAAACCATATATATTTTTATTATTCTATAAATAAGATATAATTATCTGGTTTCACATTCAAATCTCGCTCGCTCATATATGTGACCGTATCTTTCTCTCTCAAATGCATCTTTCTTGTGATTTAACAGATAATTTCCCATTACACTTCTTTGTTCGAATGTTTGTTGATAATGTTTACATGTTATCGTTCCTGTATCATTGTTCCAACATCGTTATTTCAATGTAAATTCGCATCCCACATCAACCTTTCAATATCGATGCTGCAATATCATTGTTGCAACATCGTGAAAAGTTGCATGTGTTACCTTTTTTGATAGCAGAGATGCAACTTTAAAGTTACATGTGCCATTTTTTTTTATTTCCGTTAAATCCAAAGTCACGTTTTCTTGCTCCAGGAAGATTTTCTTCTTTTAAAGAAAGTATACATTCGTCCAAAGCTCGTGAAAACTCAGATGTGCAATAAAAATGAAAAAGACACGTTTGAATTTTAGATTAGTTTCTTATTCTTATTTGTGTTGTCAGTAATATGGAGTGTGGTGATAGAGACGTGCAGTTTATGGCGATGCTGAAGGACATACATCAAGAGGTTCATCAATAGATGTAGTGGAAACTAAAGTTTATTAGTTCTTGCCGTTATTCTTAGATTTGAACTTGAATATTGTTCAGTATGTCATGTAATTATTGGACTTTTAGTTTCAAGGTCCTGAATAAATGATTAAATATAATTTAATGAATCTTTGTTGTGTTTTATTTTTACTTATTATTTATTGTTTCAGTAATATTTAGATTATGTTGATGTTGAATTGTGTCTGTAGATCTGTTTGGTAAGTCAACAGAGGATTAATAGTGTCAAGGATTTGTTTAATGGTCCAACTCTGAAAGGGTGGTGTGGTTATAACAGCTGATCATGCTAAGGACTGTTATAATTGATTCCTGCTCCATATAAAGACTGATGGGCTTATTGTCTCATGAGGGCTATGCACTGTTGAAGGCAAAGTCCTGTTAAAGACTAGCAGTTATGGTGTAGTTATAACAGCTTCTACAGCGGATTCAACTTTAGTATTTATGTATCAGTTTTTGAATTACTAGGGTACTCATGTTTTAATTGAGTATTAAACAAAAATGAGTTGCCTTAGCAAAAAGTTTTCATCATCTGGGGTACTAAACCACTGTCTTTCAAAATTGACATGTGGCAAAACCTTGAATGAAAATTCTCAAAACTGTTGTTGGAATACTTGTCCTTCAGATCTGTACCATTTACCCTAACCACTGTTTTGTTCCAACGTCTGATCTCTAAACACTGTCCACTGCTGAAAGTTAACCACTGATCCCTCATTTTCTTGACAAGCACTGATGTTCAAAATCAGTGTCCTATCCACTGATATGCTATCCACTGATAGTAAAAATCATCCACTGCCCACAATTTTTACCGTTGTAACCACTGATGCTTGATACGTCAGTGGCCCTTAAAACAACTGTTTTCCATCCTTCATCCATTTCATCAGTGTTTGACACGTGGTCAGTCTTTAGCCTTCAGATCATAATAACCGCTGCCACATCAGCGATCATTTTTTCCGCAGCTAAAACCCTGCCCTAAACCCCAAACAGGGTTTTACACTGTCGAATTGAATTCCAAAATTCTCTTCTCATAGCAGTTTCCAACCCTTCTTCTCAAAATCTCCAAAATTCTTCTTCGTTCTTCTCCACAAAAAATGACAAAATCAAAGTCAAAATCAAAATCAAAACCTAAATCACCACCACCTTCAAATGAAGTCGCTCAAACGGCCGAAGAATCCAATGAGATACCATACAAACAATCTCACAACTATTTGGGTTTACTCACAAAACCCACAAACAATCATACCTTCGATTCCATTCTCGACACCATATCTACATCAAAGTACAAAACTTTGTTGACAGTAGACGCCCCCATATATCTGCAAACCCAGAGAGAGTTCTGGAAAAATGCTACGCTTGAAAAACAAGATGATAAAGTAGTAGCCATTAACTCCTCGATACAGCGTACTGCGGTTCAAATCACTCCGCAATCATTATCAGAAATCTTCAAACTCGATGATCAGAAAGGTAAAGCTTCTTTTGACAAAAACGAGTTAAAAGCTGATTTTCTGAAAAGGGGCTATGCAGAACAGTCAAAGGTAGATACCCTACAAAAGGGTTATTTTCCATCTGCACCCATATTTTTATTTCACACACTTCTGATGTGTGCTTCGAATAAAACAACATCTTTTAACGAAATACCATTAAAAATTCAATGCCTGGGTTACGCTATTTTGAATAATAAAGACTACAACTACTCCCAGGAGATTTTCAATGACATGGTAAAAACATTGAAAGTAAAGCATTTTTGTTGTTTCCAATATTTTTGAGTTATTATTTTATACAAAAATTTGATAAGAAAAATGAAAATTTGCTTAAACAAGGTGTCTATTTTCAAATAACAAGCTTGACACCTGAAACATTCACTAGAATGTTGGCACCAATAAAAACAAAAGCAGGGGTACCTGAGCAGATTTTAGCGGTTACAACTGCTCCTCAGGTATCAGCTGCTGAGCCCACTGCTCCAGGTGATCAAAGCAACACAACCACTGCTTTGAAACCCACACCTGATATCACCAAAAAGACCAAAAGAAAAACATCCAGAAAACCCACCAAACCCAAAACAAAGGCAACTCTGGAAGATGAGATCCCAGAGGAAATGCCTGTGACAACACAAAAGTCACCACAAACCACTCCTGCTACTTCCTCACAGCCGTTGGAAGAAAGATCTCAACCCATGCCTGAAACTCCTCCTGCATCCTCACAAAAGGATCAGGTTGTAATCACAGGGACACCAAATTATGAAGCTCCAGATCCACTTGGCTCTATCTTCCACAGTCCTGATCCCAAGGACATGTCTCTTTCAACACCTATACCCTCACCAATCATAATGCCACAATCCATGCTACCCTTGTTGCATGCAGCTGCTATAGCTCAGACACAAACCAGTTCCTCTCTATCACCTATCACTGAGAGTATACCCCCACAAGAGACTGGGTGTGATGCTACTACTTCTGCTATCCCAGCAACAATTGAGGAGGTTACACCCCCTGAGTTACAAGTAACTCTCGGTGGTAGTTCAAGTGGAGCAGCAACTACAACTGGTGGATCAACAGATCTTCAGTTGGACAGTTGTTTCATAAGTAAGACTCCCTTGAAGGCAATTTCTTCCATGGCAACTTCGGTACCACCAGTGAGTTGGATCTAACCACTGGTACCATCAAAGGTTTATCGAGTGCTGAAGAAAGAAGTCCCCAGTACCAAGAACAAGGGGCATCAATGGGTGATTTTTGGGACTCTGTTCCTAAGTCACACATTGATATAACCACTGCTGGTGGGGATTCAGATGATCCTACTAAAGTAGGTGACGATTCAAAATATCAAGAATTGACGAACAGAGTTGACAAACTTGAAGATTCAGTTGCTAAAATAAAGGAGATGGTGCAAGAGATTTTAAAAGCTCAAAAAGCACAGTCTACTGCTGCCCCACCACAAGCATCTGTTCCTACTCAAGCATCTGCACAACATGCAGTTGCTGCAAATGAGCTCTGGAATATCTTTCAATCCATGCTTGAAAAACAGCAACAAATGGCTGATCAAAACCATGCTACTCATGTACAAATGCTGACCAACATGGTGGAATCAAGGTTCAAAGATACTCAAGCAGATATCAAGGCTATAAAGGCTAGCATTCAAAGTGTCTCTGGAAAAGTTCCTTCTTCCCTATACTTTCTTGATAACCCTCCTTCAGATAATACCAAAAAGGGGGAGAATATCAAGCTGTTGAGACAAATGAATAAGATGGGAATAGAACATGGCCTTTATATTGAGCCTGAAAAAGAAAAAGAAAAAGAAAAGCAGGTATCAAAACCTGTTAGTCAAATAGCTGATACAACAGTAGTTACAAAAACTGTTGTCAGTAGCCAAACAGCTGCCATGTCATCAACACACACATCTTCAACACACACCACTCTACCACACACCACTGCAACTACTGCTCTACCACCATCATCTACAATCACACCATCACCACTGCCTCCTGTCATAAAACAGAAGACAACAGATGTTACAACATCTGTTGTAATGACAGCAGTGGTTGAGGCACCAGTTGTTTCAACAGTTGTTTGTCAGACACTCCCCATGATTCAAACCACTGATTCACCCAAAACATCATCTGCCCCTTCTTCATTAAAAAGGAGAAGGAATCTCATATCAGATGATGATTCACCACCATCAAAAACTACCTCACCACTTCCATCCCCTGCTCAAAAGCAGAAGACAACTGCTGACATATCAGCAGTTGTGATGACAACAGATGTTCAGACACCAGTTGTTTCAACAACTGTTAGTCAATCATCCACCACTGCTCTCACCTTCTCTACATCACAACCAAAGCTCTTCAACAGAAAAAGAAAGCCAATCTCTGCCGATGAGGGTATACACGATCCTAATGCTGCACAACATCCACTGGAACTTGAAGCTATAAAAAATGAGATGAGGCAATTCTATACAGAAGAAGATCCTTCAAAAAGAAGATTCTCCTCACTCATAGGCTACATGCCACCAGATGATATGGATGATTACCTCAAAGTCAAGGCAAGGCAAGGCAAGCTAAACTAAGAGCTAAAGTTGAGAGTGAACGTGAACGTTTAAGCGAAGATGGCATTGCTAAAAGACTGGAGTTCTACTTCACAAAAGTAAAGCAGATAGAAGAGTTTGCACAAGACCTAAACAAAGAAAAGGCTGATCAAAGGAAAAAGTTAAGAAAACAATATCTAGCCTACATCATGAAAGAGAAATTCTATCCTGCTGAAGAACAATAGTTCGAAGAATGGCCAATAATCGCTCTAAAGCATGAGGCCGAAAGGATTGAGAAAATCAAGAATGATCCTACAAAGAAGAAGAATGCTCCAAACTGGAGCAAATACAAAAGGCTCATTGCTGACCTAACTGCTGAGTATAAGAGAAAGAAAAAGGAGCTGGTGGATGCAAAAATGGATACTGCTGAAGCCATATCAAAATGGTCAAACCAGCAGACTGATGAAGCCTATGAAAGGCTGAAGAAAAGAAAGATAACTGTATCAAGCACCTCAAAGAAGCATGAACAAAGAATGAAGCTTGAACAGCAGATAGAAAACCACAATACACTGTTCCGGTCTACTTTTGTGACAAATCAAGAAGAAAAGAACAGTTGACCAGTGAAGAGGTGAAAGAAAAGGAGGTTGAGTACTTCACAGAATCCATCATGAAAATGGGTCTAAAAGAAGAAAACTCAGAAAAACTTCAAAACCTTTTTAAAAGGATGTTAACCAAACCTGCATCACCAAACACTTCAACAGACATGACAGACATTGAAAGGCAGGAGCTGATTGAAAGAGAAACTGCAGAAGATATAGCTGCAGCAAATGATGTCATAGAAATGGCTTTCAAAAGAATGTCTGAAAGTCTGCAAGTCTTCTCAAGGCCAATATCTCAAAGCTCATCATCAAATAAATCTCTCCCAAGAAATCCATTGGGTTTAAAAGTACTAAAGTGGCTCTCTGATCAAAAGACCCACGTATTGACTCTGGTCAGATCCAATGGAGAGGTGAAGTATATATCAAGGAAAGAAGCACTAGGCCTTAGTGTTCAAGATTTGCAGGATCTCCTTGAACTTACACTGTGCCGGGATGAAGATGATACAAGCTCCAAAGCATTTGAAGAAGAATTTAAAAGAAAAGCAAGGGAACTTTTGATGAGTAATAAAGATCCAGAATAATGACAGGTTTTTGGCATTATCTATTCCAGGGGGAGATTGTTGGGATTGAACCCTACCAAAGGAACAGATAATGTAAAGCCAAAACCTGGTCACAACAGTGGATCCACAATAAGCAGCGGTTTACATTAAGCTTCCCCCTTGAAAATGATTTATAACAACTGATGGTCTTGCATCCACTGACCGGATACAACTGCTGTTGTTCTGCATAACTACTGATGAAGCTTAGAAGACTGCTGGACACTAAGCACTGCTGGTACAATCTGCTGATGGCAAAGCTCTGCCCAATCAAGGACTTATCAACCTTGAGGAAAGCACTGATGTAAAGAGAGAGCAGCTGTTTAGTGAATTATCTGTTTTATGTATAGTCAGTGGTTAGGTATAGCAGTATTTGTAAAAGGACAGTAGATACAGGTTGTTAGGCAACGTCGCTTTGATGGTGACGTCAGCTGAAATACCCCAGTGGTTTGGTTTGCCTATAAATGTAACAGTATCCTGTACTGTTATATTTGATTGACTGAGCGGGTTCTTCTCCTCATGTCTAATCCTTTCATCTTGTGCAACCAACCTTGAGGCATCAGGTTGAGGGGGAGTTTTTCTTTGTAAGCTTTGACTGTAATCTTTTGCTTTTGAATTGTAAATCATTCGACTCTATGAAAAGCAATTGTTTATCAAACTATCTTCTCCTATTGATTGTGTTTACAAAGTTTGTTATTCATTTCCGCTGCACTTAAAACTGTTCATATCTATTTGATTTGTTCAAATCTAACAAACAAACACAATCATGAAAGCCTCAGATCCTAACATTAAGCTTGTATGTTATGTGACTTAACACATTTTATTGTTTATCTACAACCTTTTGGTTTCACATATGTAGTTGCCACTTACAATTTATATTTATCTGACAGCTTGGTTACTGGTGATAGTTTGTTAGGTAGTTGTCAAAATACTTCAATATGGTATGGTTTTGTTTTATTCCAGTATCACGGCATTTCAGTACTTTAATATGTATGGCTTCATCTTATTCCAGTATCACCGCATTACAGGTTACAGAAATGATTTTCAGCGATCAAGAAAATGAACAAAATTTGTACATTGTTTATACAGTTTCAATTGTATTTTTCTATGATTTTATGAGTGATCTAGAATTCTGCCCATTTTCTAATGATCTGCGCATAAGGACAACCTATGTAAAGTCGAATCTACATGGCCGAACTGCATGCATACATTTTCCCTTTTTACTGGGTGAAGTCATTATCATCATTCAATTTGTTTCATATTTGTGCAGGTGGGAAAAGAGCAAAAGGAAGGGGAGGTGGCAATCGAGGTGTGCGTGGGAATGGATTTTGATTTGGGGATAGGATACAGTTCAGAACGCAAACCTGCTTCATCAACGGGTGGTTTGGTATAGTTTGCATTGACCCAAAACACTTACTATTGTCAAAAGTTTTAGAACACATTATGTAAATAATTACTACCTTAACTACCCCCGGTATGTTGTAATCCTGTAAGTTTTATGGATGTCTATTAATCTTAGCCCGCTAATTAATTGCAATAAACTTTCGAGAGTTTGTCTTAAGTTTAGCCTGAGACTAAGCCAGCCTTTAGAATCAAGATGTGTGAAAAGATCTTAGAAGATGAGGCTTTCTTGATGTGATCGTGACCTCTAGGAATTTGCGTATATATCACTATTATCAATCACGATCCATCCATTTGGACACATAACCTTACACTAGGATCTTTTTAGGATAACGTAATGGCTTATGTGTACCTTACATTTGTACGTTTCTTAACCATGTTATCTAAAAAATGAGTTTCACATCACTTATCTATTATCTACTATCTATTATCTATTTCTTAACTATGTAAACCTTTTGAGGTTTACATTGCTCATTTTAATGCTTATATTATAACCATGTCGCATTTGCACTTTGATCATGTACCTCTTTTTCTTTCGCGAAGATTTTATTTTTGTATGATTTTAACTATATATTAATCATAAATAGATTTTGATTAAAGTAATTTTATCGAGCCCGGTAAGCAATCCCGGGTAAAAACCTAGTACATACATATTTTAATACATATATATTACTTAATTACCTAATGTATTTAGAATCACTTTTAGAAATGTCAAACTTTGTATTACCTACTATAATACTCCTTTGAATAAATAATATAATATACCATAAATTAAGAGTTAAGTTTTAATATTTTAAACCAATATGGCTCAACCCACTAGTTAAAAATGAAATTTGTTCTCATAAGTCAAGAAAGTTCATATTTTGATTAATTCATTTCTTAAAAATTTTATTTATCCATCCAAAATATTATATTCAATAAATTTAGCAGAAGTTTATTTCAATATACTATTATCATTTTTATTATTATAAAAAGGATAAATAAAGTTATGGGAGTAAGCTTGATGATTGGCACTATCGGATATATATAGTTGTATTTTTATAAATTAAAAAATAATTTAGTATTATATATATATATATATATATATATATATGTGTGTGTGTGTGTATACATATATATTATGTAAGTTTTATTATTAACTAGAGATTTGAAATTTTATGTTTCTAATATGCAAATACATAATAGAATTTCTTGATGGTATATACAATATAATAATCAAATATCTTCTGTAAGTAAACATAAGAGAAAATATCACTGGTGATTCATATGAAAACATGAAGTCATTATAAGAATAAATCATGAAACCTATTATGTTTTAAAATGCCATATGTCTTAATAAAATATTCCTTGCAACAGAATCTAAGGTTATATATATATGCATAAATAGAGTTAATTGTAAGTATACTCATCACATCGAACCTAGTCATAATGTCAATGGAGACAATGATATTTTTGTCAAGACTCCATTTTTCAAACAAAAGAGAGTCACAACCATAATAATATCTATGCTTAAACAAACGGGTTCGAATATTAATTTTTACTGGTAACACCCATGATAGTATTTAGACTTGAACCTAAGAAGAATGCCTTCGTATAAAGCTGCGAGATAAGCTTATTACTTGTGTAGATAAAGTGTGATGGATATTGGTATGCCGTGAGGATGATGACTAGAACAGTGCCAGTATGATAAATAAGCAATAACACTTGGCCACTGTTATTTCTTGTTTATTAGTACTACTCGGTTCTAGAATATGATCCATCATGAGAATACTAATTCACTTATTTCTTGATGCAAGCCATAATAAATGATGTACTTCTAAAATCATGATTTAAGAAAATTCTATTTATGGGAAATACAATGATAATTACCTCTCCGGCAAGACTGGGTATGGTGTAGTAGACTCTCCAGCTTGTCCGGGTAAGATGGGGGTACCTCTCCGGCGAGACCGGGTAAGATGGGGTATATTTTATGATAATGGAATTCCCTAAATAGTACCATGACCCGATGTCTAACCTGTTTTTGCATATATGAATATTTTAAAAACATTAACCTTATGAATGGTGTGTATATTACCGCATGAGAAAAATATGATTATATAGATATGTATATCTATAAGGAAATCCAAAAGCCATAATGATTGACAATTAGGAACAGGTGTATCAATAATAATTTTAGAAATCCCTCGTATACATCTATAATTCCGATATCAGACATTATTTCGTTTGATCATCCATCTCGTAACTCGTGTGACAAGATAAACGACGGGAACCCTATAAGTTGGGACGCCATCGAAAGTATAAGAATTCTCCTTGCGATTGTTAAAACATTAGGAAACCTGTAACTAAAAGTTGTGCGAAGACATAAAACATCTAAAAACTTACGCTAACAGTAATTTTACTTTCATTAAGAACTCTTGAGAAGATAGGAATCTCAAAACATAGAGAATAGTTCTGGTCAAAGTAAATTAGAATTCAAAGCAAGGACCGGAATATACCTACGAACTAGACTAACTAAAAGTATTCATATTTCAGGGAATCTCGAGGACGAGATTTAAAACAAGGTGGGGAGGATGTAACATTCCCAAAAATTTTAAATTCAAAATTAAATTATTAAACGAATAGATCATGGGTAAGTTGACCGATAGAAATATAAGGTATTTTGGCGAACGTAGAATCTGTTTAATAGTTATAATAATAAAAATACGTTATAATTAAACTTACTCCGTTTTTAATGAAACTTAGGTCAAAATATAGATAAAGATATCCTCGTTCTAATGACATGTTCATCGTTTTATAAAACATCATATTTTAGAAGTTATAGGCGCTAAATGATTGAAGCAGCTGAATTAATTATAATATATAAATAATAAAATAATAAATAATAAAATAAACAATTACTTCATACATGTCTACGTATGTGGACGTAACCGTGTTCACCAAGGAAAAAAATTTGTAGTATAAATAAGCTACAATTCAACATCAACTTCTGCTGTTTTTTTCTTTCTCTCTCTCACCATATTTCTGTCTCCTAATTCACCCATTTTATTTAAGTAATTCACCCCCTACAAAGCCCTGCCCCGTTTTAAGTGTTTTAACCCCTGATCACTAAGTCGATACCCTGTCCGATTGATTTAGAACCCACAAACGCATGTCAAGGCTCTGCCCGACTAAGTTCGTTGGGGTTCTGTCTCGTGACGTAGGGATAAAGTTGAATTGGGTTACTTTAATTAATGCGAGTGCATTATATAGTTTATTAAATAGTTCAGGAGTTATACCAAAGATACAACAACCCTCCTAAAACACCCCTGACACCCCTACACATCCTAAAATATACCCCGTATGCGATAAACGAGCCCGTATACCTTTATTTTAATAAAAATCAAATAAAAATAATTTCAAAATAATTTCTAAGGGTTCTCGCGGGCCGTAACCCATCTCCCTGGGTCTGTCACGGGGCGCGACATAGTGACACCAGGCGGAACCCGCTTGCGCCACGTGTCCCAACGCGTGTGAAGGCTACCCGGGTGACTCGCCAAGCCTACAGCCTAACCTACATCCCTCGTGGGCCGCGAAGCCCTCTTGTGTTTCCTTCGCGGGGCGTGACAAGGTGTCGATCAGACACTATAAATACAAGGCATCGGCCTTCAGTCCCATCTCGTTCAGAATTCTCAAATCTCTATCAAATCTCTAAAGATAAAAATTATACTCGGGTATTATACCCACTAAAATAGTGAAGCTCTGCCTCAATGTAAGTATCATAACCCCCGGTTACGTATTAGATACGCTGCCCGATTGATCTAGTGCTCCGTAACGGCTGTCGTGGCTCTGCCCGACGTAGTCGTTGGAGTTCTGTCTCGGGGAGGGTATAACTAATGTAAATTGGGTTATTATACTAACGCATGCGCATTGTTTAATTAATAGATTATAACCAGGAAGTAACAGGAAAAATACCTAAAGTAGCAATGTGAGTAATCTCCTTTTTGTAAACTGTTTTTACAAAACCTTAAATATTTTAAAATGTGATTAAGCAGTGATTGAGTCTTTGTAATTCTTCAATTACAGCCGGTATGTTGGGGTTTTGTATACAAAATGTGGAACACGTTACCATTGGACAAAGAGTTAGCCAATGGGTAATATGACCTACCAGTCAGGATTGACAATACTGAATGAGTAATTGTGTAGATGTAAACATTGTAATCGCTCTCAATACTGTTAAGAGATAAAACTCTTCTTGATTAAACTGGGATTCACTCACCAGTATTTCCCACTGACAAAAATGTTTTAAACGCGTTTCAGGTAACAAAATGTGAAAGCCAAATAAAAGCCAGATGGAGAGCAATGAAGGCTTAGAAAAGTGGCTATAAAAGTTACCTGAATGAAAAGGAGAATTTGTTTCAGGGTTTATCCCTATAAATGTATTGTAAAGAAAACTTGGGTTTTATCCCATTTATCTATTTTAAACATTTTGGTGTTTATCTCTGATAAAAATATTTCCTAACTACGGTGCTGATGAAAATTGTCGCTGTCAAATTAATAAACACCGATACCATCTGACTGGTTCGCGACTCCCGCTCCCAGGATAGGGTTAGGGGATGTGACATCTATGCATACCATATAACAAATACTTCACAAAATTAATAACTATGATAGCCAATAACACTTCTACTATCATCAAAATACATAAATTTCATGACTAAATTGCTAGATTATCTTTTTAGAAATTTCTCTTAACTAGAGAATTCCACCAAAGAACAAATTGCAACATACCTTATGTAGTGATGATGTAGTATGTGTTAAATCTTCAAACATGCATCAAAGCCACTTTGATTTTCATTTTAAATTAGATGATTTTATGTTGATGAGCAAGAACAAGGGTTTTGCCCTCCTATTTCTCTCTCTCTCTCTAGATCGATACACACACACGTGTGTGGGGGGGGGGGGGGTGTTACAATCAGAACAGAACATGCCTTGTAGGCACGACCTGTATCCTTGGCTGGAACTTGACATTTTCTTGATGTGTATATTAGTTCACAACATTTTTTACTTTGAATATCTCATATCATTGTTGGTAGAGGTGAAGAGTACTTAGAGATGAAAAGACAAACATTAAAGATGGAAGACTGGTAAAAAAATGGCAATAGAGATACAATAGCTACTCTGCAAAAAATACTGAGAAAGATGTCAAAAGAGATGAAGATAACCTAATAGCAATGTTGTAGTGGGCCTTTTTATAAACCAACACAAGCCCACAACCCAATACTTATAAATTAATAATAACTAGTAAATTTCTCCCGCGTGAAAAAAATGACAATAGAGATACAATAGCGACTCTTCAAAAATTACAGAGAAATATGTCAAAAAAGATGAAGATAACCTAATAGCAATGTTGTAGTGGGCCTTTTTATAAATCAACACAAGCCCACAACCCAATACTTATAAATCAATAATAACTAGTAAATTTCTCCCGCCCGTTGTCGTGGAGTGAAACGTAAAGTAACTCAAATTTATATCGTCTAATGAAAACGTATTATATTTAGTCACCCTCGTTTCCGAACAAAATTTACGTCAAAACGTACACCAACTGAAAGCACACATAAATAAAAGCACGCAAAAACGTATTATATTGAACCGACATAATTTACGTCGAAGCTTAAACCAACTTGAGTTTATACCGACATATACATATACAAATAGGGATGAGCTCGGTAACAACTGGTACTGTAAATCCCCAAAAATGGGTATCGATACCGAAAATACTCGGTACAGTACGGTTCAGTACCGGTATTTGAAGGTAAAAGCCGGTAAATACCTGTGTCGAAAATGTCAAAAGTCAGTACCGGAAATATTTCGGTTTCTGAAATCAGTACCGGTTCGGTACCCAATACCATTTGCTCATCCCTATATACAAAAATAAGCACTTAAAACTCGAGGGGGGTCAAAGCGACATTTCATAAAGTTTTTAGAAAGTTAAAGGGGTCTAAATGTAGAAAACTAAAAGTGAAAAGGCTAAAGTAAAAAAAAACTGTACTGTAATATGATGGACGCTATACTAACCACCAGGTTCTTCTTTAATGTCATTGATAATGATAATGATAATGATAATATCAATACTATATTATAATGAATGAGGGAAGAGTATTTTAAAATACCAAAAAAATAAGAACTCCCCCCTCCCTTTTATTTATAAAAAGATCCCTAAAATGAGGGTAGTTTGGTCTTTTAAATACTATTTATTTTTTAGCCTCTAAACTTAGTTGTCACACCCCAACCGATGGCGGAATCATCGGGGCGCGGCACTAGGCGAATCAGATTGCTCAAGAGAATCCATAACAACTATATTGCGATAATATTTAATACATTCGTTATCCCATACTAACAAACAAATACAATCACATAAATTATCACAGATTTCTTGTCCTCTCGAACAATACAAATCCGACAACCTAGATTTTAGTTGAGTTTCTAGACTTCCTAGCTTGATTTGATATAGTCTGCGATCTAACCTGCAACATACGTTAAAATATTTGTCAATACAAAAGTATTGGCGAGTATACAGGTTTAATATGTAGCGTAATAGATTAAAAGTGTAGCGAATTTCCACATGCATAAACGTAACACACGACATATATACTCACAAAGCTGATACTACCAACTAAGTCCTCGATGCTCGAATATGCGATGGCAAACTAGACCCCGTCGGGCGCAATAGTACTATACTAGTCATGGTGGGACGTCGCGAGTATAAGCCCTAGCACATATGCAACTAGCATCACGTATATCAATGCATAACAGTTATTCGCAATTGACAATTTGATTGATTGAATAATTCGTTTGATAAGTTTGATTTGTTATAAACGTATGTTACACCCAAAACGCGATTAAAAAGGGTTCAAGTATACTCACAGTGCGTATTTAGCGAGAACTCAACTTGGTAGGGTCGGTTGCGAGTCTGTCTGCGTTAATCATTGAAAGATATAGTAAACGTTGTACGGTTAAGCGAGAATTGCATCGAAAAGTCAGTTATTCGGTCGGATGGTGCTCATCCGTTCGGATGGGCTCATCCGATCGGATGACACATGGATCGGATGACAACATGAATCGAATGACCATTCTGGGTCGGATGGGCTGGTCCGGTCGGATGACAGGCTATCCGATCGGATGACATGCTATCTGATCGGATGGCATGTGGTCCGTTCGGATGACATGTTGTCTGGTCGGATAACACGTCTGTTTTAGCGTCCCGATCATCTGTTTTCGAGTATTTTCGGAAGATAAACGTGAAGTTTTACTGGGACGGTGTGATTCTGTGTTAACAAGTGAAATTCCATCAGTTTCGACCCGTCCTAACGGCCGGGAATCACCCCGTCCCATTAGATCTGGCCGTTCTTGACGGTTTCTCATGGTTAACTCGAAATCGCACAGTTCCTTGGTTAAATACATAGATTTAGGTGAGATTTGTCCTCAAAACATGTGGAAATCACCCAGATCTGAGTTGTTTATGGTGGGATGAGGTCACAACTTGAAGTTCATATGAACTCTTGGTGACATCACCTTAAAACACCTCAAATCAGTAGATTTCACGGTTAGAAATCGAGTTTTGAAAGACAGAATGGTGTAGGATTGAGTGTAGATCATAGAAGTACAAGTTTTAGGTTGATATCTTACCGGAATCGCGAGGAATCGAGAGAAAAGGGTCTTGAAGCGTGTCTGGTCGAGTGGGAGCTGTCACATCACTTAAACAGTGGTGTGACATGCTATTTATAGGCACAGAGAAGGCTGAAGGAGGTTTTGGGTCGGATGGTCCATCCGTTCGGATGGCAATCCGTTCGGATGGCTATCCGTTCGGATGGCCGGTCCATCCGGATGGCCACTCCGGCGCGATGAACTTTTCCGTTTTTCGATCGTTTCGATAGATTTAGAAGTACGTGCTTTTCATAGTTAATTTATATTATTATATACGTATTTATATCACTAGGGGTCGTATTTACGTATCCATAATTCAAAGTTTCGATAATTAACAATCGGTTTTCGATTCGAGTATGCGATTATTAGTGACGCTTCACGGCCATCAAGGAGGGTAGTATAGGTCCTTTCTCGATGCCATCGTGAACGTTATTGTGTGTTGTGCCACAATGACTAACGGGGTACCACTCACTCGTATTATCATCATCGTCACGACAACTGGAGCTATAGCACTCACCCGAGAGTCCTTGTTAGCGTTAATTATCTGCGTTTCGACACATCACGGCCACCGAGGAAGGTAGAATAGGTCCTCATTCAGTGTCATCGTGAGTGTTAGTGTTTGCGATGTGGTATAGTATAGCGATATTGTATTTCGAAAATATGCGATTATCCTTCGAATAGCGATGTATGCGATTAGTTACATTATGATCCGAATCTCTGGTGCTAGGCGTAACGAGTATATCGAGTAGTAACAACGCACAAAAGTGCGGGTTGTTACAGTCTCCCCTACTTTAGGAAATTTCGTCCCGAAATTAATCCAATAGGTAGACTTCTGAGAGTTGATCCCACGTATGTAGCGATACATCGAGTGATTTGACCGTGAGTTGACAAGCGAGAGTGCTTTGGATAAGAGAGATCGATTGCGATAGCGAGAAGGCGACATAAAAGACAAAAGTAATACGAGTTGTCGTTCCAAAGTACCTCGTGTCGTGAAGAATTCGTTAGTTCGATGCGGTTGAAATTTTAAAGGACTTAAAAAGGTTTTTCATGACGTAGAATTTACTGAATCGATCGTTAACTAACATTACAAGAAACGTTCGTTTTTAGATATTCAAAAAGGAATCTTGGGTGGAAATCTCGGAAAATTTCCTTTTAACGTATGGCCAACTGAGTTGATGTTAACCAACGTTGCAAGGAAGTTTAGGTTTTACACATTTTAAGGAATTCGGAGATGAAAACTGGGGTTACGAAAACTCTCCTACGACATGGGTTCAGCTGAACTCGATGTTGAACCAACATCTCAAGAAAGTCTTATTTTCGATACTGCAAAAGGGTTTTTAGGAAAAATTTGGACTCATGAAAGCTTCCCTTGGGCATGGAGTTAAGCTGAGTCGATGTTAACTCCCATATTGTGAGGAATTTCACTTGTCCCATGGTTTTAATAGAAGTTTTATAAAAAAAATATCAGTTTTAACCGTTTGAAAAAAAAGACAATTTAACATCGAGCCCACTTGGCACCTTCCCACGGAAGTGCGTTAATATGATCAAAACATTTATATATAGGAAGTACCAGCGGCGTATCCACCATGTTTTGCCCATATCACTTCCGTCTCGTGAGGCGTTGTCATGTGTGCCGATAGGACACAGATAGAATTGCGTTTACTCGGTCCATTCAATATGAGGCCGGACCAAGTTGAAGATAAAAGCGATTAGTTTGGGTGGCGAGTTTGGTTGCGAATATAGTGATGACGGCGCATGCGAGTAGCTTGATGACGGCGCATGCGAGTAGCTTGATGACATGAAACATCGAAGTAACGTGTCGGTTAGACGACGAGCGATAGGCGAATAACGCGTTTTCGATTAGACTCCACTTTGAACCCACATGGCACGTTTCCACGAGAGTTTGCTAACATGGTGAAACATCACGTTTAACCAGGTTAGTTTTGCCTCGTGAAGCAATGTCATGCGTACTAATACCACACAGACTATAACGAACACCCACGAGTGGATAAGCGGTAGACTATACACGATAAGCGATAAGCGATTAAGCGAATAACACAACACCATCAATGACGACGATGGTAAACGAATTTCGATAAGCGGTAGTTGCTGCGTTGCAAGCGATGGAGGTATGCGCGATTTATGCGGTTCGATTTGATTGATTATACCACAGAGTTTAACCAACATCAGACCCCACATGGCCTGTTTCCACGAAAGCCCGCTGATATGACTAAAACACCTTGCTTTAATCATATGAGCTTCATCTCGTGAAGCGAGGTCATATGTGCTAACTTAACACAAATTTATCAGGTAACGGTAGGCGATAGCGATAGATTGATACACAGCAAGCGATATAGATTCACATAATAAGCGATAGAGATTCATATAATAAGCGATAGAGATTGCGACTTACACATGATAAACGATTGCGATTAGCCGAGTTTTGTTTCGAATAAGCTTAACGTTACGTTGCGACGCATCACGGTTATCGAGGAGGGTAGAATAGGTCCTCACTCAACAGTATCGTGAGCGTTTATGTACTTGATGAGATTCGTTGCAATAGACTTACGACCAGTCTTGCGTTGATGCAATTGTCCTGCGAGGTAGACTCTCCAGAGTCCATCGATGAGGCGATTGCACTGCGTTTGCAGACTTACGACAAGTCTCGCCATGATACGGTTTGTTACGACTTGCGATTGAGTGTGGTGTGTTGAAAATAATCACAATAGTATAATAGGTCTAATAACGTTCAACTCCACACGACACTTTCTGCACGAAACTTCGGTAGTATGGTAAAGCACACCTTGCTTTACCCCTATTACTTAAATCTCGTGTTTTGGTGTCATACTTTGTTAAAACGCTTATGGCACCTTAGAATTCACTACGATCTCCGTGCACTGACCCAAATAATCCCGTGTGCACCCGTGATTAGTTGTTCCTTTCACGTTTATCGTACCTCGTTCCCAGAGTGTAGTGAGGGTAAAACACATTATTTCGTGATATAGTATAAGTATATAGTATGTGTGTGAATCTGGTCTAAGTGTGACGATTAGAGTGTGAAAGAGAACACGAAAGCGAGAGTTAGCGTTACACATAGGGGCAACATAGGGTAATAGAGTAGGTTCAAAACTTAGAAATTAACATCGAAAATCGTATCATTACAACTTTATCCTACGCTTGCTAGATGTTTGATGCTGAAGACTTTTGCTGGAGCTGTTGTTGTTGTACTCAAGTTCGCGGTTAGATGTGGCAGTTGCGGGTGAAGTGACCGTAACGATTGCAGTTATTGCAATAGCGACAGTCAGCCCCAACTGGGTGATGATAGGTACACGAGTAACACTGAGGATGAGCTCCAGTGTAGGCTCGTTTTGGAAACATCGGAACTGCTTGAAGAGGCTTCAGCTGTGGCAGTTCGGTGGTTGATGAGTTCGGGCTTGAAGTCTTTCGTTTGCGGCTGGGTTTGTCGGTGTCTTGCGAAGAGGTATCGTCGTTGGAGGATTCGTCTGAGGGCTCACTTGCAGAATCTTTGGCCGAGTTGTCGGAAGATCCGTCGGCAGGTTTGTCAGAAGAGTCGGCAGCAGATTCGTCAGAAGAATCGTTAGCAGATTCGTCAGAAGAATGGTCAGCAGATTCGTCCGAAGAATTGTCGGCAGATTCATCAGGAGAATCGTCGACAGGATCGCCTGAAGAATTAATGGCGATTGCTTGACAAACTTGCTTTACAGGATTCTTGGAGTAAAACCCTTCCACGAGTCGTTTGTTGTTGATTTCTGCGGCTAAGCGGTAGGTTTCTTCGATGGTAGCAGGTCTTGCAGCTTCGACAAAATCACCCACACACTCAGGCAAGCCACGAATGTACTTCGCGATGGCTTTCTCTGGAGTGTTGACTTGACTTGGGCAGATTATGCTAAGCTGTTGGAACCTTGCGGTGTTGTCAGCGTTGTCACTTTCGACTTGCTTGATTTTCTAGAATTCGTCTTCCAGCTTCTGAATTTCGTGAGGAGGACAGTACTCTTTCTTCATGAGCTCTTTCAGCTCATCCCAAGAGAGAGCGTAAGCTGCGGAGATCCCATGTTTGTTACGTTCGGCGGTCCACCAGTCGAGTGCTCGTGATTGAAATACTCCAGTAGCGCAAGTAGTACGGAAACTATCGGGACACCCGCTTTGACAAAGGGTAACTTCGATAGAATCGAACCACTGGAGTAGTTGAGTCACACCTCCTTCACCCGTGAATTCCATCGGGTCACAGGCTTTGAAGTGTTTGTAAAGAAAAGTAGACTGCGACGCTTCCGTCTTGGAGTCTTCCGAGGTTCGAGAGTTGCTGAGAGAGTGCACTCGAGCGGAAATTTGAGGAATAAGCTTTACCATTCTTTGGTCACAAGTGATGCAATCCTCTTATTGGCGCTTCGTTTGGCTCTTTTCCTAGCTGTTCGTTTCGAGGTAGAGTCGTTGGAAGGCATCTAGACAGGAAGAGACTTGGAATGAGATTCGATCATAATGATTTTTTGAGTTTTGCGATGCGATTGAGCGCGTTCAAAACTTGATCCGATAGTATAATAGTAATGCGAATAACATAGGAGCCACATAGGAAACAAGAAGTTCCTAAGTTCTCACACAATGACTTGTTTGTTTATACGTATATATATATATGTATTTATATATCTGTAATTTGTAATCATACACATACGGGTCGATTTAGAATATGCGAGGACACGTTGAGGTGAGATAACGAGAGCGAAGACGATCGATTATACATTAGTTTTGTTGCGAACATTCGGGTTTCGTTTTAGATTGTGATGGCTGTGCGAATTGTGCGTTTATAAAGTAGGGAGTGAAAAATCGTTAAATCGAGAAATCGATAAAGCGTAAAGTTTCAAAACGTAAATAAGTTCCAACCATTTGTAAGATCGGCGGTTCATATGATAGAGTGCCTTGGGTGTTTAGGCATCGACTACCCAAGGTAACCCAACTATATTTAACAAGTTCGTGCGCGCGCGTTGACCTAGAAGACTCCATGCTTCCACTGGGATGCAACTCATGGCATTCGTCTTCCTAGTCATCACGTGGCTCTAGTTATCATGATAGTCGAGTCCTTGGTGAGAGCTTTGGAAAACCAATTTAGAGAGTGGAATGGCTTATTAAGGTACGGGTTTCACCCCTGACTTAACAGCTTCATTCCTAATTGTGGTTATACTCTTCGAATAAATTCGTGAGTTCCACTAGATTTCGAAATGGAGACTTTCGTCGAGATGTGGATGTCATTCCTAACTCGATGAAAGGTTCTCGTGCTAGAAAAATGCGCTGAGTGAGCAATCCTATCCAGAGTTCTTGGTTTTCACACCTGATCTCGACTGGATCGCTCGGTTTCGTTATGCGAGTATTTTCGAAAACATGTGTATTGTGTCGGCCTTAGGAAAGGCTAAGTAGTATTCCGGCCTTAGGAAAGGCTCCTTCGTGTGAAGTTGTAGTACGCGGTGTTCACACAAAGTTGTAGCTTTTAGCAATTTCGATCGAGAGTATCAAGTAAGCCCGATACAAACCCTACTGAGTTCGTACGAGTCGGCCTGTTGGTACTTAGACTATAGACTAGGTCAATTTCTAAGACGTCGACCCAGACTAGGTCGAGTCTGGCCTAATTCCCTATAGTTATGGCTGTGATACCAATCTGTCACACCCCAACCGATGGCGGAATCATAGGGGCGCGGCACTAGGCGAATCAGATTGCTCAAGAGAATCCATAACAACTATATTGCGAAAATATTTAATACATTCGTTATCCCATACAAACAAACAAATACAATCACATAAATTATCACAGATTTCTTGTCCTCTCGGACAATACGAATCCGACAACCAAGATTTTAGTTGAGTTTCTAGACTTCCTAGCTTGATTTGATATAGTCTGCGATCTAACCTGCAACATACGTTAAAATATTTGTCAATACAAAAGTATTGGCGAGTATACATGTTTGATATGTAGCGTAATAGATTAAAAGTGTAGCGAATTTCCACATGCATAAACGTAACACACCACATATATACTCACAAAGCTGATACTACCAACTAAGTCCTCGATGCTCGAATATGCGATGGCAAACTAGACCCCGTCGGGCGCAATAGTACTATACTAGTCATGGTGGGACGTCGAGAGTATAAGCCCTAGCACATATGCAACTAGCATCACGTATATCTATGCATAACAGTTATTCGCAATTGACAATTCGATTGATTGAATAATTCGTTTGATAAGTTCGATTTGTTATAAACGTATGTTACACCCAAAACGCGATTAAAAAGGGTTCAAGTATACTCACAGTGCGTATTTAGCGAGAATACAACTTGGTAGGGTCGGTTGCGAGTACGTCTGCGTTAATCATTGAAAGATATAGTAAACGTTGTACGGTTAAGCAAGAATTGCATCGAAAAGTCAGTTATCCGATCGGATGACACATGGATCGGATGACAACATGAATCGGATGACCATTCTGGGTCGGATGGGCTGGTCCGGTCGGATGACAGGCTATCCGATCGGATGACATGCTATCCGATCGGATGACATGGTATCCAATCGGATGGCATGCTATCCGATCGGATGGCATGTGGTCCGTTCGGATGACATGTTGTCTGGTCGGATAACACGTCTATTTTAGCATCCCGATCATCTGTTTCCGAGTATTTTCGAAAGATAAACGTGAAGTTTTACTGGGACGGTGTGATTCTGTGTTAACAAGTGAAATTCCATCAGTTTCGACCCGTCCTAACGGCCGGGAATCACCCCGTCCCATTAGATCTGGCCGTTCTTGACGGTTTCTCATGGTTAACTCGAAATCGCACAATTCCTTGGTTAAATACATAGATTTAGGTGAGATTTGTCCTCAAAACATGTGGAAATCACCCAGATATGAGTTGTTTATGGTGGGATGAGGTCACAACTTGAAGTTCATATGAACTCTTGGTGACATCACCTTAAAACACCTCAAATCAGTAGATTTCACGGTTAGAAATCGAATTTTGAAAGACAGAATGGTGTAGGATTGAGTGTAGATCATAGAAGTACAAGTTTTAGGTTGATATCTTACCGGAATCGCGAGGAATCGAGAGAAAAGGGTCTTGAAGCGTGTCTGGTCAAGTGGGAGCTGTCACATCACTTAAACACTGGTGTGACATGCTATTTATAGGCACAGAGAAGGCTGAAGGAGGTTTTGGGTCGGATGGACCATCCGTTCGGATGGAAATCCGTTCGGATGGCCCATCTGTTCGGATGGCCGGTCCATCCGGATGGCCACTCCGGCGCGATGAACTTTTCCGTTTTTTGATCGTTTCGATAGATTTCGAAGTACGCGCTTTTCATAGTTAATTTATATTATTATTATATACGTATTTATATCACTAGGGGTCGTATTTACGTATCCATAATTCAAAGTTTCGATAATTAACAATCGGTTTTCGATTCGAGTATGCGATTATTAGTGACGCTTCACGGCCATCAAGGAGGGTAGTATAGGTCCTTTCTCGATGCCATCGTGAACGTTATTGTGTGTTGTGCCACAATGACTAACGGGGTACCACTCACTCGTATTGTCATCATCGTCACGACAACTGGAGATATAGCAAGAGTCCTTGTTAGCGTTAATTATCTGCGTTTCGACACATCACGGCCTCCGAGGAGGGTAGAATAGGTCCTCATTCAGTGTCATCGTGAGTGTTAGTGTTTGCGATGTGGTATAGTATAGCGATACTGTATTTCGAAAATATGCGATTATCCTTCGAATAACGATGTATGCAATTAGTTACATTATGATCTGAATCTCTGGTGCTAGGCGTAACGAGTATATCGAGTAGTAACAACGCACAAAAGTGCGGGTTGTTACATTAGTACACTTAAATCCTTGACTTTTAACAAAATTATAGATAATTAGTTACACTTTTCCCCCTTCACAACAAACTTATAATTTTTTTACGCATTCTTGACATATCTTATAAACTATAATATCTAAAAAATCCAAAGATAGTATGACGACCTACACATTTTTGTCGACGTTTCGGTAGTTGTCTTGTTTAATATTGACGCACGGATTAAAAAGGTACAAGTTAATGATGCTTTAGTGTAAAAGTGATTAAAAAAGAAAATAATGATCCATACTAAGACCATGTGTAGTGGTGAACTAACATAATGCCCCCACCATGGGGCATTATCAGACACGTGGCATCCTAGTTAGCGTTGGGGCATTATAGCAAAAGTGGCGTAGTGGGGCATTATGCCAATAACCCCCATTCAATCATTTGACAAAAAAAAATAAAGCAAACAGGCTAGTCAAACATTGGAGAAATCCCATTGGCCACATGCAAAAATAAAAAAAAAATAAAGAAAGAAACTTTACACTTGTCAAAAAATGTCAGACTAAAGCAAGGTAAATGCCCATTCAGGTCAAAATGTCAAACTAAAGCAATTGTTCTTGAGCGTTTTATATAAAACGCCGTTCACAATTTTTTTCAAAAATTTTTAAAAATAACGCCCCATGTAATGGTGCGTTGGGCGTTTTCGGGTGTTTTTTTTTTATTTTTTTTTTAAAAACGCCCCACTACACATGGTCTAATACTATTGTTGAATAACGGATTAAACAACTTTTTAATACTTTAGTCAAATATTAACAATAATTCCTAATTTAAAGGGTGAGAAAATCTATTATATATAATAAATGAAAGTTATTTGGGCCACGTGTCAACACCAGAGAACCGCTAAATGCCCTTTTTCCCGCCCAACAGTGCCACTGCTCTTTTCCTTATATAATCTCTCTTCTCATTTCTAATCTTTGTTTACAAACCTTGGGTTCTTTCTCTCTCTATATTCAGGCGATTCAAATTCAAATTTCACAAACCCTGCAAATTATTGAGATAAGTCTTTCCATCCAAACCTTAATCTTCTTCAGACGCTACCATAAAATCTTCTTTTGTTCATCGATTACTTCATCAAAAGGTTTGTTCTTTTTTTTAGTTGAAATACTTTCATGATTTCCTCTTATTTACACTAATCCTAATTTCTACTCGTAATCTAATCATATGGTTCCAGGGTTGTTGTCATCAGAGTTGAAATCCGCTTAGCTGCGGATAAGAGAACTGCCATAAGCTAGTATGTTTGAATATGTTTTGAAATTAGCGTTTTTTTCTAGATGGTGATGATATGAGTATAACATCTGTTGATTATTGATGTTTGAGTATGTTCAGCCATTATTCTTTCTGAAATTAGAGTTTCATTGGTATTATCTGTTTGTAACAGCAGTGGTTCAGCATCTACAGTGGATCCAACATCAGGTGTTTGCTATTATTGTTTGATGTTGTTTGCTATTATTGACTGATGTTGTTTGCTATTGTTGTTTGCAGTTGAAGATATCTTAATTAAGGTAATAATTGTATTACATCCTGTTGAAAATTAGAATTGATAAATTTAGGGAAAGTGAGGTTGAAAGTTAATAACCCAACAGTGGAGCATTTCATTCTACAGGTTCCATAAATTAAGGGTATTCTCATATAATGATGATGATTGTTCCACGGTTGTTTCCAGTATTATTGTTCCAATATCGTTTAAAGTATGTGTTTTTTGCTACTCTGATTTTCAATTTTGAGTTTTTTTTATTTTGAAGTGATATACTCTAATTCTCGGTTTATATTTCAGTCTAATCACAGTTGTTTGAAATTCATACAATCTGCTGTGGGTTATTATAGGTTTGTATTCAAAGAAGCATAAAGTTTAATTAAACACAAAGAAAGATTATTAAATTTATAGTTTACTTGCTTATGTCTAAATGATGATGATGATTATAATTCACTTGTGTAGAAGATGATGATGGAGAACCCACAGTAGTTCCTACTAAACGCAAGAAAGGATCTGCTATTGTTGTAAGATAAGATTTTATGTTACTAGAGAGTCTAGAGTAATGGTGTTTCCTACCTTTTTTGTATTAAAAGAAGCATAAAGTTTGTTTTAAAGGAGCTCTTTATGAACAAAGACTGATGAGGCCTATCCGCTGTTGAAGACAAGGTCCTGTTAAAGACAACCACTTTATGTACCTAGAGTTTGATTAATCAAAGGAAAACGACTGTTTAGTATCAGCAGTGGTTCAGCATCTACAACGGATTCAAATTTAGTATTTAATTATCAGTGGTTCTTGTGTAACTTTAGTATTTCATTATGAGTTTGTTTCATGTTATAAGAATCAGTGAATTCTCAGATAATAGATTGCTTTGCCGGATTAGATTATGTGTTAAATTATAGTTCTTTAAGTGATTGTTTCGTTTTCTTGAATTCTATGTAATTTTGTAAAGAAGTACAATAACAAACAGTGGCTTTAACATCTGTTTGCAATTTGGTCAATAGTTAATGGAAACCCCTGTTAGGTTGAACAGTAGATGTTATTAACTTAAACATCTGTTCAGGAAAACGACTGTTTGCACTTTATGTACCTAGAGTTTGATTAATCAAAGGAAAACGACTGTTTAGTATCAGCAGTGGTTCAACATCTACAACGGATTCAAATTTAGTATTTAATTATCAGTGGTTCTTGTGTAACTTTAGTATTTCATTATGAGTTTGTTTCATGTTGTAAGAATCAGTGAATTCTCAGATAATAGATTGTTTTGCCGGATTAAATTATGTGTTAAATTATAGTTCTTTAAGTGATTGTTTCGTTTTCTTGAATTCTATGTAATTTTGTAAAGAAGTACAATAACAAACAGTGGCTTTAACATCTGTTTGCAATTTGGTCAATAGTTAATGGAAACCCCTGTTAGGTTGAACAGTAGATGTTATTAACTTAAACATCTGTTCAGGAAAACGACTGTTTGCACTTTATGTACCTAGAGTTTGATTAATCAAAGGAAAACGACTGTTTAGTATCAGCAGTGGTTCAGCATCTACAACGGATTCAAATTTAGTATTTAATTATCAGTGGTTCTTGTGTAACTTTAGTATTTCATTATGAGTTTGTTTCATGTTGTAAGAATCAATGAATTCTCAGATAATAGATTGCTTTGCCGGATTAGATTATGTGTTAAATTATAGTTCTTTAAGTGATTGTTTCGTTTTCTTGAATTCTATGTAATTTTGTAAAGAAGTACAATAATAAACAGTGGCTTTAACATCTGTTTGCAATTTGGTCAATAGTTAATGGAAACCCCTGTTAGGTTGAACAGTAGATGCTATTAACTTAAACATCTGTTCAGGAAAACCACTGTTTGCACTTTATGTACCTAGAGTTTGATTAATCAAAGGAAAACGACTGTTTAGTATCAGCAGTGGTTCAGCATCTACAACGGATTCAAATTTAGTATTTAATTATCAGTGGTTCTTATGAAACTTTAGTATTTCATTATGAGTTTGTTTCATGTTGTAAGAATCAGTGAATTCTCAGATAATAGATTGCTTTGCCGGATTAGATTATGTGTTAAATTATAGTTCTTTAAGTGATTGTTTCGTTTTCTTGAATTCTATGTAATTTTGTAAAGAAGTACAATAACAAACAGTGGTTTTAACATCATGACAATGACAGTTGCTTTCAAATCATCATCAGTAATTACTGATAATATCAGTAATTACATGCAAAATGTGAATTTCAAACTCACGGTTTAAAAATTAGAAAAGTCATCATGACAATGACAGTTGCTTTCAAATCATCATCAGTAATTACTGATAATATCAGTAATTACAGAAAAGTCATAATGACAATTGACGTTCTTTATCTACTGATAGGAAAAAATAGCCACTGGTCACTTTTTTATTCTTGACATCCATTGATATTTACCATCGATGGTGTTAATTAGTGATATATTGAAATTATCAAATAAAAACTAGAATTAAAATGAAATTACCGTTTTACCTAATTGTTACATTGCAATGAGATAAGAGTTCCTCCAATATTGTTTTCCTGATGAAATTTAATGTTAAATTAAAAAAGAATACTTGATGGGTATTTGTTGCAAATCAAATCACTAATTAATGGTAATTTCTTCAGCTTTGGACTTTTAAAATATGCAAAATATGAATTTCAAATTAAATTTATGCAAGATGGTAATTTAGAATTGACGTTCTCTCTTTTTTTTCCCTACTGGGCATATGATTAGTAATATTTATTTACTTTAATAAGGAGGGATATAAAGATATACACTGCTTACCTTTCAGTTCCCAATAAACATTATCACAATTGCGGTCAAATCACATCAGTAATTACTAATAATATCAGTAATTTTGAAATTCAAAATTCAAACAATATATATTTTTATCCTTAATGTTAAATTAAAAAATAAAAAAAATACTTTTTGACTATTTGTTGCAAATCTAATCAATAATAATTAATTGTAATTTCTTGAGCTTTGGACTTTTAAAATATGCAAAACTAGAATTTCAAACTGACGGTTATTATCTCTCAGTAATTTTGAAATTTTGAAATAAAAAATATGTAAAAGGTAATTTAAAATTGACGTTCTCTTTTTTTTCCTACTTTGCATATTTCAGTTCCCAAAAAACATCATAACAATTGCTTTCAAATCAAATCAGTAATTACTAATTAATATTAGTAATTTTGAAATTCAAATTTCAAACCATATATATTTTTATTATATTCTATAAATAAGATACAATTATCTGGTTTCACTCTCAAATTTTTATTATATCGCTCGCTCATATATGTGACTGTATCTTTCTCTCTCAAATGCATCTTTCTTGTGATTTAGCAGCTAATTTCCCATTACACTTCTTTGTTCGAATGTTTGTTGATAATGTTTACATGTTATCGTTCCTGTATCATTGTTCCAACATCGTTGTTTCAATGTAAATTCGCATCCCACATCAACCTTTCAACATCGATGCTGCAATATAATTGTTGCAACATCGTGAAAAGTTGCATGTGTTACCTTTTTTGATGGCAGAGATGCAACTTTAAAGTTACATGTGCCATTTTTTTTTATTTTGATTTCCGTTAAATCCAAAGTCACGTTTTCTTGCTCCAGGAAGATTTTCTTCATTTAAAGAAAGTATACATTCGTCCAAAGACACGTTTGAGTTTTAGATTAGTTTCTTATTCTTATTTGTGTTGTCGGTAATATGGAGTGTGGTGATAGAGACGTGCAGTTTATGGCGATGCTGAAGGACATACATCAAGAGGTTCAGCAATAGATGTAGTGGAAACTAAAGTTTATTAGTTCTTGCTGTTATTCTTAGATTTGAACTTGAATACTGTTCAGTATGTCATGTAATTGTTGGACTTTTAGTTTTAAGGTCCTCTGAATAAATGATTAAATATAATTTTATGAATCTTTGTTGTGTTTTATTTTTACTTATTATTTTTTGTTTCAGTAATATTTAGATTATGTTGATGTTGAATTGTGTCTTAAGATCTGTTTGGTAAGTCAACAGAGGATTAATAGTGTCAAGGATTTGTTTAATGGTCCAACTTTGAAAGGGTGGTGTGGTTATAACAGCTGATCATGCTAAGGACTGTTATAATTAATTCATGCTCCATATAAAGACTGATGGGCTTATTGTCTCATGAGGGCTATGCACTGTTGAAGGCAAAGTCCTGTTAAAGACTAGCACTTATGGTGTAGTTATAACAGCTTCTAAAGCGGATTCAACTTTAGTATTTATGTATCAGTTTTTCTTATGTAACAGTGTTTAAGACAAACATTGGTTCTCTATACTTTATCTCTCGAGACAAACCTATACAAACTCAAAGATTAACCATTGCCCAACAACAAAAGTGGTTCATCATCAACAGTAGATATTCTATCTTTGTTTTTGTTAACAGTATTTATATGTCCAAACTATTAATATTATATCTATGTTTATGTTAACAGTATTTATTTAATTTCAAACAGATGTTTCAGGTTGAATATTTATTTAATTTCAAAATTTTGTTTATGTCCAGATTAGATGTTTAACAGTATTTAATTTAAAACATCGTTTTAATGATAAAATGGCAAGTTAAATTACAAAATAAAAAATATTCTTGATGACTATTTGTTGCAAATTAAATCAATATCTATCCACTGTTAGATAAAAAACAACTACTGCTCACATTTTGGAGGTTGACATCCACTGAATAAAGGTGAAGTACACTTGGATGATTATTAAGTTCCTCATTTTGATTGTTTGGGTATAGTATTCTTCAAATTGGTCTTTTCTTGCAAACAGTTTTTAATGTCAAACATTTGTTTAAGCTAAAACATGTGATTGTTAAATGTTATCCACTGCTGAAGGCCATCCTCTGTTTCTTCATAAACAATTGTTGATCACTGACTGACCAAACATCTGTGTTACATTTTGTTGGGTATCCACTGATAGTTAAAAAATAGTCACTGCTCCCCTTTTATTGTTGACATGCACTGAAATTTACAATCATTGGTTTTTTTAAAAATCATCCACTGCTCACATTTTTATTCTTGATGTGGTTAATTAATTATAGAATGATATTATTAACTGAATACTAGAATTACAATGATAGGTTAACTATATTATCTAATCGTTACATTCCAACGAGATAAGAGTTCCTCGAATATTGTTTTGGTGATAAAAATTAAAGTTAAAATAAAAAATAAAATAAACTATTGTATAAAATCAGTGTTTTAACACACTGATGGCTATCCACTGCTAGCAAAAACTTACTCACTGTTCTCATTTGTGACTATTGCAAACCACTGTTATTGTTCCATCAGTGGTTTTCTACCAACTGTCCTCCATTATCATCAGAGGTTGGCACGTGGACAGTACATAGCGGTAAGATCTATTAGTAACCGATGCCACGTCAGTATTCACTATTTCACCAAAAAAAAATAAAAAAAACCCTGATCAAAACCCCCAAACAGTGTTTTTACTGTCGAATCGAATTCTAAATTCTTTTCTAAAAGCAGTTATCATCCATTTCTCTCAAAAGCACTCATCCTCTTCATCGTCTTCTTCCTCTCGCAATCATAATCAAATCACGATGTCTCTCCCACGCAAATCCACACATAACTACTTAGGTCTACTTGAAAAACCCAGTCACACCAAAACCTTCAATTCCATCATTGATGTTCTGTCTTCTTCAAAGTACAGAACTTTGTTGACTTGTGATGCTCCGATCTACATGGATACCCAGCAAGAATTCTGGAAAAATGCTAAGTTGGAAACTAAGGATAAAAAGCCCTTAGCCATCAATTCTTCTATAAAGGACGTTCCAGTCACAATAACACCTCAAACCATTTCGGAAGTTTTTGAACTCGATGATCTTAAAGGTAAAACATCTTTCCCTAAAGAAGAGTATCAAACGTTTTTCTTTCAAATGGGTTATGAAGAGGAAATCAAAAAAGACACTTTAGAAAAAGGCAGTTTTCCTCCTGCCACAAGGTTTTTGTTTCATACCCTACTGATGTGTGTCTCAAACAAGACCACTGCTTTCAATGAAATCCCATTGAAGATTCAATATCTAGGTTATGCTATATTACATGGTGAAAATTTTAACTATTCCCAGGTAATCTTCAATTATCTTGTTAGAAATGTTAATAAAAAGGCGTTTTTGCTCTTTCCAAGGTTTTTAAGTTACTATTTTAAAAAGAAATTTTCAGAAGATAATGCCCATGTGCTTATCCAGGGTAATCCTTTTTCAATTAAGAGCCTCACTACTGAAACCTTTACAAGGATGTCAAAACTTTCCAAAACACAAGCAGAGGTTCCTGAGCAGACTTCAGCAACTACCACTGCTCCTCAGGCACCTGCTGTTGAGCCCACTGCTCAAGGTGATGATAGCAATAAAACAACTGCTGTTAAACCCCCAACTAAAACCACCAAAAGACCAAAACAGAAAAAATCACAAAAGCCCCCCAAACCCAAAACAAAGGTAACTCTGGAAGATGTAATCCCAGAGCAACTACCAGTGACAGCACAAAAGTCACCAATAACCATTGTTGCTACTACGTCACAGCAATTGGAAGAAAGATCTCAACCTGAGCCTCAAACTCCTCATGTTTCTTCTAAAAAAGAGAAGGTTGTAATAATAGGGACACTAAATTATGATGCTCTAGAATCACTTGATTCCATCATCCACAGCCCACTGCCCGGGGCAAATTCGCTTTCTACATCTATCCTCACTTCTCAAATCCCCCCAGAAACAAAACTTTTGTTGGATGCAGTTGATTTAGCCCGGACACAAACCAGTTCTTCTCAAACACCTGTTAATGAGGATATACCTCAACAAGTGATTGGGTCTGGTGTCTCAATCATTGCTAACCCACCAACAACTGAGGAGGTTACACTGCAGGAAATACAAGTACTTCCTGTCAGTAGTTCAATTGGAGCAGCAACTACAGGTGTTGGATCCACTGATCTACACCTGGCCAGTTGTTTCATCAATAAGACTCCTCTGAAGGCAATTTCCTCTCCAGCAACTGTGATATCCGCTGCTGTCTTTGTTCCAACCCCTGGTTCTATTAAAAGGATCCCAATTGCTGAGGAAAGAAGTCCCCAGTACCAAGAAAAAGGGGCATCTGTGGATGACTTTTGGGAAACTTTCCCTAAGTCAACTGCTGATACAACCACTGCCAGTGGGAAATCAGATGATCCCATTAACTTGGGTGATGGTTTAATGTACAACGAATTGAGGGAGAGGGTTAAGAAATTGGAAACTTCTGTTGCAGATATTAAGTCAATGCTCCAACAGTTGTTACAAGCCCAAAAGGCAACACCCACTGCATCACCAGATACAACATCTGCTCCATCATCTGCTCCTACTCCCATTGAGCTTTGGAGTTTATTTCAACCTGTGCTTCACCAACAAAGGGCATATTCTGATCATCAACATGAAATACAGATTCAAAAGATCAGAAATATGATGGAAGCTAGGTTTATGGATACACAAGCAGACATAAAGGCATTGAAGGCCCACTCGCTGAAAACCACTGGTTCTGCTCCTCCTACTATCATCTTTGTGGACAACCCACCACCAGCTGATGCCAAAAAGTGGGAGAAAATGAAGCAGCTAAAGAAAAAGGGATATGAAGATGGTTTGTACATTGCACCAGACAAATCCACTATGCTTGCAGAGATACCTAAGCCAGATGGTACTAAAAAGGTTGATGTAACCACAAATGCCATTTCTGATGCAAAAGGAACGGTAAAAAGGGATATGGAGGCAAAGGATAAAGCAAGGTGGGAACAGGAGAAAAGAGTTTGTATGGAGAAGGATGAGCAGGGTGTTTCTGAGGCCAAGAATGAAGAAAATCCTGAGCCTAAAAGAAAACAGCCCACTAGAAAAGTGAAGGAACCCAAATCCACACCTCCCAAAAGCTCCACACATCAAACCTCAAAACGAGCAGATGTTAAAACATCTGTTGTATCGACAGCTGTAGATACTTCAGTTGTTTCAACATATGTTACACCAACAATTTGCACCACTTCAACACAAATTCAATCCACTGCCTTACCACAAATCCCATTACCATCAAAAACATCCTCATTACTACCAACACCACCTGCCAAAAAGGAAAATACTTCAGGTGACACATCATCTGTTGTAATGGTAACAGTGGTTGAAACACCAGTTGTTTCAACAACTGTTAGTCAACCATCTACCACTCAAATCACTACCACTCAACGCACCAAAACACCACCAACCTCTCCAAAACATAAAAGGAGAAGGATAATTCTGAATGTTGATCCTTCAACACCGCAAACATCCACCCAACCATTGTCCCTTGTTACCATTCCCAATGCTGTCCCATTCTCTTCAGCACAAGTTTCAAATTCAAACACTGCCATTCTTCCTGCAGGAGTCCTGTATCCATTAGAACTGGAAGCAGTTAGAGAGGAGATCATATCCTTCTACTCTGAAGATGACCCTGCTAAAAGGAACTTGCCATCTGTTCAAGGATATTCAAGGCCTAATAACATTAATGAATACTTGAAGTTAAAGGCTGAACAAGCAGAGGATATCTCCAAAGGAAATACACAAGCAAAATCTGACAGAGAGATTCAAACATTTTACCAACATTTGCTAACCCAAGTGAAAATTTTGGAGCAGTTTTCAAAAGATCTCTGTCAAAAATTATCAGAAAGAGCTGATGAAACTTTGAGGAAAGATTATATTGACTATATCATGACTTACAAAACATACAAGGGAGAAAAGTACAAGTGCAAAGAATGGACCATCAGTGAGCTAGAAAGTGAAACAACCAGAATTCAAGATATGATCAAAAAGAAGGTGAAGCAGACTCCTCCTATCTGGGCAAAGTTTAAGAAAAATGTACCAGATAGGTCTCTGCAGCTGAAGAGAATGAAAGAAGAGTTAATAACAGCTAATTTTGGGTCAAAGAACCAAGTGCCAAGGTGGAAAGAGGATAAAGTGTTTTTCTCTTACAAAAAGCTGGAAGAATTAAGAAAGAAAGATCCTAATGTTCCCCAAAAGCCTGTTTACCCTGAAGCAGTGGTTCCAGCTATGCCAAAAAAGCTACAAATCAAGAGATCCTAATACAGATTCGTTGGACTTTGAATTACAATTAAAAGGGCAAGTCAGGGAATTTTTGATGAGGCAATAAAGATTCACAATGGAAATGTGATATTTGGGTTTGTGTTTTACAGTTTATAGCAGAGTTAAGATTACTAGGTGTGGTAATGTTTGCGGTTATATAAGAAATTTTATGTATTTGTGAATTTGGTAAGTAACTGAATTGACTTTGAAAGTCAAAGGTGAAAGAAACGTGGTTGACTTCACTATTGGCATTGTTTGTTACTCCTGTTTTGTAGTAAAAATACTCCTTGAGCTTTTTTTGAGCTGTTTAATTTGTTATCCTTTTAGTGAATTTTCTTTTTCAGTTGACCCATCTAATATAAAACACATGATTAAATCATATGGTCAAATTGTTAAGGGTCTTGATGATTTAAGTTGCTAATTGTGTGCCGTCTATTAGCTAATTATTTGTAATTTATGTTAACAGTGTTTATATTTTAACAGATGTTGGCGAATAGTGAAACAGATGTTGACCTCAAGCAGATATTTGGTTTGTGGCCAAATATCTCTTTATGAGCAAACATCTGTTTAACTTCAAACATTTGTTTAAGGCCAAACATATCTTTATTGGCAAATTCTGTTTATGGCCAAACATCTGTTTAAATCCAAACATCTGTTTAAGTCCAAACAACTGATATAGAACGCCAAACATTTGTTTAAGCCCCAACATCTGTTTAGGTCTAAACAGATGTTTAAATATCTGTTCAAAACACTGTTCAATCTAACATGGGTTTCCATGCATCTGTTGACTAAAAGTCAAACAGATTTTCAAACCACTGATTGACTTATCCAAATTTCTGTTGAATACTAAATGAGATGTTGACCAAAACTCAAACAGCGGTTGACCAAAAGTCAAACAGATGTTGACGAAAAAATGGGATTATCCGACCCGGTTACATGGGATATTTAACATTTTAAAGATCCTCAGAAAATCTCGGTTCATTTCTCTCTCCACGTTTCTTTCTACACTTTCTCCAACAAAATCTGTCATCTTCTTCGATTTCTTCCGATCTTCATCAATATCATCTTGTATAATAATAAAGGTATTGTTAAACAATCTGATTTGTTTTGTATTTTTTATGTTTATTCTTTTAGTTATGAATTCTTTGGACGATTATGGTTCTTGCTATTTAAATGAAGAAGTTGTAGTCGACGGTAGTGTATTCATGTATGTCCCTGTTTTTTTTTCAATCCATTGTTGGTTATGATTACGTTTATTGTTGCGGCTTATACTTGAACAATTTTTGATAGTCCTAATTTTTTTGAATATCCGATTAATATGTAGTTATTATGCATGTTATGATAGACATATATGTTTTTAAAAAAAGTGATCTGCATTTCCTGTATCTACCATTTGTGTTATCTATTGTTGATTTTATTGGATTTCACTTTGCTCATGTATTTATCTTATTCTGATTTATGATATACCATCTGATGTATTCTCATGTGTATTTAAAAAAGTTGAATTTATTTTGATTAGTACTTGGTATACTGTTTTTAAGTTTTTCTTTTGAATAGACACAAGTCACTATCCTGTTTTTCTATACAATTTATACAGCTGTTGATCGTTCTTGTATATTTGTAATACTTAATCGGAAAAGTAGGTTTTAAGTTTTAATTATATGATTTGATGTAAAAATATATATATATATTTCAATATGATAAGAAATTACATGTATTCTCACCTTTTTGATGTTGTCCATTGTTATTTTGATATATATTAGTTTTATCATCTTTTATTTAGATGTATTGCATACCTTAATGCATTGTATTCATTTGTTTCTTAATGTTATTGATTTTGATTATATATGATTGATACTGTTACAGTTTTATGTGAGAATGATTTATGGATTTCCGTGTTACCTTCAAAGCAGTAAAAGGAAATGTTTGGTTAGTAGTTTTATCCGATCTTAGTTTAACACTTAATTTTAATTTTTTGGTATGATAATTAGCAATAAAAGTGCTTCTTTTATTTATGCTTAGATTTTGCCAAAGCAATATCAAAATTGGATTCAACAGTTTAATTATCCAATTGGAAATACAAATATCCGAACCACAGCTGGAAATGTTTTTAAAGTCAAGATATATCCCCTAAGCAATGGCAGATATTATTTTTATAATGGTTGGTGTCAATTGGTAGACAGTTTAAAAATACCTTCAGATTCATGGTTGATATTTCATTATGAAGAAGCTTTACAAAGTTTCAGAATATTGTATTTTTATCAAGACATTGCTCTTTCTCCTTGTGAAGAGTTTTACTACAAACCATCTGGTAACGAAGATTTTGTGGTATGTAACTTCGAATATTATTCATCATGTAATTTTATTGGAGATACAATTGTTTATTTGTTGTGTTTTATTTTTTTACTTAATTTTCTGATATATTTTTACTAATGTACTATATAATGTGTTTTATTCTGATTGTAGAGTATTAATCGTTCTTTTGTTCATCACAAGATGTTAAACACTATTCCTTCATATCCGGTCGTTATTAAAGGATCTGAAAACAAGAACTGGTCTGTAGGGGTGGAAGATATCAACAATGAACTTTACATAATTACCGGATGGAAGGAGATAAAGAATGACTTGTCATTAACTGCTGATCATCTCATTGTCTTTGAGATGATAGATCTTCAGACTTTTCATATCACGGTTTTCAATTGTGCTACCTGTGATTTAGTGCTTCCACCTGAGGTTTGTGCTGTTGTTAAACAAAAGGTGATAGAAGAGATTGTGTTGAGTTCATATAGTGAAGCTGTACAGGATGTCGTTGATGTCAATAATAGTGGTATGGTTGTTGGGAATGAAGATGATCAGATCGTACCTCTTTCTTTCCGTGTGGACGGTCATTTTGTAAGTTTGTGATGATGAGTTTACTAATATATAATACTTTAGTAAGATTTTAAAGATGTGTTAATTCTTTGTTTATTGAATTGTTCGTTGTTTGTTATAGCACCTTTTTAAAAAACAGGCTGAAGATCTTGGACTGAATCGTAAGATGGGTTTGAAGATTGTGGACGTGGCAGGTGATGTTTGGAATATTCAAGCTGCTATAGGTTCATCTCGAGGTCAACCAAGATATTATCTGCAAGGAATGAGAAAGTTTGTTAGAGATAAAGGCATGGTTTCAGGTCAAGCATTTACACTTAACTTTGTGAAAGGTAAAAAGTTTTTTATGTTCGGATGAATGTTTGTGGTTTGAAGAAGGCAAATGCAGAAGCATACATTGAACTAAATTTTCGGGTTGTAGTTGTTTGCTTTTCAAAATTGATACTAGACTTGTTTGTTTAGTTTTGAAGTTGTGATTCTAAAACTATATATGTACATGTAAATTATTAGCTCCATGTCTAACGGAAACAATGTGGAGTTGTGAACTAAAAACAATATACTCCGTTTTACTTTTGGTCAACATCTGATTGACTTTTGGTCGTATTAATAACAGTATAAGATGGTTGATGTAATGCGGTCGTATTAATAACCAATGGTAATTAATTAATCTAAATAACTTTCCCGAGCCCGGGAAGCAATCCCGGGTAAAAACCTAGTTTTATATATACATGTGATTAAAGCTTTTTTACAACACATTCAAGCTAAATCTTTTAAAAGTATCTACCTGGTCAATTGGCTCCATGTTTTTTTTTTAAATTTGAAATTTACACTATCTACTTTTGGTTCTCTCTCTCATGCTTCTCTTATTTTGAAATTCGAATTCTCTGCTCCAAGTTTTCTTTCATCTTCGTCCAAGTGAAACCCTAAATCGCAAATATGGTCGGATCTTGAAGGATTTTGGATCTGAAATCGTTGTTTGGTGGCTACAATCCAACGTGCAAGAGGCTGAGAGGTGTGGGTTTTCTCATAATCGAGTGAAGGATGAAGGGCAACGACAAAATGGGTTCTGATAGCAGTTTCAAGGGTACTTTTTTTGTTTTCTTTTGCTTATGGGCTCGCTTGAAGCCCTAATTTGCGGTCGGCGTTTCCACATGTGCCGTCCTTTTTTTAGTTAGGGTTTCAATTCAGGTTTGGACCTGTAACATATTTCATTAAATGTTATTACTTTTGATCTGTGTTTGTTAGTTTTGGGGAACTAGACTTGTGTAATTTGAAGTTAAAGACTTTAGGTATTTTGGTAAGCTAGTAATTAGGTTATCGTATGTTTTGTGTAGCTTAGAGTTAGGATTTAAGTCTTAAAGGGTACAATGGAGTAATACTAACTACTTACTTAGTTAAACCCACCACGTTGCTATTACTTTTTGCAAATGCCTAGTCTTTCATAGCTCCATTTGTGTTAAGAGATATGTACTGTCAGTTTGTCTCAGAAAAGGAAAGAAAGCCAAAGCTCAAACTTTGAAAGTAATCTTTGTGGTCTTGGTTATATATGTTTCATTGTTTATTCTAGACCTATCTCCTGGAAATTTTGTTGCATAAATTATAGAATGGCTCCTTTAAGCTCTCAAAATCGGGACCAACTAATTTCGCTGATCCTTATTTGGCTTATTTCCATGTTCAAGTTGGTGGATCACCTCAATATAAGGTGGATAGAAAGTTGGGTAAAGGTGGATTTGGTCAGGTATTTGTAGGTCATCGTGGTTGTGTTTATGGTGGAACTGATTGTGTATCAGGTGTCCTGGTGCCATGGAGGTAATGTTTTTGCACCAACTAAGTTTCGGGTTCTCTGAAAATGTTCTTTTTTAATAAATTCTGATTTCTAAAGTCAATTTGTATTTATTTTGTTTGTGGCAGCTAGCTCTAAAGTTTGAGCATAAAAACCGCAAAGGCTGCAGTTATGGTTCTTCTTATGAGTAGCAAGTTTACAAGTATGTTCAAGTTCTTTCGAACATATTTACATAGTTAAAAAGTGACATTTGGGTTTTTTGGTGAAACAGTACTCTGGGTGGCAGTCATGGAGTGCCTAAAGTTCACTATACAGGAAAGCAAGGAGACTACTTTGACATGGTATGAAAAAAAAGTTTTTTTTTTCATATAGAAAAATAAACGTTTCAACACAGTATTAATCATTTTGTTTCGTATTTTTTCTTGCACGCTAATATCATGATGTCTAATACTCTTTTATATTGTTGGTCATTAATTAATGGCTACAATGACTTGAGATCGATGCAAACGTTGACGAGTAATTCAATATGTTTGAGTGGCCCACTTAGCTAGGAGATCCATACAAACCTTCGAGAAGCACACATGTAAGTGATTTTCTCTTATTTTTCATCGTGGAATAGTGTTTTTAATGCTTTGTATGTGAATTGATATAAATGTAAACCGATAAATTCCAGAAACAAACCTGGTGGCAGATTTGGCGAATCTCTGACTTTGAGAAATCTAATTAAAGGTCAAAGAACTTAGCTGGAACAAACAAAGGTTAGTTGTTGATTATCGCATAATCAGATTCAAAACGCGCTATTTTTTGTCTTCTATGTGGTGCGACAGGCATGTCAAAGTGCTTGTTTTCATGGTCCTAGAGGACCAGCTGATTGTAACGGTGCATCTTCAGAGATTTCACATACCTCATATGCGTCTCAAAATGGACATGGTCTGCACGCTGCCTGTGTTGCGGACAGTCGAACACATAAGATGGGACGCTCGGCCGGTCTACAAAATGACAAAAACATGTCAGTTTTGTAACCCCAACAGCTGATCAAGATTTATCATCTGTAAGACCTCCTTACATTGATATGAAAGATCCATAAACATATAGGAGATTGAAAAATTCATTTTTCTAACCAACCAGGTCATCCTCAAGGAAAGGATACGTTGGTATACATGACCTATGGTGATGCAATCACGTACTCATAAGTTTATTTGAAATAACAAACTAAATGTTGATTAATAGTGTTTTTAATTGTAGATGCAGAGTTATGATTGGATATGGCTGAAAACATTCCCCATTTGGCTGCAGTGTTTCATAGTTAGTCGCAAAACCACATGTGCAGTTCATAGGTTCTTGAATGATTGGATTTGGGAAAGAGAGTTTAGCCACACACCAAAGTGCAGACTCTGGCTCACTATGAGGCGGTGGTTGTCTGGTTGGTGTCGGGTATAAAATCGGTGGCTCAAATAGAGGTGGTGCAGGTATGAACCTTGTAGGTGAAGGATATGAAGATGTTGGTGGGCATGGTTCATTATTATAAGGAGGGCTTAGACCAGGGCTCGGCTCATAGTTTTGTGAAGGGGTTAGACCAGGACTCGGCTCATAGTTTTATGTAGGGGTCAGACCAGGGCCCAGTTCATAGTTTTAAGGTGGTCTCAGACAAGGGTCAGGTTCATGCAATTTGCTATGTCATTGAGCTGAATGTGGAAAACTGCTGATGTAATTTGAAACTCATGGTGGAATTGTATGTTATTCATAAGTTAAATAATTGTGCCATAGTTAATTGTTTGCGTTCTTTATAAGAAATCTTTATATATTCTATTCTCAGCTTATGATTGGCATCTTATTTTGAGGGGTAATTGTTTGCGTTCTTAATAAGAAAACTACCAGAAATGAATACTACAATGCAATGTGCCACCCCCCGCTGCATCGCGCAGGCACCCTACTAGTAAATTACTTAAACAAATTAAGTAATTTCACCCAATTTGAGTTTTATCTTTATTTCTTAATTTATTTAACTATATTAGAAGATTTTAACGTTTTTTTTTGGTTTAATTGGATTTCTTTTTCAATGTATGTGTTAGCCCATTTATATCGTTTATAGTTTATTATTTAGTTTTGAGTAAATTACTTTTTGAGTATATGTGTTTTAATGGTTTTAACCACTTGAGTCCAAAATCAAAAAGTTTAACGCCCTGAGTCCCTAATCATTTATTTTATAACGTTTTGATTCCAATTTTATTCATTTTATAACGATTTGAGTCCAAAAATTTGGACTCAAAAGGTTAAAATTTGGACTCAAAAGATTATAAAAAATGTGTCTAGGGACTCAGGACGCTAAACATTTTGATTTTAGACTCAAATGCTTAAAACCACTAAAACAAAAGGACTCAAAAAGTAATTTACTCTTTAGTTTTCTGTTTTTTTAATACATGAATAACATTTTTACTACATACATCTTTTTATTAAACGGAAATTCTAAAAAAATAAATAATCTTTTAAATATCGATTAAAGTAATGTTAAACGAAGTCCATAATCTCGTGTTTAAAGTATATTATTTGTTTAAAAAAATTGTAACCATCGTACGTTGAGATTACATGTATGAAAATAAAGTTTAATACGGACCTTCCATTGAAAAACTTCTGGTTCCACCACTAGGTGCCGCAAGAGCAAGCCAAGGTATTGGAAAAACAAATGGAGATGTGAGAACGAGACTCAAATAAAAAAGTGGTTTTTAAATTTAACTTGTACTAACAAAAATTGTTGTGTTGCCGTGGTTCTTTTGAAATTAATTTTATATTTAAGTTCGAGTAATTTTTTAGTTAAGTATTTTGAGTTAGTTATAACTATTTTGGATCTAATTAAAAAATTAATTGTGGCATGTGAAGCGTATACAACGTCTTGTGTTTCTTATGTTTTGAGAAGTTGTAGCAAGTAAAAGAAAAACGGTGTAAAAAATATGATTTAGAGGAAAGAAAAGTTGTGGCAACTGATTTAAATAGGTTAAGCACTCATTGCTGACAGCGTGCTGTATTTCTTGTGCCACAACTTACGGTCTAACATTGCTACGTTTACAAATATCCAACTATCAAAGTAGTATAATTCAATTAATCTTAGCTACAAAATTCATAATTGTTAACTATTTTTAATAGCAAAATGTAATCATAAACTACTGAAAAAGAAAATGAAAATAATAAAACTTTTTTGTGGACCTGTCTAACCCGTTTATATATGAATCGTGTCTAAATTGTTTGATAAACATGTTTGTTTTACAACAATTAAATAGGTTACCCGTCAACCTTAGAATTAATAAGTTTTATTTCATCAATACAATCCGTCAACCGTTTATAACGTATCATTTTGAACCAGGATGAGCAAATGGTACCCGTGCCTGAAACCGAACCGGTATAGGTACTCAACTATATGGTACCAGGCGATTTTTGATACACATCTTTTGTCATTTTCAGGATCGGTGCTTTCAGTTTGGTATAGTACCAATATTTTGGGTTGATTACATTTGAATATTATACCATATCGTATAGTACCAAACACTTTTAGTGTCGCTAACCATTTTTTTACAAATTTTAGGATCGGTACGGTTCAATACCGATACGAACCTGAGCTCATCTTTATTTTAATTTGAACCAAGAAACAACGTTGATGGATTGAGAGTCTCTAACAACTTAAAAGTTGAAAGTAACGGGTGTGAGAAAAAAAAAAGAATTTCACATCTCCATCAAGCTTCTAACCAAATCTTTCCAAATCTTGACAATTGTCCAATAGCAAACTTTCATGGGACCCACCAAGTACACATATTAAGCCAATAAGGACCCACGGATCACGTGCATGTCACGTGGAGACCCTGCAAATCTTCTGTTGTATCATCATTCTGAATTGAGTTCTGTTTTCTGTAAGTTAAAAGGTGAAACACCACCCACATCAAAAAAGCCACACAATATGCAAACCTTTGAAATGGTAAAACCATATTATTTGTTCATGTTAGACCAAGCGGTATGAGGGCGGCTTAGGCCCGGTGAAGCCCGGCGCCGGTCCCCCACACCGCCCCCTCGTGAAAACCGGCTCCCACAAGATGGAGAGGACGGGCCTCTCTCCTCTCTCCTTCTCTCACATATACCTATACATACATACATATATATATATATATATAGGGAGAAGATTATGCGAGAACCGCGAGAACCCATGTGAAAACAACCAAAAATGCCTAAAAATAGCTAAAAATCACACAATTTTTTTTTTAAAAATATTTTTTAATAGGCTAGGGTTTGCTATCCAGAAAGGGGTAGCGGCGCAGCTTGTTGCTCGCTTACCTGTGGTATTGATGTAAAGTGCATTTTAGTTCTTATAAATTTATTGTAAGAATTCAACTGAAAATATATATATATATATATATATTTTTTTATAAAAAAATCGCTACTTTTCGAAACCAAAAAAAAAATTTTTTTTTTAAATTTTTAAAAAAAAAAATTTTTTTTTTGCTTCTAAAAGTAGCGATTTTAACATAAAAAATATTAAAAAAATTTTTTTAGATTTTTTGGGGGTTTAGTTTTTAGCATTTTAGCTTGAGGTGGGGGGAGGGGGTTTAGGTTTTTTTTTTTTTTTGGGGGGGGGGGGGGGGGGGGGGGGAGGGTGGGGGTTAGATTTTTTTTAGGTTTTTTTAGCTATTTTAGGTTGTGTTCACATTGGTTCTCGCGGTTCTCACAATAATGGTGGTTCTCGCATAAGCTCCTCCCTATATATATATATATATATATATATATATATAAAGAGGTTCGTCCCCCACCCTCTAGGTCCATCACCCTCAAACCCTTCCTACGTGGCGGTGACATGACGACCCATCCTCTTGAGGATGGGGCTCTCCATACCTCTAGTCTTGTGAAATTTAATTTAATATTTGCATATAATTTGAATCATTTTGTCTAGAGATGGTCAACGTAGAACTTTATTTACATATAGTCCAAGGCAGTTCAACAAATCAACGTATTTGAAGTCTAAAGTGAAACTTAAATTTGGGTTCTTTTTCACAAGAAAGCATAATAATACTCCATTTTGTTAGTATTTGTGACCCACAAAAATAAACCAAAAAGTTTATAGTTGATAAGAGTTTCACTCTTTAAATTTATTATGGTATGTTGTAAAACTTACTTTTAAAAATAAATTTAGACGATTAATATGTAGCTTATTTCATATATCTATAAATAATAATAAATCAAGAACATTTTAGACCACTTGACGTTCAGTTAGATTATTAAGTGCCACGTGTAGGGGCGTTCATCGGGTTAGTTCTTCGGTTATCGGGTTATTTGGGTTGGGTTCTTCGGGTTTTCAGTGGTGAAATATTATCCGATAACCAACCCAATTAATTATATCGGGTTCAAGTGTAACCATTAATCGGGTTCGGATTTATCGGGTCGGTTTAGTGGTTATTGGATAACTTTTAACACCCAATAATAGAATGAAAACAAGGTTGTCCTTGAAGCTTAAATCGTTTGAACCATAGATTAACACACATTGCATTGATACTAGACATAAGATTAAGCCTCATTGTTGCATATATAGTGTTTCATAACCTTGTTATTATTCTTTTTAAAAGTATTACTTATTAAAAAGACCAAGATTCATATTATAAAATGAGTGGCTGCCACTATCAACGATGAATTATTGAATGAAAATTAACAACGTGAATGATACGTAAAAAAACTATTATTTTATTAATTAAAATCGAAATAAAAAGAACAGGAAAATCGATTTGTGTAGAGAGAATGTATCTACAAGTGTTTCAATCGTCATTTAACGCGATTGTATACTGTAATTTTATATGCATATTACTCTTGTAACAGAAAATTTCAAAATGATATGAGGATATATAACAAAATACTAAGTGAGTTTGATCACAATATATAGTTTAACGTTTGCTCATTGAATCTTGAGTGTATATTTAAATCTTTCCTTAATTATGAACTAAAAATTGATGTTAAAAACAAAATAGTCTCATTAACATTAAAAACAAATACAATAACTAATTTTTTTTCCTTAATTATTAATTGGATTGAATTTAAATTTTTTGAAGTAGTAAATGGTTTTGACTCAAATTCAAATTCCGTGATTAATCATTTCCTTATTACAAATATTGATTTAAAATACGTAAGTGTGTCATTAAGATCAAAAACAAATATAATATTTATATCTTTCCCAACTTATCAGTTAATTATGTTTTTTTTATCAAATTGTATATAGTAAGAAATCATTTTCGAGTTTAATTTGAATTCAATTTCAGTAACTAATAATAAGTTTAAACCAAATTTGATTTAACTAAATAAGTTTAAACCACTTTTGATTTGATAAACATAATCATCTCATTAACATTAAAATCAAAATGAGTAATGGAACACTTCTTTCATTTAAAATTTTTATGTAAACATTTCTTTCAACACTGTTAAATAATATAATTTATTGTAAGAACATCTGTGTAATATACGGGACTTAAACTGGTATATATATATAGAGAGAGAAGTGTTACTTTAGATTAGATGAGTATCTATGGGTAATTATAATTTTTTTCTCAATGTTTTCATTAAAAATATTCTACATTTACTAATTATAACCATTTAAAATTTTAAAAATTTAGGCCTTAGGCTCTACCTCTTTGGTACCCTTTTTTTTCAATTTAACTTACATTAACAATTATGAAACTTGGTTATAATTTACAGATTTATTTTCATTATGATCTCCTAATTCAAGCTAACGGAAAAAAAAACTATCGTTTATTAGTAATCACGATTGATATATGTTTCATTTGACTCGCTTAATTCTAAAAAATAAAATAGAGTTAATTGCCATTTTAGTCCCTGTGGTTTGGCCCATTTTGCCAGTATAGTCCAAAGGTTTCATTTTTAACATCTGGATCCAAAAACGTTTCATCGTTGCCATTTTGGTCCAACTGACTTAACTCCATCCATGGACCTCAGTTAACTCAAGGGCAATTTTGTCATTTTATCTATCTGTTTTAATTAATTAATATAAGTTTTATCTTATATATAATAATATAAGATTTATCTTATATATAATAATTATAATATAATTATAATAACATATATATATATATATACAGATATCTTATAACTGATCCACCACCATTCATCTCTCACTCTCTCCTGTCTCTCTCTCTCTCTCTCTCATCCACCACAAAATCACCATCGCCCCCTACCAGTCACCACCGCCCACCCTCTACCAGTCACCACCGCCCACCACTATCAACCATTGCTTGATCTTTGTTAAAATCCCCCACCTTCACCGTCTCAAATGTACACCACCGCCACTACTACTGCAAGGCCATCACAAGCCACCACCGTCCCTAACAGGTTTGACTTTCTATCTCTCTAAAAATGGTGGTTCGACGGGTTTGATGGTGATGAACGGTCTGGTTCGACAGGTTTGATGGTGATGAACGGCGGTGGTGAGTTTGTCGTTGTGGATGTTTATGGTGATGACAGTGGAGGTGGGGTGTTGCTGGTGATGAAGGCGGAGGTGGGTGTTGATGGTGATAAACGGCGGTGCTGGGTTGTGGGTTTTGTATGTGGTGATTGATTTGAAGATCTATGTGCGATTTGAACTTGGAGGTTGTGATTGATTGGGTTGGGTGGTGGGTTTTGTAGGGGGTGAAGGTGTTTCAGTGATGGTTCACGGTGGCAGGAGGTGAAGGTGTTTCAGTGAATTTGGGGGTTTTATGAGATGAGAGAGAAGCAGATATTTGATGAGGGAAGGGAGGCGGAGGTGAGATGATGGCGGTGGCAGCGGCGTGATGGTTCACGGTGGCAGGAGGTTTGTTTGGATTTGATTTGATTTTGTTTGATTTTGTGTATGTTTAATTTTGTTTGTGGTTTGTTTAGATTTGATTTGGTTAATTTGGATTTGATTTTGTTTGTGGGTTTGTTTGGATTTGATTTGATTCTTTTCGTTAATTTGGAGGTGGAGGTGATGGTCACCGACGGGGGACTGATGTGGTGTGGTCGGTGGCTGAAGTGTGGTGGTGGCTGAGGTGTGGCTGAGGTGTGGCAGAGGTGGCGGCTGTGTGTGTGTTCTGTATGTATGTGTGGATTCCATGGTGGTCGGGTGGTGGTGATTGGTTGTGGTGGTCGGTTCCTGGTGATAGTTGTGGTGGTCGGTTCCTGGTGATAGTGGTGGTGAGGCTGTGGTGGTGATGAAGGCAGGGGTGGTGATGGTGGCAGTAGTGATGGTGAGGTGGGTGATGAAGGTGTGTGTATAATATATTCTTTAAATATTAATTAATTAAAACAGATATATAAAATGACAAAATTGCCCTTGAGTTAACTGAGGTCCATGGATGGAGTTAAGTCAGTTGGACCAAAATGGCAACGATGAAACGTTTTTGGATCCAGATGTTAAAAATGAAACCTTTGGACTATACTGGCAAAATGGACCAAACCACAGGGACTAAAATGGCAATTAACTCAATAAAATATTTATAAAAAATATAGAATTGAAACACATAACGAAAGTTGTGTGACTTTAACGTAAGTTTAAGCTAATAATAAAAATGTACTAAGCCATTTGCGGTACTTTTTGTCATTTTTGGGATTGGTACTTTCGGATTTGTACGATACTGAGTTGATTTACCTTCGAATAATTAAGAGTGAATTGCAAATTTTGTTCTTTATCTTTATACCAAATTTCAGATATTGTCCGTTATCTTTAAAACTGACAAGTTTTGTACTTTATGTTTCAGATTGTTGCACGGTTTGCCCTTTAACGCTAACCCAGATAATTTTTTTCTGTTAAGTCATATCATGTGTAAAACATCTTAAAAATAACTAAAATATAGTATATATAATCTCTTTCTCTCTCTAAACAAACTATTGAACACACTATCTCTACTCCATCTATATACCACCACCTGTTTTCTCCATCCCCACCACTGCCCCCACCAGTAAGTCTCAATATTAATCCAACCAATCAGTCACAAACATAAACTGGGTGAGGTTCAAAGGATAAACCGTGCAACAATTTGAAACATAAAATACAAAACTCGTCAATTTTAAAGACAAGGGACACCATCTGAAATTTAGCATACAGATAAATAACAAAATTTGTAATCCACTTAATAATTAATGTATCGTACCGTACCAACCACTTTCTGTACCAATACTGATAACCATTTTAATGATGATCGGTACTCTCGTACCGGTATCGGTATGAAACCAATCTCTTTAGAGTAATGACTAATAAGATAAAAGTGATATAACCATAGAGGTCAAAATCATAATTTACTCCTTTTTACTTTAATATAGCACTTAAAATTATTATTATTATATAATAAAGTTTTCCATTTGGACTTGGGAGTGCCCCTAGGGAACTCTTGAGTGTTTTTCTTAATAACCGATCAACGAAAATGCCATAATTTTAAAGTCTCTTTCACTCCGGAAAGTGGCGAAACAAAATAATGCCCCAATTATGGGTCATTATTCGACACGTGTCATCCTAGTCAGTATGGGGCATTATTCCAAAAGTGGCGTAATGGGGCATTATTCCAATAATGCCCAATCAATCATTTCACAAATATTTTTTTTTTAATTTAAAACATAAAAATCTTCATTAATTTAAAATAAAAATTACACTACTTGAAATAAAAAAAAACCGAAAAAAAAACTGAAAATAAAAAAACCGAAAAAAAATAAAGTTAAAAAAAAGGATGATCTAGAGTCCATATTTTTCTCGAATTTTTTGGCGACGCATTTGGACAAGGATCAACGCGTCGCCTTGGAGGTGGTCGATCGGTTTGGACAAAAACTCAATGTCCTTTTCCATTTGTCTCGCCTCTTGCATCTCGTTAAACTTTTTGGTTTCGGCCACCCGTTTTTCATAATCTCATAACGTTGGTGGCCGAGGTCGCGAATGTTTTGGAGACGACCGTTCATCTCCTCGAAATCTTCCTTTAACTCGAGATCGGAAGACGACTCGACCGTTTTTTTCCCGGTTCGCTTATCCTTTATTCTACCGGGCGGTCGGGTCAACTCTTCTTGAAGTTCCTCGTCAACGTCCACCACCTCATTTAGATTGACATTGCGGGCATCCGATGTCGGTGTTTCAGGGTCAACGGAGGATGATGTTTTTGACCGTTTAGCTCGACGTCTACTACTAGACGTCATGGTGTTTACTCGCGCCCACTTTGGACTTTTTCGTAGTAGATCCCAATACTTATAGTACGCGAAAGGGCATTTCGTTTTCTCGAACTCGTCCAAAGTCCTCGTTAAAACCCCGACGTCACCTTCACCGCTCGGGCGATTATCGAAGTTACGTTGGTACACTTCTTGGAACGCATGACACTTGTTGTTGATGTCGGTCCATTTGCTAGAAATGCAATCTTTGTCCCGATGTTCGTCGTGACCCCACATGCTATAAAAGAGTGCACGGACCCTATCCAAAAAACGGGGCACGTTTGAAAGTTTGCTACAAATTTAAAAAATAAAAGTAAAAATATAAGTAACAAAATAAGTAAAAAAAAATATAAAAGTTACCCATTTCGTGGTCCTCCGAAATGCCGAGCCACGCCCGAGTCAACGTGAATTCCTCATCCTTCGTCCATTTAAGGTGAGTTTTTGTACGTCGAGGTTCGTCTTTTTCCTTCTTCTTATGCGACCTTCTGCCGCGTCTCGATTTCTCTTGCACCGGTTCGGGTTGCGTCTCAGGCACGACATCGACATCGGGTTCGGGTTCGTCTTGTTCTTGTGACGGTTGCGACCCGCCGGCTTGACCATAGCCGAAGGTGGGAGGCACGAACGGAGTGGCGCCACTCAAGTAAGTCGCGTACGTTAACATGCTCGGGTCAATATCTTGAAGGTTAAACGTGTGTTGCGGTTGGGTTGTGTTCGGGTTCATGTGTCTTGCGGGGACACCAAAAGGGGGTCGGAATTGATGCATGATTGTATAAAATATAAAAGAAGTAGGAGAGAAAGTAAGTTTTTTTATAAAAAAATAGGAGAAAGTGGGTGATATATATATACTGGGTAAAATTTTGAATTAAAAAAAATAAACACATTTGACCGTTGGCAACGGTCCATTCTCGCCCCCTATGCAATTTCAGCGTTTTAAATAAAACGCCTGCAACAAATTTTTTCAAAAAAAAAACGCCGGACAACGCCGGGTGTAATGGGGGAAGGCGTTTTGGGGCGTTTTTTTTCAATTTTTTTAAAAAAATACCGCCCCACTACGGATGGTCTTACCGCTCTTCATGTAAGGAAATTCAAAGCTAAAACGATGAGAAATTCAAAAAAGAAAAACTAAAAATAATATATAAGAAAATTTTAATATATGTCATTATATTTCATCTACTTATGTAATTCTTCTCAAGGGGAGGGTTCATTTGAGAAGAAATTTAATGTGAGAAGAAAAAGAAGAAAGGGCATATTAGTAAAATACTATTTCATTTATAACTCATATCATTAATTTTTCTCTCTTTAATTAATTAGTCAAGTAATCATTAATTATCCTACATATAATCTACAAACCTACACATATCAAAATTTTTATACATATACCCTACACATTATGGAAATTTTATCCTACACAGTCGAAATTTATCCTACACACCTCGAAATATATCCTACACAACTCGTAATTTATCCTACACAACTAGTAATTTATTCTACACTTTAAATTAAGTTGTTTTTTTATTTGGAAAATGTATATATTTTGAAAAGGAGTTACAAATTTAATTTAGTTAGTTATTAAAGGGGAATAATACAAATTAATGATTTATGTAACTTTACCAATATACCCTTATATTAAAATTAAATGCAAATATTAAATGAAGTAAAATGAAGCATTCTTATTGGTTGAAACCTCTTCTTTTTTCTTCTTACAAAAAAATTCTTCTCATATGAACCCTCCACTTCTTCTCAAATTGTTAGCAAGTAACTTTAAATCCGATTTGCATGATATAACTTAGCTCTTGATACCGAAACATGTCAAAATTAAATATGCCAGTTATATTCTTTTATACACACACTAAATTATTCGTTTATATATTTACTAGGTTATCACCCGGGTAGGAAAATTTAAATTACATTAATAAAAATTTCAACACACACTGATTCATTTCTATTTAAAATTAAAATCAAACCATACCTATGAGTTAAATATTGCATCAAGAGTAACACTGACTTGGCTTCAACGCATATTGTGTTGTAAACTTCTTTTAATATAAAAAACTTTGTACCCAAGCCCATAATATTGTAATTAAGTATGAAATTAAAAACCCAAAAATAAGAGAGCTTACTTTTACAGGTTGATTTTAAGGTATACAAATAATTAATTCTATTCCTACACTAAACTACAGGTCAATGTAAACCAAAATTACAAAGAAGTAAGCCTTATACATCCACTGTCTACCCCTGAACCCCTAATATTATGAGTTTTACATGTCACTAACCGTCTAGCCAATCCTTGATCACCAACAGGAACATCTAACGAAGCTCGGGGAATTTTAGGAAATGTTTTTTTGACATTTGGTAGCGCTTTTATCCTGATTTTTCTTTCGTCAATAACTGTTTCACCGTTTTCATCTCCAACATCAGCAGGAAGCTTAGAAATAGCAATCTCTTCTTCCTTCTTATCACGCGGAAAATAGAGCGGAAGAAGTCTACATACACAAATCAAACATAAGTGCACATTTTACATAAATCGCTCGAAACCGCCACCCATACTGCATAGGAACTAAAACGCATCAACCAGCTTACCTCTTATATATTTCAGTATCGTTTGCTGTCGTTAAGCAAAATACCACACCTGTAATTTTATCCTTTTGTTTCTCAAGAAACCGACGTACAGTTCCTGAGAGAAATAAGCATTGGTAAATATAAAGTATCAATCAAGTACAAGTAATATATAAACAAAGTAACAAAAAAACATGTATAAATAATACACTTTTATCTGCGTGTTCCTTAAAAGTAACTTACTTATTGCCGCGTGAGCTGCTGGTTCCCTTGGGTAATTTTTCGCCTCTGTGTATATGCAGCCCATTGCAATGCTGTATAAACAGAGATCAGTAACAGTAAGCTAATATTACCATATATACAGCACGATATGAAAAACTGGACAAAAGTAAGATGATTGTATAAATAGCCTTTGAAGCCCGTTTTCTATTTGAGAAAAAGCCGCAAATAATAACACTTCTCACATACACAATGGTTTCGCATCAAATGCTCTGAATGTATGGCCTAAAACAATATACCACATACATGAATTGACTTTTACCTCTTACAGCAACATTTGACGGTTTCAAAGAACAATAAAAAGATTCAAGTGTCACCTGTTGTCATGGGACTTGATTCTGATGGTTTCTCAGTTGGTTTCGCATGCACATCCACATCCAACTCTTAGATCTACAAAACAATTAAAAACTAACATGAATAAACCATGAGCGTTCTATAAATGAATAACCATAGTCACCTAATTCACGGTTCGCTCCGGTTCAGGTACGCGGTTCGCTAGATGCGACGAATTCGGTACGGAGGGGGTATGTTCATTTCGGTACGATCCGGTACGGTGTACCATTGAGTCCGGTTCTGTATACACAAATTAAAACAAAAATTACTAAATTCAACTAACCAAAATCCGTTATTCAGGAATTGGCAGCGAATTGGATCGAAATCGAATTCCATATGGTACAGTTCGTACCAATTCGAAATCCGTGGCCAATCGGTTTGATTTTGGTAACTATGTGAATAACTATAAAATGAATAAAACATAAAAAATTGGTACCTGAAATCCCAAACTCAACGGTTACGAACAGAGGCTATTGTTTCTTTTTTACCTGCAAGTTGATGCAACTTTATCAAATTAGATTAGATTATAAAGGAAAAAAAAATAAGTTTCATGTAGCCAAGCAGGTTATTTTTCAGTGTAAATAAAGGTTTATGATTACGGTTTCGTTGTGCATGTCAGCAAACGTGTATTCATACCCTCTTGTCGATATGGATGTATTTTTTTCTATTTCTTCAAATCTGACCATAATAACACCCGTATATTAAACATATTAGTGATGAATCTGAACGAATAAAATGTATATTATCTTGTACCAATAGCGTTGAGCAGCTCTAAACCTGGGTTAACGTGTATTTATGTCACACGCGTGTAGCCCTAGCTAAGAAAACATTTTTACGTTAGAGCATATAAAAATTGTTAGTCAGAATAGTTTTTAGGTTATGAAAAAAAAGTCACCTCTGGTCTTGAAGTGTTGTTTTAAGGAGCTTCTTGTTGACTCGGGTTAGTACGTCTAATATCTTGTCGAGTTGAGTTCTTAATCGTGGATTGGCTTAGTAACCCTGTACCAAATAAACTTATTGGTTGAGGACCAGAATCCAGTTTCACTTCGGAGTTGGGTCACCCGGTCTTGTAAAAATTATATGTAATCATAAACTTAGTTGATGAACGGTCAATAACATAGGTTTTTTTTTAAATAAAAGCTAATTAATTTTGATACAACATTATTAAAATCAAGATAAACAAAACCCAACCTAGTTTAATTAAAAGAAAAAATACACATCGCTTTGGTTGAAAGGCATATTAAAAACAAAGACCCTGGAAACCTAACTTTCTTTCTATGTTCTAATCAACCGCATAACGAAAAATCCAATATTATACACTACAAAAAAAAAATTCGGTAAAATTAACAGTGCGAAGGGAAAACACAAGAAGCGAAATCCAATATTATGCATGAGCTTTCTAGTAAACAAACTATGATCAACAACATACATGTCAAGTACCCGTCCGTCCAATTGCATGTAGAAAGAACATACTAACTGTTACGACCGCTTATTCATATGAATAAAAACAACAACCTTATCAATTTCAAGAACTTATAGTTAACATTGTTTATAAACTTTTTAACAAAATTTGGGCATGACCCGTCCGTAGGACGAGCATACCCCCTGTTTGTACACATAATAAACATCATCCGTCTACGACCCTATTAACATTAAACTACCCAAAACCAAGACAACAAGTTTTCAAGTGTAAGACTCCTAACAAGATGAAACAGAATGACAAGACATAGACCCAAAAAGTATGCATATAAACTAGCGGAAGCGTTCGGTATAACAAGGCTTAGACATGTGCTCGCTCCAAGCTCCGGATCGCCTATAGTGAGGTTTTACCTACATTCAACAACACGGATTTTGAAAGCTAGTCATCATACTAGTTATATATAAACCTTTCGTTTAAATTCAATTCATTTATGAACATCCATCTTTCTTACGCGTTAGACTACCCAATACTTGGGTTTTGCATAAATACTCTCAATGAGAGTTAAGCATACATAAAACTACCCAAATACTTGGGCTTGGCATAAACACTCTCCATGAGAGTTAAGCATACATATCCAACCCGTTTAACCGGGTTGATTGCTTTCAACATAAAATTCTTCATTCTATCCGTATAACGGATTAAGCTTCTAGCATTTAGCATAGCATACGATACCACTCGTTCAAATCGGGTGGAAGCTTATTCGTGATCGACTTGTTCACTAGAACCGGTCGACTTGCATAACTTATCACAATCCTCATAATAGCCAAACCCGCAAGGGATTTGCTAGTTAGTTACTAATCATCGTAACGTTTTAACAATATCTAATTATGATGTTATAACAAGATTATAAATAAGATATTTGTATGCAACGAAACATACCTCGGTCTTGAGATCCTTCCGATTTCTTAGAATTCGAACCTTCTTCCTTCACACCTAGATCAACATATTCATTCATTCGTTTAGTACCCTAACTTTCATTCTATCACATTTCAATTTACACATAATTACTCTTTCGAGCATTTCATCAAACACCTAGTGTGCGTTGCATCAATAAAGCATAGTGTACAAGCATTTCAAGCATGATTTGCTATTCATCCTATATGTCATCACTACTCAATCTAATTCTTACAATTCCTTTAATCTATATCAATTTATCTAGCATTCGGGGTACTACAAGCTGAATTACATGCCAAATTACATATATTCATCATTCCTATAATCTTCATATTCATAGCACAAATTTCACAAAGTGGGTTTATAGAGGCTTCCTTTCAATTAACCAAAATAAAGCATGATTTCTACTCTAAGGAGTATCCTTAACATCTAAACAACACGAATCATATCACAATTTCATGATTGGGTCGAAACCCTACTTCTACAACTCATCAAATCTAGAAATTCGACTTACCACTTGATTGGGTATGGATAATTGATCGAGTTTTTACCACATGCAACTGATAAACATCGATTTTTCCTTGTTAATTTGGTGAATTTGATGAGAACAAGGGTGAACCCTTGTTTTTCTTTGCTCCAGGTCGATCCACACACGTACTGTGTGTGGGTTTTGTTTTTGTTTTTCTCTTAATTAGCCCCCTTTATTCATTAGTTACACATTTAGTCCTCCCACTTGAGGGAGTATTTAACTTAAGTCTTTTACTTAACTAGTTATCAATAAATCAAAACTTTCCACTAACCAAGTTAATTTCCTTATTTATCATTTCCCATATTTTGGGGTGTTACAAGTCTACCCCCCTTAAAAGAGGTTTCGTCCCCGAAACCTGATTATATAACAACTTTAAATATTGACATACCGAAAAGAAAAGGATAGTGTTTCCTCATTTCATCTTCTGCTTCCCATGTGAGATCCGAACCTTTTCGGTGTTGCCATTGCACCAACACTTGTTTAACAGTTTTGTTGCGGAGATTCTTTACTTTGAAGTCTTTAATGGCTACGGGTCTTTCGACGTAGTTTAATCCCTCGTCCAACTCAATATCATCGAGTGGTACTAGTGCTGTTTCGTCCGTAGGACTCTTCCTCAACTGCGACACGTGGAAGGTATTATGAATCCCGTCTAGAGTAGGCGGTAGTTCTAATCGATATGCGACTCTTCCAACTCGAGCCAAGACTTTGAACGGTCCAATATATCGAGGACCTAATTTGCCCCGCTTGCGAAAACGGATTATACCCTTCCATGGGGACACTTTCAACAGAGCGAAATCTCCGACTTGAAATTCAATAGGTCGCCTTTTCTTTTTCGCGTAAACTTTTTGCCGATCCTGGGCCGCTTTCAGTCGCGCTCTTACCAATTTTATCTTTTCATTTGTTACAGCTATTAGATCACTTGGCGCAAGCTCTCTTTGCCCCACTTCACCCCAACATACGGGAGTTCTACATTTTCTTCTGTACAGGAGTTCATATGGAGCCATTTTAATGCCACTATGGTAACTATTATTATAAGAGAATTCCACTAGGGGTAGATGGTCAGCCCAGCTTCCCCCAAAGTCTAATGCACACGCTCTCAACATATCGATAAGTGTTTGAATGGTTCTTTCTGACTGGCCGTCAGTCTGAGGGTGGTAGGCGGTGCTTATGTGTAACCTCGTGCCCACACTCTCGTGAAACTTTCGCCAGTAACGTGAGGTAAATCTGGTGTCCCGGTCCGAAACGATTGACACAGGCACCCCGTGTCGAGATATGATTTCATTCATATATATTTCTGCCATTATCTCAGAGGAGTAAGCCTCTTTGATAGGTAGAAAATGAGCGCTTTTCGTAAGCCGATCTACGATTACCCATATTGTATCGTACCCCTTTTTCGTTCTAGGGAGTTTAGTTACCAAATCCATTGTTAGTTCCTCCCATTTCCAGACCAGAATTTCCAAAGGTTGCAACTCCCCGTATGGTTTTTGATGCTCTACTTTCACTTGGGAACATGTTAAGCATTTCGCGACATACTTCACGATATCACGTTTCATGCCCGGCCACCAATAATTGGTTTTTAAGTCTTGGTACATCTTTGTAGCCCCGGGGTGAACCGAATATCGTGACTTATGAGCTTCTTCAAGTAACGCAGTCTTGACTTCACAGAAACGAGGTATCCAAATTCGGCCGAATCTCGTCTTGAGTCCGATCGAATTTTCTTCTAGTTTATCGGTTACTCCTTTTAATCTTTCTTTCTTTTCATCTTCCGCTCCAAGCGACTTTATTTGAGAATCACGTATCGTTTCGAGTAATCGTGGCGTAACTATCATCTTCATGGATTTTACTCTAATAGGAGACGGATACTCTTTTCGGCTTAACGCGTCGGCTACCACATTCGCTTTTCCCGGGTGGTAAAAGATATCACAATCGTAATCCTTGATAAGTTCTAACCACCTCCGTTGCCTCATATTTAAGTCTTTCTGTTCAAAGAAATACTTAAGGCTTTTGTGATCTGAGTAAATTGTGCATTTAACGCCATATAGATAATGCCGCCAAATTTTTAAGGCAAATACTACCGCTGCCAGTTCCAAATCGTGTGTTGGGTAGTTTACTTCATGCAGCTTCAGTTGTCGTGAAGCATATGCGATAACCCTTCCCCTTTGCATCAAAACGCAACCTAAACCTTGATGTGAAGCGTCTGAATAGACCACCAGGTCTTCAGTCCCATCCGGTAATGTCAAGACCGGTGGACATGAAAACTTCTCTTTTAATACTCGAAAGGCCTCCTCCTGTTCTTTACCCCACACAAACTTCTCTTTCTTCCTCGTCAGCTTTGTTAAGGGCAAGGCTATCTTCGAAAAATCCTGTATGAACCTTCTGTAATATCCCGCAAGGCCTAGAAAACTTCTTATTTCAGTCGGGTTCTTCGGAGGAACCCATTTCATTACAGCATCGATTTTTTATGGATCTACTAAGACACCCTCCGAATTGATCACATGACCCAGAAACTGCACCTCTCTGAGCCAAAAGGCGCATTTTGAAAATTTCGCGTAAAGTTTCTCTTTACGGAGAACTTCAAGTACTTCACGCAAGTGTCTTGCATGTTCGGCCTTGCTTCGCGAGTAGACTAGAATATCATCTATGAACACGATCACAGATTTATCTAACATGGGGCGACATACCCTGTTCATAAGATCCATAAACGCAGCCGGCGCATTCGTCAGCCCGAAAGACATGACTAAAAATTCATAATGCCCATAACGGGTTCTGAACGCGGTTTTCGGAATATCTTCTTCCCGTACTCTAACTTGATGGTAACCCGAACGCAAATCTATCTTGGACAACCAACTCGCCCCTTGCAATTGATCAAAAAGATCGTCAATTCTTGGTAAAGGGTAGCGGTTCTTGACATTTAGCTTGTTTAATTCTCTGTAGTCGATGCACATGCGCATCGACCCGTCTTTCTTCTTAACAAATAAGACAGGCGCTCCCCAAGGTGACACACTCGGACGTATAAAGCCCCTGTCTAGCAAGTCTTGTAATTGTGTCATTAGCTCCCGCATTTCGGTGGGAGCCAATCTATAAGAAGCCTTCGCAACCGGCTTCGCAACCGGATTCAGTTCGATGCGAAACTCTATTTCTCTTTCGGGGGGAAGTCCCGGCAGTTCATCCGGAAATACATCCGGAAATTCATTCACGATCTCTAGATCTTCAAGCTTCGGAAAATCTCGTTGAGCATCTACCACGTAAGCTAGGTATGCCTTACCCCCGTTAAGTGTTTACTTAGCGGCTTGAACGCGGGTACAAAGTTTCGCTTCCATCCTTCTCTCTCCTTGTATAGTTATTCGTTTTCCACTTGGGAACTGAACATGTACCGTTTTGGTTTCACAATTAATTCCCGCTTGGTGTCGGGCCATCCAATCCATACCCACTATCATTTTGAATTCCCCCAGAACCATAGGTATGAGGTCGATATCAAATTCTTCATCTTCTATGGTAAATTTGCAATTTTTACAAATCTCGTGTAGCATATAAATCTTACTATCAGCTATCTCTACTTCTAAAGGCATTGGCATTCGTTCGATCTTAAATGAAGGATGTTGTATGATTTCATTTGAAATAAACGACATTGTGGCCCCGGTATCAAATAAAACATAAACCGGTATAGAGTTTAGTAGAAAGATACCTGAAACCACATTCGGATGAGACTTAGCTTCTTCGGAGGTGATTTGAAACATCCTCCCTTTTGCTTTAGAGCTTTCTTCGTTCTTTCCCTCCTTCTTTGATCCTTGTTGGAGTTTTGGACACTCCGTTTTCACATGCCCCTTTTCAAAACATTTGAAACAAGTCTTCGAGTTATTTGGACATTGAAAAGACGAATGTCCCTCCTTACCACACTTGTAGCACCCCTTCTTGCCTAACAGACACTCCCTAGTATGAAGCTTTCCACAAGTCTTACAAGAAGGGATACCACCTTTCGACTTATCATTCCTTCCTTGATCTTGATACCTCCCCTTTTTGGATGGACTCGAACTTGCACCTTTCTCGCTTGATCTCTTTTCCCCACGTTCTTCTTGTCTCTTAATTTCGATTTCTCTATCCCGTGCCAGATTGATGAGCTCATCTAGGGTTTCACATTTCGAAGGAGTAATGAACTCCCTAAATTCCACCTTTAACACCCCATAAAAGCGGTTGATCTTCATCCTTTCAGTCTTCACAAAATCCCCACAGAACTTCATCTTATCCATGAAAGTATTTGATATTTCATTTATCGACTCGTTTTTCTGTCGGAGGCGCAAGAAATCCTCCTGGATCTTATCAATAGCGGACTGTGGGTAATGATATCTCATGAAGGGCTCATTAAACTCTTGCCAAGACATCACTTGGAGTTGATCCTCCCCTTTTTCTTTACTGTGTGCATCCCACCAATCTTTTGCCTAAAAAGTGAGTTGGCCAGTAGCGAACATCACCTTATCTTTATTATCACAACGACTTCGAATAAATACCGCTTCTATATTTGAAATCCATCTTTGGCATGCAATCGGGTCAATTTTGCCATCATACGTTGCGGGATTGCACGCCATAAAGTCTTTATACGTGCACCTTCGTTCTTTGCTTTTGTTTCTAGATCCCTCTAGCAGTTCTTTCAGTTCTTCAATCTTGCTAGTCATCATGGCGTCCACAACTCCCAACACCCGACTTTCTACTTCTTGAGCTAATCGTGGAAGATTAGCTTGCATAACCCCTTCTGCCACTTCCGTAACTTTATTGTACATTGCTTCTTGACGAGCAGTATCATCGTCATCATTATCGTTTCTTGCATCAGCCATCTACACAATATCATGCTTCTCGTTTAATATAAATCACAAACTTTCCGTTTATCATTACTCATTAATCATCATTCACTTATTCCATTTCATGTCATTTGCTTCATTTCTTTTGATTCTTACGAATCCATTCTTGTTATGATCACTATTCGTGATTACATACACTTATTAAGCCTTATACGGACTTTCCGTAGTTATTAATTAAGTCTTCGGACATCCCAACAACAAAACATGTAAAAACAAACAAAAATCAGCGGGCTGCATTAGGTGAGCCGTCGGCGACGGGTAGCTTGCCCGTCGGCGACGGGCTCTTGATTTGGGCGTCGGACACAAATCCTCGTCGACAGAAGGTTAAAGCGTCGGACAAAGGTGGGCCGTCGGCGACGGGGGGTTAACCCGTCGGCGACGGGCCCTCGTTTAACAAAACGCTGCAGGTTGTTTTTTGGCTGTTCCGACTACTTTCCGAGTCCGTTTTCAGCTTCCCGGGTCTCGGGATTTCTCATTTAGCCCATATTAACGCTTCATAACATAACAAATCTTAACTCTTAAACCGTAGTGCATTATACATGTTCATATTAAACGAATGTTTAAAATTTTACCTCCTTGGCGATCTTGGAGCGAGCATACTTGCATGAGCCATCGGTTTGAGTCCGAGCATTAAGACTCTTGCCGAATCCCTCAAACCTTGGGCTCTGATACCAACTTGTTACGACCGCTTATTCATATGAATAAAAACAACAACCTTATCAATTTCAAGAACTTATAGTTAACATTGTTTATAAACTTTTTAACAAAATTTGGGCATGACCCGTCCGTAGGACGAGCATACCCCCTGTTTGTACACATAATAAACATCATCCATCTACGACCCTATTAACATTAAACTACCCAAAACCAAGACAACAAGTTTTCAAGTGTAAGACTCCTAACAAGATGAAACAGAATGACAAGACATAGACCCAAAAAGTATGCATATAAACTAGCGGAAGCGTTCGGTATAACAAGGCTTAGACATGTGCTCGCTCCAAGCTCCGGATCGCCTATAGTGAGGTTTTACCTACATTCAACAACACGGATTTTGAAAGTTAGTCATCATACTAGTTATATATAAACCTTTCGTTTAAATTCAATTCATTTATGAACATCCATCTTTCTTACGCGTTAGACTACCCAATACTTGGGTTTTGCATAAATACTCTCAATGAGAGTTAAGCATACATAAAACTACCCAAATACTTGGGCTTGGCATAAACACTCTCCATGAGAGTTAAGCATACATATCCAACCCCTTTAACCGGGTTGATTGCTTTCAACATAAAATTCTTCATTCTATCCGTATAACGGATTAAGCTTCTAGCATTTAGCATAGCATACGATACCACTCGTTCAAATCGGGTGGAAGCTTATTCGTGATCGACTTGTTCACTAGAACCGGTCGACTTGCATAACTTATCACAATCCTCATAATAGCCAAACCCGCAAGGGATTTGCTAGTTAGTTACTAATCATCGTAACGTTTTAACAATATCTAATTATGATGTTATAACAAGATTATAAATAAGATATTTGTATGCAACGAAACATACCTCGGTCTTGAGATCCTTCCGATTTCTTAGAATTCGAACCTTCTTCCTTCACACCTAGATCAACATATTCATTCATTCGTTTAGTACCCTAACTTTCATTCTATCACATTTCAATTTACACATAATTACTCTTTCGAGCATTTCATCAAACACCTAGTGTGCGTTGCATCAATAAAGCATAGTGTACAAGCATTTCAAGCATGATTTGCTATTCATCCTATATGTCATCACTACTCAATCTAATTCTTACAATTCCTTTAATCTATATCAATTTATCTAGCATTCGGGGTACTACAAGCTGAATTACATGCCAAATTACATATATTCATCATTCCTATAATCTTCATATTCATAGCACAAATTTCACAAAGTGGGTTTATAGAGGCTTCCTTTCAATTAACCAAAATAAAGCATGATTTCTACTCTAAGGAGTATCCTTAACATCTAAACAACACGAATCATATCACAATTTCATGATTGGGTCGAAACCCTACTTCTACAACTCATCAAATCTAGAAATTCGACTTACCACTTGATTGGGTATGGATAATTGATCGAGTTTTTACCACATGCAACTGATAAACATCGATTTTTCCTTGTTAATTTGGTGAATTTGATGAGAACAAGGGTGAACCCTTGTTTTTCTTTGCTCCAGGTCGATCCACACACGTACTGTGTGTGGGTTTTGTTTTTGTTTTTCTCTTAATTAGCCCCCTTTATTCATTAGTTACACATTTAGTCCTCCCACTTGAGGGAGTATTTAACTTAAGTCTTTTACTTAACTAGTTATCAATAAATCAAAACTTTCCACTAACCAAGTTAATTTCTTTATTTATCATTTACCATATTTTGGGGTGTTACAAGTCTACCCCCCTTAAAAGAGGTTTCGTCCCCGAAACCTGATTATATAACAACTTTAAATATTGACATACCGAAAAGAAAAGGATAGTGTTTCCTCATTTCATCTTCTGCTTCCCATGTGAGATCCGAACCTTTTCGGTGTTGCCATTGCACCAACACTTGTTTAACAGTTTTGTTGCGGAGATTCTTTACTTTGAAGTCTTTAATGGCTACGGGTCTTTCGACGTAGTTTAATCCCTCGTCCAACTCAATATCATCGAGTGGTACTAGTGCTGTTTCGTCCGTAGGACTCTTCCTCAACTGCGACACGTGGAAGGTATTATGAATCCCGTCTAGAGTAGGCGGTAGTTCTAATCGATATGCGACTCTTCCAACTCGAGCCAAGACTTTGAACGGTCCAATATATCGAGGACCTAATTTGCCCCGCTTGCGAAAACGGATTATACCCTTCCATGGGGACACTTTCAACAGAGCGAAATCTCCGACTTGAAATTCAATAGGTCGCCTTTTCTTTTTCGCGTAAACTTTTTGCCGATCCTGGGCCGCTTTCAGTCGCGCTCTTACCAATTTTATCTTTTCATTTGTTACAGCTATTAGATCACTTGGCGCAAGCTCTCTTTGCCCCACTTCACCCCAACATACGGGAGTTCTACATTTTCTTCTGTACAGGAGTTCATATGGAGCCATTTTAATGCCACTATGGTAACTATTATTATAAGAGAATTCCACTAGGGGTAGATGGTCAGCCCAGCTTCCCCCAAAGTCTAATGCACACGCTCTCAACATATCGATAAGTGTTTGAATGGTTCTTTCTGACTGGCCGTCAGTCTGAGGGTGGTAGGCGGTGCTTATGTGTAACCTCGTGCCCACACTCTCGTGAAACTTTCGCCAGTAACGTGAGGTAAATCTGGTGTCCCGGTCCGAAACGATTGACACAGGCACCCCGTGTCGAGATATGATTTCATTCATATATATTTCTGCCATTATCTCAGAGGAGTAAGCCTCTTTGATAGGTAGAAAATGAGCGCTTTTCGTAAGCCGATCTACGATTACCCATATTGTATCGTACCCCTTTTTCGTTCTAGGGAGTTTAGTTACCAAATCCATTGTTAGTTCCTCCCATTTCCAGACCGGAATTTCCAAAGGTTGCAACTCCCCGTATGGTTTTTGATGCTCTACTTTCACTTGGGAACATGTTAAGCATTTCGCGACATACTTCACGATATCACGTTTCATGCCCGGCCACCAATAATTGGTTTTTAAGTCTTGGTACATCTTTGTAGCCCCGGGGTGAACCGAATATCGTGACTTATGAGCTTCTTCAAGTAACGCAGTCTTGACTTCACAGAAACGAGGTATCCAAATTCGGCCGAATCTCGTCTTGAGTCCGATCGAATTTTCTTCTAGTTTATCGGTTACTCCTTTTAATCTTTCTTTCTTTTCATCTTCCGCTCCAAGCGACTTTATTTGAGAATCACGTATCGTTTCGAGTAATCGTGGCGTAACTATCATCTTCATGGATTTTACTCTAATAGGAGACGGATACTCTTTTCGGCTTAACGCGTCGGCTACCACATTCGCTTTTCCCGGGTGGTAAAAGATATCACAATCGTAATCCTTGATAAGTTCTAACCACCTCCGTTGCCTCATATTTAAGTCTTTCTGTTCAAAGAAATACTTAAGGCTTTTGTGATCTGAGTAAATTGTGCATTTAACGCCATATAGATAATGCCGCCAAATTTTTAAGGCAAATACTACCGCTGCCAGTTCCAAATCGTGTGTTGGGTAGTTTACTTCATGCAGCTTCAGTTGTCGTGAAGCATATGCGATAACCCTTCCCCTTTGCATCAAAACGCAACCTAAACCTTGATGTGAAGCGTCTGAATAGACCACCAGGTCTTCAGTCCCATCCGGTAATGTCAAGACCGGTGGACATGAAAACTTCTCTTTTAATACTCGAAAGGCCTCCTCCTGTTCTTTACCCCACACAAACTTCTCTTTCTTCCTCGTCAGCTTTGTTAAGGGCAAGGCTATCTTCGAAAAATCCTGTATGAACCTTCTGTAATATCCCGCAAGGCCTAGAAAACTTCTTATTTCAGTCGGGTTCTTCGGAGGAACCCATTTCATTACAGCATCGATTTTTTATGGATCTACTAAGACACCCTCCGAATTGATCACATGACCCAGAAACTGCACCTCTCTGAGCCAAAAGGCGCATTTTGAAAATTTCGCGTAAAGTTTCTCTTTACGGAGAACTTCAAGTACTTCACGCAAGTGTCTTGCATGTTCGGCCTTGCTTCGCGAGTAGACTAGAATATCATCTATGAACACGATCACAGATTTATCTAACATGGGGCGACATACCCTGTTCATAAGATCCATAAACGCAGCCGGCGCATTCGTCAGCCCGAAAGACATGACTAAAAATTCATAATGCCCATAACGGGTTCTGAACGCGGTTTTCGGAATATCTTCTTCCCGTACTCTAACTTGATGGTAACCCGAACGCAAATCTATCTTGGAGAACCAACTCGCCCCTTGCAATTGATCAAAAAGATCGTCAATTCTTGGTAAAGGGTAGCGGTTCTTGACATTTAGCTTGTTTAATTCTCTGTAGTCGATGCACATGCGCATCGACCCGTCTTTCTTCTTAACAAATAAGACAGGCGCTCCCCAAGGTGACACACTCGGACGTATAAAGCCCCTGTCTAGCAAGTCTTGTAATTGTGTCATTAGCTCCCGCATTTCGGTGGGAGCCAATCTATAAGAAGCCTTCGCAACCGGCTTCGCAACCGGATTCAGTTCGATGCGAAACTCTATTTCTCTTTCGGGGGGAAGTCCCGGCAGTTCATCCGGAAATACATCCGGAAATTCATTCACGATCTCTAGATCTTCAAGCTTCGGAAAATCTCGTTGAGCATCTACCACGTAAGCTAGGTATGCCTTACCCCCGTTAAGTGTATACTTAGCGGCTTGAACGCGGGTACAAAGTTTCGCTTCCATCCTTCTCTCTCCTTGTATAGTTATTCGTTTTCCACTTGGGAACTGAACATGTACCGTTTTGGTTTCACAATTAATTCCCGCTTGGTGTCGGGCCATCCAATCCATACCCACTATCATTTTGAATTCCCCCAGAACCATAGGTATGAGGTCGATATCAAATTCTTCATCTTCTATGGTAAATTTGCAATTTTTACAAATCTCGTGTAGCATATAAATCTTACTATCAGCTATCTCTACTTCTAAAGGCATTGGCATTCGTTCGATCTTAAATGAAGGATGTTGTATGATTTCATTTGAAATAAACGACATTGTGGCCCCGGTATCAAATAAAACATAAACCGGTATAGAGTTTAGTAGAAAGATACCTGAAACCACATTCGGATGAGACTTAGCTTCTTCGGAGGTGATTTGAAACATCCTCCCTTTTGCTTTAGAGCTTTCTTCGTTCTTTCCCTCCTTCTTTGATCCTTGTTGGAGTTTTGGACACTCCGTTTTCACATGCCCCTTTTCAAAACATTTGAAACAAGTCTTCGAGTTATTTGGACATTGAAAAGACGAATGTCCCTCCTTACCACACTTGTAGCACCCCTTCTTGCCTAACAGACACTCCCTAGTATGAAGCTTTCCACAAGTCTTACAAGAAGGGATACCACCTTTCGACTTATCATTCCTTCCTTGATCTTGATACCTCCCCTTTTTGGATGGACTCGAACTTGCACCTTTCTCGCTTGATCTCTTTTCCCCACGTTCTTCTTGTCTCTTAATTTCGATTTCTCTATCCCGTGCCAGATTGATGAGCTCATCTAGGGTTTCACATTTCGAAGGAGTAATGAACTCCCTAAATTCCACCTTTAACACCCCATAAAAGCGGTTGATCTTCATCCTTTCAGTCTTCACAAAATCCCCACAGAACTTCATCTTATCCATGAAAGTATTTGATATTTCATTTATCGACTCGTTTTTCTGTCGGAGGCGCAAGAAATCCTCCTGGATCTTATCAATAGCGGACTGTGGGTAATGATATCTCATGAAGGGCTCATTAAACTCTTGCCAAGACATCACTTGGAGTTGATCCTCCCCTTTTTCTTTACTGTGTGCATCCCACCAATCTTTTGCCTAAAAAGTGAGTTGGCCAGTAGCGAACATCACCTTATCTTTATTATCACAACGACTTCGAATAAATACCGCTTCTATATTTGAAATCCATCTTTGGCATGCAATCGGGTCAATTTTGCCATCATACGTTGCGGGATTGCACGCCATAAAGTCTTTATACGTGCACCTTCGTTCTTTGCTTTTGTTTCTAGATCCCTCTAGCAGTTCTTTCAGTTCTTCAATCTTGCTAGTCATCATGGCGTCCACAACTCCCAACACCCGACTTTCTACTTCTTGAGCTAATCGTGGAAGATTAGCTTGCATAACCCCTTCTGCCACTTCCGTAACTTTATTGTACATTGCTTCTTGACGAGCAGTATCATCGTCATCATTATCGTTTCTTGCATCAGCCATCTACATAATATCATGCTTCTCGTTTAATATAAATCACAAACTTTCCGTTTATCATTACTCATTAATCATCATTCACTTATTCCATTTCATGTCATTTGCTTCATTTCTTTTGATTCTTACGAATCCATTCTTGTTATGATCACTATTCGTGATTACATACACTTATTAAGCCTTATACGGACTTTCCGTAGTTATTAATTAAGTCTTCGGACATCCCAACAACAAAACATGTAAAAACAAACAAAAATCAGCGGGCTGCATTAGGTGAGCCGTCGGCGACGGGTAGCTTGCCCGTCGGCGACGGGCTCTTGATTTGGGCGTCGGACACAAATCCTCGTCGACAGAAGGTTAAAGCGTCGGACAAAGGTGGGCCGTCGGCGACGGGGGGTTAACCCGTCGGCGACGGGCCCTCGTTTAACAAAACGCTGCAGGTTGTTTTTTGGCTGTTCCGACTACTTTCCGAGTCCGTTTTCAGCTTCCCGGGTCTCGGGATTTCTCATTTAGCCCATATTAACGCTTCATAACATAACAAATCTTAACTCTTAAACCGTAGTGCATTATACATGTTCATATTAAACGAATGTTTAAAATTTTACCTCCTTGGCGATCTTGGAGCGAGCATACTTGCATGAGCCATCGGTTTGAGTCCGAGCATTAAGACTCTTGCCGAATCCCTCAAACCTTGGGCTCTGATACCAACTTGTTACGACCGCTTATTCATATGAATAAAAACAACAACCTTATCAATTTCAAGAACTTATAGTTAACATTGTTTATAAACTTTTTAACAAAATTTGGGCATGACCCGTCCGTAGGACGAGCATACCCCCTGTTTGTACACATAATAAACATCATCCATCTACGACCCTATTAACATTAAACTACCCAAAACCAAGACAACAAGTTTTCAAGTGTAAGACTCCTAACAAGATGAAACAGAATGACAAGACATAGACCCAAAAAGTATGCATATAAACTAGCGGAAGCGTTCGGTATAACAAGGCTTAGACATGTGCTCGCTCCAAGCTCCGGATCGCCTATAGTGAGGTTTTACCTACATTCAACAACACGGATTTTGAAAGTTAGTCATCATACTAGTTATATATAAACCTTTCGTTTAAATTCAATTCATTTATGAACATCCATCTTTCTTACGCGTTAGACTACCCAATACTTGGGTTTTGCATAAATACTCTCAATGAGAGTTAAGCATACATAAAACTACCCAAATACTTGGGCTTGGCATAAACACTCTCCATGAGAGTTAAGCATACATATCCAACCCCTTTAACCGGGTTGATTGCTTTCAACATAAAATTCTTCATTCTATCCGTATAACGGATTAAGCTTCTAGCATTTAGCATAGCATACGATACCACTCGTTCAAATCGGGTGGAAGCTTATTCGTGATCGACTTGTTCACTAGAACCGGTCGACTTGCATAACTTATCACAATCCTCATAATAGCCAAACCCGCAAGGGATTTGCTAGTTAGTTACTAATCATCGTAACGTTTTAACAATATCTAATTATGATGTTATAACAAGATTATAAATAAGATATTTGTATGCAACGAAACATACCTCGGTCTTGAGATCCTTCCGATTTCTTAGAATTCGAACCTTCTTCCTTCACACCTAGATCAACATATTCATTCATTCGTTTAGTACCCTAACTTTCATTCTATCACATTTCAATTTACACATAATTACTCTTTCGAGCATTTCATCAAACACCTAGTGTGCGTTGCATCAATAAAGCATAGTGTACAAGCATTTCAAGCATGATTTGCTATTCATCCTATATGTCATCACTACTCAATCTAATTCTTACAATTCCTTTAATCTATATCAATTTATCTAGCATTCGGGGTACTACAAGCTGAATTACATGCCAAATTACATATATTCATCATTCCTATAATCTTCATATTCATAGCACAAATTTCACAAAGTGGGTTTATAGAGGCTTCCTTTCAATTAACCAAAATAAAGCATGATTTCTACTCTAAGGAGTATCCTTAACATCTAAACAACACGAATCATATCACAATTTCATGATTGGGTCGAAACCCTACTTCTACAACTCATCAAATCTAGAAATTCGACTTACCACTTGATTGGGTATGGATAATTGATCGAGTTTTTACCACATGCAACTGATAAACATCGATTTTTCCTTGTTAATTTGGTGAATTTGATGAGAACAAGGGTGAACCCTTGTTTTTCTTTGCTCCAGGTCGATCCACACACGTACTGTGTGTGGGTTTTGTTTTTGTTTTTCTCTTAATTAGCCCCCTTTATTCATTAGTTACACATTTAGTCCTCCCACTTGAGGGAGTATTTAACTTAAGTCTTTTACTTAACTAGTTATCAATAAATCAAAACTTTCCACTAACCAAGTTAATTTCTTTATTTATCATTTACCATATTTTGGGGTGTTACAAGTCTACCCCCCTTAAAAGAGGTTTCGTCCCCGAAACCTGATTATATAACAACTTTAAATATTGACATACCGAAAAGAAAAGAAAAGGATAGTGTTTCCTCATTTCATCTTCTGCTTCCCATGTGAGATCCGAACCTTTTCGGTGTTGCCATTGCACCAACACTTGTTTAACAGTTTTGTTGCGGAGATTCTTTACTTTGAAGTCTTTAATGGCTACGGCTCTTTCGACGTAGTTTAATCCCTCGTCCAACTCAATATCATCGAGTGGTACTAGTGCTGTTTCGTCCGTAGGACTCTTCCTCAACTGCGACACGTGGAAGGTATTATGAATCCCGTCTAGAGTAGGCGGTAGTTCTAATCGATATGCGACTCTTCCAACTCGAGCCAAGACTTTGAACAGTCCAATATATCGAGGACCTAATTTGCCCCGCTTGCGAAAACGGATTATACCCTTCCATGGGGACACTTTCAACAGAGCGAAATCTCCGACTTGAAATTCAATAGGTCGCCTTTTCTTTTTCGCGTAAACTTTTTGCCGATCCTGGGCCGCTTTCAGTCGCGCTCTTACCAATTTTATCTTTTCATTTGTTACAGCTATTAGATCACTTGGCGCAAGCTCTCTTTGCCCCACTTCACCCCAACATACGGGAGTTCTACATTTTCTTCTGTACAGGAGTTCATATGGAGCCATTTTAATGCCACTATGGTAACTATTATTATAAGAGAATTCCACTAGGGGTAGATGGTCAGCCCAGCTTCCCCCAAAGTCTAATGCACACGCTCTCAGCATATCGATAAGTGTTTGAATGGTTCTTTCTGACTGGCCGTCAGTCTGAGGGTGGTAGGCGGTGCTTATGTGTAACCTCGTGCCCACACTCTCGTGAAACTTTCGCCAGTAACGTGAGGTAAATCTGGTGTCCCGGTCCGAAACGATTGACACAGGCACCCCGTGTCGAGATATGATTTCATTCATATATATTTCTGCCATTATTTCAGAGGAGTAAGCCTCTTTGATAGGTAGAAAATGAGCGCTTTTCGTAAGCCGATCTACGATTACCCATATTGTATCGTACCCCTTTTTCGTTCTAGGGAGTTTAGTTACCAAATCCATTGTTAGTTCCTCCCATTTCCAGACCGGAATTTCCAAAGGTTGCAACTCCCCGTATGGTTTTTGATGCTCTACTTTCACTTGGGAACATGTTAAGCATTTCGCGACATACTTCACGATATCACGTTTCATGCCCGGCCACCAATAATTGGTTTTTAAGTCTTGGTACATCTTTGTAGCCCCGGGGTGAACCGAATATCGTGACTTATGAGCTTCTTCAAGTAACGCAGTCTTGACTTCACAGAAACGAGGTATCCAAATTCGGCCGAATCTCGTCTTGAGTCCGATCGAATTTTCTTCTAGTTTATCGGTTACTCCTTTTAATCTTTCTTTCTTTTCATCTTCCGCTCCAAGCGACTTTATTTGAGAATCACGTATCGTTTCGAGTAATCGTGGCGTAACTATCATCTTCATGGATTTTACTCTAATAGGAGACGGATACTCTTTTCGGCTTAACGCGTCGGCTACCACATTCGCTTTTCCCGGGTGGTAAAAGATATCACAATCGTAATCCTTGATAAGTTCTAACCACCTCCGTTGCCTCATATTTAAGTCTTTCTGTTCAAAGAAATACTTAAGGCTTTTGTGATCTGAGTAAATTGTGCATTTAACGCCATATAGATAATGCCGCCAAATTTTTAAGGCAAATACTACCGCTGCCAGTTCCAAATCGTGTGTTGGGTAGTTTACTTCATGCAGCTTCAGTTGTCGTGAAGCATATGCGATAACCCTTCCCCTTTGCATCAAAACGCAACCTAAACCTTGATGTGAAGCGTCTGAATAGACCACCAGGTCTTCAGTCCCATCCGGTAATGTCAAGACCGGTGGACATGATAACTTCTCTTTTAATACTCGAAAGGCCTCCTCCTGTTCTTTACCCCACACAAACTTCTCTTTCTTCCTCGTCAGCTTTGTTAAGGGCAAGGCTATCTTCGAAAAATCCTGTATGAACCTTCTGTAATATCCCGCAAGGCCTAGAAAACTTCTTATTTCAGTCGGGTTCTTCGGAGGAACCCATTTCATTACAGCATCGATTTTTTATGGATCTACTAAGACACCCTCCGAATTGATCACATGACCCAGAAACTGCACCTCTCTGAGCCAAAAGGCGCATTTTGAAAATTTCGCGTAAAGTTTCTCTTTACGGAGAACTTCAAGTACTTCACGCAAGTGTCTTGCATGTTCGGCCTTGCTTCGCGAGTAGACTAGAATATCATCTATGAACACGATCACAGATTTATCTAACATGGGGCGACATACCCTGTTCATAAGATCCATAAACGCAGCCGGCGCATTCGCAACCGGCTTCGCAACCGGATTCAGTTCGATGCGAAACTCTATTTCTCTTTCGGGGGGAAGTCCCGGCAGTTCATCCGGAAATACATCCGGAAATTCATTCACGATCTCTAGATCTTCAAGCTTCGGAAAATCTCGTTGAGCATCTACCACGTAAGCTAGGTATGCCTTACCCCCGTTAAGTGTATACTTAGCGGCTTGAACGCGGGTACAAAGTTTCGCTTCCATCCTTCTCTCTCCTTGTATAGTTATTCGTTTTCCACTTGGGAACTGAACATGTACCGTTTTGGTTTCACAATTAATTCCCGCTTGGTGTCGGGCCATCCAATCCATACCCACTATCATTTTGAATTCCCCCAGAACCATAGGTATGAGGTCGATATCAAATTCTTCATCTTCTATGGTAAATTTGCAATTTTTACAAATCTCGTGTAGCATATAAATCTTACTATCAGCTATCTCTACTTCTAAAGGCATTGGCATTCGTTCGATCTTAAATGAAGGATGTTGTATGATTTCATTTGAAATAAACGACATTGTGGCCCCGGTATCAAATAAAACATAAACCGGTATAGAGTTTAGTAGAAAGATACCTGAAACCACATTCGGATGAGACTTAGCTTCTTCGGAGGTGATTTGAAACATCCTCCCTTTTGCTTTAGAGCTTTCTTCGTTCTTTCCCTCCTTCTTTGATCCTTGTTGGAGTTTTGGACACTCCGTTTTCACATGCCCCTTTTCAAAACATTTGAAACAAGTCTTCGAGTTATTTGGACATTGAAAAGACGAATGTCCCTCCTTACCACACTTGTAGCACCCCTTCTTGCCTAACAGACACTCCCTAGTATGAAGCTTTCCACAAGTCTTACAAGAAGGGATACCACCTTTCGACTTATCATTCCTTCCTTGATCTTGATACCTCCCCTTTTTGGATGGACTCGAACTTGCACCTTTCTCGCTTGATCTCTTTTCCCCACATTCTTCTTGTCTCTTAATTTCGATTTCTCTATCCCGTGCCAGATTGATGAGCTCATCTAGGGTTTCACATTTCGAAGGAGTAATGAACTCCCTAAATTCCGCCTTTAACACCCCATAAAAGCGGTTGATCTTCATCCTTTCAGTCTTCACAAAATCCCCACAGAACTTCATCTTATCCATGAAAGTATTTGATATTTCATTTATCGACTCGTTTTTCTGTCGGAGGCGCAAGAAATCCTCCTGGATCTTATCAATAGCGGACTGTGGGCAATGATATCTCATGAAGGGCTCCTTAAACTCTTGCCAAGACATCACTTGGAGTTGATCCTTGACGTGCTTGTCGTGGTGCATGTAAATTTAATCCAAATAACCTAGTAGATAGTGGTAAATGGGTATCGAACTCAGGGAGTATGTGGAAAGTGTGTCGATTATGTAGCTTTGTACTTGAAAAAAAATAAACTAGAGATTGCAGAAATTTAAAGTCCAAGAGATGATTGTTTTGATCTTAACATTAACTTAATTAAATTGCAAATTAAAGATTGGTGTTGTAACAGATTAAGAAGAAGTGACCATCTTAGATTTCAGGTTGTCATCCACATTAACATTTATGCTTTAACTAGAAAGAACCACATAGACATGGTTCGTGTTTGAGTATTTGTTGTGATAAAAGAGAACTAAGTACTCGGGTTGCAAAACGCGAGGTTGTTACTCGATGATCAAATGATAATTATCTAACCCTTAATCCGCCCACAATATCTTGATTACCAACGGAACCCAGAACGTATGGTTTAGATTAACATTAAACAAGAATCAATACTTGACAAACAAACATTCAAATACCATAATAACTTACAAACATTCAAAGTTATTATTCTAGAAATTCAAACATAACATAATGTTTCAAGACAAACCTTACATCTAAGATAATCACCAAGAGTTTTAGCTACTCATCTCCTGCACTACCATACTTGTTCTTGAAAGTAATATTGTTCAAAGAAAGAGAGAGTAAAGATTGATTCTTTCACAACTCAATGACATGGGTTTAAATAGATGATCACAAGCCCCCAAGCCTTGATAATTACTCCCAAGTTCGGCCCTTGCATGCAGCTGAAACAAGACTCCAAAGATAGGCCCCTATAGGAGATTCTCCAGTAGCAATTAATAGCAAAACACAATTTTTTGTCAGATAGCGCCGTAACCTACGGCTCACTGCCGTAGGCTACGGCAGTCTACAAGTCTTCTCGGTCAACCAGGGTGCCGTAACCTACGGCCCTCCTGCCGTAGGTTACGGCGATCAGGAGCTTTACGGTGCTAGGCTTCTGTTTTACGGTGCAACATTTGAACATTTTGTTGTGAGCCGTAACCTACGGCCCCCTTGGCGTAGGTTACGGTGGCAAGTGGACTTTTCCTTCTTGTTTCGCCTTCGTAACCTCCATTTCTTCGATTCTAACACCGCCATCATTTAGTGTTCATCCAAGCTCCATAAAAACCGCTTCTTATGCTTTTTAGTGCCTGTAACATCAAACCTCTCGTGATTACCAAATTCAAGTTATTAACCGGATAAAGTATGGTATTTTAATCTATTTAAACGCCTTAAGGGTTGTCCTACGGACCACCCGTCACATCCCCACACTTACCCGTTGCTTGTCCCAAGCAACCCATTCAAAAACCATTTCAAAACACAAGTGATCAAACATGCAAACCAAGCTAAGTGTGCTGTCCTTTTACTAACTTTAATCATACCACAAGATACACCCCTCACAAAAATCTCTCGGTAACAAGAATTATTAGCATGATGTTAATTGCTAAACCACTCAATACGTGTGTGTATATGCGTGCGACAATAAGCTTGAATACAAATCAAGTTTCCTCCCAACAACATCTAACATGCTTTAGAATCAAAGGGACTTATGGGTTGTAATGGGGCTATGTGTAAAGGTGAGAAAATGGTGGGATTGTGAAAGTAGCTCATTGATTCGACCCGGTTTTGATTTCTACTACTAAACAAAGCAAACATTACTATCTACACAAATTCAACGAACTTTTCTACTACTAAACACTTCTTTTTGTATTTTTCTCATTTTTCATTTTTTCATATTTTTTTTTATATATATACATAACATAAAGCTTGACAATATGTACAAGAATATCAACACTACGAACTGAATTCCTAAACCGGGTCATCTCAATAGGTAGAATTTTGTAAGAAGTAAGTTTGGGCCACAACCGAATGGTTTAAGGCTCAAACATGGCTTTCTAATGACCAAACCCCCACCCCTCACAATACCAAGCTCATATATGTAATAAATGAGGTCCAACCCACCAATCCCGCATTCTCACACATCTAGACGAGGCTTCCTAAAAATCCCTTATCATTTTCAAAAGCATGGTAATTCTAGGATTCAACAAGAATTTGTACACAAGTTCTATTAACACAATAAACACACCGCCACTCAAACCAAAAGAATAATCTCTATTAAGCATGTGCGTGGCCCAAAACTCACCAAGAAAAGATTGGGAAGGGTGTTGGTGTATCATGCGGACAATGTCAAGTTTTCAAATTTCAACCATTTTTGCTTGGCTTAACAAATTTTAAATTTCTTAAAATTTTCTCCTCATCCCCACACTTGGGATACATTGTCCCAATGTATGGTTTTGAGGAAATGATCACTTCTAAACAAAAACATTAGCTTCCGCTAATACTCTCAAATCCCAATTTTTTTTTTTATATAAACACCACCAACTTTCACAACCCAAATCAACAAGACAACATCAAAACACCTCCCGACCTCCCAACCATAAACACAACAAACCAAATAAACAAATATACACAAATGCACAAAGGAGCAAGATACGACCTGGCTAGTAATACTTCGGCTGTGGAGGCCCGAAGATAGATGTCATCATGTCGTTCCACTCGCCAAAACCGAATGCTCCACCACTACTGCTACTTCCTTGATCAGCACTTGGATTCGCCTGTTGGTAATTCATAGCATGTGGATCCACCCACTGAGAGTGATGCAATGGTGGGGTGGGGTATGACACACTACCATCATTTGGTGGCAATGTGGTATAATCCACAATAGGCGGATCTGGTTCAATTGGCTGGCCTGCGTGCCATTGATCATGCACGCGTCTTTGGCGATCATCCAAATATTGATTGTTCACTTCTTCTTCATGAGCATACATATGAGCACGGTTCCATAGCTCATTCCTATCATAAGTCCGCTTCAAAGCCCTTTCCATGCTTGCTCCCATGAAAGTTTGCTGATCAAAAAATATTTGGTTTGGTTCACTCCATTCACCAAAAGTTGGTGGCCGCCTTTGTTCAATAATTTGACCCATATCTCCCGAATGGGCCCAGTAAGGATCGTAAGGTTGTTGTGCATAATCAAATGGACCCCCCACATAACCAGCTCGTACATTGGGTTCCTGAACTTGAGCATCGACCATGAAAGTATCTTCACGGTAATCATCATCTCCACTCACCTCTCCATCCGATATTTCGGGCTCGTCAGCTTCACCCGGCCGTAGTGGTCTTGCATCCACCTTTAAAGCTCTCCACCTTCTCCCATCTGTTTTCAGCCTATGATACCGTTCCGTTTCTGTGTAGGTCCAACCTGGCCCGAGACTGCCAAGGCTAAATGGTTTGAACCTCTTGTACGACCCTTTTTCATCACCTTTAATTGCCCCATATTTTTTTAACAGCGCTGTGATTAGCCGGCAATGAGGTATAATCTTTCTTTCATGACTAATTTTGCTTAGCCAAATGTTATTTAGCACAAAAAATCGGAACGGGACCTTAGGGGAACCATGCATCATCATATAAAGGAGTGGCACCTCTTGAAAACGAACCTCCATTTTGTCACCTCGTCTTGGCATAACATTAGATGTGCACAATGTCAACAACAATTTTGCTTCTATTCTCAAGTTGCGTCTATACAACTTCCCATGTGTCGTATCTGGAAGAAAAAGGTAGTCGAGCATATTCTGCCATTGAGGGTGCTGATCTGGTTCATGATACATATCTTTGAGACTTGGGTATATGTATTCATTGGCTGGTTCATCATCAAACTTTGCAATCCTGCGCAAAGAATCATAAGACATTTCAACTCTTACCCCATTACACTTTCCAACGAGCTTCATCTTGCTTGGGGCCTTAAATGGGGGGCATTCAAGTGAAGCCACCCACTCTTGAATTTGTTGATCATACATCTTCTTTGTCTCGCCGTCATAACACTTCATAGTCGCACCCCATCCCAATGCTTTAAACTTTGCTGTAATACCAAATGGTCCGAACTCTGCCTCCCGAATTTCCTTTTCACAAAGAAATGCTTCAGTCCGTTGTCTTAATTCGTTCATTTGGTCATGAAATAAGTCTTCTCGCCATTCCGCGGGTTGTTCCAACAATGAGCCGGCAGTCCAATCTGGCTTCGGACCCCTTGGAGGCGCATCCTCCTCCGAATCCGGGTCACCAACCCGGGTCAGTCTCCTTCTCTTTTGTTGTGCATCATCCCTTTGAGGTACATTGGATGAACTTGCAATTCCTTTCCCTTTTTTCGTTGCCATATCTACAAACCACATAAACAATTTAAGTTAATCAATTCCTCAATTTTCCCCACACTTGCTTCATGTTAAGGGTATGAATATGAAAACAAAATTTCATTCTTTCAAACAAAATTTCAGCATGATGTCCCCTCTAAATCAGAATTTTTCCAAAACATTTTTACTAGACATCAAGCAAATTCATACCCTAACATACAATGGTTCACAAATTCCTACATCTATCATGTACTAGCAAGTGTGTAAGTAACAACAAAAGTGAAAAATTTCAAACCTCAATGTACTTCAAAGAATGTCAAAAGAATTGCATACCTTGGTGTTGTTGAAGATGAGAATCACAAAACTTGAAGTTTGACACCAAAAATCCCAAAAAGCCCCAAAAATTTCGGCCTTTAGGTCTAAAATTCGAGCAAGGAAATGCGGTTTTCTTCCAAATTTTTACCCAAAATCAGAATGCTTGTGAAATTTTAGCCAAAATGGACCCAAAAATCACTTGATTTGGACAAGATTTGAAGAAGATATGGGTGTTTGAAGGTTATGGTGGCTAGGGTTCTTGAAAGAGTTAGATGGAGAAGAAGAAGAAATGAGTGGTTGGGGTGTATTGTGTTTGTTTTGTTATTATTATTATTTTCGGATTTTAATTTTTTTTTTTTTGTTTTTTTTGTTTTTTGTTTTTGTTTTTCTACTTTTATAATTTTTATGTGTTTTCTTGAAAACATGAAATTTATGAAAATTATTATTTCCCTACCCCCCGTTAAAATCTCGTGTTGTCCTCAACACTATGTTCGGAAATTCCGTAAGAAATTCCCCACACTTGTTTCGAACACTGGTTTAAAACGGAACTTATTCAAACCAAAATAATTTAAACTAAATATTTACACTATCAAACCTGGGCCTCTCATGGTTGTTCCTCATCGACCGGGCGTAGAATGTAGCCCGATTTATCAAGTTCCAAGTTGTTGATGTCGTTCCCTTCCAAGTATGGTTTTAACCGATGTCCATTCACCGTAAATTGATTATTCGTTTGTTCATCCAGTATTTCAACATCACCAAACCTTCCAACTCGCTGAATGACATACGGCCCCATCCATTTACTCTTGAGCTTTCCCGCGAACATCTTGAGCCTTGAATTGTATAACCACACTTTTTGACCCACCTCAAAGTTTTTCTTTCTTAACTTTGCATCATGCACCTTCTTGAGTTTGTCTTTGTAAGCTGATGCACATTCATACGCTTCGTCTCTGATTTCTTCAATTTCATTTAATTGCAACTTCCTCGTCTTTCCCGCTTCTTCATAATCCGCATTTACCGTTGCGACTGCCCAATATGCCCGATGTGCTAATTCCATTGGCAAGTGACAACCCTTCCCATACACCATCCGGTAAGGTGTTGTGCCAATCGGAGTTTTGTAGGCCGTTCGGTATGCCCACAACGCATCGTCCAACTTGTTTGACCAATCCTTCCTATCCGCTCGAACCGTCTTCATGAGAATTTCTTTGATTTGACGGTTGGACACTTCAACTTGTCCACTTGTTTGTGGATGGTACGGTGTGGCAATCCGGTGATTCACATTAAACTTCTTTAATAATTTCCCGAAATTAAAGTTCTTGAAATGCGAACCACCGTCACTTATGATAACTCTTGGAATACCAAAACGGGAAAAAATGTTGGATTGAACAAATTTACAAACAACCGAATGGTCGTTTGTCCGCGTTGCAATAGCTTCAATCCATTTTGAGACGTAATCCACCGCCACCAAGATGTATAGGAAACCATTTGACTTTGGGAACGGACCCATAAAGTCAATCCCCCAGACATCAAATATCTCTACAACCATTATGGGCTGTAATGGCATCTCATCTCTTTTTGATATACTTCCCATCTTTTGACAGTTAGTACAATTTCTTGCAAATTCACATGCATCTTTGATGATTGTAGGCCAATAAAACCCACATGAGAGAACTCGATACCCCGTCTTATGCCCGCTGAAATGCCCTCCACATGCGGATGAGTGGGCATGAGTCAAAATTTCCAACACCTCCGTTTCGGGCACACATCTCCGAATAACTTGATCCGCCCCGATCTTGAAGAGATCCGGTTCATCCCAAATGTATTGCTTCACTTGGACCATAAATTGTTGTCGTCGCTTCTTGGTCCAATGATTTGGAATGACACCCGTGGCTAAGTAGTTGACATAATGAGCATACCACGGTGCAACAAAAGTGGATACGGCTAAAAGTTGCTCATCAGGAAATCTTTCATTTATTTCACCAACATCGTCAATCCCTTCTACCGGAATTCGAGACAAGTGATCTGCCACTACATTCTCACGTCCCTTTTTGTCTCGAATTTCTAAGTTAAATTCTTGTAACAACAATACCCACCGAATTAAACGAGGCTTCGCATCCTTTTTCTCCATCAAATATCGGACTGCACTATGATCCGAATACACCACCACCTTGCTCCCCAAAATATACGAACGAAACTTATCCAATGCATACACCACGGCTAACAACTCCTTTTCGGTTGTGGTGTAATTCAGTTGCGCTTCGGATAAAGTCTTGCTTGCATAATAGATCACCACCGGCTTTTTATCAACCCGTTGACCCAAAACTGCCCCAATGGTTGTGTCGCTTGCGTCACACATGATTTCGAACGGCTTTGACCAATCCGGTGATTGTAAGATGGGAGCTTGCACCAAGTGTTCCTTCAAAACATTAAATGCTTGCATACACTCATTAGTAAAATCAAATGGGACATCTTTTAGTAACAAGTTACATAAAGGTTTGGTGATAGCACTAAAACCTTTTATGAATCGCCTATAAAATCCCGCATGTCCCAAGAATGACCGTACGCCCTTGACATTTTTCGGTGGCGACAAAGATGCTATCACCCGTATTTTTGCTTTGTCCACTTCCATCCCTCTTTCAGATATTACATGGCCTAACACAATACCCTCTTGCACCATAAAATGACTTTTCTCCCAACTAAGTACTAAATTTTTCTCAACACAACGTTTTAAAACTTTTTGTAATTCATTAAGACATGATTCAAAACTAGTACCGAAAATCGAAAAGTCATCCATGAACACTTCAAGCGACTCTCCAACCATGTCCGAGAAAATACTCATCATACATCGTTGAAAAGTTGCCGGTGCATTGCACAAGCCAAATGGCATTCGCCGAAAGGCAAAGGTGCCATATGGACAAGTGAAGGTGGTTTTGTGTTGGTCATCGGGATGTATTGCTATTTGATTGTACCCCGAATACCCGTCTAAGAAACAATAGTATTTTTGACCCGATAGTTTTTCAATAATTTGGTCAATAAAAGGTAATGGGAAATGGTCCTTAGAAGTGGCGGTATTCAATTTCCGATAGTCAATGCATACACGCCACCCGGTGACCGGTCGGGTGGCAATTTGTTCACCATTTCCTTCCTTAACAATTTGAATACCGGCCTTCTTAGGCACAACTTGGGTAGGACTTACCCAAGCACTATCCGAAATTGGATAGATAATTCCCACATCTAACCATTTAATTACCTCCTTTTTTACTACCTCCCTTAGGTTCGGATTAATCGCCTTTGAGCTTCTCGTGTCGGTTTCGCATCTTCGTTGGTAATGATCTTGTGCATGACAATCGATGGACTAATTCCTTTGAGATCGGCAATCGTCCATCCAATAGCCCCTTTGTTTTCCTTTAAAACTTCCAATAAAGCTTGCTCTTGGGCTGCTTCTAAATTAGAAGCAATAATGACCGGTAGAGTGTCATTATCTCCTAAGAAAGCATACTTCAAGTGGTGTGGTAAGTCCTTGAGTTCCAGCTTTGGTGGTTCTTCTAATGATGGTTTTGTACCCGAGCTAAATTCCGCCGGTATGTCTTCGAATTGATGAGTCCATGGCGGTCGACCTTCTCTCAAGGCCATGGCGTCTTGTTCTTCTTCTTCAACCCGTAGTGCATGAGCATGTACCTGTTCAGAAAAATCACACAAGCAAACATCCATACCATCTTCATATTCATGCGGGTTGCATCCGTCAACTAAATCTGCCATGAAGCACTCATCAATACCATTAGCATTAGAATTGTTAGTAAAAACATTCAAACGCATTTTTCGATTCCCAAAAGTCATATCGACTGTACCAAATCTACAATCAATCACAGCATGCGCGGTACTCAAAAATGGCCGACCCAAGATAACATTTTGGTGTTGTTTTGGGTCCGCGGACGAGTAGTCCAAAACCAAAAAGTCGACCGGGTAATAAAACTCATCAATTTTTACAATCACATTTTGAATCATCCCCCGAGGTAACTTATGAGACAAGTCGGCTAAAACAACCGTTGTTTCTACCCTTGCTAGCGGACCAAAGTCGTATTGGTCATATAAGCCCCCCGGTAAAATGCTCACCCCGGCTCCAAGATCTAGTAACGCTTTTGCCATTTGGAAATTTCCAACTTGAATGTTAATTAATGGCGTGCCCGGATCTTGGAGCTTAGGAGGAAGCTCCCCGTTCAAAACTGCACTCACTTGCCCGGCCAAGTCTACCCGCTTAGGCAATTTTTTCTTTTGTTGCCTTTTTTGTGTACATAATTCCTTAAGGAATTTAGCATACGCGGGTACTTGTTTTATTGCATCAAGGAGTGGAAGATTAATTTTTACTTGTTTAAACATGTCCCATAATTCTTCTTTTTGAGGACCTCTTGATGCAATAAAATTTTTCTTTCCCGGGTCAAGTAAAGCCGATGGAAATGGAATTTGACTTGGTTCACCGTTATCTTTTTCATTTGTGTTACTTGCATTTTCACCCAAACCCGGTTTGTTTTCAATTGACTCGTTAGTTTTAACCGGTGAAACTTCATCATCACTATCATTACCCGTGATGTCCTCAACTACCCCCTCAACCAAATCTGGTGACAAATTGGCTTTAAATTCTTTGCCACTTCTTAAAACACTAACATGATGAACATTAACATTACCTCGTGACGAACCATGTGAAGGATTTACCGTAGTGTCGCTAGGAAGTTGACCTTTGCTCCTCTTCAATTCTGCCACATCGGTTGCCAATTGACCCATTTGGGTTGTTAGTGAATTGATGCTTTTGTCACGGACCTCGTCCTTTTGCATTCGAACTTCATCGAGTTGATTCCGTTTCTGCATATCTTGTTGCATAGCCCGTAGCACATCCATGACTTCATTTCCGCTTGACGAAGGTTGACCCGAACCACCTTGACCCGTTTGTTGAAATCGCCCTTGGTAACCATAATTGTTTCCACCCCGATAATTGCCTTGGTTGTATTGTTGACGAGGTACAAAGTTACTTTGAGCCCCCTGGAAATTTGGGTTAGCTTGGTTCACTGCGTTTCCGTAACGGAAATTAGGATGGTTTCGTAACCCGGGGTGGTATGTGTTGGAATTCATATTGAAAGTTCGACCACCCCCTTCTTGGATAACATTTACTTCCTCCACTTGCTCATCAACTACTCCCACTACACAAGCTTCTGCCATATGGCCTATTTCATTGCAATTAGTACACACATGGTATACTTGGTTTGTAGCTTGCATGTTATTACTTTCTACTCCATGCACTTGAGTCCTTTGTGTCACATGTCTTGCCCTTCTTGAAGATTGAGCCTTCCTCTTAGAGTTCACCGCCATTTGCTCTAAATATGCCCAGTCAACATGTTCATAATTAGTACCGAATGTACCATTAGTGATCGACATCAAATCCCGTGCATCCTCCGAACTCAACCCTTCATGAAATGCATTCAACAATTCCCATAATTGAATCCCATGATGAGGGCAATTCCGTAACATCATATTAAACCTTTCGAAGGCTTCATGAAACATCTCTCCCGGTTGTTGTTGGAAGCTTCTCAAACCTCTTCTTGCATCATTTGTCTTTTGCGAGGTGTAATATTCATCTAAGAACATTTGTTGCATGTCTGCCCATGTAAAGATTGATGCAGAGGGTAGAGTATGAAACCATCTTTTTGCCTTGTCTTCCAAAGAAAATTGGAAGAGAACCAATTTGACATCATCCGATGAAAACCCTTGGCCTCCAATGGTGTTGCAAATGGAGTCGTATGTCTCCAAATGAAAGTAAGGTTCTTCCGTTGCTAACCCTTTGAACTTTGGTAGACTTTGGAGGGCGGTTGTTCTAACTTCAAAAGTTCTTCCATCCGCATGATGAGGAATCACTACCGGCGAAGGATTGTTAGTGATAATCGGCCGGAAGTGAGCTTCAATCCCACGTACCACTTCCCGATGATGTCTTTGAGGAACACCCAATGGTGCTCTTGGTTGACCCATTTGCCCTTGTATTGGCCCTTGAGGTGCAAAGGGTGGTGGAAGTTGGTATGGTGGCATTGGCGGTTGTTGAATTGTTCTTTGGTATTGCGGTTGTGTATTTAGTGGACGCACTTGTTGTAGCGGTGTAGGGCGTTGCATTTGTGGCCCTTGCGGTCTAATATGTTGCACCCCAACCGGTACTCTATTATTGTGTTGAAATTGCTGAATTTGTAGACTTTGTTGACCCGCTCTCCCTTGAAATCCCAAGTATTCTCCATCACCGCCAGAGTAAAAACCTTCTTCCTCATACCCCCTAAACTCCTCTTCATAACCGTCATCATTTCTCTCCACATGCATACCCGAAGATTGCCCAATTGGGATGGATGGATATTGGAAACCCAATTGGTTCGATGGTCTAAATGTAGAAGTAGCATGGACAATGGTTGAATTTGGTGGTATCGAGTAATGAGAGGATGATTGACCCGTAGTTGGGGGAAAGAAATGTGATAATGGTGGAATGGTGGTAGCCGGGCTAAAAGTAGGATTGGGTTCAACTTGAGTAGTAGCCGGTTGTGTGATATTGGTTGGTGTGGTTGGGCTTGTATTGGTGCTTGGAATTGTGGTGTTTGGTGATGGTCGTGTGGAAGTAGGCATGAATGGTGAGGTCGGTAGACCCGTTGTGGGTGGTATTTGTGAGTCTTGCATGGTATTTCGTGTTGTGATGGGTAATGTAGGTGAAGCAATAATTCTGTTTTCTCGTAATAAATCACGGTTTTGTTTTAAGGTTCTTTCAATCTCCGGATCAAACGATAGTGGTGATGACTTGTGAGAGCCTCTAGTATGCATGCACTTGTAATACCTGCACACTAAACACAACCCGCGTAAACCCGAAAATAACAAAACAAAACTAATAAACTAACACACGTTGCGCACTACTCCCCGGCAACGGCGCCAAAATTTGACGTGCTTGTCGTGGTGCACGTAAATTTAATCCAAATAACAACTAATAGATAGTGGTAAATGGGTATCGAACTCAGGGAGTATGTGGAAAGTGTGTCGATTATGTAGCTTTGTACTTAAAAAAAATAAACTAGAGATTGCAGAAATTTAAAGTCCAAGAGATGATTGTTTTGATCTTAACATTAACTTAATTAAATTGCAAATTAAAGATTGGTGTTGTAACAGATTAAGAAGAAGTGACCATCTTAGATTTCAGGTTGTCATCCACATTAACATTTATGCTTTAACTAGAAAGAACCACATAGACATGGTTCGTGTTTGAGTATTTGTTGTGATAAAAGAGAACTAAGTACTCGGGTTGCAAAACGCGAGGTTGTTACTCGATGATCAAATGATAATTATCTAACCCTTAATCCGCCCACAATATCTTGATTACCAACGGAACCCAGAACGTATGGTTTAGATTAACATTAAACAAGAATCAATACTTGACAAACAAACATTCAAATACCATAATAACTTACAAACATTCAAAGTTATTATTCTAGAAATTCAAACATAACATAATGTTTCAAGACAAACCTTACATCTAAGATAATCACCAAGAGTTTTAGCTACTCATCTCCTGCACTACCATACTTGTTCTTGAAAGTAATATTGTTCAAAGAAAGAGAGAGTAAAGATTGATTCTTTCACAACTCAATGACATGGGTTTAAATAGATGATCACAAGCCCCCAAGCCTTGATAATTACTCCCAAGTTCGGCCCTTGCATGCAGCTGAAACAAGACTCCAAAGATAGGCCCCTATAGGAGATTCTCCAGTAGCAATTAATAGCAAAACACAATTTTTTGTCAGATAGCGCCGTAACCTACGGCTCACTGTCGTAGGCTACGGCAGTCTACAAGTCTTCTCGGTCAACCAGGGTGCCGTAACCTACGGCCCTCCTGCCGTAGGTTACGGAGATCAGGAGCTTTACGGTGCTAGGCTTCTGTTTTACGGTGCAACATTTGAACATTTTGTTGTGAGCCGTAACCTACGGCCCCCTTGGCGTAGGTTACGGTGGCAAGTGGACTTTTCCTTCTTGTTTCGCCTTCGTAACCTCCATTTCTTCGATTCTAACACCGCCATCTTTTAGTGTTCATCCAAGCTCCATAAAAACCGCTTCTTATGCGTTTTAGTGCCTGTAACATCAAACCTCTCGTGATTACCAAATTCAAGTTATTAACCGGATAAAGTATGGTATTTTAATCTATTTAAACGCCTTAAGGGTTGTCCTACGGACCACCCGTCAATCCTCCCCTTTTTCTTTACTGTGTGCATCCCACCAATCTTTTGCCTGAAAAGTGAGTTGGCCAGTAGCGAACATCACCTTATCTTCATTATCACAATGACTTCGAATAAATACCGCTTCTATATTTGAAATCCATCTTTGGCATGCAATCAGGTCAATTTTGCCATCAAACGTTGCGGGATTGCACGCCATAAAGTCTTTATACGTGCACCTTCGTTCTTTGCTTTTGTTTCTAGATCCCTCTAGCAGTTCTTTCAGTTCTTCAATCTTGCTAGTCATCATGGCGTCCACAACTCCCAACACCCGACTTTCTACTTCTTGAGCTAATCGTGGAAGATTAGCTTGCATAACCCCTTCTGCCACTTCCGTAACTTTATTGTACATTGCTTCTTGACGAGCAGTATCATCGTCATCATTATCGTTTCTTGCATCAGCCATCTACACAATATCATGCTTCTCGTTTAATATAAATCACAAACTTTCCGTTTATCATTACTCATTAATCATCATTCACTTAATCCATTTCATGTCATTTGCTTCATTTCTTTTGATTCTTACGAATCCATTCTTGTTATGATCACTATTCGTGATTACATACACTTATTAAGCCTTATACGGACTTTCCGTAGTTATTAATTAAGTCTTCGGACAGCCCAACAACAAAACATGTAAAAACAAACAAAAATCAGCGGGCTGCATTAGGTGAGCCGTCGGCGACGGGTAGCTTGCCCGTCGGCGACGGGCTCTTGATTTGGGTGTCGGACACAAATCCCCGTCGACAGAAGGTTAAAGCGTCAGACAAAGGTGGGCCGTCGGCGACGGGGGGTTAACCCGTCGGCGACGGGCCCTCGTTTAACAAAACGCTGCAGGTTGTTTTTTGGCTGTTCCGACTACTTTCCGAGTCCGTTTTCAGCTTCCCGGGTCTCGGGATTTCTCATTTAGCCCATATTAACGCTTCATAACATAACAAATCTTAACTCTTAAACCGTAGTGCATTATACATGTTCATATTAAACGAATGTTTAAAATTTTACCTCCTTGGCGATCTTGGAGCGAGCATACTTGCACGAGCCTTCGGTTTGAGTTCGAGCATTAAGACTCTTGCCGAATCCCTCAAACCTTGGGCTCTGATACCAACTTGTTACGACCGCTTATTCATATGAATAAAAACAACAACCTTATCAATTTCAAGAACTTATAGTTAACATTGTTTATAAACTTTTTAACAAAATTTGGGCATGACCCGTCCGTAGGACGAGCATACCCCCTGTTTGTACACATAATAAACATCATCCATCTACGACCCTATTAACATTAAACTACCCAAAACCAAGACAACAAGTTTTCAAGTGTAAGACTCCTAACAAGATGAAACAGAATGACAAGACATAGACCCAAAAAGTATGCATATAAACTAGCGGAAGCGTTCGGTATAACAAGGCTTAGACATGTGCTCGCTCCAAGCTCCGGATCGCCTATAGTGAGGCTTTACCTACATTCAACAACACGGATTTTGAAAGTTAGTCATCATACTAGTTATATATAAACCTTTCGTTTAAATTCAATTCATTTATGAACATCCATCTTTCTTACGCGTTAGACTACCCAATACTTGGGTTTTGCATAAATACTCTCAATGAGAGTTAAGCATACATAAAACTACCCAAATACTTGGGCTTGGCATAAACACTCTCCATGAGAGTTAAGCATACATATCCAACCCGTTTAACCGGGTTGATTGCTTTCAACATAAAATTCTTCATTCTATCCGTATAACGGATTAAGCTTCTAGCATTTAGCATAGCATACGATACCACTCGTTCAAATCGAGTGGAAGCTTATTCGTGATCGACTTGTTCACTAGAACCGGTCGACTTGCATAACTTATCACAATCCTCATAATAGCCAAACCCGTAAGGGATTTGCTAGTTAGTTACTAATCATCGTAACGTTTTAACAATATCTAATTATGATGTTATAACAAGATTATAAATAAGATATTTGTATGCAACGAAACATACCTCGGTCTTGAGATCCTTCCGATTTCTTAGAATTCGAACCTTCTTCCTTCACACCTAGATCAACATATTCATTCATTCGTTTAGTACCCTAACTTTCATTCTATCACATTTCAATTTACACATAATTACTCTTTCGAGCATTTCATCAAACACCTAGTGTGCGTTGCATCAATAAAGCATAGTGTACAAGCATTTCAAGCATGATTTGCTATTCATCCTATATGTCATCACTACTCAATCTAATTCTTACAATTCCTTTAATCTATATCAATTTATCTAGCATTCGGGTACTACAAGTTGAATTACATGCCAAATTACATATATTCATCATTCCTATAATCTTCATATTCATAGCACAAATTTCACAAAGTGGGTTTATAGAGGCTTCCTTTCAATTAACCAAAATAAAGCATGATTTCTACTCTAAGGAGTATCCTTAACATCTAAACAACACGAATCATATCACAATTTCATGATTGGGTCGAAACCCTACTTCTACAACTCATCAAATCTAGAAATTCGACTTACCACTTGATTGGGTATGGATAATTGATCGAGTTTTTACCACATGCAACTGATAAACATCGATTTTTCCTTGTTAATTTGGTGAATTTGATGAGAACAAGGGTGAACCCTTGTTTTTTTTTGCTCCAGGTCGATCCACACACGTACTGTGTGTGGGTTTTGTTTTTGTTTTTCTCTTAATTATCCCCCTTTATTCATTAGTTACACATTTAGTCCTCCCACTTGAGGGAGTATTTAACTTAAGTCTTTTACTTAACTAGTTATCAATAAATCAAAACTTTCCACTAACCAAGTTAATTTCTTTATTTATCATTTACCATATTTTGGGGTGTTACACTAACTAAGATATTAAATTTATAAACTTTGTTTTCCTTTTGGCTTCAGTCATTGGAAACTAAAAGGAAAAACTGGTAGCTACAATCAAATTTCCTCTAAACAACATTCAAGGCAATCTAGCAATAAGAATCACAGTGTGTGGTGTCAAATATCCTTAATAACTGGTTAAGCAAAACACGAGTATATGTGAAAATTCAAAATTGTAGATACAGTTGAAGGTTACGAAGAAAAAAATACCTGAAAATGCAATGAGAAAGGGGTTTTCGAGAGCGGAAGGAGCGTGTATAGCCGGAGATTCTAGGAGCTGATGCTCTGACGGAGGTGGAGGCGGAACGGAGGAGGGACCTGGCTACGACTTACCAGTACCTGCCGAAACCAAAATCGGTCAGATTTATGTGTTGGTGGAACCCTAGCCGCCGCCCTTTCGCCATTGCCTAGAACCACAACCGTCACAATACCACCAATGGAGAAACCCTAAATCAACCCATGTCGTTGTCGTCTTCCCTCTTTAGGTGACCACCACCGTCACCATCTTCCTCTTGGGTAATGAAACAGACAAATTTTAGAAAAAAATTAGCTGATAAACAAATGTAAAGTATAGAATCAATATCTACAGAATCGACATACCTGGAAGTGAATCGGTTTGATTTTGGAATCCTTTCTCAGGCGATTGAAGAAGAACGTCGGAGCTTTTAGGGTTTTTGATGTGTGCGTCTATTTGTTTATAAGATCGAGTAAGAAGCTGGATCCAAGAATGAAAATACACACCCGAAGATCAAGAACATACCTGTAATGGTTGATCGATATCTTAATCCTTATTCAGTGATGGCTGCGATGACTGATGTAGAAGAGGAAGGAAGGGGAGGCTAGGGTTTAGAACAGGATTACAAAAAAGGCGGGTTTTAGAAGGTATTTATATCCGGGTTCAAAACCCGGATCCCGTGTCTACCCATATCAAGAAAAAGAGACCCGAATTTTTGGAGCCAAAACCAAAATCTAGATTGCATATGGTGATGCCACATCATTTTTCAAGCCCCCATATCATGACACATCAGCCCTTATTTATCATGTTTATATATATATAGATATAGATTCTATTCCTCACGCTAACTTTTTAACACACCCCAAGATTTTTAGTTGTCACAAATTACTAAAATGAAATTGATCCTCAAAGTCCACATATAATCATCATCATCATCATTCTCAATAAATCCCACTAATAGCAAACCAAAAGTAGGGTCTGAGAAGAGTAAGATGTAGTTTGTTACGCTGATGACGTGCTTTTTATCGGGGAATGGTCGGAGCATAATGCGGATAGTTTGATTCGTTTCCTAAGGTGTCTTTATCTTGTTACCGGGCTGAAAGTCAACTATAAAAAATGTCAGATTTTCGGGGTTGGGGTCAAGGATTCGGAGGTGGTGTCGATGGCTGATAAGTTGAGGTGTGGGGTAGGGTAGGCAAGTGGTCGTTCACTTATCTCGGTATCCCGATCAGTGCTAATGCCAAACGGGCTCGTTTTTGGCAACCAGTGGTGAATAGGTTCCAAAGTAAACTTTATTCCTGGAAGGCGAAACATCTTTCTTTTGCGGGGAGGATGCTAAATCCGTCCTTGGAAGTCTGCCATCTTATTTTCTTTCCTTGTTTCTGGCTCCTAAAACTGTTATTAAGAAGTTGGAAAGCATAAGGAAAGACTTCGTGTGGGGTAGAACCGGGATGAGGCAGAAAATTAAGTGGATTCGCTAGGTGAACATGATTAAACCTAAGGCGTCGGGAGGGATCGGTATTGGCAGCATCTCGAGTTTTAATTTGGCAATGTTATCTAAATGGTGGTGGCGTTTTCGGGACAATCCTGGGCAGCTTTGGTGTAACAACCTTAAATTTCAACTAGAATTAATCATTAGATTTAGAATATTTATACCAAAATATAGTAGATTTACAAAGTTTTAGAAGTATCATAAAAGATAGTCAACACTTGACCAAATTAGAACATTCAAAAGTTGTTTGAGTGTTTAGATACATTCCATGAACAAGGCTTAAATATGATTAAGACACATAGCGGAAGCTTCAAAAGTTGTGTTCGGTTCTTTCGTCATTGCTTGATCACCATCCGTGCGATCCATCTAATCACCTAGAATCAAAACCGTTAAAAATATTAGTTTTGACTTTTGGACGTATTATATAAACATTTAATCCCATCATCAACTTAAAATAAAATGAAATGTAACTTTTCTGGGTTACCGTAAATTACGGTACTACCGTAATTTACGGTGAGTCTTGAAAGCTTATGACCACCGTAAATCAGTAGGTTCCCACCGTAAACATTTTTCCTCCACCGTAAATTACGGTACTACCGTAATTTACGGTAGTACCTGGAGTTTCAAGTTTTGCTTTGTTTCAATTTTTCACACCAAGATTCTAACTTTCAAACTTCAATTCATCTATGATATCGAAATATTAAAATCTCATATTATGTGAATGATATGAATTTACAATCATTAAAGATCTTTCAATCCAAATCCAAAGAGTTAATCATACCTTGTTAGATTGTTCGACCCGTTTAGAGATCAATAATTAATCATCAAACAATGTAATTCTAACCTCAATTTCTAACAATTGTTTTGACCCATCTCACTAGATTTAAGACGAAAAGTCATTTCCGTAGTACATTGATTCATCTTGTTTACCATGTTTTCAAACTACAACATAAATCTATTAAATAATACACAATGTAACGAAACGATAATTTCGTACCTTTAGAGCACGCCTTTCCCCCGTGAATTCCCTTCGGCTTGTCCGCTTGATGATCCGGACTCTTTGCCTAGAAAATTCAGTTTTACAACTTGTTTAGAACTCTTTCCATGACCATATTCATATCATTGTGAAACATGATCAAATCTGCATTCTCATCAAATTTAACATGAAAATCCTCACTTAGGCATTTCTACAAACACCTAACGGGTCAGATTTTCCTACCATCATCTCCAAGTTCATGACTTGCAAATTAAACCCCAAATTTCACTTTAATTAGTAACCTTGCACACATTTTAACATCAATATACAGAAATTACCTCCTAAGATGAAATTTATACTAGAATTATCACTCAAATCCTAGTGTTCATCATTATCTTACAAAACCCATAACCTAGCTTCCATGGATTCATAGAATTCTCTGAATTTGGGCATGATTTCTCCAATAGTTAGTTAGGTTTTACTTCTAAACACCTAATCAACTTTAATCTAACCAAATAACACACATGCAAGCATCTAATTTCAGATTTTCAAAATCATGAGAATTTCAAGTTGATGGATTTCATCAAATTTCACATACCTTAGAATCCTCTTGCAGTGAGGATTACGATTCTATGCTCAATTCTCGATTTGGACCAGATTAACACCTCCAATTTGAAAGTTTTTATGATTTTAGGGTTTGGAACTATGGGGGTGTCGACCTGGTCTTCCCCAGATCGACCAACATCTCTTTTGGGGGTGTTTGTTTTATTTTAATTTGTTTTAACAAATTTAAGTTTCAATTATGTCAACTTAACCCCTCAACTTTGTCTTACTTATTGTTTAGTAACCTTTAACCTCTTCATAAGCTATTTCTAGTCTATTAACTAACTAGGTTAAAATTTCTAGTTAGTAAAATCTTGTTTATTTATACTTTATAATTCTAATATAAAGTTTTATATTTTTCGGGGTGTTACAAGTCCACCCCCCTTAAAAGGGTTTCGTCCCCGAAACCGTAGTACGTACCAAACAATGTAGGGCGAAGACGTCGCATCTCCTCTTCGGACTCCCACGTAATGTCCGAACCCTTTCTATGCTCCCATTTAACCTTGACTTGTTCAATTTGTTTATTTCGTAAACGTTTGACCTTTCTGTCTAAAATTTCAACCGGTCTTACCACATAATTTAGACTATTATCCACTTCGATATCATCGTAATGGATATAGGTCGTTTCGTCTGCTAAGCACTTTCTTAGTTGAGATACGTGAAACGTGCCATGGATCCCACTCAGCTCCTCCGGTAGTTCAAGACGGTAAGCTACCTTGCCAGCTCTTCCGATAATTTTAAATGGCCCGATAAACCTTGGGCTTAACTTCCCCTTCTTTCTAAATCTAATAACACCTTTCCATGGGGACACTTTTAGCATGACCATGTCACCGACTTGAAATTCAATTGGCCTTTTCCTTTTATCAACATACGCCTTTTGCCTATCTTGAGCCGCTTTCAAGTGTGCCCGAACTTTATCGATCTTTTCGTTCGTGGCTCTTACTATGTCTTGATGGGCGAGTTCACGTGGACCCACTTCACCCCAACAAACCGGGGTTCGACACTTCCTACCGTAAAGCAGTTCGTATGGTGCCATTTTAATACTAGATTGGTAACTGTTGTTATACGAAAACTCGACTAACGGTAGGTGAACATCCCAACTGCCTCCAAAGTCGATTATACACGCCCGTAGCATGTCTCCCAATATTTGTATTGTTCTTTCACTTTGTCCATCTGTTTGAGGATGGTACGCAGTGCTAATGAACAATTTGGTCCCCATTTGTTCTTGGAAATCACGCCAGAAATTCGAAGTAAACCGGGTATCCCTATCGGACACGATGGACACCGGCACTCCATGACGTGCTATGATTTCATTGGTATAGACTTCTGACATCTTTTCTGACGTATAAGTTTCGCGAATCGGAATGAAGTGAGCACTTTTCGCCAATCTATCCACCACTACCCATATGGCATCAAAACCACGATTCGTCTTAGGCAGCTTGGTTAACAGGTCCATTGTAATATGTTCCCATTTCCAAACCGGAATTTCTAACGGTTGAAGTTTGCCGTATGGTTTCTGGTGCTCCGCCTTGACTTGTAAACATGTTAAGCATTTTTCCACATATTTCGCCACGTCTCTCTTCATTCCGGGCCACCAATAGTTTTGTTTCAAATCATTGTACATCTTGGTTGCACCCGGATGAACTGAATAACGGGATTTATGAGCTTCATCAAGTAGAAGCGCCTTTACTCCACAGGTGTGTGGGACCCATATCCTTCCGGATCGAGTCTTTAACCCCTGATTCCCATCCGACAAGTCTTTCAACTGACCAATTATTCTTTCCTTCTTCCAATTCTCTTCTTTTACTGCTTCTAATTGCGCCTCTCGAATACATTCAAGTATACCCGAGGTTACCACGAGTTGCATCGATCTCACTCGTATTGGGACATAGTCAGCTTTTCGGCTTAGGGCGTCCGCTACCACATTTGCCTTTCCGGGGTGATAATGTATCTCACAATCATAGTCTTTCACCGTTTCCAACCATCGCCTTTGTCGCATATTTAACTCCTTCTGATCGAAGAAGTATTTTAAGCTCTTGTGATCAGTGAATATGGTGCACTTTACCCCGTACAAGTAATGTCTCCATATTTTTAATGCAAACACTACCGCTGCCAATTCGAGATCGTGCGTGGGGTATTTCTTCTCGTGCATCTTCAATTGTCTCGAGGCATAGGCTATTACCTTGCCCCGTTGCATCAACACGCAACCGAGCCCTGATAACGAAGCGTCCGAATAGACCACCATGTCTTCGACTCCGTCCGGCAATGTCAGTACCGGAGCTTGAGTTAGCCTTTCTTTTAGCGTCCGAAACGCTTTTTCTTGATCGACTCCCCAAACAAACTTTGCTTTCTTTTGGGTTAGCTTTGTTAGCGGCGATGCAATCTTGGAGAAATCTTGAATGAATCTCCTATAATATCCCGCTAGCCCCAAAAAGCTCCTAATTTCCGAAGGATTCTTCGGAGGATTCCATTTTGACACCGCCTCTATCTTTGACGGATCCACCAAAACTCCGTCGGCATTTATGACATGGCCGAGAATTTGCACCTCTCGTAACCAAAAGGCACATTTAGAGAATTTTGCATATAACTTCTCTCGTCTAAGTGTCTCTAACACTTCTTGTAAGTGATGTGCGTGTTCAGCTTCATTTTTCGAGTACACCAAGATATCATCAATAAACACGATGACCGACTTATCCAACATTGGCTTGCAAACCCGGTTCATAAGGTCCATGAAAGCCGCGGGCGCATTTGTTCGCCCAAATGACATTACGAGAAATTCGTAATGTCCATATCTTGTGCGAAAAGCCGTCTTCGGCACATCTTCTTCTTTGACCTTTAGTTGGTGATACCCCGACCTAAGGTCAATTTTGAAAACCAACTCGCGCCTTGTAGTTGGTCAAATAAGTCATCTATCCTCGGGAGCGGGTATCGGTTCTTTACCGTGAGTTTGTTTAACTCCCGATAATCGATACACATGCGCATGCTCCCGTCCTTCTTTCTTACAAACAACACCGGCGCGCCCCAAGGAGACACACTCGGCCTTATAAATCCCTTGTCAAGCAAATCTTGAATTTGGGACATTAGCTCTTGTAATTCCGACGGTGCAAGTCGGTACGGGGCTTTTGCCACCGGTTTCGCGCCCGGAATCAATTCGATCCCGAACTCTACTTCCCGTTCAGGCGGTATCCCCGGTAAATCTTCCGGAAAAACATCTTCATAATCTCGTACTACTGGTACATCTCCTATCTTCCGTGATTCTTTCTCGGTCTCATTCGCATAAATTATGAATGCCTTGCATCCTCGCTTCATGAGCTTGTGAGCTTTCAACATCGAACATACTATGGGGTTGCCTCGTTTTTCGCCATAAATGGTGACGTGTTTTCCGCTCGGAGATGTTAGTTTTATCTCTTTGCGAAAACACACGACCTTTGCATGGTATTGAGATAGCCAATCCATCCCCACGACTACTTGGAATTCTCCCATCGACATCGGGATTAGATTTATCAAATATTCTTCATCATCGATGCTCAGTTTACAATTTTCACATACATCACAAACAATAAAGCTTTTGTTATTACCTATCTCTACTTCTAAAGGCACAGGTAATTTTGTTAGAATAAATGAAGGATGTCGAATAAACCCATATGAAACAAAGGATTTATTCGCACCCGTATCAAATAACACGTGTGCGGGGATTGAATTTACAGCAAATATACCTGAGACCACGTCAGGTTCCATTTTCGCTTCTGCAGCAGTTAGTTGGAAAGATCTTGCCTTTGCTTTCGGGGCTTCACCCTTCGGTTCTTGCCCATCCTTCTTTCCAACCAGTTCTGGGCATTCCGACTTCTTGTGACCCGTTCGATAACAGTTGTAACAAACCGTCACTTTCTCCGGGCATGACATAGCCATATGTCCCGTTTTCTTGCATATGGGACAAGGCTTATCCTTGTAACGACATTCGCCCTTATGATTCTTCCCACAAATCTTGCAACCTGATGTACTACCTTTAGCCTCTGATTTCTTTGCTGATTCATTCGTTCTTGCTTTCTTGGCAGGGCTTGGATTCACATCGTGTGCCCTTCGTTCACCCCGTTCTATACTCTTCTTCAATTCAATCTCCCTTTTCCCGAGCAGCATTGACAATCTCGGTAAGGGTCTCATACTTTGAAGGGGTTATGAATTCTCTATACTCCGCGCTTAGCATGTTATGATAATAATAGACCTTTTGCTCTTCATTCGTTATCAAATCGTCACAGAACTTCATCTTGTCCATAAACATCCCCGTGATCTTGTCTATGGATTCACCCTTGTGTCTGAGTTGCATGAACTCTTCCTTGATCTTGTTTATGACCGCTTTGGGACTATGGTGTTTAAGAAACGGCGTCTTAAACTCCTCCCAAGTCATGGCCTTAGCCGCTTCACTTCCAATCTCCTTCTTTTTGTTGTCCCACCAATCTTTCGCTTGATTCCTTAGTTGACCCGTACCAAAGGCTACGTAGTCTTCTTCGTCACAATGGGTTCTCTCGAATACCCCTTCTATGTCACTTAGCCATCGTTGGCACACTATTGGGTCAACCTCCCCATTATATGTTGGTGGCTTACAAGCCATGAATTCCTTGTATGAACAAGGCTTTCGTCCTCCACGCTTTTCCTTTGCTATATTCGAATCTTCTTCTAGTTTCTTGATTCTATCTTCCACTATTGATAAAACCGTGTGTTGGATTTTATCAATAAAACCCGACAAACTGTTTTCGATCGCCTTTCCAACCTCTTCGGCAATCACTTCTCTCACTTGTTCGGTGACTCTTGGCACCGTATTATCATTGTCTCCATCAGCCATCTCGATTTCTGAAATGTTTACATAGATTATTAAACATTCCATTTATAATACATGCTTTACTTGTTTTGATTTAATCAAGTTCGCAACTTGATTTAATCATTCTTGTTTCAATTCAATCAAGTTCGTAACTTGATTTAGTCATTCTTGTTTCAATTCAATCAAGTTCGTAACTTGATTTAGTAATTCTTGTTTCAATTCAATCAAGTTCGTAACTTGATTTAGTAATTCTTGTTTCATGCATTTCTTGCTTTTTGAGTGAGCTTACACACTCGTTTCATGCATATTGTTCATTTCTTATTCTTTACGTAGTACCTAATTTATTAACAAATAAGCTAGTTCTTACCGGACGATCGATCAAGCTTGAACCGAACACTTATTGACAACCATGAGCTCTGATTACCAACTTGTAACAACCTTAAATTTCAACTAGAATTAATCATTAGATTTAGAATATTTATACCAAAATATAGTAGATTTACAAAGTTTTAGAAGTATCATAAAAGATAGTCAACACTTGACCAAATTAGAACATTCAAAAGTTGTTTGAGTGTTTAGATACATTCCATGAACAAGGCTTAAATATGATTAAGACACATAGCGGAAGCTTCAAAAGTTGTGTTCGGTTCTTTCGTCATTGCTTGATCACCATCCGTGCGATCCATCTAATCACCTAGAATCAAAACCGTTAAAAATATTAGTTTTGACTTTTGGACGTATTATATAAACATTTAATCCCATCATCAACTTAAAATAAAATGAAATGTAACTTTTCTGGGTTACCGTAAATTACGGTACTACCGTAATTTACGGTGAGTCTTGAAAGCTTATGACCACCGTAAATCAGTAGGTTCCCACCGTAAACATTTTTCCTCCACCGTAAATTACGGTACTACCGTAATTTACGGTAGTACCTGGAGTTTCAAGTTTTGCTTTGTTTCAATTTTTCACACCAAGATTCTAACTTTCAAACTTCAATTCATCTATGATATCGAAATATTAAAATCTCATATTATGTGAATGATATGAATTTACAATCATTAAAGATCTTTCAATCCAAATCCAAAGAGTTAATCATACCTTGTTAGATTGTTCGACCCGTTTAGAGATCAAGAATTAATCATCAAACAATGTAATTCTAACCTCAATTTCTAACAATTGTTTTGACCCATCTCACTAGATTTAAGACGAAAAGTCATTTCCGTAGTACATTGATTCATCTTGTTTACCATGTTTTCAAACTACAACATAAATCTATTAAATAATACACAATGTAACGAAACGATAATTTCGTACCTTTAGAGCACGCCTTTCCCCCGTGAATTCCCTTCGGCTTGTCCGCTTGATGATCCGGACTCTTTGCCTAGAAAATTCAGTTTTACAACTTGTTTAGAACTCTTTCCATGACCATATTCATATCATTGTGAAACATGATCAAATCTGCGTTCTCATCAAATTTAACATGAAAATCCTCACTTAGGCATTTCTACAAACACCTAACGGGTCAGATTTTCCTACCATCATCTCCAAGTTCATGACTTGCAAATTAAACCCCAAATTTCACTTTAATTAGTAACCTTGCACACATTTTAACATCAATATACAGAAATTACCTCCTAAGATGAAATTTATACTAGAATTATCACTCAAATCCTAGTGTTCATCATTATCTTACAAAACCCATAACCTAGCTTCCATGGATTCATAGAATTCTCTGAATTTGGGCATGATTTCTCCAATAGTTAGTTAGGTTTTACTTCTAAACACCTAATCAACTTTAATCTAACCAAATAACACACATGCAAGCATCTAATTTCAGATTTTCAAAATCATGAGAATTTCAAGTTGATGGATTTCATCAAATTTCACATACCTTAGAATCCTCTTGCAGTGAGGATTACGATTCTATGCTCAATTCTCGATTTGGACCAGATTAACACCTCCAATTTGAAAGTTTTTATGATTTTAGGGTTTGGAACTATGGGGGTGTCGACCTGGTCTTCCCCAGATCGACCAACATCTCTTTTGGGGGTGTTTGTTTTATTTTAATTTGTTTTAACAAATTTAAGTTTCAATTATGTCAACTTAACCCCTCAACTTTGTCTTACTTATTGTTTAGTAACCTTTAACCTCTTCATAAGCTATTTCTAGTCTATTAACTAACTAGGTTAAAATTTCTAGTTAGTAAAATCTTGTTTATTTATACTTTATAATTCTAATATAAAGTTTTATATTTTTCGGGGTGTTACATTTGGGCTTCGGTCATTTCTTCTATCCACGCGTACAAAGGTAATATGAAACTGATCCCTGTTAAAAATTCAGTTTCGGGTGTTTGGAAAGATATAGGTTCTCTTGAGAAATGGCTTTTGAAGTATGGGATCTCGATATCGGGGAAGCTGAAGGTCTCTGTGGGGGACGGGGCTTTAACAAAATTTTGGAAGGACTCCTGGATTTCGTCTGAGCCGCTCAGGGATTTATTCCCTGAGTTGTTCAGGTTGGCGGCTAATAAAGACGGCACGGTTCGGTATCACTTGTCTAGTATTAGCGGTGGTTGGAGGTGGGGTTGGCAATGGTTAAAAAATGCATCGTCTCAATCGGAATGGGAGCAGGTGGGGTCTCTTATGTGGTTGCTTAACGAGTTTCGGGTTAAAGATTCGAGAGATTAGTGGGTGTGGGAGAATGATATGGGGGATAACTTTTCGGTCAAGAGTATTAGAAAGGAAATTGATTTAGCCTCCTGTCATAATGATTTTCTTTCGGAATTCAAATGGAACTCTTGGGCGACGCCGAAATGTAATCTCCTATTATGGCGAGCTTTGGCTGGGAGAGTCGCTTCCAAGACTGAGTTGAGTAGAAGAGGGCTGACAATGCAGGATATCAACTGTGATCGATGCGGCTTGAAAGCTGAAACGACCGACCATGCTTTCGTCGACTGTTTGTTCGCGAAGAGTATTTGGTGGAATGTTTGCGTTTGGCTTAAAATTCCTTTTCCAAGTGATTGTTCTTCTTTACGGGGTATCATGAAAACATTGATAGATTGTCCAGGTGATAAGACGTGGAAGCGGCTGGTCCTAACAGTGGCTATGGCGACTACGTGGAGAATTTGGCAAGCAAGGAACACGAAGACTTTCGAAGGGAATTTCATGCCGATTGCGAGGTCAGTTGATCTCGTCAAAGAAGATGCGTTTATCTGGCTCAAACAACGGTCGAAACTCACCTCGCTTAACTGGGATAAATGGTTAATGTTTGATGTAGTTGATCTGTTGTAAGGTTTTCGTTGTTTGTTTGGGGTTGTACTCTGTTTTTCCAGCTCCTTGCTGGGCTATATATTTACATATATATAGTTTTTGGCCATTCAAAAAAAAAAGATGTAGACAACCTTATCTCTACCCCGTATGAATAGAGAGACTGCTTACAGTGAGACCCCCAGCTCGATAGTAGTTTTGCATCAAGCTTTGGACATAAGGCACATAACACTCAGCAATCAGGACAAAGACCGGTTAGTGCATGTACCCTTTTGTCTTTCAGCTATCAACGCCACTACATGATGCATGATTAACTGTTCTCAGCTTTTAACGTTATTTTTACGAAATTAGTAAAATAACGTTAAAATCAGTGAACTTTCACTTTTGCCGTACATACATTATATGCGCATACAGAAACCAAACCTTAACTTCATATGGTCATTGATCACGTGTATGCCACAACTGAATAATAACAAGTTTGTGTTAACCAATCTTCACAGAAGTCTTGAATGATCAAAATAAAAGCGTGTTATATGGCTAATAGTTGATGTCCTTACACAACAACTTTGATGATGCAAGCAAAAAGAGGGTGGGTGAGGGTGATTGTTGGAAGGTTGAGAGACATGTTAAGATTTAACATGCCCTTTTGATCCTTGGAAGAAAACAATACACCCACAAAGGTGAAAGAAAAGATAAGTGATCTGAAAGAGACTTCTCTCCAATTTTATGAGATTTGAATCTTTGTTGGGCCACTCCCAATGATGCTGAGTTGATAGTATATTGGTACAAACTAGACATGTATTTGTATTCTATGATACTTTCTATAAAATATGAGAAATTTTTACGTATTAAACAAATAACAAAAAAAAAATTCGAATTTTGACACCCAGAAGTGATTATAAATAATTGAAAAACTAGTTACAAGTGCGAAAAACACTAAACGTGTCAGGTTTACTAAATTTCTTCATACTTCTAATAAACTTCGCCATGGCTAATTAAAATCTTGGAGATTTATGCATGATACGTCAATTGAAAAAGGATGCTAAACCATATATGCAGAAAACTTTGTTACATGGTGTAACTACTGAATTTGGAACAAAATTTTATTTATTTTTTGTTAAAAGGAAGGAAATCACACATGGAGTGACATAAGTGTTGAAGTAAGAAAAGATGGAATAAATTCATGACCATAAGGTTGGTGGTAGTTAAACATTATGATACAATATAACATAAACTTTGCATATATATGATTTATCTATATCTAACAAATGAAAATCGTCTAATAATCGTGACACGTGTTACACTATGCTTCTTTGTTCTGTATCAAAGTTATCAAAGGTCATTAAAATCACAAGATGAATCATTGTTTATGGTTGGTTCATAATGTATGAACCAATCACTCATGTGAGTGGTCTTATGGAGCGTTCTCAACTTATCAAAAGATAAGAGCACAAGTATTATCGCGCTGTAGTTGTATGTAGTTATGAGACTTGACAGAAAATGATGAGGCCTACGCACGGTTTGTTGCTCGTTTTCAGAGGTTTGTGTTGTCTACCTATCATAATGACTTAAAAACAACATTATATGTGAATTACAATTTTACAATGTTCATGACCTCAAGTTATATTGATTTTTTAATTGATTCTAGTGTATAATGTATAATGTTGGTTGTATTTATAAATACAAAAATATAATTTTGTATACTGTTTTAAAGTTGAGTGAAAAGCTGAAAACCCTAAAGCAGTGCACCAGATGAATACTTCTGGGGAGGACCCACATAGAATAAAAACTTCACCAAATATAGTTTCCTTGCAGGAGACAGCTTGACTTTTTGACCTCTTCTGTGTGATTTCTTAGAAATCTCTTTCCTCCTTGAATTTCCTTCTTTACCCTTACATTCTAATTATTTCTATCTTCGCTTTAAAAACTAAATAAATAATTAAAAATATCTCAATGATCTGGTTATTAAAAAATATTGACCCCAAATAACCAACCAATTCGAGTCATATTGTAGACTGATTTGAGTCGGATTACAGACCAATTTCTACTTTTTTTCGTATCATTCAGGTAAACGGGGTGCATAGTACAACGGGGTGAATGTGTATTAATAACATACAAAACGATGTCTTGACCTTTTTAAGACCATAATACACCATGCATGCCAACCATATCCTTATACAAATGCGGAGAAAATTAGGTTTTTGACGAAATGAAATCTTGCTAAACAGACATACAATCAATGAGAAAAGTAGGTATAAATAAAGCTAAATTTAGTAATTCATTTCTATATATAAGATAAGTAAGTTCAGCATACACTTAACGGAGAACTAAAATTCGAGGAACCGTTTTTTGTTTAAACAATCTAAAATATTAATTACAACGATATTTCATAATTAGCTAGTCATCGAGTTGAGGGATACAATCAGTTGAACTTCCGTAATGGAGGAACCACTAGCATCATGCTAACCACCATAAATTAACCTTTCAAATCCGGTTCATACCCTAAAAAGTTAATACAAGTACCATAAAGTTATGATTAATGCTTATAATTTAAGACAAAAAAATAAAAATAGAAAAATAAGGCTTACTTGGCGTGATATCAGATGACGAACTTTGAGTGCTTGTAGGGGTGACAAGGGACTTGCTATGATCTTGATTTTGTGATGATTTGCGACGCCTACGATTATGATCGGCTAATCTTCTTCGACAGCTTCTTTTTCCATTGTCGAATTCCAACAAAAGATGGAACCTTTATGCCATTATATACACAAGTAAATCAATCTCCTATTAGGAACTTTAAAATAAAATTTTAAGAAAAATAACATAGAAAGTAATAGTCTATTATCACCGTTCAAAAAAAAAAATTAGAGTACTAACTAACAAATGAAATCAACAAAAGGGTATTTTGGGTATTATACTATAACATGCAAAAGCAAACAGTACGTTCTAGTGTAAATTCACAGCCCATATGGGAAACAGAAATTTTTACGGACCCAAAATGCCCTCGGGATCAACCCCATTCCATGTACACCAATCATTGTGTTTATTTTCATTGCCCCAAAGGGTATATCCGTCATCTTCACAAAATTGTAGAAATATTCTTAAAACACAAGAAAACGAACCCAACGATTAAACTCAAATGAAGTTTGTGTCTTGTTTTTCTTGGTGGCTGCCCGTTTTGTGGGTGTGCCGGTTTTTTAATGAAGTTTGCCTTTAAAAAACGATTAAACTCAAAATATAAAACATTTAATGTATCCGAATCCATTCGGATACAACATGCAGCCACAATTTTCAAGGACATAATATTAGGTGATATCTGACCTGATTATCCGAATTTAACATACCCGTTGACCCAACCACACCCATAAATTTTTTTATTTTTTTTACATTAGTAACAGAATATTCTACTAATTCAACAACTTTAGTTTTTAAATTCCAACTTTCCTATAAAAAAAGTCATATAAAAACTCAAAATTTGAAGGAGATAAATGATTAAAGCATAAAACATTAAGCAACAACCTGCTACATTGTTGACAGAATCGCTGAGTCAACCCAGCAGCAACGACAGTAGACGCTTTCGAGTGAAACTCACACACTTTATGCCGACGGTGGTAATGCTTAGCATGAGTAAGATCAGCATTACACCCTTCAGCCTGACACCTGGGCGAGTTAACATGGGCCACCATATCAACCGGTCTAGACCGGCTGTATAACCGGTTCACCATTTCATCCTCAGCCGACGAGAAGTACGTCCGCCCACCCAAATTCAACCCAATCCGGTTATTATTATTATTATTGTAATCGTAAACACAGCCCCCCGGTTCAGGTTCAGTCTTCGGCATCACCATAAACCCTGTCTGCCCATTTAACCCGTCCGGTTCAAGTGGGTATGCGCTGTAGCCGGTGTAGGCGCGTGGGTCGTAAACAGAAGTGAAGTGGGTCGGGTTGTGGAGGTAATGGTGGGTCGGGTTATGGGTATGGTGTAGGAACTCATTCGGGTCGAGGTAGTGTGTGTTGTTGGGGGTGGTTTCGTTGAAGGTTTGTGAGTAGTGATCGAAGATGTTGCGGCTTGGGTGATCGGCTTGTGAGCCGGCTTCTTCGCCTGAGACGGAGCCGGTGAACATGGTCGGCGGCGGGTTGCTCCAGTCATAGTCCAACATTTGAGGTTGTGTTGTTGATTTGTTGAACTGCAAAAAGATATGTGAACTGTGAAGTTATCATGGTTTAATGGTAAAAAGTGAGAGTGGATAAAGTAAGATGTGAGAACAGTGTACAAGTTATGATGCTTAATGTACAAGTTATGATGCTTAATGTACAAGTTGTTTTGGTGTGAGGTATTGGTTTTGATGGTTTTGGGTGTGGAAGAAAGTTTGGCATAATGAAGGTAAGGAACTCATGTATTTTTGTTGGTCAAATCATATCCACTTGTTACCTTGTTGGCAAAAATTCCGACAAAGAGTTGATGTGTACATCTTATTAACATAGTTACAAAAAAAAGGTAAGTTAACTTATAAGTAAATAAATTTATCTTGTTTTTAGATTGATTTAATCGAATGTTGATTTAAGACTAATGGGTATGGGGGCCGGCTGAGGCCCGGCTAGGACCGGCGCCGGTCCCCCACACCATCCCCCTCATGTCCGGCCCGGCTCATTCGGCCCCCCACAGCCGATTCAGCCGATCCTCTCTCCTCTCTCTATACACACATACATCTATACATACATACATATATATATATAAAGGGGTTCATCCCCCACCCCCCTAGGTTCATCCCCCACGAGCCGATCCTACGTGGCGCCTACGTGGCGGCTCATCCCCTCCGAGCCCATCCTCACCATACCCTTTAGTCTAATGGGTTCATAGTTGAATTAATCATTCCAATCGAATCGAGCAATAAAAACGATAGTCGGGTGAATTAGATCGCATATGCTTTTATAAACTTTTTATGTGAGTAGTAATGTACGATAAAACTACTAACAACCAATTAGATAGTAGAAATACTATCACCAAATATGATTTCAAGAGTTGTGAACCATGCTTTATGTTTGATTTTTTTCCTTTGTTGTTTAATATTCTTATTAGATTTTTATTTTCTCCTGACATTTTTGTATTAATGCATTTATAGGTAAAAATTAGAGTGTGGTTTAAGAATCTTTCGGTTTTTCTCCTTAAAATTTTCTATTAATATATTCGGGTTAGAACAAATACCAAGTCTTCTAAAAATAAAAACTCGTAAGAATGGTATTAAACGGACTCCTATTGGACTCATTCAAGCAGTATTGGAAATATCTAATCGAACTCTACGATATGAGATTTTAGGTTTTCGCTTTTGGATGTTTAGCTTGTAGATTTTAGAATTTTTGTTTAGATCATTGTGTCTTTTCTATATTTGTGTCATTGTGTATTTTCTATATTTGCGACTCATTATGTTATATTTTTTTGGAATTGTGTTATGTTTTGCGATTCATTGTATCCTTATACACTTCTTAATTTTAGAAGACTTTATAGGATAAGTTTACCGATGAAATAATTAAAACTTATTTTTATTTCACTACAGATAATAGTAAATCTTTCATATTCTCAACACTTAGGAAAAAGCTAAAATATTATATTGATACATAACTGGACTCCCAGATAAAAGTTTTTTACTTTTTTAGAATTTGATACCACTATAATTTGGTTTGATGTCGTTTTAATGAGAAAATACTGATTTGTCTTAATGTCCAAATTAGGGGAAACAAGCAACGATAAGGGAATGTTCTTTGGATGAACCTATAGTTTTTAGGTCTAATCAAACATGTCCTTTCTTTCATATATATAAATTTCGTACACAAATATCAGTGAAACTTAATATCAATTTACACAGAAATAAAAGATTCATGGGATGAAATAATAACACCTTATAAATTAAGGATTAAAGAAGTATAAAGTAAGTCAAGTTATCATTTGTCCAACCTTATATACTATAAATAACAGTTTAAATACCTTAGGCTGTGGGTATGGGGCGGGGGTTTGGGCGTGGGTTGGGGGAAAACGCCTAAGCCACCACCCCGGGTGGGCTTGGATTGGGGCGTGGCCCTTGGGGCTTGGGTTTCAAGCCGGACGTGGGGCGGGGATGACATCCTAGCTGGTTGCCTTTTATTCGCTGACCCCGCCATGTCATAGCGGGCCATTTTGACCATTTGAAAGTTTGAATTTTAAATTCAAACCTTTGGCTACCCCAAACTGCCATGGCGGTCCCAACATCCCCTATAAATAACCCCCAACCCCACCGGCTACCCCATCCCAAACCCGTCGCTATCCACCGGGTGGCGGTGGCAAACATAGAGTTTCGAGGCAAGGAGCGAAAGGCGTTCGACAAGATCGCCCTTTTTGAAATTTATCTAACGCTCTAGTTTTGTTATTTTGTAATTTTTAGGTATTATGTAATTTTTAGGATTATGTAATTTTTAAAATTTTAATGAAGTTGTAAGTTTTTTTTATAAATGTTGTGTGAATTTTATAAATTTTTTGTAATTTTTTTTAATAATCTGCCACGCGATGCACCCAACCCAAGCCCAACCCAGGCCCCGCCATACCCCGCGGACACGTCACTAGGCGGTGTGGGGGGGGGGGGGGGCTCCCATTCCATGTGTCAACAAATAACCCAACCTAAGCCCCACCATACCCCACGGTCTTATGATTCATTTTGAGTATTATATGATTAAAAAATTTCAAGACCATTATTATCTTCTATATGAATTGAAACTTCTCATGAACAGTAAATTGAAATTTCTCATGAACATTAACTTGATTTTATGTTTTGTTTTTAAATTTTTTTGATTGAAACTTCTCATGAACACTAATTTGATTTTATGTTTTGTTTTTAAATTTTTTTGAGAGTGAGAAAACATAACATATATCGAAACTTGAATTTTTTGTTTTGATAAAGTGACATGAAAATGAGGTTGTACATTTTCTTTTATTTGTTTTGCTGATGACATATATCCATTCAATTCTTTAGTTTAGACATATCTTGGTTTTTTATTGGCATAAGCATTCTTAGTTGTCTTATTTTCTATTTTCAAAAATAAAATTGCAACTTTAAATAAGAAATTTATGGGTATCTTAAGCTTTTGATTTTTTATTTTGAACAAATGAGAGTTTAAGTTTATAAAAATTATAGAAAGTTTCTTAAAGTTAATTATATTGAGTTTAAGTAGATAAGACAGATGAATTGAGTTTTCTTTTTCGTTTGCTATACCGAGTGCATCGAGACTGATCAAATTCTCGCCCCTGTTGTGACGTATCTATTTTTATCTACGTTTGTATATATGTTTTGTTCCAAATCGAACGAGTCAAATATAATTTTTTTTGTTATCGTGACAAATCTAATCAGTACAATCTAACAAACTTTGATATTGTAGGATTAACTTTTATGGTTTCTGATCTAAATTTCATTTTTTTACATGACTAACTAAATCAATACTGTCGGAAGAACTTTGGTAGCAGTACCTATATTCATTTTTATGGTTTTCCATTAAAAATTTCGTTAAAAATGTAGTTCTATTTCACTACAGAATATCTTTTTATATCATAAGCTTTAGCACGTGTCGGTATTATGCTGGTACAGTGATGAACCGAATTGATACAGTCCCAACAATAACGGTATCTGGTCAACTTCGACCGAACATCATCAGTATCGGTATCGATACTATTAGAATCGTTACTAATATTCTTTTGTAGTTTTCGATCGATATAAAACACGTGTCGATATCCTTTTGAACATATCACATTTTATTTTTTGGCTTTATCTTTCATTTGTGAATCTGAGTGGCCTGATACCGTACTAATACAATTATGAACTAAACCGATGCTGATCGAATTCCCGGCGCAACGCGCCAGGGAATTCAACTTATATATTAATACGAATTGATGATGAACAGTAGTTCACGAATTTTTTAATACAATAGTATTTTAATTTTCTATTATTTTATTATTTATTATTTATTACTTTAATTTATTATTTTATTGTTTTCTTATTTTATTATTTTAAGTTTTCTCATATAACATTTAAGATAATGTGTTAGCAACATTGGTGTTATGTCGATCTTGACCGAACATCGGTTCGGTATCGTTATTATCAGAAGCGTTACTAATATCCATATCTATGGTTTTTGATCAATGTAAAACACGTATCGATATTATTTTGGTCATAACATGACTTTATTTTTTGGGTTTTATCTTTCGCTTGATATATCGAGTGGCGCTACCGTACCAATAACGTAATGAATCGAACCGATACCGAATGAATACCCGCCAATTGGTCATGAACAATTATCTAACATTTTAATATTTTAAAGTGTTTATTTATTTTTTACATCTATTTTCAAGCATTTATTTATTTTTATTAAATATTTTATTCATCATTCAATTTAATACTTTTCTAATAATTTGCTTCGTTAATTTTTCAAAAATTTTAATCCGTAACTATATTTTTTCCAACATTGCGATATAAATTTTATTGAAAATGGATACCGTGTCGATATTGTATAAAAATAAACCAAAACCGTCGATGAATTGTAGTGTGTTATTTTGATGTACTTATTTACTTTTAGAATATTTTATTCATCATTTATTTTGATTTTTTTTCTAATAACTTGTGTTTTGTGTTTATTTGTTTCAATGTCACGTTAAAAAATTTATTACTTTAGTAAATTTGTTCATGTTATGAATGCAGACATTCAGGCCGATAGGCCAAGCCTGACCTAATATTAATGGGCTTTAGGGTTGTTGTATTGATCTATATATATAATATATGTACATGAAATAGAAAGGAATGAAATCTTTTTCTTATGATTGCTCTCTTGTTTATATCACGTTATCAGCACGATTTGCTCTATTCATTGTAGATTCGATCGATCTTCAACCCTTTCTTTGCATCATTCACAGAAGAAGAAAATTGGCAGTTGTTTCACTCCGCTAACCACATTATCAGATTCATCCGCACTTGTATTGCGTTTCAAAAGCTGATCTGTTCATCACATCCTGGTACACATTATCACAATCTTTACTAAGTGTTGAATATGTTTCCATGTTATTTTTATTACGGTATATATTTGTATCTCCAAAGGATAAATCCCAATTTTATTTTATTTAATTTTTTTTGTTTTCCTAAGTGGTGACCCTAGGATTTTTTTAATACCCTTCTACCGTGGGTAATTTCTTTTTCATAGACCAAAAGATGCACATTTTTCGAACGACTCTTAAAATGGGAATTCGGATTTACTCCTTTGGAAACACAGAATTATGTTTTTCGATCTATTTTAAAAATACCCATAATATGTTTGTCCATATGGGATCTTAGTTAGAACAAATAGGATTTCCCTTTGATTTGTTCTTACAGCAACAAATTTTAAGAAACGCTCTACATACAAATCAATGAATCGAACGATCGCTACAACGGTCACTACCGCCACACACAAAAAAAAAAATCTTACCCGACAACCTTTTTCCGACGATTGTACTCAACCGCCAACCGTTTATATGAATCATCGATGTTACATTCTGGTGGTTCTTCAAGAGAATTGATGCCAACTTGCTTGCGGTGTTACTGGATCCCGTCGGTGTTACTCGTCTCATGTATCTTGCCTAGCATTTGTTTCCTAAAATCTAACTGATACATGTGAAGGATGGCTGGATGCTTATCTTTACTATTTAATATATATCTTAAAAAGATGTCTTGTTTGCCAGCCGTACTCCACCAAACAAATTCATATATTTTAATATTAATTATTAAATTTATTTAAAGTACATATATCTACAAATGGTGTTATTATAGTAGAATATTGTTTTTTTTTCAAAACTCTACCGCCATTTTTTTTAGTGAAACTTATGATTCTAATTTTAACTAGAATATTACTGTATTCAAATAAAACCTCTGTGTGTATATATATATATATGATACAAAGAGCATCAACAATTGTTTTTTTTTTCTAGACATGACAAGGAAATTAATATGAGCTTAATCTTTTTAACACTCACACACATATATGTATATGTATAATGTCCTAGCATTATGTGTGATTTATATATGTAATTGATATGCATATAAATTATGAATAAATTGATAAAAATGGGTGAAGATAAACCAATATTTATAGTATACTAATTCTATAAAATAAATTTGGCTTTAATGATGGAAAGAAAGGTAACTTATTATGTTTTAATGTGATTTATTTGAATATTAATGGTTTGAGGTTATACACAATAATGGGTGATGTTTAATTGATATTATTGAGACTTAAACTTTTGTTTTAAAATCATCAGTTTCGTGTAACAATCAGTTACATGTCCCATGATTATCCTTTAAGTTGTTTGGTTACTAGTTTGGTCTGTGGTGTTTCGAATTCCCATGATTACCATTTAAATTGTTCGGTTACTAGTTTCTATTAGATGTATTTCATAGACTCTCGTTAATGCACTAGAGAAGAAAGAAAAAAAAAAACAAATCATCTTTGAAGCTTGGTCAAATATATCAAGCTTGAAAAGTTGTTCTTTTGGTTTAAATTAAAACCATATGTTAGCATCAATCCATAATAAAAATAAATAAATAAATTCCCTTAAGAATTCCATTGTTTCAACGTTACAGTAATCAGTATTATTAAATACTTTAAATGACACTTACTTGTCAAATTTCTTAGCAATACTTCTGTTGGTCTCATTGTTTTAGATAGCATATATGTTATATGTATTGCATTTTGACAAGTTAAATGTGCTAAACAAATTAATACAAATTTCATTGGTAGCTGGTTACCAAACAACTACACTGAGATAAACATTGTTATGCTTTAGTGATTTGATATTTCAGCTTGTTACAATGCTATGCATAGTCAACATAATTAATTGTATGGTTATTCTTCTAATTGCTTGTTGTTGCTAAACAAATATTAATAGACATTGATATAGTCATTAGAAATGTGCCCTCATATGAAAATGATGAAAAATTGCTATGAAAATGATTAGTGGACTTTAGCTTAAGTAAACTACTTTGATGTTAGTTACTTAAATTGATAGATAATAATTCATTTGAGTTAGTGTTGATGCTCATTTATATTGAGTTTCACATGAATCCTAAATCAATGTTGAGAACCCGAATTTCTCCCAAATGTATACAAAGTCCTGTTTGTTTTACTAATGATTTTTCAAGTTCAACCCAAACTTTAGTTCATCGCACTTGGCGTTTTTGGCTAACATATAGCCTAGTGATGGAAAACCATATGAATAGTACATGTTTTCCCTCTAAATAAAGGCTAAAACTATAATATTTCTCCTCCATGACGTATTCTAGACGTGTGAAGATACCCGATCGACATGTTTGACCACCAGAAGTTAGTCATCCTTTGAAAAGCTTGCTATAAATCTTCTCGACATGCTCCTGATGCAGCAATACCGAGAATGTGATTTCACAAAACGCTCGGATGTAAATGTTATAATTTGTTAATGTCACCAGAGGAGCAAAGGATTATCGGCCGCAGTATAGCCCTTACATGTGGATGATCATGAAGAAAAAAAAACTTACATCTATGGCCCAAACGAACATAATATGAGTCGCTTACTAAGAGGCAATTGCGAGAAGGGGAAATACAAACATTCATTTCGCTTCAAATGTGTATTGACCAACCAGTGATACACAAAGACCTTATCATACTCACGTGAATGCATGTATCATACATATGCAAATCTAGAAGCTCCAGTAGAGCGATCACAAATTGAGGTGGCAAATGTCTGATACACATCACAACTAACACTGTTATTTGACAACCCAATTGTAGGGACCATTGTTGGGCAAAATGTGAAATATAGTGAGAGGCATACGTAGTCGAGACGGAATTCGTCGATTGATTATATCAATTCAAAACCAACTGCTTATCACAAATACTCCCCATTACAACTGGTCTCCTGAAGAGAACCAAGTTTCCATTTTTTTTATATATTTTGTTGTGCAGCCTATGTACCAATAGCACCACCATAACATATAAAATGGGATATGTACATCGTATTCCCAGTCTTAGGGGGAGACAAGAAAATGAAAGACTGGTAACATAAAAAAAAATGCATCATATTATATATCGACCCCTGAAGTGGTCAATGCAAATCTGAAGTCCAAAAGAAAGAGCGTGTATTTGCAAATAATAACAAATGAAATACAAGATGCATTCACCAACACAAATAAGGTGACAAAGTCACATATACCAGCTTAAACTTATCTGCTCGAATGGAAGTACTCACAAAATGATTATCATATTAATAAATTGTGAGAGATAAATCGGTTCCAAAAAGATAAAACCCACAAACACAAAAAGAGCAGCGTAACGCAGTTGGTGTAACCCCAAAAGAGGTGGCACATAAAACACCATAAGTGGTTGCATACAAAACCCCAGAAGTGGTTGCATACTAAACCTTAAAGAAGGTTGTTGTTAAAACCCCAAAAGAGGCTAATGGAGTTCTAAAAGAAACTCTAGTACCAAACAAATATGAGATCGCGATGAATTGTGTACAAAATAAGTACAATATGGAACCGTAATGAAACACGTGTAAAATGATATATTTGATTATGCTATAGCAATAGATGTAATCGATGAGAAAAGATTACGTATATAGAAAGTGTGCAAGAGTGTACGCACACAAATAGCCAAAATGGCTACATGGCTTAAGGTTGAACTAAATTTGCTCGACAAACTAAACGTTTTCGAACCAGCAGTTCGAACACCCATAGACGTCAAACCAGTAGGTTATAAATGGGTGTCTTTAAATAAAAGGAAACGTAAATAATGAGTTTTTGCGATGTAAGGCACGCATTTTAACATAAAGATTTTTCCCAAATCCCAGCAGTTGATTACGAGGAAACGTATACCCCTGTAGTGGATGCGATAATCTTTAGATGTTTAAGCGGCCTCGCAATCTCAGAATGACTTCAGATAAAACAACTTATGGATGTCATCACCGTATACATGTACGAGATAATTGCAAATGACATCTGTATGAAAACCCCTGAAGGATTAAAAATGCTCAAAGCATTATGAAACAATAACCCCATATGTGTTATATATATGAATCTTAAAGGAAACTACTCGTATGTGGTACAGTCGACTATACTCTGAAAAGAGAGGTATAATTTTGATAAAATGAGCTACATCTATTTAACAAGATTTCACTCTTACAGTGATAATGTAAACATCATCGAGAGGGAACTCTCAAACTAAAGAGGAAAATTTTGAATGACCTTTACAGAAAGTGTAGTTATTCTCGACATGTAGTTCGAGTATATATGTACTATTTTTGCTCATCAATCTGACTACATCTAGAAGATGTTATATAGAAAAAGCTCATTCGTTGAATACATGAACGATTGTCTGATCGCTTGACATAGAAAAAAAAATATTTTTATCAACCCCAAGAAAGGGATGTTGAACTACTTAGTCAAGAAGTACCATACTTAATTGCGATCAGAGCATTGACATATCTTGCAAACAAGACGACATCCGATATTACGTTCTTGCTAGATGTATTGGTAAGATTACAATTCTAATCTCAAATGTTGCACTCTTTTTCCCTTCACTAAGTTTTTCCCATTGGGTTTTCTTGGTAAGGTTTTTAACGAGACAACATAACTGATCCAGTAGTATCAGTTTATCTTATAGGTCCCGAAGTACTAATTTAACATCATCATAAATCATGTTGTTAATTATGTATAATGCGTAGTGCACTCTTTTCCCTTAGCTACGGTTTTGTCCCATTGGGTTTTCCTAGCATGGTTTTTAACGAGGCAGAATTATAAAGTGCATTAAATAATTATTTGACATATTTACAAACTCGAGACACGGGATAGTTCCACAAGAACAATATGGCGTCCTGGGTTATGATTGATATATATTAGACTCGCATAGAGTTCGATCTCAATCCCGACACAAGTTATGAAGGTCGAAGATTTCAACATATTTAAGAAGTATGTAGATTAGAGTTGATCAAGAGAAGCTCAAGCCATACTGTATGAAGACAATGTAGACAACAACACTCAAATCAAAGAAGACTACGCCAAATATCAAGTCAAACAATTGTCACAGAAGATTGGATTCAAAATCATTAAGATATACAAATAAAATTGAGGGGGAGTAAGGTACCCATAATATACACAGTGTATGTACTCTTTTTCCTTGACTAAGTTTTGTCCCACTGGGTTTTCTTAGTAAGGTTTTAATGAGGCAACATAACTGGTCCTGCAGTATCAGTTAACATCGGTCCTGAAGAATCGTGTAAACATTATCTAGTAGTATAATGTTAACAGTGTATGTGTATTTCTAAATGTCTGAGGGGGTGTGTTATGAATGCAGACATTCAGGCCCATAGGCCAAGCCTGACCTAATGTTAATGGGCTTTAGGGTTGTTGTATTGATCTATATATATAATATATGTACATGAAATAGAAAGGAATGAAATCTTTTTCTTATCATTGCTCTCTTGTTTATATCAGTTCAATATTGTTTTTTTAAGTTTTAGTTATTTTATTGTTTTATTACTTTAATTCAATTTAATCATTGTTTTTTTTTTTCTTATATTACTTTTAAGAAGATAAGATTATCAAAGTATCCGTTATCAAACAAAACACTATAAAAATAATGCATACCGGTATGTTGTTCGGTTCAGCTCGGTATAATATCTTAACGATAGGGTGTCAGTTTATCGAAAACGTTAACAATAAAATTAAATATTGGTACCGATTGATACAGATGTTGTTTAATCGGTTTGGTACGACAACGATACAACGTCCGATTTCAAATAAAAAATATTGCAATGTTGAAATAAAATAGACAAAGAATGCAAACGAACATAACTGATATCAACTGAACAAGATCAGTACCGGCATTTATATTCGTTTTTATTGTTTTCGACTGATGTAATGCTCTCTTTGGAATAATACTATAGCAAATGCCGGTACCGTAACAAATCGAACGAATACCGACTGATTCCCACCGCGAAGCGCGAAGGAATCTCACTAGTTTTATAAACTAAAAATTCAAACGTATGCCAATTAGTTAATAGAGATGATAATGTTACCTTCGAACAAATGTTTATTGAGATTTATGTATTTATATACTGATTAAATTAAGTAGTAGGGATGAATCGATGATAATGATTACATTCGAACAAGTTATCGAGTTTTATGCAATTTTAAACACTGCTTTTAGTTTTGTTTGAACGGCGAATTTATTGTTTTTTTTAGAATTGAACCCAAGACCCCACAACAATTAAGTGTATTAGGGGGGTGGGGGTGGTGATCACTCATCACTTACAAAATCTAATCAAGTTCCGTCATATCATTAACCATTATTCCATCACTCACAACCTTTTTTAGTGGAAATGGTCATCACTCACAACACCCAACAATACCCATCACTCACAACTTTTTCAAACGGTCGACATTTTCACGCGTGAAATTTATCACGCGAATTAAGTTTAACGCTTGGAAATTGAGGAGTGGGGGTAGTGTGTTCGTTGTTATCACGCGTGGTGGGAGTTTATCACTCACCACCCCGCCTGCCCTTAAAGGGTTTTGCCTTGCCATTAAACCACCAATCCAAGTGGTATAAACACTAGTTACTTAGGAGATAAAATTCCAAAGCATAATTGATGATTTCCTTATTAATAAATCTGATTAAAATAGTTTTTTATTATTATTATTATTATTATTATATTATGTTTTTTCGCATTTAGAAAAGCATTGTAACAATTTCCTGGTTACCTAAACAAGTTCTTAATTATAACATGAAAAGTTCAAAACAAAAGGATTAACATATCAGTTAGATTTATTTGATAAGTACTTAGTTGAATTTTATGTGAGGTTAAGTGATTCAAAGTTTATAACGTGAAAAGTTTAAAACAAAAGGATTAACATTTTAGTTAAATTTATTTGATATTATGTGAAGTTAAGTGATTCAAAGTTTAAGTCCATTGTATTTGAGGTGTATGTGAGGTTATGATAAAGAAATGATTAGTCGAGCTTTATAGTAATATGTTGTATTGAATTTTTATAAGGCTGTATGTTGTAAATTATTAGGGTAAATTACACTTTTCGTACTTTATGTTTGTATTATATTGCAATAGATAGCCTTTAACTTCAATAATTACAGTCACAATCTTTTATTTGGAAAACCCATTACAAACTACGTCCTTTAGCACTAACCAGGTTAAAATTTTCAGTTAAGTCTATTCATTTAAGGGTATTACAGTTCTTTCATGCTTTTATTCTAAAATGTTTTCTAATAAATAAAACAAAATAAATAATACAGAAGCCCAAATTATTAAAGAATGTGCAAGCCCTAATTATCAGTTTCATCGGCTGAATGACCATCAACAACACTTCATCTTCAAATTTTGAATGATTCATTTATCATCCAAGATTCACAAGGGAAAATTATGCTCCTATCATCAAGAACATTATCCTTGATGTATGCCTTTTCTATTATGTTGATTCTCTACTAATATTGTACCTATATCCCCAAAGATTACGCCGCCGCCATCAACAACAAAAACAACTGTCGTTCTCGGGAACCCTATGCCGTCGATTATTACCGGAACCCAAGTAAGAACTTAAATTAACCAAGTAAACTTATGAAAATGAAGAAAAAGACATGGATTGGGGGTTTTTATTAAAAACGTGATTTGTAATGATCGAACCCCCATCTCGTATCAACTTAAAGAAAATATGTAAAGTTGTTGCAGATCTGAATCTCACCTTCCGATCCGTTTATGAAATCTGAAGAATAGAGGAAAGAAATCATGGAAAGAAATCTGCTTCTTAGATCGATTTTTATTTGCCGGAAAACTAGAGCTTATGCACATGGTGTTCTCCGGAGTAGTGGTGGTGGCCATTCAGTTACTAGGGGCGGTGGTGGCGTGGTAGTGCTCGGCAGTTGTTGGCCGGAAAAAAATGAGAGGGGAGGTGAGAAATGGAAGGATGGGGCATGGTGGTTTGGCTGCCGGAGAGTTTCTTTGGTTGCCGGAATCCATGGTGGTTTGTTGGACGGCTACGACGGCTGGTGGCGTGTAACACCCCAAAAACGGGTTTGGTAATTTAGAACCCGGTTAAGATAAAGGAATGGGTAAAGTACCGTTAGTAGTAAAAGTGAACCCATAAACAAAATGACTAGGAATGAATTTGCCTTGTGGTATCATGTATATAAGTAAGAAGATGAGGAGTTTAGTCACGTATGTAATCAAAATGAAACATGAGGGACCAAAACCATTAAGATGGAAACATGGGTTTTATTTATGAAAGGTTAAAACACATAAACACACACTTTCGTATGTTCTAGAAACGAGCAGGAGCTTCATGAGAGCTCACAACCCTAACTTTTATCCATTTCATCAAATTGAAAGGCAAGATGAAGCTTAAATTCATAACCGAGCATGGATTAATGATCACCTTCACAAGGGGATCATAAGGTATGCCTTAAAATATAGATTGGTGATTATGCACGAAGTGGGTTATGTTGGAAATCGCGAAATTGTATGAAATTGAGTATGAGTATGTGTTAAAAACACCATATAGGTCTTGGGTTATGAACGATTTGGAGTAATTTGATGTTTGGAGGTGAACCCCACTTCTCGTGGTGAAGATGGCGACATGGGTGTGTCACCCATGTCCAATCCTTGTTCAAATCTTGTTGTGCTATGTTGCATGTAATGCGTTCTTGTTAGGTAGATTGAATGTGATATGAATTTGTTGATGTTTTTTGTGTTAATTGATTAATGAAAGCATGAAGTAGGAAGTAAAGTGTCACGGCCCCCGACCCGGTTTGACCCGTTTCAGGAGCCGCGGGACAGAAATACTGCGGTATTTAATTAATTGAATTTTACAGCGGAAGTTTTCATCAGGATCGTTTAAAGCTAAAATTTTCCCCGATTATTTTATTTCACAATTCGGGATAAAACCCCGATAATTTACAATAGTATGATTTTACTATAAAATCGTTATGTTACAAAACTTATTTCTTTATTTTTATAATGAGCCACTATCTTAAGCTTGAAATGCTCCTCAGCACTTTTTTCTGAATTACAACAGATCACCTGAAACATGTTTGAAAAAGGTTTTGTCAGCGGGAAATACTGAGTGAATCATTCTATTTACTAAAATGACACATTTGTTATAATTTACAGTATTAAGGAAGATTACAATGTTTCTGATATCAAACCAATTACCCACAGTACTTTGTCACTCGACCCATTGGCCCTTCCGTCCAATGGTGTCTGTGACTATGGTCATATCACCCATTGGCTGCCCCAATGGTGAAGATTATCAAGTAATGTATACAAAACCCCACATACCGGCTGTAATATGGTGATTACATAAACTTAATCCATGTAATTATAACTTTGAAATAAATAGGGTTTTGTAAATAGATTTGATAAAAAGAGAATGACTCACAAACTGTGAGAAAAGGAGAATGACTCACAAACTGTGAGAAAAGGAGAATGACTCACAAACTGTGAGAAAAGGAGAATGACTCACATTGCTGATTTAATACGGACAGAATCTAGTTTATGGATTAGCCTTGTTAACCTAATTTAAATAACAATGCACACAAAACTGGGTTAGTAATTAATCCAGCAATTACGATAACTCACGAGATCAAATTCTCACAATGAACGACAAAGTGCAATACTTCATCCATCGAATTAACGATGATCCGTCAAATTAATGACGAATGACAAAGTATAATACTTCATCCATCGAATTAACGATGATCCGTCAAATTAATGACGAACGATAAAGTATAACCCTAATGTGGGCGGCACTTAAACATCCATTGGATATATTGATCGTCGGAAAATGAATCGTAGCAGCGATCGTGCTAATACCCTGTTTTGTAGCAGAATTTCGAGACCCGTGTGTGGATTTAGAGTAAACAGCGTCTACGTGATTGTAAGTAAAGAATTTTATCGTCGTAATATGCAAACAGTTCAAGTCCCAAACCCTGGTATTTATACTCAAATTTGGAACCCCCCGCGTGTCGCGAAGGGTGTGGCCGACCCTGTCGCGACTCGCCTGAGATGCCAGCCTAGCCTAGGTTAGCCTTGTCACTAGTGTAGCCCTGCTGAGTTGCAAGTTTTCGATATTTCCTTGTTGCCAACGTTTAAAATGGATAATCGTCAATAGGGTTTAACCCCCCCCCCCCCCTGAGTTTTAGGGGCCCTAATCCTGATTCTGAAAATTATGAAAATTTTTAGGGTTTGTTCAGAATCACTTGGGTGTCTTAATTAGGGTTTCCTTTTGGACTAATTAATTTAATAATTATGACTTTTTATGAGAGTTGTTACATTCTCCCCACCTTAATAAAAATCTCGTCCTCGAGATTTATTGGAATAAATGAGGATACTTTTTCTTCATTTCTGATTCCAGTTCCCAAGTGTACTCAGCTCCTCTCTTTGAATCCCATCTGACTTTGACTAGAACTAGTCGTTTGTGCTTGAGAAACTTGATCTTTCGATCTTCAATTTGGAGAGGTCTCTCAACGAATTTCAATTTTTCGTTTACCTCTATATTTTGAAGAGGTACTACCAGTGATTCATCTGATAAGCATTTCTTGAGATTGGATACATGAAATACATCATGTACTCCAGCTAATTCTTCTGGTAGCTGTAAACGATAAGCTACTGGTCCTATACGTTGGATCACTGGAAATGGTCCTACGTATCTTGGACTTAACTTTCCTTTCTTACCAAATCTAACAACTCCTTTCCAAGGAGAAACTTTCAATAATACCTTGTCTCCAACTTGGAATTCTAGCGGCTTGCTTCTATTGTCTGCATAACTCTTCTGGCGATCTCGAGCCGTCTTCAGCCTTTCTTTGATTTGAGTAACCTTATCAGTTGTTTCTTGCACTATTTCAGGACCTGATAATTGACTTTCTCCTATTTCTGCCCAACAAACTGGGGTTCTGCATTTTCTTCCATACAATGCTTCAAATGGAGCAGTTTTGATGCTTGAGTGATAACTATTGTTATAGGAGAATTCAATTAATGGTAAGTGATCATCCCAACTTCCACCAAAATCTATTACACATGATCGGAGCATGTCTTCTAGAGTTTGGATTGTCCTTTCACTTTGTCCATCTGTTTGGGGATGATATGCAGTGCTTAGGTTTAGTCGAGTTCCCATAGCTTGCTGGAAACTTTTCCAGAAATGGGAAGTGAAACGACTATCCCTATCTGATACAATGGAGAATGGAACTCCATGTAAGGATACAACCTCATCTACATACAATTTAGCCAGTCTTTCCATGCTAAAGGTTTCTTTCATTGGTAAAAAGTGAGCTGATTTGGTTAATCGATCCACAATTACCCAAATTGCATCATTACCTTTTCTGGTTTTGGGTAACTTAGTAACAAAATCCATTGTTATAAGTTCCCATTTCCATACTGGCATTTCTAATTGTTGTAGTAATCCTGAAGGTTTCTGATGTTCTGCCTTAACTTGTGAACAAGTAAGACATTTAGAAACATAACTGGCTATGTCCTTTTTCATCCCTATCCACCAAAAGTTCTTTCTTAAATCTTGATACATCTTATTGTTTCCTGGGTGTATAGTATACCTAGATTTATGAGCTTCTTCTAAAATTTTAGGTCTTAAATCTCCCTGCTTAGGTACCCAAATTCTACTTTTGTGGAATCTCCAAATTCCATCTGCTCCTTGTTCTAATTCCTTGATTCGTCCTTTCATTCCTTCCACATCATCCTTGATTGCTGTAGTTTGAACATTCTTCAATTGTTCCATTAAATCTATTTGTAGATTTAATCTGAGAGCACGAACTCGTCTCTGTTTTTCATAATACTTACGACTTAAGGCATCTGCAACTACATTTGCCTTTCCTTCGTGATACTGAATATCACAGTCGTAGTCACTTAGGATTTCCATCCATCTCCTTTGCCTCATGTTTAACTCTTTTTGCCCAAATATATATCTTAAACTTTTGTGGTCTGTGTAGACAGTAAATTTACTTCCGTAAAGATAATGTCTCCAAATCTTAAGGGCAAAAATTACGGCTCCTAATTCTAAATCATGAGTCGTATAGTTTTCTTCGTGCTTTTTCAATTGCCTTGATGCATACGCAATTACCTTCTTGCGTTGCATAAGCACACATCCAAATCCTAGTTTTGAAGCATCACAATATACTTCAAAATCTTCAGTTCCTTCTGGTAAGGCTAAGATTGGTGCATGGGTTAGTTTCTGTTTCAAAATCTTAAAAGCTTCTTCTTGTTTGGGTCCCCATTCAAACTTAGTGGCTTTACAGGTTAACTTAGTTAATGGTACAGCTATCTTGGAAAAATCCTTAATAAATCGTCTATAATACCCAGCTAATCCTATAAAACTTCTAATTTCCATTGCTGTTTGTGGAATCTTCCACTTGGTAATTGTCTCTATCTTAGCAGGATCTACATGAATACCTTCATGATTTACCATGTGTCCTAAAAATTGCACTTCCTTTAGCCAAAATTCACATTTCGAGAATTTAGCGTACAACTTTTCTTTTCTTAACAAAGTTAAGAGTGCATGAAGATGTTCACAATGCTCTGTCTGATTTTTGGAATAAATAAGTATATCGTCTATGAAGACAATTACAAATTTATCCAAATACGGTTTACAGATTCTATTCATCATGTCCATAAATGCTGCAGGTGCATTTGTTAATCCGAAGGGCATGACTGTAAACTCGTAATGACCATACCTTGTTCTGAAAGCAGTTTTAGGTATGTCTTCTTCTTGTACCTTCAATTGATGGTATCCGGAGCGTAAATCTATCTTAGAAAAATATCTAGCCCCCTGAAGTTGATCAAAAAGATCATCAATCCTAGGTAATGGATATCGTTTCTTAATTGTAACCTTATTCAATTCTCTATAATCGATACACATTCTCATTGAACCATCTTTTTTCTTTACAAACAACACTGGCGCTCCCCAAGGGGATGAACTAGGTTGTATGAATCCTTTACTTAATAATTCATCTAATTGCTGTTTCAGTTCTAACATTTCTGTGGGTGCTAACCGATAAGGTGGCTTCGCTATCGGTGTAGTTCCTGGAATTAGATGAATCCTAAATTCTACTTCCCTGTCTGGAGGTAATCCCGGTAAATCTTCTGGAAATACATCAGGATATTCTGAGACTACTGGTATTTCCTTAAGATCTTTACCCTTAGTACTAATGATTACCGAAATCATATACATTATTCCTTGTTTTCGTTCATAATTAGCAACTTTCATTACTGATATGAACTTCATGGCCTTACGTGGTTTATCTCCTGTAATCCTAATCACTTCTCCGGTGGGTGATTGAATTTCTATGGAATTTTGATCACAAAGGATTCTAGCATGGTTGGCTACTAACCAATCCATTCCTAAGACAACATCAAATTCCGCCAAATTCATCGGTAATAGTTTTGCAGAGAATTTATCTCCTAAAAGTTCTATGTTTCCTTCTTGCAAAACTTTATCTACTTTAACTGAATTTCCGTCTGCTGTTTCAACTGTAAAAATCTGCCTAATATTGGTTAAAGGTAAACTAAGAGCTTGGCAGAATGAAGTATTTATAAAACTTTGGTTTGCACCAGAGTCAAATAATACTTTTGCGTACACATTGTGGACTAAGAACGTACCTGCTATCACATCCGGAATGAGTTCTGCTTCTTGAGTGGTCAGCTGAAATGCCCTGGCATTCTTCTTAGTAGTTCCTTCCGTCGCCTTAGGTTTGTTATCTACTGGTTTAACCAATTTAGGACATTCTGTTTTATAATGCCCCGCTTCTCCACAGTTAAAACAGATTACGGTTTTCTTTCTGCAGTTTTCTTCACGGTGTCCTATACCCTTGCAAAGGTTGCAGGTTAAATTACATTTTCCGTAATGCTTCCTTTTGCAATTTCTACAGAAAGGTGGATTTGAATATTTCCCTGTTCCTCTTTTCTTGAAATTATTACTATTACCCGCCCGAAATCCTTGGGTAATCTTCTGAGCCAATTCCTTTTTCCTATCTTCATCTCTTGTGCGTACCAGTTCATCGGTTAGAGTATTGGCTAATTCTACCGCATCATCAATAGTGCGAGGTCTCGCAGCTTTAACAATATTGCGGATTTCGCTAATTAGCCCCCAAATATAGCGAGAAATGAGTACCGGTTCTGGCGAAGCCAGTGTTGGTACCACTCTTGCATATTCAAAGAATGTCGAGGTATACCCACGACAATCCACACCCATCATCCGATGATTTAGAAACTTATTTGCCATCTGTTCTTTTTCATACTCGGGACAGAATTTTCTTTCCACAAAACCCTTAAATTCTTCCCAAGTCATAGCATAAGCTATTACTCTTCCTTTTGATTGTAACACAGTGTTCCACCATTCGAGTGCTCCTTCTTTGAAGAGATTGGATGCATACATGACCTGATCATCTTTACCACATTTACTTATTGCAATGACTGCTTCGGTTTTCTCTAACCAACGCAGTGATGCAGTTGCTCCTTCATTGCCTGCAAATTCAATGGGTTTACAAGCAAGGAATTCTTTGAAAGTGCAACCAGGCGTTGCATTTTTCATTTTCTTGGGTAATGGAGCTTGATGTGGTTCCCTATTATGATTAACATGATTATTGCCTCCATTTACACTATTACTGAAGTTATCTTCAGTAATCTGTTTACTAGGGACAATTTGTTGTGGTTCGGGTGGATTCTTGATAGCAGCAACGAATGCTGGAATAGCATTAGCTATCCCTTGAGCAACAATGTTTTCGATATCTTGCCGAGTCATATATTGATCTCCTGGATGTTGCTCGGACTGATTAACTTCATTTATAGGTTCATTACCACTGTTTGCCATCTGATAATATATATATATAAATTTTATTAGTATCTGCTAAATAACAATTATATACAAATAATCAGAAAATTCTACAATACATGTATAGTCAAAACAATCGATTTCTCGATTTCATTTTATATCTAGTATAGTATGCATCATTACTCGCAAATATCTTACAGAGTTTTATTCGTTATTTACAAACTGACTTTACTATTACTATTATACAAAAACCGTTTTACCATCCTACTATCTCTCGTCACTTGCTGTTCTAAAAACGCAGTTCCCTCTCATCGTACTTCCAGGCAATCTGTCCCCCTATTTCCCTGATTCTAGTTCCAGCATCAAACAACTCTTCACCAAAGTGGCGAAGTTCAGCCATGTTTTCATTACTCATGGGTGGATTAGGTAGGGTTTTGGATCGAATTGTGGAAGAAAAGAGTAAGGATCGTTGACAATATTTTGGAATTGCCAATCGTTTGTCCACCATTCGTCCATTCCTAGTGGTTGGGAGTGGACTATTGGGTCTGGAATTGCTGGTTCCCAATTCATAGGGAGTTGGTTTTCAAGAGGATAATTAAAAATATTATTATTATTATTATTGACAGGCTGAATTGTTTCACAGCTTGCCAATAGGAAATCTATCTCATCTTGAAAAGTCCTTTCCTGGATTGGATTGGAGCTCTCTCCGATTTCTATCTGAGTTGGTCTAGAGCCTTGCCCAACTTCCATTACTATTTCTTTAGTAACTTCCTCCATCTGTATTCCTATCTCCTTAACCTCCTCCTTGTCTTCAGTTTCCATTTCCTGTTGTTTGGAACTTTCTCCGGTTATAATTTCTTTTCCCTTTTTCAAAGGATTATTTATTTTGGGCAGTTTTGTAGCTGGCTTTTTCTGACGTATCTTCCTCCATCCTACATAACTTCTTTTATTTCGTTTTGGTTTGTTCACTGGTGGAACCTTGAATTCTACCGGTTGTTCTACATCGGGAAAGTAGCTAGTATATTCTTTGGAAGCTTCGATAGTCACTGGGTAAAGATTAAGGTTCTGAAAGGCTTCAGATATCCCACTCATGCTGATGTAGCATATATGCAAAATGCATAAAATACTAAGTTAATAACCGTTTAATTTATTACATACTGTGTACTAATTTATTACCAAGATAACTGGAAAACACACTTAAGTTTTGAAATTTTTATTTATTGCACAGGGTTTCTAGATTGTAAGGGTAAGGTGCTAAAACTTTAAAATATTTAAAGATTTATATTTTCTGCTACTGTGGCTAGCATATATAAATTTGCCCATTTCTCATCTAGCTTATCTTCCCAAGGTGATTTATCAATTAATTCCTGGGTTTCCCGTTTAATCTTCTTTTGTCGAATTTGCTCTTTACTTTTCTTAATAATCATCTCCCTCCTTCTAGGAGAAAGTGTTTCCTCGTATTGTGCCTTTCGCACAAATATTCCTTCTTCAGGAATTTCAACATGATTCGAGGATTTGGTTCGGGATGAACTTCCCTTCTCATTGGATGATCTATCTAATTTAAGATAGATGCTTGCTAGCTTTTGCTTACCCATACTGTAACTAATAAATAATCAGTTAATAACACACATAATCACATAATAGTAATCAGGAAAAATTAATTATTTCTAAATACTTAATTAGCTTAACTCAGTGGCTGTGATACCACCTTTTTCTGTCACGGCCCCCGACCCGGTTTGACCCGTTTCAGGAGCCGCGGGACAGAAATACTGCGGTATTTAATTAATTGAATTTGACAGCGGATGTTTTCATCAGGATCGTTTAAAGCTAAAATTTTCCCCGATTATTTTATTTCACAATTCGGGATAAAACCCCGATAATTTACAATAGTATGATTTTACTATAAAATCGTTATGTTACAAAACTTATTTCTTTATTTTTATAATGAGCCACTATCTTAAGCTTGAAATGCTCCTCAGCACTTTTTTCTGAATTACAACAGATCACCTGAAACATCTTTGAAAAAGGTTTTGTCAGCGGGAAATACTGAGTGAATCATTCTATTTACTAAAATGACACATTTGTTATAATTTACAGTATTAAGGAAGATTACAATGTTTCTGATATCAAACCAATTACCCACAGTACTTTGTCACTCGACCCATTGGCCCTTCCGTCCAATGGTGTCTGTGACTATGGTCATATCACCCATTGGCTGCCCCAATGGTGAAGATTATCAAGTAATGTATACAAAACCCCACATACCGGCTGTAATATGGTGATTACATAAACTTAATCCCTGTAATTATAACTTTGAAATAAATAGGGTTTTGTAAATAGATTTGATAAAAAGAGAATGACTCACAAACTGTGAGAAAAGGAGAATGACTCACAAACTGTGAGAAAAGGAGAATGACTCACAAACTGTGAGAAAAGGAGAATGACTCACAAATTGTGAGAAAAGGAGAATGACTCACATTGCTGATTTAATACGGACAGAATCTAGTTTATGGATTAGCCTTGTTAACCTAATTTAAATAACAATGCACACAAAACTGGGTTAGTAATTAATCCAGCAATTACGATAACTCACGAGATCAAATTCTCACAATGAACGACAAAGTGCAATACTTCATCCATCGAATTAACGATGATCCGTCAAATTAATGACGAATGACAAAGTATAATACTTCATCCATCGAATTAACGATGATCCGTCAAATTAATGACGAACGATAAAGTATAACCCTAATGTGGGCGGCACTTAAACATCCATTGGATATATTGATCGTCGGAAAATGAATCGTAGCAGCGATCGTGCTAATACCCTGTTTTGTAGCAGAATTTCGAGACCCGTGTGTGGATTTAGAGTAAACAGCGTCTACGTGATTGTAAGTAAAGAATTTTATCGTCGTAATATGCAAACAGTTCAAGTCCCAAACCCTGGTATTTATACTCAAATTTGGAACCCCCCGCGTGTCGCGAAGGGTGTGGCCGACCCTGTCGCGACTCGCCTGAGATGCCAGCCTAGCCTAGGTTAGCCTTGTCACTAGTGTAGCCCTGCTGAGTTGCAAGTTTTTGATATTTCCTTGTTGCCAACGTTTAAAATGGATAATCGTCAATAGGGTTTAACCCCCCCCCCCCCCCCCGAGTTTTAGGGGCCCTAATCCTGATTCTGAAAATTATGAAAATTTTTAGGGTTTGTTCAGAATCACTTGGGTGTCTTAATTAGGGTTTCCTTTTGGACTAATTAATTTAATAATTATGACTTTTTATGAGAGTTGTTACATAAAGCATGAAACACTTGTACATTATGCATAAATTGTGGTATGCACACCAAGTGTTTGATGAAATGCCTAGGTGAGATTAATAGATGAAATGGTATGCAAGTAATGGATGAAATCGTATAATATGGGGATATGATGTATTTGATGATAAATAAACATGAGAAATCTATTTTTAGATGGAATTCATGTAGGATTTGGTTGGCCATGTTATTTGGTAAAAGTTTGCATTAGAATATTGTACTCTATGTTGGAGTGGTATGATGTTTACTACATGTTTGAATAATTGCTTAATCAAAATTAATAAGTAAAAATACTCTAAATGTGAAGCATATGAGATCATTAGAACAGGATGAAGTTAGAATGATGTTGGGTTGTTAAGCATAGGTCATGGTGTTAGTTGTAGAATTATGTTACAAGAATGAACGGAATTGAATATGTTTGGTGTGTGCATATAATTAGATGATCATGTGGTTGTATGCTTATTGGATCGTGAGTATGAAATGTATATAGTGTCATTAGTATAGTCTACTATAATGACATGGATGTATGAGGTTAAGTCGAAAGTTCATATGATAAATCGTTGACTTTCTGAAAGTCAACTGTGCATAAGTAGCAATGTTAGACTTTTGTCACAATTGTAATGTTATAGAAAGTCATATGATGCGTGTTATATCCATATGTTTTATTTGTGATGATGTGATGAATTATATGAGTTTGAAAATATTGACTTGTGGAAATATGCCTTATGCTTGTTAGAATTGACTAATGAAAGTCAAATGTGAAACATGAATTTGATATGATCGTTAATATGTACAATCATGTATGCTAACAAGAATGTGAATGCGATGACATGAACGTATAGGGATCATGTCAAGATGGATGGAAGCATGGAAGGCTAACGGGTCAAAAGGAGGCGAGGAAACATATGCGAATACAGACACTTAAGGTAAGTGATTTCCGGAATCACTTCTTATTTGTAAATGAAGTTTGGTATGTTGTATATAGGGAACCATGTAAGAATTTACGGGTAAGGGTAAGTACCAAGGTAAGTTCATTTGAACTTCGTCTATCCTTAATGTAAATTAAGATGATAGTCTCATCATGTTAATGGAATGTTCATTATGTTGCTGAATGTTCATCGTGTTAATAGAATGTTCATTATGTTGCCGAATGTTCATCGTGTTAATGGAATGTTCATTATGTTGCTGAATGTTCATCGTGTTAATAGAATGTTCATTTTGTTGCCGAATGTTCATCGTGTTAATGGAATGTTCATTATGTTGCTAAATGTCCATCGTGTTAATGGAATGTTCATTATGTTGCTGAATGAATGTTCATCGTGTCGCTGAATGTCCATCGTGTTAATGGAATGTTCATTGTGTTGCTGAATGTCCATCGTGTTAATGGAATGTTCATTGTGTTGCTGAATGTCCATCGTGTTAATGGAATGTTCATTATGTTGCTGAATGTCCATCGTGTTAATGGAATGTTCATTATGTTGCTGAATGTCCATCGTGTTAATGGAATGTTCATTATGTTGCTGAATGTTCATCGTGTTAATGGAATGTTCATTATGTTGCTGAATGTTCATCGTGTTAATGGAATGTTCATTATGTTTGTTGGAAGTTAGTCGGTTATGTTTGTTTGTAATTGCATTGATTTGTGTTGATATGATTGTAGATAAGACTCAACTTACAAATAAGTGAATGTGACTTGTATGTATGTATGTATGTAGATATGGAATTGTAGCTTGTGTAAGTAGTGGGAACTTGTATGTACGTACATAATAATGGGATACGTATGAATGTACTTAGATATATGATAGTGTATACACGTGTTGTAATCAAATGATTGTAGATCACTGGTATACGTATATGTGAAAATGTGGGTTTTCAATATGTTTGAGATTACGTACTCCTAACCATGTTACTATTGAGAATGAAATAAATGGAGTGCAGGTATGGGAACGTCGGACTCTCGAGGAATTGATGTCGGACTCGAGTAAATAAAATTGAGAGGATGTTTCAATGGAATACCTTACGTAGTTAGAATGAGATATAGCCTTTTAAGTATATGTATTAAATTATATATGATGTTACCATGTACTAACGTGTTGGTTATATATGGTGACCGCAGGTTAATCAGATATTCATGATGGACAAGTGAACGAGGATCAAGTTGAAGATCATGGATTGTACGGGAAAGCGGTCACGTTGTTTGTAATCATTTGTTAACATAGTTACATTAAATAAATGATGAATGATGTATTTATTTTAGAAGGGCTGACCTAAACGGTATTTAAGTATGTTAGAGTAGTTAAAAGAAAGAAATTTTACGGTCCATTTTCCGCTGCGTCGTTTTGGGTCAAATCGTGAATAAGGTCTTACATGGTGGCTAGGATACGGTGGTGGTGGAGGAGAGCTGAGAGAAAGAGATAGGTTTTATGTGTGTTTAAATATAATTTTTTTACCTTTTTATACAAATGAGTAAAAGGACTAACCTACCCTCATGTGCAAGTCACATGACTAGACTTAACTGAGAATTTTAACCTGATTAATGCTAAAGGACGTATGGTGTAATGTGTTTTCCAAATAAAGGATTATGACCGTAATTATAGAAGTTAAAGGCTATCCATTGCAATCTGTGACAAACATAAAGGACGAAAAGTGTAATTGACCCAAATTATTATCTATATCTTAAAATCAAATGTCGGTGGCATAGCCACCGAACAAACGAAAAGACAAAACTGCCTCGGTCGTCTCTTTTGTCACCGAATCACTTGCCAAATCTTCATTCCGTCACTCACCGACTGCACCTATACATAACCACGCACTTATACCGTTAATCATCCATGCAACATCGATCGGAATAGCAACAGAACACAAGGTCTGAACCTTGATCGAAATAGCAGCAACGGAGATTTCTTCAACCATTTGCAACATTTTCTCTTCCACCGACACCATCAACGTCACCACCACCATCCTCCATGGCATGTGTCGTCCTACGTTGCTTGGTAACTGTGACAAAAAGGGTTTCAAAGACGCGACCCCATCAGCAATGACGTTTAGTGTTCCGACGACCGATCTGTTTTCTGATGTAGCAAAAAGGAGGCTACGGTTTCATGGAGGTCCAAAGGGTGATGTATCGGGCCCTGATGGGCCTACATGTATGATCAGGTATGGCTGTATAGTTGAAGTTAGGAGAATATTGAGACATTAGGTATTGAGTTTTGTGATTGTTAGAGAATAGTTATGGCTGATTTGGTGATTTTAGTGTGTTTGTTTGTGTATGTGTTGTTGATTTGAGCAGGAACATGTAGATTGTTGTAATTGTGCTAACTTAGATGGATGTAACTAGGTCATGATTCTTGATTATTTTGGTAGATTTATTGTGAAGTGTTTGAAAGAATAGAAGATGTGAATGAGGCAAATGTTAGATTAGCAAGTTAGTTGAGTTAGATGACATCATTAGCCAGTGTGTTAATTAGTAGTGGTGTATGAGCATTTAACTTATTCAAGGGAGATGTTAAAAATAATCAAATTGAAGATTAACAGTACAGGCTGGGGTGTTAGATAGTGAACATGTGGTCTTATACTGTGTTTACTAACAAGTGTTTTTTATACTTTGAACAGAAAAAATACCAGGCCAGATTCAGTATCCAGGAGTCAGATGTCAGAGAAATAGTAACAGCCCCGGCTAGGGATTAGACTGCAAATTCTGAAGCTCAGAAAGCTCAGCAACCAGAGTCGGTTGCCTTTTTCAAGCCCACACTTGAGACAACCCCATACTCCATAGACCCCAACCTAAGACGGTGCATAATTTGTCCTTTTCGAGGCAAAGCAGAGTTGGGAAAGCCGAGGACAGGGGCAATGACCCAACATTTGTCGAGCCAAAACAAGATTGTGGAGCCGTTCCCAACAAACCCTTTGATAATACTTCTCAAGTCCAAATCCGCACGGTTCAAGTCAGACTCGATTTAAATGATATGCTTCCAAGGAACTGCATAAGAGAAGTTGCGACTATTATTGGAACAAGCTATTTTTATATTTATATTTATTAATATTGTTTTGGAGAAGCTTAACACATTGTGGTCTTGCTTCTTTGCAGGTGTAACAACATGAAATCGGCAAAAGTTTATACATAAGCTGTGTGGCATCAGCCTCAAATCTTTGGGCCTTAATTGTGGACGCAGGAACTAGATTTTGTTCCCAAGTTTATGACATTTCACATGTTTTTCCTCACAAGGTTATTGTAATTTTGATGGTCCAATGAAGAGAGGTTAAAACCAACCTGGTACACTATACATGGTAAATGCTCTTGAATTTTGATTATACACGTATAACTATTATTCATATGTGTAAATTATGTTGGAATGATGGTTTGTTGTCTTTCGTAATTTCATCGGGAATTGAATTAATTATGAGAACCGTAGTTATATATTCGTTGATACGATGCTTAATACGCTTCTTACAGCTGCCAAAGAAACCATCACCTACAAATACTCATCATTTCAACCGGTGCTCGCACAGGTACTACTTAAAGGGGTGTATGGATGTGCGATATGAAAGTATGTACCTATCAGTTTTTGGTGTTTGGATATAGCACTTCATATTATCTAGGGTCAAATAATAAATTTTGGATGATCAATTTCATATCATCTAGAAAAACTAATTATTAAAGGAAAATAACCCTCTTTTTTACCTTATTTTCAATACTTTTAATCTGCATTTGTTATTGTTTATACTCTATTATGAAGGAAGATAACTGTTGAGTTTTCTATATACTAATTTCCAAAATGTATTGTTATATTCTACAAAATATAAATAAAATATTTTTATCTTATCGTTAGGTACTTAAATAACCAGAATTTATGAAATGACAAACACCCATGAATTCTAACATGCTTATGTTTAGGTTTATGCTTATGCTCATCTTCCACTTTGATGGGATTCTGTGTATATATTATGACGATGAATTATCAGTTCATTTACGTGCATTGTTATAAAGTTTCGTTATGGCCATTGAAACATGAAGAGATGGGTATAAGCGGGTTAAATGCTAAAACTGTATGTTATGTGCACGATCTAGCTAATGTAAGCAAATTCATGAACATGATGAGAGTGTGTATGGGTGAAGCCGCCATTGTCATTGGAGGTGGTTATATTGGAATCGAATGTGCTGCACACGTGATGCATACTGACTTCATACATGAAGAAATTGGTATTGAAGAAGACAATGAGATGATATACCAATGGTTATCCAAAGACTTTCCACTCAAGGAAACAATTAAAGAAGAGTATGTGGAAAAGGAACCCCCTAAAACCAAAAATGACGATTGCAGGAGAAAACCAAGGTACTATTATTCTCATAATTTCTTTATAGTTTGTTACTATTTGATTTAGGAAGCATCAGTTGATCTAGGCTACACAAACACTATACTCAAATGATTTTCTTAATAACGTACATTAGTAATAGCAAAATTATAATTAACGAGCCAACACCACGTGGTGAGCCGCTTTGTTGTATGGCATGCATATAACAAAGTCAAACGTTAATGTCATCATTGTAACGCGTGTAACGGAGTCGTAAACATTAGGTTGTCGTCGCAACGCGCGACACGGCTAAAAAATTAGTTAAGAATGGATTTCAATAGCTAACGAAAAGTGTTCTTATCTTAGTGTTAAGTCAGCAGAGTGTCAATAACTAAACTATCTAATAAGTAGGCATTGTTGAAAAACTACACTGTAATCATTTAACAATATTTTTTTCGATTTTTTATTTAATATACATTTTAAAAGTAAATGACATATAAATAAATAAAACTACATTATATTAATATCAAATTATAAATTACCTTAAAATTAAAAGAGACTTAAAATAAATGTTACATTAAAATTTAAAAAAAAGACATAAAATATAACAAACTTAAAAAACCACTATAAAGGAATAAAAATAAAGACTAATTGAAAGACGTTTTGTGGAGGCGTTTACGAATTTGTTGTTTTCTTTGCTCGAAAAATACTTGATCTTGCTTCGATAATCCCGATTAGCCTTTTTGGAGAAAAGCAAGGCCAACCGCAATGCGTTTGTCTTCTCAAACCCAATTCGCCAGTTAATTTTTTCGTCCAAATTTTGACAATGACAACTTATTGGGATTAGATGTAGTACTTTCGGAGGATGATGCTCGAGAGTTATTGTGCATCGCTTTGCTTTTGTCTCTCTCCATTGGACGGACTAGTGGTTCCGGTTCGGTTTCCTCGTCCAAGTCTAACCCGTTGAGATTTATATGCGAACGAGCATCCGATGTGGCTTGGGAGGAATTCAGATTGGTTGATGATGTCATTTTGACCATTTAGACATCAAATGCCACTTTGAGGATTTTATAAGAAATTCATATATCTTTTCTATCCCAAAGAGTGTATTGTATTAAGCTTTAAATTGATCATTAGCCTTCACCATGACCATGAGTAGGCCAATGGCTTGATTTAGTGAATCAAGACAAGTCATAAGATGTGTGTTAATGTTCCCTAACTAATTGCTTGCGGTGTACATTTCATCTAGGTTAATTATAAGAAATATTTATCATAGATTTGGTCCAAAATTAGTAAAATTTTGATCTTATTACATTGTTTTTATTGCTTCAATCACATTTAAGCCCTATGTGCACACAGTTGAACACATGTTACAAAAAGAAAACAATCGTAGATGACACATTCTACACAATAGCAGTTCTTTGATAAAGCTATGGCCTCCTCACATTGATTAGTTGTCCCAATACGGTCATAAAAGAAGGATTCACCGATCCACATTTAATTTACTGCCTACACCAATGCGGTCAATAAGAGGAAAGAATAAGTTTTTTCACCTTCAACCCCACCGAACCACATATAAAGGTGGTACATCCGTAATCGTTACTAACCATTTTTACCTCCTGCAATTACCACTGAAACATCTATATCAACACCAACACGACCTCTAACCACATCCACTACAAAGCCAATTAAGAGGACAAAACTGAAGACCACCACTAATACAAACTTTTTTTCCTTTGCTTTTAATTTGCGACACATTCCAAAATATCTCACATAACAACTAACAATTTTAGATGAAGAACCCGCTTCCAAGAAAACTACAAGCATCTAATCTCTTCATTCAACAAATGAAACCTTTGAGGCTATGACCAGAGGCAACTGCAATAGTTGTGTACGCATTTGAATGAATAAAGATAAGACTACGCGTTCACATATCATCCAACTAAAAATCTACTTGCAGTAGGAATGAAATTTCCAGCCAATAAGGGTGTGTTTGACCAAAACACCCTTGCACATCAAAATCTCATAATGTTTAGTTATTATTATACAAGTTCAACATATAGTGTAGTTGTTGGTTTTAAAAGGAACGAGGTGCTCCGGTGCGTTTTGGTCACAAAAGCCGATGCGCGAGGCATTCAATTTAAAAAAAAAAATACTAAAAAGTCGATTATAGTTACTTATAATTTGTTATTTGTTAACTTTTGAACACAAAAGTAATTGTTGAATGATAGTTTAACTTGTTCAAATACACAATGCTCAATTGATGGTCAGATTTGGAAAACTCGGACTCATTGCAATTGATGGTCTAATGTGTTAAAAACTGGTCAACTACATAAGGCACCGCTTGAGCGTATCACCTGCACATCATGGAATCGCATCACATTCACATCAACTGCAACGATATGTTTCCATAACCGCATTGCGCATTACGCACACAACTTTAAACTAAGGTTCAGTTTACTCGTTAATGAGTTTCATTTTCTTTTGAACTTTACAAATAATGGGTATACTACACGTGATTACAACAACTATTACTCACTACTAAAAACTATGGCATCTCAACAACATTTGTAGAATTAACTAACTAATAACTATATGTCATCTCAACATTGAGCAACAAGGTATAGCGCCTAATCAACCACCACTAAAGAAATTGTCTTCACCAAAATAATAACATAACTTTTGTGATCATCTTCAAAAGCCTGCAACTGATCATGTGATGCCATTATAATCAACTAAATGTATCAAGACAATATATATATATATATAGACTCATGTTCTAACCTAGATTATTATATACCTTGACAAATCAAATAAGAATGATGAAATTTCAGTGTAAAAGCAAGAGAAATTTATTAAGAAGTAGACATCAAAAAAATAAATTTTGGGGATATAAAATCAGATTTGAGAAAAAGATGAATATTGTAACACCCGTCTAATTTTTATAAGAATTTAATACAAAATAAGCATTTTTAAACCAAAAACTACGAATAATATTAAATACCAAACGGAAGTTTTCATAAAGTTTGCCTTCTAGTTAACAACTACTAGTTTAAACAACCCCAAAACAAATATTTAAGTGTCTACAATATAAACATTGTCTTTAAGAAAGTTAACTAATCGCGGAAGCTTTAAAAGATTGTATTCGGTTCTTGAAAAGATGCTTGATCGCCATCCGGATTAAGTCCATCATCACCTAAGGTCAAAACCACACCAACTCGTTAGTTTTGACAACATAAAATCAAGTGTACATTAGTTCTAATGTCGTACAACGAAAACAAACAACAATTTCAGCTATTTAGGTATGTCGCGCCACGCGACAGATCCAGTCAAAGCCTTCGCGGCCCGCGACGGTCGTCGCGTGACGCGACGATGATGGTGATTAGGCGTGGCGCAGCGCGAGGCCACCAGTTTGGCAGTAATCTCGTTAAATGGAGCTGCATATCTGCCCAGCATTACTATTTTCATATATCAATCTTTAAACTATCATAACTTTCGACTTAAGCGTCCGTTTTAGTCGATTCTTTTTCCTATGCGTCCGTAATAAAATTACCGATGCGTCTATCACAACCATTGAGTAAAAAAAATGGAATGTACGGGCTGGATGTTTATAAATGCACAATGTATTATTCGACCCGTATAGCTTTTATGTTAATTTCACCACTAACAACTTTATAACTACAAGGCGTATTTACCCCAACGTCCGGGGCTTATGATCACCGACGTTTCATTACCAACCTATGGTTTCGTGCTCTTGTGATCCATCCTCGCCAAAAACAAATCAAACATACTTTTACTACAAATTAAACAGTTATTTGACCTGTTTGGCTCATTTATGGAATTCCCCCATTTGTAATGACTACCAAACGTTTCTCTATACTTATTGGATTCATTCAATTTGGTGATGATCATTATCACTTCGACTAATACAATTCCTTACTCTAGAACACGACTATGAACGATTTCAATATCAAATTTACTTAATGTAACGAAACAAGTTACATACCTTCAAAGCACACCCTTCAAACGCGCGTCTCCACCGGCTTGTCCGCTCGGCGCTCCGGTTTCCTTTCCTATAGAGTTCAATCATGACACATTTAGAACTCTTTGTTTTACAAATAACGCATAGTTTACCAACTAGTACAAGTATGCGTTTTTGTTCATATTTCATCATTTAGCCATCTCTAAGGCAATTTTACAAACACTTTAAGGGCAGGATTTTTACACAATTTGTCGAAATTAATGTTGATACACTTTTGTGTGGACGCGGCACGTTCGGTTCGAGCCTTTAACGGAATGAAGACCAAGTCGGATATCCTCCTATCCCACTTGGGTCCGACAAGTTTGTTTCGTTTAATTTGTAATGTATAAACAAACAATGCATGTTGCATTTAGGGTATTATTTGTTTGTGTGATTATTTAGTCTGCTAGGCCAAATCCTCATTTGGGCTTAACCTTCACTTGGGCCCAAACCTTGAATTGGTGAAACACCTCCTGACGAAACATGAAGAAACACAATGTGTTTCTTCCATAAAGGACAAAGCCATGATGAAACACAAGTGTTTCATCATGCTACAGGACAAAAGCACAGCGAAACTCCCCTGTTTCGTCGTGTGATTGGGCTTCTTCAGGCCCAATGACTGGCCAATGTTGTTTCGTCGAGCCCATGTGTGTTTCGTCGTAGTTAAGGCCCAGGCTACTATATAAACAGCTTTCTTGTTTCACTTTGAAACGAGATGAGAGAATACCCTGAGAGTTATACTGTCAAACTGTGTGTGTATCAGTTGTAATTGGTTCTCATCCCGTTTAATCAATAGAGTGTGTTTCATTGGTTAATCCGTGTTCATTACTTTCTGTGTTTGGTTTGCATCGTCACGGGGATTCCGCACCCGTTACCGTGTTCGTGATAAACAAGGATTTGGTTTTCGTTATCGATACTCAGATTTCGGGACCTACAAGTGGTATCAGAGCCTTGGCTCTTTTCCTTGTTTAAAACCAAACATTGTTGTGTTTGAAACAAGTGTTATTGTGATTTTTTTTCAGATTTCGTTCTTGAAAAGTTTATATTTTTTTTCTGGAAAAAGTCGTTAAAATCAGTGTTTATATTGTTGTTTTGCTAAAAGTTTGTTCAAAAACCTTGTTTGTTTGAGTGTTTACATATTAGCATTTGGTTTTTGTTGAAAGTTTTAAGCAAAATCGTGTTTCGGAAAATTGTTCGGTGACCGGAATCATCATAATTTTCGCCGGAAACTTCATATCTTCAACAGATCTTCATAAGGTTCTTGCTAAAGCTCACTGTTTGATCTTTATTGAAAGATTATTAAAGTGATTGTGATTATTATATTATTGTGGTTTGAATTTTGTGACATAAAAATGATGGTTGTTTACTTGAAAATTGTGATCAACAGTAGTTTGGTTTGAATATTGTGTCAACTTTGTCAGAATAGGAGAAGGCTAGTTTGAAAAATTTAACCAATCTCACCAACTTGTCAGAAGAGGATAAGGGTCCTTCCTGTTTCGTCGGTCAGATTATCAATTTCAAGTGTTTCGTCGTACATCAAGGTTATCAGTTTCGTCGCAATATAGATTTAACCAATCCGTTTCGTCGTTCAGCACACATATCTGTTTCGTCGACCATTGGGCTTCACATACATTGGGCTTCACATGTCATTGGGCTTCACCATTGGGCTGAAGTGTTTCGTCGCACATGAGATAAGATCTGTTTCGTCGAACAAAAAGGAATTCTGTTTCGTCGTTCACTTAGTATTTTCTCTTGGGTTTCGTCGTTCACTCAGTAATATCTTTTGGGTTTCGTCGAGTATAATAGTCAAACATCAGTCATTTGTTTCTTCGTATTAATCAAAAGAATATTAAATCTGTTTCGTCGGACCTACAATTGTCACAGCCTTCAAACAATTTAAAACAATTCTGTTTGGGCCAAAATTGTCCACTTTCAATGTATTAGATGGGCCGACACCTTTTTATTTATTTTCTTATTATTGGACCGATAAAAAAAAGGAAGTAAACTGACATTTAATATTCTATTCTGTTTCATCGACATAAGTTCAAGACATCAAATCAGTTTCGTCAGAATTCTGAGTTTCGTCGCACAAGACAACATCAAATCAGTTTCGTCGCTCACATTAAATCAGTTTCGTCATGCATTTCATTGGGCTTCAAACTGAATTGGGCCTCACCAGTTTCGTCGCATTGAATTGGGCTTTAAACTGAGCAAGAGTTTCGTCGTCCAATTACTTCTGTTTCGTCGATCATAACTTATTTTCTGTTTCGTCGATCATAACTCAACATCTGTTTCGTCGTTCATTATCAAACAGAGTGTTTCGTCGTGATCATTTGTCATTTTTAACAGAGGAATTCTAAAAGTGATTTAACAGTTTGTTATTGAGTGTGTGACCAGGTTTTCACTTACATACATCAATCATGAGTTGTACTAGCCCTTTGGATTGGAGTATGGAACCGAGACCAGGTGAAGATCGGACTTCGGCAGCCGCATGGGTAAGGAATGTTTTTGGTCAGAAATCTATAAGTGCAACTCAATGGGCTTTGGTGTCGAATCAAAATCAAAGCATTCAGAATCTTTTGCTTAGCGAGAGTGAAACGGGCAGCAACAATCGCCCGCCAAAGCAGAATCACATGAATGACTATCCACCATGGAAGGGTTGTTTTCACACATATGTTTTAGGGCAAAACACAGAACTTTGGACGTGTTTCACTACTGAATGCAACCTTGCCCTCGAAGCAGCAGCATCAACTGAAGCGGGTTTTACTAATATGCTTGAAGACGACAAGAAAGCGTATGATCTAGAGAAGAAGGCGTTTGCTATTCTCACGCAAGCACTCCACAAAAACATCTATCATCAATTCTCTTATTGTACGAGCACGAAAGCACTATGGGATGCCTTGGTAGCGAGAGGTGAAGGGAAAGCAGCTACTAGAAAGACACGACATGATCTGTTGAAGAAGGAATTTGAATCATTTCATTTCTTGGAAAATGAAACGCTGAATGATATGACAACTTGTTTTTATCATTTGATTAGTGAAATGTATTATTATGGTGTTCTTGGATCTCAACAGGAAATGGTAGCAAGGTTTGCTGATGCTTTACCCCCGAAATGGAGTTCCTTCATTGAATTGCTAAAGCATAGGGGTAGTCTAGATACTATCAATATCTATGAATTCATTCAGAAGTTGAAGCACAAGAATGACGAAGAAATCCGGAAAGCTAAACGAGCTCCTGTTCCTCAAAATACTGAAATGTACCTTCCAGGTTTTAGTTCTTTAGCTAGTTCCAGTGCAGCTCAGCAACCTAAACTACAAACGGCATTCATGTCCAATACAAGTTCCTTTCCGTTTCCCCAGTCAGCTCCTCCGGTTTTCAATCCAAGTGCATATATTCCGACACCGTCACAAGCCCAACCACAACCTCAACAAGGCAACTAAAATCCTTTCATAAATCAAATAAGTACATCCACGTCCAACTCAAATAAAGCCGATGAAGGGAGTGACTGGTCTCTACAATTTGGAGGTGGAGATCAAGGAGGAACTGTGTTTTATGCTGAAATTGTCAAGAATGTCAATGATGGTGAATCTTCAGGAAAAGATGATAGCTCGGGATACAGTGGCAGTTCGGATGAAGAATCGAATTTGAATGAAAGAACTGATTCTGAAACTGATAGTTTGTCGAATGATGCCAAGGAGATGAAATGTCAAAAATTTGTCTTGGTCAAGAAAGCTGATGCTACTTCAAAAGAAATGGAGAAGATTCTCACTGAAGATGGATCTTTCTCTTCTCAGACTGCTTTTATGGCTAATGTCACAGTTTCTACAAGTCAGGTAAAATCTGAAACTCCTAACATATGTAGTGATTGTGCTGATATGAAACATGAATGTGCTGAATTGAAACGTGAATCTGAAACGGTTCATAGTCACAATCAGAGTTTGGTTATTGAACTGTCAAAGTGCAAAGAGGCAAATATGGCTCTAGTTAGAAATGAAAAGGATTTTAAATCTGTAATTGAAACCTTAAAGAAAAGTGTTTCCGAAGTGACCAAAACTGTTTATCATAAACAAGTTAGCATTAACGATTACATTAACATTGTTGAGGAAACCAAAAAGGAACTAGCCATTGCCAAATGCGAGCATGATGCAATCAAGCGCAAGTTGGAGAGTTATTCTAACTCCCGATTTGTGCTCGATCACATTATTGACGTTCAACAACTAAAGGGAAACGTGAGTGGTGTTGGGTATAAGAAATGTCCGCCCCCTTTGAGACAAAATTATACTCGAATGCCCGATGAGGAAGAAATGCCGCGTTTTGAGCCAACTGTACCTCTTGATTATGGGGAAGTTACAACTGGCTTAGGGTTCAAAACGGACAATTCATCGGAGGGCTCATCTGATCGGAAAGAAAAGTCATCATGTGCTTCAAATCAAAGTCCTCCCACAGTTGAGGACTATGATTCGTCCGATGATGAACCAAATGTGAGTGATGAGGATAGATCTCTTGAGAAGAACAAAGGAGTAGAAGTGCCTTTTGAGAATCACATTCTGTGTGATCCTCCTACTCCTGTTGTGCAATCAACTGGTGCTAAACAAGAGATAGATCCTATCACTGAGACAGTGTCTACCATTGAAAGTGATAACGTGTTGTATACTTTAGTCGGTGATGACAAAATTTATTCAAACACAGCTTTTCCAATTAAAAATGTCAATCAATCTTTGATTGATAAAGTGTTTGAAGATACTACCAGTAAGTTTTTGGAAAAGGGGATCCCGAGAGTTTCAGTAACTCAGTGTGATCCGATTCCAAAAGCTGAAGTTAGAAGAAAATTTGGAAATCAAAAATCACCAACGAAGCAACAACCTATCGCTTTTAAGGGTAAACAGCAACAACATCGAGCTCAAAATTCTAAAGGTTCACAACCGAAGGTTGAGACCAAAGGAGCTCGTTTCAAGAAGAAAAACAATGATGTTAAATTTGTAGCATCCAATGGTACTGATAAAATTGAGACTTTTGAAAACAAATCAAACACCGGTTTTGTCCAACAGGTCAAGATTTTAAAACGTAACGCTCAAAACAATTACACCCAACACACAAACGGGTGTGATGAAGGAACAAGTACCTCTGGGTCTACAGGTTCAACACGTGAAAGTCGAACCGGATCTCCCAAGTTTGTTGAGAGGAGATCGTGTTTCAAATGTGGGGAGTTTGGCCACATTATCAGAAATTGCACAAACTCTCCAAAACCAAATTTTGTAGAAAGAGCCCCTTCTGAACACGGTCACTCACAAAGTCGTCCTGTTTTTCCAAAACATGATAAACGCACTATTAAAGAACAAGAAACAAAACAACGACATAAGAATGTGAAGGTTATCGAAAAGGCTTTAAAACCAGAAAATGTTAAAAGGAAACCAAGTTCACAACAACCGTTAAAACCAGAAATTGTAATTAATACACAATCTGGTAAATGGAAGCAAGTTTGGAAACCGAAAACAGGTGAAGGTTCAGGGGGAGGCGTGATATTTCCAAATCATCAAGAGATTGAAATTACATTTCTTGATTCTCAGGGGAAACCTAAGTCTATGAAGGCTTGGGTCCCCCTCTCCAACTAATCTCTGAGTGAGTGTGCAGGATGTTCCAGGAGGAACTTTCGATATTCATAGGATTATTGATAGTGGAATGTTCATGCACAAGATCGACGACAGAAGAAATTGTTGCCTTTGTTGGAGAGAAAAAGAAAAGAAGACAGAATTGTCTGTTGAAAGAGATTGAAAGCTTCGACAAAATGGAAATCATTCCACAAATGTGATTGTTAAAGGCTTTGATCGGGTCCCTAGGATAGATTCAATCAAAATGTACGCACCTGCAGCACGTCTGAAGTTCAAATCAACAAGATGAACGTGCAGTGTACATTTCTTCACGGTGTGATTGAAGAAAATGTGTTTGTTGAACAAACCAACCGGGTGTGCGGATGCCTTGGCATGGATTGAACAACCGCACACTACTTCTCAAGAGAAAGACAAAGACCTTCGCTGGTGCAATGTGGAAGACCAGCCGGACCCAAAGGTTTCTGATCTTGTTGCTGTGAAGAGATTTCTCAGTAGCTACAAAATCGACTTTGAAATCCACACCGGGTGGATATCCGGTTTAGGAGAGCGCTCAGATTCCTGGCAATACACGAAGCAGTTGCTGGATACGGTTTTAAATTTCTAATCTCTCCTATACTTGTCAATATTTAAGTTGCTTTATGAATTTTTATCATCTCGTACAACACTCTTTGGCCAGACACCTTGATCTCGTATATCACCTCACACGTGATTATTTCACTATGAAACTCGTCAATGTTGTCATGGTCCACACCGCTTACCGACATGCCAACTGATTTTTCCAAAATTCGATAAATCATTTCTGATTCAAAATTAATTTTGGTAAATGGCATTGAGGTAAAACATGAGTTAAACCGACATCGGAAAATCGTTTTTGTAAATATCTTTGTGTCTTTTAAAATTTATCTTAGTTTGTTGATTTTAGGGGGAGTAAATCCAAATTTGAAAAATTCAAAAACAGTGAAAAATTTCAAAACTAAAAAACAATAGAAAAACGAAAATGAGTTTCCTGGCGAGAAAAAGAGAAAATGATAGTAAATCAGTGGTCTGTTGAAACCTCTTTAAACTGAAATGCAAAATGAAAAATGTTAAGCAGCTCTATATAATATGTATCGTAGGCTCACAATCATTTTAAAGTGTGCAGTGCGATATAAACCTTAATCGACTGAAGACCAGGTGGGAACCGCACATTGGCATATGGTCTTGGTACCGAAATTTCGTTTGAGAGATTGCCGAGGTTCTGAGATATTCGGTCTTTATGCTGTCTTATCATCTGGGTATCATGGTTGTATCAAACCGTAAAAATAACAGAGACGAAGTCTAAGATCTTCCATGATACTATACATACGTGTACATATTGCATTCGACCTCAATAAGTGATCAACAATCACATGTCCATCAAATAAGTGATAATATATCACATTTATCCGGGAGTCAAGTTCGTCTCTCTGCTGTACGAAAGTACTGACCTGTTCACGGACTTGCTCCTGTGCCCTCATGCATATGAAAATCAAGTTCCTCATCAATAAGTGATTCTATCACATAGGGCTTGTTTTTCAAATCAAAATAAGTGAGTTTCTCACATCTTTTATACGGTCAAACAGATGATAAACGGTATACTCACCGGTAAGATGAACTCTCGTGCATACCTTGATACGGGAATGTGTCGCGTGTGGATTAACACCGGTCGGTAAGTATAAATCATACCTTAACGTATCCCCTAATCATGATTACATCTGATAAGTTGAGCTTATGTGGACAACAATACCGATAATTGCTATAGGATGCTTATATAAATGTTAACTAATTGAACAAAAAGATCGTTTTGGCGTGACCGTACACTGATATGCTTCTCTTACCCTCGAAACTCGCAAAAAGAATGTCTGTAAATATTTATTTACTGCTTTCAGTTTCTGCATCTCTGTATATATTTATTTATTGTTTTCCGTCTTTACATTTGAAAAATGAAAAATTTCAAAAAGATTTTAGGTGTGTTTTAATCTAAATTTTATAAAATCCAAAAAGATTTTGCTTCTAGTTTATTTTTGATTGACTGATGTTGGAACTCGAGTCTATCCTACCCAAAATCCTGATTCTAAGCCGGAAAACAATTGCATCTTCATAAACAGTCGAAGTTAACAAGTTTTGAAAGTTAAAGGATTAAAATTGATCATTTTCTAAAACTTTCAAACTGTTGCCGGTCGGTGTTTGATTGAGATTTGATCTCACATGTGTCATTTGTTTAAATGTTAACTATATTTCAAGCAGTTGTTCTTATTAGGCGTTTAGCTTTCTTGCATGTGCAGATGCTAAAGGCGAGGAGAACATGTTCGATGACAAGCTTTGGAATGAAGACACGATGTGAAGGCACTCAAAAGATAAAAATGATCGAGTTGCCGCTGACCCTTCATCAACACCACAAGGATCTGAAGAATTGACAAGTCAAAAGATTCACGAGCATAACTCAATGGATAGTTCATTCTAAGGGGGAGTTTGCTAACACACTACCTGAATGAAAAAGGGAGTTTGTTGATACACTTTCTACTTACGATACGTGAAGACTTTGAAGATCCTCCGACATGAAAGACATGGAAGTCGAACCATCACAGCAGCGTCCAAGGGGGAGTTTGTTGATACACTTTTGTGTGGACGCGGCACGTTCGGTTCGAGCCTTTAACGGAATGAAGACCAAGTCGGATATCCTCCTATCCCACTTGGGTCCGACAAGTTTGTTCCGTTTAATTTGTAATGTATAAACAAACAATGCATGTTGCATTTAGGGTATTATTTGTTTGTGTGATTATTTAGTCTGCTGGGCCAAATCCTCATTTGGGCTTAACCTTCACTTGGGCCCAAACCTTGAATTGGTGAAACACCTCCTGACGAAACATGAAGAAACACAATGTGTTTCTTCCATAAAGGACAAAGCCATGATGAAACACAAGTGTTTCATCATGCTACAGGACAAAAGCACGGCGAAACTCCCCTGTTTCATCGTGTGATTGGGCTTCTTCAGGCCCAATGACTGGCCAATGTTGTTTCGTCGAGCCCATGTGTGTTTCGTCGTAGTTAAGGCCCAGGCTACTATATAAACAGCTTTCTTGTTTCACTTTGAAACGAGATGAGAGAATACCCTGAGAGTTATACTGTCAAACTGTGTGTGTATCAGTTGTAATTGGTTCTCATCCCGTTTAATCAATAGAGTGTGTTTCATTGGTTAATCCGTGTTCATTACTTTCTATGTTTGGTTTGCATCGTCACGGGGATTCCGCACCCGTTACCGTGTTTGTGATAAACAAGGATTTGGTTTTCGTTATCGATCCTCAGATTTCGGGACCTACAATTAACATCAATCGGACAATTACTGTAACAACCCGCACTTTCGTGCGTTGTTACTACTCGATATACTCGTTACGCCTAGCACCAGAGATTCGGATCATAATGTAACTATATCGCATACATCGCTATTCGAAGGATAATCGCATATTTTCGCAATACATTATCACTACATCACATCACAAACACTAACACTCACGATGACATTGAGTGAGGACCTGTTCTACCCTCCTCGGTGGCCGTGATGTGTCGAAACGCAGACAATTAATGCTAACAAAGACTCTCGGGTGAGTGCTATAGCTCTAGTCGTCGTGACGATGATGAAAATACGAGGGAGTGGTACCCCGTCAGTCATTGTGGCACAACACACAATAACGTTCACGATGACATCAAGAAAGGACCTATACTGCCCTCCTTGATGGCCGTGAAAAGTCACTAATAATCGCTCACTCGAAATGAAAACCGATTGTTATATCGAAACTTTGGAATGTGGATACGTAAATACGACCCCTAGTGATATATATACATATATAATAATAATAATATAAATTAACTATAGAAAGCGCGTACTCCAAAAGCAATCGCAACGCTCGAAAAACGGAGAAGTTCCCCGCGCCGGAGTGGCCATCCGAATGGACCGGCCATCCGAACGGATGGGCCATCCGACCCAACATCTTTCAGCCTTCTCTGTTGCCTATAAATAGCACGTCACATCACTTAAATAGTGATGTGACAGCTCCCACTCGACCAAGCACGCTCTAGGACCCTTTTCTCTCGATTCCTCGCGATTCCGGTAAGATTTCAACCTAGAACTTGTACTTCTATGATCTACATTCAATTCTACATCATTCTGTCTTTTAAAACTCAATTTTTAACCGTGAAATCTACTAATTTGAGGTGTTTTAAGGTGATGTCACCAAGAGTTCATATGAACTTCAAAGTGTGACCTCATCCCACCATAAACGACTCAGATCTGGATGATTTCCACATGTTTTTACAACAATCTCACCTAAAAACCTATGTATTTAATCAAGAACTGAATGATTTCGGGATTAAACATGAGAAACCGTCAAGAACGGCCGGATCTGATGGAACGGGGTGATTCCCGGCTGTTAGAACGGGTCGGAACTGAGGGAATTTCAATTGTTAATACGAAATTACACTGTCCCAGTAAAACCGCATGTATTCCTTCCAAAAACACTCGAAGACAGTTGATCGGAACGTTAAAATGGACGTGTCATCCGAACGGACCACATGTCATCCGAACGGACCACATGTCATCCGAACGGACCACATGTCATCCGATCGGACCACATGTCATCCGATCGGACCACATGTCATCCGAACGGATAACGTGTCATCCGAACGGATAACATGTCATCCAAACGGATGACAGCAGTCCAACCCAATCAACACGTTATCCGACCGGATAGCCTGTCATCCGACCGGATGAGCACCATCCGACCGGATAACTGACATTTTGACGCTATTCCCGCTTGATCGTGCATCGTCTACAATACCACTCAATGTTCAACGCAGACGAACTTGCAACCGATCCAATCAAGTTGTATTCTCGCTAAACGCGCACTGTGAGTATACTTGAACCCTTTTTAATCGCATTTTGGGTGTAACATACGTTTCCAACAAATCGAACTTATCAAACGAATTATTCAATCAATCGAATTATTACTTGCGAATAACTGTTATGCATAGATATACGTGATGCTAGTTGCATATGTGCTAGGGCTTATACTCGCGACGTCCCACCACAACTAGTATAGTACTATTGCGCCCGACGGGGTCTAGTTTGCCATCGCATATTCGAGCATCGAGGACTTAGTTGGTAGTATCAGTCTTATGAGTATATATGTCGTGTGTTACGTTTATGCATGTGGAAATTCGCAACATCTTTTACTCTATTACGCTATACATATCAAACCTGTATACTCGCCAATACTTTTGTATTGACAAATATTTTAACGTATGTTGCAGGTTAGATCGCAGGCTATTTCAAATCAAGCTAGGAAGTCTAGAAACTCAACTAAAATCTAGGTTGTCGGATTTGTATTGTTCGAGAGGACAAGAAATCTGTGATAACTTATGTGATTGTATTATTTGTTAGTATGGGATAAAGAATGTATTAAATATTATCGCAATATAGTTGTTATGGATTCTCTTGAGCAATCTGATTCGCCTAGTGCCACGCCTCGATGATTCTGCCATCGGTTGGGGTGTGACAATTACATATCAATTTCAACATCAATAATTCAGAAATTACTTCCTATGAATCAGGTTACACTAGAATAACAACCAATATCCTAGTGTTTATCAAGTTCCCACAAAACCCACTAATCACGTTCATTGGTGTTCATGGGATTCACATAAATTAAGCATGATTTCACATATAATTGTCTAGGGTTCACTCCTAGACACAATACTATTCCTATTCTATCCATATAACATTCATGCAACCACGAATTTCGAATTCTCTAAATTCATCCAGAAATTCAAGTAGAGATTTCTTATAAAATTTGCATACCTTATGATCACTTTGATGAGGAGATCACAAAATTAGGCTCTGATTTCGCTTTGGAACTGATTTAATCCTTCAATTTAAATGATTTATAGGAACTAGGGTTTGGGCAATGAGCTCTTGGTCGCCCCCTTCTGTTTGATCGACCAGACACACACATTTGTGTGTGTTTGGTGTTTTAACTTTGTTTTTATTATTATTAGTTTTAGTTTTAACACCTTTAGTCCCTCCATTATCATTAAGTTCCTTATTTAAGGTGTTTTAACCTTCTAGCAAGTTATTTACAAGACTCATGACTAACTGGGTTATTTATTCCCAGGTAGTTTGTTCTTTATTTTATACTTTATAATTCTAATACAACGTTTTATATTTTCGGGGTGTTACAAGTCCACCCCCCTTAAAAAGGTTTCGTCCCCGAAACCAGAGTATGTACCGAATAGTGTAGGGTAAAGGCGCCGCATCTCCTCTTCGGATTCCCATGTTGTATCCGAACCCTTTCTATGCTCCCACTTGATCTTAACCTGACCAATCTTCTTATTCCGCAGGTCTTTAATCTTTCGATGTAGAATTTCGATTGGCCTTACCGCATAATTAAGGCTATTGTCCACCTCGATGTCATCATAGTGGATATAAGTCGTTTCCTCCGCTAAGCACTTTCGAAGTTGTGACACATGAAACGTGCCATGAATTCCGCTCAATTCGTCCGGTAACTCAAGGTGATACGCGACCTTGCCAACCCGTTCGATGATTTTAAATGGCCCGATAAACCTCGGGCTTAGTTTCCCTCTTTTCCTGAATCGGATAACGCCCTTCCATGGGGAAACTTTTAACATAACCATGTCGCCCACCTGAAATTCAATCGGTTTCCGTCTCTTGTCGGCATAAGACTTTTGTCTGTCTTGGGCCGCTTTCAAATGAGCCCGAACCACGTCGATTTTCTCGTTAGTGGCTTGAACTACGTCTTTATGAGCCAATTCACGCGGACCCACTTCACCCCAGCACACCGGGGTTCTACATTTCCTACCATATAGCATCTCATACGGAGCCATGCCGATGCTGGCAAGATAACTGTTGTTATAAGAGAATTCTGCTAAAGGAAAATATACATCCCAACTGCCCCCGAAATCAATAATACACGCTCTCAGCATGTCTTCTAGTGTTTGTATCATTCTCTCGCTCTGTCCATCCGTCTGAGGATGGTATGCAGTGCTGATAAAAAGTTTTGTTCCCATCTGTTCCTGGAATTCTCGCCAGAAGTGTGAAGTAAACCGGGTATCCCTGTCTGACACAATAGATACCGGTACCCCATGACATGCCACCATATCGTTTGTATATACCTCCGACATATTTTCTGAAGTATTTGTCTCACGTATATGTATAAAGTGAGCACACTTCGTCAATTTATCCACAACCACCCATATAGCATCGAATCCTCGGTTTGTCCTAGGCAGTTTGGTCAACAGGTCCATGGTAATATGTTCCTATTTCCAAACTGGAATTTCCAACGGTTGCGTTTTCCATACGGTTTCTGGTGTTCCGCCTTGACTTGTAAACAGCTCAAGCACTTCTCTACATACTTTACAACATCCCTCTTCATTCTGGGCCACCAATAGTTTTGCTTTAGATCATTATACATCTTGGTTGCTCCCGGATGGATAGAATAACGAGATTCATGAGCTTCGCCAAGCAAAAGCGTCTTGACTCCACATGAATTTGGGACCCATATTCTTCTGAATCGGGTCTTTAACCCGTTGTTGCCATCCACCAAGTCTTTCAATTGACCGACTATCCTTTCCTTTTTCAAGTTTTCCTCTTTCACCGCCTCGGCTTGTGCTTCTCTGATTCGTTCAAGTAAACCCGAGGTTACAACAAGCTGCATCGATCGCACTCGTATGGGGACATAGTATGTTTTCCTACTTAAGGCATCTGCCACAACATTAGCCTTCCCAGGGTGGTAATGTATCTCGCAATCATAGTCTTTTACCATTTCTAACCATCACCTTTGCCGCATGTTTAACTCCTTTTGATCGAAGAAGTATTTTAAACTCTTGTGGTCAGTAAATATGGTGCACTTTACCCCGTATAAATAGTGCCTCCATATTTTTAACGCAAACACCACCGCCGCCAATTCGAGATCGTGCGTGGGATATTTCTTTTCGTGTATCTTTAATTGTCTCGAGGCATAAGCTATCACTTTGCCTCGTTGCATCAAAACACATCTGAGCCCCGATTGTGACGCATCCGAGTAGACTATCAAGTCTTCGACTCCATCCGGCAAAGTTAATACCAGAGCGTGAGTTAGCTTCTTCTTTAGCGTCTGGAACGCCCCTTCTTGTTCATCGCCCCATATGAATCTTTCCTCCTTTCGAGTTAATTTGGTTAACGGGGAAGCAATCTTGGAGAAATCTTGAATGAATCTCCTGTAGTATCCCGCAAGCCCTTAGAAACTTCTAATTTCCGAAGGATTCTTCGGAGGGCTCCATTTCGACACGGCCTCTATCTTTGACGAATCTACCTATATTCCGTCGGCACTTATAATGTGGCCGAGGAATTGCACCTCTCGTAACCAAAAGGCACACTTTGAAAATTTCGCATACAACCTTTCTCGCTTGAGTGTCTCTAACACCTCCTGTAAATGATGCGCAAGATCCGCCACACTTTTCGAATACACTAGAATGTCATCGATAAACACGATTACCGATTTGTCCACATTGGCTTGCGAACCCGGTTCATGAGGTCCATGAAGGCCGCGGGGGCATTCGTCAGCCCGAATGACATCACGAGGAACTCGTAATGCCCGTATCACATGTGGAAAGCCTTCTTCGGTACATCCTCTTCCTTGACCTTTAATTGGTGATATCCCGATATAAGGTCGATTTTTGAAAACTAATTCGCACCTTGTAAATGGTCGAATAAATCATCTATTCTCGGAAGCGGGTATTGATTCTTTACCGTGAGTTTGTTTAACTCCCAGTAATCGATACACATTCATGAAAAAGAAAGACAAAAGCATGCGAGTCGGTCTTATAAACCCTTTATCGAGCAAGTCTTGAATCTGTGACATTAGTTCTAGTAACTCTGATGGCGCGTGTCGGTACGGCGCTTTAGCTACGGGTTTCGCGCCCGGAACCAATTCGATTCCGAACTCTACTTCCGTTCGGGCGGTATTCCCGGTAAATCTTCCAGAAACACATCTTCGAAGTCACGTACCACCGGTACGTCTCCAATCTTCGGTGATTCTTTCTCGGGCTCATTCGCGTATATCATAAACGCTCTACATCCATGCTTCATGAGCTTGTGAGCTTTCAACATCGAACATATTATAGGATTGCCTCCTTTCTCGCCATAGATGGTGACGTGTTTTCCGCTCGGAGATATTAACTTTATCTCCTTACGGAAACACACGACCTTTGCGTGGTGTCGTGATAGCCAATCCATTCCAACCACCACTTGGAATTCTCCCATTGACATCGGGATTAGATCTATCGAGTATTCTTCGTCATCGATATTCAATTTATAGCCTTGACAGACATCACACACTATGAAACTCTTGTTATCCCCTATTTCAACTTCTAAGGGCACGGATAATTTTGTCATTACAAATGAAGGATGTCGAATAAATCTGTGTGAAATAAAGGATTTATTCGCACCCGTATCAAATAATACACGTGCAGGGATCGAGTTTATTACGAATATACCTGAGACCACATCGGGTTCTGACTTTGCTTCAGCTGCAGTTAATTGGAAAGATCTAGCCTTCGCCTTTTGGGTCTCCACTTGAACGTCTTTCTCGTTCTTTTTCAGACCAATTCCGGGCATTCAGACTTTTTGTGACCGGGCTGATAGCACTTGTAGCAAACTGAAACTTTACCCGGACATAAGGATGCCGTGTGCCCCGTTTTCCCGCATATGGGACATGGTTTGTCTTTGAAGCGGCACTCGCCCTTGTGCCCTTTTCCACAAACTTTACAACTAGGCGACCCGCCTTTCACATCCGCCTTTCGCGTCGATTCTATTGTTTTTTCCTTCTTTGTAGGGCTTGGATTTACATCCTGCGCCCTTTGTTCGCCTCTCTCAATCTGTTTCTTCAATTCAATCTCCCGCTCCCGGGTGGTGTTATTGATTTCCGTGAAGGTTTTCCTACTTTGAGGGAGTCATAAACTCCCGGTATTCAGCACTCAGCATATTGTAATAATAGTATATCTTCTGCTCTTCAGTAGTCACTAACTCATCACAGAACCTCAGCTTATCCATGAATATACCCGTGATTTTATCAATTGTTTCACCCCTTTGCCTTAACTGGATGAACTCCTCCTTGATCCTGTTGATGATTGCCTTAGGACTGTGATGTTTAAGGAATGGTACTTAAACTCGTCCCATGTCATGACCCCTGCCGCTTCGGCTCCAATCTCTATTTTTTTTGTTATCCCACCAGTCCTTGGCTTGACCCCTCAACTGACCCGTTCCGCAAGCCACAAAATCACTCACGTCACAGTGGGTCCTTTCAAACACCCCTTCGACATCACTTAGCCATCTTTGGCATATTATCGGGTCAACCTCCCCGTTGTAAATTGGTGGTTTACACGCCATAAACTCCTTGTAGGAACATCTTTTACGTTCCCTTGATTTTTCTTTCATAAGGTTGACATTGTCTTCCAACCTTTAAACTCGTTCTTCGACTAACGATAGCACTGTATTTTGAATTTTGTCTATGAAACCGGATAGACTACCCTCAATTGCCTTCCCCACTTCTTCGGCAATTATCTCTTTCATTTGTTCGGTGTCTGTCGGCACCGGATTATTGTCACTCCTTTCCGTCATATTGAAACTGAAATGTTTACATCAATTATTAAACATTTCATTTATAACATAGCTTTATTTGCTTCGGTTTAGCCGAGTTCGTAACTTGCTTTGACCGTTCTCATTTAGTGCACTTCCGGGTTTGAGTGTGTTAACACGCACTTCCCGTGCACATTAATTCACATTTCTTTTTCTCATATATGATAAGATCTACTAAAATAAATAATTAATTCTTACCGGATGATCGATCAAGCTTGAACCGAACACTTTGTTGACAACCTTGAGCTCTGATTACCAACTTGTAACACCCGTCTAATTTTTATAAGAAGTTAATACAAAATAAGCATTTTTAAAAATAATATTAAATACCAAACGGAAGTTTTCATAAAGTTAGCCTTCTAGTTAACAACTACTAGTTTAAACAACCCCAAAACAAATATTTAAGTGTCTACAATATAAACATTGTCTTTAACAAAGTTAACTAATCGCGGAAGCTTCAAAAGATTGTGTTCGGTTCTTGAAAAGATGCTTGATCGCCATCCGGATTAAGTCCATCATCACCTAAGGTCAAAACCACACCAATTCGTTAGTTTTGACAACATAAAATCAAGTGTACATAAGTTCTAATGCCGTACAACAAAAACAAACAACAATTTCAGCTATTTAGGTCTGTCGCGCCACACGACAGATCCAGTCAAAGCCTTCGCGGCCCGCGACGGTCGTCGCGTGAGGCGACGATGATGGTGATTAGGCGTGGCGCAGCGCGAGGCCACCAGTTTGGCATTAATCTCGTTAAATGGAGCTGCATATCTGTCCAACATTACTATTTTCATATATCAATCTTTAAACTATCATAACTTTCGACTTAAGCGTGCCGATTCTTTTTCCTATGCGTCCGTAATAAAATTACCGACGCGTCTATCACAACCATTGAGTCAAAAAAATGGAATGTACGGGCTGGAAGTTTATAAATGCACAATGTATTATTCGACCAGTATAGCTTTTATGTTAATTTCACCACTAACAACTTTATAACTACAAGGCGTATTTACCCCAACGTCCGGGGCTTATGATCACCGGCGTTTCATTACCAACCCTATGGTTTCGCGCTCTTGTGATCCATCCTCTCCAAAAAACAAATCAAACATACTTTTACTACAAATTAAATAGTTATTTGACCCGTTTGGCTCATTTATGGAATTACACCATTTGTAATGACTACCAAACGTTTCTCTATGCTTATTGGATTCATTCAATTTGGTGATGATCATTATCACTTCGACTAATACAATTCCTTACTCTAGAACACGACTATGAACGATTTCAATATCAAATTTACTTAATGTAACGAAACAAATTACATACCTTCAAAGCACACCCTTCAAACGCGTGTCACCACCGGCTTGTCCGCTCGGCGCTCCGGTTTCCTTTCCTATAGAGTTCAATCACGACACATTTAAAACTCTTTGTTTTACAAATAACGCATAGTTTACCAACTAGTACAAGTATGCGTTTTTGTTCATATTTCATCATTTAGCCTTCTCTTAGGCATTTTTACAAACACTTTAAGGGCAGGATTTTTACACAATTTATTATCAAGTTCATGACTTGTTATATAGCCGAAATTAACATTAATCGGATACTTACATATCAATTTCAACATCAATAATTCAGAAAATACTTCCTATGAATCAGGTTACACTAGAATAACAACCAATATCCTCGTGTTTATCAAGTTCCCACGAAACCCACTAATCACCTTCATTGGTGTTCATGGGATTCACAGAAATTAAGCTTGATTTCACATATAATTGTCTAGGGTTCACTCCTAGATACAATACTATTCCTATTCTATCCATATAACATTCATGCAACCACGAATTTCGAATTCTCTAAATTCATCCAGAAATTCACGTAGAGATTTCTTATAAAATTTGCATACCTTATGATCCCTTTGATGAGGAGATCACTAAATTAGGCTCTGATTTCGCTTTGGAACTGATTTAATCCTTCAATTTGAATGATTTGTAGGAACTAGGGTTTGGGGAATGAGCTCTTGGTCGCCCCCTTCTGTTTGATCGACCAGACACACACATTTGTGTGTGTTTGGTGTTTAAACTTTGTTTTTATTGTTATTAGTTTTAGTTTTAACACCTTTAGTCCCTCCAATATCATTAAGTTCCTTATTTAAGGTGTTTTAACCTTCTAGCAAGTTATTTACAAGACTCATGACCAACTGGGTTATTTATTCCCAGTTAGTTTGTTCTTTATTTTATACTTTATAATTCTAATACAACGTTTTATATTTTCGGGGTGTTACAAATATTTAAGACCATGAACAAAGATGCGTGAAGAGACCAAGTTACACAACTTTCCGTTTGGACCCATCATAATTTATCAATAGTTCAAATAAAATCTAGTAAACTGCCAAAATCCACCCCGAGGCTAGGACAGTTTTGCCAGATCCATCCCAAAAGTTTTTTTTTCTTCTCAACTAGATCACTCAGGTTTCACAAAAGTTGTCAGACCCATCCATTTTTCTAACATCGCTAAAAATTAACGTTAAATGAGGGGTATTCTGATTAGGGACGCAACATAGTAAGAGCCAGGGGGTGCCCCTTTCCCCCATTTTTTTGCTCATATTGTGTCCCCCCTCGAATTGACTTTGCCTTAAAATTCTTGGCCCCCTAATTTCCTTGTCAATTTTTTATACGTATTGAGTTATAAAAAAACGTGAAGAACAGGGCTTTTAATAAAATTTTAAACTTGTTTTTAAACTATTTACTTGAGGGTGGCTTTTAATCAAAATTGAAATTTGTTTAGACAAAAAACGTGAACAAGGGCACTCACTACTACTGTTTGATGCAATTAACAAAAAAAGATAAGGGTTATGTTCTGGTCGTGGCTGTTCGACGCACACAGGTAAAGGATGGAGGATTCAAGGAAGAAGATAAACGATTAGAGGAATAGAGGCCTGTAATCACAGATCTAACAAGGTAATCCTTTTTTTAGCTTCTCATTCGCCATTGTTGAGTTCTTGAAGGTAGATTGTTAACTAGGTTGTTGAGGGATGAATATTGAATCGAAATTTTGGGTATTACTAGGGTTTTATACCTTAATTGTACCATTTAATATGGGATTAACCATTGCATTGCATCTATTGTGATTATTGTTCAAGGATTCTAAAATTAGGATTTATAATGGTGGAATTGTGGAAAATGATCAATTAAGGAAAACATATGGTGACATCGTAATTTAAGCAAATCCTATTGATTCTTTTTTCTAGGTATTTCATGGGAAAGATGGAAACTATTGATTCTTTTTACAAAAGAAAGGATGATGAACAATGGATTGGATTCTTTACTTAAAAAGTTACTTATTTGTGTAGCAAGTATCAAATGCAAATGTCGGATATGAACACTTCATATACTTCTACTCGGTATCGGCCTCGAAAAAAAAGATCTTCATGTTACATTTGAAAATTAATACTGAGTAGATCTGTTTGCATCCACTTTGGACAAACAAATACATGAGTTGAGTAGTTGATTTAATGGGCACGCGATGGAGTTGTTATCTCTTAGTTCTAGTTTAGTTTTAAAACAAATTAATGCTGATTAGATTTGTCTTCTTGTTGAGAAGTATTATCCTGAAAGTTTTATGGAACATGAAAGGATTTGGTTACGATGTCAGTTAGAGCTTTTTAATGTTGAAATGACAAAGAATACAAAGCTAAGTGGGGTATCATAAATGAGAGACGTACTATTTAATTGATAGAGTGGTTCAGCTAATCTTGACACTTCAAGTTGATACTCCAACAACAGAGAGAGGATTTCAGCAACGAAAATATTTAATAATTGCATTCGCAATAGGATGGCAGATGGGTAACTCGCAAATAGCTTGATGATTTAAATTGGAAAAGAAATTACTGATAATTTTGATTCATAATCCATAATCGATGAATTCAAAAACCTTAAAGGTTGTCGGCTGGAGTTGTAATTCTTCTTCCATGTACTTACCATTTCTCTCGCATCATCATAAATATTTTAGGTTTTTGTTTGAAAAAATATATATATATATAGTTTTTATGTCAATGGCCCTTTGAATAAATGAAGAAAAATAGGTATTTAGAGTTATTATTGTTTGACCCGATCCGACTTGATTCGGCGACCCGAACATATTACTCGAAATATAGCGATAGGAAAAACTTTTTTGGGTCCCATGTGTCGTAACCCCCAACCCCTACCCCGGGAGCGGGTGCCGCGAGATCAAGCTCAGTGGTATTGGTGTTTATTAATTTGGCAGCGGAATACATCAGGACCGTAGTTAGGAAATATTTTTATCAGAGTTAAACACCAAACTTTTTATAATAATAAATCATTGGGGTAAAACCCAAGTTCACTTGACAGTACATTTGTAGGGACAAACCCTAATTATTGAAAACAAAATCTCCTTTTTAATTAGGTAACTTTTATAGCCACTTTTCCAAGCCTTCAGTGCTCTTCAGCTGGCTTCTATTTGGCTTTCACATTGTGTTACCTGAAACACGTTTTTAAAACATTTTATCAGCAAGAAATACTGGCAAGTACATTTCATTTTGGTAAAGCATCAGTTGTTTATACATTACAGTATTAAGGGCGATTACAATGTTTATTTCTACACAATTACTCGGTCAGTACGTGTCACTCAACGGATCTGTGACTATGGTCATATCACACATTGGATACCCATGCCCAATTGTGAAGGTTATCAAGTATTGTATACAAACCCCATAATACTGGCAGCAATTGTAGAATCACAAAGACTTAATCACTGTAATTTTCTTTGATAACATTTGAGGTTTTGGTAAAACATTTTGACTCAGAAAAATGTACTCACAAATAGTGAGAAAAAGTGAATGTACTTACATTGTTGACTTAGGTGATAATACTACAGCTTCCTGGTGATTCTCCTGGTTATTATCTATTAAAATTAAACAATGCACACGTGTTAGTAAAATAACCCAAATCACATTAACCGTACAACTCGAGACAGAACTCCAATGACTGAGTCAGACAAAGCCTTGACATGCATTACGGAATCGGGTGTAACATTAAATAGAACTCCAACGACTGAGTCAGGTAGAGCCTTGACATGCGTTACGGAGCCCTAAATCGATTGTGTAGGGTAATAGCAGGGTTATAGTACTTATAACGAGGCAGAGCTTTGCTTATAGTGGGTATTATGCCCGGGTATAATTTTTGCTAACATAAATTGAGAGAGAATTTTAGATTTTGAACGAATTGAAATGAACTCGTCGACCTCTATTTATAGGCCAGATTCAAGGCGGCTCGCGGCCCACATAGACCTTAGCTAACTCTTTCATGGCCCGCGAGAGAGTAGACTAGGGTTTAGGGTTGATGGGTCACCGAGTATAGGCTTGTCACGTGTCGACACGTGATGGCTTTGTTTGTCCGGCAAGTTACTAGTCCCGTACCCCGCGAAAGACCAAAGGTGGCTGGGTCATGGCCCACGAAACCTTATATATATTGATTTTCTTGATTTTTATAAGTATAAGGGTATTTTGGGCTCGTTTCTCGCATACGGTGTATATAATGAACGTTTTAGGGTTTTAGGAGGGTTGTTATATCCTCCCCCACCTTGTTTTAGATCTCGTCCTCAAGGTCTACTGGAACAGGTGTGGGTATTTCCTTTGCATTTCTAACTCGAGTTACCAAGAGTATTCTGGTCCTCTCTTGGAATCTCATTTTACTTTAACCAGAACTAGTCTCATGTGTTTGAGATTCTTGATCTTTTTATCTTCAATCTGAATGGGTTTCTCAATAAACTTAAGTTTCTCATTTACCTTTATATCCTTAAGAGGTATCACTAATGATTTGTCTGCTAAACACTTTTTGAGATTACATACATGAAACACATCATGTATTCCTGCCATTTCCTTTGGCAGTTGTAGCTGGTAGGATACGGGTCCTATTCTTCTAATAATCTCAAAAGGTCCGACATACCTAGGGCTTAGTTTTCCTCTTTTAACAAATCAGACTATTCCTTTGCATGGAGAAACTTTTAATAATACTTTATCTCCCACTTGAAATTCTAAAGCTTTTCATCTGTTATCTTTATAACTCTTTTGACGGTCTCGTGCTGCTTTTAGTCTTTCCTTGACTTGAATTATCTTATATGTTGTTTCTTGCACTATTTCAGGTCCAGATAATTGTTTTTCTCCAATTTCTGCCCAACTGACTGGAGTTCTGCACTTTCGTCCATAAAGTGCTTCAAATGGTGCAGCATTAATGCTTGTATGATAGCTGTTATTGTAGGAAAATTCTATTAACGGTAAATGGTCGTCCCAATTTCCTCCGAAATCAATTACACAGGCTCTAAGCATATCTTCCATTGTCTTTATTTTCCTTTCGCTTTGTCCGTCCGTTTGAGGATGATAAGCTGTGCTTAGATTTAACCTGGTTCCCATTGCTTTTTGGAAACTTGTCCAGAAATGAGAAGTAAAACGGCTATCTCTATCAGATATGATAGATAAAGGAATTCCATGTAATGAAACTATTTCATTTACGTATAGTTTGGCTAACTGTTCCATACTGAAAGTTTCCTTCATTGGTAAGAAATGAGCAGATTTGGTCAATCTGTCTACAATCACCCAGATTATATCATTTCCTTTTCTTGTCTTGGGTAATTTGGTAACAAAGTCCATTGTTATCAATTCCCATTTCCATATTGCCATTTCTAACTGTTGCAATACTCCTGAGGGTTTCTGATGCTCAACTTTAACTTGTGAACAAGTTAGATATTTAGCAACGTAGTTTGCTATATCCTTTTTCATTCCTATCCACTAGAAATTCTTTCTTAGATCCTGATACATCTTATCACTTCCGGGATGTATCGTATACTTAGACTTATGAGCTTCTTCTAGAATTCTGTGGCGTAGGTTTCCTTGTTTAGGTATCCACATCCTTTTCTTGTGGAACTTCTAAATTCCATTTGTTCCTTGTTCTAATTCCTTAATTATTCCTTTTAATCTTTCAGCATCGTCCTTGATTACTGTTTCTTGTACTTCTCTGATTTGCTCATTTAAATCTACTTGTAGATTTAACCTGAGAGAACGTACTCGTTTCGGCTTTTCATGATACTTTTGACTTAAAGCATCAGTTACTACATTAGCTTTCCCAGCATGGTACTGGATATCACAATCATAATCACTAAGAACTTCCATCCAGCGTCTATGTCTCATATTTAATTCTTTTTGCCCAAAAATATACCTTAAACTCTTATGATCGGTGAAGACAACGAATTTATTTCCATATAAATAGTGTCTCCAAATCTTAAGGGCAAAAATTATGGCTCCTAACTCTAGATCATGGGTTGTATAATTCTCTTCATGTTTCTTAAGTTGTCTAGAGGCATAAGCTATAACCTTTTGACGTTGCATCAACACACATCCATATCCTAACTTAGACGCATCACAATAGACTATAAGGTCTTCAGTTCCTTCTGGTAATGCGAGTATGGGTGCGTTGGTTAACCTTTCCATAAGAATATTAAAAGCTTCTTCCTGTTTCGGTCCCCATTCAAACTTAACTGATTTGCAGGCCAGTTTGGTTAATGGAATGGCTATTCTATAGAAATCTAGAATAAACCGTCTATAATATCCTGCTAGTCCAAGAAAACTTCTTACTTCCGTTGGTGACTCAGGGACTTTCCATTTAGTAATCGCCTCGATCTTTGTGGGATCCACATGAATTCCTTCATGATTAACTAGATGTCTAAGGAATTGTACTTCTTGTAACCAAAATTCACATTTTGAGAATTTAGCATAAAGCTTTTCTTTTCTCAACAATGTCAGAAGTGTATGCAGATGCACTGCATGTTCCTCTTTACTCTTAGAGTAAATTAGAATATCATCTATAAATACAATTATGAATTCATCCAGATATGGTTTACATATCATGTTCATCATGTCCATAAATGCGGCTGGGGCATTGGTTAAACAAAAGAGCATGACGGTAAATTCATAATGACCATACCTTATTCTGAAAGCAGTTTTAGGAATGTTCTCTTCCTGTACTTTCAGTTGATGATATCCTGAGCGTAAGTCGATCTTAGAAAAGAATCGAGCTCCTTGAAGTTGATCGAACAGATCATCGATTCTCGGTAGTGGGTACCGATTCTTTATTGTAACCTTGTTCAAGTCTCGGTAATCAATGCACATATGCATCGATCCGTCTTTCTTCTTAACGAATATCACCGGTGCTCCCCACGGTGATGAACTTGGTTGTATAAAACCTTTGTCAAGAAGTTCGTCCAATTGTTTCTTCAGTTCCTGCATCTCCGTTGGTGCTAATCGATATGGTACTTTGGAAATCGGTGTCGTTCCTGGTATTAGGTGAATTCTAAATTCAACCTCTCTATCAGGCGGTAATCCAGGTAACTCTTCTGGAAAGACGTCTGAGAATTTAGATATCACAGGGATATCTTTTAATTCTTTTCCTTTAGTATTAATGATTATGGAAATCATGTATACTACACCTCATTTCCTTTCATAACTTGCGGCTTTCATCACAGAGATGAATTTTGTCAATCTGGTTGGCTTATCTCCTTTGATTGTGATCTTTTCACCTGTTGTCGTACTTAATTGTACTGACTTTTGATCACATAATATAATAGCACGATTAGCTACAAACCAATCCATTCCTAGTACAACATCGAATCCGGCTAGATTCATTGGATAAAGGTTAGCAAAGAAATGATGGTTTAGGATTTCTATTCTTGCTCTGTGCAAGATTTCACTAATCTTAACGGATTCTCCGTTTGCTGTCTCTACCAGACAATCTTGTTGGAGTTTGGCTAAGGGTTGGTCAAGAAGTTTGTAGAAAGAAGTATTGATAAAACTTTGGTTTGCACTATGTCACACCCCGATTTCCACGTGTCACCGGTGGGGGAGTATCGTGACGTGGTTGGCAACGTAATAGTCAAACAACACAATATAATAATGCACAGCGGAAGCAAATTTAAAATATAATACAACCGAATTTATTTATTTTAATCAAAGTCACAATATCCGGTGTTCATCCACAGTAGGATCGAAACAAAATAACATTTAATGGTTCAACAGACTTCTGGCATCCTAAGGTTGCGAGACTTTTTATTGATGCTTAGGAGACAATCCAGCCAATTTCGTTTAGTACCTGCATTCAGTCTTTTTGGGAAAATACGTCAGTTTACACTGGTAAATACATTCAACTGACTCATTTGTAAAATGATTGAAAATTGGTTTGGATGCACATGGCATAAACATTTTATTTAACTCGGGAGAATTATTTAATATTATAATCTTGTGAACGAATTACATGTTACTTATGCGTTCAGTAGCCCGGATCTAGTCCGGGTTAAAGATCAATAGACACACCACTTTATTGAGTTATACACGGGAGTACGCCTACACCCCGTGCTCAGGTCGTGGCCATCTCGTAAGATAATGCCAGGGATATCCGGGACATGGTCATTAACCCCCCAAAGGCTGTAAAGTAATCAAGACTGTTTAAACAAGCCGATCAAATTATTCAACTACCCACTAAGCGTGGAGATTTGATGCTCGATCAAGCGGTATGCTATATACCGTAACACAAGCCCGTATAGGGAAAATAAGTTAAAAGTATTTACCTGAGTAAGTATTAATCACAATAGGCGAAATGCACGTAGCTTTTACTGTTTCCCCTAATCTGGAACGAAGGTTTAATATAACCTATTAGAATGCTAACGGGTCTTTAATTAAGCTTAAGCTTAGACCGGCTAGTTTCATAGATACGGTACGTACGCACGATTAAGCGAAGACCGGATAGAATGTGATTCAGACCCGACAAGTTTGAAGACTTGTTTAATATGGGTTTATTATTAACATTCTGGATTTTGAGATAAAACCGTTAAGGTTTGACCCGTTTCGGCTAATTTATGTAAACTTGTTACATAAACCGAACCGAACGTGAAATAAGCGTAACGGGTATCCATAAGAGCCATATACAGGTTTCCTAAGTTAATATGCTTCAAATATGTTGTGACATCAGTAGGATGTCTTTCGTTATGCCCGAAATGAATTTAAACACAAACTATGCCCCGTAGGGGTAGTTTGGTCATTTTAAAGATTGTAAAAGAGTCTAATTGTTTAACTGAGTTACAGGTCTGATGTAAACAGAAAACATACTCAATTTGATGAGTTATAACAGTAGGCTTAAGCATATATGTGAAATTTATCATCTTTAACCAAACTATGCCCCGTAGGGGTATTTTGGTAATTTCACACGAGCCGAAAAGCTCAAAAACGAAGTCTGAGTTAATCAACCTTTGCTTACTGTTAAAATATCATAATTTGTCTCATATATCAGTAGGTATCAACCCGGGTATGTCCAATATGTTTTTAAAACATACTATGCATTAAAATGCTAATTAAGGCGATTAAAGGCCATTACCGGGTTCGATACTTAAATCTGATATTTTTATATTTCCAGAAGGCTTAAAATAATTTATTTATCATATGTGATTAGTAGCAAAAGGTTTGGGGTCGTTTAGATATGTAAAACTCATTTTATGGCCCGTAAGGGCAAAACCGACAATTACCGGATTAAGCCTACGACTATGAGTTATGCTCAGCCTAAAATTAATTAAAAATCTTTAAAAATCCCAAAATAATATATTACATCAGTGGGTAAAAGGTTTGATATCAAAAAGTATGTTTAAGTAGGCTATACGCTAATTACGCCGTTTTATTAACATAAAGCATTAGTTTTGCGATAATGAGCACAATCCCTTAATCTACTAGTCAAACTGATGTCAAACTTTGCATACAAGTTCATATATCAGTATTTAAGGTTTCTACACTTTTACATTTTCATAAATCACGTTTTAAGGTAATAAGGGCATAACGGTCAACATATGAGCAATTAACGGAAACATGCATATTAATTGGATAACTAGTGAACCAAGGTGTATAATCACAGAGGGTTGTTCTAACATGTATCCTAATCCAATTTAAGCTCTGAGGCATTTCTAAAACATGCCTAATCGGGTCAGAACTGAAAGTCAAAGTGAAAGTCAAACTATGTGACTTTCGGTTCCGAACCGGGTCTAAACAGGAATTAGTCGGGTTGAACATGTTTGGACATGTTCTTACACTAATTACTAAGTTATAACAATGATCAAACAGGTTATATATGTTCTAGATAGCTAATTATGCATAAATGACATTTTAAGAATCATGTTGACTTTTTAAGTACATGTTTGACCCGACATTTGAACTAGTTAGAGTGGTGATCAGGGGATACCCTTTTGAGGTTTTATTACCCACATAAATACCAACTCATAACTACATTTAATTCGAGATATGACTGAGCCATTATTGACTAATCTCGAAGTCAAACCGTAATTACGACGGTTTGACTTTTAGCTAATTAACTAAGCTAAACTCAAACAAACAAGAACTAGCAGACTTACAAGAGTCCTATGCACGAGATTGATCACTTGAGGTTGCTTGATAGCTCCAGAAATGATCCACAAATGCAGGAGAAGGTGTGAGGATGAATGTTGCATAATGGTGCCTTTTATAGTGAAATAACTCACCATAACATGTTGACAACTAACTCTAGGATCAACCACAACCATCCAACACTTGTACCTAGTGCTCTAGCACAGTTAAGGGTCGCCCACCATGTGAAAAATCCGGTTAAAAGTCGAGTTTTCGCGAATACAGGGGCCTGTCCCCGTTTTCTGTATCTGGGGGCCGGAAGCGGCCCGCTTCCCATTCAACCAAAACCAATGCGGGCCGCATTGGCCTGCAGAATCTGATTTTTGATTTTCTTTGTTTTCCAACTTGACCCTTGGTTAAAATGAAAGGGTAATTAAGCTTTAACTTGCAATTTGACCCCTTGTAATATACCCACAAGGACTTTAGGACTTATACCCACTTTGCCAAGTCCTTGAACACTTCCGGTTAACCCGAAAAGCCTTAACTTTCAACGTTAACACTTTAACCCCTCGCATACGAATTTGATCATAACTTTCTCATACGATAACGGAACTTTATGAAATTTTAATCGTGCATTCTAGTGAGCATAATTTATATTTACAAAGCTTCGGGTTTGTCAAAAGGTCACTCAGAGGTATATCTTTAACATGTTGACACATTTAACCCCTGTAGTTTGTAACCTCTCACTTCTAGCTTCGTACGATCCATGATTTATTCGTTTGATGTTATGAACATCATGTAGGGTATATTTATTCATTGTTGACACTTAGAATACGTATATTCACATACTTTCCATGTTTGTCAACTTTAGTCCTTCCATAATATTTCTTTCACACGTTTAAACTTTATGACACGTGTCAACTCCTTATAGGACGTGAATTTTTGAGGTGTTACATCCTCACCCCCTTAAAATAAATCTCGACCCGAGATTTACTGAAATAAGTAAGGGTACTTCTCTTTCATCGTGGATTCAACCTCCCACGTGTATTCGGGACCTCTACGGGCATCCCATTTGACCTTCACAAAAGGTATATGCTTCCTTCGAAGCTTCCTTACCTGTCGATCCTCAATAGACAAAGGTTTTTCAACAAATTTTAAGCTCGCGTCTATATGCACATCTGTATGTGGTATAACCAATGATTCGTCAGCGAAACACTTCTTTAGATTGCAGATGTGGAACACATTGTGAATTCCACTGAGCTCTTCTGGTAAGTTCAACTTATAGGCGACTGACCCGACACGTTCGATAACCTCGAAAGGTCCTATGTATCTCGGGCTTAGCTTGCCTTTCTTACCAAATCGCATTACTCCCTTCCAGGGAGAGACTTTAAGTAGGACTTTGTCACCTACTTCGAAGTGAAAATCCTTGCGATTTGGATCAGCGTAACTCTTCTGCCTATCTCGGGCAGCTTTGAGATTTTCACGAATCTGGACAATCTTGTCCGTCGTTTCGAATACGATTTCTGGTCCTGATAACTGGACTTCTCCGACTTCCGCCCAACAAACTGGCGATCTACACTTTCTACCGTATAATGCCTTAAAAGGCGCAGCTTTAATGCTGGTATGGTAGCTATTGTTGTAGGAGAATTCGATTAACGGTTGGTTCTTATCCCAGCTACCTCCCAAATCGATCGCACATGCACGTAGCATGTCTTCCAACGTTTGAATAGTACGCTCACTCTGACCGTCAGTCTGAGGATGGTAAGCCGTACTAAAATTCAAACGTGTGCCCAAAGATTGTTGGAAACTCTTCCAAAAATGTGACGTGTACCTGGTATCTCTATCAGAGATAATAGCTACAGGTATGCCATGTAAGGCTACAATCTTATCAACGTATAACTAGGCTAGCATATCGGAGCTATAAGTCTCCTTGATGGGTAAGAAATGAGCTGACTTAGTCAGTCGTTCAACTATAACCCATATCGTATCATTTCCTTTCCTGGTCTTAGGTAACTTGGTGATAAAATCCATAGTTACCATTTCCCACTTCCACGTAGAAAGTTCAGGCTGTTGTAGCAAGCCAGACGGTTTCTGATGTTCGGCTTTGACTTGCGCACATGTCAAGCATTTTGCTACATGGGCGGCTACAGACTTTTTCAAGCCTATCCACCAATAATTTGCCTTTAGATCCTGGTACATCTTATCAGCTCCAGGATGAACGGAGTATTTGGAACTATGGGCTTCTTGGAGGATGACATCTCGAAGTCCTCCAAAAATTGGAACCCATATTCGTCCATTTAATCTTAGAATTCCGTCCTTGCTAAGAGTTAACTGCTCCTCAGTTACTCCTAGCTTTTCGTTGGGATAGTTAGCTTCCAACACAGCTTCCTTCTGTGCAGCTAACAACCTTTCCATCAAATTGTCCTTAATTTCCATGCGCTTGGCATTGATTCTGATGGGTTTAACCCTTTCCTTTCTGCTCAAGGCATCAGCGACTACATTCGCCTTGCCGGGATGGTACTTGATTTCACAATCATAGTCATTTAGAGTCTCCATCCAGCGGCGTTGCCTCATATTTAATTCTTTCTGATTAAACAGATGTTGGAGGCTTTTGTGATCAGAATAGATCACACATTTGACACCATAAAGATAGTGCCTCCAAAGCTTCAGTGCGAATACAACGGCATCCAGCTCCAAGTCATGGGTGGTGTAATTCTTTTCATGCACTTTCAATTGTCGTGAAGCGTAGGCAATAACTTTGCCTTTCTGCATAAGCACACACCCCATGCCAGTGTGCGAAGCATCACAATAAACCACAAAGTCTTCAATTCCATCTGGCAGTGTCAGTACTGGGGCGTTGCTCAATTTTTGCTTCAAGATATCAAAGGATTCTTGCTGCTTAGGGCCCCAAACAAACTTAACCTTCTTCTTAGTTAAGGAGGTTAGGGGTGCAGCAATCCTTGAAAAATTTTCAATGAAACGCCTATAATATCCTGCCAATCCCAGGAAGCTACGAATCTCTGTAGGCGTCTTCGGCTCTTGCCAGTTCATTACGGCTTCAACCTTAGCGGGATCCACCTGGATACCACACTCGCTAACCACATGTCCAAGAAATTGGACTTCACGAAGCCAAAATTCACATTTGGAGAATTTGGCATAGAGTTTCTCCTTATGCAGAAGTTTGAGAATACATCGAAGATGTTTCTCGTGGTCAGCTTTGTTCTTAGAATAAATGAGAATGTCGTCGATGAAAACGATAACGAATTTATCTAAGTGCGGCTTGCAAACGCGATTCATGAGATCCATGAACGCGGCCGGTGCATTGGTGAGCCCAAAAGACATCACTAGGAACTCGTAGTGACCGTAACGAGTCCTAAATGCCGTCTTGTGTACGTCTTCATCTTTGACCTTCAGCTGATGGTAGCCTGACCTCAAATCAATCTTTGAAAAATAACTTGCCCCTTGAAGCTGATCGAACAGGTCGTCGATTCTGGGCAGAGGATACCTATTCTTAACCGTGACTTTATTAAGCTCGCGATAGTCGATGCACAGACGCATCGACCCATCCTTCTTTTTGACAAACAAGATTGGCGCTCCACAAGGAGATGAACTAGGTCTAATGAAACCTTTAGCCAGCAATTCATCTAGCTGCGTCCGCAACTCCTTCATTTCTGTGGGTGCCAATCTGTATGGTGCTCTAGCAACTGGTGCTGCTCCGGGGATGATATCGATCCTGAATTCCACTTGTCTATCCGGTGGTAAACCAGGTAGATCTTCAGGAAACACTTCTGGGTATTCAGAAATGACAGGGATGTCTTCTATCTTCGGTTTAGGCTCATCAATAATCACTTGCGCCATGTAGATGACACATCCCTTCTTCAAACACTTGGAAGCCTTGAGCATAGTCACCTGCTCAGGCAGCCCATACTGGGTATCTCCCCGAATGGTAAGTGATTCACCAGACGGAGTCTTTATTACCACTTGTTTCTGGTTGCAGACAATTTGGGCCTGGTTATGAGATAACCAGTCCATACCCAGAACTATGTCATAACCAGCCAATTTAAACGGAAGTAGAGACAGAGGAAAAGAATGGTTCTTAATGGACATAACACATCCATCTAACACAGTAGAGACGGTTTCTATGGTACCATCTGCTAACTCTACCTCATAGTTTGCGTTTAAGGTTTTGACAGGTAAACTCAACAATTTACAAAACTTATGATCTACGAAAGACTTATCTGCGCCTGAATAAAAAAGTACTCTTGCAAAGACATCATTTACAAGGAATGTACCTGTTATGACATTATCGTCTTGCACAGCTTCTTTCGCGTCCATTCTGAAGACTCTGGCATTAGTCTTCTTAGCCTCCTCAGGCTTCTTGTTGTATTTTGGGCAGTTGGTCTTGATGTGCCCCTTTTCATTGCAACGGTAGCACGTTGCGTCTTTCATCTTCTTGCAATCCAGGGTTTTGTGATCCGTGGACTTGCAAATACCACAAGCAAAGGATTTGGACTGAGTCTGAGAGTTCGACTCCAGTCTGCACTTTCCATAGTGCTGCTTCTTGCAAATTTTACACTTGGGCTTCTCATCAGACTTATGCCCATCCTTCCTCGACTCAGATCCCTTCTTGTTATCACCGTTCCCACGGTGTTTCTTGTTCGACTTTCGTGAACCATCATCATCACGCTTCCTCTTCTCAGCCTCCTTATTCCTTAGCGATCTCTGCCTGACCGCATCCAGAGTGAGGGATAAGGAAAGGTCAGTTACAGACCTGAAGGTAACTGGCCGAGAAGCTTTTACACTGGCCTTGATTTCCGGAGCTAAACCACCAATAAAGCGGGCGATTCTTTTTGGCTCCGGGGTTACCAGGTAAGGAACCAACCGGGACAGCGTATTGAAGCTTGTCAGGTAAGCTTGACAGTCGAGGTTCGTCATCCCCAACGATAGAAAGTCAGATTCTATCTTCTCCACCTCATGTTGAGGGCAGAAATTTTCCTTGATTAGGGCAATGAATTGATCCCACGTCATATTATACAATGGGATCTTCCCGGAGGCCTCCATCAGAGATCTCCACCACGCTAATGCTTCACCCTTGAAGGACTGTGACACAAACTTAACTACATCCCTTTCAGCGCACCCGCTGATATCTACCACCGTGTCCATCTCGTCCAGCCAAGTCATGCAGTCGACGGCTCCTTTTTCCCTAGTAAAATCCCTGGGCTTACAAGACACGAAGTACTTATAGGAGCAACCCTTGTTACGGGGTTCTTGATGCAGTATTAATTGCTGAGATGGGACACTTTGATGGTTGGTGGACTGACGGTCATCACCATCTTTCTTGGGTCCATTCTTTTTGGGAGGAGGCTTGTTATGAGCCTCAGAATGTGTCCTGGGCTTTGATTGTGATGCAGAGTGGGTCCTACTTCGAGTACCACTGTATTCCTCATACTGCCTATCCAAAGCCTGTGTAACAGCGCCGTCTATGATTGCTCTTAATTCAACACCCGTCATTGTAATCTGGGCGTTATCATTTGGCTCCGCTGGATGGCTATTGATTTCATTTGATTCAGCCATTTGAATTGAACTGTTGCAGAAAACAAGGTCAATATTTTATTTGGGAGTTTATTATGGAATTACCCCTTAGGGTAACTCGTTAACCATGGTAAACAGAGACCATATAGGGTTAACTTATTAATCTTAAATTAGGATTTCAATTAAAATTTATCCTAATCATAAACAATGGACAATATATATTTGCACTTATGGGAGTGAGTTGGGCCCGTAGGCATCATATTAACACGTATGGTAAAACATGATCATCTTAATTGATGATCTTAACCCATGATTCAGAGATCATATTATTGGGTTTGGAATCTTCTAAAGAATCCTTATACATATAAGAATGACATGTGATCTTAACGAATCACTTCTGCCAGGAGTGTTAACATGTTTTAAGATGTTAACAGGGATTTAAATCTTTTAAACAGGTCTTACCATCTTGGCCCTGTCTTATATTTGACACGAGGCTAGGTTTCACACATTAAGATTCTTAATTAAATAATTACATAGGCAGATTATTTCAAAAGGAATGATTTTAATTTATTTATCTCATTTATAAAGTATATATGCACAAATGGCAATCATGAAATTTATAAAAACAAACACTCCATTTATTTATTCAAAGTATTACATATTGCCCTAAACGGGTCTTTTCAAATAACAGATTACCCACGCAGGGGTTAACCAAGTACTTACCCTCTCCGGGGCTTAATAACAAACATGCCCACGCAGGGGCTAAATATCACACATGTCCACGCAGGGACTACATAATATAATAGTCCACGCAGGGACTCACACTAACAATACACCCACGTAGGGGTTAAAACAAACAAGCATGCCCACGCAGGGGCTCAAAGCAAACATACTAAATACACATACCCACATAGGGGCTTAACAACCAAATACACCCACGCAGGGGCTTACACAGAAAATGGGAGGATTCAATGATCCTTCTTGTTCTTCCCCTTGATCAAGCCTACTAATCCTTGGAAGAATGTCTGCCTCTCCCTGCGGTCCTCGTGAACTACCCGTTCAACTTGATTCAGCCTCTGAATGAGTTCTTCATGTTCAGGTGGCGAGAATCTAGGTGGCTGCGATTGAGCCCGGATGATGGGTCTAGGAGGTATCGGGTATCCTTGAGTCGGGTAACTCACCTCCCATGGATCCCCATAGGGTCCTTGGGTGTTGTAGTTCGCTGCTACCATGTACGGATCAGCCTCCGCGTACCCATAGTTGTGATGCGTTGGGGGTTCAAACGGGTTGTAAGCCATGCTACCCGTATATGCCGGGATTGGGTTATCAAATCCCATCGGCGGTGGCTGTAGTACAGCAGGGTTGGAGGGTCCACCCATTTGCGGGTCCTCCTGGTGCGGTGGGTAGTGGCTGGCACTTGACTGACGTGGGGAACTGAAATTGAAGCCCCCCGGTCGTACCGACATGCGGGCACCGGTTCTCCTACGCCTTGGCGGTTGAGGAGGTGCCGGCTGAACTGGTGGCGGTGGAGGTGGTGGCGTAACTGCCACAAACCGGTGATCCTCGGATGAATCTTGATGATGCGGCTGCGGCTGTGGCTCCTGCTGCTGCTGCTGTTGCTGCCCATGAGACGACGAGTGGTGAGAAGGCGTATAGTACCACTCATGCTGATTAAACAGGGCTTGGAAACTGTCTGGACCACCATAGGGTGATCCGTGAAAAGATGATCCGTCGGAGATCTCGATCGGATGATTTGGAGTGCCACTTGCAGGCATGACGGGGTCCGTATCCTCGTCCATGTCATCATCGTAATCGCCAGAGAAGTGGTCTTTTGGACCTAGTGGGTTAAAACCCATGGGTTCTGGTAAGTAGTTGGCCGGGATAAAATGGCCCCTGAACAAAGGTGTAGGGTCACCATAGGAATGATGGGACAAAGATCTCTGCAGCGGTATGTAGGAAGGCAGAGGGTTGTTGGGTTCGTCTTCCGAATGTGGTCCGTATGAATTGTGGACCGGAGGTGTAGAGCTGTGCGAAACGGATCGTCTCGCCGGCTCGAACAGGTTTCTCCTGCGCTGACGTGGATCTTCGCTCTCCGTAGCAGTTGGAGCTCGTACATTGGACGGTCCAGCTTCATGGTCATTGGGGGCGGTGACTGGCCCCTTGCCTCGTCCTCGTCTCCGGAAAAATCTTGGAGGCATTTTGATATTCCTGTCAATAAAGCATGAGATAACAATAACAAAATATAAAATTTAAAGGACAAAACAAAAAAAACCCGAATAAGGTGGACTTTGTCCTATGTTATAAGTCTAGACTCGAAGGTTTAGATATGTGCAATTGTGTAACTGAGATTAAACACAAAAGGCTAGTGTTTAATTCACTCAGAGTTGGCTCTGATACCAACCTGTCACACCCCGATTTCCACGTGTCACCGGTGGGCCCGGTGGGGGAGTATCGTGACGTGGTTGGCAACGTAATAGTCAAACAACACAATATAATAATGCACAGCGGAAGCAAATTTAAAATATAATACAACCGAATTTATTTATTGTAATCAAAGTCACAATATCCGGTGTTCATCCACAGTAGGATCGAAACAAAATAACATTTAATGGTTCAACAGACTTCTGGCATCCTAAGCTTGCGAGACTTTTTATTGATGCTTAGGAGACAATCCAGCCAATTTCGTTTAGTACCTGCATTCAGTCTTTTTGGGAAAATACGTCAGTTTACACTGGTAAATACATTCAACTGACTCATTTGTAAAATGATTGAAAATTGGTTTGGATGCACATGGCATAAACATTTTATTTAACTCGGGAGAATTATTTAATATTATAATCTTGTGAACGAATTACATGTTACTTATGCGTTCAGTAGCCCGGATCTAGTCCGGGTTAAAGATCAATAGACACACCACTTTATTGAGTTATACACGGGAGTACGCCTACACCCCGTGCTCAGGTCGTGGCCATCTCGTAAGATAATGCCAGGGATATCCGGGACATGGTCATTAACCCCCCAAAGGCTGTAAAGTAATCAAGACTGTTTAAACAAGCCGATCAAATTATTCAACTACCCACTAAGCGTGGAGATTTGATGCTCGATCAAGCGGTATGCTATATACCGTAACACAAGCCCGTATAGGGAAAATAAGTTAAAAGTATTTACCTGAGTAAGTATTAATCACAATAGGCGAAATGCACGTAGCTTTTACTGTTTCCCCTAATCTGGAACGAAGGTTTAATATAACCTATTAGAATGCTAACGGGTCTTTAATTAAGCTTAAGCTTAGACCGGCTAGTTTCATAGATACGGTACGTACGCACGATTAAGCGAAGACCGGATAGAATGTGATTCAGACCCGACAAGTTTGAAGACTTGTTTAATATGGGTTTATTATTAACATTCTGGATTTTGAGATAAAACCGTTAAGGTTTGACCCGTTTCGGCTAATTTATGTAAACTTGTTACATAAACCGAACCGAACGTGAAATAAGCGTAACGGGTATCCATAAGAGCCATATACAGGTTTCCTAAGTTAATATGCTTCAAATATGTTGTGACATCAGTAGGATGTCTTTCGTTATGCCCGAAATGAATTTAAACACAAACTATGCCCCGTAGGGGTAGTTTGGTCATTTTAAAGATTGTAAAAGAGTCTAATTGTTTAACTGAGTTACAGGTCTGATGTAAACAGCAAACATACTCAATTTGATGAGTTATAACAGTAGGCTTAAGCATATATGTGAAATTTATCATCTTTAACCAAACTATGCCCCGTAGGGGTATTTTGGTAATTTCACACGAGCCGAAAAGCTCAAAAACGAAGTCTGAGTTAATCAACCTTTGCTTACTGTTAAAATATCATAATTTGTCTCACATATCAGTAGGTATCAACCCGGGTATGTCCAATAAGTTTTTAAAACATACTATGCGTTAAAATGCTAATTAAGGCGATTAAAGGCCATTACCGGGTTCGATACTTAAATCTGATATTTTTATATTTCCAGAAGGCTTAAAATAATTTATTTATCATATGTGATTAGTAGCAAAAGGTTTGGGGTCGTTTAGATATGTAAAACTCATTTTATGGCCCGTAAGGGCAAAACCGACAATTACCGGATTAAGCCTACGACTATGAGTTATGCTCAGCCTAAAATTAATTAAAAATCTTTAAAAATCCCAAAATAATATATTACATCAGTGGGTAAAAGGTTTGCTATCAAAAAGTATGTTTAAGTAGGCTATACGCTAATTACGCCGTTTTATTAACATAAAGCATTAGTTTTGCGATAATGAGCATAATCCCTTAATCTACAAGACAAACTGATGTCAAACTTTGCATACAAGTTTATATATCAGTATTTAAGGTTTCTACACTTTTACATTTTCATAAATCACGTTTTAAGGTAATAAGGGCATAACGGTCAACATATGAGCAATTAACGGAAACATGCATATTAATTGGATAACTAGTGAACCAAGGTGTATAATCACAGAGGGTTGTTCTAACATGTATCCTAATCCAATTTAAGCTCTGAGGCATTTCTAAAACATGCCTAATCGGGTCAGAACTGAAAGTCAAAGTGAAAGTCAAACTATGTGACTTTCGGTTCCGAACCGGGTCTAAACAGGAATTAGTCGGGTTGAACATGTTTGGACATGTTCTTACACTAATTACTAAGTTATAACAATGATCAAACAGGTTATATATGTTCTAGATAGCTAATTATGCATAAATGACATTTTAAGAATCATGTTGACTTTTTAAGTACATGTTTGACCCGACATTTGAACTAGTTAGAGTGGTGATCAGGGGAAACCCTTTTGAGGTTTTATTACCCACATAAATACCAACTCATAACTACTTTTAATTCGAGATATGACTGAGCCATTATTGACTAATCTCGAAGTCAAACCGTAATTACGACGGTTTGACTTTTAGCTAATTAACTAAGCTAAACTCAAACAAACAAGAACTAGCAGACTTACAAGAGTCCTATGCACGAGATTGATCACTTGAGGTTGCTTGATAGCTCCAGAAATGATCCACAAATGCAGGAGAAGGTGTGAGGATTAATGTTGCATAATGGTGCCTTTTATAGTGAAATCACTCACCATAACATGTTGACAACTAACTCTAGGATCAACCACAACCATCCAACACTTGTACCTAGTGCTCTAGCACAGTTAGGGGTCGCCCACCATGTGAAAAATCCGGTTAAAAGTCGAGTTTCCGCGAATACAGGGGCCTGTCCCCGTTTTCTGTATCTGGGGGCCGGAAGCGGCCCGCTTCCCATTCAACCAAAACCAATGCGGGCCGCATTGGCCTGCAGAATCTGATTTTTGATTTTCTTTGTTTTCCAACTTGACCCTTGGTTAAAATGAAAGGGTAATTAAGCTTTAACTTGCAATTTGACCCCTTGTAATATACCCACAAGGACTTTAGTTTGTAACCTCTCACTTCTAGCTTCGTACGATCCATGACTTTAGTTTCCAACTTGACTCAGAGGTATATCTTTAACATGTTGACACATATAACCCCTGTAGTTTGTAACCTCTCACTTCTAGCTTCGTACGATCCATGATTTATTCGTTTGATGTTATGAACATCATGTAGGGTATATTTATTCATTGTTGACACTTAGAATACGTATATTCACATACTTTCCATGTTTGTCAACTTTAGTCCTTCCATAATATTTCTTTCACACGTTTAAACTTTATGACACGTGTCAACTCCTTATAGGACGTGAATTTTCGAGGTGTTACACACTAGAGTCAAACAATACTTTGGCAAATATATTATTAACTAAGAACGTACCGGTAATCACATTCGGAATCATCTTGGCTTCCTCAGCTGTCAGAACAAACGCTCTGGCATTCTTCTTAGGCGCTTCAGTTGTCTTAGCCTTGTTGGTTGTGGCTAGAGCTAGTTACGGACAGTTTGGTTTGATGTGCCTAGTTTCTCCACAATTGTAGCATATCCTGGCACTATCCTTTCTCCTACAATCTTCTTCCTTATGTCATGGGTATTTGTAAAAGTTGCAGGACACAGCACACTTTCCTGAGTGCTTCTTTTTATAAAACTTACAGTAGGGTGCAAAAGAACCTGTTCCTTTTCCACGGTTGGAATTACCAAAATGAAATTCCTGGGTAAGTTTTTGACCTAGGTTCTTTCTCTGGTTTTCCTCTTGTGTACGCACCAATTCATCAGTCAAGGTATTGGCTAGTTCTACTGCTTCTTCTATGATTTGCGGTCTAGCTGCCTTGATTACGTGTCTAATCTCACTAATTAATCCTCAAATATAACGGGAGATTAACATTGTTCAGGTGAGGCTAAGGTTGGCACTATCCTATCATATTCGAAGAATATGGTAGTGTAACAATTGCAGTCTATTCCAGTCATTCTAAGATTTAGGAACTTATTGGCGATTTGTTCCTTTTCATTAGGAGGACAAAAATTTTCTTTCAACCATTTCCTTAAAGTTGATCCATTCCATATTATAAACTTTGTCACTTCCCCTAGACTGGAGAATAGTATTCCACCATTCTAAGGCTGCATTTTTGAAAAGATTAAAAGCAAACATAATCCTATTTTCATCTGCACATTTACTTATTTTTATTATTGCTTCTGTTTTTTTCTATCCAACGTAATGCTGCAATGGCTCCTTCATTGCCCGAGAATTCTATTGGTTTGCAGGCCAAGAATTCTTTATAAGAACAACCGTAAGAAACAGTTCTTCTTCTTTTAGGAATTGGAGCTTGGATTATAGGTCCATTATCGTTCACACTGTGACTTGGTTCAGTGTGTTGGCGTTTACTTCCATTTGCAGATTTATTATTTTCTGCTTCTTTAACAATCTTGATAATATAGGGCATGACATCCATAATTCCTTGTGCTACTATATGTTGGATGACACTGTTATCTATTTGGTTTCCGTTATTCTCATTATTCTGGTTTTCCTAATTTACTTCGTTGTCCATCTGAATTATGAATATTTAGTAAGTATTAATTATCACAGAATATATTTAATACAAATATTTATACACAATCACACAAACAATTTGATCAAAAACGTCGATCATTGCGACTTTTACTCTTTCTATATATATGTGTCAATTACAAACTACAACTACAAATCAAATATACTAGTAGTTATGCATCCGTAACTATTTTAGTCTATCTATAGATTATATATATATATATATGTATAATCAAAATACAAAATTACACATATATCTAAGCATTTTCTAAGTATCATGTATCCAGTCATGTATATCACGCTCGACATGCTTCCACATAAGCTTTTCTTCTATTTGCCGAATCCTATCTCCTTACTCTACTAATTCGTCACCGAATGAGCGAAGTTCCTCTAAATTTTCCTGGCTCATAGGTAGCATGGGTGTTGGTACTGGATCAGGGTGTCGAGGGGTAGGTTGTCCATAAGGGTATGGATTATGTATCACACTCTGTGTCCACCATTCGCTGCTCTAAAAGGGATCTAAAGGGTTAAGGTCAGTGTACTGAGCTATGGGGTTTGGTGGGGGAATTCTGGGAATTTCATAGGGATCTATGTCTGGGATTGGAAACTGGTCTTCTTGGCCGGGTTCTAGCATCTGTTGGTCTGGGAATAAAGGTAACAGTGGCGGTTCGGCTATTTGGTTTATGGTAGGGTCTACTGCTGTAGTGGCTTACATATGGAAGTCAGCAAGCTGTCTATCTAGTTCCTCTTCCCAAGGTGGCCTATTGACTGTTTCCTTAGTTTGTGCATTTGCTTCCCTATTAGCTCTGACTATCGCCCTCTGTTGTTGTAACTTCTTCATTCTCTTTCTTCTCTCATGTGCCCCTCTATTAAACCAACCTCTCTTTTTAGTAGTAAAGGGTTCCTTAGACTGTGCCTTAAATATAAATATCCCTTCATCAGTATCGGCTGAGTATCCTGAGGGATAAGGTTGAGTTGATGTTCCCTCATCTTTTGGTGAACTATCTAAGTGACGATAATCGTCCGAAGTTCCTTGCTCACTCATACTGTAAACTAACAAATAGTCAAACAACACAAAATAGTATTTACACATAAGTTATTTCCTAACACAGAATTTAGGTGTCAGCAGAACACTTCTTTGGCTTAAACCAGTGGCTGTAGCTCTGATACCACTCTCTGTCGCAACCCCTATCCCGGGAGCGGGTGTCGCGAGATCCAGATTTGTGGTATCGGTGTTTATTAATTTGGCAGCGGAATACATCAAGACCGTAGTTAGTAAATATTTTTATCAGAGTTAAACACCAAACTTTTTATAATAATAAATAATTGGGGTAAAACCCAAGTTCATTTGACAGTACATTTGTAGGGATAAACCCTAATTATTGAAAACAAAAACTCCTTTTTAATTAGGTAACTTTTATAGCCACTTTTCCAAGCCTTCACTGCTCTCCAGCTGGCTTCTATTTGGATTTCACGTTGTGTTACCTGAAACGCGTTTTAAAAACATTTTATCAGCAAGAAATACTGGCAAGTACATTTCATTTTGGTAAAGCATCAGTTGTTTACACATTACAATATTAAGGGCGATAACAATGTTTATATCTACACAATTACTCGGTCAGTACGTGTCACTCGACGGATCTGTGACTATGGCCATATCACACATTGGATATCCGTGCCCAATTGTGAAGGTTATCAAGTACTGTATATAAACCCCATAATATTGGCAGCAATTGTAAAATCACAAAGACTTAATCACTGTAATTGTTTTTGAAAACATTTGAGGTTTTGGTAAAACATTTTGACTCACAAAAAAATACTCTCAAATAGTGAGAAAAAGTGAATGTACTTACATTGTTGACTTAGGTGATACTACTATAGCTTCCTGGTGATTCTCCTGGTTATTATCTATTAAAATTAAACAATGCATACGTGGTAGTAAAATAACCCAAATCACATTAACCGTACAACTCGAGACAGAACTCCAATGACTGAGTCAGGCAAAGCCTTGACATGCATTACGAAATTCTAGATCAATCGGGTGTAACACGAGACAGAACTCCAACGACTGAGTCAGGCAGAGCCTTGACATACGTTACGGAGCCCTAAATCGATCGTGTAGGGTAATAGCAGGGTTATAGTACTTACAACGAGGCAGAGCTTCGCTTATAGTGGGTATTATGCCCTGGTATAATTTTTGCCAACGGAAATTGAGAGAGAATTTTAGATTTTGAACGAATTGAAATGAACTCGTCGACCTCTATTTATAGGCCAGATTTAAGGCGGCTCGCGGCCCGCATAGACCTTAGCTAACTCTTTCGCGGCCCGCGAGAGAGTAGACTAGGGTTTAGGGTTGATGGGTCACCGAGTATAGGCTTGCCACGTGTCGACACGTGACGGCTTTGTTTGTCCGGCAAGTTACTAGTCCTCGCGCTCCGCGAAAGACCAAAGGTGTCTGGGTCGCGGCCCGCGACAACCTTATATATATTGTTTTTCTTGATTTTTATAAGTATAAGGGTATTTCGGGCTCGTTTCTCGCATACGGGGTATATAATGAACGTTTTAGGGTTTTAGAAGGGTTGTTATACCATGACTTTCAGCCACTTAATTTTTTGTTCAAACTCCACCACTGATTTTGGATGGATCTCGTATAAGTGCCCAAACTTCACAGACGATTTTGGCAGTTTACTCTTTTTAATGTTTTTCTAATTTCTTATTATTTTCTTATAACATTTTTTTTTTCAAACCATTTTCAATATAAATGTTTTTTTTAATTCTTTAAAATATTTATTTATCACCAAACTATAGTTTTTGTTACCGACAAAACGACATTAAATTAAATTAAACTACATATACAAAACCCATGGCCGGGAATAGTGCCAGGCAACTGCCTGGCACCCGGTCATTGGGCGGCGAGGGCGGCAAAGAAAATTACAGTTTTGACCATGATTCTTGGTTCTTATTTCCGTAAGCAAAATCCGGTCACCACCACTGCCGCAGGCTCAACGGTTCCGACCCTCGGCGCCAATCAACCACGTCACCGGAGAGGCCATATGTTCACCCGTTAACGTCGGTTTCGGAAAATGTAAAATTGCCTGAAACGAGCTACATGCTGTTGAATTGTACTTCAACGATGCCGATTTACACAAAAATAAGCCACGCAAGGTTAGATCGGCTTGCCGGGAGTTTGCCGGAAAACCTGCTTCGCCGGCACCCAAGTTGGACCACATTTTGACTTTTTTTATTATTATTCTGCCATTTTACCACACCCACCACCGCAGCAAATCGAGGACGGCGGCGGAATTTGGCTAAATTTCCGACAAGGACGAACGACGGGGTTGCATATTTTGATCCGGCGGCCATGGTGACCCATGGTTGGTCGAGGGGAGGTTAAGGTTTGAGATCATGGTGAAAGAGAGAGTGAGAAGATAGAGAATGGAGACCGTTCAACCTTCACGTGAAATCCAACGGTGGCGACAAAGGTGGACTTAAAGATGGAGACGGCGGTGCCATGTGGTGGTCTACGGTATATGGTAGTGAGAGAAGATATCGGCGTTGAGAGCTCCCCATCTACCATCGTACACCACGGCTGCAAGGTTGACGATGGCGGAGTGATGGTTGTTCTGGCTATCTGTGGCGGAGTCATAGTTTTGTAGAAAAGAAAGTCATGGTTTTGTAGAAGAGAAAATTTGTAGTGTCAAAACTGAAAAGCAAGATACGGAAGAGATTTGGGAGTCTTCGATACAGTACAAGAAAGTTAAATTTAGTTAATAATTCAACTGAAATCCGTAATTAAGTTGTTTTCAACTTTTCATATCATTATTTTATCTATATTTATGTCATCCACTAAATTATACATGTGGCACACAAAAACTAAACGTCATTTCTAGCCCACAGTCACTAGATGGGTTTTTTTTTATTAATGAGCTATGCTCAACAAAGATAAATATAACAATTATATAAATTCATCATGTCTAAGTAGGGTAAAGATAACGTTTTTATGACTCCCTTTTGTTTTAAACTATTTTTTACATCATTATATCACAAGAAATAAGACATAAAATTGAATACCAAAACCACAGGTTTCATAATATCACGTATAAAAATTATATGAAAGGAAAATTCCCCAACACAAGTTTGATAACGTTAGCTTTACGTTCGCTTAACATATACATGTTCAACATTCCCGCTGCATCGCACATAGGGATTCTTAAGTTCTTAGGATTTTAATTTGTTTTGTGTTTTTATGGTTCTTTGTTTCATTATTAGTTCTTAGGGTGGAAATCCATCCGATGACTACCATTGTGCATACTTTTTTGTTTAAGTTTTATTAACAATCGGTCTTCCCCGCCGCGAAGCGCGGACGGAAACCACTAGTTGTTAACAAGGATCACAATTTATCTTTATTTGATAAAGGACATCGTTTTCTATACTTATATTAATAAATTTCTTCCTAGAAAACCAAATCTTTCCTACACAAAAATGACAACTTATTAACAACTAAATCAAGCCAAATCTTGTTAGTTTAGCTCTATTAATATTATACATTTGCCTTTCACGAAGGATTGCAACCTAAGGGGTATCTACTTAAGATTAAAATATTCTTTAAGCAGATAAAAATATTTAAAGTGCATGATAAATCGAATTTGTAAAACATTCTTACATAAAAAGCCAAAAAATGACAACGTTAAGATAAATATTATAAAAATGTATATTGTAGAATTCTTGTTGAGATTATTGGATAATGTTTGAAGTAAAATATATAAATTAAGGTCAATTCTAAGAAGAAAGTTACTATTTTAAAAAATGATTAGTAAAGGAATTCCAAAAAAAAATATTTACAGAATATAAAATTTAAGCATGAATTATAAGAAAATGTTGATAAAAAGTTAGAAAAATATTAGAAAACGTACACTGTCAAAATCAACCCCGAGTTTGGAGCTCTTTTGCCAAATCCATCCAAAATACCACTCATTTAATGTAAGATTTTATTGGTGTAAGAGAAATGGATGGACTTGACAACTTTTATTAAACCTAAGTGGTCTTATAAGAGAGAAAACTTTTTAGATGGATCTGCCAAATATACCCTAACCTTAGGGATGATTTTTGCAATTTACTAAAAAAAAATCGTAACCTTGTTTCTAACTTTTGGTTTGACCAAAATGAATCCAATAACTAAAATGTTTTTTTATTTATATTTTTTCCTCTTATTCTGTAGATTTATTACATGCAAGCAGTTTTTAAACACATAAAACACCCTTTATTGCACACATTAAAATGAAAAAAAAGAGATCAAATAGAAAAAGGGTAACTTTGTAGAATAATAACCAAGTTTTAAAAGTGTTTCAATTAGGTCATTCAAGTTTTAAAAATGTTTCATTCAGGTCACTCAACATTCATTTTTCATTAAAATTAAGGGTTTTTTCATCTATTTCATAGGTAACCGTGGTAATGTGGATTTTTTTTTCTTTTTTCCCTTTTATTTGATGCTAATGTCGAGTGATGACATGGATTTTAACTTATTTTTTTAATTTTTAATGTAATTAAAGTGTTTTTATTTTTAATAAATATAATTTCATATATTAAAACAATTCGACCCTTGCATCTTATGCTCCGTTTTTTTCTTGACACACGGAAAAAAAGGACATGGCTTGATTTGAATGCTAAGTTATCTAATTTGGACAAAAACGATACTAGTGGCCTAATTAGAACACTTTTAAAACTTGGTTACTATTCTATGACAAAAATACTTTAAATTACCGCTAGCCTCCTTAAACAACAGTGTTGGAACATAAACATGTCTAGATGGGGTATAAAGTACGACGAGAATTAGGGTGTTAAACATGTCATGTTAACGGTGGGTTGATGTTTCAAACACGATATGACTTGTGTTGTCATGGTTTAACATTGACACCAGCTAATTAACACACACTTTTCTTAGTTTTAAATGTGTTTTTGTATATATGTTTTGGCTTTAACTATAGAAAAAAAAAGTTAAAAATTTGTGTATGTATTTATCACATTTGTTTCTTAAATATAAAGAGTTTTTATACGTATGGAGAAGGATGTGAGATGAAATGACAAATATGAAGATTGTTGTACTATGTAGTAAGTAAAGAAGGATGCTTAAAAAAGAAAACAAGTATGATATATGTTGAATCTTAACAACTAAACAAGGTAAATGACATGAGCGCAACAATCCAATTATCATGACATACTAGCTAAATATAAAACTATGTAACAAGGATTTGATTACTAGATGGTATCCGTCTATATACAAATGCATCGATTAGAAGGTCAAATATATTGCATTTGTATATAAACGGATACCATCTAATAATCAGAGTTGGATGTCATGATCATTGGATTGTTACGCTCATCATGTGTTCTAGCATAGACACTTACCTATTAGAACTCATATATAATTCGTTGACAAGTTGGTCTATTGGTTAGTTAGTTTCTCTCATTGAGATCTCAAGTTCAACTCTCACTAGCATCACTTTGAAGGACATTGATAATGGCAATGAAGTTTCGCCAGTTCGAAACGAGCTGAACCGGGTTTTACCGCGGTGGGCCTTCGGGTAGCGGGTTTTTCCCGGAACCGGTGGCTTGGTGGCCTGGGTATGCATCCAACTCTGACTGTTATGGAGGAGGGGATGCATTTGCTCGATTGAGGGCATCTCATGATGCTTATCCGGTGATTTAGTTGGCCGTCAAAAAAAAAAAGAACCCATATATAATTAAAATTTATGGATCCCTTCCTAAAAAACTACGATAGCAGTCAAACCATCGTGACTCTACGCCTGATAACTTTTGAGCAACGTAAGTAAACTTCCACAAAAAACTACGATAGCAGTCAAACCATCGTGACTCTACACGACTCTATGCTTGATAACTTTTGAGCAACGTAAGTAAACTTCCACAATGTTATTGTTTTTTAGTTGTACTCACCAAATTTTGTGAGTAAGATAGTTCTTTTTTTTTTTTTTTTTTTCTGAAAGACAACTTTTACAAACAATTTCTTTCACTATTTTATTTTTTAAACTTCAACTCCTCAAACTTCAAGTTCCCCTTTCCTACCAATTTCTTTCACCTTTTGAAATATATATATTCACCATTTACAAATTCCAATCAGTTTCCGGTTTTTGAATCATTGCAATGAATCTAATTGTATTATGAAAGTTAGGGTAACTTTTCATCCCCATCCAATGCTTTTCTATAAAGACAAATTATCTACATCGACTTATCGCACCTTTCCATTGGAAGCTTGGCCCTACTAAGGCCAACCGGTCATTCATTACAATAGGGCCCACGTTGGCACAGAGAGTGACACGACGTTCAACTGAAGAAAACCCCATAAAGACCTCTTAACCAGTTGAGTGCCCCCACCCAAAGTGCAATGGGTGGGACTCGAACCCGGGTCTCAGGGGGAAAACCAGAATGCCTCAACCATGTTACGATGGCATCATTGGCATCCCCACCCAACACTTAACAGATCATGATCATCCAATGTTTTTCTTTATCATTAAGTTATCTTTGTTCACAACTCCATTAATTGCATTGCACGACTTCTGGATTTTGCATTGGAATTCCTCAATAGGGGTTTCTTTGCCTAGCCCACTATGTGTTTGATAAATTGCAAGCAGGTTTGTGGTAGACTTATTATAAAACAACATAATTTGTTGATTCCAAATTTGGGCTTTTAAGGTATTGGGCTTTATGGGGGCTTACAGGTTTTGTTTGGGCTTAAGGCTTATGGACCATTTATTCCGTATTTTCCAGCTGGGTTCGTATAGAGGTGCACAAACCGGTTAATTTTAATAACCGGTTCGGTTAACCAGTTATACCGGTTAATTTGACTTTTTGAGTTTAACCGGTTAATGCTTTAACTGGTTATTACTTTAACCGGTTATTTTTTTAACTGGTCCGGTTAATTACTTTAACCGGTTCGGATAATTAACCGGTTATTAACCGGTTTTTTTGCCTTTTTTTTGAATTTTTCGGTTATTTTTTCGGTTAACCAGTCTATCGGTTAAAAAACCGGTTTAAAAAACCCGGTTAATAACCGGTTATTATACTAAACACTTATAACCGGTTACTAACCTACGGTTAAATAACCTATTGAACCGGTTATTAACCGGTTATGGTTTCGGTTAATAACCGGTTACGGTTAATTAACCGGTTATTTTGTGCACCTCTAGGTTCGTATACAATTTAGAGGGTGTTTGGGGTTGAGTTTTGAATGAGATTTTTATATTGTTGAGTTTTGAAATCGTAAAATAATCAGTTTTGAGAGTTTGGGTAAAAAAAATAGAAAAATGATTATTTGCGTTTAGAAAGTTACAAAACGCAGTTTTCCAAAAGCAGCCCCCCTCCTACTGCAACAAAACGCAGTTTTCCAAAAATTGATTATTTGCGTTTAGAAAAGGATTTTCACTTGTTTATTTTTTAAATATATATTTGCCAAACACTCAAATAGTTAATTATCTAATTATTGTGATATCAAGCAACATAATCAACTCCAAACACTATCTTTCAACATCACGTTTTGTTACAGTTAATTATCTGATTCTGATTATTCAAAACACATAATCCATTTTCAAAACTCAACCCCAAACACCCCTTTAGAGGGTGTTTGAGATTAAGTTTTGAAGTGATTATTTGATTATTGCGTTTGTAAAACATAAATAATCTAAAAAAAGTGTTTGGATGAAAAAGTGATTATCTATCTCCAAAACGCAGTTTTGGAGAAGCATGTACCTACATGCTTTTTGAAAACGCACAATCTATTTTGAAAACGCAATACCAAACACCCCCTTAGTGATTTTATATTTTTAATTATTAATAAAAAAGAGTAAATTACATTTTACGTCCTTTAACTTTGAGCCAAATTGCAGGTGATGTCCTTTAACTAACGAAATTACAGTGGATGTCCGTTATGTTACTTTTTCTCAACAGGTGGAGTCCTTTTGCCCTAACCATGTTAATTTTTTCTGTTGACTCTTAAGACTTGTCACTCACATGAGGGCATAATGGTCATTTTTTACTTAATAACTAAAACAAATTAATTAAAAAATAATATATATTAACAACAAAATAAGAGAAACTAACCATTATGCTCTCATGCGAGTGGCACGTGTTAAGAGTTAACATAAAAAGTTAACCGGGTTAGAGAAAAGGATACCGCTTGATGAAAGACAGTAACATTAAGGACATCCGGTGTAATTTTGTTAGTTAAAGGACAGAGCCTACAATTTGGATCAAAGTTAAAGGACGTAAAATGCAATTTATTGTAAAAAAAATGCATCAAGCCCAATTTGATTTGATGGCCTCAACGCCATTTCGTCCGGTTGCAATCTAAAGAAACAATGAAAATTCCAGCGCCATTCCGTATTTTCCAGTTGGGTTCGTATACGGTCACATTGTCATCGGCGTCATCACGACAAAGATGAGGGTGGAGATATAAAGAAACAATGAAAATCTTATCTGTTTTATTTCATAGAAATCGATACACTTCTGTTAACAACAAGAACGATTAGTTAAGACAGTTGGTAAACTACGAGATGGATGTTTGGTTGAACGGTTGATGTTACGACGGTGGACGGTTCTGGTTACGGCGGGAGAGATCTAAGCGCAGCTGCAGTATTTCTTGGCTCGCGACCAGCCTTTCCTCGAGAATCAATAGTCAAATTTTATGGAGTTCAGTCTTCATACCTTCCAACTGAGCCATTAAAGTCGCGATCTCTAACTTTGAAAGCACCAGCGGTGCGCTTGCTTGTGCATGCATCGTTGTGGTTACAAGCGGTTGCTAATCGGATGTAGAAAGCAGAATCAGAGTGATAATGGTCATAGGATAAATGAGTGACGTGTTACTCATCGGAATCTCAACGTTGTGTGCAGTTTCCGGCGTTAGAGTGATGAACAACGTCGGTAGGTGAGTATACTGATATGTTAGTGTTAAATTGCAATACATATAAATTTAGCATGATATTAAAATTTTTGATATCCCACTGCAATAACCAACATCTCAAATATCGGTCCTTAGATAGTACATCAAGTACAATTGCCACGAGGCTGTGCCGTTGACACACAAGGTCGTGTAAGCATCCAGACTGACAGCTCATTAAATGAAGACAAAGAATAAGGAAGGCACGGGGCCGTGTAAAGCCTCTGTTTCCAGCTATAAATAGGGGTGCTTAGTTCAATTGTAATCCATCCATTGGTAAACCATTTCTCTCACACTTGCCACCACTCCACCACCATCATCCACTACAATCGTTAGAATTTCGAGTGTGTAGTAGTCTCGGGATCCAAGATTGATAGTAAGAGCCTTTGTCAAACTATGGTCATGCTTGGCTAATCTCTTACATCACTTGGTGAAGATAAAATCTTTTATGTATTACTTTTGATTTTTAATCTTTGGTTAACTTTTTAATTGGGGTTGTATTAATGACTTTAATAACTAGTTTTTTATATTGAAAGGGAACTTTATCCTATCATCTCTTCATGTTTTGTTGATTCACTCATTCGTGTCTTTACGGTCTATATAAAGCGCGTTAACTGCTTGGAAGAGGGTTAGAAGGGTGGTTTGGGTAAAGTTCTTACCCCGTTCAGTGTATAGATCCTGCGAGGACTTGATTAAAGCTTATTAAGACTTCCTTTGAGGCAGATAGTATCAAACCGGGGGAAGTAAGAACGGCTTGAATCCCTTATAAACAAACTACTATTAAAACTTTAAACCGGCCTTGCGGGACTGTATCCCTGCTAACTCAAACCAATATGGTCGAGGGTAGCATTGCCTCCAAAAGAGGGACATACCACATTTTGCATTAATAACTTACTTAATTATCTTTCGATATTCCGGCCTTGCGGGACTGTATCCCTGCTGACTTGGACCAATATGGCCGAGGGTAGCGTTGCCTCCAAAAGAGAGACATGCCACTATAACCAAGATAATTTCTTAAAAAACCCAAAGTACGGAAATCATCAAAGAATACATGAAAGGTGAGTCGGAACCAAGTGATTCTATCTTGTTTATTTGTTTCTTTTATTACTTTAGTTTCTTTCTTTATTTTTCTTATTAAAAATCTTTTCTTAAAAATTGGGTCGAATAGACGTTGACGATAATTCGGTATTAAAAGTTCTTGTGTCCTTGGACGACCTCGATATCTTACAATCACTATACTACGCCAACGATAGGTGCACTTGCCCTAGCGTGTTGTGGAGAATGATAGTATTATATCGTGTTTTATAAACGTAAAACTTAATAAACGAGTAAAAAGTACTTAAAAATATATATAAAAAAATCATATACACCCTCACTCACGTCACTACCTATTTAAAAAATGACAGATTAGAAAAATATATATTACTAAAAAAACAATATATATTTTTTTTCTTTAAAATATAAAATAAAAGTACTGAAAATCGGGTTTTCCGATACGTGTATCGAAGATTTTGTTAAAACTACTTCTTCCTGGGATGTCCATTTTACAACAAGTTGGTCACCGGCTTGAGCCTTCTCCTCGTCGGTTTTCTTCTTGTGGCTTCTCTTTTTAACATTTCGGGTCGACCATATGGGTTGTTTTGGTCAAAGAAACAGTTTTGGGGATGCATTTTGTTTTTTATATAAAAGTAGAAGAATTTGTATAAAATTTGGAGTGTGGTAGAAGAGAATTGGCAAAATGGTTGAATGTTGTATGATTTATATAGTAAATGATTTATTTTTTTTAATATATTTTTTTAGTAAAGCTATTGGTAACGGCTATAAACACAACAACCAACCACACCTCACCATGTCGTCTTCGCTTTTGCCCCCACGCCGATCACCATCCTCAAGCCCTACCCCCTCGCCATCTTCAAACCCTTGGACGAGGCCAGGGGCGAAGCTTAAGTAGGGCGGGAGGGGGCGGCCGACCCCCCGAGCTTTTCAATTCGCTCAGTAGTGGAGAGTATGTAGTTTTCGTATAGAAATTTTTGGGTAAATACGTTTTCGACCCCTCGGTTCTATAGAAATTTTTGGGTATATACGTTTTCGACCCCCTGTCGGAAATCTCAATCTTCGCCACTGGACGAGGCGGTGTTTCAGGGAGCTTCCCACCCTCTGCATCAAGCCCCACACCGTTTGTCTTAGATAGGCATGCTTTGTGAACAGAATTTTCTTTAATACGAGTCAAGTTGTCAACCATTAAAGATTTATTGTCCTCTTTCCACACATCCATTTCTAGCAATATGAGTCAAGAAGTGGACCACTAGAAATTACTTGTCTCCTTCCCATTATTCTAGAGTATTCATGTCGACACATCCAATTTTAGCAAGTTTTCAGTGATTTGTCTCAAATAATGCAACTTTTATACAATTATGCCGGAGGCGGTTCGGTTTTTGGCTAGAGTTCAGCGTGTGGTCCATAGCAACTTTTCGACCCCTCAGGGGCGAGGCTTTGTTTTTAGTAGATTAGGGTTTTCCATTCAGAAGGGGATGGCGGCGCAGTTTGTTGCCCGTCTACCTGCTATTCTTATGTAATTTGCCGTGTTGATTGGAATGAAAATGATTATTATGATAAAAAAAAAAAAAAAACAAAACAGAGAATTATTTATATTGTATAAAAGTTTCATCATGTTTGATTATATAATGAACAAATATTCTTCATCTTCATAAACTTAAATTCATCTTCAAAACATCATGGCGAAATCTATTCATGTGTTCATGCTACTGGTACTACATGTTCTTATATCTGCCTTGGCCAATAAGGTTTCTTCATTGAGCCATGCTGATGAGTGCTCTCTGTTACTCCAATTCAAAGAGAACATGTCTATTAACAATCATTCAAAGGTTGCTTCATGGAAATCAGTTGGTGCGAGACGACATTGCTGCTTATGGGATGGGGTCGAGTGCAGCTTAGGTCATGTGATCGGGCTCGACTTGAGCAGCAGCTTTCTCTCTGGCCCCATCTCTTCCAACAACAGTCTCTTCAACCTCATTCACCTTCATACGCTTAACCTTGCTGATAACAATTTTTGTTACTCTAAAATTCCATCTGGAATAGGACGACTCTCTCAGTTAGCATATCTGAATCTGTCGTATTCTGCCTTCAGTGAAGAGATCCCAAAACAAATCTCACAGCTTAGGAATTTGGTTTCCTTGGATCTAGCAGGAAACTTCGGGTTAAAGCTGCAAAGTTCCGACTTCCAAAATCTTGTTCAAAATTCAAGTGAGACTCTAAGAGAACTCTTTCTCTCATGGGTCGACATTGATTCTGAACTACCTGATAACTTGGTAAATTCATCTTTGTTGACATCACTGGTTATGAGTAATTGCGGGCTACGTGGTGAATTCCCAAGAAGTATATTTAACATGCCGACACTACAACTTCTTGATGTGCAAGGTAACTTTGACCTTACCGGCTATATCCCCGAGTTTCATTGTAATAGTGAACTTAAACATCTGATTATAGCGGGAACACAGTTTCAAGGATCCATATCAGCTTCAATCGGGAATCTCACACACTTGAACATCTTGGATTTAAGTAGTTGCGCTTTCACGGGGACTCTACCTGCATCTCTAAGCAACCTAACACAGCTTAGAGAACTTCATCTCAGTTTTAATGGCATGAAAGGTCAAATACCATCCTCTTTTTCAAATCTGACACAGCTCACATTGCTGGATCTTTCTCATAATGAGTTCACTGGTAGCCTTCCGTCATCTATTGGGAATCAGACACAGCTTAGAGAACTTCACCTCGGTTATAATGGCATGATTGGTACAATACCATCCTCTTTTTCGAATCTGACACAACTTACATGGCTGGATCTTTCTCATAATGAGTTCACTGGTAGCCTTCCCTCTCTAGAAAGGTTTGAAAACCTCACAAATTTGATCCTCTCCAATAATAATTTTGATAGATGGAAGTTGCCTGATTGGTTCGGTAAGCTAAAGAAGATGACTCATTTGGATCTTGGTTATGTCAATCTATATGGTGAAATTCCATCATCGTTTTTTAATCTCACACAAGTTGAAAGCTTATACCTTTCTAGAAATCAGTTAAAAGGAGAACTTCCAAGTTCATTGCTCAATCTCCAAAATCTAGAAGAATTTTATTTGGATGGTAACGATGTCACCATGGACTTTCATCTTTTTCTTTCTCTCAAGAAACTTAAATATCTGGATCTATATCGAAACAATGTCACACTTTCAGTCAAAGATAACCACACAAATGAAACTCAACCGCAGTTTGTAGCTTTATGGATGGAATCCTGCAACTTGAAAGTCTTTCCTGAATTTCTACGGTTTCAACAACAACTAGAGTATTTGTTCCTCATTAACAATAAAATTGAGGGCCTGATACCGGGATGGATGTGGAGCATTAGCAAAGAAACACTGAGTATACTTTCACTTAGCCAAAATCTCCTAATTGGTTTTGAGCAACATTCACCAGTCGCTCCTTGGGTTAGTTTAGAGACACTGGACCTGAGTCACAACATGCTGACCGGAGAGATTCCACCATCCATATGTGACTTGTTGTATCTTTCTTTGCTTGACTTGTCGTTCAACAACATCACCGGCTCGATTCCTCCTTGCTTGGAGAAAATAAGCAATTCTTTGGTTGTGTTGAATCTTAGAAGCAACACTTTGCAAGGAACCATACCCAACGTATTCACCAATGAAAGTAAGCTTGAGATGATCGATTTAAGTGAAAATAATTTGAAGGGGCGGTTACCTAGATCATTGGAGAACTGTGAATCACTCCAGTTCCTAGATCTTGGACATAACTTTATAGAAGACATATTCCCCTTCTGGTTGGGAACACTTTCAAAGCTACAAGTTCTCATTCTCAGGTTCAACAAATTTCATGGTATTATAAGAATACCAGGTGACATCAAAGTCAACTTCCCATTGTTGCGCATAATTGACCTCTCATACAATTCATTTTCGGGTGATTTACCAGATCAGTATTTCCATGTGTGGTCAGCAATGAAGGAGACCGAGGCCAATGCAACATATATGTCCATGCCTCGGATGTGGAAAGATTATTGGTTCTCGATTCAATTGACCAACAAAGGTGTAAATATGGAGTATCAGAAGATTATAAAAACCTTTTATGCAGTTGATCTCTCAAGTAACATGTTTAGAGGGAAGATTCCAGAGTCTATTAAAACCCTCACTGGTCTTCAGTTGCTCAACCTTTCCAATAATGAACTTTCCGGTGTCATCCCACCATCCATGGGGAATCTCATACGTCTTGAATCGCTGGATCTTTCTAGTAACAAGCTTTCTAGAAGGATACCTCAAGAATTGGTACAACTGAATTTCCTTGAGTTCCTAAATGTATCCAACAACAACCTCATTGGACCCATACCACAAGGTAGACAATTCAATACCTTTTCGAACGATTCTTACATGGGAAATCAGGCGTTGTGTGGATACCCTTTATCCATGAAATGTGGGGATGCAAAAGCATCCGAGCCTTCAAAAGTTTCATTCGAAGAAGATACTGAGTCTGACTTCCCCGATGGAGTTGATTGGGTTGTTATACTTATTGGTTTTGTAAGTGGGCTAATAGTTGCACTTGTTTGTGGGGATCATGTAACCAGAAGGTATTACAAGTGGTTTCTCCAAAGATTCAGAAAGTGAACAAGTTGAAGATGGTGACCACTATGAAATGTTTGGAGTTAATGAGTGCATTGGAGGTACACGATGATAAGAAGATAATATATATGTTCTGATATTTATGTTGCATAATGTTTCAGTTTTCTAGAAACAATAAGGTAGTGTTCGTTTCTAAAGGTTTTGTATATTTCTGTGTGTTTTACAATGAAGAATAATGACCCATTATATAGGGTTGATCTATGTTGTTAAAGGCGCAAGGCGCACTTAAGGCACATAAGCTTCGCCCGGAGCCTAGGCGCAAGGCGCTTAAAAAGCGAGGTTTTTTTTTTCTTTTTTTTTTTTACCGAGGCGCATAGTATAAAAATACTATTTTAGGGGTTTTAGACATGTTTTAGACTTGTTAAGGGGTAGTTTAATAATAAGCATCAACAATTTCATATTTATATTGTTTTACAAATATAATTTATAATAAAAATCTAATAATCTGTATATAAGAAAAATAAAAGCTTAAAAAAAAATAAGAAAATAAAATCTAAACAAGTCAAATTTAAAAGTTAATAATAATAAATTATAGAAAAGCAATTAAAAGGAAATCCCAAAGAAGTCAAATATAACAAAAATAAAAATAGGAAACCCAATAAAACCCTAAAAGCCGTTAAAAAAAACCCTAAAAAGGGGAAAAAGAACGGCGCTCTAAGCACTAATAGAAGAGAGAAGATGAGCGTGAGAAGAACGAAGAAGAAAGCAGTGATTGTTGGAATTCAATAGGTATGCCACTTCTCTTTATCTTCTTCATTGCGCCTCAACCCACGTTTTTCTCACATGTGCCTGGCTCTGGGCGCTTGCCTGAGCAGCGCTTTTACAAAAAAAAAACCCCAGAATCTCGCCTGAGCAACCACCAGGCGCTATTGCTGCGCCTGAGCGCCTAGGCGCGCGCCTCATGCGCTTTTGACAACATAGGGGTTGATTACATAACAAACTATCCTATAAATATGGAAACTAGATAATTATACACAATACAATATATCTGCTAAGACTCCCCCGCAGTTTGAACGGCAGGAGGACAAACGCTCAAACTGGACCGGAATGATTGAAACAACTCCTTAGAGAGGCCCTTCATAAATATGTCCGCATATTGTAATGAAGAGGGAACATGAAGAACTCGAATGTCACCCACGCGGACGTTGTCACAAACAAAATGAACGTCGATCTCTATATGCTTCGTGCGCTGATGTTGCACCGGATTATCAGACAAGTAAACAACGGAGACATTATCACAATAGATAATGGATGCATGACAAAGCGGAGTATGTAATTCTAGCAGTAAATTCCGTATCCACGTGGCCTTAGCCACGACATTAGCAACTCCCCAATATTCTGCCTCTGCACTTGAACGGGAAACCGTAGGCTACCGTTTAGACGACCAAGAAATAAGATTGTCACCCAAGAAAACACAATACCGACTAGTTGACCTTCTTGAATCAGTGCAGCCACCCCAATCTGCATCAGAGTATCCAACCAACTCATTGGTACTTGACTTAACCATGCGTATACCATAATCAATGGTACCCTGAATGTACCGAATGTTGCGCTTCATAAACGAATAATGAGCACCCCCAGGGTTATGCATGAATAAACAAATTTGTTGCAAAGCATAAGAAATATTCGGGCGTGGGCTGGTTAGAAGCAGGCTGAGGTGGTGGATTGGGCTGGGTAGAAGCGGGCTGAGGTAGTGGGTCGGGCCTGGGTCTACGAGAGTAGTAAAATGGGAAGGGAGTAACTAGTGACGGTGGTTTGATGGGTTGTTGGAAAGTGAAACCGAGGGGTAGTTGGTCATCGAGGAACTTATAGGTAGCGGGGGTGTGAGGCATGGAGTAGGGGAAGACATGTTCATCAAAGGTGACATGTCTAGAAATGTGGACTTTACCGGTTGTGGGATCAAAGCACCGACAACCTCGAAAATCGGGAGGATAACCGAGGAAAATGCACCTAATAGCCCGTGAGTGAAGCTTATGAGGCTGAGTGCGGAGGTGTTAGGGTAGCACGCACACCCGAACACACATAAGTGCTCGTAGTCTGAATGGCGGAGGTAAAGATCAAAGGTGGGCGTATAAAGGTTTAACCGTTTGGTTAGGAGAATATTGTGAAGGTTTGTGCCGGTGTGTAAGGCTTTAACCCACAAGCTTGGTGGGAGATTGGCATGGATTAACAAGGCTTGGATGATGTCGTTTAGGCGACAAATCATCCGCTCGGCACGTCCGTTTTGGGAAGATGTTTGTGGGCAAGAGAAACAAAACAAAAGGCAATGATGAGAAGCAAAACCTTTGAAGGCGTGATTGTCAAATTCACCCCCAAGATCACACTGAAAAGTTTTAATGTGTCGATTAAATTGAGTAAGAATTAGTCGGTGAAATTTAGTAAAGGTTGGGAAAGCTTCAGATTTAAATTTCAACGGGTACACCCACACAAAATGTGAAAAATTATCAATAAACACCATGTAATACTTATAACCTGATTTGCTTGGGATAGGTGAGGTCTATAAATCACAGTGTATAATGTCAAAAGGAGCAAAGTAAATGAATTAGATGCATGAAAAGGTAAAGGTTTACAATTCGCCTGTCGCAACCCTCGACCCCTGCCTCGGGAGGCGGGCGGCCGCGGCCTACTCAGAGATGGTGGTATCGGTGTTTATCATTATTTGGCGGCGGAAATTTACATCAGGACCGTAGTTAGGAAATATTTTATCAGATTAAAACACCACATTTTTATAATAAACATATTGGGATAAACCCAAGTTTTTATTACAAACATGTTTATAGGGATAAACCCTATTTTATTGAAAAAAATATCTTTCTTTATTTAGGTAACTTTTATAGCCACATTTTCCAAGCCTTCAGTGCACTCCAGCTGGCTTCTATTTTGGCTTTCACATTTTGTTACCTGAAACGCGTTTTAAAAACATTTGTCAGTGAGAAATACTGGTGAGTGAATCTCAATTTAATCAAGAAGGATTTTATCCTTTAACAGTATTGAGAGCGATTACAATGTTTATATCTACACAATTACTCATTCAGTATTGTCAATCCATGACTGGTGGGTCATATTACTCATTGGCTTTCTCGTTGTCCAATGGTAATGTGTTCCACATTTTGTATACAAAACCCCAACATACCGGCAATAATTGAAGAATTTTCAAAGACTCAATCACTTCTAATCACATTGTAAATTATTTAAGGTGTTGTAAAAACAGTTTGTAAAAAGGTTTACAAAAAGGAGATTACTCACATTGCTAGTTTAGACTTTTTCCTGTGGTTTCCTGGTTATAATCTAATAAATTAAACAATGCACACGTGTTAGTATAATAACCCAATATTTACATTAGTTATACCCTCCCCGAGAGAGAACTCCAACGATTACGTCGGGCCGAGCCTCGACAGCCGTTACGGAGCGCTAGATCAATCGGGCAGCGTATCTAATACGTAACCGGGGGTTAAAATACTTACAATGAAGCAAAGCTTCGCTACTTTAGTGGGTATAATTCCCGGGTATAGTGTCTACACTATAGAAAATTGAGAGAGAATTCATGTTTTGAACATCGGAGAATGAAGGCCAATGCTCCCAATTTATAGGAGCTGATTTCGAGTTTGTCGCGCCCCGCGTAAGATGAGGCAAGGGTTTATGCGGGCCGCGAGATAGGGGATCTAGGGTGTAGCCTTGTCTGGTCAACAACATAACATCGACAAGTGGTGACACGTGGCGGCTCCGGGTGAGGCCTCGTATCCTGGCTGTCGCGCCTCGCGTAAGCCTTTGATGGCTCTATCGCGGGCCGCCAGGGACCAATAAAAATTGTTTTATTTAATTTTTATAAAAATAAAGGTATTTAGGGCCATTTTACGTATACGAGGTGTATTTTAGGACGTATTGGGGTGTTCTAAATATTTTAAGGGTGTCGGAAATATTTTAGGAGGGTTGTTATATCCTCCCCACCTTGTTTTAGAACTCGTCCTCGAGGTCTACTGGAACAGGTGTGGATATTTCCTCTGCATCTCTGATTCAAGCTCCCATGTGTATTCTGGTCCTCTCTTGGAATCCCATTTTACTTTAACTAGCACTAATCTTTTGTGTTTGAGATTCTTGATTTTCCCGTCTTCAATTTGTAGTGGCTTCTCTACGAACTTAAGCTTCTCATTTACCTCTATATCTCTATATCCTTAAGAGGTACCACTAATGATTCATCGGCTAGACATTTTTTTGAGATTACATACATGAAATACATCATGTATTCCTGCCATTTCCTCTGGTAGTTGTAGCTGATAAGCTACCGGTCCTATTCTTTTAATAATTTCAAAAGGTCCAACATAACTGGGGCTTAACTTTCCTCTTTTGATGAATCTCACAACTCATTTCCAAGGAGAAACTTTTAATAATACCTTGTCTCCTACTTGAAATTCCAATGGCTTTCTCCTGTTGTCAGCATAACTCTTTTGTCGATCGCATGCTACTTTTAGTCTTTCCTTGACTTGAATAATCTTGTCTGTTGTCTCTTGCATAATCTCTGGTCCAGATAATTGCTTTTCTCCAATTTCTGCCCAACAGACTGGGGTTCGGCACTTTCGTCCATAAAGTGCTTCGAATGGTGCAACATTGATACTGGTATAATAGCTGTTGTTGTAAGAAAATTCTATTAATGGTAAGTGTTTTGGTCAAAAATTACCGAAGCAATTAAGTGATCAAATTAGTTAAGTGAGGTAGTGTGCTAGAAATGTGTGTTAAAAATATGCTAGTTAGGTTATTTGCAAAAACAGCTTCAGGATACGGCTCAGGATATAGAGCTGTATCTATGATCAAATAATGAGCAAAAATGTAAAGGGTGACACCGGATGTACGAGGAAAGCCCTTCATCAATCTAGATCGACGGCACAAAACCTCGGGAGCTGACAATCGCAGCTGCCTTGTTCTTCTATTGCTTCAAATATCAGGATACAGTGCAGGATATGATGCGGATCAACTAGGTGTTACAATGTAATTGTGAGTAAAGTGTGCGAAAGAGAGTGAGTGACTTAATCTGATCCGATCAATCTATTTATAGTTAAACGAAATCAACTAACTATCCTATTAAACCGGGATGCTTCGAATATTCCTCAAGTGAATGTTGTAGTCCACTTCTTCCGGGTTCAACGTCTCCCACATAACTGGTTTGCCCGAGTCTTCAGGAGAAAAGGTCCACTTGACCGTTAGAGACCCGCACCTTCTAATCTGCACGTGGTTATATTAGTCATTACCAGGATATCACATCAGGATGTTACCAATATCCTGGTCCGGTATCCTGATTACAAGTAAACAATCAAAAGCAGAATATTAGTCAGGATATAGAGATCAAAAAATGGCCCATAACAATTGTCCCCAAATATATCTGTTGGTATACCAATCCAACGAATATATTTAAAACTTTATCTCGTAAACCGAGGCAATCAATATGACGAGACTCTTGAAATGACAATGTGCAACTTCCAAAGCGTTATTTACTCTTTACCCCCTATCATTCAGCCTATAATTAGCCAAAATAATTTGAATTTCGATCATTACTACTCAAGCGAATCTCATGTATTTCTCTCTCCTTCTCTGTTTTTCTTTTCTTTGGATTTCTTGTTTCTTGGTAAATACCCTTCATGGCATCTCGAACAAGATCTCGGTCGAACGAGCCAGTCGCAAGCCTCACGAGTCAAAACCTCATACGAGAACCACAAAACGAGATTTGCTCTTTCAACAATGCTGATATCGCCGCTTTGAAGGATTCCGGTGCCTTTCATGCCGGAGTGGTCATTCGTCCTTTTGATCGGGAAGTCCGATCAGATGCGACGTCAAACGAATGGGTCTGCTTCCTTGCCTATCCTTTTTCTTTGGGACTCCGGTATCCATTTCCACCCTTTATCTCTCAATTCTTTGAGCTTACCGGCCTCAGTTATACCCAGACCATGCCCGTGGTATGGCGAGTTTTAATAGTGTTAAACCAAATCAAATCTCGTCATTGCCCTGACCTATGCATTGAAGACCTTCCCATAGCATACTGACTGAGATCCCATGGCAACAGCCGCTTCCTTCTGTTCTCCACTTCCAAGAATCCCTTAGTCCTTAAGGCCACCAAAAATGAAGATCAGTGGCAACGAAAGTTCTTTTTTGTAAAAAGAGACTCTATTGACAAGGGTTTCGATCTGCCAGTTAGATGGTTAACCAAGGGTAGGATTTAGGGTTTCAGGAATATCCCCAAATGTATCCTTAAACTATATCTTAGACTGATATCCTGATATTCTGTGCAGCGAATTTCAGAGATCTAGCATCCCCAAGCGCGGAATCAGAGCCCAGGATCAAAGAGATCTACCGACTTCCTGCTAGTGAAAGCACCTTCTCCCTGTCCCTTACGAACTCAAGTCAAAAATCAAGCTCAGAGATGTCTGGTAAGCACATGATTATAGTGAATATTGTTTTGGTCAAAAATCAAGCAATGACAATGTAACCAAACTTTCTGTTGTGAGGTATGATGCTTGGATTGATGAGCAATAATAAGGATCACTATAAAGTATAATGAACAAATGACACGAAGATTTATACGGGGAAAAAGCCCTTGATCAAGAGTTGATCTCCGGCACAAAAAACCCCAGGTGATGGAAACTACCGATCACCAACTCAAATTAAACAAACAATCTGTTACAACTTCGGATGATAGCGAGCTAAGTACAAGGATCACTATAGTGTAACGTGTAGAAATGTATGAAAAATGCTAAGTGTTTTGTCGAGAGCCAGTGAGAGCGGTTGTATGAGTGTGTGTGTAGCCAAAAATAGCTAAGTGTCTCTAAAAATAACTCGCTACCCCTTTAAAAATAGAAAATATCAAGCCTAACTAACATTCCGCAAAAGGTGCAAGTCTTCCACGACTCCACAACGTCCATTTCTGGCCAAGCACGTGCGGAATAGACTAAGAATATTCTCCAGGAATGTCGCCAAGTCTAAGTCCAAGTTGATATTCCTGCAAAACATTTACGAGTTCAAAGTAGACAATCGTTAGTACAGGGATCCTTATAGTGATCCATGATCCTGATCCTGCAACACTTCTGAGGATCACTACTTCAGACAGAATTGAGGATCACTAAATCCAACAGTAAATAAGGATCACTAGTTATTTAGAAATCCACCCCTAACAATTGCCCCCAAAATATAAGGAGTTAATATGTAAATAAATGAGTTATATTTTGTCGATCTTATCCGTAGCAAACTAACGGATAACTAGCCGTTATAAGCGGACTAGCCGTTACGATTATGACGTCAGTGAGGTGATTATCCTGCAAAATCATCATTATAAATAGGAGTTAGAGATAGGGATCGATTAGCATTCAATTTCAAGAGAACTCCCTTTAAATTCTCATCTGACGATCAAGCAGGTAACTCTTTTCCTCTTCTTCCTTTACGTTTTCTTTCTCCGTTCATCTTTCTTTACCTTTTTCAAATCAAGATGATACTGAAATCCTCACCAGCTAAGGATCATAAGAAGGAAAGTCCTCTCAAGAGCCAGGGGATCCTGGAAGATTCGGTGAAAGAAATATGCTGTTTCTCTGATCCACAAATAGATAGAATCCGCCACTGTTTTCCGGCAAATACTGTTTTCAAACCATTTGTTCCTACTGTTTTAAGCGATTATGTCTCTGAAACTTGGGTAGCTTTCCCAGTCACACCTTTTACAATAGGATATTCGTATCCCTTCCCTGAATTTACTCAATCCTTTTTCTCCCTCGCCGGCATCTCCTATATTCAAGCCATGCCAATGATCTGGAGGGTCTTGTATACCCTTGAAAGGATCATTGAGCAAGAAGGAATTGTCTTGGGAATGTCAGAATTAGCCGAGATGTATGACCTTACCACCTTTGGATTCCACCGATATCTATTCAAGCGTAAACCCGGAAAAGAACATCCCATCTTTAGAGCTACTAAAAATGATATCAACTGGAAACGGCGGTTTTTTTCGTCAGAAGGGACTCTATCCCGGATAGCCAGGATTTGCCGAAGGAATGGAACACTCAGGGTAGGATAGGAGGATCCTTAGAAGGATCACTAAGTAAGCTCATTCTGATAATGCTTACTAATATGCTTTTGTTTCTTTTTGTACAGCTATCACATTCTCGCATATCATTCCTTCAGCTGCCACCAAGGGGAGACTTGCTGCCTTTAGAAAGCTTGATCCTGAAACCAGATCATTCAAGACAATCACCCAGGATTCACAAGAGGTATCCTCAGGCTCTGTCACCATGTCAAGTAAGTATCCTGTTCTTTTTATATTCAAATGTTTAAATAAATAGTTATATATGAATAGAATAAGGATACTTATCTGTTTTGGGTGTGTAGGCGCTGGAAAATCATCAAGATCCGCTTCCAAATTTAGTGTCACTGAGCTAGACACCGTCCGATCCTCCAAGAAGAAACTTCCTGCCAGCCCAACTGCTTCGATCCCCAAGGCACCCGCTAAAGGAAGGGGTGGCAAGAAAAGAAAAGCCTCCGAAGCTGAGGATCTGCAAGGTCTGCCTCTGATCCGTCATCAGTTCCTTGAGTACTTCAACGAGGTAAGGATCCTTGTCCCTGCTTTAGGTATCCAGCTTATTTGAGGATCACTTGTTCCTAAACTGTTCTTTATCTTCTTTGCAGAAATTTGCTGAGATTGAAGATTATGTTGGGCATGTCGAGGAGCAGGACAAGAAGATTGCTGACCTCCAACAAGTCGCATTGCTTAAAGATCTCAAGATTGCTGACCTCCAAAAGGATCTCAAAGATGCCAAAACTTTGACATGAGCAACTGGGATGTGGAAGGCTGGAAGGCTAGGCTGGTTGAATTGGAGGATGAGGAGGAGGCTGATGAGGTTCTGGCAATTGAGGCTGGAGGCAGCGGCAAGGATCATGGTGGTGAAGCTAGTGGAGCTGGAGGTGGTGATGCAACGAAGGTGTAGGCTGCAACAATGGGCGATGATGGACATTTCTAGACGTAGCCGGAGCCCATTTTTTAGTTTGGTTATGTTTTTTTTTGTTTTGATGGTGTTTTGGTAAACAATGGTTGGTCTGTATTTGAACAACAGTAATTAGGGTTGAGGATCATGGATGATCCTTTGAACAATAAGTAGGATTACAAATGGTGGAGGGATCCTCTGTTTGGGGGATGAAGCCATTGTGATCCTGCCGTCTTTAATTTCCTGCACTCGTTAGACCTACAAACAATGGACACCCTTTGCCAACCCATGTGGACGGGCCACGTTTTGCTGGTAGAAACGTGGGTTGGCAATTTTGACAACCTTAAAAGGGTTTAAGCTTTTGTGAATAAAATGACTTTAACTTTTTGGCTATATCCTGTGTTGATATCCTTATTGTTATTTTATTTTTCAATCTATTGTGATGTTCACGTCGTTTAAACTTATCAAGTAAGGAAAAAATTTAAAAAATATCCCTTAAGAGTTAAGGATATGATCAAGGATCACATAAAAAATAATTTAAGGATCATAATTTCAGTTGTCAAAGGATAAGTGTCACTAAAATACATAATGAATCAAAACTGTTTAGGATCATACCTGAGAATCCAAGTTAGGATCCTATCCTTCAACACTTAAAATTAGGATAACCCAAGATACAAACCTTAGTTGAAAGTAAGGGTCAAGGGTCTTTGGCCATTTATCTTCACAAACCAGAAATAAGATATTGCTTGGAACTGAGCCATCATAAGATGATTGTTAGTGACTGGGGACAAGCCCAAAGGATAACTGGGGACTAGCCCAAAGGATAACTGGGGACACGCCCAAAGGATAACTGGGGACAAGCCCAAAAGATAACTGGGGACAAGCCAAAAGGATCGTATGTAAACTGGAGTATGGCCCTTACTGGCGACTATCCAAACTTAGTGACATGAAAATGCCAAAACCTTAGCTAACGTGAAAACGTTAGAAACCTTAGGAACGGATGTATGGTACGTCTACCATTATACGTAGGATCCTGAATATAGCCAGTACAACGAAATTGTCAGCCCCTAAAGCGGGTACTGGTCCCATTGCCATGAACTATACCAGGATCATCGTGCGCTACTGGCGAAACTGGGGACAGACCCAGACTGGGGACTAGCCCAAACAACTGGATACTTCTGTGGATACTCAATGCTTAGTTAAAGATACCTGAACCTTCAAAACTCAGAAATCAAGTAAAAGGAGGATAAAGGACGCAGGATCCTTATCCTTATAAGAATAAAAAGAATGAAGTAGTTTAAGATTGGAACGTTACCAGAAAGAGGATCATCTATCAGCGGGGATCCTTCAAGGATACTTGTCTGGTAAGGATCATGGATCATGATCACACGAAATATTTCTTCAAATGGACAGCATTCCAAGCTCTTGGTAGCAAATCACCCTCCATTGTTAGCAATCGATATGCCCCATTTCCTGCTTCAGCTTCAATCAAATAGGGTCCTTCCCACTTTGGTGCTAGCTTTCCATCAGCAGGATTGGTGGTGTTTTGAAATGCTTTCCTTAATACCATAATGATAGCAAGCATGAATACTTTTCCACCTGGTGCCTTAGGAAGCTTTCCAACTATATCCATTCCCCATCTCATGAATGGCCAAGAAGAAGATATAGGATGCAAGAGCTCTGCTGGTTGGTGAAGGATATTACTATGCCTCTGACAAGGATCACACTTCTTGGCATACTCCACAGCGTCCTTCTTCATAGTGGGCCAATAGTATCCTGTTCTCAGGATCCTTGAGAATAATGCCCTGCCCCCAGTGTGGTTTCCACAATCTCCTTCATGGAAATCCTTTAGGACTTCTTGAATTTCAGGATCCTCAATGCATCTCAAATATGGTCCTGCAAGAGATCGTTTATACAACATATTATTTAATATTGTAAATTGAGATACCTTAATTTTAATAGCCCTTGGGTTTTCTCCTGTAGGAATTTCTCCATGTTGTATGTATCTCATGATTGGGAGTATCCATGATCCTGAATGAGATTGGGTATCATCACTAGGGATGATTGCAGAATCTTCTCCTATCTCCATAGCTACATGATCCTTGATAGCAGGGGTCAGGATATGGATGATAGGGATCTCAATATCCTCAGGAATCTTCAAAGATGACCCTAAATTGGCTAATGCATCAGCTTCTGCATTCTCTTCCCTTGGTACCTGTGTCAAACTAAAGGATACAAAAGAGAGTGCCAATTCTTTGACTATCTCCAAATATTTGATTAGCTTTTCGCCTTTAACAGCATAGGATCCATTAAAGTGATTAGTGATCAATAAAGAATCTACATGTACCTCAAGATACCTGATACTCATATGCTTTGCAATTTGCAAACCAGCTATCAAGGCTTCATATTCAGCCTCATTGTTGGTAGTTTGAAATTCACAAGCTATGGAGTGGGGTATAATGTCCCCCTGTGGCGATTTTAGTAGTATCCCAAGCCCTGTTCCATTCACATTGGAGGATCCATCAGTAAATAGTATCCAAGGATCCTTGGTTTCTTCAAGCTGTTGGACTTCTAGTTCAGCTTCCTTTTGCAAATCACTACTGAAATCTGCCACAAAGTCAGCTAATGCTTGGGATTTAATGGCTGTCCTAGGCTCATATCTTATATCATATGCACTCAACTTCACTGCCCACTTAGCCATCCTTCCTGACATTTCAGGTTTCCTAAGAACATTCTTAATTGGGAAATTAGTTTTAACAATTATGGCATGAGTCTCAAAATAATGTCTTAATTTAGTAGATGCCATAATTAATGCAAGGATAAGTTTTTCTAAATGTGAATACCTGGATTCAGCATCAAGTAAGCTCTTACTTAAATAATAAACAGGATGTTGTGTACCTTGGTGATCCTTAACAAGGACCGCACTTACTGCTTTTGAGGATACCGCCAAATATAAGGATAACACCTCTCCCTTTTCTGGTTTCATTAAGGCTGGGGCTGAGGATAGGTAATCTTTAAGAGCTTTAAGGGCACTTTCATGCTTCTCAGTCCATTCAAATTTCTTGTTTTTCCTCAGGATGTCATAGAACTCCTTGCACTTTTCTGAGGATTTGGATATGAATCTGTTCAAGGCTGCGATCCTGCCAGTAAACCTTTGCACATCCTTAGCATTGGCAGGAGATTTGATATTCACGATAGCCTTAATTTGCTCTGGACTTGCTTCAATGCCCCTCTTTGTTACCATATATCCTAAGAATTTACCTGCCTTTACACCAAAATGACACTTAGAAGGATTTAGTTTCATATTAAATTTATCAAGGATATCGAATGCTTCCTCCAAGTCTTTAAGGTGATCCTCAGCTCTTTTGGACTTAACCACCATGTCATCAATATAGACTTCCATAGTGTATCCAATTTGTTCTTTGAACATCATATTGACAAGCCTTTGGTAAGTAGCACCTGCATTCCTTAATCCAAATGGCATAGCAATATAACAGTATATACCAGTTGGGGTCATAAAGGCTGTATCCTCTTGATCGGATGGTTCCATCTGAATTTGTTGAAATCCAGATGAAGCATCCATAAAAGTTAACAACTCATGACCCGCGGTAGCATCCACCATGGAGTCAATGTGGGGTAATGGGAAAGGATCCTTGGGACATGCCTTGTTTAAATCTGTAAAATTGACACATACCCTCCACTTTCCATTTTTCTTTTGAACAAAAACCACATTGGCTAACCATTTTGGATACTTAACCTCTCTAATCATACCTGCTCGAAGTTGCTTATCTACCTCTTCCTGGATAATAGCATTTCTTTCAGGTGCAAACTTCCTCCTCTTTTGATGAATTGGCTTGAATGACCTGTCAATGCCAAGTTTGTGAGTAATTATATCTTTAGATATACCTGTCATGTCTTCATGTTTCCAGGAAAAGGTGGTCTTCCTTCTTTTGAGAAAGGATACTAGCTCTTGTTCAATATCGCTGAGGATCCCTGACCCTATGAAGACTTTGGATTCAGGGTCATCAGGATCCATGAGGATTTCTTTCAAATCCTGTTCTCTTGCCTCCAAGATGTCTCTTGAAGGATACTTTAATTGCTATTGCTCCCTTGGTCTTGAGGCTGGTTTCATTGATGAGGTATAGCAATTCTTAGCCTCCTGTTGGTCACTCTCAATTTTCACCACTCCCCATGGACTTGGAAGCTTTACACACTGATGATAGGTGGATGGAACTGCCTTCATATCATGTATCCATGGCCTGCCAAGGATAACGTTACAACACGATAAGCAATCAATAACACAAAACTTTTGATAAGAATGCAATCCTTCAATATAGATTGGGAGTTTGATGTCCCCCAATGTATTCTTTGTTTCTCCACTGAATCCCACAAGTACTGAGGATCTTGGGATAATATCGGATTCTGGGATATTCATTTTCTTGAGAACATCCAGCTGAATGATGTTCACAGAGCTTCCTCCATCTATAAGGATCCTGCGAACAAAGTGGTTAGAAATAAACAATGTAATTACGAGACCGTCATGGTGAGGATCCTGGATGTCAACACGATCATCCTCATCAAAAGTAATGACTTTATCCTGGGTGACAACGGAGGTCCTGACAGGTCTGTCTCCATTATCCATCTTGGTTTCCTTAGCGTGTCTTTTTGCAGTTGAGAAGGATGTACCACAGATGTCTGATCCACCGGATATGAAATTTATGACTTGTGCATCTGCCGGAGGAGCAGGAGCCCTTTCCGGGATCCTTTCAGGATCCTGGGTTCTTGACTTCTTTCGTCCCAAGAGTTCCTTTAAATGCCCCTTGCTCAACAAATAACCAATTTCCTTTCTAAGTGCAATACATTCTTCAGTGAGATGCCCAAAATCCTCATGATATGCACACCACTTGGATTTATCCTTTGTAGCAGCTAGTTTATCACTTTTCCTTGGCCACCTAGCTTTCTCTCCTAGATTCTGCATTGCAAGGATTAGTTCATTGTTATCAACAGAGAAACAATATTCAGAAATAGGAGGATAATTCTCATCATCCTCTTCTTGTTCCACTGCGTGCACATTCTGGTTATCAGATCTGTTATAGGACTTGGATTTGTTGTTCCTGAAGTAGGATCCTTGCTTATCCTGCTTGGAGGATCCTGTCAATCTGTCCTGGATCCTTTTGTCATCCTCTAGGCGGATGAACCTAAGGGCCCTAGTCCTTACTTCATCAAGATTCCTGTAAGGTGTCATAACAAGATCATCATAGAATAATGAATCCCTAAGCAATCCCATTTTAAAGGCTTCAACAGCCGTAGCTATATCCAAATTGGGAATATCTAAGGATTCTTTACTAAACTTAGTGATATAATCTCTAAGTGATTCATTTTGACCTTGTGTTACCCTATATAGATCACTAGTTAATCGTTCAAACTTTCTGGTACAAGAGAATTGACTATTGAACAAGTTAACTAAATTAGCAAATGAAGTAATAGAGTAAGGGGGAAGACTTAGCAGCCATTTAAGAGTAGATCCTGTAAGTGTGGATCCAAATCCCTTGCATAGACATGCTTCTTTCAACCTTTCAGGAATTGGATTGATCTCCATCCTCTCCCTGTACTGAGCTACATGCTCTTCTGGATCCGTTGAACCATCATATAGCTTCATTGACGGTATCTGGAATCTTTTAGGTATCTCAGCATCACACAAATGTGGTGCAAAACGAGATATCCTATGGCTACCATCCGCAGTCTCAGGAATGGGTTTAACCACTCCTGGTACACTGGATATCATATCCTTAAGCTTTTGCAGTTCCCTAGCCATGGCCTGATTGATACCTGTATCCTGCATAAAGCCATGGTTAGTGTTATACAAATTATTAAAAGTGTTACCTCCCACAGGATTCGAGTTTGGAATTGCGGATGTGAATCCATCTTGTCGAGACTCTGGCATGATTGAAGGACCAGAGGAGGCAATGGTCTGCATTGGTATGAAGTCTCCTTGATGGACGTCTGAGTTCTGAGGTTGCATATTTCTCGAGGATCCTTGATTTTGAAGGGGATTGGATCCTGGGAATTGCGATGATCCTTGAACCGGAAAGGATCCTGGAACTAGGGAGGATCCTTGAACAAGGGAGAATCCTGGGACCAGAGAGGATCCTAGGACCTGGGAGGATCCTTGGACCTGAGAGGATCCTTGGACCTGGGAGGATCCTTGTACTGCATGCATTCCCACATATCCTCCTGACGTGAAGTATCACTGATGCTGAGAAGATGATCCTAATGGTTGAGAAGAGGATCCCTGAGGCTGGAAGCAAGAGCCAAATGCCTGACTCATTGTTGTTGTCCCATAACGCCTTCCTGATAGTTCACCCACGTATTGCACGTCCGGAACTGCTGAGTATTGTGAGGTTATGACCAGAGTGTCGAAGTTCAGCGATCTTGGCATCAGAGGGGAGTAATCCTCCACTGATTTCTTCTGTTTCTTGATTTCGTCAATCTCCCGGAGGATCCTTTCGTTGGTCTTATCCTGCTCTTGTGCATGATTCCTCATCTGCAAAATCAAACCATAGAGATCATTAGTAGTAGGATTAGTTGAAACAGAAGAAGTAGGTGGTTTTTGGAAAATAGGAGTTGGTTTCTTCGCAGCATTCTCAGCATTCTTCTGGGATCCAGAAGGTGGTGGAGGCAAAGGAGGAACGCCTTGTGAGGAACTGAATGAGGGCATCAAACTTGAAGTATTCTTCACTGAGGAAGCCATCTGTTTGGTTGTAGCGAACCGAATTGGCCACGAAAATACGAATCTTTCTATGAATGAAGCACCAATTGCCCCACGGTGGGCGCCAAACTGTTTTGGTCAAAAATCAAGCAATGACAATGTAACCAAACTTTCTGTTGTGAGGTATGATGCTTGGATTGATGAGCAATAATAAGGATCACTATAAAGTATAATGAACAAATGACACGAAGATTTATACGGGGAAAAATCCCTTGATCAAGAGTTGATCTCCGGCACAAAAAACCCTGGGTGATGGAAACTACCGATCACCAACTCAAATTAAACAAACAATCTGTTACAACTTCGGATGATAGCGAGCTAAGTACAAGGATCACTATAGTGTAACGTGTAGAAATGTATGAAAAATGCTAAGTGTTTTGTCGAGAGCCAGTGAGAGCGGTTGTATGAGTGTGTGTGTGTAGCCAAAAATAGCTAAGTGTCTCTAAAAATAACTCGCTAGCCCTTTAAAAATAGAAAATATCAAGCCTAACTAACATTCCGCAAAAGGTGCAAGTCTTCCACGACTCCACAACGTCCATTTCTGGCCAAGCACGTGCGGAATAGACTAAGAATATTCTCCAGGAATGTCGCCAAGACTAAGTCCAAGTTGATATTTCTGCAAAACATTTACGAGTTCAAAGTAGACAATCGTTAGTACAGGGATCCTTATAGTGATCCATGATCCTGATCCTGCAACACTTCTGAGGATCACTACTTCAGACAGAATTGAGGATCACTAAATCCAACAGTAAATAAGGATCACTGGTTATTTAGAAATCCACCCCTAACAAATATAAAGTATAAGTGTTACCAACTAAATATTCCTTCCCTTATTCAGTGCCGGTCATTATCCTCGAAGGCTTCCAGCTTGACGAGTTGGACAGTTACTCTAGCCTCGCACCTGCCAAGCAAGAATCCAATCCGAAGTCGTCTGTCAAACCGAAGCCTACTAGTTCAAAGACTACTTCTGCTCCTAAAGCTCCTCCAGTATCCAGAACTCGGGCCTCCAGCTCCCGGAAGAGAAAGGAAGTAGAGCCTCCCGCTACACCCCACGTATTCCCATTTGAGAACCACGGGTTTACGGAATCCAGCAAGTTCACGACCGGCTTCCTCAACCAGGTTAGTATCCTGGTCCATATTCTACAACATATGTTGATTACAAATGTTAATTTAGGTTGTTTCTTGTTTCCTTACCTTGCAGGGTCTTGAACGCCTGGTGTTTCTTTATGAGGATGCATGTGGCTCGAATGTCATGCTTGAAAGCCAGCTGAAAAAGGCCGAAGCCACTATTGCAGTCCAAGCAGCGATTGCCACTGCCAAATCAGAGCACTTCGAAGCTAAATACAAGGCAATGGCTCAAGAGCAGCAGTCCGCCATCCAAAAGGTCACCCATGAAGCTCAGGCCAAGTTCGATGCTGCCCAAGTTCAATATGAGTAGGCCATGGCTTCATACCAGGAGAGCCTCAAGAATTCTGTCGTCATCTCCCTTCTCCAGGCCAGACTGAAAATGCCTTACGAGGCAATGGCTTTGGGTTTTCAATGCCCTTCTTGGAACACCAAGGCCTGGGAGGCGAAACTGAGAGATCTTGGGGGGGAATCCTGTGGAGCCTCCTGCCAAATCTGCTGCGGAAGAACCTGCCAAGAGGTGGATGCTAGTGCTTCAAAGGATGCTGGTGATGACGCTGGGGCAAATGCTGGAGAGAATGCTGGTGGAGAGGATGCCGCTGATGATGCTGGGACAAATGCTGGAGAGGATGCTGGTGGAGACGTCATGATGAAGGAAGGAGCTGCCCCTTAAGTGCAGTGATGTGGGCGATGATGGATATACGTGCCAAGGCCGGAGCCCACTTTTTTTTTTAATTCTGATAGTTGTGGTCTGTTTGAACAATTTACATTTCCTGTCTTTGAACAATTTATATTTCCTGCACTAGAACAATATGATGACCAAAGGTGGATGGGTCCTGGGTTTCAGGATGAAGCCCTTGGTCATCAGTTAGTATAAGTTGTTTTGGATGATGCAACGGTTGGAGGCGGATGGGTCTCGTTTTGAGATGAAACCTTCAACCGTTGCGTAAATATGGTAAAAAAACTAATCGTGCTTTTGGCGGATGGGCCTCGGTTTGAGGTGAAACCAAAAGCACAACTTTTGACTTGTTAATAATATAACCATCTTTTGACTTATTTGTTGTCGCCTTTTAATTTTTTGTCATGCATTACTTAGTTTAAATTTTAGCTTTGCAAAATTTGTGCAATTATTTTTTGAAAATTTCCTGATCAATATACTTAGTGGTATCCTACGAAGACTTTTTTCAAATAGAACTTCTCAAAATCCAAACAATTTAGACAAAGTCTCTAAAGAATAAAAGATAGTTTATTTTTCAAAATCCATTTTGATAACACTTGTTTGACCAGAGTACTTATTTTCAACCCAAGTATTATTTCCCAAGTATTCCAATCAAATATCCTGAAACGTATCCCAAAAACACATTTTGAGAACATATCGTAAAGATCTATCCTTATCAGGATATTTGAGCCTTAAACACAGTTTCAAAAGTTAGGCAGCTTATGTAAGGTTCACAAAGGAAAGATCATACCAGGAATAGAGTGTAACCCTAGTATCGAACTTCAATCCTTTTGCAACTTCTTCAACCAAGATGTCCCCAGTCCGAAATACCTAGTACATCAGGTTTGAGTTTGATTCTTCGAGCCTTACACAATCGCCTTGGGAGGAATGTCCTCTGTGCATAAAGCCTTCAAACACTTAGTTAATTTTTGAATTCAAATTCTAACTGTTTGGACAGTTCTTGTGTTACTGGGGTAAAACCCAAAAACATACTGGAGATAAATCCTTAGTGTCTTGGGGAAAATCCCATAGGTATCCTGGGGAAAATCCCAAATTTTCATGCGCTACGGGCGGGAGTGTATAAACTCCAAGACTTAGAAAGGTGATAACCTTTAAACCTTAGAGAGTATGAAAATACCCTTCCTTGAGAGAGGGTGATCAATCCTCATATACCTTGAGAATCCAGGATATAGCCAACAGTTACGAAATTGTCCGCCACTTTTACATGAACTCGTCGCGCCACCTTGAACTATTCCTGGATAACTTGCGCTCCAGGCGGGGTGTTTAAACCCAATTCGAGAGAAAGGTGAATACCTTTAAACCTGTGAAGGGATCAGGATCCCTTAAACGTGAGAGAGGGGGCCAATCCTCTAATCTTTCGAATTATCCTGAATGTATATCCTGGAGCTATATCCCGAAGCATATACTGCAAAACAGCTGTAAGCTAAGGTGGGTGTTAGCCTGGCTAACACCCCTCAGATGCTTAAGTCAGTAATGGGTTCAAAACAATAAATAATATTAAAATTTAATAAAAGAGATAGAATCCATACCATTCTGAGTTATAATTTAAATTTCAAACTCACTTGAAATAGAGCTTTAGATGTATAGCATTCCAGGATCTTGGTAGCATATCCCCATCCATATCCTTGAGTCGGTATGCTCCTTTTCCTGATTCTGATTCAATCTCATAGGGTCCTTCCCATTTTGGAGCCAACTTTCCATCAGCAGGGTTAGTAGTATTCTGGAAAGCCTTTCTCAATACCCAATCTCTGACCTGGAACCTTCTAGTCCTTATATTCTTGTTATATGCTTTAGATATCCTCTGTTGATATGCTGCCATCCTTAGCCTTGTCGCGTCCCTTGTCTCATCAACAGTATCAAATTCCTCACATAGGACTTCAGGATTCTGCTGAGGATCCCGGAGGTTGGATCTTGCTGTAGGTATTACCATTTCTGTCGGGATCACTGCTTCTGCTCCAAATACCAAGGAAAACGGGGTTTGGCCAGTTTCATTTTTCACCGTCGTCCTATCAGCCCACAAAACAAAGGGTAGTTCTTCTGCCCATCTTCCTTTTTTAGCCCCTAGTCTCTTTTTCAGGTTGTTGACAATTATCTTGTTTGAGGATTCTGCTTGTCCATTTGCTTGAGGATGTACTAGGGTGGAAGTGATCATTTTGATTCCCCAACTCTTGCAAAAGTCAGTAGTCCTCTTACTTATAAACTGAGATCCATTGTCACAAATTATCTCAGCTGGTACTCCAAACCTAGTCAGGATATTCCTTTTTATGAAGGATACCACTTCCTGATCTCTAACTTGAATGAATGCTTCAGCTTTGACCCACTTAGAGAAATAATCGGTCATTGCCAGTATGAAGACCTTTCCTCCTGGAGCCTTTGGCAATTTTCCTACTATATCCATTCCCCACTTCATGAATGGCTAAGGGGAAGCTATAGGATAAAGTGGCTCGACCGGCTGATGTAATATATTACTGTGTCTTTGACATGCATCACATCTTCGAGCATATTCTGCAGCATCTTTCCTCATTGTCGGCCAATAATATCCTGTTCTTAATGCCTTTGAGAACAACGACCTGCCCCCAGTATGGTTACCACAATCCCCTTCGTTTATATCCTGAAGCACTTCCTTGGTTTCGGGATCCTCTAAGCACCTCAGATATGGTCCTGCAAGAGATTTCTTATACAAGACATTATTTATAATAGTGAATCGTGATACCTTCATTCTAAAGGCCTTAGGATTCTCATCCTTTCGGATGTGTCCTTCCTTGAGATATCTTATGATTGGAGCCATCCAAGACTTAGGATCCTTCTCAGGATATGCATCAGGATCCTGAACACTTAGTACTTCCTTATCCTGAGGATCCGTCACAGGATACAGGATATGTAATATTGGTATTCGGGTCACTTCCGGTATCCTGACTGATGATCCTAGATTTGCCAAGGCATCAGCTTCAGCATTATCCTCTCTTGGTACCTGTTCAAGTGTAAAAATATCGAAATATCCTGCTAATTTTTTTGAGAATTTCGAGATACTCGATTAACTTTTCACCTTTGACTGCATAGGTTCCATTAAAATGATTAGTGATTAACAAAGAATCAACATATACTTGCAAACTCCTGATATTCATACTTTTAGCTAATTCTAATCCTGCAATTAGAGCTTCATATTTTGCCTCATTATTAGTGGCAGGGAAATCACATCTAATAGCCTGGGGGTAATATGTCCCCCTGTGGCGATTTTAGTAGTATACCCAAACCTACACCTCTTATATTAGATGCACCATCAGTATATAGCGTCCAGGATTCTAAATTTTCCTCCGAAATCAATTACACAAGCTCTAAGCATATCTTCCATTATCTGAATCGTCCTTTCGCTTTGTCCATCCGTTTGAGGATGATAAGCGGTGCTTAGATTTAGCTTGGTTCCCATTGCTTTTTGGAAACTTGTCAAAAAATGAGAAGTAAAACGACAATCTCTATCAGAAACAATAGATAAAGGAATTCCATGTAATGAAACTATTTCATTTACATAAAACTTGGCTAATTGTTTCATACTTAAAATTTCCTTCATTGGTAAGAAATGAGCATATTTAGTTTGTCTATCTACTATCATCTAGATTGTATCATTACCTTTTCGTGTCTTGGGTAATTTGGTAACAAAGTCCATTGTTATCAATTCTCATTTCCATACAGGCATTTCCAATTGTTGCAACAAACCTGAGGGTTTCTGATGTTCAGCTTTAACCTATAAACAACTTAGACACTTGGCAACATAAGTTACTATATCCTTTTTCATTCCTATCCACCAGAAATTCTTTCTTAAGTCTCGATACATTTTATCACTTCCAGGATGTATCGTATACTTGGATTTATGGGCTTCTTCTAGTATTCGGTGACGTAGGTTTCCTAGTTTAGCTATCCAAATTCTTTTCTTATGGAATCTCCAAATTCCATCTGTTCCTTGTTCTAATTCCTTAATCATTCCTTTTAAATTTTTCAGTTTCATCCTTGATTACTGATTCTTGTACTTTTCTGATTTGCTCATTTAAATCTATCTGCAGATTTAAATTGAGATAACGTACCCTTTTTGGCTTTTCATGATATTTTCGACTTAAAGCATCGGCTACTACGTTAGCCTTTCCTGCATGATATTGGATATTACAATTGTAATCACTAAGAATTTCCATCCAGCGTCTCTGTCTCATATTTAAATCTTTTAGCCCAAAAACATATCTTAAGCTCTTATGGTTGATGAAAATAGTAAACTTACTACCGTAAAGATAATGTCTTCAAATTTTAAGGGCAAAAATTATAGCTCCTAATTCTAAATCATGGGTTGTATAATTCTCTTCATGATTCTTATGTTGTCTAGAGGCATATGCTATAACCTTTTGACGTTGCATTAACACACATCCATAACTTAACTTAGAAGCGTCACAATAAACTACAAAATCTTCAGTTCCCTCTGGTAAGCTAGTATGGGTGCGTTGGTTAATCTTTGCTTAAGAATTCTAAAGGCTTCTTCTTGTTTTGGTCCCCATTTAAACTTAACAGACTTACAGGTTAATTTTGTTAAGGGAATGGCTATTCTAAAAAAATATTGGATAAATCTTCTATAATAACCGGCCAATCCTAGGAAACTTATAACCTCTGTTGGTGATTCAGGGGTTTTCCATTTAGGAATTTCCTCGATCTTTTTTGGGATCCACATGGATTCCTTCATGATTAACTAAATGTCCAAGAAATTGCACTTCTTTTAACCAAAATTCGCATTTCGAGAATTTAGCATAAAGCTTTTCTTTTCTCAGCAAATTTAGAAGTGCATGCAGATGCGCTGCATGTTCCTCTTTGCTTTTAGAGTAAATGAGAATATCATCTATAATGGCAATTATGAATTTATCCAAATATGGCTTACATATTCGGTTCATCATGTCCATAAATGAGGTTGGGACATTGGTTAAACCAAATGGCATGACAGTAAATTCATAATGGCAATACCTTGTTCTGAAAGCGGTTTTAGGAACGTCCTCTTCCTGTACCTTTAATTGAAGATATCTTGAGCGTAAATCGATTTTAGAAAAGAATCGAGCTCCTTGTAACTGATCAAACAAATCATCGATTCTCGATAATGGGTACCGATTTTTAATCGTGACTTTGTTCAATTCACGGTAATCAATGCACATACGCATCGACCCGTCCTTCTTTTTGACGAATAAGATCGGTGCTCCCCAAGGTGACGAACTTGGCTGTATGAATCCTTTCTCCAACAGTTCATCTAACTGTTTCTTTAGCTCTTGCATCTCCGCTGGTGCTAATCGGTAAGGTGCTTTAGCAATTGGTGCTGTTCCGGATAGCAGATGAATCCTGAATTCGACTTCTCAGTCTGGCGGTAGTCCGGGTAGTTCTTCTGGAAATACATCTGAAAATTGGGATGCTACAGGAATATCTTTTAATTATTTTCCTTTAATTTGAATGATTATAGAAATCATATACACTAGTGACCATTTTCTTGCACAACTTGCAGTTTTCATCACAGAGATGAATTTCGTGGGTCTAGTTGGCTTATCTCCTTTAATTGTGATCTTTTCACCTTTTGGTGAATTTACTTGGATTGACTTTTGATCACATAGAATACTGGCTTTATTGGCTACTAACCAATCCATTCCTAATACAATATCAAATCCTGCCAGATTCATTGGGAAAAGGTTTGCAGTAAACTTTTGATTTAAAAATTCTATTCTTGCTTCCTGCAAGATTTCAGTAATCTTAATGGATTCTCCATTTGCTGTTTCTACTAGACATTCTTGTTGGAGCTTAGTTAATGGTTAATTGAGAAGTTTGCAAAATGAAGTATTAATAAAACTTTGGTTCGCACCAGAGTCAAATAATACTTTAGCAAAAACATCATTAACTAAAAACGTACCGGCAAGCACGTCCGGAATCATTTTGGCTTCTTTTGCAGCTAGAACAAATGCTCTAGCATTCTTAGTAGTCTTGTTGTTCGTGGCTGAAGCTAATTTTGGACAATTCGGCTTAATATAGCCTTGTTCTCCACATTTGTAGCATATCTTATTGTTGGGTTTCTTCCTGCAGTCTTCTTCCTTGTGTCCAGATATTTTGTAGAAATTGCAGTATATGGAGCATCTCCCAGAATGCTTTCTCTTGCAATACTTGCAGTAAGGAGTAGAAGTAGAACCAACATTTTTCCCACGGTTAGAATTACCGTAGCGAAATTCTTGTGTAAGCTTTTGAGCTAGGTTCTTCTGCTAGTTTTCTTCTTGGGTACGCACTAATTCGTCAGTCAAGGTATTTGCTAGTTCTACAGCTTCTTCTATTGTTTGTGGTCTAGATCCCTTGACTACATGTCTAATTTCACTGATTAATCCCCAGATGTAACGGGAGATTAACACTGGTTCTGGTGATGCTAGGGTTGGCACTATTCTAGCATATTCAAAGAATGTAGTAGTGTAACCCTTGATGTCTACTCCAATCATTCTAAGGTTTAAGAATTTATTGGCTATCTGTTCCTTTTCATTGGGAGGACAGAATTTTCTTTCCACCATGCTCTTAAATTCATCCCATTCCATATTATAGACCCTGTCATTTCCCCTAGATTGGAGAATAGTGTTCCACCATTCTAGAGCTGCATTCTTAAATAAATTGGAAGCAAACATGATCTTATCTTCTTCTGCGCACTTACTTAATTTTAAGACTGCCTCAGTCTCTTCTATCAAGCGTAGAACTGCAATGGCCCCTTCATTGCCAGAGAATTCTATTGGTTTGCAGGACCAGAATTCTTTATAAGAACAACCATAAGACATGGTTCTTCTTCTTTTTGGAATTGGCAATTGAAGAATGGGTCCATTGTTCACGCTGTGACTAGGTTCAGTATGAGTTCGCTTACTTCCACTATTATTGTTATTATTTCCTGCTTCTTTAACATGTTGGATGATATATGGCATAGCATCTCTAATTCCTTGTGTTACAATGTGTCGAATTTCACTGTTATTTATATGATTATCATTATTCTGATTTTCCTTATTTGTTGCATCGGCCATCTGGATTATAAACATTTACCAAATATTAATATTGCAAAACAATATTAAATGAAAACAATCACACAACAAGCATATTGATCCAAAATCGTCGAACATTGCGACCTTTACTCTATTTTATATATATATGCATCTAGTACAAACCATAACTAAAAATAAAAATACAATACTAGTAGGCATCAGTAGCTATAGGATTATCTATTTTTTATCATAGAAACATATTATATATATATTACTATTACTACTTAATGGGGATTCATCCAATACTGCATGTTACGCTCGTCATATTTACAAATGAGCCTCTCACCAATCTGTCTCATTCTCTCACTTCCTTCTAATATCTCCTCACCAAAGGTTCGAAGTTGTTGCACATTCTCAGTACTCATGGGTGGTGTGGGTGCTGGTATTGGTTTAGGGTATTGAGGCATCGGTTCCTCTCGTGGGTACGGGTTCTCTAGAATCTCCCTGATATATTGGTCATTATCAAAGTATGGGTCTACAGGATTGATAAGTGGTAAAATACACATATTTGCCCCGTGTAAATTGTATAATTATTGTAGAGGTTTTATTTATTTTTTATTTAGTTTTAGTGTTATTTTATATTATTTGGTGGTGGGACAGGTTCTGGGCAAATGGAGCGAAAACGAGTAATATGGAAATGACCTGCTAGTTGGCCAGAGTAGAATGCCAGTGACCGAGGTAAAATTGGCGCTATTTTCTGTGAGTGGGTCGAGCCCGCTATCTCTATGATTTATTCTTTGAAGACAAAATAAAAAATGACATCAGATGATTGGACGAATTGATATAATGTTTCAAGAATTAAATCTAAGCCCTTAGTGGGCCATGAAATAATCAAAGTCCAGCATGCCTACGTAAATTAGGTCTTGGGGTCTTGCAAATTAATTGAGGATATATTGGGACCTAAAAAGAAATCCCATTATTGGGGAGCCGCACATACAACATCATATACACGGCTGGAATTATCAGAGACGCACGAAGTGGACGAACAACTATTACGAATTTTAGAGTTCATATACGAGTTCAGAGGCTGTTCCAAGGAGTTTTGAAGGTTCGGTTCGCTAGGAATTGTCGGGGAACATTCGGGAGCACTCGGGATCGAAGATTACGGGTTCTATTATCTTGTTTCTTCGTTTTTCGTTTGTTTTTATTTGTTCAATGATGAATTCAGATTTGATTATTATTTGTGACTTGTTTTCGAATATGATTATCGGCTAGAAACCTTTACTACCTGGGCTATGATGAATGTTTAACAAAGTTTGGATCTTTATTTGATTTTATCGTGGTTGTGGATATTTCTTGAATTGTAAAAGCTTTGGATTTCTAACTTGGTGCGTATGTGTGCTTGTGATTATTTTATTATTGTTTGTTGCTTCGTTCGAATCTTGGTGACGGTCTTTATCACGGAATAGTTTCGGGCTAGGGTTCTTGATTTAGGTGACTGTCTATATCACATAATAGATCATTAATCCTTTAGGGTGAAAAGTGCACAAGTAACCTTAGAAGTAATATTCGGTAATTCAATAAAATCAAGTGTGCTGCTAGACTCGTCGCGGAAAGGCTCGAGGATATTAATAGGTCTAGGTTTGGTTATAAGTCCTTAACATTCCATAGCCTATTAAACAAAGATTAGAACCCATTGTCGCTTTAGACGTTCGCGCGGCAAAGTAGAGCGTCTTATATAGGCACTTTCAAGAAACTAGAGGACGGAAAAGAAATCTAGAAAACCGGTAAGCGTAACAGCCTAGGTAGTGCCACAAGAATCGCCTTGAGAGTGTTTGAGGGGCTTAGTGGTGTCTTAATAGGTTTAGTATCTTAAGATCCCGGTTCCACACCACAGAATTATCGAATAGAGATCCAATCCAAGTTAAACAGGAGTCTAGCCTAGGTAGCTTTCATCATCTCTTGAGTTCAGTCGTCGTTTGAGTTCGTGTCTAGTTCGTCTAGTATAGTTAGTATTTGTTATTTGCATTCTTAGGATTTTTAGAAACCCCCCCCCCCCAATAAACAAACATTTAGTTAAGTCATGTCAGTTTGAGTCTAGATAGAGTCGTTAGCGTAATCAGTAGAGTCTCTTGGGTTCGATACTCGGACTTCCTTAGGCTATACTACACTCGATCGGTACACTTGCCGGTTGTGTGTTTTAGGGTATAGAGAGTCTTAGTTTTATAAATTTAAAACTTAGAGAGTCTAGATTTAGGGTAATTTTAGTTGTTTTAGTTAACCTATTTTCAGCACATCAAGGATCCAAGTTTGGGTAAGGTGCTACTGGGTTTTGCATGGGTTCCTCTATTGGGTAAAGTTGTTGGTAATCCCTATGGTTGTCAAACCATGGGTCATAGTCTGGAGGATGGGGTGCTGGTACCCTAGGAATTTCAGTTGGGTCAAAAGCAGGTGTTGGAATTTGGTCTACTGGGTTTGGCTCAATTTCCATAGGTTGTGTGGGAAATAGTGGTAACGGCTGGGGTGCTATGAGTTGTTCCAAATTCGGGTCTGCAGCTGTAGTAGCTAAGATATGAAAATTTGCTAATCTCCTATTGAGTATATCCTGGGTTTGAACATTCATTTCTCTATTGGCCGCTGCTAAGGCCCGCTGTTGTTGCAATTTTCTCATCCTTTTTCTACGTTCATGTGCTCCTCTGCTGAACCATCCTCTCTTCCTAGGAGGGAATGGCTCCTCAGATTGTGCTTTGAATACGAAAATCCCTTCTTCGGTATCAGCCGAATACCCCGAGGGGGTAGGCTGAGAAGAGGTTCCTTCGTCCCTAGGTGAACTGGACAGTTGACGGTAAGCGTCCGAAGGCCCTTGGTCACTCATACTGTAAACTAACAAATTGTCAAATAACACAAAATAATAATCTACACGTATGCACATAGACTCATTGATTATTTCCTAACAAAATTAACAATTTCAATGTCAGCGGAACACTTCTTTGGCTGAGATTAGAGGCTGTAGCTTTGATACCACCTTCTGTCGCAACCCCCGACCCCTGTCTCGGGAGGCGGGCGGCCGCGGCCTACTCAAAGATTGTGGTATCGGTGTTTATCATTATTTGGCAGCGGAAATTTACATCAGGACCGTAGTTAGGAAATATTTTATCAGAGTAAAACACCATATTTTTATAATAAACATATTGGGATAAACCCAAGTTTTTATTACAAACATATTTATAGGGATAAACCCTATTTTATTGAATAAAACATCTTTCTTTATTTAGGTAACTTTTATAGCCACATTTTCCAAGCCTTCAGTGCTCTCCAGCTGGCTTCTATTCTGGCTTTCACATTTTGTTACCTGAAACGCGTTTTAAAAACATTTGTCAGTGGGAAATACTGGTGAGTGAATCTCAATTTAATCAAGAAGGATTTTATCCTTTAACAGTATTGAGAGCGATTACAATGTTTATATCTACACAATTACTCATTCAGTATTGTCAATCCACGACTGGTGGGTCATATTACCCATTGGCTATCTCGTTGTCCAATGGTAACGTGTTCCACATTTTGTATACGAAACCCCAACATACCGGCAGTAATTGAAGAATTACAAAGACTCAATCACTGCTAATCACATTGTAAATTATTTAAGGTGTTGTAAAATAGTTTGTAAAAAGGTTTACAAAAAGGAGATTACTCGCATTGCTAGTTTAGAATTTTTCCTGTGGTTTCCTGGTTATAATCTAATAAATTAAACAATGCACACGTGTTAGTATAATAACCCAATATTTACATTAGTTATACCCTCCCCGAGACAGAACTCCAACGATTACGTCAGGCAGAGCCTCGACAGCCGTTACGGAGCGCTAGATCAATCGGGCAGCGTATCTAATACATAACCGGCGGTTAAAATACTTACAAAGAGGCAAAGCTTCGCTACTTTAGTGGGTATAGTGTCTACACTATATAAAATTGAGAGAGAATTCGTGTTTTGAACATTGGAGAATGAAGGCCGATGCTCCAAATTTATAGGAGTTGATTTCGAGTTTGTCGCGCCCTGCGTAAGATGAGGCAACATAGCATCAACAAGTGGTGACACGTGGCGGCTCCGAGTGAGGCCTCGTATCCTGGTTGTTGCGCCCCGCGTAAGCCTTTGATGGCTCTATCGCGGGCCGCCAGGGACCAATAAAAATTGTTTTTATTTGATTTTTATAAAAATAAAGGTATTTAGGGCCATTTTACATATACGGGTTGTATTTTAGGATGTATTGGGGTGTTCTAAATATTTTAAGGGTGTCGGGAATATTTTAGGAGGGTTGTTATATCGCCAATTGATAAGAATTGCAAAGATTAGACATGTTGTCTTTATTACAAGAAAAATTAAAAGTACGACTTAAAACGTCTAGGACTTGAGTCCTTCGATGACCAAGCCTATCGTGCCAAGGAAGAGCAGGTGATGCAATAAAACAAGCTTGAGGATGCAGTTGAGGTGGTGTGAATGGGTAGAGATCCCCGGTGCTGTTTTGGCGAGAGAGAGTCCGTTTAGTGATGAGGTCCTTCAAAGAAAAACCCGACGGGTCAAATTCAATAGAAACACTATTATCACGCATAAAACGACGAACAAAAATAAGGTTTCTAATGATATGAGGGCTGTAAAGGACGTTGGGTAAGATATAGGTACAGTTAGGTAATGTATGAATGCCCGTACCGGATCCCTGGATTGGTACACAATTGTCATTGCCTACTAAAATTGAACTGCGTACAGTAGATGAATTAGGGAGAATGATTTTACCTTGGATGACGTGTGATCCAGCCCCGGTGTCCATGATATCTTGGTTCCAAGAAGCATTCTGTTGATGAAGCTGTATATGAGAAAAGGCTGCACTTAAGTCGGATGGACTGAGGGCATCATAAGTGAGACCCGATGACTGATAGTGTTGTGGAAACCATGTCAAGTGAGCCTGTGGTTTCCTGAGTAGCAGGCTTCTGTGGTGAAAAAGTAGTATTGGGCCTCCATGTATTCTGGGTCGAGTAAGGATAGGGCGGTGGAGTCCATCAGGTCCAATTTGGGTAAGTTGGTGCAGGAGAATACCCGTTCCTAGAGTAGTAGGACCGGCCACCACGGGATCGAACGCCTCTGTTGTTTCTTCCACGACCCCGGCCCCGATCTCGGTACGAAGACTGACCCGAGTCTTGGGACCGGTCGGTGACGGCTGCAGTGGGTGCTGAATGTCCCGAAGGCTGAGCAGATTGTTGGGCGGGGGCTGTTGTAGTTGGTGCGAGAAGAACAGAAATTGATGACCCCTTCTGAGCGTCAATCCGAATAGCTTCATCCTGTAACAAGCTAATGGCCAGATTCCAGTAAGCATCACGGTTGTTGATGAAGAAGGCCGTGGTACTGTATTCAGCGGGTAACTCATGAACAAATTGGAGAACGAGTCTGGAATCAGAGACTGAATGATATACGTCAGCAAGTTGATTGGCCAGGCTTTTCAACTGTTTACAATACTCATCCAATGAAGAACACGCTGTAAGGGTTAGGTTGCAGAAACGGGTTTTGAGGGTTGTAGCCCTTGCCTTCTTATTGCTTAAAAATATTTTTTTTCTAACTTGACCCATGCATCACAAGCCGTTGAATTAGTCTCCAAGATTCGGTCCACGAGATCATCCGAAACAGTACTATATATCCATTAGAGCACAAGAGCATCCAACTCTTTCCATCGCGAGTAATCGGGATTGGTTTTTTCAGGGGCTGGTGTATCATCAAAATGGTTCGCAACCTTATAGGCTACGACGTAAACATTAAACAGTTTGGTCCAGGATGAATAGGTTACGGCTGTGCCATCTAGGGTTCTGATTTTGGTATGAATATTTGTAACAGAGTAGGCTAGGTGTAGGGAAGTTGGTTGGGTGGTTCAGAAGATGATTCTGTCATCTTAGTCATGGTTGTTTATGGTGGATAGGCTGAGAAGAAAAGAGAACCGAAGAGAGAGATGATGTCGACGGCCGAGCTAGGGTTTGCAGAACCGTAGCTCTGGTACCATAAATGTTTTGTATATTTCTGTGTGTTTTACATTAAAGAATAATGACCTATTATATAGGGTTGATTACATAACAAATATTCCTATAAATATGGAAACTAGATAATTAGGGTGTGCGGGGTGCCGTCGGCAACCCCCTTCGGCAAGCCCACATGTCGTACGACATCTCCACCGCCAACATAAGTTTGCCGACCGGGTGGAGGATTTCGGGGAGAGTATGCCGCATGGGGAAAAGATGAGGAGAGGGAATAAAGGTGGGGCCCACTACTTCTCAACCAATCACATGTTTTGTTTTATTTTGTTTTCTAAATTAGTTTGCATAATCTCATTTTAGGCATGCACCCCTTATGTTTTTTGGGCAATAGGCAAGAATAAGAAGGAAATTACATGGTACAACATGATTGGGTGGAGGGAAAGTTTGCCTAATCTCAATGGAAATGCACCCCTTACACCCTTATACACAATATAATATATCTCGTAAGAGTTTCATGGATTTTAATGGAATTGGAATGGGAATTCACGCAGAAATTGAAATTTGATTTGTAATTTAGGTGTGTTTGTTTTGCAAAATGGAATAAAATTTGGATGGAATTAGAATGTAGATTCCATTCCTTATGTTGTTATTCAATTCAAATTCATTTTCTTGTTGAAACCAACAAAATAAGGAGTGAAATAAACATTCCACTTCCCCTCAAGATTCCATTCCATTCTGTGAAACGAACACTACCTTAAATGTTGCTTTATCTATGCTCGTTTTAAAGCTCAACAAAGAAGGCCACAATACTAATTATCAATTTGTCACCGGGCATCATAAGAGAAGCAAAAAAACTACTGTTTTATTAAGAAAAAAAATAAAAACAATACTGCTTATAAAATATGTTTACTAAATTTATACATATTAAAGCAAATGTATTTCTTGCAAAAAGAAAGCATGGACAATTATACTAACCAATGGAGTGGTTTCATGAATCTTTAGCAACTGCTCGAACAATTAGGATTCGATTTAATAGCAAAGGAGACGCCTCGTTAGGATGCGATATTGTATGAAACGGCTTGATATATATATATATATACACACAGACACACACACACACACACACACACACACATATATATATATATATATATATATATATATATGAATAAAATATGATAATGATGCTGAGATTATGTTAAATTACTAGTTTGAATGTGGTTTTAAGCACATTTGCGTGGTGAATATGAAATGTATATAGCGTCATTTCTATAGCCTATTATGATGTCACGGATGTATGAGGTTAAGTCGAAAGTTCATATGATAAACTGTTGACTTCTGAAAGTCAAATGCGCATAAGAAGCATGGTTGGACTTGTTGTCACAATTGTAAGATTATAGAAAGTTATATGGTACGTGTTATATCAATGTGTGTTATAGGTGATGTAACACCCTGAAAACGGGTTTGGTAATTAAACCCCGTTAATACAAAAGAGCGGGTAAAATACCGTTAGCGGTAAAGATTAACCCGGAAATTTATTAGGATTTAAATAAATAAGCCTAATAATTAATAAAAAGGAGAATAAATGCTTTGAGAAAACAAAGTTATAAAAGGCCCGAATTAACGAGACTTAAAACATAACAGGTTATAACTTCCCGAACCCGTTAAGGTAACTAGGAATAATTAACCTACTTGGTAGCATGAGATCAAATGACTAATGGTGAGTTATAGCTTCAATTGGTCAAGATAAAACATGAGGGACTAATATTGCCAAGTGGGAAACTTGGTTTATTAAAACAAAAAAAAATGAAACACAACACAACACACACTTGGTGTGTGTGTGCGTGAAATCGTCCAGGAGAAGGAGCAAGAGCTCCAAACCCTAGCTCATCCAAATTCATCAAATTGGAGGGCCAAATGACGCTTAAATTCACAACCGAACGTGGATTAATGATCACCCGAACAAGAGGATCATAAGGTATGTAAAATCTTGGTGTTTGGTGAAGTTGTAAGAATTTGATAATCATCCTAATCGTGAATTAGGCATGGATTAGAGAAGCTATGGCTAGATTGGTGATGTATACTTGCTTAGGAACAAAACCCTAAGTGAAAATCATACATAACATGCTATGAATTGAAGGATTTGATGAATTAACACACTTAGATAAGTGGGTTTTAATGTTATGATGAAATTGATGATATAACTATGCTTAGAATCAACATGCATGATAAAAAATAGAAGGTGTTCGATTAAACCATGAATTTGGGTACAAGATCATACTTCTCATGAAATGGGTTTTGTATGATATAAGAGAATTGATGTTAAGATCGTGATATAGATGCTTGAAATCATGTTACCTAGTAGTTAGTGTGTAAAATTTGATTTCGTTAAGAGTTCGGATGAAATGCCTAAGCGAAATTCAGTAAACCAAATGTGCATTGAATAAGTTGATAAGTCGATTGACCTTTAAAAGTCAAACCGACTAAGTACATGATCAAATGATAAATTCGACATAAGGAGCGTAGGATGGAATAGTCGTAAATGATTATGACTAACCTAACCATCTTACAATTTCAATGATAGTTTGACGCTTGGCAAGCTAGGTGAAAGTTTGGGGAAGGAAGCGGGTCAAACAAATCAAGAATGAATGAAAAACATAATTCGGATGCAATGTAAGTATAGCTTACACTAGTCATATATTTTGGAATATTCTTTGTCGTATTGATTACGAATAAGACAAATACCTAATTGAGATATGGTGTTCCGGCGTGTAGTCGTACGGAACAAGATAATCAAATATGATAAGAAACCATAGTGATGGCTAAAAATGAGTTAAATCGGTAATTCGATCATATTATGACGAATGAAATATGTACTTTTAAGGGTTACCATATAAGGTAAATCATAATAACCAATAAGGGTAAAATTGTAATTTGGTCACTCGTTGACAATAATTGTTGGTTTTGAAAGATACTTTATTTCGAAAGCCTTGATAGGCCAAAAAGCGTTAAGAAGTGATTTATAATTAAAATGACCGCACGATGTAAACCGGAGCGAGTCGTGTAGGCGAGATGGCAATAAGCTTCATCTCGCCAATATAATCGGTCAATTAAAACAAACGGGTAAAAAGGGTGAAAATATCACCCTTTGACAATATCGACTAATGGTTTTTCGAGTTGTATGATTTTTGGAATAAATATCAAATGGATACTTACATCGCTATTACTTAGCGGTTACTAAGGCAAGGTATCGAAACGAGTCAATATATATATATATATATATATATATATTGATCCGAGCCAGGTATGTATAATATAGATTAACTACTCAATAGGAACTAGAGGCTCCTTGATAGTTAAATGTAGTCATATAGACATTTGGTTACTTTAATAAGCAAACCGAATGATTCATATGATGATCGTTGTGTTTTGAAAACATAATGACTTTTTGAATCAAATGCATAGTTTAAAACAGGGCTTTTGGGTCGAAAATGCTTTTAAAAGTCCTTTATATTAATGAAAGGACTAAATGGACCAAAATGCCCTTGTAAGCTAAATCGAGCGAACGACCCATAAAGGTTGTTCGGAAAAGAGTAGTATGCATAATTAAACACTTAGAATGAGTATACAAAAGCGAAAGATGTGAATCCTTAGTCATTTGACTCTATAATAGTCTTTGCCGTAAAATAATGATTCGAGGGGTAAAACTCGGAGTTTAGGAATTTCCACACTTAATACAACACAAATATAGTTGTGAAGAAAGATTATTTGATAAGAAATGTTGTAGTGTAATGCTTAATGTGAGTGAAAGAGATTCATGCTTAAAATAGGCTTAATTACCCTTAACGGGTCAAAATAAGCATATGAGCGAAAAGAGGTTAAGAATGCGTAAGAAACACGTGATTCGAACCTAATATGTTAGTCAATATTGAAATGATGAATCTCATGAGTTTATAGATCAAATAAACATGTTTGTTTGATAAAAACACGAACGGGTCAAAATTTGGTTAAAAGGGTAATAAGTCGAAGACTTAAAAGTCTGAAATTTTATTAATCCGGATGTTGGATTTTAACTCCATAAGATGGAGAATTAAATTACGGACGCGTAGGAAAAAGAATCGGGTAAAACGGATTAAAAACGAGAGAGTTATGCTCGTTTCCGTGAAATCGGGTTATTCTGGGAATATGCAGCAACCAGCTACAACAATCTGATGAAATCAGGTCGTGGCCTCGCGCGACGGGGAAGGCCCCAGGCCATGGCGCGACGTGACGGGGTGCAGTTTCGCAAAAATCGTTTATTTTAACCGTTGATGTATTGCGAACCCGTTTAAATACGTTCTAAGTTACGTATGACTAATCCAACTCATGTTTTATGAGTTTCAGGTAAAATTCTAGCACCGGAGGACGATCAAGCACAATGAAGAACCGAACACGAACACGATCAAGAAATAAGCTTTCGCACGACATTTTGTTGTTACTTATAAATGACGAACTTAATTACATTATGTTCTAAACTTTTAAATTGTAAAAGGTTTTAATAAGCCGTATTTTCGATGTATAAGTAATCTTAATTACATGATTGTTTTCATAAAATATACGTTAAACTTTGATTTATAAGAACTGGTGTTACAAGTTGGTATCAGAGCTAAAGGTTAAAAGAATAAAGTGTTCGGTTCGAGGCTTGATCGCAAATCCGGTAAGTACATGTATGTTAATAGTTTAGCTTGCTAAAGTGTTGTAAACAACACATAGGGCTATCGTGTGATACACGTTACCCCAATTAAAATGATTGATACAGTTGACGAAAATACGCGCGTTGACGCGTATAGTAGAAAAAAGCCTTGTATTATAATACGGGCGATTATTGAAGTTGACATTACTAACTTTTGTGAATGTTTTAATTGAAGGACACTCGCGTCTGAAGATGACGAGAGTTGAACGAATTGTGGATATGATGATGGAACGGTCCGAGGTATGACAAGAAGAGCATACTCATCAAGGACCTAAATCGCGTAACGATCGCAAATAAGTAATGGAAAGGAAAGCCCGTTAGGGCAAGCATTTACCAGGTGCACGTTTAAATTATTGCATGAATAGAAATATGCAACAAATACGTAGAAACCGATAGTTGCATATGTAGATTGAAAACTTGGAAAAACCTGAATAGGATACCTATCCAGGATATTGTTTCCAAGAGAAACAAATAGAGGCATTACTTACATGGGGTGTAATGTGAAAATTATAAAAAGGTCATGTATACCAGGTATTTATCACTTACTCTGGCCAAGTAAGTGGTGAGCACGTGGCACCATGAACTTTTTATGATGGACATACTTACATCCGATGTAGTAAGGACGGGGTAAATGGGACAAATTAAAAAGTACCCAAATGAATCAAACGAGCAAAATATTTGATAATAATGTAAATGCACAGCCGAGTGACGGAAGCGTATAACATTAGGATAATGAGCCCGAGTGAAGGGACAAAGATTAATGTAAAATGATTAAGATATGCATGGGAGGGAGTGTACTTGCACTCGAACCCGGAGAATCCAAACATGTAAAACGATTAAGGTACGCACTGGGATGGGGGGGTACTTACACTCAAACCCGGAGAATGCAAACATGTAAAACGATTAAGGTACGCACTGGGAGGGGGTGTACTTACACTCGAACCCTGAGAATGCAAACATGTAAAAATATTAAGGTACGCACGGGGAGGGGGTGTACTTACACTCGAACCCGGAGAATGCAAACATGTAAAACGATTAAGGTACGCACTGGGAGGGGGTGTACTTACACTCGAACCCGGAGAATGCAAACATGTAAAATGATTTGGATATGCATTGGGAGGGAGTGTATTTACACTCGAACCCGGAAAATGCAAATGTGCCTCTGAACGGGCCGTTTTTGTAAAACGTCAAACTTGAGGACAAAGTCGGAATATAAAAATGATGCGAGGTCTTAATGCATACCGGGAGGGTTGCAATAATAACGACTACGGTAAAACACCCGGTTGATGGGTAGGAATTTAAACACATGTGAAAATCAAGAGACGTGAATGCGGGTTGAAAAAATCAAAAGACTTGGATTACGAGTTATGACTATAAAATCTCGTAAATAGAAATTTTGAATAAATTATGTTCAACTATTTTAAAAGTTGAACGGGTTGAATATAATATCATGCCGGACGGCATGAGTAAACGCAAGCGGGATAATGGTAGCGTTAAAAGCAAAAGAATAATGAGCCCGGTAATGGGACATAATCAAATACGAATGTATGTAAACTGGATAATGGTGAGCATAAGATAAACCGACGCATAAATGACGTGAGAAGTCATTAAGTCGGAAAATTTGTCCGAAAGGAAACGAATGTAGCCTTAGACTACGGTCAAGGTGAAAGAAAATACCAAGGCGAAAAATAAATGATTCTTCAAACAAAAACAGGGTGCCTTGACACCAAACATGTATTTTAAGAACGACACGAGTAAAGAATGAACTACGGGGTCAACCTAACCTTTAGGGTTATAAACAATGGAAAGGTCTACGAGACTAAAACGACCCACGAGTCATGACTAGAAAGAAATAGATTATAAGGACCTCGCCTTAAAGAGGTGAAGGTCTAATAAAATAGCCTATAGGCTAAGTGATAAAACCTATGGGTTAACTAGGCAAGGCGAAGGAATAAATTGAGAATCCCCGCATAAAACTAAGACTGTAAAAGAATAAATTATGGACTGTCAATATCCTGGTATGGATAATTGACAAAAGTTAAAGAGAAGATCCTAAAACTAAAACTTCGGTTTTAGTAAGAAACAACGTTTTAACAAATATGAATATTATCAGACGAATTCGGAAAATCATTAATATCAAAGAATTTAGATCTTAACACCGATAGGTGCAAGGCAATGCATTCGAAAGAAAGATTTTCGATAAGAAAAGACGACATAAACTTAAACATGACGTGAAGTGATCACGGTCACAAAGGTGATACAGAATATAACCACGTTATAACGTGAGTTGCAAGATATGAAATCATAAACACGCAAAAGGCCAATGACGGCAATATAGTAAACCCGGGTGATGGGGTATAAGGTAACCGGTGACTAACAAGTCTAACCGCCAAATTAAATAATCAATAAAGATAATGGATACAAGCTGAAAGTAACGGTCCTCGAGGTCTTACACATGAAAGACGCACGCATAAATATAAAAGTGAAAACTTTTGACCAAAAGGAACGGGTGCCTTGAAAACGAAACTAGGTTCGTTTGATTAAACCAATGAACTACGTAAATAAGGTTTCGGGGACGAAACCTCTTTAAGGGGGTAGACTTGTAACACCCCGAAAACGGGTTTGGTAATTAAACCCCGTTAATACAAAAGAGCGGGTAAAATACCGTTAGCGGTAAAGATTAACCCGGAAATTTATTAGGATTTAAATAAATAAGCCTAATAATTAATAAAAAGGAGAATAAATGCTTTGAGAAAACAAAGTAATAAAAGGCCCGAATTAACGAGACTTAAAACATAACAGGTTATAACTTCCTGAACCCGTTAAGGTAACTAGGAATAATTAACCTAGTTGGTAGCATGAGATCAAATGACTAATGGTGAGTTATAGCTTCAATTGGTCAAGATAAAACATGAGGGACTAATATTGCCGAGTGGGAAACTTGGTTTATTAAAAAAAAAAAACACAACACACACACTTGGTGTGTGTGTGTGTGCGTGAAATCGTCCAGGAGAAGGAACAAGAGCTCCAAACCCTAGCCCATCCAAATTCATCAAATTGGAGGGCCAAATGACGCTTAAATTCACAACCGAACGTAGATTAATGATCACCCGAACAAGAGGATCATAAGGTATGTAAAATCTTGGTGTTTGGTGAAGTTGTAAGAATTTGATAATCATCCTAATCGCGAATTAGGCATGGATTAGAGAAGCTATGACTAGATTGGTGATGTATACTTGCTTAGGAACAAAACCCTAAGTGAAAATCATACATAACATGCTATGAATTGAAGGATTTGATGAATTAACACACTTAGATAAGTGGGTTTTAATGTTATGATGAAATTGATGATATAACTATGCTTAGAATCAACATGCATGATAACAAATAGAAGGTGTTCGATTAAACCATGAATTTGGGTACAAGATCATACTTCTCACGAAATGGGTTTTGTATGATATAAGAGAATTGATGTTAAGATCGTGATATAGATGCTTGAAATCATGTTACCTAGTAGTTAGTGTGTAAAATTTGATTTCGTTAAGAGTTCGGATGAAATGCCTAAGCGAAATTCAGTAAACCAAATGTGCATTGAATAAGTTGATAAGTCGGTTGACCTTAAAAAGTCAAACCGACTAAGTACATGATCGAATGATAAATTCGACATAAGGAGCGTAGGATGGAATAGTCGTAAATGATTATGACTAACCTAACCATCTTACAATTTCAATGATAGTTTGACGCTTGGCAAGCTAGGTGAAAGTTTGGGGAAGGAAGCGGGTCAAACAAATCAAGAATGAAGGAAAAGCATAATTCGGATGCAATGTAAGTATAGCTTACACTAGTCATATATTTTGGAATATTCTTTGTCGTATTGATTACGAATAAGACAAATACCTAATTGAGATATGGTGTTCCGGCGTGTAGTCGTACGGAACAAGATAATCAAATATGATAAGAAACCATAGTGATGGCTAAAAATGAGTTAAATCGGTAATTCGATCATATTATGACGAATGAAATATGTACTTTTAAGGGTTACCATATAAGGTAAATCATAATAACCAATAAGGGTAAAATTGTAATTTGGTCACTCGTTGACAATAATTGTTGGTTTTGAAAGATACTTTATTTCGAAAGCCTTGATAGGCCAAAAAGCGTTAAGAAGTGATTTATAATTAAAATGACCGCACGATGTAAACCGGAGCGAGTCGTGTAGGCGAGATGGCAATAAGCTTCATCTCGCCAATATAATCGGTCAATTAAAACAAACGGGTAAAAAGGGTGAAAATATCACCCTTTGACAATATCGACTAATGGTTTTTCGAGTTGTATGATTTTTGGAATAAATATCAAATGGATACTTACATCGCTATTACTTAGCGGTTACTAAGGCAAGGTATCGAAACGAGTCAATATATATATATATATATATATATATTGATCCGAGCCAGGTATGTATAATATAGATTAACTACTCAATAGGAACTAGAGGCTCCTTGATAGTTAAATGTAGTCATATAGACATTTGGTTACTTTAATAAGCAAACCGAATGATTCATATGATGATCGTTGTGTTTTGAAAACATAATGACTTTTTGAATCAAATGCATAGTTTAAAACAGGGCTTTTGGGTCGAAAATGCTTTTAAAAGTCCTTTATATTAATGAAAGGACTAAATGGACCAAAATGCCCTTGTAAGCTAAATCGAGCGAACGACCCATAAAGGTTGTTCGGAAAAGAGTAGTATGCATAATTAAACACTTAGAATGAGTATACAAAAGCGAAAGATGTGAATCCTTAGTCATTTGACTCTATAATAGTCTTTGCCGTAAAATAATGATTCGAGGGGTAAAACTCGGAGTTTAGGAATTTCCACACTTAATACAACACAAATATAGTTGTGAAGAAAGATTATTTGATAAGAAATGTTGTAGTGTAATGCTTAATGTGAGTGAAAGAGATTCATGCTTAAAATAGGCTTAATTACCCTTAACGGGTCAAAATAAGCATATGAGCGAAAAGAGGTTAAGAATGCGTAAGAAACACGTGATTCGAACCTAATATGTTAGTCAATATTGAAATGATGAATCTCATGAGTTTATAGATCAAATAAACATGTTTGTTTGATAAAAACACGAACGGGTCAAAATTTGGTTAAAAGGGTAATAAGTCGAAGACTTAAAAGTCTGAAATTTTATTAATCCGGATGTTGGATTTTAACTCCATAAGATGGAGAATTAAATTACGGACGCGTAGGAAAAAGAATCGGGTAAAACGGATTAAAAACGAGAGAGTTATGCTCGTTTCCGTGAAATCGGGTTATTCTGGGAATATGCAGCAACCAGCTACAACAATCTGATGAAATCAGGTCGTGGCCTCGCGCGACGGGGAAGGCCCCAGGCCATGGCGCGACGTGACGGGGTGCAGTTTCGCAAAAATCGTTTATTTTAACCGTTGATGTATTGCGAACCCGTTTAAATACGTTCTAAGTTACGTATGACTAATCCAACTCATGTTTTATGAGTTTCAGGTAAAATTCTAGCACCGGAGGACGATCAAGCACAATGAAGAACCGAACACGAACACGATCAAGAAATAAGCTTTCGCACGACATTTTGTTGTTACTTATAAATGACGAACTTAATTACATTATGTTCTAAACTTTTAAATTGTAAAAGGTTTTAATAAGCCGTATTTTCGATGTATAAGTAATCTTAATTACATGATTGTTTTCGTAAAATATACGTTAAACTTTGATTTATAAGAACTGGTGTTACAAGTTGGTATCAGAGCTAAAGGTTAAAAGAATAAAGTGTTCGGTTCGAGGCTTGATCGCAAATCCGGTAAGTACATGTATGTTAATAGTTTAGCTTGCTAAAGTGTTGTAAACAACACATAGGGCTATCGTGTGATACACGTTACCCCAATTAAAATGATTGATACAGTTGACGAAAATACGCGCGTTGACGCGTATAAGAACTGGTGTTACAGGTGACGAATTGATGAATTGTATGAGTTGAAGAGATATGATTGTGGGAATATGCCTTATGTTTGTTAGAATTGAGGAAGGTCAAATGTGGAATATGAATTTGATATGATCATTAATATATACAATCATGTATACTAAGAAGAATGTGAATGCAATGACATGAAATTATAGGGATCATGTCAAGATGGATGGAAGCATGGAAGGCTAAATGGTCAAAAGGAAGCAAGGAAACGGATACGAATACAAACGTTTAAGGTAAGTGATTTCTGGAATCACTTCTTCTTTAACAAATAAAGTTTGGTGTGTTGAATATGGGGAACCATGTAAGAAGATTTTGGGTAAGAGTAAGTACCAAAGTAAGAAGTGTTATGGTAAGTCGAAGATAGTTGTTTATGTCACAACTACGCAGTAGAAATGAACGGGTCAAAATGTAGAAAGAAGTATGGCGTGATGTAGTAGTTGGTTTGATCACGAGATTAAGATTTGGAAGAATATGGAGCTTATTTATGATTAAATTAAAGTACATTGAAGTTCGATTTGTACAAGGTTAAAATTCTTTGTTGATGCTTGTCGTAGCATACGGCTGACATACCGACAGGGTGAAATAAATGTATGGGTTGTGACAACTCGTCTGGGTTATGCCTGATAACCTAGATGACCATTAAACTCGTCTGGGTTATGCCTGATAACCTAGATGACCAGGTAACTCGTCTGGGTTATGCCTGAACCTAGATGACCATGTAACTAGTCTGGGTTATGCCTGATAACCTAGATGACCAGGTAACTTTTCTAGGTTATACCTTAGAGATTAATTGATAAGGAATTGATGTTGAACCAGATATAGAAGTTACAAGGGATTTGACATTTATACCCATTAGAAAGTATGATTGAAGGAATGTTAAAAAAAGGATTATCATTACACAAATTCGTTAAAGAGTGTTTATGAGGTGTGATGAGCATGTACGAAAGTATGTGTGGGATCGAATTAAGTCTAGAGGTATGTATAAGTATGGGTATGGATTTACCTACATGTTAGTAATGGAATCCATAGGTAAGCACGATTAGAAATAAGTATGTATGTAGGTTGATACGTATGAGACTTATTTATATGGATGTTGTGACCAGGATGTGTTAGTATAATCATGTGGGACTGTAAGTGGTATGTAAGAGCTTGTATGGATGTATGTATGTATGTATGTAGGTATATATGTGTGTATTAATATACGTATGAATGTACGTATGCAGGAAGTAGGATTTATTGTTTATGAAAGAATTTGACTTGTATATATGTATACATGGCTTCAATACATTTGAGTATTCATGTTACTAATCGTGTACCTTGAGAATGAAATGAAAATACAGGTATACTATTGTGTCCTTATGAAGATTTGATGATTGGATGCAAGATTGTACTCGGAAAGATAAACATAAAAGAATAGCATGAATAGACGAATGCGGAATGGTCATTTAATTGCCTATGTCTAGATTAAGAATGATGTTAAAAAATATTAATGACGCGCATGTATGTGGTGATTGCAAGTTGCATGGAATTAACATCATTGTGGAGACTAAGAGGTTGAAGATCGAGTCGAAGAGCAAGGATTGTACGGGAAGAGCGGTCTCATAGCTTGTATTTATGGTATCACATTTAACGCGTTAATCATGAATGAATGTTGTAAATCCTTTCAAGAAGTGTCTGACAGGTTATAAATGAACCTTCAAGTATGTCATATAGACAATATAAGAAAGAATTTTTGATTCGGTATTTCCGCTGCGTCTCTTATGGCCAAAACGTTTTAGGGTGTTACAAGTTGGTATCAGTGCCCTGGTTTGAGAGAAATCAAGTATGAGGAGGTAAATACTTGAACTCAAACCCGTGTGCTCTTGTGACAAGGAACCCGTACAATCCAAGACTCGATCAAGATCCAAAGGTAGAAGGAAATGTAAGTATGTACTTATGTATGCATATAAAGAAACTAATAGTATGTTATGTGTAAGGTAAGCATAATTGTTTGAAGAGGATGATCCACGAATGCGGTCTAGGACTGGCACTAAAGCATGTAATAAGACAAATTGACCCCAGGTACGTAAATTCAATATGTAGGTACCGGTGATGGTAAAACCTCCCGAGGGAAGGAAAATTTTAAATAAAAGACAATGATGATATAGTGATAAAGTTTTGAAAATATTACACGTGCCGAGACCTAATTCTTCGGACATAAGGTGATGATTACATGAAGACACGAAACTAATATGTGGATTGCGCACCTGGCCAGTACGCAAGAAGCATATAACGTTTGTGAGACCGTGATAATTGTTGCAGGTGTGTCCGATAGAATTGGGTAGTAGGTGGACATGTGGGTGAAAGGAGTAGTAAGACTCTCAAGAAATTGAGAGTACTAAATATGAAAGAAAAGTATGAATGATATGTTGGAATCCACGAGATGGATTCAAAACATAGAAGGATTGACGTATCAGGTGCTTGAACTCAAACCGAAAGGTCGTGCGAAGTGTGTTCGTTCCGAAGCGCTATGCAAGTAAGTAAATTGTAAATTTTTTTATTATACTTATAGTTAGAGATGAAAAAGGAAATTTTAGGCAATTTTCCTATAAACCGAGTTTTAAGGCATTTGACGGTGTTAAACAGGTCCGTATTTAAATTACCGACACGTAGGAAAAAGAATTACGTAAAACGGACCTGTAGATTGAGAGTTATGGCAGTTTAAAGTCAGATTTTAATCAAAAATTGGAGTTGGGTGATTGCAGCTCAAAAATGCTAGAAACCTTCTGTGAAAAAGGGGCTCTCGCGCCCCGCGTCGAAGTTTTTAAAATGTTTTTATTTGATTTTTATAAAAATAAAGGTATTTAGGGCCATTTTACATATACGGGTTGTATTTTAGGATGTATTGGGGTGTTCTAAATATTTTAAGGGTGTCGGGAATATTTTAGGAGGGTTATTATATCGCCAATTGATAAGAATTGCAAAGATTAGACATGTTGTCTTTATTACAAGAAAAATTAAAAGTACGACTTAAAACGTCTAGGACTTGAGTCCTTCGATGACCAAGCCTATCGTACCAAGGAAGAGCAGGTGATGCAATAAAACAAGCTTGAGGATGCAGTTGAGGTGGTGTGAATGGGTAGAGATCCCCGGTGCTGTTTTGGCGAGAGAGAGTCCGTTTAGTGATGAGGTCCTTCAAAGAAAAACCCGACGGGTCAAATTCAATAGAAACACTATTATCACGCATAAAACGACGAACAAAAATAAGGTTTCTAATGATATGAGGGCTGTAAAGGACGTTGGGTAAGATATAGGTACAGTTAGGTAATGTATGAATGCCTGTACCGGATCCCTGGATTGGTACACAATTGCCATTGCCTACTAAAATTGAACTGCGTACAGTAGATGAATTAGGGAGAATGATTTTACCTTGGATGACGTGTGATCCAGCCCCGGTGTCCATGATATCTTGGTTCCAAGAAGCATTCTGTTGATGAAGCTGTATATGAGAAAAGGCTGCACTTAAGTCAGATGGACTGAGGGCATCATAAGTGAGACCCGATGACTGATAGTGTTGTGGAAACCATGTCAAGTGAGCCTGTGGTTTCCTGAGTAGCAGGCTTCTGTGGTGAAAAAGTAGTACTGGGCCTCCATGTATTCTGGGTCGAGTAAGGATAGGGCGGTGGAGTCCATCAGGTCCAATTTGGGTAAGTTGGTGCAGGAGAATACCCGTTCCTAGAGTAGTAGGACCGGCCACCATGGGATCGAACACCTCTGTTGTTTCTTCCACAACCCCGGCCCCGATCTCGGTACGAAGACTGACCCGAGTCTTGGGACCGGTCGGTGACGGCTGCAGTGGGTGCTGAATGTCCCGAAGGCTGAGCAGATTGTTGGGCGGGGGCTGTTGTAGTTGGTGCGAGAAGAACAGAAATTGATGACCCCTTCTGAGCGTCAATCCGAATAGCTTCATCCTGTAACAAGCTAATGGCCAGATTCCAGTAAGCATCACGGTTGTTGATGAAGAAGGCCGTGGTACTGTATTCAGCGGGTAACTCATGAACAAATTGGAGAACGAGTCTGGAATCAGAGACTGAATGATCTACGTCAGCAAGTTGATTGGCCAGGCTTTTCAACTGTTTACAATACTCATCCAATGAAGAACACGCTGTAAGGGTTAGGTTGCAGAAACGGGTTTTGAGGGTTGTAGCCCTTGCCTTCTTATTGCTTAAAAATGTTTTTTTTTCTAACTTGACCCATGCATCACAAGCCGTTGAATTAGTCTCCAAGATTCGGTCCACGAGATCATCCGAAACAGTACTATATATCCATTAGAGCACAAGAGCATCCAACTCTTTCCATCGCGAGTAATCAGGATTGGTTTTTTCAGGGGCTGGTGTATCATCAAAATGGTTCGCAACCTTATAGGCTACGACGTAAACATTAAACAGTTTGGTCCAGGATGAATAGGTTACGGCTGTGCCATCTAGGGTTCTGATTTTGGTATGAATATTTGTAACAGAGTAGGCTAGGTGTAGGGAAGTTGGTTGGGTGGTTCAGAAGATGATTCTGTCATCTTAGTCATGGGTATTTATGGTGGATAGGCTGAGAAGAAAAGAGAACCGAAGAGAGAGATGATGTCGACGGCCGAGCTAGGGTTTGCAGAACCGTAGCTCTGGTACCATAAATGTTTTGTATATTTCTGTGTGTTTTACATTAAAGAATAATGACCTATTATATTGGGTTGATTACATAACAAATATTCCTATAAATATGGAAACTAGATAATTAGGGTGTGCGGGGTGCCATCGGCAACCCCCTTCGGCAAGCCCACATGTCGTACGACATCTCCACCGCCAACATAAGTTTGCCGACCGGGTGGAGGATTTCGGGGAGAGTATGCCGCATGGGGAAAAGATGAGGAGAGGGAATAAAGGTGGGGCCCACTACTTCTCAACCAGTCACATGTTTTTTTTTATTTTGTTTTATAAATTAGTTTGCATAATCTCATTTTAGGCATGCACCCCTTATGTTTTTTGGGCAATAGGCAAGAATAAGAGGGAAATTACATGGCACAACATGATTGGGTGGAGGGAAAGTTTGCCTAATCTCAATGGAAATGCACCCCTTACACCCTTATACACAATATAATATATCTCGTAAGAGTTTCATGGATTGTAATGGAATTGGAATGGTAATTCACGCAGAAATTGAAATTTGATTTGTAATTTAGGTGTGTTTGTTTTGCAAAATGGAATAAAATTTGGATGGAATTAGAATGTAGATTCCATTCCTTATGTTGTTATTCAATTCAAATTCATTTTCTTGTTGAAACCAACAAAATAAGGAGTGAAATAAACATTCCACTTCCCCTCAAGATTCCATTCCATTCTGTGAAACGAACACTACCTTAAATGTTGCTTTATCTATGCTCGTTTTAAAGCTCAACAAAGAAGGCCACAATACTAATTATCAATTTGTCACCGGGCATCATAAGAGAAGCAAAAAAACTACTGTTTTATTAAGAAAAAAAATAAAAACAATACTACTTATAAAATATGTTTACTAAATTTATACATATTAAAGCAAATGTATTTCTTGCAAAAAGAAAGCATGGACAATTATACTAACCAATGGAGTGGTTTCATGAATCTTTAGCAACTGCTCGAACAATTAGGATTCGATTTAATAGCAAAGGAGACGCCTCGTTAGGATGCGATATTGTATGAAACGGCTTGATATATATATATACACACAGACACACACACACACACACACACACACATATATATATATATATGAATAAAATATGATAATGATGCTGAGATTATGTTAAATTACTAGTTTGAATGTGGTTTTAAGCACATTTGCGTGGTGAATATGAAATGTATATAGCGTCATTTCTATAGCCTATTATGATGCCACGGATGTATGAGGTTAAGTCGAAAGTTCATATGATAAACTGTTGACTTCTGAAAGTCAAATGCGCATAAGAAGCATGGTTGGACTTGTTGTCACAATTGTAAGATTATAGAAAGTTATATGGTACGTGTTATATCAATGTGTGTTATAGGTGATGTAACACCCTGAAAACGGGTTTGGTAATTAAACCCCGTTAATACAAAAGAGCGGGTAAAATACCGTTAGCGGTAAAGATTAACCCGGAAATTTATTAGGATTTAAATAAATAAGCCTAATAATTAATAAAAAGGAGAATAAATGCTTTGAGAAAACAAAGTTATAAAAGGCCCGAATTAACGAGACTTAAAACATAACAGGTTATAACTTCCCGAACCCGTTAAGGTAACTAGGAATAATTAACCTACTTGGTAGCATGAGATCAAATGACTAATGGTGAGTTATAGTTTCAATTGGTCAAGATAAAACATGAGGGACTAATATTGCCAAGTGGGAAACTTGGTTTATTAAAACAAAAAAAAATGAAACACAACACACACTTGGTGTGTGTGTGTGCGTGAAATCGTCCAGGAGAAGGAGCAAGAGCTCCAAACCCTAGCTCATCCAAATTCATCAAATTGGAGGGCCAAATGACGCTTAAATTCACAACCGAACGTGGATTAATGATCACCCGAACAAGAGGATCATAAGGTATGTAAAATCTTGGTGTTTGGTGAAGTTGTAAGAATTTGATAATCATCCTAATCATGAATTAGGCATGGATTAGAGAAGCTATGGCTAGATTGGTGATGTATACTTGCTTAGGAACAAAACCCTAAGTGAAAATCACACATAACATGCTATGAATTGAAGGATTTGATGAATTAACACACTTAGATAAGTGGGTTTTAATGTTATGATGAAATTGATGATATAACTATGCTTAGAATCAACATGCATGATAAAAAATATAAGGTGTTCGATTAAACCATGAATTTGGGTACAAGATCATACTTCTCACGAAATGGGTTTTGTATGATATAAGAGAATTGATGTTAAGATCGTGATATAGATGCTTGAAATCATGTTACCTAGTAGTTAGTGTGTAAAATTTGATTTCGTTAAGAGTTCGGATGAAATGCCTAAGCGAAATTCAGTAAACCAAATGTGCATTGAATAAGTTGATAAGTCGGTTGACCTTAAAAAGTCAAACCGACTAAGTACATGATCGAATGATAAATTCGACATAAGGAGCGTAGGATGGAATAGTCGTAAATGATTATGACTAACCTAACCATCTTACAATTTCAATGATAGTTTGACGCTTGGCAAGCTAGGTGAAAGTTTGGGGAAGGAAGCGGGTCAAACAAATCAAGAATGAAGGAAAAGCATAATTCGGATGCAATGTAAGTATAGCTTACACTAGTCATATATTTTGGAATATTCTTTGTCGTATTGATTACGAATAAGATAAATACCTAATTGAGATATGGTGTTCCGGCGTGTAGTCGTACGGAACAAGATAATCAAATATGATAAGAAACCATAGTGATGGCTAAAAATGAGTTAAATCGGTAATTCGATCATATTATGACGAATGAAATATGTACTTTTAAGGGTTACCATATAAGGTAAATCATAATAACCAATAAGGGTAAAATTGTAATTTGGTCACTCGTTGACAATAATTGTTGGTTTTGAAAGATACTTTATTTCGAAAGCCTTGATAGGCCAAAAAGCGTTAAGAAGTGATTTATAATTAAAATGACCGCACGATGTAAACCGGAGCGAGTCGTGTAGGCGAGATGGCAATAAGCTTCATCTCGCCAATACAATCGGTCAATTAAAACAAACGGGTAAAAAGGGTGAAAATATCACCCTTTGACAATATCGACTAATGGTTTGTCGAGTTGTATGATTTCAGGAATAAATATCAAATGGATACATACATCGCTATTACTTAGCGGTTACTAAGGCAAGGTATCGAAACGAGTCAATATATATATATATTGATCCGAGCCAGGTATGTATAATATAGATTAACTACTCAATAGGAACTAGAGGCTCCTTGATAGTTAAATGTAGTCATATAGACATTTGGTTACTTTAATAAGCAAGCCAAATGATTCATATGATGATCATTGTGTTTTGAAAACATAATGACTTTTTTAATCAAATGCATAGTTTAAAACAGGGCTTTTGGGTCGAAAATGCTTTTAAAAGTCCTTTATATTAATGAAAGGACTAAATGGACCAAAATGCCCTTGTAAGCTAAATCGAGCGAACGACCCGTAAAGGTTGTTCGGAAAAGAGTAGTATGCATAATTAAACACTTAGAATGAGTATACAAAAGCGAAAGATGTGAATCCTTAGTCATTTGACTCTATAATAGTCTTTCCCGTAAAATAATGATTCGAGGGGTAAAACTCGGAGTTTAGGAATTTCCACACTTAATACAACACAAATATAGTTGTGAAGAAAGATTATTTGATAAGAAATGTTGTAGTGTAATGCTTGATGTGAGTGAAAGAGATTCATGCTTAAAATAGGCTTAATTACCCTTAACGGGTCAAAATAAGCATATGAGCGAAAACAGGTTAAGAATGCGTAAGAAACACGTGATTCGAACCTAATATGTTAGTCAATATTGAAATGATGAATCTCATGAGTTTATAGATCAAATAAACATGTTTGTTTGATAAAAACACGAACGGGTCAAAATTTGGTTAAAAGGGTAATAAGTCGAAGACTTAAAAGTCTGAAATTTTATTAATCCGGATGTTGGATTTTAACTCCATAAGATGGAGAATTAAATTACGGACGCGTAGGAAAAAGAATCGGGTAAAACGGATTAAAAACGAGAGAGTTATGCTCGTTTCCGTGAAATCGGGTTATTCTGGGAATATGCAGCAACCAGCTACAACAATCTGATGAAATCAGGTCGTGGCCTCGCGCGACGGGGAAGGCCCCAGGCCATGGCGCGACGTGACGGGGTGTAGTTTCGCGAAAATCATTTATTTTAACCGTTGATGTATTGCGAACCCGTTTAAATACGTTCTAAGTTACGTATGACTAATCCAACTCATGTTTTATGAGTTTCAGGTAAAATTCTAGCACCGGAGGACGATCAAGCACAATGAAGAACCGAACACGAACACGATCAAGAAATAAGCTTTCGCACGACATTTCGTTGTTACTTATAAATGACGAACTTAATTACATTATGTTCTAAACTTTTAAATTGTAAAAGGTTTTAATAAGCCGTATTTTCGATGTATAAGTATTCTTAATTACATGATTGTTTTCGTAAAATATACGTTAAACTTTGATTTATAAGAACGGGTGTTACAAGTTGGTATCAGAGCTAAAGGTTAAAAGAATAAAGTGTTCGGTTCGAGGCTTGATCGCAAATCCGGTAAGTACATGTATGTTAATAGTTTAGCTTGCTAAAGTGTTGTAAACAACACATAGGGCTATCGTGTGATACACGTTACCCCAATTAAAATGATTGATACAGTTGACGAAAATACGCGCGTTGACGCGTATAGTAGAAAAAAGCCTTGTATTATAATACGGGCGATTATTGAAGTTGACATTACTAACTTTTGTGAATGTTTTAATTGAAGGACACTCGCGTCTGAAGATGACGAGAGTTGAACGAATTGTGGATATGATGATGGAACGGTCCGAGGTATGACAAGAAGAGCATACTCATCAAGGACCTAAATCGCGTAACGATCGCAAATAAGTAATGGAAAGGAAAGCCCGTTAGGGCAAGCATTTACCAGGTGCACGTTTAAATTATTGCATGAATAGAAATATGCAACAAATACGTAGAAACCGATAGTTGCATATGTAGATTGAAAACTTGGAAAAACCTGAATAGGATACCTATCCAGGATATTGTTTCCAAGAGAAACAAATAGAGGCATTACTTACATGGGGTGTAATGTGAAAATTATAAAAAGGTCATGTATACCAGGTATTTATCACTTACTCTGGCCAAGTAAGTGGTGAGCACGTGGCACCATGAACTTTTTATGATGGACATACTTACATCCGATGTAGTAAGGACGGGGTAAATGGGACAAATTAAAAAGTACCCAAATGAATCAAACGAGCAAAATATTTGATAATAATGTAAATGCACAGCCGAGTGACGGAAGCGTATAACATTAGGATAATGAGCCCGAGTGAGGGACAAAGATTAATGTAAAATGATTAAGATATGCATGGGAGGGAGTGTACTTGCACTCGAACCCGGAGAATCCAAACATGTAAAACGATTAAGGTACGCACTGGGAGGGGGGGTACTTACACTCAAACCCGGAGAATGCAAACATGTAAAACGATTAAGGTACGCACTGGGAGGGGGTGTACTTACACTCGAACCCTGAGAATGCAAACATGTAAAACGATTAAGGTACGCACGGGGAGGGGGTGTACTTACACTCGAACCCGGAGAATGCAAACATGTAAAACGATTAAGGTACGCACTGGGAGGGGGTGTACTTACACTCGAACCCGGAGAATGCAAACATGTAAAACGATTTGGATATGCATTGGGAGGGAGTGTATTTACACTCGAACCCGGAAAATGCAAATGTGCCTCTTAACGGGCCGTTTTTGTAAAACGTCAAACTTGAGGACAAAGTCGGAATATAAAAATGAAGCGAGGTCTTAATGCATACCGGGAGGGTTGCAATAATAACGACTACGGTAAAACACCCGGTTGATGGGTAGGAATTTAAACACATGTGAAAATCAAGAGACGTGAATGCGGGTTGAAAAAATCAAAAGACTTGGATTACGAGTTATGACTATAAAATCTCGTAAATAGAAATTTTGAATAAATTATGTTCAACTATTTTAAAAGTTGAACGGGTTGAATATAATAGCATGCCGGACGGCATGAGTAAACGCAAGCGGGATAATGGTAGCGTTAAAAGCAAAAGAATAATGAGCCCGGTAATGGGACATAATCAAATACGAATGTATGTAAACTGGATAATGGTGAGCATAAGATAAACCGACGCATAAATGACGTGAGAAGTCATAAAGTCGGAAAATTTGTCCGAAAGGAAACGAATGTAGCCTTAGACTACGGTCAAGGTGAAAGAAAATACCAAGGCGAAAAATAAATGATTCTTCAAACAAAAACAGGGTGCCTTGACACCAAACATGTATTTTAAGAACGACACGAGTAAAGAATGAACTACGGGGTCAACCTAACCTTTAGGGTTATAAACAATGGAAAGGTCTACGAGACTAAAACGACCCACGAGTCATGACTAGAAAGAAATAGATTATAAGGACCTCGCCTTAAAGAGGTGAAGGTCTAATAAAATAGCCTATAGGCTAAGTGATAAAACCTATGGGTTAACTAGGCAAGGCGAAGGAATAAATTGAGAATCCCCGCATAAAACTAAGACTGTAAAAGAATAAATTATGGACTGTCAATATCCTGGTATGGATAATTGACAAAAGTTAAAGAGAATATCCTAAAACTAAAACTTCGGTTTTAGTAAGAAACAACGTTTTAACAAATATGAATATTATGAGACGAATTCGGAAAATCATTAATATCAAAGAATTTAGATCTTAACACCGATGGGTGCAAGGCAATGCATTCGAAAGAAAGATTTTCGATAAGAAAAGACGACATAAACTTAAACATGACGTGAAGTGATCACGGTCACAAAGGTGATACAGAATATAACCACGTTATAACGTGAGTTGCAAGATATGAAATCATAAACACGCAAAAGGCCAATGACGGCAATATAGTAAACCCGGGTGATGGGGTATAAGGTAACCGGTGACTAACAAGTCTAACCGCCAAATTAAATAATCAATAAAGATAATGGATACAAGCTGAAAGTAACGGTCCTCGAGGTCTTACAAATGAAAGACGCACGCATAAATATAAAAGTGAAAACTTTTGACCAAAAGGAACGGGTGCCTTGAAAACGAAACTAGGTTCGTTTGATTAAACCAATGAACTACGTAAATAAGGTTTCGGGGACGAAACCTCTTTAAGGGGGGTAGACTTGTAACACCCCGAAAACGGGTTTGGTAATTAAACCCCGTTAATACAAAAGAGCGGGTAAAATACCGTTAGCGGTAAAGATTAACCCGGAAATTTATTAGGATTTAAATAAATAAGCCTAATAATTAATAAAAAGGAGAATAAATGCTTTGAGAAAACAAAGTAAAAAAAGGCCCGAATTAACGAGACTTAAAACATAACAGGTTATAACTTCCTGAACCCGTTAAGGTAACTAGGAATAATTAACCTAGTTGGTAGCATGAGATCAAATGACTAATGGTGAGTTATAGCTTCAATTGGTCAAGATAAAACATGAGGGACTAATATTGCCGAGTGGGAAACTTGGTTTATTAAAACAAAAAAAAAATAAAACACAACACAACACACACACTTGGTGTGTGTGTGTGTGCGCGTGAAATCATCCATGAGAAGGAGCAAGAGCTCCAAACCCTAGCCCATCCAAATTCATCAAATTGGAGGGCCAAATGACGCTTAAATTCACAACCGAACGTAGATTAATGATCACCCGAACAAGAGGATCATAAGGTATGTAAAATCTTGGTGTTTGGTGAAGTTGTAAGAATTTGATAATCATCCTAATCGCGAATTAGGCATGGATTAGAGAAGTTATGACTAGATTGGTGATGTATACTTGCTTAGGAATAAAACCCTAAGTGAAAATCATACATAACATGCTATGAATTGAAGGATTTGATGAATTAACACACTTAGATAAGTGGGTTTTAATGTTATGATGAAATTGATGATATAACTATGCTTAGAATCAACATGCATGATAACAAATAGAAGGTGTTGGATTAAACCATGAATTGGGTACAAGATCATACTTCTCACGAAATGGGTTTTGTATGATATAAGAGAATTGATGTTAAGATCGTGATATAGATGCTTGAAATCATGTTACCTAGTAGTTAGTGTGTAAAATTTGATTTCGTTAAGAGTTCGGATGAAATGCCTAAGCAAAATTCAGTAAATCAAATGTGCATTGAATAAGTTAATAAGTCGATTGACCTTAAAAAGTCAAACCGACTAAGTACATGATCGAATGATAAATTCGACATAAGGAGCGTAGGATGGAATAGTCGTAAATGATTATGACTAACCTAACCATCTTACAATTTCAATGATAGTTTGACGCTTGGCAAGCTAGGTGAAAGTTTGGGGAAGGAAGCGGGTCAAACAAATCAAGAATGAAGGAAAAGCATAATTCGGATGCAATGTAAGTATAGCTTACACTAGTCATATATTTTGGAATATTCTTTGTCGTATTGATTACGAATAAGACAAATACCTAATTGAGATATGGTGTTCCGGCGTGTAGTCGTACGGAACAAGATAATCAAATATGATAAGAAACCATAGTGATGGCTAAAAATGAGTTAAATCGGTAATTCGATTATATTATGACGAATGAAATATGTACTTTTAAGGGTTACCATATAAGGTAAATCATAATAACCAATAAGGGTAAAATTGTAATTTGGTCACTCGTTGACAATAATTGTTGGTTTTGAAAGATACTTTATTTCGAAAGCCTTGATAGGCCAAAAAGCGTTAAGAAGTGATTTATAATTAAAATGACCGCACGATGTAAACCGGAGCGAGTCGTGTAGGCGAGATGGCAATAAGCTTCATCTCGCCAATATAATCGGTCAATTAAAACAAACGGGTAAAAAGGGTGAAAATATCACCCTTTGACAATATCGACTAATGGTTTTTCGAGTTGTATGATTTTAGGAATAAATATCAAATGGATACTTACATCGCTATTACTTAGCGGTTACTAAGGCAAGGTATCGAAACGAGTCAATATATATATATTGATCCGAGCCAGGTATGTATAATATAGATTAACTACTCAATAGGAACTAGAGGCTCCTTGATAGTTAAATGTAGTCATATAGACATTTGGTTACTTTAATAAGAAAACCGAATGATTCATATGATGATCGTTGTGTTTTGAAAACATAATGACTTTTTGAATCAAATGCATAGTTTAAAACAGGGCTTTTGGGTCGAAAATGCTTTTAAAAGTCCTTTATATTAATGAAAGGACTAAATGGACCAAAATGCCCTTGTAAGCTAAATCGAGCGAACGACCCGTAAAGGTTGTTCGGAAAAGAGTAGTATGCATAATTAAACACTTAGAATGAGTATACAAAAGCGAGAGATGTGAATCCTTAGTCATTTGACTCTATAATAGTCTTTGCCGTAAAATAATGATTCGAGGGGTAAAACTCGGAGTTTAGGAATTTCCACACTTAATACAACACAAATATAGTTGTGAAGAAAGATTATTTGATAAGAAATGTGGTAGTGTAATGCTTGATGTGAGTGAAAGAGATTCATGCTTAAAATAGGCTTAATTACCCTTAACGGGTCAAAATAAGCATATGAGCGAAAACAGGTTAAGAATGCGTAAGAAACACGTGATTCGAACCTAATATGTTAGTCAATATTGAAATGATGAATCTCATGAGTTTATAGATCAAATAAACATGTTTGTTTGATAAAAACACGAACGGGTCAAAATTTGGTAAAAAGGGTAATAAGTCGAAGACTTAAAAGTCTGAAATTTTATTAATCCGGAAGTTGGATTTTAACTCCATAAGATGGAGAATTAAATGACGGACGCGTAGGAAAAAGAATCGGGTAAAACGGATTAAAAAAGAGAGAGTTATGCTCGTTTCCGTGAAGTCGGGTTATTCTGGGAATATGCAGCAACCAGCTACAACAATCTGTTGAAATCAGGTCGTGGCGTCGCGCGACAGGGAAAGCCCCAGGCCGTGGCGCGACGCGACGTAATGCAGTTTCGCGAAAATCGTTTATTTTAACCGTTGATGTATTGCGAACCCGTTTAAATACGTTCTAAGTTACGTATGACTAATCCAACTCATGTTTTATGAGTTTCAGGTAAAATTCTAGCACCGGAGGACGATCAAGCACAATGAAGAACCGAACACGATCAAGAAATAAGCTTCTGCATGACATTTCGTTGTTACTTATATATTCGTTGTTACTTATATATTGGTGTGTTGAATATGGGGAACCATGTAAGAAGATTTTGAGTAAGAGTAAGTACCAAAGTAAGAAGTGTTATGGTAAGTCGAAGATAGTTGTTTATGTCACAACTACGCAGTAGAAATGAACGGGTCAAAATGTAGAAAGAAGTATGGCGTGATGTAGTAGTTGGTTTGATCACGAGATTAAGATTTGCAAGAATATGGAGCTTATTTATGATTAAATTAAAGTACATGGAAGTTCGATTTGTACAAGGTTAAAATTCTTTGTTGATGCTTGCCGTAGCATACGGCTGGCATACCGACAGGGTGAAATAAACGTATGGGTTGTGACAACTCGTCTGGGTTATGCCTGATAACCTAGATGACCATTAAACTCGTCTGGGTTATGCCTGATAACCTAGATGACCAGGTAACTCGTCTGGGTTATGCCTGAACCTAGATGACCATGTAACTAGTCTGGGTTATGCCTGATAACCTAGATGACCAGGTAACTTTTCTAGGTTATACCTTAGAGATTAACTGATAAGGAATTGATGTTGAACCAGATATAGAAGTTACAAGGGATTTGACATTTATACCCATTAGAAAGTATGATTGAAGGAATGTTAAAAAAAGGATTATCATTACACAAATTCGTTAAAGAGTGTTTATGAGGTGTGATGAGCATGTACGAAAGTATGTGTGGGATCGAATTAAGTCTAGAGGTATGTATAAGTATGGGTATGGATTTACCTACATGTTAGTAATGGAATCCATAGGTAAGCATGATTAGAAATAAGTATGTATGTAGGTTAATACGTATGAGACTTATTTATATGGATGTTGTGACCAGGATGTGTTAGTATAATCATGTGGGACTGTAAGTGGTATGTAAGAGCTTGTATGGATGTATGTATGTATGTAGGTATATATGTGTGTATAAATATACGTATGAATGTACGTATGCAGGAAGTAGGATTTATTGTTTATGAAAGAATTTGACTTGTATATATGTATACATGGCTTCAATACATTTGAGTATTCATGTTACTAATCGTGTACCTTGAGAATGAAATGAAAATACAGGTATACTAATGTGTCCTTATGAAGATTTGATGATTGGATGCAAGATTGTACTCGGAAAGATAAACATAAAAGAATACAATGAATAGATGAATGCGGAATGGTCATTTAATTGCCTATGTCTAGATTAAGAATGATGTTAAAAAATATTAATGACGCGCATGTATGTGGTGATTGCAAGTTGCATGGAATTAACATCATTGTGGAGACTAAGAGGTTGAAGATCGAGTCGAAGAGCAAGGATTGTACGGGAAGAGCGGTCTCATAGCTTGTATTTATGGTATCACATTTAACGCGTTAATCAAGAATGAATGTTGTAAATCCTTTCAAGAAGTGTCTGACAGATTATAAATGAACCTTCAAGCATGTCATATAGACAATATAAGAAAGAATTTTTGATTCGGTATTTCCGCTGCGTCTCTTATGGCCAAAACGTTTTAGGGTGTTACAAGTTGGTATCAGTGCCCTGGTTTGAGAGAAATCAAGTATGAGGAGGTAAATACTTGAACTCAAACCCGTGTGCTCTTGTGACAAGGAACCCGTACAATCCAAGACTCGATCAAGATCCAAAGGTAGAAGGAAATGTAAGTATGTACTTATGTATGCATATAAAGAAACTAATAGTATGTTATGTGTAAGGTAAGCATAATTGTTTGAAGAGGATGATCCACGAATGCGGTCTAGGACTGGCACTAAAGCATGTAATAAGACAAATTGACCCCAGGTACGTAAATTCAATATGTAGGTACCAGTGATGGTAAAACCTCCCGATGGGAAGGAAAATTTTAAATAAAAGACAATGATGATATAGTGATAAAGTTTTGAAAATATTACACGTGCCGAGACCTAATTCTTCGGACATAAGGTGATGATTACATGAAGACACGAAACTAATATGTGGATTGCGCACCTGGCCAGTACGCAAGAAGCATATAACGTTTGTGAGACCGTGATAATTGTTGCAGGTGTGTCCGGTAGAATTGGGTAGTAGGTGGACATGTGGGTGAAAGGAGTAGTAAGACTCTCAAGAAATTGAGAGTACTAAATATGAAAGAAAAGTATGAATGATATGTTTGAATCCGCGAGATGGATTCAAAATATAGAAGGATTGACGTATCAAGTGCTTGAACTCAAACCGAAAGGTCGTGCGAAGTGTGTTCGTTCCGAAGCGCTATGCAAGTAAGTAAATTGTAATTTTTTTTATTATACTTATAGTTAGAGATGAAAAAGGAAATTTTAGGCAATTTTCCTATAAACCGAGTTTTAAGGCATTTGACGGTGTTAAACAGGTCCGTATTTAAATTACCGACACGTAGGAAAAAGAATTACGTAAAACGGACCTGTAGATTGAGAGTTATGGCAGTTTAAAGTCAGATTTTAATCAAAAATTGGAGTTGGGCGTTTGCAGCTCAAAAATGCTAGAAACCTTCTGTGAAAAAGGGGCTCTCGCGCCCCGCGTCGAAGTTTTTAAAATGTGTCGCGCCCCGCCATGGCTTTTATACATACTAAATTCTATTAGTAAATTGTTGTTTGTGCTCAAACCATAATTGTGATAGTTTGTAAAAGTTAAATAGTAAATGGTTTGATCCGTTATGAACGAATTTCATGAACCGTAGATTTATAAATATAAACGCTTTATGACTGTTCCATTATGGGAGGACCGGGTAATGAGAAGATAAGTATGAAAGGAAACGAATTTGTTCGTCTTAAACGAACCGAATGAAAGTTATGTTATGAATGCTATTATCCGTTACTAACGGATAAGTTATGAATGAATGAAATCAACTCGATCCGTCACTCACGGGTTTGAGTGTATGTATATGATTGGAAGGAATGTATTCGTTCGTTATAAACGAACCGAATGAAAGTTATGTTATGAATGCTATTATCCATTACTAAAGGATAAGTTATGAATGAATGAAATCAACTCGATCCGTCACTCACGGGTTTGAGTATATGTATATGATTGGAAAGAATGTATTCGTTCGTTATAAACGAACCGAATGAAAGTTATGTTATGAATGCTATTATCCGTTACTAATGCATAAGTTATGAATGAATGAAATCAACTCGATCCGTCACTCATGGTTTTGAGTGTATGTATATGATTGGAAGGAATGTATTCGTTCGTTTTAAACGAAACGAATGAAGGTTATGTACGAATGAAAATACCCGTCTCAACGGGATAAGAATGGCATGTTATATCTCAATTTTGAGGTAGTATGTTTGACCCGTTTCATGGGGTGAGATAATGCATGTATGAGATGAATGTATGAAAGGGGTTAATTTTTGTATTACTAGTCTAGAAGTAACATAACTAACGAGTTTAAAATTCGATGGGTCATGTAAGTAAGTATAAAGTAGATGGTGATAGTATAACAAAAGAATGACCGTAATTGGCACGCAAACCTAAATTTTAGTTGAAAGAAATATGTTTGAATAAGTTACATGTTAGATGTGTTAGTAAACGACTCTTGGGAGTCAGAATGAATGACGGGCTACGTCCCGGACAATAACATAAGTATGGACGGGAAGGGTAAGTTTTTGTAAGAAATACTAAAATAATGTAATAAAGTCTTTGCAAGTAAGCATGAATGGAAAGAAGTACGAACGTGTACTTCAATACATGTACGATAAGTAAGAAATGCCAGTTTGACCTTGAAAAGTCAAACTGCAAGAAGATGGCGTAATAACTAACAAAATGGAAAAAAAAATTGTATGTAAGAAATGGAATGTATGATATGTTATAGCATGTACGTAGGAAATTTGTAGAAGAATTATAGGTGAATAATCACCTAGTAGAATGAATGTTTGAATGAAATCTGCTAACCGCCAATTTTGTAGATGATAGTGGTAGAACTCTTAATGTGATGAAACGAATCGAATTGGTGAAGGATGTGCACGAGCGGAAGCTCATTACACGGATGAATGAAATCTGGCCTGGTACAGTGAGTACTCGTGAAGAAGCGGATCGATCTGGTTTACGGATCATTGATTATGCAATGAAATCAAGGTTAGTAAAATGTATAACTTATGTTGGATAGGTATGAATTGGTAGATTGAAAACGACCTACGAAATGAATGATAGTATAGGTATGGTATGGTATGGTATGGGATGTTTGACTTTTAACAGTCGACATAAGAAGAAAATTTGTCATTATAAAAGAAATCTCAAAAGTCTTGAGTGAAAGTTCCAGGTATTGATTAAACCCTCGTATGATGAACTTGCACGATACATTTACTTATGTAGAATAAGTAATGCATGAAGTGAGAACAATAGTAATGTGATATGAATGAGATGATTTGAGGCTAACCTAAAGGTATGAATGGTACGAGTTACTGTAGAAAACGTAGAATGATGTTTAACTTTGGAGTTAGTGGTCGTCACCAAATGGGGCGGGAAGAAAAGATATTTAATGTTAAGAGGAAATGAACAAGGTTTCGGGGGCGAAACCTCTTTTAAGGGGGGTAGACTTGTAACGCCCCAAAATCCCTTTATTGACCAAAGTGGTTGTTTAAATAATTTAACATGATGTTGGATAACTAGGAACAAATAACCTAGTTAAATGCAATGATAACTTTTAAGAGTAAGGAATAAAGTTATGGGAGAAGAGATAAGATGGCAAACTAGAGGGACTAAATTGTAACATGGGAAAACCCATGTTTTATAAAACATGAATTTAACACACAACACACACATCATGTGTGTGTGTGTCTGGAATGTTCAGAAGAACACAAGCGAGCCAAACCCTAGTTATGAAAGATCTTCAAATTGAATGGTGAATCGAAGCTCAAACCTATAAATGAACATGAATTAATGATCACCTACACAAGGAGATCATGAGGTATGTCTTGAAACTTAGATTGATGATCTTGTATGAAGTGGGTTATCTTTAATCCGCGAATTGGTATGAAATTGATCATGTATAGGTGTTAGAATCACCATATAGAACATGAATTATGCATGATTTTGCTTAATTTGATGTTTTAAGGTGAAACCCAATTGTTATGGTGAAGATGGTGACATGGATATATCATCCATGTCCAATTCTTGTTCAATGTTGATGTATCATGTTATGTATGATGGATTCTTGTTAGATGAATTTAAAGAAATTGGTGTTTGATATGTTTGATGTCTATGTGTGAATGATACTTGTTGATTAGTAAGAAGATTTGATGAACTAAGTAAGAGCTTAGAAGATTATGCATGAATTAGTTGTACATTGTGCTTAGAAAGTAGTATTCACACCAGGTGTATGATGATTGTCTAAGAGAAGTTAGGATGCGAAATTGTATGAAACGGCTTGATATATATATATATATGAAGTATGATAATGATGCTGAGATTATGTTAAATTACTAGTTTGAATGTGGTTTTAAGCATATTTGCGTCGTGAATATGAAATGTATATAGCGTCATTTCTATAGCCTATTATGATGTCACGGATGTATGAGGTTAAGTCGAAAGTTCATATGATAAACTGTTGACTTCTGAAAGTCAACTGCGCATAAGAAGCATGGTTGGACTTGTTGTCACAATTGTAAGATTATAGAAAGTTATATGGTACGTGGTATATCAATGTGTGTTATAGGTGACGACGTGATGAATTGTATGAGTTGAAGAGATATGATTGTGGGAATATGCCTTATGTTTGTTAGAATTGACTAGTGAAGGTCAAATGTGGAATATGAATTTGATATGATCATTAATATATACAATCATGTATACTAAGAAGAATGTGAATGCAATGACATGACATGAAATTATAGGGATCATGTCAAGATGGATGGAAGCATGGAAGGCTAAATGGTCAAAAGGAAGCAAGGAAACGGATACGAATACAAACGTTTAAGGTAAGTGATTTCTGGAATCACTTCTTCTTTAACAAATGAAGTTTGGTGTGTTGAATATGGGGAACCATGTAAGAAGATTTTGGGTAAGAGTAAGTACCAAAGTAAGAAGTGTTATGGTAAGTCGAAGATAGTTGTTTATGTCAAAACTACACAGTAGAAACGAACGGGTCAAAATGTAGAAAGAAGTATGGCGTGATGTAGTAGTTGGTTTGATCACGAGATTAAGATTTAGAAGAATATGGAGCTTGTTTATGATTAAATTAAAGTACATGGAAGTTCGATTTGTACAAGGTTTAAATTCTTTGTTGATGATTGCCGTAGCACACGGCTTGCATACCGACAGGGTGAAATAAACGTATGGGTTGTGACAACTCGTCTGGATTATGCCTGATAACCTAGATGACCAGGTAACTCGTCTGCGTTATGCCTGATAACCTAGATGACCATTTAACTAGTCTAGGTTATGCCTGATAACCTAGATAACCAGGTAAGTCGTCTGGGTTATGCCTGAACCTAGATGACCATGTAACTAGTCAACTCGCCTGGGTTATGCCTGAACCTAGATGACCATGTAACTAGTCTGGGTTATGCTTGATAGCCTAGGTGACCATGTAACTAGTCTGGGTTATGCCTGATAACCTAGATGACCAGGTAACTTGTCCTGGTTATACCTTAGAGATTAACTGATAAGGAATTGATGTTGAACCAGATATAGAAGTTACAAGGGATTTGACATTTATACCCATTAGAAAGTATGATTGAAGGAATGTTAAAGAAAGGATTATCATTACACAAATTCATTGAAGAGTGTTTATGAGGTGTGATGAGCGTGTACGAAAGTATGTGTGGGATTGAATTAAGTCTTGAGGTATGTATAAGTATGGGTATGGATCTACCTACATGTTAGTAATGGAATCCATAGGTAAGCACGATTAGAAATAAGTATGTATGTAGGTTGATACGTATGAGACTTATTTATATGGATGTTGTGACTAGGATGTGTTAGTATAATCACGTGGGAATGTAAGTGGTATGTAAGAGCTTGTATGGATGTATGTAGGTATGTATGTGTGTATAAATATACATATGAATGTACATATGCACGAAGTAGGATTTATTGTTTATGAAAGAATGGGACTTGTATATATGTATACATGGCTTCAATACATTTTGAGTATTCATGTTACTAATCGTGTGCCTTGAGAATGAAATGAAAATGCAGGTATACTATTGTGTCCTTATGAAGATTTGATGATTGGATGCAAGATTGTACTCGGAAAGATGAACATAAAAGAATAGCATGAATAGAAGAATGCGGAATGGTCATTTAATTGCGTATGTCTAGATTAAGAATGATGTCAACAAATATTAATGACGCGCATGTATGTGGTGATTGCAGGTTGCATGGAATTAACATCATTCTGGAGACTAAGAGGTTGAAGATCGAGTCGAAGAGCAAGGATTGTACGGGAAGAGCGGTCTCATAGCTTGTATTTATGGTATCACATTTAACGCGTTAATCAAGAATGAATGTTGTAAATCCTTTCAAGAAGTGTCTGACAGATTATAAATGAACCTTCAAGTATGTCATATAGACAATATAAGAAATAATTTTTGAGTCGGTATTTCGCTGCGTCTCTTATGGCCAAAACGTTTTGGGGTGTTACAGTTACTTTGGAGAAACCACAGGAATTAACCTCGCAACTAACTCTGATAGTATTTAAAACACATATTTTATTTTTTTTGTCTTTTTCTTTAACTGTGTTTTTTTATTATTTAACTAAAAAAAATGAGGACAAACCAAAGCACTCTAATTTATAAAATCCAAAATGGTCAATATGAGTTATAAAAAACTTTTCGAAACCATGAAATAAGTAACTTTTAATTCTAAGCCTTTTTACACATAATTTAATTTTGGTAAAAAAAATTTAACGTTTATATCCATCCTGAACTAAATTCAGCTTTATTAAAAAACTGCACATTGTTGATCAATATGAAGTTTAGTTTGAAGGCGGTCATCAAACAATAAAGCAAATATGAAGTTTATATCCATCATATACCCATCCATTCATCACAATTTAGTTTGAGCTAAATTTCTATGAAGTTTAGCATATCTTTATTCTCATCCATTCATCACTTTATACCCATCAAGAACTAAATTCTCATGTGCATGGTGGTCACCAAAAAATGGTTGGATGCTTCCACGACACGATGCTGATGGTGGTTCCACAACATGGTGTCGGTGGAGGTTCCACGGTATGGTGGTAGTACGGCATGATGATGCGACAGTGTTAGGTGGTGCAACAATTCGGTGGTGCGACGGTTGGATGCTACGTTGGGTGATGATTAGGTGGTGCAATGGTTCGATGGCACAATGGTGCTTCAACGGTTATGTGGTCGTGCGACAGTACTGAATGATCACAATATGTATCTATTTTTTATTTGATTAACTTTATTTTTCTCTTTTATTAAATAAATTATGTCAACATATTTAATAAAAATAAAAAAATAAATGTCACCTAAGATAGTTTATCTCCCATTCATGTTAATTATATAAAATTAGCAAATAAAATAAACTTTAATCAGTTAATTAGAACATTTTTTTATGAGAGACCTAATTGAAACACTCCAAAAACTTGGTTATCGTTTTTGTGAAATATTTCCGTTAATTTACTTGTAAGTTAATTGCTGAAGTGGCTTCAAATTAGCTTTGATATGTCAATTACGTATAATTATTTAAAAAATGATTTACATGCATAATTAAAAAGGTTTAATTAAATAATAAGAGAAACAAGAAAAATGGTGTTTTATATATTACAAAAGTTAATTTTATGGTTATTTCCTGTGGTTTCTCCCAAGTTCAAGATTGAGTACTAAGTTCTCAATTACTTTTTAACGGTCGTTAGTCTTAAGGCCCTACGATGTTATAAAATCAAAAGTTAAAACCTTAGATTGTCACTTTGAACTATTAGTAACTGCGGTTGTTACTTTCCATAAATCACAGAGACTAACGGTGTAATTAACTCAAATATTAAAAATATAAAACTTTGATCATTTGATTTGTAAAAATTTTGAAAACTTTAATTCAGCTAATATTTCTTTAAACTTTAGTTTGCAAATTCAAAGAAAAATTATAACCTTTATTTAAACTTTAGTTTGCTAATTCTTAAAAAAACTATAAAAGATAGAATTAAAATTAATAGAAAATGAAATATTCTCTAACTTAGATAGCGAAATTAAATTTATATCATTTTTTAGCTTATAATATATTAAAATATGGGTTATTGGATTTTAATAATATTAAGTTTCACCTGTTAGCCGATAATAATCGTAACTTTAAAAATCCCTTCAACGATCCCAACTTTAAAAATCTGTTTTTTCTTGATCTAATTTGAACTTCAGTTGATCTGCATAAACCAGGTTTGAATTTGTGGAACTTCACTTTTTGCAACGCTTTTGTTTCACCATTTGGATTTTCTATAATTGAATTCTTTTTTTTTTGCTTGGTGGTTGTTCGTAGATGAGATTGAAGTTGAAGAGGACTAGAGGGAAGAGCCTGGTGGCAAAGAAGTGGGTCATGTAGATTGTGATGATGAAGAAGTTGGTCTGTAGATCATCATTTTTGTAATGTTAATCTTAATTATTTGATCCGTAGTTATATATTATGAAACCTACTTATATGTTTTTTTATCTAGAATTGAAATTTTCAGTTATCTATTATTATAATTTAATATAAATGCTCGAAAAGTCGGGATGTTACAATTAAACTCGATCATTCATCTCAAAACTTCATAAAACGTTTATATTAGGGCAGCGACATGGGGCGAGGTAAACAGTGGCGGGTCCTGGTATGTTATTTTTATCTTTTTCTTTATAATTTACTTAAGTTTTTTTTGTTCATGTAAGTTCCTAAATAGACAACATTATTTATTTGTAGATTTCATAAAAAAACAGGCTATGATGCTCGAAGCGGTTGCATCTCAAAATCTTTGGATTTGGCATGCATTCTTTGGTATGCCTGCTGGAAATAACGTTATAAATATTTTTAATCAATCACCCATTTTCAACGACCATATGAACGGTGTTGGGCCGAAAGGATCTTTTATTATCTAACGAACGGTATATACCCGGATTAGGCTGTGTTCGTAAAATCATTTACCCGGGGAACAACGTTAGGCGAAAAGCAACGTAAGTTTAACGGGGCTCAAATGGCGGCACGAAAGGACATCGAACGAGCGTTTGGTGTTTTGCAATCAAGATGGCACATTTTGAAAGTGTCGGGTAGAATTATGGAAAAACCTAGAATTCGAAATGTTGAATATTTACCACCTCGGTGATTGAGTAAAGAAGCGGTGAGTATTTACCGCATAGAGGAAGAAGAGAGAGTTGAATAATGGTGGGGTTCTCTCTTTTCAACCAATCATTTTTTTTAAATTAAAAAAAAATAGTTTACCCCTCCTAAAAAAGGTTTTGATTGGATGGGTGGAGACCCTTTCACCCTAAATTGATCAACACAAATTAGTGTCTCGATCTATAGCTCTGATGGAAACCGTCGTTGCTCATTAAGATAAGTTCAATCTCTCTTCTTGATTTCTTTTTATTTCCAATGAAATTTTCTGTTGTAAGTTTGTTTAGTGTGGTTTACTTTATATCTAGATATCGGGAGATTGTTAGGTTTATAATTTTTAATAACATGATTTAGGAGGATGATGGATGCGCAGTTTGCGAGTATAACGAGGAGACGAGTCAACCAAGCACTAAAGAATTAAGTGATGAAAAAAAGAAGCGAACTTGAATGAAATTAAAAATAATACAACACTTCGCAACCTTCGAGCAGATTTGGTTGAACACATTTGGAGTGTTCCATGAGACGACCATGACGAAAACGAAGACGAAAATTAAAGTTTATGTCATTTTGTTATTTTTTTATTTTATATAGTTTTCTAAATTTATGTTTGTTATTTTTTAAATTTATGTGATTAAGTTTAATTGATTTTATATAATTTTTAAATAGAAAATAATAATATTAAATAGGTGACATGTGTCGAATAACGCCCTTTTCCACGCCCCTTCTCACAATCTCTTTTTTCCACCACGCCACTATTCTGATGCGTGCTAACGTGGCGTCCCATGTCGAATAACGTCCATTCTTTAAGATCCTCCACACCGTGTAGTCTTATTTACTAAAGTTCGCAATGCCAATTCTCAAGTTGTTAAAAATATAAAAATTTCAAATCCGTTGCAACGTATCGATAACGATTCTAGTATATTTTTTTATAATAAATGCTTAGTTTTGGAAATCCAAACGAAAGAATATGGATGCAAATATGCTTTTCATTAGGCTGTGGGGGAGTGGGGGCGTTTATGAGGCGGGGGAAGCCAGGCAATGCTGACTAACCCACTCCGGGTCAGCGTTGGCTTTGGCGTATCCCAGCCAGCGTCGCTTTGAAGCCGGGCGTGGGGCGGGGGGGGGGGGGGGGGTGAGCTGGCTAGCGATGATTGGATGTTCAATTTTGGATCGTTAATCATAGCCGTTGGGCATGGCGGTTCCAATGGTAAAATTCAATTTAAAAAAAAAACTTACAAAATTTTTACCTATAAATACCCCCCACACCTACAAATTTTTTACAAAACTACATCAACCTATCTCACACCAAACTTTCAATTTTTTTCAACCAAACAACAAAACCGAAAATAGTCCACTGGACGGAGGAGGAGGAGGAGATCGCGCTTGTCACTTCAATCGTCGATGCACAACTTACGGTCAAACCGTGTATTGAGGACAAGCGTTCCAACAATACCAACAACACGTTAGTAACAATCGCCACAATTTAAACGCCTGCCAACACAAGTGGCGTGAACTAAAACCGGAGTTGGATCGGTTTAAAGTTTGTTTCGATCGTGTCCCTGCGGGGTACCTAAGCCACGACGATCGAATGGAGATCGCGAAGATTGAGTGGAGGCACGACAGGAATCCGGAATTTAAGTGGGTTCCCCACTTTAACATTTATAGAACTTTGTAATTTTTTTAGGAATTATTACCACACTATAAATAAGCAACATCTTGTTGCTTCATATGCTTGTACCCTATGCATAGGGTGTTTCCCAAAAAAAATAAACTTTATTTTTCACTTTCAACCTATAAGTTTTTTATCTTTTACATTTTAACCTTTTAGATTTTTTTTTTACTTTTAACCTTAAAACTTTTTATCTTTTACAATTTAACACAAACACTTTTTTCTGTTCAACTTTAGTCCCTCATACTTTTATCTTTCACGAGTTTTTCGTTTTATTGCGAGTCAACACGCCGTAACGTGCATGGGGGTTCAATGTTTTTTCGTCTGTTTTTTTTTAGTTTGACAGGCACCGTCGCGCCGCGTCTATTTTTCTCCGTTTAACAAGTTTATCGAAACGCGGAGGTCCCAGATGGACTTATTTATTTTTTTCTACGTTTTACAATACGTCTAACTTTTGCATTAACATGACGCAATGGGTGTGCGTGGTTCAAAAATTTTACTTATGTTTTTCGTTCGATGTTATTTATTCCTTTTTTATTTATTTTATTTTTACGAGCTTTTTTTATTTTGGTGGTTGCCGGCAATGGTGTGGCATTAGTGCTACTTGGCATGATTTTACGATCGTATTTAACCTATTAAGCTTTCTCTTAATAATTTGTTTCGAGTTTACCCCTATACCTCCTTTACTTAAAAAAAATATTTTTTACGTGCATATTTTTATGTATGTGTTGGTATGAATTCAAATTGCTCTACGTTTCGACGTAATTTTTTGCTAAAAACGAGCTAGGTCAAATATAATACGTTTTCCTATAAGAAAACCATTTTTAGGTACATATTTTTATGTACGTTTCGGTATAAATTCAAGTTGGTGTATCTTTTGACGTAAACTATTTTGGTAAACGAGTCAGGTCAAATATAATATGTTTTCGTGCATTTTATGAATGTTTTGTAAAAATTGTTTCGAATCGAGTGGAGTCAAATCAGAGTTTCTTTTTTTTTCTTTTTTTTTTCAAAAACTCTAATTAATCTCTTTTAATTATACCTGTCAACTTTTCCGTTATATGTGTTACATTTTCTATGTATGAGTCGGGTCACATATAATACGTTATGATTGTACGGTATAAATTTGATTCACTTTATGTTTTGATTCAGTCACAATGCTTATATAGGTTACATTGAGTTCAATCGGAAATGTGGAAACACGCGTTTTCATATGATTAACGCATCACATAACGTTTGGACTAATCCATTCGATGTTTGCGACGTACCCGCGCGGCAACGCGCGCGGGTCTTATTCCTAGTTAACTACTATTTTAGAATTTTTTTTAGGATTTAATAAGAAGATTTTTTTTTAATTTTTAGGATGTTATATATATTTTTTTTTAAATAATATAAGTTTCTATTTTATTTTATAAATCTCAAGTATATAAAAAATATAAAGTCAGCCAGCATGGCACCCCAACGCCGCCAACCCACGCCACCTCCACACCCCACTTTTTTTTAGTGGTCCGATAGAGCCTACAATCGCCACATGTCGAGCAAAGCCTCCAACCCAAGCCCCCCACACCCCGCACCATGAGGTTTACACTTTACTTATTTCACCAAATGACCTAACATCTTCTTCTCTTTAAGGCTAGAGGGTGTGGGATGGAGCCCCTTGGGGGTTATAAGGACACCTCAGCGCCACCTAGGCGCCACATCAGCCAAGGGGCATTATAACCCCCCCACTTAATTTGCTGGGTGTGGAATGGAGCCCCCTCATCATTGCCTAATTATTTATTATTTTAAAAATCATTTAATTTTCATATATTAATTTATACCACATAATTTATATATTTTAAATAAAATGCCATAATTGATATAATATAAATAAAATGTCATAATTTAAATAAAAACCATAATTGAAATAATATAAATAAAATGTCATAATTTAAATAAAAACCATACAATGCCAGAGTTTAAAAAAAGTCACTCGTCGTCTTCGTCGTCTCCTCCTTGTTCACGATAAAACCATAGGTGCTCGGTCAGATCGGCTCGAAGGTTATGATGTGTGTTCCTGTCTTGTACCTTCGATCGGATAGCTTCTTTTTCAGCGTATGTTAGTATTGGGTTCGTCGGTTGGATACTTTCATTATAACTTTCTCCACAAAACGCTCTACCAGAATCCTCCAATATCATGTTATGCAAAATGATGCACGTATACATGACGTTTCTCATTTTTCTTTTTTCAAGTATCCTCGACGGCTGGGCGATGATAGACCATCTCTTTTTTAACACACCGAAAGCCCGCTCGATATCTTTTCTTGCTGACTCTTGTTTTTTCTTGAAATACAATCTTTTTTCATCATCTGGACACGAAAGAGTTTTTACCAATGTCGCCCACTCGGGATAAATACCGTCTGTGAGATAGTACCCATACTTATACTCCACGTCGTTTGCATAGAATGAAGTATTTGGTGCAACACCGTCTATGACATCGTCGAAAAGATTCGAGGACATTAAAACAGCGATGTCATTGTTCGCACCGGCCATGCCAAAGTACGCATGCCAAATCCATAAATCTTGAGAAGCGACCGCTTGTAATATTAGGGTGGGACCATCGTGGTCACCACGATGATGTTGCCCTTTCCAGGCGGTTGGACATGACGCCCAATCCCAGTGCGTGCAATCAAGACTCCCCAACATCCTAGGAAAACCGTGTATGCGCTGATGGGCCTCGTATAGAAGTGGAACGTCCGCGGCGGTTGGCATCCGCAAGTAGCGTCTCCCGTACAGAGAGATAACACCTACAAAAGTAATAGTGTTAAAAAAATTATAATAATATGTAAATAAAAATAATAACCTTAGATAAATAATAGTGTTAAAAAAATTATAATAATATGTAAATAAAAATAATAACCTTAGATAAATAATAGTGTTAAAAAATTATAATAATATGTAAATAAAAATAATAACGTTAAAGAAAGAATAGTCAACAAAAAAATTACCTTCACAGAAATTTTCAAGAGATTCACGACACATTCTTGCAGACATCCTTAAATATTCATCCCACGCATCACTCGCTGTGCCATACGCTAGTTGCCTGATTGCTGCTGTACACTTTTGTATTCCGGAGAAACCAACTTTGTGACTTGCACTTTCTCTTTGCGTGAAAAAAGGGAACTCGCCCGCAAGATCACTAGAAATTTTAACGAAAAGACGACGGCTCATACGAAACCTGCGCCTAAACTTGCCATCATCGTACAACGGATTTTCACAAAAGTAATCATGCACTAGACGTTCATGAGCACCTAACCGATCCCGTTCAAGAGGCGGTTGCCTGATACGCGACGTAGAGGATTGGGCTTCTTCTTGCAAATTATTAATCACCTCCTGCGTCATTGCGATAACCATGTCGTCGAAACCACCATCGGATGAAGAGCTCGAAGAATCGGATGCCATTTTCTAGTTGTGATTGGTGTGTGTTTGGGTGATTGGTTTTTGAGATAGAGGTGTGTTTATATGGTGTAAGGTTTATATATATATATATAGACAAAAAGTTTATTTTTTTTAAACGTTTTCAAACGGTCACATTTGACCTTTCTGTCTCGATCCACGCAATTGCAAGCCGTTATCATGTTGGCGAGGGGTCTATAGTGCCCCGACTTAATCTTCAGGGTGTGGGTGTATAGCGCCGGGGGCGCTATAGGCGGTGACATGGCGAGGGTGGCGCCCCCCACACCCTCCGGCCTAAGAGTGAACTCGTTATCAGAAAACCCACAAGACCTCATTAATACGCTAATAACCAACAGGGTTAGATATAACGCAGCTTGCGCTAAGGCTACATGGTATGGTGACCATCCTCCCTTGGAGGATGATCCGCCACCTATGCGTCACATCATAGTCATCTTGAGGATGGTCCATCCCACAAAAACAATGGAAATGGGAGGATGATCCTACCCTACTCGTTTATTATTTTTTTTAAATCTTCCACTTTTTTTTAACATTTAACAAATAAAATAGGAAAATACGTTCACTAATATTAAAAAAACAATACATAAACTTAAAAAAAAACATAAACTTAAAAAAATTCCTAATAACTTAAAAAAAACACACTTATAAAAATCATCCACTTTGATGCTTCTTGATGATGTCATCTTGCAATTTTTTTTAAAGTCGAGCGTTTCGGTTCAGGATTACTATCAACATCTATCGTCAATATTTCCCACTCCTTGAGCCGAACCTTATCATCGGACAATCGTAACTTTTATCCCGCCACGCCTGACTTTTCTTCGATCGCCCGTTCCTTCGCCCTCACCATTTGGGATCGTGACCTCGGTGTATGTTTTAAATTGCGTCATAACCTCCTCCATCTTCGGATCGACCTTTTGTTTTTATTTCTTTGACGCCGCCTCCTTCTTTGATTTGTCCCGGTCGGGGGACGTTCCGCTTCCCTTACGGCGTACTCTTCTTCATCGAACTCGACGTCGTCGTTTAAATTTATGTGACATCTCGCGTCCGATCCGTCGGCGCTATAACTACCGGTCTCCGAGGTTCTTTGATGTTTTGCCATCTCCACCTCGTTCGGAACCGGCGCCCACTTTGGGGCCGTTCGCATAACTTCCCACGCCCGAACGTGTGCGAACGTGGTGTGATGGTTCGACTTGTAATTTTCCAATGCCTTTTTGAAGACATCCTCGTCGCTCATCCCACTACGACGCCCACTTGAATATGTTTTATTATATTCTTCCGACAACTTGTTGACGAACCCGCTCATTTTTCACCACTTAGAAGACACCGAGTCGACATCTCGATACGGTCCTTGTTCCATTAGCTCAAGAAACTTCGCCAAAACCGATTTCCAAAACCCCTCACCCGATTGATTGTTACCTATATTGGACAAAAATATATGTTACAAAAAATTAAAAAAATTAATACTACAAAGTATATACTTAAAAAAAATACAAGTTATTTTTACGTATCTTTAATGGGGTGTGTGGACGAGCCTATATAAGCCTTCGCTAAGGCTTCTTCCTCGAGTTGCGTACATTGTTTCGGCTTCGGTTTGGACGGTTGGCTTTGCTCACCCGCAACTTGCTTGCCTTTTTTTCGTTTGTTTGTTTGCGGTTGGGTCTCGGGAACAACTTCAACATCTTCGTCGGGTTCGGTTCGAATGGGTTGCGATGGTTGTTCGGGTTGAACGGGTTGGATATTAAAAGGATTACGCATCATCAAGTGTTGTATGGCTTGACTTTGTTGCGGTGTTTGCAAAAACATTCGGTGAGTTTTGGAAAGCGGCAAAAGCGTTTGCGGAAAATTGACCGAATTGATTCGGTTCCATCGTGGGATAGTACCCCGATGGGTTGCGATGGTTGTTCGGGTTGAACGGGTTGGATATTAAAAGGATTACGCATCATCAAGTGTTGTATGGCTTGACTTTGTTGCGGTGTTCGCAAAAACATTCGGTGAGTTTTGGAAAGCGGCAAAAGCGTTTGCGGAAAATTGACCGAATTGATTCGGTTCCATCGTGGGATAGTACCCCGGAACCGAAAATACATTCGGGTTGTTCGGGGGGTTCGGATTGTTGGGGTTGTTGGGGACGTTCGGGTTGTTCGGATCCATGGTATAATAATTTTATATAAAAAAGGGAAGAAGGTTTTAAAAAATTAGAGAGAGAGATGAGGTTGTAATGGGTGAAAAGTGGTGAATATATATAATTTTTGGTTGGATTTTGGTATAAATTTGAAATATATCCGTTTGTAAATTTGAAATTGGATTTTTTTTTTTAAACGGTCACATGCATGGGAAAAGGCAATTTTTTTGTCTTTAAGTGCTTCGTCTCCAACGTCTAGTACTCGACGGGGACGACAAGGACCGGGGGGGGGGGGGGGGTGTTTGGGTCGGGGACGGTCCAGGGGACGTTCCCCATACCGGTTAGCCTAAGAGGTGGCATTCAAAAGATATAACCTAACATTTCTGATTCGCCCACTTTGCCATCTCTACACTATATCCAATTTTATTTCTTAAGTAACACATTAATACATAAAGAAACAACCAGGTTTACAATTATATAAAAAAAATTTGATCGCTTGAGAACACAAGAGTCTCCTACAATTAGCATTGCAGTCATATCAAAAAGCTGTAGACCTTTGGATTAACTAAATATCTAATACCGATAAAATATAAAAACAGAAAATAATAAATAAAGCAAGACATGTGATCGGTTTAGTGTTATATTTATATAATGTTACATAGTGTTATATGGTGTTACATAGTGTTATACTGTGTTTATACGGTGTTATATAGTATTATATGTTATAATACACTTCTAAATTAATATACAGGATCCTCTACCATATTTTATGTAATGCAAATATAATCTTATATTTTCGAGGTTGTAAAAATCACGTCTAGGGAGTGATTTGATTAATTGGTCATCGGAGGTGTGCCGCCTAGATTTTGGCAAATCGGTCAAACTAGGCGGCAGTGGTCAAAATTGGTCAAAGTACAGGGAAATCGGTCAAAAGTAGCTCAAAATCGGGCCTAATGGGTCAAAATTGGACCAAATCGATGTAATGGAATGAGTTCTTACCTCAATTTGAACCAAAATCAAACAAACATTGAACCAAAATTGGGGGGGGGGGGGGGGGGGGGGGCTACGGCTTCTTTCTGGGGCATCATGTCTGATGAACAAGAGAGAGGGGGAAGAAGCGGTGTGTAATGAACAAGATGGGAGAGTTATGTTTAATTAGGTTTGGTTTTTTTTTTAACATTTAACCCCTATATCTTTCATAAGTTTACATACAACCCCAAACTTGTAAATTTGTATATAAAAAGTATAAAGTTAACTAAATATTTTTATAAATTTGTAAAACTATACATAAAAAGTCCAATCCGATTGATCCTTAGATGGTACCTCACCGGCCGACTAGAGACAACATTGTATATTTTTAAACTAATTATAATGTATTCCAATTTCTAAATCCGGATGCCCTGCCTGACCGGTTTGACAAGTGAACTAGTAATGCAACAAATTCGGTTTTCAGTACATTGATATTAAGTCGTCAATATTGCGAAATATACTTCGAGAAACATGCTTCTAAAATAATTGTTTAAAAAGGATTTAGAATGTTTTACAATAATACTGATCACTTTTTATAATATTCATTGTAGAATGAAAAGGTTTGTGATATATGAACCTAGCAAAGCGATTAATCAAAGAGAAATTTATACATTTCCTGTTTGTTGGGCATCTGTGTAAACTGTCAACTCACCTGAAACACATATAAGGTTGTTGGGATCGCAACAGTAAAGCAATGGTTTAATAAAAATGTTTGACTGGTGATCAAATATTACGATCATAATTCATAAACACCATCTTGTGTTTAACATAAACAATCCAAAACAAATCTACAATAACAAAAAACACTCACTTTGGTTTGTCTTGTAATGTGACCATTGACTTCAAAACTCCTGGACCGATCTTGTCAGCAAGAACACCTTGTTCCGATATCAAAAAAGTCTTCTCTTTTACATAACTTTGTAGCTTCTTAACATCGTAGTCTAGCTTCGTTTGATCTACATCTCAAAATAAATATAATACAAACGTAAATATCCCTCACCTTTGGTAATCTAATGATGTAGTTCTAGGGGTGTGCACGGTTCGGACCGTAACCGAAATGTTCGGTTTCAGTTTTTTCAGTTTTAGCAACGGTTCGGTTTGGTATTTAGAACAAAATTATATAACATTCAAAAATAAATAGTATAATCTAAAATTTAAGAATCTCTTTTAGATGTTTACACTTAAGTTATTATATTTAACCTTTTTAATTAATATTGTTCACTAAGCCTAACCTTCTAATATACTTTTATGTTTCTCCAAATTTTTATTAAGACATTATCTTTTATAAAACTTGGAAGACCATTTAATTTTTATACTAAATTTTGTTATTTCTTGTAGACAATAGATAAATCATTTCAATTATAAATAAACATGTTAATATTTTTATTATAAATACTTAACATTCAAGAACACGCCCCGCTTGCGGTATGCGCATATAATGTATATATGTGTGGGCCATCGGGGGGCAAAAGTGAAAGTGCACTAATTTTAACGTTATTTTACTAATTTTGTGAAAATAACGTTAAAAGCTGAGGACGGTTAATCATGCATCATGTGGTGGCGTTGATAGCTGAAAGACAAAAGGGTACATGCACTAATCAGTCTTTGTCCCGATTGCTGAGTGTTATGTGCCTTATGTCCAAGGCTTGATGCAAAACTACTATCGAGCCGGGGGTCTCACTGGAAGCAGCCTCTCTATTCCTACGGGGGTAGAGGTAAGACTGTCTACATCTTACCCTCCTCAGACCCTACATTTGCTTTGCTATTGGTGGGATTTACTGAGTATGATGATGATGATGATGATGATGACTTAACATTCAAGAACAAAATTAATACTTCCTACTAGCACAGGTCAAACACTTAAACAACTTAAACTTAAACATAAAGATATGTGGACTAGACCTACTATTGTAACTTATCGGTTCGGTTTTTTTCGGTTATTGAAAATAATTATCCGAAAACCGAACCAAATTTTTCGGTTATTAAAAATCCGAAAACCGAACCGTCGGTTATTGTTTCGGTTCGGTTTTTTCGGTTACGGTTTGGTTATTTCGGTTTTCTGCTCCCCTAGTAATAACAACGTTACCTTTCTCCAAGATGGTATGGGCTGCATGAAACGGGACCCGCGCAAATATATCGGTTCCGGAAAACATCATCCATGTTTTTTCCTTAGAATCGTGATTCCCGCAAGTTGAACAAATCTCCTTAACTAAAGGCCTTGATTCGTCAATTTCTTTCATCACCAACTCGAACGGTGAAGGGACACTAGTTACTGTGGTCCGGGCCCGCTTCCTTAATGCAGTTAACGCTTCCCTGTTCCCGTTTCTCATTCTATCAATCTCAACTAACTATTATAAAAAATCCATTAGTTTTAAAAATATGAGAAAAAATTTAGTTAAAGTGAGGGAAATTTAGTTACCTCGTGTCGTGCAAGTAGGAGATTCTCTGCTTCTGTCTCGATTTCACGTAGTTTTTCTTGAAATTGCTTCATTGTATCGTCCATTTTTAATCTGTCGAATATAAACTCTCATTAAAATAATGGATTGTATAATCTCTTCATTCAACAAATGAAACCCTAGGATAAGACCAGAGGTAATGAACTAGTTATGTACGCATATGAATGAATAAAGATGAAGCATAAGAGCATAATAACAAAGATCATTAGAACTAAAACATAAAACAATAATAAGATGAGATTATGCGTTCACAGATCTTCCAACTGATAATCTACTTGCAGGCAGCAACAATGAATGTTCCAGCTAATAAGAGTGTGTTTGACCAAAACACCCTTGCACAACAAAATCTCATAATGATTGGTAATTATTATACAAGTTCAACATACAGTCCAGTTCTTGGTGTTATAAGGGGCAAGGTGCTCCGATGAATTTTGGTCACAAAAGCCGATGCTCTCGTTTTTAACTTTTAAGAAAACTCTAAAAAAATAATTATAGTTAATTTTAACTTGTTATTTGTTAACTTTAAACACAAAAATATAACACATTCTAATCATCTCTGGTCAGATTTGTTCAACGATAGTCTAATTTTAACTTGTCATTTGTTAACTTTTCAACACAAAAATATAACACATTCTGATCATCTCTGGTCAGATTTGTTCAATGATAGTCTTTTAACTTTTTCAAATACTCAGACCCATTGCTCACTCAATGGTCATATTTGTTTAACCCGCTTTGAAAAACTCGACCCATTGCAATAGACCATCTAGTTTGTTCAAAGACTGGTGGTCAACTACATAAGGCACCGCTTCAGCCGCATCGCATACGCATCACATGAACCACAACGATGTGTTTCCATGACCGCATCAAACACATCGCGCATTATGCGCGCATTTTTAAACCAAGGTCCGGTTGACCCATTAACGTGTTTCATTTTCTTTTATACTTCGTAAACAACCAGTATACTGAACACAATTACAACTATTACTTAGCACTAAAAACTATGACATCTAAACATTTGTAGATTTAACTAAGCCATAACTATTTCATATGTCATCTCAACTTTGAGCAACAAGGTAATCTACGGTGTTTCTTCACCAAAACAGAGGCATAATAATAACCTATTTTTTGTGATCATCTAAAAAAACTGCAAAATAATCGTCTAATCCTATGATGCCATTGAAATTAACTAAAAGTATGAAAGTTGAAACCCTAGGTACGCTAGACCTGTTTTCTAACCTAGATTATTATATACCTTTACAAATCAAGTAAGATTGATGAAACTTTAATGTGAAATCAAGAGAACTAGATAAGAAACAGACCTGAAAACTTAAATTTTGGGGACTTAAAATCAAGGTTTGAGAGAAGATGAATATGGAAGACGAATCCTCTCGGCCCTCTCAAGCAAGACGATGAACAAAGGTTACACAACCCGTTTGGACCCATCATAATTTATCAACAGTTTAAAAGTGGCCCATTGGTTCCGTAACCTGTTTCTAACTTCTATTGTGACCCAAATGAATCCAAAAACTTAAAAAGTTAAAATAATCACTCAGAAACTGTAAGAGCGGATTTTTTTTTCTAAGTTTTTTTTTCTTATTTTATAGATTTATGATCTGCAAGCATTTTTCAAAACTAGTAGTGGCAAAGTGGGTAGGTTGGGCAGGTTATGGGTTTGGATGGGTTTGGGTCAGGATGGGTTTGAGTCACAATGGGCTAAAAATAAATAAAATTTAATAAAAAAATCAGAAAAAAATTAAAAAAATATGTGGTTTAGTTTTCAAATTTTCTATGCTAGTGTTATATCTTTCCCATTTTTCCTGCACCTATTTTTCATTAATATATGCATTTTTATGCCTTGTTTCTAGCGACAAGCGAGGTACTGTTGTGCCTTCAACAACCTATGTCCAATCCAAGCATAAGTGATAGACACCAACATTCAGTGCACCTCTATATGCATCTACACAACATGATTTAAACCGACCTGATTAACTCGAACCCGATAACCATATAATGTATACTTCATATAGGGAAATAGATTTAAACCGACCCAAATTGATAACTATTAGCAAAAAAAAAAAAAAAAAAAAAAAAAAGACAACACCAATTCATATGCTGCCATAAAAAATAACCTTAAAAACAACTTTTAAGTATTAAATTGCACAGGTTATATTTAATGAATGTTAAACATGTTTAAATTATATGCTCAAAGTTGCGCAAATTGCAACAAGGAAGGGCATCCATCAAACAGAAGCAAACGATTACAACAGTTCCTAAATATAGGCAATTTTTCGAACAGTTGGTGGGCATACCAAATGGCAACCAAATTTCAATATCATCACAAACTAGCCCTAATCTGGAACATATAAACCCTATTAAACTGGATAAATGTATAATTTCCAGAAATCTCACCTCAAAGAACAAACCCTTATCCCGTAATTGAAGAACAAACAGATTGATCAGTGGTTGGTTTCTGGAAGAATGATCGGAAGTGTTTTGGAACAATGATGCGCTTTAGGGTTTTAGGGTTATGGGTTACCCAGTAGAATCCTGTTTGGTAAAAAAAACCCATCCATGAATAAACTTAAGAGTAAACTTTCCGTTTTGCTCCTTGTGATTTGGTCACTTTAACGGTTTTGCCCCAAACCTTTCAAAATAGTCATTTTACTCCCCGCCCCTAACGCCATCCAATTCAACCGTTAAATCCTGGTCACATGCCCCTCACATGAGGGGCATTTTAGTATTTTCCACTCAAACTTATTAATTTCCCTATTTAATTCTCACACACTTTCTCTCTCTATGTAACATTCCCCTACATCTTCAATCTAATAACTAATCTAACAGCAACAACAACATCTACCACCACATCTTCCTAATCTAATAAAGCAAAGGGGTTTAAGCTGAGGTGTCAACACCACAAGCCTCCCCCTTTGTCTCTCTCCTATGCGGCAAGTTCTCCCATCTTCTCATCCCATGTGTTATTTTGCTGGTTTTTTTGTTTTTTTTATAATACCTAATTAAATACTGATTGAATAAAACCCTCATAAGAGGAAAAGGTTCTTTCCTTCTTTTCTTCCCCAGTAACCCGACAACCCTTCCTCATTCCTTCTCAATGTTGAATACAGTCAAATTTACCAAAGAAGAAGGGCATAGTGTCTTCTTTTCTTCCTTTCTGAACAATCAGTACTCTAATGAGGAAGAATGTTGTTTCTGTGCAAGCCCTATAGTCAAAAAAGAGAAATGGCGCACAAATGAAATCACAAATCTCCCAAATTCAAATTTCAAATCTCTGCAATAAATAATCTTCTACAATATCAATGTTCTGAATTTTCGTTTGTCATTTGTAAATCATATTTCTCTCCCTCGCTCTCAAACCCTATGATCTCGTGAGCTTCAGGTATGATTTTGAATTTAGATCATGTGAAGAGGCTTCAGGTATGATTTTGGTAATCAAGCATCACGCATCACTCATCTTCATCTTCACCTATAATACATGATTTGGGGAAAAAACGCCCGTCGCCCCTTGATAATCATGGTGGTTGGAAACGATGATCTTCAGTTATCTCCACCCACTCTGCTCCGTAAACGGCGATCTTCTGTTCTCCGGTGACAACGCAGCAAGCCTTCCTCTCTAGAACTTAATGTATATAGATTTTGTTTATACATTCAATCCTCATTGGTTATTCGTTTAATCATTTTTTTTTTTTGATTTCGTTTCTGTGTTACCTTTTAGGGTTGATGGTTGAATCTCCATCCCAAACGTTTAATTTGAATTCAAATTTGTAATTCCGTATTGTGATTCGTGGAAAGGAATGAAAGAAAAGAGGAATCAACGGCGTTTCAGTGTATTTGGTGAAATGTAAGGTCCATTCACTTTGTTATCTTCATTCGATTACATCTGTTAGTTTTTTTTTTTTCAAAAAAAATGTTGGGTACTTGGGTTTAATCGGTTCCAAAGAGACAGTGAAGATGAATTTGATTTAATTGCTTGAAAAAAAGTCTAGGTTTCTTTAGTATCGTGGGTTGGAAGTTTTTTTAGTATGATTTTTATTCTAATTTTTAGGTTTGCTTGAAATTTGTTATCCTATATCAATACGCAGGATGGGATGATGGGCACACATGATACGGTTGTTGCTGTGATCATGCTTGGTGGTCCCACAAAAGGTGCTCTTAGTTCATTTTTAATTAATTTCATTTGCTATCATAACTTCATCGTATATTTGTTTACGATTTATAATGATCAGTGAGTGATATGAATTTACTATTGGTTTAATTTCAAGCTATTGTTATTGTTTATTAGAGATAAAGTTTGGTTAGATTTATTGTAACTATATGTGGTACAATTAAGAGATATGATTTGATTAGGCTTTCTTATCGTTGTATACTCATTGTTGACCATAAATACATAACACCTTACTAAAGTTCTATTGTAAGTCGCATAATAATTTTTTCAATTGTATTGGATTAACAAAGAGGCGGTAACTGATTTCTCTTTTCAACCACATCCTCGCCGATTCAACTGCATTGAAACAAAAAGTGATGGTTCTGTTAATCAATTTTTTGTTTGATGGACACAAAGGAGGACAGAATATTATTCCGTTCATCTGATGGGTCATAATCCTATTAAATACCGTCTAAATGATTCCACTATGAAAGACTGGCATTAGAAATGTTGTTTTGATTGGCCAATTCATTTGAACCAACAAATTATTGAAATGCAATGCCTGATGATGTTAATGTGTTCTACAATCAATAAACGTGTTACCAGCATTTTAAATAGGATGCTTGCTTGTAATCTCTTCATGTATTTTTTTCTTACTATTATTAATATGTGGATTGCTGTTTGTAGGTTGACATTCAAATTTGGAGTAAATTGCTTCCTAATTTAGCCAAGAAGTTGCAAGTGCAAGTATGAAAAGGCTCCCGGAAGTTCTGATGCCCATCCGAAAGAGAAATTTAAGCACGATAGTCTCTACATAAACGACCAAGGGAAATTCAAATACTTCAATCATAAAAAAGTTTCAAGGAAAAGGGGTATGTATGTAGTTAGTTATGTACCATTGTTCCAGGTTTAGCTGAGTACGGGCCAAATCCTAATGGGCCGGTCAGGCGGTCTAAGGTGGGTCCGGACCAAGCTGAGCCGCTGAGGCTCATTGGTCCGGACCCAAAATGAGGGCACCGTCTACAAGTACTACTCGTATAAAAGATCCTTTGATTCTTAATTTGGAACATAGGGGGTGTTATTTTTCATTATAGTATAACATGTATATTGTGTTCATGATAATATCGCATTTAACGTGTGTTATGTTGTCTCTGTATTGGTGGTTCTTTAAGGGAGCAGGGATGGAAGTATGGATCAGGGTTTGTGGATGGAATATTCCCAGAGCTGAGCCCTGATGCTCAGCAGATTTTGAATTTCATGAAAAAGGAGATGGATTTGAACAGGGTATGGGATGCTCTTAGTAGTCTTCCTCCTACTCACACTACATGGGATGACATCATCAGTGTTGTTGTTCAACTTCCTCTCAATAAAAGATGGGATCCGATCATAAGGGTAACAGCCATTATCTTCTGTTGGTATTAAAGTTGGAAAGCTTGATGATTGAAAAAAGTAATATATGTGATTTGTGTGAAAGTAATTAGTTTCATAGATGTCATGGAAAAGCAGAGAAAGATTATATGTTTTTATTACCAGGTTGGGTCATATTTAGTATCACACGAAAGTCAAAATGGGTCAGGTTGCTATAATGCATTATGTATGATTTCATAGTTACTTTGATGGGGAAATGACACACTGATATGTATTTGACCCATTTCTACCTGACCCGTTTCTGTCTTTAAACCCCATTGGCCAATGTTGTTTTGTTGTGACCAGTTACAACATAGAGAATGGGAAAAGAATGAACTTAAAACTAAAAGATTTAGAGTGGGTTTTTTTAATCAAGTTTAACATTTCAGTTAAACTTTTTAAATATTTTACTAACTTTGATATATCTCAGGGAGAAAGAGGTAAGTGTCACTTTATACAAGTATGCAGAGGAGATGAACACATACATGCCATCAAAAAATTAAAGAAGTGCACGTGGTTTTAGTTATTTAATTTGGGTGTTGAAGCTTTCTAAAGGTTCTTAATATAAATTTACTTTTATATATCTTACTAGATTTGAAGTTTTTTTTTACATTTGATGTTTTGACCTTTGTTATTGTCATTTTTTTCTTTCGGGAAACTGATTGTTTATACTTCATACAATGCAACTAAGTTGTTCATTAATAGTGACAATGATGATGTCTTATTTAAGAACAGTTCATTATGTTTTCACACCTATGCTATGTTTAATACAACTTAAATTGTTTAACCCGTGTATCACATGAGTAGAAATATGCAAACTAAACATACGAGTTCCTATGCTTTTGCATAATGGGTTATGTTGGATTCTTTTTGAGTAAAACGAAGAAGAAATTGTTGTAGTACCAATCATTATATGCTTTATGCCTAAGATGCTAAATCCATTTTTTTCTTCTTTCAGTTTTGAAGCTATAAATAACATATCAACTGGTCTACGATTTAGGTGATAGACAGGAATAATGTAGCCACACACATTAGATATTGAGTTTAATGACAGGAATAATGCCAAAAATAGATTCTCTATATGGTATTCGATCTGTTATGTTAACACTTTTATTTGAAGTATTACAACACATTCTAATTGCATCGACAAGTTTTCCATTCATCATGTATTTACTTGCAGTTTTATCATTAATGCTACAAAAAAGCATTGCAGCCCATTTTCCTACTAATGAGTCAATTCAGATTAAATTATTTGATATTCATATGCTTTTAATATCTATTTAATAAAAGTTAAGTAAATTAACCTTCATGTTTCTTATGTATGTACAGGAGTCATTTCTTCATTTGTTTTGGAATGTCAAATAGGGGATTGGCAGAGTCAAGCTACAAGGATTTGAATACATTAACGACTCAAAAGTATTTGTTGTAAAATTACCCTCGAGTATGCTTAAAAGATTTTTAGTGGTGTGGTGTCTCAAAATGGGTAACTATTAGTGAGTCAAAACAGGCCTTGGTGGAATCAACAAGCAAACACTTTTTATATTTTCGATTTGTAAATTAGTGTGTTGAATATGAGCGTTTAAAGTTTAGAGAGGGTAATCAGTTGCTTTTTATTAGCATTTCATTCCTCATATCAAATGAGCTAACCCCACATTGCAATTACTTAATAGATTTTTTTTAACACAACCCATAACCCGTGAAGCTCGCGGGTATATAACCTAGTTTAGACAATATAACCAAGAAAATAATAAAAAACACCACAATAGAAAGCCCATGTTTATCACTAGCAGCAATCCCAAGCTTTAATTTTTTTTAAACAACAGAATGATTATAACACAAATTATCATTCCCACTAATCTTGAACACATCCAGCTTACTAATAAATGATGCATTAAAAGGCATAACTCCATGAAAATTGTTATGTGCAAGATTTAAGTACTTCAAACTCTTCATTTCAGATATGGATCTGGGGATGGTCCCATTGAACTGATTTGAACTCAGGTCCAAATGGGTTAATTTTGGAATGGTGGAAATGGATCCGGGTATTAACCCTGATCGAGAATTTGAATATAAAGATAGGTTTTGGAGAGAGATCAAGTCACCAAATGAAGTGGGTATTTCTCCGGTTAACTGATTTGAAGATAAATTAAGAAACTTTAAACTTTCTGTCGGAGTTAATGAAGTGGGTATGATTCCATTGAGCTTATTGTTGGAAAAATCCATGTGGGTAAGCTTTGGATTCCAATGTTTGGGGATAAAACCAGTGAGGTTAGTGTTGTAAAGGGTTAGAGTGGTTAAAGTGTGCCACCGCAGGGGTGAAGCAGTAGAGGTTGTGGAAGGGTTCTTGTTTTTCCGGCGTTCTCCGACCGGTCTCATCTCAACCACCACCGGCACATCTCCGGGCGGTTCTTGTGTTTTCAGAGGTGGTGGTGGTAGGGTTGATGATGGTGGTTATGATTTGTGAATGTGGTGGTTTGTAGTGGTGTGGTAATGCTTTGTCAAGATGGAGGTGGTGATGGTTGAAGGTGGAGGTGATGGTGGTGGTGGGTTTGAGAGAAGGGGGAAGAAGATTAGGAGGTGGTGTCTGATGGTGTGGGTGGGGTTGTTACTTGTTAGGGTGTGGGGAGTGGTTAAACACTTTGGAGTGGTAAACTAAAAAACCGACCAATCAGAGTGCGCCATGTCAATCAGGCAAAAGTGTTTAAACTTTGCTGAAAAGTGTTGGCAATGGTTAGACACTTGGTGAAGTGGTAAACTTTAAAAAAAAGGGAAAAGATGTGATTGGTTGATATTGGCATGGACCCCACCCCACCACACATATACCTCTTCTTCACCGATGCGGCATTCCACCACCGAATTGGTAAAGTTTGGTGACTAAACACTTGTTAGCGGTGGTGTTTGCCACTCGGTAAAGTGGTTTGCCACCCTTTACCCATTACCACTCCGGACACCCTTAGAGTATAGAGAAAAGGAATGGTGTATTGAGAGAGAGAGAGAGAAAGTGTGTGAAAATTAAATAAGGAAATTAATAACTTTGAGTGGGAAAAGACTAAAATGCCCCTCATGTGAGGGGCATGTGACCAGGATTTAACGGTTGAATTGGATGGCGTTAGGGGCGGGGAATGAAATAGAGATAAGCTTCATAGATCAGGGAGTAAAATGGCTATTTTGAAAGGTTTGGGGCAAAACCGTTAAAGTGATCAAACCACAGGGAGCAAAACAGAAGTTTACTCTAAACTTAAATAATGTTTGCTAACTTATTTCCCGACTTGTTTCTTTTTAAAAAGGCCCAAAATGACATGTATGGGTTTTTATTGAGAGGCATATCCAAAACACTTAAAAGGAGTGCAGGATTTTGGGTGTTAGATGTATCATGTTACCAGGTGGGTGATTCAAACCCGATATGGCTCGTGTAGTCATGGGTTGGCCCTGGCACCGCCTAATTAACCCAAACCTTTTCTAACTTTTAGTATTTGATGTGACAACTCGAGATTTCAAGACCTTTCCCTTACGTGTTACCTATTTCGTATTTCGTTGAACATGGTATTATATGTAATATGTTGGATTGTTTTTGGTAGTTGATTGATTGTTTACTTAATAAAAACCTTTTATGGCAAAACCTCTTCACAACATTGCTCACCATGCACTATTCGACGAAACATTACATGTTTCGTCACTTACATATTCGATGAAACTATTAGTGGTTACCGTTCAACGAAACTTGTGGAGTTTCGCCATATGCTTGCTCGACGAAACTTGTGGAGTTTCACAATGGGGATCTTTCGTCACCCCCAGCCCAAACGAAGCCCAGCAAGGGCCCAACCCACTCCTTTTTAGAACGTGTATATAATAGTCGCACCATTAATCAGTTGAAACCCTAGACTTTCCCTAAACTTAGTGACGGCAATTCCCTCATCTCCCATTCGAGACTCTCATCCCCTAGGCACCACCGATCTATACCACATCAAGGTTAGTGTATAATCATTGTTACTGTATAAACATTGTTACTGGATGAGTTGTTGATGATTATGGTCCTATTGCTGTGATATAGTATGGATTAGGGTTATTATCAATTGTGTAAACCGATACTTGCATGATAAAGACTTGACATTTGATCTATGATTTTATGTACGAACTGGATTGGGTATGAACATGTATGCATATGAATTGATACGTTTTGTGATGATCTAGTGTTGCCTGTATGTAAACAGTTAATGGCCTTTAGATTAAACGAATGATCACTGTGTTCATATTACATAAGAAACTAGGGTTTTCATATTAAGGTTGTAGTCATAGTGTATATGATTCGGTTGGAATGTTTGGATGATGAATGTAACTGCTATCAAGAGATGATTGATTGATCCGTTAACTATGTCAATATGTGATTAACTGCAACTAGATTTCAGAGAGGGTAATCGTCTACTGTTGGCAGCGACGGAGGAGACTTCCCCGACGAAAGGCCATGGTTGGCGAAACACTCCCCTTGGAGATTCGTCACACACCTCGATGAAACATCTCAATGTTTTGTCACAAGAACCTCCGACGAATCACTGTAATGTTTCGTCACTCTTATGCCGACGAAACCTATGAAGTTTCGTCACCTTGAAGTTTCGCCATTAGGAACAGGAACTTGTAAACAGACTGTAATTTGGTATGAGTATGATAATGAATGATTACATGTTGATCTTTGATAATGAATAATTACATGTTGATCTTTGCCTGTTAGTGATGGCAGCTATGTTTAGGAAAACATAGTTTGGTTTTGATTAACACATTTAACTGTTGAATACTGTAAATAATAATTAATTATGACCAAGGGGACATGAATTGGTTCTTACGCATAACACACTTAATTGTTAAGCATTGTTACGGAACATACATGTGAACTGTGGTTATGAATGAGTTATATGACTGTTATGTGCTATTCAGTGATCGTTGATTGAATACACACTATGACTTTTATTTATACGTGAACCTTGCGAATGTGAAACTGATTACGCATACATGAATACCGTAGGCTCTGATTGATTTAGTGTGTGCGAGTAATTAATCATATCGAGCAAACCAAGGTGAGTTCACTGCTCTTATTCCAAGCATGCATCCCGGGGAGGGATATCTGGTAATTGTTCCGGGGAGGAACATCGGGTTAACTGGGATGTTGGTTATTACACTCATTTCTATCATATAAGACCCCTTACATCTACCGATAGTTGTCGGGGAGGCAACGAGGTTATTAGTTGATATCACTATTAGGTTTAGCACCCTCACACCGTACCAGGGAGGACGGGCGTGAACTAATTATCTTGACCACTTGACCAATGTTTTGATAGAGGCATTGGGGTTGGGCAAAAACATCTTGTAGCCATCTGCGGTATTCGAGTTAATAACAACATCAAATCGAATATGAGAAATGTTTTAATCTGGTAACTAGTATCTAAACACGTTAACAAAACTTTGAACTCACCAGCGTCGTCTGACACACTTGTCTGCATGCTTGCAGGTCGTTAGATTCTTGATTATGGACTTGCTATCTGGGAGTGCTGGAGTGGTCATGGGTCTAGACTCTTGGATACTTACTTGTTGACTATGAACACATGTTTTGAAACAATTGATTTACCGTTTACATTATGCTTCCGCTGAACATTTACTTTGGTTAAACTTATGACTTGGATTTATATTTCGAAATGAATGGAATGTTTTATTTAAATATTATGTGTAGTTCAATGTGATTGGTGGCTTGGATCCCGGTACGTCACACACCCCGCGGTGATTCCGCATGTGGTATTTTGGGGGTGTGATAGTTTGGTATCAGAGCCACTGGTTATAGTGAACTAGGTTTTAAAACGTTTTATAAAACCAGACTATTACCAGACAACTTCGAAAATCGACCATGACACTCAGCTCCAGATTGCAAGGTTCGTCTTCTATTTACTTTAAGCATTACTTGTTTAGTAGTCACACACTCACAGCTTGCATGAAACAACATACTAGATACTATGGTGATTTGATAGTGTGACACTACTCTTCGACTTTTGTGATTCGTAATCCCGTAATACCTTCTGTGTTGCTATTTGAATGCGGGGGAAACTTTTAGCGCAAGTTAAGAGGCACTGAGATGAGCATGCAAATTGCCTTATTATTATGGGCGCACACATAATAATAACGTGAAGTGCATGTAAGTCCCAGTGAGGCTTAACGAGTGTGAGAAGGGTTCTGACCTATTGTGTGTAAACTTGGTAGTTCGTAGACTTCAACGTGAAACTTGACTCTTACCTTATTTCGACTCTTAAATTTGTTCCCTCTCCTTATATAGAATCATGAGTGGACGAGGTCATGGACGTGGTCACATCGCGATGACCCAAGCTGAGCTGACAAACTTAATCAACACACGTGTGGCTGAGGCTCTGGCAGCCTACCAAGCTGGTACAAAATGTGCCAAATATTCTTTATTCTTGTGTCCTGTGTTGAATTTTCTTTCGTCCATTAGGTCATCACCCGCCTGCTTGCACTTTCAAGACATTTATGGATTGTAAGCCACAGACATTCAGTGGGACTGAAGGGGCTATGGGATTACCACGTTGGTTCGAGAAGGCTGAGTTGGTATTCGCCATGTGTAACTGTCCCGAGGGGGACCGTGTGAAGTACGCTACAGGCACTTTTGAGGATGGTGCCTTGACTTGGTGGAATGCCCAAGTCCAGATGATGGGTATCGAGATGGCTAACGCCACTACTTGGGATGAATTCAAGGAGTTAATGCGGGAGGAGTATTGTCCTCGTGATGAGATTCAGAAATTAGAGAATGAGTACTACGATTTGAAGATGGAAGGGTCCGAGATCGAGGCTTACACGAAACGATCTTACGAACTAGCAATTTTGTGCCCTAACCTGTCTCGACCTGCACCTCGAAGAATTGAGTTGTACCTCAAGGGCCTAGCACCAGCTGTAAAGGGGTATGTCACTGCTGCAAACCATAACAACCTGCCCCAGATCATCCGTTTGGCACATAAGATTACTGACCAAGAGGTCGAGCGTGGCTCATTGCTGCCTCGTAAATCTGCTACTACCTCTACTGCTACAGCTACCACACCTACTAGTGATAACAAGCGCAAGTGGAACGATACTGACAAAGCAACCAGTGCCAGTCAATCTCAGAAAAGGCCTGACAACAGCAATAACCATAGTTTCAGTCAGTCATTCTCAGTTAACCAAGGCCAGGGCAGCAATCAGAATCAGGGCTCCTATGTTGGGAAGAAGCCACAGTGCAACAAGTGTGGTTATCATCATTATGGACAGTGTGTCCAGACTTGCCGTAGGTGCGAAAAGGTGGGCCATGAGGCCAAAGAGTGTAGAGCCCCGCAGCCAAAGCATCAACAGCAGCAAAATCAGCAGTATCAGCAACAGCAAAGGCAATGTGACAACTCGAACTTTAGATCTATCATGGTGTAACATATGTGAACTCGATTGACTAAGTGAACGATTATTAAATGTTATGTGATATGTGTTTTAATGATTGTGTACATGATACGTTATGTGTTGTATGTATATAAGTTACACGAAACCCGAACCGCACAACACTAGCTCAACCGCACAAGCCTTTGGGCTTTACAAATCTCGGCTTACTTCTCTTGAACCCGAACCAAAGGGGAGCCCATGTGAAGGGTTCGGCCCACCCACCTCACACGCATAACATTAGGATGTTGTAACCATTCTACACTTTACCAAAAACACACACAAGTTTACAAACCCTAGAAGCTCTCTCTCTCTTTCTCGTTTCTCTTGGAACCCGACGGCAACACCTCTCAATTCTCGAAGATCCTTGTGTTCGGATCATCCTCGCTACCCACTCTAATTCGGTTAGTGTTTCATGATACGTGTTTGTTTAATGTTGTTATGAATCTATGTTCAACTAAACGATTAGGGTTGCATGTATGATGAACAATGATGTATGAAGGATAATATTCTTGTTAAACGGATGTGTATAATAAATCGGATATCATGTATTGTTTTATGATTGAATGATGTTATGATTGATTTGAATAAGTTGTGATTAAACATAAATGTATGTAATCGGCTGTATACATGTTAGATTTCGAATGGTTTGATGATGGTGTTAGGATGATTTGGATTTGTTAAAGATGATTGGAAACCGAATGCTTGTTAAATCGGTTGTTATATGTTTCGGGTGATCGATAGATTGTTATAGTTATAAATGTTGTTAATCGAGGTTCTTGAAGCATAGGATAATGAGTGTGATTATTGTTCATATGTTAGATTTGAATTCTTATGGATTATGGAATGGATGCTTGTTTTGATCGAAATATGGCCATGATTGAAACTGTTTGGTTGTTGATTGATTTGGTAAACTTGGAAACTGTTAAATGCTTGTAACAATATTGCTTGAAATATGGAGACTATCCAACTGTTTGGCATAGATTCGGGTGCACAAGCCCAACCGTACAAGGTCTCTTGGTCGCACAAGAGGCCCATTCGCACAAGCTGACCCAATCACACAAGACATCCGGCCGCACAAGATGTCTTGATCGCACAAGGTTATTGGGTTAGTCTGACTGTTGGGCCGTAGACATCTGGGCTGGATAACAAAGCTGACCGCACAAGTCAGTCTTGGTCGCACAAGTCAATTGTAAACGCACAAGTGGACTATTATGTTAATTGGGCCGTATATGTCAAGTTGTTACTTGTTTGCTGGGCTTAGATCTTTAGTCGCACAAGAATGTTATGTGTTTGGTGTATTGGGACGATATGCTATTGGATTGTATATTATTGATGGGCCGGGTTTGGTTGGATCGCACAACATGTTGTGGATCGCACAACATGTTGGGCCAGATAGTTTTGGGCTTACTTGTTTAAACCATACAAGTTGTATGTATTGCTTAACTGTCAAACGCTGCCATGATTTATACGTGATAGTAACGTGTTAACTAATGTGACGCATACATGTTTTACCTTAGTCAAAACCTGACTCGTGTGGTAACCCTGTTAGGACGTGGTTGACCACTTTAGTTCAAGAACCCTTTCTTTTGTGTATCTGCCGAGCAAACCAAGGTGAGTTCACACAGCCAAGGCATGGGATTCTCGGGTTGGGAATCGGGTTGGATTATTTGAAATGGATAACTACTCGTACTTACGCTATTGCTAGACTATAGACCATCGTCCTCAGGATAGTCAGGACACTTACGTAAAACCTACGTAACCTAGTATCTACCACTGTCTCCCGGGTCGGGAGGACACTTACGTAAAACCTACGTAAACTAATACCTACCATTGTCTTCCGGGTCGGAAGGACACTTACGTAAAACCTACGTAAACCCCACACGTACCACTGTCCTCGGGGAAGGGCACTCACGTAAATCCTACGTGACCTTGTACGTATTCCTGTTCTCGGATTAAGAAGAACACATGGTTGCAAATAGTCTAGTAAGTACAAACATGGGAAGCCCCCATTAGTAAAGATAAACGTGGGAAACCCCCACCAGTAGTACATACGACCATGGGGTAACCCCCCACTATTAGCACATACCTACATGGGAAGCCCCCACTAATGCATATACGATTTGTTATAACGAACTTATTAACTGTGAACTCGCTCAACTAGTTGTTGACTCTCTGCTGCATGCCTTGCAGGACCTTAGGTACAATTGGAGCTTGCACAGGGAGGAGCAGGTCGTTGTGGGACATGGATTGATGATGCCATGTTAACTATCTAAACATTTGAATTTATGATTTACCTTGGGTTTACATGCTTATGCTTCCGCTACACACTTATTGATGTTTGGTTTTGAAAACACCTTTCGTATTGATGAATGACTTTTACTATTTACCAATATGTTCAATATGATTGGTGGCTTGATCCTGGTCAGTCACGCCTCCAAGCGGTGATACACCGCGTGTGGATTTTGGGGGTGTGACAGATTGGTATCAGAGCCATTGGTTATAGAGAACTCGGTTTTAATAAAAGGAAAACGATTTTTGTTAAAACCAGACTATAACCAGAACAGTGCTCAACGATCCACAACGACGCTTCGCTCCACGTGCAAGACTCAACATCCTAGGTAATAAGGTTTACGTTTATTGCCTACATGCTAGAATTACATAGAACTTTGCTCGTGGTATGCTTAGATTACATTGCTCACTATTTGTTAGTGCATGAGAACACCCGTGTGCTTACTCTCTTCTGTCATCGCACTATTCGTGAACCTCTCTCACTTACGTTATCTTTACTATGAAGATCATGTCTGGACGTATCAACATGACTCAGGACCAGTTGACGGCCCTCATTAACGAACGAGTTACTGCGGCAGTTGCAGCCGCACAAGCAGGAGGTCAACCACCTGTTTGCACTTTCAAGACATTCATGGACTGTCGTCCTACTACATTTAGCGGCACGGAAGGAGCCGTAGGTCTTCTCCACTGGTTCGAGAAGTTAGAGTCTGTGTTTGAGATGTGTGAATGCCCTGAGGCACGCAGGGTGAGATATGCTACTGGCACTCTCGAGGGTTTAGCCCTCACATGGTGGAAAGCTCAGGTCCAAATACTGGGGTTGGTTGCTGCTAACGCCACCCCATGGAACAATTTCAAAGAGATGATCAAGGAGGAGTACTGCAGTCGAGATGATATTCATAAGCTGGAAGTCGAGTTCTTCAATCTCAAGATGACGGGGTCTGAGATTGAGGCGTACACCAAGAGATCGAATGAGCTTGCATTATTGTGTCCTACTCTGGCAGACAAGCGTATTGAACTCTATCTTAAGGGTCTGGTACCGGAGATCCAAAGTCATGTGACTTCAGCAAACCATGCTACCTACCAGCAGGTTGTTCAGTTGGCTCACCGTCTCACTGATCAGGCGGTGGAGCAGAACAGGTTGCCTAAACGCATCAACGCTACTACTACCGCTACCACTTCAGTTACTCCTGCTACCCCCAGTGACAATAAGAGGAAATGGGAGGGGGATTCCAGCAAAGGTTCAACTACCATTCAGTCTCAAGCTCAGCAACGCAAGACCAATGATTATCAGGGTCCGAGTCAGCAGACATCTGGTAGTCACGGACAGAGAGTTTATCGAGGAAACCACCCCAAGTGTCACAATTGTAACAGGCACCATAGTGGCCAGTGCAACAAGGGTCGTTGTCAAAGATGTCTAAGGATGGGTCACGAGGCCAAAGACTGTAGGAGCCCACGGCCTGCAAATCAGGACCAGCAACCGCAACAACCAGCTCCACAGAACCCACATCAGCAGCAGCCACAGCGTGGAAACCGGGGATGTTTCCAGTGTGGAGCAGAAGGTCATTACAAACGCGATTGTCCCCAATTGAACCAGAACCACAACAATAACCAGGGCAACGGGAACAACAACAACAACGGGGGAAACAACAACAACAATGGCAACGAGGCAAGAGGTCGAGTTTTCGTGTTAGGACGAGGAGACGCAATGAACGATATTTGAACTTATAACTTATTTTAGGCTTTCATTATTATGTTTCTGCTACTCAAACAAAGTTTGGTTGAACATCAATAGTATTGGGTTTTATGAATTATTTTAACTGCTATACCTTATGTTTGATATGATGGATGGTTTGATATATTTGAACGCACCTGCCGTATTTAAGGACCTTATGAACAGGGTGTGCAAACCCTACCTGGACAAGTTCGTCATAGTATTCGTGAAGCCCACTTCTTAGGCCACGTAGTGAACAAGGATGGGATCCATGCCGATCCATCCAAGGTAGACTCGACCAGAAACTGGCCTGCACCACGTACTACAGACGGTTTACCAAGGATTTCTCGAAGATTGCTCAGCCGCTTATGCTACTGACACAGAAGGGTGTCACCTACCGTTGGGGAGACCCCCAGGAGACTGCTTTTCAGCACCTAAGGGATAGACTTTGCAGTGCACCTATCCTCTCTCTGCCAGAGGGCACAGATGACTTCGTGGTTTATTGTGATGCATCCATTCGGGGACTTGGATGTGTGTTAATGCAGCGCGACAAGGTTATTGCTTACGCTTCACGTCAACTCAAGATTCATAAACGGAACTACACGACGCACGATTTAGAGCTGGGAGCTGTTGTTTTCGCGCTTAAGATATGGCGACACTACCTGTACGGTACCGGGTGCACGATTTACACCGATCACAGGAGTCTCGAGCTTATCCTTAAACAAAAGGATTTGAACATGCGTCAACGGCGATGGGTCGAATTGCTGAACGACTACGAATGCGCCATCAAGTACCATCCAGGCAAGGCCAATGTTGTGGCTGACGCCCTCAGTCGGAAAGACACTCTACCACGGCGCGTGCGAGCGCTACAGCTTACAATTCAGTCTAGCCTTCCTACACAGATACGAAATGCTCTAATAGAAGCATTGAAGCCCGAAAACGTCAAGGCTGAAGCCTTACGCGGCTCACGACAGCAAATGGAACAGAAGGCCGACGACGCCTACCATGAAATGGGGTGTATTTGGGTCCCACTTTATGGCGGTCTACGCGAACTTGTAATGGACGAAGCTCACAAGTCTCGTTACTCGGTACACCCAGGGTCGGACAAAAATGTACCACGACATCAGAACTGGTGGCCTAGCATGAAGGTCCACATTGCTACTTACGTCGGCAAATGCCTGACCTGTGCGAGAGTCAAGGTGGAATACCAGAACCAACGGGCCTACTTCAGCAGCCTAAGATACCGCAATGGAAATGGGAAGAAATTTCCATGGATTTCGTTACAGGCCTACCTAGATCCCAGCGTGGGAATGATACCATATGGGTGATCGTGGATCGACTCACCAAGTCTGCACACTTCCTAGCTATAAAGGAAACGGATAAGTTCTCCACTCTCGCAGACGTTTATCTTAAAGAAGTTGTTTCGAGGCACGGAGTGCCCACACCCATCATTTCGGATCGCGATGCTCGATTCACGTCAGAGCTATGGCAAGCAATGCACAAAATCTTTTGGCTCACGATTAGACATGAGCACAGCATATCACCCTCAGACGGATGGGCAGTCTGAGCGAACGATTCAAACTCTTGAAGACATGCTTCGAGCATGCGTTATCGACTTTGGCAACGGCTGGGAAAAGCACCTCCCTTTGGTGGAGTCCTCATATAATAACAGTTATCACACCAGCATTCAAGCCGCTCCATTCGAGGCATTGTACGGGCGTAAATGCCGGTCACCTCTCTGTTGGGAAGCCTCCACTAATGCATATACGATTTGTTATAACGAACTTATTAACTGTGAACTCGCTCAACTAGTTGTTGACTCTCTGCTGCATGCCTTGCAGGACCTTAGGTACAATTGGAGCTTGCACAGGGAGGAGCAGGTCGTTGTGGGACATGGATTGATGATGCCATGTTAACTATCTAAACATTTGAATTTATGATTTACCTTGGGTTTACATGCTTATGCTTCCGCTACACACTTATTGATGTTTAGTTTTGAAAACACCTTTCGTATTGATGAATGACTTTTACTATTTACCAATATGTTCAATATGATTGGTGGCTTGATCCTGGTCAGTCACGCCTCCAAGCGGTGATACACCGCGTGTGGATTTTGGGGGTGTGACAGGCAACAACCCCATCAGAACCAGGGCTTTAAGAAGGGGTGTTTCCAGTGCTGGGACGAGGGCCACATCAAGCGGGATTGCCCTCAGCTGAATCAGAATGCCAACGATAACAACCGCCAGAACAACAACAACAATGCTGGGAACAACAACAATGGCAACAATGGGGGCAATGGTGCCCGTGGAAGGGTATTTACGATCGGTGCTGGTCATGCTAGGAACGACGGCAATGTCGTGACTGGTACGTTTTCTGTGAACAATCTTATTGCTTCTATGTTATTTGATTCCGGTGCCGATTGGAGTTATGTGTCCCTAGAGTTTGGTCAACGATTAGGGTTAGCTCCAACACCTTTAGAAGTTAAGCATGTAGTAGAATTAGCTGATGGTAAAACGATTGAAGCTTCGCATGTCCTATTTGGGTGTAAACTTGATCTTGTGGGTCAAGTGTTTGATATTGATCTCCTTCCTGTCACCCTCGGTAGTTTTGATATTGTGGTTCGTATGGATTGGCTGTCTAAACACCAAGCTGAGATTCTGTGTAAAGAGAAGATTGTACGTATTCCTCTCTCTGGTAGAGAGTCATTATCGGTTCAGGGGCATCGCAGTGGTGCGACGGTTGGTATCATCTCAGCTATGCAAGCGCAGAAATGTCTACGAAAGGGGTATCCCGCTGTTTTAGCACTTGTTACTGATACTCCGTCAGGAGAAAGAAAGATCGAGGATCTGCCAGTTGTACGCGAATTTACCGCTGTGTTTCCTGAGGAACTTCCTGGTTTACCTCCTCACCGCCAAGTGGAATTTCAGATTGATCTTGCGCCAGGAGCGGCCCCAATTGCTCATGCTCCTTATCGTTTAGCACCTGGAGCGTTGCAAGAGCTGTCTAACCAGCTGCAAGAGTTATTGGACAGAGGCTTTATTCGACCCAGTTCTTCACCTTGGGGAGCCCCATTTTTGTTTGTGAAGAAGAAAGACGAGTCCTTTCGCATGTGCATCGATTATCGGGAACTCAACAAGGTGACTGTCAAGAACCGTTATCCATTGCCACGCATCGACGACTTATTTGACCAGTTGCAAGGGTCAAGTTTTTATTCGAAGATCGACTTAAGATCGGGCTATCATCAGGTGAGAGTCCGAGAGGAGGATGTTCCAAAAACGGCTTTTCAAACGCGGTATGGGCATTATGAGTTTTTAGTTATGCCGTTTGGGTTGACGAACGCACCAGCGGTCTTCATGGATCTCATGAACCGTGTATGCAAACCGTATCTCGAAGATTTCGTTATAGTATTCATCGACGACATTTTGATCTACTCGAAGAGCAAGGAAGATCACGAGCGGCACCTGCGTCTTATTTTGGAACTCCTCGGGAAGGAGCAACTCTATGCGAAGTTTTCTAAGTATGACTTCTGGATTCGGGAGGTACACTTTCTTGGGCACATTGTTAATGAATTGGGGATACACGTGGATCCTGAAAAGGTTGATGATGTTAGAAATTGGGCGGCACCAAAGAATCCTTCGGAGGAGCGACAATTTCTTGGTCTCGCTGGGTATTATCGAAGATTTATTAAAGACTTTTCGAAGATCGCGCAACCCCTCACCTCGTTGACGCTGAAGGGCGGAGTATACTCTTGGGGGAACGAAACAAGAAGAGGCTTTCCAGTTATTAAAACAGAAACTCTGTAGTGCACCGATTTTGTCCCTACCTGAAGGTACATAAGATTTTGTGGTATATTGTGATGCTTCTATTCAGGGTCTTGGATGCGTGCTGATGCAACGCAACAATGTGATAGCTTACGCCTCTCGACAGTTGAAGGTTCACGAGAGGAATTATACGACACACGACTTGGAGTTGGGAGCTTTAGTATTTGCGCTCAAAATCTGGAGGCATTACCTGTACGGTGCTAAATGCACAATTTATACCGACCACAGGAGTCTTCAGCATATTTTCGACCAGAAGGATTTGAATATGCGACAGCGTCGCTGGGTAGAACTTTTAAACGATTATCATTGTGCAATCAAGTATCATCCGGGTAAGGCCAACGTTATGGCTGACGCTCTCAGTTGAAAGGAATCGAAACCCAAGCGTGTTCGCGCCTTGCAGCTCACCATTCATTCGAACCTACCTGACCAGATCCGTTCTGCACAAGCTGAAGCGTTGAAGGAAGAAAACTATGAAGCTGAGTATTTGCGGGGTATGGAGAAACGACTCGAGAAGAGATCAAATGGCATTTACTATTTTATGGAGCGGATATGGATTCCGTTGTTTGGTAACCTTAGAGATCTTGTGATGGAGGAAACACACAAGTCTCGATACTCTGTTTATCCAGGTTCAGATAAGATGTATCAGGACCTCAAAGTCATGTATTGGTGGCCGAAGATGAAAGCTCACATCGCGACTTATGTGAGTAAATGTTTGACCTGCTCGAAAGTTAAAGTGGAATACCAGAAACCGTCTGGATTGCTGCAACAACCAGAAATACCCATGTGGAAGTGGGAGCAAATCACAATAGATTTTGTCACTGGGCTACCTAGAACTCAAAACGGAAACGATACCATTTGGGTAATCGATGTTCGTCTCACAAAGTCAGCACACTTTCTAGCGATCAAGGAAACGGATAAGTTCTCCCAACTAGCCACTATCTATCTTAAAGAGGTGGTTTCTAGGCACGGGGTGCCGACATCTATTATTTCTGACCGTCACCCGCGTTTCATCTCAGATTTGTGGCAGTCGATGCACAAATCATTCGGCTCGCGTCTTGATATGAGCACTGCTTATCACCCGCAACCAGATGGTCAAAGTGAGCGAACCATCCAGACACTCGAGGATATGTTACGAGCATGCGTGATTGATTTTGGCAAGGGTTGGGAGAAACACTTGTTGCTGATAGAGTTTTCTTAAAACAATAGCTACCATACCATTATCCAGGCAGCTCCATTCGAAGCATTGTATGGGCGGAAATGTCGTTCACTTCTCTGTTTGGCTGAGGTGGGTGACAGCCAGGTCACAGGCCCTGAACTTGTGTTGGAAACTTCAGAAAAGATTGTGCAGATCAGGAACCATATGGCAGCAGCGCGCGACCGTCAGAAAAGCTACGCTGATAAGCGTAGAAAACCTTTGGAATTCGAAGTTAATGATCGTGTTATGTTGAAGGTCTCACCTTGGAAGGGTGTAGTGCGTTTTGGGAAACGCGACAAGCTTAACCCACGTTATGTTGGGCCATTTAAGATTTTGGAGCGAATTGGTAAAGTGGCCTACAAGCTGGAGTTACCCGCTGAGTTGGGTAACGTTCATGATGTTTTCCACGTATCGCAACTAAAGAAGTGTTTGTTCGATGAAACACTTGTGGTGTCGTTTCAAGAGTTAAAGATTGACGACAAGTTGCAGTTTGTCAAAGAACCAATTGAAATTATGGACCGGGAAGTCAAGGTTCGTAAGCACAGCCGTATTCCGATTGTACGAGTTCGTTGGAACTCAAGACGTGGACCGGAGTTCACATGGGAACGTGAGGATCAGATAAAGCTCAAGTACCCACATTTATTCCCAGATGACAAGTCTAAGTCTGACAAGTCTAAGTCTGGCAAACCTAAGTCTGCCACAACTAGTGAATTTCAGGACGAAATTCCCATTCAAGTTGGGGATGATGTGGCACCCGCGGAAAACACACCGTCATCCTGACTTGACGCCGTGCATTTGTGGATTGCTTATCAAAATTCGGGACGAAATTTCTTTCAAGTTGGGGATGATGTGACAACCTGAGATTTCAAGACCTTTCCCTTACGTGTTACCTATTTCGTATTTCGTTGATAATGGTATTATATGTAATATGTTGGATTGTTTTTGGTAGTTGATTGATTGTTTACTTAATAAAAACCTTTTATGGCAAAACCTCTTCACAACATTGCTCACCATGCACTGTTCGACGAAACATTACATGTTTCGTCACTTACATATTAGACGAAACTATTAGGGGTTACCGTTCAATGAAACTTGTGGAGTTTCACCATGGGGATCCTTCGTCACCCCGACCCAAACGAAGCCCAGCAAAGGCCCAACCAACTCCTTTTTAGAACGTGTATATAATAGCCACACCATTGATCAGTTGAAACCCTAGACTTTCCCTAAACTTAGTGACGGAAATTCCCTCATATCCCATTCGAGACTCTCATCCCCTAGGCACCACCGATCTATACCACATCAAGGTTAGTGTATAATCATTGTTACTGTATAAACATTGTTACTGGATGAGTTGTTGATGATTATGGTCCTATTGCTGTGATATAGTATGGATTAGGGTTATTATCAATTGTGTAAACCGATACTTGCATGATAAAGACTTGACATTTGATCTATGATTTTATGTACGAATTGGATTGGGTATGAACATGTATGCATATGAATTGATACGTTTTGTGATGATCTAGTGTTGCCTGTATGTAAACAGTTAATGGCCTTTAGATTAAACGAATGATCACTGTGTTCATATTACATAAGAAACTAGGGTTTTCATATTAAGGTTGTAGTCATAGTGTATATGATTCGGTTGGAATGTTTGGATGATGAATGTAACTGCTATCAAGAGATGATTGATTGATCCGTTAACTATGTCAATATGTGATTAACTGCAACTAGATTTCAGAGAGGGTAATCGTCTACTGTTGGCAGCGACGGAGGAGACTTCCCCGACGAAAGGCCATGGTTAGCGAAACACTCCCCTTGGAGATTCGTCACACACCTCGACGAAACATCTCAATGTTTCGTCACAAGAACCTCCGACGAATCACTGTAATGTTTCGTCACTCTCATGCCGACGAAACTTATGAAGTTTCGTCACCTTGAAGTTTCGCCATTAGGAACAGGAACTTGTAAACAAACTATAATTTGGTATGAGTATGATAATGAATGATTACATGTTGATCTTTGATAATGAATAATTACATGTTGATCTTTGCCTTTAGTGATGTCAGCTATGTTTGGGAAAACATAGTTCGGTTTTGATTAACACATTTAACTGTTGAATACTGTAAATAATAATTAATTATGACCAAGGGGACATGAATTGGTTCTTACGCATAACACACTTAACTGTTAAGCATTGTTACGGAACATACATGTGAATTGTGGTTATGAATGAGTTATATGACTGCTATGTGCTATTCGGTGATCGTTGATTGAATACACACTATGACTTTTATTTATACGTGAACCTTGCGAATGTGAAACTGATTACGCATACATGAATACCGTAGGCTCTGATTGATTTAGTGTGTGCGAGTAATTAATCATACCGAGCAAACCAAGGTGAGTTCACTACTCTTATTCCAAGCATGCATCCCGGGGAGGGATATCTGGTAATTGTTCCGGGGAGGAACATCGGGTTAACTGGGATGTTGGTTATTACACTCATTTCTATCATATAAGACCCCTTACATCTACCGATAGTTGTCGGGGAGGCAACGAGGTTATTAGTTGATATCACTATTAGGTTTAGCACCCTCACACCGTACCAGGGAGGACGGGCGTGAACTAATTATCTTGACCACTTGACCAATGTTTTGATAGAGGCATTGGGGTTGGGCAAAAACATCTTGTAGCCATCTACGGTATTCGAGTTAATAACAACATCAAATCGAATATGTGAAACGTTTTAATCTGGTAACTAGTATCTAAACACGTTAACAAAACTTTGAACTCACCAGCGTCGTCTGACACACTTGTCTGCATGCTTGCAGGTCGTTAGATTCTTGATTATGGACTTGCTATCTGGGAGTGCTGGAGTGGTCATGGGTCGAGACTCTTGGATACTTGCTTGTTGACTATGAACACATGTTTTGAAACAATTGATTTACCGTTTACATTATGCTTCCGCTGAACATTTACTTTGGTTAAACTTGTGACTTGGATTTATATTTCGAAATGAATGGAATGTTTTATTTAAATATTATGCGTAGTTCAATGTGATTGGTGGCTTGGATCCTGGTACGTCACACGCCCCGCGGTGATTCCGCATGTGGTATTTTGGGGGTGTGACATTTGATATTCAAGTGACATCCGTAACAAACTCAAGAGCACCAATAACATTAACAACGCCAAGTACCAAAAAATTCTATTAAGTGAAGAACAAACTAAGGTACAATGATCAAAATGTAATCATATGCTCATTATTCCTATATAATATAAATTAACGTAGGTCTTATGAACAATACATCGATTGGACAAAAACAGAGTGTTAATTATTGTTGTGCCATCCTCTTTGTATAAGGAATAGAGAGACAAACAGAGAGAAACAAGAGAAAGAGAATATGGTAAAGAGAGAGAAAGAGATTTAGGATCGGCCACAAATCCTTAGACCACCCGTAGTGATAGTGTGAAGTGGCGTGATGTTGCGACTTCACACCACATAACGCCGGCCATGCCGCCCCCAAGGGCGTGTTTTGTAAAAAAAACTTCGTTGGGCGTGTTTATTAATGTAGGTCCCGTTTTTCCGGTGGATCGATAACGTAAACCTATCCTTGTTTATCACGAACACGGTAACGGGTGCGGAATCCCCGTGACGGTGCAAACCAAACAAAGTGTATAAAATAACACGGATTAACCAAAGATTCAATATCTATTGATTAAACGGGATGAGTACAACCCAATAACTGATACACACACAGTTTATACAGACTCTCTCAAAGTCTCTCGGCACTCATCTATCTCACACAGAAACAAATGATGAGTATTTATACTAGACACATACCAGCTATGACGAAACAACAATAACTCTCGGCGAAACACACAAAGTCGACGAAACACACCTGTTTCGTCGACAAACACATTAATCATTTTCTGTTTCGTCGTTTACAAATTGAGCCCAAAGAAAGTCAAAGCCCACTTCAAGTAACGGCCCACATGTGAAGAATTACGGCCCAGATAACAAATCTGTGTCATTTGTTTTTGTAAGTTCAACATAGGACAAACTAATGACATCATCATGACATCACTAAGGTGATGTCATGGTGATGTGTTTGTGGGAATTTGCTTGCGGCGTTCCGTGTCTCGCGTGTCGAACTCTGGGGCGCACGACGGAGGAATGTCGTGTCGTCGGGCTTGAGCCGGACCTAACCGAGTCGACCAAGTCGAACTGAGCCGAGTCGAACCGAGTCGAGTCGTGTCCACATAAAGTGTACCAACAATCTCCCCCTTGGACGCTACTCGTGAGGTTCGTCTTTTGTGATGGTTCGTCTTCTGTGTCTTTCATGTCGGAGGATCTTCAAAGTCTTCACGCGTCGTAAGAAGAAAGTGTATCAACAAACTCCCTTTTCATTTAGGTAGTGTGTTAACAAACTCCCCCTTAAAATAAACTCTCCATTGAGTCATGCTCGTGAATCTTTTGATCTTCAATGCTTTAGATCCTTGTGGTGTTGATGAAGGGTCAGCGGCAACTCGATCATTTTATACTTTGAGTGCCTCCACTTCGTGTCTTCATTCCAAAGCTTGTCATCGAACATGTTCTCCTCGCCTTTAGCATCTGCACAAGCAAGAAAGCTAAACGCATAATGAGAACAACCGCTTGGAATATAGTTAACATTTAAACAAATGACACATATGAGATCAAATCTCAATCAAACACCAACCGACAACAGTTTGAAAGTTTAGAAAATGATCAATTTTAATCCTTTAACTTTCAAAACTCGTTAACTTCGACAGTTTATGAAGGTGCAATTGTTTTCCGGCTTACGATCAGGATTTTGGGTAGGATAGACTCGAGTTCCAACACCGGTCAATCAAAAATAAACTAGAAGCAAAATCTTTTTGGATTTTATAAAGTTTAAATTAAAACATACCTAAAATCTTTTTGAAATTCTTCATTTTTCAAATGTAAAGACGGAAAGCAATAAATAAATATATACAGAGATGCAGAAACGAAAGTAGTAAACAAAATATTTACAGACATTCTTTTTGCGAGTTTCGAGGGTAAGAGAATCATATCAGTGTACGGTCACGCCAAAACGCTCTTGTTGTTCAATTAGTTAACATTTAGATAAGCATCCTATAACAATTATCGGTATTGTTATCCACATAAGCTCAACTTATCAGATGTAATCATGGTAAGGGGATACGTTAAGGTATGATTTATACTTACCGACCGGTGTTCATCCACACATGACACATTCCCGTATCAAGGTATGCACGAGAGTTCATCTTACCGGTGAGTATACCGCTTATCATCCGTTTGACCGTTTAAAAGATGTGAGAAACTCACTTATTTGATTGAAAACAAGCCCTATGTGATAGAATCACTTATTGATGAGGAACTTGATTTTCAGATGCATGAAGGGCACAAGAGCAAGTCCGTGAACAGGTCAGTACTTTCGTACAGCAGAGAGACGAACTTGACTCCCGCAAAGAATCTGTGATATTTTATCACTTATTTTGTTTGGACATGTGATTGTTGATCACTTATTGAGGTCGAATGCAGTATGTACACGTATGTATAGTATCATGGAAGATCTAGACTTCGTCTCCGTTTGTTTTTACGGTTTGATACAACCATGATACCCAGATGATAAACAGCATAAAGACCGAATATCTCAGAACCTCGGCAATCTCTCAAACGAAATTTCGGTACTAAGACCATATGCCAATGTGCGGTTCCCACCTGGTCTTCAGTCGATTTAAGATTTATATCACCCTGCACACTTTAATATGATTGTGAGCCTACCGATACATCTTATATAGAGCTGCTTAACATTTTCATTTTGCATTCCAGTTCGAAGAGGTTTAGACAGACCACTGATCTACTATCATTTTCTCTTTTTCTCGCCAGGAAACTCATTTTTGTTTTCAATGTTTTTGCGCTGTTGAAATTTTTCACTGTTTTTGAATTTTCAAATTTGGATTTACTCCCCCTAAAATCAACAAACTACGATAAATTTTAAAAACACAAAGGATATTTACAAAAACGATTCCCCGATGTCGGTTAACTCATGTTTTACCTCAATGCCGTTTACCAAAATTAAGTTTAATCAGAATTGATTTATCGAATTTTGGAAAAATGATTTGGCACGTCGGTAAGCGGTGTGGACCATGACAACATTGTCTGGCCAAAGAGTGCAGCGAGATGATAAAAAAATTTATAAAGCAGCTTAAATATCGACAAGTATAGGAGAGATTAGAAATTTAAAACCGTATCCTGCAACTGCTTCGTGCATTGCAATGAATCTGAGTGCTCTCCCAAACTGGATATCCACCCGGTGTGGATTTCAAAGTCGATTTTGTAGCTACTTAGAAATCTCTTCACAGCAACAAGATCAGAAACCTTTGGTTCCGGCTGGTCTTCCATATTGCACCAGCGAAGGTCTTTATCTTTCTCTTGAGAAGTAGTGTGCGGTTGAGCAATCCATGCCAAGGCATCCGCACACCCGGTTGGTTTGTTCAACAAACACATTTTCTTCAATCACACCACGAAGAAATGTACACTGCACGTTCATCTTGTTGATTATGAATCTTCAGACGTGCTGCAGGTGCGTACATTTTGATTTGAATCTACCATGGGGACCCGATCAAAGCCTTGAACAATCAAACTCTTGGAATGATTTTCATTTTGTCGAAGCTTTTCAAATTCTCTCGACAGACAATTCTGTCTTCTCTTCTTTTTCTCTCCATCAAAGGCAACAATTTCTTCTGTCGCCTATCTTGTGCAAGGACGATCCACTATCAACAATCTTACGATTATCGATAGTTCCTCCTGGAACATCCTACACACTCACTCAGAGATTAGTTGGAGAGGGGGACCCAAGCCTTAACAGACTTGGGTCGTCCTTCATCATCGAAGATTGTGACTTCGATTTCCTGATGATTTTCAAACACAACACCTCCCCCTGAACTATCACCCGTCTTAGGTTTCCAAGTTTGTTTTTGTTTACCAGATTGAGTTTTGTAAACAGATTTTGAAACTTCTGGTTTTAAAGGTTGTGAAGAACTTGGTTCCCTTTTAACCGTTTCGACTTCAGATTTTAAAGCCTTTTCAACAGCTTTGATGTTTTGACGTCGTTGTGGGTGAACCTTTTCAGGTGGTGCTCTTTCAACAAATTTATCTTTTGGAGTGTTTGAGCAGTTCTTAATGATATGCCCAAACTCCCCACATTTAAAACACGTTCTCCTTTCCACAAACTTAGGAGAATTTGTTCGACCAACAGATTTCAAACCAGTAGAACCTGAGGTACTTGCTCTTTCATCACACCCGTTTGTGTGTTGAGTGTAATTGTTTTGACTGTTACGTTTTAAAATCTTGACTTGTTGGATAAAATCGGTGTTTGATTTGTTTTCAAAAGTCTCAATTTTATCAGTACCCCTTGATGCTACAAACTTGACATCTTTTGCTTTCTTCTTGTAACGAGCTCCTTTTGATTCAACCTTAGCCTTTGGCTTTGGAGCTCGTTGTTGCTGTTGTTTACCCTTAGAAGCAACAGGTTGTTGTTTAGTCGGTAATTTTTGGTTTCCAAATTGTTTCCTCACTTCAGCTTTTGGAATAGGATCACACTGAGTTACTGAAACTCTCGGGATCGCTTTTCCCAAAAACTTAGTGGTACTATCTTCAAACACTTTATCAATCAAGGATTGATTGACGTTTTTAATGGGAAAATCTTTGTTTGAGTAAATTTTACTATCACCGACCAATGTATACAACACATTGTTATTGCTCTTAACAGCAGGCACACATTCATTTTCATCTTTGACATCCTTGACAGGATCTATCACTTGCTTGGCAACATGTTGCACGATAGGAGTAGGAGGATCACAAAGAATATGATTCTCAATTGGAATTTCTACTCCTTTCGTCTCATCAAGTGATTCATCCTGGTCATTCACATCTGATTCATCATCCGACGAATCATAGTCCTCAATGGTTGGAGGACTTTGATTTGAGGCACATGATGACTTTTCTTTGTTATCAGATGAGCCCTCCGATGAATTGTCCGGTTTGAACCCTAGGCCAGTAGTAACTTCCTCATAATCAAGAGGCACACTGGGTTCATACCGAGGCATATCCTCTTCATCGGGCGACTTGGTATAGTCGTGTCTCAAAGGGGGTGGACACTTCCTATAACCAACGCCTTTCACATTCCCTTTCAGCTGTTGAACATCAATGATGTGATCGAGCACATATCGGGAATTAGAATAACTCTCCAATTTGAGCTTGATCGCTTCATATTCACACTTGGCCACGGCTAGCTCTTTCTTGGTTTCCTCAATGATATTAATGTAGTTATTAATACCAATTTGTTTGTTGAAAACAGTTTTTGTTAATTCGGAAACACTTTTCTTTTGGGTTTCAATAACTGTTTTAAACTCCTTTTCATTGCGAGCTAAGGCCATGTTTGCCTCTTTGCACTTTGAAAGTTCAACAACCAAACTCTGATTGTGACTATGAACCGTTTCAGATTCACGTTTCAATTCAGCACATTCATGTTTTAATTCTTCAAAAGCATGTTTAGCATTAGCACATTCATGTTTCAAATCAGCACAATCACTACATATGCTAGGAGTTTCAGAATTTACCTGACTCGAAGAGGCTGTGACATTAGCCATAAAGGCAGTCTGAGAAGAGAAAGATCCATCTTCAGTGAGAATCTTCTCCATTTCTTTTGAAGTAGCATCAGCTTTCTTGATCAAGTCAGATTTCTTGTTAGCATCATTCAACAAATTATCAGCTTCAGAATCAGTTCTTTCATTCAAATTCGATTCTTCATCCGAACTGCCATTGTATCCCGAACTATCATCTTTTCCTGAAGATTCACCATCGCTGACATTCTTGATGATTTCGGCATAAAACGCAGTTCTTGTTTGATCACTGTTTCCCAACTGTTGGGCCGGACCACAATCGACACTTGGATCGAATTGAGGTTGTGTTGTGGAAACTTGAGGTTGAGGTTGGGGTTTAGATTGCGAAAGATAAGCATTTTGATTGAACTGTGGAAACGGAGATGAGTTTGTATTTGATACAAACCCCGTTTGTAACTTTGGTTGCTGAGCTGAACTGGAACTAGCTAACGGGTTAAAACCTCCTCCAAGATACATTTCGGTATTTTGAGGAGCAGGAATTCGTTTAGCTTTCCGAATTTCTTCTTCGTTCTTGTGCTTCAACTTCTGAATGAATTCATAGATATTAACATTGACAGCATCTAGAACGCCCGTATGCTTTAAAAGTTCAATAAATGGGCTCCACTTTGGAGGTAGAGCATCAGCAAACCGTGCTACAATTTCCTGTTGAGATGCAAGAACACCAACATAATGCATTTCACTCATCAAATGATAATAACGAGTAATTATATCATTTAGGGTTTCATTCTCTAAAAAATGAAATGATTCGAATTTCTTCTTCAACAGATCATGCCGTATCTTTCTAGTAGCTGCATATTCTTCTCCTCTTGCTACCAAAAGATTCTGTATGTTTTGATTTTGATTCGACACCATTGCCCATTGACTTGCACTTATTGACTGTTGTTGTTGAGGTATGGTACGATTCATATATTCGGCCATCGACATCTGTTTTAGATCTGGTAGTGGATCCGTACTCCAATCCCAAGGGCTTGTGCAACTCATGTTTGATGTATGTAAGTTGAAAACCTGATCACACACTTGAAAACAAACAGTTAAATTAGTTTTGCAAAGCCTCTGTGTAAAAATTGACAACAGTCTCGACGAAACACTATCGACGAAACTGAGTGATTGCTGAATTGTGACGAAACAAGATGATGTCTTATGATACACGACGAAACAATTTTGAGACCCTATCGACGAAACAGAATTTGTTGACGTGTCGACGAAACTGATTATGCTTTGATGTGTCGACGAAACAGAAATGAAACCTTGTTGACGAAACAGAATTGTAAACTTTTGTCGACGAAACAGTTGTTGTATGTTGATATTGGCGAAACACTTGACTTGTTACGAAACAGATTTATAAACTGTTGAAGCCCAGTTTAATTTGAAGCCCAAAACACTTTGAAGCCCACGTGAAGCCCAATACACATGCACGACGAAATGGATTTGTAATTTAATCAATTTTGACGAAACACATGTTATGATTTAAATAATTGAGCCGACATATTAGACTGTTGACCACTAATTGACTGATATGTATTTATATATCCGACGAAACAAAAAATTGTTGTTGGATTTGTGATGACGAAACAAGTGAGGTTTTGGGATAAGATTTTAAGATATTTTCAAATAGTCCTTATCAACTTCTACACAAGACACAATTTTCAAACCCACATGCTTTGTCTGCCATGCACACTCCTTTTCAAGACAACTTTTTCAGTAAACTATTATGGCTTTGTACTCACAAGTCAAATTAATATATAATAAACAACAACACTTTAGTTCAAACAAAAATCCAGATCAAACATAGATTTTATATAAAAAAAATTATGAACACTTTGAAGATCACCAAGAACAGTGATGAACTCGATGGGTTTTCCGGTCACCGGAAAAATTATCGAATACGATTTTGCTTAAACTTCAACAAAAACCCACTAGTAACATGTAAACATTCAAACAAACAAGGTTTTTGAACAAACTTTTAGCAAAATAATAGGATAATCACAGATTTAAAAGACTTTTTCCAGAAAATATATAAACTTTTTAAGAACAAAATCTGAAAAATCACTAAAAACCACTTGATAAAAATCCAAACTTGTTTGGTTTTAAACAAGGAAAAGAGCCAAAGCTCTGATACCAATTGTAGGTCCCGTTTTTCCGGTGGATCGATAACGTAAACCTATCCTTGTTTATCACGAACACGGTAACGGGTGCGGAATCCCCGTGACGGTGCAAACCAAACAAAGTGTATAAAATAACACGGATTAACCAAAGATTCAATATCTATTGATTAAACGGGATGAGTACAACCCAATAACTGATACACACACAGTTTATACAGACTCTCTCAAAGTCTCTCGGCACTCATCTATCTCACACAGAAACAAATGATGAGTATTTATACTAGACACATACCAGCTATGACGAAACAACAATAACTCTCGGCGAAACACACAAAGTCGACGAAACACACCTGTTTCGTCGACAAACACATTAATCATTTTCTGTTTCGTCGTTTACAAATTGAGCCCAAAGAAAGTCAAAGCCCACTTCAAGTAACGGCCCACATGTAAGAATTACGGCCCAGATAACAAATCTGTGTCATTTGTTTTTGTAAGTTCAACATAGGACAAACTAATGACATCATCATGACATCACTAAGGTGATGTCATGGTGATGTGTTTGTGGGAATTTGCTTGCGGCGTTCCGTGTCTCGCGTGTCGAACTCTGGGGCGCACGACGGAGGAATGTCGTGTCGTCGGGCTTGAGCCGGACCTAACCGAGTCGACCAAGTCGAACTGAGCCGAGTCGAACCGAGTCGAGTCGTGTCCACATAAAGTGTACCAACAATTAAAACGTCGGACAAGTGATCAGGGGCGGACCCACATTAAACGGGTCGGGGTCCCCGGACCCCAATGTTTTTTAAAAAATTAGTAGATCCGGTATATTAAATTTTATAAGGACTCCATAATTACAATTAGGTGGACACCCTAAAAAGAAAAGGAAAGCTAGTGTAGTGGCAAACCTCTCTTTTTATCAACAAGAGGTCATGAGTTCAATTCTTGTATAGCCTCTTTTTTCTGTTTTCTTTTTTAAATCTAATTCAAACCTCGTTCTGACCTGACCCATTGATGACCGACCCGAAAATTTTAACGTTTTGTTCTGAAAATTTTGGACACCGAAAAAATGGACCCCATTGTAAAAAAATCATGGATCCGCCACTGCAAGTGATGGTTTGGCCAATAGAGCCGTTAGGCAACGGTCAACTTTAAAAAAAAAAAAACTTCAATATCACTCTCTGTATATAAACTCGTACTCACACCTCACACACACCTCTCATAAAACAAACACTTACCTACACCAAATACATAAAAACACATACCCACATCAAATGCGTTCCAATATAGCATATTGCGCGTTAGCTTTGGATTTGGTCCAACATGCATAGTCGGTTCGGTATATTTCACGAGGTGAAGAAAAAGGACAAGATGAAGACCAAGGCGAAGATGACAACGAAGGCAAAAATGAAGATGAGTATGGCGAAAGCGAAGATGAAAATTAAGACGAATAGTATTATTTGTGTGTTTTTTTAATATTAATGTAATTTTTTATTTAATGTGATATTATTTGACGTATTTTCCTAAAAAAGAAAAGAAATTAAAAATAAATAATTGGGTAATCATTCCAAGGACATTATACCACTACATCACTTTTGAACTTCACCCCCCGTAATGCCCTATGCTGTTTGGGATGTCACATGTCGTTTCATGCCCAAGGGAGGGACTTGGAGATCAAGCCCCACTACACATGGTCTTACGACGGATTCACGGCGACGGCATCACTACCTTACGTGTACACTACCACAACACACTAACCGGAGGACGAGGGTTCCATCATTCAGGGGTGGATTCAGCCCACATTTGTGGGTTCCCAGGATCCCAGTGCGTTTGAAAAAAAAAAACGGAAAAAAATAACAAGAACTTTGTAGAATTTAGAAAAAAATTAGTGAAAATTAAAGAGAATTTACCAAAAGGAACCCATTGGAATAAAATTATGTATCCGCCGCTGCCATCATTGATGTCGGTTTGGTGGTAGAAGTGACAGTGGTTCTACTCACATGGTCTAGGTGGTGTACGAGGTTGACCGGAGGCAGCGACGGAATTTGGAACTAGGGTTCCAGTGACGACATGCAACCCCGCACACTTAGGTATTCACCCCCAAATAGGTACGTATTCCTACGAATGAGGTTGGACTTAACATCCATTGCTCTATTTCTTTACATGAGTATAGCTTATTGGGTCGAATTGATTTATGAGGGTGTTTGATGTGGTCATCTTCGTGTACTTTTTTACTCTAAACTAAACATATATAATTATGATTTAGTTTAGACTTATTTATTAGGAACAAGTTGTATACGAAGCATCAAACTTAGATATAACTAAAATTCAAAGAAACAAGAAGTTGACATCCCTAAAAAACTAAGAAACCACCATATTATTGTTTTTAGTCTTACTCACCAAATTTTGTGGTTAAAACAGTTAAAAGTGAATAAAAAAATCTGTTGTATTAAAAAGAGTAAATTGACATTGTAGTCCCTGAGTTTTTGTCCAAATTGTCATTTTAGTCCAAATAGTTTTTTCTTCTTATTTGGGCCCCTGACTTTTCCTTTTTCTTGCCATTTTGATCACATTGTCTAATTTAGTCTAAAAACCAGGTTATAATCAGGGGTATTTTTGGCATTAAATTATTATGAGGTTTATAAATTATGTTGTAAACTAACCCTGGTTATCACTACACAACAGTTATGCCAAAAATACCCCTGGTTCTAACCAGATTTTTAGACTGAGTTAGGCAATGTGATCAAAATAGCAAGAAAATGGAAATGTCAGCGACCCAGAGAAGAAAAAAAATCTATTTGGGCTAAAATGACAATTTAGACCAAACATCAGAAACTAAAATGACAATTTACTCTATTAAAAAGTTTTGTTTTCTTGTTTTCTTATTTTCTTAAACTAAAAATTCTCGTAATAAACATCAAACATGAATGAATAAGGCTATTCGGTATGGTCACGTTCACGACGGTCCTCCAATGGTGGGCCCCCTTTCTTTCTTCTCGACGTCCTCTCCATCACCCCATCCCGCCCCCCCCCCCCCCCCCCCCCCCCCCTTCATCCCGTCACCATACTGACCAGTCTAAGTGTCCAACATTGAAGACGATGGTGACAAATCATTTGATATAAAGAGTCCATGTTTGCTCCTACCCGTGCGATCATTAATCAACCATCACTTCAAGCTCCCCTTTCCCACCAATTTCTTTCACTTTTTGAAATCAATATACTATCATTCATCAGTTTCCAGTTTCAGAATCATGCCCATGAACCCCATCTGGGTTGTATCACGAGACTTACGGTAACTTTTCATCATCTAATGCTTTTCTTTATCATCACGAAACCATTAATTGCATTGCATGGCTTCTGGGTTTTGTATTTGTATTCCTCAATTGAGGTTTCTTGGGTTTCTTTGCCTTGCACACCAGGTGTTTGATAAATTCCTTCTGTGAGAAATGGGTTTGATTTCGTATATATAAGCTTTGGTTACATACACGGTGTCATTCCATTGTGTGTTCATTGTTTGTTTTGACTGGATAATCAAATGGAAGCTTTGGATTTGATTCAGAAAATTGTGATTGTTTTGGTTTGTTTGTATCTGTCTTGGAGGATCATTAGATACTTATGGAGCTTTGTGGATGTTGAAAAAGATCCTCTTATTGTGCTTGTTACTGGGGCTGCAGGCATGTTCTTGACCAACTATCAAGTCTGCTTGCATAGTTGTTTTCGCAATTAATTGTTTACAGTTTATTATTTTGGTCTTAATCTTCGAGTTCGGTCTTACAAACTTCTTTTGCAATAAAGTTCTTCGCTTTTTGAAAAGAAAACTAATAAAATATGTTAACGAGTAGTGTCTAGTTTTTATTGTTCCGTTACATGCTCGTTTCTTGATTCTTGTAAGTAATTAAAAAATAAAAATCAACTTATGTATCAGGTCAAATAGGCTATGCCCTACTTCCGATGATTGCGAGAGGGGCAATGTTGGGTCGAGATCAACCTGTAATTATACACATGCTTGATATCGAGCCAAATGCTGAAACGTTAATAGGGGTAAAAATGGAATTGATGGATGGAGCTTTCCCTCTTCTTAAAGGTTAATATTCAACACATCAATGTTCATGTACAGTTGTTTATAAAAAATATGAATATGAATTGTGTTTGACTTCTTGAAGATATTTTTTATGTATCTTGTAGGTGTTATTGCGACAACTGATGTTATTGAAGCTTGTAAAGGTGTTGATGTTGCAATAATGCTCGGTGGATTCCCTCATAAAAAAGATGATAACAAAGATTTAATATTTAGTAATGTTGCTATATATAAAGCTCAAGCTTCGGCTTTGGAACAGCATGCTGATCCAGATTGCAAGGTTTGTGTCTATTGTTTATTTGATAGGTGAAAATTGAAAATATATATATATATATAAATAAAAGATAAATTGGCAGGTGCTTGTGGTTGCTAATCCTGCAAATACAAATGCACTAATCTTGAAAGAATATGCACCTTCGATCCTAGAAGAGAATATTACATCCCTCACAAGATTAGATCATAATCGTGCATTAAGCCAGATAGCAGAGAAATTAAATGTAAATGTCGGTGATGTAAAAAACGTTATAATTTGGGGAAATCACTCTTCGAATCTATATCCAGACGCCAATCATGCTACAGTCAATACTGGTGTGGGACATGAATCTGTGAAAGAACTTATTGATGATGATCATTGGTAGGTGTTATTTATATTCTATAGCCTTAAACTCTCTAAAATTTGTAACTTTATTCAAAGAGTAAAATGCCATTTTCGTCCCTGAGGTTTGGTCAGTTTTGCGACTTTCGTCCAAAGGTTTGTTTTTTCGCATTTGGATCCAAAAGGTTTGAAATCTTGCCATTTTCATCTGGATCGTTAACTCCATCCATTTTTCTCAGTTAAGTCAGAGGTATTTCCGTCTTTTTTGTTAACTTAAAGGGCAATTCGCTCTTTTTCACTTTATGTACAAGCATTTAACATAATGTACAAGTATTCAAAAGATCGAATTGCCCTTTAAGTTAACAAAAAGAACGAAAATACCCTTGATTTAACGGAGAAAAATCGATGGAGTTAACGAGCCGGATGAAAATGGCAAGATTTCAAACCTTTTGGATCCATATGCGGAAAAACAAACATTTGGACGAAAATCGCAAAACTGGCCAAACCTTAGGTACGGAAATGGCATTCTACTCTTATTCAAAATTTGGATCACTTATGTTGTTGATTATGTTTAATGGTTCAGGTTGAACACAAATTTCATCACAAATGTACAAACGAGAGGTCAAACTATTGTCAAAGCTCGAAGGTTGTCTTGTGCATCTTCTGCTGCAATTTCCGTGTGTGATCATATGCGGGATTGGATTCTCGGTACTCCAATGGTATGGTTTTGTCTTCAAATTTTCCTCATTTTATTTACCTTTTTTTTTTCTTTGTTGATAACACTGAGATCCCGTCACTGGAAAACTCATGAGTCCCCCAGTACAATGCTAACAGATTTTATATTTATTTTATAATCTTCTTAATTTTATTTTCATATTTCGGGAGTCAGGGAACATGGGTGTCGATGGGAGTTTATTCTGACGGGTCTTATGGCATCCAACCGGGCTTGATTTATTCTTTTCCGGTCACTTGTGAGAAAGGCGAATGGTCGATCGTTCAAGGTATTTTTCCATTGAACATCCTATATTGTATATGGTGTATATGAACTTCAACTTTTTTAATGTGGGAATGACGAATTAATTAGAAATTAAATTAAATAATTATTCTGCAATGGTGCAGGACTAAAGATTGATGAGTTTGCTAGGGGGAAGATGGATGCTTTACAAAGAGAGCTCATTGAAGAGAAAAGAGTGGCCTACTCTTACCTCCATTGAAAATCTTATTTATATTAAAGCTTGTGGTTATTAATTAATGTTAGTATTAACCATAAATAAATCAATTTCTCTTTTGCACTTATGAATTTACTATTTTGTCCTTCATTTCCAGGTTCACTTGTTCATAAGTCATAACCAAAAGGGCAACTTTGTTACACTTTTTTTCCTTTTAAAAAATAACAACCTGAAAATTTATAGGTAAATACAACAATTACCTCAAAATATAATTACCAAATTCTGTATCATAGTTTGTACTTTGTAGTGACAAGTGAAAAGAACTTATACCTAGAGATGGGCATAATAACCGGTTCCAAACCCGAACCGGTAGAACCGACCCGTACCCGGTTCTAGTTCCAACCCGATGTATAGAAGAACCGGTTCTGGGTTCAAAATACCTGGCGGTTCTTACCCGGTTCCATATTTCTTGATAATAAACAGGTCGTACCCGGTTCTTCCAGTACCCGGTTCCACTGTACCCGGTAATAAGTTACCGTTAGAACCGGTTACTAGCCGTTAGAATCGATTCTTGTAGGTTGCATCATAACTAAACAAACATAACACACCAAACATAACTAAACATAACACACCATACTTAACTAAACAAACGGGTTACATCAGACACACTAAACATTTGAAGAACCGGTCCAGGATCCTTCACCCTTTTCATTTTTCGTCTTGGTCACAGGGCAATGGCGGTCGATGTGTTTCTTAAGCGTCGAGTTGGTGGCCGCTTTCATGAACTTTCCGCAACCTTTGCACCTAGCCATCTCATGGTTATCGGTCATCAAACACAAATCGAAATGCTTCCAAATTGACGGGTTTCGTTTGGTTTCTGAAGAAACACGTAACTAATTTTAGGTTAATTAGGTGGTTTATGTTTCAAACATGAGGGTTAATCTTCTTAAATCTTTTCTGAGCTCCAATGTGATCTTTCCTTCCTGTAAAACAACAACACCGTTAGCTCGTTAAGAGGGGAATATGGGGGTTTCCCTTTTAACCAGGCTCCGACGTGAGAATAAGTAACTGTTTTGAGGACAATTAAGTGTGTGTTAAGAGTGAAAGTAGAGAGAACATAATGTTTAACCTGTGGTATGAATGTCCATATTTATAGCCGGAGTGGTGAAAGAGGAGATGGGCTGATGGGCCTTGGGCCGGAAGGCGACGACAAGGAATATCCTCTTTGTCTTACTGGTATCGACCATTAGTGGCTTTTAGAAGATATTCGGTGCTGGCGCACCTTGATTGGAGCCACGTGTCCAAGTTGTCGTCCCTGTCGCCCATCTGACATCAGCAGGTGAGTGGAGATCATGGGGGCAGTTGTCGCTGCCCCCTGATTGGTGCCACGTAAGCGTCCTTGTGTACCTTTGGTCTCCTGCACGATTGTTAATCGTGGAGCACGATATAGTACAGCCTGTTGGACGCTGATTAGCTCGATTTTCTGCCACTTGTACCTTTGATACTTCCTAAAGTGGCCCTGCGCTCTGGATCTCGCGCGGCCTTGTTGTGTGCACACCTAGCCGGCGCGAGCTTGTAGGAGTCGAGGGTTCTTATTCAGGATGTTAAGGGTAGAAACTGACATTGTCTTGCTTAGACCTCGCGCGCGGTCTTGTTGTTGACAAGGTAGCCCGCGCAGGGTATGCAGAATATCCAGTTTATTGAATAAGAAGGAGTATGGTTCAGCGCGCGACCTGATTGGTCTGCGCGGCTTTTGGGACCATACCCCTTCAGTTTCCAAAACCATAACAACCTCGTCATTGCATGCCATTGTATCTTCGAAAATATGAAATCAAATGTTGAAGTGTTGAATGTTTGTAGTAGTAAGGAAAGGGAATGGAGAAGATGGGGTACATATACAAAAAAAAAAACCGATTTTTATATTATATAATCGGTTTCCAACGGTATTATATTCGTTGGAACCGGTTCCAACAGTAAGTGGCAGCTTTTTGGTTTGAAAATCCAACAGAACCGGTTCCAAACAGTACCCGGAACCGGGTCCAGAGTACCCGTAACCGGTTACATCGGTTCTAGTTTTATTGACGACTACTCGGGTTCAACCCGGAACCGGTTCTTCAGAGAACCCGGTTCCCCTAACTAGTATCAGTACCCGGGTACGGGTAGGAACCGGTTCCGGGTATTAATAATACCCGATTATGCCCATCTCTACCTATATCAGTTTTGGTTTAAATTTAAATTGTGTGGACATAGGTTGAGTTTGAGAGAGTGAGAGGGGGAAAAATGGAAGATGATGGGTTTTTGTTTTGAACCAAATTTATAGGTAAATACACCAGTTTCAGACCCGGGTTTAGAAAAAGGAACCAACCTGGAACCAACGGAACCGGTTCCACCTTTACCCGATCAAAACCCGGACCCGAACCATTCAATACCCAAAAAAACTCGGCCAAACTGGTCACAACTCGGTCAAAAATCCGAACGTACCTGGAACCTGTTGTTGACTTTGTTGACCAAACCCTGACCCGGTTCCTACCCGGGTTAGAAAAAGGAACCAACCCGGTACCCCCAGAACCAGTTCCACCTTTACCCGGTCAAAACCCGGACCCGAACCATTCAGTACCCCCACCCCCCCCCCCCCCCCCCCAAAAAAAAAAAAAAAAAAAAACCCTCGGCCAACTTGGTCAAAACTCGGTCAAAAATCCGAACGTACCCGAAAGCGGTTGTTGACTTTGTTGACCAAACCCGGACCTGGTTCCTACCTGGTTCCGGTTCTAAAAAAACCCCTTTTGTGCACCTCTATTATAACCCGCCTAAACCCTAAAGTATACGTGAATCTATACACGATATGGTGTCAAATGTAGGGATGCTTAACTAGTTCAACGACAACTCGGGTTGGCTCGTTTATCTTAACCTTATCGAGCTAAAATTTTGAGCTCGAGCCAACACATTTTTCTTTACAAATATTAATAATAAACTGTTTTTTTTTTTTTACAGAATTTACAAATATACTTGATATGTATGATAATCTAAATAACTTTTAAAAGTTCAATACATAAGCATATTAATTTTTAGGACTACATAAGTTCCATAATATAGTTACCAAATAAACTATTAAACTAATAAACTGTAATTGCTCAAAATACACAACACAATCTGTAGTATTTCTTTCACCTCAACAGTTCAACAACAATTTGCAGTAGCCCAACAGTACAGAAATACTTTTCTTCCTCCTTTGCACATTGCAACAGTTCACCACCAATTTACAAACACTTTATGAAATATATTAAAAACACATCATCTGTGCAAAATCATGCAATGTAATTATGTAAATAATGTGCAATATTATAATTTATAAGCTTAATTTCCAAAGCTTCATTCTGAGATTAACCCAACAGGATTAAACAACTCAACTCGATACGTATAAACTCTTATTATTTTTGTGTCAGGTTTTCGATTTTATGAGGGTATTGCCATATGAATAGTTGATCTTAAAGGTATAACCATTCCATAAAAAAAAGTGACACATAACCAAATAATGTGATACATATAAATGTAAATTAGTCCAAATTGCATAAAGATTCTGCCATAACCAACATCATTCATCTAAGAAAGTAAAATTTGTCCATAACACCAAGAACAACAACACCTAATTCTAGCTAGCTCCCACATCACCACTCAGATGGGCTCGGAAGCGGCTCGATATTATCAAACATATCCATCGGAAAATCATCAATGAACGTATCGGGTGCCATCATCATCGGATCATTGCCCTCTTCCCTTCCACAGCTCCCACCACTCTCTCCTTCACCACCTACAACACAAACATTAACATATTCTTGGTTCTGAAATGAACGCCTCTATGTGTGTGTGTATATATATGTTATATTAATATAGCTATGGATATATGACTGTATACCTGGTGGCATATAAGGGAAGTGGACCAAATCAGAAGTACCACTTTGGCCAAAAACAGCAAAGAAATTGGGGTCTGCCAGCTGGTTGAAAATGTCATGGGTGTCGAAAGGTGGCGGTGGTGGCGGAATATGATGGAAATCTTGTAGTAAAGGTGGCTGGTTACAAGAGTTTTCCTCAATGGGAATGCTGGTGTACCCGAATGGACACGGTGGTTGGTTTTCATCCTGGCTAAGCAAGCCTGCAGCGTCCGTGGCGGCTGCAGTGGTGGTGGGATCAATAAGTTCAGGCAGTGGCATCATCTTGATAGGTTCACAGTAAGATGATGAACATGATAATGTTTTTGGTGAAGTGACTGATGACTCTCCATCAGTTGAAGAACTTCTTTTTGGAGCCTGACATTGTAAATACAAAATAATTGCATGTATAAATTATAAAAGGGGTCACTTTATTTTGACTTCTAAGGTCAAACAATCATTAATGTTGACCCTTCAAAGTCAAACAGAAGTAGAAAATGAGATTGTTTACCTCAAAGGGTGGAACTTTATGAAGGACAGGCGTTTCCCGGACCGATTTGTGGGATTTTTGTGACGGTTGTGGTCGAGGCGGTGACTGAAGAACCCGAGCCAATCTCTTTTGTCTGCTACTCCAGAAATTCTTGACATCATTGTCTGTTCTTCCCGGCAAATACGTCGCGATTCTTGCCCATTTGTTCCCAAATTGCCCCTGCAATTCTATCACTGTTCTCTCCTCTTCTGCAGAAAACTTCACACCACTGATAACACACACACAGAAATCAAACAAATTTGTTCATCAAGTTCAAAATTTACACTAAAAATTTATAAAAATCAAACTAAACCAACAAAAAATATGATAAAAAAACATCCAAATTAAGTCACTGAAGTCAAATTCCTAGAGTTCATAACCATTCAGTCAAACATAAACACAAACACTTTGTGTGTGCACACCAACATAACACAATTACACAAAAACCAAAACTTTTCAAGTCCCCAATCACCATCAACAACAATCACAACTTCAAAACCCACAAACCAAAACACAAAACCATCCTCTAAAAACCAACAAATTTCCAAAAAGAAATCGGAAAACAGTACCTTTTAAGATCGGGTCGAAGTTTATTAACCCAACGAAGGCGACACGACTTCCCGGTTCGCTGCAGAAGGCCTTTGGATCGAATGGAGCTCCATTCTTTGGCACCGTAGTCCTTAACATGCTTCATAAGAACTTCATCTTCTTCAGTTTTCCATGGGCCTTTCTTAATCTCCCCCATTTCATCGTACACTTTTCTCTTTCTCGTTTCCATAAACTTTTCCAACTGCACACACTCGATTATTGTTTCTAGATTCTGGGGATGTGTGTGTGTGTGTGTGTTGTGTAATATTTAGAGGGTGGAAGTGTGTGTGTGTGTTTGTGGGGGGTGTAGTGACGGTTAAGACGGTTACTGCTCCTATCGCCCATGTTCCCCCTTTTTTCTCGCTTTCGAAAACATGGGTTTGGGGTTTTTCATATTTGGTCCTTTGAGTTTTGAATGGTGTCATAGTTGGTCCTTGTGGACGTGGAGACAACGTGGTGGACGTACTTGTTTAATTATTTTGACCACGTTTTGGTTACATTTTGGATCGGGTCGATATTATAAGGTTATAGTTCCTGTAGGGGTGTGAATTTCAGACACGACCTAAAAACACGATACGAACTTAACGCGAAATTCACGGGTTTAGATTTAGTCTAGATGGGTGCGGGTCAGTTTCAGGTTGAACCCGCGAACCTGTTTAGGTTAACGGGTCGGGTTCGGGTTCGGGTTAACCCGTTCAGGTTGGCTGGTTGACCCGTTTAACACATTTATATTATACTTTATTTTTTACAACTTATTTTATGTCATAAATTAAATAGGGTGTTTATTTTATGACATGATTATAACTTAAAAAGAGAAATTAGCATAAGATTTTATAATTTAATATAGTTTTGTTATATATATTTGTGTTTTTTAAGTAAATTTTAATTTTTATATATTAATTTTAGAAAAACAATAAAAAATTCGGGTTGAACGAGTCGTGTTCGGGTCAACCCACAAAACTTCGGGTAGTGTTCGGGTTCATCTGTATGATATGATTTTCCGGTTCGGGTCCGTGTAAAATTTTCGGGTTCGAGTCGGGTTGAACCCGCCAACCCACGAACACGACCCGTTTATCACCCTTAAGTTCGTTGACTACCCGTTAACTTATTTTAATTTGACATTGAAAAGTTGATTGGTTAATTTGACATTGAAAACTTGATTAGTTTTATGTATAACAAAGATATTAGTTTTCTAATAGCATATTACTTTATGTAAAAGGCCCCTTTGGATATGTACTTTTATAAAGAACTCAACGTTAACATGTTATTCACGTTTTAACCTTTTTAATCCTATTTAAAAAGAAAATAACACATATTGTCATACGGTAATAAATACTTTCTTAATAATTTTACTTTTATAAATTATGTCGATATGCATTTCTTCTATTATTAGTTAGTTGTATCATATGTATTTGATTTAAAATTTTAATTTCATAAAAACATATTACAATTTAAATCTAACATGTATTAAGTATGTGTACATACTACATATTTATATTATTAAAAGATATACTCTTGTTTAACAGGACTTAACTACTTGTATGATAAGTTGGTTGAAAGGTACTAAGGTCTTTGTAATTTTTTTTTTGATGGTCTTTGTACATACTCAATTTGCATAAATATTAGTGTAAAATTTATTAAACTTTTTTTTTTGAAAGGCAAATATTTATCGAATTTCTAGAATATCTTTTGATACAGCAAAACTAAAAAACATTTATAGGTGGCAATCATTTTAATCAAATCCTTATAAACAAAACTAAGGAGTATATATGTAAAATTTTAGATAGAGTTAATTACTTTTTTCGTCCCTGTGGTTTGTCAAAAATCACTATTTCAGTCTATTAGTTTAAAAATTGCGATTTCAGTCCCTGTGGTTTCACTTTCGTAACCATTTCAGTCCACCTCGTTACCATTTGAGTCCCTGTACTAACCGAATAAATGGATTGAAATAGTTACGAAAGTGAAACCACAATGACTGAAATCGTAATTTTTAAACTAATGGACTGAAATAGTGATTTTTGACAAACCACAGGGACGAAAACAGTAATTAACTCTTTTAGAAAACATCCTAGTAAATGAACATCACATGTCATAATCAATCTCAAATATATGTATTTGTTTAAAAAAATACAGAACTATTATATAACATAATCTTATTCTTAAAACTTTTTTGAGGCTTGAAAAATCGAGAAAGCATTCATTCAATTGAATTGACGAAAACACTAACAATTCATGTACGAAGATGTTTGAGTGCGTGGCGAACTGAATTTTAGACGGATTTATCCACTGTAAGTTGTAATAGATCACTACAATTTTATGTGTGTTCAACTGTTCAAGTGTATGTGTTTAAACAGGTTTGTTGAAGAAAGTAAAAATTCAGTTAGTCAAATAAAGTCAAACCACTGATGAATCTGAATTCGCACTACTGAAGAGTCTGGTAAGCACTGCTGGTGATTAAAAGGGTAAGTACTGATAGATAACAACTGTTGATGGTAACAACTACTGTTGAAGTGTAACCAGTGAGTATTAAATCAGTAGTTAGGAAGCAGTGGTTAGAGATACAAGGACAGATAGTTATTTTCTTATAAGTTCAGGGGGCTTTTGTGTAAAGTTTTCTTAACAGGTAGTTGTAACAGAATTAGGCGATTCAGTATAAATAAGTGGTTTTAGGGCTAGATAGGGAGTTAGTTGATTTCAATTCTTTGTAATTTTGGTTTTCTTGTATTCAATCATTCATCAATAACAATTGTTAATTTGGGTTTTCTGGGTTCAATTTCTTGTAAGTTCATTAACAAATGGTATCAGAGCCATTGGTGGGTCGATTCTAAGAAATTGATTTTCAATTCCGCAATTAGAGAACAAGAATGGTGTCAACGAAGTTCGAATTAGAGAAATTCGATGGGAAGAATGATTTCAGACTGTGGCGTGTGAAGATGAGGGCTCTTCTGGTTCATAATGGAGTTGTTGATGCGATGAAAGGAAAAGATAAACTTCCAATTGACCTAAATGATAAAGAGAAGAAAGATATGCTCGAGAATAGTGCAATTATATTGAGTCTTGGTGATCGAGTTCTTCGTGAAGTATCAAAAGAAACATCTGCAGCAGGGATTTGGACAAAGTTGGAGTCATTGTACATGACAAAGTCTTTGGCCAATCGGCTGTACTTGAAGAAGAGGCTGTACAGGTTTCATTTGTCAACAGGAAAGAGTCTTGAAGATCCTACGTACGAGTTCAACAAACAGATCTTGGATCTTGAAAACATAGAAGTCATACTGGATGATGAAGATCAGGCTATAATATTTCTCACATCTCTACCATCATCATATTAACACTTCGTGGATACTTTGATGTATGGTAGAGAGTCACTATCCATGGAAGATGACTTGTCTGCTTTAAATTCAAAAGAATTGAAAAAGAGATCAGATTCTAAAGAAGAAGGTGGAGATGGATTGTATGTGAGAGGAAGATCAAATCATAAGAATTTCAGTAGTAGCAGCAAGAATTCTAGATCAAGATCCAAGTCAAGGTTCAAGAGGAGATGTTTTGTTTGTAATTCAGAAAAAACACTTCAAGAAAGGCTGTCCAGAATTCAAGAAAAGGAAAAGTGAGGGAAATTACTCAAAGGGGCAAAACAGTCATGTAGATTCTGATGAACAATCAGAGGGTGGTTATGACAGTGTTGATGTTCTTGTTGTTACAAGTGAATGTAACAAAGAGAAGTAGGTAATGGATTCAGGGTGTTCATTTCACATGACACCTTTGAAAGAAGCCTTTAAAGAATTGAAGATGGTTGATATGGGGTCTGTAAAACTTGGTGATGACAGGTCTTGTCAGATTCTTGGAATTGGCACAGTGACAATGAAGACATAATCTGGAATCAAATTTGATCTCAAAGATGTAAGGTATATTCCTAATCTTAAGAGAAGTTTATTATCTCTTGGTACATTAGAAAAGATGGGATACCATGTGAGTCTTAGAGATGGTAAAGCTAGAGTAATAAAAGGGACTATGGTAATGTTAAGTGGTACTAGAGTCAAGAACAATATTTACATGTTGGATTGTAAAATTGTTGATGGAGTAGCCTTTTTAGCGAGTGAAGAAGGAAATGACGAAGCCCTGAAATGGCATAAGAGACTTGGTCATATAAGTCAACAAGGCCTAATTGAGTTGTAAAAACAACAAGTTCTTGGTGAGTTAAAGAACTGTGATATAAGTTTCTGTGAAAGATGTGTTTTGGGCAAACTGAAAAAAGTAAAGTTTAGCAAAGGGAAACATGTTTCTAAGGGAGTATTAGATTATGTTCACTCTGGTCTATGGGGACCTGCTAGAACAGAAACTTTGGAGGGTGGTAGATATTTCTTGTCAATCATAGATGATTACTCTAAAAGATTGTGGGTTTATGTTCTTAGACATAAAAGTGATACTTTCAAGAAGTTTAAAGAGTGGAAAGTATTGGTTGAAAATCAGACTGAAAGGAAACTGAAAAAACTCAGAACAGACAATGGTTTAGAGTTTTGTAACAATGAGTTTAATCAGTTTTGTAAGGCAAATGGAATAGCCAGACACTTGACCATTCCTGGTACTCCTTAACAGAATGGTTTGGCAGAAAGAATGAATGGAACCTGATGTGCGTGTGGTGTTATAGTTTTTAATGTATATTTTAAGCCATTTAACACTTTTTAGCCAAGTTTTAAATTTATAAAACACGATATATACTAACACTAAACACACATATGGGCAAGTGCACCCATCATGAGCGTAGTATAGTGTTGGTAAGATACCGAGGTCGTCCAAGGACACAAGAGCTTTTAATACCGGTTTATCCTCAACGTCTAATCAAATCAAAAGTTTAGAAAAAGGTTTTTAAACTAGAAAAATAAAACTAACTAAAATGCTGAAAAATAAAATAAAAATAAAAACAGATAGACAAGATGAATCACTTGGATCCGACTCGTGTTTAGTGTAACCTTTGATTATTTCCGCACTTTTGCACTTTTTAAGAGATTATCTTAGTTATAGTAGTAGGCCCCTCTTTTGAAGGTGACATTACCCTCAACCCAGTAGTTTGAGTCAGCACGGATACAATCCTAAAGGGTTGGATTATTGAAAGATAATTAATTAAGTTATTAATGCATAATGTGGTAGACCCCTCTTTTGAAGGTGACGTTACCCTCGGCTAAGTAGTCTGAGTCAGCAGGGATACAGTCCAAAGTAGGCGGGTTAAAGTTTTAATAGTAGCTTACATATGAGGGGATCAAAGAGTTTGGACCCCCGCCATCCAATACCGGTGGGTATTGAAGGAGGTCCTACTAAATTTGACCTAGGTCCTTGCAGGATCTATACACTGAACAAGGCAAGACTCTTACCAAACCGTTCCCTTAACCCCTGACCAGGTAGCCAACATACCTCCATATAGACCGTGGAGATATGAATGGTTAAAATCTATTATTTTATATAGACAGTAAAATAATGCCAAGACACCACGGACAAACGATAAGGAAGACTCACCTTCAACATAAGAAACTAGTTATTAAAGTCATTAATACATAACCAAATAAAAAGCGCGAAAAGATTAAAAATAAAAAGTATTACACAAGACACTTGTCTTCACCAAGTGATGTAAGAGACTTAGGCAAACATGACCTTTGATTGTCAAGAACTCTTACGATCAATCTTGGATCCCGAGACTACTACACACACTCTATGATGGATGATATTTGATGGTGGTGGATGTGGGTTGTGATGGTGGTGGAGGGTGGGTGTAGTGTGAGAGAGGTGGTTTGCCAAGGGATGGTTTGCAAATGAGCCAAGCACCCATATTTATAGCCTGCACAAAAGCTCGGGCACGGCCCCGTGTCCACCCTTATCTCTTTCTTCATTAAATGCAGTTTGTCTGCATTAGTTGACCACGCCCCCGTGTTCGCTGGGCACGACCCCGTGTGCAGAAGCGTATCTGTACTATCAAGATTTCCTCAGATTCTGTGAATCTTAGAGTTGACCACGGCTCCGTGTCCGCTGGGCACGCCCCCGTGGTGGGTGATAGAAGCTTCTACAGCTTTGTCTTTTCTGCAGACACTTGGGCACGCCCCCGTGCTCACTGAGCACGGGGCGTGTTCAGCCTTCTGTTCTCTTGTTTTGCTTGGGAAGATGCTGTCGAGGGGTCGGGCATGCCACGTTTGTTCCTTTTCTTGTATTTATGCTGGATTTGGCTGCATTTTTGCTTCTTTTGTTCACTTAAGCTCTTTTAACCCTGAAAATACAAAAGGAAGACAAAAGCACACTTTTTCCAACATTAGTACGAAAAAAGGGTTAGTTTTATGTCTCATTTGATGTAATTTATATGTTGCATTTTGCACACATCAAATACCCCCACACTTGAATCTTTGCTAAGCAAAACTCTTTATAATGTGGCTATATACTCCCAAATGGAATGGGTAGAAGAGAAGGTTTTTGGGCTTGTCATAGAGTGTCGGGATTTCCAAGATTCTTTATTAAGTTTTATTTTTATTTATTTACAATCCTATTCGTCATGATTTATTTAAAACATTACATAAGATAATTATTAAGGCATAACATGCCTTTTTAAAATTCCATTTATATACAAGTTCACATACCTCACGGGGGATCACTCAACACTCGGCCGAAGATGTATTTTAGTGAATCACTCGAGAGCGGCATGGAACTTACTCCTACCATAAGTTTGCCAAGCAATCAATCCTCGTCCTTTTTAACTATACACCTTTGTAAATATCAAGAGGACTTTTGGGTGAAGGGTTAGGCTTGGGTTAAAGGTAGGTGGTTGGGTTAGTGGTTAGTAAAAGGGCGAAAGGCGTAAAAAGCGTCGGTTTTCGTAAGACTTTTTGTTTTTGTAATTTTTATTTTGATGAAGCCATTATTCAAACAAAGTTATTTTTGATAAACTTGTTTGTTTATTCCTTTTTGCTTCATCATCATCATCATCATTTTTTAAGGAAGTCGTAAGAAAAACCGAGCTTGTTACTAAAACAAAGGGTTAAAAATAAAAAAGGTTTTGGTGGGTAAAAGGGTGTTTGTTTTGGGTTAAGAAATGAAAAGGTTTAGTCTCAAAGGGGTTAACTAGGGGGATTTTGGGTAGGTGGTAAAAAAAATAATTGTGTAGAAATAAAAAGGGTTAGTCCTAATGCCTCCATCATTTACTTACTCGGTTTTGAGTTGGTAAGGACCCGGAATGTATCGTCGTGGCAAGTTCTAGAGTCGTAAGAACCAAGAGGCTATTCACACAAGAAACGAAAAATGAGCATTTAGTTTAAAGATATGTATTTGTATGCTCAATAAAGGCTCAAAACTCACTTTTTGTGGGAATGGGTTTTATGTGATCAAGTATATATAATCAAATTTTAACTAAACTTGTCATGCCGTTTCATAATTTTCTTATGTTGGTTCTTTTTATCACGACGCTATCGGTTGTAAATTTGTAAAAATATAACCTTTTTAGAATTTGAAATTCCCAAATTAAACATAGACAAGTAAAAAAAATGAAAAATTTTTGAAAAAAATTTGGGGTGGTTAGCGGTTCCAATAGAGTTTTGTGTAAGGCTTGTAATTAGGACTTGCAAGATTCAAGGTTTTAGCATCCCCCCCCCCCCCCCACTTAAATTACACATTGTCCTCAATGTGTCCCAAAAATAAGTTTTTAGGTTGAGTGAATGTGTAAAAAGGTGTGAAAAAGCAAAAATTTATGTTACTGGGCGTCTGGACACGGCCCCGTGGTGTCCGGGCACGGCCCCGTGTTCAGATCGCTAGTAACAGAAATTAGTAAAAAGAAACAGAAGCCTGGGTATGGGGGCGTGTTCAGCGAGCACGCCCCGTGTCCAGTTACCTGAACTGGGTATTTTCTGCAGATGGTTGGTAACGGGGCGTGTTGGGTAAGCACGGCCCCGTGCTGAACTTGCTATAATGAAGAAAAATCGTCGGGTGGCCTTATTTTTGTGCATGGGGTGCTGGTTCAAGTTTCCCTTGGTATCCTTCACCATCCCGAATGTGTTTTATTCCTGAAAATTAAAACTAAACTAAACTAGAAAACATAAAAATTAGTCTAAACTAAACTAAGGATAGTTCCGCGGAATGCCTCCGTGGTGCGCCACGTTTATAAGGGTCCTTGGCTAGACCCAAAGCCTGGTCATATGTTACCCAAGTGGGATGTTTTGCATCCCATGCTGCACCGTCGGAGAGCATCATCCAAACTTGAGTCTATGACCCTCATGTAGTTGACCGGGTCGTCGTCCTCTACTTTCTTTCCAACTCCAAACTTCATTTCCTTGTCCCCAATCCTCAATGTTAGTGTTCCATCATTCATATCTACCACTGCTTGGGCCGCAGCTAGGAATGGCCTCCCCAAAATGAGTGGGACTTCGGTATCTTCTTCCATATCTAGTTTGACAAAGTCGGTCGGGAAGACAAATTCGCCGACTTTGACCAATAGATTTTCAGCGACACCTTGTGGATATTTAACGGACCTATCGGCGAGTTGTATGCTCATTTTTGTAGGGCTTGTTTTCCCTAGGCCGACTCGGTTGAACATCGATGCGGGCATGAGGTTGATGCTAGCCCCAAGGTCGGCTAGTGCATTGCGAATGGGGGACTCCCCAATCGAACAAGGAATTGTGAAGCTTCCAGGGTCAATCTTCTTTTTCGGGAGTTTGTTGAGTAGCAAAGCGGAGCATTCTTCGCCTAAATTAACTAATTGCAATGATTCAATTTTCCTTTTATGAGTAAGGAAGTCCCTCATAAATTTTGAATATTTAGGCATTTGAGTTAGGATTTCGATAAATGGAATATTAACATGCAATTGTTTTAGTAAATTTTCGAACTTTGCGAATTGCTCATCGGTCTTTTGACGAATTAACCGATCGAGGTATGGAACCGGAGGAGTCTTAGTAGGCTCTTGAATTGGTGGATAAGCCTTCTCTTGTTGGGGCGTGGGTGGAGTTGTGGGTTGGCTAAATTGGCTTCTTTCAGTTGGCGGTAATGGAGCCTCCTCGGGACCCACGGTACGGTTTCTCAATGTGATGAGATGTACTTGCGCCTTTGGGTTGGTTTCGGTATTACTTGGTAACGCGCCTTGTGGTCTCTCGGAGAAATTCTGAGCTATTTGATTTAATTGCTTTTCAATGTTTTGAATACTAACTTGTTGATTTCTAAAATTCGATTCCAATTGTTGAAATCGATCTGAGTTTTTCTTTTCGGTGTCGAAGATGAGGCGAGATACAGTATCTTCAAGCCTTTCTCGTCCACCTTGTTGTTGAGAGAAATTTTGTGACTCGATTCTTGGTTGTTGAAAGTTTGTTCGTTGGTTTAGATTTTGTTGGTTACTACCATTGCCGGGTTCTCTCCAACCAAGGTTAGGGTGGTTACGCCATCCTTGGTTGTAGGTACCCGTTGGAGGACCCGACGGCCTAGGTCTATTATCAATTTAGTTTACCGATTCTGTTTGATCATCTACTTCTTTTACACAACTCCAATTTTCATGTGGCCCACCACACCCCTCACAAGCCATGACCGAGGCTGTTTTTGCCATTTCTAGCTTTTTGATTTTCGAAGAAAGGGCCTCGATTTGGGCTTGTAAAGAAGTGCTTTCATCAACCTTATGGGCGCCCGGGGCAATAGATTTATTACCTCGGGGAGTGTGCCACTGAAAATTGGTTGGCAATTTCCTCAATTTGATTATATATTTCATTTGGGCGACGATTACCTAAAAGTCCCCCGGAGCTAGAGTCAAGTGTTTGTCTTGTGTGTGGCAACAACCCATTGTAGAAAGTGGATACTTGTTGCCACACCGCAAGACCGTGATGAGGACACTTTCTTAGTAGCTCCTTAAACCTTTCCCAAGTTTCATATAGGGATTCCCCATCCTCTTGTGAATATGTATTAATTTCAGTCATTAATTTAGCCGTTTTAGCAGGAGGGAAATACTTATATAGAAACTTTTGGGCTAGTTCATCCCAGGTGTTTACCGAGCCAACTGGGAGGGTATTAACCAAACCTTAGCTCGGTCTTTTAGTGAAAATGGAAACATTCAAAGGCGGATGGCGTCGTTTGATGCTCCATTGATCCGAAAAGTATCACATTTTTCTAAGAAATTAGTAATATGTTGACGGGGATCCTCGTCCGCAAGCCCATGGAAGGTTGCGGAGTTTTGAAGCATTTGTATCAAATGCGGCCGAAGTTTGAAGTTGTTGACTTCGACATTTGGTGCATTGATAGCGTCGCCGAGATTACCTACGGTGGGTCGTAGGTAATCCATGAGGGTACGTTGGTCCGCCATTGGAAGTGGGTCTTTTATGTCTTTTATGTCTTCTCTTGGTTTTTAGCTTTAAGTCTTCTTCCTAGAAAGCGTTCGGGTTCGTCTAGGGGTTCTTTTATGTCTTTTCTAGAACTGGAGCTCATATACTACGTGGAAAAGTCAGATGTGGTGCCTGGGTTCCAAGTCCTGCAATAAAAACAAAGAAGAATGTTGGTCAGAAGCTTCACCACGGCCCCGTGCTCAGGTGAACACGGCCCGTGGTCGGAGATACAGTGATTGTTTTCTGGATCCCTGTTAGTGGGGAGTTTGACACGGCCCCGTGTTGCACCGACACGGCCCCGTGCTCAACTCTCTGTAACTCGGAAAATAAAAACTGCCAGTAACAATGCTGAGCACGACCCGTGTCCGACCAGGCACGACCCGTGCTGAGCTCTGCAGAAACTTAAAAAATTAAGAAAATCCTAAAAAAAATAAAAACGATTAGGCCGCTGATTCCTAACTTTCTTAAAATCCTTGTGTCCCCGGCAACGACGCCAAAAACTTAATGTGCGTGTGGTGTTATAGTTTTTAATGTATAATTTAAGCCCTTTAACACTTTTTAGCCAAGTTTTAAATTTATAAAACACGATATTTACTAACACTAAAGACACATATGGGGAAGTGCACCCATCGTGAGCGTAGTATAGTGTTGGTAAGATACCGAGGTCGTCCAAGGACACAAGAGCTTTTAATACCGGTTTATCCTCAACGTCTAATCAAATCAAAAGTTTAGAAAAAGGTTTTTAAACTAGAAAAATAAAACTAACTAAAATTCTGAAAAATAAAATAAAATAAAAATAAAAACAGATAGACAAGATTAATCACTTGGATCCGACTCGTGTTTAGTGTAACCTTTGATTATTTCCGCACTTTTGCACTTTTTAAGAGATTATCTTAGTTATAGTAGTAGGCCCATCTTTTGAATGTGACGTTACCCTCAACCCAGTAGTTTGAGTCAGCAAGGATACAATCCTAAAGGGTTGGATTATTGAAAGATAATTAATTAAGTTATTAATGCATAATGTGGTAGGCCCCTCTTTTGAAGGTGACGTTACCCTCGGCTAAGTAGTTTGAGTCAGCAGGGATACAGTCCTAAGTAGCCGGGTTAAAGTTTTAATAGTAGCTTACATATGAGGGGATCAAAGAGTTTGGACCCCCGCCATCCAATACCTGTGGGTATTGAAGGAGGTCCTACTAAATTTGAGCTAGGTCCTTGCAGGATCTATACACTGAACAAGGCAAGACTCTTACCAAACCATTCCCTTAACCCCCGACCAGGCAGCCAACATACCTCCATATAGACCGTGGAGATATGAATGGTGAAAATCTTTTATTTTATATAGACTGTAAAATAATGCCAAGACACCACGGACAAACGATAAGGAAGACTCACCTTCAACATAAGAAACTAGTTATTAAAGTAATTAATACATAACCAAATAAAAAGTGCGAAAAGATTAAAAAAAAGTATTACACTAGACACTTGTCTTCACCAAGTGATGTAAGAGACTTAGGCAAACATGGCCTTTGATTGTCAAGAACTCTTACGATCAATCTTGGACCCCGAGACTACTACACACACACTATGATGGATGATGGATGATGGTGGTGGATATGGGTTGTGATGGTGGTGGAGGGTGGGTGTAGTGTGAGAGAGGTGGTTTACCAAGGGATGGTTTGCAAATGAGCCAAGCACCCCTATTTATAGCCTGCACAGAAGCTCGGGCATGGCCCCGTGTCCATTGGGCACGACCCCGTGTCCACCCTTCTCTCTTTATTCATTAAATGCAGTTTGTCTGCATTAGTTGACCACGCCCCCGTGTCCGCTGGGCACGACCCCGTGTGCAGAAGCGTATCTGTACTATCAAGATTTCCTCAGATTCTGCGAATCTTAGAGTTGACCACGGCCCCATGTCCGCTGGGCACGCCCCCGTGGTGGGTGATAGAAGCTTCTACAGCTTTGTCTTTTTTGCAGACACTTGGGCACACCCCCGTGCTCACTGAGCACGGGGCGTGTTCAGCCTTCTGTTCTCTTGTTTTGCTTGGGATGATGCTGTCGAGGGGTCGGGCATGCCACGATTGTTCCTTTTCTTGTATTTATGCTGGATTTGGCTGCATTTTTGCTTCTTTTGTTCACTTAAGCTTTTTTAACCCTGAAAATACAAAAGGAAGAGAAAAGCACACTTTTTCCAACATTAGTACTAAAAAAGGGTTAGTTTTATGCCTCATTTGATGTAATTTATATGTTGCATTTTGCACACATCAGAACCATTTTGGAGAGAGTGGGGTGTATGTTAGTAACTTCAGGGTTGCCTAAGAAGTTCTAGGGTGAAGCTGTGTCAACTGCAGCTTACTTTATTAATAGATGTCCTTCATTAGCAATCAAGATGAAGACACCTATGGAGATGTGGATTGGAGTTAAACTTGGGTATGAAGATTTGAAAGTATTTGGATCTCTGGTGTATTCTCATGTCAGTAATGATAAGTTAGATCTAAGGTCACAAATGTGTGTCATGCTGGGCTGTACTGAAGGAGTGAAGGGATACAGGCTTTGGAGGTTGCAAAATCCAAAAGTTATTGTAAGCATAAATGTTCAGTGCATAGAAAATGTTCTATACAAAGATGTTATAGAGTCTATGAACAAGAGTGTATCCAAAAGAGGTGATCTTCAGTTTGAGGTGGAGCCAGTTTTAGAAAAACAAAAGGTTAATCATGAAGGATCTGGTACAATCCAGACTTAATCCAGTCAAAGTAATCCTGATTCAAGTCAGGTGGAAACAAGTCAAAGTGAGCCAAGTTTAGAAGATTATATTTTGGTAAGAGACAGATCCAATAGGAGAGTTGTTAAACCACTGAAATATAGAGACACTCAAGATATCTCTGCGGTTGCTTTTGTAACAGCAGAAAATGAAAGCATCTATGAACCATTAACTTTTGAAGAAGCTGTCTGTTCAAAAGAAAGCCAGAAGTGGTGTCAAGCTATGGATGAGGAGATGGATTCCCTGTACAAAAATGGTACATGGGAATTAGTAGACAAGCCTAAAGATCAGAAGTTGGTGTCTTGCAAATGGATCTTTAAGATTAAAGAAGGTGTTAAGCCAGGAGAGGGTCCAAGGTATAAAGCACGATTGGTGGCCAAAGGATTCACACTGAAGGATGGAATTAACTACAATGAGATCTTTTCTCCTGTAGTTAAACATGTTTCTATTAGAATCATTTTGTCATTGGTTGCAACATTAGATCTGGAGTTGGAACAAATGGATGTGAAAACTGCTTTTTTGCATGGTAATTTGGAGGAGCAGATTTACATCTCACAACCAAAGGGATATGAGGTAAAAGGCCAAGAAGATAAAGCTTGTCTGTTAAAGAGGTCTTTGTATGGACTCAAACAGTCTCCTAGACAGTGGTATAGAAGGTTTGATGAGTACATAGTGAGCAGTGGTTTCAACAGAAGTCCTTATGATAGTTGTGTGTATCATAGGGAATATGACAGGGGTAAATTTGTTTATTTGCTTATGTATGTGGATGATATGTTGATAGCTTGTGAAGATAGAAGTCAAACAGAAGAAACCAAGAAGTTGCTGATGAAAGAATTTGAAATGAAGGATTTGGGGGAAGCAAGAAAGATATTGGGTATGGAAATTCACAGAAACAGGGCAGAAAAAGTGTCAACATTGTCTAAATCTTCTTATATTGAGAAAGTGTTGAAAAACTATGGAATGAGAGAGTGTAAGTGTCGCAACCCCCGTCCCCTTAACTACCTGGGAACGGGCGGCCACGGCCAGTTTCAGTGGTATCGGTGTTTATCAGTTTTAGCAGCGGATATTACATCAGGACTGTAGTTAGGAAATATTTTATCAGAGTTACATACTTATAATATTAAACACATGGGATAATCCCAAGTTTCAAGTACACACATTTTTATAGGGATAAACCATATTTTATTTAAATGAAAACATCTCTTTATATTAGGTAACTTTATAGCCACTTTTCCAAGCCTTCAGTGCTGTCCAGCTGGCTTCTATTTGGCTTTCACATTTTGTTACCTGCAACGCGTTTAAAAACATTTTGTCAGTGGGAAATACTGGTGAGTGAATCCCAGTTTAATCAAGATATGTAAAAACCGTTGTACAGTATTGAGTGCGGTTGCGCAATTACATTTGTTTCCATCTACTTTAATTACCACCCACGGTACTGTCAACCCGACTTGTGGTCATGTTACTACTCACAATGTATTAACAAATTTTGTATACAAAACCCCAACATACCGACGATAATTGTAGAATACAAATATCAATCACTGCTTAATATAATGTTAATCATATGAGGTTTTGTAAAAACAGTTTGCAAAAAGGAGATTACTCACATTGTTGTCTTAGGGTTTTCCTTAAGGATTTCCTAGTGATTATCTATAAATTACACAAAGGTACATGTGTTAGAATAATAACCCAATATTTACATTAGTAATACCCTCCCCGAGACGGCATTCCAACGACTACGTCGGGCAGAACCACGACAGCCGGTACGGAACCCTAGATCAATCGGACAGCGTATCTAATACGTAACCGGGGTTATGATACTTACAACGAGGCAGAACTTCGTTATTTAGGGGGGGGGGGGTATTATGCCCAAAAATCACTTTAGCTATATAGAATATTGAGAGAGAAAGAAAGATTGAACGGTTTGGGACTGAAGCCGATCCCACTTATTTATAGTGCTGATTTCGCAGTTCCTCGCGGCCCGCGAAGACTCAAGGGTCGTCTTACGCGGCCCGCGACCTAGGGTGGGTAGGCCCTAGCTGATCCGGGTCATCACACTAGGCTTGACATGATTGTGCCACGTGTCGGCACCGAGTGTCTCCTGGTGGCCTATCTGTCGCGCCCCGCGAAGCCTGAAGGCAAGGCCTTCGCGGCCCTCGAGCGCCCTTAAAACTTATTTAATTATATAAGGTATTTTGGGCTCAGTTTTCGCATACGGGGTATATTTTAAGATATACAGGGATAGTTTAAACATATTAGGGGTGTCGAAAAATTATTTTAGGAGGGTTGTTATATCCTCCCCACCTTGTTTTAGAACTCGTCCTCGAGGTCTACTGGAATAAGTGTGGATATTTCATTTGCATTTCTGATTCAAGCTCCCAAGTGTACTCTGGTCCTCTTTTGGAGTCCCATTTCACTTTGACCAGAACTAATCTCTTGTGTTTAAGATTTTTGACCTTTCTGTCTTCAACCTATAAAGGTCTTTCCTCAAATTTTAACTGTTCATTTACCTCTATATCCTTAAGAGGTACTACCAGTGATTCATCAGCTAAGCACTTCTTGAGATTAGATACATGAAATACATCATGTATTCCTGACATTTCCTCTGGCAGTTGTAGCTGATAGGCTACAGGTCCTATTCTTCTAATAATCTCAAAAGGTCCAACATACCTGGGGCTCAGCTTTCCCCTTTTGATGAATCTTACCACTCCTTTCCAAGGAGAAACTTTCAATAACACCTTGTCTCCTACCTGAAATTCCAACGGCTTTCGCCTGTTATCAGTGTAACTCTTCTGTCGATCACGTACTGCTTTCAATCGTTCCTTGACTTGAATGATCTTGTCGGTTGTTTCTTGTACTATTTCTGGTCAAGATAGTTGCTTTTCTCCATTTTCTGCTGATGCGTGTGAAGTGTTATATATATTAGGTGTATATTTTAAGCCCCTTTAACACTTATTTTAGCCAAGTTTTAAATTTATAAAACACGATATTTTACTAACACTAAACACACACATGGGCAAGTGCACCCATCGTGAGCGTAGTATAGTGTTGGCAAGATACCGAGGTCGTCCAAGGACACAAGAGCTTTTAGTAACGGTTTATCCTCAACGTCTAATCAAAATAAAAAAAGTTTAGAAAAATGTTTTTAAACTAAGAAAAATAAAAACTAACTAAAATGCTGAAAATAAAAATAAAAGAAAAAACAGATAGAAAAGATGAATCACTTGGTTCTGACTCGTATCTAGTATAACCTTTGATTATTTCCGCACTTTTACACATAATTAAGAGATTATCTTAGTTATTGTAGTAGGCCCCTATTTTGAAGGTGACGTTACCCTCACCCCAGTAGTTTGACTCAGCAAGGATACAATCCTAAAAGGGTGGATTATTGGAAGATAATGAATTAAGTTATTAATGCAATATTATGGTAGGCCCCGCTTTTGGCGGTGACGTTACCCTCGGCTAAGTAGTCTGAGTCAGCAGGGATACAGTCCTAAATAGCCGGGTTATAGTATTAATAGTAGTTAACTTATGAGGGGATCAAAGAGTTTGGACCCCCACCATCCAATACCGTGAAGTATTGAAGGAGATACTACTAAATTTGACCCAGGTCCATTGCAGGACATCTAAACGCTGAACAATGGCAAGACCTTTACCAAACCGTTCCCTTAACCCCCGACCAGGTAGCCAACATACATCCATATAGACCGTGGAGATATGAATGGTGAAAATCTTTTATTTTATATAGACAGTAAAATAATGCCAAGACACCACGGACAAACGATAAGGAAAGATCACCTTCAACATAAGTAACTAGTTATTAAAGTCATTAATACAAAACCAAATAAAAAGTGCAAAAGATTAGAAATAAAAAGTATTATACTAGACACTTTGTCTTCACCAAGTAATGTAAGAGACTTAGGCAAACATGGCCTTGATTGTCAAGAACTCTTACGATCAATCTTGGATCCCGAGACGACTCACACACTCTACGATGGACAATGGATGATGGTGTTATGGTGGTGGTGGGTGGTGGGTGAAGTGTGAGAGAGGTGGTGTGCCAAGGGATGAGTTGAAATGAAACCAAGAACTCCTATTTATAGGCTGAACAGAAGGCTGGGCACGGCCCCGTGTCCGCTGGACACGCCCCCGTGCCTGTCTGACATTCTCTCTTCATTAATTGTAATTCGCAATTACAATTAATGCGCCTGCTGTACTTTCGCCACGCCCCCGTGTTCACTGGACACGGCCCGTGGTGGGCAATAGAAGCTTCCATAGGTTTGTCTTTTCTGCTGCTTCTTGGGCACGGCCCCATGCTGGCTGAGCACGGGGCGTGTTCAGTCTTCTGCCTTCTCTATTTTGCTTGGGAAGATGCCGCTGAAGGGTCGGGCAGTCCACTTATGTTCCTTTTCTTGTATTTATGTTAGATTTAGCAGTCTTTTTGCTTCTTTTGTGAATTTGAGCTCATTTAATCCTGGAAATACAAAAGGAAGACAAAAACACTCTTTTTCCAACATTAGTACTTAAAAAGGGTTAGTTTTATGCCTCATTTGATGTAATTTATATGTTGCATTTTACACACATCAAATACCCCCACACTTGAACTTTTGCTTGTCCTCAAGCAAAACTCTTTAATATGTGGCTTACACTCCCAAATGGAATGGGTAGAAGAGAAGGTTTTGGGCTTGTCATAGAGTGTTGGGAATCCAAGATCTTTTTGGGTTTTATTTTTATCTATTTACAATCCTATTCGTTATGATTTGTTTAGAACGTTTCATAGGAGAAATTACTTATTTGGGCATAACATGCCTTTTTTAAAATTCCATTTATATACAAGTTCACATACCTCACGGGAGAAATCACTCACACTCGGCCGAAGGTGTATTTTTAGTGAATCACTCGAGAGCGGCATGGAACTTACTCCTACCATAGGCTTGCCAAGCAATCAATCCTCCTCCTTTTTAACTTTTATACCTTTGTAAATATCAAGAGGACTTTGTGGGTGAAGGGTTAGGCTTGGGTTAAAGGTAGGTGGTTGGGTTAGTGGTTAGTGGTTAGTAGAAAAAGGGTGAAAAAGCGTAACAAGTGTCGGTTTTCGTAGGACTTTCTATTTTTGTACTTTTTATTTTGATGAAGCTATTATTCAAACAAAGTTATTTTTGATGAACTTGTTTGTTTATTTTCTTTTGCTTCATCATCAACACATTTTTTTTTCAGCCGATCATACGAAAAACCGAACTTGTTACTAAAACAAAGGGTTAAAAATGAAAAAAGGGTTTTGGTGGGTAAAAGGGTGTTTGGTTTGGGTTATGAAATGAAAAAGTTTAGGCTCAAAGGGGCTAACTAGGGGGATTTTGGGTAGGTGGTAAAACAGAAAAATAATGGTGTAGAAGAAAAAAGGGTTAGTCCTAATGCCTCTATCATTTACTTACTCAGGTTTAAGTTGATAAGGACCGGAAATGTATCGTCATGGCAAGTTCTAGATTCGTAAGAACCAAGCGGCTATTCACACAAGAAACGAAAAATGAGCATTTAGTCTAAAGATGTAAATTTGTATGCTCAATAAAGGCTCAAAACTCACTTTTGTGGGAATGGGTTTTTATGTGATCAAGTATATATAATCAAATTTTAATTAAGCTTGTCATGCCGTTTCATAATTTTCTTATGTTGGTTCTTGTTATCACGACGCTATCGGTTGTAAATTTGTAAAAATATAACCTTATTGATCTTATGATTCCTAACTTAAACTTTAGACAAGTAAAAAAAAATGAAAATTTTTGAAAAAATTTGGGGTGTTTAGCGGTTCCAATAGAGTTTTGTGTAAGGCTTGTTATTAGGACTTGCAAAATTTCAAGGTTTTAGCATCCCCCCAAAACTTAAATTACACATTGTCCTCAATGTGTCACAAAAATAAATTTTTAGGTTGATTAGATGTGTAAAATGGTGTTAAAAGGAAAGATTTATGTTACTGGCAGTCTGGACACGGCCCCGTGGGGACCGGACACGGCCCCGTGTTCAGGTGCCAGTAACAAAAATTAAAGAAAAGAAACAGAAGCCTGGACACGGGGCGTGTCTGGTGAACACGGCCCGTGTCCAGTTACCTGAACTGGGTATTTTTCTGCAGGGGGTTCAGCACGGGGCCGTGTTGGTTGGACACGGCCCGTGTTGAACCTTCTGTAATGGAGAGATTGATGCCGGGTTGCCTTGTTCTTGTGCATGAGGTCATTTTTCTCGTTCCCCTTTTCATCCCCTACCACCATGAGTGTGTTTTATTTATTATGAACCATCCAAACTTAAAAACCATCATTTCATTGCATCATAGAGAGACCTTACATAGTCCTAAATTTAAACTAGATATGAAAACAAAGAAATATTAAACCATGGAGTTCTGGCCTCTACTTTATTTTAATTAGCAAAATTTCCAAGAAGCTACTAATCTTGGTTAGACAAGGCCTTTTAGAACTCCTTCTTTCGGGTGCAGCTCTCCTTATATGTCGGCGAGCCACTCCTCCACCTCCCTTGGAAGGAGAAAAGAAGGCTCATTGGTATTGGTTTGAGGAGTTTCGATTTCCACCGGGATCTCTTGTTGGTGTTCCACGGGAGGTTCCGCTGGCAAATCTTCCCATCCGGCAGGGTTGTTTATTCCGAGTGCCAGGTTCCAATCCTGTTGAGGGAGGACTGGTTCCATCGGGGGTGCTACAAGAATATTTAACCTTTGGTGCAAGAGGTTAATTTCTTGGAAGTTGCTTTCGAGTCCCACCGTAAGATCGTTAATACGGTCGATTAGGACCTCCTCTACTGATGTCATTTCGTCGAGAGCCTCCCTTAATGCTATCACATAGTGCACAAGTGTAGCTTCAACGGAGGGCCTCCTTCCTCTTCGGCTGTTTGATGAATGCACGGAAGATGTTTCGCTGTTTTCACTTGACATCCTACGAAAAATAAACTGAAAAATAGTTTATTTGATGAAACAGTGACCGGACACGGCCCCGTGCTCATTGAGCACGGCCCCGTGTTCATCTTTCTGCAGAATTTTGGAGCAAGGAAACTTGAAATTTTAAGTTATTTTCTGAACTTGTGGGGTCTTTTTAGACATTAATAACTTAAAACAATGTTACATAACATATTTTTACCAAGATTCCTTGAACAAAACTCACTAATCCCTACCACAAAGTTGGAAGAATTCAAACTTTTAGTGGAAGTTCTTGGAGAAAGATGGAGAAGAAGGAAATGGCTAAAAGAGGAAAGGACAAGATGGGTTGTTGGAACCTTCTTTTAGACTTACCTAGGATAGTTGAGAGAAGATTCCTTCAAATCTCTGTCCCAAGTTGGTCCAAATGTGAAGAATTCTTAGCTGCATTTATAGAAAACGACAGCATCCTGGACACGGCCCCGTGTGCAGGTGGAGTTCTGACACAGTTTGTCCGTATTCTGACGTACTGATCAGAAGGGAATCTTTTGGTGAACACGGGGGCGTGTTGGCTGGACACGGCCCTGTGTCGAGGGACTGTTTTATGAAGTTGTCTAGTTTTTTTAAGGAACTCATTAGTATCGGGTGGCTCCTGATTGGTTGGAACAACCCCAAGTGCCTAAGATACCTTAATTGTCCTAAACTAAGGCGAGAACGCAAGAGGTTGTCGGTGAGGGTAATTCTTATTTTCATTCTAGGTGGACAAGTCCAACCCTTTCCCGGGCTCTCGTTAAAGAAGGTGTATGCCGAATCGCTCAGGTCTATGTATGCATCAAACGAAGTCGATGGAGAGTCCTTCACGGCACAATCGGCACAGGGACGACTATCGTCCACGTCTTTGCTAGGTATGAAGGTATTTTTGGGAGCAACGAGGTTGTCGGAATGCGGTTCCAACATTTCTTCATGGTCATCGTCTTGGGGCGGATCAATAAAGTCCTTCCTAAGCTCTTTCAACCAATTTAGAATTAGCTTTTCTAGTTGAAATAACTCGTCAAGGAGCATTTCCCCTAGAAAATCTGGCTGGGCGCATTCGAGGGAGAGATAGGGCTTATTTTTACTTTCGCCCCTCTTAAGGTTATAAGGACTCGATGGGTCCATGTAGTGGGGCCTATAATTTAGAAAGTAACATTCTAATTCTCTATGTTCGCCTCCACATAATTGACACCACGTACCATAAGAGTGCCGAAAGTAAAAACAATTACTATCACTCATGTTTATGTCAGAAATTACCAACCGCCGGGATCTAACGGTTCTGTTTTCAGTAAGTGAATCTTGGGCACGGGGGCGTGTTGAGTGAGCACGGCCCCGTGTTCAGCTTACTGTCTGACTTAAAACAGGATTGCCAGTTCCAATGATTTAGCACGGGGGCGTGTTCAGCGGGCACGACCCGTGCTGAGCTCTGCAGAAGCTGAAAAACTAAGAAAATCCTAGAAAATTAAAAAGAAAAATAAAAAAAAATGATTAGGCCGTTGATTCCTAACTTTCTTAAAATCCTTGTGTCCCCGGCAACGGCGCCAAAAACTTGATGCGTGTGAAATGTTATATATATTAGGTGTATATTTTAAGCCCCTTTAACACTTATTTTAGCCAAGTTTTAAATTTATAAAACACGATATTTTACTAACACTAAACACACATATGGGCAAGTGCACCCATCGTGAGCGTAGTATAGTGTTGGCAAGATACCGAGGTCGTCCAAGGACACAAGAGCTTTTAGTACCGGTTTATCCTCAACGTCTAATCAAAATAAAAAAAGTTTAGAAAAATGTTTTTAAACTAAGAAAAATAAAAACTAACTAAAATGCTGAAAATAAAAATAAAAGAAAAAACAGATAGACAAGATGAATCACTTGGTTCCGACTCGTATCTAGTATAACCTTTGATTATTTCCGCACTTTTGCACATAATTAAGAGATTATCTTAGTTATTGTAGTAGGCCCCTCTTTTGAAGGTGACGTTACCCTCACCCAGTAGTTTGACTCAGCAAGGATACAATCCTAAAAGGGTGGATTATTGGAAGATAATGAATTAAGTTATTAATGCAATATTATGGTAGGCCCTGCTTTTGGCGGTGACGTTACCCTCGGCTAAGTAGTTTGAGTCAGCAGGGATACAGTCCTAAATAGCCGGGTTATAGTATTAATAGTAGTTAACTTATGAGGGGATCAAAGAGTTTGGACCCCCGCCATCCAATACCGTGAAGTATTGAAGGAGATCCTACTAAATTTGACCCAGGTCCATTGCAGGACCTCTAAACGCTGAACAATGGCAAGACCTTTACCAAACCGTTCCCTTAACCCCCGACCAGGTAGCCAACATACCTCCATATAGACCGTGGAGATATGAATGGTGAAAATCTTTTATTTTATATAGACAGTAAAATAATGCCAAGACACCACGGACAAACGATAAGGAAAGATCACCTTCAACATAAGTAACTAGTTATTAAAGTCATTAATACAAAACCAAATAAAAAGTGCAAAAGATTAGAAATAAAAAGTATTATACTAGACACTTTGTCTTCACCAAGTAATGTAAGAGACTTAGGCAAACATGGCCTTGATTGTCAAGAACTCTTACGATCAATCTTGGATCCCGAGACGACTCACACACTCTACGATGGATGATGGTGGTGGATGATGGTGTTATGGTGGTGGTGGGTGGTGGGTGAAGTGTGAGAGAGGTGGTGTGCCAAGGGATGAGTTGAAATGAAACCAAACACTCCTATTTATAGGCTGAACAGAAGGCTGGGCACGGCCCCGTGTCCGCTGGACACGCCCCCGTGCCTGTCTGACACTCTCTCTCTTCATTAATTGTAATTCGCAATTACAATTAATGCGCCTGCTGTACTTTCGCCACGCCCCCGTGTTCACTGGACACGGCCCGTGGTGGGCAATAGAAGCTTCCATAGGTTTGTCTTTTCTGCTGCTTCTTGGGCACGGCCCCGTGCTGGCTGAGCACGGGGCGTGTTCAGTCTTCTGCCTTCTCTATTTTTCTTGGGAAGATGCCGCTGAAGGGTCGGACAGTCCACTTATGTTCCTTTTCTTGTATTTATGTTAGATTTAGCAGTCTTTTTGCTTCTTTTGTGAATTTGAGCTCATTTAATCCTGAAAATACAAAAGGAAGACAAAAACACTCTTTTTCCAACATTAGTACTTAAAAAGGGTTAGTTTTATGCCTCATTTGATGTAATTTATATGTTGCATTTTACACACATTATCTGTCCATCAAACTGGGGTTCGACACTTTCGTCCATAGAGTGCTTCGAATGGTGCAGCGTTGATACTTGTGTGATAGCTGTTATTATAAGAAAATTCTATTACTGGTAGATGATCGTCCCAATTACCTCCGAAATCAATTACACAAGCTCTAGGCATATCCTCCATTGTCTGAATTGTCCTTTCGCTTTGTTCGTGCGTTTGAGGATGATAAGCTGTGCTTAGATTCAACTTGGTTCCCATTGCTTTTTGGAAACTTGTCCAAAAATGAGAGGTAAAACGGCTATCTCTGTCAGAAACAATGGATAAAGGAATTCCATGTAATGAAACTATTTCATTTACATACAACTTAGCTAATTGTTCCATACTGAAGGTTTCCTTCATTGGTAGGAAATGAGCTGACTTAGTTAATCTATCTACAATCACCCAGATTGTATCATTACCTTTTCTTGTTTTGGATAATTTGGTAACAAAATCCATTGTTATCAATTCCCATTTCCACACTGGCAATTCTAATTGTTGCAACAAACCTGAGGGTTTCTGATGTTTGGCTTTGACTTGGGAACAGGTTAAACACTTAGAAACATAAGATGCTATATCTTTCTTCATTCCTATCCACCAGAAAATTTTCCTTAAGTCCTTATACATTTTATCATTTCCAGTATGCATTGTATACTTAGACTTATGGGCTTCTTCTAATATACGATGGCGTAGGTTTCCTAATTTAGGTATCCACATCCTTTCCTTATGGAATCTCCAAATTCCATCTGTTCCTTGTTCTAGTTCCTTAATCATTCCTTTCAACTTTTCAGTATCATCCTTGATTACTGATTCTTGTGCTTCTTTAATCTGTTCATTTAAATCTACCTGCAGGTTTAATTTAAGAGAACAAACTCTTTTTTGGCTTTTCATGATACTTTCGACTTAAAGCATCAGCTACCACATTACCCTTTCCTGCATGGTACTAGATATTGCAATCATAATCACTAAGAATTTCCATCCAGCATCTTTGTCTCATGTTTAACTCCTTTTGCCCGAAAACATACCTTAAACTCTTATGGTCTGTGAAAATGGTAAACTTACTACCGTAAATGTAATGTCTCCAAATTTTAAGGGCAAAAATTACGGCTCCTAGTTCTAAATCATGGGTGGAATAATTCTCTTCATGATTCTTAAGTTGTCTAGACGCATAGGCTATAACCTTTTGACGTTGCATCAACACACATCAATAACCTAACTTAGAAGCATCACAATAGACTACAAAGTCTTCAGTTCCTTCTGGTAATGCTAATATGGGTGCGTTGGTTAATCTTTGCTTAAGAATTTTAAATGCTTCTTCTTGTTTTGGTGCCCATTCAAACTTAACAGATGTACAGGTTAACTTAGTTAAGGGAATGGCTATTCTAGAAAAAATCTCGGATAAACCTTCTATAATAACCGGCCAATCCTAAGAAACTTCTAACCTCGGTTGGTGACTCAGGGGTTTTCCATTTGGTAATTGCCTCAATCTTTGTAGGATCCACATGAATTCCTTCATGATAAACTAAATGTCCAAGAAACTGTACCTCTTCTAACCAAAACTCGCACTTTGAAAACTTTGCATAAAGCTTTTATTTTCTTAATAAACTTAGAAGTGCGTGTAGATGCGCTGCATGCTTGATGTGTTCAAAATGTAACATATAAATTTCATCAAATGAGGCATAAAACTAACCCTTTTTTAGTACTAATGTTGGAAAAAGTGTGCTTTTGTCTTCCTTTTGTATTTTCAGGATTAAATGAGCTCAAATTAACAAAAGAAGCAAAAAGACATCAAAATCTAACATAAATACAAGAAAAGGAACAAAACGTGACATGCCCGACCCCACGACAACATCTTCCCAAGCAAAACAAGAGATCAGAAGACTGAACACGCCCCGTGCTCAGCCAGCACGGGGGCGTGCCCAAGTGTCAGCAGAAAAGAAAAAGTGGTAGAAGCTTCTATTGCCCACCACGGGGCCGTGCTCAGCGGACACGGGGCCGTGGTCAACTATAAGATTCGCACAATCCAGCAAATCTACATAGTACAAAGATTCTTCTGCACCACGGGGTCGTGCTCAGCGGACACGGGGGCGTGGTCAACTAATAAGACAAAGCTGCATTAAATGAAGAAAGAGAAGGATGTGGACACGGGGCCGTGCCCACAGGACACGGGGTCGTGCCCGAGCTTCTGTTCAGCCTATAAATAGAAGTGCTTGGCTCAAGCTCAAACCATCCCGTGGCACACCACCTCTCTCACACTTCACCCACCACCCACCACCACCATAACACCATCATCCACCACCATCATCCATTGTCCATCGTAGAGTGTGTGAGTCGTCTCGAGATCCAAGATTGATCGTAAGAGTTCTTGACAATCAAGGCCATGTTTGCCTAAGTCTCTTACATCACTTGGTGAAGACAAAGTGTCTAGTGTAATACTTTTTATTTCTAATCTTTTGCACTTTTTATTTGGTTTTGTATTAATGACTTTAATAACTAGTTGCTTATGTTGAAGGTGATCTTTCCTTATCGTTTGTCCGGGGTGTCTTGGCATTATTTTACTGTCTATATAAAATAAAAGATTTTCACCATTCATATCTCCACGGTCTATATGGAGGTATGTTGGCTACCTGGTCGGGGGTTAAGGGAACGGTTTGGTAAAGGTCTTGCCATTGTTCAGCGTTTAGAGGTCCTGCAATGGACCTGGGTCAAATTTAGTAGGACCTCCTTCAATACTTCACGGTATTGTATGGCGGGGGTCCAAACTCTTTGATCCCCTCATAAGTTAACTACTATTAATACTATAACCCGGCTATTTAGGACTGTATCCCTGCTGACTCAGACTACTTAGCCGAGGGTAACGTCACCTCCAAAAGAGGGGCCTACCATAATATTGCATTAATAACTTAATTCATTATCTTCCAATAATCCACCCTTTTAGGATTGTATCCTTGCTGACTCAAACTACTGGGGTGAGGGTAACGACACCTTCAAAAGAGGGGCCTACTACAATAACTAAGATAATCTCTTAATTATGTGCAAAAGTGCGGAAATAATCAAAGGTTACACTAGATACGAGTCGGAACCAAGTGATTCATCTTGTCTATCTGTTTTTCTTTTTATTTTTATTTTCAGCATTTTAGTTAGTTTTTATTTTTCTTAGTTTAAAACATTTTTCTAAACTTTTTGATTTGATTAGACGTTGAGGATAAACCGGTACTAAAAGCTCTTGTGTCCTTGGACGACCTCGGTATCTTACCAACACTATACTACGCTCACGATGGGTGCACTTGCCCATATGTGTGTCTAGTGTTAGTAAATATCGTGTTTTATAAATTTAAAACTTGACTAAAAAGTGTTAAAGGGGCTTAAAATATACACCTAATAAATATAACACTCGACTACACATCAAGTTTTTGGCGCCGCTGCCAGGGACACAAGGATTTTAAGAAAGCTTATAATCGACGGCCTAATCAGTTTTTCAAAACCTTTTTAAAACGCGTGCACATTTTTCTGCATTTTAGTTTAGTTTTGCATTTACAGTAACCTGTACACGGGGCCGTGTTCACTGAACACGGGGCCGTGCTGCACATTTTCATAAAAACACCCAGTAACAGTAGCTTGAACACGGGCCGTGCTCACTGAACACGCCCCGTGCTCAACGAAATCAGTAAATTTAATTAAAACGCCCAGATACAGATTCTGAACACGGGGCCGTGCTCACTGAACACGGGGCCGTGTCCAGCTTCTGTTTCCGTTTTTATTTTTGTTTTCTGATCTCGAGGCTCAGTTGTGGTCTGCTGAGTGATTCTTATGGATCAATACTCAGGAGGTTACAACTACACCTATGAGGAGGATGATTATAGGGGTAATTATTGCACTAATTGTCGTAACTCACGATCGGTTCAAAATAATCTCTCATATCAACCATCCAATTCATACACCTACTATGAGGAGCCCAGGTACGAGCCATCAACTTCATACACATCATATGAATACCAAAGGTATGAACCTCCTCCCTCATACTCATATTTTGAAGAACCAAGGTATGAGCCTTCATACTCATACTTTGAGGAACCAAGATATGAGCCACCACCTTCGTATGCTTACTATGAGGAACCATGGCGTGAACAACCCACCTCATATGAGTATTATGAAGAACAAAATTACGAACCTTATCCGTCATATGCTTACAATGAAGAACAATGGTGTGAACCATCTACTTCATATGGGTATTATGAGGAACAAAGGAACGAACAACCAGATTCAAGCTTAGAAAATCCCGATTCTTTTTCTATAACCGAAGTAACCGAGAGGATATTAGAACACATTAGAGTTATCGATCGCTGTATAAAAGAATCTCGCGCAAGGGAAGAGGAGTCCCGCGCAAGAGAAGAATTAAAAAATGAAGAGATAACTGAAAATGTAAAAATGGAAGAACAAACAAGTGAAAAGCCGACACATGAGTTAAACAACGGAAAAGGTGAGTCCGACAACGTTAAAATTCAAGAAGAGTCTAATTTTGAAGAAATTAACCTCTTGTCACCTTCTTTCGAAAATCATTGTTTAGTACCCACTCATGCTAAGTTTTTAAAAGAATTAAACACTAACACTAAAATTGACAAAACGGTAAGTGTTAAGTTAACTAATGATCAAACTTCGCTAATAAAAGAAGACCCATTTGAAATTAACATTACACCGGTTCCATGTTTCTTTCAAAATTCGTTTATTAGTAATGTCACAATCGATAAAGATCTTTGTGTTAACATAATGCCTAACTACATTTTCGAATAATTAAGTATTAGTGATTTTTCTCCACTTCAAATACCCATTTTTCTATCCAATCGGAAAGTAATAAAATCAATCGGTATAGTTGAAGATGTATTGGTTCAAACAAATCAAATGGTAATCCCGACCGACTTTGTCATCCTCGATGACGCTCCTCTAGTGTTGGGGCGACCATTTGTAAAAACTCACGAAGCTTTGAAAAACCGGAAGTTCAACAATCTACCTCTTCAATTAGGGGCATTTAAAAGAAGTGTCGATCTCGAACGATCAATGAAATATCCATTCGGCAATAATGACCCCCTAATTGAAGATGAAGATGAACCACCCGATACAAGTGAAGAGATTGACCACTTTGTTGAAGAAGAGGTCGCCATAGAACAAACTTTTAAAGTTCTTGATCGAAATGAGCAACCAAATAAGGAGTCTCCTAAAGACCCACCACTTGAGCTCAAAGAACTTCCAAAAGGTTTGGAATATGCTTTTCTAGACAAAGAGGGTAATTTACCTGTAATTATTTCATCTAAATTAGATAGCTTAGAAAAAGAAAAATTAATTAGTCTTTTGAAAAAACATAAAAATGCAATAGCTTGGAAACTTGTAGACATAAAAGGAATTAGTCCTTCTATGTGCACACACAAAATTTTGATGAATGATGACTACAAATCGGTCATACAACCACAACGTCGAGTGAATCCAAATGTTCAAGAAGTGGTTAAAAACGAAGTCATCAAACTACTTGACGCCGGACTTATCTATCCTATCTCCGATAGTCCTTGGGTGAGTCCCGTCCAAGTAGTTCCAAAGAAAGGAGGTATGACGGTAATAACTAACGAAAAGAATGAATTAATACCAACGAGAACCGTCACAGGATGGAGAGTATGTATAGATTATAGACGATTAAATGAAGCAACAAGAAAAGATCACTTTCCTTTGCCCTTCATTGATCAAATGTTAGAAAGATTATCCGGTCATAAATTTTATTGTTTCTTGGATGGTTTTTCAGGTTACTTTCAAATCCCGATAGCACCCGAAGACCAAGAAAAGACAACTTTCACATGTCCCTATGGAACTTTTGCTTATCGACGCATGCCGTTTGGTCTATGTAATGCCCCAGCAACATTCCAACGTTGCATGGTAGCTATCTTCCATGACATGATAGAAAAGACAATGGAAGTCTTCATGGACGACTTTTCTATCTTTGGGGATTCATACGACCAATGCCTCCATAACCTTGAACGAATGCTATCCCGATGTGAGGAAACTAACCTCGCCCTTAATTGGGAAAAATGTCATTTCATGGTAACGGAGGGAATAGTGCTCGGTCATAAGATCTCAAGCGAAGGAATGGAGGTGGATCGAGCCAAAATAGATACCATTTCTAGATTACCACCTCCATCCTCCGTAAGAGCTATCAGAAGTTTCCTAGGGCATGTCGGATTTTAAAGACGGTTTATCAAAGACTTTTCAAAAATCTCAAGGCCTCTAACGAAATTACTTGAAAAAGATGCCCCTTTCATCTTTGACAAGGATTGCAATCAAGCATTTCTAACCTTAAAAGAAATGTTAGTCAATGCACCTATCTTGATAGCGCCTGATTGGAAATTTCCTTTCGAAATCATGTGTGATGCTAGTGACTTTGCAGTTGGAGCTGTCTTGGGACAAAGAAAAGAAAAGCATTTCCACCCAATTTATTATGCTAGTAAAACACTTAATGATGCACAAGAAAATTACACAACAACTGAAAAAGAATTACTAGCTGTGGTATTTGCTTTTGATAAATTTCGTTCTTATCTTGTTCTTTCTAAAACTATAGTCTATACAGATCATGCAGCCATTCGATATCTCTTCAAAAAGCAGGACGCAAAACCACGTTTGATTCGGTGGATTCTACTCCTCCAAGAATTTGACATTGAAATCAGAGACAAAAGAGGAGCAGAAAATACCGCAGCAGATCATCTTTCGCGCTTAGAAGACCCAGCTTTAGAGGCAACCAGGGACGAGCAAATCAACAAAAAATTTCCAACTGAGTCCCTGGAAATGGTGGAATATAAGGAAGAACCATGGTACGCCGACTATGCTAACTACCTAGCTAGCGGTATAGTCACAAAAGGATGGTCACATTATCAAAGAAAAAAATTCTTTGCCAATGTGAAACACTATTTTTGGGAAGATCCATATCTTTTCAAAATGTGTGCCGACCAACTCGTCCGACGATGCGTACATGGTAGCGAAGCACGAAGAATTCTCCGCCATTGTCATGAAGGTCCATACGGAGGGCATCATGGTGCCGCTAGTACCGCACGAAAGGTATTTGATTCAGGATTTTATTCGCCAACCATTTACAAAGACGCCCAAAGTCTTGTCAAGACATGTGATGCTTGCCAAAGAACATGTAATATTTCTTCCAAGAACGAGATGCCACAAAATGGCATTCTTGTTTGTGAAATTTTGATGTGTGGGGACTCGACTTTATGGGACCTTTCCCACCATCGAAAGGAAACAAATATATACTTGTGGCAGTAGACTATTTATCTAAATGGGCCGAGGCACTTCCAACAAATGATGGAAGAGTTGTGGTAAGATTTCTGAAAAAATTATTCTCTCGTTTTGGCACACCTAAAGCATTAATAAGTGATAGAGGTACCCATTTTTGCAACCATCAACTCGAATTTTTTTTAACAAGATATGGGGTCTATCACCGGGTCTCAACAGCATATCACCCTCAAACAAACGGACAAGCCGAAGTGACTAATAGAGGTTTAAAACGAATACTCGAAAAAACCGTAGGGTTAAATAAAAAGGAATGGGCAGATAAATTAGATGATGCTTTATGGGTTTTTCGAACTGCTTATAAAACAACAATAGGTACAACCCCGTATAAGCTAGTCTATGGAAAAAGTTGTCACTTGCCAGTAGAAATTGCACACAAAGCCTACTGGGCAATTAAAAATGTAAACTTAGATTTAGAATTTGCTGGTAAAAATCGATTTTGTCAATTAAATGAATTAGACGAGCTTAGGAATTATGCATACTCAAACTCTGAAATTTATAAGGAAAGAATGAAAAATTTGCATGACAAACACATTAAACCTAATGAATTTCAGGTAGGGGATCTAGTTCTTTTGTTTAATTCACGACTTCGATTATTTCCTGGTAAATTAAAGTCTAGGTGGTCAGGACCTTTTTCCATCACCCATATTTTCCCACACGGTGCAGTAGAAATTAAATCTCGAAATGGGCCTCCATTTAAAGTCAATGGCCAACGGTTGAAACTCTATCAAGGATTCATTGAGGATGAAGAAGAAGAGATCTCGCTTCAAACGGTGGAAGAATAAAACATCATGCCTGGTAAGTTACGAACGATTGAGACAACAAATAAAGCGGTAAGTTTTCTAACCAAAGCTTATGGGAAACAAGGGCACTCACACGAGCACAAAAAAAAAAAAAACTTCGCTCGGCACGAGGCCGTGTCCGCTGGACACGGGGCCGTGTCCGCTGGACACGGGGCCGTGTCCGCGCTGTAGTCGGGATAAATCCCCTTTTTCAAAACAGTTACTTCATTCCACACGCCCCGTTTCCCCGAAAAAGCTCTGGTTCCAGGCGATTTTTCGCAGAATTTCAACGTCTCCTATCGCTCTAACAACATCAAGGTATGATTCTATCACTCTTAGTAGTTAGATTAGTTACTTGCATGTAGTTAAAACACCAAAAATTTGGGGAAAAATCTAGGGTTCTTGATGTTCATCCGGATCGAACCTCAAATTTTTGTTTAGATCTGTTTGCATTTAGTTAGATTAGTGTTAAGGGAAGTAGATACACTTGTATTGTTCACAGATTCACCGGATTTCTCACAAAAACCCCGAACCCTTGTTCTTCAACCGAAAAAGATAAAATTGATAGGGTAAACGGGTTATTTTGGGAAAAACGGCACTTAGGGTTTCATTTTCGGGGGAAACCGCACCTATTGGACCAAAAATTTTCAAGTTTTCGAAACCGGGTCGAAAAATGAAAATTTTGAGTAACAGACGCCTGGACACGGGGCCGTGTCCGCTGAACACGGGGTCGTGTCCAGCCCACTGTTTGCAGTTTTGTCCGAAAATATTTCTGTTTTGTGCTAACTTTTGGTGTATTCTTTCAGATGGCTAGGAAGTTCACAAGATTCAACGTCACTGAGCTCGATGCTAGAGCTCGATACGAGATACTTCAAAGAAGGCCAGAGGGATACCCGAGGCAAGCGTGCACGGACTTGCTAACCTTGGTGAATCAAATTGACCGTTTCAACAACATTGTCACGGGACCACTCAGAGTCGCCCTAACAACTCGACTCCGTTCCGTCCACGAATGCACGTTGGAATTCTATAGCACTTTCACATTCAACTCGAGGTGCGACCCGTTCGACAATGACGGGGTATCATTCCGATGTGGCGGAACGAGGTATTCGATCTCTATGGCACAATTTGGGTCGATTATCGGGTTGTACGCGGAAGAGGATGCGGGAAACGAAGAAAATACTGGAGGAATGAGAGAGATAGGTGAGAACGAACGCCAAGCCATTTGGCCTCAGATTGGAGAAGGGTACTACAATCCGAGCAGCACTAAGAGTACAAAGCTGAGGGATCCGCTCTACAGATACATCCATAGGCTCCTCGGCTACTCTCTTAGCCAAAGGCATGACAGTAGTGGCGTAGTTGGGCTAAGAGATTTGGTTGTCCTCCACTGCATCCACAACCGCAGGCCGCTCGATGTTCCGTTCCTCATGCTCCAAAACATGCATCATAACCGCCTTGCTAGTGCACCGACTCCTATCTTCTTTGGGGGATGGGTGTACCGTCTCTTCAGGCACTTCGCCCACATACCAAGGTCATTTGAGAGGAGCCCATGGTCGGGTATGGTGGATATACACATATGCCGCTCAATGAACCTGATTTATGAGGCGGAAGACGGGACGGTGAGCTTTCAAAGGATGCAAGGTCATGCATGGAACCCGCAAGAAGCGCTTGTCCTCCAAGCCCCGCAACATCATCAATACCAATACCAACCCCATGGTGATCCGGGCCAATCATCCTCCTCGGGAGGCGGTTTTCCTAACTTTCAAAGTTTGCATGATTTGTTGCAGGAAAACCTTATGTGCACCAGGAACACTTACAACATGGCGAGCAACACCTACCAACGGGTCGGAGCTATCGAAAGAAACATATCCGATATCCAAGATGATGTTGGATATATACGAGACCACATTGCACGCCATGGAGGGGATGGTGATGATGATGACGATGACGATGCCATGGAGTAGGCGGGAGGAGCGGAGGAAGAGAAGGTTGATTGATGGTTTCCCAGGTTAACTCTTTTCCACTCTTGAACAATTGATGGCCTGCGTGCCAAGTGTTGAACAATTTACTTTCCCTAACTTCTTTTATTTTCTGCAGTTTTTTCTTTTAACTTTGACATGGATGTTGAATATTGGTAAAAGTAGGATGTTTGCTATGGTGTGGTATGGTGTCTATTGAATAAGCAGGTACATACGAGGCTTAGAGTGCTAAACATTAGTACTACTAAAGCCGGGACAGGAAAACCGACGAAAGAAACCTGTTTTTCAACACAAAACTTATTTTTGGGACACATTGAGGACAATGTGTAATTTAAGTGTGGGGGGGATGCTAAAACCTTGAATCTTGCAAGTCCTAAATACAAGCCTTACACAAAACTCTATTGGAAGCGCTAATCACCCCAAATTTTTTCAAAAATTTTCATTTTTTTACTTGTCTAGGTTCAACTCGGGAAATTCAAGTTCTTAAAAATGTTATATTTTTACAAATTTACAACCGATAGCGTCGTGATAAAAAGAACCAACATAAGAAAATTATGAAAAGGCATGACAAGCTTAGTTAAAATTTGATTATATATACTTGATCACATAAAAACCCATTCCCACAAAAGTGAGTTTTGAGCCTTTATTGAGCAAACACTTACATATCATTTGACTAAATGCTCATTTTCGTTTCTTGTGTGAATAGCCGCTTGGTTCTTACGACTCTAGAACTTGCCATGACGATACATTCCCGGTCCTTACCAACTTAAACCCGAGTAAGTAAATGATGGAGGCATTAGGACTAACCCTTTTTATTTCTACACCATTATTTTTTTTTTACCACCTACCCAAAATCCCCCTAGTTAGCCCCTTTGAGCCTAAACCTTTTCATTTCATAACCCAAACCAAACACCCTTTTTACCCACCAAAACCTTTTTACCCACCAAAACCTTTTTCATTTTTAACCCTTTGTTTTAGTAACAAGTTCGGTTCTTCATATGACTTTTCAAAAAAAAAAAAAAATTATTGGTGTTGATGATGAAGCACAAGAAAATAAACAAACAAGTTCATCAAAAATAACTTTGTTTGAATAAATAGCTTCATCAAAATAAAAGTTACAAAAATAAAAAGTCTTACGAAAACCGACACTTGTTACGCTTTTCGCCTTTTTCTACTAACCACTAACCACCAACCCAACCACCTACCTTTAACCCAAGCCTAACCCTTTACCCACAAAGTCTTCTTGATATTTACAAAGGTATATAAGTTAAAAAGGAGGAGGATTGATTGCTTGGCAAGCCTATGGTAGGAATAAGTTCCATGCCGCTCTCGAGTGATCCACAAAAATACATTTTCGGCCGAGTGTTGAGTGATCCCCGTGAGGTATGTGAACTTGTATATAAATAGAATTTTACAAATGCATGTTATGCCCTAATAAGTAATTTATCTTATGAAAAGTTTTAAATAAATCATAACGAATAGGATTGTAAATAAATAAAAATTAAATTAAATAAAGAATCTTGGAAATCCCGACACTCTACGACAAGCCCAAAACCTTCTTTTCTACCCATTCCATTTGGGAGTGTAAATAGCCACATATTAAGGAGTTTTGCTTGAGGACAAGCAAAGATTCAAGTGTGGGGGTATTTGATGTGTTCAAAATGTAACATATAAATTTCATCAAATGAGGCATAAAACTAACCTTTTTTAGTACTAATGTTGGAAAAAGTGTGCTTTTGTCTTCCTTTTGTATTTTCAGGATTAAATGAGCTCAAATTAACAAAAGAAGCAAAAAGACATCAAAATCTAACATAAATACAAGAAAAGGAACAAAACGTGACATGCCCGACCCCACGACAACATCTTCCCAAGCAAAACAAGAGATCAGAAGACTGAACACGCCCCGTGCTCAGCCAGCACGGGGGCGTGCCCAAGTGTCAGCAGAAAAGACAAAGTGATAGAAGCTTCTATTGCCCACCATGGGGCCGTGCTCAGCGGACACGGGGCCGTGGTCAACTATAAGATTCGCACAATCCAGCAAATCTACATAGTACAAAGATTCTTCTGCACCACGGGGTCGTGCTCAGCGGACACGGGGGCGTGGTCAACTAATAAGACAAAGCTGCATTAAATGAAGAAAGAGAAGGATGTGGACACGGGGCCGTGCCCACTGGACACGGGGTCGTGCCCGAGCTTCTGTTCAGCCTATAAATAGAAGTGCTTGGCTCAAGCTCAAACCATCCCGTGGCACACCACCTCTCTCACACTTCACCCACCACCCACCACCACCATAACACCATCATCCACCACCATCATCCATTGTCCATCGTAGAGTGTGTGAGTCGTCTCGGGATCCAAGATTGATCGTAAGAGTTCTTGACAATCAAGGCCATGTTTGCCTAAGTCTCTTACATCACTTGGTGAAGACAAAGTGTCTAGTGTAATACTTTTTATTTCTAATCTTTTGCACTTTTTATTTGGTTTTGTATTAATGACTTTAATAACTAGTTGCTTATGTTGAAGGTGATCTTTCCTTATCGTTTGTCCGTGGTGTCTTGGCATTATTTTACTGTCTATATAAAATAAAAGATTTTCACCATTCATATCTCCACGGTCTATATGGAGGTATGTTGGCTACCTGGTCAGGGGTTAAGGGAACGGTTTGGTAAAGGTCTTGCCATTGTTCAGCGTTTAGAGGTCCTGCAATGGACCTGGGTCAAATTTAGTAGGACCTCCTTCAATACTTCACGGTATTGGATGGCGGGGGTCCAAACTCTTTGATCCCCTCATAAGTTAACTACTATTAATACTATAACCCGGCTATTTAGGACTGTATCCCTGCTGACTCAGACTACTTAGCCGAGGGTAACGTCACCTCCAAAAGAGGGGCCTACCATAATATTGCATTAATAACTTAATTAATTATCTTCCAATAATCCACCCTTTTAGGATTGTATCCTTGCTGACTCAAACTACTGGGGTGAGGGTAACGTCACCTTCAAAAGAGGGGCCTACTACAATAACTAAGATAATATCTTAATTATGTGCAAAAGTGCGGAAATAATCAAAGGTTACACTAGATACGAGTCGGAACCAAGTGATTCATCTTGTCTATCTGTTTTTCTTTTTATTTTTATTTTCAGCATTTTAGTTAGTTTTTATTTTTCTTAGTTTAAAACATTTTTCTAAACTTTTTGATTTGATTAGACGTTGAGGATAAACCGGTACTAAAAGCTCTTGTGTCCTTGGACGACCTCGGTATCTTACCAACACTATACTACGCTCACGATGGGTGCACTTGCCCATATGTGTGTCTAGTGTTAGTAAATATCGTGTTTTATAAATTTAAAACTTGACTAAAAAGTGTTAAAGGGGCTTAAAATATACACCTAATAAATATAACACTCGACTACGCATCAATGCTCCTCCTTATTCTTAGAGTAAATGAGAATATCATCTATAAAGACAATTATGAATTTATCCAAATATGGCTTGCATATTCGGTTTATCATGTCCATAAATACAGCTGGGGCATTGGTTAAACCAAAAGACATGACAGTAAATTCATAATGGCCATACCATGTTCTGAAAGCGGTCTTAGGAATGTCCTATTCCTGTACCTTTAATTGATGATATCCTGATCGTAAATCGATTTTAGAGAAAAATCGAGCTTCTTGCAACTGATCAAACAAATCATCGATTCTCGATAATGGGTACCGATTCTTAATCGTGACTTTGTTCAATTCACGGTAGTCAATGCACATACGCATTGATCCGTCTTTCTTTTTAACGAATAAAATCGGTGCTCCCCATGGCGATGAGCTTGGCTGAATGAATCCTTTCTCCAACAGTTCGTCCAATTGTTTCTTTAATTCTTGCATTTCTGCAGGTGCCAATCGATACGGTGCTTTGGCAATTGGTGATGTTCCTGGTAGCAGGTGGATTCTAAATTCAACTTCTCTGTCTGGCGGTAACACTGGTAATTCTTCTGGAAACACATCTGGAAACTGGGATACTACTGGAATATCCTTCAGTTCTTTTCCTTTAGTGTTAATGATTATGGAAATCAAATACACCAATGACCATTTTCTTACATAACTAGCAGTTTTTTTTATTGTAGAGATGAATTTTATGGATCTAGATGGGTTGTCTCATTTAATTGTGATCTTTTCACCCTTTGGTGAATTTACTTGGATTGACTTTTGATCACATGAAATACTGGCTTTATTGGCTATTAACCAATCCATTCCTAATACAGCATCAAATCCTGCTAGATTCACTGGGTAAAGGTTTGCAATAAACTTTTGATTTAAAAACTCTATTCTTGCTCCCTGCAAGATTTCGGAAATCTTAATGGTTTCCCCATTTGCTGTTTCTACCAGACATTCTTGTGGGAGTTTAGTTAATGGTTGGTTGAGAAGCTTGCAAAACGAAGTATTAATAAAACTTTGGTTTGCACCAGAGTCAAATAATACTTTAGCAAAAACATCATTAACTAAAAACGTAACGGCAATAATGTCCGGAATCATCTTTGCTTCTTTTGCAGTCAGAACAAATGCTCTAGCATTTTTAGTAGTCTTGTTGTTCATGGCTGGAGTTAGTTTCGGACAGTTCGGCTTGATGTGACCTTTCTCTCCATAATTGAAGCACATTCCGTTATTGGGTTTCTTTCTATAATCTTCTTCCTTGTGTCCTGGTATCTTGCAGAAATTACAGTAGGTGGAGCATTTTCCCGAATGCTTCTTCTTGCAGACCTTGCAATAAGGTGCAGAGGTAGAACCTACATTTTTCCCACGGTTGGAATTTCCATAACGAAATTCTTGGGTAATGTAAGGACCTGCAAAAATGCCCTAATCCTTGCGAAAAATCAAGAAATTCAATTTTATTGTTCTGTCGCGGGCCGCGTAAGATTTAAGTAAAGCTTACGCAGGGCGTGACAGCTTAGTAAGTCTCTGGATAAGCTTTAGGCCACGTGTCAGACACGTGGCAGACCTAGGGTATGACACGGCAGCCCTAGCCATAGCTAGGGTGGCCCTCACGGTCCGCGTAGATGTTTCTTTGAGTTTACACGGGCCGCGTAAAACTCAAATTCCAGCTATAAAAGGGACGCTGCATGGCTTGTTTCTGTGTTCGAAAAATTAGTTCAAAAGAGGTTCTATACTGCTCAATTTCGTATATTTAGGTGTCGAAACGCTGCTACGATTACACGGTAATAACTCTATCACTGCTACAATACGATGTCCGATCGATTGAAACCGATCCGATGGATGTTTAAGTGCTGCTCGAACACGGGCTATACTTTGTCATTCGTCGTGAGGGTTTTGATTTCGTGAGTTGATCGTAAATGTTGTATTAAGTTACTAACCTAGTTTCGTTGGCATTATTTAATTAGGTTACAAGGCTAAATCAGTAGGCAAAATCTGTCCAGTAAACTTGCAATGTGAGTCATTCTCTTTTTATCAAAAGTGTTTTACAATACCTAAATGTTTTCCAATTATATTTTATAGGGATAAGTCTTTGTTATCTTAAATTACTGGCAGTAAGTGGGGTATTGTGCACAATGACTACAGTTTTATCACTTTTAGGTGAAAGGACCTAAATAGTGATACACGTCACTTTTGGGTGAAAGGACCCAATAGTGATATGACCACAGTCATAGATCCGGTCGAGTGACAACTGAACCAGCTAATTATAAGATAGGGGCAATTGTAATCGCTCTTAATACTGTAATCTATAACAATGTGTCGTTTTATGCAAATTGAATGACTCTCCGGTATTTCCCCGCTGATAAAATCTTTTTAAACATGTTTCAGGTGACTTACTGTGAACAAGGAAAAGTGCCGCGTAGCACTACCAGCTTGGATAAAGTGGCTCAGTAAATAAATAAACATATTTTTGTAACCAGGGAATTTCCCAGTTAAATTCCTTTATTGTAAACTACGAGGTTTATCCCGAAACTTGAAATAAAATAATCGGGTGTTTTCAGTTTTAAAAGATCCTGTTAATATTTCCGCTGCCAAAATCGAATACCACGGGTTTTCTGTCCCGCAGCATCCGAACCAGGAAACTGGGTCGGGGGCCGTGACAGAAAAAGGTGGTATCAGAGCCACTGATTTAAGCCAATTAAGTATTTAGAAATACTTAATTTTTCAGATTGCCATTTTGTGATTCTGTGATAATTTAATTTAATAAATTAAACTTTAACTTAAAATTTTGTGTGTTTCTTCATGTGTGCCAACATCATGAATGAACTGTCGGAGGCACTCCGAAACTTCACTATCCATACCACCGATATGGATACAACCGGGACCCTATCCGGCTATCAAGCAGATACTGAGGAGCCAATAATGTTCCAGGCCCAGCCGCAGGAAAAACCAAAGCCTAAAAAGAGGAGGAGAATTTTGGACTGGAAACGCGGACGAAGGAAGAAGCCAGCTGCCCAGAAGGTGAAGAAGACCGAGGATCCGAAAGACAAGGGAAAAGGGTAGGAAGTAGGGGAAAGCTCCGGTCAAGCCCAGGAGATGCCACCTTGGTAAGAACTGGATCGAAAACTTGCAAATTGTGACCTCATCGGACCTGCCAAAGAAAACCTTTTCAATTTCCCTGCCCAATCACAACTTCCAATTAACCTTGAACCTGCTATTCCGGACCCTATTGTCAACCCACAACCTGTTACAGGCCAACTGGAAGAGTGGTGGACAAGCGACTGGCACTTTCAGAATATCATGAATAACCCCAATGTTTATTTTCCCCAGTTTGATCCTGAACCTGCACCATTCCCACATATGAGCGCAGAAAATGTTGCCGAGTTACGCCGCTACGGCGAGGAGCTGGTGGATGCGGGCAACCAGATTCGGGAAGTGGGGGAAAACATCACCTGGAAATACGACGAGAGGGAGCGTCGTTTCTGAAAGGCCAGCTAACTGTGGTTGTGTGATTGTATAATAATATTATGTGAATATATATATATATATATATATATATATATATATATAGTATAAAATGTCCAATTATATAATACTGTATAATAATAACTAAAATAAAACATCTATAAATATGTGGTGTGTACAGATGCATACTATTATAAAAATATATGAAAGTCGCAAGGTCGACAATTTTGGCTATACGTGTTGTCATTGTTTTATTGTGTTTGATTACTATTCATTATGTGACAATAATATATATATTGTTAAATGATTCAGATGGAAAACGCGGACAACCAACCGGTAAATGAAGTTAACCAATCCGAACAAAATAATGAAGACCATTTTCTTAATAGGCAAGATATAGAAAATATCGTTGCCCAGGGAATAGCCAATGCTATCCCGGCAATCGTCGCCGCTGTTAAGAACCCCGTTGAACCTTCCCAAGCCAACCGCAGCAAACGCACTCGGGATGATAATTTCAGTAACAGTGTTAATGGAGGCGGCAATAATGATAATAATGTGGTTCAAGCCCCAATACTTAAGAAAATGAAAGTTGCACACCTGGTTGCACTTATAAAGAATTTCTTGCCTGTAAGCCAGTCGAATTTGCAGGCAATGATGGGGTGACTGCTACACTGCGTTGGTTAGAAAAAACCGAAGCAGTAATTAAAATAAGTAAATGTGCAGAGGAAGACAAGGTTATGTATGCATCCCACCTTTTTAAAGAAGAGGCATTAGAATGGTGGAACACGGTGCTACAAGCCAAGGGAAGTGACGTGGCTTACACCATGAGCTGGGAGGAATTTACGAAATTGGTGGAAAGGAAATTTTGTCCCGCCTACGAAAAGGAACAAATGAAAAATAAGTTCCTGAATCACCGAATGGTGGGTGTTGATTGTCGGGGGTATACTTCAAAATTTTTCGAGTATGCTAGAATTGTACTAACTCTGGCCTCGCTAGAACCGGTGCTTATTTCTCGCTATATCTGGGGACTAATTAGCGAGATTCACGACATAATCAAAGCTGCAAGACCCCGCACAATTGACGATGCGGTTGAACTGGCCAACACCTTAACTGACGGACTGGTGCGCACGAGAGAAGAGAATAGGAAAAAGGAATTGGCCCAAAAGATTACTCAAGGTTTTCGTGGGGGTAGTAATACTAGTAACTTCAAGAGAAAGGGAACCGGGCAATCCTCCACTGCTACATTCTACAGTACCTGAAAGAGAAAACACCTTGGGAAATGTAAGGGGTACTGTAATTTCTACAAAATCCCAGGGCATCAAGAGGAGAATTGCAGGAAGAAATCCATGATCTACTTCAATTGCGGAGAAGCTGGGCATTTTAGACCAGAATGCTCTAAACTGGTCAAGCCAGTGGACAACAAGGCAAAAGCAGCTGAAGGAACTAATAAAAAGAATGCAAGAGCTTTCCAGCTGACTACACAGGAAGCCGATCTGATTCCGGATGTGATAGCTGTTACGTTTCTTGTGCATGACGTTTATGCAAAAGTATTATTTAACTCTGGTGCAAACCAAAGTTTTATAAATACTTCATTCTGCAAAGCCCTTAAGCAACCTTTAACCAAACTTAGGCAGATTTATATGGTAGAAACAGCAGATGGTAATTCTGTTAAAATAGATAAGGTTCTTCAAGAAGGAAAGATACAACTTTCAGGCCATAAATTTTCTACAAACCTGCTGCCTATGAATTTAGCTGGATTCGATGTGTTATTAGGAATGGATTGGTTAGTAGCCAACCATGCTCAAATCCTCTGTGATAAGAATTCCATAGAAATTCATACACCCCGAGGAGAAGTAATTTTGATTTCAGGAGATAAGCCCCGTAAACCAATGAAGTTCGTTTCAGTAATGAAAGTTGCCAGTTATGAACGAAAGCAATGAATAATGTATATGATTTCGGTAATCATCAACACTAAAGGTAAGGAGCTTAAGGAAATTCCTGTAGTATCAGAATACCCGGATGTATTCCCAGAAGAGCTACCAGGATTACCACCAGATAGGGAAGTAGAGTTTAGAATTCATCTAATTCCTGGAACTACACCAATAGCCAAGGCACCTTATCGGTTAGCACCCACTGGAATGTTAGAACTGAAAAAGCAGTTAGATGAATTGCTAGGCAAAGGATTCATACAACCTAGTTCATCCCCTTGGGGAGCACCAGTGTTGTTTGTGAAAAAGAAAGATGGTTCAATGCGAATGTGTATCGATTATAGGGAATTGAATAAGGTTACAATTAAGAATCGATACCCATTACCTAGGATTGATGATCTTTTTGATCAACTTCAGGGAGCTAGATATTTCTCTAAGATAGACTTGCGCTCCGGATACCATCAGCTGAAGGTACAAGAAGAATACATACCTAAAACTGCTTTCAGGACTAGGTATGGTCACTACGAGTTTATAGTCATGCCATTTGGACTAACTAATGCTCCTGCAGCATTTATGGACATGATGAATAGGATCTGTAAACCATATTTGGATAAATTTGTAATTGTCTTCATCGACGATATACTTATTTATTCCAAGAGTCAGGACGAGCACTGTGAGCACCTACATGCACTCTTAACCCTGTTAAGAAAGGAAAAGCTTTATGCCAAATTCTCGAAATGTGAATTTTGGCTACATGAGGTGCAATTTTTAGGACACATGGTAAATCACGAAGGCATTCACGTAGATCCCTCCAAGATAGAAGCAATCATAAATTAGAAGGTCCCATAATCAGCTACTAAAGTTAGAAGTTTCCTAGGGTTAGCTGTATATTATAGACGCTTCATACGAGATTTCTCTAATATAGTTGTTCCATTAACTAAGCTAACCTGTAAAACTGTTAAGTTTGAATGGGGACCTAAGCAAGAAGAGTCCTTTAGAATTTTGAAGCAAAGATTAACAAATACCCCAATTCTCGCCTTGCCTGACGGAACTGAAGATTTTGAAGTCTTCTGCGATGCTTCTAAGTTGGGATTAGGATGTGTGCTAATGCAACGCAAAAAGGTAATTGCGCATGCATCAAGGCAGTTGAAGAAGCACGAGGAAAATTATACGACTCATGACTTAGAATTAGGAGCAATAATTTATGCCCTTAAAATTTGGAGACATTATCTGTACGGAAGTAAGTTTACTGTCTATACAGATCATAAAAGTTTAACGTACATATTTGGGCAAAAAGAATTAAACATGAGGCAAAGGAGATGGATGGAAATTCTAAGTGACTACGACTGTGATATTCAATATCACGAAGGAAAGGCATATGTAGTAGCAGATGCCTTGAGTTGTAAGTATCATAAAAAAACAAAGGCGAATCCATGCCCTTAGATTAAATCTCCAATTAGATTTAATGGAACAACTGAAGAACATTCAAGAAACAACAATCAAGGATGATGCTGAAGGAATAAAAGGAAGGATAAAGGAATTAGAGCAAGGGACTGATGGAATTTGGAGATTCCATAAGAAAAGGATTTGGGTACCTAAGCAAGGAAATTTAAGAAATAAAATTTTAGAGGAAGCCCATAAATCTAGATATACCATGCACCCTGGTAATAATAAGATGTACCAAGATTTAAAAAGTAACTTCTGGTGGATAGGAATGAAAAAAGACATAGCTAGATATGTATCTAAGTGTCTAACTTGTTCATAAGTTAAGGCAGAACACCAGAAGCCTTCAGGTTTACTTCAACAGTTAGAAATGCCTGTATGGAAATGGGAACTAGTAACAATGGACTTTGTTACCAAATTACCTAAGACCAGGAAAGGTAACGATGCAATCTGGGTGATTGTAGATCGATTAACCAAATCAGCTCATTTTCTGCGATGAAGGAAACCTTTAGCATGGAAAGATTAGCAAAGTTATACGTAGATGAGGTAGTATCCTTACATGGAGTCCCACTCTCCATAGTATCGGATAGGGATTGTCGTTTCACTTCGCATTTTTGGACAATTTTCCAAGAAGCAATGGGGACCCGACTAAATTTAAGTACTGCTTACCATCCCCAAACAGACGGACAAAGTGAAAGGACGATCCAAACCCTGGAAGACATGCTTAGGGCATGTGTAATAGATTTTGGTGGAAACTGGGATGACCACCTACCCTTAATCGAATTCTCCTATAACAATAGTTATCATGCAAGCATCGAGGCTGCCCCATTCGAAGCACTGTATGGACGAAAGTGCCGAACTCCAGTTTGTTGGGCCGAAATAGGAGAAAGTAAGTTATCAGGTCCTGAGATTGTACAGGAAACCACCGACAAGATAACTCAGATCAAGGAAAGACTAAAAACGGCTTGAGATCGCCAGAAAGGTTATGAAGACAATCGACGCAAGCCATTAGAATTTCAAGTTAGAGACAAGGTACTCTTAAAAGTTTCTCCTTGGAAAGGGGTAGTTCGGTTCGGTAAGAAGGGAAAGCTAAGTCCAAGGTACATAGGACCATTCCCAGTGATCCAACGGATAGGACCAGTTGCCTATCGCTTACAACTACCAGAAGAGCTAGCTGGAGTACATGACGTGTTTCATGTATCTAATCTCAAGAAATGTTTATCTGACGAATCCCTGGTAGTACCTCTTCAAGACATAGAGGTAAATGAAAAGTTGAAATTTGTGGAAAAACCTCTTCAAATAGAAGACAGAAAGGTCAAATTCCTCAAACACAAGAGACTGGTGCAAGTCAAGGTAAAATGGGATTCAAAAAGAGGACTAGAGTATACCTGGGAACTGGAATCGGAAATGAAACGGAAGTACCCTTACCTATTCCAGTAAATCTCGAGGACGAGATGTTAAATAAGGTGGGGAGGATGTAAGGACCTGCAAAAATGCCCCACAACACTCCGTAAGTGAAAACTCGGACCCCTAAAACCCTAATCCTTGCGAAAAATCAAGAAATTCAATTTTATTGTTCTGTCGCGGGCCACGTAAGATTTAAGTAAAGCTTACGCGGGGTGCGACAGCTTGGTAAGTCTCCGGATAAGCTTTAGGCCACGTGTCAGACACATGGCAGACCTAGGGTATGATACGGCAGCCCTAGCCGTAGCTAGGGTGGCCCTCGCGGGCCGCGTAGATGTTTCTTCGAGTTTACGCGGGCTGCGTAAAACTCAAATTTCAGTTATAAAAGGGACGTTGCATGGCTTGTTTCTGTGTTCGAAAAATCAGTTCAAAAGACATTCTATACTGCTCAATTTTGTATATTTAGGTGTCGAAACGCTGCTACGATTACAATGTAATAACTCGATCACTACTACGATACAATGTCCGATCGATTGAAACCGATCCGATGGATGTTTAAGTGCTGCCCGAACTCGGGCTATACTTTGTCATTCGTCGTGAGGGTTTTGATTTCGTGAGCTGATCGTAAATGTTGTATTAAGTTACTAACCTAGTTTCGTTGGCATTATTTAATTAGGTTACAAGGCTAAATCAGTAGGCAAAATCTGTCCAGTAAACTTGCAATGTGAGTCATTCCCTTTTTATCAAAAGTGTTTTACAATACCTAAATGTTTTCCAGTTATATTTACAGGGATTAACTCTTTGTTATCTTAAATTACTGGTAGTAAGTGGGGTATTGTGCACAATGACTACAGTTTTATCACTTTTAGGTGAAAGGACCTAAATAGTGATACACGTCACTTTTGGGTGAAAGGACCCAATAGTGATATGACCACAGTCATAGATCCGGTCGAGTGACAACTGAACCAGCTAATTATAAGATATGGGCAATTGTTATCGCTCTTAATACTGTAATCTATAACAATGTGTCGTTTTATGCAAATTGAATGACTCGCCAGTATTTCCCCGCTGATAAAATCTTTTTAAACATGTTTCAGGTGATTTAGTGTGAACAAGGAAAAGTGCCATGTAGCACTACCAGCTTGGATAAAGTGGCTCAGTAAATAAATAAACATGTTTTTGTAACCAGAGAATTTCCCAGTGAAATTCCTCTCTTGTAAATTATGGGGTTTATCCCTAAACTTGAAATAAAATAATCGAGTGTTTTCAGTTTTAAAAGATCCTGTTAATAATTCCGCTGCTAAAATTGAATACCACGGGTTTTCTGTCCCGCGGCATCCGAACCAGGAAACTGGGTCGGGGGCCGTGACAGGTAAGCCTTTGAGCTAGGTTCCTTCTCTGGTCCTCCTCTCGTGTACGCACTAACTCATCTGTCAAGGTGTTTGCTAGTTCTACGGCTTCTTCTATAGTTTGAGGTCTAGCCGCCTCGACTAGATGCCTAATCTCACTGATTAATCCCCAGATGTAACCGGAGATTAACACTGGTTCAGGTGATGCAAGGGTTGGCACTATTCTAGCATATTCAAAGAATAATGTAGTGTACCCTTTACTATCCACTCCAGTGATTCTAAGGTTTAAGAACTTATTTGCTATCTGTTCTTTTTCATTGGGAGGGCATAATTTCCTTTCCACCATGTTCTTAAATTCCTCCAATTCCATATTATAAACTCTATCACCTCCCCTGGATTGGAGGATAGTGTTCCACCATTCTAGTGCTGAGTTCTTAAATAGATTGGAAGCAAACATTATCTTATCCTCTTCCGCACACTTGCTTATTTTTAAGACAACCTCAGTCTTTTCTATCCAGCGTAGAGCTGCAACGGCCCCTTTATTGCCCGAGAATTTCATTGGTTTACAAGACCATAATTCTTTATAAGAACAACCATAAGACATGGTTCTTCTTCTTTTAGGGATGGGCACTTGAAGTATGGGTCCATTGCTTATGCTGTGTTCAGGTTCAGTGGGTCGTTTACTGCCATGATCACTTTCGTTTTCTGCTTCCCTAACCGTTTTAATAATATATGGCATCACATCTATTATTTCTTGTGCCACTATGTGTTGGATGACACTGTTATCCATTTGATTTCCATTATTATCGTTGTTCGGGTTATCGTTATTCTGGTTTTCTGGTTCACTTCGTTGTCCATCTGAATTTTTAAACATTTGCCACATATTAATATCACAAGATAGTATTTATCACAATCAATCACACAACACGCATATTGATCAAAATCGTCGAACATTGCGACTTACTCTATTTTATACTATGCATCCATATATATTACAGTACAACTGAAATTGAAATTACACTACTATTAGGCATCCAAAGCTATTGCCTAGATTTTTTTTTCTAACATACACACATATTATATATTATTTTATTATTATTATTATTATTATCACCATCACTGATATGGGTTCATCCAGAACTCCATATTACGCTTGTCATACTTCCAGACGAGTCGTTCTCCGATCTGTCTCATCCTCTCACTACCTTCTAAAATCTCCTCACCAAAGGTTCGGAGTTCTTGCACATTCTCTGCACTCATTAGGGGTGCAGGTGCTGGTAGTAGGTTTGGGAACTGGGGCATCGGTTCTTGGTGAGGGTAAGGGTTCTCTAGAATTTCCCTGATGAATTGATCATTATCATAATAAGGGTCTAGAGGGTCCAAGTCTGGGTAGGCTGCTAGGTTTGGCATGGGTTCATCTGGTATTGGGTAGTGTTGCTGGTAATCCCTATGGTCGTCGAACCACGGGTCGTAGTTTGGGTCTAAGGGATTGGGTGCTGGCACTCTAGGTATCTCTGTTGGGTCAAAATCATGCATTTGGATTTGGTTTTCTGGGTTGGCTTCAATCTCCATTGGTTATGTGGGAAACAAGGGTAATGGTTGGGGTGCTATGAGTTGCTCTAGATTAGGGTCTGCAGCTGTAGTTGCTAAAATGTGAAAGTTTGCTAGACTCCTATTGAACTAATCCTGGGCGTGAGCATCTGTTTCTCTCTTAACGGCTGCTAAAGCTCGTTGCTATTGTAATTTTTTCATCCTTTTCCTACGTTCATGCGTTCCTCTGCTGAACCATCCTCTCTTTTTAGGAGGGAATGGCTCTTCAGATTGGGCCTTGAACACGAATATCCCATCTTCATTGTCAGCGGAATACCCTGAGAGGGTAGGCTGTGAAGAGGTGCCTTCGTCCCTAGGTGAGCTGGACAACTGACGGTAAGCGTCTGAAGGTCCTTGGTCACTCATACTGTAAACTAACAAATAGTCAAATAACACACAATAATAATATACAGATATGCACGTAGTTCCGTAGTAAATTTCCTAACAATTTGAATAATATCTTGGTGTCAGCAGAACACTTATGTGGCTGAATCAGTGGCTTAGCTCTGATACCACCTTCTGTCGCAACCCCCGTCCCCTTAACTACCTGGGAACGGGCGGCCACGACCAGTTTCAGTGGTATCGGTGTTTATCAGTTTTAGCAGCGGATATTACATCGGACCGTAGTTAGGAAATATTTTATCAGAGTAAAATACCATGCTTTTATCATATTAAACACATGGGATAATCCCAAGTTTCAAGTACACACATTTTTATAGGGATAAACCCTATTTTATTTAAATGAAAACATCTCTTTATTTTAGGTAACTTTATAGCCACTTTTCCAAGCCTTCAGTGCTGTCCAGCTGGCTTCTATTTGACTTTCACATTTTGTTACCTGAATCGTGTTTAAAAACATTTTGTCAGTGGGAAATACTGGTGAGTGAATCTCAGTTTAATCAAGATATGTAAAAACCGTTGTACAATATTGAGGGCGGTCACGCAATTACATTTGTTTCCATCTGCTTAATTACCACCCACGGTACTGTCAACCCGACTTGTGGTTATGTTACTACTCACAATGTAGTAACAAATTTTGTATACAAAACCCCAACATACAGACGATAATTGTAGAATACAAATACTCAATCACTGCTTAATATAATGTTAATCATATGAGGTTTTGTAAAAACAGTTTGCAAAAAGGAGATTACTCACATTGCTGTCTTAGGGTTTTCTTTAAGGATTTCCTGGTGATTATCTATAAATTACACAAAGGCACACGCGTTAGTATAATAACCCAATATTTACATTAGTAATACCTTCCCCGAGACGGCATTCCAACGACTACGTCGGGCAGAACCACGACAGCCGTTACGGAACCCTAGATCAATCGGACATCGTATCTAATACGTAACCAGGGTTATGATACTTACAACGAGGCAGAACTTCGTTATTTAGGGGGGTGGGGGTATTATGCCCGAAAATCACTTTAGCTATATAGAAATTCGAGAGAGAAAGAAAGATTGAACGATTTGGGACTGAAGCAGATCCCACCTATTTATAGTGCTGATTTCGCAGTTCCTCACGACCCGCGAAGGCTCAAGGGTCGTCTTACGCGGCCCGCGACCTAGGGTGGTAGGCCCTAGCTGATCCGGGTCATCACACTAGGCTTGACACGATTGTGCCACGTGTCGGCACCGGGTGTCTCCTGGTGGCCTATCTGTCACGCCCCGTGAAGCCTGAAGGCAAGGCCTTCACGGCCCGCGAGCGCCCCTAAAACTATATTTAATTATATAAGGTATTTTGGGCTCGGTTTTCGCATACGGGGTATGTTTTAAGATATATAGGGATAGTTTAAACATATTAGGGGTGTCGAAAAATTATTTTAGGAGGGTTATTATAGTAAGCCTGTTACAACTCCTATAGCAGCTCATTTTAATTTGTCTAAGAAAGATAGTCCTCAAACAGATGAGGAGAAAGAGTACATGAGCAAGGTTCCATATGCTAACACTGTTAGAAGTCTTATGTATATCATGGTTTGCACAAGACCTGATATTGCATATGCTGTTAGTGTTGTGAGTAGATACATCGCAAATCCTGGTAAGAATCATTGGGCAGCTGTAAAGTGGATTCTAAGGTATTTGGCTGGTACAAGAAAGCTTGGTTTAAAGTTTGAAGACAAGACTGAGAAAAAAAGGGTAATATGGTTAGAGGTTATGTTGATTGTTGGACCGTTCTACGACCGTTAACCGTCAGTTAAGGCAGTTCATCTTTGCATACGAAGGCGGAATCAACGTAAACAAAGTCATAACAGCTTTTATCCTTTTAATCCTTCTTTACTGATTAATATTCGTGCTTGTACAATGTTTTCTGATACAAATCTGGCAGCACTTCGTGTTTCACACAATGACCTCTCTCTCTTACAAATGACACACACAACCTATATATAAGCAGTTGATTTCGCTTGAGACTGCTTCAAGCGAAATCTTCACCTGTTGATTTCGCTTGAACTTGTTTCAAGCTAAATCTCAAGCTGTTGATTTCGCTTGAACTGATTTCAAGCGAAATCTTCAAATTATTACATTACAAACCCTAATTAAACCCTATTGTGTGATCATTCAAACAATTCTAGACACAAGACTTGATTATGAAGTAATTAGCAGACATTTAATGCACCAACAGACTCCCCCTTGGATGTTGATGAAGTCTTTGGCTTCAAGTCTTTGTCTTTATCATTCTTCAAACATTGTAAAAACTTTCTTCAATCTTTATCTTCAATCTTCAAACTTTAAACTTCAAACTTCCCTTTGACTGTTGATCCAGACTCCCCCTTTCACAGACTCCCCCTCTCGATATGCTAGAATCTGAGATATCTGGTTCAAGCTTTGACAATTAGCTTCCGTTGGGAATAATGAAGTCCAAACCTGTTACTCAACCAATAAACATAACCATTCTATCTTTTCAACAAAAATTCACAAACTTAATCAGTTTTAGAAATCCACTCAAGTATTCAGATCCAAGTTAATGACCCTGATCACTTGATTAATCTACCAAGTCCAAATTAATGACCTTGGTTGATCTTTTGACGAATCAATACTGATTTTAAAACAACAATTTCAAACATTTTCTGAAAATAACAAGTATCAAGTTAATGAACTTGTTTTTGACTTTTCAAACAATTCAAACTTCTTCAAAGTAAGCTCTCCTTATTCTTCAGTCCAGAATCTCCTGCATCTGCTTCAATCATCTAAGAATCCAACAATCAACTCTCCACTTTGGTTTGTCAGAAAATAAAGCAGAAATAAAATCTTTTTGGATTTTATCAAAGTGATCTAAACTAAGAAATGAAATACAGAAAACTTAAATTGCAGAAAGTAAACAAAATAAACTATTTACAAACATATTTTTGGCGAGCGTGTCAGGGAATCATATCAGCTTTTCAGACAAATCACAAGTACCGTTAAGCTGCATTTCATACTCAGACTTAAACAATTCACCTCGATTGTCGATATACTGATCCATCTTAAATTCTCACACAAATTTCAATTTACTCAGGATACGATTTAGATGAAATAAGAACTTAGCTCATTCATGTGTCCCACCTCTTGAATATACTCCCGTATCCAGAATCCCAATAATCAGTCTTACAGGTGAGTATACTACAATGATATCTGTATATAATTTAGGTATGCGAGGGCCGAGGGATCTCAGATCGATACTTCCGTATACGCAGAGAGATATCAGCTTCGACTTTTCGGTGTGTCCCCTTTAGAGGATCTTTTTGCTTACAACAGCAGCATTTATCAATTTTATTGTTTCAGCATGCTGAGGGTTTAATGCTGTGTTTCAAGCATTGCAGCAAGTATTAGCCAGGGACTAGGTCGGAACTACCGTTCAGCAGAAGTCCCGGAATAATACCCCAGACATCATTGAGTATAAAAACCTAGTATATCAGATTAAGAGACCTTTCAAACGAGATTTCAGGGGTTACCTATATATCCAAGTAGTGTTCCCCACGAATTCACAAGTTTGAATTTTAGGTTTATATCCCGAATAAATCTACTAAATGTGCGAAAACCTATCGACACATCATTAGTGAGACTGTTTAACTCTTTTATACTTTACAAATCTTTAGCATACTGTAATCGTCTAGCTGATGTACTATCATTTTCCCTATATACACAAGCTCTTTTTCAAATTTTATCATGTTTTTGTATTTTTGCATTTTTTACTGTTTTTGTATTTTCTGAAAAATATAACTATGTACAAACATCTACTCCCCCTAAATACCAAAACAAGTAAAAATTCGACAAACCATTGCAGATTGTTTCTCGTCTTCATCCGCAACAGTACTCTCATCAACGCCAATTATGCCATCCGACACCGACAGAAGCTTCATACCATTCAGTTTTAACAAATATTTAAACCGATTTTTATCAAAAGCTTTGGTATGTAAATCAGCTTTCTGTTCGTCAGTGTGGATTTTCTCAATTCGTATAAACTTTTTCTCAAAACAATCACGAATAAAGTGATGACGAATTTCTATGTGTTTAGTTTTAGCGTGATGTATTGGATTTTTTGTTATATTTATTGCGGCCTCATTATCAACAAAAAGAGGTGTGTTAAGAAACTGCAAACCGTAGTCGCGCATCTGTTGCTGTATCCACAAGATCTGAGAGCAGCAACTGCTAGCAGAAACATACTCTGCTTCACAAGTAGATAACGCCACAGACATTTGTTTCTTACACTGCCAGGTAACCAATCTAGGACCAAAGAACTGGCATCCTGCAGTTGTTGATTTTGAATTGACTTTGCAGCATCCGAAATCCGAATCAGAATACCCTTCGAGTGTAAAGTCGCCTTTCCTAGGATACCACAACCCCAATGAAGGAGTTCCTTTCAGGTAGCGCAATATCCTCTTCACAATGATCATATGCGATGCTCTCGGGTTAGACTGAAATCTTGCTGCGAGGCACGTTGGGTACATGATATCAGGACGTGAAGCAGTTAGGTACATTAAAGAACCTATCATGGATCGGTAAAAAGTTTCATCAGCCCTGTCTCCGGTGAGATCTGGGTGAATCCCATGATTTGTTGCAAGTGGGGTAGCAGCTGGAGTAGAACTTGACATCCCAAATTTCTCTAGAATATCATGAACATACTTTGACTGATGAATAAAAATTCCCTCAGGAAGTTGTTCAACTTGTAATCCCAGAAAGAATTTCATCTCCCCCATTGATGACATTTCAAACTTTTGCTTCATCACTGATTCAAAATATTTGCATAGATTTTCATTTGTCGACCCAAAGATTATATCGTCCACATAAATCTGAACAATCAGAAGATGACCATCGACCTTTTTAGTGAAGAGAGTGGCATCCACTTTTCCACGAATGAACTTGTTGGCTAGTAGGTGTTGAGACAAAGTCTCGTACCAGGCTCTCGGGGCCTGGTGTAAACCATACAGCGCTTTGTCCAATGAGTAGACCTTGTTTTTGTGGATTGGATCGGTAAAGCCCGGTGGCTGACCGACATAAACCTCCTCTTTAACCTTCCCATAAAGAAACGCCGATTTAACATCCAACTGATAAACTTTGAAGTTCTTCCAAGACGCAAATGCTAGGAAAATTCTGATTGCCTCTAGTCGTGCTACAGGAGCATAAACTTCGGTAAAATCAATCCCCTCCTGTTGACTAAATCCCTGAACAACGAGTCGAGCTTTGTTCCTTACGACAACTCCTCTATCGTCCCTCTTACACTTGAACACCCACTTGGTGTTAATTTTCCTCTGACCATCCGGCAAATCAACTAACTTCCACACTCCCAATTTCTCGAATTGACTAAGTTCCTCCGGCATAGCATTGACCCAAGAGTCTTCAGTAAGCGCCTCTTTGTAAGTTCTTGGCTCAACCTGCGAGATAAAACAACTTAATGAGAATTCAGTTTGCAAAGGAGCAACTTTTGTATAAAAACATGTAAGCCCTTTATCAATCTGATTTCGAGTGCGAACGCCTGTCTGCAATTCTCCTATGATCAACTCCTCTGGATGATATGAAAAAGTTCGCGGCATCACTTCACTTGGAACATCTACATTTCCCTCCAGATTAGTAACATTCTGCTCTGCATCTTGTTCACCAACTTGGTTTGTTTGACCTGAAATCTGAATTTGTTCCCCCTCAGAATCTGAATCTGAATCACCATGATCAAAGACTGGCATGTTTTCAGCTTCTAGATTATCATTCTGAGCCGACTGATTATCTTGAGCAACTTCATTCTGTTGGACATCATCATGTTCACCAGCATTACTTGGACCTGCTTCATCATCATTGGAAGTTTCCCATGGTCTCCTCGAATACTCAGCTGGGAACCTTAACTGTGACTCATATTCACGCAAAATATCCAACTCATCAAAGAAATCTTCATCATCCTCTGATTCTTCTCTCATGTCAAACGAATCCCAAAGTTTGTCATAATGATAACGCCATGAATCACCAGGATTCTGCGGCGACATAGTATAACCTTGATATTCAACGTTTGCAGCTTCAATAATCCGCTTCTCACTTGGAACGAAGACACGTCTCAACGGATTTGAATAACCAACAAATATTCCCTCAATGCTCTTCGGACCAAACTTTCCATGAGGCTCTATAACCGTACAAGGTGACCCGAACGGTTCTAGATACTTCAAATTCGGTTTGCGGTTATTGATTAGCTCAAAGCATGTTTTGTTGAACTTCTTGACAGTGAGAACCCTGTTGAGCGTATAGCATGCGGCAGAAACAGCTTCAGCCCAAAAATTAATCGGTAACTTTGAATCTGCGAGCATAGTTCTAGCCGTCTCGATTAGCGTCCGGTTTTTGCGTTCTGCGACTCCATTCTGCTGCGGAGTGTACGGAGCACTAAACTCATGCAAAATACCTCTTTCATCACAAAATTCTTCCATCTTGCTGTTCTTGAATTCAGTACCATTATCACTTCGAATTCTCTTGATACGCCTTTGGTACAAATTCTCAATCTTCCTGAACAGACCCATCAAACTGTCAAATGTTTCATCTTTCGTCTTCAAGAAAGAAACCCACGAAAATCTGGAATAATCATCAGTAACGACCAAACAATAGTAATCTCCTGTAATACTTTTGACATTCACAGGACCAAACAAATCCATGTGAAGTCTTTCCAGCGGTCTCGAAACTGAATTAACTTGCTTTGTAGGGTGTGACTTTTTCTTCTGCTTGCCTTTGACACAGCTAATGCACTATCCTTCCAGATGAAAACCTTTGATATTAACTCCCAATACCAAATCATTGTGCACCAAATGATTCATTTTTCTAAGATGTATATGCCCCATCTTTCGGTGCCACAATCTTGATTCTTTCTCAGTTGCTCTAGACACGAAACAATGTGCTTGACCAGTAGTTGTAGTTGCTACAGACATATCTAACACATATAAATCATTCACTCTAGGTGCCCTCATAATAATCCATTCTTCAGGGATAACAAAACCAGGTTTCAAAATCAAACATTCTTTATCAGTGAAGTGAGTAGTATACTTATTGTCACAAATCTGCGAGATACTAAGCAGATTGTTCTCCAGCTCAGTGATGTAGTTAACTCTCTCAAACGTCACAATCCCATTGGATAACGTTCCTTCACCAACAATTCTACCACCTTCATGACCTGCAAATCCCACATAACCACCATTGATATTCTTCACATCATACATTAATGCAGTTTTTCCTGTCATATGTCGAGATGCGCCACTATCCATGATCCATCTTGAAATGGCTCTTGGAAGATCCTGCACATACCACAAGTTGATTTTAAAACATTTCAATAAAGATGCCGATTCATGCTTCGCGAACCAGGAAGCTCCGGCAATTCAAACTGCTTATTCGAACATGGTGTCCACCCAGGCTTCATCAGCCTTAGGTGTAACCTTGACTCTAGCAATTTGAATTTTGAAATTTTCAGCCTTCAAAGGTGGAAAATTTGCATCATAATCAACCGAAATTGATTCTTCAGCCTTTTTCACTTCAGAAGTTGAAATTTTCATTTCAGTTTTTGGTTTCCAAACTTGTTGAGATAATGCAACCTGTTTATAAAACTTGTCGTTTTTAGTTACCACTTTCTTTACAGGTTCATTTTTCACTTTGATGTTGTCATTTTTCACACTCTTTTTCTCAACAACGATTGGTGCTTTACCCTTCATGTCAACTTTCTTCTTTTAGGACCATCTGTCAACAACTTCAGTCTTAGGCTTGGAGTTGGTGCAATTTCTTGCAATGTGACCAACTTTGTTACATCTAAAACATGTACGAGTATCAACAACTCGACTTGTGCCTTCAGACTGAGGTTGTGAGGCTCTCTTCTCAAAGAACTCTTTATTCGATTTTGAAAAAAATTCATTCTCTTCATCAGAAAGTGAACTTGAACCGTTCACAAACACCTTCTTTTCAGTAAACCTCTTGTTTTGAAAACTCTTCTTCCGATAACTATTACCATCCCGATAACCACCCGACCAATTGTTTCGATTGTTATTATAAAAACGTGGTGGATTAACAGATTTCTTGTAGTATGATCTATCTTTCTCAAAACTTATTTTTCTCTTTGTTTGACTGAACTTGTTCACTTCTGACAACTCAACTTCAACTAACTTGAAAACATTTGTCAACTTTTTCACATTAACATTCTCAATGGGAAACTCAGAATCCGAATACAACTTATCAGATCCAGCCATCTTGTACATCACAAGACCCGGTTCATCACTTAAGTTGTTTTTGGACTTTGATTTCTGAATGTATTTGTCTAAGAAACACCCATCATCCTCAGTTGAATCAGACATTAAAACACTTTCAGCTGTGCTCTTAACAATCTCTGTCTGAACACTATCATCAGATGATGTAAAAGTGACATCAATGTTCTCCGGAAGTTTAACTTCTTTTTCTTCCTCAATTTCAACCAACCCAGATTGTTTTTTCGTGTAGTTATCAAGAACAGGTGGTGGAACTTGATGAAACCCCACCCCAGTTCCATCACAATACACATCTTCACCCGCTTTGTCTTTCCCGATGGGTTTGGGAATAATATGTTGCAAAACAAAGCTTGCGGTGCTGTAACTGTTAAGCTTCAACTGGATTCGCTCATTTTCGATTACAACCTCTTGAACTTTAAGTTTCAATTTAGCGATTTCATCCAGTTGTTGATTGATTGATTCTTCTTTGACTCTAAGCACTGCTCTTAGATGTTCATTTTCTTTAAAAGTTTTACCATTTCGATCATCACAATCTTTCAATGTGCTTTTGAGTTTTTCAAAATTTTCAGAAATCTGACGGTTTTCAAGAATCAACTTTTCATTTTCTTGTTTAATTTTGTCATGATCAATTTTATCATTTTCAATTTGTTTAGTTAATTCTCTTATCCGTTCAGTTGAAGCTTTAACTGTTTTGTCACGATCAAGAATCTGATTCTCAACGCTTCTGACCTTAGCTGTCAGATCATCAACTTTCTTCCCGTTGAGATACGTGACTGTGCTACAAAATTTGCACTCTTTGTTGCAATTTTTGCAATCAGCATTTCCATCAATTTTCTTACCTGACGCATTCGTTGACACATCTGAACTGACCTGGCTTTTTGACTCAGACACGGAGTTAGAGTCTACCTCAAGTGCCTTAGCAGCTAGCACTTTGTCAGCCATTCTTCCAAGATTTTCAGCAGTCAACTCCTGCGTTGTGTCAATAACTCCAGTATCAATCTTCTTTGCTTTCTCGATCTCTTCTTTCTCCTTTCTCTCTTTCTCTTTCTCTTTCTCTTCTTCAATCATTTTCGAAGTTGGAGTTCCCCACCATTTGTGTTGCCAGTACTCATCATCTTCTTTGTATTGCTAGATTATGGCTTCAATATCAAGTGTACTATCATCAATTGCAATATTTCCATACTCATCAAGATAGCACTCTCTATCTGGATCCCATCTATTGGCTCTCCTTGCTTCCAGATAGATACGAGATATTCTAATGATTTTGTTTTCAGCTATCATTTTTCTGTATCTATACTTTTGCTCTTCAGTTCGATCGTCTTTCCACGGAATAGGATCGTCATTTTTCGCCATGAATACGTAACCAACCGCATCTTCTTCCGGTAGAACCTCTTGACTCCAATCATACCCCTCATCATCGTAAATCACCGCAAGAGCTCTAGATTTCTCTTTGTTGTCTTCAACCTGCTTCAATCTAGGCGGCTCAGATTTATTCTGATGATAGATTGCCTTCTTGTAGTAATCATCTCTGAAAGGGTTCTCCGATTCATCAGCATAAGCATTTCGGCATTCTCGTTTGAAGTGACCCTTCTGCTTACACTTGAAACAAGTCACCTTCGATTTATCGAACCCCAACTTAGTAGATGCACCACCAATTGTCTTTCTTTCGGTAATTTCCATGAATCTTTGTGCACGACGAACAGCACTTGCCATAGCCCAACGAATATCGATCAGTTCCATTTCCTCCGGATCAATCTGATCGTAATCTTCTGTCGTCAGATTTGTATTTCCAATCTTCCCAGCTACCAAACCTTCATACGATTCCAACACCGATGCTAAGAAAATCATCTGCTGCTTGGCCGACTCTTCATCAAAATTCTGAGCATTCTTCAAGTCTATTGCTATGTTGCATTGAAAACGATTCTTTGCATCAGAATGACTTCCAGAAGATGAAGATCCACTGTGATAACCACTATGACTTCCACTGCTTTGACCACTTTGATTTTCTTTGCCGGCTGTCGACACATTTTCCACAGAAAACGCAGTTTTTGGTGAAGTTGCTTTTGGCATCATGCTTTTTGGATAGTATAGATCCAGATTCTGTTGATAAGATGAATGATTAACTTTGTACGTCTTTTTCAACTCCAACTCATGACTTTCGAGTTTCTCAATCAGCAAATCTAATGTCAGCTTTTCTGGTTCTTTGATGGTATTCTTCAGCATCAGCGCATAATATCTCCAATCCATCTCATCAGGTAACGAATCGAATAATTTGTCGATAAGATCTTCTTCAGGAATGTCGATATCATGTCTTACTAATTCCAGCTTCAGATGACCGAACCTTTCTATCATTTTACACACTGACTCGTTCTTTAAACATCCAAACAGATCAAACTCTTTTCTAAGAAGTTTCTTTTTGTTTTTCTTAATTTCTTGACTACCTATACATTTCTTTTCTAACTTTTCCCAAAGATCTTTTGCATTTGAATAATCGATCAATGAGATTATGTCTTCCCGGACGGACTGAAATAACAACGCCACACACTTTTGTTCAGCTACAAACGATTCAATTTCCTCAGCTGCTCTTAAAGTTTCACCATGTTTCTTTCCATTGGCATAACCGTTTTTCAAACTTTTCCAGCTAGGAAATGCGAATGCCATCAACCAGTCTTCAAATTTTCTGGACCACCGACTATACTCCTCAATAGCCATTAGCTTTGGAGGTTTATTGAATGTTCCGAAAGCACTTTCCGATTCCCAAGCTTCCTTTTTCTTCTCTTTTGGCGGGTTATCATTCACATTGCTTGACGAAGTATCAGTGTTTTCGGAATCTCCAGCGAACGCGTACATATCGCTAAACGGGTTCATGAAAATATCATCCATCGTGAACGTACCTGAAAAATCAGTCAAACACTTAGAAAAATTTTTAAGTTTTGAAAATTCAGCAAGTTCAAGCGAAACTGAATAGTTTGAAGCGAAATCCACACTTTAAACTATTCAAGCGAAAACACACTTTAACTGTTCAAGCGAAATCTGATACAAACTAGTTTCAAGCGAAAACCAGCAATCCAATTTCGCTTCAATAGATTCAAGCGAAATCTGCTAACAATTCAGATTCAAGCGAAAACCACAAGATCAGTTTCGCTTCAACTGATCTCAAGCGAAATCCGAAATAACAAGTTCACTATTCAAGCGAAATCCTTAACAACTCAATTTCGCTTGAACTACTCAAGCGAAATAGTCCAATTATCAAGTGAAATTTGTCTGATTTTGAAGCGAAATCTATCTAAACCTACGAACTCTTTCAAGCGAAAACCTGTTTTAGGTCATTTTTAACATGTTTTAGTCTGAATTTTAGTCCGAATCTTTGTAGGCTTTGTTAAAACTCAGTTTTACACAAGATACTCGAAAATCAGATCATTTCGACCGTTGGAACTTGTTCAGATCTGAAAAATATAAAAAGAAATGAGTAGAAAGAAGAGAATCCGCTGCTATGGTATGAACTCCTTGTCCTGAGCTCTGATACCACTTGTTGGACCGTTCTACGACCGTTAACCGTCAGTTAAGGCAGTTCATCTTTGCATACGAAGGCGGAATCAACGTAAACAAAGTCATAACAACTTTTATCCTTTTAATCCTTCTTTACTGATTAATATTCGTGCTTGTACAATGTTTTCTGATACAAATCCGGCAGCACTTCGTGTTTCACACAATGACCTCTCTCTCTTACAAATGACACACACAACCTATATATAAGCAGTTGATTTCGCTTGAGACTGCTTCAAGCGAAATCTTCACCTGTTGATTTCGCTTGAACTTGTTTCAAGCTAAATCTCAAGCTGTTGATTTCGCTTGAACTGATTTCAAGCGAAATCTTCAAATTATTACATTACAAACCCTAATTAAACCCTATTGTGTGATCATTCAAACAATTCTAGACACAAGACTTGATTATGAAGTAATCAGCAGACATTTAATGCACCAACATTGATTCTGACAATGCCAAGGATAAAGATAATGGCAGGTCCATAACTGGCTATGCATTTTCTGTGTTGGGCAATGTGGTCAGTTGGAAGTCTCAGTTGCAGCATGTTGTTGCACTATCCACAACTGAGGCGGAGTTCATAGCTTTAATTGAAGGGGTAAAAGAGTCTTTATGGTTAAAGGGTATGGCTGCTGATCTGGGAATCAGATTTGATAGTGTGGAGGTGAACTGTGATAATGAAGGTGTTGTTCAGTTGTCAAATAGCAGTGTTTTTCATGAAAGGACCAAACACATCAACGTAAAGATGTTTTGGATCAGAGATGTGATAACTTCTATGGAAGTTGAGGTCAAGTGGGTTGGAGCAGAAGTTAACCCTGCTGATGTGATGACCAAGGCTTTGCCAGGTGCAAAGTTTCTATTTTGTGTTAATTCTTTAAGTTTAGGATAAACTGAATGGTTACTTAGGTGGAGATTGTTGAAGAAAGTAATAATTCAGTTAGTCAAATAAAGTCAAACCACTGATGAATCTGAAGTCGCACTACTGAAGAGTCTGGTAAGCACTGCTGGTGATTAAAAGGGTAAGTACTGATGGATAACAATTGTTGATAGTAACAACTACTGTTGAAGTGTAATCAGTGAGTAGTAAATCATTAGTTAGGAATCATTGGTTAGAGATACAAGGACAGATACTTATTTTCTTATAAGTTCATGGGGCTTTTGTGTAAAGTTTTCTTAACAGGTAGTTGTAACAGAATTAGGCGATTCAGTATAAATAAGTGGTTTTAGGGCTAGATATGGAGTTAGTTGATTTCAACTCTTTGTAATTTTCATTTTCTTGTATTCAATCGTTCATCAATAACAATCGTTGATTTGGGTTTTCTGGGTTCAATTTCTTGTAAGTTCATTAACAATGTTTATAAGTGTATCTGTTTAGACATGTTTATGTGAGAAGTGTATTCATGTCCGTGTACACACAAGTTCACTTCATGTATCCCTTTACTTTATAGATACTTTGTATTATGCATGGTGAAAACAATTTGTCCTTTATCTAATTGTAAGTTCTTTTCGTAATTTTTTCGCAACAAAAATAACATCTTTCGTATGATACATAAATCACAATCTATTGTAAGTTCTTTTCAATTCGTAAATTTTTCACAACAAAATTAACATCTTTCATACATAAATCACAATCTAATTGTAAGTTTTTTTCATATTTTTTTTCGCAGCAAAATTAACATCTTTCACAATAAATGATTTTACATTAAATTGCAAAGCAAAAAAATAAAAAGACAATTATGCTTTCATACTACTACTAACACATCGATATTCACACATTAAACCATTTTTTCGATAAATAATTATCTCATACAAAAGTCGACCTCTTGAAAGATGCTGAAAAGATGTGAGTGATGTCTATTCCAACCCGATTAGCAGCTTAAAATAATGTTGTGAGAGTTAATTTATTTTATTACCTGGTATATAGAAACTGATTACAAGGCTAGATAAGAGCTTAGGATCCTCAAAACAGGGGTCCTGGTTTTTTAGAAACCTTTTATATAGTGTAATATTGTTTTAGGACCAAATAAACTAAATAAAAACTATACTTATTGCATGGTTCAATTGAAAAAACTAACTTTAATATAAAAAATACGCAATTTCAACTCCAAGCAATATACAGTTTGTCTTTAATTTAGGCCGCCGTCATCATTTTAGCTAACTGTAATGTCGAGCGCGCTCATTCCACACCAGTTGGTGAGAAATTAGAGTCAAAATTAGAAGAAATTAATGGTGCCACAAGGATAATCCAGGTTGGCTAACAACTAATTTTTTTTAGTACTCTCTATTTAATGCAATTTACTCAATCACTGTTGCACTAAATCCATAACTGATAGTTCGAACATTTGAATATTGATATTGTGCTTGCGAATTCATGATTGAGTCTTGGAAGCTAGAAAGCAGAACCGATGTTTTTTTTATGTCAATTTAAAAGGGTCACGACCTTGTAGTTCACTAAGGACCTCAAACTCTGATCAAAGGATATATTTTCTAGTTAGTGACGGAAAATTTGAAAGGTAAAAAACATTCAAAACTAAAGGACCAACTATGTAAATTATTTTCTTTTTTCGAAAGCAAAGTGTGTAAATTAATCGGGTGAGACCCAGTGGCGGATCTAGGATTCCGACCAAGGGGTAACGTGTTATAAATAAGCCGTAACGAAATCGAAAAAACGTCAATTTTTTTCCAAAATTTACACTAATTTTTTCAATTTTTTTCCGACCAAGGGGTAGCGGGGGTTACCCCTACCAAAGAGGTAGGTCCGCCCCTGGTGAGACCCAAGTCACTTTTAGGCTGGTAGGTGTGGAGCGGCGTCCCTGCCACATCACACCGATAACACCTGTAATACCACCCCTTCGACACCATTAAGGGGCACTATCAGGCGGACCCGCTCCCAACCCAAGGTGGGCTGGCGCACCTCGGGGAAAAAAAATTTATGCTGTTTTCCGTCGAAAATCTCTTCCACACCCCTTGGAATTTTTCGTACGCACACCTTAGGTAAAAAATGTTATCGATTTATATTTTAATTTTTCTAGTAAACTCTGTTTTTTTTTAAACTACCTAAATTATATAAACTTATACTACCCAACTTAACCCAAATGCCCAATGCCTTAACCCACTATTTCATTAAACATAACTAGCACATTAATTCCTAGCCCATTAACCAAACCCAACCTAAGTTCGAACTATAATAATTAAAATAAGCCCAATAGTCCATTAGAATTCCTCCCGCCCTCCATCTCTTGCGTCATCTCCTGCCAGCGATCAGCGAACACAACAACAGTCACAACAACACGTCATCAGCAGCCGCGAACCACCGCCGTCCGACACCAAACCGCCGCCGTCCGACACCAAACCAACCGGAATCCGATAAAGGGTAAGTTTTTATGTTTTTTTTATGATTTTAGTTGATATTATAGGAGAAAAAGGGTAATAAAATTCTTAAATATGTTTGAAATTTCGTGTGTTTTGACGTTGTTTATGGTTGTTTAGATGATTTTTAGGGTGATTACACATGATTTCTAGAGCTTGAATAATTGAAAATTAAAATTGAAACGTTATGTTATGTTATGGAGCGATGAACTTATGGATCTATTTGTTTGTGATAGGCATATCTACTAAGAGGACCATATCAACCAAGTTGTATCGAATTCCCACAATCAACGTTTCAAGGTAACATTTTAATTATGTTTGTAACAAGGTTTGACGTGTTTTTGATGATTATATAAATTTAGTTTGATGTTCTTTTGTTTTACATGACCCGACCCGAACCGAACCGACCCGATACAAACCGAGGACCTAAAATTTTTAAAAATGTTCCGCACCACCATAGAAAAATTCATGATTCCGCCAATGTATTGACAAGTGCAATCCATTCCATGTGTGAAGCCCCTTTTCCTATCCATAAATCAACAATTTTCTTGTTTCTTTTTTCTCTTTTTTAACATTTAGTTAAAACATAGCATCAAAGTTAAAAGGGTGGGCTAGTTGAAGCTCACCAGCCTAAGTGGCGCTAACATGACACAGTAACTAGCATGCGAGCTTTATATCACACTATCCAACCTTATAACTTATCACATATAACACTCTGACATCTCTGCTCTACACCTAAAATTTACCGCACCTACACTTCGTAAGAATGGAACCCACAGCCACTTGAGACTCAAGCCACTTGCTGTATATATTTTATTTAATTTTGTTTTTTTAGCTGCAAACATACATTATAACACTCTACATTTAAAATCACCGCACCTACACTTAGGAAGATTTGAACCCACGACCACTCACATTGTGTATTTTTATGGTATTATATATAAACAATATACATTATTGACTTTTTAGATCATTATTATATGTGTAATAACTATTATTACGTGTATTCAAAGAAGTAACATTATATTTAACCCCGTAAATTTGATCATGTTTTCCAAACGACCACTTAATTTAAATATATAAGCTAACATAGTGTATTTTTATGGTATTATATATAATCAATATACATTATTTACTTTTTAGATCATTATTATATAATAATTATATATATATATATATATATATATATTTTTTGTTATTGAAGAACCATAAATAGTAATTTTAAATTTAATATAATATATAGTTTTTTTAATATTTTATTATTTTAATGTTAGAGTTAATTGCACGGATAGTCCCTGTGGTTTCAAGTTTTTTCATGTTTAGTCCCCAACTTTTCTAAATAGCAGCTGTGCTCCCTGTGGTTTGTTGGTTTATCACTCGGATAGTCCCTGCACCTAACTGAAGTTTGTTTTAAAGGTTAAGTCCCCTCACGTGTCCCTCACGTGAGGGTATTTTCGTCATTTCCTTTGCTTATTTAATATTTCATTATTATTTGCCCTATTAATACATACCTAATCATCATCTTCATCCAAACAACAGTTCAGAAGATCATCATCTTCAACCTCCCAACAGTTCAGAAGATCATCATCTTCAACCTCTGGTCATCGTTCAACCTCCCAACAATGGTGCTTTGCACATGTGGTCAAGATGCAACCATACGTACATCTTGGACAGATCTCAACCCAGGACGCCGTTTCTATTCATGCCCTAACATGGTAATTTCTCTAAATCCTTTATTCCACTTCAGAATTTAGGGAATTAGTGTACTGACCTTCGTTCTAATTTACAGAACACCAGATGTGCAAGGTTCTTAGGTTGGGTGGACCCCCCAATGTGTCCGCGTGCAATTGCAATCATTCCAGGTCTTCTAAGATACAGGAACCAGATGGAGCTTGAAGTTGCTCAGCTGCAAGAAAAAAACCGATTGAAGAACAAGATAATATTGGTGTTGTTGATGATTTTAGGGTTTGTTTGTTTATTGTTACTGGATATTTGAATTAGGGTTAGGTTAGTTGATCAGTGTAGGTTTATGTAGTATTTTTGTAAATCATGAATCAATGAAGTGTGTTAGTTGACTGTGCAAAACATGTCTGTGCCGAAATGGTGTTGTGCCGAAACAAGTTTGTGCGATAAAAAGTGTCCGAAACACCAAACCTGTTTATGTCGAAACAAGTTTGTGCCGAAACAAGTTTGTGTCGAAACACCAAACCTGTTTATGTCGAAACAAGTTTGTGCCGAAACAAGTTTGTGTCGAAACAAGTTTGTGCGATAAAAAGTGTCCGAAACACCGAAACCTGTTTATGTGCATAATCAAACATAAATCTGCCAACCCATGTGCAGAATCAAATATAAAGCTCCCAAACATGTGCAGAATCAAACATAAATCTGCCAAACATGTGCAAAATCAAATATAAGTGTCCCAAACATGTGCAGAATCAAACATAAGTCTGCCAAACATGTGCAGAATCAAATATAAGTGTCCCAAACATGTGCAGAATCTGCAGACTGTGCAGAATCTGCAGAAGTAGCATCCCTCATCTTTCTTTTAATTTCTTTCAATTTCATACTTCTTCTAGTTTCAAAGTCTTCCATTGAATCTTCAGTTAGACTATCAAATGATTCCCAGCTTAGATTTTCACCAGCTAATACCTCATCACTATCATCCCCTTCATGGTTGCCTACAGATTGATGATATGATCCTATATACTCCTCCCTATGGTCAACATGTTCATGGAATTCCCTATTGTCAACATCAGAATCTTCCTCATCTACATAATCTTTCTCAACCTCATAATCACTATCTTCAGAGTCATCATTGTCTTCATTTGATGCCTCATTACCATCAGACTCATTGACATCTAGATTATCCTTAGAAAATCCAGCATTATCAAAGTTAAAAGAAAAACCATCAGCCTCCTTATCAGTTTGAACCACCTTATCAGTTTGAACCTCCTTATCAGTTTGAACCTCCTTATCAGTTTGACCTTCCTTATCAGTTTGAACCTCCTTATCAGTTTGACATTCCTTATCAGTTTGACCCTCCTTATCAGCCTCACTACCTTTCACAACCCCCTTATCAGACTCACCACCTTTCACAACCCCCTTATCAGACTCACCACATTCCACAACCCCCTTCTCCTGCACACTATCCTTAACAGCCTCACTAGAACCCTCACCAGATTTTTCCCATTCCAGAAGCAATTTTTTTGCAACCCTAATCTTCTGTCTAGGTTTAACCAGTGCAAGGGTATTACCAGAATTCTCTACATCATGTAATTCCTGAATAACAACTTTAGAAGCTTGTGGAGATGTAAGGTAAGTTGTAAGGTAAGTAACACCATGTTCTATGAACAAATTAACTACCTTATTTTGTGCAACATACTTCCCCAAATGTATAACATCAGCATCATTACCTAAAGGTGCTAACCCAAAGTCTAAGTCTTTTCCAGGAATTTGAAAGTGGTAGTATAATTTGACATTTTGAGTTTCAATCTTTAGGTCTTTCACCATGTAATCTATTTCGTGAACTGAGAACTCTTCAATGTTACAAAAGTCAACGAAATTATACCTCCCATAGGTGTATCTCCTTCCAGGAAAGTTTCTAAATGTTCCACTATGATGAATCTTTAATGTGAACCAGCTTTCAAAACCCTCTGTTGCAAAAAAAAAAAAAAAACAGTACAAACAACACTGAGGCATCTTTATAAACAATTTCCTGTTCTTCAACAACATCAAGTTAGGGTTTAAAAACTTACCATATACTTCCTCTGGAATGAATGGAGCATCGCCTTCTTCAGTATACCTTATTTCCCAACTCTGACCTGGCCCCCGACGAGGAATTGGTCGGTCATCTTCATCCATTCTGATCGATTTTAGGGTTAGAAGAGAGAGAATTACAGGGAAGGTGAACTGGGTTTTTTTGGAGGGAAGATACAACTGACATGGTCAATAATGAAGAGCTGCATGCCTTTAATGGGTGAACAGGGTTTTGGGAGCAAAGGAAATGACGAATATACCCTCACGTGAGGGACACGTGAGGGGACTTAACCTTTAAAACAAACTTCAGTTAGGTGCAGGGACTATCCAAGTGATAAACCAACAAACCACAGGGAGCACAGCTGCTATTTAGAAAAGTTGGGGACTAAACATGAAAAAACTTAAAACCACAGGGACTATCCGTGCAATTAACTCTTAATGTTATAATACCTTATTATTATATTTACTTTTAACATATTTCTTTTTATTTTTTTTAAGCCATATTCCCTTTTTTTTCATTTACTTTTTGTTTTTCATAATTTTTAATGATATTGCCTTTATCAATTAATTTAATATTTTTTTTAATAACTATCATTTGTTAATTAAAAAGAAACTTAAGTATGCAATTGTGTTTATACAAGTGTTGTTAAGTTAAATATGAAGTTGTATTCAAACTAGAGTATTTATTTGGTATCGTTTCACGGTACGATAATAAAGTAAACCGATTCTACCGTTTGGCTTTCGAAACAACATTCTTCATTTTCAAATATCGTTTGTTTAACATTATCATTTGCTCCGTTTCGCCGCAACGCGCGACAGTAATAAAAACTAGTTATTATTACATTATATATCACGTATTCAAATAAATAACATTATATTTAACCTCGTAAGTCTGATCACATTTTCCAAGTTCGGTGGTATAGCTCGGACTCATACTCGAACTCATTTATCAAGTAGGCTCACATATAGGCTTAAGCTCACCTCAAGCTTGTTTAACCTGAGGTCGATTCAAGCCCGTTTAAAGATTTCTTACGATACTAATAACATTATACATGGAACTAAATAAAACCATAATAAATAAGCAAATGTTAACAACTAAGAATTTCAGACTTTTGGATAGGTATTATCATGAGTTAAATTATTATGCGTCTACCATTATGTGTATTTACTCATTGATCTTAAAATGTACATGATTATTGGAACATTGGTTACCTGATTGACCCGACAAAAAAAAAAAAAAAAAAAACCTTATATTCCCAAACATCCGAAGATCAAAACATGATAAATGGTAAGATGATTTATTTGGAAATAACCTGATGAATTGTAATAATGGGTATAGTAGAAACTAAACCGTATTTACAGTATCGCTTAGTGCTCGAAGAATGCATCCAAGGCCGGCTTTCTGTGTAAGTTTTTCATGAATCTTTAGGCATTGTTCACAGGTTGGGCGATCGCCTGTAGACAATCCTCTATACAAATACCTGTCGAATGTAAAATATAAAACATAAAATTTAAATTATAAGTGCAAGAGTTAATATCATTTAAACTTTTTTAAAAACAAAAACAAGGAACTAACTTCATGAGGATATCATAGTACTCAGGGTCCAAAGAAGAAAACATTAGATCCACAGCTTTTATTGCCATTATTGCTCTATGCACCACATTCCAGTTTGCAGACTACACAAAACCCGCACAGACCGTCTTTTATTTCAACCAGTTAGATCAAAGTATTCGAAAAGTTAACGCGATGAATCATAAATGTCGTATCAAGTGATCAAACCTTGCATCTTTCATCTTTGGTTTTGGGTGGAGATCCTTCGAGAGCGGTTTTGAGTGCTTCTACCGGCCTGTACCTGAGATCAATTCACCATTCATTTATTGCGGAAAAGATTAAATTTGTTTAGAAAATTAATTATAGATATGGTGAGTTAACTGACTGTTTGATTAAACTCTCGATCTTTCGAGACTTTTGTTCGATCCTTGTGATCATGTCTTCTGCGTCCACCATTTTTGCACAATTTTGTTCCGATCTATGGAGTTTGGAACTGAGATGTTAAGGGGCTTCAAGTGAAAATATTATAACAGGATCCATACATGTAGGTAGGCCTTTGCTATTTTTAGGTGTATGATAAATTTGGTGTTTCTGTATAATGGAATGTTTCCATCTAATTAATTAAAATTCGTGTGAAATTTAAACCAATACTAATATTTTTTTTTGTACAAATTATGGTATAAAGTTTTGATAATTTGTATAACTCTAAGTTGAGCTCTTATATCAGGAGGTTTTATAGTGATGTGATTTTCAAGCATGAATCATCTAAACTTTGGTACATGCCTACACGGTGAAACGTTATTACGTGGAATTTCAACTAGGTGTTGCAGTCCGCGAGCCACGTTGGCAGTGGCGAAGACCACAACGGCCACCGTTTAGCGCGAGCGCAATCAAGCCCAAGTGAATGTGGTAACGGGACGACATGTGACCATTAGGGGTGGGACCCCTTTTTTTGAGCGTTGGGTATTTATTAAAAAAAAGTCAGTTTTTAATTTAAAAGCCTATTTAAACCCTTAATTCGTTTACAAAAATATCCACTTTCTCACCATTATTTCCACACCTACCTTTATAAAAAATACCAATCTTCCACCCACCTTTAAAAAAACAATGAATTCCCATTTATGGGGCTCGAATGCTTGCTGGGTTGCGTTAGAAAGCGATGGAGACAACGAGTACGAAACGGAGATGGAGCGTAACATGAGCCAAATGCCACCGGTCAGCTTTGTTATTCCGGAAACACAAGACAATCCGGTTCAAGTTCTAAAAATAAAAGTACTCAAAATGGATCCAAGAAAACCGGAAGAGGTGAAACTTCGAAAGAGAAAGCCGGAAGAAACGTCCGGAACAAGACGTGTCACGACTCCTTGGACGAAAGAGGAGAAAATTGCATTGTGTCGGGCTTGGATTGAAATATCGGAGGATTGACGTGCCGATATATTATCTCATGTTCTTATTTTTTGCTTACGTACACTTTTTTATATACTTTTTTTTTATATTTTTTGTATATGCTTTTGCTTTTGGTTTATAAACTTTTTTTTATATACTTTATTTTCTGTAGCGGACTACCAAAAAGCTAGATTATTTTGGGAAAAAAAAATACTAGAGGTGTTCTACAAGTAAGTGGGTAGTGAAGCACGTAATCAAGATATGATATCCAGACAGTGGGCTGAAATTTGCAAAGATGTCAGTTTATTTACGAATTCATAACAGAAATATGCAACGAATGCGACCAAGTGGGAGTGATGACCTTCAAGTTTACTCATTCACTCGCGAAGAATAGAAACAAGAGGTGCTTCGTAAGCACAAGGTTAAACGAGGACTATTTGTGGAACATTCTACGTCATTGTTCGAAATGGACCAAGTTAATTAGCGTAGATGAAATGGCCGACTCGGGGTCAAAGCGTACGAATTCGTCCGGGGCATTCGTCTCCTCTAGCTCAGATGCTCATGTAGGGATTGATGTAAACACCGACGAGTATGAAGCGGCAGAAGAGACACCACGTCTTCTGGCTGGAAGGTACCAGTTAGAAACCAGAAGCCGACAATTGTAGGTCCCGATTTTCGGAGGATCGATTTCGAAACCAAACCCTTGTTTATCACAAACACAGTCACGAGTGCGGAATCCTCAGTTACCAATGAATCACAGTCAATTGATTAGATGAGAACAAGGTTCAAACAAATACACACAATGTTTGACAGTAAACTTTCACAGTAGGTATGCTCTCATAGTTTCACACAGAAACATGATGTGTTTATATAGGCAGCCCAGCCCAAGTGTTGACGAAACACAGAATGGGCTTGACGAAACTCCATGGTCGACGAAAGACAAGGTCTTTCGTCACCAATCACGACGAAACATAGAGTTACCCTTAAAAGGGAGTTTCACCATACATGTACTCGACGAAACATAGGTGTTTCGTCGAGGGCTGCACAATTTGATATGCTGCAAACTGTTAGACAGTTTGCAGCAGATATGTATAAACACACAAACACAAGTATACCAAATATGCAACATGCATAGTCATATAACATTACATAACAAATGAGACAAACTTGTCGGACCCAAGTAGGATAGGAGGATATCCAACTAAGGTCGACGGCGAATACAAACTCGATAACTAAAAAGACCGTATGAATACATCGCTAAACTAGAACAAGTTACAAACACAAATAATGCACCAACAAACTCCCCCTTGTCTGTTACTTGGTCTTCGGTCTTCAATCTTTAGTGTTTCAGCGTCCAGGTGCTTCCAACATGAATTCCTCGGTAAAAGTAGTAACAAGCGACGCGCTGAAATCGCAACGCTTGATGCGCATCCTTGTCATCATAGAATATATCATGCCGAAACAGCTTGCAGATGTCGTTCGCCGACATATTCACAATCCACATCAGATCTAGCATTCTAAAGTTTTCACGATCACCATTAAACACAATCACCGCTTCATGAGTATCCGAATCGTAACACCATAACCTCATATCATCAAGAAAGTTCTGTTTCATCGGCATTAAAGGGATCTTGTCCATGACCTTCGCGGGTTGATAAACAAGCTTGTATCGCGCCGTGTTGGTCGATGGATCCAAGGTGAACTTGATTTGTTGATAGATGGGGAACTGAGGCTTGTACAATTCGTCTTTCCAGCCTGTCCTTTTGTTTAACTTTATCTTTCGTGCAAACAGCGTAGCTCCTTCGAAGTTTGAGCGATTAACGAGCTCTAGCTTCGTCAAAGCTGCAACGTCGTAGAATGGTAAGGACAATATGCTCAGCAGCGAACTGAAGTACTGAATACCGAATTCACGCTTGATGGCAACACAGTGGATTTCCTTCAAGAACATCCAGCTCAGAATTTTTCCATGCGGCTTAACTTTCTCAAACTGTAGAAAATCAACCTGTGCTTCGGGAGGCGTAGGCCTTTCAACCTTTGAAAAGAAACGTTTTCTCCATTCTTGGAATGAATCAGTCGGATTATCAGAAGACGTTCGATTCTTTAACTGCTCATCAATGTCTTCTTGATTCTCTTTCATCCATTCTTCATCAAATGAATCAAACTCCATTCCGTCAGCACGAACATAAGTTGATTTGCCTGTTTCGCCTTCAAACACTATTTCTTCAATGTTCTCAGTATCAACAGTCTCTGGTTCAACAGGCATTTGATCAATCACAGAATCTTCAATTGTTTTCATTTCGTTCAAGGCAAGCAGTTGTTCGTGAGAAAGATCCGCAACAATCTCTCCTTCTTCAAGAACTTCTCCAGTGATAGGATGAACAGCCTGCAAAGCAAGATCAGTAGTGCTAGGAACAGAAGATGTACCAGGCAAATAACTTTCGATGTAAGAACTACTTTCATGCTGTTGTATCTCTTCAACAACTCCACTAGAGGTTCCTTGAGCAGATTCAAGCTGCGAAGGCTGGAAGACAACAAGTTGAGAAGAGGTAGTTGCTGGCGGTTGCTCTAATGTGGCAGAAGGGTCGGGGTTCCCCTGATCCTCTGAATCATGATCCCTTTTCTTCAACACTTCTTGTTGCTTACATCGATCATTCCACAGAATATTGACCCGCTTTCTAACAATCTCAGAGCTTTCAGTTATTTTCTTGACCCCATCAACTATCGTGGTGTTTCGAGAATCGTACCACTCTTTCATAAAGTCATGCCTTTCTTTGAGAGCATCGGCCAACCTCTGAAGCTCGGAGCTTCTTTCTTTCACGCGGTTCATTTCAATACCACGAGTATTATCCGTTGCTCGCATCTGTTGCAACTGACGCTCTCTCTCTCTTCATCTGCAGCTTTCAAACGAGCATTTTCAGCTTCCAGTTGCTCTATCTCAGCTTGTTGGCGAGTGATTTCTGCTTGTTGTCGATCAACAGTGGAATTCAACTTATTTATCTCCAACTGTTGTTTGATCATGTCGCCTTTTGTAAGTTGGATCACTGCCGATTGCCTATTGTTTTGACCTGCAGCAGCTTGCAGTTGAGAGAATAGGAAATCTACCTTTTCGTCTTGCTGCATCTGAGAGAATATAGTCTGTCTGTGCTCTGCGGTCGGCTGCGAAGTAGTTGCACGAATGGTTGATGCAATAGAGTGAGCTGGAGCTTGAGGAGTCACTGTAGGAGTTTCAGGAGTTGAAGTCACTACTGGAGATGGTTCTGCAGATCTTGGAGGAGATGCCACCATTTCAGAAGCTTCAGTGGCCGTGAATCCAAGATTTAGACCCATTTCCGCTTCTTGTGAAGGTTCTTATGCAGGGACGGATTGTTGCACAGATGAAGTACCAATGTACTTTCTAGCTTTCTTCTTTCGTCGGGCAACAGTTTTCTTTTTCTTCAAACATTCAGCTTCGGTATCCGAAGGAACGTATTCAGCATCATCATCCTCCCGTCTAATTTTCCTTACCTTCTTCACACCACGTTCATCGAGATAATACTCGTACCCAGGTTCAGGTGGATTGTCATCCGATTCAGTATCCTCCTTATCATCACCAGCTGTGCCAGCAGTCGATGCACCAACACCAGATGTACCTACGACACCAGCACCTGCATCACCACCATCACCACCTTCATCATCACCATCACTGTCAGAAGAATCAGAATCTTGTCGACCAAACTTTTCTACCATTTTTTTCTTTAACTCCGGCTCCTCATCATTAGATTGGCTGTCATTGTGACGCCATTTGTCATCTTCTAGAGCAATGTAGTCGGTTTTATCCAGAGTACCGAACAACTTCCTAGGCGGCTAGCTTTCTGTGTATCTCTTTATTGCAAGGCACTTGAATATCTTCAAAGAATGCTCGATCATAGAGTCTATCTTCAGGATGTCATCGCCGGCTTTTGGAAGACCGGGATGCTGAACATTCATGATCATCTGTAGAAAACGAGGATACATCCATAATTTATTCCCAGATGTTCGACTACCAGTTCTCGTCATGTTCTCCTTCATGTTGGCAAATATATACTTTGAGATGCTAAACGGTTTGTTCAGCACCAATGCCATCATGAGACCAACAAGATCATTTCTTGCCATGCTGATACATTGAATAAGTACGTGCAAGAGAAACTTGTATCGCATCGGCAAATCTCCCTTGTTGATTTGAGTACTGAAGATGTCACCAATACACTTCATCCTTAGCAAACAGCCACGAGTACACATGATTGGAATAGATGACGGTGCATTCGGATCGTCTTGCAATTCTAGAACGGTGTTTAAGATTTCCGGTGAGACATTCACATTCAGATTATTCACTTGCCCTTGAATAACTTCAGTTCCATCAACTTGCACAACGCTTGCAGAATTCCAGAATGCTTTAACGAGCGATTTGTAAACTGGAGTTGAAAAGGTGACAGCTTTATTTATCCACGACTCCGTTATCCACCGCGTAATCTCTTTCAATTCACTGATCTTTCCTTCGGGATCCGGATAGGCAATCATATTGTGACGCTTCTCGAACATCACAAGTTCTTCCGATTTATCAGTTATCTTTGTCGCGGCCTTACATTTCTTTTCTTTCGGTGCCATCTGTATTCGAAAACGTCCATAATAAGTTAAAATGTCACAATACGTGCATTAGACATATGTCAATACAAGTTCAAGTGTGAATTGGACAATTATCATTCAAATACACTTGTTCTGTGAAAGGGCATTAAACTTGATAATCTTCTAAGTACTGGACGACGAAACATTAGCACTTGCGACGAAACTCTCTTCTTCACGGCGAAACACCCTTGGTCAAACAAAGTCAGAGTTGACCTTGACCAGTGGAGTTTCGTCGACAGCCTTTCGACGAAAGTTGTACCATTTTAAAAGGGGTTTCATCGTCATCTGAGTTTTGTCGTCTTCAGTTTGAAGAAACATAGGTTTCGTCGTCCAAGGGGGTTTCGTCGATATCAGTTAGGGTTTCGTCACAGGTTAGGGTTTCGTCGAATTGGGGGTTTTCAAATACAAAGGGATTTTCATCGATTGACGGTTAATCGATGATCGATTCACAAACAAGCACAGTTTTGACACTTTGTAGAACCCAAACAAACCAAAACGAACCCAGTAGTTTAACCGGCACGAGTTTTGACTGGAAAAACACCCAAAACTGTCACACCCCCAAAAATACCACAAGCGGAAACCCCCGCGAGGCGTGTGACGTACCAGGATCTAGCCACTAATCACATTGAACCAAATACATATAGGATAAAATAAAACCTTTCATTAAATGTAAATGTATCATTCAAATACCATTTAGTAAAATCAACATGTTCAGCGAAAGCATAATAGTTTGTTTAAGTAAAGTGTTTAACAATGCAAGATTGAGAAGCTTTCCAAATGCCATGACCCATGATCACTCCAGCTTCCCAGACAGCAAGTTCCATAACCGAGTACCTAAGGCCCTGCAAGCATGCAGAAAAAGTGTATCAGACAGGCTGGTGAGTTCACAGATTTATTTAACCGATTGTTACCAAGTAATGACTTATTATACGTTATGCTGATAATAACTCGATACCGCAGACGACCCGTTTTGCCCTTCTCCAATGCTCTATCAACATTGGTCAGTTTTAAGTTATTAGTTCACGCCCGTCCTATCCAGGTACGTCGTGAGGGTGCCAAACCTAATAGCACTATTAACTAATAACCCGTTGCCCTACAAGCAACTTATCAATGGTAGGATGGGACTTAAGTGATAGAAAGTGAGTGTATTATCCAACGTTAACCTTTACTAAAAACTGCCTCATATTCCCTACAAGAATATGGGTTTGAGGAAACGGCCTCACATCCCCTACGAGGATATGGGTTATTGAAAACTGCCTCACATCCCCTGCAAGGATGTGGGTTTAGGAAAACCCGTTTAACTGTTTTGTTTGTTTGATTGTCCCCACTGGACACATGCTTGTTTTGAGAGAAGTGAACTCACCTTGATTTGCTCGGTATGATTAGTAACTTGTTCACACTTAGTTAATCGAAGCCTATGGTGTTCACGTACATGTAATCAGTTTACATTCATAATGTATAAGTTTACGTTTAAAATCGTAGCATGCATTCAAGTAACAGTTTCTGAACAACACATAACAGTCATTTTAAGTCATACATATCCACCCTTCCCTCGCATATTCTCGCAACAGTATTCAACAGTCAAGTGTGTTACTCCCATCCAAATCATGTTTTTCCTTATTTATAACTAAAATCATTAACAACAAAAATCAACACATAGTCATTCAGTAGCATAAGTGTTCTAAACTATAGTCTGTTCGCAAGCATATGTCCTAATAACGAAACCCCAAGGTGACGAAACTCCACATGTTTCATCGGCATTAGAGTGACGAAACTCCAATATGTTTCATCATGTGTGGGTGTGACGAAACTCTAATATGTTTCATCGTGGCCTTATCAGCTGCTAGTCATGCGAAAACCCTAATTGTAACTGTTTCATTCATGACGATACAATCAATTTGAAATCATTACTCAATCATCAATTACATTCCACATCGTTCGGATTATCATTTGATCCTGAACACATAATTATCGTTAAAACAGTAATCGTCCCCTAACAATGGGTAACTCCTTGATTATCAACATTCAACAAGATCATCACTAATACTATCAAGTTTCAGAATTCCATATCAGATTATTTCATGTATAACCAGATCAATGTTTCTAACATACACCCTAGATGATTACTATATCTATATCATCAACAGGATACTCCAACAGTTTCATTAAAACTATACATATTCATGATTAACATTGTCGATAAGCAACCCACAGATTACACAAAACCTAAACAAGCAATACATATTAAAGCAAGTCTTGTCGCACTCACTGGAGAATCGAAAGGAATCACAGTACTTGAATCGGTGAGAGGGGAAAGCTTTGTGTGAGTGCAAGGTTGTGCAAGGGTGCCGTCAGTATAGAGGGGAGGAGATATTAGGGTTTCGTTAAATAAAACTCCGTGTACAATACGTAAATATATAACTGAACCGTGATTGGGCCTTACTTGGGCCAAAAACCCATCTCGACGAACCATTCTCCGACGAAACATGGTGATGGCGAAACACCAAGGTTTCGTCGAGTAGGCTTGTGGTGAAACACCCATGTTTCGTCAGTGGGGGGTTAATGGAACAAATCCTATATTTCGTCATGCATGAACTAAGTTTATCCACTTAGACAGTTCATAAGTTCACAATTTAATTAAACTATATACAATACACCAAACATAAATTAAACATGAAAAAGGTTACACCTCAAACGAATTATGAAAACACTTGCGAAACGAGAAACGTGTCGAGGAAAGACCTTGGAAACTCGGGTTGTCACAAAAACAGTTAAACATCAAACAATTTCCCATCCCCTGTTTTTGTTATCTGAAACCCAACCCAAATCAAAGTTCAAATCAATGTACAAGTCCTTATACAACCCTATATCTATCAGATTTGATAAAAAGCAAAACAATAAACAAGGATTTATATGAGGAAATCGAAACATTTAGAGGTGACCGAGCGTTTGTTAACAAGTTTCAAGCAAAACAACCGGTTCCTAATGGTTCGAATCATTTAAACGAGCATTTGAGTACCTTGATTTTGATGAAAAAGTTTAAAGAAAATGAAAGGTTTTGAGAGATTTGAAGTCGGTGAGAAGGGGTATGGGTCTGGAGTGTTGGGGAAGATGAACAGGGGGTTAGGTTTGAAAAAGTGATTTCTTTGAACATTGGGACCCCTTTAAATACTTATGACCCCGACGAAACTTTATCTTCGACGAAACATGACACGGGCTCGACGAAACTCCTGATTGGGCTTGGTTTGGGCTTGAACAGTGAGCCCATGATGCAAGTTAATGAAGCCCATGTGAGTTTCATCGTGATCTCGACGAAACATGGTGTTTCGTCGTGAACCAAATTCAATTTTCACCATTTTTGACCAAGTTTGAAAATAGTTGACCTTGACCATGGTCTTTCGTCGACATTTAGGTGTTTCGTCGACCTTAGGGATTTTCGTCAATACTTTTCCCAAAAAATTACCAAGTCTTTAAAATTTTGCACACTTTTGAACAGATTTTGTTTATTTGAACAGATTTGCATTTTGATTGAGTTTACCAAATGCAAGGACATTTTATGAAGTAGGTTTCAGGCTTCCGGCAGAAAACTCCAAGTTACAACTTCGGCTAATCAAAAATGAACTTTATAAACTACACTAAAACAGAATTTAAAGTGCGGTAAACTAACGAAAAACTATAAAAAGCAATAAACAACTGTACAAAAGCAATCTTTTTGCGAGTTTCAAGGAAAAGGAATCATACCAGCTTACGGTCTTAGTCAACATGATGTTTGTTTTCTGTTTAAAGCTTTGGATAAGTATACTACCACGATTATCGGTATTGTTGTCCACATAAGCTCAAATTGATCAGATGTAATCATAATAAGGAGATACGATTAACGGTAAGGATTATACTTACAAGTCGATGTTCATCCACTCACGACACATTCCCGTATCAAGGTATGCACGAGAGTTCATCTTACCGGTGAGTATACCGTTTATCATATGTTTGACCGTATAAAAGAATGTGAGATACTCACTTATTTTGATTTAAAAACAAGCCCTATGTGATAGAATCACTTATTGATGAGGAACTTGATTTTCATATGCATGAGGGCACAGGAGCAAGTCCGTGAACAGGTCAGTACAACATACAGCAAAAAGACGAACTTGACTCCCGGATAAATGTGATATTTTAACACTTATTTGTTAGACATGTGATTGTTGATCACTTATTGAGGTCGAATGCAATATGTACACGTATGTATAGTATCATGGAAGATCTAAACTTCGTCTCCGTTATTTTTCGGTAAAAGATATAACCATGATACCCAGATGATAAGACAGCATAAAGACCGAATATCTCAGAACCTCGGCAATCTCTCAAACGAAATTTCGGTACTAAGACCATATGCCAATGACTGGTTCCCACATGACTTGAAGTCTGTTAGGTTTGTATCATCCTGCACATTTTAGTCTGATTGTGAGGATACTTATCATTTCTCAATTTTTCATTTTACATTTTGAACACGTTGACCGACCACACCAGTGAATATCATCATCTTCCTTTATCCAAGAAACTCATTTTTGGTTTTCTAATTTTTTTTTGAATTTTTGCTTTTCTATTTTTTGATTTTTTTTCAAACTTAAAGACAGAAAGAAAAGATATATTTTTGGATTTTTTAAATTTTCAAATATTTTTGTATTTTCTTAAATGTACTTCCCCTAAAATGCTAAAAGGTTACGAAAACGAAAATCTTTTTGTATTATTTAGAGTTTTTAAAGAAAATATTTACAAAAACGATTAGCCAAAGAAGTTTTACTCGGGTATCACCTTAATGCCATTGACCAAAAGTAGATAATCAAAACGTGATTTATCAAAAGCTTTAGTGAACAGGTCGGCACGTTGGTGATCGGTGTGAACTTTAACAACATCGATTAATCTTTTGTCAAAACAATCACGTATGAAGTGATATTTAATTTTGATGTGTTTGGTATTGGAATGCTGCAGAGGATTTTTAGTGATCTGTAAGGCAGCATTGTTATCAACAAAAATAGGAGTAGATAGGAATTCAAAACCGTAGTCGCGCATTTATTGTTGAATCCACAAGACTTGGGAGCAACAACTAGAGGCAACAATGTGCTCTGCTTCACAGGTTGGTGTAGCAACACTGGTTTGCTTCTTGCACTGCCACGTGACCAGGTGATTTCCTAAGAATTGACATCCAGCTGTTGTTGATTTGCCATCAATTTTGCAACCACCAAAATCAGAATCACTGTATGCAATCAAGTCGAAGCTATCATCCCTTGGGTACCATAGACCGGTGTCCGGACAACCCTTCAAATAGCGGAAAATCCTTTTAACAGCTCCCAGATGCGAGGCCTTCGGGTTGGCTTGATATCTTGCAAGCAGGCACGTCGAATACATGATGTCTGGCCTCGAAGCTGTGAGATACATTAGAGATCCGATCACAGCGTGATAGTATGAAGAGTTAATGCTTTCACCCTTCAGATCCGGAGTAATCCCGTGATTCTGCGGAAGTGGGGTACCAATGGGCGTTGCATCGGACATCTGGAATCGGCTCAATATGTCACCAACATATTTAGTCTGATGGATGAATATCCCAGACTCGGTTTGTTGAACTTGTAGGCCCAAAAAGAAATTAATTTCCCCCATTGCGCTCATCTCGAACTTTTCTTGCATCACACGCTCGAATTGGCTGCACAAAGAATCATTAGTTGAACCAAATATTATATCATCAACGTATACATGCACCAACAGAAGATCTCCATCTTGTTCCTTGATAAAGAGGGTGCAATAAATAAGACCTCGTCGAAAACCAATTTCCAGCAGATAGTTGGATAAGGTTGCATACCAAGCCCTAGGTGCTTGATGTAAACCATAAAGAGCTTTGTTGAGCAACCAAACCCGATCGGGGTGAAAAGGATCTTCAAAACCCGGAGGTTGTTCGACGTGCACCTCTTCTTGAACCACACAGTGTAAGAAAGCACTTTTGACGTCCATCTATAACACCCCAAAAATATTTATTAAGAGAATAAGTTAAATTGAATTAAAAATTTAACTTAGTTGGTAAAATGTGTTAGAAAACTAGCTTAGTGATGATATATGCCTAAATAAAACAAATGCACAAACTAGAAGGGGGAAAGGTGAAAATTTAAAAAATACAAAAGGATTAATAAAATTAAAACCCAAATTCACACACTCTGGTGTGTGGGAGTTCGACCAGAATAAGGGAAAAACAAGGGAAACCCTTGTTCTTCCTAAAATCACTCAATTGATCAAGGAATTCAAGGCTAATCACTTGCATGATTCTAAATTTTCGGTCATCTACACATACTCAGTAAAGTGGTAAGTTAAATCTCTTGATTTGGTGAATTATAGGAAATGGGTTTCAACCCAATCATGTGTTCATGTTAAAATATGTGCAATTAGATGTAAGGGTTGCACTACAGGATAAGGTTTATGTGTGAATTTGATCATTTGAAAGACTAGTTGCATAAAACCATTTGATATGAAATATTAGAGATGTAGGATGATGAAAATTAGGAATGATCATGTGTAAATTTGGCATATGATGATGTTGTAGTACTTGAATCTTAGGCAAAGTGATGTAGGATAAAAGAATGATATGAACTTGATTGATTATTTACGGGTTATGAGGTGAACTAGAAGGAATTGTACTTCAAAAGCTTATATGTAGTGTCCTACAAATGCGAAACCCGCCAAGTGCTCGATAAAATGCCTTAAAGAACATATTTGTGAAATTCGGAAGAAATTGTGATAAAGTTGCCATGTGTTAGACTATGAAAATAATGAAATGATATTTGAATGAACTAAAAGATGGAACGAATATGTTAATGTAGGCGTGAAGGAAGAAAGCTCAAGTGCTGAGAAAACTGAAAACACGCAAGATCGAGGTATGTTATTTATGCATACTAAATTTTATTAGTAAATTGTTGTTTGTGCTAAAGCCATAAATTTGATAGTTGTGATAGATAAATAGTAAATGGTTTGATCCGTTGTGAATGAATTGCATGAACCGTAGATTTGTAAATGAAATGTTTTATGACCGGTCCTTTATGGGAGAACCGGATAATGAGAAAATGAGTATGAAAGGAATAAGTTTGTTCGTCCTAAACGAACCGAATGAAAGTTATATTATGAATGACATTATCCGTTACTAACGGATAAGTTATGAATGAACGCAACCAACTCGATCCGTCGCTCACGGATTTGAGTGTATGTAAAAGATTGAAAGGAATGTATTCGTTCGTTATAAACGAACCGAATGAAAGTTATGTATGAATGAAAAATGCTCGTTTCAACGGGATAAGAATGGCATGTTATATCCAATTTTGAGATAGTATGTTTGACCCGTTTCACGGGGTAAGAAGATGCACGTATGTGATGAATGTATGAAAGGGATTAACTTTGATTTACTAGTCTAGAAGTAACGTACTAACGAGTTTAAAATTTTGATGTAGGCAAATCCCTAACTTAGACGTGATGGCGAACTTGGAACAAACACACGAGTGAAACTTGTCTATATGCGCTTCCGCTATTTTGTGATGATGTTATGGTCAAAAGCTACTTTTGTTGTAATTAGTTTTTGAGTAGTAACTAGTCTTTTTAAGTCAACATCTTAAATCTTTTAAAACATAAATGTTGTCGTTGATTGATATATAAACGTAATGCCATGGCGTTGTATGTCCTTTTGAAAGTGTCTTTAAATTCTTGTATTAAGGATTACTAAAACAGGGTTTGCTCTCGTTACGGACGGGTCATGCCCGAATTTTGTTAAAAAAATTTATGTTATTATTTTTTTCTTTTGAATGTTAAATATGAGGGCGTTATAAGTTGGTATCAGAGCCTAGGTTTGAGGGATTCAAGTATCATGTGCTTGAACTCAAACCGAATGCTCGTGCAAGTGTGTGTTCATTCCGAAGCGCTATGCAAGTAAGTAAATTGTAAACTTTGTTCATACTTATAAATAGAAGTGGAAAAAGGGGAATTTTAGGCAAATTGCTTATAAGCTGAATTTTTAAGTGTACAATGATGTTAAACAGATCCGTATTTAAATTACCAACGCGTAGGAAAAAGAATTACGTAAAACGGACCTGTAGATTGAAAGTTATGGGAGTTTTAAATTGAATTAGTGTAAAAACTAGAGTTGGGCAAACTGCAGGAATTTTTAACTGACCTGCTGGAAAACTGGTTCCCCCGCACCACGCGACAGGGTCCTTGATGTGTGGCGCGACACGCGACAGTGCTCGCTGGCCGCGACAGAGTTAGAGCAATCTGTCGCGTGCCGCGAGAGACCCAAAAACGTTCAAAACATTTTATTTTTGCTGTTTTGATTATGGGATTTTGTTAACCAGTTTTTAAGGCCTCATAATCAATGTTTAAGATAATTTTTATATTAAGAGTGATGAGGGAAAATATATACGAAGGGCGAAAAGGAAAATCATTGCGATCAAAGATTTTGATCTACACGATACAACATGATCGTCGATGACGATAATGCATGAAGTATGAAATGTAAAAAAATGATTGTAGTATGATAAAATGAGTTAACTATGATGAAGGAGAGTATGAAAAGAAATTTAATAAATGAAATGAATGTTTTATGTAGATGGCGGACAATGTCAACGTGAATGATAATGTAGCGGCACGAAATGAATGACGATCGTAAGAGTCTGAGTTTGAAACGTATGATTATGAATAATGAGTGAAGTAAATATAGATTAAAGTACTTTGATGCGTGAAAGAATTTGATTTGTTAATAAATGAAAATGATGAGATTAGTGGTAAAATAACTTGAAGAATGTGAGTTAGATGGAATTCGTATGAGAATTCAAATAAATGTATGCTTGATCAAAATTATGCATTAGAGGCTTGTACCTTGTGCTTGGATGGTGTGATACTTATGTGTATTTAATGATTTACTTTGTTATGATTAAGAGGCAAATATGTGCTAAATGTGAATCATACGAGCTTATTAGTAAAGGGTATGTTGGAATTATGTTATATAGTTACCTTGAATAATATTTGCTATTTGTAGAATTATGAAGCATTAGCACGTGAAAGTACGTGAATGTGAATGTATATGTGTATCGTTTAGAGGATCACGTAAATTGTATATATCATAAAATACGATTATGAAATGCGTAGGATATTAATATTATAGCCTATCATATTTAGATGAATACATGTTCAAAAGTTTAAAGTGTGTAAGCAAGACAGTTGACTTTCTGAAAGGCAACAGTATAGGGATATCATGGAATGGCCATTAGACACAAATGTTTATGTAAAGAGTTAATGTGTTATGTATTAAGTGATTTACGTGTTATGCTTGATGATAGTTTAGTTGTATGGATTGAAAATGAGATAACTATTAATAAATTATGTCTCATTTGTACGAAATTTGACAAACGAAAGTCAATTAACGTATGAATAGAAATAAAGTGAATAGTTGTATGTATGCTCACATAAGCTAACAATGTTACGAATGTAATAATATGTAAGGATGGAAATCTTGTCAATTGACTCAAGCATGGATGGCAAACGGGGTAAGGGGAAGCAATGAGGCAAGCATGAACATGGATGCTAAACGTAAGTGATTTCGCAATTACTTCGAATTTATTTACATGAAGATGTATACGTTTTTGAATATTCGAAATCAAAGTGAAACATATAAATAATTAATGAGAAATGTTAAGGTACGTTTTGTTGAAATGGTTGAAATAATGTTAAACCGGTAAAACCTCATTTTAAGGGTAAACCGGCCATAAATTTTAGTTGAGAAGTTTTAAGACGGAAATGAGAACTTGGTAATGTTGATGAAAGGTATGGAAAGAATATTAGTTAAGATGTTAACTAAAGACATTTTGTAAGTATGTTCGAATTGAAAGTAAATATAACACGTACTAAAATACTTATATACAATAAGTACTAAGTGGTGATTGACTTTAAAAGGTTAAATTGCAGAAATCAGTAAATAATAATTATTTACAAATTTTGGAAGTATTACGTAAGAAATGCAATGTGTAATGTAGGATACTCATTAGTAAGGGATATGTGAGAGAACCTAGGTGAATTAACACCAAATACAGTGAATAAACAAATGGAAATGGTATATTAAGGGATGGTCATGTATTGACCGAAGCTCGAGAAAACACAAGAATCATCTCACTTATGTCCAGTCAAGCTAGTAAAAAGGGGGTCTAACGATTCTTAAAGGATTGGATCAAATGTAAGAAATAAATATAAGAATGAAAAGTTTAAGCTTGCGATTGAATGTGAATCAAACTTAAGAAAGAAGGGTGAGAACACCACTAGAAATAGGATGTAGAGTGTCGCGTCGAGACGCGCTACATGAATTAGGACATGGAATAAAGTGTTAGGACACAACACTTGAAGTTGAATGTGGAAGATTAATACGAAAACGTATCATAAAAAAAATGAAAGGTTGGATCCGTAAGCAAACACAGATCAAACCAACAAGAATGAAAGGTAGAAAATTAAAAGTTTGAATCCGTAAGTGAAGACGGATTAAACAGGTAAGAATAAAAAGTAAGAACGAACCTCAAATGAGTAAATATTTTTAAAAGCGAATATTATCTAAGTTATGTTTTAAATCTTGCGCATAAGTATATATATATATATATGCGTATGTATATATGCAAATATGTTTGTATGCAAGGATGGTTGAAAGGAAAAATGAATCCTACGGGTCAAATGGAGATCGCCATTTGAACCCGGTATTTAATGTTTGATTTGTCAAGTTTTATACTTATAGGTGAGCTTAACGTATGGGCATGCATTGTCACAGATTGGAAAGAAATAATCACCGCAAAGTATGAATAACGAGTCAAGGGATTTGACTCGCGCCAGGTATGTATAAAAAGGCTATATTTTTAATAGGAGCTTAGGGCTCGACTAGAGAGGGATGTGTCAGAATAGGATAACTGATACACATATGTAAAAATGTATTTACAATTAGACTTCCGAGAAGTCAAACGAAGTAAAATGAAGTTCTTGCAAGTATGCAAGTATAAAAAAAGAAGGTACGGACGTGTACCTCGATACGTCCACTATAAGTAAGAGGTGTCAGTCTGACCTTGACCAACAAAATGAAAGGATTGTATGTAAGAAATGGAATGTATGATATGTTTTAGCATGTTCGTAAGAAATTTGTGTAAGAGACATAGGTGAACAAACACCATGTAGGACGCAATTATGAAAGGTTGTGTGCTAACCATTTATTTATAGACAAGAATGATGGAATTCTTAGTGAGATGATAGTAATAAAGCTGGTGGAAGGATGCTCACGAGTGGGAGCATATTTCATGAATGAATGAGACCAATTCTGGTACGGAAAGTACATATAAAGAAGCGGATCGATCCGGTACACGGATAACTGATTTATGCAATGAAGGCGAGGTTAGTTAAATGTTTAATTTTTGATTGATGATTAAGAATCTGTAGATTTATTTGTAAGTGTGAACAAAATGAATGGTAGGATAATTATGGTATGGTATGCAATAATCGACTTGTAATGGTCAGCGTAAGAAGGTATGTATGTCATTAAGAGAAAGATCTAAAGGCCTTAAATGAAAATTTGAACTGATTTGGTTAAGCGCTCGTATGAAGCTCGTGCACAACATACCTGGTTGGTATAATAAGTAGTTCATGCAAAGAGCTAATAATAAAGTGTTGCGAAGGATTAAATTTGAGGCTAAACTCAAAGTTGTAATTAGTTCAAGTAACGGTAGAAACCGTAGAATGATGCTTTATATCGTATTTAGTATGAAAAAGTAATTAGAAAGAGGGTAGCTTTGTTTTAGTACCACTAAGTCGTTAAATGTTTATAGTATGCGTATAATGATATGCTAAGCCCTCATATGAATAAGAAAGTAATTAGGAGAACGTTAGTAACGGGATGATGGGGTTTGCTCATGGTTACAATAATAAATTTATTTCGAGTATGATACGTGAGTGGAATGAAATAAATCATTTTTTTATTAGCAAATGTATGAATATGTTACGCTTAAATAGAAAGATAGAAACAAGCTGTAAACATAGGCTTGTACGACCAATAGTATACATTTGGAATAAATTTCAATGAACGAAGCGCTAGTGATGGTGTATGCTAGGAACTTGCATTATAAAATGAAAACGACTCTAATAAGATCTCTTGATCAGATTCCGACTTATATGTGATTATGAAAGTAATTTACTTAATTTAAGAACGTAGGAACAATGCGTACACATATGTTCATCCATGAATGAAACTTTTGCCAACATCCCGAATGCATTTATGTCGTAGTAAGCATTGTGAATGAACAGATGAAAAAGTAAGAGTAGAATTGGTCTAGTTGGAATGAGAAAGGTTTCGGGGACGAAACCTCCTTTAAGAGTGGTAGACTTGTAACACCCCAAAAACATTTATTAAGAGAATAAGTTAAATTGAATTAAAAATTTAACTTAATTGGTAAAATGTGTTAGATAACTAGCTTAGTGATGATATATGCCTAAATAAAACAAATGCACAAACTAGAAGGGGGAAAGGTGAAAATTTAAAAAAACAAAAGGATTAATAAAATTAAAACCCAAATTCACACACTCTGGTGTGTGGGAGTTCGACCAGAACAAGGGAAAAACAAGGGAAACCCTTGTTCTTGCTAAAATCACTCAATTGATCAAGGAATTCAAGGCTAATCACTTGCATGATTCTAAATTTTCGGTCATCTACACATACTCAGTAAAGTGGTAAGTTAAATCTCTTGAGTTGGTGAATTATAGGAAATGGGTTTCAACCCAATCATGTGTTCATGTTAAAATATGTGCAATTAGATGTAAGGGTTGCACTACAGGATAAGGTTTATGTGGGAATTTAACCATTTGAAAGACTAGTTGCATAAAACCATTTGATATGAAATATTAGAGATGTAGGATGATGAAAATTAGGAATGATCATGTGTAAATTTGGCATATGATGATGTTGTAGTACTTGAATCTTAGGCAAAATGATGTAGGACAAAAGAATGATATGAACTTGATTGATTATTGACGGGTTATGAGGTGAACTAGAAGGAATTGTACTTCAAAAGCTTATATGTAGTGTCCTACAAATGCGAAACCTGCCAAGTGCTCATTAAAATGCCTAAAAGAACATATTTGTGAAATTTGGAAGAAATTGTGATAAAGTTGCCATGTGTTAGACTATGAAAATAATGAAATGATATTTTAATGAACTAAAAGATGGAACGAATATGTTAATGTAGGCGTGAAGGAAGAAAGCTCAAGTGCTAGGAAAACGGAAAACACGCAAGACCGAGGTATGTTATTTATGCATACTAAATTTTATTAGTAAATTGTTGTTTGTTCTAAAGCCATAAATTTGATAGTTGTGATAGATAAATAGTAAATGGTTTGATCCGTTGTGAATGAATTGCATGAACTGTAGATTTATAAATGAAATGTTTTATGACCGGTCCTTTATGGGAGAACCGGATAATGAGAAAATGAGTATGAAAGGAATAAGTTTGTTCGTCCTAAACGAACCGAATGAAAGTTATATTATGAATGATATTATCCGTTACTAACGGATAAGTTATGAATGAACGCAACCAACTCGATCCGTCGCTCACGGATTTGAGTGTATGTAAAAGATTGAAAGGAATGTATTTGTTCGTTATAAACGTACCGAATGAAAGTTATGTATGAATGAAAAATGCTCGTTTCAACGGGATAAGAATGGCATGTTATATCTCAATTTTGAGATAGTATGTTTGACCCGTTTCACGGGGTAAGAAGATGCACGTATGTGATGAATGTATGAAAGGGATTAACTTTGATTTATTAGTCTAGAAGTAATGTACTAACGAGTTTAAAATTTTGATGTAGGTAAATCCGTAACTTAGACGTGATGGCGAACTTGGAACGAACACACGAGTGAAACTTGTCTATATGCGCTTCCGCTATTTTGTGATGATGTTATGGTCAAAAGCTACTTTTGTTGTAATTAGTTTTTGAGTAGCAACTAGTCTTTTTAAGTCAACATCTTAAATCTTTTGAAACATAAATGTTGTCGTTGGTAGATATATAAACGTAATGCCATGGCGTTGTATGTCCTTTTGAAACTGTTTTTAAATTCTTGTATTAAGGATTACTAAAACAGGGTTTGCTCTCGTTACAGACGGGTCATGCCTGAATTTTGTTAAAAAAATGTTATTATTTTGTCTTTTGAATGTTAAATATGAGGGCGTTAAACCATCTGGTAGATTTTGAATCCTTTAAATGAAGCATAAGCTAGAAAGATCCGAATAGCTTCCAGACGTGCAACTGGTGCATAAACTTCATTGTAGTCAATGCCTTCGATCTGGAAATCCCTGAACAACCAATCTCGCCTTGTTTCGAATTACTACTCCACGATCGTCCTTCTTGCATTTGAAAACCCAATGTGTGCCAATCTTCTTGTAATTTTCCGGCCTTTCAACAAGCTTCCAAACACCTAGCTTTTGAAATTGCTGCAGTTCATCCTGCATGGCTTCAACCCAAGAATTATCCTTTAAGGCTTCTTTCCAAGATTTCGGTTCTTCTTGTGAAACGTAACACGCGAAGGACCAATCATTTTGAAGACCAGATTCTCTGATGGCTTAATACAAACCAACATTTTGGTTGTTTCTCACACACCGCGTTGGACATCTCCAATAATATTCTGCTGCGGATGAGTATCATGAATTCTCGATTCAGGAAAATCAGGAACACGAGCATTAATACCCAAATTGTTAATATTAAGATCAACAACCAACTCCTCACCGGGCATAGGCGTAGAAGTGGATGCATTCCCTTCAGCAGTATCAACATTCTGCACATGAGGAGTTTCTACAGAAGCACCTTGAACAGGAGCAACCGGAGCCGAAGTGCCTTCATTCGCATCATGATATTCATCATCTTCCGATGACTCATTGTATTCAGTAGCATCTTCAAATACCTTATTTTGTACCGTGTTGTTAACCGAATTAGAAGCTTGGGGGTTAACAATAACAGGTCTTACCAAAGGCGAGCCAGCAGCGTTGTCACTATCGAATAGCATTTGAGCAGCTGCAGATGCTTCGTCAAAGGTTGGCAGATTAAAGGAGTCGAATAGTCCATCATAATCGAACATCCAAGGATCACCCGGAGCTCTAACAGAATTTGTGTACCTTTGAACCCTTACTTCACTCTATAGCTCAATCTTTTTGGTATCCAGATTCCATACACGAAAATTCGGAGTAGCATATCCAAGGAAGAATCCTTCGATAGCTTTTGGACCAAACTTTCCTTGCGGCTCAATCATAGTACATGGACCGCCAAAAGGTTCTAGGTGAGAAATGTCCGGTTTCCTTTTGTGTAGGAGTTCAAAACATGTTTTGTCATTCCTCTTAACTGTGAGAACTCTATTAAGCGTGTAGCAAGCAGTAGACACAGCCTCCCCCCAGAACTGAACAGGAAGCTCCGACTCTACCAACATCGTTCTTGCAGTTTCTATTAACGTCCGATTCTTCCTCTCAGCGACACCGTTTTGTTGTGGAGTTGTTGGTGCACCTTTTTGTGTCTGTAACTAGTCATATTTATCGTTGTAATTTGTACGGTCTTTTAACGTTTATCGAGTCTGTATTTTCCGTCGACCTAGTCGGATATCCTCCTATCCACTTGTGTCCGACTAGTTTGTCTCCTATTGATATGTAATTATATACGAACAATGCATGTTGCATGTAAGGGTATAAATGTCTTTATATGTGTGTTTATGTGTTGACTGTTTTGCTGTCTGTTTGCGGCAAACAACACAGCATTTGCAGCCTTCGACGAAACCCCCTAGGTTTCGTCGAACACCTAATGACGAAACTCCCAAGTGTCCAAACATAATGTTTCATCATGATCAATGACGAAACTCCCTTGTTTCGTCGTCTATTGGGTTTCTTCAGGCCCAATGTTGTTTCGTCGAGCCCACATATGGTTTCGTCGAAGTGAAAGCCCAGGATGCTATATAAACACTTTCTAGTTTCATTCTGAAACTAGATGAGAGCATACCCTGAAAGTTATACTGTTAAACTGTGTGTGTATCAGTTGTTCTTGGTTCTCATCCCATTTAATCAATAGATTATGTTTCATTGGTTATACCGTATCTGTTATTAACTGTGTTTGGTTTGGCATCGTTACGGGGATTCCGCACCCGTGACATTGTTTGTTATAAACAAGGATTTGGTTTTCGTTATCGATCCTCAGATTTCGGGACCTACAAGTGGTATCAGAGCATTGGCTCTTATCCTTGTTTAAAATCAAACATAGTTGGATTTTTATCAAGTATTGGAAACTATTGTTTATGATTTTCTGGAAATCTTGTTCTTGAAAAACTCATATTTTCTTGAAAAAGTGCTTAAAATCTGTTTGTATCTTGCTTATTTGCCAAAGTTTTTGTTAAAATCCTTTGTTACATTGCTTCTTCATAAGATAAAACCGGGGTTTTCAGTAAAAGTTTGTGCGGATTTGCGTTTCGGAAAATTGTTCAGGTGACCGGAAGTTCATATTCTGGGTTGTATCTTCATATCTTCATAAAATATTCAAACTGTTCTTGTGATATTCCTTGAATTTGAATTAAAAGAAATTGATAAAAGTTTTAAATTGATTAAATATTATTCACCCATACTATTAGGTGAATCAGGCATGTTGTGTGTTGAAAATTTTGTACTGTGTCAGTAAAGAGATAAGATTTAAGTTGAAAAATTTTACCAACTGTCACCCATTTGTCTGAACCTTATCTCGATGAAATCATTACCTGACGAAACCCTTTTAAGTTTCGTCACAAGGACTTTCGACGAAACTCTTACAGTTTCGTCATAATCACCTCGACAAAACCCTCTTGTTTTCGTCAAATTCACTTCGACGAAACCTCAGAGTTTCGTAGAAGGAGTTTCGTCGAGATCTGTTGTCAATTTTAAATAGCGGACTTGCAAAAGTGTTCTAACTTTGTGTTTTCAAGTGTTTTATCAGGTAAAGTTGTTCATATATCAAACATGAGTTGTACGAATCCATGGGATTGGAGTACGGACCCACGACCAGCTCAAAATCAGACTTCGATGGCCGCATATTTAACGAATTCCATACCTCAACAACAACAGTCAATAATTGCAAATCAATGGGCATTGGTGTCGAATCAAAATCAAAGCATTCAGAATCTTTTGCTTAGCGAGAGTGAAACGGGCATCAACAATCGCCCACCAAAGTTGAATCACATGAACGACTTTCCATTATGGAAAGGTCGTTTCCACACATACGTTCAAGGGCAAAGCACCGAACTTTGGACGTGTTTCATTACTGCATGCAACCTTGCCCTCGAAGTAGCAGCATCAACTTCAGCGGGTTTTACTAATATGCTTGAAGATGACAAGAAAGCCTATGACTTAGAGAAAAAGGCGTTTGCTATTCTTACACAAACGCTTCACAAAGAAATCTATCATCAATTCGGCTATTGTAAGAACACGAAAAATTTATGGGATGCATTGGTAGCGAGAGGAGAAGGAAATGCAGCTACTAGAAAGATACGCCATGATTTATTGAAGAAAGAGTTTGAATCATTTCAATTCTTGGATAATGAAGCCCTAAATGATATGACTTCTCGTTTTTATCATTTGATTAGTGAAATGTGTTCCTATAATGTTAATGCAACTCATCAGGAAATGATTGCACGGTTTGCTGATGCTCTACCTCCTAAGTGGAGTCCATTCATTGAACTTCTAAAGCATACGGGCGCTCTGGATACAGCCAATGGCACTCTCTATGAATTCATTCAGAAGTTGGAGCACAAGAACGAAGAGGAAATTCGGAAAGCTAAAAGGATTGCACCTCCTCAAAACACAGAAATGTATTTTCCGGGTTTTGGTCCTTCAGCTAGTTCTAGTTCCATTCAGCAACCAAAGCTTCAAACGGCGTTTGTATCCAATACAAGCTCATCTCCGTTTCCACAGTTCGATCAAAGTGCTTATCTTTCACAATCCATACCTCCACCTCAAGTTACCACTACTCAACCACAGTTCAATCAAAGTGCTTATCTTTCGCAATCTCAACCCCAACCTCAAGCCCAACCACAACAACAACAAGCACATTATACCAACAATCCTTCACCCCAAGACACCAACACTGTCAGAGTTGATAATTCAAACCTCTCAAAAGTTAGCATTGAAGTAGCAAAGGAGCATATGGAACTCATTAATACAATGGTCAGTGCTTACTGCGGTTTGGTCGCAGGTCAAATTGGAAACATCAATATGACCAATGAAGATTATCAACAAATCGACCGTGATGAAATGGAGTTGATGGATATAAAGTGGGCGTTTGCAAGTGCAGTTAGAAGGGCAAGGGATTTCATGAGTCGAACGGGAAGAACTTCATTGGTAAGTAAGAAGGATACGAAGTATGGGTTTGATAAAGATGCGGTTACATGTTTCAATTGTGGCGAAAAGGGGCACTTCAAACGTGAGTGCACCCGACCAAGCAAACAAGGCAATCAGAACCCATTCAGAAATCAGACAAGTACTTCCAATGTCAATGTCAATCAAGAAAATCGTGATCGAAGGATGGTAGCGGTGAACAACAATCAGAACCAGAACTAGTCTGGACCATCAAACGCCAATCGAGCATTGACCGTTCAAGCTGATGCAGGGTGTAATTGGTCGGTACAACTTGGAGAAGGTGATCAAGAAGGAGGAGGAACAGCGTGTTATGCAAAGATCATAAATCACATCAAGAACGTTCACAAGGAAGAATTTTCTGAAAGTGACGACAGTTCGGGTTATACCAGGAGTTCTGATGAAGAAAGTTCTACTTCGGGCGATTATCATTCTGAATCTGATGTGAAGGAAGAAGCGAGTTCTGATGTTGATGATTTATTGACTGAAGCAGAGGAGTTGAAGAGTCAGAAATCTGTTCTGGTCAAGAAGGCTGTTGTAGCATCTAAAGAAATGGAGAAATTCTTCTCTGAAGACGGATCTTTTTCTTATCAGACTGCCTTTATGGCAAATGTCTCAGCCTCTACGAGTCAGGTAAAATCTGAAACTCCTGCTCCTAGTGTTTGTAATGTTTGTGCTGATTTGAAGCTTGAATCTGAAAAGCTTCATAGTCATAATCAAAGTTTGGTTATTGAAATGTCTAAGTGCAAAGAGGCAAATATGGCTCTGGTTAGAAACGAAAAGGATTTTAAATCAGTAATTGAAACCTTAAAGAAAAGTGTTTCCGAAGTGACCAAAACTGTTTATCATAAACAAGTTAGTATTAACGATTACATTAACATCGTTGAGGAAACCAAAAAGGAACTAGCCATTGCCAAATGCGAGATTGATGCAATCAAGCTCAAGTTGGAGAGTTATTCTAACTCCCGATTTGTGCTCGATCACATTATTAACGTTCAACAACTGAAGGGAAACAAGAAAGGTGTTGGGTATAGGAAGTGTCCGCCCCCTTTGAGACACAGTTATACTCGAATGCCTGATGAAGAGGATATGCCTCGTTTTGAACCCAGTGTGCCTCTTGATTATGAGGAAGTTACTACTGGCCTAGGGTTCAAATCGGACAGTTCTTCAAGTACATCATCTGAGCAAACAGAAACTTCAACATCTACGAAACAAAGTCCTCCAATCATTGAGGACTATGAGTCGTCTGATGATGAATCAGAATCGGATATGAGTGATCAGGATAAATCACTTGACAAGATGAAAGGAGTAGAAATTCCAATTGAGAATCATATTCTTTCTGATCCTCCTACTCCTGCTGTTCAACCAGTTGTCAAACAAGTGATAGATCCTGTCAAGAATGACAAGAAATCTGTGTCTACCGTTAAGAGTAATAACATGTTGTACACTTTGGTTGGTGATTCTAAAATCTATTCAGATCACGATTTTCCAATTAAAAATGTCAATCCATCTTTGATTGATAAAGTTTTTGAAGATAATACAAACAAGTTTTTGGGAAAGACAATTCCAGGAGTCATTGTAACTCAATGTGACCCAATTCCAAAAGCTGAAATCAAGAAACAATTTGGAAATAAAAAATCACCAACAAAGCAACAACCTATTACTGCTAAGGGTAAATAACCAGAAAAGCGAGCTCAAAAGCCTAATGTTTCTCAATCTAAATTTGAAACAAAAAGAGCTCGTTATCAGAAGAAAAACAGTAATGTCAGATTTGTGGAATCGAAGGGTACGGATAAAATTGAGACTTTTGAAAACAAATCAAACACCGATTTTGTACAACAAGTCAAAATTTTAAAACGTAATAGCCAAAACAATTACACTCAACATACAAACGGGTGTGATGAAAAAGCAAGTACCTCGGGTTCTACAGGTTCGACATCTGTTTGTCGATCAGATTCTCCTAAGTTTGTGGAAAGGAGAACATGTTTTAAGTGTGGAGAGTTTGGACACATCATTAAAAATTGTCCAAACACTCCCAAGGATAAATTTGTTGAGAAAGAACCACCTGAAAAGGTTCACCCTCAACGTCGTCCCGTTTCACCAAAACATGATAAAAGAACTGTTAAGGAACAAGAAACGAAGCAACGACGTCAAAACGCCAAAGCTGTTGAAAAGGCTTTAAAAATCTGAAGTCAAAACGGTCAACAAGGAACCAAGTTCTTCACAATTTTTAAAACCAGAAGTTTTAGAATCTGTTCATAAAAATATATCTGGTAAAGCAAATCAAACTTGGAACCCTAAGACGGGTGAAAATTCAGGGGGAGGTGTTGTGTTACAAAATCATCAAGAAATCGAGATCATCTTTCGTGATGCTCAGGGACGACCCAAGACCACTAAGGCTTGGGTCCCCATCCTCAACTGATCATTGATGATGTGTGCAGGGTGTTCCAGGAGGAACTATTAATAGTCATTGGATTGTTGATAGTGGAGCATCTAGGCACATGACAGGCGACTTACGGCTTCTTTATGATGTGAGAAATATTAGAGGAGGCTATGTCGCGTTTCCTGGAGACAAAGGCGGGTACATCACTGGAGAGGGAATGATCTCCAATGGTGTTGTATGTTTCGATAAGATCAATTATGTTCGACAAATTGATCATAATCTTCTCAGTGTTTCGCAGATCTGCGATAAAAAGTTCACCGTGCATTTTAATGATGACGGTTGTTATGTGCTGAAAGCGGGTTTCAAAATTCCAGAGGAATGGATTCTCTTATTGGCTCCAAGAGTTAATGATATTTATATTCTTGATATGAGCCAAGCGATTACGACTTCTGCACAAGTCACATGTTTTGTCTCAAAAGCCACGGAGAAGGAGTCTATATCTTGGCACAGAAGAATGGGGCACATTCACTTAAGAAAAATGAACCATTTGGTGAAAAACAATCTTGTGAATGGCGTGCCCGTGAGAAGTTTTCATCTACAAGATATCTGTGTTTCGTGCCAGAAAGGGAAACAAACGAAGAAGTCTCACCCTTTGAAGAAAATCAACACTGTTAGCATGTCTCTCGAACGTCTTCATATGGACCTCTTTGGACCTATGAGACACAAGACAACATTTGTCACGGCCCCCGACCCGGTTTGACCCGTTTCTGGAGCCGCGGGACAGAAAATCCCGTGGTATTTATTTAACAGCGGAAGTTTTCATCAGGATCTTTTTAAAACTGCAATTTTCCTGATTATTTTATTTCACAACTCGGGATAAAAACCCGGTAATTTACAATCATAAGATTTCACGGAGAAATCTTTATTTTACAAAACATGTTTCTTTATTTTATAATGAGCCACTTCCTTAAGCTTGTAGTGCTTCACGGCACTTTTCCTTGATCACAACAGATCACCTGAAACATGTTTGAAAAAGGTTTTGTCAGCGGGAAATACTGGTGAATCATTCTTTTTAATAAAATGACACGTTTTTTATAATTTACAGTATTAAGAGAGATTACAATGTTTCAGATATCAACCAACTACCCACAGTATTTGTCACTCGGCTCGTTTCGGTGACTGTGGTCATATCACTATTGAGTCCTGTCACCCAATAGTGAAGAATATCACTAATTAAGTTCGCCCACCTAAAGTGATAAAAACAGTAGTAATGTGCACAATACCCCACATACCGGCTGTATTTTGGTGATTACATAAACTTAATCACTCTAATTATAACTTTGAAAATATTTTAAGAATTTATAAAGCACTTTGATAAAAAGAGAATGACTCACATTGCAGATTTAATTGAGCAGAGCCTAGCCTACTGATTAGCCTTTTAACCTAAATTTAATAACATGCACACAACTCGGTTAGTAACTTAATACAACATTTACGATAACTCACGAGATTAAACCTTCACATCGAATGACAAAGTGCGATACTTAAACATCCATTGATTTAACAACGAATGACAAAGCATAAACCCTAATATGGGCAGCACTTAAACATCCATTGGATAGTTTAATCGATCGGACATTGAATCGTAGCAGGGATCGAGTTATTACCCTGTATTGCGGCAGCAATTAGTGATCGTGTGTGTTTTGATAATAAACAGAACGTAACTCAGTGTACGTAGCGAAATTTTACGTCGTTTTAACTTCTGAATTCAAGTCCCAAAGTCCACTATTTATACACGAAATTTTGACCCCCTCGCGTGACGCGAAGGGTCACCTATTTCCATAGGGTAGCCACGTCCCTAACTAGGCTTGCTGAGTTGAAGAAATCTTAAAATTCGATACTGCCAACAAGTTATTTAGATAATCGTAACTAGGGTTTACCCCCCCCCCCCCCTGAGTTTTAGGGGCCCTGATCCTGATTCTGATTGTTCTGAAAATTTTAGGGTTTGTACAGAATCTCTTGGGTGTCTCAATTAGGGTTTCCTATTGGATAAAATAATAAAATAAATAGGACTTTTGATACGAGTTGTTACATCCTCCCCACCTTAATAAAAATCTCGTCCTCGAGATTTACTGGAATAATTGAGGATACTTTCGCTTCGTCTCTGATTCCAGCTCCCAAGTGTATTCAGGTCCTCTCCTTGAATCCCACTTGACTTTGACCAATAATAGTCGTTTATGTTTGAGAAACTTGATCTTTCGATCTTCTATTTGAAGTGGTTTCTCTACGAATTTCAGCTTTTCGTTTACCTCTATGTCTTGTAGAGGTACTACCAGTGATTCGTCTGATAGACATTTCTTGACTATATGAAATACATCATGTACTCCAGCTAACTCTTCTGGTAGTTGTAAACGATAAGCAACTGGTCCTATACGTTGGATTACTGGAAATGGTCCTACGTATCTTGGACTTAACTTTCCTTTCTTACCGAATCGGACTACTCCTTTCCAAGGTGAAACTTTTAATAGTACTTTGTCTCCAACTTGAAACTCGAGTGGCTTGCGTCTATTGTCTGCATAGCTCTTTTGACGATCTCGAGCTATCTTCAATCTTTCCTTGATTTGAGTAATCTTATCGGTCGTCTCTTGCGCTATTTCAGGTCCTGACAATTGACTTTCTCCTATTTCTGCCCAACAAACTGGAGTTCTGTACTTTCTTCCATATAGTGCCTCGAATGGGGCAGTTTCAATACTTGAATGATAACTATTGTTATAGGAGAATTCGATCAGAGGTAAGTGATCGTCCCAATTTCCACCAAAATCTATTACACATGCTCTAAGCATGTCTTCCAGAGTTTGTATCGTCCTTTCACTTTGCCCATCTGTTTGTGGATGATATGCGGTACTTAGATTTAGTCGAGTTCCCATTGCTTCTTGGAAACTTGTCCAAAAATGAGAAGTGAAACGACTATCCCTATCTGATACAATGGAAAGTGGAACTCCATGTAAGGATACTACTTCATCTACATACAACTTTGCCAATCTTTCCATGCTAAAGGTTTCTTTCATTGGTAGAAAGTGAGCTGATTTGGTTAATCAATCCACAATTACCCAAATCGTGTCATTACCTTTTCTGGTTTTGGGTAACTTAGTAACAAAATCCATTGTTATGAGTTCCCATTTCCATACAGGCATTTCTAACTGTTGTAGTAGACCTGAAGGTTTCTGATGTTCTGCCTTAACTTGTGAACAAGTAAGACACTTAGAAACATAACTAGCTATATCCTTTTTCATTCCTATCCACCAAAAGTTATTTCTTAAATCTTGGTACATCTTATTGTTTCCCGGGTGCATGGTATACCTAGATTTATGAGCTTCTTCTAAAATTTGATTTCTTAATTCTCCTTGCTTAGGTACCCAAATTCTTCCTTTGTGGAATCTCCAAATTCCATCAGCTCCTTGTTCTAATTCTTTTATTTGTCCCTTCATTCCTTCAGCATCATCCTTGATTGCTGTTTCTTGAATATTCTTCAATTGTTCCATTAAATCTAACTGTAGATTTAATCTAAGAGCACGAACTCGTCGTTGTTTCTCATGGTACTTACGACTTAAGGCATCTGCAACTACATTTGCCTTTCCTTCATGATATTGAATATCACAGTCGTAGTCACTTAGGATTTCCATCCATCTCCTTTGCCTCATATTTAACTCTTTTTACCCAAATATATATCTTAAACTTTTATGATCTGTATATACAGTAAACTTACTTCCGTACAGATAATGTCTCCAGATTTTCAGGGCAAAAATTACGGCTCCTAATTCTAAGTCATGAGTCGTATAATTTTCTTCGTGCTTTTTCAATTGTCTTGAAGCATACGCAATTACCTTCTTGCGTTGCATTAGCACACATCCAAATCCTAGTTTTGAAGCATCACAGTATACTTCAAAATCTTCAGTCCCTTCTGGTAAGGCTAAGATTGGAGCATTGGTTAATTTCTGTTTTAAGATCCTAAAGGCTTCTTCTTGTTTAGGTCCCCATTCAAACTTAACTGCTTTACACGTTAGCTTAGTTAATGGTACAACTATCTTGGAAAAATCCTTAATAAACCGTCTATAGTATCCAGCTAAACCTATAAAACTTCTAATTTCCATTGCGGATTGCAGAACCTTCCATTTGGTAATTGCCTCTATCTTAGCAGGATCTACATGAATACCTTCATGATTCACCATGTGTCCTAAAAATTGCACTTCTTGCAACCAAAATTCACATTTCGAGAATTTGGCATAAAGCTTTTCTTTTCTTAACAAAGTTAAGAGTGCATGCAAGTGCTCACAATGTTCTTCCTGGCTTTTGGAATAAATAAGTATATCGTCGATAAAAACAATTACAAATTTATCCAAATACGGTTTACAGATTCTATTCATCATGTCCATGAATGCTGCAGGTGCATTCGTTAATCCGAAGGGCATGACTGTAAACTCGTAATGACCATACCTAGTTCTGAAAGCAGTCTTAGGTATGTTTTCTTCTTATACCTTTAATTGATGATATCCGGAGCGTAAGTCAATCTTAGAAAAATATCTAGCTCCTTGAAGTTGATCGAAAAGATCATCAATCCTAGGTAATGGGTATCGATTCTTAATTGTAACCTTATTCAATTCTCTATAATCAATACACATTCTCATCGAACCATCCTTCTTCTTTACAAACAACACTGGTGCTTCCCACGGGGATGAACTAGGTTGTATGAAACCTTTACTTAATAATTCATCTAATTGCTTCTTCAGTTCTAACATTTCTGTGGGAGCTAACCGATAAGGTGCCTTGGCTATCGGTATAGTTCCGGGAATTAAATGAATTCTAAATTCTACCTCCCTATCTGGTGGTAATCCTGGTAACTCTTCTGGGAATATATCTGGGTATTCTGAGACTACAGGAATCTCCTTAAGTTCTTTACCCTTAGTACTAATGATTACTGAAATCATATATACTATTCCCTGCTTTCGTTCATAACTAGCAACTTTCATTACTGATATGAACTTCATGGGCTTACGTGGTTTATTTCCTGTAATTATAATTACTTCTCCAGTGGGTGTCTGAATTTCTATAGAGTTCTTATCACAAAGAATTCGAGCATGGTTGGCTACTAACCAATCCATTCCTAACACAACATCAAATTCGGCTAATTTCATAGGTAATAGGTTTGCAAAGAATTTATGACCTGAGAGTTCTATATTTTCTTTTTGCAAAACTTTATATATGCTAACAGAATTTCCGTCTGCCGTTTTGACTGTAAAGATCTGCCTAAGGTTGGGTAAAGGTAAGTTAAGAGCTTGGCAGAATGAAGTATTGATAAAACTTTGGTTTGCACCAGAGTCAAATAATACTTTTGCATACACGTTGTGAACTAAGAACGTACCAGCTATCACGTCAGGAATCATCTCAGCTTCCTGAGTAGTTAACTGAAAGGCTCAAACATTCTTCTTAATAGCTCCATCGGCTGTCTTGGCTTTGTTGTCTGCTGATTTGACCAATTTAGGACATTCTGTTTTGAAATGCCCAGCTTCTCCATAATTAAAGCAGATTATGGTTTTCCTTCTGCAGTTTTCCTCACGATGTCCTACAGTTTTGCAAAAGTTGCAGGTTATATTGCATCTTCCATAATGTTTCTTTTTGCAATTCCTGCAGAACTGAGGAGTTGAAGATTGCCCTGTTCCTCTTCTCTTGAAGCTGTTATTACTACCCGTACGAAATCCTTAGGTAATTTTCTGAGCCAGTTCCTTTTTCCTATTATCATCTCTTGTGCGCACCAGTTCATCAGTTAGGGTGTTGGCTAATTCCACTGCATCGTCAATAGTGCGAGGTCTCGCAGCTTTAACGATATTGCGGATTTCACCAATCAATCCCCAAATATAGCGAGAAATGAGTACCGGTTCGGGCGAAGCCAGCGTTGGTACCACTCTATCATATTCAAAGAATGTCGAAGTATAACTGCGACAATCTACATCCATCATTCGATGATTTAGGAACTTATTTGCCATCTGATCTTTTTCATATTCGGGACAGAATTTTCTTTCCACAAGACTCTTAAATTCTTCCCAATTCATAGCATACGCCATCATCCTTCCTTTTGCTTGTAACACCGTGTTCCACCATTCTAACACCCCTTCTTTAAAAAGATTTGACACGTACATGACCTGATCGTCCCTGGCACATTTACTTATTGTAATCACCGCCTCGGTCTTCTCTAACCAACGCAGTGCCGCAGTCGCTCCTTCATTACCTGCAAACTCAGAGGGTTTACAAGCAAGAAATTCTTTGTAAGTGCAACCAGGCGTTGCAGCTTTCATTTTCTTAGGGAGCGGAGCCTGCCGTGGATTATTATTGTGATTAGTATGATTACCGCCTCTATTTACGCTATTGCTGAAGTTATCTTCAGATATACGTTTGCTAGGAATGATTGGTTGAGGTTCGATTGGATTTCTAACAGCAGCAACTATTGCTGGAATAGCGTTGGCTATCCCTTGAGCAACGATATTTTCTATATCTTGCCTATTTAAAAATTGCTCCTCCGGGTGTTGCTCAGATTGATTAACCTCATTAACTGGTTCATTATTAGTGTTTTCCATCTGATGATATATATATAATTTATTAGTATCGATTAAATAATTATACAAAACAATCATACAAATTTAAAATACACACATATAGCCAAAACTATCGATTTCTCGATTCCCATTTTATATATTTTATAGTATGCATCAATACACACTATTTACAAAGTTTTATTTTAAGTTATTTCATAAGATTATATTATTATTGCTATTATACAACCACAGTCTCATAAACCTACTATCCCTCGTCAGTTATTATTTCAGTAACGGCGCTCCCTCTCATCGTACTTCCAGGAGATCTGTTCTCCTACTTCCCTGATCCTATTTCCTGCATCCATTAACTCCTCGCCAAAGTGGCGGAGTTCAGCTAAATTCTCATTGCTCATAGGTGGATTAGGTATAGGTTCTGGGTCAAACTGTGGAAGAAAGGAATAAGGACTATTAAGCATGTTTTGGAACTGCCAATCATTTGTCCACCATTCGTCCATTCCTAAAGGTTGGGTGTGAATTATAGGTTCTGGGATTACTGGTTCCAAATTGATTGGAAGTTGAGTTTCAATAGGATGAGTAAAAACATTTGTATTGATAGGCTTAATAGTATCACAGCTTGCCAATATAAAATCTAGCTCCTCCTGTAATGTCATTTCCTGGATTTGCTTAGAGCTTTCTCCAGTTTCTATCTGGGTTTGTTTAGAACCTCCTCCAATCTCCATCTCCATCTCCATCTCCATTTGCTTAGAATATTCTTCAAACTGTATTCCTATCTGCCTAGACTCTTCCCCGACTTCAATTCCCTTCCCTTTGTCTAAGGGATTTTCTATTTTGGGAATCTTTCTAGTAGCGGGTTTCCTCCTACGCACACTCCTCCATCCCACCAATCTCCTCCTTTTCTTGGGCTTGGGTTTCTTCGGAGGTGGAGCATTAAATTCAATAGGTTCTTCTATATCTGGTATATACCTATTGAAATCTCTGGAAACCTCTATTCTTACCGGATAGAGATTTAAATTCTGAAGGGCGTCAGACAAGTCACTCATGCTGTTTAGTAGACATGCAAAATACACACAAATACTAAGTTAAAATTTCATAGATAACCTTTAAATATTATTTCATATCGCGTGACTACAAAACAACTGAAATTTTAAAACACACTAGGTTTTATTGTAAACTTATTTATTTACTGGATAAGGTTTCTGGACTTGTAAATAATAAAGTTGCTAAAACTTGAGTCAGATTATTTTAAAGATTTTTATTAACTGCTACGGTGGCTAGCATATAAAGATCTGCCCATTTCTCATCTAACTTGTCTTCCCAAGGTGATTTACTGTTTAATTCCTGGGTTTCCTGTTTAATCTTCTTTTCTCGGAATTTCTTTATTTTCTCTTTACTTTTCCTAATAATCAAACTTCTTTTAGTAGGAGAAAGTGGTTCCTCATATTGTGCCTTTCGCACAAATATTCCTTCCTCAGGAATTACAGACTGATTTGAGGATTTTGTTTGGGATGAACTTCCCTTCTCGTTGGATGACCTATCTAATTTAAGATAGATGTTTGACAGCTTTTGTTTACCCATACTGTACACAAATATTCAAATAAGAAAACATATAATCACATAATGACAAGTAGAAAAATTAAGTATTTACTAAATACTTAATTGGCTTAAATCAGTGGCTCTGATACCACCTTTTTCTGTCACGGCCCCCGACCCGGTTTGACCCGTTTCTGGAGCCGCGGGACAGAAAATCCCGTGGTATTTATTTAACAGCGGAAGTTTTCATCAGGATCTTTTTAAAACTGCAATTTTCCGGATTATTTTATTTCACAACTTGGGATAAAAACCCGGTAATTTACAATCATAAGATTTCACGGAGAAATCTTTATTTTACAAAACATGTTTCTTTATTTTATAATGAGCCACTTCCTTAAGCTTGTAGTGCTTCACGACACTTTTCCTTGATCACAACAGATCACCTGAAACATGTTTGAAAAATGTTTTGTCAGCGGGAAATACTGGTGAATCATTATTTTTAATAAAATGACACCTTTGTTATAATTTACAGTATTAAGAGAGATTACAATGTTTCAGATATCAACCAACTACCCATAATATTTGTCACTCGACTCGTTTCGGTGACTGTGGTCAGATCACTATTGAGTCATGTCACCCAATAGTGAAGAATATCACTAATTAAGTTCGCCCACCTAAAGTGATAAAAACAGTAGTGATGTGCACAATACCCCACATACCGGCTGTAATTTGGTGATTACATAAACTTAATCACTGTAACTATAACTTTGAAAATATTTTAAGAATTTATAAAGCACTTTGATAAAAAGAGAATGACTCACATTGCAGATTTAATTGAGCAGAGCCTAGCCTACTGATTAGCCTTTTAACCTAAATTTAATAACATGCACACAACTCGGTTAGTAACTTAATACAGCATTTACGATAACTCACGAGATTAAACCTTCACATCGAATGACAAAGTGCGATACTAAAACATCCATTGATTTAACAATGAATGACAAAGCATAAACCCTAATGTGGGCAGCACTTAAACATCCATTGGATAGTTTAATCGATCGGACATTGAATCGTAGCAGTGATCGAGTTATTACCCTGTATTGCGGCAACAATTAGTGATCGTGTGTGTTTTGATAATAAACAGAACGTAACTCAGTGTACGTAGCGAAATTTTACGTCGTTTTAACTTCTGAATTCAAGTCCCAAAGTCCACTATTTATACACGAAATTTTGACCCCCTCGCGTGACGCGAGGGGTACCCCTGGGGGCTTCGCGTGACGCGAAGGGTTACATATTTCCATAGGGTAGCCACGTCCCTAACTAGGCTTGCTGAGTTGACGAAATCTTAAAATTCGATACTGACAACAAGTTATTTAGATAATCGTAACTAGGGTTTACCCCCCCTCCCCTGAGTTTTAGGGGCCCTGATCCTGATTCTGATTATTCTAAAAATTTTAGGGTTTGTACAGAATCTCTTGGGTGTCTCAATTAGGGTTTCCTATTGGATAAAATATTAAAATAAATAGGACTTTTGATACGAGTTGTTACAACATTTGGGGATGCTTATTGTTTAGTGGTTACTGATGATTATTCTAGATTTTCTTGGGTAGCTTTTATGGCTCACAAAAGTGATACTCCTGGCATTCTCAAGGATCTTCTTACAATGTTGGAAAATCTCTACACGTTGAAAGTTAAGAGGATCAGAAGCTACAATGGAACTGAGTTCAAAAACCGTGTGATGGATGAGTTCTGTACTTCTAAGGGCATTCTTCATGAATACAGTTCTCGATACACTCCACAACAAAACGGTGTCGCGGAGAGGAAGAATCGGACGATAATTGAAACTGTAAGAACGATGTTGGTAGAGTCGGAGCTTCTTGTTCAGTTCCGGGGGGAGGCTGTGTCGGCTGCTTGCTACACATTAAACAGAGTTCTTACAGTTAAGAGACATGGCAAGACTTGTTTCGAACTTCTACAGAAAAGGAAACCGAATCTTTCATTTCTGGAACCTTTTGGCGGTCCATGCACTATGATTGAGCCGGATGGAAAGTTTGGCGCAAAAGCTATCGAGGGTTTCTTCCTTGGATATGCTACTCCGAATTTTCGCGTATGGAATCTGGCTACCAAAAAGATTGAGCTATGGAGTGAAGTAAGGGTTCAAAGGTATACAGGTCCTGTTAGGGCTCCGGGTGATCCTTGGATGTTCGACTACGATGGGGTATTCGACTCCTTTAATCTGCCAACCTTTGCCGAAGATTCTGCAGCTGCTAGAATGTTATTTGATAGTGACAACGCTGCTGACTTGGCATTGGTTAGACCTGTTATTGTTAACCCCCAAGGTTCTAATTCAGTTAATAACACAGTTCAAAATGAGGTATTTGAAGATGCTACTGAGTACAATGAGTCATCAGAAGATGATGAATATCTTGATGCGACTGAAGGCACTTCAGCTCCAGTTGCTCCTGTTCAGGGTACTTCTGTTGAAACTCCTCATGTGCAGGATGTTCATACTGCTGAAGGAAATGCATCCACTTCTACGTATATTCCCGGTGTGGAGTTGGTTGTTAATCTTAATATTAACAATTTGGTTGTTAATGCTCATGTTCCTGAAAATCCTGAAATGAGGATTCACGATACCCATCCACAGCAGAATATCATAGGAGATGTCCAACGCGGGGTGCAGATGCGTAATCAGCTGAGAAACAACCAGAGTGCTGGTTTGTATTCAGCCATTAGAGAATCTGGTCTTCAAAATGATTGGTCCTTCGCTTGTTACGTTTCACAAGAAGAACCGAAATCTTGGAAAGAAGCCTTAAAGGATAATTCTTGGGTTGAAGAAATGCAAGAGGAACTACAACAGTTCCAGAAATTGGGTGTTTGGAGACTTGTTGAAAAACCCGACAACTACAAGAAAATTGGCACCCGTTGGGTTTACAAGTGCAAAAAGGATGATCGTGGAGTGGCCATTCGCAACAAGGCGAGATTGGTTGTTCAGGGCTTTCGTCAAATTGAAGGCATTGATTACAACGAGGTTTATGCACCAGTTGCTCGTCTGGAGGCTATTCGGATCTTTCTAGCTTATGCTTCTTTTAAGGATTCAAAGTCTATCAGATGGACGTCAAAAGCGCATTCTTACATGGTATTGTTGAAGAAGAGGTGTATGTCGAACAACCTCCAGGTTTCGAAGATCCTATCCATCCTGATCGGGTTTGGTTGCTCAACAAAGCTCTCTACGGGTTGCATCAAGCACCGAGGGCTTGGTATGCAACTTTATCTACTTATCTGCTGGAGAACGGTTTTCGCTGGGGTCTTATCGACTGTACTCTTTTCATCAAGGAACAGGATGGAGATCTTTTGTTGGTACAAGTATACGTTGATGATATCATTTTTGGTTCTACTAACGATACTTTGTGCAGGCAATTTGAACGTGTTATGCAGGAGAAGTTCGAAATGAGCGCAATGGGAGAGATGAATTTCTTTTTGGGCTTACAAGTTCAACAAACTGAGTCTGGGATATTCATCCATCAGACTAAATATGTTGGTGACATCTTGAGCCGATTCCAGATGTCTGACGCAACGCCCATTGGTACCCCACTTCCGACTAATCACGGGATTACTCCGGACTTGAAGGGAGAAAGTTTCAACTCTTCTTATTATCGCGCTATGATCGGATCTCTCATGTATCTCACAGCATCGAGGCCTGACATCATGTATCCAACTGTGACAACTGTGTTCTGTAATCATCACATAATGTAAAACAATGTCAGTTATCAATAAAACAATGTGCTTTGGTGTTATTATATGTGTTTTGGTGTTATTATATGTGCAATTGTGTTTAATGATTTTACAATTTGATTCGATTCCGATTTCAAGCTTTAAATCACTTTCTGGAAGGTTATACGCAAACTGGTGCTTAAACGCAATCAGTTTAACGCAACGTACACTCCGGAACTGTGACGTAAGCCAAACATACCCTAAATATCCTTTACATAACTTAGAAATAAGTTTCGAAGGATTCGGTATGGCAAAAACATGTTTATTTTAACTAAAGAACTAATTACGACAAAACTGCGAAACGAACGTTGGTGACCGCCCGGATAATATTTAAATCCCACACATATTCTGTAATGATTAAAACCTTAATTTAATCAGGTTCGTGTTGAAAAATAAATTAAAACGCTTAAAACGTTATTTTTTTTCAAGTTTAAGCGCGTACCGTGTGTTTCTGCGCGACACAGTGCTTTTACTGCGAAACACAGACAACGTAGCCAGTCTTGGCAACTGAAATTTATTTCAATAATATTTTGGCGAGTTTATTTTTATAGAATAATAAAAATAATTCAAAACGCCATAAATCGGGATTTGAACGCTAGATAAAATAACCAGTACATAATTAAACACTTTAACGGAACGATACCCAACCGAACAACCGGACATTACCCGAAACATAAAAATATTGTCAAACACATTGTTTTTATTTTTCTAAGCTAGTTAGGGTCCCCGAACACCCTAACACACTAGATAAATAATAACACACTTGAACACCAAAAATTAACACTAACTTGAAACTAGATCTTGTAACTAGCAATTGAAATCAAACTTATACCCCCCCCCCCCTCTTCCTAAGGACGGTTACAAGTGTACCCCCACTTGTTGATTTCTTGCATTTGTTGAATAGATTGGTTAAGTACTTAGGGAACACTAGATCCAAGGGTTAATGCAATGTTGGAGGTCTTGTAGTATTTAACCATTAGGTCACCCATTCTTCATCTTCACAAACTAAACACCATCCATTTCTCTTCCTCTCTTCTTCATTTCGGCAGCCAACAACCAGCCATCATACACCCACCTTCAAGCCTTTTTTCTAGCAAACCATACATACACAAAGGTGCTAGAGACCGAACAAGTAAGCTTGGTGTACTCGGAAGCTCAAGGACCGCTCTCGATTTCTTTTATCCACCACTTTTCCACACTCGAACTCCCCTAGCCTTGTGCTAGTGGTAAGCACTTAGATCCTTGCATTTTACATGATTGTTGTGTGGTTAATGATGTTTACAGATCAAAAAGATAGGAAGTCTAAAGAACTTAAACAAGTCTTGAACATCATCTAACATATGATAAAGTAGTGTTAAAATGATGATGAAATATGATAATGCATGATAAATCTGAAATATATAAGTGATAATCTGCTGTAAGTATTGTTGTGATCGCTAAACATGTTAACGGAATCAATCGAACACACTTTATAATGTTAAAAGACTGAAAACAGTAGGCTGTTTGGTGATTACAGCCAACTTCAGTTGGCTGTAATAGGACCGTAACTTAACGAAAAATGTACTTTCTGAAGTCTAGAATTATGTATTATGAAATACGGTTCTAATGGCACCGGAATCATAATTATTGCACTCCGTTTTCTATTTTTAAAGTGTCATTTCGTAACAGCAGCTAGAGCTGCATTTTTGCTGCTGAAAATATGCGTTCTGTTTTCTGTCATAACTTGAATTCTGTGTAGAGTTAGATCACGCAATTCGTACTGTAGATGACCACCGATGTATTTGTAATTCTCTCACTGGAATTTAGTAAATCGGACTCTTGATGAATTTCAAATAAATTATTCCGTGAACTGCAGTCAGAAAAGATAAATCTGATTTCAGTCCGGAAAATGAGTTTTTATAAAATATTAGTAATGAACTGGACCCCGATATTTTTATAAAATAATATTTGGATCGTTTAAGACGTTCTATAAAAATTTGGGAATTTTTGGAATAAGTTAACCATTTTATTTAAATGTCTGAAAACAGTCCAGTTTCATATATATTAAAACGGAAAAGACATAAGTAGTAATTGCATGCCATAGTGTGGGTTTTTGATTATTAAAATCATTCTTATTTAATTTAGGGCGGATAAACCTTTTGAGGGATTGTGTTAACATTTAAAAACGCACCCGAAGGTGAGTACATAGTCCCCTATTTTACTATTTTCAATTGTTTTGGGGTGATTCATATGTATCTAAACGATTTCGATGTTTTAACGATTGTTTCAAAACGAGTAAGATGGTTTATACAAAACTAAGAACGATTTCAATGATGTGAACGAACTTGTGGTTGTAGTTACATAACAAATGACATTCATTAATTTCGGCCAAACCGACTAGTATTAGGTTATGGTACCATAGGATCCGACAAATCCCGTTATCAACTAGCCCCATGGTTATGTGTGGGTTAAGTGGGTAACGACTGAATCTGATGATTGTTAACTTACCCTTTGGAGGTTTGTTAATGCGAGAATGAGTTGAACGATGAACGAGTCACAAAGGTTTGAATGTTATTAGCGAGATGACCAAAAGTAGTTTTCACAATTAAAACGAGAACGATTGGGAACGAGAACGATATTAAACGATTGTACGATTTTTGAACGATTATGAATGATTTAAACAAATGAACGATGATCTATAACGAGAACGAGTTAAATGATGTCACACAACGATGTTTACAAAACTATATAAACCATACGAGTTTTATTACGAGAACGATTTACGATTTGGTTTACGAAAACAAGTGTTTTGGGTTAAGATTCATGGCACCGAGGGTTATAAATTATAACCAATCTGTTTTGATTTGGTTATTCATTTTACGATACAAACATTTTACAAAACAAGGTTTTCTAATGTCGATTAACGAAGTTGTACGAGTTATTTCGACATGCAAGCAAGCCATGAATCTGACACTCTCACAAAACCTATGTACTCGCCAGCATTTCTTTGCTGACTTTGTTTTTACATATGTTTCAGGTGATGTTGTTTAATGATGATTACGAATAGGATGCATGCTCACTTAGGACTGGACGAGGCCTTAGTGATTTATTAACCGTAATAGTCTATGTTTGAATTGCTTGTGTAACTCTAAGACAATGTTTAATATTTATAAAAACGAAACTCTTTGTATCCATGGTTTGAAACAATAATTCTGTTACAACACTCCCCGACGTTTCCGCCATGGTTTGTTGTTTTACGTGGTCGGGGTGTGACAGAAGAGTTGGTATCAGAGCCAATGGTTATAGGGAATTAGGTTATTAGTAAAATTTTGACCTAGACTATAACTTTCTAGGACCCCAACGCAAGTTGATTTGCGTTTAGAATTTTTTTTTAAAACAAAACCGTCACCTACCCTTAGGTGATAGTTCGACTCATTTTTTGCTTGGTGTCTTTTGAGTTTTCAAAATCTCGTCAAAGTTTGGGTCTAAATAATGTGAACACGTGCAAAATGGAAGAGTGAATGCCGATACCCTGAGTTTTCTGTCTAAGGCTAGAATGTTCGTACAAATCCACATAATCGGACCAGTCACTCTTACCTGGGAACTCTTGGGGTGAGTGTTCACTTATAGGCGAGCATGTCTTCGCGATACATTATTTTGATTCATTACTTTGATTAGTCACTACGTGTCGTTTGTTTGTTCGAGGTAACAAACAAATGATCGCCTTCCTTATGATTCGTCGACATTTTCAATACCTCTCTTGTTTTTCCTAATTGTCGACCTCACTCATTTCTCATATTTCCTTGTTAGACAATGCCTCCTCGAGGTGATGCACAATCTTTTACTGCTGAAGAACTCGCAGCCCTTGTTTCTCAACAAATGGCTGCTGTGCTTCCAGGCATTGTGACCCAAATCCACGAGCTGTACAACAACAATAACAATAACAATGCACAATGTAATTTCAAGAGTTTCAATTCTGCTAAGCCGCTAAAGTTTTCTGGATCACAAGGGGCAACTGCACTCCTTCAATGGTTTGAAAGTATCAAGAGCACATTCAGACATGTGCAATGTCTGAATGGGCGTAAGGTTGAATTTGCATCCAGTGTGTTCGAGAAGCGTGCTCTTACTTGGTGGAACGGAGTGATGCGCGATAGGGGTGCCGAAGTGGCATTGGCACAGACATGGGAAGAGCTTCGAGCTCTCATGATGAGAGAGTTCTGCCCCCGTCACGAAATTCGAGCTTTGGAACGAGAGTTTGACGATCTGAAACAAGACGAGGGAGAACACCGTGCGTATACGGATCGATTTGAGGAGCTCAGTCTTTTGTGTCCTACTATGGTTACCTCGTTGGAGAAAGCGATAGAGAGGTATATCGATGGTCTACCCGATTCCATACAGGATATTGTGCCTGGCGTCAATCCTGCTACTGTTCGTCAAGCGATCGAGTTATCTGCTACCCTGACTGAGTCGCAAGTCAGGAAGGGTAAACTTACCTGCAAGGGTGATAAGAAGAAGTCAACTGATTCTGCTAAAGACAAGGAAAAGGGTAAGGGTAATAAAGGTGAGTCATCGAAGAAGTCAAGAAAGCGAAAGGGTGCTCAGAATTTTGCAGTAACTGCACAAAATACTCAGAACCCTCAGAACCCACCAGCTCAACCTCCTGCGAAGAAAGTGTATGCTGGTATCGCACCTCATTGTGCTCGCTGCAACGGTCATCATGTTGCACAACAAGCTTGTAGGCAATACACAACGTGTGGTAAGCTTGGGCATCTGGCCAACGTCTGTCGTTCGGGTCAGAATCAGATTGTTCAGAATCAAGCCCCAGTTCAGGGGAATGCTGCTAGATTCCCACCGGGTTCATGTTTCAACTGTGGAGAATATGGTCACTTCCGCAACAACTGTCCGAGGTTGGCAAATACGAATGCAAATCCGAAGGTAATGTCAATGCCAATGCGAATGCGAATCCCACTCGTGGACGAGTATTCAATCTGAATGCAAACGAGGCTCGAGCTGACAACCTCGTCATCAATGGTACGTTTCTTGTTAACAATCGACCTGCATCTGTTCTTTTTTATTCTGGTGCCGATAGAAGTTTTGTTTCATTATCTTTTGAACCTTTGCTTGCAATACCTAGAACTAAACTGAGGAAACCCTTATCTGTCGAAGTTGCTACTGGTAAACCTCGTGTCCTCAATTCTGTTATCCGTGATTGTCAGTTAAACCTTGATAACCATCTTTTTCCCATTGACCTCACGCCGATGCAACTTGGGAGTTTCGATATTATCGTGGGGATGGATTGGTTAACCAAACATCATGCTGAGGTGGTTTGTTTCGATAAGATTGTTCGTATTCCTCTTCCGACTGGCGATGTTCTGGAAGTTCGTGGCGAGAAACCATCTGGTGGATTGAAGCTTATGTCGTGTATGAAGGCCCAAAGATATTTGCAAAAAGGATATGTTGCTTTCCTGGCATATGTCACCGAGGAGAAAGGCAAGAGCAAGAGTATTCAGGATATTCCGATTGTTCGGGATTATCCGGAGGTGTTTCCCGATGAACTGCCTGGTTTGCCTCCAGTTCGTCAAGTCGAGTTTCATATCGACTGTGTACCCAATGCCAACCCGATTGCGAAAGCACCGTATCGTCTTGCACCATCGGAGATGCAAGAGTTATCGAAACAGCTTCAAGAGTTGTCTGATAAAGGATTCACCTGTCCAAGCTTTTCGCCTTGGGGAGCTCATGTTCTCTTTGTGAAAAAGAAAGATGGATCTTTTCGAATGTGTATCGATTATCGTGAGCTTAATAAGCTTACCATCAAGAATCGATATCCCCTACCTAGAATTGATGATCTCTTCGACCAGCTGCAAGGTGCTTCATGCTTTTCCAAGATCGATCTGCGATCTGGGTATCATCAACTTCGCGTGTTCGAAGAAGATATCCCCAAAACTGCTTTCCGTACAAGATATGGGCACTACGAGTTCACTGTCATGCCTTTTGGTTTGACAAATGCCCCAGCTATCTTCATGGACTTAATGAATAGGGTCTATAAACCTTATTTAGATAAGTTCATCATTTTGTTCATCGACGATATTCTCATTTATTCAAAGTCTCAAGCAGAGCACGAGCAACACCTTCGTTTGACATTGGAACTACTAAAGAAGGAACAACTTTTTTGCTAAATTCTCCAAGTGTGAATTTTGGCTTAGAGAAGTTCAGTTCTTGGGTCATATTGTCAATGAGCAGGGTGTTCATGTAGATCCATCCAAGATTGTTGCAATTAAGGATTGGAATACACCGACGACACCTACAGAAGTTCGTTCTTTTCTTGGTCTTGCTGGTTATTATTGACGGTTTATTTCTAATTTCTCAAAGATCGCGGTTCCACTCACTGCTTTGACTCAGAAGAATAGGCCTTTTGAGTGGGGACCTAAGCAAGAAGAAGCATTCCAAACGCTGAAACGGAAGCTCTGTTATGCTCCTGTTTTATCTCTACCTGAGGGAAACGATGATTTTGTAGTCTATTGTGACGCGTCGAATCTAGGACTTGGTTGCGTTCTTATGCAACGAGGTAAAGTCACAGCTTATGCGTCTAGACAGCTGAAAGTTCACGAGAAGAACTATACGACTCATGATCTTGAGTTAGGAGCTGTGGTTTTTGCGCTTAAAATCTGGAGACACTACCTCTATGGAACGAAGTGTGTGGTTTTCACAGACCACAAAAGTCTCCAGCATATTCTCAATCAGAAGGAGCTGAACATGAGGCAACGACGTTGGGTTGAACTCTTAAACGATTAGGATTACGAGATCCGCTACCATCCTGGTAAGGCGAATGTCGTGGCCGATGCGCTTAGTCGAAAGGAACGAGTCAAGCTTCATTATGTTCGAACTCTATCTGATGTTCAATCTCGTGTCCTTCAAGCTCAACGATCTTGTGTGATCAAAGGCTTATTGAAAAATGAGCTACCTCTTTAACTTGAGCTTAAACTCGAAAGGAAAAATGATGGTTTACTCTATTAAAAGGATCGTTTGTGGATTCCGAATCAGGTCAATCTTCGCACCTTGGTAATGGACGAATCTCACAAGTCTCGATATTCTATCCATCCTGGTGCTGATAAAATGTACAAGGATCTTCGTACTCAGTTCTGGTTGCCTGGTATGAAGAAGGATGTTGCCTTGTATGTATCGAAATGCCTAACTTGTCTCAAAGTCAAGGCAGAACATCAACGACCTTCTGGTTTGCTTGTACAACCAGAGATACCGGTTTGGAAGTGGGAGAACATTGGAATGGATCTCATTACTAAGTTACCGCGTACGTCAAAAGGTCACGATGCTATTTGGGTTGTAGTTGATCGTTTGACAAAATCTGCTCACTTCTTACCAATCCGTGAGGATTTCTCCGCTGAAAAGCTTGCCAAGATCTATGTAGACGAGATCGTATCACGACATGGTGTTCCTTTGGATATCATTTCCGATCGTGATGCTCGGTTTTCATCTCATTTCTGGAAGACCATGCAATCTGCTTTGGGAACCCAACTGAATCTAAGCACTGCTTATCATCCCCAAACAGATAGTCAATCTGAGAGGACGATTCAAACTTTGGAGGATATGCTTAGAGTTCTCATACAATAATAGTTATCATGCTAGCATTAAGATGGCGCCATTCGAAGCTCTCTACGGTCGAAAATGTCGTTCACCTGTCTGTTGGAATGAGATCGGTGAAGCTCAGCTTACTGGACCTGAGCTCATTCTGGAAACAACAGACAAAATTAAGAAAATCCGCGATAATCTTGTGACCGCTAGAAGCCGTCAAAAGAGTTATGCAGATTTGGGACGCAAGCCCATGGAATTTCAAATCGGAGACCGTGTCCTACTCAAGGTGTCACCTTGGAAGGGAGTGGTGAGATTTGGGAAGAAAGGAAAACTTGCACCACGATATGTTGGACCATTTAAGATTGTTGAAAGAATTGGAAAGGTTGCCTATCGACTAGAGCTACCCCCAGAGCTTGGAAATGTTCATCCGACTTTTCACCTGTCTAATTTGCGAAAGTGTTTAGCTGATGCTGATCTTCACATCCCTCTCGACGAGATTCAAATCGACGAAACGATGCACTTTGTCGAGAAACCTGTGGAGATAGTGGAACGTACATACAAACAGTTGAAGAACAAACGGATTCATTTAGTCAAAGTTCGCTGGGAATCCAAACATGGCCCCGAGTTTACTTGGGAACGTAAGGACCAGATGAAGGCGAAATATCCGCATTTGTTTTCACAAGAATCCTCTAAATAAAATTTCGGGACGAAATTTCCTGAAGTAAGGGAGACTGTGACAACTGTGTTCTGTAATCATCACATAATGTAAAACAATGTCAGTTATCAATAAAACAATGTGCTTTGGTGTTATTATATGTGTTTTGGTGTTATTATATGTGCAATTGTGTTTAATGATTTTACAATTTGATTCGATTCCGATTTCAAGCTTTAAATCACTTTCTGGAAGGTTATACGCAAACTGGTGCTTAAACGCAATCAGTTTAACGCAACGTACACTCCGAAACTGTGACGTAAGCCAAACATACCCTAAATATCCTTTACATAACTTAGAAATAAGTTTCGAAGGATTCGGTATGGCGAAAACATGTTTATTTTAACTAAAGAACTAATTACGACAAAACTGCGAAACGAACGTTGGTGACCGCCCGGATAATATTTAAATCCCACAAATATTCTATTATGATTAAAACCTTAATTTAATCAGGTTCGTGTTGAAAAATAAATTAAAACGCTTAAAACGTTATTTTTTTCAAGTTTAAGCGCGTACCGTGTGTTTCTGCGCGACACAATGCTTTTACTGCGAAACACAGACAACGTAGCCAGTCTTGGCAACTGAAATTTATTTCAGTAATATTTTGGCGAGTTTATTTTTATAGAATAATAAAAATAATTCAAAACGCCATAAATCGGGATTTGAACGCTAGATAAAATAACCACTACATAATTAAACACTTTAACGGAACGATACCCAACCGAACAACCGGACATTACCCGGAACATAAAAATATTGTCAAACACATTTTTTTATTTTTCTAAGCTAGTTAGGGTCCCCGAACACCCGAACACACTAGATAAATAATAACACACTTGAACACCAAAAATTAACACTAACTTGAAACTAGATCTTATAACTAGCAATTGAAATCAAACTTATACCCCCCCCCCCCCTTCCTAAGGACGGTTACAAGTGTACCCCCACTTGTTGATTTCTTGCATTTGTTTAATAGATTGGTTAAGTACTTAGAGAACACTAGATCCAAGGGTTAATGCAATGTTGGAGGTCTTGTAGTATTTAACCATTAGGTCACCCATTCTTCATTTTCACAAACTAAACACCATCCATTTCTCTTCCTCTCTTCTTCATTTCGGCAGCCAACAACCAGCCATCATACACCCACCTTTAAGCCTTTTTCTAGCAAACCATACATACACAAAGGTGCTAGAGACCGAACAAGTAAGCTTGGTGTACTCGGAAGCTCAAGGACCGCTCTCGATTTCTTTTATCCACCACTTTTCTACACTCGAACTCCCCTAGCCTTTGCTAGTGGTAAGCACTTAGATCCTTGCATTTTACATGATTGTTGTGTGGTTAATGATGTTTAAAGATCAAAAAGATAGGAAGTCTAAAGAACTTAAACAAGTCTTGAACATCATCTAACATATGATAAAGTAGTGTTAAAATGATGATGAAATATGATAATGCATGATAAATCTGAAATATATAAGTGATAATCTGCTGTAAGTATTGTTGTGATCACTAAACATGTTAACGGAATCAATCGAACACACTTTATAATGTTAAAAGACTAAAAACAGTAGGCTGTTTGGTGATTACAGCCAACTTCAGTTGGCTGTAACAGGACCGTAACTTAACGAAAAATGTATTTTTTAAAGTCTAGAATTATGTATTATGAAATACGGTTCTAATGGCACCGGAATCATAATTTTTGGACTCCGTTTACTATTTTTAAAGTGTCATTTCGTAACAGCAGCTAGAGCTGCATTTTTGCTGCTGAAAATATGCGTTCTGTTTTCTGTCATAACTTGAATTCTGTGTAGAGTTAGATCACGCAATTCGTACTGTAGATGACCACCGATGTATTTGTAATTCTCTCACTGGATTTTCGTCAATCGAACTCTCGATAAATTTTAAATAAATTATTCCGTGGACTGCATTCAGAAAAAGATAAATCTGATTTCAGTCCGGAAAATGAATTTTTATAAAATATTAGTAATGAACTGGACCCCGATATTTTTACACAATAATATTTGGATCGTTTAAGACGTTCTGTAAAAATTTGGGAATTTTTGGCATAAGTTAACCATTTTATTTAAATGTCCGAAAACAGTCTAGTTTTATATATATTAAAACGTAAATGACGTAAGTAGTAATTGCATGCCAAAGTGTGGGTTTTTGATTATTAAAATCATTCTTATTTAATTTAAGGCGGATAAACCATTTGAGGGATTGTGTTAACATTTAAAAACGCACCCGAAGGTGAGTACATAGTTCCCTATTTTACTATTTTCAATTGTTTTGGGGTGATTCATATGTATCTAAACGATTTCGATGTTTTAACGATGGTTTCAAAACGGGTAAGATGGTTTATACAAAACTAAGAAAGATTTCAATGATGTGAGCGAACTTGTGGTTGTAGTTACATAACGAATGACATTCATTAATTTCGGCCAAACCGACCAGTATTAGGTTATGGTACCATAGGATCCGATAAATCCCGTTATCAACTAGACCCATGGTTATGTGTGGGTTAAGTGGGTAACGACTGAATCTGATGATTGTTAACATACCCTTTGGAGGTTTGTTAATGCGAGAACGAGTTGAACGATGAACGAGTCACAAAGGTTTGAATGTTATTAGCGAGACGACCAAAAGTAGTTTTCACAATTAAAACGAGAACGATTGGGAATGAGAACGATATTAAACGATTGTACGATTTTTGAACGATTATGAATGATTTAAACAAATGAACGATGATCTATAATGAGAACGAGTTAAACGATGTCACACAACGATGTTTACAAAACTCTATAAACCATACGAGTTTTATTACGAGAACGATTTACGATTTGGTTTACGAAAACAAGTGTTTTGGGTTAAGATTCATGGCACCGAGGGTTATAAATTATAACCAATCTGTTTTGATTTGGTTATTCATTTTACGATACAAACATTTTACAAAACAAGGTTTTCTAATGTCGATTAACGAAGTTGTACGAGTTATTTCGACATGCAAATAAGCCATGAATCTGACACTCTCACAAAACCTATGTACTCGCCAGCATTTCTTTGCTGACTTTGTTTTTACATATGTTTCAGGTGATGTTGCTTAATGATGATTACGAATAGGATGCATGCTCACTTAGGACTGGACGAGGCCTTAGTGATTTATTAACGATAATAGCCTATGTTTGAATTGCTTGTGTAACTCTAAGACAATGTTTAATATTTATAAAAACGAAACTCTTTGTATCCATGGTTTAAAACAATAATTCTGTTACAACACTCCCCGACGTTTCCGCCACGGTTTGTTGTTTTACGTGGTCAGGGTGTGACACCAACGTGCCTGCTTGCAAGATATCAAGCCAACCCAAAAGCATCTCATCTTGGAGCTGTTAAAAGGATTTTTCGCTATCTGAAGGGTTGCCCGGACACCCTTCTTTGGTACCCTAAGGATGATAGTTTTGACTTGGTTGCTTTTAGTGATTCAGGTTTCGGCGGATGCAAAATAGATGGAAAATCCACAACGGCTGGATGTCAATTCTTAGTAAGTCGCTTAGTCACGTGGCAGTACAAGAAGCAAACTTGTGTTGCTACATCAACTTGTGAAGCTGAATACATTGCTGCCTCAAGTTGTTGCTCTCAGGTTCTATGGATCCAACAACAAATGCGCGACTACGGTTTTGAATTCCTATCTACCTCTATTTTTGTTGATAATAATGCTGCTTTATCTATCACTAGAAATCATGTCCAACACTCCAAGACCAAGCACATCGAAATTAAGTATCACTTCATACGTGATTGTTTTGACAAAAGATTAATCGATGTTGTTAAAATCCACACTGATGAACAGCGTGCTGACCTGTTTACAAAAGCTTTTGACAAATCTCGTTTTGACTATCTTTTATTGGTCAATGGTATTAAGGTGAAACAAGAGTAAACTTCTGTCGGCTGATCGTTTTTGTAAATATTTTCTTAAGTGTCAAAAATCCAAAAAGATTTTCAGTTTACTTATCTTTTCGAATTTTAGGGGGAGAAATTTCAGAAAATACAAAAACATGTGAAAAACTCAAAAATCCAAAAATATGTCGTTTACTTTCTGTCTTTAAGTTTGAAAAATCAAAAATTCAAAAACAATAGAAAACCAAAAATGAGTTTCTTGGAGAAAAGAAGGGAAAGTGATGATATACACTGGTGTGGTCTGTCAATATGGTCAAAAGAAAAAGAAAAATTGAAAAATAATAAGTAGCTTTACTAACGATGTATCGGTAGGCTCACAATCAGACTAAAATGTGCAGGATGATATAAACCTAACAGACTTCAAGTCAGGTGGGAACCATTCATTGGCATATGGTCTTGGTACCGAAATTTCGTTTGATTGATTGCCGAGGTTCTGAGATATTCGGTCTTTATGTTGTCTTATCATCTGGGTATCATGGTTGTATCAAACCGTAAAATTAACGGAGACGAAGTCTAGATCTTCCATGATACTATACATACGTGTACATATTGCATTCGACCTCAATAAGTGATCAACAATCACATGTCCAAACAAAATAAGTGATAATATATCACATTTATCCGGGAGTCAAGTTCGTCTCTCTGCTGTACGAAAGTACTGACCTGTTCACGGACTTGCTCTTGTGCCCTCATGCATCGAAAATCAAGTTCCTCATCAATAAGTGATTCTATCACATAGGGCTTGTTTTCAATCAAAATTAGTGAGTTTCTCACATCTTTTATACGGTCAAACGGATGATAAGCAGTATACTCACCGGTAAGATGAACTCTCGTGCATACCTTGATACGGGAATGTGTCGTGAGTGGATGTACACCGACAAGTAAGTATAACTCTTACCGTAAATCATATCTCCTAATTATGATTACATCTGATAAGTTGAGCTTAGGTGGACAACAATACCGATAATTGTGGTAGAATACTTATCTAAAGCTTTAAACAGAGATCAGAAACCGTTTTGACAAAGACCGTAAGCTGGTAATGATTCTCTTACCTTGAAACTCGCAAAAAATTGTTCACTGTACAAATTCTTTATGTTATTGTCTTTCGTTAGTTTAACGTACTTTAATTTGTGTTGTAGTGTAAGTTGTAAAACTTGTTTTGATTAGCCGATGGTTAGTATCTCGAAGTTTTCTGTCGGAATCCAGAAACCTACTTCATAAAACGTCCCTGCATTTGAAAACTCAATCAAAATGGAAATGTGTTCAGTTAAACAAAATCTGTTCAGTGTGCAAAATTTTCATGCGTTAGTGTTTTTTAAAAATGGTGTCGACGAAACCCTCTATGGTCGACGAAACTCCTTAGTATCGACGAAACCCCCATGGTCAAAGTTAAAAGTTCAACCTTGGTCAAAACCTGATTTGGTGTTCGACGAAATCCCCGCGTTTCGTCGAGGTGACGAGGAAACGCCCTGGCCCAGTTTGTTTCGTCGTGGGCTAAATTTTAAGGCCCAAGTTCAAGCCCAAAAGAGAGTTTTGTCGAGCCCACATTGCGTTTCGTCAAGAGGAGAGTTTCACCGAGGTAAGGCTGTGTATTTAAAGGGTCCTAGGTCAATTATTATTCACTTTTTCAAAACATTACCCTGTTCATCTTCTCCATCACTCAACCGCCATACCCATTCTCGAACTCTCAAAACCCTCATTTTACCTTGAAATCTAACAAAAATCAAAGGTACAAAAATGTTCATGATCTTGTTTCTAACATAATGAACCGTTTGTTTTTGTTTGAAACCCTCGGAGACCCTCTTTACTTGTTGTGTTCATGCTCTAATCATGTGTGTTTTGTTTTCTCATAAAGACATATAGGTTTAGATGTTTACCTTGTTTAATCTATGATTTGGGTTTGGGTTCCATGTAACACAAAATAGGGGTAGGTCATTGTTGAGGTTGTTAACTGATTTGGGTGGTTTTCAGACAAAATTCATGTTTACATTGCATTTTGGGTGTGTTTCCTACTTGGGTTGGGTTAAACAAAGTGTTGATCTTGGTTTGTAATGATTTGTTCCTTGTTTAAACTCCATACGGCGAAACCCCCAATTTACAAAACCCTAACTGTTCAAAACCCCCCAAATCGACGTAACTCCCTTTACGACGTAACTCCTACGACATATCCCCCTTCACGACGTAACTCCTAAACGACGTAATGGATCCGTTTCGTCGAAGTATTGTCGACAAAACTCTGCTAGTCAACGGTCAACTCTGACTTTAGTTGACCAAGGGAGTTTCGTCGTACATAAGGGAGTTTCGTCGAAGATTCAGTTTCGTCGTCCATGCGTTAGCAAATTTTTCAGTTTGGTGCTTGTTCACAGAATATGTGTAATTATGTGTTTAATGTCCATTTGATGTTCAAACATGTTTGTATATAAGTTTAATACACTTGTTGTGACATTGTGACTTATTGTGGACATTTTCATATACAGATGGCACCGAAAGAAGGAAAACGTAAGAAACCGACTAAGAAGGAAAACAAGTCGGAAGAGGAGACAATGTCTGAAAAGCGTCATAATCAAATTGCTTTTCTGGATCCCGAGGAAAAGATCGCTGAGCTGAAAGATATCACTAAATGGATCAGGGAATCGCAGATCAATCATGCTGTCACTTTCTCAACGCCTGTGTACAAATCTCTTATCAAAGCCTTCTGGGATTCAGCAAGTGTTGTGCAAGTAGAAGGAAAGGAAGTTATACAGGGTCGTGTAAATGATGTGGATGTTATTGTATCTCCGGATGCTCCATATTCTGTACCTATCATGTGTACGCGAGGCTGCTTGTTATGAATTAAGTGTACAGGAGACATCTTCAGCAATCAAATCAACAAGGGTGATCTGCCTTTGCGCTACAAGTTTCTATTACACGTTCTCATTCAGTGTCTTAGCAATAGACGTGCCGGATACGATATGGCAGGCAATGATCTAGTTAGTTTTATGGTGGAGTTGGTGCTAAACAAACCGTTTAGCATCTCAAAGTACATATTCACCAATATGAAGGAAAATATGACGAGGACTAGAAGTAGAATAACCGGGAACAAGTTCTGGATGTATCCGCGGTTTCTTCAAATGATCATGAACGTCCAGCATCCTAATCTTCCTAAAGCCGACAACGACATTCTGAAGATAGAACCAATGAACGTGAATTCATTAAAGATAATCAAGAGTCTTGCTGCCAAGAGATACAAAGAAAGCGATCCTCCAAGAAAGTTAATCGATGCTCTTGGGAAACCAGATTACATTGCTCCAGCTGATGATAAATGGCGTCATGATGACAGCCAATCTGATAACGAAAAGCCGGAGTTGAAGAGAAAAATGGTTGAAAAGTTTGGTCCAGATCCAGTGGATTCTGAGTCGTCGAAAAGTGATAGTGAAGACGATGGTGATGATGGTGGTGATACAGGTGCCGTTGGTGCATCTAGTGCTGGTGCGGCTGGTGGTACATCAGCTGGCGATGACGAAGAGGATTCTGATTCAGATGATCATCTAATCGAGCCTGGATACGAAATGTATCTCGATGAACGTGGTGTTAAAAGATACAGGAGGATTAGACAGGAAGATGATCCTGAATACGTTCCAGAGGATACTGAAGCGGAACGTTTAAAGAAAAGGAAAGCTGAGAAAGCTGCTGAACGTCAAAAGAAGAAATCAAGAAGATACTTGAGTACCTCTGCTCGGCAATCTGTTCCTCAAGAGCCTGTTCAAGAAACTCCTGTGGTATCTTCAGCTCCTGAAACTCCAACAGTAACTCCTCAGGCTGTTCCACAAAGATCAATGGCTGCTGCAATTAGAGCAACTACTTCTCAGCCTAGTTCTGAACGCCAAAGGATATTCTCGGAAATGTCTCAAGACGAGAAGAACAACTTCCTATTCTCTCAATTCGAAGCGGCTGCAGATCGTATTCAAAGGCATACTGATTTCATAAGGATCACGAAGAATGATCAACTCAGTCAATTAGTGGAAATAAATACGTTGAAGTCCACTGTTGATCAACAACGAACTGTGATAGAACGCCAACAAGCTGAGATTGATCATCTTAAAGCAGAAAATGTACGTTTGAAAGCTGTAGACACAGAGAGAGAAAGAAGCAGCTCTATCCTTCAAAAGTTGGCTGAAGATCTTAAAGGAAGGTGTGACTACATGAAAGAGTGATATGAGTCATGAAATATAACGATACTTGATGGAGTTAAGATGATAAATGCTGGCTATGAGTTTCTTCAAAATCGGGTTGCTACGCTGTGGGATGATCGATGTAAGCAACAAGAAGTAATGAAGAAAAGGGATGACGATCCTGAAGATCAAGGGAATCCTGATCCTTCTACTACATCACAGCAGCCGCCAGCCGCTACATCTTCTGCAATCGTTGTTGCTCAGCCGCCAGCGATCGAATCTACTCAAGGAACCTCCTCTGGAACAGTCCAACAGATTGAAGGTACATCTTCTGTTCCAAGCAGTGCTGATCTTGCATTGCAGGTTGTTCATCCAATCACTGGGGAATTACTTGAAGAAGGAGAAATTATCGAGGATCTTTCACATGAGCAATTGCTTGCTCTAAATGCAATGAGAGAGATTGATGATGCTGAGATTGATAAGATGCCGAGTGAGCCTGACTCTACTGATGTTGAAAACATTGAAAAGATTGTTTTTGAGGGAAATGAGAAGAAGTCCGCGTATGTGCTTCAAGACGGGACTGAATTCGCTCCTTTCGATGAAGAATGGTTACAAGAGAATGTGGAAGTTATAGATGAGCATTTAAAGAACCGTGATACTTCTGAAAATACCACAGATGCGTTCTCCGAGTGGCGACAACAATTCTTATCGAAGGTTTCCAAGCCTGTGCCAGATGTTGAACAAGTTGATTACTTACAGTTCGAGAAAGCGAAGCCGAGTGGAAGAATCCTTTGTTGGATGTTCGTCAAGGAAATACATTGCGTCGCCATCAAACAAGAATTTGGAATTCAATACTTCCGATCGTTGCTGAGCATACTATATCTGCCTTTTTACGATGTGGCAGCATTGACGAAGATTGAGCTCATTAATCGCTCAAACTTTGAAGGCGCAACCTTATTCGAACGGCTGATAAGGATGAACAAGAAGTCTGGCTGGAAAGACGAGTCATACAAGCCTCAGTTCCATATTTATCAGCAAATCAAGTTTACTCTTGATCCAGCAACAAACACGGGTCGTTACAGGCTTGTGTATCAGCCTGCGAGAGTTGTAGATAAAATCCCATTAATGCCGATTCCTCAGAACTTTCTCGATGAAATGGCGTTATGGTGCTACGACTCAGATACGCACGAGGCAGTGATTGTCTTTAAGTGCGACCGTGAGAATTTCAGAATGTTGGATCCGATGTGGATCGTTAACATGCCCGCGTCCGACATTGACAAGTTATATCGGCACGACATTTTCTACGAAGACAAGGACGCGCATCAAGCGTTGCGATTTCAGCGCGTTGCTTGCTTCTGCTACTACCGAGGGATTCACGCTGGCAGTTCGTGGTCCAAACAACACTGAAGATTGAAGATTTGAAGACCGAAGACGAGTAACAGACAAGGGGGAGTTTGTTGGTGCACCTTTTTGTGTCTGCAACTAGTCTTATTTATCGTTGTAATTTGTACGGTCTTTTAACGTTTATCGAGTCTGTATTTGCCGTCGACCAAGTCGGATATCCTCCTATCTACTTGTGTCCGACTAGTTTGTCTCCTATTGATATGTAATGATATACGAACAATGCATGTTGCATGTAAGGCTATAAATGTCTTTATATGTGTTGACTGTTTTGCTGTCTATTTGCAGCAAACAACACAGCATTTGTAGCCTTCGACGAAACCCCCTAGGTTTCGTCGAACACCTAACGACGAAACTCCCAAGTGTCCAAACATAATGTTTCGTCGTGATCAATGATGAAACTCCCTTGTTTCGTCGTCTATTGGGTTTCTTCAGGCCCAATGTTGTTTCGTCGAGCCCACATATGGTTTCGTCGAAGCGAAAGCCCAGGCGGCTATATAAACACTTTCTAGTTTCATTCTGAAACTAGATGAGAGCATACCCTGAAAGTTATACTGTCAAACTGTGTGTGTATCAGTTGTTCTTGGTTCTCATCCCATTTAATCAATAGATTGCGTTTCATTGGCTATACCGTGTCTGTTATTAACTGTGTTTGGTTTGGCATCGTTACGGGATTCCGCACCCGTGACATTTTTGTTATAAACAAGGATTTGGTTTTCGTTATCGATCCTCAGATTTCGGGACCTACAGGAGTGTAGCGAGAACTGTATTCATGAAGAATGCCCTTGGAAGTACAGAACTCATCCATTACATGGTTTTTGAACTCAGTTCCATTGTCGCTTCGGATCCTTTTCACTTTCAACGTGTACAAATTTTCCAGCATAGTAAGAAGATCTTTGAGGATTCCAGGAGTTTTACTCTTGTGTGCCATAAAAGCTACCCAAGAAAATCTAGAATAATCATCAGTAACCACTAGACAATAAGCATCCCCAAAGGTTGTCTTGTGTTTCATAGGTCCAAAGAGGTCCATATGAAGACGTTCGAGAGGCATGCTAACAGTGTTGATTTTCTTAAGCGGGTGAGACTTCTTCGTTTGTTTTCCCTTTTGGCACGAAACACAGATATCTTGTAGATGAAAATTCTTCACAGGCACACCATTCACAAGATTGTTTTTCACCAAATGGTTCATTTTTCTTAAGTGAGTGTGCCCCATTCGTCTGTGCCAAGATATAGACTCCTTCTCTGTGGCTTTTGAGACAAAATATGTGACTTGCGCAGATGTCGTAATCGCTTGGCTCATATCAAGAATATAAAGATCATTAACTATTGGAGCCAATAGGAGAATCCATTCTTTTGGAATTTTGAAACCAGGTTTCAGTACATAATAACCAGCATCATCAAAATGCACGGTGAACTTCTTATCGCAGATTTGTGAAACACTCAGAAGATTGTGATCAATTTGACGAACATAATTGATCATATCGAAACATACAACACCATTGGAGATCATTCCCTCTCCAGTGATGTATCCGCCTTTGTCTCCAGCAAATGCGACATAACCTCCTCTAATGTTTTTCACATCATACAGAAGCCGTAAGTCGCATGTCATGTGCCTAGATGCTCCACTGTCAACAATCCAATAACTATTAACAGTTCATCCTGGAACATCCTGCACATTATCATTTAATGATTAGTTGAGGATGGGGACCCAAGCCTTAGTGGTCTTGGGTCGTCCCTGAGCATCACGGAAAGTGATCTCGATTTCCTGATGATTTTCAAACACAACAGCTTCCCCTGAACTTTCACCCGTCTTAGGTCTCCAAGTTTGATTTTGTTTACCAGTTTGATTCTTATGAAAAGATTTTGAATCTTCTGGTTTTAACGGTTGGGATGAACTTGGTTCCCTTTTAACATATTTGACTTCAGATTTTAAAGCCTTTTCAACTGCCTTGACGTTTTGACGTCGTTGTTTTGTTTCTTGTTCTTTAACAGTTCTTTTATCATGTTTTGGTGAAACAGGATGACGTTGTGGGTGAACCTTTTCAGGTGGGGCTTTGTCAACAAATTTCTCTTTGGGAGTATTTGTACAATTTTTAATGATATGTCCAAACTTCCCACACTTAAAACACGTTCTCCTCTCAACAAACTTAGGAGAATCCGATCGACGAACAGATGTCGAACCTGTAGAACCTGAGGTACTAGCTTTTTCATCATACCCGTTTGTATGTTGAGTGTAATTGTTTTGACTGTTACGTTTTAAAATATTGACTTGTTGGACAAAATCGGTGTTTGATTTGTTTTCAAAAGTCTCAATTTTATCAGTACCCTTCGATGCTAGAAATTTGACATCACTGCGTTTCTTCTGGTAACGAGCTCCTTTTGTTTCAAACTTTGATTGAGAAACTTTAGGCTTTTGAGCTCGTTGAACTGGTTGTTTACCTTTAGAAGCAATAGGTTGTTGCTTTGTCGGTTGTCTTTGATTTCCAAATTGTTTTCTAATTTCAGATCTTGGAATTGGATCACATTGAGTTACAACAACTCCTGGGATCGTCATTCCCAAAAACTTGCTTGTGTTATCTTCAAAAACTTTATCAATCGAAGATGGATTGACATTTTTAATTGGAAAATCGTTATCTGAATAGATTTTAGCATCACCAACCAAAGTATACAACACATTATTGATCTTAACAGCAGACACAGATTCCTTGTCATTCTTGACATCCTTGACAGGATCTATCACTTGTTTGACAACTGGTTGAATAGCAGGAGTAGGAGGATCACAAAGAATGTAATTCTCAATTGGAATTTCTACTCCTTTCATTTTATCAAGTGATTTATCCTGATCACTCACATCTGATTCATCATCAGACGACTCATAGTCCTCAATAATTGGAGCACTTTGATTCGTCGATGCTGAAATTTCTGTTCCATCAGATGAGGTACTCGAGGAACTGTCCGATTTGAACCCTAAGCCAGTAGTAACTTCCTCTTAATCAAGAGGCACACTGGGTTCAAAACGTGGCATTTCTTCTTCATCGGGCATTCGAGTATAGTTGTGTCTCAAAGGGAGTGGACACTTCTTATACCCAACGCCTTTCTTGTTCCCTTTCAGCTGTTGAGCGTCTATGATGTAATCGAGCACATATCGGGAGTTAGAATAACTCTCCAATTTGAGCTTGATTACATCATGCTCGCATTTAGCAATGGCTAGCTCTTTCTTGGTTTCCTCAATGATATTAATGTAATTGTTAATACCAATTTGTTTGTTGAAAATAGTTTTGGTCAATTCGGAAACACTTTTCTTTAAAGTTTCAATTACAGATTTAAAATCCTTTTCATTTCTAGCTAAAGCCATATTTGCCTCTTTGCACTTAGACAGCTCAATAACTAAACTTTGATTATGACTATGAACCTTTTCGGATTCCAGCTTCAAATCTGCACACAAATTACATACACTAGGAGCAGGAGTGTCGGATTTTACCTGACTCGTAGAGGCTGAGACATTTTCCATAAAGGCGGTTTGATAAGAAAAAGATCTGTCTTCAAAGAAGAACTTCTCCATTTCCTTTGATGCTACATCAGCCTTCTTGATCAGAACAGATTTCTGACACTTCAACTCCTCTGCTTCATTCAATAAATCATCAACATCAGAATTCACTTCTTCCTTCACATCAGATTCCGAATTATAACCACCCGAATTTGAGCTTTCTTCATCCGAACTCCCGCTATAACCCGAACTATCATCACTTTCAGAAAATTCTTCCTTGTGAACATTCTTGATGTGATTGATGGTCTTTGCATAACACGCGGTTCCTCCTCCTTCTTGATCACCGTCCCCAAATTGTACAGACCAATTGCATCCTTCATCAGCTTAGACAACTAATGCTCGGTTGTTGTTTGAAGGTCCAGACTGGTTCTGGTTCTGGTTGTTGTTCACAGCTACCATCCTTCTTTTACGATTGTCTTGATTTGCATTGGAAGTACTCATCTGATTTCTGAATGGATTCTGGTTGCCTTGTTTGCTTGGTCGGGTGCACTCACGTTTGAAGTGACCCTTTTCGCCGAAATTGAAACATGTAACAGCATCCTTATCGAAACCGTACTTAGTATCCTTCTTGCTTTCCAAGGATGTTCTTCCTGTTCGACTCATGTAATCCTTAGCCCTTCTAACAGCACTTGCGAACGCCCACTTGATATCCATCAACTCCATTTCATCACGGTCTATTTGTTGATAATCTTTGTTGGTCAAATTAATGTTTCCAATTCGACCTGCGACCATTCCGCAGTAGGCACTGACCATTGTATTGATTAGTTCCATATGCTCCTTTGCTACTTCAATGCTAACTTTCGAAAGGTTTGAAGTATCAACTCTGACTGTGTTGGGGTTTTGGGGTGGAGGATTGTTGGTATAACATGCTTGCTGTTGTTGTGGTTGGGCTTGTGGTTGAGATTGTGGAAGATAAGCACTTGGATCAAACTGAGGTTGAGTAGTGGAAACTTGAGGTGGAGGTTGGGGTTTCGGTATCCAGGCACTCAGATCGAGTTGAGGTTTTGAGAAAGCATGAGCTTGAGAAATGACATGCGCTGGCGGAAGATATGCACTCGGATCGAAAATCTGAGGTGGAGCTGACTGTAGAAACGGAAAAGAGCTTGTATTTGACATAAACGTCGTTTGAAGCTTCGGTTGCTGAACAGAACTAGAACTAGCTGCAGGATTAAAACCACTCAGATACATTTATGTGTTTTGAGGAACTGCAATCCTTTTAGCTTTTCGAATTTCCTCTTCATTCTTATGCTCTAACTTCTGGACGAACTCATAGATACTAACCGCATCCAAAACGCCCGTATGCTTTAAAAGTTCAATGAAAGGACTCCACTTTGGAGGTAGAGCATCAGCAAACCGTGCAACCATTTCCTGTTGAGTTGCAAGAACAGCATAAGAATACATTTCACTAATCAAATGATAAAAACGAGTTGTCATATCATTTAGGGTTTCGTTCTCCAAGAATTGAAATGATTCAAATTCTTTCTTCAACAAATCATGGCGTGTTTTCTTGTAGCCGCATTCCTTTCTCCTCTCGCTACCAAGGCATCCCATAAAGCTTTTGTGCTTGTACAATAACTGAATTGATGAGAGATGTTTTTGTGGAGTGCTTCTGTGAGAATAGCAAATGCCTTCTTTTCTAGATCATAAGCTTTCTTGTCATCTTCTAGCATATTCGCCAATGTCGCCGCACTTGAACCTGCTTCTTCGAGGGCTGTGTTGTATGGAGAAGTGAAACACGTCCATAATTCGGTGTTTTGCCCTAGAACGTAAGTATGGAAACGACCCTTCCATGATGGATAGTCGTTCACATGATTCAGCTTTGGCGGGCGATTGTTGCTACCCGTTTCACTCTCACTGAGCAATAGATTCTGAATACTTTGATTCTGGTTCGACACCAATGCCCATTGACTTGCACTTATAGATTGTGGAGGCATAACATTCCTTAACCACGCGGCTGCAGAGGTTTGATCTTGACCTGGTCTTGGGTCCGTGCTCCAATCCCATGGACTCGTACTCATGATTGATATATAAAAGTGAATACCTAGTCACACACCTCAAAACAAACTGTTATGATAGATTTGCAAAGCCTCTGTTAAAAATTGACAAGTTTCTCGATGAAACACCAGGTCTTTGGCGAAAAAAACCAAGTCTGATGAAAGTTGGTTTTTCGTCAAACACTCTTCCCACGAAACTCAAGAGGTTTCGTCGAAGTACCTTTGACGAAACATTGGAGGTTTCATCGAAGTTCCTTATGGCGAAACACTAGGGGTTTATCACTTATGTCTTTCGTCGAGATAAGGTCACTGTGAGTTGGTGAAAGTTGTCAAAAGTAAATCTTATCTTTTGTCTGACAGAGAACACATGATTTCAACTTACAACATGCTCATCTTACCAACCAGCATGGTGTCCAATATTTTAATCCTTTTTTTAATTTCCTTTTAATTTTAAAGTCCAAGAATATCTCAAGAACACTATGAAGATTTGATGAACAACCGATGAGTATATGAACTTTCCGGCCAGATTTTTCACCGGAGAAATTTTCCAAACCACAAATTTGCACAAACTTTCAATTAAAACCCGGTTTTATCACGTAAGCAAGTAATACAACAAAGGTTTTTGATAAAACTTTGGCAAACAAACAAGATCTAATAGATTTTTAAGAAGCTTTTTCCAGAAATTTATGAGTTTCAAGAACAATTTTCAGAAAATCAACAACACTTGATAAAATCCCAACTATGTTTGGTTTTAAACAAGGATAAGAGCCAATGCTCTGATACCACTTGTAGGTCCCGATTTTCGGAGGATCGATTTCGAAACCAAACCCTTGTTTATCACAAACACAGTCACGAGTGCGGAATCCTCGTGACAATGCCAAACCAAACACAAAAAGTAACAACACGAAGTAACCAATGAATCACAGTCAATTGATTAGATGAGAACAAGGTTCAAACAAATACACACAATGTTTGACAGTAAACTTTCACAGTAGGTATGCTCTCATAGTTTCACACAGAAACATGATGTGTTTATATAGGCAGCCCAGCCCAAGTGTTGACAAAACACAGAATGGGCTTGACGAAACTCCATGGTTGACGAAAGACAAGGTCTTTCGTCACCAATCACGACGAAACATAGAGTTACCCTTAAAAGGGAGTTTCGCCATACATGTACTCGACGAAACATAGGTGTTTCGTCGAGGGCTGCACAATTTGATATGCTGCAAACTGTTAGACAGTTTGCAGCAGATATGTATAAACACACAAACACAAGTATACCAAATATGCAACATGCATAGTCATATAACATTACATAACAAGTGAGACAAACTTGTCGGAACCAAGTAGGATAGGAGGATATCCAACTAAGGTCGACGGCGAATACAGACTCGATAACTAAAAAGACCGTATGAATACATCGTTAAACTAGAACAAGTTACAGACACAAAATAATGCACCAACAACAATGAATTTTGTGTTGTTCGGAGAATCTCAAGTAGTATGGAGGCGACGGTACTAGTGAAAAAAGTGAAACAAAGGTTAGGAATTTGGACTTTCTTACAAAGGACTTCAGCAACTTATTACCAAGTCGTCGGGCGATACTTGAAAAGGAGCAGGAGCGTATCGCAAAGGAGCTAGAGAAAGATCAAAGCACAGTGGACTAGATTTCTTTATGTGTGTTCTTTAAAAAAAATGTTTTATGTTTTCTTTATTTAGTTGTATGTTCTATGTTTTATTTTATAAAATTTATGTTTTTAATTTATATTGATTATTTACATTTGTTTAAAAACAAAAAATACTCGCTCAAGCCTCACCAGAACCACAACAGTGTGATGAAGCTTCAGCAATGGTTTTATCCAATGCCCAGTCAGCGTCCAGTCAACGTAAGGTGAAACAATATTACAAGATAAATCTTGGTGCTCACTTTGGCTAACTTTAGCCACAACGGGTCTTAAGGGTAAAAATAGATTGTTTTAAAAAAAGTTAAAGAGTTTACTTTTTTGTTCAAAGTTCTATAATAAATCATGGATGAAAGCTATAATATCTTGAATTGATTTCTTTAACTTTTTTTCTTCAGTTTTTATGCAACGTCGGAGTATCTCTTGAATTGATTTCTTTAATTTTTTTTTCTTCAGTTTTTATCCAACGTCGGAGTATCTTTTTTGAACATTAGATTCTTGACTAGTTTTCTGTACAATTATCTGGCTTAAAAAAGGAGATTGTACATCATCAATTCATCATCAACTTGTAGGAAAGAAGGTGGAAATTTCTATGCAACCAAAGTTCGTGATGAGGCTTTAAAGCTTAAGAAGAATAGAATATGTGCTTCCTGAGTGCATACGCTTGAAATATTGTAAAAATCTAACTGTAAATAAGAATATTCTTCCACTAAAGAAAAAGTTAAAGTGATAAATAATAATTGACCATGTAGAAGCATGGAATAACTTAACGAACAAGACAAGATATTTTACTATGGATTTTGTGAAACTACGTAGAAAGTAGCAAAGAATCAAGGATAAAAGGCCACGGAGAGGGGTGCTTGTGTAGAAAGAATTTACATAAAATGAGATTATGGGAAATCTAGTATCTATAATTTGTGGAGAAAGGAAAACACCAGCCAACAGATCATCATCATCGCAACGGGATACATCAACGTCTTTTAATCGGAAAGGTCCAAGTTTTGCTTCTTCAAAGTCTGGAAAAAGCTTCAGGAAAAAGTATGAATACATCCCAGACAACTATTCATCCTTAGAACAGGTTCATTCTTCATATCTAATTGTATATGTGTAGTTTTGAAATATTATAACTTTCCAATTCAAGTTACATAAATTAATTAATCTAGTAGGAACTACTACAAGCAAAAGATTTCTTGATCATGTGTCCTGTTAGGGATAAATCGTAGTTTCTCAAAATCCTGGTTGATTAAGGTTTATTAGTGCTTAGAAGTAGTAATTGTGGAGAGCAGATTATGTTAATTATATACCACAAGGGTTGGACTTGATTCTTAATTTCCCTAGGAGAACTCCGCAAACGTCGTCTCCCTTGACTCCTAGCTAACCAGCCGAATCTCAGCTGAGGCGCTTGGGTGTCCGTAAATCCTGTGCCATAGCAGCAGTAGATTATCAAGTAGTTGTTCCCCAAGGATACGATCCAATAGAAGTTGAATAATTCGGTTAAAAATCTTCACAGGGAGTGTTTGTTAGGTATAAATCGTCCATGAAACATATGATCACAAATCACAAAGCATGGGAATATTAAAAATAGAATGATAAAGTTTTCATGGTTTGATCCAAGGAAAAAGACCTTATGCATGTATGCCTATCTTATCCACCTATATATGTTTTTGGATACACATTGATTTAGGTTTACAACTGCCAAAGAGTTATGTTTATAGAGATTGGATTTGTGTTAAAATCTCCTTAGTGCCAAGCCCATAATTCATAATTCTAATTCGCTCTTGGAGAACTCTGCAAAGGGCATCCCCCCTTACACCCGCTCACTACATAGTTGGAGTGTCCACGACTCTCCGCAGTATAGTGGCAGCAAAGTATTCTATAACTTGTTCCCCGAGGATAGAATCCCACACCATGTAAAACAAATTGTGTGTCGCAACAATTCTGATTAGACTCCACTTTACAATCTCCACATGGAGGGTGATAACATCAACTCAAGTGTGTTGCACAATGTAAAACAAGTAATCCCATTTGGTGAGCTGAGAACTACATTTCATCTGCCTATCTATAGAGAGATTCATTATTAACGAGTCAGGTAGCTAGTTAAACACAACCAAAACATACTTATCTCAAGTTCACATTATCCTTGAAAGCAGATGAATTCATGACGTAAACACGGGTAGGCTCAAACTGATTCAGGCCTCAAGCGAAATTTTAGTTTTGTGCCTTTTTTCATGATCAGTATATTTTAATACATCTACAAATTATCATTCCATATTGGTGAATAAGAAAGAAGTGCAAATATAAAAATAAATAAATTATCTCACATTGATGAGATAAGAAAATATCAATGACATAGGTGCTGCATCCAACATTGATGGGGAAGAAAGTGGTGTCAAAGAAAATTACTTTAAAAAGGCTCCTCAAAGCCACGATTTGCAAAATTATTAGAGTTTAAAGTCTTTCAATGTTAAAGGGTATAAGGCTCTTGCCCTATATTTAAACTCCAAAATGAGCCTATATAGCAAATAAGACTTCCTAGACAAAAAGAAAATAAAATTAAAAAATAATAATAATAATAAAGCCCTTAAGGTATCACTATATTCTCTGATATCAACATTGAACTGTTCTCCCTTTTCACACAGGCACTAATTTCTATAAGTTCCTAGTTTATTATGTAATTTCGATGTGTAACATCATATGTTTCTTTCACTGGCCTTTCTTTATGGATCTTAACATACCTCTAAGTCTCTATACGCTCTTGCATCTTCCTTACTCTATATGGAAACTAGTTGATTATGTATATATTCTTTAGATAACCTTACTAAGGTGGTGTTTGTTTTTCTAAAAAAGATGTGCGCAAGCTTTTTTGTCTGCGCCGCGCAGACCACGCGCAGACATTGCCATCTACAGAATGTTTGTTTTTCCGAAGACGTTTCATTAGAAAACGTATGCGTGAGCTCTTCTTGGTGCAGACTTGGCCCAACCACTTCTAAGATCTTCTAAGGTTTGTAGAGGGTTAAACACGACCATCGTCCACCACCACCGTCCACCACCCACCACCACCGTCCACGTCCACCACCCACCACCACCACCACCGTCCACCACCACATATAAAAAAACAAACAGTCTTCTTCTTGCAGATTGCAGAGGTTTGGTCCACCTCTTCTTCTACAGATGTCTGCAGATGTGGTCCGCAGACTGTAGACATTTTACCTCTTAAAAAACAAACAACACCTAAGAATCAAATCTCAAATACCTTCAAATGTTACCTTAGTGGTTCTGTATAAACTACTAACTATGGTAAGGTTTCTTGACTAGCTCTTACATAATGAAGATAATAACAAAAGTCTCGAACTTCATCATTAAATTTAATATTAACACATTAGTCTTGACATTATTGAACTGAAATAGTCTGCTTAGTAGGTAACGTGCGAGCCTTCCTTAATACATTTTTTATAGGCCAGTACTCTGTTGACAACAAACAATGAAATTGCGAGTCACATTCTTAGGCACACATCCCGTATCACATCATGTGTGATGCATCTTCTCATGTTCACTTGTGTATGTAGTCTTTGGTTAGATTCGTCCAAAAGTTTAATTCACGGCCTTCAAACTTGTAGGTAACATGTGGGCCTTCCTTAATACATTCTTTTATAGGCGAGTTCTTAATTAATACATTTTTATAGGCTAGTTCTCTGTTCGACAACAAACGATGAAATTGCGAGTAATCTTTTAAGTGACATTATTGTGAGTCACATTCTTAGCCACACATCCCATATCACATCATGTGTGATGCGTCTTCTCATGTTCACTTGTGTATGTAGTCTTTGGTTAGATTTGTCCAAAATTTTAAGGGTTATTGGATTTTATCACCCCAAACTATTGGCTATTGGCCGTTGCCACCCCCAACTATCACTTTGACGTCCGTCACCTCCAACTTAACACTTAGTGTGTTTTGTCACCAGATCGTTAATTGATCACTAACTTTTGATCATGTTACTATACTTTTAGGGGTGTCATAGGAATCTTAAGAAGGTTTTAGGGATCTTAGGACACCCCAAATGTATAGTAACAGGATCAAAAGTTAGTGATCAGTTAACGACGTGGTGACAAAACACACTAAGTGTTAAGTTGGGGGTAGCGGGCGTCAAAGTGATAGTTGGGGGTGGCAGTGGCTAATAGCCAATAGTTAGGGGTGATAAAATCCAATAACCCAAAGTTTAATTCACGGCTTTCAAACTTGTCAATCTTCGTCTTGCTGTCTTCTATTATTGCTCTTGATGAACCTAAAAGGCCTTGTATGAACTCTTGGGATAAATCATCCAACAAACATATGATCATGATCACACAAACATAATTCTATGAAACTTGAATCAAATAAAGCATGAAACCCATAAAGACCAGTTTTTACAAGGTTGGGTCGAAGGGAAAGACATGGTCCACAGCCATGGTAACAAAAGCAATCTTATTGTTTCTATTTTTGGTAGAGATTTATCTTGGTGTAACATTACATAAGAGTTGTATTTCTAGAGGTTTTATATGGTTAAAATCCATATGAGCCGGCCAATAACTGGGTTGCTGCTTCTGGAGAACCAAACTGATTGCTGATGCATCCCCTTCGAAAAGGATTGTTTTAATAAAGCATACATGAAACAGTTTCTTGTGCATAGAGAGATATGAACTGGATTTGAATTTCATTTTGTAGGTTACAAAGGCACTAAGAGAATCTGGATTGGAGTCATCTAACCTTATCCTTGGTGTAGATTTCACTAAGAGTAACGAATGGACAGGTTTGTTGGCATGAGAAAACTCTAGCATTAATACTTTGCTTTGTGATTCCATTACTTTTGCAATGATTTCTAATCATTTTTCCTAACTTTATGATAGTTTTAGATTCTATATCTTTAGTACAATTGTTGGATGTTCTTTCAATTATCTTTTCAATCTGTGTACATGTGGACCAGGCTTTTCAAGAAAAAAAGTTACTCTAGTTTGATAGTTAGGCCATAAAAGATAGTCTTCAAGTATTATATCCACATCCTTCTAAATAGGGACACTCTTTAGTCAATGATAATACTACTATAAAATAAGAAACAGAACATGAATCTTAGCATATACGATAGATATATGTAAGCACATTGCCGAATCACTTATGTGTACGTGTTCGATTTTCCCATTTTGCCACAATTATAATCAGTATGATTATAAAAGCTAGGAAATCTAAACCCCAAGGTTTGTTTGTGATAGGTAAAGCTTCGTTTAATAACCGCAGCCTTCATGCCATTGGGGATTCTCCAAATCCATATGAAAAGGCCATATCAATTATTGGAAAAACTCTTGCTCCTTTTGATGATGACAATTTAATTCCTTGTTTTGGATTTGGTGATGGTAGGTCTTCATCCCAAAAACACAATTTTGAAAGAAATGTTTACTAGTCGTCTAAATATGTTCATTATTTTTCCTAGCAACAACACATGATCAAGAAGTGTTTAACTTTCATGATGATGGCTCCCCATGTCATGGATTTGAAGAAGTCTTGACTTGCTACAAGAGGGTTGTCGCAAACGTGCAGCTGGCTGGTATATTTGATATGTTTCTGTTCTTGATGGAAAACAGACTATTATTGAAAATTGAACCCATAAACAAATTTCTGTTTGAAGGACCAACATCTTATGCGCCTGTTGTCGAAGCTGCCATGGATATAGTAGAGAAACGTGGAGGTCAATTCCATATACTAGTTATCATAGCAGATGGCCAGGTCTGTATTAAAGATCAATCTCCCTATCTCTAACAACAAGAAAAAAAAATCAATTTGCAAGTGTGTTGCCCCCATGCAAGAGCTAAAACTTCCTCACTGTAATTGGTCTTTTAAAAAGAAACACACCCCAATTCATGCTTTTCCCAATATTTTTCCCACGGATTAAAAGTTTCTATTCTCAAACAACTATAATATTCTACTGCAAATTCAGCTTTATGCATTGAATGATGTTTTTGTGATGGAGGTTCATCTTAAGTGAAGGTTACAAGAAGCGTCAATACAAGTAATGGGGAACTCAGTCCACAGGAACAAAAAACTATTAGCTCAATTGTTGAAGCAAGGTATAAAATTCAAATGACAATCAACTTTCTCTATGTGTAAAAAATGCCTTGGTCCATGCCTTTTAAATTATTTTTCTCACTATCAGTTTGAATCATGTTTCAACTTGCTGGGTGATAGATTCCCTTTGACTAGTCTCCATTTATGTTTTTCTAATATATGGTGATGAAATAGATTAGTAGACTATTATTTTACTGTTCTAGTTACCCTATTTTATAATCAAACTCTAGAAATCTACATCCTTTTTTGTTTTAGTTTGTATCCTCTAGTAATCGTCCTTGTTGGCGTTGGCGATGGTCCTTGGGACGACATGAAAAGGTTTGATGACAAGATTCCTACTCGTGGATTTGATAACTTTCAGGTACAAAGACATCCCTCACTTTCAATAAAATCTTTTCATATTCAAGTTTTTTTTAGAATGTTTATTACTGATTTTCTTTATAGAGGTTTGGTTATTAGGAATTTTTTTAAAGGTTGGAGGGATTTGTTGGCAGCGGAAGTTTAACTTCATCACTAACATAATTTCCAGAACTTGATTCGCCATAATCATGTTGTGAATTCATAATGAATCAATCGTACAAACAACACACACTCGAAACGAATAGAATGGTTTGGATATTGTATTGAAATATCTTGGTACCGGTTATGATCCCGGTAAATCGTTTATATACATATTGAGAGGGACGGTTGTTATCGGCGGTTACTTTTTGCGGGAGTAACCACCATTTGAACCGGTATGTCATATGTGACATGTCCCTTTACATATTATCGATACACACACATATATATATGAGTATAGTAAAGTTATAATACATAATACACATAATGAATATAATATAATCGAGTTTATATATTCGAACAGGATTCTTGTTGGTTTGAAGATGACATTAGTAGTTTTTATCTCAAAAGACAACTCACCGTACTTTGGCCTTATTAACTGCAGTTTGTTAATTTTACTGGTATCATGTCCAAAGAGCTAAACCCAGCTAACAAGGAAGCAGCTTTTGCACTCGCTGCGCTTATGGAGATCCCGATACAATATACGGCAGTCAATGAACTTGGCTTACTTGGGTATGCATACCATCAAGTTTATGATGTATTTTAGTTTATTCTCCATTTTTCGTCAGAAGATAAACATGATCAATGATAAAGAAAAGGAATACTTAATTTCTGATACACTTTCAGCAAATATGATTAATCTTGAATGATTCTTTTAATGTTTGTATTGGCCAAACAAGACAAGTGACTGGGAAGACAAAGAGAATTCTTCCACGACGACCTCCTCGTCCAAGGGGCCGCACACAGTCTGTAAATGACCCAACACCAACACAAGATGATGAAAATAAGGTTCTACCACTTCACTCAATGCTACAATAGTACTTTCATTGACTTTGGAGATCAAACTACTTATTACTTCAAAACTGATATGAAATTATTCTAAGTTTTGGAAAAAAAAAAAAAAACCTTAACTGCATTGATATTGATAAAGGTTTTCCAAACTAGGAAACTGTATCTTTAAATTTGTTACAAAACTCACATCCCTTTTTAACTCAATAATAAAGTTTGACCTCAAGGGTTTAGTTTCCCCCTGTATTTTTATTAGACTTGACTCCTTTCTTTCTTTTTTTCTGCTCCAATGAAGATCTGCCCAATCTGTCTAACAAACGAAAAGGATATGGCCTTCGGATGTGGACACATGGTGAGTCGCGTTGCTCTTATTAAGTTTATATTCTTGTTTCTGTGTAAGACATCTTATAAAATGAGTAGTGGCCCAAAAGTTTTGTTCGAAGGTGTCACAAATATATAATGTTGTGGCATGTTTTCTGCCCATTAATCTGATGTGGCACAAAAACCACTTGTTGTCACTAAAATCATCACTAATTTACTAAGTAAGCATGACTACAAAAGTGTTACTTGCAGTGAGATTTGTTGATTATTTATTAACTAAGTGATGCAACAGGCTTGTAAAGAATGTGGATCACAATTAAATCGTTGCCACATATGTCGTCAACAAATCAGCTCCCGGATCAGGCTATACACTGGGTGATTATATGGCCATGCATATTATGTACAAATTAATTAATTAAGCTAAATGAAAGTTTAAAATTAAGTTGTTTAAACTGATGTGGTGGTATCTAAATGGAAAATGCAAACTATATGGGATACTCTAGGTTTATTACTTCATTGATGTGTCCATTTTTATCATCCTAAAATGGATAGTTGGTAGTATCCTCATATTTTATGTCTATCCATTAGACTGTGTGTATTTGCATTCATGAAAACTTCCAAACATTATGTATCGTTGTTTGGAAATTAAATAATAATCTTTGTGTGTTAATTTTATGCAATAAATGTTTGGCTAAATTTTCTGCTTCCGTAGATTATAAAGATATATAAAAAATTGAGAACGAACTCCCCGCCCTGAACTGAACGGCTGAACAGATATTCCTTGCAATTCATTACTGAAAAGTCGTACCATTTTGTAAAAGGTATCACACTATCATAGACAACCAAGGTCTCATTTTAATGGAATCAAAGCAGATGCATTTCTCCCAGCTTTGACACCAAGTAATTGGTAACCATGCATGCTATCAAGCATGTAATTTTTTATCAACACATGATCATGACTCTTTTATTTATGTTAATGAACCGGAAAAACTCAAAAAATACCTAGCCCTAACACATCTATTTATACTTAACCAAAACATGGAAAGGAAACTAATTTGACTCAAATACTAAACTCTAAAAACTAGGAATTATCTGAACTTAATTTGAATTTTAAATAACCGGCTCCTCAGACTTAGATGGATCAACAATTATCAAACAGTAATTAAACAAACAGGTGTCCACTTCAAATCCTATAAATAACATTAGATCAGTGGCGAAGCTTGAGATTTTAGACCGAGGGGACGAAAGTCACCGGACCTAAAAATTTCTATAAAACCGGAGGGTCGAAAATGTATATACCCAAAAATTTTTATACGAAAACTACATACTCTCAACTACTGAGCGACAAGTTTGGGGGGGGGGGGGGGGCGGGCGCCCCCTCCCGCCCTTAAAAGCTTCGCCCATGCATTAGATGATGCAAAAAAATGAAATATCAACATGTGACAAAACCAAAATATACAGGCCAACTTATCTTATGGTAAAGATAAAATATCACCATTTAATTTTTGATACGCTTAGTTCACATGCAATTCGTAAATATAACTAACAGCCGCAACCTGTAAAACAAAATCAGCAAGAGATTTGAGACTAAAGTGACTCATGAATGTATGTTGCATTTCAGAATTACTTACTATTACTTAATAAAAATGGTAGCTAATCAGGGGAAAAACTGGAACCAAGGGTGGGGGAGACACGTTGTGGACCTTTGGTTAGTACGTAGCCGAAGAAGATTCATGTAACTGTTTAGCACTCATTTAACAATTGTAGTGCACACGAAACTGTAGAGAGCTAAGAATAGGAACCGTGAGAGACGTGTGGAAATGCATTCGTGAAATTGGGATTTAGTTAATGTAGGTCCCGAAATCTGAGGATCGATTACGAACCGAATCTCTTGTTTATAGTAAACACGGTTACGCGTGCGGAATCCACGTAACTATGCCAAATCAAACATATATAGCAATAAAAACAACACGGATTAATCAATGATACACACTCGATTGATTAACGGGATAAGAACCTTTACAACTGATACAAACACAGTTCAGACTAAATTTTTGGCAGAGTTTTGTTACTATGGTCTGTTTTCTTATCTCTGAGTTCAAATGAACACAAAGTGTTGCTTATATAGTCCCTGGGCCACAGATGTCGACGAAACACAGACATGTTTGACGAAACTGAACATGGGCCAGATATTGGGCCTGGAACAGCCCAAAACATGACGAATCAAGGTCTGATTCGTAAGGATATGACGAATCAAGGTCTGATTCGTCATGACCTTCAAACGAAACAGAAGTCTGTTTCGCCATAAAGTGTTCCGACGAATCAGGTCTGATTCGTCGAGGACTGCAACTGTTGTGTTTGTTCCTGTTATCAGACAGTAACAATCAGCAACATGTAAACATAGTAATGACAAAACTACCCTTAAATGCAACATGCATTGTTCATAATACATTACATACCAAAAGAGACAAATAAGTTAAACACAAGTAGATAGGAGGATATCTGACTTGGTCAACATAACATACAGACTCGATAATTAATAAAAGACCATTCAAAATACATCGTTAAACAAGACTAGTTACAGACACTAGAAAAATGCATCAACAAACTCCCCCTTGTCTGTTACTCGTCTTTGGTCTTCTACTCTTCCTTCAGTGTTGTTCGGACCACGTACTGCCCGAATGAATACCCCTGTAGTAGCAAAAACATGCTACTCTCTGAAACTTTAACGCTTGGCGTGCATCTTGGTCTTCATAGAAAATATCATGACGATATAATCTTCCAATATCAGCTTCAGACATGTTGACGATCCACATCGGATCCAACATCCTGTAGTTAGCACGACCATCTCGAAACACGATAACAGCTTCATGAGTATCCGAGTCGTAGCACCACAATGCCATGTCTTCCAGAAAATCCTGCTTCATTGGCATCAATGGGATTTTATCTACTACCCTCGGTGGCTGATAAACAAGTTTATATCTGCAAGTGTTGGTGTCCGGATCAAGAGTAAACTTGATCGGTTTATAAACAGGAAACTGTGGTTTATAGGATTCATCCTTCCACCCTGATTTCTTGTTTACTTTCACCAGACGCTCAAATAAAGTAGCGCCATCATATTTTTCACGATTGAGAAGCTTAAGCCTTGTCAACGCAGAGACATCATAAAATGGTAAGGAAAGAATGCTCAGTAATGAATTGAAATACAGAATTCCATATTCACGTTTAATAGCAACGCAGTGAATATCTTGAACATACATCCAGCAAAGAATCCTTCCACTTGGCTTCTTTTCAAATTGCAGATAGTCTACTTGAGCTTTTTCAGGTAACGGCTTGGACACTTTGGATAAAAACTGTTTTCTCCATTCAGCAAAAGCATTTGTGTCTTTTTCAGATGAATTCCGATTCTTCAAGTGCTCGTCTATGTCATCAATGTTTTCTTTCATCCAATTTTCATCAAATGATGCAAATTCAGTACCATCTTCTCTGACATAGGTTGATTTTGGTGCGTCACCTTCAATCACAATTTCATCAATCTCTTCAACATTCGTTGTATCAGTCTCAGTAGACATTTTGTCTATCTCAGCATCATCTACTTCTCTCATAGATTGTAAAATACTTAATTGCTCCGGAGAAAGATCTTCTATCAACTCCCCTTCTTCAAGTAATTCTCCTGTAAATGGATGAACAACTTGTAGAGCAATATCAGCACTGCTAAATATAGAAGAAGTACCTTCTATCTGTTGTACTTTTCCAGTAGATGTTCCTTGAGATGATTCAACAACGGTAGGTTGAACTGTAACAACTTCAGAAGAAAGTGTGGTTGGCTGTTTCTGTGATGTTCCAGAGGTATCAGGATTTCCTTGATCTTCCGTATCATCATCCTTTTTCTTTAACACCTCTTGTTGTTTACAATGAAAGTCCCACAGAATGGCAAGCCTTCTCTCTTTCTCTTCATCAATAGCCTTCAAGCGAGCATTTTCAGCTTTAAGCGCATCAATTTCACCTTGTTGTCGCTCTATAACTGTTTGCTGATTACCAACCATTGACTTCAATTTGTTGATTTCCACAGATTGTTTAAGTTGGTCATGCTTCGTGAGATTTCCAAAATGAGATTGCCTTTGAAGACGATCAGCAGCCGCTTCAAGTGTAGAAAACAGATAGTTAATCTTTTCATTTTGAGAAAATCCAGCAAAAGTCTTATGTCGTTCAGCACTGATTTCAGAAGTAGTTGCCCTGATTGCTGAAGCCATGGATCTTACAGAAACTTCCTGAGGACCAACAGATGTAGTAGCAGTAGCTGGTGTAACAACTGGAGCAACTGGAGTTTCCATAGCTGAAGTAACTACAGTAGGAATTTCTTGCACAGGCTCCTGAGCTTCAGATTGTACAGGCTCCTGATCAATAGATGAAGATTCCTGAGGCCTAGATTTCCGAGAATAAGTACTCAGATATCTCCTAGACTTCTTCTTTTGTACTTCAACAGCTTTCTCTGCTCTTCTTTTTGTTCTCCTTTCACCTTCAGGATCTTCTGGAACATACTCTGGGTCATCCTCTGTTCTAATCTTTCTGTACCTTGTTACTCCACGTATATCAATATACTTTTCATAACCAGGTTCAACGATATGATCACTAGAACTCGAATCAGTTCCATCATCACCACTTTCTGATGAACTACTATCTGATGTACCAGAAACAGCACCCTTGCTTGATGTTCCAACAGCAGCACTAACAGCACCTGCATCACCTGCATCACTATCTCCACCACTTTCATCATCATCACTACCAGATTCATCTGAATCAACTGGGTCAGGACCAAATTTTTCTATCCTTAACCTTTCCAACTCAGGTTCTTCATTGTCTGAATCGCTGTCTTCATGACGCCATTTGTCGTTTACAGGAGCAACATAATCAGGATTCACTAGAGCTCCAAAAAGTTTCCTTGGAGGAACACTTTCTGTGTATCTTTTGGCAGCCATAGTCTTGATTAGTCGTAAGGAGTTTAAATTCATTGCCTCTATTCTCAACAGATCATTTTCAGCTTTTGGAAGGTCTGGATGCTGAACATTCATTATCATTTGCAGAAACCGTGGATACATCCAAAACTTGTTCCCTGTAGTTCTGCTACCAATCCTTGTCATGTTCTCTTTCATGTTGCTAAAAATGTACTTCGAGATGCTAAACGGTTTGTTTAACACCAGAGCAACCATGAACCCAACAAGATCATCTCCCGCCATATCATATCCAGATCGTCTATTGCTGAGACACTGAATAAGAACATGTAATAAAAACTTGTATCTTAATGGAAGATCACCTTTGTTGATCTGTTTGACGAAAAGATCTCCTTTGCATTTCATCCTTAGTAAACATCCTCTCGAACACATGATTGGTATTGAATAAGGTGCATTCGTTTGATCTTGTAATTGAAGAACTTGATTCAATATCTCCGGAGTAACAACGACATACTGATCATTAACACGACCTCTGATAATATCCTTTCTGTCGATTTGAACAACGTTTGCAGAATCCCAGAACGCTTTAATGAGAGATTTGTAGACGGGTGTCGAATATGTAACAGCATAATTGATGCGTGACTCCCTGATCCACTTCGTCATATCTTTAAATTCAACGAGCTTGTCTTCCGGATCCAAAAATGCAACTTGATTATGGCGTTTTTCTGACATAATCTCTTCTTCGGTTTTGTTTTCTTTCTTGATCGCTTTCTTGCGTTTTCCCTTTTCTTGCTGTGCTTTAGGAGCCATCTGTACATGAAAATGTCCAGAATAAGTCATAATTTACATAACATAGCATTTAGACATGTATGAATACACTTTCATGTATTCACATAACAGATAACTGATTTGAACAGTCTACTGTGAACCAACAGCAACATCATAAAATTGCTAAGGCATTGACGACGAAACAAAGGTTCAACGACGAAACAGAACATTAAACGACGAAACAGAGGTTTGACCATTGACTGGTTTGATTCGTCGACTTTTTGATTCGTCGAGTCTAATTCGTTCCATTTTGATTCGTCATGTTTGATTCGTCGTCTGATTCGTCGAATGTGTGATTCGCCGGAATTAGGGTTCAATCAGATTCGTCAATTTGGGGGTTTTGTTCAGTTTCGCCGTATTGGGTTTAAACACACATCAAATATGAACATAAACACATTCATTCATCTTTGTTTACCCAAACCATTTATAAACACCCATAAGTGTTTTTCGGAACAAAAACCTTTGAAAAAACATGTAATACCATTATCAAAAACAAAGCCCTGTTTTTGTGATAAGAACCCACATCCAAATCAAAGTAAATCAAACATAGATAAACCTATATCTATCAGATTAGAAAGAAAACATAAGAACATGCAACAACAACACATATTTAATCAAAGAAAAACAAGGGTTTCAAAGGGTTTCGGAGGGTTTCGAATGAAAATCCGACGGTTAAAAATGTTCGAAATGAGAATCAGAACATGTTTCTACCTTTGATGTTTGTAAAATTTTGACTAAAAACTGAGTTTTGAGCGATTTGTGAGAGTAACCGTAGGTTTGGTGTTTTGGTTGTGTGAAGAAGATAACTGTTGTTTTGAAAAAGTGAACAAGTGGGATCTATTTATACACCGCCTTGTCTCGACGAATCAGAGGATTCAACGAAACAGAAATGGGCCTGGCGAAACAGAAATTGGGCTTGAACTTGGGCTCAAACTTTTAGCCCATGACGAAACAGAATTGGGCTCCTGTGATTCGTCGTCTGTTATGACGAATCAGATTTGATTCGCCAACTGGTCTGATTCGTCGACTATGTTGATTCGTCAACACTTGTGATTCGTTGACAGGTCTGTTTCACCAACAGATTTTTCAAAACAGCAACACCCAGGCTGGAAATATTTTGCAGTCAAAACAGATTATGAACACAATTCCATTCAGTTTGAATTTTCAAATGCAAGAACGTTTTTATGAAGAAGGTTTCCGGCTTCCGGTAGAAAACACCAAGCAACAACTTCGGCTTAATCAAAAACGAACTTTACACAAATATACTAAAAACAAATTTAAAGTACGGTAAACTAAATGAAAATGCGGAAAACTGTTAAAAACACTAAACAACTGTACAAGTGCAATCTTTTTGCAAATCTCAAGGACAAGGAATCATACCAGCTTACGGTCTTAGTCAACATGATTTTGATTCTGTTTAAAGCTCTGGATAAGTATACTACCTCGATTATCGGTATTGTGGTCCACATAAGCTCAAACTGATCAGACATAATCATAATTTAAGAGATACGATTAACGGTAAGGATTATACTTACAAGTCGATGTAAATCCACTCACGACACATTCCCGTATCAAGGCATGCACGAGAATTCATCTTACCGGTGAGTATACCGTTTATCATCTGTTTGACCGTATAAAAATGTGAGAGACTCACTTATTTTGATTGAAAACAAGCCCTATGTGATAGAATCACTTATTGATGAGGAACTTGATTTTCATATGCATGAGGGCACAGGAGCAAGTCCGTGAACAGGTCAGTACTTCCGTACAGCAGAGAGACGAACTTGACTCCCGCAAAGAATCTGTGATAATTTATCACTTATTTTGTTTGGACATGTGATTGTTGATCACTTATTGAGGTCGAATGCAGTATGTACACGTATGTATAGTATCATGGAAGATCTTAGACTTCGTCTCCATTATTTTTACGGTTTGATACAACCATGATACCCAGATGATAAGCAGCATAAAGACCGAATATTTCAGATCTCGGCAATCTCTCAAACGAGATTTCGGTACTAAGACCATATGCCAATGAGCAGTTCCCACCTGACTTGAAGTCTGTTAGGTTTGTATCATCCTGCACATTTTAGTCTGATTGTGAGCCTACCGATACATCGTTAGTAGAGATACTTATCATTTTTCTTTTTATTTTGCATTTTGAGCACATTGACCGACCACACCAGTTTGTAATTTCATCATTTTCCTTTATCCAAGAAACTCATTTTTGGTTTTTCTATTGTTTTTGAATTTTTCAAACGAAACGACAGAAAGTAAAGACATCTTTTTGGATTTTGAAGTTTTTCAATGTTTTTGTATTTTCTTGAAATATATCCCCCTAAAATTCGCAAAGTTTACGAAAACTAAAATCTTTTTGAATTTTCAAAGTTTATAAAGAAAATATTTACAAAAACGATCAGCCAAAGAAGTTTACTCGGGTATCACCTTAATGCCATTGACCAAAAGTAGATAATCAAAACGTGATTTATCAAAAGCTTTTGTGAACAGGTCGGCACGTTGGTGATCAGTGGGGACATGAACGACATCGATTAACCTCTTATCAAAACAGTCACGGATAAAGTGATATTTAATGTCGATGTGTTTAGTCTTAGAATGTTGCACAGGATTTCTAGTGATTTGCAATGCAGCATTATTATCAACAAAAATACGAGTAGATAGGAATTCTAAACCGTAGTCGCGCATTTGTTGTTGTATCCAAAGAACTTGGGAGCAACAACTCGAGGCAGCAATATATTCTGCTTCACATGTTGATGTAGCAACACACGTTTGCTTCTTGCACTGCCACGTGACGAGTCGATTTCCTAGGAACTGACATCCTGCTGTTGTTGATTTGCCATCGATTTTGCAACCACCGAAATCAGAATCACTGTATGCAATTAATTCAAAACTATCATCCCTAGGGTACCAAAGACCTAAGTCTGGGCATCCCTTCAAATAGCGTAGAATCCTTTTGACAGCTGACAGATGAGAGGCCTTCGGGTTTGCTTGATATCTTGCGAGTAAGCATGTTGGGTACATGATATCAGGCCTCGAAGCGGTAAGATACATGAGAGATCCGATTATGGCACGATAGTATGAGGAGTTGATGCTTTCTCCCTTCAAATCCGGAGTAATCCCGTGATTCTGCGGAAGTGGGGTACCAATGGGCGTTGCATCTGACATTTGGAATCGGCTCAAAATGTCACCAACATATTTAGTCTGATGGATGAATATCCCAGACTCTGTTTGTTGAACTTGAAGGCCCAAAAAGAAATTCATCTCTCCCATAGCGCTCATTTCGAATTTTTCTTGCATAACACGTTCGAATTGCCTGCACAAAGAGTCATTAGTAGACCCAAATATTATATCATCAACATATACCTGCACCAGCAGAAGATCTTCATCTTGTTCTTTGATAAAGAGTGTGCAATCAATAAGACCTCGTCTAAATCCATTTTCCAGAAGATAGTTTGATAAGGTTGCGTACCAAGCCCTAGGTGCTTGATGTAGACCATAAAGAGCTTTGTTGAGCAACCAAACCCGATCGGGGTGAATAGGATCTTCAAAACCTGGAGGTTGTTCGACATGCACCTCTTCTTGAACAATACCATGAAGAAAAGCACTTTTAACGTCCATCTGGTAAACTTTGAATCCTTTGAAAGAAGCATAAGCTAAGAAGATTCGAATAGCTTCCAGACGTGCAACAGGTGCATAAACTTCATTGTAGTCAATGCCTTCAATCTGACGAAATCCCTGAACAACCAGTCTCGCTTTGTTGCGAATAACAACTCCACGATCATCTTTCTTGCATTTATAAACCCATCGTGTTCCAATTTTCTTGTAATTCTCCGGTTTTTCAACAAGCTTCCAAACACCAAGCTTTTGAAATTGCTGCAGTTCGTCCTGCATGGCTTCAACCCATGAATTATCTTTTAAAGCTTCCCTATAAGATTTTGGTTCTTCCTGTGAAACGTAACACGCGAAAGACCAATCATTTTGAAGACCAGATTCTCTAATAGCTGAATACAAACCAGCACTCTGGTTGTTTCTCAGCTGATTACGTGTCTGCACACCTTGTTGGACATCTCCTATGATATTTTGCTGTGGATGGGTATCGTGTATCCTCATTTCAGGATTTTCAGGAACACCAGCATTAACACCCAAATTGTTAAAATTAAGATCAACAACCAACTCTACACCTGGAATATGCGTAGAAGTGGATGCATTTCCTTCAGCAGTATCATCGACTTGCACATGAGGAGTATCAACAGAAATACCCTGAACTGGAACAACTGGAGATTTAGTGCCTTCAGTCGCATCCAAATTTTCTTCATCTTCTTCTGATGACTCATTGTATTCAGTAGCATTCTCAACTTCCTCATTTTGAACCGTGTTGTTAGACGAATTAGAACTTTGTGAGTTAACAACAACAGGTCTAACTAATGACGACTCAGCAGCATTGTCACTATCAAATATCATTCTAGCAGCTGCGGAATCTTCATCAAAAATTGGCAGGTCAAAGGAATCGAATAGCCCATCATAATCAAACATCCAAGGATCACCTGGAGCTTTAACAGGATCTGTATATCTCTGAACCCGTACTTCACTCCATAGTTCTATCTTTTTGGTAGTCAGATTCCAAACACGAAAATTTGGTGTAGCATATCCAAGGAAGAAACCCTCGATAGCTTTCGCTCCAAACTTTCCGTCCGGATCAATCATAGTGCATGGACCACCAAAAGGTTCTAGAATTGAAAGATCTGGTTTCCTTTTCTGTAGAAGTTCGAAACAAGTCTTGCCATGTCTCTTAACAGTAAGAACTCGGTTTAATGTGTAGCAAGCAGTCGACACAGCCTCTGCCCAGAACTGAACAGGAAATGCCGACTCTACCAGCATTGTTCTTGCAGTTTCAATTATCGTCCGATTCTTCCTCTCCGCGACACCATTTTGTTGTGGAGTGTAAGGAGAACTGTATTCATGAAGAATGCCTTTAGAAGTACAGAACTCGTCCATAACACGATTTTTGAATTCAGTTCCATTGTCGCTTCTGATCCTCTTAACTTTCAATGAGTAGAGATTTTCCAACATTGTAAGAATATCCTTGAGGATGCCAGGAGTATCACTCTTGTGTGCCATAAAAGCTACCCAAGAAAATCTAGAGTAGTCATCAGTAACTACTAAACAATACACATCTCCGAACGTTGATTTGTGTCTCATAGGTCCAAAGAGGTCCATATGAAGACGTTCGAGAGGCATGCCAACAGTGTTGATTTTCTTCAAAGGGTGAGACTTCTTTGTTTGTTTCCCTTTCTGGCACGAAACACAGATATCTTGAAGATGAAAACTTCTCACGGGTACGCCATTCACAAGATTTTTGTTCACCAAATGGTTCATTTTTCTCAAGTGAATGTGTCCCATTCTTCTGTGCCAAGATATAGACTCCTTCTCCGTGGCTTTTGAGACAAAACATGTGACTTGTGCAGAAGTCGTAATCGCTTGACTCATATCAAGAACATAAAGATCATTGATTCTTGGAGCCGATAAGAGAATCCATTCATCAGGAATTTTGAAACCAGGTTTAAGCACATAACAACCGGCATCATCAAAATGCACGGTGAACTTTTTATCGCAGATTTGCGACACACTGAGAAGATTATGATCAATTTGACGAACATAATTGATCTTATCGAAACATACCACACCATTGGAAATCATTCCCTCTCCAGTGATGTAACCGCCTTTGTCTCCAGCGAAAGCGACATAGCCTCCTTTAATGTTTCTCACATCATATAGAAGCCGTAAATCGCCCGTCATGTGCCTAGATGCCCCACTATCAACAATCCAATGACTATTGATAATTCCTCCTGGAACATCCTGCACATATCATCCAATGATTAGTTAAGGATGGGGACCCAAGCCAAAGTGGTCTTGGGTCGTCCCTGAGCATCACGAATAGTGATCTCGATTTGTTGATGGTTTTGCAAACACACAGCTCCCCCTGAACCTTCACTCTTCCTAGGTTTCCAAGTTTGTTTTTGTTTACCAGATTGAGTTTTGTAAACAAATTTTGAAATTTCTGATTTTACAGGTGAACTTGGTTCCCTTGGAACAGAATTGACCTTAGGTTTTAAAGCCTTTTCTATTTTCTTCACATTTTGATGTCGTTGTTTCGATTCCTGTTCTTTAATAGTTCGTTTATCATGTTTAGGTGAAACAGGACGACATTTAGAGTGAATCGATTCAGGTGTTGCTCTTTCAACAAATTTCGCTTTCGGAGTGTTAGCACAATCTTTGATGATGTGCCCAAACTCTCCACATTTAAAACACGTTCTCCTTTCAACAAACTTAGGAGAACTGGATCGACGATCAGATGTCGAATTTGTATAACCTGAGGTACTAGCTTTTTCATCACACCCGTTTGAATGTTGAGTGTAATTGTTTTGACTATCACGTTTTAAAATTTTGACTTGTACAAAATCAGTGTTTGACTTGTTAGCAAAAGTCTCAATTTTATCTGTACCCCTTGATTCCACAAATTTGACATTGCTGTTTTTCTTCTGATAACGAGCTCCTTTTGTTTCAAATTTTGAATTGGAAACATTTGACAATTTTGCTCGTTGATCTGATTGTTTACCCTTAGAAGCAATAGGTTGTTGCTTTGAAGGTGATTTTTGATTTCCAAATTGTTTCTTGATTTCAGCTTTTGGAATTGTCTTTCCCAAAAACTTGTTTGTATTATTTTCAAAAACTTGATCAATCGAAGATGGATTGACATTCTTAATTGGGAAATCGTGATCTGAATAGATTTTAGGATCACCAACCAAAGTGTACAACACGTTATTACTCTTAACGGTAGACACAGATTTCTTGTCATTCTTGACAGAATCTATCACTTGTTGGACAACTGGTTGAACAGCAGGAGTAGGAGGATCACACAGAATATGATTCTCAATTGGAACATCTACTCCTTTAAGTTTGTCAAGTGATTTATCCTGTTTAATCACATCTGATTCAGATTCATCATCCGACGACTCATAGTCCTCAATGGTTGGAGGACCTTGTTTCGTAGGTGTTGACTCTTTTTGCTCAGAATTTGTACTTGGAGAATTGTCCGATTTGAATCCTAGGCCAGTAGTTACTTCCTCATAATTAAGAGGCACACTGGATTCAAAACGTGGCATTTCTTCTTCATCAGGCATATAAGTATAATCATGTCTCAAAGGGGGCGGACACTTCTTATACCCAACACCTTTCTTGTTTCCCTTTAGTTGTTGAATATCAATAATGTGATCGAGCACAAATCGGGAATTTGAGTAACTCTCCAATTTTTGCTTGATTGCATCATGTTCACATTTGGCAATGGCTAGTTCCTTTTTAGTTTCCTCAACAATGTTAATGTATTCATTTATACTAACTTGTTTATGATAAACAGTTTTTGTCACTTCGGAAACATTTTTCTTTTGAATTTCAATCATAGATTTAAATTCTTTTTCGTTTCGAATCAAAGCCATATTCGATTCTTTGCATTTAGCCATTTCAACAACTAAATTCTGATTGTGAATATGAATTGAATCACAGTGAAGCTTTATTCTATCAAATTCACTTTTCATATACTCACAATCTCTACAGTTGATAAGAATTTCAGATTTTACCTGGCTTGTAGAATCTGAGACATTTGCCATGAAGGCAGTCTGATAAGAGAAAGATCCGTCTTCAGAAAAGAATTTCTCCATTTCTTTAGATACTACCTCAGCCTTCTTGATCAGAACTGATTTCTGACATTTCAAATCTTCTGCTTCATTCAATAAGTTATCAAGATTAGAACTTGCTTCTTTGCTCACATCAGATTCAGAACTCGAAGTAGAACTTTCTTCATCAGAACTCCCGGTATGACCAGAACTGTCGTCACTATCAGAAAATTCTTCCTTATGAACGTGCTTGATGTGATTGATAATTTTAGCATAACACGCCGTTCCTCCTTTACCTTGATCACTTTCCCCAAGTTGTAAAGACCAATTAAACCCTTCATCAGCTTGTACGGTTAATGCACGACTTTCATTTGATGGTCCAGACTGATTCTGGTTAGTGGTGTTGGTTACAGCCACTATCCCTTTTCCACGATTGTCTTGATTAGCATTTGAAGTACTCGTCTGATTACGGAATGGGTTCTGATTGCCTTGTCTGCTTGGTCGAGTGCACTCACGTTTGAAGTGACCCTTTTCCCCACAATTGAAGCATGTAACTGCTTCTTTATCAAAACCATACTTTGTATCTTGTTTGCTTTCCAAAGAACTTCTTCCTGTTCGAACCATAAAGTCCTTCGCCCTTCTAACAGCACTTGCGAATGCCCATTTTATATCCATCAACTCCATTTCATCACGGTTGATTTGTAGATAGTCTTCGTTGGTTAAATTGATGTTTCCAATTTGACCCGCGACCAAACCGCAGTAAGCACTGACCATGGTATTAATAAGTTCCATATGTTCCTTTGCTACTTCAATGCTAACATTAGAGAGGTTTGATGTATCAACTTTGACTGTGTTAGGATTGTTGGTATAATGAGCTTGTTGTTGTTGTTGTGGTTGAACTTTTGGTTCTGGAGTAAAACCTCCTCCTGAATATGACTGAGGTTGTTGTGGTACAGATGGACTAAAACCTCCTCCTGAATATGACTGAGGTTGTTGTGGTACAGATGGACTAAAACCTCCTCCAGAGTATGCCTGATTTTGAGCACTCAAATGCGCTGGAAATTGATAGGCACTCGGATCGAAGACCGGAGTTGGAGCTGATTGCGGGCTAAAACCTCCTCCAGAATAAGTCTGAGTTTGTTGAGGAAACGGAGAAGAGTTTGTATCAGATACAAACGCCGTTTGTAACTTTGGTTGCCTCAGACTAGCTGACGGGTCAAAACCTCCACCATTATACATTTCAACATTCTGAGGAGCAGCAATGCGTTTTGCTTTTCGGATTTCTTCATCATTTTTATGTTCCAGCTTCTGTACAAATTCATAGATAGTTATAGTTTCAGCATCTAGAATACCTGTATGCTTTAGAAGCTCAATGTATGGACTCCACTTTGGTGGTAGAGAATCAGCAAATCGTGCACAAACTTCCTTTTGAGTTGCAGCAACATTATAGGCAAACATCTCACTAATCAAATGATAAAACCGTGTGGTCATATCATTTAGAGTTTCGTTTTCCAAGAACTGGAACGACTCAAACTCTTTCCTTAATAAATCATGCCGTGTCTTTCTGGAAGCTGCGTTTCCTTCTCCTCTTGTCACCAAACAATCCCATAAGGATTTAGTGTCCTTACTATAAGAAAACTGATGATAGATATCTTTATGAAGTGCTTGAGTAAGAACAGCAAATGACTTTTTCTCAAATTCATATGCTTTCTTGTCATTTTCCTGCATGTTAGTAAAACCTTCAGCCGTTGACGCTGCTACTTCAAGAGCATCATTGCGTGGAGTAATGAAACACCTCCACATATCAGTGCTTTGACCTTGAACATATGTGATGAAACGACCTTTCCATGATGGAAACTCGTTCATATGATTCAACTTTGGCGGGCGATTGTTGCTACCCGTTTCGCTCTCGCTAATCAGAAGATTTTGAATATTTTGGTTCTGATTGGATGCCAAAGCCCATTGTCCGGCACTTATAGTAGGTTGACCAAAAACTTTCTTCACCCACGCTGCTGCGGAGGTCGGATCTTCACATGATCTAGAATCCATACTCCAATCCCATGGACTAGTACAACTCATATTTGATGTATGTATGATAGTACCTGCACAAATTTCTTGAAAACAAACAGTGAGCAAACTGATATAAGTCTTCTGTTTAAAACAGATCTGTTTTTGACGAAACAGAGTTCACGAAACAGGTTTGTTTCGTCTGAATGAATGACGACGAAACAGACTTGTGATAATTGTGATTCGTGGCGAAACAGAATTTGTTTCGTCAAAGATGTTGTGGCGAAACAGACTTTTGATTCGTCAAAGAGGTTGCGACGAAACAGATGTGATTCGTCGGCTGTGTGTTTCGTCAAAACTGGGTAAAAGTTCAGTGGATTTAGATATTTATCAATTGACCAGTCAAGGATAAGAAGAAGAGACAACAAAGATATTTTTCAACTGACACAAGTATGTTGTAACTCTTATTTTCAACGAAACAGAGATATTACTGAAACCAATTATCACTTTTACACACAAAGTCAAGATATTGTTTAATAAGTTATAACACTTGATTTTATTACTTATAACAGATCAAATACTCAGCTTTTAACAAGAACACTATGAATATTTCAAGAACACATCCAAGAACATGAAGTTTCCGATGAGTTTTCCGATCACCGATAAATTTCCGAAACACGAAAATACACTAGATTTTCACTAAAAACCCGGTTTAAAGCATAAACAAACAATCTAACTCAGGTTTTTGATAAAAATCTGTAGCAAACAACTCTAAAACAGCAGATTTATGAATATTTTTCCAGAAAATATTAATTTTTCAAGAACTCATTTTCAGAAAAACACACACAAAACACTTGATAAAAACCGAACACGTTTGATTTTAAACAAGGATAAGAGCCAATGCTCTGATACCACTTGTAGGTCCCGAAATCTGAGGATCGATTACGAACCGAATCTCTTGTTTATAGTAAACACGGTTACGCGTGCGGAATCCACGTAACTATGCCAAATCAAACATATATAGCAATAAAAACAACACGGATTAATCAATGATACACACTCGATTGATTAACGGGATAAGAACCTTTACAACTGATACAAACACAGTTTGGTAGAGTTTTGTTACTATGGTCTGTTTTCTTATCTCTAAGTTCAAATGAACACAAAGTGTTGCTTATATAGTCCCTGGGCCACAGATGTCGACGAAACACAGACATGTTTGACGAAACTGAACATGGGCCAGATATTGGGCCTGGAACAGCCCAAAACATGACGAATCAAGGTCTGATTCGTAAGGATATGACGAATCAAGGTCTGATTCGTCATGACCTTCAAACGAAACAGAAGTCTGTTTCGCCATAAAGTGTTCCGACGAATCAGGTCTGATTCGTCGAGGACTGCAACTGTTGTGTTTGTTCCTGTTATCAGACAGTAACAATCAGCAACATGTAAACATAGTAATGACAAAACTACCCTTAAATGCAACATGCATTGTTCATAATACATTACATACCAAAAGAGACAAATAAGTTAAACACAAGTAGATAGGAGGATATCTGACTTGGTCAACATAACATACAGACTCGATAATTAATAAAAGACCATTCAAAATACATCGTTAAACAAGACTAGTTACAGACACTAGAAAAATGCATCAACAGTTAATGGATCCCATAAAATCTTGATAGAGCTTTGAATGAAGTTGGATTGTAAATTCACTTTTATCTCCATAATTCTGAGCCATATGTTGCAACTTTTGCTGTTTACGTAACATCACCTTTACGTTGTTGGGGATCAGAACTTGAATTTGCAGCGGAAGTATTAACATCATTCGAATACATATTTGATAATGAACCGAATTGGATTTGCATAGTGTGTGTTTGTGATGAAATCAAGATATAAAACAATAGTGGACAGATCGATATTGAATAAGTGTTGATGCAGATTTTGTGTCCGATGCTTGTCGAATAGATTAGTTTTATTTTACGCTGAATTTGTAATAGTTAGTGAAACGGTCTATCGAACGTGTATAGACCCGCTCGTTTGAAGTGGTCAAACGAGAGGGTTATTCGGTTGACTGTGTGTGTTTGCAAGACAAGGGGTGTGACTATAAATAGAAAACCCTTGCCATTTGCAACACTTGGAGTTTTTAGGAGGTTTGAGACCTCACCGGGAGAGATCACCACTTGGTCTCTCCCCGGATGTATACTTCTTTGGTATTAGTTCGGTTATCATGTAATCGGGCCGATTTGTAATGTTTTACTACCGGATTAATACAAAGTTGTTTGTTTATCATCTCTAATCTCTCCCGTCTTGAACCGATCTCACACGAATCACGGTTTCGGTCACGAAACTCGGTCCTACAATTGGTATCAGAGCCATGGTGCCCGATTTAGTAAATCTAACCGTTTACTAAGTCACATGTGCTCTAGATCTGTGATTTTTGTGATTTTTGTTCAAGAAGAAAAGTTGGGTGCAAATGAGAAAAACTCAGATCTGGACCCGAATATTCAGATCTGTGCTGAAACGAGTGTTGGGTTTTATGTTTCACACCGAAATCAACAAGTTTTCATCATCAAATATCATGTTTTTAAGGATTTTCGTCAAATCTGCAGTATAAACAGTGGCTGTGTTCTTGATGTTCTTGGCGGCTGCTTAAAGAAACTAGGGTTTCTTCATACCCCGAAAGATGAAAAAGGTGCTCGAAAGATGAGACTTTGGGTCGAAGGATCCAGATCTGGATCGAAAGATACCAGATATTTGTGGGAACCCTCAACAACTTCGAAAGATGATCCTCGAAGGATATCTTTCGACCTGATCCATCTTTCGAAAAGTCTGATCAGCTCAAAGGATATCTTTCGACCTGATCCATCTTTCGAAAAGTCTGATCAGCTCAAAGGATATCTTTCGACCTGATCCATCTTTCGAAAAGTCTGTTGTACGGGTTCGGGAGCACGCGGGATGATGCGGCATGATGAAAACAAAAGATGATGAAAACTTGATTTTTGAAAAATGTGGGGTAGTCACGGTTACCGATGCAAACGTCAAATTTTTGTGACGCGACTACAATGGGCCAAAAACGGAACGGTATGTTCACTTCCGCACGTCAATATTTATGATTGTTATCGGTTATTCGTAAATGTTCGAAAGCATTTTGTTTATTGTCATATTCTCGCATTTGAAAACGAACGTATGAACCTAGAATGTCAATACCGGTCCTAACGAGTTCACAAAGTCTTTGGAGGGATACAAGTCGGATCCTACGGGGTACTAGGCGAAATTTCTTTATCAACTAGAATATGCAACGAAGAAATCTTTTTGTTTATTGTCATATTCTCGCATTTGGTAACGAATGAATGAACCTAGAATGTCAATACCGGTCCTAACGAGTTCACAAAGTCTTTGGAGGGATACAAGTCGGATCCTACGGGGTACTAGGGGACGTTCTTATTCAACTAGAATATGCAAAGAAGAAAGTCGTTTTCGTGATTTTTCGGAACCGAGAACATTCAGTGAAGATTGACGACAGTTCCACTAAGTGGAGGGAATTGGTGAACATTTGACGACAGTTTCTTTGAAGTGGAGAGAATCTGTTAAGGTTTAGAGATTTTACCAAAGAAATGGGGGAATAAAAATTTTCATATGTTGAATTTCTTCGGTAAATTTCTAAACGCAATCACAGGAGGTAGAGTTTGTGATTTTCTGGTGATACAAACGGTTCGGCGTGGAATGTTTTGCACAGACACATATTTGAGGATTTTAATTAATTCTCCAGCCAGCGTGAAGGGTTTTGCACGGAAAAATACAGGTTTCTAAAGTCTACAGTAGTTACAAAAGCGCTGTTCACTGAAGACCTGGGGAATCTTAATGAAAGCTGATAGTTCAAGGCTGAAGACCTGCAGGATTCGGTTTTGGGTTTGATGTTTCTTTGGGATTTTACAGGGATCTGGGGGTAACTCAATTCGTTGAGTTTGCAAACGATGTACTTGGTCTAGCTGACTTCCTGAGTACTGATGCTGAAGATCCGTAGTGCATTACGTGGTCAACTTCACAAAGGCGAGACAATGAGATCTGGATGTAGTTCAACTAAGCATGCTTGTTGAGCTTGCAAGGGATACACTTGGTCTAGCTGACTTTCCTGAGTGTTGATGCTGAAGATTAAAGTGCATTACTTGGTCGATTCCACAAAGACGGTTTACAGAAGACAGTTCACCAGAAATCTCTATCAATGTAGTATGCTTGTATGAAATAGAGTTCTTATGACAAGATCAAGACTTGATGCAGTACTTAAAGATTGGAACCCTTATCAAATGCCGGTTGGAGTATTGGAAGATCAGCGGAAGATCGGTCAATTGAGGAAATTGCACAACACCCAACACGGATACGCGTACTTTAAGGGGGAAATATTTTACAAGGAGCGTCAAGATACTACTTACCTGGATCATCGGCCAAGGGGGAATTTGTTAACAACAGAGAAGATGAATACTTGACTGAAGATCGATTGCAGTTGCATTTTCAGCATTCGACAGCAACGGACAAGGGGGAATTTGTTGATGCAGATTTTGTGTCCGATGCTTGTCGAATAGATTAGTTTTATTTTACGCTGAATTTGTAATAGTTAGTGAAACGGTCTATCGAACGTGTATAGACCCGCTCGTTTGAAGTGGTCAAACGAGAGGGTTATTCGGTTGACTGTGTGTGTTTGCAAGACAAGGGGTGTGACTATAAATAGAAAACCCTTGCCATTTGCAACACTTGGAGTTTTTAGGAGGTTTGAGACCTCACCGGGAGAGATCACCACTTGGTCTCTCCCCGGATGTATACTTCTTTGGTATTAGTTCGGTTATCATGTAATCGGGCCGATTTGTAATGTTTTACTACCGGATTAATACAAAGTTGTTTGTTTATCATCTCTAATCTCTCCCGTCTTGAACCGATCTCACACGAATCACGGTTTCGGTCACGAAACTCGGTCCTACAAGTGGTATCAGAGCCTTGGCTCTTCTCCTTGTTAAAACCGAGTGTTTTTCATGTTGTTCTTCAAGTTTTTAAAAGTCTGATTTTCTGAAAAATCGGGTTTTTGCTGAGTGTGTTTATCAAAACTTTGTTATGTTCATGTTTGCATGTTTATTTTGTTGGTTTTGATTACAGTTTAGCAAAAGTTTGTGTTTGAAATATCAAAGGTTTTCCAGAATATTCTTGATGTTCATCTTTGTTCAAATTGGTTTTTGATAAAATTACCTGTTTGATCTTCGAAGATATATTTTCAAAGTTGTTTATGCTTTGAAATTTGGGTTTTGATTATAATATTGTTATTATAGATCAAGTTGGTAAGGTTAATCATCTCGGTTGGTGAAGCAGCATTGTGCAGTTGACAAAGGGGTACTTGTGTCAGACTGTTCCCACCTTCTAAATCTTCTTTTTCGGCGAATCAACTTTTTCAACTAATCAGAAACTTTTCAAAAATTTTCGACGGATCAAAACATATTGTTGGGCCTGTTTCGTCATTCACAAGCCCAAGATCCATCTGGACCAGCGAATTTGGCTCTAGGCGATTTTAACAGACTCGCAGACTATTTCAGCGAATTTGATTTCAGCGAATTTGATTTCAGTAACCAGCGAATTTGATTTCAGTAACCAGCGAAATTGCTTGACCCGGCGAACTCAAATCCAAAGGCGACTTTGGTAACCGTGTAATCGTCCTCAGCGAGATTATTACGGTTTTTCGGCGATTTTACTGATCGTCGTAATAGCGAGAATAGGCAGCGAAATTCAGCAGCATAACCAGCGAACTTAATAAGACCAGCGAAAAAAAAAAAGCCAGCGAATTAACAGGGTGGAATTTCTGATTGTCGCACAAGTAACTGGGCTTCTAAGTGGGCTTCTGGTGGAATTTTTTTTTGGGCTGCAGATGTGAGTTGCACAAGACAAGCTAGTCGAACAAGTTGTTGACTCGCACAAGAGTTGTTTAGTCGCACAAGTAGTTGGGCTTGCACAACAAATAATTTGGGCTTCTATTTGGGCTCGTTTTCGTCGCCTATCTTTCAAGAAGTGTGGTTCATCGCGTTGTATCACAAGACTTGTTTCGTCGGATCTTTGTTTCGCGGGATTTTGTTTTATCAAGATATTAAAAAAAAAATTGTATAAGTGATTTAACTGTTTGTTTGAGGTGTGATTTTCAGGTATTCATTTTTCTTGATCAAAAATGAATCCAAGATGGGGTACTCCGGTAAATACAGAGATGTATTTTGGTACTCCGTCTCCAGATAGTGGAAAGTATACAAATACCAGTTTATCTCCTGCATGGGCCGAATCTCCCGCACCGAAACGACCTATCAGAGCAACTGATATGTTCGGAAATCCATTACCTGTTCGATCTACCGGACCAACAGATCTGTACGGAAATCCGCTTCAACCAGTTCCTCAACCAGTGCCTCAACAGCAAACCCAAAGGCCTCCTATGACAACAGATTTATATGGCAATCCGATACAAGTTCCAGCAAAGCCAACTCAAACAACAGACTTGTATGGAAATCCTCTACAGCCAGCTCCACAACAGCAAGTCTATCGGCCATCTACTGTAATCGCTTGTTTTGCTGAGGTTGTCAAGGTTTTAAATCACGCCAGTGGTGGAGAATCTTCCACCAATGGTGAAGAATCTTCTGAGGATGAAGACTCTTCTGGTTACAGTAGAAGTTCGGATGAAGAATCCTCAAGTTCAGGTGATGATCATGTGGATGAGACATCAAGTGCGTCAGTCGATGCAAATATTGATGAGCTTTTGGAGGAAGCTGCAGCAGGAACTGATAGAAGATCTATTTTGATGGATCAAGCTGGTTATTCTTCGTCTTCTCTCCATTCAGCCTTTATGGCTAATGTCGACAGCTCATCAAGTCAGGTATGTGTCGATGAACCCACTGCTGCTATTTGTGATCATTGTGCTAGATTAAGTGATAGATGTGCTGATTTGGATGCAAACATGTCTGAGTTGCAAGGCAAACATGATGCTTTACAAGCTAGTTTGTTTGACTTGCAAGACAAACATGTTTCGTTGAATGATAAGTGGTGTGAATTGCAAAGCAAACACGAGGCTTTGCAAGAGAAATATGATGTGACATTCATCCACAATCAAAAGTTGACCGTGGATCTTTCTAAGTGCACAGAAGCCAACATGTTTTATGAAAACCATGAAAAGGAATTTAAATCGATGATTGAAACATTAAAGAAAGATAAAACAGAGCTGACAAAAATGGTTTCCAGAAAACAAACTGACATAAATTTGTATATCACACGTCTTGAGATAATGCAAAAAGAAATGGCTTGTGTGAAAACTGAAAGTGGGGCGATCCAACTTAAGCTAGACAGTTATTTGAGCTCTAGCTATGTGTTGGATCACATCATTGACGTACAGAAAGAAAAACGGGATGTCACATGCATTAGATACAAGAAATGTCCACCACCTGTGAGACACAATTATGATGCCATGCCTGACGAGGAGGATAGAACTTTCTTTGAACCATCTGTTCCTCTAGATGTTAATGAATTTGCAGCAGGACTCGGATACAAGAAAGAGGTATCATCAGATTCAGATGTGTCAGCAGATACATGTGTGTCTTCTGCCGAACCGAATCAGGCTCCTCCAGTTGTGATTGAGGATACTGATTCTTCTGATGATGAATCCGATGATACTGACTCAGCAAAGTCTGATGTGGTGATCAAAGAAGAGGACATACCTCTTGAGAATCACATTCTTTGTGATCCACCTGCAAAACCGTCTGTGATTGCTACAGCCAAGTCTGTTGAATCCTCATCTGGAAGCTGTGAAAGCGTGAACTTGCTTTACACATTGATTGGATCTGATAAAATATATTCAGACAAGGATTTCCCTATAAAAAATGTCAATCAATCTTTGATTGATAAAGTTTTTGAAGATTCTACCAGTAAGTTTTTGGGAAAGTCGAGCCCAGGAGTTGTAGTAACTCAGTGTGCTCCTATCCCAAAATCCGAAGTTAGAAAGAAATATGGGAATCAAAAATTGCAAAAACAAAACAATCAACGAAAGCAAAATCACGCTGCCCAAGGAAATGGAAAAGGCAAACAGAGCCAAAACAAGAAAAAGGACAAGAAGGTAAACTTTGTGAAATCAAAGGGAACGGACAAAATTGAAACGTTTGAAAACAAATCTAACTTAGATTTTGTTAAACAAGCAACAGTGTTGAAAAGAAATGAACCAAACTGTTCGAAACCTAGTACCTCGAGATCACAAAGTTCATCATCATCGGCAAGACGATCACATGATACTTCGGGGTTTGTTGAACGAAGATCATGTTTTGAATGTGGTACAATTGGACATATAATTCGAAATTGTCCATATCTTCATAAACAAAAAGGCAAAGTTGGAGATCCCCGTGACCAAACTGACCGTAAGCAATCTGTTTCTGTTAAACAAGATCCCCGTCTTGTAAAAGAAAGGGAAAAGAAACAGAAAAGCAAACAACGAAAAGAAGTTGAAAAGGCGTTAAAACCGGAGGTTTCCCAAACAAAATCTGTTAAATCGGATGTTAAACATGAAAAACAAAAACAGATTTGGAAACCAAAACCAGTAACTGTTTCAGGGGGAGCTACATCAATTCCGAATCATCGGGAAATGGATGTCACAATCCTCGATGATGACGGACGACCCAAGTCTGTGAAGGCTTGGGTCCCCCTCTCCAACTAATCTCTGAATGAGTGTGCAGGATGTTCCAGGAGGAACTATTGATAGTCTTAGGATTGTTGATAGTGGAGCGTCCATGCACAAGATTGGCGACAGAAGGCTCCGAAATATTGTTACATCTAGGAGAATATTGTTGCCATTGGTGGAGAGAAAAGAAAAGGGAAAGAAGACAAAAATGTCTGATGCAAGAATGATGATGAAAGAATTTGACCACTTCGACAAAATGAAGATCATTCCAAAGTTTGGTTGTTATGGTTTTTGATCGGGTCAACATGAAAGATTCCAATGAAAAGTGCGCGCCTGTAGCACGTCTGAAGCTTTTCAAAGATTCATGGATTTTTCTTCCACAAGAAGTTCAAAGTCCACAAGATGAACGTGTAGGGTACTTTTCTCCACGGTGTGATTGAAGAAAATGTGTTGGTTGATCAAACTACACCGGGTGTGCGGATGCCTTGGCGTGGATTGAACAACCGCACACTACTTCTCAAAGAGAAAGACAAAGACCTTCGCTGGTGCAATGTGGAAGACCAGCCGGACCCAGAGGTTTCTGATCTTGTTGCTGTCAAGAGATTTCTCAGTAGCTACAAAAATCGACTTTGAAGTCCACACCGGGTGGATATCCAGTTTGGGAGAACACTCAAAATCCTTGCAATGCACGAAGCAGTTGCAGGATACGGTTTTGAATTTCTAATCTCTCCTATACTTGTCGATATTTTAGCTGCTTTATGAATTATTATCATCTCATACAGCACTCTCTGACCAGACACGTTGATCTCGAATATCACCTCACACGTGATTGTTTCACTATGAAACTCATCAATGTTGTCATGGTCCGCACCGATGACCAACGTGCCGACCTTTTTACCAAAGCATTTGACAAATCAAGATTTGACTACTTATTACTGGTAAACGGCGTTAAGGTCAAGCAAGAGTAAAACCAACATCGGAAAATCATTTTTGTAAATACCTTTGCGTTTTAAATTTAGCTTAGTTTGTTGATTTTAGGGGGAGTAAACCCAAAATTTGAAAATCCAAAAACATTGAAAAATTTCAAAAACACAAAAACAATAGAAAAGCAAAAATGAGTTTCCTGGCGAGAAAAAGAGAAAATGATAGTACATCAGTGGTCTGTCTAAACCTCTTTAAACCTTAAATGAAAAACGATAAGCAGCTCTATATAAGATGTATCGATAGGCTCACAATCATTTTAAAGTGTGCAGGGTGATATAAACTTAAATCGACTGAAGACCAGGTGGGAACCATTCATTGGCATATGGTCTTAGTACCGAAATTTCGTTTGAGAGATTGCCGAGGTTCTGAGATATTCGGTCTTTATGCTGCTTATCATCTGGGTATCATGGTTGTATCTTTTACCGAAAAATAACGGGGACGCAAGTCTAGATCTTCCATGATATTATACATACGTGTACATACTGCATTCGACCTCAATAAGTGATAAACAATCACATGTCCAAACAAATAAGTGATAATATATCACATTTATCCGGGAGTCAAGTTCGTCTCTTTGCTGTACGAAAGTACTGACCTGTTCACGGACTTGCTCCTGTGCCCTCATGCATATGAAAATCAAGTTCCTCATCAATAAGTGATTCTATCACATAGGGCTTGTTTTCAATCAAAATAAGTGAGAATCTCACATCATATACGGTCAAACAGATGATAATCGGTATACTCACCGGTAAGATGAACCCTCGTGCATACCTTGATACGGGAATGTGTCGTGATGTGGATGAACACCGGTCGGTAAGTATAAATCATACCTTAACGTATCCCCTCGCCATGATTACATCTGATAAGTTGAGCTTATGTGGACAACAATACCGATAATTGTTATAGGATGCTTATCTTAATGTTAACTAATTGAACAAAGAGAGCGTTTTGGCATGACCGTACACTGATATGATTCTCTTACCCTCGAAACTCACAAAAAGAATGTCTGTAAATATTTATTTAATGCTTTCAGTTTCTGCATCTTTGTATATATTTATTTACTGCTTTCTGTCTTTACTTTCGAAATATTCAAAAATACCAAAAAGATTTTAGGTGTGTTTTAATATAAACTTTCTAAAAAGCCAAAAAGATTTTATTTCTATCTTATTTTCGATCGTACGATGTTGGATCTCGAGTCTTCGTTACCTGAAACCTGAACGAAAACCGAAAATGACTAAATCTTTATAAACGGTCGAAATTTGCAAAGTGTTGAAAGTTAAAATTTGAAATGGATAAAGTATTTTAAACTTTCAAACTGTCGGACGGTGTTTGATTAAACAATGGTCACACGTGTGTCGTTTGTTTATGTTACGATATTCCAAGCAGTTGTTCTCATTACGCGTTTAGATTTCTTGCATGTGCAGATTCTAAAGGCAAGGAGAACATGGTCGATGACAAGCTTCGGAATGAAGACACGACGTGAAGACACTCAAATGATGAAGATGATCGAGTTGCCGCTGATCCATCATCAACACCACAAGGATCTCAAGTTGTAAAGATCAAGACATTCACGAGCATAACTCAAGGGGGAGCTTATGTTAAGGGGGAGTTTGTCAACACACTTCCTACATGAAACGGGGAGTTTGTTGATACACTTTCTGCTTACTACGCGTGAAGATTTTGAAGATCCTCCGACATGGAAGACATGGAAGTTGAACCTCACGAGTAGCGTCCAAGGGGGAGTTTGTTGATACATATTATGTGGACGCGACTTGGTTCGGTTCAACTCGTTTCGGTTCGACCCGGTTAGGTTCGGCTCAAGCCCGACGTCACGACATTCCTCCGTCGTGCGTCCCAGAGTTCGACACGCGAAGCACGGAGTGCCGCGAGCCGTTTCCCGCTGCCACATCATCATGACATCATCATGATGATGTCATGATGATGTCATCATGTTGACTATGTGACTAAACTTCAAAGATATGAAACATGTACGTGCATCTCAACAGTTTGCATGTTGGGCTTCTCTCTCACATTGGGCTTTGACCAATCTTGGGCCGGACACAAGGAACCCAATCGCACAAGTGTGGAGAACAAATATAAATACCGAAAACAAGTGTTTTCGGTGGTGGGTGTGTGCAACGGACAAGACAAAGCAGCGCACAAGTGAGCACCGGAGAGAACCGAGAGAGAAGTTTTAGTGTGTTTGTGTTTAACCGGATCTTGTATCATCTTGTACTCGTACTCTTATCATAAACATACAAGTGTGTTAAACTTTGAATCTTTGGGTCTTGTATCTCGTGTTCTTGTCGTGTTCTATCTCGGTTTGCTTTCCCGGTTGGATTCCGCACAACCGGGTTGGTTTGTACACAAGGATTAGGCGACTAGATCCTCCCCTAGCCGGACCTACAATAAGGAAATGTCTTGGTACCGGATATTGTTTCCGGTGACATCAATATATACATATGAGTTTTTGGCGGTTCGGGAATTGGCGGGTAACTGTTCTTGACAGTTATTTGAAAAGCTTTCCCGCTTATCTACCGATTATTACATAAGTATATCATTAACTAACTAATAAGTGGTTCTAATTATATATATCCGAACAGAAATAATAATATGTAAACATAACTTAGTTTAATAAATCTAACATAACCCCCTTAAACTAGGTTATGTTTACGAGCTTGATCCAGTACGCTACGATTTGCTTCATCCATTGCCCATTTTGCATAGTTGAAATTGAAACGCTTCCTTCGTTTTCCTTTATTCCAGTCTTCATCATCAACACCTGCAAATAAGGCAACTAGTTCCATCTCGGCAGAATCTTGTTGAGTAACTCCTGCGTTCTTTGAACTTCCTTGACGACCGCCGGTGGACGTTCCTTCTTCCAAAACAGTCTCCTTGTCCTGCATTTTCTTTTGAACTTGCTTGAACTTGTAGTAGTACTCTAGGACATCAAGATACGCGGCATATGTGACTCTCATGTAATCACCGTCTTCATAATTGAATCCCAGATCCTTAGCTATTGCAGGCCATGTGTTTTCCGTGGTTACATTTCGATAACCCCCGTCCATGGCCACGAGTAAATACAGACTCAGCAGATTAACCTTTCTCATGTATGAAGCTATTGGTGGAACCGTTCTAGTTTTTATTCCCATGTAATTGAACAAGAACCATTTAACCAATTCTTCAAACTTTGAATCAAGTATATGTTTATACTTGAGAACAAAGTCTCGATCATCTAATAAATCCATAAACGCTCTGCAGTCTTCGAATTCTTTGAATTCCATGGCCTTAACAATCATGATACTCCAATCTGTCTCTTGTGTAGACAGATGAAGTTCTTCAAAATAGGAATTCAAATATTTTTCTTTGAATTCATCATCATACACGCTTTCATCTAATATTCTCTGTTTTTCATTTAACCCGATTTCCTCCTCTCTTGTGAGACAATTCAAGTTATTCACAGGATTATTCACCGGAGAAGAAAACATTGGATAAATTCTACAAGTATCACCGGCCGTTTTGACCGTATATCCTTGCAGTGTCAATTGATCCAAACTTAATACATTTCGATCGAGTTCCGGTGAATAAAAAACGCTTTGAATTCTCATGGTTTCATTTCTTGTTTTTATTTCTACTGATCCAACCCCTCGTGTGAACAGGAAATTATGTTCACCAGTGCGTGTATCAACCCCAATGATGTGTTTAATTCGTTTAAACACGTTTAAGTTTCCGGCAATATGATGTTTAAATACAGAACTTACGTACCAAATGTCGCTCCATAGCCCTCCTTCGGTACCAACGACAATCATTTCTTGATGATTGTTAATCTCTCCTTCTTGTCTCTGTATACCCTCATTTACTGCTTGCCGTATTAACTGTGTCGCTTCATTGGTTTCTTTCCTTTTACACGCGTGAATCTGATGCCCTGGTTGGTGACAATAGTAACATGTCTTCTCTCTCTGATTTCGTTTAGTTTTGCCTTTTGCTTCATCCGTGCAGTGTTGACAAGGGAGCAACGTGGAACTGGGTTTAATTTCGGTTTTGTTCATCTTCCCCAACACCGCTCTGATACCACTATGTTGGGGATCAGAACTTGAATTTGTGTTGATGCAGATTTTCTGTCCGATGCTTGTCGAATAGATTAGTTTTATTTTACGCTGAATTTGTAATAGTTAGTGAAACGGTCTATCGAACGTGTATAGACCCGCTCGTTTGAAGTGGTCAAACGAGAGGGTTATTCGGTTGACCGTGTGTGTTTGCAAGACAAGGGGTGTGACTATAAATAGAAAACCCTTGCCATTTGCAACACTTGGAGATTTTAGGAGGTTTGAGACCTCACCGGGAGAGATCACCACTTGGTCTCTCCCCGGATGTGTACTCCTTTGGTATGGTTCGGTTAGCTTGTTAATCGGGCCGATTTGTAATGTTTTACTACCGGATTAATACAAAGTTGTTTGTTTATCATCTCTAATCTCTCCCGTCTTGAACCGATCTCACACGAATCACGGTTTCGGTCACGCAACTCGGTCCTACAATTGGTATCAGAGCCATGGTGCCAGATTTAGTAAATCTAACCGTTTACTAAGTCACATGTGCTCTAGATCTGTGATTTTAGTGATTTTTGTTCAAGAATAAAAGTTGGGTGAAAATGAGAAAAACTCAGATCTGGACCCGAATTTTCAGATCTGTGCTGAAACAAGTGTTGGGTTTTATGTTTTTCACCTAAATATTCAAGTTATCATCATCAAAAATTGTATACAAAGTGTTTTCGTCAAATCTGCAAAATTGAACAGAGGCTGTGTTCTTGATGTTCTTGGCGGCTGCTTAAAGAAACTAGGGTTTCTTCATACCCCGAAAGATGAAAAAGGTGCTCGAAAGATGAGACTTTGGGTCGAAGGATCCAGATCTGGATCGAAAGATACCAGATATTTGTGGGAACCCTCAACAACTTCAAAAGATGATCCTCGAAGGATATCTTTCGACCTGATCCATCTTTCGAAAAGTCTGATCAGCTCAAAGGATATCTTTCGACCTGATCCATCTTTCGAAAAGTCTGATCATCTTCTTTTATTTGGGGGAAAATGCAAAGGTGAAGTGGTTTTTGACGGTGGAATAGAAAGGAAAAGAGGAAGAAGATGACGGCACAAATTTTTTTTGGGGTTTTTGTTTTGTATCGAGACAAACAAAGAAACAAAATAAAGGGGTGTTTGACTTTAGAGGGTGTGTATCGAAGAGAGAGGAAGACAGAAAATGTTGTCGGCTGAGGATGTTGATTTTGGGGGGATGCTTTCTAATATTTTTTTTAAAGGTGTGATATGTAATGACAATTTTTGTTGGGTTTACATATTGATTTTGGCATTGGGCCAGCCATTCCTTACAAAGCAACTATATTGGGCCAGCATTTCATTTTTCACGAAAACAATTTGGATTTGAAAAACAAACCAATTTTCGTGGACTTGAATTGAGAGTTTTGGGTCTGATCATAATTGATTGGCTGGGCTCACAACTTCCTTCATGGGCTGATCCAGTGTTTCCTTGTGGGACTTTTAAAAAAAATAATAATAATAATAATAATATCTAGACCCACATGGAAGAAAAATTATAATGGTGGTTGACTCGTTGATGGAAGCTGGGTTTCAGATAGTGAAGGTCGGGTTTTTCGCAATGGATATTTGAATCGAGCTTCAATGTCGAAATTTGTACGGGTTCGGGAGCACGCGGGATGATGCGGCATGATGAAAACAAAAGATGATGATATTTTGAAAATTGTGGGGTAGTCACAGTTACCGATGCAAATGTCAAAAATGGTGACGCGACTATTATGGGCCAAAAACGAAAACGGTATGTTCACTTCCGCACGTCAATGTTTATGATTGTTATCGGTTATTCGTAAATGTTCGAAAGCATTTTGTTTATTGTCATATTCTCGCATTTGAAAACGAACGTATGAACCTGGAATGTCAATACCGGTCCTAACGAGTTCACAAAGTCTTTGGAGGGATACAAGTCGGATCCCACGGGGTACTAGGCGAAATTTCTTTATCAACTAGAATATGCAACGAAGAAATCTTTTTTGTTTATTGTCATATTCTCGCATTTGGTAACGAATGAATGAACCTAGAATGTCAATACCGGTCCTAACGAGTTCACAAAGTCTTTGGAGGGATACAAGTCGGATCCTACGGGGTACTAGGGGACGTTCTTATTCAACTAGAATATGCAAAGAAGAAAGTCGTTTTCGTGATTTTTCGGAACCGAGAACATTCAATGAAGATTGACGACAGTTCCGCTTAGTGGAGGGAATTGGTGAACATTTGACGACAGTTTCTTTGAAGTGGAGAGAATCTGTTAAGGTTTAGAGATTTTACCAAAGAAATGGGGGGATAAAAAAATTTCAAATGTTGAATTTCTTCGGTAAATTTCTAAACGCAATCACAGGTGGTAGAGTTTGTGATTTTCTGGTGATACAAACGGTTCGGCGTGGAATGTTTTGCACATACACATATTTGAGGATTTTAATTAATTCTCCAGCCAGCGTGAAGGGTTTTGCACGGAAAAATACAGGTTTCTAAAGTCTACAGTAGTTACAAAAGCGCTGTTCACTGAAGACCTGGGGAATCTTTATGAAAGCTGATAGTTCAAGACTGAAGACCTGCAGGATTCGGTTTTGGGTTTGATGTTTCTTTGGGATTTTACAGGGATCTGGGGGTAACTCAATTCGTTGAGTTTGCAAACGATGTACTTGGTCTAGCTGACTTCCTGAGTACTGATGCTGAAGATCCGTAGTGCATTACGTGGTCAACTTCACAAAGGCGAGACAATGAGATCTGGATGTAATTCAACTAAGCATGCTGGTTGAGCTTGCAAGGGATACACTTGGTCTAGCTGACTTTCCTGAGTGTTGATGCTGAAGATTAAAGTGCATTACTTGGTCGATTCCACAAAGACGGTTTACAGAAGACAGTTCACCAGAAATCTCTACCAATGTAGTATGCTTGAAGATCAAGACTTGATGCAGTTTTTTAAAGAATGGAACCCTTATCAAATGCCGGTTGGAGTATTGGAAGATCAGCGGAAGATCGGTCAATTGAGCCTTTTGAGGAAATTGCACAACACCCAACACGGATATGCATACTTTGAGGGGGAACTATGTTACAAGGAGCGTCAAGATACTACTTACCTGGATCATCGGTCAAGGGGGAATTTTGTTAACACAGAGAAGATGAATACTTGACTGAAGATCGATTGCAGTTGCATTTTCAGCATTCGACAGCAACAGACAAGGGGGAATTTGTTGATGCAGATTTTGTGTCCGATGCTTGTCGAATAGATTAGTTTTATTTTACGCTGAATTTGTAATAGTTAGTGAAACGGTCTATCGAACGTGTATAGACCCGCTCGTTTGAAGTGGTCAAACGAGAGGGTTATTCGGTTGACCGTGTGTGTTTGCAAGACAAGGGGTGTGACTATAAATAGAAAACCCTTGCCATTTGCAACACTTGGAGATTTTAGGAGGTTTGAGACCTCACCGGGAGAGATCACCACTTGGTCTCTCCCCGGATGTGTACTCCTTTGGTATGGTTCGGTTAGCTTGTTAATCGGGCCGATTTGTAATGTTTTACTACCGGATTAATACAAAGTTGTTTGTTTATCATCTCTAATCTCTCCCGTCTTGAACCGATCTCACACGAATCACGGTTTCGGTCACGAAACTCGGACCTACAATTTGCAGCGGAAGTATTAACATCATTCGAATACATATTTGATAATGAACCGAATTGGATTTGCATAGTGTGTGTTTGTGATGAAATCAAGATATAAAACAATAGTGGACAGATCGATATTGAATAAGGAAATGTCTTGGTACCGGATATTGTTTCCGGTGACATCAATATATACATATGAGTTTTTGGCGGTTCGGGAATTGGCGGGTAACTGTTCTTGACAGTTATTTGAAAAGCTTTCCCGCTTATCTACCGATTATTACATAAGTATATCATTAACTAACTAATAAGTGGTTCTAATTATATATATCCGAACAGAAATAATAATATGTAAACATAACTTAGTTTAATAAATCTAACATACGTCTCCTACGAATGAGTTTGGCTACAAAACTAGTCTCAGATTTTGATGAAGTTTTGCACTTATTGCATAAGAAAAGAAATCAAATTGTAAGCTGAATTCAGTAATGGTGCGCCAACTCCTTCACGAGTTAAAGAAAACATATGCTACATATCTTGAACCAAATAAGGATGAGTTGCTTCATTAGGCACCTCAAATTGAGAATCTTTGTCGAGCTCTTGTTTGATACCTATCCTAATTCAAGGAGTGTGGTAGCTATTTGGATTGCACATTGAGAACCTGGTACTAATTATGCAGAACCTGCACTGTAAGTTAATGTCTTCACCCTTACCAACTTATCTATGGACCACTTTGGAATAAAATGCCCTGAAAGGTTAAAACTGATAAAGTGGTCTTCCTGAATAGCATGGTGGATACTCAAAACTAAAAACTAAATCGTATTTCAACGTTTATTAAACTAACAGTGTGCTAATGTTTGAAAATCATATGAAAGCTGTAGGGAGAAACAAAGCTCAACATTTACATACTAGATAGTTTCTTGTAATGCATCCCCATTGTCATAAAAATGCCGACGGCAATTGTATAAAAATTGTTAAATGTTTTGGTCAAAACGTAAAACAAGTATAATAGATCGACTTGGCTAAAATATTTAATTTACTCTAAGCTGGCTGGGTTGCACCGTCCGTTACCCACATTTAAGTCCTAACACTAAGGCAATATTAAAAAGTAAATGGATCCTTCAAGTAAATGGAATTCTTCATTTCAAATAAGAGCAAGCTCAGAGGCTGGAAGAATTGGGACGGTACTAGCTTGCGGAGTGAGAACACTCCGGCAGATGGGAGGTCTGTGCAATTACCCCCCCCCCCCCCCAGAGGCTGGAAGAATTCAGTATCAAGATCAGTTATCAAATCACAATGTTATTACAGGCTTCAAGTCAGGTCACCTTTGTTTGTTTGAGATGTCCAAGATAATGTTCTAACACTAAAAAAGTTTCAGGTTTTAGCTCTTGGATCACTCCATGTTCCGAGGACACGAGTTTTTCTTTCAATCATATAAACAGTTCTAGTTGTTCAATTTGTTTCAGTGTGTTAAATATGGTTTCAAATTGTTGCTTGGTATGGTTTTGACCTTAAAATGCATTTCAAGAAACAACTATCCCTTCCCAACCAAATTCACTAGTTATCACAATGCGCACTTAAGCATGATACTATAACAAATATGTTAGAAATATAAACTTAGCATATATATTTATTATTATTATTATATAATATTATAGTTATTATAGGTTTATTATGGATATGGCAGTTATTCTCCTTAACTGCCGATTATATAGGTATATATATACAAACATTCATGTATCATTAGAGTTACCAAGATATTTCAATAATATCCATATACGTATGTTTCTTTGTGTTTCTGTTGTTCTCCGTATACAAACACACACTCGTACATAATCACACACACGAACACGGATACGATGTCGATTAAGATGATGGCTTCCGCTGTCCGGATCGCCAACATGTGGTATCAGAGCTCATGGTTAGAAAACGAAGAATTAGGATCAAAATTACATGATCCTGGGAAGATACGGATGAAGAAAATGGAAAACAAACACGGGAAGAGGCGAGAAACAAATAGCGATTCCAATTATATGAGTCCCCGATTACGCGCGATTGCAATCTTGAAACAAGAGATTGCAATAATGGAATTGCAAGACGAAATTGCAATAATGGAATACGAATCGGGACGTCACGATGATAACGGAGATGCAGGCGAGGTAATGACACGGAAAGAAGAAGACGTTTCCGAAAGAGATGAGATGGCCTGTGAAGATGTTCTGGATAAAAGGAATGAAGAACAGGAAACAAAGGATGATCACGAAGAAGAAGAGAATCGATCAAGAATATACGATTCCAGACACACCCGGATGAAGAAGGAAAATAGGGGATATGGAGACGGACAAGAATCCAATCCCGATCGCACGACTCCGCGATCACGCGAGTTTGGAGAATGGAAGCAAGAGATTCTAATGAAAGTAGAACACGAAATCGATTTATTAGAACGAGAATCAGAAGGGAGACAAGGAGAAACAGGGAAGTTCGAGAATCCGATGTCATCGGAATTGTTTCTTCAAGAAACAGAGGACGATGAAAAAGGGATGAGAAGAACAATGGCACAGATTAGCGACAAGCAAAGAAAAGGTATTGCGACAGAAACAGGACTTTTAGCGACGGATGAAAAGGTAGTAGCAACAACAGATTGGAAATTAAGCGATCCCGATATCGAAAATTTCAGAACTATCTTACTCGGCATCACGAAACAAATCAAGGTGGATCTATGGACGCATCATGACAAGTTTAAAGAAAAATGCGTTTATCATCAAAGCCGACGTGACGAGCCATTACCGATGCTAAGTTTAGGGGATGGTGTTAGAAATATAAACTTAGCATATATATTTATTATTATTATTATATAATATTATAGTTATTATAGGTTTATTATGGATATGGCAGTTATTCTCCTTAACTGCCGATTATATAGGTATATATATACAACATTCATGTATCATTAGAGTTACCAAGATATTTCAATAATATCCATATACGTATGTTTCTCTGTGTTTCTGTTGTTCTCCGTATACAAACACACACTCGTACATAATCACACACACGAACACGGATACGATGTCGATTAAGATGATGGCTTCCGCTGTCCGGATCGCCAACAAAATAAACGTACCCAATATAATCCCACTTATGTCAGGGGAAGGTGTGATGAGGGCAAACTTTTCCTCTATCCCAGGAGATAGAGAGATTGCGTGCTCCCGCCAAGACCCCAGCTCGATTTAGCAGAATACTATATATGCACCAAATCTAGTAGTGTATATCCGAACAACAATAGCTTTTTACCAGCTAATCAATTAAATTTCCAGAACAAAAGGGACTTGCATAAACTCAGACATGATGAACAAAAAGAATTAAGGATGTCCATGCCGGTATCTGTTGTATTACTGATCTGAAAAGACAGTACTATGAAGACAAAGCAGAAATCAAATGTCTAAATTCGATTGATATGATATTTATGACAGTGAAAAGAATCATATGGAATCACAGCAATGAACTCTTTCGATTTCATCATATGGCAAGCCAACCAATTTTATGCAAATGAAAATACTTGGAACTACTATGCAAAAACCACTCTGGCAGGATCTATATCAAAACTAAAAAATAAATGTATTCCAGCTTCAAATTGCCATTCCAGCTTTGGCTGGGTAGCAGACTCTTGCCTCTTGGAGAAAGACCAGGATTCAAACCTAACATGAGGTGTAATTTAGTATTTATTGGTGTAGGGGCGGATCCAGCCCACATTTGTGGGTTCTTAGGAACCTAGTGCGTTTGGAAAAAAACCGAAAAAATTAGTGAGAACTTTGTAGAATTTAGAAAAAAAAATAGTGAGAATTAATGAGAATTTACCAAAAGGAACCCATTAGAATAAAATCCTGCATCCGTCATTGATTGGTGTAGTTTAGGAGTAAGGGTAGAAAGCAACTATTGTTACACTAATAATGTTTTAAAATCAAATGTTATTTGATGTGCTGCCGTTTTTAATTACATGAGTTGTCTTTATATATCAACTAACTATATTGAAATGCCCCAGAGAATAAATAAAGCAATGGGCCAGGAACTAATGTAACATGTAAATCAATATATCAAACACTCAAATATTCAACTTTTAAAGAAAGTTAAGAACAAAAACAATACTTCACCATGCCACATTATTTTTATGGAGTTTGTTTTATTAAACTTAGGAATGATAATCATTGAAAACTAAAACCAAACAGTCCACTTATTATTATGCAACTAAAAAACAACAGATTTAAAAGCGTTTTGACGAAAACGGCCCATATGTCTTGCGAAGAGTCTCTGGGGTATGGCCATCGAGGGAACTCCCAGGAAAGAGAACCTGCAAAAGTAGTACAGCGAAGTACATTAGCGACGACATAATGATGTATAAATTTATTTATAAAAGTGAATACATATGTAGAGTGTTTTCTTTACATCAAGTTCATTCTGCACTTTCTTGGTTCTCTTCTTCTTGGACCTAAGTGGCCTTTTGCCTGTCATGGCAATCAGATCTTTTTCAATCTCCTCTGGTGTGAGCGAAATGGAGAATCTTAGCGGTTTTGGCTGACCACCTTCTTCTTGTAGATCCAGCTGCTTCTTCAACTTGACATTTTGGTTTTTTGCAGCAACCCTACTTGAGATTGTTGTCTCAGTTGGCTGTGATGCATTGGTCCCACTGTTTTGTCCTAGGATTTGATCAGGACTTTTCTTTTCAAAATGTGCCAAATCAGCAAAAGCATGAATTTGGGGATAGTTTGAGTTTTGTGAAGCCATTGTTTCTTCAAGTTTGTAACACAAAAGTGATTGAAATATGATAAGTGATTTCATGAATATATAGACACACGGATGTTTGACAACAACGATAATAAAAGGGCAATAAATGGTGTTCATACTCTTAATATCATATGTTGATAATAAGATTTTCTTTCAAAAGTGGATTTGAATTTACAGCTAAGACCAAAATTTCATTCAAAATAGTTTCATATTGAAGAATTTACTTGTTTTCTATTTGTGTTTCTTTTTCTTAAGCACATCAGTAATGTTGAGTTAATACATTTTGTAATACTAATTACATTACCTATTTTACACGTGTGATTATGTGTTAATTCAAACTGTATCAGGTTATGTCCACCTTTGTTTTGCTTGATTAAAAAATTAGTATTAAATGGTAATGGGGAACATTAAATTGTTAAGGACTAATATGACGCTCTTAGTTTTCACTTTTCAGGTAAGCTATTAATCCTCCTTCAATAAAAAAAGAAAAAGAAAAAAAAAAAAGAGAAGGTATTTAATGTCAAAAATTAAAAATGGACTAATAACTTGTAATTTTATTGGATTTGAAACATTATAAGATAATATCTTGTACCAACATTTACTAAAAATAATATTACATATTTTTTAATCCTTGTGCCTAACTACTTATTTACCAAATATTATACTAGAACCAATAAAATATTAGAACCATTTAAGACTTTATTAGAACATAGTGAAACTTTTCTAACTAAGGTGAATTCGCGCTCCGTGACAGGGCGAAACGACATTTAACAAAATTTTAATGCAAATGTAAGCATGTAAAAAACAACATTAACGTAATGGAACAGACAGAAAATAGATTAAAAAGAACTTAAGAAATAACAAATAAGAGTTAGAAACAAACAAAAGTTTAAAAAGTATTATAAAAACCGCGTGTGGTAGCAGGGCGCGTATAAGGGTAACTCGATTATGAAAGGTAATGATTTTTAACAAAATCTGAATAGTAACGTAGACTCGACTTAATTTAAAAAGTAACGTTAACATTACGGGCCGAACACAAAAATGAATTTGAAAAAGTTAAACAATTTAAACAAGGGATATTGGATTTTATCACCCCTAAGTATACCCCTAAGTATTGGCTATTGACCACTGCCATCCCCAACTATTACTTTGATGTCCGCCACCCCCAACTTAACACTTAGTGTTTTCTGTCACCACGTCGTTAACTAATCACTAACTTTTGATCCTGTTACTATACATTTGGGGTGTCATAAGATCCCTAAAACCTTCCTAAAATCCCTATGACACCCCCAAAAGTGTAGCAACAGGATCTAAAGTTAGTGATCAGTTAAGTTAACGATGTGGCGACAGAACACACTAAGTGTTAAGTTAGGGGTGACGGACGTCAAAGAGATAACTAAGGTGGCAGCGACCAATAACCAATAGTTTGGGGTGATAAAATCCAATAACCCTAAACAATAACATATAAGACTTCAAAAACAAAAGTTAAAAAGAAATATAAAACGAACTAGTGTGCAGTGGTGGGGCACGCGTAGCAGCAACTCCGTTTTAAAACATAGATAAAGATAAACAGGTTACAACAATACATTTGAAATATAAAAAAACATAATATGTTAAAGTTTTAGTCTAAAAGTAAGTATAAAGATTTAAAATGTGAAAAAAATAAATAAAAATTATTAAATGCAACATCAGCATGATGCATTGCTGACATCATCAAACCGAGTATAGGGAAGAGGCCAGGGCTCATGACCTTCATGTTAAGGGAGGATAACACTATCACTGGGCATACTTGTTAAGGTTTTTATTTAACATGTGTGCGCACACTCACACATACATGCGTGCGTACATACATGCGTACATACATACATACATACATGCATACATACATACATACATGCATATGCATGCATGCATGCATATGCATGCATGCATGCATGCATACATACATACAAGGGATGGTTATATAGTAGACCTTAAGTTATTGAGAAAACCTAGTAAACTCCATGGTAGCCACTGATGAACATGATCCAATGGTTGAGATTGTTAGATGATAATTTGATTTAAATTAAATGATGTTTAATAAAGAAAAGGGACTATTAAGGGTATATTAGGAATAATATATTATTTCTCTCTCCACTTTTCATCTTATGCACATTCTCTTTTTCACCTTTTTCTCTCACTAACTTTCTCTCTACATCTTTTCCTCTCGCTCCACCTTTTCCACTCTCTCTCTCTCTCCACATTTTCAACCCTCTCTCTCCAACTTTTGTATAATCTGATCAATGTTTTTAGAGCTTAAAACATATAGAGTTACTTATGTAACATCGTATTGCATTATTCAAAACGTAACATCAATTGATAAACTAGTAATATATGAGACTGGTATAACAAAATAAATGGATAAACAGACTGTATAAATTTACAATCAAATTTACAAACAGATTGTATAAATTTATAAAAAAAAAATCATTACAATCAAAATTAAACATAACAAAGTGTTTTATACAACTAAAATATATAAAAATGATCCAAAACTATCATAAGCTAATAAAAATCTAATTGTGTTTCATTTCTTGATAAGCATCTTTATCTTGGACACAAAAATATATCTTCATCTACACCAACAACAAGTTCATCAAACTCAAAGCATATGTAGGTAAAAACAAAACTACATTAACGTATATTTATTACAATGAACCTCGGCTTGGTCGTCATAAGTCTTATACATGGCAAAAACATCCCGTATGATTTACTAATAAGAGGATGAAATTGCTCGTCGACAATAGGTGTCCAGTATTTGCATATTTGGTGTCGTGTGTCTTCTCATAAACATAGTAACGAGGTGGGTGTTGTTGATCATCTTTAGAAAGTAGACATGCAGGGATTTAAGAACCACATTAACAAGTATATACTCATGTGTTAGACAAGAGGCTCTAAACGCAAGTAACATCAAGATGTAACATGTGTAACATAGGTATACATTTCTAACCCACTGGGTGTAACACATGTAACAATTGTATGCAACATATGTTACCCGCAGTATAACACGTGTTACAACATATAGGTCGCATGTGTAACCTGACTATATATGTGTTAGTCTCTGGTGTAACTCATGTAACTACCTATATGTAACATTATAACCTAGTTGTACATGTGTTATCCTGTGTTAAAAAAGATACAGAGCATGACATGTGTGACCAGGTTACACAAGTTACGTGAGTCATGTAACACGTTTACATGTTGCCACAAATGTAACATGTGTTACACATATATATAACACATTTATATCGTGTTACACATGTCACAACTTATTCGTAACATGTGTAACATGGTCAAAACTTTAGTTCCTTCTTTATATCAGGTAAGTACTTATGTGTGCACATGTAACATCTTCTATACATTATGTGTAACCTGGTTAAAAGTTGTGTCCCTACTTTATATCATGTAAGTACTTAAAGATAAACATGTTTTGGCGACACATTTTTTAATTGTAACTTATGTTTCACTGAAATGTTAAAAAACGTACTCCGTGTTACACATGTTACATCTTGTGTAACATGTGTAGCCTGGTTAAACATGGGCTGGGCCCTGCTTTGTATCATGAAAGTACGAATATCAATTCAAAACCTTTGTGAGTAGATGAGCCCATACGTGGAGATAATGACGAGTCTTCTTCATCCATATCACGCCACTAACCTACGTATTGGTGGAAATAATATGATTAAAAACAAGAACCCAAAAAAGTTTAAACAAATGTAAAGACACGCATTAAGACCTTCTTCGAGTGACGGGTCCGTATAAGAGTCTACATTTAAGCATCCAGCAGAATCACCACCCGGTGATAATGAAAAAAACACACACATTTTATTCAAAAATAACATCACCCAAATAAAAAAAAATCCCAAAAGTCAAGAATCAAACATCACAACTGTATCCCCCCAGATTACGAGTTAGCCCCATATGCATTTTCAACAACGTAACTTAAAAAAAAAGGAACACATCTTCAACAAACTATAACACACGAAATTTTCGACCAAAACATCATATCCTAAAAAACATATAATCACATATGTATAAGACACAACATTTTGTCAAAAATAACATGAACACATCAAACTATACCCAAAAACGTCACATAAAGGAAACATTGAAAAATATTAGGCCATGCTCAACAACCCTGGAAAAAGAAAAAAACAAGTTTATAACCATAAGAAAACAAAGTAAAACACTTGTTTCACATAAAGATATGCAAAGACACAACCTATCATCCACGAAAGACAAAGCGATGCAAAAAAAAAGTATAAACAAACTGATGTTTTGACCATAACTTGATGATATGTTATACTCGTTGAACTGAATAACGCAAGGGAGTGAATCTCTAAAAAAGTTGTTATAGGTAACATGAGGAGCAGTATAATCTTCAAGATCAGCAACAAAGTCATGAGGGGCATCCATTTTTTTCCAATGAGAGAATGTTAAAAAGAAAATGAGAAGAAGAAAGGAGATAAGAAGATGGGTTGGTGAGTCAAGTACAAAAGGTGATGGGTTGGTGTGGGTATGATATGACTTGTACTATAGATATGGGGTTGGTGATGATACATGGGGAACACATGGTGCAAATGTCAAAATTTGTAACGCCCCAAAAATCTAAATGTTAATATTTGTCATGTGTTCCTATATGACACGTCATGAAATTAATAACTAGGCTATTTAACCTAGTTAAGGGTATGGTCAAAAGTATTAAATGATGAAGGTAGTGTCGGTTATGTTTTAAAGGCAAACCCGAGGGGTTAAAGTGGAACAAGATGGAAGTTGAGTTATTAAAATGAAAGTTCAACACACACAAACACACACTTCGTGTGTGTTCACGAATGTTCAGGAGCTCCAAGAGCTCCAAACCCTAACTCAACTAAATCACCAAATTGAAGGGTGAATCGAGGCTCAAATTCAAGAAGGAACACGGATTAATGATCACCTTTACGAGGGGATCATAAGGTATGTCTTAAATCTAAGATTGGTGTTCATGTGTGAAATGGGTTATGTTCAAATCCGTGAGTTAGTATGAAATTGATCATGTATAAGGGTTAGAATCATCGTATAGAACACGGGTTACGTATGGTTTGTTTTAATTTGATGATTAGAGGTGAAACCCGTTAGTTAGGGTGAAGATGATGACTAGAATCACCTCCCATGTCCGAGCCTTGTTGAAAGATTGATGTATTATGTGGGTATGATGAATTCTTGTTAGATGAATTAGGAGAAATATGATGATGATATGTTTGATGTTTATTTAGGAATGATCCATGATGGTTAGTAGTAGGTTTTGATGGGTTATGTATGAGTTTAGAAGATTTATGCATGAATTAGTTGTACGTTATGCTTAAAAGGTAGTACGTACATCAAGTGTATGATAAAATGTATATAGTGTCGTCCGTATAGTCGATTATGATGTTACGGGTATATGTTGATAAGTCGATAGTTACATATGGTTAATAGTTGACTTTTGAAAGTCAACAAGTATAAGAAACATGATTTAACTCGTTGTGGTAAAAGCTGGATTATAGGAAGTCGTTTGGGCATGTTATGTTAATATGCGTTAATTGTGATTACATGATGATGTACATGTGTTGGAAAGGATATGAAGATGATTATATGTTTTATTCTTGTTAGAAATGACTAAGGAAAGTTAAGTGTGAAATATGCGATTGATATGATTGTTAACATGTACAAATGAGTATGCTAATAAGAGCGTGATTTCGATGAAATGAAAGTATAGGAATCACGACGAGACGGGCTCAAGCATGAGGTGTTAACGGGTCAAGAAAAGGCGAGGAATCGGATACGAGCACGGACGCATAAGGTAAGTGATTTCTGTAATCACTTCTTAGTTCGATTAAGTAATATGGTGTTTTAATTAACTAAACATGATGGTTGAGGTCAAATATGTGTCGTAGTCTTTCGTCATAAATGATGGGATTAAAGTTGACCAAAATGCTCTTGATGGGTATTTTGGGCAAACGATCTTAAAAGTAGTTTAGAAACAAGTTATTCGATTAGTGTACTGTTTCGGTCAAGTATGAAAGTGAGGAGTATGGTTTTGTAAGTCAGAAACGTTTTAATGCGCAATTACCCTTAACGGGTCAAAATAAGCTTTTGAGCGCAAACGAGTGGAATAAGATGTAAGGTATCCGGGAATGAATCTTTTATGACAAATGACCTTGAAGTTATCAATTCATATGAAGTTAAGGTCAAACAAACAAGTTATGTGATAAAATTATGAACGGGTCAATTCTTGGTAAAAAGGGAAGTAAGCCGAAGACTTAAAAGTCTGGAATTTTGTTAATCCGGATGTTGGATCTTAACTCCATAAGATGGAGAATTAAATTACGGACGCGTAGGAAAAAGAATAGGGTAAAACGGACCAATAACGAAGAAGTTATGACCGTTTCCATGAAATTCGGTCGTGCTGGGAATCTGCAGCACAGCAACAACAACATTTTGTTTGTTTCAGGGCGTCGCGCCACGCGACGGGGTATCTGTTTGGCGAAATTCGTTCGTTTGCTCTGTTTTGTCTTGGGAACTCGTTTAAACGCGTTTCAAGTTACGTATGACTAATTTAACTTACGTTTTTATAAGCTTAAGTGTATGCACATATGTAGATAGGTATGTATGTATGTTTATAAGTATGCGAGCAAGTACGTGGATATATGATGGTATGTATGAGAGTAGGCATGTATGAGTTTGGTATGATGCAAGTAGGGATGTATGTATGTATGTATGTATGTATGTATGTATGTATGTATGTATGTATGTATGTATATATGTATAATGTCATGAGTGTACGTAATGATGTAAGTATGTGTACATGTAGATACGTATATAATGATGTAGATGTGTTTATATGTAGGCATGCATGTAGGTTGGCATGTATGTGTGTGAGTATGTATGCAAGTAGGTATGTATGCATGTGTTTACGTATGTATATATGGAGATAGTATGTATGAAGTTTAGGTATGTATGTAAGTCATTCAGTATGATTAAGTTTTTACGTTGTTATGCGTGTACATGGAGATTTAGGTGTAATGCAGGTACAGTATCGAAGACTCACTAGAGATGAGGTACTCAGAGGGAACGTTTAATGTAAAGGAATAAAGAAACGGAAATAAACCAAGGCTAAGAATCGTTTATATTTATAAAAGGTATTAATGACTTGTATGTGTTTGCTGAGTGCAGGTTGTCCGAGCCAGATTATCATTCTAAAGAAGAGCGATCAAAGACCGAGTCACAAGATAGATTGTACGGGAGTGTTGAGTATGTAATTGAGTGAAGCTAAGTTATGTTTTCTTATTGTAAATAAGTTCAATAAATGTATTTATTGTGAAAGAGTTAACTTTAAAAATGAATTTAAGTACGTCAAGATGTTTATAACGTAAGAAAATTTTATGGTACGAATTTCCGCTGCGACTTTTGTCAAATATGTATTAGGGTCTAACAAGTTGGTATCAGAGCCCTGGTTTGAGGGAATCAAGTACGAGAAGGTAAGTACTTGAACTCAAACTTGTGTGCTCTTGAGATAAGAAACCCGTACAATCTAAGACTCGATTAAGATCCAAAGGTAAAAGCTAATGTAAGTATGTACTTATGTATACGTATAAAGAAACTGACGGTTTTGTATGTGCGAGGTAAGCATAAGTGTTTGAAGAGGATGATATGTGAATGCAATCTAGGATGAATACTAAGGCAGGCAAAGAGGTAATAAGCCAAATTTGAATCCAGGTACGTAAATTCAATATGTGGGTATGTGTAACAGTAAAATTCATTAAGAGAAGGAAAATGTTAAATGAAGGATAATGATAGTATAGTAATGAAGTACTGAAAGTGATACACGCACCGAAACCTAAGTCTACGGACATAAGGTGACAATTACATGAAGGCACGAAACTACTATGTGGATTGTGTACCTGGCCAGTACACGAGAAACGTATGACGTTCGTGAGATCATGATAATTGTTACAGGTATGTCCGGTAGAGTTGGGTAGCGGGCGGGCGTGTGGGTGAAATGGGAAGTAAGACTCTCGGGAAATTGAGAGTACTATGTAAGAATGAAAAACATGCCTGATAAGAATGAAGAATGTTGAATCCGTGATTAAGTGCGGATCAACAAGATATGGATGATATGTTTGAATCCGTGAGACGGATTCAAGGATGAAAGGCATGGATGATATGTTTGAATCCGTGAGACGGATTCAAGGATGAAAGGCATGGATGATATGTTTGAATCCGTGAGACGGATTCAAGGATGAAAGGCATGGATAATATGTTTGAATTCGCGAGAAGGATTCAAAACGCAGAAGTAATGAAAGGCATGAATGTAACGTTTGAATCCGTAAGGCGGATTCAATGAATGAAAAAGCATGAATAATACGTCTGAATCTGTGAGACGGGTTTAAAAATATAAAAAGATGAAATTAATCCGCATAAGAAGGTGTCGACAGTTTGACCATGATTGAGTCGAACGGGTCATAGAAATAAGTATAAAGTAAAAGGTGATAGTATAATAGACGAAGTTTTGTATAAGTTACGTGTTAGATGTGTTAGTAATTGACTCTTAGAAGTCAGAATGATGACGGGCTGTGATCCGGACAATAACTTGAGTATGGGCGGGAATGGTAAGCTTGGTAAGAAATATTAAAACAATGTAATAAGGTCTTTGCAAGTAAGCATGAATGGAAGGAAGTACGAGCGTGTACTTCCGTTGGCGAAATGATTAATAGAATGAAAGGATTGCATGTAAGAGTTAGAATGTGTGGTATGTTATAGTAGGTACGTAGGAAATTGTAGAAGAGTTATAGGTGGGTAATCACCTAGTGTAATGAATGTTTAAATGACATATGCTAACCGCCGATGTTGTTGATGATAATGTTAAGAACTATTGATGTGATGAAACCAATCGTATTGGTGAAAGGTTGTGCACGAGCGGAAGCTCATTACACGGATGAATGAAACCTGGCCTGTACAGCTAGTACTCGAGGAGAAGATGGGCGATCTGGGTTGCGGGTCGTTGGGATAAGAAATGAAAAAGAGGTTAGTAAAATGTTTAGCTTATGTTGGATAGATATGAACTAGTACGACACATGAATATTATAAATTAAGTAATGCATGAACTGGAAGCAATAGTAATGTGAAATGAACGACATGATTTAAAGGTATCGTAAAGGTATGCAAGGTACAAGTAACTGTAGAAAACGTAGAATAAGATTAACGTTAGAGTTAGGCACGTAGGTGTGAATAAGAAATGGTAGTTTTGTTATGATATCAAAACAAGAGTTAAATATTATATAGTGCTTGTAGAGAATGTAATCTTAAGAGATGAGATGAAGGTATTAGATTCGTTATGAACGGATCATAAGGATGTATGTATGATTATAGATTAAAGAAGTGGGTATATTGACCCGTTATTAACCGGTCAAGGATATAAGAATGATGTGTGAAGTTATATTATGGAAGGCATGAACTTATTAGAAAGAATCCAACTATATGAATAGTTTATGAATCGAGAATGTATAGTTACCCATTACTATGATGTATTAGTTAAAGTTAAACATATCTGAGTATATACAAATTTCGATGCAAGATCGTATAGTCGATGAAAACATTATGAATGTTGAAATAAACAAATGGGTATGTTAGTAATGGGATGTTGGAATGGTTTCAAGTAAAAAAAAGATATATAATGCATATGATATACGAGTATTAGAATGATGAATGAATCATTAGCTATAAAGGTTGTTAGGAATTAGCGTTATTAGTGAAAGCGACACTAATAAGAACTCCGGAGCGGGTTCTTTAAGAATGAAGATAGTCGTTGTGATGGGCTAGCGGTAGTGTTGATGGGACGTAGAGAAGAATTAATTAGTGTTAAATAGAGGAGAGAAAGGTTTCGGGGACGAAACCTTAATTAAGGGTGGTAGACTTGTAACGCCCCAAAAATCTGAATGTTAATATTTGCCGTGTGTTCCTATATGACACGTCATGAAATTAATAACTAGGCTATTTAACCTAGTTAAGGGTATGGTCAAAAGTATTAAATGATGAAGGTAGTGTCGGTTATGTTTTAAAGGCAAACCCGAGGGGTTAAAGTGGAACAAGATGGAAGTTGAGTTATTAAAATGAAAGTTCAACACACACAAACACACACTTCGTGTGTGTTCACGAATGTTCAGGAGCTCCAAGAGCTCCAAACCCTAACTCAACTAAATCACCAAATTGAAGGGTGAATCGAGGCTCAAATTCAAGAAGGAACACGGATTAATGATCACCTTTACGAGGGGATCATAAGGTATGTCTTAAATCTAAGATTGGTGTTCATGTGTGAAATGGGTTATGTTCAAATCCGTGAGTTAGTATGAAATTGATCATGTATAAGGGTTAGAATCATCGTATAGAACACGGGTTACGTATGGTTTGTGTTAATTTGATGATTAGAGGTGAAACCTGTTAGTTAGGGTGAAGATGATGACTAGAATCACCTCCCATGTCCGAGCCTTGTTGAAAGATTGATGTATTATGTGGGTATGATGAATTCTTGTTAGATGAATTAGGAGAAATATGATGATGATATGTTTGATGTTTATTTGGGAATGATCCAGGATGGTTAGTAGTAGGTTTTGATGGGTTATGTATGAGTTTAGAAGATTTATGCATGAATTAGTTGTACGTTATGCTTAAAAGGTAGTACGTACATCAAGTGTATGATAAAATGTATATAGTGTCGTCCGTATAGTCGATTATGATGTTACGGGTATATGTTGATAAGTCGATAGTTACATATGGTTAATAGTTGACTTTTGAAAGTCAACAAGTATAAGAAACATGATTTAACTCGTTGTGGTAAAAGCAGGATTATAGGAAGTCGTTTGGGCATGTTATGTTAATATGCGTTAATTGTGATTACATGATGATGTACATGTGTTGGAAAGGATATGAAGATGATTATATGTTTTATTCTTGTTAGAAATGACTAAGGAAAGTTAAGTGTGAAATATGCGATTGATATGATTGTTAACATGTACAAATGAGTATGCTAATAAGAGCGTGATTTCGATGAAATGAAAGTATAGGAATCACGACGAGACGGGTTCAAGCACGAGGTGTTAACGGGTCAAGAAAAGGCGAGGAATCGGATACGAGCACGGACGCATAAGGTAAGTGATTTCTGTAATCACTTCTTAGTTCGATTAAGTAATATGGTGTTTTAATTAACTAAACTTGATGGTTGAGGTCAAATATGTGTCGTAGTCTTTCGTCGTAAATGATGGGATTAAAGTTGACCAAAATGCCCTTGATGGGTATTTTGGGCAAACGATCTTAAAAGTAGTTTAGAAACAAGTTATTCGATTAGTGTACTGTTTCGGTCAAGTATGAAAGTGAGGAGTATGGTTTTGTAAGTCAGAAACGTTTTAATGCGCAATTACCCTTAACGGGTCAAAATAAGCTTTTGAGAGCAAACGGGTGGAATAAGATGTAAGGTATCCGGGAATGAATCTTTTATGACAAATGACCTTGAAGTTATCAATTCATATGAAGTTAAGGTCAAACAAACAAGTTATGTGATAAAATTATGAACGGGTCAATTCTTGGTAAAAAGGGAAGTAAGCCGAAGACTTAAAAGTCTGGAATTTTGTTAATCCGGATGTTGGATCTTAACTCCATAAGATGGAGAATTAAATTACGGACGCGTAGGAAAAAGAATCGGGTAAAACGGACCAATAACGAAGAAGTTATGACCGTTTCCGTGAAATTCGGTCGTGCTGGGAATCTGCAGCACAGCAACAACAACATTCTGTTTGTTTCAGGGCGTCGCGCCACGCGACGGGGTGTCTGTTTGGCGAAATTCATTCGTTTGCTCTGTTTTGTCTTGGAACTCGTTTAAACGCGTTTCAAGTTACGTATTACTAATTTAACTTACGTTTTTATAAGCTTAAGTGTATGCACATATGTAGATAGGTATGTATGTATGTTTATAAGTATGCGAGCAAGTACGTGGATATATGATGGTATGTATGAGAGTAGGCATGTATGAGTTTGGTATGATGCAAGTAGGGATGTATGTATGTATATATGTATAATGTCATGAGTGTACGTAATGATGTAAGTATGTGTACATGTAGATACGTATATAATGATGTAGATGTGTTTATATGTAGGTATGCATGTAGGTTGGCATGTATGTATGCAAGTAGGTATGTATGTATGTGTGTGCGTATGTATATATGGAGATAGTATGAAGTTTAGGTATGTATGTAAGTCATTCAGTATGATTAAGTTTTTACGTTGTTATGTGTGTACATGGAGATTTAGGTGTAATGCAGGTACAGTATCGAAGACTCACCAGAGATGAGGTACTCAGAGGGAACGTTTAATGTAAAGGAATAAAGAAACGGAAATAAACCAAGGCTAAGCATCATTTATATTTATAAAAGGTATTAATGACTTGTATGTGTTTGGTGAGTGCAGGTTGTCCGAGCCAGATTATCATTCTAAAGAGGAGCGATCAAAGACCGAGTCACAAGATAGATTGTACGGGAGTGTTGAGTATGTAATTGAGTGAAGCTAAGTTATGTTTTCTTATTGTAAATAAGTTCAATAAATGTATTTATTGTGAAAGAGTTAACTTTAAAAATGAATTTAAGTACGTCAAGATGTTTATAACGTAAGAAAATTTTATGGTACGAATTTCCGCTGCGACTTTTGTCAAATATGTATTAGGGTCTAACAAAATTGCCCTTGAAGACATGGGAATATTCTCTTGGAATGTCGTGATGCGGCTCAACCTTAGCCACATAATGGGGTTGTTGGGTTTTCTCACTAAATGGGGGTTTCTCCTCAATACTTACTTTATACATAGTAGTTCTAGAAAAATAAAAAAAATGTAGTGGGCGCCATGTGGCCCAATAAAAATTAAACAATGTTCAAGTGTATGATCTTTAATGGATTATATATAATATATGTTGTGATGTCGTGAGTACATGTATTCATTACTCAATACACTATAGTTTCTATTAATTTATATTGGTTTTTGGCTATATAGTGCATTCAGCAATGAATATGATGTGATTTTACGCTAATTACAAAACTCATTGCGTTCATATAGTATATGTGTCGGTCATGGTGAAGTGATTAACTTAAACCAAAAGGGTTAATTATATTGAAGTAGTAAATTTCCAACGGAAACCTAGTCGGTATCGATTCAATTCGTTACGATATCGATACAATGCTGACATTTAGTGTAACAACCAAAAAAAAATCTCCAAAAGTACAATACCCGATCGGTATAATTGATGCACACAAATTATTTAAAGTATACAGGTGCGACTGAAAGTTCTAAAAGCACACAAAATGATAAAAACCATAAAAAGGGCTTATTTTAGCGTAAATAGGGTTACTCATAACAAAGGGAGATGGTGCATTTTAGCACCACCTCACTATTCACAAGCATGAACCTTGTTATATATATATTGTGGACTATAAATGAATTATAGAGAGCAATATATATATATATATATATATATGAAAAGGGCTAATCAATCTATATATGTACACATGTTGAGATAACAAAATAAAGGTCATCTATGTGCTGAATGTATCTATAATAGGAAAATATATTTATACAATTGTAATATCCTAATATTCCCGAGCAATCTAATGGGGGGAATGACATATACCTTAGAACGTTAAGAAATAAATCTTTGAGTTGCTAATGGCGTTGTAAATATTTTATCAACTTGATCATATGTCGAGAAGATAAATTGCATATGCAAATTTCCCTAGGCTACCTTTTTGTGACAAAAAGAAAGTTAACTTCTACATGTTTTGTCTGAGCATTAAAGTTCCACTATCTCTACATGGTGCCACACTATCTAGAGGGATTTCACAAAAATGGGAACGAAATTCTCAATCTACCCTTATACTCTCTATTACACGGTTTCTAATTTCGAAAATAGTTACCAAATTCCCATCGTTAGTTGGGGCCTTTGGTTTGTTTAATCTATGGTTGTAAATCTTTTTCACGATTCTTGACATAAATTTTGTTCAGCAATGAACATGGGAAGGTTATTGTACAATATCCCCTTAGCGTTAGTGTGAGAAGGTACAAAGTGAATTACGCATGGTCATTTTTAAAATACGCACGTTACAAAATCCAAATCCCGCATGCCATCAAACATGAAAATTACGCATGGGTTAAACTTAAATTACGCACGTTATTTGCTCACTTCGCACTTTAAGACTCAATTGTATTTAAAACTTTCACTATATATATACACACACACGCGCGCGCACTTACTATATTATAATGCATTTGAGAAGGGTTCTATCAAAATTTATGTAACTACAATAGTTTATGTTTATTGCACAATACTTAATTAAGTTAGTAAGGGACAGTCTTTCTACATGAATATTAAATATAATAATTCTCATTACTATTTTAATTAATATTAATCCATTAAATTTTGAGAAGAAACCGACAGTTTTTAATCAACTTGTAACATGATAGCAATTTAAAAGAACTTGAAGGGACACAACTCCTTAGAAAGTTTTACACACTAATAATTGTTTGAGGAAAACTGAATAGACAAAAAAACTCCTATAAATTATTGTTCTTACTTCATCACAACCCTCCATCCCAGTTACTTGTAGTTTAATATTTGTAAAATATAAGCAATTAAGCATGTCTTCTGGTGCAAAAAGAGGAGGGCCGAATTAAGGAAGAAGAATGACATTATTTTGAAACATTATACTCATGGTATAAATCTTTCTGTAATTTGGTATTTTTATATATATTATTTACTATGTTACAATCACGTGTATTACACGAGCTGATAATGTAATGTAATGTTATACAACTAATAATAACAAAGTTAAGTTTAAAAAAACACATGCATTGCAAAGTTGAATAAGCATGTGTATTATACTAATAGAATAAAATATGTTATAAATTTTAATAAGTTAATTTTTAAAATATTATTATTTTCAACTAGGTATTAACTTTGATATTTTAATACCACCAATCTTTTAAGCAAATATATATATATATATATATATATATATATATATAGGGGAAAGATAAATCGAAAACCCACTCCAGTTGACTAAACCCTGAAAACCTTTGTAAAAAACCCATGTAAACCAAGATACATTTCTAAAAAAAATAGGAAATGTAATATACATATATTTGAACATTTTTAAAAAAGAAACACAAAAAAACACTGAGTGGTTTTTTTTTTTAAATGATACAAATTTCAGGTTACATAATATGTTTGTCCAAAAAAAATGTAACTTACAAATTTTCAACATTTTTTAAAAAAAAACTATTAAGCGTTTTTTACATTTTTTTCATAAATAGGTCCATGTACATTTATATTACATTCCCTATTTTTTTAGAAAAAAATAAAAATGTTACATAGGGTTTATTTGGGTTTTCTCAACTCAAGTGGGTTTTCTATATAGCCCTCCCCTATATATATATATATATATATAGGGTTGGGTTATATGGAAAACCCCATCTTTTTGAGAAAAGAAACCCTGAAAACCCATTCTCATCCATTGATTGTCTTTCATCCAAGAAGATCTATAGCTCTCCTATTTTGTGTGTATATTAGATTTAAATATAATCAAAGAAGGACATTTCTGGTAGAACAAAAAGACTTTTTGGCATTGGAAATGACAAACCCCACTTGTGTAGTACTAGTATCATCATCTCTCTCCTCTTTCTTCTAGTCAGATCTTTCAAAACACTATTATCTCTCCTCCTCTTTCTTCATCATGTGAAAGAGAAAAGCTTCATGGTCTTCAATGGTGATCCTTCAATGGTGATCTGGTGCATGCTTGTGTATTTGGCATTGGCTACAACCAGCTATTCCGCTGAACCAAAATCTTCATTTAACCTTAATCAGAACCTCACTCTCTCTGTTCAACAACTCACCGGAGACATCATCGAAATCACGTAAACTCGCCGGAGCAAGAGAAATCGCCGGAAGTGTTTAAAGTTTACGTAGGTCTCGAGTCGTTACGTGATCGGTATACTTTCTTGTCCTTTTCATCTTCGTTTAATTCCCCGTTGAATTCTTATATTTATAATCATCCAACCACCTTTTCCAGCGAAACTCACCAGACTTCTTCTCCGGCCCTCTCTCTCCTCTCGGTCTAATTCTACACACACCGACCAGAGATTTACATGGATGAAACGCCGCCGTTTCAGCCGGCACCGGGTGGAGTGGTCAAAGTTTGACTTATGAAACTGAATAGGTTGTGGGTTTAAGACAAAACAAAAGTACAAAATCGGGTGGTTTAGTATGATGCTTAAGTTGGTCGGAGGTGATTCTGCCGGAGTTGTCACCGCTTTTTATGTATGTTTTCTTTTGGGATCTTGAAAATTTAATTGTTAAAATCATTATATGTTTATCATTTTTTTTGGGTTTGTAATTATTTGGGATGTGTTTCAGGCGAAAGAAAGTTGCTTTGTTGGAGACATCGAAAGAATGTCTATATCACCGAATGGGTTGCTTGATTTACAGAAACGGTCCCCATAAAGATATTCAATTGACAAGCTGGATGGATGTAGGCAACGTTAATGCGGGGACCTTGAATAAGTCACATTTTTTTGGAAAGAACTCTCGTTCATTTATAACATGTGTTAGTGGTTCGTGCTGTAACAGAACACCATGATGTAACCTGACATGTGTTCATGTATAACATGTGTTAAGCCCCCGTTAGAATGACATATAACGTGTGTTAACCTTTGTTAATTTAAAAAAAACAAGTAATGTCTATTTATTTTTGTTGATGTTTAAAATATCCGATAATGTGGATACTGAGCATAACACTTGTACAAGTAATAAATGTACAAGTTAAGTTAGTATGTAACGTGTAATATGAAACGAGCCATTTATGGTAACTCATGTACCGGTAATTTTGGAATATATAATATGAAACGGGTCATTTGTTGTGCACATTTTGGAATTTATAACATGTGTTAAGCCTCTGTTATAATCTTTTTGTAACCTGACATGTATTCATGTATAAGCTAGTGGTTTACAAAACACCATGATGTGTATATACTGATCTAACATGTGTTACAATCTGTCTGTTTGGAACATGTAGTTGCTTAACATGTGATAAGGGTGAAAACAGTTGACGGAGGCGATGGGTTTAATGGTGAGTTTAGTAATATTGTAATGTTGTTGTAATCCCACTTGTATACATATGATAACATGTGTTAAGCATCCATTATAATCTTGTTGTAACCCGACTTGTATTCATGTATATGAAAGTGGTTTGCAAAACACTATGATGTGCATATACTGATCGTAACACGTGAACAAGTTAATATGGAACATACAAGTTAATATCGTAACACCGTATACATGGGATAAAATGTGTTAAGCCTCTGTTATAATCTTGGTTTAACCTAACATGGTGTCATGTATAAGCTAGTGGTTTCCAAAACACCATGATGTGTATATACATACTGTAACATGTGTTAAGCGACTGAAATGTATAACGTGTGTTAAGCATCTATTATAACGTGTGTTAAAGACTTCCATAATGGATGCATAAACTCCAATAGTAACTTAATAAAAACAGAGTAAACCTGATATAACGTGTGTTAAGCATCTATTATAACATGTGTTAAGACTTCCAGAATGGATGCATAAACTTCAATAGTAACTGTAACAGTAGAGGTACAAATACGGGCGCCTCCACCATTATAATCTTGTTGTAACCCGACTTGTATTCATGTATATGAAAGTGGTTTGCAAAACACTATGATGTGCATATACTGATCGTAACACGTGTACAAGTTAACATGGAACATACAAGTTAATATCGTAACACCGTATACCTGGGATAAAATGTGTTAAGCCTCTGTTATAATCTTGGTTTAACCTAACATAGTGTCATGTATAAGCTAGTGGTTTCCAAAACACCATGATGTGTATATACATACTGTAACATGTGTTAAGTGACTGAAATGTATAACGTGTGTTAAGCATCTATTATAACGTGTGTAAAGACGTCCATAATGGATGAATAAACTCCAATATTAACTTAATAACAACAGAGTAAACCTGATATAACGTGTGTTAAGCCTCTATTATAATGTGTGTTAAGACTTCAGAATGGATGCATAAACTCCAATAGTAACTTAGTAACAATAGAAGTACAAACACGTGCGACTTCAACACAAAATGTGTTAAGTCCATGCCGTTTTAACAGCATGTACTAGACAAAACAATAAGAGTCTCACATTACATATTACTAGTAAACGAAAATACATAGCACTAAGAAAATGGTGGAGCTTCCTTTGACAGTCTGCCTTAGCTTTTCAATGGCTACCTTTGTTGCCTTAGCTTTTCAGCGGCTACCCTTGCTTTATTGTTTGGGTCGGTCTTGAAACAGTTTGTAAACATGTGGGTGTGCGCATACCAGGGAAGTTATAAAAATGTGTTTTCATGTCACACGTAACACGTGTTACGTTGTACATGGGTTTCATGTCACATGTAAGACATGCATGTCCAGAAGTTCAAACTATAACACGTGTTACGTTGTGTTGTGCTGTAACATAAACATGGTCATGATCCTTGAGCATCTGATCCGCGTTTGACGAAACCAACGGTCCCGAGAATTGGATCTTGTTTCCCTTATATCCATCACCATCCTAATAACAAAAAGATAAGATAACCGTTAACTTGTTAACCAGACATAACTATTAACACATTCATTGTCAGAATTTTTTTTTCTCAAACAACATCACAACTTTTTAGCTAAATTGCAATTTTTCTCAAATAACATCACAACAGAGCCAAAAATCAGTTCATATGCAAAATAATTTTCCAAATTAAATCCCCAAAATCACACTTAAAACATATGCTAAAAACACAAATTTGCACCCTGCACATTCTATTCTTCTCCCCCTAAACATGCATATGACTCAAAGATTAACAAGATTTTAAAAAAATCGAAACTTTTTAGCTAAATACAATCTTTTTCTCAAATAACATCACAACATAGCCAGAAATCAGTTCATATGCAAAAATAATCCAGTACCGGGTACCCTGATGCGTCTTAATAACAGAGGATGGTGGCGTTGTTTCTGTATAAAAAACACATGTTGGACACATTAACGGTGTAAATTCGAACATAACTATTATATTTGCTGTTTGTGTTACACAAACCATATTCTATAAACGGCTGAAGATACAAGCAAGAGAAAAACATAACCATTAATAAACATTAAAAACAAACCTGGAACATTTCTTCATTTTGGATGTCAATCTCGCTAATGGAGGAACACGTAGTAAAGTTCTTGCTTTGGATCAGACGAATTAAAGTTGGTGGACGCTCCGTTGTACGTTAATGGAGGATGGCGAATTAAAGTTCTTGTTGAGGAAGATGAATTCGAAATTGAAAATTTTCCTTTTAAAATTGAAATAATCTAAAAGAAATGGGGGTTTGGTGATTTGTACAATGATGTGATGGGCATTAATGATAGTGTCAAATCAAATGGGGAAGAGATCTTGGGTTGGGTGGATAGATGTATAATTACATATATACCCTTAGAAGCAAAAAGGATAATCAGGTTGACTATGGATACGTTGACTATGGATACGTGGAAGGATGTAGGCCACATGTTGAGTTTGCAAGGTTTTCTCAAAATCCAAGGTTTTCTATGGAGCATTTCCCTATATATATATACGGTGGAGTTCTAGAGTGAACACTAGTGTATTTGCGAACTGAGTGAACAAATCCTGACCATTGATTTACACACGTGTATGGTTAGGATTTCATCATCAAATCGTAAAATACACTAGTGTATTTTATCATCAAATGTTGGCCATTGATTTACACACGTGTATGCCCAGGATTAGTTCACTCAGTTCACAAATACACTAGTGTTCACTCTTGAACCTAATCCTATATATAGTTTTTTTTAAATAATAATTAATTTCATATTAAATTCATTTGGTTAATAGTAAAATAACTATGTTTATTTAAAAGTAAGTGTCCATGATTAGATATGAAAGAGAAGCGGGAAAATGATAAAATAACTATGTTCAATTAAAAAATAAGTGTTCCAAAAGTATATAGCTCCAATAGATATGACATGTATCCCAATAGTTTTCTTTTATTATATAGTATATATTGTTAGTTTTTATGAATTTGTTTTACTCTTTGTGGCTTGTTGTATCAAGGAGAGAAACTGGTTGTTGCTAAACTATAAACCCAAAAAGAAATTTCGACTTGCTACCACTACATAAGTCTTTAAATTTACCGAGTAACATTTTCACAAAGAAAGATACTTTCACATGTAAAAATAATAGTCGACATTACCTCAACTTCCCAATCATATTTGTCAACGTGTGTAGGCTTCTGCTGTACGCTCACTTCATGAAGATTGTTTTCAATCAATAGTCTGAAAAGGAAAGCCCTTAGCTGATGAGATAAAGATGTCACTAGATAACATATCTGAAAATGACCCTCAAGTTTCTAGCACCGGAATAAAACTATGGCAAGTGTAATAATGAGATCCCACTTACAAAAGTATATATGTTATTAAATTTTATGCAAGCATGTCGACTCAAATAAAACAGAGATGCACTCACAAAGGATATTGGTAAAGTATAGATCACACATGTGCATGTTTGAAGATACTCCTGTATCGAAAGACATGAAATTTGTTTTGCTTCCATTTCGGTCACATGAACCACTAAATGATTCTTTTATAAAAAAAATCTCAGATGCATGAGGAGATAAAACTTAGCTAAGTAAAAAAAAGCAAATAAAGATAAAATATTAGCAACAAATAACTACAGAATGTTAAGTAAAAGTAGAAACATTAACATGAAGAAATTACAAAAATATAGGTGATTAATGATTATGCATAACATAGGTAAGAAAGCCAAATAGAATGTCTCAGATGTAAAAAATGAAAATTTGCCTTAAAGGGAAAAAATAATAATTGAACTTTCCGATTGTGGAGCATCTGCATTGATGATTTGCTTATCTCTAGAGCCCGATGTGATTAAATTAGCGTACAATATGGATGAGTCTATTGTGTCTAAGCGTGATTTTATACATGCTTTCGATCAAACTATCTTGTAGAATATACTGAAATTTTGATCATAACTCGTTGTGCGTGATTAAACTATATTAAGGTTGAACATAATAATTTTGTGCTATGTTGGAACAACAATGTAACTTTCTTATTGATTGATCTTTTATAACCAAGGTTGATTTCAGTATACATTGTTGTAAAGAAATAAGGATTTATGCAGATTTGTTAGATATAGGGTTTACGCAGGTGTGAGAATTAACCAGAACTTTTGTCCAAGGCTTCCAAGGCTTTTTTTATCTTATCTTATTAAAAGCTTAAGAATAATTTCCCTATAAAATGAGGGGCTAGTGCAAAGTAATTCTTAATCTTAACTACATGGCACATTATCTAATACGCTTAAGATAGAAGTTATTTTTTATTAACTAACTAGGTTAGAATCAATTTTTATAGCTAACTTGCACTACAAAAAAAATGGCATTTAGTGGCATACATTTTTAGTGGCATTTAACTTTTATGCCATTAATTTAGATTTTAGTGGCACATTACGTATGCCATATTTGCTTGACACACATTTTTAGTGGCATTTTGGTTTTGTGTCACTAATTTATATTTTTAATGGCACTTCTGTGCATGCCATAATTGCATGACATCCACTTTTAGTAGCATTTAATTTTTTTTATGCCACTGATTCACACTTTCAATTTCAATATAAAATTTCCCCTCTTTTAGTGGCACTTTTGCGCATGCCTCATCTGATACCCGCACGTCCTTTACTACGCGGTTCAATTTATAGTTTATACTGGGTCGGTTCCAAGGTCTTGCAGGTTGACCCGTGGACTGCTCACCCCTAATAGCGTAATTTCGTTTTTTAAGGTTTGCTATTAACAAAAACACATATTAGTTTTTTAAGTGTATGCTATACGTAAAGGTTCGATATTAAAGTTGTCCAAATAATGTCATTTTAACTATTACTTATATAATTTCGTTAGTAGTAGCTAATGGAAATATACTAGGTCAAATCATTTCTAATAGAACAATATGAAAAGGTCAACAAAATTATTAAATGGAATACGACGACCATTCATTTTGGGATATTAAAATACAAAAATATATACTTTAATTTAAATAAATATGTCGAAATAAAATAGTGTCCGAAATTACTGATGCTTCTTTAACTTCAAGCTTTTAATATACGATAAAAATTTGATAGTAGAAAAGTTATTTGATATAAAATTTATGGTTAAAAAAGTAAAACTTATATGTACTTAGACCATGCGTAGTGGGTGTTGTTTTTTCAAAATTTCCCCCCAATAACGCCCATTATCGCCCCACTCCCACCCCCTGGGCGTGATTGGGCGTGTTTTTGAAAAAAAAGCCCCTCAGTGTGTTTAAATCACGCCAAATGGGGAAATCAATTAATCAATCACATTCAACTTCATTTGTTTTCTCCAATAAGATTTTTTAAATGTTTTTTTAATTTATTTTATTACAAAGATAATGCCCCACAATCCTCACATCACAATTACACCCCTTTTGTAAAAACACCCAATAATGCCTCATTGCTAACTGAGCTGCCACATGGTGCAAAACGCCGTAGGGTGGGACATTATTCAACCCAACGACTACGCATGGTCCTACAATATTCTAACATAAAATTTATAATAAAAATGTCATTAAAAATTTATAATAAAAATGGATAAAGAAATAGAAAACTATAAAAATTTGGATAAAAAATAAGTAAAAAGTGGTGATCTGATTCTAAGCTGTCTACATCTTACCCTCCTAATGCCCTACCTTTGCTTTGCTATTGATTTGATTTTGTGAGTATGATGATGATCTTCAATTTGTTTCCCCAAAAAATATTTCCTAATCAGCCTAAGCCTAGAGTTTACCTTCAAATTTTTTCCCCAAAATGATTTCCCTCCAACTTTAACCTAAAGATTTCACGTACTGTACATTCTAATCGCCCATACTCCTCCCAAAAATTAGACTGTTTGTTTAGTGCTTATCTTTCTTGTTCAATTCCCAGCGAAGGAGGCCATCAATTGTTATAGAAAATTGGAATTAGGTTAGTCACTTATCGGCTTATCGATAATAGTTTTAGCCCCTTTGCCAAGGTTTCCCCTATATGCCTCTGCCAACCTCCGATTAAGGCCGCAATCTTCGATTAGGGCTCCAGTAGTTAACGGTACTGTTATTTCTCGCAGTTTCACCAAATTTAATGGAAGTTGTAGTCAATAAGAATAATAATTGATGTATTATGTGCCTACGCAACATCTAAATCTCTAAAATGACGCTTCATTGAATCGTTTCTACTGTTAAATCTTATGAAAAAAAATTCATTTTTTTAAGATTTTGTATGATTTCATAAGATTATCACCCAACTTCATTATTAAATTTAGTAACCTTCCAGTAGTTGCTTTTTTGTCGACATAGAATAGGGTTTTGTGAACTAAATCCCCAAGTTTTATTGGTTGTTTAAGTGTGCACACTAAGTGTTTGGTTAATTGGGTGATTTGGAAAGTCATAATTGTGGGTTGATTTAACTAACAATTGAGTAAATATTATTGATTTGTTGTAGAATAGATAACGAGTGAATGGTTTCCCGGGAGTTCGGGATATATAGATGCTGGTTTTAATAAGAAGATAACATATTTTAGCAACACATATGTGTTGGGTTTGATTGTTGTTGCGGGAACTGGTCGTCTTCATTTCGTCAATGACATGGGTATTTGCTTCATCTTATTCATGGATCTTGTTTTGGGCCAAATACGGGACATGGTTTTACAACCGGGTATAGGTATGTGATTAGCCATACCCGACCCATTACCATTCCTTGATTGTTATGTGTTAATATTATTTAAAAGTTAGTATGTTATAGTGCATTTTCTAATATGTTATAGTGCCAGAAGAGATAAAGTATTAATATGTGTATCAGAAGTATCAGAATTTATGTGAATGTTTTGGATTTAGTTGATCTGATTAGTTTTCTATTTTACTTAATTATTTAACTGTTCTCATTGGATTTTGTAGGCATATGTCCAGCAGCTTGAAAGTAGCAGAATGAAGTTGAGCCAACTTGAGCAACAGCTTCAGCGCGCTAGGCAACAGGTTTGGTATCATCAATCCTTTTCATTTAAAAAAAACCGTTTGAAGCAGCTTCACCTGTCTTAATGTTATTTCTTCTTTGCTGAAAGGGCATCTTTATTTCAAGTTCAGGGGAACAGTCTCAATATACCAGTGGAAATGGTATGACCATGTGATTTTCCGTCTTATATATGCCTTGTCACTTGTGAGTACTTCTTGTCAACAATTACTGTCAAGTAACAAAAACTTTGTTACAATGACATTGTAATTTCAAACCTGAAAACCTCTGTTTTGTTCTGTGGTGTCTGTTTGGTATATCTGTAGCTAGTTACTCTTTGGTATATCACCAAAAACTTTGTAAACCCTTGTTTTGTAGATTCACTTCAGTATGTTCCATCTATACACAAATGATGGATCCAATGGTGACTCTATTCGGAAGTGTTCATGAGAAACAGAACGAAACCGGAAGCATGATCTTCCCAAATTTCGGAACCATGTTTCATGGCGATCAGCATAAACCCAATAACTGGGATGTAGAGAGTAATCACGAAAAGGGGAACTTATCAATGGATGAAACTGATGATAATGTAAAATGCCCGTTGCTATCGCGTAATTCAACTGGTGTAGATAAAGACATGATTGCTCCGGTTTCTAGGAGTATGTTAAACGCAGGTCAGCCTAGCGAGTCGAATAGTGTGATGGGGATTGGTGGTGGGTGGCAGTTGGCGTATAGAAAGACCGAAGACGGGAAGAAAGCGGGCGGGTTGCAGCGGATTTACTTGCACCAGGAGGGTGGTGCATTATCCAGACACGGGTCCATTGCTTCACTCCCGGTTGCAGATGATGGTGACGAGGTTCTGGCCTTGGCTCTTGTTAGTAGATCAGTTCTTTGTTTAGATGATACGATGGGTCAGAACCTGATTCAGTCGGGTCTGATCAAGCCGCCGGCGTCTACTAAAGATGCGACGAGTTGGGCTGATCTTTCCGAGCCTGGTATTAAACAAGCATTGATTGTTGGTGTTGGGATTCAAATAGTACAACAGGTGAATTGTTATGTTTGATTACCCGTTTACTTATAATTGGATCGATAACTGATTGTTCTAGTAACTGATTTCGCTTTTGAATTCAAACAGTTTTCTGGCATTAACGGCGTTATGCATTACACTCAAATTCTTGAACAAGCAGGGGTCGAGATTCTTTTGTCGAACATGGGCATCGGTTCGGAATCGGCTTCTTTTCTGATTAGTGGTGTCACAACACTCTTGATGCTTCCTAGCATTGGTGTTGCCATGAAACTTATAGATGTAGCGGGCCGAAGGTAATTTCAAGGGGGTTCGGGTTGGCAAGTTGGATATTTCAACTGGAACATGACCCAAAATTTTATAGGTGTCAAAAACATCAACCTTAGTCTAGACACATTTTATATCGTGTAACCCGAACAGAGGTCGTTTAACCCATTTATCTGAACATGGCTAACGGGTTGATGGGTAGTAATTAGTAATCAAGTTGTAAACATGTTAATTGGGTTATATGGGTCGTACACGGGTTAATGTGTCAACTTGATCAATTAAACAGGTTGGTGGGTCAACCTGTTTTACTAAATGGGTTAAATAGCTCAATCGGAGCACGAGCCTTTTAATTAAACATGTCAACCTGTTATCTACTTGCCAATATCTGCATCAGTATTCGTTAATGTGCATATGTTTGTTGGGTAATCGAGTTTGTTTACGAGTCAGCGAGTCGAATTGGAACCGAGTCAGTAGGTTACTGGGTTAAACAGGTTTTAGAGATTGTTGGTTAATGAAGATTTAGTCTAACATTGATCGAGTTGTATATGGAGGTGCACGTTAAAGAAGTAGTCATTAAAGTTTGTTGCTGGAATGGGGGAGTACATGGTCAATTTTTAGCATGTGCTTTTTTGTTTTGTTCTGCTATTTATATTCCCAGTACGTATTTTGTTTTCCTACCACTTGTAAATCTATTTTGAAGTTCAATATACAGAAGCCTAAACCTTCAATGTTGATCCTGTTAGACACAATAAGCAAACAAAAAACATTTTTTGCTGGTGAAGACTGTTTCGACTGCATAATACGACTCAGTTTCGACAGGTTTTTGGGCGATATTGAAAGATGCAAAAGATGCGGTTACATTAGAACCACGTCTTTTGGGTGATGCTTTTTTCAAAATGAATACATGACTTTATCAGATGAATCAAAAGATGCGGTTGCAACCTACCAACCGCTTCATTTGAAAATCCTATGGCATCTTTTGCCTACTTATGTACTAGTGCTTCTATTTGCATCCTAAAAAGATAATAGTGTTTGTTGACTATATGTGTTGGTCAAATTGCAGACATCTAGAGGACAATATGCTGACTGGTTCTTTACCATCTTACTTTGGTAGTTTGCCAAACTTAAAAGAACGATATCTGGTGATTTTTCAAATCTTAAATTTTAATATGTTTCGATGATATTCTGATCTATGAATTATCTGTTCATTTTAATCATTCTTCATGCAGATATATACAGAACAACTCTCTGACCGGAGAGATTCCTCCAGAACTAATGACCGGAAAAATAATCTTTAAGTAAGTATGCTTCTTTCTCCATTTCAAAAGTGAAATGTTCATTACATTATTCATACAGGTTGAAACGGGCCGGCCCGAAACAAATTTTGACCAAATTTCTATAATTTTTTTATTTAATTATATGTTAGTTTGTACATCATTACTAGTTGGGCATTATTTCTCTATAAGCTAATTCATCCCCCCCCCCCCCCCCCCCAACCACACACTCTATAATAAGTGCTCTGTGTTCACTATAGGCTCGAGAGGACATTATCGTAAGTCTATTTTCAATCTGCTATTTTTACTGCAAACATTCTTATTATACAAGATAATGGATTTACGTCATATGAAACTTTTGTTATGTGCTATATTTCAGACCATGGTTGAATTGATGGGGGCACAAGTTTCGAAACCGCTGATTGCAACCAAGGTTACTCATCTTATATGCTACAAATTTGAAGGTGTGTTGTATTAACTTTAATTCACTTATGCATTTTCTCTAGGTGACTTTTTTACCGAACAAGATATTAAGAGCCTACCATGATTACAGGTATGCGTGTGTTCTATTACTCCATCTAGAGGTGTAACTTCTAGTTACCGGGTTTTAATTGATTAAAAAACTACATCAGTACAAAAAATAGAGATTGCATGCTTACAGAAGATACTTTGGGCATCTTTTGACCCTATTGACCCATTCACCATATTTTTAGCAATGTTTTAGTTCATCAATTGACCTGTCTAAGACAGAAGATAACTCAATTCGACTCATTATAAACTTAAGGATAAACACTCTCATCATGAACTCTCTTGTTGTTAGGTGATGGCAATTCCGACAACGAAGAGCTTGAAGTGATGTCAAAGAAGTAAGTTTGCCTTTTATTAACTGCTTTTACATCTTTCATAGCTATGGTTATCAGATCTAATCAATTTAACACGAATTGTGAAATTTCAGGTTGAGTATAGCCAGTTGGCTGATGTAGCGACAATAAGTAGTAAGTGCTGGGAACTATGAAGTGGAAGTATGACTACTAAGAAAACGTTAACACGATGATTATTTAACTCGCATGAAGATTGTGAAAGAGATTCATGAACACAATGAAGTTTTGAGTTTTTATTCATACACTTGTTAGTTTATTTGGGTTATATGTTTGATCATTAGACTTAGATCGACATTTATTAGACATTTGGAATCTTTGTAAGATTGATTGAACTTTTAATTGAAATGAATATTTTATGATTTCTACATTTTACAATTTAGTTTTTATTTTTTAATGTAAATAAATGATAATTGTAATTAATTAAAATTAATACTATAAATGTCAATGGCATTTAATTTAATGTGATTTTTGTGGCAAAAAATATGTGCCACTAAAAGCTCAAAAGTTTGTACTGGCAGATAAAAAAGTGCCACTAAAAGCCTAAAAACTTTGTGTGACACATTGAAAAAGTGCCACTAAAAGGCTTTAGCGTCAGCACTTCTTATGGCACTTTTTTTGTGTGCCGCCCATTCTTACAAGGTTCTTTAGTGGCACTTTCTTGTTTTTCTGTGGCACTTTTTGCATGCCACTCGATGGCATTTTTTTTGTAGTGTTGGTATTGTTCTTAGCAAACCTCTGAATCATCCTATAGGCTGTACCAACAAAATATTCTTTTAACATAAAAATATTCTTTTAAACACGACATCTCTCTGTGTGAACTTTAAGAAACACAAAATATAAGCATTTTGGGAGTAGAATAACAATAATTTAGATCGAGGATCCATTGTAGTCTCCCTCTATAAATATCCGCATAAGAGCAAGTTCTTGACCACAATATGATGAGCCCAATTTGTTTGAACCATTAGAAAATTCAAGAACTATTTTCTCCTTATGTTCTAAAAAATCTTAGGTTGAGAAAAAAAACATGTTTGCAAGTATTGTTTATTTTGTGTTATCCTGTTTTTGTTAATAACATAAATTAAGATATAAAGATCCTTAATGATTGCTTTATGGAGTAAAAAAAGTGAAACCTCATTTTTTGTGTTGTTGAATCTTGACTGAAAAAGGAATGAAAGATAGAAAAACAACCCATTTATTATATCTGATTCATATGCAATCAAGAAAAAAGATATGCATCATTTTCTTTTGTATGGAGACACAAATGTGATACAAATGATTGGTGTAATAGGGAATAACTTTAACATACACTAATTTATTAAAGACACAAATAAAAAATTTAATACACATTTTGCAAAAAAAATAAAAAATGTATCAATTCTAATAGACAAATGATGGCATCAATGTATGTGATAAAACACTAAACGTAACTATTACCTCCACAAATTTATACACTAGCTCTACACAAAAAAAAAATATATTTGCTACAACTTCTAAAACAACACATATTACGATACCTAAGCCATATTACTGTCACGGTCCCCGACCCGGTTTTACCCGTTTCAGGAGTCGCGGGACAGAAATCCTGTGGTATTTATTTAATTGAGTTTAACAGCGGAAGTTTATCATCAGGATCTTTTTAAAGCTGAAATTTTCCCGATTATTTCATTTCACAATTCGGGATAAAACCCCGGTAATTTACAATACTTATGATTTCACAGAGAAATCTTTATTTTACAAAACATATTTCTTTATTTTATAATGAGCCACTTTCTTAAGCTTGTAGTGCTCCACAGCACCTTTCCTGAATCACAACAGATCACCTGAAACATGTTTGAAAAAGGTTTTGTCAGCGGGAAATACTGAGTGAATCATTCTATTTAACAAAACGACACATTTATTATAATTTACAGTATTAAGAAAGATTACAATGTTTCAGATATCAACCAACTACCCACAGTACTTTGTCACTCGACCCATTGGCCCATTCGTCCAATGGTGTCTGTGATTATGGTCATATCACCCATTGGCTGCCTCAATGGTGAAGATTATCAAGTAATGTATACAAAACCCCACATACCGGCTGTAACTTGGTGATTACATAAACTTAATCACTGTAATTATAACCTTTGAAAATAAACATGATTTGAAAGTAATTTGATAAAAAGAATGACTCACATTGCAGATTTAACACGGATAGAGTCTAGTCTATGGATTAGCCTTGTTAACCTAATTTAAATAACAATGCACACAAAACTGGGTTAGTAACCAATACAGCATTTACAATAACTCACGAGATCAAACCCTCACAACGAATGACAAAGTGCAATCACTTAAACATCCATCGGATTCACAACGAATGACAGAGTATTCCCCGAGTTCAGGTGGTACTCAAACATCCTGTCGGAATCACGACGAATGACAAAGGATAACCCTAATGTGGGCAACACTTAAACATCCATTGGATATATTGATCGATCGGACAATGAATCGTAGTAGCGATCGAGTTATTACCCTGATTGCGGCAGCAATTAGTGAACCGTGTGTGTGTTTTGGACTGTTTTCACTATAACTTCGTGTACGAAATGAATTTAAACGTCAAATCAATGCAGAAGTTCCAGTCCCAAGCCTACTATTTATAGCTGGAAAATCGTCCCCCTCGTGCCACGCGAGGGGTCCTCTTGTTCCTGTCGCGTGGCGCGACAGGTTACTTCTAGGGTAGAGTAGGCTCGTGTCTTTTATAGCTTTGGTGAGTCAGATTTCGACGTAATTCAATTCCTACAGCAAACTGTAAGGATATTACCAATTAGGGTTTACCCCCCCCCCCCCCCTGAGTTTTAGGGGCCCTGATCCTAATTCCAATTGTTCTGAAAATTTTAGGGTTTGTACAGAATCACTTGGGTATCTCAATTAGGGTTTCCTATTGGATAAATTAATTAAATAAATATGACTTTTGATACGAGTTGTTACAATTACATACTCAAAAGAGAATTAGCTACAGCCTTTTATGTATTTCTTACAAATAAATGATAGATCGAGAACATAACAAATTATATATATTTCCTACGCATAAATGTTATCCTACACAGAACTTTAAGATGAGTTTGAGTACATCGAACATTATTGTACACAAACTATACGAGGGGGTTGGAGCAAAATAAATCACCCATAAAATATTAAAGAAACACAAATAGATGTGATGGACTAGTTCAAACCAATCTACTGTAAACATTTATAAAACAACTAACATACACACAACAAAATATACCTTACATATTCTAAATAAGGATTAATAATGTCACACATGTTCTAAATAAAGGATTAATATTGTCACACATCATGTAATATATTTGTAAAACAAGCAACCTATACATAGTCAAATTTATCCTATGTATATTCCACAATAATCTCATAAAACCTTGTTGATGCAGGAGTATTAATTTGAATTGCAACTATCTTTTATTTAGTTTATTTTATTTAATGTTTATCCGTTAGTTAGTTAGTTATTTTTACTATGTTTTAGAACTCCTATAAGTATTAGGGTTTGTGTTTTTGTTTAGTTTAGTTTGTTTTTGATTGAATTTTAATAGAAAAAGAACATTGTTCTTGAACCCATCGGTTCGTTATGAGACTTTGACTAACGAAGTGATCTTGAGCCATTTGATTCCACGCGAAACTCCATCAGGAGTATTAATTTGAATTTCAACTATCTTTTATTTAGTTTATTTTATTTACTGTTTAAACGTTAGTTAGTTAGTTAGTTAGTTATTTTTACTACATTTTAGAACTCCTATAAGTATTAGGGTTTGTGTTTAGTTTAGTTTGTTTTTTGTTGAATTTTAATAGAAAAAGAACATTGTTCTTGAACCTATCGGTTCATTATGAGACTTTGACTAACGAAGTGATCTTAAGCCATTTGATTGCACGTGAAATTGCATCAGTTGGTATCAGAGCTTTGGTTTTCAAATGGCTTTACATGGAGGAAGATGCTTGCTCGATCGTAGATTCGCCGACAGAGGCAACAACAGAAGTATGTTCATTTCACGTGCTCGGGGAAAAGATCGACACCCTACTCGCAGAGTCGCCGATCAAGGCAACGATGGAATCTATCTAGACCCGTGAGATCTTAAGATCAAACGGCTTCGTCAACGAGTTCGAGATATTGAAGAGATCAAACGGCTTCGTCAATGATTCCGGAACCTTGAAGAGATCGGACGGCTCCGCCAACGAGTCCGGGATCTTGAGTTACAACGGGAGATGCACGTAAAGGAAACTAGATCGGAAAGCATTGTCTGGGACGGTGTTAACGAGGAAGAGGAACATCCTTTCGACTATCCCCATCCTCGGTTCTATAAGCTGACTTATCCCAAGGGCGAGTCGCAAGATAAGTCTAAGTTTGATGATGGACCGAAGTTTGTGAAAATGGAAGTGATTTAGATGAAGATGAATGTTTATTTGTGAATCAGGTTCTTAACAAGTTACCCACTCAAAAGGGGGCAAGCAACGTGCGTGACAATGATATGGTTTCTTCGGGTATTTTTGTTGAGGATATTAAAACGGCTGCAAATGGTGGTGCTATTGTTCCTATGGTAGCTAAGGTTAGTCAGGAGATTTCCTTGGTTAATCCACATATCACGCAGGTTATATGGTGAATTTGGTTACCGATTTCATAAAGTTACCTCCTAAGAATGTGGGTATTAAAATAGGAGATTATAATAGATGTGAGGGAAAAGGTTCAGTTGCTATAATAGACCGCAGGTCCATGTTTGGTAATGATATTGGGCATACTTCAAAATATCCATATTGTGATTTTGAATTTGTTCAACAATTAAAAATATGGGCACCTACCACCATGTCAATTAATGATGTTGAGCTTGATTTGGAATCTACAAAATGTGATATTGGTTATGGGGAAATCGTTACAAATTTTAAGGGACACATTATGAAAAAAGTGAACTCGAGACCGTTCAATGCCCCATTCGATCCAGGTAGTACAAGTTGTGAACCGGGAGAGATGACTTGTGAAGTTAAGATGTTTAGGTGCCTCGTGATGTTAATAATAAATGGGATATGGATTGATCTTCCTTTTGATCTAGGTGGCTTTGGCCCAGAGACAAAACTCGAGGACGAGGGGAAGTATGATGGAGGAGTATTAATTTGAATTGCAACTATCTTTTATTTAGTTTACTTTATTTAATGTTTATCCGTTAGTTATTTTTACTACGTTTTAGAACTCGTATAAGTATTAGGGTTTATGTTTTGTTTAGTTTAGTTTGTTTTTGATTAAATTTTAATAGAAAAAGAACATTGTTCTTGAACCTATAGGTTCGTTATGAGACTTTGACTAACGAAGTGATCTCGAATCATTTAATTGCACGCAAAACTTTATCACTTATCCTAATCTCACTAAGCACATTATTTTAATAATGTAAAAACCCTAAATATTTTTTTCTCTAATTGCTTATTTATTTAAATTTCATACGTAATGCAAACCTCCTATATATTCAATATAAAAAGTACCTACATATTTAACATATATTCCCTACACTTGGCTCTAAAGACAACTACATTTAAAGATAAATTAAAGAAATAAATTACAAGCTTGCCATTACTTATTATCGTATGTGTTTTTCGATTTGAATAGATTTAGAAAAGTTAGAACCAAAAACCGAATTGCAAATTTTGTTTCGGTTAGAAACTGAGTTTGTAACCCGGTTATATTTTAAACAGTTTCAATTTAGGAATCGGTTTGAACTAGATATTGAACACCCCTACCCTAAATGTTGCTCTCTATAAGAAATCATGCATTACAAATAGGTATCATAGGTTACCAATGTTACATTATATTGTTAACAACAACCAATATATTATCAAGGTAAAAAACCTACACATTATCAACCTAGCAAATGGTGAGAATATATGAACACCATCAACAACATAAAATGTTGAAATTGTACAAATTGTGATTTGAAAGTGTAAATACAACAGTGTGCCAACATTCCATCTAACTCTATGCCCTCTTTTATGATGTGGTGGCTAAAAGAAATTTAAAGAGTAGTAAACCACAATAAACAATATTAAACACACATAATATGCATTAGGTAGAACTAGAGCAAGAAAATTAAGCTAGGTGGGATGGGTTGGTAGGTAATATAAGACAATTTTACTTTGCCCCTATCCTATAAGGTCGTTAAGAGGTTTGTAACCAGTAAGGATGTAGGTTGAAGTTTTTTAAAAAGTCAAGACAAGTGAGGATGTAGGTTGAAGTTTTTTAAAAAATCAGGACAACCTGACCTTGTATAGACGTATAATAGATTAAATGCATGTCCCACCATTTTCTATACAGTCGTCATAAAAATCAACACTACTTATGTTTTGACCTTTTATCTTGTTGATCACGTTTCACAAACCATTAACATGATTGATCTTACGAACCAACCAAAAAACAACAATTTGTTTTGTGATTCTAAAGACATCCGACTTGCTAGGATCATTGTTATTAATAAAAAAAATATTACTGGTTCACATTGATTTATGTATGTATTTAGTTGTGTCATAACTACACGTATTAAATATGAATACTAATACTCGCATACACTATTATTACATGCAATACACTCTTGTTCGCACATACATTGAATTTCATAAGCAAAGAATATGTTTTGTCGAGGATACACAAAGAAAAGGTGATTCCGTGAGAGTCAGCTCACGTACGATATGATTTTAGACAACACTAACAAATTAAAATGAAATACATGAGGCAAAATAGATACATGACCATCATATCACGTAACAACAAATCATACACATAATTAATACAAAATCATATCATATTACAAAATACAAAAAGTAGTAGGTTAAAGTTTTTCTATTAAATTATAAAATAAGAATATAACCATTAATGTTTTTCATTTATTATTATTATTATTATTATTATTATTATTATTATAAAATAAACAAAACGCAAAAAGTAGTAGCCTAGTGTTTTTCATTAAATTATGTTTTTCTATTAAACTGTAAAATAAAAATATAATCAAGAAAATCTTTTAAACTAGGAAACGTTATAAATAAATCCATTAAAAGTTTAAAACTTTTCTTCTGAAATTTCAAACGACAAGCAAGTAAATCCTATAAAAAAGAAAAAGTAAAAAAAAAAAGACTAAATATTTCCTCGTCTCTATCCTTCAAATCCTCACACTCTACTTTTCTTGACGAAATTTCTTCCACCAAATTCTCAAAACTTCAAAATTCTCACCACCACCACCGCACGCCGTCGTCCTCCACCGCCGGAGTCCACGTAAGCACACTCCACACACGTTCTTTCTTATCTTTTCACTTTAATTTGAAATAAAAAGATTGGATTTTGGCCCCGTCAGTTTTGAATGACTAGTTAGTTTGATTTATCATGTAAATTTGATTGCTTTTTTTCTCTGCAGGTAATTCATGTAAATCTTGATTGTTTTCATGTAAAAGCCCTAATTTTGGGTAAGGGTTTGGGTTTTTTTTAAGCCCTAATTTTGAAATTGGGGTTTGTGATGAGGAAATTTTTAATCTTGTGTAGTTTTTTGATATTTTGGTAATTTGGTTCATGTAATTATGTCATTTCACCAAGAAATTGTACTTTAATGTTTTAGGGGATTTTTTATGATTAATGGCAAATTGTTTATTTTTTTAAAAAAATTTATTAAGTTTACAACATGAGTTAACATGCTTGATTACCCAAAGAATTATGTATATCCTGAACACTTTAATTTCATAAGTAATAAGTTTTTTTTAATTTAATTTTTTATATTGGTATACACTTTTGATCTACTAATTTGGAATGTTACAATACTTATAATTATTTTTTGCCATGTTCGTTATCGAGGTTCTTATTTCGACAATTTTATGATCTGTTTTTAACATGCTTGATTACCCAAAGAATTATGTGCAAGTGTATCTTGAACACTTTGTGTAGGTATTTATTTATTTATTTTTATTATTATTATTATTTTTATTTTTATTTTTTTTTTTGGGGGGGGGGGGGGGGGGGGGGGGGGGACTACTAATTTGGAATCTTACAATATTTTTAATTATTTTGTGTTTTGTTTTGCCATGTTCGTTATCGAGTTTCTTATTTCGACCATTTCATGATCTGTTTATTAATGCAGGTGAGCGATTTAGAGTTTTAGACCCTGCGTGTCCATCCACGTTGACAAAATCGAGTAGTCTTATTTACTCTTATTGTTTGTTTGGAATAACGAATACCTTCATCGAATAAGAATGATTTCAGTCGTGTAATATCATAGCATGGGTCCTGTTCTCGACTTTAAAGAAAGAAAGGAAACCGCAATGGAAGCCTCGACTAGTAAAAACCATACAGCTTTTGCATCAATGTCGAACGATAAAAACATGAAACTTGATAGTAAGTATAAGGGAAAATTTGATATGGGAGTTCCATTAAATGAGCAAGGCGTTGACGTATCGAAGTCTAAAAATGAGAACGGCGGTGCTTCAAATCAACCTCAGTCTGGTGATTCTACCGCGTCTTCAAGTTCTTTTGGTGACGTATTTTCTGACGTTGGAGCTTGTGAATTTGAAAGCGACAATGAAGTTATGTCAGATTTTCGCGGGGATTTGATACCCGTGAGGTAATGTCTCATTAAATATTTTTATTTTGCGTAATATATGCATATGGGAATCATGCTTAGCACAATTATGGATGTTAACTTTATTTCGTCCACTTGGAACTAATTAATGTTATATTTTGCTTATTGCAAATTTTTGCTAGATGAGATCTATGGTGGTTTCTATTTCAATCGTGAAGTACTAAAATGATCATTGTTGTATGTAGGAAATCGTGTATTTGATTCACGTGCTTTAAAAATTCCATTTATCGTCCCTACTTTTGAGTTTTGGTAATGATTTGGTTCCTCCGTCGTCTAAGATATTAAGACATCTGCTAAGCCCGTCATGTGCTTGGCATGTGATGAGTATTTTTCGCTCTTTCACTTTATTTTTTTGTCTCTGTGGTTCTAATCCTTGATCATCTTCACCTGTATTTTCTTGAACAGTTTTTTTTTTATTTTTTTTAGAAAATTTCTAAAATCATATTTTAAGACCAAAATTGTTTTTTCGAACAGAACGTGAATATTAGTTAAAATCAAACCCATGACCAAGAATCATGATCTTTATGTTAATTTTGTATCATAAACCCTATCTTTTTTCTTTAGGTTTATTCAATAACAAAAGATCCAAGTCTCGATTCTGTTTGATATCAGATCTTTATTCAATTTTGGTAAAGATTTTTAGGGTTTTTTATTGCGATTTGCTGTCGGATTTGGTATCACAATTCAGATTTGTTTCGTATTTTGGGCGGTGAATGGTGGTGACGGTTTTACACTAAAAACATACTCAAAAACATAAGAACGTATCTAAACAAGTTTTATAAAATCATGTGCGAATTGATGGAAATGCACACCATGCATAAAGCTTGTGATTACGTTCACCGGTAGAGCCATATAGACACCAAAAAGTTACCAAACTAAAAAATATCAAGGATGAGTGTACTTTCTGAATACGGAACAAAATCATAATATCTAATGAGAGCATGGAACACCTAACTATAAAGAGTTTGAATCAAATGATAGCATCTGCACTTAAAAAATGTATTTTGTGCTATATTTTGATTCATGAAACGGTAAATTTTCAGGAAGAAAAGGGTGACGTCTCATTGGAGGAAGTATGTACAACCAATTATGTGGCGTTGTAAATGGGCTGAATTGCAGCTTAGGAAATTCCAGTCCATGGGCATCATGTACAACAAAGAGATCGAGAAATATAAACAAAAAAAACGATTGAAATATAATAACTCTGAATTAGACACCGGTTGTGCAAAGGCTACGCCTTTTTTTCATGATTCTCAAAGAGAGAAACCTATGAAGAGGAAGATAAGGAAACGACATGAAGAGCGGGACCCAGAAGCGTACATGTCACAACACAGCTTATTCTCCTATATTGGTACATACCCTTTTAATTATTCTTCCAGTTACAAACACTTTATTGTTTTTTTTAATCTTATAAATAAATAACTAATGTGTTACACATACAGCTACTTGCGGGTCCCCTCCTCATGCTCCAACAATGGATGCTGATCCAACTAATCTCGGTGACTAAGATTTTTTCTTTTACATTTTTTTTTTCTGATGATGATAATTTCTTAGCTTTGCTTAATGCATAGTTATCGATAGTGAAGATAGCGTTCGCTATCGCGTGCTTCATCGCGTATCGCCCAAATCTTGCAATATGTTAATTAGTGACTCCATAGCGTGTTTTTAGCGGGATTTGATTTCCGATGACGAATTCCGGCTCCGGTGCTGCGTGTTTATCGATTGTCTTTTAGGGTTAAATAACTTTATGGATGTTAACACTTGACCCCTCTATCTTTCACTAGTTTACATTTAGTCCCTAAAATAGTAAAACGTGTAAAATTTACATTAAAAGTGTAATATTAGTTTTTGTATTTTAACATTTAACTTCCTCTATTTCACTAGTTTACATTTGGTCCTTAAACTTATAAATTTATACTATATATATACATAAAAATTATAAATAGCTATTTTTTGTTTCTTAAATATTTAACTACTTTATCGCTAAACACGAAATAGTGGGCACTATTTCGTCGCTATCACTACGTAGCATATAGATAGCTATGCGCTATCGATAACTATGGATGTGATTACTAAAAGTGTTGTTTGGTTTATGCATTGGCGTTAGGTATCATTTTTCTAAAACCAATGCATTAAGGTTCACGACTAACGTCCAAACTCACAATCGTATAAGAACTTAAGATATACATCAAAGAGTATGCACAACGCATGATCATATAATTCTTTTAATTTTTATATATTTTTAATGGTGTTTGTTGGTTATTTCTTTGGCAGGTCCATCTTCCCCTAAGAATGCCGGCAACGAATTTCGGGTTCCAGATGAATTGTTATCTCTTGAATTCAGAGATGATTATTCATTGGAACAAATACTTTGGAAGATTGAACTCTCACTGTCTCAAGTTTCCGAAATGAAGAACAAACTGAACACAGTAATGACTGAAAATTCCGAAAGGATCTTATCCACTGAGGAGATAACATTGCATGAATCTAATAATGCGTTGACATGCCCCGTTAAGGAACCGGATTATCCAACAAACATGGCAGGACCATCTGTAGTTGCTACATTTGCGTCTCAACTAATTAAATTAAACACAGGTGATGATGATCTGGTTAAACCGGATGATCTGGTCAAAGATGAAAATGCAGCTTCTGAGGAGACTCGTTCTGAAGACTCAAACAAATCCAAGGAACAGCCTCCTGTTTATTCAAGAAAACGAGTGAGTGTCTGTCTACACCTTTTACATCGTTGAGGTTGACCTTTCTTAGTGATTTACAATATTCTTCTATTTGCTTGTTGTTGAGGGGTATTTGGACAATAGATGTTTAGGGGCAACCTGACCTACTGATACCAAGTATTGCTTATTTGAATAAACCCGTTTAGACCCATTTTGAACTTGCCCATTTTTTCCACTTCTATATGTAGGGCTGCAAACGAACCGAACGTTCAACGAACACTTCATGAACCGTTCGGCGGGAAGCTCGTTTGTGTTTGTTCGTCTAATAAATGAACGAACACTAACAAGAAATTTTAGTCATTTATGTTTGTGAACGTTTGGTAGCGTGTTCATTTATGTTCGTCGGTGTTTTCATTTTTTATATTTTATTTAATTACGTCAAAATAATGACAAATAAAATATTTAATAAGTATCAATGTATCATATATTATGTCCATGAACCCTTGTTTGTGTTCTTTTGTTTTCATTTGTGTTCATGAACATTGTTTGTGTTCGTTTGTGTTCATGAACGTTTGTTTACGTACATTACCTAAAATTAACAAACGAACATGAACACATCAATTTCCTTAACGAATGAACATGAATAGAAAATCTCGTTCGGTAAGTGTTATGAACAGTTCATGAACATATATATTTCCTTAACAAACGAACACGAACATGGTTTGCTGCCCTATCTGTATGAGATTTTTGTGTTGTAACTGTTGCATTTTCTATAGGGTTGGCGATTCGGTTAACTACTTCCCTCAAATAATCTTGCATGGTAATTGATCATTGTTCCCATTTGCCAAGGTTGTAAATAATTTAACTGGTCATTTTTATTTGTGCAGGGTACAGATGGAATTCTGATATACAACCGCAGAGCAAAGAAGCCGCAAACAGATTCAGGGGATGTAAAGATTCATCCAGTAGAGAATCTCCAGGATCCCGTAGAAGAAAAAAGTAGCACAACTCCTGTTTCTGAAGATTCAACCCAAAACGAACAACCGGGTCCAAAAATACGGCCTGGTTCTAGATTAAACATCCCAAACAACACAAAAAAGAGAGCTGCAAGGACCCGACGCAAAAGTGGTGCAGGCCTATGGACCCGAAGAACCTCAGGTTAGGCCTTGGCACCATCTTGTACATCCGCTAATGAGCTTTCTTCTGTAGTTTTGTTATTTTGTTTCTTTGTGAATAAAAAAGTCGCATTTGCGTACTTTTTCTTTCGATCACCATTTTTGGAGATACATGTATATGAATCTTGGTAGATATTTTAGCTTTGCAATTTGCAATGGTTTGAATGGTATTTCTTCGTTTTTTAAATGCAAGAGGAATTTAAATTTCTTATAATGTTTATGGTTTTATATTTTACAATTATGATGCTACGTTTCCTAAGAACATCTTCTTGGAGAGCTTAGCGGATATGAGAGCCAAAACGGTTGCAGATGGCACAAAGATGACATCAGGGATGACTTTGATCATCTTTAACTGGGGTAAGGTTTCGCCGGCTCGTTTTGCAGCCATGGCTGCTGGCGGGGTCACTAATCCGGCCATCAGAGCTGAGTCATCGAATTTGCTCATGCTTACACTCGTTTTCATGAAGTCAACAAACAATTTCTTCTTTTCGGACTCTCTAGCTCCTTCCCACTGTTCAAAAATTTCCTGCATTACATATGAGCCCGTTAGGTCATGGCTAGAGCCAATTAGACTATTATAACTTCATGTGGAGGTCGCAGCCCGTAACAAGTTTCTATCTACTTGATCCTTTTTCTTCTAAGCTAATGTTGTTTAGGTTGCTTGATTTTTTTCATTTTTTTAAAGTTTTTAACCTACTTGTTAGATCTATTTGATTGATTTTTAAGCTAATATTTTGTTTTTATTTGCTTGATTTTTAATTTTAATGTTTTTATGCTATAGTTATTAACCTGAGTATTAAAAAAAATTGTGATTTTGTTACAAGTTGGGACGTGTCGACCCGAAACACCTTTTGCTCATTAAACCAACTTGTTAATCTATCGGATCAATTATTTATTAAGCTAGTATTTTCGGTTATTTGCTTGATTTTTCGAATATTTTTATTGCCTTTTATGCTATAATTATGGAGATGAAGAGAAAGTGTGTGACCTGAACTTTGTTTGGTGGTGGAACATCATAGTGTTTTCCAGGCAGTGCTGCATTTATAGTGCTGCATTCGGGTTGAGATCAACACATATAAAGATACGATCAGAGGAAATAAAACGTACGAAAATTTTTACTTGAACATGTCGAGGATGGCAACGTGAAAGTCGTCGAAACAGTTGATCTCCTTCTCCATGAACTTACTGTGTAATGTGCCCATTACCAGACTCAACATCTGGTTGGTTGGCAAACCTACAAAAACATCGACGATATCATATCATGTCGTTTTCATGAAATCAAGAGAGAAACAAAAAAAAGATATGAGTTTACTTTTGCCCATGAAGCTCATAAGCAAACCCATTGTAAAGATTGTGCAGAATATGAGTGAAATGTAGGACAAATAATTTGTTATAAAGAAAAAGATTTGGAATAGCTTAAACTTAATGCAAGCAAGGTATCAAACCAACATGGGCCATGGTTGCTTTGGGCTTACCCAAAGCATGAGTAAAAAGTGAACCTAGATCTTGATCCTTTACATGTGGTTTGGCAAATAAACAAAGAAAATCTAACATGCTTTGGTTAGGTATGACTACCTGAACTGAAAAGGGTTGTTCATTTGGTTTTATTTCAGGTTAACCGGACGGATTAGCTCGTTTTTTCGGATGTAGAATCCGCCCTCAACCCAAACCGAAAGTATGACTAACCGAACAGTCGCTCAAAAATTGTTTCCGGGTTATACCAGAAGAATTTCGAGGTTATCTAATTTTATATATTTTGGTAATTCTTATTTTAATTCAAATTTTAGAACATGAGTACACTTTACGCCTTTCTCGTCATCATGGATTTATATGGATTGTGGTGGTCACATTGGTTCTATTTGTGGATTTGATTGTCATGTTGGTCCGGTTCATGGGTGTGCAAGTTCATCCAAAGGGTTATGCTGTTCAAGTCATATGATGGTTTGGTTCATGATGTTACTGCGATTGCTAACGAATCTTTGTGATGGTTCAGTCTTCGTTCATTTGAAAGCAATCATGTTTGAATCCAAACATTGTTTTTAGTTACTTGAAATCTTTGATAACTCGGTAGGTCAATCTTCTTATTACCACGAAGTGCAACGTTGATAGATGATTCTACATACATTGCTCTATGTATAATAATGTATGATTGAAAAATGGGGGCTGGATTGCTTGAATGATAGAGAGCAATAATCTTTATAGAATGAGCAGAAAAATTTTATTGTTGACTTGTTTTATACTTATGCCTAAACCACTATTTTAGAACCTCAAAAGCAACAATATTGAATTAGTGTCATCTACAAATATTCAACAAACAACAGGTAAAACTGTCATTCACATCTTGGAATCAAGACATCAGGTGATTTATAATTTTTTAACGACGAACACACACCCTCTTAAAATCCACGTAATGCCCATTTTGTGAGACTCAACTCACACTATTGTGCTGGGAATAAACACCTGATGTCACTATACCAACATGCTACAAGACATCTTTTAGTTACAAAGTCTTGATGCTTATGAGTATGAATTTCAAGAAAATATGATAACATGATGAACTCGTGATAATAACATGATAAACTTATTTGTCTATTTGCATGAGTATGTTCGTAAATAAACTAGAAAGTCTAAGAACACTTGCATTGAAACCATGAAATACATAACAAATTTGATAATATGATTAGCCTATGTGTTGAATACCAACCGAACTATATATCATTATACCTTTACCCAAAAACTATATATCATTATATCAACTATTTAAAAGTAAATCATGACAACTTAAAATGATTCTCTATACTTATACTTGCATAATAAGCTTGATAAATATCAATCCACAAAATGCATATAAACGCAAAATGGACATGTATAATACATAGGACTGAAGTGAGAGAGAGAGAGAGAGAGAGAGAGAGAGAGAGAGGGGACTAAAATCCGATTTATACAGAGGACTAAAGTGAAAAAAAAAATAGTTAAAATTCAAAGCACCATGGTGCATTTTTTCTTGCCGGCGACTCACCTCTGGTCTATCACAGGAGAAAGAAGGTGAAGATATGAAAAAAGGGAGATGAAGATATGGTGCATTTTTCATATGTTTATCTTCCATCACATGAAAACGAAAGAAGGAAAATGATTCTTGACGGTTACACATGTTGAATGTGAACAGAAAACATAATGAAAAATAGATATTTTGTGGTTTATTGACACAAAGTTTTCAATAAAGTTTATCATTCAAATAATAATCCTTAATGAAGTATTTGGATAATACCATTTTGTTTAGATTTTAGTATTTTACACAAACTTTGTTGTCATGATAAAATGTTCTTGAGAAAATTTGTCATAGGACTAAAATTAGTTTGAAAAATTCAATAATGTTACATTTGGGCACAAGTATAAATTCGTGAAATCGCATTTGCAACCGTGATTGGAATTTCCAAATATGCTCAAACATATAAATCGATTAAGTTATGATTAAACATTCCTATATGTTATTATTAGTTTGTAAAAACTTACTTTCATTTTACATTATTCGTCTCAGGCTCAGCTAATGCATATACACACTGATTATGTTTATAGATAAAAACAATCAACTTTATTTCCTTCTTGCAACATACTTGATGTAGTATCAAGAAATATATATAAGTCATTTGTCTCCTACTCAAATGTGGGAACTAATAACACTTAAACCAAACGTATTCGATATGAGGTTGTTAAGAATTAGTTTCCAGTCTAAGGGGCTATTTGTTTACCTCTTAATGAGCCTCTTAATGGTTCTGACCTCTTACTGGTTCAGCACTTAATGGTTCAGACTGTTTGTTTTGCGAGCAGATGTCTGAATGGTTCAGACATTTGCCTCTGAATGGTTAAGTATTATACTGAGTCTGAATGGTTAAGACCTCTAATTTGAATTGGTCAGACATTTGCCTCTGAACGGTTAAACATTATACAAGCTCTTATGGTTCAGACATCTTACTGATTCAGCACTTAACCATTCAAAAGTTGCCAAACAGCCCCTAAGGAAAACGAAAATGATTTCACAATTAAAATGAACACATACATTCTTGATTTTCCCTAAGTAGCAAAGCTTAGTACGTTATGGGACTGCAATTGTTAACATAGTTTGAATCTACCGAAGAAAGACAATCATATTGTGATTCGAACATGCTTTTAGTTACTTTAAATTATTGATAACTCTATGATTCAATTGACTAGCCTTATCATTGTATATTGGGAAGCGATTCACCATAAATCATATGCAATGTTTGATTAAACAATAAAAAATTTGCTTTAATATTAGAGACCAATTTTCTTGAAGCAACAAGTAAACTTCCATTGTTGTTTTACAATAAGGGGACCCGGGGTGGAAAACTTTTACCCCGTGATGATGAGTTATAACGAGTAAAACAATCTCAAACACCACCGCCACTCAATGTTATAACGCGTCAAAATGAAAACGCGTTGAATATATTCAAGAATGAATTGATAACAAAAACACAATTTAGGGTAAACTCACTTTTATTATAATCAAGAAAAACTAGCTCAAAACTCGATTACAATAATCCCTCACAATAATTCAACCCTAACACGGCTAAACATTTATAGGGAATTACAACTTGTTTCCCAAGTAATAGAGAGAACCCTAAAAGAACCCCAGAGCCCAAAACCAACATGTTTTAGGTTCAACGCGGGCCGACCACAATTCTGCACAATTGGGTCATATTCAATAATGTAAGACCCTAATACGTATTTGACAAAAGTCGCAGCGGAAATTCGTGCCAAAAAATTTCGTTCTTAAAAAGTCATAATAAATACATGAAGACTCAGTTACCATTTGTAATTCGTTCATTTTAAAGGGTTCACAATGTTACATTATGTCAAAGTTTCATGACCAATTTAAACCAAGTATGTGACTTTTATCTCCCGTACAATCTTTGCTCTCAACCCGGTCCATGACAGCTTCACTTCGCTAGTGGTAGAGGGATCCGTGCAGTACCTGTGGTCATCACATACAAATTAACCATTAGTCATTGACTACCTCATACGACACTATTCTCACACGATTAAGAATCGTATAACATTCGACAATATAAACTTCGATTCAATCGACTATTCTCTCGAAGTCTCTTGTTCCGAGTTCGGCTTCAATTTCATAAGAATCCGACGTTCTCATTCCTGCAATATATTCCAAACTCAAGTGCATTGTTAGTAACGTTAATTCTCAAATGTATTTAAATCATACATTCGCACATACTTACACACGTACATGCTTACATTCATACACACCTACATACCTATATACATTCAATCATTCCTACCGTCATGTATTCATACCTACGTGTTTCAAACGCGTTCTTGTATACCATTTATATGTAATACATGTCCAATTTTAATACACACGTCTATCATACTCTTACATTGATTACATGGGGCTTAGACTTGGATTTATAACTCATAAATGTCAAGGAAACACTCGAAATCATGTTTAGGAAGCCCGCCGTAGACCCCGGTTAGAATACCGAAGCTTACGATACGTATATCAACTTAAAATAAAATTTTCAGCCTTTTAAACAATGGGGAGGCCGTCAACGACGGCCCTTAGTTCTTTGCGTCGGAAACAATCCCGTAAGCAGTGAAATATGGCGTCAGCCAAAAACGGAGGCCAGAGAGGGCGTCGGCGACGGCCCCTCTAAACTAAGTTTTTTCTGCAGATCCGTTTCGTCGTCCGATAACGCTAAAACTTGCGTAACTTTTAAACCGTTTACCCGTTTAACCTCCCGTTTCTTCCTACATGCTCGTAATTTGACATTCTATCATGTGAACTTGAAATCCTATATCCGGATTAAGGAAATTCTTAACTTACGCGCTATCGGCTTATTATTCATTTACGATTTATTCGACCCGTTCATGTTTTTATCAAATAACTCATTCCTTTTAACCCAAAACTTACATGACATAATGACCATAATACTTTTACACTATCCGGAGTGTCGTACTTGGGGTTTACGCACCCGATACCCGGTATTCGTTAAATTCATTCGTTATTACGTAATTGAACATTAAATAGTACAATTTCCATATATGAAATTGTTTATTCATTTACTCATAATTTACTACCGAACCTCTTGCCCATTAACCCGCGTCACCGTTTCTTGGTTAGCATGCTTACATACAATTTTATCCATTACCCGGTTATCATACCGAAGTCGTTACTTATGCAACCTTTCCGGTATGCAATAAAACCTCATCTTGACCCATTTGATTTACTTAGCAAAATTCATCGATTTCATACAACTCATTCCTATTTGACCTCAATTATCATAATTAATTAAGTCACACATAACTTTACATAAACAACTAAGAAGTGATTACGGAAATCACTTACCTTGTGCATCTGTGTCCGTATCCGCTTCCTTGCCTCCTCTTGACCCATTAGCCTTTCATGTTTGAGTCCATCTCGACATGATTCCTCTACTTTCATGCCACCAAATCACATTCTCGTTAGCATACACAATTGTACATGTTAACGATCATATCAATGCATATTTCACATTTGACTTTCTTTAGTCACAACTAACAAGCATAAGACATATAATCAAATTCATATCCTTTCAAACTCATGTAATTCATCATGCCATCACAAATATCACGTATTGACATAACATGTAACTTACGACTTCCTATAATCCTACTTTTATGACAACAAATCATATCATGCTTCTTATGCGTAGATGACTTTCAGAAATCAACAATTCATTATATGAACTTTCGACTTATTCTCATCTACTCGTAATATCAAAATAGGCTATACGAAAGACACCATATACATTACCTACTCTCGATGCAAATGTGCTTACAACCATATTCAAATTAGTAATTTAACATGACCATGCCATCATTTTCGTATTTCGTTCCTATATACACCAAACTTTTTCATAAAATTTTGCATCCTAACTTCACTTAGGCATTTCATCATACACTTGGTGGACATACCATTAATTAAGCATAGTGTACAAGTATCATTTGCATATCATGACCAAATCATGTCAATATCATCAAGAACATCAACTTCAATAGAATTTCACATAACTTTTCTTCTAATTCAGTTCTAGCTAACAATTTTACCAATAAAAACAATCATCATACATAATCTCATCCAATTTCACACTTTACAACTCATACCAATTCTACTCTAAGTGGGTTTTCACTTCCAATCATCAAATTAACCCAAACCATGTATAATCTATGTTCTATGTCATGATACTAACACATACTCGTACTCAATTTCATCCCAATTCACGGATTAAAACATAACCCACTTCATACAAGATCATCAATCCAAATTTTGAGACATACCTTATGATCCCCTCATGATGGTGGTCATTAATCCATGTTTATCCATGAATTTAAGCTTCGATTTACTCTTCAATTTGATCATTTAAGGTTGAGCTAGGGTTTGGCTCCTTTGGGAGCTCCTGATCGATCCAGAACACACACGATTGTGTGTTTGTGTGTGTTATTATTTTCTTTTAATACCCCCACTTTCATTCTATACCATCTAGCCCCTTGTGTTTACCACTTAACATTTTTGGCACAACTTTCATCACTTAATAGTTTTGGCCATAAACTTTAACTAGGTAAAATAGCCTAATTATTTATTTCGGGGTATATTATACAAGAATGTATGTCAATTATAATATTCGGATTTTGGGGCGTTACAAGTAATTGTCCAACATTCACCCCCCCCCCCCCTAATTTTTGAAACGGTACCGGAAGGTCTTCGACTCCAAGTAGTTCCCTCATCTCTTGAAACTTCACTCTTGCAAGTCCTTTCGTAAGTATGTCGGCTCTTTTCTCGTCACTCGCTACATGCTCCACTTTGATGTCATCATTCTCTACACACTCACGGATATAATGATACTTTGCCTTGATGTGCTTGTTTCGACTATGAAAGACCGGGCTCTTCACGAGTGCTATCGCTGAAGTGTTGTCAACTCGTAACGACACCTTGTGTAACGCCCGGCTCTTTTGTACTTTCCATTTATAGAAAGTTTTGTTCGTATTTCTATTTTTGGAAACTTTGTATTCTTGTAATCGTCCTTTCTTTGTAACCGTTGTAAAATCCGAGACTTGGATCATGAATGAAACTCGTATTTTGTTAATTACATGTTACACATACTCCATATATGCTCATACATTCAATTTCGTGGAACAACTGATGCTTATTCGTAATTCTTGGAAACTATGTGCTAAACTTGTAAATACGTGAAACTTATGCATAAAACGTGTTTTGAATGTAAACAATACTTGATTTCGACATTTATACGCTCAATTATACTTGGTTTACGATACTCATACTTGTCTTATCCTTAAACTACGCTTATATGACAAGAACAACCCCTAAAACTCTTAAAAACACTTAATTATAAACTGCAGGGACCTAAAAGTCATTTTTGAAACTTGAATTCAGAAAGAGGTACCCGTGGCGTAGCGCGAGCATGATGGCCTTTGTGCTAGCGCTACGCGAGCGCCTTGTTTCGACAGAATGTGTGTTTCTTTCATTTTATGCACGAAATCCCAAGTTTAAACCTCACCCAATCACCTCTAATCCACCTCTAAACACCTCCAATCACCTCTAATCTCTTCCACTATAAATACACACCTTTCCTAGCCCTTTTTACACTTTCACAACTCATTACACTTCACAAATTCACTCTAATTCTGCAGTAAATCTGAGTTTTGGACAGAAGCAAACACCTTAACAAAAGTGAGTGTAACTTGCTTGTTTTCACTCCAAATCACTTGATTCTTTCTTCTATTGCTTTGTTATGTTCTTGGGTTTGATTCCTTGGTTTTTCCCTGGAAAAATCATGTTTGGAATTGCCCTAAAAAGGACCAAAACTTTCTGTTTTGTTTCATGTTCTTCAAAAACTTGTTTAAACTCATCCAACCTGTGTCTAACACATCTCACACCTATGTCCTAATGCTTACAACCTCTCTTATGGTTGGTTAAGCTTAAAAACAAGGTTGAGACACTATAAATCAGAGGATGAAACCTCAAATACTTTCTATTTTGTTAGGGTATTTAACCCACAAATCATGTCAAGCTTAGATCTTGATGAATGAGTGATTATGGAACAACTTGGGTTCTTCCAACATAAAATCCTCACATGATTTGATGATTTCTCTTAGATTATATTGTTTACATACTTGTACAAATCATTGTTCTTGACCCTCCTTGGTTGTTTTTACATCAAGTGAAGTGGTGAACATTCAAGGGGTACCTAAATGGAAGCTTATCCTTCCTACCCCATACATGACTTCCATGATACTATAGGTGCCTAAATGAAGATTTAATCTTCTACCTCCTACTTGAATTATTGGACTAAATAATATGTAATACTTAACCTAAATATATATATACACTCATTCGAACCTTTAACGTTGAACTTGTGTTTATATGTTAAAGTAGTAGAACATCATCTAAGACCTAAACCTTGTTGTGATTCTTATGGGTGTTCAACTCATGAAAACATTATCATAACCCTTGCGGTTACCAAGTGTCATACAAGTGTTATGTGTTGAAGACGACTATTTTCACATGTTATTCTCATAAGTTATTTTCATGTTATTTTATTCCGAATCTCGACTCTAAACATACTTGAACCTTAACCCTTACACATTCAATCTTTTAACCTCATCAACTCGTCAATAATTGGATAATTGGAAAGCATATGCAAACTTTGTGAGTATACTCGTATTCCCCACTTTACTTTTACCACATTTGGGGTGTAACATGTTTACTTATCAAAACTTACACTTGAACATATTGCTTAAACACATGAACATTCCTATAACATGCTTGTATACGTGATTGCTTGATACTTTAAACTTGGGTTGAGGACATTATGTGTTGAACTTATCATTAACTTCGTACGAGCCTAACCATGACATATGTAGCGCTATAGGATTAACGACCCGCCGCCCGTAACTTGTGGTTATGTCATGAGCATGTTGCGTTTCCTTGGTTTGATATGTTAGACACATGCCATATTTATTGTTTATCTTGAATCACATGCTTGCTATGAGGAATTGTTTAAAACTTATCTTTTGTTATGTACGTACCAAACTTGTATACTCGCCTTTGCTTTTGCATTGAACTTTATTTTAAACATGTTACAGGTTGAGGATGATGATGCCATGAAATGAAGTAGCGTTGATACCTAGATACACATATAGACGTTTAGATTAAATACGTTGTATAAATGTCATATTTGTTGTTGTATTGTTCTTTTTGTATTTAACATGTTGTATTTCAAATTTCATGTATTGTAACATTTATTTATGAAAGAAATCAATTTATCTTTAATTCTATTGTCACAATTTAGCGTTATGTGTGATGAGCAATCTTTCTTCGTCTCACTCCGATGTTTCCGCCATCGGTTGGGGTGTGACACCTTGCTTAACTTCTTCCCCGTCAACTCCATGACCAAGTTTCTCAACCACACGGCTTGACAAGCCGTCGCACTTGCTGCCATGTACTCGGCTTCACAACTTGAGAGAGCTACGGTACTTTGTTTTGAAGAACACCACGTTATTGGTGAACCAAATGTGCATTTAATACAGTTGTCTTTTATATAACTTTATTTAAAAATCAGATTACAATTTTAATCTTTTTAAATAAAATTTCTATTACTATTGTATGGGATATACATACATATTCTAATACATGTATATTACTCAAATATATTTAGAATCAATTTTAGAAACGTCAAACTTTGTATTACTTACCATAAGTACTTCTTTGAATAAATAATATAATATACAATAAATTGATAGTTAAGTTTTGATACTTTGTGGTTCAACTCACTAGTTAAAAATAAATTTATTCCCATGAGTCTAGAAAGTTCATATTTTGAGTAATTCATTTCTTTAAATCTTTTATTTATCCATCCTTAAATTCCAAAATATTATGTTCAATAAATTTAAACAGAAGTTTATTTCAATATACTACTTTTATAAAAGGATAAAATAAAGTCATGGAAATAAGCTTGATGATTGATACCATCGGATGTATAGTTATTATTTTATATGTGTGTATATATTCCGTAAGTTTAATATTAATTAGAGATTTGAAATTTTATACACATATATGCATATACCCAATAGAAATTCTTGATGATATACCCAATATAATATCTTCTATAAGATAAACATAAGAGAAAATATCATTGGCAATTTATATGAAAACATGAAGTTATTATAAGAATAAGCCATGAAACCTACTATGTTTTAAAATGCCATATGTCTCAATGAAATATTCCTTGTAACGGAATCTAAGATTATATATGCATAAATAAAGTTAGCTGTAAGTATACTCATCACATCAAACCTAGCTATAGTGTCAATGGAGACAATTATATTTTTGTCAAAACTTCATTTTTCAAGCAAAAGAAAAACCACAACCATAATAATATCTATGCTTAAACAAAAAGATTAGGATATTGATAATTACTAGTAACACCTAGAATAGTATTTAGACTTGAACCTAAGGAAAATGCCTGAGTATAAAGCTTTGAGATAAGCTAATTACTTGTGTAAATAAAGTGTGATGGTTATTGGTATCCCGTGAGGATGATGACTAGAACAGTGCCAGTATGATAAATAAGCAATAACACTTGGCCATTGTTATTTCTTGTTTATTGGTACTACTCGGTTCTAGAATATGATCCATCATGAGAATACTGATTTCCTTGTTTCTTGATGCAAACTATAATAAACAATGTACTTTCAAAATCCTAATTTGAGAGAAGTCTATTTATGGGAAATACCATGATAATTACCTCTCCGGTAAAACTGGGCATAGTGCGGTAGACTCTCCAACTTGTTTGGGTAAGATGTGGTTACCTCTCCGGCAAAACTGGGTATGGTGCGGTAGACTCTCCAGCTTGTCCGAGTGAGATGGGGTTACCTCTCCAGCAAGACCGGATAAGATGGGCTATGTGTTAATGGAATTCCCTAAATAGTACCATGACTTGATGTCTGACCTGTTTTTTTTTTTTTTTTGAAATATGAATCTGTTAAATACATTAACCTTATGAATGGTGTGTATATTACAGTATGTGAAATATATGATTATATAGATATGTATATCCAAAGACCATAATGATTGACAATTAGGGAGAAATCACGAACAGGTATGTCAATGATAATTTTCGATTTATTAGGAATCTCTCGTATACGTCTCTAATTCCGATATCAAACATTATTTCGTTTGATCATCCGTCTCGAAATTCGTGCGACAAGATGAACGACAGGAGCTCTTTAAGTTGGGACGCCATCGAAAGTATAAGAATTTCCTTTGCAATTATTAACGCATTAGGAAACCTGTAACTAAAAGTTGTGTTAAAATACAAAACATATTTTAGTCAAGGATAAGAATCTCTTAGAAAATAGTTCTGGTCAAAGTAAAGTGAAATTCAAAACAAAGAGCAAAATATACCTTGAAACTAAACTAACTAAAAATATTCATTCATATTTCAGGGAATCTCGAGAACGAGATTTAAAATAAGGTGGGGAGGATGTAACATTCCCAAAATTTTTATTTACATAAAATATATAAAACTTATGTTATTAAAAGAATGCATCATGGGTAAGTTGACCAATGAAAATATGAGGTATTTTGGGCAAGCGTAGGAACCATTTAATTATTAAATTATAAAAATACATTATATTTAAACTTACTCTGTTTTTAATGAAACTTGGTTCAAAATATAGATACAAATATTCTCGTTCTAAAGACATATTCATTGTTTTATACAACGTCATATTTTAGAAGTTATACGCGCCAAATGAGTGAAGTAGTCAAGTAGTTAAATTAATTATAATAATAATAATAATAATAATCAAAAGTTACTAAAACCTAAATGTGCATGTGTGCACGTGTCAATGTCAAGATAGAATGAAACATTGAATTATGAATATGGCTATACGTGGCTTTCCAAAAGAATAATTAAAAAGAATCTTAACTAACATCATATGTGTAGTATGCATGTATAGATGAGTACGTGTCCTCAAGAGAACCATACACTCTAAAAGTATTGAACATATAGTCGCATTAAATGAAAGAGGTACGTGGATGACTGGCATGGCCCCAATTCTAAAAACACAAACTATAAATAAGGTCATCAGATCTCAGAAACAATCGCTCATTCTTTTCCTTCTCTTGTAGCGCCAATTTCCTCTCTCTCTAAAAAATATATTTTTATTTTTCACCCATAATAATAATATGGTCCTGCCCCGTTTTAAGTATTTTAACCCTTGATCACCGATACCCTATCCAAGTGACGTAGGGCCCCGTAACGTATGTCAAGGCTCTGCCTAAATTCGTTGGGGTTCTGTCTCGTGACGTAGGGATAATGTGGAATTGGGTTACTATACTTAATGTGAGTACACTATATATTTTATTAAATAACCCGGGAATTGTACCCAAGATATATCAACCCTCCTAAAACACCCCTGACACCCTACACTTTCTAAAATACACCCCATACGTGAAAACTGAACCCGAAATATAATATAGTTTTAAAAATAAATAAAAAACAAGAAATAGTAAGTTAAGGCGGGCCGCGTAGACCCACCCTAACCTTTACGCGAGCGGTATCAAGGCTAAGATCTGATTTCTTTGAATTATAAGTTCAAGCGGGCCGCGTAAGACCCCCGTTAAGTTAACGCGGGCCGCGTGAGACCAGGATAGTGGCGCAGCCCGGTGATGACATGTGTCATCATCGTGGCGGGTCTAGGCGATGATCCAGACAAGCTATACGTTGACCTGGAGTCAACGCGGGCCGCGTAAGCCCAGCCCATGTGTTACGCGGGCCACGACAAAGCCAGTTTCAACTATATAAGAAGGCCATCGGGTTCAACCAGAAATCATTCACAATTCGTTTCTCAATCTCAATTTCTGAATATATGCTTTATTAAGCGGGTATTATACCCCCTAAATAGCGAAGTTCTGCTCCGTTGTAAGTATTATAACCCCTGGATACGTATTAGATACGCTGCCCGATTGATTTAGGGTTCCGTAACAACTGTCGTGGTTCTGCCCGACGTAGTCGTTGGAATGCCGTCTCGGGGAGAGTATTACTAATGTTAAAATGGGTTATTATACTAACGCGTGTACATTATTTATTTAACTAGATTATAACCTGGAAGCCACAAAGGAAAGACCTATAATAGAAATGTGAGTTTATCCTCTTTTTGTTAACCTTTTTGTAATATTTTACAAAACCTTAATGCTTTATAATGTGATTAAGCGGTGATTGAGTCTTTGTAGTTCTTCAATTACTGCCGGTATGTTGGGGTTTTGTATACAAAATTTACTACTGCGAGTAGTAAGTCGAGATGACAGTACGTTACCATTGGACAATGAGTTAGCCAATGTGTAATATGACCCACAAGTCAGGATTGACAGTACTGAATGAGTAATTGTGTAGAAATAAACAATGTGATCGCTCTCAATACTGTTTTAATTGATAAAATGTTTCTTGATTAAATTGGGATTCACTCACCAGTATTTCCCACTGACAAATGTTTTTTTAAAAAGCGTTTCAGGTAACACAATGTGACAGCCAATTAGTAAAAAGCCAGCTGGAGAGCACTGACGGCTTGGAAAAATGTGGCTATAAAAGTTACCTAAAATACGATGTTTTAAATTCAATAAAGTAGGGTTAATCCCTGTAAACATGTTGTAATAAGAAACTTGGGTTTTAACCATGTGATTATTAAAAATAAAATATGGTGGTTTTACTCTGATAAACATTTCCTAACTACGGTCCTGATGAAATTTCCGTTGCCGAATTAATAAATGATACCACCTAAAACGAATGTTCGCGGCCGCCCATTCCCGGGAAAGATAAGGGATCGGGGGTTGTGACAATAATGCTGTCACTCGAGCCATGGACAGACAGTTCAAAGAATCTAGTGGTACTAGTAGCAGGACCCTATCTGTAGCTCATACAAAACCACCTTCCAAGTCGCACGCATCACATAAGGACGATTCTCATCATTCTTCAAATCAAAGAAGTGTCCCATCCAAGCGTATTGTACTCAATCAAGAACCACATGTTAAAACATGCTCTTATAAATATTTCGTCTCCTGCAAGCCCAGGGACTTCACTGCGGAGAAAGGATCCATTGATTGTATGACGTGGCTCAATGAGATGGATACAGTGGTTGATATTAGTGGTTGTGCAGAGCAAGATATTGTGAAATTTGTTTCACAATCATTCAAAGGTGAAGCGTTGGCATGGTAGAGATCGTTGGTTCAAGCCACAGGGAAAATCCCACTTTACAACATGCCTTGGGATCAGTTTGTTGCGTTGATCAAGGATAACTTCTATCCTCAACATGAGGTGGAAAGGATCGAAGCCGACTTCTTGACCTTAGTCATGAAGAACTTGGACTGTCAGGCATACCTTACAAGTTTCAACACCATGTCTCGATTTGTTCCTTATTTGGTCACACCGGAATCAAAACGCATAGATCGCTTTATTGGAGGTCTAGCTCCAGAAATTAAGGCAAACGTGAAAGCATCCAGACCTACAACTTTTAGGTCAGTGGTTGATCTGTCGTTATCTCTTACTCTCGATGCGGTCAGACAAAGATCGCTTAAGAATTCTGATGAAGGAAAGAGGAAACGTGAGGATGAGAACTCACGCCATTCTGATAAGAAACATAAGGGGAACTCAGATCATAAGAAGGGTTCCGGGTTTAAAAAGGATAACCAACAGTCAGGCGATAAACCCAAATCCAAGACCTGTCAAAAGCACCACTTTGGGACATGCAGGTTCGAAGCAAAGTCTCAGTCGCAGTCGCAGTCGCAGTCAAAGCCTATTAGATGTGGAATCTGTAAGTCTAAAGAGCATAGGACTTTGTAATGCAAGAAGTTGAAGGATGCAACCTGTTATGGTTGCAACGAAAAGGGACACATTAAGACCAACTGCCCTAAGAATCCAAAGAAGCCTGAAGAGGCTAAGAAGACCAATACTCGGGTCTTTCAAATGAATGCTCAGGAAGCCATTCAGAATGACAATGTGATAACAGGTACCTTTCTTATCAATGATGTTTATGCTAGAGTGTTGTTTGATTCGGGTGCAGCCAAGTCTTTTGTAGACAATAAATTTTGTAAGTTATTAAATCTGCCTGTTAAGACTCTAAGCATAAAGTATGAAGTAGAATTGGCCGATGGTACTATAGAGACTGCCTCAACAGTTCTAGATGGATGTTTTACATCCATTAGGAATCACTCTTTTCCGCTATCCTTGCTCCCATTGAAATTGGCAGGATTCGACATAGTGATAGGCATGGATTGGTTATCTCATAACCAAGCCCAGATCGTATGTGATAAGAAGCAAGTGGTTATCAAGACTCCTTATGGTGAGCCATTAACAATTCAAGGAGATACTCAGTACGGGTTACCTAAGCAAGTGTCCATGCTTAAGGCATCGAGGTGTTTGAAGAAAGGTTGTGTCATTTATATGGCACAAGTAACCGTTGATGAGCCAAAACCTAAGATTGAATACATCCCCGTTATTTTTGAATACCCGGATGTTTTTCCTAAAGAACTACCTGGTTTACCTCAAGATAGGCAAGTGGAGTTCAGAATTGATATCATTCCTGGAGCAGCACCAATTGCAAGAGCACCTTATCGATTGGCACCAACTGAGATGAAAGAATTAAGAACACAGTTGGATGACTTATTGGAAAAAGGTTTCATTCGACCTAGCTCATCCCCTTGGGGAGCACCGATTCTGTTTGTGAAAAAGAAGGATGGCTCGATGCGTCTATGCATCGATTATCGCGAGCTAAACAAGGTTACAATCAAGAACAGATATCTGTTACCCAGGATCGATGATCTATTCGATCAGCTCCAAGGAGCAAGTTACTTTTCAAAGATCGATCTAAGGTCAGGTTATCACCAGTTGAAGGTCAGAGGCGAAGACGTGCACAAGACAGCATTCAGAACTCGCTATGGTCACTATGAGTTATTAGTGATGCCTTTCGGGCTCACTAATGCACCTGCAGCGTTCATGGATCTCATGAATCGCGTTTGCAAGCCATATTTAGACAAGTTTGTCATCGTCTTCATTGATGACATTCTTATTTATTCAAAGAATCAAGCCGATCATGAAAGACATCTCCGGTGTATCCTTAAACTTCTGCAGCAAGAGAAGCTCTACGCCAAGTTTTCAAAATGTGAGTTTTGGCTTCGTGAAGTCCAATTTCTTGGACATGTGGTAAGTGAGCGTGGTATCCAGGTGGATCGCGCTAAGATTGAAGGGATTATGAATTGGCAAGAGCCTAAGACTCCTATAGAGATATGCGGCTTCTTGGGTCTAGCAGGATACTATCGACGTTTCATTGAAAACTTTTCAAGGATTACTGCACCCTTAACATCATTAACTCGCAAGAATGTTAAGTTTGACTGGGGTCCCAAGCAGCAAGAATCCTTTGATATTCTTAAGCATAAATTAAGCAATGCTCCCGTGTTAACATTGCCAGAAGGAATTGAAGAATTTGTGGTTTATTGTGACGCATCGCACACAGGTATGGGATGTGTGCTTATGCAGAAGGGCAAGGTTATTAAATATTCTTCACGTCAATTAAAGGTGCATGAGAAGAATTACACCACCCATTATTTGGAGTTGGGTGCCGTTGTATTTGCACTAAAGCTATGGATGCATTATCTTTATGGGACTAAGTGCGTGATCTATTCTGATCATAAGAGCCTTCAGCACCTGTTTAACCAGAAGGATCTTAACATGAGACAGCATCGATGGATGGAGACACTGAATGATTATGATTGTGAAATCCGATATCATCCAGGCAAAGCGAATGTAGTCGCCGATGCCTTGAGCAGAAAAGAAAGGGTTAAGCCTATTAGAATCAATGCCAAGAGCATTGAATTAAAGAACAGCTTGAATGGAAGATTGTTAGCCGCTCAAAAGGAAGCTGTATTAGAAGCTAACTATCCGAATGAGAAGTTGGGCGTAACTGCTGAACAATTATCATATGGCAAGGATGGAATCCTAAGATTGAATGGACGAATATGGGTTCCAATTTATGGAGGACTTCGAGATGTGATTCTTCAAGAAGCTCATAGCTCCAAATATTCAGTTCATCCTGGCAGTGATAAGATGTACCAGGATTTAAAGGCAAATTATTGGTGGATAGGTTTGAAGAAATCTATAGCCACTTATGTGGCTAAATGTCTGACGTGCGCATAAGTTAAAGCAGAGCATCAAAAGCCGTCAGGATTGCTACAACAGCCTGAACTTCCCACCTGGAAATGGGAAATGGTAACCATGGATTTTATCACTAAGTTACCAAAGACAAAGCACAAAAATGATACTATTTGGGTTATAGTCGATAGATTGACCAAGTCAGCCCACTTCTTGCCAATTAAAGAAACTCACAGCTCCGACAAACTAGCTCAACTGTACGTGGATGAGATTGTATCTCTTCACGGGGTGCCAGTGTCTATTATCTCTGATAGGGATACAAGATACACATCGCATTTTTGGAAAAGCTTTCAGCAATCGTTAGGCACTCGATTAAACTTCAGCACTGCCTATCATCCTCAGACGGATGGCCAGAGCGAGCGTACGATACAAACACTCGAGGATATGCTTAGGGCTTGTGTTATTGATTTAGGAGGGAGTTGGGATGACCATCTCCCGTTGATTGAATTTTCGTACAATAATAGCTACCATTCGAGTATTCAAGCAGCACCTTTCGAAGCTTTGTACGGAAGAAAGTGTAGAACGTCGGTTTGTTGGGCGGAAGTTGGAGATGTCCAGCTGTCAGGACCCGATATAGTCCTAGAGACGACAGATAAGATCGTGCAGATCCGTGATAGTCTCAAAGCTGCCAGGGATAGGCAGAAAAGTTACGCGGACAAAAGGTGTAAACCTCTAAAATTCGAGGAAGGAGATAAAGTGCTACTCAAGGTATCACCCTGGAAAGGGGTGATGCGTTTTGGCAAAAAGGGCAAGCTAAGCCCAAGATACATAGGTGTAACATCTCCATTTTTACCATATAAGAATTTTAGGGTTGTTTAAATTTATTAGCCACTAGTAACTAGTTTTATTTTTAATATAATTATTGGACCCAAATAGTTTTAAAAACTATTTAATATATAGTTGGTTGGAATGTTATACCAATTAATTGGCATGTATATGGATGACCTTTTTATTAAAATAAAAGTATATAAAAACTCATATAATTTGACGGGTAGATTACGAGTAAGTTGATTGTTAGAAATATGAAGTACCTAGACGGGCCTAGTGACCGTCTAATAATTAAATTGTAAAAATATATTGTATTTGGACTTACTCCGTTTTTAATGAAAGTTGGTTCAAAATGTAGACAAAAATATACTCGTTCCAAAAACATATTCATTATTTTATAAAACGTTGTATTTTAGAAGTTATAAGCGCCAAATAAGTAAAGCAGGTGAATTAATTATAAGAATAAAATAAATATAAAATTTAACATTTGAATTGAGATTTGTATACATATGATCGAGATTTAGAAAGAATAAAATAATAAAAACTAAAATGAAATGAAATTTAGTGTACGTGTCCCACCTAAATTTCAACATATCTCTACGTGTACTGTTATCAAAAGGAAAAAATATAATAATAAATAATAAACTTACAAAAGAAGTAAAAGTAGACATACGTGTCTACACCCAATTTAGTTGAAATGAATCAAGTGGACATGCATGCAAAGTTCGTCCCATATATATATGGAGAAGTAGTACTCACAATTTACTACAACTCTTTCTTGCCATCTTCTATCTTTCTAAAAATCTGTTTTATTTTATTTATTTATTTATTTATTTTATTTTCACCTAAATAATAATAAGGCTATGCCCCTTTTTAAGTGTTTTAACTCCCGATCACCGCTACCCTGTCTGATTGATCCTGAGCCCCATACACATGTCAAGGCTCCGCCTGACTAGGTTCGTTGGGGTTCTGTCTCGTGACATATGGATAAGGTTCAATTAGGGGTACTATACTTAACACGAGTGAATTATATATTTTTATAGCTCAGAAGTTATACCCAAGATTTATACCAGGAGGCTTTCTAGTTGAACCCTAAAGTTACAAAGTGGGTCCATTCTCTTTTCTCACCGTTTTATTCTGTAACAAACTCTATCTATTATTTTATTTTCCCAATAGGAAACCCTAATTGTGACCCCAAGTAATCCTGCACAAACCCTAAAATTTTCAGAACAATTGGAATCAGGATCAAGGCCCCTAAAACTCAAGGGGGTAAATCCCATTCGATATTATTATCACAGTTTTACGTGGAAATCGAATTTTAACAATCCGTCAACTCAGCTAAGCTAGTTAGGGACGTGGCTACCCTATGCTAAAACCGACCCCGTCGCGCCACGCGACAGAGCCTCGCGCCACGCGGGCGCGCCTTTTTCCAGATATAAATAGAGGGGTGTGGGACTTGATTTCTGGTATTCGTTCGACGTTAAAATTCGCTTTATACCTCGAGATATCACCAGTTTACTACAAAACACACACAATCACGAAACGCTGCCACAATAACAGGGTAATAACTCGATCGCTGCTATGATTCAATATCCGATCGATTGAAACTATCCGACAGGATGTTTAAATGCTATACTTTGTCATTAGTCGTGAATCTGACAGGATGTTTGAGTGCCACCCCAAACTCGGGGTAGACTCTGTCATTCGTTGTGAATCTGATAGATGTTTAATTATTGCACTTTATTATTCGTCGTGAGGGTTTTAAATCTCGTGACCTTATCGTAAAAGCTGTATTCAGTTACTAACCTAGTTTTCGTATACGTTATTATTTGAATTAGGTTACAAGGCTAATCAGTAGGCTAAACTCTGCCCGTATAAATCTGCAATGTGAGTCATTCTCTTTTTATCAAAGTGCTTTATAAATTCTTAAATGTTTTCAAAGTTATAATTACAGGGATTAAGTCTTTGTAGTCACCAAATTACAGCCGGTATGTGGGGTTTTGTATACATTACTTGATAACCGTCACCATTGGACAACGGGTTAGCCAAGGGGTGATATGACCATAATCACAGACACCATTGGACAACGAGATAGCCAATAGGTGGTCGAGTGATAAATATCGTGGGTAGATGGTTGATATGAATAAACATTGTAATCGCTCTTAATACTGTAAATTATAACAATGCGTCATTTTTTTAGTAAAAAGAATGATTCACCAGTATTTCCTGCTGACGAAACCTTTTTAAAATGCGTTTTAGGTAATTACAGTAGATTGGAGTAAGAGTTGGATACGGCACTGAAAGGCTTCAAGAAGTGGCTTATTTTATTAATTAAATCAAATTAAGAAATATTGTTTTATGTAATTGGGTTATCCCTTATTAAAGCTACCTTTGTAAAACATGGGTTTATCCCATCTATTTAATAAATAAAAATCCGGTGTCTTCTAAACTCTGATATTTTTCCTAACTCACGGTTCTGATGAAATTTCCGCTGCACTACTTTTCAAAATAACCACCGGTACCATTTAGCTGTTCGCGGCTCTCGATTCCATCCAAGGTGGGGTCGGGGGTCGTGACAGAAGGTGGTATCAGAGCCACTGATTTAAGCCAATAGGTGTTGTAATAATAATACCTAAGATTAAATAAAAGAGTTAGGAAATTGCTATTAACTGGTAGCACACATGATAGCATTTAGACTTGAACTTAAGAAAAGATGCCTTAGTATAAGCTTTGAGATAAGTTAAATACTTGTAAAGTGTGAGGGGTTTTGGTATGCCGTAAGAATGATAACTACAACGTTGCAAGTATAATAAATAAGCAATAACACTGGACTGTTATTTCTTATTTATTGATACTACTCTGTTCTAGAATATGATCCGTCATGTGAATACTAATTTGCTTAGTCTTTGTTGAAAGTCATAATGCACTTTCCAAATCATGATTTAAGAAAGATCTATTTATGGGAAAATCTAAATTTCTTCTTCGGCAAGACTGGGTATGGTGTAGCAGACTCTCCAGCTTGTCCGGATATAACGGGGTTACCTCTCCGGCTAGAACCGGGTAAGAAGGTATATAATATGTCAAACAAGTGACAAGTTTTCCCTAAATATTATCCTTAACTGATATCTGACTTGTTTTTGGAAATAAGAATCTGTTAAATACATTGACCTTATGAAGGGTATGTATATTACAGCATGTGAAATATATGATTATATAGATATGTATATCTATAAGGAATTCCAAAAGTCAATTAAGAATAAAGCACACGCATATGTGTCAATAATAAATCTAGATTTCTTTATCAGGAATCTCTTGCATATATCTATAATTCCGATATCAAACATTATTTCGTTTGATCATATGTCTCGTAACTCCTGCGATAAAATAAACGAAGGGAACCCTTTAAGTTGGGATGCTACCAAAAGTACAAAGAATTTCCAAAGCGTTACCATAAACTATTAACGCAAGTAAGAAGCATGTAAAGTTGTGCTAGTGCACAAGAAAACACATGAAACTTAAATTATACATCTACAGACGTCGAAGTATATCACACACGACTTTCAAGGCAAGACCTTTGGAAAATATGATTGGGCACGACAACAACAATGCTCATCCCAGCAGTGGGGAAACTACTGATCAAAAAGCGGCACTTTGCCACATGATCCTACAAACGACATGAATCTCGCTGAGGTACGTTGGAACAAGATTTTACAACCATCGGTGCACAGTCTAATCAGAGTCATAATTATTAGCACTACAAAAAGGAGTCACATACCTTTGCAAATTCCCCTATTTCATCTTATTCGACATTCCTTGGTAAATGTCACTTAACAACAGTTATCACACGAAATTTAAGATAAAATTCTTATATTTCTTTCGTTGAAATTTTGATTTCTGCATATAATAAGTTGACTTTCACATTTCTATTTCCCCTAATAGTCATCATACCATGAGGATTTCTTTTATAGTAGCAAATATTGATCTATTTCATTTCTTGGTAAATCCACACGTTACACATGCACTGTTTGTTACGCATGTGGTTCATTTGAGTTATGAAGACCATAGGAGGGCTTCATTCCAATTTTTTGTTTTATCAAAAGTTCAAATCTCATTTTGCTATACTTGATCTTTGCATTGTAAACCGCATTTTGCAAAATGATGACTCTTTGATATCGAATCGATGAATTTCTTGAAAAAAAACTCGATTTTCTTTTGAATGGTATACATGGTTTTGTTGTGACCATGTTAGAACTTCCCTATTTGATACATGAACTCATTAAACCAAGTTCCATTGTTTGAACTTGCTCGCATTACGTATTCAATTCAAAGTCCTATATGATGAATTGAAGCCATCATCTTTGAAATAATCCCCACAAGCACTTCAATTCTCTTAAAACTTAACATGCTTGTTTGGTCTTCGACTTCATTGAATCGTCTCTTTGATCACGATCACCTTGTGGTGATGTTTTCACAAAATTGAAGATTGCGCTAATCTCGGTTGCACACATAATATACGGATTTTAATTATTTATTTATTTATATTGAATCCGCTTTGTTGGTTTATCCTATAAAAGCAATCTTAACACAATCGTGTGCTAAGATAATGATACACAAATTCATGTCATATTTCAGTGTATCTCTTAATGATTCTTACAGCATCAATCGAGCCTTTCGTGATATTTATTGCTTTATCATCCTCAATCGAAAAACATTATTCAATTGTTTCAATTTCAATCGAAAATCCTACTAGATTTGTTTAAAACAAACCTTCGGACTTACTTCGTTGAACTTTCATTTCATTTAAAACACGTCACCGCTATTATTATTTCGATTACTACGACACCTTGTGGCGTCGGTATAAACTTGTAGCTTGGGCTAATCATAATCATACGAATCATTCAAAACCGCCTATGTCTTTCCTTTGATTCATCATTCAAAAGTAGTCTTGATACAATTATGTATTAAGACAATGATACACTAAACCCTATTGTTTTCCGGTGTATCCTTGCAATTCAATAATGTCAACACATTGATTTTCTTTCTTATATCATACTTCGATAGTTGACAAATCATTTTCGTGTTTCTATTTCATTTGAGCTTGTGGATTCTAAGTCTTCCTCAGTTGACAATCAAAGTAAGTTTTCTTTTGACAATGAATTTTATTCTAAAAATCATTCACATTCAATTAAACATCTATTTAATCATATATCTCTTTTGGCTTGAACCTAGTCATTATATCATTTCATCTCATTCGTTTGACATCGATTTCTGAAACTAATTCAGTTAAACCATTGAGTCCAATTTATTATAAAACTCGTATTCATAAAAAAAAATTATGTACCATCTACCTTAATATTGTTTTATTAACTAAGACGTGACATAACTCTAAAAGAAATGTCGTAGCCCAAATCTCGAGGACGAGATTTAAAACAAGGTGGGGAGGATGTAACATCTCCATTTTTACCATATAATAATTTTAGGGTTGTTTAAATTTATTAGCCACTAGTAACTAGTTTTAAAAACTATTTAATATATAGTTGGTTGGAATGTTATACCAATTAATTGGCATGTATATGGGTGACCTTTTTATTAAAATAAAAGTATATAAAAACTCATATAATTTGACGGGTAGATTACGAGTAAGTTGATTGTTAGAAATATGAAGTACCTAGACGGGCCTAGTGACCGTCTAATAATTAAATTGTAAAAATATATTGTATTTGGACTTACTTCGTTTTTAATGAAAGTTGGTTCAAAATGTAGACAAAAATATACTCGTTCCAAAAACATATTCATTATTTTATAAAACGTTGTATTTTAGAAGTTGCAAGCGCCAAATAAGTAAAGCAGGTTAATTAATTATAAGAATAAAATAAATATAAAATTTAACATTTGAATTGAGATTTGTATACGTGTGATCGAGATTTAGAAAGAATAAAATAATAAAAACTAAAATGAAATTTAGTTAGTGTACGTGTCCCACCTAAATTTCAACATATCTCTACGTGTACTATTATCAAAAGGAAAAAAATATAATAATAAATAATAAACTTACAAAAGAAGTAAAAGTAGACATACGTGTCTACACCCAATTTAGTTGAAATGAATCAAGTGGACAGGCATGCAAAGTTCATCCCATATATATATGGAGAAGTAGTACTCAAAATTTACTACAACTCTTTCTTGCCATCTTTTATCTTTCTAAAAATCTGTTTTATTTTATTTATTTATTTATTTTATTTTCACCTAAATAATAATAAGGCTCTGCCCCTTTTTAAGTGTTTTAACTCCCAATCACCGCTACCCTGTCCGATTGATCCTGAGCACCATAACACATGTCACGGCTCCGCCTGACTAGGTTCGTTGGGGTTCTGTCTTGTGACATAGGGAAAAGATTTAATTAGGGGTAGTTTACTTAACACGAGTGAATTATATATTTTTATAGCTCAGAAGTTATACCCAAGATTTATACCAGGAGGCTTTCTAGTTGAACCCTAAAGTTACAAAGTGGGTCCATTCTCTTTTCTCACCGTTTTATTCTGTAACAAACTCTATCTATTATTTTATTTGCCCAATAGGAAACCCTAATTGTGACCCCAAGTAATCCTGCACAAACCCTAAAATTTTCAGAACAATTGGAATCAGGATCAGGGCCCCTAAAATTCAAGGGGGTAAATCCCATTCGATATTATCATCACAGTTTTACGTGGAAATCGAATTTTAACAATCCGTCAACTCAGCTAAGCTAGTTAGGGACGTGGCTACCCTATGCTAAAACCGACCCTGTCGCGCCACGCGACAGAGCCTCGCGCCACGCGGGCGCGCCTTTTTCCAGATATAAATAGAGGGGTGTGGGACTTGATTTCTGGTATTCGTTCGACGTTAAAATTCGCTTTATACCTCGAGATATCACCAGTTTACTACAAAACACACACAATCACGAAACGCTGCCACAATAACAGGGTAATAACTCGATCGCTGCTACGATTCAATATCCGATCGATTGAAACTATCCGACAGGATGTTTAAATGCTATACTTTGTCATTAGTCGTGAATCCGACAGGATGTTTGAGTGCCACCCCAAACTCGGGGTAGACTCTGTCATTCGTTGTGAATCCGATAGATGTTTAATTATTTCACTTTATTATTCGTCGTGAGGGTTTTAAATCTCGTGAGCTTATCGTAAAAGTTGTATTCAGTTACTAACCTAGTTTTCGTATACGTTATTATTTGAATTAGGTTACAAGGCTAATCAGTTGGCTAAACTCTGCCCGTATAAATCTGCAATGTGAGTCATTCTCTTTTTATCAAAGTGCTATATAAATTCTTAAATGTTTTCAAAGTTATAATTACAGGGATTAAGTCTTTGTAGTCACCAAATTACAGCCGGTATGTGGGGTTTTGTATACATTACTTGATAACCGTCACCATTGGACAACGGGTTAGCCAAGGGGTGATATGACCATAATCACAGACACCATTGGACAACGAGATAGCCAATAGGTGGTCGAGTGATAAATACCGTGGGTAGATGGTTGATATGAATAAACATTGTAATCGCTCTTAATACTGTAAATTATAACAATGCGTCGTTTTTTTTAGTAAAAAGAATGATTCACCAGTATTTCCTGCTGACAAAACCTTTTTTAAACGCGTTTCAGGTAATTACAGTAGATTGGAGTAAGAGTTGGATACGGCACTGAAAGGCTTCAAGAAGTGGCTTATTTTATTAATTAAATCAAATTAAGAAATATTGTTTTATGTAATTGGGTTATCCCTTATTAAAGCTACCTTTGTAAAACATGGGTTTATCCCATCTATTTAATAAATAAAAATCCGGTGTCTTCTAAACTCTGATATTTTTCCTAACTCACGGTTCTGATGAAATTTCCGCTGCACTACTTTTCAAAATAACCACCGGTACCATTTAGCTGCTCGCGGCTCTCGATTCCATCCAAGGTGGGGTTGGGGGTCGTGACAATAGGACCATTCGAGATCATCGAATGTGTCGGAACTGTAGTTTACAAGCTAGATCTGCCAGAAGAGCTTAGTGGAATACATAATGTATTCCACATCTGCAACTTAAAGAAATGTCTAGCCGATGAGTCGCTAGCAATGTCGCATAAGGACGTGCAGATAGATGAGAGCTTGAAGTTCGTTGAAAAACCTTTGTCGATCGAGGATCGACAGGTGAAGAAGCTTCGAAAGAAGCGTGTGCCGATTGTGAAGGAAAAATGGGATGCCCGTAGAGGCCCATAATACACATGGGAGGTTGAATCCACAATGAAACAGAAGTACCCTCATTTATTTCAGTAAATCTCGAGGTCGAGATTTCTTTTAAGGGGGTGAGGATGTAACACCTCGCAGAAATCATGCCCAATATAATAAAGACACATGTCATGAACTTTAAACGTGTAATAAACCCGAATCAAGTTAAAAGATATATGGAGGGATTAAAAGTGTCAACATGTTAATTATTACCTCTGAGTGACCTTTTAACGTTTTCAAACTTTTGTAAAATATAAGTACATTCTCATGAATATCTAATAAGGATTTCATAAGTATCCGGTTAAACTTTGTAATGAATAATTAAACATTCAAAGAAATGGGATCATATGTTCAATAACGACAATCCTTCATTCACATGGTTTCTTTCAAAGACTCCAAATCAATGTTAATGCATGGCAACACTTCCAAGAGCATTCAAGTCTGATCATGTGGTCCCCTTCTGCTGAAAATGACCCTAGATTCGAGTTATGAAAGGTTGCATGGTCAAATGTTAAAGTTCTCAAAGTTTTATCTTCTGATCAGATGCTTACGGAATGCAAAGAGACCACCTTACGGAGCGTAAGGTGGCTTAACTGGGCGATAAAATTTGAAAAGCGGTTACGGACCGTAAGGCCTAGGCTTACGGTCCATAAGGACTGTATCTGGGCAGTGAAAATGGACAGCTGCGGGTTGTCTCCTTCTACACCCCTTTTCTCAAAACCAGCTGCTTGTTAACAGTTTTGAAATACCTCTAGACACATGTATGCATCAGATTTCACCTGAGGGACACCTGCATTAATCCTAGAATCCCCAATTCACTATAAATAGAGGCTTTAGTTGAAGTTCCTCACTTGCACAATTGAGTTTTCATTCCAAGCTCACTCTCTGAAGTCCCTTGGAGCTCTAGGAAGTTTTCCTCAGTTCAAATTTCATGCTAAAGATTCTTGTAAGCATTCTTAGCTTCTTTAGTTAAGTTTTATTAGTTTAAATGACCGAAAGTCAAAGCTATCGTAAATAAGCTTTGACTTGGTGATTAATCACAAACGGTCCAGCCATTAATCGAATTTAAAGTGGCTATGAGTTGGTAATTATGTAGGTAATAAACCCTTAAAAGGGCACCTACTGATTATCACTTTTACTTGGTCAATTGTCAGGTCAAACTTATTAATAAAACGTCAAACGGGTCAGTTTTTACAAATTAATTCATAACTGATAATGCAGAGGTTATGGAACATGTTTTAACACTTAATTAACATGGTAAATAATATAAGAACATGTCTAGGCATGTTCAACCCGACAATTCTGAGTTTAGGCTCGGTTCGGAACCGAAAGCCGCAAAAGTAGACTTTTGCTTTGACTTTCAGTTGTGAACCGATTTAGCTTAGTTTAGATATGTCTTAGGGTTCCTTTAGGACCATATTATAGGTTAGTATAACCCTATGAGGTTATACAACTTGGTTCCATAGAAATCCTAGTTCATTGCATGTTTCCGTTAAATGCTTAAAAGTTGACCATTATGCCCTTTTGATATTAAAACGAGATTTTTGAAAATGTGAAAGGACAAAAACCTTTATTACTGATATTTAAGTATGTCCTAAAAGTTTGACATCAGATTATGGTCTAAAATAGAAGTTATGCGCGATATCGTAAAATGAAAGCTTTTTATTAATTAATTGGCATTTTTGGCATAAATCATATCTAAACCCAAATTTTGACACCAAACTTTCTACCCACTGATATAATATAATATTTAGGGATTTTTAGAAATTTTGTCAAATTTTATACTGGTTATATTATAGAGTTTTAGTGTAAATTCGGTATTAACGAAATTGCCCTTTTCTTTAATAAAATGAGTTTTACATAACATTTTGATACCAAACCTTTTCCTACTGATTTCATATGTTAAATAAAATAATTTAAGCTTTAGATACTGATTAAAATCTCAGATTTTCTTAAATAACCCGAAAATCGTCAAATACCGAGTTTTACGCATTTTAAACGCATAGTATGGGTTAAAACTATATTTAAACACCTAAGACTTATTACCTACTGATATTATAAGTAAAATTTTATACTTTAACAGTAAGTAAAAGTTTTGAACTCAGATTTCTAAATTTAACCCTTATAGCATGTGTGAAATGACCAAAATGCCCCTACGGTGCATAGTTTGGCCATAAATAAAAAGTTTCACATATATATGATATCTTGCTGATGTAACTTATTAAAATAAATATTTTTACTGATTATTTTAAACCAGAACCTCAGATTACTATTTAACCTCTTTTATAAACTTTAAAATGACCAAAATACCCTTACGGGGCTTAAATTGGTTTTAAATTCGTTTTGGGCATAATGGAAGATATCCTACTGATATCATAACATATTTTAAGCATATTAACTTGTGGAACCTGTACATGGCTCATTTGGCTACCCGTTATGCATATTCGCGTTCGGTACGGTTTATGTAATTAGTTTGCATAAATTAACCGAAACAGGTCAAACATTATCATTTCTACTTCAAAATCCAGAATGTGTTTAGTTTACCCATTTTATACAAGTTTTCATACTTGTCGGGTCTAAATCACATTCTAATCCGGTCTTCGCTTAATCGTACGTTTTGAACCGTAAACCTTTCATTAAAACTAACCGGTCTAAGTTTAAACTTAAGTAAGACCCGTTAGGAATCGAATAGGTTATAAAAACCTTCGTTCCAGATTTAGAAGCCCAGTAAAAGCTATTTGCACTTGCTGATTGATATACGGCTGAGGTTAAAATTATATTTTGCTCAGTTAAATACTTTTAACTTATTTTCCGTTATACGGGCTTGGGATACGGTATTATAATAATACCGCTTGGTCGGGTATGAAATTATTTAAATCGGATTGTGATTAATAAATTTACATAACCCGTTTTAATCTGTTTTGTTTGGTGCAATGCCTTTGGGGGGTTAATGACCATGTCCTGGATATCCTCGGCTCATTTATTAGAAATGACCACGGCTTAAGCACGGGGTGTAGGCATACACCTGTCAGTTGCGTATGTATAAACGATATCTCACTCTCTTGTGGGCCTATACTTGTGGTGTGTCTATTAGCCTTTAACCCGGTATATCTAACCCGGGCTACTGAACGGACGACAAACATGTAAATCTGTATACAAGATTTTTTTTAAATAATTGTCCCAAGTTATAAAAGATTTTATGCCTTGTGCATCCAAATTGTTTTTTATAAATACTTTTTAAAAGAGTCAGTTAATTGTATTTAGCAGTGTAAACTAACGTATTTTTCAAAAAGATTAAGTGCAGGTACTAAGCGTAACGGGCTGGAACTCCTGAATGATTAAATAAAGAGTTTTGCAAGCTTTTATCACTTTAAGTCTGTTGAACATTACTTCTTTTGTTTTGATCCTCCTGTGGATCCATCTAACAATCCGTTGTGTAATATTTTATGTTACTTTCAATTCGGTTTGTATAATTACTTTTAGACTTCCGTTGTGCATTCAAACTGTGATTAATTGTCTATGATGATATCAACTACGTCACGATACTCCCCACCGGGACCAACGGTAATACGTGGAAATATCGGGGTGTGACAACAATGTTAGCAAACCCTACTTCTTCTTCCTTCTACACATCGACGACAACAAGGGACATTCACCCTTATCTCTCGGTTGTGATCCGCTCCTCTATTATTCCACTTCATCTTTTACACAAGGTTAGTATTTAATGTGTTGCTTATGATGCATCCTTTCTGTTTACGGTTATGCTTGTATGTGAATGCATGATAGTTGTTTGTAGAAATTTCTATGGTTTATGGTTTATTAGAATACATAAGAATCATGTAAGATGTTTGGAATTGCCGATCTTGATCAGATCCGAATGTGATAATGATGAACTATTGTTGCAAGATAGGAATTGTTAGGGTGCTCGGCTCACGATGAGGAATTATGTGATGATTAGTAATCTGAAGTTGTGTCATAATCTTGATTGATAAATTAGGATTATGAAATTGACATAAAGCTTTGTAATCTGTTAATCATGTGCAAATGAATAAAAACATGTGGAATAGAAATCATGATCATGTGTTAGAAATTTATGAGAAATAATTATCAAATTTGTTGCTATGTTGGCCTATTTGTTGTGGTTATGAGTCTAGATGAAACTGTTAAAACATGATTGGGAGTGTGGCATAGGGATGGTTAACGGGTTAATCAGATAAGGATGGGTGGGTATTGATAATTATGGTTAATTACCAATTAATGAAAAGGAAATTGTTATAGGATTAACTGTGCACCGAATTGATAGGGGATGTGGTTATCGGTTACGAAATCTTTGGGGTCAACCACACACTTTAACTCTAGTCGCACACCGATGTCACAGTCGCACACTTTAGTATCGATTGCACAAGGCCGGGTTATGTTTGAATCGCACAAGGCCGGGTTATGTTCGGATCGCACAAGAGCACTGAGTCACACAATCGGATCCTAATCGCACATTTGAAATAGGTCGCACAAACACTTGGGCTTTTGTACATCTTGGGCCGAACACATCGGGTAATCGCACAAGTTCAGTCGGGTCACACACGGGTTGGGCCAAGGGTTGACATTGGGTCAATCGCAAAACATTAATCGCACACGCTGCACATGGGCAGAACCCTCTTATGGATCGTACAGCCCAACCAGGCCACACAAACAACTAGAATCGCACAAACTGAAATGGGCCGCACAACTAGCGAGTGTTTGGACTCGGTGGGTTGGGTACTAGTTGATTGGGCCACAAGTCAATCACGAACAGTAGACTATAATCATGGGTCGCACAATCTTAGGTGAGTCATTAAGATAATTGATTTGCATACTCTTGTAATTGAAGAATTAAGTGTTGGGTGTTTTGTAAAACCTGAACTCCGTGAGGTGAATTTACTTATGAACCGAATACATGCTAAGTGTGTACTTGATGATATTTGGCTGGTATGTTAGTCATTATGACACGTGCCATATATGTGTTACTTGGACGCTACATGTGCAATGTGAATGTGGAACATGTAATTTATGTGCATATAAACTAATTGTCTTTTGGTAACCACGGTAGGGTTTGATTGACCAACTAGGAACGGGTAATGTAACGTAACATACCGAGCAATCTAAGGTGAGTTCACTGCTCTTTTTCAAGCATGCGTCCTGGGGAGGGACAATTGGTAAATATTCCGGGGAGGAATATTAGGTAATGGGTTTGACTGGAATGTTAAACCGGAATGTTGGATAATACACTCACTCCTATCACCTTAAGTCCCATCTTCTACCGAAATGGTTGCCGGGGAGGCAACGGGGTTATTAGTTGATAGCGCTATTAGGTTTGGCACCCTCACACCGTACCGGGGAGGATGGGCGTGAACTAATTACCTTAACCACTCGACCAATGCTTTTATAGGGGTGATGTGCGTTAGGTGTATATGTAGGTTTAAGTATATTTTAAGCCCTTTTACACTTTCTTTAGCCAAGTTTTAAATTTATAAAACACGATATTTACTAACACTAAACACACATATGGGCAAGTGCACCCATCGTGAGCGTAGTATAGTGTTGGCAAGATACCGAGGTCGTCCAAGGACACAAGAGCTTTTAGTACCGGTTTATCCTCAACGTCTAATCAAATCAAAAGTTTAGAAAAATGTTTTAAACTAAGAAAATAAAAACTAACTAAAATGTTGAAAAATAAAAATAAAAGAAAAAACAGATAGACAAGATGAATCACTTGGCTCCGACTCGTGTTTAGTGTAACCTTTGATTATTTCCGCACTTTTGCACTATTTAAGAGATTATCTTAGTTATTGTAGTAGGCCCCTCTTTTGGAGGTGACGTTACCCTCAACCCAGTAGTTTGAGTCAGCAAGGATACAATCCTAAAGGGTCGGATTATTGAAAGATAATTAATTAAGTTATTAATGCATAATGTGGTAGGCCCCTCTTTTGAAGGTGACGTTACCCTCGGCTAAGTAGTCTGAGTCAGCAGGGATACAGTCCTAAGTAGCTGGGTTAAAGTATTAATAGTAGTTTAACTTATGAGGGGATCAAAGAGTTTGGACCCCCGCCATCCAATACCGTTAAGTATTGAAGGAGGTCCTACTAAATTTGACCCAGGTCCTTTGCAGGATCTATACACTGAACAATGGCAAGACTCTTACCAAACCGTTCCCTTAACCCCCGACCAGGTAGCCAACATACCTCCATATAGACCGTGGAGATATGAATGGTGAAAATCTTTTATTTTATATAGACAGTAAAATAATGCCAAGACACCACGGACAAACGATAAGGAAGAATCACCTTCAACATAAGAAACTAGTTATTAAAATCATTAATACATAACCAATTAAAAAGTGCGAAAAGATTAAAAATAAAAAGTATTACACTAGACACTTTGTCTTCACCAAGTGATGTAAGAGACTTAGGCAAACATGGCCTTGATTGTCAAGAACTCTTACGATCAATCTTGGATCCCGAGACGACTCACACACTCTATGATGGACAATGGATGATGGTGGTGGATGATGGTGTTATGGTGGTGGTGGGTGGTGGGTGAAGTGTGAGAGAGGTGGTGTGCCAAGGGATGGTTTGAGCTTGAACCAAGCACTCCTATTTATAGGCTAAACAGAAGCTCGGGCACGGCCCCGTGTCCAGTGGGCACGGCCCCGTGTCCACATCCTTCTCTTTCTTCATTAATTGCTCTTGTCTTTATTAGTTGACCACGGCCCCGTGTCCGCTGGGCACGACCCCGTGTGCAGAAGCATATCTGTACTATCAAGATTTGCCTGGATTCTGCGAATCTTATAGTTGAGCACGACCCCGTGTCCGCTGACGGCCCCGTGGTGGGTGATGGAAGCTTCTACAAGTTAGTCTTTTATGCTGACACTTGGGCACGCCCCCGTGCTCACTGAGCACGGGGCGTGTTCAACCTCCTGTTTTCTTGTTTTGCTTGGGAAGATGCTTTGGGGGAGGTCGGGCATGCCACGTTTATTCCTTTTCTTGTATTTATGTTAGATTTAGCTGCCTTTTTGCTTCTTTTGTTAATTTGAGCTTATTTAATCCTGAAAATACAAAAGGAAGACAAAAACACACTTTTTCCAACATTAGTACTAAAAAAGGGTTAGTTTTATGCCACAATTGATGTAATTTATATGTTGCATTTTGCACACATCAAATACCCCCACACTTGAATCTTTGTTTGTCCTCAAGCAAAACTCTTTATAATATGGCTTACACTCCCAAATGGAATTGGTAGAAAAGAAGGTTTTTTGGCTTGTCGTAGAGTGTCGGGATTTCCAAGATTCTTTATTTAGTTTTATTTTTATTTATTTACAATCCTATTCGTCATGATTTATTCAAAACTTTTCATAAGATAAATTACTTATTAGGGCATAACACGCCTCTTTAAAATTCTATTTATATACAAGTTCACATACCTCACGGGGGGGTCACTCAACACTCGGCCGAAGATGTATTTTAGTGAATCACTCGAGAGCGGCATGGAACTTACTCCTACCATAGGCTTGCCAAGCAATCAATCCTCCTCCTTTTTAACTATATACCTTTGTAAATATCAAGAGCACTTTTTGGGTGAAGGGTTAGGCTTGGGTTAAAGGTAGGTGGTTGGGTTAGTGGTTAGTGGTTAGTAGAAAAGGGCGAAAAAGCGTATAAAGCATCGGTTTTCGTAAGACTCTCTATTTTTCAACTTTTTTATTTTGATGAAGCCATAATTCCAAACAAAGTTATTTTTGATGAACTTGCTTGTTTATTTCTTTTGCTTCATCATCAACACATTTTTTTTTTGAAAGTCATACGAAAAACCGAACTTGTTACTAAAACAAAGGGTTAAAAATAAAAAGGTTTTGTTGGGTGAAAGGCTGTTTGGTTTGGGTTATGAAATGAAAAGGTTTAGGCTCAAAGGGGTTAACTAGGGGGATTTTGGGTAGGTGGTAAAAAAAAGAAAATAATGGTGTAGAAATAAAAAGGGTTAGTCATAATGCCTCTATCATATACTTACTCGGGTTTAAGTTGGTAAGGACCGGGAATGTATCGTTGTGGCAAGTTCTAGAGTTGTAAGAACCAAGCGGCTATTCACACAAGAAACGAAAAATGAGCATTTAATTTAAAGATATGTATTTGTATGCTCAATAAAGGCTCAAAACTCACTTTTGTGGGAATGGGTTTTTATGTGATCAAGTATATATAATCAAATTTTAACTAAGCTTGTCATGCCTTTTCATAATTTTCTTATGTTGGTTCTTTTTATCACGACGCTATTGGTTGTAAATTTGTAAAAATATAACCTTTTTAGAATTTTGAAATTCCCAAATTAAACCTAGACAAGTAATTTTTTTTTTTTTTTTTGAAAAAAAAATTTGGGGTGATTAGCGGTTCCAATAGAGTTTTGTGTAAGGCTTGTTATTAGGACTTGCAAGATTCAAGGTTTTAGCATCCCCCCCACACTTAAATTACACATTGTCCTCAATGTGTCCCAAAAATAAGTTTTTAGGTTGATTGAATGTGTAAAAGGGTGTGAAAAAGCAAAAATTTGTGTTACTGGGCACTGGACACGGCCCCGTGCCTGGTGGGCACGACCCCGTGTTCAGGTGCCAGTAACTAAAACTTACAGAAGGTGGACACGGGGGCGTGTCGGCTGGACACGACCCCGTGTCTGGCAAAAGGTCTGCATATTTAGACAAACAGCAGGTCTGGGGTAGTGGGCACGGGGGCGTGTCGGGTGGACACGACCCCGTGTAGACAGTCTGCAAGGTTGAGAAACAGGTTTCTGGTTCTGGTTTTCCTGTCCCGGCTTTAGTAGCACTAAGGTTTAGTGCTCTAAGCCTCGTATGTACCTGTTTTATCAATAAACACTCTACCAAGACATAACAAACATCCTAGATTACCAATGTTCAACATCCCATCCATCACAAAGTTAGAAGAAAAAAGACATGCAGAAAATAAAAGAGTTAAAGGAAAGTAAATTGTTCGACACACAGCACGCAGGCCGGAAATTGTTCAAGATAAAAGGTTAACCTGGGGAATCACCAACCAACCGCTTCTTCCTCCGCTCCTCCCGCCTAATCCATGTCCTCGTCCTCCTCATCATCATCTCCACCATGCCCAGCAATGTACTCCCGGATATTTCCAATATCATCTTGGATATCGGATATGTTTCTCTCGATCTCCCCAACCCGGTTGTATGTGTTGCTTGCCATATTGTAGGTGTTCCTGGTGCACATGAGGTTTTCCTGCAATAAATCATGTAAACTTTGGAAGTTAGGAAAACCGCCTCCTGAGGAGGACTGGCCTGGATCACCATGGGGCTGGTACTGGTACTGATGATGTTATGGAGCGTGAAGGACAAGTGCCTCTTGCGGGTTCCATGCATGCCCTTGCATCCTTTGGAAGCTAACCGTCCCGTCTTCAGCCTCATAGATTAGGTTCATTGAGCGGCAGATGTGTATATCTACCCTACCCGATCATGGGCTCCTTCCGAATGACCTAGGTATGTTGGTGAAGTGCTTGAAGAGACGGTACACCTATCCCCCAAAGAAAATAGGGGTTGGTGCAGTAGCAAGGCGGTTATGATACATATTTCGGAGCATGAGGAACGGAACATCGAGGTGCCTGCGGTTATGGATGCAGTGGAGGACAACTAAATCTCTTAACCCAACAACGCCACCGCTATCATGCCTTTGGCTAAGAGAGTAGCCGAGGAGCCTATGGATGTATCGGTAGAGCGGATCCCTCAACTTCATGCTCTTAGTGATGCTCGGATTGTAATGCCCTTCACCAATCTGAGCCCACGCGGCTTAGCGATCGTTCTCATCTATCTCTCGCATCCCTCCAGTATTTTCCTCGTTACCTGCATCTTCTTCCGCATACAACCCGACAATCGACCCAAATTGTGCCATAGAGATCGAATACCTAGTTCCACCACATCGGAATGCTACCCCATCATTGTCGAATGGGTCGCACCTTGAGTTGAACGTGAAGGTGCTATAGAATTCCAAAGTGCATTCGTGGACGGAACGGAGTCGAGTTGTTAAAGCGACTCTTAGTGGTCCTGTGACAAGGTTGTTGAAGCAGTCGAGTTGGTTCACCAATGCTAACAAATCCGTGCATGCTTGCCTTGGGTATTCCTCCGGCCTTGTTTGAAGTACTTCGTATCTAGCCCTAGCATCGAGCTCATTTGCGTTAAACCTCGTGAACTTCCTAGCCATCTGAAAGAATACACCAAAAGTTAGTACGAAACATTAGCATTTTCGGACAAAACTGCAAACAGCGTGCTGGACACGACCCCGTGTTCAGCGGACACGGCCCCGTGTCCAGGCGTTTGTTACACAAAAATATCATTTTTCGACCCGGTTTCGAAAACTTGAAAATTTTTGGTCCAATAGGTGCGGTTTCCCCCGAAAATGAAACCCCAAGTGCCGTTTTTCCCAAAACAACCCGTTTACCCATTTAATTTTATCTTTTTCGGTTCAAAAACAAGGGTTTGGGGTTTTTTGTGAGAAATCGGGCGAATCTATGAACAATACAAGTGTATTTACTTCCTTTAACACTAATCTAACTAAATGCTAACAGATTAAATCAAAAATTTGAGGTTCGATCCGGGTGTAGTTCAAGAACCCTAGATTTTCCCCAAATTTTTGAAGTTTTAACTACATGCAAATGCCTAATCTAACTAATAATAGTGATAGAATCATACCTTAATGTTGTTAGAATGATAGGAGACGTCGAAAATCTGCGGAAAATCGCCTGGAACCAGAGCGTTTTCGGGGAAACGGGGCGTGTGGAATGAAGTAACTGTTATGAAAAGGGGAATATATCCCGACAGTAGCGCGGACACGGCCCCGTGTCGAGCGGACACGGCCTCGTGCCGAGCAAAGTTTTTGAATTTTTTTTTAGTGCTCGTGTGAGTGCCCTTTGTTTCCCAAGAACATTTGGTTAGAAAACTTACCGATTTAGATGTCGTCCCAATCGTTCGTAACTTACCAGGTATGATGTTGATGCTTTCATTCTTCAACCGTTTAAAGCGAGATCTCCTCCTCTTCATCCTCAATGAATCCTTGATAGAGTTTCAGCCGTTGGCCATTGACTTTGAATGGGGGTCCATTCCGAGATTTAATTTCTACTGCACCATGTGGGAAAATATGGGTGATGGAAAAAGGTCCTGACCACCTAGACTTTAATTTTCTAGGAAATAATCGAAGTCGTGAATTAAACAAAAGAACTTGATCTCCCACTCAAAATTCATTAGGTTTAATATGTTTGTCATGCAAGTTTATCATTCTTTCCTTGTAAATTTCGGAGTTTGAGTATGCATAATTCCTAAGCTCGTCTAATTCATTTAATTGACAAAATCGATTTTTACCAGCAAATTCTAAATCTAAGTTTACATTTTTAATTGCCCAGTAGGCTTTGTGTGCAATTTCTACTGGCAAGTGACAACTTTTTCCATAGACTAGCTTATATGGGGCTGTACCTATTGTTGTTTTATAAGCAGTTCGAAAAGCCCATAAAGCATCATCTAATTTATCTGCCCATTCCTTTTTATTTAACCCTACGGTTTTTTCGAGTATTCGTTTTAAACCTCTATTAGTCACTTCGGCTTGTCCGTTTGTTTGATGGTGATATGCTGTTGAGACCCGGTGATAGACCTCATATCTTGTTAAAAAAATTTCAAGCTGATGGTTGCAAAAATGGGTACCTCTATCACTTATTAATGCTTTAGGTGCGCCAAAACGAGAGAATAATTTTTTCAGAAATCTTACCACGACTCTTCCATCATTTGTTGGAAGTGCCTCGGCCTCGGCCCATTTAGACAAGTAGTCTACTGCCGCAAGTATATATTTGTTTCCTTTTGACGGTGGGAAAGGTCCCATAAAGTGGAGTCCCCACACATCAAAAATATCACAAACAAGAATGCCATTTTGTGGCATTTTGTTTTTGGAAGAAATATTACATGTTCTTTGGCACGCATCACAAGTCTAGACAAGACTTTGGGCGTCTTTGTAAATGGTTGGCCAATAAAATCCTGAATCAAATACCTTTCGTGCGGTACTTGCGGCACCATGATGTCCTCCGTATGGACCTTCATGACAATGGCGGAGAATTCTTCGTGCTTCACTACCATGTACGCATCGTCGGATGAGTTGGTCGGCACACATTTTGAAAAGATATGGATCTTCCCAAAAATAGTGTTTCACATTGGCAAAGAATTTTTTTCTTTGATGATGTGGCCAACCCTTAGCGACTATACCGCTAGCTAGGTAGTTAGCATAGTCGGCGTACCATGGTTCTTCCTTGTATTCCACCATTTCTAGGGACTCCGTTGGAAATTTTTCGTTGATTTGCTCGTCCCTGGTTGCCTCCAAAGCTGGGTCTTCTAAGCGCGAAAGATGATCTGCTGCGGTATTTTCTGCTCCTCTTTTGTCTTTGATTTCAATATCAAATTCTTGGAGGAGTAGAATCCACCGAATCAAACGTGGTTTTGCGTCCTGCTTTTTGAAGAGATATCGAATGGCTGCATGATCTGTATAGACTATAGTTTTAGAAAGAACAAGATAAGAACGAAATTTATCAAAAGCAAATACCACAGCTAGTAATTCTTTTTCAGTTGTTGTGTAATTTTCTTGTGCATCGTTAAGTGTTTTACTAGCATAATAAATTGGGTGAAAATGCTTTTCTTTTCTTTGTCCCAAGATAGCTCCAACTGCAAAGTCACTGGCATCACACATGATTTCGAAAGGAAATTTCCAATCAGGTGCTATCATGATAGGTGCAATGACTAGCATTTCCTTTAAGGTTAGAAATGCTTGATTGCAATCCTCGTCAAAGATGAAAGGAGCATCTTTTTAAAGTAATTTTGTTAGAGGCCTTGAGATTTTAGAAAAGTCTTTGATAAACCGCCTATAAAATCCGGCATGCCCTAGGAAACTTTTGATAGCTCTAACGGAGGATGGGGGCGGTAGTCGAGAAATGGTATCTATTTTGGCTCGATCCACCTCCATTCCTTCGCTTGAGATTTTGTGACCGAGTACTATTCCCTTCGTTACCATGAAATGGCATTTTTCCCAGGTTTTGAAAAACTGATTAGGCCGTCGATTTTAAGCTTTCATAAAATCCTTGTGTCCCCGGCAACGGCGCCAAAAACTTGATGTGCGTTAGGTGTATATGTAGGTTTAAGTATATTTTAAGCCCTTTTACACTTTCTTTAGCCAAGTTTTAAATTTATAAAACACGATATTTACTAACACTAAACACACATATGGGCAATTGCACCCATCGTGAGCGTAGTATAGTGTTGGCAAGATACCGAGGTCGTCCAAGGACACAAGAGCTTTTAGTACCGGTTTATCCACAACGTCTAATCAAATCAAAAGTTTAGAAAAATGTTTTAAACTAAGAAAATAAAAACTAACTAAAATGCTGAAAAATAAAAATAAAAGAAAAAACAGATAGACAAGATAAATCACTTGGCTCCGACTCGTGTTTAGTGTAACCTTTGATTATTTCCGCACTTTTGCACTATTTAAGAGATTATCTTAGTTATTGTAGTAGGCCCCTCTTTTGGAGGTGACGTTACCCTCAACCCAGTAGTTTGAGGCAGTAAGGATACAATCCTAAAGGGTCGGATTATTGAAAGATAATTAATTAAGTTATTAATGCATAATGTGGTAGGCCCCTCCTTTGAAGGTGACGTTACCCTCGGCTAAGTAGTCTGAGTCAGCAGGGATACAGTCCTAAGTAGCCGGGTTAAAGTATTAATAGTAGTTTAACTTATGAGGGGATCAAAGAGTTTGGATCCCCGCCATCCAATACCGTTAAGTATTGAAGGAGGTCCTACTAAATTTGACCCAGGTCCTTTGCAGGATCTATACACTGAACAATGGCAAGACTCTTACCAAACCGTTCCCTTAACCCCCGACCAGGTAGCCAACATACCTCCATATAGACCGTGGAGATATGAATGGTGAAAATCTTTTATTTTATATAGACAGTAAAATAATGCCAAGACACCACGGACAAGCGATAAGGAAGAATCACCTTCAACATAAGAAACTAGTTATTAAAGTCATTAATACATAACCAATTAAAAAGTGCGAAAAGATTAAAAATAAAAAGTATTACACTAGACACTTTGTCTTCACCAAGTGATGTAAGAGACTTAGGCAAACATGGCCTTGATTGTCAAGAACTCTTACGATCAATCTTGGATCCCGAGACGACTCACACACTCTATGATGGACAATGGATGATGGTGGTGGATGATGGTGTTATGGTGGTGGTGGGTGGTGGGTGAAGTGTGAGAGATGTGGTGTGCCAAGGGATGGTTTGAGCTTGAACCAAGCACTCCTATTTATAGGTTGAACAGAAGCTCGGGCACGGCCCCATGTCCAGTGGGCACGGCCCCGTGTCCACATCCTTCTCTTTCTTCATTAATTGCTCTTGTCTTTATTAGTTGACCACGGCCCCGTGTCCGCTGGGCACGACCCCGTGTTGTCACACCCCGACTTTCCACGTGTCACCGGTGGGCCCGGTGGGGGAGTATCGTGACGTGGTTGGCAACATAATAGTCAAACAACACAATATATATGAATGCACAGCGGAAGCAAAAGATATTTATTATTACATTCCGAATATGAAGTAATATCCAGTATTACAACGGAAAGTAAAGGATCCACAGGCGGATCTTAAAACATATCATTTGTTCAACAGACTTTAGGCGCCTAGAACTTGCAAGATTTCTTATTAGCGCCCTGAGCTTCCAGCCAATTACGTTCAGTACCTGTCACTTAACCTTTTTGGAAAATACGTCAGTTTTCACTGGTAAATACACTCAACCGACTCATTTGAAAAGAGTTTAAGAAAATTGATTTAGATGCACCAGGCACAAAACCTTTTGACACTTTGATTAAAATGCACAGAGGCAGAATTAATCTTTTATACTTGATTAAAATGCATAGAGGCAGAATTAACCTTTTATACCTTGGAACAAACTATATTTCATGTTATCAGTTTTACATAACTTGCTCTACATACGGGGCCCGGTTCTATGCCGGTTCAAGATTAACCGACACACCACTATTCCCTTATTGGGAATCCCTTATTGGGTATAATTAATTAATTAGCATATAGCATCTGTCGGGTGTATGCCTACACCCCGTGCTTAGGTCGTGGCCATTGCAATTTAATGAGTCAAGGATATCCAGGACACGGTCGCATTAATCCCCAATGTTTCAGTCAAGCAATACGAATTAAAACAGGTTATTTGGATTTCCAGACTCATTGGTCTTTGAGTCCCATACCTGACCATGCGGTATTTATATTACCGTATCCCAAGCCCGTAATAGGGAAAATAAGTTAAGAGTATTTACCTGAGCTAGCTCCTGTCTTAAATAGCAAGAATATAATAACTCAGCCGTATTCACTTAAGTATGCGTAGGTACAATTTACCGGAAGGCTCTAGTCTGGAATGATGGTATAAATAACCAATTAGAATGCTAACGGGTCTTTAATTAAGCCTAAGCTTAGACCGATTAGTCTTAAGGAAATATACGGTTCAAACGCATGATTAAGCGAAGACCGGAATAGAATGTGTTTTAGACCCGACAAGTTTGAAGACTTGTCTAATATGGGTATTTGATACACACTCTGAATTTTGAGATAAAACCGATAAGGTTTGACCCGTTTCGGCTAACTTATATAAACTAGTTATATAAACCGATCCGAACGCGAATAACGCGTAACGGGTAACCGAATAGGTCGCGAACAGGTTTCCTAAGTTAATATGCTTAAATTATGTTGTGATATCATAATGATACCTTCCATAATGCCCAAAACGAGTTTAATCATTAACTATGCCCCGTAGGGGTATTTTGATCATTCTAGAGATTATAAAAGGGATTTAACGTAACCCCGATGTTCGGGACTGAAGTAATCAGTAAACAGCTTATTTTTAACAGATTATATTAGTTGGTAATAATCCTTATGTGTCAAAATGGTTTTAAGCCTAAACTACGCGTATAATACGCGTATAAACCCGTTTTAAGCGACGTGCGATTAAAAATACGATTCTGGGTTTTCTGATTAGTTAAATAGGCTCAAAACATTATATTTATTATTTAAAATCAGTAGCAATTGGATTCGCGTCAAAATTCCTTGTAGAAATCATTTTATGACCGAAAAGGGTAAATTCGGTATTAACCGAATTAAGGCTATAAGCCTAGCTTAAGATCAGTTTAAAAATAATTAAAAATCTTCAAAAATCCCAAAATATTATTTAACATCAGTGGGTAAAAGTTTTGGTACCGAAAATCGGGTTTAGATAGGCTATGCGCTAATCGCGCCGTTTAATTAATAAAAAGTTTATTATTTACGCTAATGCGCATATCTCCTAATCTAGACCTCCGATTGACGTGAAAATTTACGTACATGTTTAATAATCAGTAACTAAGATTATTGTACTTCCACATTTTCAAAATTCTCGTTGTATGGTCATAAGGGCATTAGGGTCCATTTTAAGCATTTAACGGAAAAGCGCGAACGAATCGGATAATCAACGAAACAAGTACAGAGGCTTATACTATCATGTAACCCAACCCTAATGAAGCACTAAGGCATTTCCAAATCAAACTAAAACGGGTCAGAACCGAAGTCAATGCAAAAGTCAAAGTTTCGCGTCTTTCGGCTCCGAACCGGGTTCAAACAGAAACTTGTCGAGTCGGACAAGTATAGACAAGTTTCTATACTTATTACTAAGTTATATTAAGGTTAAAACAGGTTACACGCCTCTCGTATCGTTAATTACCCGATTAAAGCTTCTGTTGACTTTTTCGGTCAACGTTTGACTCGACAAACGACCTAGTTAGGTCTGGATTCGGTACGTGCCCTTATAAGGGTTTAATACCCATATAATTACCTATCTAACGATACTCTTAATTCGTGATAACACTGAGCTATCGTTAACTAATCCTGAAGTCAACTGTAAGATACGATATATTGACTTTTAAGCTAATTACTAAGCTAGAATTAATTTAGAAGGGTTAGGCAACTTACTAGATGATTAATGATGATTAAGAATGCCTTGTAATCAGCTTGAAAGCTCCACAATGATCAGATTGCTTGAACTTTGGTGTGAGGAATTGTTGTGACTTTGGAGTGCCTTATATAGTGGTTTCACCCACCATAAGTGATTGACAACTAAGTCTACCATCAACCACAATCATCCAACACTTGTTACTAGTGTGTAGGGGTGATTTTAGGGGCCAATTGAATGTGAAAAATCGATCAAAGTTGCATCCAAGTTCAATGTGCAGACAAAGAATCAAAGAAATCAAGTTTCTGTCCCAGATGTGGCAGTGGCGTAGCGCCACTGCATGTGTATCAGGTGCTCGCGCTACGCGAGCCCTTAGGGTCTTCCAACATATTTTTGTTAAATTGCAGTATCAGTCCCTGTCTCTTCAAACTTTGTACAGACACTTGTTTATTGCGATATGGACCCTCAATATTGATCTATAAGGGCCTCAAGATATATACCCACTTCGTTAAGTCCCCGGGTAACTTTATTGTTACCCGAAAAGGCCTAATTTTCAACGTTGACGCTTTAACCCCTCGCACACGAATTTGATCATAACTTTCTCATACGTTAACGAAACTTTACGAAATTTGAACCGTGCATTCTAGTGAGCATAATTAACATTTACAAAGCTTCGGGTTTGTAAAAGGTCACTCAGAGGTATATCTTTAAACATGTTGACACATTTAACCCCTGTAGTTTGTAATCTCTCACCTTTAGCTTCGTATGATCCATGATTTATTCGTTTGAAGGTATGAGCATCGTGTAGGGTTAATGTACATTATATTTATTCACGGTTGACACTTAGAATACGTAATCTCTCATACTTTCCATGTTTGTCAACTTTAGTCCTTCTATAACATTTCCTTCACACGTTCAGACTTTATGACACGTGTCAACACATTATAGGACGTGAATTTTCGAGGTGTTACATCCTCACCCCCTTAAAATAAATCTCGACCCGAGATTTACTGAAATAAGTAAGGGTACTTTTCTTTCATCGTGGATTCAACCTCCCACGTGAATTCGGGACCTCTATGGGCATCCCATTTGACCTTTACAATAGGTACATGCTTCTTACGAAGCTTCTTTACCTATTGATCTTCAATCGTCAAAGGTTCTTCCTCAAATTTTAAGCTCTCATCTTTATGCACATCCGTATGTGGTATAACCAGTGATTCATCAGCGAAACACTTCTTCAGATTGCAGATGTGGAACACATTGTGAATTCCACTGAGCTCTTCAGGTAAGTTTAGCTTATAGGCAACTGAACCGACACGTTCGATAACCTCGAAAGGTCCTATGTATCTCGGGCTTAGCTTGCCTTTCTTACCAATTCGCATCACTCTTTTCTAGGGTGATATCTATTGTTGAATCTTATTCTTTAATAAGAATTTAGGAGGTTTGCTATTTTCATAATCCTTAATTTTCTGCCGAATGCTGGCATCTTACTGATGATTATGAATTTGCGTGATCTTATTGATTGTCTATAATGAAATTTTCAGATCTTAATGTTTGGACTTACCAAACTATTGTCCTATCAATGAACGTTTAATGTTCCATCTGTACCAGGTCTTCAAGGGAGCAGCCTTGATACTTATATAACAGCTATGACAGAAAAGCCTATCTTAAGGTGAGTTGGTTATTCCAACCATTGCTCATGATTAACATTAAGAAATAGCTAATCTTTGCAGTTAGTCGAGTAAATCGACGATCCTGGGTAGTTGATGGCAATTCTTAATTGTTGCCTAATTAGGGTCGCGGTAATCAATGCATAAGCAAAATGAACCGTCTTTCATAATTTACTATACCGAATTCTCAGGATATTGAGTTTGGCTTTATGAATCTATATCTTAAAACTTACTTAACTAGGGTTTTCGATTCTACCAATAATGGTACTGGTTGTCTTGGAGATTTCATAATAATGCAGCCCTAAATAGGATATTAAACTTAACTCTACCTGCCTCCCAGGGGTAAACATGGTAATCTTAGGAGAAGATAATCAAGGTACAAGGAGGTTACAGAGATTTCCATATCTCAGGCTCCAGTTCACTCATCAACGCTTGTGTCTAATAAGTGACACATTCATGTTAAAAGTCCACATATTCCGTTACCAAGAAATATTTATTTGGACAATTCTATTACGGATATCTCCTTTGAATACTACTAGTCGACATTAGTACAATCTGACCATTGGGATATCTCAGGGGTTCCATGTATTAAACCTCCATGCTGATCAGACATGGAAATAATCTATGGGACACACTAGGATACGCCAATCCTCATATGACACTTTTATCAAACATAGTTTGGCATTCGCAGGCGATAGAAAACAATGAGAAAAATTAATTAAAATAACATATGTTGTCATACTCTATGCGAAGAAAGAGTACTCTTAGATTTTTCAGAAGGATTCCTTGCCGATACTATAAGAATTGGTTACTATGGTTTCCTTGGTAAGTTATACCTTGGGGATAATATAAAAGTTTGCTATAAGGAAGAAAAAAAATGGTTTCTAATAGATATTAAATATCAATATCGGATTTGTTGGAGCATTTTCTAAAGTATCATCGGTCAATTTCTACCTCGCATTAAATGACCGGAGTCTTAATCAGAGGGAGGCAACAGTTCTTAACATTTATCATTCATTACAGACTCATATGTGTCAGTATCAAATAAAATTCATGCATAAACTGTTTGATATGAAAAGGCATATGCTATATAGTTATCATTCTGCATCATCTTTTTGGCGTTCGTATGGAAGACTCATGCGTTTGCTTTCTTATCCTTCCCAGACTTAGCTGCTCCTTCCTTGGCGGCCTCAGGGCAATTCGTACTGATGTGCCCCTTTTCGCCACAGCTATAACAGTTTGCATTCTTTATGTCCCTACATTCGTGGGACTGGTGGCCAGTTCTTTTGCAGATGCCACATTGCTTTATCTTTTGATTTGATCGACACTGTCCCCAGTGTCTTCTTTTGCAGGTTTTGCATGTAGGCTTCTTGTCGGAATCCTGTTGGTCATTGTTGAACTCGGATTTGTTCTTCTTAGGATTCTGGGAGTTATTCTCCTCCCTTTTACGCTTCCCATCTTCAGAGGCCTTGGCAGCCTTGTTTCTCACCACATCTAGTGTGAGAGATAGCGACAATTCTGCTGTTGACCTGAAGGTAGTAGGTCTCGATGCTTTCACACTTGCCTTTATTTCTGGGGCTAAACCCCCAATGAAGCGAGCAATTCGCTTTGGTTCCGGTGTGACCAAATAAGGGACCAATCGAGACTTGGTATTGAAATTTGTAAGGTATGCTTGACAATCTAAGTTCTCCATGACTAATGTCAAGAATTCAGTCTCAATCTTCTCAACTTCATGTTGAGGACAGTAATTTTCTTTGATAAGAGCAACGAACTGATCCCAAGTCATCTCGTACAAAGGGATCTTACCCGTAGCTTGAATGAGAGACTTCCACCATGCTAGAGCTTCTCCTTTAAAAGATTGTGAAACAAACTTCACAATGTCTGGCTCTGCACATCCACTAATATCAACAACAGTGTCCATCTCATCGAGCCATGTCATGCAGTCGATGGCCCCTTTTTCTCCTGTGAAGTCTCGGGGTTTGCAAGATACAAAATACTTATACGAGCAACCCTTAATATGGTTTTGCTTCGGCATGTCTATCTGAGAGGGTACACTGTGGTGGTTGGTGGACTGACGATCGTCATCCACTTTCTTGGGGTCCTCCTTCTTGGAGGGAGGCTTGCTGTGAGCTTCTGATTGAACTCTAGGCTTTGAGCGTGGTATAGATAGGGTCCTACTCCGGGTCCCACTATACTCCTCATATTGTCGCTCTAGTGCCTGTGTAACGGCGCCATCTACTATAGCTTTTAATTCAGCACCCGTTAACGTAATCTGGGCGTTATCATTTGGCTCCACTGGATGGCTATTTATTTCATCTGAATCAGCCATTTGAATTGAACTGTTTGCAGAAAACAAGGACAATATTTTATTTGGGAGTTTATTATGGAATTACCCATTAGGGTAAGTCGTTAACCATGGTAAACAGAGACCATATTTGGTTAACTCAATAATCGTATTAAATTAGGATTTCAATAATAATTTATCCTAATTATAAATAATAACAATATATGTTAGCAAATAAGGCTTAGTCACATGGACAATTTAAATTATAAGCTATGATTTCAGAGAATCAAGGCTTTTAAGGTTTGAACCTAGTTCATTACCTTTACTAGACAGGGAGCTATAGTTACCACTGTCTTTCGGCTCATCTAGAAATGAGCAAGGCCCGTAGGCACTATATTACCACGTATGGTTTAAAATATGATCTTCTTAATTGAGGATGTAAACCCAGGATTCAGAGATCATTAGACTGGGTTAGGAATCTTTTGAAGAATCCTTATATAATAATAACGTGTGTGATTTCAAATGAACCACATCTGCCAGGAGTGTTAACATGTTTTAAGATGTTAACAGGGATTTGAATCTTTTAAACAGGTCTTACCATCTTGGCCCGATCTTATATTTGACCATAAGGCTAGGTTTCACACTTAAGATTCTTTATAATAATTAACGCAGAGAGATTTCTAAATTGAGATGTTAATAAGGATCTGAATCTAATTATGGAACTACCATCTTGGCCGGTCTTAATATGACCCGAAGCTAGGTCTTGTCCTTTTAGATTTTGCCATTTTATTATAATGGTAGATCTTATAAAAAGAATGTTATTTTTCATTTATCTAATATTCTTATTTAGAATGAAAGTTTAAACTTAATCATTCCACTATATAAGAATAAAAGTATAAAGTTGCCCTAAGCGGGACTTGAAAGGAATACTGTTGTCCTCGTAGGGACTGAAAGAAAATTATGTCCTTATAAGGACTATATAAGGAAACGTTCTTCAACAAAAGGAGTTTCTTCTTCATTAAATTCCTGAATGTTTTCTCCGTGGTTGTACGTTTCATCCTGGTCGCGGTACGAAGCTCAGCATTTCAAGGCTCCATATGTGGAGAAATATTATTATAGCTTCTTCGCTTGGCGACGTATATATAAGAATTTGGAAGCAAATTTCCAGATTAGGATTTGAGAATAATCCTATGTTAAGTCTAGACTCAGAAGTTTAGATATGTGCAATTGTGTAACTGAGATTAAACACAAAAGGCTAGTGTTTAATTCACTCAGTGTTGGCTCTGATACCAACCTGTCACACCCCGACTTTCCACGTGTCACCGGTGGGCCCGGTGGGGGAGTATCGTGACGTGGTTGGCAACATAATAGTCAAACAACACAATATATATGAATGCACAGCGGAAGCAAAAGATATTTATTATTACATTCCGAATATGAAGTAATATCCAGTATTACAACGGAAAGTAAAGGATCCACAGGCGGATCTTAAAACATATCATTTGTTCAACAGACTTTAGGCGCCTAGAACTTGCAAGATTTCTTATTAGCGCCCTGAGCTTCCAGCCAATTACGTTCAGTACCTGTCACTTAACCTTTTTGGAAAATACGTCAGTTTTCACTGGTAAATACACTCAACCGACTCATTTGAAAAGAGTTTAAGAAAATTGATTTAGATGCACCAGGCACAAAACCTTTTGACACTTTGATTAAAATGCACAGAGGCAGAATTAATCTTTTATACTTGATTAAAATGCATAGAGGCAGAATTAACCTTTTATACCTTGGAACAAACTATATTTCATGTTATCAGTTTTACATAACTTGCTCTACATACGGGGCCCGGTTCTATGCCGGTTCAAGATTAACCGACACACCACTATTCCCTTATTGGGAATCCTTTATTGGGTATAATTAATTAATTAGCATATAGCATCTGTCGGGTGTATGCCTACACCCCGTGCTTAGGTCGTGGCCATTGCAATTTAATGAGTCAAGGATATCCAGGACACGGTCGCATTAATCCCCAATGTTTCAGTCAAGCAATACGAATTAAAACAGGTTATTTGGATTTCCAGACTCATTGGTCTTTGAGTCCCATACCTGACCATGCGGTATTTATATTACCGTATCCCAAGCCCGTAATAGGGAAAATAAGTTAAGAGTATTTACCTGAGCTAGCTCCTGTCTTAAATAGCAAGAATATAATAACTCAGCCGTATTCACTTAAGTATGCGTAGGTACAATTTACCGGAAGGCTCTAGTCTGGAATGATGGTATAAATAACCAATTAGAATGCTAACGGGTCTTTAATTAAGCCTAAGCTTAGACCGATTAGTCTTAAGGAAATATACGGTTCAAACGCATGATTAAGCGAAGACCGGAATAGAATGTGTTTTAGACCCGACAAGTTTGAAGACTTGTCTAATATGGGTATTTGATACACACTCTGAATTTTGAGATAAAACCGATAAGGTTTGACCCGTTTCGGCTAACTTATATAAACTAGTTATATAAACCGATCCGAACGCGAATAACGCGTAACGGGTAACCGAATAGGTCGCGAACAGGTTTCCTAAGTTAATATGCTTAAATTATGTTGTGATATCATAATGATACCTTCCATAATGCCCAAAACGAGTTTAATCATTAACTATGCCCCGTAGGGGTATTTTGATCATTCTAGAGATTATAAAAGGGATTTAACGTAACCCCGATGTTCGGGACTGAAGTAATCAGTAAACAGCTTATTTTTAACAGATTATATTAGTTGGTAATAATCCTTATGTGTCAAAATGGTTTTAAGCCTAAACTACGCGTATAATACGCGTATAAACCCGTTTTAAGCGACGTACGATTAAAAATACGATTCTGGGTTTTCTGATTAGTTAAACAGGCTCAAAACATTATATTTATTATTTAAAATCAGTAGCAATTGGATTCGCGTCAAAATTCCTTGTAGAAATCATTTTATGACCGAAAAGGGTAAATTCGGTATTAACCGAATTAAGGCGATAAGCCTAGCTTAAGATCAGTTTAAAAATAATTAAAAATCTTCAAAAATCCCAAAATATTATTTAACATCAGTGGGTAAAAGTTTTGGTACCGAAAATCGGGTTTAGATAGGCTATGCGCTAATCGCGCCGTTTAATTAATAAAAAGTTTATTATTTACGCTAATGCGCATATCTCCTAATCTAGACCTCCGATTGACGTGAAAATTTACGTACATGTTTAATAATCAGTAACTAAGATTATTGTACTTCCACATTTTCAAAATTCTCGTTGTATGGTCATAAGGGCATTAGGGTCCATTTTAAGCATTTAACGGAAAAGCGCGAACGAATCGGATAATCAACGAAACAAGTACAGAGGCTTATACTATCATGTAACCCAACCCTAATGAAGCACTAAGGCATTTCCAAATCAAACTAAAACGGGTCAGAACCGAAGTCAATGCAAAAGTCAAAGTTTCGCGTCTTTCGGCTCCGAACCGGGTTCAAACAGAAACTTGTCGAGTCGGACAAGTATAGACAAGTTTCTATACTTATTACTAAGTTATATTAAGGTTAAAACAGGTTACACGCCTCTCGTATCGTTAATTACCCGATTAAAGCTTCTGTTGACTTTTTCGGTCAACGTTTGACTCGACAAACGACCTAGTTAGGTCTGGATTCGGTACGTGCCCTTATAAGGGTTTAATACCCATATAATTACCTATCTAACGATACTCTTAATTCGTGATAACACTGAGCTATCGTTAACTAATCCTGAAGTCAACCGTAAGATACGATATATTGACTTTTAAGCTAATTACTAAGCTAGAATTAATTTAGAAGGGTTAGGCAACTTACTAGATGATTAATGATGATTAAGAATGCCTTGTAATCAGCTTGAAAGCTCCACAATGATCAGATTGCTTGAACTTTGGTGTGAGGAATTGTTGTGACTTTGGAGTGCCTTATATAGTGGTTTCACCCACCATAAGTGATTGACAACTAAGTCTACCATCAACCACAATCATCCAACACTTGTTACTAGTGTGTAGGGGTGATTTTAGGGGCCAATTGAATGTGAAAAATCGATCAAAGTTGCATCCAAGTTCAATGTGCAGACAAAGAATCAAAGAAATCAAGTTTCTGTCCCAGATGTGGCAGTGGCGTAGCGCCACTGCATGTGTATCAGGTGCTCGCGCTACGCGAGCCCTTAGGGTCTTCCAACATATTTTTGTTAAATTGCAGTATCAGTCCCTGTCTCTTCAAACTTTGTACAGACACTTGTTTATTGCGATATGGACCCTCAATATTGATCTATAAGGGCCTCAAGATATATACCCACTTCGTTAAGTCCCCGGGTAACTTTATTGTTACCCGAAAAGGCCTAATTTTCAACGTTGACGCTTTAACCCCTCGCACACGAATTTGATCATAACTTTCTCATACGTTAACGAAACTTTACGAAATTTGAACCGTGCATTCTAGTGAGCATAATTAACATTTACAAAGCTTCGGGTTTGTAAAAGGTCACTCAGAGGTATATCTTTAAACATGTTGACACATTTAACCCCTGTAGTTTGTAATCTCTCACCTTTAGCTTCGTATGATCCATGATTTATTCGTTTGAAGGTATGAGCATCGTGTAGGGTTAATGTACATTATATTTATTCACGGTTGACACTTAGAATACGTAATCTCTCATACTTTCCATGTTTGTCAACTTTAGTCCTTCTATAACATTTCCTTCACACGTTCAGACTTTATGACACGTGTCAACACATTATAGGACGTGAATTTTCGAGGTGTTACACGTGTGCAGAAGCATATCTGTACTATCAAGATTTGCCTGGATTCTGCGAATCTTATAGTTGACCACAACCCCGTGTCCGCTAAGCACGGCCCCGTGGTGGGTGATGGAAGCTTCTACAACTTTGTCTTTTATGCTGACACTTGGGCTCGCCCCCGTGCTCACTGAGCACGGGGCGTGTTCAACCTCCTGTTTTCTTGTTTTGCTTGGGAAGATGCTTTCGGGGAGGTCGGGCATGCCACGTTTATTCCTTTTCTTGTATTTATGTTAGATTTAGCTGCCTTTTTGCTTCTTTTGTTAATTTGAGCTTATTTAATCCTGAAAATACAAAAGGAAGACAAAAACACACTTTTTCCAACATTAGTACTAAAAAATGGTTAGTTTTATGCCACAATTGATGTAATTTATATGTTGCATTTTGCACACATCAGGGGCATTGGGGAATGGCAAACAATCTGGAGCCATCTTGCGATATCGAGTTATTATTAACATTGTTTTCGGAATTGCTTTGAACTGAACTAAACTTTTGGCAACTAAACATGAGACATGATTTTTTGTAAACAAAACTATGAACTCGCTAGCGTTAGCTGATACACTTTTCTGCATGCTTGTAGGTCTATAGGTACATTCATTTAGAACTTGCTGTCTGGGATGCTGGAGTGGTCATGGGTTGAGATACATGGAATTACGAGACGTGTCTAATGGGTTTATACACTTGAGTTATGAAATCCTTAACTATTGTATTATGCTTCCGCTGAACAATGAATGATGTTTTGTAATGACTTATTTTAATAAATGAAAGTTTTACTTGAAAACGTGTTATGAGTTCAATGTGATTGGTGGCTAGATCCTGGTACGTCACACGCCTCGCGGGGGTTTCCGCATGTGGTATCTTGGGGGTGTGACACTGCAGATGCAACTCGCTGGAAAAATGCCTTCCTCGCGCCACGCGATGGAGGAGGCTGATTCTGTCGCGACAGGCGACGGGTGGTCGCGGCCCGCGTAAGCCGGGCAAGACTTGGTCGCGCCCCGCGGGGGCCACCTGAACTGGAAAAAATTATTGCTGTTGACTGTTTTGGCTTGCGGTTACGTTAAACATGTTTTAAACGCCATATAACTAACTCATTTCATGTTTTTATGAAATGTAGGCATTATGTAATGTACCTGAGGACGATCAAGCTCAACGAGGAACCAAACACACTCAATATTCAAGCTTTCGAGTTATGTTTCGTCGTCACGTTTTAAACGACGAATGTATTTACAAAGTGTTGAAATGTTTTATTTATTAAAATGTTTCAATAAACTCGCATTTTAAGTGTATGTTAAATCTTAAAACACTATTATAGTCGAAATTTATATGATAATCGTATAAAAAGGAATAAGGGTCTTACATTTTGCAACAGAATTTTACTCATTATAGTTGATTTTATCAAGCCTAATTGTACATTATGGTTCAGAACTTTCCTCTTTCCTTTATTGCGTTGCCTCAGAGGTCCTGAAGAAATTCTATAGCCAACAATGTCATATTTGGAGTGCTGGTGTCATAAGATGTATTTTGCTATGTGGGTTCCCACCATTCTAGGTATAATTATCTGCTTTGTTTTTTAATAGGTTTTTTTTCTTATGATGATACGATCTTAAGGTTTCATTTACTTAATCATTTTTTACTAGTGATCCGAGTCGGAAATGGAACAAGGAATATTTGAGCAGGTTTTGAAAGGTAATCTCAACTTATTCGTGAGTGTTTTTTTCATACATTTTGTTTTTTTTAGGTCCGATTGAATTACCATTTCAAAAAACAATCTTGGTTGATGGAATGATCTGTTATATCATTTTCGCGTAGCTCTTTTTTAAGGAAATGTTTCAATCGACTACAAAAATTTATAATTTCCCTAAATCACTTGATTTCATCATTACAGGTGTGTCTATTTTGTATTTGCTTGCCTTCTTTCTGCTCTATTTCACTTATGTCTATCTGTAGGTGTTCGGAGCTGATACACATCCAAGTGCAAGAGGCTACGATGAGTTAAGTCGCGATCGGCTCTTGGCATGGCAAGATCGGAGGACGGAAAGTGCGAGTTTCTCTATTTGCAACCTCTGATGCAGCCATGGTGGTCTAATAGACAGATCTGAACCACACTATATTAGTTGGGAAATCTGAGCTAAACAAGTTGGTCCGTTTATGCTAACATATCATTATATTATCTCCTTTTGTAAACGCAATTTGTATCTATTCAAATTGATACAACTCTTTGACTCGATGTTTTCTCGTTTGGTTACTTTGGCGAGTGTTGATGCCGTAACGAATCGAACGAATACCGGACAATCTTTTAGCTTCTATGATATGTGAATGTCATCCCGGCCGCAACGCGACGGGTGTTACATCTAGTTCGACTATAAATTAGCAACATTTTGTTGCTTTATAGAGTTGTACTTCAAGCATAGGGAGTTTAAAAAAATGATTTTTCACTTTTAACCTAAAGGTTTTCATCTTTTGCAATTTAACTCCTAAGATTTTTTTACTTTTAATCCAATGCTTTTCATCTTTTACAATTTAACCCCAACACTTTTTTTTTTTTCAACTTTGTTCCCTAATACTTTTCATCTTTTGCAAGTTTTTCATTTTACGTTTAAGCATGGGGAGTTTTTCCAAAAAAATGATTTTTCACTTCTAACCCAAAGGTTTTCATCTTTTGCATTTTAACTCCTTAGATTCTTTTATTTTTAACCCAAAGCTTTTCATCTCTTACAATTTAACCCCAACACTTTTTTATTTTCAATTTTGGTCCCTCATACTTTTCATCTTTTGCAAGTCTTTCTTTTTACGTGCATGTGGGGTTCAACATTTTTCCGTCTATTTTTTCTCATTTGACAGGTCTGTCTCAACACATCTATGTTTCCCTGTTTGACAGGTTCTTAGCTACGCGCAGGTCCTAGATCGACTTAGTTATTCTTTTTTATGCTTTACGTTTAAGTCAAATTTCTTCGCAATAACATGCCGTAACGGGCGTGCGTGGTTCAACGATATTACGTCCGCTTTTCGTTCGGTGTTATTTTTTTCTTTGAGTTAAATGCTATTTTAGTCCCTGTGGTTTGGGCCATTTTGCCAGTTTAGTCCAAAGGTTTCATTTTTCACCTGTGGGTCCAAAAAGTTTTCTCAGTTGCCATTTTAGTCCACTGGATTAACTTCATCCATTTTTTCTTTTAACGTGAAGGGCAATTCGATCAATTTATATGCTCAAATTGCCCTTATAGTTAACAGAATTACAAATAAAATGACTGAATTGCCCTTATCGTTAATTAACAAAAAAAACATGGATAAAGTTAACCTAGTGGACTAAAGTGGCAACGATAAAACTTTTTTGGACCCACAGGTGAAAAATGAAACATTTGGACTAAACTGGAAAAATGACCCAAACCACAGGGACTAAAATGACATTTAACTCTTTTTCTTTTTATTTAGTTTGCTTTTACGAGTTTTTAGGTGTTACCAGTGGTGTAGCATTGGTGCAATTTGGCATGGTTTTTATACCCACGCCGCAACGTCATGGACTTAATACTAGTTACCATAATTTGATACTAGATGTATGAATGACTTGTTCATTGATGAGTCTTTTACAATTATGTTTCATCTTTATCGCGTGAAAAGAATGATTACAAATATATATAACAATAAAAACGTGTTAAATTAGTCAAAAGTCATCTTAAACCTTCACAAAACATTTCATTAATAAAACCTTGACTATTATTAAAATAATATAACTTTATTATTAAAATCATGACTAATATTAAAATAATATAACTATTATCACGCCATTCAATGTACTGGTCATATATCTATCTATAAAAAAAAAACTAATAAAGAACAACCCTGTGATAATACAATTAAATATTAACTAGAAGATTGACCCGCGCGTGTTGCGCCATGGTCAACGAAATTGACATGTTGTTGATCAGATTCACATTTACAATGTGTTAAAAATGTTTTTGTCGGTTAACTCTGTATTACTATATTATACAAATAAGTAATTCACCAAATAATCTCAATACAATTAATGGTATCGTAATTACTACGTTACATGACTTGTATCCATAAATATAACATATCGTATTAAGCTCTCCGCATTGCGGCAGGGGTGTAAAACCGTGATAAATAGCACCAATGCCACACTATAGCCAACGACCACCAACATTGAAGTTGCGGCGTCTTAACGTGGAAAAATTAGACCGGCATATAAAAATAGAAAATATTAACTAACTCGATTTAGGACTCGCACGTTGTGGCGAACTTATTAAATGGGAAAAAATAGACGACGTAAACACACTGAACCACACACGTACGTTGCCCCATGTTAACTCGCAAAATTTAGAACGAAGCGTATAACAAAACGGAAAATCGTTGAACCACACACATACACATTGTGCAATGTTAAGTCGCAAAATTTTTATCTAAACGTAAAACGTAAAGCTTGCAATATATGAAAAACATAGGGGATCAAAGTTGAAAGTAAAAAGATTGTGAGGTTAAATTGGAAAAACTAAAAACTTTTGGGTTAAAACTACAAAATTAAGTAGTTTTGGGTTTAAAGTGAAACATAAAAAAAAATTTCAAAAGAACCCCCAAAACATAGAATACAACACCACTCAGCATCATGTATAACACAACTATGTACAAAAAACTTATTAAGCATCATGTACAAACCCATTATGCACAAACATCTTTCAAATTAATAGTATATAAATTTATCACATACGAGAAATAGTGACTTTTTTTTGTTTTTTATAAGACGTTCATATTTTTCGTTTTTGTAATAAAACTTTGGTTTTCTATAATTTTGCAAAAAAAGTTAAATGAGTTTAGTTTTTGTTTTATTTTATTTTTTTTACGGATTTGATCGTCTTTCAGTTGGGACTTAGCACGGTGTTTGGTGGTAACACTCGGTCCCTTATTTTTTTACACCTCGAGTTTCTAATATTCATTGTTTTAAATTCGACTTAGTCTACGTTTTACGTCACATGACTCACTTGGTGTTAGCATTTCATGTTTTTCTTTTACGTTTTCTTCTCGATTTTGATTGTCATTCGCATGTTTACCCGAAACTTGCAAAGCTGATAGCACAGTTTTACGGGTCCGCACCCGAACTAGGTAGTCTAGGTGCACAAAGGACAAATTAGTAATTTTCAATGAGAACTTACCGATGGTTCTAAGAAGCGTCCACTGACCACAATTTGGATTTTATATTTTTATTAACTGAAGAACCAACCAAGCACGTGCATTGTATATATTTGACCTTTGACTTCAAACCTGTCAACTTATAATATAATAATGTCGTGCACGCCCATGCTTCTCTGGCCGTTGAAATCTGATCTGATGGCTGTAAAAACATTTTATTATTAAAACTTTTAATGACTCTTTTATATAAAATGACCATCATGCCCTCCTTGGTATGGGATACATTGAATGTTGTATATAGACATCAAGGGTATTGAAGTAATTTACAATGCACTCGACATGTTTTTTTCAACTAATTTACAATGCACTCGACATGTTTTTTTCTTTTTGGAACATGGAGTTGTTATAGCCGCCAGTCCAATATTCTTAGTACATGACTACTTTCTTAAACGAATTTGATAACGATATTTTAAATTGTCTAATATATAACCCATTATAATTTATATGAGCACCAAACTAACCTATTCTCGGTGAAGGCTTGGCCAGGGGTTTTACCCGGGTTCGAGTCCGGGGGGAAAGGGGGGGGGGGGGGGGGGGGGGTGGGGGGGGGGCAATTTTACCTATTCCACGGGGTTTCTGCGCATCAGGGGTGTGCTACGCTTTCTAGCGGTGGTCGAGTAGTCGGCCTTTGGACATAGCTCCGAATGGGTGAGTTTACACGTGGAAAGCAGTTAGCCGTTCAAAAAAAAAAAAACCTATTCTTATATATTTCGATATATGTCTGCACTTTACAGAATTTAAATCACCCGCCTATTTAGATAGAGGGAGATACTATACGACCACCATTATTTTTTATTATTACTTAAAACATTATCGGATCCAAAATTTTCTTTTACAAACCGTATTCGGTTTTTGGAAGCTTTATTAAGTAGATAATCTTTCTTTATCAAGTCGGGACCAGTCACTAAGAATAATCAAAATTTCACTAGTAGTGTATCATGATCAATAGATACACACACTGGTAATTATTAATTACATAACTAGTATCATAGTAAAAGTCTAAATTAAATTTAAAAAACTCTTACATTGCTTCTTTTGGGCTTATCGCATCATGACAAACATATAACGTCACTAAATGCAAATACATTGTGTATTTTTTTTCTTGATGACACCATATAAAGATGTTTACATACACCCATGTTTAAAAGCAAAGTTATTTTTTTTTTTGAAAAGAAAACTTCATTAAAAACACGCCTCCGACCTAACAGGGCAAAAGGCCAAAAGCAAAGTTAATTACAAGTAGGGATGAGCTCGGTCCGGTTCGGTACCGAACCGGTACCGGTACCGAAAGAACCGGTACCGAAAATCCTCAAAAGTAGGTACCGGTACCGGTACCGAATATAAACGGTTCGGTACGGTTCGGTACCGGTACCGGTTCGGTACCGGTATTTGAGGGTAAAAACGAACAAAATACCGGTACCGAACCGGTACCGTACCGGACCGGTACCGAACCGGTACCGAAAATGTCAAAAGTGGGTACCGAATCGGTACCGAAAAGGTACCCGGTTCGGTAAAATCGGTACCGGTACCGGTTCGGTACCGGTTCGGTACCGGTACCCGGGTCCATTTTGCTCATCCCTAATTACAAGTACAATATTTTTATTTGTAAAATACCATTTGGTATTTTGAGGGTGCTAAAATGTTCGATATGCAATTGTTCCATTACACTTGACATTTAAAATAGAGCTCATAGCTCATATAATCTATTCACATAACTTTGAAGCTAATAAAGTGCAACGATTGTGACATTCTCAGCACCGTTTTCCAAATTCCAAAAGATTCCACACAATTTTTTTTTTTTTTTTTTTTTTTTTTTGTATTTGTGATGTATACTTAGTCAACAAGATAGGGTTGACTCTAGTCAAATCGGTTTGACGAAGTACTTTGTTTAGTTTACTACTCGGTTTATGTAATGTTCACACAATCACACCATCTATATTTAATTTAAGATAATAATACATTAGCATTCATTGAAAATTGAAATATTCAAAAAGAAAACATGTATACAATATGATAATATTAATAATTGTTTATAATAAAATAGCAAGATAGTTCAACAATTAAAAACTTTGACTAGTATTCGCCATTTGCCCATACTTGTATCCAAACATGTTAAGGATAAACAATGGTCCGTCATAAGTTTTAAAAAATAAGTAATCGTCCCAAAGAGTCTTACGGCATTCATTTTTGACAAAAAACAGAAAAATCTATAAAATAATGTATAGAATTTTATGGATATTTTTTACTCGTAATTTACGTGTTTATTCTTGCATTACCGGGAATTTACATCGATCGTTTTCTATTTATGAGTATACATCATCATAAATAATAAGAGCACACCATACAAAATAACCTTGATCACCATTAAACATACACAATGGCGGAGCTTAGTGCCCCCCCCCCCCCCCCCAATTATTTTGCCTAAATATTTATACAATATATAAATTGGGTCCCATGACTTTCCGTTCCCTCAGAACTTTTGGTCAAGCTCCGTCACTGAACATACATCAACTTAACTAACATAAAATACTCATTTTAGGACGAGGAATGATCAATAATCAACTCAAAGAAACTTAGTAGGGTATGTATCTTTTTAACTAATAATCCAATTAGGTAACTTAATTAAACTAAACAGATCATAAGATCATTATGTAGTCAATAATAATATACATATATAATGATATGTCTAAGAATATAAGAAAACATTGATCATTCTTTTATTTGATAACATAATTGAATAAATACAAAAAGCTTAACAATAATGTAAAATAATTTAAAAAAGTTAACTCCACTTCAATACCTATATATAAAAAAATATATATATTTTAGCACGTTTCAAAAACATGCAAATTGCACTTGAATAGTTGCATGGATAACGAACTTTCATGGCAGCTCACATAAATTATTATTATAAAACATAAAAAATAATACCATAACACTTTACCTTATTCTTCACAAATATAAATACACCATCTTAATTCCAAATTTCAACATTCAAACACCAAAATCAAAACTGAATTACCTAAAAAACACTCACAGAACATGTTTCAAGATCAACCATTCATGTCAGAATCTGATATCTCTTTTCTTGATTCAATCCACCAACAACTTCTCTTCGACTCCCAATTCTCCGAACTTTTTCCGGCAACAAACAGTGGATTATCCGGCAACGGAGGACCTGACAGGGATACGGTGGTTTCCGGTGAGCCCAAGCCGCCGTTGGTGAAGCTTGAGAGGGTAGAAGAAGAAGTGGGAAACCAAGAAGCTACAGTGGGACAAGAAACTCACGTGCCACAAGAATTCAGGAAGTTCCGGGGAGTCAGGCGTCGGCCGTGGGGGAAGTACGCGGCAGAGATAAGAGATCCGTCAAAGCGTGGGGCGAGGGTATGGCTTGGCACGTATGAGACGCCCGAAGATGCAGCCGTGGCTTATGATCAAGCCGCGTATAAAATACGTGGGTCCAAGGCTTTGTTAAATTTTCCACATTTGATTGGGACGAATATGGCGGAGCCCGTTAGGGTGACTCCACGACGGAAGACGATAGGGGAGGCTGGGTCTCCTCCATCGTCTTCGTCAGAAGATTATGGTTTGGAGGGGCAGAGGAAAACTAGTAGTAGTGGTACGAGAATAGATGATTCTTATTATAGGCCTTACTAAGATGAATGATTTATCAACTGATTTGATTAATTAATTTCATTCTTTTATCTAAGGAAGTGAAATTAAAGTTTTTGTTTCCAATTTAAATAATTATTTTGCATTGAAATGTAATTACCATTTGAATTCTTTAAATTGAATTGAATATCAATTTATTGTTTATTTTTTTCTTACATTACTCTTTCTGTGATGTGTGTTTTATTTAACAAGGACAAAAAATTAAGGAACTTACTAACATTTTGGGTATTTGAGTTATACAATAGTTTGAGTGTGTGACGTGGTAGAGAAATACTCTTTTTTTTTTAACCGCAAATTTGGATCACTGACGGATCACTGGAGTATCATCGTGCCACCAGAGGAACCACCCGATCATATCCATCTCCACTAGGCATAACGCCACACCAATTCAGGAGGAAACCCAATAAACATGGGAAAACCCCCTTGTGGGAATCGAACACATGACCTATTGGTCCCAAAGTCTTATCCCACCACCAAGATGCCACTATGCTATAAAGCCATGGGCATGAGAAATACTCTTAATTTGTATTATTAAAAGTGTTTTGGGAATTTTAACTAAATCATGGTATTGCATCTCTTTTAGTTGATAAATGTGTGATGAATATATGTAAAAAATATTATGAATTGAATTAATTGATTAATATTATACCCTAAGTGAAAAGGATTTAATCAATAGGTAAATGCTTTAAAGTGTGAAATTTCTCTTAGCAATACGATAGGGATTTGAAATAGGGATGAGCTGGTCCGGTACCGAAAAACGTTGAAAAGTGGTACCGGTACCGGTATCGAATATACCACCGGTACCGGTACTTTCGGTACTTTACTAGTGTTTTACCCAAAAATACCGGTACCGAAAAACGAGTAAAATAGGAACCGGTACCGGTACCAAATATACCCGGTACCGGTTCGGTTCGGTACGGTACCGGTTCGGTACCGGTACCAGGTACTTAATGCTCATCCCTAATTTGAAATATACACAAAACATAAATTACCACTTAGAATAATATCATCCTAATAAAATAAAAACTACAAACAGAAAGTTATAAAATTATAAATGTACGTTGTGCTATAGCAGAACCTCGGTACCGGTAGTGGACAATACCGAAACCAACCCATAGTGAAACCAAAAACCATAAAAATAAGACTATGTGTACCAGTACCGATGTTGTGCAGGCGGTATCGGTTCGGTAAAAAATGTGTATTACAAAATAAAAAAAAACTTTATTTATAATGGTTTAATTGCACAAAATATTGTCTTATGCAACTTAGAAGATAAATTCGTAATATGCGCATATCAAATCATGTTTTAAGTCGATCGAAAGCAATAAAAAAGAATATAGTAGCGGTACCGAGTTGTTCGGTTTGTATCACTTTGGTTCATTGCAATACCACTAAAATTTACAATACCAAAATTTTCCATCTTAAATACAACGTGGTTTTTAATATTAAGTTATATTTGACTGTTGAGAGGAAAAATAAACTCAATGATGTATTTGATGTATTTATATTCAAAGTTAATAAATAAACACAAATATTAAAGACTATTAAACTAAATGATAATTAAATTTGATTGTCAAAAAAAAAAAAAAAAAAAAAAACCACCTGACATATTCTTAGTCTTGCGATTAGTATTCACCAACTTCAAAATTGTTTTGTTAGGATACTCAGTATGGGAGGATGGTAGTTTTTACAGGATGATCCTCCACCTCAGCGTCACGTCATACTCTTTGCAGGATGTCCCTTCAAGAATGGAACCAAAGAAATGGGTGATGACCCTACCCCACCTACTACTTTATTTTTTTTTAATTTTGGCAAATTAAATATGCAATGTATATATAAAACTAAAATTAATTTAAACTCTAAAAGAAATACTAATTCCAACATTACATTAAAAAAGCAAAAAATTATAAAAACTACTAGTCTTCATCCGGCATGTCGTCATTAGGTTCGTTTTGTGCATTGTTCCAAATGTACTCCACCAAGTCCGCTTGTAGGTTTTGATATGTGTACTCGTTACGTAGAGGGAATCCGTTTAAATATTGTTGTTCTGCAGTCACCGGAACAGAATTCCCGTTAGGCGCGTTTTCATCGTAGTCACAATTTGATCTACCTTCGTCTTTGATGATCATGTTATGCAGCAAGATACAAGCATACATAATGTATCGCAACCTCTGTGGTGTAAAAGAACATGCTGGATGTTCAATGATATGCCATTTTTTTGTAGAACCCCAAAACGCCGTTCTATATCTTTTCTCGCCCCCTCTTGAAACTTGGCTAATTTCTTTCTTTTATCGTCTGTCGGGTGCGGAATAGTTTTAACGATTGTAGAGTACGTTGGGTATATTCCATCCGCAAGGTAGTAACTGCGCCTGTATTCCACCCCCAAAACCGTAAAACTGGCTTCTAGACCTGTTCCTGCTATTACACCGTCAAATATCTGTGACTGGTAGATGATGTTAAGGTCGTCTGCTAAACGTAAGAACAGTCGGCGACTCATTCGGAACCGACGTCTAAACATCGCGTCCATGTACACAGGTTCGTTGGCAAAATAATCGCCACTAAATTATCATGGCCAGCTAAATATTAACAACGAAAAATAAATTAACTTCATTATTAACACTAAAAAAATTAAATACATTATTAAATTTAAATAAAGATATACTAAAAAAATAAAATACATTCTCGGTCTCGGTTTAAGGCGGTTGCCCTAGTTTGCGGTTGTGACGACATTTCTGCCTCTTCCTCCTCCTCCTCCATGATCATCTGCGCTGCGTGCATAATGAAGTTCGCAAAAATTAATTCGCCCTCACCCGAAGATGACGAACACCACGATGAAGAAGAAGAAGACATGCCTATATTTTTATAAAAATATGGTGGTGTATAAAAAAATAAGAGAGATTGGAAAGATTTTGGGTTAAAAGTGGGAGAATAAAGGGTGTATATTTATGGTTCTGAAAATAAAGGGTGTATATTTTAAAATTACTCTTAACATGTATGTAATCGTAAAAATACACATATTAAATGATAAAATTATCCTAAACATAAAAATATATAAATAAAAAGATTGTTTATTAGGAGTTCTGTGAGTTCTGTAAATATTTATGGTTCTGAAATGATCCTGGCTCTATATATATATATATATATATATATATATATATATATTACAACGGCTATATCATTCCCCACGGTCCATTTTTTGTCTTTTTGTGCCCGTCTTCAGCGTCTCCTCCCTGATATTCACGACGACGCTGTAAAAGTGGAAATGGTGTTGAGACCCAGCGTCGGGCCAGGATGGGCCAAACCGAGCCCCACATCGAGTGTCCTTACAAATATAAATAAAAAGCTTCCAGGTGACTGCGTAGGTTCAGCAGGCCACTTCCTTTTCATTAAACTTTTGGTTTTGGTCAACTTGTTATTTATTTTTATATTTAAAAACTATTTTATTTCTTAACAATCAATATATAATTATCACTTGATCAAAAGCAAGCAATATTTAACTTGTCTGCTACTTCAACTTCAATATATTTTAGTATGATATGTCGTTGCTCATGCAGCCTTCTAGAAAAGTTTTTACTTTAATCGATAGGAAAAAACATTAATCATAGTAGTTTATTATAGATTGTGATGATTGATAACTTCTCATATCCTGTATTAGAGTTGGTGAAAAACTATAGCGAGCCACCAATCAATGTTGCTTCATAAACTAGAGGCATACTAGAAAAAAAAAAGCTAAAATCCTGTTATTTATGTTAAAAAAAAAACTCCTGAAATACCGCTATTTTCACGCTATGGATTCGCTAACAATCAGACTATGAGACAAGGTCGCTCCGCTATGAAGCACACTATAGCTAACACTATTATCGCTATTGACAACACTGAATAGAACAGTGTAACTCAAGAGCACGATGATACTTGGTGAAAATCAAAGTCAGAGTTTGTCGGTCTTCAAAACCTAATCAACTTATCAAGCTAAGACTTTTAACTTTAACCTCTAAGTGTGGAGATCTGAATAACCATTAAACTTATAGACTTTCTATAAAGGTAGATTTTTTTTTCTAACGGCTAAACTTGCACACCACGGGGATTGAACCACTGACCTCCTACTACCCTAAACTCTATTTAACTCACCAACATCACTGGGCTATTCCAAGTGGATCTATAAAGGTAGATGATGTGCATTTTCCAGACTTTCTATAAAGGTAGAATGAATGGCGCTAAATGATGATACCAGAATCCTTTTTGCAAGTCAAGCCCAAGAAGATCTAGAGTAATGTTCGTTACGGGTTTTTCTATATAAGAATAACTAGTCTAAGTACCCGTGTAATACACGGGTGGCTTAACACCAACTAAACACATACAAAATTCTAAACGTTTAAGCGTTAAACTGTGATTTGTAACCATAATATTTTAAGACTGTTGACCAAATCCCAATACTACATCTCCCTAATGTTCGTTACATATTAATTTTTTTTTAACTAAATCTTCATAATGTTTTCATGCCTTTTGGCCAATAAGACTTGAACCAACAGTGTTGAAATCTAAATATACATTAACACATGAACATAGAGTCATAGATAACACATAACAATACATCTTAGTAAAGCTACTAACGAACATTGTGCCAAAAAGTTGTACGTGAGCCGAATCCACAAAGTAAATAGTATCAGGGCGAAATCAAAACAATCTTGGCAATAATAAGACTTGCACCATTGAAATATGATACCATATAAACAAACTGTTACAAAAATGAGATAACAAAATACATAGAAGGATAATAATACTGCCGAAACATTGTACGATGACAAAAAAAAGTTGAACATCATTACTACAGGGAGATAATTGTTTACCACATGTATTAACCACAACACAAACATTCCTTAAAAGTTGTGGTTAGAGATGAGCAACCTGTTCAGATTTCTATTGTAACGAAGATCAAACTGACCACCATCCACCAAACCAGCTTGCCGCATAAAGTTCTGCCATCCTCTTAATGCATACCGAATCCTGCCACGTGCAGTTTCCTCCCGCATCTCCAAAGTCATTGAAAATCCGTCTTCAGTTTCAACTGTCATTTCATCAAGGACGGATAAATCAACGTTCATGGCAAAGGGCTTCGGGAAACGCTGCATTACAATTGCATAAAAGTACATAATTAAATGGTTAATCAGAATTCAAAGTTTAAAAAAAATCCATAATATTAAGTTAACACATGTAGAAAATGAGAGACTTACAAAACGAAAGGTGAGACACCATGTCAGTACGTAATCATTGGCTTGATCTACAACTGGTGGAACATCTAAAATCTCTTGTTCTAATGGAGGCTGCGCTTCTTCAACCAAGACATCAGGAGGACCATTTACCACATTATCTTCCAAAACAGCTTCTTGTTCAAAGGACACATCATCATTACCATGGTCCTCAATCTTAACCATTTCAACAACTGGTAAAGCACGGTCCGGAGTTAGTGACTGCAGACCGTTAGGACGGAACAGTAACATTCTAAATACTCGATCGTCAATCAGCTCAAAAACCAAAAAATCACCATTTATTAAACAAAGATCCTTTGCAATTTGAGAAAAATCAACAATGTAATGGTTAATATCCCAAAGTCTACTTATGCTAACATTCCACATATTATCCTCGCCAAACAGGATAAGAAAATCATCAAACAAATTATCACCATTGAAATGATGTTGCATAAATTCCCTGGGTAACCACTGCAGTAGATTGAAAAGATATTAATAATTATAAGATGTAAAGTTTTTTCAAACATAATAGACAGCGTTTGAAGCTTACCAGATTGCTTAACTGAGGATGTAACATAACAATATGGAACTTTGAAGAATTCACCGTGTGTAGATAACTTTTGAAGTGAGTTATTCTAAATGATGATGCATCCATATTTTGGAAAACAACAAAATCTCCATCTTCTATACCAAGTACACTGACGACAGTTGGCCACCCGTTCGAAAGACAAAAACCGTTTGTAGACTCCTTGATATTAACATCAAACATTACATATTCATCTGTAAACAAAAGAACATTACCGGTTGGGTAGCCCTTTAAATCATCCAATCTGTTGTACCAAGTTGGCAGGAGCTGTAAAAATCAATGAGAATAGTAAAAATCGTCAAAACATCAAACATGTAAGATAGACTTCATATCAGTTAATTTGTTAGGTAACGATATAAGTTATGTAAATAAAACATATAACCTGTTCTATTTTAGTCATGTCCTCTATATAAACAAAAAAACTACGCTCCATAACTGTCAACAGAACAAAAATAACATTAACATAACGATAATCCGGTAAAAAACCACATTAACATTAATGATTGAATTATAAAAACAGAGTAAGGATGTGTGAAACAACAAACAACAGTGATATGTAAGTTTATGATATCCATTAAAGAAACTTAAAATATCACAGTTAAAGCAAAAATTCCAAAAAAAACAAAGGACAACGATTAAATTCGGAACTTATACAGAGATTTGCTATTATATAGAAAAATATTTAACAAAGATTATAAATAAAGGTATTAAAAAACAAAAAACTTTTAAAGAACAAATAAAAAAATAATGTATAAAAAACAAAAATTTTGTGTCTAGGGTTTAATAATTACTTGAACACACAAAAATATAGTTAAATTTATTGTGTTTAAATCGGTTTAACCTATGCTCATATAGTAACACAATGAAAAATCACCAACAATCTAAAGAAAATTACATTGAACATTAGATACTTTATAACAAATTAGGGCAAAAAATACACTAAGAACAGTCGGATGGAGAACAAATAGGTTCGAAAATTAGGAGGAAAATTACACTAAGAACAAAATTACATTCAACATTGAAATCATTTACTAAATCAAACATCATAGGTTCCAAAATATAGAAATCGGACAAAGATATACTTACCAAAAGCAAAATCGCCGAAGAAACTTGTAACAAAAGAAGACGCAGATGAAGATGATGATAGCAGACGGATTCTTCGAGAAATGATGAATGGGGGTATTATAATATAAAGATTCCTTCATCTTCTTAATCTTGTAAACACAGATCTTCGTAAATTTGGAATGACTGATGTGATTAGCTATAGGTTGGAGAGATGCAATGATAAATTGGTGGAAAAAAAAGGAAAGAGGGGAATTGTAGGCGTGATTTTAATTGAAAGGATTTCAAAGGAATAGAGGGATGTCATGAAGAAGGTGAAGATATGAAAAAGGAAACGGGAAGTAAGGTTTTAGCACTAACAGAAAAAAAAAACGGTTTTATATTGGCAATAAGATGGGTAATAAAATGATAAATGGCAAAACACGGGTTGCTAAACAAAAAACAATTTCTACTTTAATGCGTAAATACTATATTTCAGGTTCGTTCAAATATAAACAAAAATGAGAGAAAGTACATGAACTAAGATAAATAGAAGATAAACATAAAAAAATCACAACCCATTGAATATCTCTTTATATACAACATTCATTGTTTTATTTGTAGGTCTACCTTCATTGTCAAGTATTAGTAACTTGATTCCATCTCGTGTTGTAACTCTGGATAAAGCTACGTACAATTGACCATGTGTGAAAACTGGTTGTCTTAAGTACAAACCAACCTTAGATAGCGACTGGCCCTGGCTTTTGTTGATCGTCATCGCAAAACATACCGTTATTGGAAATTGCCTCCTTTGAAATGCAAAAGGAATCTTTCTGTCCGAAGGTACCAAATTCATTCTAGGTATGAATGTCCGAGAACCAATATTTCCACCTGAAATTATCTCAGCTTCAATTACACGGCTGTAAAGTTTTGTAACCTTTAACCTTGTACCGTTACACAAACCATTTCGTTGGTCAATATTTCGTAACAACATTACTGGAACACCAACTTTAAGCACTAACCTATGATTTGGTAATCCAGAGACTTTAAGACCGTTCAGCATGTCGGGTGAGTATATTTTTTGCTGATCAGCATTGCCATCTTTAGTAGGGCATAGACTGTCAGAGCTAAGATACTCTTTTTCTTCACCTGGGAAAAGTGCCAACAATCTGTCATTAATCTCGTGAACAACCTCATTCTTAGGCGCAAGTATAGCTCTAGTACTAAAGTAATTACGATCATTGTACTTTTCCAAGATTGACGGATAGACAAAATCAACCAGGCTAGAAATTGGGTCAGATGAGCTGTCAATTAAAAGCTCAGGTTGTATTTCTATTATTGCTTCTCCATCATTCGAACCACCAACATTTCCCTCACCAACGTCCAACAACCATTTTGCAAAATTATTGATCTCTTCAACTTCAAATGATGGTCTTCCAACGGTTAACCTCATGTTTCTAGTTAACGTCAACAACTTACACTTCCTCCACAGATAAGACGAACATAATGAGGCATTCACAATTTCTTGTCGTCCACCGTTTGGAACAACAGGTAATATTTGCCTAAAATCATCACCAAATACAATAACCTTTCCTCCAAATAGAACATCAGATCTGGATGAATTAGAGATATTGAAAATGTCATGCATAGTTCTATCCAAAGCCTCGAATGCATGTTTATGAACCATAGGAGCTTCATCTCATATAATGAGTTTGGTCTGTTGTAGTAATTTAGCTACATCATCGTCAGGTTTAATGTGACAAACGGAATCCTCATTAAGATTCAAAGGAATATGAAACCTAGAATGCGCCGTTCTTCCTCCATCCAACAGCAATGATGCAATTCCGCTAGATGCAACGTTTAATACAATCTCACCTTTTGACCTAATTGCAGCAGACCATGTTTTCCATAAAAATGTTTTACCAGTCCCGCCATAACCGTAAACAAAAAATACTCCTCCATTGTCTCCATCAACTGCGTTCGTAATTTCTTCATATACTGAACGTTGTTCATTCGTTAACAAATTCACCTGACCTTGATAAACATTTTGTAAATCTATTCTGTCGTATGCAAGATCTTCGTTAATCAATCGGCAGCGAAAGTTATCTAAAGATGAAGTATCCGGGTAAGGCATTGATACAAATCTTCGAAGCGATGAATTATTTCGAGTTAAAAACTTCTCAATTTCGCATAAAACATAGTTCTTTAGTTGCTCATCAGGAATTGATAAACCTGTGAAAATTCAGAATAACATATAAATTTAATGATAAATTTTTAGTAACTGTAACAAAAATATAATATGAAATTTATAATTTTACCTGAAACACGATGATACTTTGAGAATTTGTAAAGAAAATCATCTGTCATATACTTCCATGTGCTTTCCCAGACTACTTCAGGTCTAGATAAACTGCTTGACAGTAACATGGTGGCGAATAAATTGCGAATATAACCTGCGCTGCCTGATATATTTGCTTCTTTGATGGCCTCAATGTACTCCGAGTCGTCATCCAACAAACCAAGCGCATAGCAAGCATCTCTAAAAGTATCGTACACTCGACCATTAACTGTTTTAATATCATCAAACGATGTTGGTCCTTTAACTTTGTTAAGAAGAATTCTTAAATAGTACGCTTCACTGGTAGACGGAGAAACGGAATGAATTCTGCCAATTGTTTTTACTTTTATTCTCGGAACCCATATACGCTGGTCAAGCTTCCACACATAAAAACGTGGAAACTGTATATATGTTAGTGTACGTGCAACGGTGTCGTTAGGATCTTGATTACGTTGCATCCAAGACAAAAACATTGATGAGTTCACAGATGGCTTGTTTAGGACGTGATTAATATCTTCACCAGGACCGAAATAAACTAGTTGTTGTCCAGGAAGATGGAAAGGCAACCTCATAACAGAAGGACTCCTATAATTAACTTTATTCGAAAAAAATCCTCCAAGAGGCTTCACAAGCCGATATATACCTACAATCATAATACTCTTTAATTTCATCATTTTCTGCTTGCTCGTTTTCATTATTGCTCGGAACCACAGCAACTGTTGCTCTATCAGGCCCTTTATTAATATATTTGAACAAATACTTTATTGACGCCGCTTGGTTGCACCATTCAACGTTTATATGCGCCTGATATCTTTTCAAAAGTTTTTTGTTGTAAGGTACAACACTTCTGTTGTCTAACTCAATTCTATTTTTTAAAACGAAAGCACCGTCATCTCTTCTTCTGTATAAGGGAAATCCGTTAGAATCCAAGGTTGAGTGATCTTGAAATTTCTTGGGAAAACCTTTTGAACATTTTCTATCAACCATACATGGAGAGCTCATTCTAGCGTTACCACATGGACCGTGAATCATATGGTCTTTCACAAGCGTATATAGTTCCGGGTCTTCGTTTATATCAGGGATTTCTGCAAAAATAAACTGATCAACATGGTCTACAGTTGGAAGTTTGTAATCATTCTCCATGAATAAGCACATATGCGCATGAGGCAATCCTCGCTTCTAAAACTCAATAGTGTAAACAACTACACAAAAAATGTAAGAATCTGTTACATATCATTGAGATCATGTTTAAAAAGGTAAATTTAATAACATACCAGCTGCAGCTTTTCCAAACAAATGACGGTCTTTCAAATCTTTGCAAATTGCATCCAGCTTTATTTTAAACATTCGCGATAGAATGTCAGGCCTATCCTCCGGATTAAGATTTGTGCCCTTAAGAAACCTTTGAACCTTCGGCCACTTGGGATTGCAGGTAATGGTTATAAAAAAGTCGGGATAACCATACCATTTACAAATAGCCATAGCATCTAGATAGTTTTGCATCATATATCGTGACCCGCCTGTAAACGAAGATGGAAGGAAAATACGTTTTCCAACCATAGACAAATCTTGTTGGCCGTTAGATCTTAGTTTCCAGATACTCTCGTATGTATCAGACCTAATATCATGTTGCTGAAATCTTATAAACTTAAGTCGCTCGCTCTCAATCATCGTATAAGCAGCAACCAAGAACTGTTGGAATAACCATCGAGAATTTAGAATCAATGAAAACTGGTTACTACGATCTTGTACACGATACGCAAAGAACTCTCTCATTGTACAATTCGGATGTTTCTTGTTAGTAACATCAATGACACCTCTATGGGGTATGTCAATTCTGTAACCGTCGTCTCCATATGGGAACAAAATAGGATACTGGAGTGCAAGATAGGAAGGATAGAACTCACTTATTCTTTTTAATGACCCCGTTTGTGTCTCGACGACGATATCTCTATTCTCAATAGCGTTATCAATATCTCCAACAATAAGAGCGGCAACCTCGGAGGAAGTAGGTAAGTTATAAGTACGACCATCTTGTTCTCTTTTCCCAATAAGGCGAAGCTTCAAATTAGTATTAGGATTCTCTTGGAAGCAATCCCTAACCATCCTATAAATTTTCACAAGCACATTGTTGGCATCCAACATTGCTTTGATTTGTTGTATCAGCTTATTATCAGTTTCGTCTGAAGAAGTGGATGAGGAAGCATCGTCTAAACACTTGTTTCGTAAAATTGACATAGTAAGTAAATATATAGTTAAAACAAATGTTAAAAAAAATAAGTTTTTGCATGGTACCTAAAAACTGATTGCCTGTTTGCCAACTCATTTTTAGTATCGTATATGTACAACTGACAAAATTTAGGTTTCCCTCCGTTTTCTGGCACAAGATTACCAATAGCATGATAATTTTCACCACTAATTATGTAGCAAAAAGGAGCATTACCAGTATTAACGGTGTGGTCAACCTTACCACCCATTGACGTAAACATAGAATTGTAACATCGAATGTTCTTCAAAAAGTGCCTGCTTTCGTTATCATTGGACATGAATAGACTTTTATAATAAGGTGTCGCAGATTTGTAATCAGGTAACACAACTTTGGCATAACCACAACATAACATATGGCATATTTTGCCACCTTGTTTTCTTCCGATTCCTTTCTCTGCATCCCATAACTTTGCATAACAAACTTCACAAGTAATAACTTGATCACCATGATCCAAATAATCTGATAAAACATACAACATTAGAGTTATATATACAACATTCATTAAAATAATAAGATATACAGATTTATAAGTTGATATTTTTACATTATGTAGCATTACTTATAAACAAAACTAACCTGTAGAAACACCTTTATAGGGATCTCGTTCTACGATTTCCTCTGTGGTCAAGTCGATCATTGGTATAGGAGATGAAATACGTGGTTTGCATACCAACTTACGTTTCCCAGATGATAGCCTTGGCAAATTACAATTCAAAGATGATGTGCGAGTGGTTGATGTGATGCCAGTTGAAATATTTATTCTAAAACCATTTGCTCTCGTTGTCAGATTGCTCGTACTACAACTAATGTTACCTAGTACAATTAACAAAAAACATAGTCAAAATATCGATGCAAAACAATACAAACATAATAAAATATATAAACATTAAATTAATATATAACTTACTTGTTACCATACTTGAGGGACTTGGAGTAACATTATTAGCCACATCAGGACTGGACTCAAAATTGTGACAACCAATATCATTGACTAAGTTATCCGATGTAACACCTATGGTAGTAGATCTTCTTTTGTCAATAATAGATCTAGATAATCACATGTTATCTCTATCCTTGTTTTGTAGAATCCGAGTCACTAATAGAAAATATTAAAGCACAAAAAATAAATTAATTGCCACATATTTATATAAAATTTAATTCATACTAAACGTAATTAAAATAATATATAATAAATTAAATAAAAATATAGCTTATAAAATAAAATACCATCAGGTGAAGCTGGACGATGTTGTGTAACACACGGAGTGGAAGTGGAATTAATATTGGTGGATACAATATTGAGGGATGATGATGTAGTTCGTCCATTTGATCTCTTATTATCCAAGTATAATTTCCTTAATTTCCTTCTATGAGAAGCCTCATCTTGAGAAACAATTGGGAGGACAACTAACAGAAAATCGTATACATATTGACAAAATTATAATAAAAAAACAAAAACAAATCAAAATAGTTAGTTGTAAATCAAGAAAGGATAATTTTCATTTTGTTATAAAAATATATAGCTAAAATAATACCATTGGTTATGCTTGATAAAGGTCTTCTGCCTCGTCGAACTTTGAAGAGACATAAAATAAAAAATGGAATAATTAATAAACAATTAGAGCATAATAGTTAGCTAACTAAGTAGGCGTAAAAGAATCGAAATGGACAATGAAAGAATTAGTGTTATACCGTTAACAATGTCGGTGGATGTGTTTCCATTTCGGTGAACTACGCATAAAAAAATATATATATACTCAAATAGTTGTTAAACTAATTATCATGTGCTAGCTAATTTTAAAGTTATCGTTTTTTAGGAATGAGTAGGAAAAAAGTTGAAAAACTTTAAATAACTTACCATCCTGAATGTTTTCTTTTTCAATGTAATTGTATACGGAGTCAGTCTTTGGTCGTTTAGGCATTGCTGGAAATTTAAAAAAAAATGTTACATTAAAGAGTTGGTATGTTGGATCACATGTTAAGCAATATTTAATCAATCCAGATTCAGATATAAATGCTAACTAACCATTATGGTGGTAATTGTGTACATCGATCTCTATTTTATACGGAGTAATAAATCATAAAATTTATGTAAACGGGTATAAACAAAAAACGGTTACACACCAGTCTATATTAACAATGGAATGAATTAACATTAATGAACAAAAATTAATATGAAAAACATCATAATTTATAAAACAAAAATAAAACCAAAAATTTAATTAAATAATCTAAGTACTTAGGAACAATAAAAACAGAACCAAAACAAATTATATAAGTTCTAACTAAAAGGAGAAATAATAGTCTCTATGAATAATGCCCCGTTAACTCCGTTAAATGTATCAACATCTTGTACATATTCCAACTCTTCGCCCGTTAGTTTAACGGTAACCATATGTCCCAATTCACTCATTAAAATCCATGTGTTGTACTCCATTATATGTGGTTGGTGCCGCCTACTTTGGAAAGAAACTGTTTGAGAATTCTGAAAAGATAAAACCTTATGCCATACTTCACCTTCGAGTTTGAAGAGTTCAACAATAAGCTCTTCAGGTTCGGAAACAACAAACATGTGAATCTTCCGGTTTAATGTGATAAGATGCCCTTGGCTAGGAATAAGATCTTTACTCAAAGGAAAATTAATAAGTTTGAATGTTTCAGATAAAACATCAAAAGCAATTATAAACTTCTTTCCAATTACCCACCAAGATTGTGAAACAATGAAGTATACAGTCTTAGCGGATAGTGTTCCAACAGACCACGCATAAGAAGTTGAACCAAAGTTAGTTGCATTCATGAATTCGACATCTCTCCATATACCAAAACGTCGAGAATAGACACTTGCAAATACATTAGTGTATCGACGTTTGATGTGGAGTACTTTAAGGTCGTTAGATTGATCGTAGTAGATAGCGCCAGTATCATATTCGTGATCGTATCCATGTTTAGGGTAGACATAAGATAAAATAGTATACCAATTAGTAGTTGGATTCCAAAGGATAAGTTTTCTAATACAGTAAACTAATAAAAGTCCGTCAAGAGAAGAAAGAAAACGTAATGATAGTGGTGGAGTCTCGAAAGGAAAAGATATACTTTTCGTTGAACCAACTTCAATCTTGCCACAGATTACGTTATCAACATCTATTAACATATCATTCAAAGATATTAGCTTGCGATTTTTAGCTTTATTAAGGCATCACAATGCAACATGGCAAACTGATTAGTTGATAAATCCGCACACCATGCTTTACTAACACATTTGAATTGACAAATTGATTTTGCCGGGAGTCTAGACAAAACTTCCACGACTAAGGTGTCAAAATCAATAGCTTCCATGATCTGAACTACATCGGAAGAAAAAAAATATGAAATACATAACAATGATGAATTGTATATATCTATATATATATCTATATATATATATATTAATATAAAGATACATTCTAATCCAAGCATGTAACTTAAGTGAATGCTAATATGCAAAAACAAATATTGTGAAAAAAAAAACATATAAGTTCAAATAAAATGAAAATTCATGCATAACAATAGATTCAAATACAAAGTCAACAAACTAACCGAGTTCAAAGGTTGAATCACCAGGAGCAAATTAGCAAAGGAAGAAAAGTGTTTTGATAAATTCTTATTGAATCAGCCAATAAGAAATGAAATGGTGATATAGAACTAACAAATTGAAACCAACTCTATATCAATATATAGAGATAGATGGTACAAAAAAATGAAAATATATTTATGTACTATGTTACTTTTGGAAGTGATTAAATTGTAATATAGATTTCCATAAATAACTTTACTTACCTTATATTCAAGATGTTTTTAATGAAAAAGATATTTATCACATCTTTTAAATTAAATAAGAAAATTGTATTGCGAAAATATGAAGATTGTAACTACTTATTAAAATAGACATATCAAACACTAACACCATTGAACCTATTACAAAATAAGTTATTTGTATCATTACAAAACATCTAAATAAACTAAACCATAGGAAAGTACGCAAAGTTTTCATGTTCATCAACCCAACCACCAAAATGTATCTATTTAAAAGACTAACAAACAACTTACCAAACCATAGCTGTTTTAAACACACTTTATAACAGTCTTCCTTAGATCGAAGTTACATCGTTCAACACAATCTTCCTCTGTGAAGTTACATATGTGAAGTGCAGCATGTGTCCAAACTGCAACTGGTTATCTGCCATGAATTTCCTCCAACCATCAACGGCGTAACGTAACGTACCACCGTTTAACTCAGTCTTTGTTTCATAAACTTCAACATCACCATTCATGTTTTGCACAGATAGAGGTTGCAAGCTTTCATACAGACCTGCTCTATTTCCAACCTCAACAGGAAGCCGCTAAATGCGTTGAAAGAAAGCAAAATATAAGTGAATATAAAAAATGAAAAAAATAGGATGGTAAATCATGTAAAAAAAACTACCAGCCTATATTCTGCTTTACGACTAAAGTTGAAGAATTCAGGATCCATGCCGACACCGGAAACTTTGCTTGCATTCCTTGTAACATTTTTTCGATGCTTGATATTTTGAACAACAGTTAACCGTTTCTTTGCCTTTATTAAGAAAAAAAATATGTAGAGGTAGTTAACAACAAATATAGTATATATTGTACAATTAAAGTTATCTTGTACAAAGAGTATTTATAAAATTGGATAACATACTGATTTGGCTGCCAAACAATTATTTTACTTAAAGAATTTTACACATAATATATACACTTTGTACGACTTATAAACAATTAAGAACATTGAATCTAAACGTATTCACTTTTTACTAAATTAATACTCGATTCATTCTACTTCAACATGAATCTCAAAAGATTCAACTTGACCACAAAAAAATAAAATACGAAAGATTCTATAATTTAAATTTTAAACTTGTTATTCAGCAACAATTATAAATTTTCTATCAAACCTTATGAATATAACTAAGCAAACAATGACAATAAAAACGGATATTAGTAAAATTAATAAAAATACATAAAATATTTAATACCTTGACAGTTTCAGCAGATGTTGTAGAACGTTTTCGGCCTTTGCATTCTTTGTTCAAATTCTCGACTGTGTCGGATCGGTCGACAAAAAGTTTAGCTTTTCCTTTTCCTTTAACCTGTTGTGAAAGAATAGAGTTAGCACATCCAATATTTTACATCTTATATGTTTTATAAATTTATAGCTAAAATTATACTGCATCATATTCCATATACAAAATGTAATATATTTTGAGAAAAAAACGGCTAACATACATCTCAGACAGACTTTCAATTCGATCTAATAAAGCTGCAGGTAATTTTTCTAATATACTAAAGTTATTAAATTAATTGTACAATGTCATCAGTATTGAAATACTATTTGACTGATAAACCTAGGAAATAAACAATGTAGTTGTTAAACCTCGAATACAACTAATATGAGCATTGAAACTATTTCATGTACCTTACTTATCCACAAAATTGATTAAACAATGTGTTCGTACAAACAAACAACCAAAAACAGCCTATAACACTAATGATATAGATGCAACCGTAGGTTTCAAATCAGTACTAACGTTCGTATGGGTTAATTCAAGCTTGAATTTATAAACATGAGTTATAATACGCAATTATCATAACCAGTGTTGTAAAAGTCGCTAGGCGGTCCTTAGTCGGCCGACTGGGGAGTTGGGAGTAATCGGAGTACTCGGAGAGTACTCGGGGAGTACGCGGACATGGTAAATATAAAGAAAATTAATTGTTATATATTATTTATGTGTTAAAATAAGCATAATTCATGTCAACTGAGTATAATTTAAAATGAAACATGTTTAAAGTTTAAATATTCTGAATACAAGTCCGACTAGTCTGAGTACAAGGCCGAGTAGTCCGAGTACAAGGCCGAGTAGGCCGATTTTGACCGAGTTTGACCGATTAAAAGTCAACAAACCACGTTGACCGCCTAGACCGACTAGGCCGACTACGTCCGACTAGGCGCCGACTAGGCCGACTAGGCACCGAGTACTCCCGATTAATCCCGAGGCCGACTAATTGAGACCGCCTAGGAGGAAGTCGCCTCGGAGGGGGTCCGAGGACCGAGTACTCGGCCGAGTAATCCGACTTTTACAACACTGATCATAACTAAATTAATATAAATATATTTTAGTGGTGGTAAACTTACATCTTGCATTGTCTTGAAATGTAAACCATCACCTTCTTTCAACGTCTCTTTAACATGAACCTTCTTCGGTGTACGTGACAGGACTGTTCCTGATGGACTTTCATCAGGAGTTGGCTGGTTATCATCTTCCTCTATGTCCTGCAAACATCATTTTGAAAAAAAAAATCAATGAAGAATAAAAATGGATACAAAATGTATTACTTAATAAATTCGAACCTTAAAAAGCGTTTTAAAGTAATCGGCCTTAGAGATCTGAAATACATCATCATTATCATCAGATTCAACCTTCTTGCTCAACCTTATCTCAACCTCGTCTCGATACACGGTTAAGCCAAACATAACATCATCAAGTTTTTCAAAAACCAGTAAATCATCTTCTTGAACGCCAAGATCGTTGCAAAGTTGAGTCCAACCTTGTGAAAATACATAGTTTGAATTAAACTTACTTGTTGACACTGTCCACGGAGAACCCTTATAATTTATTTCATATGAGCCAGCCACTACATTGTCTTCAAAACATTGTTGAACAAAAGAATCTTCAATGATCTACATAATATGAAACATAACACATTGAATGTTCACTTGTACGTTAGATTATAAAGTGTGAAAAACATGTTAACGATAAAATGTAATGAAAATAAAATGAGATTACGTACCGTAAAACCCAATCTTAGATGACGATTAATTGTGAAATAAGATTGATCACAGACGCCATTAACATAAGATGAAAGATGGAGACCAAAATGGTTCAATGGAAGAAATGTCAGCAGACAATCCTTTTGAAGTTTAAGTTTTGAAACAACTGTTTCCCAGCCGTCAGTTAAGACCGGCATACATTTTACTCGTTTCAACATTACGACCCATTTTTTTCCCACTTGAATGATATATACGCAGCTTCCTATCGGCCCAATCCTCTCCATAGAATTGAGTAACAAAGGTGATAGGGACATCCTTTATATATATATTAATATTCAGTATATTTAGTATTATAAGTTTTAAACATCAAAATACTAAAAAATAATACTAAAAATAATGAATTATAGGTAAAATAAAGAATGCTTACTATACTCAATGATGTCGGGTTGAGAAGATACTTTACAAACGAAGTATACATTTTCAAACCTGCAACAATAAATATGCTAAGAAGAATGATTTCAAAAAACAAAAAATTTCACAATCTAGTACTTTACCGAACACTAATCTATACAGTATACATCAAAAACACTACGGACAGAAAACTGATTCGACAATACATACTAAAGATTTAAATCATGCAAAAACCAATGTTATATGGTTCAAGAATTCAAATTTTGTATGACTTTACAAACAATATTATAAGTAACTTTAATGATTATGAGATTTAAAGTTCTTATATCCGTATCTATCAAAAGTTTAAGTGAATGATTAAATATCGAATCATCATTTAACGTTTATGCATAAAGTACAATTGGTATAAACACAAAAGTTGAACAAAGCATAACAAAAATTAACTACAAACACTAAATTTCTAACAATTTAAGACTCAATCTTACAAAAACAATAATAAATCCGGTTAGGATTCGAAATATATCAATGTAATGGTCAACAATCAACGATTGGAAAGATTAAATCAAAAAATTATGAATAATATGAAGGAAGTTAAATGTTGTTACCTTTAAATCAAGAATCCAAGCCCTAGTTCCGGCGCCGAAAAGTTTAAACCGATGATTCTGGCGATAATCCGAGCAGTAGTTCCGGTCGCCGATTAATTTCTCCTTGGGATGATAAGAGTGATGATATGATGGTCTAGTTTAGTAAGCATATTGTCCATAATTACAACCGCCAATTTAAATGTTACATAAACAAACCCTATAGTTTGAAAATTGACAAAAATAAAATGGATTTAACCTTAAATTACAACAACACCCTTTTAGTAAACTGATAAATGTTGTTTAAATTTTATGTATTCAATTTTTCATTTTTTATATTACATTTATATAATTAAGTTTAAATCAAGCGTAACCTCCAATTATGACAAATCTTTATATAACATCTAGTGTAACCTCCAATATATCAAGCGTGAATAATGAAAGGTTGTTAATCTATCTTTATAAAGAAAAAAATAAATCGAGATATATTAATAATTAAAGAATGTTTGAAAAGTGGGTTAATAAACGAAAAAAAAAAAAAACAATGTATGAGTAAAAATTGATAAAATGTAATACTAAGGAAACAAATATTTTTCTACTTCATTATGTATCGTAAAACAATTTAAGCAGCACCTTCTTCGATAACTTCTTCTTTACACTCTATTTTAACACGTACAAGACGACGTTCAGGAATACGGACCAAATCTTCTGTGCCTCTAAAAACCATCATATCAAATTTTGATTCCGAAATAATCTCAAATATAATATAGTGTTCGTCTATAATTTTCATCTCTTCTTTAACTTGATTCCATCCAGTAGTGAAATACAAATTTTGACCATGTTTCTCCATAAAAACCAACCATGTACGGTTAGGAAAAGCAGTTATAGTAACATGGTTGGTAGGTATTATATTCTTCAACTTATGATGAACAAAAAATCTATTGATAAGCTACAAACCAAAAAAAAATAATTATGTTAAAAAAAGTTTTATAAACTTAGTCAAAAACTAATATAGTATAAATATAAAACAAAAATAAATACCAAATGATCTTTATGTTCACAAAATTGTGATGTTTGGCAGTATAAGAAATCATCTTGAGCAAGTGCCAAATCTTGATAGAAGTATATGAGTCGAAAAGTTAGACTACCTTCGTACAGAAATAAAAGCAATGACTTATTTGGTAATAGTAGTGACTGTATCATGTTAAACCATCCATCATGAAAAAAATATGAAGACCCTGCTTTTCTAACCCTGACAGTAAAAACTCTTCGATCAGTCGTAATGATTTGAACCATACAATCAGGAGGTAACTTGAAATTAGCTACCCAATTGTGGTAATTCCTTGGTAAAATCTGTAAACAAATTATTAAATAATAAAAATAACATATTGAAATTAAATTATGAATGAAGATAACATGAACATACCCGAGAGTTCATCTTGTTGTCTGAAAGATAAAGTAAAAAACAATTCAAAAACTCCATTGATATATGAATGTTGGACATGATGAAGATGATTATGTATTATGTATAGTTAGAAGATAAAATTATTCATAGTTAGAGTAATACTCTCGATTATGGAAAAATATATTTTGTAAATTTTGTGTACAAAAATATTACTATTTTATAAAAAAAGATGTAAAAGTACAGTTTATTTGTTACAAAAGGTGGGAATTAGAAAAATAAAAATATACATAAATTTTATGACAAAATTAAAGCAGTCTATTTAAAATTTTTAAATAAAACACCGGATTGTATTTTTTAAATTTTGTATTAATTCCAAAACGTTAATTTATTATTTAAAAATAGTATGTAATACTTTCTATAACCTGACTAGCCTAAGACCCCGCGAGTTTCGCGGGTGGCGTAACACAAATATATAACTTAAAATTGTTGAAATAATCCTATGAAAGAATTAACGTTCAAGTAAGGAAATCTATCTCTCTACCCGCGGGTACGCAATGTATCAAATAAAGTTAGATTCAATCTAACTTGAAAAAAATTAAGCTAAAAATAAGGTAAGGCATCTAAAGTTTGTTGAGTTTCGAATCAAACCATATACCAAGTAAGATGACAGATGTTGAAATAAGCGATTACGGGTTCTATAGCCCAAGGTTCGAATCAAACCATATACCAAGTAAGATTGTACATGATGAAAGGAATCATCCAAAGTTGACGGCCTATGATAAACATATATTTTAACAAAGTGAGATTCTCATATAAATTCGCCATTTTGAATGGCTATGGCAATAATTGTGAAATACTTTTAGGAGTGGCATTAGTTGTCAAATATTTTCTCATATTGGCACTACTTTTGTAAAAAAAAAAACTCCTCAATTTAAGTTTGATGGCGTTCAATCATCAAACATCAATTGAATCAACATTAGTCTCAACTTAATATGTCTTTTAAGTTTGATGGCGTTCAATCATCAAACATCCATGAACAACCTCTCTCATCCCTTAAAACCGATCCATCAGTCTCAACTTATTAAATACACATTACCAACAAATTGGAATCCAATGACTAAATCAAAGGAAAGAAATGCTAACCGAAAAATAAAACGATATCAAGAAGCATCAAGAGGTCCAGAACACGGGTTTCATAATCGGAGAATTTTTCTCTTATATTTTCAAAAACAATGAAAAACCATATATGGGTTGGATTGGTTAGGGGAACAAATTTGCAAAAAAAGCTTAGGAACACTGATTCAGAAAATGAACAAACTCGATGAATACAATACAAAAATGTTGATCGCGTTCAATCATCCAAGAACAGTAGAATAACAACAGTAGCTGAAGCAATTCAGCCCAGCAGTTAAGAATACCAAGAGTAAATTTTAAAAATCACACAAACACCACAACAACAGCCTTGTTGAGAGGTGTACAAATCGTTTTTTTTCATCAATATCAAAAACCGGTTTTTTTATAACCGGTTTCGGTTACTAACCGGTTTTTTTACTCAAAACAATAACTGGTCCAACCGGTTTAAGTCAGTTTTTAACCAGTTTATGCAAAAAAACCGGGTTTTTACCAGTTTAAACTGGTTTTTTATAACCGGTTTCGAAGATTAAGATCCCTAACTGGTCTACAACCGTCGGTTCGGTTAGGTTCTAAAACCGGTTTCGGTTTTTTCTGGTTTCAGTTCTAAAAGAGGTTTTTTTGTACACCTCTAGCCTTGTTCACACTGAATGTTGTCAATCATGGTATAATCCAGTTGTTTAACCAAAAAACACAGCAGAAAAAATATTGCACACAATAGATACAACACGAACAATAGCTCAGGCTAATCAGCGCAACGATTAGAGTAACAGAAGTGCATTTTAATAACACTATTAAAGTCGCATTAATCAAACAGACGTGTCAAAAATTTCACAGACACCTCAATAATAGCCTAGATCAGGGACATGATAGCAGTATAACGCAAGTATTCAAGGTGTCAAATCAAGTATAATCAATATGTTTAACTAAAAGCACACAATGTAAAAGAAAATAATGCACAAATAGTTACAACATTAGCAGTATACATCTCTTTCTATATTCATATATACCATCAATTTCTACTTATGAAATCACCTACTATTAAGACAGAATATCAACAAACAGAACACAGGTTACACTAAACTCTCTACTAATAAGTTGATATCAAGAACAGACGAATCAAATGACAAAATCAATTTCTTTTGAATCTTATTCTCCAGCCCTGATTCAAACCCTACTACCACTTTCATAGCCTCCGCAAAACTTCCACTATACGTAAAAACAATTACCTGCATCAGATCCGACTGGTTCCAATTTAGGGTTTTTGATAACCACGTGAGAGAATCGCCTAGTATAGATTTAGTGTTTGTGAAAGAAATCAGCGATAGAAGGGACCTGAATCTGAGTATAAGATCAATCGAAGATATATAAGAATCGGCTCACTGAGTATTAGGGTTTTTGAATGATAAATCAAGATTAAACAATATGAAAGACGAATCATAAAAAAAAAACATACTTTGATCCGATTGAAGAAGAAATACACAAATCTACACGGCCGAGAGAATTCCATATGCCAGATCTTCAAGCCTCAACAAAGAATAATAAATTCTAGGGTTTGAAACGGAAGAGAATGATGGTGAAATTGGCTTAAATTAGAATTTGTGATTGGAATCAAGATTGAAAAGAAACTGATATCAAATTTATGGAAAGTCCGGATTGTATCAATCTCGAACAAACTGAGCGTGAGCAAAAGAGCGGATGAAAAAGAATTGGCGCTGAAAGTCTTTGAGGGAATGGTTTTAGAGTGACACATGGCAAGTAATGGTTTAAGCAAATGCCAAGTGGCACTAAAATGTATTGTTTTAATATACATAATAGATTAATATACATGTTTAGAATCAATTATGGTAAGTCTATATAAAAAAATTTGATAGTGTATTAACTATATTCAATAACAATGATTATACTTAAATACAAAACATTACATCTATAATTAAATAGCTCAGGAATTTAAAAATCAACCAAAAATAGAATCTTAGTTACAAGTATTAGAAAATAATATGAATATTTTAAATAATATAAAAGTATCGTTTTTTAAATGATCTAGATTATCGAAAGATATATTAGGTCTTATATTTTTATTAACATTATTTTTTTGAAAAACGAATTATATTTTTTTGATTGTGTATTAATTTAAAAACGTTAAATTTTGTTATAAATATATTATGTAATACTTTCTATAGCATGATTAATATATATGTTTAGAATAAATTATTATCGTAAGTCTATATAAAAAAATTGATAATGTATTAACACTATTTCAATAACAATTAGCAATCCGTTACATGTATAATTAAATAGGTCAGAAATTAGTAAATCAACCAAATATTGGCTTGTAGTTACAAATAGAAGAAATAATATGAATATTTTCCATCATAAAAAATTAACGTTTTTTAAATGATGTAGAGTATAAAAAATTAGATTAGGTTTTATAATTTTAGTAACAATATAAATAATCAAATGATATATTATTACAATGAGAGTTAGCAAAAAGAATAATGATGACATATATGTAAGAAACAGAAAATAGAATTATCAAAAACAATTTTTATTCGAAACAAAAAAAAAATAAAAGATGAAACAATCATGTTCAGGTAAAACAAACACACAAGTCAAACCATTGTCAAATTACGAAAAAAAAAACAAACAAAAATATCCAAATACGGAAGAAAAAACAAACGATGATATCAAATGTTTGAATTAAAGATGAACTACTTTTCTTTCTTTGGAATTAGAAGCACTGAATCGACACCACCGTCTTTACGCATTTTTGATGAAGACTGGGAAGAAACATCATCCACATCATACACGGTATCCAAATTGCGCTTCAAGTCACCTTCGCTCGTCGTATTCAACTTAGCATCCTTCTGATCAAAAGATGTTGTAAAGCCAACTTTAAAAACATTTGAGCAAGGGGTTACATCGTCTCCAGTTTGGGATATAGAATCCTAAAAAAATAAAACAATTAAAAAGGGATGAGTTAAAAATATACATTTAATAAATAATGAGTAAAACTTAAATCATATATATAGTAAAGGATAGTAAACCTTAACAGGAAATTTGACATTACGATTCGAATCAGATGGTTCGACATTGACGGCTTCCTCATCAATAGGCTGATTTTATTTAAAAAAAGTAAAAAAAATTGATAATAATTATAAGTTAAACATTGTTGGCAAATTGTACTAATAGTATAAAGGTGAAATGGAATAAATATACCTGAATAGTGTCAAAATGTTTATCAAGCTCGGACAAAATCACCGGGTTATCAGTCATCTTGGAGACTGAGTAACCATCAGACTTCTTGCTAATGTTAAAAGAAGAAACAGCAATCTTGAACGCAAACTTCCTATTGAGTAAAGAATTTAGCTCCTTTGGAAAGTTTCCTTCGTTGGCTAACTGTTGAAAAACAAAATATACTTCAATGTTGTAGAATAACAAAACATATGGTAAAAGGAATTATTTAGTACATACTTCAACGTTGTTGTCCAACATCTGATTCGCATTAATCTTCAAAAGCTTTGTCACCTCACGCTCAAACAATGTCAGAGTCACAATGCCAGTACAATCTTGCACACGTATAGAAAGCCTAATTATAATATATTAATAAGATTTAGTTTTTTTGACAAACCAAGCATAATATGGATAATGTTTACCTTGGAATTGATGAAATAGTCCTTGTATTACAAACATCAGTCTTGCATTCCAAGACAATAACCTCTTCAAAACCATTAGTACCATCCTGCTTCTCTTTAACAACAGTAACGGTTGAAACCTTTTTGTTGCAGCTTGTGCACGCGTTGTAAAACTGTAAGACCCTAATACGTATTTGACAAAAGTCGCAGCGGAAATTCATGCCACAAAATTTCTTTCATTACAAACGTCTTGACTTACTTGAAAGTTGTTTTAAAAATATCTCTTTTACAAAACAAAAGCATAACTCCTGTTTACTAAAGTACATACTCGATTATTCCCGTACAATCTATCTTGAGACTCAGTCTTCGATCTCTATTCCTCGTGATAACCGCCCGTGTATCGTACAACCTGCACTCACCACATACATTCATCACATTAGTACACAGACATAAACAAAACACAATCTCGTACACTTTCCAATGCGTTATCCCTCTAACTTTAGACATTCCATCTGCGTAACCATATTCTGGTGAGGCTTCAATAATTTACCTGCATTACTTTTCATTCTCAAGGCACACTATTAATAACGTATTACTCGACGTATCTAAATCATACACATATACGTTCTTACATGTATACATATGCATCTACATATGTACATATCTTCCTATATCTCTACGTACCTGCATATACCCATACGTACCTTCATATATACCAAATACATATCTACACACGCACATACATTACTACGCATCTACATACGTTCATATACAATACGTATCTTTGCATACACCTAAATACACATCTACGTACATACACACATTATTATGTCTACCTGCTCGCATACATACATACATAACTTGCACCCACATATATAAACATTCATACCTACACACGTATGTATCTTCACACTCAAATACATAATGCTCATGCTCATACATAACTACTTGCGCACATACATACACCGATACCTACATATATACATTTATACATACATAACTACATACTTACATGCATTCATAGAATGAATCATAACTACACACGAGCATACCTTCACTCACACGTGCATATACTTACGTAGTTTTTCCTAAATACATTCCTACATACATATGATACGTGTATAACTTGATGATTATACGTAAGTTTTAATTTCGGATAGCCTGCTTTTAATCCAAAATATGCATTTCAGGTTTGACAAAGTTAAGGAGCTTTTCGGGAGCTTTACATGCCATCGGGTCGAAAACCGAAGCACCAGGACGCATTACGGGTCAACCGGAAACACAAGATGCGAAAAATAAAAACTCACAAACAAGAGCCCGTCGGCGACGGGGTTGGGACCCGTCGGCGACGGGTTGTAAATATGCCCGTCGTGCCATTTAACCCGTAACCAGTGTGTTAACCCGTCGGAAGAAAACGGCCAAACCAGAGCCCGTCGGCGACGGGGTGGGGACCCGTCGGCGACGCCCTCTAAAAAAGGCACTTTTCTGCAGTTCCGTTTCGTCGATCGTACGCACTAAAACGCGCATATCTTTTGAACCGTTTACCCGTTTAACCTCCCGTTTCTTCCTACATGCTTGTAAATTCACATTCTATCATATGAACTTAAAATCCCACATCCGAATTAAAGAAATTCTTATCTTACGCCCTATCGGCTTATTATCATATTCTAATTATTTGACCCGTTATGGGTATTTGCGCATTAATTGATTATTGACATACCAAGACCATACTCTTCGCTTTCACACATGACCAAAACATTATTCTAATCGATTCACTTGTTTCCGATAGACATTTAAGGTCTTTTGCCCGATATACCTATCAAGGGCGTTTTTGTCAATTTCGCTCTATCCTTAACAACAAAAGAATTCCTTACATAGGTAACCAATCCTACTACTTAGTTACAATTCTTAATCGCACTTACCTTGCTCGGATCAAAACTAAGATCCGTTTAATACTTCATTGACATCATACAATTCATTCCTATTTGACCTCAATTATCATATTTAATTAAGTTGCATATAACTTTACATAAACAACTAAGAAGTGATTACGGAATCACTTACCTCATGCATCCGTGTTCATATTCGTTTCCTTGCCACTTCTTGACCCATTAGCCTTCCGTGCTTGATTCCGTCTCGACATGATTCCTATACTTCCATGTCATCGAAATCACATTCTTATTAGCATATTCATTTGTACATGTTGACGATCATATCATTAGTCGTTTCTAACAAGCATAACCCATATAGTCATATCCATATCCGTTTGCCCTCATGTAGTTCATCATGTCATTACATTTAACACGTATTGCTATTACATGTACCATACGACTTCCTATAATCCTACTTTTACAACAACAACCCAAATCATGCTTTTTATGTGTATAGTTGACTTTCAGAAATCAATAATTCATCGTATGAGCTTTCGGCTTACCATTATATATATAAATCCGTATATTCCAATAAGCAATACAAACGACACTATATACGTTAAGCCGTTTCACATAATTTCACCTCCTAACTTCATTTAGACATTTCATCATACACTTGGTGTGCGTACTACTAACGAAGCATATTGTACAAGCATTCTTTGCATATCCTTACTAGTTCATATCAAGATCATCAAATTCCACTAACCTCACATAACTTTCATCCTAAATCAAGGTTATTAACAATAATCCATCATATCCAACTTCATATATATCAAAACTACACTCTATCTAGCATAAGCAACATCATCATCTTCATGACATTACTTCCATAAGTGGGTTTTTATTAAGACATCAAAATAATCAGAAATTCGAGCATGATTCATGTTTCATGAGATGATTCTACTTCATTATCATTCTAATTTCACATAAATTCACGGATTGAACACAACCCATTTCATACAACTTTATCAAATTGGATTCTACAACTTACCACATGTATAACGAGTCTAGATGAACAAAGATTCAAGTTCATGCATGAGTTTTAGCTTGAATCCACCTTCAATTTGGGCATAAAGGGCTGAATTGAAGGTTTCTTCTTTTCTTTCTTGTGGGTGTCGACCACACCTCCAAAACACACACTCACACTACTGAACTTTCTAGTTAAATCAAACTTTAACTCAATTTCCCACTTTTAGTCCTTCTAGTTTATTATTTTGTCTCCAAAACACCAAGTTTCATTCTTTTGTTACATAACTAACTATTTAACTAAGTTAGTTAGCTTGGTTATTACATTTTTATGTCATCACATAAAGAAACATACTAGTCCATTCAAGTTTGTGGATTTGGGGCGTTACAAAAACCACTCATTGTTCGATGCAAAACTCTTGATAGTCCCAACAATGACAACAAACTTCGTCTGTGTTTAAGAAATAGATAGTATAACAACAAAAATAAAGGAAAACATATTAAAACAATTTTAATCCGTGTTACCATATCTATTGAGTTTAACGACCCAATGGGATAAAAAGTCAACTCAGAAAGGAACTCTTCAGTGGCAGACTTCACAACATAAGAACTTAAGCCAGAATAACTGGAAGAAGTTTCGGGAGAAAGTTTCTCGATAAATCTAATCAAACATGAAATATAAGTATTTAGACTCACAAAGCTGGTTACAAAATTATAAAAACAAATTATGATAGTGCACCTTTTTTTAAACTCAACAACTTCATCAATATCACTGTTAATTAAGACTCGAGTGACGGTATACAAATTAGAAACAGACAAATGCCCTGTACATAATAATAATAAAAAAATTAATTAATTTAAACAACTATTTAAATTGAAACAGTAAAGAAAATACAGAATATATTTAAAGTAATATGATACCTCCCTAGAATTTGTATTTGCCAAACTGAATGATTACGACCAATTTTTTTTCACCTCGATTGCTGCTCTTATACTCCATTATTTGATCCGCATAACCGTCCCACAGTGTCACAAAGATCTGCTTATTGCTGAACATTAAAGGTAGTTAAAAATAAAATTATTAGTCTAGAAAACATAACATAAAAAAGATAATAATATCAGGAATAAAAGTGAAGAAAAAATAAATAAATACTTCAAGTCTTCAAGCATAAATGTGACTTTCTTCTGGTTTTTTCCATTGTTAGTTTCCATCTCTACCTCGAAGGGAAAACTGTTGACCACAAAACCAATTACATCTGAGAAAAATATAAATAGTGTCAACAAAATAAATATGTGTTATGTTGTATTATATAGTTTTAATTGTATATGATACCAATTGGACTTTTAAAAAACGTGTTGTCATCTGCTGGATCCTCCACAACAGAATCAAACGGAGTAAAATCAAAACCCCATTCAGAACCAATAGCCTCGTGGCATTCCTCAACAACGGGGTTGTTATTAAGGTTAATCTTCAAACCACCGTGAGCGTATTTGACCTTCTGACGATTCTCACCCAACGAAGGATTTCGAATTGTCAAACAACGCTTTTCTTCTAAAAGATGTTGATATCCAGTTGCGTTTTTAGCTAAAACAAAAGCTTGCATTTTTGTTCCCTGACAAAAAACAGCATTATTTTATACAAAAAATACGTACTTTAAGAATTAACTGTATATAATATTAAATTAAAACAGAAGTCTATGAACGCTTACCTCACTGTCCATGACTATCATATCATAGCTGATGTGCGATAAAGTGTCGTATATATTAGGTGTATATTTTAAGCCCTTTTTAACACTTATTTTGGCCATGTTTTAAATTTATAAAACACGATATTTCACTAACACTAAACACACATATGGGCAAGTGCACCCATCGTTGAGTGTAGTATAGCGTTGGTAAGATACCGAGGTCGTCCAAGGACACAAGAGCTTTTTAGTACCGGTTTATCCTCAACGTCTAACCAAAATAAAAGTTTAGAAAAAATGTTTTAAACTAAAAATTAAAAACTAACTAAAACGCTGAAAATAAAAATAAAAGAAAAACAGATAGACAAGATGAATCACTTGGTTCCGACTCGTATCTAGTATAACCTTTGATTATTTCCGCACTTTTGCACATAATTAAGAGATTATCTTAGTTATTGTAGTAGGCCCCTCTTTTGAAGGTGACGTTACCCTCACCCCAGTAGTTTGAGTCAGCAGGGATACAATCCTAAAAGGGTGGATTATTGGAAGATAATGAATTAAGTTATTAATGCAGTATTGTGGTAGGCCCCGCTTTTGGCGGTGACGTTACCCTCGGCTAAGTAGTCTGAGTCAGCAGGGATACAGTCCTAAATAGCCGTGTTATAGTATTAATAGTAGTTAACTTATGAGGGGATCAAAGAGTTTGGACCCCCGCCATCCAATACCGTGAAGTATTGAAGGAGGTCCTACTAAATTTGACCCAGGTCCATTGCAGGACCTCTAAACGCTGAACAATGGCAAGACCTTTACCAAACCGTTCCCTTAACCCCCTACCAGGTAGCCAACATATCTCCATATAGACCGTGGAGATATGAATGGTGAAAATCCTTTATTTTATATAGACAGTAAAATAATGCCAAGACACCACGGACAAACGATAAGGAAAGATCACCTTCAACATAAGTAACTAGTTATTAAAGTCATTAATACAAAACCAAATAAAAAGTGCAAAATATTAGAAATAAAAAGTATTATACTAGACACTTTGTCTTCACCAAGTGATGTAAGAGACTTAGGCAAACATGGCCTTGATTGTCAAGAACTCTTACGATCAATCTTGGATCCCGAGACGACTCACACACTCTACGATGGACAATGGATGATGGTGGTGGATGATGGTGTTGTGATGGTGGTGGGTGGTGGATGAAGTGTGAGAGAGGTGGTGTGCCAAGGGATGAGATGAAATGAATCCAAGCACTCCTATTTATAGGCTGAACAGAGAGCTGGACACGGCCCCGTGTCCGCTGGGCACGGCCCCGTGTCCGTCTGACAATCTCTCTCCTCATTAATTGTAATTCGCAATTACAATAAATGCGCCTGCTGTACTTTCGACACGCCGCCGTGTCCGCTGAGCACGGCCCCGTGATGGGCAATAGAAGCTTCTATAGGTTTGTCTTTTCTGCTGCTTCTTGGGCACGGCCCCGTGCTGGCTGAGCACGGGGCGTGTTCAGTCTTCTGATTTCTCTATTTTGCTTTGGAAGGTGCCGTTGAGGGGTCGGGCAGTCTACTAATATTCCTTTTCTTGTATTTATGTTGGATTTAGCTGTCTTTTTGCTTCTTTTGCGTTTTTGAGCTCATTTAATCCTGAAAATACAAAAGGAAGACAAAAACACTCTTTTTCCAATATTAGTACTTAAAAAGGGTTAGTTTTATGCCTCATTTGATGTAATTTATATGTTGCATTTTACATACATCAAATACCCCCACACTTGAACTTTTGCTTGTCCTCAAGCAAAACTCTTTAATATGTGGCTTACACTCCCAAATGGAATAGGTAGAAGAGAAGGTTTTTTTGGGCTTGTCGTAGAGTGTCGGGATTTCCAAGATCTTTTTGGGTTTTATTTTTATTTATTTACACTCCTATTCGTAATGATTTATTTAGAACTTTTCATAAAAGAAATTACTTATTTGGGCATAACATGCCTTTTTAAAATTCTATTTATATATAAGTTCACATACCTCACGGGGAAATCACTCACACTCGGCCGAAGGTGTATTTTTAGTGAATCACTCGAGAGCGGCATGGAACTTATTCCTACCATAGGCTTGCCAAGAAATCAATCCTCCTCCTTTTTAACTTTTATACCTCTGTAGATATCAAGAGGACTTTGTGGGTTAAGGGTTAGGCTAGGGTTAAAGGTAGGTGGTTGGGTTAGTGGTTAGTAGAAAAAGGGCTAAAAGCGTAACAAGTGTCGGTTTTCGTATTTTTGCAACTTTTTATTTTGATGAAGCTTTTATTCAAACTAAGTTATTTTTGATTAACTTGTTTGTTTATTTTCTTTTTGCTTCATCATTATCAAACATTTTTTTTTCACGAAGAACCGAACTTGTTACTAAAATAAAGGGTTAAAAATGAAAAAGGTTTTGGTGGGTAAAAGGGTTTTTGTTTGGGTGATGAAACGAAAAGGTTTAGGCTCAAAGGGGCTAACTAGGGGGATTTTTGGGTAGGTGGTAAAAGAAAAAGAAAAAATAATGGTGTAGAAATAAAAAGGGTTAGTCCTAATGCCTCCATCATTTACTTACTCGGGTTTAAGTTGATAAGGACTGGGAATGTATTGTCATGGCAAGTTCTAGAGTCGTAAGAACCAAGCGGCTATTCACACAAGAAACGAAAAATGAGCATTTAGTCTAAAGATGTAAATTTGTATGCTCAATAAAGGCTCAAAACTCACTTTTGTGGGAATGGGTTTTTATGTGATCAAGTATATATAATCAAATTTTAAATAAGTTTGCTATGCCTTTTCATAATTTTCTTATGTTGGTTCTTTTTATCACTACGCTATCGGTTGTAAATTCGTAAAAATATAACCTTTTTGCGAACTTGAATTTCCCGAGTTAAACCTAGACAAGTAAAAAAAATGAAATTTTTGAAAAAAATTTGGGGTGATTAGCGGTTCCAATAGAGTTTTGTGTAAGGCTTGTATTTAGGACTTGCAAAATTCAAGGTTTTAGCATCCCCCCCACACTTAAATTACACATTGTCCTCAATGTGTCCCAAAAATAAATTTTTAGGTTGATTAGATGTGTAAAATAGTGTTTAAAAAGCAAAAATTTGTGTTACTGGGCACTGAACACGGCCCCGTGTTATCCGGGCACGGCCCCGTGTTCAAGTGCCAGTAACAAAATTAAAATAAGAGAAACAGAAGTCTGGACACGGGGGCGTGTTGGGTGAGCACGGCCCGTGTCCAGTTACCTGAACTGGGCGTTTTCTGCAGGGTGCTCAGCACGGGGCCGTGTTGGTTGGGCACGGCCCGTGTTGAACCTTCTGGAATGGAGAGAATTGTCGGGTTGCCTTGTTCTTGTGCATGGGATCATTTTTCTCGTTCCCCTTTTCATCCTTTACCACCATGAGTGTGTTTTATTCCTGAAAATTAAAACTAACTAGAAAACATAAAAATTAACCTAAATTAAACTAAGGATAGTTCCGTGGAATGCCTCCATGGTGCGCCACGTTTATAAGGGTCCTTGGCTAGACCCAAAGCCTGGTCATATGTTACCCAATTGGGATGTGTTGCATCCCATGTTACACCGTCGGAGAACGTCATCCAAGCTTGAGTCTATGACCTTCATGTAGTTGACCGGATCTTCTTCCTCTACTCGCTTTCCACATTCAAATTTTACTTCCTCATCCCCAAACTTCAATGTTAGAGTTCCGTCATTCATATCCACCAATGCTTGGGCGGTGGCTAGAAATGGCCTCCCGAGGATGAGAGGGACATCGGTGTCTTCTTCCATGTCTAGGATGACGAAGTCGGTTGGAAAGACGAATTTGTCAACCTTGACTAGCAGATTTTCGGCGACACCTTGTGGGAATTTGACGGACCTGTCGGCGAGTTGTATGCTCATCTTTGTAGGGCTTGTTGTTCCTAGGCCGAGTCGCTTGAACATTGATGTGGGCATGAGGTTGATGCTAGCCCCAAGATCTGCTAAAGCATTTCGGACGGGGGACTTCCCAATTGAACAAGGGATTGTGAAGCTCCCGGGGTCGATTTTATTTTGTGGAAGTTTGTTGAGTACTAAAGCTGAACATTCTTCGCCTAAGTTAACTAATTGCAATGATTCAATTTTCCTTTTGTGAGTGAGGAAATCCCTCATGAATTTTGCATATTTAGGCATTTGGGTTAGGACCTCAATAAAAGGAATATTAACATGCAATTGTTTTAGTAAACTTTCGAACTTTGCGAATTGCTCATCGGTCTTTTGACGATTTAACCTACCGGGGTACGGAATTGGAGGAGTCTTGGTGGGCTCTTGATTTGGTGTAGAAGTCTTTTCTGGCGCAGGAGGAGTTATAGGCTGGCTAGAATGGCTTCTTTCATTTGGCGGCAATGGAGCATCCTCGGGACCCACGGTTCGATTTCTTAATGTGATGAGATGTACTTGTGCCTTCGGGTTCGTTTCGGTATTACTAGGTAACGCGCCTTGTGGTCTCTCGGAGAAATTTTGAGCTAGTTGATTTAATTGTTTTTCAACGTTTTGAATGCTAGCTTGTTGATTTCTAAAATTCGATTCCAATTGTTGAAATCGATCCGAGTTTTTCTTTTCAGTGTCAGAGATGAGGCGAGATACACTATCTTCAAGCCTTTCTCTTCCACCTTGTTGTTGAGAAAAATTTTGCGGTTGTTGAAAATTAGTTCGTTGGTTTTGTTGGTTACTACTATTGCCGGGATCCCTCCAACCAAGATTTGGGTGGTTACGCCATCCTTGGTTGTAGGTACCCGTTGGAGGACCCGACGGCCTAGGTCTATTATCCAAGTAGTTTACCGTTTCAGTTTGTTCATCTAATTCTTTCATACAACTCCAATTTTCATGTGACCCACCACACCCTTCACAAGCCATAACCGAGGCCGTTTTTGTCATTTCTAGCCTTTTGATTTTTGAAGAGAGGGCCTCGATTTGGGCTTGTAAAGAGGTGCTTTCATCAACCTTATGGGCGCCCGGGGCAATAGATTTATTACCTCGGGGAGTGTGCCATTGAAAATTGGTTTGAGCAATTTCCTCAATTTGGTTATATATTTCATTTGGGCGACGATTACCTAAGAGTCCCCCGGAGCTTGAATCAAGTGTTTGTCTTGTGTGTGGCAACAATCCATTGTAGAAAGTGGATACTTGTTGCCAAACCGCTAGACCGTGGTGAGGACACTTTCTTAGAAGCTCCTTGAACCTTTCCCAAGTTTCATATAAGGATTCCCCATCCTCTTGTGAGTATGTATTAATTTCAGTCATTAATTTAGCCGTTTTAGCAGGAGGGAAATACTTATACAAAAACTTTTGGGCGAGTTCATCCCAGGTGTTTGCCGATCCAACTGGGAGGGTGTTAAGCCAAGCCTTAGCTCGGTCTTTTAGTGAAAAAGGAAACATTCGAAGGCGGATGGCGTCATTTGATGCTCCATTGATCCGAAAGGTATCACATATTTCTAAGAAGTTAGTAATATGTAGATGGGGATCCTCGTCCGCAAGCCCGTGGAAGGTTGCGGAGTTTTGGAGCATTTGTATCAAATGCGGCCGAAGTTCGAAGTTGTTGGCCTCGACATTTGGTGCATTGATAGCGGCGCCGAGATTGCCTACGGTAGGCCGTAGGTAATCCATGAGGGTACGTTGGTCCGCCATTGGAATAGGGTCCCCCGAAGCTTTCTCTTGATTTTTAGCTTTAAGTCTTTTTCTGAGAAAGCGTTCGGGTTCTTCTAAGGGTTCTTTTATGTCTCTACTAGAACTGGAGCTCATGCACTACGTAGGAGGGTCAAATGTGGCACCTGGGTTCCAAGTCCTGCAATAAAAACAGAAAAGAACGTTGGTCAGAAAGTTCACCACGGCCCCGTGCTCAGTGAACACGGCCCGTGGTCAGAGATATAGTAATTGTTTTCTGGATTCCCAGTTACTGGGAGTTGGACACGACCCCGTGTTGCACCGACACGGCCCCGTGTTCAGCTCTCTGTAACTCAGAAAATAAAAACTGCCAGTGATGATGCTGGGCACGGCCCGTGTCTGACCGAGCACGGCCCGTGCTGAGCTCTGCAGAAGCTGAAAAACTAAGAAAATCCTAAAAATATAAAAAGAAAAATAAAAGATGATTAGGCCGTTGATTCCTAACTTTCTTAAAATCCTTGTGTCCCCGGCAACGGCGCCAAAAACTTGATGTGCGATAAAGTGTCGTATATATTAGGTGTATATTTTAAGCCCTTTTTTAACACTTATTTTAGCCAAGTTTTAAATTTATAAAACACGATATTTCACTAACACTAAACACACATATAGGCAAGTGCACCCATCGTTGAGTGTAGTATAGCGTTGGTAAGATACCGAGGTCGTCCAAGGACACAAGAGCTTTTTAGTACCGGTTTATCCTCAACGTCTAACCAAAATAAAAGTTTAGAAAAAATGTTTTAAACTAAAAATTAAAAACTAACTAAAACGCTGAAAATAAAAATAAAAGAAAAACAGATAGACAAGATGAATCACTTGGTTCCGACTCGTATCTAGTATAACCTTTGATTATTTCCGCACTTTTGCACATAATTAAGAGATTATCTTAGTTATTGTAGTAGGCCCCTCTTTTGAAGGTGACGTTACCCTCACCCCAGTAGTTTGAGTCAGCAGGGATACAATCCTAAAAGGGTGGATTATTGGAAGATAATGAATTAAGTTATTAATGCAGTATTGTGGTAGGCCCCGCTTTTGGCGGTGACGTTACCCTCGGCTAAGTAGTCTGAGTCAGCAGGGATACAGTCCTAAATAGCCGGGTTATAGTATTAATAGTAGTTAACTTATGAGGGGATCAAAGAGTTTGGACCCCCGCCATCCAATACCGTGAAGTATTGAAGGAGGTCCTACTAAATTTGACCCAGGTCCATTGCAGGACCTCTAAACGCTGAACAATGGCAAGACCTTTACCAAACCGTTCCCTTAACCCCCTACCAGGTAGCCAACATATCTCCATATAGACCGTGGAGATATGAATGGTGAAAATCCTTTATTTTATATAGACAGTAAAATAATGCCAAGACACCACGGACAAACGATAAGGAAAGATCACCTTCAACATAAGTAACTAGTTATTAAAGTCATTAATACAAAACCAAATAAAAAGTGCAAAATATTAGAAATAAAAAGTATTATACTAGACACTTTGTCTTCACCAAGTGATGTAAGAGACTTAGGCAAACATGGCCTTGATTGTCAAGAACTCTTACGATCAATCTTGGATCCCGAGACGACTCACACACTCTACGATGGACAATGGATGATGGTGGTGGATGATGGTGTTGTGATGGTGGTGGGTGGTGGATGAAGTGTGAGAGAGGTGGTGTGCCAAGGGATGAGATGAAATGAATCCAAGCACTCCTATTTATAGGCTGAACAGAGAGCTGGACACGGCCCCGTGTCCGCTGGGCACGGCCCCGTGTCCGTCTGACAATCTCTCTCCTCATTAATTGTAATTCGCAATTACAATAAATGCGCCTGCTGTACTTTCGACACGCCCCCGTGTCCGCTGAGCACGGCCCCGTGATGGGCAATAGAAGCTTCTATAGGTTTGTCTTTTCTGCTGCTTCTTGGGCACGGCCCCGTGCTGGCTGAGCATGGGGCGTGTTCAGTCTTCTGATTTCTCTATTTTGCTTTGGAAGGTGCCGTTGAGGGGTCGGGCAGTCTACTAATATTCCTTTTCTTGTATTTATGTTGGATTTAGCTGTCTTTTTGCTTCTTTTGCGTTTTTGAGCTCATTTAATCCTGAAAATACAAAAGGAAGACAAAAACACTCTTTTTCCAATATTAGTACTTAAAAAGGGTTAGTTTTATGCCTCATTTGATGTAATTTATATGTTGCATTTTACATACATCAATAGCAATAAACTTTTCTAGCGTTATTGAAATCAGCTCTTGTCCACAAACGAACAATGCGTATTCTTATGGTGTAGTTATCAACGTTGAGGTCCAAATTATTCAACAGTGTGATTGCAGCTTGTTCCATTTCTGCATAGAATTCAAAGGAAAGATTAGTAAAAAAAACACAACAATATATACTAACACATTGTAATAAATAATCAATCAATATCTGTAGGATCGTGTTTCGACCCGAACGAGTCGTTCAGAGGTGTACTTCTCTGTTTCAAGTGCGGAATAACAATAAACAAAGGTAGATACAGCTGATTCTTCATTTTAACTACTGTTTGTATTGATTATAACACGAATACAAGTAGTTCTTCACACCGGCAGCACCTCGGTATGGAATTGTACAACGTTACAAATGATTTCGTTCAAGGGCTATATATAGGGACTAGGTTTCGCTCACATGGACATGTCCACAAAAGCGAAACCCCCCCATTGTACATATAAGCGAAACCATCTACTAGGTTTCCCACATACGGACATGTGATTTCCCACATATGAACATCAGTGATTTCCCACATATGGACATCAGTGATTTCCCACATATGGACATCCTGATTTCCCACATATGAACATCAGTGATTTCCCACATATGAACATGTCCATATATGTGAAATCAACTTTCTCGTGAAATCACCACTACTACTCTATATTCCCGAACAATGTACAATCAGCCCTAAACTAAGACACGAACTAAGATGTAGTCGACAGACAACTGCACCAACAGACTCCCCCTTGAATGTTGACGGAATCTTCAGTGAGAGTCTTCAACATGACAGTTCTTCAATCTTGATCGGTCTTCTTCAGAAACTTCTTCCTGGAATCATGTACCTGGATCTTTCTCTGGTTCTAACTCTCGTCAGACTCCCCCTATCATCGAGTTGGGATCGCTGTCTAGAATTTGTTATCACCTTTGAAATCAAATCCTGGCTTTTTCAGTTTAAGCTCTTCTAAGGTTCTGATGCATCTCCTGGCTTTCCGTAGCAACAGGATCAGAAACCTACACATCTCAATCACTCTATTACAAACAAACAATATTGTGATTCAACTTAATGAATCAACTAAACCTTTGAGAATCATTTTCATTTAAAATTGATCAAGAATTTAAAACATTCAAAATTCTGATTCAACTTAATGAATCATTTTAAACATTTCAAACCAATTAACCAAACCATTTGTTCATCATGTTTAGCCGTTGAGATTTTGAATATCAGCTTTCCAACATCAGTTGTCGAAAATCTTTTTGTATTTTTTCAAAATTTATGCTAAAACACACTAAAATCTTTTTGGGTTTTGAAATAGAAAGAAATACAGTAAAGAAATATTTACATACAATATTTTTGTGATTTTGTGTAAGAGGATCATATCAGTTTTTGTGACCAATCACTAGCACCGTTAAGCTTTTAATCGTTTTAAGTTCTAAACGATTCACATTGATTGACGATATTGTTGTCCACTTAAACTCAATCTAAAAACTTTCAATCTGCTTACCGATACTTTAAGGTATATTAAGATAGCACTAAGTTCTTATGGACCCCACGATCTCAGCATATCCCCTCATCATGCAATACACTAACTCAAGTAATGCATTTAAACTTTTATCAACTGTGATTTGTGCGAAAACAAAGCAGAATGTTTAAACATTAACAATCAGGTCGATACTTCTGTATACGCAGAGAAAGTCCAATGTTTAAACAAAATAAGAAAAATAAAACAAGTTGAAATTGTTTAGGCTTTAACCACCAGGTCGATACTCCCGTATACGCAGAGGTGATCCAAAGCTTAAACGAAACACCAAAGAAAATAAAGCAGAACGTTTAGGCAACAACATCCAGGTCGATACTCACGTATACGCAGAGGATCTCCGATGCTTAAACAAAATAAAGAAATAAAACAAGTTTAAATCTTTGCAAAATGAAATGCACCATCACAGCGACTTTTCAGCAAAGTTGTGAAAGTTCACAAACTTAACCAGTTTTATGTCTTTCGATAATCAGCGATTACTGAGTAGGCACACAATCAAGAAGGACAAAACTAAGTACTATGCTTTTGATCATGTTTCCCACTAGAACTAGGCTTTTTCATTTAGGTTTGTATCGTTATCGCAAATCTACTAGTCTAGCTGAGTCTACCGTCACATCTTTAGTGAGATCGCTTATCACATTTTATCTCTCCATTTCTTTAGCATGCTGTGACAGTCTCACTGATCTACTATCATTTCCTCTTTTTACTACAAAACTAATTTTGAATTTTTCAATGTTTTTGGAATTTTCAAATTTTCTAATTTTTTAAAATTTTTTACTCCCCCTAAAATCAAAATATGTCTCAATTTTGATTTTCTGGGAAAATTTGAAAACAAGTTGTACAAGAAATGTGACAACATGATGAGAATCACTTCAATTCTCCATTCGCTTGGCTTGAACAATCAGAACTCCCCCTGACAACAAAACATTTTCCCATAGTGATTTCAAAACACTTAAGTTTGTTTTAATCAAAATGGTTTTTCCAGAAAATTAGTTTTGTGAGTCATTTTTCAAACATGGGGATCATTCATCATCTTGTTTTCTTTAACCACTTGTAAAAACTAACATTTTTAAGATCAATCCATAAACATCACTTGTAGAAAATCAAGTACAACTTAATGTCCCTGATTTACCACTTTTAAATCGAAATCACTTTCGTGAATTTCTCAAGAAATATGCCGATTCATGTTCCACGCTTACCAACCTGGGAACTCCGGCAAGTCAGGTTTTTCATTTGAACAGATTCACCCAAGCCTGACGATCCTTGGGTGCTTTTGAATTCTTGTTCAACAATGGTGGAAAATTTGCATCATCCATTGTTAGACCAGAATTCTCAATTTTTACCTCAACAACTGGCTCTTCTGGTTTTACCATACCAGAATCATTGCCTGAATGTGGCTTGTCTGACTTTGATGAGCCAGATTCATCGTCGACATGTGGCTCCTTTGTTTCCGAAGAAACGGATTCATTGCTAGAAAGTGGCTCCTTTGTTTTCAAAGAAACAAATTCATCGCCGACTTTTATTGGAACCCAATCCACTCTAGATTTAGGTTTTCCAAATTCATCAACTTGTGACATAAATGACTTTTCACAGTTTCTTTTATATTCAAAAACTTTGATAAAAGTTTTGTCTGAAAAATTAACTTTCTTTGATTGTTTATCAGTTTGATTAATCAATTTTTCTTTCGTTGCTCTCTCTTTTGTCCTCAGATTTGTATCTGATGAATTCGTTTTGCCTGACTGATCATTTGAGCAAATCGATTCATCAGAACTTTTATCTGAATTACCAATTGTACCCGAGGACAAAATCCTTTCTAGATACTCTCTCGCTTTCTTCCTCTTCTTCCTCAGTCTGTCTTTTTGCCCCTGTGAAAGCTTCACTTTCTTTTCTTGAACTTTAGGTTCTTGAACCTTCTGTTCTTTGGGCTTGACATTGACTGGTTTCTTCTTTGCCGTTTTCTGAGATTCAGCCCTCGATCTTCCCTTTAATCTCATTAGGCAATCTCTGGCAATGTGACCTTTGATATGGCATTCAAAGCATCTCCTCGTCTCAAACCACTGATTTTGACAGTTAACAGCAATGTGTCCTCTCACACCACAAGTGTAACACACTCTGTTATCGTACCAATCACCATTCTCAGTCCAAACATTCAGATCATAGCACTGTTTGGCTTGGTGATAATCCTTGCTCCTCTTGTATGCTGGATTTGGCTTTTGAGCACTGTGGTCAAACCTGCAACACTTATTACCAACAGTTTTTGAGTTTTGATTTTCCAATTTTTGTGGTTTTTTATCTCGATTGGATGATTGAACTGATGAACTTTTATTTTCTTTTTGAAAAATTTTTGGCTTTTTATCCTTTTGTTTTTGTTCCACATTCTTCTTTACAGGTTTTTGCGTTGAGCATTCACCTTTCTCAGTAGAATGTAAAACAGTTTCTTTGAACATTTCTTTTAATTTCAAAAATGTTTTCTTTTTCTCATCATCATCAGTTTTCTCATCACAATCTTCAACTTTGACATTGTCAAAGTTTGTGACATTGTCACTTATTGGAATAGAATTGATCGGTTTTGGGCAAGGAATCGAAGAAGTATTCACAAAACCTTTCAATTTCTCTTCAAGCTCTTTGATTTTAATCCGAGCTTTTTCAGTTTCTTTTTCAAGTCGAATAATTGTCTGAAGATGAGAATTTATTACTTTTTGTTTTTCAATGTTATTCTTGCTAAAAACAGATCTCCCATCTTCAAGAATTTTTATTTGACTTTGAAATTCTTTTTCAATTTTTGATTTTTCATTTCCAAAACTTTTAATTTTATCTTCAAAATTTTTTTCATTTTCTTTTAACTTCTTGTTTTCTGATGTCAAACTGTTCAAGTCATTTATCAGTTTAACATTTTTAGATTTTTGTTTCTCACAAATTTCCTGCAAAATAAGAATCTGTTTAACATCAGCTTGCTTCTCATTCTTCAACTTGTTGACTTCCAATGTCAAACTTTCCACATCTTTCAAGAGTTTGCCATTTTTAGCTTCAAGTTTATCACATTTAGAGCACACTGATGCAGAACTTGAAGATTCATTCTTCACAAATTCTTCAGTCTTTGAGATTTCCTTTTTCTCTATCTTGTATGTTCCTGCACAAAAAATTTTAACGAAATTAAGAGGTTTCATATTCTCATCAATATAACAACCCCTCTTCATATCGTATATCAGATTACTTTTTGCAGCAAGACATACATTAACTCTTCTTTTCATTTCAAGAATCACATCTAAATCCATTTTCATCAAAATATTTTTTGTTTCATTTATCAATTCTTTCTTTTTATTGTCACTTTCATACTCAAAATCTTTAAGTTTGTTGATGAACTCTTTTAGATACAGCTTTGAAAAACTAGAATCTTTCTTTAGGTTTTTCAAACATTCATCCCATTCGATAGGTAATGCATCAGCAAACTTTGATACTTTTTCAGTATCTGACAGTCTTATCTCATGTTCTTTCAAATGTTTAATTAAGACTGTATATCGGTTTGCTAGATCATCTAAATTTTCATTTTTCAAACACACAAAGTATTTAAACCTTTTCTCCCAACCAACCTTCTTCACATTTCTATAACTATCATCTATATATCCTTTATGCCAATCGTTGAATCTTTCGAAATAATAATTTTCTTGTTCATCAAACATTTTGTCCAAAACAATCTGTTCAAACACTATGATTAAGCCTTCACTGATTGGGTCAATGATAATAAAACTTGGGCCTTTGATCAATGACTATAACAAGCCGACAACAAATAGTATCGAGATTATATGATTAGGCCGAGATTTAAATCTGATCACATGCACCTACCCAATTCTAAATCAAATTACCGACACTTTGTCTTACTTCAAATGTGATTGGGCCGCTTGGTCTATATGATTTAAAATATTTTACCAATGACTGATACAATCCAGCAACACTCGAATGATACTTCACATGCAACCTGACAATATACTGACTTTTAAAAATAACCGACAACCATTAATACTTTTCACATGCACACTAATATGAATTCACAAGTGCCTGACACACATCCACTTAGCCGACTACTTTATATATTCACATGCATTCTTGAACCAAGCATTCACATGACCACATAACACACTTTTACCAACATTCACATGCAAATCGATAAAACAAGAGGACAATTTTCGAGAGTCACATGCAAGCTGACACAATCATGATTTCTTTTCCTAATAAACTGACACCTCAAATTCAATGAACTATCACATGATCTTGTTCAAAACAGTTCACACATTAAAGTTTTAGATCGGAATCAAACTATGTATCTCAGGAGCGAAACCTAATATGTACTAAAAGCGAAATCAGGATTTTGTTGACACAAAAACGAAATCTGATGTACAAATCAACGAAACCCCTTCCTAATGTCCGTATGAGCGAAATCAACTCGGAGTCCATTTTTACCCATTTTTAGTCTGAATTTAGCTATGAAACTTTCTAGGGTTTGTTAATAGTCACTTTTATACAATTTGTGAAAATTTGAACCGGTTTTGACCGTTAAATCTTCCTGAACTGATGAAAGAAGGTGTAGAAGATAGAAATCTCAATGAATTAAGGCTGTAATCTGCAAAACTTCTCCAACTGGCTCTGATACCAATTGTAGGATCGTGTTTCGACCTGAACGAGTCGTTCAGAGGTGTTCTTCTCTGTTTCAGGTGCGGAATAACAAGAAACAAATGTAGATACAGCTGATTCTTCACTTTAACTACTGTTTGTATTGATTATAACACGAATATAAGTAGTTCTTCACACCGGCAGCACCTCGGTATGGAATTGTACAACGTTACAAATGATTTCGTTCAAGGGCTATATATAGGGACTAGGTTTCTCTCATATGGACATGTCCACAAAAGCGAACCCCCCCCCCCATTGTACATATAAGCGAAACCATCTACTAGGTTTCCCACATACGGACATGTGATTTCCCACATATGAACATCAGTGATTTCCCACATATGGACATCAGTGATTTCCCACATATGGACATCCTGATTTCCCACATATGAACATCAGTGATTTCCCACATATGAACATGTAATGTGAAATCAACTTTCTCGTGAAATCACCACTACTACTCTATATTCCCGAACAATGTACAATCAGCCCTAAACTAAGACACGAACTAAGATGTAGTCGACAGACAACTGCACCAACAGACTCCCCCTTGAATGTTGACGGAATCTTCAGTGAGAGTCTTCAACATGAAAGTTCTTCAATCTTGATCGGTCTTCTTCAGAAACTTCTTCCTGGAATCATGTACCTGGATCTTTCTCTGGTTCTAACTCTCGTCAGACTCCCCCTATCATCGAGTTGGGATCGCTGTCTGGAATTTGTTATCACCTTTGAAATCAAATCCTGGCTTTTTCAGTTTAAGCTCTTCTCAGGTTCTGATGCATCTCCTGGCTTTCCGTAGCAACAGGATCAGAAACCTACACATCTCAATCACTCTATTACAAACAAACAATATTGTGATTCAACTTAATGAATCAACTAAACCGTTGAGAATCATTTTCATTTAAAATTGATCAAGAATTTAAAACATTCAAAATTCTGATTCAACTTAATGAATCATTTTAAACATTTCAAACCAATTAACCAAACCATTCGTTCATCATGTTTAGCCGTTGAGATTTTGAATATCAGCTTTCCAACATCAGTTGTCGAAAATCTTTTTGTATTTTTTCAAAATTTATGCTAAAACACACTAAAATCTTTTTGGGTTTTGAAATAGAAAGAAATACAGTAAAGAAATATTTACATACAATATTTTTGTGATTTTGTGTAAGAGGATCATATCAGTTTTTGTGACTAATCACTAGCACCGTTAAGCTTTTAATCGTTTTAAGTTCTAAACGATTCACATTGATTGACGATATTGTTGTCCACTTAAACTCAATCTAAAAACTTTCAATCTGCTTACCGATACTTTAAGGTATATTAAGATAGCACTAAGTTCTTATGGACCCCACGATCTCAGCATATCCCCTCATCATGCAATACACTAACTCAAGTAATGCCTTTAAACTTTTATCAACTGTGATTTGTGCGAAAACAAAGCAGAATGTTTAAACATTAACAATCAGGTCGATACTTCCGTATACGCAGAGAAAGTCCAATGTTTAAACAAAATAAGAAAAATAAAACAAGTTGGAATTGTTTAGGCTTTAACCACCAGGTCGATACTCCCGTATACGCAGAGGTGATCCAAAGCTTAAACGAAACACCAAAGAAAATACAGCAGAACGTTTAGGCAATGTACAATCAGCCCTAAACTAAGACACGAACTAAGATGTAGTCGACAGACAACTGCACCAACAATATCTATATTCCCGAACAATGTACAATCAGCCCTAAACTAAGACACGAACTAAGATGTAGTCGACAGACAACTGCACCAACAATATCTTATAGAACAGTCAATGGTATTCTTACCTAGGCTTATGAAAGGTGATAGACAATTTTATGAGTAGAGAAGAATGATTTCAATGTGAAATGTTTAAAGAATATTTATAATAGGTAGGCAATGTTAATTAAGGAAACATTGTATATTATACAAAAAAATATCTAAAAAATCAATTATAAAAACGCATGAACATGGAAATATGTCAAAGAATAGTATTTTCTAAAAATACAGTCAATCAGTTTACATGTCCATAAATAGGTTAATATGTCAAAGAATATGCTAAATTAAAATGCCACTAACCACCTTATTAAACTCCTTTGAAATTTTAAGTTCCTTCTTTAGCTTTACTTGAAACAGAAACTTTCCAGCATTCTACAACCTTAGCAGCACCAAATTCAGCACCGACCTCCTTCTTCGACACGCATCCGGAAACCAACATAACAAAGATGTTCTTGAGCCTTGTATAGCACTGCACAACAATATCTATAATATGATATCTCACTCATTCAGGCGCATATCGATATAATGTGCAACCATATCTATAATATAATCAATAACTTTATTCTGCTAATTATAGGTCTGTAAACGAAGCAACTGGAAAAAAACCGGGGCATATTCATGTTCGTTAATAAATAATATCTATCAAGCATAATGGAAACGATACTATAAATTTAATATGTCATATTAACAACTTCTGACAAAAAAAATGTTATCAAATGACGTAGTATAAAGATGTCATAATGTTCTAACATAGGACGATACTGTATGAATAGTATTAAGATACTGTAAACCAACAAATTATCGGTAAATAAAAATTGTTCGGAGAAATAGTAATACATTATGGTTAAACGACAAATATAAAACAAAATAAACTTCAAAATACAATGAAAAAACACAGATGTATAAATAAACAAAAGAATTCTTTATTATCATTTCCATTATGATTAAAAAGTGAAATCAAAATATAACCATGATAAAAACATTAATATTCCTAAGTTGCGTAGGTAATCATCAAGATAGCACTATTAAAATAATAACGAAGTAGAAAAAGATATCCATTCTCCAAACCAGCTTGGCGCATAAACTTTGTCCAACCTCTAAACGCATATCTAAGCTTTTTGTTACCGGTTGCGAAACGGAGAGCCAAAGTATTTGAAAAGCCATTTCCAGACACAACAGTCATGTATTCTATGTCGGCTAGGTTAACGTTCGCAGCAAAATATTTTGGAAATATCTACATTTAAAAAACATAAACCAATATTAGTATGCAATAAAGTCAACCGTATAAAACTAAAACAGATTAAAAAATTATTAAAAGAAGAAACTTACAAAACGGTTCGTTAAAACCCATTTCAGTTCATAAATATCACCCACATGTACAGGGGATTCTACTATACCATCTAAAATACCATGCTGTTGAACTTGAATTACTTCTTATACTCTTAAAGGCTGTTGATGGATACGATGCAAACCATCTTTGTGGAAAACTGAAATACTGAAATCATTATATCCCAATAATTCAAATATAACAAAATCCCCTGTTTCCAGTTGAAGATCATTTGAAATATGTATCCAGTCAACGATACTATAGTTGGTACCAAAATGGCGTGCGATGTATACCGTCCAAACCAATTTGTTTTGAAAACGTATTGTGAAACGACAATCCAAGGGATCATTCTTGAAATAATTTTCCATGAAGCCAGATTGAAGCAGCTGAAGAAAAAATATTTAGTAAACATAATGAAACAAAATAATTTAAAAAATACAATACAAATATATAACATATGAGAATAATACCAGATCTTTTGATTCTGTATCCGTCATCACACAATAGAACATAGGATTGACATATGTACTGTGGTGGCATTTGATATGTTTCAATTTAAATGTTTTTATATCCACTTTTTCAAATACTATCAAATCATTCTGCTCAACAGCAAGCATTATAATAACTGTCACCCAACCTTGAATTATAAAAAACCCCCTTGTGTTGGATTCAATAACAACAGACCACTTACAACCACTATCTGTTATTAGATCTACACATCCGACAGGATAATTAGCAACATCTATCAATGAATTATACCCCTTAGGGAATTCCTGAAAACAAATATAACAATATGATTATAACAGAAGGTAAACAATATAAACATATAACTAAGTAAATTTATAACATCTAACAAAATAAAATTGGCAAATAAAGCAGAGTTCCTAACCAACTCAGATTTATACGGATCCATCATATGAACCAGAAACCCAACATCCATATCTGAAAAGAAAATAAAAACACACACACAAAAATTGTAATTAGAACAATGTTATATTCAAAAAAGCAGAACAAAAATACATTTTTATTAAATTTTCTAACTTTGTAGCAACATGGTAACATAAATATGTCTACATAATCAAAAATAGCGATTAGGGTTTATGATGGAATGAATGAACTGTAAAAATAACAAAAGATGAATAACCAGACACAAATAGAAATCAATTGCGGTGTCTAAGAACAACAATAAACAAATTAATTACATCAATCAACTGGTAAAAATCTCATATCTAAAAGAATTAACAGATCCGTTAACATCAACAACAACATACAAATCATACAACAAAATTGGGGTTTTCTAATAAAAACTAAAAATCACAAACAGAGGTGGAATATACTTACCGATGCTTGTATTTAGATGTCTGATGATGAACAAAAAACAGAGCACGCTTCTTCAGTGGTCGACTGAAACATCCGATTAAAAGCAAGATTTTGTATATAGGCGATACAATTGGAAACGGTTCCATAATTTCCTAAAAAACTTCCGATTATTGAATAAGATTTCAACCTTCCATATATAATCTAAAGAAGGCGGTTCAAGAATTGAAGGAAATTGAAGGAAATAGAGAGGAGAGGAAAATGCCGCCCAAAATCACAATTCTCTGCCCAAAGAGAATAGCCACATCAAAGTCAAATAGTCAACACTATTTTGCTTTAATATAAGAGATAGATGGTAAAAACCTCCAAAATGATTTTAAGTTGATGGATATCAGCACCATCATCAACAAAGAGACCCGTATCTGAGAATGTTAAAAAAAAATTTAGGCCCTTGGTGAGATAAAAAACCTGACCATACCCGTCCTATAATATAAACCCATCAGTCACATATATAAAAAGTAAAAACCCATAATAGAACAATAATTGTTATATAATAAATAAAAAAGTGTAGCAAAATCGATTGGTATATAATATATAATTTGGCTTTGATTATTTGAAATTTGGGCATTTTAAAATTGAGTGTGCCATTTTATCCTTAGTTATTTAGTTTAGGTTTAAATTTTGGGCTTTTTAAAATGGTTGTAACTCCAATTATTAAAACAGATTGGCTCAGTAAATACAGAGGTTTTTTTTTTGGAAATAAAATAAATATTTTGCGGCACTCGACTGTTGTCAACATTTTGATGGCAGTAACATCCAACTTCGGCTTTGCGTAGGTGAGCACCCATGGGCGAAACTTCATATGGGTCAGGAGTCCCCCCCCCCTCCACTTTTCAATTGTTTTTTTTTTTTGTAGTGTAAAATATTAAAATGGTTGTAACTCCAATCTATACTTTCTATAAAAGGAGAAATCCCAGTGACATAAGAAAAGCTGATGTGTCAGCAGCAGAGGCTGTCCAACAATGTTTTTCTTATGTCACTATTACATCATAAAGCCTAATATATAAATCACTTTAAAATACATTTAATGTTCTATCAAACCACTGCCTTGTCTATTTTCAAATGTTAAAGGTCTGGCCCAAATTCCAAAGGGCAAACCACTGCCCATCTACAAGAAAGTAGCAGCTGGTTCCTTTGGCAAACATATACTTAGCAGCAGCAGTTGTTGTTATCTTCCGTAATGCTTTTAGATCAGCAGATGTTTAACGCTAATTACCAGGAAATTCAAATTCAAATATGCATGGGAATAAGTAATTAGCAATTAATGCATGTCACTCAGAAACTCCTGTCAATCATCCTTCTTATATAAGGTTTTTCTTCTCATTTCCCTCTTCATATTTCATCACGCTTTCATCTTCTCTGATTTTGAAATTTGAAATTTAATCACAATCCGAATTCCGAATTAGAAGCATGTCAATATCAGTTGGTAATAATAATCTTAGTTTTGTTAACGATTTGAATCCTGGGAAGGATATGTGGAGCATGAAGGCGAGAATTATTCGAAAATGGAATCAGGGTTACAAGATGGATCTCATCTTCATTGATGAGAAGGCAATTTGTATCTCTGCTTTTCCGTTTTATTAGAAAATGTAGTGTTGTATGCTAAGAAGATACTTTCTTTAAATATTCTTCAGGGTGCTAAGATTCAAGCAGGTATTAAGAGTCATCTGATACCTGTTTTTGATGGACAGCTTCAAGAAGATGTTCTTTGTGATTCTGTCAAAATTTGGTGTTGGTGAGAATAAAGATTTATATAAAGTAGTAGTGCAGCCTTATAAAATCAACTTTTATAGATGCACAACTGTTACTCCTGTGAGAGATTGGCAAGGTGTTGAGTATGGTTTCAATTTCAGAGCTTATGAAGATATTCTTCAAGGAGAGGCGTTAAACGCTTTGAGTGTTGGTAGTGTATATTTTTGTAATCATGTCTTGCTTGTATAATATTAGAGAGTTTTACTTATATTCTTGTATAATGTGATCATATAGATGTTGCTGGATCTGTGATTTGTTGTGGAGATCTTGAAATCTTTGATCGACCTCCAAAGGAGACTAAGAAGATGAATTTCGATATTGAAGATTTGGAGTAAGTTGTTGTTTATATGTTCAGTCATGTACTGATCATTGTTTGTATTTAATGATGTTAATAAATAAGATGAAGAATGTTTGTATTTAATGTGGGATCATGGTAATGGTAATAAATGAGATTTATAGTGTTTGTATGTAATGCTGAATCATGGTAATAAATGAGGTCTACAGTTTACTCTTAGTGAATATGGTAGTTAATTTATGGCTCATTTGCTACTTTAATAAATGTTATAGTTTTCCTGATTGATTTTCTGTTTTTATTCATTCAATGTTGTTTTGATATGAATATTCTTTTCATGTAGGGGTAAGGTTTTGCGGTGTACTGTGTGGAATGATTATGCTCTGCAGATTAAGGACTTCATTTCTAAAATCCCACCTCATGAGCATGTGATGGCTGTTATACAGCATGGAAAGTGTAAGGAATGGAAAGGTATTTTTGTTACTTTCTGCAAATCATAACTATACTGTTTATTTCAGGGAATATAAAGACAGGTATACATTAAATATCTATATACTTTTCCATGTAGGTGAATATACTGTTCAAAGTGATAAGTTTGCAATACGAATTTTTCTGAATGAAGAAATTGATGAAGTTGATGAGCTAAGGAGGAGGTAATTTCTCAATGTAATTTCTTTTGTATATAGATGTTCAAGTCAAATACTTGGTTTCATGTCATTTGTATACTAATTCTAATCATTTGTGGTATTCAAAAGGCTTATACTGAAGTTTGGACAAGGGAGTGGTTCTACTTCTCAAACGATACTATCGTCTCAGAGTGTTTTTCCATTACATAAAGAATTTGTAACTGAAGGTGTGAAGAAACATGTTGATGAGATTAGCGAGATAGAAAAGGTTTCACATCTTTGTATATAGTTTGGTTATTTGTTTGGTTTGTCACCTGCGTGTTTTTACAGGATGTGTCTTGTGTTTTTACAGGAAATGTCTTGTGTTGTGGTTGCGACAATAAAGATTGTGCAAGAAGAGTATGGTTGGCTTTATGCTGCCTGTCGTAAGTGTTTCAAGAAGGTGATGGGTAAAAGTGAATACTTGCAGAATGTTGAAAATGTTTCAGATGATATTCTTCGATTGCCTGCGACTTCTTTGGTTTGTATCAAATGTCATACTAAATGTACCAGTACCGATGTTGTGCAAACAATATCGGTTCGGTAAAAAAAATATGTGTATTGCAAAAAAAAAACTTTATTTCTAATGGGTTAATTGCACAAAATATTGTCGTATGCGACTTATAAGATAAAGTCGTGATATGCCCATATCAAAACATGTTTTAAGCCGATCGAAAGCAATAAAAAAGAATATAGTAGCGGTACCGAGTTGCTCGGTCTGTATCACTTTGGTTCATTGTAGTACCAGTACAATTTACAATACCAACTTTTTTATCTTAAATACAATTTTGTTTTTAATATAAATAAATTATATTTGACTGTTGAGAGGAAAAAATAAACTCAATGTAACAATGAGTCGAAGAACACCATGCATTGATGGGTGGTGAGGTCCCATATTGACTATTATGAGGTCTTTTCTTGTAGATGGTACAGTCATAGGTTTTTCCCGATTCATTCTTGCATGAATTGCTGAAAGCGAAAAGAAGTTCATCAAACTTTAAGCGAATCATTCAAACTAACTCTTCAAATTAACGAGTTTTTCTTTCTCGAATATCCAACTGCCCTATTAATTCTTTATAACGCACTATATTTTTTTTTGACAAATAAGCCAGCAACCGTTGACGTTTTCCCAGAATTTTCCGCAGACCTCTCTGAGATAAATAGTCTTTTTTGTGCAATTCCAAATGTGAAGTAAGTCTCCGTATCTTATTGGTGAAACTTACTACTTGAAATTCAACAGATCCTCTGTTTTCTTTGTTTTCTTCTTGTTCTTTCAAAATAATGGAAATAAATGAATTTTTTTACCATAAAAGAATTTGACACTCCCCTTTTTACAGATATTGATTTTATTGATCAGTAATAATAATGTCAGAAATTTTAATGTAGTATACACAATAATCATAGTTTATTTATATTCATTTTATCAATTAACATTAATTAATTTATCAATTAACATTAATTAATCCGATTTTTGAGTTCATTTGGATAGTGATACAAAAAGACGATAGCAAATAGTTTAGTACAAAGATTCTACTGATTAAATTATAGCTTTAATTGATACGCCATTTCCTTATTTTTTATCCTAAACTAGGATGTAAGACAGTGCATGTGTGCATCGGGTTACTTGCATATAACATGGATATTACAGATCACGGACAGCAGAAAAAATGAAAAATATGATTGATAGAACAATAGAAGATATAGGAAACTCAAAAATTGAAATTAGGGATACATATATATCGTTAACATACTAAAGCGGCTCCCATTATTGGTGTCAAACCAATAGCGATTCATACAAGCTAAATCCTCTAATCGATAATTAGGCAAAAAAAAGAACTTTAATTTATTAATTCATTTTTTTTCTGTCAAAATTTTCACTTTCATTCAAAAATTGACTCCAGTTTTTTATCTTGTTCTCCTTGCAAAAGAATTTCTTTCTATGCACATTATTTTGATTCTTTAAATTGAAGGAAAATAGAATTCTCAATTCTCTACGACGTCTAGACGATAAAAAATTTTCAGGAACAAGCAAATCAGAATTCTTTTTGTCTCTATTTAGAGTTTTATGTCTTGGAATTGATTCATCAAAATGATTCTTAGCAACATTTTGGGGGTTTCGGTATCTTTGATTACTTTGGTGCTTACTTTTATGAACCAACGAAATACCTATGATTTGATAGATAAAAAACTGTCCGTCATTTTTTACAGATAGACGGGCGGGTTCCATAATTAATATTCCCTTTTTTTGTTAATTGTGTAAGATTTAAACGTCTCCTCATTATATCCAAATTCATTTATTTCCTTTGAATATAGGATATAGAAATTTTTCTTACATTTATTAGGCTAACCAGGAGACCATATATCTGGATATTATTCATCATTTTTTGATTCAATTGATTCAAACGTCCAGTCCATCTTAATTGCAAAGGAAAATCTCCTTTGAGTAATATTTGTAGTTTTTCGATTGATTCTAAAAGGGATTCTTCAATATTGTTTTTATTCTTTAATTCAAAATATTGTTTTGAATTGGATGGACTAAAATTGAAAAAATCCTCATCCTCTTCGTGCTTTCCCTTGATATTTTGATTTTCACTAAAATTTGGATTGATATTCAAATTAAAAAGAAGTAAGTTGCTTGGAATAAACCATGGTTGTAAAAATCCCGCCTAGTCTCCGATTAGTCGCCGATTAATCACTAGTCGGAGGTTCACCGATTAATGGCCGATTAATAGCTAGGCAGTCAATGGTGGTCCTATTCTGGCCAAATTTTTGCTAGATGCCGGCCAAATTTTGACCAAACCATATAAATTCCTTCCATTTACTTAAAAAAATGGGTTAATAAGGGATTAAAACATGTCTACTTTAAAAAACTACATATAAAAATGTGTGTGTATATATGTAACTAAAATTTACATATAAAAGTCTCAATCCGATTAATTCCGATTAATCCCTGTTAATCCCGATTAATCGCTAGTCGGTACCCCACCGCCCGACTAGCGCCTAGCGATTCTTACAACACTGGAATAAACCAAGGTTTCTCTTTATATTTATGATAAAGTATCAAAAACTTTGGAAATAAAAAAAATTCGGATTTGATATGGGGCGATTTAAGATTAAGAATTTTTCAAATGACCACCGTTCATCACGACGCCGGTGAGGGAGGCAGCCGGAAGAGTGGCAGGCCCCTTTTATCTCGAAAACCCTCTCCTTCGCAATCTTTGTCTTCTGATTCTCTCCCTCTCTCTTGTAGCCTTCTCCATAGTGTTTGGCCGGCTGAGTTGGGTTCTGGTGTTCAGTGCTCAGGGATGTTAGACTGCAAAGAAAGAGGTTGTTTATGTGGATTAAAAAACCGCCCAACACTGCCAATGACAACACTCGATGGCACTATTCATTCATTACTGTTCAGTAAGTTTGATTTATAATATATGTATAATGATGTATTTATATTCAAAGTTAATAAATAAACACAAATATTAAAGAATATTAAACTAAATGATAATTAAATTTGATTGTAAAAAAAACACCACGTGAGATATTCTTAGTCTTGCGATTCAAAACTGTTTTGTTACATAACATGGGTTAATATATAATAGGAAGTTTATTTGGCTAAGATAGCTAGGAAGTAATCTTGACCATCCGTTTAGTTAATTAAGGGCTAAGAATAAATTAGAGAAATTGAAAGAAAGAAAAGAGGCGCGTGGGTTTGTTTAGGGGCATTCTAATCAGTCCAAGGCAATAGTTTCTCTCTCCTCCAATTCCCCCATTTTTTAAACGTTAATAACTCTTTCATACGACATTATTTTTTTTATAAAAATTGCACCAAAAAAACGAGCGTTTTTTTATCTTTAAAACGAGTATACTATTGCTATATTTTTGGGAAAAAAAAATTAAAACCCAGTTGCGTAAAACGTAATGGAAAAAACTCTGTTGCGTAAAACGCAATGAAAAAAAACCTAAAAATGACATTTTTCTAAAACGCAATACACCAAAAACACAAAGAAATGTCTTATTTGTAAAACGCAAAGGCCAGAAAACACAAAGAAATGTCTTATTTCTAAAACGCAATAGCCTAAAAACACAAAAGAAAGTGTACTTTCTAAAACGCAATGGACTGGAAACCCATAAAAATGTGTTTTACCTAAAACGCAATGCACCAAAAACACAAACAAATGTCTTATTTCTAAAACGCAATGACGAGAAAACACTTAAAATCTCTGTTTTCTAAAACGCAATGGCCTGAAAACACATAAAAATGTGTTTTACCTAAAACGTAATGCACCAAAAACACAAAGAAATGTCTTATTTATAAAACGCAATGGCCAGAAAACACTTAAAAATGTCTCCTTTATAAAACGCAATGGCCAGAAAACACTTAAAAATGTCTCCTTTCTAAAACGCAATGGACTAAAAATAAAATAAAGTGTTCTCTCTAAAACGCAATGGACTGAAAACACCTAAAAATGTGTTTTACCTAAAACGCAATGACTAAAAACACTTCAAAAATGTGTTTTTCTAAAACGCAATGGCCAGAAAACACATAAAAATGTCTTAGTTCTAAAACGCAATGGCCTAAAAACACCAAAGAAAGTGTTCTCTCTAAAACGCATTGAACCAGGACAATAGTTTTGTCTGTGCTGTGAATTGTCTGAACCAATGCAGTTTACGAATTCAGTTTTCCAGAGGCAATTTACAGAAAATTAACTTTTCTGATGGATTTTTATTAAAGCAATTTACAGAAAATTAACTTTTCTGCCCCTTGGACCCCGCCAGGGGCTGCCGCCCTTGGGACCCTGCTATCAGGGGCGCTGCCCCCGGACCCCCGCCAAGATCGTAAAACGCAATGACTAAATCAAAAACCCAGATAATAAAAATGAAATTAAAGAATTTCTTACATGGATCGAAGTCGGTTTCTTCACCGATTGACGAAATTTGAATGATTGAAACACTTATTAGAGATCGAATCGAACGGATCGAGTGATTATCTTCAAAATCACCCGAAAAAACGAGATTTTGTATGAAATTAAACTGGGTTTTCTTCAAAAAAGTTGAAGAACACGTTGATCGGGTGTTTGAATCATTGATTGGTGACGAAAATCGCACTATAATGTAGTGATTATTGAGATAGAAAGTGAAGAAATGGTTGAAGATTGTGGGTTTTTGAAAATGGTGGGTTTTGATGTTACCGGGAAGAAGAAAGAAGAAGAAAATGATAAGATTGACTAAAATGTCCTTTCTCTTTATTTTAAATTTTGGCACATGTCCTAATCCTATTGATTTCTATACTTCCAAGACAAAATAAACTTTATATTTGATTCTTACCCTACATAATATATATAAATAAAATTAAAAAGCTTCCAGGTGACTGCGTAAGTTCCGTAGGCCACTTCCTTTTCGTTAAACTTTTGGTTTTGGTCAACTTGTTATTTATTTTTATATTATAAAAACTATGGATTAGGATCAAATACTATGGATCCTAATTGTAAGAAGTGTAAAAAGGATTTATAGAGTGACAAGTGTCTAATAACCTAAAAAAACCTACTACACAAAAAACCCACTAAAAAAAAAACCTTAAACATCCACCACCACAACCCCCCCCCCCCCCCCCCCCCCCCCACATCACCCACCAAAAAAAAAAAAGTTTTTTTTTTTTTTTTTTTTGCCGAGCGGGTGGGGGTTTTAGGTTTTTGGGTGGTGGTGGGTGTTTAGTTTTTTTTTTATATTTTTTTTTTAGGTTTTTGGGGGGTGGAGGTGGGGGGGGGGGGGGGGTTACGTTTTTTGAGGGTTTTTTTTGGTGAGGTATAATTTTTTTTTTTGCGCGCGGGGGGGGGGGGGGGGGGTAGGTTTTTGGGGTGGTGGTGGGGTGGGGTGGGTTTAGGTTTTTGGGTGGTGGTGGGCAGGGGCGGACCTAGCCTTAACCGGGGGGGGGGGGGGGGGGTAACCTTCGCTACGGCTTGGCTTGGAAAAATTTGACGTTTTTAGTGTAAATTTTGGAAAAATTTGATGTTTTTTCGATTTCGTTACGGCTTATTTATAAAACGTTACGGTTTGGCGTGAATCCTAGATCCGCCACTGGTGGTGGGGTGGGGTGGGGTAGGGGTGGGTGTTTAGGTTTTTGGTGGTGATGTAGTGGGTTTAGTTTTAGGTTATTTGACACCTGTCACTCTATAAATCTTTCTTACACTTCTTACAATTAGAAGCCTTTGTATAATAACTTTACCCTAAAAACTATTTTATTTCTTAACAATCAATATATGATTATCACTTGATCAAAAGCAAACAATATTTAACTTCTCTGCTACTTCAACTTTAATAATTTTAGTATGATATGACGTTGCTATACATGCAGCCTTCTAGAAAAGTTTTTATTTTAATCGATAGGAAAAAACATTAATCATAGTAGTTTATTATAGATTGTGATGATTCATAACTTCTCATATCCTGTATTAGAGTTGGTGAAAAACTATAGCGAGCCACCAATCAATGTTGCTTCATAAACTAGAGGCATACGTATCGACTCGAAGACAAGGGGAAACAATCTTTACGAAGTTAGAGTTGACGCACTAACACACTAACACGTAATGAAACCCTTATAAGAAGAAAATAAGGTTATCTGTATTTGGAGGGTTCTCATTGACTGATTAACGAGGTCCATACTCCCTTGTATTGTACCCCACTACTCTCACACAGTGGCGGACTCAGGATTTTTTTCCTGGGGGTGCGGAATTTTTTTAAAGATTTTAGACCCCTATCTATATAAAAAAATCGGTTCATATCGGGTCGGATCGGGTCGGGTCATGTAAAACAAGTAAAAACAAACAAACAAAGTTTCATAGCGGGTCGAATCGGGTCGGGTCCAGTTCAGTTCTCAAACAATAAAACCCTAGTTCCTAACTTCCTATCACATTAACAAACAAAAAAACATCAAACTTCAAACCATCCCTACTTTTATTTCTCTTAATCATTCAATAAAAGAACAAAAAAAAACTTATATATAACATACCTTGGTCTTTAATTAGAATAATCCGGCGAAAAAAAGTGATTCAACCCCTTTCCTCTTGAGAAATCGCGGCATAACTTCCCTACTCATTGTTCATTCCTAATCCTATCACATCTCTATACATATAAATGAAAATAATTATACACTTGGCTGGATTTCAGCCCACTCCTCTTATTTGAATGTATCCTATCGCTGCCACGTAGGATTTCTTTACACGTGTCTTATTTTCTTCATTGTTCGCGTCTACTCTTCTCCCCCTTAGATAAGTCCCGTTGTAATTAGGTTACACAACCCTCCCCACCCTTCTCCTACCTTAACCGCCCATATCAATAACATCGATTCCACCCTATTGTTTTCATAAGGATCTCGATCTGTCTGAAACGAAATCGCACCCTATCATGAATACCCGATGACACAGCTCACCTTCTGTTGAACACTCGGACAGCCCGTCTAGGTAGGAGAAGTCGCCGCAGTCGCAAGCACTTAAACCAAGCTTCGCCAGTCGATCGAACTCCAGTTCAAGGTAACTATTGTATCAATTAAATCGTACGTGTTTATAATTTGATTAAATTTGTAACAATTCTGTGTATCTAAGTGTTATACATCTTAGCTTTAGGTTTGAATCGTTTCCACAACTATGATGGTCGTATGATGGTTATGAAATCTTTCATTTTATTTATTAATTGAATTAAAGGGTAATAAGTTGAGAAAAAGGTAGATTGGAATAATTACTTCTACGGTCATTTAATAGTTGGATGCTTATGGTTTATTTGGGGCCTTTTTGTTAAACTTCATTACTTCTTGATTTGGCGATTTCTTTGTAAAGCCGCTTCCTTTATGTCTTTTGAGTGTTTTGATTTCATATATACAGGTAGTTATAAGCAAATAGACATAGACGAAGCTGTAAATCATCGAGGAGGTAATTAATTGTGGGAACAGAGGGGAATGAAATTAACGAAGCTTACAAGGTTAGTTTGTAACTTTCAGTTTGTAATTCTTGGTTCTAAATAATCGTTGGTCACTTAAATCATGCTTAAAGGCTAGGATTTCGAGAACAATGATGCGATTTTAATACCTTTTTACACTATCTATAAATGTATATTTGTATAGATTTTCTGCCAATTCATCTGTTTTAGAATCTGTTTTCTGAAAAAAGGAGGTGATGTTTGGGGTTACAGGTTGAGAAAAAGGAGATAATCGGGAGACGAGATAGATAAATAATCAATTCATCGAAGCTTCTATTGTCATTCTAATCTGTTAGTTCACTTATTCTTGATTCTTGGCAGCGTAAGTCACCTTAGAAGTGTTCTGTATGTTCTACATAATTATGTTAGTTCGATGTATCAAGTTAATGATATCAATTTCATGATGCAGGTTTATTATTCCATAGTAAAATACATTTGATCTTGTAAGCGGTATTTCTTTGAGTTAAAAAGTATGACGATCATTAAGTTCAAATGGTTTTTACGAAGTGGTCTCCTATCCTATCACAAGTTTAATACTTTATAGTCTAAGGTGACATTTGGCATTAGAGTGGCTTTGTTTTGCTATCGTTTTAGGATTTGAAAAAAAAGGATATAAGTTACTTTTGGGCTTATTTACATATAAAGAACACTCAAAACTGCTATTAAAGCTACCAAAAACTGCCAGGTTGTTTATCCTTTTTTAACTTATAAAGTAAACCAAGAATATAACTACCATGTGTTTAGCCTTAAAATTAAGTTCAAGGACTCTTTGTTGCATCTAAAATCTAGCTTTCTAATATTACGTTTTTATGTTGCATTATCTATAAGTATTCTTCCTTTACGCTTTAGGCACCACATTTACGCAACTATAATGCTGAACATGTAAGTAGATGTAAGGATGTTTCTTTTTGTGATTCTTGACTTTGGATGATGGGTTGTTAACTATATGCGCAGATACCTTGCGGTGGAGGAGGTAAGTACTTTGTGACTCACGCCTGTCCAAAAATCAATACAGTTGAAGGTATTAGTTACTTACCTTGGGTTATCTTAGGCTACTATAATTTGGTTAATTCTAATGTAAAAAAAAAAGGTTTCAAGTTAAATGACCCACTTCTTTTTAGAATTTCATTTAATACCTTTTATAATTTTTTTCTAGACTGTTCATTAGGATGTTTTATTAGCTTTTCTAAACAGTTTGTTTCAAACTTTTCTATTTGTTTTTTTACAGCTTTCAAGTAAAAGAAGAAATAATTTTTTGCTTTATGAATAGTTGTGCCCCTCACTATGTGGTGCCCCTAATTTATGAGTTTGTTTCGACTTCATATTTGTAAGACATTCTTCATGAAAAGAGAAAATTGGATTGTTAATTTCCTCTGTGCTCTTGAGAATTAGTTCAAGAATCTTCATATATTTATACTGCAGTCACAAATCTTCTTATATTCATGCTAATTGCAGAAAGCAAGAGCTAAAAGTTAGTCTGTTAAATTCTCATTGCAGTACAAGCAATTTTATTAGGTTCGACCTTCAATTGCGGTCCAGAAGTGCATACTATGGTCTATACTTGGTTTATTTTTTAGCCGACTGATTAGGTACGTGAAACGAGCCCTACTTTCTTATAATAAGTTAACAACTCAGAGCACACTAATGACAGCCGAATGCGACTGTGGAAGTGCAGTTTGGGAGCAGTTGACCGTGCGCACAAAATACACGTCTATGCATCTTGGCTCGCAACCCGCGATGGCAAGATATGCTTCAAGTTCTTAACAAAGATGAACAGATTTGTCACAAATCAGGGGTGGGTATCATTTTTCAATCATAAAACCATTAAAGAAAATAGATTACTATTGAAATAATTTTCAAAGTGTATTTTATTAGTTGAGCATGGATTCACTGAAAAGGGTTCAATGAGAATGGTGGTTGATTTCAAACATGAGCATAATGTCACAAAGTTTGTCATGGGAGCAACTGTAGATAGTCATTATTCAAGGCCAATATTATATAGCATTTCCATTACTTTGACATTTATTATTAGTTCAGCCCGTGTATCACACGGGTAACTAACCTAGTACGAAATAAACAAGGATCTTCAAGTGTTCAACCATAGTCATGTTCCTTAATTTTCAATTTAAAATTTTGAATTTCAAGCCCTAGTAATTATTATTTGCCAACCAACAATCATATAATCAACAAACATGTTTGCCAACCAAAATTTTGAATTTCAAGCCCTAGTAATTATTATAAGCCCGAGTAAAAAACATGTACCTGTCAGGGCAGGCCTGAATTAACCAGTTTGCAGCTGAAATTTTGCAGTCGCCGGCCCGAATTATGCTGTCGCTGGGCGCTGAAGTGAGGCAGAGGGAGGGCGGGAGTCGCTGGCAAGTGGCAGCGATTTGGGTTTTTTTTTTATTATGTGGACTGGTTTGTTTAACAAAACTAGTAGTTGGATTGGGCTTGAATAGGTATTAAGTTATTGGGCTTGATGGATTGAATTTAAGTTTTATTAAAGGGGTTAGTAGGCTAACTTGTTTACATAATTTGATCGGGTTTCAATCCGTGTTCACAATTTTTTTTTACATAAATTCCTAACATTTTTTTCTAAGGGGTGCGGACGAAAATTTCCAAGGGGTGCGGTCTGGATTTTTCGCGAAAAATACCACTAAATTTTTTTTTTCAAGGGGTGCGGCCGCCCACCCACCCCATAACTTGGGTCCGCCCCTACTCTCACAGGCGTTATTTTGCACTCTCACAAAAAAAGGGGGCTTGAGGCTTGAGCACCTTGGGTGGTGACATGAAAAGCACTTAACTCCCTACTACACCTAGTCTAAATACTTTTATATTGTTAAGAGTAAATTACGTTTTTAGCCCCTGTGCTTATATCACTTTTACTATATTAGCCTAAAATAAGAATTTTTAACATATATGTCCCCATGGTCTCTATAACTAACCATTTTGGCCTCTAAGTCTAGAGATCATGGGGGCCAAAATGGTTAGTTATAGAGACCATGGGGGCTAAAATGGTTAGACTTAGGGGCCAAAATGGTTAGTTATAGAGACTATTGGGGCAAATATGTTAAAAATTCTTATTTTGGGCTAATAATAATATAGTAAAAGTGATATAACCACAGGGACCAAAAACATAATTTACTCTATTGTTAAATACTTTGAGTATGTTCTAATTGGATTTCACATTTTGTAAACAAAGATTGAAAATTTCGTTCAAGAAAATTAATCTCACTCAAAATTGTTCGATCAAAGTCAAATGACTGCAATCACAAATAAGGGTGAGAGGGGTGCTTCCCTCAACTCTCCTCGCTAGAGCCAATAAAATTCGTCCATGTCAATTCCCCTCTCTAACTCCCCTCAAGCACTTAATCACAAGGGGTGGTTTCACCAAAACTATTTTTTTTTAAGAAAGGAAAAATACATGATTGGTTGGAACCTCTCTCCCCTCTTCCCTCATCTCCCCTTCATGCGGTGATAAGTCCCCGATTTCCATGTTCAACATCAGTGAGGTAAGGGTCGGCGACGATGTTGCTGCGCGGTAAAAGGGCACACCGCACCCTTCCCTGCACTCACCCCGTTCACCCTAAGACCACCCATAGTGGGGCAGTTTATGACGTTTTTTGCATTAAAAAACGCCCCTCCACGCCCAAAACCACCCCCTTGGGAGTTTTTCTCAAAAAAAAATTATCCCAGGCGTGGATTTAAGAACGCTTCTTGTTCAATTTGTTGACCAATCACATTTAGCCTTCTTTTTTTTTTGTCCAATAGCTTTTTTTGTTGGTTTTTTTATTTAGTTCTTTACACCCCTTTTAACAAAATGTTCACATTCTCACTACACTCGTTTTAGAAAAACGCTTCATAATGCCCCATTGCTGACTGGACTGTCACATGACGCAAGACGCCCAAGAGCGAGGTGTCTTCCACTACGCATGGTCTAACTGCTTTGTTCTCTCCTCCAATTATGTTTTGCTTCTAATACGTCGAATTAACTCATTTAAAGAGGTAAGATGGTATTAGAGCTGATCATACATGATAAGGACTAAAACACTATACATCAAAATGTTGAATCAAGTTTTAAGTGATTTAAGGTTAGACTGTGAAGTGCCGGTAAAAAGAATACAAGTTAATATGCATGGTTTTTAGACCACCCGACGTCGGAGGGCGTGGAGCGACAGGTGGCTGCCACCTTCAAGCCCCAAAAACCACGGGGTGGTGTTGGGCGTCGAAAGGGCCCCACCTTTTTTGTTATTGTTAACAAAAATAAATAAATAAATAAAAACTCACCGATCAACAACCTCCTACCACTAATCACCAATGAACTCGCGTCACATCACCCCCACCTTTGCCCCACGCCATTGAAGAATACCATACCCCTCCCTTGACGCCACCCCCACGGGGCGGTGTTCCGGCCTTCCACATCACTTTCAAGCCTCCCATACCGTTGTTTTTTTCATCCAGATACGCAAATTATATTAAAGAGTTATATTAATACTAGAAAAAAAAACCTAAAATTCCGCTATTTATGTTAAAAAAAACTCCTGAAATCCCGCTATTTTCACGCTATGGATTCGCTAACAATCAGACTGTGAGACAGGGTCGCTCCGCTATGAAGCACGCTATAGCGAACACTATTATCGCTATTGACAATACTGAATACAACAGCGTAACTCAAGAGCAAGATCACACTTGTTGAAAATCAAAGTCTGAAATTTTTGCATATGTATATATTACTATGTGTAATATTACAAAGATATATACATATGTAAACCTTATGATTGAACTTCTGACCTCCTACTAACCTAAACTCTATTTAACTCACCAACAGCACTGGGCTATTCCAATTTCAAGTGAATCTATAAAGGTAGATGATGTGCATTTTCCAGACTTTCTATAAAGGTAGAATGAATGGCGCTAAATGATGATACCATAATTGTTGAAACACGGAATCACCGCTGGGATGACTGGACCGCTTTCTCCATGAGGGTGAAGAATCACGTCTTGTTCTTCCTCTCCTATCCAGATCTGCACAGAGAAAACAAAGGTGGAACCGTAGAGATGACCGGTAGGGGAAAGAATCCCCTGTTTCCAATAACAAAAGTGTGGCGGCTCCATCTTGTCTAACCCTAATAATGAGGTGAACACCTCCTTATATAGGGGACATGGGCCTCCCCTAACCTCAATGGGCCAGGCCCAGTTAGGGGTTATCTCTACAAGTCCCTAGCCCAATGTAGTATATACTACAACGCGTTGGGCCTCGCGGTTGGGTTAGTCAGCACAATAATAAATAATTAATATAAAGGCAATAAGTAACGGGAAAGTCTGACCGCTCGGGTCGGGTCCAATACCATACCTCTACAAGTCCCCCAGTCTAGTGTTGCTCACGAGTGCAAGCGCTGGGAGGAGCACTAGACTTATTAGGAGTGCTGGGAAGTGAGGATTATTAATTCTATGTTTACCTGTCGCCGAGGCGCGAGAGCTTTGCTGGCCATGTTTATTGCGTCTGTCTTTCGTTGTGAGTAGAGATAATGGAGCGGTGAAATATGCACGATAGTTCATCGTGGTAATTGGCTAGGCAAAGGCTGGTTGCTGCCTTTTGTACTGTCTTACTCTCATGAGCTGCCAAGGTTGCACGTATGCGTATATGTCCCGCGCATGGACTTTGGAACTGGGTGAGTGTTTTTTGGCTGTTGAGCGTGGGAGTATAAGGAACAAGGTAATTCAACCTGGATGATGAAGGGTCCTATTTATAGCCGGAGGGTGGAAAAGGGAGGAGCAGCTGTGCCAGCTGTGGTTGCGCGCCAGCTGTCCGACCAAAGGGACTATCTTCTTGGTCTCCTCTACTGTGGTCAGGGTAGTGTTACACGTGGCGCGCTTACGTTTGCCCATTTTGGGTACGTCGTACTGGTGTTGTCGGACTGCTCCTTAATTCGTCGCAGGTCTACATGGCTCTTGATGAATGGTGACACATGGTGTCCTTTATGTCGGAGGGAGCATCTTTGGTGCCACCTTGACGTCTTCCAGAAACTTCTAGAAGCTTCTGGATTCTCTTGCTGATGTAGGTGTCATGTAGGATGAAAAAGTGGTGTGGTCCTTGCCATGTGAGCAGGGAATTGGGACCATACCTCTTCAAGTCCCCCCAGTCCAGTGTGCCTTCTAGTTGAGTTGATCGTCTAGGAGGGATTCTGGACTTATAAGGGTCGTGGTTGTCGGGACACATGTTTGATTTTGTAAAGTTGAGCCTACTGGGCGCGCCGCGCATGACACATTGGCAACTTGTAGAGTTGAGCCAACCGGACGCATGGCGTATTGGCAACTTGTAAAGTTGAGCCAACTGGACGCATGACGCATGGCGTATTGGCAACTTGTCAAGTTGAGCCAATTGGACGCATGGCGCATGGTGTATTGGCAACTTGTAAAGTTGAGCCAACTGGACGCATGGCGCATGGTGTATTGGCAACTTGTAAAGTTGAGCCAACTGGACGCATGGCGCATGGAACTATAAAATATTCAACCTTTTGTATGACTATGTTGGTTGGCGCATGATGCGCGCGTGTTTATCCTTATGGAACACGTATACCTGGTGTTTAAATCTTTGTAAACTGTTGTCTACAATATTTGCACGTGTTAATCCACTTTGAGTCAGGTTATCGCGAATGAGAATTGGCATAAAGTTGCGTCAGGATAATGAAGAGGAAACCCTATCCTGCACTAATCCTCCGCTGTGCCGTAACAACAATGTGTCGTGAGGCAAGGAGATGTGGCTTGTCTTGAAGAATGTAGGTGTAAACGAAACTTTATTTTAGCCAATGTGTTTTTGCGTATACCCAAAGTGGTGCGTGCATTTGTAGCTCAGTGTATGTTTTGTAAGCGTTTTCGTCTATGGCTAAACATGCGCGCGTGCGTGAAGGCAGCAGGGCCGCATGGAGCTTAGCATGCTTGCATGTGTAGTAGCAAGCTCGCCTGGAGACTGGTGTGCTCATCTCTAAAGGACCATGTGCGTATGACGACTTGCGTGTTCATGTGTGGAGCGTCAGGCTCGCATGGAGACAGAGATGATCGTGTGTATAACACCAGACTCGTATGGAGACCGACGTGCTGGCATGTAACAGAGCTTGCGCGCATGCGACTTACGTGCTCATAAGTAATGGAGCATGCGCGCGTGGCGACTTACGGGCTCGTATGTAGAGGAGCATGCGACTGGCGACTTACGTGCTCGTATGTAGAGGAGCATGCGACTGGCGACTTACGTGCTCGTATGTAGAGGAGCATGCGTGCAAAACGCATGTGTGTTCGCTCGTAAGTAAAGGAGCATGCGCGCGTGGCGACTTACGTGCTCGTATGTGGAGGAGCATGCGTGCATAACACGTGTGCTCGCTCGTAAGTAAAGGAGCATGCGCGCGTGGCGACTTACGTGCTCGTATGTGGAGGAGCATGCGTGCATAACGCATGTGTGCTCGCTCGTAAGTAAAGGAGCAGGTGCGTATGGCGACTTACGTGCTCATATGTAGAGCAGAAGTCTCGCACGGAGACTAGCGTGCTCGTATGTAAAAGGAGCATGCGCGTATAGCGGCTTACGTGCTCATAAATAGAGGAGCGTGCGTGCAAAACGCATGTGTGCTCGCTCGTAAGTGAAGGAGCAGGCGCGTATGGCGACTTACGTGCTCATATGTAGAGCAGAAGTCTCGCACGGAGACTAGTGTGCTCGTATGTAAAAGGAGCATGCGCGTATAGCGGCTTACGTGCTCATAAATAGAGGAGCATGCGTGCAAAAACGCATGTGTGCTCGCTCGTACATTGTTTGTCCTGCAAACAAGTCAACACGGTAAATTATAACAAAGGATTTGATATATGAAAGCATTGTACCGAAACCTTGTTCTTAGGAGGAGTTCGTTCTATGCATCCAAACTCCGTAATATGTGAAAGCAACTTCGAACTTCGGAATGGTGTTGGACTATGCTAGCCCGTTTGCTTATTGCAGCTGCTAAAAAATGTCAGTAGCATTGAAGTTGAATAATAATAAGCAATGATACTAGTGTGCGCTAGAAATATTGCAAGATTAATGCTCGTTAAAACGATGAACTACTAGCCATGTCGTTAAATAATTGCATTTGCTAGACGTTAGCCAGTTTATGTTATCGGGGAAAACGTGTAACAATGCCTTACTGAATAATTCAAGTGTTTACAGCCGATTACATATGAACACTGTCCATATATTAGCTAAAGTGATATGTACCCAAATGCATAGTTAAAAGTCGTACACCGACTCTTGTAACACGTAATAATGTGTTTGAGCCATAAAATGAAAGTTATGGTGCAAGATTATAAAGTTGACATGTGAACTAACATTTTAGTTGTAGACGAGTAATAAATGTGTGAGTGTGCCATATGTAATGCGTCTGTCACATGATTGCTTAAACAAAAACGGACTCCTGACGGTATAGTGATGATAAAATATCACTTCTATGCTTTTACTTGCAACGGATCAAAACATTAATGTTATTTGAAAACGACCGAATGTTGATACGTTGTTTGAAAACGTCCACGTCGTAACTAGAGCTGTTATTGCCTTGGTTTGGCTTTGTATGGGATTTATTTATTTATGTGAAAATGACTTGAGTTGAAGCTCAACTGTCGAAAACATGCCATAAATAACGAGTATGTGGCATGTTTATTCAAAAAGAGACATTTCCAAAGAATATACATGTGAAAACTAGTTTGCAAGCCCCCCCTTTTTTTTATAACTGTTAAATTAGGGAGTATAAAAAATGTCCCTCAAGTTTCTTGGTTAGTGACATCATGATGAGCATCACACAAACAATAAACTGTCGTATAGAAGACGAATTGTCCATTTATTCGTTATATTAAATGATTCCAACGCCTTTCTTTTTGGAAAACGAGGTGTTATAGAAAGCAGAGGTCGAAATTCATTTAAATATAGAAGCAAATGTTTCCGATTATCAAGAGATGGCCCCCCACAAGGTTGCACCGGCGGGGTATTGCTAAAATATTGTATCAGTTTAAAACTTATCAGTTTTATACTTTGTTTAAATAAGTTTTAATTTGCCAACTTTGGTTATGTTGATGCTGAATGTTGATTGGGCTTTTTGGGCTGCTGGGCTGGCTGTTATTTATTTTCGGTGTGCTAAAGGCCCAAATATAGGTCTGCTTAACAACCGGATATAATAGAGTACCCACCTAACTTGTTAATCAATCAGTTCAGATGTTTTCCAGAAGTTTCTTTCTCTCTTTCTTTCAAAAGTCACCTACGGTTTTTGTATAGTTAAATCACTGATTCGTCTTGTATCAGCGATTTTAGTGTGAGATCTTGTGAGTATTGATGATTATCGTGTTGATAATCGTCTATTGTTGAGAGTTGGTATCGATTATGTTCGGATCGGTTCTTTGTATTCGTGGTAATCATCAGGGTTGGACTTTCCTAGAAGACATCAGAATGTGAATGGATCGGTTCGTATCTACTATATATCAGATAAGTTGATATGTTTTCAGATTAAAAAACATATATTCCAGCAACACACATTCTAGATCCTTCGTTAGTCTCTCTCACATCCTCTCACTTAGGGTATTTACCTTTTGATCAGATTCAAACATATGTTAAAGATCTTGTTTAGCTTGTATAGATCTCTTGTTGGTGGAGCTTGTGCACGCCACGCGCCGCCGCGTGTTTATGCTTATCCGACTGAGCTTGCTCGATGCACACGGCGTGTCGGAGCTGGTGCATATCATGCGGGCCGCACGGTTGAGCTTATCGGACGGGTGGCGCACGGCATGTCGGAGCTGGTGCATACCATGCGCGCCGCGCGGTTGAGCTTATCGGACGCATGGCGCACGGCGTATCGGAGCTGGTGCACACCATGCGCGCCGTGCGTTTGAGCCTATCGGACGGATGGCGCACGGCGTATCGGAGCTGGTGCATACCATGCGCGTCGCGCGGTTGAGCTAGCTGGGGCCTGCCATGCACGGTGGCTTTTTTTTTTTTTTTTCATTGAAACCTTGTTTTTAAGGTGAAGTATGGAACATGAATGTAGACTTTGTAAAAAGACGACCCTTTTTTTTTCTTTTCAAAACGAAAAAGAGGCAAGCTTTATTAAGACAACTTTAGCTGTTGACAACAGCTGTAAAAGGACTGAATTGATGTTGTTGCCTTGAAAGTGAGATGCTCTAATATCCGGGTGAGGACAAAAAAGTGCAGGCTCATGTGACATGTCAGAGAACTTTATATAATTGTTTGCAGCTGTATTATGTATGTTATTTACAGCTGTACATGTATTGAAAAAATGTGTAGGTACAATGTCAGACAACTTTATTTAGTTGTGTGCAGCTGTTTATTGTTTTTTTTTTCTTTTCAGCTGTAAATGCTTTGTATTTTTTATTATTTAATAATAAAAAATACCTTGAAAGTTGAAAAGGAACTTTGATCTATTAAGACAGAATCAAAATTTCTTGAAAATCTTTGAAAGAATAGAGGGGATGATCTCATTTCGTGAGTTCTCGAGTCTCTTCAAATAATAATTTAACAGCCCCCCTTTTTTTTCCTTTTTAAAAAATTAGGGCTTCTAAAGGTGACATAAGAAAGGAAATTGCAATTTCTTTTTCTTTTGTCATACCTTCTTTTGATAGAAGCTTGCGTCACATAAGAGAAAAACAAACAACGTACCCGGTTTTTTCTTTTGCATAAATCGTGGGTAATCCTCGTTAACGGAGGCATAAAACCCACAAAACCTAGGATCTCGAAATTATACTTGAGAAAGTCTTGTACGGCAACAGATCTGAGCTCCCTTGTACATGAGGTTGTGAACCCCATTTGAAACAAATGTAGATCTGAGGATTTTGAAGCACCAAGATAAGTGAAATACCACAGATTTGGAAGTTTTGGAAAACACCACACAGATCTGTGGGGTTTATCCATTCGAAGGTCAAGAGTGTGACTCTAAGAACACAGATCTAGAGATCTGAGGATAAAACAAGATGTGACCAACAAATGTATAACATGAACTCGGATGGCGCCAAATGTTGAAACACGGAATCACCGCTGGGATGACTGGACCGCTTTCTCCATGAGGGTGAAGAATCACGTCTTGTTCTTCCTCTCCTATGCAGATCTGCACAGAGAAAACAAAGGTGGAACCGTAGAGATGACCGGTAGGGGAAAGAATCCCCTGTTTCCAGTAACAAAAGTGTGGCGGCTCCATCTTGTCTAACCCTAATAATGAGGTGAACACCTCCTTATATAGGGGACATGGGCCTCCCCTAACCTCAATGGGCCAGGCCCAGTTAGGGGTTATCTCTACAAGTCCCTAGCCCAATGTAGTATATACTACAACGCGTTGGGCCTCGCGGTTGGGTTAGTCAGCACAATAATAAATAATTAATATAAAGGCAATAAGTAACGGGAAAGTCTGACCGCTCGGGTCGGGTCCAATACCATACCTCTACAATAATCCTTTTTGCAAGTCAAGCCCAAGAAGATCTAGAGTAATGTTCGTGACGGCTTTTTATATAAGAATAATGGTAAAAACCTCCAAAATGATTTTAAGTTGGTGGCTATCACCACCATCATCAACAGACAGACTCGTATCTAATGTTAAAAAAAAATTAGGCCCTTGGTGAGATAAAAAACCTAAACCCTACCCGTCCTATAATATAAACTCATCAGTCACATATATAAAAAGTAAAAACCCACAATACAAAGATAACTGTTATATAATAAATAAATAAAGTGTAGCAAAATCGATTGGTATATAATATTGAATTTGGCTTTGATTATTTGAAATTTGGGCATTTTAAAATTGAGTGTGCCATTTTATCATTAGTTATTTAGTTTGGGTTTAAATTTTGGCTATTTTAAAATAGTTGTAACTCTAATTATTAAAACAGGTTGGCTCAGTAAATACGGAGGTTTTTTAGAAATAAAATATATATTTTGCGGCACTCGACTGTTGTCAACATTTTGACGACAGTAACATCCAACTTTGGCTTCATATGCCCCCCCCCCCACTTTTCAATTGTTTTTTTTTTGTAGTGTAAAATATTAAAATGGTTGTAACTCTAATTATTATAACTAGCGGTAAGATCAGTGTGCCAACACGGGTGGTTTCTTAGAAAACCATGCATAACACATATTGATAGAAAGTAAAAAATAATTAGTGCAGACTTACAAAATTGATATAAACTAATAGTCAATAGATTTATTCAACAGGAATTCCATTATGTTGATAACCAAACCACTGTTGTCTATTAACTGTTAAAAACCTCTGTTGCTTTCCAACATACTTTCCTAAAAACCGTCATCCATTATCTCCAACTGAGTTTCCAGATTGATAGATAGTAAGTATCAGATGTTAGTCAACCCATGTTAAAAAGCTCAGTCAACAGAAATTACAAAGGTTAGTGAGCAGATGTTAAGAGAATAATGTTATTAACAAAGAATTTAGTAATCTCATTAAAAATGAGACCTGCAAACTTGTTACTACAACGCCAGATATAAACATTTTTCGCAGCATGTGTTCTCAGGATAGGCTTAATGCAGAGCAAGTATCAGATGCTTTCAAAAAGTTGTATTGGTTTCCAACAAACATTTCCAAACAACAGTTCCACCATTATACCAACAGACGTTGCCAGGTTGACAGATGTTTAGTATCATCATAGATTTTGTAAAACTTCTTTGTAAACCACATTAGTAGTGGTTGTACAGACTCGTTTCTCTTTATCACAAATCAAAACTTTCAACCCCTTCCTACTTTTTACCCTAGATACAGCAACATAGAGCTGGTCATGACTAAACACTGAACGTGGAATATACAAACCAACACGCTCCAACGATTGTCCTTGACTTTTATTTATTGTCATAGCAAAACACAGTGAAAGTGGGAATTGTCTTCGAGAAATCTTCACTGGCATTATTTTATCAGAAGGTGTCATCTTCAGTCTTGAAATCAAAGTATGGTGACCTATATGAGTCCCTGTGATAATTTTTGCTTCAATCACAACTTTTCCGAGCTTCGTGACTTGTAAACGTGTACCGTTACACAATCCATTTGCCTGATCAATGTTTCTGAGTAACATCACTAGAGCACCAAGTTTCAGTACTAATTTATGATTAGGTAAACCAGATAAACGAAGATTGTTTAACACATCAAGAGGAAACAATGCCATGTTAAGCTCTGATTCTTCCTCAGATTGGCATAAACTATCTGAACTAAAATAAATCTTCTCTTCACCAGACAGACTCTCTAACAACTCTTTATTTATTGACTTCATTAGTTGGAGCAAGAATCGCTCTTTGTTGGAAATAGGTTAAATCCCATAAAAACTTATTCATGTCCGGATATGTAAATGAAATGAGAGAAGAAATAGGATTGACTTGATCATGAATAAGTAAATCATCTGGTATTTCAATATCTATCTCATCGTCATTTTCTTCACCAAGCAGACCATCACCAAACTTTAAAATCCATTCTGCAAATTCCTTTATTTCCTTCAAATCTGCTTCCTGACACCCAACTCTTAATCTCGTATTCTCAGTTAGCTTTAGTACTTGACAGTATCGCCATATATAAGAAGAATTCAAAGAAGCATTGACTATCATTGTTCTAGTACCTTTAGGGATGACAGGAAGAATTTGTCTAAAATCACCACCAAATAGAATGACCTTTCCCCCAAAAGGCTTGGATTCCATGTTCGGTTGACTGGAACGTGATTTGTCTCTCATTGTTCTATCGAGAGCCTCGAAACAATGCTTGTAAGTCATGGGTGCTTCGTCTCAAATAATCAAAATTTCTCTTTTAATTAAATCACCTAACTCAGTATTAGGATCTATCGAACATGTTGAATTCTCATTAATGTTGATTGGAATTACAAACCTTGAATGAGCAGTTCTACCGCCATCCAGCAAAAGTGAAACAATTACACTGGATGCAACATTCAATACAACTTCATCTTTCGATCGTAATGCAGCTGAGAATGTCTTCCAAAGAAACGTTTTTCCAGTTCCACCATAACCATATACAAAAAAACACCTCCATCACCTTTTTCAACCGCTTCCATAACAATTTTATATATCCTTTCCTGCTCGGCAGTTAAACACTTTACATAACCATCATGTTCCCTTTGAAGAGCTAGTCTGTCATACGATAGTTCTTTCATTATCAATCGATTGTTCGACGATAAAACATAATTGTCCGGAACACTTGGCATATCATCAAAATTTCTCACTATTCTTCCATTGATAAGTAGCACCTTTTCAATTTCAGATAGACAGATATTTTCAAGTTCTTCTTGTTGAAGAACCAAATCTAAAACAAATGTTGAAAAAAGTATTAGTTTTTTCCCAATAACAGATCTATTGCATAATTTTAATGTAGTTGTATATAATTTTAATAAAATAATCACATTACCTGCAATACCAGTTATCTTTCGTTGCTGATACAGAATGTCTTCACATAACAGGGACTTTGTTTCCGACCAAAAAACACCAGGACGAGATATCGAATTTGACAGCAACAACATTACAAAAAAAGTCCTCAAGAAATCTCCGGTTGACCATGTGCTAGCTTCTTTGACAGCATTAACATATTCCTTATCATCATCCAACAGTCCCCGTGCAAAACATGCATCTTTAAATGTTTCAAAACCTGTCCATCAACTGTTTTTATGTCTTCAAAACAGGTTGGTCCCTTAATATGATTCAATAAAATCCTTAAGTAATAACAATCACCAAGTGATGGTGGGACATAATGTATCCTCCCAATTGATCCATACGGATGCTTTCTTCGATTCCATTTGCGATTTTTAGCTTTCCATACATAATATCCCGGAAACTGAACATACCTCAATGTCCTGGCAAATTCATCAACTTTGTTATAATTCATCCACTCTGTAAACATTGTCATTTTCACAGTTGGATCAGTAACAACATCACACAAATTATCATGATCATTATACCCAATACTCTGACCATCTTCACAATGAAAAGGCAATACTTCAACAGCTGGATATCTATAATGTATATCATACATGAATATTCTCCAAGCAGCTTCACAAGCAGAGATATATCTACAATCAAGGTATGCTTTTATCTCGTCTACAACTACATTTTGTTCTATATCATTGTTGGTGCTATTGGATTGAAAAACAGAAGTTGTGACTCTATCAGGCCCCTTATTAATATATTCAAACAAATATTTGATAGAACCTGACTGGTTGCACCATTCAACGTTAACGTGACACTAATACTTTCTGAGGAGGAGAGCATTGTAAGGAACTACAAATCTATTATCAAGTGCCACGCCATTCTTAACTACTGTATTACTTGTTTGACGACGACGATAGACTGGATATTCTTCAGAATCAACACAAGTCTCATCTACATATTTTTTGGGAAACTTTTTAGAACATTTTTGCTGAACTATACATGGACAAAGTGGGTTGTATGTACCACATGGTTCATGAATCATAAATTTCTTGACAAGCTCATATAATTCAGGATCTCTTTCTTTATCTGGTATCTCAGCACTAATAAAAAGATAAATATCAGATGCAGTTGGAAATTTGCTTTCAGCACCCAAGAACAAACATATGTGAGCATGTGGGAGTCTACGCTTCTGAAATTCTACTGTATACATAACTGAAATTTTTCAACAGTGATGTCACACCCTGACTTTTTGTGGAAGCGTAATTTGGTGTGACTTTCTTAATATCATTGCATTCAATCATAACAACAACTATATGATAAAACCGAAGACGGTCATCCATTAAATAAGTTTTAAAAACATAATAACAACAATGTTTTAAAACATAGAAATTCAAATTCGAGTACAAACCATGAAACTTGTTCAAGAGTTCACAAAGACTCGACAAATTACATTAAATAAAAACCAGTATTTGGAAGACGTGTCTCGTCCAGGATAAGACACACTAACCAAACCCTAAGATCATGGATGACATCTTTTATTCTTAAACCACACTTGGAACTTCCGAACGCCCGCCAGATCCACATCTAATTCCCTGAAATACATGTAGTTTGAAAACATCAACAAAAGTTGAGCGAGTTCATGTGTTTGTTTGGGTGTATGAATAACCTTTGAAATCATTGAAAGTATGTATGTAAGTTTTTAAACTCCTGGTATGAAAGCAACAAGGAAAAACAGATCACCAATGGGTTGCAAGGCCATTGATATGTGTGAAGTGATGCAGGAAAACTCAAACCTAGCAGATTTTTCTCCGGGAATAAGACATAGTCACCTCATGGGCCACCCTGGTCCACATGGGTGTGGGCTCGCTACACCCAAATAGTTCTATCACTCATGTCCCTCGGTCCTACAATGAGGATTAATGGCCATAAGTGTTATACCCACCACTCACATGATCAAGTAGTACCCTTCCTTAGCTAACCATACCGAATCATAATGTTTGTAAATAGTTGTAACATGTATTTCACCCCCGAAGTTATAAAACCGAAAACAGTTAAAAGAAAAAGGGGGTCATGAACTCACAGTCTTGCGTCTTCAATCACCATAACTCAAGCTTCTTCGGACAAACACGACTACCTACAACGTACTATGATCTATTAGACGAGCGGGTCGTGCCTTGACTTAGTATTAATGCCTTTGAGTTAGGTTTCTTTGTATCTTCGATATTATTCCAAGTTATAATTATTTGTTAAAATAATAAATATTTTAACTTAAATTATATTTATTAGATTTTGGAATAATTATTAAAACAATATATTTTAACTTAATACTTCCCAAGTATTTATACTTATTCCGGTGTGTATTTATACGTATGAGGATACGTATTTTTATTGTATTCATTAAGTATTCTTATACTTAATTTCGTATCAATTTTTCCGGAATATTATCTTTAATAAAAGTCCACCAATATATATTTCCAAAATATATATTGTAATAAATATTATCTAGAAAAATTATTTATAATTTTTTTTTGGCAAAAATATTTGTATTTTCTCATAAGTTTCTAAAAATAATATATTTTCATGTCTAACTTGGAAAATATATATAAACTCATTTTTCTCCAAAAATGATATATTTCATATTTATTTGAGAAAATATCTTTCACTCCAAAAATATTGTATTTCATGTTTGTGTAATAAAATATATATCTCTTATAAATAATATATCTTCTAAAAATTTCAAGAAAATTATATATTCATACTTGTCAAAAATAATATATTTTTCCCTTGTCAAAAATATGATATATTCTTGTAGTAATTGTAAAAATCATATTTTCGTTTCCTTGGTGTCCAAAATATTATCTAACAAAATATACTTTGTGAATAAATTTCCGGAATATTTTGTAAGTCTTATTTCATAGTTCGGTTTCACCAATATTTTTGTGTATAACTTGTATATTCATATTCTTTGGGATTTTGGTGATATTTTGGATTGTAATTCTTGGTATTTTGATGAGTTATATTATTTCAAATCCTAAAATAATATAACTAATACACAAAGTATACAAATAATCACACACATGGTGTCTTCTAAATATATATTTCCTAAATACATATTTAGTCACTTTTATTTATAAAAACCAACCTCCAATATTTATATTTTTGTAACAAAAATTATGACAAAGTTTTTGTAACAATTTATGGTTGAAAATACACTTGTAAGTGCATGTTTATAAATATTTTTCTAAGTGTTTAAATTTTTAGAAAATTTTGCCATAGTTTCCCTTAAAAATGGAGGTTTCCATGCTTTCAAGCATATCATTTTCTTTTGTAAAAATCACCACAATCAATCCACAATCAACAATAAACAACCTTTACTTACCAACTTTGCCAAAAACAAGTATAATCTACTACTTCATGAACTTGAATATTTGTAAAAATTTATAGGAACTTACTAGTGTTCTTAGTAAGCCTTGTTATCCTTTAAAGTATGATTAATTCTTTAAAAACTTCATTTTTAAAGAATATGGATCTTTACAACTTGTGATCATCATTTCTAAAAATGTTTCTTTATGAATTCTTTTTGTTACACAAGTGTTTCTACACTTGTTTAACCACCAAAAATAAGGTTTGTTTATGTAAGAACCAAGATTTAGTAAGACTTATATTTTTAACTTGATTTCTTTAGAAATCATCCATAAATCTTTAGATCTACAAGTATTACTACTCACTTTGATCATTATTTTTCAATAAAACATTTTGTTCTTTCAAGTTCATGCTTTATGTGTGGATGATCCATTAAGCTCTAACATGTTCATCCTCTCATCTTGCGAGATTATGTTTTTAATCATGATCTAGCAAGATCATTTGATGATCTACATCAACTTCATGAACAAGTAACAATCAACAAGCAAATCAACACATAAACAACTTAGTTTCTTCATTAATCAAGCTTATGTTCAAGTTTACTTCTTGTGAGTCTTAGTGTTCTTCAAGATTATGATTATGCTTCTTCTTTTAACCACTTAAAATGGAAGTAAAATAGCAAGATCAAGGTTCTTACCACTAGCACAAGGCTAAGGATGATCAAGTGAAGAAAACAAGTGGGTAAAAGCAAATAAGAGAGGTCCTTGAACTTCCGTAAGCTCCTAGCTCCTTTATGTGACCTCTAACACCTTGGTATATGCTTGAAATGTATGAAGCTTGATCAAGTAAGGTGGGTGTGTGGGTGTTGATTCTCGGCCGAGAGCTCCAAGGGGGGAAGGGAGAACTTGTGTATGTTTTGAGTGTGTGAAGAATGAGTTATGATCTTGCATGTTCTCTTATAGACCATCTTAACACTTTAACCCTTGGTTACTATGTTTAGGAAAACATGAGCATATCCATTTTAATCTTGAAACAAATCTACAAAGTGGGGGCCATGTTGGCCGTAAATAGGTGGGGGGGGGGGGGGGATCTAGACATAGGTTAGAACTAAACTAGTTACATTAAGGTAAAAATCCATGTATTAGTTAGTTATATTAGTTACTAGATATTTAAGAAGTGTTATGATGTTCGGGGATCATAACTAGCTTGGAAATGTTAAAACAGTGCTTCTAGTAAAAAATTGGTGTTTCGGGTAGTGTCCGGTTGTTCGGTTGGTTACTGGTTCGTTAAAGTGCTAAACTTTGCATTTTGGTGTGCTTTATGTACCCTTTTGTGACACTTTTGATTCCCGATACTTAGGAAAGCATTCAGGACCATTTAATCATATTTCTGCATAATGTTAGATTGTTTAAATGCTGAATTTTGCTGAATTCAGCACTTTATGTGAGTTTTAGGCACTTTCCGACACTTAAACTATCTCTACAAGGCAGTTTTATGATCCTTATTTTCCTACACACTATACTAGTGTAAGACTTGGTTTCTAGCTCATTCTGTGTCTCAATGCACTGTTTGTCTATGTGCTAAGTTCTGTCAGCATTTTCGTGATTTATCTGATAACTGTGCTAACTATGCTTCGTGCATCATTTGAGTCATATAAGCTCTCATGCAATAATGACATGTCATTTAAAATGTGTGATCCACATGCAGGTATAAAGCAGTAATCAGAAATCAGTTCAAGTCATTAATTGTAATTCAGCACAGTCATTAAGCACTAATCATGGTTAATTAATTGTATGGATACCTGGATTTTTTACAGTTGTCACAAGTGAGCTGTTAGATAAATATAATTAGATGTTCAAAGTAAAAAATATAACTAAAGGGTACCTGCTTGTATATCACCAAAGAATTTATCTTTCTTGAAATCTTTTATAAGATGATCCAATTTACACTTGAATAATCTAGAGATAATATCCGGTCTGTCTTCAGCATTAAGAGCTTTATCATGCAAACATCTGTAAATCTCAGGCCAGTTTGGATTACAAGTCACCGTTATGAATAAATCGGGATATCCAACAGACTTGCAAATTGCCATAGCATCCAAGTACTTTTGCATCATATATCTAGAACCACCAGTAAATGATATGATGAAGGTAAAAGTATAGGTTTACCACAACTTGAGGCATTATTCTCTCCACTTTCAACAGTAGCATTCAAGTTCTTAAGACTTTGCGTTCTAAGTTTAGTTTGTTGTGACCTTATATAATTCAACCTGGCAGATTCTATCATCGTTTATCCATCAACCAAAAACTGATGAAATAGTTTTTTCGCATTAACTAACAATGAAAACTGATTCTGTCTATCTTGAATTTTATAACAAAAGAATTCTCTAATTGTAAGGTTGGTTCTAAGTACCTCATTATCAACCGCAATCCCTTTATGTTTAATACCAACTCTATAACCATCTTCTGCATATGGGAAAATAAGTGGATATTGCAAAGCAAGGTAAGAGGGATGAAGCTCACTAATTCTTTGAAGACCACCAGACTTTTTTCTAACAACAATGTCCCGTTTATCAAATGCTCCATCAAAATCACCAATTATTAACGCAACAATTTCTGATGTTGTTGGCAAATTGTGAACTCTTCCATCCTTATCTCTTGTTCCAATAAGCTTCAAGCTTACATCTTGCCACTCATTTTCTTGAAAACAATCTCTTACCATTCTGAAGGACTAGACAAGAGGATTGCAAGAATCCAACATATCTTTAAGACCTTTGATGGTTGTACTATCAAGCTGGTTGTTTCTTGTAGTTTTGGATTCTATCTGAGAACCGCCAGAAATATAAAATGTTAAAATTTACATTCATTTCAAATGATAATGAATGTAAATATACTGAGAAGCAAAATATATATTCATAAATGCCACAATTATCATAAAGAAATTACCTTACTGCTTTTTGACGATTTACCACTTCGTTTTGTGAATCATATATGTAAAGCTGTGAGAATTTGGGTTCTTCCCCATCGTCCGGAAGTAAGCTACCCATTCGATGATAATTCTGACCTTGTAGTCTAAATACATAAGGACCTTTGCCTCTCTGATAACTTTTGTCAACCTTCCCACCAAGAGATGTGAAGGAAAACATCATGTTATATTGTAACACCCCAAAAAGATTTATTAGACATATAAGTTAAATTAATTATAAATTTAACTTAGTTAGTAAATATATCAAAATGTAAGTTAAATAAAAGAAAGTGCCTAAATAAAACAACACTAAGATTAAGAGGGTTAAAATTGGACAATGATGAAAATGAAAGCATTAGAAATTCATGAAACCCAAAACACACACATACTTGTGTGCCTGGGATCGAACAGAACAAAGGAAAGCAAGGGTGAAACCCTTGTTTGCTAAATTCAATCAATTGGAAGGAAATTTCAAAGGTAATCAACTGCATGAACTCAAATTATTGATCATCTGAACTTGTTTGTTGATATGGTAAGTCGAATTTCTCGAAAATATGAATTATAGGAAGTGGGTCTCAACCCAATCTTGATTTCATGTAAATATTTGGGTAATTGAAAGATAGGATTACACTCTAGAACAAGGATAATGTTTGATTTTGGCCATTTTGAAAGGATAGTAGCAAAACCCATTTGATGATAAAAAATTAGTATGATAGGATGATCGAGTAGAAGTAAATATGTGTAATCTTGATATATGATCTTGATTGTAACACATGGATGCTAGATAAATTGATGTAGAGTTAAAAGAATTATATGAACTTGATTGATTATTGATGATATATAAGATGAACTAGTAAAGTCATGCTTTGTTAATGTGACGCACACCAAGTGTTTGATGAAATGCTTAAGAGAATAAATATGTGAAATTCTAAAAATTAGTGATAATGTTTGTCACTTGAAAATGAGAAATTTATGTAAATAATGGAATGAATGTGTTGGGCTAAATGAATGAATGCGTTTAATGTAGGCGTAAAAGAAGAAGGCTCAAACACTAAGAAAACGGGAGACTCACAAGATCGAGGTACGTTAGTGTACACCACATTTCTATATTTATGATGTTGTCATATGTAAAATAATTTTAATTGTATCGTGTTGTTATGTCAAAGTTGTGAGAATTGAATTCTATGGTCGATAAAAGTAAAGGTACAATCCGTCATAAACGGATTGTGAGGAATGATTAAAATACGAAAGATGACGCATCATATCCGGTTCTTTTAGTTGAACCAGGTATGGGAAGTTAAGTATGTAATGGACGAAAGCCTACTCAATCCGTTTTTCCTCGGATCGAGGTATGATGTAAGAATGTAATGACTATGATTGTTCATTATGAACAAATCGAATGAAAGCGATGTAATGATGCTAGTATCCGTTCCTAACGGGTATGTTAAGTAAAGTATGCTTAGCCTCTATTTGAGGTAAGCATGTAATGAACCGTTTAACGGTTAGCAAAGTGATTAAATGATGATAATCCGAGAATGAAACGAATGGGTTTATTATCTAGAATTGTTAGTGGCGAATTACTAATCTATTTATTATGTTGAATGTAGGTAAATCCTCAATTTAGGCGACTTGGCAATTTGGAGCGAGTGTATGCACACTTTATGGTTATCAAGCGCTTCCGCTATTACGTATTAATGTTTTGGGTCAAATGCTTGTTTTTGTATAACGTTGTTAGTGGTTACACTTTTTGACACTTGATGTATGGTTCTTAGTCGTGTCTAGTTGAACGGGTTGTAGATTTGTTTGTTTTGTTGATGGTTAAAACAGGGATATACTCGTCTTATGGACGGGTCATGCCCAAATTTTGTTAAAAATCATGAATTAATGACATAGGGTTTTTACCTTTTAAATTGCGAAAGATTTGTCCATGTTAAAAGTTGGGTTTCTTGCTTCTTTTGGATGGCATTTCTACTAGACGTAATTACGGGCGTTACAAGTTGGTATCAGAGCCGAGGTTTGAGGGATTCGAGCATATAATGTGATGCTTGAACTCAAACTGACGGCTCATTCGAAAGTGTGCTCGCTCCAAGATCGCCAATGAGGTAAAAAAAAATTAAGTTTTTGTTTAATATAAGTGTGTACAGTGTGTTACGGTATAAGTTTTAAATTTATGCATGCTAAGAAGTAATAAGGCGGGTAAAATAAGAAGTCCCTGGACCCGTGTAGCTGAAAACGGACCCGGAAAATGGTCGGAACAACTAAATCAAGTCTGCAGCGAAATCAGCAAACGGGAGGCCGTCGCCGATGGGCCTCTGGCCGTCGCCGACGCCCCCCATGTTGCCGACGCCCTAATTGCTTGCCGATGGGCGAAAGTGGCCGACGCCATATTCTGGAGCCCGTCGCCGATGGTAGGCAAGGCCGTCGCCGACGGCTTGCGCAAACTAGTCCGATGAAATTTTTGTTTTGCCTAATTTTAACTAACGGTACGTTCCGAAAGCCCGATTCACGGTCCCGTTAAGTCTTTTATAAGGCAAAACAAGTATGTAAGGGTAGAATGAAGGATAGTATTGGGATAAAATTTATAAAGATGAATGTGATGTGTACAAAGGTATGAAATGAATGATGAGAACTTAGAAAGTTAAAAATTGATATGCATAATTACGAATATAGTAATCAAGGACGAAAATGTGAACTGTGTTGAAAGCTTGTGAACTATAATTTAAGTTCCCATACTTCTCAGAAATGCCCGTTTTATGCTCTTGTCAAGTTATTAGAAGATATAATAAGTTATGTAGATCATTGGCGATAACGTAAAATTTATGAAAGTCTAATGTAACGTATGGAATGACATGAAATGAATGACGAATGTATAAAGTGGAGTTGTAAATGTATGATAATGAATAATGAAGGAAGTAAATATAGACTAAAGTACTTGGATATGTGAAGGAGCCGGAATTGTTAATAAATGAATATAAAAAAAATGATGATGAGATTAGTGGTGAAAATAATTTGAAGAATGTGAGTTAGATGGAATTTGTATGAAAATTCGGATGAATGTATGCTTTGATCAGAATTATGCATTAGAGTCTTGTACCTTGTACTTGAATGGTGTGATGCTTATGTGTATTTAATGATTTGCCTTGTTACGATTAAGAGGCGAATATGTGCTAAATGCGAATCATATGAGCTTATTAGTAAAGGATACGTTGGAATTATGTTATATAGTTAACTTGAACGATATTTACTATTTGTAGAATCATGAATCATTAGCATGTGAAAGTACGTGAAAGTGAATGCATATATGTGTATTGTTTGGAGGATTACGTAAATTGTATGCATGAAATACGAAGAATATTAATATTACGGTCTATCATATTTAGATGATTACATGTTCAAAAGTTTGAAGTGTGTAAGCAAGACAATTGACTATCTAAAAGTCAACAGTATAGGGATATCATGAAATGGTCATTAGACACAAATGCTAAAGTAAAGAGTTAATGTATTATGTATTAAGTGATTTACGTGTTATGCTTGATGATAGATTAGTTGTATGGATTTGAAATGAGATAACTATTAATGAATGTCTCATTTATACGAAATTCTACTAACGAAAGTCGATTAACGTATGAATAGAAAGAAAGTGAACAGTCGTATGTATGCTCACATAAGCTAATGATACTACAAACGTAATGATATGTAAGGATGGAAATCTTGTTAATTGACTTGAGCATGGATGACAAAAAGGGTTAAGAGGAAGTAATAAGGTAAGCATGAACATGGACGCTAAAGGAAGGTGAATTCGCAATCACTTCGAATTTATTTACATGAAGATGTATACGTGTTTGAATATTTGAAATTTAGTGGAACGTATAAATAAATGAGAACTTGGTAATGTTAATGAAAGGAATGGAGGGATGTTAGTTCAGATGTTAGCTAAAGACGTTATGTAAGGATGTTCGAATTGAAAGTAAGTACAACATGTACTGCAATACTTATATACAAAAAGTACTGGGTGGTGGTTGACCTTATAAGGTTATATTGTAGAAGACGGTAATTAATAATTACTTACAAATGCTGGAAGTATTACGTAAGAAATACAATGTGTAATGTAGGATACTCATTAGTAAGAGACATGTTAGAGAACGTAGGTGAATTAACACCAAATACGGTGAACGAACAAATGGAAATGGTATATTAAGGGATGGTCATGTATTGACCGAAGCTCGAGAAAAACACGAGAATCATCTCACTTATGTCCGGTCAAGCTAATAAAAAGGGGTCTAACGATTCTTAAGGGACCGGGTCAATATAAGAGGGAAAGATAAGAATGAAAAGTTTAAGTTTATGATTGAATGTAAAACAAACTCAATAAAGAAGGGTGGGAACACCACTAGAAATAGGATGTAGAGTGTTGCGTTGAGACGCGCTAGATGAATTAGGACATGGAATTAAGTGCTAGGACCCAACAGTTGAAGTTGAAGGTAGAAGATTAATACGAAAGGTACAGATGAAAATGTTTGAATCTGAGAAATGGATTCAAACCAGTAAGAATGAAAGGTAATAAGTTAAAAGTTCGAATCCGTAAGTGAAGACGGATTAAACAAGTAAGAATAAAAACTAAGTACCAAACTCAAATAAGTCATACGGGTCAAATGGCGATCGCCATTTGAACCCGGTATTTAATGTTCGGTTTGTCAAGTTTATTACTTATAGGTGAGCATAATGTACGGGCATGCATTGTCACAGTTGGAAAGCATTAACCGTCGCAAAGTATGAATAACGAGTCAAGGGTTTTGACCCGCCCCGGGTACGTATAAAAAAAATAATAAAAAATAAATAAATAAAAAAATTAAAATTATATTTTAATAGGAGCTTAGGGCTCGACTAGAGAATGATGTGTCAGAATAGGATAACTAATACCCATATGTAAGAATGTATTTACAATTAGACTTCCGAAAAGTCAAACGGAGTAAATGAAGTCCTTGCAATTATGCAAGTATAAGGTACGAACGTGTACCTCGATGCGACCACAATAAGTAAGCGGGTGTTAGTCTGACCTTGAAAGGTCAAACTGCGAAAGTTGACGAAATAACCAATAAAATTAAAGGATAGTATGTAAGAAATGGAATGTATGATATGTTTTAGCATGTACGTAAGAAAATTGTGAAAGAGACAATAGGCGAACAAACACCCCGTAGGGCGCAATTATGAAAGGTTATGTGCTAACTATTTATTTATAGATAAATATGATGGAATTCTTAGTGAGATGATAGTAATGAAGCTAGTGGAAGGATGCTCACGAGTGGGAGCATATTTCATGAATCAATGGGACCAATTCTGGTACGGAAGGTACATATAAAGAAGCCGATCGATCCGGCACACGGATAACTGACTTATGCATTGAAGGCGAGGTTAGTAAAATGTTTAATTCTTGATTAATGATTAAGAATCCGTAGATTTATTTGTAAGTGTGAACAAAATGAATGGTAGAATAATCATGGTATGGTATACAATGATCGACCTGTAATGGTCAGCGTGAGAAGGTATGAATGTCATTAAGAAGGAGATCTAAAGGCCTTAAATGAAAGTTTGAGCTGAATTGGTTAAACGCTCATATGGTGCTCGTACACAACATACCTAGTTGTTATCATAAGTAGTTCATGCAAGGAGCGAATAATAAGGTGTGTGAAGGATTAAATTTGAGGCTAACTCAAACTTGTAATTAGTTCAAGTGACGGTAGTAACCGTAGAATGATGCCTTATACTCGTATTAAGTATGAAAACGTAATTAGAAGAACGTTAGTAAAGGGATAATGGGGTTTGCTCATGATTACAATAATGAATTATATCGTGCATGATTTGTGTGTGGAACGAAATAAATCGATTTATTTATATTAGTAAATGTATGAATATGTTACGCTCATTTAGAAAGATAGAAACAAGCCGTAAGCATAAGCTTGTACGACCAATAGTATACATTTGGAATAAATTTCAATGAACAAACCGCTAGTGATGATGTATGCTAGGAACTAGAATTATAAAGTGAAAACGACACTAATAAGAGCTCTGGATCAGATTCTGACTTATATGTTATTATGAAAGTAATTTACTTGATTTAAGAATGGAGGGACAATGCATACAAATACGTTTATGCATGAATGAAACTCTTACCAAGATCCCGAATGCATCTATGTTGTATTAAGCATCATGAATGAATAGATGAAAAAGTAAGAGTAGAAGTGGTCTAGTTGGAATGAGAAAGGTTTCGGGGACGAAACCTCGTTTAAGGGGGGTAGACTTGTAACACCCCAAAAAGATTTATTAGACATATAAGTTAAATTAATTATAAATTTAACTTAGTTAGTAAATATATCAAAATGTAAGTTAAATAAAAGAAAGTGCCTAAATAAAACAACACTAAGATTAAGAGGGTTAAAATTGGACAATGATGAAAATGAAAGTATTAGAAATTCATGAAACCCAAAACACACACATACTTGTGTGCCTGGGATCGAACAGAACAAAGGAAAACAAGGGTGAAACCCTTGTTTGCTAAATTCAATCAATTGGAAGGAAATTTCAAAGGTAATCAACTGCATGAACTCAAATTATTGATCATCTGAACTTGTTTGTTGATATGGTAAGTCGAATTTCTCGAAAATATGAATTATAGGAAGTGGGTCTCAACCCAATCTTGAGTTCATGTAAATATTTGGGTAATTGAAAGATAGGATTACACTCTAGAACAAGGATAATGTTTGATTTTGGCCATTTTGAAAGGATAGTAGCAAAACCCTCTTGATGATAAAAAATTAGTATGATAGGATGATCGAGTAGAAGTAAATATGTGTAATCTTGATATATGATCTTGATTGTAACACATGGATGCTAGATAAATTGATGTAGAGTTAAAAGAATTATATGAACTTGATTGATTATTGATGATATATAAGATGAACTAGTAAAGTCATGCTTTGTAGACTTGTACATTATGCTTTGTTAATGTGACGCACACCAAGTGTTTGATGAAATGCTTAAGAGAATAAATATGTGAAATTCTAAAAATTAGTGATAATGTTTGTCACTTGAAAATGAGAAATTTATGTAAATAATGGAATGAATGTGTTGGGCTAAATGAATGAATGCGTTTAATGTAGGCGTAAAAGAAGAAGGCTCAAACACTAAGAAAACGGGAGACTCACAAGATCCAGGCACGTTAGTGTACACCACATTTCTATATTTATGATGTTGTCATATGTAAAATAATTTTAATTGTATCGTGTTGTTATGTCAAAGTTGTGAGAATTGAATTCTATGGTCGATAAAAGTAAAGGTACAATCCGTCATAAACGGATTGTGAGGAATGATTAAAATACGAAAGATGGCGCATCATATCCGGTTCTTTTAGTTGAACCGGGTATGGGAAGTTAAGTATGTAATGGACGAAAGCCTACTCGATCCGTTTTTCCTCGGATCGAGGTATGATGTAAGAATGTAATGACTATGATTGTTCATTATGAACAAATCGAATGAAAGCGATGTAATGATGCTAGTATCCGTTCCTAACGGGTATGTTAAGTAAAGTATGCTTAGCCTCTATTTGAGGTAAGCATGTAATGAACCGTTTAACGGTTAGCAAAGTGATTAAATGATGATAATCCGCGAATGAAACGAATGGGTTTATTATCTAGAATTGTTAGTGGCGAATTACTAATCTATGTATTATGTTGAATGAGGGTAAATCCTCAATTTAGGCGACTTGGCAATTTGGAGCGAGCATATGCACACTTTATGGTTATCAAGCGCTTCCGCTATTACGTATTAATGTTTTGGGTCAAATGCTCGTTTTTGTATAACGTTGTTAGTGGTTACACTTTTTGACACTTGATGTATGGTTCTTAGTCGTGTCTAGTTGAACGGGTTGTAGACTTGTTTGTTTTGTTGATGGTTAAAACAGGGATATACTCTTCTTATGGACGGGTCATGCCCAAATTTTGTTAAAAATCATGAATTAATGACATAGGGTTTTTACCTTTTAAATTGCGAAAGATTTGTCCATGTTAAAAGTTGGGTTTCTTGCGTCTTTTGGATGGCATTTCTACTAGACGTAATTACGGGCGTTACATATATGCTCGAATATTATTCATGAAATTGTGAGACTGCGAGGTATGACTTTTATATAAATAACGTAGTAATGGAGGAGGTGTAGGTGGTGGTGGCAGCTCAACATCTCCATTTGAACAACAAAGAGAATAGGATGTTTTCTTACGTTTTTGAATTCCCCTAAGCATTTCATCTTCCCATAACACTGCATCACATTTAGAACACACAAAGATGGCATCTCCATGATCAATATAATCTACAGACTTAGTAAATTTATAAGTCAACATAAGTTATCTACATATTGAAAACTTAACAGGAATTTACATTCGTATCTTATACCTTTAGAAATTCCATGAATCTTCTTAACCACCGAATCTGCTAACATCTCATCACTCATTGATAATTCAATTTTAGGTATTCCACCTATATTGAAGCTTGTAAAATAAGACATATATAACAATTCATAAAACCTAAGATTAAACAAATATTTTGTTTCCAAAAATTTAAAACATACAACTTGTAATATCTGATAATGGAGTCCTCTCAACAAAATCGGATGTTTGCTTAGTACTTCCAAAAGGAGTGTAATGTACATTCGTTGATGAGATTTTTCTTGATAAATCTTATAAGACAAAAGTATATAAAATAAATGAACAAAACTACAATTCATAATTAAATTAGAAAAAAAATTCTGCAGTAAGTTTACCTTTTTCTTTTGTAGATGAGTGACACACATTACTACTAATATCTGGGGTAGCATAAGTAGGAAGGTGATACACATTCCTTCTTTTGACATTGGTGGTTGAAACTTGTTAAATAGAACATATGTAAGGATTCCAAAAACATAACATATACATACATATTTCTTTTAAATTTTGTTTACAAAAGTATAACACATACCACTTGAAGTATTTGAAAATGGAATCCTTTCAACAGAATCAGATGTTGATGTAGGATGACAACCTCTGTTGTTTCTTTTTTGTTGAAGAATATACTTTCTTTTTTCTCTTTCTTCAGCATAGCTTTGACGTTGACTTGCTTGAAGGAGCACTTCATACTTACTTGAAATTGTGTTATCTGTATACATAATTTAAAATACCTGAATGAAGAAGATTGTTGACCACTCGAGAAAAGAACTTTGAAAATATTATGAAAATGATTTGAAATTACCAGAAAAATCTGCAGTAAGTATACCTTTTACTTTTGTAGATGAGTGAAACAAATTACTACTAATATTTGGAGTAGCATAAGCAGGAAGATGATACACATTCCTTCTTTCAACATTGGTGGTTGAAACTTGTAAAATACGAAACATGTGTAAGGATTCCCAAAACATAACATATAAATATATATTTCTTGTAAAATTTTGTTTGCAAACCTATAAGGCATACCACCTGGAGTGTTTAATAATGGAATCATTTTAACTGTAACACCCCGAAAATGGGTTTGGTAATCAAACCACGATAATACTAAAAAGACGGGTGAAGTACCGTAGGTGGTAAAAAAAATTAACCCGTAAAACAAAATAACTAGGAATAAATTCACCTAGTTATTAATATGTAAACATGTAATAAAACATGAATAAGTAAGCTTAAACACTTAAGACTAAACTTGAGGGGCCAAAATTGTAAGGAGGGAAAGTTGTAATTTATAAACAAAAAGTTAAAACACTACACACACTTAAAGTGTGTGTAGCAGGTCGATCATCAGGAGACAAGAAAAGGGTGAAACCCTAACTCAAACAAATCTTCAAATTGAAGGATCAATCAAAGGCCAAATTCGGATTTGAATATATATAAACGATCACCAAGTCAAGGGGATCGTAAGGTATGTCGAAATTTATGATTTGGTGATATTTTGAAATTTTGATAATCATGCATGAATGAAATTCTTGTATGAAAATTAAACGTTTTAGTGAAATTGATGTGAGTTTAAGTCTAGAAACAAAACCCTAGGTGCAAACTTGTTGAATTTGTGCCATAAACTAGTGATTTGTCAACTAATCAAGTATGAGCTAAGTGGGTTTTTGTAATATGATGATGTTAGTGCCTAACTAGTGATTAGAATCATCATATTTGATAGTAAAGGCAAGGTACTTAAACAAATTTCAAGTTTGAGAACTTAATCGTACATGATTCGAAATGGGTCTTGAGTGTTGTGATGAAATTAGTAATTTTGTTCATGTAAATAGATGAATGAAATCGTGTTATATACTACATCATATGAAGAACTTGATTTTATTAAGGGTTCGGATGAATGCTAAATAGTATGATGAAACAGGCCTCACTTATAAAGGAGAACCCTTAGTTCTTGCAAAAATGAATGAATAAACTAGTCATGATAATCACTTAAACTAGTTAAAGTGTTGGAAATATAATAAATTTAGTTAGAACTTTGGTTAAAAACGGTGGCCAAGAGATAACACCTACCGGATAATTAAGGAATGCCTAAACTAGTTGATGGATTTGATTATGCATTTCATATACTAATGGGCATTTGACTTTTAGAAAGTCAAACTAACCAGAATACAATGAATGATAATTTTGGATATAAAATCTATAAGGTGGAATAATCGTATTAAATTACGATTTAACTAACCACCTTGTAAACAATGATGATAGTTTGACGCATAAAAAGCTAGGTGGAAGCTTGGGGGAGGAAGCAGGTCAAACTGTCACACCCCAACCGATGGCGGAAACATCGGGGCGCGGCATTGAGCGAAACAGATTGTCCAAGAGAAATCCATAACAACTAATTTTACCAGATAATTAACATTATGTCCCATACCATAACTTATCAGAATAAAGCAGTTATTACAGACATAGATATCTCAAAGACAGATCATAGTTCTGACAACTCATATTATTAATCGTTTTTTCTAGACTCCCCTAGACTTGATTCCACAAAGCAAAGCAAAGCAAAGCATCCTAGCATTTTAAACACTTTAAACATACGTTAAAATAAAAGTCAATACACATAGTGTAAAGGTGAGCATACAAGTTTAATAGTAGCGAAAGCGAGTTACGCATAACCAGCATGTAACACGTAGAAATTGTGAAGCAAGTAAGTTATCGACAATGAAACATGCATAGACGTGACTGCAAGTTGTAGAGTGCGCAACACATATCACCACCGTGACACATGAAGAAATACCCTTAGCAACCCCCGTCCACGACAGGTGCTGAGTCCAAACTATAGTACTATCGTTGCTAAGGTGTCAGGCAACAATCACAGTATAAACATAACATACAAGCATTCATCGACTAACACGTATAACATGCGAGAGCGGTTAGCGTATAAAAGTGTTTGCGTTGTGTAATCGATGTGATTTGATATAAGTAACGTATGTAATACCCAAAAGTGCTTAAAGCAAAAAGGGATCGAGTATACTCACAGAGATGGTAGCTACTAAACACAATCTGTGATTGGATTGAAGGGAGCGCTGAGGAATTAGCCTGAACACAGTACGATAGTATAAGCATTAAACGGTGTGTAAAACGAGGCAAGTGAAGTGTGGAACGAGTTGTCATCCGATCGGATAACCCTCTGGACGGATGATCATTCGGTCGGATGGTCACTCGTCTGGGATGGATGTGTTTGTGTTTGATGGAACTTTGAAGTTTTCGTTGTAGCATTTTATAAAACAAGAAGTGTTCCTACAAATCAGGTCACCCGGCCGGATGGTCATCCGGATGGATGGCCGTCCGTTCGGATGGCGGTTCGCTGAAACTGATCTTCTTTTTGTAAAAATTGCTAAGTGTTGAAAACCACAAGTCGTCCGATCGGATTGTCGTTCGATCGGATGGCTATCCGATCGGACGGCAACCCGTTTGGGAACTTGTTCGTTTTGAAATCTGTGAATTTTGCTAAGTTTAGAAAGTTCCGCGTTTGAACAGAGACGATATGACAACGCGTTTAAACAACGGAAACCCTCATCAAGTCTAAGTCATCTGAACGGATGGGAATCACCCCGTCCGATCAGTGATTGTTCGTAACGGTATTTCATATTCAACCTGTTTAGTCGGTTGTCTCTCGGATAGAAATCCCTTCTCAGTCTAAACCTTCACTATAGAACAGTAAAAGGCCTGAACGAGCTCCAATTCTATCGGTTTTGAGTGAAAGAGTGTAAAAGAATTGGAAGAAGTTTAAATCGGTTGAAAAATGTTTAGATTTAGGTGAAATCAGCGTTTAAACATATTGAAATCACTTAGATCTGAGTTGTTCTTGGTGGAATGAGGTCACACTTTGAAGTTCATGAGAACCCATGATGACATCACTCTAGAACACCCCAAATCAGATGGATTTCATGGTGAAAAGTGAAGATTTGATGGTGAAAATGATGAAAAAGTGTGTGTAGATGATAGAAGTACAATATTTGGGTTGAAAACTTACAAGAATCGCGAAGAATCGAGAGAAAATAGCCCAAAGTGTGCTGGTCGGACGAGAGAGCTGTCACATCATTGTTCATGATGTGACAGGGGCTATTTATAGATGACAAAATAGGAAAGGCGGTGCAATGAGGTGGAACGAAAGGTGGTTCGATCGGATGGCCATCCGATCGGATGGCCATCCGATCGGATGGTCATCCGGATGGATGACCATTCGATCGAATGGTCATTCGATCGGATGGGTTTGGTGAGTTGGTTTTTGATGTTTCGTTTCGTGCGTTGAGCGTTGCGATGCGATGCGAGTAAGCGATGTGATAGTATTACACATTAGTTACACCAATAACATAACTACTAACTACCATAAAGTAAAACTTATTATTCGAGTCTGCGATGTGACTGCGTTGCGATAGAGTTGCGATTGCATTTGCGAATAATCACCTCAAACAATATAAACATGCACAAGTAACACATAAAGGCACAAACATACGTAAAACAATATCCATAACCTGTAAATCGAGTTGCGATGCGATAACGATGTGATAGCGTTAAGTCGTTTAGCGATTAACTTCGATTATTGCATAATAACTCCACATAATACAACTAAGTTTACATAAATTCGAATATCAATTAACGATTTGGGAGGTACAAGTAGTAATTAAGCAAGGAATGAAAGATTCCAATTAGCAATCTTTTCTTCCTTTGACTTTGACTTGTACTTTGACTTCCAAAATCGGGTTGTTACAGCCTCCCCTACTTTAGTAAATTTCGCCCCGAAATTTAAGTTGTGGGCGTAACGAAGAGTTGTGGATACTTAGCCTTCATTTCACTCTCAAGTTCCCAAGTGAACTCAGCACCGTGTTTGCCTTCCCAGCGAACCTTCATAATTGGAATGTGTGAGCGTCGAAGTGTCTTGGTTTCTCGGTCCATGATCTCGACAGGGTTTTCCACTAAGTGTAATGTTTCGTTCACTTGTAGATCCTCAAGAGGGAGTTGTAAATCTTGCTCAGCTAGGCACTTTCTGAGGTTCGAGACATGGAAAGTCGGATGAACGTTGCTGAGTTCCTCCGGTAGTTCGATTCTGTAGGCCTCTTTGCCAATCATTTCCAGAATCTTAAAGGGTCCAACATATCGAGGCGCGAGCTTTCCTTTCTTGCCGAATCTGATCACCCCCTTCCAAGGAGATACCTTTAGGAGTACGTGATCGCCAACGTCAAATTCAAGGGGCTTGCGGCGTCTATTGGCATAACTCTTTTGACGACTCCGAGCTTTCAAGAGATTATCTCGGATTTGGAGGATCTTGTCAGTCGTTTCTTGCAACAGCTCAGGACCGGTAATTTGCGCGTCCCCGATCTCGTGCCATACAATAGGCGATCGACATTTTCTTCCGTATAATGCCTCAAATGGTGCCATTTGAATGTTAGAGTGATAACTGTTATTGTACGAGAATTCGACTAAGGGTAAATGCGAATCCCAATTACCACTGAAATCACACACGAGCGGAGCATGTCTTCAAGGGTACGAATCGTTCGTTCAGTCTGACTGTCGGTTTGGGGATGGAAAGCGGTACTTAGATTAAGAGTAGTGCCGAGAGCAGATTGAAATATTTCCCAAAGGCACGAGGTAAACCGACCATCGCAGTCAGCGATGATATCACGAGGCGTCCCGTGTCGACAGATGATCTCGTCGGTGTAGATCCGGGCTAATCGTTCCACCTTAACGTCTTCTCGTATTGGCAGAAAATGAGCAGATTTAGTAAGTCGATCGACGATAACCCAAATGCTACTGTGACCTGATGGCGTGCGCGGAAGTTTTGTTATGAAGTCCATAGCTATACTCTCCCATTTCCACATGGGGATCTCGGGTTGTACGAGTAAGCCAGAGGGGCGTTGATGTTCAGCCTTGACCTTCGAGTAGGTTAGGCATTTCGAAACATAGATAGCGATATCCTTCTTCATGCCCGGCCACCAATACTTGTAGCAAAGGTCCTAGTACATCTTATCAGCACCGGGATGAATAAAATATCGAGACTTGTGGGCTTCGTTCAGTATAATCTCTCGTAAGTTGGTGCGTTTAGGAATCCAAATTCGGTCTAGATAATGGAATATACCATTCGATTTACTCACCAGTTGTTCGCCGTTATTGGTGATCCTTTCTTTCTTCAAGGTGCGTTCGGTAAAACAAGCATGTTGAGCTTCGTGGATAAGAGCTTCGAGATTGTGCCGGGCTTGAGTATTACGAATGCTATGCAAATAGGTTCGTCGACTGAGAGCATCGGCAACGACGTTTGCCTTGCCTGGATGGTAACGAATCTCACAGTCGTAATCGTTGAGAAGTTCAACCCATCGGCACTGGCACATATTCATTTCCTTTTGGCTCAAGATGTGTTGTAGGCTCTTATGATCTGTGAAGATCGTACACTTAGTACCGTACAGGTAGTGTCACCAGATCTTTAATGCAAAAAACAACTGCACCAAGCTTGAGATCATGGGTTGTATAGTTCTTCTCATGAATCTTGAGTTGATGAGAGGTGTACGCGATAACCTTGTCCCGTTGCGTAAGAACACAACCAAGACCGAGGTTAGAGGCATCGCAATAGACTATGAAGTCGTCGTTTTCGCCGGGCAGAGCGAGTACAGGAGCATTGCAAAGCATAAGTTTGAGAGTTTGAAAGGCAGTCTCTTGTTTAGTTCCCCAAACAAAAGATTTGTCCTTGTGTGTGAGAGAAGTAAGCGGGACAACGATGTTTGAAAAATCAGCGATGAATCGCCGATAATAACCCGCCAATCCGAGGAAAGAACGAACTTCGGAAGGGTTCTTTGGTGTAACCCAACTCTTAACTGCTTCAATCTTCGCAGGATCGACATGAATACCTTGACTATTTACAATGTGACCGAGGAATTGAACCTCCTCGAGTCAGAATTTGCACTTGGAGAACTTGGCATAAAGGCGGTTTCCTTGGAGCAGTTCAAGAACCAAACTGAGATGTCATGCGTGTTTGGCTTTTGTCTTGGAATAGATCAAGATATCATCGATAAATACGATGACGAAGCGGTCTAGATAGGGTTTACAAACGCGATTCAATAGATCCATAAAGACTGTGGGGGCGTTAGTAAGACCAAAGGGCATAATGACAAACTCGTAGTAGCCGTATCGGGTTCGAAAAGCGGTTTTGGGTATATCTTCCTCCTGAATTCATAACTGATGATAGCCAGAGCGTAAATCAATCTTGGAGAAACATGTAGCACCTTGTAATTGATCAAACAAATCATTGATTCTAGGTAAAGGATAGCGATTCTTGATAGTAAGCTTATTCAATTCCCTGTAGTCGATGCACATCCGGAACGATCCGTCCATCTTTTTGACAAAAAGGACAGGTGCGCCCCATGGAGAGGTGCTCGGGCGAATGAAGCCTTTATCAAGCAATTCCTGGAGTTGACTCGAGAGTTCGCGCATTTCATACGGAGCGAGTCGATAGGGAGCTTTAGAAACAGGATTAGCTCCAGGAATGAGGTCAATTCGAAAATCGATATCACGAGATGGTGGTAAGCCAGGTAAATCATCAGGAAAGATGTTAGGAAATTCACGAACCACAGTGTAGCATCGGATTGCGACCTAAACGAGTCGTTCGGAAGAGCTCAAATCCGTTTCAGAGGCGGAAACAAAGAAACGGATGTGAAAAATAGCTTGATTCACACTTTAAACCTTTTGTATATTGATTTAACAAAGTTTACAATCAAAGGATAAACCGGCAGCACCTCGGTATCAAATCTGGAATTTTTTTACAAATGAAATGCACACTACCCTATTTATAATACTCCTGATTTCGCTCCAAACCACACATGGCTTGTAGGAGCGAAATCAAACATTAAACTTGGAGCGAAATCACACATTAAACTTTGAGCGAAATCACTAAAAACTATAACAATCTGATTTCACGTGAAACATGCCATTTTGATTTGTCTTCTTGTGTAATGATGCAATTGATGATGTCATCATTGTATAAGATGATGTCACACTCGTTCAGATCCGCAACGCAACTGAGACTCGATATAAGACGAAGTCGACAGATGAATGCACTAACACACAGGTACTTCTCCCATTGTCTTTCCTTTCTTTTCCTTCTCTGCTACTACAATGTGTGCCAAGAAAGCTCTGTATTCCTTGCGGAGATACTTGCTCGCTTGGACACATGACATGAGTTATAATTTCTTCGAAGCGATTTCCCCATAAACACACAATTGGTCACCGTTTGCGAGAGAAAAGCGAATCATCTTATCGAAACAAACAATTTCAGCATGATTTTCACGAAGAAAGTCCATGCCTATGATAACGTCGAAACTTCCAAGTTGCATCGGAATAAGATTGATCGAAAAAATGTAATTGTTGAGCTCAAGTGTACAATCACGTAGAACGGAACTAACAGCGACGGTTCTTCCGGTGGCAACTTCTACGTCGAATATTGATGGGAGGTTGACGCGTTTACGGTTTAGGAGCCTTTCGAATTCGAACGATACAAAACAGTTATCGGCTCCAGTATCAAACAAACACGAAGCATATATACCATTTACAAGAAACGTACCATTAACCACGTTGTTGTCTGCTTGGGCCTGACAGGCGTTGATGTTGAAGACTCGCATGCGGGCTGCATGCTGAGCTGGCTACTGCTGCTATTGGTGTTGTTGCTGCGCTGGCTGCTGCTGTGGCTCTTGCTTCACTACTCGGTTCGGGCAGACGTTTGCGAAGTGGTTAGGATCACCACACACTTGGCAGGCTCTTGCGTGAGCAGCGGGAGCAGCGGGAGCAGGACCTGCTTGTTGTCCCTGTGGAGCGGGAAGTAGAGTTGGCGGGGCAGGAGCTTGAACTTGAGCTTGGGCTTGGCGGGGACCAGTACGGCAGTTGGCAGTAAAGTGGCCGTACAGGTTGTAGTGAATACAAATCCAGCATGAAATCCCAACAGGATGATGATAAGTACAAGTAGGGCAGAGAGGGTGTGGACCAGTATATGCACGCTTGGCCAGGGGTGCATTGGTCGCAGGTGCCGCTACTTGGCGGTTCTGGTTCTGCTGTTGAGCAGGGACTGCATTGAGTGGAGCGGCGGTGAGAGGAGCGTTGGTGACAGCACCGTTCTTCTTGTTGTTGTTGTTCTTGCGCTTGCGACGTGAAGACTTTGAAGATTGCGGTGCAGCGGTTTCAGCGGTGGGAGCAGCGGTAACTTGATGAAGACTTTTGGTGGTTTTATCGAAGTAACCAGCCCTGACTCGCTTGTCGTTTATCTCAGCAGCGAGCAGGAAGGTCTCCTCAATTGTGGTAGTCTTGGCTGCTTGCACAAAATCAGCAACACAATCCGGTAAAGCACGGATGTATTTCTTGATAGTGCATCTGGAGTAGAGACTTGACCAGGACAGATTATGCTTAGCTGCTTAAAGCGGGCAGTATGACCGACGTTGTCGCCACCCTCTTGCTTGATGTGCCAAAACTCATCCTCCAGCTTCTGAAGCTCGTGGGGAGGGCAGAATTCCTTCATCATGATCTCCTTCAACTCATCCCACGTAAGCCCATAGGCTGCATCATTTCCGCGCTTGTTTCACTCGGTAGTCCACCAGTCCAGAGCCCTGGACTTGAAAACGCTAGTAGCATTAACAATGAGAAGATTATCAGGACAGCCGCTCTGGCGCAGGGTGACTTCGATTGAATTGAACCATTGAAACATGGCCGAAGACCCATCTTCTCCGGTGAATTCTTTAGGACCGCAGGCCTTAAACTGCTTGAAGCTAAACGTAGCTCTTGGAGAGTCGGTCCTTGATTCCTCAAAGAACTAGCTAGTATTTTCGTTAAGCTCACTGACAATTTGTGGAATTACCTTTGCCATTTGCTTGGCGACTAGCGCAGCGATGCGCTTGTCTTCATGATTTCTGCGTGCGACGCGAGAAGTGTGTGATCCGAATGATGACATTGTCTGCAATAGACATCGTCACAGGACTCAGACACAAATTCAATTTAGTCAAGTATAGCTTATCGAATCACCCAAGTCTACTCTTATATACATATAAAGCTCAGGAACACATAAATCATTTTGGCACATAATCATGTAGGCACATAAACATATAAGCACATAGTCCACGTAAGCACAAACACATATTCAACTACATTTTGCACGTATTCACCTACGTTTATTGCACACATTCACCTATCATTCAAGGCTACGAAAACCGATCGAGGATTGCGAGAGCGAGTAGCGATAACGAGTAGCTTAAGCGAGTAGCGTAAGCGAGTAACATATCATGCGAAGGTTGTGATTTGTTAGCATACATCACGTGGTGTGTGCTTAGCGGAGCAAAAGCGTTAGATCGAAACCGTCAGTACCTCAAAACGCTAACAAATAAACATATAAAACCACATAAAATCTCCACATATGGGCGATAGTTCACAGAGTCAGCGGGGGCGAATCCAGAATCGAAACTCATAAAAGCGATAAGCGTAAAATCAGTGAAAATCAGAATGTCTTGGGTGTGCTAGACTGTGACTTCCCAAAGTGATTCGATTATTCTCAAGGACGTACTCGAAGTCCTTTTGACCTAATAGACTGTACTCCATCGCGGACATGTGGTGAATGACACGCATCCTTTCGGTCTTTTTCGCAACTCGAGTCGTTGGAATCCATCGAGACTTTGGTGAGAGTTTTGTAAATCCCAAAATATAGAGCGGATTAAGTAGTTAAGATGCGGGTTTCACCCCTAACTTAATAACTTTATCCCTGTTTGTGTGATAAAATCACGAGATAGAGAGAGATCTTGCGTCGAAGAATGGATTTCACTCCTGATTCAACACAAACCCTCGTGTTTATAGTGAAAAAGGCGCGTCGAACGAGCGATTTGATCGAGAGTTTGCGGCTTTCACACCTAATCTCAATCAGATCATTCGTTTGTGTGTGATTTGCCAGCCTTAGGTAAGGCTGATCTTGCGCGAAGCGGTAGTATGCGATGTTCGCGCAAGTGTGTAGAGTTCAGCGAATTCGAGCGAGAATATCAAGCAAGCTCGTACATAACCCCTACCGGGTTTACACAAGTCGGTCTGTTGGTACTTAGACTATAGAGTAGATCAATTCTAGGACATCGACCCGGACTAGGTCGAGTCTCGCCTAATTCCCTATAGTTATGGCTCTGATACCAATCTGTCACACCCCAACAGATGGCAGAAACATCAGGGTGCGACACTGAGCGAAACAGATTGTCCAAGAGAAATCCATAACAACTAATTTTACCAGATAATTAACATTATGTCCCATACCATAACTTATCAGAAAAAAGCAGTTATTACAGACATAGATATCTGATGTGCGTGAATTAAATATACTTTTAATTGAGTTTTTCTTCACACAAATTTAGTTTTAAAAATGGTTTTTCACCTAGGAACTAACTACACACACAAAAGGGCAAGTGTACCCGTCGGGTGGTAATATAGCTAATCGGCAAGAACCGGATATCAATCCGTGGATGCGGTGTCTCGATACTAAACTTTTGCTACTTTAAAGCCTTTTCAAATGATTGGGTTGATTTTTCCTAACTTAACATGCAATTAAAATAACTACTAAAAATTCTAACAAAGAACAATATCTAAGAAGGGTTGCCTAAACTAAGTTTCCACTAATAAACATATGACAACAAGGTGGAAGGTTTTGTGATGATGCAAACTCTCATTTTAGCTAAGTCCCCAATCAAGGTTTCCTAGACATATAATCCTTAGGAAAACTTAAAATGAATTAACATTCTAATCACCTAAGAATTATTCTTTTAAGCTCACTTGCTAAGTTGATGTTAATATTTAAACATGAGTTATTTGTTTGTCAAAACTCCTAACTCTACAAATTAGGGAAAACTAATATGAACAACACACTAATCACCCTAACTTGGTTTCAAGTAGGTGGCACTATCATCATGTTCTTGATATGAACCACAAGCATGGTCATGCTAGCTAACAATTTTGGCCTAATCATCAAACTAACAAGAACACAAACTATAGAATCCATATAAACATACTTTTGATCTTTCCAAATATAGATGCAAGAATTCATACACATGCTCAAATCATCATTCAATCACATTAGCAATCACCATTCCTAGTTTCATGCTATGAATCATACTAACAAGTTAACAAGATTCAATAATCATAATCTTTACATGGGCTTTTCAACACAACATGTAAATACTTACGAGCAAACATTCAAGAACAAGAACTTTAAGCATGCACAAGAACTCCAAGAACAAGATTAAATGCCAACATGAAGATTAACAAGAACAATCTTCACATCTACTTCCATGTTATCACATATTCATTAGCTTCAACAAAGTTTAGACAACTCAAATGTTTAGCCCATAAGGCTCATGACTACCAAATCAAGTGCAAATAAACATAAATTGTTCATAATGTAGTAAGCTAACCAAGTTAAAGACAAGATTAAAATGGTGTTTGAGTAGATCTTCAAGTGATTAAGTCCTCTTCAAGGCTCCCTATTGGCTCCAACAAGCTTCCAAGACCAGATTCTTGAGAGAAAAGTTCACCAAAATGCTCCAACTCCCTCGCAAATGAGCTAGGAACTCGTATTTAAACTCTGGGCGTTTGGCACTACCATGCCACCTTTTGGCACGGTCGTGCTTGGCAAGTGTCAGAGCCACTTTCTCGAATGTTGACCAAGTTTGCTACCATTTTGGGAAAAATCGCCCTCAAAAGTTCCCGAGGTCGCACGACCGTGCCGGGTCACGGCGTGGTCGTGCGTGCCGATAGTGCTCGATAACAACTGAACCGATCTCGGAAACGAGCTGATCTGGGGCTGAATTTGACCTGGCACGGTCGTGCGTCTCCCTGATTTCGATGGTGGTGGTGCTGGATGCTAGTGCTGGCTGAGATTGCCGATGTCGGAAGGCTTCGCACGGTCGTGCGAGTGTATGGCACGGTGGTGCCATATCTGGCAGTTTGCTGGAATGCATCATTTGCGCTCCATTTTGCTCCAAAAGCCTTCGTTTCAACACCGGGCCGAAGCCCGGACCTATATTTTCACAAACAACTCAAATGAGTACCAAAATCAATGAAAATACAAAGAGTTTTCGTATAAACGGGGCGTATTTGACGTTTAAAAGATGTATAAATTCTTATACATCAATATCTCAAAGACAGATCATAGTTCCGATAACTTAGATTATTAATCGTTTGTTTCTAGACTCCCCTAGACTTGATTCCACAAAGCAAAGCAAAGCAAAGCAAAGCATCCTAGCATTTTAAACACCTGCCATATACGTTAAAATAAAAGTCAATACACATAGTGTAAAGCTGAGCATACAAGTTTAATAGTTTAATAGTAGCGAAAGCGAGTTACGCATAACCAGCATGTAACACGTAGAAATTGTGAAGCAAGTAAGTTATCGACAATGAAATATGCACAGCCGTGACTGCGAGTTGTAGAGTGCGCAACACATATCACCACCGTGGCACGTGAAGAAATACCCTTAGCAACCCCCGTCCATGACAGGTGCTGAGTCCAAACTATAGTACTATCGTTGCTAAGGTGTCAGCCAACAATCACTGTGTAAACATAACATACAAGCATTTATCGAGTAACACGTATAACATGCGAGAGCGGTTAGCGTATAAAAGTGTTTGCGTTGTGTGATTGATGCAATTTGATATAAGTAACGTATGTAACACCCAAAAGTGCTTAAAGCAAAACGGGATCGAGTATACTCACAGAGATGGTAGCTACTAAACACAATATGTGATTGGATTGAAGGGGGCACTGAGGAATTAGCCTGAACACAGTGGATAATATAAGCGTTGAACGGTGTGTAAAACAAGGCAAGTGTAGTGTGGGACGAGTTGTCATCCGATCGGATAACCATTCGGTCGGATGGTCACTCGTCTAGGATGGATGTTTTTGTGTTTGATGGAACTTTGAAGTTTTCGTTGTAGCATTTTATAAAACAAGAAGTGTTCCTACAAATCAGGTCATCCGGCTGGATGGTCATCCGGACGGATGGCCGTCCGTTCTGATGGCGGTTCGCTGAAACTGGTCTTCTTTTTGTAAAAATTGCTAAGTGTTGAAAACCACAAGTCATCCGATCGGATTGTCGTTCGATCGGATGGCTATCCGATCAGACGACAACCCGTTTGGGAATTTGTTCGTTTTGAAATCTATGAATTTTGCTAAGTTTAGAAAGTTCCGCGTTTGAACCGAGACGATATGACAACGCGTTTAAACAACGGAAACCCTCATCAAGTCTAAGTCATCCGAACGGATGGGAATCACCCCGTCCGATCAGTGATTGTTCTTGACGGTATTTCATGTTCAACACGTTTAGTCGGTTGTCTCTCCGATAGAAATCCCTTCTCAGTCCAAACCTTCACTATAGAACGAGTAGAAGGCCTGAACGAGCTCCGATTCTATCGGTTTTGAGTGAAAGAGTGTAAAAGAATTGGAAGAAGTTTAAATCGGTTGAAAAGTGTTTAGATTTAGGTGAAATCAGCGTTTAAACATATTGAAATCACTTAGATCGGAGTTGTTCTTGGTGGAATGAGGTCACACTTTGAAGTTCATGAGAATCCATGATGACATCACTCTAGAACACCCCAAATCAGATGGATTTCATGGTGAAAAATGAAGATTTGATGGTGAAAATGATGAGAAAGTGTGTGTAGATGATAGAAGTACAAGATTTGGGTTAAAAACTTACTAGAATCGCGAGGAATCGAGAGAAAATAGCTATAAGTGTGCTAGTCTGACGAGAGAGCTGTCACATCACTGTTCATGATGTGACAGGGGCTATTTATAGATGACAAAAGAGGAAAGGCGGTGCAATGAGGTGGAATGAAAGGTGGTTCGATCGGATGGCTATCCGATTGGATGGTCATCCGGATGGATGACCATTCAATCGAATGGTCATTCGATCGGATGGGTTTGGTGAGTTGGTTTTTGATGTTTCGTTTAGTGCGTTGAGCGTTGCAATGCGATGCGAGTAAGCGATGCGATAGTATTACACATTAGTTACACCAATAACATAACTACTAACTACTATAAAAGTAAAACTTATTATTCGAGTCTGCGATGTGATTGCGTTGCGATAGAGTTGCGATTGCATTTGCGAATAATCACCTCAAACAATATAAACATGCACAAGTAACACATAAAGGCACACACATATGTAAAACAATATCCATAACCTGTAAATCGAGTTGCGATGCGATAGCGATGTGATAGCGTTAAGTCTTTTAACGATTAACTTCGATTATTGCATAATAACTCCACATAATACAACTAAGTTTATATAAATTCGAATATCAATTAACGATTCGGGAGGTACAAGTAGTAATTAAGCAAGGAATGAAAGATTCCAATTAGCAATCTTTTCTTCCTTTGACTTTGACTTGTACTTTGACTTCCAAAATTGGGTTGTTACACAAACGAATTAAGAAGGTAAAGAAAAGCGTAAATTGGATGCGAGGTAAGTGAAGCTTACGCCCTTTACATTATTTACAAATTACTTAATTGCAAGTATTGTATATGAATTCTATTAATTGATTGGTATATGATGTTCCGACACGATTTAATGTGAGTTGGAACAAGGGAAAATGGTAAGAAATCATGAATTATGGTAAAAGGGTAAAATGGTAAATTAGCCATGTAATGACAAACAAATAAGAAATGGTTTTTAAGTAAAACGAGTTCAAGGAGAAAACCAGGATAGGTTTAAAGGGGTGAAATGGTAATTAAATACCGTCTCATACGGACGAATGGTCAATTAGACTAAATGGGTCAAATGGTGTTGCAATAACATTTGATAATCGCTTGTTGAGTTTTGTGTTCACAGGAATTAACATAAGGTTCACGTTACTACTAACTAGTGATTAATAGTGAAAGGTTTTGAAATGGGTCGATATTATGACACGGGCCAGTAGGCATAAATAAGTCTATAGCTTAAAGAGCGATTTTTGGTCAAACAATTGGTGAAAGTCCTTCGTCGTAAATGAGGGACTAAAGTTGACCAAAACGCCCTTTATGGGTGAATCGGGCGAACGACCCTTATGGGTTGTTTAGAAATTTGTATATATATAATTATGAAATCCTTAAATATGTATGAAAGTAATAGGCATGAACTTTGTTGGCCAAATGCCTAAAATGAGTCAATTGCGTAAATTGATTAATCGAAGGGTAAAAACTTGGGATGAAGGGTATAACATGTTGAATCCACCACAAAATAGTTGTGGTGTAAGATAAGTAGTTAATTGATATGTGAATTGAAGTGCGGAAAGAAAAGAGCGAGCTGGATGCTTAAATGCCCAAAAGTCCTCTAAACGAGTCAAAATAAATTAAGAAGTTAAATGTGCTTAGGTGTTTTGGAAGATACAAAAGAAACGGAAAATGTAAATGCATACGCGAACCCCGTAAGGGGAGCGAAAACTAGTGCATGATAAGCCCGGGATGGGTAGGAATGTTCAGAAAAGATCTTTGTTATCATTCATGCAAGGTAACTTAATACTATATGTTGGGATTGAACCCTATCAGAGTAACAGATAATTAAAGCCAAAACTGGATCAGAGCAGTGGATCCAGAATAAGCAGATGTTATGTAAACAAGTCTCTCCCCTTGAAAGTGGTTTCAACATCTGCTGACCTCCTATCTACTGATCGGTACAACTGCTGACCTACAACTGCTGATCAACATCTGAAGACTAAAGCCCTGCTGTTCAATCTGCTGCTTTGGGTCAAGCACTGCTGGATGTATCAAGTGCTGCTGGGTTCACATCAGTGGAAGGATTCAGCAGTAGTTTAGTTTATCTTTATGTAATGAATTGTAATAACAGTTGTTAGCATAAGCAGTACTTGTATAGATCAGAGGTTAGAGTTTGTTAGGAGGTTAGATGACACTTTCATGGTGACGTTAGCAAAGATGCCACAGTGGTTTGTCCGTGCCTATAAATAGAACAGTACCATGTACTGTTCTATTAGCTCTTCACCATCTTCTTCCTGCACGAACAAATCACAGTGAGCTCAGGCTGAGGGGGAGTTTGTTACATACATGCAAGTGTAATCGTTGAATTAAATAAATTCAATCATTCGATTCATTGTTGAAAATGTGTGTTGAAAGCATTCTCCTGTTTGATTGTGAAAAGTTTGTTTCCATTATTTTCCGCTGCACTACTCATCCATTTTCATCTTAATTCAAACGTAAAACACAATCAAAACCAAACTCAGATCCTAACAATTGGTATCAAAGCTTGGATAGTCAAATTTGATTTAACAATCATTTTGACATAAATAGTTCAGCTCATAATCGTTGATACTGATAGTTTGTTCGTTTGTTGAAAAACAGAGCAAGGTTTAATCACCATCAAAGTTGATTAATCAGTGCCTGTAAAACAACCAGGATGACGTCACAATCACAAGATGATAAGAATAACATTGGCTCTCTTTTCAAACCACCCATGCTTAAACGTAATGAATACAACATCTGGGAGAGAAGGATGGGTCACATCCTTGCTCAACAGAACACTGGATGTTGGAGATCTGTTGTTTTTGGACCCCATGTTCCTATGGTGCCAAGTGCTGAGGATACAAAGAAGTTCGAACCTAAAAAACCTGAAAACTATACTAAAACTGATTTCCAAAAGTTCGAACTCGATGCCAAAGCATTTAGCATCATAGCATCTGCATTACCCAATGAGATCTATGCTGGACTGTTACATTGTAACAGTGCCAAAGAGCTATGGGATGCACTGAAGGAACAGTTTGGGGGAACGGAAGAAGTTATTGAAAACAATTGGGAAATTCTGAATCAGCAGTATGAAACATTTTGTCACATCAAGGGTGAATCATTGACTCAGCAGTTTGAGAGATTCAGTTGTCTCATTAGTGAGCTAAGACTTGTTAAAGTTACATTTCCAAATTCTACACAAAATAGCAGGTTTCTTAGATCACTACCAGAAAAATGGGATACCATTGCATTTGTTACTAGAAATTCTGCTGAGGTCAAAGATCTGACCCTGACCCAACTTCATGGTAGACTCCTGACTTATGAAAGGGAGTTGAACCAGAAAAAGAAGTTGCAAGAGTCTGGCAAAGTTGCTGAAGATTATTCATTTGGCAGCACAGCTCTTTTTTGGTCAGGAAGAATCTGGTAGCAGTGGTAAGGATCAGGGTTATGATCACTTTATTGATATAACTGCTGGTGGAAATTTCAACAACCCTGATTCTCACTCTGCAAATTATGCTTTTACTGCAAATTGTGAAAACCAGATATCAGATAACTTGTGTTTTGAACTCAATGATTTGCAACACTTTGATCCCACTGACTTAGAAGAGATGGACATTTTGCATCATTTGGCTTTGCTTATTGTAAGAACTATCAAATTCTACAAAAAGAACAGGGAGAAAATTCCCAGGGTTACATGGGAACTTAAAAGTGGGGTTGGATAAGTCAAAAATTAAGTGTTAGAAGTGCAATATGCTAGGTCATTTTGCTAGGGAATGCAGGAGTCAAACCACTGGTCCAATAATAACTCATCCCAGCTCAAACCCTAGACCACAACATCAAAGCACTGTGCACTATACCCAATATACCCCTGCAGCCCATGTTAACACTGCTCATTATGCTGCAACCCCTGTGCCTGTGCATTATGTTCAAACCACTGTTCCACAAATTTAGTATGTTCAAACCCCTGTCCCTCAGGCACAAGTGCAACCTGTTGCACCTCAACAAGCTGCTCCAACAGTGGTACAACCAGATCAATAAAGCTTTTTCACCCAAGGTTTTGTTGACTAGAGCAGCATGCCTGATGAGCTTGGTGATGAAAATTTTGCACTCTATGCTCTTAATGATCCTTCTAATGATAAATGTTGTTTGATGGCATTAGAGTCAATACTAGAAGGAGTAGAAACTGAAGGTGAACAGCTAAGTGCTGAAACAGTGGATGAAGTGGCTGAAGCAGTGGTTACTGCAGTTGCTGGTGAACTACTGCTGGGAGAAAATTCAGAAACCCTGATTGAACCACTGTCTGACCCCTGGTCCAAAGAAGACAAAGAAGAAAAGGAAGAGAAGCAAGCAGGTGAGAAAGAAGTTAGAGCTGATGAAGAAGGTGATCATCAATGTGATTGTGCCATGATGACTGCTGCTAAGGTATCACCTCAAGTTCTTGAAAAATTGTGTTCAGAAAAATGCATTATTGCATTTGCTAACATCAAAGAGGTAAATGAAAACCTTAGGGATAAAGTCTTAACTGGTGAAGTCAAATTTGAAAAGTCAATAAAAGAACTTAGAAACAAATTGGCTGAAAAAGACAAAGAAATCAGCAGTCTCAAAGAAGAGCAGAGCATAACCAAGACTCAACTCCAAACTATGGTAGAAAAATACCAAGTTTGTAAAAAGGAGTTGGAGTCCACCCAGATCACTTGTGAAAGATGGGTGGAATCTTGTAAAGGGTGTGAGGTTATGCTTGAGAAACAGCTTGAAAGCAATGTCAAGTTTGGTATAGGATATAGAAAATATGATGATCTTGAAAACACTGCTGTCAAACAAGCTGGTTCAACTGAAATTATACCAACTAACAAGAATGGCCAAGAAGTAAAGATTACTGACAAACTTGGTAACAAAATCACTCTGGAAAGATCATCTATGGGGTCCTCAACTTTTGAGGAAATTGAGAAATACCAATTTAAACCCACATGGTCTGATGAGTGTGACATTCTTGAAAATTTCAAGCCTATGGACTTCACAACCACTGATGGTGTCACAGCTCCAAAATCAAAGGTCATTCCTATCAAAGACATCCCAACAGTGGTTCAAAACTCTGTTGCTAAGGAGTCTGAGAAAAGTAAGAAAAAAGAAAAGATCAAAAACCTGTTTTGTGATTTTTGTGAAAAGAGAAATCATCTAACAAAAGACTGTTTTCATCTAAAAGCATATGATCTAAACAAAACAAGTGTCCTTGTACCTACTGAAAGCTGCACCATCTGTGGTAAAAATAACCACAAAACTCAAGAATGTGTGTATCTCAAAAACTTTGATGTGAAAAAGAATGAATACACTGCTAAAACATCCTTGAGTCCATCAACATAATCTGTCAAATTCACCAAGAATCAACCACTGTTTGTGCCAGTCCAAACAGCTGTTACAAAACAGCTGAATCAAACATCTGTCCAAAGAGATGTTCAAGTGACTGATGCACCCCCTGCCAACCAATTCAGAAGAGGCAAGGGACAATCATCTTACCAAAGGATTCCACATGTTTATGAGACCTACAAAAGGCCCTCTAAACCAAGAGTGAACAGGCATCCTTTTGGGTATCAACAGGTGATTGGTCAAAACCCACAACAGTGGTTAGAGAGAAACAGTCCTAAAAATGTCCAAACCCCTGACCTAACCACTGCACATGCATCTGAACTCATCCCAGACACTGTTGAGACCCCATCCAAAGCCTTATTGGCTTTAGAGACCCTAATGAACTAATCCTTTTACTTCATGTGCAGGGAGCTTCTGCATGCTTAGATAGCCTTTGGTATGTAGATAGTGGAGGCTCCAGGCACATGACAGGATGTAAAGCCCTTCTCAAAGATTTCAAAATCCATGGAGGGGGTGATATATCCTTTGGTAATAATAGTAATGGGAAAGTTCTGGGGTCTGGTACAGTGCAGTCTGGCAATGTAAAATTTGAAAATGTCAATCTGATAGACAATCTAAAATTCAACATTTTGAGTGTTTCACAAATGAGTGATAAGGGGTATGGATCATTCTTCACAAAGGAGTGTTGGACCAGAAATGGTTGAAAAGATTGAAGCAATAATAAAAACTGGAAAAACCAAACTTGTTGCTCAAAGAAGTGGCAATGTTTATGTGGTGGATATGTCAAAAGAGAGTCCCAGAACTGATGCCTGTCTATTCTCAGCTGCATCAAACAAAGAGACATAATTATGGCACAGGAGATTGGGGCACACAAATCTCAAGACAATCACTGCCATTTCAAAACAGGGGTTAGTAAGAGGTTTACCTTAAAAACTGTTCACCTGTCCTGAGCATTGTGTTTCCTGCCTAAAAGGAAAACAACATAAAAGCTCCTACAAATCCATTGATGAGTCCAAAACAACCAAATGTTTGCAAATGCTTCATATGGATTTGTTTGGCCCAGTTAAAGTCATGAGTCTTAAGAAAAAGAGGTATTGTTTGGTTATTGTTGATGACTTTTCTAGGTTTACATGGAGTTACTTTTTACACTCAAAAGATGAGACTGCAGGCATTCTGCAAGACTTTGTGAAACAGGTTGAAAAGCAGTTTGACCTTCCAGTAAAAATCTTCAGAAGTGACAATGGCACAGAGTTCAGGAACAAGGAGTTGGATGATTTTTGTGTGTCAAAAGGAATTGTGAGGCAATACAGCATTCCAAGAACACCAGAACAAAATGGGGTTGTTGAAAGAAAGAACAGAACTTTGATTGAGGCTGCCAGAACCATGCTTGCAGATTCAGGTTTGCCATTAACTTTTTGGGCAGAGGCAGTAAACACTGCTTGCTATGTCCAAAACAGAGTTTTAATCAACCCCAGGCATCAAAAGACTGCCTATGAACTGCTGTATAAAGTAAAGCCATTGATTTCATATTTCAAGGTTTTTGGCTGTCCATGCTTCATTTTAAACTTAAAAGATTCTATCTCAAAGTTTGCAGCCAAAATTGATTGTGGTTACCACCTGGGATACTGAACCACTGCTAAGGCCTACAAAGTGTTTAACAAAAGGACCAAAACAGTGGAAGAGACTTTGAATGTAAAGTTCAATGAACTCTCATCAATGAAAATCCCAGCAAACCCTGCAGAATTGTTTGATCTTGATAAATTTACTTTTTGTTGGACCGTGTTCCGACCCTGAAAAGTCAGTCAAGGACGTTCATCTTCACGTATAAAGGTGGAATCAGTATACACGAAGTTACACAGCTTTTCTCTTTCAATTTTCTTCTCTTTTATTGCTTTCTGAATTGATTTTGACAGAGTTCGGTTACACAAGCAATGGTCAGGTCTCGCTTAAATGTACATGCATGAATGATCTGATCAGGTATTTATAGGGAGACAGGTTTCGCTTATATGGACTGACATATAAGCGAACCTACCTGATGACATATAAGCGAAACCATACCTGATGACCACAAGAGCGAAACCACATGTACATAAAAGCGAAACTCAACATAAAAACCTAATTTTGACTTTCAATATCCTATGTTGACCTATCTTGACCTAAGACATGATGTAGACGAAGTCAACAGACATTCCATGCATCAACAGACTCCCCCTTAGATGTTGACGAAGTCTTCAGCTCTGAGTCTTCAGTCTTGGTCTTTTCTCCATCTCTGTCTTTTCATCTTAAACATCTCTATCTTCACAGGTTCAGAATCTTGTCCTAGTTTCATCTTCAACATTCCCTTTGATCGTTGATCCAGACTCCCTCTTTCACAGACTCCCCCTCTCAGTATGCTAGAATCTGAGATCTTTATCTGGTTCAAGCTTTGACATTTAGCTTCCGTGGGAATAATGAAGTCCAAAACCTGTTTCTCAAACATCAATCATTACAAACTTATCTTTTCAACAATAAATCACAAACTATCAGCTTTAGCAATCCACTCAAGTATTCAGGTCCAAGTTAATGACCCTGATTACTCAATTAATCTACCAAGTTCGACCCTGGTTGATCATTTGACGAATCAAACTGATTTTGAAAACATTCCACACATTTTCTGAAAATAACAAGTATCAAGTTAATGAACTTGTTTTTGACTTTTCAATAAATCAAACTTCATCAAGATAAGCTCTCCTCATTCTTCAGTCCAGAATCTCCTGCATCTGCTTCAAACATCTGAGAATCCAACAATCAACTCTCCACTTTGGTTTGTCAGAAAATAAAGCAGAAATTAAATCTTTTTGGATTTTATAAAGTGTTCTAAACTAAGAAATGAAATACAGAAAACTTAAATTGTAGAAAGTAAACAAAGTAAACTATTTACAAACATATTATTGGTGAGCGTGTCAGGGAATCATATCAGCTTTTCAGACAAATTACAAGTACCGTTAAGCTTCATTTCATACTCAGACTTAAACAATTCACCTCGATTGTCGATATACTGATCCATCTTAAATTCTCACACAAATTTCAATTTACTCAGGATACGATTTAGATGTCTTATGAACTTAGCTCATTCATGCGTCCCACCTCTTGAATATACTCCCGTATCCAGAATCCCAATTATCAGTCTTACAGGTGAGTATACTACAATGATATCTGTACATAAATTAGGTAATGCGAGGGCCGAGGGATCTCAGGTCGATACTTCCGTATACGCAGAGAGATATCAACTTCGACTTTATGGTATGTCCCCTTTAGAGGATCTTTTAGCTACAACAGCAGCGACTATCAATTTTATTGTTTCATCGGCATGCTGAGGGTTTATGCTATGTTTCAAGCATTTGCAGAAAGTATTATCCAAGGACTAGGTCAGAACTACCGTTCAGCAGAAGTCCCGGAATAATACCCCAGACATCATTGAGTATAAAGACCTAGTATATCAGATTATGAGACCTTTCAAACAAGATTTCAGGGGTTACCTATATATCCAAGTAGTGTTCCCCACGAATTTCACAAGTTTGAAATTTTAGGTTTATATCCCGAATAAATCTACTAAATGTGCGAAAACCTATCGACACATCATTAGTGAGACTGTTTAACTCATTTAAACTTTACAAATCTTTAGCATACTGTAATTGTCTAGCCGATGTACTATCATTTTCCCTTTATACATAAGCTCTTTTTCAGATTTTATCATGTTTTTGTATTTTTGCATTTTTTACTGTTTTTGTATTTTCAAGAAAATAAACTATATACATCTATCTACTCCCCCTAAATACCAAAACAAGTAAAAAATCGACAAACCATTGCAGATTGTTTCTCGTCTTCATCCGCAACAGTACTCTCATCAACGCCCACAATTCCATCCGACACCGAAAGAAGCTTCATACCATTCAGTTTTAACAAATATCTAAACCGATTTTTATCAAAAGGTTTGGTATGTAAATCAGCTTTCTGTTCGTCAGTGTGGATTTTCTCAATTCGTATCAACTTTTTCTCAAAACAATCATGAATAAAGTGATGACGAATTTCTATGTGTTTAGTTTTAGCGTGATGTACTGGATTCTTTGTTATATTTATTGCGGCCTCATTATCAACAAAAAGAGGTGTGTTAAGAAACTGCAAACCATAGTCGCGCATCTGTTGCTGTATCCACAAGATCTGAGAGCAGCAACTGCTAGCAGAAACATACTCCGCTTCACATGTAGATAGCGCCACAGACGTTTGTTTCTTACACTGCCAGGTAACCAATCTAGATCCAAAGAAATTGACTTTGCAGCATCCGAAATCCGAATCGGAATACCCTTCGAGTGTAAAGTCGCCTTTCCTAGGATACCACAACTCCAATGAAGAAGTTCCTTTCAGGTAGCGCAATATGCTTTTCACAATGATCATATGCGAAGCTCTCAGGTTAGATTGATATCTTGCTGCGAGGCACGTTGGGTACATGATATCAGGACGTGAAGCAGTTAGGTACATTAAAGAACCTATCATGGAACGATAAAACGTTTCATTAGCCCTGTCTCCGGTGAGATCTGGGTGAATCCCATGATTTGTTGCAAGTGGGGTAGCAGCTGGAGTAGAACTTGACATCCCAAATTTCTCTAGAATATCATGAACGTACTTCATCTGATGAATGAAAATTCCCTCAGGAAGTTGTTCAACTTGTAGACCCACCCAGAAAGAATTTCATCTCCCCCATTGATGACATTTCGAATTTTTGCTTCATCACTGATTCAAAATCTTTGCACAAACTTTCATTTGTTGACCCAAATATTATATCGTCCACATAAATCTGAACTATCAGAAGATGACCGTCGACCTCTTTAGTGAAGAGAGTGGCATCCACTTTTCCACGAATGAACTTGTTGGCTAGTAGGTGTTGAGACAAAGTCACGTACCAAGCTCTCGGGGCCTAGTGTAAACCATACAGCGCTTTGTCCAATAAGTAGACCTTGTTTTTGTGGATTGGGTCGGTGAAGCCCGGCGGCTGTCCGACATAAACCTCCTCTTTGACCTTCCCATAAAGAAACGCCGATTTTACATCTAGCTGATATACTTTGAAGTTCTTCCAAGACGCAAATGCAAGGAAAATTCTGATTGCTTCTAGTCTTGCCACAGGAGCATAGACTTCTGTAAAATCAATCCCCTCCTGTTGACTAAAGCCCTGAACAATGAGTCGAGCTTTGTTCCTTACACCAACTCCTCTATCGTCTCTCTTGCACTTAAACACCCATTTTGTATTGATTTTTCGATGACCATCCGGCAAATCAACTAACTTCCACACTCCCAACTTTTCGAATTGGCTAAGTTCCTCCTGCATTGCATTGACCCAAGAGTCTTCTGTAAGCGCCTCTTTGTAAGTTCTTGGTTCAACCTGCGAGATAAAACAACTCAATGAGAATTCAGTTTGCAAAGGAGCAACTTTTGTATAAAAACATGTAAGCCCTTTATCAATCTGTCTTTGAGTGCGAACGCCTGTCTGCAATTCTCCTATGATCAACTCCTCTGGATGATATGAAAAAGTTTGCGGCATCACTTCACTTGGAACATCTACATTGCCCTCCAGATTAGTAACATTCTGCTCTGCATCTTGTTCACCAACTTGGTTTGTTTGACTTGAAATCTGAATTTGCTCCCCCTCAGAATCTGAATCACCATGATCAAATACTGGCATGTTTTCAGCTTCTTGATTATCATTCTGAACCGACTGATTATCTTGCGCAACTTCATTCTGTTGGACATCATCATATTCACCAGCATTACTCGGACCTGCTTCATCGTCATTTGAAGTTTCCCGTGGTCTTCTAGAATACTCAGCTGGGAACCTTGGCTGTGACTCATATTCACGCAAAATATCCAACTCATCAAAGAAATCTTCATCATCCTCTGATTCTTCTCTCATGTCAAACAAATCCCACAGTTTGTCATAATGATAACGCCATGAATCACCAGGATTCTGCGGCGGCATAGTATAACCTTGGCATTCAACATTTGCAGCTTCAATAATCCGCTTCTCACTTGGAACGAAGACACGTCGCATCGGATTTGCATAACCAACAAATATTCCCTCAATGCACTTCGGACCAAACTTTCCATGAGGCTCTATAACTGTACAGGGTGACCCGAACGGTTCTAGATACTTCAAATTCGGTTTGCGGTTATTGATTAGCTCAAAGCATGTTTTGTTGAACTTCTTGACAGTGAGAACCCTGTTGAGCGTATAGCATGCGGCGGAAACAGCTTCAGCCCAAAAATTTATCGGTAACTTTGAATCTGTGAGCATAGTTCTAGCCGTCTCGATTAGTGTCCGATTTTTGCGTTCTACGACTCCATTCTGTTGCGGAGTGTACGGAGCACTAAACTCATGAAATATACCTCTTTCATCACAAAATTCTTCCATCTTACTGTTCTTGAATTCAGTACCATTATCACTTCGAATTCTTTTGATACGCCGTTGGTACAAATTCTCAATCTTTTTGAACAATGCCATCAAACTGTCAAACGTTTCGTCTTTCGTCTTCAAGAAAGAAACCCACGAAAATCTGGAATAATCATCAGTAACGACCAAATAGTAGTAATCTCCTGTAATGCTTTTGACATTCACAGGACCAAACAAATCCATGTGAAGTCTTTCCATAGGTCTCGAAACTGAATTGACTTGCTTTGTGGGGTGTGACTTTTTCTTTTGCTTGCCTTTAACACAGCTAATGCACTCCCCTTCCAGATGAAAACCTTTGACATGAACTCCAAGAACCAAATCGTTGTGCACCAAGTGATTCATCTTCCTTAGGTGAATATGCCCCATCTTGCGGTGCCACAATCTCGATTCTTTCTCTGTTGCTCTAGACACAAAACAATGTGCTTGACCAGTAGATGTAGTTGCTACACTCATATCTAACACATATAAATCATTCACTCTAGGTGCCCGCATGATAATCCATTCTTCAGGTATAACAAATCCTGGTTTCAAGATCAAACATTCTTTGTCTGTGAAGTGAGTAGTATACATATTGTCACAAATCTGCGAGATACTTAGCAGATTGTTCTCCACCTCAGTGATGTAGTTAACTCTTTCAAACGTCACAATCCCGTTGGATAACGTTCCTTCACCAATAATTCTACCACCTTCATGACCAGCAAATCCCACATAACCACCATTGATATTTCTCACATCATACAGCAATGCAGTCTTCCCTGTCATATGTCTTGAAGCTCCACTATCCATGATCCATCTGGATACAAGTTTTGGAAGATCATGCACATAACAAACTTTGACTTAAACCTTAATAAAGATGCCGATTCATGCTTCGCGATCCAGGAAGCTCCGGCAATTCAAACTGTTTAGTCGAACATGGAGTCCACCCAGGCCTCATCAGCCTTAGGTGTAACCTTGACTTTCGCAATTTGAATTTTGAAGTTTTCAGCCTTAAGAGGTGGAAAATTTGCATCATAATCAATTTGAATTGAATCCTCAGAAGATGAAATCTTTTTCTCACTTTTTGGTTTCCAAACTTGTTGAGATAATGCAACCCGCTTGTAAAATTTGTCATTTTTAGTTACCACTTTCTTTACGGGTTCATTTTTCACTTTGATGTTGTCATTTTTCACACACTTTTTCTCAACAACGATTTGTGCTTTACCCTTTTCGTCAACTTTCTTCTTTTGAATCTTCACAGTTTCAGTCTTAGGCTTCACATTGGTACACTTTCGTCCAATGTGACCAACTTGATTACATCTGAAACATGTTCGAGTATCAACAACTTGACTTGTGCCTTCAGACTGAGACTGTGAAGCTCTTTTCGCAAAGAACTCTTCATTCGATTTTGAAAAAATCTCTTTCTCTTCATCAGCAAGTGAACTCGAACTGTTCACAAACTTTTTCTTTTCAGCAAACCTCTTGTTTTGAAAACTCTTTTTCTGATAACTCTTACTACCCCTATAACCACCCGACCAATTGTTTCGATTGTTATTATAAAAACGTGGTGGCACAACAGGCTTTTTGTAGTAAGCTTTATCTTTCTCAAAATTCATTTGCCTTTTTGTTTGTTTCAAACTGTTCACATCTGACAACTCAACTTCAACCAATTTGAAAACATTTGTCAACTTTTTCACATTAACATTCTCAATGGGAAACTCAGAATTCGAATACAACTTATCAGATCCAACCATCTTGTACATCACAAGAACCGGTTCATCACTTAAGTTGTTTTTGGATTTTGGTTTCTGAATGTATTTGTCCAAGAAACACCCATCTTCCTCAGTAGTGTCACTATCCGTTTTTAGCACATTTTCAACAACACCTTTTACAATATCATTTTGGACACTATCGTCATTGGAAGATGTGAACGTGACATCAATTGAATCTGGAAGATTCATTTCACTTTCTTCTTTAATTTCAACCAACCCTGATTGCTTTTTCGTGTAGTTATCAAGAACAGGTGGTGGAACTTGATGAAAACCCACCCCAGTTCCATCAGAATACACATCTTCGCCGGCTTTGTCTTTCCCGATGGGTTTGGGAATAATGTGTTGCAAAACAAAGCTTGCGGAGCTGTAACTGTTAAGCTTCAACTGGATTCGCTCGTTTTCAATTTCAGCCTCTTGAAATTTAAGTTTCAGTTTAGCAATTTCATCCAGTTGTTGGTTGATTGATTCTTCTTTTACTCTAAGCACTGCTTTTAGGTGTTCATTTTCTTTATAAGTTTTACCATTTCGATCATCATTATCTTTCATTGTGCTTTTGAGTTTTTCAAACTTCTCAGAAATCTGACGGTTTTCAAGAATTAACTTTTCATTTTCTTGTTTAATTTTGTCATGATCAATTTTATCATTTTCAATTTGGCTAGTTAATTCTCTTATCCATTCAGTTGAAGCTTTAACTGTTTTGTCACGATCAAGAATCTGATTCTCAACGCTTCTGACCTTTGCTGTCAGATCATCAACTTTCTTTCCGTTGAGATACGTGACAGTGTTACAAAATTTGCACTCTTTGTTGCAATTTTTGCAATCAGCATTTCCATCAATTTTCTTACCTGACGCATTTGTTGACAAGTTTGAACTGACCTGGCTTTTTGACTCAGACACGGAGTTAGAGTCTACCTCAAGTGCCTTAGCGGCCAGCACTTTGTCAGCCATTTTTCCCAGATTCTCTGCAGTCAACTCCTGCGTTGTGTCAATAACTCCAGTATCAACTTTCTTTGATTTTTCCTTCTCTTCTTTCTCCTTTCTCTCTTTTTCTTCTTTCTCTTTCTCGTCTCCAGTTCCCCACCATTTATTCTGCCAATACTCATCCTCTTCTTTGTACTCCTTGATTATGGCTTCGATATCAAGCGTTTTGTCATCGATCGCAATATTTCCATATTCATCAAGATAACACTCTCTGTCCGGATCCCATCTATTTGCTCTCCTCGCTTCCAGATAGATACCAGAAAGTCTAATGATTTTGTTTTCAGCTATCATTTTTCTGTATTATACTTCTGCTCTTCAGTTCGGTTATCTTTCCAAGGAATAGGTTCGTCGTTTTTCGCCATGAATGCATAACCAACCGCATCTTCTTCCGGTAGAACCTCTTGACTCCAATCATAACCTTCGTCATCGTAAATTACCGCAAGAGCTCTAGATTTCTCTCTATTGTCTTCAACCTGCTTCAATCTAGGCGGCTCGGATTTATTCTGATGATATATTGCCTTCTTGTAATAATCATCTCTGAAAGGATTCTCCGACTCATCAGCATAAGCGTTTCTGCATTCTCGCTTGAAGTGACCTTTCTGCTTACACTTGAAGCATGTCACTTTGGATTTATCGAACCCCAGCTTGGTAGATGGACCACCAATTGTCTTCCTGCCGGTAATTTCCATGAAACGCTGTGCTCGACGAACAGCACTGGCCATAGCCCAACGAATATCGATCAGCTCCATTTCTTCAGGATCTATCTGATCATAATCTTCTTTCGTTAAGTTGGTGTTGCATATCTTCCCAGCTACTAATCCTTCATACGATTCCAACACCGATGCTAGGAAGATCATCTGCTGTTTGGCCGACTCCTCATCAAAATTCTGAGCATTCTTCAAGTCTATTGCAATGTTGCATTGAAAACGATTCATTGCATCAGAATAACTTGCAGATGATGAAGATCCACTGTGATAACCACTGTGATTTCCACTGCTTTGACTTTCTTTGTTTGCTGTGGACACATTCTCAACAGAAAATGCAGTTTTGGGAGAAGTTGCTTTTGGCATCATGCTCTTTGGATAATACAGATCCAAATTTTGTTGATAAGATGAGTGATTGACTTTGTATGTCTTCTTCAGTTCCAACTCGTGACTCTCGAGTTTCTCAATCAGCAAATCTAATGTCAACTTTTCTGGTGCCTTGATGGTATTCTTCAGCATCAGCGTATAATATCTCCAATCCATCTCGTCAGGCAACGAATCGAACAATTTGTCGATAAGATCATCTTCAGAATATTTGATATCATGTCTTACTAATTCCAGCTTCAGATGACCAAACCTTTCTATCATTTTACAAACTGACTCTTTCTTTAAACACCCAAACATATCAAACTCTTTCTTAAGTAGTTTCATTTTATTTTTCTTTATTTCTTTACTACCTAAACATTTCTTTTCTAATTTTGCCCAGAGGTCTTTAGCGTTTGAATAATCGATCAATGAGATTATGTCCTCCCGAACGGACTGAAACAACAAAGCCACACATTTTTGTTCAGCTACAAATGAATCAATCTCATCAGTTGATCTTAAAGTTTCACCATTTTTGTTTCCATTTTCATAACCGTTTTTCAAACTCTTCCAGCTGGGAAATGCGAATGCCATCAACCAATCTTCAAACTTTCTTGACCACCGACTGTATTCCTCGATAGCCATTAGCTTTGGAGGTTTATTGAATGTTCCGAAGGCACTTTCCGATTCCCAAGCTTCCTTTTTCTTCTCTTTAGGCGGATTCTCCTTGTCATTGCTAGACGAAGAATCATCGTTTCCGGAATTTCCAGCAAATGCGTACATGTCGCTAAACGGGTTCAAGAATATGTCATCCATCTTGAATGTACCTGCAAAATCAGCAAACACTTAGTAAAATTTTCGTAATTTTGAAAAACAGCGACACAAAAACGAAATATCAATTATTGTGACAGATAAGCAAAAGTGTCAAATAAGCGAAACCACACTTGTCACAATAAGCGAAATCAACAGTGTCCGAATAAGCGAAATAGGTTGTTCAGATAAGCGAAATACCAAGATGTCCTAATAAGCGAAATCAAGCAATTGACAAATAAGCGAAATAGTATATGTCCAAATAAGCGAACCAGGCAATGTCCAAATAAGCGAAACTGACACTGTCCTTATGAGCGAACCTACCAGATGTCACTATGAGCGAACCTACCTGATGTCACTATGAACGAAATCAGTCAACTTATGTCCGTAAAAGCGAAATATCAAGATGACTAGTCCGTATGTCCAAAAAAGCGAAACATGGTTTTTAGTTGATTTTTACCATTTTTAATCCGTATTTCAACCTGAATCTTTCTAGGGTTTGTTATTACTGTATTTAGCACGTTATACTCGAAATTCAGACAATTTCAACTGTAGGAACCAGTTTAAAATGAAAAAAATATGAAAGAAAGTGAGTAGAAGTGAGAGAATTTTGTCGAATCAGCTGTAGTAGTATGAACTCCTCGTCCTGAAGCTCTGATACCACTTGTTGGACCGTGTTCCGACCCTGAAAAGTCAGTCAAGGACGTTCATCTTCACGTATAAAGGCGGAATCAGTATACACGAAGTTACACAGCTTTTCTCTTTCAATTTTCTTCTCTTTTATTGCTTTCTGAATTGATTTTGACAGAGTTCGGTTACACAAGCAATGGTCAGGTCTCGCTCAAATGTACATGCATGAATGATCTGATCAGGTATTTATAGGGAGACATGTTTCGCTTATATGGACTGACATATAAGCGAACCTACCTGATGACATATAAGCGAAACCATACCTGATGACCACAAGAGCGAAACCACATGTACATAAAAGCGAAACTCAACATAAAAACCTAATTTTGACTTTCAATATCCTATGTTGACCTATCTTGACCTAAGACATGATGTAGACGAAGTCAACAGACATTCCATGCATCAACACTTTTGAAAATACTGTTGTCAAGACTAACAGTGCAGGTCCATCAGAGGATTCATCACCAGACTATGGGTATGAAATCATCATTCCTCAACAAAAGTCTGTCCAAATGGGAAGAGCAGCAGATGTTCAAAACAGCTGTCAAAGCTCAACCACTGCTACCTCAACAGTTTTTGACCAAAGTAGCCCCTTAACACCTGCTTCCACATCATCAAACACTGTTGATAAAAGTCCTCAAACAGTGGATCAAAGTCAGCATGTGTCCACACCTTTACCTCCTATTCCACCACCTTTTGAAGCCACTGCTGGATCATCAAAGTCACCAGCAGTGGTTAGCTCAGATGATTCACATCTGCAGCCCTCCCCACTTAATGCCATTGTTCCATACCAAGGAGAGCTCATCTTCTTGAAATCTCATCCACCAGACCAAATTATTGGCAACATCAATGAAGGGGTGCTCACAAGAAGTCAATCCCAAAACATTTGTCTTTTTGCTGGTTTTCTATCACTCCATCAGCCAGTCAAGTACCAAGAGGCACTAAAAGACAACAGCTGGGTAGAAGCCATGCAAGAGGAGCTCCAACAGTTTAGAAGACAACAAGTTTGGGAGCTTGTTCCATTGCCAGAGGGTGTAAGTCCTATTGGCACAAAATGGGTCTTCAAAAATAAAACTGATGAAAGGGGTATTGTTGTCAAAAATAAAGCCAGGCTTGTGGTTCAAGGGTACAGACAAGAAGAGGGCATTGATTATGATGAAACATTTTCCCCTGTAGCAAGACTTGAAGCAATCAGACTATTTTTGGCCTTTGATGTTAACCACAACATCAAGGTGTACCAAATGGATATCAAATGTGCATTCCTCTATGGTAAGATTCAAGAGGAGGTTTATGTTTGTCAACCTCCAGGTTTTGAGGATCCATTTAATCCAAATCATGTCTACAAGCTGAATAAAGCTTTGTATGGCCTGAAACAAGCACCAAGGGCCTGGTATGAAACTCTTTCCACCTTTCTACTTTCCATTGGTTTCACAAGAGGTAGAATAGATAAAACACTGTTTTTAAAATGGAGAGGAAAGGATTTGATGATTGTCCAAATTTATGTGGATGACATCATTTTTGGAAGCACATGTAATAAAATGTGTGAAGAGTTTAGGACGGCTGAGTTTGAAATGAGTGCAATGGGTGAACTCCAGTGCTTTCTTGGTCTCCAAGTAAGGCAACTGCAAAATGGCACTTTTATCCATCAAGGCAAATATGCCAAAGATCTGTTGAAGAAATTTGAGATGGATGATTGTAAGCCATGTAGTACACCCATTGCAACCAATAAAGTAGTCATATCTGATGAGAAGGATGAATTGGTTGATCAAACTTTGTATAGAAGCATGATTGGGTCTTTATTGTACCTAACTGCATCCAAGCCAGACATCATGTTTGCAACATGTGTTTGTGCTAGATCCCAATCAGCCCCTAGAAAGTCAAACCTTATTGCTGTAAAAAGGATATTCAGATACCTAAAAGGTGCTCCCACACTTGGTATCTGGTATCCAGCTAATGGTAAAATTGAGCTTTCAGGTTTCTCAGATAGTGACTTTGCTGGATGTGACAAGACAATGAAGTCCACTTCAGGAGGGTGCCAATTCTTAGGCAATTGCTTAGTGTCTTGGCAAAGCAAAAAGCAAGCAGATGTTTCCACATCCACTGCTGAGGCAGAATATATAGCTGCTGCAAGCTGTACAGCCCAACTGCTCTGGCTTCAAAATCAGTTGCTGGATTTTGGTATCACTGCCTTAAAGACACCACTCATGTTGGACAGCCAGGCAGCAGAAAATATCATCAAAAATCCAGTTTCCCATTCAACCACCAAGCACATTGACATCAGACATCACTTTGTGAGGGATTGCTATGAAAAAGGTTTGATTTCTCTGCACCATGTTCCAACTAAGGATCCGCTGGCAGATGTGCTAACCAAAGCATTAGACACATCCACCTTTGAAAGCTTGATCTCTAGGATTGGCATGCTAAACATGGAATAACAGGCAAAATCCTGTTTTTCTATGAATAAAAGCATTAAAATGTTTTCATAAAATCAAAAATCCATCCTTAAAAATAGCTAAAAATGAATTTTTCATTAAATCCTTAAAAGTCTACCATAACCACTGCTTTGTTCAAAAGTCTGCTCTACTTAAAAATCTGTCCACTGCTGAAAGTCAACCCCTGCTCTTTCATTTCTTTGATATACACTGTTGTTCAAAATCAGTGTTTTATCCACTGATAGTAAAAATCACCCACTGCTCTCTTTGTTACAGTTATAACCACTGATCTTGTTTCCATCAGTGGTCTTCATAAAAAGAGTTGTCCTTTTCTTCATCAGGGGTTGGCACATGGACAGTACATTGTGGTCAGACCTTTTGTAACCGCTGCCACATCAGCATTCACTTTTTCTCTATAAAACCCCCATTCAAAACCCCAAACAGGGTTTTACTGTCGAATTGAATTCTTAAAAATTCCTTTCTCAAAGCAGTTTTTATCCCATTCCCTCAAATTTCTGCACAACCTTCTTCGATCGTCTTCTCCAAAATGACAAAATCGAAGTCATCTGCAAAACCCACTTCCAAATCTTCTCGTAAAAAGGCCGCTCAAATGGCTACACCCATTGAAATCCAATACAAATCACCACACAATTATCTGGGTCTTTTGACAAAACCAGGCACCACCGATGCTTTCGATTCCATCATTGACATCATGTCTGCATCAAAGTACAAAACTTTGTTAACAGCAGATGCTCCAATCTACTTGGACACCCAAAGAGAGTTTTGGAAGAATATTACCCTTGACAAACAAGGCGAGGATGTCATAGCCATTAACTCTTCTCTAATGGGTAAACCTGTCAAAATCACAACACAATCCATCTCGGAAGTCTTTGAACTCAATGATCAGCAAGGTAAAACTTCTTTTCAGAAAAATGATTTAAAAACTGATTTCCTTGAAAGGGGTTATGCAGAGCAAATAAAAAAGGATACCTTACAAAAAGGTAATTTTCCACCTGCAACAAGATTTTTGTTCCATACTCTGCTTATGTGTGTTTCAAACAAAACCACTTCTTTTAATGAGATACCATTAAAGATTCAAAACCTGGGATATGCTATTCTACAAGATGAAAATTTCAATTACTCCTAGGAAATCTTTAATGATTTGGTTAAAAATGTTGATAAAAAGTCATTCTTACTTTTTCCAAGATTTCTAAGCTATTATTTTGAAAAGAAATTTGGTAAGGATGATGCTTCTGCAATAAAACAAGGTGTATCTTTTCAAATAAACAGATTAACTGCTGAAACTTTTACAAGAATGTCAACACCTTGCAAAACAAAAGTAGAGGTGCCTGAGCAGACTTTAGCAGCTACCACTGCTCCTCAGGTATCTGCTGCTGAGCCCACTGCTCAAGGTGATCAAAGTAGCAAAACAACTGCTTTGAAACCCACACCTAAAATTACCAAAAAGCCAAAGCAAAAGAAACCCCCCCCCCCTAAACCTATCAAAAAGGCAACTCTGGAGGATGAGATACCAGAGCAACTGCCAGTGACAGCACAAAAGTCACAAGAAACCATTGCTGCCACTTCCTCACAGCAGTTGGTATAAATATCTCAACCCATGGCTGAAACTCCTCCTGCTTCTTCTAAAAAAGAACAGGTTGTACAAATAGGGACACCACAATATGATGCTTTGGAATCACTTGCTTCCATCATCCACAACCCAATGCCCGGGGCCAATTCACTTTCTAAACCCAACCTCACCTCCACAATTCCCCCACCAATTAAATTATTGTTGGATGCTATTGATCTGAACCAGGCATAAACCAGTCCTTCTCACTCACCTATCAATGAGAACATACTTCAACAAATGACTGGGTCTGATGTATCAATCATAGCTAACCCACCAACAAGACCTGAGGAGGTTACACCCCTTGAGTTACAAGTAACTCTTGGTGGTAATCCAAGTGAAGCAGCCACTACAAGTGCTGAACCCACTGGTTTGCACTTGGACAGTGGTTACATCAATAAGACTTCCTTAGAGGCAATTCCTTCTATAGCACCTCTGATAACCACTAGTGAGTTTGTTTTAACCACTGGTACCATCAAAAGGTTATCAAGTGTTGAGGGAAGAAGTCCCCAGTACCAAGAAAAAGGGGCATCAGTGGATGACTATTGGAATACAATCCCTAAGTCAACCACTGTTCAAACCACTGTTAGTGGGAAATCAGATGATCCCATTAAGTTGGGTGATGGTTTAAAGTACCAAGAATTGACGGATAGAATTAGCAAACTGGATACCTCTGTTGCAGAAATCAAAGAAATGATGCAACAGTTGTTGAAAGTTCAAAAGGTGTAACCCACTGCTGTTTCAACTCAAGCACCTGCTCCACCACAAGCACCTGCTGCAAATGAGTTATGGACTCTATTTCAACCCCTGCTCCAACAACAACAACAAATGGCTGATCAGCAGCATGCAATACATGTTCAAATGCTGAGAAACATGATGGAGTCAAGGTTTAAAGACACTCAAGCTGACATCAAGGCTATAAAGGCCCATATACTGAACACCACTGGCACTGCTCCACCCACTGTTCTCTTCCTTGATAACCCCCTCCAGATAATGCCAAAAAGGGGGAGAAAATCAAACAGTGGAAGAAGAAGGGAATTAATGATGGTCTCTATATTGAGCCAGAAAAGGAGAATATGACTAAAAACATTCCCTTGCCAGATGGCAGCAAAAAGATTGATGTTACCACAAATGCACTTGCTGAAGCAAAAGCAAGTGTAAAAAGGGACAGAGAGGCAAAGAATATGTCCAGGTGGAATGAGGAGAAAAGAGCTTATATGGAGCTGAATGTGCAGGGTTGTTCTGAGCCAAAGGATGTTCAAAATCCTAAGCCAAAAAGAAAGAATCCCACTAGAAAAGTGAGGGAACCTAAATCCACACCATCCAGACTCACAAAGCATACTTCCAAACCACCTTCCGAAAGCCCCCAACATCAATCTTCCACTCAAACAGCTGTTGTAACTCCTGTTGTATCAACAACTGCTGGTACTTCAGTAGTTTCAACATCTGCTATCACTTCAACACACACCACTTTAACACACACCACAACCACTGCTTTATCACCACCACCAAAAATCATCTCACCACCAAAACCACCATCACCACTAAAAACAACCTCACCACCATCACCTCCTGCCAAAAAGCAGAAGACATCAGATGTTACAACATCTGTTGTAATGACAACAGTGGTTGAAACACCAGTTGTTTCAACAACTATTAGTCAACCACCTTCCACCACTCAAATCACCACCACTGATCCACCCAAAACATCATCAGCCTCTCCTACAATAAAAAAGAGAAGGATTTTCATTCCTGATGATGACTCTACATCACCACCACCAACATGTTCACAATCCCTTGCACTGATTCCAAACCCTGTTCCTCTCTCATCAGCTCAAGTACAACAACCAATCCCCATCATCACTCCTGCAGGTTTCCAATATCCTCTTGAACTCGTTGCAGTAAGAGAAGAGATCAAATCTTGCTACTATGAGGATGATCCTGCTAAAAGGAAGTTACCATCAGTTGAAGGAGATCCTAGGCCTAACAATATTGAAGAATATTTGAAAGTTAAGGCTCAGCAGGCAGAGGATATCTCCAAAAGAAGCTCTCAAGGGAAAACTGACAAAGAAATTCAAAGGCATTATCAATTTCTATTCACTCAAGTCAGATCCTTAGAGCAGTTTGCAAAAAATGTTTGTCAGCAAATCTCAGAGAGAGCAGATGAAACTTTGAGAAAAGACTACATTGAAAGCATTATGGCTTCTAAGAAGTATAAGGGAGAAAAGCAGATGTACAAGGAGTGGACCATTCCTGAGCTTGAAAAAGAAGCAGCCAGGATTCAAGAAATGATAAAGAATAAGGTCAAACACACTCCTCCAGATTGGTCAAAGTACAAAAAGAATGTGCCTGAAAAGACATTAGAGCTGAAGAGAATGAAAGAGGAATTGGTTGCTGCTGACTATGGGTCTAAAAATCATGTGGCAAGATAGAAAGAAGACAAAGTCAGGACCACCTACAAAAGGTTGGAGGAATTAAGGAAGAAAGATCCTAAAGTTCCACAAAAACCTGACTATCCTGAAGCAGAGGTTTCAACAAGACCACCAAAGCTGCAAATCAGGAGAACCACTGCTCCAGCTGGTGCTGCCATCTACAAAAGAAGACAACAACAACAGTTGGGTACTGAAACAGTGGCAGAATTAATGGCTGGAGATGACCTTGTAAAAGAGGGTATTAAAATAATGATAGTTGAAACTCTTGGCCTAAATCAACCTGCAAGCACTGCTCAAACAGTCATCACAAGGCCTGCATCACCAAACTCCTCATCTAATAAAAATCTCCCAAGAAACCCACCAGACTCAAAAGTACTAAAGTGGAAAACTGACAAACAGACCCATGTACTGACATTGATCAAGTCTAGTGGAGAAATGAAGAAAATAACAAGGGAACAAGCACTTGGCCTAAGTCTTGAAGATTTGCAGGATCTCCTTGATCTTCCACTGTGCAGGGATGAAGATGACATAGATGCCTTAGCCTTTGAGTTACAACTTAAAGGGAAAATAAGGGAACTGTTGATGAGGCAATAAAGATCTACCAATAATGAAGAGTTTTGGCATTGTCTGTTCCAGAGGGAGATTATTGGGATTGAACCCTATCAGAGGAACAGATAATTAAAGCCAAAACTGGATCAGAGCAGTGGATCCAGAATAAGAAGATGTTAGGTAAACAAGTCTCTCCCCTTGAAAGTGGTTTCAACATCTGCTGACCTCCTATCTACTGATCGATACAACTGCTGATCAACATCTGAAGACTAAAGCCCTGCTATTCAATCTGCTGCTTTGGGTCAAGCATTGTTGGATGTATCAAGTGCTGCTGGGTTCACATCAGTGGAAGGATTCAGCAGTAGTTTAGTTTGTCTTTATGTAATGAATTGTAATAACAGTTGTTAGCATAAGCAGTACTTGTATAGATCAGAGGTTAGAGTTTGTTAGGAGGTTAGATGTCACTTTCATGGTGACGTCAGCAAAGATGCCACAGTGGTTTGTCCGTGCCTATAAATAGAACAGTACCATGTACTGTTCTATCAGCTCTTCACCATCTTCTTCCTGCACGAACAAATCACAGTGAGCTTAGGCTGAGGGAAGTTTGCTACATACATGCAAGTGTAATCGTTGAATGAAATAAATTCAATCATTCGATTCATTGTTGAAAATGTGTGTTGAAAGCAATTCTCCTGTTTGATTGTTAAAAGTTTGTTTCCATTATTTTCCGCTGCACTACTCATCCATTTTTATCTTAATTCAAACGTAAAACACAATCAAAACCAAACTCAGATCCTAACACTAAACGGGTCGAATAAGTGTATAATGGATTTATAAGCCAATTGTTTATAAACCAGATTTTGATGCAACAAAGATGGTAAACGGGGCCGTATTTAGATTACGGTCGCGTAGGAACAAGAATCTGGTAAAACGGACGTGTAAATTGAAAGTTATGCCATTTTACATTTGAAATGTTCATGAAAACATAGCTGGGTATCTGCAGCAACAAATTAACAAACATTCAGTCGAAATGGACCTGTCGCGCCTCGCGACGGAGAAGTCAAAATCGGTCGCGCCGCGCCATGGGTTGTGGCGGCCCGCGAAAAACTAAGCCTAGTCTGTCACGGCCCGCGACAGACTACAAGGCTGGCAAAAATTAATTTTTTGTTTGTTTTGAACTCTGGACTTGTTTAAATTCATTATTTAACTATCAAAACTAACTTTTTAGTTGGTTTTGATCATAGGTAAATATCAAGGGATTCCCGGATGAAGATCCAGCTCAACGAAGAACTGAACACGATCAAGATACAAGCTTCCGCACGTCGTTTCGTCGTAACTTTTAAACGACGAACTCAATTACATCATGTTATATTCTTTTTAAATTGTAAAAGTTTTAATTTAACCGTATTTTTCAATGCCCATTTAAAACATAGGTATCAAACATTACATTTTAAAAGTCACGACACAACCACATAAGTTAAGTTGTTATGATCCTCGCGGATCTTATTACAAACATCCCAGGTAGTTTAAAAGTTGTCCAACATAATTAAATTTAACAACATGCATCATCAAACACAAGATACGCCATGATTTCCCGAAGCCGAACTCAAGCACCTGTAGAACACGTTAAAATCAAGTGTCAACACAAAGGAAGGTGAGTTCACTTATTCGTTTACTAACAGATTTTATTCCAAGGAAAACTCTCTGTTTAGGTGTTTATTTAAAACATCCATTTATTTCTTAGAAAGTCCATTTTACTTTCTTATTAAAAATCCATGGGCCTTCCGCCGGTTCATCAATCCGACAACTGTGATACATATTGCCCAGGATTTGTATATTAAATTATAGCGTCAATTTTCAGACTCGTATGTTAGCTAGACGATATGAACTATATATTAACCATGCAGGGATAATCAAAACTAGACAATGAACAGAATATTAATTCGTCGTTTGACATTGACACGGGGCGACCGGTCACGACGGGGTTGTCAACCTGATAGATCTACCAACAATTCCTCACGTACAATACTTAACTGATTAAACGACATCATGGGCGCATGGTTCTTTCTCGAAGAACAATATGATGTCTGCCTCACGTACAATATATATATCCTACTAATATGACAATTTAATACACGTAGTTGCACGAATCCCCTGAATCTCCATCACTCGAAACTCAGGTCGGCATCCGTCCCAACTTTACGGTCTGTTTCGCCTGGGAAACACCGTACCATCCCAATGTCCCACATTTATTCATCAAAAACGTTTTACTTCGAAACGTATAACTTATCAAATCTAATATATTTTCAGCAAAAATATATATTTTATATTAAAAGGTATGTTTTATTTCGAAAACATTATTAAACCCTTTTAACGACGTGTTCTACCCCCAAAATATATACAAAACAGTAAAAAGAGGGGTTTAGTGACACTCACCTTTGGGTGCGTATTTTAATATCGCAATCCCAGAGAAATAGGTTGTTCAGATAAGCGAAACCACACTTGTCACAATAAGCGAAATCAACAGTGTCCGAATAAGCGAAATAGGTTGTTCAGATAAGCGAAATACCAAGATGTCCTAATAAGCGAAATCAAGCAATTGACAAATAAGCGAAATAGTATATGTCCAAATAAGCGAACCAGGCAATGTCCAAATAAGCGAAACTGACACTGTCCTTATGAGCGAACCTACCAGATGTCACTATGAGCGAACCTACCTGATGTCACTATGAACGAAATCAGTCAACTTATGTCCGTAAAAGCGAAATATCAAGATGACTAGTCCGTATGTCCAAAAAAGCGAAACATGGTTTTTAGTTGATTTTTACCATTTTTAATCCGTATTTCAACCTGAATCTTTCTAGGGTTTGTTATTACTGTATTTAGCACGTTATACTCGAAATTCAGACAATTTCAACTGTAGGAACCAGTTTAAAATGAAAAAAATATGAAAGAAAGTGAGTAGAAGTGAGAGAATTTTGTCGAATCAGCTGTAGTAGTATGAACTCCTCGTCCTGAAGCTCTGATACCACTTGTTGGACCGTGTTCCGACCCTGAAAAGTCAGTCAAGGACGTTCATCTTCACGTATAAAGGCGGAATCAGTATACACGAAGTTACACAGCTTTTCTCTTTCAATTTTCTTCTCTTTTATTGCTTTCTGAATTGATTTTGACAGAGTTCGGTTACACAAGCAATGGTCAGGTCTCGCTCAAATGTACATGCATGAATGATCTGATCAGGTATTTATAGGGAGACATGTTTCGCTTATATGGACTGACATATAAGCGAACCTACCTGATGACATATAAGCGAAACCATACCTGATGACCACAAGAGCGAAACCACATGTACATAAAAGCGAAACTCAACATAAAAACCTAATTTTGACTTTCAATATCCTATGTTGACCTATCTTGACCTAAGACATGATGTAGACGAAGTCAACAGACATTCCATGCATCAACACTTTTGAAAATACTGTTGTCAAGACTAACAGTGCAGGTCCATCAGAGGATTCATCACCAGACTATGGGTATGAAATCATCATTCCTCAACAAAAGTCTGTCCAAATGGGAAGAGCAGCAGATGTTCAAAACAGCTGTCAAAGCTCAACCACTGCTACCTCAACAGTTTTTGACCAAAGTAGCCCCTTAACACCTGCTTCCACATCATCAAACACTGTTGATAAAAGTCCTCAAACAGTGGATCAAAGTCAGCATGTGTCCACACCTTTACCTCCTATTCCACCACCTTTTGAAGCCACTGCTGGATCATCAAAGTCACCAGCAGTGGTTAGCTCAGATGATTCACATCTGCAGCCCTCCCCACTTAATGCCATTGTTCCATACCAAGGAGAGCTCATCTTCTTGAAATCTCATCCACCAGACCAAATTATTGGCAACATCAATGAAGGGGTGCTCACAAGAAGTCAATCCCAAAACATTTGTCTTTTTGCTGGTTTTCTATCACTCCATCAGCCAGTCAAGTACCAAGAGGCACTAAAAGACAACAGCTGGGTAGAAGCCATGCAAGAGGAGCTCCAACAGTTTAGAAGACAACAAGTTTGGGAGCTTGTTCCATTGCCAGAGGGTGTAAGTCCTATTGGCACAAAATGGGTCTTCAAAAATAAAACTGATGAAAGGGGTATTGTTGTCAAAAATAAAGCCAGGCTTGTGGTTCAAGGGTACAGACAAGAAGAGGGCATTGATTATGATGAAACATTTTCCCCTGTAGCAAGACTTGAAGCAATCAGACTATTTTTGGCCTTTGATGTTAACCACAACATCAAGGTGTACCAAATGGATATCAAATGTGCATTCCTCTATGGTAAGATTCAAGAGGAGGTTTATGTTTGTCAACCTCCAGGTTTTGAGGATCCATTTAATCCAAATCATGTCTACAAGCTGAATAAAGCTTTGTATGGCCTGAAACAAGCACCAAGGGCCTGGTATGAAACTCTTTCCACCTTTCTACTTTCCATTGGTTTCACAAGAGGTAGAATAGATAAAACACTGTTTTTAAAATGGAGAGGAAAGGATTTGATGATTGTCCAAATTTATGTGGATGACATCATTTTTGGAAGCACATGTAATAAAATGTGTGAAGAGTTTAGGACGGCTGAGTTTGAAATGAGTGCAATGGGTGAACTCCAGTGCTTTCTTGGTCTCCAAGTAAGGCAACTGCAAAATGGCACTTTTATCCATCAAGGCAAATATGCCAAAGATCTGTTGAAGAAATTTGAGATGGATGATTGTAAGCCATGTAGTACACCCATTGCAACCAATAAAGTAGTCATATCTGATGAGAAGGATGAATTGGTTGATCAAACTTTGTATAGAAGCATGATTGGGTCTTTATTGTACCTAACTGCATCCAAGCCAGACATCATGTTTGCAACATGTGTTTGTGCTAGATCCCAATCAGCCCCTAGAAAGTCAAACCTTATTGCTGTAAAAAGGATATTCAGATACCTAAAAGGTGCTCCCACACTTGGTATCTGGTATCCAGCTAATGGTAAAATTGAGCTTTCAGGTTTCTCAGATAGTGACTTTGCTGGATGTGACAAGACAATGAAGTCCACTTCAGGAGGGTGCCAATTCTTAGGCAATTGCTTAGTGTCTTGGCAAAGCAAAAAGCAAGCAGATGTTTCCACATCCACTGCTGAGGCAGAATATATAGCTGCTGCAAGCTGTACAGCCCAACTGCTCTGGCTTCAAAATCAGTTGCTGGATTTTGGTATCACTGCCTTAAAGACACCACTCATGTTGGACAGCCAGGCAGCAGAAAATATCATCAAAAATCCAGTTTCCCATTCAACCACCAAGCACATTGACATCAGACATCACTTTGTGAGGGATTGCTATGAAAAAGGTTTGATTTCTCTGCACCATGTTCCAACTAAGGATCCGCTGGCAGATGTGCTAACCAAAGCATTAGACACATCCACCTTTGAAAGCTTGATCTCTAGGATTGGCATGCTAAACATGGAATAACAGGCAAAATCCTGTTTTTCTATGAATAAAAGCATTAAAATGTTTTCATAAAATCAAAAATCCATCCTTAAAAATAGCTAAAAATGAATTTTTCATTAAATCCTTAAAAGTCTACCATAACCACTGCTTTGTTCAAAAGTCTGCTCTACTTAAAAATATGTCCACTGCTGAAAGTCAACCCCTGCTCTTTCATTTCTTTGATATACACTGTTGTTCAAAATCAGTGTTTTATCCACTGATAGTAAAAATCACCCACTGCTCTCTTTGTTACAGTTATAACCACTGATCTTGTTTCCATCAGTGGTCTTCATAAAAAGAGTTGTCCTTTTCTTCATCAGGGGTTGGCACATGGACAGTACATTGTGGTCAGACCTTTTGTAACCGCTGCCACATCAGCATTCACTTTTTCTCTATAAAACCCCCATTCAAAACCCCAAACAGGGTTTTACTGTCGAATTGAATTCTTAAAAATTCCTTTCTCAAAGCAGTTTTTATCCCATTCCCTCAAATTTCTGCACAACCTTCTTCGATCGTCTTCTCCAAAATGACAAAATCGAAGTCATCTGCAAAACCCACTTCCAAATCTTCTCGTAAAAAGGCCGCTCAAATGGCTACACCCATTGAAATCCAATACAAATCACCACACAATTATCTGGGTCTTTTGACAAAACCAGGCACCACCGATGCTTTCGATTCCATCATTGACATCATGTCTGCATCAAAGTACAAAACTTTGTTAACAGCAGATGCTCCAATCTACTTGGACACCCAAAGAGAGTTTTGGAAGAATATTACCCTTGACAAACAAGGCGAGGATGTCATAGCCATTAACTCTTCTCTAATGGGTAAACCTGTCAAAATCACAACACAATCCATCTCGGAAGTCTTTGAACTCAATGATCAGCAAGGTAAAACTTCTTTTCAGAAAAATGATTTAAAAACTGATTTCCTTGAAAGGGGTTATGCAGAGCAAATAAAAAAGGATACCTTACAAAAAGGTAATTTTCCACCTGCAACAAGATTTTTGTTCCATACTCTGCTTATGTGTGTTTCAAACAAAACCACTTCTTTTAATGAGATACCATTAAAGATTCAAAACCTGGGATATGCTATTCTACAAGATGAAAATTTCAATTACTCCTAGGAAATCTTTAATGATTTGGTTAAAAATGTTGATAAAAAGTCATTCTTACTTTTTCCAAGATTTCTAAGCTATTATTTTGAAAAGAAATTTGGTAAGGATGATGCTTCTGCAATAAAACAAGGTGTATCTTTTCAAATAAACAGATTAACTGCTGAAACTTTTACAAGAATGTCAACACCTTGCAAAACAAAAGTAGAGGTGCCTGAGCAGACTTTAGCAGCTACCACTGCTCCTCAGGTATCTGCTGCTGAGCCCACTGCTCAAGGTGATCAAAGTAGCAAAACAACTGCTTTGAAACCCACACCTAAAATTACCAAAAAGCCAAAGCAAAAGAAACCCCCCCCTAAACCTATCAAAAAGGCAACTCTGGAGGATGAGATACCAGAGCAACTGCCAGTGACAGCACAAAAGTCACAAGAAACCATTGCTGCCACTTCCTCACAGCAGTTGGTATAAATATCTCAACCCATGGCTGAAACTCCTCCTGCTTCTTCTCAAAAAGAACAGGTTGTACAAATAGGGACACCACAATATGATGCTTTGGAATCACTTGCTTCCATCATCCACAACCCAATGCCCGGGGCCAATTCACTTTCTAAACCCAACCTCACCTCCACAATTCCCCCACCAATTAAATTATTGTTGGATGCTATTGATCTGAACCAGGCATAAACCAGTCCTTCTCACTCACCTATCAATGAGAACATACTTCAACAAATGACTGGGTCTGATGTATCAATCATAGCTAACCCACCAACAAGACCTGAGGAGGTTACACCCCTTGAGTTACAAGTAACTCTTGGTGGTAATCCAAGTGAAGCAGCCACTACAAGTGCTGAACCCACTGGTTTGCACTTGGACAGTGGTTACATCAATAAGACTTCCTTAGAGGCAATTCCTTCTATAGCACCTCTGATAACCACTAGTGAGTTTGTTTTAACCACTGGTACCATCAAAAGGTTATCAAGTGTTGAGGGAAGAAGTCCCCAGTACCAAGAAAAAGGGGCATCAGTGGATGACTATTGGAATACAATCCCTAAGTCAACCACTGTTCAAACCACTGTTAGTGGGAAATCAGATGATCCCATTAAGTTGGGTGATGGTTTAAAGTACCAAGAATTGACGGATAGAATTAGCAAACTGGATACCTCTGTTGCAGAAATCAAAGAAATGATGCAACAGTTGTTGAAAGTTCAAAAGGTGTAACCCACTGCTGTTTCAACTCAAGCACCTGCTGCAAATGAGTTATGGACTCTATTTCAACCCCTGCTCCAACAACAACAACAAATGGCTGATCAGCAGCATGCAATACATGTTCAAATGCTGAGAAACATGATGGAGTCAAGGTTTAAAGACACTCAAGCTGACATCAAGGCTATAAAGGCCCATATACTGAACACCACTGGCACTGCTCCACCCACTGTTCTCTTCCTTGATAACCCCCCTCCAGATAATGCCAAAAAGGGGGAGAAAATCAAACAGTGGAAGAAGAAGGGAATTAATGATGGTCTCTATATTGAGCCAGAAAAGGAGAATATGACTAAAAACATTCCCTTGCCAGATGGCAGCAAAAAGATTGATGTTACCACAAATGCACTTGCTGAAGCAAAAGCAAGTGTAAAAAGGGACAGAGAGGCAAAGAATATGTCCAGGTGGAATGAGGAGAAAAGAGCTTATATGGAGCTGAATGTGCAGGGTTGTTCTGAGCCAAAGGATGTTCAAAATCCTAAGCCAAAAAGAAAGAATCCCACTAGAAAAGTGAGGGAACCTAAATCCACACCATCCAGACTCACAAAGCATACTTCCAAACCACCTTCCGAAAGCCCCCAACATCAATCTTCCACTCAAACAGCTGTTGTAACTCCTGTTGTATCAACAACTGCTGGTACTTCAGTAGTTTCAACATCTGCTATCACTTCAACACACACCACTTTAACACACACCACAACCACTGCTTTATCACCACCACCAAAAATCATCTCACCACCAAAACCACCATCACCACTAAAAACAACCTCACCACCATCACCTCCTGCCAAAAAGCAGAAGACATCAGATGTTACAACATCTGTTGTAATGACAACAGTGGTTGAAACACCAGTTGTTTCAACAACTATTAGTCAGCCACCTTCCACCACTCAAATCACCACCACTGATCCACCCAAAACATCATCAGCCTCTCCTACAATAAAAAAGAGAAGGATTTTCATTCCTGATGATGACTCTACATCACCACCACCAACATGTTCACAATCCCTTGCACTGATTCCAAACCCTGTTCCTCTCTCATCAGCTCAAGTACAACAACCAATCCCCATCATCACTCCTGCAGGTTTCCAATATCCTCTTGAACTCGTTGCAGTAAGAGAAGAGATCAAATCTTGCTACTATGAGGATGATCCTGCTAAAAGGAAGTTACCATCAGTTGAAGGAGATCCTAGGCCTAACAATATTGAAGAATATTTGAAAGTTAAGGCTCAGCAGGCAGAGGATATCTCCAAAAGAAGCTCTCAAGGGAAAACTGACAAAGAAATTCAAAGGCATTATCAATTTCTATTCACTCAAGTCAGATCCTTAGAGCAGTTTGCAAAAAATGTTTGTCAGCAAATCTCAGAGAGAGCAGATGAAACTTTGAGAAAAGACTACATTGAAAGCATTATGGCTTCTAAGAAGTATAAGGGAGAAAAGCAGATGTACAAGGAGTGGACCATTCCTGAGCTTGAAAAAGAAGCAGCCAGGATTCAAGAAATGATAAAGAATAAGGTCAAACACACTCCTCCAGATTGGTCAAAGTACAAAAAGAATGTGCCTGAAAAGACATTAGAGCTGAAGAGAATGAAAGAGGAATTGGTTGCTGCTGACTATGGGTCTAAAAATCATGTGGCAAGATAGAAAGAAGACAAAGTCAGGACCACCTACAAAAGGTTGGAGGAATTAAGGAAGAAAGATCCTAAAGTTCCACAAAAACCTGACTATCCTGAAGCAGAGGTTTCAACAAGACCACCAAAGCTGCAAATCAGGAGAACCACTGCTCCAGCTGGTGCTGCCATCTACAAAAGAAGACAACAACAACAGTTGGGTACTGAAACAGTGGCAGAATTAATGGCTGGAGATGACCTTGTAAAAGAGGGTATTAAAATAATGATAGTTGAAACTCTTGGCCTAAATCAACCTGCAAGCACTGCTCAAACAGTCATCACAAGGCCTGCATCACCAAACTCCTCATCTAATAAAAATCTCCCAAGAAACCCACCAGACTCAAAAGTACTAAAGTGGAAAACTGACAAACAGACCCATGTACTGACATTGATCAAGTCTAGTGGAGAAATGAAGAAAATAACAAGGGAACAAGCACTTGGCCTAAGTCTTGAAGATTTGCAGGATCTCCTTGATCTTCCACTGTGCAGGGATGAAGATGACATAGATGCCTTAGCCTTTGAGTTACAACTTAAAGGGAAAATAAGGGAACTGTTGATGAGGCAATAAAGATCTACCAATAATGAAGAGTTTTGGCATTGTCTGTTCCAGAGGGAGATTATTGGGATTGAACCCTATCAGAGGAACAGATAATTAAAGCCAAAACTGGATCAGAGCAGTGGATCCAGAATAAGAAGATGTTAGGTAAACAAGTCTCTCCCCTTGAAAGTGGTTTCAACATCTGCTGACCTCCTATCTACTGATCGATACAACTGCTGATCAACATCTGAAGACTAAAGCCCTGCTATTCAATCTGCTGCTTTGGGTCAAGCATTGTTGGATGTATCAAGTGCTGCTGGGTTCACATCAGTGGAAGGATTCAGCAGTAGTTTAGTTTGTCTTTATGTAATGAATTGTAATAACAGTTGTTAGCATAAGCAGTACTTGTATAGATCAGAGGTTAGAGTTTGTTAGGAGGTTAGATGTCACTTTCATGGTGACGTCAGCAAAGATGCCACAGTGGTTTGTCCGTGCCTATAAATAGAACAGTACCATGTACTGTTCTATCAGCTCTTCACCATCTTCTTCCTGCACGAACAAATCACAGTGAGCTTAGGCTGAGGGAAGTTTGCTACATACATGCAAGTGTAATCGTTGAATGAAATAAATTCAATCATTCGATTCATTGTTGAAAATGTGTGTTGAAAGCAATTCTCCTGTTTGATTGTTAAAAGTTTGTTTCCATTATTTTCCGCTGCACTACTCATCCATTTTTATCTTAATTCAAACGTAAAACACAATCAAAACCAAACTCAGATCCTAACACTAAACGGGTCGAATAAGTGTATAATGGATTTATAAGCCAATTGTTTATAAACCAGATTTTGATGCAACAAAGATGGTAAACGGGGCCGTATTTAGATTACGGTCGCGTAGGAACAAGAATCTGGTAAAACGGACGTGTAAATTGAAAGTTATGCCATTTTACATTTGAAATGTTCATGAAAACATAGCTGGGTATCTGCAGCAACAAATTAACAAACATTCAGTCGAAATGGACCTGTCGCGCCTCGCGACGGAGAAGTCAAAATCGGTCGCGCCGCGCCATGGGTTGTGGCGGCCCGCGAAAAACTAAGCCTAGTCTGTCACGGCCCGCGACAGACTACAAGGCTGGCAAAAATTAATTTTTTGTTTGTTTTGAACTCTGGACTTGTTTAAATTCATTATTTAACTATCAAAACTAACTTTTTAGTTGGTTTTGATCATAGGTAAATATCAAGGGATTCCCGGATGAAGATCCAGCTCAACGAAGAACTGAACACGATCAAGATACAAGCTTCCGCACGTCGTTTCGTCGTAACTTTTAAACGACGAACTCAATTACATCATGTTATATTCTTTTTAAATTGTAAAAGTTTTAATTTAACCGTATTTTTCAATGCCCATTTAAAACATAGGTATCAAACATTACATTTTAAAAGTCACGACACAACCACATAAGTTAAGTTGTTATGATCCTCGCGGATCTTATTACAAACATCCCAGGTAGTTTAAAAGTTGTCCAACATAATTAAATTTAACAACATGCATCATCAAACACAAGATACGCCATGATTTCCCGAAGCCGAACTCAAGCACCTGTAGAACACGTTAAAATCAAGTGTCAACACAAAGGAAGGTGAGTTCACTTATTCGTTTACTAACAGATTTTATTCCAAGGAAAACTCTCTGTTTAGGTGTTTATTTAAAACATCCATTTATTTCTTAGAAAGTCCATTTTACTTTCTTATTAAAAATCCATGGGCCTTCCGCCGGTTCATCAATCCGACAACTGTGATACATATTGCCCAGGATTTGTATATTAAATTATAGCGTCAATTTTCAGACTCGTATGTTAGCTAGACGATATGAACTATATATTAACCATGCAGGGATAATCAAAACTAGACAATGAACAGAATATTAATTCGTCGTTTGACATTGACACGGGGCGACCGGTCACGACGGGGTTGTCAACCTGATAGATCTACCAACAATTCCTCACGTACAATACTTAACTGATTAAACGACATCATGGGCGCATGGTTCTTTCTCGAAGAACAATATGATGTCTGCCTCACGTACAATATATATATCCTACTAATATGACAATTTAATACACGTAGTTGCACGAATCCCCTGAATCTCCATCACTCGAAACTCAGGTCGGCATCCGTCCCAACTTTACGGTCTGTTTCGCCTGGGAAACACCGTACCATCCCAATGTCCCACATTTATTCATCAAAAACGTTTTACTTCGAAACGTATAACTTATCAAATCTCATATATTTTCAGCAAAAATATATATTTTATATTAAAAGGTATGTTTTATTTCGAAAACATTATTAAACCCTTTTAACGACGTGTTCTACCCCCAAAATATATACAAAACAGTAAAAAGAGGGGTTTAGTGACACTCACCTTTGGGTGCGTATTTTAATATCGCAATCCCAGAGATTGATTTTTTTTATATACGTCCTAATATAGGAACAATTCTAAATCAATATATATTTAACACAAAAGTCTTAAGTTTCTCCGTTTCTTAGAATTATCACATAACTTTGAGATTTTCTCGAAAAGTTATCATTTTTTATTATGTTGGCTCGTTAATATATATATATTTAAGACTTTGCGACTTGAACGATTTTATTGGTGACCATTATTGTGTAAATCCGTTAACTCTCCCGTTTATACGCAATATATCTACGATTTGTGCGTCGTAATATATATATATATATATATATATATATATATATATATATACACAACGTTCATAGAATTTAACACCAAACACACAAAATATTACTAACTTATCTATTTTTAAAGAAAATATACATAAAACATCTCATATGTACCAAATTTCATGCTCGACCAACATGTTACTCATTTAACGCAATTGTACCGTTTCTACCGCACAAAACGTACATGCATACGTGCATAGTCTAAATTTACTATTATCAAATTAACACTTAACATATCATCACATTTACATGTTTTAATCATTTAACATATTTTATCACATAAAGTTCACTCAATATTCACCCATACTAGTGTTCAGTGAAAAATGCGTATTTTAGCGATTCGGTAACGTTTTCGGGCGTCGGAAGTCACGTATGACCAACCAAACACCAAGTAAACTTAAAATTAGTTATAATACTTGTTTTTAAACTAAAAACTTTAGTTTATTTACTGATCTAAATCAGTTTTATAAAAATCACCTGAAAAGCAGATTTTTGACCGTTTTAACGCATAGTTTTGCGTTAAACGTTACTATAACCATCCCAACTCGAAATGACTTGATATTTTAACACAATACATGTTATTTACTGATTAAAATAGTAGTTATAATCAGATTAGTGCAGTTTTTGTATAAGTTACATAAATCATGAGATTTCACGTATTTTACAACTTTTAATGCACCATGTACCACATGCAAAGCTAGCAAACATTATGACAATTTTATATCATTAAAAACTTCAAAATAACTTTATTTTAAGGTTTATAATCTGATCAAAATTTATTTTTATCGAATCATGCTCAATTGATCATTTCATGCTTTCATATTATCATGCATGCCCACATATGTGCATCTAATGCATTCATACAACAGTATCAACATTATTTATGTTCCAATCTTATTCTAGAACATATTAACATTATGTTTTTACAAAATATAACACACCTCATTTTAATCATTCAACCATTCAAAATCATTCATGTAATTATCCTTCACATTTAAGATTATATGACAATTTTTATATACATGCATACATTTATACATATATATATACGAAACACATACACACATATAAACTCCCAAAAATTTACTTTTCAACATATAACTTTCAAATCTTAAATCACTTTAGAACATTCTTATATGACAACTAACACTTACTTTAATAATCCCGATTTTTCAAGAAATCAAATAATCAAGAAATCTTTCATCAAAATTTCAAAGTGCAATATACACATACACACACATCATTCTCGGCCATGTATACATACATGCACACACTCATTTTTTTATTTTATTTAAAACTCATTTGTTTGAAATTTTCAAGTTTATGTTTAGATTCAAGAATCAAGAGAAACTTTCATTATCTTCTTTGTTACTATAAATCAAGAACAATATTTAGAGAAACTAGTTTATACCTTCAAGATTTTAGTTGGGTTTTTTATAGAAGATGGTGATATGAGACTTGATTTTGCTTGATACTTGCTTGAAATCACTTCCAAACCTTCTTACAAGCTTCAAATCACCAAGTAAAGACCTTGATTCTTCATGTTTTGATTTTGAAAATGGTATGGTAGTGTGATATGGGAGTGTTCGGCCGAGATTATGCAAGAGAGAGAGAAGAGAAGGTTTTTGAATTTGTATCTTGGAAATGTGAGTGTATAAGTGCATGTTTCAAGATTACTCATCATCACCTTTCTTCATATAAGGACATGTGTCCAAACACAAGAATCAAGTGGTTTTGGGCAGCCCACATTGCCGCCCATGTCCCCCCTATCTTACAAATATATATATATATATATATATATATATATATATATATATATATATATATATATATATATATATATATATATATATACACACATATTATGTATATTTGTGTTAAAAACAGGTGTTTTACTGATTACCGGATATTTTATCTAGCGTTTTAACCCCGTTTTAGTGTGTTTTAAATTATTTTTATCGTTCTATAAAAATAAACCAGCCAAAATATTAAGGAACAATATTTTGTTTGCCTGGACTAGCTATGTTGTCGGTATTTGGCAGTATGCGCACTAAAACCGCAAAAATAGGAATTTAAGTGTTTTCATTTATTTTTGTCATTCCATAAGAATAATCTTATCAAATTATTGTTAAAATGATTTTCAGTTTCCTTGACGGGTTGTGTTGACAGTATTTTGTCGGTATACGCGCGACATCGCGTGGTACGAGCTTAAAACCGCAAAAATAGGAATTTAAGTGTTTTTATTTATTTTTGTCATTCCATAAGAATAATCTTATCAAATTATTGTTAAAATGATTTTCAGTTGCCTTGACGGGTTGTGTTGACAGTATTTTGTCGGTATACGCGCGGTACGCGCTTAAACTCGAAAAATAGAGTTTCTTAGCGTTTTAAATTATTTTTCCAAACGGATATGATGAAAATATTTATTTTAATCATAACAGACTATTTTTAGGATTTTACACTGCTCAGGTGGTCACCGACGTTCGTTTCGCATTTTAACCGCTACGCGATAAGCGTTTATCTTACCGTTGCCAACATAATTTTTATCAAAGTTTAATCTTACCAATACATTAAATTTCACATATAAAACATCATAACCAGTCAAATATAGCCCTGTTACCTATTCACAACACGTGTTACAATTGTACGGTACGGCCTGAAAAGCCGGGTGTCACAAAAAGACAGTTGTATTAGGGGGTAAAATGTAACTTCCTTATCTCAATGGCGGTAAAATGTAATTTATTATCCAGTGGCGATTTACCTTTTTACATAGAGGCAGATAGAAACATACTTTACCCTTTTAACGACTCTACACATCCCTTTACAAAATTGTTTGTCTGATCTCATAAAAAGTGCTTCAAGTTTTAATCACCGATGTCCATTTCAATATTCAATCACTCCACTTGAATACTTCTTACTTTTGACATCATCAACAACTTCGATCAATGTATAATAATATTTATTAAAATTTGTATGCACATGAGTTTCATATGCACATGATTAACAACTGTTATGAAGACCGTTCTCATGTATTGCGTCAATATCATTTGAGAGGAACTTTGGATGTATGAATTCATTCTCCCATAGTTTTACTGATGTTTGTAAGGACGTGTTGGTAAGTTTTGGTATTTTAATCCAATACTTAAATGTTACTATAGTAATTAGTGATATAGTTGTTAATTTTACTGTACCTTTGTTGATTTCATAATTTTATATCTTTTTGTTCAGCTAATACCCAAGGACTTAGTTAACATCAGTATTGGAGTTTGTAAACTTAAAAAGACATTTAAGATCTATGTGAATCAGTGGGACTCTTTTGATGTAGTACTTCAACGTGATCCTCTTCGGAATTGTTACTTTATAACCGATGGATGGGAAAAGGTTGTACACTACATGGGTCTGCAAACAGGAATTGTACTTGTTTTAAGATACGTAGTGGATTACATCTTTCTGCTTACTGTCTTTGATTTGAATGGATGTGAGATTGTTGCACCCAAAGCCAATGACAGTCCGAAAGACGATACTTCCTCACCCAATTTAGAAGTTGCTCCAATTACCGAGGATTTGGATCACCAGTCGGATGTTGAAGAATCCAATGACGCAGATTCTGATAGTGATTATGTTGTATCGGATGAATCATCCGATGATGGCGACAACGCAGATTATGAAGCTGATCCTGATGTATACCCCTTACAATTCGTATGGTACTGCAGCAAACATTTTGTAAGTTTGTTCTGTTAATATATTATGTCTCATTCTTTGGATGTCAAATGTTTGTTACAATTAGCTGTTTTTTGTTACTTTCCTTAAATACATTATTTATTTCTTATTAATTATTGGTATTTTATATTTATTTTTAAGCGTCTGAATGTGAAAGTAGCATCTTTATCAAGGATTCATAGATCATTGAAGATGACAGTTGAAAATCTGAATGGAGTTGACACTGTAATTGACTTTCGACGGGAGAAGCATGGCAAGGGATTTAGATACGCGGCTTGTCAATAGACCAAGAAGTTCACGAAGTCCAATGGTATCTACAGAAATGTGAGATGCAAATTTGCTACTCTACAGAAAAAGCCAAGCTGATCTTAAAGAAAGTCTACAGATAGTTGTGGTTGTTGGTATTATCTCATTTGAGATGAAATTATGGGATGGTGATGTATCAAACTTCTATATTTTGCAAACTTACGATTTATGAATATTTAAATTATAATCATGTATGTTTATCTTGTTATTTATATTAACTTAAATTTTTGTTGTACATTCTCCATATATTTTAATTGGCTCTTCATGATACATTACAACTTGAATTATACTCTGTAAATTTATGGGCAGTCATCGACACTTAAAAGGCTTCAACAAATTTATGGGTGATCATTGTCATAACTTCACTTGAGTTAACCTCTAATTACAAATAACAGTCTTTTAACATCTACAAAAGGGATGCACTCAACATCTATTTAGATAAAGTCTGCCAAACCAAAAGCTCTGTGAAACAGAAAATCTGTTCAAGCAAAGTCTGTTGTTCCAAACAACATCTGCTGATAAACACAAAGACTGTTGTAGCAAACAACCTCTGCTGATAAACACAACCTCTGCTGTTGAATATGAATACAAAAGCATCATGAAGCTAACATCTGCTGTTACTTAACACATGATACACTCTTTAAACATCTGAAACTAAAAGGACACACTCAACATCTATTTCGCTAAAGTCTGCCAAACCCAAAGTTCTCTTCAAGACAACATCTGTTGAACCAAAGGTCCTCTGTTGATAAACAAAAAAACTGTTAAACCAAAGGTCTGCCAAACACAACCTCTGCCGATCATTCCACACTATAGATTGCTAACATCTACTGTGCCTTAACAGATGATGCAGTTCAACAGAGGATTTCAACATTTGTTTACACACGGATCATGATCAACAGATGATAAAGTCTGTTGAATGAAAGTCTGTTCAACCGATCCTAATGTAGCTCAGGTCCCTTCCCATATAGGCCACAACAGATGATGAACATCTGCTGATAAACACCGAGACAGTTCAAGCAAAGGTCTGCCAAAGAGAACCTCTGCTATGGACTAACAGATGATGCAGTTCAACAGAGAATGTTTAACAGCAGAGCTTTAACATACCATGATCAACAGATGATAAGGTCTGTTGAAGCAAAGACTACTCAACAGTTTCCAACAGCTTTCCTACTAACCAATTCATTAAAGTAGTACTTAGTCACTAAAAATAATATATAACCCTACCACTTGTCCAAAAAATGAACATTAACAATAATATTCAAATTGTAGCCATAACATACCAAACTTTCAAACACAACAGGTTAAAACACACATAACTAAAAACCATAATTTTAGTCTTCAAAATAAGTAGTTTTTACTTTCCATTCAGACTTAATCCAGAATCCCTTTCAACCGAAGTCTGCTGAAAAGTCTTCTGTAACATCACCAACTTCCTTGCAACAGATCACAAAACAACTAATGAATATTCATTCAACCTGTTATTATATGACCAGAAATAAAGACTATAGTTATGATTTGAAGAAAGTAACAAAAATTACCTTTCCATTTCCTTACACTTTACATGTTGTATACAGTTATCACATACTCAAGAGCTGTCATTTTTAGCATTACTCTGATTCCCCTTTAAATACCAACAACCCTTATCTCATTTCTAAGATCATTCCACAGTAAACATAAACAATAATTTGAATTAATGACTGAACATGTAAGCCACCACTTACTCCAAGGCTTGAATCTCGCCTTTCATACAGTTCGTTTGTTTTGAGCTCGGCCAACGAACTCAAGACTTCCACACCAAATAACAAATGCAGCAAGATCTACCTGAAGAACATTTAAACTTCTATTGTTTTTTTTAGCATACAAACATACAGTTTGTGATAAAAAGAAAAAATCTAAGAATATATATACTCAATAAACAACGGTACAAAACTCAGGAACATTTATATTACAAACCTACAAAGCATAGAATCAAGAATACAAACATATACATCCATTTTTAAACACAAACATACATTACATCTTTATCAATAAAGTTAAGATCCATTTTATAACCTTGATTACATTTTGAAGCTCGGCCAACGAACTCAAGACTTCCACACCAAATATCAAATCCAGCAAGATCTACCTGAAGAACATTTAGCATACAAACCTACAGTTTGTGATAAAAAGAAAAAAAAAATCAAAAAATAGCTATTTTTGAATTTGAAATTACCGGCAACTAAACATCTGCTGAGGTATAGCATTATATAAACCTTCAGCTGAGGTATAGCATTTTGGTGAGAGGAGGGTTTTGAATCAAGATTTGCCTCGCTTGGTCTGCATAATATTCAAATCGATGGTAAACATGATGAAGGGTCAACATTGGCGACGTAGACTGGGTGTTGACCTAGGAGATTCGTCATCTCCTTCTTCCAGTTTGCTGATGGAATTCTCAAGCTCCGATGAGAAACAGAGAGAGGGGGGAAATTGAAACCGTAGAGAGACAAAGAGTTAGGGTTTATGTTTATTATGAGGATTTGAAATTAAAAAGAACTTTTTATACATATATGGTTTGAATTTTGAATCTGGAGCCAGAATTTTGAAATTTGAATCTGACCAGATGTTTAAAGCATAAATGGAAGGCATAGGTTTGAAGTATGAATGGAAGGCAGAGGTTTGAATCTGGCAGAGGTTTGATGAAAGTATAGATGTGGGCCAGAGTTTTAATTTTTAAAGTGTTTTAATATTAAGCTTTTTGATGTCACTATGGCTCCTCTATGACTGCCACCTCAGCGTTGATGACATAAGAAAAGCCTTGTTGGACAGCCTCTCTGGCTGACACATCAGCTTTTTTTATGGTATTGAGATTTCTCCTTTTATAGATAGTATAGATAGATTGGCTGAGTTAAAAGTAGGGGAAAGTTATTGTAAAAATAAACTTAACGTACAAAACATACGAATTGCATGAAAAGGAAAAAGTAGGCGGTGACATTTTTGTAATTATCAGTAACTATCAAAGTTACTCTACAAATGTACATGTTGAGTAATTTTGATCTTTTGTAGAGTACTTTTGAAAATGGTCTTGTAGAGTAATTTTGTTCTTACAGGGTAACTATCAAAATTACACTACCCCAATGTACATGTTGAGTAATTTTGATCTTTTGTAGAGTACTTTTGAAAAATGGTCTTGTAGAGTAATTTTGTTCTTACAGGGTAACTATCAAAATTACACTACCCCCCCCCCCCCCAAAAAAAAAACTGTAGATTAATTTTGATCCTTTGTAGAGTAATTTTGGTCTTGTAGGGTAATTATCAAAATTACACTACCCCCCCCCCCCCTAAAAAAACTAAAAACTAAACCATAAAGCTAAACTCCATAGCTAAATGCTAACAAAATTACTCTACAGGATCATTTTACAAAATTACTCTACAAAAGATTAAAATTACTCTACAGGCTACAAGATCATTTTACAAAATTACTCTACAAAAAATCAAAATTACTCTACAAGAACATTTTACAAAATTAATCTATAAAAGATCAAAATTACTCTACAAAATATCAAAATTACTCTACAAGAGTAATTTCGATAGTTACTCATAATTACAAAAATGACACCGTGCTTTTTTATCTGTTCCTTCAATTCGTACGTTAAGTTTATTTGTATTTGATCTTTGTATGTTTGAAGAAACACAGAACTAATTAAGGGACTAATCAGTTTGGTTTATGTTTCTACCATGATGGTTAATCTTCTTTACGCTTTCCCGAGCTCCTTAAGGACTCTGGTTATCTGCAAAACAGAACACCGTTACTCGTTAAGAGGGGAATGTGGGGGTTTCCCTCTTAACCGGGCTCCGGCGTGAGAATAAGCGACTGCTTTGGAGAGATAATTAAGTATTAAGTGAGAGTAGAGGGAATGGAATTGTCCAAACCTGTGAAGTGAGGTCTCTATTTATAGCCGGAGAGGTGTAAGAGGATGTGGGCTGATGGGCCTTGGGCCGGAAGGCGACAACATGGAGGATATGCTCCTTGTCTCGCTGGTGTCGACCGTTAGTGGCTTCTAGGAGCTTTCCCTATCTGGTGCAATGTGATTGGAGCCACGTGTCACTGTTGTCGGCCTGGCCGGCCTTCTGCCATCAGCAGGTGAGTGGAGATCGTGGGGCAGTTGTCTCTACCCTATGATTGGTGCCATGTAGGCGTCCTTAAGTACTTTTTGTCTCCTGCATGTCAGATGATCGTGGAGCACGATTGAGCAGAGCCAGAAGGGCGTTGATTGGCTCTTTGCTTCTGCCACTTGTACCTTGTGTACTATTTGGATAAGCCTCGCGCCGTAGTCACGCATGATTCTTGCTGGCACGCTACTACTCCGCACGGGGTTAGGGGCTTCCAAATGTTCTTTGCAGAATGCTAAGTGTTGGAAATGAAGTCTCCATTTGCTCGGACCTCGCGCCGAATCGTTACGTATGTTTGTAACCCGCGCAAGGTTGGCAATAAGAAATATGTTGATTAAGGAGTATGGTCCTGCGCGCGTCCTGACTGGAGGTTTGCGCGGCGTTTTTGGGACCATACCCCTTCAATGTTAAAAGTAAATATAGAGGTTTATTTTGGAAATAAAATACATATTTTGTGACATGCGACTGTTGTTATCTAATAACAGTTTTTGCAGTTTGGCGATGACGACACTTAGGGGCTGTTTGGTAGCCTCTTAATGACCATTCAGATGCTAACTCTTAATGGTTTAAAACCTCTGAATGAATAAGAGGTAACCTCAAGTCTGAATGGTTAAGAGGTAACCTCTGAATGGTAAATCATCACATGTCACATTCTTCTACCTTCTCATCGGTAAAATTATTAATGGTTCCATTAAGAGGTAGTCTCTTAATGACCATTTAGAGGCTACCAAACAGCCCCTTAGGCTGTTAACGTTTTCAACTTCTAAGTTTTCAAGATCTACAACAATGGTCCAACTTGGTCAATGATGGCTATGAAATTCTTAACATAGCCTCTAGTGAACGAATTAGGGAGGGGGGGGGGGGGGTATTTGGACGTAAATTGCTATGAGTATGGTTCGTGTTTTTCACTTGAATTGATACCATTATAAACCTCTAAGTATATAGCAATAACTAGTTTTATTGGATTATCAAGTTAAAATGATCCTAAATTTTTTTTTTTTGAAACGGGAATCCCCGGGTAAACTTTTATTAATATTAAAATGATAGGCTAGTATGATGCTTATATTTCTCGTATTGTAACCTTGTGTTTTGTACCAACTATACAATCAATCATGTACTCAAATAGGTAAAATGGGTTAGCTCAGATCTAAATGACTAAAATCCTCAAGATTAAACTCTGATGCAGGTAGAGTTGCAAAAATCGGGTTTTGAAAAACCGGTTCCGGGTATGGTCAAGAGGGTCAAAAACCAGGTATTGCAATAACCAGTTCGAGTATGGAACCGGGTTATGTAGAAAAAGTGATCGGGTTTTTTTGATTCCGGTTCTGAGTTTTTTTTCTGGGTTTTGATCGGATCGGATACAACCGGGGTTTCAAATCATAGGTCCGATAAATAACCGACGGGAAGGGTTGGATATGAAACCGGGTGCGGAGGAACTGCTTCTTTTTTTAATACCCAATTTAGGGTAGGGTTTAATACCCGGTATTTTGTGCACCTCTCGTCTCTCGATGATGGGCCAGTTGATATTCTTCTAATGTAGTAATGTGTGCTCCATGAGATTGGGCCTTCACTGCTGTTAATAGACTGGATATTTAGGATGGAAAGTAATCAAAGTATCACTGTCATTAGGGGGAGGGGAGGGGTGGTTCACTACTGATAGTTTCTATCACTTACACTGTCCAATAAAATCGTGTCATGTCATCAACCAAATTTCTATCACTAGTGGTAGAAATGTAGGCGGGGTGGTATCACTAGTGATGGAATTCTATCACTCCCCATTTTTTTATAATTTTTATTTTTAGAATTCTGCCATTTTCTTCCATGTACACATGTTGTAGTGAGGGTGCTCCCATTTTCTTCCATGTACACGTGTTGTAGTTGGGTTCCATTTTAATTCTGCAACATGCAGAGCAAATAATTACTTCCATTTTAATTCTACAACATGCAGAGCAATGAATGAACTAAGCTTTTCTTCAACGCGTTAACAATTCCACGCGTTACATTTATAACGCGTTTAAGTATAGGCGGCGGCGGTGTTCCGTGATGGATTAACGAGTGATCGGGGTGGTATAACGGACCACCCCGTGTGCCCTTGGAAACAATATTAGTTTCAACTCAGGAGCGGATTCAACGGTGTTTTGGGGTTCCCGGGAACCCCCTCGATTTGGAAGAAAATAGTGGAAACCTCATATGATTTGGAAAAAAATAGTGAGAATTTATAATAAGGAACCCGGTGAAAAACATTCTTGGATCCGCCACTGTCAGGGATAATCACTAGTTTAAATTAACTTACCATGTTTGTCATATGATTTAGTTCTCAAAGTAGCCACAAGAAAATGCAAAAAAAAAACCACACGGCCTTTTTTGCATCCTGCAAGCATATAGGCCAACTCAGACACAGACACAGTAGCACATTTGGCATCATACACTTTGTGTAAAAAGAGCCACAATGTTGTGCCCTTGCCCCTGACGTCTAATTAATTGCACAAAAAGAACACCGGAATCATAAACACGCATTTTAGGTAGTTATATATCAATACAGACACGACTATTAATGGATACGGTGAACAATTGCTTATCCATACACTTTCAAAATTATAATACCGAAGCCCAGCCCTGCTTGACTGACTTTCTAGTATATTTATGCGGGTCTATACGGCGTATGTAAGTCTGTGAAGCTTGAAGCACTCTGAAGAACCTGAAAACAAGTAATCGATCTTTCATTATACCGTGATCCTAAGTTTTAGTGCGCATAAAGTGACCACAGTATTTCCTTTCTCTAGCAATGCTTTAATCCAAACTCATTTTTTTTTATATTTACACGCATATAAAAATTGTTTTTGGCTCGCATAGCATAATTCCTTTCTTCTTAACTTGGAAGGTATTTCAGATAAGTCAAACCATGTTTCTACTTTGCAGTAAGGCCGTGGGGTATGGTGGGGCGGGGGTTGGGCTTGGGTTGGGGCATTAGTTGACACGTGGCTTGGGGGGGCAGACATGGGCTAACCCACATTCAACACGGTATGGTGGGGCGGGGGTTTGGCGGGCTTCGCTGGGCTGACCCGCTAGGCTATTTGAATATTATTTAAAACAAAAAATTTAATTTTTATAATATTTTTAAATAAAGAAAATTACAAAAAAAAAAAAAATTCCTAACTTTTATATTTGTTTTTTATCTCTTCTCTCATCGCCAAGATTAGTTGTAACTCTTCACCCTCTAGGTTGAGATTGTTGACACCAAGCCCTCGCCAATGCAACGTCTTCAGCAACGACCCATTTTTGTTGTTTTCGTTTGACGGTTTCAACTGCTTTATCCACCTCGGTTTTTTTCTTATGACTTCTCTTTTTGATGGGTTTCGATGCGGAAGGAGCATCGTTGGGTGGTTGAGTTTCGGGGACGGTTTCGGTTTGTGAAAGGTCGATGGAGGTTGGTGAAAGGTTGATGGGCGATTGTGTAAACGGGGTAGGTATCGAATCATCGGTATGTGGGAAGTTAGTAAACAAACGATTCCCAATATACGATGCATAACTCGCTTCTTGGGGCATAGAAGAGTGTATGAAAAATGAACGAGGCATTGGACGATTGGGTGGTGGGCTAGGATTATTTTCTTGGAATGCATACGGGTTGTTCGGGTCAAAAGGACGGTTATAAGGATGCATTTTTTTCGTTTTGTAGAAGGAGAATTGAAGATGATTATAGAAGATGTGGTTGAATGTGGTAAAAAATGGAAGAAAAATGTGAGTTTTATAGTGAATTTTTTTTTTTTTAACATAGCCGTTGACCAACGGCTATTTTGTTTTGGCCATACACAGCCCGCCATGTCAGCTCGCTTCCCCCGCTCCACGCCCAGCTTGAAACCCAAGCCCCAAGGGCCACGCCCCAACCCAAGCCCACCCGGGGTGGTGCCTTGGGCGTTTTCCCCCAACCCAAGCCCCATACCCCATAGCCTAATGTAACCGAACAAATCCAGTACAATGTACAATTTTCAATGCATCAGTTACATGTCACCATAGCACACTTATGCTAGATATGGGGTACTTCACTGCTGGATCAAGAGTTTCCCTAGAACTTATTTAGGGTTAAAATGTAAGCAAAGTAGAGTTGCAAAATTGGGCAGGTTGAGTAATGTGTCAAACAAAGATCTTTTGTACAAATCAAGTCGACTTAAATCATATTTTTGTACACACTCTTATATATTATTAGTTTGTCAAATATATTTACAAAAGCTATACTATTTCAAAAGTATCTATTTTTTAAATAAAATGATTACGGGAGTTTTAGGCATAAACTTTTGAGAGTTTTTCATCTAACTGAATCAACCTCGTCATTGTTATCGTCATCATACTCGGTAAATCGAACTCAATCAATAAGCTGCTTTTAGTTTTACCGGTTTTAACTTGTTATATAAAATACAACTGGAATACGCCATTCATAGTCAATACAGCTCAAACTCATTTTGTTCAAGATAATTAACTGCCATTTACGTCCCTGTGGTTTGTCCAATTATGCCACATTCCATGCCAAATTTCAAGTTTGTACCATTTCCGACCCTGACATTCTTAAAAATGCCAGTTCCGTCCAAAAACTTAATGTCTATTAAAACCTACCATTTAATGAAGGGTAAAACCGTCATTTTCCTTTTTTATGATTTCCCTTTTTTAAATCCTATTAAACGGAAATTAAAAAGGAAAATGGTGTAAAAAAAGAAAAAGACGTTTTCACCCTTCATTAAACGGCAGGTTTTAATAGACATTGAGTTTTGGACGGAACTGGAAGTTTCAAGAATTCCAGGGACGAAAATGATATAAATTTGAAATTTGGCCTGGACTGGCATAATTGGACAAACCACATGGACGTAAATGGCAGTTCACTCTTAACTTTATCTTGCTATACAAACTTTCATGAATAATTAAAAAAACTATGGAAAATATACTAGTTATTTGAAATTAAAAAATAAAACTTACAGGAAAGCGAAAAGGGAAGTCAACCACCAATATGTATCATTGGTCTATTTGGTGTCTTGGCGATATCAAACATTCCAGCATGAGAAGCCTTTTTTCTTTTGACCTGAAACAAACAGCCACAATTTTGAATTGATTGTAATCCAGTCACAAAAAGAAAACATGAATTATTAAAGTAAAAAAAAAAACCCTAATTATTTACACCACCAAGAAAATTGGTGTATCCTATCATAAAAAAAAACCAGATTCTTTTATACATCATCATCATCATCATCCCATACTCAGTGTATCCTACCAATAGCAAAGCTAAGGTAGGGTCTGAAGATTCTTTTATACATGTGAATACTTTATATATAGAGCATGGAAGATAATACACATACCGCCGCCGAAATAATTTGTCGCAGTTCATTATCATCAGCACCATTACGAATAGGATCCCTTAAACTGACCTGGAAATGCGTTGAAATAATTGTATAAGAGCTAATACAAGAGGTTTCATGATATTGCATCAAAGCTAATATACCTCTGATGGACCAAACAGGCATACTTTTAGGTTTCCATCAGCTAAAAGTCGCAATCTGTTGCAACCACTGCAAAAGTGATTTGTCATTGATGTGATAAACGAAACTGTGCCCTGATGCCCGTCTATTGTAAAATTTTTGGCAGTCTCTGTTGGGTGATCTTTTATCCTCTGAAGCCCAGTAAACCGTTTACCCTGTTTCACCGATGATCAGTGACTGGAAATTATAAGAAAAAGAAAAAAGAAAATAGTGGGATTATCTGCTAGAGTTGTACCTTACCACTATGTCCAGCATCTCAGCATAGGATACAAGTTTCTTCACGTTCCAAACATTACCATCAAACGGCATGAACTCGATAAAACGTACGTTAATTGGTTTATCCTTTGTTAACTCTACAAAATCACAAATTTCGTCATCATTGAATCCACGCATCACAACACAGTTCACCTGGAAAAGGAGTGAGGGTATGTTAGACATGCATAAAAAAGTTATTCTATAGCAAAAACTACGAATGACTCAATGTTATGTTTATCTCTTAATGGGGCAGCCAGCTAATAAAATTTGCTATAAATATAACTAGTCAAGCATAAGGCTGTAAACGAACTGAACGTTCAGCGAACAGTTCGTGAACTGTTCGGCGGGAAGTTCGTTTATGTTCATTCGTTTAATAAATGAACAAACACGAACAAGAAATTTCGTTTGATAAGTTAAACAAACGAACATGAACAGGGGTTGAATTCGTTCGTTTATGTTTGTGAACGTCCGGTAATGTGTTCATTTATGTTCATTTGTGTTCGTTAATTTAAAGGGTTTTTTATGTTATGTTTTTATTTTATTGGTTTTAGTTTTAAAAAAATTGAAACCATAGTTATACTATACACCTCTGCCAACATCCCTCATTTGACCATTTCAATATCAGTTTGTGCTAAAGCTTGACAAACTTCTTAGCTTTTGTTTTAAATTATGTTTATCATAAGGGGATCTCACTGGAAGCAACCTCTCTATTCCTACGGGGTAGAGGTAAGGCTGTCTACATCTACCCTCCTCAGACCCTACCTTAGCTTTGCTATTGGTGGGATTTACCGAGTATGATGATGATGATGATGATGATGATGATGATGATGATGATGATGATGATGATAATTATGTCAATCATGTTCGGATAGTTAAGTACTTCTTTATTTTTGGTTGATTCTTTGTAATCTTTCTAATGAAAAATGCAGATTTTTTTAAACGAATATATAAAGTTCGTTTGTGTTCATTTATGTTCATGAACATTTTTTTTGTGTTCGTTTGCGTTCGGTAAGTGTTCATGAACATGTTCATTGCCTTAATGAACGAACACGGACAAGAAATCTCGTTCGGTAAGCGTTCATGAACATGTTCATTCCTTAATGAACGAACACGAACAAGGCCTTGTTCGTGTTCGAACGCCTTGTTCGTGTTCGTTCGATTCGTTCACAGCCCTAGTCAAGCATGTTGAAACTTTGAAAGTTGTCCCAAGTGAATTAAGAATGTAAAGCCTCCTAAATTATTTATATCTAAAAACTAGATAATTGTTGAAGAATAAAATATAATCATATTTAACAAACTGATTGATTATAAAGGTTAAAACATAAAGTGGCAGGACTACCCAACCCGCCCCGTAGCGACCCATAGAAAAAAAACACCCATTTTGACCCGTTACACAACCCACCAGACCTAGTCATGAATTCAAATTGAAAAAGATAATTACCTTCACAGGGTTGTATCCTAAATCAACTGCTCTGTAGATCGACTCCATTACCCTTTCATGACCTTTACGTCTAGTCATGAATTCAAATTTTGCAGGAACAAGCGTGTCTAAACTGATATTAAGCAAATTAAGTCCACAATCTTTCAACTTCGGAAGCTTTCTTGTTAACGCAAGCCCGTTTGTAGTCATCGCAAGTGTTTTTAGCCCTTTCAAATTAGACAGTTGTGAACATATCTCTTCAATATCCTTCCTAATACTAGGCTCTCCACCAGTCAACCGAATTTTATTCACTCCAGAACTTACAAATAAGTTTGCTACGCGTATAATTTCACTTTGTGACATAACTAAGGGGCTAGGGGTCAGCTCGACACCTTCTGCTGGCATACAATATTGGCATCGTAAATTGCACCGTTCTGTTAAGGATATTCTTAGATAAGTGTGTAATCTTCCGAATGAGTCAACCAACATATTGGAAACGGGATCCTCTTTTACTGCATCGTCTTGGATTTTTTCGGGCATAGTTGCATACCTCTTTGACCATGAATCTTCTGCGGGATTAATAGTCAGAAGCTGGCTTTGATAAATTCCAAATTGGAAGTGGGATTTCAGTTTAGATTTGACCTGTTTTATCAAATGTAAAATAGTCAATTACACTTTCTCAGAAATGATCTACAGCTTTCTATCATAGCAACAAGGTAAAGACAAAGATTACAAAAAACTGTGTATGTATCTCCTAATATAATTAAATCATGTTTTATAGGTGCATGTGGCAGATCATCTAGCACTTCTGACTCTCCATCTCACTTTCTAAATTTTCATACATTTATTTGACTTATAATAATCAGCAACAACAGTGAATTATAACGGTACATTTTACATCAAGTGTCACAAATTTCTGTACCTATGTAATATTTGAACTAGAATTCAGATTTAGAGCATACTAAGCTACCGAAAAGTAGAAAACAGAAATTTATGCCCGTGAATCATTGAAACTTAAACTTAAATCATCCTATAAATAATTTGGATATGGAAAACAGCCACATATATTCCAAAAAAAAACACAAAACCTCGCCTATGAATCTTTGGCCAATTTACCACTGTTCATGTTAGGTATTCTGGTATTGCAACTCTCTTCTCTCGATTGTTTCCCATGCGTAACAAGCCATTGCTCTAATACCTCTTGTTAGAATCGGAATGCAAACACACACACACAAACAAACTGCAGAAAAGTAAAAACCAAGAGGATTTATGTTGTTCAGTCTAATCCGACCTACGCCTGGGCTACAACCAGGATATAATATTATTACTTATAATCTCTCATCATGAGAGCAATAATAATATATCCTGGTTGCAGCCCACGGGCATACGTCAGCTTAGACCGAACCACGTAAACCCTTTTTACTTTTTTTTTGCAGTTTGCTTGTGTGTGTGTGTGTTTGCAATCCGATCCTAACATCATCATCATCATCATCATCATACTCAGTAAATCCCACCAATAGCAAAGCAAAGGTAGGGTCTGAGGAGGGTAAGATGTAGACAGCCTTACCTCTACCCCGTAGGAATAGAGAGGCTGCTTCCAGTGAGACCCCCGGCTCGATAGTAGTTTTGCATCAAGCCTTGGACATAAGGCACATAACACTCGGCAATCGGGACAAAGACCGATTAGTGCATGTACCCTTTTGTCTTTCAGCTATCAACGCCACCACATGATGCATGATTAACCGTCCTCCACTTTTAACGTTATTTTCACGAAATTAGTAAAATAACGTTAAAATTAGTGCACTTTTACTTTTGCCCCCTGATGGCCCACACATATATACATTATATGCGCATACCGCAAGCGGGGCGTGCAATCCGATCCTAACAGTTCAATCATAATCATAAATTCCTTCCTTAAGCCAGATAAGATCACCAGATATACTCGAAAAATTTCGCTAAGGTCTCTTAATTGTATATAACTAAATAAATGCTAACTAAGCAAGCTTAATTTGAATGTTTCTGAACAAACTGCATGCAGATTCACTCACACAAATTGTACAAAATCGTTGAATTCACAATCCTAAAGAGAATAATTAATAAACGAACTCAGTAATCCTTCCACTTGGAAATAAATAGCAATCAACGCAAACAAATCATAATTGAAAACGATAAACATCAAATGAAAAACGATTAAACAGTTTAGTGAGTAATTAGAACAATACGAACCGAACTAAATCTTGTGAAGCCGAGATGCCAGTCGGATAAATAGGGGCGCATGGTGTGTTAAGCAGGATAAACGATGAAGACGAAAGTTGAATTACGAACCCTAGATATTTGGGAGAACAAGTGAAAGATAGAATTTTTGGCGTTTACGGCGGTGGTATGAAACAATTTTGGTATAAAATATAGAGATAGAGAGCTTGTCAGTGCCCCAAAGGGCATCTTCCGATTTTAGAAGTTAGATATGACATGCGTGCTATTACAAAGGACATTCTGACTAACTCAATAGCCACTTCATTGGTGGGCCAGGTTTCGTTAAACTCCACCTTAACCTTATGCGTTATGAGTTAACTAAAAAGTATCAAAACAAGTGTCACGTTACTATCATACATACTACACCAAGTTTTTAACTAAATTATACATGACGGGTTAACTAAAAAGTGTGGAAACAACTACAACTTGTCACGTTACTATCATACAGATTGTAAGTCTTTAACTAAACTATCATTTTACAAGGCTATTAAAAAATAATTAAATAATAACAATGTGTGTAATGATTTGTAGAAGGTGTAGACACCCTTTCAAATCTATATTCATGCTCGTTATACCCATGGAGAGTAGTTCTTGCCTCCGCCCATTTGCTTTGCTCGCTTTAGTGTATGGCGTTGTGATGGGGTGAGGTGACAAGGGTATCACGTCCACGGTCCACTACGCATAGCCTTATCCGCGTGATGTTTGGGTTTAGTTGTTTAACTCATTTAATTAAACATGTTATTGATAAGGATAAGATCAGTATCAGTACCTTATTGAACCGGTAACGTACTGCATAGTATCTATACCAAAATCTAGTTAAAACCAAAATTGTATATGTTCGACGGTATTGGTATGGTAAGGTATCGTTATAAGCCACGAACAAGTAAAAACTTATTTACAACTTGATTATTATCTGCCATTACGTTTGTCATCCCTAGGTTATTATAAAAACTTATTTACAACTTGATTATTATCCGCCAATACGTTTGGCATGTTTATATAACTGAGTTAAACGAATGATATTTAGGTTACACAATTTAACGTCACGAATTGAAACGGACACAACCTAACCTAGTTTTTTTTTTTTTTTTTTTTTTTTCTATATTATAAAGGGGAAATACCATAAAAAACCAATATACTTTCTATTTTTTCTCACAAAAGTCCATCAACTTTTTTTTTTCATATAAAAGTCCCTTAACTTGTTAAATTTGAACATTATTGTGAAATGACTTATAATAGCCTATTTATTGCTGATGTGGCATATAAGTAAAATATAATTTGGGAATAAATTATAAGACAAAAACACCAATTGCAATCAAAATATTGGTTCCGTTATTTTAATAAGACAAAACATCAATTGCAATCAAAATATTGGTTCCGCTATTTTAATAGTGATACAATTTTTAAGAAAAACAAAAGACAATACAAAACAAAGAAAACACACAAAAGTCATTACTTTCTAATATATGTGAAAGGGTGGACTACTTGACTTTCTTGTTCGAAAACTTCCACATCTTGACTAGGTTCGGCTTCTTCGTGGAATATTTGACTTTCTTGTTCAACACATTGTCCTCTCCCACCTCTTCCGCCTCTCCTACCTCTTCCACCCCTCCCGCCTATTCCAATAATATCTTCTCTTGTCACCCTTGTTCTAGGCCTTCCTTTTCTCTTAGGTTCTTTGGGCGGTGCAAGTTTTTTTTCATTTGTACATGTTTTCACATTATGCCCTTTTTCTAAACAGTTGCTGCAAGTCATTTGTCTTCCGGTAAATGGTGATGTCGCCTGAGTATCATACGTGGATTAAAAAGAAAAAAAAAACATGATATCGATTATGTTCACAAGAAATTGAGTATCATATGTGGATTAAAAACATGATGTTAATCATACGTCGATTATGTTCAGGAAATTGAGTATCATACGTCGATTATGTTCACAAGAAACTGATTTCGTACCTGTAATTGATTTCAAGTATTTCTTCGAGTTTAACTCGTACGCTTCGTCTCCTCCTTCTTTGACGTTTCAGTTGCTAGGGTTTATCATGTGAAATCCATTCCTTTTATTTTTTTAAAGCCACAATAAAAAAATATCCACGTAACCAAAACTACCGGGACAACCGGTTACCAGTTCTCTTTTTTTAAAATAATCACAATAATGTTCAAATTTAACAAGTCAAGGGACTTTTATATGCAAAAAAAAGTTGAGGGACTTTTGTGAGAAAAAACAAAAGTATATTGGTTTTTTTTATGGTATTTGCCCTGTTATAAACATGAAAAAATCAAATCTAAATTAGGGCCTTAATCTTTCAATAATACCTTCTTCCCCAATTTTCTCCTAAAATATTCCCTCCACTTCTGTCATTTTATAGCGTAATTTCGCAGCTTCCCTCTTTGATCTTTCAAAATTAAAGAAAGGTACGCTTTCAGTCTGTCTCCACTTTGTGATTTGTTAGACCAACGCCATGAAAATCGATTTGTTTTTGTATGATTTGAATTGTTAGATCTTTATATTTCTCCTATTTGACGAAATTATGTTTGCGAATTATGCAGTGAGGTTTGATCCTCAACGATGGTGTTTTACAAGAGTGTTTCACTGCTTTCCAAGCTAAGAAATCGTGCCGTAAGTTGTTGACTTATTCATTAGCCATAATCACAACACAATAATCACTGGATACAATTTTATTCCGATTTTTTTGTCTACTTTACTGGTAATGCAATTGTCAAATTTGTTATTTCTGGAAAATGTTAAAATTGTTTTGGGCATTTGGTGTTTTGAAGTGGAATTTCAGTTATAATATGGAAATTAGGAGGGTAGTTTTTTCAGATGTGAGCATTGTTGTGTTTGGATTAAAAGGAACAGATAAATCATAATTACTTATAAGGTTAATACATGAATTATTACTTGCAAGCAGCAATAAACGATTGGTGAATCGTGGTGTCTCTTAACTTGATTAGGTTTCTCTTTATTTTTTGAGACTCTTTCGAACCCGTAGTTGTTGTGTTGTTTTACAGGTTCAACAGGGTAGTCTGAGCAATTCGGTAAGATGGCTTCAAGTCCAGGCCTCCTCTGACCTTGTGAGTTTCCGTGTTCTATATTTTGCTTTACGTTAAAAATCGATATGAATTTATGTGTGAAGTTTTTCAAGTTGTTTGTTATGATTGGTGGTTACATTGTCTAATCTGATACTCCCTGTGTCAAAGAAAGACCAACTTTGATTTGTCATTTTGTTTTATGACAAATTTTCACTATTTACCGAGTGTCTAAAAGGCCACAAACAAGAAAAAGTTTTGAAACGAATTTGCTAATGGGTGATAATGATGTGAACTTGGATTGTGAGCTTACTAGCACAAGGAAATGAGTACTTGATCGACAACCTGCAAATTAGTTAGTTACACCATATTGTTTGTGGGTGTATATAACTGTGTATAAAGAGTTTATATCCATCTATACACATGATATTGAATATGTGATTATTTATCTTTCTTTCATGTAGGATATTCGGTCACACCTTAAGGAATTAATTCCAGAACAGCAGGTGCATTTCTTAACATTGTTGTTTCCCTTGTAGCAATAAAAGGTTAGGCATGTTGCAAAATTATTAATCATTCGTTTATTGTACAGGAACGCCTGAAAAAGATCAAATCAGAATATGGAAAAGTGCAATTGGGTAACATTACTGTTGATATGGTAAATCTATGCCTCTTTGAGTAGATTATTACCTTTAGGTTTTACTGTCTAATTTTCAGGTTTACAGTTTACAGTTCTAGCAAGCTAGACGAATTGAGTGTTTTAGTATGTCTGCATACACATATATTTAATCTCTTCATTTCACGAGTAAAAGTTGTTTTTTACTGTAAATCATTTTCATTTCTTTAAATCTAATGTCGTGTTTTATAAATTCTAAAGGTTCTTGGTGGGATGAGAGGAATGACGGGTCTGCTATGGGAAACATCCTTACTTGACCCAGATGAGGTATATGTTTTTGCCACCTGTTAATATAATCTCTTTATCTATTAATATGCATTAGGAGCTATGACTAGTTAATAATATTCACACGTGTATATCACACATGAAAAGTAGTTGGTGAATTTATATTGAAAGTGATCCTTTTGTTTTCATTATACAGGGAATTCGCTTCCGGGGTCTTTCTATACCCGAATGCCAGAAGGTACTGCCAGCTGTAAAGCCTGGTGGAGAGCCGTTACCTGAGGGTCTTCTTTGGCTTCTGTTGACCGGAAAGGTAACCTGTAAATGTGCCTAGCTTTGTTGTTTTTTTTTTTAAATTTTATTTGTTTATTATGGCATTTGACATAACTGGTCAATGTTATTTCTGTGTTGACCTTGTTTTTCTTTTCTTATTTTCCTTCATAAAGGTGCCCTCTAAAGAACAAGTGGATGCTTTATCCTCAGAATTACGCAGTCGCGCCACTATCCCAGGTCTCCTAATATAAATAAATTTCCGTTTAAATTAATTATATACGGGGAACATTTTATTCATCGATGAATTGTGTTCATTGTTGTAGATCATGTGTATAAAGCTATTGATGCGTTACCTATAACAGCTCATCCAATGACTCAGTTTACAACTGGTGTTATGGCTCTACAGGTAATTATACTTGTGATCCTTCGACCTGTTTCCCTTTTAATGGGTCAATTTGGGTTATGTTTTCCCATTTAGTCGTTTAATGTCAGAATTCAATAGCGTGAGTCCTTTTTATCACAGGTACAAAGTGAATTTTCAAAAGCATATGAGAATGGAATTCATAAATCCAAGTACGTATTTTCTGATTTTTATATTTGTTATAAACAAGTAATCTTTTATTATCTTATGAAACATGATATGTATGCTTATTATTATGTTTGAAGATATTGGGAGCCAACATTTGAAGATTCTCTTTCATTGATCGCTCAAGTGCCAGCTGTCGCTGCATACGTTTACCGTAGGATCTATAAAAATGGAGAAATTATACCTGTAAATAACTCACTAGATTATGGTGGGAATTTTGCTCACATGCTTGGATTTGAAAGTCCTGAAATGCAAGAGCTTATGAGGCTTTATGTCACTATCCATAGGTATTGTATATTTCTCCACACAGATCGTGATTTATGAACACAATGTTTTATGTTTTTGAATGTATAATTTGTTGCAGTGACCACGAAGGTGGAAATGTCAGTGCTCATACAGGTCATCTTGTAAGTGTTTATATAAGAAAAAAATTATTTTATTATTGTTATTATACATAACCATAGTTATTAAAGGCGCTAGGCGCGCTCAAGGCGCATAGGCCTCGCTTGGGACCTTGGCGCAAGGCTCAAGAAAAGCGAGGGCCTGAGAAAATAAAAGCGCACAACGGAAAAAGTAAAAAATATTTTATGTATTAGAAAAATAACACTTTTCTTCAAATAAAATAAACTAAAGCTGTTATATAACATTTAATATCATTTATTTAATACCAAAAGTTCTAAAATATTAGTGTAGAAAAGTAGTTTCCGTTAGATAAAAGTAGAAATCTAGCTGGAATCTTGCCGGAATTTAGAAAATTTGGTCGGAAACTCTCCGGAATCTAGAATCTCACTGGAATTTGTTCCGGAACCATCACCTGGAGAATTAAAGTGCAATTGCCTTGACTTAAGGCGCAATTGCCTCGCCTCGCCTGGAAAATGGGCCTAGGCGCAAGAGGCGATGGCTTTTAACAACTATGTATATACCAATTCTTGAAGGCACAGTAATTTTTTAATTGTCTTTTAGTGTTTTTGTCTAGTAAAAGTTTCATTTACACCCCTTCAACTTTAATAAATTTAACTTTAGCCTTTTCACTTTAGTTTAATTTTTGTATACACCCCTTGCAATTTAGTTGGTTTATTTTCCCCGCCTAAACCTTAGTTTAATTTTTGTTCACAGTCACACCCCTTACATTTTAGTTAGTTGATTTTTCTCTTTTTCTTTAACCAATTTACACTACAACCCCTAAGCTTTAAACTATTCGATTTTTTAAACCGCCGGGTGCTCATCTCTAAACACACCATGGCAACGTGTTCTTTTATCTATGTGTAAACCAACCTGCTGTAATGCGCGGCTGTTGTGTTTATCTTTATATACATTTTGCTGTAAAAGTTGTTCGAATAACTTGGCTTTCGTATACAACGACGTAACTTTTCCGTGACTTTCGAATATACCGTCACCACGTGGTTTTTTTATCGTCATGTTCGCGATTTGCTTATTTTTATCTACGTTTCGGATCTGCCGTGGAGGGCCGGTGGTAATCCACTAGTTAGAAGTATAATTCCTATCATCGATTATGTGGTCGTCTAGTGTTCATGGCCATTTTAAAAATCTACCATTTTATTTTGTCAAATTTGTATGGTGTATATGTATTTAAACTTACTGATATTAATAATTATTTCAGGTTGCTAGTGCCCTATCGGATCCATACCTCTCGTTTGCTGCGGCATTAAATGGTCTAGCTGGACCCCCTCCATGGTTTGGCTAATCAGGTACCCGTAATTTAGTTTTCTTTATTTTTCTTAAAAAATAGTAAGATTTTTGTATATTCTTTTATTTTTTGTTTGTTCATAAAAAGAAATGTTTTGCGGTGCAGGAAGTTTTGCTTTGGATAAAGTCTGTGGTAAATGAATGTGGAGAGAACATAAGCAAAGATCAGTTGAAAGATTACGTCTGGAAAACCCTCAATAGCGGGAAGGTAAAAGAGTGTGTTTCGGATTTCTAGTGGAACGCGTGTATAAATATACATGTCAAAGTAAATATTGCGGTTTTCATGGGACAAATGAAACATCAATGTTGCTTGTTCTATATTATCAAAGATAGTTACCCCCATAGTATTTACTTTATGTCTTATTTTAGAATCTTAACATTAGAAATTTGAGTAAATTGCACGCATAGTCCCTGTGGTTTGTTAAAGTAACACCTTTAGTCCTCAACAGTAAAAAATTACATTCATGTTCCCTGTGGTTTGCTCGATTGTTACTTGGATAGTCCCTGGAGTGGATGACAGTTTTCTCTGTTAAGTCCATGTAAAATGACAAAATTACCCCTGCGAATTAAAAAACTATATTGAAATATAAACTATATTGAAATATTATCTTAAATAAATTGGTAAAAGACAAATTTGCACCTCATGTGGTGCTCACATGACTAGATTTAACCTTGCAAGCATAGTTATCAATAGCGACCATTGCGGATGCTATAGCGAATAGCGTGGCGTGGCGGCCAACCTCCGCTACAAGGTGCATAACGACCATATAGCGAGCAAATAGCGACTCCGGCGGCGATTTCCGGCGAAAAATTCCGATTCCGGTGATGCTTTTTGCTGGAAATCAGGAAGAAGAAGAAGATGAAGAAGAGAGCGGCTGGGTTTCTAGCGTGTTTGAGGCTTTAAGATTTCTGCTTCTGATTCTGGTGATGCTTTCTGCTGGAACGCAGGAAGAAGAAGAAGATGAAGAAGAGCGGCTGCGTTTTTATCACGTTGGAGCCTTTTTAGGGTTAAATAAGTTTATGGATTTTAACTTTTAACCCTTCTATCTTTCATTAAGTTATATTTACTCCCTAAAACTTGTAAAATTTACACAAAAAGTGTAAAATTGGTTTGTGTATCTTAACATTTAACCCCCCCTATTTTCACTAGCTTACATTTGGTCCTTAAACTTATATTTTTATACATAAAAAGGTATAAAATAAACATTATATATATAAAAAATTTATATGGATAGCTATTTTTATTTCTTAAATTTTTAACTACCTTATCGCTAAACACGAAATAGCGGGCGCTATTTCATCGCTATCGCGACGTAGCATATAGGTACGTTGTCGCTATTCGCTATCGATAACTATGCTTGCAAGGTTCTTAAAACGTAAAGGATGATTCTTGTAATTTTAAAAGTTAAAGGGCATCCATTGCAATTTTAAAAGATAAAGGACGAAAAGTGTAATTTACCCTAAAAACATCAATGTTGCTTGTTCTATATTCTTAAAGATAGTTACCCCCATAGTATTTACTTTATGACTTATTTTAGCATCTTTACATTAGAAACTTATTAGTTATTTTTAAACCAACTTGAAAACATCGATTATTCATCTTCACCCGTTATTTTGAAAACACAGGTTGTTCCTGGATTTGGGCACGGAGTTCTGAGAAAAACGGATCCGAGATACATGTGTCAAAGAGAGTTTGCGTTAAAGCATTTGCCTGAGGATCCTCTGTTCCAGCTGGTTAGCACATTGATGATTATTAGATGTTGAAAATTGGGTGGGTTGGGTAATAGGTCAAAATGGGTTTGGGTCAGAGCAATTGGTTTTTAATACGGGCCAGACTGGGTTGACCTGCAAGCTTCTTTATGTCCCTATTGTTTGACTATACAAGTAATTAACGTATTAAATATGATCATGAAAACAGTACTATTCATATTCTAATCTGCTTTTTGTGAACAAGGTGACTTAAGAGGTAAGAAAATAAATAAGCTTCAGTTCCAACCCAGTTGACCCGTTCTATCTTTATCCAAGTTTATACTGACAGACCTGTTAGGGGTAAAATATATGACCTGAATCAAATTAACTTTGAAGGAAACGGGTTGAAATTACCACCAATACAGCTGACCCTTTTCTTTAACTTTCTTTAGGTTTCAAAGCTATATGATGTGGTGCCCCCAATACTAACAGAACTCGGAAAGGTAACTCGTATATGTTGATTCCTATTTACATGACAAACTCTCGCTTGCTCGTTATTTTTCTTTTCTCCACAACAAAGAAAAATAATGTATTTGCGGATTTTTACAATGTTATCCACTTTTGCTTTTTCCAACTAAAGTTGGTCATTATTCAGTTTGCGGTATTAAACCACTCCTAAGAGTGAACGCATAGGTAAGAACAGTTCTACAGAAAGCGTGTTAGCCATCATAACCACTGTTAATGATTTATGTACAAGAATATACGGAAAAGTTGCATGGATGTAATGTGTTCAATATGACACCTAGCATTAGTAAATATTCAAGAAAAAGTTTTCATGATCCCATAGCTTTTAGCTGTACCCATTTAAGTGACGTGTAAAGGAAAATAATAGACGTGACACCTAGCATTATTAATTAAATATCAAGAGAAATTATTTGGGTTAGTTATAGTGATTTAGGTGGTTAGGAAAGAAAAAAAAGATATACAACTTCATCATTACTACCACACACATATAACTTTATTTTATACTTTAGCTTTTTGTAATTAAAAAAGTATTGTACAAAAGCAATTTAATTTTGTCATTTCCCCAAATAAAGTAATGGAATTGACTTCTTTTAGCACACATAGTAGGACTAAGGACTTGTACCAACAATGTCTAATTTTTATCATACATTTTATCCATTATGGGATAAATATTTATTATGGCTTTAAATACATCAATTAAATCTGTAGTTATATTTGCAGGTGAAAAACCCTTGGCCAAATGTTGATGCTCACAGTGGGGTGCTGCTTAATTATTATGGTTTAACTGAAGCAAGGTATGCAAAACGTCTTATCATTCGCTTGCTCCCGTTTTCTCTAAGCTCACTACAGGTAGAAAAACGATGTGTCGAAACGGGCCAGGCCCGGGTTGACCCAAATAACTTTTTGTCAAGAATTTCATTTTTTTAATATATGCTATATTTCTGTAATAATCTAATTCTCTAAATAATTTTTTTAGGTGTTTTATGCATTACACTGGACTACTTTCATTTCCTTTTATAGCTATTCTTTTAATCTACCTGTTTGAACCACTAGTGATAAAATGTAACCCGAATAAACTCATCATAAGTAAATAAGTTAAGACATGCATCTCAGAATCTTACTATATGGTCCCAAGTGTCACATCTCCATTTATCTTCAAAGCAGGAAAGACCACAAAATGAATGTGGCTAAACAAGTTCTATTTTTTTTTTCTCTTATTATTCTCATTTTTTCTATTTATTACTGCCAGATATTTCACGGTTCTCTTTGGTGTATCTCGGGCCATTGGAATCTGCTCTCAGGTTTGCCTTGCATTATATTTGTATTTATATAGATATAGTAGTTTTTATCAAGTATAGTAAATATATATTACAAAATAAGAGTAACTATATATTTAATTAGGATAAAAATAATATTTAATATATCATATGTATTATAGTTTATAAATATACATAAAAATATCTAGATGTGAATAAATTAATTAATAAATAATAGACGAGTATAGCTCAAACTGAGCTCGAGTTTGAATTATTTCTGACGAGCCGAGCCCGAGCTGTGGATAGAAAGCTTGAAACGAACCGAGCTTGAGCTCGGCTCGTTTACACCGCTATCTAATTCTGAAAACCTTGTATTCTTATTGTCTTGGTGATTTATGATTACACAGCTTATATGGGACAGAGCCCTTGGGTTGCCACTGGAGAGGCCAAAAAGTGTTACAATGGAATGGCTTGAAAAACACTGCAACAAGTCTGTCTGATTTTGCATGTCAATGGTAACAGTTTACATCTTTTGGAAAATAATAATGGTTGCTCAGCCTTTCATGGGGTCTTTCCACTGGCGGCAAGAGGCGGTTGACGGTTGACGGTGTTTGAGGTGGTTAGGGTTGTTGCTTGAATCAAGTAGAGGAACAAGTTCTTGCTGATGAGTTTTGTTGATTGTATAAAAAAGCCTGTAGCTTGACAGTTGACAATGCCATTGTCCTTTGGACATTTTGTCTACATCAGATTCTTGTGTTTGTTCGATCAATAATATTTTTTGTTGCCTAAAATTTTACTTGGTCTTGATTGGTCCGATTGCAATGATGATTATAACATGAAAGTAATCTGTTTTGGTTGTAATTTCTATTCTCTTTAACAAGGTTGTGGGCAGTTCATCTGTTTAACAAGTTGACAAATCGATTAGTTTAAACCAGAATAAAAAATATATTTTATAAGGTCAACTTGTCAACTCATTTATTACAGATGTCAACTTGCTAACTATTTTAGCTTGTCTAGATAAATGTTTTACACGATTTTATGTCTTTTAACACAGATAAATATGTGAGTTGTGTTCGATTCAATTTAACCCAGCAAGGAATAAATATTTTTTATTAGCCAACTTGTAATCCTAGAAACCTTTATAATTTACGTTTATTTTTATTCTTATGGTTATCTCCCTCATGATATCTATTGACTATTGTTCGCTGGCAAAACCTTCTTTTATAGTTATTTCCCTCTTGATATCTATTATTGACTATTGTTTGCTGGCAAAACTTTCAAATCCTCACCATCTTAACCCCCCCCCCCCCCCCCCCCACCTCACCTCCCCACACACACACGGAACTCTAGTAATTCTTTTCTTATAGATGATTTAGGTTTATATCCCTGAATCTTAATAGATTTATCACACGAAAGTTTCATAATAATTCTTTTTCAATAAATTATTTACGCTTTGACCTCTAGAACTTTAATAGAGTTATCATACGAGTCTTAAAGTTTAATAAAAATATTTTTTTTATATTTATAACAAATATTTGTTCATTTATCTTTTTTATAAGTTTAATTCTTTTTTATTTTACTTTTTATAGTTAAAACTAACTTTTAACTCTAGACATGTTTACTTAATCATGTTGTTTGCTTATTTCTATCGATGTTTAGATTAAAACATACATGGTCTATATTAACCTTTCAAAATACAAAGTAACATATTTAATTATTTTTTATTTACTTTATTATAGTTAAAACTAACTTCTAACTCTAGATATGTTTACTTAACCAGTTAATCGTGTTGATTTGCTTATTTTTACAGTCGTTTAGATTAAAGCTTCCATGGTCTATAACAACCCATCGATATATCATGTAAAAAATACATCATCGCCCATGCTCTCCTACGACCTCGTTCCAAAGCGCAAGCTTTAATACTAGTTATAACTAACAATAACATTTTTTTAGATATCTATAAATTTATTTTAATTACTCATCTTTTCAGGCTTTAAAAATTCGGGTGTTACACTATGGGCCAAAGACCTAGAATTTTTAGTCAAATCAAACCGTATCAAAACTTACCTCTTCTGAAAGCATGATGAGGTCAAACTATGAAATTAAAATGAAACACAACCGTAACATGGTTTGTCTTTTTTTTTTTGAACGGCAATAACATGGTTTGTCTTCATATAGATTTTAAATTTCGAGTCTAGTTTTAGCTTACAGAATATAAAAACAGTTACCAACACTTTGCTTTATATCTATTATATACAAATACATATATAAATTTTAATAGGGTGATATTAATATAACACACCTCCTTAATAGTTATACTCCCTTCTTTCACATGCTTACGGATAAGACTTATCACTTTTTCTCTCACAAGGAGGTATAACTACTAAGAAGAAAGGTACATTTCGATCAAGCCTTTCAATATCATATAACTTAGTGATATCTTGAAGGTGAGATAAGGCTTAAGGACCATTATGTTCTGAGTTTGATTCTTACAAGTGGGTTTAGCTCAGATTTATTGAGTTTCCTTTTGAATTGGTGTATAGATATAATAGCCTAGTAAGTATGGATATAATTAGATGACTTCACTGGTGACACGATAATATTTCAGTGATCCGTTAACGATTCAAGTTTACCGTTCAAGAAAAAGAAAAAAAATCCTATAAATCTTCCCTTTGGAAAATCATATTCTATACAATCTTAAAACACAAAGTCGGTGGCTTTTACACCACCGACCCTCTCCCTTTTCATTACAATACAAGGCTACCCCAGTACCCCTACCACTTTTAAATAAAATACAAGGCTACCTCAACATTAAGAAATAATATTTTTAGCCCGTATTCTATACAATATAATAAATTCAACCCTCAACTTTGCAAAATGGTATTTTTAGCACCTCTTTCATTTTACTGGCACCCCCTATACTTTCAAAGTTTACATTTATAACTATTTTTCTCTTAGTTTTACATTTTTTTTTCCAAAGTTTCACCACATTGCAATTTTAGTCCCTTGGCTTTACAAATGTCAATATTTAATCCCGCATGTTTCTAATATTCTAGCTTTACCCATGTACCATATATAATATGCGTTTTTAACATGTTATTTTCTTTCATGATTTTCGTTCGCTAATTTCTTTTTTGAAGAACTAATTTGTCGCTAATCCTTGAATTTTAAAAGTTTCTACTTTACCCCTTTTCGTTCTTTTACTTGAAAAAAAAATTTAGGTACGGATTTGTATGTAAGTGTCGGTAAAAATTTACGTGCGGATTTTTATGTATATATCAGTATAAATTCAAGTTGATATCTTTTTAGACGAAAACTTATCTTGGGAAATGAGTCAGTGCAAGTATAATACGTCTTTTACATACCACACCGAGTGTCCTTAAATATAATATATTTTCATTCGATGATATAAATTCGAGTTACTCTGCGTTTCGTGTGTTTTCTATTTTTTAAAGTTATAATAAGCCTCTTTTGATCGTTGTACATCGGTCGCGTTACGTAGCACTTGCGCAAATTCATTTGATATTTGCAATTTACCCGTGCCGCAAGAGATAACTTGACACCCCATCACCTTTATTTATCTATTTTTTCTTATATATTGTTAAACCAAAAGTACTCCTATAATTTATGGACAAATGGGCGTTATTTATGCAAGAAGATAATATATTAACAACCCATTCCATATATTAATACCGCATTTATCACCCGAAAATAACTGTACACCAAAATACAAAAATATCCACAAGTCAAAACACATCACTCCGGATCCCAATCAAATCCACTCTGCAATAATTCATCTCCCTCAACACCACCATGGGGAAGAAGGCAGTGCTGATCGGATGCAACTACGCCGGAACCAAGGCGGAGCTCCGCGGATGCGTCAACGACGTCAAACGAATGTACCGGTGTCTCGTCGACCGTTACGGTTTCTCAGAGGACGATATCAACGTCCTCATCGATACCGACGACTCCTACACTCAACCTACCGGCCGTAACATCCGCAAAGCTCTTTCAGATCTCGTCAGCTCCGCCGAGCCTGGCGACTTTCTCTTCGTTCATTACAGCGGTCACGGTACTCGCCTTCCGGCGGAGACCGGTGACGATGACGATACCGGATATGATGAGTGTATTGTGCCTTGCGATTTTAATCTGATTAACGGTATGGTGTTTGTTACAGTTGATTTTGAAAACGATGTTTTGTTTACTTGATTTTGAAATTGATGTTTTGTTTAGTTGATTTTGAATTAGATCGGTGATGTTTTGGCTTCCAGTTGTACGGAATGAGTAACCGCTTTTTGCGATTGTGTAGATTTTAGGTGAAATGCGTTATTTGGATTAAGTTTGTGTGTATGGAAACGGAAAACGTTATCTAGATGATTTTTATAGCGGATGAAGTGCCGGATCTGAAGCAATCTTGCTGTTATGATATGAAATTATGCATGAAAAGTAGTTTATTCAGTCCTGCTAGAGAAATTGAATTATGATAATCTCTCCCTCAGTTAGTCAATTTCATTATCGAATCACTGAATGTAGGCAAATGAGGTTTCATCTAGTCATTTTTATCTTCAAATCACTGGATTTAGGATTTTCGTTGATGATCTAACCTTTTGACTTCTAACGATCTGTCTTGATTTTAGGCAATTGGATTTATTGTTCCTCTACGATTGATTCTGAAATGTGTTATTTGGATAGAGTTTATGTTTATGAATACTGAAAGCGGAAGGCGTTATCTAGATGATTTTTCTAGTGAATGAATTGCCGGATCTGAAGCAATCCTGCTGTTATGATCTGAATGTATGAAAAGTTGTTTATTGTCCTGGATTACTGTCTATTTGCAAACTGAAAAACTTGATTAGCCTAGCATTATCGGATCTGCATAAGTCACAAACTTCTGTATAGTTTAGTTATAACTCATAATATTCAGTCCTGATGGAAGAATTGAATTACGATGATAGTTAATTCTCTAATTATGCTATATTTTGATAATAATTTAGTTCTCTAAGTAAAACGATTTAGGCATTTTATGCATTACACTTTGGGCTACTTTATAAACTTTATGTTTATGAAAATGGAAAACGTTATCTAGATAAGTTTTCCAGCAGATGACTACCAGATCTGAAGCGATCTTGCTGTTATGATCTGTATACATCAAAAGTCGTTTATTGTCGTGGATTCCCGTTAGTTTTGCAATTCAAAAACTTAATTACCATAGCATAAGGAGATCTGCATAATACTTGTGTATTATTTAGTTACAAATTCAGTCCTGATGGAAGGAATTGAATTATATAATAATTAATTCTTTAAGTATGTTATATTTTGATAATAATTTAGTTCTCTAAACGAATCTTGTATAGGCGTTTTATGCATTATACTTTGGGCTACTTTTAATGAGGGCAATTAATTCTCTAAGTATGTTACATTTTGATAGTAATTTTTCTAAGTATGTTACATTTCGATAATACTTTAGTTCTCTAAGTAAAATGATTTAGGTGTTTTATGCATTACACTTTGGGCTACTTTTAAAGTTTATGAAACTGAAAATGTTATCTGGATAAGTTTTCTAGCGAATGAACTCCCTGTTCTGTAGCGATCTTGCTCTTATGACCGGGGACGCACTAGAAGTCGTTTTCTGTCCTGGATTATAGACAGTTTTGCAATCTGAATAAACTTGATTACCCTAGCATTATCTGATATGTAGAATTTAGTTATAATATTCTGTCCTGTTAGAGGTGATTGAATTATGATAATCTCTCCCTCAATTAGGATTCAGGAAGGCTTGTTATCTTTGTTTGTGTTTGCATCTAAGATCATCAACATGTGGCTTTGTTGAATTTCTATGAATTGGCTGCTTTTATCGCATAAAGTAAAACATATAATCACCAGAGATAATAACTTAATTGTCTTTTGGTAACGAATTTGATGGTTCATTCATATGGTGATTACAGATGACGATTTCAGGGAGCTGGTTGATCAAGTTCCTCATGGTTGCAAAATAACCATTGTATCAGATTCATGCCACAGTGGTGGGCTGATCGATGAGGCTAAAGAGCAAATCGGCGAAAGCTACAAAAACGATACAAACGAAGAAGAAGAAGAAGATGAGAAAGAAAGCGGGTCGGGTTTCGGATTCCGAAGCTTCTTACATAAAACCGCTGAAAAGGCATTGGAGTCCCGTGGCATTCGTCTTCCTTCTGGATCACACCATAACAAGCATCGCGAAGAAGAAGAAGTAGAAGAAGAAAGAACATACGGAGATCTCCATGTTAAAAACAAATCATTACCTATCTCTACCCTCATTGACATACTAAAACAACAAACCGGCAAAGACGATATAGATGTCGGGAAAGTGCGGCCTACGTTATTCGATATGTTCGGTGAAGATTCCAGTCCAAAGGTGAAAAAGTTCATGAATGTGCTCTTAAACAAGCTCCAAGGCGGGGAAGGTGGCGGCAGTGGTGGTGGTGGTTTTTTCGGAATGGTCGGGAGTCTAGCTCAGGAGTTTCTAAAGCAAAAACTCGAAAACGATTCCGAATATGTAAAACCCGCAATGGAAACCGAAGTTGGGAGGAAGGAAGATGCATATGCAGGATCAAAGAAACGGGATTTGCCAGAAAATGGGATTTTGATCAGCGGGTGCCAGACACACGAGACCTCAGCTGACGCCACACCAGGTGGCAAACCGGATCAAGCTTATGGGGCGCTCAGTAACGCGATTCAAACTATTCTTGAATCGAATGATGATGTTAGTAACTACAAGCTCGTGACTGAGGCGAGGAGGCTGTTAAAGAAACAGGGGTTCACTCAAAACCCGGGTCTTTACTGTGACGACAACCATGCCGAGGCTTCTTTTGTGTGCTAAGCATGGCGTGACAGACCCAACGCCATATATGGTATTTGGGAGCTTTATATGGTATATTTATATGTGTTTTTACTTGTGTGATGGTTTTGAAAAATAATTCTGGACTTGGTATTTGTGGATTTGATTTGTAATTTGTCTTGTGAACTTTATTTATGATATGTTTTCAAGTATAAACCAAGGGGTGATTTCTATATAAAATATAGTAAGAACATAAGCCGAATAGTGTAACGTCATGGTTGTGTTTATGAATAGAATAGTTCCTAATCCATTAAGCTAGTTACCAAAATTGGCCTTAATAAGTATGATTAATACGATATTAGTGGCCTTAATGGGAAAGGCTAAATATGTGGATGACATCGACATAATAATAAGTGTAATTTGAAGTTTTTATACGAAGGGTGTGGTACCGATGTGATGGTTGTAAAAGGTTCTTGGGGAGGAGGAATGAGGATTGCTTTTGAGATTGAAATTCATTGAAAACAAGCCAGAATCTAGAAAATACAATGCACCAAAACAAGAACACACAATGTCAAACCAACACCAAGAAAACAAAACAAAGAACACCAGCCCTCTATGGACCTCACATTGTTTATTCTTTAGAAAGATCGACTCCACCAGTTTGTAGTAATCATTGGCAATGCAACGGTACGCATCTAAGCCAAGCTAGCAAGGCTCGCACCACAACTAGCCATAAACTGGGCACTCTGTCGAGCCATTTGCATTTGCAGCTGAAGCATTTGGAGTTGGGCTTGTGGGTCAAGAGTGCAATCATATTCTTCAGAATCCACACAATCCAAATGCGAGCCATAATTGCATGGTTCACAGTAGTACACCCAACAGTCCTTTTGGATTTCCCCATGACAAACATCACAGTAGAAGTCTTCATCTTTCACCGGACACGAGTAGAATAACTTGAGTGTATGCTTGTGATCGTCCTGCTTCACTGTTTCAGGTAAGCTTACACTTGTGGTGTGCAGATCAAATGTACAAATAGAACAGTGATAGGTAAAACCTGTACCATCACTAGAACATGCATTGCATGTAAATTCACCATCTTTGTTGTCGTAAGGAGCTTGCGGGAGGAGGGTTAGAGGGTGTTCTGGATGTGACTTGTGATGGATCTCTTCTTCCAAGTGGAAGCATGATTCGTGAAGATGAAAGTCACAATCTTTCTCGGTACATGAATAGCCTTTGCCAACGAGTGTTTCTTTACATCCTGAACAAATAACCTTCTTCTTCTTCTTCTTCTTCTTCTTCTTCTTCTTCTTCTTCCGTCCGGCCAAGATACTTCATTGGAACACACTGGACCTTCTGTTTCTATTCCCACCGAATATGCACAGAATTCAATTCCGTCCGGCCAAGATTCTTCAAGTGTGTTCCAATGAAGTATACTGAGCACTAGAATTGTAAGAACTTGTTGGAATGGAAACTGGTTGGTTTTGAGTCGTTGAAGGATACTGAGCACTAGAATTCTGATTCTGAGAACCCGTTGGAATGGTAATAGAAGGCGGGTCTTGAGGCATTGAAGGATCATGACTGCTAGGAGTCATATTTGGCGGGTAATTAGTGGGAATAGAAACAGAATTTGGAGGCATGTACTGATTATGTGCACCAGCGAACGGAACTGGAAGACTTTCAGGAACAGAAGCAAATGGGATATGGTGATCCCTGCTATAATTTTGTTCTCCATACCATCCTTGTGGAACTAGCTCTTGGAACAGATGATCATTCTTAAACCTTGTAGCTCGGGAAGTGGAATCCGTGCAGTGGACATGAAGGTCGAATTCGGAGTTAGCACAGGAATAGGAATTAGAGTCGTAAGTTGGGTAAGGAACCGAAGCGAGGGGATGAGTAGGGTGAGACGGGTGTTTCAGGGACTGAGTGGCTCGGTAGCATTGGTCATGCAGGAAGATGTTGCATTGCCAGCAAACGTATACGATTCCAGTGGCAGAAGAATGGCAAGCGGAGCACGAGACTTCGGTGCCTTGGGGCATCTGGTGCATGATCAGGTTGTGCAAGTGACTGAAATGCTTGAACCCTTGATCCATGTTAGTTCCTGAATGTGTTTGTGGGTGCAATGGGAAAGAGATTAACTGAAGATATATACATGGAATGGAATTGGTCAGAATGCCAACTATTTCCTGCTAGAGATTCCTCTTGTCAAGAAGTTGACTTTGATATGAACGTAGTTTATGAGTCATTTGACAATTTTACTTCAATTTACAATAATGTTTACAGGTAACAGATTCTTCCCAATTATTCATGAACTAGTTGACTACAATTTGATGTTTAATTTAGTGATATATATCTTTATATAACTTAGTTTAGTGCGTACTTTTTGAGTCATTTGACAATTTACTTCAACTTACAATATTGTTTACAGGTTCTTACCAATTACTCATGAACTAGTTGACGAGCGGAAGAATCCCCTATATGCACAAAACATAAAATAGTGCTTACATTAGTATCAATATAATCAAATAAAAGTTAAAAACATAAAGTTGATGCTCACAAAGTTACGTAGCGGTACGGTTCCGCTTCGGTACGCACTGGCGTGACATAAAGTTGCTACTCACTAAAAACCCGGGTCTTTACTAGTGATGACAGACCCAACTCCATATAATGGTATTTGGGAGCTTTATATGGTATATTTATATGTACTTCTACTCGAATGCTAGTTTTGAAAAAAATAATTCTGGACTTGAAAGTATGTGTACTTTATTTGTGATATGTTTTTCAAATATGAACCAAGTGGTGATTTCTATTAGATGAAAATGATATTTTTTTTTTTGTAAATGTATGTAGTTTAGCTTATCTTTTTATGTTGAAACTATTTTATACTTAAAACCTACCACATTTCCTTCATTTCAAGTTTATAAATAAAGGTGTTTTTTTAACATGATTTCATTATTACACATGTTTTTTTTTTTTATGAAATTTGGTATAGAAGAACCTCTGCCGTCGCTTTCATCACTATATTGTCGTCGCGGCCCCTGATTATATATTGTAGTATAGAAGAACCTCTGGGCGATGTTGTGGTGATGGACGCACAGACAGTTGTGGTTGGGAGCATGGGCGCAGCATAGTGGGGGCGGGAGGGGGCGGCCGACCCCGAACTTTTAGTTCCAGTAGTGGAGAGTATGTAGGTTTCATATATAAATTTTTTGGTATATACGTTTTTGACCCCCCGTTTTTATAGAAATTTTTGGGTATATACGTTTTCGACCCCCGGATCGGAAATCTCAAGCTTCGCTACTGGTTGGGAGGTTACAATAGGGGTGTTGTCAAGTGTGATTAGACATCTATGTGTCCAGATCTAAACTGATTGAGTGACGGTGACAAGATTTCAAGCAGTTCAAGGAGCAACAAGGGTGTGTGTGTGGGTTCAAGTGACGACAACTGAGGGTTTCAGCTGGATAGGGCCACTGGTTGAGTTCCAGTGAAACCTCTCTCTCCCGTAAGCACCTGTGAGACTCCGACGATCGAAAAACCACCTTGTAAGTCACTCCTCTAACCCAATGTACATTGTTCTAGGCTAAACTTTGTGGTTGGAGTTTGCTAGCGATCAAATGCGTCTCTGAGAATTCACGTACCCTGTTTGAGCTTGAAAAAATATGCTCTTTCGTAATATTTTATTATTATGTAAAAAAAATCAAATTAGTATTGGGCTCAATAAACCTAATATCAAGTGGGCTAAATTTTAAAACATAAATGGACCTATATTGAAATTGATATGTGTTTACTATTAAAATATAAATAAACACACACACACACACACACACACATATATATATATATATATATATATATAGGGAGAAGATCATGCGAGAACCACCTCTTATTGCGAGAACCGCGAGAACCAATGTGAACACAACAAAAAATGCCTAAAAATAGCTAAAAATCACACAAATTTTTTTTAATATTTTTTATATAAAAATCGCTACTTTTCGAAGCAAAAAAAAAAATAATAAAAAAATTTTTTTTTTAAAATTTTTTTTTTGCCACTAAAAGTAGCGATTTGAGCATAAAAAATATTAAAAAAAAATTTAGATTTTTTTTTTTATTTTTTTAGATTTTTTAAGGTTTTTTGGGGGTTTAGTTTTTAGCATTTTAGCTTTTGGGGGTGGAGGGTGGGGGGGGGGGGGTTTAGGTTTTTGGGGGGGGGTGGGGGAGGGGGGTTTAGGTTTTTTTGGGGGGGGGGGGGGGGTGGGGGGTTTAGGTTTTTTTTGGGGGGGGGGGGGGTGGGGGTTAGGTTTTTTAGGTTTTTTAGCTATTTTAGGTTGTGTTCACATTGGTTCTCGCGGTTATCGCAATAAGGGTGGTTCTCGCATGAACTCCTCCCTATATATATATATATAGGGAGAAGATCATGCGAGAACCACCTCTTATTGTGAGAACCGCGAGAACCAATGTGAACACAACAAAAAATGCCTAAAACTAGCTAAAGATCACGCAAAAAATTTTTTAATATTTTTTATAAAAAAATCTCTACTTTTCGAAGCAAAAAAAAAAAAAACAAATTTAAAAAAAAAAAATTTAAATTTTTTTTTTTTTTTTGCTTTTAAAAGTAGCGATTTTAACATAAAAATATTAAAAAAAAATTTTAGATTTTTTGGGAGTTTAGTTTTTAGCATTTTAGCTTGGGGGGGGGGGGGGGGGGGTGGGGGGGGTGGGGGAGGGGGGTTTAGGTTTTGGGGGGGGGGGGGTGGGGGGGTTAGGTTTTTTTAGGTTTTTTGGAGGTTTTAGTTTTTAGCTTGGGGGTGGGGGGGGTTTAGGTTTTAGGGGGGGGGGGGGGTGGGGGTTAGGTTTTTTAGCTATTTTAGGTTGTGTTCACATTGGTTCTCGCGGTTATCACAATAAAGGTGGTTCTCGCATGAGCTCCTCCCTATATATATATATAGGGGAGGGTTCATTGGGGAACACTAAAAAAGTGGGGAACGGGGGAACACTTTTAAAAATTATACTTAACTTGTTAAAAAAAATAGACAAAATTGCAGAAAACAACCTTTATGTATACTCAAAACTGCACTTTATACCTTTCACTATGAAATCCGCCAAAACCAACCTTTACGTTCATGTTTTGCTACAAGTTCAACCTTTAACACAAACTCTGTTAGTATTCTTGGTTAAATCACCTCACATGTTTTGCATGTGAGGGTATTATTGTCATTTCAACCTTGTTTTTTTTGTTTATTTCTTAAACACTCAAAAATGTGTATAACCAGGTTGTACTATGTGCATACACAGTTGTACCTACCATGAAAACATAGTAATAATGTTAAAAAACCCAGATCTTCCTCGTTACTGTTGTCGCTAACTTTTGGGGAATCATCACCCAATTTACTAACATACTATTCAAACAGTTATCATACTTTTTATTATGACATCAAGATTATTTTTAAATCATTAAGCATCATGCATGACCAGGTTGTACATAGAGCATGAACAGTTGTACATTTTTAAATCATTAAGCATTATGTTTACATCTTAACATATACTCAGGTATAATCATCTATCACACACAAACAAACATTTAAAACCAGGTTGTACATCGAGCATTACCGATTGTACCCACCATGAAAGCACATTATCAAGCTATATAAGAAAAATGAGAACCCAGTTCACAACATCAATATAAACAGAGCAATATGAACAATAATATTATCGTTGTGTTGGACAAGCTTTATACGGAATCACCATCGAACCATCAAACAGATCCATTAAATCCTGCTGTTCATGTTTTATCCTTAATGTTTTCATCATTAAAATACATCCTGTCGTACACATAGTTTTCTTATCATTAATCGAAACAGGAGTGTGTACTACTTGTTCATATTTTCATTTAAAACAATAATAAGCACACATTCATTCTACATCATTTAACAAAATCTCAACATGAGATGTAGCAGGTTTAAACAACATTCAGCAGATTCATACGGTTTAACAAATCAAGCACACAATTAAAGGCGGCGTTCTAACCTGGTTGGACAAGCTTGATGGTGAATATTTGGGGTTTACGGTGGTTGTGAGGTGACCGGAGGTGGTTGGTTGTAGGGTGTGGTGGTGGTGTGGTTTTTCGTGACGGCTACATTCACACCTGATATAGGCGTTTCAGTACATTTTGTATACAAGAAAGATGACTCACAAGTTCACAAGCCACAAAAGCTACTAAAGACTAATAGATGAAATTAACCGTTAACAATGATAACAACAGCAAAATGAGTCAGCTATATGAAGACCTTTAAGGAGAGGAAATGCAGCATCCACCAACTCCATTTTAACTCCATTCAACGCCTCTGCAGCTGGTGGAATATCGAGCATGTGCAAGATCACTGGCTGGTCAGAACCCAACACGTCCCTGGTACGTTTAAGGTGAGCGATTGTTGATGAAGACGGCATGTATGTGTGTTCAACAACACATATATGCTTATATCACTACAACATGTATGTGTGTTTGTCTACTTGAATCAACATACCATAAACTTGTTGGCGGCGGTGTTAGATGATGATGGTGGTGAGCGACTGTTGATGAAGACGGCGCAGATGAAGGAGGGGTGTTTGTTGATGATCTGGGTTTTCTGGTTGGGAGCTAGGAGAGATGAACAAGAAGAGTTTATGGTGGGGTCATGTGTAATTATATAATTTATTAATAAACAAAAAAAAAACAAGGTTGAAATGACAATAATACCCTCACATGCAAAACATGTGAGGTGATTTAACCAAGAATACTAACAGAGTTTGTGTTAAAGGTTGAACTTGTAGCAAAACATGAACGTAAAGGTTGGTTTTGGCGGATTTCATAGTGAAAGGTATAAAGTGCAGTTTTGGGTATACATAAAGGTTGTTTTCTGCAATTTTGTCAAAAAAATATTTTTCTAAATTTTTTTCGGCGCTTTTTCTTATAAATACAAGTAGAAACATTTTTTATAAAAAAACCAAAAACTAAAAATATAAAAAAATGTTTAAAAAACAGTTATATCTTATAGAATTAACTTAACATGTTAAAAATATTTTTTTTTAAAAACTTTTTCTGCGCTTTTCTTTATAAAAATGAGGAGAAACTAGTCGAGTAAAAAAAAAATTTCTAAAAAAAATTTTTTTTAGCCTTTTTTTATTGTTTTTTTTAATATTTTTAGTTTTTGATTTTTTTTATTAAAAATGCTTCTACAAGTATATATAAGGAGAAGCGCCGAAAAAGATGTTTAAAAAATTTATTTTTAACATGTTAAGTTAAATTTTTAAGAGTGTTCCCCGGTTCCCCACTTTTTTAGTGTTCCCCAATGAACCTCACACTATATATATATATATCGTTTTTTTTTAAATCGCTTGCCCTCGAAATCACGGGCCTTGTGCGGAGGTCCTCCCCCACACCATCAAAGCCGCCACTGCTAGCGATGAAGATGGTGTCGATTATTGTTTGGGTGGGTTCGTTTTTGGCAACCGAGCCGCTTGGCAGCGGTGGTTTCGGTCGTGATGGTTTTGGTTAAATTGGATACGGGTCAAACTTTGGTCAACGGGCACAGTCGGACAAATGGGTCAATTGGTCAAAGCTGGTCAACCATGGTCAAACCAGTTAACTGTGGTCAAACACGAGTCAAATGAGAAATATTAAAGCTTTAAATAAAATAAAAAGGAAATGACAAAATTACCCCTGACTAACTAACAGAGGGCATTGGTTAGGGTTAAGTTAGTTGGACAAAAATGTGTTAAAAACTTTTTGAACTCACAAACGATAAATGAAACCTTTAGAATAAAGTGGCAAAATGACCAAAACCAAGTGACTAAAATGGGATTTTACTCTTTTGGTGGATAAACCTTTTAACTCTGAATGGACCCGGCTAAAACCCGAACCGAGGAGAACCGATACCTATAAATGCAACCTGAACCTCAACCTCCACATAACCACTTTCATGATCTGGTTTGCATTTTATGGTTCCTTTCAAATTTTCTGTGAGAAAATGTGTTGGGTTTTTGTTAGTTTTGTCAGCCAGATGAAAGATAATGAAGAACCAAAACATGCGTGCAAAGAAGACATGAACAACACTTCAATTCGGCAATTCAATATCTCATTTCTGCACAAGGTAACCTTCTAATTTATCCTTCCTTTTGATGAACTGATTGTGTTAATTCAACTTCTAAAACCTGATTAGTTCACAAGTGTATATCCTAAAGCCAACCTAACAATGTTAATAAGTTTAAAATATATGCACGTCAGGTGTTTGATGAAATGCTTGTGTGAGATAAAGCCTTTAAAGTTGGGTAATGTTCTTTAATCAGCAGCCTAATGTTACCATGCTATCATCATAACCATAATTTTCTAGCAACGAATGAAACTCATGTCAGTTAGTTCTGTTATATTTTACTATCTATCTTGCTCACTACCTCAATTTGGGCGACACTACAGAAGAATTCAAAGAGGAATTTGGAAATGCTAACTCAAGAACACATTTGTCTTTTACTCTTTTATTGCTTTTCTTTCTTAAAACATTCTATTTAGCTCGAAATCTTTCTCTAGGTGTTCAATATATAATTATCAATAAGTGTTTACGAAGGAAATGGTGGTGATATGGTGGTTTAAAAGGTCGTTGGGGAGGGGGAATGAGGATCGCGTTTGAGATCGGCATTTTTACCCTTCAACATCTTTTAAATGACAGACGAAATTTATTGAAAAACCAACCAGAACCTAGAAAATACAATGCACCAAAACCAGAACACGCAATATCAAACCAGCAATAACACCAAAGATAACTCAAAACAACCAAGAAAACAAAACGAAGAACACCAGCCCTCTATGGACCTCACATTGTTTATTCTTTAGAATGATCGACTCCACCAGTTTGTAGTAAGCATTGGCAGTGCAACTGTATGCGTCTAAGCCAAGCTAGCCAGGCTCGCACCACAACTAGCCATAAACTTGGCACTCTGTTTAGCCAATTGCAGTTGTTGTTGAGCCAGTTGATTTTGTAACTGAAGCCTTTGGAGTTCGGCTTGTGCGTCAAGAATGCTATAACTTTGTGCCATGGAAGGATCTTGAGCAGTAGAATTGTTGGAACTTGTTGGAATGGAAACAGGTTTGTTTTGAGTTATTGAAGGATCTTGGACGGAAGGAATTGGATTCTGTGGATAATCAGTGGGAATAGGAATAGAAGGTCCAGTTTGTGCCACATAAGGATATTCAGCACTAGAATTGTGGGTACTTGTTGGAATGGAAACAGGAGGCCGGTTTTGAGGCATCGAAGGATCAGAAGCAAATGGGACATGGTGATCCATGTTAGAATTCCGTACTCCATTCCATCCTTGTGGAACAAGTTCTTGAAACTGATGAGCATTCTTCAAACTCGTAGCTCCGGAAATGGAATAAGCGCATTGGACATGAAGGTCGAATTCACAATCAGCACAGGAATAGGAAAAGCCGGTTCCGATGCTCTGACAGGAATTGCAGTAAAAGGAATTAGAGGGGTAAGTTGGGCAAGGAACCAAAGTGAGGGGATGAGTAGGGTGAGACGGGTGTTTCAGGGACCGAGTGGCTCGGTAGCATTGGTCATGCAGAAAGAAGTTGCATTGCCCGCAAACGTATACGATTCCGGTGGCAGAAGAATGGCAAGCGGAGCACGAGACTTGGATGCCTTGGGGCATCTGGTGCATGATCAGGTTGTGCAAGTGACTGAAATGCTTGAACCCTTGATCCATCTTCGGTCCTGAATGTGTTTGTGGGTGCAATGGGAAAGAGATTATACGAAGATATATACATGGATGTTTGATTTAGTTATATATATCTTCAAATAGCCATGGTATGGAATTGGTCAGAATGCCAACTCTTTCCTGCTAGAGATTCCTCTTGTTGAGAAGTTGACTTTGTAATTGAATTAGTCCTACCCTTTCAGGTTCTTCCCAATTATTCATGAGCTAGTTGACTACAATTTGATGTTTAATATAGTGATATATATCTTCAAATAACTTAGTTTAGTGCATACTTTATGAGTCATTTGTCAATTTACTTCAGCTTACAATAATGTTTACAGGTTATTCCTAGTTATTCATGAACTAGTTGACGAGCCTCTATATGCACAAAACATAAAATAATGCGTATATTAGTATCAATCAAATAAAAGTTAAAAACATAAAGTTGCTACTCACAAAGTTTGTGTATTTTTTGTGATATGATATTAAATATAAACAGAGTGGTGATTTCTGTTTGATGAAAAACCGTTTTTTTTTAAATGTATGTAGTTTAGCTCACCTTTTTATGTTGAAACTATTTTATACTTAAAAGTTAAAACCTATCACATTTCATTCATTTCAAGTTCATAAATAAAGATTTTTTTTTTTTTTTTTGTAATATGATTTCATGAGTACACGTGTTTTTGATTGAATTTGGTATAGAAGAAACTCTAGGTTTCCTAAGAAATAGTTTTAAAATACCTATGGCTTAATACTAAACCTACCAAAAGAACAGGTCTTGTGAAACTGGGTTTGGATTAAAGCGGAGCGTGTGAAGCTGGATTTAGATTAAAACATATTGTTTTATGAAAGTATCAATTTGGACTAGGATCAAAATGAGTTCTTCACCAATATGAGTTCGGGTCGAAACAAATATTTTAGGATCAAGTGTATTACATTCTATATTTGTTTTATGGTGGCATTTTGCGATGATGGCTGCAATGACGATACTGACGAGCAGAGGTGGCGGTTTCAGCGCCCCCTAGGTGATGGTGCCAGTGGCAACGTGGTTGTGATGGAGTGTTTCACTAATCAATATTCATTGTTAGCTATCCTTGATAGTTGATAGATCCTTTCTTTGTTTTCAGTACTATATAAAATAACAAAGACAACATTGGTAAAAAAATGATATTAATTATTAAGAATAGGAAACCCGCCTCTCCCCATTTCTTTAACTAACCTAGATAGTGCAATGTGATGGTTGTGTAAACCGCACAGTTAAGATTGATTTATTTAAACATTCAGTCATTTGTTTGAAATATGATCCATCCAAGTGTTGCATCTAGGCCCCGGAGGTTTGTAATTTGTTGTCATTTTCATCCAATTAGTTAACACGTTTAATTGTAACGCTAAGTGAGAGGCAGTTTTGACTTTTTGCCTATGTAATTGAGGGGTATTTTAGACATTTTACCACGAGCCACCACCACCACTGGTCCACTAGAACCACCACACCACCGCATCACCGCCACCAACACACTATCACTTCAACCTTCACCTCCGAAAGCTAGACCTCCACATGCGTCAAACATTCGAAAACCCCAACCGTCACCATCACTGCCGCGCACCATAGCTGCCATAACCACCACAGAGAACCGACTACCGACGGATCTAGGGTTCAGATGAGAATTATATAATTATCAATAAGGGTTTACGAAGGACACGGTGGTGATATGGTGGTTTGAGATCGGCATTTTTACCCTTCGACATCTTTTAAATGACAGACGAAATGCATTGAAAAACCAGCCAGAATGTAGAAAATACAATGCACCAAAACAACAAGAACACAATATCAAACCAACAACAACACCAAAGATAACTCTTTAACAACCAAGAAAACAATACAAAGAACACCAGCCCTCTATGGACCTCTCATTATTTATTCTTTAGAAAGATCGACTCCATCAGTTTGTAGTAATCATTGGCAATGCAACGGTACGCATCTAAACCAAGCTAAGCAGGCTCGCACCACAACTAGCCACAAACTCGGCACTCTGTCGAGATATTTGCATTTGCAACTGAAGCCTTTGGAGTTGGGCTTGTGTGTCAAGAAGATGGGCTTGTGTGTCAAGAAGGCTATCTCTTTCACACTCTTCACAATCCCAACAACCCAAATGTGTGCCATATTGACATGGTTCACAGTAGTACATCCAACGTTCCTTTTGGACTTCCCCATGACAAACATCACAGTAGAAGTCTTCATCTTTCACCGGGCACGAATAAAATAACTTAAGCTCATGCTTGTGATCGGCCCGCTTTACTGTTTCAGCTAAGCTTACACATGTGATGTGCAGATCATATGTACAAATAGAACAATGATAGGTAAAACCTGTACCATCACTACAACATGCATTGCAAGTAAATTCACCATCTTTATTGTCGTAAGGCGCTAACGGGAGGAGGGTTAGAGGGTGTTCCGGATGTGACTTGTGAATGATCTCTCTTTTTAGATGAAAGCATGATTCGTGAAGATGAAAGTCGCAATCTGGTTCAACACATTTATAGCCGTTGCCAACCAGTGTGTCTTCACATCCTGAACAAACAACATCATTTTCTTCATCTTCTTGTAAGTTGACTCTAGACAATTTGTGGGGGTGGCTGAAATGCATTACTTCTTTATCTTTCGGTCCATTTTGAGGCGTTGAATGATCATGAGAGCTAGAGATCGACTCTGATGGATTAGTGGGAATAGAAACAGAAGGTCCATTTTGTGCCACAGAAGGATCTTGAGCACTAGAATTGTGGGGACTTGTTGGAATGGAAACAGGTCTGTTTTGAGACGTTGAAGGATCTTGGGCGGATGGAATTGGATTCTGTGGATAGCCAGTGGGAACAGGAACAGAAGGTCCAGTTTCTGCCACAGAAGCATATTGAGCACTAGAATTGTAAGAACTTGTTGGGATGGAAACAGGTCTGTTTTGAGACACTGAAGGATCTTGAGCGGAAGGAATTGGATTCTGTGGATAGTCAGTGGGAATAGAAACAGAAGGTCCAGTTTGAGCGATGGAAGGATACTGGACACCAGAAATCCGATTCTGAGAACCCATTGGAATGGAAACAGAAGGGTCATCTTGAGGCATTGAAGGATCTTGACTGCTAGGAATCGCATTTGGCGGATAGTTAGTGGGAACCGAAACAGAAGGTCCGGTTTGAGCCATGGAAGGATACTGGGCACTAGAAATCCGATCATGAGAACTCGCTGGAATGGAAACAGAAGGCCGGTCTTGAGGCATTACAGGATCATGACTGCTAGAAATCGTAGTTGGCGGATAATTAGTGGGAATAGAAACAGAAGGTCCAGTTTGATCCACGGAAGAATATTGAGCATTATCAAGCGGGTTCTGAAAACTCGTGGGAATCGACACAGAAGCTAGATTATGAGCCATGAATGGATCCTGGGAAGTAGTAGTTAACTTCTGATTATGCGGTGGAACGAAACCACATGCTAGATCATGACCAGAAACGGTATTTAGAGGCATGTAATGATTCTGGGCACTAGCGAACGGAATTGGAGGACTTTCAGGAACAGAAGCAAACGGGACATGGTGATCAATGCTAGAATTTTGTACTCCATTCCAACCTTGTGGAACAAGTTCTTGAAACGGGTGTGCATTTTTTAAACTTGTAGCTCCAGAAATGGAATAAGCGCATTGGACATGAAGGTCGAATTCACAATCAGCACAGGAATAGGAGAAGCCGGTTCCGGCGATATGACAGGAATTGCAGTAAAAGGAATTAGAGTGGTAAGTCGGGTAAGGAACCAAAGTGAGGGGATGAGGAGAGTGAGACGGGTGTTTGAGGGACCGAGTGGCTCGGGAGCATTGTTCGTGCAGGAAGAAGTTGCATTGCCAGCAAACATATACGGTTCCGATGGTGGAAGAGTGGCAACCGGAGCACGAGACTTCGACGCCTTCCGGCATCTGGTGCATGATCAGGTTGTGCAAATGGCTGAAATGCTTGAACCCTTGATCCATTTCTGTGAATGTGTTTGGGGGTGGAATTGGAAAGAGAGAGTATATGAAGATAAATAGATGGAATGGAAGTGGTTGATCATGTGCAAGTAGCCATGAATGGAATGGAGTTGAATTGGTCAGACTGACAACTAGAGATTCTTCTTGTCTAGAAGTTGACTTTGTAATGTTATGAAGATTTTGGTGGCCAACAACGGATTGATATATTGATGAAGTAAACGGATCTAATTACAACTTGTTCGTGAGGATAAAGTTTCCATAACTCAACATAAATATAAAGTTTTGACAACTTTTTTATAAAAATAACTTTTGGTATACCGTGTACTACATTTGTTTTGTAGTGCCAAGAACCGTTAATTTAGTGAAATATATCTTCAAATAACTTAATTTAGTACTTTTGAGTCATTTGACAATTTTACTTCAAGTTACAGCAACGTTTACCGATTCTTCGCAGTTATTTATTATTATGATGTTATATTTGTAAAAAAGTCTAGCAATACAAAGACTTTTTACACAACGATGATATACTTTTTATAATAACGGCAAATCCAGTGGCCGTGATTATATTGGTTGCATCTTTGATCTTTGATATTTGTTTTCAAACAGCAATATTTTTTTATGGTAACTTTCATATCATGTACTTTAACTTTTTTTTTTTTTTTGAATTGAGGTTTTTTTTTTCTGTCAAATTTTTATTCTCATGAATGATGCAATTAAGACGAATTTACATCGAGATAGTTGGTAAACGGGCAACAAGCTGCACCGCTACCCTTTTTTGAATATCAAAACTAAGTCTTTTAAAAACTACGTCCATAGATATCGGGGTCATAACATTATTATGCATGACCGTTTAACTTTTACTTAAAATCATAAACACTTCGTATTTACATCGAGATAGATGGTAAACGGGCAACAAGCTGCGTCACTACCCCTTTTTGAATGGGAATATGGAAAACGAAAAGCGGAGTAAGGAGTAAATAACGTTTTTTGTTCATGTGGTTTGGTCATAATTGTCACTTTTATCACTTTTTTTTTCCAAGGAACATTGTGGTTTTCAATCGAGTAGAACACTGTTAGAAATTGAAATATTGAAAATTTCGATTGCCACAGTTGAAAGTCTTTGGAAATTGCCTCTAATCTCACTTGATTTCTGTTCATCCGTGGAAACCGTCCATCAGTAGGAACTGATATCAGTAGCAACCGTGATCAGCAACTACGCTCAGTAGCAGGGGCGCAACTTTGTAGGGGCCCGGGGGGGGGGGGGGGGGGGCGCCGGACCCCCGAACTTTTTGCTCAGTAGTGTCTGGTATGTAGTTTTCGTATAGAATTTTTTAGGTATATACGTTTTCGACCCCCCGGTTTTATATTTTTTATTAGGTATATACGTTTCGACCCTCCGGTCGAAAATCTCAAGCTTCGCCACTGCTCAGTAGTAACTACGACTGGCCACAATTGCAATTACTATCAGCAGTAACTTAGGCGATCAAAAGTTGCAGAAGCCATATTACTGATGAGTTGGAGTACTCACATAGTTTCTGCTCAAGAGAACCTAATAACTCTCAACCATTTTAACCGTCAATGACACACTCTTTCGCGAAACATTGTGTCATTTCAACTGAATGTTATAATGGTTCCCCAACTATAAAATACAAGTGTTGGGTTTATTTCTAATACAAAACACATATTCATTCTTGACCTCTCTGAATTATCCGATTAAGATTTTGATAGTCAACTTAAACCATTTAGAGACATATCTAGGAACATTCCAAACAACAAAAACTGCGATAACAATAACTGAAATATAGACAAGCCAAGAAAAACAGACCATACTTATAGATTTGTTCACATGCAAATAACTATGACACCATTGTCACGTAAGCTTCCTATGGACCTCTAAATAGATTCCTCCATGTTGTAGTAGAAATCTCATGGCGCCAAGCTAGCGATGCTCGCTCCCATACCAGCTATCATCTGTGCAAGTTGTTGATTCATTTGCATTTCCAACTGAAGCCTCTGGAGCTGCACTTGAGTATCCATAACGCTATCCCTTTCGCGTTTTTCACCCTTCACACAACCCAGATGCGTTTCGAAATCACAAGACTCACAGTAGTACGCCCAACGATCCTTTTGGATAGCTCCTTGACAAACATCACATGAAACCGTAAACTCTTCACCTTTCACCGGACACGAGTAGAACAATTTAAGCGCATGCTCATGATCGGCCCGTTCCACTGTTTCAGGCAAGCTTACACATTGAACGTGCAGATCAAATTCACAAACAGAACAGTGATAGGTAAAACCTCTACCGTTACCAAAACATGCACTACAAGCAAATTCGCGGTTTTTATTATTGTAAGGCGCGAATGGGAGGAGCTTTAGAGGGTGTCCCGGGTGTGACTTGTGCTGGATTTCATTTTTCAAATGAAAGCATGATTCGTGAAGATGAAAGTTGCAATTTGGTTCGGAACATGAAAAGCCCTTGCCAATTAGATTATCTTCACATCCAGAACAAACAACCTTATTTTCTTTATTTAAATTTACTATAGATAAATTGTGGGGGTGGCTGAAATGGATTATTGAGCTTGTGGGTGTAGAAATGGATGGATTTGGGGCTGTAGGAATTGAATTCTGGCGGCCAGGCGGAATGGAATTAACATAAGTATGATCATGAGGATTTGAATGATATTGCACATGTGAAATGGGTGGGTTTTGGGTAGTAGGAATTGAACTCGGGTAGCCAGGTGGAATGGAATTAACATAAGCATGATCATTAAGATTAGAATGAATATTGTGGGCATGGGTGAATGGAATTGAATGACTATCAGGAACAGAAACAAAGGGGACATTGATAGCCATGTTGGAATTGTGCACTCCATTCCAACTTGTAGCTCCAGAAATGGAATACGCGCATTGGACATGAAGGTCGAATTCACAGTCAGCGCAGGAATAGGAGAAGCCGGTTCCCTTGATTCGACAGGAATCGCAGTAAAAGGAATTAGAGGGGTAGGTTGGGTAAGGAACCAAAGTGAGGGAATGAGGAGGGTGTGACGGGTGTTTCAGGGACCGAGTGGCTCGGTAGCATTGATCATGCAGGAAGAAGTTGCACTGCCAGCAAACGTATACGGTTCCAGCGGCAGAAGAATGGCAACCGGAGCACGAGACTTTGGTGCCTTCTGATATTTGGTGCATGACTAGATTGTGCAAGTGACTGAAATGCTTGTACCCTTGATCCATCTTTCTGAATGTGTTTGTGGGTGCTGTTGGAAAGATACTATATGAATTATGAAGATAAATAGATTCAAGTAGTTGTTGTGTAAGTAGTTATTGAATTGGTCAGAATGCCATTTTCTACTAGAGATTTCTTCAATTATTATCTACAAGTTGACTTTATAATGTTAATACTTTTTGTTTAATCTTTATAAACACTTCTTACTTGGAAACAAAGTAATGTTTATCATAATGTGTGTGTCCACACGCGTATGAAAATGCATAACAAATCAAAGATTAGTGGGTAAGAGGGGTAACAATCGACTACTAGAAAACTGGCCATTTGCGACCACCTTTTGGTCACAAATCTGTCACAAATGGCTATCGGCAGCTTCGCGCTTGCTGCTATTTAATAACATGAAATAAAAGTCAAAGTCAGCTCTTTCAAGTGGCAATAGTTTAAGCATTGCAAATCGCAATGGAATTGGAATTGGAATTGGAATTGGAATCGGACTTGGTCTACCAAATAAATGTTAGATTGTCAACTCTAATTCCCATCTAAAGAGGCTCTAATTTGCGGATTGCAACCAGTTTAATAATAGAATATATAGCTGGATGATTTGACTATTGGTGCATAATTTTAATTGACTGAGTCGTTATCATTTAAGTAGACTATGGTAAGTGCTAACTCACAGAGGTTAGTTTTATCAATGAATTTTGCAAGATAATTGAATATATATTTTTAGTGAAAATATACAAAGTTGGGTATCTATAACTATCACGGCCTGGGCGAAGGGAAAAAATAGGCCCTCAAGGGATTATCACCCCTTCGCCCGTTCCCTATTTAATTTTCAGACTATCAGCCTTTGTGATTTTTAAATGAGTTTAAATTTTAAAACATTATATTTGGTTAATTGGGTTAAATGGAAATTCAATTTATTTGTTTGGGTCTAAACTAAATATGATAAGTTAATCGGTTTTATGACATATTGAGCTTTAACTTTTGATTTAATTATATGCTTGTTTAAAAAAAATTATATATAAAAAAACTTTGGGCCCCATGAGAAAGACGAGGCGATCGCCCACCTAGCTCATCCCATGCGCTAGCCCTGACGGCTGTCAAAATTTTTGTAGATCATTCGCAAAATCTGTTTTTCGACTGATTTTAGCGACCAAAAGAATCAGACTCTAAATTTGCATCAAACACCTTGTGTCACTTTAACCACTGAAATATTTGTGACCGATTTTACAACTAAACTTTTGTGACATGCTTAACGACTGAAATGTTACCTGCTATACTTTTATCGACCACTTTTTACTTGTGAAAAATTCCTCAGTTTTTCAAGAAACACTACTGGCTTTTTTAAATAAGTTTCCATTTTGCATAAACACATATTAAACATTAAACAAAAGTTTATATAAGTTGACGAAACATTAAACAAAAGTTTATATAAGTTGAAGAAATAATACAAATCCGTACAAGTGTGTGGGTGGTGATGGTGGTAGATCGAACATTCAACAATAAATTCAAACAAATCCATTCACTTTGCAAGTACACATTAAAAAATTCATCCGTTTATTATAAAATTTTAACAAATACAATAAAAAACCATACAAATTAAATAATAAATGCCGTGATACAGTTAAATTCATACAAATTAAATAAAAATCATTTGTGAGGTAAAGATCCCAAAGATTCATCAACTTTGGCGTGGGGAAGACTTTTACCCGTCGGCTAGTCCTGGTCGCGCATATAGACTTAATCAACCACAAACCACGGTCACCTAACGCTTATTCTCATTGTAAAACAAAAGAAAAAAACAAGTGTTGGTTACGCAGATCAATCAATGTAGCCGGTAAGGCATAAAAACAAGTATCAGACACTATATATATAACACATAAAAGAAATTACTGAATACCAATATTGCCTGGTAACTTCACCCGACACAATAAGTAAATCATGGTTGTGCAACTATTTCTTGCATAAAAACATACGCGCTAATTATATATTTTCTAAGCTGTATTTCCGGCCGAGAGCATTTATCCTAGCAATTTCATACGCTTCATCAAGCCTCTCCTGGTCAGTTCTTGAATCATCAACATGATCCCCACTACTTTCATCACATACTTGACGATTCACACAATCCAAATGTGTCCCAAAGTCACATTCCTTGCAGTAATAAGTCCAGTGATCTTTATGCACAACGCGATTACACACGTCACAAAAGAATGTGTACTCTTCTCCCATCAACGGGGCCTCGTAAAACAGCTTAAGCACATGTTCATGATCATCGCGCTTTACTGTTTCGCTTAAGTTCGCGCACTTAACATGCAGATCATGTTCACAGATTGAACAATGGTAGTTAAAGCCAGAACCATCTTTATAGCATGCATTGCAAGTAAACCTACCATTTTGGTTCTTGTATAGCGATGTGGAGAGAAGGGTAAGAGGATGGGCTGGATGAGATTTGTGTTGGATCTCTTTCTCTAAATTGAAACAAGATTCATCAAGTTGAAAGCTACAATTTTGTTCGGCACATGCATAGCCTTTGCCAATTAAGGTTTCTTGACATCCTGAGCAAGCTATGTTCTTTTTTCCATGTTTTATGTTTACTAAAACCAAACCATGTGGGTGGCTAAAATGTTTGATACCTGGAGTTGTTGTCTTGTTTTGACCGGATTCGCCATAGTGAGGTGGTTGTGAATTCGGAGCACTAGGTGGAACAGATGCGAAAGGGGTATGTAGATGTTGCGGTATGGATGAATTCTGTGCACTTGTGGGAACACTAGTAAAACTTTGAGGTATATGTGCATTTTGTGCACTAGTGACCAGATTTTGAGCACTAGTAGGAACAAATGTGGAAACATTTTGAGCCATGTAAGAGTCTTCGGTGACGTTTATCGGATACTGAGCAGGAACTGGAATTTGGGTCGGAATTGGATTTTGAATTGGAATTGTGGTCGGAATTGGAATTGGGGCCGGAACAGAATAGGTTGATGCATTTTGAGCCATGTAAGGGTCTTGGGTCATGCTTATTGGATATTGAGCAGGAACTGGAATTGGAGTTGGAATTGGAATTGGCGTCGGAAATGAAATGGAGGGGACATTAGGGACCGTTGGAACTACTGCTTGGTCTGGATAAGATACATGATGTGGTTGAGGACTAGTGACTGGATGTTGATGAGAATTTGTAGCATTAGAAATGGAATAGGCACATTGGACATGAAGATCAAAATCGCAATCGGAACAGGAATAGGAGAAACCGGTTCCAATGACTTTGCATGAATTGCAATAGAAGGAGTTGGAAGGGTAAGTAGGGTAAGGTACCAAGGTAAGGGGGTGTTGAGGGTGCGACGGATGTTTCCGTGAGCGAGTTGCATGAAAACATTGCTCATGTAAATAGAAATTGCATTGCCAACAAAGGTATATGGTCTTCGTGGACGAAGAGTTGCAACCGGAGCATGAGACCTCGGCACCTTCGGGCATATGATGCACCAATAGGTTGTGGTTGTGGCTGAAGTGCTTGATCCCGGACGCCATAGATCAATCCTCTAGCCTTTTAGGGGAGATAACTATATACAAGGATACTGGTAGAATGGGAATGGGAATGGGAATGGGAATAGGATGGGGACTTGGTCAAGAACCACAACTATGGCTTGTTATATTCTTTGGTTGACTACATTTTCTAATATTCGTTTGATAGCTGTATTGCTGACTTTTGAGCAATTATTAGAGTAAAGTCAACTGATTTTAGTTAAGTTAACTATACGAGACCCTTGCATTATGTTTTCATTCTTTAAGAACCCCTACCTTAGCTATTATTGGTATGAGAACATGTTATATAAGACAAACAAAAACATCAATTTAAAGTCCCATAAGGTGATTCGTGTGTTAATATGATTATCTTGGCCTAAAGGCAGAAAACTCTAAGTATTCAATACAAGGTTATTGTCTTCTGGTTGTTTTACATAGAGAAAAATAAGCCCCAAGGAAACAAATAAGAAATGAGATGACCACGTAGTGAATTTATTAAGTTATTAGCATCTCTAATACAATAAGCCGAGTGAAATAGATCATCCTCATTATGAAATAGACATATGGTAGAATGCATAGACTAGTTTTGTTCAACTAGTAAGGTTTTACACTCATATAACAGTCAAGTCCTCATGTTACTTAAAGATTCACCTCAAAGGTTGTACAGGATAATAATTCAATGGTCAAAAACGTAACAATCCAATTGTTATTCCTATGGGTATTTAAGGCTAGAGAGAGTCGTCTCATTTTCCTTATATTTCTTCGACGTCACGTTAGTTTTCACCTTATTTTTCTTAGTTTTCCCAGGCTTACTGTCAGGGCCGGTCCAAGCCCAAGTACTTTGAGGCTTGGGCTTTAGGCCTCAAAATCAATAGAGCCTCAAATTTAAAAAAAAAAAAATCATATATGATATTTGGGTTGGGCTGAACTTATCTTTACTCATACAAAAAATATATAAAAATACAAAAAAATTAAGTTAACTTCGCCAACAATAAACCTTTTAATTTATTTTACGGGTCCCAAGCCAAGTAAAAGAGAGTTTTTTCTCAAATAGTGTTTTTTTTTTGAAAAAGGCCTCAAGTTTTTGAATTTGCTTTAGGCCACCAAAATGGTTAAGCCGGCCTACTCACTGTCTCAGTTTTCCCTAAAATTTCTCAAAACCAAAATATTTTAATTTTGTTTGATACTTGAAACATCTATATATTTGAAAATTTTAATATAACTAAAAATAAAATTATATAACTTAAAATAATATAAATTATAAAAAAAGTTAAATAACCCATAATCTAATGATTAAAGTCATTAATTGTAAATTGATTATTTGTTACAGAGTTATATGTTAATTATATAGAAATTATAGAAAATAGAATTACGTTTTTACAAAAAAAATATAGAAAGATTTAGAGGCTATTTTACGAATTGTCCAAAGATTAAGGGGGTTTTTTTAAATCTTTGTAATCTGTCTTCTCTCTTCATTCCTCTCGTTTTTCGATGACTCAAGTTCTGGCCAGCCAACCTGCAAATCTGACGAGTATGTGTCTGTGTATATGTGCAGTATTTGTGTATGAAGATACATAGCCGAGACCGAACCTTCTCCTAGAAGGCCGGACCGAAACATAAGGGACGCATATCCAGAAGAACTTCGTCCCTCAGTCATGAACGGACGCAACACCAAAAGGTGTGTCCAACCGGATGACATCATCAAGTTGACTAATATAAATACCCTCATCAAGTACACCACAAGTACGATGGGAGTACTGATGGAACGTGCCGGAGCATTCGCCAGGGGAAAGAACGCTTGTAGAGCAACGACTGAACCAAAACAGAGAATGTCTTCTTGGAAGAAAAATGGAGGCTCCGTCTTTGATAAACCTCCGGTCGGAAACAGGGGACTAACGCACCCTTGTAGCTGGAATGATCGAGCCCCACGGGGCAGAAGTACAAACCCACGATTCTATAATCTATCAGATCTTTCGAAAACTCCTAGTGAGATCCTTGTCACCGATGAGCAAACTTCCCCACACCACCCAAGCTCCGGACCACAGGTGATAAAAACTCCAAAAAGTACTGTGATTATCACCGGGAGAAGGGCCACAATACAGATGATTGTTGGTCTCTAAAGCAAGAAATTGAAAAGGCTGTTCGGTCCGGCAAGATGTCATATCTAGTAAAAGAAGTTAAAGAAGGCAAGTCCGCCACAACGCCAATCGATAACCCCAACAATCAGTCCGGCATCTGCGTGATTCAAAAAGTAAACAATCAAGGTATTAAACGGTCCAGCCAGCATTTGGCCGCTTGGATGCAGCAACCGATCGCCTTCCCTCTCATTACCTCCGGAGATATCAAGGATGGACCAATCATTGTGTCAGCAGTAATTGCGGACCACAAGGTACGGCGAATTTATGTAGACAATGGTAGTGCCTCCAAGATCATGTATCAACAGTGTTTTCAGCAATTGGTACCACAAACCAAGGCAAAATTGATTCAGGTATTCATGTCATTGGTAAGTTTCTCCGGTGAAGTTATTCAACCCATTGGGCAGATCACTTTACCTACATCCTTGGGTGCCGGAAATTTGATGCGAACCGTAAATTTGACTTTTCTGGTCGTTGGGGCAAGATCCGCACACAATGTCATCTTGGGAAGACCGGGAATGTGTGCCTTCGGCATCATTAGCTCCATTATCCACGGTTCCTTAAAATTCCCAACTGAAGCGGGTATAGCTACCTTGCACTCCAAGTCAGCAATGTGCGTCGCCGAAGTAAGGCAAAGCGAAGGAAGCAACTCCCAACCTCCGACAATACTCCCAGAAGAATGGGCGATTCACCCTGACTTTCCGGAGCAAAAGGTCATCATCGGCGCACAACTCCCTGACTGAACCAAAGGGCAATTGTGGAAATTGTTATCAAGTTCTCTGGATGTTTTCGCATGGCAGCATTCAGATATGGTCGGAGTCCCAAGGGTGCTGGTCGAAGATAAGCTAAAAGTTTCACATGCCGTTAAGCCAGTAGCCAAAGAAACATGGCTCCGGCACGAAACAGAGCCATTGCCGAAGATGTACGAAAATTGTTGGATGCAGGTATTATCAGAGAAGTGTGGTACCAAACGTGGGTTTCAAACCCAGTAATGGTCACCAAAAATGATAACACCTAGAGGATGCGCGTGGATTTCTCCGATCTCAACAATGCATGTCCGAAAGACTGCTATCCCCTTCCTGAGATCAATCTAAAAATTGATTCTTTGGCAAGCTTCCGTCTAAAATGCTTCCTGGATGCATATAAAGGCTATCATCAGATACCGATGACCATAGAAGACGAGGATAAGTGTAACACCCCGAAAACAGGTTTGGTAATCAAACTCTGTTAATGCTAAAAGACGGGTAAAGTACCGTTAGCAGTAAAAATAACCCGGTAAATAATTGGATTTAAATAAGAAATCCTAATAATTAAATACGAGCGAATAAAGAATTAAGGAATCTAGTTTATAAGAGCCCGAGTCAACGGGACTTAAAATAAAACGGGTTTTTAACTCCCGGAACCCACTAAGTTAACTAGGTAAAAATTAACCTAGTTAGTAATGGGTAATTAAATAATAAACTATGAGTTATAGTTTCATTTATGAATCTCTAAACTTGAGGGACTAAACATGGGCAAATGTAATGAAGTTTAATAAAAAAAAAAAACACAAACCACACATACGTATGTGGTGTCTGCGATTTCATCAGAGCCACAAGGAGCTCTCAAAACTCAACCCTAAACTTCAAGAAATTCACCAAATTGAAGGGTGAATCAGAGCCAAATCGTATGCATGAACACATAAAAACAATCACCAAGCTTATGGGATCATAAGGTATGTTGAATTTCAGTATTTTGTTCCAACTCAGATTCTTGATGAACCCTACAAGTTCGAAAATTGATCTTGAATGATGGTTATTTGGGTGAAAATAGGATGTATGCATGATTTGAAATAAACCCTAGCTAATAAATTAAGGGATTTGAGTGCATGTTAGTAAAACTCATGATCACTATCTAGGTGTTTAATGGGTTTTGTAGAAACATGATGAACACTAGAATCATGATTATCAAACTAGTGTTATTTGAACTCTATGAAGTTAATCTTGACATTTAACCATGAGTTAGACGATTATTTAGTAAAAAGATGTTGAAATTGGCAAGATATGTAATCATGGAGTTTGATTGTTAATTTTATAAAAGTATGCTCACTAGGTGTTTGATAAAACGCCTAAGAGAAAGCTAAATATTGAAATTTAGAACAAAACGCGTATTTGAATAATATGGCTAGTTAAATGAAATATGAAACAAGAAGAGTTATAATCATCATGTTGATTTGAACTTAATGTTGTAAATCATGTGATTGAAAGTAGTTAGCTTTAATAAACTAAGTTAACTAATCTTGAATTCGAATAGTAGCTTCGACATAGAGAATAAGTAAGGTGGAATGGTCGTGATTTTAAATGACTAGTCTAACCACCTTGTAAATGTTGGCAATAGTTTGACGCTTAACGAGCTAGGTGGAGGCTTGAGAAAGAAGCGGTTAAACGAATCAAGCGCGTGAAGAAAGGCGTAAACCGGATGAGAGGTAAGTGTAATTTTCGCACTTATGTAGATTACTCGTTTATTCTATACGAAATAATCGCGATAACGATAATATTGAAATATGGATTTTTGTTAAGATTACTTTGTGGTGTAATCTAATGATGAGGAAAAATGGTGAAAATGGAAATTGGTCAAGAGTCGACTAATGTAATTAAGGTTAAAAGCGTGCCCATGGCGTAAGCCGAAATGGGTTGAATTAGTAAGAAAAGAGTTTAAGAGATAAAGGATTTGGTAATATAATCCGGGATGGGATGGATGTATGAATTGGACATCAAAAACCATGTTTTTGGTTTAAATAGATAACGTTGGGTATATAGTCCAAATGGGTCAAATGGTGGTGATAACACCATTTGACAATACCGACTAATGCGGTGGTCAAGTCTTATGTTAACAGGATCAATTGGCGAATCGGATAAATGCATCACCATAGATTGAGTGACAATTAAAGCAAGGTACAAAACCGGGTCTATTTGTTGTCCCGAGCCAGGTACGTATAAATATGATTATAGCTAACGTACAAATTTGGGCAAATAAGTAGTGAAGGTCCTTCATCATAAATGAAAGGTAAAATGGACCATTACGCCCTTGTAAGCTAAATTGAACAAATGGCCTTTAACGGTAGTTTGAAAATGAGTTTTATGCTTACTTAAATGCTTACAATAGGTACAAGAAGGAGAAAGATGTAGGACTTTGGTTAAACGACTCTATATGGGTCTTACCGTAGAATAACAATCCGAGGAAATAACACTCGGATTACATAGAACATTACATTAAATTCACCACACATATAGTTGTGGTGGAAGATTATTTGATAAATATTGTGGAAATAAGATGCTAGAAATAGACGAGTATGATGTATGCGGAAAAGTGCTTAAATACCCTTAACAGGTCAAAATAATCATTTAAGTATAAACGAGTTTAAGATTATACATAAACTTGTGAATTGAACCTAATATGATAGAAAACATTGAAATTATAAGGTTCATGTGAAATCGGGATCAAACAATCATGTTTGTTTGATAAAATGCATAAACGGGTTAAAATTCGGTAAAAAGGTGATGAGTCGAAGGCTTAAAAGTCTAAAAATTTATTTTGTTGGATGTTGGGTTTTAACTCCATAAGATGGAGGATTAAATTACGGACGCGTAGGAAAAAGAATCGGGTAAAACGGATCAATAACGAAGAAGTTATGGCCGTTTCCGTAAAAACTGGCATAGCTGAACTGAGCTGCAGACCTGCTGGAAAACGGTCTCCCTCGCGTGGCGCGAGGGAGCAACTGGGTTCCTTCGCGTGGCGCGAAAAACCCTGTTTTGGCAAAAAAAAATTATTTTAATCAGTTTCGCTTCCCGGACTCGTTTAAATACGTTTTAAGTTACGTATGACTAATCCAACTTATGTTTTATGAGTTTCAGGTATAATTTTAGCACCGGAGGACGATCAAGCACAACGAAGAACCGAACACGATCAAGAAATAAGCTTCCGCACTTTGTATCGTTGTTATGTAAAATGACGAACTCACCCATAATATGTTGTATAGTTTTTAATTCTGTAAATAAAGTTTAATGAACCCGTATTTTCAATGTATTTGAAATCATAATTACTCGTTTGTTTTCGTAAATTATACGAAAACCTTTAAATAATAATAAGGGTGTTACAATAAGACAACATTCGTGACGAATGAAGGGTTGTTTTGCTATACAAAGATGCCATTCGGCTTAAAAAACGCCGGAGCAACCTATCAGAGACTGATAGATAAAGCTTTCAAAAGTCAAATCAACGGAAATTTGGAGATTTGTGTAGATGATCTGGTCATCAAAAGTGTGGCCGAAGACGACATGATAGATGACATACTCGAAACCTTCACAAGGCTTCGAATTATAAACTTAAAGCTGAATCCAAAAAAGTGTTCTTTCGGTCTTAAAGTGCAAAATTTTTTGGGAAGTATGGGTAACGCAGTCCGGAATCGAAGCTCATCTAGACAAAGTACAGGCCGTAATCAAGATGCAACCTCCGAAGACCGTGAAAGAAATACAGTCATTAAACGGGAAGCTGGTCGCACTACACCGCTTCATCTCCAAAGTCGCAGATCGTACCATACCTTTCATGATTTCAGTACAACGAAAGTGAAATAGAGGTTTATAATCGTACCTATGATCAATTCATTCTCCATTTTCACATTGAGCTCCATTGAATCTAGTTATGTGCGTGAACACAGTTAAGAGTAAGAAAATGAATTTGTGTGTGTTAGCTGTGGGTGTCAGAGAGTGAAGGGAAGAAGATAAGGGAGATATCAGGTGTGGTCAATAAGATTCGTGGGTTAAATTACATCGCAACCCCTAATATTAATAGTAAACTAGCAGTTGACTAACTATTGGGGCATATTGCAATGAAATACCCATGTCAGGGTTTCAAAGGGCAAAAACTGGAAGAGAATGAGTCAGAGGGCAATCTGCACCAAACCTTAGAGAGGAAAATTGTACTTTACTCTAAATTAAAATAGCTTCAATCTGCGTATCAAAAGCCAACGTTCACTAATGGTCAACCAAAACATCGGAATTTTCCATTAGCCGAACCCGTTTATAACAAACCGATTGCTATGAAAATAAAAAAAAACAGAATAACTTTTATAACTTCGGTTTTAACTCATAACCAAACTGACCATTGCTCACTGTAGTTGAACCTTAAGAGTCTGTTTGGTATGTGGTAATGGAATGGATGAGAGAATGGAATGGGTGAGGTGAGGTAATGGAATGGACAACGGAATGAAATGGATCATTCCATCCCATTGTGATGTTTGGTTACTCATATTTGAATAGAATTAATCATTACTTTGTACAATTTGATAGTCAAAAGAAGACGAAGTAACGAAACACGATTGTATTAAAAACTACAAAAATATAATTGCCTCGATAATAATAATAACAATAATAATGGTAAAAATTAATGATAAAAATTTTGATATAATAATAATAATAATAATAATAATAATAATAATAATAATAATAATAATTTTCTCTCAATTCCTTGAATGAATGAAAAAAAATTACTCCATTACCAAGGAATGGAAATTGTTATTTTTGAAAGGAGTTACATTCCTTTGGTTCCATTACCACATGATAACCAAACATATTTTCTTTTCATTCCATTAAAATGATTCATTCCATTCCATCTTCTATTTCTTTGTACCAAACACTACTTAAAATTCAAAAAGATTGTACAGGTCACATAATCAAATTTCACAACTAACTAATAATTAGGTAACACAGGTTTGAATATAGTAAGACCTTCATTAAACATCTCATAATGAGAAGGAAAAACACATATTTCTTTTAGGAAAATCTTAATATGATAATAGACAAAGGGAATGAATAGTGATTTAAGAACGTGTCTAGGCTTTAGTGGTTGCTAAGGGCGGTGTTGGGCTTCTTAGGGTTTGCTACATGTTATCTCCCTAAAGCTCCACCTCCTGAAACATCTTTGTGTGTCCTGCATGAAGGCCACCTGATACTCGGCACTTGCTTCCTCCTTCACATTTCCTAACCTAAATCGATCCATCAAAATCCAGGTGCCATAATCGACCCCTCATTGCACGAGTGAAAGTGTTGATGAAGGCAGAGGCTGGTTCTGGGAGGAGATTGCAGAGGAGGCGGTATAACCTGACCGGTCAAAAAACATGTGCCCTAATCATTCGATTTCATATGCGGTCAGTATACATTAGGTTTTACAATCACTCAATACCATTTATCGTCGGTTATTCCAGTTTCTGTGCAGGAAGAAAACATGTGATTTACGAACCGTTTTATCAAAGGTAATGTTTAATTCTCATTCAATCTTAAACAAATTTTGGGGTGAAACAAAATGGATTACAGGTACAAGTCTTGAACGTAGAATTTACATAAATTGATTGTAAAGAGTTATGAACTTTATTGATTTTGGTTAAAGTATTGATTGATTATTATTTATGTTTGACCAGGTGTGAAGTTGTGAGTAACCTCTTTGTAGGTCCCGCAAGGTGTTTGTGAAAATGTGTAAGTCAATTTTTTGGTAAATGGTGTTGGTAATTAGGGGTTGTGCTGTGAGGGTTTAGCTTGATGATTTAATTCTTAACAAGTTCACACCTGATTTTGTAGTTTTTGTGTAAGTTAAATTGGGATAGAATTATAGAAGGCTGCATTTTGTTTATATGGGTGTTCGAGTTGGGTATTTATGGGTTCTATTCTTTAATCCAAATTGATATGTTCATCATTGCCATGAATGTTACGCCCCACTTGCGGTATGCGCATATAATGTATATATGTGTGGGCCATCGGGGGGCAAAAGTGAAAGTGCACTAATTTTAACGTTATTTTACTAATTTTGTGAAAATAACGTTAAAAGCTGAGGACGGTTAATCATGCATCATGTGGTGGCGTTGATAGCTGAAAGACAAAAGGGTACATGCACTAATCGGTCTTTGTCCCGATTGCTGAGTGTTATGTGCCTTATGTCCAAGGCTTGATGCAAAACTACTATCGAGCCGGGGGTCTCACTGGAAGCAGCCTCTCTATTCCTACGGGGGTAGAGGTAAGGCTGTCTACATCTTACCCTCCTCAGACCCTACCTTTGCTTTGCTATTGGTGGGATTTACTGAGTATGATGATGATGATCATCATTGCCATGAATGTGTAATAAAATTAAGTAAAGGAGGTGTTCGAATTGGGTATTTATGGGTGTTCTTCTTTCACTCGATACGGTAACCGGTTATACATCGTCGCTGGTAGATCAATCTAAGGTATATGTGTACGAGTTTCAAGATCTCTTATTTTGTGGGGATTAATGAGACAAACACCGCATTTGCAAACTATAATAGCAACAAGCTTATTGCTTTCATGTTCATATCGATTGTAAGTTTCCGTGCTTTTATTTTTCGGTTTGGGTACGGTTTATGTGTTTGTATCTTGATGGTATTAGGTTTTTTTTATAGCGAGTGGGTGATTTGAGATTGAATTTTTTTAGCAACGGATATGGAGTTTTGTGTGATTTAGAAGCATTAGATTTAAGGGTTTCGGAATGTTAACCTCCTGTGATTCGGCATAGCTAAAACTATGCATTCTCGATTATTGAACCTACCTTCTTGGATTCTCAAGTTAGAACCACATTAAGCATCCAATTCTTATAGTCCTTTATTTTACTGTAATTTATATTCTCTCTGCTATCACAGTTGACATTTTTTTTGGTTACTATGGATAAAATTGTTTCTGAGCAGTTCGAGTGTTTGACATTAATAATGGGGTTTTGAATTATGAATGATGTTATTTTGGTTGTGCAAGGATGGGTTTACCATAATTGAATTCAATACTCAATTTTTTTTCATCAGTTCTGATCAGATTTGGGTACAATAGAAAACAAATTCGTTAAATAAACCTAATAAGTGGCCTTGATTTAAAGTAAAATGTTGGTATACCTGATCTGAAAGTGTGATTAATAAACAAAGAAGTTAAAAGGTGATTCTTCTAGGTCATAATGTTCTCGATTTCAGATGCAATCATATTTCACACACACATTCACATGATTTCGTACACTTAATTGTTTGATTATATCTAATTACTATGCAGATATTGACGATTCAGTTGTGTCTCTGAATATGTTACAGATTACCAGAAATAGTGATATCTCGAGACCGAAACATTTTTTTTGCAAGTCTAGATATAAATTCTATATACTCATGTACTTATTTGTTGACGTAGTCAGTAAGTCAAGCAGAAGAAGCATGACACCATCGACCTCGTCGGACGTCACTCTGCGATCTCCACCTAGCCAGATGCCTCTGCCCACGCCGGAGCCGGGCGCCGCCTCTTCCTCGTCGGAGCAGGTATGCTTATTTTCTTTTATTCACTTTCAATGGCTCTCAAATTCTTATTTTGAGTAAAATGCATGGATAGTCCCTGTGGTTTGGTGAAATTTCACCTTTAGTCCCCAACTTTTCAAAATTACACTCTTAGTCCCTATGGTTTGACAAGTTGTTACTCGGATAGTCCCCAAAGCGGATGAAGGTTAGTTTTTCTGGTTAAGTGGGTGTGAAATGACAAGGACTATCCGAGTAACAACTTGTCAAACCACAGGGAGGGACTATCCGAGTAACCTTCATCCGCTTTGGGGACTATCCGAGTAACAACTTGTCAAACCACAAGGACTAAGAGTGTACTTTTGAAAAGTTTGGGACTAAAGGTGAAATTTCACCAAACCACAGGGACTATCCGTGCATTTTATTCTCTTATTTTTGTAGAAACTAGAAAAAAATATGGTTACGAGTTTGTTACAAGCAACCTGAAATAGTGAATTTCTAAATCTAAATGGTTTTTACAGGTTTAGATATAAATTCGATATACTCATGCACGGTTTATATGTTTTCAGCTGGTAATTTGTTAAAACAGTGATAATATATTAATATGTTGATATATAACGCATGGTAGGTCCCAGAGAATGATACAGACAACATAAATGTGAGAGTTTCAATCTCAAAATGAACCTTTGTATTTAATGAATATGTCTAGAACAGATTTATATTGGTCATAACATACGCAATTACATGATTTCATACACTTAATTGTTTAGTTATAGAAAATTACGATGCTGGTAGGTGATAGAGACAATTCAATTGATCACAAATCTATTACAAGCTACCTGAAATTGTGATGTCTCGAGATCGAAACAGTTTTTTCAAGTATTAGATATAATACACATGCACTATAAACCACACATCAGGCTTGTCTTTGTTTTATTCTCATGGTATTATGTTTTCGACTCATGTTTTGCTAAAACATTAATAGGATAAGGGATTAAGAGTTATTGACATATAATGCACAAGTAGGTGCAAAAAACTATACACTTCTATCTCATAACTAACTCTTGAATTTAATGAATACAACAGAAACATATTTATACTAATAACAAATATGATGGATTTAATAATTTTGTTTGGTTGTGCTTGAAGGATGCAAGTTTGGAGAGATGAAAGGCTTCAAGGCTAAATTTTGATGTGAAGTAGGCATATAAAAGTTCCTTTGAATGTTCCTGTCAGGTATGAGTTAGTCATACCAGTATGACTTTGATGTTCAGTAATACAAGGACGCGACTTTAAACACACACAACCTCTTCTTATAGTTCTTGTATCAGCTCTTTTGTTTAGAATGAATATATAACACTATATTAAATCTATCAGAAGATAGATAATGTTGGTACCTGTTAGTGCCAATTATTACAATTTTATTATTTATGTCAATTATTTTTAGTAGCAAATCGAACGATACTCCATGAAACCCGTTGCGAAGCAGATGTACATGTACTATTACCAATATTTTAGAGTCTGATTTGCTTTGATCTACACCTCCATGTAATTTTTTCCCTAGATTGTGTTATATCATTAAACCGAACAATTTGGTTTAGCGCGTCGCAACGCGTGCGAGGTATAAAACTAGTTACATAAACAATCAAAGTTGATCAATTTTTTTTTTTTGAAAATGTACATTTTTAACCGGCACATTTTCATCAAAAGCGCGGACTTAGGTGACACTTTTAACCTAAGGGCTAGCTTAGCTGGCGCTTTTTACCAAAGAGCACGGGTTTAGATGGCGCTTTTTTTTCCAAAAAAATTAAACTAAATCTTAGCCGTCTGATGGATCTGATGTGACGACTTCTAATTATCTCTATTTTTTATGAAATATAAACTAAATATAGATTTTGACATATTCCAAAATAAGAGAGGGTGTACTGATTATAACGTGACGGATAAAGCTACAAGCGACTCGAACGCTCCACGAACAGTTTATGATCTATTCGGTTGGAAGTTCGTTTATTTAGTTAAATGAACTAACATGAACAAATGTTGCGCTCGTTCATTTATCTTCGTGAATGTTCGGTAACGTGTTGCCTACGTTCAATAGTTCATTAGGGTTAGACTATAATAGGAAGTTGGTTTCCCCTGGAACGACTAAGAAGTCATTCTAGCCGCTAGATTGTATAATAAAAGACTATGGTAGTGTTCGTTTCAGATAATGAAATGGAATCTTGATGGAATTGAAATGTTGATTTCACTCCTTATTTTGTTGTTTTCAACAAGAAAATGAACTGGAATTGAACAACACAAGGAAGAGATCCTACATTCCAATTCCATCAAAATTTCATTCCATTTTGCAAACAAACACACCTAAATTACAAATCAAATTTAGATTTCTGCACGAACTCCCAATCCAATTTAGTTACAATACATGAAACAAACACTACCTAAGATTAAATGAGTGAAATTCAACAAAAACAAAAGATGTGTGGGTTTTAAAGGGGTATTATAGTCCATGCAAGAAAATAGTTTTCTATTTCTTCCTCTTGCACCATTTTCTAAACATTAATAACTATTTCAATATGATATTATTTAAAAAAATATATTATACCATACAATAAATGAGTGTTTATTATCTTTAAAAAGCATATAGTATCAAAATATATATTATAAACACATTAAAAAACCACAATGACCTGGTATGCCTAATTCATTGTGTTTTAGCATTATGTTTTTTTTAACAAAAGCTTGATTATAGAGTTATTTCATTGTGTTTTTTATTGTTTTACACATGTTGCGTTTTACAAATTCACATAAACATAAACATTGAGGTGAAAATACAATTGGTGATTTGGTTCCCACTGTTTTTACATAAAATAGGATATGCACATGGTGATTATGGTGTGTGGTGAAGATGATGATGCAAGAGATGAAGACCACCTGGTTCGTTGATGATGGTGGCGGTGGTTGGTTGGATGAATGACTGGGAATATGGAGGTGTATGGTGGTGAAAAACGACGATGGAGGATGTGGTGGTGGGTGGTGATGGTGGTAGTATAAGAGGTACAAAGTCGATGAGAAGATGGAGGTGGGCTGGTTATTTAGGGTTTAGGAAAAAATACGATTGCCTAGTTGACTAAAATGGCCCTCTATTTAAAAAAGATGAAAAAAACACGTGTCAACAACATAAAGCTTCTCAGGCTTCTCATCAAAACCATACTTCCTAGTTGATATTTTCCCTTATTAATGTTATTTTTGTGTATGAAGATCATGTCACGTATTGGATAATTAGGTTAGTATATTTTTGGTAGATGTCACACCCTCAAAATCCACATGCGGAGTACTACCGCGAGGCGTGTGACTGACCAGGATCCAACCACCAATCATATTGAACAATTATAACAATAGTAAAATAGTTTCATCAACCCAATACGATTAGTGAAAATTTAAATTTTAAGTCCAAAGTTTCTAAATCCCAAAACATTTTTAAGTAAAGAGCGGAAGCATAAGTAAAGTGGTTCAAACCAAAGTTCATAGTTCATGATTATTAAAGAACCCAACACACGGGTTAAGACGTCCACTACACATCCCCAAGCTGCAAGCTCCAAAGTCACTGGGTACCTGCAAAGCATGCAATAGGGTGTCAACATAAAGTTGGCGAGTTCACGAGTTTGGCCAGTTTTAATTCCAAAGCCTTGTTTAAGTAGTTAAGTTACTCATTTATATAATGCCATGGGGAGCTACCCCATATGTAAGCTACTAAACTGCGTTATACCGAATCCTTGCGACCGTACGTTTACGTAGTGTGCCCCGTTTGTCAATGTCTATCATCATTGACGGTTTGCCAGATTCTATTAGTTCAAGACCGATCCTATCCAGGCACGGTGTGAGGCTAGTGAGACCTAAATAGAGCTATCAACTAATAACCCGTTCGCCAGGCCCCGGCGACTAATCGGTATATGTAAGTAGGAACTTCCGTGATAGAGTTTCGTTTTGTACACTTGTTGTATCTAATATAAATAGTAATTAACTGTGTGTCCCGCACAAGGGGAGAAAGGTATATTTGTACCCCACACAAGGAGGTAGCGTTGTTTGTATCCCACACAAGGAGATAGCGTTGTTCGTTCCGTTTCCCAACCACCGGGAACGCATGCTGTTAGAAAAAGTTGTGAACTCACATCGGTTTGCTCGGCAGACGGTTTACTTGGTTAGGTATGCTGGTCAACCACGCCCTAATATGGTTACCAGTATAGGTCAGGTTTGGGTACAAATAATTCACGTATATCCTATATGTATCTAACACATAGCATGCATGTCATACTAGTATATACGGTATTGGGCCTATCCTAACACATAAACAGTTAAACAGCAACAGTAACACATAGCCCAAAAACATAACATCAAATTGTGCGGCCCAATAACTAAGTAAACCAGTCTACTCGAATCCATGAGGTCTCGACCCGAGAACAAGAGATCTCGAGTCGCAACCTTAGGGTTTCGAGTTGCAACTAGATGGTCTCGAGTTGTGCATTCTTGAGTCGCAACCTTGAGGTCTCGAGTCAGGCTTTGAGTCCAGATCAGGAGATCTCGAGTGGCAACCCGCCCGACCTCGAGTCCCTTGTTGTGTGTTGTCTGGTTTTGAGTGGTCACTGAGTGGTCTCGAGTCAATACCACATGATCTCGACTCGCAACTACTGATGAAAACACTGATGGAATCCTTCTAGAACCTTACCCAGATTGTACGAACCAACCACATTTCATTAACATGTTTCCATCATCCGTACACTTGCCAAATTAGATCAAACATAGCAATTTCTAATATTTTTTTATCTTTAAACAGTTCATCATGTTCATCATTCAGCAACAATAGATTTAACACTATATCATTTTTCACTAACACCTATCAACAACATTGCAACGCATATTATGAACATCATCAACTACCACTGCTTCATTAAACCCAACCACCCATTTATTTTATATTAAGAAAAACAAACATCATCACGGATTAATCATCATTCATCATTCCTAAGCCATTATCATCAATAGGATTATGTGCAATCATTCTACACAAGGAAATCATTGTTGGTGCAGTTTTTGTGTCCGATGCTGTTCGAATAAATTAGAATTATTTTATGCTAATTATGTAATAGTTAGTGAAATGGTCAAGTGAATGTGTATTGACCCGCTCGTTTGAAGTGGTCAAACGAGAGGGTTATGTGTTTGACCGTGTATGTTTGCAAAACAAGGGTTGTGGCTATAAATACCATAACTTTTTCATTTGCAAAGGAGAGAGCGTTAGCAGAGAGTTGTGAGGAAGGTTTTAGACCTTGGGGAGAGATCACCACTTGGTCTCTCCCCGGATGTATACTCCTTTAGTATTGTTCGGTTAGCTTGTAATCGGGCCGCTTTGTAACGTTATACTACTGGATTAATACAAAGAAGTGTTTATCAGTCTCTAATCTCTCCCGTCTTGAACTTAATCACACACTAATCACGGGTTTCGGTCCGGAATCACGAACCTACAATTGGTATCAGAGCCATGGTGGCCGATTTAGTGAATCTAACAGTTTGCTAAGTCACATGTGCTCTAAATCTGTGATTTTCGTGATTTTTGTTCAAGATGTGAAAAAGGTGTAAAAACCCAGATTTGGACCCGAAACACGGATCTGAGATGAATCGGACGGTACAAAAGGGTTGGGTTTTGTATTTTACACCAAGGAAGTCAACTTTTCATCTTGTTTTGAAGGTTTTTCATCAGATCTGCAGAAGAACAGGTCGCTGTGTTGTTGAAGATGGTGGCGGCTGTTGAAGAAACACTAGGGTTTTTTCATATCTGCATCCATGAAGAATTTCAGAGACGAACAATACCCCCTGCGAAGAATCCCCATCTCTACGAAGAATCCCAGCGAACAATCAACACCCAACGAAGAATACTCAATGTTCATGTCGACGAAGATTGTGTACACGAACAATCAGTTTCATCAAGATTCTTCGTGAATCAAGATTCTTCGTGAATCAAGATGGTTCGCTGGACGAAGAATCCATCCTTCTTTGGACGAAGGATACATGTGACGAAGACTCATTCTTCGTGAAATCAAATTGTTCGTTGAAGGTGACTAGTGTCACGAAGAATTAAATTCTTCGTGGATTATCTCCATTGGATGAGTTGTACAAGGTTGTCGGTTGAAGTTGTTTTATATGGTAGCTATGTCTTTCTCATTGGGCCCACTTGGTGTGTGTGATGGAAATATGACCACACTTGATCAGATGTATCAGATGAGACATGGAGTTATGGACTCGTTTCTACTCGTGAGTTGCAAAGTGGGGGTCGGGTGTTCGCAAAGTTTATCTATTTTTCAACGCAAAATTCGTACGGGTTCGGGAACGCGCGGGATGATGTGAGATGATGAAAACATGATTTTTGTTTAACGTGGGGTAGTCACGGTTACCGGTGCAAATGTCAAAATTGGTGACGTGACTATTATGGGCCAAAAACGGTATATTTTTCTTCCGCACGTGAAAATTTGTTTTGTTATCGGTGTTCGTAAATGTTCGAAAGAATTTTGTTCATTGTCATATTCTTGCATTTGGTAACGATTGAAGGAACCTAGAGAGCCAACACCGGTCCTAACGAGTTCACAAAGTAAAAGAGTTATGCCTATGATGGAAGCTTTCGGATTAGGTGTTAGCAGAACTTTGGGGGGATACAAGTCGGATCCGGGGCTAGGGGACTTTCATTATCAACTAGAATATGCAAAGAAGAAAGTCGCTTTCGTGATTTTTAGAAAAACCGAGAACGTTTGAAAGATTCTGCTTAGTGGAGAGAATCTGTTCAGTGAAGTTGACGACAGTTCTGCTCAGTTGAGGAAATTTGTCAAGGTTTAGAGATTTTACCAAAGAAGTGGGGGGATAAAAAATTTCATATGTTTTGGAATTTCTTCGATAAATTTCTAAACGCAATCACAGGTGGTGGAGTTTGTGTTTTTTTGGTGATACCAAAGGTTCTGCGTGGAATGTTTTGCACAGACACATATTTGAGGATTTTAATTAATTCTCCAGCCAGCGTGAAGGGTTTTGCACAGAAACATACAGGTATCTAAAGTCTACAATAGTTTCAAAGCACTGTTCACTGAAGACCTGGGGAATCTTTATGAGATTTTACAGGGATCTGGGTGTAATTCAATTCGTTGAGTTCGCAAACGATGTACTTGGTCAAGCTAACATCCTGAGTACTGATGCTGAAGATCCGTAGTGCATTACGTGGTCAACTTCACAAAGGCGAGACAATGAGATCTGGATGTAGTTCAACTAAGCATGTTGGTTGAGCTTGCAAGTGATATACTTGGTCTAGCTGACTTCCTGAGTGCTGATGCTGCGGATCAAAGTGCATTACTTGGTCGATTCCACAAAGATGGTTTACAGAAGACAGTTCACCAGAAAACTCTACCAATGTAGTCTGCTTGAATGAAATGGAGTTCTTATGATAAGATCAAGACTTGATGCAAGTTTTAAAGAATAGAACCATTATCAAATGCCGGTTGGAGTATTGGAAGATCAGCGGAAGATCGGTCAATTTAGCCTTGCGAGGAAATTGCACAACACCCAACCGGATACGCGTACTTTGAGGGGGAAATATTATACGAGAAGCTTCAAGGTTTTGGTATTGCTATGAAGACTCAAGTCAAGATACTAATTACCTGGATCATCGGTCAAGGGGGAATTTGTTAACACAGAGAAGATGACATCAACAAATACTTGACTGAAGATCGATTGCCGTTGCATTTTCAGCATTCGACAGCAACGGACAAGGGGGAATTTGTTGGTGCAGTTTTTGTGTACGATGCTGTTCGAATAGATTAGAATTATTTTATGCTGATTATGTAATAGTTAGTGAAACGGTCAAACGAATGTGTATTGACCCGCTCGTTTGAAGTGGTCAAACGAGAGGGTTATGTGTTTGACCGTGTGTGTTTGCAAAACAAGGGTTGTGGCTATAAATACCACAACTTGTTCATTTGCAAAGGAGAGAGCGTTAGCAGAGAGTTGTGAGGAAGGTTTTAGACCTTGGGGAGAGATCACCACTTGGTCTCTCCCCGGATGTATACTCCTTTGGTATTGTTCGGTTAGCTTGTAATCGGGCCGCTTTGTAACGTTATACTACCATATTAATGCAAAGAAGTGTTTATCAGTCTCTAATCTCTCCCGTCTTGAACTTAATCACACACTAATCACGGGTTTCGGTCCGGAATCACGAACCTATAATCATGGCAACATACATAGTCATTCTACGGTGAGCATCATCATGTATCATTCAATTAGTCAAGACATCAACAAGTTATACTATTCGTAACTTCTACACCCAAATCAGTCATCAAGCTAGCACTTTTAACATTCTTTATTATCACATATAAAATGGTACACTAACCGGTTATAGTTCCGAAGTGAGAGGAGTATAGAATCAGCGAAAAGAAGCCTCCAAGCGATGAACACAAGCTGATGCGAGAGCTTGAGCTGCTGCCGTTGGATCCGAGAGGAGGGGAGGAGATGGTGTTTGTGTATTAGGGTTTTTAGAGAGAGGAAGGATGTGAGGAGAGAGAGTGTGGATAGAGGAATGTTTTTAGGGATTGGAGGTGATGATTGCCTTGTCAAAAAAAGGAATGTTGCTGCCACTAAGGGTTTTATACCCTCATGAATGCGCACCCTAAAAGGTTTTTGTGGTTTCGAGTGGGCCAAACAGTTGGGTCGGTCAATATTGACTCATGGTTCATTCGTCCATCAAGTGGGGAGTCGGAATCAAGGAAGCCCAATCCCGAGAGTGGGAGGTTTCAACTCACCTCCATACATGTATTCTAATAATATTATAAATTGATATACAAGCTTATATATTACACGTTTTCACATTATGGACGCAACACACGGTAATCATAACATAAGTTTTTATTTAACAACCCCACATAATCGTATTTTACAATAAAGCTGTTCGGGAAAACCCGAAGTGTCACAGTAGATCTACATAATGTTTGTAATGAAAGATAACGATTTTATTCGAAGTGTAATATATGTTCGTTTGTGTTCGTTTTTGTTTATAAACACTTGTTTGTGTTCATTTTTGTTCATGCACGTTCATTTGCGTTTAATTGTTTTCGTTACCTAAAATTAACGAACGAACACGAACATGAACACGACCATTTCATTAATGAATGAAGACAGACATAAAATCTTGTTTGATAAGTGTTATAATTCGTAAACACATTTATTTTCTTAATGAATGAACCGAACAAAACACTATTCATGTTTGATTCATTTAGAGCCCTAGTAATATTAAATTATATCATCTCCATATTATTAATTAAATATTAAAATATTACAAGACCATATAATACCGCAATCATATAAAGAAAACCATTAAATGTTGAACATCTATAATACCGCTGTTAAAAAGTTGGACTTGGTATACAACCACTATCGATAAAAAAAAACATGTTTTGAGACTTGTTCTCCTTTTATATATTTATTTACTAATAAAAATCTACACTATACACACTACACACTCCACATAACACACATTACCCATATATATCTCATAGGGGGGCGGTTCTGACCCAAAGTCTTTGAGATGGGTCATTTCGGGTTATTTATAAAATACAATGGGTGGGTTTGGGTAAAGTAATTTAAGTAAGAGGGTTGAAATGGGTTAATTAAAAACAAATAAGGTAACTACGGGTCAATACGGGTTGAACATTTTGAAAGAACGGGTTTTTAGTGTTGAGTATCATCAACCACGGGTTAGAGAATTTTCCATCAACGCCTCCAGTCCTCCGCCATCTCCTCCGCCACAGACCTCCGCCATCTCCTCCACCACAGACCTCCGCCATCTCCTCCGTCATCTCCTCCGCCACAGACCTCCGCCGTCTCCTCCGCCACAAACCCACATCGTCTCCAACGTCTCCTCCGGCACAAACCCCCACCGTCTCTGCCATCTCCTCCGCCACAGACCTCCGCCGTCTCCTCCGCCACAAACCCACACCGTCTCCGACGTCTCCTCTGGCACAAACCCCCACCGTCTCCGCCATCTCCTCCGGCACAAGGTTTGAAATTTTTATTTTTATTTTTCTGGGTTTTCATTTGTTCGAAATGGGTATGCCACGATTCTTTGAGAAGACTAGTACACCTATGCTCTGCTAAAATGCATACCTATATCTTCAATTGTTACAGTCCTGTGTAAGATTTACAAAGAAACAAAATTGAAAATTGTCACTATGTGTCAACAGATTCCAATTAAAATTGTTTTCTATGTTTATATAGTAGGGGTGTTAATCATGATCTATTTTGTTGAAAGATGTTAAAATCTGATGCATTTGTTTCTGGGTGTTGTTTATGTAAGTTGATTTTGTTGTTGAACTTGTTTAATATGTTTTTGAGAATAAAACATATGCTTCAAATTGCTAGATAGATAGTTTAAAAACGTTTATGTTAATCTCGGTTTATTATATACTGTAAGATTTGTTTGATTTTGAATAGAGTTGTTGATTGGAATAGTGGATTATGATTTGAATAGAGTTGTTGATTGGAATAGTGGATTATGTTGAATAGAGTAACAATTCAGTTTGATACGAATCCAGAACGATTACGAATCTGTTACTGCGAACCTGGATTCCATTTGTTACGATTTAAGTTAATCACGAATTTGCAGTTGTTATTTGCTGAAATTTGCAGCTGTTATTCGCTGAAATTTGGACAGATTTTAGTTCGGTTGCAGAATTAAAGGTTGATTTGTTGCAGTTCACTGCAGAATTTGGTGCAAAAACACGTTCACAAAACCACGATCATGAAACCACGATTTAAATACTGGTGCGGAATTTGTTGCAGTTGATTTGTTATATTCGGAAAATAGTGGGGACAGTCACGATCACGAAACCACAGTTTAAATCGGTCTTATAGATCTGCACGTGTTTAATAAAATTCATCCGCATAATTTTTCGCTCAGAATTTTGTCGTTTAGTCGCTGCAGATTAGACATTCGCTGCAGATTGGTTATATACAGATCTGATTGGTTGTTATACGAATCAGGAGAGTGCAAGTTATACGAATCGAGATTTTGCACATCTGGTACAAAGTTATTCGCAGAAATTATAAGCCCAAAAAAAACTGAAATACTGACCCGAAAAAAAAACTTCAGGAACCGGGAAAAAAACTAACCCGGTCCGACCCGAAACCCATTCGGACCCGGACCCGACCCGAAACCCATTTTGACCCGGACCCGTTCTGACCCGGACCCGTTTCGACCCGAACCAAAACAATCCTTTTTATAATTGACCCGTTTTGACCCGAACCCGTTTTGACCCATGACCCGACCCTAAAAGGTTTTTGTGGTTTCGAGTGGGCCAAACAGTTGGGCCGGTCAATATGGACTCATGGTTCATTCGTCCATCAAGTGGGGAGTCGGAATCAAGGAAGCCCAATCCCGAGAGTGGGAGGTTTCAGCTCACCTCCATACATGTATTCTAATAATAGAGTTAATTACCATTTTAGTCCCTGTGGTTTGGGCAATTTTGCCAGTTTAGTCCAAAAGTTTCATTTTTAACATCTGGATCCAAAAAGGTTTCGTCGTTGCCATTTTGATCCAACTGACTTAACTCCATCCATATGTGTTAAGTCTGCCAAGGGCATTTTAGTCATTTTATTTTTCTTTTAATTAACCATTTATTCTTTATTGATTATTCCTATATAAAAATGGACCTTCTCTAATCAGATGAATCAGATGACCATGGTGAATGGTGAAGAACATTAAAACAATCTCTCCCTCTCAACCACTAGTCCACCACCTCCACCAACTGCCACCACCACCCACCCCTTACAACCAGCCACCACCACCTGACAATCGCAGCCCCTCTCTCTCACTACATATCTCTCTCAACCCCTCTCCACCACCACCACCACCACCAACAACAACCGACAACATCAACCATCAAGAATCACCACTATCTCCACCAACCAGCACCGCCCCTGTATCTACATATCTCTTTACCCCTCTCTACCGCCACCATCAACCATCAAAAACTACCATTGTCTCCACCAACTACCACTGCCCACCACTGATCCACCTGCCGCCATCGATGTAGACGCGAACAAAAACAAAACATGAAACCCTAGAAACCATTATCTCCGACCATTTATATTCGGTTTTGGGTTATTTGAAACAGAAACGAGCAATCGGTTTTTTGTTTTTTTTCAATTTGCAGATCGGTGTTTATGAGCCTGTAAATTGATGATGATTTTTTTTTGTTAATTTGTGGATCTGTGCGAATGCATGTGATGTTTATGTCTTGGATTATATGATGAGATGCCAAATTGAGTGTGAAATTTAGGGTTTTAATGGGATGCTAATCTGGGTTTATTTACTAATCGAAGTAATTTTTATGTTAGTCAGATTTGTGGAGGTGTTGGAAGGAGATGGTGGTGGAAGGGTGTGTGTGTGTGTGTGTTTTTTTTTTTATGGCTGAAGGTGCAGGTGGGTTATCACCCCAAAATGGGTGATGGAGCTCGGTGGTGGTGGCTGGTATGGGATGTGGTGGCAGTGGCGGTGGTTGTCGCCGGTGTAGCGTGTGGGATTTATTGGCAGTGGCGGTGATGGAGCTCGGCGAATCAGTGGCGGTGGTTAGCAGCGAATGTCTGTGAATTCTGATCAAAACAAGATGGAGAGAGAGAGAGGGTGTTATTGCAGAGAAGAAGAAGGCAGTGGTTATGTTGCTGATGATGAAGATGAATGATGATGAAGATGACTGGAGGGAGACATGTTTTTTATATAGGAATAATCAATAAAGAATAAATGGTTAATTAAAAGAAAAATGAAATGACTAAAATGCCCTTGGCAGACTTAACACATATGGATGGAGTTAAGTCAGTTGGATCAAAATGGCAACGACGAAACCTTTTTGGATCCAGATGTTAAAAATGAAACCGTTGGACTAAACTGGCAAAATTGCCCAAACCACAGGGACTAAAATGGCAATTAACTCCTAATAATATTATAAATTGATATACAAGCTTATATATTACACGTTTTCACATTATGCACGCAACACACGGTAATCATAACATAAGTTTTTATTTAACAACCCCACATAATCGTATTTTAAAATAAAGCTGGTCGGGAAAACCCGAAGTGTCACAGTAGATCTACATAATGTTTGTAATGAAAGATAGCGATTTTATTCGAAGTGTAATATATGTTCGTTTTTGTTTATAAACACTTGTTTGTGTTCATTTTTGTTCATGCACGCTCATTTGCGTTTAATTGTTTTCGTTACCTAAAATTAACAAACGAACACGAACATGAACACGACCATTTCATTTATGAATGAAGATAGACATAAAATCTTGTTTGATAAGTGTTATAATTCGTAAACACATTTATTTTCTTAATGAATGAACCGAACAAAACACTATTCATGTTTGATTCATTTAGAGCCCTAGTAATATTAAATTATATCATCTCCATATTATTAATTAAATATTAAAATATTATAAGACCATATAATACCACAATCATATAAAGAAAACCATTAAATGTTGAACATCTATAATACCGCTGTTAAAAAGTTGGACTTGGTATACAACCACTATCGATAAAAAAAACATGTTTTGAGACTTGTTCTCCTTTTATATATGTACTAGGGAAAAAGCCCGTGCGATGCACGACATGCATAATAGCTATTGTTTGTTCGTGGTAAGATGTCTGACACGGCCAGTGCATAACATGTAAGACAATACGCCTACAAAGGGGCGTGATTAAAGTTTATTAAACCATGGGCCATAAGTTGTTTCCTTGGCAAAACTTGCCGGCCAAAAAGAAGTGAAAAAAGATGTCTTCCAAGGGAAATAACGAAAAGAAAACTATTAAAAATGGTATACTATGTTTACGTATATATGCATCGAAAAGTAGTACGGGTTTTCATTACTAACACTAAGTGCAGACGGTATACCTTTCATGTGGGTCACTGTCAACTGTTTCTTCTGAATCTGCATAAGCAGGCCTGCGAAGGAAAAGCACTAAACATTTATGTAGACGGTTATCCAAAAATAAATATGCACAATTACATTGTTTATGGAAATCAATCAATTGCCCGCGCGTTGCCGCGGGTACTTATATTTTTTTTAGCACATGTTCACTTCACAGATCAATTGAACACTTATTATATTAAATAAAATAAAAAATAGCATGAAAGATAAGAATGTGTGCAAAGAGCTTGTAATTCCTGCTTTAACACACTTTTGGCTTTCTCACATACATAATTCATTTCATAAAGTAATATTTGGGTATCTCTTGATGTTAGAATTTTCAATTAACAAACGATCTTGACTAAGAAACAGAGAATCATTATCGCCCAAATAATTTATTTTTCTTCTCACAAAACACATGCATATTCGGGTTTTTTAAATATTAAAAAAATAAGAGATGAAAAAAAAATCACACTTAACACCCATAGTTCTGAAGCCAATCCGGAAAGATGCCCCATTTAACACCCCTAGTTCTGAATAATGTTTTCACCCATATGATTTTTGATGCTCTAACAATATTCAAACAATAAACCTACAAATTCTCATATATGAAAGCAAGTATTATTACCATGATTAAGCTAGTTGTTGTCATAAAGGACTCCTCACAGCTACACCGCCATTTAGAGTTTGGATCAAAGATACTTCTTGACCAGCAGCTCTAGAAGTCAAGAATGGATTCATCGCAGTTTTTATTTCCTCTTAGTGTAGAACAGCCTAACATAACTTAGATGACCAGCAGCTCTAGAAGTGCGATCTTTTATCCAACATTTAGCTGATAAGAATTCGAATCATATGCATTTGCTAGTTTGGTTTAATTAAAACAAAAGAAATATGATTATATATATTAATTAGTTTAATTTAAAAAATTTGATCCATTTAGTGTAGCTATTTTCTTATCATATGAACATGATGACATCTTTCTGAAACTTTCAACTCTGACCTCCACGAGGTCATAAATGTTTTAAAAACATTATACTGAATAGTTTTAAAAAACATTATATTGAATGGCATAATCATATATTATTTTTATTAATATAGAGATAATAAAATTGTTATTCCAAACACCTTGTGTTTTAGACCGAGTTCCAGACGTGCAATCTCACCATGTATTAAATTGTTATGCTTTCTCTAAAATTCTAATTTTGTCTTTTCTGATTCCAATTTGGACATCTCCTTTTCTAGTGCTGCAAGTCAAGGTCAAACTTTAAATATCTTATATAAGGAAAGTCATAATTGCAACTCATATTTTGATTACCTCACACCTTGCAGTTAAGGACTTTTGGCTTCCTCAAATGTATTTGGAAACTATGAAGTAAAAAGCATTTGAGTAGAAGTGGCAAGGTGTAAGAGTAGGGGGTGGGGGTGGGGGGGGATATGGGTCAAACTCAAAGTGCGGGTCAGGTCGGCAAACAAATTTTATTTATCATTATGCATAGTTAAAGTGTTAAGTAGAATTCCAAAATCAATAAATATCACAGTCAGATATGAACATGGCTGCAACTATACATCCGGTATTGTTTTAAAAGAGTTCACAAAATTGTTGTGAAAAACAAAAACATATTCACCCCTTCAAATTTCCTATATGAATGCTTCAAAAAAAGGATTTGGATTCCATTATTTAACACTGGCAGCTCATTACTCTTTTGCAACTCAACATTCAGGAAGACATGCTTGCTACCTTACTATAAGAAATTTATGGATCTTTAAGTTTACGATGTTACATGATACCCAACCAAACGTATTTTACTTTATGTATATCAAACATCCCTTATAACACGAATAATGTTATAATTTCTACAGCGTACCATCAGTTAGTATCTCGAGCAGGGTTCATTTGTTGAACAGAAGGGGCGTTGACCAAGGTCATTGGCATCGCCGCGTCGCAGAGTTATCAGACAGGCGCGCCTCATCTCCCTGTGTTCCCGGCTCATAGCACACCAACGAAAGCATCAGTGCACCAAACATGGATCACATGGGTCGTTCTGCAAGGTCAAACCAAACAAAAATATCAACTTCTGGTTAATGTTGAAAAAATATAACAGCTAGTGACATTTGTGATTACCTGATTACCTCAAGATGGTATTTTTTGTGTAGCATTAGTCGAACAATGTTAGCGCATGCACCACACAACCACCAATTGAACAACAACCCCTTGAAAATGTAATATGATGTCATTGGGTCAATAACCCAATTGAATGTTGCTGTTGTTGCAGCAACTGCTAGACCCTCTACAAAAATCGCATGAAGAACACATGGAATGGTGAAGGAGGCATAGGCATCTCTCACTGCTTCATAATTCCGCTCAAACAAGACACATGGACAAAAAAGTCTAGTCCGACCTGAAAATAGAATATGAAAGGAAAGTTTGAGACAATCTAGCAGGCATATCATAGAGATGGTAGCTATAACATATGATTTGCTAGCTGCAACAGTTTCATGTTCATAAGATGCTCCCCGCCATCTCAGTTTAAAGAACTCGGTGACCTTGGTTTTAAAAAGCTCAAAACGCTCCGAGGTGTTTATGTCTAGAAAGCTAGGACAAGAGCTCCACATACGCATGGTGTGGCTTGATGTTACTCTAAAATCTACAAATTTTATCTCCAAAAGAGCTATAAAGGCATAAAGAAAAAAAATATCTTTAATTTAAGCGTGAAAATATTGAGTAGACTCCTTAAGCTTCACGGCTTCTTCTTTCAACTGAATCACCCTTTGAATTGCATCGCCCAAAATAACCATTTTATATGTCATCGGTGGCCTACGTGGGTCAAGAAACATATATAAAAACTTGTTGCCATTTTTAAGTCACTAATAATCAAAGATACTGTTGAAAAAATGAAAAATGTAACCTAGGCCTCAAATACAATAATATAACTGCAACATGAATTGGAAAATAAATGTTTATATACCCTTACTGGATGCCCACTGCAGCGCATGATCTTTCAAGCCTTGAGTAATCCTATACAAAATGTATAAAATAAAATAAATATTTATTACAAATTTAGCACATCAATCCTAAACAAAATGATAAAAAAAAATAAACAATTTAGCACTTGATTTCTCTGCCATCATGTATCTTCGTCATAGAAGTTATTTACCCAGCTAGACACTCTGTAAAAGACACCGAATGTTCTAACTTCAAGGAAGACAAACACATAAAAAAAAGTCCTCAAATCAGAAGTACACATAGAACAAAGAAGTACATACCTTGTGATCGATCAACGAACTATTTCTGTCATTCAATCAAGAAATATAATCCTGCATATAAAACCTTAAAATAAATTCAAGAGAACTTCTAAAGCACTAAAATCATAAATAGGAACCGAGGAGAGACGAAGTGATGTTACTCCGTTCACCAATATACCCGTCGAAATCCTATTTCGCCGTCGTCGGTGTTCAATCCACCAATAAATGGTAGTCCTTGATTTAAGTGTCATACAACCTCATACACTAAAAGGAAATTTGATATACAATTGTTTCTATGATCCTTATGTTTTAAAGTTCAAAAATCAATCTGAGGGAGTAAACAAACAATTGCAATGATAGCAAAGGAACTTAGGGTTTGCAAATGATAATATAAACCATAGAAAGTTAGAAAATCAAAACAAAAATGCAATTACCTGAGGACATTCGCCTGATTTGAGACTTGAGATTTGAAAATTGTGCGCCATTCGGTGGCGTGCATGTGGTTCTTTCTTGTAATTGCAAAGATTACTTTTTCCTTGTATCATGTATGCCTATTCAGAAATAGAAGAAACCCTGCTGACAACTAATACAATAAATTTGGACATTTCAACCGATAGGAGATGAAGGGGTTGACAAAATCATACCCTGATGATGTTAAGATCCTCTTGTGCAATATTCTCCAAAGAAACTTGTTTTATTGTGACAAAATCTCCATTCTCCAAGTCCAAGCCCTAGCCCATATGCTCCTTTACCAATCTCATCTCCAAGCATCTTCCAAAGTCCAAATATATAACATGTGTAAATTCAACATGCAAGATAAACAGAGCTTGTTCTCGTAAGATGTGGACGTGTGTACCGGAAGAGAATGAGAGGGGTCTCGATGATAGTAGGATCAATTGCTTCCTTCAATTACTGGCAATGAAGCCCTTTAAATGATGATGAGGGGAAAGGACGCAGAGGTGAAATCCCTAGATTGCCCCTTTAGGCGTCTTAAAACTTTCATTAATTTCTCATTTCACCCCCTCTACCACAGCTTCGTTCTCTTGTACACAATGCTTTAAAAATTGCATGTGTGGCAAATTACCAAAAGGGCAAAAAATCAAGTTCTCTTAATAAAGGTATATAGATATGAACTTTTAACATCTACTTATTATTAATTAAGTAAATTAAATGCAATTAATAAGATTTTATAGGCTTGTGCATTTAAAACAATCATAAATTTTGGTTTTAAAATAGAACATATAACTAAACTTTAGAATATATATAGATTATACATTATAACAATCACAAGATGATTACGTCAGCATTTAATAGTTGTCGAGAGTGGTTGGCCAAAAGTGGCGACCACTTTGGACTTTTTTTTTCTTCATGTAATAGTTATTTATAGGTGATGCCAAATTACAATTTTATCCCAGGTGTAAAATTACGATTTCGCCCTCGATTCAAAATAAAATTTTGATTTTGCCCCTTGCTTAAATTTACGACTTTGCCCTCAGTTAAAAAATACAATTTTGCCCCCAGTTCAAAATAAAATTGTTGATGCATATTTTGTGGACACGACTCGGCTCGGTTCAACTCAGCTAAAGTCGACTTGGTTTCGACTCGAAGACACGAAGATCAAGACAAAGCTACTTGTGTCTGTACTTTGTCTGTATTGTGTCATGATACAAAACGATGTCTTGTGTTAGGTTTGTTATGTGCGTTCGATGTAAGTTTGACCAAGTCAACCATCCTCCAGTTTGACTTGGCCAAACAGTTAGCACATTGATTGAAACATGCTTGTGTCGAAGGATGTCATCGAAGGATGGATTGTATCCTTCGATGACCTCGAAAGATAATGTCTTCGATAGATACAGATGGACCTCGAAGGATATCATCCTTCGAGGTATGTATGGATCTTTCGGTAGAATTTCTGGTCGATAGATGATCCTTCGACCAGATTACCGTATCCTTCGACCATAGCTGCTGTGTCGGGTATAAATACCCATGTGTTGTGTTCATTTCATGCGATGCACTTTGAGACACAAGAGACAGATAGATACACTCGAGAGATAGGGAGAGCATTCTGTCAAGAACACACACACACATTAGAGAGTTTGCAATACAGATTTGTAAACCTTGTGCTTGTAACCGGAACCTTTCATACGCATTAATACAAGTGGTGTTAATCGTTGAACCTTGTGTGTTTTGTGTTTATACTTGTCTCAACTCGGTTGCACTCTAGCTTGGATTCCGCACTTGCTAGTGTGTTAATATAACAAGGATAAGGTTTGACCTCATCTCCGAGAGGGACCTACAAGTGGTATCAGAGCCTTGGCTCTTCTCCTTGTTAAAACCGAGTGTTTTCGGGTGTGTTTTGAGTTTTTGGAGTTTATATTTTTCTGAAAAATCAGTTTTAAAACTTCGAAAATCTGCATGTTTTGCTAGAAGTTCTTATAAAAACCTTGTTGTTCTTCATTTTCACATGTTAAACATTGGTTTTTATTGAAGTTTCGGCCAAAACTCGAGTTGGGCAGTTGTCGGTTTACCGGAAAATTCAAATTTTCTGGGTTTGTTCTTGATATCTTCAACTAATATTCAAGTGTTCTTCAAAGTGTTACATATTTTGATCTTGTTTTATTATTGTTGAAAGTTGTTTGTGCATTGGGAAGGGTTAATTGGTTAAAATATTCAAACCAAATCTGGTTTTGGCAGAAAGCACGTCTGAACATACCTTCTGCCGAAAGTTTTTACCAACCCGTCACCTTTCTCACCAAACTGTCAACTTTGTGTCAGTGTGTCAGTGCTCATCGAAAGATATCCTTCGGAGTCGAAAGATCATCTTTCGATCAAGGAGGTTCGACAGATACCCATCCTTCGAACATCTTTCGAAGTCAGTGAGTTATCTTTCGAGCCAAGGAATCTTTTCGAAGGATATATTGTTCGAGCTACTGTTACATTTCGAAAGATAAGGATCCTTCGTCTAGGAGAATCTTTCGAAGTCTTTGTTCGAAATTCAACAGTGATCTTTCGAACACTGTTGATCCTTCGAACAGGTGTCTGTCTTTCGAACAAGTGTTGATCTTTCGACCCTAATCTGTTTAAGTTTAACAGTTTGTGTTTTTCAGGTCTTTCGAACAGGGATCCTTCGGCTGGTTGTTATCATTCGAAAAATTAACATAGTTTGTGAAAATTAATTTTATTTTAAATCAATTTTCACTTAATATATTAATTTTTATAAAATGGGAACAAACGGTGAGTGGTGGACTCAATTAACTTCGACTCCACAATCATCAGCTACACAACCTGAGCCAGAGTTTGACAAAAATGCATTCTTGCGAGCTATTGCCCCAACTCAAGCTGCAATGATAACTGCAAATCAATGGGCATTGGTCACAAATCAAAGCAGCAGCATTCAATCTATGATGCAGAACGACAGTGAAACTGGTACAAGCACAAAACCGCCAAAGTTAAATCACATCAATGATTGGGGATGGTGGAAAGAAAGGTTGAGAACTTATGTTCAGGGGCAAGGTCAAGATCTATGGATGTGTTTCTTCACTCCATTTGACAGTGAGTTGGAAGTTGCAGGATCTAATCCACAAACTTACAGCACTCTGTCTGATGAAGATAAGAAGAAGTTTGAGTTAGAAAAGAAAGCATTCATGATTCTCACACAAGCTCTTAACAGAGACATATATCACCAGTTTGTTTACTGCACGACTACTAAAAGCTTGTGGGATATGCTCACGTTACGATGTGAAGGAAATGCTCAATCTAGAAAGATTAAGCAAGATTTACTGAAGAAAGAGTTTGAAGGATTCACGTGTGTGGAGAATGAGACTTTGGCAGATTTATCTACAAGGTTCCATCACTTGTTGAGCGAGATGTTTGCTTTTAAAGTCACTGCCACTCCACAAGAAATAACGAAGAGATTTGCTGATAGCTTACCAGCGAAGTGGAGCAGTTACCTTGAAATTCTCAAAGAAAATGGTGTTTTAGACACAATCACCGTTTATGATTTAATTCAAAAATTGGAGAACAAGGATGTGGAAGAAAAGCTTAAGGCGAAAAGAACACTAACTCCTCAAAGTCCTGAGATGTACTTTGGGATTGCAGGAGGCATCAGTGGAGAAAAACCAGCTTCTCAACACGCGAAGCTTCAAACAGCTTTCGTCTCAAACACCGGACCTTCCACAACAGATCAGTTTGATCCTTCAGCATACTCGATGTATCCAAGACAAAATTCTTCTTCTCAACAACAGTATGTGCAACCGACAGCTCAGAAGCAACAACCGCAACAGCAAGGGTTTTATGGAAACTCTTCAAACTTTCAAGCCACTTCCAATCCAAACACTGTCAGATTAGACACTTCCAACTTTTCCAAAGTCAGTGTCGAAATAGCCAAGGAGCATATGGAGATGTTGAACACCTTGGTTAGTGCTTATTGTGGATTGATCGCAGGTCAGATTGGGAATATCAATCTAACCAATGAAGATTATCAGCAAGTGGATAGAGATGAGTTTGAAATGATGGATATCAAATGGGCTCTTGCTAGTGCAATCCGAAGAGCAAAAGAGTTTATGGAAAGGACCGGGAGAACCAACTTGGAAAGCAAGAAAGACACCAAGTATGGGTTCGACAAGCAAGCTGTAACATGCTTCAACTATGGTGAACGGGGTCATTTCAAAAGGGAATGCACAAGACCAGCTCAGCATGGAAACCAAAATCCCTTCAGAAATCAAGGCAACCAGCAGAACCAGAACAGGAACAATGTCCGTACGTTGATACCTGTCAACAACCAAAGCCAACCAGGGTCATCAAATGCCAACCGGGGACTCGTGGTTCAAATAGATGAAGGTTGTGATTGGTCGCTTCAGCTTGGAGAAGGAGGAAATGGTGGAACAGCATGTTATGCTAAAGTGACTGAGAAGATGGTAGAAACCGTGTCTGCTGGTGAATCTTCAGAAGATGAAGATACTTCGGGTTATAGTGGGAGCATGGATGGGGAATCACTTGATGCTGGTGATTTATCAAGTGATGCTTTAGATTTGAAGGTTGATGAACTTTTGGCTGAAGCTGAAGTATTATGCAAGAGGAGATCTATTCTTTGCCAGAAATCTGCTGGAACTTCCGAGAAGCTTTCTAAATTTTTCTCTGAAGATGGATCTTTTTCTTTCCATTCAGCCTTTACGGCTAATGTCGACAGTTCATCAAGTCAGGTATGTGATACTAATTCTGACTCTAATTCTGTTCCTGTTGAATGTGCTAAGTGTTTAGAATATGCAGAAAAGGAAAGTCAGTTTGAAATCACACACAAACACAATCAAGAATTGATTGTTGATCTTTCTAAAGCAACTGAAGCTAACTTGTTTTTAACCAGAAATGAAAAGGAGTTTAAAGCAACAATTGCGTCATTAAAACATGATGTTTCTGAATTACAAAAGGCCGTTTTGAGAAAACAACATGCTAACAATGATTTAATTGACACAATTGAAAAGCAAATGGTAGAGTTAGCAACAGCTAGATGTGAATGTGAGACAATTAAGCAGAAATTGGAAAGCTATTCCAATTCCCGCTATGTTTTGGATCACATTATTGATGTTCAAAAGAAGAAGGGGGATAGGAAGTGTAATGGATTCAAATCATGTCCTCCCCCAATGAATCACAATAACTCCAAATTGCATGATGACGAGGATATGCCCCGTTTTGAACCTACTGTGCCACTCAATCTAGATGATTTTGCAGCAGGCCTCGGGTTCACAACTGGTACATCATCCTCAAGTCAATCTGAGTCTGAGAATGTGACAGATTCATCGTGTGTTAAGGAACAGAGTCCTCCCACTGTTGAGGATACTGATTCTTCGGATGATGAATCTGATTCATCGGATGATGAGTCTGTAGAAATTGTGAATCAACAGTCTAACTCGGTTACAACAGATATTCCAATTGAGAATCACATCTTATGTGATCCACCAGTGGAACCGAGTAAGACTGAAATGTCAAAAGCAGTGGGGTCCCTTGTTTCGAGCAGTGAAGGGAATAACTTGTTGTACACGCTCAAAGGAGATGACAAAATCTACTCTAACAAAGATTTTCCAATTAAAAATGTAAATCAAGATTTAATTGAGCAAATTTTTGAAGGATGTATTGATAAGTTTTTGGGAAACAAAAGTGGCAAAGTCACCGTCACTCAATGTGATCCAATTCCGTGTGAACAAATTAGAAAACAATACGGAAACCAAAAACAACAATTTGAGCGAAAACAACAAGTCAACTCCGGAAAGGGTAAGGTACAGGGAAAGAAGGCTCAGAACAAGAATGTTCAAGCACCTAAAGTTCAGCAGCAAAAGGTGCAAAACAAAAGAGCTCCTGTTAAGAAGCGAGAACCGAAAGTGAACTTTGTTGGATCCAAGGGTACAGATAAACTTGAAACATTTCAGGATAAATCTAACATTGATTTTGTAAAACAAGTTAGAATTTTAAAACGAAATGATCAGAATAATTATACCCAACACACCAAGGGATGTGATTTAGGTCCAAGTACATCTAGATCACAAAGTTCATTGTCTGGTTCTCCGTCTGGTCATCAACATGTTTCTCCGAGGTTTGTAGAGCGGAGAATGTGTTTTGAGTGTGGCACAATTGGGCATATTGTAAGATACTGCCCATACCTGCAAAAGTTGAAGGCTCCCCAAGAAACCAATTACCAAAAACGATCAGTTTCCCCGAAACAAGACCCACGTGTCTTGAAAGAAAGGGAAAAGAAGTTAAAACAAAAGAATCAAAAGGTAATTGAAAAGGCCTTAAAATCAGAGGTCAAAGAAGAAAAACCTGTTCAAGCAAAACCTAAAACTGCAAAACCAGTAAATGCTAAAACAATTAATACAAATACTGGTAAAGGACAAACAGCTTGGAAGCCAAAGCAGGTAATTCAATCAGGGGGAGCACCTGAGGTTCTTTTTCCTAATCATCAAGTGATTGAGATCACTTTTCTTGATGATCAAGGACGACCCAAGTCCACAAAGGCTTGGGTCCCCCTCTCCGTCTAATCTTTAAATGAGTGTGTAGGATATTCCAGGAGGAACTTTCAATAGTCGTAAGATTGTTGATAGTGGAGTGTCCATGCACAAAATAGGCGACAGAAGAAATTGTTGCCTTTGATGGAGAGAAGAAAAGAAAAGGAAAAGAGAAACAGAATTGTCTGTTGAAAGAGTTTGAAAAGCTTCGACAAAAATGCAAAGCCTTTTACAATCAAGCTTTGATCGGGTCCCAGGGTAGATTCAAATCAAAATGTACGCACCTGCAGCACGTTTGAGGTTCAAAATCAACAAGATGAACGTGCAGTGTACATTTCTTCGCGGTGTGATTGAAGAAAAAGTGTTTGTTGAACAAACCAACCGGGTGTGCGGATGCCTTGGCATGGATTGAACAACCGCACACTACTTCTGAAAGAGAAAGACAAAGACCTTCGCTGGTGCAATATGGAAGACCAGCCGGACCCAAAGGTTTATGATCTTGTTGCTGTCAAGAGACTTCTCAGTAGCTACAAAGAATCGACTTTGAAATCCACACCGGGTGGATATCCAGTTTGGGAGAGCACTCAGATTCCTTGCAATGCACGAAGCAGTTGCAGGATACGGTTTTAAAATTTCTAATCTCTCCTATACTTGTCGTTATTTAAGCTACTTTATGAATTTGTATTATCTCGCAGCACTCTTTGGCCACCGCAAACCGACATGCTAACTGATTTTTCCAAAATTTGATAAATCTTTTCAGATTAAAAATTAATTTTGGTAAACGGCATTGAGGTAAAACATGAGTTAACCAACATCGGAAAGTCATTTTTGTAAATACCTTTGTGTTTTTAAATTTTATCTTAGTTTGTTGATTTTAGGGGGAGTAATTCCAAATTTGAAAAATCCAAAAACATCGAAAAATTTCAAAAGCACAAAAACAATAGAAAAACAAAAATGAGTTTCCTGGCGAGAAAAAGAGAAAATGATAGTACATCAGTGGTCTGTCTAAACCTCTTTAAACCTTAAATGAAAAGCGATAAGCAGCTCTATATAAGATGTATCGGTAGGCTCACAATCATTTTAAAGTGTGCAGGGTGATATAAACTTAAATTGACTGAAGACTGGGTGGGAACCATTCATTGGCATATGGTCTTAGTACCGAAATTTCGTTTGAGAGATTGCCGAGGTTCTGAGATATTCGGTCTTTATGCTGCTTATCATCTGGGTATCATGGTTGTATCTTTTACCGAAAAATAACGGGGACGCAAGTCTAGATCTTCCATGATACTATACATACGTGTACATATTGCATACGACCTCAATAAGTGATCAACAATCACATGTCCAAACAAATAAGTGATAATATATCACAAATTCTTTCCGGGAGTCAAGTTCGTCTCTCTGCTGTACGAAAGTACTGACCTGTTCACGGACTTGCTCCTGTGCCCTCATGCATCGAAAATCAAGTTCCTCATCAATAAGTGATTCTATCACATAGGGCTTGTTTTCAATCAAAATAAGTGAGAATCTCACATCATATACGGTCAAACAGATGATAATCGGTATACTCACCGGTAAGATGAACCCTCGTGCATACCTTGATACGGGAATGTGTCGTGATGTGGATGAACACCGGTCGATAAGTATAAATCATACCTTAACGTATCCCCTCGCCATGATTACAAATGATAAGTTGAGTTTAAGTGGACAACAATACCGATAATTGTTATAGGATGCTTATCTTAATGTTAACTAATTGAACAAAAAGAACGTTTTGGCATGACCGTACACTGATATGATTCTCTTACCCTCGAAACTCGCAAAAAGAATGTCTGTAGATATTTATTTACTGTTTTCAGTTTATGAATCTTTGTATATATTTATTTATTGTTTTCCGTCTTTACATTTGAAAAATGAAAAATTCCAAAAAGATTTTAGGTGTGTTTTAATATAAACTTTATAAAATCCAAAAAGATTTTGCTTCTAGTTTATTTTTGATTGACTGATGTTGGAACTCGAGTCTATCCTACCCAAAATCCTGATCGTAAGCCGGAAAACAATTGCATCTTCATAAACTGTCGAAGTTAACACATTTTGAAAGTTAAAGGATTAAGATTGTACATTTTCTAAACTTTCAAACTGTTGTCGGATGGTGTTTGATTGAGATTTGATCTCATCTGTGTCGTTTGTTTAAATGTTAACTATATTCCAAACGATTGTTCTCATTATGCGTTTAGCTTTCTTGCATGTGCAGATGCTAAAGGCGAGGAGAACATGTTCGATGACACGCTTTGGAATGAAGACACGAAGTGGAGGCACTCAAAGGATAAAGTGATCGAGTTGCCGCTGACCCTTCATCAACACCACAAGGATCTGAAGAACTGTCAAGTCAAAAGATTCACGAGCATGACTCAATGGAGAGCTCAATCTAAGGGGGAGTTTATTGACACACTACCTAAACAAAAAGGGGAGTTTGTTGATACACTTTCTACTTACAACACGTGAAGACTTTGAAGATCCTCCGACGTGGAAGACATCGAAGTTGAACCTCACGAGTAGCGTCCAAGGGGGAGTTTGTTGATGCATATTTTGTGGACACGACTCGGCTCGGTTCAACTCAGCTAAAGTCGACTTGGTTTCGACTCGAAGACACGAAGATCAAGACAAAGCTACTTGTGTCTGTACTTTGTCTGTATTGTGTCATGATACAAAACGATGTCTTGTGTTAGGTTTGTTATGTGCGTTCGATGTAAGTTTGACCAAGTCAACCATCCTCCGGTTTGACTTGGCCAAACAGTTAGCACATTGATTGAAACATGCTTGTGTCGAAGGATGTCATCGAAGGATGGATTGTATCCTTCGATGACCTCGAAAGATAATGTCTTCGATAGATACAGATGGACCTCGAAGGATATCATCCTTCGAGGTATGTATGGATCTTTCGGTAGAATTTCTGGTCGATAGATGATCCTTCGACCAGATTACCGTATCCTTCGACCATAGCTGCTGTGTCGGGTATAAATACCCATGTGTTGTGTTCATTTCATGCGATGCACTTTGAGACACAAGAGACAGATAGATACACTCGAGAGATAGGGAGAGCATTCTGTCAAGAACACACACACACATTAGAGAGTTTGCAATACAGATTTGTAAACCTTGTGCTTGTAACCGGAACCTTTCATACGCATTAATACAAGTGGTGTTAATCGTTGAACCTTGTGTGTTTTGTGTTTATACTTGTCTCAACTCGGTTGCACTCTAGCTTGGATTCCGCACTTGCTAGTGTGTTAATATAACAAGGATAAGGTTTGACCTCATCTCCGAGAGGGACCTACAAAAATTATGGTTTTGCCCTCAGCTAGAGTCCTACCAAATTACGATTTCGTTCCCAGTTTAAAATAACGATTTTGCCCCCAGCTAAAAATTACGATTTTGCCCGCAGCTAAAATAATACGATTTTGCCCCCATTTTAAAATAAAAAAAAATGGTTTTGCCCTCAGTTCAAAATATTATTTTGCGTCCATTTTAAAATTACGACTTTACCTCCGCTAAAAATTGCAATCTTGCCATGGTTTTTTTTTCTTTGCCAAACCATGGTAGTGTTTTATTTTACCTTGTTGACTTAATTTTGTTTTTATCCATGCCAAATTGCTGCCTAGCACACGCTAATTGATAGTCACAACTTATTGTTTTGCCCTCAACTCTAAATTACACGTTTGTCATCGTTTTAGTTAATTTTTTTTATCATAACTATGGTATTGTTTTTCTTTAATTGGTTAACTTGATGTATATTTTTTTATATCGTGTTATAGGTAGCATGTATAACTAACCGACATAAAGACGTACATGTTATTAACCTAAGAAATACTCGATTTAGCGCCCCGCAACGCGGGCGGCGCATAACTTTAGCAACCTAACACTGAGTCATTAGTCATGAAAAATTACATTTTTGCCCTGAGCCCAAAATTACGGTCTTATCATCGTTTTTTTTTTTTCATTGCAAAATTATAGTAGTCTTTTTTTTAATTGATTGATAATTATTCGGTCATCGCCCCGCAACGCGGGCGGGGCATCTACTAGATTACTAATAAAAATCTACACTATACACACTACACACTCCACATAACACACATTACCCATATATATCTCACACCACTAAGCACAATTCTCACACCACTCACAAGAAAATTTCCATTTTTAGGACGAAATGAGGAGCCCATCTTCAGCCACAATAAGCCACTTCAGCCACCCACACCCTCTACACCTAACCAACCCTAAAACATCTCGTATTTGTTCAGCCTGCAAGAAAACCCTAGAAACCGAACCACTGTACACATGCAGATCACCCTCATGCACCACCACCTTCTCCCTCCACCTCAAATGCTCCCAACTCCCTCAAACAATCACCCATCCTTGCCACCACCACCGCCACCGCCACCGCCACCACCACAACCACCCTCTCACCCTCCTCCCAAGATCACAAAACCCTAATGGTGTTTTCACGTGCAACGGTTGTGGCAAACATGGTGATAGCTTTTTGTACAACTGCAAAGATTGTGGTATTAATATCCATGTGGCGTGTGCTAAGTTACCTTTGTCGGTGTCTCATAGGACCCACTGTCACCAGCTTAATCTTGTGTTTTCGTCACCGTACGGGAATGATGCGTTTCGCTGTGATGTGTGTGGTGTGGTTTGTGGAAGTAAGTGTTGGTTGTATAGATGTGGTTTGTGTGGGTTTGATGCTCATGTGTTGTGTGTGACATCTAAGGTAAAAAAAGTGGTTGCTGGAGCTGGAAGAAGTAGTAGTAGTAGTAGTACTACTGATCAGTTTGAGAAGTGGTTTGTGGAGCAGGTGAATAATAAGAGAGACCAAATTCTGCAAGAAATCATGGGTGGTGGTGGTAACATGAACAACCCGTTGCTTCAACCGATGATGGGTGGTGGTGGTGGTAACATGAACAACCCGTTGCTTCAACCGATGATGGGTGGTGGTGGTGGTGATTACAATCAGATGCTACAAGCTATGATGAATGGTGGTGGTGGTGGTGGTGGTTACAATCAGTTGCTACAAGCTATGATGAGTGGTGGTGGTGGTGGTGGTGATTACAATCAGATGCTACAGGCTATGATGAGTGGTGGTGGTGGTGGTGGTGGTGGTGATTACAGTCAGATGCTACAAGCTATGATGGGTGGTGGTGGTGGTATGGATTTAAGTTCGGTTCTTGGAAACTTTGGTGCATTAATGGGTGCTGGATTTGGAGGTTTTGGCTTTTAAGATATAAAGTCTTCATCTTTGTTTTTCTTCAAGAATGATCGGTGTTTACCTCGTCTTGTTGGTAGTCTTTACTTTATTTCAACTTGTATATATAAACTATAAATAATACTTTTCTTCCACGTTAGTGACTTAGGGCTTGTTTGGCTAAGCTTTTCAAAACTACTTAAAATGGAGCTTTTCAAATCTACTTATTTGCTTATTTGCTTTTCAAAAAGCAAATAAGTAATTTTGAAAAGCTTAGCCAAACAGCCCCTTAGTGCCAAAAAACGATATGGGTAAACCAATATTATGAATATTGATAAGGCACTCACTATTTGCACATCTTGGCAGGCTATGTACACACTTAGGGTTTACATAGGCTGCGTATTGGTCAATACGCAGCGTATAGGGTTACCTCAATACGATGCGTATAGAGCTATACTCAGCGTATATAAACCATGGATTTCAGAGCCTTATCAGCAATCATTGCACAGAAAACAATTGTTATATACGCTGCGTATAGGTCTATACGCAGCGTATATAAACCATTAGATTTTTTTGAGTCATTTTGGTAGGTTTGAGGGATCATTTTTTCACAAAGTTTAAATACGCTGCGTATAGACCTCTAAGAAGCGTATATAAAGATCTGAAAATGTCTTTTATACCCTTGTGTTGAGGCTATACGAAGCCAAATACAAGGGTAGTTGTGTCATTTTTGTCTCATACGCTGCGTAGGGACCTCTAAGGAGCGTATATAAAGCTCCATTTTTGTATTTTTTTATTGTGTATTCCTTTGTTTATTTATAAAAAAAAAGTAAATTAATTGTGTGTATTTTGAGGTATTTCCATGTTTATTTATAAAAAAACAATATTATTAAAAATAATACAAATATTAGGTCCCGTATTGACCTCGTATAAGCCTATAAGTGTGATATCGTGTCGTATAGCGTCGTATAACACGTATTGACCTCGTATAAGCCTATAAGTGTGATACCGAATCATATAGCGTCGTATAGGTCATGTATTGAACTCGTATAAGCCTATAAGTGTGATATCGTATCGTATAACGTAGTATAGGTCACGTATTGACCTCGTATAAGCCTATAAGTGTGATATCGTATCGTATAGCGTCGTATAGGTCACGTATTGACCTCGTATAAGCCTATAAGTGTGATATCGTATCGTATAGCGTCGTATAGGTCACGTATTGACCTCGTATAAGCCTATAATTGTCATATCGCGTCGTATAGCATCGTATAGGTCATGTATTGACGTCGTATAAGCCTATAAGTGTGATATCGTATCGTATAGGTGTGGTTTAGGTCCCGTCTAATCCTATATGGATATACAAGACCTATAGGAAACCTATACGAGACTTATACTACACTACACTATACGATACGATACGATACTATACTATACAATAACACCCGTATAGGCCTCTATACGAGACTTATATACTATACACTATACGATACGATACGATATGATGCAATACGATATGATACGATAAGATAATTTAATTTAAACGATAACAATATAATATATTTGTATTATTTACGAATAATATTATTTTTTTATAAATAATTTTCTTTTTTTTATAAATAAACAAAGGAATACGATAATTTAATTTAAACGATAACAAAACAATATATTTGTATTATTTACCAATAATATTATTTTTTATAAATAATTTTCTTTTTTAATTTTTATAATTCATAATATTTATATAATTTTTTATTTTTATAATTTATATTTGTATTATTTGTGGAGGTGTTGGAAGGAGATGGTGGTGGAAGGGTGTGTGTGTGTGTGTGTTTTTTTATGGCTGAAGGTGCAGGTGGGTTATCACCCCAAAATGGGTGATGGAGCTCGGTGGTGGTGGCTGGTATGGGATGTGGTGGCAGTGGCGGTGGTTGTCGCCGGTGTAGCGTGTGGGATTTATTGGCAGTGGCGGTGATGGAGCTCGGCGAATCAGTGGCGGTGGTTAGCAGCGAATGTCTGTGAATTCTGATCAAAACAAGATGGAGAGAGAGAGAGGGTGTTATTGCAGAGAAGAAGAAGGCAGTGGTTATGTTGCTGATGATGAAGATGAATGATGATGAAGATGACTGGAGGGAGACATGTTTTTTATATAGGAATAATCAATAAAGAATAAATGGTTAATTAAAAGAAAAATGAAATGACTAAAATGCCCTTGGCAGACTTAACACATATGGATGGAGTTAAGTCAGTTGGATCAAAATGGCAACGACGAAACCTTTTTGGATCCAGATGTTAAAAATGAAACCGTTGGACTAAACTGGCAAAATTGCCCAATCCATAGGGACTAAAATGACAATTAACTCCTAATAATATTATAAATTGATATACAAGCTTATATATTACACGTTTTCACATTATGCACGCAACACACGGTAATCATAACATAAGTTTTTATTTAACAACCCCACATAATCGTATTTTAAAATAAAGTTGGTCGGGAAAACCCGAAGTGTCACAGTAGATCTACATAATGTTTGTAATGAAAGATAGCGATTTTATTCGAAGTGTAATATATGTTCGTTTTTGTTTATAAACACTTGTTTGTGTTCATTTTTGTTCATGCACGCTCATTTGCGTTTAATTGTTTTCGTTACCTAAAATTAACAAACGAACACGAACATGAACACGACCATTTCATTTATGAATGAAGATAGACATAAAATCTTGTTTGATAAGTGTTATAATTCGTAAACACATTTATTTTCTTAATGAATGAACCGAACAAAACACTATTCATGTTTGATTCATTTAGAGCCCTAGTAATATTAAATTATATCATCTCCATATTATTAATTAAATATTAAAATATTACAAGACCATATAATACCGCAATCATATAAAGAAAACCATTAAATATTGAACATCTATAATACCGCTGTTAAAAAGTTGGACTTGGTATACAACCACTATCGATAAAAAAAACATGTTTTGAGACTTGTTCTCCTTTTATATATGTATTATACATTATAACAATCACAAGATGATTACGTCAGCATTTAATAGTTGTCAAGAGTGGTTGGCCAAAAGTGGCGACCACTTTTGACTTTTTTATTTCTTCATGTAATAGTTATTTATAGGTGATGCCAAATTACAATTTTATCCCAGGTGTAAAATTACGATTTCGCCCTCGATTCAAAATAAAATTTTGATTTTGCCCCTTGCTTAAATTTACGACTTTGCCCTTAGTTAAAAAATACAATTTTGCCCCCAGTTCAAAATAAAATTATTGTTTTGCCCTCAGCTAGAGTCCTACCAAATTACGATTTCGTTCCCAGTTTAAAATAACGATTTTGCCCCCAGCTAAAATATTACGATTTTGCCCCCATTTCAAAATAACAAAAATGGTTTTGCCCTCAGTTCAAAATATTATTTTGCGTCCATTTTAAAATTACGACTTTACCTCCGCTAAAAATTGCAATCTTGCCATGGTTTTTTTTTTCTTTGGCAAAACCATAGTAGTGTTTTATTTTACTTTGTTGACTTAATTTTGTTTTTATCCATGCCAAATTGCTGCCTAGCACACGCTAATTGGTAGTCACAACTTATTGTTTTGCCCTCAACTCTAAATTACACGTTTGTCATCGTTTTAGTTAATTTTTTTATCATAACTATGGTATTGTTTTTCTTTAATTGGTTAACTTGATGTATATTTTTTTATATCGTGTTATAGGTAGCATGTATAACTAACCGACATAAAGACGTACATGTTATTAACCTAAGAAATACTCGATTTAGCGCCCCGCAACGCGGGCGGCGCATAACTTTAGCTACCTAACACTGAGTCATTAGTCATGAAAAATTACATTTTTGCCCTGAGCCCAAAATTACGGTCTTATCATCGTTTTTTTTTTTTTCATCGCAAAATTATAGTAGTCTTTTTTTTAATTGATTGATAATTATTCGGCTATCGCCTCGCAACGCGGGCGGAGCATCTACTAGATTACTAATAAAAATCTACACTATACACACTACACACTCCACATAACACACATTACCCATATATATCTCACACCACTAAGCACAATTCTCACACCACTCACAAGAAAATTTCCATTTTTAGGACGAAATGAGGAGCCCATCTTCAGCCACAATAAGCCACTTCAGCCACCCACACCCTCTACACCTAACCAACCCTAAAACATCTCGTATTTGTTCAGCCTGCAAGAAAACCCTAGAAACCGAACCACTGTACACATGCAGATCACCCTCATGCACCACCACCTTCTCCCTCCACCTCAAATGCTCCCAACTCCCTCAAACAATCACCCATCCTTGCCACCACCACCGCCACCGCCACCGCCACCACCACAACCACCCTCTCACCCTCCTCCCAAGATCACAAAACCCTAATGGTGTTTTCACGTGCAACGGTTGTGGCAAACATGGTGATAGCTTTTTGTACAACTGCAAAGATTGTGGTATTAATATCCATGTGGCGTGTGCTAAGTTACCTTTGTCGGTGTCTCATAGGACCCACTGTCACCAGCTTAATCTTGTGTTTTCGTCACCGTACGGGAATGATGCGTTTCGCTGTGATGTGTGTGGTGTGGTTTGTGGAAGTAAGTGTTGGTTGTATAGATGTGGTTTGTGTGGGTTTGATGCTCATGTGTTGTGTGTGACATCTAAGGTAAAAAAAGTGGTTGCTGGAGCTGGAAGAAGTAGTAGTAGTAGTAGTACTACTGATCAGTTTGAGAAGTGGTTTGTGGAGCAGGTGAATAATAAGAGAGACCAAATTCTGCAAGAAATCATGGGTGGTGGTGGTAACATGAACAACCCGTTGCTTCAACCGATGATGGGTGGTGGTGGTGGTAACATGAACAACCCGTTGCTTCAACCGATGATGGGTGGTGGTGGTGGTGATTACAATCAGATGCTACAAGCTATGATGAATGGTGGTGGTGGTGGTGGTTACAATCAGTTGCTACAAGCTATGATGAGTGGTGGTGGTGGTGGTGATTACAATCAGATGCTACAGGCTATGATGAGTGGTGGTGGTGGTGGTGGTGGTGGTGGTGATTACAGTCAGATGCTACAAGCTATGATGGGTGGTGGTGGTGGTATGGATTTAAGTTCGGTTCTTGGAAACTTTGGTGCATTAATGGGTGCTGGATTTGGAGGTTTTGGCTTTTAAGATATAAAGTCTTCATCTTTGTTTTTCTTCAAGAATGATCGGTGTTTACCTCGTCTTGTTGGTAGTCTTTACTTTATTTCAACTTGTATATATAAACTATAAGAGGGGTAGGGGTGGAATCACTCACACCCAATTCCATCACTGACAACATACAATCAGGTTCTGCCATGTCATCAACCATTATTTCCATCACTCACACCCTTTTTTGCTGGAAATGGTCATCACTTGTACAAATTCCATCACTCACTAATTTTTTTATTTTTTATTTTTTTAAATTATAAATTAACACAAATAAATATTCTGCTACAACTCTATATGAAGTTTCTGTTCAAAAAAAAAAAGAAAAAAAAATCACATACATAATCACCATGAACCCTAGTTCAAGTTAACACAAAATTGAAGGAGATAAGCTTATAATCTCCTAAATTGATATGGGGCTTTCGCTCACACAGTGAAATCGACCCACAATCACCTAAGAATACCTGCTATTGGGGACCGAATGACGAGAATAGGTTGTTGCCGGAGCTCCGACGCCGACGGTTTCTCCGGTGGACACGCAGAAGATCAGCAACAATGGAGCTTTTGTGGTTGCTGTTGCCGGAGCTGCTGTCTTGCTGCTGTTGTTGTTGGTCAAATGCAGCAACAATCATCCCCAGGTCAAAAATCAAATGCAGCAACAATCATTCTTCAACGCGTCATACGGTTCACGCGTTAAACATTAAACGCGTTAAAAACGAAGGCGGCGGCGGTGTTGGCATATCTTCCACGCGTGATATTTGGGTATCACGTACCCACCCCGGGTCCTCTAAATAATACTTTTCTTCCACGTTGGTGACTTAGTGCCAAAAAACGATATGGGTAAACCAAAATTATGAATATTGATAACGATGATACCTGTACGAGTACCGATGTTATTTAGTCGGCATCAGTTTGGTTTGGTATGTGCCAATCAATAATTATACAAACTGAATACCAATACTGGTTCCAATAATAACGATATTGTTATTGATGTTATTCGGTTGATATCGATTTGGTTCGTTATGGTGTCGGTACTCTGTATGATTTACTACACCAAAAAAAAATACTTTATTTTAAATACAATTTCGCTTTCAATAAAATTTATGTCAGGATGTTAAGAAAAAAATTAAACATAAGCATTTTTCGTTTTTAATTAAATTAACGAACGGAATTTATTAAAGAAATATAAAATTAATAAAAATTTCTATATTATATTGCCATCAGAAATTATAACCGCCTAAGTAAATCATAATCCTTGTTAGAGCATTCACATCCTAACCATCAAATTATGTGAGGAGGGGTTTTTATATTATAAAAGGTATAAAAAGTGGTTGTGAGTAGAGGAGAGAAAAAATGTTACTTTCATCTGTATATTTGGGGGGACACTGTTCACCCGTTATAATTTTTTAATATATTTTGAAAGTGGTTGTTAGTGGAAGTGAGAGAAAAATGTAATGATAATATTATTTAATTGAAAGGAGAGAGAAAAAATATTTGTTTTTAGTGGAAATATATCGATATAGGAGTTGTTTTTTTAGTGGAATGTATGTATAATTTGATGGTTAGTCTCCTTCTTTAAATCTCAACCATGTAAAGTCCATGTAAAACTTCAAGCTAAGGGGTGGGGGTGGTCACTAGTGATAGAATTCCATAACTTACAAGCACCCAATCAAGTTCCGTCATGTCATCAACCATTTTTCCATCACTCATAACCTATTTTAGTAGCATTGCCTATCACTCACAACACCCAAAAATAAACCCTCATGTTCCCTCACAATTTCCATTTTCCACGGTGTGATAAAATCCACGCGTGGAATATTGCACGCGTTATAAACTTGAGTGGCGGTGGTCTTCACAATTGTTCCACGCGTTGAAATATGCTATCACGCGTTGAAAACCATTTGCCCCCACTCCCCTAAATGCATTTGTTAATGGTAGTTGCACACACTTACTCTTTCACAACCCTGAAGTTACCAACGTATTCCCTGTTATCGCTAAGGGCGGAGCTCCCCTAGCCCGCAATCTCGTCTGCTCCACTTAAAATTTTTCAATCACCCCCCCCCCCTAAAACTTTTGAAACTAAACGACCCCTATTAATGTAGGTCCCTCGGAGGTTGAGGTTTAACCTATTCCTTGTTATGTCTAACACACTAGCGAGTGCGGAATCCAAGCTAGCATGCAAACCGAGATAGAACAAGCACAATGATAAACACACAAGACTCAACGATTAACACCTCTTGCATTAATACGTATGAAAGGTCTGTTACAAGCTCAATGTTTACAAATCAGTTCTGTAAACTCTCTCTAAGTGTGTGTGTGTTTTCTGCTCTGAGTGTTCTCTAATGTCTCTTGTCTAACTTTCGAACTCTAACAAATGAACACACAACATGGGTATTTATACCCGAACACAGCATGTCTGGTCGAAAGATCAGATAGATTGATCGAAAGATCATCTATCTGTAGGTCCCTCGGAGGTTGAGGTTTAACCTATTCCTTGTTATGTCTAACACACTAGCGAGTGCGGAATCCAAGCTAGCATGCAAACCGGGATAGAACAAGCACAATGAAAAACACAACACACAATATTCAACGATTAACACCACTTGTATTAATGCGTATGAAAGGTTCGGTTACAAGCACAAGGTTTACAGATGTGTTCTATAAACTCTCTCTAACTTTCGTGTGTGTTCTCTCTATTTTCTGCTCTGAGTGTTCTGTAATGTCTAACTTTCGAACTCCTTATCTCTGCCTAAAGTGAACACACAACATGGGTATATATACCCGAACACAGATTGTCTGGTCGAAGGATCAGACAGACTGATCGAAAGATCATCTGTCGATCTGAAGTCCATCGAAGGATCACATATACCACGAAGGATGATATCCTTCGTGGTCTATCTTTCGAAGGTTATCTTTCGAGCTCATCGAAGGATCTAAACTATCCTTCGATGACACATCCTTCGACCTGAACATATTACAACCAATTTCAAACTGTTTGACCAAGTCAAACCGGAGGATGGTTGACTTGGTCAAACTTACAGGACTAACAAAGACATCGTTTTGTATCAAGATGAAATACAGACAAAGTACAGACACAAGTGCACCAACACTATCGATCTGAAACAGCTCGAAGGATCAACATGGACCTCGAAGGATGATATCCTTCGTGGTCCATCTATCGAATGCTTATCTTTCGAGCTCATCGAAGGATCTAAACTATCCTTCGATGGCATATCCTTCGACCCAAACATCTTTCAACCATTTTCTAACTGTTTGTCCAAGTCAAACCGGAGGATGGTTGACTTGGTCAAACTTACATCAAAGACATCGTTTTGTATCAAGACTAAATACTGACAAAGTACAGACACAAGTGCACCAACAAACTCCCCCTTGGCTGTAGCTTTGTCTCGATCTTAGCTTTGTCTCGATCTTCGTGTCTTCAAGTCTTTGACGTCTTTTCAAGTCTTCAATGTCGGAGGATCTTCAAAGTCTTCACGTCTTGAAAGCAGAAAGTGTATCAACAAACTCCCCGTTTCATGTAGGAAGTGTGTTGACAAACTCCCCCTTAACATAAGCTCCCCCTTGAGTTATGCTCGTGAAATACTTGTTCTTTATGAAGTGAGATCCTTGTGGTGTTGATGATGGTCAGCGGCAACTCGATCATCTTCATCATTTGAGTGCCTTCTCGTCGTGTCTTCATTCCGAAGCTTGTCATCGACCATGTTCTCCTTGCCTTTAGAATCTGCACATGCAAGAAATCTAAACGCGTAATGAGAACAACTGCTTGGAATATCATAAGCAAACGACACACATGTGACCATTGTTTGAACAAACACCGTCCGACAGTTTGAAAGTTTAAAGTATTTTATCAATTTCAATTTTAACTTTCAACACTTGCAAATTTCGACCGTTTATGAAGATTCAGTCATTTTCGGTTTTCGTTCAGGTTTCAGGTAACGAAGACTCGAGCTCCAACATCGTATGATCGAAAATAAGATAGAATAAAATCTTTTTGGCTTTTATAAAGTTTAAATTAAAACACACCTAAAATCTTTTTGGTATTTTTGAATATTTCAAATGTAAAGACTGAAAGCAGTAAATAAATATATACAAAGATGCAGAAATTTAAAGCAGTAAATAAATATTTACAGACATTTTTTTTGCGAGTTTCGAGGGTAAGAGAATCATATCAGTGTACGGTCGTGTCAAAACACTCTCTTTGTTCAATTAGATAACATTAAGATAAGCATCCTATAACGATTATCGGTATTGTTGTCCACTTAAGCTCAACTTATCAGATGTAATCATGGCGAGGGGATACGTTAAGGTATGATTTATACTTACCGACCGGTGTTCATCCACATCACGACACATTCCCGTATCAAGGTATGCACGAGGGTTCATCTTACCGGTGAGTATACCGATTATCATCTGTTTGACCGTATATGATGTGAGATTCTCACTTATTTTGATTTGAAAACAAGCCCTTTGTGATAGAATCACTTATTAATGAGGAACTTGATTTTCATATGCATGAGGGCACAGGAGCAAGTCCGTGAACAGGTCAGTACTTTCGTACAGCAGAGAGACGAACTTGACTCCCGGATAAATGTGATATATTATCACTTATTTTGTTTGGACATGTGATTGTTGATCACTTATTGAGGTCGTATGCAATATGTACACGTATGTATGGTATCATGGAAGATCTAGACTTGCGTCCCCGTTATATTTCGGTAAAAGATACAACCATGATACCCAGATGATAAGCAGCATAGAGACCGAATATCTCAGAACCTCGGCAATCTCTCAAACGAAATTTCGGTACTAAGACCATATGCCAATGAATGGTTCCCACCTGGTCTTCAGTCGATTTAAGTTTATATCACCCTGCACACTTTAAAATGATTGTGAGCCTACCGATACATCTTATATAGAGCTGCTTATCGTTTTTCATTTAAGGTTTAAAGAGGTTTAGACAGACCACTGATGTACTATCATTTTCTCTTTTGCTCGCCAGGAAACTCATTTTTGCTTTTCTATTGTTTTTGTGTTTTTGAAATTTTCCAATGTTTTTGGATTTTTCAAATTTTGGATTTACTCCCCCTAAAATCAATAAACTAAGACAAATTTAAAACACAAAGGTATTTACAAAAATGATTTTCCGATGTTGGTTTTACTCTTGCTTGACCTTAATGTCGTTTACCAATAATAAATAGTCAAATCTTGATTTATCAAATGCTTTGGTAAAAAGGTCGGCACGTTGGTCATCGGTGTGGACATAAGCAACATCGATTAGCCTTTTCTCAAAGCAATCACGTATGAAGTGATACTTAATTTCGATGTGCTTAGTCTTTGAATGCTGCACAGGATTTTTAGTGATCTGTAATGCAGCAGAATTATCAACGTAAATAGGAGTAGTTAGGAATTCAAAACCGTAATCACGCATTTGTTGTTGGATCCATAGAACTTGGGAGCAACAACTTGAGGCAGCAATGTATTCAGCTTCGCATGTTGATGTAGCGACGCACGTCTGCTTCTTGCACTGCCATGTGACTAGGCGATTTCCCAAAAACTGACATCCAGCCGTTGTGGATTTGCCGTCGATTTTGCATCCGCCAAAATCAGAATCACTAAATGCGATCAAGTCAAAGTTATTATCCCTAGGGTACCATAGACCGGTGTCAGGGTAACCCTTCAAATAACGAAAAATCCTTTTTACAGCTGCAAGATGTGAGGCCTTCGGGTTGACTTGATATCTGGCAAGCAGGCACGTTGGGTACATTATATCTCGTCTTGATGCTATGAGGTACATAAGAGATCCGATCATCGTGCGGTAGTATGAGGGGCTAGTAGCTTCACCCTTCAAGTCTGGAGTAATTCCGTGATTTTGCGGCAATGGGGTACTGATGGGCGTTGCATCAGACATCTGGAACCGGCTCAAGATGTCACCAACATATTTAGTCTGATGGATGAATATCCCAGACTCTGTTTGTTGTACTTGTAGGCCCAAAAAGAAAGTCATTTCCCCCATAGCACTCATCTCGAATTTATCCTGCATTACACGCTCGAAATCCCTACACAAAACATCATTAGTAGAACCAAAAATAATATCATCAACGTATACCTGTACCAGTAGAAGATCTCCATCTTGTTCTTTGATGAAAAGAGTACAATCGATAAGACCTCTGCGAAATCCATTCTCCAGCAGATAATTAGATAAGGTTGCGTACCAAGCTCGCGGTGCTTGATGAAGACCATAGAGAGCTTTGTTGAGCAACCAAACCCGATCGGGATGGATAGGATCTTCAAAACCTGGAGGCTGTTCGACGTACACCTCTTCTTCTACCACACCATGTAAGAATGCACTTTTCACGTCCATCTGGTATACCTTGAAACCTTTGAATGAGGCATACGCCAGAAAAATCCGAATTGCTTCTAGACGTGCAACAGGTGCATACACTTCGTTGTAGTCGATCCCTTCTATCTGACGAAAACCTTGAACGACTAGCCTTGTTTTGTTTCGAATAACAACTCCACGGTCATCCTTTTTGCATTTAAACACCCAACGGGTACCAATCTTCTTGTAACCAGCAGGTTTCTCTACGAGTTTCCAGACACCAAGCTTCTGGAATTGTTGCAGTTCTTCCTGCATTGCTTCAACCCAAGAGCTATCTTTCAAAGCATCTTTCCAAGTTCTTGGCTCTTCCTGTGAGACATAACACGCGAAAGACCAATCATTTTGTTGACCAGATTCTCGGATAGTTGCATACAAGCCTGCATTGTTGTTGTTTCGCAACATGTTTCTTGTTTGAACGCCACTTTGTACATTTCCGATGATGTTTTGTTGAGGATGGGTATTGTGAATCCTTGTTTCTGGATTATCTTGAACTGGAATATTTGTACCCAGATTGTTGAGATTGAGATCAACAATCAATTCAAGGCCCGGAATTGACGAAGAGGATGATGCAGTAGCTTCAGCTGTTCTAGGGACATCCACTGGAGGAGTACCCTCTGAAATACCATGAACTGCTGTTGTTGGAGCTTCTTGATCTGCATCTAGAAATTCATCATCCTCTGAAGATTCGTTCAATTCGGAAGCATCGTGAAAATCCTCATTGTCGAGAGCATTATTGTTCACCGAAGATGGTTCTTGATTGACAATAATGGGACGAACCAACGGTGAATCTGTTGCATTGTCACTCTCGAAAAACATCCTCGTTGCAGCATTTTCTTCAACTGCTTCAACATTGATCGAATTGAAAAAATCATCGTACTCAAACATCCAAGGCTGACCAGGATTTCTGACTGGTAAAGTGTGCCTTTGTACTCTGACTTCAGACCATTCCTCGACCCTTTTAGTCTCTAGATTCCAGACTCTTAAGTTCGGGGTGGAATACCCAAGAAAGTATCCCTCAATTGCTCTTGCCCCAAACTTTCCATTAGGATCGATTATTGTGCATGGAGCTCCAAACGGTTCAAGATATGACAAATCTGGTTTCCGTTTGTTAATGAGCTCAAAGCAGGTCTTGTTGTGTCTTTTGACTGTAAGGACTCGGTTCAACGTATAACATGCAGAGGACACAGCTTCAGTCCAAAATGGAATCGGCAATTGTGACTCTACTAACATTGTCCTAGCAGTCTCGATCAATGTGCGGTTCTTACGTTCAGCGACGCCATTCTGTTGAGGAGTATAAGCTGCACTAGATTCGTGAAGAATACCTTTTGAAGTGCAAAACTCCGCCATGGCATGATTTTTAAATTCAGTACCATTGTCGCTACGTATCCGCCTAACCTTCAAGTTATATAGATTCTCAATCTGAATGATCAAGTTTTTGATAATACCGAAGGTTTCACTCTTATGTGCCATGAACGCCACCCAAGAAAATCTTGAATAATCATCAGTTATCACAAGGCAATATTGATCATTCCTAATGCTTTTGTGCTTGACAGGACCGAACAAATCCATGTGCAAACGTTCAAGAGGAACAGCCACCGTGTTGACTTTCTTTGTAGGGTGTCGCTTCTTCGTTTGTTTTCCTTTCTGGCACGAGACACAGACGTCTTGAAGATGGAAATTTTTAAGAGGTACACCATTCACTAATTCATTTGATACCAAAAGATTCATTTTGCGTAAGTGAATATGACCCATTCGTCTGTGCCAAGAGATTGTGTCTTTTTCTGTGGCTTTGGAAACGAAACATGTTGCTTGTGCAGACGTTGTGATAGCTTGGCTCATATCAAGGACATACAAATCATTTATCCTTGGAGCCGACAAGAGAATCCATTCTTTTGGAATTTTGAAGCCGGGTTTCAGCACATAACATCCATTTGCATCAAAGTGTACTGAGAACTGCTTATCACAAATTTGAGAAACACTAAGAAGATTGTGATCAAGTTGTTGTACAAAGTTGATCTTATCAAAACTAACAACCCCGTTGGAAATCATTCCTTCACCCGTAATATATCCGCCTTTATCTCCAGCAAAAGCAACATAACCTCCTCTAATAGATTTGACGTCGTAGAGAAGCTTCATGTCGCCTGTCATGTGCCTGGATGCCCCACTATCAACAATCCAATGACTACTGATAGTTCCTCCTGGAACACCCTGCACATGAACTCACATTATTAGTTGGAGATGGGGACCCAAGCCATTGTGGTCTTGGGTCTTCCATTTTCATCAACAACAATAACCTCTATTCTTTGATGATTCGAAAATTGTGATGGTCCCCCTGAATTTGTGGTTATTTTAGGTTTCCAAGTCTGTTGAAGTTTACCAGTTTGATTGTTTGAAAATTTAACTTCGTGATTGTTTGAAGTTTTTGAAAATTTTGAACTTTCTGGTTTAACTGGAACCGATTGTTTTTGAACCACTTCATTTTTAAGTGCCTTTTCAACCACTTTGACTTGTTGGCGTTTCTGTTTCTTTTCCCTTTCTCTTACAAGTCGGGGATCTTGTTTTACAGAAACAGATCGCTTTTGGTGATTGCATTCACGGGGATCATCTTCTTTGGCTTTCAACTTATGAAGATATGGGCAATTTCTGACAATGTGCCCAATTGTACCACATTCAAAACATGATCTTCGTTCAACAAACCCCGAAGTATCATGTGATCGTCTTGCCGATGATGAACTTTGTGAACCCGAGGTACTAGGTTTTGAACTACTTGGTTCATTCCTTTTCAACACAGTTGCTTTCTTGACAAAATCTAAGTTAGATTGATTTTCAAATGTTGCAAGTTTGTCCGTTCCCTTAGATTTCACAAAGTTCACATTCTTTTTCTTCTTCTGATTCGGCTTCCTTTGACCTTGAGTCGGTGTTTTACCTTTTGGTTTGGTATGATTTTGCTGTTTTTGCACTGTTGGTAATTTCTGATTGCCAAACTGTTTTCTAATTTCAGCCTTAGGGTTAGGAGGGCACTGTGTTACCACAATGTGTGATCCTTTCTTACCCAAAAACTTACTTGTTGAATTTTCAAAGACTTTACTGATTAATGATTGATTAACATTCTTAATGGGAAAATCTTTGTCTGAATAAATTTTATTATCACCAACAAGAGTGTACAGCAAATCCACACTCTCCGACTCTTTCTCAGACGAGGACTCGATTGCAACAGTCTTAGCGGGTTTTGCAGGAGGATCACACAGAATATGATTCTCAAGAGGTATGTCCTCTTCGTTTATTACCGCATCAGACTTTGCTGAATCAGTATCATCAGACTCATCATCAGAAGAATCAGCATCCTCAATCACAACTGGAGGATCCCGATTCTGTTCAGCAGTTACAAATGTATCCGCTGACACATCTGAATCGGATGATACTTCTTTCTTGTATCCGAGCCCTGTTGCAAATTCCTCAACGTCCAAAGGAACAGATGGTTCAAAATGAGTTCTATACTCCTCATCAGGCAGAGCATCAAAATTGTTTCTCACGGGTGGTGGACATTTCTTATAACCTATGCATGTGACATCCCGTTTCTCTTTCTGAACATCAATGATGTGATCCAACACATAGCTAGAGCTCAAATAACTGTCTAACTTGAGTCGGATCGCCTCACTTTCTGTTTTAACACAAGCCATTTCCTTTTGCATTACCTCAAGACGAGTTATATAAAGGTTAATGTCAGTTTGTTTTCTGGAAACCATTTTTGTCAACTCTGTTTTATCTTTCTTTAACGTTTCAATCATTGACTTAAATTCCTTTTCATGGTTTTCATAAAACATGTTGGCTTCTGTGCACTTTGAGAGATCAACGGTCAACTTTTGATTGTGGATGAATGTCACATCATATTTCTCTTGCAAAGCCTCGTGTTTGCTTTGCAATTCACACCACTTATCATTCAACAAAACATGTTTGTCTTGCAAGTCAAACAAACTAGCTTGTAAAGCATCATGTTTGCCTTGCAACTCAGACATGTTTGCATCCAAATCAGCACATCTAACATGCAATCTATCACAATTATCACAAATAGCAGCAGTGGGTTCATCGACACATACCTGACTTGATGAACTGTCGATATTAGCCATAAAGGCTGAATGGAGAGAAGACAAAGAATAAGCAGCTTGATCCACCAAAATAGATCTTCTTTGAATTCCTGCTGCAGCTTCTTCCAATAGCTCATCAATATTTGCATCGACTGACGCACTTGATGTGTCATCTTCCTGATCATTTCCTGAACCCGAGGACTCTTCATCTGAACTTCCACTGTAACCTGAGCTGTTTTCATCTTCAGAAGACTCATCACCATTGGTGGAAGATTCTCCACCACTGGCGTGTTTAAGATCATTGACAATTTCAGCAAAACAAGCTGTTCCATCTGGAGCATCGTTTCCCAACTGAATAGACCAATCACAACCTTCATCTACTTGAACCACAAGTGCCTGGTTGGCATTTGATGGTCCTGCTTGAGTCTGGTTGTTGACAGGCACCAATGTGCGAACATTGTTCCTATTCTGGTTCTGCTGGTTGCCTTGACCTCTGAAAGGATTCTGATTTCCATGTTGAGATGGCCTCGTACATTCACGCTTGAAATGACCACGTTCCCCACAATTGAAGCACTTTACAGCTTGCTTGTCGAACCCATACTTGGTGTCTTTCTTGCTTTCCAAGCTGGTTCGGCCCGTTCTTTCCATGAAATCCTTTGCTCGCCTAACAGCACTGGCAAAGGCCCACTTGATGTCCATCATCTCCATCTCCTCTTTATCAATCTGCTGATAGTCTTCTTGTGTCAGATTAATATTACCAATCTGACCTTCCACTAATCCACAGTATGCGCTCACCAAAGTGTTTAGCAGCTCCATGTGTTCCTTAGCTACTTCCACACTGACTTTAGAAAAACTTGAGGTGTCGAGCCGTACTGTATTTGGCTTTGATTGTTGACCAGCAGATGATGTGCTTCCATAACAAGCTTGCTGTTGAGGAGGAAGTGGATTCCCATACATGTCTGTTGGTACAGTAGATTGAGGAGGAAGAGGATTCCCATACATGTCTGTTGTTCCGGGAGATCGAACAGGTAATGGATTTCCGAACATATCAGTTGGTCTGAGAGGTCGTTGGCTTTGTTGTTGTGGTACTGATTGAGGGACTGGTTCCAGCAGATTTCCATACATGTCTGTCTTAGGAGGGATCGGCACTTGGATAGTATTGCCATACATGTCAGTGCTAGTCACAAAGGCTGTTTGAATTGGAGCGTGTGAAGACGGTTTTGTAGAAGTACTAGAAGTTCCAAAATACATTTCAGGATTTTGAGGCACGGGAATTCTTTTTGCCTTCAGAGTTTCTTCCTGATTCTTGTTTTCCAGGATTTGAACAAAGTCATTGAAACTTGTTGTAGCTAAAGTACCATTGTACTTCATGATTTCCAAGAAAGTATTCCATTGAGGTGGCAACGCATCTGCAAACCTTTTCACAATCTCTGCAGGAGTTGTAACAACCCCAAAATTTGTCAATTCAGTCAACAAATGATTAAATCGACTTGTCAAATCACCTAACGACTCATTCTCCATACAAGTAAAACCATCAAACTCTTTCTTCAGCAGTTCTTTTCTCAATTGACGTGTCGCTTCATTTCCTACGCCCCTTGTCTTCAACGCATCCCACAACCTTTTCGTTGTCTTGTAACTGACAAATTGATGATAAATGTCTTTACTTAACGCCTGAGTAAGGATGGCATATGCTTTCTTTTCCAAATCGTAGACCTTCTTCTGATCTTCCGTAAGATCTGCAAATGTAGCAGCAGATGATGCGGCAACCTCTATTGTTTGATCGAAATCTGTAATGAACCGCAACCACAATTCTGTATTTTGACCAAGAACGTATGTATGAAATCTATCAATCCATCCTGGATATTCGTATAAGTGCATCAACTTTGGAGGCCGATTCAAACTTCCAGTTTCGCTCTCGCTTAAGAGAATGCTTTGAACACTTGGAATTTGATTTGATACAAATGCCCATTGACCGGTAGAAATTGCATTAGCTTGAGAAGATACCGGTGCGGAAGATGACGGAGTACCAAAATACATATCTGTATTTACCAGAGTATTCCACCTTGGATTCATTTTTGATCAAGAAAAATAAGAACCTGAAAATCACAACTTGTTAAACATAAACAGACTAAGGATCGAAAGATCAAAGCTTGTTCGAAGGATCAACAGTGTTCGAAAGATCACTGTTGAGTTTCGAACAAAGATTTCGAAAGATTCTCCAATCGAAAGACTCTCCAATCGAAGGATCCTTATCTTTCGAAAAAGAACTGTAGACCGAAAGATGTATGCTTCGAAATGATTCCTTGGTTCGAAGGATGATTATCTATCGAACCTCCACTGATCGAAAGATGGTCTTTCGAAATGATTCCTTGGTTCGAATGATGAAGATCTATCGAACCTCCACTAATCGAAAGATGATCTTTCGAGTTCGAAGGATATCTTTCGAACTGCTCTGACACAGTTGACAAAGAGTGACAGGTTGGTGAAAAAGGTGATGGGTTGGTAAATCTTTCGGCAGAAAGTATGGTCAGACCATGATTTTTACCAAAACCAAGATTTTGAACAAATAAAATATTACCAAAATTGACAGTTTAAACCCAGAAAACCGGTGACCGGAGAAGCCGGAATTTTGGCCGGAAAATGCCAAACAACTTAAAACCAAGTTTTCAAGTTACCCAACCCGTCATGCAACACACCCGGTTAGTTTAGAACACGTTTTAACGTAAAGATAAGCGAGAAAATCAGTAAAAACGGCTGCAAAAACCAAGTGAGTTTTATCCAAACACTCCAAAGTCTTGTAAAAAAAAAACCCGGTTTTTAACAAGGAAAAGAGCCACGGCTCTGATACCACTTGTAGGTCCCTCGGAGGTTGAGGTTTAACCTATTCCTTGTTATGTCTAACACACTAGCGAGTGCGGAATCCAAGCTAGCATGCAAACCGAGATAGAACAAGCACAATGATAAACACACAAGACTCAACGATTAACACCTCTTGCATTAATACGTATGAAAGGTCTGTTACAAGCTCAATGTTTACAAATCAGTTCTGTAAACTCTCTCTAAGTGTGTGTGTGTTTTCTGCTCTGAGTGTTCTCTAATGTCTCTTGTCTAACTTTCGAACTCTAACAAATGAACACACAACATGGGTATTTATACCCGAACACAGCATGTCTGGTCGAAAGATCAGATAGATTGATCGAAAGATCATCTATCGATCTGAAACAGCTCGAAGGATCAACATGGACCTCGAAGGATGATATCCTTCGTGGTCCATCTATCGAATGCTTATCTTTCGAGCTCATCGAAGGATCTAAACTATCCTTCGATGGCATATCCTTCGACCCAAACATCTTTCAACCATTTTCTAACTGTTTGTCCAAGTCAAACCGGAGGATGGTTGACTTGGTCAAACTTACATCAAAGACATCGTTTTGTATCAAGACTAAATACTGACAAAGTACAGACACAAGTGCACCAACAATTAATTTTAGAAACTGAAACCTAAAAAGAGTTATATTAGAAATTTATAACTTTTTAAAAATAAAATTAATATAAACAATTGTTACGTATATAAAATTTAGAATTAAGCTTTAAGCCCATCAAATAACAATCCATCATTACCATTTACCAAGCGAATACACAATCCATCATTATCAAGCCCAATGCCTATGCTTTAAAAAAGAAAAAAAAATTACTTAGAAAAAGATACGGAATCATTGGTAATACCTCTTCAAGACATAGAGGTAAATGAGAAACTTAAATTTGTAGAGAAACCTATTCAAATTGAGGATAGAAAGGTCAAGAATCTCAAACACAAGAGATTAGTTCTGGTCAAAGTAAAATGGGATTCAAAGAGAGGACCAGAGTACACTTGGGAACTCGAGTCAGAAATGCAACGAAAGTATCCACACCAATTCCAGTGAATCTTGAGTACAAGATTTAAAACAAGGTGGGGAGGATATAACAACCCTCGAAAACACCTTAATATACCCCGTATACACGTAACCGAACCCTTATAACCTTTGTTTATTAAAAACAAATAAAATAATTTATTTTGTGTCAGTTGCGGGCCGCGACAGACACACCCTTGTGTCTCGCGGGGCGCGACGGACCCTTGACTTGTCGGACACCCAAGGTGTCATGTGGCACACACGTGGCAAGTCTAGTATGGTGATCAGACAACCCTAGCCGTAGCTAGGGTGCCCTCGCGGGCCGCGAGAGGATTAAGGGAGGCGGGTCGCGTGGCGCCAGAGCCTCTGAATTCAAGTATAAATAGAGCAGCAACGACACTTTCAATCTTCGTTCGTTTCTTTTATTTCTCTCTGTCCCTATAGTGCGAAAATACCTAGATATTATACCCCTAAAATACGAAGGTCTGCTCCGTTGTAAGTATTTTAACCACCGATCACTAATTCGTTACCCTACTCGATTGATTTAGGACCCACCAACGCATGTCAAGGCTCTGCCTGACTAAGTTCGTTGGGGTTCTGTCTCGTGTTGTATGGCTATTGTGACTTGGGTTATCCTACTAACACGCGTGCATTGTATGTTTTTATTATTAGAAACTCAGGAAAATAATCAAGAAATATTACTAGGAAGCCCGTAGAATACCTAAGTCTACAATGTGAGTCATTCTCTTTTTCTACCAAACTGTGTTACAAAATCTCAAATGTTTTCCGTTATACTTACAGTGATTGAGTCTTTGTGTTCTACAATTACTGCTTGTAAGTGGGGTTTTGTATACACTACTAATCAAGCGTTACTATTGGATAAAGAGTTAGCCAATAGTAATATGACCACGGTCATTGTAACTTCCAACGTGACAAATACCGAATAAGTAATTGGGTAGATATAAACATTGTAATCGCTCTCAATACTGTAAAGTTATAAAAGCTTATTTTTATAAACTGGAATGTACTCGCCAACATTTCTTACTGATAAAATATTTTTAAAACGTGTTTCAGGTAACCTGATGTGAAAGCTATAAGAAGCCAGCCGTGGAGCACTGAAGGCTTAAAGAAAGTGGCTATAAAGTTACCTAAATAAAAGTTTATGTTTTCAGAAACTAGGGTTTATCCCTATAAACATATTATGAATGAAATATGGGTTTTATCTCATTTGTTTAATAAGAAAAGTTTGGTGTTTTGAACTCAGAAATTTATTTTCTAACTACGATCCTGATGTTTTAATTCCGCTGCCAAATTAATAAATACCGATACCACCGGCTGCTGTCTCGCGGCTCCCGCTCCCGGGGGTAGGGGTCGGGGGTTGCGACAACAACGCATCTTCGAAACAAGACCATTAGACAAGTTTTAGTCCAATGGCAACATAGAATGGGTTCAGGGCTAACTTGGGAATCGGAAGAAGATATGCGGAAGCACTACCCGACATTGTTTGGTACGTATTTAGGTTTCGAGGACGAAACCTCCTTTAAGGGGGGTAGATTTGTAACACCCCAAAAAGTTTAAATATGCAAAATGTGTTAAAAATAACTAGGAACATAACCTAGTAAAAATATAAGTGAATGTTAGTATAAGAATGAATAATATCCCATTTAAAAATAACCATTTAGAATAGAGGGACTAAACTTGTAACAATGGTTATGTAGATTAATAAAAATAAATCAAAACACAAACACACATACATGTGTGTTTGTCTAGAACGACCCAAGCAGAAGAGAAAAGGGGAAAAACCCTTTGATCAGAAATCAACAATATTAGAAGGAAAACCAAAGCCATACTAATGCATGAACCCGGATTTCTAACCATCTAAGCTTGTTTATCAAGTAGATGTAAAAACTATGATGAATATGATGATCAAGTAGATGCGAATAGGTGTAATCTTAGGGTCTATTTGGTATGGGGTAATGGAATGGACGAGTAATGGAATGGACGAGGGAATGCAATGGATCCTTACCATTCCATGTCTTGTTTGGTTACCATGTGAATGGAATGAATTATTATTGTGTATTGTTCGGTACGTAAGAAAAACGGAGTAATAAAATTAGCGGTGAGTGGTGGTGGTGGTGGTCGGTGGTAGTGATTGTGGGTGGTTATAGGTGGCGGTGGTGGGTGTCGGCGGCGGCGATGGGTGGTGGTGGTGGCGGCGAGTGGCGGTGCGGTGGTGACGACGAGTGGTGGTGGCGACAAGGTGGTCGTTGGTGGTGGGTGGCAGCAAAGGTGGCCGTTGGTGGCGGCGGCGGCGGTTGGTGGTGGCGGTGGTGGTGGCGTCGACGATGGTGGTGGGCGGCGGCGGCGAGTGGAGTTGGCGGTTAGTCGTTGCTGTGGGTGATAACGGTGGCGAGTGGGTGGCGACAGAGGCAGTGGCTGTCGGGGTGAGGTGGTGGCGGGTGGCGGCGATAGCGTCGGTGGTGGGTGGTGGTGGTGGTGGGTTGTGGCGAAGGTCGTGGTTTGTGGTGTTGTTGATGAATGGTGCAAGAGGGGATGGAATGGAAAAAAAACATCGGGGGTGGAATGAATGATTTTGAGGGAATGAAATGCCTTTTGGAATTGGTGATTCCATTCCATTGACCAACCAAACACTCTTTTCTTCATTCCTTTGTAATCACTCATTCCATTCCACCTCTCATTCCTGCATACCAAACACTACCTTAATATATGATCTTGTATGTAATAGAGAATTTCTAGATAAATTGATGTAGAATGCAAGAAATGTATGAACTTGATTGATTTTGATAATTTATGAAATGAACTAGTAGAACTATGCTTTGAACACTTGTACATAATGCTTTGTTGGTGGTACGCACGCCAAGTGTTCGATAAAATGCCTCAACTAGAAATTCTGCATTTTTTACTTCGGGCTCTATGTGATGATCATGTTTTATATATGTAAATAACACTCGTATTGAGTTATGATGCTTTATCCCAAAAATAGTTATGAGAAGTTAGCATGGAATGTGAAGATCTTAATGTAAACATTTTTATGTATAGGGATAAAGGAAGAAAGTTTGAGTCACACAAAGCAAGAAGGAAATCAAGACCGAGGTACGTCACTTGTACATTTTGAATTGTTAGTAAAGGTGTTTTTATGTTCTAGATTGTAGAGATGATTTGCTTAATGATACAAGGCGAATATGTCAAATGATTATGTTGTCGATTTGACCCGAACGGGTCGATTTGTTAGAAGAACGGGTTAGATGTAAGTTTGTGATGTTAATTCGTTGTAAACGGGTCATATGCGAAAGAATGTTGTAACCGATTGGTTACATAAATGAGAAGGAGAAGGCTAAGAAAGAATAGTCAAGTAATGTGCGAGTAAAGTTGTTGAACAATAATTCATCTTGTTCGTTGAAAGTTAATAGGTTATGTATAACTTGCTAATGTTGCTTTTTGTTGTTATGATTACAGGTAAGGCTCAGATTTATGTGCTTTCGACGCTCGGAACGAACACACTAGCACTCCATGCCCGCGACACGCTTCCGAATTTTTGTGTAGTAAATGGGTCGTTTTGTGTGGTTATAATCTTTAGTATGTATGTCAAGTTTATTAGTTAAAAACTTATGATTGTATATCTCTTGTAAATGTCCGATCTCGGATAAACTACTAGGTATGGGTAACTTTGTATGATAACTAAACGTTTTCCAGTAAGAAGTTACTAAAGTTCAAATTTAGTCATATTTTTCTTTGTTTATTTTAACGTAAGAATAAATATGATTGTTTATTTTAACGTAAGAATCGACTGGAGAAAACGTGCGTTACAGTAACGTTACCAACATGACATAACTTGTCCCCTACAATTACTTGATGGTAGTAATTGTAAGTATTGAATAGTTTAAGGGGTCAATTAAGATTTCCCTTTAGGTACCTTTTAATAAGAGAATATATAGATTTTTCCATAACCTACCATCACTTATGATCATTATATATTGATCATTGGTATTTATAAAAATGTGTGAAAAAAACTCCTTAAAAAAACTCTTTAATATGATCCATCAACACAAGGTACCATAACGGAAATCGTGGATTCAACATTCTTATCTCATATCTCTGTTCCAACAAGTAAGTTTTACTAATTTGATTTCTAATATCATATTCATGATTGAATACATCATTAGGGTTCTTTATTTTTAACCCACATTTAATGATATAATCAAGAAAGACAACTCTAGAAAATGAGAACTTAAAAATTTGCTTTGAAAAGAAAACAAAACACAAGACATTTTTTCTCTTTGATGAACTTTCTTAGTTGCTTTGAGAAAAAAAAAAAAAAACAAAAAACAATAATTTTTTTTTCTCTTTGATGAACTTTCTTTGAGTTGTATGTCAAATTTATGGTATCAAAAACTCAAACTTCTGAAAATACCCAAACCAAAAGTTTTTATTAACCCAGAAGTAGAACTGAACAATATAATTATAAACTGAGAAATCTTAACACTCTAACTCTCATAAGATCATCAACATGACGATCTTATCTAAATGATCTAAAGACTCAACGATCTGTGAATCAACACGATTCACAGATGAAAACCCTAATCGTCATAGGAGAGAAAAACTCAGTGAACAAAAATATCTCAGATATCTTTGGAAGCATCTGCACGAAGCTTTATATAATGACCCGAGAAGATCCGAACTACTCATACCCGGTTTGTTAGGGGCTTGTTATAACAACCTAACAAAACTGTCTTGAGCCGTTATATATCTTCAGTCTTCAAAAGCCCAGCAACAACATACATCCTAAAGCCCAACAAGACCAGCAGCGCAGCGAAGCCCAATAAGACCAGCAGCTAACCAATCGAGCAGTCCAAGTCTTTAGTTCAAACCCACCGGGTACATTATCTCATAAAACAAACATTAAAATCGACTATAAGAATCAAATATAAAAGTGAAATAATAAAAAGTATTATTTCTAACACCCCCCCCCCCCCTCACTTTTATAACCAAACATCAAACATTCTAATACAACCTAGTGACCATTTGAAACCTTTATTTACATACATAAGACTTATCTTTCTTTTTTAACCATCCAATGACTTGGATGAAGATTAGATAAATTTGAGACCTGCCAAATACCAAATATAAAAGGACAATGCAAAATCAAAGAATTTCCCTAAACACTTAAACAATGATGCCAATCAAGCACACCGAAAACATAATGCCAACCGATCTCATTGAATTCCATATAACAATACCAATGACGAATAGAGAATAGAAAACAGACAACATGTATATATACTAAATCAACTATCACCAATAATGTAACACCCCGTGTTTCGAAAGTCAAAGTCAAGATTGAAGCCAAAGGAAGAAAAGATTGCGAATTGTAATCTCTCTCTCCTTGCTCAATTCCTGTTTTGACTTATTTGGCTCGTAGATAGTCTATTTAATTGTTTACGTTAGTTGTATTATGTGGAGTATCTATTAATAATCGAGGTTTATTCGATGTTTATCGCATATTTGACCGCTTATTCGCTTATCGCAGTCGCACTCGCAACCCGAAATATGCCTTTGGTTATTGTTTATACGTGTGTGTGCCTTTTATGTGTTACTTGTGCATGATATTTATGTTATATTATGATGATTAATCGAAACGCAATCGAAACTCGAATCGCAAACGCTAAACGCAAGTAAAATAGGATGATTCTATGTTAGATATAGTAGTTGGGATTAAAAGTAATTTGAACGAGAAACTCTAACGCATCGCAATGCTCGTAAATCGCAATCGAAACCGCAAAACCCGTGGCTAATCGACCAAGCGACCAGTCGACCAGGCTGCCACCCGATTGATCCACCCTTTCCACTTTGGGAAACCCTATAAATACCCCCTGTCACCATCATACTTTCCACTTTTGCTCTCTGACGTCCGACCAGCGCTTCAACCTCACTTTTCTTCGATTTTCTCGCGATTCCGGTAAGATCTCAACCTAATCTTTGTACTTCTATGATCAGCACTTGATTCTACACCATTCTATCTCTTGAATCTTAACTTTTAATCGTGAAATCACTAAGATTTGGGGTGTTCTAGGATGATGTCATCATGGTGTTCTTGAGAACTTCATGTTTTGGCTTCAATCCATCAAGAACAACCTAGATCTAACCGATTTCCACATAAAAAACAAAGATCTTGCATGGATCTAGACATAATCATGGTAAGAAAGGATTGAAAGATGGTTTTCCAACTTTCTTTCAACTCTTTTACACTCAATGCACTTAAAACCGATAGAATCGGACCTTGTCCTAACATTCTACTCCTTCTTGGTGTTGTGTTGGTTCAAGATCTAGATTCCATCTACGAGATCAACCGATTTCAGGTTTAACATGGAACACCGTCTCGAACAGTTAACGGGTCGGATTTGGGTGATTCCTGTCCGGTCAGGTTACTAAGTCTTGACGAGGTTTCTGTTGTCTAACGCGTTATCACATCGTCTCGATAAAACTACAATTCTAGCAAAACAACCAAGGAAGAAGGAGATCAGGCTGACCAGGTCGGAGTGTCGTCCGATCGGACTACTGTCCGAACGGATTACCACTCGATCGGGTTGCCACCCGATCGGACTACACCTTGGGTCCCACACTTAACTTTTATTTCAAACATTTTGAAGTTGTGAACATTGAACGAGATGCTGTTCGATCGGATTACCTTCCGATCGGATTGTCACTCGAATATGTAATGTTCTGACTTCTACACTTAAACAATTTTCAACCCGTTAACTGCCAATTGTCAAACCGGTTCCCGCCAAGCACCAGCTCAAGACACTGCTCATCAAGCTTTGCTCCCAGCCCCTCAAGGCCAACAAGCAGCTCAGGCACCCGCGGTCAACGCCAGAGTCTGCTTCGCATGTGGTGATCCCAACCACTTTGCGAACATGTGCCCGAACAGGGTTGTGAAACAAGAGCCCCAGCAGCAGCAGCCTTAGCAACAGCAACAGCCTCAACAACAACAACAACAGCAAGCAGCACGCGCCAGGACTTTCAACATCAATGTGCGCCAAGCCCAGGATGACAACAACGTGGTCAATGGTACGTTCCTTGTGAATGGTATTTATGCATTGTGTTTGTTTGATACTGGAGCCAATAACTATTTTGTATCGTTTGAGTTCGAGAAGCTCCTTAATCGTAAACGCTCCCATCTCTCCTCGACGTTCGATGTCGAAGTCGCCACTGGAAGAACCGTCGCCGTTAATTCTGTTCTTTGTGATTGTACTCTTGAGCTCAACAATCACATCTTCCCGATTGATCTTATTCCGATGCAGCTCGGAAGTTTTGACATCATAGTAGGCATGGAGTTTCTTCGTGAACCATGCTGAAGTTGTGTGCTTTGACAAGATGGTTCAATTCGTGCTCGCTAACGGTGATGTATTATGTGTTTATGGTGAAACTCCTTCGAAAGGTATCAAGCTTATGCCATGTGTCCAAGCTAGCAAGTATCTCCGCAAGGAATACAGAGCTTTCTTGGCTAACATTGTAGTAGCGGAGAAGGTAAAGAAAGAGAAGACCGAAGTGAAAGATGTTCCTGTAGTCTGTGAATTTCCCCAGGTTTTCCCTGATGATCTTCCAGGCCTTCCGCCAAGTCGTGATATCGACTTCCGTATCGACCTCGTTCCTGGAGCCAACCCTGTTGCCAAAGCTCCTTATCGACTTGCTCCATCCGAAATGCGTGAACTCTCGAGTCAGCTTCAGGAATTACTTGATAAAGGCTTTATTCGCCCGAGCACCTCTCCGTGGGGCGCACCAGTCCTTTTTGTCAAAAAGAAGGATGGGTCGTTCAGGATGTGCATCGACTATCGGGAGTTGAATAAGTTGACAATCAAGAATCGTTATCCCCTGCCTCGAATCGATGATTTATTTGATCAGCTACAAGGTTCTACATGTTTCTCGAAGATCAATCTACGTTCAGGCTACCACCAACTGCGCATTCAAGAGGAGGATATACCCAAAACCGCATTCCGCACTCGATACGGCCACTATGAGTTCGTTGTTATGCCTTTTGGTCTAACCAACGCACCCACGGTTTTCATGGATCTGATGAATCGGGTGTGTAAACCATTTCTAGACCGCTTCGTCATCGTGTTCATCGATGATATCCTGATCTATTCTAAGTCGAAAGCCGAACACGCGCAGCATCTATGTTTGGTTCTCGAATTACTCCAGGGGAATCGACTCTATGCCAAGTTCTCCAAGTGTGAATTTTGGCTAGTGGAGGTTCAATTCCTCGGTCATAATGTTAATAGTCAAGGAATTCATATCGATCGCGCGAAGATTGAAGCAGTTAAGAGTTGGGTTACGCCGAAGAACCCGTCTGAAGTCCGTTCTTTTCTCGGACTAGCGGGCTATTATCGCTGATTTATCGAAGGATTCTCTAAAATCGTTGTGCCGCTTACCACCCTCACGCACAAGGACAGATCCTTTGTTTGGGGAACTGAACAAGAATCTGCCTTCCAAACCCTCAAGTATATGCTTTGCCATGCTCCTGTCCTCACTTTACCCGACGGAAACGACGATTTCATTTTCTATTGTGATGCCTCGAACCTTGATCTTGGTTGTGTTCTCATGCAGCGGGACAAGGTCATTGCTTACGCATCTCGTCAGCTCAAGATCCACGAGAATAACTATACAACCCATGACCTCGAGCTAGGCGCAGTTGTCATTGCGTTGAAGATTTGGCGACACTACCTTTATGGTACTAAGTGTACGATCTTCACCGATCATAGGAGCCTACAACATATTTTCGACCAGAGAGAACTAAATATGCGTCAACGCCGATGGGTAGAACTTCTCAACGATTACGACTGCGAGATTCGTTACCACCCAGGCAAAGCAAACGTTTTTGCCGACGCACTCAGCAGACGGAGTTATCTGCATAGCATTCATAATATTCCAGCCCAGCATCATCTCGAAACCCTCATTTGCGAAGCCCAACATGCGTGTTTTACCGAACGCACCTTGAAGAAGGAAAGGATACACCACGATGAAGCCCAGCTTGTTAATAAGTCGAATGGGATATTCCACTATCTGGACTGAATTTGGATCTCTAAGCGGAATGATTTGTGACAGATTTTGATGAACGAAGCCCACAAATCTCGGTATTCTATTCATCCCGGTGCCGACAAAATGTACCAGGACATTTGCTACAAGTACTGGTGGCCGGGCATGAAGATGGATATCGCTCTCTATGTTGGGAAGTGCCTAACTTGCTCGAAAGTCAAGGCTGAACACCAAAGACCCCCTGGCTTGCTTGAACAACCTCCGATCCCTATGTGGAAGTGGGAAAGCATAGCTATGGACTTCATAACCAAACTCCCACGAACAACCGCAGGTCACAATAGCATCTGGGTTATCGTCGACCGTTTGACCAAATCAGCACACTTCCTGCCAATACGAGAAGACTACAAGGTAGAAAGATTAGCCCGAATCTACACAAACGAAGTTATCTGTCGACACGGTACGCCTCGCGATATCATTTCTGATCGTGACGCTCGGTTTACCTCGCGACTGTGGGAAACGTTTCAAGCTGCACTCGGTACTGAGCTTAACCTGAGTACCACATTCCATCCACAAACCGATGGTCAGACTGAAAGAACGATCCGTACTTTGGAAGAAATGCTTCGCTCGTGTGTTATAGACTTCGGTGGTAATTGGGACGCATACTTGCCTCTAGTCGAATTCTCGTATAATAACAACTATCATACCAGCATTCAAATGGCACCGTTTGAGGCTTTGTACGGAAGAAGATGCCGGTCGCCTATTGTGTGGCACGAGATCGGGAACTCGCAATTAACCGGTCCCGAGCTATTGCAAGAAACGACTGACAATGTTCTCCAAATTCAAGATAATCTGTAGAAAGCTCGGAGTCGTCAGAAAATTTACACCGATAGACGACGCAAGCCCCTTGAATTTGACGTTGACGACTACGTACTCCTAAAGGTATCACCTTGGAAGGGTGTAGTCAGATTTGGCAAGAAAGGGAAACTAGCGCCTCGATATGTTGGACCTTTTAAGATTCTGGAAAGGATCGGAAAAGTCGCCTACAGACTCGAACTACCGGAGGAACTTAGTAACGTCCACCCGACTTTCCATGTTTCGAACCTCCGAAAGTGCCTAGCCGAGCATGATCTAATTGTACCTCTTGATGACCTCCAAATAAATGAAACACTACACTTCGTGGAGAAGCCTGTCGAGATCATGGACCGCCAAACCAAGCAGCTCAGACGCTCGCGCATTCCTATCGTGAAAGTCCGATGGGAAGGCAAACGAGGCGCAGAGTTCACTTGGGAACTCGAAAGCGACTTGAAGGCGAAGTATCCGCAGTTGTTTGTTACGGATTCGGCCTAATTTCGGGACGAAATTCCCTTAAGTAGGGGAGGCTGTAACACCCCGTATTTCGAAAGTCAAAGTCAAGATTGAATTTAAAGGAAGAAAAGATTGCTAATTGTGATCTGTCTCTCCTTGCTCAATTCCTGTTTTGACTTCTTTGACTCGTAGATAGTCAATTTAATTGTTTACGTTCGTTGTATTATGTGGAGTATCTATTAATAATTGAGGTTTATTCGATGTTTATCGCATATTTGACTGCTTATTCGTTTATCGCAATCGCACTCGCAACCCGAAGTATGCCTTTAGTTATTGTTTATACGTGTATGTGCCTTTTATGTGTTACTTGTGCATGATATTTATGTTATATTGTTGTGATTAATCGAAACGCAATCGAAACTCGAATCGCAATCGAATCGCAAACGCTAAACGCAAGTAAAATAGGATGATTGTATGTTAGATATAGTAGTTGGGATTAAAAGTAATTTGAACGAGAAACTCTAACGCATCGCAACGCTCGCAAATCGCAATCGAAACCGCAAAACACGTGGCTAATCGACCAAGCGACCAGTCGACCAGGCAGCCACCCGATCGATCCACCCTTTCCACTTTGGGAAACCCTATAAATACCCCCTGTCACCATCATACTTTCCACTTTTGCTCTCTGACGTCCGACCAGCGCTTCAACCTCACTTTTCTTCGATTTTCTCGCGATTCCGGTAAGATCTCAACCTAATCTTTGTACTTCTATGATCAGCACTTGATTCTACACCATTCTATCTCTTGAATCTTAACTTTTAATCGTGAAATCACTAAGATTTGGGGTGTTCTAGGATGATGTCATCATGGTGTTCTTGAGAACTTCATGTTTTGGCTTCAATCCATCAAGAACAACCTAGATCTAACCGATTTCCACATAAAAAACAAAGATCTTGCATGGATCTAGACATAATCATGGTAAGAAAGGATTGAAAGATGGTTTTCCAACTTTCTTTCAACTCTTTTACACTCAATGCACTTAAAAACCGATAGAATCGGACCTTGTCCTAATATTCTACTCCTTCTTGGTGTTGTGTTGGTTCAAGATCTGGATTCCATCTACGAGATCAACCGATTTCGGGTTTAACATGGAACACCATCTCGAACAGTTAACGGGTCGGATTTGGGTGATTCCTGTCCGGTCAGGTTACTAAGTCTTGACGAGGTTTCTTTTGTCTAACGCGTTATCACATCGTCTCGATAAAACTACAAATCTACCAAAACAACCAAGGAAGAAGGCGATCAGGCCGACCAGGTCGGAGTGTCGTCCGATCGGACTACTGTCCGAACGGATTACCACTCGATCGGGTTGCCACCCGATAGGACTACACCTTGGGTCCCACACTTAACTTTTATTTCGAACATTTTGAAGTTGTGAACATTGAACGAGATGTTGTTTGATCGGATTGCCATCCGATCGGATTGTCACTCGAATATGTAATGTTCTGACTTCTACACTTAAACAATTTTCAACATGTTCAATGCACAAGGATTGCCATCCGACCGAGTGACCGTCCTGCTGTGAACTTGTTCTCACTGAAGTGTCCCACCAATCGGATTGTTTTCCAATCTAACGGTCGTTCAATCGACCGACCTGAAAGGTAGAGATACTTCTCTGTTTTCAAAATCCTTTATGCACTTTTGGGTGTTACATACGTTACTTATTCTAAATCACATCGAACACACTACGCAATACTTTTAACGCTAACCGTTACCGCAGGTTATACGTGACTTAATAAATGCTTGTTTGTTATGTTTACACATGGAATGTTGTCTACCTGCCTTAGCAACGATAGTACTATAGTTTGGACGCAGCACCTGTTCACTCAGGGGTTGTTAAGGACAATTAGTTACATGGCTCACAGTGGTGAGTGTGTATCGCGAACTGCCTTGGGCAGTCAACCCGCAGTCATTGGTATCGATAGGTTCATGTCGATAACTAACATGCCTCATTTCACTCTGTGTACGTGCTGGTTATGCGTAATCGATTTCGAACTCTATTATATCTATTAAACTTGTATGCTCACCTTTACACTATGTGTATTGACTTTTACTTTAACATATGTGACAGGTGCTTAGGATGTTTATTTGCTTACTTTGCTGTGAAATCGAGGCTTGGAAAGACCTAGGTCAACAATAAACAATTGATTGTAATAAGAATCTGAGTTGTCGGAACAGAACAATTTGACTAGATCTTTTCTGTAATAATTGTATTATCTTTTATGACATGTGATACGTGGTTGAAAACCGGTGCTTGTAATCGTATAACTTTATGTTTTTATATGAGTTTTAATCTTGAACGGCCTACTTTTAATTAAATTTGTGTTTATGCAGGTTTGATGGAGTTTAAGGACTTTTCGGGAGCGTTACAAGCCACCGGAGTGAAAACGGAACCACCGGGATGCGAAACGGGTCAACCGGACTCAAGAAATGGAAGAAACAGAAAATCAAACTTCCAGGAACCGTCGCCGACGCCCAAAGGGGTCGTCGCCGACGGTTGGTACAAATGTCCGTCGCTTGATTTGACCGTAGACAGCGTGTTAAGCCGTCGGATCAAAGTGAACATCTGCACACCGTCGCCGACGGGACATCAAGCCGTCGGCGACGGCTCACCAATGTTGAAAACGCGCAGATTTTGACCACTTGGGTTTTTGACGAATCAAAACATGGGGAACAATCAATATTCGGGAGTTACACTTATTTTGAAGGTTTGAACTTGTTCTTGGAGCCATTACCATCCATCACTCACCTACCATTTCATTATCAAAATTCCATCTATCATCTCCAATCGATCCATCATCATCTCTACAATCTTGAATCATCACCAACCATCAAAATCCCCAATTCACCATCCTAAACCCTAGTTCTCCATCCTTCACTCACACTCACCATTTTCACTCACAAACACCAATCATCCATCAATTCTCCATCCAAGCAAGCTTCAAGATGAATCCTTCCGCATTCCAAACATCCGGTGATCAAGCTTCTTCAACCATGAGCGGCTAATCATCTCGGTTTCACCCCGGTGTAGGTAGTTGTTAATTCTAGGGTTTTGAATTGTGCTTGTTTTAACTTAGTGACAATTTGTATTTGATTTTTGAAACTCTTGATAATAGTGTTACATTTGTTGCGAATTCGTGAATTGTCGAGCGATGTTAAAAGTTATGACTTCACGAAACGGTGATATGTAATTGTGCATTATCATTGTTAGGATTTACTTGTGTTGATTACAAAGTGTCTTTTTGTCCGTTCTTCGGAGCGTTGATAGCTAGTAGCACCTAAGTCACGGTACACTAAATCCGTTAATCGAATGCATTTGAGCTGAAACTAAAACTTGTAGAAATCCTAGGTTAATAATTACCGAAACCAGGAGTGATTCCTTTTTTTATTATTATCGTTCTAGTAATCATTTTTTCTTGCAATCGTTAATTAGTAGTTGTTAATCATTTGCATCAATTCAATTAGTTAAAAATCATATCTCTCCATTAAACAAAAATACAAAAACACTTTAGCAAGCTTCATAATTGTGACAAGTCTTTATAATTCAGTCAAATCCATACACAAACCACATACTCTTCGTGGTTCGACCCCTTACTACCACTAACACATTGTTAAGGGTAATTTGGGCTTATAAATATTATCTTTGACCGGAGCGCGACACTCCGATCAAATTTTGGCGCCGTTGCCGGGGAGTGCGTGCGCTTTGTGTTTGGATATTGTTTGAATTTGCGTGATTAACTGTTTAAATTGTTTAGCTTTCTTTTTGTATTGTCTTTTTCTTTGTTACGCGGGGTGTGTTACTTGTGCAGGTTACAGGTAGTGCATGCGTACACGAAATTCCGGGAGGACTTCACCTCTAGTCTACGAACCGGAAATCGAAAGAATCGCAAGAAGAAACCTAGCAAGCCGGTTAGAAGCAACTCTTGCTTCTAATCAAACCAACCAAACACCACCACTCACACCGACCATTGAAACCGATTCAATGGCAAACCATAATTCCAACCAAGAATTTAACCCAAACCAAAACCTCAACCCAAATCAATTCCAATCCCGAGGAACCTTTTATCCCGCTCAAGAGCAACCGGGTGGTAACACCAACGCAAGACCACCCACTCCACCTTTCCGAAATCAAAATACCAACAACGCCCAACGAACACCTCAACAACAACCCCTTCACCGACAAGCATCGCTACCTATCAACCTTGATGATCGGAATGTCAACTCCGATCGTAGAGGTAACCGTGATCGCGGCAATCCCGCGAATGAAGACCCGTTTTTCAACATCGACGATTTGAGGAATGCAATCCCCGATGATGAACCTTATAGTGTTCCCGGTTATCAATCGCCGGAACATGCGAGCATTCATACGGAAAATTCGGACGATGGGGGTATTACGATGATCGAGCTAATGATGATGAAGATTGGGGTTATGTGAATAGGGGAAACGTCTACAATGCGAGACGGTATGACGATGAGGAAGTGGGTTACCAAAACGCCAATTATGTTGGGGAAGATGACTACGGTTACGGAGGTGGAAGAAACGATGGTTATGGGAACAATCGCCAACCACAAAACAACAACCAACGGAACCGGAATGAAGGGTTTTACAACAACAATAATAACAACAACAATGTAAACCCTAACCGGATTCCTCGTTTTGTGGGAGGTGGTAACCCAAGGGATAATCGAAGAGAGGATCGAAGGGGTGAAAGACGGGATAATCGAAGACCGGTCGATCAAGAAGTTAATGGGCCACAAGGTCGTCAACAACCTCCACGGGGAGTAAATGACCGTTTCCGACCGATAGTGACCGAGAATAATTCTCCGATAGTATGCGAGAGGAGGATGTTTGATTGTAAGCCGCATTACATCAACATACTTCCTCATTTCAACGGGAGGTCCAATGATGAGCCGTACACGCATTTAACGGAGTTTTCTTCTATTTGTGATACCATTGGAGGGCATAATTTCGCACTAGAGGAAGTGAAGCTTCGGTTATTTCAATTTTCGTTGAAAGACAAGGCAAAACAGTGGTTCTTCACACTTCTGGCCAATAGTATTCGAACTTGGGAACAAATGCAACAAGCATTTTTGGATGAATACTATTCTATGGCCAAGACCGACGATGCTAGAGATGAAATTCGGTCATTTCGTCAACTTTCGAGTGAGCCTCTACATGAAGCATTCACCCGATTCAAAGAGCTAATGAGGAGATGCCCACATCACCAAATAGAAAAATGGGAGTTGGTGAAATGCTTCGTATGGGGTTTGGATGATGCAACTTGGAATCGGCTTGAGACGACAAGCAATGGTACACTTTTGAGCAATCATGAGGATGATGATTGGGAATTCTTAGAAAGGATGAGCAAACGATCCAAGGAGAAAGAATCGGCCGATAGAGCCAAAAGGCATCCGGTTTCCCGGTCACTTCCCGATCTCGATTCCAAAGACCGGATTTCCACCTTAGAACGGGAAATAGCTCAATTGAAAAAGAAGAAAGAGGTGAATGCGGTTCAATTTGCGGTGTGTGAAGAATGTGGGGATATTGGGCATGCGACCGAGCAATGTTCAATGGGTTCAAGTGGTTACACCGAAGAAGTCAATCAAGTGTATGGAGATAGAAAACAATATGACATGAACTCCAACACTTACCATCCGGGTTTGAGAAATCACCCCAACTTTCGGTATGGCAATGCTTCAAATCAAATGAACCCGAATTTCCAATCGGGTAATCAAGGAGGAAGCGGGTCATCATACCAAAACCGTCAAGGTGGTAACCAAGGAGGCTACCAACGGAATTACAACCAAGGGTACCAAGGTGGGTACCAAAAGAACTACAACAACCAAGGCGGCAACGGAAGTGGGTCAAATAACCAAACCGGTGGTAATGATTTGAATGCAAAGATGGATGCGATGCTTTCGATGATGCAAGAATCCAAGAAGGAGAATGAGATTCGAGACAAAGCACATGAGGCATTAGCAAAACAAGTAGGCCAACTAGCGGAAGAAGTGGCCCAAATAAAGGGAGGCACGGGGAAGCTTCCAAGTGACACCACCATAAACCCTAAGCATCAAGGGTCGAGCTCGAGGAACACACGTGAGGTACCAATTAATAAAGTTACTTTACGTAGTGGTCGAGTTGTTGATAATGGTGTCGAAACACCACTACCCCAATTTGTTGAAGGGGTGGTGGAAGATGCTAGTGATAATGAGCTTGAGGATGGCCAAACGGGTCAAAATAAAAATGACTTGAAAAAGAATAATGTTACTCCCGTTGTGGCCATTCCCGTCCCCAAGGCTAAGGAAAAGGGCGTGGAGGTTAATACCGCCCCTTATCCCGAAGCATTGAAGGGACCGACGAAAAAGGTTGTAAACAAAAGAGGTCCACAACAAGAAGAGTTGTTGGAAATTTTCAAACAAGTAAAAATCAATTTACCTCTTTTGGATGCAATTAAATAAGTACCGTCTTATGCTAAGTACTTGAAAGATTTGTGTACCCAAAAACGCACTCACAAATTTCCAAAAAAGTTAGATTTAACTGAAAACGTGAGTTCGATTCTTTCGGGTGCACTTCCACCTAAGCTCCAAGATCCGGGTGCGCCTATCATTTCAATTCAAGTGGGTGATTTTAAAATCAACCGGGCACTTCTAGATCTTGGTGCTAGTGTAAGCATTCTACCGGGTAGTTTGTATGACCAATACGAATTTGGTCCACTTCAATCGTCAAACACCACCGTGGTGTTAGCCGATTTGACACCTAAACTACCCCGTGGAATTGTTTCAGATGTGATAGTGAAAATCGAGGATTTTTACTATCCGGTGGACTTTCTGGTACTTGATTATGTGGCCAAGGACCCAACCAAACAACCTACGGTGATTTTGGGTCGACCGTTCTTAGCAACTGCAAATGCTCAAATTGATTGCAGAACGGGAACGGTTGATATGACATTTGGAAACCGGAGGTTGAGGTTGCATGTTTTTTCCGGACTTATGAACCCTCCAGTTGATGATGAATGCTTTATGGCAGACATTGTTGACACGTGTATACCTCTTTGCGACACAGTCGTTTATGGGGAAAACACAATGGAGGATTGTTATATGTTTGACAGGTCACAGGTGGAGTTGGAGCAAAGCATAGACGAGGAAGTGAGGAGTTTAGAGGTGCTTGCGGTTAGAGAGGGAAAACCAACATGGACGCACCAAGTTGAAAGCTTACCGGAGAGCATTGATACTAAATTGAAGCCATCTTTAGTGGAGCCTCCGGAAGTGGAGTTGAAAGCATTGCCGAAGCATCTCAAGTATGCTTATGTTGGAGAGGGCAACACTCTCCCGGTTATCATCGCATCCAATTTAACCGGAGAGCAAGAGAAAAAGTTGATGGAGGTGTTGGTCACCAATCGGGCGGCGATTGGGTGGACCATTGCGGACTTGAAGGGTATTAGTCCCTCGGTGGTGATGCACAAAATCATCACGGAAGAGAATGTGACTCCCGTTAGAGATGCACAAAGACGGTTAAATCCGAACATGCGGGAGGTAGTAAAGAAAGAGGTGTTGAAGTGGCTTGATGCGGGTATCATTTACCCGATCTCGGATAGCCAATGGGTGAGCCCAACACAGACGGTTCCCAAGAAAGCCGGCATACAAGTCGTCAAAAATGACGCAGGTGAAGAGGTAGCTACCCGGCCGGTAACCGGGTGGCGAATTTGTATTGATTATAGGAAGTTGAATACCGCAACTTCCAAAGATCATTTTCCTTTACCTTTTATTGATCAAATAGTTGAGAAGTTATCGGGGCAAAAATTTTATTGCTTCCTAGATGGTTATTCCGGTTATAACCAAATTGCCATCCATCCGGAAGATCAAGCAAAGACTACATTTACATGTCCTTACGGCACCTTCGCATTTAGGCGGATGCCGTTTGGATTATGTAATGCTCCCGCCACCTTTCAAAGGTGCATGATGAGTATCTTCTCCGATATGGTGGGAAAGTCTTTGGAAATCTTCATGGATGATTTCTCAATTTTTGGATCATCGTTTGAGACTTGTTTGGACCAACTAGATAAAGTATTAAAAAGATGTGTTGAAACTAGTTTGGTCCTAAGTTGGGAAAAGAGCCATTTTATGGTTCAAGAGGGAATCGTGTTGGGGCATGTGGTGTCAAGTCGTGGGATAGAGGTTGATCGTGCTAAGGTACAAGTCATATCTACTTTACCTTATCCCACGACCGTTAAAGGTGTTAGGTCGTTTTTAGGTCATGCGGGTTTTTATCGGCGGTTTATTAAGGGTTTTAGTGATATAACGAAGCCTTTATGTAATTTGTTGCTAAAAGACCAACCGTTTGAGTTTAATGAAAATTGCCAAAATGCTTTTAACAATTTAAAAGAGAAGTTAGTGGAGGCCCCAATCTTGCAATCGCCAAATTGGTCTTTACCTTTTGAGATTATGTGCGATGCAAGTGATTATGCGGTGGGGGCCGTGTTGGGACAACGGGTTGACAAGAAACCCGTTGCCATATACTACGCAAGTAAGACTCTTTCGGATGCACAATTGAACTACACAACTACCGAAAAAGAGCTACTTGCGGTGGTATATGCATTGGATAAATTTCGGGCATATATATGGGGTAGTAAAGTGATTATTTATTCTGATCACACTGCAGTTAGGTACCTCATGGAGAAGAAAGATGCAAAACCGAGGTTAATCCGATGGGTGTTGTTGCTCCAAGAATTCGATTTGGAGATACGGGACAAAAAGGGTACCGAAAATGTTGTGGCGGACCATTTGTCCCGGTTGATGGTTGAAGAGGATCCTACAACTGTAGAGATCAATGAGTCTTTCCCAGATGAGCACATAATGAAATTAGATAAATTGCCATGGTATGCTAACATTGTCAATTATCTTGTTACAGGTGATATGCCGGCACATTGGGATAGACGGAAAAGGCAACACTTCATGTCCCAAATCAAGTACTATCGATTGGAAGAACCGCATTTGTGGAAGGAGTGTGCGGATCAAGTTATAAGAAGATGCATTGATGACGAAGAGATTCCAAGCGTGTTGCAGCATCTACACTCATTTGCATGTGGTGGTCACTTTAGTGGTCACAAAACGGGTCATAAAGTGTTAAATAGTGGTCTTTTTTGGCCTACTATCTTCAAAGATGCAAATGAGTTTGCCAAAAATTGCATAGAGTGTCAAAAACTAGGGGGTATTTCAAAAAGGGATGAGATGCCCATGCAACCAATCCTTGTAGTCGACATCTTTGACGTGTGGGGAATTGATTTCATGGGCCCATTCCCCAATTCCTATGGCAATTTGTATATCTTGGTGGCCGTTGACTATGTGTCAAAGTGGGTCGAAGCAATAGCCACCAAGACGAACGACCACTCTGTAGTGTGTAATTTTGTTCAAACCGATATTTTCTCAAGGTTTGGGATTCCTCGGGTCATCATAAGTGATGGAGGATCTCATTTTAAAAATTTTCGGTTTGGAAAACTTCTTAAACGGTTTGGTGTTGACCATAGGATTGCTACCCCTTATCACCCGCAAACAAGCGGGCAAGTTGAGGTGTCAAATAGGCAAATCAAAGAGATTTTGCAAAAGACCGTGCGGGCGGACCGTAAGGATTGGTCAATTAAATTGAACGATGCTTTATGGGCCTACCGTACGGCACATAAGACACCTATTGGCACTACACCTTACCGGTTGGTTTATGGTAAAAATTGTCATTTACCGGTGGAACTTGTACACAAATCGTTATGGGCTATTAAAGAAGTTAATGTTCAATATGACGATGCAGGAAAGGAAAGGAAACTCAAGCTATGTGAGTTGGAGGAGCTAAGGGAAATGGCATATGAATGCGCGTCCAACTACAAGGATGGAATGAAGAAAACACATGATGCCAAGTTGAGAAAGAAAGAGTTCGAGGTTGGCCAAAAGGTGTGGCTTTACAATTCGAAGCTAAAGTTCTTTCCCGGAAAGCTCCGGAGCAAATGGATGGGACCCTATGTGATCACCCGGGTTGGACAATTGGGTGATGTTACCATCGAGGATCCGAAGGATGGGGTACGACAAACGGTAAATGGTCATCGGCTAAAACCGTTTCTTGATGGTAACGAGAAGGTAGACGAAAACAAGGAATTGGTGAGCTTTGTGGCAAGCACACCGATTTACGAGGTCGACTAATAAGGACCGGTAACATTTTGTGTAAAGTTATGTACAATAATTTATTTGTTTGTGTGTTTTGTTTGTTAATCGTTTTTGTTCCATACTAATCTCTCTTGATTGTGTGAAGTCCGGACATACAGAACGGGTCATGAAGACACAAGGTATGTTTTTAGGCTTTGTTATGTGCATTGAGGACAATACACGACTTTTTGGGGGGTGGTAGAGCCGTTCACGGTTATTGCGTTTTAAAAATTTTAACTTATAAAAATTCACAAAAAGATTTTTAATAATTTTTAGGATTTTTGTTTGTACATAGCTCCTTTATTAAAAATTCATAATTTTCTTCATAAAAAAAAAATAATAATAATAATAATTAAAATTGAAAAATATAAGAGTCGTCGCCGACGGTGGGTTTGGACGTCGCCCACGGTCCTCCAAAATGTCCGTAGATGACAATTGTCCGTAGGCAGCTACTTAGGGCGTCGCCGAAAAATTGGTTTCCCATTTCCGTCGCCGACGGACACTCTCACCGTCACCGACGGTCCCTCTAAAGTCAGCCGACGCTGATTGTTTGTTGAAGCGTAGGATCGAACCCAAATTCCATTTTTACCACCCAAACATGACCCAAATCAGTTTTAACCACACAATTCACCCAAAATTCGATCCATATCCATCAAACACCTAAAAAACCTCACCAAATCAGTACCCACATCACGATCATTCTTTTTCATCTTCACCTCCTTCCCCAACTTCTCTCTAGAACCCTAATCCTTCTCTTTCTCATAACTTTCTCAATTCTTCACCAAATCAGTTGATTCTTGAGCCTAACTTGTGTAGTTTTTCGAGAGGAACAAAACCCCCATAACGGTTTCCATCAATTCTTGCTCGTTTGCAAGATTTCTGGGCGTGAGTTTTTAGGGTTTTGAAGAGTGTTCATCCAAGTTTCTTGCTTTACACTTTTGTTTAGTTCTTCTTGTCAATCTTTACCAAAGGTATGAACTTTCACTTAAATTATGCATAATTTTCTTATGTGTTGCTGATTTCTTCCGAAATTTTAAACTTATTGTTTAAGAGTAGGTTGTTTATCACAATGTAGGATGTTTTAGCATAAGCTTAAGAATGTTTACTTGATTTGGGTGGGATTTGAGCATGCTTCAGTCTTGGTGATGTGATTACACTAGATGTGTGCATGATTGAACATAGTTGTGATGTTGAATATTGTTGAAAACATGAATTTTTGAGAAAATTTTGTGAATAAACATGTTTAATTGATATAGATGATAAGATGTGCAACTTTGGAAGTTTAAAAAGGCGGTTTTACATCTAATTATTGATTGAATTTCAACATTACATATTATGTTCAAAGTGTGAGATTGTTTGAAGATTTTGGGTACACTAATTGTTGTCTTGTCTTTTGATTGTAGCTATGTTTGTAAGAAGCAAGAAAGCAAGGACTTCCGGGCAAGGTTCATCTTCGGGAGCCGGTTCGGGCTCCGGGGTATATCAAAGACAGTGGGAACAACTAAGTAATGTAGTAGAGGGTGATGGGCAACTTATTCGACAGGATTGGGATTGGGAAGAAGAAAAAAATAGTAGATCGGCCTTGGCATGGAAGGACGAGAAAACAAAGGCTCTTTCTCGTTACAACAATAAGAGGTTAGAAGCCAAAATGTGGAAGATGAAAATGGTTACGGGTGTTTCAAAACCCGTACCCGACAGGGCAGTTTGTGAACGTACGGTAGATGTTGAAGAGTTTAGGAAGATTGGTATAGTGCAAAGGTTTGAGAAACTTGGCTGGGAACGGGTGATTGACTGGTGTGATGATATCACTACTCGGGTATACTTGGGGGCAGTTTGTGAGTGGTTATCCACCCTTCGTTTTGAACACTCTGATAGACCGGCTCATAGGTGGAAGTTGATTGGTAACATTGGAAAAAATCAAATGGTCATGTCTTTCGAACATATGAATGCTATAGCGAGGTTTGACTCGCTTGGGGTCGACGCTTATGAATATTATGGGTATGATCAGTTTTTGGACAATAAGAGAAACGATGCTGACCCAGTGAGGCTTTTAGAGGACACCTTACTAAGATCTGGAGGTGCAGGTGATGCAAGGGCCGATTTGTCTTTGATGGGAAAGATACTTCAAGGTATCTCGTTAGAGAACATTATGGTACGGTTCGGAGACCGTGGAAAGGTGAAGGCACCCGACTGTCGGGTTTTGCATGCATTGTTATATGGGACGCCCAAGCTATCGTGGCGTCAAATTGTTATGATCAACACATGGGATACGCGGGAATCGTTTAAACGAAAGATGATTCCTTATGCAAGGTTGATTAGTGCCATGATTCTCCAACAGAATGCATTACCTCAAGACTCACTGTGGGTGTCTAAGCCCATTGATCAATTCAACCTCGCCTCTATGAGGCGACATTGGAACATAACTGTGAAAGTTTTTGGGCACTTGCACACGGTTGAAGATGAGCAAGGGGATAGTTATCGGTTTAATGACAAAGAGGGTGATGAAGAAGGTGAAGAAGAAGAGGGCGATGAGGAGATGCCCGATGTTGAGGAGGAAATTGATCCTTCCGGTCCGCGGGGACCGAGGCAAAGGTATAGGAGGAAGCATAGGGAAATCTCTGCCAATGTGGCAGATTTTGTGAATCAAAGGCAAATACCGTCGTATCGGTTGTGGAATCGTGGAGATCAAGCGATCTACGACAATGTGTCGGCGGGTATTGGTGAAGCAAGAGAGTACCATGCTAGTAGGAACCAATGGGAAGAGGCGCAAGGGGCGTATTCGCAGCAACAATGGGGTTTTCAAGCATCTTTCCGCGAGAGGGTGGAAAAGCAGTTGGAGGAACAACAACTGCAACATGCGTTACAACAATCACAAATGGAACGCATGATACAGTTGCAAGAGGAAGAAAGGGCCCATAGACAGGCATGGGAAGAAGAGGCGGCTAGGAACCAAACTGCACAAAGAGAGTTGGACCAACGCCGATGGGGGGCATTGGCTTTCTCTAACCAAATGGCGATTAATAACTTCAAGGTGCTCCATGATCAAGAACGCCATCAAAGAGATTATCAAGCCGGTCTCCCATATGTTGAACATTCGGGTTGGACCAATTACTCCAACCTTCCTCATCCGCAAGGGCCATCCGATCCAACCCCTCATTGGCCCGAGGCAGTCGGCTCGAGTTTTGTTCCACTACCGTACCAACCGCCACCCCAAGGATCCCAACAAGAGTCAAGCCCGCTAGATAACTATAGGGAGATGTTCGAGTCCCTCACTGGTTATCAATACCAGCCCAACCCGCCAGTGGATCCAAACGAGCGATATCAGCGGTAGAGGCATGGTATGTCTTTTGTTGTTGTTGTTGTATATTATTTTTATTTTCGTTATTTCCATTTTGTTATTTAAATTCTCGCCTAGTTAAATGAACGTTGTGGGTGTGTTCCCTATATAACCCTCACGAGACCTACTCGTCCTCCCAAGCTATTGGGGGGTTTAAAAGGGCTTGTTGCATAAGCTAAATGCAACCGTGATTCCTACGAAAGTGAGTTAGGTGTGTTGTTGTTGTAAATTATTTTCCACATAATCAAAATGAAATAACGTACAGCTTGGTAATATTTTCATAAAAGTGGTAGAACTAGGTAACTAACAAATTTTAATGGTTGTGAGAAGCATGCTTCTACACAAGGGTTAAGAGTTGTAGGTACTTTTGGTTCGTGGGACAACCGCTTTCATGAAGAGGAGAGGAGCATACGAAGAATGAGCTCACAAACCAGGTGCATACGTTTCTTTTTATTTTTGATCTTTAGATTAGCAAATAAGTGGAGTGTATTTTGTATATTATTTTTTCCGGGGTGAAAATTTGGGGAGGTTAGCCGTGTCACATCCCTTGGGCGTTTTAAAACTCTAGTTCCTACACATTGAGGACAATATGTACCTCAAGTGTGGGGATGGGGGAGTAGTAAAAAAAACTTTTAGATTTTGACCCGTTCATTTAAATACTACACATTGAGGACAATGTTCACCTCAAGTGTGGGGATGGGAAATATTTCAAAAATGTCTTGCTTCAAAAGCGGTCTTAAAGCACAAGTAACTAAGTCAACGAGGGATGTCACAACCCATTTGGTCTTTTGTCATGGTCAAGTTCAAATTAATAGCATGACGGGTATTTAACGGGTGATTATTTGGGAATAATCCGCCTAAGAAACTAGTCTTTTATGCATGTCACATACCATACCCTTTTTAGATATGTGAGGTTTTGAGCCACTTTTATATCATAGATTACATACCTATGTTTCTTTGTTTGAGTGGACCATTAGTCATATATTGTAGAACTTGCAACTTTTGATACATTTGAGACTATAGACCGAATACAAGCACGAGAATGATTAAGGCATTAGGTAAACCTTTTCTCTTAAAACCATTTATCTATCCTTACCCGAACAAACTCCCTAGTTGCCCATTTTGAGCCTAAACCTTTCGTTTGACCACCCTATAGCCCATAACCGTTAAACCTTTTCTTTTAAACCCGTGTGATGGAAATTCGATTATAGGAATCGTTTTTGTATAGTTGTTCTTGTTCATTTGCATAAAAAAAAAAAAATCATGAAAAAGAAGTGAAAATCGTTGAAGAAAAACACAAAAAGAAGTGTTAGTAGTTGTTGAATAAAAGGCGAATGTTGTTGCCTCATATTTGGTGTTTATAGTTAGTCTTGTTAGACTAGTCATTTGTAATAAAAATCGAATTTTCATCACCTTAGCCACTTTAAAATATCCTAATTCCTACCCTTCGCCTAGCCCCATTACAACCCTTCAAAGACCTTTTGACTTGTGCTTAGTATTCGTGATCAATGGTGGAGAATGATTGAGTTGCAAGCTTATGCGGGTATGTGTTCTAATCGGTTTTGAGTGAATAGTCTTTGAAGTGCTAATACATTATAAATATTAGCCAATTTATAAGCCGAGTGGAGAGAACATTGTGAGGGATGTGCATGAATTATTGGTTTCACGGGCGGGTTCATCTTGGGTAACCATTTTTGTATGTGAAATCATTTTACCGTTAAATATATTGAACATTGTAAAGAGTTTGAACTTTAGCATGACATTGGACCTTAACCTTCGTCTCGGGAATGGGGAGTGTATTCGTTGTCCGACCCACGTGAAAGTGAAAAACAGATTTGCTTGAGGGCAAGCAAAAGACAAGTGTGGGGATGTGATACGTGGTTGAAAACCGGTGCTTGTAATCGTATAACTTTATGTTTTTATATGAGTTTTAATCTTGAACGGCCTACTTTTAATTAAATTTGTGTTTATGCAGGTTTGATGGAGTTTAAGGACTTTTCGGGAGCGTTACAAGCCACCGGAGTGAAAACGGAACCACCGGGATGCGAAACGGGTCAACCGGACTCAAGAAATGGAAGAAACAGAAAATCAAACTTCCAGGAACCGTCGCCGACGCCCAAAGGGGTCGTCGCCGACGGTTGGTACAAATGTCCGTCGCTTGATTTGACCGTAGACAGCGTGTTAAGCCGTCGGATCAAAGTGAACATCTGCACACCGTCGCCGACGGGACATCAAGCCGTCGGCGACGGCTCACCAATGTTGAAAACGCGCAGATTTTGACCACTTGGGTTTTTGACGAATCAAAACATGGGGAACAATCAATATTCGGGAGTTACACTTATTTTGAAGGTTTGAACTTGTTCTTGGAGCCATTACCATCCATCACTCACCTACCATTTCATTATCAAAATTCCATCTATCATCTCCAATCGATCCATCATCATCTCTACAATCTTGAATCATCACCAACCATCAAAATCCCCAATTCACCATCCTAAACCCTAGTTCTCCATCCTTCACTCACACTCACCATTTTCACTCACAAACACCAATCATCCATCAATTCTCCATCCAAGCAAGCTTCAAGATGAATCCTTCCGCATTCCAAACATCCGGTGATCAAGCTTCTTCAACCATGAGCGGCTAATCATCTCGGTTTCACCCCGGTGTAGGTAGTTGTTAATTCTAGGGTTTTGAATTGTGCTTGTTTTAACTTAGTGACAATTTGTATTTGATTTTTGAAACTCTTGATAATAGTGTTACATTTGTTGCGAATTCGTGAATTGTCGAGCGATGTTAAAAGTTATGACTTCACGAAACGGTGATATGTAATTGTGCATTATCATTGTTAGGATTTACTTGTGTTGATTACAAAGTGTCTTTTTGTCCGTTCTTCGGAGCGTTGATAGCTAGTAGCACCTAAGTCACGGTACACTAAATCCGTTAATCGAATGCATTTGAGCTGAAACTAAAACTTGTAGAAATCCTAGGTTAATAATTACCGAAACCGGGAGTGATTCCTTTTTTTATTATTATCGTTCTAGTAATCATTTTTTCTTGCAATCGTTAATTAGTAGTTGTTAATCATTTGCATCAATTCAATTAGTTAAAAATCATATCTCTCCATTAAACAAAAATACAAAAACACTTTAGCAAGCTTCATAATTGTGACAAGTCTTTATAATTCAGTCAAATCCATACACAAACCACATACTCTTCGTGGTTCGACCCCTTACTACCACTAACACATTGTTAAGGGTAATTTGGGCTTATAAATATTATCTTTGACCGGAGCGCGACACTCCGATCAACATGGTATGGGATGTGTTGCTTTAAATAATTGGTAATTATAGTTGTTATGGAAACTTCTGGACAATCTGTTTCGCTTAGTGCCGCGTCCCGATGTTTCCGCCATCGGTTGGGGTGTGACAAATAAGATGATCCGTAATCAACTATCTTATCAAATCTAACGGATAACAAATTCTACAACATTTAGAACCAAGAATATAACTAGATCTAGCACACAAGAAAGATGAAATGAACGCTCAAAAGTTTTTACTAGGAAAACCGTAATGTAATTATTGGAATACAAATATCTCCACAAAACATTTCCTATACTTCTTCAAAGATTAGCGTTCACAAAGCTTAAAACATCCTACACATTTTTAACCATCCTCTTTCAAAACAATTCAAAGCCAAACACAAACATGTTTAAGCCACTTTGAAGTAATGCTAATGATGATACAAGCTTCTGAATGAAACTTAACATTTATATTTTGATAAAAATACGGTTTAACGACAATTATTTTTAATAAAAAACCATTAAAGCCTCTATAAAACTGGTTGACAAAAACGTGATACACTATGATGTATAACAAATAAACACTAATCACAACTACCAAGATTTTTCCTTTTAATTTGATAATGAATTTTAAATTCAAAGCCAAAGAAAAATAACATCATGGTATCAATTCACAAGTACATGCAGAAACACAAAATACCCAATCTAATGATTTTATAACCCTAAATCGGAATATATTCAGCGTGTTCCCAATATACAACAGATTTAACACCTCTCAACTCTCTCAGTAAGATTTATCAATAAGAAAATCATAAAAGACAACACCAAGAGTCACACATAAGTCTTGAAATAAAATGATTCAAGATCAAACCCTAATTGTCTAGAGAGAGAAACGAGAGAACTCTGAAAACAAAATATAATTGAATCACTTGATTCAATACCCATATGAGAAACATATCTCATACAAAGATATCAGAAACAAACTGATAACACAAAGTCACACGACTTTAAAAATCCAAAACCACCAAGTCTGAACAAAAGTGGATCCATGTCTTACAACTTGTAAAGAGCACAAAAAACTAATTTGATTATTTCAAAAAACGTTTACAACTTTACAAGAACACGAACCACACAAACTGAATCACACGATTCAACTAAATCTGACAAACATAGTCACCTAACTCAAATCAGATAACAACTTTACATCCACAACAACTCTTGATTAACACAAAAATACAATTTTCTGAAACCAGAAGGGAAAAATCATATTTCACACAAGATAACATACAAGGCTGTCAAAAAATATCAAGAACACTCTTGAAAATAAAACTGGTTAAAAAATGTGAGCCACACAGTTCAACTAACCAGATAACCAAAAAACACAGCCAACACAAGATTCTGATTTAACACACAATCACATGAATTGCAATCAGAAGACATTACTCACATAGGGGTATACCTACAAGGCTATCAAAAACTCAAGAACATTCTTGAATCAAATATGATGAGAAACCACATGATTAAAAAATCCAGACAACAAGATTCTAAAGACATGGCATATAGGTCAAATAAACCATTATGACACGGTCAAAAAACGAAAGTCATTTTTACCATGGTTCAAGACAAATTGAATTACCCAATCCAAGACAAAGACTTGAGAACAATGATAAAACTTAAAAATGTTACTACTAGCAACGTTGATCAAGAACATATGTCAAGACAAAACATATCATCAAATCCTTGAAAACTTCTAAATCATCCTACAAACTAAACATGTTCAAGGGATTTTGAACCACAAGAACTCATGCTAGATAGAGAGATAATACACAGAAAAAAAAGGATAACATGAATTAACTAAAATCACCAGTCACCCTTTTCCTTAGCAACACTTTTGATTCAAAATCATTTTCGTCAGCTAGCAACCATACAAAGAATCAGCCATGATATTCATTTTGACTATGAAGTTTAGATTCACAACAAAAACCATGCCAACAAAGAAAAATATAAGAATCATACAGATCAATAACCAACTCAAGTTAATACGATCAAACAAGAAAGAATCACAAGACTCTTTAACATTATCAGAGGAACATGTCACACGTCTGTTAAAACACAAGTCACATGACTTAAAAATTAAAAATAACAGAACTACACCTGATAAAACTGGATTCATGACATTCAAACATGTAACAAACAAGTCTATATAAAATCGGATCAACAACACGAAGAACTGATAGAAACCAACACTACGATCTAATGGGACTAGACTCAACAACACGAAGAATCTACAAACGACCCTAGACCAGTGAAGAAGGAAAAACAAGCATCACCTAGACCAGTGAATTAACATCATTATGATCGGCGATGAAGTCTCAAAGAGACGATTAAGAAACAAATAAGGTCACCAACACAGTGAACCTACACAAACCTCACTACGGTCAGACTCAAAACATTTAGAATCCTAGACCAGTGAGATAAAGGTAAACAATATCGAAGAATACAGCTTTAAGATAGCATAACCTTTACAAACAAACAATCACACGACGATTCCAAAATTCAAAGGAATACATGATTGTTCAAAAAACATCAGATACAAATACACATCTGATAACATAGTCACATGACTTTAATAACACCATAAAGAGGCCAAGAAAAATATATTTTTAAAACTCGTGGATGCATACCAAAACACATAACAAATTACAGGTTCAAGTACACATTTCCTAATCCCATGGGGTTGAGCAATCATGTGACAAAACGAAGAATTTAAACGGCATACCAATGCGATGGCACAAGTTGCAATTTATTACACAACAAAACAATACATATTGTCCAATCTAACCCAGTCTAGAAAAACACTTGGGTTCAAGATTTTGTAAAATACGCATGAAGGTTGCAACTTTTCTACTAAACTATATTTATGTTTAACATGCTAAAAAACAGAGAAAAAACATACAAGCACACAACAAGATATATACATGAAGTGTAACACAATTAACCTTGAACATATGGACCACAATATCAAATGCACACAACAACAGTTAACACAAATAATCACCAAGAAATAACAATCACTTTATCACACCAAAGAATATATCAGAAAACACAGCTAGGCGAAATCAAGACAGAGGGTCAGATCGGTGGTTCATCACTCATAGGTGCCACCGTAAACCTTGTCAAGAGAGCCACAATTAATGCAACACAGAGACTCGATCACACCGGTCTGACTAACCCGGCAACGGCAATGCCTAGACTCATAATGCAATGGAAATAAAAAATGTAAAGAGAGGGAAACAAGGAACGATCTCACCGAAAGCGTTTAACTCCACGCGGATCAGATTTGCAGCCTTCACTTAGGGATGAATCCTTCACCACTCAAGAGAAACCTTCAAGACTTCCCAAACCCTCGATTAGGGTTTCAATGTCCAAAAACCCCCCAAATCTTGTACACGAATTCCAAGAACCAGGAACAGCCACGGACGCTATGGCTCCAATTAGGGTTGTTTTCAAGGCACTCTACACTGGTTTGCTACCAGTGAAGTAGCCTTTGGCGTATCCGAATATCAACAACGCTAAGATGGTCACGATAACTGAGGCAACCACGGCTTTTTTAGCCACTGGGATGATCATGTAAGGGAAAAGTGGAACCAACCCACCCAATATGCATGCGACTGCTATTGTGAACGCGCTTTGAAGTGATCTTTTTGGATCAGGTTTTTCGAGCCCAAGTTCAAATTTCATCATGAAATCAAGCCATGCTTTCGGGTTCTTCCTGAGAGCATTCACCACCGTCCCGTACTCATGCGGCTCCACCCCATATTCCGCCGGTATCTCCGCCACTTTAGCCGCCTCTGTATCGGGTATGGTATCAATTTCTTCTTGTTCTCTTTGCAGCTCTCTAGTGTAATGATCAGCTTCACTTTTTGCAGCCAAATAATAGAAGACGAAGCGTTAGCACCAGAAAGTCCTGCCGCAAGAGCACACGGTACCGTAAGACCGTCAGAAACGCCGATGATGACGTCATGGACGATTTCACCGGCTGTAAAGTGGCTTTCCTTGTGGCGGTTGAGTATATACTTGTCTGATTCACCGACGCTGGCCATTGTTGATCCTGTGGTGATAGAAAATTCGAAATCAAAGTGAAAATACTGTGTGATACCAGTTTCAGTCTCTAACAATGGTTCAAACTTCAAGACACACCCAAGATCAGAAGAAGTATGCACACTTCCCAAGATCTTCAAGAGAAGAATCGGCAGCAACACAACCACCCAGATCCCTCTAATCAAACACCAGAGGACCAAGATCTGACCTAGACCTATCAAGAAATACACAGTGGAAAAGATGATCGGAAAACCAAATCCCCAAATCTAAGAAACCCTAGATCCAACGAACTGAATCCGAGACAAACAACGGAAGCGATTAAACAGAACAATCAGAGCTCTGATACCATGTCAAATTTATGGTATCAAACACTCAAACTTCTGAAAATACCCAAACCAAAAGTTTTTATTAACCCAGAAGTAGAACTGAACAATATAATTATAAACTGAGAAATCTTAACACTCTAACTCTCATAAGATCATCAACATGGCGATCTTATCTAAATGATCTAAAGACTCAACGATCTGTGAATCAACACGATTCACAGATGAAAACCCTAATCGTCATAAGAGAGAAAAACTCAGTGAACAAAAATATCTCAGATAACTTTGGAAGCATCTGGACGAAGCTTTATATAATGACCCGAGAAGATCCGACCTACTCATACCCGGTTTGTTAGGGGCTTGTTATAACAACCTAACAAAACTGTCTTAAGCCGTTATATATCTTCAGTCTTTAAAAGCCCAGCAACAACATACATCCTGAAGCCCAACAAGACCAGCAGCGCAGCGAAGCCCAATAAGACCAGCAACTAACCAATCGAGCAGTCCAAGTCTTTAGTTCAAACCCACCGGGTACATTATCTCATAAAACAAACATTAAAATCAACTATAAGAATCAAATATAAAAGTGAAATACTAAAAAGTATTATTTCTAACATTGTATTGTTTCATTATCCTCGAACTTCACTTTCACAAAAGTCACAACATGGAATTGACACAATCATAACCAATAATAACTAAAAAATAACACACAAATATCTCGTTGGTTAACCTAATCGAGAATAAAATCCACTAAGACTGAAGGATGTGTAGGTCATGGTTAAGACATGATTCGCCACGTATGAACATGAATGGAAGGTTACACCACCCTCTTGCCTGAGCCACCATGATCCTCTTTTCCATTTCCCAAGATTTAGTTATTTTAGATGATAGATTAGAGATGGGTAACGTGACGCTGACGTAAAGGGTTATAACCACACCCTATGTTCTAACAATTTCAAAATCATAACAAAAGAACCCAAAATCAATCTCAAAAAGGACAATTAAAAATAACAAGCCATAGCTAGCAACTAATTAAAATTCAAATATTCGAATACTTAATTAGTCTTATACACTCTTACCATACGTAAACTAAAGCCCACAATATATGCACGTGTACGGTCCCTTTTATATAAAGTCATACGAAACGAAACGGCGACGTGTCATAGACCTCGTTCCGTGAACCACCACAAATATTATTATTCATTATTCACTTGTGTACTACTACCGCTTCAACGCATGCGTTTCATCCTCTCCGATCGCCGGAACGCCGCCGTTACCGTCGTTGCTCCGCCGTACCTTCCACCGTCACAGTCACAGTCACCGTCGCACTGAACATCAACCCCTCCGTTCAACTCTTCAATTCCAACAAGAGAGAAAAACAAATAGGTCAACAAATTGAAATAAATCGTCTCTCGATCAGGTTAGGGTTTACATCTCGATAAATTTGTTCATATATGCGTTTCAATTTCGAAAATTTATATCGTTAGTGTTAATCGGACGTTGAATGTTCATGATTTTCGCCCTAATTTTGCCCTAATTTTGTGTAGAAGGTGAAATTAATTAGCGAAAATTGAGAATTAGGGATCTGTGAAATTAGATGGCTGATGATATGGTTATGGATCTGGATTTGAACCAAGAGCCGTTACCACCACCACCACCACCGTTTGGTCATGGATTATTGATAAATGAACTCGAAACCGCACAAGGTAGGATCGAGGATAGACTTAGGCAGCTTGAAGCGGTTACGGCTAGGGCTAGACAACGCCAGCGATGGCGACAGGCTTGGAACAATCCGGAGTTGAGTTATATGGCGGTAATTGAGGGGGATGGTGGTTCGGGGAATCAGAATCAAGAGAGGAATGATGTTCGGGATGCCGTTAGGGTTCAGGAAGGGGGTGAAGAGAGGGAGAGGGGGAGGAACAGTAAAAGGGATATCAGTCAGTTAGCGAAAGCGTTGGAGATGGATTTGGATTCGAAAAAGACGGATAATGATGGAGGCGGTGAGGAAGATGAGAGTGGGGGGTTTTTCGATTGTAATATATGTTTGGAGATGGCTCGGGATCCGATTTTGACTTGCTGTGGTCACTTGTTTTGTTGGTGTTGTTTCTACCAGTTGTCGTATGTGGATTCGAGTGCGAAAGAATGTCCCGTTTGCAAGGGAGAAGTGACGGATTCGAGTATTACACCAATTTACGGGAACGGGAAGAATCCGCCCGTTTTGAAGTTGGAATCTGGTGTGAAGATACCTCCAAGACCGCGCGCGCGTAGAGTAGAAAGTATCAGGCAACAAAGGGTGATGAGGGGGATTTCTCATATTCCTGTAGCAGAAGCGCTTAGAAGGATTAGAATCGGGATCGGTTCGATTGGTGAAAGCCGCGTTTTTCAAGGTCTTAACGGTGTAGGTCCGGGTTCTGATACCAATCCCACGTTGCTACACAATTCAGAAGCTGGCGGTAGCCGCCGCCACCGCTCCCGCCAGTTTTCAAGGGTGATGTCTGAAAGTGCTGCGTCACTTTCTTCTATTTCGTCTGCGCTAAACAATGCAGAAAGATTGGTTGAAGATCTTGAAACTTACATTAATGACCGTTATTTAAGTAGAGCAGAGGCACGTCGTAATCTACCAAGTAATCAAGAACTGAATGCTTTTCTTGCTGCTACTATTGAAAGTCAACCAGAGCCTCAGAATGCAGAGATGAATTCTTCATTACCAGATTCTGGTTCTTCTCAAAGATCAGTTGCTGTTGTGCACTTGGATGATATATCAACGGATGGATCTGTAGAGATCGATCTAACAATTTCTCAATCACACCCGTCTTCTTCGTCTAGACGAAGTTCTGGTTCGCGGGCGTTGAGTTTAGAAGGTGGAACATCTCGGGAACTCAGGAGGAGACGTTTGAGGTGATGTTCGAGAGCCTGAAATATTTATACTTTGCATGTTTTCGTCATTACATTGATTTTTCATAGTGGACATGTTTTAGATGTCGAGTGTTGTCTTTTTCTGTAATTCAACACATGTAACGCTTTTAATATCTTGAAATCGTAACACCTGATTTGTTTCATGCATTTTGTTTCTTATACATGGAGCCTGTGTTCATTGCAGTACCAATGATATGTTGGGAACCATGAGAACCACATAATGCACTTGTCACTATTGCTTTGAATGTGATACACAAGATGTTAATAATATTTGTCAAATCAGTTTTTGGAAAACCATAAACCAAACCTCATGGGAGGCTGGAAAGTGCTCAGGGGATCACAAAAGTGGAAAAAGTTGGTTTATGGGATGATTCAAGTGACAATCTGGACCATGTGGAAGACTCGGAACGCGAGGGTGTTTAACCACAAAGACCCTTGTATCCGTGCAATGAAAGAGGAGATTAGGCGCTTTAGTTTTTTGTGGGTAAAAAGTAGAGCCAAGGCGAGGGTTTTGACATGGGAACAATGGGTTCGGTTCAATTTTGCAAATATGCTATTGTAATCTGAAGTGTGGTGCTTTTTTGGTCCAACTAGTTTGTTAGTCCATGCTTATTAATAAATGTTTGTTGGCCGTTCAAAAAAAAATAAACCAAACCTCATGGATTGGCTAGCTAGCGGGTAATTACTAATTAGTGTGTATAGTATGACAGTTGGCGCCTTTTTTATTTCAGGAGTCAACCCTAAAATATTTTGTTTTATTCTTTTAAATAATATTAAATAAATAGGTAAAAAGACTAAAATACCCTTGGGTGACAAGACTTAACAAGAAAATCTAACTGGGTTAAGCCTAAAGGACAAAACGTGCAACAAAATTCCTTGTAAAGGGCAAAACTTGTCAAAATTGGTAAAAAGGACACCGCCTGATAAGTGGTATTAAGATAAAGGACAAAACTTGTAATTTTTCCTTGTGATTATTACTACTTTTTTTCAACTGATGAGATGATTGATGAATATTACACGTATACATAGCTTTTTGAATAAAAAGAAAATATGAAAATTATACTCTTGACTAGTTTCTACATTCAAGGCAAACCGGTGGCTGAACCGTTGTTAAACCTGGTCTTTTAAATCGTGAATTACTGGCTGAACCCGCTTGGAAATTTGGCCATGACTAAGGCAAAACGAGACTTGTCATCAAAGTGGCATCCTTGTGGTGTGTTAATGAATAGAGCTGGACCATCAGTACAGGCAGAGGTGCACAAATCGGTTTGGTCTGCTGAACCGAACCTGTTTGGAACTGGTTTGGGCCTTGTTCGGTCGTGATGAAATCGATTCAGCGGAGGAACCAGTTTGGTTCCCAACCGGTTTTGGGGGGTTTGAAACACAAACCTATGTTAGATATTTTAGTGTAATCGGGATTGACTTGGTGATCAAAGCGAATAATAATATACATCAAGCAAGTTAGGAGGTGCGGGAGTGCACGCTTGTTTGAGTTATTATAATTCGAAGTGTACGGGCGGAGCCCATACTCTACGGGGGTTCCAAGGGGGCAGCGCCCCTGGGAGCAGGGTCCAAGGGGCGGCAGCCCCTGGCGGGGTCCAAGGGGCAGAGCCCCTGGCTGGGGTCGAAAATAATGCAATTTTTAATGCAATTTGATTAAAAATTTGAAAATAACTGCCTCTGGCAGTTACCTGCAAAAATCCCAAAAATCCGTATTCAGTTTTTTGGTCACAATTCTTTGGTTCAATCAATTTCGCAGACAAACATACACTGGTTCAATTTCTCAAAATCAGAGTTGTATCCGATTGAATTATTCGGGTGAACCACCGAAATAATTTGATCTGAGAGTGATTACACGCCTCTCTGATCATCCGGTTTCTGAAATTCCCCAACAACCTATGGGTCTGTTTGGTTCGGTTTCGGTTTGAAAACCAAGTTCGTGCATGCACATTTTAAAGTTATTTAAAAAACGAATGTATTAAATAAAGTACATAAAATACAACTTTTGTTATTTTTTGTTTTTTAGAATATAATACAAAATCAATGCAAAAAACATAATTTAGGAAGAAATGAGATTGGTACCGGTATACCTAAGTGCCTAACCGATACGGTGATACCATCGTATAGTACTGGTACTAAAATTTAGCTTAAACTGAAACTGAATACCATATTGTATATGACTGGTTAGTACCAGACTACCAGTATGGTATAGTACCGTTAAACGTCCCAAGCAGGTACTGTACTGCATAGTACCGATACCGAAATTGAGTTAAACTAAGAAACCAATGTTGTATCGTATGTGTTCGGTCGGTACCGGTATGATATAGTACCAACACTTGGTTAGAAGGTTTTCATCCCTAATTTTATGTGTGTATTTATATGTGTGTTAATGTGTGTGTATGTGTTACTGTATGTATTTGTATGTGATGTATATGTGGATGATGGTATATATGTGTGTATGTATTTGTGGATGATAGTATATGTATTGTGTATGTACGTGTTTGTGTATGTATGTTTGGACGGGTTCGGTTCGATTTGATGGCTAGAGATATGGAACCGGTTTGGAACCATCGGTTTTTTTCAGTTCGGAACTGGTCTAGGGTACCAGTTCAGAACTGGTTTAGTTCTGGTCCAGTTCGTGGGTTCCTTAACACGAACTAGTTTATTTGTCCCACACGACAAGTAATGCATAAATGATAAACCTAGAGGTGCACAAATTGGTTTTGGGCACCAACTGGTCTGATTGCAGTCAAAGAAAGTCAAAAAAAAATTTCTTTTTAAACCAGTTTGCTTTGAAACTGGGTTTTATCCGTTCAATTCGGTTTCAAATGAGGAGTTTCAACCCGATTACAAACTGGCAGTTCATTTCAATTTCGAAAGGATTTCTAGAGGTAGACCAAGTTAAATCATAAAAACATATATTCATTAACAATATATGTGGAACTTTTTGTCCCCAAGGGACATAGTGTAATGGTAAGATGCATCCCCTCTATTCTAGAGGTGGATGTTTCAAATCTTGAAAGATGTAAATAAGTTATTTTTCATCTTGCATCGTTAGCTTCAAACTTTTGAACCCAAAAAGGACAAATGATGATTATACGTGATTAAAATCACTAATTGGTTTTATAAAGCCACTTGAAGTCATACAAATAAAGTCAGGAGTAGAATCTCAATTACATACCCAAACATATTTGACCGAAACATTCCCTTAAACTTGTCAAATAGATAGACTTGGTCGTTTGGTCCTCTTAAGTCCCAACTATTAATATGACATTAAACACAACTGTTTGTGTTATTATTCAACCTATAACCAATTTGTTAAACTTTAAATTAACTTTCTTGTCTTTTTCCGACGGCTAATTGGAAATACAACATAATTAGAAGGAAAATTTACACCAATCGATCCATTAACAACCTAAAAGCGGATTCCTTTTTTTATCCATTTAAAGCCTAATAATTTAACATCTTCCAACACTTTATACGAGAACCTGATTATGAGAGAAGGCGAGCTCGTTCCACCAGCAAGCAACCAAGATAATCCTGAGAAGCACTTTTCGTTTGACCGGCTGAGAGGAGATGTTTTGTGAATTGAGAGAAGATCCATGACTGTGAATGAAAAGATCTGGGGTATACCACACCAATGGCTTTTCTTCCACACCAAAGATGCTATAATGCATGAAGTAAATAAACGGCCTGATGATCCCCCACATGCACATTCCGTTTTGCCAGGTTAACAAGAGTGTGAAGGCGATCTATTTCGGCTTTCCACATGAAGATATTAACTTTTTTGAGGATCCAGTTATTCCAGTCCAACAAGACAATGTTAGAAGATGATGGCAGAGATGCGGTGGGCAAAGGTGATGGCAGGATGCAGAAGATCGATGGTGAAAATCAACTATACTTTAGTGACAGAATTTTAACCATGTTGATAATCGTCGTTATTAAAAGTGCAAATGAATTTTATATAAAACATGAACATGACAAAAGTTACCCCAAATACTACAATTACTGCTACACATTATATCTATAGGGTAACAACCAATCATGATATTTTACAATGCACTTTAACACTAGTACCCAAATCTAAAACAAACATCTTTCTATGTCACCTTTTGCCATCTCATTAACCGTTAGTATTTCGCTATCAGTAGTTAATTAAACTATTCCCGTTCCATTGGCCGTCCACGCATACCTTCATCTGTCAAAAGCAGCCAACAAAAAGACCCACTTTATCATACATTAATATGAGTATACAACCCCCAAATCCATTCAAATTCTCAAACACAACCCGCTTCAGTTCATTATTGCACCATCCAATGACACCCGAAAGTAGAATGGTTTATAAAACCGTGTTAAGAGTTAAAGAAGTGTACCACTTTCACCATCAGAAATATCTGCAAGCCTTGCAATAGCATCGGCAAGTGCCTCTTCATGTTCCTGCATTATATCATATATTAATGAGACATGTCGACTCATAGTAACAAATTAGAGGTTTCTTTATGAAAGGATCTATTTGGGTTAGACCTGTATATAATGTGTCAAAAAGGGGAGCATAAATACTTAAAACTCGCCCAAAGTATCATTTTAATGCATAAAACCTCCTGAATTATTTTATGCAAAAAGTAATAATAGAGTAAAATGTCATTTTCGTCCCTGAGGTTTGGCCAGTTTTGCGACTTTCGTCCAAAGGCTTGTTTTTCCGCATCTGAATCCAAAAGGTTTGAAATCTTGCCATTTCATCAGCTCATTAACTCCATCCATTTTTCTCTGTTAAGTCAGGGGCATTTCCGCCTTTTTGTTAGCTTAAAAGAGCAATTTGGTCTGCCCTTTTAAGTTAACAAAAAAAAAAAAGCGGAAATGTCCCTGACTTGACAGAGAAAAATGGATGGAGTTGACGAGCCGGATGAAAATGGCAAGATTTCAAACCTTTTGGATCCAGATGCGGAAAACAAGCCTTTGTGGACGAAAGTCACAAAACTAGCCAAACCTCAGGGACGAAAATGCCATTTTACTCATAATAATAAATAAACAAAACATTCATATTATTCAAATAATGTAACTTCCACAATCATTTTAACTGTTTATTAGAAGTATTAAAATTTTGGGCGGAAAGCGTTTCAGGCCAAGCCATGCCCGATCTGACTACAAGAAAATTACCCACAGCCCACCTGACCCGTTTGTCCATCTGGCAAACCTCTAGAAACAACAAAAAATCCACGTACTTCAAACTTGTTTTTACTAACCTTGAGGACTTTTCTTGCTTTCTCTACTTCAAGTGGATCTGGATGACTAGATCCAAACACTCTCTCCACCTGCGCATGTTCATTAATAATACAAAATGAGCTACCACACAAAATAATAAGATTTAACCGTACTAGCAATTAATACTGATTAATATTTACCTCTTTTATTAGAGTATCGGTGTTATATAGTTGAAGATCATCTAAACCCTTCTTTCCGATGCCATTCTGTGACGGTGGGAAAATCTTTCTTGTTTGACCCTTGGGCATCCCTCTACCTCTTCCTCCACCTGGACCACTATCTCGCCCAACGGGTCGACCCGGCCCACCATAGCCCGTTTTAAGAGGAATCCCAGGATCCTCACCTTCCACCCATTGTATATCCTCTGGAGATATCTGCATCAACAACAAAACTGTAGTAATTTAAAAAAAAAAAAAAAAAAAAAAAAACCTTTTAAAGAAAGAAATCGTATCATACAAAAGAGATACATGATATATCTACACTTACCTCTGCAAGATTGACCCACTCCCATGTCTCATTTGTTGTATACATATCGTATACTAGTGCATGCCGACCCTGAATGATATAAAAGATTTTCAGAATTGTTATTTTTTTAGGGATCGATGAACGCGTGTTAAAAAATCATATTACCTCCACTGGATTGTAATCTGTAATTGTGGCTTCATAGAAATTATTGTCATCGGGCCACCTGGTTCTCACTTTTCTACCAATTAACGGTGAGAGCGATGGTGTTTCAGCGGTTTCATTTGCATGTGCACCGGAAGTCACACGGTTACCGAGCTGGGCCCTACCAGTAGTGCTGCCTGATGGAGGATGCTGCGTATTTATGTTAGATAATCCACCCATCATCTGACCACAGAAAAAATCGGTGTGAATTGAAAAGATAGTCAAGATACACAATAATATAATTATATAAGAAATAAATGCTAAAAAATACTAAAGCTTACGGATTTCTTGTTTTTTCCTTTGGGCCCCGTCGCAGGTGCTCTTCTAGCAGATGAAGGAGTTGGTAAAGGTACATGTGGTGGTGGACCACCAAACGATTGAGAATGTCCTGACGGGTTCATCTTCTGCTTCTTACGGTTTCCTGACACAGATGGGCTCGGTAATGGGTCATGTACTGCTTGACCAGGGTTGACCATCCCGGGTTGAAGCCCACTGGACTGCCTCCACTCCCTGTTATTTTCATGACACAACAGTCACAAAAATCAGAAAAAAAAGCTCCGTAGTCATTAAAATGACAAACCGTGTTAATGTGTTATCACCAATACTGGATTTACCTTATTCTCCGAATAACGTCATCTGAATTTACTTTAAGCAAAAGTTCTCTATGTTGTTCATTTGACAATCTCAATTCTTTCCTGAGCTCAGTTATTAAACCTTCCTTTTCCTGAAGATATATGTTTTAATGAAAATCTAACAAAAGCCTGATTAAAATAACAAAAAATTAATGCATATATAATGAATTAATGACAAAGCATACCCAAGTGATTGCATCTGCTTGCGCTTTGAAGGCTCGTAAAACTGAACTGTATGCTTCTTGCTCAAGGTGGTGAATTTGGGCTTCCATATCGGTATCCCCGTACATCCTAGGATATTGTGCGGAACCCATAACTGCAGATCTTCCATTACCTGCCACGTGTCCACCTCTTGGAATTCTGTTTTGATGGGCCGGGGGGAGATCATCATCGGTTCCTGCAATGAACTCATATAATTACTTAATTAGCATCGACGCATGGATACATATACATACATACATACATATGCAGACATGCACACATGCATATACATATATGCATGTTCTGATGTTCACCAGATCCATAATTAACAGATCATATACCAAACAAACAATCTAAAAGACCATAAGCTCCATACTGAAAGAGTTGAGGATTCAAGATTATAGTAAGACAATTAGAGGCCAACAAAAAAAAATCCACATATAAAAGGAGTGTATAAGTCAAAGTCATACTACATATTTCTAAGTCATATATGTAACGAAGAATCCATAAATTTAAAAGAAAGCTTACTCATAGTCAAAGGTCCAATATAACCGCCATTTATACGCACTAAATCACTAACAACCACCCAATCTTGAATTGATTCTCAGCATTCCAATACACTCTAGACTAAGCATACACACAAGACCAAGACCAAGAAAAAGAAACTACCTTCTTCAAAATACGGAATACCAACATATGCATATTTCACTCTCTGTAACATTAATACACACACGCGCACCATTAAAGTAGCTCCTAAATTCAAATATACCATTAACTCAAGTATTCAAACAACAAAAAGATACAAATTTAACCAAAAAGATTAACAAAATACAAAATTATCAACAAATCAAGCCGAATTATCGCACATTGATCGAAAACAGATTCACCAACAAAGATCAACAAAACTATCAATCACCAGAAAGTTAAAGAACTCACCGCTGCTATCATAAGGTTCGTAATCCATAGCCAGCTTGCAAGATAACGGGAAGAATGAATCAAATTTCCACAACGATTAAGCGTACAAAACCCTAAGTTGGCGAAAAGTTTCGAAGAAACGGGAAACGATGAAAGAGGACTCAAATTGAGCGACGATTGGCGTTGAATTTGGAAGAAATCGATTGATTTGAAGGTTTGAGGGGGTGATTATGGGCGAATTAGGGTTTGAATTTGGAGTTTTGAAGAGAGTGATGACAAAAGGGGCGGATATGAAAGAGATCTATACGGTTATTGGTTTTTTTGGGGGTTGAGTTCCGGCTCCTTTTAAGTTATGATGAAAGGTTTGTACCTATGAGTCAGGGTTGGACAATCACCTTAGACCGAAGGGAGTGGGGCGTCCTTTAGAGGGGGCGTCTTGCGACACGTGGCGCCACGTCAGATCAGAGGATTTTGAGCAAAAAAGGGGGCGTGGTGTTTGGGGCGGCTTGGGGCGTCCTTTTAGAGGGGGAATCCTTGAAACTTTGTGCCAAAGCTGAGATGTGTGTGAGGAAGGAGGCGACGCCCAGAGGACGCCAAGGAGGGGGACGCCCCCTAGAACGCCGATGGGGGGCGGTGTTTGGGGCGACTTTGGGCGGCAAGGGTAGGGGAGACGCCCCACTCCCTTCAGTCTTACTTTCACTTTGATGCAACTTTTTAAAGGGTCCCTTTTTAAATTCATTTTTAGGCTTGACCTAAATTTTAATAGGAATGCGCGGCTGTATGTCAATCATGTTGAGTTGACGGGTTGAAATTCTTCAACTCTAACCCGACTTGTATATAATATTCATGTGTGTCGAACCCGTATAAAATCGTGTCTTGTTTTGTGTCGACCGTTTAATGGTTGTTGTGAATACAAGTAATAGTTAGTGACTTCGTAGCAATATAAACAATTAGTTACTCATACTCGAATATAAGTTTTTATTATTGGAGTTACTCATACTCGGATAGAAGTTTTTATTATTGGTGTGGTTTAATTAATTGTTTTCGTTTTCTTTATCTCTCATTCCTAATTACAAACTTGAGTTTATATATTTAACTTGATATTAGAAAAGGTGAATGTAAATGATTGGATAAGGAGCAGTTAACCAATAAAATAAATAAGTTCAAAGTGAAAAGCTGATAAAATGGTTTAAAAGGATAAATGAATTTCATTTTCAGAAGTCCATTTTGTTCCCAAGTTCATTTAAGCGGGGAATAGAAAAGAAAGTAAAGGGAAGAAAGGACATTTTTCCTTCCAAATCGGAAGGAAGGAAAAACAAAAGAATTTAGTCTAGTTTTCCTTCTATTTCCTTTTTAATTGAAATTCGGGAACCCAACATGTTTGATTTTCCTTTCTTTTCCTTCTTTAAATGAAACTCAAGAACACAAATATATTTCTATTTCATTTCTTTTTCCTCCTTAAGTAAACTCGGGAACACAACACTACTTGAAGAAAAAATGAAAATGTTAAACTTTGAATATTAACATTTTTCATCTCTAAAATCTAAAAAAAAAAAAAAAAACCCTTAAACCGGTTGACATGTTAAACTACTATTAGATGGGTCATTCATAGGTTAACCCATTAATTAAACAGTTTTAGTCAACTTGGGTTATAATTCACAACTTTGACTTTTCAAACAACTCTAAATCACAATTTTCCTCGTTTACTTTGTATTCCCGATTTTACTTAAGAATAAAGTAGAAGAGAAATGCTTTCTTTTCTTTTCTTCTCTCATCTTCTCTTCTTTTCTCCTCTTTCCATTAAAAAAAGCTTTGCAACACCATTATTCTCTACTTTCTTTCAAATCATTTCTCTTCAAAAGTTATATGAAACTCTGGAACACAAAAACGTATGCACAATTTTAATATGGCTTTTATCCATGCACACATTTTATTGATGTTTTATTGTCATCTGTGAAGTATAATTGAAGTTTAAAGCATCATTTTCATGAAATTTTCATAAATCACCCACACGCATCTTGATGCATGTTAGAACTTAGGCTATAGGGTATGGGGTCCGTCCCCAACCCCGTCGAGGTTCGGCGCCGGCTCAACACCATCCCCCCCCCCCGTCCCGTCCTCTACGTCGTGGGGAAGACGTTGGCGACGATCCGATATAGTGGGGCCCCCTTTGAAAAGTTACCGTTAAAATAAAAAAAAATTCCAATTTAAACATAAAAACCAACGGTCAAAAATCCAAAATATATAAATTTCAAATCCATTTTCACCTCCATTCACCATTTTAACCCCATTTTCTCATCTCTCTCACTTTATTTTTATAAATCTTCTTCCACTTTTATAACCTTATACTCTACCATGGATCCCTTCAACAACCCGAACCGAAACGTTCGATGTTGAAAAAACTACAAACCGACATAATGAAGAAGCATCAAATTATTTGAGTCTATGTTTTTTTATTAAGTTTGTGTTTTTTTTAAGTCTATCTTTTTTTATTTTTTAAGTTTATGTTTTTTTTAAGTTTATGTAATGTCTTTTAATATTAATGAAAATATTTTGTTAGTTTATTTGTTAAATGTTAAAAAAAGTAGAAGATTAAAAAAAACATAAAAGTGGTGGGGTAGGATCATCTAGGACCATCCTCCATACCCTCTAGTTTTGTGGGATGGACCATCCTTGGGAGGACTATGACGTGGCGCCTACGTGGCGGATCATCTACCCTTGGAGGACCATCACCATACCCTCTAGCCTTAGACAAAACGTAGTGGGGCGCTATGCCCCCACATAGCGCCGGAAAACGCCATAGAACACCGCCACGAGGGGCGGTATGAATGCAATTTGGCGGGGGGGGGGGGGGGGGGGGGGGCGAGATATATAGCGGCGTTATTTTGTGGTTTTTTGAAAATTTGACCGTTAACAACGGTCATAATCTTTTAAAAAAAAAATCAATTTTTTTAATTTCACTCTATAAATAACTCCCAACTTCCATTTTTTTTACAATTCATACACAACTATTCTCTCCTTCTCTATATATTTTTTAAAAAGTATTGAAGCTACTCCCACCCTATTCAAAAAAATGGGTTCCCCGTCGGAAGACTCCTTCACCGATATTTACCGAAGATTTTTTTCACCCGAAGAAGACGCAGAGGAGGAAGAAGCGGTTACGAGTGCATGTATTTTTGTGATACAAGCATTTGAGCACGTTCGGCCTACTCCCCCTCCACGACCCATCTTGCGGCGCACCTATATCTTGCGAGATCGTGAAACCGTGAACGAGCGGTTGATGAAAGACTATTTTGATGCGACGCCGGTTCACGGACCCAATGTTTTTAGACGGCGTTTTCGGATGAGCCAAAGGTTATTTTTGCGCATTAATAATGATTTGGAAAATAAGTATGATTTCTTTATACAAAGAATGGACGCGCGAGGATATTTAGGCTTCACCTCAATTCAAAAGGTCACATCCACCTTACGCATATTAGCATACGGAAACACGTACGACATCAACGACGAGTACTTGAAGATGGCGGAGAAAACAACCCGAGATTGCTTGGAACATTTTTGCTATGGTATTTTTTATTGACTTTTATTTATTTACTTTTATATATTTATTTTTTTAGTAGCTTACTAGTAAAACTTTTATATATTAAATTATATTTTAGGTATATGCCAGTAATATGGAAAACATTATTTGAGAAATCCCATATGGAACGACCTTCAACAAATATATGAGGTGCATCTAGAAAAACATGGAATACCCGGCATGATTGTTAGCTTGGATTGTCATCAATGGCATTGGTATAATTGTCCAACCGCATGGCGAGGTCAACATACACGGGGTGATCAAAAAGGGCCAACTTTGGTATTACAAGTTGTTGCGTCATACGACCTTTCGGTTTGGTCGGCCTTCTTTGGTGTAGCCGTGTGTTTTAACGATATTAATACGTTAGAGGCTTCACCATTATTAGAGAGCTACATTTCTGGAACTATACCAAAGGTCGGTTTTCATGCGAACGGGAACGACTACGAGCATGGCTACTATTTGGGCAATGGTATATACCCGGAGTATTCGATTATTGTTAAAACGTTTTCTGAAACGTTCGATGAGAAAAGAAAGTATTTTAAAAAATTACAAGAGTCTTCGAGAAAGGATATCGAGAGGTGTTTTGGGGTTCTACAGCAACGATGGCATTTTATCAGAAATCCTTGTCGCATGTGGCATAAGGATAGAATACGAATGACCATGTATGCTTGCATCATTTTGCATAATATGATCATTGAGGATGATGGAAGAGCGATACGCCAAAACTATATTCCGGAAGATTTAGTCGAAGGAACCCAAGCAACAATGGAAGAGAGACTCGCAAATGCTCAACTATTGCGATCTAAGAAAATACATAACACGTTGAAGGCGGATTTGGTTGAGCATGCTTGGGTGATTCGCCCAATGCGATACAACAGTGACGACGAAGAAGATTCCGAGGAATAAGAGGTTAAGGAATTCGAAGACGGGAACTTTGAAGACGTAGGTTTGGATGCTGGAGAAAACGAAGAGGAAGGAGAGAACGACAATGAAGACGAAGAATAAATTTATTTTTTTAGGTGTAACGTTTTTTTTTTCTTTAACGTTTTTTTTTATTTTAATGTATTGTTTTTTATTTAATGCAATGATTTTTAATTTTATAAAACTTAGAAATTAATTAAAAAAATGAAAATTAAAATAATTGAGTAATGATGACAAAGGGGCTTTATGACTATGACCTCAACTTGCATAACGCCCCATAAAGCCCCGTGGTGACGTGGCATGCCACATGTCGCATAACGCCCCCAAAAGGGTCTTATGACTACGGATGGCCTTAGACTATGGGGTATGGGGCTTGGGTTGGGGCGTGGGTTGGGGGAAAACGCCCAAGCCACCACCCCGGGTGGGCTTGGGTTTGAAGCCGGGCGTGGGGCGGGGGAAGCAAGGTGACATGGCGGGCTGTCAATGGCCAAAGCAAACTAGCCGTTGGGCTATCCCACACACCGACATGGCGGGCTGTCAATGTCCATTTTTCATACACTACCCTATGCCTCTTGAAGTGAGTTATGCATCGTATCTCGGGAATCGTGTGTTTACTAACTTCCCACACACCGACGATTCGATACCTACCCCGTTTACACAAACGTCCATCAACTTTTCACCAACCTCCATCGACATTTCACAAACCGAAACCGTCCCCGAAACTCAACCACCCAACAATGGTCCTTCTGCCTCAATAGTTCCCAAAAAGAGAAGTCATAAGAAAAAAACCGAGGCGGAGAAAGCACTTGAAACCGTCAAACGAAAACAACAAAAATGGGTCGTTAATGAAGAACGTGCATTGGCGAGGGCTTGGTGTCAACAATCTCAACATCCAAGTTTAGGTATTCTTAAATATTTTGTATCCCTTATTTTATTTAATATTTATGGTTATTTTTTATATAACTTTGTAATATATTAAATTTTGTTTTTATTAAAATATGAAATTCTCAACATCGAACCCATTTGTGGGAAGTGGTTAGTAGAGCATTCCATGAAGAAATGGGAATGGAGGCTTATCGTGAAAACGATAGCTTATCCTCGAAGTGGAGCGAGATAAGCGGCGAACTTACAAAATTTAGTGGTTATTTAAATAAAGCAAAGCAAAACCCAAAAAGTGGTGAAACCAAAGCCGACATTGTGACGAATGCTTTGGTTACATTCAAAACAAATGTGGGGACCGACTTCCGTTTCATGCATTGTTGGGAGATTTGTAAGTTCCATCCAAAGTGGGCGAATATCCCCAGTGGTAGCGAATCGAACACGTCTTCCAAAAGGTCAAGGGCCTCGTCCCAAGCCCAATCTGATGCACGAGATCAAGAGTTTGAGGACCTTTTGGATGATTCGCCAAACCGGCCTGAATATGGAAGAGATGCCGCAAAAAGGCGCGCTCAAAAATCAAGATCGGATACGGCATCGCCTTCAGCTGGGAGTTCGGGCTCGCGTAGGGGAATATACAACGATCAGTTGGATGACACTGCATGAAAGTTAGATACATTCAACGTATTCCAACAACAAAAGGCCGAACTTCGAAAGAGCAAAGATGCTAGAGATGCCCTGAAACAAAAACGGGATGATTTGAAATTTCTATCCCAGCCCATTGATCATCTAGAAGGTGACGAGTTGCAACTAGTCTTGGAGATGAGAGAAGAGATAAAGAACAAATATAAACGTTAGGAATATTATTATGTAATTTTCTTTATTTAAAAATATTAAAAAAAAATTAAATTTGTTGCTTTAAAAAATATTCAAATAGCCCAGCGATTTGGGTCAGCCCAGCGATATTAACAATTCGTGGATGAAACCATTTGCTGACATTACCAATACTTAATTCTAAAGAGAATTAGAGTTCGGGTGTGGTTGTAGCATGCAAGCGGTATGAGCGAGGTGCTAGGGAACATCACCCCATCCCATGTGGTACCCATACAAGGTGATGATGTATGGCATCTTTACACCATTCAAACCACAACATCTTATATCAAAAACGGTTCTGAAAGTACTCATACCGATATTGATATTGTTTGACTGAAATCAATGTGCAACCGGTATTGTCGCGATGGTATCAATTCAGTTCGTTGAGGTACCGTTACAGTACAGACACTCGCTATAACTTACGATATTAAAAGATACTCTATTGCGAGTACAACTCAATTTTTAACGAAATTTATATTGGAAACCATAAAAATGAATTTACATGTAAAGGTAAAAATTAACATTCATAGTATTGGTATTGGTGCGAATGCATCAGTTCGGTTCATCACGGTACTGGTATGGTACGGACACTCGCTATAACTTACAATATAAAAGATACTTTTTTGCGAATACAACTTCATTTTCAACAAATTTTTATAGGAAATTATAAAAATTACTATATAAATATAAATAGGTTGAAGGTAATAAGAAATAATTAAAGAAAATTAAGAAGTGCTAGGCAAAAAGAAGCTAAAGCTTAAGGATTCGAACACCTGATTAATAAAGAGAGAACTATGACCAGTGGACCTACTCTACAATTACACAATTCATCGATAAAATACTATTATATTTACTGTACATCTATTTTGCAAATTGTTATGTATGATTATATAATAAACCTGAGAATCACACTTAATTACATTGTATCATTCATGGAACTTAATAAAAAAGCCTATTGAGAGAAATCAAACAACATAAAAGGGAATGTTCTCTGGCCTCTCCTCTCTATTTGCTGTATAACTGGACTGGTAGGTGCATTTTATAGCCAACAATATGTAATAGATCTACATATCAATCTTTGCATTATTAAATAGATTTAATTACAAATAAAAGATTTAATATATTGCAAAAATGGTATAGTCAAATAAAAAAAATTATATTAACACAGTTGCGACTATTATAAATAGCAATGCAGGTGTTTCACTAACCTTGTAATCAGAGTCAGCTTACACGATCAAATGTGGAAATGGTTCGAAAAAGCTAATTTTTGTCTGTTTAAAATATTTCATGTTTTAGTGTTAAAAAAATTAACAAGTTACAATATGATCTATAACCAACTCATCAATACTTAGCACCTCAGTGCTTTTCGAAAACAAGCACCCTGCACCCCTTAGAAAGAAAGATAATTCAGATCGACTCTTAACAAGATAGCTTGTAGGCAACGAGTGTTCAATTTCCGGTTTGAAACCCCAAAAAAAAAAACTGAAATAAACCAGACCGAGTTTAGAAACCGGTTTTCGTTTCAGTTTTAAGAGAAACCAAGGCTGTTAAGTGGTCTTTTGAATGCTACATAATCATCTGGATCTACAGTGTCTTTCTATTTTGAAATCTAAGACTCACCAATTGGATTAATTTATTGTTTAGTTTCAATCTTGCCAATTATGAGTCTGAATCAGCAGTCAAGTTGGAGCATCAATAACTATGAGACTGAATTTATTTAAACCCCAAAACAAATTTACCAAACCAAATTGGTTTCGAATTAACAATCTATTTGACCCGATATTTATATAACCAAAACTGACCCATTTATAGATAAACGGGTTGAAACGCGCACCTCTATGCAAAACTCATGACAGATTGACAGTTTGGTATGCTGAGAACAAATATAATGAAAGAGGAAAGAGGAAGGTGTGACTTACATTGTAGATATTCAGCAAAACAACCTTTGAAGAATATTCGGGTTGAGCTTTTGGAGGGGTTCAGCCTGGGCCACTAGTTTGGCAATTAGCCCAATTACGCGATCCACGTACAAAATGTAAAGCCCGCATCTGCTTTCTAACAGCTGAAGTCCTTTTCTAGCATGGAGGATTGAAGTCACCCACTCTTCAAACAACTCTAGCATCGTTACCATTGAATCTTTATCATTATGAAGCTATCTATAAGGTGGTAACTCTTAGCTGATGTAATTAGCATATGATAAAATACACGCTTACCAGTTGCAAATCCACTTGTCTTTGACCAACTAATCAGGTAGTCCGATACTAAAAACTCAATAAGCTGGATTCTGCCATTACATAACACGTGTGACAAAACGATTCATGGCCCAAAATACCATATGTGACAATTATTGTGTTAGGGTATGAAAGTGGTGAAAATATGAATTTTGGTACATAAAATGGAACTTTAAGGTTGATACATTGTTCCAACCTGCAGGCTAAGTACACCTGTGGGTATTTTGTACTTGTCAAAAATAGCCCGAAAATATAATAGTATTGAGTTTATTATCTATGAAAAAGTTGGGTGTTATTAGGCCTGTAAACGAACCGAACGAACACAAACACGGGTATATTCGTGTCCGTTCATTAACTTTAACAAAAAACGAACACGTACATGTAATCGAACACATTTTTTTGTTCAAGTTTGTTCATTAAGAAAATGAGCATGTGTGTGTTCGTTTATGTCCGTTCGTTTAAAACCTAAACGAACAGTTCACGAACGTAAACAAACAAACTTATACGTACATAATTGACCAAACATAAACAAACGTAAACTAGTTTTTTTAACCGTTTTATATAAATAAGTGATTTATTGCGATAAGTTCAGTTCAAAACCCAATTTTTTATTACTAGGAAGCCCAACCACTAATTAGTTATTTCTATATAAGTAGTTAGAAATCCCCTTTAAAATTTGCCTTTATATAAATATAACTACTTATGTATTTATTAAAATTTAAACAAACATAAACGAACATGAATAAACGAGCATAAATGAATGAACATAAACAGACGTTCACGAATATAATGAACGTACAAAATGCGTGTTCGTGTTAGTTCACTTAATTAAATGAAAAACAAACTTGTTCATGTTCGTTCATTTTTTAAATAAATGAACATAAACGAACTTCCCGCCGAGAGTTCACGTACATTCGGTTTGTTTACATGCCTAAGTGTCATACTTACAAATGCAGAGTTATTAAGTTCAGATGTGACACAAAAATAGAAGCATCACAGATAGAACAATAAGATTATTAGGAGATGATCATGGTTGATAATAACTTACAAAATGTACAGATTGCTATGCATCTCAGGGAAAGTTGATTCAAATGGATCAAGAAACAGTAAATTTTCTGCAAGTAAAGAGATTCTTTGAGAAACTGCAAGTATTATTCGTTGCCCAATAGGTGACTCGCTTCCAAGCTTACGAAGCAAGTGCTGAACATGAAACCGTGCATCATGATGGGCTTCTGAAAGAGAATTAATCATAAAGGGACACGTTGAGATCTCGAGTACATTACCTTTAAAGAAATATTGAATTTCAATCATGGCATAGAAATGGCAAAAAGATGACTCAAAAAGATACACAACAATACAATAAATATTTTGCATACTATATCTGAATTGCACATTTGCATTACGGAACAGACAGATGCTTACCGTTTCCTTGTAACGTAGTGCACATTTTTCGCACTAAATGTAGTGACAAGCTGCCAACGATCCCATCAACAGATTCAATGTTCTTTCCCTTGGACAACGTATTATTGATCGCATCTTCACAGATAGGACAAAGGGAAACAAACATAAGAATAAGTTACAGATTTCAAATAGAGCGAAGCAGAAGGTTTCTGCCAAAAATCATGTGGTTAGGTGATATAAACATGGTATTTGTGCATGGTAACAAAAGATATCTAGTGTGAACTGTGAAGAAGTTAGGTGACCAAAGATATACTTTAAAATGAAATGAGAAACATATACCCAAAATGAAGTCTACAGCCTGGTGTGACCAATTTGCAAAATTACCATCATCTGGCTGCAACAATAGTAAAAAAGACATGGTAAAAAAAGGTTGGACAAATTAAGCAGAATGATGAACCGAATCTCTAGAATCAATATTAGGTGACCAACACAGTCTTACAGTGTCACATAGCTCCACAAGGAAATCAACCGAGGCCCTAAGCTGTTCAGTCTCCTCCTCAGCTGTATTACCTGCTGATATAAAACTGTCATATCTATTTGTACTGTCCAAACAATCAAACATCTCATCGATGCTATTGCCTCCCATTTGGGTGGTCTTGTTATGTTGATGTATGTTATTACTACATAAATGTACCGTCTAGGTAAAACCAGATTTCTAAATAGTAACATGAATCCGTTGATATGGGAATATCTTTTGCTAAATGATAGATTACCATGAACATTCAGGAAGTTTCAATTCTGGACTAATAGAACAGGAAGTTTAATGGCAGAAGTCCTAAAATATTAACATTAGTCATACCAGACAAAAATAATCTCTGTGTGGAACCATCATTTCTTCTTTTTCTTCTTTCCTTCAGTCTCACTGCACCAACGAGATCAATCAATAAATATCACAGAACACATAACACGATAAATCAATCACATGTTAATTTATGTAACCTTGTCTAAGAAATCTGCGACGTAACACATCCTTAAATCTCCCATCAAATCCTTCTCCTGATATCCCAGTAGGGCTCAATTTCCCTAAATTGTCAAAGAAATAGCATTTGCAGGATGCACTCCCCGGGAATACTTCATGATGCATTCCATCTGCGCAAATTACACGTCACCTAAGATGGAATTGGAACATATAGATTTGTCTAACATACACACACAAAGAGATATGAACCTTCAACTTCTTCGAGATCTTGTTTGAGTCTGAGAATCTCTTGTTTATGCTCTTTTGCCTGTATTGCAGATTTACAAACAGAATCCCTAAATGTTCACATCTATCATCACAAACAATGCAATGTGTTATGGACTTAATGGATCTAAACCAAGCGATCCAATCACGTAGCCTAGTCCATGAGGACCAACACGTTAAAGGGGTGGTGCGGTTCATCACAGGATAAAAGGAACATAGAGAGAGAGCATAGGGATTGTGAATGAATACTGTGAATGTTGTTTAGCTTCTTCTTCCCATCCCCTAATCTGATATATGTTCTTCCCATCCCCTTCTCTATTGTTATCTATATCAATTTCTTATTTGTAATCATTCAAATCAATAGAAACATAGCCAATTCTATTCGTATCTAGTCATGAAACAACCATTCACTTCACAATAACAACTCAGTGATGTAACTTTAACCTAACTCGAAGCTAATTCAGATTCAGCTGACAGTTCTTTGCAAGAGCAAGATGTTATAACTTATAAATACAAACAGAAGCCTTAAATGTTCACACCGTTCATCATAAACTGTGCAATAAGTCCATAACTACTCAGTGACATCACTGTGACCTAACTTGAAGCTAAATCAGATTCAACTGACGATTTTTTTGCAAGAGCAAGACGTTATAACTTATAAATACAAACAGAATCCCTAAATGTTCACATGATCATCACAAACGATGCAATAAGTTAATAACAACCCAGTGACGTCACTTTGACCTAATTTCGAAGATAATTTCGATTCAGCTGAAGGTTTGTTCACATCGTCCATCGCAAAACTATGCAATGAGTCAATAAGAACTCAGTGACGTAATTTTGACGTAAATCGAAGCTAATTTCGATTCAACTGACGGTTTTTGCAAGATGTATACGTTGTGAATGGGAAGAGATGAGAGGATGTACCTTGCGTTTCCATTTGAGAGCTTCAGAACTGGAGGTATCAGATGGAGGAAGAGAAGTTTCAGAAGTTTTGTTCACGAGCTTAGAACGAAGAAGAGCCATTGCTAGAGCGAGCTTCAACGGTTCGTCTGAAGCGGCGGTGGTGGTGGTGGTTTCCGACGCCATTTTCAGTTTTCACCGTTCCTTTCTCCCGCGCGGGAGCTCTGCAAATTAGATAGTTACGTGTAAAGTGACTTTTGGGATTGCTTAATGAAACTCTTATTTGACTTTTGACTTACAAGTTCAAAAGTTATAAAGGTTTTTTTTTTTTTTAAACGGTGTCTTTCTTTTTTAGTGACCAATGTCACACTGCCTAAGCCAAGATCTGTCGATACTACGTTGTCTTAACCGGGTCTGCGCTGGGTTGGTTAGAGTTGGTTACGGCGTTCCCCTGGAAACCATACTGCCTCCACACGAGTTGTCTCGCTGAAGTAACAGCCGGATGAAAACCGGGGTGTGGCTCAGAATCGAACCCCCTCGGTGAGTTTGTCACCATCATTGCCCAACCGCTTAGCATAAGCCCAGGGTTATATCCATCCCAATATGACACAAGTGGGAATTGAACTTGAGTCTCCATTGAAAAACCCACAAATGGGGGATGTTAAAAAGGTATTTAGTTGTCTCACCTTGTGGTAATTTGGATAGATTAGCTACGAAAGTTAATTTAAGAAGAAGGAATGTGAATATTACTTCGGTAATGTGCCCTTTTTGTAAAGATTACGAGGAAACGACGGAGCACTTATTTACCGCTTATTCGGTGGTGGAGAGGTTTTGGTCGGCTTTCAGTGCGTGGTGTAAAATTCCGCAGGTATATGCTTTCGACTTCAAAGACATTATGGAGATACACAACTTCACACATCTAGGTAAGAAAGCTAAGAGTCTCATTCAAGGTTTGGTATTGATTTCGTGTTGGTGTATCTGGAAAGGTAGAAATAATATGGTTTTCAAGTAGATTAGACGAAGTCCGCAAGATATTCTAGGGGAGGTTAAATCGAGGGGTTTTGGGTGGATTAGAAATAGAACTTCTTGTAAATGTATTAGTTGGGGGAATTGTGTAAATATCCGTTGTATATGATGTAATTGTCTTTCCTTTGCTCGTTTGAGTCGGGGGAGTTGTTTGTTGTTTGGCATTTTGCCCGTTTGGGTCGGAGGTTTGTTTTTAATGAAGTTTACTTTAAAAAAAAGTTGTCTATCCTTGTGACTTTTTTAAGGTGTTAAAAATGAGTTTTAAGAAGTTAGGGGCTATGCAGTTAATAGTGGCGCTATAGCGGTGCTATAGAGGTTAGCGGACGTCTGGGTTTGTAGCGGTCCAAATAGCGGTGGCTCATAGCGGTTCCGCTATTAGCGGCGCTATAGCCCGCTATTTGGCCGCTATTTGGAAACCTGTATAGCGGTCAAAGTCAAATTAGGTCAAAGTTTGAAAAAATCGGTCAAAAGTCGCCTATAATCGGACCAAATCGGTCAAAACTGGATCAGATATTAGTCAAAATTTGACCAAATCGGTTAAGTGAAACGAATTGTTACCCTAATTCGAACAAAAATCAGTTGTTGATCCTTGATTTTGAACCATTGTAGAGATAACTGGGTACTATGCTTGATGAAGAAGAGAGGGGAGCGGGGAAAACGGCGTATGATGAAAGTGGGGATGATTAGGGTTATTTAAGTTTGGGTATTTTAACATATAACCCCCTCCATCTTCATTAGTTTACGTTTGGTCCTCATACTTGTGAATTTATATATAAAAATATAAAATTAATGGTATATGTGTATAATATATATAAAAATACATAAATTATGCATGGTATAAAAATTACCGCTATATCACCGCTATAACCTATATATCATATAGCGGACCTTGACCGCTATTCGATTTTGGACCGCTTTAACTGCTTAGGTCAGGGGATTTTGACTTTTGCAAAATTCAAATAACTTTTTGTAAAAGTCAATAAAGAGGTTGATAATAGCCGAGTTATTTATTTTATAATTATCAATCTCTTGTTTCCTTCAACGAAAAGCCCAATTATTTATTTTATTCATTTGTTTCCTTCAGTTATGTATTGCAAACGAAGAGTTGGATAAAATGCTTGAGTGAATGAATTTTTTTTAGCCATAACGTTAGATTACCACCTTTTAGCGGACAAGGTAATTAGGAGACCTAGACTAGAGGTGCTAAAAATAATAAGTTATTTAAGCGTAGCCGGTTAATAATCAAAACACTTACCGGTTATTAATCAATAGAGGAGTAATCTGACGACGGGCCTCACTGGTGGCCCAGTGAATCCGTCTTGAGCTTTCATCGTTTGGGTCCATAAATAAGCCCAATCCGGGTGTTTTCCCTTAAAAAGTATATATGTGTAAAAGGCGGGAAACAAGAAGGGATCCAAGGCTCTGCAAGATATTAAATGCACGACGGAGAGAGAGAGAGAGGTCACCGCCGGAGACAGACTCTCGCAACTGGCTTCATTAAATGAAATCAGAATCTGGCCGTTGAGACTCAGACACGTGTCTGAGTCTCCCAAGGTCCTCAAGAGTCCGTTAGATGGTCATGATGGTGTCTCCAAGAAAGATAAGTAGCCCTTGTTATATAAGGAAGGTAAGCTAACTCGATACAGACACAGAAAATCACTCTCATTAAATACATTGCTACCTTATTAATTCCGACAACCTCGGATTGTATTTACCCTCCCATATCTATTCACACACATAAGAATTCACACCAAGGAGGATGTTCTGACGGCTACACTCGTCAAAATAAACTTCTCGTCATCTCCGGCAAGTTTACTTACTCTCACGCCGGAGCTTGGTCACGGATTCCCCCTTCGGGGTCCTCCGTGACGAGTCTAACGGTTTTCTTTCTTGTAGGACATCAAAACAAGACTCTTACAACGTTAGCGAGACTCTTTAACCGTCGTCGGTGACCTGAGGGCTCATCAGTGACCTGAGGGCTCGACATAATCAATGGTGGGTTTTTAAACCAGAGGTTAGTAACGGGTTTAGGAATTTTTAGAAGTAACTGTTTCTTTAACTTACTTTAACCGGTTAAGCAATCATTTTTTTAAAGGGGAAATGGATTTTATCACCCCCAAACTAATCAATTTTGGTTGTTGTCACTCTCAACTTTCACTTTGGCTCCCACCACCCCCAACTTAACACTTCGTGTGTCCTGTCACCCCGTCGTTAACTAAACACTAACTACGTTAGTTTTTTTATGTTGATGTGGCCAATATTTGATGACGTGGCTTGTTTTTTTATGAGATGGTAAGGTGACGTGGATCTAGAGCAAAATAAAATAAAACACCCTTAACCCACCTTTCACCTTCCTTCACCGTATCTTCAAGTCTTCTGTCTTCAACTCAACCATCATCACCACCGTATAACACATTTCCCCACCATCACAGAATCCGTACCAGTAACCCCGTTCGGTTACAGTTCCACAATTAATCTCAACGGTTTCACCAGATCTAATCAATCGCTCCTTGGCATTTGTTCGAATCAATTCAGCATCGTTAACACTGGTTTCAGCTTCACATACCTAATTTCTGATTGACGAGATCTTGTTGACACTTTTTCTGACTAAAAATCCTATGAACAGTGCCTGAATCTTCAAGGTTGTTGCTGATTTGGTGGTTAGTGATGAGGGTTTTTGTGGTTGTTTGGATGAAAAGAAGTGAACCGGTATTTGTATTACTTCCGGTGTGATGGACCGGTGGTTTTGCTGGACCGGACGGGATAGATAGGCTCTGAAGAATGGATCGTCGAACATGATGTAGGGTTTGATGGTAACAATAAGATGAAATTTGTATGTAGTGATATAGATTAAGTTGTTAATAGATGATGAAGATTCGAAAATTTGGGCCTTTAAAATGACCACATCAGCATGCCATCTAAAGCAAAAATGACCACATCAGCATAAAAAACTAACCTAGTTAGTGTCTGGTTAACGACGAGGTGATACAGCCACCTAAATGTTAAGTAGAGGGTAGTGTGAGCCAAAATGAAAGTTGGGAGTGGTATTGGCCAATTTTGCTTAGTTTAGGGTGATAAAATCCATTTCCTTTTTTTTTAAACCCGAACTAGCCATTAGAGAATGTTAGAATGTCATTGTAAAACGGCCGGATAGTTGTTAAAGAGTCGTTACATCGGTTTACTTGCTTATTTTCACCCCCATAACTGAAAAACCATTTACGAAATCAAAAATCGCAAAAAAAAAAGCATTCAAAGTTTCCTATGTTTGAAATGGATACCTCGGGTGCTCATGATTGGCTTGGTGTTGGTGGTTCCTCGAGTGATGTAAGCGTGAAGGCAAATGACGAATGATTATATATTAAAGACGACTCTACAGTTAACCAAACTAGTTATAAAAAATCGAAATGTGCACCTCTAACTTAGACTTGTGGTTCTGCCCGAAGATTAACCAATAAGGTAAGGGTGGAGGGGGCACCTGCGAGTACCCCTGTCCGCGTAGGATTTAATGTGCGGTCAAACCGTCGCAGGCGTCGAGTATGTTGTGCGGGTTGTAGTCACTGGAGCGGGTATGTGGTGTGATGTGTGTGGAGATAAGAGAGCGGGTATGTGGGTTGTGGCCTTCGGGTAGTTGACGTGACACCGTTGTATTAATTGGTGGGAGTGTATCTTCGGTGAGTACCCCCTCCACCCTAATAAAGGTTTTAGTTTTATGACCGGTTGACTGGATCAATTAGATTAACCGGTACCGAAATTCATCAAAACTGGGTACCGGCACCGAAATATTCGGTACGGTACGAGATCAATACGGTACCAATATTTGAAGGTAAAATTCGATATTTTACTGGTACCAATACTTAAAGTACCGATATCGAAAATGCCAAAAAATAGATACCGATACCAAAAAAAAATCGATACGAGAAATTCTAAACCGGTGGTACCCACTACCAAATGTTCGTCTATATTAGATGGCACAAGCTGCTTTTTCCACGTGCACCGTTTGATCACATATTACATCGTTCCACCACCTCTCTCCCCAAATCCTCCACTCTCTGCCTGTAAAAACCCTAGAAATTCGTATCCTCAATCTGAATCAAAATGTCAGACAACATACCGTTTGAAATCCAGGTGGAAATCATGAAAAGGCTTCCTGTGAAACCGCTGATTCAATTCCGATCCGTTTCCAAATCATGGAAGTCTATGATCGATAGTTCTCGTTTCATTGCTGATTATAGCAGCCACGTGCAACATCTATTTGTAAGTTATGACAATCAGGTTGGTCGTAATGTTGAGCGGAAATATGTTTCAATTCTTGATAATGATAGTTTCCCTCAACACAGGGTTTCCCCCACTCTCCCCCCACTGGTTAATAACCTTAAATATCCTATCATAATCGGCAGCTCTCATGGCTTGTTGTGTTTGGAAAGTATTTATCATGATGGTCCCTTCCCTGGAAAGGAAGTGGCTGTGGTTTGGAACCCTTCAATTAGAAAAGCAGTTGCTATTGTTTTGCCTAATTTGGGAGTAAATGTATCTGCAACCCTTTTAGGTTTTGGGGTTTGTGGTGAGACTTGTGATCCTAAGATTGTCAAGATTAAACATATTGGTTGGAGGAAGGATATAGAAAGTATACCTGATAGCATTCCACGACAAGTTGAGGTTTTCTCGTTAAGCGCAGGGGCTTGGAGAACTCCATATGGTAGCAATCTACCTCGTACATCAATTAGATTTCGTTATCCTAATGTAGTTATAGATGGCTTTCTGTATTGGCTTGTTACGGAAAGAATTACCGTGGATGGTGGACTCGAGGATTATAACTTGATTATCTCATTTGATATCACAAGTGAAGAATTTAAAGAAGTAAATCTTCCAGATAGTTTAGCCCATCTGGATCATATGAAGTTGTCTATGTCTAAGCTAAGGGAGTCTCTTGTTGTGATTGAAGGCAATGCAGAGGCCTACAGTCCGGTTTCCGTTGTATGGATGATGGAGGGTGGTGTAGAAAAGTCGTTTACAAAGTTGTTCAATATATATACACCGGCTGCATCAGGACTTTTAGAAGTACTGGGATCTACGAAACGTGGTCAGCTTATAACGGAAGTTGTAGAACATCCCTATATACCGCTTGATGATGCACCGCTTGTTGTTTATGAACCCGAATCTAGACACATCAACAGTCTTGGGATAACTGGAACAAGTTCCGCATTTTTTGTGCATCGCTACGAGGAAAGACTACTTCTACTTGATCATCCAGATTTTATCATCTATAACAATAGTAAAGGCTACATTTTTAAACCTGAGAGCTAAAAGGATAAAGGTTTTTGAAGCATACAAGCAAGAAGCCATGTATAAAGCAATAGCTTGGAAACACTTTTGACTTTTCATACTCTTATCTATGCAACACAAGATGATCTTTAGTTTTAAAATGATTTAATTTCATAACTTCAGTCATTTCATATTTGATTTGCCTTTAATCACCCAATCAATTCAACCGCATGTCTTTTTTGTATAACTAGAATAGACCTCACATAAAACGTGTTAGTTTGTCGTAGAGTGACTAAACAGGTGATTTGTTTGCAGATGTTTACACTCTTTAACACGAACAGGGTGCCTTTTTTTTTCTGTGTTTAGACACTAGCTTACTAATCAAGTTATATAATATCATGGATTTAGCTATCCACTATCAGTGTTCTTGTTGTTTTGGATAGCAAGATTCCTGTTGTTATCGTGATTATGGTATGCATTTAGTATTCGTCTACTGGTCTAAGATTCCCGTTGTTTTCATGATTATGTGATGCACTTATGATTCATCCTGTGTTCAAAATAAGGTCTAGTATGGTAAAACTCCCAACCACTATGATCTATTTGCTGTCTAAAGAGCTGGACCGGTAGGTTTATTTTATAGCCAACAATATGAAATAGATCTATACATCAATCTTTGCGTTAAATAAGTTTAGTTACAAATAAAAGATTCAACATATAGCAAAAATGATATAGTCAAATAAATTTTTTTATATTAACCGCAGCTGCGACTATTATAAATAGCAATGCAGGTGTGACACTACCCTTGCAATCAGGTGTTACACTACCCTTGCAATCAAATGTGAAAAGGGTTCGAAAACGCTTTTTTTGTGTGTTTTACATATATTATTTTTTAGTGTTAAAACGTTAGCAAGTTAAAATACCATCTAAGCACCTCAGTGCTTTTTGAAAACAAGCACACCTTAGAAAGAAAGATAATTCAGATCGAATTTTAACAAGATAGCTTGTAGGCAGGAGTGTTCAATATCCGGTTTGAAACCAAATAAAACAAAACTGAAATGATTCAGACCGAGCTTAGAAACTGGTTTTTGTTTCAGTTTCAAGAGAAACCTAGGCTGTTAAGCGGTCTTTTGCATGCTACATAATCAACTGGATCTACAATGTCTTTCTATTTTGAAATTTAAGACTCACCAATGGAATTCATTCATTGTTTGATTTCAATCTTGACAACTATGAGACTGAATCAGCAGTCAAGTTGGAGCATCAATAACTCTGACTGAAGTTACTGAATTTTTTTAAAACCCAAGAACAAATTTACAAATCGGTTTTGATGTTTTAAACCGAAATCCAAACCAAATTGGTTTTGAATTAACAATCTATTTGACCCGATATTTATATAACCAAAACTGACCCATTTATAGATAAACGGGTTGAAACGGGCACCTCTATGCAAAACTCATAACAGATTGACAGTTTGGTATGCTAAGAACATATATAATTGAAAGTGGAAAGAGGAAGGTGTGGCATACATTGTAGAGATTCAGCAAAATAACCTTTGAAGAATATTCGGGTTGAGCCTTTGTAGGGATTCAGCCTGGCCCACTAGTTTGGCAATTAACCCAGTTACGCGATCCATGTACAAAATGTAAAGCCCACATCTGCTTTCTAAAAGCTGAAGTCCTTTTCTAGCATGGAGGAATGAAGTCACCCACTCTTCAAACAACTCTAGCATAGTTACAGTTGAATGTTTTATTATTATGATGTACCCGTACGGTTTACAACCACACAGAACTAACTTGTCAATTTGAATCTATAAGGTGGTAATGTAATTAGCATATGATACAAAAAGCATGCTTACCAGTTGCAAAACCACTTCTCTTTGACCAACTTATCAGGTAGTCCGATACTAAAAACTCAATAAGCTGGATCCTGCCAAATACATAGCACATGTGACAAAGTTATCGTGTTAGGGTATGAAAGTTGTGACTATACGAATTATGGTACATAAAATGGAACTTTGAGGTTGATGCATTGTTCCAACATGCAGGCTAAGTACACCTGTGGGTATCTTGTGCTGGTAAAAAATAGCCCGAAATAATATTGTATTGAGTTTATCTAATAGGCGCCAACATCATTTTTAAATTTTAAATTGTTATTCACACAATCTTTTATATTTGTAAAGAGATAATCTCTCCACACAATTAGCTGGTCTACTCTTGTATATATTTAGAATATTGTTAATGGAAAGAGACACAGAACTTTGACCATTCCTTACATGGTATCAGAGCCTAATTCACGATCCCCTTTCCAGCCGTGATTTCTCGCAGCGAGGTCGTTTCCGGGGCTCGTCCTCCGGACGTGGTCGCTCCACACATCCTAGACGCCCGCCCCATTGTCAATTGTGTCGAAAAGAAGGACATTACGCAAGTGCTTGCCCTAGCCTTGCTAGTTATGCGCAAAGGGCACCATCTTTAGACGCAAACCTTGCACAGGCCTTTCAAGCTCAGTGCAACATTGTTCAAAACACACCGGATTGGACCGCCGATACTGGTGCAACCACCCACATGCTACCTTCATCAAATGGCCTAGATAATATCTATGACTCGGGTAAATCTTTTGTCACATTTGGTAATGGTGAATCCTTACCCGTAACAAAAATCGGAAACACCACTATCAATGATACTTTACCCTTACGAAATGTCCTTGTTGTTCCCAACATCACCAAAAATCTCTTGTCCATAAGTCGTTTAACTAATGATTCCCCAGTTGATGTTTTATTCTCTAATCATTTTTTTCACATACAGGATCGAAAGTCAAAGGAAGTCATCGCTAGAGGCACTTGTGAAAATGGCTTTTATGTTCTATCGCAAGGTCACAAGTCACTCGTTGCCGCTCTTTCGGCATCACATCTTCATGCATCGTTTGATAAATGGCATAGTCGCCTAGGACATGTCTCTTTTAATATTGTTTCTGGTTTGAATAAACGTGGCCTTGTTTTTGTTACATCTTTATTGCCTAAACCAGTTCTATGCTCATCATGTCAACTATCTAAAGCACATCGACTACCGTTTATTGATAACCCAAAACGATCACTAAACGTGTTAGACTTAATCCATTGCGATCTTTGGGGTCCGGCACCCATCGTATCCACAGACGGTTATGCATATTATGTGATTTTTGTCGATGACTTCTCACGGTTTACATGGTTTTATCCATTAAAATCTAAGTCCGAATTTTATAACATACTCGTAAATTTTTTAAACCTTGTTCAAAATCAATTCTCATGTAGTGTCAAAGTTTTCCAAAGTGATGGTGGAACGGAATTTACAAACAATCGTGTTCAACAAATTTTTCATCAACATGGTATACAACATCGGTTATCATGTCCACATACTCCGCAACAAAATGGACGAGCCGAAAGAAAACACCGTCACATCACGGAAACGGGACTAGCCATGATGTTCAATTCGCATGCTCCCGCAAACTTGTGGGTTGACGCCTTCACTTCCGCCACATACATCATAAATCGCCTACCGACACCCTTACTTGAAAATAAATCTCCATTCGAGGTTCTTTTTAATCAACCTCCATCCTATGCACATTTTCGAATATTTGGTTGTCGTGTCTTCCCATATCTTCGGGACTATGCCAAGCACAAGCTTCTACCAAGAAGTGCCCCTTGCATATTCATTGGCTATAGTCCTAAACATAAAGGGTATCGATGTCTCGAACCAACCACGTCACGTATCTACATCACTCGCCATGCGAAATTTGATGAAGAGAATTTTCCATTTTCGGGTATTGTTGCTAAAACTGATGAAGCTTCACTAATTTTTTCCAACTTTGATGACAATATTCCCATACCCACTCCAACCATTGAACACTTGCAACAACCAAATACCCCACTCACACAATCCACCACCTCTACTGGTCCCACAAAAAATAAAAATTCACATCCCTGTTCCATTTGTCCTACATCTTTTACCACCCCACAAACCCATCCCACTCAACAAATTGACCCACCATCACCCAACCCTCTCTCGAACTCCTCTCAGCCTGACCCAATTTCACCAGGCCCACTCTCACCTGGCCCAACTTCATTCACCTCCATACCACTCGACTCTATCCCATCTAGCACATCTTCTCATGGTCCACTTAATTCATATCAACCCATCACCGTCCCTGGCCCACCAAACAATCTCCCACAAGAAAATCCCACTTCCCATCCTTCATCCACTACTCAACAACAACAACCTCCACCTTCTTCAACCTCTTCTCATTCCATGACCACTCGGTCCAAGTCGGGTATTTTTAAGCCGAAACACTTTGCACATCTAACCGAGTTCCACTCAAACCAATTACACCATGCATTATTTGCAACTCATGTTCCAAAGGGTTTCAAAACCGCATCCAAGAATCCAAAATGGGTGGATGCCATGAATGATGAACTTCATGCCCTTCGCAACAACAACACATGGGAACTTGTTCAACGCCCGCCTCACTCAAATGTCGTAGGTTCAAAATGGATCTATCGAATTAAATATAAGGCGGATGGATCTCTTGACCGTTACAAAGCACGTCTAGTAGCGCAAGGTTTTACCCAAGTTCCCGGGCATGACTACTCATACACTTTTAGTCCCGTTGTGAAGGCATCCACAATCCGTGTTGTCCTAAGTCTTGCCACAATTTATAATTGGGAGCTTTGCCAACTAGGCGTTAATAACGCCTTCCTTAATGGTCATCTTACCGAAACGGTATACATGGAACAACCGCCAGGATTTGTAAACCCAAAATTTCCAAATCATGTGTGCAAGCTTAATCGGGCTCTATACGGACTCAAACAAGCACCCCGTGCTTGGTTCCAACGGCTTAGTGCTTTTCTTGTGCAACTTGGTTTTAATTGCAGTAGAGCCGATCCATCACTCTTCATTTATAAAAAGGACACGGTTCTAATTTATTTACTTGTGTATGTTGATGATGTTATTCTCACAGGTAATAACATGCACATTGTCAAGGAATTTACAAGCAGGTTGCACAAAGAATTCAAACTCAAGGATCTAGGAACCTTAAGTTATTTCTTGGGACTTGAAGTTTCACATACTCCCTCGGGTCTTTTTCTTAGCCAAGCTCGATATGCTTATGATATTCTATCTCGAGCGGGACTTCTTGACTCCAAACCGGTTGCTACTCCGCTTACCACAACCGACACTTTTGTCTCTACGGGTACTCCTTTTCATGATCCCACTCTCTATCGCTCGTTAGTCGGTGCTCTCCAATATCTCACAATAACCCGACCCGACTTATCTTATGCCGTAAATCAAGCAAGTCAACACCTCCACAACCCAACCAATTCACATTTCCAACTAGTCAAACGGATTTTACGTTATGTCAAAGGAACTCTATCCTTTGGATTAACCTTTGATAAACCAAAGGAAACAACACTAGTTGGTTACTCGGATCCCGACTGGGCTCGGTGCATTGAAACAAGACGTTCAACTTATGGCTATTCAATCTATCTTGGAGGAAATTTAGTCTCTTGGAGTGCAAAGAAACAACCAACCGTATCTCGTTCAAGTTGTGAATCTGAATATAGGGCAATGGCCAACACCGCGGCAGAAATTATTTGGCTTACTCATTTATTACGGGAACTACATGCACTTCCACCGGGACGTCCGACTCTCCTTTGTGACAACAAGAGTGCATTATTTCTAAGCCAAAACCCGGTTTCACACAAACGAGCTAAGCATATAGATATAGATTATCACTTCATACGGGAATTGGTCTCCGCATGTCATCTTTGCACAAAGTTTGTTCCAACCAAGCTCCAGGTAGCCGATATCTTCACAAAAAGTCTCCCACGCCCACTTTTTGAACGCTTCCGTCTAATGCTTCGAGTAGGACCTCTACCTGTTTCGCTTGAAGGAGGGTAATAGGCGCCAACATCATTTTTAAATTTTAATTTGTTATTCACACAATCTTTTATATTTGTAAAGAGATAATCTCTCCACACAATTAGCTGGTCTACTCTTGTATATATTTAGAATATTGTTAATGGAAAGAGACACAGAACTTTGACCATTCCTTACATTATCATCTATGAAAAAGTTGAGTGTCATTAGGCCTGTGGACGAACCGAACGAACAAGAATGCGGGTATGTTCGTGTTCGTTCATTTAACTTTAAATAACGAACACGAACACGAACATGTAATCGAACACATTTTTTGTTCAAGTTCGTTCATTAAGAAAACGAGCATTTTCTTGTCCGTTTAAAGCCTAAACGAACTGTTCACAAAACGTAAATGGACATAATCAAACAAACTTATAGGTACCTAATTGACCAAACATAAACGAACATAAAGTAGTTTTTTAACTTGTTAACAATGTAGTGATTTATTACGATAAGTTCAATTCGGAAACCCATTTTTTATTACTAGGAAGCCCAATTACTAATTAGTTATTTCTATATAAGTAGTTAGAAATCCCCTTTAGAATTTATATTTATACAAATACAACTACTTATATATTTATTAAAATTTAAATGAACACAAACACACGTGAATAAACGAACATAAATGAATGAACATAAACGGACATTCACGAACATCTATGAAAGAACAAAACGCGTGTTCGTACATTTAATTAGATGAAAAACAAACTTGTTCATGTTCGTTCGTTTATTTAAATAAATGAACATGAACGAACTTCCCGCTAATAGTTCACGTACGTTCGGTTCGTTTACAGGCCTAAGTGTCATACTTACAAATGCAGAGTTATTTAGTTCAGACGTGACACACAAACAGAAGCATCATAGACAGAACAAGAGGATTATTAGGAGATGATCATGGTTGATAATAACTTACAAAATGTACATATTGCTATGCAACTCGGGGAAAGTTGATTCAAATGGATCAAGAAACAGCAAATTTTCTGCTAGTAAACATATTCTTTGAGAAACTGCAAGAATAACTCGTTGCCCAATACATGACTCGCTTCCAAGCTTGCGAAGCAAGTGTTGAACATGGATCCGGGCATCATGATGGGCTTCTAACAAAGATACACAACAATACATTGAATATTTTGCATACTACTCTATCTGTATTGCACATTTGCATTACGGACCAGAAAGATACTTACCGTTTCCTTGTAGTGTAGTGCACATTTTCCGCACTATGTGTAGTGACAAGCTGCCAACGATCCCATCAACAGATTCAATATTCTTTCCCTTGGACAATGTATTATTGATCGCATCTTCAAAGACAGAACAAAGGGAAACAAACATAAGAATAAGTTACGCGTTTTAACAGGAACGAAGCAGGAGGTTTCTGCAAAAAAACATGTGGATTGGTGATATAAACATGGTATTTGTGCATGGTAGGTGAGCAGAGATATACTTCAAAATAAAATGAGAAAGATATACCCGAAATGAAGTCTACAGCTTGGTGTGACCAGTTTGCAAAATCACCATCATCTGGCTGCAACAATGGTAAAAAAAGTTGGATAAATTAAGCAGAATGATGGACCGAATGTCTAGAATCAATATTAGGTGACCAAAACACTCTTACAGTGTCACATAGCTCCACAAGAAAATCAGCCGAGGCCCTAAGTTGTTCAGTCTCCTCAGCTTTATTATCTGCCAATGCAAACAGTAGATAAAAATCAGATTGTTATATCTATCTGTACTGTCCAAACTATCAAACATCTCTCACTCATGTCATTGCATCCCGTTTGGATGGTTTTGTTATGTTAATGTATGTTATGTTATTGTTACATAGATAAATGGAAGGGAACTAGTTTATAAACTATCAAGGTAAAACCAGATTTCTATATAGTAACATGAAACGGTTGATGCAGAATTATCCTTTGCTAAATGATAAATTAACATGAACGTCAAGGAAATTGCATTTTCTGAACAATTAGAAGAACATGAAGTTTATTAGCAACAGTCCTAAAAGATTAACATTTATATGAAAGATACTAGTAGTGACTTATACCAGACAAAAATAATCTTTGTGTGGAACCATCATTTCTTCTTTTTCTTCGTTCCTTCAGTCTCACTGCACCAACGAGATCAATCAATAATATCACAGAACATGTAACACGATAAATCAACCACGTATTAATTTATGTAACCTTGTCTAAGAAATCTGCGACGTAACACATCCTTAAATCTCTCATCAAATCCTTCTCCTGATATCTCATTAGGGCTCAATTTCCCTAAATTGTCGAAGAAATAGCATTTGCAGGATGCACTCCCCGGGAACACTTCATGATGCATTCCGTCTGCACAAATTACACGTCACCTAAGATGGAACTGGAACATATATATTTGTCTAACATACACACACAAAGAGATATGAACCTTCCACTTCTACGAGATCTTGTTTGAGTCTGAGAATCTCTTGCTTACGCTCTTTTGCCTGTATTGCAGATTTACAAACAGAATGCTTAAATGTTCACATCGATCATCACAAACTATGCAACAAGTCAATAACAACTCAGTGATCTGACTTTGACCTACCTCAAAGCTAATTTCGATTCAATTGACAGTTTTCGCAATAGCAAAATGTTATAAATACAAACAGAATCCATAAATGTTCACATCGTTCACCACAAGCTATGCAATAAGTCAATAACAACTCCGTGACGAACTCGAAGCTAATTTCGATTCAACTGACGGTCTTTGCAAGAGCAAAACGTTATAAATACAAACAGAATTAAATGTTCATAAAAAACTATGCAATAAGTCAAAAACAGCTCAGTGACGTCACTTTGACCTAATTCGAAGCTAATTCCGATTCAACTGACGGTTTCTGTAAGAGCAAAACGTTATAAATACAAACAGAATCACAAGCTATGCAATGAGTCAATAACAAGTAATTTTGACCTAAATCGAAGCTAATTTCGATTCAACTGACGGTTTTCCAAGATCTATACGTTGTGAATGGGAAAAGATGAGAGGATGTACCTTGCGTTTCCATTTGAGAGCTTCAGAACTGGAGGTATCAGATGGAGGATGAGAAGTTTCAGAAGTTTTGTTCACGATCTTAGAACGAAGAAGAGCCATTGCTAGAGCGAGCTTCAACGGTTCGTCTGAAGCGGCGGTGGTGGTGGTGGTTTCCGACGCCATTTTCAGTTTTCACCGTTCCTTTCTCCCGCGCGGGAGCTCTGCAAATTAGATAGTTATGTAAACGACTAGTATTTATTTGGCCAAACTCACGAAATATAGACTAATAAATTTCCGAGTTAAATGCTTGGTTGTCCCTGTGGTTTTTAAAAATTTCAGACTTGGTACTAGTGGTTTACTAATTACACGCTTGGTCCCAAAAGTTGTCAAAAATACACTCGGTTGGTCCCCAGCCCTAACATCAGTTAAATATATCAGTTAACTATGTGTGAAATGACTATATTACCCTTAAACAATTAAAAACCTAAAACTAAGAATTAAAAAATTAAAAAACCCACTGCATATCATCTTCATCACCATCATCATCTTCATCACCAACCATTTTTCATCATCATCTGGGTCTCAATGTGGGATATGTTCCAGACAATCTCATCATTACTGCTTCAACCCAAATTCCACCATTTTTCTATAAAATTATCACTCAAATTCATTAAATTCTAATCCAAATCCCTCTAACAAACAAACAAACACCTGTAATTCGGTTCCGGTGTGATTCGATCATTCGATACGGCTTTCCGATCAATAACCTGGCGAATTCACCTCACTCGTCTTACAATATACCGTTAGATTTCTGCGCACCACCGCCTTCTCCGGTTTCCTCTGGCCGTAGATCTTCGGTAGCAACGAAATCCCCACGGAATTTCTCCACCGATCACTCCGTGTGCCGGATCTCGTGTTGCCAAATCGCGTATTTCCTCGACAAAATTTGAAGATCCAAAACCTCCCGAAGCTCGATTTTGAGCTTGTTAATCATGGAATTTCCGGTGAACTTTTGGCGTCGGTTGTGAAATCCGGTGGCGGAGTGTTTGAATTGTCACCGAAGAAGAAGAAGGTTGTTTCAAGATCGAATGAGAGATCGTATGGTTTCCCAGAACGAGAGACAGAGATGAGGTGTGGGTTTGTAATGAAGATGAAATGATGATGGTGATTTCTTTGATTTCTTTGATTTCTCTGAAGATGATGATGGTGATTTCTCTGATTTATGAGGATGGTGATGAAAAACCTTCCAGAGAGAGAGAGAGAGAGGTGGATGCAGTGGGTTTTGTTAATAAGCAAGGGTATTTTGGTCATTTAACATGGACTTAACTAAGATATTTAACTGATGTTAGGGCTGGTGTAACACCCCGAAAACGGGTTTGGTAATTAAACCCCGTTAATACAAAAGAGCGGGTAAAATACCGTTAGCGGTAAAGATTAACCCGGAAATTTATTAGGATTTAAATAAATAAGCCTAATAATTAATAAAAAGGAGAATAAATGCTATGAGAAAACAAAGTTATAAAAGGCCCGAATTAACGAGACTTAAAACATAACAGGTTATAACTTCCTGAACCCGTTATGGTAACTAGGAATAATTAACCTAGTTGGTAGCATGAGATCAAATGACTAATGGTGAGTTATAGCTTCAATTGGTCAAGATAAAACATGAGGGACTAATATTGCCGAGTGGGAAACTTGGTTTATTAAAACAAAAAAATAAAACACAACACACACACTTGGTGTGTGTGTGTGCGTGAAATCGTCCAGGAGAAGGAGCAAGAGCTCCAAACCCTAGCCCATCCAAATTCATCAAATTGGAGGGCCAAACGGCGCTTAAATTCACAACCGAACGTGGATTAACGATCACCAAGTCAAGGGGATCGTAAGGTATGTCGAATTTCTAACATTCATGAAGTTGTAAAAATTTGATAATCATCCTAATCGCGAATTAGGCATGGATTATAGAAGCTATGGCTAGATTAGTGATGTATACTTGCTTAGGAACGAAACCCTAAGTGAAAATCATACATAACATGCTATGAATTGAAGGATTTGATGAATTAACACACTTAGATAAGTGGGTTTTAATGTTATGATGAAATTGATGATATAACTATGCTTAGAATCAACATGCATGATAACAAATAGAAGGTGTTCGATTAAACCATGAATTTGAGTACAAGATCATACTTCTCATGAAATGGGTTTTGTATGATATAAGAGAATTGATGTTAAGATCGTGATATAGATGCTTGAAATCAAGTTACCTAGTAGTTAGTGTGTAAAATTTGATTTCGTTAAGAGTTCGGATGAAATGCCTAAGCGAAATTCAATAAACCAAATGTGCATTGAATAAGTTGATAAGTCGATTGACTTAAAAAAAAAAAGTCAAACCGACCAAGTATATGATCGAATGATAAATTCGATATAAGAAGCGTAGGATGGAATAGTCGTAAATGATTATGACTAACTTAACCATCTTACAATTTCAATGATAGTTTGACGCTTGGCAAGCTAGGTGAAAGCTTGGGGAAGGAAGCGGGTCAACGAATCAAGAATAAAGGAAAAGCGTAATTCGGATGCAAGGTAAGTATAGCTTACACTAGTCACATATGTTGGAATATTCTTTGTGGTATTGATTACGAATAAGACAAATACCTAATTGAGATATGGTGTTCCGGCGTGTAGTCGTACGGAACAAGATAATCAAATATGATAAGAAACCATAGTGATGGCTAAAAATGAGTTAAATCGGTAATTCGATCATATTATGACGAATGAAACATGTACTTTTAAGGGTTACCATTTAAGGTAAATCATGATAACTAATAAGGGTAAAATGGTAATTTGGTCACTCGTTGACAATAATTGTTGGTTTTGAAAGATACTTTATTTCGAAAGCCTTGTTAGGCCAAAAAGTGTTAAGAAGTGATTTATAATTAAAATGACCGCACGATGTAAACTGGAGCGAGTCGTGTAGGCGAGATGGCAATAAGCTTCATCTCGCCAATATAATCGGTCAATTAAATCAAACGGGTCAAAAGGGTGAAAATATCACCTTTTGACAATATCGACTAATGGTTTGTCGAGTTGTATGATTTCAGGAATAAATATCAAATGGATACTTACATCGCTATTACTTATCGGTTACTAAGGCAAGGTATCGAAACGGGTCAATAAGTTGACCCGAGCCAGGTACGTGTAAATATGGTTGTGGATAACATACTTCATGGCCAAATATGTAGCGAAAGCCCTTCGTAGTAAGTGAGGGGCTAATGTTGACTAAAACGCCCTTGAAGGGTAAATTGGGCAAACGACCCATAAAGGTTGGTTAGGAACTTATATTATGATTTTGTAACCTTTAGATGCGTATGAAAATCGTAGGCATAAACTATCAAGGGTTAAATGCATTAAAATGTGTATTACAGCAAAAATAACCTATTCGAGGGATAAAACTCGGAATAAATAGTCTATTACATTAAATCCACCACGTTCAAAGTTGTGGTGGAAGACTAACCAAAATGAACGAGTGGAATTATGAGGCATAAGGTAAATGAGCGAAATTATGCTTAAAAGGACATAAATGCCCTTAACGGGTCAAAATAAGCACTTGAGTATAAGCGGGTTTAAAATGCGTAGGAAACCCGTGGTTTGAGCCAAATATGATAGACAATATAGAAATTAGGAGATTCACGAAAATTTGGGATCAAACAAACAAGTTTGTTTGATAAATACATGAATGGGTCAAAATAGGTAAATTTTAATTTAAGCCTAAAGCTTAAAACTCTATAAATTTGTCAATCCGGATGTCGGATGTTAACTCCATAAGATGGAGAATCAAATTACAATCACGTAGGAAGAAACGGTAGGTCAAACGGACAAGCGGATTAAAAGTTATGAAGGTTTTCGTTTTAGAAAACGGCAAACTTGGAAAATCCTGCAGAGGCCACCGTAAGTTACGGTAGCCACCGTAACTTACGGTAGCCTTAAAATCTTTACGCCACATATCCACTGATTTACGGTGGAAAAATCAATATCCAGGGGCTACCGTAAATTACGGTAGCCACCGTAATTTACGGTAGACCCTGTAACAAAAATGTAATTTTTAATCAGTTTCGCTTTCCGGACTCGTTTAGACACGTTTTAGACTCCGTATGACTAAAGCATTTCATGTTTATGAAATGTAGGTACATTTTGGATGCCGGAAGACGATCAAGCTCAACAAAGAACCGAACACAATAAAGATTTCATGCTTTCGCACATTGCCTCGTCGTAAATTTTAAACGACGAATCTGATCACGTTATGTCGAATAACTTATGGTTTGTAAAAGTTTTAATAAATCCATATTTTTATAGTATGTGTAGTCTTAACTGCACATCTAATTGTTGGTATTTACATGTAAAACCGTTAAATAGCAACTAGGGTGTTACAAGTTGGTATCAGAGCCCTGGTTTAAGAGATTCAAGTATGGTGGGAAAACTATGCTTGGACTTAAACCTTATGCTCTTAATAAAGATTGGTGTTCAGTTCGATGCTTGATCGCAAATCCGGTAAGTGCATGTATGTTAATCGTTTAGCGTATTAAAGTGTTGTAAACAACACATAGGGTTATCGTGTAATACACGTTACCCCAATTAAATAATAGATATAGCTAACAAAATTTCGTGCGTTGACACATATAGTAGAAAAGCCTTGTATTATGATACGGGCATTTAGTAAAGTTGACATTACTAACTTTTGTAAATGTCTTAATTGAAGGACACTTGCATTTAAAGATGACAAGAGTTGAACAAATTACGGATATGATAGAGGAACGGTCCGAAGTATGACAAGAGGAGCATGCTCACCAAGGGCTAAATCGCGTAACGACCGCGAACAAGGTTAATGGCAGGGAACGCCCGACGGGGCAAGCATTACCAGGTGCACGCTTTTAAATATAATCGCACAAATAGCAATATGCAATAAACAAGTAGAGAGTGATTGTTGCATATGTAAATTAGAAACTTCGAAAACCTGAATAGAAATACATATCCAGGATATTATTTCCAAGAAAACTAAATAGAGGCGTTACTTACATAGGGCGTGATGTGAAAACTATAAAAAGGTCATGTATGTCATGTGTTAATCGCTTACTCTGGCCAAGTAAGTAGTGGCATATGATACCATGAGTTTCTTATAGCGGACAAATTTACATCCGATGTAGTAAGGGCGGGGTGAATGGGACTAACTTAAAAAGTACCCAAATGAATCAAATGAGCAAAATATTTGATAATAATGTAAACGCACAGCCGGGTGACGGAAGCGTATTACATAGTGATGATGAGCCCGAGTGAAGGGACAAAGATTAATGTAAAACGATTAAAGTACGCACTTGGAGGGGGTGTACTTACACTCGAACCCGGAAAATGCAAATATGCCTCTTAACGGGCCGTTTTTGGTAAAACGTCAAACTTGAGGACAAAGTCGGAATATAAAATGAAGCGAGGTCTTAATGCGTACCGGGAGGGTTGCAATAATAACGACTTCGGTAAAACACCCGGATGATGGGTAAGAATTAAACACATGCGTAGACCGAGAAACGGGAACTCGGATGGAAAGTTAAAAGACTCGGGTTTTGAGTCATAACTAAAAGACGACAAGATAATGTAAATAGAAATTTTAAATAAGTTATGTTCAAGTATTTTGTCACAACCCCCGATCCCTGATCCCCGGGAACGGGCGGACGTGATCACAGATTTTGGTGGTATCAGTTTATTTAATCTCGCAGCGGAATTTACATCAGGACCGTAGTTAGGAAATGTTTATCAGAGTAAAACCACCATACTTGATATTAATAAATACATGGGCAAAACCCAAGTTTCTTATTACAATACATTTATAGGGATAAACCCTATTTTATTGAATTTAAAACATCGTTTATTAGGTAACTTTTATAGCCACATTTTCCCAAGCCTTCAGTACTCTCCAGCTGGCTTTTCATTAATTGGTTGTTCACATTGTGTTACCTGTAACGTGTTTTAAAAACATTTGTCAGTCGGAAATACTGGTGAGAGAATCCCAGTTTAATCAAGAAACATTTTATCAATTAAAACAGTATTGAGAGCGATCACATTGTTTATTTCTACACAATTACTCATTCAGTATTTGCCACTCGACCGGATCTATGGCTATGGTCAAATTACCCATTGGCTAACTCGTCGTCCAATGGTAATGCACTGTCATTCAGACTTACTACTACTCGTAGTAAATTTTGTATACAAAACCCCATAATACCGGCAGTAATTGAAGAACTACAAAGACTCAATCACCGCTTAATCACATTATAAAACATTAAGGTTTTGTAAATTATTCCAAAAACATTAACAAAAAGAGAATAAACTCACATTGCTATCTTAGGCTTTTCGTAAGGGTTTCCTGGCTATAATCTATAATTTACACAAATGTACATTGATTAGTACCATAACCCTTTGAAATTATTAATGATACCTTCCCCGAGACGGCATTCCAACAACTACGTCGGGCAGAACCACGACAGTTGTTACGGAACCCTAAATCAATCGGGCAGCGTAACTGTTATGAAACCGGGGTTATAATACTTACAATGGAGCAGAACCTCGCTAATTAGGGGTATAATACCCAAAATATTACTTCCAATATCAGAGATTTCGAGATTGAGAATGAAATGTGAGCGACGGAATTCGTAAACTGATGCCTGCTATTTATACTTGTGTAATTAGGTTCTGTCGCGGCCCGCGTGAAAGACAAGTAGGGCTTACGCGGCCCGCGTCAAAGCTAGTCAACGAACTAGCTTAGCTGAGTCGTTGAGTAGGTCCGCCACGATGTCGACACATGTCGGCCTCTGGTGCGATCGCGTGTACAGGTCTCTCGCGGCCCGCATGAATTAAACCTAACCCTTACGCGGCCCGCATGAACTAAAGAAGTCAGCGGAGTCCACATCTGGTCTTAATACGGCCCGCATGAGCTTGAGGTGGGATCCTACGCGGCCCGCCTCAGCTCTAATTTCAGATTTTTATTTTATTTTTATAAACTATAACATAATACGAGCTTGGTTTTCGCATACAGGGTGTAATAATAAACATATTAAAACATTTTATAGTATATCAGAGAGTCGGAAATATTATAAGGGTATTGATTTTACCGAGGGTTGTTACATTCTACCCACCTTGTTTTAGAGCTCGTCCTCGAGTTCTACTGAAACAAGTGCGGATATTTCCTCTTCATTTCTGACTCGAGTTCCCATGTGTACTCAGGTCCTCTTTTGGATTCCCACTTCACTTTGACTAGAACTAGTCTTTTATGTTTGAGATTTTTGATTTTCCTATCTTCAATTTGTAGAGGTCTTTCTACAAACTTGAGTTGTTCATTTACCTCTATATCCTTAAGAGGCATTATCAGTGATTCATCAGCTAAACACTTTTTAAGATATGAAACACATCATGTATTCCTGCCATTTCCTCTGGCAATTGTAGCTGATAGGCTACAGGTCCTATTCTTCTAATAATCTTAAAAGGTCCAACATACCTGGGACTTAACTTTCCCCGTTTGATGAATCTTACCACTCCTTACCAAGGAGAGACTTTCAACAACACTTTATCTCCTACTTGAAATTCTAACGGCTTGCATCGGTTATCAGCATAACTCTTTTGTCGATCACGTGCTGCTTTCAGTCGTTCTTTGACTTGAATAATTTTATCAGTTGTTTCCTGCACTATTTCAGGTCCAGATAGTTGCTGTTCCCCAATTTCTGCCCAACAGACTGGGGTTCGACACTTTCGTCCATAAAGTGCTTCGAATGGTGCAGCATTGATACTTGTGTGATAACTGTTATTATAAGAAAATTCTATTAAAGGTAAGTGATCGTCCCAATTACCTCCAAAGTCAATTACACAAGCTCTAAGCATGTCTTCCATTGTCTGAATTGTTCTTTCACTTTGTCCATCCGTTTGTGGGTGATAAGCCGTGCTTAGTTTTAACTTGGTTCCCATTGCTTTTTGGAAACTTGACCAAAAATGAGATGTAAATCGACTATCTCTGTCAGAAACAATTGATAAAGGAATGCCATGTAAAGAAACAATTTCATTTACATACAATTTAGATAATTGTTCCATACTAATTGTTTCCTTCATTGGTAAGAAATGAGCTGACTTGGTTAATCTATCTACAATCACCCAAATTGTATCATTTCCTTTCCTTGTTTTGGGTAATTTAGTAACAAAATCCATTGTTATTAATTCCCATTTCCACACCGGCATTTCTAATTGCTGTAACAAACCTGAGGGTTTTTGATGTTCAGTTTTAACTTGTGAGCAAGTTAAACATTTAGAAACATAAATTGCTATGTCCTTCTTCATTCCTATCCACCAGAAATTTTTCCTTAAATCCTGGTACATTTTATCACTTCCTGGATGCATCGTATATTTAGACTTATGAGCTTCTTCTAATATACGATTACGCAGGTTTCCTAATTTAGGTATCCACATTCTCTTTTTATGGAACCTCCAAATTCCATCTGTTCCTTGTTCCAATTCCTTTAGCATACCTTTTAATTTTTCAGAATCATCCTTAATTACTGATTCTTGTGCTTCTCTTATCTGATCATTTAAATCTACTTGCAGATTTAATTTAAGAGAACGTACCCTTTTTGGCTTTTCATGATATTTTCGACTTAAAGCATCTGCCACTACATTTGTTTTTCCTTCATGATACTGGATATTACAATCATAATCACTAAGAAATTCCATCCAGCGTCTTTGTCTCATATTCAACTCCTTCTGTCCGAAAACATACCTTAAACTCTTATGATTAGTAAATATGGTAAACTTACTACCGTAAAGGTAATGTCTCCAAATTTTAAGAGCAAAAATTATAGCTCCTAATTCTAAATCATGGGTTGAATAATTCTCTTCATGATTCTTAAGTTGTCTAGATGCATAAGCTATAACCTTTTGACGTTGCATCAATACACATCCATAACCTAATCTAGAAGCATCACAATAGACTACGAAGTCTTCAGTTCCTTCTGGTAATGCTAGTATAGGTGTATGAGTTAATCTTTGCTTAAGAATTCTAAAGGCTTCTTCTTGTTTTATTCCCCATTCAAACTTAATAGCTTTACAAGTTAGTTTAGTTAAGGGAATGGCTATTCTGGAAAAATCTTTAATAAATCTTCTATAATAACCTGCCAACCCTAAGAAACTTCTAACCTCGGTTGGTGACTCAGGGGTTTTCCATTTCATAATCGCCTCGATTTTTGTTGGATCTACATGAATTCCTTCATGATTGACTAAATGTCCAAGGAATTGTACCTGTTCTAACCAAAATTCGCATTTTGAAAACTTAGCATAAAGTTTTTCCTTTCTTAACAGACTTAAAAGTGCGTGCAAATGTCTTGCATGATCCTCTTTATTCTTAGAATAAATTAGAATATCATCTATAAAAACAATTATGAATTTATCCAAATATGGCTTACATATTCGGTTCATCATGTCCATAAATGCAACTGGGGCATTGGTTAAACCAAATGGCATGACAGTGAATTCATAATGACCATACCTTGTCCTAAAAGCAGTTTTAGGAATATCCTCTTCCTGCACTTTTAATTGATGATATCCTGACCTTAAATCAATTTTTGAGAAAAATCGAGCTCCTTGTAGCTGATCAAACAGATCATCGATTCTTGGTAATGGGTACCGATTCTTAATCGTGACTTTGTTTAATTCACGGTAATCAATGCACATACGCATTGAGCCGTCCTTCTTTTTAACGAATAGTATTGGTGCTCCCTATGGCGAGGAACTTGGCTGTATGAATCCTTTTTCCAATAATTCATCTAATTGTTTCTTCAATTCTTGCATTTCTGCAAGCGCTAAACGGTAAGGTGCTTTGGCAATTGGTGATATTCCTGGTATTAAGTGAATTCTGAATTCAACTTCTCTGTCCGGAGGTAGTCCTGGTAATTCTTCTGGAAAAATATCTGAAAACTGAGATACTACTGGAATATCTTTTAGTTCTTTTCCTTTAGTGTTAGTGATTATAGAAATCAAATACACTACAGAACCTTTTCTTATACAACTTGCAGTTTTCATCACATATATGAATTTTGTAGATCTAAAGAGCTTATCTCCTTTAATTGTGATCTTTTTACCTTTTGGTGAATTTATTTGGATTAACTTTTGATCACATAAAATACTAGCTTTATTGGCTATTAACCAGTCCATTCCTAAAACAACATCGAATCCTACCAGATTTATGGGATAAAGATTTGCAATAAATTTCTGATTTAAAATTTCTATGCTTGCTCCCTGCAAGATTTCAGAAATCCTAATGGTTTCTCCATTGGCTGTCTCTACTATACATTCATGTGGTAGTTTAGTTAATGACTGATTTAAAATTTTGCAAAACGATGTATTAATAAAACTTTGGTTTGCACCAGAGTCAAATAATACTTTAGCAAAGACATCATTAACTAAAAACGTACCAGCAATGACATCTGGAATCATTTTGGCTTCTTCTGCAGTCAGAACAAATGCTCTAGCATTTTTAGTATTCTTGTTATCTGGAGCTGGAGCTAATTTTGGGCAATTCAGCTTGATATGACCTGTTTCTCCGCAATTGTAGCATACCCTGCTATTAGTTTTCTTCCTGCAGTTTTCTTCCTTGTGTCCCGACATTTTGCAAAAGTTACAGTATATAGAACATCTCCCAGAATGTTTTCTTTTGCAGTACATACAGTAAGGTGCAGAGGTAGAACCTAGATTTTTCCCACGGTTAGAATTTCCAGAACGAAATTCTTGAGTCAATTTCTGGGTTAGGCTCCTTCTTTGATCCTCTTCTTGGGTACGGACTAACTCATCAGTCAATGTATTGGCTAGTTCTACAGCTTCCTCTATGGTTTGTGGTCTAGCTGCCTTAACTACATGTCTAATTTCCCCAATTAATCCCCAAATATAACGGGAGATTAACACTGGTTCTGGTGATGCAAGAGTTGGCACTATTCTAGCATATTCAAAGAATAACTTAGTGTACCCTTTGCTATCTACACCAGTCATTCTAAGATTTAGGAATTTGTTTGCTATCTGTTCTTTCTCATTGGGTGGGCAGAATTTCCTTTCTACCTTGTCCTTAAACTCTTCCCATTCCATATTATAGGTTCTATCACTTCCTTTTGTTTGAAGGATAGTATTCCACCATTCTAGTGCTGCATTTTTAAACAGATTAGAAGCAAACAGTATTCTATCTTCTTCAGCACACTTACTAATCCTTAAGACTGCCTCAGTCTTCTCTATCCAGCGTAAAGTTGTAATGGCCCCTTCATTACCCGAGAATTCCATTGGTTTACAAGACCAGAATTCTTTATAAGAACAACCATAAGGCATGGTTCTTCTTCTTTTGGGAATAGGCATTTGAAGTACCAGTCCATTGTTCACACTGTTTTCTGGTTCAAGTGGTCATTTACTGCCATGCTTACTTTTATTATCAGCATCCTTAACAGTTTGAAGTATAAATGGCATAGCATCTATAATTCCCTGTGCCACTATATGTTGTATAGCACTATTGCCCACTTGATTTCCATTGTTGTTTGGGTTCTCATTATTCAGATTATCGTCATTCTGAATATTATCATTCTGGATTTCCGGGTTATTATCCAAATTGACTTGATTTTCTTGGTCGGCCATCTGAATTTTAAACATTTATCCCATATTAATATCACGAATAATATATTAATATAATTAATCACATGACACGCAGTTTTTTCAAAAGCGTAGATCATTGCTACTTTTACTCTTTTCATATACTTATGCGTCTATTACACACTAGTACAGAAATGAAATTACAATACCAACAGAAATAAAATAATAATATGCATCCGTACATACATATCTTATTTTATTTTATTATATTATTATTACTACTGCTTCCTCCATTCTAACATTCATGGATATGGATTTATCCAGAAATCCATATTGCGCTCATCGTATTTCCATACAAGACGCTCTCCCACCTGACGCATCCTCTCACTGCTTTCTAAGATCTCCTCCCCGAAAGTCCTAAGTTCTTGCACGTTTTCTGCACTCATTGGGGGTGCAGGTTCTCGGACTGGGTTTGGAATCTGGGGTACATTTTCCTGATATGGGGGTGACAGTTCTTGAAATTGGTAAGGATCCTCTAATATTTCCCTAATATAATCATTTTGGTAATAGGGATCTAAAGGGTCCATACCTGGGTAAACTTCTATGTTCTGTAAGGGTGGATAATCCTGGATAGGGTAACGTTACACAAAGTCCCTATTATCGTCCCACCAGGGGTCGTAATTCGGGTCTTAGTGGGTTTGGTGCAGGTACCCGGGGGATTTCTTCTGGGTTAAAGTCGTGCATTTCTACTTGGTTTTCCTGGTTTTCTATTTCCATGGGTTGTTATAGGTTTTGCGGTTGTGGGACTACTAGTTGTTCCAGACCTGGGTCAGCAGCAGTTGTAGCTAAGATATGGAAATTTGCTAGGCTTCTATTTAGCATATCTTGAGTATGAGCATCTGTCTCTTTCTTAATAGCTGCTAAAGCCCTTTGCTGTTTCAATTTCCTCATTCTCTTCCTACGAGCAAAAGCTTATTTACTGAACCATCCTCGTTTCTTAGTAAGGAATGGTTCTTCAGATTGAGTTCTAAAAGCAAATATTCCGTCTTCCTGATCAGCAACATACCCTGAGAGGGCAGGCTGTGATGATGTACTTTCACTTTTAGGTGAATCAGATAACTGACGATTCACATCTGATGGTCCTTGATCACTCATACTGAAAACTAACAAATAGTCAAATAACACATAATACCTAATTACAGTTATGCAGGTATTTTCATAATTTATTTCCTAACACAAAATTTTTATAATTTAAGTGTCAGCAGAACACTTCTTTGGCTTGAACCAGTGGCTATGCTCTGATACCACATTCTGTCACAACCCCCGATCCCTGATCCCCGGGAACGGGCGGACGTGATCACAGATTTTGGTGGTATCAGTTTATTTAATCTCGCAGCGGAATTTACATCAGGACCGTAGTTAGGAAATGTTTATCAGAGTAAAACCACCATACTTGATATTAATAAATACATGGGCAAAACCCAAGTTTCTTATTACAATACATTTATAGGGACAAACCCTATTTTATTGAATTTAAAACATCGTTTATTAGGTAACTTTTATAGCCACATTTTCCCAAGCCTTCAGTGCTCTCCAGCTGGCTTTTCATTAATTGGCTGTTCACATTGTGTTACCTGTAACGTGTTTTAAAAACATTTGTCAGTCGGAAATACTGGTGAGAGAATCCCAGTTTAATCAAGAAACATTTTATCAATTAAAACAGTATTGAGAGCGATCACATTGTTTATTTCTACACAATTACTCATTCAGTATTTGCCACTTGACCGGATCTATGGCTATGGTCAAATTACCCATTGGCTAACTCGTCGTCCAATGGTAATGCACTGTCATTCAGACTTACTACTACTCGTAGTAAATTTTGTATACAAAACCCCATAATACCGGCAGTAATTGAAGAACTACAAAGACTCAATCACCGCTTAATCACATTATAAAACATTAAGGTTTTGTAAATTATTCCAAAAACATTAACAAAAAGAGGATAAACTCACATTGCTATCTTAGGCTTTTCGTAAGGGTTTCCTGGCTATAATCTATAATTTACACAAATGTACATTGATTAGTACCATAACCCTTTGAAATTATTAATGATACCTTCCCCGAGACGGCATTCCAACAACTACGTCGGGCAGAACCACGACAGTTGTTACGGAACCCTAAATCAATCGGGCAGCGTAACTGTTATGAAACCGGGGTTATAATACTTACAATGGAGCAGAACCTCGCTAATTAGGGGTATAATACCCAAAATATTACTTCCAATATCAGAGATTTCGAGATTGAGAATGAAATGTGAGCGACGAAATTCGTAAACTGATGCCTGCTATTTATACTTGTGTAATTAGGTTCTGTCGCGGCCCGCGTGAAAGACAAGTAGGGCTTACGCGGCCCGCGTCAAAACTAGTCAACGAACTAGCTTAGCTGAGTCGTTGAGTAGGTCCGCCACGATGTCGACACGTGCCGGCCTCTGGTGCGATCGCGTGTACAGGTCTCTCGCGGCCCGCATGAATTAAACCTAACCCTTACGCGGCCCGCATGAACTAAAGAAGTCAGCGGAGTCCACATCTGGTCTTAATACGGCCCGCATGAGCTAGAGGTGGGATCCTACGCGGCCCGCCTCAGCTCTAATTTCAGATTTTTATTTTATTTTTATAAACTATAACATAATACGAGCTTGGTTTTCGCATACAGGGTGTAATAATAAACATATTAAGACATTTTATAGTATATCAGAGAGTCGGAAATATTATAAGGGTATTGATTTTACCGAGGGTTGTTACATATTTTAAAGTTGAACGGGTCGAATATAATATCATGCCGGACAGCATGAGTAAACGCAAGCGGGATAATGGTAGCGTTAAAAGCAAAAGAATAATGAGCCCGGTAATGGGACATAATCAAATACGATTATATGTAAACTGGATAGTGGTGAGCATAAGATGAACCGACGCACAAATGACGTGAGAAGTCATAAAGTCGGAAATTTTGTCCAAAAGAAAACGAATGTAGCCTTAGACTACGGTCAAGGTCAAAGGAAATACCAAGGCGAAAATAAATGATTTTGAACATAAAAAGGGTGCCTTAATGCCATATACGTATATAAATATATATACCTTTGAATAAAGACTTGAATAAAAGATGGTCTACGGGATTATCATACCCTACGAGATTATAAATGATGCTAAGGCCTACAGGACCAAAAGGACCTTCGGGTCACAAATAGAAAGAAACGAATTGTTGAGGTCTCACCTTAATAAGGTAAAAAGGTGAAAATATAAAGGAATAGCTTACGAGGCTAAGTGAAAGAACCTACGGGTCAATAGGAGAAAGCGAGGGAACTTGCTACGATTCCTCGCGTAAAATGAGAACGGAAGGGAATAAATTATGGGTTGTCAATTTCCTTGATATGAGTAATTGACTTAGTTAAAAGGAAAAACGTTAAACTAAAATTCAGTTTTAGTAAGAAACAACGTTTTAACAAATATGAATATTATGAGACGAATTCGGAAAATGATTAATATCAAAGAATTTAGATCTTAACACCGATAGGTGCAAGGCAATACATTCGAAAGAAAGATTTTCGATAAGAAAAGACGACATAAACTTAAACATGACGTGATGTGATCACGGTCACAAAGGTGATACATAATATAACCACGTTATAACGTGAGTTGCAAGATATGAAATCATAAACACGCAAAAGGCCAATGACGGCAATATAGTAAACCCGGGTGATGGGGTATAAGGTAACCGGTGACTAACAAGTCTAACCGCCAAATTAAATAATCAATAAAGATAATGGATACAAGCTGAAAGTAACGGCCCTCGAGGCCTTACACATGAAAGTCGCACGCGTCAATATAAAAGTGAAAAATTTTGACCAAAAGGAACAGGTGCCTTGAAAACGAAACTAGGTTCGTGTGATTAAACCAATGAACTACGTAAATAAGGTTTCGGGGACGAAACCTCTTTAAGGGGGGTAGACTTGTAACACCCCGAAAACGGGTTTGGTAATTAAACCCCGTTAATACAAAAGAGCGGGTAAAATACCGTTAGCGGTAAAGATTAACCCGGAAATTTATTAGGATTTAAATAAATAAGCCTAATAATTAATAAAAAGGAGAATAAATGCTTTGAGAAAACAAAGTTATAAAAGGCCCGAATTAACGAGACTTAAAACATAACAGGTTATAACTTCCCGAACCCGTTATGGTAACTAGGAATAATTAACCTAGTTGGTAGCATGAGATCAAATGACTAATGGTGAGTTATAGCTTCAATTGGTCAAGATAAAACATAAGGGACTAATATTGCCGAGTGGGAAACTTGGTTTATTAAAAAAAAAAAAACACAACACACACACTTGGTGTGTGTGTGCGTGAAATCGTCCAGGAGAAGGAGCTAGAGCTCCAAACCCTAGCCCATCCAAATTCATCAAATTGGAGGGCCAAACGACGCTTAAATTCACAACCGAACATGGATTAACGATCAACAAGTCAAGGGGATCGTAAGGTATGTCGAATTTCTAACATTTATGAAGTTGTAAAAATTTGATAATCATCCTAATCGCGAATTAGGCATGGATTATAGAAGCTATGGCTAGATTAGTGATGTATACTTGCTTAGGAACGAAACCCTAAGTGAAAATCATACATAACATGCTATGAATTGAAGGATTTGATGAATTAACACACTTCGATAAGTGGGTTTTAATGTTATGATGAAATTGATGATATAACTATGCTTAGAATCAACATGCATGATAACAAATAGAAGGTGTTCGATTAAACCATGAATTTGAGTACAAGATCATACTTCTCACGAAATGGGTTTTGTATGATATAAGAGAATTGATGTTAAGATCGTGATATAGATGCTTGAAATCAAGTTACCTAGTAGTTAGTGTGTAAAATTTGATTTCGTTAAGAGTTCGGATGAAATGCCTAAGCGAAATTCAATAAACCAAATGCGCATTGAATAAGTTGATAAGTCGATTGACTTAAAAAAAAAAAGTCAAACCGACCAAGTATATGATCGAATGATAAATTCGATATAAGAAGCGTAGGATGGAATAGTCGTAAATGATTATGACTAACTTAACCATCTTACAATTTCAATGATAGTTTGATGCTTGGCAAGCTAGGTGAAAGCTTGGGGAAGGAAGCGGGTCAACGAATCAAGAATAAAGGAAAAGCGTAATTCGGATGCAAGGTAAGTATAGCTTACACTAGTCACATATGTTGGAATATTCTTTGTGGTATTGATTACGAATAAGACAAATACCTAATTGAGATATGGTGTTCCGTCGTGTAGTCGTACGGAACAAGATAATCAAATATGATAAGAAACCATAGTGATGGCTAAAAATGAGTTAAATCGGTAATTCGATCATATTATGACGAATGAAACATGTACTTTTAAGGGTTACCATTTAAGGTAAATCATGATAACCAATAAGGGTAAAATGGTAATTTGGTCACTCGTTGACAATAATTGTTGGTTTTGAAAGATACTTTATTTCGAAAGCCTTGTTAGGCCAAAAAGTGTTAAGAAGTGATTTATAATTAAAATGACCGCACGATGTAAACTGGAGCGAGTCGTGTAGGCGAGATGGCAATAAGCTTCATCTCGCCAATATAATCGGTCAATTAAATCAAACGGGTCAAAAGGGTGAAAATATCACCCTTTGACAATATCGACTAATGGTTTGTCGAGTTGTATGATTTCAGGGATAAATATCAAATGGATACTTACATCGCTATTACTTATCGGTTACTAAGGCAAGGTATCAAAACGGGTCAATAAGTTGACCCGAGCCAGGTACGTGTAAATATGGTTGTGGATAACATACTTCATGGCCAAATATGTAGCGAAAGCCCTTCGTAGTAAGTGAGGGGCTAATGTTGACTAAAACGCCCTTGAAGGGTAAATTGGGCAAACGACCCATAAAGGTTGGTTAGGAACTTATATTATGATTTTGTAACCTTTAGATGCGTATGAAAATCGTAGGCATAAACTATCAAGGGTTAAATGCCTTAAAATGTGTATTACCGCAAAAATAACATATTCGAGGGATAAAACTCGGAATAAATAGTCTATTACATTAAATCCACCACGTTCAAAGTTGTGGTGGAAGACTAACCAAAATGAACGAGTGGAATTATGAGGCATAAGGTAAATGAGCGAAATTATGCTTAAAAGGACATAAATGCCCTTAACGGGTCAAAATAAGCACTTGAGTATAAGCGGGTTTAAAATGCATAGGAAACCCGTGGTTTGAGCCAAATATGATAGACAATATAGAAATTAGGAGATTCACGAAAATTTGGGATCAAACAAACAAGTTTGTTTGATAAATACATGAATGGGTCAAAATAGGTAAATTTTAATTTAAGCCTAAAGCTTAAAACTCTATAAATTTGTCAATCCGGATGTCGGATGTTAACTCCATAAGATGGAGAATCAAATTACAATCACGTAGGAATGAACAGTGATAATGTGAGGTCTTTCTATCTTGGCCGTCCAACTGTATTCATCTTGGATGTCCACCTGATCAATTCTTGGCATCTTTGCCTTCCCACGCGTGTAAAAAAGAGGCCACGCGTCTCTCTTTGCTCACCTTTATTCCTAGCTTTACTCACCTTCATGGTATACAAAAAAAAAACAAATCTTCCATCACCACTGCTACTCATAAAACCTTACGAAGATGAGGTATGATTTTTATTGGTGTTTCTGTTGACTGTTCTCTTTAAAATCTCACTTCCCTGCATTGTGATTTGAGGGTTTTAGAACCCAAACGCCTGCAGCTTCTTTCTACGGTGATTGTTGGTTGTTGTTTTGGGGCTATTAAAACCAACAGATCGATGGCGACATGATATTTGGGTTTCGATATTGATGTTGTGGCGATGATCGTGTGTTGTCACTTGGCATGGCAACTCCGGTTGCAGCCGTGGCGACATTTGAGCCTTTCTATTTTCGACGATGATGATGATTGTTGATCTGAGTCTGTTGTTTTATTTGTTTACGCTTTTTCCCTTTCTTTTGTTAGTTTCATGATGGTGATGGTGGTTGTTGTGTTGGTATTTGTGGTTACCGTGGTCGGAAACCACAAACACCGTCAACAGGTACATACGGTCGTTTTTTTGGCCAAGCAAACACCACCACAGGTTTACCCATATACAGATTCGCGTGTTGTAAGTGTACACGCGCCGGAATAAGGTTACTCCACCGTGACGCCACCGCAAACACCACTGTACGTGGTGGTTGTGTCTCTCTCTCTTACACACACACACATTTCTCTTTCTGTTTTTTGGGATTTGAGGAAAGTGGGAGGTATGGTGATCTGTGTTTGTTAGTTGATTGTATTGCACAGTAGCAATAGCAATTTGAATATGGACGAATATGTAACCAGAAGTAAGAAAATGAAATTGATTTTAGATCTTTACTTGAAGTCCGAAAGTTGATTGAAATAATCTTGGAAAAAGGTGTTACAAAAAGTCTTATCGTTTATTGGATTGAAACATTACAGGTACCAAAATGGGAATAACTTAAAAGATTTGGTTATGTAACTATAGTCATGTTGAGATCCATAACTATGGTTAGTGTAGATAATGGTTTGTGGTTCAAAGTCAAAAAGTACTTTTGGTCTTTGTTTTTAGAGTTTCAGGACAGTGGTCATGTGGTGTGATGTGTGCAAAATGCAACATATAAATTACATCAATTGTGGCATAAAACTAACCCTTTTTTAATACTAATGTTGGAAAAAGTGTGCTTTTGTCTTCCTTTTGTATTTTCAGGATTAAATGAGCTCAAATTAACAAAAGAAGCAAAAAGACAGCAAAATCTAACATAAATACAAGAAAAGGAACAAACGTGACATGCCCGACCCCACAACAGCATCTTCCCAAGCAAAACAAGACGACAGAAGACTGAACACGCCCCGTGCTCAGCCAGCACGGGGGCGTGCCCAAGTGTCAGCAGCAAAGACAAAGTGGTAGAAGCTTCTATTGCCCACCACGGGGCCGTGCTCAGCGGGCACGGGGCCGTGCTCAACTATAAGATTCGCAGAATCTAGGCAAATCTTCATAGTACAGATATGCTTCTGCACACGGGGTCGTGCTCAGCGGACACGGGGCCGTGGTCAACTAATAAAGACAAGAGCAATTAATGAAGAAAGAGAAGGATGTGGACACGGGGCCGTGCCCACTGGACACGGGGCTGTGCCGAAGCTTCTGTTCAGCCTATAAATAGGAGTGCTTGGTTCAAACTCAAACCATCCCTTGGCACACCACCTCTCTCACACTTCACCCACCACCCACCACCACCACCATAACACCATCATCCACCACCATCATCCATTGTCCATCGTAGAGTGTGTGAGTCGTCTCGGGATCCAAGATTGATCGTAAGAGTTCTTGACAATCAAGGCCATGTTTGCCTAAGTCTCTTACATCACTTGGTGAAGACAAAGTGTCTAGTGTAATACTTTTTATTTTTAATCTTTTCGCACTTTTTAATTGGTTATGTATTAATGACTTTAATAACTAGTTTCTTATGTTGAAGGTGATTCTTCCTTATCGTTTGTCCGTGGTGTCTTGGCATTATTTTACTGTCTATATAAAATAAAAGATTTTCACCATTCATATCTCCACGGTCTATATGGAGGTATGTTGGCTACCTGGTCGGGGGTTAAGGGAACAGTTTGGTAAGAGTCTTGCCGTTGTTCAACGTTTAGAGATCCTGCAAGGGACCTGGGTCAAATTTAGTAGGACCTCCTTTAATACTTAACGGTATTGGATGGCGGGGGTCCAAACTCTTTGATTCCCTCATAAGTTAACTACTATTAATACTATAACCCGGCTACTTAGGACTGTATCCTTGCTGACTCAGACTACTTAGTCGAGGGTAACGTCACCTTCAAAAGAGGGGCCTACCATAATTTGCATTAATAACTTAATTAATTATCTTTCAATAATCCGACCCTTTAGGATTGTATCCTTGCTGACTCAAACTACTGGGTTGAGGGTAACGTCACCTCCAAAAGAGGGGCCTACTACAATAACTAAGATAATCTCTTAAATAAGTGCAAAAGTGCGGAAATAATCAAAGGTTACACTAAACACGAGTCGGAACCAAGTGATTCATCTTGTCTATCTGTTTTTCTTTTATTTTTATTTTTCAGCATTTTAGTTAATTTTTATTTTCTTAGTTTAAAACATTTTTCTAAACTTTTGATTTGATTAGACGTTGAGGATAAACCGGTACTAAAAGCTCTTGTGTCCTTGGACGACATCGGTATCTTACCAACACTATATTACGCTCACGATGGGTGCACTTGCCCATATGTGTGTTTAGTGTTAGTAAATATCGTGTTTTATAAATTTAAAACTTGACTAAAAAGTGTAAAAGAGCTTAAAATATATTTAAACTTATATATACACTTCACACGCATCATGGTGTCATGAGGATCTTTTCTAAAAAGAATTACTGAGACAATATATTAAGACTGCCCGGTATGGGGCTCGTCCCCGGGCTGTCTCCCCCATCCAGGACCGTCGCACACCGCCCCCTAGGGGTCCCTCGCGGCACTTCCGTCGGATTTCAGACGGTGGAGACGGAGCAGAGTTTCAAAATTGGTGGGCCCCCTTCATTGTTTCTCTCTCTCTCCTTGAATATATATTATTTTTTTATTAAAGTGGGTAGTCCCCCCACACCCTTGGGTAGTCCCCAAAAGGATGCTCCTCCTCCGTGATTACGTGGCGCCTACGTTGCGGGTAGTCTCCAAAGAGACTATCCTCCCCATACCCACCGGTCTAAATGCTTTAGTCACGAATTATGTAAAATTATATTGTACAAATAGGTTTATTTTAAATGATTTAATTAAATTATCTATGTTTAAAAAACTGTTTTTACTTTTAAAACGTAATTTCAATTATTATTTGATTAAAATTAAAATGTAACAATTAACTTCAGATGGAGAGTTAATGGGTTGGGCTACATATGGATTGTGAAGTTGGATTAAAAGCTAAATGATTGTTTAATTTTTAAAGGACCACAAAGAAAAATATAAATTACAATTAAGAAATTCACTCAAATGTCGTGCAATCTTTAGATAACATTTTGTACATCCTTGATCTAGATGTAACAAACACTTGGGTTTTACCAACTATGATATATATGAAATGAACCACGCCGCATCGCGGCGGATGATAAATCTAGTAGTTATAACAGAACAACTCATTCTAGTGGTATTGGATTCGGCTCGTCCAAACCTTAACTAAAATCTCGTAACAATAAACAATGTCTCTATGTGTTACACATATACTTGTATCTATTTGTTACTCGCTTTGTGTCTATTGCTTCTAACGTAGATCCACTGGTTGACCGGTTTCTCACGACCATGGTTGAACTAAGTATCGCCATCATCATTCAGATTCGCTCTTCGAGGCTTGAATCTCGCACTAATTCATTATCGTGGTGTGGCATTATTATATTTGGTTGTGGTAATTGTTGTTATGGTAGGATTGATATGGGATATAACACTTACACTTGAAGTTACATGTTAAGTTTATTTTAAAATTCAAAGCAATTTTTTTACTTTAAATTAAATATAGATCTATTCATCAACTTTATGTTGACCCAAAAATTATTTGTACGCATGATACAAGTAAGCATGTATGATAAGATGAAGGCACTTAGGAAATGTTTTAGATTAATAAATTGGATTTTATCTTATGTTACATGACTATGGTTAAAATGTATGAATTATTTAAGATTTTCATGTTATATGACATTTTAATTTGGACATGCCTTAAATAATTAAACTTATAATAGTTGTCATAAGCTTTGGACAATCATCTCAATCCGACCTAGGGGTGCTAAATGGGTCGTGTTCGTGGGTTAGCGGGTTCAACCCGACCTGAACCCGAAAATTTTAGACAAACCCGAACCCGAAAACCGTGTCATACATGTGAACCCGAACACGACCTGAATATTCGCCGGTTGACCCGAACACAACCCGTTCAACCCGATTTTTTATTTTTTCCGCAATTTAATATATTAATATTAAACTTTACTACAAAAGAACACAAATCCATATAATATAATTACATTTAAATTATAAAATCTTATATTAATTTATCTTTTTAAGCTATAATTGTGGTATAAAATACACACCCAGTTTTATTTATGACATAAATAATATTATAAAATGTATAATATAATATAAACTAGTTTTCTTGTCGTCGCGCGTTGCGGCGAAACCGAGCAAATGATAATGTAAAACAAACATGATTTGAAAATAAAACATGTTGTTTAGAAAACTAAACCATTAGAACGGTTTAGTTTGTCATCGTACTGTTTTATGATACCAAATAAATACTTTATAAGTACAATTTCGTTTTTAACAAAACTTATAACGGAATGTCCGGGAAAAAATCAAACATAACTACGTACTTAAGTTTTAAGAAAAAGTTATAAACGTACAATATTAAAGAAGTATCAAATTAATCGATACTTGTGTTCTAAAAAAGAATTATTAAAAAATGGTATAGGAAATATATTGTTTAAAAAAAAATTAAAAATAAGTTATTAAAATTAAAAAAATAATAAAAAAGCTATATATTATTATAAAATTAAAATTACTATTCATCAAGCTTCACTAACAATATATATAATGGGTTAAACGGGTCAACCGCCAACCCGACTGGGTTGACCTGAACCTGACTCGTTTAGCTAAACGGGTTCACAGGGTCAACCTGAAACTGACCCGAACCCATTTAGACTAAATCCAAACCCGAAAATTTCATGTTAGAGTAAAATGTCCGGATAGACCCTGTTCTTTTGTAAAGTAACACCTATGGTCTCCAACTTTTGGAAATTACACCGATGCTTCCTGTGGTTTACTTTTTGTCACTCAGATGGTCCCTGGAATGGATGTGCGTTAGTTTTCACCGTTAACTCCATATGAAATTACTTATTTACCCATCCCCCTCCAACTTCTTCTCTATAACATGTAATTCTTTGTAACATGTCTGTTCACCATTACCATTGAGATCATCCACCCCAACATCTCGAGCCACCATTACTGCTGCCACAAAGCCAATGGCCCCTATAAAAAGATCCACAACCCCTACACCCCGACCTTCTATACTTCCTGCTGCCAAGTCAGCGTCAAGATCATCAACCCCAACTCTATAACCCCCCAAAATCGTTGTCGTGAAGTCGGCATCAAGATCCTCAACTCCAACGCAACGACCCTCCGTGCTTTCGGCTTCCAAGTCAACATCAAGATCATCAACCCCGATTCAGCGGCCCTCAATAGTTGCAGTTTCCAAGTCAGCATCAAGATCTTCAACTCCAACGTCCCGGCCATCTAACCCTTCTGGTTCATCAGCAATGAAATCACGTGGTATTTCACCATCATTTAAATCCAGACCATCGAAAAATCCACCAGAGATGCCTGAACGGTCTGCTGTTCAATTGCCTGTGACTAAAAACTAACTTGAAAGCAGTACCGAAGAGGACCTCTTGCTCTCCTTCTAGAAGGGTGGTTTCAAACGGTGGCGGTACTAACGTTCTGAAATCTGGGATAACTAGGGGCCATGGATATCCGAACGGGAATGGTGATGATGATGTAAACCCTAGGATAACCAGGGGCCATGTTACACAGAAGAAGTTGGAGGGGGAGGGGTAAATAAGTAATTTCATATGGAGTTAACGGTGAAAACTAACGAGCATCCACTCGAGGGACCATCCGAGTAACAAAAAGTAAACCACAGGGAGCACCGGTGTAATTTCCAAAAGTTGGGGACTATAGGTGTTACTTTATAAAACCACAGGGACTATCCGGGCATTTCTCTTTCATGTTAGGTTCGTGTCAGAAATTCACACCCCTACTCCGCCCGATAATCCGCTGCAGGTCGGGGTGTGACATGAAAAGTGTCGACTCGTCATCAAGCAAAAAGAAGGAATGTTTGGTGGATATCTTCTCTGAATACAAGACAACAAAAAAGGCAGAAATAGCGAACAATAAAGAACGACGCAAAGAGGTGGCGGAGTCGAAAATAAAAAGAGACAAGACATACATCCTGCACGAATGAAAGAAGAATCACGATTCGAAAGTTATCATGGAGTCGCATGAAAAAGTCAAAGAATCGTGGTTGTCGATTCTACTAGAACGCAAAAGGGAAATTTGTGAGAAGAGGGGTTGACCCCTTAACTTTTTGGTTGTTTATTGTTTTTCTTTTATTTTTTATTTTAGGTTGTTTTTCTATTTTTATTTGTAACTTTTATGCTTATATTTTTAAGTAACACCTTTTAATTATAATTAGTTAAATTCCCCCGCACGTTGCTGCGGGTATCATTCGTTATGAGTTCGATTCATTACGACATCGATACGGTATCGCCACTCGGTATATCAAGCGAAAGAAAAACCCAAAAAATAAAGTCACGATATGACCAAAATAAAATCAATACGTGTTTTACATCGGTCAAAAACCATAAATACGAATATCAGTAACGGTTCTGATAATAAGAATACCGATACCGATGTTATACAGTCGAGATCACCAGCGCATCAATGTTGCTAAGACATTATCTTAAATGTTATATTATAAAACTTAAAATAATAAAATAAGGAAACAACAAAATAATAAATTAAAGTAATAAAATAATAGAAATTTAAAAAACTATAATATTAAAAAAATCTTGCTACTGTTCATCACCGGTTCCTATTAATATGTATAATGAAAGTGCGTTCAGTTACATTTGACTTTCAAATTCATTTTCTATCCGAGTCTGTTTCAAACATAACCATATTAAATGAGTTTTTTCCGAGCAAGCTCCTAAGCCTTCCCTACTAAACTATTTGGTAGACGAAACACTCGCAGATAAACGATTAAAAAAACGACGTTACGTTATCTGTCAATGAAAAAAAATAATGAGTTAAATGTCATTTTAGTCCTTGTGGTTTGGCCATTTTGCCAGTTTAGTCCAAATGTTTCATTTTTCGTATGTGGATCCAAAAAGATTTCACCGTTGCCATTTAGACCACTGGGTTAACTTCATCCATTTTTTCTGTTAACGAGAAGAGCAATTCGGTTTTATATGACCGAATTGCTCTTCTCGTAAACATAAAAAATGGATGAAGTTAACCCATGTCACACCCCAACCGATGGCCGAATCATCGGGGCGCGGCACTAGGCGAATCAGATTGCTCAAGAGAATCCATAACAACTATATTGCGATAATATTTATTACATTCGTTATCCCATACTAACAAATAATACAATCACATAAGTTATCACAGATTTCTTGTCCTCTCGAACAATACAAATCCGACAACCTAGATTTTAGGCGAGTTTCTAGACTCCCTAGCTTGATTTGATGTAGATAGCGATCTAACCTGCAACATACGTTAAAACAACGTCAATACAAAAGTATTGGCGAGTATACAAGTTTGATAGTGTAGCGATAAAATAGTTAAAAGTGATGCGAATTACCAAATACATAAACGAGATACCTCGACATATATGCACATAAGACAGATACTACCAGCTAAGTCACTCGAGCTGCGATTGCGATTGCTATTCATCCTAACTAGACCCCGTCAGGTGCTATAGTACTATACTAGTTAAGGCGGGACCTCGCGAGTATAAGTCTTAACACATACGTAACTAGCATCACGTGTAAATATGCATAACAGTTATTCGCAAGTGACAATTAGATTGATTGAAGTATGTTACACCCAAAAATGCGATTAAAAGGGGTTCGAGTATACTCACAGTGCGTATTCAGCGAGAACACAACTTGATTGGATCGGTTGAGAGTGCGTCTGAGTTAGCCTAGACATCGAATGGTATCGTAAGCGATGGTGTGCTAAACGGAGATAGTATCGTAATGACAGATATCCGGTCGGATGACAGATATCCGGTCGGACGACAGATGTTTGGTCGGATGACAGATATCCGGTCGGATGATACTCATCCGGTCGGATGACACCGATCCGATCGGTTGATAGAGGTTTGGGTCGGATGACAGATATCCGGTCGGATGATACTCATCCGGTCGGACGACACCCATCCGGTCGGGTGACAACGGTCTGTTCTAACGTCCTGATCAGCTGTTCTTGATAGTTTTGGGAAGAATACAGGTGGTTTTCTGAGATGGTGTGATATCGTGTCAAACACTGAAATTCCATCAGTCCCGACCCGTTCTAGTGGCCGGGAACCACCCCGTTCCTTCAGATCTGGCGTCCTTGATGGTTTTCCATGTTTAACTCGAAATCGCACAATACTTTGATCAAATACATAGATTTTAGGTGAGATTGTTACAAAACATGTGGAAATCACTCAAATCTGAGTTGTTTATGGTAAAACGAGGTCACACTTTGAAGTTCATATGAACTCTTGATGACATCATATTTGAACACCTCAAATCAGTAGATTTCACGGTTAAAAGTTGAGTTTTAAAAGATAGAAAGGTGTAGAATCGAGTGTAGATTATAGAAGTACAAGATTTAGGTTGAGATCTTACCGGAATCGCGAGAAATCGAGAGAAAAGGGGTCCAAGAGCGTGCTGGTTGAGTGGGAGCTGTCACATCACTGTTCAAGTGAAGTGACAGGCTATTTATAGGCAAGGGAGAAGGGTGGAGGTGATGTGATGCTCCGGCTCGGATGGCCTATCCGTTCGGATGGCCAATCCTGTTGGATCCTTGGCGCGAAGAACTTCATTGTTCCAATTTTTTTTTGTGGCGAGCGTTGCAATAGTTTTGGTTATGCATTCTCTTATATTTATTTAGTATATATATAATTATTCACGTTGGGTCGTATATACATATCCATATTTCAAAGTTGCGACACAATAGTCGGGTTTCGAATATGCGATTACCTTGCGACGCTTCACGGTCATCGAGGAGGGCAGAATAGGTCCTCTCTCAATGTCATCGTGAACGTTAATGTGTGTTTTGAGTTGCACTGCGACACATCATGGTTATCAAGGAGGGTAGAATTGGTCCTCACTCGACATCTTCGTGGTTGTCAGCAAGTGCAATGTGATATGATAGCGATAAAGTATGCGTAATATGCGAAAAATACTGCGACATAGCGATGTATGCGATATAGCTACATTATGATCCGAATCTCTAGTGCTAGGCGTAACGAGTATAACGAGTAGTAACAACGCACGAACGTGCGGGTTGTTACAACCCAGTAGACTAAAATGGCAACGGTGAAACCTTTATAGACCCACATACGAAAAATGAACCATTTGACTAAACTTGCAAAATGGCCCAATTACATTTAACTTAAAAATAAGAGTAAACTTCCGTTTTGCTCCCTGTGGTTTGGTCACTTTAACGGTTTTGCCCCAAACCTTTAAAAATAGCCATTTTACTCTTTGATGTTTCTGTTTTATCACCATTTTGCTCCACGGTCTTAACTCCATCCATATTGTATATTAACTTAAAGGGTATTTTGGAAATTTCAAGTATAACATAAGGGTACTTTGGTAATTTAATATATACATACACACATAAAAGTCAAACTTTCTCCGTCTTCTAACCGACCACCTATCTCCCTATTCTAACCGGCAACCACCACCATCCAGCCGCCACTGCCTGCCATCACCACCATCTCGCCATCACCACCACCTGCTACCGTCACCTGCCGGCTGCCACCACATCAGCCACCCCCTATCGGAATACCCTAAAACGACCATGAAGTATAAACATCATCCACCACTGTCACTTGCCACCACATCAACCATAACAAGATCAAAAATCTAGATATGAACCAAAAAAGATGTGTTTAAGTAAAGAAAAACCCCTAACTTAAACCTAGTTTCACCATCTCTCTCCCATTCAAACCCACCATCACTAATACCACCAAGTCGCCGCCACCACCATGACCCGCCTAAGAACTTGCAAATCGAACCAAACTGCCACCATTACCCACCGATGAACCTGCAAATTGAAGCCCCAATCGCACCTGGCAAAGAGCCCCATAGAATCGATTGAAAAACGATTCAATATCATGGTGTGAGAGCCCTTAGAGAAGCGTCGTACAGATCTGATGATCTGATTTCAGATTTGATTTTTGGAAGAGATGTTGGGTTAGAAGAGGTCGTGCTGAGATGGTAGTGGGTGTTGAGAGGCAGCGATGTGGGTGGTGGTTACCATCAAGAGAGAGCGAGAATGTGTAAGGTGGGTTAGGGTGGTCGGCGGTGGAGTTGTAGTGGTTGTGAGGGTTGGGGTTGGTGATGGTCTGCTAAAAGTTCAATTTTGTGGACAGAAGTTAGAGATAAAGAGTGTAAATAATTATTATATATATTTATATATTTTATTTATATTGAATAACAATAAAAATGGATTTAAGGAATTAATAATGGATTTTAAAAAATCAATTTAAATACATATTTATAGAATTACCATATATCCTTATCTTTAACAAATATTTTAGACAGAGTTACGAGCGGGGAATGAAGTGGAGATAAGTTAAATAGATCAAAGAGTAAAATGACTATTTTTAAAAGTTTAAGACAAAACTGTTAAAGTGATCAAACTAGATGGAGCAAAACGAAAGTTTACCCCAAAGATAATTGCACGATGGTGTCGGCGCGAAGTGGCGTAAAATGCGTCCTTTGATTCAAAGTTTCAACCAAATATACACTCGTCTAAGTAACTCGCGTGTGCGCCAAAGTGGTTCCGACGATGCGATGCTCCAAGCAAACGCCCAAAATGAATACCGAGCCGAACACAATAAGGCGTTTCCTTATCTTGCTATTTGGCAAGTTTTAAGAAGGAGTTCGAAATTTCACACAGTCATCGCCTTCGATCCATTTAAAACTCGTGGCCAACCGTCGGCTAAGCGGTCAAAAACCTCATCCTCAAACGACCATCAAAGTACCGGGTCGGACGCTCGGTGTCAAGTAAATCTCAACGACATTGAGGAAGACAACAAAGAGCCACATGAAGAGGCCGAAGCGTTTCAACCACCACGACGGCCGGTTGGCCGAGATAGGGCCAAAAAAGCCGCCCAACCGTCTTCTAGCGGTGTACGAATCGACTACACCGAAACGTTCGAAAAAGTGACCAATAAGTTAGACGGCTTGTTGCAAACGAGCCAACAACGGATCAACTTGAAAAAAGAACACGGGGACCGAAAGCTAAAGCTGAAAGAAAGTCGTCAAAAAGCACTTGATTTGCAAATATTAACAACCGACATGACAAACCTTACTGGAGCCGAGCTCGCTTTAGCCGAACAAATGAAGCAAGAAATCCGAGAAAAATATAACCTTTGTTGAAGTAATTTTTTTATTTTGGTTGAAGTAATTTTTTTTTAGTTGATGTATTTTTTTATTTTGGTTGAAGTAATTTTTTTTTAGTTGATGTATTTTTTTATTTTGGTTTAAGTAATTTTTTTTATTGAAGTATTAGTTTTTATTTACTTTGATCAATACTTTTATAAAAAATAGGACTTTTTTTTATATCTTTTACATAAAAAAAGACAAAATAAATGGGTGCCACGTGTCGCAAGACGCCCCACCGAGCAAGGTTGCCCCACTACCCCTTTTTTTGGTCAAAATCCTCTTAGGTGACGTGGCGCCACGTGTCGCAAGACGCCCACTCGAGAGGTTGCCCCACTACCCTCAGTCTTATTTCCAACCTCATAAACCCTAGTCACCATATTTTCACAAAACCTCCGTCGTAGAACAACATAGAGGCGCATGGAACCGCCACAGCCATCATCACCGTCGTCTAAACACTGCGACGAATGTAAAACAAACGAGTTCAAGTACAAATGCCCCGGTTGCTCCGTACGGTCATGCAGTCTCCCCTGTGTCAAAGCTCACAAGCAACGCACTGGATGCACAGGCAAACGCCAACAGCTAACGGAGTTTGTTCCTCTTTCTAAATTTGACGACAGTCTTCTTTTATCTGGTAAGTTTAATTGCCCTAAACACAATAGTTGGATTAGGTTATGTGGATTGGTGTGTGTTTGATAATTTTGCTTATTGAAGGATTAGAGATGTATAATTACCAAACAAGCAATTTGATCAAGTAATTTTTAGGCTTGGCAAAATGGGCGGGCCGGGTCGGGTTGGGTAACCAGTCAAAACGGGTTGATTTACAACAGGTTCAGTTTTGTTTAGGTGGGCTCGGGTCAAAACAGGTTTGGGTCAAGAAATTTTGATACAACAAATAAGCATTTATATTTATCTTCTTTAAAAGTTGGTAATTTTGAAAGAAGATAGTTATAAATGTTTATTTGTTGTAGGGGTGTTCACGGTCTAGTTTTGATGGTTTTTAGCCAAATTGTTAGTAATAGTTTTTTATTGTTTAAAACCGAAACCGAATCATTAAAATTTAAAACGGAACCAAAGAAGATTATTATACTTAGCTCACATTCTAATGTAGAAAAGATGTTGTCATGTTGAATTCTTTATGGGTAAAGTTGGTTCAGATAGCATATTGAACTAAGAACAAAATATAAATAAGAGTTAACTGCCATTTTTGTCCCTGTGGTTTAGTGGAAAATGCCACTTCAGTCCAAAAAAAATTGCGCCAGTTCCGTCCTCAACATTTTTTAAACGTGCCAGTGCCACTTCAGTCCAAAAAGATAACGCGCCGTTAAAAACGTTGAGGACGGAACTGGCGCAAGGCGTTATCTTTTTGGACTGAAGTGACGCGTTTCAAAAATGTTGAGGACGGAACTGGTGCAAATTTTTTTTTTGGACTGAAGTGGCATTTTCCACCAAACCATAGGGACGAAAATGGCAGTTAACTCTATAAATAATAGTAACAACAACATATAGCACCGGTGAAATTAGACAGGCTGGAGATTTGGGAGCTACTGGTGTAAGAGAAATTTGGGTGCAAAAAAAGTAGGCGGGCGTGTTTATGATATTGGGTAGATGCTAGATATGTTCAGTTAGGTGTTAGTTCATTAGTGCAGGTAGCCCATTCATAAGTTTATTTTTTAATTCAATTAAGCTTAAATGTACAAAATAATTAGTTAATTATATAAAACATCACATATCTAGAAAAAAACTAAAATTTATACTAATTTTACTGTCTGGTCTGATTTTAGGTATAAACCGTAAATCAAACCGAAACCGAAGACTGGTTTTGAGGTTTCAAACCGAACCATGAACACCCTTAATTTGTTGTATCAAAATTTCTTGACCTTTGTGCTTAACATTTTAAATCCAACTTATTTGATAAAGAAGCGTAAAAACCGTGAAAGAGTGGGTTTGTGCTCGGTTATTGCTAGAATACGTTGGACAAGATTATTGCAGAAACAATCACTGTAGGGGTATGATTTTTCTTTTTAAACTTAAGTGGAATGCTCTTGCAAGCTATAGGTTTTATATACGCCTATATACAAGAACAAGGGTTTGGTTGCAAACAAATGTCAAGATTGGCGTTAGGAAAGTAGATTGTTTCTTTTTCATTACTTTGTAGTTCAGCAGCTATCTAAATGCCATTTGTATTGATGTTTGAGATTCGAGATGGGATACGGTATAGCCAGTTCAAAATTTTGGTTTTCACTTTTCTGGTCCCTTTTTTGATGGATGTATTCATATGTGAAGTTTGCATTTAAAAACATTATGCATATGTATGGTTTAGTGATGCTGTTGACTTAAAAGTTATTTCATTAACATGTTTTTGAAAATAAAGATTTGAAGGAGTAATGTCGCACAAGTTGAAATATTGTTAGGCCTAGTTTGTGTTGCAAATATACAACATTATTTTCTGTCAGTTGAAATATTGTTAGGCCTAGTTTGTGTTGCAAATATACAACATTATTTTCTGTCAGTTGAAATATTGTTAGGCCTAGTTTGTGTTGCAAATATACAACATTATTTTCTGTCAGTTGAAATATTGTTAGGCCTAGTTTGTGTTGCAAATATACAACATTATTTTCTGTCAGTTGAAATATTGTTAGGCCTAGTTTGTGTTGCAAATATACAACATTATTTTCTGTCAGTTGAAATATTGTTAGGCACAATGGTTGTAATTCTTGTTTATTCACGTTCAGATTACAATATGCTTGAGGATGTGAAAAGAATAGCTGATTCCGCCAAGAGAAGGAGAGTAAGTCTATGTGGGAGTGACTACGGGATTCCGTTGCACCTTAAAAACTTGATAAATGGTGCTAGGAGTCGGAGATTTAAATTGTTCTTTTTGCCAACTGGAATGTCTAAGAGACAAACCAACAAGACTTCTTATAACAACAGGTTACCCTCTTTTTACATCAGTGCTCATAGTTATACATAAAACTTTATTTATAATTATTTTAGTAAAATGCTATTCTCGTCCCCGAGGTTTGGGACTTTCGTCCAAAGGTTTGTTTTTCCGCATCTGGATCCAAAAGGTTTGAAATCTTGCCATTTTCATCCAGCTCGTTAACTCCATCCATTTTTTCTCTGTTAAGTCAAGGGTATTTCTGTCTTTTTTGTTAACTTAAAGGGCAATTCAGTCTTTTTTAGGGGTTTCGGTCTTTTTACATAAAGTGAAAAAGACCGAATTGCCCTTTAAGTTATAAAAAAAAAGACGGAAATACCCTTGACTTAATAAAGAAAAATGGATGGAGTTAACAAAACAGATGAAAATAGCAAGATTTCAAACCTTTTGGATCCCGATGTGGAAAAACAAACCTTTGGATGAAGGTCGCAAAACTGGCCAAACCACAGGGACGAAAATGGCATTTTACTTTAATTTTTTAAAAAAGTTATCGTAAATCAGCGTATAAATCGAAATTGATTTTGTTTACAGGTGGAAAGTCTTCTATTGGACAATTGAATGGCGTTTTCATTCAACGGATATTAAGTTAATTGACCATGGGTAAGCTTATTCACTATATAAATACTCTTGTTGCTGCATATTGTATTCGATTTAAACTGTCGTTTACTTTCTAACAATTAGTACTTATGCTATTTCAGAGTTAATGAAAACTCGAATCTCTGTTCAGTTATTCAGAAACACTTAAAACCTGGTCCAACAAATCATCCATTGAAGCCGTTTTATCTTGAGCCCGTGGAATCTCTCAAATTTTATATTAGCAAATACCCAAAGGTTTCTATAAAAAATTCTTAATCCTTTTTTTATTGTTATCGTCGTCTTTTGTTAAATTTTCTTTTTTATATACGAGATTGACCAATTGTAATATTTAAATGTAGAATCCAAGATCACCCGTTCGTGAATTGGACATAAATGCCCCCATACGCAAACAGTTAGACAACTTAGTTATAATAGAGTATCCTGTTATTCATGTTTTCCTTCCGTCACATAGCCCTGATGTCCAAGTACTGAAACCAATAGTCAGTCAACAAGTGCAGCCCAAGACTGACCCGGTCAATGATAGTCAACCTGACGTTGACCCGAAAGGCGTGTTTTTCAAAGAAGAAGAAATCAAAGATCACAACTCCGCAGAGCCTCATGTTTTGGATTTGACGGACAAATCAAACAGCAAAACAGAGACAAAAGACGAAGGGGGTAATGTTATTGACAAGTCTCCGGTCAATGATAGTCAACCCGACGTTGACCCGAAAGGCGTGTTCTTCAAAGAAGAAGAAATCAAAGATCACGACTCCGCAGAGCCTCATGTTTTGGATTTGACAGACAAATCAAACAGCAAAACAGAGACAAAAGACGAAGGGGGTAATGTTATTGACAAGTCTCCGGTCAATGATAGTCAACCCGACGTTGACCCGAAAGGCGTGTTCTTCAAAGAAGAAGAAATCAAAGATCACGACTCCGCAGAGCCTCATGTTTTGGATTTGACGGACAAATCAAACAGCAAAACAGAGACAAAAGACGAAGGGGCTAATGTCATTGACAAGTCTCCGGTCAATGATAGTCGACCCGACGTTGACCCGAAAGGCGTGTTCTTCAAAGAAGAAGAAATCAAAGATCACGACTCCGCAGAGCCTCATGTTTTGGATTTGACGGATAAATCAAACAGCAAAACAGAGACAAAAGACGAAGGGGCTAATGTTATTGACAAGTCTCTTGATTCAACGTGTGATGATAACGTGCTCTCGGATTTGATGAATTTTGACTTTGAACCCGAGTTGGTTGATGTTTATTCCAGTCTCATCTCGGAAACAAACCCTGATGATTTTCTTGATTTTGATGGTTTGTGTGACGATTTGCCATCAAAAGAAGATAGTAAACTTGGAGATATTGAAGAGGAATTGGAGGAAGGGGAAATAGCGGATTCGGACTAGTCTTTAAGCGTTGGTGGACCCCGTTTTTTGTTAATTTGGCAACTCGGTTTCGAAGGTTTTTGGCTTTTAATCTTGACAGTTATTGTAGTTGATGTATATGGAATGATGCATCAAAACTTTGGGTACTGAGAAATATGAAGATGCAAATTTTGTGGCTTATTGAATGTGATATTGTATAAGCTTTGATTTACTGTTTTACTTTGTATGATTCACATCTGCCGTAAAATTTTAACTTTGTTTATTTGGAAAAATGCTGAAAAAAAATACTTTATTTTTATTTTTAACTAGCAAGTTAATCTATACTATTTCATGATATGTTTGATGTGGGCAAAACTGGAATTTTACCTCCAAATTCACCATAACCACAATTAATCACACTTTTCACTAGGAATATCATCCAAACTCTGAAGCATGTTTAATAGTGTTTTTCATCAGTTGTAAGTATTATAAAAAATCTCACTCTAGGTCAAATCTTAAATTTCGAATGGGTGATGATTGACTCTTGGTGGGCCAATCCGGATGTAATTAGAGATGGGCATAATACCCGGTTCCAAACCCGACCCGGTAGAACCGACCAGGAACCGTTTCCAGTTCGTACCCGCTGTATAGAAGAACCGGTTCCGGGTTCAAAAAACCCGTAGGTTCTTACCCGGTTCCACATTTTATAAAAAACACAGGGTCGTACCTGGTTGCTACCCGGAACCGGTTCCTCCGTAAACAAAAAAACCTGGTGAATTAAAATAAAACCGATTACATTAAAACCAAACATTACATTACAACATAACATTAACATAAAACCAACTAAACATAACATTACATTACTAAACATCATAACTAAACATAACATTAACATAAAACACACTCAAACCAATATCACAAACACACTCATGGCTATTGGTCATTAAGCACAGGTCAAAGTGCTTCCAAACTTTGGGGGTTTCTTTTGGTTTCCAGAACCATGACCACTTCATCGTTGCACGCCATAACCGATTTGAGGTGTAACTTGAAAGTTGAAACCGATTTGAGTGGGAGTAAGTTTTGTTTGATGGTGATATGCATATAAATACTTGAAACCGATTTTAATGGCAATAAATCGATTTCTAACGGCATTATAGCCGTTGGAATCGATTCCGGTAGGTTTTGCAGCTTTTTCTGGAAGTTACCCGGTGGAACCCGTTCCTCCGAGGAACCGGTTACAATCTACCCGGATTCTGTTACTAATAGTTCCGGTAATTTTGGTTTGAAACCGGTTCCTACAAGAATCGGTTCCATTCAAACTCAGTCAAGAACCGGGTACGGTTAGGAACCGGTTCCGGGTATAAAAAAAACCCGATTTGCCCATCTCTAGATGTAATGCGAGAGTACCTACTATTTTTCTCGCATTGCAATTGCAACCGATAGATTTGTAGCCTTTGGTGGATTTATCCTCCTTTGTTCCCTCCTGTTAATATGTTATGTTGCTAATTAGTTATCAGCAGTCCCCAATGGCCATGATTTGATATCGATTTGGATTGCTATATCTGTTTCGATTGATTGTTAATACCTTTGCATTTTTCAGGTCATAGCGTTGATGATAACACACATTTTCACAGCCAAGTCGCTAAAGCTTCACCCACTTTGATTTCTCACTGAAATGTTTAAATCATATACTTACTTTTATTCTAATTTTTTTTTTCAAAACCTCATAAATTAGCTTATTCTATTTGCAATCGGGGTTCTGTTACCTAACTTTAGATTTTTGAAACTTATTTCAGTATATCGTGTTCAAATATGAGTCATGTCCGATATAATCTCTTTTGCATATGTACGGAGCTTTCGCTGTAACGCGTGGTTCCCACTAGTAAATTTTAGATGCATAACCAATACTAAATCTTTTCAATTTAAGTAGCATTGAGAGTGATAATTTGTATGTACACTTGTTTTAAACTGTTGTTATAGGAGGAAAAAGCTATATATTTTACAAGAATGATATTTATTTATTTATTAAAAAGCCTACATAGTTACAGGCCCAAGCCCAAGCCCAAACACAAACTTGTATTTATGGGAATTTTCATTGACTAAACTCACTTTTCTCGGTTAGACTTTCTTCAACCTTTGAGGTGAAGACATGCTTTTCACAAGATCCATAAAGTGGCATTTAAACTTTGGAATGTTTCTACCCATATTATATTATGAGAGATGTTTTGTTTAAACTCTCAAGGAATTTAATTTAAATAAATTTCAACCATCAATCTTTTTATATATAAATAAAATAACATGGCAATTTTCATATTTGAGGATAAAAGTCGAATTGTGTGTCCTTTACGTGCTTTTAAAGGTTATAGTCAATTTGTTACACTGATATACTATATTTCTATTAAATTGTTTGTGATTGAAAAAATAGTGCTTCATTTTTGTTTTGTATATCCTCGCAATATATAGTTTTATAAATTAGTCCATCATCATATATTATATAATTTATAACAAAATATGAATACATTTATCTTTTGATGTGGATTACATTGCTAATAGATATGAAGTATAACACAAAGAAAATATGAAATCATATCTAAACACTAAACATCATATCCTTTCGTTGGCTCAACCAGACCGACCACTATATGTCGGTTCAAATTGGAGATGTTTCAAATAGCCTCAACCAGACCGGTTATATAATCAGTTTTTAATTTGACCAAGGTCAATTATGAAAAGTTACTAATTATAATTGGAATTTTTGACCTTTGCATCTTGGCCTAGTGGCAACAGTTTTACCCCTACCCATGTGATACGGGTTCGAGTCTCACAAAATGGACAATAGTTAGATTCTGTTAGTAAATTTCAAAGAATGTGTGTGTTCGCCCCCCAAAAATTATATATTTATTTTCTTATGTTTAACATCCAAAAAACACTACTGCTCATGCTTGGATTATTATTATTATTATTATTATTATTATTATTATTATTATTATTATTATTATTATTATTATTATTATTATTATTATATACCTAAATTATAAAACATTTTGAGGATAAATGCATATAATCATATTGACATTGTTAGCATCTTGGGGAGAAAACTAACGAATGCCAACACATGCATCACCAAGTGGCAACATAATATCAAAAATAAATAATCCAAAACTTAGATTTTGTAAATAATTGAGCAATTAAATACAAAGACAATAACATATGATATTTAATAACGCTTGTATAAAATATACCCCATAGGTATAGTTAAGGTATATTATTAATAAATTTATTGAAAAATATATATAGTGCACATTAATTAAGTTATTTTAATGTTTTTAGTTGTTTTTTTATACATAAAGGGTTCAATTTATTTAATGGTTTTGACATTTATAATTCTATCTACGTGAAACAACACTTTTAACCTTACATGTTTTCTTGACATAAACATTTGTTTAAAATAACAAACTTATTCACATAAAACAAAAACTTTACTCTAAACTAAGATATCAGCATAAATCATCTTTCTGTCCGTTCTTTCTTCTTTTACTCCACACAATCGCAACTTACAATCATATTTGAAGTTTCGTGACACTAGTTAACCTCGCAAATTTTTTTTTACTAAATTAAAACGTATTTTATCTTTATGAATTAAACCTTGGTATGTTTCAATTTCTTAAAAAGATTTAATCGAATAAACATATGCTTGCATATCAGGGCCGGCCCGTTAGGCTTACCAATCTAGGCACGGGTCTAGGGCCACCAAAAATTAAGAGCCTCCAATTTTTTGTAATGTTTTATATATTGTATATGTATCAGACTCAAATGAAAAGCAAAAAATCCCTAACCGCAGTCTGTAACTGTTTAGGAAAAAAGGCCCAAATTCAAGACTTAGTTTCGAAATTAAACCACTGACATAACTGCAGTCTGTAGCAACCATCTACCACTCAACATCATCCGAATTCCGTGAATTAGCGCGAAAAAACCCTAAAATTGAGCCGCAGTCATCGTTCCTACCTCCTATCGCAACCTGCTCTTTCGATTTTCTAAGTTATCGGCTATCACTAACGGTAATCACCCATGGCATCGGGTCTGTCGAGATTGGAGGAGAATTTATGGGAAAAATTAGGGCTAATTACTAAACATAGGTTAACTTTAGCAGCTAATTTTTCTATTAATCTCTATATATTTTGCAAAAGGGCCTCCACATCGCGATCCGCTTAGGGTCTATAAAAACGTTGGAACGGCCCTGTTGCATATGCATATAAACAGATAAAAATGATACACATGTCTCTATCAAATTAAAACATGATATACAGGTAAAGATGGAAATACAAAAAAAAAAAAATGAAAAATTCAAATAAATGCGTTAAACATTAATTAGAAAACATGCCATTACTCTGAATAGATATATCAACATGCATGTATAGTTTGATGAAGTGGCCACCAATGATCTTTTGGTCTAGTGGTTAAGGGGGAGGTGGGAAGCTTTGCTTCTCTTGGAGGTCATGGGTTCAAGTCTAGGCAATGGGGTTTTATACTAACTTGATGATACTAACATACTAACTACTAACCCGGTTAACGATATTCTAACTGTACGCCGTTCAAAAGAAAAAAAAAGTTTGATGAAGTGGCTGGAAAGTGGTTGCATAAAGTCACAACTTTTGAGGATGTGAAAAAAGGCTCAAATTTTGAAAAGGGGAAAAGGGTAAATTGGGTCCCAATCTTAGTAGATAAATACATAGAAACAAGTAGGGAAGGTTGAGTTTAATTGGTTAAATGGGCACATGGAGTGGGGGTAGGGGGACAATCCTCACATGAAAGAAACATGGGGTTTCCTTTGCTTTAGGACAATTTTGTTTGTAGTCTTCTTTGCTCCCCTTAAACCCCACCTCAACTTATCCATCTATACTCTCCATAGTAGGGATGGCAACTAAACCTGAAATCCAATACATATGGGACGGGTTTGGGGTTGGTTATTTTTCACGGGTTTTGGGATTTGATGATATACCCATTTACCCGACCCGACTACCCGACAAAGTGTACTCGTTTACCCGATTGTATACTTGATATAATTTCTTTTATGTTTTAAAATATGTATATGTATAATACATCAATTTTTATACATGTAGGTATTTTATTCCTTACACATTGTAGCTATTTGATATACTTTTATATTGATAATACTAAACGTAACTAATTAGTAGTTATCCGATGAGTTTTGGTTTGAATATACCCAATGGGTAATTATTTTTAGTTAACGGGTTTACCCGAAACCCACGGGTATAACTGATACCCGATGGGTATTTACCCGCTAGAAACCCGATGTGTTTTCAGACGGGTTTGGGACAAACTTATCTAACCAGGTTTGGGCTTGGGATTACCTAAACCTGTCTCAAACCTGACTCATTGCCATCACTACTCCATAGGTATATACCGCCTCTCTACTTACCTTCGTGATACACTTTGATCTCTTTAAATTCTTTTTAAAAAGACTCAAAGTTACATGTTAAAGGTTATCAATTGTACAAACCGAATGTAGAAACTCTGTTGATTGGAACTCATTCTACATTTAGTCTAAACTCAACAATACACAAGCTAACACAAAGTTTCCTCACTATATACTACTTATATGTTTTAGTCAATGATTCGCTATGAACCACAAGCCAAAATTAGTTTAGAACTATAGATGTAGATACGGAAAGTTCGATTATTAGTTATGAAAGAGAAGCCGCTAGTAAGCTAAGAATTTTGTATCTCCCCCTTTTTAACTACAAACGCGAAGTGAGAGGTTGGGTGCACCAATATCTCGAAGGAAAGCAGATCTCAAAGAAATGCATCTTCACCGCTATGGATGTCCAATCAAACCATATGTCGTCGTCCTCTTTCCCCTGACTATTAACTCCTTATTGGGATCGTTCTTAAAGATTTCTTTTTGTCTTTTTCTATTTCTTTATCAAACCAAGCATATACACCTTGTTAAAACAAGTGGCTAAAAAAACGCACTAGCTTTTGCAAGGCATGATTATTGCCATGTTGGCCAATTCAAATTGACCTAATGACCTTGTGACATGAAGCACAACGCATGTCGTGTTAGTAATCAAGTTATGTCAAAGAACCTAAAGAAAACTCCTTACAAAATGTTGAAATGTGGGAATTCAAATATAAACTATTTTAGAGTTTGGGGTTATTTTGCTTATTATGGAGTATCTTTTCCTAAAATGACAAAGCTATGACCTAAAGTTTTGAAAGGTGTATTTGTGAGTTATGCAGAAAATATAAAGTATAATAGACTTTTGGAATTGGATTTTAATGCCATTATTGAATGAGGACAGAGGTTTTTTTTTGTACAAAATTCAATAAGGGCAAATGCCATTTCTCACAAGTAACAAAAAGAAAAACTAGTGCCCCAACAAAAAGTAAGAGGTAAATACACATAAAAAAACCTTGGATTCAGATTTATTGATCATTATATTAGATTTCTAATAGAATGTGACACTGCGAACAATCCTCTACATAAGATCCTCATTTCAACACGTACCGACAACTTATATGAAGTTCATACCGTCTAAAAATTACTAAAATTTTTGTATTGCCGGAAATAACACTTAACAATGTCATGAGAAATTTGATTATGCTATGATTAGTGAGTAGGGTTGTTAATGTTCTCAACAAAATGTTCCTTCAATAATAAAGCCTAAAGGGATTCACATATGTGAAAATAACGAGTGATGTCACTAACAAAAATTAGATTACTTTTATAGACGTTTCATAAAACAAAAAGAAGAACATAATGATATATTACTATGTTTAATGATTTGTGGATGTTATATCTTTAAATTCAACACTAAAGATCATGGCTTAAGACCGCCTGTAGTGGGCGTTTTTTTTAAATTGCCCAAACACGCCCCTTCATCGCCCCCCTTGGCGTGATCGGGCGTTATTCGCGAAAAAATGGTTTGTGGCGTGTTTTGAAACACGCTGAAGGGGCAAATCTTCGACCAATCAGAACGAGATGCAACGGTCATAAACAAATGGCTAGATTTTTTTTTTCTTTTTTTACCTCTCACCCATATATATTGTGTAATGATTGGATGTGACGTTATTGGGCATTATTCCCACTACGCCACTTTTGCAAAAACGCCCAATAATGCCCCCATGATGACTGGACTGCCACATGGCAGAAAACGCCACAGGGTGGGGGCATTATTCATCAAACCACTACGCATGGTCTAAGTGCTATGTGCCACCACTAATTTCATTAGGCTATTTAAAAGCTGCATGTGGCGTTATTATAGCCATTTGAGTTAAGTGTCATTTACGTCCTTGTGGTTTGTTCACTTTTGCCATTTCAGGTTAAATTTTAAAATTGCACAATTTTCCTTCCTGACATTTTGAAAACGTATCATTTCAGTCCCAAAAAATAACCACAGGTAAAAAATTCAGTTAGCTTAGGGGTAAAATTCGTTTGTTTCTAAGCAAGCTGGTCACGAGTTCGATCCCGACAAGCTGCAATTTTGACTGTGATTACCCCTAAGCTAACTGAATTTTTTAACCGTGGTTATTTTTTTTATTGAAATGGCACGTTTCCAAAATGTTAGGGAGGAAAACGGTGCAATTTTAAAATTTGGTCTAAAATAGCAAAAGTGAACAAACCACAGGAACGTAAATAACACTTAACTCTAGCCAGTTTTTCCCAAAATTGTATAAAGAAGGAAGCAAGCTGTAACAATTTAACATTAGTAACATCTTCCTTTTAATCTTTTGCAAAAGGAAAAAAAAAAGCAAAAAAGAAGAAAACAAGACAATAATTTGTTGCGCTAGCTCATGAGTGCACTATGACTTTTCAACATCTGCAGTTCATTCCATTCCATTCGCTACACTTCACTTAAACCGCCTACGAATGTTTTATAATGTCAAATCTAAAACTATTAAAAATACATTTTGACATGAAAAATTGATGTAAGTTTTTATAGCCTAGTTGCATCTTGGTGGTGGGATAAAGCTTTGAGACCAATAGGTCTTGGGTTCGATTCCCACAAGAGGGTTTTCCCATATTTATTGGGTTTCCTCCTGAATTTGTGTGGCATTATGCCTAGTGGAGATGGATATGATCGGGTGGTTCCTCTCGTGGCACGATAATACTCCAGTGGTCCGTCAGTGATCCTAATCTGCCGTTCAAAAAAAAAAAAGTTTTTTGGTTTATGATTATTATTAAAAAAAGTAATAAGAAAAGGATTAAATACTTTTTATTCTTAAAAAGTTGATTTTAAATCACATTTATATAAACAATATCGAAATATACTATTTTTTAGAAGAACAGCGTAACAATCAACATCACATATTAGTTGAAAGCAACTTACAAACACAACTCCATTATTTAAACCTAATGTCCACCTAATAAATAATTTAACTCTTCATTATCTTTACAATTTGTTGCAACTAATGTTGACAAAACCTTTTTTTATTATTTTTTTAAAAGAAATGGTTGCAACAACTCAACATTTTTAATATTCTTTACATTATTGAACTTTTTTAATCACTAGTTAACTTTCAAAACATATTAATTAGTTTATAGTTTTTATTTGAATATTTCAGTGTTACCAATCACCATTCTACACTACGTTTTTCGGTCTTGAACCATCTAAACCAGGTGACCGAAGCGTGACCAGACCGTTAACGAACCGAGAAAAGACCAACCGTCAGTCTTCGATCCCACGGTTAACATTTTCACCCTAAGTTTAAATTTAAGTTTAGTAATAACAAGAAGTATTTTCTATTGAAATCAAAGTAAAGAAAAACCAAAACAGAAAAAAGCTAGGAGACATGCTAAACTGGTAAATATGTAAAGATATTTTTTTATAAAAAATATTAAAACTTTATTGCTATTCTAGAGAATTTTCATAGGGTCATGCTATTCACACACGCCCAAAATTATTTTCACACCCCAAAGCGCCGCGCTATGGCCAAAGCGCGGCGCTTCGATCGACAAAACGTGCATCGATTGACGTTTGAAACATTCGATACTGTTTGACAGACATAAAGCTAATCATGATGTTTTGTCGTTAACCCTAAGCGCCGCGCTTTGGCCATAGCGCGGCGCTTCGACCCCAAATTTCACCTTTTTTCCCCTTTTAAAAGCAACCTGAGACATTGTCTTCGATCACACACATTGTCTTCGATATACATTTTGCCTTCATTTCAGATCCGTTGTGTTTCTTCTCAAAATAACGTGCGGTTTTGCTGTATTAGTTACATCTCTTGAAAAAACGATGTCGTGGTTAAACAACTATATTTTCGGTCAATATTCTGACGAGACAGTTGTTCCTGATTCTTACGAGGGGACCGCTATTTCTGACTCGTATGAGAAACCGGTCTCGTCCAACTTGAGGGAGGCAGAGGTTGTATCTGGCATTCATTATCGTGATAACACGGTGACGCTGGATTTGAATACCCCTGCGGAGGACCCTTACGCACAACAAGGTTATTCGAATTTCGGTTACGGTGGCGAGTACAGCTTTGTACAGCAGGAGTGTGGTCCAAACGACAGTTACGGTTGTCAACAGAGCTTACAAGGTTATTCGAATTTCGGTTACGGTGGCGAGCACAACTTTGAACATCAAGTATATTCGGACCTCGGTGACGATGGTGAGCCGGGGGATGTGTCTGTTGACGAGGAAGGGTGTTACCCGGTTACGTTTTCGTTTGATACGACGCAGACCTTTTCGTCACGTAAAGAGTTGGTGCGTTGGGTACAAGACACGGCAAAAGACAACGGTTACCTCATTGTGACTAAGAGGTCGAATAAAAGAGGAGAGAATTACAAGATTTGGTTTCAATGTACTTTTGGTGGGGAGCATAAGAGTATAGCTACACAGAGGAAAACGGGTAGCAAGAAAATAGGCTGCCCGTTCGAGATGATCGGGTTTTCGGAATCATCCGGAAGTGTTTGGAGGATCGAGGTGACGAAGGCGAAGCATAACCACACTCCTATTGAAAACTTAGAGGGTCACGCGTATGCGAGAAGGCTTTCTTCGGAGGATACAAAACTGGTTAAGGAGCTGGCAGAGCAAGACATTCCCAACCAAAGTATCTGGCGAACGCTGACAAAAAAAAATCCGGCTAGAAAGCTTATTCCGAAAGATATACACAACGCTGTTCAGAAGATCAACGCCGAAAAAAATGTCGGTAAGTCTCCGATGCAAAAACTTGAAAGCATTCTTCTCGAAAAAAATTACACTTATTACATGCGCACGAATGAGATATCGAACGAAGTTGAAGATGTCTTCTTTGTTCACGAACATTCATTCACTATGTGGTGTGCCTTCCCGCATGTGCTAATGATTGACGCCACCTACAAAACGAACATGTACAACCTGCCATTTGTTCAGGTCGTAGGCATGACGTCGACAAACAAATCGTTTACGGCTGCTTGTGCGGTAATTTCCGCTGAGAAGTCAGAGAACTACCTATGGGTGTTGCAGAGGATCAAGTCTATGCTGGTAGGATGTATGGAACCGCGCGTGATTTTAACAGACAGGGATTTTGCGCTAATGAACGCGTGTGAACAAGTTTTTCCAAAAGCGCATAAGTATCTTTGTCGGTTCCATATTCAACAAAATATTAATAAGAACAGCAAGAAGAAATTCTCTGACAAGGATTGGAAAGAATTCGTACGTAGTTTTTGGTTATTGTGCGACTCTACGACCGAGGAAATATACAGGTATAACTTGGAAAACCTTGAAGCACAGCTGAAAGAAGATGACCGTGAACGTAGGTATTTCTTACATAATTATGTTCAAATTTTATATAATAACAAAAACTGACTATTTACGTTTTTTTTAATTTTAGAGGTTTTTGATTATATGAAGAAATCCTGGTTGGATCCGTACCGTGAAAAGTTTGTATCATGCTGGATTAACAAAACTATCAACTTTCACCAAACTACGACCAACAGGGTTGAGGGCATGCATGCAACACTAAAAAGTCACTTTCCAAGTCATCGCAACACACTGGATAAACTTGTACTGTATGTTGATCATGTTGTTGATAGACAATACACCGAGATTAGTAGTAGCTTTGAAACAAGCCTCCGAAAAGTGATGACGCACCACAAGAAGCAGCCCATGCTTGCATATATTCTCAGAAAGGTTTCGATATATGCGATTGAGCTTTTGAGTAGGGAACTAAAACGTAAGGAAGACGGGTTGAGAGCCTACGGTGCAAGCTGTGGTTGCCAACTTTTTACCAGCTGTGGTTTGCCATGTGCCTGTCGTTTGGAAAAGTTGGAAAATCATGGTAATTAATATCTTTGACCTTTCTCGTTATGATTCTGCCACCTAATTTGTTTTCGTCCACAGGTCAGCAACTCCGGATCACACACATAGACGTGTTCTGGAAGAAGCTTAACTTCAAGCCTGCAAAGAAAAACATAGAGGATATCGATGTAGACGCGGAATTTGAAAAATTGAAACAAAAGATCGATCCAACACCCCCTCAGGTGAAAAGGAGCTTCTTTGAAAAGTTTCAGCAAATCCTCAATCCAGGGAACAATAACAAAAAACCTCCTGCTGTTCTGAAGAAAACTCGTGGTCGCCCAACATTGAAAACGCAGGAAGAAAGAAAGGTTGAAGCCGCTAGAAAAAGCTCGTACATTCCGTCGGAAGAAACTTGGGTCGAGGCCTCAGATGATCTTCCCCGTCACAGCTCGTACATATCACTCGAAGATTCTAGAAGACAAAAGAATACCAAACCGATCAACCTGCACCCTGATTTCCCGATGATCAAGCTCGGTCCTAAGACGGATATAGCGATCCGCCACTACGCATCTCAGATTCCCGAAGTGATCCATCCATACATCGTTAGAATAAAGGACGTGAAACCAGATGGTCATTGTGGGTTTCGATCGGTGGCTGTTGGGTTAGGAGTGAAACAGAATTCATATTTGATGATCCGGAAACAACTTATAAAGGAGTTACGTAGGAACGAATCGCTTTGGAGGCAGTTTTTCGATCCGGAAAACATAGGACATTATGATGCGCTGCTTAGACGGATCAATTTCAAGGGGGTGGGACGAGCAGATATCGAAAATTACATGACGATGCCTGAGACGGGGTTTCTTATTGCCCAACGATACGGTGTGATTGTTCACAGCTTCGACATGCGTGGGAGCTGTACAATTTTCCCTCTGCTGGGCGAGCCAAACGAAGCTGAGGAACCTCACCTGGTGGTTGCGGTTGTGTTCGTCGACCATGGGCATTTCATACATGTAGAGCTTAGAGGTTGTTATCCAATGCCTCCCCCAAACCCACTCTGGACAGCACACAGAACAGATCGGGCAGCAGCCTGGCATACATTGTACCGGGATCAGATCAACGCGTACGAAATGCTTATGTATCGTGCCCCTGACCTTAATGTAACCCCATATGTTCACGATGTAGGTTAAATGTGTTTAATAATAATCACGTTTGTGCTTGTTCAATATATGCGTTACATCACGTTAAAAACCGAATGTCACCTGCGCGACCCAATCAGATTCAATACGCACTTGTACGACCCAAAATGACAATATACATCATAATACTACAATTAATGAAAATTGTAGGGATAGACTGGGGCCTGCTGGACACCGTGGGAGAGGCCGCGCGGGCGCGTGAGATAGTTGGACTAGATACTCCTTGGTCGCGCCTATTTGAGTTAGCGATGGAGGACTCGTATCCTGAGGTTACGTGGGAGTTTCTTTCCACGTTTACATACGCGCCGCATCCGGCGGATTACGTCGAGGACCCGGATTTTCCAGTCCACGAGGTTACATTCCGTCTCGCCGGTCAGGAGTTTCAGATGAGTGTGCGGCAGTTTGTTGTGCATACAGGTTTGTTTAAATAATATTATTTATTATTTTATATTTAATATCATTTGTTTATTTAATGTTATTTGTTTATTTAATATTATTTGTTTATTATTATTATTTATTTATTTAATGTTATTTGTTTATTTAATATCATTTGTTTATTTAATATTATTTGTTTATACAGGTTTGTACACAGAGGCCGAGCTTGATACTGATTTATATACGCAGGCGGTTACGATGATGGACAGGCAGACGCTTATCAGTTTCTGGAGGTCCATTTCCACTAGACCCTTTGGGAAATCCTGGCAAAAGGCCACCTCCATTAGAGACCCCTTGTTCCGATACTTGCAGCATGTTATCGCGGCAACTATCGTGCCGCGGGGTGCCAGCAGGGAGAAGGTCAACCTCGGTGACCTTTTCTTTCTATACTGCCTACTGCGGGGCCAGCCCTGCAATCTAGCAGCCTGCCTGGCAGATTACTTTGCCACCGCATACCACCGGCAGCTCCGCGGGTGGGTGCACACTGGCTCATTCATCACCGCCATCGCTCGCTCGCTCGGGATCGTGCTCGAGGGAGATCCGCTGCTGTCCGATCCGGTCCCGTCTACCAGGTTGGGCCGCGCGTCAGTTTCTAGCATGCAGATCACCCGTCGCTTTGATGTTGGTCTGAGGTTTAGGGGCATGGACGGGCAGATTTGGCAGCCGGAGCCGGTGCCGGAGGTCATCCCGGTTGTTATTGAGTTGAGGCCTGGAGTGTTGGCTCCTCCTGCTGAGCAGGCGGCCGCTCGGCAGGCTCAGCTACAGGCTCTGGGACTCGATGAGTTCCCGGGCCAGCCTCAGGCTGAGGCTGAGGCTCAGGCTCAGGCTCAGCCTGTATTAGAGGATCCGGCTCAGGAGGAGCATATCGAGGAGATCCTGGTACCACCAGTTCAGCCAGCTCCGGAGCCGCCACAGTACCCGCAGCACGTTTACGCTGACCTGCCTCCGGTAGCGCGTGAGGTGGCTCGGGACTTCGACCGGCGCCTGAGACGCCAGGCCGCACGCCAGGACTGGATCATCGAGACGCTCGTTTCTCTACGAGAGGCCGCTGGGTTGCCTCCACTTCCCCTCCCACCGTCCCCACCGCACGAGGATTAGTACCTTAGTTTGTTTGTATAGTGTTTTGTTATGTATTATGTAGTCAGTTGTACCTTTTTGTTTTGTATGTACAAACTGATATATATTTACATCCCGTTGGTTTTGGATTGTTTACGTTTAATTCTTATGGCTTTCTGTACAATTTATTTAACGTGTTCGTTTAATTTAACAAAATAAACTAGGTTAACAGTTTATAAAGACGCACTTATATTATATACGTTCTATAAAAATAATGACGTAAAAAAACGTAATTATAAAACAACGTATTATAAAACTCAAATACAATTTTTTCCTCCAAAAAACACTACCAAACTAACCCACATCCCACCTATTTCAAAAAAAAAACAACACAAATTACAGCCAACACTTTTTGTCTTTTTGCACACTCGAAGCGCCCCGCTTTGGCCATAGCGGGGCGCTTTGGCCAAAGTCAACAGACAAGGACTGACAAAGTCAGTCCTTGTCTGTTGACTTTGGCCAAAGCGCCCCGCTATGGCCAAAGCGGGGCGCTTCGAGTGTGCAAAAAGACTAATGCCGTGTGCGAATAGACCAGGCCTTTTCATAACTTATTCATCAAACTGAAAAACTTATACATAGTAACCTACTATTTCATACAGCAAATCCTGTGCTTCTGAGGATGAATTTGATGTTGAAGTTATTCGTACCATGAGAGTTCAAACTCAAGCTCGAGTTATTTTGATCAGTATTTTTAAAGTTCAAACTCAGGTTGCATGTTATTTTCCAAGTTTAAGTTTAGCCTAGACTCGTTCATTTGTTATTTATTAACAATTTTATTATATACATCTATAATGATTATATGTACTGTGTGTAACATAACACGTATAATTTAGTTATATTAATCATAAATAATTATATATTATAATATTTGTTATCTAGTTACATATTTTTTATATTGAAAGAATTATTACATTTATGCAATGATAAATTGTAGGTCCGGCTAGGGGAGGATCTAGTCGCCTAATCCTTGTGTACAAACCAACCCGGTTGTGCGGAATCCAACCGAGATAGCAAACCGAGATAGAACACGCAAAAACACGACACGCAAAGTTCACCGATTAACACCTCTGTATTAATACGTATGAAAGGTCCAGTTACAAGCACAAGGTTTACAAATCAGTTCTGCAAACTCTCTCTAAGTGTGTGTGTTTTCTGCTCTAAGTGTTCTCTACTAACTGTCATCTTGTCGAAATGAACACAACACACGGGTATTTATACCCAAACACAGCAGGTCCGGTCGAAGGATCAGATAGCATGATCGAAGGATCATCTATCGACCAGGAACAGCTCGAAGGATCAGCATGTACCACGAAAGATGTGATCTTTCGTGGTCCATCCATCGAAGGACCATCTTTCGAGCTCATCATCATCGAAGGATATAAGTGATCCTTCGATGACCATCCTTCGACCCAACACATTACAAACATAATGTTGACTGTTTGCCAAAGTCAAACCAGGAGGATGGTTGACTTGGTCAAACTTACAAGACTAACAAAGACATCGTTTTGAATACAGACAAAGTACAGACACAAGTGCACCAACAAACTCCCCCTTGGCTGTAGCTTTGTCTTGATCTTCATTCTTGTAAGTCTCTCGTGTCTTCAAGTCTTTGACGTCTCTTCACGTCTTCAATGTCGGAGGATCTTTAAAGTCTTCACGTCTTGAAAGCAGAAAGTGTATCAACAAACTCCCCGTATCATGTAGGAAGTGTGTTGACAAACTCCCCCTTAACATAAGCTCCCCCTTGAGTTATGCTCGTGAAATACTTGATCTTTATGAAGTGAGATCCTTGTGGTGTTGATGATGGTCAGCGGCAACTCGATCATCTTCATCATTTGAGTGCCTTCACGTCGTGTCTTCATTACGAAGCTTGTCATCGACCATGTTCTCCTAGCCTTTAGAATCTGCACATGCAAGAAATCTAAACGCGTAATGAGAACAACCGCTTGGAATATCATAAGTAAACAACACACATGTGACCATTGTTTAAGCAAACACCGTCCGACAGTTTGAAAGTTTAAAGTATTTTATCAATTTCAATTTTAACTTTCAACACTTGCAAATTTCGACCGTTTATGAAGATTTAGTCATTTTCGGTTTTCGTTCAGGTTTCAGGTAACGAAGACTCGAGCTCCAACATCGTACGATCGAAAATAAAATAGAAATAAAATCTTTTTGGCTTTTATAAGGTTTATATTAAAACACACATAAAATCTTTTTGGTATTTTTGAATATTTCAAATGTAAAGTCTGAAAGCAGTAAATAAATATTTACAGACATTCTTTTTGCGAGTTTCGAGGGTAAGAGAATCATATCAGTGTACGGTCATGCCAAAACGCTCTTGTTGTTCTTTTAATTAACATTTGGATAAGCATCCTATAACAATTATCGGTATTGTTGTCCACATAAGCTCAACTTATCAGATGTAATCATGGCGAGGGGATACGTTAAGGTATAATTTATACTTACCGACCGGTGTTCATCCACATCACGACACATTCCCGTATCAAGGTATGCACGAGGGTTCATCTTACCGGTGAGTATACCGATTATCATCTGTTTGACCGTATATGATGTGAGATTCTCACTTATTTTGATTTGAAAACCAAGCCCTATGTGATAGAATCACTTATTGATGAGGAACTTGATTTTCGATGCATGAGGGCACAGGAGCAAGTTCGTGAACAGGTCAGTACTTTCGTACAGCAGAGAGACGAACTTAACACCCGGAAAGAATTTGTGATATTTTATCACTTATTTGTTTGGACATGTGATTGTTGATCACTTATTGAGGTCGTATGCAATATGTACACGTATGTATAGTATCATGGAAGATCTAGACTTGCGTCCCCGTTATTTTTCGGTAAAAGATACAACCATGATACCCAGATGATAAGCAGCATAAAGACCGAATATCTCAGAACCTCGGCAATCTCTCAAACGAAATTTCGGTACTAAGACCATATGCCAATTAATGGTTCCCACCCAGTCTTCAGTCGATTTAAGTTTATATCACCCTGCACACTTTAAAATGATTGTGAGCCTACCGATACATCTTATATAGAGCTGCTTATCGTTTTTCATTTAAGGTTTAAAGAGGTTTAGACAGACCACTGATGTACTATCATTTTCTCTTTTGCTCGCCAGGAAACTCATTTTTGATTTTCTATTGTTTTTGTGTTTTTGAAATTTTTCAATGTTTTTGGATTTTTCAAATTTTGGATTTACTCCCCCTAAAATCAATAAACTAAGACAAATTTAAAACACAAAGATATTTACAAAAATGATTTTCCGATGTTGGTTTTACTCTTGCTTGACCTTAATGCCGTTTACCAATAATAAGTAGTCAAATCTTGATTTGTCAAAAGCTTTGGTAAAAAGGTCGGCACGTTGGTCATCGGTGTGGACGTAAGCAACATCGATTAGCCTTTTCTCAAAGCAATCACGTATGAAGTGATACTTAATGTCGATGTGCTTAGTCTTTGAGTGCTGCACAGGATTTTTAGTGATCTGTAATGCAGCAGAATTATCAACGTAAATAGGAGTAGTTAGGAATTCAAAACCGTAATCACGCATTTGTTGTTGTATCCACAGGACTTGGGAACAACAACTTGAGGCGGCAATGTATTCAGCTTCGCATGTTGATGTAGCGACGCACGTCTGCTTCTTGCATTGCCATGTGACTAGGCGATTTCCCAAAAACTGACATCCAGCCGTTGTGGATTTGCCGTCGATTTTGCATCCGCCAAAATCAGAATCACTGAATGCGATCAAGTCAAAGTTATTATCCCTAGGGTACCACAGACCGGTGTCAGGGTAACCCTTCAAATAACGAAAAATCCTTTTTACAGCTGCAAGATGTGAGGCCTTCGGGTTCACTTGATATCTGGCAAGCAGGCACGTTGGGTACATTATATCTGGTCTTGATGCTGTGAGGTACATAAGAGATCCGATCATCGTGCGGTAGTATGAGGGGCTAACATCTTGACCCTTCAAGTCTGGAGTAATTCCGTGATTTTGTGGCAATGGGGTACCGATGGGCGTTGCATCAGACATCTGGAACCGGCTCAAGATGTCACCAACATATTTAGTCTGATGGATGAATATCCCAGACTCTGTTTGTTGTACTTGTAGGCCCAAAAAGAAGGTCATTTCCCCCATAGCACTCATCTCGAATTTATCCTGCATAACACGCTCGAAATCCCTACACAAAACATCATTAGTAGAACCAAAAATAATATCATCAACGTATACCTGTACCAGTAGAAGATCTCCATCTTGTTCTTTGATGAAAAGAGTGCAGTCGATAAGACCTCTGCGAAAACCGTTCTCCAGCAGATAATTAGATAAGGTTGCGTACCAAGCTCGCGGTGCTTGATGTAGACCATATAGAGCTTTGTTGAGCAACCAAACCCGATCGGGATGGATAGGATCTTCAAAACCTGGAGGCTGTTCGACGTACACCTCTTCTTCTACCACACCATGTAAGAAAGTACTCTTCACGTCCATCTGGTATACCTTGAAACCTTTGAATGAGGCATAAGCCAGAAAGATCCGAATTGCTTCTAGACGTGCAACAGGTGCATACACTTCGTTGTAGTCGATTCCTTCAATCTGACGAAAACCTTGAACGACTAGCCTTGCTTTGTTCCGGATAACGATCCCACGGTCATCCTTTTTGCATTTAAACACCCAACGGGTACCAATCTTCTTGTAACCAGCAGGTTTCTCTACCAATTTCCAGACACCAAGCTTCTGGAATTGTTGCAGTTCTTCCTGCATTGCTTCAACCCATGAGCTATCTTTCAATGCATCTTTCCAAGTTCTTGGTTCTTCCTGTGAGACATAACACGCGAAAGACCAATCATTCTGTTGACCAGATTCTCGGATAGTTGCATACAAGCCTGCATTGTTGTTGTTTCGCAACATGTTTCTTGTTTGAACGCCACTTTGAACATTTCCTATGATGTTTTGTTGAGGATGAGTATTGTGAATCCTTGTTTCTGGATTATCCTGAACTGGAATATTTGTACCCAGATTGTTGAGATTGAGATCAACAATCAATTCAAGGCCCGGAATTGACGAAGAGGATGATGCAGTAGCTTCAGCTGTTCTAGGGACATCCACTGGAGGTGTACCCTCTGAAATACCATGAACTGCTGTTGTTGGAGCTTCCTGATCTGCATCTAGAAATTCGTCATCCTCTGAAGATTCGTTCAATTCGGTAGCATCTTGAAAATCCTCATTGTCGAGAGCATTATTGTTCACTGACGATGGTTCTTGATTGACAATAATGGGACGAACCAACGGTGAATCTGTTGCATTATCACTCTCGAAAAACATCCTTGCCGCAGCATTTTCTTCAACGGCTTCAACATTGATCGAATTGAAAAAGTCATCGTACTCAAACATCCAAGGCTGACCAGGATTTCTAACTGGTAAAGTGTGCCTTTGTACTCTGACTTCAGACCATTCCTCGACCCTTTTAGTCTCTAGATTCCAGACTCTTAAGTTCGGGGTGGAATACCCAAGAAAGTATCCCTCAATGGCTCTAGCCCCAAACTTTCCATTAGGATCGATTATCGTGCAAGGAGCTCCAAACGGTTCAAGATATGACAAGTCTGGTTTCCGTTTGTTGATAAGCTCAAAGCAGGTCTTGTTGTGCCTTTTGACTGTAAGGACTCGGTTCAACGTATAGCATGCAGAAGACACAGCTTCAGTCCAGAATGGAATGGGCAGCTGCGATTCTACCAACATAGTCCTAGCGGTCTCGATCAATGTGCGGTTCTTACGTTCAGCGACGCCATTCTGTTGAGGAGTGTAAGCTGCACTAAATTCGTGAAGAATACCTTTTGAAGTGCAAAACTCCGCCATGGCATGATTTTTGAATTCAGTACCATTGTCGCTGCGTATCCGCCTAACCTTCAAGTTATAGAGATTCTCAATCTGAATGATCAAGTTTTTGATAATACCGAAGGTTTCACTCTTATGTGCCATGAACGCCACCCAAGAAAATCTTGAATAATCATCAGTTATCACGAGGCAATATTGATCATTCCTAATGCTTTTGTGCTTGACAGGACCGAACAAATCCATGTGCAAACGTTCAAGAGGAACAGCCACCGTGTTGACTTTCTTTGTAGGGTGTCGCTTCTTCGTTTGTTTTCCTTTCTGGCACGAAACACAGACGTCTTGAAGATGGAAGTTTTTAAGAGGAACACCATTCACCAATTCATTTGATACTAAATGATTCATTTTGCGTAAGTGAATGTGACCCATTCGTCTGTGCCAAGAGATTGTGTCTTTTTCTGTGGCTTTGGAAACGAAACAAGTTGCTTGTGCAGACGTTGTGATAGCTTGGCTCATATCAAGGACATACAGATCATTTATCCTTGGAGCCGACAAGAGAATCCATTCTTTTGGAATTTTGAAGCCGGGTTTCAGCACATAACATCCATTAGCATCAAAGTGTACTGAGAACTGCTTGTCACAAATTTGAGAAACACTAAGAAGATTGTGATCAAGTTGTTGCACAAAGTTGATCTTGTCAAAGCTAACAACCCCGTTGGAAATCATTCCTTCACCAGTAATATATCCGCCCTTATCTCCAGCAAAAGCAACATAACCTCCTCTAATAGATTTGACGTCGTAGAGAAGCTTCATGTCGCCTGTCATGTGTCTGGATGCCCCACTATCAACAATCCAATGACTACTGATAGTTCCTCCTGGAACACCCTGCACATGAACTCACATAATTAGTTGGAGATGGGGACCCAAGCCATTGTGGTCTTGGGTCTTCCATTTTTATCAACAACAATAACTTCCACTTTTTGATGATTCGGAAATTGTGATGGTCCCCCTGATTCAATAACAGATTTTGGTTTCCAGGTCTGTTGAGTTTTACCAGTTTGATTGTTTGAAAATTTAACTTCGTGATTGTTTGAAGTTTTTGAACTTTCTGGTTTAACTGGAACAGATTGTTTTTGAACCACATCATTCTTAATCGCCATTTCAATTTTCTTGACCTGTTGGCGTTTCTGTTTCTTTTCCCTTTCTCTTATGAGTCGAGGATCTTGCTTTACAGAAACAGATTGCTTGCGGTCAGTTGGGCCACGGGGATCATCAATCTTTGCTTTCAACTTATGAAGATACGGGCAATTTCGAATGATATGCCCGATTGTACCACACTCAAAACATGATCTTCGTTCAACAAACCCCGAAGTATCATGTGATCGTCTTGCCGATGATGAACTTTGTGATCTCGAGGTACTAGGTTTTGAACTATTCGGTTCATTCCTTTTCATTACTGTTACTTTCTGGACAAAATCTAAGTTAGATTGATTTGCAAACTTTTCAATTTTGTCCGTTCCCTTCGATTTCACAAAGTTCACATTCTTCTTCTTCTTTTGATTCGGCTTCTTTTGATTTTGAGTCGGTGCCTTACCATTTGTTTTGGTATGGTTTTGCTGTTTTGGCACTGTTGGTAATTTCTTGTTCCCAAACTGTTTTCTAACTTCAGCCTTTGGGATAGGAGGACACTGTGTGACTGTAACATGTGGTCCTGTCTTTCCCAAAAACTTACTTGTAGAATTTTCAAAGACTTTACTGATTAAAGATTGATTAACATTTTTAATAGGAAAATCTTTGTCTGAATAGATTTTATCATCACCAACAAGAGTGTACAGCAAATCCACACTCTCCGACTCTTTCTCAGACGAGGACTCAGTTGCAATAGTCTTAGCGGGTTTTGCTGGAGGATCACACAGGATGTGATTCTCAAGAGGTATGTCCTCATCTTTTATCACCGCATCAGACTTTGCTGAATCAGTATCATCGGATTCATCATCAGAAGAATCAGTATCCTCAATCACAACTGGAGGATCCTGATTTGGTTCAGCAGCTACAAAGGTATCTGCTGACACATCTGAATCTGACGATACTTCTTTCTTGTATCCGAGTCCTGTAGCAAATTCCTCAACGTCCAAAGGAACAGAGGGTTCAAAATGAGTTCTATACTCCTCATCAGGCAGTGCATCAAAGTTGTTTCTCACGGGTGGTGGACATTTCTTATAACCTATGCATGTGACATCCTTTTTCTCTTTCTGTACATCAATGATGTGATCCAACACATAGCTAGAACTCAAATAACTGTCTAACTTGAGTCGGATCGCCTCACTTTCTGTTTTAACACAAGCCATTTCTTTTTGCATTACCTCAAGACGAGTTATATACAAATTAATGTCAGTTTGTTTTCTGGAAACCATTTTAGTCAACTCTGTTTTATCTTTCTTTAACGTTTCAATCATTGACTTAAATCCTTTTTCATGGTTTTCATAAAACATGTTGGCTTCAGTGCACTTAGAAAGATCAACTGTCAATTTCTGATTGTGAATATATGTCACATCATATTTCTCTTGCAAAGCCTCATGCTTGCTTTGCAATTCACACCACTTATCATTCACTAAAACATGTTTGTCTTGCAATTCAAACAAACTAGCTTGTAAAGCATCGTGTTTGCCTTGCAACTCAGACATGTTTGCATCCAAATCAGCACATCTAGCATGCAATCTATCACAATTATCACAGCTAACAGAAGTGGGTTCATCGACACATACCTGACTTGATGAACTGTCGACATTCGCCATAAAGGCTGAATGGAGAGAAGACGAAGAATAAGCAGCTTGATCCACCAAAATAGATCTTCTTTGAATTCCTGCTGCAGCTTCCTCCAATAGCTCATCAATATTAGCATCGACTGACGCAGCTGATGTGTCATCTTCCTGATCATTCCCTGAAGCGGATGACTCTTCATCTGAACTTCCACTATAACCGGAGGAGTCTTCATCTTCAGAAGATTCACTACCATTGGTGGAAGATTCTCCACCACTGGCGTGTTTAAGATCATTAACCACTTCAGCAAAACAAGCTGTTCCATCAGGTGCATCATTTCCCAGCTGGATTGACCAATCACAACCTTCATCTACCTGAACCACAAGTGCCTGGTTGGCATTAGATGGTCCTGCTTGACTCTGGTTGTTGACAGGCACCAGTGTTCGTTCGTTGTTCCTTCCTTGGTTCTGATTTGTCCTGTTTCCTTGACCTCGGAAAGGATTCTGGTTCCCATGCTGAGATGGCCTTGTACATTCACGCTTGAAATGACCACGCTCACCACAATTGAAACACTTGACGGCCTGTTTATCGAACCCATACTTGGTGTCTTTCTTGCTTTCCAAGCTGGTTCGGCCTGTTCTTTCCATGAAATCCTTTGCTCGTCTAACAGCACTGGCAAAGGCCCACTTAATATCCATCATTTCCATCTCCTCTTTATCTATCTGCTGATAGTCTTCTTGTGTCAGATTAATATTACCAATCTGACCCTCCACTAATCCACAGTATGCGCTCACCACAGTGTTTAGTAGCTCCATATGTTCTTTTGCTACTTCAACACTGACTTTAGAAAAGCTTGAGGTGTCGAGCCGTACTGTATTTGGCTTTGATTGTTGACCAGCAGATGATGTACTTCCATAACAAGCTTGCTGTTGCTGTTGAGGAGGAAGTGGATTTCCAAAAATATCAGTTGTTCTGATTTGCTGTTGCTGTTGTGGTGCTGGTTGAGGAGCTGGATTAAGCAGATTTCCAAACATATCTGTTGTTGGAGGAGGAGTGCCATACAAGCTCGTGCTAGACACAAATGTTGTTTGAATTGGAGCGTGTGAGGAAGGTTTTGTAGAAGTGCTAGAAGTTCCATAGTAAATCTCAGGATTTTGTGGCACTGCAACTCTTTTTGCCTTGAGAGTTTCTTCCTGATTCTTGTTTTCCAGGAGTTGAGCAAAATCACTGAAACTTGTTGTATCCAAAGTGCCATTGTACCTCATAATTTCTAAGAAATTATTCCATTGAGGTGGCAGTGCATCTGCAAACTTCTTCACTATCTCTGCTGAAGTCGTTACTACCCCAGTATTTGCCAATTCAGTTAGCAAATGAGTAAATCGACTTGTCAAATCTCCTAGAGATTCATTCTGCATACAAATAAAACCATCAAACTCTTTCTTCAGCAATTCTTTTCTCAATTGGCGTGTTGCTTCATTTCCTACGCCTCTTGTTTTCAATGCGTCCCACAACCTCTTCGTTGTCTTATAACTGACGAATTGATGATAAATATCTTTGCTCAACGCCTGAGTAAGAATGGCATATGCCTTCTTTTCCAAATCATAGATCTTCTTTTGATCTTCTGTAAGATCTGCAAACGTAGCAGCAGATGATGCAGCAACCTCTATTGTTTGATCAAAATCTGTGATGAACCGCAACCACAACTCTGTATTCTGACCAAGAACGTATGTATGAAATCTACCAAACCATCCTGGATATTCACTTAAGTGCATCAACTTTGGAGGCCTATTCAAACTTCCTGTTTCACTTTCGCTTAGCAAAATGCTTTGTACACTTGGAGCTTGATTTGATACAAATGCCCATTGACCGGTAGATGTAGCATTAGCTTGCGAACCCGAATCCGGAGCTGGAGTACCAAAATACATTTCTGCATTTACCGGAACACCCCACATCGAATTCATTTTTGATCAGCCGAAGGATACCTGTCGAAAGACTTGAAAAACACAAACTGTTAAACACAAACAGACTAATGATCGAAAGATCAACACCTGTTCGAAAGATCAACAGGGTTCGAAAGATCACTGTTGAGTTTCGAACAATGTTTTTCGAAAGATTCTCCAACCGAAGGATCCTTATCTTTCGAAAAAGTACTGTAGACCGAAAGATGAACACGAAAGATGACTTCGAAAGACTCCCCAATCGAAGGATCCTAGTCTTTCGAGAAAGAGCAGTAGACCGAAAGATGTAAGTTTCGAAATGATTCCTTGGTTCGAAAGATGATGATCTATCGAACCTCCACCTATCGAAAGATGACCTATCGAAAGATGATCTTTCGAGTTCGAAGGATATCTTTCGAACTGCTCTGACACAGTTGACAAAGAGTGACAGGTTGGTGAAAAGGTGATGGGTTGGTAGAAACTTTCTGCGGAAGATATGGTCAGACCATGCAGGTAGCACGAAAACAGGTAAGGTTCTAATATTTAAATCAGTTTACAACTTCCAACACACAAACACTTCTCAATATTCAAATTTCAAAGATTAAACATGGTTAATTTAAAGATGAACACTTTGAATATATGATGAAGAAATGAAGAACAGTCCAGAAATATATGAATATTCTGATGAACCGAAGATTTTCCGAGACCCGATTTTGTCCGAAACTTCACTAAAAACCAATCTTTAACATGTGATAAAGAAAAATAGCAAGGTTTTTATAAGAACTTCCAGCAAAACAACAAGATTTCACCCGATTTTAACAAGTTTTTCAGAAAATATTAACTTTTCAAAACCCGAAAAACAGCAAGAACACCTCGGTTTTAACAAGGATAAGAGCCAAGGCTCTGATACCACTTGTAGGTCCGGCTAGGGGAGGATCTAGTCGCCTAATCCTTGTGTACAAACCAACCCGGTTGTGCGGAATCCAACCGAGATAGCAAACCGAGATAGAACACGCAAAACACGACACGCAAAGTTCACCGATTAACACCTCTGTATTAATACGTATGAAAGGTCCAGTTACAAGCACAAGGTTTACAAATCAGTTCTGCAAACTCTCTCTAAGTGTGTGTGTTTTCTGCTCTAAGTGTTCTCTACTAACTGTCATCTTGTCGAAATGAACACAACACACGGGTATTTATACCCAAACACAGCAGGTCCGGTCGAAGGATCAGATAGCATGATCGAAGGATCATCTATCGACCAGGAACAACTCGAAGGATCAGCATGTACCACGAAAGATGTGATCTTTCGTGGTCCATCCATCGAAGGACCATCTTTCGAGCTCATCATCATCGAAGGATATAAGTGATCCTTCGATGACCATCCTTCGACCCAACACATTACAAACATAATGTTGACTGTTTGCCAAAGTCAAACCAGGAGGATGGTTGACTTGGTCAAACTTACAAGACTAACAAAGACATCGTTTTGAATACAGACAAAGTACAGACACAAGTGCACCAACATAAATTCGTTTAGACTCACAAGCCTAGTCGACGTTGATACACGAAACTTGGGTTTTTGAGCTTGTGTAAACTCGACTTGATTTGAGTTTTTAGCGAACTGACCTTAGTAACTTACAAGCAACTTGACTCGTTTAAATTTGAAGTTAGTTTTACAAGAAATTTGAACTAGAGTTATGGCTAAAGATATGTTTGTTCTCTTCAAGGAGAAACGGGGCAGGCAATATCATTTTTATAAAAAGCAGGTGATCTTGTTTTCATTTCCTTTACAACATCAAAGAATATTTAAAATACTTTTGTTATCAAATATCTTTTTATAAATTCTAAACATTCATGACTACATATGTAATATATACTTATTAGCCACCTATAATTCTAACCTATTTAATATCGTATATAATGTTAATTAATATTATATACTTTAAGATAATCACACGTATTATAATATGGACTCTATTGGAATTAGCTTTATTACATAAAATGGGTTAATACAAAGGCTTCTAATTGTAATAAGTGTAAGAAAGCTTTATAGAATGACAAGTGTCCAACAACCTAAAACCTAAACCCGCTACACCACCACCCAAAAACCTACCCCCCCCCCCCCCTCGGCAAAAAATGTTTTTTTTTGGTGGGTGATAGGGGGAGGGTTTAGTATTTTGGTTGGTGGTGGGTTTTTTTTTTTTTTTTGTAGTGGATTTATTTTTAGCAGCCTTTGTACAGTACTTCTTATTTTTAGAAGCCTTTGTATTTCATCATAATCCTACATAAAATATATCATTTAAAATTTAGTGTAGTTATTATTGATACAACTAAGAGAAATGATTTGATTAGTATTCTTTTATTATTACTCTTATTGGACTCCTATAAATATTTGATAATAATACATAACATATTATGATGTGTTTATTATTTTACGTGGTAACAAATTCTTAGTGTATTTTTTTTCTCTCCATCTCCTCCCTCTTTGCCGCAAGCGATACCAAATCTAGGTTGGTTGGCAACCCTTTTCCTTAGTTGCTCTTTCGTATGACGATTTTCTTTCTCATTATAGCTCTTCCATGCATCCTGGGACGCTCTCGGTATGGGGGGATGGAGCTGGTTGTTGTGACCTTATTAGAGATTTGTTCGCTGATCAAGGGAGCCCCTCTCCTGCTTCTGACAAGGTTTTAGGTGGTGCTGCCCGGTCGGAGACCAGTGTAAATGTTAAGCAGTGTCTCCGAAAAGTGGCAGATGGACATTTCACGGCTGCTGTGAAAGTTCTCTCTTCTTCTGGGGTAGCCCCCTGTAATGGCGCTACCATGCAGGCTTTGCTTGATAAACATCCTGTTTTGCCTCCTCCCTTGTTGCCAGGCCCATTGTTCGCTGATCAATCGTTGGTGGTAGATGTGGAGGATGTCTTAGGGGGTATTAAATCATTTCCGAAAGGGACCTCGTGTGGTAGAGACGGGTTACGGGCTCAGCATCTTCTTGATGCTCTGTGCGGAGAAGGATCTGTTGTTGCAGGTGAGGTTCTTCAAGCTATCATGGGGTGGTTAATCTTTGGCTGGTTGGACGGTGTCCGGCTTCTCTGGCAGAATTTGTTGCCTCGGCCCCTCTAACCCCTCTTCTTAAGCCGGACAATGGGGTACGGCCGATCGCAGTTGGGGCTATTTGGAGACGGCTTGTCTCTAAGGTGGCAATGCGCCGTCTTAGGAAAGATATGGTTAACTACTTGAGGGACTTCCAATTTGGGGTTGGAATCCCCAATGGGGCAGAAGCGGTTCTCCATAGTGCAAATAGGTGTCTTGATTGCTTTCATGCAGATGGATCGTTGGTCATGCTGACCATTGACTTTTCTAATGCGTTTAACCTGGTGGATAGGTCAGCAATGTTAAAGGAGGTGCATCGAGTTTGTCCGTCCCTATCCCCATGGGTGAATTTTTTGTATGGTCAACCTGCTAGGCTTTACGTAGGGGATAACTGCATCTGGTCTACCACCGGGGTTCAGCAGGGGGATCCGCTAGGACCTTTACTGTTTGCTCTGGCGTTACACCCCCTCATTACCCGGGTCCAAGAGCAGTGTCACCTGCTTTTTCATGCTTGGTACCTTGATGATGGTACGATTATTGGTCCTGTTCGTGAAGTGGCAAAGGCTTTAGAAGTTATCTCAAGGGAAGGCCCTTCTTTGGGGCTCCAACTAAATGTTCGGAAGACTGAATTGTTCTGGCCATCATGCAATGGGGAGAAGTTTGCTGCGGGGTTGTTCCCAGAGGATATTGGGAGGCCTAAGCTGGGAGTCAAGTTATTGGGGGGTGCCGTCAGCCGTGATCTCAGTGATCTGGCTGTTAAGAGGGCCTCCCGGGCTGTCGATCTCATGAGGGTACTCCCGCAACTTAAGAATCCACAATGTGAACTCCTTTTACTGCGTTCGTGCATAGGAGTTGCCAAGCTTATCTTTGGTCTCCGCACATGCCAACCTTCTTATGTTGGAGCGGCTGTTACTTTGTTTGATGAAGGACTTCGGCAAGACATTGATGATATCGTGGTTGGCGGGGGGCCGTTCTTTGGGGACTTGCAATGGCGATTGGCTTCCTTGCCAATCAAGGAGGGTGGGCTTGGATTACTATCGGCGGGGGATGTCTCGTCTTTTGCCTTCGTGGCCTCCAAAGTGCAATCTTTGGAACTTCAAGATCATATTCTGCGAGCTTGTTGTATGGGTGATTTGGATTCGGAATTTAGGGCTGCGTTGGATGGTTTACAAGCCGTTCTTCCTGATGTTGACCTTGGCGGTTTTGCTAATAAAGACACCGCCCCCCGTGAACCTCAAACTATTTTGGCGAGTGCTTTTTATGGTAAAACCGTGAAGGAAATCAATGGTGTTTTCGGGTTATCCCCTCGGCAAAAAGCTGTTTTTGATTGTTTACGAGCCCCCCACGCTCAAGATTTCCTTACTGTTATCCCGATCGAGGGCTTGGGGCAATGTATGTCGGCAGTAGAATATCGGTCTGTCCTCAAATATCGTTTGATGATACCGTTGTACCCTGAGGATGAACCGTGCCCTGTTTGTCGGAAGGTGTGTCTTGATAGCTTCGGGGAACATGCCCTTCACTGCAAAGAGCTTCCTGGCTTCAAGTACAGACACGATCTGGTTAGAGATGTGTTGTTTGACGTTCTCAAGCGAGCTGGTATCGCTGCTAAAAAAGAGGCTCCGGTTAATTTCCTAACGGACCCGAAGGAGGGGAGGTCTTCCCTTCGACCAGCCAATGTGCTGGTTTTTGGATGGTCCGGGGGTAAGCATGCTTGCATTGATCTCACGGGGGTGTCGCCTCTTGCCGGTTTCAGGGGCAGTGGTTTTGTTTCAGGGCAAGCGACTCGGAAGGCTGAGGCGGGGAAAATATCCAAGCACGAGCAGGCCTGCATAGATAATCAACATGCCTTCCTTCCTTTCGCGTTCGATACCTTTGGTTGTCTGGCCCCTGTGGCGACCGGTTTCTTGAAGCGGGTTCAAAAGGCAGCACTTGCGCATGCGACAGTGTCTGTAGGCCATAGTTATGTGTTTAGCCGAGTAGGATTTGCAATTCAAAAGGGGGTGGCGGCGCAGCTTGTTGCCCGTCTACCAACCCATGATTTGTAATTTGCTCTAACAATATATATAAAAAACATTATAATCAAAAAAAATTTTTCTTTTTGAAAGTAAAATAACAATGTATCTAATCTCGTGGACTTAGTCGTAGTTTTAATATGATTGTCACATTACAACTAATTACAGAAAGATTCAAATTTTCTTATATTTTTAAAAATCAATAATCTAGAAATTTGAAGTTTACTCTTTCTTTTGTACTACTTAATACAAGCTGCTATTATCATTATATGTAAGAAACATAATTTCTTTTTCTATAAGGCTATATGTTGTGGTGTTTGGAGAAAGACACCAGAACTGCCACATCGGATCGGGATGGAGGGGAACACCGCCCCTCCCTTCATCCCTTGAACTTTCGGTATGATCATGGCCATGGTCCTAATCAGCATGCTTGATACACTCTCTCTCTCTTATGTTAAACACATATAAAAATGTGATGGGATAAGAGGATGACCACGGCATAAGTTCGAGGATGGAGAGAATGGTGATGTGACGTTGAGATGGCAGTGAATGATGAAAGGGGACCATAATGCATAGCCTAACTACTTAAGATAAAAGACATAAGAGTTAAATGTCATTTTACTTTCTGTGGTTTGGGCCATTTTATCAATTTAGTCTAAAAGTTTCATTTTTCGTCTGTGAGTCCAAAAATGTTTCACTGTTTCCATTTTAATCCACTGGGTTAACTTTATCCATTTGTTTGTTAACGAGAAGGGCAATTCGGTCATTTTATATGGCCGAGTTGCCCTTCTAGTAAACAGAATTACATATAAAATGACCGAATTGTCCTTCTCGTTAACAGAAAAAATGTATGAAGTTAACCCAGTGGACTAAAATGGCAATGGCGAAACCTTTTTGGACTCACAGACGAAAAATGAAACCTCTGGACTAAACTGCCAAAATAGCCCAAACCACATGGACCAAAATGACATTTAACTCTAAACATAAATTCCTTACAATTTTTTTTTCGAGTAAACTGCCAAAATGGTCTCTGAGGTTCGGTCACTTTAGTCCAAAACTCAAACATTTTGAATCTGGGTCCCTGTGGTTTCAATTTTGTTGCCAATTTCATCCAAAAGCAAATTCTAGTCAGATTTTTCATTTAACATCCATTTTTTTGTCTTTTTCTTCCATGAAGGGTAAAATGGTTAGATTTTTTAAATTTGTTAGAATAAAAGGTTAAAAGACCATTTTGCCCTTTATTAAAAGGAAGAAAAAGAAAAACAATTTGGATGTTAACTGAAAAATTTGATCAGATTTTAATTTTGGATGAAAATAGTAACAAAATTGAAACCATAAGAACCCAGATTCAAAAGGTTTGAATTTTGGACTAAAATAATCAAACCTTAGAAACCATTTTGACAGTTTAATTTATTTTTCTATGCTTATTCATCTAAACATAAATTCCTTACATATATTTTTTTTCAATGCTTATTCCAAGTTTTTAGAGTGATATTATATATAACTAACTTAAGGTAGATAACTTTGAGAACTATCTATATACACTCGTTCAAAATTGCTATATTCTTCAAAGAGGAAGGTTGGTGAATACAAGACTATTTAATCAAGAAGTAATAGTAAAATAATTGGTGTTTATTATATTTGGAACTTGTTTCAGTCACAACAATTTTGTTTACCTAATTTTAATTTACAAGATTTTCTATACGCTACTAATAAAAATATATTAGTTAAATAAGATATCATTATTCCATATATATCTTGTGCATAACCACTTTTATCTTGTGCTTTAGAAGTTAAAAAAAACTTTATTTTTTACTTTTAACCTAAAGGTTTTTAGCTTTCGTAATTTTAACCCTACATAATTTGTTTTTTAACTTTAACCCAAAAGTAAACATGATTTTTTACTTTTAACCCAAAGGTTTTTAGCTTTTGCAATTTTAACCTTACATAATTTGTTTTTTTTAACTTTAACCCAGAACTTTTCTTTATTTGCAATTTAACTTCACAACTTTTGTCACTTATATTATTCATCTTTGGCAAATTTTCGTTTTACGTATAGTTCTAAATTTTTCGACTAAATACAGCGTAACGTACGAGTGTGGTTCAATTTTTTTATGCTTTGTTTCAAATTTTGCAAGTTAACACGGCGCAACGTGCATGTGTGGTTCAACGTTTTTTACCTCTATTTTTTCATGTTTTTCATGTGTCGCAACACCTAGATCCTAGGTCGAGTCAGTGTTGGTGGTCGATGACGGTTGTGTATCATTAGTACTATTTGACACCGTTTTACGCCCCGCCGCAATGCGGGGTGTGCTTTGGGGGGTTTTCTAAAGAAAAAATGGTTATGCATATGGTTGTCGTGACCTTGGCTTTGAGGGTTTTCCAAAAAAAATTTGATTTTTTTACTTTTCACAAAAAAATATTTCATAAATTACTTTTAACCCAAAACTTTTTATCTTTTGCAATCTATCCTCGCAACTTTTTTTTACATTCAACTTTGGTCCTTTATAGTTTTCATTTTCCGCAAATTTTTCGTTTTATGCTTGGTTCTAAATTTTGTGACTTAACACATCGCAACGTGCGTCTTTGGTTTAACGTTTTTACGTTTCGTTCTAAATTTTGCGAGTTAACACGACGCAACGTGCGTATGTGGGTGAACGTTTTTACATCGTCTATTTTTTTTTTCCCGTTTGACAGGTTTAACATAACATGTGGGTCCTAAATCGACTTAGTTATAACTAAAGAATCCTCATCGCATTGCGGCGGGTCTCAATTCTAGTTACAATTAACTACCAACGGACCAATAATTGAGTTGTATGGTAAGTGTAAGGACACTGGGTAAAAAAATGTGTACGAGTTTTGTCATAATGAAAAATTATTCGTTTAAAGTGCACAACTAAAAGTTAAGGGTAAAGCTAAAAAGATGTTTAGAATAAAACAAGGTGAAATTATTAAAATATCACTTTTCATTTATTCTCTATAAATTTTATAAACTTTATCATATTCAGATTATGTTTTCCAACAATCAAAATGCGTGAGAGCCCTTCAATCTGTTATGGGGTAATTTAGCAAACAACGAGCAAGAAGGTCGATGCTGAAGAGACCCGCGAACGGGTAAAATTTTGTATTATCCGATGCCACCTAGCACCCCAACCTCCCCTCATCCGACAACACCACCACCGCTTCCCGTTTTTTTGGATACTATTCCGCGTCAACATTTTTCCCCAAACCCAAAACATACCTGAAACCCAACCCACTTCCTCAAAAGGTGGACGAACGAGAAGGCACCGTAAGAAGGCGAGAATGAAGAACGTGCTCCTAAAACAATCGAGATGTGAACGCCTACCGAAGAACTTGCATTGTCACAAGCATGGCTCGACGTGTCGGAGGATCCGATTGTTTGTAATTTTTTTCTCATTAACTATAAATATATTTTTATTTTTATTTTGTTGCTACTAATTTTTTTCCAAATTATAGCAACCAACCAAGATATATTCGTCTTTTAGAGGTGTATACGTGAGAAGTTTTTCGCCGCAATGGGTCGTGGTGAATATCGTACGACCGATTTGTTTTCGGGCAGGTGGACCGTAATGCACGCCAAGGTTAACAACTTCAACAACATACACAATAGCCTCGTCAACAATTATACAAGAAGACACGGTTCAAGCGACGTGGACATCATGACCGCCACCCACACCGAATATAGAATGTATCATGGCCATCCGTTTACGATGTTACCTTCATGGGAGCTTTTACGCAAATCTCCAAAGTGGCGTCTTGTACCACTGTTTGACCCAACGGCCCATAGGTCAAAACGGTCCAAATCAACAACGACTAGCGAACCATCAGAGTCCGATGCTTGTACTACTATTAACTTAAACGACGAGTAGGATGAATTGAATTTTGAGGAATCGCAAGAGCTGCCACGACCAAAGGGTAGGGATAGAAGCAGGAAGCAGCACGAGCACGAGACACCTCCTCTTCAACGCCATCGGATGCCCCATCAAGGTTGGACGAGTTCGACGATAGACTCAAGCGGCTTCTCTCGATCAAGGAAAAGGAGAATGAACTTAAAATGGAGAAACAAATCAAGAAAGATATGAAGTTTCTCGAGAAAGACTTTTCCAACCTACCAGAGGTAGACCGGGTAATTTTATGTAACTCCTCGTATTTCCGTATTCCTATTTTTAGAAAGTTCGTATTCACATCCTATTTTTAGAAACCTTACATTCGTATTTCGATTCCAATATCACAATAATCATAATGGAAATACATTTTTATGCACACTTGTTTATGCATAAATACATGATACTTAATCAATCTCGAATACCTACTTTATATATGAAACCGAATTATACTTAATGTTTAATTATATTCGGAATCATACTCATATACATTCTTGACATTCACACACTTATATATCCCTTAAAATGCCCAAAATACAATTTAAACAGACCAACCAATTCTTAGCCTACGACCTGCAAGTCGTAACCTACGAATTTGGGTGGACAGAATGTTTAAAAAAGCGCGGAATTCACCTTTTTTCCATCTCCCTTCTCCTCCAATCACATTCTAACCTTCTTTTAACCCAAACCATAATCCCCAACTATATATACATCACTTCTACAACTCCTCCACACTTTACAAACTCTCTAAACTCTCTCAAGTTCTCTCAAATCTTCAAGTTCTTGGCAGAAAGTTTTAAGTGTTCAAGTGAGCTTTCAACTCACTTTCTTTTACATTCTTTAAGCTTTCTTCTTCTAAATTACTTGGATAACCTCTAGGAAGGTTTCCACAAGTTTTTCATGGCAAACTAAGGTGGAACCTCACCATATTTGAGGTCCAAAGTAGTGTTTTAAATTTTGTTTTGATTCTAGTTCTTATTTCTTGTATATTTTGACTGAAAATTGGTGTAATCTTGTACCCACCAAGCTCCCAACTAAGCTCATAGTTGTGGGTTTGTGTTGTGTTTGATTTCCACCAAGAAGCAAGCTTAAAATCCCTTTAAAATTCTGCCTAAAATGTTCTAAGTGTTGAAACCATCCAAGCTTCCAATCTTCAATGTTGGAAGACTTGTGTATGTGTAAGTGTGAACCATGGAAGCTATGGCTCTCCAAACTTGTTCCACTACCTCTCTTGTTTTAGTGGCAAGAATACCTAAGTAGCTTCCAAGAACCAAAGATAACCCCGCCTCGCCTCCAACATTTACCATGTCGGGTATGACACGTCCGAGTTGTTCTTATTTGGCTACTTAGCAAGACTAGTTAGTTGTATTTTCATTTTATTCATGACCAACTGTCACACCCCGATATTTCGTGACGTAGTTGATATCATCATAGTCAATTAATCACAGTTTAATGCGCAGAGGAAGTCTAAAGTAATAATAATACAAACCGATTCGAAAGTATAATAAAAATATTACACAACAGGTTGTAATTGGATCCACTGGCGGATCTAAAATAAAAAGAAATATTGTTAACAGATTTAAGCATCAAAAGCTTGCAAGACTCTTTATTTGATACTAGGAGTAGCCAGCCCATTACGCGTAGTACCTACACTTAACCTTTTTGAAAAATACGTCAGTTTACACTGGTAAATACAATTAACTGACTCTTTTGAAAAGTGTTTATAAAAATTGATTTAAATGCACAAGGCACAAAAATCCTTTTATAACTTGGGACAATTATTTAAAATAATCTTGTATACAGTTTTACATGTTTGTCGTCCATTCGGGACCCGGTTAGAAGAGCCGGATTAGATTAATAGACACACCATAAGTATAGGCCCACAAGAGAGTGAGATACCGTTTATACATACGCAACTGTCAGGTGTATGCCTACACCCCATGCTTAAGCCGTGGCCATTTCTAATAAATGAGCCGAGGATACCCAGGACATTGTCATTAACCCCCCAAAGGCATTGCATCAAACAAGACAGATTAAAACGGGTTATTTCAATAGCTTAACCACTGATCGATTAAACATTCAATACCCGACCAAGCGGTATTATTATTATACCGTACCCCAAGCCCGTATAACAGAAAATAAGTTAAAAGTATTTACCTGAGCTAAAATATAAATTTAATCTCAGTCGTATATCAAATCAGCAAGTACAGTAGCTTTTACCGGGCTCCCAATCTGGAATGAAGGTTTTAATAACCTATTAGATTCCTAACGGGTCTTATTTAAGTCTTAACTTAGACCGGTTAGTTTTAATGAAAGCTTTACGGTTCAAAACGCAAGATTAAGCGAAGACCGGATTAGAATATGATTTAGACCCGACAAGTATGAAGACTTGTATAATATGGGTAAACTGAACACATTCTGGATTTTGAAGCGAAAATGATAAGGTTTGTCCCGTTTCGGTTAATTTATGCAAACTAGTTACATAAACCGTATCGAACGCGAATATGCATAACGGGTAACCAAATGAGTCATGTACAGGTTCCATAAGTTAATATACTTAAAATATGTTATGATGTCACTAGGATATCTTCCATTATGCCCAAAACGAATTAAAACCAATTTAAGCCCCGTAAGGGTATTTTTGTCATTTTAAAGCTTATAAAAGAGGTTAAATAGTAATATGAGGTTCTGGTCTAAAATAATCAGTAAATATATTTATTTTAACAAGTTACATCAGTAAGATATCATACATATGTGAATTTTATCATTTATGGCCAAACTATGCACCGTAGGGGCATTTTGGTCATTTCACATATGCTATAAGGGTTAAATTTGGAAATCTGAGTTCAAAACTTTTACTTACTGCTAAAGTATAAAAATTTGCTTATAATATCAGTAGGTAATAAGTCTTAGGTGTTAAATATAGTTTTAAACCATACTATGCGCTAAAATCGCATAAAAGTCGGTATTTGACGATATCCGGTTTGATTAAGGAAATCTGAGATTTTGATCAGCCTCTACTGTTTAAAATAATTTATTTAATGTATAAAATCAGTAGAAAAAGGTTTGATATGTAAAGGACTAGGTTATAACCCGTGAATACTCACGGGTTGTTAATCTATCTTTCTAAACAAATAACAAATAAATATATATTAATAAATGAAAAATTGCATGATGAATAAGGTGGATGAATAAATGATAAGAGCGTCTGTATGAGTAAAAATTAATAAAATGTAATACTGAGAACATCAAACTTGTTTTTTATTTGTTCATAATTATAGCATAAAGAACAGTAAACAATTTAAGCAGCACCTTCTTCATTAACTTCTTGTTTAACTTCTACTTTAACACGTGCAAGACGTCGTTCAGGAATACAGACCAAATCTTCAGTGCCTTTAAAAACCATCATTTCAAATTTTGACTCCGAAATCATGTCAAATATAATGTAGTGTTCATCTTCAATTTTCATGTCTTTTTTAATTTGCTTCCATCCAATAGTCATATAATAATTTTGACCATGTTTTTCCATAAAAACCAACCATGTACGGTTAGGATAAGTTGTTATAGTAACATGGTTCGTCGGTATTATGTTCTTCAACTTATGATGAACAAACAATCTATCGATAAGCTTCAAGTCCCAAAAAAAAAATTATATTAATTTTTTTATAAAATTAGTCAAATATTAATATATTAATATATTACAAATATAAAAAAATACCAAATGATCTTTATATTCAGAGAATTTTGGTGTTTGGCAATATAAGAAATCATCTTGAGCAAGTGCCAAATCTTGATAGAAGTATATCAGTCGAAAAGTTAGACTACCTTCGTACTGAAACAAAAACAATGACTTATTTGGTAATAATAGTGACTAAATCATATTGAACCATCCGTCGTGAAAAAAATATGAAGAGTCTGCTTTCCTAACCCTGACGGTAGAAATTCTTCGATCAGTGATAATTATTTGAACCATACCATCAGGAGCTAAATTGAAATCTGCTACCCAATTGTGGTAATTCCTCGGTAAAATCTATATACAAAGTAAAAATTAAAAGCAGCATATTATAAATAGATAAACTTGAAGATAACATCAACATACCCGAGATTTAATATTGTTGTCTGATAGATAAAGTAAAAAACAATTTAACATCTCCATTGATATATGAAATTTGAAGAGGATGAAGATTATTATTTATTATGTATATTTATAAGAGAACCTTACTTATGTTTATAGTAATAGTCTCAATTATGGAAATTTATTTGTCTATTATGTGCATAAATATATGATGATTTTATAGAAGAAGATATAATAGTAAATTATATTGCTTACAAATTGGGAATTATAAAAAACAATTAGCAATACAATGATGTTCGGATAAATCAACCTCATAAAAAAGTTTAAACTACAATTTTCCGAATATTTCTTTGTAAACAACGTTTGCAGTATTATTTGTCGGCCTCCCATCTTTGTCAAATATTAAAACCTTAACGCCATCTTTGGTCTTTACTCTCGACAACGCAACATAAAGCTGACCATATGAGAACACGGGGTCTCTCAGGTATAGACCAACTCTCGATAGAGATTGTACTTGACTTTTGTTAATAGTCATCGCAAAGTATACGGTTATTGGAAACTGCCTTCGTTGAAACTTGAAGGGTATTTTGTTGTCCGATGGTATCATGCTGTGACAACTCGAATTTCCGACATTCTTTGTTCGCATTTAATGCACGATGACTTTGACTATATAGTTGTATTATGATAAAACCTGGTGTGTTTGCATGGTTATGTGTGATTGTATAACATGTGTACTGTTTGTAAAACTTAAACTGTTAGGAACCCGACGAAACAGGCTGTTTCGCCATGAACATTCCGACGAAACAGAAGTCTGTTTCGCCGGCCCAATAATTCACGAAGCCCAGCTTGGGCCCAGAACGTTATTTTGTGTATGTGTACGTAAAACAGCATCACTTTTACATTTTCTATCAACACGACCGAAACCCTAGAGCTCTCTCACTGTGACGGCGAACTAGAACCCACCGGAAACCCTTGTGCGATCAAACCCTCATCTCGGTTAGTAGATTATGTGTCTTGATTGATCATTCATCCGTGTACGTGCTTATGTGTCATGTGTTATGATGATGATGATACGGATTTCGATATGAATATGGTACTCGGATAAATGGTTTTAATGCGAAACTTAATATGATGGAATACTCGGTTCTGGATGTTGTTATTATGATCTGATTCTGAATGCAAGTTAGCATCTTGATAGGGTTTGATGATGTGATATGTTAATCGATATGTTGTATTCGTAAACTAGGGTTCATGCTAGACGTTAAAGAAATCCGATGATTATGCTATGATGATGTTACGATGATTTTTTTGTGTTAAATGATTACTGCATGATTGATAATATTGATGTCGGCTGTTAGTGATGATTAGGGTTCCTGCATGTAACTGATATGACGTAACTGAACTGTTTGACGAAACAGAACTCTCGGCGAAACAGAAAGTGTTTCGCCAAGAGCAATCGAAGAAATTGAAATTTTGTTTCGCCAAACAAGACTCGACGAAACAGAATGTGTTTCGTCGAGGTATGTGTTTCGCCGGCATGTATGTTTCGCCAATTTTGTGTTTCGCCGTATATGTAATCTGCACGGTAACTTGGGTTAACTCTGTTAAGTGTTAACTGGAATATTTAACTGCTGTTAAATGTAATCATCTTGTATATGATTGTGATTACGTGTTACATGTTTATACGTGCACAACTTGAACACAAACTGATTTCACATACGTGCATACTTTAGGACGTGATTGATTACTTGCGAGCATACACTTAGCATACCGAGCAAACCAAGGTGAGTTCACACAAGCCAAGGCATGGGATTCCCAGGGGGGAATGGGGTTTTGATGATTACTGTACATACATAGATGACAGAACCTACTGCTAGACTAGTAACACTTATTGAACGATCTTCGCACACCTGCCAAGGACATTGGCCGCGATATTATGACTGTCTTCGCACACCTGCCAAGGACATTGGCCGCGAACTAAACGTACAACATCTTCGCACACCTGCCAAGGACATTGGCCGCGATACAAACAAACCTAGTCTAGAAAAAACTTGGGGAAAGACCTTCCCCAACATCTTCGCACACCTGCCAAGGACATTGGCCGCGATGGAAACTAATACGATACATTGTAACGAACGAACATACTACTACTCACGCTATACTATTACTGAACTGTTAACTGTGAACTCGCTCAACTAGTTGTTGACTCTCTCTTGCATGCCTTGCAGGACCTTAGGTACATATGGAGCTTGCATTGGAAGGAGCAGGTCGTTGTGGGATACGGATCGTAGACAATATTTGAACTTATAACTTACTTTGGGTTTTCATTATTATGCTTCCGCTACTTAAACAATGTTTGGTTATGAACATCAGTCATGTCAAGATGAATTATATTTTCTTACTCTTACACTTAAATACTATGTTTGATATGATTGATGGCTTGATCCTGGTCAGTCACGCCTCCAAGCGGTGATACTATGCGTGTGGATTTTGGGGGTGTGACAGATTGGTATCAGAGCCATTGGTTATAGAGAACTTGGTTTTAATAAAGGGAAAACGATTTTTGTTAAAACTAGACTATAACCAGAACAGTGCTCTCAACGATCCACAACGACGCTTCGCTCCACGTGCAAGGCTCAACATCATAGGTATTACAATTTATGTTACTTTACCTACATGCTAGAACTACATAGACCTTTGCTCGTGGTATGCTTAGATCACAGAACTTGCTATATGTTATTGCTTGAGAATACTCGTGTGCTCACTCTCTTCTGTCATCGCACGATATGCGAACCTATCTCACTTACGTTATCTTTACTATGAAGATCATGTCTGGACGTATCAACATGACTCAGGACCAGTTGACGACCCTCATTAACGAACGAGTTACTGCGGCAGTTGCAGCCGCACAAGCAGGAGGTATACCCTGCAGTTACAACTCACTCTAGGATCCTTAGATCCTACATTCCTAAATCAACTCTCGTGTTTAAACTTGTCCTAATTCTTTTACACAACAGGTCAAGCACCTGTTTGCACTTTCAAGACTTTCATGGACTGTCGTCCATCCACTTTCAGTGGCACTGAAGGAGCCGTAGGTCTCCTGCACTGGTTTGAAAAGATGGAGTTTGTGTTTGAGATGTGTGAATGCCCTGAGGCACGCAGGGTGAAATATGCTACCGGTACCCTCGAGGGTTTGGCCCTCACATGGTGGAAAGCACAGGTCCAAATCCTGGGGTTGGTTGCTGCTAACGCCACCCCATGGAACAATTTCAAAGAGATGATCAAGGAAGAATACTGCAGTCGAGATGATATTCATAAGCTGGAAGTCGAGTTTTTCAACCTCAAAATGACGGGGTCTGAGATCGAAGCGTATACCAAGAGGTCGAATGAGCTTGCATTACTGTGTCCTACCCTGGTGGACAAGCGTATTGAACTTTATCTTAAGGGTCTGGTGCCAGAGATCCAAAGTCATGTGACTTCAGCAAATCATGCTACTTACCAGCAGGTTGTTCAGCTGGCTCACCGTCTCACTGATCAGGCGGTGGAGCAAAACAGGTTGCCTAAACGCATCAGCGCTACTGCTACTGCTACCACTTCGGTTACTCCTGCTACTCCCAGCGACAATAAGAGGAAATGGGAGGGGGATTCTAGCAAGGGTTCAGCTACTGTTCAGTCTCAAGCTCAGCAACGCAAAACAAATGACCATCAGAGTCCGAACCAGCAATCATCAGGTAGTCAAGGGCAGAGTGGCTATCGGGGAATTCACCCATGGTGTAGAAGGTGCAACAAACACCACAGTGGAAGATGCCGCAGGGAACAGTGTCAAAGATGCCTCAAGATGGGTCATGAGGCTAAGGATTGTAGAAGCGTACGGCCAGCAAATCAGAACCAGCAACAACAACCACCTGCTCCATGAAACCAGCCTCAGCAGCAGCAGCAGGGAAACAGGGGATGCTACCAGTGTGGGGCTGAAGGTCATTACAAGCGGGATTGCCCTCAGTTAAACCAGAACCAGAACAATAACAACAACAACAACCAGGGCAATGGGAACAACAACAATGGGGGAAACAACAACAACAACAACGGTGCTAGAGGCCGTATGTTTGTGATCGGTCAGGGTGATGCCAGGAATGATCCCAACGTGGTTATGGGTAAGTTTCTTCTTGACGACTTTTATGTTACTGTACTATTTGATTCTGGTGCGGATACAAGTTACATGTCTCTAAAAGCTAGTGAAATGTTAAAACGTGCACCAACTCTCTTAAACACCAAACATGTCGTAGAGTTAGCTAACGGTAAAAGCCTAGAGGCCACGCACATAGTTAAAGGGTGTAATCTTATCCTCGCTGGTCAGACTTTCTCCATCGATCTCATTCCTATACCTTTGGGTAGCTTTGATGTCGTCATTGGTATGGATTGGTTATCTCAACAACAAGCGGAGATTTTATGCAAAGAAAAAGTTATTCGTATTCCTCGGTCGGGCAAAGAACCTCTCGAAGTTCAAGGCGACAAGAGTGGTGTCGTGAGTGGCATCATTTCCTTTTTGAAGGCTCAGAAGTGTTTACGCAAGGGGCACACTGCTATTTTGGCACTCGTTACAGATACCTCGAAGAAAGAGAAAAAGATTGAAGGTATTCCTGTAGTACGTGACTTTCCTCAAGTGTTTCCTGAGGAATTACCTGGGTTACCGCCTCATCGTCAAGTCGAATTTCAGATCGAGCTAGCTCCGGGAGCAGCACCCATAGCTCGAGCGCCTTATCGTTTGGCTCCAACTGAATTGGAAGAATTGTCAAAGCAGCTACAAGAACTCTTGGAAAAGGGTTTTATACGTCCTAGCTCTTCGCCTTGGGGAGCTCCAGTGTTGTTCGTAAAGAAGAAAGACGGTACGTTCAGGATGTGTATAGACTACCGTGAACTCAACAAGGTGACGATCAAGAATCGTTATCCTCTTCCGCGCATAGATGATTTATTCGACCAGCTGCAAGGGTCGAGCTACTACTCCAAGATAGACTTAAGGTCAGGATATCACCAGCTGAGAGTCCGGGATGAGGACGTCTCCAAAACAGCGTTCAGAACACGCTACGGCCACTACGAGTTTATGGTCATGCCATTTGGGCTAACGAACGCGCCTGCCGTATTTATGGATCTTATGAACAGGGTGTGCAAACCCTATCTCGACAATTTCGTCATTGTTTTCATCGACGACATCCTGATTTATTCGAAGAGTCAAGAGGAACACGAGCAGCACTTACGACTTATACTGGAACTTTTACGAACGGAACAGCTATACGCTAAGTTTTCTAAGTGTGACTTCTGGCTTCGTGAAGTCCACTTTTTAGGCCACGTGGTAAACAAGGATGGGATTCATGTCGATCCATCCAAGGTGGATTCGATCAAGAATTGGCCTGCGCCTCGTACACCAACAGAAATACGCCAATTCTTAGGTTTGGCGGGTTACTACAGAAGGTTCATCAAAGACTTCTCAAAGATTGCTCAGCCGCTTACACTACTGACACAGAAAGGTGTTGTTTACCGTTGGGGTAATGCACAGGAAACAGCATTCCAACACTTAAAGGATAGACTCTGTAGCGCACCTATCCTCTCACTGCCTGAAGGCACGGACGATTTCGTAGTCTACTGCGACACATCTATCCAAGGTTTTGGATGTGTATTGATGCAGAGGGATAAAGTTATTGCTTATGCTTCGCGTCAACTTAAGGTTCACGAACGAAATTACACTACACACGACTTAGAGCTGGGAGCAGTCGTCTTTGCACTTAAGATATGGCGACACTATTTGTACGGTACCAAGTGCGCAATCTACACTGACCACAGAAGCCTCGAACATATCTTCAAACAGAAAGAACTGAATATGCGACAGCGACGATGGGTTGAATTGCTAAACGACTACGAATGCTCAATCAGGTACCACCCAGGCAAAGCCAATGTTGTGGCTGACGCTCTCAGTCGAAAAGACACTGCGCCTAAGCGCGTTCGAGCCTTACAACTCACCATACAGTCTAGCCTTCCTTCCCAGATACGAGATGCTCAGATAGAAGCATTGAAACTAGACAACGTCAGGGCTGAAGCCCTACGCGGCTCAAGGCAACGATTAGAACAAAGGGCAGACGTCGCTTATTACGTAACAGGACGCATTTGGGTGCCACTGTACGGCAACTTACGCGAGCTAGTAATGGATGAAGCTCACAAGTCTCGCTACTCGGTACATCCTGGTTCGGATAAAATGTACCACGACATCAAAACTACATATTGGTGGCCTAGCATGAAGGCCCACATAGCCACATACGTCAGTAAATGCTTGACTTGTGCGAGAGTCAAGGCAGAATATCAGAAACCGTCAGGACCACTACAACAACCTGAGATACCACAATGGAAATGGGAGCAAATTTCCATGGATTTTGTTACTGGCCTACCTAGATCTCAGCGCGGAAATGATACTATTTGGGTGATCGTGGATCGACTCACAAAGTCTGCTCACTTTTTGGCCATCAAAGAAACAGACAAGTTCTCTACTTTGGCAGACATTTACTTAAAAGAAGTGGTCTCGAGGCACGGTGTGCCAACCTCTATCATCTCTGATCGTGACGCACGTTTTACTTCAGAACTGTGGCAAGCGATGCATAAATCTTTTGGCTCTCGTTTAGACATGAGCACAGCTTATCACCCTCAGACAGATGTGCAGTCTGAGCGCACGATTCAAACTCTAGAAGACATGCTTCGGGCGTGCGTAATTGACTTTGGCAATGGTTGGGAAAAACATTTGCCACTTGTGGAATTTTCGTACAATAACAGCTACCAGACAAGCATTAAAGCTGCACCATTCGAGGCATTGTACGGGCGTAAATGCCGATCACCTCTCTGTTGGGCAGAGGTGGGAGATAGTCAAATCACAGGTCCAGAAATGGTAGTTGATACTACTGAAAAGATTGCACAAATACGACAACGCATGGCGGCAGCACGCGACCGTCAGAAAGTATACGCCGATAAAGACAGGAAACTACTCGAATTCCAAGTTGGGGATCGAGCGCTACTTAAAGTTTCACCCTGGAAGGGTGTGGTTCGTTTTGGCAAACGCGGCAAACTAAATCCACGATATGTTGGACCTTTCGAGGTTATTGAGAAAATAGGCAAAGTGGCCTACAGATTGAACTTACCACCTGAACTCAGTGCAGTTCACAACGTTTTTCACGTGTCGAATCTGAAGAAGTGTACGTCAGATGAGACCCACATAGTTCCTTTGAAGGAACTCACTATCGACGAGCGGTTGCACTTCATCGAGGAACCTGTTGAAATCACGGACCGGGATGTTAAGGTCCTCAAGAACACGAGAATCCCTCTTGTACGAGTTCGTTGGAACTCCCGCCGCGGCCCAGAGTTCACCTGGGAGCGCGAAGATCAAATGGAACTCAAATATCCCCAGTTATTCGGAAACCAAGCAACCACTACTGAGGCTGAAGCTACCAATGCAGAATTTCGGGACGAAATTCCAAATCAACGGGGGGATAATGTGACACCCCAAGAAAACCAGTAATCTTCGCAAACATGCTCAGGGGAGCCGCGATACAATTCAGGTAAACAACGTCACACCATTAGCTTTCCTCAGTAACTGCATGCTAAATTTCGGGACGAAATTTCTTTCAAGTTGGGGATAATGTGACAACTCGAATTTCCGACATTCTTTGTTCGCATTTAATGCACGATGACTTTGACTATATAGTTGTATTTTGATAAAACCTGGTGTGTTTGCATGGTTATGTGTGATTGTATAACATGTGTACTGTTTGTAAAACTTAAACTGTTAGGAACCCGACGAAACACAAGAGTGTTTCGCCATAACCCATTCCGACGAAACAGGCTGTTTCGCCATGAACATTCCGACGAAACAGAAGTCTGTTTCGCCGGCCCAATAATTCACGAAGCCCAGCTTGGGCCCAGAACGTTATTTTGTGTATGTGTACGTAAAACAGCATCACTTTTACATTTTCTATCAACACGACCGAAACCCTAGAGCTCTCTCACTGTGACGGCGAACTAGAACCCACCGGAAACCCTTGTGCGATCAAACCCTCATCTCGGTTAGTAGATTATGTGTCTTGATTGATCATTCATCCGTGTACGTGCTTATGTGTCATGTGTTATGATGATGATGATACGGATTTCGATATGAATATGGTACTCGGATAAATGGTTTTAATGCGAAACTTAATATGATGGAATACTCGGTTCTGGATGTTGTTATTATGATCTGATTCTGAATGCAAGTTAGCATCTTGATAGGGTTTGATGATGTGATATGTTAATCGATATGTTGTATTCGTAAACTAGGGTTCATGCTAGACGTTAAAGAAATCCGATGATTATGCTATGATGATGTTACGATGATTTTTTTGTGTTAAATGATTACTGCATGATTGATAATATTGATGTCGGCTGTTAGTGATGATTAGGGTTCCTGCATGTAACTGATATGACGTAACTGAACTGTTTGACGAAACAGAACTCTCGGCGAAACAGAAAGTGTTTCGCCAAGAGCAATCGAAGAAATTGAAATTTTGTTTCGCCAAACAAGACTCGACGAAACAGAATGTGTTTCGTCGAGGTATGTGTTTCGCCGGCATGTATGTTTCGCCAATTTTGTGTTTCGCCGTATATGTAATCTGCACGGTAACTTGGGTTAACTCTGTTAAGTGTTAACTGGAATATTTAACTGCTGTTAAATGTAATCATCTTGTATATGATTGTGATTACGTGTTACATGTTTATACGTGCACAACTTGAACACAAACTGATTTCACATACGTGCATACTTTAGGACGTGATTGATTACTTGCGAGCATACACTTAGCATACCGAGCAAACCAAGGTGAGTTCACACAAGCCAAGGCATGGGATTCCCAGGGGGGAATGGGGTTTTGATGATTACTGTACATACATAGATGACAGAACCTACTGCTAGACTAGTAACACTTATTGAACGATCTTCGCACACCTGCCAAGGACATTGGCCGCGATATTATGACTGTCTTCGCACACCTGCCAAGGACATTGGCCGCGAACTAAACGTACAACATCTTCGCACACCTGCCAAGGACATTGGCCGCGATACAAACAAACCTAGTCTAGAAAAAACTTGGGGAAAGACCTTCCCCAACATTTTCGCACACCTGCCAAGGACATTGGCCGCGATGGAAACTAATACGATACATTGTAACGAACGAACATACTACTACTCACGCTATACTATTACTGAACTGTTAACTGTGAACTCGCTCAACTAGTTGTTGACTCTCTCTTGCATGCCTTGCAGGACCTTAGGTACATATGGAGCTTGCATTGGAAGGAGCAGGTCGTTGTGGGATACGGATCGTAGACAATATTTGAACTTATAACTTACTTTGGGTTTTCATTATTATGCTTCCGCTACTTAAACAATGTTTGGTTATGAACATCAGTCATGTCAAGATGAATTATATTTTCTTACTCTTACACTTAAATACTATGTTTGATATGATTGATGGCTTGATCCTGGTCAGTCACGCCTCCAAGCGGTGATACTCCGCGTGTGGATTTTGGGGGTGTGACACATGCTAATTCTTGGGATGTAAGTTCTTGAACCAACATTACCTCCCGATAATATCTCAGCCTCGATAACACGTTTACCAAGACGTGTGATTTGAAGACGCGTACCATTACACAAACCGTTTTGCTGATCAATATTCCTCAAAAGCATGACCGGAACGCCCAATTTTAATACCAATCTATGATTTGGTAATCCTGAAACTTTCACACTGTTTAACACATCTGGATTATATAAATCTTGATGTAATGGATCGTTAATTTCCTTAGTCGGGCATATACTATCAAAGCTAAGATACTCCACTTCTTCACCGGGAAACAATGTATGTAACAATTTAATTATAAAATTTACCAGGAGATATACGATTCAAAGAAGACATAACATTAGAAAAATGTGGTACACTTGGAACTTGCGAACGTATGTTTGTAATACACGAAGCTGGTGTTATGTTTAATTTGTTTGCCCTCGTGGTACGTCGTGTTGATGTAGAAGAATCTTGCAAAACATTTGTCTTCCTATTCTGATTTGAAAATGCTCCAGATGAATAAGTTACATTTCTTGAATAATTAAAATTATTTCCTAATCCAAAAAAACACAAATATGATAATACAAATACGTATTTAAAAAATAATTTGTTGACATCTTTTATGTATTAAAAAAAACAAAATGTGAAACATCACCAAGTAGTCACTGTTTGTTTTTGGTTTACAAACCTGGTATTATGTTTTCTCTGTTTGCAAACAGTGTATGGTTGGGTGTTGTATACTGATCTTGTAGTACATTTCCGTTCTTCTTCAAAGTAGAAGGTGTTATAATGGAATAAAATTTTACATATGTAACAGTAAACATTAGAGATCATATAATCGTTATAAAATTACTTTCTTTGTTGACAAAAATGTGAAATCTACAACTTAAATATGACTAAATATATTAAATACATATATGCATAGAAAAATGATAGAGAATTTACCTCTAACAAAATAATCCGGAAGTGCTGAGGTATATTTTGATTTTGATTTCTTATTATCAAGATATAGTTTTCTTATTTTCTTATTTTTATATTATCGCATGATTACATTATGATAAAAACTTAAAATAAATGTAGTCTCATAAAATAAGGAATATAACCAAACATGATTTTAAACAAAAAATATGATAGGATAACTCAAAATGTCATAATATATAGGCAAACCATAAAAATGTCTTGAAACATCAAAAATTCAAAACCACAAAACAAATTTTCAATAGTCCAATAACAAATAAATTGTTTTTTATTATAACCACCATTTGCCATATCTCCTTTATCAATTCTTGCCTACATCTTCGTCAAGATGATTTTTCTCAACACACATGCGAGGCTTACTTGCTGACGACCCCAATCCCTCTTCAATCAAATAAACATCATCAAGGTTACGCTTCAAATCAGAAGATGATTGCTTCAAGTCACCCACGTAATCCTTTGAAACAGGTGTGGTGTTATCCCCAGTGTAAGAATCACCATCCTTAAAAAATAAACAAATTTTAATAACACAACTATTAAAAGTATATATAAGTATATTTTTTAAGTTAAACCTTAGAGCATTCACCACCAGCAGATTGGAACTCAGACTGACTCATACCAAAGGAATCAGAGACATCAAGCTGTAAGAAAATGGAAAGCAAATGACAATTTGTTCAACATATTTTAAACGGGTTTGAAAGTGCAAATATATTAATAAAAAAATCGCTTACTTGGTCAATTTTCCATTTTTTGTTGAGCTTATCCAATATGTCATTATCAGTGGTAACTGATATTCCATAATTCTCCACAGCATTGACAATATTAAAGTCTGTTACTTTGATCACGAAAGCACACTTTAGGTAACCAACGTTTCAAATTCAACTAGGTATTCTCTTGGATTCTCATTTGTCTTCAGTAACTATATTAAAAAAAATATAATGTGATGATTGAATAAATATATAAAATTTTAATTTAATTAAATATAAAGTAGTACTAAATATAACCTCGTCCTGAATTTCTAAAAGTTCCGTTGCAGTTTTTCCAACAAACTTCAATGCCTCATGGTCAAACAACGTAACTGTCACTGTACCGGTTGAATCTTGAACCCGAATAGGTATTTTAAACCTTTAAAAGAGTATTTAAATAATTAAAAAACATACACGAATAGATAATATAAACGACGTACATTGTTGAATCAACAATAATTAGAATTATGAATAACAAACACTTTACCTGGACAGCGGGAAAACTTCTGTTCCATTACAATCCTTGTTAGAATATTGATACAACTTCTCATCTCTAACATCACTTGTTCCATCATCCTTATCATAGGTTTCAAACTTTTGCTCAACTTTGGACTTGCAATAGTTACACCCATCATAATACCACATCTTATCTGAAACGATTGCTACGATAGTTCCAACAACAACCACTTTCTTTGGCTGTTTATATAATAAAAGAAAAAAATTCATTAAAATTTTGTAAATATTTGAAATATAAAACATGAAATGTTAAGAAAAACCTCTATGATTGAGCCAAGATAAGCAATTGGTGAAAAAACATCGTTGTTTAAAAATTCATCTTCCACATAACACATCATATATGACCCAACATGGCTACTTGACTCAGTTAAAGAAGCAAGTTTTGAAAGAAACCTACATAAAATTTTGAATAAATAAAAATGTGTAATTAAGAAAAAATACAAACAATACGTAAATTTGATAAAAAAAAATAAGACTCGCTTTTCCTTGAACGATACCATCTCATCAAAATTGTCGTTAATAAAAAGTCGTGAACCATCAAAGTTATTAGAAATGCCCCATTTACCTATTTTTAGGTAAAAATAAATTAAACAATAAATCAGATATATATAAAGTAAGAACATCTATATACATTGTATGGTATAAATTGTGCTATGAGTAAAATACCTTTGTACGTCTTAACAGCACCAAAATGCACAACAATGAAAACATGTGCTTCACGCTTTTCACTAACCATGTAAGAATACATGTCCTTAGTGTAATTATCCCAAAGAGTTAAATCGATCTGAACATCTCTACAATAGAATATAAGAAAAAAATATAAGTTTAACAACATTTTGTAAAATTTAAAGCATAATATGGAAAAAAAATAAACTCAATTTATAAAACTATATTACTCGAGATCTTGAAGCTTAAGATTGAGGCATTTCCCTTTACTACCATCCTTTTTGTTAATCTCCTCGATCTTATAACAAACAACAACATAACCAATGAAATCTAAGAAAAAAAGAAAATAGATGTCAGCATATATAACAACATAAAAACAACTAAAAAACCCGCAAACAAATAGTATGGTATATAAAGTTTGTAAATAAAAACTAACATACCTACTGTCGTACCCTCTTTTATTTTCTGTGAAAGAACATCATTAAAATCAACATAATTGAAAACGTACTGCGGACCTTCCCATTTACTACACTTTTCCACAAACGTATGATAGTAAAATGATAGCTTTTGATTGTTAGGAACAATCTTGAACAATGCAGTGTTCGCAGCAAGAGATGGTCGTTTTATGATAAGGCATTCATCAACATTTAGATGTCTCTCAAACTTTGAAAATAGCTTATGCAAGCAAGAAGCTTGAATCTTGTTACCCTATGGGTAAATAAAGAATAACATGCAAAGGATATGTTAAAATGCACTCAAAATCAGTATAATTAAAACAAAAAAGATTTATGGTATTGTAAATATGTAAGAAACATAATGCAAATAAGAAAACAAAATAAATCAATAATTTACCAATTTCATCCATCAGTATCATATCAATACGATACGTCTCTCTTTCATTACCTCTCATCTTCTTTCTCCACAAACTAACAATTTTCACCTTGATAGTGTAGTTTGTACTAAGAGCATCGATATCGTTCAGCAATGTGATGTGACCTTTGTTTTCCATTGTAGCTACGTAGACAACAAATAAATTAATAGATTGTGGAAAACAAAATAATATGACTTCAAAAGAAAACATAGTTCACCTATTCAATGAACGCTAACAAAAGAGATGTTTTTTTTTAAATTGAATAATGATTGAATAACAAATGATCTATCTATATAAAATTATAAAACATAATATTTTTAGTAATATACGATGAAAATTTCTAATCAAAATAAACCTCCTTTTTAAAATACAATAATTAAGGAAAATGTATAATTTATAATTAGATAAAACCAATTAACATAAATACAAATTTATAAAAACAGAAACTGTATAATCATCCTCACTAATCATATTCATTAAAAAAAAATCGGATTGACTTAACAAAATTAAATATTAATTACAATTATTACAATTTTATATATTTTACATATTTTCTATATATATATAGATATATAAAATATAAAATGATGAAAATTACGGCAATTTCAAATGTATATCTATAAGATTATACATATAAAGTTTATAATGAAATTAAACATAAAAGATACATTAAAATTATTAGTCTACAAAATTAGATTCCATATTACCTAAAAATGAATGTAAATTAGTAAACAAATCAATTTAAGTATCATACTTTTATATTATATAACAACATGATTTCAAATAATGTTTAACATATTTTTGTTAAAAAATCGATAGAAAAAATCACAAAATCTATATATGTAAATCAATTATTACTGTTTCCTTTTTGGTTTGACATAGATGAAATTTTTGAAAAATATATTGTGTAAATAAAATAATATAGATTTAAAAAACCTAATTCAAAATAAAAATAGATTAAATAAATCAATTAACATTATTTCAGTATCGGTTTGGAATATGTCACACCCCAAATTTCCACGTGTTACCGGTGGGCCCGGTAGGGGAGTAACGTGACGTGGTTGGCAACATCATAGTCAAACAACACAATATATAAATGCACAGCGGAAGCAAAAGGATAAATATATTACAATCCGTAATAGTGTAACATCAAAGTATTACAACGGAAGTAAAGGATCCACAGGCGGATAGCAAATAAAATAACATGGTTCAACAGACTTTAGGCATCTAAGCTTGCGAGACTCTTTATTGATGCTAGGAGTAGCCAGCCAATTCCAATTAGTACCTGCACTTAGCCTTTTTGGGAAAATACGTCAGTTTACACTGGTAAATACAATCAACTGACTCATTTTAAAAAGGGTTTAAGAAAATGATTGTTTTGAATGCACATGGCACAAATAATATTTTATAACTTGGGATACTTATCTAATATATAAACTTGTACAGGATTTACATGTTTCTTATGCGTTCAGTAGCCCGGATCGAGCCGGGTTAAAGATTAATGGACACACCACTTAATTATGAGACACTGACAGGTGTACGCCTACACCTGAGTGCTAAGGTCGTGGCCATTCAGTAGAATGATGCCAGGGATATCCGGGACACGGTCATTAACCCCCCAAAGGCTTTAAGCAACAAAACAAATTAAACGGAGACATCTCAATCATTTAACCATAATAAGATTAAATATTCAACGCCCGACCAAGCGGTATTTTATATACCGTACCCAAGCCCGTATAGGGAAATAAGTTAAAAGTATTTACCTGAGCTAAATATTAATTCAATCCCAGCCGTATCAAATCAGCAAGTACAGATAGCTTTTACTGGGCTCCTAAATCTGGAACGAAGGTTTTTAATAACCTATTAGAATCCTAACGGGTCTTTGAATTAAGCCTTGACTTAGACCGATTAGTTTTCAAAAGGAAGATACGGTTCAAACGCATGATAAGGCGAAGACCGGAATAGAATGTGATTTAGAACCGACAAGTTCGGAGACTTGTATAATATGGGTATATTATACACATTCTGGATTTTGAGATAAAACCGCTAAGGTTTGACCCGTTTCGGCTAATTTATGCAAACTAGTTACATAAACCGAACCGAACGCGTATGAAGCGTAACGGGTAACCGTAAGAGTCCCAAACAGGTTTCCTAAGTTAACATGCCTTAAATATGTTGTGATATCAGTGGGATACCTTCCGTTATGCCCAAAACGAGTTTAATCTCATAAAAAGCCCCGTAGGGGTATTTTGGTCATTTTAAAGATTATAAAAGGAGTTAATTAAGTTTCTGTGAACCGGGTCTGAATACATCAGTAAAATAGTTTATTTTAACAGGTTATAACATTTGGTTATAAGTCTTATATGTCAAAATAGTTTTAAATCCAAACTATGCGTATAATACGCGTATAAAGCCGTTTTAAGCGACGTACGGTTTAAAATAGTATTCTGAGTTTTCTGATTATTTAAACAAGTTCAAAACACTACATTTATTATTTAAAATCAGTAGCAATTGGATTGGCGTTAAAAGGATTTGTAAAACTCATTTTATGGCCTAAAAGGGCATATTCGGTATTTACCGAATTAAGGCGCTAATCCAAGCTTATGATCAGTCTAAAAATAATTAAAAATCTTTAAAAATCCTAGAATATTATTTAACATCAGTGGGTAAAATATTTGGTGTCAAAACTGAGTTTAGATAGGTTTTACGCTAATGGCGCCGTTTAATTAATAAACATGTTTATAAATACGCCATTAAGCATAACTCCTAATCTAGACTTCCGATTGACGTGAAATTTTGCAGACATGTTAAATAGTCGGTATTAAAGACTTTTGCACTTTTACATTTTCTAAAATCTCGTTCAGCGGTCATAAAGGCATTATGGTCATTATTTAGGCATTTAACGGAAACGTCGGATAGTTACGGATTCGGGTAGTATAAACGCAGAGGATTATACTAACATGTAACTAGGTCCTAATGGAACTTTAAGGCATGTCTAAACCTATATAAATCGGGTCAGAACTGAGGTCAAAACAAAAGTCAAACTTTTGCGTCTTTCGGTTCCGAATCGGTTCATAACAGAAAGTTGTCGAATCAAACAAGCGTAAACAAGTTTTTATACTTATTATCAGTTTATAAGAATGATGAAACAGGTGATACGCCTTTTACATCGCTAATCATGCATTAAATCGAAAATAACAATTCTGTTGACTTTTTTGGACAAGGTTTGACTCGACAAACGACATAGTTAGGATTGGAATCAGTGAGTGACCTTTTAGGGGTTTATTACCCATATAAATACCAACTTATAACAACTTTCGATTCGACTAAACTCTGGACCGATTGTGATTTATCGCTAAATCAAACCGTAGTTACGACGGTTTGATTTCTAGGCTATGAACTAAGTATAAATGAATTAGAGAAGGTTAGGCATACTTACACACGACTAATGGATGATATGGAAAGCTTGTATCAGTTCTTGAGCTCCTAAAGATGTCCAGAAGTTGATATGAACTTGTATGTTGAACTATGAGACTTTTATAAGAAACTTTGATCTTTATAATTGATGCCAAACAACTTTACAATGATGTTAGATCAATCCCAAGTGTCTCTAGAGGCTATAAATCATGTAGGGGCTCTCACAAATGCAGATAAGATCAACTTAAGTCGGTTACACAGCAACAGGCAGCTGTCTGTCGAATTTTTGATGCTGGGCACTAGCTTACGGACCTCAAGGTCCCCAGATTTGAGGTCCTCAAGGCAGACATCAGCACATGCACATTTTCAAATAATTGCAGTTTTGGTCCCCGCACTTCCAAACTTGATTTTTCCTTTATTTCTTGCACTTTGGGCCCTCTTAATTGAATTCTAAGGGCTTCAAGACTTATACCAACTTTGTTAAGTCCTTGGTTAACTTTTGACTACCCGAAAAGTCATAGATTTCAACGTTGACACTTTTAACCCCTCGTACACGAATTTTATCATAACTTTCTCATACGATAACGAAACTTGGTGAAATTTTTATCACTTATTCTCGTGAGTATATTTTATCATTACAAAGCTTCGAGTTTGCTAAAAGGTCACTCAGAGGTATATCTTTAACACGTTGACACATTTAACCCCTGTAGTTTGTAATCTCTCACTTTCTTTCACAATTCTCTTTGTATGATCCATGATCCATTCGTTTAAGGTTATAAACATCATGTAGGGTTATTGTGAAGTATAATTATTCATTGTTGACACTTTGAACCCTTGTATTTACATAGTTTCATTGTTTGTCAACTTTAGTCCTTCAAGAACATTCTTTCACACGTTCAAAGGTTATGACACGTGTCAAGACATTATAGGACATAAATTTTCGGGGTGTTACATCCTCACCCCCTTAAAAGAAATCTCGACCTCGAGATTTGTTAAAGTAAAGGAAGTATTTTCTGCCTTTATATTGAGCTTAATCTTTCCCGGTACTCTTGAGCCTCTAAGGCACTCCAATTGGCCTTAATAATAAGTACATGTATCTTTTTGGAGCTTTTAATCCTGTCGATCCTCAATCGACACAGGTTGCTTATCATATCATAAATCTGTATATCCTTATGTGATAGTGCTTCTTGACTTATTGGCGGAACACATCTTTCCGTCACTAGTGGGCAATGTATTGCGATTTCCGCCAAGCTCCTTAAATAGGCTTTAGCTTACAAGCTACTTGATCTTGATACATTCGATTTCCTTCGAATGATTCTATATATATTCAGAGCTTACTTAGCCTGATAATTTAACAAATTGGCACACCCTTCCAGGGTGATCTCTTTTGTTGCATTTTATTCTTTAACAAGAACTAAGGAAGTTTGCTATTTTCATAATTCCTCGATTTCTTGCCATATACTGGCAACCTACAATCGACTTTGGATTTGTATAATCTTATTTGTTGTCCCCCAGGCAACTTTCAGATTTTGATAATTGGACTTACCAATTTTTTTTTATCTAACACTAGACATTTAACATTTCATCTATACAAGGTCTCCAAAGGAGTAGCCTTAATACTTACATATCCATTATTATAGAAAAGCTTTATTTTTAAGGTGAGATGGTTATTCCAACCACTGCTTAGCTAATGTGTAGGGAATAGCTAATCCTTGCCGTTAGTCGAACAGATCGACGATTCTGGGCAGTTGATGGCAAATTCTTAATCGTTACCTAATTAGGGTTGTGGTGATAATGCATAAGCAAAATGAACCGTCTTTCATATCTAACTATACCGAACTCTCAGGACATTGAGTTAGGCTATATGAATCCATATCTTAAATCTTATTTGACCAGGGTTTTCAATTCTGCCAAAAATGGTACTAGCTGTCTTGGAGGTCTCATAATAAAGCAACCCTAAATGGGATATATCCCTTAACTCTACCTGCCTCTCTGTGGTATACAGGGTAATCTTAGAAGAAGATGATCAAGATATAAGGAGGTTACAGAGATTTTATAAATCTCAAGCTCCAATTCATCCATCTTTGCTTGTGTCAATTAAGTGACATATTTATGTTATGAGTCCAATAACTCCTTAATCGGGAAGATTTAATTGGACAATTCCATTCTGGACATCTCCTTTGAATACTAGTAGTCGACTTTAGTACGATATGACTATTGGGATATCTCAGAGGTTCCATGCATTAAACCTCCATACTGATCAGGCATGGAAGCAATCTATGGGACACACTAGGATACGCCACTCCTCATATGGCACTTTTATCAAACATAGTTTGGCATTCACAGGCGATAGAAAACAATGAGAAAAATAATAAAATAAAATAATATACATCGTCGTACTCTTTTTGAGGAAGAGTACTCCAGATTCTTATGAAAGGATTATCTCCGAGGATGGGAGAGAGGGTTATTAAAGATTCCCTTGGTAAATCATATCTTATCTTTAATATCCGAAGTTCTTATGAAATCAAAAGTTTGTCAAACTTATGGTCTTATAAGAGACTTAGCAGCACCTGAATCCTAAACGTATCTTCTAGCAATCATGCCACAATAAGGGATTTATATGTTGTCATTATTAATGTGAGCTATCTCTAATTATTCAACAGGAGGGCTAACTCTTCCACTATTAATCCTTCTAAACTTAGCTGTAAAATCTTAGATAATTTTAGGCAGTCTCAGCTTTGACTGATTACTTCTTAATCATTATAATGTGTGTAGCTGAGGTGGATCCATAATGGATTTTTAATGAGTAGGTTTTTAAAACCTTAGTGTGCCCTCTTATTGCCAATGCTAATCACTAATAATTATGTGCCTTAAGCTTAGATTTTTGGGTATACTGAATAGAGTACTCTCTTAGCCAATGAATTAAAATTTGCGACATACTGTCGACTGTCTAGAACTTTTATGGCGAGAGTTAGAAAATTCTTATTCTGTCTTTTCCTTTTTCGCGAAACGGATACTAGGTTTTTCTAATAAGGTCCTTAAAACTTGGACCATTCCACAATGTATAATATGATCTTTCTTGAGGATTTCCTTAATATCCTCACTAATTTAGGGTAATGTCATCAAATGACTGTGATGTATGCTTTACCAGGTTCTTTCCAACATAACCGCTGATATACCTAAGGGTTTCTACTTCATCCATCAATTTTCTTGAAATCGATGGCCCCCTTTTTATTATTGAAATCTCTTTCTGAGTTTTTCCCTACTCGAAGTTTAGGTATTAAATACCGAATTCACCAAGTGCTCAGTCAACCTAAGAAGGATAAGTAGGTGATTGTAGTAAGAAATAAGGAAGTTATTGTACATGTGCTTATATTAAATAAGAATGGAGATTTTCACAAACTAGGCACCTAGCTCAGTTGGCTAGGCACGCGAAAGGGTGCGGCCGGCCTAGACCCGGGTTCGATTCCGGGGACGGTCAGTTTCCACCATTTTTTTTTTAATATTAATTAAGCGTACGGACACGTGTAATTACGAGGGTTGTCTCATAAGGAGTCTTGATAATTAATTGCTTCTTATCACTCACAATATGGGCTTGGTCACAAGGCGACAAATCCTCACCTATTTCTATATAGTGTCCTCTTATTAACAGAACAAGGACAGCGGAGAAGGGTAATTCTTAATGAACATAAAACATCCATCTAATATTGCTGAATTAGTCTCCGAGGTGTTATCGGTCAATTTTTACTTTATACTTAACGCTTAGAGTTGTTAACAGGCAAATTTAATGATTTACAATATCTATTGTCTATGAGAGACTTATCTGAACCTGAATTAAATAATACTCTAACATGAGCGTTATTGATATAGAAAGTACCTGTGGTGACCTTGTCATCTTGGATAGCCTCTTGAGTATCCATTTGGAAGTTTTCGGTTTTGGTCTTTTTAACTTCCTCAAGCTTTTTAGCATACTTAGGGCAGTTGGTCTTAATGTGCCCTCTTTCATTGCAACCATAGCAGGTTGCGTCCTCCATCTTCCTGCAGTCCAAGGTCTTATGCTCCTTGGACTTGCAGATCCCACATGCAAAGGTTCTCGACTGTGTAGGCGAGTTCAATCCATTCCTGCACTTCCCGAAGTGCTGCTTCTTGCAGGTTTTGCATTTGGGTTTTTCACCTGACTGCTGGTTGTCCTTTAAATCCTTGCCAGGCTTAGCTGCTTTTCTCCTGGCAGCCTTAGGGCAATTAGTACTGATGTGGCCCTTTTCGCCGCAGCCATGACAAATTGCATTCTTTATATCCCTACATTCGTGGGACTGGTGGCCAGCTCTTTTACAGATGCCACATTGCTTTATCTTTTGATTTGATCGACACTGACCCCAGTGTCTTCTTTTGCAGGTTTTACATGTGGGTTTTGCCTCCTTTGGCTTGGACTGGTTATAGCTTGAACCGGTCTTACTCTTTTTGTAGCCTTTATTTGGGGCATCATCGCACATTCGCTTATAATCCTTCAACACACGGTCCATGGCGTTGCTTACGGCGGTATTTATCACAGCCTGTAACTCGGTGCTTATTAAGTTTAGTCTTGCATCATCATTCTGATTAACTGGATGATGGTGAGCTTCAGAGGAGTCAGCCATGGTGAAGCTTTGAAGGCTACTATCCAAGTAGAAACAATTTGTTTAATCATATAGTGAATTGTCGAATTTGATGAATAAATAGCCATGGCGTAATTAAACCATATAGGCCAATAGATAGAATTTAATTTATTTGATTATGTTTTGCCTAAGTTTAAATAACCATCTTTGGCATTTAAGCGGAATATAATCCTTCATATTTATTAGACAGGGGACATAAGTCACGACTGCCAATGTCATACTGACATCTTTTATATATAGCACAAGGGCTTGTTCCAAAGGACTGATAATGGCTCAGAGACCTTGTCACTAGGGAAATTTTAAAACATAATCGATGATTCCTTTGGGTCGGAAAATTTCATAGTTCATTGTCTTGACAAGAAGTTATGAAATAAAACTATCTTTTTCATGTATTCATCTTTACTCGTTTATATACATCCCAAATGGATGTTTTGATGCGTACTTCATTTTCGACGTTTTCCAGCCATGATTCCTATTGATCAGTTATGCAAAAAAAATTTTTTGGGAAAAATCCTAATATAAGGGTGACAAGGGTGATTTTATCGCATCACGGTTGTCGGGAGTGTTAACACATTTACAGATGTTAACAGGAATTCGAATCTTTTAAAACAGGTCTTACCATCATGGCCCGGCCTTAACATGACCCTAAGGCTAGGTTTCACTCTTAAGATTCTTATTAATATTTAACGCAGAACAATCCTAAATTGAGGTGTTAAATATGGATCTGAATCTAATTATGGAACTACCATCTTGGCCCGGTCTTAAAATGACATGTGGCTAGGTCTTGTCCTTTCTAGATTTTGCCATTTTATAATAATGGTAGATCTTATAAAAGGAATGTTTGAATGGAAATTTAAAGTTAATTATTCCACTATAAAATTAAAAAAAAAACAGATGTGCCCTAGACGGGACTTGAAAGGAATAGTGTTGTCCTCAAAGGAACTGAAAGGTAATTATGTCCTTATAAGGACTATTAAGGAAACGATTTTTAGCAAAAGGAGTTTCTTCCTCATTTTATTTCTGAATGCCTTCTCCTTGGTCGCATGTTTCTTCCTAGCCGCTGTACGAAGGTCAGCAATTCAAGGCTCCTGGTGTGGAGAATTATTATTACGGCTTCTTCGCTTGGCGACGTATCCAAATTATAAAAAAAAAAATTTGGAAACAGAATTTCCAATTAAGGATTTAGAATATTCCTATGTTAAGTCTAGACTCAGAAGGTCAAGGAATGTGCAAATGTGTCATTGAGATTAAACACCAATAAGCTAGGGTTTAATTCACTCAATGTTGGCTCTGATACCAACCTGTCACACCCCAAATTTCCACGTGTTACCGGTGGGCCCGGTAGGGGAGTAACGTGACGTGGTTGGCAACATCATAGTCAAACAACACAATATATAAATGCACAGCGGAAGCAAAAGGATAAATATATTACAATCCGTAATAGTGTAACATCAAAGTATTACAACGGAAGTAAAGGATCCACAGGCGGATAGCAAATAAAATAACATGGTTCAACAGACTTTAGGCATCTAAGCTTGCGAGACTCTTTATTGATGCTAGGAGTAGCCAGCCAATTCCAATTAGTACCTGCACTTAGCCTTTTTGGGAAAATACGTCAGTTTACACTGGTAAATACAATCAACTGACTCATTTTAAAAAGGGTTTAAGAAAATGATTGTTTTGAATGCACATGGCACAAATAATATTTTATAACTTGGGATACTTATCTAATATATAAACTTGTACAGGATTTACATGTTTCTTATGCGTTCAGTAGCCCGGATCGAGCCGGGTTAAAGATTAATGGACACACCACTTAATTATGAGACACTGACAGGTGTACGCCTACACCTGAGTGCTAAGGTCGTGGCCATTCAGTAGAATGATGCCAGGGATATCCGGGACACGGTCATTAACCCCCCAAAGGCTTTAAGCAACAAAACAAATTAAACGGAGACATCTCAATCATTTAACCATAATAAGATTAAATATTCAACGCCCGACCAAGCGGTATTTTATATACCGTACCCAAGCCCGTATAGGGAAATAAGTTAAAAGTATTTACCTGAGCTAAATATTAATTCAATCCCAGCCGTATCAAATCAGCAAGTACAGATAGCTTTTACTGGGCTCCTAAATCTGGAACGAAGGTTTTTAATAACCTATTAGAATCCTAACGGGTCTTTGAATTAAGCCTTGACTTAGACCGATTAGTTTTCAAAAGGAAGATACGGTTCAAACGCATGATAAGGCGAAGACCGGAATAGAATGTGATTTAGACCCGACAAGTTCGGAGACTTGTATAATATGGGTATATTATACACATTCTGGATTTTGAGATAAAACCGCTAAGGTTTGACCCGTTTCGGCTAATTTATGCAAACTAGTTACATAAACCGAACCGAACGCGTATGAAGCGTAACGGGTAACCGTAAGAGTCCCAAACAGGTTTCCTAAGTTAACATGCCTTAAATATGTTGTGATATCAGTGGGATACCTTCCGTTATGCCCAAAACGAGTTTAATCTCATAAAAAGCCCCGTAGGGGTATTTTGGTCATTTTAAAGATTATAAAAGGAGTTAATTAAGTTTCTGTGAACCGGGTCTGAATACATCAGTAAAATAGTTTATTTTAACAGGTTATAACATTTGGTTATAAGTCTTATATGTCAAAATAGTTTTAAATCCAAACTATGCGTATAATACGCGTATAAAGCCGTTTTAAGCGACGTACGGTTTAAAATAGTATTCTGAGTTTTCTGATTATTTAAACAAGTTCAAAACACTACATTTATTATTTAAAATCAGTAGCAATTGGATTGGCGTTAAAAGGATTTGTAAAACTCATTTTATGGCCTAAAAGGGCATATTCGGTATTTACCGAATTAAGGCGCTAATCCAAGCTTATGATCAGTCTAAAAATAATTAAAAATCTTTAAAAATCCTAGAATATTATTTAACATCAGTGGGTAAAATATTTGGTGTCAAAACTGAGTTTAGATAGGTTTTACGCTAATGGCGCCGTTTAATTAATAAACATGTTTATAAATACGCCATTAAGCATAACTCCTAATCTAGACTTCCGATTGACGTGAAATTTTGCAGACATGTTAAATAGTCGGTATTAAAGACTTTTGCACTTTTACATTTTCTAAAATCTCGTTCAGCGGTCATAAAGGCATTATGGTCATTATTTAGGCATTTAACGGAAACGTCGGATAGTTACGGATTCGGGTAGTATAAACGCAGAGGATTATACTAACATGTAACTAGGTCCTAATGGAACTTTAAGGCATGTCTAAACCTATATAAATCGGGTCAGAACTGAGGTCAAAACAAAAGTCAAACTTTTGCGTCTTTCGGTTCCGAATCGGTTCATAACAGAAAGTTGTCGAATCAAACAAGCGTAAACAAGTTTTTATACTTATTATCAGTTTATAAGAATGATGAAACAGGTGATACGCCTTTTACATCGCTAATCATGCATTAAATCGAAAATAACAATTCTGTTGACTTTTTTGGACAAGGTTTGACTCGACAAACGACATAGTTAGGATTGGAATCAGTGAGTGACCTTTTAGGGGTTTATTACCCATATAAATACCAACTTATAACAACTTTCGATTCGACTAAACTCTGGACCGATTGTGATTTATCGCTAAATCAAACCGTAGTTACGACGGTTTGATTTCTAGGCTATGAACTAAGTATAAATGAATTAGAGAAGGTTAGGCATACTTACACACGACTAATGGATGATATGGAAAGCTTGTATCAGTTCTTGAGCTCCTAAAGATGTCCAGAAGTTGATATGAACTTGTATGTTGAACTATGAGACTTTTATAAGAAACTTTGATCTTTATAATTGATGCCAAACAACTTTACAATGATGTTAGATCAATCCCAAGTGTCTCTAGAGGCTATAAATCATGTAGGGGCTCTCACAAATGCAGATAAGATCAACTTAAGTCGGTTACACAGCAACAGGCAGCTGTCTGTCGAATTTTTGATGCTGGGCACTAGCTTACGGACCTCAAGGTCCCCAGCTTTGAGGTCCTCAAGGCAGACATCAGCACATGCACATTTTCAAATAATTGCAGTTTTGGTCCCCGCACTTCCAAACTTGATTTTTCCTTTATTTCTTGCACTTTGGGCCCTCTTAATTGAATTCTAAGGGCTTCAAGACTTATACCAACTTTGTTAAGTCCTTGGTTAACTTTTGACTACCCGAAAAGTCATAGATTTCAACGTTGACACTTTTAACCCCTCGTACACGAATTTTATCATAACTTTCTCATACGATAACGAAACTTGGTGAAATTTTTATCACTTATTCTCGTGAGTATATTTTATCATTACAAAGCTTCGGGTTTGCTAAAAGGTCACTCAGAGGTATATCTTTAACACGTTGACACATTTAACCCCTGTAGTTTGTAATCTCTCACTTTCTTTCACAATTCTCTTTGTATGATCCATGATCCATTCGTTTAAGGTTATAAACATCATGTAGGGTTATTGTGAAGTATAATTATTCATTGTTGACACTTTGAACCCTTGTATTTACATAGTTTCATTGTTTGTCAACTTTAGTCCTTCAAGAACATTCTTTCACACGTTCAAAGGTTATGACACGTGTCAAGACATTATAGGACATAAATTTTCGGGGTGTTACATAGGTGCAGAAATAGTATATGACATGTGAACTGCTACTCTATGAAGTTTAATTACCAGGTACAAATTTATTTTTAAAAAATAACAAATCAACAGTGAAGATACTCTTTTTAAGATTAAAAAAACATAGAACAAAATTATTGGTATCGTACAAATATATTTAGAGGTTCGGATGGTTGATTGTAGGAATCAATGTCATAACCAAAACAACTTTTTGATGTGGAAATAAAGAAGACAAATATTAAAACGAATGTAATACCAAAATGGTGTTATGCATTCAAACCAACACTAATATATATATTTGTCAGACTTTTCACAAAAGAGCTTTGTTTACGTAACAACGGTTCCACCGATAACATATCCAACTATCCACCTTCAACCATGTCAACAACAACTACAAACTACCAACATAACCGTCTAACCATACTTGACTAATACCCATCAAATATCAAAAAACAAAAACAAACTACCACATTAACTGTTCATCCCAAACCAAGCAAAAAAACCACAATTTCAAACAGTCACGCACGGCCTCTTTTCTTTGTCGTCTTGTGTACAACTTTGGTCAACATCAAAAGCTGCGAAGACTTGATGTACTTAAAGAAAAGAGTGGCACCGAACCAGATGTGATTTGATTTCAAGAAAGATGACCACTTGGTAAAACCATACCTGTAACCATCACCAGAATTCTCGGCTCTTGTTTTCATATCAGTTAGCTCACGCCTTAGGTTCTGGATACTAACGTCACGCAAGTTGTCAACAGAAAGACAGAGATCACACGAAACATCAACAGGTAAACGCTGAGAAATAAACAAAACGGATTAATTATTAAACTTATTAAACAAAAAATGTGTAGACATTTAATAAATAAAAATGATTATAACCATATCAGAACGTATACCAGTCTGCTTTCAGCAACTTTGGTGAACTCAAAAATGAATTGGTTTTCGACCTTTTGACTTTACGTTTAGGGCGAACATCAGTCGACGCAGCGGTGGATCTGCAAGTATTACGCTTTGGTTTAACCTAAATATTAAAAATATATTAAATAAGTTTAATAGTTAAAAAGAACTATAATGATTTCATGAATAAATTTTATTAATAAACATTATACAATGTGTACTTACAGAAATGTTTTCTGCCGACTTCATCATATCAATGTCAACACACTCATTCTTGCTATGAAAGTTTGAACGCGTACGATAGGCGATATTATCAAGATCCATATCAAGCTTGCTTTTGCCCTAAAACAAAATAAAAACAATATGATGAAGTAAAATACATAATATGATACAAAATACAATTTACATATTTAAAAAAATATATTAAATTATGTTATTAGTTCATATAAACCTTTGGAGAAACAGTTTCATCACCACAGAGAACCTTTGATTTCCCTTTCGTGTCCAAACACATGGTATGTACATGCAATTTATTTTTTGGTATCAAGAAATTATCAAGATCCATATCAGACTTGCTTTTGACCTAAAAGAAAAACAAAATAATATGATAAATTATCAGACTTGCTTTTGACCTAAACTGTATTGTACATATTGAAAACAAATATGAAATTATGTTATTAGTTAATATAAACCTTTGGAGAAACAGTTTCATCACCACAAACAACCTTTGACTTCCCATTCGTGTCAAACTTCACAACAATGAATAACAAACAAATAAATATATCATGAAGTAATTAATATTAATAGAATCTATATAATATATAAACAAACTTATAAAAAATATTACATGACATTGAGAGGTAGCAGACAGAGTATTTTTCAAAGCATCATTCTTTGTATTCCAACTATCCTTGAACTACATAAAATAAAATAGTAGCACAATTAAATAGTATACGTATCTAATAGATATAATAAGATCTGTTACTAATTTGAACTTATACACTTACCAGGTTCTTAGGATCTTCCATCTCAATTGAGCAGCTATATGTCGATCAAACTTGGAGTCGTCAGTATCCTAAAAAATGACATCATAAATATAAAAATTAAGAATACAACAATGTACTGGTTGTTAAAGTTTGTTAGTATATATTAAAAAAATAGTTACATACATTAAAAATAGACTCAAAATTTGGAAGTTGAAAGTCACCAGCACTATCACCAGAAAGACCTTGTTCAACATGACTTTCGTTAGTCTCATGCTTCTCCTTGTGTTTAGACTACATATAAAAAATCCACATTAGTAACAATGTTAAAAAAAGTTCAACTAATAAGATAGTATTAATAAATAATTAATAATAAATTATATAACACTAACCCCAGTAAATAAATCAAATCCTTCATCTCCATAAATAGAATCGTCCAAAACAACAACTTCAACTTTCTTGAAATATATTTCAGTACATGTTAAGTGATTAAAAATAGATACCTCGAAAGTTTTGTATCCAACACTCGTAAACAACATAGTAGAGCGGGTATCTAACGAAAGATCGTCAATCAGCTTAGAGAAACCATCAGTGAAGGCACTTCTGTCGGGCCATCCCTCCATCTTAACATTCCAATACCTATTTCCAAGATACAGAGTTGCCTCTTGTGACAACTCGAAATTTAGAACCTTTCGTTGTATGCTTAAACGTGTGACTAGTTAAACTTATGTGATTAATGACAAATGAACCTTTATGCGATTATGTGCTATGTGTGTTATGTGTGTATGCTTAGTATGCGTATAGGTTTATGTGAGCCGAGAACCGAGAACCCGACTCGAGACCATGTGGTCTCGAGTGAACGATGCAACATGTGGGCCGGTTGGGCCACACACCCCTTTAGCCCATTCGAGAACCCATTAGGGTGCACTACTTAGATCGGATATATAAACTAAGTGGATAGCCATAGGTGCCATTTCTTTGGACAACACACTCACCCATACACACACTCCATCCCCTTCACTAAAACCCTAAGCCACAACACCCTCCTCCCTCACTCTCGGATCAAACCGGTGACATTAGGGGCTCTCGGATCGACACACACACACTCGTTTGGAAGCTTCATACTCACCTTTGAAACTCACCAACCGGTTAGTGTTTATGATACTTGTTGGTTAGTGTTTATGATGTTTGATGTTATGAATGATATGATTTAACTAGTGTAGTGGTGTGATCGATGATGTTTTGTGAGTCGGTTGTGTGTGATGATTGATAATCGGCTAACATGCTTTGATTTCGGATATGTGGCATGATGAACTCATGATGTCTTGTGTCTAAATGTGATTTAAACCATGGTTGTTGATGTTCATATAATTCGGATTGTATACTCTTGTGTTAAGAACCGAAAGCTTACTATTAGGGTGATTTATTGTGTTGATATCATAGATGTTGATAAGTTGTTCATGATTTTCGTTAGATTTAGGTTCATATGAATGATGATGAACTACTTGAATATTTGAAGAACATGATGAATGGGATATGAATGTGTTATGATATTTGAAAATTGCCATGTTTGATCTATATTGGCTAAGTGTTAGACAATTAGACATGTTAGTGTATTGTTATTGGATAGTACATGAGATCACAACAGTGAAACCTTATTGGCCAAGTACAATATTGAATTCAGCAAATGTTCCCAGCCGAAACCTCCAGTTGCGACTCGAAACCACCACATGACGAGTCGAGATCCCCGATTGCGACACAGATTGCGAGTCGCAAACGCCTGGTTGCGATCGAGACCAAAACAGCACAACTCGAAATCTCAGTTACGAGTCCGGTTGCGACTCGAGACCGAAACAGCATGAGTCGAGCCATGTTTGCGAGTCTAGTTGCGACTCGAGACCACTTTAGTTGCGACTCGAAACCTTGTGGGCTACAACTCAAGGCCGCACAGTCTCGAGTAGAGACCGTACAGTCTCGACTCGAGACCACACACTTGTGTACGCTGAATGGACTTGCTTTAGTATGGGCTTAGTGTTTGGGCCGGACCTTGGACTTTGTTTAATTATGGGCATGTTACTGTTCGTTCAACTCGTATGCATTACTTGCAAACTGCCATGCTTATATGTGAAAGCCACGAATGATACTTGAATACAACGTGCTAGCATACGTGTAGAAACATACGTGTACTACTTGAATACGAACCTGATTGTATGATACAACTATGATAGGACGTGAGTAACCACAATATTACTTGGTTGACTTTTCTGTGTATCTACCGAGCAAACCAAGGTGAGTTCACACCCTCTACAAAGCATGGGATTCCCAGGGGTCGGGAATTGGGGTTAAGGAACATGGGTTCCTCGTCCTCCTTGGGTAGGACAGCAATGGTTCAGGAATGTAATTCCTCGTCCTCACGGACAGATAACTCGTACTAGACCAAAACTCTATCACGAAGTCCCTCATTTTTTTATATCGACTTAATCGTCGGGCCAATGGCGAGCGGGTCATTAGTTAGATAGCGCTATTTAGGTCTGACAAACCTCACACCGTGCCGCAGAGGACGGGCGTGAACTAATGAATCTGGGGCACGTCAATGATGATAGACATTGACAGTTTCAGGGCACATAAACATGACTACAGTCAGCAGTCGATATGGTAACGAGTCTAGTGTATACATGGGGTAGCCCCCACGGCCGAAATGCCAGATAACTAACACGGGGTAGCCCCCATGGCTGGATTGCCAGAGTAACCGGGAATAAACAAATTACGTTTTTAACTATGGGGTAACCCCCACGGCAGGATGCCAGCTAAAGGAAACTGTTTTCGAAACAACTTAAAAGGAACACCCAACCGTGAACTCACTCAACTTGTTGTTGACTCGTTACTACATGCTTTGCAGGTCCTTAGGTTCTTAGCTGGAGCTTGCATGGAGGAGGATCGTTGTGGGACATGGACGGCTGTGTGCCATGTTAAACTTGGAAACAATTAAACTATGTTTTGATTTAAGACTTTTGCTTCCGCTTGCAACTTAACTATGTTTTGTTTGAACACCAATTGTATTGGTTGGATTTTTATAACTACTTATATGCTTGTTCAATATGATTGGTGGCTGGATCCTGGTCAGTCACGCCTCCAAGCGGTGGTACTCCGCAGGTGGATTTTGGGGGTGTGACAGATTGGTATCAGAGCCATTGGTTATAGAGAACTTGGTTTTAATAAAGGGGAAAAACGTTTTTGTTAAAACCAGACTATAACCTGTACAGTGCTCAACGGTCCACAACGATGCTTCACTCCACATGCAAGGCTCGACATTCTAGGTGATATGATCTGGGTATATATTGCCTACTTGTTAGTTACATAGTACATTGCTTATGGTATGCTTTGTTAGTATAACTACAGTTGCTTGAACACGTGCGTGCTTACTCCATTTTATCGTCGTACTTTCGCGAACCCCTCTCACTCACGTTCTTCTTGATATGAAGATCATGTCTGGACGCGTTAACCTTACACAAGCCCAGTTGACGGCTCTGATCAACGAACGAGTTGCCGCAGCAGTTGGAGCTGCACACGCAGGAGGTATATCCTGCAGTCCGAACTCATTCTAGGATCTTTAGGATCCTACTCTCGTGAACCAACCTTTGTGCTAAACTCTGTCTTTTCTTTCACCCACGATAGGTCATCATGTTCAGCCACCCGTGTGCACTTTTAAGACTTTCATGGACTGCCGACCAACTACTTTTAGCGGCACTGAAGGAGCAGTAGGTCTCCTACACTGGTTTGAGAAACTAGAATCTGTCTTCGAAATGTGCAAATGCCCTGAGGCGCGCAGGGTGAAGTATGCTACTGGTACTCTCGAGGGTTTAGCCCTCACATGGTGGAACTCTCAGGTTCAGATGCTAGGGTTGGTTGCTGCCAACGCCACCCCATGGGAGAATTTTAAGGAAATGATCAAGGAGGAATATTGCAGTCGTGATGAGATTCACAAACTGGAAGTGGAGTTCTTCAACCTCAAGATGACGGGGTCCGAAATTGAAGCTTATGTGAAAAGGTCGAACGAACTGGCAATTCTGTGTCCTACTATGGTGGATCCTCCCATCAAACGCATCGAACTATTTCTTCAGGGCTTAGTGCCGGAAATCCAAAGTCATGTGACTTCAGCGAACCTCGCCACCTACCAGCAAGCCGTTCAGTTGGCTCACCGTCTCACGGATCAGGCGGTGGAGCAGAACAAGTTACCAAAACGCATAGGTGCTGCAACTACTTCTGGTACCTCTGGTGACAACAAACGGAAATGGGATGGAACTTCAAGTAAGGGTTCGACTTCTGTCCAGTCCCAGTCTCAGCAGAGAAGGACTGACGACTACAAGAGCCCTAATCAGCAATCGTCTGGTGGTCAAGGTCATGGTGGGTACAAAGGAAATCACCCCAAATGCAATCGCTGCAGCCTGCACCACAGCGGGCCATGCACAAGGGGCAACTGTCATCGGTGCAACAAGCCTGGTCACGCTGCGAAGGATTGCAGGAGCTTATACCCCGCCAATCAGAATCGTCAGCAAGCTCAACAGAATCAACGCCAGCAGCAACAGCAAGGTGATAACAAAGGGTGCTTTCAGTGTGGAGCTGAGGGCCACTTCAAGAGAGACTGTCCCCAACTGAACAGGAACCAGAACAACAACAACAACAATAACAACAATCAGGGGAATGGTAACAATGGGAACAACAACAACAATGGCGCCAGGGGGCGGGTGTTTGTGATTGGTCAAGGTGAAGCAAGGAATGACCCCAATGTTGTGGCGGGTAAGTTCCTTCTCGACGACTTTTATGTTTCAGTTTTATTTGATTCGGGTGCCGATACTAGCTACATGTCACTAGAAGTTAGTCGAATGCTTAAGCGTATTCCAACCCCTTTGAACAACAAGCACACCGTAGAGCTAGCAAATGGTAAGAGTTTAGAAGCCACACACATAGTCAAGGGTTGTAAACTTATTCTCGCTGACCAGACCTTCTCTATCGACCTCATTCCTATTGTCTTGGGTAGTTTCGACGTTGTCATTGGGATGGATTGGTTATCCCAACACCGAGCAGAGATTCTTTGCAACGAGAAGGTTGTCCGCATTCCAGGTCCCGATGGTGAACCTCTCATGATTCATGGTGACAAGAGGAGTGCTGTTGAGAACGTCATTTCTCTCCTTAAGGCCCAAAAGAGCTTGCGAAAGGGCCACACTGCCATTTTGGCGCTCGTTACTGACACCTCAGAAAAAGAGAAGAAGATAGAAGATTTTCCAGTTGTACGCGATTATCCAGAGGTATTTCCTGAGGAATTACCTGGTCTTCCGCCTCATCGCCAAGTCGAGTTTCAGATCGAACTAGCTCCTGGAGCTGCGCCTATAGCTCGTGCACCTTATCGTCTAGCCCCATCAGAGTTGAAAGAACTCTCTACGCAACTACAAGAGCTCCTGGATAAGGGTTTTATTCGTCCTAGCTCATCGCCCTGGGGAGCTCCAGTGCTATTTGTGAAGAAGAAAGACGGTACTTTCAGAATGTGCATCGACTACCGAGAACTCAACAAGGTGACGGTGAAGAATCGCTATCCTCTACCGCGTATCGACGACTTGTTCGACCAGCTGCAGGGATCGAGCTACTATTCGAAGATCGATTTGAGATCGGGTTATCACCAGCTGAGAGTCCGGGAATAGGACGTCTCCAAAACGGCTTTCAGAACTCGATACGGGCATTATGAGTTTTTGGTCATGCCTTTTGGGATGACAAACGCACCTGCGGTTTTCATGGACTTGATGAACCGAGTGTGCAAGCCTTACCTGGACAAGTTCGTTATAGTCTTCATCGACGACATCCTGATCTATTCCAAGAGCCGGGAGGAACACGAGCAGCATCTACGACTTATTCTGGAACTCCTTCGAACAGAACAGCTTTATGCAAAGTTCTCGAAATGCGACTTCTGGCTTCGAGAAGTCCATTTCCTAGGCCACGTGGTAAACAAGGATGGGATTCACGTTGATCCATCCAAGGTAGACTCGATTAAGAACTGGCCTGCACCTCGCACACCGAAGGAAATTCGCCAATTCTTGGGTTTGGCGGGATACTACCGGAGATTCATAAAGGATTTTTCTAAGATTGCACAGCCTCTCACCTCACTAACGCAGAAGGGCGTTGTTTATCGCTGGGGAAACGCACAGGAGTTGGCATTTCAGCACCTAAAGGATAGGCTTTGTAGCGCACCTATCCTTTCCTTGCCAGAAGGCACAGACGATTTTGTGGTTTATTGTGACGCATCAATTCAAGGTCTTGGTTGCGTGTTGATGCAACGAGACAAAGTTATAGCCTACGCCTCACGACAACTCAAGGTTCATGAAAAGAACTACACTACGCACGATTTAGAACTGGGAGCTGTTGTTTTTGCACTTAAGTTGTGGCGGCATTACCTGTATGGTACCAAGTGCGCGATCTACACCGACCACAGGAGCCTCGAGCATATCTTCAAGCAGAAGGAACTGAATATGCGGCAACGACGATGGGTCGAACTACTAAATGATTACGAGTGCTCAATCAGGTATCACCCGGGCAAGGCCAATGTTGTGGCTGACGCCCTCAGTCGGAAGGACACTGCGCCTAAGCGCGTGCGAGCTTTACAACTCACGATCCACTCTAGTCTCCCTTCCCAGATACGAGCAGCTCAGATAGAAGCACTGAAACCCGAAAACGTCAGGGCTGAAGCCCTACGCGGGTCAAGGCAACGATTAGAACAGAAGGAAGACGGTGCTTACTACGTAACGGGACGTGTTTGGGTCCCACTCTATGGCAACCTACGAGAGCTTGTGATGGACGAAGCACACAAGTCTCGCTACTCGGTACATCCTGGATCGGATAAAATGTACCACGACATCAAAACTACGTACTGGTGGCCTAGCATGAAGGCCCACATAGCGACCTACGTCAGTAAGTGTTTGACTTGTGCGAGAGTCAAGTCTGAATACCAGAAACCCTCAGGCCTACTCCAACAACCAGAGATACCACAATGGAAATGGGAGCAGATTTCCATGGATTTTGTTACTGGCCTACCTAGATCCCAGCGCGGGAACGATACTATTTGGGTGATCGTGGATCGACTCACAAAGTCTGCACACTTCCTGGCTATCAGGGAAACGGATAAATTCTCCACTCTTGCAGAAATATACCTTAAGGAAGTCGTTTCGAGGCACGGGGTGCCCACCTCCATTATCTCGGATCGAGATGCACGTTTTACTTCAGAGCTGTGGCAAGCAATGCACAAATCCTTCGGCTCACGATTAGACATGAGCACAGCGTACCACCCTCAGACGGACGGGCAGTCCGAGCGCACTATTCAAACCTTAGAAGACATGCTTCGTGCATGTGTAATCGACTTTGGCAACCGCTGGGAAAAGCATCTGCCACTTGTGGAATTCTCGTACAATAACAGCTACCACACCAGCATTAAAGCTGCTCCATTTGAGGCATTGTACGGACGTAAATGCCGGTCACCTCTTTGCTGGGCGGAGGTGGGAGATAGTCAGATCACTGGTCCAAAATATGTGGTAGACACGACCGAACAAATTGCTCAAATACGAAAACGCATGACGGCAGCTCGCGAACGTCAGAAAGTTTACGCCGACATGGGCAGGAAACCGCTTGAGCTCCAGGTTGGGGAGCGGGTACTACTCAAAGTTTCACCCTGGAAGGGTGTGGTTCGTTTTGGTAAACGCGGCAAACTCAACCCACGATACGTTGGACCCTTCAAAGTCATTGAGAAAATAGGCAGGGTGGCCTACAGACTGAACTTACCAGCGGAACTCGGTGCAGTTCACAACGTTTTTCATGTGTCAAATCTGAAGAAGTGTCCGTCAGATGAGACTCACGTAGTTCCTCTGAAGGAACTCACTATCGACGAGCAGTTACGATTCGTCGAGGAACCAGTCGAAATCACGGACCGGGATGTTAAGGTCCTCAAGAGCACTAGAATACCTCTCGTTCGAGTTCGTTGGAACTCACGTCGCGGCCCAGAGTTCACCTGGGAGCGCGAAGATCAGATGAAACAAAAGTATCCCCAACTGTTCGCAAGCAGTACACCCACTACTGAGGCCGAAGCTACGGAATTTCGGGACGAAATTCCAGATCAACGGGGGGTGGATGTGACACCCCAGGAAAACCGGGAAAACCATACAACTTAACTAGCTTCCTCAGTGAGTGCCTACCAAATTTCGGGACAAAATTTCTTTCAACTTGGGGATGATGTGACAACTCGAAATTTAGAACCTTTCGTTGTATGCTTAAACGTGTGACTAGTTAAACTTATGTGATTAATGACAAATGAACCTTTATGCGATTATGTGCTATGTGTGTTATGTGTGTATGCTTAGTATGCGTATAGGTTTATGTGAGCCGAGAACCGAGAACCCGACTCGAGACCATGTGGTCTCGAGTGAACGATGCAACATGTGGGCCGGTTGGGCCACACACCCCTTTAGCCCATTCGAGAACCCATTAGGGTGCACTACTTAGATCGGATATATAAACTAAGTGGATAGCCATAGGTGCCATTTCTTTGGACAACACACTCACCCATACACACACTCCATCCCCTTCACTAAAACCCTAAGCCACAACACCCTCCTCCTTCACTCTCGGATCAAACCGGTGACATTAGGGGCTCTCGGATCGACACACACACACTCGTTTGGAAGCTTCATACTCACCTTTGAAACTCACCAACCGGTTAGTGTTTATGATACTTGTTGGTTAGTGTTTATGATGTTTGATGTTATGAATGATATGATTTAACTAGTGTAGTGGTGTGATCGATGATGTTTTGTGAGTCGGTTGTGTGTGATGATTGATAATCGGCTAACATGCTTTGATTTCGGATATGTGGCATGATGAACTCATGATGTCTTGTGTCTAAATGTGATTTAAACCATGGTTGTTGATGTTCATATAATTCGGATTGTATACTCTTGTGTTAAGAACCGAAAGCTTACTATTAGGGTGATTTATTGTGTTGATATCATAGATGTTGATAAGTTGTTCATGATTTTCGTTAGATTTAGGTTCATATGAATGATGATGAACTACTTGAATATTTGAAGAACATGATGAATGGGATATGAATGTGTTATGATATTTGAAAATTGCCATGTTTGATCTATATTGGCTAAGTGTTAGACAATTAGACATGTTAGTGTATTGTTATTGGATAGTACATGAGATCACAACAGTGAAACCTTATTGGCCAAGTACAATATTGAATTCAGCAAATGTTCCCAGCCGAAACCTCCAGTTGCGACTCGAAACCACCACATGACGAGTCGAGATCCCCGATTGCGACACAGATTGCGAGTCGCAAACGCCTGGTTGCGACTCGAGACCAAAACAGCACAACTTAAAATCTCAGTTACGAGTCCGGTTGCGACTCGAGACCGAAACAGCATGAGCCGAGACCATGTTTGCGAGTCCAGTTGCGACTCGAGACCACTTTAGTTGCGACTCGAAACCTTGTGGGCTACAACTCAAGGCCGCACAGTCTCGAGTAGAGACCGTACAGTCTCGACTCGAGACCACACACTTGTGTACGCTGAATGGACTTGCTTTAGTATGGGCTTAGTGTTTGGGCCGGACCTTGGACTTTGTTTAATTATGGGCATGTTACTGTTCGTTCAACTCGTATGCATTACTTGCAAACTGCCATGCTTATATGTGAAAGCCACGAATGATACTTGAATACAGCGTGCTAGCATACGTGTAGAAACATACGTGTACTACTTGAATACGAACCTGATTGTATGATACAACTATGATAGGACGTGAGTAACCACAATATTACTTGGTTGACTTTTCTGTGTATCTACCGAGCAAACCAAGGTGAGTTCACACCCTCTACAAAGCATGGGATTCCCAGGGGTCGGGAATTGGGGTTAAGGAACATGGGTTCCTCGTCCTCCTTGGGTAGGACAGCAATGGTTCAGGAATGTAATTCCTCGTCCTCACGGACAGATAACTCGTACTAGACCAAAACTCTATCACGAAGTCCCTCATTTTTTTATATCGACTTAATCGCCGGGCCAATGGCGAGCGGGTCATTAGTTAGATAGCGCTATTTAGGTCTGACAAACCTCACACCGTGCCGCAGAGGACGGGCGTGAACTAATGAATCTGGGGCACGTCAATGATGATAGACATTGACAGTTTCAGGGCACATAAACATGACTACAGTCAGCAGTCGATATGGTAACGAGTCTAGTGTATACATGGGGTAGCCCCCACGGCCGAAATGCCAGATAACTAACATGGGGTAGCCCCCACGGCTGGATTGCCAGAGTAACCGGGAATAAACAAATTACGTTTTTAACTATGGGGTAACCCCCACGGCAGGATGCCAGCTAAAGGAAACTGTTTTCGAAACAACTTAAAACGAACACCCAACCGTGAACTCACTCAACTTGTTGTTGACTCGTTACTACATGCTTTGCAGGTCCTTAGGTTCTTAGCTGGAGCTTGCATGGAGGAGGATCGTTGTGGGACATGGACGGCTGTGTGCCATGTTAAACTTGGAAACAATTAAACTATGTTTTGATTTAAGACTTATGCTTCCGCTTGCAACTTAACTATGTTTTGTTTGAACACCAATTGTATTGGTTGGATTTTTATAACTACTTATATGCTTGTTCAATATGATTGGTGGCTGGATCCTGGTCAGTCACGCCTCCAAGCGGTGGTACTCCGCAGGTGGATTTTGGGGGTGTGACACCTCTCCACCTAAACCTTTTCCCGTAAAAATCTTTCCAGAATTTGTCAGCCAGGAGCTGAAAATTATTTACAAAATAACATAAACAAACCGTAAAAAACAAAAAAAATTCTAAAACAGACTTATTATATTATAAATATGACTTACAATAAAGGTATCATCAAGAGCAACCTTAGAGATGAAGGAGTTCTCGAAACGCATGATTTAAATACAGAAACATAAAATGTCGATGTTCCAATAGCCTTGACCAATAGATAATCATTCTTTTTGAGACCAGAATCTTTAACGAATTTGGTGAGTCCATCACCTAAGACAGGTCCCGAAACATTTCTTTTAAGTCTAACGACCCAGGATAAGTCATCGTCAATAAGTTCAAGACATTGACCATATGGAACTTTTCCTCCCCACACTAAACTTGCAAAATCATACGGTATTTCCTATGAATCGAAACAAAAAACATATAAGCTTAAATAACTTATTGTCTGTTGATAAAATGAAAACCAAAGAAACATACCAAAAATATAGGATCATAGTCATCAATCAACTTTAAAAACGAAGGAGCGTTGTTTTTAGGATCCATAACTGCAAAGGAAATAAGGAATTTAAAAAAAATATAACGATAACTTATTTATAGAAACAATGTCTAATTACAGAAACCGAGTTATAATTGAGAATACAAAAATTAACCTTAAAAACAGTAATGTGTTTATGGAAACAATAACATCTTTAGAAAGAAATTAAAGGTATCTTTAAACCTAAATAGAAAAACTCATAACTGACAAAACTAACAATATGAACTTCAAAAGATAATGACATAAAGTTTCAAAATTATGCCTAAACAGAAAATTTAATAAGAAATAAGAAAGAGTATACATATCAAAAAACAAACAATACCCACAACATTTAACTAACCTCTTTTGGTAGACGAACATTCCGAGTCCGAATTTCAAAAACAATTGAGGGTTCACCATGGGAAAATACGAACAATAAATCATTCAGAACATATATTACTAATTTAAAAAAAATAGTGACGCAAAATTTAATCAGAAATAAGAAAGACTATACATAAAAAAACAAACAATACCAACAACATTTAACTAAACTGTTTTGGTAGACGAACATTCCGAGTACGAATTTCACAAAAGATTGACGGTTAACCATGAAAAAAATACAAACCATAAATCATTCAGAACATATATTACTAATTTAAAAAAAAATTACTGAACAGAAAGGATAAAATTAAATATTACAAACTTAAAAAAGATAAAAAAATATAAAATTTAACTAACCTCTTTTGTTTGAGGAATTATCGGAGTCCGGTTTTTATCACAGATATGATAAACAACTGATGTGTTAAAAATGCAACATATAAATTTCATCAAATGAGGCATAAAACTAACCCTTTTTAGTACTAATGTTGGAAAAAGTGTGCTTTTGTCTTCCTTTTGTATTTTCAGGATTAAATGAGCTCAAATTAACAAAAGAAGCAAAAAGACATCAAAATCTAACATAAATACAAGAAAAGGAACAAGACGTGACATGCCCGATCCCATGACAGCATCTTCCCAAGCAAAACAAGAGATCAGAAGCCTGAACACGGCCCGTGCTCAGCCAGCACGGGGGCGTGCCCAAGTGTCAGCAGAAAAGACAAAGTGGTAGAAGCTTCTATTGCCCACCACGGGGCCGTGCTCAGCGGATACGGGGCCGTGGTCAACTATAAGATTCGCACAATCTAGCAAATCTGCATAGTACAAAGATTCTTCTGCACCACGGGGTCGTGCTCAGCGGACACGGGGGCGTGGTCAACTAAAAAGACAAAACTGCATTAAATGAAGAAAGAGAAGGATGTGGACACGGGGCCGTGCCCACTGGACACGGGGCCGTGCCCGAGCTTCTGTTCAGCCTATAAATAGAAGTGCTTGGCTCAAGCTCAAACCATCCCTTGGCACACCACATCTCTCACACTTCACCCACCACCCACCACCACCATAACACCATCATCCACCACCATCATCCATTGTCCATCGTAGAGTGTGTGAGTCGTCTCGGGATCCAAGATTGATCGTAAGAGTTCTTGACAATCAAGGCCATGTTTGCCTAAGTCTCTTACATCACTTGGTGAAGACAAAGTGTCTAGTGTAATACTTTTTATTTCTAATCTTTTGCACTTTTTACTTGTTTTTGTATTAATGACTTTAATAACTAGTTGCTTATGTTGAAGGTGATCTTTCCTTATCGTTTGTCCGTGGTGTCTTGGCATTATTTTACTGTCTATATAAAATAAAAGATTTTCACCATTCATATCTCCACGGTCTATATGGAGGTATGTTGGCTACCTGGTCGGGGGTTAAGGGAACAATTTGGTAAAGGTCTTGCCATTGTTCAGCGTTTAGAGGTCCTGCAATGGACCTGGGTCAAATTTAGTAGGACCTCCTTCAATACTTAACGGTATTGGATGGCGGGGGTCCAAACTCTTTGATCCCCTCATAAGTTAACTACTATTAATACTATAACCCGACTATTTAGGACTGTATCCCTGCTGACTCAGACTACTTAGTCGAGGGTAACGTCACCTCCAAAAGAGGGGCCTACCATAATTTGCATTAATAACTTAATTAATTATCTTCCAATAATCCACCCTTTTAGGATTGTATCCTTGCTGACTCAAACTACTGGGGTGAGGGTAACGTCACCTTCAAAAGAGGGGCCTACTACAATAACTAAGACAATCTCTTAAATATGTGCAAAAGTGCGGAAATAATCAAAGGTTACACTAGATACGAGTCGGAACCAAGTGATTCATCTTGTCTATCTGTTTTTCTTTTATTTTTATTTTCAGCATTTTAGTTAGTTTTTATTTTTCTTAGTTTAAAACATTTTTCTAACCTTTTTATTTTGATTAGACGTTGAGGATAAACCGGTATTAAAAGCTCTTGTGTCCTTGGACGACCTCGGTATCTTGCCAACACTATACTACGCTCACGATGGGTGCACTTGCCCATATGTGTGTTTAGTGTTAGTAAAATATCGTGTTTTATAAATTTAAAAGTTGGCTAAAAATAAGTGTTAAAGGGGCTTAAAATATAAACCTAATATATATAACACTTCACACGCATCAATAACTAACTAAAACAACATACCTTTAATTTTTTTTGATCGGATCTACAGAAATAAGAACAAAGAATACGTTATTAGCAATCGAAACAATCTTTATAAAATCAACTTTGTATACAATCGAATAACATAAATAACAACATACCTTTAATTTTTTTGATCGGATCTACAGATATCAGAAAAAATGGTTTTTAGCAATCGAAACAATCTTTATAAAATCAACTTTGTATAAAATCAAATAACATAAAGAACGCAGATCTTGGTTCGATTTGTTATATTTACCTTTGATTTGATCTGGATTCTTGGTTGAAGATTGTGATCGGAGAAGTTAGGTAGACGAGAGAGATTAGAGAAAAAAAAGTTGTGCATATAAACATGGATAAGGACAATAAACAACATACCTGCAATTTTTATGTTCGGATCTGAAAGAAAATAATCGTAGATGATGTTAATAACAAAATAATTAGCAACGAATAAAAGAAAGATTCAGATACATCTAAATAACACATAAAAACAGTTGCAACCTTGGATCTCTATCGAATGCTTCAAAGAATCAAGAACACCATTAGGTTAAAGTGATAGAAGATGATTGTCGGTAGGTGAGATTTTGTGGAACTGATGTGTAACACCTCGTAAAATCACGTCCAATGAAGTATTGACACGTGTAATAAACCCTAATGAAGTCAAACATTGAATTTAAGGGACTAATTTTTCGAAAAATCAAAAAATTTGATTAAGAAAGGACTGGAAGTGTTAGCATGCCTAAAATAAGTTTCTAAATAACCTCTTATGATGTTTATATTCACAAATGTGCCACTTGACGGTTAAGTGTAGCCGTTTGCGTAATTAATTGAAGGTTTGTGTAATAAAGGGTTAAAAGCGTCAACATGTCAATTCTATCCTTTGAGTGACCTTTTAACAAACCGAGAGCTTCATGATATTTAATTATACTCTCGGGAATGCCAAATAATGGCCGTCTAAGGTTTTTATGCCTATAAGTAAAATTACGTGCAACTTTGCAAGATCGAGGGGCTAAAAGTGTCAATATGTTTAATTATACCTCTGAATGACCTTTTAGCGAATCCAAAGCATCGTGATGTTTAATAATACTATCAAGAATGCCTAATATGGATTAGATGAGGCTTCAATGCTATTAAATGATGAAATGTGCAAGTTTGCGCAATAGAGGGACCTAAAGCGTCAACTTTTGAATCTACGCCTTTCGGTGACCATTTAAGCGAACGAGAGCATAGTAACATTTAAGTATATGCTTGGGAATGCCCATTAAGGGTCATGGAAGGCTTGGATATCATTAAACGACATTTCGCGCTACTTTGCGCAATTAAATGACTATTTGCGTCAAACTGCAAAAGTATGTCGATTCGTAGGGAAACGGATCTTCCGGAAGATGACCCTAAGTTATACATACCCTAAATACCCTTAATATAGCTTAGATATAAGCCTAGAGGTGTTTGGTGCGCAAAAATAAACTTTTATGTCATATAGGGACTAAAAGTGTCAAAAAGTGCACAAGTTTGCACTTTTGATCATATCTCGCATTCTGAATATCCCCGGACACCCAAAAATTTATGCAAGCACTAAAATAATTTATTTTAGTGATCGCCTTGATAAAATTCCACTCGTCGCATGATTTGGAACGTTTTTAGCGTCCGTCCGTGTTTCGTCGTAATTCGACGCACAACGTGACCGTACGGCCAAACGAACCGACATCCGACATGTTTTTGAACATGTTTCATGTCCCCTATGTTTAAATATCATAGTGGGGCCTTAAAATGAGGTTAACGGGCCTTGAAGGTGCCTAAAGTGACCATAAAAGCTCACAGGGACCAATTTTGTCATTATTGAAACTGTTTTTGCTGTTGTGGTCATGCAGGCGGGCCGTGTGAGTTTCCTGGGTTCTCTACGCGGGCCGCGTGAGTGGATCAGATGCAGAAACAGATGGTAACAACCTGTTTCTTGCTGTTTTCATGTTCAATCTGGTTTCCAACACCCACAAATTCGATACTAGGGGCTGCCCATGGTATGATAAAACCACTTAACACATGTCATAATCTGAATGTAGCTTCCCGACACTTGTCACGATCCTACGAGGCCCCGAAAAGTATAAATAGGTGGTGGGTTTCCTTTGTTTTCACACCATTCTTTCAAATCTGATTATTCTCTGAAATTGGAGAGGTTCTTGAACCCTTTTGAGAACTTCCCTCAGTCCTTTGGACTCTTGTAAGTAATCCCTTCATGTTTAGTTTATTTATTTAGCGTTTAAACCGAAAAGTCAAGCGTTATCGGTGAACGCCTAGAATTTTAAGCGGTTGAGCCATGGTTCGCAACGAACGTGGCTACGTGACCGTAATTAGGTAGGTGTTTAACCCTCAAAAAGGGCATCTCCTAATTACCACGTTTACTTAGTTTAATTGTCGGGTCGAATGAAAGTCAACGGGTTAGTTTTAAATAAAATGCATAACTATTAAATTAAAAGTCATAAAATCAGTTTTGCCACATTAATAACTTGGTAAATATTAGTTGAACATGCCTAAGCATGTTCAACCCGACAATTCTAAGTATAGGCTCGGTTCGGAACCGAAAGTCGCAAAAGTTGACTTTTGCTTTGACTTTCAGTTCTGACCCGATTTAGCTTAGTTTAGATATGCCTTAGGATTCCATTAGGACCATATTATAAGTTAGTATAACCCTCCAAGGTTATACAACTTGGTTCCATAGAAATCCTAGTTCATGCATGTTTCCTTTAAATGCCTAAAATGTTGACCGTTATGCCCTATTGACCTTAAAACGATATTTTTGAAAATGTGAAAGGATAGAAACCTTTATTACTGATATATAAACGTGTCCCTAAAATTTGACATCAGTTGGAGGTCTAGATTAGGAGTTATGCTCAATAGCGTAATTAAAAAGCTTTTTATTAATTAGACGGCGTAATTAGCGTATAACCTATTTAAACCCAAATTTTGATACCAAACTTTTTACTCACTGATATAAAATAATATTTGAGGATTTTTAATTATTTTTAGGTTGAGCATAACATAGGGTTTTAAGCTTGATTTGGTATTTGTCGGTTTTGCCCTTTTGGGCTATAAAATGAGTTTTACAAATCCTTTTGATGTCAAACCTTCTTCTACTGATCTAATATGATAAATAAATTATTTTGAGCCTTCTGGAATAATAAAAACATCAGCTTTCCTTTGAAAACCCGAAAATGACTCCAAATCCCCTTTTTAAGCGTTCTTAACGCATAATATGTATCAAAACTATTTTAAACATATAAGGGTTGATGCCTACTAATATATTCAGTAAATTTTTATATTTTAATAGTAAGGAAAAGTTTTAAACTCAGGTTTTCAGTTTTGGACTTTTTAAGCCTATGTGAAATTACCAAAATGCCCCTACGGTGCATAGTATGGTTATAATTAATAAATTTCACACATATATGATACCCTATTGTTATAACTTATTAAATTAAGTATATTTACTGATTAAATCAGACCTGTAACTCAAGATGATATTTTATAACCTTTTAAATGACCAAAATACCCCTACGAGGCATAAATTGGTTTTAAATTCGTTTTGGGCATAACGGAAGGTATCCTACTGATATCACAACATGTTTAGGGCATATTAACTTAGGAAACCTGTTCATGGCTCTTTTGGTTACCCGTTACGCACTTTTCGCGTTCGGATCGGCTTATGTGACTAGTTTGCATAAATTAGCCGAAACAGGCCGAACCATAGCATTTTTATCTCTAAATCCAGAATGTGTTTAGATTACCAATAATAAACAAGTATCCAAGCTTGTCGGGTCAAAGCCACATTCTAATCCGGTTCTCGCTTAATCATGCGTTTTGAACCGTATATTCCTTCAAAGCTAACCGGTCTAAGCCTAGGCTTAATTAAAGACCCGTTAGGAATCTAATAGGTTATTATAAACCTCCATTCCAGATTAAGAGCCCCAGTAAAGGTACTTGCACTTGCTGATTAGGATATATGGCTGAGTATAAATTACACTTTTAGCTCAGGTAAATACTCTTAACTTATTTTCCCTATACGGGCTTGGGATACGGTATTATAATAATACCGCTTGGTCGGGTATTGAATGTTTAGTCGAATTGTGATTAAATTATTGAGGTAACCCGCTTTAATTTGTCTTGTTTGAAATAAAGGCCTTTAGGGGTTAATGACCATGTCCCGGATATCCTTGGCATCATTGTATTATAAAATGGCCACGTCTTATGAACGAGGTGTAGGCGTACACCTGACAGTTGCATAAGGGAAACGGTATCACACTCTCTTGTGGGCCTATACTTGTGGTGTGTCTGTTAATCTTGACTCGGTTTCTACATCGGGCCCTAAATGTATAACGAACATGTAAATCTGTATACAAGATTATTTTTATATAATTTTCCCAAGTTATAAAAGTTTTGTGCCATGTGCATTCAAATCAATTTTCTAAAACATTTTCAAAATGAGTCAGTTAAGTTGTATTTACCAGTGTAAACTGACGTATTTACCCAAAAGTTTAAGTGACAGGTACTATACGTAATTGGCTGAGAGCTCAGGGCGTCAATAGGGAATCTCGCAAGTTCTAGATGCCTAAAGTCTGTTGAACAATGTTATCTTTCTGTTTTAAGATCCGCATGTGGATTCAACTTACATTCCGTTGTAATAATTGATATTACTTTTGAATCGGATTGTAGTCTATTTATCTTTTGCTTCCGCTGTGCATTTATTTGTGTTGTTTGACTATGATGATCTCAACTACGTCACTATACCCCCACCGGGCCCACCGGTGACACGTGGAAATTCGGGGTGTGACAGGTTGGTATCAGAGCCAACACTGAGTGAATTAAACACTAGTCTTTTGTGTTTAATCTCAGTTACACAGTTGCACATTCTTGAGTCTAGACGAGAACATAGGACTAATCCAAATTCGTTTTATTTTGTCCTTATTTGTTCCTTTGTTATTTTTCTGATTAGCCCTTGCATGGGCGAGTCATTTTCTGTAGAAGTCCCGTTTAGGGCAACCATATACTTGTTTAAATTTTAATGGAACGATTATATTTAAGAAAATATCATTCCTATAGTATAAGATCTACCATTATAATAAGATGACAAAAATCTAAAAAGGGACATGACCTAGCTCCTGTGTCGTTTTAAGACAGGGCCAAGACGGTAGTTCCACAATTAGATTCAGATCCTTGTTTACATCTCAATTTAGGATGTTCTGCGCTAAATGTTAAAAGAATCTTAAAGGTTAAACCTAGCCTAAATGTCATTGCAGACCTGGCCAAGATGGTAAAACCTATCTAAAAGAATCCAATCCCTGTTAACATCTGTAAGAATGTTAACATTTTTGGCAAACTGTGAATCGTTAAAGTCACACAGGCCATCTTTAAGGATGAAGTGCCTACGGGCTATAATTAACGTCCTCTGAGACTAAAGACAGTAGTAGTCTTTGACTCTCTGTCAAGAAAAGGTAATGAAATATGTTCAAACCTTAATGCCTCGATTCTCTGAAATCATGGCTTATAAATTTAAAATCGTCCTTGTGACTAGGCCTTTGCGCCACCTTAATATCCTTAATGTTTTATAACTAGGATAAATTATAATGAAAATGCTAATTAAATATAACTAACAAATTAACCAATATGGTTTATATTACCATGGTTAATAAATCGTCAAGAACGATAGTACTGTATGGGCTTCTAAATAAACCTTGGCCTTATTTTCTTTTTGTAGCAATTAAAACTACCTACATGGCAGACTCTGACGAGATAAACAGTCATCCTCTGGAAAACCGCGATGATGATAAGATTAATATAACCAGAGGAGAACTTCGTACACTGATTGATACAACTGTATCTAAAGCTGTAGAGGAGCAATTTAGGGAGTATAGTGGGACTCATAGTAAAGCCTCATCTGTACCCCACTCTAAGTCTGTCCCCAAGACTCATTCTGAGGCTCATAGCAAGCCACCCTCACAGAAAGATGAGTCAAAGAAGGATGATGATCGACATTCATCTATTCAACACAGTGTCCCATCCAAGAGGATAGTATTCGGTAATGAACCACGTACCAAGTCATGTACCTATAAATACTTTGTTTCCTGCAAACCCCGGGATTTCACTAGGGAGAAAGGGGCAATCGATTGTATGACCTGGTTGGATGAAATGGACACCGTTGTCAATATCAGCGGTTGTGCTGAGAGGGATGTAGTGAAGTATGTATCCCAATCGTTCAAGGGAGAGGCACTAGCATGGTGGAAGGCTCTCATTCAAGCTGCTGGGAAGATCCCACTTTACAACATGTCATGGGAACAGTTTGTTGCTCTCATCATGGAGAACTATTGCCCTCAATACGAGGTTGAGAGGATTGAGTCAAATTTCTTATCATTGGTTATGACAAACTTAGATTGTCAAGCTTACCTCACCAGTTTCAATACCCTGTCCAGACTGGTTCCTTACCTAGTAACACCAGAACCCAAGAGAATTGCTCGCTTCTTTGGGGGTTTAGCCCCATAAATCAAATGTAACACCCCGAAAATGGGTTTGGTAATTAAACCCCGTTAATACTAAAGACGGGGAAAATACCGTTAGTGGTAAAATTTAACCCGGTGAATATTAGGACTTAAATAAATAATCCTAATACTTACTAAAAGGTGAATAAAAGCTTTTAAGGAAATAAAAAGGATAAAAGGCCCGAGTTAACGGGACCTAAAATAAACTTAGTCATAAATATTCCCGAACCCGCTAAGTTCACTAGGAATATTAAACCTAGTTAATAAGTGGGAATGTTATTGAAAATAATTAGGTTGTGATCTAATTAATAACTAACCAAACACGAGGGACCAAAGCCGGGTAACTTGATATTGAAATCTAAAAACTTAAAAATAAGCACAACACACACACAAGTGTGTGTGTGCGTGCGTGGTTAAGGTCAGGAGAAAGCTCCCATGGAGCTTTAGCCCTAGCTTCAACAAATCAACAAAATTGAAGGTCGAATCCAGCCAGAATCGAATGCATGAATACGTATTAATGATCACCTAGTCGAGGGGATCACAAGGTATGTCGAATTTTCAGTTTTGGTGATACTTTGAGATTATGATGAACAATCATAATCGAAATTTTGGAATGAATGTTGAATCTATGAGTGACATTGTGATTATATCTTGGTTTAGGAACAAACCCTAGTAGAAATCTTGATAAATTGTTGTCAAACTAGGGATTTGATAATTACCCTATTATGAGCTAAGTGGGTTTTGGTAGAATTGATGAAATTGATGTTCTAATGGTGTTTATAAACATCACACTAATTCATATGAATGAACTACTTGAACAAACTAGAGATTTTGTTAAGAGTTCATAAGTAACTAGAAGTGGGTTTTGTTAGATATGATGAAATCATGAAGAACTTGAAGTAATATCACTTGTATGTGATTAACAAGTAAACTAGGAAGTGGGTTTTTATGTAATAGTAAAGATGATGATAAGTTATGTTTAAAATCATCATATCTGATAATAGAAACAAGGCACTTAAACAAATTAAGTGATTTGGGAACTTGTTCATACATGATTGAAATGGGTTTGAATGTTATGATGAAATTGGTAGCCATGTTCATGTAACTAAGTGTATAAGATCATGTTAGCTACTAATTGATAGATAGAACTTGAATGTGCATTTATATGCTAAGGGGCGTTTGACTTTTAGTAGTCAAACCGACCATTAATAAGATCGAATAGTATTTGTGATAGAAAATATGTAAGATGGAATAGTCATAATTAATGATGACTAATATAACCGTCTTACGAATTATGATGATAGTTTGACGCTTGACAAGCTAGGTGGAGGCTTGGAAAGGAAGCGGGTCAAACGAAGCAAGCATAAAGGAAAAGCGTATTCGGGATGCAAGGTAAGTATATCTTACACTAGTTATTTATTTATAATATTCTTTTGTCGTATTAGTTACGAATAAAGAAAAATACCTAATTGAGATATGATGTTCCGACATGTGGTCGTACGAAACAAGATAATCAAATATGACAAGAAAACATAATGATGGCTAAAAATGAGTTAAACCGGTAATTCGATCATATTATGACGAATGAAGCATGTACTTTTAATGGTTATCATATAAGTTAAATTATAATAACCATTAAGGGCAAAATGGTAATTTTGACAATTTGACAATGGTAATTGGTCATATAGACCAAACGGGTCAAAAGGTGAAATTATCACCCTTTGACAATATCGGCTAATGGGTTGTCAAGTTGCATGAATTTAGGAAATAAATAGCACATGGATGCTTACATAGCTACTAAGGAAGGTATTGAAACGGGTCAATATATTGATCCGAGCCAGGTACGTATAGTAATACAACTCATCATGTAGAATTTGGAGTTTTATGACAGTTAGACAAAGTTAAAATAAGCCATTCGGTTCTCTTTTAGGTAAAGCGAATAATTTGAGTTATGATTATGGTGTTTAGAAACATATTGGTTTCTAAACAAGAATATGGTTAAAAGGTCGGACTTTGGGGTTCAAACAAGCACTAATTGTCCTTCGTCGTAAATGAAGGACTAAGATTGACCAAAACGCCCTTGTAGGTCAAATTGAACAAACAACCCTTAAAGGTTGTTTGAAAATGAGTTTTTCAATTAAATAATTACTTAGGAAGAGTATAGAAGTTGAAAGAGGTAAAACGTTAGTCAAATGGCTCTATTTGAGTCTTTGCCGTAAAATAACTATTTGAAGGGTAAATTCTGGTACACATAAATCATCACATCGAATCCACCACAAATATAGTTGTGGTGGAAGATCCTTTGTTAAGAAATATGGATATATATATTTTGAAATGAATGAAAGCAAATGGTGCTAAAATATGCTTGAATACCTCAAACGGGTCAAATAAGCATATGGGTGAAAATGGGCTAAAGAATGTATATAATTCTATAATTGGAACCCAAAATGTTAGATATCCTTGAATTTAATAGGTTTATGAGAAATAAGGGTCAAACAAACTTATATGTTTGATAAAATCACGAACGGGTCAAATTTTGGTAAAAGAGTAATAAGCCGAAGACTTAATAGTCTTGAATTTTATCAAGCCGGATGTCGGATTTTAACTCCATATGATGGAGAATCAAATTACAAACATGTAGGAAGAAACGGTAGGTCAAACGGATAAGCGGTTTGAAAGATACGAAAGATTTCGTGTCAAGTTACGGAAAAATGGAGAAGCTGAATGCAGGTGCCACCGTAAATTACGGTGTCCACCGTAATTTACGGTGGAGTTGAGAAATGCTACGGTGGATCTCTTCTGATTTACGGTGAAAACAAGTCAAAATAAGGACCACCGTAAATTACGGTGTCCACCGTAATTTACGGTGGACCCCGTACAAAAATGTATATTTTGATCAGTTTGTTTTCCGGACTCGTTTAAATGCGTTTTATATACCGTATGACTAAAGCATTTCATGTTTATGAAATGTAGGTACTTTCTGGGATGCCGGGAGACGATCAAGCTCAGCGAAGAACCGAACACGACAAAGATACACGCTTCCGCACATTGCAACGTTGTAGATTTTAATCAACGAATTCGACCATGTTTTGTAGAATAACCTATGATTTATAAAAGTTTTAATAAACCCGTATTTTTATAGCATGTGTAGTCTTAACTACACATCTAATCGTTGGTATTTACATATTAAATAACCAGGGTGTTACAAGTTGGTATCAGAGCCTTGGTTTAAGAGATTCGAGTATGGTTGGGAGGAACCATGCTTGGACTTAAACCTTATGCTCTTGACAAAGAATAGTGTTCGGTTCAAAGCTTGATCGCAAATCCGGTAAGTACAAGTACGTTATTAGTTAGTATGCTCAAGTGTTGTAAACAACACATAGAGCTATCGTGTGGTATACGTTACCCCAATTTAAATGATTGTTAGGGTTGACGAAAATACGCGCGTTGACGTGTATAGTAGAAAATGCCTTGTATTATAATACGGGCGATTATTGAAGTCGACTTTACTAACTTTTATGAATGTTTTAAATGAAGGACACTCGCGTTTGAAGACGACGAGAGTCAAATAAATTATGGACATGATGATGGAACGGTCCGGGGTACGACAGAAAGAGCATACTCATTAAGGACCAAAATCGCGTAACGGTCGCGAACAAGACTAATGACAAGAGAAGCCCGTTAGGGCAAGCATCACCAGGTGCACACTTTTAAATTAAATCGCACGAGTCGTTATATGCAACAAACACGTAAGTAATAACGGTTGCATACACATATGACAGAACTTGGAAAACCTGATTTCCAAGAGAAATTTAATAGGAAATGTGTTATTTACAATGATGAATAACAAATGAATAACAAGACTTGTTTATATAGAAACTTGGACGAGAGTGATCATCCAAGCAAGTATTCTCAATACAAATCCTATTGAGAAAATTTATGATCACATCAATGAATGCGAATAAATGTTCATAAAAAAGGACATTGTACATGTTCAAGGATAAACGATTAAAACTAATAATTGTTAACTAACAATTAAATAGAGTTTTACCAAATGAAACCATAAACATGGAGACAATTTGAGGAGTTACTTACATGGGACGTGATGTGGTAATTATAATAAGGTCACGCGTACCACGTGTTGATCGCTTACTCTGGCCAAGTAAGTAGTGAACACATGATAGCGTGAGCTTCTTATAATGAGCGCAGTTATGTCCGATGTGGTAATGGCGGGGTGAATGGGACTAATTAAAAAGTACCCAAATGAAACAGAAAACGCAAGCATGTTAAACAAGTATTGGGAGGGAGTGTACTTGCACTCGAACCCAGAAAACGCAAGCATGTTAAACAAGTATTGGGAGGGAGTGTACTTGCACTCGAACCCAGAAAACGCAAGCATGTTAAACAAGTATTGGGAGGGAGTGTACTTGCACTCGAACCCAGAAAACGCAAGCATGTTAAACAAGTATTGGGAGGGAGTGTACTTGCACTCGAACCCAGAAAACGCAAGCATGTTAAACAAGTATTGGGAGGGAGTGTACTTGCACTCGAACCCAGAAAACGCAAGCATGTTAAACAAGTATTGGGAGGGAGTGTACTTGCACTCGAACCCAGAAAACGCAAGCATGTTAAACAAGTATTGGGAGGGAGTGTACTTGCACTCGAACCCAGAAAACGCAAGCATGTTAAACAAGTATTGGGAGGGAGTGTACTTGCACTCGAACCCAGAAAACGCAAGCATGTTAAACAAGTATTGGGAGGGAGTGTACTTGCACTCGAACCCAGAAAACGCAAGCATGTTAAACAAGTATTGGGAGGGAGTGTACTTGCACTCGAACCCAGAAAACGCAAGCATGTTAAACAAGTATTGGGAGGGAGTGTACTTACACTCGAACCCAGAAAACGCAAGAAGGTAAAATGATTTAGACAAGCATTGGGAGGTAGTGTACTTACACTCGAACCCAGAAGATGCGAATATGTCCCTTAACGGGTCGTTTTTGTAAAACGTCAAACGTAAGGACAAAGTCAGAAAATTTCGCCCGGAAATAAACAAATGAAGCCTTAGACTACGGTCAAGGTCAACTAAAGCTCATAAGCGAAAATATACGATTTTAAACATAGCAAGACATGCTTTGAAGCTATATATATATATATATATATACATTTGAATGTAGATACAAATAAAAGATGAATTACGGGATCATCATAACTTACGGGATTAAACACAGTGTTAAGGTCTATGGGACCAGGATGACCCTTGGGTCACGAAAGGAAAAAGGAAATAAACCTTAGTGTTTTCAGTAAAAAGGGGTGCAGACCTAAGGAAATAGCCTACGAGGCTACGTGAAGGAACCTACGGGTTACTTAACAAAGCGATAGAACCAGTTGAAAATCCCCGCATAAAACTAAAACTGTAAAAGAATAAAATTACAGACTGTCAATATCCCGGTATGGATAATTGACAAAAGTTAGAGAGAAGATCCTAAAACTAAAGCTTCGGTTTTAGTAAGAAATAATGTTTTTTTTTTTTTTTACAAACATAAATTCTGATAGGTATTTAAATAGTAAGCATGAAAGATACAAGTCTTGACACTGATAGGCGCAAGACGAAATATTCGAAAAGTGATATTTTCGAAAATGAAAAGGTTGATATAAATTAAAACATGATGTGACATGACCACGGTCAAGAGAGGTAATGTGAAGTAGAATCACATTATGATCAAGCAAATCGGTAAAAAGTAACTGGACTAATAAGTCTAAGTAGTGAGACCGGTCAAGGTCATTTAAATAAATTTGGTTTGCTTGTAAGCGGTATGTTCGGTATGACTGAACCGAATAAATAAATTTGAAGACAAAAGAAATTTGCTGCTAAAAGTGAAAGGATTTCACTAAAGGCCTTTAAACGAGTCAAAATAACGGATTCATAAAGGATTCGATAGTATATGAAAGTGGTGGATATTGCTAAGTTAATTAAACTAGTGGAAATAACAAGATTATGTTATTTAAAGTCGCATTATGTCAAGTAAGACAAGTGGATGATTAATAACCAAAAGGATATTACCATACCTTTTTGGTAATACTAACAATCGGTTAAAGTATGAGTAATGCTTAAGAGATTACTCAAGTCAAACGCATTGAGTTTAGAAACTCAATGAACTATGTAAGCAAGGTTTCGAGGACGAAACCTCTTTAAGGGGGGTAGACTTGTAACACCCCGAAAATGGGTTTGGTAATTAAACCCCGTTAATACTAAAGACGGGGAAAATACCGTTAGTGGTAAAATTTAACCCGGTGAATATTAGGACTTAAATAAATAATCCTAATACTTACTAAAAGGTGAATAAAAGCTTTTAAGGAAATAAAAAGGATAAAAGGCCCGAGTTAACGGGACCTAAAATAAACTTAGTCATAAATATTCCCGAACCCGCTAAGTTCACTAGGAATATTAAACCTAGTTAATAAGTGGGAATGTTATTGAAAATAATTAGGTTGTGATCTAATTAATAACTAACCAAACACGAGGGACCAAAGCCGGGTAACTTGATATTGAAATCTAAAAACTTAAAAATAAGCACAACACACACACAAGTGTGTGTGTGCGTGCGTGGTTAAGGTCAGGAGAAAGCTCCCATGGAGCTTTAGCCCTAGCTTCAACAAATCAACAAAATTGAAGGTCGAATCCAGCCAGAATCGAATGCATGAATACGTATTAATGATCACCTAGTCGAGGGGATCACAAGGTATGTCGAATTTTCAGTTTTGGTGATACTTTGAGATTATGATGAACAATCATAATCGAAATTTTGGAATGAATGTTGAATCTATGAGTGACATTGTGATTATATCTTGGTTTAGGAACAAACCCTAGTAGAAATCTTGATAAATTGTTGTCAAACTAGGGATTTGATAATTACCCTATTATGAGCTAAGTGGGTTTTGGTAGAATTGATGAAATTGATGTTCTAATGGTGTTTATAAACATCACACTAATTCATATGAATGAACTACTTGAACAAACTAGAGATTTTGTTAAGAGTTCATAAGTAACTAGAAGTGGGTTTTGTTAGATATGATGAAATCATGAAGAACTTGAAGTAATATCACTTGTATGTGATTAACAAGTAAACTAGGAAGTGGGTTTTTATGTAATAGTAAAGATGATGATAAGTTATGTTTAAAATCATCATATCTGATAATAGAAACAAGGCACTCAAACAAATTAAGTGATTTGGGAACTTGTTCATACATGATTGAAATGGGTTTGAATGTTATGATGAAATTGGTAGCCATGTTCATGTAACTAAGTGTATAAGATCATGTTAGCTACTAATTGATAGATAGAACTTGAATGTGCATTTATATGCTAAGGGGCGTTTGACTTTTAGTAGTCAAACCGACCATTAATAAGATCGAATAGTATTTGTGATAGAAAATATGTAAGATGGAATAGTCATAATTAATGATGACTAATATAACCGTCTTACGAATTATGATGATAGTTTGACGCTTGACAAGCTAGGTGGAGGCTTGGAAAGGAAGCGGGTCAAACGAAGCAAGCATAAAGGAAAAGCGTATTCGGGATGCAAGGTAAGTATATCTTACACTAGTTATTTATTTATAATATTCTTTCGTCGTATTAGTTACGAATAAAGAAAAATACCTAATTGAGATATGATGTTCCGACATGTGGTCGTACGGAACAAGATAATCAAATATGACAAGAAAACATAATGATGGCTAAAAATGAGTTAAACCGGTAATTCGATCATATTATGACGAATGAAGCATGTACTTTTAATGGTTATCATATAAGTTAAATTATAATAACCATTAAGGGCAAAATGGTAATTTTGACAATTTGACAATGGTAATTGGTCATATAGACCAAACGGGTCAAAAGGTGAAATTATCACCCTTTGACAATATCGGCTAATGGGTTGTCAAGTTGCATGAATTTAGGAAATAAATAGCACATGGATGCTTACATAGCTACTAAGGAAGGTATTGAAACGGGTCAATATATTGATCCGAGCCAGGTACGTATAGTAATACAACTCATCATGTAGAATTTGGAGTTTTATGACAGTTAGACAAAGTTAAAATAAGCCATTCGGTTATCTTTTAGGTAAAGCGAATAATTTGAGTTATGATTATGGTGTTTAGAAACATATTGGTTTCTAAACAAGAATATGGTTAAAAGGTCGGACTTTGGGGTTCAAACAAGCACTAATTGTCCTTCGTCGTAAATGAAGGACTAAGATTGACCAAAACGCCCTTGTAGGTCAAATTGAACAAACAACCCTTAAAGGTTGTTTGAAAATGAGTTTTTCAATTAAATAATTACTTAGGAAGAGTATAGAAGTTGAAAGAGGTAAAACGTTAGTCAAATGGCTCTATTTGAGTCTTTGCCGTAAAATAACTATTTGAAGGGTAAATTCTGGTACACATAAATCATCACATCGAATCCACCACAAATATAGTTGTGGTGGAAGATCCTTTGTTAAGAAATATGGATATATATATTTTGAAATGAATGAAAGCAAATGGTGCTAAAATATGCTTGAATACCTCAAACGGGTCAAATAAGCATATGGGTGAAAATGGGCTAAAGAATGTATATAATTCTATAATTGGAACCCAAAATATTAGATATCCTTGAATTTAATAGGTTTATGAGAAATAAGGGTCAAACAAACTTATATGTTTGATAAAATCACGAACGGGTCAAATTTTGGTAAAAGAGTAATAAGCCGAAGACTTAATAGTCTTGAATTTTATCAAGCCGGATGTCGGATTTTAACTCCATATAATGGAGAATCAAATTACAAACATGTAGGAAGAAACGGTAGGTCAAACGGATAAGCGGTTTGAAAGATACGAAAGATTTCGTGTCAAGTTACGGCAAAATGGAGAAGCTGAATGCAGGTGCCACCGTAAATTACGGTGTCCACCGTAATTTACGGTGGAGTTGAGAAATGCTACGGTGGATCTCTTCTGATTTACGGTGAAAACAAGTCAAAATAAGGACCACCGTAAATTACGGTGTCCACCGTAATTTACGGTGGACCCCGTACAAAAATGTATATTTTGATCAGTTTGTTTTCCGGACTCGTTTAAATGCGTTTTATATACCGTATGACTAAAGCATTTCATGTTTATGAAATGTAGGTACTTTCTGGGATGCCGGGAGACGATCAAGCTCAGCGAAGAACCGAACACGACAAAGATACACGCTTCCGCACATTGCAACGTTGTAGATTTTAATCAACGAATTCGACCATGTTTTGTAGAATAACCTATGATTTATAAAAGTTTTAATAAACCCGTATTTTTATAGCATGTGTAGTCTTAACTACACATCTAATCGTTGGTATTTACATATTAAATAACCAGGGTGTTACATCAAAGCCAGTGTTAAGGCTTCAAGACCTACTACATTCAGGTCAGCGGCCGATCTGTCGCTATCTCTTACACTCGATGTAGTCAGAAACAAGGCTGCCAAAGCCTCTGAAGATGGAAAACGAAAAAGGGAGGATGAGAATTCTCATCGCTCCGATAGAAAGAGGAACTCTGAGGATAAGAAGAGTTCCGGGTTTAAGAGAGACAGCCAGCAGTCGGGTGAGAAGACCAGGTGCGAAACCTGTAGGAAATACCACCTCGGGAAATGCAGATTTGAATCTCAGCCTCTACCGTGTGGAATTTGTAAGTCTAAGGAACATAAAACCCTGGATTGCAAGAAGCTGAAAGATGCAACCTGTTATGGTTGCAATGAGAAGGGGCATATCAAGACCAACTGCCCTAGGAATCAGAAGAAGCCCGAAGAGGCCAAGAAAACAAACGCATGATGAACGCCCAGGAGATGGTGCATAATGATAATTGTATAGCAGGTACCTTTCCTTATCCAGCAGTTTATGCAGAAATTTATTTGATGCCGGCACATGTGATTCTATAATGAACAATAAATGTTAAGAACTATTGTCTCCGCCTGATTAGGACTCCGGTCATTTAATGCGAAGTAGAAATTGGCCGATGACACTATAGAAAATGCTCCAACAAATCTTAGATTGATATTTATATCTATTCGGAATCACTCTTTTCTGATATCCTTATTGTAACACCTCGTAAAATCACGTTCAATGAAGTATTGACACGTGTAATAAACCCTAGTAAAGTCAAACCTTGAATATAAGGGACTAATTTTTCGAAAAATCGAAAAACATTAATTATGAAAGAACTGGAAGTATTAGTATACCTAAAATAAGTTTCTAAATAACCTTTTACGGTTTTATATTCACAAATGAGCCACTTGTTAATCAAGTGTAGCCGTTCATGTAATTAATTGAAAGTTTGCGCAGAAAAGGGTTAAAAGCGTCAACATGTTAATTCTTACCTCTGAGTGATCTTTTAACAAACCGAGAGCCTCATGATATTTGATTATACTCTCGGGAATGCCAATCATTGGCCATCCAAGGCTTTTATGCCCAAAAGTGAAGTTACGCGCAACTTTGCAAGTATAAGGGACTAAAAGTGTCAATATGTTTAATTATACCTCTTAATGACCTTTTATCGAGCCCGAAGCATTATGATGTTTAATAATACTTTCAAGAATGCCTAATATGTGTTATATGAGGCTTCAATGATATTAAATGATGAGTTACGCAAGTTTGCGCGTTAGAGGGACCTATAGCGTCAAACTTCTAAAGTATACCGATTCGCATGTTATCGGACCTTCCGGAATATGACCATGAGTTAAACATACCCTATTTACCCTTTATATAGCTTAGATATAGGCTTAGAGGTGTTTGGTGCGCAAAAATAAACTTTTAAGTCATGCAGGGACTAAAAGTGTCAAAAAGCGCACAAGTTTGCGTTTACGCGCATATCTCACATTCTGAATATCCCCGGACACCCAAAAATTTATGTAAGCACTAAAATATGTTATTTTAGTGTTTGGCTTGATAAAATTCCATTCTTCGCATCATTTGGTTCGTTTTTCGCGTCCGTCTGTGTTTCGTCGTAATTAACCGAACAACGTGACCGTACGACCAAAAGAACCGACATCCGGCATATTTTTGAGCATGTTTCATGTTCCCCATACTTAGGCATCATTGTAGAGCCTTAAAAATGATTTAACGGGCCTTAGAGGTGTCGGAAATGACATTTGGAAGTTCAGGGGCCAAACATGTCAACTTTTGAAAGTTTCTGGTGGCTGCCCAGGTCCTTGCGCACCGCAACACTTTGACCTTACAGTGCGCAAGCATCTCCCAGATGCAGAAACTCGTTTTTCTTGGCTGTTCAAGTCCATGAAACGACCTATGGAGATATTTATCAATTCCATGCGCGTCCCCTACTGATTTTAGAGCTTAGGGGCACTTGTTATTGATCTAGATCACTTCATAGACTTAGTTGTCATCATCTAATGGATCAAAAATCACAATAAAAGGCCATTGTTTGCAAACATTTTTGATCATCCATTCCATCTGCAATTGTGGGACTTTCTGGAGCTCAAGAGCAGACACCAAGCATCCCTAATCGTGATTAGGACTTTGGTAAGCACCCTTGACCTTCCTTGATTAAGTTTTGCTTAGTTATTAGCTTAAAAGTCAAACCGTCATAATTAAGGTTTGACTTATCGATTAATCACTAATGGTCCAGTGATTAGTCGAATTGAAGGTAGTTATAAGTTGGTAATTATGTGGCCAATAAACCCTTAAAAGGGCACCCTCAGATTCCCACTCTAACTAGATCAAATGTCGGGTCAAAGATGTTTAGAAAAAGTCAACAGAAGCTTAATTTGAAAATTAACATGTAATTAGCAATGTAGAAGGCATGTAACCTATTTTATCACTCATATAACTTGGTAATAAGTATAAGAACTGATCTAAGCTTGTTTGATCCGACAATTTTCTGTTTAGACCCGGTTCGGAACCGAAAGTCGCAAAACTTTGACTTTTGCTTTGACTTCAGTCTGACCCGATTTAGATAGGTTTAGAAATGCCTTAGGGCTTCCTTAGGACCAGGCTACATGTTAGTATAACCCTCTGTGGTTGGATCGTTGATTGTCCGATTCGTTTACTCGTTTCCGTTAAATGCCTAATGTTGACCAATATGCCCTTTTAACCATAAAACGAGAATTTTGGATATGTTAAAGGACAAAAATCTTTGTTACTGAATTATAAACATGTCCCTAAAGTTTTACATCAGTTGGAGGTCTATAACAGGAGTTATGCTAAAAAGCGCGATTAAGAAGCTTTTTGTTAATTAAACGTCGCAATTAGCATAAAGCCTATCTAAACCCAATTTTTGACACCAAACCTTTTACCCACTGATTTAATATAGTATTTTGGAATTTTGAAGATTTTTAATTATTTTTAACCTGCTCATAACCTACGGTTATGGCCTTGATTCGGTAAATACCGATTTTACCCTTTTCGTTCATAAAATGAGTTCTACATAATATTTTGGCACCAATCCAATTGCTAATGATTTTATATAATAAATAAAGTATTTTAAACTTTATAACCTGATCAGAAAACTCAGATTTCCGGTATAACCCGGAAATCGCTTAAAATGGCCTTTTACGCGTATTAAACGCATAGTTTGGGTTTAAAACCATTTTGTCGCATAAGACTTATTACCAATTGATATACCCTGTTAAAATAAGTCATTTTACTGATGTATTCAGACCCGAACCTCAGAAGTTCATTAAATCTATTTTATAACCTTTAAAATGACCAAAATACCCCTACGGGGCTTATTTTGAGTTTAAACTCGTTTTAGGCATAATGGAAAATATCCTACTGATATCACAACATATTTAAGGCATATTAACTTAGGAAACCTGTATAGGACTCTTATGAGTACCCGTCATGCGTTATTCGCGTTCGGTTCGGTTTATGTAACTAGTTTGCATAAATTAGCCGAAACGGGTCAAACGTTATCGTTTTTATCTCAAAATCCAGAATGTGTTTAGTTTACCCATATTATACAAGTCTCCAAACTTGTCGGGTCTAAATCACATCATATTCCAGTCTTCGCTTAATCATGCGTTTTGAACCGTAAACTTTTCCTTAAAACTAACCGGTCTAAGTTTAGGCTTAATTAAAGACCCGTTAGTATTCTAATTGGTTATTTATACCATCATTCCAGACTAGAGCCTTCCGGTAAATTGTACCTACGCTTACTTAAGTGAATACGGCTGAGTTATTATAATTCTTGCTATTTAAGACAGGAGCTAGCTCAGGTAAATACTCTTAACTTATTTTCCCTTATACGGGCTTGGGATACGATATTATAAAAATACCGCTTGGTCGGGTGTAGAAACCTTTTAATCGGAGATGATTAAATTGCATAATCCCGTTTTAATCTGTAATGATTGATAACAAATAACTTTAGGGGTTAATGACTGTGTCCTGGATATCCTTGGCTCATTTAAAAAGTGAATGGCCATAACTTAAGCACAAGGTGTAGGCATAACACCTCCTGTTGTGTATGTAAAAGATATACTCACTCGTAAGGTGTCTTCTTGTGAGTTATATTTATGGTGTGTCGATTAATCTTGACCGGCTTGTATTGTATAATCACCGGCCCTAAATGTTGGACAAACATGTAAATCGGATACAAGATTTTTATTAATAAGATTGTCCCAAGTTATAAAAGATATTTTGTGCCTCGTGCATTCAAATCAATTTTCAAAATCTTTTCCAAAATGAGTCAGTTAATTGTATTTACCAGTGTAAACTGACGTATTTTCCAAAAAGGTTAAGTGACAGGTACTGAACGTAATTGGCTGGAAGCTAAGGGCGTTAATAAGGAATCTTGCAAGTTCTAGATGCCTGGAGTCTGTTGAACAGTTTTTCTTTTATTTGATCCGCCTGTGGATCCTTTACCTTCCGTTGTAATACTTTGATATTACTTTATATTCGGATTGTAATATATTATCTTTTGCTTCCGCTGTGCATTTATATATTGTGTTGTTTTACTATGATGATATCAACTACGTCACGATACTCCCCACCGGGCCCACCGGTGACACGTGGAATTCGGGGTGTGATAGGTTGGTATCAGAGCCAACATTGAGTGAATTAAACACTATCCTTTTGTGTTTAATCTCAATGACACAGTAGCACATTCCTTGACCTTCTGAGTCTAGACTTAACATAGGAATATTCTCAATCCTCATCTGGAAATTTTGCTTCCAATTTTTATATATTGGATACGTCGCCAAGCGAAGAAGCCGTAATAGGAATTCTCCGCACCCGGAGCCTTAAATTGCTGACCTTCGTACAGCGGCTAGGATGAAACGTGCAACCAAGGAGAAAGCATTCAGAAAAAAAAATGAAGAAGAAACTCCTTTTGCTGAAGATCGTTTCCTTAAAAGTCTTTATAACGATATTTATCTTTTAGTCCCTTCAAGGACAACATTATTCCTTTCAAGTCCCGTTTAGGGCAACCTTGAACTTTTTAATTTTATAGTGGAATGACTAAATATTCATCCTAATCAGGAAATATGAAAAATAACATTCCTTTTATAAGATCTACCATTATAATAAAATGGCAAAATCTAAAAAGGACAAGACCTAGCCTTGTGTCATTATTAAGACCCGGCCAAGATGGCAGTTCCTCAATTTAGGTTCAGATCCTTATTAACATCCCGAGTTAGGATTGTTCTACGTTAATTATTAAAAAGGAATCTTAAAGGTAAACCTAGCCTATATGACGAGGCCAAGATGGTAGGACCTATTCAAGAGATTCAAATCCTTATTAACACCTAAGAACGTGTTAGCACTCTTGACAGATGTGATTCGAGAAAATCACAACGGTCATTCTTATATTGGATTCTTCCAATTTTCTTATCTAGTCTATTGATTTAGAAATCATGGCTTATATCATCCTATAAGATGATCATATTATAAACATCCCTCAGAAGAGAAATGCCTACGGGCTATAGTTAATGTCCTCTGAGACTAAAGACAGTGGTAGCTTACAACTCCCTGTCAAGAAAAAGTAATGAACTTTGATTCACACCTAAATGCCTCGATCCCAAACGATCATGGTTTATAAATTAAACTTGTCCACGTGACTAGGCCTTTTGTGCTATTACTAACTTATAAATTTGCCTCGATTCTCTGAAATCATGGCTTATATCATCCTATAAGATGATCATATTATAAACATCCATTAGTGATAAAGTGCCTACGGGCTAAACTTGTTGTCTGATAAGACAACGACAGTGGTGGTCTTGACCTCCTGTCTAAAAATGTTGGACCATGTCCAAGCATAATAGTCGACTAATAGCAGAAAATTGTGGTGGTCGTACGGTCTTGACCTCCTGTCTAAAAATGTTGGACCAGAAAATTGTATGATCCATACGATCTCGACTAATAGCATCTGAAAAGATGATCATATCATAAACATCCCTCAGAAGGGAAATGCCCACGGGCTATATCTATTGTCCTAGAAGACAAAAGATAGTTGTAGTCGTCGACTCTCTGTCAAGAAAAGTAACCAACTATGCTCAAACCTTAAATGCCTCGATCTCAAACGATCATGGATTGTAAATTCAAAACTGTCCTCGTGACAAGGCCCGTTGTGCCACTTTAAATATCCTTAATGTTTTATAACTCGGATAAATTATAATGAAAATGCTCCCACAAATCTTAGATTGATATTTTATATCTATTTGGAATCACTCTTTTCTGATATCCTTATGGCAAGCTTTCAAGCTATCCGAGCATGAGCATAGATCCGCTCGCTCGTCGATCGCTCGGTTTCGCTCAAATTATTTTTATTAATAATTAATATATATATTTATATTATAGATTTTATCGATAAAAACCCAAAAAAATATAATAGCCCAAAAAAAACTAAAAGCCCAAATAACATTCAACCCAACTTAATATTTAATATATAAATCTAAGTATCTAACCCTAAATCTATTCTTCCGTAATCAGTCGTATTCAAATTGCCGCTCTAATCTCGGTCTCACTCTCCGGTCTCCACAGTCACAGACTCACAGTCTCCGTCTCCGACCCTATAATCTCCAACACACATATAGCCGCTGTCTCTAGTCTTCAATCTTCGGACGGTCTTCAACAATTCTTCAATCTGCTGTTTTTTTTAATCTGCTGTTTTTTTTATTCTGCTGTTTGGTATGTTATATTTCTGTTTGGTATGTTTGTTATAGTAGCATAGAGCAAGATGGAGATCGATGACATTCGACAGTTGGCAAAATTTTGATGTAAACATGGTTGGTGATTAGCTGTTGTTTGTCCCAGGTCCTTTCTAGCTTCTTGCTAGTTGGGCCTGGTTGGTTGTATTCACACTTTATTTTGTGTTGCTTTTGTATTCGCACTTTATTTTGTGTTTCTTATGTATTCGCACTTTATTTTATGTTGCTTTTGTATTCGCACTTTAAGTTAGAATTTGTTTTTGTTGAACGAAACCTTATTATTCAATCGAGCGAAAACGATCCGCTCGCTTTTTTTTAGGATTTGATAAAAACCGAGCGAAACCGAGCCGATCGATTCAAATTCAATCCGAGCATGAGCATCACTTTTGCGATCGGTTTTACAAATTTGATCCGCTCGGATCGGATCGGTTGTAATTCAATCCGAGCATGAGCAGACCCTTGATCGGATCGGATCGGATCATGAACACCCCTAGCCTAATTCAATATTCTGAGAAATTCGGTATAGTTAATTAAGAAAGACGGTTCATTTTGCTTATGCATTGATTACTGCAACCCTAATTAGGCAACAATTAAGAATCGCCATCAGTTACCCAGGATCCTCGAATTGTTCGACTAGCTGCAAGGATTAGTTATTCTTAAAGATTAGTTTTAAGTAGTGGTTGAATTAACCATCTCACCTTAGAATAAGCTTCTCTATGATATTTGTTACATAAGTAGCAAGGCTGCTCCTTTGGAAGACCTTGTATAGATGGAATGTTAAACATTTACTGTTTGATAAGTCCAATTACCAGGACCTGGAAGTTGCCAGTAGTCGGCGGAAAAATCAAGGATTGATAAAAATTGCAACACTCTTAAGTCCTTAATAAGGAATAGGGTTCAATTGAAAGTATCGCTCTAAGAAGGGCGTACTGAAAATTTTAAACAACAGGCTAGTTAAGCTCTGACTATATATAGGATCCTTCGAGGAAATCTAATACAACAAAGGTTAATAGCTTTTAAACTAAAACCTATTTATGGAAAGTGGTGGAACTCACAGTGTGACCCACACTAATGATTTAAGGATATATTTCACCAATAAGTCGAGAAGCATTATCACATAATGATAGGCGTATCTATGATATGATAAGAAACCCGTATCGATCGTCAGGATCAGAATTGAAGGAAGAAAACATGAACCTATTATAAAGGTCATTTAGGATGCTTCTAGAAGCCCAGATAGGCTGTGGAAGTTAAACCCACTGTCCGACTGAGAGTACTTCCATTACTTTAGTAAATCTGGAGGTCGAGATTTCTTTTAAGGGGGTGAGGATGTAACACCTCGTAAAATCACGTCCAATGAAGTATTGACACGTGTAATAAACCCTAATGAAGTCAAACATTGAATTTAAGGGACTAATTTTTCGAAAAATCAAAAACTTTGATGAAGAAAGGACTGGAAGTGTTAGCATGCCTAAAATAAGTTTCTAAATAACCTCTTACGATGTTTATATTCACAAATGTGCCACTTGACGGTTAAGTGTAGCCGTTTGCGTAATTAATTGAAGGTTTGTGTAATAAAGGGTTAAAAGCGTCAACATGTCAATTCTATCCTCTGAGTGACCTTTTAACAAACCGAGAGCTTCATGATATTTAATTATACTCTTGGGAATGCAAAATAATGGCCGTCTAAGGTTTTTATGCCTATAAGTAAAATTATGCGCAACTTTGCAAGATAGAGGGGCTAAAAGTGTCAATATGTTTAATTATACCTCTGAATGACCTTTTAACGAATCCGAAGCATCGTGATGTTTAATAATACTATCAAGAATGCCTAATATGGATTAGATGAGGCTTCAATGCTATTAAATGATGAAATGTGCAAGTTTACGCAATAGAGGGACCTAAAGCGTCAACTTTTGAATCTACGCCTTTCGGTGACCATTTAATCAAACGAGAGCATAGTAACATTTAATTATATGCTTGGGAATGCCCATTAAGGGACATGGAAGGCTTGGATATCATTAAACGACATTTCGCGCTACTTTGGGCAATTAAAGGACTATTTGCGTCAAACTGCAAAAGTATGTCGATTCGTAGGGAAACGGATCTTTCGGAAGATGACCCTAAGTTATACATACCCTAAATACTCTTAATATAGCTTAGATATAAGCCTAGAGGTGTTTGGTGCGCAAAAATAAACTTTTATGTCATACAGGGACTAAAAGTGTCAAAAAGTGCACAAGTTTGCACTTTTGATCATATCTCGCATTCTGAATATCCCCGGACACCCAAAAATTTATGCAAGCACTAAAATAATTTATTTTAGTGATCGCCTTGATAAAATTCCACTCGTCGCATGATTTGGAACGTTTTTAGCGTCCGTCCGTGTTTCGTCGTAATTCGACGCACAACGTGACCGTACGGCCAAACGAACCGACATCCGACATGTTTTTGAACATGTTTCATGTCCCCTATGTTTAAATATCATAGTGGGGCCTTAAAATGAGGTTAACGGGCCTTGAAGGTGCCTAAAGTGACCATAAAAGCTCACAGGGACCAATTTTGTCATTATTGAAACTGTTTTTGCTGTTGTGGTCATGCAGGCGGGCCGCGTGAGTTTCCTGGGTTCTCTACGCGGGCCGCGTGAGTGGATCAGATGCAGAAACAGCTGGTAACAACCTGTTTCTTGCTGTTTTCATGTTCAATCTGGTTTCCAACACCCACAAACTCGATACTAGGGGCTGCCCATGGTATGATAAAACCACTTAACACATGTCATAATCTGAATGTAGCTTCCCGACACTTGTCACGATCCTACGAGGCCCCAAAAAGTATAAATAGGTGGTGGGTTTCCTTTGTTTTCACACCATTCTTTCAAATCTGATTATTCTCTGAAATTGGAGAGGTTCTTGAACCCTTTTGAGAACTTCCCTCAGTCCTTTGGACTCTTGTAAGTAATCCCTTCATGTTTAGTTTATTTATTTAGCGTTTAAACCGAAAAGTCAAGCGTTATCGGTGAACGCCTAGAATTTTAAGCGGTTGAGCCATGGTTCGCAACGAACGTGGCTACGTGACCGTAATTAGGTAGGTGTTTAACCCTCAAAAAGGGCATCTCCTAATTACCACGTTTACTTAGTTTAATTGTCGGGTCGAATGAAAGTCAACGGGTTAGTTTTAAATAAAATGCATAACTATTAAATTAAAAGTCATAAAATCAGTTTTGCCACATTAATAACTTGGTAAATATTAGTTGAACATGCCTAAGCATGTTCAACCCGACAATTCTAAGTATAGGCTCGGTTCGGAACCGAAAGTCGCAAAAGTTGACTTTTGCTTTGACTTTCAGTTCTGACCCGATTTAGCTTAGTTTAGATATGCCTTAGGATTCCATTAGGACCATATTATAAGTTAGTATAACCCTCCAAGGTTATACAACTTGGTTCCATAGAAATCCTAGTTCATGCATGTTTCCTTTAAATGCCTAAAATGTTGACCGTTATGCCCTATTGACCTTAAAACGATATTTTTGAAAATGTGAAAGGATAGAAACCTTTATTACTGATATATAAACGTGTCCCTAAAATTTGACATCAGTTGGAGGTCTAGATTAGGAGTTATGCTCAATAGCGTAATTAAAAAGCTTTTTATTAATTAGACGGCGTAATTAGCGTATAACCTATTTAAACCCAAATTTTGATACCAAACTTTTTACTCACTGATATAAAATAATATTTGAGGATTTTTAATTATTTTTAGGTTGAGCATAACATAGGGTTTTAAGCTTGATTTGGTATTTGTCGGTTTTGCCCTTTTGGGCTATAAAATGAGTTTTACAAATCCTTTTGATGTCAAACCTTCTTCTACTGATCTAATATGATAAATAAATTATTTTGAACCTTCTGGAATAATAAAAACATCAGCTTTCCTTTGAAAACCCGAAAATGACTCCAAATCCCCTTTTTAAGCGTTCTTAACGCATAATATGTATCAAAACTATTTTAAACATATAAGGGTTGATGCCTACTAATATATTCAGTAAATTTTTATATTTTAATAGTAAGGAAAAGTTTTAAACTCAGGTTTTCAGTTTTGGACTTTTTAAGCCTATGTGAAATTACCAAAATGCCCCTACGGTGCATAGTATGGTTATAATTAATAAATTTCACACATATATGATACCCTATTGTTATAACTTATTAAATTAAGTATATTTACTGATTAAATCAGACCTGTAACTCAAGATGATATTTTATAACCTTTTAAATGACCAAAATACCCCTACGAGGCATAAATTGGTTTTAAATTCGTTTTGGGCATAACGGAAGGTATCCTACTGATATCACAACATGTTTAGGGCATATTAACTTAGGAAACCTGTTCATGGCTCTTTTGGTTACCCGTTACGCACTTTTCGCGTTCGGATCGGCTTATGTGACTAGTTTGCATAAATTAGCCGAAACAGGCCGAACCATAGCATTTTTATCTCTAAATCCAGAATGTGTTTAGATTACCAATAATAAACAAGTATCCAAGCTTGTCGGGTCAAAGCCACATTCTAATCCGGTTCTCGCTTAATCATGCGTTTTGAACCGTATATTCCTTCAAAGCTAACCGGTCTAAGCCTAGGCTTAATTAAAGACCCGTTAGGAATCTAATAGGTTATTATAAACCTCCATTCCAGATTAAGAGCCCCAGTAAAGGTACTTGCACTTGCTGATTAGGATATATGGCTGAGTATAAATTACACTTTTAGCTCAGGTAAATACTCTTAACTTATTTTCCCTATACGGGCTTGGGATACGGTATTATAATAATACCGCTTGGTCGGGTATTGAATGTTTAGTCGAATTGTGATTAAATTATTGAGGTAACCCGCTTTAATTTGTCTTGTTTGAAATAAAGGCCTTTAGGGGTTAATGACCATGTCCCGGATATCCTTGGCATCATTGTATTATAAAATGGCCACGTCTTATGAACGAGGTGTAGGCGTACACCTGACAGTTGCATAAGGGAAACGGTATCACACTCTCTTGTGGGCCTATACTTGTGGTGTGTCTGTTAATCTTGACTCGGTTTCTACATCGGGCCCTAAATGTATAACGAACATGTAAATCTGTATACAAGATTATTTTTATATAATTTTCCCAAGTTATAAAAGTTTTGTGCCATGTGCATTCAAATCAATTTTCTAAAACATTTTCAAAATGAGTCAGTTAAGTTGTATTTACCAGTGTAAACTGACGTATTTTCCCAAAAGTTTAAGTGACAGGTACTATACGTAATTGGCTGAGAGCTCAGGGCGTCAATAGGGAATCTCGCAAGTTCTAGATGCCTAAAGTCTGTTGAACAATGTTATCTTTCTGTTTGAAGATCCGCATGTGGATTCAACTTACATTCCGTTGTAATAATTAATATTACTTTTGAATCGGATTGTAGTATATTTATCTTTTGCTTCCGCTGTGCATTTATTTGTGTTGTTTGACTATGATGATCTCAACTACGTCACTATACCCCCACCGGGCCCACCGGTGACACGTGGAAATTCGGGGTGTGACATGATGGAGGAACTTGCTTGTGGCGATAGGAGGGATAGATAGTGCAACTATGTTATTTTAGGGTTTGTGGATGAGTGGTGTGAAAAAAGAATGAGTAAAAAAGAAATATAAAGGATCCATTAATCCGACCCATTTTCTTTCGGATCCCGCGTCCAAGAACAATTTAGTGTATTTAGAATGGTTTCCCTCCTAAAATCACCATCTACTCTACCATAAGATGCCACATAAGCAAAATGGCTTCACCATTAAAGGACACATAGCGCAAATAATCTCATTGATTAATATAGAGTAAACTGCTATTTTGGTCCGTGTGGTTTGGGCACTTTTGCCATTTTAGTCCAAAGGTTTCATTTTTAACCTGTGGGTCCAAAAAGGTTTCACAGTTGCCATTTTAGTCCACTGGGTTAACTTCATCCATTTTTTCTGTTAACGAGAAGGCCAATTTGGTCATTTTGTATGTAATTCTGTTAACTAAAAGGGCAATTCAGCCATATAAAATGACCGAATTGGCCTTCTCGTTAACAAAAAAAATGGATGATGTTAACCCAGTGGACTAAAATGGCAACTGTGAAACCTTTTTGGACCCACAGGTTAAAAATGAAACCTTTGGACTAAACTGGCAAAATGGCCCAAACCACAGGGACTAAAATGGCATTTAACTCATTAATATATATAGATGTGTAAAACTCATTTTATTAGCAAAAAGGGCATTATCGTCAATTTACGGGCCTATGCAAGAACTCTATGTTATGATCAGTTTAAAATTTAACAAAAATTTCCAAAAATCCTTAAATATTATATGTTAACAGTAGGTGGCAAGTTTGGTGCCAAAATTTGAGTTTTAATAGGATTTAAGGCAAAAATGTCATTTAATTAATAAAAAGCTTTTGTTTTACGATATCGATCATAACTCTTATTTCAGACCATAAACGGATGTCAAATTTTTAGGACATACTTAAATATCAGTAATAAAGGTTTTTGTCCTCTCACATTTTCAAAAATATCCTTTTATTGATAAAAAGGCATAATGGTCCATTTTAAGCATTTAACGGGAACATGCATATGAATCAGATTTCTATGGAACCTCATAGTATAATCTCAGAGGGTTATACTAACATGTAATGTGGTCCCAAAAGTACCCTAAGGCGTAACTAAACTAAGTTAAATCGGGTCAGAACTGAAAGTCAAAGCAAAAGTCTACTTTTGCGACTTTCGGTTCCGAACCGAGCCTAAACTCAGAATTCTCGGGTTGAACATGCCTAAACATGTTCTTATATTATTTACCAAGTTTTTTAAGTGTTAAAACATGTTCCATAACCTCTGCATTATCAGTTATGAATTAATTTGTAAAAACTGACTCGTTTGGCTTTTTATTAAAAAGTTTGACCCGACAATTGACTGAGATAATGTGATTATTAGAAGGTGCCCTTTTAAGGGTTTATTACCTACATAATTACCAACACATAGCCACTTTCAATTCGAACAATGGCTGGAACGTTTGTGATTAATCACAAAGTCAAAGCTTAATTACGATAATTTTGACTACTTGTCATTAAGCTAATAAAACTTAAACTTAGGAAGCTAAGAACACTTACTATAGTCCTTAGCACGAATATTGAACTTGTGAAAGCTTCCTTTAGCTCCAGGAGGCTTCAAAGAGTGAGTTATGAGAGTAAAATTGAAAGTGTGAATGATCACAAGAACAATCAAGGGCCTTATATAGGAAATTTGAGTCTTTAGGATCAATGCAGCTGTACCAATGATGTTTTCAGATGTTCCCAAGTGTCCCTAGTGCATGAAAAACCATTTGCTCAGTCCCTGGTAGCGAATTCAGCCATGCAATGGAAGTGTAACAGGCTACAACATGCAACTGTCCACTTTTTCTGTAACTGGCACTTTTACGCGGAGAATTGAAGAGGGTCCACGCGGCCCGCGACAACGGGAGAATCCGGTAAACAGTTTGCAAACCTTGCATTTTCAGTCCCTGGTCCATTTTATGTTTAAATAACTTCCATTTATTGCACTTATGCCCCCCATAGTTAACTATTAAGGGCCTTGGATCACATATTAACTCCGTTAAGCTCCCGGTTAGATGTAAGATCACCCGAAAAGTCTTGTCTTCAACGAAACTCCATAAAATTACTATCCAATATTCTTGAGAGCAAAATATACAATTATTACAATGCTTTCGGGATTGTTAAGAGGTCACTCAGATGTAACATTTAACATGTTGACACTTTTAACCCCTATGCTTCGTAAAATCCTTAATTAAGGCACAAATGACTTTCTATGTTCGTCAAATTATTCATTAAAGAATACGAACGTCGTGTGAGGTCAATCAGAGGCATAAGAATGGCATGTTGACACTTTGGATCCTCTTACTTACATATTTACATTGTTTGACAATTCTAGTCCCTTGGAACCACTTTATTACACGATAAATCTTCATGGCACGTGTCTTTATTATATTGGACATGATTTTGCGAGGTAAGGGTATTTTGGTCATTTTAAAGCTTATAAAAGAGGTTAAATAGTAATCTGAGGTTCTGGTCTAAAATAATCAGTAAAGATATTTATTTTAACAAGTTACATCAATAAGATATCATACATATGTGATTTTTATCATTTATGGCCAAACTATGCACCGTAGGGCATTTTGGTCATTTCACATATGCTATAAGTGTCAAATTTGAAAATATGAGTTCAAAACTTTTACTTACTGCTAAAGTATAAAAATTTGCTTATAATATCAGTAGGTAATAAGTCTTAGGAGTTAAATATAGTTTTAAACCATACTATGCGCTAAAATCGCATAAAAGTCGGTATTTGACGATATCCGGGTTGATTAAGGAAATCTGAGATTTTGATCAGCCTCAACTATTTAAAATAATTTATTTAATATATAAAATCAGTAGAAAAAGGTTTGATATGTAAAGGATGTGTAAAACTCATTTTATTAGCAAAAAGGGCACTATCGTCAATTACCGGGCATGCAAGAACTCTATGTTATGATCAGTTTAAAATTTAACAAAAATTTACAAAAATCCTTAAATATTATATCTTAACAGTAGGTGGCAAGTTTGGTTCCAAAATTTGAGTTTAAATAGGATTTACGTCAAAAATGCCATTTAATTAATAAAAAGCTTTTGTTTTACGATATCGAGCATAACTCTTATTTCAGACCATAACGGATGTCAAATTTTTAGGATATACTTAAATATCAGTAATAAAGGTTTTTGTCCACTCACATTTTCAAAAATCTCCTTTTATTGATAAAAGGGCAGAATGGTCCATTTTAAGCATTTAACGGGAACATGCATATGAATCAGATTTCTATGGAACCTCATAGTATAATCTCAGAGGGTTATACTAACATGTAATGTGGTCCCAAAAGTACCCTAAGGCGTAACTAAACTAAGCTAAATTGGGTCAGAACTGAAAGTCAAAGCAACAGTCTACTTTTGCGACTTTCGGTTCCGAACCGAGCCTAAACTCAGAATTGTCGGGTTGAACACGCCTAAACATGTTCTTATATTATTTACCAAGTTGTTTAAGTGTTAAAACATGTTCCATAACCTCTGCATTATCAGTTATGAATTAATTTGTAAAAATTGACTCGTTTGACTTTTTATTAAAAAGTTTGACCTGACAATTGACTGAGATAATGTGATAATTAGAAGGTGCCCTTTTAAGGGTTTATTACCTACATAATTACCAACACATAGCCACTTTCAATTCGAATAATGGTTGGACCGTTTGGGATTAATCACAAAGTCAAAGCTTAATTACGATAACTTTGACTTTTGGTCATTAAGCTAATAAAACTTAAACTTAGGAAGCTAAGAACACTTACTATAGTCCTTAGCACGAATATTGAACTTGTGAAAGCTTCCTTTAGCTCCAGGAGGCTTCAAAGAGTGAGTTATGTGTAACATCCCAAAAATATAAGTTCATAAAATTTACAATTTATTTGTAAATAAATTAGTAAAATAAATTAACTAGGGGTGACACTAACCTAGTTAGATAATGACTAGTGAGTAGTTAAAGGACAAAAAGGGGACTAAAGGAAATTAGAGGGACCAAAAGTGATTAAACTAAAATTTATTTTAATAAAACATGAAAAATAGAAATCTCAAACACACATACGTGTGTAAGATCGACCAGACAAGAGCAGGGGGGCGACCAAGTTCATCAAAACCCTAGTTCAGCATAAATTCTCTAAATTGAAGGATCAAACTCAGTCCAAATCAAAATCCGAACATAGATTAGTGATCCTCATCACAAGGGGGTTACAAGGTATGTAAAATTTGGTGTAAATTCTCTGTTTGAAATTCTCATGAAATTGGGAAATCTGAATTTAGATGATGCATGTTTGTGATTTGGTTAGCTTAGTGATGAGATGGTGTCCAGAAGTAAAACCTAGACAACTACATGTGAAATCATGTCCAAATTCAGGAAATTCCATGAACACATTGAAGGTGGGTTATGGGTTTTACAAGATAATGATGAACACTAGGGTTTAGAATGATTATTCTAGTGTAATTTGATCATAGAAAGTGATTTCAGAAAAAAGTATGATGTTTAGGGATAAACCCTAGATGATTTCTTGTCAAAATCTTGCATGATACTTGTAGGGTTCATAATCACCATTGTAGGTGATTAATAAGTTGTAGAAACTTGGTAAACACTAAGATCATGATTCTTGTTCTAGTGCAATCTGAGTTTTATGAGGTACTTTCTGAAATTTGGAAGTTAAAACATGTGTAAATGTGACTAATTGAAGTTGATTTAGATGATTATTACAAGTCATGAACTTGGTTTTGATGATGTAAAAATCTGACCCGCTAGGTGTTTGTTAAAATGCCTAAGTGAATGTTAAAAAATCAGATGAAAACGCAGATTTGATTATTATAGAGAATTATGCGTTAATGATTATGAAAAGAGTTCTAAGTTGATTGTGAATTGAACTCTTTAGGCAAAGAATCTGGATCGTCAAGCGGACAAGCAGGAGCGGATACGCGTTTGAAGGGTGTGCTCTAAAGGTACGCGACTTGTCGTCTCGTTACATTTACGTAGATAAGCCTAGTCGTAAATATGTCTAATGATATTATAGCGAAATAGTTGCGTTTGGTAAGTCTAAGAAGTGATGGAATTCACTTGACAAATCAAACGGGTCAAAAGAAATAGTTGAAATAGGTATGATGTTGAAATAGTGAAATTGAAACCCTTTGGTAAATCTAAGAAGTGATGGAATTCACTCAACAAACCAAACGGGTTGATTTATGGTGTAAATTATTGTACTAGTGTTTTAGAGAGTTGAAAAAGGCGATAACAATCACAAGAGCATTAAGCCATGAGATTGGTAAAGAAATGCGGGTGGTAACAAGCCCCGGATGTTGCGTATAAAGTGCCATAAGCTTCTTAGTTATATGATAGTGATATGAGTAAAGTTAGGACGGGTCGAATAATCAATTTATGAGTGGAAAGTGTTTCGTAATATAGCTAACTGGCCTTTGTCATAATTGATAAAGGACATAATAGAATGCGAGAAATTAACATATTGGTTTGATAGAACGAGATATCCGAGAATTTGGTTTAGCCGAATCAAACAAACAACCAAATCATGAACTTACAGGGATTACCGTAAGTTATGGTGGTACTGTAACTTATGGTAGACATAAAAAGACTTACGGTAGTCCTTTACTGTCTTACGGCAGATCTGGGTTGTTCAGCAACCACCGTAACTTACGGTGGTACCGTAAGTTACGGTAGACTTTAAACATCTGTGTCTTATTCTTTTATATCCTAGCTAATCGAATCCGTTTTAAGCGTAGTTTCGATTAAGGAATATTTCTAAGAATTTTTAATGCTAAGATTTGTTTAAAATCTCTAGTTTCAGGTATTACTAGTAGATGGACGATGATCAAGTATCTTTTGAAGAACCGAACACGAACTTTTGAAGCTTCCGCGTTAAACTTAACCTTGTTTAGACAATGTTATGATGTAACCAGTTTGTAAAACAACTCATGAATGTTTAAATTAGTCGGTAGTTGACTAATGTTTGTACCTTAAAAATTTATCTTTGGAATTTATTTTAAAAAAAAGGGTCATCTTTTAAATAATTCTTATGAATTATTGTTAAATTCGAGTAGTAATTAGACGGGTGTTACAAGTTGGTAATCAGAGCTTAAGGTTGTCAACAAAGTGTTTGGTTCAAGCTTAATCGATCGTCCGGTAAGGATTAATTATTTATTTAAGTAGATCTTATTCTATGTTAGTGAAAGAAATGGAAATAAATGTGCACGGGAAGAGCGTGTTAATACACTCAAACCCGGAAAGTGCACTAAATGGGAACGGTCAAAGCAAGTTACGAACTTGGCTAAACCGAAACAAACAAAGCTATATTATAAATGAGATGTTTAATAATCTATGTAAACATTTCAATTTCAAGACGACGGAAAGATGGGAGGAGTGTATGAATACGCTCGAACCCTGGAAAATACACTAAGTAAGAAAGGTAAGGCAAGACATATACTTGACCAAACCGAAAAAGAATAACACATTATTTATGATTGAGTAAGAGTGATATAAATTTCCGTATAATAAGATGGAAATGAATTAAATAATTATTGATAAATCGTGATGGATGTTTCAGTTAAAGGAATGTCCGGAGTAACCGGAGATGATTCGACATCTCAATTGACTGAACATATGAAAGCTAAGATTTCCGAGGAGGTCGGAAAAGCTCTAGAAAATAGTCTATCACAGTATATTGATAGATTACAAACCACAATCGTGCCGGTGGTGAACGATATGATGGCTGAATTGAAAGACAGCATACTACAAGAAATAGAAGAAATGAGGGGGTTGGATATGAATTCATGATCCGTAAAGAAGTCCAAGTCTAATAAAGCTCCCAAGAAGGGAGTTACAAAAAGTGTGTTACATTAGTGTAGATTTTGTGGAAAAATTCACAAGGGCACATGTGGTAAGCCAAGACATAAAAAGTCTAAATGTCTAGAGAGGCTTGGAACCAAGGGCACAACCGACACAAAGTCTGATGCCCAGAAATCAAGGACAAGGTTGTTTTATATAACAGCCACGGAGGCTAAAGCTGAACCTGATGTCGTTTCAGGTATACTCTTGTAAATTAAATTTCAGCATGAATTTTTAATTATTACGAGTGCAAACAAATCGTTTGTTCTATATCGATTTATTTGACATTCTACATTAGTGTTAACGAAATTACCAAGGCCATAAAAAAATATAGAAAGAGGTAATAATAAAAGTTCTATTTTTTATAAAAGGTGCTGAAACTGTGCGTTGAGCATCGAGGTAAAAATAATCATGATAAATATTGCCTGGGCAAGGGGTGCTCGCATACTCGAACCCGAGAACGTAATGAAAGATAAGCGTCATAATAGGGAGGAGTGTAATAACACCCAAACCCTGGGAGTTTGCAATAGTAAAAGATAACAAGGACATGGTTATAGACTAAGCCAAACTAAATGAAACATATAGAAACATCGTTTATGTCAATAAACAATGTGGATAAATTCCATACAACGATATGAAACAATAACATGAAATGAATTGATTTTGTTATTGTAGCAATGGGTGAAAGTCAGAAATCAAGAGATTTAGATTTGGATAGGAATATCCTCGAAAAAGAAACTAAATGGACGATATGTAATATTTGTTGCTGTAAATAATGAAATACCAATAAATTTGGATTTAAAAGCTCGGGTATGGGTAGATACCCAAGTAACATGTTACTAATAAACTCCTCCTGGGGAAGAACGATAATCACCTTGATGAGGGTGAACATGTAAAAGAATTAGTAAGACAAACATTATGAAAGCGTTAGAATAAGAACGAGTAAACCCCAAAGGCTGAATAACAATAACAGTAGTTTACCAAATAAGACTTGAGATATGGGCCTTCGGGACATTTGTAAAAGAAACAGACCTATGGGTCGCTGACAAAAGAAACGTGGTGCACGGATTAATTAAGTAAAGTGCTTGATAATAAAAGTAAATGGAAGCCTGATAATGGGAGCATATTACATTAAGATAATGAGCCCAAGGGAAAGGATAAGAATCAAGTAAACGAAAATATGAATCGACAATTTAGAATGTCAAGGCATAAGGATAAAGTTGACTGTCATAGGCGATGGAACTCACGCGAACAAGTCAAACCAGACGAGTGAAAGAATAAAAGACTTGGTTGGGTAAAAGCGGTGGATTTTGCTGATACGACCAAATAAATCAAGAAACAAAGTCTTAAGGAATGCGGGAAGGGTTGCTATGAAAATAATATCGGTAAAAGACTCAATTAAGTGGTATGTTTTCAGATAAATGCATAACCAACAGTAGAGAACGCGAATTAAAAGTCAAGAGACTCGGATTAAGAGTTATGACTGAGAAAACGATAAAATTTTGCAAAAACAGAAAATTCGATAGTTATGTTCAACTACTTTAATGTTGGGCGGGTTGAATAAAGTATAGCGGTTGATATCCCAAGTAAGCGCAACCTGGATAATGAAAGTGTGAAATATTATTGAATCTATGGGATAGGTCATAAAAGAGTATGAAAGGGAAAATGCAAACCAATGAAAACGGAGTGTTAAAAACATCAAGATCAAGAACCCGGGTAACGGGTTGAAAGGAAATAGAGGCATAAACCAAATAACGGCATGAGTAAAATAAACCGACACGAAGGACACATAATAAGTCATAGAGTCGGGAAGATAATCCGAAAGAAAATGAGTGTAGCCTTTGACTAAGGTCAAGGTAAAACTAAACATGGCGTGATGTGATCACGGACACAAAAGTAATATAGAATGTAATCACGTTATAGTGTAAATGACTAGATATGGAAGTATAAACACGTAAAAGGGCCGATGATGGCAATATTGCATACCCGAATGACGAGGTATGAAGTAAAATGGTGACCAATTAGTTTAGGCAATAAAACAAGTTGTAGCCTAAATAACACTTTGACCTAGGTAGAGCGCTTGTTAATATAAAACTAGCGTCAAGTAAGTATGACTTACACTAGTCTTATATTTTAGAATATTCTCTATCGTATTAGTTACGAATAAGATAAATACATAGTTGAGATAGGATGTTTCGGCGTATAGACGTACGGAACAAGATAGTTGAGCATGACAAGAAACCATGTGGAGGGTTTAAAAAGAGTTAAATCGGTAATTCGATCATTTTATGACAAATGGAAAATGAACTTTTAAATGATTACCTTATTGGGTAAACCGAATGTTTTAAAAGAGGGTCGGGCGTTTCGAAAAGCATAATGACTTTTCAAACAAGATCATAACTCAAAAGAAGAATTATGGGTCAAACATGCTCTCAAAAGACCTTGTAGTAATTGAAAGACTAAAAAGGACCAAAACGCCCTTGTTAGCTAATTCGAACAAACAACCTTTAAAGGTTGTTTGGAAACGAGTTTTATGATAGGTAAATACTTAGAATAAGTATAGAAGCTGAAAGAGGTATTATATTAGTCAAATGGCACTATTTGAGTTTCTGCCGTAAAATAATGATTCGAGAGGTAAAATTTGGTTTATATAGATCACCACATTAAACCCACCGTGAATACAATTGTGGTGGGAGATTATAGGATAAGAAATGTGGTGATAGAATGCTAGAAGCAATTGCGAAACAAACAAATTGATCAAGTCAAGATCATGTAGGAGCATAGGAAAGATTCAGACTCTACGTGGGAGTCTGAAGAGGAGATGCGACGTCTCCACCCTACATTATTTGGTACGTACTTCGGTTTCGGGGACGAAACCCCTTTAAGGGGGATGGACTTGTAACATCCCGAAAATATAAGTTCATAAAATTTACAATTTATTTGTAAATAAATTAGTAAAATAAATTAACTAGGGGTGACACTAACCTAGTTAGATAATGACTAGTGAGTAGTTAAAGGACAAAAAGGGGACTAAAGGAAATTAGAGGGACCAAAAGTGATTAAACTAAAATTTAGTTTAATAAAACATGAAAAATAGAAATCTCAAACACACATACGTGTGTGAGATCGACCAGACAAGAGCAGGGGGGGCGACCAAGTTCATCAAAACCCTAGTTCAGCATAAATTCTCTAAATTGGGATCAAACTCAGTCCAAATCAAAATCCGAACATAGATTAGTGATCCTCATCACAAGGGGGTTACAAGGTATGTAAAATTTGGTGTAAATTCTCTGTTTGAAATTCTCATGAAATTGGGAAATCTGAATTTAGATGATGCATGTTTGCGATTTGGTTAGCTTAGTGATGAGATGGTGTCCAGAAGTAAAACCTAGACAACTACATGTGAAATCATGTCCAAATTCAGGAAATTCCATGAACACATTGAAGGTGGGTTATGGGTTTTACAAGATAATGATGAACACTAGGGTTTAGAATGATTATTCTAGTGTAATTTGATCATAGAAAGTGATTTCAGAAAAAGTATGATGTTTAGGGATAAACCCTAGATGATTTCTTGTCAAAATCTTGCATGATACTTGTAGGGTTCATAATCACCATTGTAGGTGATTAATAAGTTGTAGAAACTTGGTAAACACTAAGATCATGATTCTTGTTCTAGTGCAATCTGAGTTTTATGAGGTACTTTCTGAAATTTGGAAGTTAAAACATGTGTAAATGTGACTAATTGAAGTTGATTTAGATGATTATTACAAGTCATGAACTTGGTTTTGATGATGTAAAAATCTGACCCGCTAGGTGTTTGTTAAAATGCCTAAGTGGGGATTAAAATGTTAAAAAATCAGATGAAAACGCAGATTTGATTATTATAGAGAATTATGCGTTAATGATTATGAAAAGAGTTCTAAGTTGATTGTGAATTGAACTCTTTAGGCAAAGAATCTGGATCGTCAAGTGGACAAGCCGGAGCGGATACGCGTTTGAAGGGTGTGCTCTAAAGGTACGCGACTTGTCGTCTCGTTACATTTACGTAGATAAGCCTAGTCGTAAATATGTCTAATGATATTATAGCGAAATAGTTGCGTTTGGTAAGTCTAAGAAGTGATGGAATTCACTTGACAAATCAAACGGGTCAAAAGAAATAGTTGAAATAGGTATGATGTTGAAATAGTGAAATTGAAACCCTTTGGTAAATCTAAGAAGTGATGGAATTCACTCAACAAACCAAACGGGTTGATTTATGGTGTAAATTATTGTACTAGTGTTTTAGAGAGTTGAAAAAGGCGATAACAATCACAAGAGCATTAAGCCATGAGATTGGTAAAGAAATGCGGGTGGTAACAAGCCCCGGATGTTGCGTATAAAGTGCCATAAGCTTCTTAGTTATATGATAGTGATATGAGTAAAGTTAGGACGGGTCGAATAATCAATTTATGAGTGGCAAGTGTTTCGTAATATAGCTAACTGGCCTTTGTCATAATTGATAAAGGACATAATAGAATGCGAGAAATTAACATATTGGTTTGATAGAACGAGATATCCGAGAATTTGGTTTAGCCGAATCAAACAAACAACCAAATCATGAACTTTAAGGGATTACCGTAAGTTACGGTGGTACCGTAACTTACGGTAGACATAAAAAGACTTACGGTAGTCCTTTACTGTCTTACGGCAGATCTGGGTTGTTCAGCAACCACCGTAACTTACGGTGGTACCGTAAGTTACGGTAGACTTTAAACATCTGTGTCTTATTCTTTTATATCCTAGCTAATCGAATCCGTTTTAAGCGTAGTTTCGATTAAGGAATATTTCTAAGAATTTTTAATGCTAAGATTTGTTTAAAATCTCCAGTTTCAGGTATTACTAGTAGGTGGACGATGATCAAGTATCTTTTGAAGAACCGAACACGGACTTTTGAAGCTTCCGCGTTAAACTTAACCTTGTTTAGACAATGTTATGATGTAACCAGTTTGTAAAACAACTCATGAATGTTTAAATTAGTCGGTAGTTGACTAATGTTTGTACCTTAAAAATTTATCTTTGGAATTTATTTAAAAAAAAGGGTCATCTTTTAAATAATTCTTATGAATTATTGTTAAATTCGAGTAGTAATTAGACGGGTGTTACATTATGAGAATAAAATTGAAAGTGTGAATGATCACAAGAACAATCAAGGGCCTTATATAGGAAATTTGAGTCTTTTGGATCAATGCAGCTGTACCTATGATGTTTTCAGATGTTCCCAAGTGTCCCTAGTGCATGAAAAACCATTTGCTCAGTCCCTGGTATCGAATTCAGCCATGCAATGGCGGTGTAACAGGCTGCAACATGCAGCTGTCCACTTTTTCTGTTACTGGCACTTTTACGCGGCCCGCGTAAGAATTGAAGAGGGTCTACGCAGCCCGCGACAATGGGAGAATCCGGTAAACAGTTTGCAAACTTTGCATTTTCAGTCCCTGGTCCATTTTAAGTTTAAATAACTTCCATTATTGCACTTATGACCCCCATAGTTAACTATTAAGGGCCTTGGATCACATATTAACTCCGTTAAGCTCCCGGTTAGATGTAACCCGAAAAGTCTTGTTTTCAACGAAACTCCATAAAATTACTATCCAATATTTTTGAGAGCAAAATATACAATTATTACAATGCTTTCGGGATTGTTAAGAGGTCACTCAGAGGTAACATTTAACATGTTGACACTTTTAACCCCTATGCTTCGTAAAATCCTTAATTAAGGCACAAACGACTTTCTATGTTCGTCAAATTATTCATTAAAGAAATACGAACGTCGTGTGAGGTCAATCAGAGGCATAAGAATGGCATGTTGACACTTTGGATCCTTTTACTTACATATTTACATTGTTTGACAATTCTAGTCCCTCGGAATCACTTTATTACACGATAAATCTTCATGACACGTGTCTTTATTATATTGGACATGATTTTGCGAGGTGTTACACCAACCGGGTCATCAACTATATTGGTGACTTTGTGCTTTGGTGAATCATACAATGAGGTTTATTGGATGGAAATCATCATATCTCCATGATTGACTTACATGATAGTACATGATGGACATAACTATAACTTATACTATAAAATATATAATATATATGTATTAACCGAATTCTTGATGCTAATAGGGTTATGGTTAGATGTCAAGGACTTATGTTATATTATCTTTGTTTCTAGACTCCTCGTTTGTGATTCTAATGGACGAGTTAGGACCCATGAAAACACATGAAAACATAGTGACCAAACGAGTATCTAGACAAGATATACTTTCGTTACACATATACTTTTATACTTAATTCCGAATCCAAACTCGTTACAAACTCCAAGTACTCATACGTCTTCGCTTCCCCAATATAGGGCAACTTTGGTGCTCCACCCTCAACGACTCGTCAACTCTCGTTCCTTTGGAAAGCTTTGCAAACCGTGAGTGTACATGGCCCCCTTTTATTTTTAACACTTTTGGGTACAATACACATGTTGGTGCATTCATCTGTCGTCTTCGTCTTAATATCGAGTCTCGAGTTGCGTTGCAGATCTGATCAAGCGTGACATCACAAGTGACATCATATATGTGACATCACAAGTGACATCACATATATGATATCACAAGTGACATCATCTCACAAGAAAACATGACAGTTTCATAGTTTACAAAAGTCAAAAGTGGATTTCGCTTGAACAGAATGATAACACTATATAGGTTTCGCTTGAAGTATGTTGAAGCGAAATCATGAGGATGGGATTTCGCTTCAAGAGTTCAAGCGAAATCATGTTCACTATATATAGGTGTAATGTCATGTCATTTGTAACAGTTAGAGATTTTGGATACCGAAGTGCTGCCGGTTTATCCAGTGTTTGTAAACAACGTTAGATCAATACAATCAGTATTAAAGTGATACGCAAGCTGTTTCGTCATCCGTTTCTTAGTTTCCGCCTCTGAAACGGACTAAATCTCTTCTGAACGACTCGTTCGGGTCGCAAACCGATCCTACAATTGGTATCAGAGCTCAAGAGGAAGAGATTTCGCCAAAACAGCTCGTTTTTGTCACTTTTTCTGATTTTCTACACCTTCTTTCAAAATTGGAAAAATTTTTCACGATAAAATCGGCTAAAATTCTCACATATCACGCGTAATCATGTTTTAACAGTTCCTGGAAAGTTTCAGAAACTAAATCAGCCAAAAACTGGTAAAAAAGTGTGTTTTCGCTTGAAGAACATAGCTTCATTGAATGATTTCGCTTGAAATTTCAAGCGACACTTTACATTTCGCTTCAAACAGATTCAAGAACGTTTTCGCTTGAACGATTTCGCTTCAAAGTTTTCGCTTCAGGATTTCGCTTCAGAAAGTTGTCATTTGAAAGTTTCGCTTGAACCATTTCGCTTCAAGGATTTCGCTTCAACCAGTTTAACAATTTCGCTTCAAAGACACAAATTGACCAGTTTCGCTTGAAAGAATCTGTTATTGTGAAACGTGATATTAAAACATGGATATAAATTTTTTTAATATGACAAGAGAAACATTGGATAGAATAAATGTATTAACAAAAGAATTTGATTCGTTTTCAGGTTTTCAAGGAGAAAGTACAAAGAATATCATTGAGAGGTATAGCCATCTTGTTCGCTCAATGTCTGAGACGGGTATTAAAAAGGAATCAGAAGAATGGGTTGAAAAATTAGCCAATGCCTTACCTCAACAAGAATGGAGTACATTTCTTTTGAATTTAAAAAGAACTGGAGAATACTCTGATTTGGCAATTGGTCAATTCATCAAGAAACTTGAGGAACAGATGGAGAGGAATGATGAGAAGAAGAAAAGTCAAACTGGAAAATCAATATTAAAGAAGAGTAAGAGTAAAGGTGTTCAAGTGGAAGAGGAACAGATTGAAGAAAATTTAGCTTTAAAAGACGAGAAGAAAGCTGATAAGAAACATATTTTCGTTTTGCAGGAAAATTGTGAGAGGTTAAAATCTGAAAATGACAAACTGTTAAAAGATTTGAACAGTTTGACTTTAGAAAACAAGGTTTTGAAAGAGAAAGAACAAGATTTAGAAAGCAAAAAGAAATCTTCAGAAGATGAAGATTTCTGGATAAAATTGGAGAACAAAAATCGGAAAGTCAATGAAACAAAATTTCAAGAACAGTTAAAAGTTTTGGAAAATGAAAAATCTGTTCTTGAAAACATTAAAATTGAGAATGAAAAAACAATCAAGTCTCATCTTAAACGAATATCTCAGCTTGAAAATGAAGCTGAGAATTCAAGGAACAAAATTGATGAGCTTGAAAAGAAATTGAAAGGTTTTGTGACTTCATCTGAGTTTTTGAATTATCCCTGTCCAAAACTGATCAATTCCGTTCCTTTAAGTGATTGTGATGAGAAAGCTGATGATGAAAATGAGGAGTTTTATTCAGCAGACGAGTCTGATTCAGAGTCTGATGCTGAAAATGAGAAAAAGAAAACATTTTTGAAATCAAAAGAAATGTTTCAAGAAACTGTTCTACATTCTACTGAAAAAGGTGAATGCTCAAAGCAAAAACCTGTAAAGAAGAATGTGGAACAAAAACAAAAAGATAAAAAGCCATCAGTTCAATCATCCAATCGCAACAAAAATCCACAAAAATTAAAAAATGAAAACTCAAAAAATGTTGGTGAAAAGTGGTGCAGGTTGGACCATAGTGCTCAAAAGCCAAATCCAGTATACAAGAAGAGAGATGGATATCACCAAGCCAAACAGTGCTATGATTTGAATGTTTGGACTGAAAATGGTGATTGGTACGATAACAGAGTGTGTTACAGATGCGGCTATCAAGGACACATTGCTGTTAACTGCCAGAGTTGGAGATATGAGACGAGAAGATGCTATAACTGCCAAATCAGAGGTCACATTGTCAGAGATTGCCCAAGGAGATCAAATGAAAGATTGAGGGTTAAATCTCAGAAATTGGTAAAGATTCCAGTCTCTGTCAAGCCCAAAGAACAGAAAGTTCAAGAACGTAAAGTTCAAGAACCGAAAGTTCAAGAATCGAAAGTAAAGCTTTCTCAGGGGCAAAAAGACAGACTGAGGAAAAAGAGGAAGAAGGCCAGAGAGTATCTCGAAAGGATTTTGTCCTCGGATACAACTGGTAAAACAGATAAAAGTTCTGATAAATCGTCTTGCTCACCAAAGAACAACAAATCAAGCAAAACGCATTCATCAGATACAAATCTGAGGACGAAAGAGGATAAGAAGAAGAAGAACGTTGATGGCAATGAATCTGTTTCTTCGGAAACAAAGGAGCCACATGTCGGCAATGAATCTGGCTCATCAAAGTCAGACAAGCCACATTCAGGCAATGAATCTGGTGTGGTAAAGCCAGAAGAGCCAGTTGTTGAGGTAAAGACTGAGAATTCTAGTTTAACAATGGATGATGAAAATTTTCCATCGTTGTTGAACAAGAATTCAAAATCACCCAAGAACGGTCAGGCTTGGGTGAATCTGTTTAAATGAAAAACCTGACTTGCCGGAACTCCCAGGTTGGTAAGTGTGGAGTAGGAATCGGCACATTTCTTGAGAAATTCACGAAAGTGATATTTCGAACTTACAAGTGGTAAATCAGGGACATTAAGTTGTACTTGATTTTCTACAAGTGATGGTTGAGGATTGATATTAAAAATGTTAGTTTTTACAAATGATTGAAGGAAAACAAAGTGATGAAAGATCCCCGTATTTGTGAAAAGACACACAAAACTTATTTTCCGGAAAAACCATTTGATTAAAACAAACTTAAGTGTTTTGAAATCACTATGGGAAAATAGTTTGTTGTGAGGGGGAGTTCTGATTGTTTATGCCAGGTGGATGGAGAATTGAAGTGATTCTCATCATGTTGTCAAGTTTGTACAGTTTGTTTCAAATTTTCCCAGAAAATCAAAATTGAAACATATTTTAGATTTTAGGGGGAGTAAAAATTTTAAAAAAAATTAGAAAATTTGGAAATGTCAAAAACATTGAAAAATTTAAAAATGAGTTTTGCTGAAACAAGAGGAAATGATAGAAAATCAGTTGGACTGTCACAGCATGCTAAAGATATGTAAAGCCTAAAAATGATAAACGGTCTCACTAAAGATGTGACGATAGGCTCAGCTAGACTAGTAGATTTGCGAAAACGATACAAACCTAAAGCAAAAAGCCTAGTTCTAGTGGGAAACACGGTTGAAAGTGTAGTACTTGGTTTTGTCCTTCTTGATTGTGTGCCTACTCGATAATAGCTGATTGTCGAAAGACATAAAACTGGTTAAGTTTGTGAACTTTCACAACTTTGCTAAAAAGTCGCTGTGATTGTGCATTTTATTTTGCAAAGACTTAAACTTGTTTTATTTCTTTATTTTGTTTAAGCATCGGACATCCTCTGCGTATACGTGAGTATCGACCTGGATGTTGTTGCCTAAACGTTCTGCTTTATTTTCTTTGGTGTTTCGTTTAAGCTTTGGATCACCTCTGCGTATACGGGAGTATCGACCTGGTGGTTAAAGCCTAAACAACTTCAACTTGTTTTATTTTTCTTATTTTGTTTAAACATTGGACTTTCTCTGCGTATACGGAAGTATCGACCTGATTGTTAATGTTTAAACATTCTGCTTTGTTTTTCGCACAAATCACAGTTGATAAAGTTTAAAGGCATTGCTTGAGATAGTGTATTGCATGATGAGGGGATATGCTGAGATCGTGGGGTCCATAAGAATTTAGTGCTATCTAAATATACCTTAAAGTATCGGTAAGCAGATTGAAAGTTTTTAGATTGAGTTTAAGTGGACAACAATATCGTCAATCAACGTGAATCGTTTAGAACTGAAAATGTTTAAAGCTTAACGGTGTTGGTGATTGGTCTCATAAACTGAAATGATCCTCTTGCACGAACTCACAAAAATAGTGTTTGTACATATTTTATTTCTGCATTTAATTTCTGTTATTGCATTTGTGTTTCATTTTTTTGAAAAAGTCCAAAAAGATTTTCGACAACTGATGTTGGAGAGCTGATTTTCAAAATTCCAAGTGCTAAACAAGATGAACTGGTTTGGGAGTGTGTGTTTAAAAAACTGATTTTGAGAAATTGAGTTTAGTTAATCAGGGTCATTAATTTGAACTTGATGTAACTATTTCTAGTAAGTTTTTTTTTTTGATTTAAGTGAAAACTTATGTTTTTGATGAGAAAATGTGTGCAGGAGATGAGCTTAAACAGAGATAAAACCAGGGATTGATCTCAAGGTGATAGCTAATTCCAGACAGCGATCCCATCATGATGAGAGGGGGAGTCTGACGAGGTTAGAGCCAAAGAGAAGATCCTGGTATATGCTAAGAAAGAAAAAGACCGATAAAGACTGAAGATTGAGAATACTCGACACTTAAGACTCGTCAACATCTGAGGGGGAGTCTGTTGGTGCATTCATCTGTCGTCTTCGTCTTAATATCGAGTCTCGAGTTGCGTTGCAGATCTGATCAAGCGTGACATCACAAGTGACATCATATATGTGACATCACAAGTGACATCACATATATGATATCACAAGTGACATCATCTCACAAGAAAACATGACAGTTTCATAGTTTACAAAAGTCAAAAGTGGATTTCGCTTGAACAGAATGATAACACTATATAGGTTTCGCTTGAAGTATGTTGAAGCGAAATCATGAGGATGGGATTTCGCTTCAAGAGTTCAAGCGAAATCATGTTCACTATATATAGGTGTAATGTCATGTCATTTGTAACAGTTAGAGATTTTGGATACCGAAGTGCTGCCGGTTTATCCAGTGTTTGTAAACAACGTTAGATCAATACAATCAGTATTAAAGTGATACGCAAGCTGTTTCGTCATCCGTTTCTTAGTTTCCGCCTCTGAAACGGACTAAATCTCTTCTGAACGACTCGTTCGGGTCGCAAACCGATCCTACAACACATAATTTATCAAACTCACACAATCACTTACAAACATGCTTGACACAAACAAACAATCCGATATACGTGCTTGATATATGATTCTATAACTCATACATGCTAGAATACTTATTTTCTTTATACTTGTTATTAACTTCGTACGAGCCTCCCTTAACATGTATAGCGCTATAGGAATAACAGACCACCCGTATTCTTGAGGTCATGTTAACTTATGCAAAAACGCTCTTGTCGTTGCGACGACAAGATTACGGTAGTGAGAATCTTTGGGTTGACAAGTAGGAGATGCATGCTAGTATTGTTATGATATGTCTTAGATTACGATTATGCCACGTGGATTCATTTAACCATTTTCATACTTATGCTAGTAAATCAAACTTGTATGCTCGTCAATACTTTATGTGTTGACATGTACTTTAATATGTATTGTAGAAACTTGATGATGAGACGTTGAACGAAACCTAGTAGGACGACTAGAATTTAGTACTTGTTTTGTATTTTGTTTCCTTGTTGCAATATATTGTAGTTTGTTTCCAAACAATGTACTTCCGTTTTAGAAATGAAATGAAATTTTGGTTATTAAATACTTGTCGCAAATAGTCGTTACGAAGTGTCTTGCAATCTCGTTTTCGTCTCACTTCGATGTTTTCCGCCATCGGTTGGGGTGTGACATTTTAGAGGCTCGTAAGGCAAAAATCCGAGCAAAATATATGTAGTTTTTTAGTAGGTTTTTATATTTATTTTTAAGTTGGTTGTTTTTTTAAGTAACTTTGTAGTTTTTTATTTTAAGTAGTTTGTAATCTTTTAATTATTTTATTGAAATTATGTTTTTTTTTAATTTTGTTTTAAATAAAAAGGGTATATAAATTAAAAAATATAAAGTAAAAAAAGCAGATAATTAGGTAATCATGATAGGGGCTTTAAACCATTTCATGCAAGTTAAAGAAATGGCCTTCAAAGCCCCTTATATGACATGATGTATACGTGACGCTGATATGGTGTGACAAAGCCCCTATGAGATTTATACCACACACACCAGCCTTAATATCACACCCTTTCGTAAAATAGGGCTGCACGACAAAATAACATCATTTATATAGTGGATTTGATGTGTGTTGGTACATACATGTCAAAATATAATGTTATGTTAAAAATCTAGACATAAAAGTTAACGCTATTCTAAGATACTTGTATGTTTACTAAGGTGCAGTTTGTTTTTGCAGACATAAATTGTCTGCAAGCTGATTTCATCTGTTTTCATGTCTGCAAGCTGAAAATATAAGACTGTTTGGTTTTTTACTGTTTGCAAGGAGAAGAGGGAGGTCGTCGGACGACTAGGAGAAGAGGGAGGTCGCCGAAAAACTGGTCGGAGGAGGAGGAGGAGCGACGACGAGGAGAAGAGGGCTGATGTTTTAAGCGTATACGAGGAGGAGTATATTAGGGTTTTTGTGAAGATGATTGAAGAAGGGAGTCCTTAGCTTATTTTTTTAAGATGAAAAAAGTTAAGTTCAGATCTGTTAAAAAAACAGTATTCAAGGGTAACGTCTGCGCGCCTGCAGACATCATCTCCCTTGAAGATGTTTAAAGAAAAAACAAACACCTCCTAAATATAATTCCTCAATGCAACAAATAAAAGATCAACAAGCCACAAAAATATCATGACCGGTGCCACACACGAACCTTGCATCAACCGCGAATTCTCTACTAAAAGGTCAACAACAAGACTGCAATCAATGTCACGGTCTAGTCATACATCGACCATGTCTAGTAGCTTGAAAACCATGTATTGTGAAAGAAACTAACAATACTAGGGCTGCAAGCGAACCAAACGTTCGGCGAACAGTTCATGAACCGTTCGATGGGAAGTTCGTTTGTGTTCGTTCGTTTATTAAACAAACAAACACAAACAAGAAATTTGGTTCGTTTAGTTAAATGAACAAACAAGAACAGAGGTCACGTTTGTTCATATATGTTCGTGAACGTTCGCTAACGTGTCCGTTTGTGTTCCAGTGTTCGTTAGTGTTTTTAGTTTTTATATTTTGTTTAAATACTTCAAAACTTTGACAAATAAAATATTTAATAAGTGTCAGTGTATTAAATATTTTGTTCTTGAATGCTTGTTTGTGTTCTTGAACATAAGTTTGTGCTCATTTGTGTTCATCAACGTTTGTTTTCGTTGCTGCCTAAAGTTAACAAACAAACACAAACAAAACGAACAGGTACATTTCCTTAACAAACGAACACAAACATAAAATCTCATTCGGTTGTGTTCATGAACACATATATTTCTTAACCAAAACACAAACAAGGTCTTGTTTGTGTTCGTTCGGCTCGTTTGCAGTCCTAAACAACACTATCCATGGTCGGTATCACAGTCCGGTTGTGGAATAACCGTTCTGCCTCTCCCATTATGTCAATACTAACCCCATTCTTTAAATTTGATTTTACACTATTTAAGGTATTGAAAAGTAATTGTGAAGAAGAATAGACCCGAGCGGTCGGTACTTCTACGGTGATGAATGCGGATATGGCCACACCTCGTCTTCTCCGTCTCATCCTAGACCTGCAAATAAGAAGCAAAGAGAGACGTGGGGAAAGTAGAGACGGCCGGTAGGGGAAGAATCCCCTATTTCCAGCTACAAAAGTGTTCGCCCCATGTTGCATGCCCTAATAAGGGGTGGGGACCTCCTTATATAAGAGATATGGGAAACCCTAACCTTAATGGGCCACGCCCAGTTAGGGGTTGTCTCTACAAGCCCACAGCCCAGTGTAGTATAAACTACAACGCGCTTGGTTTCACAGGTTAGTGCACAATAATAATAAACATTAACATAAAAGGCGATAGGTAACGTGTAACTACTTGGGCCGGGTCAAGTACCTTACCTCGTCAAATTGTCTTTCTCTGAAAATTAATGAATACAATAAGTCCAAAAATCATTTCAAGGAAATGAGAAACTAAACATATATATTGAGTTATGTTTATGGATCGACTATCAAGAAATAGAAACATTTGATAAAGAAAATGATACTAAAACAAATGAATTTGGCTATCCTTTTTTATGCTTTTAAAGAGATTTTCTTGTAATCCAAAGATGAATTTATGGGAACTTATTAATACCTTGTGAAGTAATGTGATCACGTGGAATGTAGTTTGCGAAAAAAAAAGTTGTGTTTATCACTATGCCATCCTTCAAAGATCTTTTAATAATAAGATTATTAGTAATAGTTATTATTAGGCCAAAAATGAAATGATTGGTTTGTGAGTTCCCGAGCTCAAACTAAATAATGCCATGCAAAATATTACAAGAGAACATATAAAAAACAAATAAGCAGATAGCCTAAATGATTATTGTTGATTACTAAAATTATTAGCATGTTTATAATTGTTGCTCCACCTTATGGTTTGATGTCATTGGTCTTATCCTAATCCATTTTTCTCATACCATCTATGTGGAGGCATTTCCACTATTTAACAAGTGTTTTTTAAGGATAATAGTGAAATGCCACCATGCATGTGGAGTATTATGCCACCATCCATGTGGAGGCATTTCCACTATTTTAACAAGTGTTTTTTTAAGGATAATAGTGAAATGCCTAATTAAACCATAATTGATGAATTAACCAAGAGGAAGAGGTCTAAATAACTCAAAGTATGCTTATCACGTGGGATGTTGTTAGGGACACTACTACTTTTCATGAAAATGGTTTTGTTTGTGGTTTGTAAATAGTAATACCTTGTGTAACATCTCATCCGTAATCCGGATGATTATGTACAATTGATACACTTACAGCAGAAGCAAACCGAACGTTTATTAAAACTTAATTATATTAGTCGGATTACAACACTTTATTTATTTACAATATTCGACATCTAGGAACTTCTAGATCTTCAAACCTCAGTTGTCTTCCCTGTATTCCCACGAGTGTCTCATTGATTACATGTGACATGTATACTCTAACGAAGTTAGATATATACTGGTGAGTGGTGAGCTCATGTTATACAGTTTATAAAAACAACATATTTGACATGCATGCAACATGGGTTGTGATATTTTGGGCCAAGGGCAACCCTATGCCATTCATGACCTTTTCACAACCACCAGCAATGGGATTGTCGAACCCCCCGACCATCGCATAGGAATGGTAGTGTCGTGATGCATACGAGGAACATTATCCTCTTTTCAGCCAGTTCCGACACATCCCACTAAGCATATAAGGATCCAAATATACCTCTACCGATAGTTGCAGATTACAACATTCTTATATTATTACCGGTTCAGACATTACGAGTATACAGTCACAATTTTATAAAGAGTTGCTAGTACGACCAGGTATTATCTCAGAGTTCTGACACAATTACATAATCCTAGGTTAGGCAATGGTACCTTACTAGTCATTATCATGGTTGGATATTAGTTAGCGCTGCCTTGTTTAAACATGGTTGATCAGTCCATGCCTAACTAAGGCTGGATTACTCAATACCCGCCCTTGACAATAACACTAGTACCTAAAAGTAATACTAACACTACTATTAATAATATATTACTACTACTACTACTACTAATAATAATAATAATAATATTTAATATTAATTACTAAAAGTAAATAATAAATAACTAAACATAAACTTAAACAAGAACATACCTTAAAACTATATAAGAGTCTCCGTACTCGAACTCCTAATCATCCTCCAAAAACGACTACTAACAACACCTAATAAAGTATTACGAACTCGGGACTCTCTTTTTCTAGAAGGTTCCCTTTAAAATTTAGAGTACTGAAAACTTACATATGAGAATACTAAACAAACCTAACTCTTTTCACTAGTAAATTATCAAGGATTTTGCAAATTTCTTCGATCCCACATCAAAATGAAAAATTATGAGCAATAGGATCTAAGGGTGACAATTTCCGACACAAACCAAAACAAGACATAAATAATCAGGTTTTGGATTATCATATCTAATACATTTTAAAATGGGACGTTTTCATGTTGACGTGTTTAATTAAATAAGTTGTATTCAGGTTGACATGTGTAACCCTCTAAACTAAATAGGTCGACTTACCAACATATTTACCTAAACATGTCGACCCACATGCCTGTTTATGACTATGATAACCCAATTTTCTACAACACGCCAACTGATTAATTCGTTTACAATTTGACGATCACTCACATTACTGTGAACCCACTTAACAAATTTAGATAAATGAGTTAAATGAGTCGTTTTGGGGTAACACGATTTTAAGTGGGTATGTGTTAGGTTAGGGTTGATTTTTTTGACACGAATAAAAACTTGGGTCGTGTTCGTGTTGAACACTTCAATCTGCCAACCAGCAAGCCATGAAGTCAACACCGATTAGGTTAGGGTTGATGTTTTTGACACCATTTAACAACCCTAACAAGATCAGATATTGTTATTTCTTATCAAATAATGGAGAAGATGATGAACATATAACACAACACATGTTTTTTTGGGTTTAATAATGTCTTATTTTTTTTTATTAAGAGAGTAAAATTGTTGTTGTACAATGTTAATCGATTTTTTTTTAACTAAAGTTAATGTTAGAACGTAGATATAAATATAAATTAACTATAAAAAAATAATAATTTGTAAAAGTTACTTGTTATCATATGTTTCTAGTAACACCTTGAGTTGAGCCTAAAGAATCTTGTGTACTTTTAGATTCCAACATGGCAAGGTTGAATTTGAGAGGTCACTGTATCCACGTAGGACAAAAATTGCCAGCTGGTAGAACAGCTGGACAGCATAAAATTATAGAGTACTAGTGAGTGCTACATAGACCAGCCTGTCCAAATTAAATAGACCATTGTAGGGATGTAAGCATGTCACGTGTTTCATTTCCATATGTTATCTTCATCAATTATGACATCATCAAATTCAAATTGAATTTACAATTCTTTTAATAAGTATATTTTTTTAACGGTAAATTTGGATCTCTCATCGTGTCACCAGCGAAACCATTCGATCATATCAATCTTCACTAAGCATAATGCATATACACCAATTCAGGAGGAAACCCAATAAATATGAAAAACCCCCTTGTAAGAATCGAACTCAAGAATTATTGGTCTCAAAGCCTTATTACACCCTCAAGATGCCGCTAGGCTACAAAGCCATGGACCTTTTAATAAGTATATAGATGATAACGGCTAACCTTTTGCCTTCAAGTTAGTTTTTTTTCCATATTAGTGTTTTCTAACGGGGTTAAATTTATAGAAAGTGGTTAGCAAGAAAAATACCCTAAAGTTATACTATTACATCACGAATATTAAAATGGAATAATGGATTTTAATAATCCTAACTATTAGTTCTTGACTGGCAACGGGCCTAACTTAAAAAATAACCAGTGGTGGTCCCACCTTTTCATATATTGTAAACCAATTGACTTTTAGGGCATGTTTGGCTAAGCTTTTTGAAACAACTTATTGACTTATTGGCTTTTTGGAAAAGTCATTATAGAGTGACTTATTGACTTATTGGCTTTTCCCCCTCACATCCACCTTTGTTGCCAAACATCATTTTAGAGCTTATGACTTTTCAAAAAGCCAATAAGTCAATAAGTTGTTTCAAAAAGCTTAGCCAAACATGCCCTTACTAAACCGAAAAGGATAAGGAGACAAAAAGAAATTAAGGTTTTGTTTGTAAAAGTCCATTAGTTTACAACATGTGAAAAGATGGGACCACCACTGGTTATTTTTGAAGTTGGGACCATTGTCGGCCAACAGTTAATAGTTTGGATTATTAAAATCCATTATTCCTATTAAAATCAACCCATCTAGACCAATTGATATTACAATATTTTGATCTACTCGTAATCCAAAGATACAAATTTTCTTTGATGATGTCCGTGTTTCTGTTGAAATAAACATGGTGATTGTTGAAGGTCTTCTTATTCCTAGCATTCCATATCTTCTAAACCACCACCATAAGCACCACCCTAATGATTTTTTTTCCCAATCCATCGACCCCCTTTGATTCGTAGCCAAGCCGATAAGTTGTTGAAGCAAAAGTTTTCCAAAAGTTCTGGTTTGTGTAAACTTTTTCAATTATTTTATTCATAACATGTTAATAATATAAATTCATAACATGTTAGTAATAAAACATAAATGTGTTTTGAAAAGAGTATGGGTACCTAGGGCTGGCATATCGTGTATACCCATACACGATAAGACACGATACACGAAACCCCATACAAGAACACGACACGATAACTTATCGTGTCCTTTTTTTCAAACACGAACACGAACACGACACGATATACACGAAACTTACATGTTAATGCCTGTTAACACGTCTGTTCGACTGTTATACATGAAAATTATCTGTTAATACCTGTTAACACGAACACGACATGTTATCTGAGAGTTACAGATGGAGTTTAGGGTTTTATTTTTTTGAATTGAATGAGGAATGAAATTAGAAAGGAATTAAGGAACCCACACGCACATGACTGATGAGTTTTACTTAATTTAATTTCTTATCATGTACTAACGGGTATTAACAAGTAAACAGGTATTTAACCTATTTATACACGAAAATTAACAGGTAATCTCGTGTCTACCTGTTTGGTACACGATACATGTTAAGGTCATACACGATACCTGTTAACTTCGTGTAGATTCGTGTAAAATTGCCAGCCCTAGATACGACCTAAATTTTATACAAGTACATTCTTGATTTCGTGACAACAATGATAATTACCAAAATGTCATTTAATGTAAGCTTTCTTTGTTTTTTTTGAACGGCCAACAAAAATATTATTCAATATAACGAGACGCTAGTCACCAAAATTACAAGAAAATATAGTACACCATAAAACATACGCCGGCCGAAACAAAGACAATGACTAAACAAAAACGTCAAATTTCTTCCAGTCTTCCCATGTCATACCCGCTTCCTTCGACCGGTTCTTGACCCATAAGTATCCTATCGATTTAACTTCCTCCAGAACTTTTGCGATCGTAGGTGGGGTGTAAAAACGACCTCATTTCAATTCGCATTCTCCATATACACCAAAGTTCTAGTTATTAAAAGTAAAAAAAATAATAATGATATAATAATATTGATAGTGATATGATAACAATAATAATGAGGATGATCGTATGAAAAACTAAAAGATATGTTGTAATTATAGTTTAATGATTCTATAACACATTTGCTTTAGTGTTATATTTAATATAAGAGTAGGAGTTGGGTGGAAAGTGTGTTTTTCCTAGAAAGTCTAGGAAGCAATAAGAACGCGACATGTGGCATTGAAGGATTTTATCTAAAAGGGCATTTATGTACTTTCACAATCTATTTTTATTTTAGGAAATTATCTTCAATAACTAACTATCCATAAATTTCGGAATTTATTGTTTTCGATTTCTGATCTCACGTAATATCAAACATTCCTTCGTTTTCTTGCTGGAATCTATCAGCATGTTCTTGGTACTGTGTTTTAACAGTTTGTTCTTGGTGATGTGTTTTAACAGCAAGCAGATTCATACAGCTGTGTTTTATTATTCAGATTCATACAGTTGTGTTTTAACAGCAAGCAGATTCATACAGTTGTGTTTTAGCATTCAGATTCATACAGATGTGTTTTAACAGCAAGCATATTCATACAGTTGTGTTTTAGCATTCAGATTCAAACAGTTGTGTTTTAACAGCAAGCAGATGCATACAGTTGTGTTTTAGCATTCAGATTCATACAGTTGTGTTTTAACAGCAAGCAGATTCATACAGTTGTGTTTTAGCATTCAGATTCATACATGTGTGTTTTAACAACAAGCAGATTCATACAGTTGTGTTTTAACAGCAAGCAGATTCATACAGTTGTGTTTTAGCATTCAGATTCATACAGCTGTGTTTTAACAGCAAGCAGATTCATACAAATGTGCTTTATCATTCAGATTCATACAGCTGTGTTTTAACAGCAAGCAGATTCATACAAATGTGTTTTATCATTCAGATTCATACAGCTGTGTTTTAACAGCAATTCAGATTCATACAGCTGTGTTTTAACAGCAAGCAGATTCATACAGCTGTGTTTTAACAGCAATTCAGATTCATACAGCTGTGTTTTAACAGCAAGCAGATTCATACAAATGTGTTTTACATCAGCAAATTTCGCCCCAGCTTTCGATCGGCTTCCGGTAACTGTTCCGCTGCTATTTATCCTTTCCAAAGTTTCCTGCTTTTTGAATCTCTTCCCTGCAATCAGCAAAATACCGTCAATTACAAACAAGAATCACCCGTAATCGCTTTGTAAAACACGCAGTACAATGAAAACTTGATCTTACGTATATGGAACAAGGAAAATCTCTTATCTTCATCCATGATTTTAGGTATTTTTGGTATGATTTTGGGGGGTTTCCGAATTTGGGTTTAGAGAGAGAAAGAGAGAGAGAGGGAAATTGACGTGAATTAAGGAGATGTGATATCTCTGACGGTTATTTTTTATTGGTTTAAAACACACATAAGGACGAAATTGCCCCTACTAATTTAAAACAATCTATTAAATATAGTTAATTATTACAAGATTGCCATTGATTTAATCTCAACCCTTAAACACACCAATCGGATGGACAAGATCGCTTCCTAGACTTTCTAGGAAAAACACACTTTCCGTAGGAACCCTACTCTTTAATATAATACAATACATAATTTGGTAGCATGGTACCACTCAGTGAAAAACAGAATTCAATATTAAGATAATATCGTTCATAATAAAGAAAATAAAAAACAGAAATGAAAAAGAAACCACAATAAAACTAATCTTCAATCATATGACAATATTAATTTTTTTAACGGCATATGTTACTAAAATGACATCAATTACACTAAAATACACATTTTATCCAGGTTTGAAGCTGAGAACTCCCTTTTATAAGGTATATATGCCTTTACCATGTGACCTAGCACCACATTGTATAACAATATTAATAATTAATACATAATACATTAATACGAGGTAAAGAGATAATGACCGATGACTCATGTTTTTCACGGCTTTTGGAAAACATATTATGTGTCTTTCTTCTAAGAATGTGTTTGTCTCTTGGGGGATAACATCTAGAGCAATGCTTGCACTGCCGATGATGAAATAACGAGCCTGAACTTTCACTTAGAAAAGACTACGACGAAGTTGCTGTTTTTTGGTGCGTATATATGATATTTTGATATATATCATATGTTTCTTCTATGTTTAGAACTAAGATAGAAGATTGGTTTCGTAGTCCCATTAAACAAAAAAATTATCTTATTCTTTAATTGTATTGAAAGGGGGAAATTTAAATTGTACTAAACGTCTTTCAAATGCAGTTCAAATGATATAATGGACAGTTAATAACCGACCAAAACCGTTTTCTTGTTAAGGACATACTTGTTGCGAACAACAACTTGTAGTCATCCGAAGTTAATGGTCAACGGGTGGGTAGGTCCGCAAAACTCTAACTTGTTTAAGAAAAAAAATTACTTTAGTGGTACTTTTTAACTTTGTATGTATTAGAATATCCTAATAGTATGTTATGTTAGTTCTTGTTATCTTAATCTCTTAGATGTTGGGTTTTATATGTCATTTTGAAACTATTTAGACAAAGGAAGCAAAAACATGCAACTTTCTATAAACACTTTTGATAACAATCCACCAAGAATTCACATGTAAGTTACACAATATCTTTAAACCATACATAGGGTGTTAGAATTAACAACCTTATCATAGAAGTGTTGAATCATCCTAGAGGATAGATGAAACACAAAAGATAACTACACCAAGAAACCAAGCTTCAAGTGTTGCTAGCAAAACATCACCAAGTCAAGATCTTGTTGATGTTGAAACAAGAAGAACAACTTACAACAATATTGTAAATAAAAATAGTTAAAAGGAGCCAAGTTTGCTAAACTATCTCTATCAAATTAAAGGGAATTCTTTCTAACACTTTTGTGTGTTTGAAAGACACTTTTGTTGCTCTTTTTCACCTCTCCAAACCATGAGTTTGAGAGACATGAATGCCCTTAATCTTTCAGCCGTTCCAAGCAGGAAACGGAGAAAATGCAACATGGAAAAGTTAAAAGCTTAGTACAAGTTTTGGTTAACCATTTTTATGCATAAGAGATGAAGTTTCTTGAAGTGGTGGGTCACACCATCTCTTTCCTATGTGATAGAATTAGACTATGTGTAATCATAATGTGAGCATGAAAGGGGCGATGCCACATAAGCATCGCACCCACATAAACACCACGAAAGGGGCAGGGGACGTGGGGCATTTCGTGAGTAGCATAACTAGCGTTGGGGGCTTTGGGGGAGATTCTTTTCATCTTGTTTAATTTATTCAATCAATCTATGAGCTTCGTTTGTTCATTTCTTTTTCTTTTTTTTTTTAATTTTTTTATGTATGAAAATTCCTTTAGCATTTAACATTTCACATGACCTTTGTACACTTTAGAGTCACTCCTACCGATGTGGTGCCTATGTTGCAAAACTTTATTTTCACATTGCATATGATCAATACACATAGCCTTAAAAGTTAAAACCATTTCACAAGATTTTACAAAGTATGATTTCATTTTATAAATCTTTCATCCTATTATAAAAGAAATACTTGTGGTTTTATAAAACTATGCATTAAAAACTAAAGCATATTAAGATGTAAAACTGATACAAACAGCCAATCACGTTGTTTAAATCACTTGAAATAAATCCTAAATATATTTACATCTTTTATTCATTTAATCTTTCACATTAAAATGAATAATCATTTAAATGATTTTAATCTATTACTCATATTCATCATTTCACTTTCTAATAACTAATACGAACAATTTTGACTGGGACATCACATTTAAAAATTATTTAAACGTGCATTTTATTACCTTGCTTAGTGTGTGGCCATTTATGATCATATATTAATAGTAAAATTTTCTTCTGTTAGATTCTTGGGCATATAGATCCAACATTATAAAACTTGAGTTATTTTATAAAACTTTAGTTTAGTGTATAAAAGACAATATATCTGTTATGAGTTTAATAGAAATGTAGTCATTTTAGTGATCTTAAACTCAACATAAACCTTCATCACATTGATGTCTTTTATATCAATGGATGTGTAGGCACGTTGTGCACTCTTTTTTGAACATCAACAAATGAATAAATGTATTTTTTTTAATGAACACAACACCTTTGATTCATACTTGTCAAGTTACATTAAAACAGAAGGTAGACGGGCAACAAGCTGTCTCGCCATCCCTTTCTGAATTGCAAACCCTAATCTACCAAAGACAAAACTCTGCCCCCCTGAGGCTGAACAATTGTTGTGGATGACCCGTTGGACCCTGATCAGAAATTGGATAACTTTTGACGTTAGGGAGCCAAATGTGTCAAAGAAGAGAACAGAAAATTAACATTACACCTAGAGTCAAAGAAGAGAACAGAAAATTGAATAACAATAGAAAACACCAAGCTAATTTAACATTATAATTTAGCCCAAACATTCCATGATCAAACCATCCCATCAATGGTTTTAATCTATTACTACGAACTATGAGTTTTTGTTTTGAACAAAAAGCTATAGGCTTTCACGCTAATGTAACACCATTTATATTTTCAGTGACCTGACGTAATTGGACCTGACTCATTTTCTTACCCCTTAACGAAAATTTATTGATCATCCGTTGTCATGGAATTGTTATATAGGCACTAGGTTTGGACCATGCTAAGAGTTTCTTTCTTTGGGGCTGTTTGGTAGCCTCTTAATAACCATTCAGATACTACCTCTTAATGGTTTAAAACCTCTGAATGAATAAGAGGTAACCTCAAGTCTGAATGGTTAAGAGGTAACCTCTGAATGGTAAATCATCACATGTCACATTCTTCTACCTTCTCATTGGTAAAATTCTTAATGGTTCCATTAAGAGGTAGCCTCTTAATAACCATTCAGAGGCTACCAAACAACCCCTTTCTTTATCACCATTGCTACCTTGACTCCAAACCAAATAACCTTGTCAAGACCATTGATAGGTTTGTGGAGAATCACATAAAACATCACTTTACAACTTGTTAAAGTTAAAAGAAATTATGGTAGAAAAGTTGTCTAAAAAGTTATTATTAAATATAGTGAAAATAAAAAAATATATATATAAGAAAGGGTTAGTATATAATAGGAAGTTTATTTGGGTAGGAAGCCTAGAAAGTAATCTTGATCATCAATTTATTTAATCAAGGGCTAAGATTAAATGAAGGAAAAAAAGAGGCGCGTGAGTTTGTTTAGGGGTATTCTAGTCAATCCAAGGCAATAGTTTCTCTCTCCTCTAATTCCCCCCCATTTTTTAAACGTTAATAACTCTTTCATACGACATTATTTTTTTTTATAAAAATTGCACAAAAAAAACGAGCGTTTTTTTATCTTTAAAACGAGTATACTATTGCTATATTTTCGAAAAAAATTTTCGAAAACCCAGTTGCGTAAAACGCAATAGAAAAAACCCAGTTGCGTAAAACGCAATGAAAAAAAAAACCTAAAAAATGACATTTGACATTTTTGTAAAACGCAATGCACCAAAAACACAAAGAAATGTCTTATTTGTAAAACGCAATGGCCAGAAAACACAAAAGAAAGTGTTCTTTCTAAAACGCAATTGACTAAAAACACATAAAAATGTGTTTTACCTAAAACGTAATAGACTAAAAACACTTCAAAATGTGTTTTTCTAAAACGCAATGAACCAAAAAACACATAAAAATGTGTTTTTTCTAAAACGCAATGGACAAAAAACACCAAAAAATGAGTTTTTCCTAAAACGCAATGGACAAAAGCATTAAAAATTGAGTTATTTCTAAAACGCAATGTAAAAAAACATAAAAAATGAGTTTTTTTTTTTTTCTAAAACGCAATGGAATAAGAACACAAAAAAATGTGGTTTTTCATTTTTTATTAATTGCAATGGACTAATAAGACAAAAATCTTGTTTTTTCATAGTGTTATAAAACGCAATGGATTAAACACAATGAATTTGGTGTTTTATAAAACAAATTTAAAACGTAATGAGTTATTGTGTGCTATAAAACGCAACTTTAAATAGTTTAATTGCCATTTATCATCATAGTTTAATCAAATAAATAAAAAAACATCACAATTTCTTGTTGGTATTCTCTAATTGCCATTCAGTAACTTTACAAAACAAATAAATAATAAAAAACAACAGTCATTATAAAACGCATTTCTTTATAAAACGCAATGCTTTTCTTCAAACCTGTATTTGTATGCGTGCTATCTCGAACTAATCATCTTCCTACAGAAATTGCTCCAGAATTCAATATTAAAATATATTGAGGCCGAATTTCACAGACGCATAATAAAAATTCACATTTGATTCAGTTTCAACAAAATAGCCCGGAGATGGAGATCGAGATGGTGGCGAAATTGGGGTTGCATCGACAAAAGACGGTTGTCGTCGGCACCGACCGACTATTCTATTCCGGTAAGATGACGGAAGATGGGCATGAGTTGCAGCGCTATGAAGATGGATGATGATACGTTATTGCTTCTGATGGAATTGGGTTTTCTTACAGATTAGGGTTATATGATATAAATTATGCTGGACAAAAATGCCCTTCCCTTTTATTTTAAATTTTGCCACATGTCATAATCTTATTGCTTCCTATCATTCATAGCCAAAATAAACTTCCTATTTGATCCTCACTCATATAAGAAATACTTTAAAAAGTTAAAAGAGAGAAAGAAACAGCCCGAATACATGCTATACCTCGATATCTATTAAAAAACTTGATTATGTTCCACTGTAAAGCTGTAAATACATATTAATGACGTGGGTAGCTCAAGCTTAATAAATTGGCTAGAATACAATACATGTAACACCCCGTGTTTCGAAAGTCAAAGTCAAGATTGAAGTCAAAGGAAGAAAAGATTGCTAATTGCGATCTGTCTCTCCTAGTTCAATTCCTGTTTTGAATTCTTTGACTTGTAATTAGTCTATTTTGTTATCGCTTTAGTTGTATTATGTGGAGTATCTATTATTAGGTTGTGGATCCTGTAAAAAGTGCTCAAAGTGTGAGAAGTGTATTATAACACTATATATAATACTATATAACACCATATAAACACCGTATAACAATATGTAACACCATATAATACCATATAACACTATGTAACACTATATATCATTATATAACAAATATAACACTATAGGTTGTATGATAGCATGTCTATGATAGATGTATAGTGTTATATTTGTTATATAATGTTATATAGTGTTACATAGTTGAAGAAACACAGATCTCACCGTCGGGATGGTATGTCCGGTTTCTCTGAGTGGGTCAGAATCACACCTTGTTCCTCTTCTTCCACCGAGATCTGCAAAGGAGTAGAGAGAAAAGTGGAGCTGTAGAGATTGCCGGTAGGAGAAGATTTCTCCTGTTTCCAGCTACCAAAGTGTGTGGCTCCATCTGCTCCCCCTATTCAAGAGGTGAAGACCTCTTTATATAGGGTGATATGGGCCTCCCCTAACCTCAATGGGCCAGGCCCAGTTAGGGGTTATCTCTACAAGCCCCGACCCAAAGTAGTGTAAACTACAACGCGTTGGGCCTCGCGGTTGGGTTAGTAGCAACAATAATAAATAATTAATATAAAAGCAATAAGTAACGGGAAGTCCGACCGCTCGGGTCGGGTTTAGTACCATACCCCATCAAGTCCCCCAGTCTAGTGCTGCTCCGCGTGCAAGCGTGGTAGGAGTACTAGACTTGTTAGGAGTGCTCGAAAGTAAAGATTGAGTTTTAGGCTTACCAGTCGCCCAGATGCGGGAAAGTTGTTGTCCATGCTTGTTGCGTCTGTCTTTCACAGTGAGTAGAGATAAATGGGATAATGAATATCCCCTGGTTGTTCATCGTAGAAATTGATTGGGCAAAACTGGCGCACGCTGTCTGATTGCGGGTAGTTGCTATTGGCGCATTGCCATGAGCTTGTCAAGGTTGCGCGTACGTCACTAGTTTTAGGTTTGTTAGTTGGGTTTATGTTTCGACCATAAGGGTTAATCCTCTTAATCCTTCCTGAGCTTAGCTACGGTCCTTCCTGTGTTATGTAGGCATCCTTGTGTACCTTCTGTCTCCTGCACGATTGGTGATCGTGGAGCAAGACAGAATACAGCATGTTAGACGTTTATTGGCTTACTCTTATGCCGCGCGGCCTTTGATGAGTGTCCAAGCAGCTTGCGCGATGTATAGGCATTGAGGGCCTTCATTTAGGGTGTTTCTTGATTAGTCAGATTAATGTATAAGGAGTATGGTCCTGCGTGCGGCCTGATTGGTCAGCGCGGCTTTTTGGGACCATAACCCCTCAAGTCCCCCCAAGTCCAGTGCTGCTTCCATGCGCAAAGTAAATGGTTGGAGCTCTGGACTTAGGAAAAAGAAAGTGTTGGTCTTCAAAGCATTTGTTAGGTCGTGGTAGCTGGCGCGCGTGTAAGTGTTTGTCAATTACTATGGCGCGGCTACCAGGCTTGTTAATTGATACCCGTTGCTTTTGAGAGCTGGCGCGCATGAGTATTGGTTGATGAAGCATGCGGCGCAACCCTTGCTAACTTCAACTTGCAGTTTCGTTGTAATTTTAGGCGAGAAATTTCTTCGAATTTTAAATTCTGACAGGTTGGCGCAAATGTTGTTGATGGTGACCCTTGAGTTGGTTGTTGACACGGCGATCATTATGTTGTCACTGACGGTTCGCCTTTGTCAGCTGAGTGTGGCCCAGCTTTAGCGATGTGCACACAGTCGTGTGGCTATTGTAAAATATTGACCCTATGGTGTGACTTCTGTTGGTTAGCGCAAGGTGCGCGCGTCTCTTAAGCCATGAAGAGTTTGTATTTATAGTGTTTAAATCTTTGTAAACTGCTGTCTACAATAGTTGCACGTGTTAATCCACTTTGAAAAGGTATCGCGAATGAGAATTGGCATAAAGTTGCGTCAGGAATAATGAACTGGAGATCCGAGCCTGCGCTAATCCTCTGGTGTGACATAACAACAATGTGGCATGACGCAAGGAGATGTGGCTTGTCTTGAAGATTGTAGGTGTAAGCGAAACTTTATTTCAGTCAATGCGTTTTTGCGTATACCCAAAGTGGTGCGTGCATTTGTAGCACAGTTTACGTTTTGTAAGCGTTTTCACATATGGCTAAGCATGCGCATACGGGTGACACGCACGCTCGTATGTAAAGCAGCAGGGTCGCGTGAAGATTAGCGTGCTTATGTGCAGCAGCAAGGCTCGCATGGAGGCTGGGATGATCGTATGTAGGACAACAGACTCGTATGGAGATCGACGTGTTGGTATGTAAAAAAGCTTGTGCTTGGCGACTTATGTGCTCGTAAGTAATGGAATATGCGCGCGAGGTGACTAACGTGAACGTAAGTGAAAGAGCATGCGCCAGCCGGCGACTTACGTGCTCCTATGTAAGAGAGCATGCGCCAGCCGGCGACTTACGTGCTCCTATGTGAGAGAGCATGCGCCAGCCGGCGACTTACGTGCTCCTATGTGAGAGAGCATGCGCCAGCCGGCGACTTACGTGCTCATATGTGAGAGAGCATGCGCCAGCCGGCGACTTACGTGCTCCTATGTAAGAGAGCATGCGCCAGCCGGCGACTTACGTGCTCCTATGTAAGAGAGCATGCGCCAGCCGGCGACTTACGTGCTCATATGTAAGAGAGCATGCGCCAGCCGGCGACTTACGTGCTCATATGTAAGAGAGCATGCGCCAGCCGGCGACTTACGTGCTCATGTGTGAAGACGCTTTTTAGGCTTTCATCGGTGTGCGTGAGGGTCGCTCGCTGCGTTTTACCGATTGAATGTATTGCCTATCCTGCAAATAAGTTGACATGGTAAATTGTAATAAAGAGTGATGTGGAAAGCGTTATACCAAAGCTTCGTCCTTAGGAGGTGTTTGCTCTATGCATCCGTATTCCGCGAAATGTGAGCAATTTGGACCCCCGAGATGGTGTTGCACCATGTTAGTCTCTCAATTTATTGCCATTAAATAAAATGTTAGTAACATTAAACCTGAATAATAATACTAAGCAATGAAACTTAGTATGTGTCGCAAATACCGCAAGATTAGTAGTCGTTAAGATGGTGAACTAGTAACCGTGTCTTTGAATAATTTCATTTGCTAGACGTTAGCCAACTTCTTGTTATTGAAAGAAGTATCTAACACCGGCTTTCAAAATAAACCAAGTGATCCCAGGCCAGTAAATATGTGTATTGTCTATATATTAATCAAAATGAATATATGCCTCTTCATGTTTAAAATTCATGCGCAAACTGTTGGAGTATACAAGAAGGTGCCGAAGTCATGGCACTTAAATTTAATATAAGTGTCGCTTGAGCTTTTGGGCTATTCACGAGAAATATTATAAATTGTGATGGCAAGGATAAAGCTTCGTTTTGTATTATGTCCAAAAATTTATTTGTTGTATGATAACAAATAAATCTTCTGATATATTCTATGTACCCCTAGTTCTTATATGACAAAATAATGGCTCCCTTAGATTTGTCCATGACGAAATGTGTCTGCTACTACGAGATTAAAAATGTCCTTGTATAATATTTAAAGGGGTCATTTGTGTGAAAAGTAAGAGATTTGTGGGGCAAACTTCAAAAACTCGTGAACCCCCAGATGAGTACAGACACCTTTTAATTCTCCATAAATACCTTTACTTTATTTTATTTGTCTGTCAATCAAAGGTGGTGTAGTTCGAATCCATCTACATGTAATATTTCATTTAAAAGGTCTAGTTGTACTAAAGGTACATGCAACCTATCAACTGTTCATGTCAGAAAGTCAACAACCCCCCCTTTTTTTATAAAAAAAAGGCATTTTGAGTGGTTTTGAAAAGGTGGTTATGTGAACATGACTTGTGAGTGGCGTGGTTGTTTTTCACCATTTCAAAAAGTGATTTCCGTGAAAACCCATGTGGGAATCCGTTTAAAACTGGAGGTAAGCAAGTTAGATGTAAAGTATGTATAGCGCGCGAGCTATAAACCAAGACAGCAATTGGCCGACAATCTCTTTTAATGAATCTGTTAATTAACTTTCAATACTTCACATGCAATCTAATAATAACTGACAATTTTCACGTGACCATGCATTTCAAAGATAATAGTTTGAATTGAATTGATTGGACCTCCTCTTCACAAATTGAATTGATTGGACCTCCTCTTCACAAACTGATCAAAACTTTGAACTTATGAGACATCACATGTGTTACTGACACAAGCTTATTAATGAGCTGTTTAATAATGTTGACACCTGGAATGATATATCAACTCGTGCGAGTGCGAGCCGGTGGAGTTTGCTCAGTGTGCGCAAGTATGTCGCGCGAGGTGTAAAGCAAGTATGTCGCGCGAGGTGTAAAGCAAGTATGTCGCGCGAGGTGTAAAGTAAGTATGTCGCGCGAGCCGGTTGAGTTTGCTCAGTGCGTGCAAGGAGTAACGCAAGTATGTCGCGCGAGCCGGCGGAGCTTGTTTGGTGCGCGCAAGGGGTAACGTAAGTAAGTCGCGCGAGCCGGTGGAGCTTGCTCATTGCGCGTGGGGGGGGGGGGGGGTGTAAGGTAAGTATGTCGCGCGAGCCGGTTGAGCTTGCTCAGTAAGTAAGTATGTCGCGTGAAGTGTAAAGTAAGTATGTCGCGCGAGGCGTAAAGTAAGAATGTCGCGCGAGGCGTAAAGTAAGAATGTCGCGCGAGGCGTAAAGTAAGAATGTCGCGCGAGGTCTAAAGTAAGCATGTCGCGCGAGGTCTAAAGTAAGCATGTCGCGCGAGGTCTAAAGTAAGCATGTCGCGCGAGGTCTAAAGTAAGTATGTCGCGCGAGCCGGTGGAGGATGTTCCTTTGTAGGATTTTGCCCCCTTCTTTGTGTAAATGTTCAAAATGAATTATTAAATAATACAATGAAAAAGCCTGTGATGTGGTCCCTACATGTAATGTGCCAGCCATTTTTTCAGGCTAGATGACAAAATTGGTCTGCCACATGCAACATGCAGAGTCATGGTTTCGGGCATTATGACAAAGTGAAATCATAACTCTTTTATTTATTATATAATAATAATTTAATCGATGATAATTTTCCAACTCTATTGAAAACATTAACAGATCTAGGAATCTGTTGTGATGATTTTAATACGTGAAAATCTGTTGTGATTCCGATTAAAATTCTTGTTTAAAGCTTTGTGTGAGCACATATCAAGTGTATTATGAAATCGACATATCACTCAAAAGAAATTCAGATCTGAAGTTTTTGATCGGGAATCGTTTGTAAAAAACTCAGAAAAACAGATCTGAAAGATGGAAGTAGAGAAGAAAACCTGTTGTGAATCTCTTTGGATGTAGATTTTGATACGGTGGGCGCCAATGAAGAAACACAGATCTCACCGCCGGGATGGTATGTCCGGTTTCTCTGAGTGGGTCAGAATCACACCTTGTTCCTCTTCTTCCACCGAGATCTGCAAAGGAGTAAAGAGAAAAGTGGAGCTGTAGAGATTCCCGGTAGGAGAAGATTTCTCCTGTTTCCAGCTACCAAAGTGTGTGGCTCCATCTGCTCCCCCTATTCAAGAGGTGAAGACCTCTTTATATAGGGTGATATGGGCCTCCCCTAACCTCAATGGGCCAGGCCCAGTTAGGGGTTATCTCTACAAGCCCCGACCCAAAGTAGTGTAAACTACAACGCGTTGGGCCTCGCGGTTGGGTTAGTAACAACAATAATAAATAATTAATATAAAAGCAATAAGTAACGGGAAGTCCGACCGCTCGGGTCGGGTTTAGTACCATACCCCATCAATAGTGTTATATGGTATTATATGGTGTTACATATTGTTATACGGTGTTTATATGGTGTTATATAGTATTATATATAGTGTTATAATACACTTCTCACACTTTAGGCCCTTTTTACACAATCCTTACCCTCTATTATTAATCGCATAGTAATCGCTATTTATCGCAAGTTTAATCGCTTTATCGCTATCGCAATCGCACCCGCAACTCGAATTACGCATTTTGGTTATTGTTATACGTGTGTGTGCCTTATGTGTTACTTGTGCATGTTTATTTATGTAATGTGTGGTAATCAATCGAAACGTAATCGAAAATCAATCGCAATCAAATCGCAAATGCTAAACGAACACGAAATAAGGATGCTTGTATGTTGATATAGTAGTTGGGATTAAAAGTAATTTGACTAGGAAATTCTCTCGCATCACAACGCTCGCAATCGCAATCGAAACGGCGAAACTTATCGCGCCGAACACTCAAACTAGGTGACTGATCGATCGGACGAACAGCCGATCGACCAGCAGTTCGATCGAGTTGCAGCTCGATCGAGCGGCCAATCGACCGGACTGCCAACCGATCGACCATCCCCTTTCCACTTTGGGTAACCCTATAAATACCCCATGTCACCATCAAACTTTCCACTTTTGCTCTCTGACGTCCGACCAGCGCTCTAACCTTGCTTTTTCTCTGATTTCTCGCAATTCCGGTAAGATCTCAACCTAAATCTTATACATCTTTGATCTACACACGATTCTACACCTTTCTATCTTTTAAATCTTAACTTTTAACCGTGAAATCATCGAGATTCAAGGTGTTCTAGGATGACGTCATCATGTGTTCTTGAGAACTTCATGTTTTGGCCTCAATCCACCAAGAACAACTTAGATCTAACCAATTTCCACATAAACAAACAAAGATCTTTCATAGATCTAAACATATTCACAATAAAATGGATTGAAAGATGGTTTTTCAACTTTCTTTCAACTCTTTTACACCCAATGCACTCAAAAACCAATAAATCGGAGCTTGCACTGACTCCCTACTCATTCTTGTGGTTGTGTTGGTCCAAGATCTGGATTCTACCCACGAGGTTTACCGATTTCGGGTTAAACATGGAACACCGTCTCGAACAGTTAACTAATCGGATTTGGGTGGTTCCTGTCCGATCAGGAGTACCAAGTATTGACGAGGTTTCTGTTGCTTAATACGTTATCAAAACATCTCGATAAAACGACAAACTATCAAAACAACCAAGTGTAAGACGAACGGAACGACAAGGACAGAATGCCGTCCGATCGGACTACCATCTGATCGGACTGTCGTCCGAACGAGTTGTCACCCGTTCGATCTACACCTTGGTCCCACACTTAACTTTTGTTTTCAAGACCTTGAAGGATGAACATTGAACGAAGGCCTGACCGATTGGGTTACCATTCGATCGGACTACCACTCGACCATGTGTTGTTCTGACTTCAACACTTAAACAATTTTCAACATGTTCAATACACGAGGGATGCCACCCGATCGAACAACCGTCCGATCGAGTGACAACCTGCTGTGAACTTGTTCTCGCTGAAATGCCCAACCTATCGGGCTGTCGCCCGATCGAACGGTCGTTCGATCGATCGACCTGAAAGATAGAGGTACTTCAATGTTTTCAAAATGCTACAACGAAAACTTCAAAAGACAAGCCATTATACACAAACACATCCTTCCCAAAGGAAGTAACAATCCACTCGAACGGTCATCCGACCGGACGACCGTCCGAACGGACTGTCACTCGAACGACGTGCTGTCCGATCGGACTACCATCTGATCGAACTGCTGTCCTACCCAATTGCACTCTGTATCATTTTACGCGTCGCTTATCGTTATGCTATCAATCTGTTCAGGCTAACCCTACTCTCTAGCGCTCCCTTCAATCCATCAATCGCTGTGAGTACACTCGAATCCCTTTTTGCTTTACGCACTTTTGGGTGTTACATACGTTACTTATACAAAATCACATCGAACACACTACGCAATACTTTAATCGCTAACCAATTACCGCATGTTATACGTGAGTTAATGAATGCTTGTTTGTTATGTTTACACATGGAATGTTGTCTACCTGCCTTAGCAACGATAGTACTATTAGTTTGGACTCAGCACATGTTCACTCAGGGGTTGTTAAGGACAATTACCTACATGGCTCACAGTGGTGAGTGTGTATCGCGAACTGCCTTGGGCAGTCAACCCGCAGTCATTGGTATCGATAGGTTCATGTCGATAACTAACATGCCTCATTTTACATTGTGTACGTGCTGGTTATGCGTAACGATTTCGAACTCTATATGCTATTATCAAACTTGTATGCTCACCTTTACACTATGTGTATTGACGTTTACTTTAACGTATGTGACAGGTGCTTAGGATGCTTATTTGCTTTCTTTGCTGTGAAATCGAGGCTAGGAAAGACCTAGGTCAACAATAAACAATTGTCTGTAATAAAAATCTGAGTTGTCGGAACAGAACAATTTGACTAGATCTTTTCTGTAATAATTGTATTATCATTTATGACATGGTATGGGACGTGTTGCTTTAAATATTTGGTAAATATAGTTGTTATGGAAACTTCTGGACAATCTGTTTCGTTCAGTGCCATGCCCCGATGTTTCCGCCATCGGTTGGGGTGTGACAATACAACTTAAAGGGTTGAAAGGTAAAAGGTTCGGAATTGACCAACTGTCGTGAACAACAAAAAACATGAGCCAGTGCCTGGTTACATCACACTTTACGTGTGAACTCCCCCACTCAGCCGCAAAAGGAGCATGTGGGGAGACACATCCTTTTACCCACAGATCCGAAACCTTTAACCTACCAAAAAGGGCAAGCCCTCCACTGCAGCCATTGATTACTAGTCAAAGGTTACTTCTTATAGCTGGCCCCTTCTCTATAAATGACAATACATTGTCACTCAGCCAGACATTCCGAAAACCTCACTTCTTCTCTCTAGAAGTTGCTAGTTGCTACATGCATGTTCTATTCTTCACTCACTTCAACACTATCACATTGCATACAAACATTCTGGGTTGAATATTCTTCAATCCAAAATTGAAAGCAATCAATAACAAAGTGATCCAACCCTACGTATTGCATACGTGGAGGGACCCCGCGACCTACGTTAGGCAAACTAAAACCGTTGAACTCTTTTGCCTAATTAGTCTAACCACTATCTTTGGTCTTACATTTGTTGTAGCAACACATATCAATATTCCAAGCCAAAAAGAACAATCAAATATGATGTTGACTTTGGCTACAAATTGCAAAAAGGTTGACTTTTTAAAAGACGAAGACACTACAACGATATACGCATATATTATAGATATTATGATGAGTTTAAATTATAAAGGTAAATATATAACCGACATTTTATTCGGTATTAATTTACACTACGTAAAAACTACAATATATTCGTTCTCACCGGTAAACCTAAGAATAAAGCAACTCCGCCTATTCCCAAACTTGAACTAAAAGTAATAGTTGGATATTTCCCTGGATCTTGAACCTGTTTAGAACCTGTTTCCTTGATCAAATGTGAAATGTTCAAAAGATGGATTATCTTTGATCAAATTATCAAGACAACATAGTTATCCCATTTTGGCGGTAAAGCCTCCAATAACTTCTCACACATTTTAGTCTCAATGTAATGGTCAATCCCATTGTTTGTTAACTCTCTCATCAGATGAAAATAGCAAATTGTTTCCTTAGAAGATCAACCTTGTTCTCTTTCATGCCCTTCAAACCTGTGATTCAAAGCATCCTATAGTTCCTTTAAACTCTTATACTTCCTAGAAGTATGAAGAGTTTTCCTTTGTCAAAGGCTGTTAGTTATTTTAGTGTAATCGGGATTAAGTTGGTGTTCAAAGGGAATTATGATATACATCAAACAAGTTAGGAGGCGTGGAAGTGCACGCTTGTTCGAGTGGTTATAATTTCGAGTGTTCGAGCATAGTCCCAAATGGGAGATTTCAAGGGGCAACGCCCTCTTGGCGGGGTCTAGGGGCAGCACCCCTAGGAGCAGGGTCCAAGGGGCAGAGCCCCTGGCTGGGGTTGATTAAATTGCTATATTGGAAGTGCCTTAGAAAAAATAATTTTGTAAAAATTCGTCATATTTTTAATTAAAAAATAAAGGCAGATTTGCAACAATTTAATTCAAAATTTAAAATTAATAATAATTGCCTAATGGCAGTTATCTGTGAAGAATCCCCAAATTCAAAATCAAGGGTTTTGACCATTTTTTACTAGTTCATCACGAATTCTCAATACGCATACTGGTGTTCTATTTCTCTAATTTAAAGTTGTATCCGATTGAATTATTCGGTAGAAACCACCGAAATAATTTGATTTGAGAATAATTACACGTCTCTCTGGTTTTATAAACTTCCCCAACAAAGACATCGTGATTGCAACATGACCTTTCTTCTCAGCCTCATAATTCTTTTTTTTCTGAGTCATCCATTTGTATAAACGTTTTTGGTGCATCAACTCCATTAAACAGTGTCTTTGGAGTAGTATACCCTTTAGTTGTGTAAATCCACATTTTTGTATCATTGTTGCAAATGAATAATTCAAAATGTTCTTTCCAACCCTAGAAATCATAAAGCTTCATTAGCAGTGGCGAAGCTTGAAAATTTCCACCGGGGGATCGGAAGTCACCGGACCTAAAAGTATGTACTTAAAAAATATTTTTATAAAACCGGGGGGTCAAAAACATATATACCTAAAAAATTCTATACGAAACGTACATACATAACACTACTGAGCGAAAAGTTCGGGGGGTCGGGCGCCCCCTCCGCCCCCTTCATAATTGCGCCACAGTTCATTAGCCTCGGTGGTTTGTTTGAAGTTCCTATCTCATTATCGAAGTTTAACATCGATGGCACATTCAAAATTACTTGCCATGTTTGAAAGTTGAGAAAATTTTGTCAACTTCAAGATTAAAATCGCACACAGTGAACTTTATGAGAATTTAACAAAGTCACAAGAAGTACCAAATTGATCAACTCTGTGATTTAACAACGTCTCAAAAAGTTAATCAACACTAATTTTCTAGATGCGGATTTAGCAATACAACACAATCACAATGATGTAAATAAGTTTCTCATGTCATCATCAAAACTGATTCCGAAAGTTCTGAAACTTGTAACCCCCCCCCCCCCCCCCCCCCCCACACACACACACATATGTGACTAAAGTTGCATCCACTAGACCTCATGCGACTTTACAAAGTTGCATGTGGTAGCAAAACACTATCCTCAAACAATTAACTCTTGTATATACCCCTCCCTCCTTAAAGAAAACTATAATATATATACCCCTCCCTCCTTAGTAATATATGTGATACCCCCTTCTATCTTATATATGCATGTGCTAACTTACATGGCTCCACGATATGTTTTTAATAACATATATAAGTCCTTTTTAAAGTGAGCTCAACCCTTGATCTAAGATGCTTTTATTTGCTGGAAATTGAACATAGATGTGGTTAGGCAGTGGCGGAACCAGAACCTAATCTCAGGGGTGTCCCACACCTAATCTCAGGAACATCTGCAGACCAACAGGAGAAGCTTTACAGCAGCTGATGGGCATTATAACTCCACAAAATCCCTGCAGAAACATGCTCTTAACTCTTAGGGGTGTCCTCGTACTTGTTTTGGGGTGTCCTAAGTCTAAAAATCGAAAAAAAATAACAAATTTACACTACCCGAAAAAAGTTGAGCCGTGTCCCGGGACCAGGCTGCTTGTGCACTGGGTCCGCCCCTGTGGTTAGGAACCAATGGCACACGTTCTTGATCTCTGATTTTAGTTTAGTTACCTATTTTATATCAAATCTGTTTAATTAAGAATATTTTTTTAAGATTATTTGTTAGTTTATGCTAATTATTATTATTTTTTAAATTTATTACCTAGCATGGCCGTCCCTGGAGGTGGGCGGGGAGGACCACCGGCTAGGGCCCGATATTTCGAGGGGCACGTTTTTTTATGAAAAAAACCCGATATGTATATGTAAAATATTTTTTTAATAGGGTACACCCATACAAACACCAACATAGGCTTCCTTACAAAACTATTCTTATGGTTTAGATTAGTTATTAACCCCTTTGGGATTAGGTTTAGACCTTTAGCGAGCCCAATACCCAATTTCGTTAAGGCCTATGGGCAAATTTTTTCGAGCTCAAACAGGGTACACGAATTCTCAGGGTCGGCCCTGTACCTAGAACTATGAGTTTTTTTCAAACGAAAAGTTATAGGCTTTCACGCTAATGTAACACCACTTATTTTTTCGTTAACCTGGCCTAATTTGACCCGACTCATTTTCTTGCCTCGTAATGAAAATTTATGCATGGAACTGTTATCTAGGCTCGAGTTTTGAACCATCCTAAGATTATATCTTTCTTTATCACCATTGGTACCTTGACTCCAAGTTAACCAAATAACCTTGTCAAGGCCATTGGTAGAACACTTGACAGATTTGTGAAGAAACACATAAATCATCACTTTACAACTTGTTAAAATCAAAAGAAATTACGGTAGAAAAGTTGTCGAAAAAAGTTATTATTAAATATAGTGAAAATAAATAAAATTATATAGATGGAATACTTTAAAAAGTTAAAAGGAAGAAAGAAACTGCCCGATTACATGCCATACATCAATATCTATTAAAAAAACTCGATTATGCTCCATTGCTAAAGCTGTAAATACATATCAATATTCCAAGCCATGAAAGAACAATTATATATGAAGTTGACTTTGGCTACAAATTGCTAAAAAAGTTGACTTTTTCTATACAAAGTTGTTAGAAGACGAAGACACTACAACGATATATGCATATATTATAGATATTATGTATTATCTATGATGATTTTAAGTTTAAAAATGAATAATTAGCCGACATTTTATTCGGGATTAATTTTACGCTATGTAAAAACTACAATATATTCACTTTCACGAGTAAACGAAATCATTTGTAGTGGTGATTATTGTAACCCAACAATTGATGTATGTATGTATGTATGTGTTTGCTATTTTAAAAATAGCTTTTTAGGTTGGACCCGAAAGCGCCATCGAGAAAGAGGGCCACCTCGCACCAAATCGCTCCACGTCGGACGTGAGCACAGGAAAGAGGACCGAAGAATCGGGAAGTACTCATCGGTTGAGTTAATCGCTTGTGAGAGAGCGGGAAGTCATGCAGAGAAAAGGCATGCAGGAGGTGGGGGAACACAGCCCCGTTCATGCAGGAGGTGCAACTTTTTTTCCTTGAGGCTTCCCTCGTGCCCACTCCGACCACCCTTATAAGAATTAGGAAGTGTAAAGAATATCCTTAGATCAACACAAGCCATTTATAGTTTTTAGCTTGAAACGTATTTGTATAAACACAATATACACCTGATATAATGTAACATTTGTTTGTTTTAGAAATAAAATATATGTTTAGCAACCACTTACATAATTAAAAAAATGAAGATAAATAAAAGAGTAAATTGCTAAAATCGTCCCTGAGGTTTGGGTTCTTTTGCCATTTTTATTCAAAATGAGTTTTTTGTACCATATTGTCCTTCACCTTTGCAAGTTTTTGTCATTTTCATCCAAATGCCTAACTGGGTTAGAAACAACTGTTTGATGAGGTTTTTTTTTTTTTTTTTTTTTGAATTTCACAAGTAAAAGGCCTGAAGTCTAATTTCTTTTTAAACCTAAAACCATCACCCATCTACACCATATTTCTGGCCAACTCTCCGACAGTTTTAAAACCAATCACGGCAACCATTTTCCATCTGTTTCGTGTGACACATCAACTCTATTAAACGCGAATAAATTGGTGCTTTATGTTTTGACTGTAACTGAACACATTCATCAAATCATCATCCAATTTAATCTGAATTCAAGACCCCTTTTTACCGATTTCGTCAATCATAAATGCACCTCAATGACCTTCGGCGGACCTTTCTGAACATTGAATTGCTCTCCATTTCTTTTCATCTTACCTCTGCAACATCGAATTGATGGATGATGATTTCTATTCAGATATTAGATCAGCACCTAACAAACACAACCACAACAAGACCACCACTGCAACTGCCACCACTAACCACCATAACCGCCACAATCACCAATATCAACCATCATCCCCATCATCAACGCCACTACCAGCCGCCATAATCATAAACCCGTTTAACGATAGAGTGATGGAGATAGTTGTCAGATCTGATGAAGGGGAGATGCGAGGATGACTTACAATTGTGAAAACGACCATTACCCTTCTCACCTGAAATCATTCTCAGATCTGGAGGAGTAGACTTATATCTGTTGATAGTTGATGGTGTTGTGTGGGTGACAGTGGCAAAGATGTGGCGGAGGACGTGGTTACACTGTGGTGGGTATTGGGAGACGTGGCGGAGATGGGTGACGGTGGTTACACGGTGGAGGTGAGTAATGGTGGTGAGTGGTAGTTGATGGTGTTTGTTGTGTAGGTTGTACAAAGAGAAAGCAGAGGGTGATGATTTTAGGTTTAAAGAGAAATTACATTTCAGGCCATGTACTTGTGAAATTTCAAAAAAAAAAAAAAAAAAAACTCATCAAACGGTTGTTTCTAACCCAGTTAGACATTTGGATGAAAATGGTAAAAAGTTACAAACTTGGAGGGCTATTTGGTACAAAAAGTTTTTTTGGACGAAAATGACAAACATGCCCAAACTTCAGGGACGATTTTGGCAATTAACTCTAAATAAAATGCATCGGTTTGGAAAAAGTTATTTTGCTTGTATTGGAATATATTCAAACGTGTGGTGTTATTGCATTTGTCTAATCACGTCGTTAGTTAGTTACCTTAAGACATAATTGGAATGAGTTTGACATCTTTACATACATATACATGTATATAAAACTCACTAAACTAGTGAGTTAAATTTGTAAACTTACACCTAAAGATATATATAGATTAGATATACATATGCATCATACTTCATTACAAATCACTAAATCATACATAAAGAACTGACTATCTTCAAACTCATTAATATATAAAATGGATATTCTGGTGTAAAATTTGTCTCTTTTATCAAAACTTATATTGTTTTTTTACACAATTCAAGTTAATGCTATTTAAGGAGAGATGTGTTTTTTTCTTTTTACCAAAAGACCCAAAGGGAGTCATTTCATCATGATTTTACCAATTTGAAAACCACCCAATGGATTGAAACTTTAAAGTAATAAAAATTATGAGTCTCCAATAAGATTCAAACTGCCTATACTAAAATAGCTTCCTAACCCCCCCCCCCCCCCCCAAACTTCACACCTATATATAAAACTCTGACACAAATTTATGACTTAGCAAACATCTCTCACTCATTTCTTCATCCATGGCTCCATGCCCTTCATTCAATTCTCTGTTCCTATGTACAACATCATGAACAACAACATTTAACAGAAGAAATAAGAACAAAATCTACACCAAAAAGTTTGTTTTGATCTTTCATTTGAAGCTTATTTCCAACCGCTTTTGTTCATCTACCAATGGCCATTTCAAAGTGTGTAAACAACAAGAAACACCAACACCACCAATGTTACATATCTGTACCTTCAGAGATCATCAACTCTCTCTCATCTAACTCACTCCACTCTCTTCTTCTCTCTCCCAAAAAAGCTTCAAAGACTGCAACTTTTTCAAGATCAAAGCTTTTCAAGAACCCCAAAACATGGTTTTTGTTCCTTTTTGTTTGTGGGTTTCTGTTTATGATGAAGTTGTGGTACAATTTTGACCCTTTTAACCCAAACCCATGTGGGATTGTCCCCCAAAAGGTGAGTTTAAGCTTGATTCCAAATGGGGTTTTAAAATCTTTGAATAAAGATGAAGAAAAAGATGAAGAGTTGAAGGGGTTTTGGAAACAGCCTGATGGGCTTGGGTACAAGCCTTGTTTGGATTTTAGTAGTGAGTATAAGAAACAAAGTGTTGAGATTTTGAAAGATAGAACAAAGTATTTGGTGGTGGTTGTTTCTGGTGGTATGAATCAACAAAGAAACCAGATTGTTGATGCTGTTGTGATTGCTAGAATCCTTGGTGCTGCTCTTGTTGTTCCAATCTTGCAAGTTAATGTTATTTGGGGTGATGAAAGGTATTTTGTTAATTTTTTTCCTTTTTTTTTAAAAAAAAGTGTTCCCTTTTTTTTCTAGTTTTGATTCACCTCTTGTTCAGTTGTTATATGTCAAAAAATAAAATAAATTTATTATTTTTCTATTTATTTTTTGAAAATTTATACAAAATCCTGTGTCTTTTGAGTTGATAGTCATCCTTTTTTGTTAATTTTTTACCTTTTTTAAAAGCTTGTTCCTTTTTTTTTCTAATTTTGATTCACCTCTTGTTTAGTTGTTCTATGTCAAAAGAGTATAATATAATTTATTATTTTTCTATTTATTATTTGAAAAAATTTATACAAAATCCACTGTCTTTTTGAGTTAATATTCATCTTTTCTTTTTTGGCTTTTTTGTAAATTTCAAATGCCCTGCTACTAAAACTGTCCTTTATCAATTAAATTGCCCTTTTGAAGCACCCTTTTGAGTTGTCATCATTGATCTTTCATGGTGTCAGGTTTATCTTATATCAAATAATTTTTCAACAATTATTTACTGTCAAATATTCCATTTCTCATAAAATGTTTAATCACCCTGTTGTTTTTTTATCCAGTTGATCCCATTTTTTCCTCAAAATGTAGCTATATGACAATTTATTTCATTTTTGCAGTGAATTTTCAGATATATTTGATGTAGAACACTTCAAGGAAGCTCTAGCAGATGATGTGAGGATCATCTCATCATTACCATCTAACCATTTGATGTCAAGACCAGTGGAAGAGAAACACACTCCCCTTCATGTTTCCCCTCAATGGATTCGGGCTCGATACCTCAAAAGGGTAATTAACGATTCAACGTTTCAACATTCGAATTTTAGCTAAAATACGCGGTTTACCAAGTCAAGTAGTTAATTTTAATGATTCCAAGATTCAAACTCTAGCCAAAAAATATCATACATTGTTGCATTTTGTCATTTATTAGCCGTCTGTTGACCGAGTAAATGATCTTACGATAACGCGTGTTTTTGTTTGTTAATACAGATGAAAAGGGAAGGCGTTTTGTTGTTACGCGGGTTAGACTCGAGGCTGTCGAAGGATCTTCCTTCTGATCTCCAAAAGCTAAGATGCAAGGTATGCATAGGACTAATTTGTCAATCATCAAAAGATGAGGGTGTCGAGTGTAAATACGCGTACGACTAAAGACTCTTTAAGCACCAACATGATCTATGTTTATAACTTGTTTAGGTTGCGTTTCACGCTTTGCGATTTGCACCACCGATTCGTGAGCTAGGAAACAAGCTCACCGAGAGAATGAGGAGCAAAGGGCCTTATCTTGCTCTTCATCTTAGAATGGAGAAAGACGTATGGGTCAGAACGGGCTGTCTTCCGGGCTTGAGCCCGGAGTATGACGAGATAATCCACAATGAAAGAAAACGTCGACCCGAGCTCTTAACTTCAAGATCAAACATGACTTACCATGACCGAAAACTTGCTGGTCTTTGCCCGTTAACCGCCTTGGAGGTCACGCGGTAAACCTTTTTCCATCAAGGCAAAGCTTAATTATTACTTATTTGTAGAATTGGCAAGATGGGTTGGGCTGGCCCGGTCATGTTGGGCCGGGCCCATACACTTTATGGGTCAAAAATAACATCTACACTTCTACAGTCATCTTTATTCCTTTCTAATGATGTGGATTTGCATTTTGCAGGCTCTTGAAAGCGCTTGGAGTACCGAAAAACGGGCGGATCTTTTGGGCGGGTGGGAGCCCGTTAGGGGGTTCAAAAGTATTATCACCGTTAATGACCGAATTTCCTCATTTCTACAACAAAGAAGACTTAGCATTAGCCGGAGAGCTAGAACCGTTTGCAAAAAAAGCATCCATCATGGCGGCCATCGACTACATTGTGTCCGAAAACAGTGATGTGTTCATGGCATCTCATGGTGGGAACATGGGCCATGCGATCCAAGGGTATCGGGCGTATTCGGGCCATAAAAAGACGATTACACCCAACAAACGACAAATGCTATCTCATTTTCTTAACACTTCTCTTCACGAAGACGAATTCAATAGAATCATACTGGCTTTACATCGGGACTCGATGGGGCAGCCCGAGATTAGAACTAGCAAAGCAGGACGCGATGTCACAAAGTTTCCCATCCCCGAGTGTATGCGCAATGATTCGTCTTTCTGAAAAACATACAACATGATTCAACAAGTTGTTGGGAAGATATTCATTGTTTTGTTTATTATACAGATGTATACTAGTTAGTAACATGTAAATAAAAAATCATACAATAATACATATATATATAGTCATGTTAACCTCCCTATTTTTGAGATATAAAGCCAAGTATTATGTTGTAAGCTCATTTGGAAGTATTTAGAGATTATTTTTGGGCAAAAATTCCGCACCAATTTTCTTCAGTCGTGTCTCACTAGGTATGTAAACGAGTTAAAGTCAAGCCCAAGCTCAACTCGTTTAATTTCAACAAAGCTCGAGTTGGGCTTGTTTCAAACTCTACGTCTAATGATTGACCTTTAATTGTTTGTAATATTACAAGCTCGAATACAATATACACTCGTTTAGCCTTTTGAGCCTAGTCAAACTCGATATATGAAATCGAGCTCAGACTCGTGTATCAAATGAGCTTCATTTTAAATTGGGGTTGTTAAAACTCACTCAATGGCTTGATACACACACGCCTTTAGCAAATTGCTCTTGAGTAACTTATGAACGGCTTAGCCCGTTTATAGTAAAATGTTAAAAAAAAAAAACAATTTTGACTGTTAGATTTTCGGTTATAAGGTAGTTGTACGTGTGATGGTGAATGTTTTCTGTTGGGTCATGCTAGCTGCACACGCCCAAAATTATTTTCACACCCCAAAGCGCCGCGCTATGGCCAAAGCGCGGCGCTTCGATCGACAAAACCTGCTTCGATTGACGTTTGAAACATTCGTTACTGTTTGACAGACATAAAGCTGAGCATGATGTTTTGTCGTTAACCCTAAGCGCCGCGCTTTGGCCATAGCGCGGCGCTTCGACCCCAACTTTCACCCTTTTCCCCTTTTAAAAGCAACCTGTGACTCTGTGAGACATACATTTCGATCACACACTGTCTTCGATATATATTTCTTTCCACATTTCAGATCCGTTGTGTTTCTTCTCAAAATAACGCGCGGTTTTGCTGTATTAGTTACATCTCTTGAAAAAACGATGTCGTGGTTAAACAACTATATTTTCGGTCAATATTCTGACGAGACAGTTGTTCCAGATTCTTACGAGGGGACCGCTATTTCTGACTCGTATGAGAAACCGGTCTCGTCCAACTTGAGGGAGGCAGAGGTTGTATCAGGCATTCATTATCGTGATAACACGGTGACGCTGGATTTGAATACCCCTGTGGAGGACCCTTACGCACAACAAGGTTATTCGAATTTCGGTTACGGTGGCGAGTACAGCTTTGTACAGCAGGAGTGTGGTCCAAACGACAGTTACGGTTGTCAACAGAGCTTACAAGGTTATTCGAATTTCGGTTACGGTGGCGAGCACAACTTTGAACATCAAGTATATTCGGACCTCGGTGACGATGGTGAGCCGGGGGATGTGTCTGTTGACGAGGAAGGCTGTTACCCGGTTACGTTTTCGTTTGATACGACGCAGACCTTTTCGTCACGTAAAGAGTTGGTGCGTTGGGTACAAGACACGGCAAAAGTCAGTCCTTGTCTGTTGACCTTGTCCAAAGCGCCCCGCTATGGCCAAAGCGGGGCGCTTCGAGTGTGCAAAAAGACTAATGCCGTGTGCGAATAGACCAGGCCTTTCTGTTACATGATTCATAAAATCATAATATATTTTGTCATTCTGATGTGGCTTAACCATTGTAGATAGATTCTCTACCTTTTTTCTCTTATGTAATAATTTGTATTCATTATTTGAAAAGAGGGTGAAGACAAAAGAGTCCAGGACCACAATAGTCTGGGCCCATTGGTCCATACTGATTCTCATCCTTGTGGCTAGTGATGTAGGAACCTGGGTGGCAGGGCAGGTCAGACTGGTCCAAGCCAGGTGAGCAACAACCCATAAAGTGAGCTTCAGGTACAACTAAAGAGACCTTTTGCATTTTACCAACTTGGAGTAAATAATTTGAACAACAAGAACAAACAATAAATTGGTTTTGAGTGTGAATTTTCAAGGCCTCTCACATGGGTGTGTGGGTTCAGTTTAGTTATGGATCAAAATGGTTTTTTTTTTGTTAGCTCAATAATTGAACTGGCCTTTTCGGTTAGATTTTTGTATAAGTTCACCAGTGATAAATTAGTAACCGGAGATGGTGACATGTGATGATGACGAGAAATGTCATCGAAGTGTTGATTAAGAATGTACATATGCCGCATATATGTCCCTATACATTTAGTGTAATCATCAAGAATGTGGATTACAGGATATAAACATGACTAATAATGACGATTGGAGGTTAACATGTAGGCTATATGCATCGGAGCGCTTTTTCTTTTAACAAACTTAGCTACATTTCATACACTCAATGTCCCAAAACCATTTATATACTCGCGTCATAACTTAAGAGGTCGAACATATTGAACCAACGACGGACATTAACTGACAATTATTTATGTCATCCGTCCTTTGGACGGAAAAACAAACGTGGTGAGTCCACAAACATTAAAAACGATATACCTAATTTATTGTACCTATTCTCAACATGAACGATCCCTAAATTCTCTTGATGAAGATGATATGTAGGATACAAAGCTTGAAAAGTAGACAAAAAAAAGTATTATTGTCAGATCAAACCAACAAAACAACGTATTGAGCAACGTTACAAATTTATTCATCGTGACCCATTACTCTTACCGGCCAATTTAGCCAAATTTATTCTTCAGAAGAATCAAGATTATGCAAGCAAAATCCCACCGTAAAGGGAAGAAACAATTCGTCAATTTTGACCAGAAAGCGTGAGTCTTTTGCTTTCCAGTCGTTATTCACTCGCAAAAAATTGTTTTATGTTAAAACAGCTTGAACCCGTAAGCAGCAATCTACGGTTTTTTCCCTCCAACGTGGCAACTTCCCATGATGATATTCGTTCATCTGTCACTTTTCTCATGAACCATGTTCTTCTTGATCAGGGATTTCATACAAGTGGAGTTAGACATGACGACTCGCTTGTACAGGATTGCGGCCATAACGGTGAAAGAGCAACTACTTTTCCAATGAAGATCAAAGTCGGTGATACGAATTGTTCTGATGTAATTTTATCAGGTAGATCCTTCAACTCTGCTAACGCCTGCATAAATTTGTAACAGATTATGGATAACTGTCAACTTACCAAAATCAGAAACAAATTTTGACATTGTGTGTGTATGTAGTATATGTAAAGCCTTTTAAATCGGATGCGTAGGAAGACTCTCATAGATGACACTGTCCATGAATAGTAGTTACCAGTGAGTCTGTCACTACAACATTTAGACGCACCGTTGTATACATGTGCATCAAAACTCAGTACAAAAATGACTACCATTGTAATGTGTTAGACGCACCGTTATAATCGACAGGTCAAACCCTTTTGGTTTTTTAAAAAATATAAGCAAGACACATATCAATCTGGAGAGTATAACAGTCTAGATTTAGTGACATAAACTTTTTCTATAACAAATTTATAAGTATAGACAAGACATGATAATAAAAAAAATAACTATTGGAAACTTTTTTTGTATAAATTTACACAAAATCAAACGTGTGAACTCATTTTTTTCTTATGACTTTCACAACAACAACAACAACAACAACAACCATACCCAGTAAATCCCACAAATAGCTAGAACTATTGGTAGGGTCTGGGGGAGGTGGGATGTAGGCAAACCTTGCCTCTATCCTTAGAATAGAGAGGCTGCTTCCTGAGAGACCCCCGGCTCAAAAACAACAAACAACCATATAGACAAAAGAGAGATAAGTATATAGCGTAGCAGTAGTCAGATATATTATCAACAAATAACATGTAGTCATAGATACAAGAAAGTCATGATATATGAGGTCTACCTAAAGTGAGAAAGAAATCTATCCCCCCCCCCCCCCCCCCCCCCCCCAAGACAAAGGTAGGACACGTCCATACCCTCCCCTACAAGTCCTTAACCTTAATCCTACGTCTCCATGAACTCCTATCCTGAACCATGTCCTCGGAGAGGTGCAACTCTACCAAATCCTGCCTAAGTCGTTCATCCCAAGTCAACTTGGGCCTGCCTCTACTCCTCCTTCCTTCCACTGTCATGGTTTCCACTACTCTAACTGGTTCTGTCAATTGCCTCCTCTTCACATGCCCAAACCATCTCAATCTCCCCTCTTTTACTTTGTCCGATATACTAGCCACTCCTAACCATTTCCTAAAAACCTCACTTCTTATTCGGTCTAACATCGTGTGGCCACACATCCACCTCAACATCCTCATCTCCGCTACCTCCATCTTGCGTGCTTGTGTTTTCTTGATGGCCCAACAATCTGTCCCGTATAACATAGCCGGTCTAACTGCTACCCTATAAAATTTTCCCTTTAATTTAGTTGGGAACTTCCTATCACACAAAATCCCAGTGGCTGCTCTCCACCTACACCACCCAGCCTGGATGCGGTGGTATACGTCACTGTCTATCTCCCCGTCCCTTTGCACAAACGATCCTAAGTACTTGAACTTAGTTGTTTGTGGGACCACTTGACTTTCACAAAGAACATTATTTGCAATCTTGACATCAGTTGATGTCATCAATGAGAATTGATAATAATCCCGACTTTTATATAAACCTTCATCTATGTGTGTATATATATAAGTGCATGTGCTTACAATGCGTTGTTGTGGTGTGGTCCCGCGCTCAACTGCAGCTGCTGGTGTGTCGGGTGGTAAACCATGGTGGATTAACTTTGAAACGAGTGCAGGGAGAGTGGATAACCCCATGTAAACGACTAAGGTTGAATCAGGATCGGCTGCATTCTCTGCTACAAAAAGAGGATCGGCCCCGCCTTTTCTTGAGTGGCCGGTTAGAAACCGGACACTGTTTGCTATTCCCCTGTGTGTTAATGGAACACCCAATTCTGCTGCTATCCCGGAGGCAGCAGTTATGCCTTCAAAAATAAAAGTCAATGACTATTAGTGAAATCTATAATAAGCCCTTTATTTTACAACGCTACTTTTGGTTTCCTTCGTAATGCTCTGAATTAGAATTATAAACCAGTGTTGAACAACAAGGAAATTGTGATATCTACTATTCACCCTTGATCTTAGCTAGGTAATTTCAGTAATTTAGAAATATTTTTAAATTCTTGCCGAGCCTGCCAAAATTTGGAGCATCATTTGTATAACTGAAAAATTATTCTGGAATATATATATTATATATTTTAGTCTGACAATAAAAACATATTATTATAATCTACATATATCAAACTGATTATTTGAGTTGAAGTCAAAGTTTATTTGATAACTAATTTTAAAATTCCCTCCCTCCTCAAGTCCATAGTGGCAAAATACGTATTTGAATACATGTCTGTATATTATCAACTTCAAAATGATCGCATCAAATAGATGCACTACAAACAGAAAAATGATAGTCTTGACTACGTTTAGACGACTATTTTAATATTCATATTGCCATGATTGGCTATGGGGCTATTCAAATCGTCTGGCTATCAGACTATAATGTTTCGTGACATCAACTCACAATAATCAGTCTTTAACATTTACATAAAGACAATGTGTTTTCGATTCTCCGACTATTTGAGTGTCAAATAATCATGTTTTCACATCAACTACAAAAAAAAGAAAAAGAGAAAACCCCTTAATGTCCAAGGGCAAATTATTTACCCTTTCTAATACTTTACATTGTTAAACCAATCTTTACATTTGTTATGTAATTATGTATACTTTTATAAAATATAAGAATATCCACATCGTTCTTGAAGTAGAAAGTTGTAGTTCGTTACCTGGAATAACTTTAACTTGAATGCCTTTTTGTTGAAGAAAATCCATCTCCTCACCACCTCTTCCAAACACCTAAAAAACCAAATCGTTTCAGAAATTAGAAACCAGTGAATTGTCACAACGAGTTCTAAAAACAAAAAACTTGCATATGAAAAACTCACCAAAGGGTCCCCTCCTTTAAGCCTCACAACATTTGCCCCGACTTCAGCAAAACTCAAAAGCAACTCATGAATCTCCTCCTGCATACATAACCACACATTCCAAAAATAATTAGAAAACAAGGATATAAGAATAAACTCACAAACATGTTTTATGTAACCACACATTGCCCAAAAACAATTAGGAAACAAGAATATATGAATACACTCATGACTTGAAGATTTTAATCTTTCACGAGTTTAAAACATATCACAATTCACAACGGTTCAAGTGCGTACAACAAGCCAACTAAATCTTTTAAGAGATGGCAAGATGTTGCACCGCCACCCGCTTACACCATAGTTGCTGATAGCGAATAACGACAAGAGACCTATATGCTACATAGCGAATAGCGACCGCGACCGCTATTTTATAAATAGTGGTACACTAGAAAAAGAATTTTGAAAATTTTTATATGTATATTATATCAAAATACCCTGGTATATATGCTATTTTACATGTATATTTAACAAAAAACCTATATTCCAGCTATTTTATAGCTATATCTAATTTCTATTTACATAAAAAACTGTAGCTGTTTACGCTATCAGTCCCTATAACCCAAATAGCAACACTTCATCGATTCGCTACATAGAGCGCTATAGCGATCGCTATAGCCGCTATTGACAACTATAGCTTACACAGAGGTATGAGAGCGACAAAACCGTCGTCTTTTATAAGCTTGATTGGTTTATAGTCTATATATTCCAAAATCACAGTCCAGTTTGACTTATACTAGCCAATTAGGCCAATGGGTATGGGGGTCGGCTAGCCCCGGCTAGCTCCGGCGCCGAGCCCCCCACACCGCCCCCCTGTGCTTCGGCCCGGCCCAAACGACTCACACGGGACGAATGAGACGAGGCCCCACATCAAACAAAACTAGCCGTTGAACGGCACTTTTTAAAAAAAAAAAAAAAAATCATTTTTCAATTTAAATACCCAATATCTCAACCATTTTTATACATTTCTATCCTTTCTACTCCCATTCTTCTCCAATTCTCTTCCTTTTTTATAAAAACACTCCATATTTTTTATACCTTATTCTCTAAATCATGTATCCTTTCAACCCGAACAACCCCAACCCGAACAACCCCAACCCGAACGACCCCAACCCAAACAACCCCAACCCGAACCAACCTAACTTTTTTTCGACCCCCGCTTACACTCCGAGTATGGATCAATCGTGGGGGGCTCCGCCATTTCCTTTTTCGGGTTTCCAACAAACACCCAACGCATTCTCACAAGTGTCTCAACTCCAACAATACCAAGCGCTACAACAAATGATGCAACGCAACTCGTTTGAACAACTCCAATTGCGGGAGACTCCACCGGTCGTTGTCAAATCAACATAAACGACGACCCGGAATATGACGAGGACGTGTTGCCCATTCACGAGGCGGAACGTCCCACCGGGAGGGAGAAAGCAAAAAAAGAGGCGGCCGGAAAGCGCAAAGGGGCCGGCTCGAGTGGAGGGGGCGGCTCGAAGGCATCGGAGAAAATGGACGACTTGATAAACGAATTCCGTGGGTTCAAACAGTTCGCGGCCGAAAAATACACTCACAAGAAAACCGTGTCGGCCGACCAAGCTCGAGCGGAAGATTTTAGGATTATGACGTTGGATCTCGACTCGGTTCCGGAGGCGGAACGAGTGGTTTATCAGAAGATGAAGGAAGAAGTGATGAAAAAATGGTCGTCGTAGGTTGTTTTTTTATTTTTAGGAAATCTAATTTTTTTTTTTTCGGTAATTTTTTTTTTTAGGAAATGTAATTTTTTTTTATGTTATGAAATGAAATTATTTATGTTGTTTTATGTTGTATTTTTTAATTTTTATAAAGTTTTTATTAAGTTAATAAATTAAAACTTAGGAAATTATAAAATAATGAGGTGGGGCCGCATCCCATACGAGCCTCCATCCCCCTCAAATTTCATGGAGGCCCATCCCCACGAGCCGCCCACGTGGCGCCTACGTGGAGGCTCATCCCATTTGGGATGGGCCAAACCATACCCTTTAGCCTTAGTTACCTTAACCACAAAACTAAAATATAAAATATAAGGAATCAAGCAACCCTAAACCCTAATTCCATAAATCTTCAAGATTTCCACAACCCCTCTACCAAAAAAAATCTAAATGCATAACAGTTGTGCTCATAAAACACAAACCCTAATTAGTAATTACACAAATCTTTCAAGATCCCCAAACCCCATCACAAAACTACCAAAACCAACCCACATGATCAAAAACTTACAAAAAAAAAAAAAAAAAAAAAAAACTTTAACCAACCTGTGTTCTGCTATGGTACCCAGCAGTCTTCCCAACATAAAGCAACCTAGCATCCGGACCCACCAAATCCAACACATCATTAGACACCAATCTATCATACAACAACAAATCAGCCTTCTGGATCACCTTCAACGCCTTCAAAGTCAACAAATCCGGGTCACCCGGACCCGTACCCACCAAAAACACATTCCCAACACCCCCTTTACCCCCCTCCCCATCCCCACTTCCCCCCCTCTTCTCCCTCAAAACCTGCAACAGTTTCTTCAGTTCAGGAAGCTGAAGGGCAATTTCGTAGTCTCTAGTGGAGAAATTCGACTGCTTTTCACATGGGTTTTGGTTAAATTCGTTGTTGAACACCCAACTGTCACGTTGGTATCTTTCAACTGAGTGCTTTTCAGTGAAAGGTGAAGCAGAAGAAGATGTAGTAAAACGGATGAAAGTAGGGTTTGGTGTGGAGATTTGGGGGGTTTTGAATTGGGTTAGTGGTGAAGATGATGGGAGCTTAGTGATGAGAGCCATTGGGTTGTGGATGAATGTGCATTGGTGATATGTGTATGTATAGGTAGGTGGTGGAAGAAGAGAAATTGGGGTTGAGTTTGGAAGCTTTTGAGATTTGTGAGAAGGCAAAGGGAAAGGAAGTAGCTTTTGGGGTTGTGTGAGAGGCGGCTGTTGTGAACTTGTGTTTTGGAGATCTTGACGAACTAATTTTGTACTTGAGGTCCTTGTTTTTGAGTTCTCTATACCTTTTTTGGTTCTTGTGGTGTGGAAGATTACAAATATACCCTCATTTACATTGCAAAATATTTTAATATTCATCCAATAATAATCAAGTGTTCATCTAAACCAACTCAAATCTTTAAACTAATTATCTGAATGGTATCTGTGGTTTGCAAATATACAAAGAGCGTGAATGTGTTTTTGAAATTACACAAATGGTTCTTGTGGTTTGAGATTGTTTCAAAAGAAGCTCCAAGTCCGCATAAGAATCAATGGACCTCATCTATACCCGCAAGCTGATCGTAAATTCCTTTGAATTTTCTTTTAAATTCCCACACGGGGGGTAATACCTTAGTTAGATGTTGTAGTTAATCCTTTAAGTTGTGCACCCTCACAACAGTGGGATTTGGAGTTACCTTAGCAAATGCATCCTTAGTCGGGGATGAATTGAGAAGAATAATGGCTCTGCGATCGGTATATATGTGAGATTAGAAACATCATTATTATCGTTGATAATGGTGGGGTGTACCATCGACATGAGAGGCAAGATTCTGGTAAGATAGGATGTGCACAGGGTCGGCCTCAGGGGTGGGCAAGCCGCATCCCGGGACGAGGCCCGTTTTTTTCCCCGCGACACTAAATAATATAAGACATTTTCTACTAATATATAAATATTGAATAACACTTTTAAATGTTCATTTCAGTTTTTTATAAGGTAAATACATTTTATAAGATGAATAAAACTTTTAGCTGTTGTAATCAATGTCAATACCATGTCAGTACCATAACTTAGATTTCGACGTCTGTTTGAATGATAGTTTTCGTTCCTTAATATTATAAATATTATACATCTTTACCCTACTCACTCTTCATTAAACAAACCGAATACGATGTTTTTGTCCGATATAAATTTTACTCAAAACGGAGTTTGTTATTTAAATTTGACATCGGGTGTAAGTGTAGTGGTGTAAATATGAAATTAGGTGACCATTTGTCATTACATAAAAACCTTTTTTTTTAAATATACATTACGAAAAAAACTAAAACCAATATGTTTTTTGAAGTGTTGACGATGAAATAATTTCCATAGTTTCAAGATATTACAGATGGTGGTTGATATATCGATTGCTAAAAGAAGGTAACTGATGTCTGATGTACACTATCGAATGTAATTATTGTATTTTTCTATCTTGTTTAAAGCTTCTAGTTCCGTCACTGTATATATATTAGTTCATTGCTATAACGTTAATCGTTGTTTAAAATAAATTAATTTATATATTTCGGTAGGGCCAAAGGGTCTTTTTCCGACTCATACAATGTACTTGAATCCTCAGGACCGGCCCTGAATGGGCAAAATCTAGTTCTTCCCCAATAGAAGGTTAAAGCAAAGCATGGGCGGATCTACATGGAGACTAGGGGTAGCCCGGGATACCCCTCAACTTTTTTGGTGTAGCGTAATTTTTTTTTAAATCTCCGTTTTATTTATTAGGGATACCTCCAAGCAAACATTAGGATACCCCTGAATGTAAGTGAAGATAAGATGAAATGAAATTTCTAAAATCGAAAAAATCCGGTCACAAAATTTGCAGCGGCACCTCCTTGAAAAATTGTAGAAGATGAACGGAAAAGATAAAGTCAGGATAAACATTGGGAAAGTTAAAAGAAAGGAGCACGAGTAAAAAACGAATAAAAAAGCAACACACATCTCTAAAGTCAGAAGTCAAACTTCCTTTTTATTTTCTAAACATAGAAGTTAAATTCCGAATTACTTTATTTAATTTATTGCAGACATTGCTTGTTTCTTTTATTTATTTTACTTTGCTTATTTAACTTTTTTAAGTTTAGATTTACTTTACTTTATTTCGGTTTTTAACCTTTTTGTTGAATATATTTTTTATTACAAACCTAATATTATCTATAAAAAATAACAAAAAACATTTAAAGAGTATATAAACTTTTTTGATAATGTTTTGTGTATTTGGTGGACCCACTAATAAAAAAATGATAATTAACATGTGTTTTAGAAGGTAAAAATAAAATTATATTTGAATCCTATAATTAACTTGTTTTCAAGGCTCCTTTTATTAGCCGCACAGGGCCCTCAAAATTTTAGGGGTGATCCTGGTTAAAAAAATTGGGATACCCCTGAGTCTTTTTTCTAGTTCCGCCACTGAAGCAAAGTAGGGTTACGATGGGAGGAAGATGAAGCGACGTAGGGTTGAGCGAGGAAGGAGATTTTGTTTGGCATGTTGGCTAATACATGTAGACTAGAATGGTGTCCGTGTGATGCAACGAGAAATACAACCAATGCTAGGGTGTGCATGGTTCGGACGCATCGGTTATAATCCTCTATCGAAGCCAGAACCGAAGTCATTGGTTAGTCTATTTTATTAACCAATTGTTTTTGGTTAATCACTTTAGTTTATTTGGTTAAAGTGACGTTTTTCATTTGGTTCATATAATTTATTTTTGGTTAATGGGACAATTGCATATTTCCCCTTAAAAAACTGCTTAATTACGTATTTACCCAACTGAAAATTAAAATTGCTTATATCCCCTTCCTTAACTATTAAAATTGCATATATCCCTTCCTTAACTAATATAATTGCAAATTTACCCATTTTGATTTATTTTATTTTATTAAAAACAAGTTATATAATGACTTTTTAACCCTTATTTTTACTAAAACTTTAAAAAATACAAATTTATTCATTTTTACTAGTTTTTGTGGATTTTTCACAATTCTTTAAAAAAATACATATTTATTCATTTTTACTAAAACTTAAACACTGAAATAAACCGCTAAACTAGTAAAAATCTACAAAAACTAGTAAAAATGAATGAATATGAATTTTTTTTAAGTTTGAGTAAAAATAAGGGTAAAAAAGTCATAATATAACTTGTTTTTAATAAAATAAATCAAAACGGGTAAATTTGCAATTTTATTGGTTAAGGAAGGGAATATATGCAATTTTAATAGTTAAGAAAGAGGATATATGCAATTTTAATTTTAAGTTGGGTAAATACGCAATTAAGCAGTTTTTAAGGGGAAATATGCAATTGTCCCTTGGTTAATAGCCAAAACCAAACTTTGGCTAAAATTTTTGCTTAGAAATACATGAAATTGAGGTATAACTACATGAAATGGAGGTATAAAATATGAAATACATGAACCGGAGGTATAAAAGCGAGAAATATATAAAAATATGAATTGTTTGGTTTGGTTAATTTTAGTTAAATTAGGTTACAAACTCATAACCGGTTTTTGGTTAATTTGGTTTTCACTTGATCAGTTTTTGGTTATTTTGGTTCGGTTTCGTTTGTTTTTTATTAACGATTTAGTTATTGTTCACCCATATACATTGTTAATCACGTAACATATCATTTTTAATTAAAAAACTATAAAAATACTATATTCAAAGACAATAAATTGCTAGTTTTTTATTATGTAATATATATATATATATATATATATATATATATATATTAAATGAAAAAAAAATTTACATTGAAAAATCGTGAGGGTTGTTAGCTTTTATAAGGGAAAAAATGTAACTATTAACTAATTATCAATTATTTGGTTGAAGATAACAAAATTAAAGTGTAATTAAAATCCTTGGATTAAAGTGTAATTACTGTTATAAACACCAATTTACCCTCATTTATAAGTTCTTAACTTTTGTGTATCTTAAAATATCTTTTTAAATGCATTCGCGTGATGCAGCGGAAAACAAAGACACTACTAGGGTGTGCATTGTTAGGCTGGTTCGATTACTATACCAACTGAAACCGAAGTCACCGGTTAGTCCATTTTATTAACCAATCGGTTTTCGGTTAATTAGTTTGGTTTATTCGGTTAAATTGACAATTTTTGGTTTAATTCGTTTAATTTTGGTTAATAGCCAACTAAAACTTTTGCTTAAAATACATGAAATTGAAGTATAAATACATAAAATGGATGTTTAAATACACAAAATGGAGGTAAAGGTATAAAAGTTAGAGATATATGTAAATATGAATCGTTCAGGTAATTTTGGTTAAAACCGATAACAGATTTTGGTTAATTTGGGTTTCGGTTAATCAATTTTCAATTATTTCAGTTTTTGGTTGATTTCAGTTCAGTTTCTTCTGTTTTCGGTCCGGTTTTGGTTAACGATTTAGTTATTGCCCACCCTTAGACACCGTTAATCACGTATGTTACATGATTAATAGTGTCTAAAGGTGAGCAATAACTGAATCATTAACTGAAATCGAACCGAAAATAGACGAAACCGAACTGAAATCAGCCACAAACTAAATTAACTGGTAACCGATTCACCAAAACCCGAATGAACCAAAACTAGTTATCAGTTTTTTTGTACCTTCGTTTAACCAAAATTAATCAAACCGAAACCGAAATGAACCATTCGTATTTTTATATATTTCTAGCTTTTATACTTTCATTTCATGTATTTCATATATATTTCTAGCTTTTATACTTTCAATTCATGTATTTCATATTTACACCTACATTTTATATATTTATATTTCCATTTCATGTATTTAGACATCCATTTCATGTATTTATACTTCAATTTCATATATTTCTAAGGAAAAGTTTTAGCCCAAATTTGATTTTGGCGATTAACCGAAATTAAACGAATCAAACCAAAAAACGCCAATCTAACCGAATAAACCAAACCAATTTACCGAAAACCGATTGGTTAATAAAATAGACTCACTACTAGAAAATGAGGCTAAAGCAACTTTTTAGATGCAACCTTTTTAAATTATGTTGCATTTGACTCTAATGCAACTTCGTTCATCAAAAAGGTTGCATTAGAGGATCTAATGCAACCTTTTTCATAACAAGTTGCAAAATTTTAATATAATTGCAACTTTTTTATTTAAAAGTTGCGAATTTTACTTAAAGTTGCAACTTTTTTTTCCTAAAGGTTGCAAGTTTTATTGAAATTGCAACTTTTGTTAGAAATGTTGTATTGTTAAAGCTTAGATGCAACTCTCGTTTTGAATAGGTTGCATAACTCAAGGAAAACAAAAAATATAGTGTTTCGGTGATGTATAAATAATATTGTTTTATGATAAATTACATGGTCGGAATAATGTATGTATAATAGAAACTACAAAATAAAGGATGAGTTGCTGATTAAAAAAAAAGTAGCACGACAATACGTGTGTCTATTACCGTCAATTATAACCCACGACAATACATTCTTACACTTTAAGATCTAATGTGACCCAATAAGGGATGCAAACCCACTAAAAGTTACTATGAACCTTAATCATAGTCAAACTTCGTCAGTCATTATTGGGTTGGTTAAGTATGCGAATCACAATACAAATTAAATTTATGAGAAAATAAAGTATAATAAGTTCATTATTTATAAATTTTATTACTATTAGTCTAGCTAAATAAAAAATTACTTATTAAAATATTTTTTATTTACAAGTTACATCTAATTCTATGATTACGTTTTACTTTTAATTTAGTTTCCCGCATCAGATGCATCAGATGTTCCCCCAAAAAGTTGAATTTCCCTCTCATCTCAATTTTACAATTCCATCTCCCCCATTACCCACCCAATAGGTATTCACTAATTCTCTCTTTCAACCACAATCGATCGCATCATATGCTCAATTACGATGCCCCATTCCCCAATCTGATGGTCGACTCCGATCGATTAATGAATCATGGCTCAATAACCGATGAACCACCATTACACCACATTTAGGGTTTGGATTAAAATGTTGAAATTGGTTGTAACTTTGGTGCTGATGTTTGCTTTAGGGGGTATATCATATTGCGAGGATTTTAATTGGTTTGAACAGAGGAAACACTTCTAATACAACTTCAGGTATATCACTCATCATTTAAATTAGATATTGTTTTGGAAAAATATTTAGTATGCGCCTCTGCTATGTGTTAATGCGTCAAATTCTAGATCTGTTCTGATTAAATTTGGGAAAATTGTTTTTATTGTTACATATGGTTAACTGGATATCGGTCATGTTTTGGAAATAGAAAAGGCAAGAGAGGTTGATTAAGGGCATATTTTCGACTCAGATTGGGTTTAGTTGCTCATACATGTTATATGAACGAGTATCATACATACACACACACACAGAACATATAGCTAATTTCTTCAAGTAGTTAACTAGGCAAAGAAAATCTTGCAGAAGGGCTTATCTTAGAAAAGAAGTCAGGACCTTCAGGCACTCTAACTCGATTTTGAGCATCGCCTGAGGCATTTGGTCAGGTAACAATAAACTTTTTTTCAGTCACAGATGTATACCATATCTGCTTTTTTTTCTTTTCACAAACTTATGAGTTGGCAAGTGGTTGATTTGGCTCTATTTGCGAACAAGGATAAGGCTACCCAGTGTGGGGGGTCGTCCAGGCCCGACGACGCCCCTCAACACCATTTCCAGCCCTCCGTCGTCGTCCTCAGTGTCGCACAGAAGACGTCCAAGCCGGCCCTCCTTCTCACACACATCTATACATACATACATACACACACACACACACACACACCCGTACGAGGCGGAGCATCCTCTGAGGACTACCCTCTTCCCATACCGAGTAGCTAACAGAATACGATGTCTCTCATCATCAGCAATTTAAACAATTTTATTATTATTTTAGACAAACAATATGTAATTTAAGAACTAACAAATTAATGTAACGATCATGATAAAACCTGCAACTAAGTTATAGTCATGACTTCTAACTTTTTTCAATGCCTTTTCTAAATTACAGATAATTTTTATTTGTCAAAAGAATATCCAAAATCAAGGCTTTAAGGATTCAACTAATTTGTTGTGGGCCATACAATAGCAGACCACGACATAATCACATTTATGTGTATATGGTTAGTTATCTTTATCAATGAAACCAAGAACTCATTAGATGGATGGGTCGGACATGTTGGATTGTTGGCCAAGACAGGTTTGTATTAAAATGGGTCGTTCTTTGTACGGGTTGTAATGCATTAACTAATGAAGGCTATAAACACTTATGATATGAATATTAAATTTGGTCATTCTTTGTATAGGTTTTAGCATGAAGCTGTTTGGCTGTGAGCGATAATAGTTCAGCTAACCAATAACCAGGTTTCAATCGTGAACTGAATTTTGGTCTCAAATTAAATTATTATTAAAATATCTCAACATTTTAAGAATTATTTGAAGTAAGCTTATCTGTTTTTCTTAAGTTGAATGATGTGCTCCATTGGTAGCAATATGATAGTTTTTTTTTTTTTTTGAGAAATCACATAAAACTTAAAGTTAACAACATATTGATACTACTAGGTGTATTTTGGTAAAAATTATGGAAAACAAAACAAGATGGAAGTGACCTAAGAGTATTCTAGAAGATGGTTTCTCACAATTGTGATGGTAATATTCTAGACGGTGTCTGTTTTACTAGTGTCTACTAGTTAGACGTGTCTTTTGATGTACGTATCAGCCGAGTCGTATATATTATTGTATGTGCAGTAGCGTTGTCTGCGGGCTAAGAAAAAGCATGTCTAAAACATATGCATGTAACCGGTCCATAAAGTTTTGCTAGGATCTATGACGAGGTGGTAATATGTTTTTATTTTGCTCATGTGTGTCTTTTTGTTGTTCCACATGCTAATGTTTTTTTTGTTAATGCTTGTATTATCATATATACAAAAACTGATGACTCGAACAAGGAATTACCAACTATAATCCAAATGTTTGAGCGTATTCGTAAAAGGAAAAACTGGCGTGTATATGTTGATCATATGATGACACGGCAAACAAAATTGTAAGTTTGTATTTCAATGTCACAACATGTTTTTTTACATTAAACTAGGTTTTTGGGTGTTGTTGCATTATCTTTTCCAGATTTCGGGTTATTCATGTTTTTGCAGAAACATGCCAAGGTCATTTAATCTATTGAACCCTTATTCTTTTAAACATAAGTATCATTTTTGTATGATAGTTTATTTATTTATTTTGAATCATATTGAAGGAAAAAAGGAACTTCAAATTTCTAGAAGGTGGAAGTGCTTCGGAAGATCTTTTTTACTTTTGTGATGAACAAAGCGACTGTTGAACTTGAGAATAATCACTTGCCTGATATACGAAAGGAGATTGAAGAGGACCATGAAAGGAAAAAGGACGAGTTAGAGGCTATGCGAAAAAGTTATTGACAACTAAGGAGATAACTCTAAAGTTATGGTGCGAAAGCTTATGGAACAACTATCTTTGGAAAGTTGAGAGTATCTTGACATGAACATGAAGTTTTCATTCTGCTTTATGATTGTAATACACAACTTTGTATTGCTACATTCTTATTTTGAGTTTTGGACATATATGTTACAATCCATCATCTATGATATCTATGTTATTACTTTTATGGTGTAATTGAGATAATAATGCATCTTAAAAGCAATAAAAGTGCTTGAAACATTGAGGTTATAAAGTTGCGTTTGTTGTAACCAAAATTGTAAGAAATGTTGCATTTACAATAAAAAAAAGTTGCATTCTTGTAACTAAAATATGATAAAGGTTGCATTCTTGTATAAAAAAAAGTTTGCATTTAAGTGTTATAAATGTTGCATTCTTGGAACTAAACCATTATAAGAGTTGCATTTGAATATAAAAAAAGTTGCTTTTCAAAGTAAAAAAAGTTGCATTATAATGTAAAAATGTTGCATTTTAAAAAGGTTACATTTGAGTATAAAATGCAACACTTTCAAAAAAGGTTACATTAGCCCTTGAAAAGGTTGCATTAGATCTAATGCAACTGCTTCTAATGCAGCCCCGGATAAAAGGTTGCATTAGACCTGATGCAACTTTTTCAAGGCCTAATGCAACATTTTATTGGAGTTGCATTAGACTCATTTTCTTGTAGTGACTAATCATGACTTCGGTTTTAGTTGAGGATAGTAACCGAACCAACCAAACAATGCACACGTGGCAGCGTTTGTGTTTCCCGTCGATAATAGATGAAACCGAAGCCAAACTGAAAACAGACAAAACCGAACCGAAATCAACCTTAACTAACCAAAAACTGGTTATAAAGTTTTTTTTGTAGCCTCGTTTAACGAAAATTAACCGAACCAAACCATTTATACTTTCATATATTTTTAGCTTTTATACCTTTAGTTTATGCATTTCATATATTATACTTTCGTTTCTTGTATATATACTTCTATTTCGGATATTTATACATCCATTTCATGTATTTATATCTCAGTTTCATGTATTTTTTTGAAAAAGTTTAGCCCAAATTTGGTTTTGGATATTAACCGAATTTAACCGAACTTAACCATAAACCGTCAATCTAACCAAATGAACCTAACTCGTTAACCGAAAACCGATTGGTTAACAGAATAGACTAATTGATGACTTTGGTTTCGGCTTCTCTTGAGGATAATAATCGAACCGACCAAACCATGTACACCACAGTAAAATGGACTAACACATGAATTTGCTTATGACGTATATCCACCGCAATAATGATATAATAAATATTATACGAATAAGAAAACTACCACAAACGAGAATCACAATGCAAAGTGTCATCCCGCTAGTATGCATTATATAGTATAGATATAGATTATTAAAGCGGAGTGAAATATTATTTATATAAACAAGAATTACAAGAAAGATACCACAATTACAAATAATTAGTGTCGCTTTCCTTAGACTTTTTGCTCACTAGCAAATTCATAAAAGTAAAGGTTCATTGTAGAAGGAATTGTTGACAATGATAATCAGAGATAAAGAAAGAATAATCAAAAGGAACTGAACTTTTATTGATATATTTTTTCCATGTTTTCAAAGATACATATATAGCATATAAATACACATTCGCCTTAGATAATAAAGGAAATACAATAAAGATGATTCACAATTATTGGTTGCCTGATTTACGGATGCCAAGAATAGGGAGGATTCTTGTTGACCCATAATTTGCTCTCCAAGTTATCCTTCTTTCTAACAGGAATCTCAATCAAGGATTCCATATAATCTTTATACAGGAATTTAAATCATCTTGGATCGTAAATGTCTTCCCATGTTCAAGTTTGTCATCCCAAAATTCTGAGTAATCGGTGGCCACTTTTGTCGTTGGATCAGGATCAAGATTGCATTTACTTTTCCTAGGAACCAGTTCAACTCCAAACAAATTCGTATACTCACTGCAGAAGGAAAGTGAAATCAAACTGCATGATGAAGTCAACCAGGCGATGTGCCTCAGTGAACTAAAAGAAACATATCCTATATACGTCATTCCAGATGTGAGTGTTTTATGCCCAATCTCAGTTTCAGAATGCATGTCTAACTCCTGCTTGATACTTATTGTAATACGGGGAGAGTCTACCTGGCGTACGATGCATATTAAGAACCCACAAAAATCACTAGTCCAATTATGTGGTAGTGGCAACATAACTGTCCTGCTCCCCCCAACAAACCTATCTGCAAACACAGACCCTGTTGGATTATGATCATCAATTGCGATACTGATAAAGTGTTCTTCAATAGCATTTCCCTAGCAAAAGAACAAAAACAAACAAATTGAGCTATGAATATTAACGTAGTTAAGGATTGAAATTCAAACGTTTGAGTTTGAGCCTGACCTCGAGCATGGAATGTACTATTATCGCACAGCTGAGTTTATTCTTCCCCAAAAATGAGACCTTCCACAACCATTTACAGCTTGAAATATCACCAACTGATTCAAGTGAGATACAAAAATCTGCGATAAGAACAGCTATGCATGATGGAAGCTCTATGACTTCAACAAGGTGTTCACATCGTGACACATCAAGCCATTTGAGTCGTGGAAGTTGCAAGAGTCTAAAATTTAATTTGGAAAATTTATTTCTTGTTAGATGGAGTTCCTCTAAGTTTGATAACTCCCAAACATCAGAACTTATTTCTTCATCTCCCAAATTGCAGTTGTTGAGAACTAACTTTCTTAAGCCTTTATGAAAAAATTGGAATCGTGTGTAGATGCTGTTATGAGGTGAAGAAGGCTCCTCTAAACAGAATTCTACACTCTGTGGTAGTTCGTCCATAACATTTGTATCACCGCGGAGATTGCTGAGACCATGCGCAAAGAAAGTTACAAGAGAGTCTGTACAATATTGTCTGTAAGATGCAACTTCTTTCCCACCCTTATCTAGATATTTTAGTTTCTCCATTTTCTTTTCAATATCTGAGGGCTTAAAAAGTTTGGTACATCCTGAGAATACAAGACTCTCGAGTTTCTTTATCTGCATAACAGGTGGAAACATCTTAAGGCTGACGCAACCGTCCAGAATCACACAAACAAGCCTTTCCAGACGTCCCAATGATGGATGGATATCTTCTAGATAAGGGCATCCATAAATCATGAACCTTTCAAGATTTGGAAGTCCATCAAAATCTGGTGTCATGATGAGGTTATCCAATCCATGGAGTTTGATCATTCTCAAATTTGGTAAATACTGTTGAATATACAAGTCCAATGTCAAAATTTTACCACTATATTTATAATAAACATGGTTGAAGTTCACTGAAATTTGGGATACATAAATCAATTTATCAAGTGGACGTTGGCGTTTCTATCTTATGTCGTCTTTAGCAAGTCTAATCAAGTTAGTTTAGTCTCCTGCTGTTGTATATTTATAGACACAGGCTAGTGACAAAGGGCTGTAAGGTTTTTGATTCATATATTACAGTTACTCCTAGCAATTTAAGCTTTCTCAAGTACCCTTTAAGATGATTATTTATAACATTTATTTCTCTATCAAATAAGAAACACAAACATATAACAATTGTTATATAACATTTATTTTGTCTATGAAAATATCACAAAGAATATCCATAGAATAAATGTCAGCTAGTTACATAATAACAGCAACCATTAGTCATCATCCACTTTGTTTACCAGCCATTATTAATAAGATAAATAAATTATAAGAATTACCTTGTAACCGCCCCAAAGTTGTTTTTGCACGACACCACTCAATATTAGACAACAAAGCTCTGTTGGTGGGAAACTTGTTGGCAATGGACTTACATGAAAACCTCTCCAATTAATCCACCGAAGATTCTTCATGTTTGCAACGACCTCAAGATGACGTGGTAATGGATCAGTGGAACGAGGCATAAAGTGTATCGCTTTAATCTGATCAAGTTCCTGTGATAGATTAACAGAAATACAGAATGGTGTCATGGTTAATTACAAGTGCTTCTTTATACATAAATCATGCAGAGATAGCTTAATTAATCATTACCGTGATTGCATCCAGCCTACATATGCTTAGAACATCTTTCATCTGCCAAACTCTACTATGTTTTTCAGGATTCCTAGGATGTTCCCCTCTAACAATGTAGTGTCCCATTTCTTGTACCAAATCATGCATGTCAAACTTACCATCCTGAATTGTAATGAGTGCCTTTTCTATCAACGTCTTCACACCTATCACAGGATGAAACCCACAAGCATCGAGTATCTCCATTGCAATGTTTTTCTTTACTCCCCTAAAAAAACATGAAATGTCTAGGAACAACTCTTTCTCAATCGGTTTAAGTCCATCAAAGCTGATTTTTAGCTTGTCCACAATCTTAGTATCAGGGATCTCTTTCAGTCGGGCTAATGCACTTAACCACTCGTTAATGTCTTTGTCACAAAGAAAAGAACCAAGAACTTTAAGCGCTAACGGAAGTCCCTTAGCATAAGAAACCACATATTTTGAAAGCATCTCAAAACCTTCTATAGGTCGGTGATCCTGTGGTGCATGCTTGCGAAAGATCTGCATACCCTCATCATCATTCAACAAACAAATCTCGTGCAACACTTTTACTTTGTGAGCATATAACAAATGCTTATCCCTAGTTGTGATTATTATTCTGCTTCCTTCACCAAACCAATCACATGATCCAGCTAACACGTTTAGTTGGTCGAGTTGATCGACATCATCAAGAACAATCAATACCTTTCTATGGCATAGCCTGCTTTTCATCAAGTGTCTTCCTTCTTCAGCTCTCCCTATTTCCAATACCTGTCTTGGTTTCAAAACATCAGAGAGAATTTTCTGTTGCAACATTTTTAAGCCATGCTTACTTGATTCCTCCCGGACATTTTCTACAAAGCAGCAACCATCAAACTTGTGGGAGATTCCATAATAAAGAGACGATGCAAGAGTAGTCTTGCCACCACCCCCAACACCCCATATTCCAGCCATGAGCACACCACCTGACCAAATTTGTAACTTTGTTATCAAATCTTGTAAGCGAAACTCTATTCCAATAAGGTTTACGTTGGCACTTGTAATGACTGGAGGCAACCTACTTGAAATCGTGTCAACAATTTCTTTGATGCACTTTGACTCATGCCTGCACATCAGATATACAAGGATTATTAAGAAATGCTCGTCTTAGAGAAACTGACATAATATATGTTCCATGAAATAGAGGTAAAGATTCCTAAGCACCTATTACATCTCACATTTTTTTTTGGAACTTGTAAAGTCAGTATCACAAGTAGATTCTAATAATACAAAAACTTTAAAGACAAAAAGGAAAATTACCCATTGGCGATGTGCTTGGGTTCCCATCCAGAAAGATTACTTGCATCCACGAGTGCTTTTCTCCAAGATTCAACATTTTTGTTGTTTTCTGCCTCATGTTTGACAAATGCTTGACCGTAGTCTTGTTTTTGTTTTCGCACTTCAGAGGGTTCCACGTCATAGAATATAGGCATAACTATATGGCATCTTGTATCCTTGCATTCCATAATATATGCAAGTTCATCTAAGCACCACGAAGAATCGGCATAATTTTTGGAGAATACAATGACAGCAATCAATGACTCTTCGATAGCCTTCGATAGGGATGCACTGATTGATTCGCCCCGAGGAAGTGTTTCATCGTCCTTATAGGTGTGGATGCCTCGTTGTACTAGAGCCGAGTAGAGATGATCCACAAAAGTCTTGCGAGTATCTTCTCCTCTAAAGCTAAGAAAAACATCATGACTCCATGATTGAGAAGGCGTTGATGAAGATGCCATAAGTGATGTGTTTGAATTATTCAGAGTTAGTGCTGTAAGCGCAAGCCAGGTGAAGAAAAGAAGTGTGTGAGTAGAATGAAAAAATTAAGTGAATATAAAGAGATGTGAGTTTCCAAGAAACTCCAATCCACTTGATTTTCCATAAGTTTCTCTTTTGAATTGTCATAAAGCAAGTCCTTGTCCCATTGATAATGTCATCATTATAACGAATGATTACAAAATTATAATGGATGAGTGAAGGCAATAAAGAGGAAATATTTTGGATGGCATGCAGGGACCGCTCTTTTTTAAGGCCCAAAGCGAACTACAAAACTGAGGTCCCCTCCTTTATCCGAGGCTTAGGACCCGCAATAAATGAATGATCTGTTAAATAAAATTATATGCAGTCTTTTATCTATACAAACATGGTTTAGAGTGAAAGAAATCAGTAAAAAATATGACTTTTGAGCTAAGTTATGAAAAATGATGACCTGCGTTATGTTTATTAAAGTCTAAAAACCAATATTGCAGAGTTCACAATTCATGATCAACAACTCATCACCGATTTATAGGCTCTGACGACGGGCCAGTGGGTAAACCCACTTTACCCGCTTTGGTCCTTTTTATCTGGAAGCCCAACTATTTAAAAAGCCCATCAAGCATAATAACCTTGCTCACTAAGGTTTCTCCACTTCGGAAATGGGCGGGAAAACAGCTAGCAAAAGCAGCAGACTTCATTTAATGCTCGATAAGAATGGGATCCCGTCTGAAATCTCGTACTTCTCCGGTTAGAACATTAATGAAGACAAACATCTCGCTGCTAAGAGCCAGACACGTGTCTGCACTCCCCGAGAACCTCCAAAGACCGTTAGATCACATGTGGGAAATATCTAATGAGATAAGGGCTGGTTATTATATAAGAGAAGGCACTCAAGAACAAAGGCAAGTATCATCTCCAGCTCTCATTCATTTACTATACCCTCATTTACTCCCCACATTAACTCCCGACCAATATTCTCTTGTATTTATCACACATACACACATTAATAAGATTCACACCAAAGGGGAAATCTCCCGGTGATCACACTCATCGAAGGAAGCTCCTCTCATTTCCGGCAAGTTTACTTACTCTCACGCCGGAGCTTGGTCACGGATCCCCCTCCCGGGGTCCCCCGTGACGAGGCTAACGGTTTATTCTTTTGTAGCAAGCAAGGATAAGAGCTCTTGACGTCACCGAAGATCCATCCAACGTCATCCGTGGGTTGGGTATTCGACATTGGCGCCATCCGTGGGACCTCAGCCTGCCTGGTGTTCCCACACAAACACTCGACGCCCAGAGAGCAGCTTATCCTGTTAGAAACAACATGACAACCCCACATGGCTCACGTGTCACCCCGACGGCACAAAATGACCTGGATAAAGTCACTATAGAGGATATTACTCATGAAGAAGGTAATGAGAATCAGGTAGAAAGCTTGAAGGAAACGGAGCACATCACGCCTGATTTCGTAGCCATGCACAGGGAAAGGTTAACCAAGTGTCTTGAAGACTTAAAAAGACAGGAAAGACTCGACAGCCTCAGGGCCAGACTTTCCTTTGACACGCCCTCCAGCCAAGAAGGAACGAACCTTCAGAATAAGAACAACGATGGTGACCAGCTGGAAACATTTATGTCTGCCCTAAGGCAGATGTCCTCTGAAGAAAGGGAGGATCTAATCACGGGCCAGAAGCCCAAGGGCAAAGAAAAAGGGAAAGATCATCCTGATGACAGAGGTTTGGACCAACCATACTTACCACGAGATTTGGCTGAGGTTTCAAAATTTACGAGAAGAATCTCAGAAGCACCTATGCCTCCCAAGACCAAACTACCACCAGGTTTTGATCGATATGATGGAACGAGGGATCCGGGAGATCACCTGCATGCCTTCAGAGGAGCAGGGCAACTAGGAAGATGGCCGATGCCGGTATGGTGCCACATGTTTGTACAAACCCTAACGGAGGGAGCCCGGCTTTGGTTCGACAGTCTGCCCCCAGGGAGCATAGACAGTTACGAAGAACTGAGTGAGAAGTTCCTCAGGAACTTTGGTCAACAGAGAAAAGTGGTCAAAAATCCAAACGAAATCCTTCACATCAGACAAAGAGATAACGAGCGAATAGACCAGTACATGGAGAGGTTTGTTAAAGAAAGTATGAACATCAAGGACGTCCCAGAAGTCATGAAGATTAGTGGTTTCATAAATGGGCTGAAGCACGCACAGCTATGCGAGAAACTGGGGGAGGAATTTCCACCCTCCTTTGACAATCTTATGGACAGAGTCCGGGCCTTTGTCCGGGGAAAGGACACGGTCAGTAAAGCAAAGGAGACGGACGTCACGCCTCGAAGGGTCGCCCCGGCTGCAAGACCTCCTGACAAAGGTACACCCTATTCCCGGAAACCTTCTTTTGATAGAATGCTACATGACAGGGCAAGGCCCTCATACTCCCCCTATAGACCCCGAGGGAGGGGTCCTCCCCTTTACCCCGATAGCTTCACCCCTCTCATTAAGACCCCAAGTGAGATACTAGCCACGGAGAGAGTGAAGAATTCCTTCCCAAGACCACCCCCCATAAAGCCGGGACCAAAGGCACAACCAAACGAATACTGTGAATTCCACAAGGGTTTTGGACACAAAACCGATGACTGTATGTACCTCAAAAGGGAAATAGAGGCTGCGGTGAAAACAGGGAGACTGGCCCATTTGGTCAGGGAAATCAAGGAAGGGGGAGGGGATCGCAAGGGAAGAGATGCACGGGAACCGGGGAGGGCAGACGTTGATATGATTAGAAGGAGAAATGAGTTTGATACCACCCGAAGTGTAAAGGCCAGAATCCTAGGTTCCCCAAACTGCATGAAAGCTCCCATCCTCATGCCACATTTAGAAGAAAGCGAGGTGCAACGACTCCCGCTGAACATCTCGGCTGTGATAGCCGGACACAAAGTGTCCAGGATACATGTGGACGGAGGGTCAGGCGTTGAAGTAATATACGAACACTGCTTCCTTAGGTTCGACAGGGACATAAGGGATAGGCTGGAGGAAGATTCAATCCCATTAGTAGGGTTCAACAACAGTGTGTCACATCCCCTGGGAAAAATCAGGCTCCCATTCACAGTCGGCGTGGGGGATCGGGTCCGGACAATAGATCTGACCTTTACGGTAGTCAGGGCACCCTCTAAGTACAATGCAATCTTGGGAAGACCCGGAATTGGTGACCTACAGGCACAGGCCTCTACCCCCCACGGAGCTTTGGTATTCCAAACACCAAAAGGTCTTGCATGGGTTAAGTCTGCCTACGAGGTAGTTTCCTCCGTATCCAAGGAAGAAGAGCCAGGAAAGTCCCAAGGAAAGAAGGTGGAAGAGTGGGTCCTCTGTGATAGGTTCCCAGAACAGACAGTCAAGGTGGGGAGTCACTTGAGTGACAAATGTAAGAGTGCCCTAAAGGAGCTGCTCCTCCATAACCTAGAAGTGTTTGCATTCCAACATGGAGACATGACGGGGGTCCCAAGGAGCCTGACGGAGCACCGACTTAACACATTTACATGGGCAAAACCAGTAAAACAAAAGAAGCGGAGTATGGGACCCAATAAAAGAAGGGCTGCTTGTGAAGAAACTCGGAAGCTGCTTAGAGCAGGGATAGTCAGGGAGGTCAAATACCCGTCCTGGGTTGCCAACCCGGTAATGGTTCAGAAAAAAGACGGAGGATGGAGGATGTGTATCGATTTCCAAGACCTCAACAAAGCATGTCCCAAGGACTGTTATCCTCTTCCGGAGATAGACACCCAAGTGGACTCCTTGTCTCAATACCCCCTGAAGTGTTTCCTAGACGCCTACAAAGGGTACCACCAAATTCAAATGTCAATAGAAGACGAGGAGAAAACCGCCTTCATCACAGACGAAGGGACATTCTGCTACACCAAGATGCCCTTCGGCCTCAAGAACGCTGGGGCCACATACCAGAGGTTTATGAACAGTCTGTTTAGGGAGCAACGAGGAAGGAATTTAGAGGTGTACGTCGACGATATTGTCATCAAAAGCTTAACGGAGACGGCCTTGATAAACGATGTAGCTGAAACCCTCCACACTATGCAGGACGTAAACATGAAGTTAAACCCTGGGAAGTGCTGTTTTGGAGTGGAGGAGGGGAATTTCCTGGGGGTAGTGGTCACCAAGGGCGGGATCAAGGCAAACCCGGAGAAAACCCAGGCGGTGGCTGAGATGCGATCCCCCAGGTCCCTAAAGGACATTCAGCAACTAAACGGAAGGCTAATAGCGTTAAACCGTTTTTTTATCAAAGGTGGCTGACAAGACTCTCCCCTTTATGAAAGTGTTGAAAGACTGCCTTCAAACAAGCAAGTTTAAATGGACAACGGAGGCTGAAACAGCCTTCCAAGAGATGAAAGCATACATCTGTCAGCTCCCGACGCTAGCTACCCCAGTACCCGGGGATCCGCTGCTCCTATATCTATCCGCCTAAAAAACGACCATAAGTGCGGTCATGATGGTAGAGCGGGAAGGGAAACACATCCCCATATATTTCATCAGCAGGACGCTCAAAGGGCCTGAAGAACGATACATGCCCCTGGAAAAGCTTACATTAGCTCTTGTCTTCGCATCCCGAAGACTCAGGAGGTATTTCCATGAACACAAGATTACCCTAATGACCGATCAACCCCTCCAGAAGGTACTCAGGAGGCCAGAACTGTGCGGACGGTTAGCCAAATGGGCGGTGGAGCTAGGAGAACACTCCCTGGAGTTTAAGCCCAGGACAGCCATGAAGGGACAAATACTAGCCGACTTCTTAGCAGAAGTCCCGGAGGACGAAGAGAAGGAACTGTTAAAATGGGAAACCTTGGAGAAAGAAGAAAAAGAGAAGGAAGATAAGGCGGTGTGGAAGTTGCTCACTGATGGAGCATCCAGTGAAGAAGGAAATGGAGCTGGAATCACACTGATAAGTCCCGAGGGGGTTGAGCTGACATATGCCGTAAGGCTGGATTTTGAGAACACAAACAATACCGCAGAATATGAGGCCCTCCTGGCAGGGATGAGACTGGCACAAAAAATGAAGGCAAAGCACGTAGAAGCCAGCACTGATTCACAGCTAGTGGTAAAACAATACCAAGGAGAGTATGAGGCTAAGGATAACATCATGGCTCGATACGTGGAGAAAGTTAAGGAGACAGCTAAGGCATTCAAAACTTTCAAGCTGGAATACGTCCCCCGGGGAAGGAACAGGAAATCTGATGCGCTTAACAAGTTAGCCTCGGTAGCATTCGATCATCTAGCGAAGGAAGTTAAAGTAGAGGTCCTGACATCCTCCTCCCTCAACACTGTGGAAGTGGCCACGATCGAAAGCCCCCAGGAAACGTGGATGACTCCGATAGTCAGATTTCTCCAGGACGGAACTCTACCCGAGGGGGAATGGGCGGCCCGGAAGATAAGGGTCAAGGCCCTACAATACGAGCTAGTCGAAGGAGAGCTATACCGGAGATCATATCTGGGTCCGTCCCTGAAATGTGTTGACGTGGAAGAAGCCGAATATGTGATTAGGGAAATGCATGAAGGGATTTGCGGAATGCACTCGGGACCAAGAACAATAGTGAGAAGGGCGATGAATGCAGGGTTTTACTGGCCGCGGATGTACGAGATGGCATCCGAGGAAATCAAGAAGTGTGACAACTGCCAAGTGCATGCACCAATGACCCACCAGCACAAACACCCCATGGTACCAGTTTCGACGTCGTGGCCGTTCCAGAAATGGGCCATCGACATAATCGGACCTTTCCCTGAGGGTCCGGGAGGAGTCAAATACGTGGTGGTGGCCATTGACTACTTTACTAAATGGATTGAAGCAAAGCCCCTGGCAAAGATTACCGGAGACCAGATGAGAAGATTCATGCTGGATAACATCATATGCAGATATGGGGTCCCGAAGGAGTTGGTGAGTGACAACGGGGTCCAATTTGCTGGAAGACCCTTCAAACCCTGGTCTGAGCAGATGCGGATCCAGCAAGTGTTTACCTCCGTTACCTATGCCCAGAGTAACGGGTTAGTGGAGAGAGCCAACCAAAGCGTCATCAAAGGAATGAAGGGTAGGCTTGGGAGAAAACAGAAAGGCTGGCTGGAAGAACTTCCATTTGTGCTATGGGCATACCGAACCACTCCCAAAAGTTGCAATGGGGAGACCCCATTCAGCCTTACCTACGGAACGGAGGCTATGATCCCTGCAGAGATCGGGTCCCAAACCGCCCGTATGAGGTTAAGGGATGAGGAGAACGAGCAGGATCTAAGGATGAACCTGAACCTGTTGGAAGAAAGAAGAGAGATAGCAGCAGTGAAGGAAGCTCACTACAAAAAACTCCTGGCAAGTTACTACAACACCCGGATGAAAAAACTCAACGTTGTCCCAGGGGACCTGGTTCTCAGAGCCAACGAGGCCAGTCTGCAAGAAAACACTGGGAAATTGGGCCCCAACTGGGAAGGACCATACAGAGTCACATGGGCAAACGGTAAGGGAACATGCAAGTTGGAGACGCTAGAAGGAAAAGAGGTCCCCAGGACCTGGAACCTCATGCAGCTCAGGAAGTATTACATGTAAGGGGCATACCCCCAGGGGGAAAGACGGCCAAGAGCCACTTTTGTAGTAGGAAAACTATGTGTACGGGGACTTCCCCCCTCAGAAAATAAACCTTCTTGTAAACAGTCTATGACGGGAAGTATAGATTCCCCTAAGATTAAATGAAAGGCGGACGAAAACGCCCCATTTTGAAAATTATGGGTAACCATAGCTGGGCAGACGTGCCTATGAACACCCTTTACATCTAAACTAGAGCAAACAAACACACGTGTATGGGGCATTCAAAGCATGCCCAAAGCCCGGCCGTGGGGCTAATAAAGGTCTAGCTAACCTAAAAACGGACAAAAGCAAGTTAAAAACATAACACCGCATTATAAACTTGTCCACCGATTGGCCTCGAACAGACAATCACAGTTTAACGAAACAAACAATAAAAAACAAATAATGCAAACACACCCATATATAGAAAATCATGAAGGGGGAATCTGCCTTATTTAGTACGAATTACATATACAAAAACAAGCCCCAACAACTTGGGCAAGAAACAAACAATATACGAGATTACAAAAATGGCAAGATGAAAACATGGCTCCTCGCTAAAGCAGCTTGAAAGTCCCCAGGAAATTGCCAAGCTAGCCTTCGATAAATACCCCTGCAAAACAAAAACAAACGAGACAGGGAACAGGCAACAAAGCAGAGGAGGAGCTATACATAACCATAGGCCATACGATTAACGATCAAGATGGCCCTCAACACAAAGGACCATCCAAAAAAGCCAAGCAAAACATACAAATATCCCAAAGTAAGTTAGAGCTATTACAACCACATCGAAATTTGTCAAATGTTCAGAATTCACTGGGGATCACCCCCGGAAAGGGACGGCGGAGACGAAGGGCCCGCGGAGGAGAACAGGGCCTTCAGTTCATCAATTGAAATCAAGGGATGCTCCAGGATTTTGGCAAGAATGGCTGGGGTCTTATGCCCAAACTCCTCGTTCAGCCTGGACAGCTTCTTCTTGACCTTGGAGTCATACAGAGGAGTCTCCTTCCTATCCAAGCCCTGAGCGGAGTATTTGTAACCATCCTTCAATCCCGACTGGTACCCAACATCCCTGTAGGCCCTATACACCTGCTCCAAACCACTCTTAAAGTCCTCCGACTGAGCTACAACAGAAAGGAAGGCCCCAAAACCTTTAGTAATTAGCCAATGCTTCTCTCCCGCCAATCGTTGATTATCATCGGAAGTCACTCCATAGTCCGAGTAAATGGTATTGAGCTGCTCCTGGGAAACGGAGTCAACCTCCTTCAAATGCTTCAGCTCAGCAGCAAGTTCCTCCTTCTCCTCAACCAACGATGCCATCTCCCGCTCCCAAGCTCGTTCCTTCCTCTCAAGCATAGCCCCAGCTCCCTAAGCAAAGAATCAGTAAGTATATATATAAAAAAAAGGGGGGGGGGGGAGGACTATGCACCTTCTCCTCCTGTAACTTCCTCTCAGCATCAACCACCCGGCTCCTAAGCCCAGCAACAGCCGACTGGGAAGCTTTAAGCTCAGTCTTAAGTCCCTCGTTCGCCTTCCTCAGATCATCAACCCTTTGAAGCATCCCAGCACCCCTGAAAAAGCTTTCACATAGGGACATACTGTATTGATCTTCAAAGAGATCGTCCCTCAAGGCAGAATTTACAAATTTATGTGAGGGAGGAACAGCATGGTTCAGAAAGTCCCTAGCAGTTTCAGGAGTCCCTATAACGGAAGAATCAGTTACCTTCCACTTAGGGACATAAGTAAAGGGAAGGGCATCGGCAAACAAAGGGGCAAGAGGAGATCGATGAGCAGGGCCTTCAAAAGCAATGGGCTTGCTAGTCCCAGTCGCATGCGGAGGAGAAAGTTCAAAAGCCGAGGAAAAGCGAGCCGCTCCCACCTCAGAGGCCTTGTCCCGGATACGGAAAGGAGAGGGACCAGTAGGAATCTCTATAGGCTCCAGGGAACTCCCCTAAGAAGTAAGGAAAGAAGCAATCAGGAACTACATAAAAATACAAAGAAAAAACGGGAGAGAAGAAAGCTTACCAACAAAGGAGCACTCACTAAGCTTGAGGACTTCAAATGCTTAGACAAGGAACCCTTGACCCCAGCAAGAGGAAGATCAGAAGCGGCTCTAGAGGGAGGGGGAAGCTTCTGACCACTGGCACTACGAAGCCTCTGACGGATGCTACGAGGTGCAGGATCCGGTTGGGGGCTAGCAGACCTCCTTTTACGAACTAGCTGTATCTCCACTTCTTCATCGACACTCGGACCAGAAGGATGAACAGGATGAAGGTCGGGAGAACTCTCCTCCTCACCAGAGGAATCCCTCTCAGCATCACCCAGGGTAACAGAACCCCCTGCCTGGACGGACCCCCTCGTAACCTGCGCTTCCACATTCAACCGGGGATCAACCTCATCATCAACCACATACTTTACATCCTTGGAATCGCCCTGAAGAAGTCTTCACAAAGTTATCTCTACACAAAAAGAAAACACAAAAGATGACTACGGAATTTCCAAAAGAATAAGGGAAGAATGAATGCAAGAAGCAAACCAAGAACGAAAGGGTACCTTTCTTGCCGAAAAAAGCCTTTGGACGGACTGGGTAAGAGGGACTCAGCCCCCCCCCATAGCGAGCGTCCCTTCGGAGAAAGTAAACGCCCTCGTTGGGTTATCACACATCTTTTTCCACTGAACAGTCTCTGTTGCGGACAGGGTGGGAATGGAGTCCTCGATAGCAGCATCAAGATCCTTTGGCAAAGGAGAATCCGGCAACATAGCGGCCGAAACAAAGATAAATCTGCTCTTCCAGTCTTTTGGATAAGTGGAGGTAGGCATGAAATTATAGCAAGGTCTTGAAACACCATTCGGCCGTTTTGCAAAGGTAAACCAATCTCTGTCCGAAATTAGTCTATAGAACATACAGAACAAGGGGATAGAAGGCTCCCCTGAGACTGCCGCACAAGCTAATTCAAAGTGGACCACTCGCATAAACCCTAAAGGGTGAATCTGGGAAAAATGGACACCAAAATGACGAAGTAAAGAGACCTTGAAAGGGGAAAGAGGGTACCGTACCCCACAGGAAGAGAAGGCCAGGGTATAGATTGGGATTCTTTCCGGTGTGCATTCTGCTGACTCGTCAGGTCCCGGCAACGAAGGAGAAAACCGCTCAGGGATGTTATATGTTTTGACAAAGGATTTCAAGTCCTTTACAGTCAATACAGACCTTATGGATGAGCGTCCGCCACGACTCATGATCGGAGAAGAAGAAGTATCACAAAGAAAGAAAAAAGGGATTCAAAGGTGTTTGAGTGAGGAATCGGAAAGAGGGAATGGGGTATTTAAAGAAATACGACTGACATGCAGGTAACCGTCGCGTCGGTTGTCTCTTCAAAATTCAAAATAAGGGACACGTGTTGCCTAGGGACTAGCTCCCGCTATAATGAAACCGGCGATGTAATCATTAGTGGAGATGGTTCATTGCAACCGATCCCAGAGGGACCCACAAGAAAAAACCACTCTCAAAGCAGTTATGGCTCAGCCCTGGATCATGAGTCTCGGGTCTCAGAACCAGGGACTAAAGATGACTTGACGACGGGCCAGTGGGTAAACCCACTTTACCCGCTTTGGGCCTTTTTATCTGGAAGCCCAACTATTTAAAAAGCCCATCAAGCATAATAACCTTGCTCACTAAGGTTTCTCCACTTCGGAAATGGGCGGGAAAACAGCTAGCAAAAGCAGCAGACTTCATTTAATGCTCGATAAGAATGGGATCCCGTCTGAAATCTCGTACTTCTCCGGTTAGAACATTAATGAAGACAAACATCTCGCCGCTAAGAGCCAGACACGTGTCTGCACTCCCCGAGAACCTCCAAAGACCGTTAGATCACATGTGGGAAATATCTAATGAGATAAGGGCTGGTTATTATATAAGAGAAGGCACTCAAGAACAAAGGCAAGTATCATCTCCAGCTCTCATTCATTTACTATACCCTCATTTACTCCCCACATTAACTCCCGACCAATATTCTCTTGTATTTATCACACATACACACATTAATAAGATTCACACCAAAGGGGAAATCTCCTGGTGATCACACTCATCGAAGGAAGCTCCTCTCATTTCCGGCAAGTTTACTTACTCTCACGCCGGAGCTTGGTCACGGATCCCCCTCCCGGGGTCCCCCGTGACGAGGCTAACGGTTTATTCTTTTGTAGCAAGCAAGGATAAGAGCTCTTGACGTCACCGAAGATCCATCCAACGTCATCCATGGGTTGGGTATTCGACAGGCTCCAAATCCGATTCTTCAATTATGCAAATCCCCTGAGTATTTTATTACAGTTATAGGTTTTTTTTTAAAAAAATCCAAAATGACTTATTCTGTTTACTTATTCATTGTATCAAACATCTCACATATTTTGTTATTCTGTTTCCAGCATATATAGCTCTACCAAATTATTAAAACCTGTCGTAAGGCGACTTTGAAAATTTGTTAATTGTAATCACATATGTTCATCCTGATCAAGTATATGCCCGTTTGTTCCTTATTCGGATCATCCGTAACTAAATATCAATTTCCGTACCTATATGTATCTCCATACCAGCGTATTCATTCGTAACATCTAGTTAGTTAGTTTCGTAACTTTAGTTTGTTTTGTTTATATATATATAGGGTTAGGGTAAAATGAAAATTTTTCAATTTTTTTCTACCAAAAATCCTAAAAAAAAATATAGTTTTCCGAAAAAAACTAGTTTTTTTTTTTTTTTTTTTTTTTCCATTTACGACAGCCGTAAATGCAGTAAAAAGTGATGTCATGCTTATGTCATCAGCTTTTTAAAACTGTCGTAAGGGGCCGAAAAACACCACTTCGAAATTTAAAAAAAAAATTTACAACAGTTTTTTTAAACATTTTAATTTAGGGGTGTGAAAAAAAATGGGTGCAAAACTCGCATGGGAAGACCGAGTTCTTTAAGTTCTTACAACTCGAGGTGGTTTTCCCTTGATCTTGGTCCTCTATATATATATATATATATATATATATATGTGGTAAGGTTCATTTGAGAACCACCTTTATTGTGAGAACCATGAGAACCAATGTAAACACACCAAAAAAACCCTAAAAAAACCTACCCCCACCCCCACCCCACACCCAAAACTCGTACGGGAAGACCGAGTTCTCTAAGTTCTCACAACTCGAAGTAATTTTCCCTTGATCTTGATCCTCTCTCTCTCTCTCTCTCTATATATATATATATATATATATATATATATATATATATATATATATATATATAGGGAGCCGCTAGAATGAGAACCACCACGAGTTATGAGAACCACGAGAACCGCGCCCCGCGGGTGGTCGTCGGCGACGAAATTTTTTTTACACCTAGATCCGTATATTTTAGTGGGGGGTTTAAATTTTCGGTTCAAACGGCGCGCCCGAGGGGGTAGTTTTTTACGCCCAAAGTTTGGTAAAAAAAAAAGAAAAATTAAAAAAATTAAAAAAACCCAAACTTTGGGCGTAAAAAACTACCCCCTCGGGCGCGCCGTTTGAACCGAAAATTTAAACCCCCCACTAAAATATACGGATCTAGGTGTAAAAAAAATTTCGTCGCCGACGGCCACCCGCGGGGCGCGGTTCTCGTGGTTCTCATAACTCGTGGTTGTTCTCATTCTAGCGATCCCCTATATATATATATATATATAGGGTAAGGTTCATTTGAGAACCACCTTGACCTTGATCCTCTCTCTCTCTCTCTCTCTCTATATATATATATATATATATATATATATATAGGTAAAGAGTACTGTACAAATCTCCTTATCGTACATTACGTACGCTACAATCTCAGCCGCCCGATCATCTTCCCGTATTGAATTCGCATGTTGTTTTTTTGTACCACATGCGAAATTGTTACAAAAAACAACATGCTATTTCATCAAAATTAACACATGCGAAATTGGTACAAAAAACAACATGCGAATTCATCAAAAATTATCACATGCGAAATTGTTATAAAAAAAACAACATGCTATTTCATCAAAATTATCACATGCGAAATTGGTACAAAAAAACAACATGCGAATTCATAAAAAAATATCACATGCGAAATTGTTATAAAAAAACATGCGATTTCAATGCCGGAAGATGATCTGACGGCTGAGATTGTAGCGTACGTAATGTACGATAAGCGCATTTGTATGATAACCGGCCTCTATATATATATATATATATATATGGTAAGGTTCATTTGAGAACCACTCTCTCTCTCTCTCTCTCTCTCTATATATATATATATATAGCGATTTTTTTATAAAAATATTAAAAAAAATTGTGTGTTTTTTAGCTATTTTTAGGTTTTTTTGGTTGTGTTCACATTGGTTCTCGCAATAAAGGGTGGTTCCTAACGGATCCTTCTCCTATATATATATATATATATATAGTTCAATTGTAATTATGTTGAATTAATGAGAATCAGAAAAATTCCTCATACACACTTTCTTGCTTAAACTATATAAACCATTGGGTGTCAGCCCAATGGCCACCAGCCCGCATTCTAACCCGGAGGTGGCGGGTTCGAGTCTTGCTCGTTCCCAATGCCCCTACGGTAGCGGATTTACCCCCAGACTCAGGCTTGCTGGGTGGCGGTCTGCGAGGTGGGATCACCTCGGCGGTTGGGAGGACCGTGGAATATCCCCCCCCCCCCCCCCCCCCCCCCCCCCCGGTTAAACTATATAAATCAATAAATAATTTCGTTCTATACTCAAATTGGAGGTGAAGTCGAATATAAACGAATCAAATGCAAAAATGATGAGGCTACTTAGTTACAGTCTTACAGAACTAGAATCCTCTTTTCACTGATGTAAACAACTTTAGGAGAAAGCAAATCACCTAACAAAGATATCATAAAACTTAAAAAAAAAAAATAAATAAAACCACTAGAGTCCAAGACCAACAGTAAATCTATGTCAAAATTACTAATAACATAAAAGAAGAGGTCAACACCAACGAAAAATAAATCTATATATGTACTGATCACTAATACATACCACAGAGTTTGAAGATTATGCTCTGGCTGCAGCAAACATTTTGATTGAGGATCGATGAATTAAGATGAAGATTGGAAGACTTGAAGGGAGGATTGTTGTTCTCGACTTATCAAGACTTAACTCAATTGGACGTCCACAAAGGTCGGCCTAATACTAGATTACAAAATTTGAGTCAGCAAACAAAAAATAGAGAAAAATGTCTAGATAGTCCCTCTGGTTTACCCAGATTTCACCTATAGTCCCTACATTTTTAAAATTACAGCTATAGTCCCCGAGTTTTGCAAATTCATTCTCGGATAGTCCCTAGTGTGGATGGTGTTTAGTTTGTCCAGTTAAATGAGTGTGAAATGACTAAAATGTCCTTTCCGTCCCCTTTCTCTCTATCTTCTTGTCTGCACACCTTCACACCTCTACACTTCCACACCTCACACCACCCCCAAATCCAAACCACCACAACCAAATCCCGCCATCGCCAGAAAACGAACCACCAAACCACCGCCACTTCATCACCCCTACCCACCCCACCCACCCATACCCTACCGGAAAAAACGAACCACCAACACCATCGATTTTGTAAGCGGTTTGTTTTTTTTTTCAAGACAGTTATGATCATAAAAGGCTAGCCCAACTGGTGTCTTTTCCACTTTGAATGGTTGCGACTATCGACTACAATTTTTTCTTGTAGGTTGCTAATTGTAGACGTTAGTCCTAAAGCTTTGCTTAAAAACCTTTTGGGTGCTTATTTTTGAAGTGTCAAGTGCATATAAGGAACACAATAATCAACTGAATTCAATATTGCATTAAACAACTAGGAAGGCTTTAAATAGCCAAACCATTACAACGTACAGAAACAAACTAAACTAGAAAACAGGAAAACCAACGAAAAATAGGAAGACTCAACAACCTCTTGTGACCCAGCTACCCACTACTCCATAACGTTAACTTCCTAAAGACTCGGGCTTATTGACACAGAAACAAAGACAAAAAAACATAAAATAATAACCATACTCAATTCCACGTAGATCCAATAAATTCCTCCCCTTAAACAAGACCATCTTCAAGTGTCTTGTTTAACAACACAGACTCCCATAGCTTCCTGCATTGACTTGAAAGATTCCTCCTTAACTGCCTTGGTCATACCATCTACTACTTGTTGCTTAGTGCCACAGAACTCCAGCTTGACTATCTCTTTATCGACCAGCTCCCTCAAATAATGATAACGGATCTCTATATGCTTGGACCTTCTATGCATAACTGGATTCTTTGACAACTTTATGGTAGATGTATTATCACAACAGATTTTCACAATTCATGTCTCCTCTTCCATTTCTTTCAACAACCCTTTCATCCAAACACAGTGACAAGCACATAAACCTGCAGCCACATATTCGGCCTCAGTTGATGATAAAGTCACTATATCTTGTTTTCTTGAGCACCAACACACTGTTGCACCACTTAACAAACAAACATAACCCGAAGTACTTTGTCTGTCTTCAAAATCTCTTGCATAATTACTGTCGGTGTACACCACCAGCCCTTCTTTCTTTCTTTTATCATACCTCAGCCCATAGTTTAGAGTACCTTTAATATACCTCAGAATTCTTTTTGCTGCATGAAAGTGATATTCCTTTGGATTAGCCATAAACCTTGAAATGAGACTAAGGGGCTGTTTGGCAACATCTGAATGGTTAAGTGCTGAATCAGTAAGAGATCTGAACCATTAAGTGTTGAACCAGTAAGAGGTTTGAACCAGTAAGAGGTTTGAACCATTAAGAGCCTGTATAATGCTTAACCGTTCAGAAGCAAATGTCTGACCAATTCAGATTAAAGGTCTTAACCATTCAGACTTTGTATAAATCTTAACCATTCAAAGGCAAATGTCTGAACCATTCAGACATTTGCTCATGAAACAAACAGTCTGAACCATTAAGTGTTGAACCAGTAAGCGGTCTGAACCATTAAGAGTCTTATTAAGAGGTAAACAAACAGCCCCTAACAACATACATAATATCTGGTCTGGTGACAGTCAAATACATAATACTACCAACCAGACTTTTATACATGGTTCCATCAATCTCCTCCCCTGATCCAAGCTTTGTTAGTACAACTCCTGGCACTATAGGTATATGAACTGCATTGGCTTCCTCTAGTCCAAATCTTTTCAAAACTTCATTTCCATACTTCCTTTGACTGACTTCTATAGCCTCCTCAGTCTGATTTACTTCAACACCTAAGTGTTACCTCATCTGACCAAGATCAGTTATGCTGAACTCCCTTTTCATAGATGTTTTGAAGTCTTCACAAATCACTTTATTACTTCCTGCATGTATCAGATCATCTACATACAGGCTCACCATAAAAAAATTATTCATTACCTTCTTAATGAACAGCAACTGCTCCTTTTGAATCCTTCTCTTTTGAAATAGGCTTCAATTTTGTGATACCAAGCTCTAGGGGCTTGTTTCAGGCCGTAGAGGGCTTTCTTCAGCCTATACACTTTATCTTCTTCTCCTTTCTTGACAAATCCTTCTGGTTGCTCAACATACACTATTTCTTTTAATTCACCATGCAAAAAAGCACTTTTTACATCCAGTTGGTACACTATCCAATCTCTCTTGGCTGCAACAGCAAGAAACATTCTAATTGTATCCCATCTAGCAACGGGAGCAAAGACTTCATTGTAATCTACTCCCTGCCTTTGTGCATATCCTTTTACAACTAACCTTGCCTTGTACTTTTCTACTTCTCCCTTTTCATTCAGCTTAGTCTTGTACAACCACTTAACTCCAATGGGCTTCACACCTGATACTGCATTAACCAATTCCCAAGTCTGATTACTCTCTATAGCATCAATTTCAACTTTCATAGCAGACTTCCATTTTTCTTCTTTTACAACTTCTTCATAACTGACAAGATCTTCTAAAGAACTATACAAAGCCATCACATCATCTTCAGCATAACTAGAATAATAATCCTTCATCCAAGCAGGTGTTTTTCTGATCCTGCTAGATGTTTGATTACCCGACTGCATGGAAGTGAGACCATCATTATTCTCTTGAACTACTTCTTCCTCTACATTCTGTGTCTGAATTGGATCTTGTTCACTTGTTGCATCTTCAGTTGCAGGCTCATGTTCACTTGCTGCATCTTCAGTTAGAGTGTCTACAGGCTCATGTATATTGTCAACTATACCTTCTTCCTCAACAACTAAATCTTGTACCTCTTCCTTAGGAGTACTCCAGTCCCACTTACCCTCTTCATCAAATTCTACATCTCTTCTTATCACAAGTTTCTTGGTGATAGGATCATAAAGCCTGTAGGCCTTTGATTCAACACTAACTCCAAGAAATACACACTTGTGACTTTTATCATCCAACTTAGTTCTCAACTGTTTTGGCACATGCACATAACCAATACAGCCGAAAACTCTCAAATGACCCACACTTGGTTTAACACCTGTCCATAACTCCTCAGGAACCTTCTTATCCAAACTTCTACTTATAGTTCTATTTAAGACATGACATGCCCAAGCTACTGCTTCTGCCCATAAAAACTTGGGCAGATCCTTCTCCTTTAAAAGACATCTAACCATATTCAAGATTGTTCTATTTCTCCTCTCTGCCACCCCATTTTACTGGGGTGTATATGCTGCAGTTAATTGCCTTTTAATTCCCTCCTTTTTCACAAAAATCTTTAAAATCTTGAGAGGTAAATTCTCCTCCTCTATCACTTCTTAAACATTTTAAATTAAGACCAGTTTCCTTCTTTACTAATGCCTTAAACCTTTTGAAGCATTCAAATGCTTCCCCTTTAAAAGCCAACCTATAAACCCAGGTTTTTCTAGTATAATCATCAATGAAAACTAGAACATATCTCTTATTTCCTTGAGATATGGGTTTGATTGGCCCACATATATTTGTGTGAACTAGCTACAATCTGCAGAGGCATGCCACTTGCTTTTCTTAGGTATCTCCACTCGATTCTGCTTTCCCACTACACAAACTTCACATACATGTGTTTTCTGAGCTACCTTGGGTAGCTCTTCAACCATATCATTAAACTGCATGGTTCTAAGGGCTTTGTGATTAACATGAGCAAATCTTATGTGCCATAATGCTTCTCCTGTGGTAACTTGCATGCATCTGTCTGGTTCTTCTTGTGCTGCAAATATGGGAAACATTTGGTTTCTGATCATCTTAGAAGTCAAGATCAGACCCTTCACAGAATGATACACCTTGCCAACTCCTTCTTTAAAGATGAATGTCACTCCTTTGTCTTGAAGTTGTCCAACACTAATGAGATTTGAGGTCAGATCAGGTGCATAATACACCTTAGTAATGACCTGAGTCATCCCATCTACAATCAACTTCACATCTCCAATTCCCTGAACCTCCAGCTTTTTGTCATTTCCTAGCTTGACTGAGTGTGTGAAACTTAGATCAAGCTTTTTGAACCAAGCCTTGTTCCCTGTCATGTGATTGGAACAAGCTGAGTCCAAGAACCAGATGCTATCCTTTCCATTCTTTAAAAACTCATAATTGGCCCTTATAACCTTCTCTTCATACTTGTATTTCTCCACGTCTATTGTTGCCATTAACACCAATTCTTCACTCTCATCATACTCAGCATAATTCACGGTCTTCTCTTCTGAGGGACATTCATATTGAATATGACCCAATTTATGACATTTGTAGCATTCAACAGAACTTTTATCAAACGATCCTCGTCCTCTGCCTCTTCCTCTTGTATAGTTTGATCGCCCCTTCCTCTTCCTCTTGTATAGTTTGATCGCCCCCTTCCTCTTCCTCTACCATATGAATTTTCTTGTTCAACCTTGAGGACTTGCTCCTCGGTTAGCTTCTTTAAAAGCTTTTACTCATGAACAAGTAGGGAGCTTTGCAGCTCATCTACTGTCATCTCATCTAAATTCTTTGACTCTTCAACAGTACACACAACAAAATTGAAATTTTCTATGAGTGTTCTTAATACCTTTTCAACTATCTTCACATCAGGTATGTCATCTCCACAAGTCCTCATATCATTTGCAGTGACCATCACTCTCCCAAGATAATCATTCACACTTTCTCCAGTCTTCATTTCGAGAGTTTCAAAAATTCTTCTTAACCTTTGTAATTGTGCCCGTTTGACCCGAGCACTCCCTTGATACTTGTTCTTCATTGTATCCCACACTTGCTTGGAAGTCTCCTTTTGGGAAATTGTCTTCAGAATTGACTTGTCTATAGACTGGAACAAGTAATTCAATATCTTCAAATCCTTCAACTTGTTTTCTTCATAGTTCTTCCTCTGAGTTGGTGTTGCTTGTTCTCCAGGCTTGATCTTTATGTACCCATTCTCTACCATACTCCAACATTCTTTTGATTGAATGAGGTTCTTCATGACCATGTGCCAATTGTAACAACCCGCTTATCGCTCTCGTTACTCTCGTTACGCCTAGCACCCGAGATTCGGATCATAATGTAACTATATCGCTTACAACGCTATTTCGCATATATTCGCATACTTTCACACGCTATATCGCACATCACAACGTATACACTAACGCTAACGATGACATCGCGTGAATAGATTAAGTTGCTCCCATCGATCGTCGTGATGCAACGCAATCACACTAATGACGACATCGCGTGAGTACTTAAGTGGTTCCCATCGACCGTCGTAGGGCGTCGTAACACTAACGCAGACTCAAACGCAATTACTTATGCTATGACCTGTTATATATATAATAATAATGATAATAAAATGGTGAAACTATCTAAACATTCACTCGCAGGCACGCGTAACTCAATCTATCGCACCTAACATGACACTACTTATATCGCTAAAACGCTTAAAGTGTCCACAATGCTTAACGCAACAAAACACATCGAGCGAAACGGAAGTCAAAAAACCAACCCGCGCAAACCGCCCGATCGGATGGTCGTCCGATCGGATGGTCATCCGGACACGAATGACCATTCGATCGGATGGCCATCCGTCCGGATGACCATCCGATCGGACGACCATCCGATCGAACGGTCGTCCGACCCTCGTAACCCTACACCGCCTTCTCACATTTCACCTATAAATACCCACTTGTCATATCAACTGTTCGTTGATGTGACAACCTTATCCGACCAGCACGCTTTCAAGCACTTTTCTCTCGATTCCTCGTGCTTCCGTAAGTATTTCATCCTAAATCTTGTACTTCTATCATCAGCACACACTTTCTCATGATCTTCTCCATCGAATCATACATTTTCACCATGAAATCACCCGATTTAGGTTGTTTTAGGGTGACGTTACCTCGGGTTCTTATGAACTTCGAAGTGTGACCTCATCTCAGCAAAGACGGTCCAGATCTAAAGGATTTCCACATAATTTTACACAAAACTAAGCTAGATCTAAACACTTTTCAGCTGATTCAAACTTTCTTTCAGCTCTTTTACACTCTTCTATGCAAAACCAATAGGATCTAGGGTCGTTCGGGTTCTCTACTCATTCTCTAGTGGAGAACCGGCCTGAGAACGGATTCCTACCGAAGAGACGACCGATTCACGGGTTGAGCATGAACTTTCATCTTGGGCAGTTGAGTCTGATCGACCGGGGTGATTCCTATCCGATTGACCGAGTTGGACTTGATGTGGGTTCCTTTGTTTGACACGTCGTCACACCGTCTCAGTTGAACCGCAAAACTTTAAACTTAGAAAATTTTACCAAGTTTTCAATCAAAAGGTTGCTCGATCGAATAGCCATCCGATCGGACGACCATCCGATCGAATGACTATTCGACCAGGTGACTACTATTTAAAAGTTAAACAATTGGAGTTTGAGAAATTTCAAAGAATATCACACTTCCAATCGAATAGTCATCCGATCGGATGACCATCCGATCGAATGACTATCCGACCAGGAGACTTAAATCTTTGTGAACTTCCACCTCTCGATCGAACCGCCATCCGATCGAATGGCCATCCTTCCGGATGACCATCCGATCGAATGACTTTATTATACTACAACGAAAACTTCAAAAGTTCAAACATTTTACAAACACGCTTCCTCAATCGAACGACCAACCGACCGAATGGTCATCCGTCCGGATGACCATCCGTCCGGACGGTCCTCCGATCAAACCGACATCCGATCACTCATCTCACCTAACGCACTGTTACACGTTGTTCAACGCTTACGCTATCGTTCTGTGATCAGGCTAATCTCCCACGTGCTCCCTTCAATCCAATATTGTGTTTATTTACTAAGCACGGACTGTGAGTATACTTGACCCCCCCCCCCTTTAACGCTTTAAACACTTTTGGGGTGTAACATATGTTTATATCAAAAACACACTTATCAAAACGCAGTACAGAATCTAAACTATTATCACATGCAAATAACTGACGTACATATTTATACGTGATGCTTGATACATATGTGCTAGGACAATTACTCGTGACGTTCCAACTTAACTAGTATAGTACTATAGCTAGGCTCGCACCCGACGGGGGCTAGTTAAGACAACACCGCATAGCCAACTCGGGACTTAGCTGGCAGCCTTTGTTTTGTAGCTTATATGTTGGGTATCATGTTTATGTATGTGGAAATTCGCAACACTTTTATTCTACTTTATACTATATCAAACCTGTATACTCGCCAATACATTTTTTTGTATTGACATTATTTTACGTATGTTGCAGGTTAGACGCAGATTATCTCGAATCAAGCTAGGGATACTCTAGAAACTCACTTAAAATCTAGGTTGTCGGATTTGTATTGTTTGAGAGACATGAAATCTGTGATAACCGTTTGTGGAATATTCGTTTATTAGTATGGGATAATGAACTGTTTAAATATTGTCGCAAAATAGTTGTTATGGATTCTCTTGAGCAATCTGATTCGCCTAGTGACGTGCCCCGATGATTCCGCCATCGGTTGGGGTGTGACACTAATGATCATAATCCCCATCAAACTTTGGTACATGGGTTTCCTGGAAATGACTCGACTCTTCTGTCATTGTTCTCTTGCAGCAGCCTTTCTCTCAAACACTCAAAAACTGATCTCACTCAGCTCTCTAATGGATCTCACAATTGTGCTCTGATACCACTTGAACTGTCAAGTGCATATAAGGAACACAATAATCAACTGAATTCGATACTTGCATTAAACAACTAGGAAGGCTTTAAATAGCCAAACCATTACAACGTACAGAAACAAACTAAACTAGAAAACAGGAAAACCAACGAAAAATAGGAAGACTCAACAACCTCTTGTGACCCAGCTGCCCACTACTCCATAACGTTAACTTCCTAAAGACTCAGGCTTATTGACACAGAAACAAAGACAAAAACCATAAAATAATAACCATACTCAATTCCACGTAGATCCAATAATTTTGACTGGGAACCACTCCCAAAACTCACTCTTGAAGCTTATCACAAATGGCTCCTTGATTTGTGTTGGCATAATCTGCAGTATCAGTTACTCTTTCCGATACAGAAAGCAATGATTCTTCTGCTTCTTCTTCTTGTGTTGTTTATTTTGGGCTTGCCTTTGCATTTATTACATACTTTTCCTTGATTGATATGAATCTTTACAACAATCGACATAAACTATAGTTGTAGATCGATTTAGAAAGTGGCGGTGAGTGAATTTGATGCAGAATTGTGATTATTCAGGGTTCATAATTTAAAACTAAAACAAAGCTGGTGATGAATTTGATGCAGAATTAAAGAAGTACAATACAAAAAGCGAACCACTTACAAAATCGATGGTACTGGTGGATTTGGTGATTCGGTTTTTTTTTTGGTGAGGGTATGGGTGGGTGGGTGGGCTGGGTAGGGGCGATGAAGTCCCGGTGGTTTGGTGGTTCGTTTTCCGGCGATGACGGGATTTGGTTATGGTGGTTTGGATTTGGAGATGGTGTGAGGTGTGGAGGTGTGCAGATAAGGAGATAGAAAGAAAGGGGAGGGAAAGGGCATTTTAGTCATTTCACTCCCACTTAACTGGACAAACTAACTCCCATCCACGCTAGGGACTATCCGAGAATGAATTTGCGAACTTGGTGACTATAGCTGTAATTTTAAAAATATAGGGACTATAGGTGAAATCTGGGCAAACCACAAGGACTATCCAGACAATTTTCTCCAAAAAATATAAATATTAGTGTAAAAAAACCGGGGTTGTGAAAAGTGTAAGGCTATGGGGTGTGGAGGAGGCCCGTCGAGGATGGTCCTCCACATAAACTGCCACATCATCAAAGGTCATCATCATAACTTGAGGACGGGCCTAGGGTGTGGATGATGAGCCTTCTCTCATTGTTATTTTTTTGTTAAATAATATATATATATATATATATATATATATAACATTAAATTAAACACTAAAATTATTAATAAAACTTACATTTCACTAAAAAAATAAAATCTTAGCTTTAAAAAAAAGAAACTAATCGTCATTTTCGTCGTCGCTTACGTCGTCATTTGTTTCGTTGGTTGCGTTGTTCCAAATATATTCCACCAACTTTGCCTTAAGGTTTTCATGTATGTACTCGTTATGTAACGAGAACAAGTTCAAATTCAAATCTTGCTGTTCCTTTCTTACCAGAACATTATTCTCGTTAACCGTATTTTCATCGTACACACAAATCGCTTTACCGTCGTCTTCGATAATCATGCTATGCATCAAGATACAAGCGTACATGCAATATCGCAACTGCTTTGGTTTAAAAGCACGTGCTGGGTTCTCAATGATATGCCATTTCTTCTGTAGAACCCCAAAACACTGTTCAGTGTCCTTTCTCGCCGCCTCTTAAAACTTGGCAAATTTATTTCTTTTTCGTCTGTCGGGTGGTGAATAGTTTTAACAATTGTAGAGTAGGTTGGGTATATTCCATCAGCAAGATAATAACCACACCTGTATTCCACCCTCGAAACCGTAAAACAGGTGTCTAGACCGGTTCCTTGTATGACATCGTTGAAGACCTGTGATTGGTGGATGACGTTAATGTTACGCTCTGCGTTTTCATACTTTCTTATTTTAGCAAGTCAAGTTGTACTTCTCGTTTTTAGACACTTGTACTCTCGTTGTAGTCTATTTCATTTCAATTTGTAATCTGAGACTATTGATCATAATGAAAACGAAGTTATTTTAATCATGTACGTGTAACTATGTTAGACTTGTGTGCAACTGTAATCAAAATACACATGTTTGAACGATATATTATCCAAGGATTCTTGATTCATTATTTACCGACACTTGATACTCGTTAAACTAATTAAAACTCTTGGAAATCTGGATCCTAATCCTTGAAACTCGAAAGCGTCGCGAAATAAATAATCGTTGAGAGATTTTATCCTTAATCTGTTTATATGGTTAATTATTTATTTAAAATAATAAAAATAATAATCCTTTGAAATTTAAAGTTTTTGTATAAACTAGTAAGTTAAAACGAGTTGTAGTTAATCTAAGTTATAACCAGTTAGTTCAGTTAGTATAACTACAGGGACTAAATCTAACATTTCAAAGATTAAATAAAAAAATAATAATATTCTTTTATTAATAAAACTTAACCATCTATAATAACTGTATTTAAAATTAGAAAGAGTAAATTACCATTTTAGTCTCTGAGGTTTGGTCCAAATTACCATTTTAGTCCAAATAGTTTTTTTTCTTCTTTGGGTCCCTGACTTTTTCATTTTCTTGCCATTTTGATCACATTGCCTAACTCAGTCTAAAAATCTGGTTATAACCAGGGGTATTTTTGGCATAACTTTTGTGTAGTGATAACCAGGGGTAGTTTACAACATAATTTATAAACCTCATAGTAATTTAATGCCAAAAATACCCCTGATTATAACCTGGTTTTTAGACTAAGTAAGACAATGTGATCAAAATGGCAAGAAAAAGGAAAAGTCAGGGACACAGAGGAGAAAAAAAACTATTTGGACTAAAATGACAATTTAGACAAAAACTCAGGGACTAAAATGACAATTTACTCAATTAAAAACCTTGATACAGGTTTTGAACAATTCAAGGAGAGTAAATTTCAAATTTCGTCCTTTATGTATGTCTAAAATATCAAAGTATGTCCTTTGTCTTTAATATCTTCAAGAAACATACTTAATGTTTGAAAAACCATTCAGGTTATGTCCTTTAGCCTAAACCCTGTTTGTTTTCCCAGTTAAGTCAGGTCATGTGAGAAGCACATGAGGGTATATTGGTCATTTTACCCTAAATACTAAAAAAATTATAAAAAATTCAGATCTTCCTCTCTCTCTCTTTGAACGCAGACATTTATGTCTTTGTATGTGTTTTGAACCACCGCACCTCCACCACCATCAACCACCGTACTTCCATCATCACCACCGAACCTCCACCACCGCACCTCCACTTCTGCAAAACCCCCCACCAACGGACAGAAAATCAAGCAGCCGACGACTGACTGGCCGGAGATTCATACATTCAAATGAAAACAGAGTGCAAATTGCAAACAAAACAACATAATTAATAATCATCATCAAATGAAAAATGCAATCGAAACTGTAAAAGGCGCATAATTACCCCTTAGATTCATACATTCAAAACACATATGCAGACCATACAGCTTCGATCTCCTCTCTGTCTCGAGAACAAACCCTCATCTAAACCCCTCCTCCTCCGACAACTCTTTCTCCTTCTTTAATTCATACTCCAATTCGTTAACCTTAGTCTCTAATTCCTTCACCAGAGCTTCCACATCCTCCTTTTCCTTGTTCGATTTCTCAGTTTCAACTCGATTCTTCTCAATCATTTGTTTCAGATTCTGTATCTGCTCGTCTTTCTCCTTAACTTCTACTTCAAGTTTCACTTTCTCTCTCTTCAATTCACTCTCTCTCACCTCAAATCCTTCAATCTTCTTCTCAATCGCATCAATCTTCTCCGATTTCTCGGACTCGCTCTTCTTCAAGTCCTCAACGACTCGCTTGAACTCGTTCAACTCAGTGAGCGATTCCTGACCTTCCGACATCGAAGTAATCAAATCGTGCTGCAGCCTGGACACCTCGGTCTCTAACTCAGCCGCTCGTGCAGCGATTGAACTCAGCGCTCGTTTATCCGATTCGGAAGTTTGAATCTCATCTTCGAGTTGTTTGAAGTGGGTTTTTTAGAGAGAGAAAGTGTAGAGAGAGGAGAGAGAGTAAGGCGGTGGTGGCGGTGTTGGGTAGGTGGCGGTGTTGGGTAGGTGGCGGTGTGGTTAGGTGGTGGTGGCGGAAGGTGTGTGGTAGTGGTAGGGTGGGTAGTGGTGGTGAGAAGAACTAGAGAGAGAGAGCTAAGGGAGAGAGAGAGAAAGAGAGTACTGAGATGGTAGGATTGTTAGATAGAGAGAGGAGAAGGGGATATGTTGATGTGCAGGTGAAAGATGGAGAAGATGAAGGTGGAGTTTAGGGTTTTTATAACTGTGCACATTAATTGTTAGGTAAAATGACACTAATGCCCTCACATGACCTAACTTAACTGGGAAAACAAACAGGGTTTAGGCTAAAGGACATAACCTGAATGGTTTTTCAAACATTAAGTATGTTTCTTGAAGATATTAAAGACAAAGGACATACTTTGATATTTTAGACATACATAAAGGACGAAATTTGAAATTTACTCATTCAAGGATTATAAAAGTTTCCTTTTATCATACAAAGTTCCTTTTTACAATTGAAAGCTTGACTTTTTGGAATTCTTTCTTGCCGCCCATTCATTCACAGCGAAACTAGACCCCACTCGACCCATCTCGACTGTTAGCGTAATACAATAAGTTTAATTGATTAGTTTATTGTGGGTGTTGGCCCGTTAGCTAGTAAGCCCGTAGCCCGGCTATATAATGTTTATTTTCTTTTCTTTTGGATTTAACACTTTTCAATTGAATAAACCCTAGCCATTTTTCCTCTGTACATGTTTGTCTTTCAACATGGTATCAGAGCCGCTCCATATTTATTGATTTGATTGTGGAAGACTTCGTAACGAGCACCCGTTTCACAAGTTGTTGCAAGTGTTTTAAGTGGTTACAAGAATAACTCTCTGCCGCCGCAAGGTATCAAACATCATCTTTGTTTGGAAAATAATAATTGGTGGTTTGTTATTTGAATTCTCGTAAAAGTCAAAGAAGTTAGCAGAATTGGTAGATGAGTTTTTAGGATGAATGACATCATCATCCACTCATCAGTCATCATAAAAACATGGATTATAATTTGGGAACAGGAGATGTATTTTGCATTGGGATATCATATTTGAGTGCTCATACGTTGGTTCTAATTGTTTGGGATGAGTTTGTTTTGAGTTCGTTGTCGAGTGCATAGTTTGCTGTTGCCGTCGGTTTTGTTTATTGGGTTTGTATTTGATATTGGATTATTTTGATTTTGCTTGGTATGGATGATATGGCGAAAAAGGCTGAATCCTTTTCATCTACACGTGTTTTTGGTCCAGTTCCAATGCCAGCTTCAGATTCTCGGGTTTTAGACCAATTCAGGTTGTTTCTAAATTTAGCAATGTCTTCGTCTAATACTTCAGGTATTTCTTCATCCATATGGATTTTGGATTCTGGTGCATCTCATCATATGTCTCCCTACTTGTCATCTTTTGTATCTTTGATCTCTGGTTCGGCTACGTCTGTTATGTCTGCTAGTGCTACATCTATGCCAATAGAAGGTGTTGGATCCGTTGTTACTCCTCATATTTCTCTCACTAATGTCTATTTTATTCCAAATCTTGCTTTAAATCTTGTTTCGGTTAGTCAGTTGTGCAAATCTGGTCATTTGGTGTGCTTCTCTGATTCTGTTTGTTATGTATTGGATTCACGTTCTATGAGGGTGATTGGGACCGGCCGTAGGGTAGGTGGACTTTATGTTTTGGATGATCTCAAAGAAATTGATGTTGCTGCTTCTAGTGTTGACTTGTCGTCCTTTCGCTTGAGTCATTCATCTCCTGACTTTTATCGGTGGCATTCTCGATTGGGACATGTGTCCGCATCTCGTTTAAGGTTTTTGGTTTCTACAGGTGCTTTGGGTAAGTTGAACACTTGTGATATTTCTGATTGTAGTGGTTGCAAACTTGCAAAGTTTTCCGCCCTGCCTTTTGCACAAAGTACCTCTCGTTCTTTGGCTCCTTTTGATATTGTGCATTCTGATGTGTGGGGTCCGTCACCTGTGTCCACTAAGGGTGGGTCGATTTATTATGTATCTTTTATAGATGACTATACTCGTTATACCTGGGTGTATCTTATGAAACGTAGATCCGAGTTCTTTAGTATTTACAAAGACTTTAGAGCCTATGTTAAGACCCAATTTTCGGCTGTGATAAAGTGCTTTCGTTGTGACCAAGGGGGTGAATATACCTCCAATGACTTTACCCAGTTACTTGCATCAGATGGTACAATACACCAGGTATCTTGTACCGACACACCTCAGCAGAATGGTGTAGCAGAAAGGAAACATCGTCATCTTATGGAAACTGCTCTCTCGTTTCTTTTATCCGCCGATGTCCCGAGTATTTTTTGGGGAGAAGCACTCCTAACTGCCCAACATGTAATTAATCGGATCCCTACTTCTCATAACTTTGGGATGTCTCCTTTTGAGAAACTGTATGGCGAACTCCCAGATTATGATGAATTAAGGGTTTTTGGATGTACATGCTTTGTTCTTCGTCCTCATGTTGAACGAGACAAATTGTCAAATAAGTCATCATTATGTGTGTTTTTGGGTTATGCCAGTGGTCCGAAAGGTTATGGCACTGCACAGAAAGGATATCGTTGTTTTGATCCTGTCAGTAAGAAGTTATATGTGTCAAGGCATGTTATCTTCCTCGAGCATATTCCTTTCTATTCGATTCCATCCGGATCACATAATTTAACAAAGTCAGATCTCCTAAACATTGACCCCTTCAATTATGACATTGATGCATCAACATCGTCCAATGTTCCCGCTACATCTGCTGATTCTGATGGGCCGGTAGCATCTGGTGGGTCAGTTCAAGATACCCACACATCGCCAGACACAACTTCAGGTTCGGCTATGCCCGAGACAACTCCTTCACCCGCTGAGACAGTTCCACCTTTGAGGCGGTCTTCTCGTGAATGTAAGTCCACCAAATTACCAGATTTTGCCTACTCTACTTACTCGCCTTCGTTTGCCTCCTTCATCGCAAATATACATCATCTGTCTGAACCTGAATCATATAGAGAGGCTGTCTCTAATCCTCTTTGGCAGAATGCTATGGCTGAAGAGCTCACTGCTCTTCATCAGACACACATATGGGATTTGGTTCCACTACCACCTGGTAAACATGCAATTGGTTGTCGTTGGGTATATAAGATTAAAACAAAGTCCGATGGGTCTGTTGAGCGATATAAGGCCAGACTTGTAGCAAAAGGATACTCACAAAAGTATGGTATGGATTATGAGGAGACATTTGCCCCAGTGGCAAAAATCACTACGGTTCGTACTCTGATAGCTGTTGCATCAGTTCGTCAATGGAAGATTTGTCAAATGGATGTCAAGAATGCATTTCTGAATGGTGATCTCCATGAGGAGATTTTCATGATTCCTCCCCCAGGCGTTGCTCATAAGTCTGGTGAAGTTTGTCGGCTTCGGAAAGCTTTATATGGCCTCAAACAGGCCCCTCGTGCCTGGTTTGAGAAATTTTCTACAGTGATTACTTCTCTTGGTTTTGTTCCAAGTAATCACGATTCAGCATTATTTATTAGATGTACGAATGCAGGGCGCACTCTTCTATCTCTTTATGTGGATGATATGATTATTACAGGAGATGATTTTGAAGGTATTGAGTCCCTAAAGCGTGATTTAGCTCACCGCTTTGCTATGAAGGATTTGGGTATGTTACGGTATTTTTTGGGTATTGAGGTGGCACAGTCTCAGAAAGGATACCTCCTTTCTCAGACAAAATATATTTCTGATTTGTTTCAGCGGGCAAGGCTTTCTGATAACAGAACTGTTGACACTCCTCTTGAAACTAATGCACGGTATTCTCCCACGGATGGTGTTCCATTGGCTGATCCGAGTTTGTATCGTACTGTTGTAGGCAGCTTGGTTTATCTTACAATTACTCGTCCAGATATTGCTCATGCTGTTCATGTCGTTAGCCAGTTTGTTACTGCTCCTACTTCTGTTCATTGGGGAGCTGTTCTTCGTATTCTGAGATACCTTCGAGGCACTCAGTTTCAGAGTCTTTTGTTTCCCTCAACATCTTCTCTGGAGTTGCGTGCCTACAGTGATGCTGATTGGGATAGTGATCGTAATGATCGCAAATCCACCACTGGTTTTTGTGTTTTCTTGGGAGATTCATTAATCTCATGGAAAAGTAAGAAACAAGTTGTTGTTTCAAGATCTTCTACTGAGGCTGAGTATCGTGCCATGGCTGTGACTACATGTGAGATTGTTTGGTTACGATGGCTTCTTGCAGATATGGGTATTATAATCTCTCAGCCTACCCCCTTACATTGTGATAACCAAAGTGCTATGCAGATTGCTAAGAACTCTGTTTTTCATGAGCGAACAAAACATATTGAGATAGATTGTCATTTTACTCGTCAACATCTTCAGCTTGGAACAATTTCACTTCCTTTTGTTCCCTCATCCTTGCAGATTGCGGATATTTTTACAAAGGCTCAATCGACGTCTCGGTTCCGATTCTTGTGTGACAAACTCTCAATGCTTATTACTGTTGCATTGTGAGTTTGAGGGGAGATGTTAGCGTAATACAATAAGTTTAATTGATTAGTTTATTGTGGGTGTTGGCCCGTTAGCTAGTAAGCCCGTAGCCCGGCTATATAATGTTTATTTTCTTTTCTTTTGGATTTAACACTTTTCAATTGAATAAACCCTAGCCATTTTTCCTCTGTACATGTTTGTCTTTCAACATAGGCTCTTGGTCACAACGAAAGCACTTTATCACACACTTGCAGATTGCGGATATTCAACCACACACTCGCAACATCTTTTCGGATCATTCGCACGTCGGGAAGCTACCGGAATCCTGCCGGAGAAGACGAAGTTCGCCGGAGATCGGAATCCATTTCGGGTTCACGACATTTACTTTATCTCGTGACTCATCTCATTTTTGTTACTTTCTTTTTGTGGTTAATACACACTGTTGATACCCTTCATTTGAAAACAAGAACAAGACAAGAAAAAAAATAGTATGTTTATCAAATGAAGAGGACGTTGTTACTGTGTGTTCAAGAATATTAGATTAACTTGATATGTTTCATTTATTTTCAAAAAAATTAGATTATTCATTAACTTCTAAAACGAACCGTAAATGCTTTTATATAATTTTTGATTTGAAATTAAGGGTAAAGATCAAATAGGAAGTTAATTTTCGCTAGGGAAGATAGGAAGCCATAGCATTATGACATGTGGCAAATTTTAAAATAAAGAGAAATGGTATTTTAGTCAATCCAACTCTTTCTTATTCATTTTTCAAAACCCAGTAAATTCAAAAACCCATCATTTTCAAAACCCACCATCTTCAACTATTTCTTCACTTTCTATCTCAATAATCACTACATTATAGTGCGATTTTCATCACAAATCAATGATTCAGAACCCGATCAACGTGTTCTTCAGCTTTTTTTTTTTTGAAGAAAACCCAGTTTAATTTCATAAAAAAATCTCGTTTTTTCCGGTGATTTTGGAGATAATCACTTGATTCGTTCGATTCGAGCGTTGATAAATGTTTATATCATTCAAATTTCGTCAATTGATGAAGAAATCGGCTTCGATCCATGTAAGAAATTCTTTAATTTCATTTTCATGATCTGGGTTTTTGATTTAGTCATTGCGTTTTACGATCTTTGCGGGGGTCCGGGGGCTGCAGCCCCTGGCGGGATCCAAGGGGCAGAGCCCCTGGCTGGGGTTAGCTCGGAAATTTTTTTTTCCGATTAAATTGATGTACTAAAAATGCATCAGAAAAATTAAATTTCCATAAATTGGCTCATTTCGAAGACAATAATTCGTAGACAATTCAGACAGTTTTATGTGTCCATTGCGTTTTAGAAATAAGAGAGTTTTATGTGGTTTCTGGCTATTGCGTTTTAGAAAAAAACACATTTTTAAGTGTTTTTAGTCATTGTGTTTTAGGTAAAACACATTTTTTAGGTGTTTTCAGTCCATTGCGTTTTAGAATGAGTCATTTTAAGTGTTTTCTGGCCATTGCGTTTTACATATAAGACATTTCTTTGTGTTTTTTGTGCATTGCGTTTTAGGTAAAACACTTTTTTATGTGTTTTCAGTCCATTGCGTTTTAGAAAACAGACATTTTAAGTGTATTCTGGCCATTGCGTTTTACAAATAAGTCATTTCTTTGTGTTTTTGGTGCATTGCGTTTTAGGTAAAACACATTTTTATGTGTTTTCTGGCCATTGCGTTTTACAAATAAGTCATTTCTTTGTGTTTTTGGTGCATTGCGTTTTAGAAAAATGTCATTTTTTAGGTTTTTTTTTCATTGCGTTTTACGTAACTGGTGGTTTTTCTATTGCGTTTTACGCAACTGGGTTAAATTTTTTTTTTAAAATATAGCAATAGTATACTCGTTTTAAAGATAAAAAAACGCTCGTTTTTTGGTGCAATTTTTATAAAAAAATAATGTCGTATGAAAGAGTTATTAACGTTTAAAAAATGGGGGGGGGGGGGGGGGAGGGATTGGAGGAGAGAGAAACTATTGGTTTGGATTGACTAGAATGCCCTTGAACAAACTCACGCGCCTCTTTTTTTCATTTCTATTTGCCTGATTTAATCTTAGCCCTTGATTAACTTAATGGATGGTCAAGATCACTTCCTATCCTTCCTAGCAAAATAAACTTCCTATTGTATCTCCACCCTTGAAATTAATAACTATATTCTATCAACTTTCTTTTTTTTTCAAAGCAAAACAACATGGTATTATGGGAATCGAACTTGGGTCTGATTGTTTTAAAACCATACTAGGTTATAACCCTGTGTATTACACGGGTTAAGTAAATAAAAAATCAAATAGTTAATAACGAAGATTTAACAATTATAAAACGATATTTTTAGGACATTTTTCTGATATCCAAACAAAATTTTGTGTCATGTATGATCAAAACTTGTGATGTTTGTTAAGTTTATAAATATGAAAGCATTTGAACCATCGATTAGAAGACAGACTGTATCATCGACTTTCTCACGAGTTTTAACAGTCATGTGAACATATATTTAATAACCCAAGTTTTATTTAAATAATAGTGGTCTTAATTTATTAGTTCTAAAAAAATGTTGAAATGTTCAGATTAGGCATATAGTAATTATCCAATTAGATAAACTTATATAAAAAATAATGTTTCAATTTAAATTAATTCGTATAAATTATCGGTAATTATTAAATGAGTAAACTGCAATTTTGGTCCCTGTGGTTTGGGCATTTTTGCCATTTTAGTCCAAATCTTAAACTTTTTAAATCTGGGTCCATGTGGTTTCATCTTTATTGCCATTTTAGTCCAAAATTCAAAATCCCCCTTTTTTTGACTGTTCCAAAAAGTTTGACATTTGGACTAAAATGACAATAAAAGTGAAACCACAGGGACCAAAATGACAGTTTACTCTTAATTTTGGACTAAAATGGCAATAAAAGTGAAACTACAGCGACCCAGATTTAAAAAGTTTGAGATTTGGACTAAAATTGCAAAAGTGCCCAAACCACATGGACTAAAATGGCAGTTTACTCTTATTAAATTATATAACTTAAAAATTTAAGAGTAAATTGCCATTTTCGCCCCTGAGGTTTGGGCACATTTGCCATTTTAGTCCAAAATGACACTTTGGTACCATTTTGCCCCCCACGTTTGTAACTTTTTGCCATTTTCGTCCAAATGGCAAAAAGTTACTTTATTTTTGGACGAAAATGGCAAAAAGTTACAAACGTGGGGGGCAAAATGGTACCAAAGTGTCATTATTTGGACGAAAATGGCAAAAAGTTACAAACGTGGGGGGCAAAATGGTACCAAAGTGTCATTTTGGACTAAAATGGCAAATGTGCCCAAACCTCAGGGGCGAAAATGGCAATTAACTCAAAATTTAAATATCCTGAGGCTAGAGGGTATGGTGCCCATCCTCCCTTGTAGGATGATCCGCCACGTAAGCGCCACATCATAGTTATCCCAAGGATGGTCCATCCCACAAAACTAGAGGGTATGGGAGGATGGTCCTAGATGATCCTACCCCACCACTTTTATGTTTTTTATTTTTTTAATCTTCTACTTTTTTTAACATTTAACAAAATATTTTCATTCTTGATAACTCACCCTCTACATATATTGTCAGCCTATTAACCCAACATTCATATCATCTCATCTTCCCACAAAATCTTTTATAAAATCTTTTATAAAATTGGTGATTTTCACCTCTTTAAAAAACCCAAAATAACCCAAATTCAGCAACCAAAAAAGACTCAAAATCTTGAGTAAAAACAGCAAACAACCACCACCCATGAAGGAAAGAGGCAAATCTGTTGAATCAGAAACAGAGTACACAAACTTCTACCAAGATTACAACTTTCTTCATGTTCTTGCTCTGATGTTTCCTCCTACAGAAACTCTTCTTGCACTGTTGATGTTGGAAGTGTTGGTAGAATCTCATTAATTTTTTTTTATTTAACGGTAACAATTGAAGGGGGCCTACCATTGGAGGATCGTCTCCAACGTCAAGACCCCGACGGAGAGGACGGGGACGGACCCCATACCCACCAGCCTGACGTGAATTGCATCTTAAAAGGATGGTTGTTTTTGGATAAATTTATTAGTATGAGACCATGTGTAGTGGAAGGGGAAAATAATGCCCCCACCATGGGGCATTATTCGACACGTGGCAGTCCAGTCAGCATAGGGCGTTATTGCAAAATTGGCGTAGTGGGAATAATGCCCAAATAATGCCCCTTTCAATCCTTAAAAAAAAAAAAAAAAACAAATTGATTTCTCATTGGTGGGTCAACCCAAGTCAAACCTTCCACAAGTGCAACATGGCGTTTTAAATATAACGCTAACAACAAATTTTTCAAAAAATAACGCCGGAAAACGCCGGCTGTAATGGGGGTGGGGGCGTTTCCGGGCGTTTTTTTTCAATTTTTTTTAAAAACCACGCCCCACTACGGGTGGTCTGATAAATGCAATTATTATTCTTCTTGCATTTTAAACATATATTAAATTTAAGAGTAAAATGCACGGATAGTCTCTGTGGTTTTGTAAAATAACACCTATAGTCTCCAACTTTTGTAAAATCCACAAAGAAGGCGTGTATCGATGAGGGAGTTGCAGGTGGTGTAACCATTAACAAATTGTGTTAGACGTCTGTTGAGTTTTATAAACAAAAATTTGTATTATTTGACCAATAATAATTTAATTTTTATACGTATTAGCACTTCTTCCTGATTAACATTATAAATATCTGATTTTTTTTTTAAATTTGTAATTAAATATAAAATTTGCGATATTCTTCTAATACTAATAAATGTGTAAATTTTTAGGCTATTTTGAACATTATCTTTTTTTTTCTTTTCAACCAAATTTCCTTTTAATATACAACCAAAACAAACCCATTCAGATTATAAATATCTGATTTTTTTTAAAATTTGTAATTAAATATAAAATTTGCGATATCTTTCTATACTAATAAATGAAAATCTTTTTTGACACGTGGCAATCTCTGGTGTCTCCTTATCTTATTTTTCAATTTTTTCCTTATTAAACAATAGTTTAACTAAATATAATTTAGATAAGGATAATAACTTTTTTTCAAACTTTGAATTAATAGTCTTCTTATCTTATTTTTCAATTTCTTAATTTTTTTTTCTTTGTAAAATTAGGAAAATATATATTTTTTTATTCTCATTCAAATTAGATTTAGTTAAATTATTTTAATTACTATTATTATTTAATATTTAATAGGATACATAAGTAAGAAAATTTATTTAAATCACAAACTTCATGGAACTCTCTTATTTATTTACTACTAGTATTAAACCACTGCGTTGCAGCGGTTGTCATAAAACTGTGTTAAGTAGTAGCGATACTATACCATTGTCAGCGACCGCCAACACCGGAAAAGCTCGTAAAAACAAAATAAATAAAAATGGGGAAAAATAACGTCGAGAGAAAAGCAGACGTAAAATCTTTGAATCACGCACGCTCGTTGCTGAGAAATTAAACCGAAACGTAAAACATAGAAAAAAATAACTAAGTCCATACAGGACCCGCGTGTTGGACGAACTTGTCAAACGCAGAAAAATAGATGTGACGCGGCGGGCCAATCAAACGGGAAAAATATATACGAAAAATGTTGAACCCCACACGCACGTTGCGGTGCGTTAACTCACAAAATAGATGTGACGCGACGGGCCAGTCAAACGGGAAAAAATATACGAAAAATGTTGAACCACACACGCACGTTGCGGTGCGTTAACTCACAAAATTTAGAACGAAACGAAAAACTTGGGAAAGATGAAAAGTATGGTGGACCAAAATTGAAAAAGAGTTGGGATTAAATTGTAAAAGATGAAAAGCTTTGGGTTAAAAGTAAAAAGACAGAGGGTCTAAATTGCAAAATTGAAGTTATTTATTAATTTTAGATAAAGATAAAGATAAAAATAAGTGATATCTATATATTGGTTATTAATTAATATTAATATTAAAAGAAATTTATTAAACAAATATAAATAAAATTTATGAGGTTGAAGAAGAGAATGTCATGTGACATTATTTAGAGTCTTTTATTATAAGTTAGATTTATTATTTTATTTTTTCCCTTATTAATAATCATCTAATATTCATTGGTTTTACCACATGTAATTCATATGTTTCTAAAAATATATAATTTTTTATTCTCATTCAAATTAGATTTAGTTAAATTATTTTTAATTACTATTATTATTTAATATTTAATAGGATACATAAGTAAGAAAAATTATTTAAATCACAAACTTCATGGATTTCTCTTATTTATTTACTATTTATTTTATTTTTTCTACTTATTAATAATCATCTAATATTTTATTGGTTTTACCACATGTAATTCATATGTTTCTAACCTAATAATAAATAAAAAACAAATTAAAATTTTAATAAGTAAATAGTACATCGAATTTATCATTTAAATATATATCTTGACAACCGTATGTGTTAATCAATTACATTATATTTATTTAACTCGTGCAATATACAAGGTATTTTAAAGATATAACTATGGTGCTTATTATATAAAATTAAATTTATGCAACCCGTGTATAACACGGGATTCTAAGCTAGTTCTTCTAATACTAATAAATGTGTAAATTTTTAGGCTATTTTGAACATTATCTTTTTTTTTTCTTTTCAACCAAATTTCCTTTTAATATACAACCAAAACAAACCCATTCAGATTATATTTTTCTCTCTTTATTTTATGTTAATATTTCATAACATAATCTGTTAATAACCAACCATAACTAACCCACTTATATTAAAACCTTTAATTTATGTTAAACTCATTTATATCATTTATGTTATAATGTGATAACTGATAAAAGAAATAAAATATATAATTAAACAAATCGTAAAACCTGAATGTTAGAAATATATTTAAGCATACAAATTTTAACAAGTTCGTTATATATTTTAAATATCTAGGATAACCATTACGTTCGTTCTCTTGGAACTCACCATTTTTACTCGTGTGCTATTTCAAGAAATCGCAACGCAACCAATGTGAGTATAATCGATCCCATTTTTATTTTTAACACTTTTGGGTGCAACATGTGTTCTATACAAAAACACGCAACGCTTGAAACTTGTTATATGCACACTCTATCCATTTTTAAACATGTAACAATTTGATGCTTGTTAATTTCGTATGCTATGTAAACATTTCGTGTCTATATGCTCATTAACCTTGCTAAACTTATTAAACTTGTTAGACTTGTTAGACTTCTTATACTTATTAAACTCCCATGCTATAGGAGTACGCACCGCCCTTGAGTCTTTGGGTGTTTGCGTTGGAAACTTGGGTTTGACATATAGTGACACTGTTTCAGCCTATTAGTAACTTGTATTATGTTGTTCATGTTGGATATGAGTACTTAAACTTTTTATTCTACTTTATGCTATGTACCAAACTTGTATACTCGCCAACATTTTTGTTGATGTTATTTTTAATACATGTTGCAGGTTGATAGACGAAATGATGAAGAAATCAAGTTAGGATGGACTTAGAAACTCATTTGAATAATAAACATTATCATGTTATGATGCTACAATTTGTCTTCATTTGAAACTATAGGGAATTAGGAAAATTGCTATACTTTTACCTAGTCTATAGTAGAAATACTCTGATACCAGAGGCATAACTATAGGGAATTAGGAAAAGTTGGAATGCTTTTACCTAGCCTACAGTTTAGGAGCTTTATCCTTATGTGTTGTTTAAAACTACTTCCCTTCTATCTTATGTGTTATTTAAAACTACTTCCCTTCTATCTTATTTGCGCAAGTTGACCTTGCCATGCATTAGGGCAATTCTACCACGACCTATGCATGCAATCAATGCTTCCGAGCATTCCTGGAAAACCATGATTTTATTCGTGGAATTGATACAATTTTTGGACGTCATTGGCGTTAGGTTTTCACAAATATTTCTTGTTGTATAGCTTCATCTCACATTTCCAAAACTTGTACAAGCATTTCTGTGCAGTTCTTTCAGACATCTTTAAATTCTCGTCCCACGCATCGGTTGTTGTCCCGTACGCCAATTGGCGAATTGTCTTTGTGCATTTCTGTAAGGTGGTGAAATCCCTTTTGCCTCTAACATCGAACCGTAATGTAAAAAAGGGGGTCAATCCTCGACACGTAATTGGCTATCTGTAAGAACAATCGATGACTCATTCGGAAGCGACGTCTAAACATTGCGTCCGTGTACAATGGTTCATCGGCAAATTAATCGGCCACCAATCTATCGTGGGCTCCTACACGTACATAATAAAAACATAAAAAATAGGAACTATATAAAAATATAATAAAGACATACGAATATAATAATGATATAGAAATAAATACAAATACAAATATAAACTAACCTTCTAGGTCTCTGTTTATGGCCACTTGCCTAGTCCGCGGTTGTGACGTGATTTCTTCCTCTCTTCCATCCTCAATGATCATCTGCGTCGCCTGCATTATGGCGTATAAAAAAAATCTCCTTCCTCCGAAGATGACGAACACCACGAAGATGAAAACATTGTGTCTTTTTTTGGGAGAGAGGTAAATTTTTTTAATTATCAGAGGTTGTTAAAAAGATAAGTTGAGAATGTATGAAAGTATGAGAGAGTTTAGTTGAGATGGTGTTAAAAATAGGTGAGATTGTTTATTTATATTGAAAATAACAAAACTATTTTTTTTTATTAAATAGTCGTTAGCCAACGACTAACATTTCAAACAAATGGGTCATCTCCGTCGTCGTGGGGGAGACGTTGGGGACGAGACGGGGCTGTGGGGGGGCGGTGTGGATGGGCCTCCATGGGGATCGACGTCCCATCGACGACCCCCACATTGCTTTGCCTAAGAAGGGTTTTAAACCCTTAGATCTTGTAGTTGAGGATTGAAATCAAAAGGGGCTTAAAATGTAAATTATGTTTTTATTTACTAATTTGGCTAGATTAGGGATACTAGTGTCTTTTTATATTGTTTAAATAAAGAAACCACCTCACAAACCAAAAACCGTTATCATTAAAACTCTAAAAAAATCTGCAAGTTTCCTTTTTCATCGGAGACAATGAATCAAAGTTTAAGATTATAAATGTTTTATAAAATAATTGATCAACCCTCTTATTCATTGTGTTTTAACGGAGGTTCCAGGAAGTTCTTCTGATTCAATTAGGGTGTTTTAAACCATCTGGAAACATGTAATGTGATTCCAATCATGGCGTTTTAACATTTATAAGGAATGTATTTTACGATTCAAGTCAAGGTGTTTTCACATCTGGAATAGCAATACAATCATTCTCAGATGGTGTTAAAACACCATGACTTGGATAGCAAATATTACGATTCAAGTTGCGGTGTTTTGAAATCCTTGTCGTGTTTTGAAATCCTTATGGTGTTTTATACCTGCAAAAATACCAAAAGCTTGAAACATTGTATTGTGATTCAAGTCATGGTGTTTTAACATTTAGAATAGCAATACAATCATTCCTAGATGGTGTTAAAACACCATGACTTGAATAGCAAAATACAACCATTCCAAAACCTTAAAACACCATAAATGTATCGTCTTGTTCCATTGAGAAATCCATTATGAACTCGATTAATCATCATAATTCAGTTGTCCATAAAACACCATAACATAATTTGTATCTTCCTGTTGCATCAACTGTCCATTATATCATGTATGTTGCGTTTGAAAGATGATGAAAGAATATAAGAACGATAGATGATTCTGGAGGAGTGAATCGAATACATTTTATTTAAAATGATCAGCTGTATAAATCGTAAAAACAAATTTGTTTCCTAAAACAGTTAACACATGATCTCCTTCTTTAATTAAATTTTGATTCAAATTACCCTACTACCCTTAATCTCAAATTTTAATCAATGACACATGTTATCACCTTGTTCCTTCTTACACTTCTCACACACTTGCCACTTTTTATAAGATCCTTAATCTAGAATAAAGTTCTATTTTGCCCTAGTGGTTTGGTCAAGATATATACTTTGCTCTAATAGTTTCAATTTGATTTTCTACTCTTTGTGGTTATGTAATTGGTTCAGACTTTTCCCATACACTCACGATCTCAAAATTGTCTTTTTATCAAGGGCAAACAATTCTTTTTGGATAGGGGAAATTTTGTCTTTTGCCTTTGAAGTTCATGAACCCCAAACCTCTTAAAATGCATGCATTTTTTCGTTAAACTATATCCAACTTGTTAAGAGACTACAACCGGGATTTTTTATTTGTAACAAATATATCTTCTTAATCTTAACCTCTTGTGAAACTTTGCAGAACGAAAGCTACACTTTTCAATATGCCAAAAAGTCACCTATTTATTTTAATTTAAGAAGTAACCATGCCCACATTATATAGTTTAAAACCATGACCATTTCAATATGCCAAAAAGTCACCTATTTATTTTAATTTAAGAAGTAACCATGACCACATTATATAGTTTAAAACCATGATCATTTCAATATGCCAAAAAGTCACCTATTTATTTTAATTTAAGAAGTAACCATGACTACATTATATAGTTTAAAACCATGACCATAACAAAAAATTAAAGCAATACATAAGCATCATAAATAAGCAGTTGCAATGCATTACCAAAATAGCCATTACTAAATGGATGTTCAAATACATTGACATCACTACAAGCAATTGCAATACTTAACAAGATCCTAAAATGATGACCATACATACGTTAGTACTTAGTACCCAAAAAATTAGCATTGTTTGTTACTTAAATAAATCACAAAAGACTCCACGCATGGACACAGTAAACAGCCTCTGACCCTTCTTCTTGACCCTTGCATAACCTCTCATTATGACCCTTGTTTCCATTCTTTTGACATGTGACTGACTGATGTGTTGCAAAACACACGTGATTATCCTTTGTAAATTGTATAATTTTCGGTAGTTATAGAGTCGTTTTTATTAGTTTGTAGCTTTTATTTTATTAGATTGTGTATTTGTATGTCTTGGTGCGAAAACGGATTAAAACGAGCTTAAACAGATTAATAAACGAAGAATTGGGAGCCAGCTAATGAAATACGAGGGCTGAAATTGTAAAATATTAAAAATATTATATAAGGCACATCGTGATAGTTATATAAAGTTGAAGGGTTGAAATGGTAGTAAACCCAAAAAGATTAAACAAGGTTGTACTGTGAATGTTAAATAAACCTGAGGGACTAGAAGTGAGAAAAGGCTGAAAGTTATAATTAATCCCAGCACATCACATCAGTTGACCAGCTATTTTGTTTTCTTTTAGAGTAAAATACATGGATAGTCCCTGTGGTTTTGCAAAATAACACCTATAGTCCCTAACTTTTGGAAATTACACTGGTGCTCCCCGTGGTTTGACAGTTTGTTACTCGGATAGTCCCTGAAGTGGATGACGGTTAATTTTTCTCCGTGAAGTGGATGTGAAATGACAAATTTACCCTTCATCTTTTCCACCATGTAAAAACAAAACCCCACCCACCAAATCTCTAAAACCCTAACTTTCGCATTAACCTTAACCTCTTCCAACTAAACCCCACCATTATCCTCCACCGTCAACCTCAACGCCGTCTCCACCGCCGCCAGCGAATCCCCACCAGCCACCTCCTTCAACGCCGCCTTTTCCGCCGCCGTAACCGACTGAAACCCCTCACTCTCCAACTTCCCGGCCCACCAGGTCCACCAAATCAATCTCCGTAAACAGCACTCTCTCTAGCAAACAAACCGCCTCCATTGCCCTAACCGTAGACAACCCACTAACAGTTTCTGTTAAAGGGTCTCCTGTTAACGGTTCTGGGTGTAAGAGTTTGGTGATTTTGAGTGAGGGGCGATGGGGGGTGGTTAGATACGGCGTTTGGAGGTGGGGTTAGGGGTGGGGATGGGGATGGGGATGGGGTGGGGGAGAGGGGTGAAGAGGCGGCCATTGAAGGAGGAGATGACTTTGAGGTGGAGGTTGAGGAAAGAGGTGATGCCGGGGACGTTGTATTGGAGGGTGGAGATGAGTTCGAGCTGTGAATGGTGGAGGGTTTGGATGCAAGAGGAGATTTGGTGGGTGATTTCTTTGATGTTTCTGGTTTTGTCACTGGTTTTGTTTTTGGTTTTGTTTTTATAGAGTGGAGAAGATGAAGGGTAAATTTGCCATTTCACATCCACTTAACAGAGAAAACTAACTGTCATCCACTCCAGGGACTATCCGAGTAACAAACTGTCAAACCACAGGGAGCACCGGTGTAATTTCCAAAAGTTAGAGACTATAGGTGTTATTTTGCAAAATCACAGGGACTATCCATGCATTTTACTATTTCTTTTATGGAGTTTGAATTGTATTTGAACCAGTAAAAAGGACCATTCTTCGCTGTGGTTTTCAAAGCACTTTGCTTATACAACCATTTAATGATAATTTAACAATTTGTAAAAACTAGGATTGCGACCCGCCGCAATGCGGCGGGGATTCTTTAGTTATAACTAAGTCAATATAGGACCCGCACATTATGTTAAACCTGTCAAACAGGGAAAAAATAGACGATGTAAAAACGTTCACCCACACACGCACGTTGCGTCGTGTTAACTCGCAAAATTTAGAACGAAACGTAAAAACCGTAAAACCAAAGACGCACATTGCGATTTGTTAAGTCACAAAATTTAGAACCAAGCATAAAGAGAAAAATTTGCGGAAAATAAAAACTATAAAGGACCAAAGTTGAAAGTAAACATAGTTATGAGGATAGATTGCAAAAGATAATAAGTTTTGGGTTAAAAGTAAAAAAACAAATAGTTTTGTGTTAAAAGTAATTTATGAAATACTTTTGGGTGAAAAGTAAAAAAAAAAAAACATTTTTTTTTGAAAAACCCCCAAAGCCAACGTTACGACAACCATATGCATAACTATTTTTCTTTGAAAACCCCCAAAACACACCCCGCGTTGCGTCGGGGCGTAAAACGGTGTCAAATAGTACTAATGTCACACAAGCGTCATCGACCACCAACACTGACTCGACTTAGGATATGCATGTTGCGACGAACCTGTCAAACATGGAAAAATAGAGGTAAAAACGTTGAACCACACATGCACGTTGCGTCGTATTAACTCGAAAAATTTAGAACTATACGTAAAACGAAAATTTGCGAAAGATGAAAAGTATAAGTGACAAAAATTGTGAAGTTAAATTGCAAATAATGAAAAGTTTTGGGTTAAAGTTAAAAAAACAAATTATATAAGGTAAAAATTGTAAAAAGTAAAAACCCTTAGGTTAAAAATAGAAAATTAACTTTTTTTTTTTAAAATCACCCAAAGCATAATTTACAAGTGACAATGCACAAATATGTTGCAAAGTTATATATGGGATAATAATAAGAAAAAAGTTAAGTACTTGGTGACTTAACAATAGCCATTTGAAGACATAACTATTAAAACCTATATAAATTAGCAAACTTTTTGTGCATAAGGACTTGTAAGTTGTGCTTTGGGTGTTTTCCAAAAAAAACTTGATTTTTTAGCTTTAACCCAAAGGTTTGTACCTTTTCCAATTTTAACCCTGCATAATTTGTTTTTTTAACTTTAACCCAAAACTTTTCATTATTTGCAATTTAACTTCACAACTTTTGTCACTTATACTTTTCATCTTTCGCAAATTTTCGTTTTACGTATATTTCTAAATTTTTCGAGTTAATACGACGCAATGTGCATGTGTGGTTCAACGTTTTTAACTCTATTTTTTCATGTTTGACAGGTTCGTCGCAATACGCATATTATAGGTCGAGTCAGTGTTGGTTGTCGATAACGGTTGTGTGACATTAGTACTATTTGACACCGTTTTACGCCCCGCCGCAACGCGGGGTGTGTTTTGGGGATTTTTCAAAGAAAAAATTGTTATGCATATGGTTGTCGCAACGTTGGCTTTGGGGGTTTTCCAAAAAAAAATGATGTTTTTTTACTTTTCACCCAAAAGTATTTCATAAATTACTTTTAACCAAAAACTATTTGTTTTTTAGTTTTAACCCAAAGCTTTTTATCTTTTACAATCTAACCTCATAACTTTTTTTTTACTTTCAACTTTGGTCCTTTATAGTTTTCATTTTCCGCAAATTTTACGCTCTATGCTTGGTTCTAAATTTTGTGACTTAACACATCACAGCGTGCGTCTTTGGCTTAACGTTTTTACGTTTCGTTCTAAATTTTGCGAGTTAACACGACGCAACGTGCGTGTGTTGGTGAACGTTTTTACATCGTCTATTTTTACCCCGTTTGACAGGTTTAACATAACGTGTGGGTCGTAGATCGACTTAGTTATAAATAAAGAATCCCCGCCGCATAGCGGCGGGTCGTAATTCCTAGTTGTAATAATTTAGAAATAAAATTTTTACAAAAAAGAAAAAAAACAAATAGCGCATATATGGATTACTCCGATCTACCAAAATTAAATTACAAAAGTCAAATTTTAATAATATATGAATAAAAAATTAATAAAAAAGCAAATTGTACAGTTTTTTATATTAGCATTTTCCAATGTCGTTTTTCCTCCTCCTCCCCCCCCTTTACACTGTGTTCCAGAGTTTACTAATGAAAGGAAACGAAAAAAAAGTAAAAATATTTTGTGTTCCAGAGTTTTATTTAAGGAAGAAAAAGAAAGGAAAATAAAACATGTCGTGTTTCCGAGTTTCAATTAAGGAATGAAAGGAAAGGAAAACTAGGCTAAATTCTTTAACTTTTTTATCCTTCCAATTTGGAAGGAAATGGGGGAAATACATCTTTTTTTTTTCCTTTCTCACTTTTACTTTCTTTTCTTTTCTCTCGTTAAGTTAACTCACGAACAGAGCGTAAACTCTCAAATTGCCTTACCTCGTCTCTTTTCCTTTCTCAAATCCTGAAAAACCAAGAGCTCTCTAAAATAAAAAAAAATATAGATGAAGCCGATAAAAGGGCCAATGCGACAACAATACAATAGATAAAGACGTCTATGGTAAACACCTTTTCTCTATAATCAAAAGGCGGTAGGTGGATGACTAATGAGACGACCACAACGGTAGATATGACGGCTAGGGTGCATAAATTTGTAAGTGGTGATTGACGGGTGGTCCGTAGGACAACCCTTAAATGAGCTAAATATGTGCATATCCCATATTTTACACGGTTATTTATTGCGAATGTGATAACTATGCGAGATTGTTATTTTACAGGTTAATCGCTTAATTCGGTTAAATTGGAACACGTAAGCTACGGTGACATAAAATGAAGCGCACATGGGAATGGGACTTTTTGATTGGACCATGATATAAAAAAAAACATCATCATCACGTGGCTTTGCCATTCACTAAAGTCAAAGCACCCTTGGACTTGGAGGACTTGGCGGTGGTGTGTGCACTTGTTGGCAGACTTCTTTAAATTTTGGGGGATGTGCAATTGAGGAATTATCATTAACATGACATCTCCATTTATATTATAGAGAGGCAGCCATCACAAGGTAGTCAACAACATTAGTTAATCATCAGACTTCATGTGCACATGAGGGGCTTTCATGGGAGACAACTTGGATTCATCATCATCAATAGTGGGCGGCTGGGCTTTCCTATAATTGGGCCGCTAAACAACAACATAATCATCATCACATTATTTACAATTTGGGGGCGGTACATATTAACACATCAAGAGTCACGTGAAGGAGCACAAGACACGCAGATCAAAGAGGCGGCACATGGGCATATTTGGTGGAGATTATTTGGATTAACATAATACATTCAATCCATTCAAAGGGGGGCCGACGTAAGAAGTCACGTGGACTTGTGGAGTTCCTTGATTGGGCCGCACTTGGGCGGCACATGTGAAGGGTTTATAAAAAGTGAAATATTGGGCGGCCATCTTCACGTGTGGATCTTCTGGATTGGGCCAACAAAAGGCAAGACCTCCACATCAGTATAGCACATGGATTTGGGCGGCATATATCACACACACATGCGAGTTGGATCATCATCATTGGGCCGGTAACAAGAGCAATATCACGTGGATTGGGGTTTGGTTTTGGTCAACAACATTATTGGTTGGTAAAGTCAAGTGAAAGAAGAATTGGCAGCCTATACATGTGAACAAGGAAGCAACAACATTACGTGATCTCTTTTGGCAGCAACATCATCTTTATCATATTGCATGGGGATTGGTATTGGCGGCTGACAAAGGCATATTATCACGTGAAGGAGGGAATTCAACGACAACAAGAGTCAACAACTAACCATCATCATCATCTCAAACATGGGCAGCAGACATCATCACGTGAAACAATGTGAAAGATTCAGGTTGATACCTTTCACCGTAAATTACGGTGGACCTGAAATCAATCATATTGCTATCGTAAATCAGTACTTCTCCACCGTAACACTTTTATGTCCACCGTAATTTACGGTGGAGCCGTAAATTACGGTGGTTGCAGCGATCAAAACATGTAACTGCCACATTTAAGTGGGTTTTGGAGTGTCTTTTCAGATTATCTCATCATTGGACGGTTTTGGAACATCTTTGGGGCGATTTTTGGCTGCTAGCTTGTTTGGTGAACAATTCTAATCATTCGGTTTGTGCTTTTGATTCGTATGAACAATAGATTGATGTTGATGATGATTCACCGAGCCATGTCCGGCTAAACTCTTCGGTGATCATCCTAGGTGAATGTTTCTGAAACTTTTGTGTGTTTAATTTCTGCATTTCTAGAATGATATCTTGCGTTGCTTGAATGTCATGGTGTATGTTTGATTGTTTGTAGTGTGTTAATCAATATTTCAATTTCTAGTCTTAATCGTACGTTCTTGGTGCCGTTGGCAACCGAGATATCACGGGAAGGGTTAGGGTTGGTTATTGGTTAATAGGTCATCGGGAAACAACCTCGCGTTATCTAATCCGAGTACTTTGTTCCCTTTTATCACTTCAATCACATATACACGAGTTATGTCTATATAACTCTTTCTAGTGAAATTGCACACAACTGTTTAAAGAAATTGAAACCTAGGGTGATCATTGTTCTCTCCTAATTGTTTACAACCAACTTTGATTTGAATTAGTTCTTAATTTAGTTTTCTAAAACAACAATCCACAATCTTGAATTTTAATTTTCTGCAATTTAGTTTAATATTAGTTTAAATACAAAGCTATACAATCGACACATTTTCCACATACTCCCTGAGTTCGATACCCTATTACCGCTATCTATAGTTGTATTTGGGATTAAATTTGATTGTGACCACGACATCACGTCAGTGATGAGGTTCTGAAATTTGGGCGTTTGGCTTTTTTTTACGGCGGTAAATGGTAATCGATGTGTTGGCAGCAACCAGAGTTCTGTTTCGGTGAATTGTAACATGTTATGGTGTAGGGAGGATAAAGAAGAGCAAGGTGTTCGTAATATTTATAACATGTGAGTCCGTTAGTAATGCTAAATCCTAGCTTCAACGCCTGTGGGTTTAGTAAATAGATTTAGCGGTGGTCAAGGTTAAGGTTGATATTCCATCTTAGTTCCCAAACTAAAGTGACCTAAACGTAGTAGTCGCATTCACCTCCACACCCCCTGACCTTACTCTCTCTTTTCATCTATCCATTTCTCTGAAAAACCCAAGAACTCTCTTTCTCTCTCTAAACAAACCCAACCACCATCATGCAACCACGTCGCAGACTGGATCCGATGAAGAACCTGCTGAAGAAATAGCCATGGCTACTATGTTTTAGTGTGTGTGTGAGAGAGAGAACAAAATACGTGTTTTAGTGTGTGTGTGAGGAGTTCTCTTGTCCACACATGGCAACAAACAAAAGCAAAAAAAAAAAAACATATGATTACTTGGACGAATAAAGCGAGGCCACTTGGATCACTTAGACTCTTATACCTTACATGTTTTCACGGCACTCTCTTTTCTATACCAAGTATCCGCACCTCTTTGTTGAGTCTTCCTCTTGAATAAATTTCGAGACGAAATTTCCTAAAGTAGGGGAGACTGTAACGCCTCGTGTTTCCGTATTCCTATTTTTAGAAAGTTCACATTCGCATTCGCATTCTGTTTTTAGAAACCTTACATTCGTATTTCAATTTCAAATATCACAATTCGAGGCATTAATCTTAATGGAATTCATGTTTTATACTTATCATGTTAATATCCACACTTGTTCGTTATCCAGAAAATCATCCAATACGTGTTTATACGCAAAAACCAAGACTCGACATACTTAGAAATATTAAATACATGCATCACACTCATACAATACCTTAATACACTTTAAATACCTAAAAATGAGCTAAAATACAAGAAAGTGACATAAAATGAAAAACATATCAAAGTCTAAGGGCTAAATTGTAATAAAACAAACTTCTGGATGAAAATGGCCTTCTCGCATGTGGCGAGAAGATGGGCCTTTTTCCTCGCGGGTGGCAAGAAGCCTTGATCCGCAGAAAGTAGCTTCTTGCATACGAGTTGGCCAATTTTCCACCCCCATTCTCACCCAATCACCTTATAACTCCATTAAAACTCAAACCCTACTCCACCACTATATAACCAAGCCTCCTACACCTCCATTTCACTTATCCAAACCCTTAGACACTCTCAAAACACATTCTAATCAGCTGAAAATACAAGTGAGGGCAGATTATACTTAAGTTCAAAAGTGAGCTTCTACCTCACTTTTCTTCATGTTTCATTACTTCTTCTTCTTCTTGAAAGCTTGGAACACCTCTAGCAGTGTTTCCACAAGTTTACCATAAACTAAGGTGGGAATCACCATTTTAAGGCCCAAACTTTCTGTTTTTATAAAATTTTTACTTACACCTTATTTACACTTGTTTATCTTATGAAAACTAGCACATGCCTTGTTTCTAACCAAGCCTATGGCCTCGTTCACTTTAGTGAAGAGGGATGCACAATATTCTAGTGGACACTAGGTTTGGCCTATAGTTATGCATTCTAGCTTCAACTTAGTATGTAAATTGTCATGTTGGATTTGAGACAATCTTTTATACGTATGCTATATATTCAAACTTGTATACTCGCCAACTTTGTGTTGATTTTATTTAATACATGTTGCAGGAAAAATATGTTGATGCTTGAAGAAATTTAATTAGGAGGGATTTAGAAACACACTTAAATTCTTTATTTGTAATTCTAATGTTGTATATGTTTAAGATGAAATTGTTGTACTTTTCCATTTCAAAACAATGTAACCCCTTTAGTATGAAATGGAATTCATTACTTTAAATACTTGTCACAATTAGTTGTTATGAAGTCTCTTGCAATCTCGTTTTCATCTCACTCCGATGTTTCTGCCATCAGTTGGGGTGTGACGGGTGCTGTCACACCCCAACCGATGACGGAAACATCGGGATGAGATGAAAACGAGACTGCAAGAGACTTCATAACACTATGTGACAATATAATTTAAATCCAATTTCATTTCAAGACTAAAATGTCATACAAAATGCAAACAAAGGACAACATTGTTTCAACAATACATCAAAATAACAAAATTAATCTAGGTGTGTATCTAAGTCCACCTAAACTGTATTCTTCATAGCATCGTCGAGTATATCAACATGCAACATGTATTAAAATAATCAACAAAAAGTTGGCGAGTATACAAGTTTGTTACATAGCATAATATAGTATAAAAAGTGCTCATATCCGACATGATTTACAATATGCAATACTAGTATGCTAAATGGCGTACAATATGTTCAAACCCAAGTATACAACGCGTTAAAAGAGCCTATCCCAAATAGAGTAGCGGGAGGTAACAAGTTTAACTTACTAATGGGCGGTGCGTTAATCCTATAGTGCTATAATTGTTAAGGTAGGCTAGCAAAGTTAATGAGCATATATCGACCAAGTAGTTTACCAAGCATACGAGAATAACAAGTATCACATATAATTTCATGTTAAGCATGGATAGAGTTTAAAATTAGTTTCATGTGAGTGCAATTTTGTATAGAATACATGTTGCATCCCAAAGTGTTTAAAAGTAAAATGGGTTCGAGTATACTCACGGTTTTGCAAGCTTTCCTACTTGATATCCCGCGAGTGTTGTTGGTGGATGAGTTAGTTTGGAGCACCTTGTCCTTCTACACGAAGAAAACATAGGTGTGTGAGTTTGGGGAATAACGGAAGATTATAGATTCGAAATTTAAAATACATGAACATAGACATAGGAAAATAATCATCCATCACATATGATGTTTAGATGATATACTTACTAACTTGACAATGTCCACTTGTTCATCATCAAGAGTTCGGTTTGTTTGAATGTTACATAAGTATTACATAGAGTATACTATATCATATATGTCAAGCATGAGGTAAAAGATTAAAGTCTTCATTAAGCACCTCCAAGTATCATAGAATTCATACATGAGGTAGGAAGTACAAAGCTTCCATTTAGGTACCTCTATTGTTCACCACTACACTTGTTGTTATAAACAACAAGGAGGGTCATGAACTTACAAGAAATAATGAGATATGAACATCTAATCTATGGAAAAGATCAAGAAGTGAGTGGATTTTTATGAAAGATAGCCCAAGCTAGTCTAACAATCACACATACATCAAGTTTCAAGCTTGAACACTTCTTGTGGGTAAAACCCTAACTAAAACAGAATGTTTGTGAGGTTTTAACCTCTGATTTAACATTTCTCAACCTTGTTTTTAAGCCCAACTAACCATTCAATTGATTATGTGTAAGTCCCAAAATGTGACATCTGTGCCTCCACTGCTATCAAACAAATACCAAACCAATGAAATATTGTGTTTCATACTTGGGATTTGTATAAATATGTGTGTCATTTACACATATCAATTCTTGTTCGATTTCAAGCTTTAAATCGCTTTCTGGAAAGTTATACGCGAACTGATGCATAAACGTAATCAGTTTAACGCGACAAACACTCCGGAACAGTGAAATGGGCTTAACATACCTTACATAACCTTTGCATAACTTATAAATAAGTTTTGGAGGGTTTGGTGTGTCGAAATCAAGTTTATTCGATCGTAGGGACTATTTGCGTCAAACTGCAAAAGTATACTGAATCGAATGGTGTCGAACATTTCGGAACTTGACCATAGGTTAAACATACCATAAATATCCTTTACATAGCTTAGAAATAGGCTTTGAGGGGTTCGGTGTGCAAAAATAAACTTATTGGTCAAACACGGACTAAAAGCGTCAAAAAGTGCATAAATTTGCATTTACGCGCATATCTTACGTTCTGAATATATCCGGACATCCAAAAATTTATGTAATCATTAAAATATTTTATTTTAGTGATTGGCATGATAAAATTCCATTCGTCGTGTAATTTGGATCGTTTTTCGCGTCCGTTCGTGTTTCGTCGTAATTAACCGAACAACGCAACCGTACGACCAAACGAACCGACATCCGAGATGTTTTTGAGTGTAATTTTGTGCGTGTTTAAAAATAGTTTCATGTGAGTGTAATTTTGTATAGAATACATGTTGCATCCCAAAGTATTTAAAAGTAAAATGGGTTCGAGTATACTCACGGTTTTGCAAGCTTTCCTACTTGATATCCCACGAGTGTTGTTGGTGGATGAGTTAGTTTGGAGCACGTTGTCCTTCTACACGAAGAAAACATAGGTGTGTGAGTTTGGGGAATAACGGAAGATTATAGATTCGGAATTTAAAATACATGAACATAGACATAGGAAAATAATCATCCATCACATATGATGTTTAGATGATATACTTACTAACTTGATAATGTCCACTTGTTCATCATCAAGAGTTCGGTTTGTTTGAATGTTACATAAGTATTACATAGAGTATACTATATCATATATGTCAAGCATGAGGTAGAAGATTAAAGTTTTCATTTAGGCACCTCCAAGTATCATAGAAATCATACATGAGGTAGGAAGTACAAAGCTTCCATTTAGGTACCTCTATTGTTCATGTAAGACCCTTAGTCCCTTTTCTACGATTATTATATGAATTCCGACTATAATAGTGTAGTTACGGTTAAATATACACTTAAAATACGAGTTTGTTAAAACATTTTAAGAAATAAAACATTCTAACGTTTTGTATGTAAATTCGCCGTTTAAAATGTGATGACGAATTATTACGCGGAAGCTTGAATTCTTGATCGTGTTCGGTTCTTTATCGAGCTTGATCGTCCCCCGACACTGCATATTAAACCTACATTTCATAAAGACATGAAATGAGTTAGTCAATTGGCATTAAAACATGTCCAAACAAGTTCGCGAGTCAAAATGAACAACAACTATAAGTTTCAGCAGCTTTTGCTGAGTTTAACACCCGCCGCGTGCCGCGAAGGGATCCAAGTTTACTGTCGCGTGACGAGACACATGTCGCGGGCCGCGACCATATTTAGCCACCTCCGTCACGTGGCGCGAGGGCAGCATTTCGACAGAATGATTGCAGCCAGTTGCTGCATATTTCCAGCCAACTTATTTTTCACGGAAACGAGCATAACTTGCTCGTTTTTTATCCGATTTAAGTCACGTTTCTTCCTACGTGATCGTAATTTAATTCTCCATCATATGGAGTTAACATCCGACATCCAGATTAACAAAATTTTAGACTTTTAAGCCTTCAGCTTAAAAATGTAATTGTGAACTTTTGACCCGTTCATGTATTAATCAAACAAACCTGTTTGTTTGATCCCAATTTCTTATGAACCTTATATTTCCGATCTTGTCTATCATATCAGGTTCAAATCACGGGTATCATAAGTGTTTTAAATCCGTTTTCACTCATATGCTTATTTTGACTCGTTAAGGGATTTTATGCATATTTTAGACACGAATCGCTTTCATTCGTTTCTAGCATTTTATTACCACATTTCTTATCAAATAATCTTCCTCCACAACTATATTTGTGTTGGATTTAATGTGGTAATTTATAAATTCCGAGTTTTACCCCTCGGATCATTATTTTACGGCAAAGACTCTTATAGAGTCAATTGACCAAAGATTTACATCTTTCGCTTTTGATACTTATTCTAAGTATTTATTTAATCATAAAACTCGTTTCCAAACAACCCTTAAAGGTTGTTTGCTCTATTTAGCTTACAAGGGCGTTTTGGTCCATTTTAGCCTTTCATTTACGATGAAGGGCTTTTGAAAGCATGTTTGACCTAAAATCCCTCTTTTTAGCTATGATTTTGTTTGAAAAGTCATTATGTTTTCTAATCACAATGAACATCACTTGAATCATTCGGTTTACTTATTAAAGTAACCAAATGTCTATTTTGACTTCATTTAACTCTCCATGAACCTTTCGTTCTAATTGAGTAGTTAACCTATTACACATACCTGGCTTGGATCAATATATTGACCCGTTTTACTACCTTGCTTTAATAATCGCTACTTAATAGCGATGCAAGTTATCCTTCCCCTATTCATTCCTGTGAACATAAGACTTGACAATATTCATTAGTCGATATTTTCAAATGGTGATATTTTCACCATTTGACCCGTTTGGTCTAAGTGACTGTTTATCTTTACGAGACGGTATTTATTACCATCTTATCTACATGACTCGCTCCAGTTTACACCTTACAGTCTTTTTACTTATAACCCATTTCTTGATTCTTTTGACCCCTTTATGTCTTACGCCAAAAGTGTCTTTCAAAAACTAACGGTTATCGTCAACGAGTGACCGAATTACCGTTTTACCCTTATTTTTTGTATTGGTTTACCTTATAAGGTAATCATTCAAAACTCGTTATTTATTAGTCATTGCATGACTAAATAATCTTATTAACTCTTTTTAACCATTCAACGTGGTTTATCATTATTGTGTTTTGTTACGAACCGCACATGTCGTGTCGAAACATCATAAGTCAAATATGACTTTTTATTATTCATAACCTATAAAACCAATAGGTATTAAATAAAAGGTGTAAGCTTTGACTTACCTAGCATCCAGATTATGCTTTTCCTTCATTCTTGATTCGTTTGACCCGCTTCCTTCCCAAGCTTTCACCTAGCTTGTCAAGCGTCAAACTATCATTGTAAGTTGTAAGATGGTTAGACTAGTCATAATCATTAACGACTATTCCATCCTACGATCTTTATGTCGAATTTATCATTCGATCATATAAAAGGTCATTTTGACTTTAAAAAGTCAAACTGCCTATTGACAAAAGTAATTACACGATGTAGCCTAACTACTCGTTTTATTACTTTGCTACTATACGGTAAGCATCCTTCTTATGCTACCATTTTAACTACTTATGAAATCAAGTTATTGTAATCGAATTTCATTCAATTAACACATGATGATATCAAACATCATTTTGATCATAGCTTATCATCATTTTCATCATACAAATCCATTTCCTAGCAAGTATGATCATGTACTCAAGCACACAATTTGTTCAAGTATTTCCTGATTATTATCAGATATGATGATTCTAATCATAATTATATCCTCAAATTCATCATATGATTAATACACACTTATCCTAGTGTGGTAATTCATCAAATCATTCAATTCATAGCATCATATGTATAATTTTCACTTAGGGTTTTGTTCCTAAGCAAGTATACATCACTAATTCAATCATAGCTTCAATAATTCATTCAAAATTCGCGATTATGATGATTATTCAAATTTCACAACTTCACAAATCATCAAAATTTGACATACCTTATGATCCCCTAGCTTGGGTGATCAATAGTTCATGTTCAATTGTGAATTTGAGCTTCGTTTGAGCTTTCAATTTTATGATTTGTTGGAATTTAGGGTTTTTGGCTCCTGGGGATTTCTTGAGGTCGAACAGAACACACATATGTGTGTGTTTTGTTTTAAAGTTCTTTTTATTAATTAAACTTTCAAGTTTATCCACTTTGGCCCCTTATGTTTGATTAGTTTATTAAGTAGGCCACAACCCACTTAATTTCAATAACGTTCCCTCTAATTAACTAGGTTAAACATTCCTAGTTAACTTAGCGGGTTTGGGGAATTTATGACTCAGTTTATGTTAAGTCCTATTAACTCAGACCTTCTATAAACTTTATTTCCCAAAAGCATTCTTTTTCCCTTTTTATTAAATATTAGATTTAGTTATATAAATCCTAATATTTTCCGGGTTAATTTTACCACTAACGGTAATTTACCCGTCTTTTAGTATTAACGTGGTTTGATTACCAAACCCGTTTTCGGGGTGTTACAAGTCTATCCCCCTTAAAGAGGTTTGGTCCTCGAAACCTTTCTTACATGATTCATTGAGTTTTAAACTCAATGCATTTGACCTGAGTAATCTTTTAAGCATTACTCATACTTTAACCAATTGTTAGTATTACCAGAAAAGTATGGTAATATCTTTTTGGTTACAAAGCATATATGTATCTCATACGAAATAATGCAACTCAAAATAACGTAATCTCGTTATTTCGATCAATTTGGTTAATTTAGCGAAATCCATCGCTGTTAGACTATCGAATTCTTCATGAATCCGTTAATTTAATCCGTTTGGATATTTAGTGAAATCTTTCACTTTTGACAAGCAAATTCTTTTGTTTTCAAATTTATTCATTCGGTTCAGTTATATGGAATCCACCGCTTACGAGCAAACCGAATTTCTTGATTTCCATCTTAATATTTAAGATAGTTGAATAAATGATATTAGCGTAATTCTATAAAGTATATAACCACATACTTATAGCCTTATCTTTTCATCGTGCTTTTGCTCGATTTGACTTCCCGACACTTCGCTTGGTTGTCTCATGATCTCTCAATATAGGTGATCAGTATTTTTTTTCTGTTAGTGAGGTCTTATGGGCCGTCACTTTTATCTTGTATCTATATACCTTTGTTGTTTACTTGACCAAGTCGCCAATTTGGCCACTTGATCATATAAATCTTATTGATTCTGTTTATTTCACGCTATTCTCATAATAAATAGCGTATTAATCAAATTCTTAATTTGAATATTGACCTTAACCGGTCTCACTAACTAGACTTATTAGTCCAGTTACTGTATACCCATCTTTCGGGCTACTATGTGATTATATTTCACATTACATTTCTTGACCGTGATCACGTCACGTCATATTTAGGTTTATATCAACTTTTTATTATTGAAAAATATTTCTTTTCGAATGTATCATCTTGCACTCATCGGTGTCAAGACTTGTATCTTTTAATATTTACAATTCCGATTCCTATCAGAATAGTCATATTTGTGAAAACGTTGTTTCTTACTAAAACTGAATTTTAGTTTAACGTTTTCTCTTTAACTTATGTCAATTACTCATATCAAGAAACTGACAGCTAAGAATTTATTCTTTTTCATTCTTATTTTACGTGGGGATTCTCAACTGGTTCCATCGCTTTATCTACCCGTAGGTTCTTTCACTTAGCCTCGTGGGCTATTTCTTTAGGCTTTCACCTCGGTAAGGCAAGGCCCTTATAGTTCGTTTCTTTGTATTTATGACTCGAGGGTCATTTTGGTCCTGTAGACCTTTACACTATTTATAACCCGAAGGTTATGATGATCCTGTAGATCATTCTTTTTATGTTTGGAAATCATTTATTTTCAAGTTTAAGATCCGTTAACCTTGACTGTAGTTCGTGGCTACAATCGTTTTATTTCGGATCCTTCTCCTGACTTTGTGACTTTTCACGTCATTTATGCGTCGGTTTGTCTTATGCTTACCGTTATCTGGTTTGCGCTTACTTATGCCATCCGACATTATATTGTATTTAACCTGTTTGACTTGTTAATGTGAAATCCATCACTTATAAACAATCAAACTTTATTATTTATTCAACCCGTTCAACTTCAAAATAGTTGAACATATTTGTTCAAAATTTCTTTTTGAGAAATTTTATCATATTTTAGTCATAACTCATAACCCAAGTCCTTTGACTTTGAATCTGCGTTCCCGTCTCTCGGTTTACGCATGTGTTTAAATTCCTACCCATCAACTGGGTGATTTACCTAAGTCCTTATTAATGCAACCATTTAGGTATGCATTAAGACTTCGTTTTGACTTGTTTGGTTGTCTTAAATAAATCCATCGCTTTATTTAACCAAACCTTTATTCTTTATGTGACCATGCTTGATGGTCTTATAAATTCTGAAGGATGATTATCATCATCATCCTTTCTTTACTACGACCAAAGTCAATGACTTCGATCGTCTTTTTATGTATGGGCAATACCTTCGTTTCTATGACCCTGCGGTTCATTTATACTTTGGTTTTACATTGCCCTTTTCGTCAACCATGGCTCTTTTGTCCATTATGACTTATTTCATGAATTCCCTTGGGTCATTTATTTCTATACGCGCCATACATCGTTTTTATGGTTCTCTCGAAAACCATTTATACGAGTATGCCCATAAGATTTCTTGACCCCAAGGTTCTTTTAACTTTTTCATTCGTCTCGACCTTACCATATCAGACATAACTGTGCTCATTATAAGAAGCTCATGGTATCATGTGTTCACTACTTACTTGGCGAGAGTAAACGATCAACACATGGTACGCATGACCTTATTATAATTACCACATCACATCCCATGTAAGTAATCTCTCGATTTATTTCATTTTTATGATTTCTTTTGGTAAAACTTTATTTAATTGTCGATTAACAATTATTGGTTTTACCCGTTTTATCTTTGAACATATACAATGTTCCTTTTTATAATCATTTATACAATCACATTCGTCGATGTGATCATTACTTTTCTCAATTGAATCTTTATTGAGAATACTTACTTGGATTTTTACTTTCGTCCAAGTTTACATTTAAACTAAATTCAGTTATTGTCTTATTATTCACGACTGTGAATAATACATATCTCTACTGAATTTCTCTTGGAAACATCATCCTGGATAGGTAACCTATCCAGGTTTTCCAAGTTTCATATTCTATATGCAACTGTCATTCACTATTTGTTTGTTACATATTTCTGTTTATGCTATAAGTTTAAGACATGTACCTTGTAGATACTTACCCTGATAAACTTTCCTTGTTGTTCGATCTCTCATTCAAGATCGTTTCTCGATTCCAGTCTTTAGCGTGTATGACTTACTTGTCATACTTCAGACCATTTCTTTATCGTATCAATAATTCTTTAGACTCTCGTCATCTTCGGATGCGAGGGTCCTTTAACTAAAACGTATACAAAGATTAGTAACGTTTATCATTAATAAGCGCCAGTACTCTACTACAAGGATTTCTACGACATGTGTTAACGCACGTAATTCGTTTAACTATATCGGTCTTTTATCGCTTTATTTGGGGTAACGTGTTTTACACGTTATCCCTATGTGTTGTTTTTAACATTTTACATGCTAGACCGTTACTATACTGAATAACTTACCGGATTTTGCGATCAAGTCTCGAACCGAACACTTTACTCCTTAACCTGGAGCTCTGATTACCAACTTGTAAGACCCTTAGTCCCTTTCTACGATTACAATATGAATTCTGACTATAATAGTGTAGTTACGGTTAAACATACATTTAAAATACGAGTTTGTTAAAACATTTTAAGAAATAAAACATTCTAACGTTTTGTATTTAAATTCGCCGTTTAAAATGTGACGACGAATTATTACGCGGAAGCTTGAATTCTTGATCGTGTTCGGTTCTTTATCGAGCTTGATCGTCCCCCGGCACCGCATATTAAACCTACATTTCATAAAGACATGAAATGAGTTAGTCATTTGGCATTAAAACATGTCTAAACAAGTTCGTGAGTCAAAACGAACAACAACTATAAGTTTCAGCAGCTTTTGCTGAGTTTAACACCCGTCGTATGCCGCGGCGGGATCCAAGTTTACTGTCGCGTGACGCGACACACGTCGAGGGCCGCGGCCATATTTAGCCACCTCCGTCGCGTGGCGCGAGGGCAGCATTTTGACAGAATGATTGCAGCCAGATGCAGCATATTTTCAGCCAACTTATTTTTCACGGAAACGAGTATAACTTGCTCGTTTTTTATCCGATTTAAGTGACGTTTCTTCCTACGTGATCGTAATTTAATTCTCCATCATATGGAGTTAACATCCGACATCCGGATTAACAAAATTTTAGACTTTTAAGTATAACACCCTTCTCGTTAACATACGAATTTAATAAAAATATGCATATTTTAAATCAAAATATTTCGCTTCATTCAAAAGTACAAAATAGGAGTTTCATAATGATCACTTACTAGTTAACTACAAACTAGTTTAAACATCCCAAAAATGATTAGTTAATTGTTTACATCTTAAACATTGTCTAAAACAAGGTTAATACAACGCGAAAGCTTCAAAGTCTGTGTTCGGTTCTTCCAAAACGTGCTTGATCGCCTTCCGATATGATTCCAACATCACCTAGAGTCAAAACCACTTAAAAGGTTAGTCTGACTTGTTAAAATGTGCATAATCGAGTCCTAGCATCAAATCATCAAAAATAAAATAAAATTTCAGATTTGATTATGTCGTGTGTCGCGCCAGACCTCGTTCATTTCGTCGCGTGTCGCTAGTGCTCTCGCGTGTCGCTCCAGATCCAATGGATCCTGTCGCGTGGCGCGGGGGACTCGGTTTTCCAGCAGGTGCAGGTTTTTGACCTGCATTTCCTGCCAGCTCCGAATTTTACAAATTTTAACTTCAAATGCTCATAACTTTTGATCCGAATGTCCGTTTTAGGTGATTCTTTTTCCTACACGACTATAATTTAATTACCGACGTGCCTATTACATTTTTCATACCAAGAATTCGGGTTACGGACCGAATGACTAAAATTACTATATAATTTTTCAACCCACCAAGTTTATACCAATTTTACTACCAATGAGATAGTAACATTAAGGCGCTTTTACCCTACATCCGGGGCTTAATATCACCGGCATTTCATTACCAATCCCATGGCTTCATGCTCTTGTGATTGTCGATGCCAAATGCTAACTATCAAATACTAATACTACTTATTACACTATTATTCGACCCGTTTGGCTCATTTATGGAATCCTCTATTTATAATGACTACCAAACGCTTCTTATTCTAATCTTAACCTATTAATTCAAGTAGTGATCATTGTCACCTCAATCAACACAAACTTTTATTCTAAAACACATCTATACATGATTTAAATATTAAATTTACTAAATGTAACGAAACGAGTTACATACTTGCATATTTCATCAACGTTGGTTTCTAACCATAATTACCCATTCCCGGGCTTGTTAATCTTAGCGTATCACTTCCATTCCATGGTTTACGCTTTATAACCCAATTTAACGGGTAATGTTTAAGTCATTTCAAACACTACCAATTCGACCATTATTTAACCTGTTTGGTTTATCGAGTGAGTTACATCACTTCATTGGCGTTCCAACACGGCTATTTTAAACAATATCGTCGACAAACATATTTATTTAACTATTTTGACCCGTTTGGTTGTCGAGTGAGTTACATCACTTCATTGAGATACCAAACGCAATCATTTTCGCTATATCAATATTAAACATATCTACAATTAAGTTTATCTACGTAAATGTAACGAGACGACAAGTCACGTACCTTTAGAGCAATCCTTTCAAACGCGTATCACCACTAGCTTGTCCGCTTGACGTCCCGGTTTCTTTGCCTAAAGAGTTCAACCATAGTTATTTAGAACTCTCTTATAGCATGTAACGCATAATTTTCCACACTAGTCAAATATGCGTTTTAATCGGGTTTTTAACATTTATCTTCTCTTAGGCATTACTTCAAACACCTAATGAGCATGATTTCATACAATTAAAAATCAAGTTCTTAATTAACTATTTAGCCAAGATTTAAGCATCCTTCCACAATTTCATGTAAATTTTCATATCAACAAGTCTAAATTCACTCCATAGAGCTTAAATACACTAAGTTAACAATGTTAATCCTAGTGTTTATCATAATTCTACAAAACCCGCTTGACACATGAGTGTAGGATCATGAATTCACAATTATAAGCATCAATTCAACAAGTATATGGTTAGGGTTTAGTCCTAGACATAATTTCATTCTCAATTTCATCAAAACAATGATCATGCAGGCTCAAATTCGAATTTCATGAGTTCATCTAAAATTTAAGATGGAACCAAATAGTGAAATTTCACATACCTTATGATCCCTTTGCCGAGGTGATCACTAATCTATATTCAGATTTCAATTTTGACTTGATTTGAGCCTTCAATTTGTGAGTTTTGTGAGAGTTAGGGTTTGAAGAGGAAACCCCTGGTCGCCCCCTGTTCCTGATCGATCCAGACACACACATCTAGTGTGTGTTTGGTATTTTTCTTTTTATTTTTATAAAATCAAGTTTCCAAATTAGCACTCTTGGCCCTCCAATTATTACCGGGTTAATATTTATCACCTACGGCATCTTACCCGTTCATTAATATTCACGTGGTTTGATTACTAAAACCCGCTTTTGGGGTGTTACATTAAGACTTTGGCGTAAAAATGTAATTATGAACTTTTGACCCGTTCATGTATTAATCAAACAAACCTGTTTGTTTGATCCCAATTTCTTATGAACCTTATATTTCCGATCTTGTCTATCATATTAGGTTCAAATCATGGGTCTCATAAGTATTTTAAATCCGTTTTCACTCATATGCTTATTTTGACCCGTTAAGGGATTTTATGCATATTTTAGACACGAATCGCTTTCATTCATTTCTAGCATTTTATTACCACATTTCTTATCAAATAATCTTCCTCCACAACTATATTTGTGTCGGATTTAATGTGGTAATTTATAAATTCTGAGTTTTACCCCTCGGATCGTTATTTTACAGCAAAGACTCTTATAGAGTCAATTGACCAAAGATTTACATCTTTCGCTTTTGATACTTATTCTAAGTATTTATTTAATCATAAAACTCGCTTCCAAACAACCCTTAAAGGTTGTTTGCTCTATTTAGCTTACAATGGCGTTTTGGTCCATTTTAGCCTTTCATTTACGATGAAGGGCTTTTGAAAGCATGTTTGACCCAAAATTCCTCTTTTTAGCTATGATTTTGTTTGAAAAGTCATTATGTTTTCTAATCACAATGACCATCACTTGAATCATTCGGTTTACTTATTAAAGTAACCAAATGTCTATTTTGACTTCATTTAACTCTCCATGAACCTTTCGTTCTAATTGAGTAGTTAACCTATTACACATACCTGGCTCGGATCAATATATTGAACCGTTTTAATACCTTGCTTTAATAACCGCTACTTAATAGCGATGCAAGTTATCCTTCCCCTATTCACTCTTGTTAACATAAGACTCGACAATATTCATTAGTCGATATTTTCAAATGGTGATATTTGCACCAATTGACCCGTTTGGTCTAAGTGACTGTTTGTCTTTGCGAGACGGTATTTATTACCATCTTATCTACATGACTCGCTCCGGTTTACACCGTACGGTCGTTTTACTTATAACCCATTTCTTGATTCTTTTGGCCCTTTATGTCTTACGCCATAAAGTGTCTTTCAAAAACTAACGGTTATCGTCAACGAGTGACCGAATTTCCGTTTTACCCTTATTTTGTGTATTGGTTTACCGTATAAGGTAATCATTCAAAACTCGTTATTTATTAGTCATTGCATGACTAAATAATCTTATTAACTCTTTTTAACCTTTCAACATGGTTTATCATTATTGTCTTTTGTTCCGAACCGCACATGTCGTGTCGAAACATCATAAGTCAAATATGACTTTTTATTATTCATAACCTATAAAAACAATAGGTATTAAATAAAAGGTGTTAGCTTTGACTTACCTAGCATCCAGATTATGCTTTTCCTTCATTCTTGATTCGTTTGCTTCCTTCCCAAGCTTTCACCTAGCTTGTCAAGCGTCAAACTATCATTGTAAGTTGTAAGATGGTTAGACTAGTCATAATCATTCACGACTATTCCATCCTACGATCTTTATGTCGAATTTATCATTCGATCATATAAAAGGTCATTTTGACTTTAAAAAGTCAAACTGCCTATTGACAAAAGTAATTACACGATGTAGCCTAACTACTCTTTTTATTACTTTGCTACTATACGGTAAGCATCCTTCTTATGCTACCATTTTAACTACTTATGAAATCAAGTTATTGTAATCGAATTTCATTCGATTAACACATGATGATATCAAACATCATTTTGATCATAACTTATCATCATTTTCATTTTTATCATATAAATCCATTTCCTAGCAAGTATGATCATGTACTCAAACACACAATTTGTTCAAGTATTTTCTGATTATTATCAGATATGATGATTCTAATCATAATTATATCCTCAAATTCATCATATGATTAATACACACTTATCCTAGTGTGGTAATTCATCAAATCATTCAATTCATAGCATCATATGTATAATTTTCACTTAGGGTTTTGTTCCTAAGCAAGTATACATCACTAATTCAATCATAGCTTCAATAATCATTCAAAATTCGCGATTATGATGATTATTCAAATTTCACAACTTCACAAATCATCAAAATTTGACATACCTTATGATCCCCTAGCTTGGGTGATCAATAATTCACGTCCAATTGTGAATTTGAGCTTCGTTTGAGCTTTCAATTTGATGATTTGTTGGAATTTAGGGTTTTTGGCTCCTGGGGATTTCTTGAGGTCGAACAGAACACACATATGTGTGTGTTTTGTTTTAAAGTTCTTTTTATTAATTAAACTTTCATGTTTATCCACTTTGGCCCCTCATGTCTGATTAGTTTATTAAGTAGGCCACAACCCACTTAATTTCAATAACGTTCCCTCTAATTAACTAGGTTAAACATTCCTAGTTAACTTAGTGGGTTTGGGGAATTTATGACTCAGTTTATTTTAAGTCCCGTTAACTCGGGCCTTCTATAAACTTTATTTCCCAAAAGCATTGTTTTTCCCTTTTTATTAAATATTAGATTTAGTTATATAAATCCTAATATTTTCCGGGTTAATTTTACCACTAACGGTAATTTACCCGTCTTTTAGTATTAACGTAGTTTGATTACCAAACCCGTTTTTAGGGTGTTACAGTTCACCACTACACTTGTTGTTATAAACAACAAGGAGGGTCATGAACTTACAAGAAATAATGAGATATGAACATCTAATCTATGAAAAACATCAAGAAGTGAGTGGATTTTTATGAAAGATAGCCCAAGCTAGTCTAACAATCACACATACATCAAGTTTCAAGCTTGAACACTTCTTGTGGGTAAAACCCTAACTAAAACAGAATGTTTGTGAGGTTTTAACCTCTGATTTAACATTTCTCAACCTTGTTTTTAAGCCCAACTAACCATTCAATTGATTATGAGCATTAGGACATAGGTTTGAGATGAGAAAACTCAAGTTTAGATAAGTTTAACAAAGTTTAAATGAAAAAAGAAACAAACAGTCCACTTTGGAGCCTTTTCGAGGACATTACAGGGCTTGGTTTTCCATGAAAAAACTCTAGAAATGTTCCCAAGGTCGATCCAAGCAAGTGGGAAAAAGAATGGATGAAAAAGTTAAGTATTGAGTGAGTTATGCTCACTTTAGTGAAGGGTGCTGAATCTGCTCGAACTTCTGTTTCCAACAGCTATGTGGCTGATTTAAGAGAGTTGTGAGAGTGTTCATAAAGTGAAAATGGCTTAGAGGATGATGGGTTTTTATAGAGAAGTGTTTAGGGTTAAGTTAGGTGAGTTATTTAATGTTAAAACAAGTCTAAAAATCAAAACAAGCACAAAAACTCGCTCACACAGCGAGCTGAAGGGTCTGGTCGCGCTGATCAGGCCATTTAAACGAGTGTTTAAATGAATTAAGGAGCTGGTTTGTTCAATGTGAAGGCCACAGCTTAGTGGTTGAGCGTATGTATGTTGAGGCTGGTGACCCGGGTTCGAGTCCTGTGGTCATCAGTCTTATTTATTTTTTTGTTTTAAAGCACAACACTTTCAGTTATAGGCGAAGTTAGTCCCTGTAAGTTTTAAAGTTTCAGCAATTTACTCTAACAACCCCTTGACTTTAACTAACTAAGTTATGTTGCTTTTCAAAAGAAACTAACTTTACAATTTAATCTAACTAAGTTAGTTTGTATTACTAACTTCAAAATTTAACGAGACGAACTAGATTATTATATAAAAAAAAATAATAAAGCTTTTTAATTTGTAAAATTAATTAATTAAATAAAATAAATAATTAATCATTTTATAACGGATTAGATTAAGGATACGATTATTTATTTACGAAGGTTTCGAGTTGAAAGATTAGGATACGAATTTCGCTATGTCACGAGCTTAAATTAGTTTAGCGAGCATAGAACATCAAAGTATAATATAGGATCGAGGATCTTGAATAATATTTCGTTCAAATGTAAATCGTTCATCGGTTTCACATAAGACTAATTATAAATACACGAACATGATTAAAAATAGCTCCGTTTTCATTATGATCAATAGTCTCGAATTACAAATGAAACGAAAGTAGATTACAAAGAGAGTACAAGTGTTTAAATATGGAAAGTACAACATGACTTGCTAAAATAAGAAAGTGCGAAAGTGCGGAGCGTTACAGTCTCCCCTCCTTTAGGAAATTTCGTCCCAAAATTTAGGAAGAAGTAACGAAAAGATGCGGATACTTGGTCTTCATGTCACTCTCGAGCTCCCCAGTAAATTCAGCGCCACGTTTTCCTTCCCATCGAATCTTAACGATAGGAATTTGACTGCGCCTCAGTTTCTTGACACCTCGGTCCATGATTTCGACGGGTTTCTCCACAAAATGCAAAATGTCGTTGATTTGGAGATCTTCGAGAGGAACCTGAAGTCCTTCTTCAGCGAGACACTTCTTTAGATTCGAGACATGAAACGTTGGATGAACGTTGTTGAGTTCTTGAGGTAAATCGAGTCGATAAGCCACCTTGTCAATCCTCTCGAGTATCTTGAAATGACCAACATAGCGAGGGGCAAGTTTTCCCTTTTTACCAAAACGAACTACTCCTTTCCAAGGGGATACTTTGAGTAGAACATGATCACCAACATTAAATTCCAAGGGTTTGCGTCTCTTATCAGCGTAGCTCTTTTGTCGACTTCGAGCCTTGAGTAGATTATCACGGATTTGAAGAATCTTATCCGTTGTTTCTTGTATGATCTCAGGACCAGTAAATTGTTTGTCACCAATCTCGTGCCAGCTTAAAGGATATCGGCATTTGCGACCATATAATGTCTCAAAAGGAGCCATTTGAATACTGGAGTGGTAGCTATTGTTGTACGAGAACTCGATCAATGGTAAATGTACATCCCAACTACCACCAAAGTCGATGACACAAGAACGGAGCATGTCCTCTAGGGTTTGGATAGTACGTTCAGTCTGTCCATCCGGTTAAGGATGAAAGGCGGTACTGAGATTCAGATGAGAACCCATAGCGGACTGGAAAGTTTGACAAAGACGCGAAGTGAAACGACCATCACGATCAGAAATGATGTCGAGGGGAATACCATGACGCCATATGATTTCGTCAGTGTAGAGTCGAGCAAGTCGTTCAACCTTGAAATCTTCACGAATAGGAAGGAAATGAGCGGACTTGGTCAAAAGATCGATAATTACCCAAATACTATCGTGACCAAATGGTGTACGAAGGAGTTTGGTTATGAAGTCCATAGCGATGCTATCCCATTTCCAAACGGGGATTTCATGTTGTTCGAGTAGACCAGAGGGTCGTTGATGCTCGGCTTTGACTTTCGAACAGGTAAGGCACTTAGAAATGTACGTGGCAATGTCTCTCTTCATACCAGGCCACCAATAGGATGTACGTAGAGTATGATACATCTTGTCAGCGCCAGGATGAATCGAGTATTTGGATTTGTGTGCCTCGTTCATGATGAGTTCACGAAGATTGTCGCGATTTGGCACCCAAATGCGATCACAACAATATTGAAGATCATCAGATTACGTAACAAGCAGGTCTTCAGTCGCACCACGTATTTCGACGAACAAGGTTCCTTCGTTGGTGGACGAATATTGAGCTTCATGAATGCAAGTGTGAAGATCGCTAGAGACGTGAAAACAACGAATACTACTAACATGAGACTTACGACTAAGTGCATCGGCCACGACATTCACTTTTCCAGGATGGTAGCGAATCTCACAGTCGTAGTTGTTAAGCAATTCCACCCAACGTCGCTGACGCATATTGAGCTCTTTTTGGTTAAAGATATGTTGTAGGCTCTTATGGTTAGTGAAAACCACACACTTAGTACCATATAGGTAGTGTCGCCAAATCTTTAACGCAAAACCAACTGCACCAAGCTCGAGGTCGTGGGTAGTATAGTTTTTCTCATGTATTTTGAGTTGATGAGAGGCATAAGCGATGACTTTGTCTCGTTGCATGAGAACACAACCAAGACCACGATTCGAGGCATCGCAATACACCACGAAATCATCATTCCCATCAGGGAGAGCAAGAATAGGAGCAATACAAAGCAAATTCTTAAGAGTTTGGAAAGATTCCTCTTGCTCAGGACCCCAAGCAAAAGGTTTCTCTTTTTGAGTCAACGAAGTGAGAGGAACGGCGATCTTTGAAAAGTTCGAGATGAATCAGCGGTAATAACCCGCCAATCCTAAGAAGGAACGGATTTCAGAAGGGTTTCTAGGCGCGGTCCAATTCTTCACTGCTTCGATTTTGGAAGGATCAACATGGATTCCTTTTTCACTAACAACGTGCCCAAGGAATTGGACTTCTTTGATCCAGAACTCACATTTGGAAAACTTCGCGTAAAGATGTTCGGTACGTAAAAGCTCGAGTATAAGACGTAGGTGACGTTCGTGATCGGCTTGAGATTTAGAATAAATAAGAATAACATCAATGAAGACGATCACAAAGCGATCCAAATAGGGTTTACAAACACGATTCATAAAATCCATAAACACAGCGGGTGCATTGGTCAAACCGTAAGGCATAACCACGAACTCGTAGTGTCCATAGCGAGTACGAAACGCTATTTTGGTAATGTCCTCTTCGAGAACACGAAGATGGTGATAACCAGATTGAAGATCGATCTTGGAGAAATAAGTAGCGCCTTGAAGTTGGTCGAAGAGGTCATCGATACGCGGAAGAGGATAACGATTCTTGATTGTGAGTTTATTAAGCTCACGATTGTAACAACCCGCATGTTCGTGCATTGTTACTCTCGCTATACTCATTACGCCTAGCACCAGAGATTCAGATCATAATGTAAACTATAATTGTTACAACGCTATTTCGCAATATTTTCGCATATTACGCATACTTTATCGCTATATCACATCACAACGCATACACTAACGCTCACGATGACGTCGAGTGAGGACTTAAACTACTCCCCTCGATAGTCGTGATGCGACGTAACGCAACGCAAGACTCGAACGCGCACCCGCGATCACGCGCAAATCGATTATCGAAATGCAACCTCGAAAATGTGGATAATTATATACGACCTATTTATGGCTAAATATATGTACGTATATTTGTAAACGAACTATCGCAATGCTTAACGAATGAAACAAAAGTCAGAAAACCAACGCACGCAAGCTGACCGATCGAATGACACTTCGATCGGATGGCCATCCGACCGGATTGCCATCCGATCGGATGACCATCCGATCGGAAGGCCATCCGATCCGTTGCACTACGCCGCCTTTCTCTCCTCTTCGCCTATAAATAGCACTTGTCACATCATTGTTCATGATGTGACAGCTCCTCCTCCGATCCAAACGCACTCCCATACTTCCAAGCATTTTTCTCTCGATTCAAGGCCCAAATCGTAAGTATTTCACTCCAAATCTTGTACTTCTATCATCTACACACACTTACACATCATTTTCACGGTCAAATCTTACATTTTCACCGTGAAATCACCCGATTTGGGGCTGATTAGAGTTGATGTTCACTTGCTGACGTCATCCGATCGGTGAAAACCCGAATCTAAGTGATTTTCACAGTTTTCTTCAAAACTTAACAAAGATTTCATACTAGTTCATCTATTTCTTTCAACTCTTTTACTCAAAACCGTTAGAATCTAAGCTCGTTCAGGTTCCCTGCTCATTCTATAGTGGGAAATTGGTCTGAGAATGGATTCCACCGGAGAGATGACCGGGTAATGGGTTAAACATGAACCACCGCCAAGAACACTCAACTGATCGGACGGGGTGATTCCCATCCGATCGAATGACTTGGACTTGAGAGGGTTCTGTTGTTTGACACGTTGTCATACCATCTCGATCCAATCGCGAAACTTTTCAAACTTAACAATTATTCAAGTTCTCAAAGGATCAGGACGTCGAACGAATTGCCGTCCAATTGGATTGCCAACCGATCGAACGACAATCCGATCGGATTGCACTTTTTCTTCAACACTTAAACTTTCCACTACCTCTCAATACAAGACAGTTCCAGTGAATGGACATCCGATCGAATGACCATCCTACTGAGAACTTGCTCTCTTGGGGAACGTCTCATTGAACGGATCGCCATCCGATCGAACGACCGTTCGATCGAACGACCGTTCGATCGAACGACCTAAAAGGTAGAGATACTTCTCTGGTTTTAAAATGCTACAACGAAAACTTCAAAGCTATCATACACAAACACATCCATCCCAAACAAATGACAATCTGACCGAATGGCCATCCGACAGGATGACTATCCGTCCGGATTGTCATCCGATCGAATGACCATCCGTATGGATTGTCATCCGAACGAATGACCATTCGTCACTCAGTTCATGCGACACCATTAAATGCACCATTCAACGCTTACACTATCATTTCTGTAATCAGGCTAATCTCAGACGCGCTCCCTTCAATCCAATCAAGTTGTGTTTACTTGTTAAACACCGATTGTGAGTATACTTAAACCCTTTTTGCTCTTTGCACTTTTGGGTGTTACATATGTTTCTATCAAATCAGAACAAATTGAATACTTAAACTACATATCACTTGCGAATGACCGACATGCATAGTTATACGTGATGCTAGTTGCATATGTGCTAGGACTTATACTCGCGACGTCCCACCTTGACTAGTATAGTACTATTGCACCCGACGGAGTCTAGTTAGCAATCGCAATCGCAGCTCGTGGACTTAGCTGGTAGTATCGGTTTTGTGAGTATATATGTCGTGTATCCCATTTATGTATGTTGAAATTCACAGCTTTTTATCTATTATGCCATTACATATCAAACCTGTATACTCGCCAATACTTTTGTATTAACGTTATTTTAACGTATGTTGTAGGTTTAGAAGCAGTCTACATCAAATCAAGCTAGGAAGTCTAGAAACACACCTAAAATCTAGGTTGTCGGATTTGTATTGTTTGAGAGAACATGAAATTCGTGACAACTTATGTGATTGTATTTGTTTATTAGTATGGGATAATGAACGCATTAAATATTGTCGCAATATAGTTGTTATAGATTTTCTTGAGCAATCTGATTCGCCTAGTGCCGCGCCCCGATGATTCTGCCATCGGTTGGGGTGTGACAGATTGGTATCAGAGCCATAACTATAGGGAATTAGGTGAAATCTTATGACTCGACCTAGTCTGGGTCGAAGTCTTAGAATTGACCTAGTCTATAGTCTAAGTACCAAAAGGGCCGCCTCGTGCGAACCCAATGGGGTTTGTGCGGGCCTACTTTGATACTCTCATTTGTACTCGCTAACACTACATCTTTGTGTGAACACTGTATACTACAACCTCACATAAGGAAAGCCTTTCCTAAGGCATAATGCTATTGACCTTTCCTAAGGCTGACACAATACACACGTTTTGACGATATTCGCATAACATCAACGAGTGATCGTGTCGAGATGAAGTGTGAAAACCAGGAACTCTCGATAGATCGCTCACTCAGTGTATTATTCTAGCACGAGAACCTTTCGTCGAGTCAGGATTGACATCTATATCTCGACGAAGCTTTCTATCTAGTGGAACTCCCGGAGTTATTCGGTGAGCACAACCACAGCTAGGAGCGAAGTCGTGAAGTCAGGGGTGAAACCCATACCTTAATGACCCGTTCCATTCCCTAAAATGGTTTTCAAAAAGCTCTCACCGAAGACTCGGCTATCCCAATGACTCGAGCCGCGTGATGACTAGAAGGACGAATGCCGTGAGTTGCATCCCAGTGGAAGCATAGTCTATCAGGTCAACGCGCGTGCACGAACTTGTTGAGTATAGTTGGATTAGTTTGGGTAGTCGACGCCTAAACACCCAAGGCATTCTATCTAAAATTTTCTAGCCTACGATACGCCGATTTCACGCTTGTCGAACTTATTTACGCTTATGTGTTGACAATTTAAAATTTATGCTTTAACGATTTCTCGATTTATCGATTTTCGCTCCCTGCTTTACGAACGCACAACTCGCACAACCATCTCAATCTAAAACGAAAACCGAATGTTCGCAACGAAACTAAAGTCTAACAACTCGCCCTCTCTTTACATCGCGTCCTCGCGCTATCTATACCAACATGTGAGTGAATGTCGCAACTATATATATATATATACAATCGAAATCGCTTATGTGTCAATATGTGAGAACTTAGGAATTTTGTGTTTCCTATGTGGCTCCTATGTGCATACGTATTACTATACTACCTGCAACAAGTTTTGAACGCGCTCAAATCGCATCGCAAAACTCAAAATCATTATGATCGAATCTCACTCCAAATCTCTCTCTGTACAGATGTATTCAAACGAGTCCACTTCGAGACGAACAGCCAAGAGACGAGCCCGACTAACCGCCGAGAAGAGGATTGCATCGCTTGTGGCCAAGGAAGTGGCTAAAGTGATCCCTCAAATTGTCGCGCAGGTTCAATCTCTCAGTAACCCTCGAACCTCGGAAGACATTAAGGTAGAAGCGCCGCAATCTACTTTTCTCTACAAACACTTCAAAGCCTGCGACCCAATGGTCTTTACAGGCGAAGGAGGTGTATCTCAGTTACTCCAGTGGTTAGATTCTGTCGAGGTCACCCTTCATAAGAGTGGGTGCCCTGAACATTTTCGTACTACTTGTGCTACCGTAGTATTTCAATTGCCAGCACTCGACTGGTGGACAGCCGAACGTAATAAACGTGGGGTCCACGCAGCTTATGCTCTCTCCTGGAATGAGCTGAAAGAGCTCATGAAAGAAGAGTACTGCCTCCCCACGAAGTCCAGAAACTAGCAAACAAATTTTGGGAAATCAAGCAAGTCGAAGGTGACAATGCTGGCCTCACAGCAAGGTTCAAACAACTTAGCATCATTTGCCCAAGTCAAGTCGACACTCCAGAAAAGGCTATCAAGAAGTACATTCGTGCCTTGCCGGAGAGTGTGGGCGATTTTTTCGAAGCTGCAAGACCCTCTACCATCGAAGAAACCTACCGTGTAGCCACGGAGATCAACGACAAACGAGTCATGGAAGGATTTTCTCCAAGAATCCTGTCAAACAGGCTCATCAAGCAATCGTCATCGATTCCTCTGACGATTCCACCGACGGTACTTCTGAAGACTCCTCCGATGACACCTCCAGCAGATCCTCAGACGAATCCTCCGACGACACCGTACCGTCCCCAGAAGTCCAGCCCAGCCGCAAGCGAAAGATCTCGAGTCCAGACTCTTCAACCATTGAACTGTTGCAACCAGAACCTCTCCAATCAGTTCCAGTTCACTCGAAACGCGCTTACACCGGGCCTCATCCCCTGTGTCACTCATGCACGTATCATCACCCGGCAGAAGCTAACTGTCGCTATAGCGCGAATTGCAACTGTCTGGGTCATCTTACTCAGCATTGCCGCTCAGGGCCACGAACTTGAGGACAACAACAGCAGCTCCAGCAAAAGTCTTCAATTCCTAGCACCAAACAGGCGTAGAAGAATGTTGTAATGAAACGATTTTCGACGTTAATTTTCATGTGTTGAACGTATTCTGTTATTCGATGTTGCCCCTATGCGCAACGTTGACACTCGCTCTCGCTTTCTCGCTCTTGTATTCGCACGTAGTCTAGAATCACACATACTGTATACTATATCACGATATAATGTGTTTTAGCCTCACTATACACCCTTAGAACAAGGTACGATAAACATGCAAGGAGCAAACTAATCGCGGGTGCACACGGGATTAATTTGGTTAGTGCACGGAGATCGTAGTAAATTCTAATGGTGCCATAACGTTAAAAACATGGTTAAACATGGTGGATACGCCGCTGGTACTTCCTATATATAAGTGTCTTGACTATGTCGACAAAGTGTGACACCTAATCACGGGATATAAGTAGTCGGGGTAGAGCAAGGTGTGCTTTACCATACTATCGAAGTTTTGTGAAGAAAGTGCCACGTGGAGTTGAACGTTATTAGACCTATATACTATTATGGTTATTTTCAACATACTAAACTCATTCGCTAGGCGTAACAACTAAAATCGCATCATCGCGAGACTTGTCGTAAGTCTGCAAACGCAATGCAATCGCCTCATCGATGGACTTTGGTGAGTCCACCCCCGCAGGGCAACCGCATCAACGTAAGTCTGGTCGTAAGTATTTATGCAACTTAATCGCAGCACCACTGAAATCTAACGCACATCGCTCTCGCAACGCTTAAACGCTTTAACGCTTAACGCATCTACTAATCTCATCGCTTCGATACTCGCATCGCTCATCGTTTCTAACGCTTATCGATATCTGTGTTATGTTGCCACACATGACATCGATTCACGAAACAAAACTAATATGGTCAAAGCATGGTGGATACGCCACTGGTACTTCCTATATATAAGTGTTTTAGCCATATTAGCAAACTTTTGTGGAAAGATGCCATGTGGGGGCTTAATGTTGGTTAAATTTGTGAAACTGTGGAGACTAATCAAATCGCAATACTCGTGTATCGCTTATCGCCTATCGCGTATCGCTTATCGCTACTCGCATACCGCTTACCGCTTACCGCCTATCGTTCATCGCTCATCGCCTGGTACTCATCGCAATTTGTGTTGTATTGGTATGCATGACATCGCTTCACGGGACAAAACTAATATGGTCAAAGTGTCACACCCCAACCGATGGCGGAATCATCGGGGCGTGGCACTGAGCGAAACAGATTATCCAGAAGTTTCCATAACAACTATCATTACCATTCAATTAAAGCAATACGTCCCATACCGTATCTTAAATAGTCAAACAAGTTATTACAGATAACATCAAAACAAATATTCTGTTCCGACAACTCAGATTTAAATAAATAGCAATTGTTTATCTGCTTCTAGAGACCCTTAATACGTCATCTACAGACAACTATTTGTTGGGCTCTAAAGCTTTATTCTAGCTTCCATTTCCTACTACACATGCATCCTAAGCACCTGTCACATACGTTAAAATAAAGTCAATACATAAAATGTAAAGGTGAGCATACAAGTTTGATAATAGCATATAGAGTTCGAATTCGTTTACGCATAACCAACACGTACACATAGTGAAATGAAGCACGCAAGTTATCGACATAGATCCATCGATACCAATGACTGCGGGTTGACTGCCCGAGGCAGTTCGCAATACATGATTACCACCGTAATTCATGCAAGTAAAAGATCCTTAACAACCCGCGTGTGAACGGGTGCTGAGTCCAAACTATAGTACTATCGTTGCTAAGGCAGGTAGACAACATTCCATGTGTAAACATAACAAACAAGCATTCATAAGCCACGTATTACATGCATTATTGGTTTAGCGTTGAAAATAGCTTGAGTAGTGTGATAACAGTAGTTTGAATATTCGTAACGTATGTAACACCCAAAAGTGCTAAAACAAAAAGGGTTCGAGTATACTCACAGCGATTATGGATTGAAGGGAGCGCTTTTCAGCGAGTATAGTTAGCCTGAATAGATTCGATAATGCAACGATAAGTGGCACGCAAAACAATACAAGTGAGTGTGGTTAGGATGGCTGATCGTGCGGATCAACTATCCGTGAGAGGAAGTCATCCGTGCGGGTGAACTATCCGTGCGCACGGTGATCCGTGCGGATGGTGACCCATCCGGATAAGCTATCCGTACGGGTGAGCTGTCCGTGCGGATGGTAGTCCGTGCGGATGGTAATCCGTGCGGATTAGTCGCTCGCGCAGATTGCTTATCCGTACGGACATGTTGTTCGTGCGGATAAACGTTCAAGTGGATTGTTTCTTCCTAAGGATGTGTTTGTGTATGATGGCTTGTGCTTTGAAGTTTTCGTTGTAGCATTTAGAAAACGTTTAAGTGTTTCTACCTTTCAAGCCGGTCGCGCGGACAATAATCCGTCCGGATGGTAGTCCGTGCGGACAATGGTGATCCGTGCGGACAGTCTGTGCGCGCGGGGAGAGATACTCCGTGCGGATAGCCTGTCCGTGCGGACGACTTGGCCGTGCGGATGAACACTGTTTGAATTTATTTTAAGGCCTTAGTATCTCATGATCCGAAGAGTAATCCATTCAGAGGTCGTCCGTCCGGATTGCTCATTCGTCGATACTCAAACCTTGTTTGGAAAGTGGGTCCCAAGGGTAGCTCGTCCGGGTGACAACCGTCCGGATAGCCTGTCTGTGCGCACAGCTTGTCCGTGCGGACAGCTTGTCCGTGCGGACAGCCGGTGCGTGCGGACAGTCCCTGATCTGATTGTTCCGTTCGTCTACTCTTGGTTTCTATTGTCATTTATCGAGACGTTCTGATTACGTGGCAACCACTTGGAATCGTATTCTTACTCGCGTGACTAGACCGGTCAGGAACCACCCTAACTTGGCCTGTCGGTGACTTAGAACGGTCGTTCTGGTTGACTCCGAAATCAGGTGTCTAGTGGGTAGAATCCAGATCTAGGACTAGTGCATCACTATTGATGAGTGGGATACTAGAACCGATCAGATTCGTACCGATATTAAGGGTAAAAGAAGGAGAGAACTTAGGTTTATTTTCTTCAACTCTTTTATCCTTAGAAAAGTTTAGATTTAGGTGAAGTTGTTGTGAAATCTTATGGAAATCGTTCAGATCTGAGCAATTCTTGGTGGAATGAAGTCGAGCTTGAAGTTCATAAGAACTTCATGATGACGTCACCCGAGAATACCCCAAATCTAGATGATTTCATGGTTGGAAGTTGAGATTTGAAAGATGGAAAGGTGTAGAATTGTGTAGTGATCAAGGATGTACAAGAATTAGTGCAAGATCTTACCTGGATTGAGAGAAATCTGAGAAAAAGTGAAGAATGCGTGTGGTTCGGAAGTCACTTGCCAAAAGTGGAAAAGTTGGAGAGTGACCCGTGTATTTATAGGATGCCAAAAGGGGAAAGGGTGAGCCGTGCGCATGGCACGTAACCCGGATAGGCTATCCGCGCGGATTGGCAATCCGTGCGGATTGGCAATCCGTGCGGATTGGCAATCCGTGCGGATTGACCATCCGTGCGGATGTCGCCTGTCTTGGTGCATTCGGTGCGACGACGCCTAGTCAAATTACTTTCAGTCCCAACTACTTCTTTTATGGTTCGACTCGGAATTCGGGTTCGGGTTCGTTTACATTCGAGTTAGGCTTCGAGTTCGATTGAGTTCGCTTGATTATCATATCATAATATAAAATAAACATGCACATGTAACACGTAAGGCACACACACATGTATAAATACAAGTAAAATACACAGTTCGAGTTGCGGTTCGATGTCGATTTGATTAGCATAGCTTGATTAACTTTATCGCATTGTTACTTCCTATCATTCACAGTCGTAGGTCGATTGAAATATGGTTAACACGATTCGATTATTGTAATGAACGACACTTATTCCACATAATATAAATAAAATAAAGACATTTCTACGAGTCAAGTCGCGCGAAATCGGTCGTTGACTTTGACCTTGACTTTCACTCGTGAAGACACGGGGTGTTACAGCCTCCCCTTGTTTAGGGAATTTCGTCCCGAAATTAAGCTGAAAGCCGTAACTAACCGTGGATCACATGTGAGAGTCCTTCGTTTGGACCACTGAGAATCGTCAGATAAATCGACTTTTACAGATGAAAATCGCTGATTTTTGGATATGTTATGCGAAATTGTCTGATCTAAAAGCCTATTAAGTTTCAAATCTTAATTCGAAGCCGTTTGTGAGAAATTTGAATTTTGTTAGAAAGATGTTGAATGTTGCTGTTGATGTTTACCGTACGGATGGCAATCCGAACGGATAACATATCCGCGTTGACTTGTTGTTTAGCCTATTTGCACGGATATTTGTTGGCTCGGAGACGTGCGGAATCCGTGAACGTGTGTGACTAATCATAATCGTAATGGAGTCAAAACCGATCCTACAAGTGGTATCTGAGCAGGTGATCGATTGTGATGATTAAACACACTCAGATTTGATCAATTTCTTCATCTTTCATATTCATCATGTTTTTCTCGGAAAATCGCCAAATTAAACAACTTTTTTACGGATAAAATTGCTAAAACTCGGATATGTTGTGCAAAAAGACCTGATCTATAAGTCTACAAATTTCTTAATTAAACAACTGTGGATATTTTGCCTTCATGTCGCTTTCGAGTTCCCAAGTGAACTCCGCGCCTCGTTTGCCTTCCCATCTGACCTTCACGATAGGAATGTTTGAGCGCCTGAGTTGCTTGGTTTGGCGATCCATGATTTCGACAGGCTTCTCCACGAAGTGTAATGTTTCGTTCACTTGTAGATCGTCCAAAGGAACATGTAAGTCGTGGTCGGCGATGCACTTTCGGAGGTTTGACACGTGTAAAGTCGGGTGGACATTGCTAAGTTCCTCCGGTAATTCGAGTCTGTAGGCGACTTTTCTGATCCTTTCCAGAATCTTAAAAGGTCCCACATATCGAGGCGCGAGTTTCCCCTTCTTGCCGAAACGGACTACACCCTTCCAAGGTGATACCTTTAGGAGTACGTAGTCACCAACGCCATATTCACGGGGCTTGCGCTTTTTATCGGCGTAAACTTTCTTTCGATCCCGAGCTTTCGCTAAGTTGTCTCGAATTTGGAAAATTTTGTCTGTCGTTTCTTGTAGCCGCTCCGGACCGGTTAGCTGCGAGTGACCGATCTCGTGCCACACAATAGGCGATCGACATCTTCTTCCGTATAAGGCCTCGAAAGGTTCCATCTGGATGCTAGCCTGGTAGCTGTTGTTATACGAGAATTCGACTAACGGAAGGTGTCTATCCCAATTACCACTAAAGTCTAGAACACACGAACGGAGCATGTCTTCAAGAGTACGAATCGTTCTTTTAGTCTGACCGTTGGTTTGTGGGTGGAACGCAGTACTTAGATTAAGCGTTGTACCGAGTGCCGTTTGGAATGTTTCCCACAATCGGGAAGTAAACCGAGTATCACGATCAGAGATGATGTCACGAGGCGTCCCATGTCGACAAATGATCTCGTCGGTGTAGATTCGGGCTAATCGTTCTACCTTGTAGTCTTCTCGTATTGGTAGAAAGTGAGCTGATTTAGTCAAACGGTCAATAACAACCCAAATGCTGTCGTGACCTGATGACGTGGTTGGAAGCTTGGTTACGAAATCCATAGCTATGCTTTCCCACTTCCACATGGGAATTGGTGGTTGTTCGAGCAAGCCAGAGGGTCTTTGATGTTCAGCCTTGATTCTAGCACAGGTTAGGCATTTTCCGACGTAGAGAGCGATATCCCGTTTCATACCCGGCCACCAGTACCTATAGCGAAGATCATGGTACATTTTGTCAGCACCGGGATGGATAGAGTATCGGGATTTGTGGGCTTCATCCATGATAATCTGTCGCAGGTTGGTTCGCTTGGGAATCCAAATTCGGTCTAAGAAGTGGAATATCCCATTCGATTTGCTCACAAGTTGGGCTCCATCATGGTAGATTCTTTCCTTCTTCAGAGTGCGTTCGTTGAAACATGCATGTTGGGCGTCGCGGATGAGAGCTTCGAGGTTGTGCTGGGCTTGAACATTACGAGTGCTAAGCAGATAGCTCCGTTTGCTAAGTGCGTCGGCAACAACATTCGCTTTGCCTGGGTGATAACGGATCTCACAGTCGTAATCGTTGAGAAGTTCTACCCATCGGCGTTGACGCATATTCAGTTCACTCTGATTAAAGATGTGTTGTAGGCTCTTATGATCGGTGAAGATCGTACACCTTGTACCATACAGGTAGTGTCGCCAAATCTTTAATGCAAAAACAACTGCGCCTAGCTCGAGATCGTGGGTTGTATAGTTCTTCTCGTGGACTTTGAGCTGACGAGATGCGTAAGCTATGACCTTGTCTCGTTGCATTAGGACACAACCGAGACCAAGGTTGGAAGCATCACAGTAGACAATGAAATTATCGTTTCCGTCGGGTAGTGTGAGAACAGGAGCATTGCAAAGCATGAATTTGAGGGTTCGGAAGGCAGTCTCTTGTTTGGTTCCCCAAACAAAAGGCTGGTCCTTATGAGTAAGAGAGGTAAGGGGTACAACAATCTTCGAGAATCCTTCGATAAATCGTCGATAGTAGCCCGCTAGCCCGAGAAAGGAAGGGACTTCAGACGGATTCTTAGGCGTAACCCAGCTCTTGACAGCTTCAATCTTCGCAGGATCGACGTGAATACCCTGACTATTTACAATGTGACCCAGAAACTGAACCTCCCCCAACCAAAATTCACACTTGGAGAACTTGGCGTAGAGTTGGTTCCCCTGGAGCAACTCGAGAACCAAACGTAGATGTTGCGCGTGTTCGGCTCTCGACTTGGAATAGATCAAGACATCGTCGATGAATACAATGACGAAACGGTCGAGATATGGTTTACACACGCGATTCATCAGATCCATGAAAACTGCCGGTGCGTTGGTTAGGCCAAAAGGCATGACAACGAATTCGTAATGGCCGTAACGAGTACGAAACGCGGTTTTGGGTATATCCTCCTCTTGTATACGCAGCTGATGGTACCCTGAACGTAGATCGATCTTCGAGAAACACGTAGCGCCGTGTAGTTGGTCAAACAAATCGTCGATTCGAGGCAGAGGATAGCGGTTCTTGATAGTCAACTTATTCAATTCCCGGTAGTCGATGCACATCCGGAACGACCCATCCTTCTTTTTGACGAAAAGGACTGGTGCGCCCCAAGGAGAGGTGCTCGGGCGAATAAAGCCTTTTTCAAGCAATTCCTGGAGTTGGGTTGAGAGTTCGCGCATTTCGGACGGCGCGAGTCGATAAGGAGCTTTGGCGACAGGATTAGCTCCAGGAATGAGATCAATGCGAAAGTCAATATCGCGCTTTGGAGGTAGTCCGGGAAGATCCCCTGGAAAAACATTAGGAAACTCTCGGACCACAGGAACGTCTTTCACTTCCTTCTTCTCTTTCTTTTCCTTCTCCGCTGCTACGGCGTTAGCCAAGAAAGCCCTGTATTCCTTGCGGAGATACTTGCTAGCTTGGAGGCATGACATAAGTTTGAGACTCTTCGAAGTAGTATCACCATAAACGCACAATGAATCACCATTTGCGAGCGAAAAACGAATCATTTTATCGAAGCACATAACTTCGGCATGGTTTTCGCGAAGAAAGTCCATGCCTACTATGACATCAAAGCTTCCTAGTTGCATCGAAATGAGATCGATCGAGAAGATGTGATTGTTGAGTTCGAGAGTACAATCACGGATAACAAAATTTACGGTGATGGTTCTTCCGGTAGCGACTTCAACTTCAAATGCCGAGGAGAGTTTGGAACGTCTACGACTAAGGAGTTTCTCAAATTCGAACGACACAAAGCAATTATCCGCTCCAGTATCAAACAAACATGAAGCATAAATACCATTCACGAGGAACGTACCATTGACCACGTTGTTTTCGGCCTGGGCTTGACGCACGTTAAGATTGAAAGTTCTGGCGCGTGCTGCCTGTTGTTGCTGTTGCTGCTGCTGCTGCTGTGGCGGTTCTTGTTTCACTACCCTGTTCGGGCACATGTTGGCGAAATGATTCGGGTCGCCACACGTGAATCAGACTCTGGCCTTGACTGCGGGTGCCGGAGGAGCTTGTTGACCCTGTGGGGCAGCGAGTAGAGCTTGATTGGCAGGGGCTTGATGAATACGGCAGTTGGCAGTGAAGTTGCCGTACACGTTGCAGTGAGCACAAACGCGGCATTGAATAGCAGTCGGGTGATGATAGGTGCATGTAGGGCAGAGTGGATGTGGCCCAGTGTAGGCACGCTTTGCGGGCGGTGCATTGGCCACAGGCGCTGCCGCTTGACGTTGTTGAGCCGGTGCAGCTTGAACTGGTACAGCAGTGATCACACAGTTCTTGTTGGTGGAGTTGCTCTTTCTCTTGTTCTTTCTCTTGCTGCTTGATGAGGTAGGTTCAGCAGTTGGTGCAGTAGCGGTAGCTTGATGCAGATGCTTGGAGGTCTTATCCCACACACCAGCTTTAACCCTTTTGTCATTGATTTCAGCGGCCAACAGATAGGTTTCCTCAATCGGGGTAGTCTTAGCCGCTTGCACGAAATCAGCAACGCAGTCAGGCAAAGCTCAGATGTACTTCTTGATGGTCATCTCGGGAGTCTTGACCTGGTCGGGACAGATAATGCTGAGCTGTTTGAAGCGAGCAGTAAGACCAGCATTGTCTCCATCCTTCTGATGTATGTGCCAAAATTCATCTTCAAGCTTTTGACGCTCGTGAGGAGGGCATAATTCCTCTAGCATGACTTCCTTGAGCTCGTCCCACGAGAAACCATAAGCTGCATCATTCCCTCTCTTGTTCCTCTCAGCCGTCCACCAGTCCAAAGCACGGGACTGAAAGACGCCGGTAGCGTTCAGAGTTCGAAGGTCATCAGGGCAACCACTTTGTCGCAGAGTAACCTCGATAGAGTCAAACCAGTGGAATAGTGCAGTAGGACCTCCTTCGCCTGTGAATTCTTTCGGCCCACATGACTTGAATTGTTTGAAACTGAAAGGTCTCGTGACAGCCTTAGGACCTTCAGTCCTCGATTCCTTGGATGATTTGCTGGCGTTCTCATAGACATCGCTCACAGCTTTTGCCACACTTTTCGCGATAATAGAGGCAAGACGTCTGTCCCTCTTTTCCTGACGAGAGAGCGTATGACGAGATCCAGACGGCATTGTCTGCAATAGACATCGCCACGGAACTTCAACACATGTATTCGAATCTCACCTCACACGTCTATTACTTACTAAAGCTCAGTAACACGTACTATGTAAACGCATATAGTCACAAAATCACAGAATTGCACAAAATCACATAAACACATGGAGCACATAATCACAATCTTCCTAAACATGTAAGCACAATAGCAAGAACACATATATCTTAGTCACTAGAGTCAGAAAACAGAAACCTAGAGTCCGCGAGTGCTCGAAAGTAGTGGAGTGCAAGTGCCTTCTTAATGATGTGTTGTGTGAGTAGCCAAGGCCAAAAGCATTAGATTGAAACCGGTAATACCTCAAAACGTCAATAAATAAGCACAAAACACGTATCTCACATAAAAAGCGACGAAAATTGAAACACATAAAATCGCGAATGGATTGTCTGCGGCTATTTAAACTTCGACTAACCAAAGTGGTTCGACTATTCACAAGAATCCTGTGTGCACAATTACCTTCGGGACTATGCCTTTGCCTCGATTCTTGGGCGTTGGCGCAATTCCCTCGGGTTATATTGTGTCTTTAGATCGTTGGAGTCCGTCGAAACTTTGGTGGGAGTTTTGTATAAAAGCAGGACAAGTCGTCAAGGTTAGGGTTTCACCCCTATCTTAAAACTTCGTCCTTGTTTTTAATAAAAATTGAGGAGATTATTCATCAAAATATGGATTTCACTCCCAATTTGGTATGATTCTCCTCGTTTGTAGCTAAAATGTAAGCTGAATAGGCGACTTTAGTCGAGAGTTTGCGGTTTTCACACCTATTCTCGGCCTCATTCCCTGTTCATAGCTTGAAAATTCGAGTGCAGTGATAGAAAAGAGCGAGTGATAGTGACAAGTTTACGCATACGCGTGAGTTGGTCTGTTGGTTATTAACTATAGACTAGGTCTCTAAAACTTCGACCCGGACTAGGTCGAGTCTTGCCTAATTCCCTATAGTTATGGCTCTGATACCAATCTGTCACACCCCAACCGATGGCGGAATCATCGGGGCGTGGCACTGGGCGAAACAGATTGTCCAGAAGTTTCCATAACAACTATCATTACCATTCAATTAAAGCAATACGTCCCATACCGTATCTTAAATAGTCAAACAAGTTATTACAGATAACATCAAAACAAATATTCTGTTCCGACAACTCAGATTTAAATAAATAGCAATTGTTTATCTGCTTCTAGAGACCCCTAATACGTCATTTACAGACAACTATTTGTTGGGCTCTAAAGCTTTATTCTAGCTTCCATTTCCTACCACACATGCATCCTAAGCACCTGTCACATACGTTAAAATAAAGTCAATACATAAAATGTAAAGGTGAGCATACAAGTTTGATAATAGCATATAGAGTTCGAATTCGTTTACGCATAACCAGCACGTACACATAGTGAAATGAAGCACGTAAGTTATCGACATAGATCCATCGATACCAATGACTGCGGGTTGACTGCCCGAGGCAGTTCGCAATACATGATTACCACCGTAATTCATGCAAGTAAAAGATCCTTAACAACCCCCGTGTGAACGGGTGCTGAGTCCAAACCATAGTACTATCGTTGCTAAGGCAGGTAGACAACATTCGATGTGTAAACATAACAAACAAGCATTCATAAGCCACGTATTACATGCATTATTGGTTTAGCGTTGAAAATAGCTTGAGTAGTGTGATAACAGTAGTTTGAATATTTGTAACGTATGTAACACCCAAAAGTGCTAAAACAAAAAGGGTTCGAGTTTACTCACAGCGATTATGGATTGAAGGGAGCGCTTTTCAGCGAGTATAGTTAGCCTGAATAGATTTGATAATGCAACGATAAGTGGCACGCAAAACAGTACAAGTGAGAGTGGTTAGGATGGCTGATCGTGCGGATCAACTATCCGTGAGAGGAAGTCATCCGTGCGGGTGAACTATCTGTGCGCACGGAGATCCGTGCGGATGGTGACCCATCCGGATAAGCTATCCGTGCGGGTGAGCTATCCGTGCGGATGGTAATCCGTGCGGATTAGTCGCTCGCGCGGATTGCTTATCCGTACGGACAAGTTGTTCGTGCGGATAAACGTTCAAGTGGATTGTTTCTTCCTAAGGATGTGTTTGTGTATGATAGCTTGTGCTTTGAAGTTTTCGTTGTAGCATTTAGAAAACGTTTAAGTGTTTCTACCTTTCAAGCCGGTCGCGCGGACAACAATCCGTCCGGATGGTAGTCCGTGCAGACAATGGTGATCCGTGCGGACAGTCTGTGCGCGCGGGCAGAGATACTCCATGCGGATAGCCTGTCCGTGCGGACGACTTGGCCGTGCGGATGAACACTGTTTGAATTTATTTTAAGGCCTTAGTATCTCATGATCCGAAGAGTAATCCATTCAGAGGTCGTCCGCCCGGATTGCTCATTCGTCGATACTCAAACCTTGTTTGGAAAGTGGGTCCCAAGGGTAGCTCGTCCTGGTGACAACCGTCCGGATAGCCTGTCCGTGCGCACAGCTTGTCCGTGCGGACAGCTTGTCCGTGTGGACAGCCGGTGCGTGCGGACAGTCCCTGATCTAATTGTTCCGTTCGTCTACTCTTGGTTTCTGTTGTCGTTTATCGAGACGTTCTGATTACGTGGCAACCACTTGGAATCGTTATCTTACTCGCGTGACTAGACCGGTCAGGAACCACCCTAACTTGGCCTGTCGGTGACTTAGAACGGTCGTTCCGGTTGACTCCGAAATCAGGTGTCTGGTGGGTAGAATCCAGATCTAGGACTAGTGCATCACTATTGATGAGTGGAATACTAGAACCGATCAGATTCGTACCGATATTAAGGGTAAAAGAAGGAGAGAACTTAGGTTTATTTCCTTCAACTCTTTTATCCTTAGAAAAGTTTAGATTTAGGTGAAGTTGTTGTGAAATCTTATGGAAATCGTTCAGATCTGAGCTATTGTTGGTGGAATGAAGTCGAGCTTGAAGTTCATAAGAACTTCATGATGACGTCACCCGAGAATACCCCAAATCTGGATGATTTCATGGTTGGAAGTTGAGATTTGAAAGATGGAAAGGTGTAGAATTGTGTAGTGATCAAGGATGTACAAGAATTAGTGCTAGATCTTACCTGGATTGAGAGAAATCTGAGAAAAAGTGAAGAATGCGTGTGGTTCGGAAGTCACTTGCCAAAAGTGGAAAAGTTGGAGAGTGACCCGTGTATTTATAGGATGCCAAAAGGGGAAAGGGTGAGCCGTGCGCATGGCACGTAACCCGGATAGGCTATCCGCGCGGATTGGTCATCCGTGCGGATTGGCAATCCGTGCGGATTGGCAATCCGTGCGGATTGACCATCCGTGCGGATGTCGCCCGTCTTGGTGCGTTCGGTGCGACGACGCCTAGTCAAATTACTTTCAGTCCCAACTACTTCTTTTATGGTTCGACTCGGAATTCGGGTTCGGGTTCGTTTACATTCGAGTTAGGCTTCGAGTTCGATTGAGTTCGCTTGATTATCACATCATAATATAAAATAAACATGCACAGGTAACACGTAAGGCACACACACACGTATAAATACAAGTAAAATACACAGTTCGAGTTGCGCTTCGATGTCGATTTGATTAGCATAGCTTAATTAACTTTATCGCATTGTTACTTCCTATCATTCATAGTCGTAGGTCGATTGAAATATGGTTAACACGATTCGATTATTGTAATGAACGACACTTACTCCACATAATATAAATAAAATAAAGACATTTCTACGAGTCAAGTCGCGCGAAATCGGTCGTTGACTTTGACTTTGACTTTCACTCGTGAAGACACGGGGTGTTACACAAAGCATGGTGGATACGCCACTGGTACTTCCTATATATAAGTGTTTTTGCCATATTAGCAAACTTCCGTGGAAACATGCCATGTGGGACTTAATGTTGGAAATAATAGAATCACACTATTCGCACACGCTTCTATTGCCTGTGGCCTAGTGTTATCGCTTATCGTTTACCGCTTATCGATGGCTGAACCGTGTACCATGTCGACACGCGTGACACTGCTTCGCGAGACAGAGGCCATATGGCTAATGCATGGTGGATACGCCGCTGGTACTTACTATATATAAGTGCTTTAACCATATTGTCGAACTTTCATGGAAAAGTGCCAAGCGGGGTTCGATTTTCAAAACTAAAGTAATTTTTGGAATTTTAAAATATTTATTTTTACAAAACCTTTCTTTTCAAAACCTTCGAACAAAACAAGACAATCTTGTAACGGTGGTGTAACAATCGATTCAAGTTAACACCGTGTGACGAGAGATATCATAAAACGCGTATATCCCCTTGAAACCTTTTAGTAACATAATAAACTTCCTTACAGCGTAGGCGTGAAGATCAATGCAGTTCAACACCACGCCGTGGGAAATTTTTTCGTAATCAAGTCAAACTATTGGATCACTAAATTTGTGTTACAACCTCCATAGGGTGAACGAATCGCTTTACGTATCGCTTCTCTGTGATCCTCGCAACGCCCTCGCTCGTGTATATACTCAATTAATCACTTGTGTTTATCGCTATTCCTCTTATTTCAATCCTCGCAACCCTCCTTGTGGATTAATTTCGGGACGAAATTTCCTAAAGCAGGGGAGACTGTAACAACCCGCACGTTCGTGCATTGTTACTCTCGCTATACTCGTTACGCCTAGCACCAGAGATTCGGATCATAATGTAAACTATAATTGATACAACGCTATTTCGTAATATTTTCGCATATTACGCATACTTTATTGCTATATCACATTACAACGCATACACTAACGCTCACGATGACGTCGACTGAGGACTTAAACTACTCCCCTCGATAGCCATGATGCGACGTAACGCAACGCAAGACTTGAAAGCGCACCCGCGATCGCGCACAAATCGATTATCGAAATACAACCTCGAAAATCTGGATAATTATATACGACCTATTTATGGCTAAATATATGTACGTATATGTGTAAACGAACTATCGCAACGGTTAACGAATGAAACAAAAGACGGAAAACCAACGCATGCAAGCTGACCGATTGAACGACACTTCGATCGGATGGCCATCCGACCGGATTGCCATCCGATTGGATGACCATCCGATCGGAAGGCCATCCGATCCGTTGCACTACACCGCCTTTATCTCCTCTTTACCTATAAATAGCACCTGTCACATCATTGTTCATGATGTGACAGCTCCTCCTCCGATCCAAACACCCTCCCACACTTCCAAACACTTTTCTCTCGATTCAAGGCCCAAATCGTAAGTATTTCACTCCAAATCTTGTACTTCTATCATCTACACACACTTACACATCATTTCCACCGTCAAATCTTACATTTTCACCGTGAAATCACCCGATTTGGGGCTGATTAGAGTTGATGTTCACTTGCTGACGTCATCCGATCGGTGAAAACCCAAATCTAAGTGATTTTCACAGTTTTCTTCAAAACTTAACAAATATTTTATACTAATTCATCTATTTCTTTCAGCTATTTTACTCAAAAGCGTTAGAATCTAAGCTCGTTCAGGTTCCCTACTCATTCTATTGTGGGAAATCGGTCTGAGAACAGATTCCACCAGAGAGATGACCGGGTAACGGGTTGAACATGAACCACCACCAGGAACACTCAACTGATCGGACGGGGTGATTCCCATCCGATTAAATGACTTGGACTTGATGGGGTTCTGTTGTTTGACACGTTGTCATACCATCTCGATCCAATCGCCAAACTTTTCAAACTTAACAAATATTCAAGTTCTCAAAGGATCAGGACGTCGAACGTTTTGCCATCCGATCGGATTGCCAACCGATCGAACGACAATCCGATCGGATTGCACTTGGTCTTCAACACTTAAACTTTCCACTACCTCTCAATACAAGACAGTTCCAGCGAATGGCCATCCGATCGGATTGCCATCCGATCGAATGACCATCCTACTGAGAACTTGCTCTCTTGGGGAACATCTCGCTTAACGGATCGCCATCCGATCGAACGACCGTTCGATCGAAAGACCGTTCGATCGAACGACCTGAAAGGTAGAGATACTTCTCTGGTTTTAAAATGGTACAACAAAAACTTCAAAGCTATCATACACAAACACATCCATCCCAAACAAATGACAATCCGACCGAATGGCCATCCAACCGGATGACCATCCGTCCGGATGGTCATCCGATCGAATCACCATCCGTACGGATTATCATCCGATCGAATGACCATTCGTCACTCAGTTCATGCGACACCGTTTAACGCACCATTCAACGCTTAGACTATCATTTCTGTAATCAGGCTAATCTCAGACGCGCTCCCTTCAATCCAATCAAGTTGTGTTTACTTGTTAAACACCGACTGTGAGTATACTTGAACCCTTTCTTCTCTTTGCACTTTTGGGTGTAACATACGTTTCTATCAAATCAGAATAAATCGAATGCTTAAACTACATATCACTTGCGAATGACTGACATGCATAGTTATACGTGATGCTAGTCATATGTGCTAGGACTTATACTCGCTACGTCCCACCTTGACTAGTATAGTACTATTGCACCCGACGGGGTCTAGTTAGCAATCGCAATCGCAACTCGTGGACTTAGCTGGTAGTATCGGTTTTATGAGTATATATTTCGTGTATCCCGTTGATGTATGTGGAAATTCGCAGCTTTTTATCTATTATGCCATTACATATCGAACCTGTATACTCGCAAATACTTTTGTATTGACGTTATTTTAACGTATGTTGCAGGTTTAGAATCAGTATACATCAAATCAAGCTAGGAAGTCTAGAAACACACCTAAAATCTAGGTTGTCGGATTTGTATTGTTTAAGAGAACATGAAATTCGTGACAGCTTATGTGATTGTATTTGTTTATTAGTATGGGATAATGAACGCATTAAATATTGTCGCAATATAGTTGTTATGGATTTTCTTGAGCAATCTGAGTCGCCTAGTGCCGCGCCCCGATGATTCCGCCATCGGTTGGGGTGTGACAAATTGGTATCAGAGCCATAACAATAGGGAATTAGGTGAAATCTTATGACTCGACCTAGTCTGGGTCGAAGTCTTAGAATTGACCTAGTCTTTAGTCTAAGTACCAAAAGGGCCGCCTCGTGTGAACCCAGTGGGGTTTGTGCGGGCCTACTTTGATACTCTCATTCGTACTCTCTAAAACTACATCTTTGTGTGAACACCGTATACTACAACCTCACACAAGGAAAGCCTTTCCTAAGGCATAATGCTATTGGCCTTTCCTAAGGCTAACACAATACACACGTTTTGACGATATTTGCATAACATCAACGAGTGATCGTGTCGAGATGAGGTGTGAAAACCAGGAACTCTCGATAGATCACTCACTCAGCGCATTATTCTAGCACTAGAACCTTTCGTCGAGTCAGGATTGACATCCATATCTCGACGAAACTTTCTATATAATGGAACTCCTGGATTTATTCGGTAAGCACAACCACAGCTAGGAGCGAAGTCGTTAAGTCAGGGGTGAAACCCATACCTTAATGACCCATTCTATTCCCAAAAATGGTTTTCAAAAAGCTCTCACCGAAGACTCGGCTATCCCAATGACTCGAGCCACGTGATGACTAGAAGGACGAATGCCGTGAGCTGCATCCCAGTGGAAGCATAGTCTATCAGGTCAACGCGCGTGCACGAACTCGTTGAGTATAGTTGGATTACTTTGGGTAATCGACGCCTAAACACCCAAGGCATTCTATCTAAATTTTTCTAGCCTACGATTCACCGATTTCTCGCTTGTCGAACTTATTTACGCTTATGTGTTGACAATTTAAAATTTTTGCTTTAATGATTTATCGATTTTCGCTCCCTGCTTTACAAACGCACAACTCGCACAACCATCGCAATCTAAAACGAAAGCCGAATGTTCGCAACGAAACTAAAGTCTAACAACTCACCCTCTCTTTACATCGCGTCCTCGCGCTCTCTATACCAACATGTGAGTGAATGTCACAACTATATATATATATATATATACAAATGAAATTGCTTTTGTGTCAATATGTGAGAACTTAGGAATTTTTTGTTTCCTATGTGGCTCCTATGTGCATACATATTACTATACTACATGCAACAAGTTTTGAACGCGCTCAAATCGCATCGCAAAACTCAAAATCATTATGATCGAATCTTACTCCAAATCTCTCTCTGTCCAGATGTCTTCAAACGAGTCCACTTTGAGACGAACAGCCAAGAGACGAGCCCGAGTAACCGCCGAGAAGAGGATTGCATCGCTTGTGGCCAAGGAAGTGGCTAAAGTGATCCCTCAAATTGTCGCTCAGGTTTAATCTCTCAGCAACCCTCGAACCTCGGAAGACATTAAGGTAGAAGCGCCGCAATCTACTTTTCTCTACAAACACTTCAAAGCCTGCGACCCAATGGTCTTCACAGGCGAAGGAGGTGTATCTCAGTTACTCCAGTGGTTAGATTCTGTCGAGGTCACCCTTCATCAGAGTGGGTGCCCTGAACATTTTCGTACTACTTGTGCTACCGTAGTATTTCAATCGCGAGCACTCGACTGGTGGACAGCCGAACGTAATAAACGTGGGGTCCACGCAGCTTATGCTCTCTCCTGGAATGAGCTGAAAGAGCTCATGAAGGAAGAGTACTGCCCTCCCCACGAAGTCCAGAAACTAGCAAACGAATTTTGGGAAATCAAGCAAGTCGAAGGTGACAATGCTGGCCTCACAGCAAGGTTCAAACAACTTAGCATCATTTCCCAAGTCAAGTCGACACTCCAGAAAAGGCTATCAAGAAGTACATTTGTGCCTTGCCAGAGTGTGTGGGCGATTTTGTCGAAGCTGCAAGACCCTCTTCCATCGAAGAAACCTACCGCCTAGTCGCGTAGATCAACGACAAACGAGTCATGGAAGGATTTTCTCCAAGAATCCTGTCAAACAGGCTCATCAAGCAATCGTCATCGATTCCTCTGACGATTTCACCAACGGTACTTCTGAAGACTCCTCCGATGACACCTCCAGCGGATCCTCAGACGAATCCTCCGACGACACCGTATCGTCCCCAGAAGTCCAGCCCAGCCGCAAGTGAAAGATCTCGAGTCCAGACTCTTCAACCACTGAACTGTTGCAACAAGAACCTCTCCAATCAGTTCCAGTTCACTCGAAACGTGCTTACACCGGGCCTCATCCCATGTGTCACGCATGCACATAATATCACCCGACAGAAGCTAACTGTCGCTATAGCGCGAATTGCAACTGTCTGGGTTATCTTACTCAGCATTGCCGCTCAGGGCCACGAGCTTGAGGACAACAACAGCAGCTCCAAGCACCAAACAGGCGTAGAATAATGTTGTAATGAAACGATTTTCGACGTTAATTTTCATGTGTTGAACCTATTCTGTTATTCGATGTTGCCCCTATGCGCAACGTTGACACTCGCTCTCGCTTTCTCGCTCTTGTATTCACACGTAGTCTAGAATCACACATACTGTATACTATATCAAGATATAATTTGTTTTACCCTCACTATACACCCTTAGAACAAGGTACGATAAACGTACAAGGAGCAAACTAATCGCATTTGGTTAGTGCACGGTGATCGTAGTAAATTCTAATGGTGCCATAAGGTTAAAAACATGCTTAAGCATGGTGGATACGCCGCTGGTACTTCCTATATATAAGCGTCTTGACCATGTCGACAAAGTGTGACACCTAATCACGGGATATAAGTAGTAGGGGTAGAGCAAGGTGTGTTTTACCATACTACCGAAGTTTTGTGAAGAAAGTGCCACGCGGAGTTGAACGTTATTAGACCTATATACTATTATGGTTATTTTCAACACACTAAACTCATTCGCTAGGCGTAACAACTAAAATCGCATCATCGCGAGACTTGTCGTAAGTCTGCAAACGCAATGCAATCGCCTCATCGATGGACTTTGGTGAGTCTACCCCCGCAGGGAAACCGCATCAACGCAAGACTGGTCGTAAGTCTTTACACACCTTAATCGCAACACCACTGAAATCTAACGCACATCGCTCTCACAACGCTTAAACTCTTTAACGCTTAACGCATCTACTAATCTCATCGCTTCAATACTCGCATCGCTCATCGTTTCTAACGCTTATAGATATCTGTGTTATGTTGCCACACATGACATCGATTCATGAAACAAAACTAATATGGTCAAAGCATGGTGGATACGCCGCTGGTACTTCCTATATATAAGTGTTTTAGCCATATTAGCAAACTTTTGTGGAAAGATACCATGTGGGGGCTTAATGTTGGTTAAATTTGTGAAACTGTGGAGACTAATCAAATCGCAATACTCGTGTATCGCTTATCGCCTATCGCGTATCGCTTATCGCTACTCGCGTACTGCTTACCGCTTATCGCCTATCGTTCATCGCTCATCGCCTGGTACTCGTCGCAATTTGTGTTGTATTGATATGCATGACATCGCTTCACGGGACAAAACTAGTATGGTCAAAGCATGGTGGATACGCCACCGGTACTTCCTATATATAAGTGTTTTTGCCATATTAGCAAACCTCTGTGGAAACATGCCATGTGGGACTTAATGTTGGAAATAATTGAATCACACTATTCGCACACGCTTCTATTTCCTGTCGCCTAGTGTTATCGCTTACCGCTTATCGATCGCTGAACCGTGTACCATGTCGACACGAGTGACACTGCTTCGCGAGACAGAGGCCATATGGCTAAAGCATGGTGGATACGCCGCTGGTACTTCCTATATATAAGTGCTTTAACCATATTGTCGAACTTTCGTGGAAAAGTGCCAAGCGGGGTTCGATTTTCATAACTAAAGCAATTTTTGGCATTTTAAAATATTTATTTTTACAAAACCTTTCTTTTCAAAACCTTCGAACAAAACAAGACAATCTTGTAACAGTGGTGTAACAATCGATTCAAGTTAACACCGCGTGACGAGAGATTTCATAAAACGCGTTTATCCCCTTGAAACCTTTTAGTAACTTAATAAACTTCCTTACAGCGTAGGCGTGAACATCAATGCAATTTAACACCAGGCCGTGGGAAAAATTTTCGTAATCAAGTCAAACTATTGGATCGCTAAATTTGTGTTACAACCTCCATAGGGTGAACAAATCGCTTTACCTGTCGCTTCTCTGTGATCCTTGCAACGCCCTCGCTCGTGTATATACTCAATTAATCACTTGTGTTTATCGCTCTTCCTCTTATTTCAATCCCCGCAACCCTCCTTGTGGATTAATTTCGTGACGGAATTTCCTAAAGCAGGGGAGACTGTAACAACCCGCACGTTCGTGCATTGTTACTCTCGCTATACTAGTTACGCCTAGCACCAGAGATTCGGATCATAATGTAAACTATAATTGTTACATCGCTATTTCGCAATATTTTCGTATATTACGCATACTTTATCGCTATATCACATCACAACGCATACACTAACGCTCACGATGACGTCGAGTGAGGACTTAAACTACTCCCCTCGATAGCCGTGATGCGACGTAACACAACGCAACACAAGACTCGAACGTGCACCCGCGATCACGCGCAAATCGATTATCGAAATGCAACCTCGAAAATGTGGATAATTATATACGACCTATTTATGGCTAAATATATGTACGTATATATGTAAACGAACAATCGCAACACTTAACGAACGAAACAAAAGTCGGAAAACCAACGCACGTAAGCTGACCGATCAAATGACACTTCGATCGGATGGCCATCCGACCGGATTGCCATCCGATCGGATGACCATCCGACCGGATTGCCAGCCGATCGGATGACCATCCGATCAGAAGGCCCTCTGATCCGTTGCACTACACCGCCTTTCTCTCCTCTTTTCCTATAAATAGCACCTGTCACATCATTGTTCATGATGTGACAGCTCCTCCTCCGATCCAAACACACTCCCACACTTCCAAGCACTTTTCTCTCGATTCAAGGCCCAAATCGTAAGTATTTCACTCCAAATCTTGTACTTATATCATCTACACACACTTACACATCATTTCCACCGTCAAATCTTACATTTTCACCATGAAATCACCCGATTTGGGGCTGATTAGAGTTGATTTTCACTTGCTGACGTCATCCGATCGGTGAAAACCCGAATCTAAGTGATTTTCACAGTTTTCTTCAAAACTTAACAAAGATTCCATACTAATTCATCTTTTCCTTTCAACTCTTTTACTCAAAACCGTTAGAATCTAAGCTCGTTCAGGTTCCCTACTCATTCTATAGTGGGAAATCGGTCTGAGAATGGATTCCACCGGAGAGATGACCGGGTAACGGGTTGAATATGAACCACCGCCAGGAACTCTCAACTGATCGGACGGGGTGATTCCCATCCGATCGAATGACTTGGACTTGATGGGGTTCTGTTGTTTGACACGTTGTCATACCGTCTCGATCCAATCGCGAAACTTTTCAAACTTAAAAAATATTCAAGTTCTCAAAGGATCAGGACGTCGAACGAATTGCCGTCCGATCGGATTGCCAACCGATCGAACGACAATCCGATCGGATTGCACTTGGTCTTCAACATTTAAACTTTCTACTACCTCTCAATACAAGACAATTCCAGCGAATGGCCATCCGATCGAATGACCATCCTACTGAGAACTTGCTCTCTTGGGGAACGTCTCGCTGAACGGATCACCATCCGATCGAACGACCATTCGATCGAACGAACTGAAAGGTAGAGATTCCTCTCTGGTTTTAAAATGCTACAACGAAAACTTCAAAGCTATCATACACAAACACATCCATCCCAAACAAAAGACAATCTGACCGAATGGCCATCTGACCGGATGACCATCCGTCCGGATTGTCATCCGATCGAATGACCATCCATACGGATTGTCATCCGATCGAATGACCATTCGTCACTCAGTTCATGCGACACCGTTTAATGCACCATTCAACGCTTATGCTATCATTTATGTAATCAGGCTAATCTCAGACGCGCTCCCTTTAATCCAATCAAGTTGTGTTTACTTGTTAAACACCGACTGTGAGTATACTTGAACCCATTTTGCCCTTTGCACTTTTGGGTGTAACATACGTTTCTATCATATTAGAACAAATCGAATGCTTAAACTGCATATCACTTACGAATGACTGACATGCATAGTTATACGTGATGCTAGTTACATATGTGCTAGGACTTATACTCGCGACATCCCACCTTGACTAGTATACTACTATTGCACCCGATGGGGTCTAGTTAGCAATCGCAATCGTAGCTCGTGGACTTAGCTGGTAGTATCGGTTTTGTGACTATATATGTCGTGTATCCCGTTTATGTATGTGGAAATTCGTAGCTTTTTTATCTATTATGCCGTTACATATCAAACCTGTATACTCGCCAATACTTTTGTATTGACGTTATTTTAACGTATGTTGCTGGTTTAGAAGCAGTCTACATCAAATCAAGCTAGGAAGTCTAGAAACACACCTAAAATCTAGGTTGTCGGATTTGTATTGTTTGAGAGAACATGAAATTCGTGACAACTTATGTGATTGTATTTGTTTATTAGTATGGGATAATGAACACATTAAATATTGTCGCAATATAGTTGTTATGGATTTTCTTGAGCAATCTGATTCGCCTAGTGTCGCTCCCCGATGATTCCGCCATCGGTTGGGGTGTGACAACGATAGTCGATGTACATGCGAAACGAGCCATCCTTCTTCATGACGAAAAGCACAGGAGCACCCCAAGGTGAGGTACTTGGACGAATGAATCCCTTCTCGAAGAGTTCTTGGAGTTGACTAGATAATTCTTGCATTTCAGAAGGTGCAAGACGGTACGGAGCTTTCGCAACAGGAGTCGAACCAGGCACGAGGTCAATATGAAAATCGACAGATCGAGGTGGAGGAGGACCAGGCAGATCTTCAGGAAAGACGTCAGGGAAGTCGCGCACCACTGGAACATCATTTATGCTCTTTCTCTTGCCCTTTTCTACCACAATGTGGGCTAAAAAGGCAAAGTACGGTTTACATAAATACTTGTTCGCTTGTGTGCATGACATTAACCTTAGTCCTTTTGAAGGTCGGTCTCCATAGACGCGTAGAGTGTCATCAGACGGAAGAGGCAAACGAACATACTTCTCGTAGCAAGCAATTTCAGCATGGTTTTCACGAAGCCAATCCATGCCCACGATGATGTCGAAACTACCCAATTGCATGGGTATAAGGTCGATAGTGAAGGTATGATCGTTAAGAGTAAGAAGACAATCACGAAGAACAGAATCGACTAGAACGGACTTGCCATTGGCAACTTCGACAGAGAACAACTTACGTAGCTTAGAGCGTGTAACATTTAACAAAGGTTCGAATTCAACGGACACAAAGCTTTTGTCCACACCAGTATAAAATAACAATGAAGCATAAAGGTTGTTAACAAGAAACGTACCATTAACGACCTCATTGTCATTGCGCGCTTGGTTCGCATTGATGTTGAAAGCTCGACCTCTAGCGGGCTGTTGTTGCTTTTGGTTCCATTGCGGGCATTGAGGACGAAGATGAGTAGTATCCCCACATTTGAAACAAGCTCTAACTCGTTTGGCGTTTTGCTGAGCTGGCTGAGCTTGTTGAGCTTATGGTTGAGGGTTACTTTTGCAATAGGCGGTATCATGTCCAAAACGGTTACATTTGGTACAGCGGCGACAGTTGACATTGGCAGGATGATGGAAATTGCAAGTAGTACACTTGGAATGAATCCCAGTGTATGGCTTTCGCTCGTTTGCAGGTGTAACAGGGTTTGGGTTCACAGCTGGTACAATCGCGTTGCAACCAGGGTTCTGTTGTTTTCGCTTCTTCCCCCTGTTGCTATTCGACTGTTGGGTGATTTGATTGGCTGGCTTGGATGAAACAGGGTTTGCAGCTTGCTTATCGCGAATGCAATTGTTGTTTAGGGAAGCGGCTAAACGGTAAACAGCTTCGATATTATCGAGTCTGGCTGCCTCGATGGCATCGCGCATTGCAGATGGTAAACCATTGATGTACTTCCTTATTTTGCAGTCGGTGGTCATAACGAGGTGAGGAACAACGAAACTAAGCTGTTTGAAGCGAGTAGTATAGGCTTGGTTATCATCACCAACTTGTTTTAAAGCCCAGAATTCTTCTTCCAACCTTTGTTGCTCATGCGGCGGGCAAAATTCTTCCATCATCAGTGTCTTAACTTCTTCCCAAGGTAAGGCATAATCAACTTCGTTAGAACGAAGACTCCTTTCGTTTGTCCACCATTCGAGAGCTCGGGCTTGGAATACCCCACTCGCACTACGCGTTTTGAGCTCTTCGGGACATTCACTGTTGATAAACGTGACTTCTATGCTCTCAAACCACTCGAGCATAGCAGTCACCCCATCATTACCAATGAATGGCTTGGGGTTGCAAGATGAAAAGTGCATGAAGTTAAACGACACAGGCTTGCGTGGTTCAACCTTTGAATCAATGGAGGAGTTTGGAGTATCAGAAGCTCGAATCTCAGTGACGATCTTAGGGACGATACGCGCAATTTGATTGGCCATGAATGCCATCATCTTCTTTTGAGAGCTGGTCTTTGACTTCTTAGTCGAGTTGGAGAGATGAGAAGACATCTAAGATTCAAAAGAACGAAAAGGGTGAGACTTGATCATAATGTTTGTTTAAGAAAAATTGTTTTCATGAAACGGATCACATAGCATAAAGTGTCACATAGCATAAAGGGTTCAATTGTTTTCACATAGCATAAAATGTTCAAGTTGTATCACATAGCATAATCATGGATTCCACATAGCATAACATGAATCTCACATAGCATAATCATGAATAATGAAAGCATCGTAAATTTAATTTGTTCACGAAGGATCATTATTGTTTTTGATTGCGATAAACGTGCGAATTGTGTAAAAGTTTGAAATGGACGAAGTAACGAGTATAAAATCACATATAAATTGAGATAACATAAAAGAGAGGCTCAATAAAACATTGGATTGTTTCGGGTAGAGAAACATCGACTATTCCAAAGTGGGTCGAAAGTCCTTTCGAATTAGAGAAATCGTGCTTTGGCCTATAGGTAAGATACTCTCGTCGAGAAGCGATTAACGGTATCTTACCCTTTCAGTTACTACACATCTCTAATCGATTGAAACAATCGGGACTTTGGAGAGATTGAAAATCGAGGAGTGGGACTTAATCGACAAGATGCGGGTTTCACCCATAACTTGACGATTTCGTACCCTAAATGTGGTTGGTACTCGTCGGGTCAAAATGTAATTTTGACACTTTGATGAGGGTCCACTAGAGTTGAAATGGAAATTACCATTAAGATGTGGATTCCACTCCTAGCTTAATGGTGTAATTTCATGAAAAAATAGTTTAAGGTAAAATGAGAGTCGTTTACCAAATTGTGGGTTTCACGCCTATTTTGGTAAAGTCATCTCGTTTTTGTTACGAGAGTCTTCAAATAATCAAAAGTGTATTCATGTTAGCCTTAGGAAAGGCATGTAAATGTAACAAACAAGAAGAATTGCTAGGAAGCATGTAAGGTAGAATGCATAAGTTTTAAACAACAAATAAGAGACAAAGTTCCTAAAACTATAGACTAGGGCAAAGCATTCCTACTTATTCCCAATTCCCTATAGTTATGGCTCTGATACCAATCTGTCACACCCCAACCGATGGCGGAAACATCAGGATGAGACAAAAACGAGATTGCAATAGACTTCATAACACTATGTGACAATATAATTTAAATCCAATTTCATTTCAAGACTAAAATGTCATACAAAATGCAAATAAAGGACAACATTGTTTCAACAATACATCAAAATAACAAAATTAATCTAGGTGTGTATCTAAGTCCATCTAAATAATCAACAAAAAGTTGGTGAGTATACAAGTTTTGTTACATAGCATAATATAGTATAAAAAGTGCTCATATCCAACATGATTTACAATATGCAATACTAGTATGCTAAAGTGGCGTACAATATGTTCAAACCAAAGTATACAACGCGTTAAAAGAGCCTATCCCAAATAGAGTAGCGGGAGGTAACAAGTTTAACTTAACAATACCCCAAGACTAATGGACGGTGCATTAATCCTATAGCGCTATAATTGTTAAGGTAGGCTAGCAAAGTTAATGAGCATATATCGACCAAGTAGTTTACCAAGCATACGAGAATAACAAGTATCACATATAATTTCATGTTAAGCATGGATAGAGTTTAAAAATAGTTTCATGTGAGTGCAATTTTGTATAGAATACATGTTGCATCCCAAAGTGTTTAAAAGTAAAATGGGTTCGAGTATACTCACGGTTTTACAAGCTTTCCTACTTGATATCCCGCGAGTGTTGTTGGTGGATGGGTTAGTTTGGAGCACCTTGTCCTTCTACACGAAGAAAACATAGGTGTGTGAGTTTGGGGAATAACGGAAGATTAAAGATTCGGAATTTAAAATACATGAACATAGACATAGGAAAATAATCATCCATCACATATGATGTTTAGATGATATACTTACTAACTTGACAATGTCCACTTGTTCATCATCAAGAGTTCGGTTTGTTTGAATGTTACATAAGTATTACATAGAGTATACTATATCATATATGTCAAGCATGAGGTAAAAGATTAAAGTCTTCATTAAGCACCTCCAAGTATCATAGAATTCATACATGAGGTATGAAGTACAAAGCTTCCATTTAGGTACCTCTATTGTTCACCACTACACTTGTTGTTATAAACAACAACGAGGGTCATGAACTTACAAGAAATAATGAGATATGAACATCTAATCTATGGAAAAGATCAAGAAATGAGTGGATTTTTATGAAAGATAGCCCAAGCTAGTCTAACAATCACACATACATCAAGTTTCAAGCTTGAACACTTCTTGTGGGTAAAACCCTAACTAAAACAGAATGTTTGTGAGGTTTTAACCTCTGATTTAACATTTCTCAACCTTGTTTTTAAGCCCAACTAACCATTCAATTGATTATGTGTAAGTCCCAAAATGTGACATCTGTGCCTCCACGACCATCAAACAAATACCAAACCAATGAAATATTGTGTTTCATACTTGGCATTTGTATAAATATGTGTGTCATTTACACATATCAATTCTTGTTAGATTTCGAGCTTTAAATCGCTTTCTGGAAAGTTATACGCGAACTGATGCATAAACGTAATCAGTTTAACGCGACAAACACTCCGGAAGAGTGACATGGGCTTAAAATACCTTAAATAACCTTTTCATAACTTAGAAATAAGTTTTGGAGGGTTTGGTGTGTCGAAATCAAGTTTATTCGATCGTAGGGACTATTTGAGTCAAACTGCAAAAGTATACTGAATCGAATGGTGTCGAACATTCCAAAAATTGACCATAGGTTAAACATACCATAAATATCCTTTACATAGCTTAGAAATAGGCTTTGAGGGGTTCAGTGTGCAAAAATAAACTTATTGGTCAAACAGGGACTAAAAGCGTCAAAAAGTGCACAAGTTTGCATTTACGCGCATATCTTACGTTCTGAATATATCCGGACATCCAAAAATTTATGTTATCATTAAAATATTTTATTTTAGTGATTGGCATGATAAAATTCCATTCGTCGTGTAATTTGGATCGTTTTTCGCGTCCGTTCGTGTTTCGTCGTAATTAACCGAACAACGCAACCGTACGACCAAACGAACCAACATCCGAGATTTTTTTGAGCATATTTCATGTTCCCTATACTTTAACTTCATTTTAGAGGCTTGAAGTGGGGTTAACGGGGCTTAAACGTGTAAAAAATGCATCAAAAACCAAGTTTTGGGCTTGCAGGGACTAAAACTGACAATCTGCCAAACTTGCTTAGGCGGCCCGTGTAATAATATATCTGGGTCTACGTGGCCCGCGATAGACTGTCAGACAGAAACATTGAATCTGGTCATTTGAGCTGGTTTTGATGGTTTGAACCCCAGGTTTTTGCACTCTATGGACTGGTATTTGAGTACCCCTTGTATTCTAAACCATGTGCCCAAGTGTAAGGCTTAGATTAAAGCTCAAACTTTGAGAAACGATCTTAACGGTTTTGGAAATCCTATATAAACCCACCTTGAGTTCTTGCTATCTTCACACTTGATTCATTTCTGCTCTAAGTTGGGGTTTCTACACCTCATACCTGAGCAACTTGAATCAAGTCTCCATTGCTTGTACCTTTTGTAAGTATTCTTTCATCTTTTATGCGTTTTTTAAGCACGAAAGTCAAACTGTTTGACTTTCTGCTTTGACCTGTCAATGGTCAACACGAAGTTCGTTTGAACTTCGCAACGTGAGCGTAATCACGATGGTCATAGTCCTTTGTGACTATACCTACTGATTACCACATTATTTAGGTATAGTGACGAGTCATAGTTTCGGTTAAAATACGCATTCATGCGTATTTTGCAACCAAACTATTCTTAGGTATCAAAACCCTTTGTTTTAATGTCAAACTTGTTTTCTAACTTCGTTAAACATGTTTTAGCATGTTTAACTCGTCACTTTTAGTTTAGTGCTTATATAGGGTCGTAAGATAAGCGGTCTAAACAACCGCTTAGACTTTCGAACCGGACCCGTTTGGTCGATCATTAGGATCCGACCAAACATATTTTGTGACCATAGTTGTATAGGGAATAACCTTCCGAGGTTATACCTTATGGTCACTTCGTTTAGTTAGTTGTATAATAGGTAATTTATATGCTTTGGGAAAATGACCAAAATGCCCTTTTTACGCATAATTTCATTTTAAGCATATGCAACCTAAACTTTGACATCTAAACTAATTAGATAACATTATTAGATATGTTAAGGCATATAATACTTGTCATAGGACTAGTTAGGCGGTCCGAACGCGTTTTACCCGAACGACGCGTTAAAGTAGCGTAAGCTACCTAAACAAGTCGTAATGGGTCGTAAGCACTTAGGTTAGGTTACATTTTAGTATGTAGGCTTTGTTAAACCATATCATATGAGTTCCAATACTCATTTGGTTTACGAAACCTCATCCTATCCGATCTTCAAATTTAGGTCCGGATAACATAGTTACCTATATTAGGTGCCGATTGATTTCCGTGATCCCTCTAGCTTTGCTTGGTTGTTATTCAAGACTTCTAAGCATTCTCATGTGAGTACATAGTTCCCCTATTTTACTGTTTTCAATTGTTTTGGGGTGATTCATATGTGTTAAATGATTTCGATGTTTTTAACGATGGTTTCGAAAATGATTAAAATGGTTTATATTAAATTAATAACGATTTCGATAATGTGAACAAACTTGTTGGGAGTAATTACATAACGAATAACATTCATTAGTTTTGGCCGAACCGACCAATGTTAGGTTATGGTACCATAGGATCTGACAAACCCCGTTATCAGACTGCACCCATGGTTATGTGTGGGTTAGGTGGGTAACGACTGAATCTGTGATTGTTAACTTACCCTTTAGTGGTTTGTTAATGCGAGATTGGCGATAGTCGAGTTGCGAAGGTTTGGATGTTATTAGCGAGACGACCAAAAGTAGTTTTCATAATTAAAACGAGAATGATTTAAACGATTGAAGCGAATTTAACGAGTTAAACGATTTGGGTAAACAATTGGTTTTTGGGTTGTGATTAGATAATGGGATGGGTGTGACATTATAAAAGCATGGTAGATACGCCGCTGGTACTTCTTATATATAAGTGTTTTTATCATATTACATTCCGTGGCATTATCTAGTTCACTTGGGCAAACGATTTTGAAACGATGTCACATAACGATGTTTTCTAAATAATATAAACCATACGAGTTTTGTTAACGAGATGATTTACAATTTGGTTTCCTAAATAAATATTTTGGGTTAAGAATCATGGCTACGAGATTTTATAAGTTATAACCATCTTGATTTGAGTTGGTTAATTATGTTGCAATACTCTACACTTTTCAAAACAAGGTTTTTACTTTTGACTCTTGTAGTCTAATGAGGTATTGCAACATGTAAACTAGCCATGAATCCGACACTCTCATAAAACCTATGTGCTCGTCAGCATTTCTTTGCTGACTTTGTTTTTACATATGTTTCAGGTGTTGATTGAATGATGTTGATTGCTAGGATGCAAGCTCACTTAGGACTGGCCGAGGCCTTAGTGACTTAATAACAATAATAGACTTTGTTTAACTTGTTTGTTTAATTTTCAAGACAATGTAAATGGTTAGTCTTTAAATAAAACAAAACTTCAAATTTTTGTGTGTTATGAAACAATGATTCTGTTACAACACTCCCCGACGTTTCCGTCACGGTTTCGTTGTTTTAACACGGTCGGGGTGTGACACAAAACTACCAATCGGATATCAAAAACACCAATCAAAGCGCGGAATACTGAGAAAAGTGTTCAGAACAAGAATAATCAATCGATTATAACCAAAGTGCACACGGTTTCTAGAGAACCGTCTGGTACACCAAAACAAAGAATTCAAAATTGCTAGGAAGAACAATAGAATGAACAGCCAAAAAACAGCCAGCCTAAAATGTCTAACCTAATAAGGAACTAGGTTCACCCTATTTATAGTTACATAGGGTGACCTAGTTACATGACTTATTCCATTACTATCTAACCCACTACAAGGCTAAGCCCAATAGCCTATAATTGTGTTTGATAAAGATAAGCGTAAACCTACCCAATTATCGGGCCTTACAATATCCCCCTAGGTTTATGCTGTCTTTATCAAACTGTTGTCTATCTCATGTCTCTGTGGGAAGATACTTCATCTTGTAATCTTCAAACTTGGGCCTTTTGTTCTTCTTAATTATGATCAGCTTTGTTTGAAATCTTGTTGAAAAGAATGCAAGAGGAGGATTCTTAGCAACTCTTTTCTTTGTCAATGTCTTCTCTTTCAAGCAGGTTCACAGGTACTTCTTTAAATGTACTATCACTGTCAGATGATGACTTGTATCTGGTTCTTCTGAATCAGGCACATCTTGCTACTGTGTTGCTTCAAGCTTTGTTAGCAACCAACAGCATATCAACCTTCAATAGCCCCTGTTTCTTGATTTGAATCAAATTCTGCACGTGCTCAGACATTCATAAGCAAACATTTCTAAAAATAAACAGAGGGAAATGCCACATGAACACTCGGTACATCCAAGTATTTGTACTCATATTTCACAATTCAAATTTCTTTCAATTTATGATGATCAATCAAATCTTCAGGAACGGTTAATTTAATTTTTTTTAATCAAACAAATAAGCACTCTATTTTTTTGGATTTTTGATTTTATAAAAACTAACAATATAAACTAAAACACAAATAGACAAAGAAACTCATATACAATTACAATTGCAATGGGATCAAATCACAGTGTTTCAGGCTAGACTACACTTATCAACACTAATTTACTTTGGATGATCCGAGCGATTGCTAGTATGTTTGTCCACTTAAACTTATCTCCCTAGGCCTTTTTCATATAACGGTATGCAACTGATTTATCATGTTTTTCAATTTAATTTATATGAACACTCAATTCAATCACAATCAAATCCTGGAATTTTAATCAGAACACGCTATCATACATGTAGTTTCCCTACCACATATTTCACAAGCCCGTTCTAGGATTCTGAAACCTTGACTGGGACTGGATTGAGAAGAGAACAGAATAGATCATTTGCAGAGATGGATATAATATACAAATCAAATGAGTTTTCTCAGTTTGATATAGGTTTTTCGGGTTTCTTTTGGGCACTAGAGGGCCTCTTTCGGGTGTAATTGATCTACAGCGCGACAACGTACAGCTAGGTCTTTGCTCACGCAAAACAAAAGCTGACGTTGCCTAGCTCCTCCAGGTCTTTGTTCACGCAAAACAAAGGAAATACACGAGTTGGACAGAAAAAATTTCAGAACTAGAACGAAATTGTGTGTATCGGGACGTCACACATGCATTCAAATAGACATGTCCTAATTCCAAGTGACGTTCTTTCCTGAGGTCATAGAATAATTTATTTGTTCTGCACAGAACCAGTCAAAGAATCCAGCCATCAGGTTAAAGTCTACCAACATATCGCTCTAGAGTCAGACCGTTTCAATATTGGTCTTACATGAGTCAGCCTTAATCCACATAGTGAAATTATTTCATTTCCCATGTATGCAACAAAATATTTTTTTAATTTATCTGTTTTTCGAATCTTTTTGTATTTTTTTAATATATATACAGACAGATATCTCTAGATATCCCCCTAAATTTGTGCATAATTCTTATGCGCAAATTTACCTAACAACGAAAACGTATGTACAAAGAGAAACACAAAAGAAAATGAAAATATTTTTGTTGTTTTTGCCTAACTGTTCCATCATAAGATTCAATGACTCATCAGTATCAAAATTTGATCACAAAATTTAAATTGTACCTTTTTCGCTGATCTTGTCTTACTTACTTCTCTTATCTCCTCAAAAAGAAACATATCAACTATAAAAGAATATACCTTATTGCAACAGTGAGATGTTACCCGTTATGTCTCTGGAACAACCGCTATCAACATTCAAGGATTGTCAACAGCTCCTCCTTGGTTGTCCCTGAAAAGTAAGGAGATTAGTAAGACATTGGTACCCAGGCCATCGTGGTCCTGGGTATTCCTAAAGCATCAACATACGACACTTCTCTAAAGCACATGCCCCCTTTTGATTCAAGGACTGGTGATGTTGCTGCTTTATGTTTTGCCTTCCAAACTTGTTTAGGCTTTTCTAATTTCTTAGGTGCCTTGGGCAGAACATTCTGCTTTTCAACCCTTTTGTTTTTCAAAACTTGTTTAGGTTTCAAAGCTTGTTTTCTTTTAGCTTTGGCAGCATTCCAATCCCCATTAGATGGTTTAACCTGGGGATGCTTATCCATCATTGCCGAGGTGTAACCTTTTGATGTTGTGTATAGTACGGCACATAGGGACGATTTGTGCAATTCCTTGCAATGTGACCGGGTATGCCGCAGTTGTAGCATGTTTGCTTCTTGACGTAAGTAGCATATCCCGATCCATTAGATCCAACTGATGCTGAGTATGAGTTACAAGACTTATTTGATGATTTGTTTGCAAACTGTTCAGACTTTTTCCCCTGCTTCTTATGTCCATGTTTACAACAGTTAGTACATTTACTGGATTTAGCATTTTGTTTTCTAACCATTGGCTTTGGAGGCACATATTTATTTGACGGGCCTCTCAAAGCTGGCTCATAAGCAACCTTTCTCACATATAGAGGAGCATCAGCAGACAAATTCGATGTTTTAGAACAAACATTGTCAGCCACTTAGCAAACAATATCATCCCCCTTAACCCAATCCTCAATTATTACCTCATCTGCACATGAAGTAGAAGCATCAGTAACATTCACTTGTTCACAAACGGTGGCAGGCAAAGCCGCAGTAACATGTTCATTCTCGAGTGACACCGTTTGTTTAGTAGTTTCAGAATCATCAATATTCAAAGATGGAGCAGAGGCTTCTTTTTTCAATTCACCATTAGTCTCAACAGATGCTCCTGATGTCGATTCTGATTCTACTTTTATCTGCTCTGATTCAACTTCTTCAGGTGATTCGTTATTAGACTCGGCTGAAACAACTAACTCTGACTTTTCACAATTAGCTGTCTCTGAGGAGTCACATGACGAATCAGATGAAGAAGTTGATTCATTTTGTTTGCGAGACCATTCAGCAAACTCATTCATCATAGCAAACTGAAGATTGGTCGATTTAATTTGAGACTCTTCCCTTTTATTTTGCAATTCAGATGGTTTTTGAGAAATTGTTGATTCAGTATTATCTAACACTTGAAAATGCTTATCAACATCAGCATTTTTCTCAAAATTTAAAGTCCCAGTGTGGTTTGAAACTTCAGCAGGTTTCACGAAAGTTTTATCAAACGCCTGTTTTTCTAGAATAATTTCAGTTTTATCTGGCCTTGTGATTTTAACTTTCTTTGGCTTAACAGGCTCAGCCTTCCTATCCCCGGGCTTCCCATATTCCATTTCAGGCAGGTCGGCTATCTCCTCCTCAGTCATAGGAATAGAGGTGTAATTGTGATTGTATGGTGGAGGTATGCATACAAATCCCAACCCTTTATTCCTCACTTCCTTTTTGCTATACTTTAACTGTTGATTTATCATTTTTTCGACCTTTTCGCTTGAAACATCAAACTTTTTAAAATTGAATTCTGTATTTTCGAAAGTTGATTTTAAGTCGTTTAATTCAACAGTTAATTTTTCAGATAGCTCCTTGAAGTGGAGATATCGACAGTTCGCTTCGCTTAGATCACTATGCAACTTTCGAATATCACGTTTTTGAGCCTCCACCATATCCTTATACCCATTCAGTTTCTTTTTAACTTCATAACTACTGGATCTGGTATATTGAAGTTGCATAGTAAGCGATTCGGCCTGTTCTTTAATCCCTTTTACCTTCTCCCTACATTTAGCAGTACAACAAATATCATCTACACATACCTCAGTGAGAATGGGAGTGAAGTCGTTAATTTGAATCGACATTTCTAAGTGGCAAAACTGTGATCCCCCGAAGATGTGATCCCCCAAAGATGTGATCCCCCGAAAATTCGCGTATTACCGAAACAAATTAACTCAAAACCTTTTCCACACTCACAAACCAGCTTTTCTGTGTCGCGCCTCCAAACCTATCGAAACTTATCACCAAACAATAATAAATTCCCTCCCTTTTTTTATTTAACTTTTATATATTTTTCTTAAGAAAAAGAATATTAATATTAATATTATAATTATTATTATTTATTATATTATAATTAATAATTAGGTAATGATTACCAAATGATTAATATTATTATTAATATAGTTATTAATTAAAACCCTAAATCAATAATAAAACAAAATAACACGTCCCTGTATCTTCTTCTTCGTTTTGAACACAGAAACCAAAACCCTAATTCAAAACGACCAGCCGCCAAACACGTAACAGTTAACCAAACTTTGCAGCGGTCGGAGAAGAAGTTGAGCGGTGATACGGTGATGTTCGGTTATCCTTGAATGTGTCCGGCGATGATAATGAACGATGGTAATATACTTGAATGTGAACGGATATGATGATAATGGTGACCGAAGATGCGATGTTTTTGGACGGTGGTTATGTTGATGAAGAAGAAGAATGGTGATAGTTTACTGTTGCGGGATCGGAGTACGATGTCGGTGTGCGAAATCGGGATGATGTGATTGAAGTTGCAGGTTATGATGACGATGATGGTGATCGGATTAAAACGAGATGAAGATTATGATGGCGGTGAGACGATGACGGGAGAAGAAGATGATGACTGAGGTGAACGACGAGGGTAACACGGTGGTTGGAGGTGAACCGGTGATGTTCGCGGGAGTGTGCGGTGGTGATGAAGATGACCAGTGGTGATATATGATGATCGACACCGGTGTTCGGAGTGAATGAATGATGTTGAAGGATGTTGATATGGTGTACTGATGAAGATGATGATGATATGAATGGATCGCACAACTTGACAATTTTGGTCGCACAAGATGTGTTGGATCGCACAAGAAAGGTGATCGCACAAGATAATTGTTGTAATCGCACAAGTGATGAGTGGTTGTTTGGAAATAATGAATTTGTGTGATTGAATCGCACAAGATAACAGGAAAATGATGATGAACGTGTAATGGATCGCACAAGTGTATTTCAATTGCACACTTTTGAATAGTAAATCAAAATCAATCGCACAAATCTATATTTGGAAGAAGATAACCAACTGAAATCTCGTAAATCAAGGAGTTTATTCCAAATTCAATTCCCTTGATTATTTCCACCAATAAATCCTAAAAATATGCAAACACTTTAATTCTTCCGAAAACAAGATCAAACCACCAATTTGTGACTGTTCTTTATATCTTCAAGTGTGTTCTTCGCGTTCTTCGAATCTTCAAATAATATCCGATTAAAACGAGCCTTCGCAAGACTACTTAGGCTCTGATACCAATTGTAAGTCCCAAAACTACCAATCGGATATCAAAAACCCTAATCAAAGCGCGGAATACCGAGAAAAGTGTTGAGAACAAGAACAATCAATCGATTATAACCAAAGTGCACACGGTTTCTAGAGAACTGTCTGGTACACCAAAACAAAGAATTCGAAATTGCTAGGAAGAACAATAGAATGAACAGCCAAAAAACAGCCAGCCTAAAATGTCTAACCTAATAAGGAACTAGATTCACCCTATTTATAGTTACATAGGATGACCTAGTTACAGACTGGGCCAGGCCCATATGCACAATATTACTAACCAAATAGGCCCAAATCCCTTAATTAGCCCACGTGGCTTATTCCATTACTATCTAACCCACTACATGGTTAAGCCCAATAGCCTATAATTGTGTTTGATAAAGATAAGCGTAAACCTACCCAATTATAGGGCCTTACATTATGAGCATTAGGACATAGGTTTGAGATGAGAAAACTCAAGTTTAGCTAAGTTTAACAAAGTTTAAATGAAAACAGAAACAAACAGTCCACTTTGGAGCCTTTTCTAGGACATTCCAGGGCTTGGTTTTCCATGGAAAACCTCTAGAAATGTTCCCAAGGTCGATCCAAGAAAGTGGGAAAAAGAATGGATGAAAAACGTTAAGTATTGAGTGAGTTATGCTCACTTTAGTGAAGGGTGTTGAATCTGCTCGAACTTCTGTTTGCAGCAGCTATGTGCCTGATTTGAGAGAGTTGTGAGAGTGTTTGTAAAGTGAAAATGACTTGGGGATGATGGGTTTTTATAGGGAAGTGTTTAGGGTTAAGTTAGGTGAGTTATTTAATATTAAAACAAGTTTAAAAATCAAAACAAGCACAAAAACCCGCTCAAATAGCTAGATGAAGGGTCTATTCGCGCTGATCAGGCCATTTAAACGAGTGTTTAAATGAATTAAGGAGCTGGTTTGTTCAATGTAAAGGTCACAACCTAGTGATTGAGTGCGTGTATGTTGAGGCTGATGACCCGGGTTCGAGTCCCGTGGTCATCAGTCTTATTTATTTTTTGAGTAAACTGTAATTTTACCCCTGGGGTTTAAGCCAATTGGCACTCTGACACCCTCCCTGGAAAAAAATTGCAATTTCCCCCCCCCCCCAACATTGTTGTTCTGTCGCAAGATTACCCCCTGGCACCCAACTCTGTCAAGTCAACATTTGTTTGACTGTTAATAACGTGTGAAAAGTCGTTTTTGCCCCTATCTTATTAAAATTATATAAAAAATCAAGAATATTACATCAAGTTCATCATCATCATCAGTTCATTCTTCATTCCTAGATTCATACTCTCAAGTTCATCACCACCACCACCTCCTTCTCCTCTTCTGACCACCGCCACCAACAACTCCACCACCACCTCCTTCTCCTCTTTTGACCACCGCCACCATCAACTCAACCACCACCTCCTTCCCCTTTCTCACCACCGCCACCATCAACAAGGCCCATCAGAAACTTTACAAAAAACATTGACAAGCAAGTTGACTATAAAGAGTGTGCATACTAAAACCACTTCGGATCCACTTCCGTGCATCGGCGGTTGCATTTCCACAGCTCCGGCAGCATCTCTGGCGCAGTTCAAACCCTTCAGATTTCAACTCCAATCGCTATGGCGTACAGGCGAAAGCAAGGATTTGCCACAAATTCAACGTTGAACAACGGAACTTCAAACCCTAACCCTAATTTGAAACGAACTAATGAATAATCTTATGTAAGTGTGATATAAATGCTAGTATCAAGTGGGAGGAAAGTAGCAAGACCGAGCATTCATCCCCATTCTCCACTGTTACAATTATAAAACCCCATCAAAATTAACTTCAAACCCCCAATTTTATTACAAAATTGCTGAGAAAATAGGAGGAACAACAACAATCTCAGTAGGTTCAGATGGAGTTACTATCATCACCATCATCAATCCACCTGTTAATTCTCTCTCTTTTGATGGTAATATTCAATATCTTACTTTATTGATTTTGACCTCAATTGTTATCATTTTTAAGTAGAGTTTACAGTTTATTGTTGTGATTTTTTACATATTATGATATGTGATCTTGCTGTTTATGTGTTTTATCTTAAACTGTTTTATCACGTTCGATCACGCTGATGTGTTTTGTATCCGGTGGTCTGTGTGTGGAGATTTTAGGTTGTTAGTGGAGATTGAGATTGAGGTGTGAGAAGGTAACGATGAGGATGAAATCTTAAAAAGGGGAAAGGGAAATGATAAATAATACTAATAAATATGGGGTAAGATTACCAAAATACCCTTACCTATAACAGTCAAACAACCGTTGACTGTTAACACGGGGTAATCTTGAGACAGAACAACAATGTTGGGGGGGGGGGGGGGGGGCAAATTGCAATTTTTTTCTAGGGAGGGGGTCAGAGTGCCAATTGGCTTAAACCCCAGGGGGTAAAATTGCAGTTTAATCTTATTTTTTTGTTTTAAAGCATAACACTTTCAGTTATAGGCGAAGTTAGTCCCTGTAGGTTTTAAAGTTTCAGCAATTTACTCTAACAACCCCTTGACTTTAGTCCCTGTAGGTTTTAAAGTTTCAGGAATTTACTCTAACAACCCCTTGACTTTAACTAACTAAGTTATGTTGCTTTTCAAAAGAAACTAACTTTACAATTTAATCTAACTAAGTTAGTTTGTATTACTAACTTCAAAATTTAACGAGACTAACTAGATTATTATATAAAAAAATAAAGCTTTTTAATTTGTAAAATTAATTAATTAAATAAAATAAATAATTAATCATTTTATAACGGATTAGATTAAGGATACGATTATTTATTTGCGAAGGTTTCGAGTTGAAAGATTAGGATACGAATTTCACTATTTAACGAGCTTAAATTAGTTTAGCGAGCATAGAACATCAAAGTATAATATAGGATCGAGGATCTTGAATAATATTTTGTTCAAACGTGAATCGTTCATCGGTTGCACATAAGACTAATTATAAATACACGAACATGATTAAAAATAGCTCCGTTTTCATTATGATCAATAGTCTTGAATTATAAATGAAACGAAAGTATATTACAAAGAGAGTACAAGTGTTTAAATATGGAAAGTACAACATGACTTGCTAAAATAAGAAAGTGCGGAGCGTTACAGGTGTGGTGTCTTCGTCGACATTATTAAGCAACGGAGGACGGCACCGGTTCGAGGTGGAGCTGCAGCGGCGGTGCTAGCGGTTGTATGGTGGCACCGTCGTCGTCGACATTATTAAGTGGCGGAGGACGGCAGCGGTTCGAGGTGGAGCTGTGGCCGGGAGTTAGTCACAGACTCACTAAACAAAGCTCTGTTGGTTACAAACAACAACGAATCTACCGAAACAGTGAATTCATCTCAATCGTACTATAAATTGAGATGAAATTGAATGAAATGTATCTTGTAACGATAACCAAGAATCAGTGATGAAGATATTGTGTTCAAATTGAGGCGGAAACTGGTGGAGTTCGAGGTGATAATGGAGAACTTATAGGCTTTTTGTCACTCTCTCTAGATTGGTATAACAACCCTCCTAAAACCCCTTAACATAACCCTAAACGTTCCTATTATACCCCAAATTGTCACACCCCAAAAACGTCGCAGCGGAATATAAAACGTAATGGTGACGGAAGTTGGTGCCCATAAATATCTTGCTGAACGATGCATCGTAATGTTGGACATTCAACTTAATTAAAACATAGTTTAAAACTTAAAGTTTTAGAAAGTACATCACAACCACACCATAGTTAAGCTATTTTGATCCTTATAGATCTTATTACATAGGTCCCAAAGTTTTAAAAGTTTGTCCAACACATTATCAAACCAAACATGCATCAACAACCACAAGATATGCCATAATTCCCGAAGCCGAACTCAAGTACCTGAAGAACACGTTAAAAATCAAGTGTCAACACAAAGGAGGGTGAGTTCACATATCCAAATTTAAATAATTTGATCCAAGGAAAATCTTTCTAATTATGTGTTTATTATCAAAACATCCATATAATTTAAGAAAGTTAATTTATTTCCTTTATAAAAATTCAAGGGTCAGCCGTCAGAAGCGTTTCTTAGGAACAATTGATAGCATCAAATGTTCGGACTAGTAAGTTAGCAAGACATTACGAACTATATGTTAACAATGAAGGTATAATCAAAGCTAGACTATAACAGGATATCAATTCGTCGTTTGACTTGACACGGAGCGACCGGTCACGACGAGGTTGTCAACCCGATAGATCTACCAACAATTCCTCGTGTGCAATACTTAAATTATTAAACGACATTACTTGCGCATGTGCCCATAACGGGGCCATCTATAATGCCTGCCCCATGAACAATATATATATCCTACTAATACTGATAAATTTAATATATCATGTTGTACGAATTCCACGAAGTCCCCACCGAAACATAAGCCTATAACCCGTTACTTATTCTCTTGAGATCAAGCGAATTCGTCCCAACTTTAGATTTAAGCAATTTTAAATCTACACGGTCGTTTTCTCTAAAACACCGTAATAATCCCCGTTTCTCCCTGTCGCAACCCCCGTCCCCTAACTACCCAGGAACGGGCGGCCGCGGCCAGCTTTGGTGGTATCTGGTGTTTTTATCATTTTGGCAGCGGAATTCACCTTAGGACCGTAGTTAGGAAATATTTTATCAGAGTAAAATACCACGCTTTTATAACATTCACGTATGAGAAATTCCCAAGTTTCAAGTACACATATTTTCATAGGGATAACCCCTATTTTATTTAAATAAAACATCTCTTTATTTAGGTAACTTTTATAGCCACTTTTCCAAGCCTTCAGTGCTGTCCAGCTGGCTTCTATTTGGCTTTCACATTTTATTACCTGAAACGTGTTTAAAAACATTTTGTCGGTGGGAAATACTGGTGAGTGAATCCCAGTTTAATCAAAACAGGTTTTAACAGTTTACAGCATTGAGGGCGGTCGCGCAATTACATTTGTTTCCATCTACTTTAATTACCACCCACGGTACTGTCAACCCGACTTGTGGTCATGTTACTACTCACAATGTAGTAACAAATTTTGTATACAAAACCCCAACATACCGACGATAATTGTAGAATACAAATACTCAATCACTGTTTAATGTATTATTAATTAAGTGAGGTTTTGTAAGAACAATTTGCAAAAAAAGGAGATTACTCACATTGTTGTTTTAAGGTTTTCTTTAAGGATTTCCTAGTGATTATCTATAAATTACACAAATGCACACGCGTTAGTATAATAACCCAATATTTACATTAGTAATACCCTCCCCGGGACGGTATTCCAACGACTACGTTGGGCAGAACCACGACAGCCGTTACGGAACCCTGGATCAATCGGGCAGTGTATCTAATACGTAACCGGGGTTATGATACTTATAACGGGGCAGACCTTCGCTATTTAGGGGGGTATTATATCCGAGAATAACTTATAGCATGTAAATTTTTGAGAGAGAAAGAAATGTGGTGCGAGTTGGGACTGAAGGCCGAAGGTCTCTATTTATAGGGTCTGATTTGCAGTTCCTCGTGACCCGCGACATAGGGGTAGTAGGGCCTAGCTTGTCCGAGTCATCACACTAGGTCCAACACGTTGCTGCCACGTGGCAGCTCAGGGTGTCGCCCTGGTGACTGGCTGTCGCGCCCCGCGTAGGAGGTAGCCAAGGGCTACGCGGCCCGCGAGCACCCTATTTTCTGGTTTTTATTTTATTTTTGCAAAATTAAAGGTATTTTGGGCTCGGTTTTCATATACGGGGTATGGTTTAAGACATATAGGGACACTTTAAATATATTAGGGGTGTCGAAAAATATTTTGGACGGTTGTTATATCCTCCCTACCTTGTTTTAGAACTCGTCCTCGAGGTCTACTGGAATAAATGTGGATATTTCCTTTGCATTTCTGATTCAAGATCCCATGTGTATTCTGGTCCTCTTTTGGAGTCCCACTTTACTTTGACTAGAACTAATCTCTTGTGTTTGAGGTTCTTGACTTTCCTGTCTTTAATCTGTAGATGTCTTTCTACAAATTTTAACTGCTCATTTACCTCTATATCCTTAAGAGGCATTATCAGTGATTCATCAGCTAAGCATTTCTTGAGATTAGATACATGAAATACATCATGTATTCCTGTCACACCCCCAAAATCCACACGCGGAGTATCACCGCTTGGAGGCGTGACTGACCAGGATCAAACCACCAATCATATTGAACATAACAAGTAATAAGTAAAATTCAACCACACAATATGAAAGGTGTTTCAAAAAAAACGTAGTTAATTGTTTAGCGGAAGCATAATTGTAAAACCCAACGTAAGTAGTAAGTACGAAATAAAGTAATGTTTTTAGCATGGCACACACTGCCATGTCCCACAACGACCGTGGCTCCCTGTGCAAGCTCCATGAGTACCTAACGACCCAACAACAAAGTTGAGCGAGTTCACAACTGGTTGTTTAGTTATAGCATTCGTTTCGTAAATCATAAGTTCGTTTTGTAAACCATGTATCGTATTAATTCGTATCGCGGTCTCCCAGACATGTTTGCGGAGATTAGTGGGGGCTTCCCATGTGTTACTAGACCGTGCGTATCGACTACTACGAAAATGTAAGTGGTGCCCTAAGTCAATGTCTATCAGCATTGACCCTTTGCCCATAGTCAATTAGTACACGCCCGTCCGATTGGCACGGTGTGAGGTTTGTTAAACCTAATAGCGCTATTAACTAATGACCTGCTCGCCATAGGCCTCGGCGATTAAGTCGATATAAATGAGGGACTTCAATGATAGAGGTTTGGTCCAGTGTGTAATCTTGGCATCCTACCCACGGAGGATGGTTGTAGTTACCGTTTAAATCATTAACCCATTCCCAAACCCTTGGGAATCCCATGCCTTGGAAAGAGTGTGAACTCACCTTGGTTTGCTCGGTATGAATAATTACTCTTTTTAACGTTAGACACTCCAAACCCTAATATGGTTCCAATGATAGTCAGTTTCGTTTACATAGAATTCGCTTATTCATTGTGTATTTTCCACATGTACTAGGAATTTACGGTACCACTTTATCATACAGGCTATAACAAACATTCAATTTACATGTACTTTCACAAGACACACATACATATATTTATACATGGTTCAATTTACAGTTTGCATATATTATGTGCCACTTGATCGCTACCAAACAACTACAAAGCATATTCATCATATAATTGTATAATCAACATCACATATTATCACTAAATAGTTAATCATCAACTCTCATTGAATAACACATATAAACAATATCATGCAAATACCAAAAGTCAACAAGTAAGAACCACTAACATGTATGCATATATATATATATATATATATATATATATACCATCACTGTTATCCAAGTCCATGTATGTTGAACTATTCGGCCCACCTAACCACAACACCCATGTTCACATATATGAATTAAGCACATATATACCGTTGTTGATTTTTGAATAATTTAAATTATAAACTTCACAAGCTTTTTAAATGTATGAGTAGTAATTACCCTACCCTTAAATCTTAACATATAATAAACATTATCAATAACCTCCATCAATCAACACAAACTACGAGGGAACAAAACAGTCTCATTAATTTTACATCATCATCATCGCACATGCATGAACATTTGTTTTTCAGTTTGTATTTGTAAAGCTAACACATGTACTTTATCATCTCAATCAATCAACTCAATTAATTAAATGGATCACATGGGCCGCCAGTTATGTTTTTGATTATCACATGGGCCGAAACCCTATACTCTAGACGTTACCATTATGATCATCCACTCAAATCAGATTTATGGCCAATCAATCATTACTAAACCTCATGTGCATGAGTTTTAACTTCAACAAATATGTTCCACTAACAACTTTATGTGATAAAACAGTATTACACCCTGTCCTAGATTACATCTAGTGTTCGGTAACATCAAACCCTACAACCCAGTTCTCATGCAGAATCATATAACATAACAATCGGCTACACATAGTCAAGCAAAATTAAACAAATATTCAGCAACATATTCGTACTAACTGAAGAATTATTATTGCTAGCGCAAGGGACAAGTTTCAAGGGGATGCAAGCTTCGGATGGATGAATTGCCGTCGAGTTCTAAGGGGAGATCAGGAGTGCTAGGGTTTGAGATTATGCTTGTGATTGAGATAATAAAACGATCACACAAAACCATGTGTGTATATACGCTACAAAGGGAGCCAGACCCATCTTTGGCTTCATTTGGGCTTTACAAGGCCCATGCATATTTGTGGTATAATTAAACGTATATGTGTGCTCGGGTTGGGCTCAAGTAAACTCGCGGCTCACAAGTGTCGAGTAATTTCGCGGCCCAATTTAGTTAGTTTCCTAAATTTACTAACTACACAATTAAACATATCACGGTTTCTTGTAAACATACACACATAAATATTTAATAGTATTCAATTATAACTTTCAAGTAATTTAAACATGTATTCGTCAGCTATCGTTTAATAACAAAGTCCATATGGTATTCGAGTGAACTACCACATACAATAAAGCATGAAACGATCAGTACAGAAAGGAATGGAGTTTAAAAATACGAGTTGTCACATCATCCCCAAGTTGAAAGAAATTTCGTCCCGAAATTTAGCACGTACTCACTGAGGAAGCTAGTTAGGTTGCATGGTTTTCCTGGGGTGTCACATCCTTCCCCCGTTGGTTGGGAATTTCATCCCGAAATTCCGCGGTAGCTTCAGCCTCAGTAGTGGTTTCGTTGTTCTTGAACAATTGGGGATACTTGTGTTTCATCTGATCTTCGCGTTCCCAGGTGAACTCTGGGCCACGACAGGAGTTCCAACGAACTCGAACAAGAGGGATTCTAGTGTGCTTGAGAATCTTAACATCTAGGTCGGTAATCTCTACCGGTTCCTCGACGAATCGCAGCTGATCGTCGATAGTGAGCTCCTTCAAAGGAACTATGAGGGTCTCATCTGACAGACACTTCCTCAGATTCGACACGTGAAATACGTTGTGAACTCCACTAAGTTCTGCTGGTAGGTTTAGTTTGTAGGCCACTTTGCCTATTTTCTCTATGACTTCGAAAGGTCCAACATATCGTGGGTTAAGTTTGCCTCGTTTGCCAAAACGAACAACACCTTTTGTCACACCCCCACAATCCACCTGCGGAATACCACCGCTTGGAGGCGTGACTGACCAGGATCCAGCCACCAATCATATTGAACAAGCATGTAAGTGATTAAAAATCCAACCAATACAATTGGTGTCCAAACAAAACATAGTTTAAGTTGCAAGCGGAAGCATAACGTTTAAAACCAAAACATAAGTTTAATTGTCTCAAAGTTTAACATGGCACACAACCGTCCATGTCCCACAACGACCCTCTTCCATGCAAGCTCCAGCTAAGTACCTATTGACCTGAAAAGCATGTAGTAACGAGTCAACAACAAGTTGAGTGAGTTCACGGTTGGGTGTTCATTTTAAGTTGTTCCAAAAACAGTTTCCTTTAACTGGCATCCTGCCGTGGGGGTTACCCCATAGTTGAAAACGTGACCTGTTTATTCCCGGTTACTCTGGCAATCCAGCCGTGGGGGCTACCCCTTGTTAGTTATCGGGCGTTTCGGCCGTAGGGGCTACCCCATGTATACACTAGACTCGTTACCATACCGACTGCTGACTGTAGTCATGTTTATGTGCCCTGAAATGTCAATGTCTATCATCATTGACATGCCCAGATCCATTAGTTCACGCCCGTCCTCTGCGGCACGGTGTGAGGTTTGTCAAACCTAAATATCGCTATCTAACTAATGACCCGCTCGCCATTGGCCCGGCGATTAAGTCGATATAAAAAGGAGGGACTTCATGATAGAGTTTTGGTCTAGTACGAGTTATCTGCCTATGAGGACGAGGAATTTTATTCCTGAACCGATGCTGTCCTACCCAAGAAAGGACGAGGAATCCATGTTCCTTAACCCCAATTCCCAACCCCTGGGAATCCCATGCTTTGTAGAAAGTGTGAACTCACCTTGGTTTGCTAAGCAGATACTCAGAAAGGTCAATCAAGCTATATTGTGGTCAACCACGTCCTAACATAGTTGTACCATACAAGTCAGGTTCGTATTTAGGTAGTGCACGTATGTTTTCTACACACATTTGCATACACGTATTGATCATGGCACACACGTATAAATACTTCAGTTAATCAACAGGGCACAAACACAACCAATAGCCTCATCTACGTAAATAAGCAAAGTCCAAGAATGCGGCCCAAATAGTTGGGCTCGTAATAGCATGCAAGTCCAAAACAGTGTGCACGTGTATATGGTCTCGAGTCGAGACTAGAGGTCCCGAGTCGAGATTGTGCGGTCTCGAGTTGTAGCCTACAAGTTCTCGAGTCACAACTGAGGAGGTCTCGGGTCATACGTTCATCACTCGCAACTAGGCGGTCTCGAGTCATGTCTCGAGTCGCAACAAGACTCGCAACCATGATCTCGAGTCATGCTATTTTTGTGCCGATGTGGTGTGGTCTCGATTCGAGACTAAGGGTCTCGACTTGCATTCCTGCTGATCGAAACCTTCTAGAACTTGTCCGAATTGTACTATCCAATAGAATTCAATTTTCATGATTTGGTGTCCTATCCAATGAGGGTTCACAAACATGTTTTGTTGTCTAATTTCCAAACAAATTGGATTAAACATGGCATCTTTTAAATGTTCATAAGATATTCAAATATTCATACTCACATTCAAACTTGTTCATCATTTTAGGGTTTTTAGCATCAATCTCTATGAACTCTAACATAATCATAACATAACATGAACAACAATCAAAACACTTAAACATACCCATCTAAAGGTTTCAAATCATCACGTAACACTTCATAATCGACTCTACAACTAATCCGATTTCCACATACATGCAGCCGATTAACAAGCATTCGATTCTTAGCACAAGAGTATACAATCCGATTAACATGAACATTATCTAATACATATATGCAAGCCGATTTCATGAACATCAACAATTAATGGTTTAAGTCACATTCAATCACAAGATATCATTAACTCATCATGCAATCAATCCGTAATCAAGACATGATAGCCGATTAACATCATCATACACATCCGATTCACAAGAACATCATCATCCGTACAAACCATACTAGTTAAATCATGCCATCCATAATATCATCTGACAATAAGCATCATAAAACACTAACCGGTTGGTGAGGAGTGTGTGAAGGAGAGTAGGTTTGTTGTCCGATAGTCTCCGGGTGAAAAACACAAGCAAATCCGAGAGCTTGGCTTGCTACCCTTGTTCCGACACAAGAGAATAGGGTGGTGTTGCTAGGGTTTTAGTGAGAGAGAATGTAGGAGTGTGTGTGTAGGAGAGTGTGTGTAGGTTGCCCAAAAATGGCAAGGTTGGCTATCCACCAAGGTTATATACTCGCTCCAAGTTAGTGCACCCTAATGGGCTTTCGGGTGGACTAAAGGAGGTGCATGGCCCAACCGGCCCACTGTTACACTGTTCACTCGAGACCGCATGGTCTCGAGTCGGGTCCTTGTGTCTCGGGTTACATAAATACACGCATACATACAAGCACAACACATAATCACATAAATTCACTTATATCATTAATTAATCAACATGTCAACTAGTCACATAACGTTCAAGCATGTTACATCGAGATATAAAGAAAGGTTCTAAATTCCGAGTTGTCACATTATCCCCAAGTTGAAAGAAATTTCGTCCTGAAATTTGGTAAGTACTCACTGAGGAAGCTAGTTAAGTTGTATGGTTTTCACTGGTTTTCCTGGGGTGTCACATCCTCCCCCCGTTGATCTGGAATTTCGTCCCGAAATTCCGTAGCTTCAGCCTTAGTAGTGGTTGTACTGTTTGCGAACAGTTGGGGGTACTTTTGTTTCATCTGATCTTCGCGTTCCCAGGTGAACTCTGGGCCGCGACGTGAGTTCCACCGAACTCGAACGAGAGGTATTCTAGTGTTCTTGAGGACCTTAACATCCCGGTCCGTGATTTCAACTGGTTCCTCGACGAAGCGTAATTGCTCGTCGATAGTGAGCTCCTTCAAAGGGACTACGAGGGTCTCATCTGACAGACACTTCTTCAGATTCGACACATGGAAAACGTTGTGAACTGCACTGAGTTCTGCTGGTAAGTTCAGTCTATAGGCCACCTTGCCTATTTTCTCGATGATTTCAAAAGGTCCGACGTATCGTGGGTTAAGTTTGCCTCGTTTGCCAAAACGAATCACACCCTTCCAGGGTGAAACTTTGAGTAGTACCCGCTCCCCAACCTGGAGCTCAAGTGGTTTCCTGTCCTTATCGGCGTAGCTTTTCTGACGGTCACGAGCTGCCGCCATGCGTCGTCGTATTTGAGCAATTCATTCGGTTGTGTCTACCACAAGTTCTGGGCCAGTGATCTGACTATCCCCCACCTCTGCCCAACAAAGAGGTGACCGGCATTTACGCCCGTACAATGCCTCAAACGGAGCAGCTTTAATGCTGGTGTGGTAGTTGTTATTGTACGAGAATTCCACGAGTGGCAGATGCTTTTCCCAGCTGTTGCCAAAGTCGATTACACATGCACGAAGCATGTCTTCTAAGGTTTGAATAGTGCGCTCAGACTGCCCGTCCGTCTGAGGGTGATACGCTGGGCTCATGTCTAATCGTGAGCCAAAGGATTTGTGCATTGCTTGCCACAGTTCTGAAGTAAAACGTGCATCTCGATCCGAGATAATAGAGGTGGGCACCCCGTGCCTCGAGACAACTTCTTTAAGATATACGTCCGCTAGTGTGGAGAACTTATCCGTTTCCTTGATAGCCAATAAGTGAGCAGACTTTGTGAGTCGATCCACGATCACCCAAATAGTATCGCTACCACGTTGAGATCTAGGCAGGCCAGTAACAAAATCCATGGAAATTTGCTCCCATTTCCATTGTGGTATTTCTGGTTGTTGGAGTAGGCCTGAAGGTTTCTGATATTCCGACTTGACTCTCGCACAAGTCAAACACTTGCTAACGTACGTCGCTATGTGAGCTTTCATGCTAGGCCACCAATACGTAGTTTTGATATCATGGTACATCTTATCTGAACCAGGATGTACCGAGTAGCGAGACTTGTGTGCCTCATCCATCACAAGCTCTCGTAGGTTGCCATAGAGTGGGACCCAAATGCGTCCCGTTACGTAGTAAGCCCCGTCTTCCTTCTGTTCTAAGCGTTGCCTTGAGCCGCATAGGGCTTCAGCCCTGACGTTTTCTGGTTTCAATGCTTCTATCTGAGTGTCTCGTATTTGGGAAGGAAGACTAGAATGTGTAGTGAGCTGCAAAGCTTGCACGCGCTTAGGCGCAGTGTCCTTTCGACTGAGGGCGTCAGCCACCACATTGGCTTTGCCAGGATGGTACTTGATTGAACATTCGTAATTGTTTAATAACTTGACCCACCGTCATTGACGCATGTTTAGCTCCTTCTGCTTGAAGATGTGCTCGAGACTTCTGTGATCGGTGTAAATGGTGCACTTGGTACCGTACAGGTAATGTCTCCATATCTTAAGTGCAAAAATAACAGCTCCCAGCTCTAAGTCGTGCGTAGTGTAGTTTATTTCATGAACTTTGAGTTGGCGTGAGGCGTAGGCTATAACCTTATCTCGTTGCATCAGTACACAACCAAGACCCTGAATCGATGCGTCGCAATAGACCACGAAGTCGTCTGTGCCCTCCGGCAAGGAAAGGATAGGTGCGCTACAAAGCCTATCCTTTAGATGCTGAAATGCTAATTCCTGTGCATTTCCCCATCGATAAACAACGCCTTTCTGTGTTAGTGAGGTGAGAGGCTGTGCAACCTTGGAAAAATCCTTAATGAACCTCCTGTAGTAACCTGCCAGACCCAAGAATTGGCGAATTTCCGTCGGTGTACGAGGTGCAGGCCAGTTCTTAATTGAGTCTACCTTGGATGGATCAACGTGAATCCCATCTTCGTTCACCACATGGCCTAAGAAATGGACTTCACGAAGCCAGAAGTCGCATTTCGAGAACTTTGCGTAAAGCTGTTCTGTTCGAAGGAGTTCCAAAATAAGTTGTAGATGCTGCTCGTGCTCCTCCTGACTCTTAGAATAGATCAGGATGTCGTCGATGAAGACTATAACGAACTTGTCCAAGTAAGGCTTGCACACTCGATTCATCAAGTCCATGAAGATCGCAGGTGCGTTTGTCAGCCCAAAAGGCATGACCAAAAACTCATAGTGTCCATATCGAGTTCTAAAGGCCGTTTTGGAGACGTCCTCTTCTCGGACTCTCAGCTGGTGATATCCCGACCTCAAGTCAATCTTTGAATAGTAGCTCGACCCTTGCAACTGTTCGAACAAGTCATCAATACGTGGTAGAGGATAACGATTCTTCACGGTCACCTTGTTGAGTTCCCGGTAGTCGATGCACATTCTGAAGGTACCGTCTTTCTTCTTCACAAATAGCACTGGAGCTCCCCAGGGCGATGAGCTAGGCCGAATAAAACCCTTATCCAAGAGTTCTTGTAGTTGTGTAGAGAGTTCTTCCAACTCTGATGGAGCCAAACGATAAGGTGCACGAGCTATAGGCGCAGCTCCAGGGGCTAGTTCAATCTGAAACTTGACCTGGCGTTGAGTTGGAAGGCTAGGTAATTCCTCAGGAAATACCTCAGGATAGTCGCGTACAATTGGAAAATCTTCTATCTTCTTCTCTTTCTCCAAGGTGTCAGTAACGAGAGCCAAAATGGCAGTGTGGCCCTTTCGCAAGCACTTCTGGGCCTTAAGGAAAGAGATGACGTTCTCAACAGCACCCCTCTTGTCGCCACGAATCATGAGAGGTTCACCGCCTGAACCAGGAATGCGAACAATCTTCTCGTTGCAAAGAATCTCTGCTCGGTGTTGGGATAACCAATCCATTCCAATGACAACGTCGAAACTACCCAAGACAATAGGAATAAGGTCGATAGAAAAGGTCTGGTTAGCAAGAACAAGTTTACAATCCTTGACTACGTGTGTGGCCTCTAAACTCTTACCATTTGCTAGCTCTACCGTGTGCTTGTTGTTCAAAGGTGTTGGAATACGCTTAAGTATTCGACTAACTTCTAGTGACATGTAGCTAGTATCGGCACCCGAATCAAATAAAACTGTAACATAAAAGTCGTCGAGAAGGAACTTACCCGCCACAACATTGGGGTCATTCCTTGCTTCACCTTGGCCAATCACGAATGCCCGCCCCCTGGCACCATTGTTGTTGTTGTTCCCATTGTTACCATTCCCCTGATTGTTGTTATTGTTGTTGTTGTTCTGGTTTCTGTTCAGTTGGGGGCAATCCCTCTTGAAATGGCCTTCAGCTCCACACTGAAAGCACCCTTTGTTATCACCTTGCTGCTGCTGCTGGCGTTGGTTCTGTTGAGCTTGCTGACGATTCTGATTGGCGGGATATAAGCTCCTGCAATCCTTTGCAGTGTGACCTGGCTTGTTGCACCGATGACAGTTACCCCTGGTGCATGGCCAGCTGTGGTGCAGGCTGCAGCGATTGCATTTGGGGTGATTCACTTTGTACCCACCATGACTTTGACCACCAGATGATTGCTGACTAGGGCTCTTGTAGTCATCAGTCTTTCTCTGCTGAGACTGGGACTGAACAGAAGTCGAACCCTTATTTGAAGCTCCATCCCATTTCCGTTTGTTGTCACTAAGAGCACCTGAAGTAGTTGCCGCACCTATGCGCTTTGGTAACCAGTTCTGCTCCACCGCCTGATCCGTGAGACGGTGAGCCAATTGAACAACTTGCTGGATGGTGGCGAGGTTAGCTGAAGTCACATGACTTTGGATTTCTGGCACTAAGCCCTTGAGAAATAGTTTGATGCGTTTGATGGGAGGATCCACCATGGTAGGGCACAAAATTGCCAGTTCATTCGATCTTTTCACATAAGCTTCAATTTCTGACCCCGTCATCTTGAGGTTGAAAAACTCTACTTCCAGTTTGTGAATTTCATCACGATTACAATACTCCTCCTTGATCATTTCCTTGAAGTTGTTCCACGGGGTGGTGTTAGCAGCAACCAACCCCAGCATTTGAACCTGAGCGTTCCACCACGTGAGCGCTAAACCCTCTAGAGTACCGGTAGCGTACTTCACCCTGCGCTCCTCGGGGCATTCACACATCTTGAAAACAGATTCGAGTTTCTCAAACTAGTGGAGGAGACCTACGGCTCCTTCAATGCCGCTAAAAGTAGTTGGTCGGCAGTCCATAAAAGTTTTGAAGGTGCACACAGGTGGCTGAGCATGTTGACCTGTTTTGGGTGAAAGAAAGGACATAGTTTAACACAAAGGTTGGTTCACAAGGGTAGGATCTAAAGATCCTAGAATGAGTTTGGGACTGCAGGATATACCTCCTGCGTGTGCAACTGCAAGTGCCGCAGCAACTTGTTCGTTAATCAAAGCCGTCAACTGGGCTTGTGTCATGTTAACGCGTCCAGACATGATCTTTATATCAAGAGGAACACGAGTGAGAGGGGTTCGAGAAAATACGATGACAGAAGAGAGTAAGCACACACGTGTTCAGGCAACAGTAGTTATACTAACCAAGAATACCACGAGCAATGGACTATGTAACTAGCAAGTAGGCAATATATACATAGATCATATCACCTAGAATGTCGAGCCTTTCATGTGGAGTGAAGCGTCGTTGTGGATCGTAGAGCACTGTACCGGTTATAGTCTGATTTTAATAAAACTTTTTCCTTTATTAAAACCAAGTTCTCTATAACCAATGGCTCTGATACCAATCTGTCACACCCCCAAAATCCACCTGCGGAATACCACCGCTTGGAGGCGTGACTGACCAGGATCCAGCCACCGATCATATTGAACAAGCATGTAAGTGATTAAAAATCCAACCAATACAATTGGTGTCCCAACAAAACATAGTTTAAGTTGCAAGAGGAAGCATAACGTTTAAAACCAAAACATAAGTTTAATTGTCTCAAAGTTTAACATGGCACACAACCGTCCATGTCCCACAACGACCCTCTTCCATGCAAGCTCCAGCTAAATACCTATTGACCTGCAAAGCATGTAGTAACGAGTCAACAACAAGTTGAGTGAGTTCACGGTTGGGTGTTCATTTTAAGTTGTTCCAAAAACAGTTTCCTTTAACTGGCATCCTGCCGTGGGGGTTACCCCATAGTTGAAAACGTGACCTGTTTATTCCCGGTTACTCTGGCAATCCAGCCGTGGGGGCTACCCCTTGTTAGTTATCTAGCGTTTCGGCCGTGGGGGCTACCCCATGTATACACTAGACTCGTTACCATATCGACTGCTGACTGTAGTCATGTTTATGTGCCCTGAACTGTCAATGTCTATCATCATTGACGTGCCCAGATCCATTAGTTCACGCCCGTCCTCTGCGGCACGGTGTGAGGTTTGTCAAACCTAAATAGCGTTATCTAACTAATGACCCGCTCGCCATTGGCCCGGCGATTAAGTCGATATAAAAAGGAGGGACTTCGTGATAGAGTTTTGGTCTAGTACGAGTTATCTGCCTATGAGGACGAGGAATTTTATTCCTGAACCGATGCTGTCCTACCCAAGAAAGGACGAGGAATCCATGTTCCTTAACCCCAATTCCCAACCCCTGGGAATCCCATGCTTTGTAGAAAGTGTGAACTCACCTTGGTTTGCTCGGCATATACACAGAAAGGTCAATCAAGCTATATTGTGGTCAACCACGTCCTAACATAGTTGTACCATACAAGTCAGGTTCGTATTTAGGTAGTGCACGTATGTTTTCTACACACATTTGCATACACGTATTGATCATGGCACACACGTATAAATACTTCAGTTAATCAACAGGGCACAAACACAACCAATAGCCTCATCTACGTAAATAAGCAAAGTCCAAGAATGCGGCCCAAATAGTTGGGCTCGTAATAGCATGCAAGTCCAAAACAGTGTGCACGTGTATATGGTCTCGAGTCGAGACTAGAGGTCCCGAGTCGAGACTGTGCGGTCTCGAGTTGTAGCCTACAAGTTCTCGAGTCGCAACTGAGGAGGTCTCGGGTCATACGTTCATCACTCGCAACTAGGCGGTCTCGAGTCATGTCTCGAGTCGCAACAAGACTCGCAACCATGATCTCGAGTCATGCTGTTTTTGTGCCGATGTGGTGTGGTCTCGAGTCGAGACTAAGGGTCTCGACTTGCATTCCTGCTGATCGAAACCTTCTAGAACTTGTCCGAATTGTACTATCCAATAGAATTCAATTTTCATGATTTGGTGTCCTATCCAATGAGGGTTCACAAACATGTTTTGTTGTCTAATTTCCAAACAAATTGGATTAAACATGGCATCTTTTAAATGTTCATAAGATATTAAAATATTCATACTCACATTCAAACTTGTTCATCATTTTAGGGTTTTTAGCATCAATCTCTATGAACTCTAACATAATCATAACATAACATGAACAACAATCAAAACACTTAAACATACCCATCTAAGGGTTTCAAATCATCACGTAACACTTCATAATCAACTCTACAACTAATCCGATTTCCACATACATGCAGCCGATTAACAAGCATTCGATTCTTAGCACAAGAGTATACAATCCGATTAACATGAACATTATCTAATACATATATGCAAGCCGATTTCATGAACATCAACAATTAATGGTTTAAGTCACATTCAATCACAAGATATCATTAACTCATCATGCAATCAATCCGTAATCAAGACCTGATAGCCGATTAACATCATCATACACATCCGATTCACAAGAACATCATCATTCGTACAAACCATACTAGTTAAATCATGCCATCCATAATATCATCTAACAACAAGCATCATAAAACACTAACCGGTTGGTGAGGAGTGTGTGAAGGAGAGTAGGTTTGTTGTCCGATAGTCTCCGGGTGAAGAACACAAGCAAATCCGAGAGCTTGGCTTGCTACCCTTGATCCGACACAAGAGAATAGGGTGGTGTTGCTAGGGTTTTAGTGAGAGAGAATGTAGGAGTGTGTGTGTAGGTTGCCCAAAAATGGCAAGGTTGGCTATCCACCAAGGTTATATACTCGCTCCAAGTTAGTGCACCTTAATGGGCTTTCGGGTGGACTAAAGGAGGTGCATGGCCCAACCGGCCCACTGTTACACTGTTCATTCTAGACCGCATGGTCTCGAGTCGGGTCCTTGTGTCTCGGGTTACTTAAATACACGCATACATACAAGCACAACACATAATCACATAAATTCACTTATATCATTAATTAATCAACATGTCAACTAGTCACATAACGTTCAAGCATGTTACATCGAGATATAAAGAAAGGTTATAAATTCCGAGTTGTCACACCTTTCCAAGGTGAGACTTTGAGTAGCACTCGATCCCTAACCTGGAACTCGAGTGGTTTCCTAGGCTTATCAGCGTAGATTTTCTGACGGTCACGAGCTGCCGCCATTCGTTGTCGTACTTGGGCAATTCTTTCTGTTGCGTCTACTACCAGTTCTGGACCCGTGATCTGACTATCACCCACCTCTGCCCAACAAAGAGGTGATCGGCATTTACGCCCGTACAATGCCTCAAATGGAGCGGCTTGAATGCTGGTGTGGTAACTGTTGTTATACGAAAACTCCACTAACGGGAGATGTTTTTCCCAGCCATTACCGAAATCGATTACACATGCACGAAGCATGTCTTCTAGAGTTTGGATGGTGCGTTCAGACTGCCCATCCATTTGCAGGTGATAAGCTGTGCACATGTCTAATCAAGAGCCAAAATATTTGTGCATCGCTTGCCACAGTTCTGAAGTAAAACGTGCATCACGATCAGAGATAATAGAGGTCGGCACTCCATGCCTCGAAACCACTTCCTTTAAGTAAACGTCTGCTAGAGTGGAGAACTTGTCTATTTCTTTGATGGCCAAAAAGTGTGCAGACTTTGTGAGTCGATCCACGATCACCCAAATAGTATCATTTCCATGTTGAGATCTAGGTAGGCCAGTAACGAAATCCATGGAAATTTGCTCCTATTTTCATTGTGGTATTTCTGGTTGTTGGAGTAGGCCCGATGGTTTCTGATATTCAGTCTTGACTCTCGCACAAGTTAAACACTTGATAACGTAGGTTGCTATGTGGGCTTTCATGCTAGGCCACCAATACGTAGTTCTGAGATCGTGGTACATCTTATCTGAACCAGGATGTACCGAGTAGCGAGACTTATGTACTTCATCCATCACAAGCTCTCGTAGGTTGCCATAGAGTGGGACCCATATGCGTCCTGTTACATAATAGGCGCCGTCTTCCTTTTGTTCTAACCGTTTCCTTAATCCGCGTAGGGCTTCAGCCTGACGTTTGCTGGTTTCAATGCTTCTACCTGAGCATCTCGTATCTGTGCAGGAAGACTATACTGAATGGTAAGTTGGAATGCTCGTACGCGTTTAGATGTGGTATCCTTTCGACTGAGGGCGTCAGCCACAACATTGGCTTTGCCTGGATGGTACTTGATCGCGCATTCGTAATCATTCAAAAGCTCTACCCATCGTCGTTGTCGCATGTTTAACTCCTTTTGCTTGAAGATATGCTCGAGACTCCTGTGATCGGTGTAAATGGTGCACTTGGTACCGTACAGGTAATGTCTCCATATCTTAAGAGCAAAAACCACTGCTCCCAATTCAAAGTCATGCGTAGTGTAGTTCCTTTCATGAATCTTAAGTTGGCGCGAGGCGTAAGCAATGACTTTATCCCGTTGCATCAATACACAACCAAGACCCTGAATTGACGCATCACAATAAAATACGAAATCGTCTGTGCCTTCAGGCAATGAGAGGATAGATGCGCTACAAAGTCTATCCTTTAATGCTGAAACGCCGTTTCTTGTGCATCACCCCAACGATAGGCGAAACCCTTCTGATTCAGTGAAGTGAGAGGTTGCACAATCTTGGAGAAGTCCTTGATAAACCTTCTGTAGTAACCTGCCAAGCCCAAGAATTGGCGGATTTCTATTGGTGTACGGGGCGCAGGCCAGTTCTTGATCGAGTCTATCTTGGATGGATCAACATGAATACCATCCTTGTTTACCACGTGGCCTAGGAAATGGACTTCACGAAGCCAAAAGTCGCATTTCGAGAACTTTGCATATAGTTGCTCTGTTCTAAGGAGTTCCAAAATAAGTCGTAGATGCTACTCGTGTTCCTCCTGACTCTTAGAATAGACCAGGATGTCGTCGATGAAAACTATAACGAACTTATCCAAGTAAGGCTTGCACACTCTGTTCATAAGATCCATGAAAACTGCAGGTGCGTTTGTTAACCCGAATGGCATGACCAGAAACTCATAGTGGCCATAGCGAGTTCTGAATGCTGTTTTGGAGACGTCCTCATCCCGGACTCTCAGTTGATGGTAGCCTGACCTCAGGTCAATCTTGGAGTAGTAGCTCGACCCTTGCAACTGGTCGAATAAGTCATCAATGCGTGGAAGAGGATAGCGATTCTTCACGGTCACCTTGTTGAGTTCACGGTAATCTATGCACATACGGAAGGTACCGTCTTTCTTCTTCACAAAGCTAGGACGAATGAAACCCTTAATTATATGCGTGGCCTCTAGGCTTTTACCATTTGCTAACTCTACTATATGTTTGGTGTTCAAAAGTGTTAGTGTGCGCTTGAGCATTTGACTAACTTTTAGAGACACATAACCGGTATCGGCACCCGAATCAAATAAAACAGTAACATAAAAGTTGTCGAGAAGAAACTTACCCATCACCACGTTAGGATCATTCCTTGCGTCACCCTGACCAATCACGAACGCTCGACCCCTGGCACCATTGACGTCGATGTTTCCCCCATTGTTGTTCCCATTGCCCTGATTATTGTTGTTGTTGTTCTGATTCTGGTTTAACTGAGGGCAGTTCCGCTTGAAGTGGCCTTCAGCACCACACTGAAAGCATCCCCGGTTGCCTCGCTGTTGCTGCTGCTGGTTCTGTGGAGCGGGTGGTTATTGTTGATGGTTCTGATTCGCAGGTCGTGAGCTCCTGAAATCCTTAGCTTCATGACCCATCTTGAGACACCTCTGGCAACGACCCTTGTTGCACTGACCATTGTGGTGTCTGTTGCATTTATTGCACTTTGGGTGATTTCCTCGATATCCACCCTGCCCTTGACTACCAGGAGATTGCTGACCAGGACTCTGGTAGTCGTCAGTATTTCGCTGCTGTGCCTGGGATTGTGTAACACCCCGTGTTCTCACGAGTGAAAGTCAAAGTCAACGACCGATTTCGCGCGCCCTGACTCGTAGAAATGTCTTTATTTTAATTATATTATGTGGAGTAAGTGTCGTACATTGCAATAATCGAATCATGTTAACCATATTTCAATCGACTCGTAACTGTGAACTATAGAAAGTAACAATGCGATAAAGTTAATCAACCAAGAATCAAGCTATGTTAATCGAATCGACATCGAACCGCAACTCGAACTGTGTATTTTACTTGTTGTTTATACGTGTGTGTGTGCCTTACGTGTTACATGTGCATGTTTATTTTATGTGATGTTGAGACAATCAAGCGAACTCAATCGAAACTCGAAGTCTAACTCGAATACAATCGAACCCGAACCCCGATCAAACCATGTCATATACGAAGTAGTTGGGACTAAAAGTAATTTGAATAGGAAACCCTATCGAACTGTTCGCAAACTAAACCGAAACGTCGAAGAATCGTCGCACCGAATGCACCATTCCAGCGTCATCCGGACGGACAGTCAATCCGCACGGATTGACCATCCGCACGGATTACCAATCCGGACGGATAACCAATCCGGGTTACGTGCTATCCGCACGGATTACCCTTTCCCCTTTTGGCACCCTATAAATACACGGGTCACTCTCCAAACTTTCCACTTTTGGCAAGTGACGTCCGAACCGCACGCATTCTTCACCTTTTCTCAGATTTCTCTCAATCCAGGTAAGATCTTGCACTAATTCTTGTACATTCTTGATCACTACACAATTCTACACCTTTCTATCTTTCAAAACTCAACTTTTAACCGTGAAATCATCAAGATTTGAGGTGTTCTCGGGTGACGTCATCATGAAGTTCTCATGAACTTCAAAGTGTGACCTCATTCCACCAAGAATAACTCAGATCTGAATGATTTCCATAAGATATCACCTAAATCTAAACTTTTCAAAGGATAAAAGAGTTGAAAGAAATAAACTCAAGTTTTTCTCCTTCTTTTACCCTTAAAATCGGTACGAATCTGATAGGTTCTAGTCTTCTACTCAATAATAGTGATCCACAAGTCCTAGATCTGGATTTTACCCGCAAGACACATGACGTCGGGTTAAACCGGAATGACCGCTCTGAACCGCCGACAGGCCGAGTTAGGGTGATTCCTAGCCGGTTTGGTCACTCGGGTAAGAACGCGATTCCAAATGGTTGCCACGAAGTCAGAACGTCTCGATAGAACGACAAAGGCGACCAAGGTAGCCAGACGGAACGACCAGGACGAGGAAGTTGTCCGCATGGACGAGTTGTCCGCCCGGACAAGTTGTCCACACGGACAGACGATCCGGACGGGTTACCATCCGGACGAACTACACTTGGGACCCACTTTCAAAGCAAGGTTTGAGTATCGACGAATGAACAATCCGGACGGACGACCTCTGAATGGATTACTCTTCGGATCATGAGATACTAGGACCTTGAATAATTTCAAACAAAGTGCATCCGCACGGACAGACTATCCAGACAGATTGTCTGTCCGCACGAAACAACTATCCGGACGGATTACCATTATCCGCACGGATTACCATCCGGACGGATTCCACAAACTTTACCAAGTGACTCAGCCTCAGAGACGCATCCGCACGGATCACCAATCCGGACGGATTGTTGTCCGCGCGACCGGCTTGAAAGGTAGAGATACTTAAATGTTTTCTAAATACTACAACGAAAACTTCAAAGCACAAGCCATCACACACAAACACATCCTTAGGAAGAAACAATCCACTCGAATAGTAATCCACACGGACTACTTGTCCGCACGAATAAACAATCCGCACGAGTAACAAATCCGGATGGATTACCATCCGCACGGATAGCCACTCGCACGGATAGTTTATCCGGGTGGATCACCACTCGCACGGATAGTTTATCCGGATGGATCACCATCCGCACGGATTACCATCCGCACGGATAGTTTACTCGCACTGATAGTTGATCCGCACAATCAGCTATCCTACCCGCTCTCACTTTGTACTGTTCTTACACGCCACTTATCGTTACGTTATCGAATCTATTCAGGCTAACCGTACTCGCTGAAAAGCGCTCCCTTCAATCCATAATCGATGTGAGTATATTCGAACCCTTTTTGCTTTTAGCACTTTTGGGTGTTACATACGTTACGAATATTCAAACTACAACTATCACACTACTCAAGCTATTTTAACGCTAAACCATCAATGCATGTTATACGTGGCTTATGAATGCTTGTTTGTTATGTTTACACATGGAATGCTGTCTACCTGCCTTAGCAACGATAGTACTATAGTTTGGACTCAGCACCCGTTCACACGGGGGTTGTTAAGGATCTTTTACTTGCATGGATTACGGTGGTAATCATGTAGTGCGAACTGCCTCGGGCAGTCAACCCGCAGTCATTGGTATCGATGGATCTATGTCGATAACTAACGTGCTTCATTTCACTATGTGTACGTGCTGGTTATGCGTAAACGAATTCGAACACTATATGCTATTATCAAACTTGTATGCTCACATTTACATTATATGTATTGACTTTATTTTAACGTATGTGACAGGTGCTTAGGTTGCTTTTATGCTCTTTGTGCTGTGATGAACTTGAAGCTAGGAACTGGAGTCCTAGAAACCAACAAATAAATTTGTTATGTTTAAATCTGAGTTGTCGGAACAGAATATTTGTCTTGATGCTTTGCCTGTAATAACTATTTAACTGTTTAAGATACGGTATGGGACGTATTTTTTAATTAAATAGTAATGATAGTTGTTATGGAAACATCTGGACAATCTGTTTCGCTCAGTGCCGCGTCCCGATGATTCCGCCATCGGTTGGGGTGTGACAGATTGGTATTAGAGCCATAACTATAGGGAATTAGGCAAGACTCGACCTAGTCCTGCTCGAAGTCTTAGAGACCTAGTCTATAGTCAGGAACCAGCAGACCGACTCGAGTACATCCCTACTAGATAGTGTACGAACTCATTCCTCACTATTTTCATTTACTTACACTATCACTGCACTCGAATTTTCAAGTTATGAACGGGTAATGAGGCTGAGAATAGGTGTGAAAACCGCAAACTCTCTACTAAAGTTGTCACACCCCTATTTTCCACGTGTCACCGGTGGGCCCGGTGGGGAGTATCGTGACGTAGTTGGTATCATCATAGACAAACAACACAATATATATGAATACACAACGGAAGCAAAGATAGATTCATTTCAACTTTAATAAAGTGTAATATTAAATATCACTAATAGTTGAAACGGATCCACAGGCGGATCAAAATAAAATAAGATATTGTTCAACAGTTTATTGTCGTCCAAGCTTGCGAGACTTATTGTGGACGCTCTAGAAGACAGCCAGCCTATTACGTGTAGTACCTGCACTTAACCTTTTGGGAAAATACGTCAGTTTACACTGGTAAATACAATTTAACTGACTCATTTTGAAAATGGTTGAAAATTGATTTGAATGCTCATGGCACAAAACATTTTATAACTTGGGATAATTATATATTATTATAATCTTGTGAACGAATTACATGTTACTTGTGCGTTCAGTAGCCCGGATCTTGTCCGAGTTAAAGATCAATAGACCCTCCACATTAGAGTTATACACTGACAGGTATACGCCTACACCCCGTGCTCAGGTCGTGGCCATCTCGTAAGATGATGCCGAGGATATCCGGGACATGGTCATTAACCCCCCAAAGGCTTTAAGTGAACAAGACTGTTTAAACGAGCTGATCAAATTATTCAATTAACAATTCAAAGATGTAAGATTTGATGCTCGATCAAGCGGTATTCTATGTACCGTAACCCAAGCCTGTATAGGGAAAATAAGTTAAAAGTATTTACCTGAGTATAGTATAATTCTCAATAAGCAAAAAGGCAAGTAGCTTTTACCAGTGCTCCTAATCTGGAACGAAGGTTTATAATAACCTATTAGATTTCTAACGGGTCTTTATTTAAGCTTAAGCTTAGACCGGTTAGTTTAAAGGACGATACGGTTCAAACGCACGATTAAGCGAAGACCGGATAGAATGTGATTTAGACCCGACAAGTTTGAATACTTGTATAATATGGGTATACTAAATACATTCTGTATTTTGAGACAAAAATGATAATGTTTGACCCGTCTCGGTCAATTTATGCAAACTAGTTACATAAACCGAACCGAACGCGAAAAGAGCGTTACGGGTAACCGTAAGAGTCATATGCAAGTTCCCTGAGATAATATGCTCTAAATATGTCATAATATCAGTAAGTTATTTTCTATTATGCCCAAAACGGATTTAAACACAAATTAGGCCTCATAAGGGCATTTTGGTCATTTAAAAGATTATAAAAGAGTTTATTTGTAAATCTGAGTTACGGGTCTGATTTATACAGTAAGTATACTTAATTTAACATGTTATAACAGTAGGTTATGACCCATATGTGAAACTTATCATTTAAAACCAAACTAGGCACCTTAGGGGTATTTTGGTAATTTCACAAGGGCTAAAAATGTCCAAATTAGAAACCTGAATTTATAAACTTGTACTTACTGTTATTTTATAAAAATATGCTAAGAACATCGGTAGGTATCAACCTTATATGTTTAATATGGTTATAGTACATACTATGCGTTAAAAACGCTTAAAAAGGCGATTTAGAGCCGTTTCCGGGTTTTTAAAAGAAAGCTGATATTTTTATACTTCCAGAATGCTCAAAATATTTTATTTAACAAATAAAATCAGTAGAAAAAGGTTTGGAGTCAAAAGGATTTGTAAAACTCATTTTATGGCTTAAAAGGGCAAAATCGGTATTTACCGAATTAAACTTAGAGACCTATGATATGATCAGCCAAAAATTAAATAAAAATATTTAAAAATCCCAAAATATTATATAACATCAGTGAGTAAAAAGTTTGATATCAAAAAGTGGGTTTAAATGGGTTATATGTTAATTACGCCGTTTAAGTAACATAAAGCTTTCAAATTACGATATTGAGCATAACTCTTATTCTGGACCTCAAACTGATATCAAATTTTCGGTGCAAGTTTATAAATCAGTGACAAATGTTTCTACTCTTTCACGTTTTCAAAAATCACGTTTTATAGTCAAAAGGGCATAATAGTCAACTTTTAAGCATTAATCGGAAACATGCATATGGACCGGATAAGTGTTGAACCAAGTTGTAAAATCTCAAAGAGTTATACTTATATGAAAATTGGTCCAAAATATGCTCTTAGGCAGATCTCAAACATGCATGAACGGATCAGAACTGAAAGTCAAAGAAAAAGTCAATTTATGCGACTTTCGGTTCCGATTCGGGTTTAAACTGAAAATTGTCGAGATGAACATGTTGAGACATGTTCTTACATTAATTATCAAGTTATTTTAATGATCAAACAGGTTGCATGTACCCTACATTGCTAATCATGCTTAAATTTGCAAAAACACATTCTGTTGACTTTTTGAAACAAGCTTTGACTCGACAATTAACATGCTTAGAGTGGGAATATGAAAATACCATTTTGAGGGTTTGTTACCCACATAAATATCAACTTGTAGGTACTTTCAATTTGAGAAAAGACTGAGCACATTTTGTTTAATCACGAAGTCAAACTAAATTTACGATGGATTGACTTTCGGTTAATAAACTAAGCTAGAACGGATTTGAGAAGGTTATGAACACTTACAAGAGTCCTAATAAAGCTTAGAGATCACTAGGAAGATGTCTTGGCGTCCAGAGAGCTCCAGAAGTTGTCTTGTGAATTTTTGAAAGTGTAAGTGTTCATAGTTTGCAACTTCAATGATCTTTATAACAAGTTTGATCTCACATGGAGCTGCCACAAGAGTCTATGAGTGATATAAGATGAAGACAAGTGCCCCTAGATGCATGTAAGTTCATTGGTGAGCTCCATGAATCGACAACAGCTGGTAACAACTCGCAAACAGCCATGACTGGCACCTGTGCGCTGTTTTTTTCGCGGGTGACCCGTAGGCGGGCTGCGTGACCAGGTACGCGGGCCGCGTACATGTGTGCGACCAGGTCTTCAAGTTTTCATCAATTTACAATTTGGTCCTTGATCTTTGTAACGTGGTTTTTGCTATTTTTCTTGCACATTAGACCCTAAAACCTGACTTTTAAGGACCTTGGGACATTTACAAACATGGTAAAGTACTTGAACAACTTTGTGCTTACCCGAAAAGTCTCGAAATTCAACGTTAACGCAACTAACCCTTCGTGCACGGTTTTGATCATAACTTTCTCATACGATAACGAAACTCGATGAAATTTTTATCACATATTCTAGTGAGTATATTTTAACATTACAAAGCTTCGGGTTTGCCAAAAGGTCACTCAGAGGTATACTTTCAACATGTTGACACATTTAGCCCCTGTAGTTTGTAATTCCTCACTTTCTTTCATTTTCCGCTTCGTATGATCCATGATTTATCCGTTTAAGATTATAAACATCATGTAGGGTTATTTTAGAGCCTATTTATCCATTGTTGACACTTTGGACCCTTATATTCACATAGTTTCACTGTTTGTCAACTTTAGTCCCTCTAAAGTATGTTTTCAAATATTCAAAGTCCATGACACGTGTCAATACATTATTGGACGTAAATTTTCGAGGTGTTACATCCTCACCCCCTTAAAAGAAATCTCAACCCCGAGATTTACTGAAACAAATGAGGGTATTTTTCTTTCATCGTGGATTCTACTTCCCATGTGTATTCGGGACCTCTACGGGCATCCCATTTGACCTTTACAATAGGTACATGCTTCCTTCGAAGCTTCTTTACCTGTCGATCTTCAATCGATAATGGCTTTTCCACAAATTTCAAGCTTTCATCTATATGTACATCCGTATGCGGTATAACCAGTGATTCATCAGCGAAACACTTCTTCAAATTACAGATGTGGAACACATTATGGATAGCGCTAAGTTCTTCAGGCAAGTTTAACTTATAAGCAACTGACCCGACACGTTCGATAATCTCGAAAGGTCCTATGTATCTCGGGCTTAGCTTGCCTTTCTTACCAAATCGCATCACCCCCTTCCAGGGTGATACCTTAAGCAACACTTTATCACCTACTTCGAAGTGAAAAGCCTTACGCTTTGGATCCGCATAACTTTTCTGCCTATCCCTGGCAGCTTTCAAACGATCGCGAATCTGGACAATCTTGTCCGTTGTCTCAAAAACTATCTCTGGTCCTGATAGTTAGACATCTCCAACTTCCGCCCAACAAATGGGCGATCTACACTTTCTACCGTATAAGGCCTCAAAAGGCGCAGCTTTTATGCTGGTGTGGTAGCTATTGTTGTAGGAGAATTCAATTAATGGTAGGTTCTTATCCCAACTACCACCCAAATCGATCGCACATGCACGTAGCATGTCTTCCAACGTTTGAATAGTATGCTCACTCTGACCGTCAGTCTGAGGATGATAAGTCGTACTAAAATTTAAACGAGTGCCCAACGATTGTTGGAAACTTTTCCAAAAATGTGACGTGTATCTAGTATCTCTATCAGAGATAATAGACACATGCATTCCATGCAAAGCTACAATCTTATCAACGTATAACTGGGCTAACATATCGGAGCTATAAGTCTCCTTGATGGGTAGAAAATGTGCTGACTTCGTCAGTCTATCTACTATGACCCATATAGTGTCATTTCCCTTTCTCGTCTTTGGCAACTTGGTGATGAAATCCATCGTCACCATCTCCCACTTCCATGTGGGAATTTCAGGTTGTTGTAACCTGACGGCTTCTGGTGTTCCGCTTTGACTTGTGCACAAGTCAAACATTTAGCTACATAAGCGGCTACAGACTTTTTCAAACCAATCCACAAGTAGTTTGCTTTTAGATCCTGGTACATCTTATCAGCTCCAGGATGAACGGAATATTTGGAACTGTGGGCTTCCTGGAGGATAACATCCCGAAGTCCTCCATAAACTGGAACCCATATTCGTCCATTCAATCTTAGCATTCCGTCTTTGTCTTGGGACAACTGCTCCTCAGTTACTCCCAGTTTTTCTTCAGGATAGTTAGCTTCCAGCACAGCTTCCTTCTGTGTTGCTAGCACCCTTTCGTTTAAACTATTCCTTATTTCAATGCGCTTGGCATTGATTCTTATTGGCTTCACTCTTTCTTTTCTGCTTAAGGCGTCAGCAACTACATTTGCTTTGCCTGGATGGTATTTTATCTCACAATCATAATCATTTAGAGTTTCCATCCATCGTCTTTGTCGCATGTTCAAGTCCTTCTGATTGAACAAATGTTGAAGGCTCTTGTGATCTGAATAGATTACACACTTGGTTCCATATAAGTAATGCCTCTATAGCTTTAATGCAAATACAACGGCACCCAGCTCCAAGTCGTGGGTGGTGTAGTTCTTCTCGTGCACCTTTAGCTGTCGTGAAGCGTAGGCAATAACCTTGCCTTTCTGCATGAGTACACAGCCCATACCAGTGTGTGATGCATCACAGTACACCACAAATTCTTCTATACCATCGGGCAATGTTAATACTGGTTCATTACTTAACTTTTTCTTCAAAATGTCAAAGGATTCCTGCTGCTTAGGGCCCCAATCAAACTTAACCTTCTTACGTGTCAACGAAGTTAGGGCGCAGCAATCCTAGAAAAGTTTTCGATGAAACACCTATAATAACCTGCTAAACCCAGGAAGCTACGAATTTCAGTAGGCGTCTTTGGATCTTGCCAATTCATAACTGCTTCTACCTTAGCGGGATCCACTTGGATACCACGCTCACTTACCACATGTCCAAGGAATTGGACCTCTCGAAGCCAAAATTCGCACTTCGAAAATTTGGCGTAGAGTTTCTCTTGGTGTAGGAGTTTGAGAATACAACGAAGGTGTTTCTCATGATCAGCTTGGCTTTTCGAATAGATGAGGATGTCGTCAATGAAGACGATGACGAATTTGTCTAAGTAAGACTTGCAGATGCGATTCATGAGATCCATTAATGTGGCTGGTGCATTAGTGAGCCCGAAAGGCATCACTAGGAACTCGTAATGACCATAACGAGTCCTAAACGCTGTCTTGTGCACATCTTCATCCTTGACCTTCAACTGATGATAGCCTGACCTCAAGTCGATCTTAGAAAAATAGCTTGCTCCTTGTAACTGATCGAACAGATCGTCGATCCTGGGCAAAGGATACCTATTCTTGATAGTGACTTTATTAAGCTCACGGTAATCGATGCACAGACGCATCGATCCATCCTTCTTTTTGACAAACAAGATCGGCGCTCCCCAAGGAGACGAACTAGGTCTAATAAAACCTTTGGCTAGCAGATCGTCTAACTGCGTCCTTAACTCCTTCATCTCCGTTGGTGCTAACCTATAAGGTGCTCTCGCTACTGGTGCTGCGCCCGGGATGATGTCAATTCGGAATTCCACTTGCCTATCTGGTGGTAGACCAGGTAGTTCTTCGGGAAAAACTTCAGGATATTCCGAAATGACAGGGATGTCTTCAATCTTAGGCTTTGGCTCGTCTAAAGTAACTTGTGCCATATAAATGACACAACCCTTCTGCAAACATCTGGATGCTTTGAGCATAGACACTTGCTCAGGCAATCCATGCTGGGTATCCCCTTGGATGGTAAGCGACTCTCCAGACGGAGTCTTGACTACCATTTGCTTTCTATTGCATACAATCTGGGCTTGGTTATGCGATAACCAATCCATGCCTATAACTATATCAAAGCCGGCTAGCTTAAAGGGAAGTAAGGATAAAGGAAAAGAATGATTCCTCATGGATATAACACATCCATCTAAAACAGTTGAGGCTGTTTCTATGGTTCCATCAGCTAATTCCACCACGTATTTTACGCTTAAGGTTCTAACAGGTAGGTTTAATAACTTACAGAACTTATCATCAACAAAAGACTTATCTGCTCCAGAATCAAACAATACTCTAGCAAAAACATTATTTACAAGAAAAGTACCTGTAATAATGTTGTCATCTTGAACAGCTTCCTTAGCGTCCATCTTGAAGACCCTCGCATTGGTCTTCTTTCCATCATCGGTTTTCCTGGCGTTCTTTGGGCAATTAGACTTAATGTCCCCTTTTTCGTTGCAACCATAACATGTTGCATCCTTCAGCTTCTTACACTCCAAAGTCTTATGATCCGTGGATTTGCAAATCCCACAAGATCTCACGTGAGACTGTGATCTCGACTCCAAACGACACTTCCCAAAGTGGTTCTTCTTACAAGTTTTACATTTGGGCTTATCCCCCGATTGTTGCCCATCTCTCTTAGATCCCGACCCTTTCCTGTGGTCGTTATTTCCTCGGTGTCTCTTTTCTGATCTTCGTGAGGTATCGTCCTCACGCTTTCTCTTATTCTCTTCTGAGTTCCTGAGTGCTCTCAACCTGACTACGTCCATGTTGAGAGATAGAGATAGATCAGCTACTAATCTGAAAGTTGTAGGCCTCGATGCCTTAACACTTGCTTTAATTTCAGGGGCTAAACCCCCGATGAAACGGGCAATCCTTTTCGGTTCTGGGGTTACCAAGTACGGAACCAACCGAGATAGAGTATTGAAAGTGGTGAGGTATGCCTGGCAGTCTAAATTTTTCATCACCAAGGATAAGAAATCAGATTCGATCCTTTCAACTTCATGCCGCGGGCAAAAATTTTCCTTGATAAGGGCAACGAACTGATCCCATGACATACTGTAGAGTGGGATCTTTCCGGCAGCTTGTATGAGAGACTTCCACCACGCCAGCGCGTCACCTTTGAACGATTGGGACACGTATTTCACTACATCTCTTTTAGCACACCCGCTGATATCTACTACTGTATCCATTTCGTCCAACCAGGTCATGCAGTCGACCGCTCCTTTCTCCCCAGTAAAGTCTCTGGGTTTACATGAGACGAAGTATTTATACGTACAGGACTTACTATGCGGTTCCTGTTTCTGCTTGATCTTCTTTATCGGGACACTGTTTTGGTTAGAGGAGTGATGATCCTCATCATCCCTATTGAGCTCATCTTTCTTAGGTCCAACTTTCTTAGAGGGCGGCTTGCTATGAGCCTCCGAGTGGACTTTCGGTTTGGAACGTGGTGCAGATCGGGTCCTACTCCGGGTCCCGCTCGATTCACTATACTGTCTATTTAGCGCTTCGATAACAGCATCATTCACTAATGCTTTCAACTCCGCACCCGTTACTAATATTTTAGTATTATCAGGGTTTTCTGCTGGACGACTGTTTAATTCTTCAGACTTAGCCATGTAGTCTAAATTGCTACATAAAAATAAGGACAAGGTCTATTTAGAAGTCTAAACAGTATTATCGTTCTTGACGATTTATTAACCATGGTAAATAAAAGCCTTATTAGTTAATTTAATAATTTCATTCAGGATTTTTACTAGTAATCTTTTTAGAATGAAATACAATATTTGCATAATAAGCCTAGTCACGTAGACAAATTTCTAAATTATAAATTTAGATCTTATAAGATTAAAGTTTGAATAAATAAGACAAATCAATCCTTTTCTTGGCAGGGAGTTTATAAACTACAGCTGCCTTTTTGTTTTATATGACATTAATTATAACCCGTAGGCATTATGTCACAACCAAATATATATAAAAATATAAACTTGGATAATTTATTAAAAGGGTGACATGTGTGATTTTACGGATCACACTAGCCAAGAATGTTAACATGTTTACAGATGTTAACAGAGAATTGAATCTTTTAAACAGGTTCTACCATATTGGCTAAATTTATGACAACATAACAGCTAGGTTTTACCTTTTAAGATCCTTATTATATTATTAAAATGGTAAATCAAAATATTAAATGTTATTTTTCATTTATTTATACACTATGTTTATGCACATAATTAAAAATGAAAACCTTAAATTAACCATTCAAAATAAAATTTAAATCAGTACGAGTTTGCCCTAAACGGGTCTTTTACATAAACCACATGCTCACGCATGGGCCAAATAACAAAACAAACAAACCCACGCAGGGGTCAAATAAAAAGATATGCCCACGCAGAGGCAGAACAGAAAGAAATACCCTCGCAGGGGTAGAGTACTGAAATAAATAAATGTCTACGTAGGGACATGAGTACCACACTAAAATAACCAACAAACAAAGGATTCAATTACCCTTCTTGCTTTTACCCTTGATTAGATCCACCATCTTCTTAAACATCCCCCGGTTATGCCTCCGATCATGCCGCATCTCTTGACGCACCTCTTGTATCTCATGAAGGATTTCTTGCATTTGGGGCGGTGACATCGCCGGTGCCTGAGGTGGTTGCTGATAATGCGGGGGTTGAGGAGGTTGCGGTTGATTATGTGGAGGTTGAGAAGGCTGTGACTGCTGATACCCATATGATGGGTACCCATAGGTCGAGGGTCCCGTAGCCCAGGGACCTCCGTAGGGACCTTCTTGGTGGAAAGTGTTGGAGTTTGCTGCTATCCAATAGGGATCCTCCGTAAAGTTATACCCCGTGTGAATCTGCTGCTCGAAGGGGTTGAATGCTGCAGCACCGGTGTAAGTGGGGATTGGGTCTCCAAAACCCAATGGTGGCTGTGGCGCGACTGGCGCAGATGCTACTTCAGAGACGGGGTGTGAAGATTCACCCATCTCTGTTTCTTCGTGGACCGGTGAGTACCGGCTGTCACTCGAAAGTGGAGGGGTGCTAATACGCACTCCCCCTCGTGCGGACATTCGCAAGGTAGTTCTCCTTCGCCTCGGAGGCGAGGGAGGCTGAAGCAGAGGTGGTGCTGCTGGCGGAGGTGACCGCTACAAGTCGGGAATCCTTGGAAGGATTCTGCTGCTGCTGTGGCTGCTGCTATGGCTGGTGTAGGGGAGAGTGGTGTGGCAGGTGCAGGGGAGAGTTATGGTATGACTGGTCCAGAGGAGAGTTATGGTAAGACTGGTGAAGAGGAGAGTTATGATATGACTGGTGCAGGGGAGAGTTATGGTAACTGGGAGTAAATACCCAGTCATGCTGCTTGAATTTCTCCTCAAAGCTATCGGGACCATTGTAAGGTGATCCCATAAACGGTGACCCATCAGAAATCTCGATGGGGTGGTTCGGTGTTCCGGAGGGTGGCATAGCAGGATCAGTATCCTCATCGATGTCCATCGGGTAGCCACCAGAAAAGTGGTCTTCTGGTCCAAGTGGGTTAAAACCCACTGCTGCTGCTAAGTAGTCATCAGGGTTGAACTAACCCTAGAAGACAGGTGATGGTTGGTTAAAAGGTGAATTGTGTCCTATTAAGGGAATGTAGGACTGTTGTGAGTTGTGGGGCTCATTCTCCGAATGAGGCCCAAAGGAGTGCGGGATTGAAGGAGAGGTACTCAGTGAGACTGAGCGCCTAGCAGGTTCGGTAAAAGACCTCCAAAGGTGTTGAGCATCAGTGTTGTGAGGATCCGAAGGTGTTCGCCGGTGTGACGGTCCGGCCTCATGGTCGTTTGGAGCTACATGTGCTCCTTGTCCTCGGCCTCTACCTCTCATACGTGGCGGCATTCTGGTGATCCTGTCAAAAACAACAAGTGATACAACAAAAAAATATGTAAGACAAAGTTAGAAAATAAAACAAAAATTTGGAAATTTCCTAAGTTCTTTGTCTAGACTTGAGAATCGAGGAATGTGCAATTGTGTAACTGAGATTGAACACAAAAGACTAGTGTTTAATTCACTCAGAGTTGGCTCTGATACCAACCTGTCACACCCCTATTTTCCACGTGTCACCGGTGGGCCCGGTGGGGTGTATCGTGACGTAGTTGGTATCATCATTGACAAACAACACAATATATATGAATGCACAACGAAAGCAAAGATAGATTCATTTCAACTTTAATAAAGTGTAATATTAAATATCACTAATAGTTGAAACGGATCCACAGGCGGATCAAAATAAAATAAGATATTGTTCAACAGTTTATTGTCGTCCAAGCTTGCGAGACTTATTGTGGACGCTCTAGAAGACAGCCAGCCTATTACGTGTAGTACCTGCACTTAACCTTTTGGGAAAATACGTCATTTTACACTGGTAAATACAATTTAACTGGCTCATTTTGAAAATGGTTGAAAATTGATTTGAATGCTCATGGCACAAAACATTTTATAACTTGGGATAATTATATATTATTATAATCTTGTGAACGAATTACATGTTACTTGTGCGTTCAGTAGCCCGGATCTTGTCCGGGTTAAAGATCAATAGACCCTCCACATTAGAGTTATACACTGACAGGTATACGCCTACACCCCGTGCTCAGGTCGTGGCCATCTCGTAAGATGATGCCGAGGATATCCGGGACATGGTCATTAACCCCCCAAAGGCTTTAAGTGAACAAGACTGTTTAAACGAGCCGATCAAATTATTCAATTAACCATTCAAAGATGTAAGATTTGATGCTCGATCAAGCGGTATTCTATGTACCGTAACCTAAGCATGTATAGGGAAAATAAGTTAAAAGTATTTACCTGAGTATAGTATAATTCTCAATAAGCAAAAAGGCAAGTAGCTTTTACCGGTGCTCCTAATCTGGAACGAAGGTTTATAATAACCTATTAGATTTCTAACGGGTCTTTATTTAAGCTTAAGCTTAGACCGGTTAGTTTAAAGGACGATACGGTTGAAACGCACGATTAAGCGAAGACCGGATAGAATGTGATTTAGACCCGACAAGTTTGAATACTTGTATAATATGGGTATACTAAATACATTCTGGATTTTGAGACAAAAATGATAATGTTTGACCCGTCTCGGTCAATTTATGCAAACTAGTTACATAAACCGAACCGAACGCGAAAAGAGCGTTACGGGTAACCGTAAGAGTCATATGCAAGTTCCCTGAGATAATATGCTCTAAATATGTCATAATATCAGTAAGTTATTTTCTATTATGCCCAAAACGGATTTAAACACAAATTAGGCCTATAAGGGCATTTTGGTCATTTAAAAGATTATAAAAGAGTTTATTTGTAAATCTGAGTTACGGGTCTGATTTATACAGTAAGTATACTTAATTTAACATGTTATAACAGTAGGGTATGACCCATATGTGAAACTTATCATTTTGGTAATTTGGTAATTTCACAAGGGCTAAAAATGTCCAAATTGGAAACCTGAGTTTATAAACTTGTACTTACTGTTATTTTATAAAAATATGCTAAGAACATCAGTAGGTATCAACCTTATATGTTTAATATGGTTATAGTACATATTATGCGTTAAAAACGCTTAAAAGGTGATTTAGAGCCGTTTCCGGGTTTTTAAAAGAAAGCTGATATTTTTATACGTCCAGAATGCTCAAAATATTTTATTTAACAAATAAAATCAGTAGAAAAAGGTTTGGAGTCAAAAGGATTTGTAAAACTCATTTTATGGCTTAAAAGGGCAAAATCGGTATTTACCGAATTAAACTTAGAGACCTATGATATGATCAGCCAAAAATTAAATAAAAATCTTTAAAAATCCCAAAATATTATATAACATCAGTGGGTAAAAAGTTTGATATTAAAAAGTGGGTTTAAATGGGTTATATGTTAATTACGCCGTTTAAGTAACAAAAAGCTTTCAAATTACGATATTGAGCATAACTCTTATTCTGGACCTCAAACTGATATCAAATTTTCGGTGCAAGTTTATAAATCAGTGACAAATGTTTCTACTCTTTCACTTTTTCAAAAATCACGTTTTATAGTCAAAAGGGCATAATAGTCAACTTTTAAGCATTAATCGGAAACATGCATATGGACCGGATAAGTGTTGAACCAAGTTGTAAAATCTCAGAGAGTTATACTTATATGAAAATTGGTCCAAAATATGCTCTTAGGCAGATCTCAAACATGCATGAACGGATCAGAACTGAAAGTCAAAGAAAAAGTCAATTTATGCGACTTTCGGTTCCGATTCGGGTTTAAACTGAAAATTGTCGAGATGAACATGTTGAGACATGTTCTTACATTAATTATCAAGTTATTTTAATGATCAAACAGGTTGCATGTACCCTACATTGCTAATCATGCTTAAATTTGCAAAAACACATTCTGTTGACTTTTTGAAACAAGCTTTGACTCGACAATTAACATGCTTAGAGTGGGAATCTGAAAATTCCCTTTTGAGGGTTTGTTACCCACATAAATACCAACTTGTAGGTACTTTCAATTTGAGAAAATACTGAGCACATTTATTTTAATCACGAAGTCAAACTAAATTTACGATGGATTGACTTTCGGTTAATAAACTAAGCTAGAACGGATTTGAGAAGGTTATGAACACTTACAAGAGTCCTAATAAAGCTTAGAGATCACTAGGAAGATGTCTTGGCGTCCAGAGAGCTCGAGAAGTTGTCTTGTGAATTTTTGAAAGTGTAAGTGTTCATAGTTTGCAACTTCAATGATCTTTATAACAAGTTTGATCTCACATGGAGCTGCCACAAGAGTCTATGAGTGATATAAGATGAAGACAAGTGCCCCTAGATGCATGTAAGTTCATTGGTGAGCTCCCTGAATCGACAACAGCTGGTAACAACTCGCAAACAGCCATGACTGGCACCTGTGCGCTGTTTTGTTCGCTGGTGACCCGTAGGCGGGCCGCGTGACCAGGTACGCGGGCCGCGTACATGTGTGCGACCAGGTCTTCAAGTTTTCATCAATTTACAATTTGGTCCTTGATCTTTGTAACGTGGTTTTTGCTATTTTTCTTGCACATTAGACCCTAAAACCTGACTTTTAAGGACCTTGGGACATTTACAAACATGGTAAAGTCCTTGAACAACTTTGTGCTTACCCGAAAAGTCTCGAAATTCAACGTTAACGCAACTAACCCTTCGTGCACGGTTTTGATCATAACTTTCTCATACGATAAGGAAACTCGATGAAATTTTTATCACATATTCTAGTGAGTATATTTTAACATTACAAAGCTTTGGGTTTGCCAAAAGGTCACTCAGAGGTATACTTTCAACATGTTGACACATTTAGCCCCTGTAGTTTGTAATTCCTCACTTTCTTTCATTTTCCGCTTCGTATGATCCATGATTTATCCGTTTAAGATTATAAACATCATGTAGGGTTATTTTAGAGCCTATTTATCCATTGTTGACACTTTGGACCCTTATATTCACATAGTTTCACTGTTTGTCAACTTTAGTCCCTCTAAAGTATGTTTTCACATATTCAAAGTCCATGACACGTGTCAATACATTATTGGACGTAAATTTTCGAGGTGTTACAAAAGTTGCCTAATCAGCTTGCGTTTTAGCTACAAATGAGGAGAATCATACCAAATTAGGAGTGAGATCCATATTTTGATGAATAATCTCCTCAATTTTATTAAGAACAAGGACGAAGTTGCAAGATAGGGGTGAAACCCTAACCTTGACGACTTGTCCTGCTTTTATACAAAACTCCCACCAAAGTTTCGATGGACTCTAACGATCTAAAGGCATAATATAACCAAAGGGAATTGCGCCAACGCCCAAGAATCGAGGCAAAGGCATAGTCCTGAAGGTAATTGTGCACACAGGATCCTTGTGAATAGTCGAACCACTTTGGTTAGTCGAAGTCTAAATAGCCGCAGACAATCTATTCTCGATTTTATGTGTTTCAAGTTTTCGTCGCTTTTATGTGAATTACGTGTTTTGTGCTTATTTATTAACGTTTTGAGGTACTACCGGTTTCAATCTAATGTTTTTGGCCTTGGCTACCCACACAGCACATCATTAACGAAGCGCTCGCACTCCACTACGTTCGAACACTCGCAAACTCTGAATGCTAGGTTTCTGTTTTTCTAAATGCCCCTAGTGACTAAGGCGTATGTGTTTCTTGCTATTGTGCTTACGTGTTTAGGAATGTTGTGACTATGTGCTTTATGTGTTTACGTGATTTGTGTAATTATGTGAATTTGTGACTATCTGCGTTTACATGGTACGTGTTACTGAGCTTTAGTAGTAGTAGACGTGTGAGGTGAGATTCGAATACATGTGTTGAGTTCCGTGGCGATGTCTATTACAGACAATGTAGTCTGGATCTCGTCATACGCTCTCTCGACAAGAAAAGAGGGACAGACGCCTTGCTTCTATTATCGCGAAAAGCGTGGCAAAAGCCGTGAGTGATGTGTACGAGAACGCCAGCAAATCATCCGAGGAATCGAGGACTGAAGGTCCTAAAGCTATCACGAGACCTTTCAGTTTCAAGCAATTCAAGTCGTGTGTGCCAAAAGAATTCACAGGCGAAGGAGGTCCTACTGCACTATTCCACTGGTTTGACTCTATCGAGGTTACTCTGCGACAAAGTGGTTGCCCTGATGACCTTCGAACTCTGAACGCTACCGGCGTCTTCCAGTCCCGTGCTCTAGACTGGTGGACGGCCGAGAGGAACAAGCGAGGGAATGATGCAGCCTACGGGTTGTCATGGGATGAGCTCAAGGAAGTCATGCTAGAGGAATTCTGCCCTCCTCACGAACGTCAAAAGCTTGAAGATGAATTTTGGCACATACATCAGAAGGATGGAGACAATGCTGGTCTTACTGCTCGCTTCAAACAACTCAGCATTATCTGTCCCGACCAGGTCAAGACTCCCGATATGACCATCAAGAAGTACATCCGAGCTTTGCCCGACTGCGTTGCTGATTTCGTGCAAGCGGCTAAGACTACCACGATCGAGGAAACCTATCTGCTAGCCGCTGAAATCAATGACAAAAGGGTTAAGGCTGGGGTATGGGATAAGACCTCCAAGCATCTGCATCAAGCTACCGCTACCACACTGTTGATGCAGATTTTGTGTCCGATGCTTGTCGAATAGATTAGATTTATTTTATGCTGAATTTGTAATAGTTAGTGAAACGGTCTAACGAACTTGTATAGACCCGCTCGTTTGAAGTGGTCAAACGAGAGGGTTATTTGTTTGACCGTGTGTGTTTGCAAGACAAGGGGTGTGACTATAAATAGAAAACCCTTGCCATTTCAAACACTCGGAGATTTTTGGAGGTTTGAGACCTCACCAGGGAGAGATCACCACTTGGTCTCTCCCCGGATGTATACTCCTTTGGTATTAGTTCGGTTATCTTGTAATCGGGCCGATTTGTAATGTTATACTACCGGATTAATACAAAGAAGTTGTTTGTTTATCTCTAATCTCTCCCGTCTTGAACCGATCTCACACGAATCACGGTTTCGGTCACGAAACTCGGTCCTACAATTGGTATCAGAGCCATGGTGCCCGATTTATTGAATCTAACAGTTTGCTAAATCACATGTGCTCTAGATCTGTGATTTTAGTGATTTTTGTTCAAGAAGAAAAGTTGGGTGAAAATGAGAAAAACTCAGATCTGGACCCGAATATTCAGATCTGTGCTGAAACAAGTGTTGGGTTTTATGTTTTTCACCTAAATATTCAAGTTATCATCATCAAAAATCATATACAAAATGTTTTTATACAAATCTGGGAAGTAACAGTACACTCTGTTCTTGATGTTCTTGGCGGCTGCTTAAAGAAACTAGGGTTTCTTCATACCCACTCCCGACGAAACAGACCCCATGACGAAACAAAAGACCTGAAAAACACAAACTTGTTAAACTTAAACAGACTAGAATCGAAGGAACAGAACTTGTTCGAAGGATCAACAGTGTTCGAAAGATCACTGTTGAGTTTCGAACAATTGATTTCGAAAGACTCTCCAATCGTAGGATCCTTGTCTTTCGAATAAGAGCTGTAGATCGAAAGATATATCCTTCGAAAAGATTCCTTGGATCGAAGGATAAGTCACAGACTTCGAAGGATGTTCGAAGGATGATTATCTATCGAACCTCCTTTAATCGAAAGATGATCTTTCGACTTCGAAGGATATCCTTCGATCTGAACTGACACAGTTGACAAAGGTTGACAGGTTGGTGAAAAAGGTGATTGGTTGGTAGAAAGCTTTCGGCAGAAGGTATGCTCAGACCATACTTTCTGCCAAAACAAGATTTGAACAAATAAAATATTATCCAAAAGGACTGTTCTAACCCAGAAACCGGTCACCGGAGTAAGCCGGAATTTGGCCGGAAATGACCAAACATCTCAAAAACAAGTTTTTAAGTTACCCAACCCGTCCTTTAACACACCCGGTTAGTTTAGAACACGTTTTAACGTCAAGAAAAACGAGAAAAACACAGAAAACGGGTGCTAAACCATGTGAGTTTTGTCCAAAAAAAACACTCCAAAGTCTTGTATAAACTCGGTTTTTAACAAGGAAAAGAGCCACGGTACCATGATTGAGCCTACACAAGAAGACTCCTGACTTGGAATATCTAGAACCTTTTGGTGCACCATGTACCATGATTGACTCTGACAGGAAGTTTGGTGCCAAAGCTATCGAAGGTTACTTCCTTGGGTATGCTACTCCTAATCTGCGAGTATGGAACCTGACTACCAAGAAGATTGAAGAGTGGGGTGAAGTAAAAGTTCAAAGATATTCTAATCCATCGAAGCCTTTTGGAGATCCATGGATGTTCGATTATGATGGTCTTTTCGACTCATTCAATCTGCCGACATTTGATGATGACAATGCAATTGCTCAAATGTTGTCTGAAAGCGAGAATGCGACTGGCTCTCAGTTAGTTCGCCCAATCATTGTTGACTTACAAGCATCTTCTTCTGTCAACAATCTCGTTTCAAATGAGGTGTTTAATGATGTTGTCGACTACAATTTGTCATCGGAAGAGGAGGAGTATGTTGATGCAAATGATGGTGAAGCACGGGGTCCGGTTCAAGGTACTTCAGAAGCAACGGATCCAGTGTCTGCGCAAATTGTTCAAGAAGAAAATGCATCATCTTCTACAACTCAACAGCTTCAGAATGATATCGGGAATTTAAATATCAATAACTTAAGGACCAATGTTGACATTCCTCTAGTTCCTGAAACCCGAATTCATAACATTCATCCTCAGCAGAATATTATAGGTGATGTTCTCAGTGGTGTAAGGACAAGGAATCAAATCAGAAATAACGAAAATGCTGGCTTGTATGCTGAGATACGAGAATCGGGACAACAAAATGATTGGTCTTTCGCCTGCTATGTTAGACAAGAAGAGCCTAGATCTTGGAAGGAGGCATTGAAAGATGATTCCTGGGTGGAAGCCATGCAAGAAGAACTTCAGCAGTTCGAGAAGTTGGGCGTATGGAAATTGGTTGATAGGCCCGACTACTACAAGAAGATCGGAACTCGTTGGGTGTTTAAGTGCAAGAAGGACGACCGTGGGATTGTTGTCCGAAACAAAGCAAGGTTAGTTGTTCAAGGCTTCAGTCAGATAGAAGGTATTGACTACAATGAAGTGTATGCACCTGTTGCACGTCTGGAGGCTATTAGAATATTTCTAGCCTACGCATCCTTCAAGAAATTCAAGGTGTACCAGATGGATGTTAAAAGTGCCTTTCTTCACGGAGTAGTCGAAGAGGAAGTATATGTCGAGCAACCACCGGGGTTTGAAGATCCATTACATCCTGACAGAGTTTTACTACTTAACAAAGCGTTATATGGTCTTAATCAAGCACCTCGAGCCTGGTATGAGACACTGTCTACCTACCTGCTGAACAACGGTTTTAGACAGGGTTTGATCGATTGTACCCTCTTCATCAAAGAAAAAGGTGAAGATCTTCTGTTGGTACAGGTATACGTCGATGACATTATCTTTGGTTCTACCGATGATAAGTTATGGAAGGAATTTGAGAAGGTGATGCAAGATCGATTCGAGATGAGTGCGATGGGTGAAATGACGTTCTTCTTGGGTTTGCAAGTTAATCAGTCCGAATCTGGAATTTTTATCCATCAAACCAAGTACGTCGGAGACATCTTGAGCCGGTTCCAGATGTCCGATTCAAAGCCAATTTCTACTCCTCTTCCGCAGAATCACGGGATTACTCCGGATGAAAAAGGGGAAGCTGTGGATTCTTCACTTTATCGTGCTATGATTGGATCTTTAATGTATCTCACCGCATCAAGACCCGACATTATGTATCCAACGTGCCTTCTCGTCAGATACCAAGCGAATCCGAAGGTCTCTCACTATGCTGCTGTCAAAAGGATTTTTCGTTATCTAAAGGGTTGCCCTGACATCGGGTTATGGTACCCTAAGGATGATAACTTCGATCTCAAGGCTTACAGTGATTCTGATTTCGGCGGCTGCAAGAAAGATGGAAAATCAACTACAGCAGGATGTCAGTTCTTAGGCAATCGCCTAGTCACTTGGCAGTGCAAGAAGCAGACATGTGTGGCTACGTCTACATGTGAAGCGGAATACATTGCTGCGTCTAGTTGCTGCTCCCAGGTTCTATGGATCCAACAACAGATGCGGGACTACGGTTTTGAATTCCTAACTACTCCTATTTATGTTGATAATTCTGCTGCCTTACAGATCACTAGAAATCCTGTGCAGCATTCGAAGACTAAGCACATCGAAATTAAGTATCACTTCATACGTGATTGCTTTGAGAAAAGGCTAATCGATGTTGCTTACGTCCACACTGATGACCAACGAGTCGACCTTTTTACCAAAGCATTTGACAAATCAAGATTTGACTATTTATTATTGGTAAATGGCATTAAGGTCAAGCAAGAGTAAAACCAACATCGGAAAATCATTTTTGTAAATACCTTTATGTTTTAAATTTATCTTAGTTTATTAATTTTAGGGGGAGTAAAATTTGAAAAACCAAAAACATCGAAAAATTTCAAAAAAAACACAAAAACAATAGAAAAACAAAAATGAGTTTCCTGGCGAGCAAAAGAGAAAATGATAGTACATCAGTGGTCTATCTAAACCTCTTTAAACCTTAAATGAAAAACGATAAGCAGCTCTATATAAGATGTATCGGTAGGCTCACAATCATTTTAAAGTGTGCAGGGTGATATAAACTTAAATCGACTGAAGACCAGGTGGGAACCATTCATTGGCATATGGTCTTAGTACCGAAATTTCGTTTGAGAGATTGTCGAGGTTCTGAGATATTCGGTCTTTATGCTGCTTATCATCTGGGTATCATGGTTGTATCTTTTACCGAAAAATAACGGGGACGCAAGTCTAGATCTTCCATGATACCATACATACGTGTACATATTGCATTCGACCTCAATAAGTGATAAACAATCACATGTCCTCAAAATAAGTGATAAAATATCACATCTATCCGGGAGTCAAGTTCGTCTCTCTGCTGTACGAAAGTACTGACCTGTTCACGGACTCGCTCCTGTGCCCTCATGCATCGAAAATCAAGTTCCTCATCAATAAGTGATTATATCACATAGGGCTTGTTTTCAATCAAAATAAGTGAGTTTCTCACATCATATACGGTCAAACAGATGATAATCGGTATACTCACCGGTAAGATGAACCCTCGTGCATACCTTGATACGGGAATGTGTCGTGATGTGGATGAACACCGGTCGGTAAGTATAAATCATACCTTAACGTATCCCCTAAACATGATTACATCTGATAAGTTGAGCTTAAGTGGACAACAATACCGATAATCGTTATAGGATGCTTATCTTAATGTTAACTAAAAGAACAACAAGAGCGTTTTGGCATGACCATACACTGATATGATTCTCTTACCCTCGAAACTCACAAAAAGAATGTCTGTAAATATTTATTTAATGCTTTCAGTTTCTGCATCTTTGTATATATTTATTTACTGCTTTCAGTCTTTACATTTGAAATACTCAAAAATACCAAAAAGATTTTAGGTGTGTTTTAATATAAACTTTCTAAAAGCCAAAAAGATTTTATTTCTATTCTATTTTAGATCGTACGATGTTGGTACTCGATCAGATACCTGGCAAGCCGAGATACTTCATAAAACTGACCTTTGCAGAACTTCATAACGGGCAATTTTTCAAAACGGTCGTTTCTGAAAACTTTTAAGAATTTGAAGGGTTTGAATTGCAAATTCCCAAAATCCAAAGTGACTAACTCTTCATAAACGGTTAAAATTTGCAAGTTTTGGAAGTTAAAAAAAACCTGAAATTGATAAATTCGTTAAACTTTCAAACTGTCAGACGGTGATTGATTGAACAATGGTCACATGTGTGTCACTTGCTTATGATATTCCAGGCAGTTGTTCTCATTACGCGTTTAGATTTCTTGCATGTACAGATTCTAAAGGCAAGGAGAACATGGTCGATGACAACCTTTGGAATGAATACACGACGTGAAGGCACTCAAATGATGAAGATGATCGAGTTGCTGCTGACCATCATCAACACCACAAGGATCTCAATTCATAAAGAACAAATATTTCACGAGCATAACTCAAAGGGGAGCTTATGTTAAGGGGGAGTTTGTCAACACACTTCCTACATGAAACAGGGAGTTTGTTGATACACTTTCTGCTTTCGAGACGTGAAGACTTTAAGGATCCTCCGACATTGAAGACTTGAAAGGACGTCAAAGACTTGAAGACACGAAGATCGAGACAAAGCTACAGCCAAGGGGGAGTTTGTTGTTGCACTTGTGTCTGTACTTTGTCTGTATTTCGTCATGATACAAAACGATGTCTTGTATTAGTCTGAGTTACGTCTTAGGTTTGTTACAATGTGTGTTCGATGTAAGTTTGACCAACTCAACCATCCTCCGGTTTGACTTGGCCAAACAGTTAGCACATTGGTTGTAAGATGTGTGCGTCGAAGGATGAGTAATCGAAGGATTGGTTATATCCTTCGATGAGCTCGAAGGATAAACCATTGATGGATATAGATGGACCTCGAAGGATATCATCCTTCGAAGTATATGTGGATCCTTCGATAGGCTTCTGATCGATAGATGATCCTTCGATCAGTCTATCTGATCCTTCGACCAGACGAGCTGTGATGGATATAAATATCCATGTAATGTGTTCACTTGAGAAGAGAACACATTGTAGAGAGCACACACACACACGAGAGTTAGAGAGAGTTTGCAAAATACATTTGTAAACATTGAGCTTGTAACCGAACCTTTCATACGTATTAATACAGTGGTGTTAATCGGTGAATATTGCGTGTCGTGTACTTGCGTGTTCTATCTCGGTTTGCCTTTCCGGTTGGATTCCGCACAACCGGGTTGGTTAGTATACAAGGATTAGGCGACTAGATCCTCCCCTAGCCGGACCTACAATTGGTATCAGAGCCATGGTGCCCGATTTAGTGAATCTAACAGTTTGCTAAATCACATGTGCTCTAGATCTGTGATTTTAGTGATTTTTGTTCAAGAAGAAAAGTTGGGTGAAAATGAGAAAAACTCAGATCTGGACCTGAATATTCAGATCTGTGCTGAAACAAGTGTTGGGTTTTATGTTTTTCACCTAAATATTCAAGTTATCATCATCAAAAATCATATACAAAATGTTTTTATACAAATCTGGGAAGTAACAGTACACTATGTTCTTGATGTTCTTGGCGGCTGCTTAAAGAAACTAGGGTTTCTTCATACCCACTCCCGACGAAACAAACCCCATGACGAAACACCACCTCCACTTTCGTCGCACAACCTGTTTCGTCATCCAAAACATAACAAACTGTTTCGTCGCCAAGATACACTCAGTTTCGTCGACATCCTACTTCACCTGTTTCGTCGGACCAAACAAACCTGTTTCGTCTCAATACAATTCTGTTTCGTCGGCTCCACAAGTCTTTCAGCTGCTGTTGATTGTTCATCGAAGAAGAAGAAGGGTCATACAGAGAGTTACCAACAGATTTGAAGGTTTGTAGGTGTGAATCGAAGATGACAAGGAGGAAGACAGATGATAATCAGCGACTGGTTAGGGCTTACTTGTGATTTTAGGGTTGTTGATTTCTTGGTTGGTTCGCTGAAATCATCGTTTAATCACGAAGAATCTGGTCTCGGGTAATCGTTCTTCAAGTTGGTGCTCTGTTTGAATTGACTGGCACCTTTTGTTTACTGCTCGTAACGATCAAGTTGACTTGATGAAGGCTGGATAACTATGGATGTCTGCTGAAGTTTTTCGCAGAGAGATGGAGGATGTCTTATGATGGTTGGTGATGGGTATCGAAGAAGGAGAACTGGAGAAGAAAGACAATAGCGGCTGAGTATGTACGTAGGGTTGTGTTTGTTGTTGGTCAGACAAAAGAGATAGGGTGGGCCAGGATTTCGATGGGCTTAAGTTGAATCAAGTGGGCCTATGATATTGTGTGAATTAACTCTTTATGTTGGGCCTCGTATGAAATTCTCATTTCCATGCCTGATGATTGGTTAATTTTTCTTACCTCTACAAAATTTTTGAGTCAAAGATGAACACATTGATTTGTCTTATTCTACTTGGTTCTATCGTGCAGAAATTCAATTTATTTCGGCCAAACTCAAAGTGTAGAGTTTTCTTATACACTCAATGTGGGCTAGTGGCTGATAGGAGTGATGGATTAATTATTTGCACTAATTTCACTTTGGGCCAAGGATTTCAAGTGAGTTGAAAAGAGGGGTCGGGTATTCGCAAAATTGATTTGAACCGCTTTTCTAAATTTCAACGTCAAAATTCGTACCGGTTCATGAAGCGCGCGGGATGATGTGAGATGATGAAGCTTGATGAAAACTTGATTTTAAAAAAAAATGTGGGGTAGTCACGGTTACCGATGCAAATGTCAAAAATGGTGACACGACTATTATGGGCCAAAAATAAGAACGGTATGTTCACTTCCGCACGTCAATATTTATGAGTGTTATCGGTTATTCGTAAATGTTCGAAAGAATTTTGTTTATTGTCATATTCTCGCATTTGAAAACGAACGTATGAACCTGGAACGTCAATACCGGTCCTAACGAGTTCACAAAGTCTTTGGAGGGATACAAGTCGGATCCTACGGGGTACTAGGCGAAATTTCTTTATCAACTAGAATATGCAACGAAGAAATCTTTTTGTTTATTGTCATATTCTCGCATTTGGTAACGAATGAATGAACCTAGAATGTCAATACCGGTCCTAACGAGTTCACAAAGTCTTTGGAGGGATACAAGTCGGATCCTACGGGGTACTAGGGGACGTTCTTATTCAACTAGAATATGCAAAGAAGAAAGTCGTTTTCGTGATTTTTCGGAACCGAGAACATTCAATGAAGATTGACGACAGTTCCGCTAAGTGAAGGGAATTGGTGAACATTTGAAAGTTGACGACAGTTCCTTTGAAGTGGAGGGAATCTGTTAAGGTTTAGAGATCTTACCAAAGAAATGGGGGAATAAAACGTATGATGAATTTCTTCGGTAAATTTCTAAACGCAATCACAGGTGGTAGAGTTTGTGATTTTCTGGTGATACTAAAGGTTCGGCGTGGAATGTTTTGCACAGACACATATTTGAGGATTTTAATTAATTCTCCAGCCAGCGTGAAGGGTTTTGCACGGAAACATACAGGTATCTAAAGTCGACAGTTGTTTCAAAGCGCTGTTTACTGAAGACCTGGGGGAATCTTTATGAAAGCTGATAGTTCAAGGCTGAAGACCTGCAGGATTCGGTTTTGGGTTTGATGTTTCTTGGGGATTTTACAGGGATCTGGGGGTAACTCAATTCGTTGAGTTTGCAAACGATGTACTTGGTCAAGCTGACTTCCTGAGTACTGATGCTGAAGATCCGTAGTGCATTACGTGGTCAACTTCACAAAGGCGAGACAATGAGATCTGGATGTAGTTCAACTAAGCGTGCCGTTTGGTTGAGCTTGCAAGGGATACACTTGGTCTAGCTGACTTTCCTGAGTGTTGATGCTGAAGATTAAAGTGCATTACTTGGTCGATTCCACAAAGACGGTTTACAGAAGACAGTTCACCAGAAATCTCTATCAATGTAGTATGCTTGTATGAAATAGAGTTTTTATGACAAGATCAAGGCTTGATGCAGTTTTTAAAAGAATGGAACCCTTATCAAATGCCGGTTGGAGTATTGGAAGATCAGCGGAAGATCGGTCAATTGAGGAAATTGCACAACACCCAACACGGATACGCGTACTTTAAGGGGGAAATATTTTACAAGGAGCGTCAAGATACTACTTACCTGGATCATCGGTCAAGGGGGAATTTGTTAATACAGAGAAGATGAATACTTGACTGAAGATCGATTGCAGTTGCATTTTCAGCATTCGACAGCAACGGACAAGGGGGAATTTGTTGATGCAGATTTTGTGTCCGATGCTTGTCGAATAGATTAGATTTATTTTATGCTGAATTTGTAATAGTTAGTGAAACGGTCTAACGAACTTGTATAGACCCGCTCGTTTGAAGTGGTCAAACGAGAGGGTTATTTGTTTGACCGTGTGTGATTGCAAGACAAGGGGTGTGACTATAAATAGAAAACCCTTGCCATTTCAAACACTCGGAGATTTTTGGAGGTTTGAGACCTCACCAGGGAGAGATCACCACTTGGTCTCTCCTCGGATGTATACTCCTTTGGTATTAGTTCGGTTATCTTGTAATCGGGCCGATTTGTAATGTTATACTACCGGATTAATACAAAGAAGTTGTTTGTTTATCTCTAATCTCTCCCGTCTTGAACCGATCTCACACGAATCACGGTTTCGGTCACGAAACTCGGTCCTACACACACCAACTGTTGAACCCACCTCGTCAAGCAACAAGAGAAAGAACAAGAGAAAGAACAGCTCCACCAACAAGAACTGTGCGATTACTGCTGCACCGATTCAAGTTGTACCTGCCCAACAGCGTCAAGTAGCGACGCCTGTGGCCAATGCACCGCCCGCGAAGCGTGCATATACTGGGCCGCACCCGCTCTGCCCTACTTGCACCTATCATCACCCGACAGCTATTCAATGTCACTTATGTTCTCACTGCAACGTGTACGGCCACTTTACCGCCAACTGCCGTATTCGTCAAGCTCCTGCCAATCAAGCTCTAGTCACTGCCCCACAGGGTCAACAAGCGCCTCCGGCACCCGCAGTCGCAGTCAAAGCCAGAGCCTGTTTCTCATGTGGCGACCCGTACCACTTCGCCAACGTGTGCCCAAACAGGGTTGTGAAACAAGAACCTCAGCAGCAACAGCCACAGCAGCAACAACAACAGCAGCAACAACAACAGGCCGCACGTGCCAGAACTTTCAATCTCAACGTGCGTCAAGCCCAGGCCGCCAACAACGTGGTCAATGGTACGTTCCTTGTGAATGGTATTTATGCTTCATGTTTGTTTGATACTGGCGCCGATAATTACTTTGTGTCGCTCGAATTTGAGAAACTCCTTAGTCGTAAACGTTCCCAACTCTACTCTGCATTTGATGTTGAAGTCGCTACCGGAAGAACCGTCGCTGTCAATTCCGTTATCCGTGATTGTACTCTCGAGCTCAATAATCACATCTTCCCAATCGATCTCATTCTGATGCAACTCGGAAGCTTCGACGTCATAGTAGGTATGGACTTTCTTTGAGAAAACCACGCCGAAGTTGTGTGCTTCGATAAGATGATTCGTTTTTCGCTCACAAACGGTGATTCATTGCGTGTTTATGGCGATACTACTTCAAAGGGGCTCAAGCTTATGTCATGCCTCCAAGCTAGCAAGTATCTCCGCAAGGAATACAGGGCTTTCTTGGCCAACGTTGTAGCATCAGAGAAGGAAGAGAAAGAGAAGAAGGAAGTGAAAGACGTACCTGTGGTTCGAGAATTTCCTAACGTTTTTCCAGAGGACCTTCCCGGACTACCGCCAAGTCGTGATATCGACTTTCGTATTGACCTCATTCCGGGAGCAAATCCTATTGCCAAAGCTCCTTATCGACTCGCGCCGTCCGAAATGCGTGAACTCTCAACCCAACTCCAGGAATTGCTTGAAAAAGGCTTCATTCGCCCGAGCACCTCTCCTTGGGGCGCACCAGTCCTTTTCGTCAAAAAGAAGGATGGGTCGTTCCGAATGTGCATCGACTACCGGGAATTGAATAAGTTTACTATCAAGAACCGCTATCCTCTGCCTCGAATCGACGATTTGTTTGATCAGCTGTAAGGCGCTACGTGTTTCTCGAAGATCGATCTACGTTCCGGATACCATCAGCTGCGTATACAAGAGGAGGATATACCCAAAACCGCGTTTCGTACTCGATACGGCCATTACGAGTTCGTTGTCATGCCTTTTGGCCTAACCAACACACCAGCAGTTTTCATGGATCTGATGAATCGCGTGTGTAAACCATACCTCGACCGTTTCGTCATCGTGTTCATCGACGATGTCCTGATCTATTTCAAGTCGAGAGCCGAACACGCGCAACATCTACGTTTGGTTCTCGAGTTACTCCAGGGGAACCAACTTTACGCCAAATTCTCCAAGTGCGAATTTTGGTTGGGGGAGGTTCAGTTTCTGGGTCACATTGTAAATAGTCAGGGTATTCACGTCGATCCTGCGAAAATCGAAGCTGTTAAGAGCTGGGTTACGCCTAAGAACCCGTCTGAAGTCCGCTCCTTTCTCGGGCTAGCGGGCTATTATCGACGATTTATCGAAGGATTCTCAAAGATTGCTGTACCACTTACCTCTCTTACGCACAAGGACCAGCCTTTTGTCTGGGGAACCAAAAAAGAGTCTGCCTTTCGAACCCTTAAACACATGCTTTGCAATGCTCTTGTCCTCATATTGCCTGACGGAAACAATGATTTCATTGTCTACTGTGATGCTTCCAACCTTGGTCTTGGTTGTGTCCTCATGCAACGGGACAAGGTCATAGCTTACGCATCTCGTCAGCTTAAAATCCACGAGAAGAACTATACAACCCATGATCTCGAGCTAGGCGCGGTTGTTTTTGCATTAAAGATTTGGCGACACTACCTGTATGGTACAAAGTGTACGATCTTCACCGATCATAGGAGCCTCCAACACATCTTTAATCAGAGGGAACTAAACATGCGTCAACGCCGATGGGTAGAACTTCTCAACGATTACGACTGTGAGATTCGTTATCATCCAGGCAAAGCAAATGTTGTAGCCGACGCACTTAGCAGACGGAGCTATCTGCTTAGCACTCGTAATGTTCAAGCCCAGCACAACCTCGAAACTCTCATCCGCGACGCCCAGCATGCATGTTTCAACGAATGCACTCTGAAGAAAGAAAGAATCTACCACGATGGAGCCCAGCTTGTGAGCAAATCGAACGGGATATTCCACTTTTTAGACCGAATTTGGATTCCTAAGCGAACCGAGTTACGACAGATTATCATGGACGAAGCCCACAAATCTCGGTACTTTATTCATCCCGGTGCCGACAAAATGTACCAGGATCTTCGCTATAGGTACTGGTGGCCGGGCATGAAACGGGATATCACTCTCTACGTCGGAAAATGCCTAACCTATGCTAGAATCAAGGCTGAACATCAAAGACCCTCTGGCTTGCTTGAACAACCACCAATTTCTATGTGGAAGTGGGAGAGTATAGCTATGGATTTCGTAACCAAGCTTCCAACCACGTCATCAGGTCACGACAGCATTTGGGTTGTTGTTGACCGTTTGACTAAATCAACTCACTTTTTGCCAATACGAGAAGACTACAAGGTAGAACGATTAGCCCGAATCTACACCGACGAGATCATCTGTAGACATGGGACGCCTCGTGACATCATCTCTGATCGTGATGCTCGGTTTACTTCACGATTGTGGGAAACGTTGTAAACGGCACTCGGTACAACGCTAAATCTAAGTACCGCTTTTCACCCACAAACCGACGGTCAGACTGAAAGAACGATTCGTACTCTTGAAGACATGCTCCGCTCGTGTGTTCTAGACTTCGGTGGTAATTGGGATAAACACCTGCCGTTAGTCGAATTCTCGTATAACAACAGCTACCAGGCTAGCATCCAGATGGCATCTTTCGAGGCCTTATACGGAAGAAGATGTCGATCTCCTATTGTGTGGCACGAGATCGGTCACTCGCAACTAACCGGTCCGGAGCTGCTACAAGAAACGACAGACAAAATTTTCCAAATTCGAGACAACCTAGCGAAAACTCGGGATCGACAGAAAGTTTACGCCGATAAAAAGCGCAAGCCCCGGGAATTTGGCGTTGGTGACTACGTACTCCTAAAGGTATCACCTTGGAAGGGGGTAGTCCGATTCGGAAAAAGGGGAAAACTCGCGCCTCGATATGTTGGACCTTTTAAGATTCTGGAAAGGATCGGAAAAGTCGCCTACAGCCTCGAATTACCGGAGGAACTTAGCAATGCCCACCCGACCTTCCACGTGTCAAACCTACGAAAGTGCATCGCCGACCACGATTTACATGTCTCTCTAGATGATCTACAAGTGAATGAAACATTACACTTCGTGGAGAAGCCTGTCGAAATCATGGATCGCCAAACCAAGCAGCTCAGGCGCTCACACATTCCTATAGTGAAAGTCCGATGGGAAGGTAAACGAGGCGCGGAGTTTACTTGGGAACTCGAAAGCGACATGAAGGCAAAGTACCCGCAGTTGTTTAATTAGAAAATTTGTAGGCTTGTAGATCAATGAATTTCGCACAACATATCCAAATTTTAGCCGAATATTTAACCGTAAAATCTTGTCTAATTTGACGTTTTTCAGTTAGAAGCGTGAAATAGATGAAAAGTGAAGGAATTTTGACAAATCTGGGTGAAATTGACTCTGAATCTGATCAATTCTTGTACGAATCTAGTTATTTGATTAGTGCAATCGAGGACCTGCTTAGATACCACTTGTAGGTCCCGGTTTCAACTCCGTTGCGATTGTGATTGGTCGCGACCGTGCACGGACTCCGCACGTTGTACGAGTCAAAATCGGTCCAAACGAAGAACTCTCACACGTGATTCACGACCTTGTTGTGGCTCTCAGCTTAATTTCGGGACGAAATTCCCTAAACAAGGGGAGGCTGTAACACCCCGTGTTCTCACGAGTGAAAGTCAAAGTCAACGACCGATTTCGCGCGCCCTGACTCGTAGAAATGTCTTTATTTTAATTATATTATGTGGAGTAAGTGTCGTACATTGCAATAATCGAATCATGTTAACCATATTTCAATCGACTCGTAACTGTGAACTATAGAAAGTAACAATGCGATAAAGTTAATCAACCAAGAATCAAGCTATGTTAATCGAATCGACATCGAACCGCAACTCGAACTGTGTATTTTACTTGTTGTTTATACGTGTGTGTGTGTGCCTTACGTGTTACCTGTGCATGTTTGTTTTATGTTATGTTGAGACAATCAAGCGAACTCAATCGAAACTCGAAGTCTAACTCGAATACAATCGAACCCGAATCCCGATCAAACCATGTCATATACGAAGTAGTTGGGACTAAAAGTAATTTGAATAGGAAACCCTATTGAACCGTTCGCAAACTAAACCGAAACATCGAAGAATCGTTGCACCGAACGCACCATTCCAGTGTCATCCGGACGGATTGTCCATCCGGACGGACAGTCAATCCGCACGGATTGACCATCCGCACGGATTACCAATCCGGACGGATAACCAATCCGGGTTACGTGCTATCCGCACGGATTACCCTTTCCCCTTTTGGCACCCTATAAATACACGGGTCACTCTCCAAACTTTCCACTTTTGGCAAGTGACGTCCGAACCGCACGCATTCTTCACCTTTTCTCAGATTTCTCTCAATCCAGGTAAGATCTTGCACTAATTCTTGTACATTCTTGATCACTACACAATTCTACACCTTTCTATCTTTAAAAACTCAACTTTTAACCGTGAAATCATCAAGATTTGAGGTGTTCTCGGGTGACGTCATCATGAAGTTCTCATGAACTTCAAAGTGTGACCTCATTCCACCAAGAATAACTCAGATCTGAACGATTTCCATAAGATATCACCTAAATCTAAACATTTCAAAGGATAAAAGAGTTGAAAGAAATAAACTCAAGTTTTCTCCTTCTTTTACCCTTAAAATCGGTACGAATCTGATAGGTTCTAGTCTTCTACTCAATAATAGTGATGCACTAGTCCTTGATCTGGATTTTACCCGCAAGACACATGACGTCGGGTTAAACCAGAATTACCGCTCTGAACCGCCGACAGGCCGAGTTAGGGTGATTCCTAGCCAGTTTGGTCACTTGGGTAAGAACGCGATTCCAAATGGTTGCCACGAAGTCATAACGTCTCGATAGAACGACAAAGGCAACCCAGGTAGCCAGACGAAATGACCAGGACGAGGAAGCTGTCCGCACGGACAAGTTGTCCGCCCGGACAAGTTGTCAGCACGGACAGACGATCCGGACGGGTTGCCATCCGGACGAACTACACTTGCGACCCACTTTCAAAGCAAGGTTTGAGTATCGACGAATGAACAATCCGGACGTACGACCTCTGAATGGATTACTCTTCGGATCATGAGATACTAGGACCTTGAATAAGTTCAAACAAAGTGCATCCGCACGGACAGACTATCCGGACGGATTACCATTATCCACACGGATTACCATCCGGACGGATTCCACAAACTTTACCAAGTGACTCAGCCTCAGAGACGCGTCCGCACGGATCACCAATCCGGACGGATTGTTGTCCGCGCGACCGGCTTGAAAGGTAGAGATACTTAAATGTTTTCTAAATACTACAACGAAAACTTCAAAGCATAAGCCATCATACACAAACACATCCTTAGGAAGAAACAATCCACTCGAATAGTAATCCACACGGACTACTTGTCCGCATGAATAAACAATCCGCACGAGTAACAAATCCGGATGGATTACCATCCGCACGGATTACCATTCGCACGGATAGCCACTCGCACGGATAGTTTATCCGGGTGGATCACCACTCGAGCGGATAGTTTATCCGGATGGATCACCATCCGCACGGATTACCATCCGCACGGATAGTTTACTCGCACTGATAGTTGATCCGCACGATCAGCTATCCTACCCGCTCTCACTTTGTACTGTTCTTACACGCCACTTATCGTTACGTTATCGAATCTATTCAGGCTAACCGTACTCGCTGAAAAGCGCTCCCTTCAATCCATAATCGCTGTGAGTATACTCGAACCCTTTTTGCTTTTAGCACTGTTGGGTGTTACATACGTTACGAATATTCAAACTACAACTATCACACTACTCAAGCTATTTTAACGCTAAACCATCAATGCATGTTATACGTGGCTTATGAATGCTTGTTTGTTATGTTTACACATGGAATGCTGTCTACCTGCCTTAGCAACGATAGTACTATAGTTTGGACTCAGCACCCATTCATACGGGGGTTGTTAAGGATCTTTTACTCTCATGGATTACGGTGGTAATCATGTATTGCGAACTGCCTCGGGCAGTCAACCCGCAGTCATTGGTATCGATGGATCTATGTCGATAACTAACGTGCTTCATTTCACTATGTGTACGTGCTGGTTATGCGTAAACGAATTCGAACACTATATGCTATTATCAAACTTGTATGCTCACCTTTACATTATATGTATTGACTTTATTTTAACGTATGTGACAGGTGCTTAGGTTGCTTTTATGCTCTTTGTGCTGTGATGAACTTGAAGCTAGGAACTGGAGTCCTAGAAACCAACAAATAAATTTGTTATGTTTAAATCTGAGTTGTCGGAACAGAATATTTGTCTTGATGCTTTGCCTGTAATAACTATTTAACTGTTTAAGATACGGTATGGGACGTAATTTTTAATTAAATAGTAATGATAGTTGTTATGGAAACTTCTGGACAGTCTGTTTCGCTCAGTGTCGCGCCCCGATGATTCCGCCATCGGTTGGGGTGTGACAGATTGAACCGTAGTCGAACCCTTGCTGAAGGTTCCATCCCATTTTCGCTTGTTGTCATTGGGAGTAGCAGAAGTGGTAGTGGTATTACCACCGATACGCTTAGGCAGCTTGTTCTGTTCCACTGCCTGGTTTGTGAGACGATGAGCAAGACGAGTAACATCCTGGATGGTAGCAAGGTTAGCAGCAGTCACATGGCTTTGAATCTCTGGTACTAAGCCTTTGAGGTACAGTTCGATACGCTTGATGGGAGGATCCACCATAGTTGGACACAAGATGGCCAGCTCGTTTGACCTTTTCGTATACGCCTCTATCTCTGACCCCATCATCTTCAGGTTAAAGAACTCCACTTCCAACTTGTGGATGTCATCACGAGTGCAGTATTCCCGCTTGATTAGTTCCTTGAAGTCGTTCCATGGGGTGGCATTAGCAACCGCCAACCCCAGCATCTGAACTTGCGCGTTCCACCAAGTCAGCGCAGTGCCTTCGAGGGTTCCAGTAGCGTACTTCACCCTGCGAGCTTCAGGGCATTCACACATTTCGAAGACCGATTCGAGCTTCTCGAACCAGTGGAGTCAAGGTCAAAGTCAACGACCGATCGCGCGATTTGACTTATAATCTACTACTTTTATGTGTTTACTTTAGTTGTATTATGTGGAGTAATTATCAATAATCGCAGTAATCGATGTATGTTTATTGCCAATAATCACTTTACGACTGTGAACAATAGGAAGTAACAATGCGATAAAGTTAACTAAACGTTAATCAACCTAATGCTAATCGAATCGACATCGAATCGCAATACGAATCGCAACTCGAATAATGCGTTCTGGATATTGTTTTACGTGTGTGTGTCATTTAGGTGTTACTTGTGCATGTTTAAAATATGTTTTGTGGTGATTAATCGAAACGCAATCGCAACTCAATCGCAATCGAATCGCAAACGCAAATCAAAAGATGTATAGGATGATTGTATGTTAGATATAGTAGTTGGGTTTAAAAGTAATTTAATGGGTAACCCTACCGTATCGCTCGTTCAAATCGTATCGCAACGCTCAACACGCGAATTGAAACGACAAAACTCGTCACGCCACACACTAGGATCGAGTGGCCAACCGATCGGACTGCTATCCGATCGAGTTGTCACCCGATCGAGCTGCCACCCGATCGGACCAGCCACCCGATCGGCCAGCCTTTGTCCTTTTTGCCATTTTGGGAAACCCTATAAATACCTCACCTGTCTCAATCATTTGATGTCACAACACTCCATCCGAACCAGCCGCACTCAAGCTCTTTTCTCTCAATTTCTCTCAATTCTTGTAAGTTTTCTTCCTAAATCCTTGTTCTTTCTTAATCAAAACGCACTCCTACACCTTTCTATCTTTTGAATCTTAACATTTAACTATGAAATCACTAGATTTGAGGTGTTCTAGGATGATGTCAGCATGGTGTTCTTAGGAACTTCATCTTTTGGCCTCAATCCACAAAGAACGACTTGAATCTGAAGGATTTCCATATGAATAAGCAAGGATCTTGCATAGATCTGAACATATTCACGGTGAAAAGGATTGAAAGATGGTTTTCCTAACTTTCTTTCAACTCTTTTACACTCAATGCACTCAAACCCGATGGAATCGGAGCTGGTTCTGATCTTCTACTCGTTCTTAGTGATGTATCAGTTCTAGATCCGAGATCTATTCAAGAGATAGTGATTTCAGGTTTGGACATGAACAACCGTCTTAAACCGTGCACTGTCGGACTAGGGTGATCCCTGTTCGGTCGGGTCACTGGGGACGAGATGGGGTTCCTATTGTTTAAACAAGCTATCATAACGCCTCATTCAGACTACGACACTTCTAACAGAATCAAGTGATAAGACGATCAGATCGACGGGACGGATCGTCGTCCGATCGAACTGTCGTCCGATCGGACTGCCATCCGATCGGATTGCACCTGGATTCAACACTAAACAATTTTCAACATGTACAATGCATCACCAGTTCTAGCGGATTGTCACCCGATCAGAAGCCTAACTGATGGGATGATGAGACTGCTATGAAGTTGTTCTCTGAGAAAAGTCTCACCGAACGGGCCGCCGTTTGATCGACCGACCTGAAGGGTAGAGATACTTCTCTGTTTTCAAAATACTACAACGAAAACTTCAAAAGTCAAACCATCATACACAAACACATCCTTACCAAACGAGTGTCGGTCCGACCGAGTGGCCATCCGAACGGATGACCACCCGAACGGATTGACGTTCGACCGAATGGCTATCCGGCCGGATTGCCATCCGCCCGGATCACCATTCTGCACTTGGTATTTTACACCGTTTTACGCGCCGCTTATCGTTTATACTATCGTTCTGATCAGGCTAATCTCGCTCTAAGCGCTCCCTTCAATCCATCGTCGCTGTGAGTATACTCGAACCCTTTTTGCTTTATGCACTTTTGGGTGTTACATAAGTTACTTATTCTAAATCACATCAAACACACTACGCTATACTTTAACGCGAACCGCTACTGCATGTTATACGTGACTCTATGAATGCTTGTTTGTTATGTTTACACATAGATTGCTGTCTACCTGCCTTAGCAACGATAGTACTATAGTTTGGACTCAGCACCTGTTCACTCAGGGGTTGTTAAGGACAATTACTTGCATGGTTCACAGTGGTGAATATGTTTTGCGAACTGCCTCGGGCAGTCAACTCGCAGTCATTGGTATCGATAGGATCATGTTGATAACCAACATGCCTCACATCACACGTTGTACGTGCTGGTTATGCGTAATCGATTTCGAACTCTATTATGCTATTATTAAACTTGTATGCTCACCTTTACACTATGTGTATTGACTTTTACTTTAACGTATGTGGCAGGTGCTTAAGATGCTAGGACGCCTTGTTTGCTGTGTGATGAAATCGAGGCTAGGAAAGAGTCCTAGAAACCAATAAACAAACTATCTATTTGTAAATCTGAGTTGTCGGAACATGTTATTATTTTTGAGATATCGCTATCTGTAATAACTTATTTTTGCTTGATGGGTTACGGTATGGGACATAATATTAACTATCCGGTAATGTAGTTATTATGGAATTTCTCATGAATAATCTGTTTCGCTCAGTGCCGCGCCCCGATGATTCCGCCATTGGTTGGGGTGTGACAGATTGGTATCAGAGCCATAACTATAGGGAATTAGACAAGACACGACCTAGTCCGGGTCGATGTCTTAGAAACGACCTAGACTATAGTTAAGTACCAACAGACCGACTTGTGCATACCCTGTAGGGGTTTTGTACAAGCTTACCTATTATTTCTCTCTCGCTATTCTCGCTTACACTACACTATCACTGCATTCAATTCTCGAGTGATTGGGTTGAGATTAGGTGTGAAAGCCGCAAACTTTCGACTAAATAACTTGTTCGACTCATATTTTATTTCCAAACAGGAGAATTTACGCTGAATCAGGAGTGAAATCCGCACTTCGACGCAAAATTTCCTCCCTATTTTATCAAAACAGGAACCAAGTTATTAAGTTAGGGGTGAAACCCGAATCTTGGTAACTTGATCCGTGTTCTATTTCGTTTTAGCCAGACTCACACCAAAGTCTCGACGGACTCCAACGACTTGAAGTCACACTTTCACTGGAAGGACGCGTGCCAATTGCCCGAATTGAGGCAAGAGCACAGTCCAGAAGGCCAAAGTGTGTACCAAAAGTCCTTGTGAATGGTCGAAACACTTTGGGAAGTCAACGTCTAATAGCCGCAGACAATCCATTCTCGATTTTTATGTGTTTAGATTCTAAGCTCGCAACTGCCGACTCTGATATTTGTCGCTTTTACATAGATCTTATTTGACTTTATGTGATTTTAAAATGTTATTTGTTAGCGTTTTGAGGTAACCAGTACGGTGGTACTGATGGTTTCGGTTACTCGCTTCTCGCTCCACCTAAACACACACAACTAGCACCACGCTAACAAATCGCTGGTACTTGTGGATGATCGCATGCTACGTTATACGCTATACTATACTACTCGCTGTGTACTCGACAATCGCAATCGTTATTTACGAATGCTCGCGGACTGTGAATGATAGGTTTCTGTATTCTGACTGCCTCTTGTGCTTCTGTGCTTTACATGCCTATGTGCTTCTGTGATTATGAACGTCTTTGCTATGTGAATATGTGTTTATGTGCCTATGTGTTTAAGAGATACGTGAACATGTTCCTGAGCTTTAGTAATATTAGGCGTGTGAGGTGAGATTCGATTATGTTATGTCTGACTCCCATGACGGTGTCTGTTGCAGACAATGTCATCATCTAGACCTCGTTACTCTCGACATGCTCGTCGAGAACAGAGAGACAAACGCCTTGCAGCACTCGTCGCTGATTCAGTAGCAAAATTCGTTCCGCAGATTTTTAGCGAGATAAACGAGAATGCTAGGAAATCTTCTGAGGATTCAAGGACTGAAACTCCTAAAGCTGCCTTTAGCTTCAAGCAGTTTAAAGCTTGCGGACCGAAAGAATTCACTGGCGAAGAAGGTCCTACGGCCTTATTTCAATGGTTCCATTCGATCGAGGTCACCCTGCGCCAGAGTGGTTGTCCCGATAATCTCCTCACTCTCAACGCGACCGGCGTCTTCCAATCCTGAGCTTTAGATTGGTGGACGGCCAAGAGAAACAAACGCGGAAATGACGCAGCTTATGGTTTGACGTGGGATGCGTTGAAGGACGTCATGTAACCCGATCGGGCTGCCACCCGATCGGACCAGCCACTCGATCGGCCAGCCTTTGTCCTTTTTGCCATTTTGGGAAACCCTATAAATACCTCACCTGTCTCAATCATTTGATGTCACAACACTCCATCTGAACCAGCCGCACTCAAGCTCTTTTCTCTCGATTTCTCTCAATTCTTGTAAGTTTTCTTCCTAAATCCTTGTACTTTCTTAATCTAAACGCACTCCTACACCTTTCTATCTTTTGAATCTTAAAATTTAACTATGAAATCACTAGATTTGAGGTGTTCTAGGATGATGTCAGCATGGTGTTCTTAGGAACGTCATGTTTTGGCCTCAATCCACCAAGAACGACTTGAATCTGAAGGATTTCCATATGAATAAGCAAGGATCTTGCATAGATCTGAACATATTCACGGTGAAAAGGATTGAAAGATGGTTTTCCTAACTTTCTTTCAACTCTTTTACACTCAATGCACTCAAACCTGATGGAATCGGAGCTGGTTCTGATCTTCTACTCGTTCTTAGTGATGTATCAGTTCTAGATCCGAGATCTATTCAAGAGATAGTGATTTCGGGTTTGGACATGAACAATCATCTTGAACCGTGCACTGTCAGACTAGGGTGATCCATGTTCGGTCGGGTCACTGGGGACGAGGTGGGGTTCCTATTGTTTAAACAAGCTATCATAACGCCTCATTCAGACTACGACACTTCAAACAGAATCAAGTGATAAGACGATCAGATCGACGGGACGCCTCATTCAGACTACGACACTTCAAACAGAATCAAGTGATAAGACGATCAGATCGACGGGACGGATCGTCGTCCGATCGGACTGCCGTCCGATCGGAATGCCATCCGATCGACCGGCTATCCGATCGGATTGCACCTGGATTCAACGCTAAACAATTTTCAACATGTTCAATGCATCACCAGTTCTAGCGGATTGTCACCCGGTCAGAAGCCTGTCTGATGGGATGATGAGACTGCTGTGAACTTGTTCTCTAAGAAAAGTCTCACCGAACGGGCCGCCGTCCGATCGAACCGTTGTTCGATCGACCGACCTGAAGGGTAGAGATACTTCTCTGTTTTCAAAATACTACAACGAAAACTTTAAAAGTCAAACCATCATACACAAACACATCCTTACCAAACGAGTGTTGATCCGACCGAGTAGCCATCCGAACGGATGACCACCCGAACGGATTGACGTCCGACCGAATGGCTATCCGGCCGGATTGCCATCCACTCGGATCACCATTCTGCACTTTGTATTTTACACCATTTTACGCGCCGCTTATCGTTTATGCTATCGTTCTGATCAGGCTAATCTCGCTCTAAGCGCTCCCTTCAATCCATCGTCGCTGTGAGTATACTCGAACCCTCTTTGCTTTATGCACTTTTGGGTGTTACATACGTTACTTATTCTAAATCACAGCAAACACCCTATGCTATACTTTAACGCGAACCGCTACTGCATGTTATACGTGACTCTGTGAATGCTTGTTTGTTATGTTTACACATTGATTGCTGTCTACCTGCCTTAGCAACGATAGTACTATAGTTTGGACTCAGCACCTGTTCACTCAGGGGGTTGTTAAGGACAATTACTTGCATGGTTCACAGTGGTGAATATGTTTTGCGAACTGCCTCAGGCAGTCAACCCGCATTCATTGGTATCGATAGGATCATGTTGATAACCAACATGCCTCACATCACACGTTGTACGTGCTGGTTATGCGTAATCGATTTCGAACTCTATTATGCTATTATTAAACTTGTATGTTCACCTTTACACTATGTATATTGACTTTTACTTTAACGTATGTGGCAGGTGCTTAAGATGCTAGGACGCCTTGTTTGCTGTGTGATGAAATCGAGGCTAGGAAAGAGTCCTAGAAACCAATAAACAAACTATCTATTTGTAAATCTGAGTTGTCGGAACATGTTATTGTTTTTGAGATATCGCTATCTGTAATAACTTATTTTTGCTTGATGGGTTACGGTATGGGACATATTATTAACTATCCGGTAATGTTGTTGTTATGGAATTTCTCATGAAAAATCTGTTTCGCTCAGTGCCGCGCCCCGATGATTCCGCCATCAGTTGGGGTGTGACAGCAATCACTTGAGACGGCTTAATAGCATACTCAAACTCAGAACCAGTCACTTGAGAGCTTTATATATTGTTTAGAGTTGACTCGGTAAGCACCGAACCAGTATCATCCACTTCTTCGGTGCTCTTAACATCTGTCTTATGTTCCCCTGAGACCTTGTCAAGATAACCATTAACATCCTTGGCAATGCCATTACTCACCAGGACCACAAGAGGATTAACAACAGATCTATTCTCGACATTCACATCGTCTTTACCACACTACCTCCGTAACACTTACTGGCATAGCCCCGTGAACAACGCCATTAGTCTCCGACATCAACGAATCAACAGTCACCCCTTCATTCTTAAACTGCTCAACATTAACACCACCTGCATCACCAAACTCACCAGCACTCACCTCGACACTCAGGTTCACAAACACATAGGCGGAATCGCTGTTTCCATTATAATTACCATTACCACTAACATTACAATCAACAATAGCAACACCACGGACTGCATTCACACCAGAACGACACTTCTCCTCCTCCACCTTATAAACCATCTCACTGCAAACAATTTCAGCTCCAGTCGTCATCTCGAAACCTTCGCAAATCCTTAACAGATTCGGATCCGGATTCTGTATGATCCAGATGCGAAAAATCAAATTGAACATAAACCAAACTGGAATCTACCAAATCAAATCATTGTACGACATTATAACAAAAACTCAAACGCAATCTACCATATTCTAACTACCTCACTCATAGATTTGTTGAAATTTGACAGAATCCTCAAATATATGATATGGGGCAAGATGTATTTGTAGATTAACCTATACAATAACAGTGTATCTTAAAAGAGCAGTTGGTATGCAACCATAATTCATTGCCTCCGTCTTCAGATTCTTAGCAAGTGAAATCATCTTGAATCGCTGGTCTCAGAGAAATACAAAAGTTGTACATCCTTCCTCCATAAACCTAGGGTTTTAATTTCAAAATTAGGAATACTCTGTAGGGGAGAGTGAGCTGGTTGTAGAGGAAGGCACTGGAACGGAGGGATGAGTAGGTAGAGTGAAAAGGATGCAGCTTGATGGCGGGATGAACAGGAATTGAAAATTTTCGGTGTATTTTGTGGGTGGGTAACTAAAGATGGTCACGTAAACTAATTTTAGTCACATTTTTTCCCATAACCATTGATAAGTTTTAGATACACATAAAAACTTATAAGTGGCTAATAAATATCACTTTTTAGTCACGTAAATTTGTAAGTGGCCATATATATATTATCTTTTAGCCATATCATTCAAAATCTATTGTGGCAGTTAGTAAAATTTGGCCATACTTTTCTACTGTGAGTGTGACTAGTGATTGTCACATATTTTTATTGAAAGTGTGACTAAAGGTTTGAAAATGATGTGTTTTCGTCACATGAAGTTAAAAATTATACAAATATTGTGACAGTAGGTCACATTTGGCCACACTTTTCGAGTTGTGGCAAGACTGGCTAGTAAATGTCACATTTTTTTAAAAAAGTGTGACTAAATGTTTTGAGTTGCGATACAATGGTCACATTAATAACAAAATGTGTGTCTAAAATGTTTTAAAATATTATAAATGACATTTAGCCACACATTTAGTCAAAACTGTGGTAGGCTTGTGTTTGAAAAAGTGTGGCTAAAGCCCAATTTTGGCGTAGTGTTAAGAGAACGTACTCTTTTTGGCTTTTCGTGATACTTTCGACTTAAAGCATCAGCTACTACATTAGCCTTTCCTACATGATACTGGATATTAAAGTTGAAATCACTAAGAATTTCCATCCAGCGTCTTTGTCTCATATTTAACTCTTTCTGCCCGAAAACATACCTTAAACTCTTATGATCAGTGAAAATGGTAAACTTACTACCGTAAAGGTAATGTCTCCAAATTTTCAGGGCAAAAATTATGGCTCCTAATTCTAGATCATGGGTTGAATAATTCTCTTCATGATTCTTAAGTTGTCTAGATGCATAGGCTATAACCTTTTGGCGTTGCATCAACACACATCCATAACCTAACTTAGAAGCATCACAATAGACTACAAAGTCTTCAGTTCCTTCTGGTAATGCTAGTATGGGTGTGTTGGTTAATCTTTGCTTAAGAATTCTAAAGGCTTCTTCTTGTTTTGATCCCCATTCAAACTTAACAGATTTACAGGTTAGCTTAGTTAAAGGAATGGCTATTCTAGAAAAATCTCGAATAAATCTTCTATAATAATCGGCCAATCCTAAGAAACTTCTAACCTTAGTTGGTGATTCAGGGGTTTTCCACTTGGTAATTGCCTCGATCTTGGTGGGATCTACATGAATTCCTTGATGATTGACTAAATGTCCAAGAAACTGTACCTGTTCTAACCAAAACTCACACTTCAAAAATTTTGCATATAGCTTTTCTTTCCTTAATAAACTTAAACGTGCGTGCAAATGCTCTGCATGTTCCCTTTTACTCTTAGAGTAAATGAGAATATCATCTATGAAGACAATTATGAATTTATCTAAATATGGCTTACATATTCGGTTCATCATGTCCATAAATGCAGCTGGGGCATTGGTTAAACCAAATGGCATGACAGTAAATTCATAATGACCATACCTTGTTCTAAAAGCGGTCTTAGGAATGTCCTCTTCCTGTACCTTTAATTGATGATATCCTGATCGTAAATCGATTTTAGAGAAAAATCGAGCTCCTTGCAATTGATCGAACAGATCATCGATTCTTGGTAATGGATACGATTCTTAATCGTGACTTTGTTCAATTCCCGGTAATCGATGCACATACGCATAGATCCGTCTTTCTTTTTAACAAATAAGATCGGTGCTCCCCATGGCGATAAGCTTGGCTGTATGAATCATTTCTCCAACAATTCGTCTAATTGTTTCTTTAGTTCCTGCATTTCTGCGGGTGCCAAACGGTAAGGTGCTTTGGCGATTGGTGCTGTTCTTGGTAGCAGGTGGATCCTGAATTCGACTTCCCTGTCAGACGGTAGTCCCGGTAATTCTTCTGGAAATACATCTGAAAACTGAGATACTACAGGAATATCTTTTAATTCCTTTCCTTTAGTGTTAGTGATTATGGAAATCAAATACACTAATGATCCTTTTCTTACATAACTTGTTGTTTTCATCACAGAGATGAATTTTGTAGGTCTAGATGGCTTATCTCCTTTAATTGTGATCTTTTCACCCCTTGGTGAATTTACTTGGATTGACTTTTGATCACATAAAATACTGGCCTTATTGGCTACTAACCAATCCATTCCTAATACAACATCAAATCCTGCCAGATTCATTGGATAAAGGTTTGCAATAAACTTTTGATTTAAAAATTCTATTCTTGCTCCCTGCAAGATTTCAGAAATCATAATGGTTTCCCCATTTGTTGTCTCTACTAGACATTCTTGTAGGAGTTTAGTTAATGGTTGATTGAGAAGTTTGCAAAATGAAGTATTAATAAAACTTTGGTTTGCATCAGAGTCAAATAATACTTTAGCAAAAACCTCATTAACTAAAATCGTACCTGCTATCACGTCCGGAATCATCTTGGCTTCATCTGCCGTCAAAACAAATGCTCTAGCATTTTTGGTAGTCTTATTGTTTGTGGCTGGAGCTAGTTTTGGACAGTTCGGCTTGATGTGACCTTTTTCTCCACAGTTGAAGCACATTCCATTATTAGGTTTCTTCCTACAATCTTCTTCCTTGTGTCCTGGTATCTTGCAGAAATTGCAGTAAGTGGAGCATCTTCCTGAATGCTTCTTCTTGCAGGCCTTACAATAAGGTGCAGAGGTAGAACCTACATTTTTCCCACGATTGGAATTACCGTAGCGAAATTCCTGGGTAAGCCTTTGGGCTAGGTTTCTCCTCTGGTCTTCTTCTCGTGTACGTACTAACTCATCAGTCAAGGTGTTTGCTTGTTTTACAGCTTCTTCTATAGTTTTGAGGTCTAGCCGCCTTGACTACATGCCTAATCTCACCGATTAATCCCCAGATGTAACGGGATATTAAAACTGGTTCAGGTGATGCAAGGGACTGTACTATTCTAGCATATTCAAAGAATAACGTAGTGTAACCCTTACTATCCACTCCGGTCATTCTAAGGTTTAAGAACTTATTTGCTATCTGTTCTTTTTCATTGGGAGGGAAAAATTTCCTTTCTACCATATTTTTAAATTCTTCTCATTCCATATTGTAAATCCTGTCTCTTCCCCTAGACTGGAGGATAGTGTTCCACCATTCTAAAGCTGAGTTCATAAACAAATTGGAAGCAAACATTATTTTATCCTCTTCTGCGCACTTGCTTATTTTTAAGACTGCCTCAGTCTTTTCTATCCAGCGTAGAGCTGCAATGGCTCCTTCATTGCCCGAGAATTCCATTGGTTTACAAGACCAGAATTCTTTATAAGAACAACCATAAGACATGGTCCTTCTTCTTTTGGGAATGGGCACTTGAAGTATGGGTCCATTGTTCACGCTGTGTTCAGGTTTAGTTGGTCGTTTACTATCACGGTTACTTTTATTATCAGCGTCCCTAATAATTTGGATAATAAATGGCATTGCGTCTATAATTCCTTGTGCCACTATGTGTTACTGTTATACACTGGGTTTCCATTGTTATCATTGTTTGGATTATCATTATTCGGGTTATTGTCATTCTGGTTTTCCGGGTTATTATCCGGATTCTCTTGATTCACTTGGTCAGCCATCTGAATTTTAAACATTTACCACGTATTAATATCACAAGATAGTATTTAATACAACTAATCGTATGACAGGCATATTGATCAAAAGCGTCAAACATTGTGACTTACTCTTTCTTATATATAGTATGCATCTAATACAAACTAATACTGGAATTTAAAATTACAATACTATTAGGCATCAATAGCTATTGTCTAAGTTTTTTTTTCAAACATACACACATATTATATATTATTATTATTATTATTATTATTATTATTATTATTATTACTACTACCACCACCGTTACTGATATGGGTTCATCCAGAACTCCATATTACGCTCGTCATACTTCCAGACGAGTCGTTCTCCGACCTGCCCCATCCTCTCGCTACTTTCTAAAATCTCCTCTCTGAATGTTCGGAGCTCTTGCACATTTTCTGCACTCATTGGGGGTACAGGTGCTGGGACTGGGTTTGGGAACTGGGGCATGGGTTCCTGGTAAGGATAAGGATTCTCTAAAATTTCCCTAATGTATTGGTCATTATCATAGTAGGGATCTAGAGGGTCCAAACCTGGGTAGGCTGCTAGATTCGGCATGGGTTCATCTTCTGGTATTGGGTAACGTTGAACATAGTCCCTATTGTCATCTAACCACGGATCGTAATCTGGGTCTAAGGGATTGGGTGCTGGTACCCTAGGTATCTCCATTGGGTCAAAGTCATGCATTTGGATTTGGTTTTCTGGGTTGTTTTCGATTTCCATTGGTTGGGTGGGAAACGGTAAAGGCTGGGGTGCTATGAGTTGCTCCAGGTTAGGGTCCCCAGCTGTGGTTGCTAAAATATGGAAGTTTGCTAAACTCCTATTGAGCATATCCTGAGTGTTAGCATCTGTCTCTCGCTTAATGGTTGCTAAGGCTCGCTGTTGTTATAACTTTTTCATTCTTTTCCTACGTTCATGCGCTCTTCTACTGAACCATCCTATCTTTTTAGGAGGGAATGGCTCTTCAGACTGAGCCTTAAACACAAATATCCCATCTTCATTGTCAGCTGAATACCCTGAGAGGGCAGGCTGTGAAGAGGTGCCTTCGCTCCTAGGTGAGCTGGACAACTGACGGTAGGCGTCGGTAGGTCCTTGGTCGCTCATACTGTAAACTAACAAATAGTCAAATAACACACAACAATAATATACAGATTTGCATGAAATCTCGTAGATTATTTCCTAACATATAATATTTTGGTGTCAGCAGAACACTTCTGTGGCTGAATCCGTGGCTTAGCTCTGATACCACCTTCTGTCGCAACCCCCGTCCCCTAACTACCCGGGAACGGGTGGCCGCAGCCAACTTTGGTGGTATCTGGTGTTTTTATCATTTTGGCAGCGGAATTCACCTCAGGACCGTAGTTAGGAAATATTTTATCAGAGTAAAATACCACGCTTTTATAACATTCACGTATGGGAAATTCCCAAGTTTCAAGTACACATATTTTCATAGGGATAAACCCAAATTTATTTAAATAAAACATCTCTTTATTTAGGTAACTTTTATAGCCACTTTTCCAAGCCTTCAGTGCTGTCCAGCTGGCTTCTATTTGGCTTTCACATTTTGTTACCTGAAACGTGTTTAAAAACATTTTGTCAGTGGGAAATACTGGTGAGTGAATCCCAGTTTAATCAAAATAGGTTTTTAACAGTTTACAGCATTGAGGGCGGTTGCGCAATTACATTTGTTTCCATCTACTTTAATTACCACCCTCAGTACTGTCAACCCGACTTGTGGTCATGTTACTACTCACAGTGTAGTAACAAATTTTGTATACAAAACCCCAACATACCGACGATAATTGTAGAATACAAATACTAAATCACTGTTTAATGTATTATTAATTAAGTGAGGTTTTGTAAGAACAATTTGCAAAAAAGGAGATTACTCACATTGCTGTCTTAAGGTTTTCTTTAAGGATTTCCTGCTGATTATCTATAAATTACACAAATGCACACGCGTTAGTATAATAACCCAATATTTACATTAGTAATACCCTCCCCGAGACGGTATTCCAACGACTACGTCGGGCAGAACCACGACAGCCGTTACGGAACCCTGGATCAATCAGGCAGCGTATCTAATACGTAACCGGGGTTATGATACTTACAACGGGGAAGAACTTCGCTATTTACGGGGTATTATATCCGAGAATAACTTATACTATGTAAATTTTCGAGAGAGAAAGAAATGTGGTGCGAGTTGGGACTGAAGGCCGAAGGTCTCTATTTATAGGGCCTGATTTGCAGTTCCTCGCGGCCCACAAAGACTCAAAGGTCTTCTTACGTGGCCCGCGACATAGTGGTAGTAGGGCCTAGCTTGTCCGGGTCATCACACTAGGTCCAACACGTTGCTGCCACGTGGCAGCTCAGGGTGTCGCCCTGGTGACTGGCTGTCGCGCACCGCGTAGGAGGTAGCCAAGGGCTACGTGGCCTGCGAGCACCCTATTTTCTGGTTTTTATTTTATTTTTGCAAAATTAAAGGTATTTTGGGCTCGGTTTTCATATACAGGGTATGGTTTAAGACATATAGGGACACTTTAAATATATTAGGGGTGTCGAAAAATATTTTGGAGGGTTGTTATACTCCCCGAAACATATTTATTCACAAAAACCGTTTCTACCCGAAACATATATAATTATCAAATCCGTATACATTTTATATAACAAAAGGTATGTTTTATTCGAAAACATCTTTAAACCTTTTAAGGCGTGTTCTTCCCCCAAAACATATATAAAACAGTAAAAAGAGGGGGTTTAGTGACACTCACCTTTGGGTGCGTATTATAAATAGCGCAATCCCACAATTTCATTTCTACACGTCCTAATATACATAGGAACGATTTATCAATCAATATATATAGCACAAAATTCCTAAGTTTCTCCGAATCTTAGAATTTTCACATAACTTTGAGATTTTCTCAAAAAGTTATTATTTTTTATTATGTTGGCACATTAATATATATATGAGTTCATATATATATATATATATATATATTTAAGATTTTTCAACTTGAACGATTTTATTGGTGACCCTTATCATGTAAATCCGTTAACACTCCCGTTTATACGTAATATATCTGCGATTTGCGCGTCGTGATATATATACATAAACGTGCACATATACTAAATATCATAACTCGCGAAATCTCATTAACTTATTCATTTTATCATTTTTAAAGCACGTAAACATGAAATAACTTATCAAGTTAACATATGTATCAATTTTCATGCTCGACAAACAAGTTACACATTTAACGCGATTTTATCGATTCTACCGCTTTAAGCGCACAAGTGTACATGCATAGTCTAAATTTCCGATATCATGTCAACACTTAACATATTATCATATACACATATCTAAATCACATAACACATTTTAACACATAAGGTTCACCCATAAATAACCCATACTAGTGTACATTGTAAAACGCGTATTTTAGCGATTTGGTAACGTTTTCGGGCGTTGGAAGTCACGTATGACTAACCAAACACCAAGTAAACTTAATATAAGTTAAAATACTTATTTTTATACTAAAAATATCAGTTTACTTACTGATCTAAAATAGTTTCGTAAAAATCCTTCGAAAAGCCGATTTTTAACCGTTTTACCGCATAGTTTTGCGTCAAACGTTACCATAACCATCCCAAATCATAACGACTTGATATTTTAACATAATCCATGTTATTTACTGATTAAAATGATGGTTATAATCATATTAATGCAGTTTTCATGTAAGTCACATAAATCATGCGATTTCACGTATTTTATAACTTTTTAAGCACCATGTACAACTTGCAAAGCTAGTAAACTTTATGACAAAGTTTCATGCTATTATAACACTTAAAATATTAATATTTTTAGTGTTTAGAATCTGATTAAAAATCTTTTTTATCAAATCATATCTAAATCATCATTTCATGATCATATATCAACATGCATGCTTAAGTACAAGCATCTAATGCCCCCATAACATGTCAAAATCAACTTGCATTTACTTAAATGCATCTACACATTTATTTAACTCATGTTTTAATAATCCAAACATTCCAATATTCATATGATCATCATCCATTCATTTATCATAAATGCAAGACATATACATACATTCTTACACATCTAAGATTTTTAACATCAAAAATTCACATGCAAGCGAAGCTCTGCCTCGTTGTAAGTATTATAACCCCAGATCCGTCATGGGGCGCGAGCCGCCATACGATCAGCCCTATAAAAGGGGCGATCGAGCTCAGTTCATTCTCGTTCATAATTTTCTTTATTTCTCAAATCTCTAGTAGTCTAAACTCTCGGGTATTATACCCTTATAAAGCGAAGCTCTGCCTCGTTGTAAGTATTATAACCCCCGATCACGTATTTGTTACCCTACCCTATTGATCTAGGGCTCCTTAACGCATGTCAAGGCTCTGCCTGACTCAGTCGTTGGAGTTCTGTCTCGTGTTGTACGACTAATGTGATTTGCTTTATCTTACTAACACGTGTGCATTGTTAATTTTAATAGATAATAACCAGGAGAATCACCAGGAAGCTATAGTAGTATCACCTAAGTCAGCAATGTGAGTACATCTTATTTTTGTCACCTTTTTGTGAGTTATTCCCCCTTTTGTACACCTTTTTGTAAAAACCTCAAATGTTTTCAATTATACTTAACAATGATTGAGTCTATGTATTCTACAATTGCTGCCGGTATGTTGGGGTTTTGTATACATTATTTGAAATCCGTTACTATTGGACAAAGAGTTAGCCAATGAATAACATGACCCACAAGTCAGGATTGACAGTACTGAATGAGTATATTGGTAGATATAAACATTGTAATCGCTCTCAATACTGTAAAGTTATAAAAACTGTTTTGATTAAATTCGGATGCACTCGCCAGTATTTCTTGCTGATAAAATATTTTTAAAACACGTTTCAGGTAACTTAATGTGAAGCTAATAGAAGCCAGCTGGAGAGCACTGAAGGCTTAAAGTTGTGGTTATAAAAGTTACCAAATAAGAAAAGGAGTTTATGTTTTCAATAATTTGGGTTTACCCCTACAAATGTATTGTCAAATGAAACTTGGGTTTTATCCCATTTATTGTTATAAAAGTTTGGTGTTTAACTCTGATAAAAATATTTCCTAACTATGGTCCTGATGTATAAATTCTGCTGCCAAATTAATAAACACCGATACCACCCGCTCTGAGAGTGTCCCGCGGCCGCCCGCTCCCGGGGCAGGGGTCGGGGGCTGCGACAATTGGCATGATAGAAGAAGAAGGAACAGTGACGGAGGAGAGAGAAAAGATATGGTTTTATGGAAACAAACGAGGAAAATTACTAATTTACCCTCATGTGCAAGACACATGTTCAGACTTAAGGGTGTAAGGGGTGATCACCTCTTAAGGAGAGGTAAACTTTCCACCCACCTAATCACGTCTTGTCTTGTCATGTCAATTCCCCTCTCTAAATCCCCTCTTACAGTAAAACATAAGGAGTGGTCAACTCTCTTGGGGAGAGGTAAACTATTTTCTTTTTTATTATAAAAAAAAACCAAAGAAAACATTGTGATTTGTTTGAAAGCAGCCAACGATCAAAAAAATGCCTCACCCCATACGGTAAATAATCACCAATCCACCATTCCCTCTCGCGGTAAACAAGGTCCCCGCATTAGTTTACCGCTCCACCCCTAACTTAAAATTTCAACCTAGTTAGTGGTAAAGGACCTAAGCTGTAACGAGTTTTAATAATAAAGGATTGTGATTGTAATTATTAAAGTTAAAGGGTGTGACAAATGGCAATAAACCGGCAATTCCGTACAAACTAATCATTATTTTATTTACATAATCTCACGCATTTAGCGTAATTTAATTACGTAACAGTGTTGTTAATTGGATAACAAGGTTAGGACAAGGAAACAATGCTAAAACATATGTTGGTTTTTGCCACATTGCGAAATCAGGCAAACAATGTCCTAAAAGTGTTGGTAGAAAGTGTCACGTGCACTATTCACGGTTACACTATTCATGCCAGCAAACCGTGAAATCAGACCGAAACACTGAAAAACGACACTCAGATAACATAACGGAGTCCATTTATATAAGAAAACATTATTATGAAAACACATCTTGCAAAGAAACAAGACTTTCCGGTATAACGCCCTAATCTCAAAAATGTCTATTTCGGTTAAAAATATAGCACTTTTAACTTGTCCGAACCTATAACAAAGCATTTCCGGGACTTCAAAATTATGTCACTTGATGAAAAACACACTAAAACATTTTAAGGATATCAATGAGATGACCAGAATCATAAGCTTCCGATATTATTTCGCTATGCATTAAAAACTAGTCCGCTAGCGAACCGACGAGCTAGTAAGCAGTATTTCTGTCATCGTAACAACCAAATGAAAACTCTAGTGAACTAGTTAAGCCTAATTTGGAACTCGGAACCACTTCCTACATCGGTCGGATGCGCTATCACAACTCGCGGAATTTCTTGTCGGTACGACATAAAAGTACCGTAAACGAGCCGACGACGAAACGAAAAGCATTCTAAGTATCAAAACATGATTTTTACTAGTTTAGTGAACTAGTTAATAATAATTTTGGTTCTGAATCACTAATTGCCTCCTAATGGTGAAAGATTACCCTTAATCACCATACTTTACTTAAGTACCAAAATATCTAGATTTTTATAACTTTTTATAAAAAAGATTACACTTAACCCCCCCCCCCCCCCCTTTTGATGTGGCCGAAAATAGGTGGGCCCCACACCACTTGATTTGTTTGAAAAATGAGGATTAGAAGTATGGAGCTAGTAGTTGTTGATGACTAGAAATATAAGCATGATTATAAGACATTATACACCATTTCACCCATCATTTATACACCTTACAAAACACACACAACTCTCTCAACTCTCCTCTCTTGATCTCGGCTGAAAGGGGCAGCCAAAACACCACCATTAAGCCACCATTAAACACCACTTTACACACACTTTAAAGCCTAAAAAGATCATCTACACATGGGATAAACATGGAGCTTCATTAGGAGCACTTTTGGAGCTTAAATGTCTTCTTATTTTCTTGTCTAACTAGTGCAATCTTGTAAGTCTTCAAACCACCATTTTTAAGCTCCTTATTACTTGTAGATTATAGAAGTACAAGTTGATTATCTTGAAACTAAAGAAAAATATAACCAAAAACCCTAATCTCAAAGCTAATAAACACTAAATCTAACCATATTATGTGTTGTTATGTGTAGATTAGTGTAGTTAGTTTGTGTGACCTTGTTATTTATGATGATATTTGCTAATATTAGTGAGTTAAGGTTTATGTTTATGATGATCTTGTGGGTATATTCTTGTAGTATTCAAGATTAGTGTTCATCTCACCATGATGAACCTAAATATATGATTTAAACATGGATATGTTTAAATCTTGAAAGATCATCATACTCACTTTCATGAACTAAATATGTGTTTTAAAGATTTCAAAAAGAAACAAGAGTTTAAAAGGGTTTACAACCTAATCTTGGAAGATTAGTAGACTTTAATTTTACAAGACTAGTAAAAGACTTGATTATTACAAAATATCATTATAAAAAGCCTTGTAATCAAAGGGGTTAAAGTGTGAAACTTGATTTGAATTTATGGAAAAAATGATTTATTTAAAAGTCTAGCAAAAATATGAAAATTATTTGTCATAATCAAGTTGTTAAAATACACTTGTTAAGTTCATGGAAATGAGGGATTAAAGTGTATATTATCATGTAAGTAAAGTTGAGGTATTGAAAATTGATTTGGAGAATTGATTATGATTATGGGTTAAACAGGGTTTAAACGCGTTTTTATAACGTGGGAAACGTCATAGTTTTAGGGGAAACTATGGCGAATTTTTCTAAAAATCTAATCGCGATTAAAGAGGGGATTAAAGGGTGATTAACGATGTTAAACGCAATTAGTGGTCATAAACGTCATTTGGAAACCTTAATGAGAATATTTAAGTCTTAAATATTCAATAAGTTTTATGAACTTAAACTTATTCTTTTACAAAAATAAATGCTTAAAAATGTAACCATATATGTATATATAATTTTTGGTAAAAATTATATATTTTTGGAAACTTGTTAAGTGCATGTAATATGTGTATGTAATAGATACCCATAGGGTGATCAAAATAAATATACATACATGTTCCTACATGGTCCAAGAAATGCTAGTAAATCGGACAATTAAATAGAATGGCCGAAATGTAAATACATAACACTTGATGACGACAAATTGGGCGTATCGACACTGCGAACAAGTGCTACCAAGTCGAGTCTAAAATAACATATTTTAGACGTTAAAACGAGCACTTATATAAGTGACCAATAACAAGAATCCGGAAAGTCGAAAACTATAAAAATTACCAAGTATTTTTCATAGGAAAAATGAACTTATTAAAAGTTTACTACTTGGTAACATTTTGGTAAAAATTGCAAGATTATGTTAATGGACTCATAAAGTTAGAATTGGGCCTATCAAAGCTAGTAATGGGCTAGGCCCAAATTCCTTAATACATGGGCTTGGGCCCAATAACAATATAACATGGGCTCGGCCCAATAACACTAAAGACATGGGTTGGGCCCAATAACATAGATAACATGGGATCGGCCCAATGACATGGGCTCGGCCCAATAACATTAAAACATGGTTTAAATACGATAACATAGATGACATGGGCTCGGCCCAATGACATGGGCTCGGCCCAATGACATGAGCAAAGGCTCAATGACATGCGTGCACTGCACGAGGACATGTGAAGAACGAAGCTCGTTCACACATAAGTCAATACACATAAAATACATGAATACGCTTATGAATTCAATACGTATAGAATATATGTATATACATAACAATCGAGCGAGTAAACTATCAACGCTCTAAAATACAAAGTTGTTCCAAAGATGACAAACGAGAACATAATAAAGAATTCAAGATGAACAACTTGTACGAGGTCCGAAAGACCTAGTGTCTAACGAGATTAGTACACATGTAGGTTATTGACACGTACGGACGCTCACTTCGATATCATAATACACGGAACGCAAACTTGTGAGTTCATGTCCCTCCTTTCACTGATTTCAATGTTTTGTTTTCAAAAACATCGAGGGGAAATACATGCTAAAACTATTGGTATGTTAGTTACGGAGTAGTAGATAACATGATCAATGTGCATAAGTAGGATGATAACATTAGTAACCATTAATCACTTAGTGACCAAGGTGCAAAAGGTGTAGATCTATTGGGCTTGAGGCACACCCCACTCCTAGTTGTTAACCGTGGAGTGCTTTTGTGATCCCAAATGATAACAAAGTGTTCTCGGTTTGGTTATTTACTTATGGTACATTATGTCAGGGGCTCGCTACCCACTGATAGATCCTTAACAGACTCCATGAATGAATCAGAACATACCATGATTACAAGATTTCATTTTCATGAATACTACGATTACAGGATTTCATTTTCATGAATACTACGATTACAAGATTTCATTTTCATGAATACTACGATTACAAGATCTCATTTTCATGAATACTATGATTACAAGATTTCATTTTCATGAATACTACGATTACATATGATAACAAAAACTGCATGAACTCGCTCAACTTTTGTTGACTTTTTAAAACTACATGTATTTCAGCAAAACAAGTCTTGAGCCGGTGATACATGATTGGATGCAATGATTACCTTTCTTACGTCACACGCAACACGCTTCCGCAACTAGCAGGGTGTGACAGATTGGTATCAGAGCTCCGATTGTATTGAACCGGGGAAAAACTTTTATTAAAGTTTGGTCTACAATCACTGAAGGGCTCTCAGATGAAAACAAAGTCGATAACATTACAAAAGTGATTTCAAAAGTATGACAAAAGGTTTTCATTGTGTCACTATAACATGAGGATCTATCACGCGGGCTCAATCATATGTAACGAATAAGAATCAATGCATGGGTAGTCTATAAGGAATAGACATGAAAACATTAGGAAGTACATGTGAAACACGAGAACAAAAACAGCATGAGATTTAGTGATTATACATATAATGTATTTATATATGTGTTGTACGGAATATTTTGCCATGAACGAAAATACCTGTGACTACGAATTCTATTGTTACACTTGACTCACGTGGTCAGAATGATGACCTCGCGTCAATTACGAAGCTTATGGCGGATGTGGTCCCTGTAAGAGACCCTAAAGCATTGATCCCCTGGAAGATGGTTGTTTTCCGTCGGATGGTATATGTCCGGCTTCGGTAGTGACGACGAGGCGGAGGTGGCGGCCTTGGACAACAACTCTACTAGTGGGACGAGGTCCCTGAGATTCATGCTATTCGGGATTGATGACACTCTCGTCCAGACAAGGAAGATGAAGTACTCATCTTTAAGGTGCCCCTCCAGTTGTGATTGTTACGGATTTTTTTTATTTCTATATCGGATAACATTGTGCCTTTTCACGAATAATGACAATGGGCGTTAGCACGTGGACCATCACGAAGGTCCCTTCTATGTTATGGGTATATAAACAATAGTGTCCTTTCTTCGACTGATCGTTTGTTTTGAACAAGAGATTGCTAGGGTGACCATGCAAGACAATTTATTATTATGGGGGCCCACATAATAACAAATTGTAGTGCATAGGGAATCCTGGTGGGCTCTGCGGGTCAAGCTAACGATCACTATCCATTCAAAATTCTTAAGTTGTTCAAGTTTCTATCTAGTAGAACACTAACCAGGATGGTTACTATAGCACTCTACGATACAGGAGGACCACATGTATTATTCGTACCTAGCATTCGGTTTATAACACGAGTCGTTTGAGACTAGTCGTTGAAAGCAAACAAAACGTGTTGGCCGCTCATGGAGGATTTTCCTCAACATTCTTAGATTTCTTGTACATGGGCTGGTTCTTTGGTGTCTATGACACCTTACCTTATCTTAGTTATCTGAGATGATTACATTAAACTCTGTTGTTTGATATTTGTCTTATTCCAAGGGATACTATGGCATGAGCCAAGCTACAACCCCTTCATTGTATTATTCGACATCTATGGAAATTATAACAATTTTGTCAAAGCTTGTGGAGCTCAAGGAGTATCAACGTATTCGTCACACGGGCTAGTGCGGCGAAGGATTTTTCCTACTTTGGGCGATTGAGATCCAGGAAGTATGGGATACACGTTGTAAAAATTGGAGACGACCATTTGGTTTCTCCTCCTCAACGAATTACTTCTTTTCCCATTTAGGCACATGGCTAATACACTCAAGAGGTACTATGCATTTTGGAATGCATTTATTCATGAATATCATTGTTCAAACATACCGGAGCAACGCTGTCTTGAGGTTTCCATGACCAATCACATTCTTAATTCTTAGGTGCATGATAGGCTATATCTGTCCAAATAAAAGCCTAGACCCAATGATACTATGTATCGGAAACAACGTGGCGTCGACAAGAAAATCTACGCCTAGAAGAGGGTCAGTTAATCAGCGCCCTACTATTAAAGTTGAACTAAAGGTCATATGGAACAACATGAGGCTGTCGAGTCGACACTAGTGATGGTACTGATGGTACCGGTAGTTCAAGTGGTTCAAATCCCGATGGGACGAGAATGAGTGGCAATGCCACACTTGGAGATGCAATCACACCAGATTTTAATCCTAAGGCTTTTCCGGATTATAAGTCGCGAGACCTCATTGATACAGAAGGTGTGGTGAGTTCTATCCGCTAGATAAAGACAAGGAAGTCAGTTAACCTTGCTAATAAATGTACTCCTATGTAAACGTTTTGGTAAACGAATAGCCTTCTGTTGAATGAGGCGTTAACTTGGTGGAATCTCCAAGTGCAAACTATAGGGAGTAATACAACAAAGAGGTTATTGTGGGAAGAACTCAAGAATCTTAAGCGAGAAGAGTATTGCTCGCTAGTGGAAAAATTCCAAGTTTGGGAACCGAGCTCTAGAACTCGATCATGATTTGAGCTAATGTTGTTAGTTACCCCGACGCCTCTACAATCTGTCAAGGATTGATTGCATATTGGATAACACTCGAATCCAAACGCACTGAGCGCTACATTTGGGGTTTAGCCCTGAGATCCGAATCATGATCACATCATGTCACCCTACCTAGATTTATTTTCAAGTAACTCTCTCAGTTAGTCTCACCAAGGATGTGGTGAGGATGGGGGACTGCCCAAGGAGGGTGTTTAGAGAAAGAGAAATCCCGTGACAAGCAAAGCGAAGGTGATTACTGCCATAATCGATGCTCACATTAAGAAGTATGCTAATAACTTGTCAAAATTCGGAATGAGATAGGTGAAACTTTCATCATGAGGGCACTTGCAAAAGTGACAAGAGTAGCAGTGTGGTGAGACTTGGCACAAAACAGAAACTAATGAGTTAGCTATATTTAAGAATGAACGAGGTGGTTTTTACTATAGCAAGGAGGTCACTACGAGCATGGATGGTTAAGGATGAATCAAGCTAGTGAGTAAGCAAGTCTAGGGGTATGCTCTACTCTACAACCATCATGTATCAATTCTTTGGATACCAACATCGGCTTAACTTAGTGTCTTTAGATACTAAGCATATACACAAATTAGAGTCATGTAGGTTAAACATCTCTTGCTCTATCAAGTTAGCTAATGAGGAATTAGCGAAGTTGATGCGTGTGTGGTGGTATATAATTTTAAGTATATTTTAAGCCCTTTTTACACGTTAGTCAAGTTTTAAATTTATAAAACACGATATTTTACTAACACCAAACACACATATGGGCAAGTGCACCCATCGTGAGCGTAGTATAGTGTTGGCAAGATACCGAGGTCGTCCAAGGACACAAGAGCTTTTAGTACCAGTTTATCCTCAACGTCTAATCAAATCAAAAGTTTAGAAAAGGTTTTAAACAAGAAAAATAAAACTAACTAAAATGCTGAAAAATAAAATAAAAATAAAAATAGATAGACAAGATGAATCACTTGGCTCCGACTCGTGTTTAGTGTAACCTTTGATTATTTCCACACTTTCGCACTATTTAAGAGATTATCTTAGTTATTGTAGTAGGCCCCTCTTTTGAAGGTGACGTTACCCTCAACCCAGTAGTTTGAGTCAGCAAGGATACAATCCTAAAGGGTCGGATTATTGAAAGATAATTAATTAAGTTATTAATGCGTATTATGGTAGGCCCCTCTTTTGAAGGTGACGTTACCCTCGGCTAAGTAGTCTGAGTCAGCAGGGATACAGTCCTAAGTAGTCGGGTTAAAGTATTAATAGTAGCTTACATATGAGGGGATCAAAGAGTTTGGACCCCCTCCATCCAATACCGGTGGGTATTGAAGGAGGTCCTACTAAATTTGACCCAGGTCCTTGCAGGATCTATACACTGAACAAGGCAAGACTCTTACCAAACAGTTCCCTTAACCCCCGACCAGGTAGCTAACATACCTCCATATAGACCGTGGAGATATGAATGGTGAAAATCTTTTATTTTATATAGACAGTAAAATAATGCCAAGACACCACGGACAAACGATAAGGAAGAATCACCTTCAACATAAGAAACTAGTTATTAAAGTCATTAATACATAACTAAGTAAAAAGTGCGAAAAGATTAAAAATAAAAAGTATTACACTACACACTTTGTCTTCACCAAGAGATGTAAGAGACTTAGGCAAACATGGCCTTGATTGTCAAGAACTCTTACGATCAATCTTGGATCCCGAGACGACTCACACACTCTATGATGGACAATGGATGATTGTGGTGGTGGATGATGGTGTTGTGATGGTGGTGGGTGGTGGGTGAAGTGTGAGAGAGGTGGTGTGCCAAGAGATGGTTTGCAAATGAGCCAAGCACCCATATTTATAGCCTGAACAGTAGCTCGGGCACGGCCCCGTGTCCATCCTCCTTCTCTGTCTTCATTAATTGCTCGTGTCTGCATTAGTTGACCACGGCCCCGTGTCCGCTGGGCACGACCCTGTGTGCAGAAGCATATCTGTACTATCAAGATTTGCCTGGATTCTGCAAATCTTATAATTGACCACGGCCCCGTGTCCGCTGAGCACGGCCCCGTGGTGGGCGATAGAAGCTTCTACAGCTTTGTCTTTTATGCTGACACTTGGGCACGACCCCGTGTTCACTGAGCACGGGGCGTGTTCAGCCTTCTGTTCTCTTGTTTTGCTTGGGAAGATGCTTTCGGGGAGGTCGGGCATGCCACGTTTGTTCCTTTTCTTGTATTTATGTTAGATTTAGCTGCCTTTTTGCTTCTTTTATTAATTTGAGCTCATTTAATCCTGAAAATACAAAAGGAAGACAAAAGCACACTTTTTCCAACATTAGTACTAAAAAAGGGTTAGTTTTATGCCACAATTGATGTAATTTATATGTTGCATTTTGCACACATCAAATACCCCCACACTTGAATCTTTACTTATCCTCAAGCAAAACTCTTTATAATATGGCTTTACATTCCCAAATGGAATAGGTAGAAGATAAGGTTTTTGGGCTTGTCATAGAGTGTCGGGATTTCCAAGATTCTTTATCAAGTTGTATTTTTATTTATTTACAATCCTATTCGTCATGATTTATTTAAAACTTTTCATAAGATAAATTACTTATTAGAGCATAACATGCCTCTTTAAAATTCTATTTATATACTAGTTCACATACCTCACGGGGGATCACTCAACACTCGGCCGAAGATGTATTTTAGTGAATCACTCGAGAGCGGCATGGAACTTACTCCTACCATAGGCTTGCCAAGCAACCAATCCTCCTCCTTTTTAACTATATACCTTTGTAAATATCAAGAGGACTTTTGGGTGAAGGGTTAGGCTTGGGTTAAAGGTAGGTGGTTGGGTTAGTGGTTAGTAGAAAATGGCGAAAAAGCGTAAAAAGCGTCGGTTTTCGTAAGATTTTTTTTTGCACTTTTTTTATTTGGATGAAGCTATTTTTCAAACAAAGTTATTTTTGATGAACTTGCTTGTTTATTTCTTTTGCTTCATCATCAACATTTTTTTTTTTTGAAAAGTCATACGAAAAACCGAGCTTGTTACTAAAACAAAGGGTTAAAAAAAAGGTTTTTGGTGGGTGAAAGGGTGTTTGGTTTGGGTTAAGAAATGAAAAGGTTTAGGCTCAAAGGGGTTAACTAGGGGGATTTTGGGTAGGTGGTAAAAAAAAAGAAAAATAATGGTGTAGAAATAAAAAGGGTTAGTCCTAATGCCTCCATCATTTACTTACTCGGGTTTAAGTTGGTAAGGACCGGGAATGTATCGTCGTGGCAAGTTCTAGAGTTGTAAGAACCAAGCGGCTATTCACACAAGAAACGAAAAATGAGCATTTAGTTTAGAGATATGTATTTGTATGCTCAATAAAGGCTCAAAACTCACTTTTGTGGGAATGGGTTTTTATGTGATCAAGTATATATATAATTAAATTTTAACTAAACTTGTCATGCCTTTTCATAATTTTCTTATGTTGGTTCTTTTTATCACGATGCTATCGGTTGTAAATTTGTAAAGATATAACCTTTTTAGAATTTTGAGATTCCCAAATTAAACCTAGACAAGTAAAAAAATGAAATTTTTTGAAAAAATTTGGGGTGATTAGCGGTTCCAATAGAGTTTTGTGTAAGGCTTGTAATTAGGACTTGCAAGATTCAAAGTTTTAGCATCCCCCCCCCCCACACTTAAATTACACATTGTCCTCAATGTGTCCCAAAAATAAGTTTTTAGGTTGATTGAATGTGTAAAAGGTGTGAAAATGCAAAATTTTATGTTACTGGGCGTCTGAACACGACCCCGTGGTGTCCGGGCACGGCCCCGTGTTCAGTTGCCAGTAACAAAAAGTTGAAAAAAGAAACAGAAGCCTGGGCACGGGGGCGTGTTGGGTGAACACGGCCCGTGTCCAGTTTACCTGAACTGGGCATTTTCTGCAGACTGTGCAACACGGGGCCGTGTTGGGCGGGCACGGCCCGTGCTGAACCTGCTGTAATAAAGAAAATTTGTCGGATGGCCCTGTTTTCGTGCATGGGGTGCTGGTCAAAGTTTCCCTTGTTATCCTTCACCATCCCAAGTGTGTTTTACAACATCATCCAAACACCAAATTAGCTAAAACCATCATTCATTAAGTCATAGAGAGTTACAAAATAGTCATAAAGGTTAAAATACTAGATAGTTAGGTCAAAGAAACACAAGAAATCTAAACCTAGAAGTTCTAGCCTACTACTTATTTTATTAGAAAAATTTCCGAAAAGATAAATCCCTCGGTTAGATGTGGCTTGAAAAACTTCTTTCTCCGAGCATGGGTTCCTCACACGTCGGCGAGCCATTCTTCTCTCTCCCTAGGGAGAAGAAAGGGGGGCTCATTGGCATTGGTTTGAGGGGGTGCAACCTCCACCGGGACTTCTTATAGATCTTCAAGAGGAGGTTCCGCTGGAATGTCGTCCCAACCGGTAGGATTGTTGATTCCAAGTGCTAGGTTCCAATCCTCTTGAGGGAGGATTGGTTCCATGGGAGTTGTTACAAGAATGTTTAACCTCTGGTGCAAGAGGTTTATTTCTTGAAAACTGTTTTCCAATCCCACCATAAGATAATTTATACGGTCTATTAGGACCTCCTCTACCGAAGTCATCTCGTCAAGAGCTTCACGTAATGCCATCACGTAACGTACGAGAGTCGCTTCGATTGATGACCTTCTCTCCCTTCGACTGTTTCTGGAGAGCGTAGAAGAAGTTCCAATGTTTTTACTAGACATTCTACGAAAACAAACCATAAATAGTTCATTTTAAATGAAACAGTACATCGGACACGGCCCCGTGCTCAATGAGCACGGCCCCGTGTTCAACTTTCTGCAGATTTTTGGAACAAGGAATTTTGGAGTTTTAAATTATTTTTCCAACTTATGAAGCATTTTTGAACAGAAATAACTTAAAACAATGTTGTACAACTTATTTTTAGCAAGATTCCTTGGACAAAAAATCTAATAATCAACACAACAAATCTTGAGAGCAAGCTTCAATGGAGGTGTTGAGACAAGAAAGATGAAGAAGAAGGCAATGGATAAAAGAGGAAAGGACAACATGTTTGTTAGAACCTTCCTTTAGAAAATACCTAGGATGGTAGGTGAGAAGATCCTCTCAAATCTGTGTCCCTGGATGGTCCAAATGTGCAGGATTCTTGGCTGCATTTATAGAAAACGACAGCATGCTGGATACGGCCCCGTGTCGACTGGACACGGCCCCGTGTGCAGGCAAGATCCTGACACATTTTGTCCGTATTCTGACTAAAAGTCAGAAAGGAATCTTTTGGTGGACACAGGGGCGTGTTGACCTGGGCACGGCCCCGTGTCGAAAGGCTGTTTATGAAGTTTGTCTATTTTTAAGGAACATTTTCCAGATCGAGCGGTTCCTTACTGGATGGAACAACCCCAAAGTGCCTAAGATACCTTAATTGCTCTAGATTAAGACGAGAACGCAAGAGGTTTTCGGTGAGGGTGATTCCTATGCTATATGTAGGTGGACAAGTCCAACCCTTTCTCGGGCTCTCGTTAAAGAAGGTGTATGCCGAATCGCTCAGGTCTATGTATGCATCGAACGAAGTCGATGGGGAGTCCTTCACGGCACAATCGACACAGGGACGACTATCGCTCAAGTCCTCACTAGGGTTAGAGGTAACGTTGGTAACAACGAAGTTGTTTTTATGCGATCCCAATAATTCTTCTTGGTTATCGTCTTGAGATAAATTATTCAAATCTATCCTAAGTTCTTTTAACCAATTAAGAATTAGATCTTCCATTTGAAATAGTTCATCAAGAAGCATTTCTCCTAGAAGATCCGGTTGAGAGCATTCGAGGGAGAGATAAGGATTATTTTTACTTCCGCCCCTCTTAAGGCTACATGAAAACAATGGGTCTATATAGTGGGGCTTATAATTAAGAAAATAACATTATAATTCTTTATGAGAGCCACCACATATTTGACACCACGTACCATAAGAGTGCCGAAAGTAAAAAATATCATTATCACTCATGTTTGTGTCTGAAATTACCAACCGTCGGGATCTTACGGTTCTGTTTTCAGTAACTGAATCTTGGGCACGGGGCGTGTTGGGTGGGCACGGCCCCGTGTTCAGCTTACTGTCTGACTTAAAACAGGATCGCCAGTTCCAATGATTGGGCACGGGGCGTGTTCAGCGGGCACGGCCCGTGCTGAGTTCTGCAGAAGCTGAAAAACTAAGAAAAATCCTAAAAAAATAGAAAAATAAGAAAAACGATTAGGCCGTTGATTCCCAACTTTCTTAAAATCCTTGTGTCCCAAGCAGCGGCGCTAAAAACTTGATGCGTGTGTGGTGGTATATAATTTTAAGTATATTTTAAGCCCTTTTTACACGTTAATCAAGTTTTAAATTTATAAAACACAATATTTTACTAACACCAAACACACATATGGGCAAGTGCACCCATCGTGAGCATAGTATAGTGTTGGCAAGATACCGAGGTCGTCCAAGGACACAAGAGCTTTTAGTACCGGTTTATCCTCAACGTCTAATCAAATCAAAAGTTTAGAAAAGGTTTTAAACAAGAAAAATAAAACTAACTAAAATGCTGAAAAATAAAATAAAAATAAAAACAGATAGACAAGATGAATCACTTGGCTCCGACTCGTGTTTAGTGTAACCTTTGATTATTTCCGCACTTTCGCACTATTTAAGAGATTATCTTAGTTATTGTAGTAGGCCCCTCTTTTGAAGGTGACGTTACCCTCAACCCAGTAGTTTGAGTCAGCAAGGATACAATCCTAAAGGGTCAGATTATTGAAAGATAATTAATTAAGTTATTAATGCGTATTATGGTAGGCCCCTCTTTTGAAGGTGACGTTACCCTCGGCTAAGTAGTCTGAGTCAGCAGAGATACAGTCCTAAGTAGCCGGGTTAAAGTATTAATAGTAGCTTACATATGAGGGGATCAAAGAGTTTGGACCCCCGCCATCCAATACCGGTGGGTATTGAAGGAGGTCCTACTAAATTTGACCCAGGTCCTTGCAGGATCTATACACTGAACAAGGCAAGACTCTTACCAAACAGTTCCCTTAACCCCCGACCAGGTAGCCAACATACCTCCATATAGACCGTGGAGATATGAATGGTGAAAATCTTTTATTTTATATAGACAGTAAAATAATGCCAAGACACCACGGACAAACGATAAGGAAGAATCACCTTCAACATAAGAAACTAGTTATTAAAGTCATTAATACATAACCAAGTAAAAAGTGCGAAAAGATTAAAAATAAAAAGTATTACACTAGACACTTTGTCTTCACCAAGTGATGTAAGAGACTTAGGCAAACATGGCCTTGATTGTCAAGAACTCTTACGATCAATCTTGGATCCCGAGACGACTCACACACTCTATGATGGACAATGGATGATGGTGGTGGATGATGGTGTTGTGATGGTGGTGGGTGGTGGGTGGTGGGTGAAGTGTGAGAGAGGTGGTGTGCCAAGGGATGGTTTGCAAATGATCCAAGCACCCATATTTATAGCCTGAACAGTAGCTCGGGCACGGCCCCGTGTCCAGTGGGCACGGCCCCGTGTCCATCCTCCTTCTCTGTCTTCATTAATTGCTCTTGTCTGCATTAGTTGACCACGGCCCCGTGTCCGCTGGGCACGACCCTGTGTGCAGAAGCATATCTGTACTATCAAGATTTCCCTGGATTCTGCGAATCTTATAGTTGACCACGACCCCGTATTCGCTGAGCACGGCCCCGTGGTGGGCGATAGAAGCTTCTACAGCTTTGTCTTTTATGCTGACACTTGGGCACGACCCCGTGTTCATTGAGCACGGGGCGTGTTCAGCCTTCTGTTCTCTTGTTTTGCTTGGGAAGATGCTTTCGGGGAGGTCGGGCATGCCACGTTTGTTCCTTTTCTTGTATTTATGTTAGATTTAGCTGCCTTTTTGCTTCTTTTGTTAATTTGAGTTCATTTAATCCTGAAAATACAAAAGGAAGACAAAAGCACACTTTTTCCAACATTAGTACTAAAAAGGGTTAGTTTTATGCCACAATTGATGTAATTTATATGTTGCATTTTGCACACATCAGAAGTCATGTGAAGTCATTAAGGGTCACCGATACATTCCTATCAACCGACCCGTTGCATCCATGTTGTTTAACACCGGTGTCGGTATTAGCTTCATCCCCATAAAATTCAAAGTATGCTTGGCCGAGTCAAGTAAACAAGACGTCCTCCCATTCAATAGGATTGACCAATGGTAAATTAGTCAAGTCAGGAAAGACATCAAAGGATGCACACTCAAACTTGGAGCATGAAAATTCAGTAACGACTTTTCACTCATTCAATTTGGTTGTTACGACTTAACTTTTGGCATAGACCGGTTGGCCGACAACCGAGCAGAAGTAGTTGTGCTGCGAAAACTATTATTCTTTTCCCCCTGTCTGACGAGAGAACATCTTTTGGTGCACGGAGAGAAACACGACACACGGCTGCTGACCAACAACTGTATGAAGGCTTGGAAGAGTCTGAGAACAGGATGCATCGCCTTTCTTGTCCATGTGGTCGACAAGAAGGCCGAGTAGCGCAAGGTGGAGGACATCCCTGTGGTAAGGGAATACCCTGAAGTCTTTCCAGAAGACTTGCCGGGACTACCTCCGCAGCGACAAGTCGAATTCAGTATCGATCTTGTGCCAGGAGCTGCACCGATGGCGAAAGCTTCATATAGACTCGCACCATCGGAGATGCAGGAATTATCTACTCAGCTTCAGGAATTGTTTGACAAAGGATTCAATAGACCGAGTTTCTCACCTTGGGGAGCTCCGGTGCTATTTGTCAAGAAGAAAGACGGAACCTTTCGGATGTGTATAGATTACCGAGAACTGAACAAGTTAACCATAAAGAACCGGTATCCTTTACCAAGGATTGACGACTTGTTCGATCAGTTACAAGGTTCTAGCTTCTATTCCAAAATTGATCTAAGATCCGGACACCATCAGCTGAGGATCCAAGAGGAAAGCATTCCTATGACAGCGTTCAGGACTCGCTATGGGCATTACGAGTTCCTTGTTATGCCTTTCGGGCAAACAAACGCTCCTGCCGTATTCATGGATTTGATGAATCGGGTATGTAAGCCATATCTCGACAAGTTCGTGATCGTATTCATTGATAACATTTTAATATACTCACGAACCAAGGCGGAACATGAACAACACTTTAGAACTATTCTAGAGCTACTTAAGAAAGAACAATTGTATGCCAATTTCTCAAAATGCGAATTTTGGATTCGCGAGGTCCAATTTCTCGGTCACGTTGTGAATGAGAATGGAATACATGTGGACCCAGCAAAGATAGAAGCCATAAAGAACTTAAACGCTCCCAAGACCCCAACGGAAGTAAGACAATTTCTAGGCTTAGCGGGATACTATCGTAGATTCATTGAGAATTTCTCTAAAATTGCTCAACCGCTAACCTCGCTCACTCAAAAGGATAGAAAGTTTGATTGGGGTGAAAAACAAGAAACGGCATTCCAATTACTTAAAGATAAACTATGCCAAGCGCCAATCTTATCACTCCCTGACGGTACTGATGACTTCGTTGTGTACTGTGATGCAACACGTCAAGGCTTGGGCTGCTTGTTAATGCAACGTGAAAAAGTCATCGCGTACGCGTCGCGACAGTTAAGAGTTCATGAAAAGAACTATACCACTCATGACCTGGAATTAGGCGTAGTGGTATTTGCTTTAAAGATTTGGCGCCATTATCTTTATGGTACTAAGTGTACCATATTCACAGACCATAAAAGTCTTCAACATATATTCAATCAAAAAGAATTAAACATGCGCCAGCGGCGATGGGTAGAATTGTTGAATGACTATGACTGTGAAATCAAGTACCATCCGGGCAAAGCAAATGTTGTGGCGGATGCTTTGAGCTGGAAATAGCGAGTCAAAACTTTACGAGTACGAGCTTTAGAGTTAACCATTCAGATGAACTTCACTACTCATGTGCACGATGCACAACTAGAAGCTCTAAAGCCGGAGAACATTCAAGAAGAATCCTTGCGAGGATTAGAGAAACAACTGGAAGAGATCAAAGATGGCACAAGGTACTTCATGGGAAGAATCTGGATTCCTTACTTTGGCGGATTGCGAGACTTAGTGTTGGATGAAGCACATAAGTCAAAATATTCAATACATCCAGGATCTGATAAGATGTATCAGGATGCAAAGGAATCTTACTGGTGGCCTAATCTCAAAGGAGATATTGCGACCTACGTTTGGAAATGCCTAGCTTATGCAAAGGTCAAGGCCGAGTATCAAAAGCCATCTGGACTATTACAACAACCCGAGATTCCCGTTTGGAAATGGTAACATATATCAATGGATTTCATTACAGGACTCCCACGGACCTCTCGAGGTCATGAGATGATTTGGGTTATCGTCGATCGATTAACCAAGTCAGCTCACTTCTTGCCAATTCGCGAGAAAGACAGTACAGAGAAGTTAGCTGAGCTTTATCTCAAAGAAATAATAGCACGTCAAGGAGTACCTATTTCAATAATCTTGGATCGCGATGGTCGCTTTGTATCAAGAATATGGCAATCATTTCAGGAATCGCTTGGATCTCGTTTGGATCTAAGCACATCATTTCATCCGCAAACCGATGGACAAAGTGAACGAACCATCCAAACGTTGGAGGACATGCTTCGCGCCTGTGTGATGGATTTGGGCAGAAACTGGGATACTCATTTACCGCTAGTGGAGTTTTCCTATAATAGCAGTTATCACACAAGCATCAAAGTCGCCCCATACGAAGCACTATACGGACGGAAGTGCCGATCACCGCTGTGTTGGACGGAAGTCGGAGACAAACAACTCATTGGCCCTGAACTAGTCCAAGAGACTACTGACAAGATAGCAAAGATACGAGATCGTATCAAAGCGGGTCGTGACAGACAAAAGAGCTACGGGGACAGAAGACGTAAACCATTAGTCTTCGAGGTCGGAGACAAAGTCTTACTGAAAGTCTCACCTTGGAAAGGCGTAGCTAGATTCGAGAAACACGGAAAACTAAACCCGAGATACATTGGGCCATTCGAAATTCTAGAAAAGATCGGTACCGTCGCGTACAAGTTGAAACTGCCAGAAGAACTCAGTAACGTACACGACACATTTCATGTGTCGAATCTTAAGAAAAGTCCAACAAATGAAAACAGTTACCATCCTAGCGGATGGAATTCACGTAGACGACTGACTCCAGTTTACCGAAGAACCTGTTTAGGTTATGGACTGGAAAGTCCACAAGACAAGGAGAAGTTGTATTAAACTAGTAAAGGTCCGCTGGAACTCACGTCACGAACCCGAGAATACATGGGAATGTGGAGTTCAGATCAATACAAAGTACTCCTCCACCTGGTCGAGAAGAGTCCTTTAAAGGATAACTCAACGTGAATTTCGGGATGAAATTCTTTTTGACAGGGGGAGAATGTGACAAATGGCAATAAACCGGCAATTCCGTACAAACTAATCACTATTTTATTTACATAATCTCATGCATTTAGCGTAATTTAATTACGTAACAATGTCGTTAATTGGATAACAAGGTTAGGACAAGGAAACAATGCTAAAACATATGTTGGTTTTCGCCAAATTGCGAAATCAGACAAACAATGTCCTAAAAGTGTTGGTAGAAAGTGCCACGTGCACTATTCACGGTTACACTATTCATGCCAGCAAACCGTGAAATCGGACCGAATTATTGAAAAACGACACTCGAATAACACAACGGAGTCCATTTATATAAGAAAACATTATTATGAAAACACATCTTGCAAAGAAACAAGACTTTCCGGTATAACGCCCTAATCTCAAAAATGTCTATTTCGGCTAAAAATATAGCACTTTTAACTTGTCCGAACCTATAACAAAGCATTTCCGGGACTTCGGAATTATGTCACTTGATGAAAAACACACTAAAACATTTTAAGGATATCAATGAGATGACCAGAATCATAAGCTTCCGATATTATATCGCTATGCATTAAACTAGTCCGTTAGCGAACCGACGAGCTAGTAAGCAGTATTTCTGTTATCGTAACAACCAAATGAAAACTCTAGTGAACTAGTTAAGCCCAATTTGGAACTCGGAACCACTTCCTACATCGTTCGGATGCGCTATCACAACTCGCGGAATTTCTTGTCGGTACGACATAAAAGTACCGTAAACGAGCCGACGACGAAACGAAAAGCATTCTAAGTATCAAAACATGATTTTTTACTAGTTTAGTGAACTAGTTAATAATAATTTTGGTTTCGAATCACTAATTGCCCCCTAATGGTGAAAGATTACCCCTAATCACCATACTTTACTTAAGTACCAAAATATCTAGATTTTTATAACTTTTTATAAAAAAAAATTACACTTAACCCCCCCCCCCTTTTTGATGTGGCCGAAAATAGGTGGGCCCCACACCACTTGATTTGTTTGAAAAATGAGGATTAGAAGTATGGAGCTAGTAGTTGTTGATGACTAGAAATATGAGCAGGATTATAAGACATTATACACCATTTCACCCATCATTTTTACACCTTACAAAACACACACAACTCTCTCAACTCTCCTCTCTTGATCTCGGCTGAAAGGGGCAGCCAAAACACCACCATTAAGCCACCATTAAACACCACTTTACACTCACTTTAAAGCCTAAAAAGAACATCTACACATGGGATAAACATGGAGCTTCATTAGGAGCACTTTTGGAGCTTAAATGTCTTCTTATTTTCTTGTCTAACTAGTGCAATCTTGTAAGTCTTCAAACCACCATTTTTAAGCTCCTTATTACTTGTAGACTATAGAAGTACAAGTTGATTATCTTGAAACTAAAGAAAAATATAACCAAAAATCCTAATCTCAAAGCTAATAAACACTAAATCTAACCATATTATGTGTTGTTATGTGTAGATTAGTGTAGTTAGTTTGTGTGACCTTGTTATTTATGATGATATTTGCTAATACTAGTGAATTAAGGTTTATGTTTATGATGATCTTGTGGGTATATTCTTATAGTATTCAAGATTATTGTTCATCTCACCATGATGAACCTAAATATATGATTTAAACATGGATATGTTTAAATCTTGAAAGATCATCATACTCACTTTCATGAACTAAATATGTGTTTTAAAGATTTCAAAAAGAAACAAGAGTTTAAAAGGGTTTACAACCTAATCTTGGAAGATTAGTAGACTTTGATTTTACAAGACTAGTTAAAAAACTTAATTATTACAAAATATCATTATAAAAAGCCTTGTAATCAAAGGGGTTAAAGTGTGAAACTTGATTTGAATTTATGGCAAAAATGATTTATTTAAAAGTCTAGCAAAAATATGAAAATTATTTGTCATAATCAAGTTGTTAAAATACACTTGTTAAGTTCATGGAAATGAGGGATTAAAGTGTATATTATCATGTAAGTAAAGTTGAGGTACTGAAAATTGATTTGGAGAATTGATTATGATTATGGGTTAAACATGGTTTAAACGCGTTTTTATAACGTGGGAAACGTCATAGTTTTAGGGGAAACTATGGCGAATTTTTCTAAAAATCTAATCACGATTAAAGAGAGGATTAAAGGGTGATTAACGATGTTAAACGCGATTAGTGGTCATAAACATCATTTGGAAACCTTAATGAGAATATTTAAGTCTTAAATATTCAATAAGTTTTATGAACTTAAACTTATTTTTTTACAAAAATAAATGGTTAAAAATGTAACCATATATGTATATATAATTTTTGGTAAAAATTATATATTTTTGGAAACTTGTTAAGTGCATGTAATATGTGCTATATATGTGTATGTATTAGATACCCATAGGGAGATCAAAATAAATATACATACATGTTCCTACATGGTCCAAGAAATGCTAGTGAATTGGACAATTAAATAGAATGGCCGAAATGGAAATACATAACACTTGATGACGACAAATTGGGCGTATCGACACTGCGAACAAGTACTACCAAGTCGAGTCTAAAATAACATATTTTAGACGTTAAAACGAGCACTTATATAAGTGACCAATAACAAGAATCCGGAAAGTCGAAAACTATAAAAATTACCAAGTATTTTTCATAGGAAAAATGAACTTATTAAAAGTTTACTACTTGGTAACATTTTGGTAAAAAATTGCAAGATTATGTTAATGGACTCATAAAGTTAGGATTGGGCCTATCAAAGCTAGTAAAGGGCTAGGCCCAAATTCCTTAATACATGGGCTTGGGCCCAATAACAATATAACATGGGCTCGGCCCAATAACACCAAAGACATGGGTTGGGCCCAATAACATAGATAACATGGGCTCAGCCCAATAACATTAAAACATGGTTTAAATACGATAACATAGATGACATGGGCTCGGCCCAATGACATGGGCTCGGCCCAATGACATGGGCTCGGCCCAATGACATGAGCAAAGGCTCAATGACATGCGTGCACTGCACGAGGACATGTGAAGAACGAAGCCCGTTCACACATAAGTCAATACACATAAAATACATGAATACGCTTATGAATTCAATACGTATAGAATATATGTATATACAAAACAATCGAGCGAGTAAACTATCAACGCTCTAAAATACAAAGTTGTTCCAAAGATGACAAACGAGAACATAATAAAGAATTCAAGATGAACAACTTGTACGAGGTCCGAAAGACCTAGTGTCTAACGAGAATAGTACACATGTAGGTTATTGACACGTACGGACGCTCACTTCGATATCATAATACACGGAACGCAAACTTGTGAGTTCATGTCCCTCCTTTCACTGATTTCAATGTTTTGTTTTCAAAAACATCGAGGGGAAATACATGCTAAAACTATTGGTATGTTAGTTACGGAGTAGTAGATAACATGATCAATGTGCATAAGTAGGATGATAACATTAGTAACCATTAATCACTTAGTGACCAAGGTGCAAAAGGTGTAGATCTATTGGGCTTGAGGCACGCCCCACTCCTAGTTGTTAACCGTGGAGTGCTTTTGTGATCCCAAATGATAACAAAGTGTTCTCGGTTTGGTTATTTACTTATGGTACATTATGTCAGGGGCTCGCTACCCACTGATAGATCCTTAACAGACTCCATGAATGAATCAGAACATACCATGATTACAAGATTTCATTTTCATGAATACTACGATTACAGGATTTCATTTTCATGAATACTACGATTACAAGATTTCATTTTCATGAATACTACGATTACAAGATCTCATTTTCATGAATACTATGATTACAAGATTTCATTTTCATGAATACTATGATTACATATGATAACAAAAACTGCATGAACTCGCTCAATTTTTGTTGACTTTTTAAAACTACATGTATTTCAGCAAAACAAGTCTTGAGCCGGTGATACATGATTGGATGCAATGATTACCTTTCTTACGACACACGCAACACGCTTCCGCAACTAGCAGGGTGTGACAGATTGGTATCAGAGCTCCGATTGTAGTGAACCGGGGAAAAACTTTTATTAAAGTTTGGTCTACAATCACCGAAGGGCTCTCACATGAAAACAAAGTCGATAACATTACAAAAGTGATTTCAAAAGTATGACAAAAGGTTTTCATTGTGTCACTATAACATGAGGATCTATCACGCGGGCTCAATCGTATGTAACGAATAAGAATCAATGCATGGGTAGTCTATAAGGAATAGACATGAAAACATTAGGAAGTACATGTGAAACACGAGAACAAAAACAGCATGAGATTTAGTGATTATATATATAATGTATTTATATATGTGTTGTACGGAATATTTTGCCATGAACGAAAATACCTGTGACTACGAATTCTATTGTTACACTTGACTCACGTGGTGAGAATGATGACCTCACATCAATTACGAAGCTTATGGCGGATGTGGTCCCTGCAACAGACCCTAAAGCATTGATCCCGTGGAAGATGGTTGTTTTCCGTCAGATGGTATATGTCCGGCTTCGGTAGTGACGACGAGGCGGAGGTGGCGGCCTTGGACAACAACTCTACTAGTGGGACGAGGTCCCTGAGATTCAAGCTAATCGGGATTGATGACACTCTCGTCCAGACAAGGAAGATGAAGTACTCATCTTTAAGGTGCCCCTCCAGTTGTGATTGTTACGGATTTTTTTTTATTTCTATTTCGGCTAACATTGTGCCTTTTCACGAATAATGACAATGGGCGTTAGCACGTGGACCATCACGAAGGTCCCTTCTATGTTAAGGGTATATAAACAATAGTGTCCTTTCTTCGACTGATCATTTGTTTTGAACGAGAGAATGCTAGGGTGACCATGCAGGACAATTTATTATTACGGGGGCCCACGTAATAACAAATTGTAGTGCATGGGGAATCCTGGTGGGCTATGCGGGTCAAGCTAACGATCACTATCCATTCGAAATTCTTAAGTTGTTCGAGTTTCTATCTAGTAGAACACTAACCGGGATGGTTACTATAGCACTCTACGATACAGGAGGACCACATGTGTTGCTATGCACATGAGGTTTCTTGGACCTATCTAAGAAGGCTTTTAAAATGAATTTTGTCGTAAATGCACCTAGAATCCCATCTTTTGCAAAATTTGAATTATACATTATCAGGGATAACCGGATTTTAGCATATCAGATGTTTATAAAATAGATTAGGGTCTTGGGATTCATAACTAGGTCGCTCAGAGGTATTAATTAACATGTCGACACTGTTAAATCCTACCATACATCTTTAGCACGTTTGCCTTACATGACACGTGTCTTTATTTTATTGGGTATGATTTTACGAGGTGTTACACGAAGACAGCCCCTTCGTACGAAGGCACTAATGTCGTTTTAGCCCGTTTTAATCCGCATATTTCAATAATCTGATCCAACATTCCTTCACATCAGTAATCTTATATCCTCGTTTAACCATTTCAGCATAATCTCAAGACTTCATCAACTCCGCTCGCGGTTTACGTGTAATTTCTACGCAAAACTTTGAGTATATGTCACACCCCCAAATCCCACCTAGGGCATGTCCCTATTAGACGTGTGACGTACCAACAATGAGCCACTAATTACATCGAACACGTACAGGTTTAAAATAAACTCTTTAGTTATAAATAAAATACCATCGACAAATGTAAATGAAAACCAAAGTATTCAGCGGAAGCAAAATCAAACAGTTTTGAAATCAATGTATTGAATCAAGAAACCAATAAGATAAGTTCATCCAGTAGACCCATGACCACTCCCGCTACTCCAGACAGCAAGTTCCAATGCAATTCAGCTAACGACCTACAAGCATGCAAACAAGTGTGTCAGACGACGCTGGTGAGTTCAAAGTTTTGTTACCGAGTTTAGTTACCAGTCACATGTATAAAACAGTTTAACAAGTTGATTTGATGTTGTTATTAACTCGATTACCGCAGTGGCTACAAGATATGAATGCCCAACCCCAATGCCTCTTTCAAGGCATTGGTCAAGTGGTCGAGGTAATTAGCTCAACTAATAACCTCGAGTAGATGTAGGGGGTCTTACATGATACAAGTTGTGATTGCCCAACCCCAATGTCTCTATCGAAACATTGGTCATGCTTTAAGGAAATTAGTTCACGCCCGTCCTCCCCGGTACGGTGTGAGGGTGCCAAACCTAATAGCGCTATCAACTAATAACCTCGTTGCCTCCTCGGCAACTGTCGGTAGATGTAAGGGGTCTTACGAGATAGATACTGAGTACAATAACAAACATCCCAATAAACACGCATTCCTCCCCAGAACGTTACCTGATATCCCTCCCCGGGATGCATGGTTGAGAAAAGCAGTGAACTCACCTTGGTTTGCTCGGTATGATGTGTTACTTGTTCACACTTAAACCATCACAGCCTATGGTATTCACGTATGCGAGATTAGTTTACATTCATAAGGTTTACGTATGAATCATAATCATAGTGTGTGTATGCAACAATCACCAAATGACACATAACAATTATTCTACTCATGTATATCCAAACCCACATGTAAGATTTGTATCGATAATTCAATAGTCAAGTGATTAGCTTCGGGCTGTCACACTATGTAATGTGAATTACTAACAAAGCATATGAAATAAAACAACACTATTAATTATTGTGAATATAGGATATCTTTAATAAAAATAGCCGACAACATCAAATTAGTGATAAGATTTCATTGGGCCTTTCAACTCAATCACATGGATTGTGTGTAGTGGGTCACATGACTTCTGATGCCTAAATAATAAAGTCCACTATCTAACAATTTCGAGTAACCTACTGACCATCTCAATTATCATTCCTCTTGGACTTCTAATGCACGAACTATAATTGCTTTCCACACCCTATCATTATTATCATAATCTAATAGCATGTATTTAGTTTTTCGAGTAGCCTTAACTACCACTGTCGAATCAGAACAAAAACATAATCACTACCACATAATTACACTAACTACTTTAACATAAAACCTAGAACAATAATCAGATTGTTAACCATATATTAAATCATATAAGTCATCATTATAACAACAAGTCCCTTATTATAGGAATATTAATTAATATGTCTAACCATTCCTGTTTGATTCATTCACAAATACTATTTGATAACACCCATCATTATTTAGAATTTCATGCCAATCAATTACATAATCACGACAATCAGCAAGTAATCAACAAGAATTACAACAAGTTCCATATGTTACGATTTTCATATATTACGGTGCAACATAACCCTAATCAACGAGGATTACAAACATATAAACAACAAGGAATGAGAGTAATCAAACTAACCGAAAGCTCGAATAAGGGAACTACTGTTTCGAAGGAGTGGGGCTGCCGACGTCCTCAATGAACGAGAGGGAAGGGTATCTACTGTCGACAATGTCTTTGGAGAATTAGGGTTGCCACAAGTTGCATAATGATACCTCTATTCTATTTACGTATACATACTAATAAGGTGGGGATTGGACTTAAGTGATTTGGCCCAATGAGCATGCATAGGCTAACCATAGCCCACATACATGTCGTGTATGTGTGTGTTTGCACTCAAAACCCTCGCAGCCCAAAAACATAAATAACGGCCCAATTACAATGTGTACAAATCCAATATTAACAAAAAAAAATTATACTAGCCACAAGAAAAGGAATGAATAACGAGAGATTTGGATCACAGGATTAAACGACACTGACCTGAAAGTTTGGGTTGTCACATCATCCCCAACTTGTAAGAAATTTCGTCCCGAAATTTGACAAGTAAGCACAGAAGAGTGAAGCGATAGAAACTCTAATTAAACTATATGTAATACTACACAAATAATCAAGCATTACACACCATCACTAAGCATCCAGATAACTGCACCACGTAAAACAGGATTGCGAAATCAGTTGGGTGCCACATCATCCCCAACTTGAAAGGGAATTTCGTCCCGAAACCGAAATTCGCCAATGATATCAAAAGTTGATTCCACCGTTTGAACAATCGGGGATAACAGAGCTTCACCTGATCTTTGCGTTCTCACAGGAACTTCGGTCCACGTCTTGAGTTCCAACGAACTCTCACGATTGAAATTCGACTATGTTAACAGTGGGTTCCTCAACAAGGGTATCACAAGTGTTGCGTCGAACAGACGCTTCTTTAGGTTCGAGACATAAATGACATCGTGTATGTTACCTAATTCGTCAGGTAACTCGAGTTCATGAGCCATATCATCAATCCGTTCCAGAATCCAAATGTCCCAGTGTTCCGCAAACTAAGCTGGCCACATTTCCCATAGCGTACCACACCCTCCCAGGGTGAGACTTTTGATTATGATATGTTCGCCCACAGCGAACTCCTAGTGTTTCCTAAGCTTAACAGCTTCCCAAGGGGTTCGAGTACAAGTCCTGGACCTGTGATTAGGTTTTCATCCACCTTAGTCCATCAAGGAGATTGGCATTATCATCCCTGCAATCCTTCAAACCGAGCTATCTGATTATGATAACTGCTGGAGTAGAACTTAATCCAGATGGTAAGTATCTTTCCAATCTCACTAAAGTTAATCATACACATGCTCGCAGCATGTCTTCGAGTGTCAGGGTGGTTCGTTACTCTGTCCGGTTGTCCTACAGTGATAACTAATGCTCATGTCCAGACGTGAGCCATGGGTGTTGTATTGCTTGACATGAATCAGGTATAGATCAAAATCGGAGGTAACAGGGGTTGGCACTTCGTGTCTAAAACCGCCTCTCTCAGAGGGAAATTAACAAGCTGTGAAGATTCGTCAGTTTCCTTGATTGTAAGAGTGTGTGCTGGTTACGTGAGACAATCAACGATCACCCAGGTGATACTGTTTCCGTTTCGAGTTGTAAGTAGACTAGTGACAAAATCCATGGTAGTCTGTTCTCATTTCCATACGGGTGTTTCTGGTTGCTGATACTTCACCTTGTCTTTCCCACAAGTTAAACATCATTCACATACGTAGCCAGGTGGGTCTTCATGTCCTATCACCAGTACAAGATTTATAGATCCTAATATCTCTTCATCAGAATCCAGACGACTAGAATATCGAAGTCGACGTGCTTTGCTCGACATGTGTTCCCTACAGCTGTCGTATAATAAGATCCACATTTGTTCCATGAGGTAGCGCATATCGTCCGACCTACCAAAGGTTGCTTCTCCATGCCCCGCATGGGTTCTACTTGAAAACTCTCTTCCTTCAGTTCTTCAGTTTGAACAAAGTGAGTCTGATCAGGTATGTTAGAGTAGGTAGCGAGCCGCAAAGCTCGTGCACGTCCAGGTTTCACGGTCGTATTCATTCAAAAGTTCCATCCAGCGGTGCTATTATCTGATTTAGCTCTCTCGTAACCAGGGTACACGGGAGGCCCTTGTGATCCGTCTAAGTAGTGCATTCGGTACCGTTTAAGTAATGCCTCCCACTTAAATCCAAAGACCACGGTTTCCACCGCAGATTGTATGTCGTGTAGTTCCTCTTCGTAAATCCATTACGTAAGTCATCACTTTCTCGTGTTGCATCGGCGTGTAACTGGGATTCTGATTCGGAGCATCATTGTATACCGCTAGATCATCCGTACCCTTAGGTAAGATGATGCTCAGTGCATTGTAGAGTTGGGATTTGAAAGCTGAAATGACGTTCTCCTGTTTTGTCTCCCATGAATTCACAGCACCCCGCTGTGCTAAAGAGGTCAAAGCTGTGCAATCTTCGAAAATCCCTCGATAAATCCGTGATAGTATCTAGCGAAGCCAAGGAATTGCTGTAACCCCGAAGGACTCCTTAGTGCTGACCAATTCCACTAAAATGGATCTTAGCGAGATCCAGGTGTATCCCCACTTCATTGACTACTCGACCATGAAAGTGTACTTCTCGAATCCTGAAGTCACACTTAGGTAGATTTCACATGGAGTTGCTCCTCCCTCAGGAGCTCTAAGATAAGATACAGATGTCGTCCATGATGTCCCTTCCTCCAGGAAATGACCCACAACGTCATCAATAACCACGGTCGATTCTTGTGATCCATAAGCTGCTGGTGTGTCGATTACCTCGATGGTCTTGGTGTACAAAGTCGCACTGGTCACATTGCGTTTGATATGTCGTTCTAAGAGCATTCTCTCATTGGACTTCCATCAGATGATAGTTCGCTCGTAAATCAATCCTCGAATGAAAGCTCGTCCCTTGTAACCAGTCGACAGGTTGTCAATACATGGCCGAGGCAGACGATTCTCAACTATCGCCTTGATGAGCTCTCGATAATCAGTACACACACAAAAGGCTTATCCTCGCGGATATATCTGGGGCTTCCCAAAGCGAAAACTAGGTCCGACAAAACTTCTGTCCAACAGTTCTCGTAATAGCTTGTATAGTTCTTGCAACCATCCTGGTGCAAGACGGTAAGAGTACGAGTATTCGGAGCTGCCTCTGGCGTGATATCAACTGGGATTCCGACTAACAGTTGTGGTAGTAAATCTGAAAGTTCCTCAAATAGCACACTGAGATGAGTCATAACAATTGGTGGATCCTCGATCCTATTTTCCTTAGCCTTATCATCAGAAACGGTTGCTACATAGCAGGGTAATCCTTCCGTAGACACTTCTGGGTTTTCTTTGTTGAAATGGCGCTAACCTTGGCACCACTCTGATGCTTTAGAGCAGATAACGATTCTCCGCATGAAATTTTTTCTTCTCACCGGTTGTATCTGCGCGGTTTCTGGATAACCAATGCACACTAACTGCTGCATTGTAACCATCAAGGATAGAAAAAGGAAGGTCGATGTCAAACACTTATCCCACAAGGTTGAGTTTGCATTCCTACAAACATACTAGCTTTCAGTTGAGTTGCCATCAGTCGATTCCACATCAGGTTCGGTTTCAAGAAACATCAGGGTCAAACGGAATAGAGACGGAGCGACTAGCTACCCATCCAAGTTACCATGTTGCTATATGCCTGGCGTCGCCTAAGCCAGTCCTAAATGCCTCCCCACGAGTACCATGTTCAGTGTTGTTGCTACTGCTACAAGAATTCCCAATACTGTCCTTGTTCCGTGGGTTGTTGGCGTCTTGACTTAACATCTGCCAATACATGCCGTAGGTAACTTCATTTCCATACTGTAGGCTACTATTACAATTACCTTGGTGTTGTGATGACTGTTGCCGCTAATGTCCAACCAAGTCCATCTTTCCACACTCTGTGCCACGCCATAAAGTGTTGTCCATTGTGCTGGTAGTCACACAATCCACATTATAGTCAATTGTCATCGCTTATATCTCGATTGATTCGTAAGAGCTAACTCTCATAAGTCGCTGACTAGGGTTAGAGATTCGATTGCAGTCACTTTGCTGTTGTTCGTTGTCGGTAATCAGGGTCGTCCTAATACTGCGATCGGCAAGGTACTACGCTCATCTTCTTGTCCATCGATCTTGCATGTTGATTGAGTAATGCACGGTATGTTGCAAGAGTGTTATAGAAGTGATCGCACTTCGGGATCTAAGACGTCATTATGTTAAGTTCCAGTAAACGAAGATGAGCGAGAAAGGTATAGACCAATATTTCGACGTTGTGACATCCAACTCAGAGGCGTTCGTACTAACACCTAACATTCTACACGGTTCATTAGTCGTCCAGATGAGTGTTCAGGTAATACTCGATAGCATCGAGATTCGAAAGGTTTCAGAGAGAAGTGAAAAGATCATGTTCGAGTAGGAGACAATCACTGCTATGGCTCCTATAGACTGTCGTGTTTCACATCAACCAAATAACGGAACGGAACCCCTTTTTCACTTGTTAAGCCTCACTGGGACTCACATGCACCCCACGTTATTATTATGTGTGCACCCACAATAATATTGTGTTTTGCATGCTCATCTCAGCTCCTCCTAACTCATGTCAAATGGTTCCTCGAACTCGAGTAGCAAACAAAAAGCATCACGAAACGTGAGTCACAAATGTTTAGGGAAATACCACCCTATCAGTCATACAACACATGCAAGTAATACTTGAATTCATACTGTTGTGCCAAACGTGCAATATCATATGTAAGTGTTCACTAGTTATGCTGTGCAATGAGTAAACGAGAGACGAACCTTGCAATCTGGAGCTGAGTGTCATGGTCGATTTCGGAACTGTTCGGTTATAGTCTGGTTTTATGAAAACGTTTTCTTTTTAAAACCAAGTTCACTATAACCAGTGGCTCTGATACCAAACTATCACACCCCCAAATCCCACCTAGGGCATGTCCCTATTAGACGTGTGACGTACCAACAATGAGCCACTAATTACATCGAACACGTACAGGTTTAAAATAAACTCTTTAGTTATAAATAAAATACCATCGACAAATGTAAATGAAAACCAAAGTATTCAGCGGAAGCAAAATCAAACAGTTTTGAAATCAATGTATTGAATCAAGAAACCAATAAGATAAGTTCATCCAGTAGACCCATGACCACTCCCGCTACTCCAGACAGCAAGTTCCAATGCGATTCAGCTAACGACCTACAAGCATGCAAACAAGTGTGTCAGACGACGCTGGTGAGTTCAAAGTTTTGTTACCGAGTTTAGTTACCAGTCACATGTATAAAACAGTTTAACAAGTTGATTTGATGTTGTTATTAACTCGATTACCGCAGTGGCTACAAGATATGAATGCCCAACCCCAATGCTTCTTTCAAGGCATTGGTCAAGTGGTCGAGGTAATTAGCTCAACTAATAACCTCGAGTAGATGTAGGGGGTCTTACATGATACAAGTTGTGATTGCCCAACCCCAATGTCTCTATCGAAACATTGGTCATGCTTTAAGGAAATTAGTTCACGCCCGTCCTCCCCGGTACGGTGTGAGGGTGCCAAACCTAATAGCGCTATCAACTAATAACCTCGTTGCCTCCTCGGCAACTGTCGGTAGATGTAAGGGGTCTTACGAGATAGATACTGAGTACAATAACAAACATCCCAATAAACACGCGTTCCTCCCCAGAACGTTACCCGATATCCCTCCCCGGGATGCATGCTTGAGAAAAGCAGTGAACTCACCTTGGTTTGCTCGGTATGATGTGTTACTTGTTCACACTTAAACAATCACAGCCTATGGTATTCACGTATGCGAGATTAGTTTACATTCATAAGGTTTACGTATGAATCATAATCATAGTGTGTGTGTATGCAACAATCACCGAATGACACATAACAATTATTCTACTCATGTATATCCAAACCCACATGTAAGATTTGTATCGATAATTCAATAGTCAAGTGATTAGCTTCGGGCGGTCACACTATGTAATGTGAATTACTAACAAAGCATATGAAATAAAACAACACTATTAATTATTGTGAATATAGGATATCTTTAATAAAAATAGCCGACAACATCAAATTAGTGATAAGATTTCATTGGGCCTTTCAACTCAATCACATGGATTGTGTGTAGTGGGTCACATGACTTCTGATGCCTAAATAATAAAGTCCACTATCTAACAATTTCGAGTAACCTACTGACCATCTCAATTATCATTCCTCTTGGACTTCTAATGCACGAACTATAATTGCTTTCCACACCCTATCATTATTATCATAATCTAATAGCATGTATTTAGTTTTTCGAGTAGCCTTAACTACCACTGTCGAATCAGAACAAAAACATAATCACTACCACATAATCACACTAACTACTTTAACATAAAACCTAGAACAATAATCAGATTGTTAACCATATATTAAATCATATAAGTCATCATTATAACAACAAGTCCCTTATCATAGGAATATTAATTAATATGTCTAACCATTCCTGTTTGATTCATTCACAAATATTATTTGATAACACCCATCATTATTTAGAATTTCATGCCAATCAATTACATAATCACGACAATCAGCAAGTAATCAACAAGAATTACAACAAGTTCCATATGTTACGATTTTCATATATTACGGTGCAACATAACCCTAATCAACGAGGATTACAAACATATAAACAACAAGGAATGAGAGTAATCAAACTAACCGAAAGCTCGACTAAGGGAACTACTGTTTCGAAGGAGTGGGGCTGCCGACGTCCTCAATGAACGAGAGGGAAGGGTATCTACTGTCGACAATGTCTTTGGAGAATTAGGGTTGCCACAAGTTGCATAATGATACCTCTATTCTATTTACGTATACATACTAATAAGGTGGGGATTGGATTTAAGTGATTTGGCCCAATGAGCATGCATAGGCTAACCATAGCCCACATACATGCCGTGTATGTGTGTGTTTGCACTCAAAACCCTCGCAGCCCAAAAACATAAATAACGGCCCAATTACAATGTGTACAAATCCAATATTAACAAAAAAAAAATTATACTAGCCACAAGAAAAGGAATGAATAATGAGAGATTTGGATCACAGGATTAAACGACACTGACCTGAAAGTTTGGGTTGTCACAGTATACTCGATCCCTTTTTCGTTTTAAACACTTTTGGGTGCAACATGTACAATATACAAAATCACGCAACACTTGAAACTTATTTTAATCACACTCTATCCACATTTAAACATGAAAACATGTGATACTTGTTAGTCTTATATTCAATGTGTACACTTGTATCTATATGCTCATTAACTTTGGTAGCCCACCTTGACAATTATAGCGCTATAGGATTAAGGCACAGCCCTTGAGTCTTGGGGTATTGTTAAGTAAAACATGTTAACCTCCTCTTCATTGCGACGATCTAGGAAAGGCAAGATTGCGTTGGAAACTTCGGTTTGACATATAGTTTACTTAGTCCAGCGTATTTGTAACTTGGACGCATTATTCATGTTGGATATGAGCACGTTAAACATTTTATTTTTACTATGCTATGTATCAAAACTTGTATACTCGCCAACATTATTGTTGATCATATTTTAATACATGTTGCAGGCTGATAGACGAGATGATGAAGAATCAAGCTAGTGTGAACATAGATACACACCTTAAAAATAAACAATATTTACATCTTGTTTTGTTTAATACAATTTGGTTTTGTTTTGAATCTTGTATGACATTTTTAGCATTTTTGAAATTTGATTAAATTATACTGCCACAGTTAGTGTTATGATGCTTTGAGGGATTTTTTCGTCTTATCCCGATGTTTTTACCATCGGTTGGGGTGTGACATTATACATCAATTGTAAGACCCATGGTTGCAAAATTCGCTAAGCGCTCCCTAGTCGGTCGATCAGGGAGTTGAGAGTACTCGGCATAGGCAGAGAGTACTCGGGGAGTACTCGGACATGTTAAATTATAAAGAAATTAGTTTTCGGAAATTAAACATAAGTCTAATAGCATAACTTTACTAATATTTATAACAAACTACATAAAAATGATATTCATTATTTAATATGATAGTCATATAAATTATGTTTTATTATTTTTTAAGTCAAACTCGGCCCAATTTGACCTACTAGATCTGATTTTGGCCGAGGTTGACCGCGTTTGATCGATTCCGAGTAATTAGGCGGAGTTAGAGAATGTCCCCTCGGCAGCCTACCTTGTAGCGACTACTCGGGGAGTACTCGGCCTTTTAAACCTCGTTTTACAACCATGGTAAGACCCTAACACGTTTAATATTGAAAACGACGCAACGGAAATAAGAGTCTTAGAATTTCTTTCTTTGTTAGCTACATCACTTACGTGAAGGCTCATTTACAAAATGTTTAACGTTTTCTAGAAGGAATTTACAACATTCGCGCTTAATTAATGCTTCAAAGCAATACATAATTCAAACTATGTGACCGTTCTTTCCATACAATCCTTGCTCTTTGACTCGATTTTCGCCCTTTTATCTCAGTTAGTGGTAGAAGAAATTTGTGTAGTACCTGTGGACATCACATACAACTTAACCATTAGTCATTGACAATATCATACAACATTGTTCTCATATAATTTTAAAAAAAAAGTCGTATAACATTCGACAATATAAACTTTGATTCATTCGACTATCCTCTCGAATTCTCTTGTTCCGAGTTCGGCTTCAATTCCACATGAACCCGACATTCTCATTCCTGCATTACATTCCAATCTCAAGAACATTGTTAGTAATTGTCAATAATCTAACATATTGATGCCATTCCTACATACATACATAGCAACTTACATTTATACATACGTACATTCCTACATACGTACATGCAATCATATATACCTACATACATGCATATATTGTTACACGCATATGTACCTATGAACTCTTGCTTACCACTTTTATTCCCGTATACTTATACTATTATGTCATAACCACATCTTTCCATATAAATAAGTCTTATACATATTAACATACATAATTACTCATTCCTAAACGCTTTTGCCTATAAGTCTCCTTCGATAATACATGGGTAAATCCATACTTATACTATCCGAAAAACCATAACATTCACTTATATTCAAAACCAACTTAAACATTAGTTATGAGGCCTTTAAAACCAATTAAAACAATTTCCATAACCAAAACAAGCAAAATCAATCAATTCGCCAGCAGTAAGGTCTCTCGCGGCCGCGAGAGCCTTGTCTGCTTTCTTCGCACTTAAATTTAATTAACACACCTCCCTAGTCATGAATATGATCATCCGATAATAGACCTACTTATAAACAAGTTCCATCCATTCGCATGTTTACGACTTATATGTTTTCGACTTAATATTCACTTACTAGTTATATTTGACCCGTTTATGTTTTTACCAAACAACTCATTTGTTTATACTCAATACTCATATGAACATTATAACTATAAAAGTCTTACATTATCCGGAGTTCCGTACATGGGGTTTATGAACCAAATTCCCGATATACATTAAACTCATTCATTTAAATCAACTATACGTAGTTAAATTTTATTAGTAAAATTTCCTCACACCTCCGAGGTCTAAAGTGCATCGTTACTTATCATACAATTACATTCAAATGATTAGAAATCAAAGCATTTGAACAAAAGAATTAAACACAAGAATTTTTTTTTCTTTTTCAGCCCCTTCACCCGGTCGTGTCAAGTGTCCACCCGGTCTTGTCAAGTAAACATATATTTTCACAGAACCTTCACCCGGCCGTGTCAAGTGTTCACCCGGACGTGTCAGCTCTGCTAATTAACCGTAACCAGTTATTAACCGTAGCCGGTTAATTAACCGTAACCGGTTATTAACCGAAACCGTAACCGGTTAATAACCGATTTAGGAATAACTGGTTAGTGGTTATTTTTAACCGTAGGTTAGTAACCGGTTATAAGTGTTTAGTATAATAACCGGTTTTTTAACCGATAGACTGGTTAACCGAAAAAATAACCGAAAAATTCAAAAAAAAGGCAAAAAAACCGGTTAATAACCGAAAATAACCGGTTAATTAACCGAACCGGTTAAAGTAATTAACCGGACCAGTTAAAAAAATAACCGGTTAAAGTAATAACCGGTTAAAGCATTAACCGGTTAAAGTCAAAAAGTCAAATTAACCGGTATAACTGGTTAACCGAACCGGTTATTAAAATTAACCGGTTTGTGCACCTCTAGCTCTGCACGTTTATTTTCCACCCATTTTACGTCCAAACCTATCCAAACTCATTTTAATCTCTTGGGGTTCATTTCTTAACATACCTAAGCTGTAATCCATTACCCGGATCCATAATTCATTTAGTTTACGCTCCCGTTACCCAGTTTGCGTTTTACTTTATTTTGACCCGTTTGGTGTACTTAACGGAAACCTTCACTTCTATATAACCAAACCTTATTAGACTCTGATCATCATACTTAAATAAATAGCGCATAACCTTGCTTAAATAAACTAAGAAGTGATTCCGGAAAAATCACTTACTTAATACTACTTACTTGATATTATCATCAACAACACATTTCAACTTATCTTCTAATAATTATTATACAATTAATCTCTTTTACTACTAAGGAGGGAGTCCGGGAATTGAAACACATATAACATGCAGAGCGGTTAGCGTATAAAAAGTGGTTGCGTTGTGTGTTGATGTGATTTGATATAGGTAACGTATGTACACTATCATCACCTGTTTACAATCATAACAAAATTATCTCTATCATTTTTGTTCTAGTACCCTAAAAACATCAAATAAAAATTACTAGCATAACAAACCACAACCACTAGAAAGCAACATCAGCATCATGGATCAAAGTTGGTTTCTTCTTCAGATGAGTACCCTAAGCTTCCATTTGGGATTTACTCATCACTTTCAGATTGAGTTCAAAGTTCAACCTGTGATTTTACTGCCTTCTGGAGCCTCTCTGCAAATTTGCTTGCAGAGTTGTTGATGATTGGAATTTCAGATAATTGCTTCAAAAAGCTTATATCCTCACTGGAATATATGTCTTTTGGGTCGTATAGCTCCACATCGCCATTGTCCCAAGTTACCAAAATTTTAAAAGTGTCCTCAATGAACTCCCAAGATGTAACTTGTGTGTCTTCAATTGCCATTTCATTCGGTTTTCCATACCTTTTGTGCAGAATTTTGAATAGTTGGGCTGTCTGATCTGTGTAACATGCTGGTGGTATTCCTAGTTCATTCATCTTTCTCAAAACATTCTCATTGCATTTTTCTAGAACATAAGCAATGGAATGGTATCTTATTTTGTGACCATCAAGAAACTGAAGAACGAAATGTTCTTTTTGAACCCATCAAACTGATAATTCTTGATTAGCTATTTGTGTGTGTTTGTGGTTGGGTATTGGTGTATGAGGAATGTGAATATAATTTTAGGGTTTTTGTTCTTATATAATGGATTGGTCGAGGGATTGGTATTAAGTGTGGTAATAATGATTATATTTCAGTTTTTTATTTGAATTGATTGTTCAATCATACAGTATTTAATCAGGAATCCAAAAAGCTTTTTAAGTTTTCTCTGATAATAATGATTATTATTTTTTGTTTTATCAATTTCTTTTGTCTTTAAGGTGTCAGTTATTTTTTTGTCTTATCATTTCCTCTATTATTATTAATTTTATTGTATAACATTGCGTTTTAGAAAGAGTATAAAATAGTAGTTTTATGATTGTCATTAATTCTATATTTTTTTGCGTTATAGAAACAGTAAAAAAATGATTTATTGCGTTTTATATAGATGTATTGCGTTATATGATTGGACATGAATAATTAGGAAACAGATTGTGTTGCGTTTTATAATAAATAACATCAGCCAAACAACAATGAAATAGACAATGTTGAGTTTTAGCATACTATTATTTCAATTTCTATGTACTTTTTTAAATATAATGTTATATAATAAATATTTCATAAAAATCAAATAACATAAGCCAAACAACAATGAAATAGACAATATATATATGCGCTAATAAACTAACGAAAGTCAAACATTGAATGATCTGAAAGCCGAATGAATGAGTGTATGTATGCTAATTGTGTTTTGAATGTGACGACATGTACGGTTAGGAGTCTTGTCAACATGGACACAAGCATGGAAGGGCAACGGGTCAAAGATAAACACGGAAGCTATGCACGAGGTAAGTAAATTCCCGGACTCCCTCTTTAGTAGTAAAAGATATTAATTGTATAATAATTATTAGAAGTTAATTTGAAATGTGTTATTGATGATAATATCAAGTAAGTAGTATTAAGTAAGTGATTTTTCCGGAATCACTTCTTAGTTTATTTAAGCCATTTGTCGAGGATATCTGATCGTAAGTAAATGATGTAAAAATGGAAACAAAGATCGTTATCTGCTGAGAGAAGTGTCACGTCGATAAGATTAGTAGAGCAGGAAAAAATCAAAGAAGAACAACTGTCGTGCGGGTTTGTAGGTTTAGAATTTACTGAAACGTCTAACCGGATGTGATTTTCCCAATTTGCTAAGTAATCAAATTCGAATGGATTGTCCAAATCATGCGGATGAGTTCAAGGTAGCGCTTGCGTCGTCGAGGGGTTTCAATGTGAGTATGAAAACAGGTTTTTGTAAAAGTACGATTGAAGTAACACGTTGCCAAATTTCAGGGGTTTAAGAAGTTTATCGACTAAAAGTCGAGCTTGCGGGATTCAATAAACTGGAAGGAAATCTGGTTAGGGTTTCCATACGAAGAAACGAGGATGTCGTGATATCGCGATAAAGGAATGGTAGTCGTGCCCAAGCTGGAGATAAAACATCGCCTTAAACAATAAATGTGGTCGATATGAACGCTAACGGAAAGAATTCACAAAATCAGAAAAGTCGTCAGAGAGTAACGGCTTTTACACATAAGGATAAGATAAACGCCTAGATCATCATGCTTGTCGGTGGGTTGACTGGTTCGTGTCTTTGTCCTCATATATCTCCAAATCCGTCGGTTTATAAGAAAGATATCGATTTGCTGAGTCGGGGTATGCGGAGGTATAAGGATAAGCTTGGATAAGAATTAACTATGTAACAAGGAATTTAAGAGAAGTAAGGTTGTGATCGACGGGAATGTGATGTGGTTGCTAGTACTGTCCTGAGAAGCATACACCGCGTACGCTTCTCGTATTCGAGACGTACAAACAGAAATCCAAAAAGTGTAGACTTACTAAAATGAGGGAACAAGTCTCACCGCTCGAGTTGGGAAAAGAAATGCGTGAACAAGGAGAATGTGAATGATGTCATCGATTCTTCTAATATCACGTGATACAGGAATGGCTCTCCTTCGTCGATACGCTCTAGAGACTTCCTTTGATGATACGCAGTAGTCTCCTAAACGTTCATCGCGTCGGTTCGTCCTTGTCCAATGATGAGATCGGGAAAAGGTGTGGACGAAAGGTTAAGATTAACTGGTTTCGTGTACTTAGTGTGGTTGTGATATCGGACAAAAGTTTTAGGAGAATTCGTGCCTTCATAAAAAATATCGTGTTTGCAGTTTTTTGTGTATGTATAATTTACGGTGTTTGATACTAAATATACATATGTATACATCTTATTACATATATCATATACAAGTAATGGTCGAATGGTACAATTACCAAGTAAGCAGCCAAGTCTGTCGAACTTGCAAATCTGGAGTGTGTTGTTGTGGTTTCTTTAAAAAAAAACGGTTATAGACTGGTTTCCATATAAAAATATTTTATTTCTCAAACCAAAATATTTTACATCTTAGACCTAGTTCACTATAACCAATGGCTCTAATACAAATCTGTCACACCCTCAAATTTCACATGCAGAGTATTACCACGAGGCGTGCGACTGCCCAGGATCCAGCCACTAATTATTTTGAACCGTTTGCGAAAAGTGTAGGTTATTTCAAATAATAATACAATTAGTGACCTAATTTAAAATTTTCAGAAAAACATATTATTTTTAGCGGAAATCTAACTTAAAACTTTTCACAATTAGAAACCCCAATTTAGATCAATGTACAAAACGTACGACTTACACACTCCATCCGTTTGCATTGTCCGTTCTAAGCAGTATCGAGCAACCTGCAAAGCATGCAGTAGGGTGTCAACATAAAGTTGTCGAGTTCATGAGTTCACAGTCTTCCAGTTTTATTTCCAAAAACTTTTGTTGTTTAATTACTCATTTATATCATGCCATAGGGAGCTACCCCATATGTAAGCTACTAAATTGCGTAATACCGAATACTTTGCAACCGTACGTTTCTGTAATTTGTCCCGTTTGTCAATGTCTATCATTATTGACGTTTTGCCAGAGTCTACTAGTTCACGCCCGTCCTCAAAAGACACGGTGTGAGGTTGGTAAAACCTAATAGCGCTATCAACTAATAACCCGTTCGCCAGGCCCCGGCGACTAATCAGTATAGTACATGATAGAGTTTCGTTTAGTACACTTGTTTCATCTAATATAAATAGTAATTAATAAAACGTCCCACACAAGGGGAAAGTGTTACCCGTATCCCACATAAGGAGATAATATTACCCGTATACCACGCAAGAAGATAATGTAGTTTGTATCCCACCCAATGAGATACCGTAGTTTGTATCCCACACAAGGAGATAGCGTTTTTCATTCCGTTTCCCAACCACCGGTTACGTTTGCTTTTAGTAAAAGTTGTGAACTCACCTTTGATTTGCTCGGTAGATAAAGCATTTGTCCTAATTTGGTCAACCACATCCTATTACGGTTACCATTTGTTAGGACAGTAATCACGTATAAGCTACACGTATCTAACACGTATTCATCGAGTAGTGTACAAGTACCAATTTATTGTATAACACCTTAACTATAAATAATCCATTTATAAAACAGTTAACACAAAATAACATGGGATAGTGGGCTGTGTGTAACCTATAAAAGATTTGGGCTATTCTAGTGTGCGGCCCACTAGAATAAGGCCCATTAATAACTAAGTGTGCGGCCCACTTATCAGTGTGTGGTCCACACAGAAGTGTGCGGTCATACATTAAGTGTGCTGTCAGCCAAACATGTGGGACACTACCAGTGTGCGGCCACTTTGACAAGTGTGTGGTGTGGGTAGTGTGCGGTCCATTGATGGTTTGGGCTCAACCAGTGTGCGACCCACTAATCAATCCCATTCATCTAAATTGTGCGGCCCACTTGCCAGTGTGCGGCCCACACTGGAGTGTGCGGCCTGCCCGGCAAGTGTGCGGTCATGCAGGGTTGAGCTGTACACTATGCATTACAAGTCGTACATTCCCGAATCAACAAACAGTTTCACATAAATAGGAATCATCTTTCATCAATCAGGATCACAACAATTCAACCCGGTTAACAATCTCGACACCATTCATCTAGCATTTATCATCCTTTGAACATGATCCATATACCTTATTTTGATCCTAAATTATCATTCATCTTGAACAGCTTTAACAACTTCTAGAATCATCAAATTAATCACACATGTTTACAGGTTCATGGTTAACACTTTCACAAATATTTCAACATTTAATCATTTAGTAAAGAACCATCATACATTATCCAGTGACAAACACAATATGCAAGGAATCAAAAGGTAATATCATAATGTACAGCAGACGTCTAGAACATTCTAAAGCATGATTTATCGACACAAGACACTTTTATTTTGTAATTTGAAACCACAGAGGTTTCAAAGCAAACATTCATATTTCATGTAATTGTCTATCTTCTTATTTTCCAATAATCATCCAATATCAAGTCATAAAATTCCTGAATTAAACTCAATTCCATTTGCACCAAGAATCACCAAAATGAAAGGATTCAAGGATACAGACACATATTTAATCACAACAGTTGCAAGCACTTTCGAACCTTATGTATTCACAAAACAAACAAGCAGTCAACTATGATGCAAGATCAAAAACACAAACAGTGGCATAAAGACTGACTGAAGGGTTTTGAACGGGCGAGTGTGCAGCACTCGTCGGAGCTAACAGCTGCCGCTGCCTTTCCCGAACCGAGACCTGAAAGAAACTGAGCTGATCAGTTTAAACCCTAAACTCGAGCCGAAACTAATTCTCGAACCAAACATAACTCAGATTTGAGCTAAACAACATCAGCCACAACAAGATCAACATCACTTTCATTCTTCAGGAAATAAAAGGAACCGAAGGGGGGGTGTTTACCGGGAAATTTGTCGGACCGAAATACAGATCGCCGCCATGAGCGTCGTCTCTGGTCGTCGGCTCCTCGAACCATCATCCTCTTCATCTAACCTAGTCACCATCATCTGGAAAACGAGCAAAGGGAGGGGGCGCTGTTTCCGTTGTTCAGATTCACCACTGCCGCCGCCGTTAGCGGCGGCGCCGTCTTCATTCGCCGGCGAACCGTGCTCTGCTGGTCACCGGATATGCCGCCGGTTTTAAACGAGAAAGGGGGAGCTGATGTGGTGTCGTTTTCGGATCAACCCGGCGCCGGAGATGGAGTCCGGTCGTCGGCCAAGCCATCGAGAGGGAACAAGGTAACAGGTTGTGGGTGTCTGTCTTGTGTGTTTGAGAGGATGAAGCTCCTTATTTGTGGGTGAAAGATAATGGGAGAAGAAGGGTTGAGGGAGTTTGTGTGTGCTCGCCGAAGGAGGAAAGCACCGCCCGGAATCCCTATTTCCGGTCACTGGTGAGATAGGAGAGAAAGCAAGAAGTGTGCGGCTGAATATTATGAGTTTAGGGTTTTATTATTTGACAAAATGAAGGGTGAGGGGTTTTATAAGGATGTTTAAATAGTGTAGGTTTTAGGTTATTTGGGTTGGGTCTAGCCTAAGTGCGTGAACCCGTTAAACGACTATGCGTCTCGCTCAAACAAACTGACCCAATTTTAATTAAATAAATAAATGAATAAACCTCTCGTCGTGGATTGTTATTATTTATAAATAAATAATAATACTCTTTATAATAATCAAAATAATACTAATAACAATAATAATACTACGGTAAAAAACCTGCTCTCGATGATTGGGATCGAGAGTACGGGTTGTTACATTCTCCCCATGTTGTCCTCGAAATTTAAGCTAAGTTATACGATACGCTATATTCATAGATCTGTTAATGACCTTAATGTTATACGTAAATACACGTAGTTTCACGAAAGTTCACAAAACGAATCATTTAAGACACATAGTGTAACAACCCGCACTTTCGTGCATTGTTACTACTCGCTACACTCGTTACGCCTAGCACCAGAGATTCGGATCATAATGTAACTATAACGCATACATCGCTATTTCGTTGTATAATCGCATATATTCGCATATCTTAACACTACACCGCATAGCAAATACTAACACCCACGATGACATTGAGTGAGGACCTATTCTACCCTCCTCGATGGCCGTGATGTGTCGCAACGTAACCAATTAACGCTAACAAAGACTCTCGGGTGAGTACTATAGCTCCAGCTGTCATGACGATGATGGTAATACGAGCCAGTAGTACCCTGTCAGTCATTGAGGCACAACACATCGTAAACTCGAAAGCACACCCGTGACCACGCGCAACTCGATTATTGCACCGAATATTTGAAAGTATGGATATGTATATACGACCTTTTGTGACTAATTATATATATAATGATGAAAATAATAATTAAACATAGGGGAATGGGAAACCAGAACTATCGCAACGCTCGAAATGATAAAATTCCCCGCACCGAAGACCCAGCCGGAATGGCTATCCGAACGGATGGGCCATCCGAACGGATGGGCCATCCGAACGGATGGGCCATCCGAACGGATGGGCCATCTGACCCAGCACCCCCAACCTCCTATCCCCCTCCTTGCCTATAAATACCCCTCAGTCACATCAAGAACACTTGATGTGACTGCTGCTGTTCGACCAGACGCTCTTGGACCACTTTTCTCTCGACTCCTCGCGATTCCGGTAAGATTTCAACCTAAATATTGTACTTCGATGATCTACACTCAATTCTACACCTCTCTATCTTTTAAAAACCCAATTTTAACCGCGAAATCTGCTGATTTGAGGTGTTCTAGGATGATGTCATCAAGAGTTCATATGAACTTCAAGTGTGACCTCATTTTCATCATGAACAGCTCAGATCTGAGTGATTTCCACATGTTTTTATAACAATCTCACCTAAAAATCTATGTATCTATTCAAAGTACTGTGCGATTTCAGGTTAAACATGAGAAACCGTCAAGAACGGCCAGATCTGATGGAACGGGGTGGTTCCCGGCCGTTAGAACGGGTCGGAACTGATCAAATTTTATTTGTTTAATAAAAAAATCAAACCATCGCAGTGAAACCACATGTATTCCTTCCAAAAACCATCAAAAACAGTTGATTGGGACGTTGGAACGAACTGTTGTCATCCGACCGGACAACATGTCATCCGATCAGATTACATTTCATCCGACCGGATAACATGTCATCCGACCGGACAACATGCCATCCGACCGGACAACATGCCATCCGACCGGACAACATGACATCCGACCGGATGAGGTCATCCGACCGGATGGGTACCATCCGACTGGATAACTATCATTACGATACTATTCCCGCTTAAACCGTGCATCGCTTACAATACCATTCAATGTTTAGGCTAACGCAGACGCACTCTTAACCAATCCAATCCAATTGTGTTCTCGCTGATTACGCACTGTGAGTATACTTGAACCCTTTTTGCTTTTGCACTTTTGGGTGTAACATACATTGCTATCAAATCGAATCACATCAAATACTTAAACTATTAATCACTTGCGAATGACATACGTGCATATTTATACGTGATGCTAGTTACATATGTGCTAGGACTTATACTCGCGACGTCCCACCACGACTAGTATAGTACTATTGCGCCCGACGGGGTCTAATTTGCCATCGCGTATTCGAGCATCGAGGACTTAGCTGGTAGTATCGGTTTTGTGAGTATATATGTCGTGTATCCCGTTTATGTATGTAGAGATTCGCAACACTTTTAAATCTATTATGCTATTACATATCAAACCTGTATACTCGCCAATACTTTTGTATTGACATTATTTTAACGTATGTTGCAGGTTAGATCGCAGACTATCTCAATCAAGCTAGGGAGTCTAGAAACTCAACTAAAAATCTAGGTTGTCGGATTTGTATTGTTCGAGAGAACACAACATCTGTGATAACTTATGTGATTGTATTTGTTTATTAGTATGGGATAATGGACGCGTTAAATATTGTCGCTAATAGTTGTTATGGATTCTCCTGAGCAATCTGATTCGCCTAGTGTCGCGCCCCGATGATTCCGCCATCGGTTGGGGTGTGACAGATTGGTATCAGAGCCATAACTATAGGGAATTAGGTAAAATTTTGTGACACAACCTAGTCCGGGTTTGTTGTCTTAGAAATTGACCTAGTCTATAGTCTAAGTACCAACAGGCCGACTCGTACGAACCCAGTAGGGTTTGTATGGGCCTACTTGATACTCTTGTTTAGATCTACTAAAATTACAACTTTGTGTGGACACAACATACTACAGCTCCGTACGAAGAGCCTTTCCTAAGGCTGACACAATGCCCACGTTTTTGAAAATACTCGCATAACAAAACCGAGTGATCCAGTCGAGACCAGGTGTGAAAACCAAGAACTCTCGATAAGATCGCTCACTCAGCGCATTACTTTAGCACGAGAACTTTCTGTTGAGTCAGGAGTGACATCTGAATCTCGACGGAAATCTCCAATTAGAAATCTAGTGGAACTCCCGAATTTATTCGAAGAGCACAACCACAATTAGGAGCGAAGCTGTTAAGCCAGGGGTGAAACCCATACCTTAACGAACTGCTCCACTCTATAAAAAAACGGTTTTTCAAAAAGCTCCCACCAAGGACTCGACCATAACAATGACTCGTGCCACGCAATGACTAGGAGGACGAATGCCATGAGCTGCATCCCAGTGGAAGCATAAGTCTTCTAGGTCAACACGCGTGCACGAACTTGTTGAGTATAGCCGGGTTACTTTGGATAGTCGACGCCTAAACACCCGAGGCATTCCGAATATTTTACTAAGCCTACGATTCGCTGGTTTTACGCTTTAATGGACGTAATTACTCTTTATGTGTTCATTATACGCCTTATCGATTTCCCGATTTATCAAATTTCGCTCCCTGTTTTACGAAACGCACAACTCGCACAGCCATCGCAATCTAAAACGAAAACCGAACGTTCGCAACAAAACTAATGCATAATCTCACGCCTTCGCTCTCGCTCTCTCCCTCTTCATCGCGTCCTCACGCATTCTATACCGACGTGTATGTGTGTAAGTGTAAACTACAACTATATATGTAAATACAAACAAATCATTGTGTGGGAACTTAGGAAATTCGTGTCTCCTATGTGGCTCCTATGTGAAGTCTATTATACTACTTGAAACAAGTTTTGATCACGCTCAATCGCATCGCAAACTCAAAAATCATTATGATCGAAGCTCACTCCAAGTCTCTCTTTGTCTAGATGCCTTCCAACAACTCTGCTTCGAGAATGGCAGCAAAGAGACGAGCCAAACGAAGGGTCGAAAAGAGGATTGCTTTGCTTGTGACCAGGGAAGTGGTCAAAGTCATTCCTCAGATTATCACACAAGTGCACTCTCTTATCAACTCTCCAAGTTCGGAAGACGTTAAGACAGAAGAGCCGCAATCTCCTTTCCTCTACAAACACTTCAAAGCCTGTGACCCGATGGTCTTCACGGGTAAAGGAGGTGTTTCCCAACTACTCCAGTGGTTCGACTCTATCGAAGTTACCCTTCCTCAAAGTGGATGTCCCGATAGTTTTCGTACTACTTGCCCTACCGGAGTATTTCAATCGCAAGCACTCGACTGGTGGACAACCGAACGTAACAAGCGTGGGATCTCCGCGACTTATGCTCTCTCGTGGGATGAGCTGAAAGAACTCATGAAGAAGGAGTATTGCCCTCCCCACGAGATTCAGAAATTGGAAGACGAATTTTGGAAAATCAAACAGGACGAAGGTGACAATGTTGGCTACACCGTAAGGTTCAAACAGCTTAGCATAATTTGCCCAAGTCAAGTCAACACTCCATAAAAAGCCATCACGAAGTACATTCGTGGCTTGCCTGAATGTGTGGGCGATTTTGTCAACGCTGCAAGACCTACCACCACCGAAGAAGCATACCGCTTAGCCGCATAAATCAACAACAAACGACTCATGGAAGGATTTTTCTCCAAGAATCCTGTCAAGTAAACCTATCAAGCAATCGTCGTTAACTCTTCAGACGATCCTGCCAATGATTCTTCTAACGAATCTGCCGACGATTCTTCTGACGAATCTGCCGACGATTCTTCTGACGAATCTGCCGACGATTTTTCTGACGAAGCTGCTAACGGTTCTTTTGACGACTCGGCCGAAGATTCTGCAAGTGAGTCCTCAGACGAATCATCCAACGACGACACCTCTTCGCAAGACACAGACAAACCCTGCCTCAAACGAAAGATTTCAAGCCCAAACTCATCAACATCCGAACTGCTGCAACCGAAGCCTCTTCAAACAGTTCCGGTATTTCTAAAACGAGCTTACACTGGAGCTCATCCCCAGTGTTACTCATGTACCTACCATCAACAGGTCGGAGCTGACTGTCGCTATTGCAATAACTGCAACCGTTACGGTCACTTCACCCGCAACTGCCGCACCGGATCAAGAACTTGAGTACAACAACCGCAGCTCTAGTAAAAGTTTTCGACATCAGACAGACGTAGGATAGTGTTGTAATGAAACAAATTTCAACGTAATTTCATGTGTAAAACTGTCCCTACTAATTGATGTTGTCGCTATGCGCAACATTGATTCGCATTCTCTCTCGTACTTCGCACTTAGACTAGATTCACACACCTACTATATACTATATCACGAGATAATGTGTTTTACCCTCACTACACTCTTAGAATAAGGTACGATAAACGTGCAAGGAACGACTAATCACGGGTGCACACGGGATTATTTTGGTCAGTGCACGGAGATCGTAGTGAATTCTAAGGTGCCATAAGCGTATCGACAAAGTGTGACACCAAATCACGGGATGTAAGTAGTAGGGGTCAAGCAAGGTGTGTTTTATCATACTACCGAAGTTTCGTGAAGAAAGTGCCACGTAGAGTTGAACGTTATTAGACCTATTATACTATGGTGGTTATTTTCAATACACTACACTCAATCGCAAGGCGTAACAATTAAATCGCATCACTGCGAGACTTTTCGTAAGTCTGCGAACGCAATGTAATCGCCTCATCGATAGACCTTGGTGAGTCTACCCTCATAGGGCAATTGCAGCGACGCAAGACTGGACGTAAGTCTACATCGCAACTCAATCGCAGTTTTGTTAGAATCTATCGCTTTATCGCCTAAATCTATCTCGCTATCGCTATCGTTTATTATATGCATCTCACAATCTCTATCGCATATCATGTGAATCTCTATCGCTTATCGTGTGTATCGTTATATCGCTTGTTGTGTATCAATCTATCGCTCGCTCTATCGCTATCGCTTACCAATAGCTGTGCTGTCTGTGTTAAGTTAGCACACATGACCTTGCTTCATGAGATGAAACTTATATGGTTAAAGCATGGTGGATACGCCGCTGGTACTTCCTATATATAAGTGTTTTAGCCATATCGGCAGACCTTCGTGGAAAAAGGGCATGTGGGGTCTAATGTTAGTTAAATTTGTGGTGTTGTTCAATCCAATCGAATCGCATTACTCGATTATCGCGTATCGCTTATCGTGTATCGTATGTCGCTTATTCGCCTATCGTATACCGCTTGTCGCTCATCCTTTGGTATTCATCGCAGTCTGTGTGGTATTAGTATGCATGACATCGCTTCACGGGACAAAACTAACCTGGTCGAACGTGGTGTTTCGCCATGTTAGCAAACTCTCGTGGAAACGTGCCATGTGGGTTTTAATGTGGAATCTAATCGAAATCGCGCTATTCGCATATCGCTCATCGCTTGTTTTCCTATTCGCTTATCACTTATCGCTCGACGCCTAACCAGACACGATACATAAATGTTTTGTGTCATCAGGCTACTCGCGCACACTGTTATAGCTACGTTCGCAATTCAACTCGCCGATTTAACCTATTCGATTCTATCTTCAACTCGGTCCGACTCCCTATCGATTGGACCGAGGGAGCGCAATTCTATCTGTGTCATATCGGCACGCCTGACACTGCCTCACGAAACGGAAGTAATATGGGCAAAACATGGTGGATACGCCGCTGGTACTTCCTATATATAAGTGTTTTAAACATATTAACAAACTTTCATGGGAAAGTGCCAAGTGGGGCTCGATGTTAACTACCTCTTGTACTATTAAAACTTATTTTATAAAAAAAAAAACGGTGGACCAGTGAAATTTCCTCACAACGTGGAGGTAACATCGAATTAGCTTAACTCCATGTCCCAGGGAAGTTTCATAAGTCCAGTTTTCCTTAAAGCTTTTACAACATCAAAACGAAATCTTTCTTAAGACGTTGGTTTGACATCGAGTTCAGCTTGAACCCATGTCATAGGAGAGTTTCCGTGACCCCAGTTTTCATTTTTCGAATTCCTTAAAATGTTTAAAACGAACGTTTCTTGCAACATTGGTTAACATCAACTCAGTTAACCCTACGTTATGAGAAACCTTTCTAGTTCTTCTTTGAAAATTTTCTATCGCGTCGAACTTGCAAATTCTTCGAGACTCGAGGTACTTTTGAAACGCCAACTCGTGGGATGCTACTTTTGCCATTACGTCGCCTTCTCGCTATTGCAATAGACCTCTCTTACTCGAAACGCTCTCGCTTGTCAACTCTCGGTCAATTAACTCGTTGTATCGCTACTTATGCGGGATCAACTCTCAAAAGTCTACATGTTGGATTAATTTCGGGACGAAATTTCCTAAAGTAGGGGAGACTGTAACAACCCGCACTTTCGTGCATTGTTACTACTCGCTACACTCATTACGCCTAGCACCAGAGATTCGGATCATAATGTAACTATAACGCATACATCGCTATTTCTCTGTATAATCGCATATATTCGCATATCTTAACACTACACTACACCGCATCGCAAATACTAACACCCAAGATGACATTGAGTGAGGACCTATTCTACCCTCCTCGATGGCCGTGATGTGTCGCAACGTAAACAATTAACGCTAACAAAGACTCTCGGTAGAGTACTATAGCTCCAGCCGTCGTGACGATGAAGGCAATACGAGCCAGTAGTACCCTGTCAGTCATTGTGGCACAACGCATCGTAAACTCGAAAGCGCACCCGTGACCACGCGCAACTCGATTATTGCACCGAATATTTGAAAGTATGGATACGTATATACGACCTTTTGTGACTAATTATATATATATATATATAATGACGAAAATAATAATTAAATATAGGGGAATGGGAAACCAGAACTATCGCAACGCTCGAAACGATAAAATTCCCCGCACCGAAGACCCAGCCGGAATGGCTATCCGAACGGATAGGCCATCCGAACGGATAGGCCATCCGAACGGATTGCCATCCGAACGGATGGGCCATCCGAACGGATGACCATCCGACCCAGCACCCCCAACCTCCTCTCCCCCTCCTTGCCTATAAATACCCCTCAGTCACATCAAGAACACTTGATGTGACTGCTGCTGTTCGACCAGACGCTCTTGGACCCCTTTTCTCTCGATTCCTCGCGATTCCGGTGAGATTTCAACCTAAATCTTGTACTTCGATGATCTACACTCAATTCTACACCTCTCTATCTTTTAAAAACCCAATTTTAACCGTGAAATCTGCTGTTTTGAGGTGTTCTAGGATGATGTCATCAAGAGTTCATATGAACTTCAAAGTGTGACCTCATTTTCATCATGAACAGCTCAGATCTGAGTGATTTCCACATGTTTTTATAACAATCTCACCTAAAAATCTATGTATCCAATCAAAGTATTGTGCGATTTCGGGTTAAACATGAGAAACCGTCAAGAACGGCCAGATCTGATGGAACGGGGTGGTTCCCGGCCGTTAGAACGGGTCGGAACTGATGAAATTTTATTTGTTTAATACTAAATCAAACCATCGCAGTGAAACCACATGTATTCCTTCCAAAAACCATAAAAAACAGTTGATCGGGACGTTGGAACGGACTGTTGTCATCCGACCGGACAACATGTCCTCCGATTGGACAACATGTCATCCGATTGGATAACATGCCATCCGACCGGACAACATACCATCCGACCGGACAACATGCCATCCGACCGGACAACATGCCATCCGACCAGACAACATGCCAACCGACCGGACAACATGCCATCCGACCGGATGGGTACCATCCGACAAGATAACTATCATTACGATACTATTCCCGCTTAAACCGTGCATCGCTTACAATACCATTCAATGTTTAGGCTAACGCAGACGCACTCTTAATCAATCCAATCCAATTGTGTTCTCGCTGATTACGCACTGTGAGTATACTTGAACCCTTTTTGCTTTTGCACTTTTGGGTGTAACATACGTTGCTATCAAATCGAATCACATCAAATACTTAAACTATTAATCACTTGCGAATGACATACGTGCATATTTATACGTGATGCTAGTTACATATGTGCTTGGACTTATACTCGCGACGTCCCACCAAGACTAGTATAGTACTATTGCGCCCGACGGGGTCTAGTTTGCCATTGCGTATTCGAGCATCGAGGACTTAGCTGGTAGTATCGGTTTTGTGAGTATATATGTCGTGTATCCCGTTTATGTATGTAGAGATTCGCAACACTTTTAAATCTATTATGCTATTACATATCAAACATGTATACTCGCCAATACTTTTGTATTGACATTATTTTAACGTATGTTGCAGGTTAGATCGCAGACTATCTCAATCAAGCTAGGGAGTCTAGAAACTCAACTAAAAATCTAGGTTGTCGGATTTGTATTGTTCGAGAGAACACAACATCTGTGATAACTTATGTGATTGTATTTGTTTATTAGTATGGGATAATGGACGCGTTAAATATTGTCGCTAATAGTTGTTATGGATTCTCCTGAGCAATCTGATTCGCCTAGTGTCGCGCCCCGATGATTCCGCCATCGGTTGGGGTGTGACACATAGCACATAAAGTCATGTATCACATAAAGTCACGTAATTCACATAGTTTATACTTATATCACATAGCAGGGACTTTCATTTAAATCGTCAATTATTTGTTTGTTCAATAATACTGTGTCGTGAGTGTATGTGAAAATTTTAAGACACTAGGTTTACCCGAACTTAAACGTAATGCCTACGTGAATACATAAGTTTATTGGAGCTAATGGGGTTTGTTTTCACCCTGTGAGGGCCGGGTGTTACAAAAACCGTTAAAATGACCAAAACACAGGGAGCAAAACGAAAATTAACTCAAAGTTAACTCAAAGTTATATATGTATCATATATAAAAATAATAAATAAAAATGTATAATTTTTATTCGAATTTCGAATCGAATTTGAAATTATAATTTGTATTTGATTTAATAGGTTAAACTTTTAATTTTATATCACAGGTATAGTAAATCTAAGGTATTAAAGAGCAGTCTGTTACAAAGGTTATAGGGTTTACAATGCAATTTTTCGAACTTCTACCACCATGAGTTTCTCTACAATTGATTGTTGATGTGTGTTTGTTTTGTGTAATGCAGGGCGCTGGAGGACCGAATGACGATGACATATGGCCGCCGTGGTTGATACCGCTGCTTTGTGAAGTTTTTTTCGTTCAGTGCTAGTTGCACGCTGATTCACTTAAGTCTGAGTGTAATATGTACTGTTTGGATTGTGTTAATGGACCTCTGTGCTCGCTTTGTCTTAATCAGCACCAGAATCACCGTCACATTCAGGAAGTTGAAATTCATCTTTTCGCCATTGATTTTTTGCTTTTTTGCTCTGTTTGTATGTTGTTATAATTTCGTTCGTTTTGTTGTAATGACGTGATTTTGCTCGATTAATTTACAGTTTTGAAATTCATGTTTCTGCCATTGATTTTTGGGTTTTGTTGTTCTAGTTTCATTCGTTAGATTTCGTTTCAACCGATTGTTGATTATCGATTGTTCTAATGATGCAATTTTGCTCGATTGATTTAGAGATTTTGAAGATAAGTAAATTAGGGTATTACAAGGGGAAAAGACAAGTGAGGAGGTGAAATGACCGTTCTACCCTCATGTGCAGTGCACATGACATAACTTAACTGAAAATTATAACTGGGTTTGCCCTAAAGGACATAACGTGCAACATTTTCAAACATTAAGTACAAAAGTCATCAATTTTAAAGGTAAATGACAGCGCCTGAAATTTGGGACAAACATAAAGGACAAAACTTGTAATTTACTCATTTTTTAATATATTTTGAAAGTGGTTGCAAGTGAAGGAGAGAGAAAATATAATGATAGAGGTATAAAAATATTATTTAATTGAAAAGGAGAGAGAAAATGTATTGTTTTTTTAGTGTAAATTAAGGTGAAAATATAGTGGGATGGATGTGAATGCTCTTATATACTGTATGCATATATTATTATACATATTATTATGAACTGTTGATGAATAGTGTTCACTCAAGATGTAATTAACAACAAAACAATAGTATTCACTCAAAAGTTACATGGTGAAAAAATTCCATTCAACAATATATTTATTAAACTTAAAAAATATCTTATTTAAAGGAGATAGGTAAAATATATTTTCGTAAGACTTTCAGATGTGGTTTTATTTGATTTTCATATTGTTAAAATTACTTATTGAATATAAAAAACAAACAAACAGATTTTGGTATAAGTTTTACTGAAAACATCGTTTTACTTAAGGTATGGTATTTTTAATATTGTAAGGAATATGAGTGTCGATATTGTGTTGAACCAAACCGATTTCGAAAGAACAACACAGGTACCAGAATCGGTGTTATTGGAGCCGATTTTGACCGAACATCAGTATTAGTATCTGTAATATTGGAACTAGTAAGAAATTCTATATATGCCTTTAACCCATTTAATTTTTCTCTTATAACTTGCATCCGTTTTTAACCCATATAGATGAATACGTAGGTGTGTTTACTTTTTCTCCTCAACAATCCGATTGATATTTGTATTCACAATGGAATCTTTTTGTTATCGTAGCCATACGAGTGTCGGTTTTGTGACGAACTGAACCGATTCCAACCGAACAACATCGGTGCCGGTTTCGATATCGTAACTGGAACTGTATTCATTATTATAGTTTTTGATCGATGTATAGCATATATGGATATGGTTCTCGGAATCTCATGAATTTATTTTTTTGGTTTTTCATAGTTGCTATAGCGAGTGTCAATACCACAATGACCTGAACTGATATCATACCGGTCAAACTCTGTCGCGTAGCGCAAGAGAATCCCACTAGTTATAAATTAAAATTAAAATATCTTTATAGGTAAATTACCAAAATATCCTTACTTTCATATGGCAAGTTATCAAAATACCCTTCTATTTAACATACATTTCTAATGGAGTTACTGTTACGGAGCTAATTGGGAAAAAATAGTAACTATGGGGAGCAAAATGATTATTTTTAAAGAATTAGAGCAAAACTATTAAAATAACCAAACCACACAAACTCTGTCGCGTAGCGCAAGATAAATTAAAATTAAAATATCTTTATAGGTAAATTACCAAAATATTCTTACTTTCATATGGCAAGTTATCAAAATACCCTTTTATTTAACATACATTTCTAATGGAGTTACTGTTACGGAGCTAATTGGGAAAAAATAGTAACTATGAGGAGCAAAATGATTATTTTTAAAGAATTAGAGCAAAAGTATTAAAATAACCAAATCACACAAGAAATCTCTCAGTTTATGTTTTTGTGCTATCATTTGCTCAACTGGATAAACCCCTATTCGTTATCTCCTCTCCTCACCATCTTCACTCCACCTGCAAAAACCCCTCGTTATCCTTCTTCAAAATGGCCACACTTTCATCATCATCATCCATAATATCACCCACCACTTACCTCCACCACCACTCATCTTCCAAACCCTTCAAACCCCACCTACCTATTTCTTCAAAACCAAACCCCAATTCCTCTCAATCCTCCTTTCTCAGACTCCAAATTTCACCTATACTTTCATACCCCAGACAACCCGCACGCCTGTTTTGTGTTGCAGAAGAAACTCCGGCGGCGGTGGTGACGGTGGACCCCACGTCCGAAGCTGCTAGAAGACTGTATGTCGGTAACATTCCTCGGACGACAACTAATGATGACCTCCAGAAGGTTTTTGAAGAACATGGTGCTGTTGAGAAAGTTGAGGTAGTTAATTTGTGGGTGTTTTTTATTTTGACTTTTGAGGTCAAACGGTATCTTGAATTTGAGGGTTGTTTTGCTTGACCTTCAAAAGTCAAAGTTTACTGCATCTTTTATTCATATGTAGGATTAGTATATCTGGGATTACTTAAAGTTACTTGAATTGAATTATTGGAAACAAGCATCTTTTGGTGTTAAAACTTAAAATCTTGAAGGATGTTTGGAGTTGAGTTTTCAAATTGATTATGTGACTTAAGAATTATAATCAGATGATTATTTGATTGAAGTTATCGATAGTTAAGTAAATACACATGATCAAGAAAATGACTATTTTGACAAACCTTTTAGGCTAGACGATACGGGAGAGGCTCATCCTTGGAGGATGACCCTCCACGTCATATATGAGTTGTATGTATATATGTGTGTGAGAAGAAAGAGGTGGCGGTTTTGTCTTGTAGCGAGTGTCCCCAACGTCTTATGGGCGACGATTTGGACGACGCCGGGGGGATATGGTGTTGTGTCGTGTGCGGAGACGGGCCTGGACGGGCTGGGGACGACCCCCACACCGTCAAGCCTTACTACCATTTGACCAACATTTTAAAAGTACAACCATATATACATGAAAATGTAACACAAGAGACTAATGTAGACTTGTATATCACTAATGGTATGTGTACTTATATATTCCTAATGATGTGGGATTGGTAGTAAAGATCTAGAATGACACATCAACCCTAAACCGAAAAATAGTATGGTTTTTGACTAAAAAGGCGAAAATGGCATGGTCATCTTGTATAACCATAAGGTTTTGAGACCTAAGCCATAAAAATGTCCTTTTTTTTTGTTTTGAATGTGACCATTTGACCCTCCGCCTAATTACGTGTTTTTAAATAAGTTGGTCAATGACTTAATATGGCTACTTCTTTAAAAAAACTTGGTTAAATTGGTCATTTTCGTAATTTTCCCATGTAAATTACCTATGCTAAAACACGCCCATTCAGTGTCAAGTTTCAAGCTTTTTTTGGTTTGCTCATTGTCAACCTCACAATCAATTCCCTCAACAATGTCCTAATCAGTAGAAAAATGTTAACAGTTTGTATAACACGATTTCGCAGGTAATGTATGATAAATACTCTGGAAGGAGTCGAAGATTTGGTTTTGTCACGATGAAGACGGTTGATGATGCAAATGCCGCTATTGAGAAGCTGAATGACACGGTGAGTTGCTTCGTTTTCTTCCACTACATGCCAAATTTACATGTTTGCCATCAACAGGGGCATCACATATATGGACATTTTGTATGAACAGGAAATCGGAGGGCGAAAAATTAAAGTAAATGTTACAGAGAAGCCTCTGACTGGAGTCACTTCTTCACTTACTCAATTTGATGAAACTCCATTTGCTGACACCCCTTACAAACTCTACGTCGGAAATCTTGCAAAAACAGTTACATCAGATTCACTCAAAAGCTTCTTTGCTGAAAAGGGAAACGTTGTTGGTGCCAAAGTGTCGCGAGTTCCTGGGACTTCAAAGTCGAGTGGATTCGGGTTTGTTTCATTCTCGTCAGAAGAGGAGGTAGAAGCTGCCATTTCGTCTTTTAACGATGCTGTAAGTTTGTACATCCTGCATGTTTGTTGTATTCGCGTAGCCATGGCCCATGTTTGAGTGTTTTGAAAATAAATTATAAAATGTCATATATGTTCTTGCAGGTGCTTGAAGGCCAAAAGATTCGTGTAAATAAAGCGTAGTGCGTCAGGAAACAACTTTCAGTGGATTTTTTTGTATTGTGTTGTGTTAATGTTGTTTTATATCGCGTTACAATGTAAGGAGACGTGAGGTATTTGTTTAGGCTTAGCAATGTGATGCGTCTCGTAACTTTTATACCATTTTGTATAACCGGTTATTATAGCATTTTTAAGATCGAGTTACACGAATGGTCTTCGCATTTGATCCTAATTTATTAGATATCACTTATTTCGCCTCAACTGGAACTAGCTTTATACCCCTTCGTGGTCGGCTATTGTCATGCTATGAAATACAAGTGATCCAACCATAAACGTAACATAGTAGGTAAATTAGTTTACAAAGTCAAGCGCAAACGAATTAGAAGAGACGGTCTGAGGTAGTAAACCTGTAATAGATCGCGATAAGAGGCCTTAATGGTGCACGCTACACTTTGTAAAGAAACTTGGCTTGAGTCTCTTCTTCAACTTAAGCTAATATGGTATTTGATTTGTGCACTAAACATGTGGAGGTAACTTCCATTTTGTTAGGGGGAAAGTGACACCAAGGAGCTTCAAATTCACTTCATCTTAATGAATGTCAAATTGCTCACCAAAACGATCCTTCAACCTAGATTATATGCCCCCGTGCTCCAAGTTTCATGTTGTTATGAGTACCCAAACTAAGGGAATGATCATATGATGTGTAAATCCAAAAGGTTAACCACCTATTGGACTTTAGGGGCACCTTAGGTTTGCCATAAATCCTGATTTAAAAGTTGAATACAAGTTTTTTTAGGCTGGAGTGTGTGGGAGGCGCCATCCCTCCACCTCAGCCATCTATAGCGCCACCCCTCCGCCATCATCCATACCATCAAATTCAATGGGGGGCGCCATGGTTGAAGCGCTACCATGGTAACGAGGCAGATGAATGTGTTCAGGTGGGGCCCACAACATGTCATCCAATCAATTTTTTATATTTTTTTAATAGGGGGCTTCATCCCACACCGTGCAAGTTAAAGGGGGGCGTTATAAAGCCCCCTGGCTGACGTGGATCCTACGTGTCGCTTACATGTCCTGATAAAGCCCCTAGGGGGCTCCAACCACTAGGGCTGTTCAAAAAGCTCGCGGCTCGGAGCTCGCTCGAAGCTCGCTCGGATTTAGCTCGGAAAAAGCTCGCTCGATTTGGCTCGGTTTAAAAGTGAGCCGAGCCGGCTCGGCTCGGTTAGAAAGTGAGCCTAGCTCGGCTCGGCTCGTAACGAGCCGAGCTGGCTCGGTTCGGCTCGCTTTGTAGCTCGGCTCGGTTTAGCTCGAATTATTTTACTTATAATAAGTTTTAATTTTATATACATTATAATATATTACAAAAAAACTGATTATTATTTACATGTATATAGGTTTTTAATTTGATATTTATGGCATATTTGAAGATTGATTACCATACTAATGAACTAATATTGTATTTTATTGAAATTAAAACTTATTTTGCGTTGTTAAACTTGATTTTGGTTTGAATTGTATTAGGTTGAACTTATTTTGAATATATTCTTTTAAATTATTGAATAATATTTTCGGCTATTAAATTTTAAGAGGTATATATTAGTTTTTTTCTATAAAATCGAGCTAAACCAAGCCGAGCCGAGCTAGCTCGGTTTAAAACCAAGCCGAGCCCGAGCTTAGATTTTCAGCTCGGTTTCAAATCTGAGCCGAGCCGAGCCAGCTCGGTTTATAATCGAGCCGAGCCCGAGCTTGGCCTGGCTCGGCTCGGCTCATGAACAGCCCTACCAACCACACCCTCGAGCCTTAGTATGTTTGGTTCACATAATTTGTTGGAATGTAATCTAAAGTCTATTTGATGTGTTTGGTTGATATATGCGTTGAAATTAGAAATAATTCACTCCAATTTTGCATGTAAAAGAATACACTAGAAATTTCAAACTGTGAAGGAATTCAACCAAATGAATTGAAATCTTTTACTTACTGTCGCCCCCCCACCCCCACCCCACTTGTTGCTGCCACCATTGCCGCTCCTACTGCCACAATCATCTCTGACAAATTTCAATTTTCTTATAATTTTTTCACTCAAATGCATTACAAACTTAAATTATTTTGATAGATTCTACTTCTTTTAAATTTCAAATCCTTTTGGTTAATTCTAATTCTATATCCAATTCCTTTGATTAATTTCAGTTTTTCAAACAACTTCACAAACCAAACACACTTTACTTCATTACTTTGTGTTCACCTCTAGATAAACATATTTGAATGCTTGATTATTTAAGGGTGGAGGGTATAGTCAAACACTTTAGGGTGTTTGAGTGAAATTCTAGCCAATAATATTATGCCATGTCAACACTCAAACACTTTAGTGTGTTTGAGTGAAATCAGAGGGTATAGTCAAACAACCTAGGGTGTTTGAGTAGGTTAAAAAATAAAAAAATGTGATTGGTTAAAAGGGGTTAGGACCCACAATTTTCTTAATACCCTATTAAAAAATGGGTCAAAATCAGTAACTTCATTTCGGTGAGTGTACACCGAATTTGCCCTTCTCTCTCCTGCTCACCGATTGCTGCTAAAAGGGAGGTGTGGTCACCGATGACTTCACTCACCGAACAAGTCAAACACTTCTATACCCCCTACCCTAAGGCTAGAGGGTGTGGTGATAACCCCTAGGGGCGCTATAGAATTTTTTTTTTTGATTGGTGTAAACAAGTGGGTCCCACCTGATACCCCCTTCTCCTCTCGTTACCATGTTGGCGAGTGAAGTATGGCGCCCCTCCTTAACATGGAGGGTGTGGGTGTATAGCGCCCGGGGCGCTATAGAGACTGAGGTGGCGGGTATGGCGCCCCCCACACCCTCCGGCCTAATTGTGTAAGAATAAAACAAATATTATTTACCACCACCAACAATACTTACAATACCCGGACTAAAAAAATTAAACCAACTGTTATCACTAAATCCTAAACAACTGATTTCTCATTTCTCAATGACATAAATAAATGAGTAAAGTATATGGATGTTCCTTTGATTTACTAAAATTTTGGATTTGGTTTTGGTTCTTAACTTTCCAAAAATATACAGATCATTCATGTGGTTTGCAGTTTATAACGCACTTAGTCTCTTGTTTTTTTTTGAAAAGTACATAGATGATCCATATGGTTTCCACTTTTTAACGTATTTAGTCTCTAACTTGGACATGCTAAAACCTTTATGTATGTTAGATAAGGATTAAATGTGTTATTAAGGGTCAAGTTATTCTACAAAGACTTCTAATTGTAAGAAGTGTAAGAAGGATTTATAGAGTGACAAGTGTACAATAACCTAAAACTAAACCCACTACATCACCACCAAAAACCTAAACACCCACCCCCACCCCACCACCACCAAAAAAACCTAACCCCCCCCCCCCCCACCCAAAAACCTAAACCCCCCCCCACCCCCACCCCCACCCCCCGCAAAAAAAAAACTATACCTCACCAAAAAAAACCCCAAAAAAACCTAACCCCCCCCCCCCCCCCCCCAAAAAAAAAAAAAAAAACCTAAAAAAACCTAACCCCCCCCCCACCCCCTCGGCAAAAAAAAAATTATTATTATTATTATTATTATTTTTTTTTTTTTGGGTGGGTGATGTGGGGGGGGGGTTGGTGGTGGTGGATGTTTAAGGTTTTTTTTTAGTGGGTTTTTTTGTGTAGTGGGTTTTTTAGGTTATTGGACACTTGTCACTCTATAAATCCTTCTTACACTTCTTACAATTAGGATCCTTTGTATTTGATCCTAATCCGTGTTATTAAATACAAATTACAGAGACCATCCATTTAGTTTTGAAAAGCTACAAAACAAATAGAAAACTTTGGTACTCAAAATAGAGAGACTATACTATAAGTATACTCAAAATAATTCTATAGGGTTTTAATAAAAGGATCACACTTTAAACAAAAAAGGACTTTATTACAAAATTGCCCTTGATACATTTTACTTCTTATAAACCTGGCTAGGGTTTCCTGCCTGCCTTCTTCAGCCGACTGCTGTTCTTCTCCAGAGACACCACAGGTATCGCCACTTTTCTTCACTCGTCGGTTAATTGTTGCTCTATATTATTAGATTTCGACATTTTTTCTTACCTATGTATGAATTGTTTACAAGGATTTAGGTCAAATTATTTCATTTGAATTAGTTTTTAGGGTTTCGTGTGCCTCTCAAGTGTTGATTTGATGTTTCTTGTGTGACTAGGGCTTTTAGCATATTCTACAGTTTTTGAAATCCATTTAGATAAAATAATTTACGTCTTATTGTCTTTTCTATTGTTTTAAGTAATTCACAACTGAAGTTTTCATTGAAATTGTATTTCAGGAATGATCATGTTAAGTGGTTGAATTGAATCCACTAGTTAAATGTTGTTAGCATTGTGTTTTTTAATATATAAGTTAACTTGATTTTTGATAATGATTTTAGCATTTGGGTTATGTTGTGATTGTGTTTAGCAAATGAAATTGATGTTATTTGCAGGTAAGAATCAATGGCACCACAACAGAGGAAGCCTCATGTCTGCAGGAACCCTGATTTGATCAGAGGTGTAGGCAAGTACTCACGGTCGAAAATGTACCACAAAAGGGGTCTTTGGGCCATCAAGGCCAAAAATGGAGGTGCTTTCCCCAAGCACGAGAAGAAGGCTGCTGCTGCTGCTCCGGCTGAGAAGCCACCAAAGTTTTATCCTGCTGACGATGTGAAGAAACCGCTTGTCAACAAACGCAAAGCCCGGCCCACCAAGCTCAGGTGTGTGGTTAGAATGGTCTTAGTACATATGAATGACATGTTTAGTTGTATATGTATATGTATATGTTGTATCATGTATGTGTGAGTAATTCTCGTGTTGTATGTGTGTGTTCAGAGCTAGCATTACTCCTGGAACCGTGCTGATTATTTTGGCCGGGAGGTTTAAGGGGAAAAGGGTTGTTTTCTTGAAGCAACTTACATCTGGACTGCTTTTGGTTACTGGTAATGTTTTTTATCGAACCATTGAAATGATTAAGTTGATCACTCTTATAAATCTATCAGTATTTGCTTGAAACACATTTGTTACTGTGTATGATAGTGTTTCGTTTTTTTATTCGTTTGAATTAAAAGTTTCTGTTGAAGACGACTTACTATAGAGAGAGAAATGAGAGAGAGTTGATCTGGGTTCTTAAATTTGAAATATATTTTTACCGTTGATGTATACATTATCTGTAAAAGCTTGAGAATATATAAGTTTTGAAGTTGGGATTGAAGATGGTGCTAAACAAACTATTTTCGGTTTGAGGATAGATTGTTTCTTAATTCAATGTTGTAACATGGTTTAAGTTCATTGATCAACTCAAATGATGGTTTTGTCTGTGCTTTCTGCCTTACCTATGTTTTAGAGACACCATGTTTCTTTTTTTTTTTCTGTTGTTTTCGTCTTTTAAAAGGTATTATTTGTTTTTTAGGCCCGTTTAAGATCAACGGTGTTCCTTTGAGGAGGGTGAATCAATCATATGTGATTGCCACATCAACCAAAGTTGACATCTCAGGAGTATCTGTGGAAAAGTTTGACGACAAGTATTTCGGAAAGAAAGTTGAAAAGAAGAAGAATAAAGGAGAGGGCGAGTTCTTCGAAGCAGAGAAAGAGGTAACACACATCTATCAAGTAAATAATGCGTTACTTATCGATGATTTTCATGCTAACTTTCAATTGTCGGTGCTATACAGGAAAAGAACGTGCTTCCACAAGACAAAAAGGATGACCAGAAATCAGTGGATGCAGCATTGATAAAATCTATTGAGGCTGTTCCTGATTTGAAAAGCTATTTGGGTGCGAGATTTTCACTCAAAGCAGGCATGAAACCTCATGAGCTCGTCTTTTAGAACCGACTTTTTAATTAAGTTTGTGCCAACTCTAGATTTAGAGGCTGCATTGTGTCGGTTTTTGATGGTGATCAACACTGAAACACTCTTTCTTCTTAATTGTCGATCGCTACTGAATTTTGGAATCTATATATTTGTTGTTAAATTTTCATATCCAGTCTATTGTGTCATGCAACCAGTTTATGTCTTTCTTAGTTGTTCACAGACCGGTTCTTATTTGTTGAAAACCCCTTCTAAATTTGTTCCGGTTTTTTATGCACTCTTTTTTTGGTTTGCTTGTGGGTCAAGAGTTACTCTGAACCATTGAAAAAGATGGATTCATATATTTATTCAAACATTACAAAGAAATAAAAGTTGAAAACATTAGAAAATCAAATTGATGACAACACATAACTGTCAACTTTTTCTTGCTTTTGCTTGATGATTCATAAGCAAGTTAGAGTAAGCTATCTGATTTCGCAGGCAGTCTCTTAAAGAAGTTGCTTGGGACCGAAGGCATCTTGCTTCTGAACCGAGGGTGTCGTAACATATACAACCCGGTAACCAACGCAACCACTCGAAAAGGAGTCACATAAAGAACTACAGCCGAGCAAAGGCTAAAAACAACAAACAGACTAGTAGCTCGAGGGTCCCTCCAGCTAAGCAACGAACCTAACCGCTCACCTTGCGTAGCAATATCTCCCACCACGGTCTGGATCCTTCCGGCTATGCTTCGGATCCGGTCATACCTCATCCGGACCGTGTCTGGCGGTCGTGATGTTGGGAAAGTGTCAAACTCTTCGTCGAGCTCATCAGGGTGCACCGCCTCAGCCCATGAGAGTTTTGGGTCCATATGAGGCGGGTGTCGGGCTCGGAACCTGTAGTTCCAGAGCCCGATTAAGAACATGTAGAGGCACATGGTGGGAAGTATGAGCTCGGGATACCATAACAAGATCAAAAACAAGATATGAACGAGAACCGTTGTGATCGGGTTTTTCCATTCTTTAACGTTGTTGAACCACTTGCTGATGGAAAACAAACCCGAAAGCAACGACATGATCCTAAAGAAGTTGGCTTTGCTTCTTCTCATGCTCCACATGTGAGAATCAACATCCAACATGTACTCGACGACCTCTTTTCTGAGAGGCGGTTCAGCTCGGCCTAGCCGTGCCGCCACTATGTTCATGGCTTGGTACCTTAACGTGTCGACTTGATTAACCGTTAACGGGTTTAGGTAATGCATCTTTGGCAACAAAGGGTGACCATAGAGGTACACCATGTTGGCTAGTGATAGTGTGGTGAACCGAACCGCAAGTTGGAGCTCACCCATCTTCTTCACCCCGGAAGGATGGAGCACGAGTAGCGGGTATGCGTTTGTGTATATACGATGAGCTTCTAGAGTTGATAACCGGATCCTCACCTTCCCGATTCTTGAATCTCGTTCTAGACCTGGTAGATACAAAACGAGTTTAACAACTTCATGGACGATTTGAATTATGTTTTATCTCTAGTGAGTAAAACAGATTAAAGTTAGCATCTAAAAAAGAAACGGGCTAAACGTGACCACCCATTATGCCACCTACACACGTACCTGGTTTCTCGGCCCCCAAGTGACAATTGTCGAAAACACCAAGCGTGATAACCGTGCACGGATCATACACTTCCCAAGTGTATTGTTCGTTCCATCTCGGACTAAGGGTGTCAAGAATCGTTCGTGTTCGAACCCATTTTTGCCCATACTTCGCCACACAATAAGCATCGGTCGTCCCCCTCCCGTCTTTCATTTTCATAGGAAGCAAACCTTGTGCCCCCAAAATCCCGACTTCAAGAATCCCACAAGGTCGCTTCCATAGTTGCTTAGCGGTTGGCCTTTGATCGCTTATATACAACGTCGATTCATCTAGCACATGGTAACCCCCTTCTAAACAAACACGAATGTGTACTCTACTCGAAAACTTCATCTCACCAACTCCATACCTCTCGAGATTGAACCACCGTGAATGAACGGGTCGATGGTCAAGCCGCTTCTCGAACATGGTCATCGGAAGACTCAACACACCCAAAGCCTCATCCCTCGAAGGGTGAACCCGGTCCTCAATGGTTAGAACCAAGTGTTCCTCAAACGGCTCGGCCACCACAAACATGAAATCTTCATTCCATAACGGATGCATCGTCCTCGTTGAGCTTATCTTCGTCCGTAACATTTGGTTCCCGACTTCCACCTTCACCGAAACTTCCGGAGCACGCGTCCGGTCATTCGGGATAACATCCTGAGCTTCTATAACATTCACCCGAAGATACCAAAGCTTCGGCGACACATAAACTTTCGACCGAACGTTAAACACACCTTCCCCGTGCGCAAACGATGCATCCGAGTGCCACGCCTCGGGGAACGCCTCATCCGCCTGTGTCCCCATCCAAACCGCAAGCATTATCTCCCCGTGTCCCCGCCGGTCCTCCACGCGGTACCACTGAGCCGCTAACGGGCTATCCGGTGGGACACGTGTCGGGATCTCATTCAAATCAAAAACCACTCTCCCGATATACTCGTCTCGCCCAAACATCTCTTTATCTTTCACGTAAACTTCCAACGTCGATGACTGAACCCGATCTTTCGAAAAGGCGAACACTTGGTTCCACTCGGGGTTCGTTTTCTTCTCGAAATGGTTCGTTCGACCTCGGTAGTTCCCGAGCCTGATCTCAACATACGGGTCCGCTCCAAGGGGAAGTTCCTTGGCCTTCACGACTCGAACGTAAAGATGGTAAGTTTGTTCGACAAGATCATACGTGCTCGTTAATCTCTCGCCTCCAAGGTGCGGGTTTGTGTTCTTTAGCTCGTAGTCATCTCGTCTGAGAGTTGGAACTGAGCCCGGAACAGGAACTGGTCCTGTTCCGGGTTCATGATTCATATGACGGTTTCTTAACCGGATATTCATGTTTGTGTTTGGAAGTGTGTGTGTTGTGAGTTAGTACGAGGATTGTGGTGAATGATTGTTCGGTTTAAGAGCATGAACAATGGTCAGTAGCATCGTGATCGATCTTCTCTTTTTTAATTCTTTGCTTGAGTGAGAAGTCACATGGCATGCATATATGATGTACGACGATACTTACTTGCATTCTAAGTAACCCTTAGGTGTGTACAAAGAGATTCTCATCTCATGCATAGGTGGCCAATAGAAACTTGAGGTAAAATTGAGGCAAGGCATAAACTTTCTACTAAAATATCCTGTTTTATATTTCTATTAACTTAACCAAACTGTGGTACGTGTTAATTATATAAACAATATATGGTGTAATTATTATCCGAAAATATACGGTGTTAATATATAGAGTAATATTATATTTGACTTGTATTTGTAGTACTATTGTTTGTGCACAGGGATGAAGTGAAGTATTATGCTTTGCTTCATTGGTAATGTGCTTTTGAGGACATTCCATTCTTTCTTAGAGCATTCACATCCAAACCATCAAATTATACATACATTCCATTAAAAAACAACTTCTATATCAATATATTTTCACTAAAAACAAATACTTTTTCTCTCTCATTTTCAATTAAATAATATTATCATCACATTTTTCTCTCTCCTTCACTCACAACCACTTTCAATATATATTAAAAAAATTATACTGGGTGAACAGTGTCCCCCCAAATATACAGATGAACAGTAACATTTTCTCTCTCCTCCACTCACAACCACTTTTTATACCCTTTATAATATAAAAACCCCCCCTCACATATTTTGATGGATAGAATGTGAAAGCTCTTAGACAGGAAATGAACGCATGAACCAAAAGTTTTTGAAAGATCAGGGGAGTGGGGTGGTCAGTAGTGATAGAATTTCATCACTCACAAATATCCAATCAAGTTCCGTCATGTCATCAACCATTATTCTAGCACTCTTCACTCACATCCTTTTTTAGTGGCAATGGTCATCACTCACCACCACACCCAACAATTTTCCCCCAACCAACAATTACCCTCACAAAATAAAACCATCACGCCGTGAAGAAAATAACGGAATTTGAATTTATGCATGTTATCACGCGTGAACTTTGTAGGTGGCGGTGAAAGTTTTGTTTTTTCCACGCGGTGTTTTTGGCTATCACGGTGGATTAACGTTCCAACCCCACCGCCCTTGAAGAAGAAGTTGAAAGAAAAGAAAAAGTACCTAAGAAGTCATTATGTCTTCTCATGGTAATCCACATATATTAATTTTGTATTAAGAAAACTAGTAGGGTGCCCGTGTGATGCGGCGGGGGCGACACTTTGGATTGCGGCAATTGTTTCTGGTAGTTTTCTTATTCGTATAATATTTATGATAACATTATTGTGGTGGATATATGTTATTAGTGTTACACATATGTAAAGTTTTGTTTTTTTTTTATAAAAATTAATAATCAAAAGACAAAAAATATTGTTTTTTTTTATAAAAAATTAACAATGAAAAGACAAAAAATAGAATAATTGTAAAGTATGTTTATTTTATTGGTTAAATTATAAAATATAATTTTATTCTTTAAAGTTCATAACTTTTTTTAAATATCCACATAATACTCATCAAGTAAACTTTAAGTTTAAAATTTTCATTTTTATAAAAATAAAAAATAGTATTTCACTTGTAAGTACGTTTTAGAGCTTTACTTAAATTGTTAAATTTCGGTTATTTACAGATATAAAAAATTTATATTTTTATAAAGTTTCATGAGTTTTATAAAAAATAGGATGTTAAGAGTTTATATCTTTATTAACTTTATATCATACTAAGTTCATATTTTGTGTTCCTAATTAATCTTATCTATATGAGTCTACTTTTAACTTATAATCCCTAAAAATATGCAACACAATATACTATGTATCTAGTCAAGTTGGTAAAGAATTATTTTGAAACTGACTAATATTATCTATAACAATATAGTTGAATTTATAACTCCTAAAAATTTGCAACACAATTTAGTATTTATCTTCTGGAGTATTTTATTTATATTACTTATTATAAAAAATGTTTATAAAAGAATTATATTTTTATAAAAACAAAATGATAATCAAATGACAGAAAATAAAAGATGTTTTGTTTATAAATAAAGTAAAAAACTGTTTTACACATGTAGAGTTTCGTTTTTATAAAAAAAATGATAATCAAATGACAGAAAATAAAAGATAAGTTGTTATGTTGTAAAGTAAGTTTATTTTGTTGGTTAAATGATAAAGTTTATAATTTTATTCTTTAAAGTTCATAACTTTTTTTAAATATCCACATGGTACTCATCTAAAAAACTTTAAGTTTAAATTTTTTGTTTTTATAAAAATAAAAAAATAGTAGTGGAATCGTAAGTACGTTTTACACCTTTAACTTTAATTGTTAAATTTCGTTTGTATATATATATAAAATTATATTTTTATAAAATTTTAAAAACAGTTTTTTTGTAAAAAAATAGGATGTTAAGAGTTTATATCTTTACTAACTTTATATCATACTAAGTTCAATTTTTTTGTTTAACTTTAAAGTTTATTACTTTATTATTTTTTAATTAAGAAATACAAATTATTAGATTAATATCCAAGAATAACTGAATTATTTTATAATTTCAGCTTGACTATATCTAATTGCAATATCTATTTATTGCAACTTTAGGATATTAACTTATATAATTTTAGTTGACTTGTAAATTTAGGATACTAACTTTGTTTTGAACTTTATTAATATGGTCAATAACTGGATTATATTAACACAAAAAATAAAGTTCAAATATAAAATAAACTTTATTCATACGTCTAGATCAATCATAACCGCTGAAATGAAAAAAAAAACATAAAAACACTTGATAGGTTTCATATTAGACTGCATGAAATCTGTTCCGCTTCTGAATTGACACTCGTGATATTTTTAATCGGGTTTTCTGGGTTGTGCTTGAATCGGCAGTATCTTCTAATTCCTCTTTTTTGTCGTTGTCCTCATAATCGTCTAAATTAATAACCTCACTCAATTTCCATTCAGAGAGTCTCTTGGATCTCTCCCTTTGAGTCTCAAATTTTCGATCCTTAAAAAGGACAAAAATTGAATACAAAAATTAAAAAAAGATTAAATAAACCTTAAAATTACCTCTTCACTAAATTTACGTTGAAGATTAGATTGGTATGGACTAAACATTGCACCATAAGAAATAATATCAACACTTTTATCACCATCATCCTACAATAAAACACACATATAATAACATAACGAACATGTTAATATGAAAGATATACGCAAAAATAATACTTAAAACCAGTAAAATCAATACCTTAGAAGCTTGTTCGACAAATGGGTTGTTTAAATTGGCATGTTCATCATGCAGCTGAATCTGAAAAATCAAATAAGTTAACATTCACATAAAAGTAAATAAAAGAAAACAATTATTCACTGCTGCGATATAACAGAACTGACCTTAGAATTTTCATTCTCGCATGCTTGGTTTTTCGCAACAATTAAATTCAGAACTGGATCCATTTTTTAACTTTGTTTATCAATAGATATAGGGGTGTCCTGCTATGTATTTATAGTAGTAACTATAGAAGTGCATTATGGTTTAATTTTAGATTTGTCACCCCTTTATTTAGAAAGTTTGTTGTAGTTAGTTTTATGTTTTTATAAGATATATCTAAGTACAAATATTAGGCAGTTTTAATAAAATAAATTGTGACACATAATATCTTCATTTTATGTTACAGTATTTTTAATTCTTTTTGTTTTTGTTTGCATAGATGGAGCCCATCTTTGTAGATTAGGCGCATTAGATCATAGTATTAATTATTTGTACATTAAAGCATTATTGACTTGTACCATTTAATCCGTGCGTCGATATTGAACAAGACAACTACCGAAACGTCGACAAAAATGTGTAGGTCGTCATGCTATCTTTGGATTTTTTTTAAACAATATAGTTTATAAGATATGTCAAGAATACGTAAAAAAATATAAGTTTGTTGTGAATGGGTGAATTGTAACTAATTATCTATAATTTTGTTAAAACCTTAGGGATTTAAGTGTAATAAGTTTATGAGCTAAAAAATAAATAAGGTTTAAAAGACCAAACTACCCTCATTTTAGGGGTCTTTCTATAAATAAAGTGAGGGAAAAGTTCTTATTTTTTGGGTATCTTAAAATACCCCTCCCTCATGCATTATAATATAGTATAGATTAAGTAAAAAAATACGAGATAGTAAAAGAGCAGGATAGCGATTACATAACCAACCGTGTAGTGTATTACAATTGAAAGCGATATACACACGTATTTACGTGGTTTGTTGGTTTGATCTGTTCAAACATGAAAGAAAACATGAAAACACATACCTGTTACAGCAGATAGTGCAGTGGAGAATCCAGTAATGGAGTTCGACATGCTTGTCATCGTGATCTGGTTCCTCCTTAGGGTGCTGACTGATGATGGGGACATAGAAACCAAAAAGGGTATCAGCTAGGAGAGGAGGTCGAATTATGATGTTATGCTTATGGGGTGTTTCTAATGTGTAACTGTGTAACCCTTTAACCTCCATATAATTCTCCTTATATAAGCACCTAGGAGGAAACCTAATTAGTTAATAAGGGTAATATGGTCCATCAACAATTACCAACTAATTATTTAATAGGTTATTATATATTTTGATCTTTATTATGTAAATGATTATAATGGCTATAGATTAAATATTGTTACATAATATATTTAATCTTACATTCTCCCACTTAGCCGAGTAATCATTTACTATGAGTTTTAGATAAGCCTGATCAGGAGTTAACACTCATTTTAGCCTTAAACAAGTACTATAGCAGAGAAATACAGCCATTGAATCATTATGCGACTCAGGACCCCCATTAATCATACTATAGCCTTAATTTAAAACCTAATCGTTATGATCAAAATACGCATAAGCCCTTTGTTTGATTTGTAACTTTATTTGTCTATATGCCATTATACCGGTTGAACATATTATAAGAGACATACAAAATCAAACTGAGGAAATTTCATTAACATAAAACATAAGCTAGTACAATATGCTCAAATAAGGTCTTTACTAAATCCCATATTCCGAACATGTTCTTCGTAAACCTTAGGAGGGAGACCTTTAGTCATTGGATCCGCAAGCATATCTTTAGTACTAATATACTCGATACAAAGATTATTTTCCTCAACTCGTTCACGTACGAACATATATTTTGTATCGAGATATAAACCAGCTCCAGTCGAACTGTTACTGTTCGAGAAACTAACGGCAGCTGAATTATCACAGTAAAGCTTCAATGGTCTAGAAATGGAATTAACAATTTTGAGTCCAGTGATCAGATTTCTAAGCAACATTCCATGACAGGTTGCGTTATAAACAGCAATGTACTCTGCCATCATTGTGGAAGTTGTGGTCAACTGTTGTTTATGACTCTTCCATGAGATAGGGCCGCCTGCTAACATAAAGATATAGTCCGAAGTGGATTTCTTGTCATCTTTGCATTTTGCAAAGTCAGAATCAGAATAGCCCACCACTTCTAAATGATCACTTATTCTATAAGTCAGTTTATAGTCTTTCGTCCCTTGCAGATATCGAAGTACCTTCTTAGCTGCTTTCCAGTGATCTAGGCCAGGATTAGTCTGATAACGGCCTAGCATTCCAGCAATATAAGCGATATCTGGGCGAGTACAGACTTGAGCATACATCAAGCTCCCGACTACTGACGCGTAAGGTATCTGGCTCATTTGCTCCTTCTCAACCTCTGTTGTCGGACACTGGAATGAACCGAAAACATCTCCTTTAACTACTGGAGCGACGGAGGGTTTGCACTGTTGCATGTTGTAACGTGTGAGGACACGATCTATTCAAGCCCTTTGGGACAATCCTAAGATCCCTTTGTGTCTATCTCGGTGAATTTCGATGCCAATGACGTAAGAAGTATCTCCGAGATCCTTCATGTCGAAGTTATGCGAGAGTAACCGCTTCGACTCATGCAACATGTCTAAACTATTACTTGCCAATAGAATATCATCTACGTAAAGGACAAGTATAGTAAAGTTGCTCCCACTCATCTTGAGGTAGGTGCATTGATCCACTTAATTCTTCATAAAACCTTGTTTCTTCATGACTTCATCAAACTTGAGGTACCATTGATGTGATGCTTGTTTTAACTCATAAATGGATTTCTTCAACTTACAGACTAGATGCTCCTGACCTTCAGGTTTAAAGCCTTCAGGTTGTTTCATGTAAACATCTTCGTCCAAATCTCCGTTAAGGAAAGCGGTTTTAACGTCCATCTGATGCAGCTCTAAATCAAAATGAGCTACTTGGGCCATGACGATCCTTAATGAATCTTTACGAGAGACAGGTGAAAATGTCTCTTGATAATCAATTCCCTCTTTCTGAGTGTAGCCCTTTGCAACCAATCTCGCTTTGTAGCGTTCAACGTTCCCATTCGGATCCAGTTTTGTTTTGAACACCCATTTACATCCTACGGGTTTGACTCCGTTGGGTAATTCTACCAAATCCCAAACGTCATTTTTCTTCATGGATTCAAGCTCTTCAATCATTGCTTTATAAAATTCAGAATACTGATCACTGCTAATGGCTTCGTTGTAAGAGATAGGATCATTGAGCTTTCCGGGATCCATTTCAGTCAGGTAGGTAACATAATCATCCCAATTAGTAGGCCTTCTTTGCCTAGATGACCTCCTGAGTGGATTATCGGGTTCAGTGTTGTCTTGGTTTTGAGCGTTTGATGTGCCTTCGTCATGAGGTATAATGGGTTCTGATTGTAGAGGTGAATTTGGAGTTGGTGCAGTAGCTTCAGGTACAGTAGTTGCATTGGGTACAAGAGGAGTAATCGGAGTAATGGTAAGCGACGAGTCTCTCCCCCCCGCATCTTGTACTTCTTGCAATTCTTCGTAAGGGTTGGTACTGCTCCCACTGACCTTGAAATCTTCCAGGAACGCGGCACGCTTGGTTTCAACAATACGGGTGACATGGGAAGGACAATAGAAACGATAACCCTTAGAGTTCTCAGGATACCCGATAAAGAAACAGGTAACTGTTTTAGGGTCAAGTTTCCTTAGGAAAGGATTGTAAAGCTTCGCTTCAGCAATGCAGCCCCATACTTTCATATATTTAAGACTCGGTTTCCTTCCTGTCCAAAGTTCATAAGGAGTTTTAGGGACAGACTTAGAAGGAACTCTATTAAGTATATGAACAGCTGCTTTTAACGCTTCAGTCCAGAGGAATAATGGTAAATTAGTGTTGGCTAACATACTGCGCACCATGTTCATAAGGGTACGATTTCTTCTTTCAGCGACACCGTTCTGCTGAGGTGTATCAGGCATGGTGTATTGGTTCACAATCCCCTGGCCCTTACAAAACTCATAAAATGGACCAGGAGCTTGACCCACATCAGTATGTCTTCCATAGTATTCACCGCCTCTATCTGATCTCACAAGTTTAATCTGACGATCTAATTGCTTTTCAACTTCAGCCTTATAATCTTTAAAAGTTGTTAGAGATTCAGATTTCTACTTAATAAGATACAAGTACATGTAACGAGAATAATCATCAATAAAAGTGATAAATGAAGTATGTCCTGTTATGCCAGCGATTTGGTAGGGACCACTAATGTCAGTGTGAATGAGTTCTAATAAATTAGAACTCCTAGTGGCACCTTTCTTATTCGCTAATGTCATTTTACCTTTAAGACATTTGACACATGTTCCAAAATCAGAGAAATCGAGATGAGGTAAGACTTCATCCTTTACGAGACGATTTAATCGTTCTTTTGAAATGTGGCCTAAACGCTGATGCCACAACATGGATGAAGTTTCTAAGTCTCGTTTCTCTTCCATCTTTGTGAGTGATTCATTAATATTATATGACAACAAAGATTTGGAAAAGTTATCTTCTAGTTCTAATCTATAGAGACCACCATCTGTGACAACCCGCACTAAACCAGGTATCCGTACAACTTAATTAATGATTAATTACTACTTGATTACTGTGCTCGATTGAACTAGCTGATAAACTGCTACCTGCATACTGATACATGCACTTACTTGCATCATACTTTATTTGCTGTCACTACATTGATTACATACTGAACCCTAGTGACAAACATGATGCACAAAAAGCACAGTAGCACTAAACGGATACACAGTGAACATGCTGATATAACCAGGATCAGGCAGACACTGCCTCTAAGGCCTGTTAAGAGCCTCATATATTTTGGCTACACTGGTAGTGAGTGTAGGATATAAGGGTTGTGTTACCGCGTCTCTAGGAATAAGATACACTGGTTCAGATGTGCCAAGAACGTACTTTAAGTACCAAACACAGCACTTTAATAATTTAACCAGCTTCTAGCTGACTAGTAAAGTGCCAGAAAATGAGAAAATAACACTAGACACTTTCTAAAGTGTCGGGAAAACAAACCGTGTCACTAAAAATGCAATAACGACACTTTAAAGCTTTTGTAACACTTTAACGGATTACTATCCAACCGGACACCCGGACTTTACCCGGAACATGAAAACTTTACTATTTTTATTATTACTTTTTTTTTCTGAGCCAGTTAGGGTCCCTGATTACCCTAACACCCGTCATAACACGTAACATACAAGTAACTGAGTTAACTACTTAAACTAACCTAATTAACAAAACAACCCCCCCTAACTAACTACTTAAAATCGGACCAAGGACCCCCCCCCCCCCCAACCGATTCGGTTGCCTAGGGGGCAACACCTTGTACTTGTGATCTTGGGTGATCTTGTTATGTCTAGTATCTATGCTACACAAGAACCATTGGGTAATAACACCTCTAATTGCCTATAAATAACACACATAAACACATGAGTTTTATCACAACACAACAACTTCAACTCACACTCTCCCTCTCCTTACTCACTCTCGGCCGAACCCCCTTGGGACGCCACCACCATCATTCGACTTCCACCATCACATTCCAAGGTTATACAAGTGTTACGGGTCACGCATTAGGAGTCTTGGTGCACTCGGAACGCGAAGGACCCCAACCGTTAGCTTTTATCCACCCCGTTTTCGTCAAGATTCATCCCTAGCCCCGAGCTAGAGGTATATCACGTAAAACTCATATTTAAGCTTGTTTAAAGTGGTTAAAAGGAATTTTATCGGTGAAATATCGTTAACATGCGTTTTGGAACTTTAAAGTCTACTAAAATCACAAAAATGGAGGTTAATAGCACATGTCTTGTGTAAAAGTCGTAGGACTTGAAATTTGTGTTTATCTAGACCCGATCTATGATGTGGTAGCTCAAATCTTCGTTTAACCCGACTTTGTAAAATCACGTATCATCACATAAGCTCGTTTTTGAAAGATACAAGGGTTAAAGGTGAAACACTACCACATATAGAGCATGAACTTGTATAAAAGAATTTTAGTTGTGTAAAAGTGGTTTAACCGGTAGAATGGTGTTTAAAACTAGTGGATCTACGTATCCGCAAGTGGTATTTTTGAAAGACCACACTTTAAAGAAATCATGTTTTTTTTCTAAAGATGAATCTTACACTAATCAATATGGTTTTATAAACCACAAGTGTGTAAACACTTGTGAAACAAAGAGATCCGACAAAGAAGTAAATTTGTCACTTGTTACTAGAAGTTGTTGTAACGCTCCGCGTTTCCATAACTTTCCTAATTTATAAATCGAGTCGTAAAATCTATTTTTAGAAGCTTGCCTCTTTCAAAATTATAATCCGTTGCATGTCGAAATTCTTTTTATCTTTATTTTTTTTGTTCGTTATAAATATGGTTAGTTTTTTTTTGTTATTGTTTAATTAATTAATTAATTAAATTAATTGATTTTACAATAAAAAAAAAGTTATTTTTGTAATAATCTAGTTAGTCTTGTTAAATTTTTCAAGTTAGTAATATAAACTAACCTAGTTAGTTAATTGTAAAATTAGATCCTTTTGAAAACATCATGACATAGGTTGGTTTATTAAAGTTGAGGGACTAATTGTGTATTTACTTGAAGTAATAAAATACCCCAAACCCTTCTATTTCAAAACATCAGCCGACACCTTCTCCCTTGTCTCTACATCTTGTATCAAGAAACCCTAACTCAAAAAAAGCGGTCGCCTCCCTTCATCTCTCTCGAATGGATCTTCGGCCGACTCTCCTTCTCGACTTCAACCGGCCAACCACACAAACACCTCTCTCCCCACTCTCACTCGTCTCTCTCTTAAACGAACGGGCGGACAGAAGCAGCGGCGGAAGGACCACCACAGGCGGCGACGCTGTGGTGGTTTGCGTCAGATCCAGCGGTGGTAGTCGCGTCTCAGCAGCGGGTCACTGTTCAGCAAAATGGCGACGTTTCAGTGGTGGTTGTGGCCCGAAGGGCGGCTGATGGCGGCGGAGATGACCTCCGGCCGATGGGTAACTGTGGTTTTTTTTGCTATTCGGTTCATATGTCGGCTCTGATGTGGTTCAACTTCTGGTTCGGTTCAGTTTTTCCACTCGGGTCATGTTCCGGTACAGTTCAGTCTTCGTGGCATGGCCGGCTCGGGTTTTGGTTCCGTCACGGTGCGAGTCAACGTGGTGTCTTGGCTCGGTTCAGATTCACATTCGAATTCGGTTCGGTATAATTTTTTTTCCTGGTTCTTCTTGTTTTTTTTTCGCTACACATGAATTAATAGATTGTTAGGCAATTGATATTGATAATCACCATAATCTTGAACATGTTAACAGTGGGCTTTAGTTTTGGTTTGGGTAACATAAAAGGGAGAGGATGATGACTTATAACGAGCCTACTGTTGATGTTTAAATTGGAGATGATAATGATATTTGTATAAAAAAAAAGGTGGGAAACCATCGAGACAATGATGATCTACAAAAAGAAAACTACTCATATATTTACATTTTGCTTAAAACAAGTGTGACGTATTAATCAACTTTTTTTATATGGTTTACATTTGATTTAAATAAATTTTCTATTTAGTTTATAAACTGTTTATTGATTCTAATTAAAACAAATCTTATTTATTTAACAACTAATTCTATACCACGAATAATGTAAGCTATAAAGACAATCTGTTCATAAAACAATAATAAATAATTCTGAAAATGATAAAAGTTAGGAATCTTATATTAAATAATAACTAGTTCGGAATTTTTAACGTTTAGGGTAATCGTGTTCGTTCTTTTGGATTTCCCAATCTTTCTCCGTGCGTTATTACGGAATTCTCATACGCAACCAATGTGAGTATACTCGATCCCTTTTTCCCCTTTTTATTTTGGGATGCAACATGTATATTATGTAAACAATCTTTGAAACTAGAAACTAAACATACTCAATCCTTGTACAAACATGAGACTAATGTGCTTTACTTATGATTCTTGTATGCTCTATTTGAACGATTTGGAACGTATATGCTCATTAACTTTGCTAGCCCACCTTAACAATTATAGCGCTATAGGATTTACGCACCGCCCTTGAGACTTGGGGGTATTGTTAAGTTAAACATTTGCTATCCCGCTATCAATTGGGATTAGACTATTTTATGCGTTGGATTCTTGGGTTTGATCATAGTGTACGCCAAAATTGCATACTAGTAATTCACATATTATGAATCATGTTGGATTTGAGCTTTTATTCTATTATGCTATGTAATCAAACTTGTATACTCGCCATTGCTTTTGCATTGAAACTCTATTTTAATACATGTTGCAGGTTAGATTGTTGAAGTATGGATGAACGATGAAACAAGTTTAGGGTGGACTAGATACATACCTAAATTATCTATCCTTCTCATGTTATGTTATTGTTGAATAATGTTGTATTTCTTTTTTGGGGATTTTGTATGACAATTTGGTATTGCAATGAAATTTGAATTCAATTAAATATTGTCACATATTGTTATGATGTTTTGAGCAATTTGTTCGTCTCATCCCGATGTTTCCGCCATCGGTTGGGGTGTGACAGATTGGTATCAGAGCCATAACTATAGGGAATTAGGAAAAGTAGTAATGCTTTAACCTAGTCTATAGTTTTAGAGCCTTATTCTTAAGTTTTACTTGAAACTACTTGCATGCTACTTACTTGCTTCTTATCCATTCTCTTTAAACTTTTAAGTACATATGTCGTCTTAACTTTATGCACTATACTTGACGTGCCATCCTTATGTGTTAATACTTGTTTCATTATGTGTTAATACTTGTTTTATGATGTGTCGACACTTGTTTAATATCCGATTCTTATGTGTTATTCCTGAGAAGGCTTCTTATGTGTTATTACTTGTTTGTTTATTTTCTTAACATACGTTTTTCTAAGGCTTTTGTTTGATTCTTCTAAATACGACAACACTCATCTTATACAAACGAGACGAGTTTACCAAAATAGGCGTGAAACCCACAATTTGGTAAACGACTCTCATCCGCTTGATTCTATTTTTGCACGAAATTCACCATTAAGTTAGGAGTGAAATCCACATCTTAATGGGAATTTCAAACTCTAGTGGACCCTCGTCAAAGTGTCGAAATTAAATTTTGACCCGACGAGTACCAACCACACCTAGGGTACGAAATCGTCAAGTTAGGGGTGAAACCCGCACCTTGTCGACTAGTTCTACTCCTTGATTTTCAAAAATCCCGCCAAGTCTCGAATTTTCGATGGATTGGGAACATGTAGTAACTGGAAGGGTAAGTACCGTTAGCCGAGATATCGGCAAGAGTATTCCACCTATTAGGCCAAAGCATGTTTCCTAATTTCAAAAGATCTTTCGACCACTTTGGTTAGTCAATGTTCCGTTTGGGACCATCCAAGTTTTATTCGAGCTTACGCTTTATTATTTTCGATCTTTGTCAATTTTGGTCAATTTTTCGAGATTTCATTTTTGCGTAACATCATACTCTTACCTTTCATACGATTATACATTATTAGCATGCATAATTTCACGTAATTTTATTTACGCTTTCATAACAACGAGCAGAGACATATCATCGAGATAGGAGTGATTTCCTTACCTTAACGATTAACTTCGCTTCTTTTCTCATCTTACAACGACCTCACCAACGGATTTGGGGTGATTCCCTTACTTAGGTGATCGTTACCAATACTTTCTTTAATAGACTATATTACGTAAACACGATCATGTTTATACCTAAATCATTTATCATGTATTTCAAAATGCTTCATTTATTTAAACGTACCTCTTATTCTATAATCTATTTTCACATCACTCGCATACACAAAAATTTTAAATGTTACCATAAACGTGTGTTCCTCGATTTCAAAAATTTCACGAAATACTACTTGTCAGCCTAATCGGTTTAATAAATCCGTTGCCCACAAATTCACCAATCAACATAAACATTGAAACACGCTCCTCTCACGCCATTAAACTAGAGATTGTTATTCTCAATTGAGAATCAAATCAACTTTTTCGCACACACCTATAAAATATTACCAATATTATTTAATCATTTACTAAAATTCCTTTTCAAAACCAATGAAACATTTTTCAACAATCATTAAGTTCATGTACCAAATTCCTTTTTCTAAGGATCAACTTTTTTACAAGAAGCTGTAAGTTTCAAAATTTTCTAACACAAAGTCACTTAAAACGATGCAAACTTATTAATCTCTAGAATTTTTTTTTTCAAAACCCCACTCGATACGACATGTAAATTCAAAACATGTGGGCAAGGAAACTTCATAAGAACCGACAAATTTTCAACTTATGTAAACTCTTTTAAAACCGCAGTAGCATTTCCATTCCTTTACAAAGTACTTTCCACATAACCAATAGATGTTTTATACTCTCTTTACATTCACAAACTAGAGTCTATATTTCGTGACAATTCAATCTATTTTAACTCCACGTTTTGCGCAAACACCTATTTATGCATACCATTTTACACGTTTTAGACAATATCGCACACAGATCTCACGCGTGTCACTCGTTCCCTGTTTCTTTCATACTCCAAACTTTTAATCTTTTACACGCATGAACTCATGAGTTTCGGTGTATACTATAAACAAAATCATTATTTCCTACATCCATACTTATACATTATATGCCTTCACTTATGTTCACACTTACGCATATTGTTATACTCATGATTCAAAATTCATACGTTTTACGTTCATACATACACTCACAATTATACATTGCGTTGTACTTACATTCATGTTTATACTACACTCATATTCATGATTCAGACATTTTATGTTTTCATTTGCACTTGTATAACTTTGCTTACACTTATAATCATACACATATATTTCATTCATACTTAAACCTTCATGTTTTACACCTATATTCACGTTCACATCTATGCTCATACATCTTATGTTCACACTCATACTTGTATTCATACTCATACGCTTGGTGTTTACGCTTATACTCATGTTTGTACTCACATTTATACTCATTTTTCATACACGTTATTCTTATGCTTTTACTCATACTCCTGACGTGCGTTTTGTGTTTATGCTCACGTGCGTGTTCATATTTAAACTTATACTATGCTCATGCCTTTATTCATAATCAAAATTCATACATTCGCACCGTATGCGAGCGAAACCCTAGGGATTCGCTTACGTTGGCCTTATACTATTTGGAACACAAACATGCTTATATGCTACTTCCATATTTATACGCAATCTTATTTTCAGAATTTATGAATACCTTAAATTCATACGCAACTAGTACAAACTATGCGAATCATGCGACAATTGGCATAATCACGGGTGCACACGGGATTATAGTAATGGGCGTATGAGAATCATAGAGTGTACTACTGCGTATGGAAAGACACGGGACGTAACATGACACCTAATACGAGACGGACGTAATATGGTCAAAACATGGTGGATACGCCGCTGGTACTTCCTATATATAAGTGATTTCACCATGTTACCAAACTTTTGTAAAATGTGCCATGAGAAATTCAGTGTTTTGTAGGCCTTTTGGACCTAATACAAACTTTAAACAAATCACAAACGCATTATATCCGATTATCCACGACGAGACCTCATTATTAACACGCTACGTTCGTCTATCCGTTACTTATGTATTCTTATACTCATAATCGTTTATTAGATCAGTAGTTCACCCTCATACCTCGATTATTCTTCGTTGTCTCAAACTCCAAAGCCTCAATTTTAAACAATCCTCTTTGGTGTGCCAAAAACCCTTTCGAGACTCCCTCTTAAATAAATTTCGGGACGAAATTTCCTAAAGGAGGGGAGACTGTAACGCTCCGCGTTTCCATAACTTTCCTAATTTATAAATCGAGTCGTAAAATCTATTTTTAGAAGCTTGCCTCTTTCAAAATTATAATCCGTTGCATGTCGAAATTCTTTTTATCTTTATTTTTTTTGTTCGTTATAAATATGGTTAGTTTTTTTTTGTTATTGTTTAATTAATTAATTAATTAAATTAATTGATTTTACAATAAAAAAAAAGTTATTTTTGTAATAATCTAGTTAGTCTTGTTAAATTTTTCAAGTTAGTAATATAAACTAACCTAGTTAGTTAATTGTAAAATTAGATCCTTTTGAAAACATCATGACATAGGTTGGTTTATTAAAGTTGAGGGACTAATTGTGTATTTACTTGAAGTAATAAAATACCCCAAACCCTTCTATTTCAAAACATCAGCCGACACCTTCTCCCTTGTCTCTACATCTTGTATCAAGAAACCCTAACTCAAAAAAAGCAGTCGCCTCCCTTCATCTCTCTCGAATGGATCTTCGGCCGACTCTCCTTCTCGACTTCAACCGGCCAACCACACAAACACCTCTCTCCCCACTCTCACTCGTCTCTCTCTTAAACGAACGGGCGGACAGAAGCAGCGGCGGAAGGACCACCACAGGCGGCGACGCTGTGGTGGTTTGCGTCAGATCCAGCGGTGGTAGTCGCGTCTCAGCAGCGGGTCACTGTTCAGCAAAATGGCGACGTTTCAGTGGTGGTTGTGGCCCGAAGGGCGGCTGATGGCGGCGGAGATGACCTCCGGCCGATGGGTAACTGTGGTTTTTTTTGCTATTCGGTTCATATGTCGGCTCTGATGTGGTTCAACTTCTGGTTCGGTTCAGTTTTTCCACTCGGGTCATGTTCCGGTACAGTTCAGTCTTCGTGGCATGGCCGGCTCGGGTTTTGGTTCCGTCACGGTGCGAGTCAACGTGGTGTCTTGGCTCGGTTCAGATTCACATTCGAATTCGGTTCGGTATAATTTTTTTTCCTGGTTCTTCTTGTTTTTTTTTCGCTACACATGAATTAATAGATTGTTAGGCAATTGATATTGATAATCACCATAATCTTGAACATGTTAACAGTGGGCTTTAGTTTTGGTTTGGGTAACATAAAAGGGAGAGGATGATGACTTATAACGAGCCTACTGTTGATGTTTAAATTGGAGATGATAATGATATTTGTATAAAAAAAAGGTGGGAAACCATCGAGACAATGATGATCTACAAAAAGAAAACTACTCATATATTTACATTTTGCTTAAAACAAGTGTGACGTATTAATCAACTTTTTTTATATGGTTTACATTTGATTTAAATAAATTTTCTATTTAGTTTATAAACTGTTTATTGATTCTAATTAAAACAAATCTTATTTATTTAACAACTAATTCTATACCACGAATAATGTAAGCTATAAAGACAATCTGTTCATAAAACAATAATAAATAATTCTGAAAATGATAAAAGTTAGGAATCTTATATTAAATAATAACTAGTTCGGAATTTTTAACGTTTAGGGTAATCGTGTTCGTTCTTTTGGATTTCCCAATCTTTCTCCGTGCGTTATTACGGAATTCTCATACGCAACCAATGTGAGTATACTCGATCCCTTTTTCCCCTTTTTATTTTGGGATGCAACATGTATATTATGTAAACAATCTTTGAAACTAGAAACTAAACATACTCAATCCTTGTACAAACATGAGACTAATGTGCTTTACTTATGATTCTTGTATGCTCTATTTGAACGATTTGGAACGTATATGCTCATTAACTTTGCTAGCCCACCTTAACAATTATAGCGCTATAGGATTTACGCACCGCCCTTGAGACTTGGGGGTATTGTTAAGTTAAACATTTGCTATCCCGCTATCAATTGGGATTAGACTATTTTATGCGTTGGATTCTTGGGTTTGATCATAGTGTACGCCAAAATTGCATACTAGTAATTCACATATTATGAATCATGTTGGATTTGAGCTTTTATTCTATTATGCTATGTAATCAAACTTGTATACTCGCCATTGCTTTTGCATTGAAACTCTATTTTAATACATGTTGCAGGTTAGATTGTTGAAGTATGGATGAACGATGAAACAAGTTTAGGGTGGACTAGATACATACCTAAATTATCTATCCTTCTCATGTTATGTTATTGTTGAATAATGTTGTATTTCTTTTTTGGGGATTTTGTATGACAATTTGGTATTGCAATGAAATTTGAATTCAATTAAATATTGTCACATATTGTTATGATGTTTTGAGCAATTTGTTCGTCTCATCCCGATGTTTCCGCCATCGGTTGGGGTGTGACAGTTGTAAAGACGGATTTCTCTAAACACGAGGTTTTTAAAAGATTAAAGCTACTTTATATAAAGATCTACATATATAAAGGTGATTTACATTAAAGATGCGGAAAAACTACAAGTTCATGCGATTATGCAAATTTACATACTTGTCGACTAGTTTGTTGTGTTGGAGATTGTTTGATTGAATAAAGAAGATTGTTGATTGATTTGTTAAAAGAAAATGATACGCTTGAAAGCATGGCCACCTCCAGTTACAGAGGAAACTCTGGCGAAATTTTTCTAAAAACCTAACACTTAGACTTTTTACACAACAAGTGTTAGAACTATTTTTGGACATACTTTCGAAACATAAATTTCGCCAGCACTATATTTTACTAAATATTCGGAGGTGGGATTTTCACAAAGATTAACGTGATAAATATACTTGTCACAACACTGTTTATGATTATTTTGTGAAAATACATAAATATTATTTTAGAGTAAAAATAATATTTACAAGCGTTAATGATTCCAAAACTTTACGAACGCTTCCACAAACATATAAGTTACACCGGTAATTACATTACCACAAGATTGATAAAACGTAACTTACGCACATGTATTATATCCCCCATCCTTGGGAAGAAGAATAACTACCAAGTGTATACGGAACATAAACACGAAATAGTTGTCTAACTATTTCCCAAAGACATAAACTGTAAAGCTAAGGCACGGCCGTCCGTCTAATAGAATTAGCACTTGTAGGTCGTTGCACAGCTTACTGTATTGGAGACACTTGGTAGAGACGCGCATTCACTGTGAGTTCATGTCCCCCTTTTCTCTAACTGTTTTCAGTTTACTTAACCGCGGGGGTGAAATACATGTTACATTGTTTACAAGTACTTTATACACGGTATGATTAACGTAAGGAGGTTTAGATCACGTGAATGGGTAGGCGGAAACTTGAGGCTATTAATCCTCAGGGTAGGACCGAGGGACAGGAGCGGTAGATCTATCTGGGTGTAGCGAGCCCAGCCCCAGGCCCAAACAGAACGGACCTCGGGGTGACTTTGTGCCCAACGCATAAATCCGCTAGGTTTGAGTCTTCCTACTTGCATATCACAACATGCTAATGGCTTTGCAAACCATTGGTGATCACAAGTCCTCTTACACTGCTACATACCAGGAAACTTTTATACTTACAAGTGTTTTACTTACTCACTTACACATGAACTCGCTCAACATTATTGTTGATTTTTCAACTCACATGTATTTCAGGAAATTAAAACGGATCTGGCACGGTATGGAACGTTTTCTGCTGCGTATTGTCATGAAGTCATCAGGGTTTAGGGGATGTGTCTCTTACCTGGACAAGACACAGTCCCTAAATCACGTTTATGTTTATGTTATAAGTTGTTATGTCTTTTGAACAAGGTTATTGTTGTTGGAGTACGTTTTCGTCAAACAATGGTATTGTATGTTATTTTCAAACTTAATGGATGACTTGCATGGTTTTTAAATTCATATAGCTTGTTATGGTTAAGCTATGGTATTAAGAAGTCACACCAAAGTTAACCACGCTTCCGCAAAGCCAGGGTGTGACACCATCCAGAATACCAGTACCATAAAGAACAAAATCATAAAGGATAGAGAGTTTGCGATGACCATGGGAAACAATAAAACCGTCCATGTCTAACTTTGGTCCTGATACAAGGTTCCGAGTTACCTCAGGAACATATAAGGTATCATAAAGTTTAATACATAAACCAGTTTTCATAACTAATTGTAATGTTCCAATGGCCTTCACTTCTAATTCTCGATCATCCCCAACCTTAAGCGTTCTTTGGTTCTTTCCAGCTTCCGGATTGAAAGGAATCCCTGAGTTGAATTGGTAACATGAACCATAGAACCATAATCAAACCACCAAGAATTAGCAGGAACACTTAAATTATAGGACTCAAGTATCATAAAATAATCGTTACCTTTCTTAGCCAGCCACTCCTTAAAATCAGGGCATTCCTTCTGCATGTGTCCTGTCTTTTTACAGAATTTGCAGCGAATACTGCCTAAGGAGTTCTTAGAGCTGGAAGGTGCACTTGTATTAGGATTAGGATTAGGCCTTTGGACTTTTGAAGCATCCTTCCTCTGATAATTGTTCTTCCTCTTCTTAGGATTGGAGGTGGTGAAGTTTGCAACATCAGTAGTGCGATCCATCCTCATATGCTCTTCCTCCTGTATGCACATAGCGACCAGCTCACTTATCGTCCATTTATCCTTCTGAGTGTTGTAATTGATCTTGAATGCTTCAAAGGACGAAGGAAGCGAAGTAATGATAAAATGAACGAGAAAACCATCACTGATTTCCATTTCCAGCCCCTTCAACTTATTGGCCATGTCATTCATCATCATGATGTGCTCGCGAATGCCGCTCCTCCCATCATACTTAGTTGTCACCAGCTTGAGAATAAGAGTACTAGCGTGTGCTTTAGACGTCCCTTTGAATTGCGCCTCCACATGTTCCAAGTAGGTTTTAGCATCTTCAGAATCAGGAATAGCTCCCCTGATTGCATTGCTGATGGACTGCTTCATAAACATGAGAGACATGCAGTTACACCTAGTCCACTTGTCATGCGTTAACTGCTCAGCAGCAGTACTTTGAGTGGTAAGATCCGCTGGCTTATTCTCTCTTAGAGCATAATCAAAATCCAGCAGCCCAAGAGTAAGCATGAGAGCATCCTTCCATGCAGCAAAGTTATCACCAGTCAAAGGTGGAATCCCGCAATTGGGTGCTGATAGTGGAAATAAGATGAGCAAGTTATGATACTAAGGAAGAAGTCCTAATGTGATCTAAGGGCACGTTAAACTAAGGCAGGCATAAGTAATGACCATTTTACATTATGAAGCTGTGATATTGTCTATTACTAACATCAAAATAATAGACTTAGCTAAAAAAAATTCTACTTAAACGAAGACAAAACAGCTTTGGCCAGAAGTGTAATCATTTAAGCATACGTGCAAAGTGGTTGTAACAAATCAGCTTTGGCCAGAAATTGAAATAATCACTTTAGTTATGCACTTGTTGAGTATGCCATCTATGAATGAATTAAATCAGCTTTGGCCAGAAATTAAGACATTCATGCTTATGATGCAAACACAACATAGCTTTCATAATACTTGAACGATAAGTAGATGTGTCAAGTCAGCTTTGGCCAGAAATGATACATCAAAAGCTCATTCAAGTTAAGCTATTTTGGTTTTGTAAAACATTATCTGATTCTGATTAATTAACTAAGTAATTACAAAACCAATTATTTAATAGCAAACCACCCGTTAGCGCGGATCGAACTTGTTCACATTAAACAGCTTAAAATAATGAGGTTTCGAGTCACAACCTTGTTGTCTCGAGTCGAGACCTTTGTCTCGAGTCGAGACCTTTGTCTCGATTCATGATCTAATGGTATCGATTCATGATCTAATGGTCTCGAGTCGAGATCTAATGGTCTCGAGTCGAGACCTCTCTGTCTCGAGTTGTGAAGGTTTAATGGCCTGATGATTTCGAGTCGAGACCTTGTTGTCTCGAGTCGAGACTGATGGTCTCGAGTCGTAATCTGATGGTCTCGAAACTTCCTGTTAACAACTGTGAATGTGGAAACATAACTGAAAGTTCGAAAATTAGGAATTGTGATAGAGTTTCCTATTTTAATATTGATCTATTTTTATCATAAAATTTCGAAAATCATAATCTGTTTATCCTATTAACAGATTTCGAAAATCCTTATTAGAAAAAAATAGATCAAAATCAGGAAAACATACAACAATTCAAAACATATTCCAAAACATAATAGAATTTTCGAATTTTCCTAAGAACATGATGAACCCTAACAAACAATGTAAACTGAATTTGTATTGTATTATGATGAAATTACATAATGAAAGATCTAGTATATATAGACAAGAAGAGGAAAACCCTAAACACAATTAACTAAGCTAGGGCCGGCCCAAGGCCTTAATGACTTCGGTTAATACTCCCCCTCAAGCTAATGGCGGGAACTGACTTTGAGCTTGGTCTTTAGTAAAGCAAATCGATCAGTCGGAAGTGGTTTTGTGAAAATGTCTGCAATCTGATCCTTTGTAGATATGAATCTAACCATCAGTTGACCCCGAGCAACACGTTCACGAACAGTGTGATAATCAACTTCAATATGTTTGGTTCTAGCATGGAAAACTGGATTTCTGGAAAGATAAGTAGCTCCCAAGTTATCACACCAAAGGGTAGGAGCAGCCTTCATTATAACATGTAACTCACGAAGAAGAGTTTCAAGCCAAACAAGCTCTGAGACGGTATCGGCCATAGCTTTGTATTCAGATTCAGTTGATGACCTCGATACAGTCTTTTGTTTTCTGGCAGACCAAGACACTAGATTATTCCCGAGATAGATGGCAAATCCCCCCTGTGGATCGACGGTCATCAGGGCAACCAGCCCAATCTGCATCTGAGTAAGCCTGAATGTAACTGTTATGCGAATCAGCATAGGCATGAAGATGAATCGGTGATGAATGAGAGATCAGCAAACCATGATTGATGGTTCCAAGAAGAAACCGCAAAATCCTTTTAACCGCAGACCAGTGATTTTCTGTGGGAGAGTGCATGAACTAACAAACCTTATTAACAGCAAAGGAGATGTCTGGACGAGAGAGAGTGACATACTGTAATGCACCCACGAGTTGGCGATACCGTACCGGATCCGAGAAGGCTGGACTGTCACCAAGAGACAGGGATGATGTGGTAGTACAAGGAGAAGGAACAGGTTTGGCCGACAACAAATTTGCACGAGCAAGTATATCCTGAATATATTTCCGTTGAGATAAAATAATATCAGAACCCTGACGCACAACCTCCACACCGAGAAAGTAAGACAAAGGGCCCATATCTTGTAAAGAAAAGGTGGCGCCAAGACGTTTTACAACCTGATCAATAGCCCTGTCATTGTTCCCTGTAAGAATAATGTTATCAACATAAATGAGCATATAAAGAAGTGCCCCATGATGTGAATATATAAACAGTGAAGGATCCGTTCTAGAGCCATAGAATCCAAGCGAACCAAGAGCCGAACAAAGCCGTTCAAACCAGGCCCGAGGAGCCTGCTTAAGACCGTAAAGGGAACGGCGAAGCAAACACACATGATCTGGGTAATGAGGATCAACAAATCCTTGAGGCTGCTGCATATACACTGTTTCATGCAAATTACCATTTAGAAAAGCATTTTGAACATCTAATTGTCTGAGTGACCACTTCTGAGTAACTGCCAAAGATAAGACTGTGCGAATGGTAGCAGGTTTCACAACAGGACTAAAAGTTTCGTTATAATCAACACCCTCTTGTTGATTGTATCCCTTGGCAACTAAACGTGCTTTATATCGACTGACCGCCCCTGTTTGATCACGTTTAATCCTGTACACCCATTTGCAATTTATAACATGATAATTTGGATCACGAGGAACTAATGTCCATGTTCCATTCTTTAATAGTGCAGAGAACTCTTCGGCCATAGCCTTATGCCACTGAGGATTGCCATTTGCGTTGGTAAAGGTTACGGGTTCGGTTTCTGGCTCAGTGGTTGCATGATAAGCGGAAGGCTTATATTTTTGTGGAGGTTTCACGTTTTGACGAAGGTGGCTGGGACGAGAACGATTTGAGTTAGGAGGCGGCTGATTTGAATCTGTTTGTGAGGTAGAAGACGGCTGAGTGGAAGTGGGTTGAGACTGATCCGTGGAAGTGAATTGATTGAATGCGGGAATTGTGGATGATGTGCGACGGGAATAGGTTCTTAGTGGTGGAGATGGAGGCTGCCCGACAGGAGCCGATGAGGAAGTTTCAGGAGGCGGCGGATCAGGAAGATCAGCCACCGGAGATGCGGTTGTGTGAGGAGATGAAGGTGGAGATGAAGAAGCCGCTGCACTGGTTTGTGGCGGAGTAGGCTGTTCGGTTGGAAAAGTAGGACCATCCGGGTAAGAGGAGACATACGGATTAGAGGTGGGTGTAGGTTGTGTTGTTGGTTCAGATGGCGGTGTATGGAAAGGAAAGGCATTTTCAATAAACCGAACGTGACGTGCGATGTACAAACGTTCATGAATCGGATCGAAGCAGCGATAGCCATGATGGGAAGGACTATAGCCTAGAAAAAACACACGAGACGGAGCGGAAATCCATTTTCTTTGGATTGTACGCACGAAGATGGGGAAAGCATTGGCATCCAAAAACCCGTAAAAAGGATAAGTCGGGTTTAATTTTAAAAAGTTGTTCAAAAGGAGAAAGGTTGGCGGTGGTTCTAGATGGCATTCTATTGATTAGATAAACCGCGGTGTCATATGCAAAATGCCAAAAACGAGAAGGCACACGAGATTGGGCCATGAGAGTAAGGCCCGTTTCAACGACATGTCGATGTCGTCGTTCAACCGTGCCGTTTTGCTCACTTGTGTGAGGACACGAGATACGATGATTTATGCCAATTTGTTTAAAAAATGAAGAGAGTTGTCGGAACTCTCCTCCCCAATCGGATTGTACCGCTTTAATTTTAGTGGAGAACTGTCGTTCAACCATTATTATAAAGCGTTTAAAAGTGTCTAGTACATCCGATTTTTGTTTTATGGGAAAAATCCACATGAATTTTGTAAAATGATCAACGATTAGGAGAAAGTAATTGTGGCCATCAAATGAGGGTACAGGAGCAGGACCCCAAACATCACAAAAGAGTAGATCAAATATATTAGATGTTTTATAATCAGAAGGTGGTAAATGCAACTTTGAAGATTTTCCAATTAAACATGATTCACAATGAATGTTAAAAGACTTGTCTAGTACAGGTAAATCAAATTTTGAAATCATAGAACGGAATAAACTAAAATGAGGATGCCCTAATCGTTGATGCCATGTGGTTGTGGAAGCTTTATTTGCTGAAAATGCGACTTTAGGAACTGGCTGCGAGAACGGAAAGCGAATGGAGTAGAGCCCACCGTCACTTGGACCCGTGAGGAGGGTATGATGTGTAAACGTGTCCTTCACACAAAAAAAGGTAGAGTGAAATTCAAAATAGACATTGTTATCAAAGCAAAAATTTTGGACAGAAAGTAAATTTTGTTTGATATCTGGAACATGAAGAATATGCTTTAGATGGGGAAAAGATTTTTTTGTAACCAATGTGAAGAATAGGAAGACCCTTACCATTACAAACGTGCAGGTTGTCCTCACCGAAGTAAGACTGGGCAGAATCGAACCCTTGCATATCTGGAGAAACATGTGAATTTGAGCCGGTATCTGTAATCCAAGATTGTGAGTTTTGAGACCTGAAATCAGTAAAGTTAGAGATAGGTTGCCTTGAACGAATAGTAGATGGATCCCTGTTTGGGCAATGGGTAGGAAGATGGCCAATGCCACACCTATTACACGACCCGTACACAGTGTTTTGATTTGATGCCCATGAAAACTGTGAAGAACCTCCTCGGTTGTAAGAAGTGCCCCTTGATTGAGTGAAACGATCACCACGACCACCACGATTGAAACCATTACCCCCACGGCCCCTACCACGAGAGGTGTAGTAGGCCGACGGGCTAGAGGAGGAGCCTCCATTAGAATTGGCCGTGGATGCAGAAGATGAAGATGATTGTGGTTGAAGCTGAAAACCTAACTTTGTAACAAGTTGTTGAAGACTTTGCAGTGTTTCATCAGGAATGGATGACGATGGTGTAGTATGAGCTGTAAAGGCATGGACCGGAGGAACATCAGAGATTGGCTTCTTGATCATGTACTCGTGATCAGCAAGAAGCGTAGGGAGTTCAGTGAAGACAGCAGTGTAGTCACGAGAAAAGAGAATCTGTTTGACTCCATTATATTCTTCACGTAAACCTGAAACAACAAGCATTAGTATATCTTTTTCATCCATAGGTTTACCGATGTTTGCAAGAGCGGTGGCGTATTCTTGTGCTCGATCAAGATACGCAGTTGTAGTTTCATCACCATGCATCTGTAAACGTAAAAACTGGGATCTGATAGTAAATTCTCGAGCCGATGTTTGTGGTGCATAGGTTCGGCTGAGTGCTTCCCATAATTCACGAGAAGTTTTTGTGGTCTGCACATGTTGAAAACACTTTTCTGAGATTGTAGAAGAGATCAGCATGCAGATGTGTGCATCATTCGATATCCATGCTCGATGACCAGGGTTAGGGACTGGTTCAGATGTCTCTGAAGATGATTTTTCGGTTAAAGGAGGCTGGACGGGCAGGGTATGGAGCCATCAACGTATCCGAATAAATCGTTTGTGACAAGAAAAGGATGAATCATGGCCTGCCAATTGGCATAGTTTGTGGGTGTAAGGGTAAAAGCAAACTTGTGAGAGTTATTTGTTGTTTTATCTGCTTTGGTGAAGGGGGCAATCGGAGGTGTCATGGCTGCAAGATGGAGGACGATCGGTGAAGAAAGCCGATCGAAAAAGAAAGGTTAAGAGAGGCAGAGATGTTGGCGGCAATTAGGTTAGACTGGCTCTGATGCCATAACAAACAATGTAAACTGAATTTGTATTGTATTATGATGAAATTACATAATGAAAGATCTAGTATATATAGACAAGAAGAGGAAAACCCTAAACACAATTAACTAAGCTAGGGCCGGCCCAAGGCCTTAATGACTTCGGTTAATAAACCCTAAAAAATAAAACATAAATTCTGGAACCCGAAACCTGAATTTTAATAGCTTTTCTAAACAGATTTCGGTTAAAACATAATCCAGTTAATTTCGAAGGAACATATGATTAACCTTTTCCGAAAACAATTAACTCGAGTGGACATGATCGACTCGAAACCGGCTGTTAGTTCATAAGATTTCAAAAAAATTCCGTTTTCCAAGTTTCAATCCCAGAATTATGGATACGAAAACAGAACTGACTAATCAACATATGCTCTGATACCACATGTTGGTTCGGTTCTGTTCAAACATGAAGGAAACATGAAAACACATACCTGTTACAGCAGACAGTGCAGTGGAGAATCCAGTAATGGAGTTCGACATGCTTGTCATCGTGATCTGGTTCCTCCTTAGGGTGCTGACTGATGATGGGGACTTAGAAAACCGAAAAGGGTATCGGCTAGGAGAGGAGGTCGAATTATGATGTTATGCTTATGGGGTGTTTCTAATGTGTAACTGTGTAACCCTTTAACCTCCATATAATTCTCCTTATATAAGCACCTAGGAGGAAACCTAATTAGTTAATAAGGGTAATATGGTCCATCAACAATTACCAACTAATTATTTAATAGGTTATTATATATTTTGATCTTTATTATGTAAATGATTATAATGGCTATAGATTAAATATTGTTATATAATATATTTAATCTTACATGGTTCTCATAGTTTACTATAAAATACAAACTATTATTAAAATTTAAAATACTATAAATAAGCAACATATTTATGTTTATGGTTGTTATACCATTGGCTTTGATAGTTTTTCAAAATAAAAATAGATTTTTCATTTTTAACTCTAAAGTTTCAATATTTGATAATATAAGTCTAAAATTTCAATCTTTGTTAATTTAACTCCTTTGTTTAATTTGATTTTTCATTTCTAATTCAAAGTTTTCTATCTTTTGCAATTTAACTACTTTAATTTTTTTTAACCCAAAACTTTTGATCTTTTGCAATTCAACCCCAAAACTTTTTTACTTTCAACTTTGGTCCCTTATACTATTCATCTTGTGCAAGTTTTCCGTTTAACATTTCATTCTAAATTTTCCGAGTTAACACGCTGCAACATGCGTGTGGGGTTCAACGTTCTTTCATCTATTTTTCCCCGTTTGATAGGCCCGTCGTAGCACATCTATTTTCCCCGTTTGATAGGTCTATCACAACGCGCGGGTCAGAGATCGACTTAGATATTTTTTTCTATGTTTTACACATAGGCTCGTGGTCATGTAAGAAACATTTGTGTTTCATCTAATATGATATATAATTAACGAATTCATCGCCGCTAGGGCTGTTCATGAGCCGAGCTGAGCTAGGGCAAGCTCGGGCTCCGCTCGGATTTGAAACCGAGCTGAAAATCTAAGCTCGGGCTCGGCTTGGTTTTAAACCGAGCCGGCTCGGCTCGGCTTGGTTTGTCTCGATTTTAAAAATAAAAATTAATACATAGCTCTCAAAATTCAGTATTCTAAAATATTATTCAATACTTCAAAAAAATATATTCAAAACAAATTCAACCTAATACATTACAAGTCAAAATCACGTTCAACAACGCAAAGTAAGTTTTATATTTCAAGTAAATACAATATTTGTTCATTAGCACGGCAATCAATCTTTAAATATGTCATAGATATCAAACTACAAGCCTAAATACATGTAAACAATAATCACTTTTTTTGTAATATATTATATGTATATAAAAATAATATATATTATAAGTAAAATAATTCGAGCTAAGTCAAGCCGAGCTACCAAGCGAGCCAAACCGAGCCAATTTGGCTCGTCACGAGCCGAGCCGAGCTAGGCTCACTTTCTAACTGAACCGAGCTGGCTCGGCTCACTTTCAAACCGAGCCATATCGAGCGAGCTTTTTCGGAGCTAAATCCGAGTGAGCTTCGAGCGAGCTCCGTGCCGCGAGCTTTTTGGACAGCCTTAATCGTCGCATCGCAACGGGTGACAATTCTAATTTTTTTAATAAAGGAACCTTTATGTAAAATCACTAAATAGCGAGAACTGCATAAACATCGGTACATGTTTTGACATCTATTAGAGGTGGATCCAAGTGTTAGGTATCAGGGGGAACTTTTTTTAGTGCTTTTAGCATCGGATACTAGTGTTATATGTGTAATGTATAAAGAGTGACTCTGATTCACCATATATCCATCACTGACTACGATGCATAAAGTTATGTAGCTGTATATTTGTCTCTCTATGCATAAAGTTATGAAGTTTTTGAATCTAGGCTGTCCTTATGGAAGGCTTCAGTGATCTCCTTAGGAGGGACAGTGATCCTAATTAAAGCGGTTTTGGAAAGTCTCCCGAACTATTTCTTTTCTCTCTATAAGGCTCCGATGCAGATGATTAAAGACCTAGACAAGTTAATAAGAAGGTTTCTTTTGGGAGGATCTTGTGAAGGTGCCAAAATGCATTGGGTTGCGTGGGAAAGAGTTGCCTCGCTGGTTTGGGCTGGCGGGCTGGGTCTATGTAGTCTCGGTAATATACACAAAGCTCTTCTTTCTAAGTGGGGTTGGAGATTTAAGAACGAGAGCAACAGTTTTTGGGTTAAAGTGATCAACACTTTACATCGTCATTGATTGTGTTGGGATTTCCTGCCGATTCGGTCTTCGCTAAACGGGGCCTGGCATAACATTTGTAAGGCATGTTCGAATCAGTTAGGAGATAATCTTTCTCTAAAAAGCTTAATGCATGGTGAGGTGGGTGATGGGCGGGGAATTTTGTTTTGGTTGGATTCGTGGTTGTTGCCGAAACCTTTGAAAGAGGAGCTGTCGAATCTGTTTCGGTTGGAAACGAACAAGAAATGTATGGTTAAGGATCGGATTGTTAGACTTGTGTCTAACCCGTGCGGCAAGTGGGAGTGGAGGACATAGCCTGACTCAAATGAGGAGCTAGCTGAATGGAGTTTTTTATGTAATTTGCTTCAACCCGTCTCCTTATCTGATCGCAAAGATGGTTGGAAGTGGCTGGGCGTCGGGTCGATAGGCTTCTCGGTTGGTTCGGTCAACAGTTTGTTTGAGTTAAATCTGGATTATAGCTCTCGGTATGTTTGGGATTGCTGTAGATGGTTACCGAAGAAGTGTAACCTTTTCGCATGGAGAGCCGAGTTGGATAGGATCCCGACTAGGGAGGCGTTGCAAAGGAGGAACATTTTTATTGAAGATAGTAGTTGTTCTCTATGTAATATGGGGGTTGAGTCGGTGGATCACCTGTTTACTTCGTGTGGGGTTTCGACGGTTATTTGGCAGAAAATTCAAGCTTGGTGCAAGACTTCAAATTTTTTTGTTTTCTCGTTCCGGGATGTTTTGGAGGTGCATAATTGGTGCGGCTTGATGGTCAGAGGAAGGGAGTGTTCCACGGTATCGCCATTCTTACCTGTTAGAGTATTTGGAAAGCTAGCAATAATTTGTTTTTTTCGGGGAAGTCCTTTAACATTAATGAAGTTTTTAGTGAAATTAGGTCTTTGGGTTTTGTCTGGTATAAAAATAGATCGAAGAATAGGAGTATCTATTGGAAGGATTGGTGTAAATTTGTAAATATGTAATTGGGGTTGGCCGCTCGGTTTTGAGTTGGTTCTGTTTTTTAGTGAAGTTTTCTTTTCAAAAAAAAACATACAAATGGTTATACACTTACAATATTTTATACCTAAAACTTATGTATGCAGGGGCGGATCTACCTCTTAACAAGGGGTAACCCACGTTTTCCCTTAACACTCCGACGGTAGTGTAAATTTAGTATGAATTTTGGAAAAGTTTGACATTTTTCCGATTTCGTTACTCCTTTTCTTTGAAACGTTACCTCTATAAAGATTTTTTAGATCCACCACTATGTATGCTTTTATGCATAGAGTGATTCTCCGCTTATAAAACAAAAATATAAGAAAAGGATTAAAACATAGATACGGACGGTCTTCCGTCTAGCTTTGATTAAAAATTTACTTTAAAGAATTCAAACTCAGGCATCAAAATTGTGGATCTTGTTAAGTTTGAGAAAGGGTCATTATAATTAATAAAACTTCAAATAAAAAGTTAAAACAAGAGTGTGATTTATACCAATTTATTACTCTATACATTTATGTGTATTGAAATACCAAGTCATTTTGGGTCAATTGTTTGTTCTATCATTATATGATTCTATCTCAATTGCAGTATAGTTCTGTGTTCTTATTTTTATGAAGTTCATTTGTTTATCATCAACTCAAACATATTTTAGACAAACATTTTGTACTTGACTCATGATAAAAAACTTTAACTAAACATGTTGAGAAAGGTTGCAGCAATTAAAAGAGTCAACAAGTCAACAATGGTATTTTTTGTTATAAACAATAAGTGATAGGGGTAATATTGTAATTCAACCTGCTTGGTTGTTAGAATAGTAGTTAATCTCTGTTAGCGTGGGTATAAAATTGGGGATTAGGTCAGAATTAGATTTAGTTCTTTTCTTTACAATCAGATCGTTGTAATCAATTTCTTCTACAATTCAATAAGAGAATCATTTGAGTGTTCTTGATTAATCTTCTTCATCATTGTTGTGTTTAAATTCTTTGTATAATCAATTGGTTTCCGCTTCAGTTGTAACAAGTGGTATCAGAGCCTTGTTACGGCTCGATCTTGAAGAATTGAATCGAATCGAATCATCGATTCATCGATTAACACATTAAAGATGGTTTCTACGAAGTTTGATCTTGAGAAATTTGATGGGAGAAATGATTTTGGGCTGTGGAGGTTAAAGATGCGAGCTCTGTTGGTTCACCAAGGTGTGGTGGATGCACTTGCCGGAGAAGCTAATCTTTCGGCAACACTCACAGAAAAAGAAAAGAAAGACGTTATGGAAAAAGCACATAGCGCGTTGATTCTGTGTCTTGGTGATCGGGTACTAAGAGAAGTGTCAAAGGAAAACACAGCAGCAGGGATCTGGGCGAAATTAGAGAGTCTGTACATGACAAAGTCTCTGGCTAACAGGCTCTACTTGAAGAAAAGGTTATATACGTTTCACATGGCTTCTGGGAAGTCTCTTGAAGACCATACAGATGAGTTCAATAAACTTATCTTAGATCTTGAGAACATTGATATCTCACTGGATGATGAAGATCAAGCAGTGATATTCTTGGCTTCATTACCACAGACTTATGAACATTTTGTAGACACCCTAATGTATGGGAGGGAATCTCTTTCCATGGAAGAAGTTCTAGCTGCCATGAATTCAAGAGAATTGAAGAAGAGGGCAGATGTGAAAGATGATTCAAGTGATGGCTTGTATGTTAGAGGAAGGTCTGAACAAAGGGGTTCAAAGATGAAGAGTGTCTCAAGATCGAAGTCTAAGTTCAAACGAAGATGTTATGTGTGTAATTCAGATAAGCATTTTAAGAAAGACTGCCCAGAAAGGAAAAGAAAGAAGGGAGAAAGTAGTGTTTCAAAGAATCAAGGTAATTACTCACCAGATGCTTCATCTGATGGTTATGACAGTGCTGATGTATTGGTTGTAACCAAAGATAAAGTAACAGGAGACCGGGTCGTTGAGTGGGTCATGGACTCTGGGTGTTCATTCCACATGACACCATGTAAAGAGTATTTCAAAGAGTTGAAATATGAAGATCTTGGTACAGTGAAACTGGGTGACGACAGGCCTTGTAAAATTCTTGGGAGTGGGACAATCACTTTCAAGTTAGAAAGTGGTGCTGAGATAGACATCAAAGATGTGAGGTACATCCCTGAATTAAAGAAAAACTTACTGTCTCTAGGTACTTTTGAGAGGGCAGGATTTCATGTGAGTCTGAAAAATGGGAAGGCCAGGATTGTTAAAGGGTCTATGATTATGTTGTCTGGTAATAGGAGAGAAAACAACATTTATGTCCTAGAAGGTAATATTGTCATGGGATCAGTATCTGTAGCAACAGGAAAAGTTAATAATGTTGCTGAGTTATGGCATAAAAGGTTAGGACATATTAGTCAACAAGGGTTAGTGGAGTTAAGAAAACAACAATTAATCACTGGATTGACAGATTGTGATATTGAGTTTTGTGAACACTGTGTCATGGGTAAAGCTCATAGAGTCAAGTTTAGTAAAAGGGGAAAACATACCACAAAGGGAGTGTTAGACTATATACACTCAGATTTGTGGGGTCCTGCTAGAAATGAGTCTCTAGGTGGAGCTAGGTATTTTTTGTCAATGGTTGATGATTACTCTAGAAGAGTGTGGGTATATCCTTTGAAACATAAAAATGATGCCTTTGAGAGATTCAAAGAGTGGAAACTATTAGTTGAGAATCAAACTGATAGGAAAGTGAAGAAGCTTAGGACTGATAACGGTCTTGAGTTTTGTAATATGGAGTTTAACAATTTGTGCAAACAGAGTGGCATAGCTAGACACTTGACAGTTCCAAGAACGCCACAACAAAATGGTCTAGTTGAAAGGATGAATAGAACACTACTGGTAAAAGTTAGGTGTTTATTGTCCAGTTCTGGTTTACCAAAGAGTTTTTGGGCTGAAGCTTTGTCAACATCAGCTTATCTTGTTAATAGATCACCATCTTCAGCTATAGGTATGTTGACACCTATGGAGATGTGGTCTGGAAGCAAGCCAGATTATGAAGATATCAGAGTATTTGGTTCTTTGGCATATGCTCATGTGAACAAGGGAAAGTTAGAACTAAGGGCTCAGAAATGTATTGTTTTGGGTTACACTGAAGGGGTAAAAGGTCACAGGCTTTGGAGATTTGGAAATGTAAGTCCAAAGGTAATAGTAAGTAGAGATGTGGTAGCCTTCAGAGAAGATGTAATGTACAGGGATGTAATAAACAATAAAGAAGATGCTTTTGAAGAACAAATTAAAGACCAGAGTGTTCATGTTGAGGTGGAGCAAACTGAGATAAATGATGTTGCTGAAGGGAGTCAGAGTCATAGCGACCCTCAAAGTTCTAGTGACATGAACAGAGGGTACAATTTGGCTAGAGATAGAACAAGAAGAGTTATTAGACCTCCTGCCAAGTATAGAACTCAAGAAGATATTTCAGCATATGTGTTTACTGCTGCGGAGCAGGAAGATTCTTATGAACCTTTGTCCTTTAATGATGCCTTACAATCAGTAAACAAGGAGAATTGGATAAAAGCAATGGAAGAAGAGATGGATTCTCTTTATAAGAATGAAACATGGGTTCTAGTAGACAAGCCTCAAGATCAGAAGTTGGTGGAGTGTAAATGGGTTTACAAGGTAAAAGAAGGAGATCCAGGGATTGAAGCACCTAGATATAAAGCCAGGTTAGTGGCTAAGGGGTTTACTCAAAGGGCTGGGATAGATTACAATGAAATTTACTCTCCAGTGGTGAAACATGCTTCTATCAGAGTTATACTTGCATTAACTGCATATGAAAACTTTGAACTCGAACAATTGGATGTGAAGACAGCCTTTCTTCATGGAAACCTTGAAGAAAAGATTTACATGAGACAACCACTTGGTTTTGAGGTGGAGAATCAAGAGAGTAAGGTATGTTTACTTCAAAAATCTCTATATGGGTTGAAGCAATCTCCTCGGCAGTGGTATAAACGTTTTGACGAACATATAGTGTCAAATGGTTTTAATAGGAGCTCTTATGATAGTTGTGTTTATTTCAAAGAGTATTCTAAGAGCAAGTTTGTCTATCTGCTGTTATATGTAGATGACATGTTAATTGCATGTCAAGACAAACATGAAATTGAAGTTACGAAAACCATTTTGAAATCTGAATTTGATATGAAAGATTTGGGACCTGCTAGAAAGATTCTAGGGATGGAGATTGAGAGAAATAGAGACGAAAGAGTTATAAAGTTAACCCAGAAATCCTATTTGAAGAAAGTGTTGTGTAATTTCTTCATGGAAGATAGCAAGTCAGTGATTACTCCTTTGGGTCAACACTTTAAATTGTCAGCTGAAGATTCACCTTCTACAGACGAAGAGGTAACAACCATGAGTAATATACCTTATGCTAATGCAGTAGGTAGCCTTATGTATCTCATGGTGTGTACTAGACCTGATATTGGGTATGCAGTGAGTTTGGTTAGTAGATACTTAGCTAATCCTGGCAAGGCTCATTGGGAGAGTGTTAAATGGATTTTGAGATACTTGAATGGTACTAGGAACGTGGGTCTGATTTTTGGCAAATATAATAGTGAAAAGGATGAAGTAATAAAGGGGTATGTGGATTCTGACTTTGCAAAAGACTTAGATAAGTGCAGGTCAATAACCGGGTACATTTTCAAGGTGTTGGGAAGTGTGGTGAGCTGGAAAGCCACTTTACAAAAGGTTGTAGCTCTGTCTACTACTGAGGCAGAGTATATGGCATTAACCGAAGCTGTCAAGGAAGCTTTGTGGCTTAAAGGCTTTGTATCTGAACTTGGGGTTACAGTGAATGGTGCAGCAGTTTGTTGTGATAATGAGGGCGCGATTCACTTGTCTAGAAATCAAGTGTATCATGAGAGGACAAAGCATGTTAATGTCCGGTTTCATTTTATAAGAGACGTCATTAGCTCAAAGGAAGTGACTGTGGAGAGTGTCAACACATTAGCTAACTCAGCTGATATGTTGACAAAGGTTCTGTCTGGTCCAAGGTTTAAAGAGTGTTTGGAAGATTTAAATGTTGGATAAATTTACTTGCAGCAAAGGTGGAGATTGTTGAGAAAGGTTGCAGCAATTAAAAGAGTCAACAAGTCAACAATGGTATTTTTTGTTATAAACAATAAGTGATAGGGGTAATATTGTAATTCAACCTGCTTGGTTGTTAGAATAGTAGTTAATCTCTGTTAGCGTGGGTATAAAATTGGGGATTAGGTCATAATTAGATTTAGTTCTTTTCTTTACAATCAGATCGTTGTAATCAATTTCTTCTACAATTCAATAAGAGAATCATTTGAGTGTTCTTGATTAATCTTCTTCATCATTGTTGTGTTTAAATTCTTTGTATAATCAATTGGTTTCCGCTTCAGTTGTAACAAAACAGAATATCATATATTGAACGATATGAACCTATTTTCCTCTTTTCTCTTATTTATTAATTTTGCATCTCAATGAACTGGATTAAACAAAGACAAGTTATTCATGAGCAAGCTATAGACTGGTTCAATAATTTGAAAGGAAATTGAGTTTCCCATGCGTAGATGAAGTGAAGGCTATTTCTAGGATTTATCCGCTGCACGACGCACACATCACCCTGTTTTATGATGACTTTAGGATCAATTTCTACGTGGGATTGGAACCCTTTACAATCTAAATATGCTTCTAGAATGACACAAGGGCTGGTGTTTTCAAGTGTCACGTCCCACTCTCCGGATGCACGTGTTGGCACTTGACGGATGGCAAGGTTGAAATCTTGACCGTAAACATCTATAGGATTGCACACAATATATTAATGAACACACATGATCAAAAATAAGAATTGAAAACAATGTTAGTCTAATTCTAAGTATACCTATGCACATAAAGGAAATGGAGGCAAGTAAACAAATTTGTTTGATGATGGATTCCATAGGGTTGTTGTGTTGTGTTTGATGCTTAATTGATGATGAAAACAGTTAACAAACTCACCTATTTATATTCACACGTAAATAAATAAATTTTCAGATTTAGAAATCAAATTTAATAATTTTTTGGTTTCATGTTATAACTTATAAAGAAGAATTAAATGTTTTTAATAATAAACCGCAAATAAATCAATAGTCTGTTATAACTTATAAAGAAGAATTAAAAGTTTTCAATAAATCTAGTGTTTTTCGATATCGCGCGTTGCGCGGATATTAATTCGAAAAAAATTACCTGGGTGAGGCTTTGCACTACGTACAACAAAATATGTCTACAATGGACACTAATTTTCACTAATTTTGACCCAGATGTGCATGCCTCAGGCGCCTTTTAACCAAGATTATCGCATATTAATGTAGAAAAAGGATAAAAAAATTGCTTTAAACAATCTGGAAAGTAAGCTACCCACAGTTCTAACAATTTCCTTACACATACTCCTAGATGAATTACAAACCACAACACAACCAAAAACATGTTTACTTGCTAGCTATGTGCTTTCCCTCTCTTCTAACCTCTTAATCACATCAAAAAGAAGCTCCGTAGGGAGATTAGCCCACCTACTGTTTTGGACCACAAGTAACGTCTGATGATCGTTAAATCATTAATTGAACCCTGTGATTTCCCTCTGCCATGAATTCCTGCTAGCCTTACGTCGTAAGTATGCCAAACAAACTCCCACAATGACAGCAAAACAATCAAAGGAAGTTTGAGTTAGATAGTAGCTAAAAGATGATCAATAGCATACATTTATATTACGCTTTCAGACTCAAATCAAAAGTTAAATCAAAAGACTAAGGTAGCGTTCGTTTCATGGAATGGAATGGAATGGAATTAGAAAGTTTTTCTTTGTAAAATTGATCTTGGTTTGGGGAGGGAGGAATATGAAATCCTTCACTCTAATGAAATTTGTGACTATTTCAACATTCCTTAGAAATCCTTCACTCTAATGAAGGAATGGAATGGAATGTTGAAATAGTCACAAATTTCATTGATTAAAGAAATTCATTGGATTTCAAATTCCTCCCTCCCCAAACCAAGATCAATTTTACAAAGAAAAACTTCCTAATTCCATTCCATTCCATTCCATGAAATGAACGCTACCTAAAGGAATTCTATGAATTCCTTCAAGCTTCCAATCCCAAATCACATGCCGATCTACGCTTCAAATCACAAATTTGTAAGATAGTTGATTGCATATTAATAGAAAACAAAACTTACAATGAATTTTGTTAGTTATTTTAAGATGTAATCTAATTGCATTTAGTCTACTTCATTGGCATCCTTCTGAGCTCCGTAGAGCCACTTGTAGTTAATCATTACGATTAACTTGTTCCAAACTTCGACATGATAAAATGCATAAAAGTCATGATGATATGTAGTCTACTTCATTGGCTATTAATATTTCTATTCGTAATCACCTCACCTCACCTCACTTGAATATATTTATTTTGAGCAGAGCTGTAATTACCTCTCTTGATGTGGTTTTGGATAAGACGCTGCATAGCACGATGGCTTTGTCTGATGGTCATGGTCGAGGAACTGATAAAAACACATTTGAAATATCAATTAGTTACATAACCAACAGATTAACTTTGATTTTTTGATCAAAAAGCCTTTATATCTTGCAAAAAAAAAAAAAACCCCTTTATTGTAGTTCTAAAGTACAAAAAACTCAGATCATAAACTTAAAAATTAGACCCATTACATAGATAAGTCACAAATTCTGAAAAGTACAAACTTCAATTAAACAACCCATTTGACAAGGGGTAACACTCGTTGTCCCTTGACGCTCCGACGCTAGTGTAAATTTTGTATGAATTTTGGAAAAGTTTGACATTTTTCCGATTTCGTTACTCCTTTTCTTTGAAACGTTACATCTATAAAGAACTTTTAGATCCACCACTATGTATGCTTTTATGCATATAGTGATTCTCCGCTTATAAAACAAAAATATAAGAAAAGGATTAAAACATAGATACCGACTGTCTTCCGTCTAGCTTTGATTAAAAATTTACATTTAAAGAAGGGATCTTGTTAAGTTTGAGAAAGGGTCATTATAATTAATAAAACTTCAAATAAAAAGTTAAAACAAGAGTGTGATTTATACCAATTTTTTACTCTATACATTTATGTGTATTGAAATACCAAGTCATTTTGGGTCAATTGTTTGTTCTATCATTATATGATTCTATCTCAATTGCAGTATAGTTCTGTGTTCTTATTTTTATGAAGTTCATTTGTTTATCATCAACTCAAACATATTTTAGACAAACATTTTGTACTTGACTCATGATAAAAAACTTTAACTAAATAGAATATCATATATTGAACGATATGAACCTAATTTCCTCTTTTCTCTTATTTATTAATTTTGCATCTCAATGAACTGGATTAGACAAAGACAAGTTATTCATGAGCAAGCTATAGACTGGTTCAATAATTTGAAAGGAAATTGAGTTTCCCATGCGTAGATGAAGTGAAGGCTATTTCTAGGATTTATCCGCTGCACGACGCACACATCACCCTGTTTTACGATGACTTTAGGATCAATTTCTACGTGGTCGTCTCGGTTCCGGTAAGAGTTTATTAGTTTAAGTTTCATTTTAGTTTTGTATAAATCGTATAGATATTTAATGCTTCATTGATTGTTGAGTTTTGAATATTATATCGACAACTTGTGTTGTCGGGGTCGTCCAAAAACAGAGGAAACTCTGCCCGTGTTTTGTAAAATTTCCGTAAAGCGACACACGTTAATTTTATAAATCGATTTTTTTTAGTTTTTAGAATTTTTATGATTTTTTTTATTTTTTAGATTTTTTTTTGATTTTTTATAATTTTTTTGATTTTTTTTGATTTTTTTGATTTTTTTTAGAATTCTTTTTTATTTTTTAAGATTTTTTTAGAATTTTTATGATTTTTTATGATTTTTATGATTTTTTGATAACTACAGGGACTGTTTGTGTAATAAATAAAACTTAAAACATGTAACTTATAACTACAGGGACTGTTTGTGTAATAAATAAAACTTAAAAACTAACTTCAGTTAAAAAAAACTAACGGAGGTTCATTGAGTACCAACATATTGATAGGTAGGATTATTATATACCAATTCTGTAGGTTGGATTATTATTTACCAACTGGGCAAAGGTTGGTTTATTAAATATCAATTTTCCTAATTTTTTTTACCTAATTTATACATTTCTTTTTATTTTTCTACCCAAAGTAAAATTAGATTACTCACAGAATTAGAATTAGCAAAAATATGAGTAATTATTTTTTTAAAAAAATAAAAAATTCTGCAAATATTCAAAAAAAAATCTGCAAAAGTTCTACAAAAAAAATCTGCGAAAAATGGACAAAAAATCTGCAAAAATATATTAAAAAATTATACAATAATTCTGCAAAGTAAAAAAAAAATCTGCAAAAAATATTATAAAAAACCATATAATCTATAGGGTAATAGTTGGTGGATTTGATGGTCCATATTGTGTAGTTCGTTTGGGGTTAATATCTATTAAAAAAAAACCAAACTACTTATACATACGGAATATTGGAGAAACAATCACTATTAATAAAATTGAAATAATTAAAATACTTAGGACCTTGTCTCAAAACTCAAATTTCAAAAGATTTGAAATTTGTAACTTTATTTTATAAATTGCTTTAGTTTAAAGGAAAATTGGTTTTTAATAAACCAACATTTGTCCCGTTGGTAAATAATAATCTTACCTACGTAATTGGTATACAATAATCCTACCTATCAACATGTTGGTACTCAATGAACTTCCGTTAATTTTTTTTTAACTAAAGTTAGTTTTAAGTTTTACTTATTACACAAACAGTCCCTGTAGTTGTAATTTACTAGTTTTAACTATTTTAAAACTAGTAAATTACAGTCCCTTGAGTTTTTTTTTTGTTTTATAAAATAGTTAAAACTAGTAAATTACAACTACAGGGACTTTTGTGTAATAAACAAAACTTAAAAATTAACTTCAGTTAAAAAAAAATTAACGGAAGTTCATTGAGTACCAACATGTTGATAGGTAGGATTATTGTATAACAATTACGTAGGTAAGATTATTATTTACCAACGGGACAAAGGTTGGTTTATTAAAAACCAATTTTCCGAGTTTAAATAAACTTGTTTGAAATATCAAACTTTCCACCAGATTACTATCACTTAATCAAAATTTGTAACTGTAGGTCCACCCGGAGGATCGAGTTAAACCTCTATTCCCTGTTTTCTGACGAACCCGAGAGTGCGGAATTCAAACGGGTAAGTTAAACCAAGTTACGAACACAAACACAACGATTCACCGATTAACACTCCAATGTATTAATCTAGAAAACGGTTACAAAGCAATGTTTACAACATGTTTTCATAAACTCTCAGTGTGTGTGTGTTTACAGTGTGTTCTCTCAAATCTATTCAGACTTGCACATTGTTTCTGTCTGTTGTCTGGGTATTTATACTAACATAAATGACGAAATCCCAGTTCTGGACGAAATCCCTTGGCGAAATCCAAGATCTTGACGAAATCCCTTGGATTTCGTCACATATGGGGTTTTCGCCACAAGGGGTTTTCGCCAACATGTTGGGCTTGGGCCTCATATGAGACTTCGTCAAGTTGTTGAGCCTTGGCTTGGGATTTCGATGGGCCAAACACAAACATACAACATAAACATAAGCTATACTAAATGCAAACTGCACACACGCAGTTTCATTTACACAAACGTTACAAAGTAAATCGCATACCGAGTCAAGACAGGAGGATGTCACGACTACAGCCTTCACTTCGTAGCCGAGTCGAACCGAGCCGAGCCGTATCCACATAATATGTATCAACAAACTCCACCTTGGATGCTGCTCGCGAGGTTCGTAATCTCGTTCTCCATCTCTTGATGGTTCATTCATTCTCGGAAAGGATCTTCAAAGTCTTCACGCATCACACTTAGAAAGTGTATTAACAAACTCCCGCTTTCATTTAAGAAGTGTATCAATAAACTCCCCCTTTGATTATTCTCGTGAATCTTTTGATCTTCAATACTTGAGATCCTTGTGGTGTTGATGATTGATCAGCGGCAACTCTATCATCTTTATCTTTTGAGTGCCTTCACGTCGTGTCTTCATTCCGAAGCTTATCATCGAACATGTTCTCTTCGCCTTTAGCATTTGCACATGCAAGAAATCTAAACGCGTAATGAGAACAACTGTTTGGAATATAGTTAATCATAAACAAACGACGCATATGAGACCAATTCTCATTCAACTACCGTCCGACAATTTGTTTGAAAAGTTAACAGATTTTTCAATTTTGATTATTAACTTTCAAAAGTTGCAAACTCTGACCGTTTATGAAGATTCAGTCGTTTTAGTTTTCATCAAATTTCAGGTAACGAAGATTTGAGTTCCAACATCGGTTAATCAAAACTAAAGTAGAAATAAAATCTTTTTGACTTTTATAAAGTTTATATTAAAACTAACCTAAAATCTTTTTGGCATTTTGAATATTTCAAACTTAAATACTGAAAGCAATAAATAAATATATACAGAGTTGCAGAAACTAAGAAAAGTAAATATATACAAACATTCTTTTTGCGAGTTTCGAGGGTAAGAGAATCATATCAGTGTACGGTCATGCCAAAACGCTCTTGTTGTTCTTTTTGTTAACATTTAGATAAACATCCTATAACAATTATCGGTATTGTTGTCCACATAAGCTCAACTTATCAGATGTAATCATGGCGAGGGGATACGTTAAGGTATGATTTATACTTACCGACTGGTGTTCATCCACATCACGACACATTCCCGTATCAAGGTATGCACGAGGATTCATCTTACTGGTGAGTATACCATTTATCATCTATTTTGCCGTATATGAAAATGTGAGAAACTCACTTATTTTGATTGAAAACAAGCCCTATGTGATAGAATCACTTATTGATGAGGAACTTGATTTTCAGATGCATGAAGGGCACAAGAGCAAGTCCGTGAATAGGTCAGTACAAATGTACAGCAAAGAGACCAACTTGACTCCCGAATAAATGTGATATATTATCACTTATTTTGTTTGGACATGTGATTGTTGATCACTTATTGAGGTCGTATGCAATATGAACACGTATGTATGATATCATGGAAGATCTAGACTTCGTCTCTGTTTGTTTCGGTAAAAGAAACAACCATGATACCCAGATGATAAACAACATAAATACCACATATCTCAGAACCTCGGCAATCTCTCAAACAAAATTTTGGTAATAAGACCATATGCCAATGAGTGGTTCCCACACAGTCTTCAGTCGATTTAAGTTTATATCACCCTGCACACTTTAAGATGATTGTGAGCCTACCGATACATCTTATATAGAGCTTCTTATCGTTTTTCATTTTGCACTTTAGTTTAAAAAGGTTTCAACAGACCACTGATGTACTATCATTTTCTCTTTTGCTCCCCAGGAAACTCATTTTTGTTTTTCTATTGTTTTTGAGTTTTTGAAAATTTTCGATGTTTTTGAATTTTTCAAATTTTGGAATTACTCCCCCTAAAATCAACAAACTTAGAATAATTTTAAAAACACAAAGATATTTACAAAAACGATTTTCCGATGCGGATTTACTCTTGCTTGACCTTAATGCCGTTTACCAATAATAAAAAGTCAAATCTTGATTTATCAAATGCTTTGGTAAAAAGGTCGGCACGTTGGTCATCGGTATGGACCTTAACAACATCGATTATCCTTTTATCAAAGCAATCACGTATGAAGTGATACTTAATTTCGATGTGTTTGGTCTTTGAATGCTGCACAGGATTTCTAGTGATAGATAAGGCAGCAGAATTATCGACTAAAATAGGAGTACTTAGGAATTCTAAACCGTAATCACGCATTTGTTGTTGTATCCACAGGACTTGGGAGCAACAACTTGATGCAACAATGTATTCAGCTTCACAAGTTGATGTAGCGACACAAGTCTGCTTCTTGCACTGCCATGTTACGAGGCGATTTCCTAAAAACTGACATCCAGCCGTTGTGGATTTGCCGTCGATTTTGCATCCGCCAAAATCAGAATCACTGAAAGCGATCAAGTCAAAGTTATTATCCTTAGGTTACCATAGACCGGTGTCTGGGCAACCCTTCAAATAACGAAAAATCCTTTTTACAGCTGCAAGATGTGAGGCCTTCGGGTTCACTTGATGCTAGCAGGCATGTTGGATACATTATATCTGGTCTTGACGCTGTGAGGTACATAAGGGATCCAATCATCGCGTGGTAGTATGAAGAGCTAACAACTTCACCCTTCAAGTCTGGATTGATTCCGTGATTTTGCTGCAGTGGGGTACCAATGGGCGATGTGTCGGACATCTGGAATCGGCTCAAGATGTCTTGGACATACTTAGTCTGATGGATGAAAATCCCAGACTTCTTTTGTTGCACTTGCAAGCCCAAAAAGAAAGTCATCTCCCCCATAGCGCTCATCTCGAATTTATCCTGCATTACACGCTCGAAATCCCTACACATAACATTGTTAGTAGAACCAAATATAATATCATCCACATATACCTGTACCAGTAGAAGATCTCCATCTTGTTCTTTTATGAAGAGAGTGCAATCGATAAGATCTCTGCGAAATCCATTCTCCAGCAGATAATTAGATAAGGTTGCGTACCAAGCTCGTGGTGCTTGATGTAGACCATAGAGAGCTTTGTTCAGCAACCAAACCCGATTGGGATAGATAGGATCTTCAAAACCTGGAGGCTGTTCAACATACACCTCTTCTTCCACTAGACCATGTAAGAATGCACTTTTGACGTCCATCTGGTAAACCTTGAATCCTTTGAATGAGGCATAAGCCAGAAAGATCCGAATTGCTTCCAGACGTGCAACAGGTGCATACACTTCGTTGTAGTCTATACCTTCAATCTGACGAAAACCTTGAACGGCCAATCTTGCTTTGTTGCGAATAACGATTCCACGGTCGTCCTTTTTGCATTTATACACCCAACGGGTACCAATCTTCTTGTAATCAGCAGGTTTCTCTACGAGCTTCCAGACACCAAGTTTTTTGGAATTGTTGCAGTTCTTCCTGCATAGCTTCAACCCATGAATTATCTTTCAAAGCTTCTTTCCAAGTTCTTGGCTCTTCCTGTGAGACATAACATGCGAAAGACCAATCGTTTTGTTGACCATATTCTCGAATCGCCGCATACAGGCCTACATTGTTGTTGTTTCGCAACATGTTTCTTGTTTGTATGCCACTCTGTACATTACCGATGATGTTTTGTTGAGGATAGGAATTGTGAATCCTTGTTTCTGGATTATCTAGAACTGGAATGTTTGTACCCAGATTGTTGAGATTGAGATCAACAACTAATTCAATACCCGGAACTGACGAAGAGGATGATGCAGTAGCTTCAGCTGTTATAGGGGCGTCCACTGGAGGTGTAGCCTCTGACGTACCATGTACTGCTGATGTAGTAGCTTCTTGATCTGCATCTAGAAATTCTTCATCCTCTGAAGATTCGTTCAGTTTGGTTGCATCATGAAAATCCTCATTGTCGAGAGCATTATTGTTCACCGAAGATGGTTCTTGATTGACAACAATTGGATGAACCAACGGTGAATCTGTTGCGTTGTCACTCTCGAAAAACATCCTTGCCGCAACATTTTCTTCAACTGCTTCAACATTGATCGAATTGAAAAAGTCATCGTACTCAAACATCCATGGTTGACCTGGATTTTTGTCTGGCAAAGTGTGCCTTTGTACTCTGACTTCAAACCATTCCTCAACCCTTTTAGTCTCTAGATTCCAGACTCTTAAGTTCGGGGTGGCATAACCAAGAAAGTGACCTTCAATAGCTTTTGCCCCAAACTTTCTATTAGGATCGATCATTGTGCAAGGAGCTCCAAACGGTTCAAGATATGACAAATCTGGTTTCCGTTTGTTAAGAAGCTCAAAGCAGGTCTTGTTGTGTCTTTTGACTGTAAGGACTCGATTCATCGTGTAACATGCGGAGGCCACAACTTCACTCCAGAATGGAATGGGCAACTGCGACTCTACCAACATAGTCCTAGCAGCCTCGATCAATGTACGGTTCTTACGTTCAGCGACGCCGTTCTGTTGAGGAGTATAAGACGCACTAAATTCGTGAAGAATACCTTTTGATGTGCAAAACTACGCCATGGCTTGATTCTTAAATTCTGTACCATTGTCGCTGCGTATCCGTCTAACCTTCAACTTATACAAATTCTCAATCTGAATGATCAAGTTTTTGATAATACCGAAAGTTGCACTCTTGTGAACCATAAACGCCACCCAAGAAAATCTTGAATAATCATCAGTTATCACGAAGCAGTATTGATCATTCCTGATGCTTTTGTGCTTGACAAGACCGAACAAATCCATGTGCAACCGTTCAAGAGGAACTGCCACCGTGTTGATCTTCTTTGTCGGATGTCGCTTCTTAGTTTGCTTTCCTTTTTGGCATGAAACATAGACGTCTTGAAGATGGAAATTTTTAAGAAGACCACCATTCACTAGTTCATTCGAAACCAAATGATTCATTTTCCGAAAGTGAATGTGACCCATACGTCTGTGCCAAGAGATAGAGTCTTTTTCCGTGGCTTTGGAAATAAAACAAGTTGCTTGTGCAGTCGTTGTTATAGCTTGGCTCATATCAAGGACATATAAATCGTTTATCCTTGGAGCTGATAAGAGAATCCATTCTTTTGGAATCTTGAAGCCGGGTTTCAGCACATAACATCCATTTGCATCAAAGTGTACTGAAAACTGTTTATCACAGATTTGTGAAACGTTGAGAAGATTGTGATCAAGTTGTTGTACAAAGTTGATCTTGTTAAAACTTACAACCCCGTTAGATACCATTCCTTCTCCTGTTATATAACCACCTTTATCTCCAGCAAAAGCAACATAACCTCCTCTAATAGATTTAACGTCGTAGAGAAGCTTCATGTCGCCTGTCATGTGCCTGGATGCCCCACTATCAACAATCCAATGACTGCTGAAAGTTCCTCCTGGAACACCCTGCACATGTACTCACATGATTAGTTGGAGATGGGGACCCAAGCCTTTGTGGTCTTGGGTCTTCCATTTTCATCAACGTAAGTTACTTGAACTTCTCAATGTTGTGGAAATTGTGATGTTCCCCCTGATTCAGTAACCGTTTTTGGTTTCCAGGTCTGTTTTGTTTTACCAGTTTTATTCTTTAAAATCTTAACTTCATGATTGTCTGAAGTTTTTGAATTGTCTGGTTTGACAGAAACAGATGTTTTGTTAACCACGTCGGTTTTAATCGCTTTTTCAATTTTCTTGACCTGTTGGCGTTTCTGTTTCTTTTACAAGACGAGGATCTGGTTTTTATGAAACAGATCGCTTGCGGTCAATTTGGTCACGGGGATCATCAACTTTGGCTATGGACAATTGCGAATAATATGTCCAAATATACCACATGAAAAGCATGATCTTTGTTCTACAAACCCCGAAGTATCATGTGATTGTCTTGATGATGAACTTTGTGATCCCGAGGTACATGGTTTTGAACTATTTTGTTCATTTCTTTTCAAAGAGTTAACTTGATTGACATGATCTAAGTTAGATTTATTGGCAAATGTTTCAAGTTTATCTATTCCCTTCGACTTCACAAAGTTCACTTTCTTGTTCTTCTTTTGGTTCGGTTCCTTTCGACCTTGAGTCGTTGATTTACCATTTGGTTTAGTATGATTTTCCTGCTTTTTCACTGTTGGTAATTTTTGATTGCCATATTGTTTTCAAACTTCGGCCTTTGGAATCGGAGGGCACTGTGTTACCACAACGTGTGAACCTGACTTTCCCAAAAACCTACTTGTCGAATCTTCAAAAACTTTACTGATTAAAGATTGATTTACATTCTTAATTGGAAAATCTTTGTCATAATAGATTTTATCATCACCAACAAGAGTGTACAACAAATTCACACTCTCTGACTCTTTTGCAGACGTGGACTCGACCATAACAGTCTTAGCAGGTTTTGCGGGAGGATCACATAGAATATGATTCTCAAGATGTATGTCCTCTTCTTTGATTACCACATCAGACTGTGCTGAGTCAGTGTCATCAGATTCATCATCTGAAGAATCAGCATCCTCAACAATGACTGGAGGATCCTGATTTTGTTCAGCAGTTGACACACTTGTAACAGTTGAAACATCCAAATCTGATGATACTTCATTTTTGTATCCAAGTCCAGTTGCAAATTCCTCAATGTCTAAAGGAACAAATTCCTCATAAAAAGTTCTATTTTCCTCATCAGGCATGGCATCATAATTTTGTCTAACAGGTGGTGGACATTTCTTATATCCAATGCATGTGACATCCTTTTTCTCTTTTTGTGTGTCAATGATGTGATCCAGCACATATCTAGAGTTTGAATAACTGTCTAGCTTAAGCCGGATCGCCTCACTTTCACACTTAACAAAGGCTAATTCTTTTTGCATGATCTCAAGATGATCGATATAACAGTTCATGTCAGTTTGTTTTCTTGAAACCATTTTTGTCAGCTCGGTTTTATCTTTTCTTAAATTTGCAACCACCGTTTTAAACTCCTTTTCATGGTTTTCATAAAACATGTTAGCCTCTTTGCATTTCGAAAGATCTACTTTCAACTTTTGATTATGGATATTTGTCACATCATATTTTTTTTGCAAAGCCTCATGTTTGCTTTGCAAATCACACCACTTAGCATCTAAAGAAACATGTTTGTTTTGCAAGTCAAACAATTCAGCATTTAACGTATCATGTTTGCTTTGCAACTCAGACATATTAGCATCCAAATCAGCACATTTATCACTTAAGCTAGCACAATTATCACAATTAACGACAGTTGGTTCATCGACACATACCTTGCTTGATGAACTGCCGCCATTAGCCATAAAGGCTGAATGAAGAGAAGAAGAAGAATAAGCAGCTTGATCCACCAGAATAGATCTTCTATCATTCCTTGCTGCAGCTTCTCCTAACAATTCATCGATATCTGCATCGATTCTGTGACAACTGGCACAAAACCGGTAACTTCCATACACTTTAATTATTATCTAATGACTGCAATTATGTGCTTAAATGTCAACATTGTCTGATTACATACTATACAAGTGAATTCATGCACGTTTTATACTACAAAATATTGCTTTATGCATTAACGAGAGCGTTGTGTCAGAAATACTAGTAAACTCACCGGTACAACACAATATGTCAACAACTCTGCAGAAAGCAGTCAGACATTAGAACTGAGGCCTAGGTGTAGGTCCGATGACAAGAATACATTAAAACCCAAGAGAACCTACAAGGGTTAACACATAGACTTTCCGGAGACTAAAATACGCCCTAAAAAGCACCCGAAACGCACTTTAAGTGCAGAATTTTATTAAATTCAGCTATAACCAGCTTTTAAACCTATAAATATCATGCAGAATTTACGTTTTATTACCCAGAATATTTCCCTAAGTCTCGGGAATCGAAAGGGTTACAAAAGGGTACATAAAAGACACTAAACGGTGAAATTTAACACTTAATGAACCGGTATTTAACCGAACAACCGGACATTACCCAGGACACTAAAATTTTGCCAAACACATTGTTTATTTATTTCTTGGCTAGTCGTGATCCCCGAACACCCTAACACCCACTATATATCAAATAAATAACATGTGGAAGCTTATACTTGAAAACTAACTAATAATTACTTACTAGTTATAAAATGTTACAACCAACGCCCCCCCCCCCCCCCCAACCGAACTCGGTCACAAGGACCATCACAATCATGCCTAAATCTTGTGCAATATTTTATCCTATTATTTTATTAGATGGCTTGCTTGTAAATCTTACCAAGATATGTGAACATATCTTATAAGACATGGACAAGATCATTCTCATCATCACTTCAAGATCACCCTCCCAACTTCACTCTCTCTCTCTCCCTCTTTCGGCTCTCCCCAAACCGCCACCATCACCACCACATAACCACCATATTCATCCATCTTTGAGCATCATTCAAGTGTAGAAGAAGGGTTGTGGGAGCTTGCAACTTGTGGAGCTTAAAAAGGGCCTTGTTCTTGCTTGTTTCTTCATCTTTTTCTCTCATCCTCATCACTAGATTCTACCCTAGCCTTGTGCTAGTAGTAAGTTACTTATACACCCTTGATCATCTTGTTTCTTAGTTAAAATATGTAGTACGACGATTATGTTTAAATCACAAGAACAAGAACACTAAGATGATGAATATGAAACTTTACATGAAACTTGAACATAAAAGATTATTTGAGGATGAAATCTTGTTGGATGAGGGTTGGTTAAATCATGCATGATATTTGATCATTGGTTTCTTGATAAACCCGTTGTTCGGACATTTGTTGATACGATTTAGTAACGTTTAAACTATAAAGAGGCATGCTGAATAGCATTTTCAGCCAACTTCAACGGGCTGTAAACCGATCATTATAACTCAAAAAACTGATTTTCTGAAGTCTAAATTATGTATTTTCGAAAAACGAAACAAATAGCACTGGAATCATAATTTTTCGAAGTCGTTTACTATTTTTAAAGGTCTGTTTTTGGACAGCAGCTCAAGCTGCATTTTTACTGCCAAAAACATGTGTTATATTCTTCATCATAACTTGAAACCTGAGTAGAACCAGCCCCTAAAATTTATACCGTAGATGATCACTGATGTCGTTGTGACCCTGCAACTGGAATTTCGTAAATCAGACTCACGATAAATTTTAGATGAATTAATTCGTAAACTGCAATCAGAAAGCGACAAATCTGATTGCAGTCCGGTAACTAAATTTTTATAAAATATTGGTAATGAACTGGACCCCGATATTTTTACAAAATAATATTTGGACCGTATAAGACATTCTGTAAAAATTTGGGAATTTTTGGAATAAGATAACCATTTTATTAAATTGTCCGAAAACAGTCCAGTTTTATATATTAAAACTGAAACGACAAAAGTAGTATCTTGCATGTCAGAATGTCGGGTTGATTATTTGAGAACAATCTAATGTGTTATATGTTAAAGAAAATGATATGCTACTTAGCATGGACACCTCCATTTACAAAGGAGACTATGGCGAAATTTTCTGAAAATCCTAACACTTAGTAAATATTTTCTAGACAAATGTTTGCTAGTGTGTTTTAAACTATGCTTTTCGAATATAAATCTCGCCATGATTTTTGTAACAAAAATACACATACAACATACAAGATACATAATTCGGGTGCAAAATACAAGAAACTTATATTTATTTTTTAGAAAATAAAATAAGTAAGACACATAGTTAAAAATATAAATTATTTTTAACACAAGAATACGTTCACAAAAGACAGTGACTTGTACTTGTACGATACAAGTCTAGTGACTAACGTTAAGAAAACACGTATAGGTCACGACGTTAATTAAGCAAATCCGGTGAAGTTTACGACGCAAGGAACACAAAGTTGTGAGTTCATGCTCCCCCTTTTCTTTTAAATGTTTTCAGTTTTATAACTTCGGGGGTGAAATACATGTTACAAATATTACAATGTTTACAAATGGTATGATGGATACAAGAATTGAGGAATGATACGAGAAATCGTGTCACGAATAGGGTACCATAAGCACCATTAATCGTGTACATACTAAGACCGCAGAACAAAAGGTTAGATCTAATGGGTTCCAGGGCAGTCCCACTCTTGGAGACCACTAGAACCGAGTAGTGTTTTTGTGTCTCAGTCGTGAATCGACTACTAGAAAAATGCCTATGGTTTGGTGACTTCCTATGTCGTGTCACATGTTAATGGCTTTTCAACCCATTAACACTTGATACATTTAGAAATACATGATTTATACAAGAATACTTGATTTATACATGAGTACGTGGTGTACACAAAAGACTTGATTTATACAAGATACAAATTATGTTTTCATACAAAGTATACAAACGTGAAATTCAAATACTGCATGAATTCACACCAACATTATGTTGACGTTTTTCCAAAAACTCACATGTATTTCAGGTAACTAGGATGGATGTGCGCGCGTTTTTACTCATGCTCTTGGATGTCGCTTTTGCTTATCTTTGAATAAAGTGTAAACTTATAGACAAAATGATGTCTTGTGATGTAAACACTTAAACCATGTTTTCGGTTATGTAATATTTGGCATTTTGAAGTTATTTTATGAGCATGTAGTATGTTTACCCTTCGTATGCAATGAGAACCTTTCATGATCACACCTCGTGCTTCCGCCGCAGAAAGGGGTGTGACAGATTGGTATCAGAGCTGCGATTGTAGTGAACCAGGATTCCTTCTCGAGTCTAGTCTACAATCTCTAGGATCCTTTCACGAAAACAACTTTTCAAAAAAGTTTTCATTGCATAAAACTCCCCGCGACATCCACTACCTGAAACTGTTTACATGAGTCAAGAAAAGACACTACGAGACTTAGTGTGCACTGGAGTAGCACTTGTCTGTGATTAAGAATTACTTGCAATTATGTGTGATAATTAGCATATATACTAGAAGCAGGATACCACTGGTATACATGACTTTACCCGAAAACAATGGCCTATCTGAAGGAAGAGATATGAGGATGAAACGAACTGTGCGGACTGTGCAAGGAGTTACGTAATTATGGATGCATACATAATTATGGAATTCGGTGCACAAAAACCACAGCAAGTCTTGTCACGTATAGATTCCCTCGGTGCAAGAAAAGGGTCAAATGTGAATACCAGTCTATTAAATACTCTGCTAGAGTAATAATTGTTTGATGTCACTTATGTGGTATATGCCTGGGTATATATACTACTACTGTCTAGTAAGACGATATCAAACAAATGTCTAACCCTAATGTGTTATGTTCTGTCAGAACATGGCACCCAAGAAAGCTGTGAACGCTCGTGATCAACCTCCTCCTCCCCCAATGCTAAAGACTGCTGAAGAGCTGAACCGCTCTACTGGAGGAAAGAATCTCCGCAGCTATCGCCCACTACGAGGCAACCCGTACTGCAGACAGTGGTGGACCAAGCAATGCCAGACGTAATGGGAACGGAGATTCATCTGGAGGAAACGCAGTTCAGGGCTGCACTTTTAAGCAGTTTCTCGACTGCAAACCAATGAACTACGACGGCACAGGAGGTGCAGTAGCATTTGTGCGCTGGACGGAAAAGACTGAAATCACTATCCGCATGAGCAAGTGTACCGCGGATCAACAAGTCACTTTTGCTACTGGGTTGTTTGTCGATGAAGCTCTGACTTGGTGGAACTTGCAAGTCCAAACCTTGGGCGATGATGCCGCTTATGGCCTAACTTGGGATGAATTGAAGGAAAGAATGAGAGAGAAGTATTGCTCTCGTGCTGAACTCCAAAGACTGGAAACGGAGTTCTGGCACTTGACCATGGAAGGTGCTGACATTAACGGTTATACTCGAAGGTTCCATGATCTGTCTAGGGTACTTCCCTACATGGTGACTCCCGAATTTAAGCGCGTTGAACGCTACATTTGGGGACTGGCCCCAGAGTTTCGCGGCATGGTAACTTCGGCCAAACCTCAAACAATCACTAACGCTGTAACTCTGGCTGTCAGCCTTACTGAAGATTGTGTTCGCATGAAGAAGCTATCACTGAACCCAACCGAAAATACCGAGACGCATGCTGAGTCGTCCGGTGACAAGAAAAGGAAACATGCAAACCTGAATCAAGCAACTCGTAACAACAAGGGTTCCAACAAGAAGCGTGACACTAACCCGCCTCAGGGGGCGAAATCTCTTGCAGCCATAAATGACGCTCCAACTAAGGGATACCTGGGCACTCAGCCCAAATGCAATCAATGCAAGCATCATCACGACGAGATTTGTCGCGTTCCGAAGTGTGACAAGTGTGGAAAGTTGGGTCACCGCACTGAAGACTGTTGGGGAAAAGGAAGGAACGGAAATGGAAATCGCAACGGTGCTGGTAATGCGAACGGTGGGAATGGAAATGGTAATGGCAACCGAACTGGGAATGGAGCTGGACGAAATCAAGGATGCTTCAGTTGTGGAAGCAATGATCATTTCATGAAAGACTGCCCAAAGGGAAACAATGCTCAAGCTCGAGCATTTGTGATTGGAGCAAAGAACGCACGTGAGGACCCTAACGTGGTCACTGGTACGTTTCTCGTTAACAATCACTTTGCATCCATATTATTTGACACTGGTGCCAACTATAACTTCATGTCTGTGGAATTTAAACGTATTCTTGGAATAGAATCTAGTAGATTAGATATTCCTTATTCCATAGAGCTAGCCAATGGTAAACTTGTTGAATCGGGCGAAGTTGTTAGAGGCTGCACATTAGAACTTGGCAAACGAAGATTCAGCATCGACCTCTTACCTATTCAATTGGGTAGCTTCGATGTAGTGGTCGGAATGGACTGGTTGTCTAAGAACAAAGCAGAAGTAATATGTCATGAGAAAATCATTCGCATCCCTTTGGCGAATGACGAAACTCTCATCGTACATGGAGAAAAACGTGACGCGCCTCTGCGAATCATCAGTTGCATGAAGGCACAGAAGTGCTTAAGGAAAGGATGTGTTGCCTTCCTAGCGCACGTTGTAGATAAGAAGGCTGTAGAACCGAAACTCGAAGACATTCCTGTGGTAAAGGAATTCCCTGATGTTTTTCCCGAAGATCTGCCAGGACTACCTTCGCAACGACAAGTCGAATTCCGTATAGACTTGGTTCCAGGAGCCGCTCTTGTAGCCAAGGCACCCTATCGACTTGCACCATCCGAAATGCAAGAATTATCTACACAACTCCAGGAGTTGTTGGATAAAGGATTCATTAGGCCAAGCTTCTCACCCTGGGGAGCTCCAGTACTGTTCGTGAAGAAGAAGGATGGAACACTGCGGATGTGTATCGATTACAGAGAATTGAACAAACTCACTATCAAGAATCGGTACCCACTACCGAGGATTGATGACTTATTTGATCAGCTGCAAGGATCGAGCTACTATTCCAAGATCGATCTTCGATCTGGATACCATTAGTTAAGGATACAAGAGGAAAGCGTACCAAAGACTGCATTCAGAACACGCTATGGGCATTACGAGTTTCTTGTGATGCCATTCGGACTGACGAACGCACCAGCGGTCTTTATGGATCTAATGAACCGCGTATGCAAACCATATCTCGATAAATTCGTGATTGTATTTATCGATGATATCCTGATTTACTCACGAACAAAAGAAGAACATGAGCAACACCTCAGAACCATCTTGGAACTACTGAAGAAGGAGAAACTTTATGCAAAGTTCTCAAAATGCGAATTTTGGATTCGCGAAGTACAATTTCTGGGTCACGTAGTGAATGAGAAAGGCATCCATGTAGACCCATCCAAGATTGAAGCAATAAAAAATTGGGAAGCTCCCAAAACCCCAACTGAAGTTCGACAATTTTTGGGCTTAGCGAGCTATTATCGGCGATTCATCGAGAATTTCTCTAAGATAGCCCAACCGCTAACGACCCTTACATAGAAAGACAAGAAATACGACTGGGGTGACAAGCAGGAAGAAGCCTTCCATCTACTTAAAAACAAGCTATGTGATGCGTCGATACTATCATTACCCGAAGGCACTGAATACTTCGTGGTATACTATGACGCCTCACGACAAGGTTTGGGTTGCGTGCTCATGCAACGCCAAAAAGTCATCGCCTACGCTTCAAGACAATTGAAGGTGCATGAAAGAAATTATACCACGCACGACTTGGAACTGGGCGCAGTGGTATTCGCCTTGAAGATTTGGCGACACTATTTATATGGTACTTGATGTACAATCTTCACAGATCACAAAAGCCTACAACACATATTTGATCAGAAGGAATTAAATATGCGCCAGCGGCGTTGGGTCGAGCTGCTGAACGATTATGACTATGAGATTAAGTACCATCCTGGAAAGGCAAACGTTGTAGCAGACGCACTAAGTCGAAAAGAAAGGGTTAAGACCCTACAGGTTCGAGCTTTGGAAATGACTATTCGAACGAACCTCACTGTACGCATTCGTGATGCACAACAAGAAGCTCTTAAAGGAGAAAACCGTAAAGCTGAATACCTCTGGGGTATGTTGAAATATATGGTGCCAAATGAAGAGGGAGCCTTATACTTTAAGAAGCGTATTTGGGTTCCGCTCTATGGCGGCATTCGAGAAGTCATCCTTGATGAAGCGCATAAATCGAGATACTTGATCCACCCAGGATCAGACAAGATGTATCAAGACTTAAAAGAATACTATTGGTGGCCGAGACTCAAAAGCGATGTTGTTGTTTATGTTGGAAAGTGCCTAACCTGTGCTAAGGTTAAGGCTGAATATCAGAAACCGTCCGGCCTACTACAACAACCAGAGATACCCATGTGGAAGTGGGAACAAATCTCGATGGACTTGATAACAAAATTACCCAAGACCCCAAGAGGGCACGATATGATATGGGTGATAGTTGATCGGTTAACAAAGTCTGCGCATTTCCTACCGATCCGAGAAAAAGACAGCACTGGAAAACTTGCTGAAATATACTTAAAAGAAATTGTGGCACGTCATGGAGTGCCTATCTCAATCATTTCACACAGAGATGGACGCTTTGTCTCAAGAATCTGGCAATCCTTTCAGGAAGCCTTTGGATCTCAGCTAGATCTAAGCACAACCTTCCATCCGCAAACAGACAGGCAGAGCGAACGAACTATACAAACGCTAGAAGATATGTTTCACGCATGTGTTATGGACTTGGGCGGCAGCTGGGATACTCACCTACCTTTAGTTGAGTTTTCCTACAATAACAGTTATCATACGAGCATAAAAGCCGCACCGTTCCAAGCTTTGTATGGCCGCAAGTGCCGATCACCCTTATGTTGGGCAGACGCTAGAGAAAAACATATGGTCGGTCCTGAACTGGTACAAGAGACAACCGACAAGATTATGCAAATCCGAGAGCGCATTAAGGCGGCTCGAGATCGACAAAAGAGCTACGCTGATCAAAGACGAAAACCATTAGAATTCGAGGCAGGAGACAAAGTGTTGTTAAAAGTCTCACCTTGGAAAGGCGTAGTAAGATTCGGAAAACGTGGAAAGCTGAATCCACGCTACATCGGACCACTCAGAATCTTACAAAGAATTGGTACCGTGGCATACAAGTTGGAATTACCGGAAGAACTTAATGGAGTACATGATACGTTCCATGTATCCAACCTCAAGAAGAGTCCAACACAAGAAAACGTGATCATCTCTGCGGATGAATTGCATATTGACGATGCCCTCCGATTTACAGAACAACCCGTTGAGGTTACTGACTGCAAAGCCAACAAAACCAGGAGGAGCAGTGTGAAACTTGTCAAAGTACGTTGGAACTCTAAGCATGGTCCCGAGTACACGTGGGAACGCGAAGACCAGTTCAAAGAAAAGTATCCGCACCTGTTCAAGAATACTCTTGCGAGAGCTAGTTCAGCCTGAATTTCGGGACGAAATTCTTTTAACGGGGGGAGACTGTGACAACTGGCACAAAACCGGTAACTTCCGTACACTTTAATTATTATCTAATGACTGCAATTATGTGCTTAAATGTCAACATTGTATGATTACATACTATACAAGTGAATTCATGCACGTTTTATACTACAAAATATTGCTTTATGCATTAACGAGAGCGTTGCGTCAGAAATACTAGTAAACTCACCGGTAAAACACAATATGTCAACAACTCTGCAGAAAGCAGTCAGACATTAGAACTGAGGCCTAGGTGTAGGTCCGATGACAAGAATACATTAAAACCCAAGAAAACCTACAAGGGTTAACACATAGACTTTCCGGAGACTAAAATACGCACTAAAAAGCACCCGAAACGCACTTTAAGTGCAGAATTTTATTAAATTCAGCTATAACCAGCTTTTAAACCTATAAATATCATGCAGAATTTACGTTTTATTACCCAGAATATTTCCCTAAGTGTCGGGAATCGAAAGGGTTACAAAAGGGTACATAAAAGACACTAAACGGTGAAATTTAACACTTAACGAACCGGTATTTAACCGAACAACCGGACATTACCCGGGACACTAAAATTTTGCCAAATACATTGTTTATTTATTTCTTGGCTAGTCGTGATCCCCGAACACCCTAACACCCACTATATATCAAATAAATAACATGTGGAAGCTTATACTTGAAAACTAACTAATAATTACTTACTAGTTATAAAATGTTACAACCAACCCCCCCCCCAACCGAATTCGGTCACAAGGACCGTCACAATCATGCCTAAATCTTGTGCAATATTTTATCCTATTATTTTATTAGATGGTTTGCTTGTAAATCTTACCAAGATATGTGAACATATCTTATAAGACATGGACAAGATCATTCTCATCATCACTTCAAGATCACCCTCCCAACTTCACTCTCTCTCTCTCCCTCTTTCGGCTCTCCCCAAACCGCCACCATCACCACCACATAACCACCAGATTCATCCATCTTTGAGCATCATTCAAGTGTAGAAGAAGGGTTGTGGGAGCTTGCAACTTGTGGAGCTTAAAAAGGGCCTTGTTCTTGCTTGTTTCTTCATCTTTTTCTCTCATCCTCATCAATAGATTCTACCCTAGCCTTGTGCTAGTAGTAAGTTACTTATACACCCTTGATCATCTTGTTTCTTAGTTAAAATATGTAGTATGACGATTATGTTTAAATCACAAGAACAAGAACACTAAGATGATGAATATGAAACTTTACATGAAACTTGAACATAAAAGATTATTTGAGGATGAAATCTTGTTGAATGAGGGTTGGTTAAATCATGCATGATATTTTATCATTGGTTTCTTGATAAACCCGTTGTTCGGACATTTGTTGATACGATTTAGTAACGTTTAAACTATAAAGAGGCATGCTGAATAGCATTTTCAGCCAACTTCAACGGGCTGTAAACCGATCATTATAACTCGAAAAACTAATTTTCTGAAGTCTAAATTATGTATTTTCGAAAAACGAAACAAATGGAACGGGAATCGTAATTTTTCGAAGTCTTTTACTATTTTTAAAGGTCTGTTTTGGACAGCAGCTCAAGCTGCATTTTTACTGCCAAAAACATGTGTTATATTCTTCATCATAACTTGAAACCTGAGTAGAACCAGCCCCTAAAATTTATACCGAAGATGATCACTGATGTCGTTGTGACCCTCCAACTGGAATTTCGTAAAACAGACTCACAATAAATTTTAGATGAATTAATTCGTAAACTGCAATCAGAAAGCGACAAATCTGATTGCAGTCCGGGAAATAATTTTTTTTTAAAATATTGGTAATGAACTTGACCCCGATATTTTTACACAATAATATTTGGACCGTATAAGACATTCGGTAAAAATTTGGGAATTTTTGAAATAAGATAACCATTTTATTAAAATTTCCGAAAACAGTCCAGTTTTATATATTAAAACTGAAACGACAAAAGTAGTATCTTGCATGTCAGAATGTCGGGTTGATTATTTGAGAACGATCTAACGTGTTATATGTTAAAGAAAATGATATGCTACTTAGCATGGACACCTCCATTTACAAAGGAGACTATGGCGAAATTTTCTGAAAATCCTAACACTTAGTAAATATTTTCTAGACAAGCTGCTCCTCCCTGATCACCAATGCCTAATTGCATTGACCAGTCGCAACCTTCATCTATTTGCACCACAAGAGCCTGATTGGTGTTCGATGGTCCTGCTTGATTGTTTGCAGGGACCAAGGTGCGATCATCATTCCTGGCTTGATTTTGATTCTGTTGGTTGCCTTGACCTCTGAAAGGATTTTGGTTCCCATGTTGTGCTGGCTTTGTGCATTCACGCTTGAATTGACCACGTTCACCACAGTTAAAGCACTTGACAGATTGCTTGTCGAACCCATACTTGGTATCTTTCTTGCTTTCCAAGCTGGTTCTACCCGTCCATTCCATAAAGTCCTTAGCTCGCCTAACAGCACTAGCGAAAGCCCATTTGATGTCCATCATATCCATCTCTTCTTTATCGATCTGCTGATAATCTTCTTGAGTTAGATTGATGTTTCTGATCTGCCCTGCAATCAACCCACAATACGAGCTCACCAATGTGTTTAGTATCTCCATATGATCTTTAGCTACTTCAACGCTAACTTTGGAGAAGTTTGACGTGTCAAGCCATACTGTCTTTGAATTTGATGCCTGACCAGCAGATGATGTGCTTCCATAACAAGCTTGTTGTTGAACAGGTAGTGGATTCCCATACAAATCAGTTGCTACGGTAGATGGCCGATAACTTTGCTGTTGTGGAGCAGGTTGTAGTGGATTTCCATACAAGTCTGTGGTTGGAGCTGGCTTTACAGGAACCTGTATCGGATTGCCATATAAATCTGTGCTTGTGACAAACGCCATTTGAAGTGGAGTGTGTGAAGCAGGTCTTGTAGAAGTGCTAGAAGTTCCATAATACATATCAGGATTTTGTCGCACTGGAACCCTTTTTGCCTTTAGGGTTTCTTCCTGATCTTTGTTCTCCAAGAGCTGACCGAAGTCATTGATGTTTGTCGTAGCCAATGTGCCATTGTATTTCAGGATTTCCAAGAAACCATTCCATTGAGATGGCAGTGCATCGACAAACTTTGTGACCACCTCTGTTGGAGTTGTTACAACCCCATAATTACTCAATTCAGTCAGCAAGTGATGAAATCGACTTGTCATATCTCCCAAGGATTCATTTTCCATACAAGTGAAGCCATCAAACTCCTTCTTGAGTAAATCATGTCGCAATTGACGTGACTTTTCATTTCCTAGTCCCCTTGTCCTCAATGCATCCCATAATCGCTTTGACGTCTTGAAACTGACAAACTGATGATATATATCCTTGCTCAACGCCTGATTCAGAATAGCATATGCTTTCTTTTCCAAATCATATCCCTTTTTTTCATCTTCCGTAAGATCTGCAAATGTAGCAGCAGTTGAAGCGGCAACCTCAATAGCTTGATCGAAATCTGTAGTAAAACATAACCACAATTTCATGTTTTGCCCAAGGACATACGTATGGAATCTATCTACCCATCCAGGATATTCATTTATGTGTATCAGTTTCGATAGGCGATTTAGACTTCCAGTCTCGCTTTCGCTTAGGAGTATACTTTGAATACTTGGAGTTTGATTTGAAACAAACGCCCATTGACCTGTCCACATTGGATTCGCTTGCGAAGATGCATGTGCGGGAGATTCTGCCCATGATGGTGACAAACCCGTGCTTCTATACTTGCTTTCTGTATTAGATGTGGGTGCGGGATATTCGGCCCATGATGGAGATAAAGCCGTACTTCTATACTTGCTCTCCGTATTTGACGGAGTACCCCACCAGTTTGGATTCATTTGGAATATGTAAAGATGAATACCTGCTTAAATCACTCAAATCAAACAGTTAACAATGAAATAAAAGGATACTGTTAGAAATATCACAAATGTATAGGACGAAATCTAAAGGAGTTCGTCCAAAACAATAATGACGAAAACAAGAGAGTTCGTCAAGATAAAATGTGACAAAAATAGGGTGATTTCATCGCTGACAAGTTTGACGAAGATGATTGATTTCATCGCTGACAAGTTTGATGAAAATGGTTGATTTCGTCGCTGACAAGTTTGATGAAAATGGGTGTTTTCGTCAGGATATGTTTGATGAAGATGGGTGTTTTCGTCAGGATACAAATGTTGATTTCGCCCAAAGTGATTTCGTTGACAATTGAACCAGACAAGTAAGATATTTCTCAAATCTTATCCTCTGACACAGAACCTTCCTTTTCAAACACACCTTACTTTTCTTCTTCATTTTCAACAAACCATCATCACATGTACACATAATTCAAACAAGTTAACTATATTATAATCACAACAAGAATTCAATCACAAATCAGATCAAACATAGATAATATTCAAGAACAGTTTGAATAACACCAAGAACATTATGAATATCAAATGAATACTTGAAGATTCCGGCCAAACATTTTTCACCGGAGAATATTTCTCAAACACAATTTGCTTATACTTTCAAGAAAAAACCAAACTCTAAACATGCACCCATGTAATGTAACAAGGTTTTCAATAAAACTATAGCAAAACAACAAGATTTTCATAGATTTAAGCACATTTTCCAGAAAACACAAACTATTTGTATCAAACTTCAATAACAAATCTGAAAAACTTATGAAAAATCTTTGAAAACTCAAGAACACAACTTGGTTTTAACAAGGAATCGAGCCAACGCTCTGATACCAATTGTAGGTCCACCCGGAGGATCGAGTTAAACCTCTATTCCCTGTTTTCCGACGAACCCGAGAGTGCGGAATCCAAACGGGTAAGTTAAACCAAGTTACGAACACAAACACAATGATTCACCGATTAACACTCCAATGTATTAATCTAGAAAACGGTTACAAAGCAATGTTTACAAGATGTTCTCATAAACTCTCAGTGTGTGTGTGTTTACAGTGCGTTCTCTCTCAAATCTATTCAGACTTGCATAGTGTTTCTGTCTGTTGTCTGTGTTTATATAGTGAAGCCATGATGAAATCCCATGGCCGACGAAGCCTGATCGACGAACTTTGAGCATGGCCGACGAACATCCAAGGTCTTCGACGAAATCAAGTGATTTCGTCACTTGATGTTTTCATCACTTGTTGGGCCCCTGATTTCGTCACATGTAAGTTGGGCTTGGGCCTTGACTTCGTCAACTGGGCTTCTACATGGGCTTCGACATGTTGTTGGGCTGCTTCAATGGTCCAAACAATCAAACAGAAAACAACACAAACTCTAAGCTAATCATGCATACTGCACACATGCAGTTGCATGTACATCAAATGTTACAAAGTAACTAGCATACCGAGTCAAGACAAGAGGATGTCTTGACTACGGCCTTCACTTCGTAGTCGAGTCGAACCGAGCCAAGCCGTATCCACAGAATATGTATCAACAGTAACTTTATTTTATAAATTGCTTTATTTTTTAATATATTTTTGCAGTTTTTGTGGATTTTTCGCAGATTTTTTTTGTAGAATTTTTGCAGATTTTTTTTGAATATTTGCAGAATTTTTTATTTTTTTACAAAAAATAATTACTCATATTTTTGCTAATTCTAATTCTGTGAGTAATCTAATTTAACTTTGGGTAGAAAAATAAAAAGAAATGTATAAATTAGGTAAAAAATTAAAGGGATATAAAAAAGTACCCAAATAGGTAAATATTTTTCAATGTATCCAAATAAGTAAATACTTTTTGTATCTACACTAGTTTGGGAAAAAACTCCACATATGTAATTTTACATGGCGTCCATCATTTTATGCAATATGTACAATCATTGAATGCTTGTTTTGTGAGGGTAAAATTGTAAAGAATACAAAAGTTTAAGACACTATCGGGGTATAATAGTAAATTCAACCTACACCCCATACTCACAACCCCAAATCCATTACTTCTTTGCCCTCGGGAAACCTAATAGATGTCCCTCACAATCAAACGGAAGAGTGAATGTCAAGCACACAAAACGTCCAATTTCATTCAATACGCCATGAATCTAATCGATTGAAACTCCCATGTAGGCCTTATTTGTAGCGCAACAACTTCTTAACAAACCCTAATAGATTGATTTTGTTTCGAAAGGTTCAATACAAGAATGGTGGCAGCTTTAGGGGCGGCTGTGGAGATGGCAGCGGCAGAGTCGAAAGGTTCGGCGGGAGCAGAGGCGGTGGCTGAAGAGGTAGAGGTAGAGGTCGCGATGGAGGTAGCGGAGGGCAAGTTTTGCCGGCGAAGCGAATATGGATCCTGGTGAAGGATGTATAACGAGAAGAGGATCTTGGTGCAAGTACAAGTTAGTTGAAATCCAGCATAAGTTTTAGTTTGAAAGATTGAGTGACTTTGTTAATTGATTGATTAATTTGAGTATGCATTCTCTTCGTGCATTTTGTGTATGCATTATGTTTTGACTGCAAAATGGTTATGGGACTGACATGTTTTTTCTTTAATTTGGCCACTGATATGTGTGTTTTCAAGTCCATAACTGAATTGCAAAATATCCGCTAAAATGATCTATTGAACAAGTATATATTACATATTCGTATACCTATTTTTGCTATTGAAGACGATTTGAGCACCTGTGTTATGAATATGTGAGATTTATTTAAGTTGTTCTCACTTTATTCAATACTAGCCTAAGACCCCGCGACTTTCGAGGGTGGCTAAACACCAACTAAACACATAAAATAATTTAAACGTAGAACCGTTAAACTTTGATTGTTAAACCTAATATTTTGAGACACTTGAGCACGTCCCAAAAGTACATCGACATAATGTTAGTTACACATTAAGTTTTTGTAAAAAAAAACATATATAGTAATAATTGTTCCAAAACTGTTACCACACATACGACATGCTTGGTAACGATATTAATTGTTTACTTCTGACGCCATTTGTCAATGGATACATCACCTAGGGGTTCGGATTAAGAATTCGCAACGTGTTTTGATCCCTATAATATCGCAGCAAGAACTGAGCTCCATTTTCCAACCCAACCTGCAGCATGAAGTTCTGCCATCCTCTGAAAGTATACCGAGGTCTCCCACGTGCCGTTTCTTGCCGGATCTCTAGTGTCATTGAAAACCCGTCTTCAGTTTGAACTACCATCTCATCAAGGACAGACAAATCTACATTTGCTGCAAATGCCTTTGGGAACCGCTACATTACAGCCCGATAAAATAAACAAATTAAAAAACTAATAAAAACATACAAACTTAAAAGCGTTACATAATATTAAAATAAAGTGTTTAAAGTATGAAAAACTTACAAAACGAAAAGATAGACACCATGTTAGTTCGTATTGGTTGGCTTGATTAACAACGGCCGAAATCTGTGGAACGTCAACAAAGTCTGGTTCCAACACAGGATCCGCTTCAATGACTGGCACATCATGTTCAACGTCTACAATGTCATCTTCCATGTCTTGATTTTCCCCGTCTAATAACAAATCTTCACTAACATCCATTTGTTCTGTGTCTTCCTCTTCTTCAACACCAACACTATTGGAAACCTCGGGAACAACAGACTGAATTCCATTAGGACGGAAAAGCAGAATGTTGAAAATACGTCTCGCAACCAACTCAAAAACGATTACATCACCTGATATGAGATGAAGTTCTTTGGTGATTTGTGAGAAATCTTGAATGAAGTAGTTCGATCCCCAGAGCCTATTCACTTTGACATTCCACATGTATGTACCTCCAAAACGAATTGTAAAGTTATCGTCCAAAGTGTCGGTTTTGAAATACCTGTTCATAAACTCTTTCGGCAACCACTAAATAAAGAATAAATGCAATCGTCAATAAAAAGGTCAGTTGGTTCTTCATCCTTAGTAGTAAAGTATAAATTACCAAGTTAGCGTTCTCGGGAAATAACATCTATACAATAAAACTTGTTTTTAACACCGGAAAGACAATCGGCCTTAAAATGAGTGAACTTTAGCATCTGAGCATCAACAACATTGAAAACAATAACATCTTTATCCTCCAGACCAACATCACGAACCATAGCAGACCAACCATTCGAGAAACAATACCCAGTGGCAGTAGATTTCACCAAAACAGTCCACTCATTGCCCTCTTCATTTGTAATAACTATAGGACCAATCGGATAGCCCTTCAAGTTGTCAAACTTATTATTCCATAAAGGGAGAGACTCTAAATTGCAAACAGGGATTACATTAGTTGATGCTCAGACGCTCGACAGATTACAAATAGCACTTCATTAAAAAACCATTACCTGTTCGGTTTTTGAGGAGTCCGCAATAACAATTTAAAATCCTTGGTCTAAACGAAAACCTTACACCTCATTCTTAATAGATTCCACCACTGGTACGGAAAGGTCCAGACTAAGCGACTGAAGACCATTAGGACGGAACAGTTTAATCCTAAAAACATAATCATCAACCAACTAGAAAACAATAACATCGCCAGTTATTAAACATAGATCATTGGAAACTTGAGTAAAATCAACAAAGAAATGGTTGATATCCCAGAGTCTTCTCATAGTAACAGTCCATGTGTGGTTTTTGTCAAAAACAATAAGAAAATTGTCAAACAGATCATCACCGTTGAAATGGTCTTGCATGAACTCTCTGGGTAACCACTGCAGTTGATTAAAAAACCATTGAATAAGTACAAAATGTAAATCTTTACTGAACATAACAAAAACTGTTTAAAGCATACCAGATTCCGGTTCTCGGGGTGTAATATAACAATGTGGAACTTTGAACCTTGAACCGTGTGTGGATAACTCTTAAAATGAGTTATTCTAAACGTCAATGCATCATTAAGTTCAAATACAACATAGTCTCCATTGTCTACTTCAAGCACATGTATAAGAGTTGACCAACCGTTTGAAAGACAATAACCGTCCGTAGACTCCTTGATTGTAACATTAAATATTGCTTTATCATCAGTGATTAACAAAACAGTTCCAATGGGATATCCATCTAAGTCATTCAGCTTGTTATACCAAGCTGGTAAAGGCTGCAAACATCATTTAAGTCATTAAATAATAAAAACACAAAAACAATGCTAATTACACATTTCTTAACGGTTAGGTTGTCACTTAACAATATAATAATATATAAGACGTTATAAACAAACGTATTACCTGTTCTTCTAATTTCCTGTCCTCGATGTAAACAAAAAAACCACGATCCATATCTGTCAAGAAATTTATAAACAACATTAATATAAATAGAATAAAGTTATAAATCCACGACAAATGAAAATAAAAAGGAAAACAAAATCATATAAAGGTAGGATCTTGAACACTATTCCAAAAAATGCAAATTTATTAAAACGTCAAGTAATCGTAAAGTATATTAAAAGTTCTTTTAATCTAATACACATAACCTTAACTGATATCATACAATGTTTAAAACATCAAGTAATCGTAAAGTATACTTTTAACAGATCCAGTGACAAATGTTAAAACACTTAAGTGGTTGCAAAAACAGGTAATAAAATACAATGAATACAACCAAATGCAGAGTATACAAAGATATTATCCTAATTGAAAAAAAAACATCATTAACTAAAGTCTTAGAACACCAGGTATAGAAAAACAGAAAGATACATCTTATGGTTCATTTATTGTTCAAGAACACAAAAATTAAGTCTTTTAATATAAAAAACAATTTCAAAAATCACCCGAAAAATAACATTATCATAATCATACAACAATTTAAACAAACATAACATTAATGATGAGCATATCAACAAAAAGTAATGGCGAAGATATCGGTTTTAATAATCGACAGGCAAAAACATAATCATAGCAATCGGTTTAAAAATTTGAGTAAAACAACAACAATAAATGTATACAAACTTAGAATAAACATTATCACCTAAAAAATCAAGTATCGATGAGGTTAGGGTTCATACAGTTAATCGGAAATGAGTTAAAATCATTTACTAAATGAACAATCATAGGTTCGAAAAATAGAAATCGATGCATGAATAAACTTACCTGAACCAAAATCGTCGAAGAAACGTGTGACGATGATGAAGATGATGGTAGAAAGATCTCCGATTGAGAGAGGGATGTTGAATGACGGTATGAAAATAGAAAAATGTCTTCATATTAAATATTTTGGAAACACCGATCTTTGTAAATTTGGAATGACTGATGTGATTACCTATAGATTGGAGAGATGCAATGATAATTTGGAGGAAAAAAAAGGAAATAGGGGAATTGTAAGCGTGGTTTTTTTTAAATTGATTTCAAAAGAATAAAGAGATGTGAGGATGAAGATGAAGTTATGAAAGAGGAAACGGGAAGTAAGGTTTTCGCGATATATAAAAAAAAACTGTTCCACCTATTGGAAATAATAGGGGTAATAAGAAAACAAATGGCAAAACATGTTATTCTTTTCAAATTTTTTATTATAAAAGTTAACATTCAGTAAATAATCCTGTTTAAAATATACATGCTAAGTATTAATGAAAAATCATAAGTCATTAAAGACTTCTTTATACACAACGTTAGTTGTTTTATTTGTAGGCTTCCCATCTTTGTCCAGTATTAGCAGTTTAACACCGTCTCTTGTTTTAACTCTAGATAACACGACATACAACTGACCATGCGTGAAAACCGGTTGTCTCATGTACAGACCAACTCTAGAAAGTGATTGGCCTTGGCTTTTGTTGATAGTCATGGCAAAACAAACAACCAACGGAAATTGCCTTCTTTGAAATGAAAACAGAATCTTCTTGTCTGAAGGTACTAAACTAATTCTCGGAATATAGGTTCGAGTACCAATATTAGCTCCAGATATTATTTCAGCCTCTATTACTTGGTTATACAACTTTGTAACCTTCAACCTTGTCCCATTGCACAAACCATTTTTTTGGTCAATGTTACGTAACAACATGACTGGCACACCAACTTTTAGCACTAACCTGTGATTTGGTAAGCCTAAAACTTTAAGACCATTGAGAACATCCGATGTGTATAATCTTTCTTGTATTGAACTAACATTTTCACTTGCACAAAGACGGTCGGAGCTTAGATACTCTCTTTCTTCATCGGGAAACAACTCTAACAACCTATCATTAATCTCGTTAACAACCTCATTCTTAGGCGCAAGTATAGCCCTATCACTAAAATAATTAGGACTGCCGAAGTTCTCAAGAATCGAAGGATAAACAAATTCGATCAGGCTCGAAATGGGATCGGAAGTATCATTAATTATAAGATTAGATGGCACTTCAATTGTCGCTTCTCCATCATTAGGACCACCAACATTTCCCTCTCCTATATCCAAAAGCCACTTAGCAAAACTATTTATTTCCTCAATCTCGGATGGAGATCTTCCAACGGTTAACCTCATATTCCTTGACAACGTTAGCAACTTACATTTACTCCACAAATACGACGAACTTAATGATGCGTTCACTGTCTCTTGTCTTCAACCATTTCGAACAACGGGAAGGACTTGTTTAAAATCTCCACCAAAAACAATAACCTTACCACTAAATGAGATTTCAGAATTTCTTGAGGTGTCGAAATTGAAAATGTCATTCATTGTTCGGTCCAATGCTTCAAACGCATGTTTATGGACCATAGGTGCTTCATCCCGTATAATAAGTTTGGTCTGATGCAACAATTTAGCAACATCACTATCTGCTTTTATATGACATACCGAATCCTCATTAAGATTCAAAGGAATACGAAATCTGGAGTGTGCAGTCCCGCCGCCTGTCAATAACAGCGATGCAATTCCACTCGAAGCAACATTTAATACAATTTCTCTTTTTAATCGAAGTGCCGCAGACAACGTACTCCATGAAAAGGTTTTCCCGGTGCTACCATATCCGTAAACAAAAAACATCCCTCCAGTGTTACCATCAACATATTTCATTATCTCTTCAAACACCGACCTTTGTTCATCAGTTAACATATTCAACAGATTAAGATATTCTCTGCGAGACTTAATACGTCGTAAGTACTATGACAACCCTCACAAAACCAGGTATCCGTACAATTAATTAATATTAATTAAGTGCTTAATGACTGTGCTGAATTACTTAACTGCTTTCTGATTACTGCATCATACTTACATGTGCATCACATATTACATAATGTCACATCATTGTCACAAACAAACTATATTGACATGCATGATTTACAAAGCACAGATAGCACAGTTAACGGATAAAGCAAGAATATGCTGACGGGGTTCAGTACTTAGACAGACAGTGTTTTGAGACCCAGTACGGGCCAGGGACAAGGTACTACACTAGTATGGTGTGTAGGGAAGTAAGGACCATAAAACTGCGTCACTAGGTGATAGTTTAAGTGCCAGGAAGTGCCTAAAACCCACTAATAGTGCAGAATTCTGCATTTTTCAGCAAAATTCAGCTTTTTAACACACTAGTATTATGCAGAAAATTGACTAAATGGTCCTGAATGCTTTCCTAAGTGTTGGGAATTAATGTGTCATAAAAAGTAACATAAAGATCATTAAACAGAATAGCTTGACACTTTAACGAACAGGTATCTAACCAAACAACCGGACATTACACGGAACACCAAAATTTTACCAGAAACATTGTTTTATTATTTCTTGGCTAGTTATGATTCCCAAACACCCTAACATACTACATAATGCATCCTACACTTAAAACACTAGATATTACAATTAACCTCCAACTATTTACCTACATTTACCATCAAAATTTACAATTAACCCCCCCCCCCCCCTCATCATTTACGGTCCACGGGAGGACCCACCACCATGCCCCACTAGATTTCATCCTATATTTTATTTGATTTTGCTTGATTGAGTTGCCATGATATTGAGTAGAAATATTTATAAGTATGGTTCATGGATCCTAAAATCATTTCATTCTCACACTTCACAACTTCACTCATCTCCCTCATACTCTCTCTCCCTCTCGGCCTAGAAGTGCCGCCACCACCACCACCATTTTAAACCACCATTTACCCATTCCAAGCTCATCTCCAAGTGCAAGAAGGTGTCTTGTGAAGCTTGAAGCTTGTAGATCTAGAAGAACCTCTATCCATAGCTTTCATCCACCATTTTCATCATCGTTTTCTCTAGTGATCTTCCCTAGCCTTTGAGCTAGTTGTAAGCTTCTTGTTACTAGTTTTTACTTCTCATTTTGTTGATTAAAAGTTGTAGTATATTGTTTATCACAAGAACACTAAAAGACTTTAACAAGAATCATAAACATAAGCTTACATATGATGAAATCTTGTTGAGAAAAATGTTGTTTAAGTATATGTATGATACTTGTTGTTGTTTATTTGAGATTATGATGTTGATCATCATAAGGAGCTTGCTAGATTGTGATTAAACACATGATCTAGCAAGTTAGAGGATGATTATGAGCTAACACAAGAAGATCATCCTCATGCATAGATGATTTCTTGAAAAATAATAAATAAAGTGAGCTAGTAAACTTATAGATTCAAGATTTATGAATGATTTTCCAAGAAAACCAAGTTCAAAATATGATTTTTAGAAGATCATGGATTTTACTTAAATGTGCACTATTTTTGGGATAAAATAAGTGTAAGAGCACTTTATTTACAAGAAGAGTTCAAAAGAATAATTTTTGTAGAATATGTTTACAAGTTGTAAACACCTAGTTTCTTTAAAGATGAGATTTGTAAAGTAATAAACGCACTTTAAGGGGTAACTAAACCTACTAAACGCCCTACCAAATTACTACGAGTTTTTGTGAAAGTTCAAGTTCATGATGTTATGAAAAATTGTATAGTTTTTGCACTTGAGAAGTGTAGGTTGTTTAAGGATTACTTATTGATTGTTGTGATGATTAGCTTAAGGAGGGTTTACTACTAGATCATGTGAAGGGTGTGTACAACACTTAAGGCCATCAATCCTCGTCGTAGGACCGAGGGACATGAGTGATAGATCTATTTGGGTGTAGCGAGCCCACACCTGTGAGGCCAGGGTGGCCCATAGTGGTGACTATGTCTTCTAGCCAGAAGCCCGGTACAAATTTGCTAGGTTTGAGTTTTCCTGCACCATTTCACACATACCATTGGCTTTGCAACCCATTGGTGATCTCTTTTTCCTTATTGCTACATACCAGGGACTTTCATACATACATGAATACAAAGGTTTTATACATACTCACGAACACGTGAACTCACTCAACTTTTTATTGATATTTTTAAACTACATGTATTTCAAGGAACTAGTGGATCTGGCAAAGGGTATGCATGTGTTTACAAGCTGCGTTTAAATAAAAGATGTCATCCGGGGTAGTAGAGTTTAGAAGATGTGTCCTATTCCTGGACGGGACACATGCTTCTAAACCCAGTTTTAATTAAAGTCTTTTGTGGAGTCTTTATGAACTCCGTTGAACATGTCATGGTTTGTAACTAAATTTAGCGTCGATGTTTTCAAGACAAGTATGTTGTGGTATTTTCTAAACTTAAGTAATGGATGAATATCTTTTGGCTTTACCATATAGCATTGTTATGGTTGAATGCTATGGTATTAAGAAGTCACACCAATAACCACACTTTCGCAAAAGTCAGGGTGTGACAACTTGGTATCAGAGCTTCAATCGTAGCGAACTAGGATTCTTCTTGAGTCTAGACTAGGATCATTAGGGCTCTCACGAAAACGTTTTCATTGCATACACAAAGTGTCCAGATCCAGGGAACAAACATTTTTACAAATAAAATACACAAAATACATTTCAAAGAATTCATTTCTAATTTCAGTCTGAGAGACTGGGGAGTCAGTCTGAGAGACTGGGGAGTTAGCCTGAGAGACTAGCTGGGTAATTCAGTCTGAGAGGCTGGGGAGTTAGTCTGAGAGATTAGGTAATTCAGTCTGAGAGGCTGGGGAGTTGGTCTGAGAGACTAACTAGGTAGTTCAGTCTGAGAGACTGGGTAGTCTGAGATACTAGTTGGGGCCGTTTGGGAAACTGGGAGGTTTAGCCTGAGAGGCTGGGTAGTTCAGTTTGGGAAACTGGGAGTTCTAGTCTGAGAGACTAAGTAGTTCAGTATGAGAGGTTGGGTGGGATAGTCTTGGGAAGACTAGGATGCATACATGCTTACATTGTTATTACTTACATGCTTATTTGACGTTTGATGACATATGTGCATACTTGTGATTGACTTGTTACAGACACCATGTCCTCTTCAGAGAGCGGAGCATCCGAAACCATTGATCCCATGGCTATAGTTTCAGATGACGAGATGGCCACAGATCCAGAGATGCTTTCAGATGATACTGACGATTTTTGGCCTTGCGCCTTGCCGGATTTTGGCGATGACATACCCTTAGCTGATGGTTTTCCGTGCGAGGATCTACCTCTTGTTCCGATCCCTGCTCCTCTTCCCCTTGCTGCAGTTCCTCTTGAGAATCTGCCTCTTGACGCTATGTCTGATGACGACGTTGATCTTCTGATTGAGGGTCCCCCTGAGGATGCCCAGGATGGTGGGGCTCCCGTAGATGATGATGTTGTTATCCCTCTTGTTGAGATTCCTGTTGGTGATGTTGTTGCTGTACCACATGAGGAGATTCCCGTGGTCGAGGCTCCTTCTGACCATTCAGGTCCTGACTCATTCGAGTCAGTGTCTTCCACTACTTTACACGCTTTGGGATTACAGCGGTATCCCACCGATTCTGATTCGGACACAGCTATCTCCGCCGCCCCTGTTGGTCCACACGATGATGATCATGATTTTGAGTTCGACGATGAGTTTGATCCTATTTTTCCACATGATTTTGACCCTGATCATGAGATTGAGTTTGTCCCTGATGAGCAGCCTTTGGAGGCACCTGTTGATCCTGATTTTGATTTCGATCCCGAGCAGGAGGTTGATTTTATTCCTGCTGAGCAGCCCATTGATGCACCTGTTCTTCCTGATGATCAGCTCCTTGATGTACCCGCTGATCATGAACTTGCTCCAGCTGACCCAGAGCTGGAGATTGCACCTGAGCCTATTCTTGCTCATGACCTTCCACCTGTGCACGACCCTATCCCTATTGATGTACCAGTTGTTGCCCCACCTCTGCCTGACCCGATCCCTGCACTTTTTGATCATGCACCTTTTGCTACCCATGTAGACCCCAGATATGCTCACACTCCCAATAGGTGGATCGAGGACGATGACGACTTTCCTCCATTTGTTAGACCGGTTACTCCCCCTCCTGTACCCACATATGCACCCACTGACTTTGCTCCAGTTCACCCACATGTATCAGATGTTCACCGCGCAGATCTACCCATCACATTTCTTCATGATATTCCTCCTCCCCGTCCCGAAGGACCTTCGAGTAAGCAGGCCGGTCACGTACCTTTTGTGTCAGCAGCCGATCATTTCATGTCACACTTTACACACGCTGCATCTTCTTCTGCACCCACGGGCGAGCCATTTATGTGGTTTCCGCCCAACGTCATGCCGGTTACGGATCCATACCATCCCTTCCATGTCGGATACACGAGGGATGATATACTTTTATCGCTGCAGCTACAGCAGGATATGTTGAGTCGTCGAGTCGCTGAGCTAGAGAGGATCCCGCGTCCTCCACGTGGTACTGGTCGATCACAGTTTGCTGCTCCACTTTTTCCTTACCCGGATTTCGATATTCGATTTCTTACGATGGAGCAGCAAATCAGCTGTTTGTTGCATCTCATTCAAACTCTAGAGGAGGAGTTAGCGCGTATGCACCGTTTGCTTTTCATTCCTCCACCTCCACCATCAGCTTAGAGGTTTTTGGTCTTATGCAGATAGACTACTTCTGATGAGAGTGCAGCTATTGAGCCAGATTGCACAACTTTTGAAGACCACACTTTGACTTTTGGCTTTTGACTTTTGATTATTGTAGTTGTTAGACGGTTTGGACAGGAGAGATGTAACCCTTTAGTCCCATTTTGATGTATGATACAATTATGAAACATGTAAAACTGTACTTGTGGTCTTGATAATGAAAGCTCAATCGCAACATTCTCATTATATACGTTGTTGGATTACTTGTTTGTGTTATGACATGGGATGTTATGTGTTTACTTGTGTTGATGGATGTTATTACATACGCGTACTACATACTTATATGCATACGACCTGACCTATAGAATCATCTTATAGAAGATGCCTCCACGAAGGGAAACCCGATTGCCCACTACTAAGGCCGAATTACAAGAAAGGATCTCCCGAGCAATAGCAGATCACGAGGCCTCACGCGCTGAAACTAGCGGAGGTTCCTCGAGAAACAACCCACCACATGGTAATGTTTAAGTCGCTTGAGACACATTACATTACAATTGAATATTCCATGTGCGTTCGCTAATGCTTTCGGTGAATGACATTACATGTACAGGCTGTACCTTCAAGCAGTTTTTAGACTGTAAACCGCTGAATTTTGACGGCACCGGGGGTGCTGTGGCTTTTGTTCGATGGACAGAGAAGACTGATTCGGCGTTAAGAATGAGCAAATACGCACCAGATCAGTAAGTTACCTACATCTCCAATTTGTTCATAGACGGAGTGCTTTCATGGTGGAATCTCCAAGTCCAAACTCTGGGAGAGGCAGCAGCATACGCTTTGACTTGGAATGAATTAAAGGAGCTCATGCGTAAAAATTATTGTTCCAGGTCTGAAATTCAAAAGTTAGAAACAGAGTTTTGGAACCTCAAAATGGATGGCTCCAAAATTGCGGAGTATGTACAAAGATTTCACGATCTATCACACGTGGTACCATACATGGTTACGCCGGAATTCAAGCGCGTTGAGCGTTTCATCTAGGGTTGGCGCCCCAGATTATGAGTATGGTAACAACGTCAAAGCCGCCGACAATTACTGAGGCTATCGATCTGAGCGTGTCACTGACTGAAGAAGCTATCCGGTTAAACAAGTTTTCAATCTCTGATCAAAAGAAAAAGGAGACTCACGTGGAGTCATCGGGTGAGAACAAGAGGAAGTACTCAAACTTCAAAAAGGGCACCAGCAGTGTCAACAAGAAGAGAGAGTCGTACTTACCGGTTGAAGCCAAGCCCGGGGTTGAAAACAGAGGGAAGGGTTACATGGGCGCTCTGCCCAAATGTGATACATGCAAGTACCACCATTCCGGCCGGTGCAGACTCAGGAAGTGTGAGTCTTGTGGGAAGGCTGGCCACTCGAAGGAAACATGTTGGGTTGGTACTGGGCGTGGTAACAATGGCCAAAGAGGATATGGCAACAACAACCGTGGTGGGAATGGATACAGAAACTGCCCTCAAGGAGGGAATGGCGGTAACGGAAACCGTGGTAATTTTGCGAATCAAGCTGGGAGTGGAAACCGCAACCAAAACAACGCTCAAGGTGGAAATGGGAATGGTAATGGTCGAGGACCAGGTTGTTTCAATTGTGGAGACGTAGGGCATTTCAAGAGAGAGTGCCCAAGGCTGAATCAAGCACATGGAAGAGTCTTTAACATCGGTGCAAGGGAAGCTCGCCAAGATCCAAATGTAGTTACTGGTACGTTCCCTATCAACCAACGCTTTGCATCTGTACTATTTGATACTGGTGCCGATTATAGTTTTGTATTGCTAGAATTTAAGAATATACTTGGGTTGGTAGCCAGTAAGTTAGACATTCCATATTCTCTAGAACTAGCTAATGGAAAGCTAGTAGAAGCGTATGAAGTTATTAGGGGTTGCGTGATAGAGCTGGGAGAGCACGAGTTCGCACTTGATCTACTGCCAGTTGAGTTGGGAAGCTTCAACGTGGTAGTAGGGATGGATTGGTTGTCAAACAACCGAGCAGAGATTGTATGTCATGAGAAGATCATTCGCATTCCGATGGCGAATGGAGAAACAATTGTGGTACATGGAGAGAAGCGCGATACGCCTCTACGGATCATTAGTTGTTTGAAAGCTCGAAAGTGTTTGCAGAAAGGATGTGTTGCCTTCTTGGCACACATTGTGGATAAAGAAGCCGTTGAGCCAAAGCTAGAAGACATACCAGTTGTTAAGGAATATCCTGAAGTCTTCCCCGAAGACTTGCCAGGATTGCCGCCGCAGTGACAAGTCGAGTTCCACATTGACTTAGTTCCAGGCGCTGCCCCTGTAGCTAAGGCACCTTATTGACTTGCGCCCTCCGAAATGCAAGAGCTGTCAACGCAACTCCAGGAGTTATTGGATAAGGGATTTATCCGACCGAGCTTCTCGCCTTGGGGAGCTCCAGTGCTGTTTGTCAAGAAGAAAGACGGTAGTTTCTGCATGTGTATCGACTACCGCGAGCTTAACAAGTTGACTATCAAGAATAGATATCCTTTGCCAAGGATTGATGACCTGTTCGATCAACTACAAGGTTCGAGTTGTTATTCCAAGATCGATCTTCGATCGGGTTATCACCAGTTGCGTATACAAGAGGAAAGTATCCCAAAGACGGCCTTTAGGACTCACTATGGACGTTACGAGTTCCTAGTAATGCCGTTTGGTCTAACGAACGCGCCAGCTGTATTCATGGATTTGATGAACAGAGTTTGTAAGCCGTATCTCGATAAGTTTGTGATCGTGTTTATTGATGACATTTTGATCTACTCGAAGACGAAGGAAGAACATGAGCAACATCTAAGGGCTATCTTAGAGCTGCTTAAGAAAGAAAAGTTGTACGCGAAGTTCTCGAAGTGCGAATTTTGGTTACGCGAGGTTCAGTTCCTGGGTCATGTAGTAAATGGAAATGGAATCCATGTGGATCCCACAAAGATCGAGGCAATCAAGAATTGGGAGACTCCAAAGATGCCAACTGAGATCCGCCAGTTCCTAGGTTTGGCAGGATATTATCGCAGATTTATTGAGGATTTCTCGAAAATCGCTCAACCTTTGACCTCCCTTACACAGAAAGACAAGAAGTACGAATGGGGAGACAAGAAAGAAGAAGCATTTCAGTTATTGAAAAACAAGCTTTGCGATGCACCGATCTTATCATTACCCGAAGGCACTGACGACTTCGTGGTATATTGCGACGCCTCGCGTCAAGGTTTAGGCTAAGTGCTGATGCAGCGAAAGAAGGTTATAGCTTATGCTTCACGCCAGTTGAAGATCCACGAGAAGAATTACACCACGCATGACTTGGAGTTAGGCGCGGTGGTGTTTGCATTAAAGATCTGGCGACATTACTTGTACGGTACGCGATGTACAATCTTTACTGATCACAAGAGCCTGCAACACATTTTTTATCAAAAAGAGCTTAACATGAGACAGAGACACTGGGTAGAGCGGTTAAATGATTATGATTGTGAAATCAAGTATCACCCAGGGAAGGCGAATGTAGTCGCAGATGCCTTGAGTCGAAAAGAAAGAATCAAGCCTATAAGGGTTCGAGCCTTGGAAATGATTGTACAGACAGACCTCTCGTTACGCATTCGTTCTACGCAAAGGGAAGCTCTTAAAAGGGAGAATCTTGAGAATGAATATCTCTGTGGGATGGAGAAGCAATTGGTACCAAAGGAGGATGGAACATTGTGTTTCTTGGGAAGAATTTAGGTTCCCCTCTTTGGTGGTTTGAGAGACATTATCTTCAATGAATTGCACAAGTCACGGTACTCGATTCATCCAGGACCGGATAAAATGTACCAGGATTTAAAGGATTTCTATTGGTGGCCGAGATTAAAGGGCGATGTTGCAACGTATGTTGGCAAATGTTTAACTTGCGCTAAGGTAAAGGCCGAATACCAGAAGCCTTTAGGTCTCCTGCAACAACCTGAAATACCCATGTGGAAGTGGGAGCAGATTTCAATGGACTTCATAACGAAATTGCCAAGAACACCCAGAGGTCACGATACGATTTGGGTAATCGTAGACCGTCTGACCAAATCTGCACACTTTTTGCCAATCAAGGAGAAAGACAATACAAGCAAGCTTGCTGAGCTATACCCGAGAGAGATAGTTGCACGGCATGGAGTGCCTCTCTCGATTATCTCTGATAGAGATGGAAGATTTGTGTCGAGGATTTGGCAATCCTTTCAATAAGCCTTTGGTTTTCAATTGAATCTGAGTACTGCATTCCATCCACAGACAGATGGCCAGAGCGAGCGAACGATACAAATGTTGGAAGACATGTTACGAGCTTGCGTGATGGATTTGGGTGGCAGTTGGGACACTTACTTACCGTTGGTAGAATTCTCTTACAACAACAGCTACCATGCGAGTATCCAAGCTGCACCGTTTGAAGCTCTTTATGGACGCAAGTGTCGATCACCGTTATGCTGGGCAGAAGTGGGTGATAGACAGCTTGTTGGTCCAGAGTTGGTTCAAGAGACGACAGATAAGATTACACAGATCCGAGAGCGCATAAGGGCGGCTCGTGATCAGCAAAAGAGTTACGCGGACCAAAGAAGGAAACCTCTGGAGTTTGAGCTAGGAGATATGGTTTTGTTAAAGGTTTCACCCTGGAAGGGTGTAGCACGCTTTGGGAAGCGTGGGAAGTTGAACCCAAGATACATCGGACCATTCAAAATCCTAGAGAGGATTGGTCTTGTAGCTTACAAGATGGATCTACCCGAAGAACTGAATGGCGTTTATGACACATTTCATGTATCTAACCTGAAAAAGAGTCCAACTCAAGAAACAGTAGTCATACCTGCCGACGAAGTCCATATTGACGACACACTCCACTTTACTGAAGAACCGGTTGAGGTTACGGATTGGAAGGTTAACAAGACGCGACGGAGTAGTGTTAAACTCGTCAAGGTTCGTTGGAATGCGCGACACGGCCCAGAGTTTACTTGGGAGCGTGAGGATCATATGAAAGCAAAATACCACATTTATTCCTCAAGACCCCTGCAGCTAGTAGCAGAACTTAAAATTTCAGGACGAAATTTTCTTAACAGGGGGAGAATGTGACAACCCTCACAAAACCAGGTATCCGTACAATTAATTAATATTAATTAAGTGCTTAATGACTGTGCTGAATTACTTAACTGCTTTCTGATTACTGCATCATACTTACATGTGCATCACATATTACATAATGTCACATCATTATCACATACAAACTATATTGACATGCATGATGCACAAAGCACAGATAACACAGTTAACGGATAAAGCAGGAATATGCTGACGGGGTTCAGTACTTAGACAGACAGTGTTTTGAGACCCAGTATGGGTCAGGGACAAGGTACTACACTAGTATGGTATGTAGGGAAGTAAGGACCATAAAACTAAGTCACTAGGTGATAGTTTAAGTGTTGGGAAGTGCCTAAAACCCACTAATAGTGTAGAATTCGGCATTTTTCAGCAAAATTCAGCTTTTTAACACACTAGTATTATGCAGAAAATTGACTAAATGGTCCTGAATGCTTTCCTAAGTGTTGGGAATTAAATGTGTCATAAAAAGTAACATAAAGATCATTAAACGGAATATCTTGACACTTTAACGAACATGTATCTAACTGAACAACCGGACATTACCCGGAACACCAAAATTTTACCAAAAACATTGTTTTATTATTTTTTGGCTAGTTATGGTTCCCGAACACCCTAACATACTACATAATGCATCCTACACTTAAAACACTAGATATTACACTTAACCTCCAACTATTTACCTACATTTACCATCAAAATTTACAATTAACCCCCCCCCCTCATCATTTACGGTCCAAGGGAGGACCCACCACCATGCCCCACTAGATTTCATCCTATATTTTATTTGATTTTTCTTGATTAAGTTGCCATGATATTGAGTAGAAATCTTTATAAGTATGGTTCATGGATCCTAAAATCATTTCATTCTCACACTTCACAGCTTCACTCATCTCCCTCATACTCTCTCTCTCCCTCTCGGCCTAGAAGTGTCGCCACCACCACCATTATCAACCACCATTCACCCATTCCAAGCTCATCTCCAAGTGCAAGAAGGTGTCTTGTGAAGCTTGAAGCTTGTAGATCTTGAAGAACCTCCATCCATAGCTTTCATCCACCATTTTCATCATCTTTTTCTCTAGTGATCTTCCCTAGCCTTTGAGCTAGTTGTAAGCTTCTTGTTACTAGTTTTTACCTCTCATTTTGTTGATTAAAAGTTGTAGTATATTGTTTATCACAAGAACACTAAAAGACTTAAACAAGAATCATAAACATAAGCTCACATATGATGAAATCTTGTTGAGAAAAATGTTGTTTAAGTATATGTGTGATACTTGTTGTTTATTTCAGATTATGATGTTGATCATCATAAGGAGCTTGCTAGATTGTGATTAAACACATGATCTAGCAAGTTAGAGGATGATTATGAGCTAACACAAGAAGATCATCCTCATGCATGAACATGAACTTGAATAATAAGATGATTTCTTGAAAAATAATAAATAAAGTGAGCTAGTAAACTTATAGATTCAAGATTTATGAATGATTTTCCAAGAAAACCAAGTTCAAAATATGATTTTTAGAAGATCATGGTTTTTACTTAAATGTGCACTATTTTTTGGATAAAATAAGTGTAAGAGCACTTTATTTACAAGAAGAGTTCAAAAGAATAATTTTTGTAGAATATGTTTACAAGTTGTAAACACCTAGTTTCTTTAAAGATGAGATTTGTAAAGTAATAAACGTACTTTAAGGGGTAACTAAACCTACTAAACGCCCTACCAAATTACTACGTGTTTTTGTGAAAGTTCAAGTTCACGATGTTATGAAAAATTGTATAGTTTTTGCACTTGAGAAGTGTAGGTTGTTTAAGGATTAATTATTGATTGTTGTGATGATTAGCTTAAGGAGGGTTTACTACTAGATCATGTGAAGGGTGGGTACAACACTTAAGGCCATTAATCCTGGTCGTAGGACCGAGGGACATGAGTGATAGATCTATTTGGGTGTATCGAGCCCACACCCGTGAGGCCAGGGTGCCCCATAGTTGTGACTATGTCTTCCAGCCGGAAGCCCGGTACAAATTTGCTAGGTTTGAGTTTTCCTGCACCATTTCACACATACCATTGGCTTTGCAACCCATTGGTGATCTCTTTTTCCTTATTGCTACATACCACGGACTTTCATACATACATGAATACAAAGGTTTTATACATACTCACGAACACATGAACTCGCTCAACTCTTTGTTGATAGTTTTAAACTACATGTATTTCAGAGAACTAGTGGATCTGGCAAAGGGTATGCATGTGTTTACAAGCTGCGTTTAAATAAAAGATGTCATCCGGGGTAGTAGAGTTTAGAAGATGTGTCCTATTCCTGGACGGGACACATGCTTCTAAACCCAGTTTTAATTAAAGTCTTTTGTGGAGTCTTTATGAACTCTGCTGAGCATGTCATGGTTTGTAACTAAATTTGGCGTTGATGTTTTCAAGACAAGTATGTTGTGGTATTTTCTAAACTTAAGTAATGGATGAATATCTTTTGGTTTTACCATATAGCAGCTATGGTATTAAGAAGTCACACCAATAACCACGCTTCCGCAAAAGTCAGGGTGTGACAAGTACGCTCCTCGTTAATCAGACGATTGTCGAGATCAGATAACGAAGAAGAATCTGAAAAAGGCATTGTTGAGAAGTTCCGTAGCGATGAGCTATTCATACCTAAAAACTTTTCAATTTCTAACAAAGCGTAATTTTTAAGTTCGTCGTCTGGAATTGATAAACCTGTTACATGTTTAAATACAGATACAATGAGTATGAAATTTGATTTAAACGATGTATGAAAAAAAATGGAAAAAGCAAAATGGCTATTCCAAAGTTTTATAATATAATATTTTATTTACATATTCATCATGGATAGGTGAGCAATATAAATATGTACCTTCAACACGATGTAATTTACTGTATCTGTAGATGAAATCATCTGTCATGTATTACCACGTGCTTTCCCATATGATCTCCGGTCTTGACATAGTGTTGGACAATAGCATCATGCCAAATAAATTTCGGACATAAGAAGCTGTTGCTGTTTCGTTTGCTTCTTTAATTGCTTCGATGTACTCTTTGTCATCATCTAAAAGACCTAGTGCAAAACATGCATCTCTAAATGTATCATGTACATGACCATTAACAGTTTTGATATCGTCATATGACTTAGGTCCTTTGACTTTATTAAGCAAGATTCTTAAAAAATAAGCTTCCCCAAGTGAGGGAGCAACATTATGAATTCTGCCAATTGAGTTACCTTTCTTCCGAGGTTGCCAACAACGGTTTTCAACCTTCCATACATACCAAGTTGGAAACTGAACATAAGTTAGTGTACGGGCCAAATGGTCATCCGGGTCTTTGTTACGTTCCACCCAAGACAAAAACATAGAACACTTGACAGATGGTCTATTAAGAACATAATTGATGTCTTCGTCTGGTCCAAAGACAACCGGTTGTAGCCCTGGAAGATGGAATGGAAGCCTGATAACAGAAGGATATCTGTAATTTACATCGTAACTAAATATCCTTCATGATGCCTCACATGCTGAGATATACCTACAGTCATAATACTATTTAATCTCATCTTTTTCAGGTTGCTCATTCTGATTATCGCAATGCAAAACAACAACTGTTGCTCTATCAGGCCCTTTGTTGATATACTTAAACAAATACTTAATTGACCCAGCTTGGTTGCACCACTCAACGTTTATATGTGCCTGATACTTTTTCAATAACTTTTTGTTGTATGGTACAACACTTCTATTATCTAACTCGATCCGGTTCTTGACAACTATTGCTCCATCATCTCTCCTTCTGTATAATGGGAAACCATTGGCGTCAATTGTGGTAGTATCATGAAATCTTTTAGGAAAACCTTTTGAACACTGTTTATCAACCATACATGGGCAATTCATATTAACATTACCACATGGTCCGTGAATCATAAAATCCTTCACAAGCGTATACAACTCTGGGTCATCATCTCTGTTTGGAATTTCGGCACATATGAACGGATCAACTTGGTCAATAGTGGGAAGTTTAGCTTCAGGTTCCATGAATAAGCACAAATGCGCATGAGGCAAGCCACGTTTTTGAAACTCGATTGTATAAATAACTGCATAAAAATTATTTAAAAACAATAAATGAAAATGTAATAAATATATTAAAAAAAAAACAAACCAGGTTACATACTTGCTGCTGCTTTTCCCAACATATGACGTTCCTTTAAATCTTTACAAATCGCATCCAGCTTTACTTTAAATAACCTTGATAGGATATCAGGCCTATCTTCTGGATTAAAAGTGGTGTCTTTAAGAAACCGTTTTACCTCTGGCCACTTGGGATTGCATGTAATGGTTATAAAAAAATCAGGATAACCGAACCATTTACATAAATCCATAGCATCTAAATAGTTTTGCATCATATATCTAGCTCCACCGGTAAACGTAGAAGGCAATATAAGAGGTCTACCAACATTAGATATATCTTGCTGACCATTATTTCTCAATTTCTGGAGACTTTCATAAGTATCAGATCTTAGATTTTTTTTTTGTTGAAAACGTATATAGTTAAGTCTCTCGCTCTCAATCTTCGTATAAGCATCAACCAAAAATTGTTGGAAAAGTCTCCTTGAATTTAGAATCAGCGGAAAATGGTTTACTCTATCTTGAATACGAAACGAAAAGAACTCTCTCATCGTACACTTTGGACGCTTCTTGTTGGTTACATCTATCACACCTCTATGAGGGATGTCAACTCTGTAACCATCATCTCCATATGGGAACAGAATTTGGTATTGTAGAGCAAGGTAAGAAGGATGTAATTCACTTATTCGTTTAAGAGTCCCTGATTTAGTTTCAACAACAATATCTCTGTTCTCAAATAGCGTTTTCAACATCTCCAACAATTAGAGCAGCAACCTTGCCACATGTTGGTAAGTTATACATTCGACCATCCTTGTCCCTTTTTCCAATTAGACGTACCTTAAGACTAAGCTGAGGATCGTCATGAAAACAATCTCTAACCATCCTGTAAACTTTAACCAATACATTATCGGAGTCTAACACAGACTTTATATGTTGGATCAACTGACGATCAAGAGAAGCAGAAGAGGATGCATGTGACTCCTTAGATCGACTGTTTAGACACATTGTTTATCAACGAATTATTAATAAATAATTTAGAAACAATTTAAACAAATTATACTGTATGATACTTACCTAAATATCGATTCTCTGTTTGAAACCTTGTTTTCTGTATCGTATATGTACAGCTGGCAAAACTTTGGTTTATTGGCATTCTCCGGCAACACACTTCCAATACTATTATAGTTTTCACAGCTAATCCTGTAGCAAAATGGGCCATTACCTCTATTAACAGTCGGATCCACCTTACCACCCATTGAGGTGAATGCGAACATAGAATTATAACGGCGAATGTTTTTCAAAAAATGCTTGCTTTTGTTATCCAAAGATGTAAAGAGTTTCTGGTAATTTGGTTGTTCATATTTATAATCGGGTAGCTCTACTTTGGCATAACCACAACATAAAAAATAACTTGTTTTCCCATTCTCAGTTCTGCCTCTCCCCGTTTCTACATCCCATAACTTTGCCATGCATACTTGACAAATAATACACTAGTCACCATGATCTAAGTAATATGTAGATTAAAATGGAAATAAAATAAATGAAATTAATCCATGTATTTAAAAATAAGACAATGCTATACAAAATAATGTCGAAAATATACTACTTAAGCGACTACCTGATGAAACACCTTTGTAAGGATCTTGATCTAACGCTGCCTCTGTAGTCAAATCAACCATTAGAATAGGAGATGTAATTCGTGGTCTGCCTAATAACTTAGATTTTACAAGAGATAGCTTTGGAGACGTTTTGCGTAAAATAGGAGTTGTAGTCACTGATGTTATGTTTGGAGAAATAGAAAAGCGACGGATACTTGTTGAAGGTGTTTGGTTGTTTGAAGCAGAAGTGACATCACCTAAATAATACAACACAAATAACATAATTCATATGTTTTTTAGTTGTCGCTATTGATGAAAAATATGACTTTCAAAAGTGGAGTATAGTATTACTTGTAAGTATTAACAAAAGGATAGAATTACCATTTTGTGTGTTGTAGTGAAAGGATCTTATATTAGAAGAGGATTGTAAAGTGTTCATAGCCATGGATTTGCCTCGTAAGATAGCATATTTTTACTATCTAAATAAAGTCTCCTTAATCTACGTCTCTCTTTAGTGTAACTTTCATAACTTTGCGTGAAAACAACTGATAAAAGAAACACGGTATATAAATATTTTTAGACATATATATGTATCAACATATTTAAGTATGCAAGTTTAAAAAGTATGCAAAGTTTAAAATAAATAAACAAATAAACCTGGCGAAATAGTAGACGCATATTGTGAAACAGTCGGAGTGTGCAACAAAATGAAAGACGAAGTAGAAGTCGACGATTCTTTTGTTTTAGAAACCGGTAAGGCGTGTGATACATTAGATCTTTTACTATCCGAATACAATTTCCGTAGCTTAAGCCTCTCACTGCACTCGTCTTGTGTAACTGCTGGAGTTAAAACTATATTAACATGAAAAACCAAAGAAACGATATAATAGCATTAGTTGTCTAAAAAAATTAGTAAAACATAAATCCATTAGTACAAAGAAAAGTTAGTTAATATTGTAAGATTATATAAATATGTTATGATATTTTATCTATGTAATTTATCTAATAAAATAATAAGTTAATTGTAAACTTTGATACTAAAAGATCAATATCAATCAATAACAATAAATAAAATAAAAAAAATAAACCAAGAGGGACAAATCGGCGGCTAAGACTCAATCATATTGCATGGCATCTTGTCTTGAAAGCACTATTGTGATAGTGAAAGGTGTATCAAATAGTCAACATACACTAATTACTTGTCCATCATACTTCATCACCTTTATATCTATCCTTCAATCAGATGATAACTTCATTTAGTGGATTTCAATAAGGGTTTCAAGATTGCTCTCATCTGCATTCCTAATTTGTCCATCATACGGATCATAAGTCTACGAAAATCAGGTAAAATAATTCCTTTTTTTCAATTTTGATGTTCATCTGCCATGTATTGCTTGGATTTCTTTAATGAAAATGAAACATAGATGATGATCATTCAGTTGACAGATTTACCTTCATTCAGTTAGGTAACATACATGATGTTCTTAGTGTATTTACTGCATACATGTCTTCGGGTATGAAAAAAATAGATTTAGGTAGTGATTTGAATACACTGACATGCTCGAAGACGTTAAGTATACGATGCACACCAGGTGTTCGAACACATGACTGTATGAAAAATGTTCTACTTAACGAAAGTATCATTATGTTAAAGTAGAACAACAAATAATAATGAGGTGTTTTATACGATTAGGTTGTAAAGTTAAGTTGTTTTCGTCTATCCATTTATTGGGTAAGATGAAATGCAACAACAAAGATTGTTAGGCTTACTTTTTTGTTTTTAAACTGTGTGTAGTCAATGAATTTAGTATGCTTGTCTAAAAGAAATTAATTTCTGTTATGAATGTCAACATAAATGGGTTTGTGTAATTTAGATTGATTAAAAAGGCTTACAAATATAGGATATGTTTATGTAATAAAAGAAAGTTACTCAAGTAACATCAACAGGAATTACCCTATTAAACATATGTATGTATGTATGTTTGTCATTCCTTTAAACTACAACAAAAAGATTGCATTATATGTTATGACTTGATGTTTTATTTAAAATGGGTCAACGTTTTAAATGTTTCTTAGAATGGCTGGAGCTGAAAACGATGTTGTCGTCATATCGGATTCTGAAGACTCTTCGGCTGAATCAGAGGAGTTTGATGATGATGAAACTGGTCCGCTGATATTTATTGTGCCATACAACAAACGCTTTGTAAGTTCCAAAAAAATTATATGTTAATAGGCGTCTAATATGTTTACATAATTTGGTTAAGTTTTGTATTTTTTTAAATATTTGACATCATTAATGGAAATTATTATTATGTTTTGTAACTTATAGCGCATACCAGTTGGAGTAGCACGGATTACAGGAATTGACGAAACCTTGAAAGTTAAGATCGCCAACAGGCAGAATGTGGAGACAAAACATGATGTTAGGGCGGAGCCAAATAAAAACAGTATCAAGTACGTTGTCAAAGGCTGGGCGAAATGGCTTAAAGATAACAACATAAAAGAAGGTGATCATTGCAAGTTCCAGTACTTTCCAGATATTGGTGTTTTGTTCCTTACGAATGTTTTCCGCTAGTGGTGATGTTTGAAACTTTAAAACAGGGTTGAAGCATAACATATGGTTGTTTTGGCTAATGAAGAAAGCTAGCATAACTTATGTAGTGTTAAAAGTTGTTTTGTAGTAGCTTAACATGTTTGATAGTTACGAACGTTATGTAGTTTGGACGGCTACTACGTAACAGTGTTTATAAATATCTACATGTTCTAGTTTTAGTTTATATGTTATATCTAATACATAGTTTAGGACTTCAAATCAATTGACAACTATAAAATCGATATACATTTTTAACGGAAATTTAAATATTCAGAACATAAGTTAGTAAATGAGAGTAGTTCAATACCATTGGTAATGTCTGAAAAGGGACTTCTTGAGATGCCAGCCGCAACATCTAAATAAAAGACACATAACATAAATATCGCATATCTAGATTGTTATTGTAGATATACAAATTAGACTAACATCACAAGAATCCAAAAAGTGTTACCTGTTGAGTTGTTTATATTAAATGCATTATTGGACGTACATGAAGATCCACGCTTGGATTTTCTTGAAGTGGCTATGATTGTAATAAAGAAAAATGAATTACATTATAATTATAATTATAATCATATATAAACAAATAAACAATGTGAAAGATAAATAAAAACTCACAACCTGAAGTGTTTTCCCGGTTTGATTGATTTCCCAAAGAATTGGAATCATGCTTTGACCGTTTATACATTGCAGAATACGTTTTTGGAATAACAAAATAATCGATTGTTCAAACTGGCTTACAATACCCATGTAGTGAAAGGGATGTATTGGTTGAACTAAAAACTACAAATAAGATGAAATGAGATGAAGAGATTTATATGTTGTAAATTCTGTTTTTAAGGAAACATTAGTAATGTAAACATTTAAGTATATTCATTACGATATTAATGATTAATTTCTTAATATTGGAAAGTCAAAACTTTAAATAAAAATTTTTAATTTAAATTTAAAAAACCGAAAAAAGTTTCTATATATAAATGACTTTCCAACATTCTAACTTTAATATAAATATTATGCTTAATTTCAACATTGAAAAGATCTTATATTTTAGTATTTACCAAATTTAAAATTCGTTTATATGGCATCTTTTTTTTTTAATTTTTTTTTAATAACGGAAACGGATTAACATTTGAAATCAAACTTTAATATTCTAAGAATGTTATTAGGATAGTAGATTTAATAAAGTTGGAATAAGTAATACTAATATAAATATAACGTTATTTGTTGATTTAACAAAGGATAATTAACGAATATCTCTTTAGTGATATAAAGATAACAAACTACAATAAATATAAACGTACGTATATATAAAAAAAAGTTTTTTTCTATACTATCATCTATTATTGATATATATATGACAGACCACAATAAAGTGATTAGTAATATCATCTTGAATTGATATAACAATGGAAAACCACAATAAACATAAAACATAATACATAGTCGGTAAAAAAGTAAGATCATGTCATAGCATAGAAAAAAAACCCAACATAAATTAAATAGAAATCGACGTACATACAAATATAAAACATCTAATTAATAATGTCATCTCTTATTAATATAACGATAACAAAGATAAACCACCAAACATAGTGGGTAAAAAACCAACATCAAGTAATCCCATAAAAAGTTCCGAATATGATTAAACACAAAAAAACATAGAAAAGTTTTGTAAAACACTGAGATGACTATTAGATTCGGCACACTACTTTTCAAGCTTTGGCTTCAAAAGCCCCGCATTCACATTCGAATCTTCATCTTTATCACCATCACTCTTACGCGGTTTAGTTGACGACTGCGAAGAACATGAATCCACATCATAGACGGCATCCAAATTACGCTTAAGTTCATTCTCAACCATCTCCACAGAACAGTTCATCTCAGGTCCAGAGGGTGTGCTAAACATGCTTTTGTTCACATTAGACACCGGAGTGTCTTCATCACCAGTACGGGATACAGAATCCTATAAATAAAAACTAAAAAGTTAAAAAAAAGTTGATAAAATAAGGTGAATGACAAAATATTGAACCAATGGTGAATTCCATAATTTGTAAGACATACCTTAACATTAAAGTTAACAGTTGCATTTGAATAAGACGGAACATCATTTAAAGGTACATCATCAGCAGGCTGTATTTATCTCATATATTTCAATAAACATTGTAACGTGCTATAAGTTTTTATAACAAAAAATACAACTAACGTATAGAAGGTATGTCGAACCTGGAAGTCATCAAAATGCCTATCAAGATCAGTGATGATTGCAGGATTTTCAGTCAACTTCGACACCGAATAGCCATCTGATTTGTTTTTTATGTTAAACGAACCTATGGTTATCTTAAACGCAAACCGCCGATTTAACAATGCCTTCAGCTCCTTGGGAAAGTTACCATCGCTGGCTAACTGTTCGATAAACATTAACAGTGTCATATTGCATAACTTCGAGAGATAATTTATAAACATACCAGTTTAAAATATAAACATTAAAATGTATAAAGGAAGTAACGAAATGTTATTCCCACGATATAACTTACCTCATTGTTTTTATCCAAAAGCTGGTTTGCGTTAACCTTTAACAGTTTAACAACTTCACGTTCAAACAACGTCAAAGTGACAATCCCGGTACAATCCTGAACACGTATTAGAACTTTTATCCTGTCAAAATTTTAAATAAGATTTTGTTAACAATCATGTAATATGTTTAGGACAATAAATGAATCAAGTAAATTAACCTGGGAACAGACACAACGGTCCTTTTATTGCAACGATCAGTCTGACATTCCAAGACAGTTACTTCATTATATCCTTCCCTTCCATCTTGCTTTTCCTTGCAAATAGTGTTGGTAAGAACCTTTTTGTTGCAACTCTTACATGCATTGTAAAACCATGAGTCTTCTGAAGCAAAGCTCTTAATTCTTCGGAGGATAATAACAAACTTTTGTTGTATACATAGTAGATAATTTAGAACATTCTGAAAGGAAAAAATAATACGTATAAAAAATAAAACAATAAATAATTGTAACAATACTTCGGAGATTTCGCTTAATGCTTCAATTGTACTAAAGGAAACATCAGATAGATATTCCTCAGTCATTGACTTGATAGAAGAAGGACTCAATCCAGAATAACCGGAAGACGTTGAAGCAGTAAGCTGAGCAAGGAAACTGTACAGGAAAAATAATATATGTTACAAAAGCAATACGTATTCAAAAGATATTATAAAAAAGGTAATAAGATTACAAACCTTTTCTTGAAATCCAAAATCTCTTTTACTTCAGAGTTTATGAAGACTCGAGTTTCATTATACAAATTGGAGACAAACAAATTACCTGTTTAATTATAGCAACATGTAAATAAAACGACAACTTGAATAAATTAAATATGTAGTTGAATGAAAAGTGAGAGTGTCGGTATAGAATATACCTCCCCAAAATCTGTACTTCCCAAACTGAACAACGACCACAACATTCTTTTCATCCTTATGGTTCTTCTCAAATTCTAAAATCTGATCAGCATAACAACCCCATAACGTCACGTAAATCTGATGATGTCTACATAATAAATTTAAATACGTAAGTTGGTAGTTGTAAAATATATAAAATGGGAGAAATATATAAGTAAATGTAGGTCTTGTCCATAGCCGGACTATGCGGATTCTGATAGTGTAATCATCAACATTAAGATCAACATTATTATGAAGTGTGATAGCAGCCTGTTCCATCTCTGCAATTCATAAAAAGAATTAAGATAAGTTACTTGAGGATGATATACAACAATCTATGAAGAAAAGTACATGAAAAACATCATATGTTAACTCAAGAATAAAATAACTATATGAATTACAATGAAATCCATAAAAATCATACCACAAAATATGTATATCGAAATATACAAAGTCAGTAGATGTGATGTGTATGAAACATAACAAATGAGACTTATTTATAAAAGAAAGTGAGCACATAATTTTGGTAGCGATATTTTTGATTTTAATTATAATTGTCAACCTTTACAAAATTATAAAAATTAGGTTAATATAAATTTTAATGATTAACCAGTTTCCATATATCTCAGACTTCCAAAGTAAGGACGAATATTTGAAATCGCAACCTATTAAGTGAGAGTTGACTTTCTATAATTAAAATGACTATAAATATGTTATAGGTTAATCTTATATAAAAGCATAATAACATAACTGGTCAAAACTACAATGCAAGGTTTACATTGACAATCATAGTGTTCATACAACTATTCTTCTAATAATAACAACACTATATTCGCTCTGCAGCAAAGAGGAAGGTAAAAGAAAGAATGGCATCCTGATTATTTTCAACCATGTTAATTGGTTAATTGATTAAGAGACGATAAAATAAGAATATACTTTTTGAAGAAATTATTAACATCATTAGCATCATTTACGGATGTTATAAAATTATAAAAAACACTCAAATAAATTTGAAATACTTTAAATATTATTTAGGTTAATTTATTTACTTAAAGGAATAATATCAATCAGACGTAAATATGATTAACTTCCCTGTTTAATATTTAAATTTTGTATGTTTTTTTAAACAGCCATGATAATATATTTTTAAAAAATAAACAGCAATATTAACATCTGAATATATTAATTTGTTTGTATCTTTAAAAGTTGTTTGTATATCGTTTTTTATCTATCATATGTGTAATTTTTATATTTTTATATAACACATACAACAGAGAGTTATATAAACACTAATTTTTGTACATAAACATGCATGGTAATATATTTCTAAAAAATAAACATCAATGTAAATATCTGAATATATTAATTTCTTTATATCTTTAAAAGTTGTTTCTATATCTTTTTTTGATCTATCATATGTGTAATGGGAATAAAAACTACTTAACAAATATATTAAAAATTTTAGCCATGGCATATTTAATAATCTGATATTATCTTATAGATTGTCATTAAAGTGGTTCAAATCACAGTTAAGATATGCAAAAATGTAATGACTTAAAATTCAAAACCATAAAAAATGTTAAAAACCAATAACCATATAAAAAGTTAATATCTACCATATGAAAAGGAAAAACGGAAACCTGAATGTCAAATAACTAATAACTACGCGGAACGTAAGGTACAACTTTTTCAACAGTCAACACCTTGTCATTTTCATCAAAAGAAAAGTGAACAGTGTCACCGACCTTAAATCGAGCGGATTTCATGAACTTGGACCAACGGGTTAACGCATATCGAAAACCTTCTTCGTTATTTCTTTCACGTCTGGTACCATTGGTAAACTGTTGTGGCGGATCCAGATGCATAAGTCTGACGGTGATATCCTTTAAACGTTCATTAAGTCTAGCCATCCGTGAAACAGGATCAGGAAGCCTCTGTATTGTTGTAAAAATAAAATTAATAATAAATATGAAACTAAAAAGAATAATGTTTATTAAGTCAAAAAAAATTGTAACACTTATTTTTTAGCAGTTTGTAAAATGATATTAAAACTTACAAAGTAATGTTCACCAGCCATACGAACAAACCGACAAACACCACCATCTGGTTGTTCATCAACATCATTTACAGCATCGATAGGTGCAACATCAGCCTGCAAATTAAATATAACATGTATTAGATTAACAATATATCAAATATATAAATAAGTAGCAAAATGTATACTTACCTCATTGACGTCTACATCAGGAAAATTCATTTCAACACCGTTTTTTCCAAAAAAAAAAATTAAATGGAAAAAATTACCAAAATATTTTGTAAATAACAAAAAAGAACCAGCCTCCAACTGTAATTGAGTAACAATTACGTCAATACCAACGGTAAAACCGACTTTACTGTCAGCCGTTTCAATAATAACGTGAAACGTTTTGTTGTCTATCATTACAGTCGATATTACATCATTTGACGAATAATCATTATTTTTTGCCAGGATACATTCAGGAATGACCTGTGGGAATGATAAAAAAAATAATACAAAGGTTAGTTTAAATATAACTAAAGAAATATGTAAATACATTAAGAAAAATAAAAGTAAAAATTATCTTACATAAAACTGATATGATGGAGGGAGCAGATATGTCCAGAAAGAGCTACCATTAACCCCATCAAGAAAATATGTTACTTTAAACGTAGTAGCATCTAAGGGATTGAATACCACCAAACTTCCTTTGGTTAGTCGCAAATGTTTCACAACGTTGGACCAACCATGGAAAAAGAATAACAATCCTTTTGATTCGCTTAAAGAAAGATTAAACATGCTGCCATCCTCAGTCTGTATCATAACATTTGTAGGGCCTTTATCAACACCCCATAGTTTGGCCGCAGCGTCAGAAGGAATCGACTAATAAAATGTAACAACCCTCGGTAAAACCAGCATCCTCATAATATTTCCAACACCCCAGTATATCTTAAAATATTCCCATTATGTCTTTAAATACACCCCGTATGTGACAACCGAGCCCAAATTATGTTATAGTATTTAAAATAAATTAAAAACAACAAATATTAAGCTGAGGCAGGCCGCGTAGGACCTCACCTCAAGCTTACGCGGGCGGTATGAAGGTGTAGACCGGACTTCACTGATTTCTTTAGTTCAGGCGGGCTGCTTAAGCTTACCTTAACTCTTACGCGGGCCGCTAGAGATCATCAAACGCGGAGACACCCTGAGCCGACACGTGTCGACATCGTGGCGGACCTATACGCTGACCCAGCTAAGCTATATGTTGACCGGGTGTTGACGCGGGCCGCGTAAGGCTTTGCCTTACCTTACGCGGGCTGCCTGAGAGTCAATATCAGCAACTATATAAAGGAGGCCTCGGGTTTCAATTCAGTTCGTTCATTTCTCAATTCTCAATCTCACTTTCTGAATTAGAGGCATTATAGACGGGTATTATACCCCTAATTAGCGAGGTTCTGCTCCGTTGTAAGTATTATAACCCTAGTTTCATAATAGTTATGCTGCCCGATTGATTTAGGGTTCCGTAACAACTGTCGTGGTTCTGCCCGACGTAGTTGTTGGAATGCCATCTCGGGGAGGGTATCATTAATATTTTCAAAGGGTTATGATACTAACCAATGTACATTTGTATAAATTATAGATTATATCCAGGAAATCCTTACGCAAAGTCTAAGATAGCAATGTGAGTTTATCCTCTTTTTGTTAACCTTTTTGTAATGTTTTACAAAACCTTAAATGTTTTACAATGTGATTAAGCGGTGATTGAGTCTTTGTAGTTCTTCAATTACTGCCGGTATGTTGGGGTTTTGTATACAAAATTTACTACCTTGTGAGTAGTAAGTCGGGGATGACAGGACGTTACCATTGGACAACGAGTTAGCCAATGAGTAATATGACCCACAAGTCAGGATTGACAGTACTGAATGAGTAATTGTGTAGAAATAAACAATGTGATCGCTCTCAATACTGTTTTAATTGATAAAATATTTCTTGATTAAACTAAGATTCACTCACTAGTATTTCCCGCTGACAAATGTTTTTAAAACATGTTTTCAGGTAACAAAATGTGACAGCCAATTAGTAAAAAGCCAGCTCGAGAGCACTGAAGGCTTGGGAAAAATGTGGCTATAAAAGTTACCTAAAAGATGATGTTTTAAATTCAATAAAATAGGGTTTATCCCTAAGAATGTATTGTAATAAGAAACTTGGGTTTTACCCATGTGATTATTAATCTCAAATATGGTGGTTTTACTCTGATAAACATTTCCTAACTACGGTCTTGATGAAAATTTCCGCTGCAAGATTAAATAACTGATACCACCACTACTAAGTTCGTGTCTGCCCGTTCCTGGGAATCAGGGATCGGGGGTGGCGACATAAAACAAACAATGAAAAATGAATTATAATTATAGTCAAAATATTTAAACAATACAATCAACATATACTATAGTTAATGATAAGAAAAAAAAGAACAAAAATGACTAATGTAATAATTTATCATTTAGCAGAATAACTTCATCTGCTACATTCATCTGCCTACAGAAGCAGGGTCCTCTGATACTGATTAAAAAATACGATATTAATATATATTAAGATGTTAATGTTATTGTGAGAAAAAAATGATAACATGAAAAAAAAACACAGATTCTACAAATAACAGGTTACATAAACAAACCAATTGAACAAAAAATACCTTGATGAACTTTCAGCCATTTTAAAAACCTACAAACAAAGGTTACATAAACAAACCAAATTAAATGAAATAAATGAAATGAAAGCAGCTATGTACAATAACATAATACACACATAATGCATATATTAGAGCCGGACTTGGTTTTAAATTGTGCGACGCGCTACGATGCGTTAGGCCCAAAAATCTAATGCGGAGCGCATCACGTATACGATGCGTTCTTTATCATAAGTCATTCTAAAAATTTATTATACATAACAACTTATAAAAAAACACTTAAACTACAAAAAACTAATGTGATAAGAAGTTAAAGAATTGTAATTTTTGGTTCACTGAAACAAAATGTGCTAAGCAAGTTATGTCCACTGATAATGATGTATCTACTTATGATATATCAAAATAAAACCAAGTCATATTACACACTGATATGAACATAATATACAATAACATTAACATTAACAACAACAATTTCATCCTAAAAATATACAATAACATTAACAACAACAATTTCATCCTTGAAGCAGATTACAAAAAGCAGTAGCAACAGAATTAGTACTAATGATTTGAATTAAAAATATTCAAAAAAAACAACAAATTGAATTAGTACTAATGAACGAACATTACAAATAAACAAAATAACAGAATTGGTAACAATGGATATACAATAACACATAAAAAACAAATAGATTAAAAAATCAACAAACAGATTAAAAAATGTGCTAAGCAACTTATGTCCACTTATAATCATGTATCTACTTCTGATACATCAAAATAAAAGTAACTCAAATTACACACTGATATGAACATAATACATATGTGTATGCACATTTTAGGGCAAGAAATAACTAAATTATGTCACGAAATGATTTCCACTGAGATATAAAACAATCAGATTTCATCTTTGAAGCATATTACCAAAAGCAGTAGCAACATATAAAACAAACAGATTAGTACTAATGAACGAACATTACAGATTTGTTGAACATTACAGATTTAATAAAAATTGAATTAGTAACAACGGATATACAATAACACATATAAAAGTTAGTCAAATTACACACTGATATGAACATAATACATGTGTGTATGCACATTTTAGGGCAAGAAATAACTAAATTGTGTCACGAAATGATTTCCACTGAGATATAAAACAAACAGATTTCATCTTTGAAGCATATTACCGAAAGCAATAGCAACATATAAAACAAACAGATTAATACTAATGAACGAACATTACAGATTTGTTTCACATTACAGATTTAATAAAAAAATTGAATTAGTAACAACGGATATACAATAACACATATAAAAGTTAGTCAAATACACACTGATATGAACATAATACATGTGTGTATGCACATTTTAGGGCAAGAAATAACTAAATTGTGTCACGAAATGATTTCCACTGAGATATAAAACAAACAGATTTCATCTTTGAAGTATATTACCAAAAGCAGTAGCAACATATAAAACAAACAGATTAGTACTAATGAACGAACATTACAGATTTGTTTCACATTACAGATTTAATAAAAAATTGAATTAGTAACAACAGATATACAATAACACATATAAAAGTTAGTCAAATTACACACTGATATGAACATAATACATGTGTGTATGCACATTTTAGGGCAAGAAATAACTAAATTGTGTCACCAAATGAACCAAGCAAACATATTAAAAAATCATCAAACAAATTAAAAATTCGAATAAAAGAAAAAAACTACTTAACACTGGAATAGAACATATATTCATCACAAATAGGATTTAGGCATTTGCATAACCATAACCATAACCATCAATTTATATAAGAAAACCATAATGTTAATAGACAAAATCAACAGATTTTAGATTACAAACGGATTTAGGGATTATATAACATAAACCTAATTTTAAAACAGTAAGTGAACGGAAGAAAGCATAAAGGATGATTAAAGACAGAATTAAACAAACGCACCTTAAAGATTTGGAGATCGATGGAAGATACTCAGAAATCGATTTAAGAATTTGATGAAGTAGAGGAACAACTTGAAGAATGTGTAATGTGTAATCATCTATATATGTATCTTGCTTGACAAAAATCATTGTGATATGGAAACCGATTGGTATTCTAGGAAGAAATTGGAGAGAAGATGAATTGATGATTATGAAACGGCGGTATAGTAATTAGGGTTTAGAAAGTAGAGGAAAAGAATAGACGCGTGTGAAGAGAATGGATTTGGCGGAAAAAGCAAAAAAAAAGTGGTCTAAGCAAATGCCACGTGACAAAGATTGTTTTGCTTTATTAGAAGTAGTAGATTATGCAGGTTTTATTTTTTAGTTGCGTTCAATATGCCACCCATGAACCCATGTTCCAGTCTTTACGCTCTATGGTATCGGTTTGGGATTTGGTAATTTTACCATATAATCGCCCTTTGGTTAACTAACTGTAAACTGGTTTGCATCTTGCGTCTAATATAAAGTTGGTTTGGCCATTTAGAAAACTTGCCATGTTTTACTGTCTGATAACGTTCTTAGTACTTTATTCCTTAACCAAAGGAAGAATAATAATACTAAGATTGTCATGACATGGCTATGTACACACACTATTTTGTATATAGTCTTCATAGTTCTAAATCTATGTATTTGCAGGTTAAACCTTTGAAAGACCAATCTATTCTTTTCCAAGCTTTCCCACGTAAGAATATCTTAACTTACAATGTTGTTACCCTTTGCTAGGCTTTCCAATCTACTCTTTGAGATCAACATTTTTTAATATATGATGGATTTACGACTGCAAGTTATTATCAGCTACATATTTTAGCACCCTCAACAATGAAGTCTTTATTCTAGCTCAGTATATAAAGTTACCTAGCTATAGTATTTAAATGTGCGAACCAACTCAATTTTCGATACCAATTCGGTATCGACATTTAGTGTTTTCGGTACTGATACGGTGCGGTACCGATTCAGTCTCGGTATTTACCTTTAAAAACCGGCCTGTATCTATGCCGAACAATAATACCATACCAGGTACAGGTACCCATTTTTTTTGCAAATTTCGGAACCGGTACCGATTGATACCGAGGTCATCCCTAAGTTTTTTTAATTATTATAACTATAAATTCATAACTAAAAAACTTAAACCCTCTTAAAATTTGGGAGATTTTTTTAATAATCTAATTATCTAAGGAGGAACCAGATCACTTTGACAGAGATGTCATTGACAGAGATGTCAAACTCCATGGCTTCTTCCATCACTGGATTCTCTACTGCACTGTCTGTTGTGACAGGTATGTTTTCATGTTTCCCCTTACGTTTAAATAGAACCATTCAACATGTGGTATCAGAGCATATGTTGATTAGGCGGTTCTGTTTTGTATCCGTAAATCTGGAATAAAACTGGAAAACAGAATTGAAAACCATAATAAAATCCGTTTTTCTGTCATCCGAAATACCATCTCGGATGCATCACGGATGAGTATTTACAAATAATTACATCCGAGATGCCATTCCGGATCATCTCGGATCATATATTCATTCATTATAACTGTTCTGAAATCAACAGTTTGAGAAAAATGTTTAAATGTGTAATAATTTCCAGATTTCGGATGAATGTTTGAATATTTTGTTTTAGGGTTCATCATGTGTTCTTAGTTAAAATTCAAAATTCCTTTATGTTTTGGAATATGATTTGAATTGTTGAATGTTTTTCCTAATTTTGATCTATTTTGTCTAATAAGGATTTTCAAAATCTGTTTAAAGGATAAACAGATTATGATTTTCGAAATTTTATGATAAAATTAGATCAATGTTAAAACAGGAAACTCTATCACAATTCCTAAGAATTCGAATTTTCAGTTATAATTTCACATGAACAGCTGTAACAGCTTGCAGAACACATCTCGGATGAATCCGAAATCATCAAGGACCGATCATTCCGGATGAACTTATGCTCGTCCATCACGGATCAATAACTGCTTGAACATTTCGGACTAAGCATCATGGATCATTTCGGACTTAGCATCACGGATCATCTCGGACTAAGCATCATCATCCGAAATCATCCGAAATGTATTCGAAATAATCCGAAATGACTCGACTTACCATTTTGGATGAATCTCGGACTAAGCATCATCATCCGAAATCATCCGAAATGACTCGACTTACGTGTCTTGGACACATCCGAGATCATTCGAATCATCCATTTCGGATAGTCCGAAATGATTCGAAATCATCATCTCGGATGAATCCAAGACATGATTCATCCGAAATCATGAGTGTTCATAAAATTTCAAGATTTATTTGAAATCATGTTACTTTATTGAGCAGTTAATGTGAACTAAATTTTAGCTCGGGGCTCCGCCCCGAACCCCGTGCGGGGGCACGTTGTCCCCCTGCACCCCAGCGATCCGCGCTAACAGGTGGTTTGCTATTAAATAATTGGTTTTATAAATACTTAGTGAATTAATCAGAATCAGATAATGCTTTACAAAACAAATATGGCTTAACTTGAATGAGCTTCTGATGTATTATTTCTGGCCAAAGCTGATTTGATACATCTACTTATCGTTCAAGTATTACGAAAGCTATGTTAAGTGTGCATCATAAACATGGATGTCTTAATATCTGGCCAAAGCTGATTTAATTCCTTCAAAGATGGCATACTTAACAAATGCATAACTAAAGTGATTGTTCCATTTCTGGCGAAAGCTGATTTGTCACAAACACTTTGCACACATGCTTAAATGATTACACTTCTGGCCAAAGCTGATTTCTCTTTGTCTAAGTAGAATTTAACTAAGTCTATTATTTTGATGTTAGTAATAGACATATCACAACTTCTTCATATAATGATCCTCACATTAATGATCCTTCATTAATCTTATGATCATTTGGTTTGTCTTATTTTTAGTACCCATAAATTTTACTCACTATAATTTTCTTCTATAAATCTATATCTCATCCACTCTAATTCCTAAACCTAAAATGTTTGCCTTATTTAAAGTTTCTATAAGATTAGCTCTTAAAATTAAATCCTTGATTATCTCTTAAGACACGATAATCCTATTGCTCTCTTCTGATAAAGCACTACAGAAGAAAAGTAGAGCATGATGAATAGGACAAATCGAACATGATGTCTCTTATGATAATCAAGATCTCTCTAAACATAAAAGCTATTACTAAAGTTATTCCAGATTAAGTCTTTCCTAAGACTAATCTATTGTTGTGGAATAATCACAAGAACTCCTAAGATGCATGCCCTCATTTAAAATTCTAAACTATAAAGTTAAGTGGTATATGTGAATACAGTATAATGTACAATACCATGACCCATAAAGTTAAGGGTTTACGCATGGAAATAAGTACATTTTTCCAGTATATTACATACTAAGATTTTCACTTGTACAAATTTGATGCCTTATAAATCAACTATAACACTCAAAAGTACCAAAGTATAATGAGTGTGTTGATAAGCAACATATGTACAAAGAAATAAATGTTTGAAGCTGGAAAATAAGTTGTTGTTCACTTTACAACCACTAAAACCTTAAAAGAGGATTGTTCTAAGGTCCATAGTCAAAATACGAGTACACAATTCCAACACTAAGATTCTTCAAGGGAGAATCTCACAGCATAATTATGCCATTAAACTAGGCATAAGCAACGAGACTATCCATTATTCTACAGAACAGTTGGATAAATTAATTAGATAGTCACTTACGAATGATATTTAAGTCTGGTAATTTTAATATTCCTATTAACACATGTTTAGTTGACTCTAGTTCTAAACGTTTCCTTACCAGAAGTCAACAAATAACTAACATGAGAGTTAATGACAAAATTAAATGTTAAGGCTATAAGAACCATAATAAGCAGTATTCTAACAACGCCTTTCGATACCTTATATATTCCGAAGATTAATCAGAATATAGTATCATAATTAAGCAATGTTATGAAGGTTGTGAGGTTTGCATAGTCAACATAAAGTCACATTTACCTTAAACTCTCATCTTATTTGTTCTAAATATCTGGATTGAAACATTACTAAGATGGAACTAGATGATACCTTACACTTTCATAACCTTTTATCATCATGCATATGAAAATTTGACAAAAGGAAAATGAGACTTATAAATTTCATCCATTATAACTGAAATTCATGAGAAATCATGACATGGTTAATGAGGATGATTTTTTATCTACTCTCATTCTAAGTGATTTTAAATCATGACGTTAAAGCCCTAAATATTACTTGGCTTAAGGAATAAGTATGGGTCCATCATAAGTCATTCATTGACACTCGTGGAACTTATTCCAAATGGAATATTCAGACATAATTCAGTTATCAATTAAAGACTATCTACTTGTATCCACATTTTGTCGCATATGGCCCACAATCTTAAAAGAAATCTATTTCATATATATACTTAATAAGATTTCTATTAAATATGTCTCTAAGTTTCTTATGACATCTGGACATTAAAGAAATCAACTAAGTCTAACGTATATGTGATAGGTTCCCACGTCACGTAGTTCATTGAAACTTCTCTTGTAGCTTTCTAGAGATATTAAAGATCAGTGGGAGCATTAAGTGTCTTAATAATAACTTGAAATAGTTGCAAGAGGTGGGGAGTGAAAACTTTATATTACTTCAATTTACACCTCTTGTACAAGACACAGCTCCATCTTGACACTGTTCTATCATAACTTGTCTCATTAAAATCTAATGCTACACTTACAAAAGTTTCATTGTTGCTTAATTGTGGGCACACTTAGATTTCTTCCCTGAACTAACATAATCCTAAACAAGAAAAACTACAACGACTAACGTCATTAATTTGTTTATCTCTATTAGAATTTTTTCGGTCGTTAAAAATTGACCCTAAGCATGCCGAGTTCCTAAAGATTTCTAAGGTCAGTGGGAGCAGTCAAAGTCCTTATCATGACTTGCAAGGAATACAAGAGGCGGGGGGGAAGAGTGTCACTAAATTTCACTCTGAATTTAACTCCGATTACACCTCTTGTACACCATACTACACCAACTCTTACAAACTTAGAATCCTGAAAATGATAGCAACCTAACCAAGAGCTAATCCATAAAACTGAAACTTCTAATAAACCCAATAATTAACTCAGGAGGTCATCTAGGTTTAAAAGCCTACTAACTTTGATGATTACATAACTGAAGTTGAAATGGATTTTGGAAATGTTTAATGATCCTATCTCTTCAAATTAAGCCATTAGTGTCAATCAATCATCTGAATGGAATAAAACTGTTTTCTAGTAAAACTATTTTTATGTCTTCGTATAATGTTTGAGATTTGATTGAACTACCTAAGAGTGTTCATAACTAAACCAAATCCTGAAATAAGCGTTAAGACACAAAGAGGCATGATTGATTGTCAAAGGTTATACTCAGGAAGAGCTAAATTATCTAAGATTTTTTGAGGATCATCACTGTTCTAGTAGCTTATAATAATTTAAAGCTACATTAGATAAACATTAAAACAATTTTCCCTAACAAATGGCTGACATATTTACATGTTCATAAAACAACTTGAAAGTTCCAAACTGAAGGTTAAAGAACACTTTGTTTGTAAGCCAATAAAATCCATGTATGGGTTAATGCAAACATCATAATGTGATGAAATCTTAATGTAATTATTTTCATCAAGAATCAAGTGGATTAATGTACCTACCTCAAAATGAGTGGGAGCAACTAAAATAAACTTGTCTATATAGATGACATTCTTTTGACAAGTATATGTTACATAAGTCAAAGCGTTGTTAACCCAAACTTTGATATAATAGATCTCAGTGATATCTCTTACGTGACAGATATCATAACATACTGAGATGGATCCAATGGGACATTAGTTCCGGTCCATAAGTTTAACATTAAATGGGTCCTTACATATGTAACAAACAATACTGCTCTCCTTTAGGGGATAATAGGATAAATGAGATTATTTATTTACGCTTCATAAATTAGAAGCCTTATGTAAGTTCAAGTCTATACTCGTTTAGATATTACTCACATTGCAACACACTAGATATGTCTAGATTAACGTGAAGCATTTAATGGAGTATTACAATATCTTTAAAAGAAACGAGAGGCTACAATTTAAAGAAGAAGTGAGAATTAAAACCGGTTTAATACTTTAACTTTGTAATGTTCAAAGATGACAAAATGTTATTTCGGGTATATCTTTATGTCAGCAGACAAAACCTATCTCATTGAGGAGTCATAATGGACTGATATCAACAACCTAAGTTATAACGACATAATATGGTCACTAAATGTTGTTGGAAATTTATCAGTGGACTCATAAGTTTATTAACTCCATATAATAAATGTTTTGAAGACTTAGTGTGATAAAGTCAGCTACCATGACTCCTTGAACAGTAACAGTTCGAGAGGTGCTGCATTAAGTTTCGATACACAATTAATTATGCATTTATAAACGAATTGAGGAAACTAAGTCTTTGTATCGAATACATTCATGATATTCTTAAGGGTCCTATAACTAAAGGGCTATTAACCATAAGTCTTATTAAGAGAGCTCATAGACAGGTATTAATTGATGGTCGTGCGCAGGCTAGTACATGCCATCTCGACCACCAGCAAATGATCTCACAAACCGAGTCTACATCCATTTACATATCGAATGCCCCAGGTTCCTCATCCATCCTTATCATGGAGGTCCTCAGCCTTACCTTATACCAACCATGGAGTACATGGACCTGTTGGTGGCGTTTCTTAGCGTGGTAGTCATGGTTTCACTGCTGGTCAGGGGAATGCAATTGACAACAACAATCATTTAACTAGCATGAAGATTGTGAAAGAGGTTCATAAGCGCAATGAAGTTTTGAGTTTTTATTCAAACTTTTATTAGTTATTTGTTTTAAATATTTGATATTTAGACTTAGGTTGAGACTTATTTGACATTTGTTTGAAACATTTGCATTGTGTGGAAGATGATCAAACTTTTAATTGAAGTGATTATATTATGATTTCTACATGTTAAAGTTTTATTCTTATTTTTATGTAAATAAATAATAATAATTATTATTAAATAAAACTAATGTAAGAAACGCCAATTTTGGGGGCAAAAATTATGTGCCACTAAAGGCCTAACAGTTTGTAGTGGCAAACAAAAAAGTGCCACTAAAGGGCTTTAGTGGCGCTGCTTCTAGTGACACTTTTTTGTGTGCCACTCATTCCTAAAAGGCTCTTTAGTCGCACTTTTTGGGTTTTTAGTGGCACATATTGCATGTCACTAAATGGCCTTTTTGTAGTGGTAGGTAATCACATATTAGAACATTGTGCGACCATAAAATTGGTTTCATAATCTTATTTGGTATATGAGGACCTTTTTCTTGGTACTAAAATAGCTATAATGTTACATCATAAGTGTCCTATCAATCAATTTCTAAGGACGTTTGTAAGTGTATCAAAAGATTAAAAGTATGTAAGCACATGTTAGAACATCGTAAAAGTGTCCTAATATGTTTTTATTAGGACACTATTTTGGTTGTTCAAAGACATATTACGCTACCATAAAATTGGTTTCACAATCTTATTTGAGATGTTAGGACTTTTTTTTTAGTTCCGGGACTTATTACGACCCCTTTACATGAAACGCTTTTACCGTTGGTCCTATTAAAAGAAGGGTCCTATAAAATAGCATTTTAGGACACTTTTGCGCGTACTAAAAACCCAGTTTTCTTGTAGTGGACTGAACTTCCTAGCCTCTCAGACTAACTACCTGGTCTCTAAGACCAACCTCCCAGTCTCTAAGACTAAAGCTCCCCAATCTCTAAGATTGAACCCCTCAGTCTCTAAGACTGAACCTCCCTAGCCTCTAAGGCTAAACCTCCCTCAGTCTCTAAGACTGAACTCCCTCAGTCTCTAAGACTGAACTCCCTCAGTCTCTAAGACTGGAATATAATTTTTGAAAAGTGTATTTGTGCCTTTTTGTTTGTAAAAAAATTTTGTACCCTGGATCTGGACGTTTAGTGTATGCAATGTAAAAATGTTTTCGTGAGAGCCCTAGTGATCATAGTCTAGACTCGAGAGAGAATCCTAGTTTGCTATGATCGAGGCTCTGATACCAAGCTGTCACACCCTGGCTTTTGCAGAAACGTGGGTTTATTTGGTGTAACTTCTTAATATCATAGCACAATCATAACAATGCTATATGAAAATAAAACACATGATAGTCATCCATTCATTAAGTTTTAAAAGTTACCACAACATCATTGTTTAAAAAGTCGACCCATAAACAATATACAACCATGACGTAATTAAAACATGTTCAAACGACACCACAAAAGACGTGAAATAAAAACCATGGTTTAAAGACGTGTAACCCGTCCAGGCAAGGGTCACGCCTCCTAAACCCGGATGACATCATTATTCCCTACGCAGCTTAACATGATTGCACACATCGCCAGATCCACTAATTTCCTGAAATACATGTAATTTGAAAAATCAACAAAAGTTGAGCGAGTTCATGTAAAAGTGAGTATGTATAAACCTTTAAAGTACGTCCCAATGTATAAATCGTTAAGGTACCTCCCAAAGTATAAACTGTTAAAGTACGTCCCAATGTATAATTGTCCCTGGTATGTAGCAATTAAGGAAAAAGAGATCACCAATGGGTTGCAAGGCCACTGGTATGTGTGAAATGATGCAGGAAAACTCAAACCAAGCAAATTTGTATCGGGCCTCGGCTGTAAGACACAGTCACCTCTATGGGCCGCCCCTGGCCTCATGGGTGTGGGCTCGCTACACCCAAATAGATCTATCACTCTTGTGTCCCTCGGTCCTAACAACGAGGATTAATGGCTTTAAGTGTTGTACCCACCACTCACATGATCTGAACGTCCCAACCCTCCTTAAGCTAACCATACCATGTATAAAAATGTCCTAAATAATTGTAACATGTATTTCACCCCCGAAGTTATAAAACTGAAAACAGTTAAGAGAAAAGGGGGACATGAACTCACAGAAGTGCATATCATGTAACGTCAATCTCAAACTTGATCCGCTGTGCGACGACCTACACGTACCAATGCCTATTAGACGGATGAGCCGTGGCTTGGCTTAGGGTTTAACGTTTTTGGAAAAATAGTTAGGCAACTATTTCGTATTCACATTTCTTAATTATTTTATAAGTGTATTTCCTTCCCAAGGATGGGGGTATTTATACATGTACTCTTGTAATTCCGAAAAATATATTTTAAGTCTCGAAAAATATTTTTTAATCACTTGTCTAAAACATCTTAATTCCAAAATATATATTTTTCCCAAAAAAATTATATTTTACTTCATAATTTTTCCCAAAATAATACTTTACCAAAAATATACGTATAAGAGTATTTTTCTAAAATATACATAAGTTACGTTTTAGCGCTTCGTGATACAACAATACTTGTGTAACTTAAATATTTATTTTGTGAGAGTTTTTGTATTATCTTGGAGTCGTAATTTTTATGGTGTCATAAGTTATATTATTTTTACCCTAAAAATAATATATCTAGTTCACATAATAAACGAACAATCACACAAGAGTTTTTTAAATAAATATATATTCTAAATATATATTTATCAAATTTTATTTACGAAGATCAACCTCCGGCACTTAGTATTTTTGTAATAAAATCATGGCGAAGTTTATTTTGAAAATAAATTTAGAAATATATTTGTAGACACTTACTAGAAAAATATTTTCTAAGTGTTTGATTTTTATGAAAAATTCGCCAGAGTTTCCTTTGTAAACGGAGGCGTCCATGCTTTCTAGCATATCATTTTCTTTTGTAAAAATCATTCAATCAATTCTCAATCAACAACATATAACCTTTATTTACCAAACTAGCCAAAAACAAGCATAATCATAAACTTATGAACTTGAGGATTTATAAAAACATGTATTAACTTACTAGCACACTTAGTAAGTGTTGTTACCTTTAAAAATATGATTGGTTCTTTAAAAAATTTATTTTTAAAGAGTTTATATTCTCACAACTTATAGTCACATTTTCTGAAAATATTTCTTTGTGAAATTTTCTTGTTACACAAGTGTTCCTACACTTGTTTATCCACTAAAAATGGGTTTAGTTTATGTAAGATCCGAGTTTTAACAAAACTCATACTTTTCACTTGGTTCTTTCGAAAAACCACTCATAGATCTTTAGATCTACAAGTTTATAACTTATTTTGGCCTTTATTTTTCAAGAAACTTTCAGTTATTCAAGTTCATAGTTATGTGTGGATGATTTCATTATCCTACACATTTCTATCTTTCACATCTTGCTAGTTCATGTCTTTAAACATGATCTAGCAAGTCTATATGATGAACCATATCATTTTATCTAGTAAACAACAATCAACAAACATAACAACATAAGAACAACATGATTTCATCATTTCTTTAACCATACTACATCTCATAGTTAGTTTATGTCAAGACTTTGTTTATGTTCTTTAGAGTTCTTATATTTTCATCATTCTTTTCACTATTATCCAACAAAAATATGAAGAGTATGAAGATCTAAGGCACTTACTACTAGCACAAGGCTAGGGGAGTTCAAGAGTGTAAATGTGATGGATAAAAGAAAACGAGAGCGGTCCTTGAGCTTCCGAACACACCAAGCTTGTTTTTATGATCACTAACACTCTTGGATGTCCTTAGATTGCTTGAAGTGAAACTTGAAAGTGGTGATGGTGGGTGGTTGGTTCTCGGCCAAACAAGAGAAGAAGGAGAAGAGAGAGTTGAGTTTTGAAAATGTGTTGCAAATGATTTGTTATAACCCCAAGTGCCTTCTTATAATCCAAGTTTTACCATTAACCCTTGTGTATTATGCTCTATAATCCACCAACACAATCCAATAGAATAATAAAAAAAATCAATGGGTGGGTCACCTAATGTGACCGTCGCCCAAGGGGGGGGGGGGTATGGGGTTGGTTTCTAATGATCTAGTTACAAACTAGTTATATTTATATGTTAAGTTAGTGTGTTATGATGTGTAATATAATATAAGGTGTGTTAGGGTGTTCGAGGACCCTAACTAGCTCAGAAAAATAAAAACAATTTGTTTAACAATATTTTTTGTATTCCGTGTAAACTCCGGTTGTTCGGTTGGGTGTTGTCCGTTAAAGTGCTAAATTAATCCATAAAGTGTCTTTTATATTACTTTTAGTGACACATTTAATTCCCAACACTTTGGAAAGTATCCAGGACTAGTTTGTCAAGTTTTTTCACTTTATTAGCATAGTTAAATGCTGAATTTTTATTATTTAGTGTAGAATTCTGCATTTAAAGTGTGTTTTAGGCACTTCCCGACACTGTAACTATCTCATAGTGACGCTGTTTTATGATCCTCACTTCCCTACACTCCCTACCAGTGTAGTATTCTATCTCTGGCTCATACTGGCCACAAAAACATTGTCTGTCTAGGTGCTGGCATTGTCAGCATGTTTTTGGGTTATCCGCTCACTGTGCTAACTGTGTTTTGTGCATCATGGTTGTCACTAATGTTTGTGTGTAATAAATGGAGTGACAGTATGAAAGGTGATGCATATGTATGTAACACCTCAAAAATTCACGTCCTATAATGTGTTGACACGTGTCATAATGTTTAAACGTGTGAAAGAAATATTATAGAAGGACTAAAGTTGACAAACGTAGAAAGTATGTGAATATACGTATTCTAAGTGTCAACTGTGAATAATTATATTATATATTACCCCTACAAGATGCTCATACCTTCAAACGAATAAATCATGGATCATACGAAGCTAAAAGTGAGAGATTTCAAACTACAGGGACCAAATGTGTCAACATGTTTAATTTATACCTCTGAGTGACCTTTTGACAAACCCGAAGCTTTGTAAATATTAATTATGCTCACGAGAATACACGATTAAAATTTCATAAAGTTTCGTTATCGTATGAGAAAGTTATGATCAAATTCGTGTGTGAAGGGTTAAAGCGTAAACGTTGAAAGTTAGGACTTTTCGGGTAACAATTAAGTTAACCGGGGACCTAACAAAGTGGGTATATGTTTTAAAGCCCTTATAGATCAATTGTGAGGGTTCATAATGCAATAAACAAGTGCCTATTCGAGTTTTGAAGAGACAAGGACTAAATCGCAAAACAAATAAAGAGCTGATCCTACACGTCCTCGCGCCACGCGAGGGGTCCCTCGCGCCACGCGAGGGACTCCCAGTTGCTGAATTGCGGCTGTTGGCTGAAATGGCTCTTGTACGCGATTTTATCCGATTTTCCACATTCCTCTTGACCCCTAGACACCCCCTAAACACTTAGGGACATGTGTTGAAGTATTGTGGGCACTAGTAGACACAAGTGTCAAGGATTTGTGGTAGATTAAACACTATATAAAGGCATGTTATGCAACCTTTTTCTTCACACCTTCATTCTGCAATTGAGGAGCCTTCTGGAGCTTCAAAGCAGACCCAAGTCCTTCCTAATCAAGCTTAGGACTTCAGTAAGTGTTCTAATCCTTTCTAAATTGAGTTTAGCTTAGTTATTTAGCTAAAAGTCAAACCGTCGTAATTACGGTTTGACTTCGAGATTAGTCTATAATGGCTCAGTCATATCTCGAATTAAAAGTAGTTATAGGATGGTATTTATGTGGGTAATAAAACCCCAAAAGGGTTTCCCCTGATCACCATCCTAACCAGGTCAAATGTCGGGTCAAACCTTTACTTAAAAAGTCAACATAATGCTTAAAATGTCATTTATGCATAATTAACTATCTAGAACATATATAACATGTTTGAACATTGTTATAACTTAGAAATAAGTGTAAGAACATGTCCCAACATGTTCAACCCGACTATTTCCTGTTTAGACCCGGTTCGGAACCGAAAGTCACATAGTTTGACTTTCCCGTTGACTTTCAGTTCTGACCCGTTTGGGCATACTTTAGAAATGCCTCAGAGCTTTAATTGGATTAGGATACATGTTAGAACAAACCTCTGTGATCATACACCTTGGTTCACTAGTTATCCAAATTAATATGCATATTTCCGTTAATTGCTCATACGTTGACCGTTATGCCCTTATTACCTTAAATCACGATTTATGAAAATGTAAAAGTGTAGAAACCTTAGTTACTGATATATAAACTTGTATGCAAAGTTTGACATCAGTTTGACTTGTAGATTAAGAGTTATGCTCATTGTCGCTAAATTAAAGCTTTATGTTAACAAAATGGTGTAACTAGCGTATAGCCTAGTTAAACATACTTTTTGATATCAAATCTTTTACCCACTGATGTTATATATTATTTTGGGATTTTTAAAGATTTTTAATTAATTTTAGGACGAGCATAACTAGTAGTCGTAGGCTTAATCCGGTAATTGTCGGTTTTGCCCTTACGGGCCATAAAATGAGTTTTACTTATCTAAACGACTCCAAACCTTTTGCTACTGATCACATATGTTAAATAAATTATTTTAAGCCTCCTGGAAATATAAAAATATCAGATTTAAGTATAGAACCCGGAAATGGCCTTTAATCGCCATAATTAGCGTTTTTAACGCATAGTATGTCTTAGAATCATATTGGACATACCCGGGTTGATACCTACTGATATATGAGGCAAATTATGATATTTTAACAGTAAGCAAAGGTTGATTAACTCAGACTTCGTTTTTGAGCTTTTCGGCTTATGTGAAATTACCAAAATACCCCTACGGGGCATAGTTTGGTTAAAGATGATAAATTTCACATATATGCTTTAGTCTACTGTTATAACTCATCAAATAGAGTATGTTTGCTATTTACATAAGACTTGTAACTCAGTTAAACATCTAAGCGCTTTTACAAACTTTAAAATGACCAAACTACCCCTACGGGGCATAGTTTGTGTTTAAATTAGTTCGGGGCATAACGAAAGACATCCTACTGATGTCACAACATATTTGAAGCATATTAACTTAGGAAACCTGTATATGGCTCTTACGGATACCCGTTACGCTTATTTCGTGTCCGGTTCGGTTTATGTAACAAGTTTACATAAATTAGCCGAAACGGGTCAAACCTTATCGGTTTTATCTCAAAATACAGAATGCGAATAATAAACCCATATTAAACAAGTCTTCAAACTTGTCGGGTCAGAATCACATTCTATCCGGTCTTCGCTTAATCGTGCGTACGAACCGTATCTTTGAAACTAGCCGGTCTAAGCTCAAGCTTAATTAAAGACCCGTTAGGATTCTAATAGGTTATTAAAAACCTTCGTTCCAGATTAGGAGCCCAGTAAAAGCTATCTGTACTTGCTGATTTGATATACGGCTGGGATTGAATTTATATTTAGCTCAGGTAAATACTTTTAACTTATTTTCCCTATACGGGCTTGGGTTACGGTACATAGCGTACCGCTTGATCGGGCATCAAATCTCCACGCTTAGTGGGTAGTTGAATAATTTGATCGGCTCGTTTTAAACAGATTTGTTACTTTACAGCCTTTGGGGGGTTAATGACCATGTCCCGGATATCCTCGGCATTATCTTACGAGATGGCCACGACCTGAGCACGGGGTGTAGGCGTACACCTGTCGGTGTATAACTCTAGAATTGTGGTGTGTCTATTGATCTTTAACCCGGATACGTTCCGGGCTACTGAACGCATAAGTAACATGTAAATCGTTCACAAGATTATAATATTAAATAATTTTCCCAAGTTAAAAAGATTAATTTTGCCTCTGTGCATTTTAATCAATGTGTCAAGATATTTTGTGCCACGTGCATTCAAAACAATTTACAAACTCTTTTTCCAAAATGAGTCAGTTGAATGTATTTACCAGTGTAAACTGACGTATTTTCCAAAAAAGGCTAAATGCAGGTACTAAACGAAATTGGCTGGATATGTCTCCTTAGCATCAATAGAAGTCTCGCAAGCTTAAGATGCCTAAAAGTCTGTTGAACTATTGTTTCCATTTTATGTTCGATCCTTCTGTGGATAAACTTCCGAATATTGTGACAATTGATATTACAATAATAAATTCGGTTGTATCATACTTTAAATTGCTTCCGCTGTGCATATTGATATTGTGTTGTTTGACTATTACGTTGCCAACCATGACGTCACGATACTCCCCACCGGGCCCACCGGTGACACGTGGAAATTCGGGGTGTGACAGGTTGGTATCAGAGCCAACACTGAGTGAATTAAACACTAGCCTTAGTGTTTAATCTCAGTTACACAATTGCACAATTCTAAACTTCTGAGTCTAGACTTAACTTAGGAATATTCTCAATCCTAATTTTAAAATTTCCGCTTCCAAATTTTTATATATTGGATACGTCGCCAAGCGAAGAAGCTGTAACAAGAATTCTCCACACCAGGAGCCCTGAGATGCTGAGCTTCGTACCGCGACTAGAATGAAACGAGCATCCAAGGAGAAAGCATTCAGAAATAAAATGAAGAAGAAACTCCTTTTACTAAAGATCGTTTCCTTAATAGTCCTTATAAGGACATAATTACCTTTCAGTCCCTTCGAGGACAACATTATTCCTTTTAAGTCCCGCTTAGGGCAACTTTATACTATTATTTTTATAAATGGAATGATTAAGTTTAAACTTTCATTCTAAATAAGAAATATTAAATAAATGGAAAAATAATATTTCCTTTTTGCAAGATCTACCATTATAATAAAATGGCAAAATCTAAAAGGGCAAGACCTAGCTTTGGGTCATATTAAGACCGGCCAAGATGGCAGTTCCGCAATTTAGATTCAGATCCATATTTACACCTCAATTTAAAAATTGTTCTGCGTTAATTATAAATTAAGAATCTTAAGTGTGAAACCTAGCCTCGGGTCAATTATAAGACCGGGCCAAGATGGTAAGACCTGTTAAAAAGATTCAAATCATTAATTAAGAATCTTAATGTGAAACCTAGCCTCGGGTCAATTATAAGACCGGGCCAAGATGGTAAGATCTGTTTAAAAGATTCAATTCCCTGTTAACATCTTAAAACATGTTAACACTCCTGGCAGATGTGATTCATTTAAAAATCACACACGTCATTTTTACATGGGATTCTTCAAAAGATTCCTAACCCAGTTTAATGATCCCTGAATCCTGGGTTTACGTCATCAATTAAGATGATCATATTTTAACCATACGTGGTAATATAGTGCCTACGGGCCTTGCTCATTTCTACATGAGCCAAAATACAGTGGTAGCTATGACTCCCTGTCAAATAAAGGTAATGAACTAGGTTCAAACCTCAAATGCTTTGATTCTCTGAAATCCTAGCATATAATTTATAATTGTCTACGTGACTAGGCCTATTGTGCCAATATACTTTCATGCTTTGATTCTCTGAAATCATGGCTTATAACTTAAAAATTTGTCCTTGTGACTAGGCCTTTTGTGCTATGAAATAAAACTGTTATTATTGCTTTGATTCTCTGAAATCATAAGCTTATAATTTATAAATGTCCATGTGACCAGGCCATTTGGTGCCACTAATAAAACTGTTAATGTTTTATAATTAGGATAAATTATAATAGAAATCCTAAATAAATATGATTAATAAATTAACCATATATGGTCTCTGTTTACCATGGTTAATGAAGTTCCCCAAGGGGGAAATCCAGTAATAAACATCTCTTATAAGGGAAGTGCCTACGGGCTATAGTTAATGTCCTCTGAGACTAAGGACAGTGGTAGCCTACAACTCCTTGTCAAGAAAAGGTAATGAACTTTGATTCAAACCTTAAGGCCACGATTCTCTGAAATCATGACTTATAAATTTAAATTGTCTACGCGACAAGGCCATTGGTGCTATTATTAACTTATGAATTAGGATTTATGATAAAAATCCCGGATAAAATAAATGTCCTTCCTTCTCTGTCAGTATGCAATTGAAGGGAATCTTAAAGGTGAAACCTAGCCTACGCGGCCAAAGTGGTGAAACCTACTCAAGGGATTCAAATCCTTGTTAACACCTAGGAATATGTTAGCACTCCTGACAAATGTGATTCGAGAAAATCACAACAGTCATCCTTATATTGGATTCTTCCAATTCTCAAATCTAGCCTAGTGATCTAGGAATCATGGCTTATATCATCCTATAAGATGATCATATTATAAACATACGTTAGTAATGAAGCACCTACGGAGTAAACTAGTTGTCCGATAAGACAAAGACAGTGGTGGTCTTTGACCTCCTGTCTAAAATGTTGGACTATGTCCAAACATAATAGTTTATGTGATCAATGCGATCATGACTAATATCATCTAATACGATGATCATATTATTTAACATCCTTTAGTGATGTCTTGCCTACGGGCTATAATATATTGTCCATTTGAGACATTGACATTGTTATCGTTATGATTCCTTGTCTAAGGTGGTGAGCTATGCTCAAGCCAAATAATCAATATGATTAATGCAATCATGACTTATAGCATCTAATAGGATGAACCAATTATAAACATCCATGAGTGATGTTTTCGCCTATGGGCCAAATAATACTGTCCATGTGTGACAAAGACATTGTGATCTTTACGATTCCCTGTCCAAGGTGGTGAGCTATGCTCTAGCCTAATAGTTCATATGATCAATACGATCATGACCAAAAATCATCAATACGATGATTAAAAATTTTAACATCCGTAATGATGTTTTGCCTAAGGGCTATATTATATTGTCCAACTGAGACAAGGCAATTGTAATCTTTTGTGATTCTTTGCCAAGGGGGTGAGCTATACTCAATTCCCATAGTCTATACTATCAGTGCGATCCTGACTAGTATCCTCAGTATGATGATCATAATATTAACATCCCTAGTGATGAAATGCCTATGGGCTATACTTTATTCTAGTGTCGGTAAGACAAAGATAGTAGTGATCTTTATGATCCCCTGTTCAAAATGGTGTGATTATACCCAAACCTAATAGTCAATATGATCGATGTGATCATGACTAATATCATTAGATACGATGGTTATATATAAACATCCATTAGTGATGTTGATTGGCTTGTTTTTCTGCCAAAAGAATCGTCTTTCAAGACGATGACAGTTGTAGTCTATGACTCCCTGTCCAAAGGTGAAGAACCACGTTCAAACCTTGAAGCCCTAATCTAATAAGATTGCGGCTTATAAATTAAGGTCCTTGGTGATAGACCATCAAGTTGTGTTTTAAAGTCATTCATGACAAGCCTATGTGCTATAATTGGACATTCGTGACAAGTTAACATATTAAATGTTAACATTCCTGGAGACATGCCGTTGTACCAGATTTGATGAATGTCCTTATAACAAGGCCGTTTGTGCCATATCTACATGACAGTTACGACAAGGCCTTCGTGCCGTATAATCATTTATGTCCTTCGTGACTAGGCTTTATGCCATATCTTTCTACGTCCATCGAGACAGGCTTCTAGGCCATATGTGTATACATATAATAAAGGTCTTGTAAGGCAAGCCATTTGAGCTATTTATAATCGTCCTTGTGACAAAGACAGTTGTGACATTATGGTCCCCTGTCAAGCAGGTATTGGACTCGCTCCAAACCTTAAATGCCATTGATAGTCCTTTTGTGACCTAAGCAAAATGTAATAGATATACATTCAAAAAGCATTCATTAAGAATGTTCAGAACGGAATAGCCCATACGGATTATGAATGTCGTGGCTAATCTAAGTCAGGTCATCAGGATGATGACTAATAATTATTAAATCTTGGTGATTAGTACCAAGTTTCGAGTATCGAAAACTCGGAGGAGGAAGACGACAGTCGCAATACTATTAATGCGACGAAAGTTAATAAAACTGCAAACGTAAACCTCAATATTGATGGAGTTAATCTCCAAGCTGTGGTTGACGCAGCAGTTGGAGAGACCATAGAAAGGTCATGAGACAATCCAAAGAGCCGAATTCTTCTCGCTCTAAATCTCATCAAAAAAAAAAAAAAAAAAAAACCATGTTTATATTGCTCATGAGGAGATTTTGTTCATACTTCGTATATGAAGGATGAACCAAAAGAAGGAGAATAACTTCCAGAAATCTGAGAAAGAGAGCAAGTACAGGCTTAATAAAAAGCAACGAAAGTTCAGTAAGAAGCCTGTATACCTCTGAGACTGCTTCAGCATTATTAGATGGATGTTTTATATCCATAAGGAATCATTTTTGATGTCCTAGTTCCGTTAAATACAAGGACTCAATATAGTGATAAAAATCAAGCCCGTATTGTGGGTAATAAGAAGCAATTAATTATCAAGACTCATTATGAGACGACTCTCATAATTACACGTATACGTGCGATTAATTAATATTATACATAAAAAATGGTGGAACTGGCCGTCCCCGGAATCGAACCTGGGTCTAGGCCGGCCGCACCCTTTCGCGCGCCTAGCCAACTGAGCTAGGTGCCTAGTTTGTGAAACTTCCATCATTAATTAAATATAAGCACTCGTACAATAAACTTCCTTATCATTTATCAATGATAATTTCTGCTAAGTGTCCTGTTTTTTTTACAGGCAATAATAAATCTTCATGAACCATAAACTTAGCAAAAAAAAAAAAAAAAAAAAAAAAAAATTTTTTTTCATCCACAAGGTATAAATTACCAAGGAAACCATAGTAACCGATTATTCTAGTATCGGCAAGGAATCCTTCCGAAAATCTAAGAGTACTCTTTCTTCGCATAGAGTACGACAACATATGTTATTTTAATTATTTTTCTCATTGTTTTCTATCGCCTGCGAATGCCAAACTATGTTTGATAAAAGTGTCATATGAGGATTGGCGTATCCTAGTGTGTCCCATAGATTATTTCCATGTCTGATCAGCATGGAGGTTTAATACATGGAACCCCTAAGATATCCCAATGATCATATTGTACTAAAGTCGACTAGTAGTATTCAAAGAAGATATCCAAAAATGGAATTTTTTTTTTCAAGTAAATGTTCCCGATTAAGGAAGTCGTGGACTTATAACATAAAGGTGTCACTCATTTGACACGAACAATGATGGATGAACTGGAGCCTGAGATATGGAAAATCTCTACAGCCTCCTTGTATCTTAATTATCTTCTCAAAAGTTTTCCCTGCTTACCTCATGGAAGGCAGGTAGAATTAAGACTTGTATCCCGCCGTGGGATGGAGTATTGTGAAAACTCCATATTGATATTGGAATAAACGAAACCTTGGTTAAGTAGGTTTTAAGACATAGGCTCATATAGCCTGACTCAATATTCTGAGGGTTTTATATTATTAAATAAGAAAGACGGTTCATATTGCTTATGCATACATGCCGCAACCCTAATTAGGCAACGATTAAGAATTGCCATCTGCTACCCAGGATCTAAGGGTAAATTATAGGTGGATAGGCTTGAAAAAGTCCGTAGCCACCCATATAGCTAAATGCGTGACATGTGCGCAAGTCAAAGCCGAGCATCAAAAGCCGTCAGGCTTGCTACAACAGCCTGAACTTCCTACGTGGAAGTGGGAAATGGTAACTATGGATTTTATTACCAAGTTACCCAAGACAAGGAAAGGAAATGATACGATAAGAGTTACAGTTGACAGACTGACTAAGTCCACACATTTCCTACCCATCAAGGAGACTTATAGCTCCGATATATTAGCCCAGTTATACGTGGATAAGATTGTAGCCCTACATGGCATGCCTGTAGCTATTATCTCTGACAGAGATACTAGGTACACGACACATTTTGGAAGAGTTTCCAACCATTTTTGGGCACACGTTTGAACTTTAGTACGGCTTACCATCCTCAGACAGGCGGTCAGAGTGAGCGTACTATTCAAATGATTAGAAGGCATGCTACGTGCATGTGCGATTGTCTTGGGTGGTAGTTGGGATAAAAACCTACCATTGATCGAATTCTCCTACAACAATACCTACCATACCAGCATAAAGGCTGTGCCTTTTGAGGCATTATACGGTAGAAAGTGTAGATCGCCAGTTTTGTTGGGCGGAAGTTGGAGAAGTCCAGTTATCAGGACCAGAGATCGTATTCGAAACGACGGACAAGATTGTCCAGATTCGTAACAATCTCCAAGCTGCCCGGAATAGGCAGAAGAGTTACGCGGATCCAAGTCGTAAGGATTTTCACTTCGAAGAAGGTGACAAAGTCCTACTTAAAGTGTCACCATGGAAAGGGGTGATGCGATTTGGTAAGAAAGGCAAACTAAGCCCGAGATACATAGGACCTTTCGAGGTTATCGAACGTGTCGGGTCAGTTGCCTACAAGTTGAACTTACCGGAAGAGCTCAGTGGAATTCACAATGTGTTCCACATCTGCAATCTGAAGAAGTGTTTCGCTATCGAATCACTGGTATTACCCCATACAGATGTGCATATAGATGAGAGCTTAAAATTTGTTGAAAAACCTTTGTCGATTGAAGATCGACAGGTAAAGAAGCTTCGAAGGAAGCAGGTACCTATTGTAAAGGTCAAATGGGATGCCCGAAGAGGTCCCGAATACACGTGGGAGGTTGAATCCACGATGAAAGAAAAGTAACTTTACTTATTTCAGTAAATCTCGGGTCGAGATTTATTTTAAGGGGGTGAGGATGTAACACCTCGAAAATTCACGTCCTATAATGTGTTGACACGTGTTATAATGTTTAAACGTGTGAAAGAAATATTATAGAAGGACTAAAGTTGACAAATGTAGAAAGTATGTGAATATACGTATTCTAAGTGTCAACTGTGAATAATTATATTATATATTACCCCTACAAGATGCTCATACCTTCAAACGAATAAATCATGGATCATACGAAGCTTAAAGTGAGAGATTTCAAACTACAGGGACCAAATGTGTCAACATGTTTAATTTATACCTCTGAGTGACCTTTTGACAAACCCGAAGCTTTGTAAATATTAATTATGCTCACGAGAATACACGATTAAAATTTCATAAAGTTTCGTTATCGTATGAGAAAGTTATGATCAAATTCGTGTGTGAAGGGTTAAAGCGTAAACGTTGAAAGTTAGGACTTTTCGGGTAACAATTAAGTTAACCGGGGACCTAACAAAGTGGGTATATGTTTTAAAGCCCTTATAGATCAATTGTGAGGGTTCATAATGCAATAAACAAGTGCCTATTCGAGTTTTGAAGAGACAAGGACTAAATCGCAAAACAAATAAAGAGCTGATCCTACACGTCCTCGCGCCACGCGAGGGGTCCCTCGCGCCACGCGAGGGACTCCCAGTTGCTGAATTGCGGCTGTTGGCTGAAATGGCTCTTGTACGCGATTTTATCCGATTTTCCACATTCCTCTTGACCCCTAGACACCCCCTAAACACTTAGGGACATGTGTTGAAGTATTGTGGGCACTAGTAGACACAAGTGTCAAGGATTTGTGGTAGATTAAACACTATATAAAGGCATGTTATGCAACCTTTTTCTTCACACCTTCATTCTGCAATTGAGGAGCCTTCTGGAGCTTCAAAGCAGACCCAAGTCCTTCCTAATCAAGCTTAGGACTTCAGTAAGTGTTCTAATCCTTTCTAAATTGAGTTTAGCTTAGTTATTTAGCTAAAAGTCAACCGTCGTAATTACGGTTTGACTTCGAGATTAGTCTATAATGGCTCAGTCATATCTCGAATTAAAAGTAGTTATAGGATGGTATTTATGTGGGTAATAAAACCCCAAAAGGGTTTCCCCTGATCACCATCCTAACCAGGTCAAATGTCGGGTCAAACCTTTACTTAAAAAGTCAACATAATGCTTAAAATGTCATTTATGCATAATTAACTATCTAGAACATATATAACATGTTTGAACATTGTTATAACTTAGAAATAAGTGTAAGAACATGTCCCAACATGTTCAACCCGACTATTTCCTGTTTAGACCCGGTTCGGAACCGAAAGTCACATAGTTTGACTTTCCCGTTGACTTTCAGTTCTGACCCGTTTGGGCATACTTTAGAAATGCCTCAGAGCTTTAATTGGATTAGGATACATGTTAGAACAAACCTCTGTGATCATACACCTTGGTTCACTAGTTATCCAAATTAATATGCATATTTCCGTTAATTGCTCATACGTTGACCGTTATGCCCTTATTACCTTAAATCACGATTTATGAAAATGTAAAAGTGTAGAAACCTTAGTTACTGATATATAAACTTGTATGCAAAGTTTGACATCAGTTTGACTTGTAGATTAAGAGTTATGCTCATTGTCGCTAAATTAAAGCTTTATGTTAACAAAATGGTGTAACTAGCGTATAGCCTAGTTAAACATACTTTTTGATATCAAATCTTTTACCCACTGATGTTATATATTATTTTGGGATTTTTAAAGATTTTTAATTAATTTTAGGACGAGCATAACTAGTAGTCGTAGGCTTAATCCGGTAATTGTCGGTTTTGCCCTTACGGGCCATAAAATGAGTTTTACTTATCTAAACGACTCCAAACCTTTTGCTACTGATCACATATGTTAAATAAATTATTTTAAGCCTCCTGGAAATATAAAAATATCAGATTTAAGTATAGAACCCGGAAATGGCCTTTAATCGCCATAATTAGCGTTTTTAACGCATAGTATGTCTTAGAATCATATTGGACATACCCGGGTTGATACCTACTGATATATGAGGCAAATTATGATATTTTAACAGTAAGCAAAGGTTGATTAACTCAGACTTCGTTTTTGAGCTTTTCGGCTTATGTGAAATTACCAAAATACCCCTACGGGGCATAGTTTGGTTAAAGATGATAAATTTCACATATATGCTTTAGTCTACTGTTATAACTCATCAAATAGAGTATGTTTGCTATTTACATAAGACCTGTAACTCAGTTAAACATCTAAGCGCTTTTACAAACTTTAAAATGACCAAACTACCCCTACGGGGCATAGTTTGTGTTTAAATTAGTTCGGGGCATAACGAAAGACATCCTACTGATGTCACAACATATTTGAAGCATATTAACTTAGGAAACCTGTATATGGCTCTTACGGATACCCGTTACGCTTATTTCGTGTCCGGTTCGGTTTATGTAACAAGTTTACATAAATTAGCCGAAACGGGTCAAACCTTATCGGTTTTATCTCAAAATACAGAATGCGAATAATAAACCCATATTAAACAAGTCTTCAAACTTGTCGGGTCAGAATCACATTCTATCCGGTCTTCGCTTAATCGTGCGTACGAACCGTATCTTTGAAACTAGCCGGTCTAAGCTCAAGCTTAATTAAAGACCCGTTAGGATTCTAATAGGTTATTAAAAACCTTCGTTCCAGATTAGGAGCCCAGTAAAAGCTATCTGTACTTGCTGATTTGATATACGGCTGGGATTGAATTTATATTTAGCTCAGGTAAATACTTTTAACTTATTTTCCCTATACGGGCTTGGGTTACGGTACATAGTGTACCGCTTGATCGGGCATCAAATCTCCACGCTTAGTGGGTAGTTGAATAATTTGATCGGCTCGTTTTAAACAGATTTGTTACTTTACAGCCTTTGGGGGGTTAATGACCATGTCCCGGATATCCTCGGCATTATCTTACGAGATGGCCACGACCTGAGCACGGGGTGTAGGCGTACACCTGTCGGTGTATAACTCTAGAATTGTGGTGTGTCTATTGATCTTTAACCCGGATACGTTCCGGGCTACTGAACGCATAAGTAACATGTAAATCGTTCACAAGATTATAATATTAAATAATTTTCCCAAGTTAAAAAGATTAATTTTGCCTCTGTGCATTTTAATCAATGTGTCAAGATATTTTGTGCCACGTGCATTCAAAACAATTTACAAACTCTTTTTACAAAATGAGTCAGTTGAATGTATTTACCAGTGTAAACTGACGTATTTTCCAAAAAAGGCTAAATGCAGGTACTAAACGAAATTGGCTGGATATGTCTCCTTAGCATCAATAGAAGTCTCGCAAGCTTAAGATGCCTAAAAGTCTGTTGAACTATTGTTTCCATTTTATGTTCGATCCTTCTGTGGATAAACTTCCGAATATTGTGACAATTGATATTACAATAATAAATTCGGTTGTATCATACTTTAAATTGCTTCCGCTGTGCATATTGATATTGTGTTGTTTGACTATTACGTTGCCAACCATGACGTCACGATACTCCCCACCGGGCCCACCGGTGACACGTGGAAATTCGGGGTGTGACAATGTATGTATGTAACAGAATCAGAAAGCAGTTTAATCACAGTTGTAATCAAGCACAGTCATTAAGCACAAATTAGATATTAATTAACTATACGGATACCTGAATTTGTGAGGGTTGTCACATTCTCCCCCCGTTAAGAAAATTTCGTCCCGAAATTTTAGGTTCTGCTTCTAGTTGCAGGGGTCTTAGGAAATAAATGGGGGTATTTCTCCTTCATGCGATCCTCACGTTCCCACGTGAATTCTGGCCCGTGTCTTGCATTCCATCGGACTTTGACGAGTTTGACACTACTCCGTCGTGTCTTGTTAATCTTCCAATCCGTAACCTCAACGGGTTCTTCGGTAAAGTGGAGCGTGTCGTCGATATGAACTTCGTCCGCAGGAATGATTACTGTCTCTTGTGTTGGACTCTTTTTCAAATTTGATACATGGAATGTATCGTGAACACCATTAAGTTCAGTAGGTAGGTCCAACTTGTATGCTACAAGCCCAATCCTTTGCAGGATTCTGAATGGGCCAATGTAGCGTGGATTCAACTTCCCACGCTTCCCAAAGCGTGTCACACCCTTCCAGGGTGAAACCTTTAACAAAACCATATCCCCAACTTGAAACTCCAAAGGTTTCCTCCTTTGATTTGCATAGCCTTTCTATCTGTCGCGGGCCGCCTTGATGCGTTCTCGAATTTGAAAGATCTTGTATGTTGTTTCCTGCACTATTTCGGGACCAACAAGCTATCTATCACCCGCATCAGCCCAGCATAGCGGTGATCGACACTTGCGTCCATAAAGAGCTTCAAATGGCACGGCTCCAATGCTTGTGTGGTAGCTGTTGTTGTACGAAAATTCGACCAATGGTAAATGATTATCCCAGCTACCACCTAAGTCCATTACACACGCTCTCAGCATATCTTCCAATGTCTGAATAGTTCTCTCGCTCTGGCCATCAGTTTGCGGGTGAAAAGCAGTACTTAGATTCAACTGTGAACCAAAAGCTTCTTGGAAGGACTGCCAAATCCTTGACACGAAGCGTCCATCTCTATCAGAGATAATCGAGAGAGGCACTCCATGACGTGCAACAATCTCTCTCATGTATATTTTAGCAAGTTTACTAGTGTTGTCCTTCTCCTTGATTGGTAAGAAGTGCGTAGACTTTGTTAGGCGGTCTACTATTACCCAAATTGTATCATGGCCTTTGGGCTTCTTTGGCAATTTCATTATGAAGTCCATTGAAATTTGTTCCCATTTCCATTTGGGTATTTCAGGTTGCTGTAGAAGACCTAAAGGCTTTTGATATTCGGTCTTTACCTTGGCGCACATTAAAAATTTGCTAACATATACTGCAACATCGCCTTTCATCCTAGGCCACCAGTAAAAATCCTTGAGGTCTTGGTACATCTTATCCGCACCGGGATGAATCGAGTACCGAGATTTGTGAGCTTCGTCGAAAATAACCTTTCACAAACCACCAAACAGAGGAACCCAAATTCGTTTCATGAAGCATAAAGTTCCTTCCTCGTTTGGCACCAACTGCTTCTCCATTCCACGGAGATATTCGTCCTCAATGTTCCTTTCTTTCAAAGCTTCTCTCTGCGCGGCACGAATGCGCAAAGAGAGGTCTATCTAGACAATCATTTCCAAAGCCCTAACCCTTATGGGCTGGATCCTCTCTTTTCGACTCAGGGCGTCGGCGACCACATTCGCCTTCCCTGGGTGATACTTGATCTCGCAATCACAATCATTCAATAGCTCTACCCAGCGTCTTTGCCTCATGTTAAGTTATTTTTGGTCAAATATGCGCTGCAGGCTCTTGTGATCAGAAGATTGTACATCGCGTACCATACAAATAATGTCGCCAAATCTTCAACGCAAATACCACCGCGCCTAACTCCAAGTCGTGCGTGGTATAATTTTTCTCGTGGATATTCAGCTGGCGTGACGCATATGCTATAACTTTTTGTCGCTGCATCAACACGCAACCCAAACCTTGACGCGAGGCGTCACAATATACCACGAAGTCGTCCGTTCCTTCAGGTAGCGATAAGATCGGTGCGTTGCAAAGCTTGTTCTTCAATAACTGAAACGCTTCTTCCTGTTTGTCACCCCAATCAAACTTCCTGTCTTTCTGTGTAAGAGAGGTCAGAGGTTGAGCGATCTTGGAGAAATCCTTAATGAATCTTCGATAATAACCAGCCAAACATAAGAACTGTCGAATCTCGGTTGGCGTCTTTGGAGTCTCCCAATTCTTGATTGCCTCGATCTTTGTGGGATCAACATGAATTCCATTCCCATTAACCACATGACCAAGAAACTGGACTTCGCGTAACCAAAAGTCACACTTAGAGAACTTAGCGTATAACTTCTCCTTTTTAAGTAGCTCTAGTATAGCTCTTAAGTGCTGTTCGTTCTCATCCTTCGTCTTCGAGTAGATCAGAATGTCATCAATAAACACGATCACAAACTTATCCAAGTACGGCTTGCAGACTCTATTCATTAGATCCATGAAAACTACCGGTGCGTTTGTCAACCCAAACGGCATAACCAGGAACTCGTAATGTCCATAACAAGTCCTAAAGGCCGTCTTCGGGATACTTTCCTCTTCTATCCTTAGTTGATGATATCCTGATCGAAGGTCGATCTTTGAATAGAAACTTGAACCTTGCAGCTGATCAAATAGGTCATCGATTCTCGGCAGGGGGGATCTATTCTTGATGGTCAACTTATTAAGCTCGCGGTAGTATATACACATACGAAAACTACCATCCTTCTTCTTAACGAACATAACTAGAGCTCCCCAAGGTGAGAAGCTTGGTCTGATGAATCCTTTGTCTAACAGCTCCTGGAGTTGCGTTGACAACTCCTGCATCTCCGAAGGTGCAAGTCTATAGGGTTCCTTGGCTACAGGCGCGGCACCTGGAACCAAGTCAATGTGAAACTCGACTTGCCTTTGAGGCGGCAATCCTGGCAAGTCTTCTGGAAAGACTTCAGGATATTCTTTTACAACTGGAATGTCTTCGATCTTTAGCTCCGCGCCTTCCTTATCCACGATGTGTGCCAAGAATGCAACACATCCCTTCTGTAAACACTTTCTAGATTTCAGACAGCTAATAATCCTCAGAGGCGTATCACGCTGCTCTCCGTGCACTACGATCATTTCTTCATCCGTCATAGGGATGCGGATGGTCTTCTCGTGGCAAACGATCTCGGCTTTGTTTCTTGACAACCAATCCATCCCTACTACCACGTCGAAGCTTCCCAACTCGACTGGCAGTAGGTCTAGCGTAAATTCGTGTCCTCCCAGTTCTATCACACATCCTCTGATGACTTCACCCGTTTCAACTAGTTTCTCATTCGCTAATTCAATCAAGTACGGAACGTCTAGCTTACTAGTGGTTAACCCAAGTATATTCTTAAATTCTAACGATACGAAACTATAATCAGCACCAGTATCAAACAGAACAGATGCAAAGCGTTGGTTTATAGGGAACGTACCAGTGACAACGTTTAGATCCTGGCGCGCTTCCCTTACGCCAATGTTGAATACCCTCCCACGAGCTTGATTTAGTTTTGGGCATTCCCTCTTAAAGTGCCCAATGTCACCACAGTTGAAACAGCCTGGTCCTTGGCTGTCACCATTCCCATTACCTTGGTTGTTGTTGCAGTTCCCACCTTGATTACCACGATTCCCAGTATTATCCCTATTACCATTCCTTCCATTGCAGTTTCCATTTCCGTTACCTCCTCGATTGTTGTTCCTATTACCAAAACCTCCTTGGCCACCCCGGCCAGCACCAACCCAGCAAGTATCTTTCAACTGACCAATTTTTCCACAAGCTTCACATTTTCTATTCCTGCACTGGCTAGCATGATGATACTGGCATAATTCACACTTGGGAAAAGTGCCCATGTAACCCTTTCCCTTGTTTTCGACACCGGTTGTGGCTCTGGCCGGCGTGCTCGATTCACCCCTCCTGTTCACATTACTGGTACCTTGCTTGAAGTTTGAAAATTTCCGTTTGTTTTCACCAGACGACTCCACATGAGTCTCCCTCTTCTTTGGTTCAGAAATGGAAAATTTATTCAACCAAATAGCCTCCTCAGTAAGCGCCACACTGAGGTCGATGGCTTCCGTGATCGTTGCAGGTTTGGACGTGGTAACCATACTCATTATCTGGGGTGCCAATCCCCAGATAAAGCGCTCGACACATTTAAATTCGGGCGTGACCATGTACGGCACTACATGGGACAAATCAAGAAACCTCTGAACATATTCTGCTATCTTAAGACCTTCCATTCTTAGGTGCCAGAACTCAGTTTCTAGCCTCTGTATTTCAGCTCGCGAGCAGTACTTCTTTCTCATTAACTCTTTTAGCTCATTCCAGGTTAACGCATAAGCTGCCGCTTCTCCCAACGTTTGCACTTGCAAATTCCACCACGATAGGGCACCATCCAGGAACAGCCCTGAGATGTAGGTTACTTGTTGCTCAGGAGCGCATTTGCTCATTCTTAGGACAGAGTCTGTCTTTTCAGCCCACCTAACAAACGCAACAGCACCTCCAGTGCCATTGAAATTCACGGGCTTACAGTCGAGGAATTGCTTGTAGGTGCACCATGCACATACGTTAGAATTTACAAATGGTATCAGCGGGCGTGCTAGAAATATCCAAATGTATTGTAACATGTCTTAACGACTTGACATTACCGTTGGGTGGATTGTTATTGCCGTTGTTGTTGTTGTTGTTGTTGTTCGAAGTGTTCCTGCTTGTTTCTGTTTGGGAGGCCGCATACTGTGCTATAGCTGCGGCAATGATCCCTTGGAGTTCCGCCTCGTTAGTAGGCATGCGTACATCGCGTCTTGGAGGCATCCTCTAAAAGGTGATCATGTTGGTCAGGTCATAGTAAGTATAATAAATATACATATACGGTAACATCCATCAAGCACATAACATCTCATGTTATAAATTAAAACATATAACTCAACCAAGCATGTAGTGAGAACGTTGCCATTGAGCTTCATTAATCGCGACCACAATATTGTTTTACATGTTTAATAGTACATCACATATCAAAATAAGATCATGGGGCTACATCACCCCCAAAAGTACAAATCTGTCTACACATATCATATACAAAAAGTGTGATCTCTCAAAAGTCTTCGTATGCTGGCTCAATCGCGACTTTCTCACCAAAATGACCGACCTGCATCAAACCAAAAATAGCTTTGCTGATGGCAGAGGAGGAGGAGGAAAATGAGAGAAAACTAAGCGACGCATGTGAATCCAATCCTCCTCTAAGGCACGACGGACGCGCAGGAAATGTGCAATCTGCTTCTCAGATGTCAAGAAACGAATGTCTGACTCAGGGGAAAGCGGACGGGGAGTGTGTGGTGCTGCAAAAGGGGTCTGCCAGTGACAAGGCTGACGTGGAGATCTCTCTAGCTCCTGAATACGATGGCTCAGTGCGTCATGCTGTAGCTGCAGCGACGCTAGTATATCCTCGGTAGTGCACCCCACATGAAATGGGTGGTACGGGTCAGATAATGGCATAATAGGGGGCGTAGTCCACAAAAACGGCTCGCCTGATGGTAAAAATCATGGTGCAGTAGGTGGTGCAACATGAGGAAACTGTGACAGAAACAGAAAAGATGAAGACAGTACGGGTGGAACAGAAACATGTGGCTGCCTCGATGAACCCTCTCCAGGACGAGGTGGTGGTATGTGACGGGTGGTCCGTAGGACGACCCTTAAATGAGCTAAATATGTGCATATCCCATATTTTACACGGTTATGTATCGTGAATGTGATAACTACGAGTGTTCGTGTGTTTTGCAGGTAAATCGCTTAATTCGGTTAAATTGGAACGCGAAGGCTACGGTTGAAAATTAAATGGCATCGTGACTTTGTGATTCAAAGAATTAAAAGGACATCATCATTGAGAAAGTGGCACAGACATGCAGGACTGTTGATTGGACCACTTTTATTAAATCATCATCTTACACAAAGCCATTTAGAGTATTTGACGCACACATGGACTTAAAGTCAAAGTGACACAACATAATCATCACATATTGATGGCAGCTCGCATTCACGTGACTTTTGGGCCGCCATATTGACTTTGAGGGTTGTTGGGCCGACTTTTGGGAGCAAAAGGGCTGCCAAAAAAGGAATACACATGCATACTTTTCAAGTGGGCCAACAACAATTAATTGTTTTGGACAACAAACAACATCGATTGGCAGATCTTGGGCTACGAATTCATCCCACAGTTCACAAAAGTCAACAACAATAGTTAATCATCATCAGAGACATCACGTGCATATTGGGTTTTGGATCCATTCATCATTTAATAAACAACATCATCATTATCTTAGTGGACAACTTGGACTTCTTGACAAGCATCATCATTAAAATAGAGTGGGCAGCACATGTGAAGAGGCAAACATCAACAACACGTGACTTGGGGCGGTGATACAATACACACGCTTACATTGAGGGCTGCCACATATTCACATAATGGATTTGTTTGATTGGGCCGCACATGGGCGACAAACATAGTGGGCGGCAGCATTGGTGAGGCACAAAGACAAGTGATTTTGGCCATTTCTGTTGGTGCACTTATGTCTGTACTTTGTCTGTATTTCGTCATGATACAAAACGATGTCTTGTGTTAGTCTGGGTTACGTCTAAGGTTTGTTATTATGTGTGTTCGATGTAAGTTTGACCAAGTCAACCATCCTCTTGGTTTGACTTGGCCAAACAGTTAACACATGTTTTGTAAGGTGTGTGTGTCGAAGGATGAGTCATCGAAGGATTGTTTAGATCCTTCGATGAGCTTGAAAGATAACCTTCGATGGATGTTGTCGGACTTCGAAGGATATCATCCTTCGAGGTATATGTGGATCCTTCGATAGGTTTCAGATCGATAGATGATCCTTCGATCAGTCTATCTGATCCTTCGACCATACGAGCTGAAATGGGTATATATACTCATGTAGTGTGTTCACTTCATTAGAGACAAGAGAGGTGAAAGGTGTGTGAGAAGTCTTGTAGAGAGCATTCTGCTGAGAGCACACACACACACGAGAGAGAGAGTTTGCAAAACACATTTGTAAACATTGAGCTTGTAACCGAACCTTTCATACGTATTAATACAAGTGGTGTTAATCAGTGAAGATTGTGTGTTGTGTTTGTGCTTGTTCTATCTCGGTTTGCATGCTAGCTTGGATTCCGCACTTGCTAGTGTGTTAGACATAACAAGGATTAGGTTGAACCTCAACCTCCGAGGGACCTACAAGTGGTATCAGAGCCGTGGCTCTTTTCCTTGTTAAAAACCGAGTTTATACAAGACTTTGGAGTGTTTGGACAAAAACTCACATGGTTTAGCACCCGTTTTTAGTGTTTTTCTCGCATTTCTTGACATAAAAACGTGTTCTAAACTAACCGGGTGTGTTAAAGGTCGGGTTGGGTAACTTAAAACCTTGTTTTTAAGAAGTTTGGTCATTTCCGGCCAAATTCCGGCTTACTCCGGTGACCGGTTTCTGGAGAAGAACCTTCTTTTTAGGCAATATTTTATTGGTCAAATCTGGGTTGGCAGAAAGTATGGTCTGAACATACCTTCTGCCGAAAACTTTCTACCAACCAATCACCTTTTCACCAACCTGTCAACTTTTGTCAACTGTGTCAGTGCAGATCGAAGGATATCCTTCGAAGTCGAAAGATCATCTTTCGATCAAAGGAGGTTCGATAGATAATCATCCTTCGAACATCCTTCGAAGTCTGTGACTTATCCTTCGATCCAAGGAATCTTTTCGAAGGATATATCTGTCGATCTACAGGTCTTATTCGAAAGACAAGGATCCTTCGATTGGAGAGTCTTTCGAAATCATTGTTCGAAACTCAACAGTGATCTTTCGAACACTGTTGATCCTTCGAACAAGTTCTGTTCCTTCGATCCTAGTCTGTTTAAGTTTAACAAGTTTGTGTTTTTCAGGTCTTTCGATCAAGGATCCTTCGGCTGGGTGTTTATCTTTCGAAATATTAACATAGTTTGTGAAAATTAAATTTTTAAAAGGGGAAAACTTGTTTTCAATTTTTAAATCAATTTTCACTTAATATATTAATTTTTATAAAATGGGAACAAACGGTCAGTGGGATCCAACCGCGTGGACTCAAACAACTTTGACTCCAAAATCATCAGCTACGCAATCATCAGCTATGCAATCTGCGTCAGATTTCAACAAAACTGCATGGATGCAGGCTATTGCCCCACCTCAAGCTGTAATGATAACTGCAAATCAATGGGCATTGGTCACAAATCAAAGCAGCAGCATTCATGCTATGATGCAGAACGACAGTGAAACTGGTACAAGCACAAAACCACCAAAGCTTAATCACATCAATGATTGGGGATGGTGGAAAGAAAGGCTGAGAACTTATGTTCAGGGGCAAGGTCAAGATCTATGGATGTGCTTCTTCACCGCATTTGACAATGATTTGGAAGTTGCAGGATCTAATCCAGAAACTTACAGCACTATGTCTGATGATGATAAGAAGAAATTTGAGTTAGAAAAGAAAGCATTCATGATTCTCACACAAGCTCTTCACAGAGACATTTACCACCAGTTTGTTTATTGCACGACTACTAAAAGCTTGTGGGATATGCTCACGTTACGATGTGAAGGAAATGCTCAATCTAGAAAGATCAAGCAAGAATTACTGAAGAAAGAGTTTGAAGGATTCACGTGTATGGAGAATGAGACTTTGGCAGAGTTATCTACAAGGTTCCATCACTTGTTGAGTGAGATGTTTGCTTTTAGATTCACTGCCAGTCCACAAGAAATGGTGAAGAGATTCGCTGATAGCTTACCAGCAAAGTGGAGCGGTTATCTTGAAATTCTCAAAGAAAATGGTGTTCTAGACACAATCACCGTTTATGAGTTAATTAAAAAATTGGAGAATAAGGATGTAGAAGAAAAGCTTAAGGCAAAAAGAACACTAACTCCTCAAAATCTAGAGATGTACTTTGGGATTGCAGGAGGTATCAGTGGAGAAAAACCAGCCTCTCAACATGCGAAGCTTCAAACAGCCTTCATCTCAAACACCGGACCTTCCACAGCAGATCAGTTTGATCCTTTAGCATACACGATGTATTCAAGACCAGTTTCTTCTCCTCTACAACAGGGTGTGCAACCGACAGCTCAGCAGCAACAGTCGCAACAGCAAGGGTTTTATGGAAGCTCTTCAAATCTTCAAGCCACTTACAATCCGAACACAGTCAGATTAGACACTTCCAACTTTTCCAAAGTCAGTGTCGAAATAGCCAAGGAGCATATGGAGATGTTGAACACCTTGGTTAGTGCTTATTGTGGATTGGTCGCAGGTCAGATTGGGAATATCAATCTAACCAATGAAGATTATCAGCAAGTGGATAAAGAAGAGTTTGAAATGATGGATATCAAATGGGCTCTTGCTAGTGCAATTCGAAGAGCAAAGGAGTTTATGGAAAGAACGGGGAGAACCAACTTGAATAGCAACAACAACACCAAGTATGGTTTTGATAAGAATGCTGTCACTTGCTTCAATTGTGGTGAAAAGGGTCACTTCAAGCGGGAGTGTCAGAAGCCTCCTAAGCAAGGAAATCAGAATCCCTTCAGGAATCAAGGACAGCCACAACAGCAACAGAACAACAATTCTGACAGATCAATAGTTCCCGTTGGAGGAAATGCATCTGGAACCGCAAACACTAATTCCCACAGAGGATTGGTTGTTCAAGCTGATGAAATCTGCAATTGGAACCTTCAGCTTGGAGAAGGAGGAAATGGTGGAACAGCATGTTATGCTAAAGTGATTGAGAAGGTAGTAGAACCCGGGTCTGCTGGTGAATCTTCAGAAGATGAAGATAGTTCGGGTTATAGTGGGAGCATGGATGGGGAATCACTTGATGTTGGTGATTTATCAAGTGATGCTTTAGATTTGGAAGTTGATGAGCTTTTGGCTGAAGCTGAAGCATTATGCAAGAGGAGATCTATTCTCTGCCAGAAATCTGCTGGAACTTCCGAGAAGCTTGCTCAGTTCTTCTCTGAAGATGGATCTTTTTCTTTTCATACAACCTTTATGGCTCACGTAGAAGGTCAAACTTCTCAGGTATGTGATACAAATTCTGACTCTGCTTCTGTTCCTATTGAATGTGCAAAGTGTTTAAAATATGCTGAAAAGGAAAGTCAGTTTGAAATCACACACAAACACAATCAAGAATTGATTGTAGATCTTTCTAAAGCAACTGAAGCTAACTTGTTTTTAACCAGAAATGAAAAGGAATTTAAAGCAACAATTGCGTCATTAAGACATGATGTTTCAGAATTACAAAAGGTTGTTTTGCGAAAACAACATGCTAATAATAATCTTATTGACACAATTGAAAAGCAAATGGTAGAGTTGGCAACAGCTCGATGTGAATGTGAGACAATTAAGCAGAAATTGGAAAGCTATTCCAATTCCCGCTATGTATTGGATCACATCATTGACGCTCAAAAGATAAAGAAAAAGGGGGATGCAAAATGTATTGGATTCAAATCATGTCCTCCCCCAATGAATCACAATTACTCCAAATTGCCTGATGACGAGGATATGCCCCGTTTTGAACCTACTGTGCCACTCGGTCTAGATGACTTTGCAGCAGGCCTCGGGTTCACAACTGGTACATCATCCTCGGGTCAATCAGAATCTGAGAATGAGACAGATTCATTGTGTGTTAAGGAACAGAGTCCTCCCATTGTTGAGGATGCTGATTCTTCGGATGATGAATCTGAAGAAATTGTGAAACAACAGTCTAACTCGGTTACAACAGATATTCCTATCGAGAATCACATCCTGTGTGATCCACCAATGAAACCGAGTAAGACTGAAATGTCAAAAGCAATGGAGTCTCTTGTATCTAGCCGCGAAGAGAATAACTTGTTGTACACGCTCAAAGGAGATAACAAAATCTACTCTAACAAAGATTTTCCAATTAAAAATGTAAATCAAGATTTAATTGAGCAAATCTTTGAAGGATGCACTGATAAGTTCTTGGGGAATAAAAGTGGAAAAGTTACCGTCACTCAATGTGATCCAATTCCGTGTGAACAAATTAGAAAACAATACGGAAACCAAAAACTACCAATTGAGCGAAAACAACAAGTCAACTCCGGAAAGGGTAAGGTACAGGGAAAGAAGGCTCAGAACCAGAATGTTCAAGCACCTAAAGTTCAACAGTCTAAGGCTACTCAACCTAAGGCTGCACAACCTAAAATTCAACAATCAAAGGTTGAGCAACCTAAGGTTCAACAACAAAAGGTGCAAAACAAAAGAGCTCCTGTTAAGAAACGAGAACCGAAAATGAACTTTGTTGGATCCACGGGTTCAGACAAACTTGAAACATTTCAGGATAAATCAAACATTGAGTTCATTAGAATTTTAAAACGAAATGATCAGAATAATTACAACCAACACACCAACGGATGTGATTTAGGTCCAAGCACGTCTAGATCACAAAGTTCATTGTCTGGTTCTCCGTCTGGTCATCAACATGTTTCTCCGAAGTTTGTAGAGCGGAGAACATGTTTTGAATGTGGGACAGTTGGGCATATTGTAAGATATTGCCCACACGTGCAAAAGCTGAAGTAAAAAATGAGTGCTCCCCAAGAAATCGATTACCGAAAACGATCGGTTTCCCCGAAACAAGACCCACGTGTCTTGAAAGAAAGGGAAAAGAAGTTAAAGCAAAAGAATCAAAAGGTAATTGAAAAGGCCTTAAAATCAGAGGTCAAAGAAGAAAAACCTGTACAAGCAAAATCTGAAACTGTAAAACCAGTAAATGCTAAAACAATAAATTCAAATACTGGTAAAGGACAAACAGCTTGGAAGCAAAAGCAGGTAATTCAATCAGGGGGAGCACCACAGGTTCTTTTTCCTAATCATCAAGTGATTGAAATCACTTTCCTTGATGATCAAGGACGACCCAAGTCCACAAAGGCTTGGGTCCCCCTCTCAAACTGATAAGTTAATTGCATGTGCAGGCGGCTCCAGGAGGAACTATTAATAGTCATTGGATTGTTGATAGTGGGGCTTCCAGGCACATGACGGGCGACTATCGTCTTCTTTTCGATGTGCAAAGTATAAGAGGAGGATATGTTGCGTTTGCTGGAGACAAAGGAGGGTATATCACCGGCGAGGGAATGATCTCAAATGGAGTTGTGAGTTTTGACAAAATCAATTATGTGCAACAGTTGGATCACAATCTCCTGAGTGTTTCTCAGATCTGCGACAAGAAGTTCACCGTGCATTTTGATGATGCCGGTTGTTATGTGCTGAAGCCAGGATTCAAGATTCCCGAAGAATGGATTCTCTTATCAGCACCAAGAGTTAATGATTTGTATGTCCTTGATATGAGCCAAGCAATAACCAAGTCCAAACAAGTTACTTGCTTTATTTCAAAAGCCACTGAAAAGGAGACGATCTCTTGGCACAAACGGATGGGTCATATTCACCTCAGAAAAATGAATCACCTTGTCAAAAACAATCTGGTGAGAGGTGTCAATGTGAAGAATTTTCAACTTCAAGATGTCTGTGTGCCGTGTCAGAAAGGGAAGCAGATCAAGAAATCACATCCATTGAAGAAGGTTAACACGGTAAATATGCCACTCGAACGTCTGCATATGGACCTTTTCGGCCCAGTCAAACACAAGAGTGTGCATGGGGAAGTTTTCTGCTTGGTAGTCACTGATGACTATTCAAGATTTTCATGGGTTGCTTTCATGGTCCACAAGAGCGAGACTCCAGAAATTCTAAAGAATTTGATCACATTGTTGGAAAATCTTTATAATCTAAAGGTGAGGCGAATTCGAAGCGACAACGGAACCGAGTTCAAAAACAGGGTTATGGATGAATTTTGCACTGCAAAAGGAATCCTTCATGAATACAGCTCTCGGTACACGCCACAACAAAACGGAGTCGCTGAAAGAAAGAACATAACCTTAATTGAGACTGCAAGAACCATGTTGGTTGAGTCTCAGCTTCCAGTTCGATTCTGGACTGAAGCTGTTGGCTCGGCTTGCTACACGTTAAACAGGGTTCTCACAGTGAAAAGACATGGCAAAACGTGCTTCGAACTCCTACACAAGAAGACTCCTGACTTGGAATATCTAGAACCTTTTGGTGCACCATGTACCATGATTGAGCCTGACGGGAAGTTTGGTGCCAAAGCTATCGAAGGTTACTTCCTTGGGTATGCTACTCCTAATCTGCGAGTATGGAACCTGACTACCAAGAAGATTGAAGAGTGGGGTGAAGTAAAAGTTCAAAGATATTCTAATCCACCGAAGCCTTCTGGAGATCCATGGATGTTCGATTATGATGGTCTTTTCGACTCATTCAATCTGCCGACATTTGATGATGACAATGCAATTGCTCAAATGTTGTCTGAAAGCGAGAATGCGACTGGCTCACAGTTAGTTCGCCCAATCATTGTTGACTCACAAGCATCTTCTTCTGTCAACAATCTCGTTTCAAATGAGGTGTTTAATGATGCTGTCGACTACAATTTGTTATAGGAAGATGAGGAGTATGTTGATGCAAATGATGGTGAAGCACGGGGTCCGGTTCAAGGTACTTCAGAAGCAACGGATCCAGTGTCTGCGCCAATTGTCCAAGAAGAAAATGCATCATCTTCTACAACTCAACAGCTTCAGAATGATATCGGGAATTTAAATATCAATAACTTGAGGACCAATGTTGACATTCCTCTAGTTCCTGAAACCCGAATTCATAACATTCATCCTCAGCAGAATATTATAGGTGATGTTCTCAGTGGTGTAAGGACAAGGAATCAAATCAGAAATAACGAAAATGCTGGCTTGTATGCTGAGATACGAGAATCGGGACAACAAAATGATTGGTCTTTCGCCTGCTATGTTAGCCAAGAAGAGCCTAGATCTTGGAAGGAGGCTTTGAAAGATGATTCCTGGGTGGAAGCCATGCAAGAAGAACTTCAGCAGTTTGAGAAGTTGGGCGTATGGAAATTGGTTGATAGGCCCGACCACTACAAGAAGATCGGAACTCGTTGGGTGTTTAAGTGCAAGAAGGACGACCGTGGGATTGTTGTCCGAAACAAAGCAAGGTTAGTTGTTCAAGGTTTCAGTCAGATAGAAGGTTTTGACTACAATGAAGTGTATGCACCTGTTGCACGTCTGGAGACTATTAGAATCTTTCTAGCATACGCATCCTTCAAGAAATTCAAGGTGTACCAGATGGATGTTAAAAGTGCTTTTCTTCACGGGGTAGTCGAAGAGGAAGTATATGTCGAGCAACCACCGGGGTTTGAAGATCCATTACATCCTGACAGAGTTTTACTACTTAACAAAGCGTTATATGGTCTTCATCAAGCACCTCGAGCCTGGTATGAGACACTGTCTACCTACCTGCTGAACAACGGGTTTAGACGGGGTTTGATCGATTGTACCCTCTTCATCAAAGAAAAAGGTGAAGATCTTCTGTTGGTACAGGTATACGTCGATGACATTATCTTTGGTTCTACCGATGATAAGTTATGCAAGGAATTTGAGAAGGTGATGCAAGATCGATTCGAGATGAGTGCGATGGGTGAAATGACGTTCTTCTTGGGTTTGCAAGTTAATCAGTCCGAATCTGGAATTTTTATCCATCAAACCAAGTACATCGGAGACATCTTGAGCCGGTTCCAGATGTCCGATTCAAAGCCAATTTCTACTCCTCTTCCGCAGAATCACGGGATTACTCCGGATGAAAAAGGGGAAGCTGTGGATTCTTCACTTTATCGTGCTATGATTGGATCCTTAATGTATCTCACCGCATCAAGACCCGACATTATGTATCCAACGTGCCTTCTCGCCAGATACCAAGCGAATCCGAAGGTCTCTCACTATGCTGCTGTCAAAAGGATTTTTCGTTATCTGAAGGGTTGCCCTGACACCGGGTTATGGTACCCTAAGGATGATAACTTCGATCTCAAGGCTTACAGTGATTCTGATTTCGGCGGCTGCAAGAAAGATGGAAAATCAACTACAGCAGGATGTCAGTTCTTAGGCAATCGCCTAGTCACTTGGCAGTGCAAGAAGCAGACATGTGTGGCTACGTCTACATGTGAAGCGGAATACATTGCTGCGTCTAGTTGCTGCTCCCAGGTTCTATGGATCCAACAACAGATGCGGGACTATGGTTTTGAATTCCTAACTACTCCTATTTATGTTGATAATTCTGCTGCCTTACAGATCACTAGAAATCCTGTGCAGCATTCAAAGACTAAGCACATCGAAATTAAGTATCACTTCATACGTGATTGCTTTGAGAAAAGGCTAATCGATGTTGCTTACGTCCACACTGATGACCAACGTGCCGACCTTTTTACCAAAGCATTTGACAAATCAAGATTTGACTATTTATTATTGGTAAATGGAATTAAGGTCAAGCAAGAGTAAAACCAACATCGGAAAATCATTTTTGTAAATACCTTTGTGTTTTAAATTTATCTTAGTTTGTTGATTTTAGGGGGAGTAAAATTTGAAAAATCCAAAAACATTGAAAAATTTTAAAAACACAAAAACAATAGAAAAACAAAAATGAGTTTCCTGGCGAGCAAAAGAGAAAATGATGGTACATCAGTGGTTTGTCTAAACCTCTTTAAATCTTAAATGAAAAATGATAAGCAGCTCTATATAAGATGTATCGATAGGCTCACAATCATTTTAAAGTGTGCAGGGTGATATAAACTTAAATCGACTGAAGACTGGGTGGGAACCATTCATTGGCATATGGTCTTAGTACCGAAATTTCGTTTGAGAGATTGCCGAGGTTCTGAGATATTCGGTCTTTATGCTGCTTATCATCTGGGTATCATGGTTGTATCTTTTACCGAAAAATAACGGGGACGCAAGTCTAGATCTTCCATGATACCATACATACGTGTACATACTGCATACGACCTCAATAAGTGATAAACAATCACATGTCCCTCAAATAAGTGATAAAATATCACATTCATCCGGGAGTCAAGTTCGTCTCTCTGCTGTACGAAAGTACTGACCTGTTCACGGACTTGCTCCTGTGCCTTCATGCATCTGAAAATCAAGTTCCTCATCAATAAGTGATTATATCACATAGGGCTTGTTTTCAAATTCAAATAAGTGACTTGTTCACATTTTATATACGGTCAAACAGATGATAATCGGTATACTCACCGGTAAGATGAACTCTCGTGCATACCTTGATACGGGAATGTGTCGTGACGTGGATGAACACCGGTCGGTAAGTATAAATCCTACCTTAACGTATCCCCTCGCCATGATTACAAATGATAAGTTGAGCTTAAGTGGATAACAATACCGATAATCGTTATAGGATGCTTATCTAAATGTTAACTAATTGAACAAAGAGAGCGTTTTTACATGACCATACACTGATATGATTCTCTTACCCTCGAAACTCGCAAAAAGAATGTCTGTAAATATTTATTTAATGCTTTCAGTTTCTGCATCTTTGTATATATTTATTTACTGCTTTCAGTCGTTACATTTGAAATATTCTAAAATACCAAAAAGATTTTAGGTGTGTTTTAATATAAACTTTCTAAAAACCAAAAAGATTTTATTTCTATTTTATTTTAGATCGTACGATGTTGGTACTCGATCAGATACCTGGCAAGCCGAGATACTTCATAAAACTGACCTTTGCAGAACTTCATAACGGGCAATTTTTCAAAACGGTCGTTTTTGAAAACTTTTAAGAATTTGAAGGGTTTGATTTGCAAATTCCCAAAATCCAAAGCGACTAAATCTTCATAAATGGTCAGAATTTGCAAGTTTTTGAAAGTTAAAAACTAAAATTGATAAATTTGTTAAACTTTCAAACTGTCGGACGGTGATTGATTGAACAATGGTCACATGTGTGTCGCTTGCTTATGATATTCCAGGCAGTTGTTCTCATTACGCGTTTAGATTTCTTGCATGTGCAGATTCTAAAGGCAAGGAGAACATGGTCGATGACAAGCTTCGGAATGAAGACACGACGTGAAGGCACTCAAGTGATGAAGATGATCGAGTTGCCGCTGACCATCATCAACACCACAAGGATCTCAACTTGTAAAGATCAAGACTTTCACGAGCATAACTCAAGGGGGAGCTTATGTTAAGGGGGAGTTTGTCAACACACTTCCTACATGCAACGGGGAGTTTGTTGATACACTTTCTGCTTTGAAGGCGTGAAGACTTTAAAGATCCTCTGACATTGAAGACTTAAAAGGACGTCAAAGACTTGAAGACACGAAGATCGAGACAAAGCTACAGCCAAGGGGGAGTTTGTTGGTGCACTTATGTCTGTACTTTGTCTGTATTTCGTCATGATACAAAACGATGTCTTGTGTTAGTCTGGGTTACGTCTTAGGTTTGTTATTATGTGTGTTCGATGTAAGTTTGACCAAGTCAACCATCCTCCTGGTTTGACTTGGCCAAACAGTTAACACATGTTTTGTAAGGTGTGTGTGTCGAAGGATGAGTCATCGAAGGATTGTTTAGATCCTTCGATGAGCTCGAAAGATAACCTTCGATGGATGTTGTCGGACTTCGAAGGATAACATCCTTCGAGGTATATGTGGATCTTTCGATAGGTTTCAGATCGATAGATGATCCTTCGATCAGTCTATCTGATCCTTCGACCATACGAGCTGAAATGGGTATATATACTCATGTAGTGTGTTCACTTCATTAGAGACAAGAGAGGTGAAAGGTGTGTGAGAAGTCTTGTAGAGAGCATTCTGCTGAGAGCACACACACACGAGAGAGAGAGTTTGCAAAACACATTTGTAAACATTGAGCTTGTAACCGAACCTTTCATACGTATTAATACAAGTGGTGTTAATCGGTGAAGATTGTGTGTTGTGTTTGTGCTTGTTCTATCTTGGTTTGCATGCTAGCTTGGATTCCGCACTTGCTAGTGTGTTAGACATAACAAGGATTAGGTTGAACCTCAACCTCCGAGGGACCTACAATTTCCTTCACCGTAAAGCAGACAAGTCTCACCGTAACACTTTCAAGATCACCGTAAATTACGGTGATACCGTAATTTACGGTGGAGGCGACGGACAAATCGTAACTGCCTCATTAAAATCATTTTTATTGTGTCTTTTCAAGTATTCTCATCATTGGTCGGTTTTGGAGCATCCTAGGGGCGATTTTGGCTGTTGGTACTTGGTTGCAAACAATTTCTAACATTTGGTTTATGTTTTCGATTCATATGAACACTAAACTTGTTTTTATGATGATTCACCAAGCTATGTCTGGCTAAACTTATGGTGATCTTCCTGAATTGAAGGTTTGTCTATGACTTTTGTGTTCGGATTCGTATTTCTAGAATAATAGACTTGCAATGCATTTGTTTATTATGGTGTGTGAATGTTTGTTTGTAAATTGTTGATTGATGTTATAATCATATCCTAAATCGTACGTTCTTGGTGTTGTTAACAATCGAGATATCACGGGAGGGATTAGGGTTAGATATTAATCAATTGGTTATCGGGTAACAACCTCGCGTTTTCATAATCCGAGTACTTAGTTCCCTTTTATCACAACAAACAATCATACATGAATCATGTCTATGTGATTCTTTCTAGTGAATTCAACACAATTGTTAAAAGCAAACCGGAAGTTTAGGATGATCGCTTTCTCTTAATCTGCTTAACAACCAATTTTGATTCGCAATTAGTTATTAATTTAGTTTTCTAAAATCAAAACAATCAACTCTTGAATTTTAATTTCTGCAATTTTAGTTTAATCTTAGTTTAAGTGCAAAGCTAAATAATCGCCATACTTTCCACATACTCCCTGAGTTCGATACCCTATTACCGCTATCTATAGTTGTTTTTGGGATTAAATTTGCGTGACCCACGACAATCACGTCAAATTTTGGTGCCGCTGCCGGGGAGTAGTGCGCAACGTGTGTTATTTGTGATCTTTCTTAGGTTTGTTATTTTTCTGGTTTACGCTGGGTGTGTTAGTGTGCAGGTATTGACAGGTGCATGCATACTAGGAGCTCTCACAAGCTTTCGCCATTAGCATTTGATCCGGAAATCGAACGAACTTTGCGAGCAAACAGAATTTTGTTAAGGGAAAACACAATTAGCGGTTCACCAACAACACCAACTACACCAATCACACCAATCCGATACATGGATCCACCACAACCACCACCCACTACGGGTGAACCTACTCCACCATTTATACCAACATCCATTCAACCTTCACCAAATACCACCATGCCCAGTTCTACTACCGAATTTACTTCACCATTTGATATCCCACCACCCAATACTACATTACCTACCACTACTCAAACTGAACCTACCCTTACATTTAGCCCTGCTTCTACAATTCCACCACCCACCCATTTCTTCCCAGCTTCAGGTCAATCATCATCCACCTATACATTACCACAAGGCTCAACTGTTATTCATGCTACTTCATCATTTGGAGCACCAAACCAGTCAGGTTTTCAATACTCATCTATTCCATTTGGGCCATCATCGGGGGGTATAAAAGGAGATGGATATGAAGAAGGATATGAAGATTTCGAGGGTTATGAGGAAGAGGGTTATGCTTATGTGGGTAGTGGAGATCAAGGGGAGTTGACTTATGTACCTGGTCAAACGCAAAGAATGTCAAGTGTTGGTGGAATGCCACAACAACAACAACAACTCATACCACAACACATTCGACCAAGGCCACAAGGGCCACCAATGCAACGCCCTATACCATTGCAACAAATTCAGCCACAAAATGTTCAACCACAATTTCAGAGACCAATTCAACAACCACCGATGCCCCAACAACAAGTTCAACAACCACTTGCACCACAAGGGCCTATGCAAAGGCCAATTGGTCCTATTCGTCCAAGGGGTCGGTTGGGTGTACCAAGAAGACATCTTAGAGAACACGCAAGAGGCATTGAAGCGCATTTTAGGCCGGTAATCACTCACAATCCTTCACCGGTAGTTATCCCTCACAATAATCAAGGGAGAACATTTGAAGTGAGAACCAATTCGCTACAAAGCTTGCCAAAATATAAAGGTCTAGCAACGGAGGAGCCTTACTTCCATTTAGAGGCTTATGATTCGATTTGCAACACTTTTGGTAGTCAAGGATTTTCGGCCGATGATGTCAAATTGGTATTGTTCCAATTTTCCTTGGAAGATAAGGCGAAAAAGTGGTTCTACACACTACCTTCGACATCCATTTATACATGGGCGGAGATGCAACAAATATTTTTAGATGAATTTTACACCGCTCAAAAGACCAACGATGCTAGAAAGGGGTTGAGGAGCTTCCAACAACAACATGGTGAGATGTTCCATGAGGCGTTTGAACGATTCAATATGATGATAAAGAATTGCCCTCACCATGGGATTGAACTTTGGGAGTTGATGAATGCTTTCCACGAGGGGTTGAGTGCCGAAGATGCTCGCGATTTAATGTCCATTACCGGTGGAACTTTTGGCACAAATTATGAAAATGATGATTGGGAGTTCTTAGAGAATATGGCAATTACATCAAAGAGAAAGGCTCAAGCATCGAGGAGAGCGCGACCGGCCATTGCCCGACCTCAAGTGCATGCAATAGATGATGGTAATGTTCAAACTACTAACCAAATTTATGATGTTTGTGCTTTGTGTAATGAAATAGGTCACGCGGCTGAAAATTGCCAAGGAATGGTGGAAGGGCAATATGAAGAGGTGCATGCGGTTCAAGGTCAAGGACAAGGAGGGGGTGGTAGAAACTATAACAACATGAATTCTAATACATACCACCCCGGGTTGAGGAACCACCCAAATTTTCGCTATGGGAACCCCTCAAATCAAGCTAACCCGAATTTCCAAGGAAACCAAGGATTTCAAAGGCAATATCAAACGGGTCAAAGCTCTTCGGGTGGAAATGAGATGATGGAGATGTTGAAGGCGATCCAAAGTGAAATGCAACGAATGAACCAACGTGATGAGGTTCGGATGCAAAAGGACGAGGTTCGTGACAAAAGCATCCAATCGTTGACCACTCAAATGGGTCAACTTGCAAGTGACGTGGCGATATTAAAGAAAGCAAAAGGCCAGCTACCGAGTGATACGGTGCCAAATCCCAAGAACATAAAAAGTGTTAACATCAATGTGGTAAGCACCGTTCCTAGTACCGAATTTAATGAAAAATGTCTAACTTCTTCGTGTCAAGTGAATGCAGGTTTGGAAAAAGATGCCGAAGTCGAGAATGATAAAGAGTATGGAGTGTCAATCGTGCCTATCCGTGTGGGAAATTAAAAATCCCTCACGCATTGTTGGATTACGGGGCAAGCATGAGTGTGCTACCAAGCGATCTATACGATATGTACGAATTTGGTCCACTCGAAGGTATAGACACCATGGTGAGCTTGGCGGATGGTAGTTGGAGGCGTCCACGGGGAATGGTTAGGAATATTAAGATTCAGTTGGGAGAATTTGAATACCCGGTGGATTTCCTAGTTTTGGACTATGCTTCTACCAATATGGCATCACAACAAAGGGTAAGTTTAGGTTGACCGTTTCTATACACAGCAAATGCTCAAATTAATTGTAGAGACGAGATTATTACCATGACCGAAAAGAACCGTAGGTTATATTTTGATGTTCAAACTAGAGAGATTAGTTATGAGTCCATTGAGAGGAAGGGTGGTGAGTCTAGTGATTGTATGAAAAATGTGTTACCACGAATGAGAAAAAAGCACCCACCGGACCGTGAAGAAACATATATGGGTGCGAGCAAGAGTGTATTTGATTACCCACCGAGTCAAAACAAGATAGATGTATTTTGTTCAATGGCACAAGGAAGTGACGGAGATGGCAGGAACCGATTCTTTGAGCCACCATAAATGGGGGTGGTTCGGTTTGGCTGAAGACTCAAAACTTAGCGATGCTCGGGAGGCAACCCGGGGTTTTATATTGATCTTGTTGTTTTTATCTTTCTATGTTTCAGGGCCATGGCGACATTCAAGTGTGGGGAAGATGTACGGATATTTGGGTGAAGGTGGTGATAGGAAGTCGGATTATCTACAACATCTGTTGTGGTAAACTTCACCAGGTCGATGTACTCTTTCCTTAGTCTTGTTGTGTTCTTTAGCTTTGAAATATTGGTAGTTAGTTTGTTTGGTGGTGTCATGTTTTAAAAAAAATGAAAAAAAAATATAAAATGAAAAGTACAAAAAGAAATTTGTGATTTGAGTGGAGAAGCTTTTTTGTTGATGTTGAATGAATCTTAGTGATCAAAGCCTTCCAAAACCATACATTGGGGTCAATGTATCCCAAGTGTGGGGATGGGGGGAATTTTTTGGGAGTTTTAAAAATTTTGTAAATCCGAGCGAAAATTGTTAAAATTTGAAAGCTTGATATTGTACTATTTGACACACCGACACCCACTCCTAGTCTTTTCTTGGTGAGGATTTGAGCCCCACATGATTGTTATTGATATTTCATTGTTTGAGTGGCGGTGTGTGTTGTGTGTTAATAGAACTTGTGTGTGAATACTTGTTAAATCCTAGAATTAGCATGCTTTTGAAAATGATAGGGGGACTTTTAGGAAGCCTCGTCTAGATGTGTGAGAGTGCGGGATTGGTGGGTTGGACCTCATACGTTACATATATGAGCTTGGTATTGTGAGGGGTGGGGGTTTGGTCCTTAGACCATTCGATTGTGACCCGAGCCTACTTCCTACAAAAATTTTACCCAACTTGACCCGGTTTTATAGTGATTAGTGATTGTTTCGTAGTATGTAATGTTGTTTGATGTTAAAAAAAAAAGAGAAAGAGAAAAAAAAATATTGTATTTAGTTGCAATAGTAGTTGAAAATGTTGAAGAAGTTGTGTATATATTTGATGGTTGCTTTGTTTAGTGGTAGAAATAAAAACCGGGTCAAATCAATTAGCTCTTTCATATGTATTCCACTATTTTCCTACCTTTACACCTAGTCCCGTTGAAACCCGCAAGTCCCTTTGATTCTAAAGCATGTTAGATATTTGTTAGGAGGAAACTTGATTTGTATACAAGCTTATTGTCGCACACACACACACACGCATGGAGTAGTTTAGCATTATGCTAATAATTCTTGTAACCGAGAGATTTTCGTGAGGGGTGTGTCTCGTGGTATGATTGAAGGTTAGTAAAAGGACGATACATTTTAGCTTGGTTTGCATGTTTGATCGCTTGTGGTTTTGAAATAGTTTTTGAATGGGTTGCTTGGGACAAGCAACGGGTAAGTGTGGGGATGTGATGGGTGGTCCGTAGGACGACCCTTAAATGAGCTAAATATGTGCATATCCCATATTTTACACGGTTATGTATCGTGAATGTGATAACTACGAGTGTTCGTGTGTTTTGCAGGTAAATCGCTTAATTCGGTTAAATTGGAACGCGAAGGCTACGGTTGAAAATTAAATGGCATCGTGACTTTGTGATTCAAAGAATTAAAAGGACATCATCATTGAGAAAGTGGCACAGACATGCAGGACTGTTGATTGGACCACTTTTATTAAATCATCATCTTACACAAAGCCATTTAGAGTATTTGACGCACACATGGACTTAAAGTCAAAGTGACACAACATAATCATCACATATTGATGGCAGCTCGCATTCACGTGACTTTTGGGCCGCCATATTGACTTTGAGGGTTGTTGGGCCGACTTTTGGGAGCAAAAGGGCTGCCAAAAAAGGAATACACATGCATACTTTTCAAGTGGGCCAACAACAATTAATTGTTTTGGACAACAAATAACATCGATTGGCAGATCTTGGGCTACGAATTCATCCCACAGTTCACAAAAGTCAACAACAATAGTTAATCATCATCAGAGACATCACGTGCATATTGGGTTTTGGATCCATTCATCATTTAATAAACAACATCATCATTATCTTAGTGGACAACTTGGACTTCTTGACAAGCATCATCATTAAAATAGAGTGGGCGGCACATGTGAAGAGGCAAACATCAACAACACGTGACTTGGGGCGGTGATACAATACACACGCATACATTGAGGGCCGCCACATATTCACATAATGGATTTGTTTGATTGGGCCGCACATGGGCGACAAACATAGTGGGCGGCAGCATTGGTGAGGCACAAAGACAAGTGATTTTGGCCATTTCCTTCACCGTAAAGCAGACAAGTCTCACCGTAACACTTTCAAGATCACCGTAAATTACGGTGATACCGTAATTTACGGTGGAGGCGACGGACAAATCGTAACTGCCTCATTAAAATCATTTTTATTGTGTCTTTTCAAGTATTCTCATCATTGGTCGGTTTTGGAGCATCCTAGGGGCGATTTTGGCTGTTGGTACTTGGTTGCAAACAATTTCTAACATTTGGTTTATGTTTTCGATTCATATGAACACTAAACTTGTTGTTATGATGATTCACCAAGCTATGTCCGGCTAAACTTATGGTGATCATCCTGAATTGAAGGTTTGTCTATGACTTTTGTGTTCGGATTCGTATTTCTAGAATAATAGACTTGCAATGCATTTGTTTATTATGGTGTGTGAATGTTTGTTTGTAAATTGTTGATTGATGTTATAATCATATCCTAAATCGTACGTTCTTGGTGTTGTTAACAATCGAGATATCACGGGAGGGATTAGGGTTAGATATTAATCAATTGGTTATCGGGTAACAACCTCGCGTTTTCATAATCCGAGTACTTAGTTCCCTTTTATCACAACAAACAATCATACATGAATCATGTCTATGTGATTCTTTCTAGTGAATTCAACACAATTGTTAAAAGCAAACCGGAAGTTTAGGATGATCGCTTTCTCTTAATCTGCTTAACAACCAATTTTGATTCGCAATTAGTTATTAATTTAGTTTTCTAAAATCAAAACAATCAACTCTTGAATTTTAATTTCTACAATTTTAGTTTAATCTTAGTTTAAGTGCAAAGCTAAATAATCGACATACTTTCCACATACTCCCTGAGTTCGATACCCTATTACCGCTATCTATAGTTGTTTTTGGGATTAAATTTGCGTGACCCACGACAATCACGTCAAATTTTGTCAGATAATGGCATAACAGGGGGCGTAGTCCACAAAAACGGCTCGCCTGATGGTAAAAATCATGGTGCAGTAGGTGGTGCAACATGAGGAAACTGTGACAGAAACAGAAAAGATGATGACAGTACGGGTGGAACAGAAACATGTGGCTGCCTCGATGAACCCTCTCCAGGACGAGGTGGTGGTATATCCTGTAGGAATGTGATGGGAAGATCAGTGCAATGGACGTCAGTGGTGTGTTGGTGAAACAATGGAATCTCAGTAGGTGCAGAAATAGGTGCTACGGGAGGAGTGACGGGTATCACAAACGGTGGGTAATCATCATCGTCGATCCACCCGTTGAGGGTGTCGGCGTATCGAGGGTCAACATGTGTGGCGAACGGTGCATGATCAGCATGCACAGGGGCTGAAACAGGTACTACAGGTGCAACAATGGGTGCCTCAATAACAGGATCATCCACCAATGGTGGTGCAACAACGGGAAGGTCAGCAATAGGTATATCATCAACAAGTGGTGCAATGGCCGGTGCACCCATATCAGGCGGTACAACAACTGGGCATCATCAAGAACAGGGCCATGGTCAACAACAGGCTCTGGTGCTATGACGGGCTCAGGGTCGTCAAGGTCCATATCAAAATCGGCAGGAATGTCAAACAACGGATAAATGGGAGCCACTGGCGCCTCTAAGGGCTGGTCCATATGAATAAGCTCGATCTCATGATCAGGATCGAAATCAGGGGGAAAAACTAGATCAAAATCGTCATCGACCTCATGGTCAAACTCAAACTCGTGTGACGGACCAGGTGCAGCTGACATCGCCATGTCGGGGTCGGCGTCAGGAGAGTGATGCTGCACACCCTGGTCGTGCAAGGACGCGGATGCCATAGACTCCAACGAGTCTGGGACAGGTGAACCAAGAGGAAGCTCCTCTACAGGGACCTCAGCAATAGGAAGGATAGCATCAACATCGATCGGGGCCCCACCCTCATAGTTGTCCTCAGGGGGACCCTCATCGAATAGATCAATGTCGTCATCAGATACGACATCGAGTGGAACATCCACCAGGGGAAAGCAGCAAGCGGTACGGGAGCAGGGATCACCGCAAGAGGTAAATCCCCAGCAGGAATGCCATCAGCAGGCTGAATCTCAACTCTGATGTCTGGCAGAGCGAACGGCTGAAAATCATCGTCATCTGTACTCGTGGTGTCAGACGTGTAGACGTCTCCCTCTGATGGTATCTCATCGTCTGACACAACTACCATGGGGTCCACTGTGTCTGATACTCCTGTGTCGGAAGAAGAAACCATGGTGTCTGTAACACAACCACACATATGCACATATATCAATCATGAAGTCAGATAAACATGTAAGTCACAATAATGCAAACAAGCAATCCTCCTAGTCTTCCCAGACTACCCCTCCAAACCTCTCAGCCTCTCAGACTAACTACCTGGTCTCTAAGACCAACCTCCCAGTCTCTAAGACTAAACCTCCCCAATCTCTAAGATTGAACCCCTCAGTCTCTAAGACTGAACCTCCCTAGCCTCTAAGGCTAAACCTCCCTCAGTCTCTAAGACTGAACTCCCTCAGTCTCTAAGACTGAAATATAATTTTTGAAAAGTGTATTTGTGCCTTTTTGTTTGTAAAAATATTTTGTACCCTGGATCTGGACGTTTAGTGTATGCAATGTAAAAATGTTTTCGTGAGAGCCCTGGTGATCATAGTCTAGACTCGAGAGAGAATCCTAGTTCGCTATGATCGAGGCTCTGATACCAAGCTGTCACACCCTGGCTTTTGCGGAAGCGTGGGTTTATTTGGTGTGACTTCTTAATATCATAGCACAATCATAACAATGCTATATGAAAATAAAACACATGATAGTCATCCATTCATTAAGTTTTAAAAGTTACCACAACATCATTGTTTAAAAAGTCGACCCATAAACAATATACAACCATGACGTAATTAAAACATGTTCAAACGACACCACAAAAGACGTGAAATAAAAACCATGGTTTAAAGACGTGTAACCCGTCTAGGAAAGGGTCACACCTCCTAAACCCGGATGACATCATTATTCCCTACGCAGCTTGACATGATTGCACACATCGCCAGATCCACTAATTTCCTGAAATACATGTAATTTGAAAAATCAACAAAAGTTGAGCAAGTTCAGGTAAAAGTGAGTATGTATAAACCTTTAAAGTACGTCCCAATGTATAAATCGTTAAGGTATGTCCCAAAGTATAAATTGTTAAAGTACGTCCCAATGTATAATTGTCCCTGGTATGTAGCAATTAAGGAAAAAGAGATCACCAATGGGTTGCAAGGCCACTGGTATGTGTGAAATGATGCAGGAAAACTCAAACCTAGCAAATTTGTACCGGGCCTCGGTTGTAAGACACAGTCACCTCTATGGGTCGCCCCTGGCCTCATGGGTGTGGGCTCGCTACACCCAAATATATCTATCAATCTTGTGTCCCTCGGTCCTAACAATGAGGATTAATGGCTTTAAGTGTTGTACCCACCACTCACATGATCTGAACGTCCCAACCCTCCTCAAGCTAACCATACCAGGTATAAAAATGTCCTAAATAATTGTAACATGTATTTCACCCCCGAAGTTATAAAACTGAAAACAGTTAAGAGAAAAGGGGGACATGAAGTCACAGAAGTGTGTATCCTGTAACGTCAATCTCAAACTTGATCCGCTACGCGACGACCTACACGTACTAATGCCTATTAGACGGATAGGCCGTGCCTTGGCTTAGGGTTTAACGTTTTTGGAAAAATAGTTAGGCAACTATTTCATATTCACACTTCTTAATTATTTTATAAGTGTATTTCCTTCCCAAGGATGGGGGTATTTATACATGTACTCTTGTAATTCCGAAAAATATATTTTAAGTCTCGAAAAAATATATTTTAATCACTTGTCTAAAACATCTTAATTCCAAAATATATATTTTTCCCAAAAATATTATATTTTACTTCATATTTTTTCCCAAAATAATACTTTACAAAAAATATACGTATAAGAGTATTTTTCTGAAATATACATAAGTTACGTTTTAGCGCTTCGTAATACAACAATACTTGTGTAACTTAAATATTTATTTTGTGAGAGTTTTTGTATTATCTTGGAGTCGTAATTTTTATGGTGTCATAAGTTATATTATTTTTACCCTAAAAATAATATATCTAGTTCACATAATAAACGAACAATCACACAAGAGTTTTTGTAATAAATATATATTCTAAATATATATTTATCAAATTTTATTTACGAAGATCAACCTCCGGCACTTAGTATTTTTGTAATAAAATCATGGCGAAGTTTATTTTGAAAATAAATTTAGAAATATATTTGTAGACACTTACTAGAAAAATATTTTCTAAGTGTTGGATTTTTAGGAAAATTTCGCCAGAGTTTCCTTTGTAAACGGAGGCGTCCATGCTTTCTAGCATATCATTTTCTTTTGTAAAAATCATTCAATCAATTCTCAATCAACGACATATAACCTTTATTTACCAAACTAGCCAAAAACAAGCATAATCATAAACTTATGAACTTGAGGATTTATAAAAACATGTAGTAACTTACTAGCACACTTAGTAAGTCTTGTTACCTTTAAAAATATGATTGGTTCTTTAAAAACTTTATTTTTAAAGAGTTTATATTCTCACAACTTCTAGTCACATTTTCTGAAAATATTTCTTTGTGAAATTTTCTTGTTACCCAAGTGTTCCTACACTTGTTTATCCACTAAAAATGGGTTTAGTTTATGTAAGATCCGAGTTTTAACAAAACTCGTACTTTTCACTTGGTTCTTTCGAAAAACCACTTATAGATCTTTAGATCTACAAGTTTATAACTTATTTTGGCCTTTATTTTTCAAGAAACTTTCAGTTATTCAAGTTCATAGTTATGTGTGGATGATTTCATTATCCTACACATTTCTATCTTTCACATCTTGCTAGTTCATGTCTTTAAACATGATCTAGCAAGTCTATATGATGAACCATATCATTTTATCTAGTAAACAACAATCAACAAACATAACAACATAAGAACAACATGATTTCATCATTTCTTTAACCATACTACATCTCATAGTTAGTTTATGTCAAGACTTTGTTTATGTTCTTTAGAGTTCTTATATTTTCATCATTCTTTTCACTATTATCCAACAAAAATATGAAGAGTATGAAGATCTAAGGCACTTACTACTAGCACAAGGCTAGGGGAGTTCAAGAGTGTAAATGTGATGGATAAAAGAAAACGAGAGCGGTCCTTGAGCTTCCGAACACACCAAGCTTGTTTGTATGATCACTAACACTCTTGGATGTCCTTAGATTGCTTGAAGTGAAACTTGAAAGTGGTGATGGTGGGTGGTTGGTTCTCGGCCAAACAAGAGAAGAAGGAGAAGAGAGAGTTGAGGTTTGAAAATGTGTTGCAAATGATTTGTTATAACCCCAAGTGCCTTCTTATAATCCAAGTTTTACCATTAACCCTTGTGTATTATGCTCTATAATCCACCAACACAATCCAATAGAATAATAAAAAAAATCAATGGGTGGGTCACCCAATATGGTCGTCGCCAGGGGGGGGTATGGGGTTGGTTTCTAATGATCTAGTTACAAACTAGTTAGATTTATATGTTAAGTTAGTGTGTTATGATGTGTAATATAATATAAGGTGTGTTAGGGTGTTCGGGGACCCTAACTAGCTCAGAAAAATAAAAACAATGTGTTTAACAATATTTTTGTGTTCCGGGTATAGTCTGGTTGTTCGGTTGGGTGTTGTCCGTTAAAGTGCTAAATTAATCCATAAAGTGTCTTTTATATTACTTTTAGTAACACATTTAATTCCCAACACTTTGGAAAGTATCTAGGACTAGTTTGTCAAGTTTTTGCACTTTATTAGCATAGTTAAATGCTGAATTTTTATTAATTAGTGCAGAATTCTGCATTTAAAGTGTGTTATAGGCACTTCCCGGCACTGTAACTATCTCCTAGTGACGCAGTTTTATGGTCCTCACTTCCCTACACTCCCTACCAGTGTAGTATTCTATCTCTGGCTCATACTGGCCTCAAAAACATTGTCTGTCTAGGTGCTGGCATTGTCAGCATGTCTCTGGGTTATCCGCTCACTGTGCTAACTGTGCTTTGTGCATCATGGTTGTCACTAATGTTTGTGTGTAATAAATGGAGTGACAGTATGAAAGGTGATGCATGTGTATGTATGTAACAGAATCAGAAAGCAGTTTAATCACAGTTGTAATCAAGCACAGTCATTAAGCACAAATTAGATATTAATTAACTGTACGGATACCTGAATTTGTGAGGGTTGTCACGATGATTAAGGAAGTGCAGCACTCTTATACACTCCATAACCAAGGTTATTGTGACATTGTAAGATCTTTAATATATATCTCATTCTTGCATATCATAGTAGAGTTCTTTGGTAGCCATTAACCCCATTTCAACATATGGTTCTTTACTTAGCAATACTATTTTTCACAATATCAAAGAAATTTTTAAGTGTATTTGTAGATCTCATCATTGCGGTAGGCGGAAATTTCAGTATAATTTGTTTATATGTTTTAACGACGTCCTGAACTTTGTACCGATTGAAAGTGTTGTGTTAATCGGGATTGTTCATGAGTCAAAAAGGTTCACAGGGCAGCTGGTTGAACGGGTCACTTGGGTTTAGGGGTGTGAATTTCTGACACGACCCGAAAACCCGACACGAACCTAACACGAAATTCACGGGTTTAGGTTTAGTCTAAATAGGTTCGGGTAGTTTTAGCTTGAACCCGTTTAGGTTAACGGGTCGGGTACGGGCCAACTTGGTCGGGTTGGCAGGTTGACCCGTTTAACACATTTATACTATATTATATTTTTTACAATATATTTTACGTCATAAATTAAATGGGGTGTGTATTTTATGCCATGATTATAACTTAAAAAGAGAAATTAACATACATTTTATACTTTAAATATGATATTATTATATACATTTGTGTTTTTTAAGTAAATTTTAATTTTAATATATTAATTTCAAAAAAAAAAGTTTGGGTTGAACAAGTCGTGTTCGGGTCAACCTACGAAACTTCGGGCCAGGTTTGGGATTGGGTAAAATTTTTGGGTTCGGGTCGGGTTAAATCCGCCAACCCGTGAACAAAACCCGTTTAGCACCCCTACGTGGGTTATGGGTCACTGATGTTGAGATAATTCAAACATTACATGATAACAGTGGAGTTGAATGGCAACTGGGTTAAACACAACAGTAACATGTTTCAAGTATTTTTAGAGAGTTATATTTATCTTTTTATATTTAGGAGATTGACACGATTAGGTATGTGATGATCTTAACAACCCTGACATACTTGTCTAATTTTGTTTTTGAAAAACATATATTTTCTTTTCTTTTGTTATGGGGTATAAAAACTGAATTTTGAAATCATTTGGACTAGAACAAAGAGTGCAGGTTCTCCACAAGCAGAGAGATAAGATTAAGATATGGGGGATCTTTACGCATTGGACTTCGATGGAGTTCTTTGCGATAGTGTCGGAGAAACCGCCATCTCCTGTGTTAAGGTACTGTTTCATTTTCACACTCACATTGTATTTTGTGTGTGGATGATGTATGTACATATATGTTCATTGACCAAACAATGATTGTTCGACTACAGGCAGCCAAACTGAGATGACCTGAATTGTTTGCTAGCGTCGATTCATCACTGGAAGATTGGTTTGTTGATCAAATGCCAATAGTACGCTTGTTTTTAGCTCAAAATTCTTTTATTTATTGCTAGAATGGTTAGTTTATATGCCTTATATTGCATCTCATATTGTGGCAGTTGCGGAAGTCAACTGCAGAATTAAAACGTTATGAGCAAGGAATTCAGTTATGTTAGTTAGTTAGTTAGTTAGTTAGTTAGAAAACAGTTAAATAACTTTCGTATTCTAAGGGTATAAATATCCACTAATGTCTTCATTTGTACGTGTGAAATTAGAAGTTTACATTGTATATTTTCTTTGTCTATGTTTCACCAGACGAGTCCATGTACATATTTTGTGCATACACAAACTCACAGTTGTTCATCCTATGTTCGTGAATGTTAATCGATCCCCGATCCGACAATAATCAGTGGGGCCAATTGTCGGGCTGTGATTTTGTTATGGTTTCCTTTGTTTAGCTGGACAGAGTCTTGGTTTCTCTTTTGCTTGGCTGTTGTAGCAAATGAAAATGTACCAAACATCTCGACTTGGTGATATATTCATGCCCGGTATTATCGACTCCGCAGCAACGCGCGGGTCTGCCACTAGTAATTAATAAAACTTCAAATAAAAAGTTAAAACAAAAGTGTGATTTATACCAATTTTTTAGTCTATACATTTATGTGTATTGAAATACCAAGTCATTTTTGGTCAATTGTTTGTTCTATCATTATATGATTCTATCTCAATTGCAGTAGTTCTGTGTTCTTATTTTTATGAAGTTCATTTGTTTATCATCAACTCAAACATATTTTAGACAAACATTTTGTACTTGACTCATGATAAAAAAACTTTAACTAAACAGAATATCATATATTGAACGATAAGAACCTAATTTCCTCTTTTCTTTTATTTATTAATTCTGCATCTCAAATAACTGGATTAGACAAAGACAAGTTATTCATGAGCAAGCTATAGATTGGTTCGATAATTTGAAAGGAAATTGAGTTTCCCATGCGTAGATGAAGTGAAGGCTATTTCTAGGATTTATCCGCTGCACGACGCACACATCACCCTGTTTTACGATGACTTTAGGATCAATTTCTATGTGGGATTGGAACCCTTTACAATCTAAATATGCTTCTAGAATGACACAAGGGCTGGTGTTTTCAAGTGTCACGTCCCACTCTCCTGATGCACGTGTTGGCACTTGATGGATGGTGAGGTTGAAATCTTGACCGTAAACATCTATAGGATTGCACACAATATATTAATGAACATACATGATCCAAAATAAGAATTGAAAACAATGTTAGTCTAATTCTAAGTATACCTATGCACATAAAGGATGATCAAAAATAAGAATTGAAAACAATGTTAGTTTAATTCTAAGTATACCTATGCACATAAAGGAAATGAAGGCAAGTAAACAAATGTGTTTGACGATGGATTCCATAGGGTTGTTGTGTTGTGTTTGATGCTTAATTGATGATGAAAATAGTTAACAAACTCACCTATTTATATTCACACATAAATAAATAAATTTTCGGTTTTAGAAATCAGATTTAATAATTTTTTGGTTTCATGTTATAACTTATAAAGAAGAATTAAATGTTTTCAATAATAAACCGCAAATAAATCAATAGTCTGTTATAACTTATAAAGAAGAATTAAAAGTTTTCAATAAAACTTGTGTTTTTCGATATCGCGTGTTGCGCGGATATTAATTCAAAAAAAATCACTTGGGTAGGCTTTGCACTACGTACAACAAAATAAGTCTACAACGGACACTAATTTTCACTAATTTTGACCCAGATGTGCATGGCTCAGGCGCCTTTTAACCAAGATTATCGCATATTAATGTAGAAAAAGGATTAAAAAACTGCTTTAAACAATCTGGAAAGTAAGCTACCCACCGTTCCAACAATTTCCTTACACATACTCCTAGATGAATCACAAACCACAACACAACCAAAAACATGTTTACTTGCTAGCTATGTGCTTTCCCTCTCTTCTAACCTCTTAATCACATCAAAAAGAAGCTATGTAGGGAGATTAGCCCACCTACTGTTTTGGACCACAAGTAACGTCTGATGATCGTTAAATCATTAATTGAACCCTGTGATTTCCCTCTGCCATGAAGTCCTGCTAGCCTTACGTCGTAAGTATGCCAAACAAACTCCCACAATGACTGCAAAACAATCAAAGGAAGTTTGAGTTAGATAGTAGCTAAAAGATGATCAATAGCAAACATTTATATTACGCTTTCAGACTCAAATCAAAAGTTAAATCAAAAGACTAAAGGAATTCTATGAATTCCTTCATGCTTCAAATCCCAAATCACATGCCGATCTATGTTTCAAATCACAAATTTGTAAGATAGTTGATTGCATATTAATAGAAAACAAAACTTACAATCAATTTTGTTAGTTATTTTAAGATGTAATCTAATTGCATTTAGACTACTTCATTGGCATCCTTCTGAGCGCTGTAGAGCCACTTGTAGTTAATCATTACGATCAACTTGTTCCAAACTTCGACATGATAAAATGCATAAAAGTCATGATGATATATAGTCTACTTCATTGGCTATTAATATTTCGATTCGTAATCACCTCACCTCACTTGAATATATTTATTTTGGGCAGAGCTGTAATTACCTCTCTGTTGATGCATTTTTAGTGTCTGTGACTAGTCTTGTTTAACGATGTATTTTGTATGGTCTTTTATTAATTATCGAGTCAGTATGTTATGTTGACCAAGTCAGATATCCTCCTATTTGCTTGTGTACAACTTGTTTGTCTCTTTTGATATGTAAAGTATTATGAACAATGCATGTTGCATTAAAGGGTAGTATGGTCATTACTATGTTTATATGTTGCTGTTGTTGCTGTCTGTTTCGGAAACAATCACAACAGTTGCAGTCCTCGACGAAACAGGTCTGTTTCGTCGGAACACATCATGACGAAACAGACCAATGTCCTTTACTTCTGTTTCGTTGAAGGTCATGACGAATCACACTTGATTCGTCGTGTAATGGGCTGTTTCAAGCCCAATGACTGGCCCATGTTCAGTTTCGCCGAGACACTTTGTGTGTCGTCGATGTCTTGGCCCAGGGACTATATAAACAACATCCTGTTTCATTTGAACACAGAGATGAGATAATAACCAAGTAACAAAACTCTGCCGAAATTATGTCTGAACTGTGTTTGTATCAGTTTGTAATCGGTTCTCATCCCGTTAATCAATCGAGTGTGTTTCATTGATTAATCCTTTGTTGTTATTGCTTTATATGTTTGATTTGGCATAGTTACGTGGATTCCGCACACGTGACCGTGTTTGCTATAAACAAGTGATTCGGTTCGTTATCGATCCTCAGATTTCGGGACCTACAAGTGGTATCAGAGCATTGGCTCTTATCCTTGTTTAAAATCAAACATTGTTCGGTTTTTATCAAGTATTTTGTGTGTGTTTTTCTGAAAATTTGTTCTTGAAAAATCATATATTCTGGAAAAATATTCATAAAATCTGTTGTTTTATTGTTGTTTGCTAAAGATTTTTATCAAAAACCTAAGTTAGATTGTTTGTTCATGCTTTAAACCGGGTTTTTAGTGAAAATCTAGTGTATTTTCGTGTTTCGGAAAATTATCGGTGATCGGAAAACTCATCGGAAAACTCATGTTCTTGGGTGTGTTCTTGAAAATATTCATATTTGTTCTTATAAAAACTGTGATCTTGATCTGTTAAATTGTTAAATACCAAGTGTTATAACTTATAAAACTATAACTTGACTTTTGTGTAAAAGGTGATAATTTGTTTCAGTAAAAAGTCAGTTTCGTTGAAAAATTGGTATTACATACATACCTTGTGTCAGTAATAAATATCTTATTGTCTGAGACTTATCCTTTGACTGATCAGTAAGATATTTTAAATATCTAAACCAGCTGTCTGATACTCAGTTTCGACGAAACAAGGAGTCGACGAAACAACTTCTGTTTCGCCACAACATCTTTGACGAAACAAGTTCTGTTTCGCCACAAAATCACAATTATCACAAGTCTGTTTCGTCATCATTCATTTAGACGAAACAAACCTGTTTCGTGAAATCTGTTTCGTCGAGAACAGATCTGTTTTACACAGAGGACTTGTAAAAGCTTGCTTACTGTGTGTTTTCAAGAATTTGTGCAGGTACTATCAGACATACATCAAATATGAGTTGTACTAGTCCATGGGATTGGAGTATGGACTCGAGACCACGTGAAGATCCGACCTCCGCAGCAGCGTGGGTGAAGAATGTTTTTGGTCAACCTACTATAAGTGCCGGACAATGGGCTTTGGCATCAAATCAGAATCAAAACATTCAAAATCTTTTACTTAGCGAGAGCGAAACGGGCAGCAACAATCGCCCGCCAAAGTTGAATCATATGAACGAGTTTCCATCATGGAAAGGTCGTTTCCATACATATGTTCAAGGTCAAAGCACTGATCTTTGGAGGTGTTTCATTACTCCACGCAATAATGCTCTCGAAGTAGCAGCTTCAACGGCCGAAGGTTTTTCTAACATGCAGGAAAATGACAAGAAAGCCTATGAATTTGAGAAAAAGTCGTTTGCTGTTCTTACTCAAGCACTTCACAAAGATATCTATCATCAATTTTCTTATTGTACGGACACAAAATCATTATGGGATTGTTTGGTAACAAGAGGAGAAGGAAATGCAGCTTCCAGAAAGACACGGCTTGATCTATTGAAGAAAGAGTTTGAATCGTTTCAGTTCTTGGAAAATGAAACTCTAAATGATATGACTACACGTTTTTATCATTTGATTAGTGAAATGTTTGCTTATGCTGTTGTTGCAAGTGAAAAGGAAGTTTGTGCACGGTTTGCTGATTCTCTACCACCAAAGTGGAGTCCATACATTGAGCTTCTAAAGCATACCGGTATTCTAGATGCTGACACTATAACTATCTATGAATTCGTACAGAAGCTGGAACATAAGAATGATGAAGAAATTCGGAAAGCAAAACGCATTGCTGCTCCTCAAAATATCGAAATGTATTGTGGAGGAGGTTTTAACCCGTCAGCTAGTATGCAGCAACCAAAGTTACAAACGGCGTTTGTATCAAATACAAACTCTTCTCCGTTTCCTCAATCAGCTCCGCCTCCTGTCTTCGATCCGAGAGCCTATCTTCCGCAAGCGCAGTTAATTGCTCAACCTCAGGCATATTCTGGAGGAGGTTTTATTCCATCCCTACCACAACCACAAGTCCAACCACAACAACAGCAAGCTCATTATACCAACAATCCTCCAACCCCAAACCCTAACACAGTCAAAGTTGATACATCAAACCTCTCAAATGTTAGCATTGAAGTAGCAAAGGAACATATGGAACTTATTAATACAATGGTCAGTGCTTATTGCGGTTTGGTCGCAGGTCAAATTGGAAACATCAATTTGACCAACGAAGACTATCTACAAATCAACCGTGATGAAATGGAGTTGATGGATATAAAGTGGGCATTCGCAAGTGCTGTTAGAAGAGCGAAGGACTTTATGGTTCGAACAGGGAGAAGTTCTTTGGAAAGCAAACAGGATACAAAGTACGGCTTTGATAAAGAAGCAGTTACATGCTTCAATTGTGGCGAAAAGGGTCACTTCAAACGTGAGTGCACCCGACCAAGCAGACAAGGCAATCAGAACCCATTCCGTAATCAGACGAGTACTTCAAATGCTAATCAAGACAATCGTGGAAAAGGGATAGTGGCTGTAAACAACACCACTAACCAGAATCAGTCTGGACCATCAAACGAAAATCATGCATTAACCGTACAAGCTGATGAAGGGTTTAATTGGTCTTTGCAACTTGGGGAAGGTGATCAAGATAAAGGAGGAACAGCGTGTTATGCAAAGATCATCAATCACATCAAGCACGTTCATAAGGAAGAATTTTCTGAAAGTGACGACAGTTCTGGTAATACCGGGAGTTCTGATGAAGAAAGTTCTACTTCGGGCGATTATCATTCTGAATCTGATGTGAGCAAAGAAGCAAGTTCTAATCTTGATGAGTTATTGAATGAAGCAGAAGAGTTGAAATGTCAGAAATCAGTTCTGATCAAGAAGGCTGAGGTAGCATCTAAAGAAATGGAGAAGTTCTTTTCTGAAGACGGATCTTTTTCTTATCAGACTGCCTTTATGGCAAATGTCTCAGCTTCTACAAGTCAGGTAAAATCTGAAATTCTTATCAACTGTAGAGATTGTGAGTATATGAAAAAAGAATTTGATAGAATAAAACTTGAATGTGATACGATTCATATTCACAATCAGAGTTTAGTTGTTGAAATGGCTAAATGCAAAGAAGCGAATATGGCTCTAGTTAGACATGAAAAAGAATTTAAATCTATGATTGAAACTCTAAAGAAAAATGTTTCCGAAGTGACAAAAACTGTTTATCATAAACAAGTTAGTATAAATGATTACATTAACATTGTTGAGGAAACTAAAAAGGAATTAGCCATAGTTAAATGCGAGCATAATGCAATCAAGCAAAAGTTGGAGAGTTATTCTAACTCCCGATTTGTGCTCGATCACATTATTGATGTTCAACAACTAAAGGGAAACAAGAAAGGTGTTGGGTATGAGAAGTGTCCGCCCCCTTTGAGACATAATTATGCTTATATGCCTGATGAAGAAGAAATGCCACGGTTTGAATCCAGTGTGCCTCTTAATTATGAGGAAGTTACTACTGGCCTAGGGTTCAAATCGGACAATTCTCCAAGTACAACTTTTGAGCAAAAAGATTCAACATCTACGAAACAAGGTCCTCCAACCATTGAGGACTATGAGTCGTCGGATGATGAACCAGAATCAGATGTGAGTAATCAGGATAAATCACTTGACAAACTTAAAGGAGTAGAAGTTCCAATTGAGAATCATATTCTATGTCATCCTCCTACTCCTGATGTTCAACCTGTTGTTCAACAAGTGATAGATCCTGTGTCTACCGTTAAAAGTAATATTGTGCTGTACACTTTGGTTGGTGATTCTAAAATCTATTCAGATAATGATTTTCCAATTAAAAATGTCAATCCATCATCGATTGATAATGTTTTTGAAAATAACACAAGTAAGTTTTTGGGAAAGTCGATTCCGGGAGTTATTGTGACTCAATGTAATCCAATTCCTAAGGCTGAAATCAAAAAGAAATTTGGAAATCAGAAATCACCTTCAAAGCAACAACCTATTGCTTCTAAGGGTAAACAATCAGATCAACGAGCTAAATTGCCAAATGTTTCTAAATCAAAATTTGAAACAAAAGGGGCTCGTTATCAGAAGAAAAACAGCAATGTCAAATTTGTGGAATCGAGGGGTACAGATAAAATTGAGACTTTTGCAAACAAGTCAAACACTGATTTTGTACAAGTCAAAATTTTAAAACGTGATAGTCAAAACAATTACACTCAACATTCAAACGGGTGTGATGAAAAAGCAAGTACCTCGGGTTATACAAGTTCGACATCTGATCGTCAATCCAGTTCTCCTAAGTTTGTTGAAAGGAGAACGTGTTTTAAATGTGGAGAGTTTGGGCACATCATCAAAGATTGTGCAAACACTCCAAAAGAGAAATTTGTTGAGAGAGCATCACCTGAATCGATTCACCCTAAATGTCGTCCTGTTTCACCTAAACATGATAAAAGAACTATTAAAGAACAGGAATCGAAACAACGACATCAAAATGTGAAGAAAATAGAAAAGGCTTTAAAATCTAAGGTCAATTCTGTTCCAAGGGAATCAAGTTCACCTGTAAAACCAGAAGTTTCAAAATTTGTTTACAAAACTCAATCTGGTAAACAAAACCAAACTTGGAAACCTAGGAAGGGTGAAAGTTCAGGGGGAGCTGTTCGTTTAGAAAATCATCAACAAATCCAGATCACTATTTGTGATGCTCAGGGACGACCCAAGACCACTTTGGCTTGGGTCCCCATCCTTAACTAATCATTGGATGATATGTGTAGGATGTTCCAGGAGGAACTATTAATAGTCATTGGATTGTTGAAAGTGGGGCATCCAGGCACATGACAGGCGACTTACGGCTTCTATATGATGTGAGAAACATTAAAGGAGGCTATGTCGCTTTCGCTGGAGACAAAGGCGGTTACATCACTGGAGAGGGAATGATCTCCAATGGTGTTGTATGTTTCGATAAGATCAATTATGTTCGTCAAATTGATCATAATCTTCTCAGTGTATCGCAAATCTGCGATAAAACATTCACCGTGCATTTCGATGATGCCGGTTGTTATGTGCTTAAACCTGGTTTCAAAATTCCTGATGAATGGATTCTCTTATCGGCTCCAAGAATCAATGATCTTTATGTTCTTGATATGAGTCAAGCGATTACGACTTCTGCACAAGTCACATGTTTTGTCTCGAAAGCCACGGAGAAGGAGTCTATATCTTGGCACAGAAGAATGGGACACATTCACTTGAGAAAAATGAACCATTTGGTGAAAAACAATCTTGTGAATGGCGTGCCCGTGAGAAGTTTTCATCTACAAGATATCTGTGTTTCGTGCCAAAAAAGGGAAGCAAACGAAAAAGTCTCACCCTTTGAAGAAAATCAACACTGTTAGCATGCCTCTCGAACGTCTTCATATGGACCTTTTTGGACCTATGAGACACAAGACAACGTTCGGAGATGTTTATTGTTTAGTAGTTACTGATGACTACTCTAGATTTTCTTGGGTAGCTTTTATGGCACACAAGAGTGATACTCCTGGCATCCTCAAGGATCTTCTTACAATGTTGGAAAATCTCTACTCGTTGAAAATTAAGAGGATCAGAAGCGACAATGGAACTGAATTCAAAAACTGTGTTATGGATGAATCGGACAAAATGGTGTCGCGGAGAGGAAGAATCGGACAATAATTGAAACTGCAAGAACAATGTTGGTAGAGTCGACGATTCCTGTTCAGTTCTGGGCAGAGGCTGTATCGACTGCATGCTACACTTTAAACCGAGTTCTTACTGTTAAGAGACATGGCAAGACTTGTTTCGAACTTCTACAGAAAAGGAAACCAGATCTCTCAATTCTAGAACCTTTCGGCGGTCCATGCACTATGATTGATCCGGATAGAAAGTTTGGCGCAAAAGCTATCGAGGGTTTCTTCCTTGGATATGCTACACCAAATTTTCGTGTTTGGAATCTGACTTCCAAAAAGATTGAGCTATGGAGTGAAGTAAGGGTTCAGAGATATACAAGTCCTGTTAAAGCTCCAGGTGATCCTTGGATGTTCGATTACGATGGGCTATTCAACTCCTTTGATCTGCCAACCTTTGATGAAGATTCTGCAGCTGCTAGAATGATATTTGATAGTGACAATGCTGCTGAATCGTCATTAGTTAGACCTGTTGTTAACTCACAAAGTTCTAATTCGTCTAACAACACAGTTCAAAATGAGGAAGTTGAAAATGATACTGAATACAATGAGTCATCAGAAGAAGATGAAGAAAATCTGGATGCGACTGAAGGCACTTCATCTCCAGTTGTTCCAATTCAGGGTACTTCTGTTGATACTCCTCATGTGCAAATCGATGATACTGCTGAAGGAAATGCATCCACTTCTACGCATATTCCAGGAGTGGAGTTGGTTGTTGATCTTAATATTAACAATTTGGGTGTTAATGCTCATGTTCCTGAACATTCTGAAATAAGGATACACGATACACATCCACAACAGAATATCATAGGAGATGTCCAACAAGGTGTGCAGACACGTAATCAGCTGAGAAACAACCAGAGTGTTGGTTTGTATTCAGCTATTAGAGAATCTGGTCTCCAAAATGATTGGTCCTTCGCGTGTTACGTTTCACAAGAAGAACCAAAATCTTGGAAGGAAGCTTTAAAAGATAATTCGTGGGTTGAAGCCATGCAGGACGAACTGCAGCAATTTCAAAAGCTTGGCGTTTGGAAGCTTGTTGAAAAACCGGAGAATTACAAGAAAATTGGCACACGATGGGTTTATAAATGCAAGAAAGACGACCGTGGAGTTGTTATTCGCAACAAAGCGAGACTGGTTGTTCAGGGTTTTCGTCAGATTGAAGGCATTGACTACAATGAAGTTTATGCACCTGTTGCACGTCTGGAAGCTATTCGGATCTTTTTAGCTTATGCTTCTTTCAAAGGATTCAAAGTTTACCAGATGGACGTCAAAAGTGCTTTTCTTCATGGTATTGTTCAAGAAGAGGTGCATGTCGAACAACCTCCAGGTTTTGAAGATCCTATTCACCCCGATCGGGTTTGGTTGCTCAACAAAGCTCTTTATGGTCTACATCAAGCACCTAGGGCTTGGTACGCAACCTTATCAAACTATCTTCTGGAGAATGGATTTCGACGAGGTCTTATTGATTGCACACTTTTTATCAAAGAACAAGATGAAGATCTTCTGCTGGTGCAGGTATATGTTGATGATATAATATTTGGGTCTACTAATGACTCTTTGTGCAGGCAATTTGAAAGTGTTATGCAAGAAAAGTTCGAAATGAGCACTATGGGAGAGATGAATTTCTTTTTGGGCCTTCAAGTTCAACAAACAGAGTCTGGGATATTCATTCATCAGACTAAATATGTTGGTGACATTTTGAGCCGATTCCAAATGTCAGATGCAACGCCCATTGGTACCCCACTTCCACAGAATCACGGAATTACTCCGGATTTGAAGGGTGAAAGCATCAACTCCTCGTACTATCGTGCCATAATCGGATCTCTCATGTATCTCACCGCTTCGAGGCCTGATATCATGTACCCAACATGCTTGCTGGAAAGATATCAAGCAAAACCGAAGGCCTCTCATCTGTCAGCTGTCAAAAGGATTTTACGCTATTTGAAGGGATGCCCAGACCTCGGTCTTTGGTACCCTAGGGATGATAGTTTTGAATTAATTGCCTACAGTGATTCTGATTTCGGTGGTTGCAAAATCGATGGCAAATCGACAACAGCAGGATGTCAGTTCCTAGGAAATCGACTGGTCACGTGGCAGTGCAAGAAGCAAACGTGTGTTGCTACATCAACATGTGAAGCAGAATACATTGCTGCCTCGAGTTGTTGCTCCCAAGTTCTTTGGATACAACAACAAATGCGCGACTACGGTTTAGAATTCCTATCTACCCATATTTTTGTTGATAATAATGCTGCCTTACAGATCACTAGAAATCCTGTGCAACATTCTAAGACTAAACACATCGACATTAAATATCACTTTATCCGTGATTGTTTTGACAAGAGGTTAATCGATGTCGTTCATGTTCCCACTGATCACCAACGTGCCGACCTGTTTACAAAAGCTTTTGATAAATCACGTTTTGATTATCTACTTTTGGTCAATGGCATTAAGGTGATACACAAATGGGTCCTGTGGTTTATACCTAATTTCGCCTTTGGGTACTAACTTTATTTTTTAACAGGTTTAGGTTCTATGGTTTCAATTTTGTAACACCTTTGGGTACTAACACCAAAATTAGTTAATTAATGACTAAAATACCCTTGCATTTTTTTAAGTTTATCAATGTAACACATTTGGGTACTAACACCTAATTTTATTTAAGTTTAAATCAATTTTACAAAATCAATTTTTTTTATTTTCATCTTTTTATTATATCTCTTAATTAACATAAACTCTATTTATTTTTTTTATTTTCATATTTTTATTAAATTTCTTATTTAACATAAAATCTACTTGTTATACCAGTATTTTTTTAAATATATTTTTAAATAAAATCTACTAGCTATATAGTTTTATGTAAATTAATTTTCTTACAAGTTTTAAATAATGTAAACCTTACTCGTTTTCAATTTTGGATATATATGATTGATAATAATAATAATAATAATAATAATAATAATAAATATCTTTCATGTAAAAAAAATTAAGCCATTTTTAACTTGTTTTTTTTGTTCATTTACATTTTACTATTTTAGAAAGATATTTAATTTACATAAAATCTACTAGTTGCACCAGTAAAATCTACTAGCTATATAGTTTTATGTAAATTAAATATCCTTTTTACAAAAAAAAACGAGTTAAAAAAAGGCTTAAAGTTTTTTAGTTTTATCTAAAATACCTAGCTATATAGTTTTATCTAAAATACCTAGCTATATGGTTTTATGTAAATTAAATATCTTTCTAAAATAGTAAAATGTAAATGAAAAAAAAAACTAGTTAAAAAAGGCTTAATATTTTACATGAAAGATATTTATTATTATGAATCATTTCAATCCAAAATTGAAAACGAGTAAGGTTTACATTATTTAAAACGAGTAAGAAATTTAATTTACATAAAACTATATAGCTAGTAGATTTTATTTAAAAAATCTATTTAAAAAAATACTGGTGTAACAAATAGATTTTATGTTAAATAAGAAATTTAATAAAAATATGAAAATAAAAAAATAAATAGAGTTTATGTTAATTAAGAGATATAATAAAAAGATGAAAATAATTTTATTTTTTTTTGTAAAATTGATTTAAACTTAAATAAAATTAGGTGTGAGTACCCAAATGTGTTACATTGATAAACTTAAAAAAATGCAAGGGTATTTTAGTCATTAATTAACTAATTTTGGTGTTAGTACCCAAAGTTGTTACAAAATTGAAACCATAGAACCTAAACCTGTTAAAAAATAAAGTTAGTACCCAAAGGCGAAATTAGGTATAAACCACAGGACCCATTTGTGTAATTAACTCTAAATTTTTTTCTTTATAAATTTTGAAAATTCAAAAAGATTTTAGTTTTCGTAGACTTTGCGAATTTTAGGGGGAGATATTTCAAGAAAATACAAAAACATTGCAAAAGTTCAAAATCCAAAAAGATGTTTTCACTTTCTGTCGTTTCGTTTGAAAAATAAAAAAAAATAGAAAAACCAAAAATGAGTTTCTTGGATAAAGGAAAATGATGAAGTTCACTGGTGTGGTCGGTCAATGTGCTCAAAATGCAAAATAAAAAGAAAAATGATAAGTATCTCTACTAACGATGTATCGGTAGGCTCACAATCAGACTAAAATGTGCAGGATGATACAAACCTAACAGACTTCAAGTCAGGTGGGAACCATTCATTGGCATATGGTCTTAGTACCGAAATCTCGTTTGAGAGATTGCCGAGATCTGAAATATTCGGTCTTTATGCTGCTTATCATCTGGGTATCATGGTTGTATCAAACCGTAAAAATAACGGAGACGAAGTCTAAGATCTTCCATGATACTATACATACGTGTACATACTGCATTCGACCTCAATAAGTGATCAACAATCACATGTCCAAACAAAATAAGTGATAAATTATCACAGATTATTTGCGGGAGTCAAGTTCGTCTCTCTGCTGTACGAAAGTACTGACCTGTTCACGGACTTGCTCCTGTGCCCTCATGCATCTGAAAATCAAGTTCCTCATCAATAAGTGATTCTATCACATAGGGCTTGTTTTCAATCAAAATAAGTGAGTTTCTCACATTTTTATACGGTCAAACAGATGATAATCGGTATACTCACCGGTAAGATGAATTCTCGTGCATACCTTGATACGGGAATGTGTCGTGAGTGGATTTACATCGACTTGTAAGTATAATCCTTACCGTTAATCGTATCTCTTAAATTATGATTACGTCTGATCAGTTTGAGCTTATGTGGACCACAATACCGATAATCGAGGTAGTATATTTATCCAGAGCTTTAAACTGAAATCAAAATCATGTTGACTAAGACCGTAAGCTGGTATGATTCCTTGTCCTTGAAATTCGCAAAAAGATTGCACTTGTACAGTTGTTTACTGTTTTTTTTTTCTCTCAGTTTTCCGCATTTTCATTTAGTTTACCGTGCTTTAAATTTGTTTCTAGTATATTTGTGTAAAGCTCGTTTTTGATTAAGCTGAAGTTGTTGCTTGGTGTTTTCTACCGGAAGCCTGAAACCTTCTTCATAAAAACGTTCTTGCATTTGAAAACTTAAACAGAATGGAAATGTGTCCAGTTTGTTCAAAATCTGTTTTGACTGCAAAGTCTTACCAGCCTCTGTGTTTTTGAAAAACCTGTTGGTGAAACAGAATGGTCGACGAATCAGAAGAGTCGACGAATCAGACCATTATCGACGAATCAGAAGAGTCGATGAATCAGACCATTGTCGGCGAATCAAATATGTTTCGTCAAAACATCGACGAATCACATGAGCCCAAATCAGTTTCGTCATGGGCTAAAATTCAGGCCCAAGTCCAAGCCCAAGTTTCTGTTTCGCCGGGCCCAATCCAGTTTCGTCGAGATCTCAGATTCGTCGAATCAAGGCAGTGTATATAAGGGTCCCAGTTGTTCACTTTTTCAAAACATCTATTTTTTCATCTTCTTCAAACACTCAAAATCCATATCTACGGTTACCCTCTCAAAACACTCAAATCAATCGATTTTTATCAAAATCTTACAAACATCAAAGGTAGTAAAACATTCTGATTCACATTCCGAACACTTTGAACCGTCGGTTTTTCATCCGAAACCCTCAGAGACCTTGTTTTTCTTTGATAATATATGTGTTGATGTTGTATGTATTGTGTTTTCCTTCTGTATCTGATAGATTTAGGTTTATGATGTTTGATTTGCTTTGATTTGGAATTGGGTTTTTGTAACAAAAACAGGGGTTTTTTTTGATAAAATTCTTAACTGTTTTAAATGGGTGTTTTATCAGAAATCATATATATGGGTTGTCATAAGTTGGTTTGGGTATAAACAATGATGTTGAATGTGTTTGTGTTTGTATTTGTTTTTTTGTTTAAACCACAAAACGACGAATCACATTAACCGCCAAATCGACGAATCACATTAACCCTAATTCCGACGAATCAAACAAACGAAGAATCAGAGATGACGAATCAGAAAAGGAACGAAACAGACACGATGAATCAAAACGTCGACGAATCAAACTGGTCAAGGGTCAATCCTCTGTTTCGTCGTTCAAACTTCTGTTCCGTCGTTGATCTCCTGTTTCGTCGTCCATGCCTTAGCTGTTTTATGTTGTTGCTGTTTGTTCACAGTAGACATGTTTTGATAGGTTATCTGTTATGTGGATACATGTAATTGTATCCATACATGTCTAAATGCAATGTTATATCAAATGTGACTTATTCTGGACATTTTCATGTGCAGATGGCTCCGAAAGCACCGCAAGAAAAAGGAAAACGCAAGAAGGCGATAAAGAAAGAAAACAAAACTGAAGAGGAGATTATGTCAGAGAAGCGTCATAATCAAGTTGCATATCTGGATCCTGAAGATAAGCTCACGGAATTTAAAGATATCACGAAGTGGATCAGGGAGTCACGTATCAATCATGCTGTTACATACTCGACGCCCGTCTACAAATCACTAATTAAAGCTTTCTGGGATTCTGCAAGCGTCGTCCAAATCGATGGAAAGGATATTATAAGAGGTCATGTGAATGATCTGTATGTCGTTGTTACTCCGGAGATATTGAATGAAGTTCTTCAATTACAAGATCAACTGAATGCTCCATATTCAATCCCAATCATGTGTTCACGAGGCTGTTTGCTAAGGATGAAGTGTAAAGGAGACCTTTTCGTCAAACAAATCAACAAAGGTGATCTTCCATTACGCTACAAGTTTTTATTGCATATTCTTATTCAGTGTCTCAGCAATAGACGGTCTGGATATGATATGGCTGGAGATGGTCTCGTTGGTTTCATGGTTGCTTTGGTGTTAAACAAACCGTTTAGCATCTCAAAGTATATTTTCAGCAACATGAAAGAGAATATGACAAGGACTGGTAGTAGAACAACAGGGAACAAGTTTTGGATGTATCCGCGGTTTCTGCAAATGATTATGAATGTTCAACATCCAGACCTTCCTAAAGCTGAAAATGATCTTCTGAAGATAGAGGCGATGAATTTCAACTCTTTAAGGCTAATCAAGACTCTTGCCGCCAAAAGATACAAAGAAAGCGTTCCTCCAAGGAAGCTTTTTGGCGCACTAGTGAATCCTGATTATGTTGCTCCAGAAAATGACAAATGGCGTCGTGATGACAGCCAATCTGACAATGAAGAACCTGAGTTGGAAAGGCTAAGGATAGAGAAATTTGGTCCTGACCCAGTTGATTCAGATGAGTCTGGTAGTGATGGTGATGAAAGTAGTGGTGAAGGTGATGATGGTGGTGATACTGGTGTTGTTGGTACATCGAGTAAGGGTGCAGCTGGTGGTACATCAGCTAGTAGTTCTTCAGCAAGTGGTGATGATGAATCTGATTCTAGTTCTAGTGATCATATAGTTGAGCCTGGATACGAAATGTATATCGATATACGTGGAGTAAGAAGGTATAGAAAGATTAGAACTGAGGATGATCCAGAATATGTTCCAGAGGATCCTGAAGGTGAAAGAAGAACAAAAAGAAGAGCTGAGAAAGCTGTTGAAGTTCAAAAGAAGAAATCTAGGAGATATTTGAGTACTTATACTCGGAAATCTGTGCCTCAAGAGTCTTCATCTGTACCTCAGGAGCCTGTGCAATCTGTACCTCAGGAGCCTGTACAATCTGGACCTCAGGAACCTGTACAAGAAGCTCCTGTAGTTACTTCACCTACAGAAACTCCAGTTGTTACATCAGCTGCTGCTACTCCATCTGTTATTCCTCAGGCAGTTCCTGAAAGAACTATGGCTTCTGCAATCAGAGCAACCACTTCGCAGATCAGTGCTGAACGTCATAGGACATTTTCCGGATTTTCTCAAGACGAAAAGATCAGATATCTATTCTCTACACTTGAAGCAGCTGCTGATCGTCTTCAGAGACAATCTCATTTCGGTAATCTCACGAAGCATGATCAACTTAAACAATCGGTGGAAATTAACAAATTGAAGTCAACCGTTGGTCAACAACAAACAGTAATAGAGCGACAACAAGCTGAAATTGATTTACTTAAAGCTGAAAATGCTCGCTTGAAGGCTCTTGATGAAGAGAAAGAGAGAAGGCTTGCTATTCTGTGGGATTATCATTGTAAACAACAAGAAGTACTGAAGAAAAAGTATGATGATACGGAAGACCAAGGAAATCCTGATACTTCTGGTACATCACAGAAGCAGCCAACCGCACTTACTTCTGAAGTTGTTGCAGTTCAAACTACAGTGGTCGAATCATCTCAGGGAACTTCTACTGGAAAAGTTCAACAGATAGAAGGTACTTCTTCTATAGTAAGCAGTGCTGATATTGCTCTACAGGCTATTCATCCATTTACGGGAGAGTTGCTTGAACAAGGGGAGTTAATAGAAGATCTTTCTCAGGAGCAATTGAGTATTTTACATTCTATGAGAGAAATCGATGATGCTGAGATAGATAAAATGTCGACTGAGACTGATACAACTAATGTGGAAGATATTGATGAAATTGTGTTTGAAGGTGAAGCATCAAAATCAACTTATGTTCGAACAGATGGTACTGAATTTTCTTCGTTTGATGAAGATTGGATGAAAGAGAATATTGATGACATAGACGAGCACTTAAAGAATCGAAATTCGTCTGAAAAAGACACAGATGCATTTTCTGAATGGAGAAAACAGTTTCTATCTAAAGTCTCCAAGCCTGTGCCTGAAAAAGCTCAAGTCGACTACTTGCAATTTGAAAAGGCAAAGCCAAGTGGAAGGATTCTATGCTGGATGTTTGTTCAAGATATACACTGCATTGCTATCAAACGTGAATACGGAATTCTGTATTTCAATTCACTGCTGAGCATTCTTTCCTTACCATTTTATGATGTTGCTACGTTGACAAGGCTTGAGCTTATCAATCGATCAAAATACGATGGCGCTACTTTATTTGAGCGACTGGTTAAAGTAAACAAGAAGACGGGCTGGAAGGATGAATCATACAAGCCACAATTTCCTGTCTATCAACCTATCAAGTTTACTCTTGATCCGGACACCAACACTTGCAGATACAAACTTGTGTACCAGCCTCCGAGGGTAGTAGATAAAATCCCATTGATGCCTATGCAGCAGGATTTTCTTGAAGACATGGCATTATGGTGCTACGACTCGGATACTCATGAAGCTACAATTGTGTTTAGAGATAATCGTGCAAATTACCGGATGTTGGATCCGATGTGGATAGTCAACATGTCCAAGGCTGATGTTAGCAGATTATATCGTCATGATATTTTCTATGAAGATCAGGATGCACGTCAAGCTTTAAAGTTTCAGCGAGTAGCGTGTTTTTGCTATTACCGGGGTATACATTCGGGCAGTTCGTGGTCCGAACAACACTGAGATGGAAGAATAGAAGACTGAAGATGAGTAACAGACAAGGGGGAGTTTGTTGATGCATTTTTAGTGTCTGTGACTAGTCTTGTTTAACGATGTATTTTGTATGGTCTTTTATTAATTATCGAGTCTGTATGTTATGTTGACCAAGTCAGATATCCTCCTATCTGCTTGTGTACAACTTGTTTGTCTCTTTTGATATGTAAAGTATTATGAACAATGCATGTTGCATTAAAGGGTAGTATGGTCATTACTATGTTTATATGTTGCTGTTGTTGCTGTCTGTTTCGGAAACAATCACAACAGTTGCAGTCCTTGACGAAACAGGTCTGTTTCGTCGGAACACATCATGACGAAACAGACCAATGTCCTTTACTTCTGTTTCGTTGAAGGTCATGACGAATCACACTTGATTCGTCGTGTAATGGGCTGTTTCAAGCCCAATGACTGGCCCATGTTCAGTTTCGCCGAGACACTTTGTGTTTCGTCGATGTCTTGGCCCAGGGACTATATAAACAACATCCTGTTTCATTTGAACATAGAGATGAGATAATAACCAAGTAACAAAACTCTGCCGAAATTCTGTCTGAACTGTGTTTGTATCAGTTTGTAATCGGTTCTCATCCCGTTAATCAATCGAGTGTGTTTCATTGATTAATCCTTTGTTGTTATTGCTTTATATGTTTGATTTGGCATAGTTACGTGGATTCCGCACACGTGACCGTGTTTGCTATAAACAAGTGATTCGGTTCGTTATCGATCCTCAGATTTCGGGACCTACACTCTCTTGATGTGGTTTTGGATAAGACGCTGCATAGCACGATGGCTTTGTCTCATGGTCATGGTCGAGGAACTGATAAAAACACATTTGAAATATCAATTAGTTACATAACCAACAAATTAACATTGATTTTTTGATCAAAAAGCCTTTATATCTTGCAAAAAAAAAAACCTTTATTGTAGTTCTGAAGTACAAAAAACTCAGATCATAAACTTAAAAATTAGACCCATTACATAGATAAGTCACAAATTCTGAAAAGTACAAACTTCAATTAAACAACCCATTTGACAAGGGGTAACACAAGTTGTCCCTTGACGCTCCGACGGTAGTGTAAATTTTGTATGAGTATTGGAAAAGTTTGACATTTTTCCGATTTCGTTACTCCTTTTCTTTGAAACGTTACCTCTATAAAGATTTTTTTAGATCCACCACTATGTATGCTTTTATGCATAGAGTGATTCTCCGCTTATAAAACAAAAATATAAGAAAAGGATTAAAACATAGATATGGACGGTCTTCCGTCTAGCTTTGATTAAAAATTTACATTTAAAGAAGGGATCTTGTTAAGTTTGAGAAAGGGTCATTATAATTAATAAAACTTCAAATAAAATGTTAAAACAAGAGTGTGATTTATACCAATTTTTACTCTATACATTTATGTGTATTGAAATACCAAGTCATTTTTGGTCAATTGTTTGTTCTATCATTATATGATTCTATCTCAATTGCAGTATAGTTCTCAACTCAAACATATTTTAGACAAACATTTTGTACTTGACTCATGATAGAAAAACTTTAACTAAACAGAACATCATATATTGAATGATATGAACCTAATTTCCTCTTTTCTCTTATTTATTAATTTTGCATCTCAATGAACTGGATTAAACAAAGACAAGTTATTCATGAGCAAGCAATAGATTGGTTCAATAATTTGAAAGGAAATTGAGTTTCCCATGCGTAGATGAAGTGAAAGCTATTTCTAGGATTTATCCGTTGCACGACGCACACATCATCCTGTTTTACGATGACTTTAGGATCAATTTCTATCTGGGATTGGAACCCTTTACAATCTAAATATGCTTCTAGAATGACACAAGGGCTGGTGTTTTCAAGTGTCACCTCCCACTCTCCTGATGCACGTGTTGGCACTTGACGGATGGCGAGGTTGAAATCTTGACTGTAAACATCTATAGGATTGCTCACAATATATTAATGAACATACATGCTCAAAAATAAGAATTGAAAACAATGTTAGTCTAATTCTAAGTATACCTATGCACATAAAGGAAATGAAGGCAAGTAAACAAATGTGTTTGATGATGGATTCCATAGGGTTGTTGTGTTGTGTTTGATGCTAAATTGATGACGAAAACAGTTAACAAACTCACCTATCTATATTCACACGTAAATAAATAAATTTTTGGTTTTAGAAATCAAATTTAATAATTTTTTGGTTTCATGTTATAACTTATAAAGAATAATTAAATGTTTTCAATAATAAACCGCAAATAAATCAATAGTTTGTTATAACTTATAAAGAAGAATTAAAAGTTTTCAATAAAACTAGTGTTTTTCGATATCACGCGTTGTGCGGATATTAATTCGAAAAAAAAATCACCGGGGTGAGGCTTTGCACTACGTACAACAAAATATGTCTACAACGGACACTAATTTTCACTAATTTTGACCCAGATGTACATGCCTCAGGCGCCTTTTAACCAAGATTATCGCATATTAATGTAGAAAAAGTATTAAAAAACTGCTTTAAACAATCTGGAAAGTAAGCTACCCACAGTTCTAACAATTTCCTTACACATACTCCTAGATGAATTACAAACCACAACACAACCAAAAACATGTTTACTTGCTAGCTATGTGCTTTCCCTCTCTTCTAACCTCTTAATCACATCAAAAAGAAGCTCCGTAGGGAGATTAGCCCACCTACTGTTTTGGACCACAAGTAACGTCTGAAGATCGTTAAATCATTAATTGAACCCTGTGATTTCCCTCCGCCATGAAGTCCTGCTAGCCTTACGTCGTAAGTATGCCAAACAAACTCCCAGAATGACTGCAAAACAATCAAAGGAAGTTTGAGTTAGATAGTTGCTAAAAGATGATCAATTGCAAACATTTATATTACGCTTTCAGACTCAAATCAAAAGTTAAATCAAAAGACTAAAGGAATTCTATGAATTCCTTCAAGCTTCAAATCCCAAATCACATGCCGATCTATGCTTCAAATCACAAATTTGTAAGATAGTTGATTGCATATTAATAGAAAACAAAACTTACAATCAATTTTGTTAGTTATTTTAAGATGTAATCTAATTGCATTTAGACTACTTCATTGGCATCCTTCTGATCTCTGTAGAGCCACTTGTAGTTAATCATTACGATCAACGTGTTCCAAACTTCGACATGATAAAATGCATAAAAGTAATGATGATATATAGTCTACTTCATTGGATATAAATATTTCGATCCGTAATCACCTCACCTCACTTGAATATATTTATTTTGGGCAGAGCTGTAATTACCTCTCTTGATGTGGTTTTGGATAAGACGCTGCAATGCACGATGGCTTTGTCTAATGGTCATGGTCGAGCAACTGATAAAAACACATTTGAAATATCAATTAGTTACATAACCAACATATTAACTTTGATTTTTTGATCAAAAAGCCTTTATATCTTGAAAAAAAAAAACCTTTATTGTAGTTCTAAAGTACAAAAAACTCAGATCATAAACTTAAAAATTAAACCCATTACATAGATAAGTCACAAATTCTGAAAAGTAAAAACTTCAATTAAACAACACATTTGACAAGGGGTAACACACGTTGTCCCTTGACGCTCCGACGGTAGTGTAAATTTTGTATGAATTTTGGAAAAGTTTGACATTTTTCCGATTTCGTTACTCCTTTTCTTTGAAACGTTACCTCTATAAAGATTTTTTAGATCCACCACTATGTATGCTTTTATGCATAGAGTGATTCTCCGCTTATAAAACGAAAATATAAGAAAAGGATTAAAACATAGATACGGACGGTCTTCCGTCTAGCTTTGATTGAAAATTTACATTTAAAGAAGGGATCTTGTTAAGTTTGAGAAAGGGTCATTATAATTAATAAAACTTCAAATAAAAAGTTATAACAAGAGTGTGATTTATACCAATTTTTTTTACTCTACACATTTATGTGTATTGAAATACCATGTCATTTTTGGTCAATTGTTTGTTCTATCATTATATGATTCTATCTCAATTGCAGTATAGTTCTGTGTTCTTATTTTTATGAAGTTCATTTGTTTATCATCAACACAAACATATTTTAGATAAGAGTTAACTGCCATTTTCGTCCCTGTGGTTTGGTCACTTTGGCCATTTCAGTCCATTTTTCAAAAATGCGCCATTTTCGTCCCCCACGTTCTGGAAAGGTGCCATTTCAGTCCAAAAATCATAACCCAGTTAAGTCAGTTTGTAAATAAGGACTGATTGTGTAAATTTGTAACATAAAGGACTGATTGTGTAAATTTGAAAAATGGACTGAAATGGCATGGCAGTTAACACCACCACCACTAGCCCTGCCACCACCACCACTCCGCTGCCACCACCGCCACCACAGCCACCACAGCCCTGCCACCACCACCACTCCGCTGCCACCACCACCACTCCGCTGCCGCCACCACAGCCACCACCGCCACCACAGCCACTGCCACCACCACCGCCGCCGCCGGAACCACCACCATCAACGATAGCAGAAGATGGATTCCCATTTTCATTTGAACCTTTCGCTGCCACTGTGTCCTCTGAGTTCTTCAAAACCATTGTCTTTTTATAACTAATTTAATTATCAAGCAGTGGTCACCAAGTGATTGGTTTGATCTTTTGATAGATACCCATGTCATAAAATGATAATAAACTTTGATTACCATCAAAATTAACACAATAACATAAAGTACATATGAATCTTGATTCTTGAGAGAAGAAATGAATAAAAAGACTTGTAGACAAGATATAGTTCCCATGATACAATATTTACATCAAAACGCCAAATGAACTGCTTCTATATCGATGATGTAATTATGAAAATAATACTTATTTCTTGGTTTCATTTCAAAGCTATGAACTATGCATGTTTTCAAACATATATAAGTTAATAATTCCACAAATGTATATCTAGTCAAACATCCATTTAACAGTTTGCAATCAATGGTGAAACTTTTGGCAGAAAATATGATGACAAATAATGAGCAAATGGTTGTTCTATTATCTGCAAATAAAGTAATTAACCCATCTAAAGAGCCCAAAACCAGATGACATTAATATTTTTACAGCCTATAATCGGTTTTCGCCTTTTTGATCATTTGTTTCAACCATAGTCACATAATTCGCTACTCATGGCACGATTTTCGTTTTGGTTCGTCCGATCCAATTCGCGATCCGGGTTCGCTCGGGATCGCGTTTCCGACGACCATAATGGCAACAATTCAAATGTAATAGAGAAGAAATGGTGGCTAATCGAAGCTTACCTGCTTGCTGGCTGATTGAACCTTACCTTACCCGCAAGCTTCCGACGACCGGAGAAGACAAAGACGTCCCCGTAACCCCACTGGCCCGGGATCGAACCCGTGACCTGTGGGTAAACCTTCACACCTCTTACCAGCTGAGCTATGTAACTCCAATTTTCAAAAACACACACACATAAGAGTCAACAAGTGCCCACACAGACAGGAGACTCAATCCCTATACAACTCATAGTATTTTGTAACATCCATATCATCACAATTCATATAACTACAAGAAATATATATACAGAGATAGGACCCCAAAACAACACCAAGTAACAGATCCCAAATTCATTCCCTATAGTAACAGATCTACAATATATAATTACATATAACCTAACCAATTGCATCATAAGATCAACACATCATGAAAAGAAAAAAATAAATATATAACACAGCGCAATGCTAGATGGATTGTTCATACTTAACAACAATTAAATCAAAAACTACAATCTAGAAAATAGTTTCAATTTCTTAGTTGCATCTGAACTTAAAACAGTCATAACAAACACATACAGACACATATATGATATATACACAGAGATCGAATCGTAAATAAACTAAGCATTTGCAGCATAGGCAACTAAAAACACGATCAAGTAAGGAAGTTACCATGTAGTCAGTAGTGATAAAAGGATCATTAACAGCAACAAGCTCAACATCATCTCTCTGAAGAGCATTTGCAGCGGAGTGGTGGTGGTGGCAGGGCTGTGGTGGCTGTGGTGGCGGTGGTGGCGGTGGTGGTGGTGGTGGTGGCAGCGGAGTGGTGGTGGTGGCAGGGCTAGTGGTGGTGGTGTTAAGTTGTTAACTGCCATTTCAGTCCATTTTTCAAATTTACACAATCAGTCCTTTATGTTACAAATTTACACAATCAGTCCTTATTTACAAACTGACTTAACTGGGTTATGATTTTTGGACTGAAATGGCACCTTTCCGGAACGTGGGGGACGAAAATGGCGCATTTTTGAAAAATGGACTGAAATGGCCAAAGTGACCAAACCACAGGGACGAAAATGGCAGTTAACTCTTTAGATAAACATTTTGTACTTGACTCATGATAAAAAAAACTTTAACTAAATAGAATATCATATATTGAACGATATGAACCTAATTTCCTCTTTTCTCTTATTTATTAATTTTGCATCTCAATGAACTAGATTAAACAAAGACAAGTTATTCATGAGCAAGCTATAGATTGGTTCAATAATTTGAAAGGAAATTGAGTTTCCCATGCATAGATGAAGTGAAGGCTATTTCTAGGATTTATCCGCTGCACGACGCACACATCACCCTGTTTTACGATGACTTTAGGATGAATTTCTATGTGGGATTGGAACCCTTTACAATCTAAATATGCTTCTAGAATGACACAAGGGCTGGTGTTCTCAAGTGTCACGTCCCACTCTCCGGATGCACGTGTTGGCACTTGACGGATGGCGAGGTTGAAATCTTGACCGTAAACATCTATAGTATTGCACACAATATATTAATGAACATACATGTGTTGGTGCACTTGTGTCTGTACTTTGTCTGTATTTCGTCATGATACCAAACGATGTCTTTGTTAGTCTTGTAAGTTTGACCAAGTCAACCATCCTCCGGTTTGACTTGGCCAAACAGTTAAGCAATGGTTGTAATATGTCTGTGTCGAAGGATGTGTCATCGAAGGATTGTTTAGATCCTTCGATGAGCTCGAAAGATGAACCTTCGATGGATGAACCTCGAAGGATATCATCCTTCGAGTTATATGTGATCCTTCGGCAGGTTTCAGATCGACAGATGATCTTACGATCAGTCTGTCTGATCCTTCGACCAGACGAGCTGTGATGGGTATATATACCCATGTGTTGTGTTCACTTCATTTAGGGAGAAGACACTAGAGAGACAAGAGTGAGACAGGGAACACACACACACTTAGAGAGAGTTTGCAGAATAGATTTGTAAACATTGGGCTTGTAACAGACCTTTCATACGTATTAATACAAGTGGTGTTAATCGGTGAAGTTTGTGTGTTGTGTTTGTGCTTGTCCTATCTCGGTTTGCATGCTAGCTTGGATTCCGCACTTGCTAGTGTGTTAGACATAACAAGGAATAGGTTTAACCTCAACCTCCGAGGGACCTACAAGTGGTATCAGAGCCGTGGCTCTTTTCCTTGTTAAAAACCGGGTTTATACAAGACTTTGGAGTGTTTTGGACAAAAACTCACTTGGTTTAGCACCCGTTTTCTGTATTTTTCTCGCATTTCTTTACGTTAAAACGTGTTCTAAACTTACCGGGTGTGTTAAAGAACGGGTTGGGTAACTTAAAAACTTGTTTTTGAGGTGTTTGGTAATTTCCGGCCAAAATTCCGGCTTATTCCGGTGACCGGTTTCTGGTTCAGAACCTTGTTTTACTTGGTAATATTTTTCTGTTGTTCAAATCTGCTTTGGCAGAAAGTATGGTCTGAACATACCTTCTGCCGAAAGTTTCTACCAACCCATCAACTTTTTCACCAACCTGTCACTTTTGTCAACTGTGTCAGTGCAGGTCGAAGGATATCCTTCGAAGTCGAAAGTTCATCTTTCGATCTAGGGAGGTTCGATAGATAATCATCCTTTGAACATCCTTCGAAGTCGGTGACTTATCCTTCGTTCCAAGGAATCTTTTCGAAGCATACATCTTTCGGTCTACAGTTCTTTTTCGAAAGATAAGGATCCTTCGTTTGGAGAATCTTTCGAAATCATTGTTCGAAATTCAACAGTGATCTTTCGAACACTGTTGATCCTTCGAACAAGTCTTGATCCTTCGACCTTAGTCTGTTTATGTTTAACAAGTTTGTGATTTTCAGGTATTATTATTCTTGATCAAAAATGAATCCAAGATGGGGTACTCCGGTAAATACAGATATGTATTTTGGTACTCCGTCTCCCGCATCGGTATCTTCTCAAGCTAATGCAACTTCTACCGGTCAATGGGCATTCGTATCAAATCAAACTCCAAGTATTCAAAGCATTCTCTTAAGCGAGAGCGAAACCGGAAGTTTGAATCGGCCTCCAAAGTTGATGCACTTATACGAATATCCAGGATGGATTGACAGATTTCATACATATGTCCTTGGACAAAATACAGAATTGTGGTTGCGGTTCATCACAGATTTCGATCAAACAATAGAGGTTGCCGCATCATCTGCTGCTACGTTTGCAGACCTTACGGAAGATCAGAAGAAGGTCTATGATTTGGAAAAGAAGGCATATGCCATTCTTACTCAGGCGTTAAGTAAAGATATTTATCATCAATTTGTCAGTTACAAGACAACGAAGAGGTTGTGGGACGCATTGAAGACAAGGGGCTTAGGAAATGAAGCGACACGTCAATTGAGACGTGAGTTGTTAAAAAAAGAGTTTGATGGTTTTACTTGTATGGAGAATGAATCTTTAGGAGATTTGACAAGTCGATTTAATCATTTGCTGACTGAATTAGCAAATTTTGATGTTGTTACAACTTCAGCAGAGATTGTGAAAAAGTTTGCAGATGCGTTGCCACCTCAATGGAATACTTTCTTGGAAATCATGAAGTACAATGGTACTTTAGCTACAACGAGCTTCAATGACTTTGTTCAACTCCTGGAAAACAAGAATCAGGAAGAAACTCTCAAGGCGAAAAGAGTTCCCGTGCCACAAAATCCTGAAATGTATTATGGAACTTCTAGCACTTCTACAAAACCTTCTTCACACGCTCCAATTCAAACAGCGTTTGTGTCTAGCACTGACATGTATGGCAATACTATCCAAGTTCCGGTCAAGCCTCCTCGAACATATATGTATGGAAATCCGCTTGAACCAGTTCCTCAACCAGTACCACAACAGCAAAGCCAACGACCTATCAGAGCAACTGATATGTTCGGAAATCCATTACCTGTTCGATCTACCGGACCAACCGACATGTATGGGAATCCACTTCCTCCTCAACAGCAAGCGTGTTATGGAAGCACATCATCTGCTGGTCAACAATCAAAGCCAAATACAGTTCGGCTCGACACCTCAAGCTTTTCTAAAGTCAGTGTGGAAGTAGCAAAGGAACACATGGAGCTGCTGAACACTTTGGTGAGCGCAGACTGTGGATTAGTGGAAGGTCAGATTGGTAACATTAATCTGACACAAGAAGACTATCAGCAGATCGATAAAGAGGAGATGGAGATGATGGACATCAAGTGGGCCTTTGCCAGTGCTGTTAGGCGAGCAAAGGATTTCATGGAAAGAACTGGCAGAACCAGCTTGGAAAGCAAGAAAGACACCAAGTATGGGTTTGATAAGCAGGCTGTTAAGTGTTTCAATTATGGTGAACGTGGTCATTTCAAACGTGAATGTACGAGGCCATCTCAACATGGAAACCAAAATCCTTTCAGAGGTCAAGGCAACAGGGCAAATCAGAACCAAGTAAGGAACAATGAGCGCACATTGGTGCCTGTCAACAACCAGAGTCAAGCAGGACCATCTAATGCCAACCAGGCACTTGTGGTTCAAGTAAATGAAGGTTGTGATTGGTCAATTCAGTTGGGAAATGATGCTCCAGATGGAACAGCTTGTTTTATTGAAGTTGTCAAGGATCTTAAACACGCCAGTGGTGGAGAATCTTCCACCAATGGTGGTGAATCTTCTGAAGATGAAGACAGCTCCGGTTACAGTGGAAGTTCAGATGAAGAGTCCTCGAGTTCAGGGAATGATCAGGAAGATGACACATCAACTGCGTCAGTTAATGCATATATTGATGAGCTATTGGAAGAAGCTACAGCAGGAATTGAAAGAAGATCTATTTTGGTGGATCAAGCTGCTTATTCTTCGTCTTCTCTCCATTCAGCCTTTATGGCTAATGTCGACAGTTCATCAAGTCAGGTATGTGTCGATGAACCCACTGTAGTTAGTTGTGTAAATTGTGATAGTTTAAATGTTAAATGTGCTGATTTGGATGCAAACATGTCTGAGTTGCAAGGCAAACATGATGCTTTACAAGCTACTTTGTTTGACTTGCAAGACAAACATGTTTCGTTGAATGATAAGTGGTGTGAATTGCAAAGCAAACACGAGGCTTTGCAAGAGAAATATGATGTGACATTCATCCACAATCAAAAGTTGACCGTAGATCTTTCTAAGTGCACAGAAGCCAACATGTTTTATGAAAACCATGAAAAGGAATTTAAATCGATGATTGAAACATTAAAGAAAGATAAAACAGAGCTGACTAAAATGGTTTCCAGAAAACAAACTGACATTAATTTGTATATAACTCGTCTTGAGGTAATGCAAAAGGAAATGGCTTGTGTTAAAACTGAAAGTGAGGCGATCCGACTCAAGTTAGACAGTTATTTGAGCTCTAGCTATGTGTTGGATCACATCATTGACGTACAGAAAGAGAAACGGGATGTCACATGCATTGGATACAAGAAATGTCCACCACCCGTGAGAAACAATTATGATGCCATGCCTGATGAGGAGTATAGAACTCACTTTGAACCATATGTTCCTTTGGACGTTGAGGAATTTGCAACAGGACTCGGATACAAGAAAGAAGTATCATCCGATTCAGTTGTGTCAGCAGATACATTTGTAACTGCTGAACAGAATCAGGATCCTCCAGTTGTGATTGAGGATGCTGATTCTTCTGATGATGAATCTGATGATACTAATTCAGAAAAGTCTGATGCGGTGATAAAAGAAGAGGACATACCTCTTGAGAATCATATTCTGTGTGATCCTCCTGCAAAACCCGATAAGACTGTTGCAATCGAGTCCTCGTCTGCAAAAGAGTCGGAGAGTGTGGATTTGCTGTACACTCTTGTTGGTGATAATAAAATTTATTCAGACAAAGATTTTCCTATTAAGAATGTTAATCAATCATTAATCAGTAAAGTCTTTGAAAATTCAACAAGTAAGTTTTTGGGAAAGACAGGATCACGTGTTACAGTAACACAGTGTCCTCCTATTCCAAAGGCTGAAGTTCGCAAACAATATGGAAATCAGAAATTACCAACAGTGCAAACACAGCAAAATCATACCAAACCAAAAGGAAAAGCAACGACTCAAATCCAAAAGAAGCCAAATCAAAAGAAGAAAAAGAATGTGAACTTTGTGAAATCTAAGGGAACGGACAAAATTGCAACGTTTGAAAACCAATCTAACTTAGATTTTGTCAAGAAAGCAACTGTGATGAAAAGAAATGAACCAAATAGTTCAAAACCTAGTACCTCGGGATCACAAAGTTCATCATCGGCAAGACGATCACATGATACTTCGGGGTTTGTTGAACGAAGATCATGTTTTGAATGTGGTACAATTGGACATGTAGTTCGAAACTGTCCGTATCTTCATAAGTTGAAAGCAATTGATGATGATCCCCGTGAACGCAATCACCAAAAGCGATCTGTTTCTGTAAAACAAGATCCCCGACTTGTAAGAGAAAGGGAAAAGAAACAGAAACGCCAACAAGTCAAGGTGATTGAGAAAGCACTTAAAACTGATGTGGTTCAAAAACAATCTGTTTCAGTTAAAACAGAAAGCACAAAATTTTCAAAAACTTCAAACAATCACGAAGTTAAATTTTCAAACAATCAAACTGGTAAAACTAAACAGACCTGGAAACCAAAAACGGTTATTGAATCAGGGGGACCATCACAATTTTCAAATCATCAAAGAATAGAAGTTATTGTTGTTGATGAAAATGGAAGACCCAAGACCACAATGGCTTGGGTCCCCATCTCCAACTAATCAAGTGAGTTCATGTGCAGGGTGTTCCAGGAAGAACTATCAGTAGTCATTGGATTGTCGATAGTGGGGCATCCAGGCACATGACAGGCGACATGAAGCTTCTCTACGACGTCAAATCTATTAGAGGAGGTTATGTTGCTTTTGCTGGAGATAAAGGCGGATATATTACGGGTGAAGGAATGATTTCCAACGGGGTTGTTAGCTTTGATAAGATCAACTTCGTACAACAACTTGATCACAATCTTCTTAGTGTTTCTCAAATTTGTGATAAGCAGTTCTCAGTACACTTTGATGCAAATGGATGTTATGTACTGAAACCCGGCTTCAAAATTCCGAAAGAATGGATTCTCTTGTCGGCTCCAAGGATAAATGATTTATATGTCCTTGATATGAGCCAAGCTATCACAACGTCTGCACAAGCAACTTGTTTCGTTTCCAAAGCCACAGAAAAAGACACAATCTCATGGCACAGACGAATGGGTCACATTCACTTACGCAAAATGAATCATTTGGTATCAAATGAATTGGTGAATGGTGTTCCTCTTAAAAACTTTCATCTTCAAGACGTCTGTGTCTCGTGCCAGAAAGGAAAACAAACGAAGAAGCGACACCCTACAAAGAAAATCAACACGGTGGCTGTTCCTCTTGAACGTTTGCACATGGATTTGTTCGGTCCTGTCAAGCATAAAAGCATTAGGAATGATCAATATTGCCTCGTGATAACTGATGATTATTCAAGATTTTCTTGGGTGGCGTTCATGGCACATAAGAGTGAAACCTTCGGTATTATCAAAAACTTGATCATTCAGATTGAAAATCTATATAAGTTGAAGGTTAGGCGGATACGTAGCGACAATGGTACTGAATTCAAAAATCACGCAATGGCGGAGTTTTGCACTTCAAAAGGTATTCTTCACGAATTCAGTGCAGCTTACACTCCTCAACAGAATGGCGTCGCTGAACGTAAGAACCGCACATTGATCGAGACTGCTAGGACAATGTTAGTAGAGTCACAATTGCCGATTCCATTCTGGACTGAAGTTGTGGCATCTGCATGTTATACGTTGAATCGAGTCCTTACAGTCAAAAGGGACAACAAGACCTGCTTTGAGCTTATTAACAAACGGAAACCAGATTTGTCATATCTTGAACCGTTTGGAGCTCCATGCACAATGATCGATCCTAATGGAAAGTTTGGGGCAAAAGCAATTGATGGATACTTTCTTGGGTATGCCACCCCGAACTTAAGAGTCTGGAATCTAGAGACTAAAAGGGTCGAGGAATGGTCTGAAGTCAGAGTACAAAGGCACACTTTACCAGTCAAATGTCCTGGTCAGCCTTGGATGTTTGAGTACGATGACTTTTTCAATTCGATCAATGTTGAAGCCGTTGAAGAAAATGTTGCGGCAAGGATGTTTTTCGAGAGTGACAATGCAACAGGTTCACCGCTGGTTCGTCCAATTCTTGTCAATCAAGAACCATCTTTGGTGAACAATAATGCTCTCGACAATGAGGATTTTCACGATGCTACCGAATTGAACGAATCTTCAGAGGATGACGAATTTCTCGATGCAGATCAAGAAGCTCCAACAACAGCAGTACATGGTACTTCAGAGGGTACTCCTCCAGTGGTTGTCCCTAGAACAGCTGAAGCTACTGCATCATCCTCTTCGTCAATTCCGGGCCTTGAATTGATTGTTGATCTCAATCTCAACAATCTGGGTACAAATATTCCAGTTCAAGATAATCCAGAAACTAGGATTCACAATACCCATCCTCAACAAAACATCATCGGAAATGTACAAAGTGGCGTTCAAACAAGAAACATGTTGCTAAACAACAACAATGCAGGCTTGTATGCAATTATCCGAGAATCTGGTCAACAAAATGATTTGTCTTTCGCGTGTTATGTCTCACAGGAAGAGCCAAGAACTTGGAAAGAAGCTTTGAAAGATAACTCTTGGGTTGAAGCAATGCAGGAAGAACTGCAACAATTCCAGAAGCTTGGTGTCTGGAAACTCGTAGATAAACCTGCTGGTTACAAGAAGATTGGTACCCGTTGGGTGTTTAAATGCAAAAAGGATGACCGTGGAGTCGTTATTCGAAACAAAGCAAGGCTAGTCGTTCAAGGTTTTCGTCAGATTGAAGGGATCGACTACAACGAAGTGTATGCACCTGTTGCACGTCTAGAAGCAATTCGGATTTTTCTGGCTTATGCCTCATTCAAAGGTTTCAAGGTATACCAGATGGACGTGAAAAGTGCATTCTTACATGGTGTGGTGGAAGAAGAGGTGTACGTCGAACAGCCTCCTGGGTTTGAAGATCCTATCCATCCCGATCGGGTTTGGTTGCTCAACAAAGCTCTCTATGGTCTTCATCAAGCACCGCGAGCTTGGTATGCAACCTTATCTAATTATCTGCTGGAGAATGGATTTCGCAGAGGTCTTATCGATTGTACTCTTTTCATCAAAGAACAAGATGGAGATCTTCTACTGGTACAGGTATACGTTGATGATATTATATTTGGTTCTACTAATGATGTTTTGTGTAGGAATTTCGAGCGCATTATGCAGGATAAATTCGAGATGAGTGCTATGGGGGAAATGACTTTCTTTTTGGGCCTACAAGTACAACAAACCGAGTCTGGGATATTCATCCATCAGACTAAATATGTTGGTGACATCTTGAGCCGGTTCCAGATGTCCGATGCAACGCCCATCGGTACCCCATTGCCGCAAAATCACGGAATTACTCCAGACTTGAAGTGTGAAGCTACTAGCCCCTCATACTACCGCGCGATGATCGGATCTCTTATGTACCTCACAGCATCAAGACCAGATATAATGTACCCAACGTGCCTGCGTGCCAGATATCAAGTCAATCCGAAGGCCTCACATCTTGCAGCTGTAAAAAGGATTTTTCGTTATTTGAAGGGTTGCCCTGACACCGGTCTATGGTACCCTAGGGATAATAACTTTGACTTGATCGCATTCAGTGATTCTGATTTTGGCGGATGCAAAATCGACGGCAAATCCACAACGGCTGGATGTCAGTTTTTGGGAAATCGCCTAGTCACATGGCAGTGCAAGAAGCAGACGTGCGTCGCTACATCAACATGCGAAGCTGAATACATTGCTGCCTCAAGTTGTTGCTCCCAAGTCCTATGGATCCAACAGCAAATGCGTGACTACGGTTTTGAATTCCTAACTACTCCTATTTACGTTGATAATTCTGCTGCCTTACAGATCACTAAAAATCCTGTGCAGCATTCAAAGACTAAGCACATCGAAATTAAGTATCACTTCATACGTGATTGCTTTGAGAAAAGGCTAATCGATGTTGCTTACGTCCACACCGATGACCAACGTGCCGACCTTTTTACCAAAGCATTTGACAAATCAAGATTTGACTATTTATTATTGGTAAACGGCATTAAGGTCAAGCAAGAGTAAGACCAACATCGGAAAATCATTTTTGTAAATACCTTTGTGTTTTAAATTTATCTTAGTTTATTGATTTTAGGGGGAGTAAATCCAAAATTTGAAAATCCAAAAACTTCGAAAAATTTCAAAAACTCAAAAACAATAGAAAAACGAAAATGAGTTTCCTGGCGAGCAAAAGAGAAAATGATAGTACATCAGTGGTCTGTCTAAACCTCTTTAAACCTTAAATGAAAAACGATAAGCAGCTCTATATAAGATGTATCGGTAGGCTCACAATCATTTTAAAGTGTGCAGGGTGATATAAACTTAAATCGACTGAAGACCAGGTGGGAACCATTCATTGGCATATGGTCTTAGTACCGAAATTTCGTTTGATAGATTGCCGAGGTTCTGAGATATTCGGTCTTTATGCTGCTTATCATCTGGGTATTATGGTTGTATCTTTTACCGAAAAATAACGGGGACGCAAGTCTAGATCTTCCATGATACTATACATACGTGTACATACTGCATACGACCTCAATAAGTGATAAACAATCACATGTCCACAAAAATAAGTGATAATATATCACATTCATCCGGGAGTCAAGTTCGTCTCTCTGCTGTACGAAAGTACTGACCTGTTCACGGACTTGCTCCTGTGCCCTCATGCATATGAAAATCAAGTTCCTCATCAATAAGTGATTCTATCACATAGGGCTTGTTTTCAAACAAAATAAGTGAGAATCTCACATCATATACGGTCAAACAGATGATAATCGGTATACTCACCGGTAAGATGAACCCTCGTGCATACCTTGATACGGGAATGTGTCGTGATGTGGATGAACACCGGTCGGTAAGTATAAATCTTACCTTAACGTATCCCCTCGCCATGATTACATCTGATAAGTTGAGCTTAAGAGGACAACAATACCGATAATTGTTATAGGATGCTTATCTTAATGTTAATTAACTGAACAACAAGAGCGTTTTGGCATGACCGTACACTGATATGATTCTCTTACCCTCGAAACTCACAAAAAGAATGTCTGTAAATATTTATTTAATGCTTTCAGTTTCTGCATCTTTGTATATATTTATTTATTTACTGCTTTCTGTCTTTACATTTGAAATATTCAAAAATACCAAAAAGATTTTAGGTGTGTTTTAATGTAAACTTTCTAAAAGCCAAAAAGATTTTATTTCTATCTTATTTTTGATTGTACGATGTTGGAGCTCGAGTCTGCGTTACCTGAAACCTGAACGAAAACCGAAAATGACTAAATCTTCATAAACGGTCGAAACTTGCAAAGTGTTGAAAGTTAAAATTGAAATTGATAAAATAAATTAAACTTTCAAACTGTCGGACGGTGTTTGATTAAACAATGGTCACATGTGTGTCGTTTGCTTATGATATTCCAGGCAGTAGTTCTCATTACGCGTTTAGATTTCTTGCATGTGCAGATTCTAAAGGCAAGGAGAACATGGTCGATGACAAGCTTCGGAATGAAGACACGACGTGAGGGCACTCAAATGATGAAGATGATCGAGTTGCCGCTGACCATCATCAACACCACAAGGATCTGAATTCATAAAGAACAAGTATTTCACGAGCATAACTCAAGGGGGAGCTTATGTTAAGGGGGAGTTTGTCAACACACTTCCTACATGAACCGGGGAGTTTGTTGGTACACTTTCTGCTTTCAAGACGTGAAGACTTTAAAGATCCTCCGACATTGAAGACTTGAAAAGACGTCAAAGACTTGAAGACACGAGGGACCTACAAGAATTAAGATCGAGACAAAGCTACAGCCAAGGGGGAGTTTGTTGGTGCACTTGTGTCTGTACTTTGTCTGTATTTCATCATGATACCAAACGATGTCTTTGTTAGTCTTGTAAGTTTGACCAAGTCAACCATCCTCCGGTTTGACTTGGCCAAACAGTTAAGCAATGGTTGTAATATGTCTGTGTCGAAGGATGTGTCATCGAAGGATTGTTTAGATCCTTCGATGAGCTCGAAAGATGAACCTTCGATGGATGAACCTCGAAGGATATCATCCTTCGAGGTATATGTGATCCTTCGGCAGGTTTCAGATCGACAGATGATCTTACGATCAGTCTGTCTGATCCTTCGACCAGACGAGCTGTGATGGGTATATATACCCATGTGTTGTGTTCACTTCATTTAGGGAGAAGACACTAGAGAGACAAGAGTGAGACAGGGAACACACACACACTTAGAGAGAGTTTGCAGAATAGATTTGTAAACATTGGGCTTGTAACAGACCTTTCATACGTATTAATACAAGTGGTGTTAATCGGTGAAGTTTGTGTGTTGTGTTTGTGCTTGTTCTATCTCGGTTTGCATGCTAGCTTGGATTCCGCACTTGCTAGTGTGTTAGACATAACAAGGAATAGGTTTAACCTCAACCTCCGGGGACCTACAACATGATCAAAAATTAGAATTGAGAACAATGTTAGTCTAATTCTAAGTATACCTATGCACATAAAGGAAATGAAGGCAAGTAAACAAATGTGTTGGATGATGGATTCCATAGGGTTGTTGTGTTGTGTTTGATGCTTAATTGATGATGAAAACAGTTAACAAACTCACCTATTTATATTCACACGTAAATAAATAAATTTTGGGTTTTAGAAATCAAATTTAATAATTTTTTGGTTTCATGTTATAACTTATAAAGAAGAATTAAATGTTTTCAATAATAAACCGCAAATAAATTAATAGTATGTTATAACTTATAAAGAAGAATTAAAAGTTTTCAATAAAACTAGTGTTTTTCGATATCGCGCATTGTGCGGATATTAATTCGAAAAAAAAATCACCTGGGTGAGCCTTTGCACTACGTACAACTAAATAAGTCTACAACGGACACTAATTTTCACTAATTTTGACCCAGATGTGCATGCCTAGGCTCCTTTTAACCAAGATTATCGCATATTAATGTAGAAAAAGGATAAAAAAAAACTGCTTTAAACAATCTGGAAAGTAAGCTATCCACAGTTCTAACAATTTCCTTACACATACTCCTAGATGAATTACAAACCACAACACAACCAAAAACATGTTTACTTGCTAGCTATGTGCTTTCCCTCACTTCTAACCTCTAAATCACATCAAAAAGAAGCTCCATAGGGAGATTAGCCCACCTACTGTTTTGGACCACAAGTAACGTCTAATGATCGTTAAATCATTAATTGAACCTTGTGCTTTCCGTCTGCCATGAAGTCCTGCTAGCCTTACGTCGTAAGTATGCCAAACAATCTCCCACAATGACTGCAAAACAATCAAAGGAAGTTTGAGTTAGATAGAAGCTAAAAGATTATCAATAGCAAACATTTATATTACGCTTTCAGACTCAAATCAAAAGTTTTCAAAATTAAGATCTAATCTAATTGCATTTAGACTACTTCATTGGCATCCTTCTGAGCTTTGTAGAGCCACTTGTAGTTAATCATTACGATCAGCTTGTTCCAAACTTCGACATGATAAAATGCATAAAAGTCATGATGATATATAGTGTACTTCATTGGCTTTTAATTTTTCGATTCCTAATCACCTCACCTCACTTGAATATATTTATTTTGGGCAGAGCTGTAATTACCTCTCTTGATGTGGTTTTAGATAAGACGCTGCATAGCATGATGGCTTTCTCTGATGGTCATGGTCGAGGAACTGATAAAAACACATTTGAAATATCAATTAATTACATAACCAACAGATTAACTTTGATTTTTTGATCAAAAAGCCTTTATATCTTACAAAAAAAAAACTTTATTGTAGTTCTAAAGTACAAAAAACTCAGATCATAAACTTAAAAATTAGACCCATTACATAGACAAGTCACAAATTCTGAAAAGTACAAACTTCAATTAAACATCCCATTTGACAAGGGGTGAGCCACGTTGTCCCTTGACTCTCCGACGGTAGTGTAAATTTTGTATGAATTTTGGAAAAGTTTGACATTTTCTGATTTCGTTACTCCTTTTCTTTGAAATGTTACCTCTATAAAGATTGTTTAGATCCACCACTATGTATGCTTTTATGCATAGAGTGATTCTCCGCTTATAAAACAAAAATATAAGAAAAGGATTAAAACATAGATAAGGACGGGTCTAGCTTTGATTAAAAATTTACATTTAAAGAAGGGATCATGTTAAGTTTGAGAAAGGGTCATTAAAATTAATAAAACTTCAAATAAAAAGTTAAAACAAGAGTGTGATTTATACCAATTTATTACTCTATACATTTATGTGTATTTAAATACCAAGACATTTTTGGTCAATTGTTTGTTCTATCATTATATGATTCTATCTCAATTGTAGTATAGTTCTGTGTTCTTATTTTTATGAAGTTCATTTGTTTATCATCAACACAAACATATTTTAGACAAACATTTTGTACTTGACTCATGATAAAAAAAAAATTTAACTAAATAGAATATCATATATTGAACATATATTGAACGATATGAACTGAATTTCCTCTTTTCTATTATTTATTAATTTTGCAGCTCAATGAACTGGATTAAACAAAGATAAGTTATTCAAGAACAAGCTATAGATTGGTTCAATAATTTGAAAGGAAATTGATTTTCCCATGCGTAGATGAAGTGAAGGCTATTTCTAAAATTTATCCGCTGCACGACGCACACATCACCCTGTTTTACGATGACTTTAGGATCAATTTCTATGTGGGATTGGAACCCTTTACAATCTAAGTATGCTTCTAGAATTACACAAGGGCTGGTGTTTTCAAGTGTCACGTCCCACTCTCCTGATGCACGTGTTGGCACTTGACGGATGCGAGGTTGAAATCTTGACCGTAAACATCTATAGGATTGCACACAATATACATGATCAAAAATAAGAACAAAAAACAATGTTAGTCTAATTCTAAGTATACCTATGCTCATAAGGGAAATGAAGGCAAGTAAACAAATGTGTTTGATGATGGATTCCATAGGGTTGTTGTGTTGTGTTTGATGCTTAATTGATGATGAAAACAGTTAACAAACTCACCTATTTATATTCACAAGTAAATAAATAAATTTTCGGTTTTAGAAATCAAATTTAATAATTTTTTGGTTTCATGTTATAACTTCTAAAGAAGAATTAAATGTTTTCAATAATAAACCGCAAATAAATCATTAGTCTGTTATAACTTATAAAGAACAATTAAAAGTTTTCAATAAAATTAGTGTTTTTCAATATCGCGCGTTGCGCGGATATTAATTCGAAAAAAATCACTTGGGTGAGTGTTAAAGCACCGGATCGATGACGAACCTCAAACATTGCACTTGATTCAAGACATGAAGAACAAAATATGAACAAGATAGAAATATGTAGAAGATGAACCCTTTATATTGAATCAGTCATCACAGATTACACAAACCAAAGGAGTATACATCATCTACAAGCTTGTTTAGATCACAAAGATCTAAACCTAGCTTTCTCTCACCAACACATAGTATCCCTCTCTCTCTAGAATTCACACACTGATGGAGAATGGATGGGATTTGTGAGAGATACACCAAGCTTCTTCCTTGATCCTTGCCCTAATCCTATACAACACATAAATATAGACTAGGGACTAAAACCTGGACAAAATAATCTACACAAAAACCCTGACTTTTGCCTAAACACAAACCCCTGACAAAAGTCCTAGACATAAACTTGGACAAATTGTCCAAGGTTAAACCTTGGACTAAGTTTCAAGACATGTACAATAAAGACCCTAACAATTGGAAAGCGTGCACTTATCACCCAAAGTGCACTAACAAACTCCCCCTTGATCAGTGCATGGTCTTCATGTGGTCTTGAATTCTTCATTATCGTTGACTTTAACTTGGACTTCTGCTTTGGTTGACAAGAACTGATAAGCGACAGTTACCCTGCAGGAACTGCACTTACAGTCTCCCCCTTAACTGTTGCAATCAGTTCTGTCTAACACTGATATCTTCAATCACCGGATACTGCACTTACAGACCCCCCCCCCCTTGACTGATGATATCATGGCTGCTTTCAACTTTGGCCGAGACTTGATCTTTCTGGCAGAGCACAGCGATCTTCAACTCTTCTAATAAAAGACTTGCTAACGATCACTTAAGGCCGCTTTGAGAAACCCGAAGAATCCAACATCAAACACTGTAGATCCTCCCCCTCAAACTACTCCCGAATCAAGTTAACGCGAACTGACCTACAACCACATGTAGGAATATCGCTCGATACATTAATCTTCAAACCTAACCGGTAGCAGAAAGAAACGTCGGATTTCCAATGCCCAACATCAAACACTTCAAATTCCGCAAAGACAAGTTAATAACAAACTGAACTTTGTAAAAGTACATCCACCATCTTGATCAGAGTCTTCTGTAGGTCCCGAAATCTGAGGATCGATAACTAACCGAATCACTTGTTTATAGCAAACACGGTCACGTGTGCGGAATCCACGTAACTATGCCAAATCAAACATATAAAGCAAAAATAACAACGGATTAATCAATGAAACACACTCGATTGATTAACGGGATGAGAACCGATTACAAACTGATACAAACACAGTTCAGACAGAATTTCGGCAGAGTTTTGTTACTATGGTTATTATCTCATCTCTGTGTTCAAATGAAACAGGATGTTGTTTATATAGTCCCTGGGCCAAGATATCGACGAAACACAAAGTGTTCGATGAAACTGAACATGGGCCAGACATTGGGCTTGAAACAGCCCATTACATGACGAATCAAAGTGTGATTCGTCATGACCTTCAACGAAACAGAAGTATAGGACATTGGTCTGTTTCGTCATGATGTGTTCCGACGAAACAGACCTGTTTCGTCGAGAGCTGCACCAGCTGATCTATTTCCTGTATACAGACAGTAAACAGATAGAACACATAAACATAGTAATGACCATACTACCCTTTAATGCAACATGCATTGTTCATTATACTTTACATATCAAAAGAGACAAATAAGTTGTACACAAGTAGATAGGAGGATATCTGACTTGGTCAACATAACATACAGACTCGATAATTAATAAAAGACCATACAAAATACATCGTTAAACAAGACTAGTCACAGACACTAAAAATGCATCAACAAACTCCCCCTTGTCTGTTACTCGTCTTCGGTCTTCTAATCTTCCATCAGTGTTGTTCGGACCACGAACTGCCCGAATGTATGCCCCTGTAGTAGCAAAAACACGCTACTCGCTGAAACTTTAACGCTTGACTTGCATCCTGATCTTCATAGAAAATATCATGACGATATAATCTGCTAATATCAGCCTCAGACATGTTGACGATCCACATCGGATCCAACATCCGGTAATTTGCATGATTATCTCTAAACACAATTACAGCTTCATGAGTATCCGAGTCGTAGCACCATAATGCAAGTGTTTTATCTACTACCCTCGGAGGCTGGTACACAAGTTTGTATCTGCAAGTGTTGGTGTCCGGATCAAGAGTAAACTTGATCGGTTGATAAACAGGAAATTGTGGCTTATATGATTCATCCTTCCAGCCCGACTTCTTGTTTACTTTCACCAGTCGCTCAAATAAAGTAGCGCCATCGTATTTTGACCGATTGATAAGCTCAAGCCTTGTCAACGCAGAGACATCATAAAATGGCAAGGAAAGAATGCTCAGCAGTGAATCGAAATACAGAATTCCGTATTCACGTTTGATAGCAATGCAGTGTATATCTTTAACAAACATCCAGCATAGAATCCTTCCACTTGGCTTTGCCTTTTCAAATTGCAAATAGTCTACTTGAGCTTTTTCAGGTACAGGCTTGGAGACTTTAGATAAAAACTGTTTTCTCCATTCAGAAAATGCATCTGTGTCTTTTTCAGACGAATTTAGATTCTTTAAGTGCTCGTCTATATCATCAATATTCTCCTTCATCCAATCTTCATCAAATGAAGCGAATTCAGTACCATCTTCTCGAACATATGTTGATTTTGATGCTTCACCTTCAAACACAATCTCATCAATCTCTTCAACATTCGTTGTATCAGTCTCAGTAGACATTTTGTCTATCTCAGCATCATCTATTTCTCTCATAGAATGTAGAATACTCAATTGTTCCTGAGAAAGATCTTCTATTGACTCCCCTTCTTCAAGCAACTCTCCCGTAAATGGATGAATAGCCTGTAGAGCAATATCAGCACTGCTTACTATAGAAGAAGTACCTTCTATCTGTTGAACTTTTCCAGTAGAAGTTCCCTGAGATGATTCGGCAACTGTAGTTTGAACTGCAACAACTTCAGAAGCAAGTGCGGTTGACTGCTTCTGTGATGTACCAGAAGTATCAGGATTTCCTTGGTCTTCCGTATCATCATCCTTTTTCTTCAGTACCTCTTGTTGTTTACAATGATAATCCCACAGAATAGCAAGCCTTCTCTCTTTCTCTTCATCAAGAGCCTTCAAACGAGCATTTTCAGCTTTAAGCAAATCAATTTCAGTTTGTTGTCGCTCTATTACTGTTTGCTGTTGACCAACGATTGACTTTAATTTGTTAATTTCCACCGATTGTTTAAGTTGATCATGCTTCGTGAGATTACCGAAATGAGATTGCCTTTGAAGACGATCAGCAGCTGCTTCAAGTGTAGAAAATAGATATCTGATCTTTTCGTCTTGAGAAAATCCGGAAAATGTCCTATGACGTTCAGCACTGATCTGCGAAGTGGTTGCTCTGATTGCAGAAGCCATAGTTCTTTCAGGAACTGCCTGAGGAATAACAGATGGAGTAGCAGTAGCTGATGTAACAACTGGAATTTCTGTAGCTGAAGTAACTACATGAGCTTCTTGTACAGGCTCCTGAGGTACAGATTGTACAGGCTCCTGAGGTACAGATGAAGACTCTTGAGGCACCGATTTCCGAGTATAAGTACTCAAATATCTCCTAGATTTCTTCTTTTGTACTTCAACAGCTTTCTCAACTCTTCTTTTTGTTCTTCTTTCACCTTCAGGATCCTTTGGAACATATTCTGGATCATCCTCAGTTCTAATCTTTTTATACCTTCTTACTCCACGTATATCAATATACATTTCGTATCCAGGCTCAACTATATGATCACTAGAAGTAGAATCAGATCCATTATCACCACTTGCTGATGAACTACTAGCTGATGTACCAGATGCTGCACCTTTGCTTGATGTACCAACAGCACCTGCATCACCACCATCATCACGTTCACCACTACTGTCACCACTACCACTACCTGTAGGACCGGTTTTGACTCCGAAACGATTGCGAAACGAACGTGAAACGTGCGGAATCCGTACACGAACGTGACCTAAACACACATGACGTAATATAAACGTGATTCTTTGATAAAATCTGATAACGTACAGCACCTGAATCACAAACAATAAACTTTCTCTCTCTAGCTTTCTCTCTCTAGCCTCTAGCTCTCCAAGATGTGAAAATGTCTAAAGTCCTAAATGAGAAACCCTAGAGATCTATTTATAGGCCAAGGGATTAATGAGGAATCTCATTAATTACAGTTATGCCACCTTGCCTTTTTGACTAACTAATTCTAAAATAACAATGTAACTCTCGTTTTCTTCAGTTTTCTACTACGGACTAGATTGACGGAGGCGATAGACAGATAAATGCACTAACACTACCAGACTCATCTGAATCAACTGGGTCAGGACCAAATTTCTCTATTCTTAGCCTTTCCAACTCAGGTTCTTCGTCATCAGATTGGCTGTCATCATGACGCCATTTGTCATTTGCTGGAGCCACATAATCAGGATTCACTAGTGCGCCAAAAAGCTTCCTTGGAGGAACGCTTTCTTTGTATCTTTTGGCGGCCATAGTCTTGATTAGCCTTAAAGAGTTGAAATTCATCGCCTCTATTTTCAGAAGATCATCATCAGCTTTAGGAAGGTCTGGATGTTGAACATTCATAATCATTTGCAGAAACCGCGGATACATCCAAAACTTGTTCCCGGTTGTTCTACTACCAGTCCTTGTCATATTCTCTTTCATGTTGCTGAAAATATACTTTGAGATGCTAAACGATTTGTTTAACACCAAAGCAACCATGAAACCAACGAGATCATCTCCAGCCATATCATATCCAGACCGTCTATTGCTGAGACACTGAATAAGAACATGCAATAAAAACTTGTATCGTAATGGAAGATCACCTTTGTTGATTTGTTTGACGAAAAGATCTCCTTTACACTTCATTCTTAGTAAACAGCCTCGTGAACACATGATTGGTATTGAATATGGAGCATTCGGTTGATCTTGTAATTGAAGAACTTCATTCAATATCTCCGGAGTAACAACGACATACAGATCATTCACACGACCTCTTATAATATCCTTTCCATCGATTTGGACGACGCTTGGAGAATCCCAGAAAGCTTTAATCAGTGATTTGTAGACGGGCGTCGAGTATGTAACAGCATGATTGATACGTGACTCCCTGATCCACTTCGTCATATCTTTAAATTCCGTGAGCTTGTCTTCCGGATCCAAATATGCAACTTGATTATGACGTTTCTCTGACATAATCTCCTCTTCAGTTTTGTTTTCTTTCTTTATCGCCTTCTTTCGTTTTCCTTTTTCTTGCGGTGCTTTCGGAGCCATCTGTACATGAAAATGTCCAGAATAAGTCACATTTGATATAATCATTGCATTTAGACATGTATGGATACAATTTCATGTATCCACATAACAGATAACCTATCTAACATGTCTACTGTGAACAAACAGCAACAACAGAAAACAGCTAAGGCATGTACGACGAAACAGAAGATCAACGACGAAACAGAAGTTGTGCGACGAAACAGAGGGTTGACCCTTTGACCAGTTAGATTCGTCGACTTTTTGATTCGTCGAGTCTATTTCATTCCATTTCTGATTGGTCGTATCTGATTCGTCGTCTGATTCGTCGTATGTTTGATTCGCTGGAATTAGGGTTAATGTGTTTCGTCGAATTGGGGGTTTTTCAGTTTCGCCGTATTGGGTTTAAACAAAGATCAGATTTAAACACAAACACATTCAATCAACATTATTTATACCCAAACAATTTATAAACACCCATTTTTCAGTTTCGCCGTATTGGGTTTAAACAAAGATCAGATTTAAACACAAACACATTCAATCAACATTATTTATACCCAAACAATTTATAAACACCCATAAATGATTTCCGAACAAAAACCCTTGTAAAAACAGTTAATAACTTTATCAAATACAAACCCCTGTTTTTGTTATATAAACCCACTTTCAAATCAAAGCAAATCAAACATCATAAACCTAAATCTATCAGATTCAGAAGGAAAACACAATACATGCAACATCAACACATATATTATCAAAGAAAAACAAGGTCTCAAAGGAGTCTCTGAGGGTTTCGGATGAAAAACCGACGGTTCAAAGTGTTCGGAATGTGAATCAGAACATGTTACTACCTTTGATGTTTGTAAGATTTTGATAAAAATCAAATGATTTGAGTGATTTAAGAGGCTAACCGTAGGTATGGGTTTTGAGTGTTTGAAGAGGATGAAAAGTTTGATGTTTTGAAAAAGTGAACAAGTGGGACCTTTATATACACCGCCTTGTCTCGACGAATCTGAGATCTCGACGAAACTGAATTGGGCCCGGCGAAACAGAAACTTGGGCTTGAACTTGGGCCTAAACTTTAGCCCATGACGAAACAGATTTGGGCTCATGTGATTCGTCGTATGTTTTGACGAAACAGATTTGATTCGCCGACATTGGTCTGATTCGTCGACTCTTTTGATTCGTCGACCATCCTGTTTCACCAACAGGTTTTTCAAAAACACAGAGGCTGGAAATATTTTGCAGTCAAAACAGTGGTAAGATTTTGCAGTCTAAACAGATTATGAACACATTTCCATTCTATTTGAATTTTCAAATGCAAGAACATTTTTATGAAGAAGATTTTAGGCATCCGGTAGAAAACACCAAGCAACAACTTCGGCTTAATCAAAAACGAACTTTACACAATTATATTAAAAGCAAATTTAAAACACGGTAAACTAAATGAAAATGCTGAAAACTGTTAAAAGCACTAAACAACTGTACAAGTGCAATCTTTTTGCGAATCTCAAGGACAAGGAATCATACCAGCTTACGGTCTTAGTCAACATGATTTTGATTTCTGTTTAAAGCTCTGGATACGTATACTACCTCGATTATCGGTATTGTGGTCCACATAAGCTCAAACTAATCAGACGTAATCATAATTTAAGAGATACGATTAACGGTAAGAATTATACTTACAAGTCGATGTAAATCCACTCACGACACATTCCCGTATCAAGGTATGCACGAGAATTCATCTTACCAGTGAGTATACCGATTATCATCTGTTTGACCGTATAAAAGATGTGAGAAACTCACTTATTTGATTGAAAACAAGCCCTTTGTGATAGAATCACTTATTGATGAGGAACTTGATTTTCAGATGCATGAGGGCACAGGAGCAAGTCCGTGAACAGGTCAGTACTTTCGTACAGCAGAGAGACGAACTTGACTCCCGCAAAGAATCTGTGATAAATTATCACTTATTTTGTTTGGACATGTGATTGTTGATCACTTATTGAGGTCGAATGCAGTATGTACACGTATGTATAGTATCATGGAAGATCTTAGACTTAGTCTCCGTTATTTTTACGGTTTGATACAACCATGATACCCAGATGATAAGCAGCATAAAGACCGAATATTTCAGATCTCGGCAATCTCTCAAACGAGATTTCGGTACTAAGACCATATGCCAATGAATGGTTCTCACCTGACTTGAAGTCTGTTAGGTTTGTATCATCCTGCACATTTTAGTCTGATTGTGAGCCTACCGATACATCGTTAGTAGAGATACTTATCATTTTTCTTTTTATTTTGCATTATGAGCACATTGACCGACCACACCAGTGAACTTCATCATTTTCCTTTATCCAAGAAACTCATTTTTGGTTTTTCTATTGTTTTTGAATTTTTGAATTTTTCAAATGAAAACGACAGAACGTAAAGACATCTTTTTGGATTTTGAACTTTTGCAATGTTTTTGTATTTTCTTGAAATATCTCCCCCTAAAATTCGCAAAGTTTACGAAAACTAAAATCTTTTTGAATTTTCAAAGTTTATAAAGAAAATATTTACAAAAACGATCAGCCAACGAAGTTTACTCGGGTATCACCTTAATGCCATTGACCAAAAGTAGATAATCAAAACGTGATTTATCAAAAGCTTTTGTAAACAGGTCGGCACGTTGGTGATCAGTGGGGACATAAACGACATCGATTAACCTCTTGTCAAAACAATCACGTATGAAGTGATATTTAATGTCGATGTGTTTAGTTTTAGAATGTTGCACAGGATTTCTAGTGATTTGTAAAGCAGCATTATTATCAACAAAAATACGGGTAGATTGGAATTCTAAACCGTAGTCGCGCATTTGTTGTTGTATCCAAAGAACTTGGGAGCAACAACTCGAGGCAGCAATATATTCTGCTTCACATGTTGATGTAGCAACACACGTTTGCTTCTTGCACTGCCACGTGACCAGGCGATTTCCTAGGAACTGACATCCTGCTGTTGTCGATTTGCCATCGATTTTGCAACCACCGAAATCAGAATCACTGTATGCAATTAATTCAAAACTATCATCCCTAGGGTACCAAAGACCGAGGTCTGGGCATCCCTTCAAATAGCGTAAAATCCTTTTGACAGCTGACAGATGAGAGGCCTTCGGGTTTGCTTGATATCTTGCTAGCAAGCATGTTGGGTACATGATATCAGGCCTCGAAGCGGTAAGATACATGAGAGATCCGATTATGGCACGATCGTACGAGGAGTTGATGCTTTCTCCCTTCAAATCCGGAGTAATCCCGTGATTCTGCGGAAGTGGGGTACCAATGGGCGTTGCATCTGACATTTGGAATCGGCTCAAAATGTCACCAACATATTTAGTCTGATGGATGAATATCCCAGACTCTGTTTGTTGAACTTGAAGGCCCAAAAAGAAATTCATCTCTCCCATAGCGCTCATTTCGAACTTTTCTTGCATAACACTTTCGAATTGCCAGCACAAAGAGTCATTAGTAGACCCAAATATTATATCATCAACATATACCTGCACCAGCAGAAGATCTTTATCTTGTTCTTTGATAAAGAGTGTGCAATCAATAAGACCTCGTCGAAAACCATTTTCCAGAAGATAGTTTGATAAGGTTGCGTACCAAGCCCTAGGTGCTTGATGTAGACCATAAAGAGCTTTGTTGAGCAACCAAACCCGATCGGGGTGAATAGGATCTTCAAAACCTGGAGGTTGTTCGACATGCACCTCTTCTTGAACAATACCATGAAGAAATGCACTTTTGACGTCCATCTGGTAAACTTTGAATCCTTTGAAAGAAGCATAAGCTAAGAAGATCCGAATAGCTTCCAGACGTGCAACAGGTGCATAAACTTCATTATAGTCAATGCCTTCAATCTGACGAAAACCCTGAACAACCAGTCTTGCCTTGTTGCGAATAAAAACTCCACGGTCGTCTTTCTTGCATTTATAAACCCATCGTGTTCCAATTTTCTTGTAATTTTCCGGTTTTTCAACAAGCTTCCAAACACCAAGCTTTTGAAATTGCTGCAGTTCGTCCTGCATGGCTTCAACCCACGAATTATCTTTTAAAGCTTCCTTCCAAGATTTTGGTTCTTCTTGTGAAACGTAACACGCGAAAGACCAATCATTTTGTAGACCAGATTCTCTAATAGCTGAATACAAACCAGCACTCTGGTTGTTTCTCAGCTGATTACGTGTCTGCACACCTTGTAGGACATCTCCTATGATATTCTGCTGTGGATGGGTATCGTGTATCCTCATTTCAGGATTTTCAGGAACACGAGCATTAGCACCCAAATTGTTAATATTAAGATCAACAACCAACTCCACACCTGGAATATGCGTAGAAGTGGATGCATTTCCTTCAGCAGTATCATCGAAGTGCACATGAGGAGTATCAACAGAAGTACCCTGAACTGGAACAACTGGAGATTTAGTGCCTTCAGTCGCATCCAGATTTTCTTCATCTTCTTCTGATGACTCATTGTATTCAGTAGCATTTTCAACTTCCTCATTGTGAACTGTGTTGTTAGACGAATTAGAACTTTGTGAGTTAACAACAACAGGTCTAACTAATGACGACTCAGCAGCATTGTCACTATCAAATATCATTCTAGCAGCTGCGGAATCTTCATCAAAGGTTGGCAGATCAAAGGAGTTGAATAGCCCATCATAATCGAACATCCAAGGATCACCTGGAGCTTTAACAGGATTTGTATATCTCTGAACCCTTACTTCACTCCATAGTTCAATCTTTTTGGTAGTCAGATTCCAAACACGAAAATTTGGTGTAGCATATCCAAGGAAGAAACCCTCGATAGCTTTCGCTCCAAACTTTCCATCCGGATCAATCATAGTGCATGGACCACCAAAAGGTTCTAGAATTGAAAGATCAGGTTTCCTTTTCTGTAGAAGTTCGAAACAAGTCTTGCCATGTCTCTTAACCGTAAGAACTCGGTTTAATGTGTAGCAAGCAGTCGACACAGCCTCTGCCCAGAACTGAACAGGAAACGCCGACTCTACCAACATTGTTCTTGCAGTTTCAATTATTGTCCGATTCTTCCTCTCTGCGACACCATTTTGTTGTGGAGTGTAAGGAGAACTGTATTCATGAAGAATGCCTTTAGAAGTACAGAACTCATCCATAACACGATTTTTGAATTCAGTTCCATTGTCGCTTCTGATCCTCTTAACTTTCAACGAGTAGAGATTTTCCAACATTGTAAGAAGATCCTTGAGGATGCCAGGAGTATCACTCTTGTGTGCCATAAAAGCTACCCAAGAAAATCTAGAGTAGTCATCAGTAACTACTAAACAATACACATCTCCGAACGTTGTCTTGTGTCTCATAGGTCCAAAGAGGTCCATATGAAGACGTTCGAGAGGCATGCCAACAGTGTTGATTTTCTTCAAAGGGTGAGACTTCTTTGTTTGTTTCCCTTTCTGGCACGAAACACAGATATCTTGTAGATGAAAACTTCTCACGGGCACGCCATTCACAAGATTGTTTTTCACCAAATGGTTCATTTTTCTCAAGTGAATGTGTCCCATTCTTCTGTGCCAAGATATAGACTCCTTCTCCGTGGCTTTCGAGGCAAAACATGTGACTTGTGCAGAAGTCGTAATCGCTTGACTCATATCAAGAACATAAAGATCATTGATTCTTGGAGCCGATAAGAGAATCCATTCATCAGGAATTTTGAAACCAGGTTTAAGCACATAACAACCGGCATCATCGAAATGCACGGTGAACTTTTTATCGCAGATTTGCGAAACACTGAGAAGATTATGATCAATTTGACGAACATAATTGATCTTATCGAAACATACAACACCATTGGATATCATTCCCTCTCCAGTGATGTAACCGCCTTTGTCTCCAGCGAAAGCGACATAGCCTCCTTTAATGTTTCTCACATCATATAGAAGCCGTAAGTCGCCCGTCATGTGCCTGGATGCCCCACTATCAACAATCCAATGACTATTAATAGTTCCTCCTGGAACATCCTGCACATATCATCCAATGATTAGTTAAGGATGGGGACCCAAGCCAAAGTGGTCTTGGGTCGTCCCTGAGCATCACAAATAGTGATCTCGATTTGTTGATGGTTTTCCAAACGAACAGCTCCCCCTGAACTTTCACCCTTCCTAGGTTTCCAAGTTTGTTTTTGTTTACCAGATTGAGTTTTGTAAACAAATTTTGAAATTTCTGGTTTTACAGGTGAACTTGGTTCCCTTGGAACAGAATTGACCTTAGATTTTAAAGCCGTTTCTATTTTCTTCACATTTTGATGTCGTTGTTTCGATTCCTGTTCTTTAATAGTTCTTTTATCATGTTTAGGTGAAACAGGACGACATTTAGGGTGAATCGAGTCAGGTGATGCTCTTTCAACAAATTTCGTTTTCGGAGTGTTAGCACAATCTTTGATGATGTGCCCAAACTCTCCACATTTAAAACACGTTCTCCTTTTAACAAACTTAGAAGAACTGGATCGACGATCAGATGTCGAACTTGCATAACCCGAGGTACTAGCTTTTTCATCACACCCGTTTGAATGTTGAGTGTAATTGTTTTGACTATCACGTTTTAAAATTTTGACTTGTACAAAATCAGTGTTTGACTTGTTTGCAAAAGTCTCAATTTTATCTGTACCCCTCGATTCCACAAATTTGACATTGCTGTTTTTCTTCTGATAACGAGCCCCTTTTGTTTCAAATTTTGATTTAGAAACATTTGGCAATTTAGCTCGTTGATCTGATTGTTTACCCTTAGAAGCAATAGGTTGTTGCTTTAAAAGTGATTTCTGATTTCCAAATTTCTTTTTGATTTCAGCCTTAGGAATTGGATTACATTGAGTCACAATAACTCCCGGAATCGACTTTCCCAAAAACTTACTTGTATTATTTTCAAAAACATTATCAATCGATAATGGATTGACATTTTTAATTGGAAAATCATTATCTGAATAGATTTTAGAATCACCAACCAAAGTGTACAACACAATCTTACTTTTAACGGTAGACACAAGATCTATCACTTGTTGAACAACAGGTTGAACATCAGGGGTAGGAGGATCACACATAATATGATTCTCAATTGGAACTTCTACTCCTTTAAGTTTGTCAAGTGATTTATCCTGATTACTCATATCTGATTCAGGTTCATCATCCGACGACTCATAGTCCTCAATGGTGGGAGGACCTTGTTTCGTAGATGTTGAATCTTTTTGCTCAGAATTTGTACTTGGAGAATTGTCCGATTTGAACCCTAGGCCAGTAGTAACTTCCTCATAATTAAGAGGCACACTGGATTCAAACCGTGGCATTTCTTCTTCATCAGGCATATAAGCATAATTATGTCTCAAAGGGGGCGGACACTTCTCATACCCAACGCCTTTCTTGTTTCCCTTTAGTTGTTGAACATCAATAATGTGATCGAGCACAAATCGGGAGTTAGAGTAACTCTCCAATTTTTGCTTGATTGCATCATGCTCGTATTTGGCAATGGCTAGTTCCTTTTTGGTTTCCTTAACAATGTTAATGTAATCATTTATACTAACTTGTTTATGATAAACAGTTTTTGTCACTTCGGAAACATTTTTCTTTAGAGTTTCAATCATAGATTTAAATTCTTTTTCGTTTCGAACTAAAGCCATATTCGCTTCTTTGCATTTAGCCATTTCAACAACTAAACTCTGATTGTGAATATGAATCGAATCACATTCAAGCTTTATTCTATCAAATTCATTTTTCATATACTCACAATCTCTACAGTTGATAAGAATTTCAGATTTTACCTGACTTGTAGAAGCTGAGACATTTGCCATAAAGGCAGTCTGATAAGAGAAAGATCCGTCTTCAGAAAAAAACTTCTCCATTTCTTTAGATGCTACCTCAGCCTTCTTGATCAGAACTGATTTCTGACATTTCAACTCTTCTGCTTCATTCAATAAGTCATCAAGATTTGAACTTGCTTCTTTGCTCACATCAGATTCAGAACCCGAAGTAGAACTTTCTTCATCAGAACTCCCGGTATTACCAGAACTGTCGTCACTATCAGAAAATTCTTCCTTATGAACATGCTTGATGTGATTGATTATCTTTGCATAACACGATGTTCCTCCTTTATCTTGATCACTTTCCCCAAGTTGTAAAGACCAATTAAACCCTTCATCAGCTTGTACGGTTAATGCACGATTTTCGTTTGATGGTCCAGACTGATTTTGGTTAGTGGTGTTGTTTACAGCCACTATCCCTTTTCCACGATTGTCTTGATTAGCATTTGAAGTACTCGTCTGATTACGGAATGGGTTCTGATTGCCTTGTCTGCTTGGTCGGGTGCACTCACGTTTGAAGTGACCCTTTTCGCCACAATTGAAGCATGTAACTGCTTCTTTATCAAAACAGTACTTTGTATCTTGTTTGCTTTCCAAAGAACTTCTTCTTGTTCGAACCATAAAGTCCTTCGCCCTTCTAACAGCACTTGCGAATGCCCACTTTATATCCATCAACTCCATTTCATCACGGTTGATTTGTAGATAGTCTTCGTTGGTCAAATTGATGTTTCCAATTTGACCTGCGACCAAACCACAGTAAGCACTGACCATGGTATTAATAAGTTCCATATGTTCCTTTGCTACTTCAATGCTAACATTTGAGAGGTTTGATGTATCAACTTTGACTGTGTTAGGGTTTGGGGTTGGAGGATTGTTGGTATAATGAGCTTGTTGTTGTTGTTGTGGTTGGACTTGTGGTTGTGGTAGGGATGGAATAAAACCTCCTCCAGAATATGCCTGAGGTTGAGTAGTAGAAACTGGAGGTATATAAGGAATAAAACCTCCTCCAGAATAAGCCTGAGTTTGTTGAGGAAACAGAGAAGAGTTTGTATTTGATACAAACGCCGTTTGTAACTTTGGTTGCCGCAGACTAGCTGACGGGTCAAAACCTCCTCCACAATACATTTCGATATTTTGAGGAGCAGCAATGCGTTTTGCTTTCCGGATTTCTTCATCATTCTTATGTTCCAGCTTCTGTACGAATTCATAGATAGTTATAGTGTCAGCATCTAGAATACCGGTATGCTTTAGAAGCTCAATGTATGGACTCCACTTTGGTGGTAGAGAATCAGCAAACCGTGCACAAACTTCCTTTTCACTTGCAACAACACTATAAGCAAACATTTCACTAATCAAATGATAAAAACGTGTAGTCATATCATTTAGAGTTTCATTTTCCAAGAACTGAAATGATTCAAACTCTTTCTTCAATAGATCATGCCGTGTCTTTCTGGAAGCTGCATTTCCTTCTCCTCTTGTTACCAAACAATCCCATAATGATTTCGTGTCCTTACAATAAGAAAATTGATGATAAATATCTTTGTGAAGTGCTTGAGTAAGAACAGCAAACGACTTTTTCTCAAATTCATAGGCTTTCTTGTCATTTTCCTGCATGTTAGAAAAACCTTCGGCCGTTGAAGCTGCTACTTCGAGAGCATTATTGATTGGAGTAATGAAACACCTCCAAAGATCAGTGCTTTGACCTTGAACATATGTATGAAAACGACCTTTCCATGATGGAAACTCGTTCATATGATTCAACTTTGGCGGGCGATTGTTGCTGCCCGTTTCGCTCTCGCTAAGCAAAAGATTTTGAATGTTTTGATTCTGATTGGATGCCAAAGCCCATTGTCCGACACTTATAGTTGGTTGACCAAAAACATTCTTTACCCACGCTGCTGCGGAGGTCGGATCTTCACGTGGTCTCGAGTCCATACTCCAATCCCATGGACTAGTGCAACTCATATTTGATGTATGTATGATAGTACCTGCACAAATTCTTGAAAACAAACAGTAAGCAAGCTTTTACAAGTCCTCTGTGTAAATCAAATCTGTTCTCGACGAAACAGATTTCACGAAACAGGTTTGTTTCGTCGAAATGAATGATGACGAAACAGACTTGTGATAATTGTGATTTGTGGCGAAACAAAACTTTGTTTCGTCAAAGATGTTGTGGCGAAACAGAATTTGTTTCGTCAAAGATGTTGTGGCGAAACAGTTGTGATTCGTCGGCTACTTGTTTCGTCGAAACTGAGTAAGAGACAGCTGGTTTAGATATTTAAAATATCTACTGATCAGTCAAAGGATAAGTCTCAGACACAAAGATATTTAGAACTGACACAAGGTATGTTTGTAACACCTATTTTCAACGAAACAGACTTTTTACTGAAACCAATTATCACCTTTTACACAAAAGTCAAGCAATTAGTTTTATAAGTTACAACACTTGGTTTTTAACAATTTAATAGATCAAATTCTCAGTTTGTTACAAGAACACTTATGAAGATATGAAGAACACACTCAAGAACATGATTTTTCCGATGAGTTTTCCGATCACCTATAATTTTCCGAAACACGAAAATACACTAGATTTTCACTAAAAACCCGGTTTAAAGCATGAACAAACAATCTAACTTAGGTTTTTGATAAAAATCTTTAGCAAACAACAATAAAACAACAGATTTATGAATATTTTTCCAGAATATATAATTTTTCAAGAACAAATTTTCAGAAAAACACACATAAAATACTTGATAAAAACTGAACAAGTTTTATTTTAAACAAGGATAAGAGCCAAAGCTCTGATACCACTTGTGAATGGATAAGAGCAAGTCCGTGAACAGGTCAGTACTTTCGTACAGCAGAGAGACGAACTTGATTCCCGCAAAGAATCTGTGATAAATTATCACTTATTTTGTTTGGACATGTGATTGTTGATCACTTATTGAGGTCGAATGCAGTATGTACACGTATGTATAGTATCATGGAAGATCTTAGACTTAGTCTCCGTTATTTTTACGGTTTGATACAACCATGATACCCAGATGATAAGCAGCATAAAGACCGAATATTTCAGATCTCGGCAATCTCTCAAACGAGATTTCGGTACTAAGACCATATGCCAATGAATGGTTCTCACCTGACTTGAAGTCTGTTAGGTTTGTATCATCCTGCACATTTTAGTCAGATTGTGAGCCTACCGATACATCGTTAGTAGAGATACTTATCATTTTTCTTTTTATTTTGCATTATGAGCACATTGACCGACCACACCAGTGAACTTCATCATTTTCCTTTATCCAAGAAACTCATTTTTGGTTTTATGTTCTTGATATGAGTCAAGCGATTACGACTTCTGCACAAGTCACATGTTTTATCTCGAAAGCCACGGAGAAGGAGTCTATATCTTGGCACAGAAGAATGGGACATATTCACTTGAGAAAAATGAACCATTTGGTGAAAAACAATCTTGTGAATGGCGTGCCCGTGAGAAGTTTTCATCTACAAGATATATGTGTTTCGTGCCAGAAAGGGAAACAAACAAAGAAGTCTCACCCTTTGAAGAAAATCAACACTGTTGGCATGCCTCTCGAACGTCTTCATATGGACCTCTTTGGACCTATGAGACACAAGACAACGTTCGGAGATGTGTATTGTTTAGTAGTTACTGATGACTACTCTAGATTTTCTTGGGTAGCTTTTATGGCACACAAGAGTGATACTCCTGGCATCCTCAAGGATCTTCTGACAATGTTGGAAAATCTCTACTCGTTGAAAGTTAAGAGGATCAGAAGCGACAATGGAACCAGTTTGTTGATGCATTTTTAGTGTCTGTGACTAGTCTTGTTTAATGATGTATTTTGTATGGTCTTTTATTAATTATCGAGTCTGTATGTTATGTTGACCAAGTCAGATATCCTCCTATCTACTTGTGTACAACTTGTTTGTCTCTTTTGATATGTAAAGTATAATGAACAATGCATGTTGCATTAAAGGGTAGTATGGTCATTACTATGTTTATATGTTCTATCTGTTTACTGTCTGTATACAGGAAATAGATCAGCTGGTGCAGCTCTCGACGAAACAGGTCTGTTTCGTCGGAACACATCATGACGAAACAGACCAATGTCCTATACTTCTGTTTCGTTGAAGGTCATGACGAATCACACTTTGATTCGTCATGTAATGGGCTGTTTCAAGCCCAATGTCTGGCCCATGTTCAGTTTCGTCGAACACTTTGTGTTTCGTCGATATCTTGGCCCAGGGACTATATAAACAACATCCTGTTTCATTTGAACACAGAGATGAGATAATAACCATAGTAACAAAACTCTGCCGAAATTCTGTCTGAACTGTGTTTGTATCAGTTTGTAATCGGTTCTCATCCCGTTAATCAATCGAGTGTGTTTCATTGATTAATCCGTTGTTATTTTTGCTTTATATGTTTGATTTGGCATAGTTACGTGGATTCCGCACACGTGACCGTGTTTGCTATAAACAAGTGATTCGGTTCGTTATCGATCCTCAGATTTCGGGACCTACAAGTGGTATCAGAGCTTTGGCTCTTATCCTTGTTTAAAATCAAACTTGTTCGGTTTTTATCAAGTATTTTGTGTGTGTTTTTCTGAAAATTTGTTCTTGAAAAATTATATATTCTGGAAAAATATTCATAAATCTGTTGTTTTATTGTTGTTTGCTAAAGATTTTTATCAAAAACCTAAGTTAGATTGTTTGTTGATGCATTTTTAGTGTCTGTGACTAGTCTTGTTTAATGATGTATTTTGTATGGTCTTTTATTAATTATCGAGTCTGTATGTTATGTTGACCAAGTCAGATATCCTCCTATCTACTTGTGTACAACTTGTTTGTCTCTTTTGATATGTAAAGTATAATGAACAATGCATGTTGCATTAAAGGGTAGTATGGTCATTACTATGTTTATGTGTTCTATCTGTTTACTGTCTGTATACAGGAAATAGATCAGCTGGTGCAGCTCTCGACGAAACAGGTCTGTTTCGTCGGAACACATCATGATGAAACAGACCAATGTCCTATACTTCTGTTTCGTTGAAGGTCATGACGAATCACACTTTGATTCGTCATGTAATGGGCTGTTTCAAGCCCAATGTCTGGCCCATGTTCAGTTTCGTCGAACACTTTGTGTTTCGTCGATATCTTGGCCCAGGGACTATATAAACAACATCCTGTTTCATTTGAACACAGAGATGAGATAATAACCATAGTAACAAAACTCTGCCGAAATTCTGTCTGAACTGTGTTTGTATCAGTTTGTAATCGGTTCTCATCCCGTTAATCAATCGAGTGTGTTTCATTGATTAATCCGTTGTTATTTTTGCTTTATATGTTTGATTTGGCATAGTTACATGGATTCCGCACACGTGACCGTGTTTGCTATAAACAAGTGATTCGGTTCGTTATCGATCCTCAGATTTCGGGACCTACAAGTGGTATCAGAGCTTTGGCTCTTATCCTTGTTTAAAATCAAACTTGTTCGGTTTTTATCAAGTATTTTGTGTGTGTTTTTCTGAAAATTTGTTCTTGAAAAATTATATATTCTGGAAAAATATTCATAAATCTGTTGTTTTATTGTTGTTTGCTAAAGATTTTTATCAAAAACCTAAGTTAGATTGTTTGTTGATGCATTTTTAGTGTCTGTGACTAGTCTTGTTTAATGATGTATTTTGTATGGTCTTTTATTAATTATCGAGTCTGTATGTTATGTTGACCAAGTCAGATATCCTCCTATCTACTTGTGTACAACTTGTTTGTCTCTTTTGATATGTAAAGTATAATGAACAATGCATGTTGCATTAAAGGGTAGTATGGTCATTACTATGTTTATGTGTTCTATCTGTTTACTGTCTGTATACAGGAAATAGATCAGCTGGTGCAGCTCTCGACGAAACAGGTCTGTTTCGTCGGAACACATCATGACGAAATAGACCAATGTCCTATACTTCTGTTTCGTTGAAGGTCATGACGAATCACACTTTGATTCGTCATGTAATGGGCTATTTCAAGCCCAATGTCTGGCCCATGTTCAGTTTCGTCGAACACTTTGTGTTTCGTTGATATCTTGGCCCAGGGACTATATAAACAACATCCTGTTTCATTTGAACACAGAGATGAGATAATAACCATAGTAACAAAACTCTGCCGAAATTTTGTCTGAACTGTGTTTGTATCAGTTTGTAATCGGTTCTCATCCCGTTAATCAATCGAGTGTGTTTCATTGATTAATCCGTTGTTATTTTTGCTTTATATGTTTGATTTGGCATAGTTACGTGGATTCCGCACACGTGACCGTGTTTGCTATAAACAAGTGATTCGGTTCGTTATCGATCCTCAGATTTCGGGACCTACAAGTGGTATCAGAGCTTTGTTACTATGGTTATTATCTCATCTCTGTGTTCAAATGAAACAGGATGTTGTTTATATAGTCCCTGGGCCAAGATATCGACGAAACACAAAGTGTTCGACGAAACTGAACATGGGCCAGACATTGGGCTTGAAACAGCCCATTACATGACGAATCAAAGTGTGATTCGTCATGACCTTCAACGAAACCGAAGTATAGGACATTGGTCTGTTTCGTCATGATGTGTTCCGACGAAACAGACCTGTTTCGTCGAGAGCTGCACCAGCTGATCTATTTCCTGTATACAGACAGTAAACAGATAGAACACATAAACATAGTAATGACCATACTACCCTTTAATGCAACATGCATTGTTCATTATACTTTACATATCAAAAGAGACAAATAAGTTGTACACAAGTAGATAGGAGGATATCTGACTTGGTCAACATAACATACAGACTCGATAATTAATAAAAGACCATACAAAATACATCGTTAAACAAGACTAGTCACAGACACTAAAAATGCATCAACATCTTCAACCGAGTGTCTGAAATCATTTCATCTCGAATCTTCAAGATCTAATCTCGAATCTTCACGAATCCACTAATTACCCGATGACTTTCGTCGCCAATCTCCCCCTCAATGTAAGAACCCCTATTTCGAGAATCTGATCTGTCCCCAACTTGGAAGAGGGACCAAGAAGACTAATCTTCTCTACTCTAACCGGCATACGATAAAGGCTTGACCTTCAACTAGTTGCCAAACGAACAATTTGCTTCATCACGTCAACACTGGATTAAACCTCGAACAAACTTGACAAAACTCAATCATACACTAGCTATAACTTGCTTCATGTTTTAAACACTTCGCCACCGGTAAGATTAACACTAAGTTAATCTCAAAGATAGTAAACATGAACTTGTTTCGATGTAGCACCACGGGCTTTTGATTTACAAAGAAAATAGGAACTTCAAAATATTTACTCCCCCTTTTTCTTTGTAAAAAATACAAAAGTCCAAGCAAGTCTTATTCTCTTCACCTCCTCACTTGATCCGGACAGCATAAGTACCATAAAACTTTTCGACAATCCGAAACCGACTTCAAGTTTCCAAACTACACATAATTCTGACTCTTAGTTAGTTATCAGGTACCCCAGGTAACCCGGAATAACTAGAAAAACTCGGAACATGCACAACTCGAAACTTCCGAACAACACAATCTTCTAAATTTAGCTCAAAATCCGGTACCCCAGGTAACCCGGAATCTTTAGCAAATTCGGAACCCGTAAAACCCGAAAGCTCTTGAAACCTCGGATCAGATCATTGAGCAGTACTTAGAATACAAAGAAATTCTGAACAAGCAAAGAAATAAAGGAAACTCTGAAGAAACCCGGAGACTGCTATCCCAAAGACTAACTCGGAACAATGTACTGAAGATATAAAACTCGGACTAAAGAAGTTTGAACAGATTGATTTTGAACAAACTCGGACTAGCAGTCAAGAACAAAACTCGGATCACCAGCAATCAAGAACAAAACTGTTCAATCTGTCAACCAAACTCGGAACAGAAAATTTTGCTAAAACTCGGAACAAAAAAACAAAGCAAAAACCCGGACCTGCTGCTAAACTGATTACTAAAACCCGGACCGGTTAAAATTCATAACGCTCAAGATTAAAACTCGAAACTGATTATGAAGTTTGAACAGATTTGATAACAAACAGGAACTCGGAGCTGTTCAAATTTTGCCAAAACTCGGAACTAATTTTGCCAAAACTTGGAACTGATTAAAGAAGTTTGAACAAAACAGGAACTCGACACCAGGCTGAGATTGAGCAAAACTCGGAACAGTGTGTAAAATTGAAGATTACAAACTCGGAACAAATCCATACCTCGGAACACATCCAACAGTTTCAACCGTCTTTAAAACACGGAATTTTAAAAACGAAACTTGTTAAAACTCGGAATCTGAAACAGATCGGAACTGGAGCTGCTGTTGTTTTAGAACTCGGACTGAGAAGATGTTAAAACTCGGAGCTGGTTGTTTTAAAACTTGGACTGAGACTCGGAACCTGCTGAACTGATTACAAACCTCGGAATATCCAGTTAAAACTCAAAAACTCAGAATCAAAGACTCAGACTGCTTAAAACTCGGAAATCAAAAATCGGACTCAAAGGTGAGATTCAAAATCAACACTCTGAATCAAAAGCTCGGACTGCGAAGACTTTTAACAAAAACTCGGAAACTTTTGAACTGTTTAAAAACTCGGAATGAATCCATTATCTGTATAACTCGGAACTGTCTTAAACTCATAACAATCAACTGTTGTTTACCGAATCTGTTGAAAACTCGGAACAGAAACAGTTTTGATCAAAACTCGGAACTGGACCAATGACCAAAACTCGGAACTCACTTAAAACTCGGAGCTTAGAACAATAAAAACTCGGACTCACTTAAGAAGTTAAAAATCAGACTCACTTATAATGAACTTTTACAAACTCGGACCTCTCAAGTTTCTGGATTTAAAACTCAGACTTAGTTTAAAACTTAACAAGGAGACTCCACTAAACTCGGACCTAATAGAGGTTCTAAAACTCGGACCTACAAACCCTGACCCAGAACAAAGTATACACAACTTAAAGCTAGTGTGAAACTCGGAACTGTTGCAACATGTGATGAGTTTTAAAAACTCGGACCTGTTGAAACTAAAACCAAAACTCGGACCCCTCATACCTAAAAAGGAAAAGTCGGAATAGGTTGATGAGAGTGTAAAACTCAGACAAGTTTCAATAACCAGTCTCCGGACTATCTCCCCAGTGTGACTTCACACTGGTTCACCAATACCCCGGAAACACAAACACAAAGTTTTAAACTCAGACAATCCTTTTTGGATCAAAACCCTAGAACTGCAACAAGAAAAACCATCACAGCCGCCGAACAGCTTCATTTTCTTCATGTTTTATGCAGAATCTTCACGTCTTCAAGATGTTTGGCGGAAACAAACATCAAATCAAGAGCAATAGTGATTCGGAAGGCGGTTAGACCATTCTAAATCGGTAACCATGCTCTGATACCACTGTTAAAGCACCGGATCGATGACGAACCTCAAACATTGCACTTGATTCAAGACATGAAGAACAAAATATGAACAAGATAGAAATATGTAGAAGATGAACCCTTTATATTGAATCAGTCATCACAGATTACACAAACCAAAGGAGTATACATCATCTACAAGCTGGTTTAGATCACAAAGATCTAAACCTAGCTTTCTCTCACCAACACATAGTATCCCTCTCTCTCTTGAATTCATACACTGATGGAGAATGGATGGGATTTGTGAGAGATGCACCAAGCTTCTTCCTTGATCCTTGCCCTAATCCTATACAACACATATATATAGACTAGGGACTAAAACCCGGACAAAATAATCTACACAAAACCCTGACTTTTGCCTAAACACAAACCCCTGACAAAAGTCCTAGACATAAACTTGGACAAATTGTCCAAGGTTAAACCTTGGACTAAGTTTCAAGACATGTACAATAAAGACCCTAACAATTGGAAAGCATGCACTTATCACCCAAAGTGCACTAACAAACTCCCCCTTGATCAGTGCATGGTCTTCATGTGGTCTTGAATTCTTCATTATCGTTGACTTTAACTTGGACTTCTGCTTTGGTTGACCAGAACTGATAAGCGACAGTTACCCTGCAGGAACTGCACTTACAGTGAGGCTGTGCACTACGTACAACAAAATAAGCCTACAGCGGACACTAATTTTGACCCAGATGTGCATGCCTCAGGCGTCTTTTAACCAAGATTATCGCATATCAATGTAGAAAAAGAATAAAAAAAAAACTGCTTTAAACAAACTGGAAAGTAAGCTACCCACAGTTTTAACAATTTCCTTACACATACACCTAGATGAATTACAAACCACAGCACAACCAAAAACATGTTTACTTGCTTGCTATGTGTTTTCCCTCTCTTTTAACCTCTTAATCACATCAAAAAGAAGCTCCGTAGGGAGATTAGCCCCCCTACTGTTTTGGACCACAACTAACGTCTGATTATCGTTAAATCATTAATTGAACCCTGTGATTTCCCTCTGCCATGAAGTCCTGCTAGCCTTACGTCGAAAGTATGCCAAACAAACTCCCACAATGACTGCAAAACAATCAAAGGAAGTTTGAGTTAGATTGTAGCTAAAAGATGATCAATAGAAAACATTTATATTACGCTTTCAGACTCAAATCAAAAGTTAAATCAAAAGACTAAAGGAATTCTATGAATTCCTTCATGCTTCAAATCCCAAATCACATGCTGATCTATGCTTTAAATCACAAATTTGTAAGATAATTGATTGCATATTAATAGAAAACAAAACTTACAATCAATTTTGTTAGTTATTTTAAAATGTAATCTAATTGCATTTAGTCTACTTCATTGGCATCCTTCTGAGCTCTGTAGATCCAGTTGTAGTTAAAAATTAGACCCCTCCACTAAACTCGGACCTGATAAGGGTGTAGAGAAACTCAGACCTGAGTGTAAAGAAACTCGGACCTAATAAGAAGTTCTAAACTCGGACCTAACAAACCCTCGCCATAAACTAAACTCGGATAAAAAGGTATAAGCTTAAACTCGGACCTCTCAAGTTCAAGTTCTGGATTTGAAAACTCAGACTAAATTCGAAACACAAGGAGACTCGGACCTACTACTTAAACTCGGATCTGATAAAGTGTTCTAAAATTCGGACCTAATAAGTGTAAAGAAAATCGGACTCAATGAGGTGTAAAGAAAAACTCGGACTCAATGAACTCAGTAACCAGTCTCCGGACTATCTCCCCAATGTGACTTCACACTGGTTCAACAATACCCCGGAAACACAAACACAAAATTTAAAACATGGACAATACTTCCAAGGATTAAACTTAGGAATCTTTTTCAACCTTCAACACTGTATGAACAAAAACCAAAAACCTCTGTAAAACCCAGATGAAGATCAACACTAAAAATCACCAAACTACTCAAAATCCATCACCAAATCACTAGAATGAATGAAGAATCATGAATAAATCACAAAAACTCACAAAACAACTACTAAACCCTATCAAAGATTGAACTTTTCTCACAAAAACCTTCAAACTAAGAAACACCTACAGTAGTATGAGCACACTGCTCTGATACCACTTGTAAGGCCTCCTAATCCAAGATCTCACTCAGCTAATGCAACCAACGGGTGTGCGGAATCCACCTGATGATCAACCACTGTAGATGAAACACTAGAATGCAAGGATCTGTGAGAGAAATCAAGAATACACAGAGTATTCTTGATGAGGAAGATGAATGACGTCACACACAGTAGCCGCCAGACAAACACATACACAATAATTAGGGTTAGAAAGGTGCATAGAATTTCACAAAGAATTGCCAATGGAAAGATGTAGAAAATGATTCCTTTATTATTGAATCAGTCATCACAGATTACACAAACCAAAGGAGTATCCATCATCTACAAGCTGGTTTAGATCACAAAGATCTAAACCCTAGCTTTCTCTCACTAACACATAGTCTCTCTCTCTAGGATGTGCACCTCTCCTAACTTCTTGTTCCTCCTGGTGTGCACATCCTAGAGAGAGAGACTATGTGTTAGTGAGAGAAAGCTAGGGTTTAGATCTTTGTGATCTAAACCAGCTTGTAGATGATGTATACTCTTTTGGTATGTAATCTGTGATGACTGATTCATTAATAAAGAGATTCATCTTCTACATATTTCTATCTTATTCATATTTTGTTCTTCATGTCTTGAATCAAGTGCAATGTTTGATGTTCGTCATCGATCCGGTGCTTTAACAGTGTAAGTGCAGTTCCTGCAGGGTAACTGTCGCTTATCAGTTCTGGTCAACCAAAGCAGAAGTCCAAGTTAAAGTCAACGATAATGAAGAATTCAAGACCACATGAAGACCATGCACTGATCAAGGGGGAGTTTGTTAATGCACTTTGGGTGATAAGTGCATGCTTTCCAATTGTTAGGGTCTTTATTGTACATGTCTTGAAACTTAGTCCAAGGTTTATCCTTGGACAATTTATCCAAGTTTATGTCTATGACTTTTGTCAGGGGTTTGTGTTTAGGCAAAAGTCAGGGTTTTTGTGTAGATTATTTTGTCCGGGTTTTAGTCCCTAGTCTATATATATGTGTTGTATAGGATTAGGGCAAGGATCGACGAAGAAGCTTAATGCACCTCTCCTAACTTCTTGTTCCTCCTGGTGTGCACATCCTAGAGAGAGAGACTATGTGTTACTGAGAGAAATCTAGGGTTTAGATCTTTGTGATCTAAACCAGCTTGTAGATGATGTATACTCCATTGGTTTGTGTAATCTGTGATGACTGATTCAATAATAAAGGATTCATTATCTACATCTTTCCATTGGCGATTCTTTGTGAAATTATGTGCACCTTTCTAACCCTAATTATTGTGTGTGTATTTGTCTGGCGGCTACTGTGTGTGACGTCATTCATCTTCCTCATCAAGAATTCTCTGTGTATTCTTGATTTCTCTCACAGATCCTTGCATTCTAGTGTTTCATCTACAGTGGTTGATCATCGGGTGGATTCCGCACACCTGTTGGTTGCATTAGCTGAGTGAGATCTTGGATTAGGAGGCCTTAAAAATGGGTGGACACCTGTTGTGGAGCAGCCAACGTTGAACCCAAACCGCCACCCCAACTCACGTCCAACACCCCACAGTCTAAGTTTGCGAAAGGGTCATTAAAATTAACAAAACTTCAAATAAAAAGTTAAAACAAGAGTCTGATTTATACCAATTTATTACCCTCTACATTTATGTGTGTTGAAATACCAAGTCATTTTTGGTCAATTGTTTGTTCTATCATTATATGATTCTATATCAATTGTAGTATAGTTCCGTGTTCTTATTTTTATGAAGTTCATTTGCTTATCATCAACTCAAACATATTTTAGACAAACATTTTGTACTTAACTCATGATACATAAATTTTAACTAAACAGAATATCATATATTGAACGATATGAAACTAATTTCCTATTTTCTCTTATTTATTAATTTTGCAACTCAATGAACTGGATTAAATAAAGACAAGTTATTTATGAACAAGCTATAGATTGGTTCAACAATTTGAAAGGAAATTGAGTTTCCCATGCGTAGATGAAGTGAAGGCTATTTCTAGGATATATCCGCTGCACGATGCACACATCACCCCGTTTTACAATGACTTTAGGACCAATTTCTATGTGGGATTGGAACCCTTTACAATCTAGGTATGCTTCTAGAATGATACAAGGGCCGGTGTTTTCAAGTGTCACATCCCACTCTCCTGATGCACGTGTTGGCACTTGACGGATGGCGAGGTTGAAATCTTGACCGTAAACATCTAGAGGATTGCACACAATATATTAATGAACATACATGATCAAAATATAAGAAATTAAGAATTGAAAACAATGTTAGTATAATTCCATGTATACCTGTGCACATAAGGGAAATGAAGGCAAGTAAATAAATGTGTTTGATGATGGATTCCATAGGGTTGTTCTGTTGTGTTTGATTCTTAATTGATGATGAAAACAGTTAACAGACTCACCTATTTATATTCACACGTAAATAACTAAATTTTCGGTTTTTGAATTCAAATTTAATAATTTTATGGTTTCGAATAAATCAATTGTCTGTTATAACTTATAAAGAAGAATTAAATGTTCTCAATAATAAACCGCAAATAAATCAATAGTCTGTTATAACTTATAAAGAAGAATTAAATGTTTTCAATAAAACTAGTGTTTTTCGATATCGCGCGTTGCGTGAATATTAATTCGGAAAAAAAAAACATCACTTGGGTGAGGCTTTGCACTACGTACAACAAAACAATCAAAGGAAGTTTGAGTTAGATTGTAGCTAAAAGTTGATCAATAGCAAACATTTATATTACGCTTTCAGACTCAAATCAAAAGTTAAATCGAAAGATTGAAGGAATTCTAAGAATTCCTTCATGCTTAAAATCCCAAATCACATGCCGATCAATGCTTAAAATCACAAATTTGTAAGATAGTTGATTGCATATTAATAGAAAACAAAACTTACAATCAATTTTGTTAGTTATTTTAAGATGTAATCTATTTGCATTTAGTCTACTTCATTGGCATCCTTCTGAGCTCTGTAGAGCCACTTGTAGTTAATCATTACGATCAACTTGTTCCAAACTTCGACATGATAAAATGCATAAAATTCATGATGATATATAGTCTACTTCATTGGCTATTAATATTTCGATTTGTAATCACCTCACCTCACTTGAATATATTTATTTTGGGCAGAGCTGTAGTTACCTCTCTTTATGTGGTTTTGGATAAGACGTTGCATAGCACGATGGCTTTGTCTGATGGTCATGGTCGAGGAACTGATAAAAACACATTTGAAATATCAGTTCATTACATAACCAACAGATTAACTTTGATATTTTTAACAAAAAGCCTTTATATCTTGCAAAAAAAATCATCTTAATTGTAGTTCTAAAGTACAAAAAACTCAGATCATAAACTTAAAAATTTGACCCATTAAATAGATAAGTCACAAATTCTGAAAAGTACAAATTTAAATTAAACAACCCATTTGAAGAGCACAACCATAGTACATGAGCAAATTGTTCCTAAGAAAACCATGTAAACAGTTTTAACTTGGTATTTGTATTTTAACCTTAGGGTGGAAGGGGTGCGTACGGAGAATGGGGTGTTTAAGATGGTTCACCATATGGGCACACCACCGTCACCACTTATTTAAGTGTGGCTTAAATTTAAATGGCTCATCATCATAGCCCTCAACACCCAAAAGTCTTAGAGTTTCGCGTAACAACAAAAGCAAGCTCATTCAATCCCACGCGCATATACAAAATAACAGTTTCATATTTCAAAACCTCATCACCCAAAATATGTAAGAATGCACGATTTAAAAGTACACAGCATAAGAATTCAGAACAAAAAAGTCAATAGACACAGCACAATAAATTTAGCTTCTTCTTAAAAATATTCCTTTTTAAAGGTTTTTTTTAAATGCATTCTAGAAACATCATAGACAATCCCCGAAAATCATCACTGTTGTCAAAGGCCACCCACATCAAAGCCCAAAAATCCCCAAAACCCCTGCCCCACCTTTAAAAAAAGAATAGTAGAATCACAAATTTAATAAGAAGAGATTTGTTCTAAAAGCATAATAAAGAAACAGAGAACTCCTGCAAATAATTAGTTAGGGTTAATAACCAAATCTTTAATATGTGTTAGACTCGAACCCGGCTTTCAAAGCTATTTAAATAGCGACTCAACCGCTGGACCAACACATTTTTCGTTGAACACATCTGTATTAAATGACTTATAAATACAAATAGATGACGGCAGTATAACAAAAAATAACCAACAATGGGTGGACACATGTTGTGGAGCAACCGGTGGTGAACCCAAACCGCCGCCCCAACTCACACCCAACACCCCACAGTCTAAGTTTGAGAAAGGGTCATTAAAATTAACAAAACTTCAAATAAAAAGTTAAAACAAGTGTCTAATTTATACAAATTTATTACCCTATACATTTATGTGTATTGAAATAACAAGTCATTTTTGGTCAATTATTTGTTCTATCATTATATGATTCTATCTCAATTGTAGTATAGTTCTGTGTTCTTATTTTTATGAAGTTCATTTGCTTATCATCAACTCAAACATATTTTAGACAAACATTTTATACTTAACTCATGATATATAAATTTTAACTTAACAGAATATCATATATTGAACGATATGAAACGGATTTCCTCTTTTCTCTTATTTATTAATTTTGCAACTCAATGAACTGGATTAAACAAAGATAAGTTATTTATGAACAAGCTATAGACTGGTTCAACAATTTGAAAGGAAATTGAGTTTCCCATGCGTAGATGAAGTGAAGGCTGTTTCTAGGATATATCCGCTGCACGATGCACACATCACCCTGTTTTACGATGACTTTAGGATCAATTTCTATGTGGGATTGGAACCCTTTACAATCTAAGTATGCTTCTAGAATGACACAAGGGCTGGTGTTTTCAAGTGTCACATCCCATTCTCCTGATGCACGTGTTGGCACTTGACGGATGGTGAGGTTGAAATCTTGACCGTAAACATCTGTAGGATTGCACACAATATATTAATGAACATACATGATCAAAATATAAGAAATTAAGAATTGAAAACAATGTTAGTATAATTCTAAGTATACCTATGCACATAAGGGAAATGAAGGCAAGTAAATAAATGTGTTTGATGGTTGATTCCATAGGTTGTTGTGTTGTGTTTGATGCTTAATTGATGATGAAAACAGTTAACAAACTCACCTATTTATATCCACACGTAAATAAATAAATTTTCGGTTTTAGAAATCAAATTTAATAATTTTATGGTTCCAAATAAATCAATTGTCTGTTATAACTTATAAGGAAGAATTAAATGTTTTCAATAATAAACCGCAAATAAATCAATAGTCTGTTATAACTTATAAAGAAGAATTAGGTGTTTTCAATAATAAACCGTTAAAATTGAATTCTTATGGTTATTATAGTCCAAATGTTATATTAACTGTTTGGTTAATGTGTCACAACGTAACTATGTTTAAAGTATTACCTTGTATAAACTTAGTCAAACATTATTATTTGAATTAAACTAGCATAATTCTAATAAGCATATATTTATTTTATTGACATTTTTGGAAGTAACAATGAGCAAAATATAATTCCATGATAAATATACATTATCTATTCTTATGCTCCCCTTAAAGTCAAAGGGAACAAAATGCAAACTCAGCCGCCATTGGATGAAGGTGAAATTAAATCCTGACCTTTATAATTCAGAAAAGAGTAAAATGCACGGATAGTCCATGTGGTTTGGTAAAGTTTCACCTTTAGTCCCCACCTTTTCAAAATTACATGTATGCTCCCTGTGGTTTGCTCAGTTGTTACTCGGGTAGTCCCTGGAGTGGATGGAGGTTACTTTTCTTAGTTAAGTGGGCGTGAAATGACAAAACTACCCTTACTATTAAATATAATAACTTAAAACATTAAAAAAAATCTATATCTTTTTAATATTTAATTGATTAATCAAGTGAGGCCCACCATCCTTATCTTCATCACCCCAACCCATCCCCAATTTAACCCTCACCATCAACATCAGAGCCATGAAGACATAACTCCGGTGTAATTCCGGCATGAATCCGGTCACAAGAAATTCAGAAAAAAAAACCCAACCTCACCCTCACAATCAATAGATCACAAATCCCACCCATGTCTCGTCCCTCTCTCTTTGCTCTGTTAATATATGTGAACTTTATTGTTGATGCTTGGTCCATGTGAGCTTGTAATTAACCTTTGTGAAAAGTATTTAATGTTCAAAATCAATCGTGAGACAATTGCAAAAGCTTAAGTTCAAGAAACTCACACACCCACTGGATAGCCACACTTAATTACCAACCCCATCTCGTCTCTCTGAAAAACGGTGTGACGGAGGGTTGCCGGAAAACATCGTTATCCCTCATCTGAAAAACTGTTTTTGTAAAAGATGAAGAGAGAATTTTGAAACGTATCATCACTTCGTCTACTTTTTGTACTTCAAGTTTCAGATTTGATGATATTCCAATTGAAAATAATGAACATGATTTGTTGAAAGTTATCGTTTTAGTGAATCGTTTTTAGATCTGAATTTGAAGTTTCAGATTTGAATCGCATATTGCTGGTTGTTCTTCGAAGTTGAATAAAGATCTGATCTGAATCAACTTAATTTGTGTTGTTTGAATAGAACGAAGATCTTAAGTTGCCGGTTCGGTTGATTCGAGTAGATCTGAACTGACGAAGAGGACTGAATATTGTTATTTACGATTGAATCTGAGATAATTGATTCAGATTTTGTTGTTAGAACTGTTTCTGGGCTGCTTATGTTAATAAACGAAAAAGCATTAAAATTGCAAGTTTTTTAATGTTTAATATATTGTTTTTAATGAGAAGGGTAATTTTGTCATTTCATGTCCACTTAACTAAGAAAAGTAACCTTCATCCACTCTAGGGACTATCCGAGTAACAACTGAGCAAACCACAGGGAGCATACATGTAATTTTGAAAAGGTGGGGACTAAAGGTGAAACTTTACCAAACCGCAGGGACTATCCATGCATTTTACTCTTCAGGAAAAGAAGGGAAGGTTTTTTTTTCACTTTGACTTTCTCATAAAACCCACGATCCACATAAATAACTGACCTAAACAAGTGGAAATTATATATTATATACTAGCCTAAGGACCCGTGTATTACACGGGTTGATTAAAGATAATATCGCTTCATCATCGTTCTTTACATAAAATGTATTGAATATATACACTTTGAGTCCCTATGTCAGTGTGCCGTCCGTTTGACTGTTAATGCCAGGGGTAAGACCGTCTTTTGGCATATATTAATAACACTTTGCGTCTCTATGGTATGAGTGAAATATCAACCAGAGCCACTAAATTCATTTCTTGTTTTTTTGTTAAGAAATCATTAATTTAATAATTAAAATTAACTCTTTTAATAAAGTATTAACTCTTTTTTAAATAAATGCAATATAATAATTAACTATTTTTAAATAAATGCAATCTAATACTTAACTCTTTTTAAATAAATGCAATCTAATAATTAAATGTATACTATATATACCAAATTATTAAAGCCTATACTGTATATTAAATGTAAACTTCTAATACATACAATACAGAGGCAAAACATTACAAACTCGATAACAAAAGACCGTAACATACAATACAGAGACAAACTAAAATGTGGATCTTTACTGACGGGTGCACTTCGGAATGTAGCAGATATGAATGAATATAACCCAAGTGGTAGATATGTAATTAGCGAGCTCTGGAATTTCAAGGAAAATCGAAGAGCTACACTGGGGTTATATTCATTCATATCAATCACTTCCTTATGTGCATCGCACCACCTTCAAGGAGGATGTCAAGTGTTATCGCCTTCGTATTTGGTGTTTTGCTTATCTTTACATCCGCAGCCATTCTGTACATCGAATCAAACGAAAACCAAATAACCGTTATCAACGAATCAAACCAAAACCAGAAAACAAAATGAGGAACACATTCAAATCATTGAATCAAAACCAAAAATACCCAAATAACACATTCAAATTATCGAATAAAACCCAAAATACAGAAATAACTTATTATCATCGAATCAAACCAAAACCAAATATCAAATGAGGAACACATTCAAATCATCAAATCAAACAAAAAAAATACCCAAATTACTGATTATCATCGAATCAAACCAAAACAAAAACCAAAAATCAAAATGATGAACACATGCAAATCATCGAATCAAACCAAAAATAGCCAAATAACACATTCAAATCATCGAATCAAACCATAAATCCATATGAGGAACACATCAATCCGAAACTGATCCGATCAGTTATTTTTAAACAGTTCTCAAACAACCAACAAAAACCATTCGAAATTAAGCAAAAATCATTTTTCACATTTCAAGTATCAATATCAATGTGTTCAAATAAATACACACTTGTTTCTTCGCATTTGATTCAGAAATTAAAAGACACAAATATGATAGTTTAAATAAACAAACAACCTAGATCTGTAGTCTAATCAGCCAAATTATCATATGAGATCTGAAACTATAGAGTCAAACAAAACGAAATCTATGTTTGAAGATCAACCTGATGAATATGAAGATGAAGATGATCTGTTCAGCAATAAAGATGTTGGTCTGTTTAGCGATGAAGATGGTATGAACAGCGATGTCGATGAAAATGATGATTTGTTCGGTGTTAGATGAAGGTGTTGGGAGTTGGGATAGATTATGTTGAGCAGTGTGAGTGAAGATGATGATCTGATCTACATGTCACTTCCGTGTATATATTAAGAGTTAGCTTAAGGGTATAAACGACTTTTCATAATTGTCAAACAATCAAACTGCTCTTTAGAAAATTATAAATTTAATTGTCATATAAACGTTTCTCAAAATTTCCATGTTAATGGTATATTATCATTGAAATATTTGTTCAAAGTTATTGAAAAAATTATAATTTTTAAAATCTTGAAGCATGTTAATCTTACGAATAATATAAATATGTCATCTTACCAATAATATAAATATAGCCTAAGGACCCGTGTATTACACGGGTTGATTAAAGATAATATGCCTTAATCATAGTGGTTTACATTAAATGTTAAGAATATATACACCTCTTTAAACGGATCATGTAAAAACTTTTTATTAACCATGAATATGTAGATATCACAATTCGTTGAAAATCTCTTTATACACCACATTAGTTGTTTTATCCGTAGGTTTTCCGTTGTTGTCAAGTATGAGTATTTTGACCCCATTTCTTGTTTTCACCCTTGATAAGGCAACATACAATTGACCATGAGAGAAGACCGGTTGTTTGAGGTACAAACCAACTCTTGAAAGAGACTGGCCTTGACTTTTGTTGATGGTCATTGCAAAACATACGGCCAGTGGAAATTGCCTCCTTTGAAAAGCAAAAGGAATCTTTTTATCAGAAGGTATCAAGTTTAATCGAGGGATATATGTGCAAGTACCAATATTTGAACCAGATATTATCTCCGCTTCTATTACACGGTTGTGCAGCTTTTTTACTTGTAGCCTTGTATCGTTGCACAATCCATTCCGTTGATCAATATTTCTTAATAACATCACTGGAACACCAACTTTAAGGACTAACCTATGATTTGGTAGGCCTGATATTTTAAGTCCATTGAGCACATCCGGAGAGTAAAGTCTTTGTTGTGTAGAATTTACATCTTCAGACGGACAAAGACTGTCAGAGCTAAGATACTCTTTTTCTTCACCAGGAAGCATTGCTAGCAACCTGTCATTAATCTCATGAACAACTTCATTTTTAGGTGCAAGTATATCCCGGTCACTGAAATAGTTATGGGCATCTACGTTTTCCAAGATTGATGGATAAACAAAATCAATTAAACTTCCAATTGGATCAGATGCATCAGTAATCAAAAGATCTTGTGGTATTTCAATAGTTGCTTCTCCATCATTTGGACCACCAACGTTACCCTCACCCAAATCCAAAAGCCATTTGCCAAAAGTATTTATTTCATCAACATCAGCTGTAGATGCTCCAACCGTTAACCTCATGTTTCTTGTTAGTCTTAGCAATTTACATTTACTCCACAGATAAGACGAACATAAGGAGGCATTAACAATCTCTTGTCTCCCACCATTTGGAACAACAGGAAATATTTGTCTAAATCGCCACCAAAAACAATAACCTTACCTCCAAACTGGATTTCTGAATTGAGAGATGTGTCAATGTTGAAAACGTCATTCATTGTTCTATCGAGCGCTTCAAATGCATGTTTGTGTACCATAGGTGCTTCATCCCAAATTATCAATTTAGTCTCATGAAGTAATTTAGACAGATCACTTTCTGGTTTTATATTACATACCGAATCTTCAGTAAGATTCAACGGTATGCTAAACCTGGAATGTGCAGTCCTACCACCATCTAACAACAACGATGCAATTCCACTTGAAGCCACATTTAACACCATTTGACCTCTTGATCTAATTGCAGCGGACAATGTCTTCCATAGAAATGTTTTACCTGTTCCACCATACCCATAAAGGAAAAAAAATCCGACCGTTATCACTGTTTACTGCTGCCATAATCTCTTCAAAAACAGAGCGTTGTTCGTCAGTTAACATTGTCAATTTACTATCGTACAGATTTCCAAGGTATGTTGTATCATATGCCTGCTCCTCGTATATCAAACGACAATCTGAAATACCTGAAGACGACATATCTGGATATGGCATTGATTCAAATCTTCGCAACGAAGAATTATTTCGCAATAAAAACTTTTCAATTTCGCACAAAACATAGTTCTTCAGTTGGTGATCTGGAATTGATAACGCTACGCAATACGAAAGAAAAATACATCATGTTATGAATAGGGAAACCATTTAATCATATTAAGATAATTTAACTTAAATAGTAATAAAAACATCAGATCATTTTTTCCAAAAAAATAAGTAATAAAAGTCAGTGTAAACAAAAGGTACCTGTAACTCGATGGTATTTTGCTAGTCTGTAAACAAAATCCTCCGCCATGTATCTCCATGAACTTTCCCAAACAACCTCAGGTCTAGAAAGACTACTGGATAACAACATCGTAGAAAATAAATTCCGAATGTATGAAGCGCTTCCAGTTAAATTTGCTTATTTTATTGCCTCCACATACTCTGAATCATCATCTAAAAGACCAAGTGCGTAGCAAGCATCTCTGTATGTATCGTAAACTTTACCATTAACTGTTTTAATGTCGTCAAACGATGTTGGTCCTCTAACCTTGTTAAGAAGAATTCTCAAAAAATAAGCTTCACCTAGAGACGGAGATACGGAATGAATCCTGCCAATTGATTTTTTCCCTTTTCGTGGTTCCCATACTCGCTTGTCAAGCTTCCATACATAAAAAATAGGGAACTGAACGTATGTAAGTGTACGGGCCAACAGGTCATTTGGATCTTTATTACGTTCCATCCATGATAGAAACATTGAAGATTTAACTGACGGTTTGTTTAGAACAGAGTTAATATCCTCGTCAGGGCCGAAAACAACAGGTTGTTGGCCAGGTAGATGGAATGGAAGCCTCATAACAGAAGGTCTTCTATAATGTACTTCATTAGCAAATATCCTCCAAGATGCTTCACAAGCTGATATATAGCGGCAATCGTAATACTCTTTGATCTCGTCTTGTGGTTGCTCTTCCGGTTGATTATCACCATGCACAACAGCTATAGTGGCTCTATCAGGACCTTTATTGATGTATTTAAACAGATATTTTATCGAGGCGACTTGATTGCACCATTCAACGTTGATATGAGCTTGATATCTTTTCAATATTTTTTTGTTGTACGGAACCACACTCCTGTTATCAAGCTCAAGTTTATTTTCACAACAGAAGCACCATTGTTTCTCCTTCTGTATAATGGAAACCCGTTTGAATCTAGTGTCGTATGATCTTGAAACTTTTTTGGAAAGCCTTTTGAACACTTCATATCTACCATACATGGAGAGCTCAACCTAGCATTACCACATGGACCATGTATCATATACTCTTTCACCAGGATGAATAATTCTGGATCTTCATCTCTGTTTGGAATTTCTGCAGATATAAATGAATCAACATGGTCCACAGTAGGTAATTTGAATAATTTTTTATAACATTTCAAACAGGCAATCGAATATTTTTCAAAAAGTGCTTGTTTTCATCATTATTGTTACTAAATAGGATTCGATAACTTCCTCTGGCATCTTTGTAATCTGGAAGCTCTACTATGCCATAAGAACAACAAATGAAATAACAAACTTTTCCATCCTTTTTTCTTCCTTTTCCTTTTTCTGCATTCCACAACTTTGCATTACATACTTCACAAGTAACGCATTGGTCACCATGATCCAAATAATCTGTTTTGAAAATTAACAAAAAAAAATGATAAAACTGTTATGTAATAAAGAAAATAACATTTAGTCGACACATTTAATACTTTCTGGACCGAAGAATACAAATTATTAGAAATGTACCTTTTGAAACACCTTTCAAGGGATATTGAACTACAATCTGCTCTGTGGTAAAATCCATAGTTGGTATTGGAGAAGTAATTCGTGGTCTACCAATTAACTTACGTTTACCGGATGACAACCTTTCAAAAGAAGAATTTTGAAGAATACCGGAGGTGCCAGTAAATGACGTAAGGTTAAACGCAATATGACCCGGAATAGCGTCTGTTGGTTGAGTACCATTGTTCGTAAGACAACTTAAATTACCTATTAATATATATAAAAAAAAGTTTTTTAATATTCTGCATGATATTAATTTATATAAAAAAACATTTACTTGTATAAAACTTAATAAGTACTTACTTGTTGGCATGAATGATCCAGTTCGATTAGGCATGACATTTGGAGTTGCTTCTAGATTAGAAGAGGTACGTAAATTCCTATTGGAATATGATATACTATGTCTCAGAGGAGATCTTGTATTCTCCAAATTTACTTTCCTTAAACGGTTGTTATCTATATACACAAATTTGAAAATATTGGTAGATAAAGATAACATTAAAAAAATATATGATAATGCTAAATTAAACATATATAACAATATTGTGAAATGCAAGTTTAGTAAAATAAGTTACTTGAAATACAGCTATTAGAAATGACAAAAAAAATAATAATAACTAACCTTCCGATAAAACAGATAATTGTTGTGTAACAGTCGGAATAGAAGAAGGAGTTTGTATCGAATCAATTGTTGTGTCCATTGTATGGTCAACATGTGATGGACCTCCAGCTATATTAGATCTTTTGTTATCCAATAATACTTTCCTAATTTTTCGACTATGGCTTGCCTGATCTTGTGTAACAATGGGAATGACAACTAAAACAACAACATACACACAAATTAATTGTATAAAGTCACAATGCATAATACTGATGTGTTTTAAAGATAGAAAAAAAATACCTAAAAATCACTTAACATCCAATTACAAACACAGGAAATTAAAAAAGTTAGTGAATTAGTACCGTTAGTAATGGTCGATAATGGCCTTCTACCTCTACGAACTGTAAGGGAATAAAAAAAAATAGACAGTTTAGCAAAACAAATTGTTTGTTAAGATATACATGGTAAAAAATACACGTAAAACAATATATAAAATTTATTTAACTTTTAAAAAAAATTAATAATCTGCATGATATTAATTTATATAAAAAACATTTACTTGTATAAAACTTAATAAGTACTTACTTGTTGGCATGAATGATCCAGTTCGATTAGGCATGACATTTGGAGTTGCTTCTAGATCAGAAGAGGTAGGTAAATTCCTATTGGAATATGATATACTATGTCTCAGAGGAGATCTTGTATTCTCCAAATTTACTTTCCTTATACGGCTGTTATCTATATACACAAATTTGAAATTATTGGTAGATAAAGATAACATTAAAAAAATATATTATTATGCTAAATTAAACATAGATAACAATATTGTGAAATGCAAGTTTAGTAAAATAAGTTACTTGAAATACGACTATTAGAAATGACAAAAAAATAATAATAACTAACCTTCCGATAAAACAGATAATTGTTGTGTAACAGTCGGAATAGAAGAAGGAGTTGGTATCGAATCAGTTGTTGTGTCCATTGTATGGTCAACATGTGATGGACCTCCAGCTATATTAGATCTTTTGTTATCCAATAATACTTTCCTAATTTTTCGACTATGGCTTGTCTGATCTTGTGTAACAATGGGAATGACAACTAAAACAACAACATACACACAAATTAATTGTATAAAGTCACAATGCATAATACTGATGTGTTTTAAAGTTAGAAAAAAAATACCTAAAAATCACTTAACATCCAAGTACAAACACAGAAAATTAAAAAAGTTAGTGATTTAGTACCGTTAGTAATGGTCGATAATGGCCTTCTAACTCTACGAACTGTAAGGGAATAAAAAAATACACAGTTTAGCAAAACAAATTGTTTGTTAACCTAAAAAGGTTTGAATATTTATAACAACTTAAATTACCAGTTGTAATATTGGAGGATGCATTACTATGTAGGATGGCTGAAACATCTGTAATTAAAATGATTAAATTATATTAAAGCTGTACATATAAAAAAACTTGATGAAATAGAAATCGAGTTTTAAATTTATGACATTACCGTTAGAAATGTTTTCCTTTCCTTTGTTGTAAGATTCAGATGAAGAGTCATTTTTTCTTTTAGACATTCCTGAAATTATAATGTGATACGATTTAAGAATACGACAATCCAAAATTGTAGTAAAGTTTAAATCTATTTAAGTATGAGATTCTAATCATTCTTATTATTAGATAGTAATTGATACGTCAATTATCTTATCCTAAATTACCATTATACAACCAAAAAATAAAAGCATCACAAAAATAAAAAATATTACAAACCGAAAAAAAACAAATGAGGTCAATACATAACTTCAAATGCTGTATTTGTAACACCCGTTCTTGTAAACCAAGGTTTAACGTATATTTTGAAAGATAATCATGTAATTAATCACTATCATATACATCGGTAATACGGGTTTATTAAAACTTTTGCAAATCATAAGTTATTCTACGTAACGTGGTTGAATTCGTTGTTTAAAATTTACAATGTGTCAAAGTGCGGAAGCGTGTGTCTTTATCGTGTTCGGTTCTTCACTGAGCTTGATCGTCTTCCGGCGTCCTAACGTACCTACATTTCAATAACATGAAATGATTTAGTCATACGGGGTTTAAATCATGTCCGAATGATGTCCGGGAAAACAATTGATTTTTCAATTGTTAAACAAAATATATATAAAAAAAATATCTCCACCGTAAATTACGGTGGAACCGTAATTTACGGTGGCACCTGGGTGCAAGCTTTTCTACCGTAAAACAGTAGACCTTCACCGTAAATAAATCATCTCCACCGTAAATTACGGTGGGACCGTAATTTACGGTGGACCCTGGGTTCAGCCTTTCCATTTTGCCGTAATTTGACACGAAATCTTTCGTATCTTTCAAACCGCTTATCCGATTGACCTACCGTTTCTTCCTACATGTTTGTAATTTAATTCTCCATCATATGGAGTTAAGATCTGACATCCGGATTAAATAAAATTGAGACTTTTAAGCCTTCGGCTTATTATCTTTTCAACAAATTTTGACCCGACTATGTGTTTATCAAACAAACATGTTTGTTTGACCACCATTCATCATGAACCCTTAAATTCTAATATTGTCAATCATATTAAGTACTGAACACGGGTTTCTACGCAATTATTTACCCGTTTTTGTTTAAAATCTTATTTTGACCCGTTAAGGGTATTTACGACCATTTTAGCACGAACTGTGCTCATTTCTCATGTACCTCATGGTTCCACCAGTTTGTTATTAGCTAGTCTTCCACCACAACTATGAATGTGGTGGATTTAACGAAATGGACTATTTATTCCGAGTTTAATCCTACGGATGTGTTATTTTTGCGGCAACACACAATTTTAAGCATTTAACTCTTGAAAGTTTATGTCTACAACTTTCATGCGCGTCTAAAGGTTACAAGATCATAAGATAAGTTCCTAAACAACCTTTATAAGTTGTTTGCTCAATTTACCCTTCAAGGGCATTTTAGTCAACATTAGCCCCTCATTTACTACGAGGGGCTTTCACTACATATTTGACTAAGTTTGTAAGTTAACTATAATCGTATGCATACGTACCTGGCTAGGGTCAACATATAGACCCAATTTATACCTCGCTTTTATTATCACATTTAGTGTGGGCGAAATTAACCGAATCGCTAATCGCTCCTGTTAACACAAGACTTGACAATCGCATTAGTCGATATTGTCAAATGACGTTATCACCGCCATTTGACCCGTTTGGCCTATATGCCCAACGTTGCCTATTAAATCAAAAACATGGTTTTTGACTTCTAATTCATACATCCATCCCGTCCCGGATTTCATTACCGAATCCCATTTTCTCTTAATTTCTTTTCTTGCAATTTCAACCCGTTTCGGCTTACGCCAAAAGTTTCCTTTAGGCTTCGGTTTACATTAGTCAATACTTGACCAAATTTCCATTTTACCCTTTCTATCATTATTAGGTTATACTACAATGTGACCTTGACGGAAATTCATAATTTCCTAGTCTTTACATAATTAATTTACCGTTTTGCCCTTTTTGCCATAAACCATGGTTTTTATCATCTTTATATGTTCCGACTCGTATCAATCACATCGGAAATCCATATTTTCAATATTAGCATTATTGCATCTATAACGTATAGAATGAACAAGTAATCTACACAATTATGTAAGTTTCACTTACCTTGCATCCGAGCTACGCTTTTCTTCCATGCTTGACTTGTTTGACCCGCTTTCACTCCAAGCTTCCACCTAGCTTGTTACGCGTCAAACTATCATCATCATTTTCAAGGTGGTTAGTTTAATCATACTCTAATACGATTATTCCACCTTATGCATTTCATATCAAAATTACTATTTATCGTATTATAGGTCAGTTTGACCTTTTTAATAGTCAAATGCCCATTAGTATACTAATTTGCATTTTCGAGTTATCAACTAGTTTTAGCACTCTTTAATTACCCAGTAGGCGTTATCTTTAGACCTCCGTTTTAACCAAAGTTCTAATCGCGTTTAACACATTTAGAACTCTCTCTTTGATCACTTTTTGCATAATAGTCGAAACATCACAACTAGGTGTTTTAACTACAAAATTCTAGTTCCGAGCCTTCTTTGAGGCATTTCAACGAACACCTTAAGGGCAGAATTTTACATGTTTATTTATCATGTCTCTAGCTTATCTCTTAGCCCAAATTTCACATAAATCAACCATCTTACAAAGTGATTAACTTCTATAATTTCTGAATTCACTTCAAAATCGTCAATTTACACTAGATCAACAATCTATTTCCTAGTGTTCATCATATTAACATAAAACCCACTTAGCTTATCAATGGATCATCATGAATCTCATAGTTTTTCCAACAATCTAACATGTTATTGACTAGGGTTTACTCCTAGACATCATATTACTTCAAGATTCACTCATGCATGACATAATCAAGCTCAATTTCAGTTTCTTACAAATAACCTAGAATTTGAGATGGATCAAAACGTCACAATTTTACATACCTTGTGATCCTTTCAACTAGGTGTTCATGAATACGAGCTTGGATTTCGATTTGGGACTGATTTGGCCTCTCAATTTCTTGGATTTAGGCAAGTTAGGGTTGAACAAAGGAACTCCTTTGCTCCTGTGGAAGACATCGACCAGAACACACACTCAAGGTGTGTGTTTTGGTGTAGAGAGTTTTATTTAATTAAAACTTGATTCTAGTTTGTCCCTTATGGCCCCTCTAATTCACCCAAGTTACATTGAGTGTATTTTAACCAATTTCTTTATTACTACAAGACTTGTAATTTAACTAGGTTATTTACTTCCTAGTTATTTTATCTTGTTCATAACCGATATTTAATATATATGTACGAAACCTATATATCTTTGGGGTGTTTCCCTATCCTTTATATTTTGAGTCCCGTCAACTCGGGCCTTTTATATACTTTGTTTTCCTCAAAGTATTTACCCTTCTTTTAATTAACATCAAGTTTATTTATTTAAATCCTAATATTCGTAGGGTAAATTTTACTACCAACGGTGCTTTATCCGTCTTTTAGTATTAACGCGATTTGATTACCAAACCCGTTTTCGGGGTGTTACAAGTCTACCCCCCTTAGAGAGGTTTCGTCCTCGAAACCTTTTCTTACATAATTCATTGAGTTTAAACTCAATGTATTTGAGCCGAGAGGTCTTTTAAACATTACCTATACTACTTAACCAATCTTTAGTATTACCCAAAAAGTACGGTAACATCTTTTGGTTACTAATTGTCTTCATATCTCATACGACATAGTGTAACTTCGAAATAACGTAATTCCGTTATTTCTACTAGTTTAGTTAACTTAGCGATTTCCATCGCTTGTATATATTATTGAATTCTTTATGAATCCGTTACTTTGACCCGTTTAAAGGTCTTTAGTGAAATCTTTCACTTTTAACGACAATTTCCTCTGTTTTCAATTTTACTTATTCGATTCAGTCATACCGAACCTACCGCTTACAAGCAAACCAAATTTATTTAAATGACCTTGACTGGTCTCACTACTTAGACTTATTAGTCCAGTTACTTTTTACCGCTTGCTTGGTAATAATGTGATTCTACTTCACATTACCTTTCTCGACCGTGATCGTGTTACATCATGTTTAATTTATATCCAAAATTTCCTTTCCGAAATATCACTTTTTGAATATAACGTCTTGCGCCTATTGGTGTCAAGACTTGAACCTTTCATGCTTAATATTCAATTTTCCTATCAGGATTCTCATTCGTAAAAACGTTATTTCTTACTAAAACCAAGGTTTTAGTTTAGGATCTTCTCTTTATCTTTCGTCAATTATCCGTAACAGGACACTGACAGTCTGTAATTTATTCTTTTACAGTCTTAGTTTTTATGCTGGGATTTTTTTTTAACTGGTTCTCTCGCTTTGTTAAGTAACCCGTAGGTTCTTTCACGTAGCCTCGTAGGCTATTTCTTTAGGTCTTCACCCCCTTTTTACTGAAAACACTAAGGTTCATTTCCTTTTCTTTTCGTGACCCAAGGGTCATTCTGGTCCCGTAGACCTTAACACCGTGTTTAATCCCGTAGGTTATGATGATCCCGTAAATCATCTTTTATTTGTATCTACATTCAAATGTATATATATATTCATATATAGCTTCAAAGCATGACTTGCTATGTTTAAAATCGTATATTTTCGCTTATGAGCTTTAGTTGACCTTGACCGTAGTCTAAGGCTTCATTTGTTTATTTCTGGGCGGAATTTTCTGACTTCGTCTTTACGTTTGACGTTTTACAAAAATGACCCGTTAAGGGACATATTCGCATTTTCCGGGTTCGAGTGTAAGTACACTACCTCCCAATGCTTGTCTAAATCATTTTACATGTTTGCGTTTTCTGGGTTCGAGTGTAAGCACACTCCCTCCCAATACTTGTCTAAATCATTTTACATGCTTGCATTTTTTTGGGTTCGAGTGTAAGCACACTCCCTCCCAATACTTGTCTAAATCATTTTACATGCTTGCGTTTTCTGGGTTCGAGTGTAAGCACACTCCCTCCCAATACTTGTCTAAATCATTTTACATGCTTGCGTTTTCTGGGTTCGAGTGTAAGCACACTCCCTCCCAATACTTGTCTAAATCAATTTACATGCTTCTTTGTCCCTTCACTCGGGCTCATTATCCTAATGTAATACGCTTCTGTCACTCGGTTGTGCGTTTACATTATTACCAAATATTTTGCTTATCTGATTCATTTGGGTACTTTTTAATTAGTCCCATTCATCTCGCCCTTACTACATCGGATGTAAACGTGTCCGCCATAAGAAGTTCATGGTATCATATGCCACTACTTACTTGGCCAGAGTAAGCGATTAACACATGACACGCATGACCTTTTTATCGTTTTCACATCACACCCTATGTAAGTAATGCCTCTACTTGTTTCTCTTGGAAATAATATCCGAACATATTTTCTATTCGGGTTTTTCCAAGTTTTTAATCTACATATGCAACTTTCAATTTCTTCATATTTGTTGCATATTACTATTTGTGCGATTATTTAAAATATGCACCTGGTAATGTTTGCCCCGACGGGCGTTCCTTGCCATTAACCTTGTTCGCGGTCGTTTCGCGATTTAGTCCTTGGTGAGCATGCTCCTCTTGTCATACTTCGGACCGTTCCATTATCATATCCACAACTCATTTGACTCTCGTCGTCTTCAAACGCGAGTGTCCTTCAATTAAAACATTCACAAAAGTTAGTAACGTCAACTTCAATAATCGCCCGCATTATAATACAAGGCTTTTTCTACTATACGCGTCAACTATTTCAATCATTTTAATTGGGGTAACGTGAATCACACGATAGCCTTATGTGTTGGTTACAACACTTTAGCATACACGTACTTACCGGATTTGCGATCAAGCCTCGAACCGAACACTATTCTTTATCAAGAGCATAAGGTTTAAGTTCAAGCATGGTTCCTCCCCACCATACTCGAATCTCTTAAACCAAGGCTCTGATACCAACTTGTAACACCCGTTCTTGTAAACCAAGGTTTAACGTATATTTTGAAAGATAATCATGTAATTAATCACTATCATATACATCGGTAATACGGGTTTATTAAAACTTTTGCAAATCATAATTTATTCTACGTAACGTGGTTGAATTCGTTGTTTAAAATTTACAATGTGTCAAAGTGCGGAAGCGTGTGTCTTTATCGTGTTCGGTTCTTCACTGAGCTTGATCGTCTTCCGGCGTCCTAACGTACCTACATTTCAATAACATGAAATGATTTAGTCATACGGGGTTTAAATCATGTCCGAATGATGTCCGGGAAAACAATTGATTTTTCAATTGTTAAACAAAATATATATAAAAAAAATATCTCCACCGTAAATTACGGTGGAACCGTAATTTACGGTGGCACCTGGGTGCAAGCTTTTCTACCGTAAAACAGTAGACCTTCACCGTAAATAAATCATCTCCACCGTAAATTACGGTGGGACCGTAATTTACGGTGGACCCTGGGTTCAGCCTTTCCATTTTGCCGTAATTTGACACGAAATCTTTCGTATCTTTCAAACCGCTTATCTGATTGACCTACCGTTTCTTCCTACATGTTTGTAATTTAATTCTCCATCATATGGAGTTAAGATCTGACATCCGGATTAAATAAAATTGAGACTTTTAAGCCTTCGGCTTATTATCTTTTCAACAAATTTTGACCCGACTATGTGTTTATCAAACAAACATGTTTGTTTGACCACCATTCATCATGAACCCTTAAATTCTAATATTGTCAATCATATTAAGTACTGAACACGGGTTTCTACGCAATTATTTACCCGTTTTTGTTTAAAATCTTATTTTGACCCGTTAAGGGTATTTACGACCATTTTAGCACGAACTGTGCTCATTTCTCATGTACCTCATGGTTCCACCAGTTTGTTATTAGCTAGTCTTCCACCACAACTATGAATGTGGTGGATTTAACGAAATGGACTATTTATTCCGAGTTTAATCCTACGGATGTGTTATTTTTGCGGCAACACACAATTTTAAGCATTTAACTCTTGAAAGTTTATGTCTACAACTTTCATGCGCGTCTAAAGGTTACAAGATCATAAGATAAGTTCCTAAACAACCTTTATAAGTTGTTTGCTCAATTTACCCTTCAAGGGCATTTTAGTCAACATTAGCCCCTCATTTACTACGAGGGGCTTTCACTACATATTTGACTAAGTTTGTAAGTTAACTATAATCGTATGCATACGTACCTGGCTAGGGTCAACATATAGACCCAATTTATACCTCGCTTTTATTATCACATTTAGTGTGGGCGAAATTAACCGAATCGCTAATCGCTCCTGTTAACACAAGACTTGACAATCGCATTAGTCGATATTGTCAAATGATGTTATCACCGCCATTTGACCCGTTTGGCCTATATGCCCAACGTTGCCTATTAAATCAAAAACATGGTTTTTGACTTCTAATTCATACATCCATCCCGTCCCGGATTTCATTACCGAATCCCATTTTCTCTTAATTTCTTTTCTTGCAATTTCAACCCGTTTCGGCTTACGCCAAAAGTTTCCTTTAGGCTTCGGTTTACATTAGTCAATACTTGACCAAATTTCCATTTTACCCTTTCTATCATTATTAGGTTATACTACAATGTGACCTTGACGGAAATTCATAATTTCCTAGTCTTTACATAATTAATTTACCGTTTTGCCCTTTTTGCCATAAACCATGGTTTTTATCATCTTTATATGTTCCGACTCGTATCAATCACATCGGAAATCCATATTTTCAATATTAGCATTATTGCATCTATAACGTATAGAATGAACAAGTAATCTACACAATTATGTAAGTTTCACTTACCTTGCATCCGAGCTACGCTTTTCTTCCATGCTTGACTTGTTTGACCCGCTTTCACTCCAAGCTTCCACCTAGCTTGTTACGCGTCAAACTATCATCATCATTTTCAAGGTGGTTAGTTTAATCATACTCTAATACGATTATTCCACCTTATGCATTTCATATCAAAATTGCTATTTATCGTATTATAGGTCAGTTTGACCTTTTTAATAGTCAAATGCCCATTAGTATACTAATTTGCATTTTCGAGTTATCAACTAGTTTTAGCACTCTTTAATTACCCGGTAGGCGTTATCTTTAGACCTCCGTTTTAACCAAAGTTCTAATCGCGTTTAACACATTTAGAACTCTCTCTTTGATCACTTTTTGCATAATAGTCGAAACATCACAACTAGGTGTTTTAACTACAAAATTCTAGTTTCGAGCCTTCTTTGAGGCATTTCAACGAACACCTTAAGGGCAGAATTTTACATGTTTATTTATCATGTCTCTAGCTTATCTCTTAGCCCAAATTTCACATAAATCAACCATCTTACAAAGTGATTAACTTCTATAATTTCTGAATTCACTTCAAAATCGTCAATTTACACTAGATCAACAATCTATTTCCTAGTGTTCATCATATTAACATAAAACCCACTTAGCTTATCAATGGATCATCATGAATCTCATAGTTTTTCCAACAATCTAACATGTTATTGACTAGGGTTTACTCCTAGACATCATATTACTTCAAGATTCACTCATGCATGACATAATCAAGCTCAATTTCAGTTTCTTACAAATAACCTAGAATTTGAGATGGATCAAAACGTCACAATTTTACATACCTTGTGATCCTTTCAACTAGGTGTTCATGAATACGAGCTTGGATTTCGATTTGGGACTGATTTGGCCTCTCAATTTCTTGGATTTAGGCAAGTTAGGGTTGAACAAAGGAACTCCTTTGCTCCTGTGGAAGACATCGACCAGAACACACACTCAAGGTGTGTGTTTTGGTGTAGAGAGTTTTATTTAATTAAAACTTGATTCTAGTTTGTCCCTTATGGCCCCTCTAATTCACCCAAGTTACATTGAGTGTATTTTAACCAATTTCTTTATTACTACAAGACTTGTAATTTAACTAGGTTATTTACTTCCTAGTTATTTTATCTTGTTCATAACCGATATTTAATATATATGTACGAAACCTATATATCTTTGGGGTGTTTCCCTATCCTTTATATTTTGAGTCCCGTCAACTCGGGCCTTTTATATACTTTGTTTTCCTCAAAGTATTTACCCTTCTTTTAATTAACATCAAGTTTATTTATTTAAATCCTAATATTCGTAGGGTAAATTTTACTACCAACGGTGCTTTATCCGTCTTTTAGTATTAACGCGATTTGATTACCAAACCCGTTTTCGGGGTATTACAGTATTAAACCAATGAAAAAAGAAAATAAAATAAGGTCTTTAGTTATTCAACTTCAGATAGGATATAAGATAAAAAAACTTGAAACAATAATATAAAATTTTCTAAACTATAGGTGACATAGTGGTCTCGATAAATAAGGCTCCTTTAGGACCGGTGTAGTCATCAACATGTTGGAGGTACTCGAAAGATTCGTTGGAAAGGTCAACTTCAACAATATCACCCCAAATGCTTGTTATGAGCCACTTATTGTCTTGAATTATATTCTTCCTTCGACGCCTTTCAAGATAATCAACAACATGAGGCGTATTGAAAGAAAACACCTTCATCCAGGCCTCATCTTCAAATTTGAACAAATCAGCATATAGGTTTTCAGACCGTCCAACAACAATGACATTCAGCTTCATTCCAATGCTCAAAAAATGTCCTTGCCAAGGATTCAAATCCAAAACCTCGGGAAAAGGAATTGTGCTGAAAGTTTCGGAAAGAACGTCGAAAGCTACCATGTGTCTCTCACCTGGTGGAAAGAAGCTTCTTTTGTAGCGATGTTACAATTCGCCGAGAATGCGTAATCTCAAAATTATTATTTGATAGTTCGTGACGGAAAAATTTCGATAGACACTTGAAACGGCCTATAGCTTTTGCAGGCAGCCTTGTGAAAATTTCGTCCACAATTAACTCAGAACCAAGCTTCTCCATTTTATGATATAATTTTGCTACAATGGAAGATATAACAAATAAAATAAAATAGTTTATGTATATGTTAAAAAAAATTAATCAGAATTTCTTTCTATGATTGGACTAAAAATTTTTAATTGAAACTTATTATGTGTAACAATAAACGAAATTAAAGATAATATCACAAACACGTAACCATCTTTAAAATTGTATTACAACATCTAAAAACGTTAATTAAGAATCTTTAAAATTGTATCAAAACATATAATAACGTTAATTTTACTTGTTAATTTAAAGAGTATATGTATGTATAATAATGTGATTAGTACAATGAAAGAATGAACAACATATAAGAATTGTAATTGTAATACACATTAAAACTTTATGTATATGTTAGAATAGATTTAACAGTAGAAGATATAACATATCAAATAATTTAGTTTATGTATATTTTAAAATAACCTAATAAAAATTTCTATCTATGATTATAAACGAAAATTTTATAATACAAAGTTATTATGTGTAACAATAAACGAAATTAACTATAACCGAAAACAATTACATGGTATCAAAAAGATAGCAACACGATTCAAAAATATAAACATTGGGTGTCATGTACGCATGAAAGTTAATACTTCCGTATGGCTATTTATAGATTAATATTTATAGACTAAAGGTTAACAATTTAAATTGTAATCTAGAAATAAGAGGTATACTGAATACTAATAATAATAAGAGTATATGATCATATAAGTTTGATTATAAAAAAAACATTGTTATTACGATAAACAAAAAAACAAACAGATCAAAATAAAGCATAATATATTAGGTAATATAAATCGATGAATGATGAAATAGATAATAGCCATACCTTTGATCGTGTAGAATGGATTCACAGAAACTTTAAATGTTAGATGTGAATGAAACACAATGAAAGAAACGTATTTATAATAGATGGTGGGTTCGAAATTTTAGCAATGAAATTTAAAATTTAAAATTTGGTTATGAAAATTTACTAAAATACTCAAATCAAGGTTATCGAATTTCTTTGATTTAGCAGTTCTCATAAATAATGTAAACGTTAATTTATAGTAATATAATCAAATCAAGGTTATCCAATTTCTTTGATTTAGCAGTTCCCATAAATAATGTAAACGTTAATTTATAGTTATATAAAAACTGGTTTTTGAAACTTTAAAATTTAAACATATTATGTAAAATCTTACTTCATAATAATAGATTCTCAATTTGTAAACATAATTATTAACTCAATTAAAAAATAAATCTATGTATGGAGTATACATTGCTAAATATACACGACATCAAAAAATTAGAGATAAAAATTTCAATAGTTTGTTTGATTTACAAACTATACACGTTTTTGTTTTTTTTTTAAATTAAATTTGTTTGTTTTTAAGAAAAAATTAAATTGAAAATTCTAATTGGTTGTGTAAAAAAATATTAATGTGTCTTTATTGATCAAATAAAACAATGTTTCAAAATGACTTGTTTCACAACTATCCTTTTAAAGTATGTTGTAAAATTATTAGGTGTATTGTATGTAAAATCATAGATGTTTAAATTGCTTATATTTATGGTTATATAATTATAATGTCTTTAAATAAATAATGAAACCTTTAAAAAAAATAATATGTACTGCATATATTAATTTCATTTCCAAAATCAATTAAATTTAATTAATACCTTTAACTAACATGGCTTCATATCATCATTGCAAGTTAATCTTTACGTTCATAACAAAACCCAATAACGCTTCATACAAACAAAATGGTATAATCAAATTCTAGACATACAGATTTAAAACATCAAAGAGTAGCATAGAAATACATAAAATAAAACTAAAAAACTAAGGTAGTTGTTCAAAACACAAAAGTTAACCAACCAACAAAAGTTTAGTTCATATCAACCACCACTTAACTTAGACATAAAGATATCTAAAGTTTTACTAACCGGATCAGACGTTTTTCAATATTATGGTGTTTTCCGAAGTAACAAAGGTGAAATCAAGCATCATACCATCAATTAAGTTGTTGTCATCCATAAATTTTTGCCAGATTTTGAGCGAATAACGGTTCGCAGATCCGTTTTTTTCATTCTTGGCTGTGTAAACAACAACATGACCTTCCAAGTTCTGAACTTTCAATGAATGTTTCTTCTTCTTGAACCCAGCTCGATTAGCAACTTGGACGGGAAGACGCTGCACTTAAAACACAGCTCGATTAGCAACTTACATTAAAAATCAAAGATGTTTAAAATTATTTAATAATTACTAAAATGTATATCAAAGTTTAATATACGAAAACTCATACCAGCCTATATTCTCCTTTTCGAGTAAAGTCGACATTTTCAGCATCTACGGTTACATTCCCTGTTTGAACTTTCTTTAGGAGGCTATGCTTCTTCAATTCTTTAGTCTTTTTATCCTGCTGGATGTTAAAATAATAAACTAAATACTTATAATAGTAAAAAAAAAAAAAATAGTATAATACACAAACATTAGCCTATTTAAATACATGGTGATAGTTAACACGGATACATACCTTTAGAGTGCAATCAACAACATCTTCTTTCGTTTTCATCGGTTTGACAACTTCTTTGTTAATCATGATACCTTTTCCTTTATGAATGTCAGGAAGCTTCATCGATACACATATCAAATTAATATAAATAAAAAACTTCATTATGTGACATCCTTAAATTCAATATCAATTGTAACCATTATAAACATTTATAGGAAATATAAGATTACCTTGTTTACTGTTGTTTGTTCATGTCGGATGGTGTGGCCAGAATGTATATCATATGCCTATCAAAAAAACATTGTAGTAAATTATGGATAATTAGTTAATAAAATAAGGTGTATATAACAAAAATAGATAGATACCTTGTCTAACTCATCAACAAATTGAGCATGATTTATTTCAACAACCTCATCATCATCGACTGAATCAACTATGTCACTTAAAGATCAATAAATCTTCATCAAAGATTTTAAGCCTTTCGCAAAGAGTCGGCCATCCATCCGTGAATGCATAGCAGTTATGTATTTTAGCAGATTCCACACTCCAGCGAGTACCAACAGCTAGTATTTGATAGGTGCCGTTTAGAGTGTGTTTTTGAAAAAACTTTTTAATAAAAGCATCTGGAATTACCTGCATTAAATGAAAAAAAAATCATAAGTTACCACACATGTTGTTTCATTATAGTAAATAAAACTAATACTATAATGTTACATAAATATATAATAAATTACATGTATACAGTTAGATTAATAATGTGCAAAATGAAATAAATATACATACAGTTAAGCCCAATTGCGTGTATCGCTGATATGTGAAATACGATTGACCGCATACACCGTCAATAAAAAACGAAAGCTCAAACACATCATGTCGAATAGGCTTGAAAACCAATAGTGAATCCTTTGACAATTGAAGACCTTTAACAACTGCTGCCCAACCATCAGCCAAAGCCGGTCTAGACTCTAATGTTTTCATAGTTACGGTCCAAGACTTACCACATTCATGAACTATATTAAGATCAATACGTGGCCATGGTCGACCCCAATGTTTATCAACAAAAGTGAGAGGTAACTCCTGAATACAAATATAGTTCTATTAAGTATATAATGAAGTTAAATAAATATTACATGAAGTAGGCTAATAAACAACAGATTATTCAGTAAAATGTAAATAATCATACCACCTTTAAAGATTTTGGGTCTTCTAGGATCTTCACAAACGATAAATTCATGATTTCACCTGAATTATTAACATATATATATTTATTACATAATTACATATTAACATAGCCGATTGAAATCATGCAAAAAACAAAGTTAAATGGTTAAGAAATATACATTTTCTTTCTTAATACAGTCAATCCGATAACTAAATTATACGATTCTGAAATTTATTGTTCTTATAAATGTATATATGAGATTTTCAATGAGTGATTAAATATCGAATCATCAATGTCCGTTTATGTCTAAATCACTATTGGTATATAAACAAAAAGTTGAAGAAAGCAAAACAAAAGAAAACTACAAACACTAAATTTCTAACAATTAAAGACTCAATCTTACAAACACAATAGTATAAACGGTTTAGATTTTCGTTAAAAACCATTATAATCAATAATAACATCCTTAAACAATCCATTATAAACCATTACAATCAAATTTATAACTATCTATAATGATTTTGACATATAAAGTTCTTATAACAGTATCTATGAAATTCTAAGTGAAAGATTAAATTTCGAATCGTCATTGTCCGTTTATGTCCTCCGTAAATGATTGGTATATACATATAACATGAACAAAGCATAACAAATAACAACTACGAACAGTAAATTTCAAACAATTAAAGGCTCAATCTTACAAAATCAATACTATAACCGGTTTAGATCTGAAACATGTCAAAGTAATGATCTACAATCAAAGATTGGAACGATTAAGTAAAAAAAAGGAAAAAACTAAAGGAGATTGAAATGTTATTACCTTTAGATGAGGATTCCATCTAAGAAACCAGCGGCGGCAAGCTTAAGAACGATGATAATGGATAATATCGGAGCCCTAGTTTCCGTCGCCGATTAAGTGTCTTGTGGTGATAATTTCAGACATGCTATGATGGTATAGGTTGCTATGTAATGATGATAGACTGTATATTTACAACCGTCATTTGTAATATTACATAAACAACCCATAAACTTTTAAAAATGACGAAAATAAATTGGATTTAAAAATAACTTACAACACCACCCTTTTATATGTTATAATCTATGTTTATAAATATTTAAGCAAGTGTGAAATTATTATTATTACATATTTTATAAATTAGTATATTGTTAACTGTTGTTTAAATTTATGTATTAAATTTATCATTTTTTTATTAACTTAAAATAAATATGGTAAAGATGTTAATATTAACATAATATATTATATATAACCATTAAGTATAATTTTTTTTTCTCAAACGTGAATACTGAGGGTTTGGATATTTCAATTTAAAGTATGACAAATCTTTATACAAAATCTAAAGTAACCTCCAAGATGTCAAGCGTGAATACTCACATGTTGTCAATCTATCTTTATAAACAAAAAAATAAATGGATATATATTAATAAAATAACACATGGGTTAATAAACAATAGAAACGTTTGTATGAGTAAAATTGATAAAATATAATAATAATGAAAACAAATTTTTTTTTCAGTCTGTATCATAAAACAATTTAAGCAACACCTTCTTAATTAAATTCTTCTTTAACATCTCTTAAATGTTACATATTAAATCACGATAAATTCAAATGAAAAACATATTAAAACTAAAGTGTAGGTGACAAAACGGTCTCTTCAAAAGATGCGACGTTATATAGTCCTTGAAATGTCTCAGCGTCTTGTAAATATTGAAGATCTTTCATGTCAATTTTTATTTCAATAATACTACCCCAGTCGGTAATAAAAGACAAACTTTCTCCTCCTTTCTCACTTAACTTGTTAAGCCATAAGTCAAATGAAATTGAATTTGGCTTTGTAAAAGAAGACACTTCTAACCATCCTTGATCTTCAAATTTATATAGCTTCACGTTTATATCATGGGTCTTTACGACAACTAACATATGAAGTGTGTTGCGGATATTGAAAAAGCTGCTTTGGCGAGCAACAACATGAGTAAATTGTGGTATAGAAAGCTTTGAGAAAGTTTCAGAAACCACATCAAAAGCAATCATATAACTTTTAGGAGGCGCCCAATAATGTGGAGATGCAAAATATAGAACATTGTTGCATAAAGTTCCGTTAGACCACAAATATAACTTTGAAGCGTAATCTGATCATTTTAAAAAAGTTAAACTTTTCCATTCATGTGTGTTCATAGAATACACACGAGGTACAACATCATCCATACGACGGTGGAGATGTAATATTTTAACATCGTTAAATGAGTCAAGATAAATCCCAACTGCATCTGCCTTGATATCGAAAAAACTTTTTGGTTTATTATGACACAAATTCAAAAATTTATTGGTGGTTGGATTCCACAGAATCAATTGGTCTGAAGGACCTTGAATGCACATCAGTAAAAGACCGTAGTGAGAAGCAAGAATCGTTAGATTTGAAAACGGGGTATCAACGGGGAAGGAAATAAACTTCCTCTCACAAATGTCTACCTTTCCTCCAACCAAGTTGTCAATATAAATTGATGATGCAGTCAACGTGATTAGCTTACGATGTTCAGAATTATGCATACGGCGATAGTGAATAATAGAAAAATTAGATGAAGACAATTCATAACGCCATTTCTTGCAAACTGATTTAAATCGTCCAACACATTTACTTGGTAGCCTTGATAGGATTTCATGAGCAAACATCTCAAACTCAAGAGGTTCCATCCTAAAAAAAGATCCATATGAAACAAATGATAAGATTTATGTATATGAATTTCTGAAGCAATCAACCAATAAATATTACTGAACTACAAACACATATCACATACAAATAATGAATCGTATGAAAATGATATACATCTTTAAAAAAAATACGAAAATAATAGAAAGAAAAGCAAACCGAAATTCGGAGTTGGAAATAATAACCTTTTGAGTCAACACATCTAATCTGACCCAGTAAAAAATGCTTTACTTGTAAATCCATTTGAAGGTAAATATTTATAATTAATGAAAATATTTTATTTAAAGAATGATATGTCTCAGATTATATAAAATTTAATTAAAAAGTTAAGTCCATAAATAGCTAAAGCAGCAATAAATCTATTTAATTTTGTAATAATTTATAACTAATCAGGATACTCTATTTTAAGCATAAGATGTAAAAGATTATATAAATTTGATTCAAAATAGTGACTCGAAATTTGAAGGTTGAAATATTTATAATTAATGAGAATATTTTATTTTAAGGATCAGATGTAACAATACTTTTCAAAGTTATTGCAAATATTATAATTTTTATAAATGTTAATCCATCTTAATCTTATCTTAGCAATAATATAAATATGTGATTTATGTATTTGAAATAGTTGTGAAATGAATAAATCAGTTTTAATTATTAGGTTACTTTTATTGATTATTTATACAAATTTTGGCAGATATATCGATAAAATATTCGGTTGACTTAAAAATTAATTTAAGATCAAAATACAAACTTCTCAAATGTAAATTAACGATTTTATTGGTTACAAAATACCTTAAATAACAAATCACTTCGTAAAAATAAAATCTCATTTCCATTCTTAACTAAAAAATTTAGGTTTACTTAAATAAGTATGGTTGTTCAATAAACCTAAAATTCCGCCAAAAATATGAACTTCACCTAGATAGATGTATAAATAAATTTGAATTATACTAAAAAACATTAACAGATTGAAAATTGACATTTAAAAATCGACTTACCTATTTTAGTTAGAAATCGTTATTTTTTTTTTTCACAACTTAATCTATTATATAAAGGTTATACATAGCATCTTCAATTATAGGTTTTGAAGTTTTTAACAATGGTTTATATTCCTTTCGATATTATACTGTTTGAAATCTTAATTAGGCTCAATGGAAGATCCATTGATCAATACAAATGTGTGTGTAAACAGTGGAATGAAGGGCTAACATCATGGCCGTTTGAGTGGTTACACGTCAACTATGCTAAAGAATTTCTGGTAATATATTATAGTTGTCTTTTACTTATTTTCAACATTTACATTAATTTCATCAACATTGCTCATTTTTAATTGAAAATTATTTGCAATTTATGGACGCAGGAAAGTTTTTGGGAGGATTGCCCATCGCTATATGGCCAACTTTATGAAGAATATTTTCCTCCGGAATCAAATCGAACCAAAATAGAAGAATATGAGGCAATGGAATAAGATAACACGATTGGTGAAAAAAAGAATTAGTATTTTGGAACATTTGAGTTATGGCTTGTTTGTTCATTATAATAAGTGTTTCCTATGTTTGAATAATATTTTCAGTTTAAATTTTTGTTGGATTAAAAACAAAATTGTGGTATGCAAGTCAATGGTTTTTTATTGATAATAATAAATATAAATAATAAAAATCAATATAATAAGTATAAATAAGATTGAATAAAAACCTTAAACAGTGTGCTTGATTAAAGGAAACAAATAAGATGATTGATAATTGATTCATTCATCGTAAAAAACGGTCAATAATAGAAAAATACAAAACAGATAAATAAAATGAACACGGATGCAGCTTCTCAAATGTCAAACGGATCTGGAAACATGCCTTGTTCCAATAGTTCATCCTGTAACAGATATGAGAAATAATTTAACAATTCATATGAACATTGTTAAAGAAATATTAATATTGTAATCATTAAAATTATATAACAACTTTAAAATCTTACCACTTTATTACTAACGCGATTCGTATGCCTCTGTAAAAATTCAAAACTTGAAAGATCTTCATACCATTTTTTGCATACACATCTAAACCGACATAGTGATTTGAGAGGGAGCCTAACAAAAATTTCCATGATCACAACATCAAACGGAATTTGATCCATTATATGAAATACCTAGTCAAATGGAAACGTATAATAAAACATATATGATATTAGTTTGTATTGACAATTGGAAAATAGATTGTGTATTACTTAAAGATTTTGCATAATACCTGATTGAAGAAACCAAAGAATAGATTAAAAGTTCATATCTAATGGAGATGTATGTTGTAATTTATTTATATATATATATCAAATGATATTATAAATGGAATGTTATATTACGAAGGTAAATTTAAATCAATTTTAGTTAACATGGTTGTGCTTATAATATGATAAGCGAATACTTCTATAAATGTAACCAATTGTTAAAAATTAATACATATAATAATATCTATAACTATACATTGACTGGAGATTTAAATTATTATAAAACTAAAAAAGTATATAGTTAATACGGAACAAATCTTTTGTGCCTCTAATACAAAAAAAAATTATAAAATTCGTCAACAAATATTATAGTATAAATAAACAAATAATTAAATAACAAATCATGTACATGAGATGATTTCCTGTTATACATCCTATATATCTAAATATATGACTAATTTATAATTTATAAAAAATGAATATAATAGTAAAGTTTCTATAATTGATTAATATATATGTTTATAAACAATTTTAGATACTCTACATAATAAAAGTTGATTATGTATTAACTAAATTAAATACCAATTATTATACTTAAATCCGTTACATCTATTATTAAATAATATAATAATAAAGTTTCTATAATTTTGATTAATATATATGTTTATAAACAATTTTAGATACACTATATAATAAAAGTTGATTATGTATTATCTAAATTAAATAACAATTATTATACTTAAATCATAAATTATTTTAGTAAACCTGGTTGGGATCTACATATAATAATAACTCTAAGTAGACATTCACGGTTGATTTAATTATTTATTAAAAAAACAATTACTAACATAATTTATGTAAAATAATTTACTACATAAAACTATTCAATTTATATGTAATAAAAATAAAAGGCGTGAATGATAATGTAATAAAGAACCCGAAATTTAATAAACATTAATGTACGTAAACAAATCATCTCTTATTGATACGACGATAATAAACGAAAACCAACATCAAACCCAACATCAAGTACGGACATAAATGTTCCGACAAAGATTAAACAAAATAAAACATCAGAAAATGTTTGAAAAACATGAGATGACTATTAAATTCTGAGCCTACTTTTCCAGCTTTGCTTTCACATCCAAACCTTCATTGTTCTCACAGTCACCCATACGCGGTTTAGTTGAAGACTGAGAAGAACATAAATCAACATCATAAACCGCATCCAAATTACGCTTAAGTTCATTCTCCAACATATTTGAAGAACTACTATTATGAGGTCCAGAGGGTGTAGAAAACATGCTGTTGTTCAAATTGGACATGGGAGTGTCTTCATCGACGGTACAGGAAACAGAATCCTGTAGAATAAAATTAAAAAAGTAAAAAGTAGAGCTGAACATATAAGGTGAATAAAAAAATATTAAAGGATTAGTGATATAAAGAAGTTGTTTAACATACCCCGATTTGAATGTTAACAGTTGGATTTGGATCAGAAGCAACAGGATTTAAAGGTTCTTCATCAGCAGGCTGTATTTATTTCATATTTTTCAATAAATATTCAAAAGTGGTATAACATTTTTATAACCCAAAGTTAAGCTAATGTCTAGAATAATTATAGAACCTGGAAAGCATCAAAATGCCTATCAAGATCTTTGATGATTGAAGGATTTTCAGTCAACTTCGACACCGAGTAGCCATCTGATTTCTTTTTTATGTTAAACGAAGCTATGGCTATCTTAAACGCAAACCTCTTGTTTAGCAATGCCTTCAGCTCGTTGGGAAAGTTACCTTCGCTGGCTAACTGTTATAAATGTGTTCCTCAATAAGTTGTCGACATAATTTATAAAGTTATCAATGTAACATAAAAACAGAAATACGTATAAAGCAATTAAGAAAACTTATATTTCGAAAATATAAGTTACCTCCATGTTATTATCCAAAAGCTGGTTTGCGTTAACATTTAGCAGTCTAACAACTTCACGTTCAAACAACGTCAAAGTAACAATCCCGGTACAATCCTGAACACGTATTAGAAGTTTTATCCTACAAATTTTTCAAAAAATATGGTGTTACTAATCAGTAATATTTTATAATATAGACATAAATGAATCAAGTAATTTCACCTGGGAACAGAGACAACAGTCCTTTTATTGCAGCAATCAGTTTGGCATTCCAAGACAGTTACTTCATCATATCCTTGACTTCCATCTTCCTTGTCCTTGCAAATAGTGTTCGTAATAACCTTTTTGTTGCAAGTTTTACATGCATTGTAAAACCATGAGTCTTCTGAAGCAAAGCTTTTAATTGTTCCCAGTATAATAACAAACTTTTGCTGTATAGATAGATATAAATTACTGCATTATGATAGTTTAAAAAAACAAAAGGTATAATAAGAAAATATTATTAATTGTAAGAATACTTCGGATATTCCGCTTAATGCTCCAATTGTACTAAAGGATATATCAGAAAGATACTCCTCAGCCATTGACTTCATAACAGGGGAACTCAATCCAGAGTAACCGGAAGACGTTGACGTATTAAGTTGAGCAAGGAAACTGTACAGAAATAATAACACCCGTGATAGTAATATGTATACAATATCTATCTATTATACAAAAACTTAATAAGATTACGTACCTTTTCTTAAATTCCAAAATCTCGGGAATTTCAGTGTTTATGAACACTCGAGTTACAGTATACAAATTGGAGACAAACAAATTTCCTGTTTAGTTAAAGAAACATATAAAAATATAAAACAGTGAATACACTAAATATGAAGTTGTTTGAAAATTGACAGTCACTATATAAATTATACCTCCCCAAAACCGGTACTTGCCAAACTGAACAACGACAACAACATTCTTTTCATCCTTATGGTTTTTTTGAAAATCTATAATTTGATCAGCATAAACCCCCCATAAAGTAACGTAAATCTGCTGGTGTCTACAACAAACCGTTTATAAAGTTAAGTTGGTAGTTGTCAATAAAATAAAAATGAAATAAACCAAAATTAATTTATGTATGTATAAGACGGTACTGCAAATCTTCCAGAATAAAGGTAGCCTTCTTCTCATCTTTGTCGTTATTATTTTCAGTTTTATCCTCTGACGGAAGACACTTAACCACAAAACCAATAACGTCTACAAAATGTAAAAACATAACTATATTTAAAACAATATAAAATTTATAGATATTAAAAAAATAAATATGCATAACACGTTTTTAAAAACATACCAATAGGGCTTTTGAACGACTTGCCGTCATCATCAGGGTCTTCCACAACAGACTCAAATGGAGAAAAATCAAATCCCCATTCAGCACCAACTGGTATGTTGGATTCCTCGACAATGGTGGTGTCATTTAGATTTATCTTGAACGAACTATGAACATATTTGACTTTCTGACGGTTTTCTCCAAGAGAAGGATTACGAATAGTTAAACACTGATTTTCTTTCAGCAAATGCTCATAAGCAGTAGTGTTTTTTTGTAAAACAAAAGCCTGCATTTTCGTGCCCTACAACAAAGCGTTGTATAATAAAAATCAATAAAAACAATAAGACATTAAATTCATACTAAAATATTATATGAATTGCCATTAACAAAACCTCCTGGTCCATGAATATCATGTCGTAGCAATAAATCTTCCTAGGATTGTTGAAGGAAGGTCTTGTCCAGAGCCGAATTATACGGATTTTGATAATGTAATCATCAACATTATTTAGAAGTGTGATAGCAGCCTGTTCCATCTCTGAAATTGAAGAGAATAACATAACATTAGAAACCTTGAAGATGATAATATAAAAATCAAGGAAGATAGTTCTATAAAAAAGAGAATATGTTAACTAAAAAAATACAATAACCATGTGAAATCAAAGGAAAATCTTAATACTCATACCAGAAGTTAGGAACTCGAATTACACCAACTCAGTAGCTGGGATGTGTATCGAACATAAGCAATTGGACTTATTTATAACCATATAGAAAACATAATTTTGGTAACGATATTTTGAATGTTAATTATAAATTGTCAACCTTTACTAAATTATAAAAAAACAGGGTAATATAAATAATTATGATTGATCAGTTTCCTTAATTATGATAATCATTAAAATGAAGGACGTAATTTTAAAATTTATGAATGAACAGTTTCCATAATTCTATACAAAGTGTGTGCAACCAAAATAACAAAGTTGGACTACCTATACTATACTACCAAAATAACAAATTATGACATTCAGAAACACGATCGGGAAGATGTGTATAGTTATAAAATTATAATTAATAACAAAAAATAAAAATATATTTACAATAAAATTAATGTACCTTATATAATGACATTAGAACTTACAAAATCGGTACCAGCCATACAGAAAAACCGATGAACACGACCATGTGGTTCTTCAAAATTTCATTTACAGCATCGATAGGTGCAAGTAAAAAGGCTGCAAATTAAATAAAACATTTATTAAATGATAAAGTCAATACCAACGGTAAAACAGAATTTACCGTCAGCTGTTTAAATCCTAACGTGATACGTTTTGTTGTCTATCATTATAGTGGATATTACATCAATGGATGTAGTAAAGGTTTTCAGCAGGATAAATTAAGGAATGACCTATAAAATCAATAACAAAACAAATTATAAATTTAGTTTTAGAATCAATAAAGAACAACAAAAATACTTTAATATAGATAAAAGTAAAAAATAACTTACATAAAAATGAGATGATATGTGGTGATGAAAAGTGAATCGATCATTTTTCATAAACAAATAAATCATAATTGAATCTTTATGTAACAACACATACATGGTCAGTCAACAAAGTTGAGATGATACAGGTTCAGTTAACAAAAAGAAACACTCTGTTGTAGAAGCAACCAGTGAGAAAGTTTTGATGGAATTTTTAAGAAGGGTCGGTGACATTGTCGAGGAGTATAAGAAAATGCTATCACTAAGCATCTCCTGACACTCCTCGACAACATCACCGACACATCCATGTTTCCAGCAAAATTCTCTCACTGGTTGCTAATTCAACAGAGGGTTCCTTCTTATTACCTTAAAGATGTATCATCTAAACCGTATTTGACACATCCTTTGTGTCTTCCTCTCTTCCTTAATAGCTAAACACATGACACGTACATCATCGACGACATCCTGTAATCTCCATTAATAAATGTAATCAAGATGTAATAAAATTACAACTGTAATTTGTAAAATTAAACAACTTACTACAAAAAGGTAATAAAATTATATCAAAGTTAACACTCTTCATTCAATTTATTCACTTATAAATCATTTTCTAACATCAATCATCTATACAGATTTCGTTTAATTATTCTTTTCAAGTTCAATAATACCTATAAGCAATAAGCAATTTTAAATTATCGTAAAGGTGTAAGATTTACATCATACATAATGTAACACAGATTCAAGAAATTTAAATGAAAACTATTGAAAAGTTATTACACTTAGAAATAAGTATTTTAACAGAACTTTCAAGATAAAAATAAACGCCTTATAATTAACATATAAAAATGGAGTGTTAATAAAAATTTACAAACAATAGACATTATGGAATAATCAAAATTCGTTTAGAACAACATTACAAAAAAATATGGAAATATAAAAATAAATTTTGACAAATTTGTATTTCAGTTATGATATTAATGAACATAAACGTGTGTATAATCTGAATATATTAATTCATTTATATCAACATGTAGTAAGTATGACTGCTATATGTACATATCACAAACTGGTATAAATTAAAATTGTTGGTAAATATTTTAAAACGTTCTATTTAACCGTTTTTATGTATATGTTTAATGGGAAAAAAATCCTAAAACAAAGATTAAACATTGTACACATTGGGTTTTTAATAATTTGATATTATCATATACATTGCAATTATAGTGGTTAAAATAAAACTTAATATATATGATAAAATGTACTATCTTGATATTGAAAACCATAACAATGTTAAAAACCAAAAAACCATATAAAAAGTAAATATCTAAACTGATGAAACAGGAAAAAACAAAAACCAAATTGTCAAATAACTAATTACCAAAACTAACGTAAGGTACAACCTTTTCAACACTTAGCACTTGCTCATTTTCGTCAAAAGAATAGTCAACGGTGTCACGGACCTTAATTCCAGCAGTTTTCATGAACTTCGACCATCGCCTTAACGCATATCGAAAACTATCTTGTGTCCTTTCACGTCTAGTACCGTTGGTAAACTGCATTGGGGGATCCCGATTCAAAAGTCTGATGGTTATATCTTTTAAACCAAGATTAAGTTTGGCCATTTGAGAAACACGATCAGGAAGCATCTGTATTGTTAAAAAAACAAAATTAATAAAAAAAATAAAAATACAAAGATATTAACAATTAAATTATTGTACTTTATATAATGATATTATAACTTACAAAATCGGTACCAGCCATACGGGAAAACCGATGAACACGACTATGTGGTTCTTCATAAATTTCATTCACAGCATCAATAGGTGCAACTAAAGGCTGCAAATTAAATACAACATTTAGTAGATGAAAAATATATAAAGAATATATATAAGTAACAAAATGTATACTTACCACATCAACATCTACATCAAGAAAGTTCTTTTCAACACCGTTTTTTCCAAAAAACTTTTAAATTAAAATAATTACCAAAATATTTTGTAAATAACAAAAAACAACCAGGCTCTAACTGTAACAGACTAACAATAACGTCAATACCGACGGTAAAACCGAATTTACCGTCAGCCGTTTCAATCCTAGCGTGAAACGTTTTGTTGTCTATCATTATAGTGGATATTACATCAATGGATGTAGTAAAGGTTTTCGACAGGACAACTTCAGGAATTACCTATAAAAACGATAACAAAAAAATAAGAAAGTTATTTTTAATATCAATAAAGAACAACAAAAATACTTTAAGATAGATAAAACTAAAAAATAACTTACACAAAAATGAGATGATGTACGTAGCAGATATGTCCAAAAAGAGCTACCACTAACACCATCAATGAAATATGTTAATTTAAACGTAGTAAAATCTAGGGGATTGAATACTACCAAACATCCTTTGCATAGTCCCAAATGTTGGGTTACTTTGGACCATCCTTTGAAAAAGAAAAAAATTCTTTTAGATACGGTTAACCAAACATTAAAAATTCGGCCATCATCAGTATGTATCATAACATTTGTAGGGCCCTTATCCACACCCCACAGCTTGCAAGCAGCATCAGAAGGAATAGACTAAAAAACCAAGCAATGCAACATGAAATATAATTAGATAAACAATTATAAAAAAATATAATAAATTGAATTTAATTATAACAACAAAAAAACATGAAATTTATCAATTACCAGAATAATCTCGTCTATTTTATTCATATGCCTACAGAAACAGGGTTCTCTGATACTGATTTAAAAAATAGTAAGTTAGTAAACATTAAAATGTTATTGTTCGAAACTAATCATAAAAATTAACATGAAAGATGATATAAAATAACAGAATAGTACAAAATGTACATACTATCAACATAATTTCAACAATATCATACAATAACTTAGTAAAAAACAAAAATATACCTTAATGAAGAAGATCCAGCCATATTGAAAACCTACATTCAAATTCAAAAAAATTACATAAACAAATATGGTTCATAGAATCATGGATATTGTTTTAATAAAAAAAATCTAATAACAGAAAAAGAAATCAGGCTTCATAATGGAAATCATCCTTAATGTTAATACTAAAAAATCAACAGATCTTGAATGACAATCATATACAGGCTTAATATAAAAGAACAATGATAAATAAAACAGACCAATCAAACACATTTTAAAATTTAGTATCATTCAAAAAAATTACATAAACAAATAGGGTTCATAGAATACAGATTCAATTACAATTAAAATTTTTTTAATGAAATTCATATTTAGGGATTTGCATAAAAAAAATTATAACAAAAAAACAATATTAATGAATATAAACATCAGATCTGGAATTTCAAACAGACTTAGGGTTTCTACATAAGAATCAGGTTTAGGATTTGGTGTATGTGGCGTTTTAGATAACATTAAAATATGAATTAAAAGTTAATATACTTTACAATCGGTAACAAATATATCAGGAATGACAATGGAAATTAGGGTTTATACAAAATAACAATAATTTTTCAACAAATAAATCAAAATCATAATAAATATTAAGATCAAATACAACTTATTCAACAATACAATCGGATTTAGGAATATGAGCAAACATAAAATTCAATAACAAAAAATACAATGTTAATAAACATAAACATCAGATCTGGAATTTCAAACGGACTTAGGGTTTCTACATAACAATCAGATTTAGTATTTCGTTTACAATCGGTTTATGGCTATGAGTAAGCATCAAAATCTATACAAAAAAACATAAAGTAAATAAACATAAACAACAGATCTATAAACATAAACATCAGATCTGGAATTTCAAACGGACTTAGGGTTTCTACATAACAATCAGATTTAGGTTTTCGTTTACAATCGGTTTAGGGCTATGAGTAAGCATCAAAATCTATACAAAAAAAACATAATGTAAATAAACATAAACAACAGATCTACAATGACAATCGGAGTTAGGGTTTCTACAACAGAAAGATACTATTTCAAAAATCAAATCAAATTCGGAAAAAATAAAGAATGATTAAACAAAGAATTTAACAATCTAAACTTACAGATTTCGATATGGATCAACGAATAAAATCCGAAATAGATTGAAGAAAAGAACGACGCAGATGAAGAAGATGCAGAAGATGAAATCTATATATGTAGCTTGATTGAGAAAATCCATTGAAATATGGAAAGCTTTAGGTATTCGCGAGAAATGAAGAGAGAAGGCGGTGGAAGGTTTTGGTGTATTGAATGCCATTGAATACGTTTTGAAAAGAATTTCAAAGAAAGGAGAATGAAGGAAATGCAATTGCCGCCTAGTGATGAATTCTCAGCCTTTAGAGCAATGCCACATCATCAAAATGATTGGCTAAGATTAAATCTTGTGGCTTAAGAGAATTCATTTAGTATAATAGATAGATTCTTATATTCCCCTTAATTTGTAAATGCTTTTCAGATGCATATCAGCCTTTGGATCAATTTAAAATGAAATGATGGCCGCGTTAATTCAACAAAAGCTTCTAGAAGGGGAGCTTGAGGGCGGTTTTTTCATTCCATCAATCAATTTCTCCCCCACGTCGCTCTGAAACCTCTTCAAGTGTTGCGTCACTCTCATCACATCTATCTACATTTACATATCGCAAAACAGGGAACAAGCAGAGATATGGGGTTTCTTTCAAACAGAGTTGGGAGTATTAATTTGTAGAGATCTGCGGGGTGGAACGTCGGAATTTGTGAATTGAGAAGAGGTATGTTTCTTCTTAAAAATTCACTGTTTCATCTTATCTTCTTAGGTTCTGCTTTTGCATAATTTTTTTTTCTATTTTGTTTCGATTTGAAGTGGTGATTTTTCCTATTTCAGTTCATTTGTTTAGGGATTTTAGGTTTTTCAATTTGTTTAACGTATTGAAGGTTTAATAATTTGTGTTTGGATATTTCAGATTAGGGTTTCTATGAATGCTAACAGTTTCCTATCAATTATTACAAAAGGTATTTTTCAAACCTTCTCTTTTCTACTCGTATGCTTTTAGTTCTAATTGGTTATGTAGGGTGCACTGTGTAGAAAGTGGTGAAGAAAGCATACAGAGACAATTAATTTATTCTCTATAATGCCACATATCATAGGCAATGAATCATTTGCTCGAGGGGTTGAAGCATTTAAGTTTTTTAATTGTAGAAGTGGTCACACTTGCACCTAATTTTTCTCTCAGTTTTCTTATCTTATTTTTTTCGCAGTTGTATAGGTCATTAATTCACGTTGCTTGTGATGATTGCTTGCGTTTAATTCATGTTGCTTGTGATTATTTGCATTTTTCTAGCAATCTTGGTCCGTTTTTTTATAAGTTGATCATTGGTAGATGCTTGGTCTCTTTAACAATAAATATTCATTATTATTTTCACAATTTTGAAGCAACAGAGCCCAACAAACCCAGAACCTGGTTTGTGGTTTCTATATATGGTTTGGCTACTTGATTACTAACTTAATCAACTCACATGATTCTATCAAAACAACTTTTATAATCTTTAAATTAATTCAAACCATCCCTTTAAATACCCACTTTTTCATATTGTAGATTCATAACAAAGAGCAAGCAAAAACAGTTACAACTGTTTCAAATTCTTTACAGCAATCAAGTTACAGTTTCGAGCGCTAATGGTCAAGTGATTCCATGCAAAGGTAAGCATTTTCTTCATTGTTTCAGTTGTTTTTATAACCTGATCATGGATATAAACATGTAACAGCCACGGTGGCTTGGGAAGCCGGAAAGCCGCTGATGATTGAAGAAGTGGAGGTGGCGCCACGGCAGAAATTGGAAGTCTGAATTAAGATCCTCTTCACTTCCCTCTTCCACACTGATGTTTAGTATCGGGAAGCCAAAGTAAGTATTCTAATTTAAAATTCCAAATTAGATAATTATTTTATTAATCTCTAATCTTAAATTACTGCCAATTTTTCAGGGGCAACATCCTGTCTTTCCTTGGATTTAGGACATGAGGCTAGAGGGTCAGTTCATTTTTGTGTCTAATTAAAAAGGTTGTGTAATTCTGTATTTATTTCATATACATAATCTGATGAATTTTATTAACATGAACATAGGGTTGTGGAGAGTGCATGGGAATGAGTGACAAATCTACAGCCAGGGGAGATGAATTTTGTTAACATGAACATGTGTGACCTTCTCCGGATCAACACTGACTAAAGTTTGTGTCCTCAGCTGTGGGATCTCCACATGTACATATTTGACCTAATCACCATTTTTATGTTGGATATTTTCCACCTTATTTTGACTAAAATAATGTGTTTTTTTAGGGTTAGGTGCTCCTTTGAACGTTGTAAAACCGATAAAAGGTTCTTCTGTGGCCGTTTAGGTTTCTTGATTGCTATCATGCAGATGGATCGTTGGTCATGCTGACCATTGACTTTTCTAATGCGTTTAACCTGGTGGATAGGTCGGCAATGTTAAAGGAGGTGCATCGAGTTTGTCTGTCCCTATCCCCATGGGTGAATTTTTTGTATGGTCAACCTGCTAGGCTTTACGTAGGGGATAACTGCATTTTGGTCTACCACCGGGGTTCAGCAGGGGGATCCGCTAGGACCTTTACTGTTTGCTCTGGCTTTACACCCCCTCATTACCCGGGTCCAAGAGCAGTGTCACCTGCTTTTTCATGCTTGGTACCTTGATGATGGTACGATTATTGGTCCTGTTCGTGAAGTGGCTAAGGCTTTAGAAGTTATCTCAAGGGAAGGCCCTTCTTTGGGGCTCCAACTAAATGTTCGGAAGACTGAATTGTTCTGGCCATCATGCAATGGGGAGAAGTTTGCTGCGGGGTTGTTCCCAGAGGATATTGGGAGGCCTAAGCTGGGAGTCAAGTTATTGGGGGGTGCCGTCAGCCGTGATCGGGACTTCATCAGTGACCTGGCTGTTAAGAGGGCCTCCCGGGCTGTCGATCTCATGAGGGTACTCCCGCAACTTAAGAATCCACAATGTGAACTCCTTTTACTGCGTTCGTGCATGGGAGTTGCCAAGCTTATCTTTGGTCTCCGCACATGCCAACCATCTTATATTGGAGCGGCTGTTACTTTGTTTGATGAAGGACTTCGGCAAGCCATTGATGATATTGTGGTTGGCGGGGGGCCGTTCTTTGGGGACTTGCAATGGCGATTGGCTTCCTTGCCAATCAAGGAGGGTGGGCTTGGACTACTATCGGCGGGGGATGTCTCGTCTTTTGCCTTCGTGGCCTCCAGAGTGCAATCTTTGGAACTCCAAGATCATATTCTGCGAGCTTGTTGTATGGGTGATTTGGATTCGGAATTTAGGGCTGTGTTGGATGGTTTACAAGAAGTTCTTCCTGATGTTGACCTTGGCGGTTTTGCTTATAAAGACACCGCCCCCCGTGAACCTCAAACTATTTTGGCGAGTGCTTTTTATGGTAAAACCGTGAAGGAAATCAATGGTGTTTTCGGGTTATCCCCTCGGCAAAAAGCTGTTTTTGATTGTTTACGAGCCCCCCACGCTCAAGATTTCCTTACTGTTATCCCGATCGAGGGCTTGGGGCAATGTATGTCAGCAGTAGAATATCGGTCTGTGTAGGTCCCTAAATCGGAGGATCGATTTTCACTACGGAATCCTTGTTTATAACAAACAAAGTTAAGTGTGCGGAATCCACTTAACTTAGCCAACCAAACATATAACAAGATAAACACAAGGTTAACCAAAGAAACACAATCGTTTGATTAACAAGATGAGAAATGCAAACTGATACAAACACAGTTCTTACAAGCACCAAGGGTAAACTCACATCTCTCATGTGCTCATCCTGTGAACATTCTGTGCCTTTATATACCAGATGGGCTGTTAACCTTGACGAATCAAAACATGGGCCGACGAAACACAAGTAAGCCCATGTAACAAGCCCAACAGTCAACGAATCACATCTGATTCGTTGACTTCCTTGACGAAACACAAACAAAATCATCCATTCTGTTTCGTCAACATATGTTGAAGCCCAACTGAAGACAAAGTCTACTTCAAGTATTTGGCCCATATGTTGAAGGTTACGGCCCAGACATAAATCTGTTGACAATTGTTCACCAATTTCACATATAGGACAAACTGTTGACATCATCATGACATCACTAAGGTGATGTCATGGTGATGTGTTTACGGGAATGGCTTGCGGCGTTCCGTGCCTCGCGTGTCGAACTCTGGGGCGCACGACGGAGGAATGTCGTGACGTCGGGCTTGAGACGGGCCTAACCGATTCGAAACCAAGTCGAACTGAGCCAAGTCGAACCGAGCCGAGTCGCGTCCACATAAAGTGTACCAACAAACTCCCCCTTGGACGCTACTCGTGAGGTTCGTCTTCTGTGATGGTTCGTCTTCTGTGTCTTTCATTGCGGAGGATCTTCAAAGTCTTCACGCGTCGTAAGCAGAAAGTGTATCAACAAACTCCCCATTTAATTTAGGAAGTGTGTTAACAAACTCCCCCTTAGAATGAACTCTCCATTGAGTCATGCTTGTGAATCTTTTGAACTGTCAATTATTCAGATCCTTGTGGTGTTGATGAGAGGTCAGCAGCAACTCGATCATTTCATCCTTTGAGTGCCTCCACTTCGTGTCTTCATTCCAAAGCTTGTCATCGAACATGTTCTCCTCGCCTTTAGCATCTGCACATGCAAGAAAGCTAAATGCATAATGAGAACAACCGGTTGGAATATAGATAATATTTAAACAAAAGACACATATGAGATCAAATCTCAATCAACACCGACCGACAACAGTTTGAAAGGTTAGAAAATGATCAATTTTAATCCTTTAACTTTCAAAACTTGTTAACTTCGACAGTTTATTAAGGTGCAATTGTTTTCCGGCTTACGATCAGGATTTTGGGTAGGATAGACTCGAGTTCCAACATCGGTCAATCAAAAATAAACTAGAAACAAAATCTTTTTGGATTTTATAAAGTTTATATTAAAACACACCTAAAATCTTTTTGGAATTTTGAATTTTTCAAATGTAAAAACGGAAAGCAATAAATAAATATATACAAAGATGCAGAAACGAAAGCAGTAAACAAATATTTACAGACATTCTTTTTGCGAGTTTCGAGGGTAAGAGAATCATATCAGTGTACGGTCATGTCAAAACGCTCTTGTTGTTCAATTAGTTAACATTAAGATAAGCATCCTATAACGATTATCGGTATTGTTGTCCACTTAAGCTCAACTTATCAGATGTAATCATGGCGAGGGGATACGTTAAGGTATGATTTATACTTACCGACCGGTGTTCATCCACATCACGACACATTCCCGTATCAAGGTATGCACGAGGGTTCATCTTACCGGTGAGTATACCGATTATCATCTGTTTGACCGTATATGATGTGAGATTCTCACTTATTTTGATTGAAAACAAGCCCTATGTGATAGAATCACTTATTGATGAGGAACTTGATTTTCGATGCATGAGGGCACAAGAGCAAGTCCGTGAACAGGTCAGTACTTTCGTACAGCAGAGAGACGAACTTGACTCCCGGATAAATGTGATATATTATCACTTATTTGTTTGGACATGTGATTGTTGATCACTTATTGAGGTCGAATGCAATATGTACACGTATGTATGGTATCATGGAAGATCTAGACTTGCGTCCCCGTTATTTTTCGGTAAAAGAAACAACCATGATACCCAGATGATAAGCAGCATAAAGACCGAATATCTCAGAACCTCGGCAATCTCTCAAACGAAATTTCGGTACTAAGACCATATGCCAATGAATGGTTCCCACCTGGTCTTCAGTCGATTTAAGTTTATATCACCCTGCACACTTTAAAATGATTGTGAGCCTACCGATACATCTTATATAGAGCTGCTTATCGTTTTTCAGTTTAGGTTTAAAGAGGTTTCAATAGACCACTGATGTACTATCATTTTCTCTTTTTCTCGCCAGGAAACTCATTTTTTATTTTCTATTGTTTTTGTGTTTTTAAATTTTTTGATGTTTTTGGATTTTTCAAATTTGGATTTACTCCCCCTAAAATCAACAAACTAAGATAAAATTTAAAAGACACAAAGATATTTACAAAAACGATTTCCCGATGTCGGTTAACTCATGTTTTACCTCAATGTCGTTTACCAAAATTAATTTGAGTCAGAAATGATTTAATCGAATTTTGGAAAAATCAGTTGGCATGCCGGTAAGCGGTGCGGACCATGACAACATTGTCTGGCCAAAGAGTGCTGTACGAGATTATAATTCAAAAAAAAAGCAGCTTAAATATCGACAAGTATAGGAGAGATTAGAAATTTAAAACCGTATCCTGCAACTGCTTCATGCATTGTCAGGAATCTGAGTGCTCTCCCAAACTGGATATCCACCCGGTGTGGACTTCAAAGTCGATTTTGTAGCTACTTCAATTAATCCGAGAAATCTCTTCACAGCAACAAGATCATAAACCTTTGGGTCCGGCTGGTCTTCCATATTGCACCAGCGGAGGTCTTTGTCTTTCTCTTGAAAACTAGTGTGCGGTTGTTCAATCCAAGCCAAGGCATCCGCACACCCGGTTGGTTTGTTCAACAAACACATTTTCTTCAAATACACCGCGAAGAAATGTACACTGCACGTTCATCTTGTTGAGTTTGAACATCAGACGTGCTGCAGGTGCGTACATTTTGATTGAATCTATCCTGGGGACCCGATCAAAGCCTTTAACAATCACATTTTAAAATGATTTCCATTTTGTCGAAACTTTCAATCTCTTTTGACAGACACTTATGTCTCCCTTTTCTTCTTCTCTCCATCAAAGGCAACAATTTCTTTTGTCGCCGATCTTGTGCATGGACACTCCACTATCAACAATCCGATGACTATCGATAGTTCCTCCTGGAACATCCTACACACTCACTCAGAGATTAGTTGGAGAGGGGGACCCAAGCCTTCATAGACTTAGGTTGCCCCTGAGAATCAAGAAATGTAATTTCAATTTCCTGATGATTTTCAAACACAGCACCTCCCCCTGAACTTTCACCCGTTTTAGGTTTCCAAGTTTGTTTTTGTTTACCAGATTGTGTATTATGTACAGTTTCTGGTTTTAATGGTTGTGACAAACTAGGTTTCCTTTTAACCGTTTTGACTTCAGATTTTAAAGCCTTTTCAACAGCTTTGATGTTATGACGTCGTTGTTTCATTTCTTGTTCCTTACCAGTTCTTTTATCATGTTTTGGAGAAACAGGACGACGTTGTGAGTGACCTTGTTCAGAAGAGGTTCTTTCAACAAAATTTGGTTTAGGCGAGTTTGTGCAGTCTTTAATGATGTGCCCAAACTTCCCACATTTGAAACACGTTCTCCTTTCAACAAACTTAGGAGAATTTGATCGACTGGCAGATGTCGAACCTGTAGAACCTGAGGTACTTGCTCTTTCATCACACCCGTTTGTGTGTTGGGTGTAATTGTTATCACTATTACGTTTCAAAATCTTGACTTGTTGTACAAAATCGGTGTTTGATTTGTTTTCAAAAGTCTCGATTTTATCCGTACCCTTTGATGCTACAAATTTAACATCCTTGCTTTTCTTCTGATAACGAGCTCCTTTTGTTTCAAATTTTGATTGAGAAATGTTAGGCTTTTGAGCTCGCCTTTTTGGTTGTTTACCCTTAGAGGCAATAGGTTGTTGCTTTGTCGGTGATTTCTGTTTTCCAAATTGTTTTCTGATTTCTGATTTTGGAACAGGATCACATTGTGTTACCACAACTCCGGGAATGCTCTTTCCCAAAAATTTATTCGTGTTGTCTTCAAACACTTTATCAATCAAAGATGGATTGACATTTTTAATTGGAAAATCATTGTCCGAATAAATTTTAGCATCACCGACCAAAGTATACAACACGTTATTGCTCTTAACAGCAGACACACATTCTTTGTCATCCTTGACATTCTTGACATTCTTGACAGGATCTATCACTTGCTTGGCAACAGGTTGCACGACATGAGTAGGAGGATCACAAAGAATATGATTCTCAATTGGAATTTCTACTCCTTTCGTCTCATCAAGTGATTCATCCTGGTCATTCACATCTGATTATGATTCATCATCTGACGACTCATAGTCCTCAATGATTAGAGGACTTTGTTTCGTACATGTCGAGGTTTCTGGTTGCTCAGATGATGTGTTTGAAGAACTGTCCGGTTTGAACCCTAGGCCAGTAGAAAATTCCTCATAATCAAGAGGTACACTGGGTTCATACCGAGGCATATCCTCTTCATCAGGCATTTTAGTATAGTTGTGTCTCAAAGGGGGTGGACACTTCTTATATCCTATGCCTTTCTGATTTCCTTTCAGTTGTTGAACGTCAATGATGTGATCAAGCACAAATCGGGAGTTAGAATAACTCCCCAATTTTTGCTTGATAGCATCATGCTCGCATCTGGCAATGGCTAGTTCCCTTTTGGTTTCCTCAACAATGTTAATGTATTCGTTAATACTAATTTGTTTATGATAAACAACTTTGTTAACTTCGGAAACGCTTTTCTTTAAGGTTTCAATTACAGATTTAAATTCCTTTTCGTTTCGAACTAAAGCCATGTTTGCCTCTTTGCACTTTGACAGTTCAATAACCAAACTCTGATTGTGACTATGAACCGTTTCAGATTCACGTTTCAATTCAGCACATTCATGTTTTAATTCTTCAAAAGCATGTTTAGCATTAGCACATTCATGTTTCAAATCAGCACAATAACTACATATGCTAGGAGTTTCGAATTTTACCTGACTCGAAGAGGCTGTGACATTAGCCATGAAGGCAGTCTCAGAAGAGAAAGATCCATCTTCAGTGAGAATCTTCTCCATTTCTTTTGAAGTAGCATCAGCTTTCTTGATCAAGTCAGATTTCTTGTTAGCATCATTCGACAAATTATCAGCTTCAGAATCAGTTCTTTCATTCAGATTCGATTCTTCATCCGAACTGCCACTGTATCCCGAACTATCATCTTTTTCTGAAGATTCACCATCATTGACATTCTTGACAATTTTAGCATTAAACACAGTTCCTCGATCTCCACCTCCAAATTTTACAGACCAGTCACACCTTTCATCAGTTTTATTTGAGTTGGACGTGGATGTACTTATTTGATTTATGAAAGGATTTTGGTTGCCTTGTTGAGGTTGAGCTTGAGGTATAGGTTGAAAAAGATAGGCACTTTGATTGAACTGTGGTTGAGTAGTGGTAGCTTGAGGTCGAGATATGGATTGTGAAAGATAAGCACCTAGATCGAACTGTGGTTGAGGAGTTGTAACTTGAGGTCGAGGTATGGAATTCATTAACAAATCGGCAAGCGAAGGCTGATTTTGAGCTGGTTGTGGATCCGTACTCCAATCCCAAAGGCCTTTGTTACTCATGTTTGATATATGAATGATAATACCTAAATTTTTTTTTTAATGAAACCGTGATATTTAGAAGCGTGATTCAAATCAACTCCGCGAATACCCTACCCCACTCCCACTAGTAATTTGTTTACTCAAACAAATAAACTACTGAAAATACCCATTATAGGTAGATCCATTAGAAATCAAAGACCCAAAAAAAAAAGTGACTTCAAAATTTTATGAGCAATCACGTGAGCCCATATGTGGTAATGGTTATCTAGTAGGCCCCAAGTAAAATTCTAATGCCCATGATAGAAAATATTCTTGATCCAATCTTTGGCCCATCATTCAAAAAGTCTGTTGACAAAAGATTGCCACCAAACACTTTTCAAGCAAAACCTAGACAAACACACTCCAGCCAACAACTCCATCTAAATATATTTTTTTTTTAATTAGACCAAAATGTTACTGGACCTTTTATATGATTTAAATAATGGCGAAAACCCTTGGATTGATGTGTGAGACGAAACAAATCTATGTGAACTCTAGTCGACGAGACTGAAGTTGATGTTGGGATAAGAATTAAAGATATTTTCAAAGTTTCCTTTATCTCTTTCTGACAATTGTACACCCTTTTCAAACAAGCCACATGCCTATATCATTTCTATTTTCAATAATCATCATCACACAAGTACACCTTTTTCAACCTAATAGTATTTTAATCTATATCACTTAATTTTAAATGCAACAAAAATCAAACACTGATATTATTTGAAGAATAGATATGAACTATATGAAGATATGATAAACTGTATGATGATTCCGGCCAGATTATTCACCGGACAAATTTTCCGAACAAGATTTTGCTCAAAACTTTCAACCAAAAACCCACTAGTAACATGTAAACATTCAAACTAATAAGGTTTTTGAACAAACTTTTAGCAAAACATCAATATAAACACTGATTTTCTCGACTTTTTCCAGAAAATATATAAAAAAAAAAAATTTTAAAGAACAAAATCTGAAAAAAAAAAATCACTAAAAACCACTTGATAAAAACCGAAACTTGTTTGGTTTTAAACAAGGATTAGAGCCAAGGCTCTGATACCACTTGTAGGTCCCTAAATCGGAGGATCGATTTTCACTACGGAATCCTTGTTTATAACAAACAAAGTTAAGTGTGCGGAATCCACTTAACTTAGCCAACCAAACATAGAACAAGATAAACACAAGGTTAACCAAAGAAACACAATCGTTTGATTAACAAGATGAGAAATGCAAACTGATACAAACACAGTTCTAGCACCAAGGGAAAACTCACATCTCTCATGTGCTCATCCTGTGAACATTCTGTGCCTTTATATACCAGATGGGCTGTTAACCTTGACGAATCAGAACATGGGCCGACGAAACACAAGTAAGCCCATGTAACAAGCCCAACAGTCAACGAATCACATCTAATTCGTTGACTGCCTTGACGAAACACAAACAAAATCATCCATTCTGTTTCGTCAACATATGTTGAAGCCCAACTGAAGACAAAGTCTACTTCAAGTATTTGGCCCATATGTTGAAGGTTACGGCCCAGACATAAATCTGTTGACAATTGTTCACCAATTTCACATATAGGACAAACTGTTGACATCATCATGACATCACTAAGGTGATGTCATGGTGATGTGTTTGCGGGAATGGCTTGCGGCGTTCCGTGCCTCGCGTGTCGAACTCTGGGGCGCACGACGGAGGAATGTCGTGACGTCGGGCTTGAGCCGGGCCTAACCGAGTCGAAACCAAGTCGAACCGAGCCGAGTCACGTCCACATAAAGTGTACCAACAGTCTGTCCTCAAATATCGTTTGATGATACCGTTGTACCCTGAGGATGAACCGTGCCCTGTTTGTCAGAAGGTGTGTCTTGATAGCTTCGGGGAACATGCCCTTCACTGCAAAGAGCTTCCTGGCTTCAAGTACAGACATGATCTGGTTAGAGATATGTTGTTTGACGTTCTCAAGCGAGCTGGTATCGCTGCTAAAAAATAGGCTCCGGTTAATTTCCTAACAGACCCGAAGGAGGGTAGGTCTTCCCTTCGACCAGCCGATGTGCTGGTTTTTGGATGGTCCGGGGGTAAGCATGCTTGCATTGATCTCACGGGGGTGTCGCCTCTTGCCGCTTTCAGGGGCAGTGGTTTTGTTTCAGGGCAAGCGGCGCGGAAGGCTGAGGAGGGGAAAATATCCAAGCATGAGCAGGCCTGCATAGATAATCAACATGCCTTCCTTCCTTTCGCGTTCGATACCTTTGGTTGCCTGGCCCCTGTGGCGTCCGGTTTCTTGAAGCGGGTTCAAAAGGCAGCACTTGCGCATGCGACAGTGTCTGTAGGCCATAGTTATGTGTTTAGCCGAGTAGGTTTTGCAATTCAAAAGGGGGTGGCGGCGCAGCTTGTTGCCCGTCTACCAACCCATGATTTGTAATTTGCTCTAACCTTCTATTTTTAAAAAAAAAATTATTGCCTTCTTAAAACATTTAATTTGTATGAATGCAAATTTAGTTGCCTATTGAATTATTTGTGATTAGGTTGCTGAAGGTGCAAGAATTGCTGGTGTTTCAAGAACCATTATAGTTGATCTCCTTGCCAATAGATTACAAGAAGTCGGTGCAAACAACGTAAATTTGAAGAGATTTGGGGTTTGAGTTTGTGGACCCAAAAGATTACAAGAAGCCGGTGCAAGAAATGATTGCAGAGAGGACAAATGGAGGAGTTGACAGGATTGTTGAATGCTAGGGGCGGAGCTATATGTTGGCGAGGGGTAGCCCGGGATACCCCTCAACTTTCTTGGCGTAGTGTAATCTTTTTTTAATCTCTGTTTTATTTATCTATGATATCTCTAAGCAAATATTAGGATACCCCTGAGTGTAGGTGAGGAGGATAATATGAAATGAAGTTTTATGGTCGATGAAAAGGAAATTTACAATGATGAAAACTTGCAGAGTTACAACGCACACAAGAATGAAGAAGATGAAGTCTTAATATTTAATATATAATTATATTAATATAAGTTGGGACTTGGGAGTTGGGACAATAAATGAAAGGAAACACTAATCTAGAAAAGACAAAACTCACAATTGGTCAAAAACTTAACTAAAGTTCAACCATTTAGTTTTTTCCCCACTGTAGAGTTGTTCTTTTTTAACAATAAATAAAATAGTTAAAAGTAAAAATAATATAGAGAAAATATCACTTGTGGTGGAGGTGGAGTGGTATTAGAGACTAGGGTTTCTTAGAGACTCAAGTTTAATTCCTGCTTTCTCATATTAGTTTTTAGCGGCACCTGTTGATGATGAGAGATTGGGCGAGTAGGCGATCATAAATTCGATCCTTGAATTGAACGGGTTTGACCTCACCGCACTGCCGTGTCTTCGGGCGAGTGTTCACAGGCTTCTGCCCTAGGTGAGGGTTTTCCCCAGTTCGAAGACGAGTGTATCCCGATATGATGAATTTCGCCAGTAGCCCATTCGGAGGATTCGTTGGTTGTTCAAAAATATATAGAGTGAAAACATTAAAATAGTTCTGTTGAAATATATGATGTAATAGATTATTTTAAATGTAAAGAAATATTGTATAAACATGAAGAAAATTTGAATGTTTTATCTACACTATTCTATGGATAATACGAATAAGAAATTTTTTTAAACTCCACTTATATATATATATACATTAGTCGCATAGGGCCCCGAAGAGCTGTTGAGTTCTCACAGATGACCTGGGTAAAAAAAGAATTTAAGGGCCCATTTTTACTAGCCGCACAGGGCCCTTGAATTCTCAGGGACGGGTCTAGGTAAAAGTTTTTCGGGATACCCCTGACTTTTTCTTCCAGGTCCGCCACTGTTGAATGCACTGGTCATATTGATGCTATGATCTTTGCCTTTGAAGGTGTTATGATATATGAATTCACCTTACCCTTTGCATGCCCATTTATGTGTTTTTTTAATAATGTTTTGTGGTGATATAATTTTGGTGCAGGGTCGGGGAGTAGCTGTTTTGTGGGTGTTCCACATAAAAGTGTTTATGCACCTTGACAATTCAGTTATTGGTAATCTACCAATCTGTTCTCATCACCATTGTACAAGCTCTTATCCATGCCAAAAATGATGTCGACATTGTGTCTTGCAACATGGGTAATCAAGTTTTCATTTTTATGAGTATGTTGTTTTAATTAATAAAAGTGTAAATATTCCTTTACAAGTATAAACTCAACTTAACACATGGCCAAAAATGGAAGAAAGTTGTAAGAAAACATGCTGGTGTTAGGATAGGTGTAACCAATGTGTGTATGTTTACATATGTTAAAAGAGCAATATTGGACGTTTATTAAACAAATATTATTTTGTTTAATATACAAACAATAAAACAGTTATGACATTATGCCATTAATATATGACCGTCTACCGAACGGGTATAGAACTAGTTTTTTTATGGGTGGACTAAATGCACCCCTCCCCCTCTTTTACTTTTCAATTTTTCATACTCTAAAAAATAGTTTAAAACTTATCAAATTTCACCCCTTATTTTTCACCATCGAAAATAACTAACTTTAACACTTAATTTAAGTTAAATATATATATATGTAATGCACGTTAATAGGTAATTTAAAAAGCTTACGGGTTTACGGTTTTTTGGGGTCATCTTTCTCGAGGGTTTAACAGTACACATATAAGATTCGGGTGTATCTTAGAACAATATGTATTTTTTTACCACAATACAAACTTAGTTTGTAGCCTACAGTTGCGGATCTAGAAAGTTCGTGTAGGGACAACATTTCAAAGAAAAGGGGTAACGAAATCGAAAAAACATCAAAATTTTTCAGAATTTACACTACTGCCGAAGCGTTAAGGGGTAGCAGAGGCTACCCCTTATTACATAGTAGGTCTGCCCCCGGTAGCCTAAACAACTTGGGACAGAGACTATGTATGACAATAATCATCGTAGAACAAAATTAGAAAGAAAAACCATGTATGTATGATATCTGTGTATTCAAATAATGAATGGTCCTACTAATGAAGTCACATTGAATGAAGAAAATCATCTCTTATACAGTGAATAAAATGGTGCTCAATATCAACTTAAACATTAGGAAAGTTAAAAGCGTTACCGATTTTTATGGTATCGGTTGGGTTTGATATGTTATAGGCGAAACTGAAAACATTTTTATGAGTACCGGTGGCGATTTTTTTTCGACCGTGTCGGTTCGGTTCGTTACGGTAGTGATACGGATGTTAAAAAAACTTTCTATAAAAATATTTAAAGAAAACACTTTCATAGAAAAAAAAAATTAAAACTATTTTTAGAAAAAAGAAAAAAAAAACTGTTTTCTCATAATAGGAAGAAAAAAACGTTATTTAAAAAAGTTCAAAATGTTTAATAGAAAACTGAAAAAAAAACATTTATTAAAAAAACTACTAATAAAAGATAAGAAACTCACAAAAATAATAAAAAAGAAAACAAAAAGGTTTAAATTGTATTGATATAAAACTTAAATAAAGGGGTATGTTTAGTAAAAATAAAGCAAAAAGAGATGCGTTTAGGAGCTCCATATTTTATTCATCCAAACAAACAAAGAGACTTTCTTTTAGGGTAAATTGTCATTTTAGTCTCTAAGTTTTGTCTAAATTTGTCATTTTAATCCAAATAGTTTTTTTTTTGCATCTAGGTCCCTAACTTTTACATTTTGTTGCCATTTTGATCACTTTGCCTAACTCCATCCAAAAACCCAGTTTCTAACAGGGGTATTTTGGGGATTTCCTTAAAAAATGTTTTCAGTTGCCATTTTGATCCAATTTCAAAAAATCAAAAAAATTCCAAAAAATTCTAAAAATTCTAAAAAATCATAAAAATTCTAAAAAATTCAAAAAAATATAAAAAAAAAAAATTCTAAAAAATCATACCGTTTTGACGCGAACCGTTTCGAACCCGTACCGTATCGAACCGTACCGTTTCGACGCGTACCGTTTCGACCCGAACCGTTTCGAACCCGAACCGTTTCGACGCGAAACGTTTCGACCCGTACCGTTTCGAACCGTACCGTTTCGAACCGAACCGTTTCGACCCGTACCGTATTGAACCGAACCGTTTCGACGCGAACCGTTTCGACCCGAACCGTTTCGAACCGTACTGTTTCGAACCCGAACCGTTTCGAGCCGAACCGTTTCGAACCGTACCGTTTCGACGCGAACCGTTTCGAACCGAACCGTTTCGACCCGTACCTTATCGAACCGAAGTGTTTTCGGCTTCGAAACGGTACGGTTCGCGTCGAAACGGTTCAGCTCGAAACGGTTCGGGTCGAAACGGTACGGGTCGAAACGGTTCGCGTCGAAACCGTTCAACTCGAAACGGTTCGGTTCGAAACGGTTCAGCTCGAAACGGTTCGGTTCGATACGGCACGGTTCGGTTCGAAACGGTACGGGTCGAAACGGTTCGGCTTGAAACGGTTCGGCTTCGAAACGGTTCGCGTCGAAACGGTTCAGCTCGAAATGGTTCGTGTTCGAAACGGTTCGCGCCAAAACGGTTCGTGTTCGAAACGGTTCGCGCCGAAACGGATTTTTTGGATTTTTTAGAATTATTCGGATTTTTTAGAATTTTTAAGAATTGGATCAAAATGGCAACTGAAAAGGTTTAAATTGAAAAGAGTAACTGGGTTTTTGGATGAAGTTAGGCAAAGTGATCAAAATGGCAACAAAATGTAAAAGTCAGGGACCTAGATGCAAAAAAAAAACTATTTGGATCAAAATGACAAATTTAAACAAAACTCAGGGACTAAAATGGCAATTTACTCCTTTCTTTTATTTCTGTTAACATATAGTTTATGTAATAATTTTAGATAAGGGAATTAAAAAAACTAACTAGTAACACATTAGATTTTGGTTTGCATTTTGATTTTTTTTTTTTTTGGAAATCATCCCTTCATATATATTTATCATGAAAGTCGTCACAATAGCTTGCAAATAGTGGCGCATTCAAAAACTTTTTTCAGTGAATTCATTTTAGTAGACTCTCAATAAATTTTTCCATATCATACAAGATTCTCAAAAAAAAAAATTCTATGTTTTCCATAATGAGTGGGTTCATATGAACCCAAAAAACATGACTGGATCCGCCACTGCTTGAAAAGTTGTCAATCTTTTATTTACCGTCTTCTACCAATGATTCAATTAGAGGGGACGTGGCACTCATGCGGGTATCCTTCCCGGGGTCCGTAACCACTTACAAGAGTAGGGTTGGCGGGCTGGAGCCTTAAGGAGTACCCGTGAAACATTATTGTTGTTTGAAGAGGGTGCTGACACTACTACAAAATGGAGTATTAGACGGTGTTGAAGTTTGATTTTAGACGGGGTTAAAGCAATAACACCGTCTTAAAATCAATATCCATATGACCATTGTGTTGTTTTGATTAAAATATTCAAGAAAATTCAAAAAAAACCATTGTGTTGTTTTGATTAAAATATTCAAGAAAATTCAAAAAAAAACCCCGTCTAATGCTTAAACACCGTCTTATACTATTTTATGCAACCTTTTGACGGTGTTGTCTTGAACACCGTCTTATAAATATCATACACTTTGATTAAAATATTCAAGAAAACATAAAAAAGGAACTTAAGAAACATGTATGGTAACGAGAACAGAGGAACTTTCCGATGACCACAACACCACAATTGATTTCTTGCCATTTTCCAGCTTAAAACGCAAGTTCGTTTTTTGATGCAGTTTCGCACGTTCGCTTTATGTTTGGTAACTGTACATATTTGACAACTATGATTGTATTGGCTTACAATGGGTTCTCATTATGTTATTAAATTTGCAGGAACCTCTACTATCATCTTAGAAAGTATTTGGTGTAAATGAGCCATTTCTACCACTTCAAGGACCTTTACTTCTTAACTTAACTTGAGTTCAAGTTATCCGACTAAGTTTGGAAAGTATTTGACTAAGTATCTGATGAAGAAGCGGATGATGACACGGATATGACGTATAATTATATGTTAGGTAGTTTTATGACGTGTTTGTGAATTGGTGACTTAAAACGAACCCGGATTGTGACGTTTATGCTTAAGTTTTTTTTGAAAGGCAACCATTTATGCTTATTAGTTTATGTTTATTTAGTTTTTGTGTGTCGTGAACCGGAAATTGGCAGGTTTGTATTGAAAAATCAAGAAAAAAAACGTTTTTTAAGCATCAGCGACGACAGGGAAATAGTGACGATTGCGACGACAGGATAACAACGACGAGTTATATCATAACACCAAAAGACGGTGTTCATCAAGTTTAAGCCGGTGTTCAAATTGAACACCAGAAGACGGTGTTCATCAAGTTTAAGCCGGTGTTCAAATTGAACACCGTCTAATAAGACTTGATTTTAAACCGGTGTACTTTAAGACGGTGTTGAAAACACCGTCTTAAAACCCATATCACCCCGTCTAAAGCTCTGTTTTGTAGTAGTGTGATCTTGAGATTGGTTGGTGAGTTTTATTGGTTGGGGCATTTGACTTTATTAAAACTAAAAAAAAGTTAGTTTATGGCAAGAGTAGACACCGCATTTTATAGGTTAAGGGTAGTTTTTAAGATTTTCTGTTATGCTATATAACATTTAAATTTGTTTATGAGGATTAACTTTTGAGCCGCCTTAGCTTATTTTGTTTCCAAATCAAGAGGTTTTGTTTTGTATTTTTTTAAGAACATCCGTAACGGGTCTTATATCATGCCATATCCTTTCATAACGCCCTATAGCGCCCATGAACACCATTACCGGGGAAGATATGGATGAGAAAATTTCAATCCTTGCGAACACCATCACGACGTGATCCATTCTTCCCCACTCTCACACATATATATATACATACATATATAAATCCCCATATATATATCCCCACTATACACTCAAGTTAAATAAAGCCACATAAGACTATAGGGTATGGGGCGGGGGTTGGGTACAAACGCCCAAGTCACCACCACGGGTGGGCTTGGGTTTCGGCGTGGCCCTTGGGCGGGGGTTTCAGCCCGGACGTTGGGCTGGCCTAGCGGTCTTCCGTGGCCGGCTCTCATTGGCTGGGTTGGCTAGGCTAGTTGACTAGGTTTTTTTTTAATTTTGTGTGTATTTTTATAATAATTTTAGGCTTTTTTTTCATTTTTTATAATAATTGACACGTGGCCAACCCACGCGGGCTAGCCACGCCCCGGCATACCGACCCAACCCACACGTGACCAGCGGTGCCCCTCCAAGTCCACGTGTCAACCCATGCCCCAAACCCCCCGCCCCACCATACCCCACGGTCTAAAGCCCCTCTCTTACATGTTTCGTCACTTGTCGCATAACGCCCCACAAAGGGCTTTATGGCTACACATGGCCTAAGGGGTGGGTGTGCTCCACTTTCCATTACTCACCACACCCAATCATGTTCCGCCACAATAAACAGCCTTAAAGAGTGGATTCGAAATTATCATCATAATCGTACAAGTCCCTTTAGTCGCACAAGATCAGATCAGATATGATCTGATCGCACAAGACAATCACACAAGGGAAATCGTACAAGAACTTATGGATCGCACAAATCTTGGGCCTGACTAATTGCACAAGATTTGGGCCTCACTGATCGCACAAGTCTTTATTGATCGCACAAGTCCTTACTGATCGCACAAATTTGTTTTGGGCCTTATTGATCGCACAAGACTTGGGCCTTATTGATCGCACAAGACTTGGGCATTACTGATCGCACAAGACTCGAAACCTCATTATTTTTAAGCTGTTTAATGTGACCTAAAATAATTGGTTTTTGTAAATATTTAGTTAATTAATAAGGATCAAATAATGTTTTACAAAACCAAAATAGCTAAACTTGAATGAGTTTTTGATGTATCATTTCTGGCCAAAGCTGACTTGATACATCTACTTATCGTTAAAGTATTACGAAAGCTATGTTAAGTATGCATCATAAGCATGAATGTCTTAATTTCTGGCCAAAGCTGATTTAATTCATTCATAGATGGCATACTTAACGAGTGCATAACTAAAGTGATTGTCTCAATTTCTGGCCAAAGCTGATTTGTTACAACCACTTTGCACATATGCTTAAATGATTACACTTCTGGCCAAAGCTGTTTTGTCTTCGTTTAAGTAGAATTTTTTAGCTAAGTCTATTATTTTGATGTTAGTAATAGACATATCACAACCTCTTCACACAATGATCCTTATATTAATGATCCTTAATTAAGTTTTATGATCATTTCGTCTGCCTTATTCTTAGTACCCATAATTTTACTCACTATAATTTTTCTTCTATATATATATTTAATAAGATTTCTATTAGATATGTCCCTAAAGTTTCTTATGATATCTGGACATTAAAGAAATCAAATAAAGTCTAACGTATATGTGATAGGTTCCCACGTCACGTACCTCATTGAAACTTCTCTTGTAGCATTTTTAGAGATATTAAAGATCAGTGGGAGCATTAAGTGTCTTAATAATAACTTGCAATAGTTGCAAGAGGTGGGGAGTGAAAATTTTACATTACCTCAATTTGCACCTCTTGTACAAGACACTGCTCCATCACGACACTGTTCTATCAAAACTTATCTCCTTAAATCTAATGCTACTCTTACAAAAGTTTATTGTTGCCTAATTGTGGGCGCACTTAGATTTCTTACCTAAACTAACATAATCCTCAACAAGAGAAATCACAACGACTAACGTCATTAATTTGTGTTTCTCTATTAGAATTTGTTGGTCGTTACATATTGACCCTAAGCATGCTGAGTTCCTAAAGATTTCTAAGGTCAGTGGGAGCAGTCAAAGTCCTTATCATGATTTGCAAGGAATACAAGAGGTGGGGGGAAGAGTGTCATTAAATTTCACTCCGAATTTAACTCCGATTACACCTCTTGTACACCATACTGTACCAACTCTTTCAAACTTAGAATCCTAAAAATGATAGCAACCTAACCAAGAGCTAATCCATAAAACAGAAACTTTTAAAACCCAATAATCAACTCAGGAGGTCATCTAGGTTTAAAAGCCTACTAACTTTGATGATTACATAACCTCCCTAACTGAAGTTGAAATGGATTTTGGAAATGTTTACTGATCCTATCTCTTCAAATTAAGCCATTAGTGTCAATCAATCTTCTAAATGGAATAAAACAGTTTTCTAGTAAAACTGATTTTATGTGTTCGAATAACGTTTGGGATTTGATTGAATTACCTAAGAGTGTTCATAACTAAACCAAATCCTAATATAAGCGTTAAGACACGAAGAAGCTTGATTGATTGTCAAAGGTTGTACTCAGGAAGAGATAAATTATTAAAGAATCTTTATTACATATCTAACAAAAGTTTTCTTTGAGGATCATCACTGTTATAGTAGCTTATAATAGTTTAAGGCTACATTAGATGAACATTATAAACAATTTTCCATAACAAATGGCTGACACATTTACATGTTCATTAGATAACAACCTAAAGTTTCAAACTGAAGGTTAAAGAACACTTTATTTGTAAGCCAATAATATCCATGTATGGGTTAATGCAAACATCATAATGTGATGAAAAACTAACGTAATTATTTTCATCAAGAATCAAGTGGATTAATGTACCTACCTCAAGATGAGTGGGAGCAACTAAAATAAACTTGTCTATATAGATGACATTCTTTTGACAAGTATATGTTACATAAGTCAAAGCATTGTTAACACAAACTTTGATATAATAAATCTCAGAGATATCTCTTACGTGATTGATATCATAACATACTGAGATAGACCCAATGGGATATTAGTTCAGTTCCATAAGTTTAACATTAAATGGGTCCTTACATGTGTAACAAACATTAATGCTCTCTTTTAGAGGATAATATGGTAAATGAGATTATTTTTACGCTTCATTAATTGGAAGCCTTATAAGTTTAAGTCTATACTCTTTTAGATATTACTCACATTGCAACACACTAGATATGTCTAGGTTAATGTGAAGCATCTAATGGAGTATTACAATATCTTTAAAAGAAACGAGAAGCTATAATTTGAAGAAGAAGTGAGAATTAAAACCGGTTTATTACGTTAACTTTGTAATGTTCAAAGATGATAAAATGTAATTTCGGGTATATCCTCATGTCAGCAGACAAATCCATCTTATGGAGAAGAGTCATAATGAACTGATAATAACAACCTAAGTTATAACGACATAATATAGTCACTAAATGTTGTTGAAAATTTATCAGTGGACTCATAAGTTTATTAACTCCATATAACTAATGTTTTGAAGACTTAGTGTGATAAAGTCAGCTACCATAACTCCTTGAACAGTAACAGTTCAAGAGGTGCTGCATTAAATTTCGATACGCAATTAATTATTCGTTTATGAACGAATTGAGGAAACTAAGTTTTGTATCGAATACATTCATGATATGCTTAAGGATCCTATAACTGAAGGGCTATTACCCATAAGTCTTATTAAGAGAGCTCAGAGACGGGTATTAATTGATGGCCATGCGCAACCGCATATCGTACTATGAATGACTAAGTATTAGTTAATTTTCCTCATCAGTTTGATTTTGTATGTCTCTAAGAATATGTCAAGCTAGCATAATGGCATATAGACAAATATAGTTACAAATCAAACAAAGGGCTTATGCGTATTTTGATCATAACGATTAGGTTTTAAATTAAGGCTATAGTATGATTAATGGGGGTCCTGAGTCGCATAATGATTCAACGGCTGTATTTCTCTGCTATAGTACTTGTTTAAGGCTAAAATGAGTGTTAACTCCTGATCAGGCTTATCTAATACTCATAGTAAATGATTACTCGGCTAAGTGGGAGAATGTAAGATTAAATATATTCCTTATTAATATTTAATCTATAGCCATTATAATCATTTACATTATATAGATCAAAATATATTATAACCTATTAAATAATTAGTTGGTAATTGTTGATGGACCATATTACCCTTATTAACTAATTAGGTTTCTTCCTGGGTGCTTATATAAGGAGAATTATGTGGAGGTTAAAGGGTTACTCAGTTACACAATTAGACAAACCCTAATAACACATAACATCATTCGACCTCCTCTCCCATAACCGAATCCCCTATTTGGTTTCTTAGCCACCATCATTAGATTGCACCCTAAGGAGGAACCAGACCAAGATGACAATCATGTCAAACCTTATTGATGCGTCTCCATCTGGATTCTCTGCTAGCCTGTGCTGATGCAATCAAAGGTATGTTTTCATGTTTTCCCTCATGTATAAACAGAACTGATCCAACATAGAAACACTTTAACTTTAATGGTTTTATCAGTTGGACTTAAGTCCCAACCCATCAAAGTTCAAACCCCTGAGTTGAATGGGAGAGACTTGGTGTTCTAAGGGACCCAAGTTCGATTCCTACTCTCCCCATTATTTTCTGCGTCACCTGGTGAGTGGGTAGGCGGAGATCGCTAGTTCGATCCCTGAACTGAGCGGGTTTTACCTCACCGCACTGTCGTGCCTTCGGGCGAGTGTTCACGTGCCCTAGGTGAGAGTTCTCCCCGGTTCGGAGGCGATCCCGATATTAATTTCGTCAGTAACCCATTTAAAGGATTTGATTGCCGTTGAAAAAAATGAGTTAAAATTGTTTAAAAACTTGACCAGTAGGGTTGAATCATCAAAGCCGCCAGGTTTAAATGTTCAATGAACGGACAAAGTTGAACATCAGCTAGTGTACACCAAATAAACTAGTTTAATACCCGTCCGTTGGATGGGTTACGCTAAGATAACAAACAAAGATAATGTATATTGATGGTGTTTCGGTTTGCTTCTTCTTTTCCATCTCCTATTTGAAAAAAAAAATTACAACCATCTAATTTTTCTTTTTCTTCTTTTCAAACCACTGAAACTCATTCTCAAAACACATTATCCAAACACTACAAAAATGACATATTAACTTTTAAGAAGTCAAAAACTTAAAAGCAGCTCAAAATAAACAATCCCAAACACCCACGTTAGGTGAACACAAGTCTAAACAACATTATAAACAAAAGCACCATTTTTAATTTATAAAAGGAAAACCTACGTGAACGGTGTACAACCACAAACAGTATAAAATAAATAAAACTGATAGAGAGATAAAACATGAAATACTGTCATTTTAATGCAAAAGTAAATGGTAGGCAGCACTGGGGGAAGTGTTATAACAATCAACCGTGGTTTACTGCCTCAATTTTTTCGGCTTTTGGATCGTTCTCTTTAACCTCAAAGATAGCCTCTTTTCGACTTGATGAGTTGATGCATGGTGGCCATTTGTCAAACTTGGTGTATTAATGGCAAAATTATCTTTCTTTGCATTCTAAACCAAAATAGTTTATGTTTAAGATAAAAGCACAACTCATTTAACTTATGAGTAAAAATGACTGACCCTTTTCATATAACTTTTTAGTTTTATACCTGTCCGCTAGTCAGGGAGTTTAATTTCATAACTATCTTTATTTAAATATAAAAGAATAAAAACACAACGGAATTTTATACCCAATGATGAAACATTTAAATATCTCCAACACTGGTTAAAACTTATTTTTATGGTATAACTTACAATTAACTATGTCAATTAGTAGTTGACCTTTGACTTTTGAAGTTCAATTAACTTTTCATTATTGCAAGAGTAATATGAGAAGATTTAATTACTAATATCGCACGGTTTTGCATACTGGTCACAATGTCTTCATCAACAGCTAGATATTGATGCAATCTACATGATTATCATCTCCACATTTCCCCATCCTTCCAATCTTATCCCCATTCTTGTACTCTTCCTGATCAAACTAAAAAAAGCCAAAACTGAATATATATTATACTTTTTAAAAATATAAAACTCAAACCCAAATATTTTCAAGAATCAACTATATATATCTTACAAGTTACACGGAAAATAGGAGAAGAAGCATCCTCATGAACTGGTTTTCTTCACAACAGTGATTTTTTTTCTTTAAATACTTGTATTTATGTGATGGTTAATGCGATATTCAAAGTACAAAATACGATAATCATATGTTTGAAGAAATAAAAAGAGAGCTGAAAAAGTAATCACATCCACTTTGTATAGTAGAAAATTGTTTTTGTACATACTAAAAAAGTAATACGGACAACAAGTATGAGCAGCAAGAATACATCACCTACCAATAATGCTATGTCCCTATTGTAATACAAATCACCAAACAAACAAAAATATAGTTAAAATAGACTTGGATCCTCTTGTATGATGAAAGAACCAAGGCAAGCAAAGGCAACCACTCCCAACTCTAACACCATTGTAACCCGCATTAAAAATGCATATTGCAACCAAAACTAAACATTATTAGAATCCTGCCCTTAGACATTTATGATCAGAATTCAGAACCTCTCCATTGCTAACTTTCATATATGTAGTAATTGTGAGAGGACAACACCCAACCCTGATGAAGCCTTTTACCTTTTGGCATACTCGAATAGACCACCTAACAAATGAAACCCGAAACCATTCCATTGTACCAGATTTAATGAAACCATTCCTATATGATAACTGTCACCCCTGCACTTGTCCAGCCATGTACACTTGACCAAACTTTGAGCAGACTCCAATCAGCAAAAAACATCCCTTTTAACAACTTATATAGAGAAGACTGATATGTTCATAACATGTAAACAAACTAATACATTATTAATCTTATGTAGAACATTAGCTATCTATACTAACTCAAAAGAAATAAATATTAAAGTGTTGGCAACTCATCAACCCAACCTACACCGACCCGTACTGACCACCACAAGATGTAGTTTAAGTAGAAGGTATAAAACCTCGTTCATATCATGTGCCATGTTTTTCAAAGTATCGAGACCTTCTGATTTCATATCCAAGCCTTGATCCTATATAAAATAAGAATAAATGGAACATGTTATATAAAATTTTCATGTGGATGGGAAAGTAACATATGCATGCAATAAACAACATAACAATCTGGTTACTTGTCATGTCACCTCTTTTGTTGGGTAGTCTTCTTCTTTCATGTCATTTTCTCTACATTAGCTTTATTGTCTGTCATTTTAGTCTCTTTGATCTGCCATGATTGGCTGCTGCAAATAGTGAACATGCAAAACTTTAAACAAAAATAAGATATCTGAGTTGGGGTATGTACTTGAGAGTCAACTATTGAATTAAATGAAAAAAAAGCTGAATCACCAAAATCTGTCATATGGTGTCGACCATTCCATTTGTAGCTCATTGTTAGAGTGCAAAACTTTAAAGAAAAATAAGATATATGAGTATGTACATAAGATTCAACTATTAAATTAAATGAAAAATAAGCACAATCACCAGATTCTTTGTCATATGTTGTCGACTATTCCATTTGTAGCTCATTGTTAGAGTTGCCATACATAACTAACGGAACCAATAATTTGCACTCGTATTTGGAATGGGATAGAAGCAAGTGTGCTAAATATATCTTCTTTTTTTAAGTCTAATCCCATAATTGACCACCTACAAAAAAGTGATGAGGCATGTCCACATTTTCAATAAATAAAAGGCAAAGCATGTCGAGCAAGTAACGGGTCAAAATGGGTAATCTTTAATATAGGTCCAACCAGGTAAATCCTTTGAGGCCGACTCGTCTAACACTTATAATTAATCAACCTATCAATTCGTTAGTCAAATAGGTCAAATCCGAGAATGACTACAATAAGAATAAAGAAATGTATGTAAGATTAAATATTTATTTATTTATATTTAATCTAGTAGCCATCATTATCATTTATATAATAAAGATCAAAATAGATTAATAACCTATTAATAATTAGTTGGTAATTGTTGATGGACCATATTACCCTTATTAACTAATTGGGTTTCCTCTTGGGTGTATAAATAAGGGGCTTATTAGAGAGTTATAGGGTTACACACTTTACACAATCAATCAACCCTCATTAACATCAATTCGTTCTCTCTCCCTCTAATCGAACCTTACCCTACTTTCGGTTATCATCACCATCATAACTTTACACCCTAAGGAGGAACCGGATCATACTGACAACTATGTCGAATTCAATGGCTGGATCTATTACTGGATTCTCCACTGCTTTGAATGCTATAACAGGTATGTATTTTCATGTTTTCCATCATGTTTAAACAGAACTGATCAACATGTGGTATCAGAGCATATGTTGATAAATCAGTTCTGTTTTTCATATCCATTATTATCGGATCAAAAATCTGGAAAACGGAAGTTTTAAAGCATTAAAATCAAAAAATGTTTTCGGGTTTCATTATGGCCGAAATCCCTGTTTTCGGAAATTATTACTTGATATATTGACCCGAAATCATAAAAGGATTAAGCTTATTGTCACGAAATCCATTACAAAACCATTAAAATCAGGTTTCGGATTTCCAGATTATGTTCTTATTATTTTAGGGTTCATCATTTATGTTCTAAGAAACTCGAAAAATTCATAAGATTTGGAATATAATTTTGGATTAGTAAGTGTTTTACTGTTTTGATCTAAATTTTTATCTATTAAATTTTCGAAAACTGTTAAAGAGATAATCAGTTATTATTTTCGAAATCCTTGATAAGTTTAGATCATGATTAAAACAGGAAATACTATCCCAAATCCCTTAAATTTCGAGTTTCAGTTTTATCACAATCAGCAGCTGTTAACAGAGATCACGACTCGAGACTAAGGTTGCGACTCGCAACCGCAATCATCACAACTCGAGACTAAGATTGCGACTCGCAACCGCGATCATCATAACTCGAGACTAAGATTGCGACTCGCAACCGCGATCATCATAACTCGAGACTAAGATTGCGACTCGCAACCATAACCATCACAACTCGAGACTGAGATTGCGACTCGCAACCATAACCATCACAACTCGAGACTGAGATTGCGACTCGCAACCATAACCATTGCGACTCGAAACTAAGATTGCGACTCGAGACCTCATTTTTTTTATGCTGTTTAATGTGACCTAAAAAAAAAAACTAGCTTGGTTTTGCTATTAAATACTAGCTTAACTTGGTTTTGCTATTAAATACTAGCTTGGTTTTGCTATTAAATACTAGCTTGGGACTCGAAACTAAGTTCGATCCGCGCTAACATGTGGTTTTGCTATTAAATACTTGGTTTTGTTTATACTTAATTAATTAATAAGGATCAAATAATGTTTTACAAAACCAAACTAGCTTAACTTGAATGAGCTTCTGATGTATTAATTCTGGCCAAAGCTGATTTAATATATCTCTTTATTGTTCAAGTATTATAAAAAGCTATGTTAAGTATGCATTACAAACGTGAAATGTCTTAATTCTGGCCAAAGCTGATTTAATTCATTTATGTTTAGCATGCTTGACAAGTGCATAACTAAAGTGATTGTCTCATTTCTGGCCAAAGCTGATTTGTCACGATTACTTTGCACACATGCTTAAATGATTACACTTCTGGCCGCTGATTTGTTTTTGTTTAAGTAGAATTTTACTAAGTCTATTATTTTGATGTTAGTAATAGACATATCACAATCTCTTCACATCATGATCCTTATATTAATGATCCTTAATTAATTTTATGATCATTTCGTCTGTCTTTTTTTTAGTACCCATAATTTTTACTCACTATAAATTACTTCTACATATATCTCATCCACTTTAATTCCTAACCCTAAAATGTTTGCTTTATTTAAAGTTTCTATTAGAATTAGCTCTTAAATTAAATCCTTGATTATTTCTTAAGACACGATAATCCTATTGCTCTCTTCTGATAAAGATTATAAAGAAGAAAATTAGAGCATGATGATTAGGACAAATCGAACATGATGTCTCTTATGATAATCAAGAACTCTCTAACATAATGCTATCACTAAAGTTATTTCAGATTAAGTCTTTCCTAAGGCTAATCTCTTATATATGGAATAATCACTAGAACTCCTAAGATGCATGCCTTCTTTTAAAATTCTAAACTATAAAGTTAAGTGGTATATGTGAATACATTGTAATGTACAATACCATGACCCATTAAGTTAAGGGCTTACGCATGGAAATAAGTACATTTTCCAGTACATTACATATTAAGATTTTCACTTGTACAATTTGATGCCTTATAAATCAACTATAACACTCAAAAATACCAAAGTATAATGAGTGTGTTGGTAAGCAACATATGTACAAAGAAATAAATGTTTAAAGCTGGAAAATAAGTTGTCACTCACCTTACAACCACTTAAAACCTTAAAAAGAGGATTGTTCTAAGGTCCATAGACAAATTACAACTGTTAATTTCACCTCTAAGGTTCTTAAAGGGAAAATCTCAATGCATCATTATGTCATTCGACTAGACATAAGCAACGAGACTATCCATTATTCTAAAGAACAGTTGGATGAATTAATTAGATAGTCATTTATTAAAGATATTTAAGTCTACTAATTATAATATTCCTATTAACACATGATTAGTTGACTCTAGTTTTTTAAATGTTTCCTTACCAGAAATCAACAAATAATTAACATAAGAGTTAGTGACAAACTTAAATGTTAAGGCTATAAAAACCATAATAAGCAGTCTTCTAACAAAAGCTTTTCGATACCTTATATATTCTGAAAATTAATCAGAATATTGTATCATAACTAAGCAATGTTATGAAGGTTGTGAGGTTTGCATAGTCAACATAAAGTCACACTTACCTTAAACTCTCATTTTATTTGTTCTAAACATCTGGATTGAAACATTATTAAGATAAAACTAGATGATACCTTACACTTTCACAACTTTTGTCATCATGAAAATGAGAATTTGACAAAAGGAAAATGAGACTTATAAATTTCATCCATCATAACCAAAATTCATGAGAAATCATGACATGGTTAATGAGGATGATTTATTAAACTAATCTCATTCTAAGTGATTTTAAATCATGACGTTACAGCCCTAAATATTACTTGGCTTAAGGAATACGTATGGGTCCATCATAAGTCAATCATTGACATTCGTGGAACTTATTCCAAATGGAATATTTAGACATAATTCATTTATCATTTAAAGACTATTTACTTGTATCTAAATTTTGTCGTATATGGCCCATGTTCTTAGAAGAAATCTATTCATGTATGTACTTAATAAGATTTCTATTAAATATGTCCCTAAGTTTCTTATGATATTTGGACATTAAAGAAATCAAATAAAGTCTAACGTATATGTGATAGGTTCCCACATCACGTAGCTCATTGAAACTTATCTTGTAGCATGTATAGAGATATCATAGATCAGTGGGAGCATTAAGTGTCTTAATAATAACTTGCAATAGTTGCAAGAGGTGGGGAGTGAAAGCTTTATACTTCAATTTACACCTCTTGTACAAGACACTGCTCCATCTTGACACTGTTCTATCATAACTTGTCTCCTTAAAATCTAAAGCTACTTTTACAAAAGTCTCATTGTTGCTTAATTGTGGGCACACTTAGATTTCTTACCTAAACTAACATAATCCTCAACAAGAGAAACTACAATGACTAACGTCACTAATATGCTTTCTCTATTATATGTTTTCTCTATTAGATTTTGTTGGTCGTTACATATTGACCCTAAGCATGCTGAGTTCATAAAGTTTTCTAAGGTTAGTAGGAGCAGTCAAAGTCCTTATCATGACTTGCAAGGAATACAAGAGGCGGGGGGAAGAGTGTCATTAAATTTCACTCAAAATTTAACTCCGATTACACCTCTTGTACACCATACTGCACCAACTCTTACAAACTTAGAATCCTGAAAATGATAGCAACTTAAACAAGAGCTAATCCATAAAACTGAAACTTCTAATAAACCCAATAATCAACTCAGGAGGTCATCTAGGTTTAAAAGCCTACTAACTTTGATGATTACACAACCTCCCTAATTGAAGTTGAAATGGATTTTGGAAAAGTTTACTGATCATATCTCTTCTAATTAAGCCGTTAGTGTCAATCAATCTTCTGAATGGAATAAAACAGTTTTCTAGTAAAACTGATTTTATGTGTTCGCATAACGTTTGGGATTTGATTGAATAACCTAAGAGTGTTCATAACTAAACCAAATCCTGATATAAACATTAAGATACAAAGAAGCATGATTGATTGTCAAAGGTTGTACTCAGGAAGATATAAAATATTAAAGAATCTTTATTACATATCTAACAAAAGATTTCTTTTAGGATCATCACTGTTCTAATAGCTTATAAAAGTTTTGAGCTACATTAAATGAACATTAAAACAACTTTCCCTAACAACTGGCTGACACATTTACATGTTCATAAAACAACCTGAAAGTTCTAAACTTAAGGTTAAAGAACAGTTTGTCTATAAGCCAATAAAATCCATGTATGGGTTAATGCAAACGTCATAATGTGATGAAATCTTAACGCAATTATTTTCATCAACAACCAAGTGGATTAATGTACCTACCTCAAGATGAGTGGGAGCAACTAAGATAAACTTGTCTATATAGATGATATTCTTTTGATAAGTAGATGTTACATAAGTCAAAGCATTGTTAACACAAACTTTGATATAATAGATCTCAGAGATATCTCTTACATAATAGATATCATAACATTTTGAGATAGACCAAATGGGACATTACTTCCGTTCCATAAGTTTAACATTAAATTGGTCCTTACATATGTAACAAACAATACTGCTCTCCTTTAGAGGATAATAGGATAAATGAGATTATCTCTTACGCTTCATTAATTAGAAGCCTTATGTAAGTTTAAGTCTATACTCGTTTAGATATTACTCACATTGCAACACACTAGATATGTCTAGATTAATGTGAAGCATCTAATAGAGTATTACAATATCTTTAAAAGAAATGAGAGGCTATAATTTAAAAGAAGAAGTGAGAACTCAAACCGGTTTATTACTCTAACTTTGTAATATTCAAAGATGACAAAATGTAATTTCGGGTATATCTTTATGTCAACAGACAAAACTTATTTCATGGAGGAGTCATAATAAACTGATAACAACATAAGTTATAACGACATAATATATTGTTGATCACAAAGCAATAGTTACTAAATGTTGTTGGAAATTTATCAGTGGACTCATAAGTTTATTAACTCCATATAATTAATATTTTGAAGACTTATTGTGATAAAGTCAGCTACCATGTCTCCTTGAACAGTAACAGTTCGAGAGGTGCTGCATTAAATTTCGATACACAATTAATTATTCGTTTATGAACGAATTGAGGAAACTAAATCTTTGTATCGAATGCATTCATGATATGCTTAAGGATCCTATAATTAAAGGTCTATTACCCATAAGTCTTATTAAGAGTGCACATAAAAGAGAAGGGTTTTAATTGATGACCATGTACAACTGCATATCGTACTATGAATGACTAACTATTAATTAATTTTCCTCATCAGTTTGATTTTGTATGTCTCTTACATATGTTCTGCCGGTGTAATGACATATAGACAACTATAAATACAAATCAAACGTTAAAGGGCTTACATATTTTGATCATAACTGTTAGGTTTTAAATTAAGGCTATAGTATGACTAATGGGGGTCCTGAGTCGCATAATGATTCAACGGCTGTATTTCTCTGCTATAGTACTTGTTTAAGGCTAAAATGAGTATTAACTTCTTATCAGACTAATCTAATACTCATGATAAATGATTATTCGGCTAAGTGGGAGAATGTAAGATTAAATATTTATTTATTTATATTTAATCTAGTAGCCATCATTATCATTTATATAATAAAGATCAAAATATATTAATAACCTATTAATAATTAGTTGGTAATTGTTGATGGACCATATTACCCTTATTAACTAATTGGGTTTCCTCTTGGGTGTATAAATAAGGGGCTTATTAGAGAGTTATAGGGTTACACACTTTGCACAATCAATCAACCCTCATTAACATCAATTCGTTCTCTCTCCCTCTAACCGAACCTTACCCTACTTTCGGTTATCATCACCATCATAACTTTACACCCTAAGGAGGAACCGGATCATACTGACAACTATGTCGAATTCAATGGCTGGATCTATTACTGGATTCTCCACTGCTTTGAATGCTATAACAGGTATGTATTTTCATGTTTTCCATCATGTTTAAACAGAACTGATCAACAATGTAGACATATAACATGTTGTGATTAGTTTTACAAGTACCTTTATGATCAAAACTATATAAAAATGTAATAAGTTGACCCCAAACTGAAAGTTGTTAACGTTACCTACACAAAATTGAAGATAGAAAGAAATGAGTTATGTCAAGTATTTTTATTTGTAGCCTGAAAAATGAAGAATTGGTTTTATAATCTAATTTATCAAGATCAGAATCGAGACAGTACTTGAAATTGTTTATGAAAAGTGAAAAACAATTTTCCTTTTTAAATATAACAGCGGAGGGATTTGATATGACTGTATATATAAAACAAAGCATGGGTTGTAACAACTTTCATTAAAATTACCATTTCTTATATTATTTTACCCAATAGGAAACCCTAATTAAGACCCCCAAGTGATCATGCATAACTCCTAAAATTTTCAGAACAATCGGAATCAGTATCAGGGCCCCTAAAACTCGGGAGTGGGGGGGGGGGGGGGTATTTCCTATTCGGTATTATCAAGACAGTTTTACGTGTAATTCGAATTTGCACGAACCACCAACTCAGCTAGGCTAGGAATACACGGGGCTACCCTATGGTAGGGTGGTACCCCTCGCACCACGCGACACTCCCTCGCGCCACGCGAGGGAGCTGTTTTCCAGGTATAAATAGAGGGGGTTGCAATCGAATTCTGGCACTTGTTCGACGTAAAAAACTCAAATTGTACGCTGAGATATCGCCTATTTACTTCAAAAACACTAGCACGAATTCTGCCGTGATAAACAGGGTAATAACTCAATCGCTGCTACGATTTAATGTCCGATCGATAGAAACCAATCCAATGGATGTTTAAGTGCTGCTCAAACTTGGGTTATACTTTGTCATTCGTCGTGAATTCGATGGATGTTTAAGTATCGCACTTTGTCATTCGTTGTGAAGGTTTTGATCTCGTGAGTTATCGTAAAAAAATTGGATTAAAGTTACTAACCTAGTTTTCGTGTGCATTGTTATTTGAACTAGGTTAACAAGGCTAATCAGTAGGCTAGACTCTTTTCGTATAAATCTGCAATGTGAGTCATTCTCTTTTATCAAAAGTATTTTACAATACTCCATTTTCAAATGTTATAATTACAGGGATTAAGTCGTGGTTATCTTAAATCACTGGCTAGTGGGGTATTGTGCACATTACTACTTTCTCACAGTTAGGCTAATAAATCCTAACAGTGATAAACGTCACTACTTGGGGAAAGACCCAATAGTGGTATGACCATCGTCACCAGGTGACACGGCGCCAGATAAAAATAAGATAAAAGCCATTGTAATCACTCTTATGTTGTAGTTTATAACTATGTGTCGTTTTATGTAAAATGAATGATTCACCAGTATTTCCCCGCTGACAAAATATTTTTAAAACATGTTTCAGGCGACCTGCTGTAAATCAAGAAAAACGTGCTACGGAGCACTAACAAGCTTGAAGAGGTGGCTCAGTTAAAATGAATAAACATGTTTTATAAATCAGGGAATTTACTTGTGAAATTCCTCTATTGTAAATAACGGGGTTTATCCCGAATTATAAAATAAAATAATCGGGCATTTTTAATTATTAAAAAGATCCTGTTGAATCTTCCGATGTCGCATCATTTAATAAATAACACGGGTTCCTGTCCCGCGGCTCCTGACCGGGTCAAACCGGGGCTAGGGCCGTGACAGGCTAAGGTGGTATCAGAGCCACTGATTTAAGCCTATTAAGTATTCAAATATACTTAATTTTCCTGATTGCCATTTTGTGATTATGTGTTTTGTTAACTGACTACTTGTTAGTTACAGTATGGGTAAGCAAAAGCTTTCGGACATCTATCGTCAATTAGATAGTGCACCAAAAGATAAGGGATCTTCATCCCAATCAAATTCCTCAAAGTACTCAGTAGATACCGAGGAGGGAATATTTGTTCGTAAGGCACAGTATGAGAAACCACTTACCCCTAATAAAAGAAGTTTGATTATTAGAAAAAGTCAAGAGAAAATGAGGAAGTCACAACAAAAAGGAATGACAAGGGATAAGGAAATCCAGGAAATAAATAATAAACCACTATGGGAAGATGAGTTAGATAAACAATGAGCAAATCTCTATATGTTAGCCACTATAGCAGTAAATGCTAACTTATAGTTTAAATCACCAAACCAGTACTAGTACCTATGTCACTTACAAGCCCGAAACTTTAATATTTTAGTTGTACTAAAAATAAATATTTGTTTCAATAAAATGGGTTGTTAAATATTTGTAATTAATATTAAATTTTCTGCTTTTCATTCTGTGATTTTGTGAAAATTTAATTTACAAAATTTTAAACTAAAAGTTTTGTGTGTTTCTTCATAAATACTAAACAGCATGAATGAATTATCTTAAGCCCTTGAGAATCTCAATCTCTATCTTGTGAACATAGAAGTTTCCAGAGACTTTACTGGTTACTTAGCTGATGTTGAGGAGGAACCTGTAGAATTCCAAGCTCCACCACCGGAGAAATCAAAGCCAAAGAAGAGAAGAAGATTTGGGGGTTGGAGGCGTGTGCGCAGAAGGAAACCAGCAACTAGGAAAATTCCCAAGATAGAAAATCCCATTGATAAAGGAAAAGGAATAGAAATTGGAGAAAGCTCCAAGCAAGAGGTTGGAGAAAGCTCCAAGAAAACTAAGAAAAAGACGTTGCAGGAAGAGCTAGATTTCATACTGGAAAGCTGTGATAACCTTAAGCCTGTCAATGAAAACCTTTTCACTTATCCTGTGGAAACCCAACTTCCAATTAACTTGGAACCAGCCATCCCAGATCCCCTTGTCAATACCCGACCTCTAGGAGAAATGGAAGAATGGTGGACCAACGATTGGCAGTTTCAAAACCTTCTCAATAACCCATATACCTTTTTCCCTCAGTTCGACCTAGAACCTGCACCAAACCCACCAATGAGCAATGAAAACTTAGCTGAACTCCGCCATTTTGGCGAGGAGCTGATAGATGCAGGGAATAGAATCCGGGAGGTGGGAGAACAAATCTCCTGGAAGTACGACGAAAGGGAACGTCGCTTCTAAAATGCCAAATGACGGGAGATAGTGTGGTAGTGAAGCTGTGATTGTATAATAATAATAATAGTAATAAAAATATAATTATGTATAATAACGTAAAAATAAAACTTTTGTAAAATAATCAGTTTGTACGGATTCCTATAATATATAAAATATCTAAAGTCGAAAGATCGAGAATTTTGGCTATATGTGTAAATGTGATAATGTGCAATTATTTTGTTATATTTGGTTATTAATTATTTTATACCAATTACTTATATAAATTAATTACCAGATGGCACACACTGGTAATGAACAAGTTAACGAGGGTAACCAATCTGAGCAAAATCATGAGGATCAATTTCTGAATAGGCAAGATATTGAAAATATCGTTGCTCAGGGAATAGCCAATGCTATTCCAGCAATACTCGCTGCTGCTCGAAATCCAGTTGAACCTCAAATTATTCTTAGCAAACGTACTCATGGAGATAATTTTAGTAATAGTATAAACGGAGGCGACAACAACAACAATAACAATAATGATAATATACTGCAAGCCCCAACTCTCAAAAGAATGAAAGCTGCAACGCCTGGTTGCACTTATAAGGAATTTCTTGCCTGTAAACCGGCTAAGTTTGCAGGTAACGAAGGGGAAACTGCTGCACTGCGTTGGTTAGAGAAAACCGAAGCAGTCATTACAATAAGTAAATGCGCTGAGGACGACAAGGTCATGTACGCGTCACATCTTTTTAAAGAAGGGGCGCTAGAATGGTGGAGTACAGTACTTCAAGCCAAAGGAAGAAATGTGGCCTATGCCATGAATTGGGAAGAATTTAAAAATCTAATGGAAAGAAAATTATGTCCCGAATATGAAAAGGAACAAATGGCAAATAAATTCCTGAACCACCAGATGGTGAATGTAGACTGTCGAGGGTATACTTCGACATTCTTCGAATATGCGAGAGTAGTACCAACTCTGGCTTCGCCAGAACCGATGCTTATTTCCCGCTATATTTGGGGATTGATTGGCGAAATTCGAGATATCGTCAAAGCTGCGAGACCCCGCACTATTGACGATGCTGTGGAATTAGCTAACACCCTTACCGACGGACTGGTACGCACAAGAGAAGAAACCCGAAAGAAGGAAGTGGCCCAAAAGATTACCCAGGGATTCCGTATGGGTAACAGAATTAACTTCAAAAGAAAGGGAACTGGGCAATCTTCCACTGTTCCATTTTGCAATGCCTGCAAAAGAAAGCATTTTGGAAGATGCAAGGGGTATTGCAATTTCTGCAAAATCCCAGGGCACCAAGAAGAAGATTGCAGGAAGAAGAAAGCAACAGTCTGCTACAACTGCGGAGAAGCTGGACATTTTAGGCCAGACTGTCCTAAATTGGCCAAACCAGCTGATAACAAAGCCAAACCTGCAGAAGGAACTACCAAGAAAAACGTAACATCCTTCCAGTTGACTACCCAGGAAGCAGAGCTAATTCCAGACGTCATAGCTGGTACGTTCCTAGTTCACAATGTCTATGCAAAAGTATTATTTGACTCTGGTGCAAAACCAAAGTTTTATAAATACTTCATTCTGCCAAGCTCTTAATTTACCCTTAACCAACCTTAGGCAGATTTTTACAGTCGAAACAGCAGATGGGAATTCTGTTAAAATAAATAAGATTGTGCGAGAAGGAAAGATAGAACTGTTAGGTCATAAATTTTCGGCAAACCTGTTACCTATGAATTTAGCCGGATTTGATGTTGTGTTAGGAATGGATTGGCTAGTAGCCAATCATGCTTGATTTTTTGTGATAAGAATTCCATAGAAATTCATACACCCTCAGGAGAATTAGTGGTGATTACAGGAGATAAGCCACACAAGCCAATGAAATTCATTTCAGTACTGAAATTGGCCAGTTATTCAAGAAAACAAGAAATGGTGTATATAATTTCGGTAATCATTAATACTAAGGGTAAGGAACTTAAGGACATTCATGTAGTATCAGAATACCCAGATGTATTCCCAGAAGAGTTACCAGGATTACCACCAAATAGGGAGGTAGAATTTAGAATTCATTTAATTCCTGGAAATACACATGTAGCTAAAGCACCCTATGGTTTAGCACCCACTGAAATGTTAGAACTGAAAAAGCAATTAGATGAATTGCTCAGTAAAGGATTCATACAACCTAGTTCATCCCCTTAGGGAGCACCAGTGTTGTTCATAAAGAAAAAGGATGGTTCGATGCGAATGTGTATCGATTATAGAGAATTGAATAAGGTTACAATTAAGAATCGATACCCATTACCTAGGATTGATGATCTTTTCGATCAACTTCAGGGAGCTAGATACTTTTCTAAGATATATTTGTGCTCTGGATATCATCAGTTGAAGGTACAAGAAGAAGACATACCTAAAACTGCTTTCAGAACTAGGTATGGTCATTATGAGTTTACAGTCATGCCCTTCGGATTAACAAATGCTCCTGCAGCATTTATGGACATGATGAATAGAATCTGTAAACCGTACTTGGATAAATTCGTAATTGTCTTTATCGACGATATACTTATTTATTCCAAAAGCCAGGAGGAGCATTGTAAGCACCTGCATGCACTCTTAACTTTGTTAAGAAAAGAGAAACTTTACGCCAAATTCTCGAAGTGTGAATTTTGGCTACAAGAAGTGCAATTTTTAGGTCACATGGTGAATCACGAAGGTATTCACGTAGATCCTGCTAAGATAGAAGCGATTACTAAATGGAAGGTCCCGCAGTCAGCCATGGAAATTAGAAGTTTTATAGGGTTAGCTGGACACTATAGACGTTTTATCAACGATTTTTCCAAAATAGTTGTACCATTAACTAAGCTAACCTGTAAATCAGTTAAGTTTGAATGGGGACCTAGGCAAGAAGAAGCCTTTAGGACTTTAAAGCAAAAGTTAACGAATGCCCCAATTCTAGCCTTACCAGAGGGAACGGAAGATTTTGAAGTATATTGTGATGCTTCAAAGCTAGGATTAGGATGTGTGCTAATGCAACGCAAGAAGGTAATTGCGTATGCATCAAGGCAATTGAAAAAGCACGAGGAAAATTATACGACTCACGATTTAGAGTTAGGAGCCATAATTTTTGCCCTTAAGATTTGGAGACATTATCTGTCCGGAAGTAAGTTTACTGTCTATACAGATCATAAGAGCTTAAGATATATATGTGGGCAAAAAGAATTAAACATGAGGCAAAGGAGATGGATGGAAATCCTAAGTGACTACGATTGTGATATTCAATATCACGAAGGAAAAGCAAACGTAGTTGCTGATGCTTTAAGTTGTAAGTATCATGAAAAGAAAAAGCGAGTTCGTGCTCTCAGATTAAATCTACAATTAGATTTAATGGAGCAATTGAAAAACATTCAAGAAACAGCAATCAAGGATGATGCTGAAGGAATGAAAGGAAGAATAAAAGAATTAAAACAAGGAGCTGATGGAATTTGGAGATTCCATAAGAAAAGGATTTGGGTACCTAAGCAAGGAGATTTAAGACATAAGATATTAGAGGAAGCCCATAAATCTAGGTATACTATACATCCGGGAAACAATAAGATGTACCAAGATTTAAAGAATAATTTCTGGTGGATAGGAATGAAAAAGGACATAGCTAGATATGTTTCTAAGTGTCTTACTTGTTCACAGGTTAAGGCAGAACACCAGAAACCCTCAGGTCTACTACAACAATTAGAAATGCCTGTATGGAAATGGGAACTCATAACAATGGATTTTGTTACTAAGTTACCCAAAACCAGAAAAGGTAATGATGCAATTTGGGTAATTGTGGATCGATTAACCAAATCAGCTCATTTTCTACCCATGAAAGAAACCTTCAGCATGGAAAGGTTAGCCAAGTTGTATGTAGATGAAGTTGTATCCTTACATGGAGTTCCACTCTCCATTGTATCGGATAGGGATAGTCGTTTCACTTCGCATTTCTGGACAAGTTTCCAGGAAGCAATGGGAACCCGACTAAATCTAAGTACTACATATCATCCTCAAACAGACGGACAAAGTGAAAGGACGATCCAAACCATGGAAGACATGCTTAGGGCATGTGTGATAGATTTTGGTGGAAACTGGGATGACCACCTACCCTTAATTGAATTCTCCTATAATAATAGTTATCATTCGAGCATCGAAGCTGCCCCATTCGAAGCACTGTACGGACGTAAGTGTAGAACTCCAATCTGCTGGGCAGAAATAGGAGAAAGCCAATTATCAGGTCCTGAAATAGTACAAGAAACTACTGACAAGATTACTCAAATCAAGGAAAGATTAAAGACGGCTCGAGATCGCCAGAAGAGTTATGCTGATAATCGACGCAAGCCACTTGAATTCCAAATTGGAGATAATGTACTATTGAAAGTTTCTCCATGGAAAGGAGTAATTCGGTTCGGTAAGAAAGGAAAGCTAAGTCCAAGATACGTAGGACCATTCCCAGTAATCCAACGAATAGGACCAGTTGCCTATCATTTACAACTACCAGAAGAACTAGCTGGAGTACATGATGTGTTTCATGTATCCAACCTCAAGAAATGTATATCTGATGAATCCCTGGTAGTACCTCTTCAAGATGTAGAGGTAAATGAAAAGTTAAAATTTGTTGAGAAGCCACTGTAGATAGAAGACAGAAAGGTCAAGTTTCTCAAGCACAAACGATTAGTGCTGGTCAAAGTCAAGTGGGATTCAAGGAGAGGACCTGAATACACTTGGGAGCTGGAATCGGAGATGAAGCGAAAGTATCCCTACTTGTTCCAGTAAATCTCGAGGACGAGATTTTTATTAAGGTGGGGAGGATGTAACAACTTTCATTAAAATTACCATTTCTTATATTATTTTACCCGATAGGAAACCCTAATTAAGACCCCCAAGTGATCCTGCATAACCCCTAAAATTTTCAGAACAATTGGAATCAAGATCAGGGCCCCTAAACTCAGGGGGGTATTTCCTATTCGGTATTATCAAGACAGTTTTACGTGTAATTCGAATTTGCACGAACCACCAACTCAGGTAGGCTAGGAATACACGGGGCTACCCTATGGTAGGGTGGTGCCCCTCGCGCCACACAACACTCCCTCGTGCCACGCGAGGGAGCTGTTTTCCAGGTATAAATAGAGGGGGTTGGCAATCGAATTATTCTGGCACTTGTTCGACGTAAAAAACTCAAATTGTACGCTGAGATATAGCCTATTTACTTCAAAAACACACACTAGCACGAATTCTGTCGCGATAAACAGGGTAATAACTCAATCGCTGCTACGATTAATGTCCGATCGATAGAAACCAATCCAATGGATGTTTAAGTGCTGCTCAAACTTGGGTTATACTTTGTCATTCGTCGTGAATTCGATGGATGTTTAAGTATCGCACTTTGTCATTCGTTGTGAAGGTTTTGATCTCGTGAGTTATCGTAAAAAAGTTGGATTAAAGTTACTAACCTAGTTTTCGTGTGCATTGTTATTTGAACTAGGTTAACAAGGCTAATCAGAAGGCTAGACTCTGTTCGTATAAATCTGCAATGTGAGTCATTCTCTTTTATCAAAAGTATTTTACAAAACTCCATTTTCAAATGTTATAATTACAGGGATTAAGTCGTGGTTATCTTAAATCACTGGCTAGTGGGGTATTGTGCACATTACTAATTTCTCACAGTTAGGCTAATAAATCCTAACAGTGATAAACGTCACTACTTGGGGAAAGACCCAATAGTGGTATGACCATCGTCACCAGGTGACACGGTGCTAGATAAAAATAAGATAAAAGCCATTGTAATCGCTCTTATGCTGTAATTTATAACTATGTGTCGTTTTATGTAAAATGAATGATTCACCAGTATTTCCCCGCTGACAAAATACTTTTAAAACATGTTTCAGGCGACCTGCTGTAAATCAAGAAAAACGTGCTACGGAGCACTAACAAGCTTGAAGAGGTGGCTCAGTTAAAATGAATAAACATGTTTTATAAATCAGGGAATTTACTTGTGAAATTCCTCTATTGTAAATAACGGGGTTTATCCCGAATTATGAAATAAAATAATCGGGCATTTTTAATTATTAAAAAGATCCTGTTGAATCTTCCGCTGTCGCATCAATTAATAAATACCACAGGTTCCTGTCCCGCGGCTCCTGACCGGGTCAAACCGGGGCTAGGGCCGGGTCATATCCACATTTTCAATAAAACGAACAATAAATAAATTGTTATACAGAAAATACCATGGTTGGCTAACTTTGATTTAAATTTTCAGCCACAATATTATACTTCTGCGCCTTAAGCCTCATCCCTAGTATAAAAAAGTAATATATGTGGTAAAAATACCAGTAGGATTCTAAAATTTTATTTATTTACAAAATGGTAAAAATTTATTTATTTACAAAATGCATTGATGTGTGCAAAATGCAACATATAAATTACATCAATTGTGGCATAAAACTAACTTTTTTTAGTACTAATGTTGGAAAAAGTGTGCTTTTGTCTTCCTTTTGTATTTTCAGGATTGAATGAGCTCAAATTAACAAAAGAAGCAAAAAGACAGCAAAATCTAACATAAATACAAGAAAAGGAACAAATGTGACATGCCCGACCCCACAACAGCATCTTCCCAAGCAAAACAAGAAGACAGAGGACTGAACATGCCCCGTGCTTAGCCAGCACGGGGGCGTGCCCAAGTGTCAGCAGAAAAGACAAAGTGGTAGAAGCTTCTATTGCCCACCACGGGGCCGTGCTCAGCGGACACGGGGCCGTGGTCAACTATAAGATTCGCACAATCTAGGCAAATCTTCATAGTACAAAGATTCTTCTGCACACGGGGTCGTGCTCAGCGGACACGGGGGCGTGGTCAACTAATAAGACAAGCTGCATTAAATGAAGAAAGAGAAGGATGTGGACACGGGGCCGTGCCCACTGGAGACAGGGCCGTGCCCGAGCTTCTGTTCAGCCTATAAATATGAGTGCTTGGCTCAAGCTCAAACCATCCCTTGGCACACCACCTCTCTCACACTTCACCCACCACCCACCACCACCATAACACCATCATCCACCACCATCATCCATTGTCCATCATAGAGTGTGTGAGTCGTCTCGGGATCCAATATTGATCGTAAGAGTTTTTGACAATCAAGGCCATGGTTGCCTAAGTCTCTTACATCACTTGGTGAAGACAAGTGTCTAGTGTAATACTTTTTATTTCTAATCTTTTCGCACTTTTTACTTGGTTTTGTATTAATGACTTTAATAACTAGTTTCTTATGTTGAAGGTGATTCTTCCTTATCGTTTGTCCGTGGTGTCTTGACATTATTTTACTGTCTATATAAAATAAAAGATTTTCACCATTCATATCTCCACGGTCTATATGGAGGTATGTTGGCTACCTGGTTGGGGGTTAAGGGAACGGTTTGGTAAGAGTCTTGCCATTGTTCAACGTTTAGAGGTCCTGCAATGGATCTGGGTCAAATTTAGTAGGACCTCCTTCAATACTTAACGGTATTTGATGGCGGGGGTCCAAACTCTTTGATCCCCTCATAAGTTAACTACTATTAATACTATAACCCGGCTATTTAGGACTGTATCCCTGCTGACTCAGACTACTTAGCTGAGGGTAACGTCACCTCCAAAAGAGGGGCCTACCATAATTTGCATTAATAACTTAATTAATTATCTTTCAATAATCCGACCCTTTAGGATTGTATCCTTGCTGACTCAAACTACTGGGTTGAGGGTAACGTCACCTTCAAAAGAGGGGCCTACTACAATAACTAAGATAATCTCTTAAATAAGTGCAAAAGTGCAGAAATAATCAAAGGTTACACTATACACGAGTCGGAACCAAGTGATTCATCTTGTCTATCTGTTTTATTTTTATTTTTATTTTTCAGCATTCTAGTTAGTTTTTATTTTTCTTAGATTAAAACATTTTTCTAAACTTTTTTTTATTTGATTAGACGTTGAGGATAAACCGGTACTAAAAGCTCTTGTGTCCTTGGACGACCTCGGTATCTTACCAACGCTATACTACGCTCACGATGGGTGCACTTGCCCATATGTGTGTTTAAAAATACTATTTATGAGAAATATAAAATTCTTCTCCGACAAGACTGGGTATGATGTAGCAGACTCTCCAGCTTGTCCGGATATACTGAGGTTACCTCTCCAGGCGCGAACCGGATAAGACAGGGTATGTAATATGTCAAACGAGTGACAAAATTTCCCTAAATAGTATCATGATCTGATATTTGACTTGTTTTTGGAAATCTGAATCTGTTAAATACATTGACTTTATAGAAGATATGTATATTACATCATGTGAAATATATGATTATATAGATATGAATATCTATAAGGAATTCCAAAAGTCAATTAGGAATAAAGCACAAGCATATGTGTCTAGATTTCTTTATTAGGAATTTCTTTTCCGATATCAAACATTATTTCATTTGATCATCTGTCTCATAACTCATGCGACAAAATAAACAATGGAAACTCTTTAAGTTAGGACACCATCAAAAGTATAAGAATTTCCAATGCATTACCATAAACTATTAACGCAAGTAAGAAGAATGAAAAGTTGTGCTAATGCACAAGAAATTACATGAAACTTAAAATTTTACGTCCACAGACGTTGAAGTATATCACACACGACTTTCGAGGTAAGACCTTTTGAAAATATAGTTGGGCACAATGGCAACAAGGCTAATCCCGTCAGTGGAAAAGCTACTAATTAAAAAGCAGCATTTTGTCACATGATCCTACAAACGACATAAATATCGCTGAGGTACGTTGTAACAAGATTTCACAACCATCAGTGCACAGTCTAATCAGAGTCATAATTTTTATCACTGCAAAAGGAGTCACATACCTTTGCAAAATTCCCTATTTCATTTTATTCAACATTCCCTGGTAATGTCACTTAACAATGGTTATTACACAAAATTCCTGATAAAGTTCTTATACTTTTTTCGTTGAAATTCTGACTTCTGCATATCATAAGTAGACTTTCGTATTACTACTTCCCCTTAATGGTCACCATACCATGAGAATTTCTTTCATAGTAGCGAATATTGATCTATTTCATTTCTTGGTAAATCCACACGTTACACATGCACTGTTTATTACGCATGTGGTTTGTTTGATTTATGAAGACCACTGGAGGACTTTATTCCGATTTGTTATTAAAAATATCATTCCGCTTTTTGCACTATGAACCGCATTATTGCAAAACCGTGATTCTTTGATATCGAGTCAATGAATTTTGTTAAACCAGTAAGGTGAAGAATTTATATTTTTATATATATATGTATAAAATTATGTTTGAGGTATACTCTCATTTAAAGTTTATGTTTAGTTATTTATTATTGGTAATTAATATTCGTTTTATTATTAATAATAATATATTAATAGTAACAGTATTATTATTATTTTTGGTACTAGAGTTATTATCAAGGGCAGGTATTGGATAGCCTAGCCTTAGTTAGGCATGGACTGGTCACCTATGCTTAAACAAGGCAGCACTAACCAATATCCAACCATGATAATAACTAGTTAATGTATATAAATTAAAGTCATCATACTTATTTAGTAAATTTGAATTATATGTAAAAATATTATATATATATATATAAATATATATACGTTGTACTGTAAGGAGAAGACATATTTTCATAAAACAATACAAGAATTAGAAGGACGAATAAAATTATATAAATAATTATCTATCACATGTTTTGTGGTAACTATGTACCGTAACGCTCTGGCAAGAAAATGACCATATAAGAATAATATAGTAGTCATCAACTACATTGGGTTAGGGGAACATTGTAATATATAAGAATAGTCCCCGTTTTCACTTATTTACAACATTTGTAAATACATTCACAACGTTATATGATTTCAAAATGAAAATAAGTAATCACATAGAGTCGACCCATTAAATGTTATATATTTACAAAATATTTTACAACTACTTTTGTACAATAAATATTTTACACCTTTATTTACAACTTTCATTTAACGTTATAAATAATAGTGATTTCTTAAAAAAAATGTGTAACAAATACTATATATTATTTATATAAGATACGGTTCAGATAGGGATACAAATAATACATATTACATTTTCTTTACAAATATAATATAAAGGTTGGTCATGCCAAAACAATTTGTTCTTATTATATTTCGATCTCTAGGACATAGTATGAAAAATATGGTCACTAATAGTGTACTATCACATTGTTTCGCAAATTAAAATAACTTGGAACTCTAATACACTAACTCTATTGTCTTTTGGTGTATCTTTACAATTCACTTATTTCAACACTTTAATTTTCTCATATCATAAATATTTGACAAATCATTTTTCATACTTTTATTTCATTTAGAACCTGTCAATTTTAAGTCTTCCTCAGTTGCTAATCAAAGTAGGCTTTATTTTGAAAAAAAAAAATCTAAAATTCTTTCACATTCATTTTAAATATTTATTGATCATATATCTTTTGTCTTGAACCTAGTCATTTTGGAAATTATATCGTTTCATCTCATTCGTTTGTCATCGATTTCTTGAACTAATTCAGTTGAACCATTGAATCCTACTTATGGTACAACTCGTATTCACAAAAATTTGATATTTTGATTCTGTGTCATCTACTTTAAATATTATTTTATTGACTAAAATATGACATAAGTCTAAAAGAAATATCGTAACCCAAATCTCGAGGACGAGATTTAAAACAAGGTGGGGAGAATGTAACATTCCTAATTTTATCATATAAATTATAGGTTTGGTTAAATTTATTAACCACTAGTAATTAGTAAATAGTTTATTTTTAATAAAATTATTCAACCCAAATAGTTTTAAACACTATTTTATATAGTTGGTTGAAATAAATAATTGGCCTGTATATGGGTCACCTTTCTAAAATAAAATAAAAGTATATTAAAACTTATATAATTAGACGTGTAGATTACAGGTAAGTTGAAGATTAGAAATATGAAGTATTTAGACGGGCCTAGTAACCGATTAATAGTTAAATTATAAAAATACATTATATTTGAACCTACTCTGTTTTTAATGAAACTTGGTTCAAAATGTAGATATAAATATTCTCGTTCTAATAACATAGTTATTATTTTTTTAAAACGTCATATTTTAGAGATTATACACGCCAAATAAGTAAAGTGGTTAAAATTAATAATAATAATAATAATAATAATAATAATCAAATAAATGGATACATATGAAATTAAAGGAACTGTCATGTCCTCTCACATGTTTCGTGTCCTATCACCTATTTCATGTCCCACTTCCATTTTGTATCCCATTATATTATAATAATAATAATAATAATAATAATAATAATAATAATAATAATAATAATAATTTAACAATAGGGAATAACATATTTACATATAATAAAATAAAAGAAAAATCAAAAGATAAACATTAGGTTCAGATGATACGTGTATATTTTAATAATCAACAAATATTCATTAGTCACTAGATTCATTAAATGAAGGAATGAACGTGTACAGGAGACGTGTCCCCTCAAAACGTAAACACCAAGAAAAATTCAAGTATATATATAAGAAGTTGAAAATCCATTTGAACTGCTCAGACCCTTCCTTCTTTCATCCGCCCTTTTCTCTCTCTAGTTCTATTTTATTTTCTTATTTTCACCTACCTAATAATAAGGCTCTGCCCCGTTTTAAGTGTTTTAACTCCCGGTCACCGCTACCCATTCCGATTGATCTGAGCCTCATAATATATGTCAGGGCTCTGCCCGACTAAGTTGTTGGGGTTCGGTCTCGAGACATCGGGACAAGGTTGAATTAGGGGTACTATACTTAACATGAGTACAAATATATATATCTATATATTTTTATAGCTCAAAAGTTATACCCAAAATTTATACCAGGAGGCTTTCTAGTTGAACCCTAAAGTTACAAAGTGGGTTCATTCTCTTTTCTCATTATTTTATTCCCCTTTTCTTTATAATATAATTATATTCAAAAATGTCCCAAACCATAACAACTCTCACCAAAACTATTATATTATTATTATTATTATTATTATTATTATTATTATTATTATTATTATTATTATTATATTTTATTCACTAAGAAACTCTAATTGAGACACCCAAGTAATTCTGCATAAACCCTAAAATTTTCATAACAATCAGAATCAGGATCAGGGCCCCTAAAACTCAAAAGGGGTATTCCCTACTTAACGATTATCCTTATAACTCGTTGTAAAATACGAGATTCTTCGATCCGTTGACTCAGCTAACCTACAAACACACGTGGCAACCATATGATAAAAAGTAACCCGTCGCACCACGCGACAGGCGCATATGTTCCTGTCACAACACGCGGGGGAACCATTTTTCAAGTATAAATAGAGGGGTGTGGGACTTGATTTCCTGCGTTCGTTCAACGTTCAAATTCATTTCGTACGTCTAGATATTCACAGTTTACTACCAAACACACACTAGCTCGAATTTTGCTACGATACCGGGTATTAACTCAATCGTTGCTACGATTCAATGTCCGATCGATTGAAACTATCCGATGGATGTTTAAGCGCTATCCTTTGTCATTAGTCGTGATTCCGACAGAATGTTTGAGTACCACCCGAACTCGGGGAATACTCTGTCATTCGTTGTGAATCCGATGGATGGTTAAGTGATTGCACTTTGTCATTCGTTGTGAGGGTTTTAATCTCGTGAGTTATCGTAATTGATGTATTAAGTTACTTACCTAGTTCGTGTACACTAGGTTACAAGGCTAAATCAATAGGCTAAGCTCTGCCTGTATAAATCTGCAATATATCAAGGCTTATCTGTAGACTAAACTTTGCCCGTATAAATCTGCATGCTTATAATGTGAGTTATTCTTCTTTTTACCAAATTTAATTTCAAAAGCATGTTTATTTTCAAGGTTATAATTACAGGGATTAAGTTTATGTAATCACCATATTACAGCCGGTATGTGGGGTATTGTGCACATTACTGCTTTTTATCACTTTAGGTGGGCGAGCCTAAAATTTGTGATACTCGTCACTATTGAGGCAGCCAATAGTGGTATGACCACAGTCACCGAAACGAGTCGATGACAAATACTGTGGGTAGTTGGTTGATATAGAAACATTGTAATCTCCCTTAATACTGTAAATTATAACAAACGTGTCGTTTTAGTAAAATGAATGAACTCACTCAATATTTCCCGCTGACAAAACCTTTTTAAAACGCGTTTCATGTAATTACAGTAGATTGGAGTAAAAGATGGATACGGCACTGAAAGGCTTCAAGAAGTGGCTTATTTTATTAAATCAAATTAAGATATATTGTTTTATGTAATCCAATTTATCTTTATTAAAGCTACCATTGTAAAACATGGGTTTATCCCATCTATTAAATAAATAAAATCCGGTGTTTTCTAAACTCTGATATTTTTCCTAACTCACGGTCCTGATGAAATTTCCGCTGCAACGTTTTCAAATTAAATCACCGGTACCACTGGGCTGTTCGCGGCTCCCGATTTCATCCAGAGTGGGTCGGGGGTCGTGACAGAAGGTGGTATCAGAGCCACTGCTTTAAGCCTATAAGTGTTGTGATAATAATACCTAAGTTTATATAAAAGAGTTAGGAGATTGCTATTAACTGGTAGCACACATGATAGCATTTAGACTTGAACTTAAGAAAAGTTGCCTTAGTATCAGCTTCGAGATAATCTAAGTACTTGTGTAAATAAAGTATGATGGGTTTTGATATACCATAAGAATGGTAATTAGAATATTGCAAGATATGATAAATAAGCAAGAATTAATAGTAATTATTGCTTAGTGATATTACTTGGTCTAGAATAAGATATGTTACGGGAATACAAATTTCCCTAATTCTGGATAATAGCCTAATAAAAGAGGCACTTTTAAAAATACTATTTTGGGAAATATAAAATTCTTCTCCGACAAGACTGGGTATGATGTAGCAGACTCTCCAGCTTGTCCGGATATACTGAGGTTACCTCTCCAGGCGCGAACAGGATAAGACAGGGTATGTAATATGTCAAACGAGTGAAAAATTTCCCTAAATAGTATCATGATATGATATTTGACTTGTTTTTGGAAATATGAATCTGTTAAATACATTGACTTTATAGAAGATATGTATATTACAGCATGTGAAATATATGATTATATAGATATGAATATCTATAAGGAATTCCAAAAGTCAATTAGGAATAAAGCACAAGCATATGTGTCTAGATTTCTTTATTAGGAATTTCTTTTCCGATATCAAACATTATTTCATTTGATCATCTGTCTCATAACTCATGCGACAAAATAAACAATGGAAACTCTTTAAGTTGGGACACCATCAAAAGTATAAGAATTTCCAATGCATTACCATAAACTATTAACGCAAGTAAGAAGAATGAAAAGTTGTGCTAATGCACAAGAAATTACATGAAACTTAAAATTTTACGTCCACAGACGTTGAAGTATATCACACACGACTTTCGAGGCAAAACCTTTTGAAAATATAGTTGGGCACAATGGCAACAAGGCTAATCCCGTCGGTGGAAAAGCTACTAATTAAAAAGCAGCATTTTGTCACATGATCCTACAAACGACATAAATATCGCTGAGGTGCGTTGTAACAAGATTTCACAACCATCAGTGCACAGTCTAATCAGATTCATAATTTTTATCACTGCAAAAGGAGTCACATACCTTTTCAAAATTCCCTATTTCATTTTATTCAACATTCCCTGGTAATGTCACTTAACAACGGTTATTACACAAAATTCCATATAAAGTTCTTATACTTCTTTCGTTGAAATTCTGACTTCTGCATATCATAAGTAGACTTTCGTATTACTACTTCCCCTTAATGGTCACCATACCATGAGAATTTCTTTCATAGTAGCGAATATTGATCTATTTCATTTCTTGGTAAATCCACACGTTACACTTGCACTGTTTATTACGCATGTGGTTTGTTTGATTTATGAAGACCACTGGAGGACTTCATTCCGATTTGTTATTTTATTAAAAATATCATTCCGCTTTTTGCACTATGAACCGTATTATTGCAAAACAGTGATTCTTTGATATCGAGTCAATGAATTTTGTTAAACTAGTAAGGTGAAGAATTTATGTTTTTATATATATATGTATAAAATTATGTTTGAGGTATACTCTCATTTAAAGTTTATGTTTAGTTATTTATTATTGGTAATTAATATTCGTTTTATTATTAGTAATAATATATTAATAGTAACAGTATTATTATTATTTTTGGTACTAGAGTTATTATCAAGGGCAGGTATTGGATAGCCTAGCCTTAGTTAGGCATGGACTGATCACCTATGCTTAAACAAGGCAACACTAACCAATATCCAACCATAATAATAACTAGTTAATGTATATAAATTAAAGTCATCATACTTATTTAGTAAATTTGAATTATATGTAAAAATATTTTATATATGTATATAAATATATATACTTTGTACTGTAAGGAGAAGTCATATTTTCATAAAGCAATACAAGAATTAGAAGGACGAATAAAATTATATAAATAATTATCTATCACATGTTTTGTGGTAACTATGTACCGTAACGCTCTGGCAAGAAAATGATCATATAAGAATAATATAGTAGTCATCAACTACATTGGATTAGGGGAACATTGTAATATATAAGAATATTCCCCGTTTTCACTTATTTACAACATTTGTAAATACATTCACAACGTTATATGATTTCAAAATGAAAATAAGTAATCACATAGAGTCGACCCATTAAATGTTATATATTTACAAAATATTTTACAACTACTTTTGTACAATAAATATTTTACACCTTTATTTACAACTTTCATTTAACGTTATAAATAATAGTGATTTCTTAAAAAAATGTGTAACAAATAATATATATTATTTATATAAGATACGGTTCAGATAGGGATACAAATAATATATATTACATTTGCTTTACAAATATAATATAAATGTTGGTCATGCCAAAACAACTTGTTCTTATTATATTTTGATCTCTAGGACATAGTATGAAAAATATGGTCACTAATAGTGTACTATCACATTGTTTCGCAAATTAAAATAACTTGGAACTCTAATACACTAACTCTATTGTCTTTTGGTGTATCTTTACAATTCACTTATTTCAACACTTTAATTTTCTCATATCATAAATATTTGACAAATCATTTTTCATACTTTTATTTCATTTAGAACCTATCAATTTTAAGTCTTCCTCAGTAGCTAATCAAAGTAGGCTTTATTTTGAAAAAAAAATTCTAAAATTCTTTCACATTCATTTTAAATATTTATTGATCATATATCTTTTGGCTTGAACCTAGTCATTTTGGAAATTATATCGTTTCATCTCATTCGTTTGTCATCGATTTCTTGAACTAATTCAGTTGAACCATTGAATCCTACTTATGGTACAACTCGTATTCACAAAAATTTGATATTTTGATTCTGTGTCATCTACTTTAAATATTATTTTATTGACTAAAATATGACATAAGTCTAAAAGAAATATCGTAACCCAAATCTCGAGGACGAGATTTAAAACAAGGTGGGGAGAATGTAACATTCCTAATTTTATCATATAAATTATAGGTTTGGTTAAATTTATTAACCACTAGTAATTAGTAAATAGTTTATTTTTAATAAAATTATTCAACCCAAATAGTTTTAAACACTATTTTATATAGTTGGTTGAAATAAATAATTGTCCTGTATATGGGTCACCTTTCTAAAATAAAATAAAAGTATATAAAAACTTATATAATTAGACGGGTAGATTACAAGTAAGTTGAAGATTAGAAATATAAAGTATTTAGACGGGCCTAGTAACCGTTTAATAGTTAAATTATAAAAATACATTATATATGAACCTACTCTGTTTTTAATGAAACTTGGTTCAAAACGTAGATATAAATATTCTCGTTCTAATAACATATTTATTATTTTTTTAAAACGTCATATTTTAGAAATTATACACGCCAAATAAGTAAAGTGGTTAAAATTAATAATAATAATAATCAAATAAATGGATACATATGAAATTAAAGGAACTGTCATGTCCTCTCACATGTTTCGTGTCCTATCACCTATTTCATGTCCCACTTCCATTTTGTGTCCCATTATATTATATTATATTATATTATATTATATTATATTATATTATATTATATTATATTATATTATATATATAATAATAATAATAATAATAATCATTTAACAATAGGGAATAACATATTTACATATAATAAAATAAAAGAAAAATCAAAAGATAAACATTAGGTTCAGATGATACGTGTATATTTTAATAATCAACAAATATTCATTAGTCATTAGATTCATTAAATGAAGGAATGAACGTGTACAGGAGACGTGTCCCCTCAAAACGTAAACACCAAGAAAAATTCAAGTATATATATAAGAAGTTGAAAAGCCATTTGAAATGCTCAGACCCTTCCTTCTTTCATTCGCCCTTTTCTCTCTCTAGTTCTATTTTATTTTCTTATTTTCACCTACCTAATAATAAGGTTCTGCCCCGTTTTAAGTGTTTAAACTCCCGGTCACCGCTACCCTTTCCGATTGATCTGAGCCTCATAACATATGTCAGGGCTCTGCCCGACTAAGTTGTTGGGATTCGGTCTCAAGACATCGGGACTAGGTTGAATTAGGGGTACTATACTTAACATGAGTACAAATATATATATCTATATATTTTTATAGCTCAAAAGTTATACCCAAAATTTATACCAGGAGGCTTTCTAGTTGAACCCTAAAGTTACAAAGTGGGTCCATTCTCTTTTCTCATTATTTTATTCCCCTTTTCTTTATAATATAATTATATTCAAAAATGTCCCAAACCATAACAACTCTCACCAAAACTATTATATTTTTATTATTATTATTATTATTATTATTATTATTATTATATTTTATTCACTAAGAAACTCTAATTGAGACACCCAAGTAATTCTGCATAAACCCTAAAATTTTCATAACAATCAGAATCAGGATCAGGGCCCCTAAAACTCAAAAGGGGTATTCCCTACTTAACGATTATCCTTATAACTCGTTGTAAAATACGAGATTCTTCGATCCGTCGACTCAGCTAACCTACAAACACACGTGGCAACCATATGATAAAAAGTAACCCGTCGCGCCACGCGACAGGCGCATATGTTCCTGTCGCGACACGCGGGGGAACCATTTTTCAAGTATAAATAAAGGGGTGTCGGACTTGATTTCCTGCGTTCGTTCGACGTTCAAACACACACTAGCTCGAATTCTGCTACGATACCGGGTATTAACTCAATCGCTGCTACGATTCAATGTCCGATCGATTGAAACTATCTGATGGATGTTTAAGTGCTATCCTTTGTCATTAGTCGTGATTCCGACAGAATGTTTGAGTACCACGCGAACTCGGGAAATACTCTATCATTCGTTGTGAATCCGATGGATGTTTAAGTGATGGCACTTTGTCATTCGTTGTGAGGGTTTTAATCTCGTGAGTTATCGTAATTGCTGTATTAAGTTACTTACCTAGTTCGTGTACACTAGGTTACAAGGCTAAATCAATAGGCTAAGCTCTGCCTGTATAAATCTGCAATATATCAAGGCTTATCTGTAGACTAAACTTTGCCCGTATAAATCTGCATGCTTATAATGTGAGTCATTCTTCTTTTTACCAAATTTGATTTCAAAAGCATGTTTATTTTCAAAGTTATAATTACAGGGATTAAGTTTATGTAATCACCATATTACAGCCGATATGTGGGGTATTGTGCACATTACTGCTTTTTATCACTTTAGGTGGGCGAGCCTAAAATTTGTGATACTCGTCACTATTGGGGCAGCCAATAGTGGTATGACTACAGTCACCGAAACGAGTCGATGACAAATACTGTGGGTAATTGGTTGATATAGAAACATTGTAATCTCCCTTAATACTGTAAATTATAACAAACGTGTCGTTTTAGTAAAATGAATGAACTCACTCAGTATTTCCCGCTGACAAAACCTTTTTAAAACGCGTTTCAGGTAATTACAGTAGATTGGAGTAAGAGATGGATACGGCACTGAAAGGCTTCAAGAAGTGGCTTATTTTATTAAATCAAATTAAGAAATATTGTTTTATGTAATCCAATTTATCTTTATTAAAGCTACCATTGTAAAACATGGGTTTATCCCATCTATTAAATAAATAAAATCCGGTGTTTTCTAAACTCTGATATTTTTCCTAACTCACGGTCCTGATGAAATTTCCGCTGCAACGTTTTCAAATTAAATCACCGGTACCACTGGGCTGTTCGCGGCTCCCGATTCCGTCCAGAGTGGGTCGAGGGTCGTGACATTAGTAAATATCGTGTTTTATAAATTTAAAACTTGAATAAAAAAAAGTGTTAAAGGGCTTAAAATATACACCTAATATATATAACACTCCGACATGCATCAAGTTTTTGGCGCCGTTGCCGGGGACACAAGGATTTTAAGAAAGTTAGGAATCAACGGCCTAATCGTTTTTCTTATTTTTCAATTTTTTTTAGGATTTTTCTTAGTTTTTCAGCTTCTGCAGAACTCAGCATGGGCCGTGCCCGCTGAACACGCCCCGTGCCCAATCATTGGAACTGGCAATCCTGTTTTAAGTCAGACAGTAGCTGAACACGAGGCCGTGCCCACTCAACACGCCCCCGTGTCCAAGATTCAGTTACTGAAAACAGAACCGTAAGATCCCGACGGTTGGTAATTTCTGACACAAACATGAGTGATACTGATACTTTTTACTTTCGGCACTCTTATGGTACTACGTGGTGTCAATTATGTGGTGGTAACCATAAGGAATCAGAATGTTATTTTCTAAATTATAAGCCCCACTATATAGACCCATCGTTTCCTTGTATCCTTAAGAGGGGCGGAAGTAAAAATAATCCATATCTCTCCCTTGAATGCTCCCAACCAGATTTTCTAGGAGAAATGCTTCTCGATTAATTATTTCAATTAGAAGATCTAATTATTAATTGGTTAAAAGAACTTAGGAAAGATTTCAATGATCTTTTCCAAGACGATAACCAAGAAGAAGGGTTGGAAACGCATTCAAACAACTTCGTTGTTTCCGACGATACTTTTAACTCTAGTGAGGACTTGAGCGATAGTCGTCCCTGTGTCGATTGTGCCGTGAAGGACTCCCCATCGACTTCGTTCGATGCATACATAGACCTGAGCGATTCGACATGCACCTTCTTTAACGAGAGCCCGGGAAAGGGTTGGACTTGTCCACCTACATATAGCATAGGAATCACCCTCACCGACAACCTCTTGCGTTCTCATCTTAATCTAGAACAATTAAGGTATCTTAGGCACTTTGGGGTTGTTCCATCCAGTAAGGAACCGCCCGATCCGGAAAAGTTCCTTGAAAATAAACAAACTTCATAGACAGCCTCTAGACACGGGGTCGTGTCCAGGTCAGCACGCCCCCGTGTCCACCCAAAGATTCCCTTCTGATTTTATCAGAATACGGACAAGAATGTGTCAGGATTCCCTCTGCACACGGGGTCGTGTCCAGCCGACACGGGGCCGTGCGCAACGTACTGTCGTTTTCTATAAATGCAGCCAAGAATCCTGCACATTTGAACCATTCCAGGAACAGAGATTTGGGGAATATTCTCACATACCATCCTAGGTATTTTCTAAAAGAAGTTTCTCAACTATCTTCTTGTCCTTTCCTCTTTTATCCACTATCATCTTCTTCAATTTTTCTCATACTTCCATTAAAGCTTGAACCTTCCATAAAAGCTTGAACCTTCCATAATTTCAAGCCTTATTGTGATGTTTGTTAGATTTTTGTTCAAGGAATCTTGTTAAAAATAAGTTCTACAACATGTTTTGAGTTGTTTAAGTTAAAAATGCTTTAAAAATTATGAAAACAATTTGAAACTCCAAGATTCCTTGATCCTAAATCCTGCAGATATCTGAACACGGGGTCGTGTTCGCTGAACACGGGGCCGTGTCCGAAGTACTGGTCCCATAAAATTGAACTATTTTCAGTATGTTTTCTCAGAATGGCAAGCAGAACAAGCGGAAACTCTTCGTCGCATTCCAGAAACAACCGGCAGGGGAGAAGATCATCAACGGTTGAAGATTCTCTTGTAAACTATGTTTACTCCCTAAGAGAAGCCCTTGATGAAATGACAAGTGTGGAAGAGGCATTGGTTGACCGTATTAATCATTTGACGGTGGGACTAGAAGGATGTCTCCGGGAAGTCAGCCTTTTGCACCAAAGGTTGAACTTTCTCGCCTCTCCTCCTTTGGTGCCAATTATCATCCAAAGGGCATGGAATGTGATGCCGGAAGTCATCATTCCGGCTGAATGGTACGTCCTACATCTGGAGCCCCCTCGAGACATACTACAAGGGGTTCCGATTGGTGTCGCTCCTCCTCCACAAGATGTTGAGGAACATGAAGCCGCCTCCCTTCTCCCGAGGGAGATAGAAGAATGGCTCTAGCAACATCTACGGGACACCGTTCGGCTTGGAGTTCTACAAGGCTTTTTAAACCGGAAATCTATTTCCGGAATTTTGGTTCTTATTATAGAAGTAGGGCTCCTTAGGAAGATTTTACGGATCACTTGACCTATCTAATATTAGGACTTTTAACTTTTATTTTCTGCTTTATTTTTCATTTTTAGGACTAATATGTAATTCTCTCTATGACTTAATGAATGATGGTTTTAGTTAATTTGGTGTTTGGATGGTGTTGAAATGAATAAAACACACTTGAGATGACAAAGGATACAAGGGAAACTTGAACCAGCACCCCATGCAGGAAAACGGAGCCGTCCGGCGAAATTCTTCGTTTACAGTAAGCTCGGCACGGGCCGTGTCCACCCAACACGGCCCCGTGCTGCACAGTCTGCAGAAAAGACCCAGTTCAGGTAACTGGACACGGGCCGTGTTCACCCAACACGCCCCCGTGTCCAGGCTTCTGTTTCTCTTGATTAAATTCTGTTACTGGCACTTGAACACGGGGCCATGCCCGGACAACACGGGGCCGTGTTCAGCGCCCAGTAACACAAAATTTTTGCTTTTTACACCTTTTTACACATTCAATCAACCTAAAAAATTATTTTTGGGACACATTGAGGACAATGTGTAATTTAAGTGTGTGGGGGGGGGGGGGGGGATGCTAAAACCTTGAATCTTGCAAGTCCTAAATACAAGCCTTACACAAAACTCTATTGTAACCGCTAATCACCCCAAATTTTTTCAATTTTTTTTTGTCTAGGTTTAACGTGGGAATTTCAAGTTCTAAAAAGGTTATATTTTTACAAATTTACAACCGATAGCGTCGTGATAAAAAGAACCAACATAAGAAAATTATGAAAAGGCATGACAAGCTTAGTTAAAATTTAATTATATATACTTGATCACATAAAAACCCATTCCCACAAAAGTGAGTTTTGAGCCTTTATTGAGCATACAATTATATATCATTAAACTAAATGCTCATTTTTCGTTTCTTGTGTGAATAGCCGCTTGTTTCTTACGACTCTAGAACTTGCCACGACGATACATTCCCGGTCCTTACCAACTTAAACCCGAGTAAGTAAGTGATGGAGGCATTAGGACTAACCCTTTTTATTTCTACATCATTATTTTTTTTACCACCTACCCAAAATCCCCCTAGTTAGCCCCTTTGAGCCTAAACCTTTTCATTTCAAAACCCAAACCAAACACCCTTTTACCCACCAATTTTTTTTTTTCATTTTTTACCCTTTGTTTTAGTAACTAGCTCGGTTTTTCGTATGACTTTACAAAAAAAAAACAAATAAACAAACAAGTTGATCAAAAATAACTTTGTTTGAATAATAGCTTCATCAAATATATATATATATATATATATATAGAGGCCGGTTATCATACAAATCCTCTAATCGTACATTATGTACGCGTCGTCTACAACCGTCGGATCATCTTTTTTAAACAGCGCCTTTTTCTATTAAATTTATCAACATATGATTCATAAAAAAGTAACCGCCAAGGTTAAAAACGTCAAATTTAAGATCAAAACACCTGATACGGCAAACAAAACCTCAAAAATCATAACGAAAGATCGTAAATCAAAAACAAAGACGAAATTATAACAATTAACAAAAAATCGATCGATTCTTATTCACCAAATCTTTCGATTCCTATTCATCAAATGAACTTCTGATAAATTTAGAAATTCTGTATGCACTGACTATCGAAGAAGATGATGCAGTTTGACGAATCATGTGCGAAAACGTCCACAATACAAGTGCGAAAACTGCAGTTTGATGCAGTTTCATATAGTTTGCGAATTTCATATGATGCATATGCGATATCAGTAAAAAAGTTAAGAATTATTTGAGATTTCATATAGTTTGCGAATTTCAGGATAATGCACATGCGTTTTCAAACACTTACAAAATCTCTTCATATAGTTTGCGATTTTAGATAAATTACAAATGCGATATCATAGAAAATGATATTTAAATGTATGTTTCTTACAGTTTGCGAATTACTTTCAAATCAAGTGCGATTTCGTATAAGGAAGAGTGCAAAAAAAAAAAAAATTTTAAAAATACTTTGTAATAAAAAATACAAAAAAAATAAAACAAACTACCAATCTTAAAAACTACAAATGATATTATTTTATATACAAAAACTTAATTTATTAACGATGTGACTATAATTTGACATGTAATGATGAGTTTTACAATGAATACTACTGAACTTACCACCCTACCTATATAATAAATTTACTATATTAATATAAAAAACCTTGATAACTACCTTCCATATTAAGACATAGAAGACCAAATAAAACACACACAAAGACACAGACAACAAAAATGGCATCTGAAGATATAGAAAAAATCAAAAACATTGCAATCAAAGAGCTATTTTCAAGCACTGATGTCACATCTTCTCATCTGATTCTTGATGTGCAGGGCAAAATCCTTGAACAAATCAAGAACAATCAAGAAGTATGGGAAAAGCTACTTCAAGAACCACCATCAACATTCAGAGACAGAGCTTTGGATCACCTAAAGGAGCAATCTCGATCTGATGACTTGGCCTTCTCTTTCCTAACAGATGCTCTGAACACTGTGAAGGAGAAGATGAAGTTCAGCTCTTCTGCACGTGACAAAATCATTCTCTTCAAGTAACTAATTTATATTTTTAATCCTTTTGTGGTTGTGGCTGTGTTAGACAATAACTATTATTTTGGATATATGTTTTGAACAAATCTTATGCTTTAATATAATTTCAAATCGCATGAATGAATAAGGGATCTTTGCCACAATAACATAAAAAATACAAGATAACTCAAAAATCGCATGTATTAGACGAGAAATCGCATGTGAAAAATCATATAAAGTAAATATAAAACTGATGCATATAAAATCGCATGTTTATACTACTAAAATCGCATGTGAAAAATGATATACATAAATGACTTTGTCTTTGTCGTCTCAAACCATCTTCAATCTGGACACCCTTCTTCTTCTTTTTTTGCTGTTTACCTTGTTGTTTGCCTTTCAGCTCCTCGCAAGTCCGAATGTCATGACCTTTTTCATTGCATACACTACATGTCCTTGACCTTTTCCCTTTGCGGCTGATCATTTGTTCCTTCTTAGATAAAATCCTTCTATGCGAGCCGTGGCCTTTGTTTCTTATACCAGCCGGCACACGAACAGTAGGGGGGGCATTAGTTACTGGTTGTTGATAACCAATCAACTTTGAAAATCGGTCAAATTTTGGATCAAGTTGCTTGGTTATTCGACTCTGTTCAACTCTCTCTTTAAGCTGCATCATTTGATCACTCACTAAAACAAGTTGATCAAGGTCGGAAATCAAATTACTAACCAAATACTCCCCTGTATGAATGATTTCACGAGCAATCCGTTTAGCCTTGTGTTGCACATCCTTGCCACCCACATTTAAATTGTACTTCACATTCAACTCATTCGGCACCACATCCTTCGTCCATCTCTTCATAACATATTTGTTTGGTATTTCTTTAACACCAAACATCTTGAAAAGAAAATAGATGTGTTTGCATAGCAGCCCATACTGCTCAAAACGCAAACAGCTACACTGTGCAGTTACATCACTTTCAAGATTCTTAAACCACACCTAGCAAAAAATAACCAAAAAAAAAAAAAAAAAAGATTTAAAATCGCATGTATAAAGATAACAATTTCGCATGTTTAAATAATCATGTAATTAATTAAATTAATATCGCATATGGAACATAACAATTTCGCAAATCTAAAAAAGTTAATGTAAAGTAAATAACCTAAAATCGCATATGTAATGTAAATAATTCGCATATTTAAAAAAAATGAAAAATACCTCCAATAAACCATCACCATGTGCTGTAAAGTCCTTCAATAATATTCTGATACGTGGACCTTCAACTTTGGTGTCCATCGGCAAACATTCGGAGATTGTTCCATGAATCTCTGATTGCTGATCAAAAAATATAGACCTGGTGTAGATCTTAGCAGCATCTTTTTCCAATGTAGTTCGACTCCAATCAGCTGGCTCAGTATATCTTGAAATATGATCATTTTTTCTATGATTGAACCTTTGAACATCCATTGCCCCATCAAAATGGTTCATAAACTCTACGAGTGTGAGTTGTGAATTAGCAACCTGACAAAAAAAGTGGTTCTCACTCTCTGATCTTGAAGTTGTTCTCATAAGACCTGACATTGGCTCCTGCCGGTAAAAAGCCGAAATCCACATGGATCTCATCCCAAACATATCATCAATCCATTTGTTTTCAGTAAGACCAAACTCAATCATCACCAACTTCCACTGTCTCTCGAATTCTTCGGGCTCAATCGAATCGGTCCAAACAATGTCGCACATTCTCCTTTTAAACTCGTCATTATTGCACAACTCGTGCCCAACCTTTAACAATAAATGCATTTTATATCAGTCTATTACAAAAACCTATAATAATAAAAAATAACACCAACAAAAACACAAAAATGTTACATGCTCTACCTTATCTGCCACTTTTTTCATAATGTGCCACATACACAATCTGTGTCTGCTACTAGGGAAAACCTCCTCAATAGCCTGTTTCATAGCAGGGTCTTGATCCGTCACTACAACATTAGGTTGCCGACCAAATGACTTTAAAAATGAATTTAGAAGCCATTTATATGATTCAATACTCTCTGATGCCAACAACCCAGCTGAGAGTGTTACATTCCGACAGTGGTTGTCAATGCCTGTGAACGGAACAAACACCATCTTGTACCTAAACAACAAATGCGAAATCACGTTTATTATATGCGAAATAATGAAAATCAAATGCGAAACCAGGAGAAAAAAGGCATGCGATATATTCAATACAACTCTGTTTTCTACACATGCGATATTGAACCCTGATTAGCAGACAAAACATGCGAAAAATCAGTAACATTGTCTTTTGAAACAGTTACCTGTTTGTCTTGAAGGTTGCATCGAACGATATCACATCGCCAAATTCCATATAGTTAAGCTTGCATAAACCATCAGCCCAGAACAACCCAGTTAAACGTTTGCCATCATCAACAGAGTATTCAAACGAATAATCAGCTAAATATTCTTTTTTGTCAGTCATCCTATTTATAACCATGTCAGCGTCATACTCTCCTATATAGCTGTTTATCCGCTTCCTAAAATTTTAGCAATCATCAACTGTGGCTCCAACGTTCTCGAAACCACCATAACGTTTCCTCATTATATGGAAAGCTTTGACAGGACCAAGGTTTAAAGTGCCTAGCTCCCATACCATCTCCTCCTGTACATCTGACAATTGTCTATAAGCTGGGAGCATGTGAATGTCATTTTCACAAACAAACTTATGGTTATGACCATCAACAAATCTCTTGACTGTATATAATCTACCGTCCACAGTGCAAATCATAAGTTGAGCTTTGCATCCAGTCCTAATAGTCCCCCTTTTCCTTGTTTTGAATTGCTTTTTTGCCTTGGAATTGCCATCAATACACACAGGCTTATGTCCCTCTTTAGAACAAACCAAATACTTAGTTTTGATTATACCACCGCTGTATACTTCGCCACCTTTCCGAATAGAAAAACCAGCTAACTTAGCATATGATTGATAAAACGCATATGCTTGTTCAATGGAGGTAAATTGCATTCCAACAACAGGTGTAGCTGATGCCTGAACCTCCGGAGTGTAAACCCTTTCATCTACATGAATCAAAATAAAAAACATAAAAAAGTCATATAAAACACATGCGAATTAACTGATCAATAACATGCGAAATGATGATATTGAATAATTGAATTACATGTGCGATTTATTATATAATCAAATGCGAAATTTACAAAAAACAAACCAAATGCGAATTGTATAAAGTACTAACATGCGAAATTAACATGTTGTTCTCAAAAAAAATACAAAGGTGAAATCAAAAACATTCAAGCTAGAAAAAAATCAGCAATGCTACGGTTAACCAAAAAACAATTATACGAACAATTTAGATATCTGAATTAACATAATTACCAATAGAAATCTCGTTTGCAGCACTTGAACTTGAAACTGGAATTGGAATTGGATTTGCAGGTCGCGGATTTAAAACATCCTCAATCGAAACTCTCTGATACGCAGATAATTGAGCATGATCACCGATCGGTCGATTTTCTTCAAAATCATCTTCTGTTCGTCCAGTGCTACTCTGTGGATCCATCGAAAATAGACAAATTGAATTAAACCCTAACACGTACGACCGAAAACTGCAAATTGTGAATTATGGAAAATTTGAAACTGATTTGAATAATAATTACCGGGATATCAGTGTAACGAACTTCTCGCTGAATGAACGAAGAGACGAATTTGCCCTCTAATGGTTATGTTAATTGTCTGATTTAACCTTCTTAAACTAACCTGAATCGGGACACGTGTACGGCTCACAATATAGCGTACATAATGTATGATAACCATATTTGTACCATACTCTTTACCTATATATATATATATAAAGTCTTACGAAAACCGATGCTCGTTACGCTTTTCGCCCTTTTTCTACTAACCACTAACCCAACCAGCTACCTTTAACCCAAGCCTAACCCTTCACCCAAAAAGTCCTCTTGATATTTACAAATGTATATAGTTAAAAAGGAGGAGTATTGATTGCTTGGCAAGCCTATGGTAGGAGTAAGTTCCATGGCGCTTTCGAGTGATCCACTAAAATACATTTTCGGCCGAGTGTTGAGTGATCCCCGTGAGGTATGTGAACTTGTATATAAATAGAATTTTAAAGAGGAATGTTATGCCCTAATAAGTAATTTCTCTTATGAAAAGTTTTAAATAAATCATGACGAATACGATTGTAAATAAATAAAAATAAAACTAAATAAAGAATCTTGGAAATCCCGACACTCTATGACAAGCCCAAAAACCTTCTTCTCTACCCATTCCATTTGGGTGTGTAAAGCCACATTATAAAGAGTTTTGCTTGAGGATGTAACACCTCGAAATTTCATGTCCTATAATGTATTGACACGTGTCATAAGCTTTGAACGTGTGAAAGAATACTCTGGAAGGACTAAAGTTGACAAACAAAGAAAGTATGTGAATATAAGGGTTTAGAATGTCCACAATGGATAAATATACTTTACAATAACCATACATGATGTTTATACCCTTAAGCGAATGATTCATGGATCATACAAAGCTAATTGTGAAAGAAAGTGAGAGATTACAAACTACAGGGGTTAAATGTGTCAAAATGTTTAAAGTGTACCTCTGAGTGACCTTTTAGCAAACCCGAAGCTTTGTAATGATTAATTATTCTCATTAGAATGTATGATAAAAATTTCACCAAGTTTCGTTATAATATGAAAAAGTTATGATAAAATTCGTAGATGAGGGGTTAAAAGTGTCAACATTGAAATTTAAGACTTTTCGGTGATCGTATGAATAACCGGGGACCTAACAAAGTTAGTTTATGACTTGGAGTCCCTAAAAGTCAAGTTTGGGGGTTACTAGTGCAAGAAAGCATCTTAGAAATCAAGTTTGGAAGTTCGGGGCCAAATGTGTCATTTTTGGAAAGTTATGTTTTGCTGACCAGGTCCTTACGGACCGTAAGGCTGGACCCTTACGGTCCGTAAGCAGTGCCCAGATGCAGAAACTCGTTTAAAATGGTTGTTCAGCCTTGCAAACGACTTATCTTGCCCTTTAACATCACCAAAGGCCGCCTAAACTGAATTTTAGACCTTAGGGACACTTGTTACTGATCCATGATCAGTTATAGCATGATTTGTCATGATCTTGAGCATCCTAAACCACTATATAAAGCCACAATGTTGCAACATTGTGATCATTCATTCCATCTGCTTTCTTGGAGCTTCCTAGAGCATAAGAGCAGATCCAAGCCATCCCTAATAGTGCATTAGGCTTTGGTAAGTATGCTTAACCTTTCTTAGTTAAGTTTTTACCTAGTTTTAGCTTAAAAGTCAAACCGTCGTAATTAACGGTTGACTTCGCGATTAATCATTAACAGTCCAGTGATTAGTCAAATTGAAGGTAGTTATAAGTTGGTATTTAGGTGGGTAATAAACCCTTAAAAGGGCACCCCCTGATTCCCACTCTAACTAGATCAAATGTCGGGTCAAAGTTGTTTGGAAAAAGTCAACAGAACTATAATTTGCGAATTAACATGTAATTAGCAATGTAGAAGGCATGTAACCTATTTTATCACTCATATAACTTGGTAATAAGTATAAGAACTGGTCTAAGCTTGTTTGATCCGACAATTTTCTGTTTAGACCCGGTTCGGAACCGAAATTCGCAAAACTTTGACTTTTGCTTTGACTTCAGTTCTGACCCGATTTAGTATGATTTGGAAATGCCTTAGAGCTTCCTTAGGACCAGTTTACATGTTAGTATAACCCTCTGTGATTATACACCTTGGTTCATTAGTTATCCAATTAATATGCATGATTCCGTTAATTGCCTATATGTTGACCATTATGCCATTTTCACCATAAAACGTGATTTTTTAAAATGTAAAAGAGTAGAAGCCTTAGTTACTGATTTATAAACTTGCACCCAAAATTTGACATCAGTTTGAGGTGTAGATTGAGAGTTATGCTCATTAGCGTAATTAGAAAGCTTTTTATCGATTAAACGACATAATTAGCATATATCCTATTTAAATCCACTTTTTTATATCAAACTTTTTACCCACTGATATAATATAATATTTTGGGATTTTTGAAGATTTTTAATTAATTTTAGGTTGAGCATAACTTAGAGTCATAAGCTTAATTCGGTAATTGTCGGTTTTGCCCTTTTGGCCTATAAAATGAGTTTTACATATCTTTTTGACCCCAAACCTTTTGCTACTGATTTCATATGATAAATAAATTATTTTAAACCTTCTAGGATGATAAAAATATCAGCTTTCTATATAGAACCCGGAAACGGCTTCTAATCGCATTTTTAAACGTTTTTAACGCATAGTATGTACTAAAACTATTTTAAACATACAAGGTGTAGGTCCGGCTAGGGGAGGATCTAGTCGCCTAATCCTTGTATACTAACCACTCCGGTTGTGCGGAATCCAACCGAAATAGCAAACCGAGATAGAACACGCAATAACACGACACGCAAGTTTCAACGATTAACACCACTTGTATTAAACGTATGAAAGGTCCAGTTACAGCTCAATGTTTACAAATCAGTCTTGCAAACTCTCTCTAGTGTGTGTGTGTGTTTGCTATCTGTCTGAGTGTCTAACTATCGAAATGAACACAACACACGGGTATTTATACCCGAACACTGCAGGTCTGGTCGAAGGATCATGCAGACTGGTCGAAAGATCATCTTTCGACCCCAAACAGCTCGAATGATCAACATGAATCACGAAAGATGGGATCTTTCGTGGTCCATCTATCGAAGGTCATCTTTCGAGTACATCATCGAAGGATATAAGTGATCCTTCGATGACACATCCTTCGAACCAAACAAATTACAAACATAATGTTGACTGTTTGGCCAAGTCAAACCAGAAGGATGGTTGACTTGGTCAAACTTACAAGACTAACAAGACATCGTTTTACATTGTGACCGAATACAGACAAAGTGCAGACATAAGTGCACCAACAAACTCCCCCTTGGCTGTAGCTTTGTCTGGCTTATCAATAATCAGCTGTTGCTTTGTCTCGATCTTCGATCTTGTAAGTTCTCGTGTCTTCAAGTCTTTGACTTCTATTCAAGTCTTCAATGTCGGAGGATCTTCAAAGTCTTCACGTCTTGAAAGCAGAAAGTGTACCAACAAACTCCCCGTTTCATGTAGGAAGTGTGTTGACAAACTCCCCCTTAACATAAGCTCCCCCTTGAGTTATGCTCGTGAAAGTCTTTATCCTTATGAAGTGAGATCCTTGTGGTGTTGATGATGGTCAGCGGCAACTCGATCATCTTCATCATTTGAGTGCCTTCACGTCGTGTCTTCATTCCGAAGCTTGTCATCGACCATGTTCTCCTTGCCTTTAGAATCTGCACATGCAAGAAATCTAAACGCGTAATGAGAACAACTGCTTGGAATATCATAAGTAAACGACACACATGTGACCATTGTTTAAAAACAAACACCGTCCGACAGTTTGAAAGTTTAACAAATTTTATCAATTTCAATTTTAACTTTCAACGCTTGCAAATTTCGACCGTTTATGAAGATTTAGTCGTTTTCGGGTTTCGTTCAGGTTTCAGGTAACGAAGACTCGAGCTCCAACATCGTACGATCAAAAATAAAATAAAAATAAAATCTTTTTGGCTTTTTGAAAGTTTATATTAAAACACGCCTAAAATCTTTTTGGGTATTTTTGAATATTTTAAATGTAAAGACTGAAAGCAGTAAATAAATATATACAGACATTCTTTTTGCGAGTTTCGAGGGTAAGAGAATCATATCAGTGTACGGTCATGCCAAAACGCTCTCTTTGTTCAATTAGTTAACATTAAGATAAGCATCCTATAACAATTATCGGTATTGTTGTCCACTTAAGCTCAACTTATCATTTGTAATCATGGCGAGGGGATACGTTAAGGTATGATTTATACTTACCGACCGGTGTTCATCCACATCACGACACATTCCCGTATCAAGGTATGCACGAGGGTTCATCTTACCGGTGAGTATACCGATTATCATCTGTTTGACCGTATATGATGTGAGATACTCACTTATTTTGAATTTGAAAACAAGCCCTATGTGATATAATCACTTATTGATGAGGAACTTGGTTTTCGATGCATGAGGGCACAGGAGCAAGTCCGTGAACAGGTCAGTACTTTCGTACAGCAGAGAGACGAACTTGACACCCGGAAAGAATTTGTGATATATTATCACTTATTTGTTTGGACATGTGATTGTTGATCACTTATTGAGGTCGTATGCAATATGTACACGTATGTATAGTATCATGGAAGATCTAGACTTGCGTCCCCGTTATTTTTCGGTAAAAGATACAACCATGATACCCAGATGATAAGCAGCATAAAGACCGAATATCTCAGAAACTCGGCAATCTCTCAAACGAAATTTCGGTACTAAGACCATATGCCAATGAATGGTTCCCACCCAGTCTTCAGTCGATTTAAGTTTATATCACCCTGCACACTTTAAAATGATTGTGAGCCTACCGATACATCTTATATAGAGCTGCTTATCGTTTTTCATTTAAGGTTTAAAAGAGGTTTAGACAGACCACTGATGTACTATCATTTTCTCTTTTGCTCGCCAGGAAACTCATTTTTGCTTTTCTATTGTTTTTGTGTTTTTGAAATTTTTCAATGTTTTTGGATTTTCAAATTTTGGATTTACTCCCCCTAAAATCAATAAACTAAGACAAATTTAAAACACACAGGTATTTACAAAAATGATTTTCCGATGTTGGTTTTACTCTTGCTTGACCTTAATGCCGTTTACCAATAAAAGATAGTCAAATCTTGATTTGTCAAAAGCTTTGGTAAAAAGGTCGGCACGTTGGTCATCGGTGTGGACATAAGCAACATCGATTAGCCTTTTCTCAAAGCAATCACGTATGAAGTGATACTTAATGTCGATGTGCTTAGTCTTAGAATGCTGCACAGGATTTTTAGTGATCTGTAATGCAGCAGAATTATCAACGTAAATAGGAGTAGTTAGGAATTCAAAACCGTAGTCACGCATTTGCTGTTGTATCCACAGTACTTGGGAGCAACAACTTGAGGCAGCAATGTATTCAGCTTCGCATGTTGATGTAGCGACGCACGTCTGCTTCTTGCACTGCCATGTGACTAGGCGACTTCCTAAAAACTGACATCCAGCCGTTGTGGATTTGCCGTCGATTTTGCATCCGCCAAAATCAGAATCACTGAATGCGATCAAGTCAAAGTTATTATCCCTAGGGTACCACAGACCGGTGTCAGGGCAACCCTTCAAATAACGAAAAATCCTTTTTACAGCTGCAAGATGTGAGGCCTTCGGGTTCACTTGATATCTGGCAAGCAGGCACGTTGGGTACATTATATCTGGTCTTGATGCTGTGAGGTACATAAGAGATCCAATCATCGCGCGGTAGTATGAGGGGCTAACATCTTGACCCTTCAAGTCTGGAGTAATTCCGTGATTTTGTGGCAATGGGGTACCGATGGGCATTGCATCAGACATCTGGAACCGGCTCAAGATGTCACCAACATATTTAGTCTGATGGATGAATATCCCAGACTCTGTTTGTTGTACTTGTAGGCCCAAAAAGAAAGTCATTTCCCCCATAGCACTCATCTCGAATTTATCCTGCATTACACGCTCGAAATCCCTACACAAAACATCGTTAGTAGAACCAAATATAATATCATCAACGTATACCTGTACCAGTAGAAGATCTCCATCTTGTTCTTTGATGAAAAGAGTACAGTCGATAAGACCTCTGCGAAATCCATTCTCCAGCAGATAATTAGATAAGGTTGCGTACCAAGCTCGCGGTGCTTGATGTAGACCATATAGAGCTTTGTTGAGCAACCAAACCCGATCGGGATGGATAGGATCTTCAAAACCTGGAGGCTGCTCGACGTACACCTCTTCTTCTACCACACCATGTAAGAAAGCACTCTTCACGTCCATCTGGTATACCTTGAAACCTTTGAATGAGGCATAGGCCAGAAAGATCCGAATGGCTTCTAGACGTGCAACAGGTGCATACACTTCGTTGTAGTCGATTCCTTCAATCTGACGAAAACCTTGAACGACTAGCCTTGCTTTGTTCCGGATAACGATCCCACGGTCATCCTTTTTGCATTTAAACACCCAACGGGTACCAATCTTCTTGTATCCAGCAGGTTTCTCTACGAGTTTCCAGACACCCAGCTTCTGGAATTGTTGCAGTTCTTCCTGCATTGCTTCAACCCAAGAGCTATCTTTCAAAGCATCTTTCCAAGTTCTTGGCTCTTCCTGTGAGACATAACACGCGAAAGACCAATCATTCTGTTGACCAGATTCTCGGATAGTTGCATACAAGCCTGCATTGTTGTTGTTTTGCAACATGTTTCTTGTTTGAACGCCACTATGTACATTTCCGATGATGTTTTGTTGAGGATGGGTATTATGAATCCTTGTTTCTGGATTATCTTGAACTGGAATATTTGTACCCAGATTGTTGAGATTGAGATCAGCAATCAATTCAAGTCCCGGAATTGACGAAGAGGATGATGCAGAAGTTTCAGCTGTTCTAGGGACATCCACTGGAGGAGTACCCTCTGAAATACCGTGTACAGCTGTAGGAACTTCTTGTTCTGCATCTATAAATTCGTCATCCTCTGAAGATTCGTGCAATTCGGAAGCATCTTGAAAATCCTCATTGTCGAGAGCATTGTTGTTCACTGAAGATGGTTCTTGATTGACAATAATGGGACGAACCAACGGTGAATCAGTTGCGTTGTCACTCTCGAAAAACATCCTTGCCGCAGCACTTTCTTCAACGGCTCCAACATTGATCGAATTGAAAAAGTCATCGTACTCAAACATCCAAGGCTGACCAGGATTTCTGACTGGTAAAGTGTGCCTTTGTACTCTGACTTCAGACCATTCCTCGACCCTTTTAGTCTCTAGATTCCAGACTCTTAAGTTTGGGGTGGAATACCCAAGAAAGTATCCCTCGATTGATCTTGCCCCAAACTTTCCCTGAGGATCGATAATTGTGCAAGGAGCTCCAAACGGTTCAAGATAAGACAAGTCTGGTTTCCGTTTGTTGATAAGCTCAAAGCAGGTCTTGTTGTGTCTTTTGACTGTAAGGACTCGGTTCAAAGTATAGCATGCAGAGGATACAGCTTCAGTCCAGAATGGAATGGGCAGCTGCGACTCTACCAACATAGTCCTAGCAGTCTCGATCAATGTGCGGTTTTTACGTTCAGCGACGCCATTCTGTTGAGGAGTATAAGCTGCACTAAATTCGTGAAGAATACCTTTTGAAATGCAAAACTCCGCCATGGCATGATTTTTGAATTCAGTACCATTGTCGCTACGTATCCGCCTAACCTTCAAGTTGTAAAGATTCTCAATCTGAATGATCAAGTTTTTAATAATACCGAAGGTTTCACTCTTGTGTGCCATGAACGCCACCCACGAAAATCTTGAATAATCATCAGTAATCACGAGGCAATATTGATCATTCCTAATGCTTTTGTGCTTGACAGGACCGAACAAATCCATGTGCAAACGTTCAAGAGGAACAGCCACCGTGTTGACTTTCTTTGTGGGGTGTCGCTTCTTCGTTTGTTTTCCTTTCTGGCACGAAACACAGACGTCTTGAAGATAGAAATTTTTAAGAGGAACACCATTCACCAATTCATTTGACACCAAATGATTCATTTTGCGTAAGTGAATGTGACCCATTCGTCTGTGCCAAGAGATTGTGTCTTTTTCTGTGGCTTTTGAAACGAAACATGTTGCTTGTGCAGACGTTGTGATAGCTTGGCTCATATCAAGGACATACAGATCATTTATCCTTGGAGCCGACAAGAGAATCCATTCTTTTGGAATTTTGAAGCCGGGTTTCAGCACATAACATCCATTAGCATCAAAGTGTACTGAGAACTGCTTGTCACAAATTTGAGAAACACTAAGAAGATTGTGATCAAGTTGTTGCACAAAGTTGATCTTGTCAAAGCTAACAACCCCGTTGGAAATCATTCCTTCACCCGTAATGTATCCTCCCTTATCTCCAGCAAAAGCAACATAACCTCCTCTAATAGATTTGACGTCGTAGAGAAGCTTCATGTCGCCTGTCATGTGCCTGGATGCCCCACTATCAACAATCCAATGACTACTGATAGTTCCTCCTGGAACACCCTGCACATGAACTCAAATGATTAGTTGGAGATGGGGACCCAAGCCATTGTGGTCTTGGGTCTTCCATTTTTATCAACAACAATAACTTCCACCTTTTGATGATTCGGAAATTTTGATGGTCCCCCTGATTCAGTAACCGTTTTCGGTTTCCAGGTCTGTTGAGTTTTACCAGTTTGATTGTTTGAAGTTTTTGAAAACTTTGAATTATCTGGTTTAACTGAAACAGATGGTTTGTGAACCACATCGGTTTTAATTGCCTTTTCAATTTTCTTGACCTGTTGGCGTTTCTGTTTCTTTTCCCTTTCTCTTATGAGTCGGGGATCTTGTTTTACAGAAACAGATCGCCTACGGTCAGTTGGGCCACGGGGATCATCATCTTTTCCTTTTAACTTATGAAGATACGGGCAATTTATGACAATGTGCCCAATTGTACCACATTCAAAACATGATCTTCGTTCAACAAACCCCGAAGTATCATGTGGTCGTCTTGCCGATGATGAACTTTGTGAACCCGAGGTACTAGGTTTTGAACTACTTGGTTCATTCCTTTTCATCACTGTTGCCTTTTGGACAAAATCTAGGTTAGATTGATTTGCAAACTTTTCAATTTTGTCCGTTCCCTTCGATTTCACAAAGTTCACATTCTTCTTCTTCTTCTGATTCGGCTTCTTTCGATTTTGAGTCGGTGCCTTACCATTTGTTTTGGTATGGTTTTGCTGTTTTGGCACTGTTGGTAATTTCTTGTTCCCAAACTGTTTTCTAACTTCAGCCTTTGGGATAGGAGGACACTGTGTAACTGTAACATGTGGTCCTGTCTTTCCCAAAAACTTACGTGTAGAATTTTCAAAGACTTTACTGATTAAAGATTGATTAACATTTTTAATAGGAAAATCTTTGTCCGAATAGATTTTATCATCACCAACAAGAGTGTACAGCAAATCCACACTCTCCGACTCTTTTGCAGATGTGGACTCGGTTGGAACAGTCTTAGCAGGTTTTGTGGGAGGATCACATAGGATATGATTCTCAAGAGGTATGTCCTCTTCTTTGACTACTGCATCAGACTTTTCCGAATCAGTATCATCAGACTCATCATCAGAAGAATCAATATCCTCAACCACCACTGGAGGATCCTGATTCTGTTCAGCAGTTACAAATGTATCTGCTGACACATCTGAATCTGACGATACTTCTTTCTTGTATCCGAGCCCTGCTGCAAATTCCTCAACATCCAAAGGAACCGATGGCTCAAAATGAGTCATATACTCCTCATCAGGCAAAGCATCAAAGTTGTTTCTCACGGGTGGTGGACATTTCTTGTAACCTATGCATGTGACATCCTTTTTCTCTTTTTGAACATCAATGATGTGATCCAACACATAGCTAGAACTCAAATAACTGTCTAACTTGAGTCGGATCGCCTCACTTTCTGTTTTAACACAAGCCATTTCTTTTTGCATTACCTCAAGACGAGTGATATACAAATTAATGTCCGTTTGTTTTCTGGAAACCATTTTAGTTAACTCTGTTTTATCTTTCTTCAATGTTTCAATCATTGATTTATAATCCTTTTCATGGTTTTCATAAAACATATTGGCTTCAGTGCACTTTGAAATATCAACTGTCAATTTCTGATTATGAATAAATGTCACATCATATTTCTCTTGCAAAGCCTTGTGTTTGCTTTGCAATTCACACCACCTATCATTCACAGAAATATGTTTGTCTTGCAATTCAAACAAACTAGCTTGTAAAGCATCGTGTTTGCCTTGCAACTCAGACATGTTTGCTTCCAACACAGCACATCTATCATGCAAACTATCACAGTTATTACAGCTAACAGAAGTGGGTTCGTCGACACATACCTGACTTGATGAACTGTCGACATTCGCCATAAAGGCTGAATGGAGAGAAGACGAAGAGTAAGCAGCTTGATCCACCAAAATAGATCTTCTTTGAATTCCTGCTGCAGCTTCTTCCAACAGCTCATCAATATTTGCATCGATTGACGCATTTAATGTCTCATCCACATGATCATCACCTGAGCTCGAGGATTCTTCATCCGAACTTCTGCTATAACCAGAAGAGTCTTCATCCTCAGAGGAGTCACCACCATTGGCGGAAGATTCTCCACCACTGGTGTGATTAAGATCCTTGACAATCTCAGCAAAACACGCCGTTCCATCCGGAGCATCATTTCCCAACTGTAGTGACCAGTCACAACCTTCATCTACTTGAACCACAAGTGCCTGGTTGGCATTTGATGGTCCTGCTTGGCTTTGGTTGTTGACAGGTACCAGCGTACGAACATTGTTCCTATTCTGGTTCTGCTGGTTGCCTTGACCTCTGAAGGGATTCTGGTTTCCATGCTGAGATGGTCTTGTACATTCACGCTTGAAATGACCACGTTCCCCACAGTTGAAGCATTTAACAGCTTGCTTATCAAAACCATACTTGGTGTCTTTCTTGCCTTCCAAGCTGGTTCGGCCCGTTCTTTCCATGAAATCCTTTGCTCGCCTAACAGCACTGGCAAAGGCCCACTTAATATCCATCATCTCCATCTCCTCTTTATCTATCTGCTGATAGTCTTCTTGAGTCAGATTAATGTTGCCAATCTGACCTTCCACTAATCCACAGTATGCGCTCACCACAGTGTTTAGCAGCTCCATGTGTTCCTTTGCTACTTCCACACTTACTTTAGAAAAGCTTGAGGTGTCGAGCCGTACTGTATTTGGCTTTGATTGTTGACCAGCAGATGATGTGCTTCCATAACAGGCTTGCTGTTGTGGAGGAAGTGGGTTCCCATACATGTCTGTTGGAACTGTAGATTGAGGAGGAAGTGGATTCCCATACACATCTGTTGTTCCGGGAGATCGAACTGGTAATGGATTCCCGAACATATCAGTTGGTCTGAGAGGTCGTTGGCTTTGCTGTTGCTGTTGAGGAACTGGTTCTAGCATATTTCCATACATGTCTGTCTTTGGAGGAACCGGCACTTGGATAGTATTGCCATACATATCAGTGCTAGTCACAAATGCTGTTTGAATTGGAGCATGCGAAGAAGGTTTTGTAGAAGTGCTAGAAGTTCCATAATACATATCAGGATTTTGTGGCACTGCAACTCTTTTTGCCTTGAGAATTTCTTCCTGATTCTTGTTTTCTAGAATTTGTACAAAGTCGTTGAAGCTTGTTGTAGCTAAAGTACCATTGTACTTCATGATTTCCAAGAAGGTATTCCATTGGGGTGGCAACGCATCTGCAAACTTTTTCACAATCTCTGCTGCAGTTGTAACAACCTCAAAATTTGCCAATTCAGTCAACAAATGATTAAATCGACTTGTCAAATCATGTAACGACTCATTCTCCATACAAGTGAAGCCATCAAACTCTTTCTTTAGCAATTCTTTTCTCAATTGGCGTGTCGCTTCATTTCCTACGCCCCTTGTCTTTAACGCGTCCCACAATCTCTTCGTTGTCTTGTAACTAACGAATTGATGATAAATGTCTTTACTTAAAGCCTGAGTGAGAATGGCATATGCCTTCTTTTCCAAATCATACACCTTCTTCTGATCTTCTGTAAGATCTGCAAACGTGGCTGCAGATGATGCTGCAACTTCTATTGTTTGATCAAAATCTGTAATGAACCGCAACCACAATTCTGTATTTTGACCTTTAACGTATGTATGAAATCTATCAATCCATCCTGGATATTCATACAAGTGCATCAACTTTGGAGGCCGATTCAAGCTTCCAGTTTCGCTCTCGCTTAAGAGAATGCTTTGAACACTTGGAACTTGATTGGATACAAATGCCCATTGACCGGTAGAAATAGCATTAGCTTGTGAAGATACCGGTGCGGAAGATGACGGAGTACCAAAATACATATCTGTATTTACCAAAGTATTCCACCTTGGATTCATATTTAATCAGCCGAAGGATACCTGTTCGAAAGATACTTGAAAAACACAAACTGTTAAGCACAAACAGACTGATGATCGAAAGATCCACACCTGTTCGAAGGATCAACAGGGTTCGAAAGATCTCTGTTGAATTTCGAACAAAGTTTTTCGAAAGATTCTCCAACCGAAGGATCCTTATCCTTCGAAAAAGTACTGTAGACCGAAAGATGAAATCGAAAGATGACTTCGAAAGACTCCCCAATCGAAGGATCCTAGTCTTTCGAAAATGAACAGTAGTCCGAAAGATGAATGTTTCGAAATGATTCCTTGGTTCGAAGGATGATGATCTATCGAACCTCCACTGATCGAAAGATGGTCTTTCGAGTTCGAAGGATATCTTTCGAACGGTTCTGACACAGTTGACAATTGGTGACAAGTTGGTGAAAAAGTTGACGGGTTGGTGAGAACTTTCGGCAGAAAGTATGTTCAGACCATATCTTTCAGGTCTGAACATGCAGGTTTTTCACCAACCGGTAATGATCAATATTTTAATCAGTAAACAACTTCCAACACAAACACTTTGTAATTCAAAATTTTAAGATCAATGTGTATTTTTATCAAGAACACAGCCCAGAAATATGAGATTTCTGATGAACCGAAGGTTTTCCGAAACCCGATTTTGGCCGCAACTTCACTAAAAACCCATTTTTAACATGTGATAATGAAAAAAGACAAGGTTTTTATAAGAACAAACAGCAAAAACAGCAAGGTTTCCAGAAAATATGAACTTTAAAACCCGATAAACACCAAGAACACCTCGGTTTTAACAAGGATAAGAGCCAAGGCTCTGATACCACTTGTAGGTCCGGCTAGGGGAGGATCTAGTCGCCTAATCCTTGTATACTAACCACTCCGGTTGTGCGGAATCCAACCGAAATAGCAAACCGAGATAGAACACGCAATAACACGACACGCAAGTTTCAACGATTAACACCACTTGTATTAAACGTATGAAAGGTCCAGTTACAGCTCAATGTTTACAAATCAGTCTTGCAAACTCTCTCTAGTGTGTGTGTGTGTTTGCTATCTGTCTGAGTGTCTAACTATCGAAATGAACACAACACACGGGTATTTATACCCGAACACTGCAGGTCTGGTCGAAGGATCATGCAGACTGGTCGAAAGATCATCTTTCGACCCCAAACAGCTCGAATGATCAACATGAATCACGAAAGATGGGATCTTTCGTGGTCCATCTATCGAAGGTCATCTTTCGAGTACATCATCGAAGGATATAAGTGATCCTTCGATGACACATCCTTCGAACCAAACAAATTACAAACATAATGTTGACTGTTTGGCCAAGTCAAACCAGAAGGATGGTTGACTTGGTCAAACTTACAAGACTAACAAGACATCGTTTTACATTGTGACCGAATACAGACAAAGTGCAGACATAAGTGCACCAACACAAGGGTTGATACCTACTGATATTTTAGGTAAATTATAATATTTTAACTGTAAGCAAAAGTTGTTTAACTCAGACTTCAGTTTTTAGCTTTTCAGGTTATGTGAAATTACCAAAATGCCCCTACGGTGCATAGTTTGGTTATAATTGATAAATTTCACATATATGCAATACCCTACTGTTATAACTTAGTATATTAACTATTTTTGCTGATTATATCAGACCTGTAACTCAGGTTAATACTTAAACTCTTTTTATAACCTTGTAAATGACCAAAATCCCCCTACGGGGCTTAAATTGAGATTAAACTCATTTTGGGCATAATGAAAGGTATCTTACTGATATCACAACATATGTAAAGCATATTAACTTAGGAAACTTGCATATGATTCATTTGGTTACTCGTTACGCACTTTTCGCGTTCGGGTCGGCTTATTTAACTAGTTTGCATATATTAGCCGAAACGGGTCAAACTATATCGTTTTCATCTCAAAATCCAGAATGTGTTTAAGTTACCCATATTAAACAAGCATACAAGATTTCCGGGTCAAAACCACATTCTAACCCGGTCTTCGCCTTATCATGTGTTTGAACCGCATCTTTCTTTAAAACTAACCGGTCTAAGTTTAGGCTTAATTAAAGACCCGTTAGTATTCTAATTGGTTATTTATACCATCATTCCAGACTAGAGCCTTCTGGTAAATTGTACCTACGCTTACTTAAGTGAATACGGCTGAGTTATTATAATTCTTGCTATTTAAGACAGGAGCTAGCTCGGGTAAATACTCTTAACTTATTTTCCCTATTACGGGCTTGGGATACGGTAATATAAATACCGCATGGTCAGGTATGGGATTCAAAGACCAATAAGTCGGGAAATCCAAATAACCTGTTTTAATTCGTATTGCTTGACTGAAACATTGGGGGTTAATGCGACCGTGTCCTGGATATCCTTGACTCATTAAATGCAATGGCCACGACCTAAGCACGGGGTGTAGGCATACACCTGACAGATGCCATATGCTTATTAATTAATTATACCCAATATGGGATTCCCAATAGGGGAATAGTGGTGTGTCGGTTAATCTTGAACCGGCATAGAACCGGGCCTCGTATGTAGAGCAAGTTATGTAAAACTGATAACATGAGATATAGTTTGTCCCAAGTATAAAAGATTAATTTTTCCTTGTGCATTTTAATCAAAGTGTCAAAATATTTACGTGCCTTGTGCACCTAAACCAATTTTCATAAACATTTTCAAATGAGTCGGTTGAGTGTATTTACCAGTGAAAACTGACGTATTTTCCAAAGTCTAAGTGACAGGTACAAGTACGTAATAGGCTGGAAGCTGCTCAGGACTTGTTAGTTGAGGACTTTGCAACTCCTTCACAAAAGCCATTAGTCTGATAACTTCTTTTGTTGTTTTGATCCGCCCGTGGATTATTACAAGCTAGTCTGTACAGAATACTGTTATATTATCAGACATTTGTGTTTGTAATAATATTTTATATTTCAAGACTTCCGCTGTGCATTTATACATTGTGTTGTTTGACTATGATGATATCAACTACGTCATGATACTCCTCACCGGGCCCACCGGTAATACGTGGAAATATCGGGGTGTGACAGGTTGGTATTAGAGCCAACATTGAGTGAATTAGACACTGTCCTTTTATGTTTAATCTCAATGACATAGTAGCACATTCCTTGACCTTCTGAGTCTAGACTTAACATAGGAATGCTCTCGTCTCTATTCGGAGAACTATTGCTTTCAAATTTATACACTTTTAATATATCGCCAAGCAAAGGAGCCGTAATGGAAATCCTCCCCATCCGAAGCTGAGGAATGCGGAGCCTTGTACTGCGATTAGGATAAACGTGCAACCAAGGAGAAAACATTAAGAAATAATATGAAGAAGAAACTCCTTTGATCATTTAGGTATTATCAAAAACTGGTTTTGGAAAAATAGATTGTTTTTCAAAAGCTTTCTACAAAGTTGAACGGACATTTGGAAGTCCTATCCAATAAAATGTTTTTGCTGAGTATATTGGTCAGGATATAACAATTTTTGCAAAGCTAAGACTTATACTTAGGAAAAACGGAAGCTGATGGAAAGAAAAATAAAAAGATGAAATTATTCTTGAAGCAATTAATACTGGTTGATAACCGAAGGTTTCATCCTGAAACCCAGGACCCATCCACCTTCGGCTATCAAATTGTTTCGATACAGAAATAAAAATTGTTCATAAAAACCTAAAATTGTTCAAACGATTTAAGATAAATAAGCTTTAGGGGGTAGTGCCTTCTTCGCCCATGGTAATTTCAGCAGCATCCGTCTTGGGATCCGCCTCAGTATCCTTCTCGGCATCGGTTGCTTTCTCAACTACTTTGGAGGATTCTTCGACAGCTGATTTGGAAGAAATGCCGCCGAGGTTCTTTAGCTTGGTCTCCCAGGCACTAACATCCCAAGAAGGGCATTCAAAGCCTAATGATTTGGCTTCATGGGCCATCTTCAACCTGGCTTGGAGGAGAGAAATGACAACGGAACTCTTGAGGCTTTCCCGGTAGCTGACCATATCCCGTTCATACTGCACGTGGGCAGCTTCAAGATCGGTATGGGCTTGAAGAGTAACTTTGTTGAGAGCAGTTTGGTGTTCTTGAGTCATAGCTTTAAATTTCTGCTCGTAATGACGAGATTTGGCGGCTGCAATCATGCCTTGATCGGAGATTGTGATTTCAGCTTCCTTTAGCTTGGTTTCAAGTGTCTTGTTAAGCTTGCAGGATTCTTGATATAGGTGAACCAAACGCTCAAGACCCTACAAAGGTAAGAGGACAGGTATTAATATTGATAAATCTTTGAAAATAATGTAAGCCGCAGGATGTGATATGAGAATACTAACCTGGTTAAGAAAGGAAGTCATAAACCCGCTAGCTTCAATGAACCCGTGCTTCTCATAAGGAAATGTGTCAGAAATGACAGGGGAATCGGGCTCTTTCCTTTTGCGGGAACTTGAACTCCGGGGCTTGGTAGCCGGTGAAGGTTTGGGAATAATGATGGCTTTGGAACTGCTAGGTTTGGATGTGGCTGTGGTCTTGGGGCTAGGTTCTTTCTTGACCTGGATCTGATCAGAATAACTGTCCAATTCGTCGAGGTCAAAGACTTCAGGAATCTTGGCCGGTGCTGCATAAAGGGAAAAAGTTGTACTCTTTATTTTATTATTATATTGTTTTGACTAATTATTTTGAAAGTAATCCTTACCGGACATTTCAGATGATGAGTATTGACTGGAACTCGGGACGTGTGTGGTGAAAGTCCTGTCTATTGCAGGTAACTGGTAAACAGTATTGATTCTTTCTTCTGACTCAGCGGTAGGGGGAGCGACTTCCTTGAAGTTCACTGCATAAAGATCAAAAAGAAGGATATCAATAGAAGATAAAAATCAAATGGTCTATGAGAATATTTATGACCCTACCGGTGGTTAACCACTCCACCGGAAGGTTGGCACCCTCAGCAATAGAGTTTCGTTTGACAAAGAAAAATTTGCGTTGCCATCCGTCTTCGTTTTTGGTGGCTTTAAGAATCAGGGGTTTACTGGAGGTCGGGAAGAGCAAGAACCGGCTAGAGCCATGGGATCGGAGGCGATAAGCAATAGGCAAATCCTCGATGCGGAGGTCGGAGCAATGGAGGTTTTTGATTTGGTTAAGTACAATTAGTACTCTCCAAACCATGGGCATGGTTTGAGCAAAAGAGATGCCGGTGGTTCGAAAGAATTGCATCATGAATTCAGGAAAAGGGTATCGAAGACCTAGCGAAAAAGGATATGCTGGAAAACAAACCCATTCAGTGGAAGAAACATCCGATCGGATTGACCGATCGAATGGTCTAAAGACCGTGTTCTCAGGGAAAGCGCCGGAGGCTCTTAAAGCTGCAATGTCTGCGTTGTCAAAAGCACAGATCTCCTTTTCGGGATTTTTAAGGAGATTCTGCTGGGTGAAAGTCTCGGCATCCATTGCGAGTAAGGCGATGTAAATTGAAAGAAATTAATCAGAAATGGAGAATTACCTGAAGGTTCTGTTAAATATATCTGCTTTTCAAACAAGAAAAGAGAAGATATAGGGGCATTGTGGATCTCCATTGAGCAAAAAGCGCGTTGGAAGTTACGATGTGATCTTGACCGTCGCTTCATTTTAAATGCCTTGAGTTATGGGATAAGATTTTTGAAATATATCCGTTGGATTGGTATACCAACCGATATATTTGAGGACAATTGTTATGGGTCATTTTCTAAGCATACTTATCCTGACTATTATCCTGCTTCTAATTGTTTATTTGTGACCAGGATATTGGACGGGGATATTGCTAACATCCTGGGCGATATCCTAAGCTTGAGTGAATTAAACACGTGCAGGTTAATGGCTGCAAGTTACTAACGGTCATCGGGACTTCTTCTCCTCAAGACTCGGGCGTGTTTGTTGAAGGAGAGACGTTGAACCCGAAAGACCAGGTCTACAACGTTCGATTAAGGAATATTCGGTGGATCCCGGAAGTTTAGGATAGTTTGTTACATTATCTTTACTATAAATAGATGAGGGCGGATCAGTTTAAGGCACACAATCTTTCACTTACACTCTCGTACACTTTTACTCACTGCAAACACCACACTCAAACACTTGTATTCGAATTACATTGCAACACATAGTTGATCCGCACCACATCCTGCACTGTATCCTGATATTTGAAGCAATAGAAGAACAAGGCAGCTGCGATTGTCAGCTCCCGAGGTTTTATGCCGGCGATCTAGATTGATCAAGGGCTTTCCTCGTACATCTCGTGTCCACCTTTACATTTTCGCTCATTGTTTGATCATAGATACAGCTCATTATCCTGAGCCGTATCCTGATAACTGTTTTTGCAAACTAATAAACCAATACATTTTTTACACATATTTCTAGCACACTACCTCACTTAACTAATTTGATCACTTAATTGCTTAGGTAATTTTTGACCAAAACAATTTGGCGCCCACCGTGGGGCAAGTGGTGCTACTTTTACTTAAAATCTTTGCAAAATCATTAATCGGTTTTCTATTTTCTAAACTTTTTGCCACATTGTTTACAATGGCCTCAAGATCAAACATGAGCTCTTCCACTATGTCTGCTACAACCTCTTCTACCACTGGTTCGGTGCTTCCACCACCTCCTCCAAGGATGCCGTTTTCTTCACAACCTCAAGATGTTATCCCTACTCGGAGTGTCCAGGGATCTGCTCCTGTTTTAGCCTCTAATGATGAAATTTTGACTTTATTTGGAAGTGTGCAGGAACAAATGAGGCAGCAACAGGAGACTAACCAAATGCTATTAAGAGAAATACAACTCTTAAAAGCTAGCTCGAGTAGACCCGCTGAAGAAACTGTCACTCCTATACAGCCCAGGGCTTTGAACTTCAGTTCCGCGGTTTACACTGAGGATAATAGGGGGAATATCGTCCCAAGCCATTCTCAGAATCATACCCCTTAGATACCCTCTTCGGTCAGAATATCGACTGTGAGAAGTTCAGGATATGCTTCAGGATTTGGCCAAAATCCTCAGAACGGTAATGTGTCAAATAATAATATTCTTGCTACTAACAATAATGGCTCTTTGCAGGATGCAGGTATGACGTCAACATTTACCAGGGAGCTCTAGAAATTGAAGGACATGATATCCAGTGTACCTAGAGTAGTCCAGCCAATTCTGGAAGTATCCCAAGACAGCTCCATGATATCTCGCTTTGCATATCCCATCTGTGATGCTGAAATCCCAAAAAGATTTCAGACTCCCAACATGAAGCTGTATGATGGGACTACGGATCCTGAAGAGCATATTGCTCAGTATAGGGAAAGAATGGAGATTAACCCTATCCCTCCGGAGCTCAAGGAAGCATGCTTATGCAAGGGATTTGGTTCTACTCTGACAGGATCAGCCTTAAAATGGCTGTTGAACGTTCCTCCTCACTCAATTACTTCGTTTGCTCATTTGGTTAATTTATTTAACAGTCAATTTTCTTGTAGTCGGAGTTTTGAGAAACTAACCAGTGATCTTTACAGGATAACTCAAGGGCCTCAGGAATCCTTGAGGGATTATGTGAACAAATTCAGTCGAGAATCCTTGGATATCCCACATCTTGATGTTGCAACAGCTGTGCAAGCTTTTAAGATGGGGTTACAAAAGGATTCTCAGTTTTATCAGGATCTTGTAATGAATCCCTGCAGGAATCTCGACGAAGCTCGTAACAGGGCTTTGAGATATATCCGTCTGGAAGATGACAAGAAGATGCAGGAGAGGATGAACTCTACCTCCACCTATGAATCAACTAACAGGAAATCGGAGACCTCGTATAAGCCATATCGCTCCAGGCCATATGGCAGAATGATAACAAGAAAGTGAATACTGTTGAAGACGAGGATCCTGAAGAATATCCTGACTTATCTGAATACTGCTTTTCTGTTAATATACCCGAATTAATGTATGCTATGCAGGGCTTAGGGGTGTTTTGGTCAAAAATCAGACGAGGATAATGCAACCAAACTCTTTGTTACGGGGAATGATGCTTAAAATGTGTAACAGCGATGATGATCACTTCAATGTAAATTGCACAAACAACACAAGGATTTATACGGGATCAAGAGTTGATCTCCGGCACAAAAAACCCCGGGTGATGGAAACTACCGATCACCAAGCTCAAATAAATGAATAAATGTTTACAACTTCGGATAGTAACGAGCTAGGTACAAGGATCACTATCGTGAAATGTGTAAATGTGAGTGAAAACGAATGTATGTTCGTCGAGAGCTTCAAGTGTGCGAGTATATGAGTGTGTGTAGCTCAGAAATGACTAAGTGTTTTTTCTTACTAGCTCGTTACCCCTTTAAAATAGAAATATCTACCTAAACTAACTATCCGACTTTCGTGCCAAGCTCCCACGTTCTCCACAACGTTCATATTTGGCCAAACACGTGCGGGATAGTTTGGGAATATTCTCCAGGAATGTCGCCAAGACTTGGTCCGACTTGTTACTTCTGCAAAACAATACGAAACACAAGTGAACAATTGTTAGTATGAGGATCCTTAAAATGATCCATAATCCTGATCCTGAAGCTCTTCTGAGGATCACTATCTGCCACAGAAGTAAGGATCACTAAAGAGGATAATAATTAAGGATCACGGGTCATTTAGAAATCCACCCCTAACAATTGCCCCCAAAATATAAGGAGTTAAATTGTAAATATGTGAGTTATATTTTCTTGATCTCATCCGTAACTAACTAACGGATATATAGCCGTTAATATAGAACTAGCCGTTGCGATCATGACGTCACAGAAGTGACAATCCTGCAGAATCATAATTATAAATAGAGATATAGATAGGATCATTATGCATTCAAATTCGAAAGAAACTCCCTTTAAATTCTCAGTCGAAGATCAATCAGGTATCTCTTTCTCCTTTTTCTTCCTCTCTTACTCCGTTTTTCTTTCTTTAACACCATCGCTTTGAGAATGATACTCCGAAGCTCACCGGGCAAGGATCACAAGAAGGATAGCCCTTTGAAGAGTCAAAAAATCATCAAGGACTCAGCGAATGAAAGGTGTTGTTTTAACGATGCACAAGTAGATAAAATCCGTCACTGTTTTCCGGCGAGTGCCTTCTTCAAACCCTTTGATCCCACCGTTCTTAGCGACTATGTTTCTGAAACATGGGTTGTCTTTCCAGCTACTCCATTTACTATAGGGTACACCTATCCTTTCCCAGAATTCACACAATCCTTCTTTTCCCTGACCGGCATATCTTACATCCAAGCCATGCCAATGATTTGGAGGGTTTTACATACCCTAGAGAGGATCATCGAGCAGGAAGGCGTTGATTTAGGAATGTCGGAATTGGCAGAACTGTATTATCTTACTACCTTTGGTTCCCACCGTTATTTGTTCAAGCGAAAACCCGGTGCAGAACATCCCCTTCTCAAAGTCACTAAGAACGACAAAGATTGGAAACGTCGCTTCTTCTTTGTCAGAAGGAATTCCATTCTAAACGGAGAGGATCTACCAAAAACATGGTCCACCAATGGTAGGCCGGAGGATCATGAGAAGGATCACCAGGTAGTCTCCTTCATGTGATAGGATTACTAACCCTTTTTGTCTTGTGTCATGCAGCTATCTCTATTTCGCATCTCATCACAACATCCGCAACCAGGGAAAGGCTTGCTGCTTTCTGGAACCTTGATCCTGAAACTAGAACTTTTAAGACAATAACCCAAGACTCTCAGGAGGTATCCTCAGGCTCTGTCACCATGTCAAGTAAGTATCCTTATCTAAAATTTAAATAAATAGTAAAATATGAATTAAGAAAAGATACTTATCTTGTTTTGGTCGTGTAGGTGCTGGAAAATCTGCCAAAACTGCTTCAAGGTTCAGTGTCACCGATCTCACCACTGTCAAATCCTCCAAAAGAAAGGTTCCTGCCAGCCCGACAGCCTCAATCCCCAAGGCACCCCTCAAAGGAAAGGGAATCAAGAGGAGAAAGGCCTCGGATGCTGAGGATTTGCAGGGTCTGCCTCTAATCCGTCATCAATTCCTTGAGTACTTTAATGAGGTGAGGATCACTGTCTTTGCTCATATATTCTGTTGACATATCCTGCTGATCTGAGGATCACTTAATTCTGACCTTATCCTTTATCCTCTTTACAGAAATTCTCTGAGATCGAGGATTATGTCGGCCACGTTGAGGATCCGGATAAGAAGATTGCAGACCTCCAGCAGGTTGCTGTGCTCAAGGATCTTGCACTTGCTGATCTTCAGAAGGAACTCCAGGATACCAAACAGAAGATGGCTAAGGTGCTGGTTAATTTTGACTATGAAAGGCAGGAGATCACAGATGATGCTAAAGTTTCTGCCGCCATAGCAATGTACAAAACCAAGCTGCAAATGGCCTTGGAAGCTTAGGATCCTGCCTTCGACAAAAGCGGCTGGGAAATTGAAGAATGGAAAGCGAGGCTGGCTGAATTGGGTGATGAAGAGGAGGCTGAAGAGATCCTGACAATTGAGGCTGGAAGCAAGGATGAAGTTGGTGAAGCAAGTGGAGCCGGAGGTGGTGATGCAGCAAAGGTTTAGGCTGCTTGATTGGGCAATGATGGACATTTCTAGACGTAGCCGGAGCCCGATTTTTTAAATTTGGTATTAGCTTTTTGTGGTTGTGGTGTTGAACAATTTAATGGTTTGTACTTTGAACAATAGGTTTTAGGATTAAGGATCTTGTATGATCCTTAGGACAATAGGCAGGATTGCATATGGTGGAGGGATCCTCTGTTTGGGGGATGAAGCCATTGTGATCCTGTCGCCTTTATATTCCTGCACTACTCTTGAACTTATTATTATGGACACCCTTTACCTACCCCAGCGGACGGGCCACATTTTGCTGGTAGAAGCTCGGGTAGGTAATTTTGACAACCTTTTAAGGGTTAGTCTTTTGTTTATAAATAAAAACTTAACCTTTTGTCGCTTATCTCGTGTTGTTATACTTTTTAATATCTTACTTTCCAACTGTTGTAATGTTCATTCTGTTTATACTTATCAAGCCTTGAAAAATTAATAAGATATCCAGAAAGTTTAGGATATGATCAAGGATCACATATCGCATAATCGATAAGTTCTAAAAAGTGACATGGTTTAAGAATCATAAGTTCAGTTGTCAAGTATAAGGGTTATTCAAATAAATAATGAATAGAATTAAAAATAGTTAAGGATCATACCTGAGGATCCAAGTTAGGATCCTAACCTTAATAAGGATAACTATAAGATAAACCTTAGAATAAAGTAAGGATCAAGGATCCCTAGTTGCCTATCTCCAAGAACCTGAAATAGAGCATCACTTGGGACTAAGCCAATATAAGATAAGAATTAGCAACTGGGGACAAGCCCAAGGATAACTGGGGACAAGCCCAAGGATAACTGGGGACAAGCCCAAGGATCGTATGTAAACTGGAGTATGGCCCTAACTGGCGACTATCCAAACTTAGTGGCATGAAAATGCCAAAACCTTAGCTAACGTGAAAACGTTAGAAACCTTAGCTAACGTGAAAACGTTAGAAACCTTAGGAACGGATGTATGGTACGTCTACCATTATACGTAGGATCCTAAGCATAGCCAGTACAATGGAATTATCAGCCCCTAAAACGAGTACTGGTCCCAATACCTTAAACTATACTAGGATCATCGTGCGCTACAGGCGGAACTGGGGACAAGCCCGAATAACTGGGGTTAAACCCAAAGGACGGATTGCTTCTGTGGATAACCAACGTTATGCTAAGGATACCTGAACTTTCAAAACTTGAACTCACGTGAGAGATGGATAAAGGATACATGATCCTTATCCCTATATGAGAAAATAATGAAATGAAATAGTTCAAGTTTAGGATATTACCTAAGTAAGGATCACCGATACTTTGAGGATCCTTTAAGGATATCCCTATCGTGAGGATCATTTATGCCAAGAGGATCCTGCTCACATGAAATATTTCTTTAAGTGGACAGCATTCCAAGCTCTTGGTAGCAAATCACCTTCCATGGTTAGCAATCTATATGCCCCATTTCCTGCTTCAGCTTCAATCAAATAAGGGCCTTCCCATTTTGGAGCCAATTTTCCATCAGCAGGATTGGTGGTATTCTGAAATGCTTTCCTTAATACCATATCTCCAACTTGAAACCTCCTGATCCTGACATTTTTGTTGTAAGCACCAGCCATTCTTTGCTGATAACTGGCCATCCTTATCCTAGCCATATCCCTGATTTCTTCAATAGTATCCAGGTCTTGAGCCAAGTTCTCATCATTCTCCTCAGGATCACGGGTACTTGTTCTTGCAGTTGGAACCACCATTTCTGTTGGGATCACTGATTCTGCCCCAAACACCAAAGAGAATGGTGTTTGACCAGTAGTATTCTTGGGGGTTGTCCTATCAGCCCAAAGCACATAGGGTAGTTCTTCTGCCCATTTCCCTTTCTTGGATCCAAGCTTCTTCTTCAAATTGTTGATGATGATTTTGTTGGATGATTCTGCCTGACCATTAGCTTGTGGGTGGACTGGTGTTGATGTTATCATCTTAATCCCCCAGCTGTCACAAAAGTTAGTGGTTCTGCCCCCAATAAATTGGGAACCATTATCACATATAATCTCAGAAGGAATTCCAAATCTGGTGATAATATTTCTTTTAATGAAGGATATAACTTCCTTTTCTCTGACTTGGACAAAAGCTTCAGCTTCTATCCACTTGGAGAAGTAATCAGTCATAGCTAGCATGAATACTTTTCCACCAGGTGCCTTAGGGAGCTTTCCAACTATATCCATACCCCATCTCTTAAATGGCCAAGAGGAGGATATAGGATGCAATAATTCAGCTGGTTGATGAAGGATATTGCTGTGTCTCTGACAAGGATCACATCTCTTAGCATACTCCACAGCATCTCTCTTCATGGTTGGCCAGTAGTATCCTGTCCTCAGGATCCTTGAGAATAATGCCCTGCCCCCAGTGTGGTTTCCACAATCTCCTTCATGGAAGTCTTTTAAAACTTCTTGGATTTCAGGATCCTCAATGCATCTCAAGTATGGTCCTGCAAGAGATCGTCTATACAACATATTATTTAAAATTGTGAATTGAGATACCTTAATTTTGAAAGCCCTAGGGTTTTCTCCTGTAGGAATCTCTCCATGTTGTAAGTATCTCATAATTGGTGAGATCCATGATCCTGATCCTGAATGGGATTGAGTATCCTCACTAGGGATAATTGCAGAATCATTCCCTATCTCCATAGCCACATGATCCTCGATAGCCGGGGTCAGGATATGGATAATAGGAATCTTGATATCCTCCGGGATCTTCAAGGATGATCCTAAATTGGCCAATGCATCTGCTTCTGTATTTTCTTCCCTTGGTACCTGTGACAAACTAAAGGAAACAAAAGAGAGTGCCAAATTTTTGACTATCTCCAAATATTTGGTTAGCTTTTCACCTTTAACAACATAGGATCCATTAAAGTGGTTTGTAATTAACAAAGAATCTACGTGTACCTCAAGATACCTGATCCCCATATGCTTAGCAATTTGCAAACCAGCAATTAAGGCTTCATATTCAGCCTCATTGTTAGTGGTTTGGAACTCACAAGCTATAGAGTGGGGTATTATGTCCCCCTGTGGCGATTTTAGTAGTATTCCCAGCCCTGTGCCTTTGACATTTGAGGATCCATCAGTATAGAGTATCCAAGGATCCTTGGTCTCTTCTAGTTGTTGGACTTCCAACTCAGCTTCTTCTTGTAAATCACTACTGAAATCAGCCACAAAGTCAGCTAATGCTTGGGATTTGATGGCTGTCCTAGGCTCATATCTTATATCATATGCACTTAGTTTTACTGCCCACTTAGCCATCCTTCCTGACATCTCTGGTTTCCTGAGGACATTCTTAATTGGAAAATTAGTTTTAACAATGATAACATGAGTTTCAAAATAATGTCTTAACTTAGTGGATGCCATAATTAATGCAAGAATAAGCTTTTCAAGGTGTGAATACCTGGATTCGGCATCAAGTAAACTTTTACTTACATAATAGACAGGATGTTGTGTACCTTGATGATCCTTAACAAGGACCGCACTTACTGCTTTTGAGGATACTGCAAGATACAAGGATAGCACATCGCCTTTTTCTGGTTTCATCAAAGCTGGGGCTGAGGATATGTAATCTTTGAGGGCTCTTAAAGCATTTTCATGCTTCTCAGTCCACTCAAATTTCTTGTTCTTCCTTAGGATATCATAGAATTCTTTACACTTCTCGGAGGATTTGGATATAAATCTGTTCAAGGCTGCTATCCTGCCTGTTAGCCTTTGAACATCCTTAGCATTGACCGGAGATTTGATGTTCACTATTGCTTTGATTTGTTCCGGGCTAGCTTCAATGCCTCTCTTTGTCACCATATACCCTAAGAATTTACCTGCTTTAACACCAAAGTGACATTTTGAAGGATTAAGTTTCATGTTATATTTGTCAAGGATATCGAATGCTTCCTCCAAGTCTCTTAGGTGATCCTCAGTTTTTAAGGATTTTACCACCATATCATCTATATAAACCTCCATAGTTTGTCCAATCTGATCCTTGAACATCATATTCACCAGCCTTTGGTATGTTGCACCTGCATTTCTTAATCCGAACGGCATAGCAATATAGCAGTATATACCAGTTGGAGTCATGAAGGCTGTATCCTCTTGGTCGGATGGTTCCATTTGGATTTGTTGAAATCCAGATGAAGCATCCATAAAAGTTAACAGTTCATGACCCGCGGTTGCATCCACCATGGAGTCAATGTGGGGTAAAGGGAAAGGATCCTTGGGACATGCCTTATTTAAATCGGTAAAATCGACACATACCCTCCACTTTCCGTTTTTCTTTTGAACAACAACCACATTGGCCAACCATCTTGGATACTTGACCTCTCTAATCATACCTGCCCGGAGCAATTTTTCTACCTCTTCCTGGATAATGGCATTCCTTTCCGGTGCAAACTTCCTTCTCCTTTGATGGATTGGTTTGAAGGATCTGTCGATGCCGAGTTTGTGAGTGATAACATCTTTGGATATACCAGTCATATCTTCGTGTTTCCATGCAAAGGTAGTCTTTCTCCTTTTGAGGAAGGATACGAGGTCTTCTTTCATTTCGCCAAGGATCCCTGATCCGATATAGATTTTGGATTCAGGATCATCAGGATCCATGAGGATTTCTACCACATCCTGTTCACTCGCCTCCAAGACATCCCTTGGAGGATACTTTGATTGCTATTGCTCCCTGGATTTCGAAGCTGGTTTCATCGATGAAGTATAGCAATTCTTAGCCTCCTGCTGATCACTATCAATCTTCACTATTCCCCAAGGACTAGGGAGCTTCACACATTGATGGTAAGTGGATGGGACTGCTTTCATATCGTGTATCCAGGGCCTGCCAAGGATAACATTACAACAAGATAAACAGTCAATAACACAAAATTTTTGATAAGAGTGTAGGCCTTCAATGTATATTGGGAGTTTAATGTCCCCCAGGGTATTCTTAGTTTCACCACTAAATCCCACGAGCACAGAGGATCTTGGTATGATCTCTGATTCAGGAATACCCATCTTCTTTAGGACATCAAGCTGGATAATGTTCACTGAACTTCCTCCGTCTATAAGGATCCTGCGGACAAAATGGTTAGATATGAAAAGAGTAATAACTAAACCATCATGATGAGGATCCTGGATATCAACACGATCCTCTTCATCAAAGGTTATGACTTTCCCTTCCGAGACACTTGATGTTCGAACAGGTCTTTCTCCGTTATCCATTTTAGTTTCCTTTGCATGCCTTTTAGCTGCTGAGAAGGATGTGCCGCAAATGTCTGATCCTCCAGAAATGAAGTTTATCACTTGTGCATCCGCTGGAGGGGCTGGAGCCTTCTCAGGGATCCTTTCAGGATCCTGAGTCCTTGACTTCTTTCTTCCCAACAATTCTTTTAGATGCCCCTTGCTCAACAAGTATCCAATTTCCTTTCTTAGTGCAATGCATTCTTCTGTGAGGTGCCCAAAATCTTCATGGTATGCACACCACTTTGATTTATCCTTAGTTGCAGCTGGCCTATCATTTTTTCTGGGCCATCTAGCTTTATCACCTAGACTCTGCATCGCAAGGATTAGTTCATTGTTATCAACACTAAAACAATATTCAGAAATTGGAGGATAATCTTCATCATCCTCTTCTTGATCAATAGAATGCACGTTCTGGTTATCAGATCTGTTGTAGGATCTGAACTTGTTGTTCCTGAATGAGGATCCTTGCTTATCCTGCTTTGAGGATCCTGCTAACCTCTCCTGGATCCTCTTGTCATCTTCTAGTCGAATGAACCTAAGTGCTCGGGTTCTTACCTCATCTAAGTTCCTGCACGGTGTCATAACAAGATCATCATAGAAAGACGAATCCCTAAGCAATCCCATTTTAAAGGCCTCAACAGCCGTGGCTATATCTAAGTTGGGAATGTCTAAGGATTCTTTACTGAATTTGGTAATGTAATCCCTTAATGATTCATTATGACCTTGGGTTATCCTATATAAATCACTAGTTAATCGTTCAAATTTCCTACTACAAGAAAACTGATTGTTAAACAAGTTAACTAGGTTAGCAAATGAGGTAATAGAATAGGGAGGAAGACTTAGCAGCCATTTGAGAGTTGATCCAGTAAGAGTGGATCCGAATCCTTTGCACAGGCATGCTTCTTTTAACCTTTCTGGGATTGGATTGATCTCCATCCTCTCCCTGTATTGTGCTATGTGTTCTTCAGGGTCCGTTGAACCATCATACAGTTTCATTGTAGGCACATGGAACCTCTTGGGTATCTCAGCATCACAGATTGGTGGTGCAAAACGAGATATCTTATGGCTCCCATCTGCAATCTCTGGGATAGGTTTGACTACTCCCGGGACACTTGATATCATATCCTTTAGCTTTTGCAATTCTCTGGCCATGGCATGATTGATACCTGGATCCTGCATAAGACCATGGTTAGTAGTATAAGAATTGTTAAAAGTGTTACCTCCCATTGGATTCAAGTTAGGAAGAATGGATGTTAATCCATATTGTTGGGGCTCTGGAATGATCGAGGGACCAGTAGAAGCATTGGTCTGCATTGGAATAAAATCTCCCTGATGGACATCTGAACTTCCTGTTTGCAAACTCCTCAAGGATCCTGGCATCTGGAAGGATCCCTGAAACTTGGACGATCCTGGAACAAAGGAGGATCCTTGAACCTGGGATGATCCTGGAACGAAGGAGGATCCTTGAACCTGGGATGATCCTGGAATGAAGGAGGATCCTTGAACCTGGGATGATCCTGGAACGAAGGAGGATCCTTGAACCTGGGATGATCCTAGAATGAAGGAGGATCCTTGAACCTGGGATGATCCTGGAACGAAGGAGGATCCTTGAACCTGGGATGATCCTGGAATGAAGGAGGATCCTTGAACCTGGGATGATCCTGGAACGAAGGAGGATCCTTGAACCTGGGATGATCCTGGAACGAAGGAGGATCCTTGAAACTGCTGCATTCCTGAATATCCTCCTGAACTCGTGAGGGATCCCATATGCTGAGGATAGGATCCCGCTGGCTGGAAATATGAACCTGATGCCTGGGTCATTGTTGTTGTTCCGTAGTGCACTCCTTTTGGTCCACCCACATATTGAATGTCTGGAACCACTGATGGCTGAGAAGTAATCACCAGAGTATCAAAATTCAAAGATCTGGGCATCTGTGGGGAGCGATCCTCTGTCGTTTTCTTCTGTTTCTTAATTTCGTCAATCTCCCGGAGGATCCTTTCGTTGGTCTTATCCTGCTCTTGTGCATGATTCCTCATCTGCAAAATCAAGGCATAAAGATCATTAGTAGTAGGATTAGTTGAAACAGAAGAAGTAGGTGGTTTTGAGAAAATGAGAGTTAGTTTCTTCGCGGCATTCTAAGTATTCTTCTGGGATCCAGAAGGTGGCGGAGGTAAAGGAGGGACGCCTTGTGAAGAAGTGAATGAGGGCATCAAGTTTGAGGCGTTCTTCGCTGAGGAAGCCATTTGCTTGGTTGTAGTGAACCGAAATGAGCACAGAAATGCGTATTTTTCTAAGGACGAAGCACCAATTGCCCCACGGTGGGCGCCAAACTGTTTTGGTCAAAAATCAGACGAGGATAATGCAACCAAACTCTTTGTTACGGGGAATGATGCTTAAAATGTGTAACAGCGATGATGATCACTTCAATGTAAATTGCACAAACAACACAAGGATTTATACGGGGAAAAATCCCTTGATCAAGAGTTGATCTCCGGCACAAAAAACCCCGGGTGATGGAAACTACCGATCACCAAGCTCAAATAAATGAATAAATGTTTACAACTTCGGATAGTAACGAGCTAGGTACAAGGATCACTATCGTGAAATGTGTAAATGTGAGTGAAAACGAATGTATGTTCGTCGAGAGCTTCAAGTGTGCGAGTATATGAGTGTGTGTAGCTCAGAAATGACTAAGTGTTTTTTCTTACTAGCTCGTTACCCCTTTAAAATAGAAATAACTACCTAAACTAACTATCCGACTTTCGTGCCAAGCTCCCACGTTCTCCACAACGTTCATATTTGGCCAAACACGTGCGGGATAGTTTGGGAATATTCTCCAGGAATGTCGCCAAGACTTGGTCCGACTTGTTACTTCTGCAAAACAATACGAAACACAAGTGAACAATTGTTAGTATGAGGATCCTTAAGATGATCCATAATCCTGATCCTGAAGCTCTTCTGAGGATCACTATCTGCCACAGAAGTAAGGATCACTAAAGAGGATAATTATTAAGGATCACGGGGCATTTAGAAATCCACCCCTAACAAGGGGACAAAGCTAGGTGGCCTCGAAAGAACCAGCAGAAAGCTGATTGGAAGGATAAGTCCAAATGGTGCGCCTTCCACGAAGACTTCGGACACATGACCGAGGATTGCATCGCTCTAAGGAAAGAAATAAGCTACCTGTTGTTAGGGGAGGATTTTCTAACAATTAGTGATCCTTATTCGTTATCTTAACTGGTGATCCTTACTTCTGTGACAGGTGGTGATCCTCAGAAGAGCTTCAGGATCAGGATCATGGATCACTTTAAGGATCCTCGTACTGACGATTGTTTATTTATGTATTGTACTATCTCGCAGGTATAACGAGCTTGACCAAGTCTTGGCGACATTCCTGGAGAATATTCCTAAACTATTCTGCACGTGCTTGACCAAAAATAGACGTTATGGAGAACGTGGAGGCTTGGCACGAAAGTCGGATAGTTAGTTTAGGTGGTTATTTCTATTTTAAAATGGGAGTAACGAGCTAGTAGAAAACACTTAGTCATTTCTCAGTTACACACACTCTTACAAACGCTCATACAAGCTCTCGTTCAAACACTTAGCAATTTCATACACTTTTTACACATTTCACCGTAGTGATCCTTGTACCTAGCTCGTTACTATCCGAAGTTGTAAACATTTAATCATTTATTAGAGCTTGGTGATCGGTAGTTTCCATCACCCGGGGTTTTTTGTGCCGGAGATCAACTCTTGATCAAGGGCTTTTTCCCCGTATAAATCCTTGTGTTGTTTGTGCAAATCTATATTGAAGTGATCCTCATCGCTATTACATAATCAGCATCATACCCCCATAACATAGAGTTTGGTTGCAATATCCTCAACAGATTTTTTGACCAAAACAGTTTGGCGCCCACCGTGGGGCCATTGGTGCTTTGTCCTTAGAAGAATTCGCATTTTTGTGCTCATTCCGGTTCACTACAACCAAGCAAATGGCTTCCTCAGCGAAGAATACTTCAAACTTGATGCCTTCATTTACTTCTTCACAAGGCGTCCCTCCTTTGCCTCCACCACCTTCTGGATCCCAGAAGAATACCGAGAATGCCGCGAAGAAACCAACTCCCATTTTCTCAAAACCACCTACTTCTTCTGTTTCAACTAATCCTACTACTAATGATCTCTATGCCTTGATTTTGCAGATGAGGAATCATGCACAAGAGCAGGATAAGACCAACGAAAGGATCCTCCGGGAGATTGACGAAATTAAGAAACAGAAGAAAACGGCAGAAGATCGTTCCCCACTGATGCCCAGATCTTTGAATTTTGATACTCCGGTGATTACTTCTCAGCCATCAGTGGTTCCAGACGTTCAATATGTGGGTGGGCCAAAAGGAGTGCACTACGGAACAACAACAATGACCCAGGCATCAGGTTCACTTTTCCAGCCAGCGGGATCCTATCCTCAGCATAGGGGATCCCTCACAAGTTCAGGAGTGCAGCAGTTTCTAGGATCCTCCTTCGTTCCAGGATCATCCCAGGTTCAAGGATCCTCCTTCGCTCCAGGATCATTCCAGGTTCAAGGATCCTCCTTCATTCCAGGATCATCCCAGGTTCAAGGATCCTCTTTCGTTCCAGGATCATCCCAGTTCCAGGGATCCTTCCAGATGCCAGGATCCTTGAGGAGCTTGCAAACAGGAAGTTCAGATGTCCATCAGGGAGATTTTATTCCAATGCAGACCAACGCTTCTACTGGTCCCTCGATCATTCCAGAGCCTCAACAATATGGATTAACATCCATTCTTCCTAACTTGAATCCAATGGGAGGTAACACTTTTAATAATTCTCATACTACTAACCATGGTCTTATGCAGGATCCAGGTATCAATCATGCCATGGCCAGAGAATTGCAAAAGCTAAAGGATATGATATCAAGTGTTCCGGGAGTGGTCAAACCTATCCCAGAGATCGCAGATGGGAGCCATAAGATATCTCGTTTTGCACCACCAATCTGTGATGCTGAGATACCCAAGAGGTTCCATGTGCCTACAATGAAACTGTATGATGGCTCAACGGATCCTGAAGAACACATAGCACAATACAGGGAGAGGATGGAAATCAATCCAATTCCAGAAAGGTTAAAAGAAGCATGCCTGTGCAAGGGATTCGGATCCACTCTTACTGGATCAGCTCTCAAATGGCTGCTAAGTCTTCCTCCCTATTCTATTACCTCATTTGCTAACCTAGTTAACTTGTTTAATAATCAGTTTTCATGCAGTAGAAAATTTGAACGATTAACTAGTGATTTATATAGGATAACCCAGGGTCATAATGAATCATTAAGGGATTACATTACCAAATTCAGTAAAGAATCCTTAGACATTCCCAACTTAGATATAGCTACGGCTGTTGAGGCCTTCAAAATGGGATTGCTTAGGGATTCGTTATTTTATGATGATCTTGTTATGACACCATGCAGGAACTTAGATGAGGTAAGAACCCGAGCACTTAGGTTCATTCGGCTAGAGGATGACAAGAGGATCCAGGAGAGGTTAGCAGGATCCTCAAAGCAGGATAAGCAAGGATCCTCATTCAGGAACAACAAATTCAGATCCTACAGCAGATCTGATAATCAGAATGTGCATGCTATTGATCAGGAAGAGGATGATGAGGATTATCCTCCAATCTCTGAATATTGTTTTTCTGTTCACAGCAATGAACTAATCCTTGCGATGCAGGGTTTAGGTGATAAAGCTAGATGGCCCAGAAAAAATGATAGGCCAGCTGCAACTAAGGATAAATCAAAGTGGTGTGCATACCATGAAGATTTTGGGCATCTCACAGAAGAATGCATTGCATTAAGAAAGGAAATTGGATACTTGTTGAGCAAAGGGCATCTAAAAGAGTTGTTGGGAAGAAAAAAGTCAAGGACTCAGGATCCTGAAAGGATCCCTGAGAAGGCTCCAGCTCCTCCAGCAGATGCACAAGTGATAAACTTTATTTCTGGAGGATCCGACATTTGTGGCACATCCTTCTCAGCAGCTAAAAGGCATGCAAAGGAAACTAAAATGGATAATGGAGAAAGACCAGTTCGAACATCAAGTGTCTCCGAAGGAAAAGTCATAACCTTTGATGAAGAGGATCGTGTTGATATCCAGGATCCTCATCACGATGGTTTAGTTATTACTCTTTTTATATCTAACCATTTTGTCCGCAGGATCCTTATAGACGGAGGAAGTTCAATGAACATTATCCAGCTTGATGATCTAAAGAAGATGGGTATTCCTGAATCAGAAATCATACCAAGATCCTCCGTGCTCGTGGGATTTAGTGGCGAAACTAAGAACACCCTGGGGGACATTAAACTCCCAATATATATTGAAGGCTTACACTCTTATCAAAAAATTTGTGTTATTGACTGTTTATCTTGTTGTAATGTTATCCTTGGCAGGCCCTGGATACACGATATGAAAGCAGTCCCATCTACTTACCATCAATGTGTGAAGCTCCCTAGTCCTTGGGGAATAGTAAAGATTGATAGTGATCAGCAGGAAGCTAAGAATTGCTACACTTCATCGATGAAACCAGCCTCGAAGTCAAGGGAGCAATAGCAATCAAGGTATCCTCCAAGGAATATCTTGGAGGCCAGAGAACAGGATGTGGTAGAAATCCTCATGGATCCCGATGATCCTGAATCCAAAATCTATATCGGATCAGGGATCCTTGGCGAAATGAAAGAAGACCTCGTATCCTTCCTCAAAAGGAGAAAGACTACCTTTGCATGGAAACACGAAGACATGACTGGTATATCCAAAGATGTTATCACCCATAAACTCGGCATTGACAGATCCTTCAAACCAATCCATCAAAGGAGAAGGAAGTTTGCACCGGAAAGGAATGCCATTATCCAAGAAGAGGTAGAGAAATTGCTCCGGGCAGGTATGATTAGAGAGGTCAAGTATCCAAGATGGTTGGCCAATGTGGTTGTTGTTCAAAAGAAAAACGGAAAGTGGAGGGTATGTGTCGACTTTACCGATTTAAATAAGGCATGTCCCAAGGATCCTTTCCCTTTACCCCACATTGACTCCATGGTGGATGCAACTGCGGGTCATGAACTGTTAACTTTTATGGATGCTTCATCTGGATTTCAACAAATCCAAATGGAACCATCCGACCAAGAGGATACAGCCTTCATGACTCCAACTGGTATATATTGCTATATTGCTATGCCGTTCGGATTGAGAAATGCAGGTGCAACGTACCAAAGGCTGGTGAATATGATGTTCAAGGATCAGATCGAACAAACTATGGAGGTTTACATAGATGATATGGTGGTAAAATCCATAAGAGCTGAGGATCACCTAAAGGATTTGGAGGAAGCATTTGATATCCTTGACAAATATAATATGAAGCTTAATCCTTCAAAATGTCATTTTGGTGTCAAAGCAGGTAAATTCTTAGGATACATGGTGACTAAGAGAGGCATTGAAGCTAGCCCGGAACAAATCAAAGCAATAGTGAACATCAAATCCCCGGCCAATGCTAAGGATGTTCAAAGGCTAACAGGCAGGATAGCAGCTTTGAACATATTTATATCCAAATCCTCGGAGAAGTGCAAAGAATTCTATGATATCCTAAGGAAGAACAAGAAATTTGAGTGGACCGAGAAGCATGAAAATGCTTTGAGAGCCCTCAAAGATTACTTATCCTCAGCCCCATCCTTGATGAAACCAGAAAAAGGCGATGTGTTATCCTTGTATCTTGCAGTATCCTCAAAAGCAGTAAGTGCGGTCCTTGTTAAGGATCATGAAGGTACACAACATCCTGTCTATTATGTAAGTAAAAGTTTACTTGACGCCGAATCCAGGTATTCACACCTTGAAAAACTTATTCTTGCATTAATAATGGCATCTACTAAGCTAAGACATTATTTTGAGACTCATGTTATTATTGTTAAAACTAATTTTCCAATTAAGAATGTCCTCAGGAAACCAGAGATGTCAGGAAGGATGGCTAAGTGGGCAGTGAAGCTGAGTGCATATGATATAAGATATGAGCCTAGGACAGCCATCAAATCCCAAGCATTAGCTGACTTTGTGGCTGATTTCAGTAGTGATTTACAAGAAGAAGCTGAGTTAGAAGTCCAGCAGCTAGAGGAGACCAAGTCTCCTTGGATACTCCACACTGATGGATCCTCAAATGTCAAAGGCACAGGGCTTGGAATACTACTAAAATCGCCACAGGGGGACATAATACCCCACTCTATAGCTTGTGAGTTCCAAACCACTAATAATGAGGCTGAATATGAAGCCTTAATTGCTGGTTTGCAAATTGCAAAGCATATGGGGATCAGGTATCTTGAGGTACATGTAGATTCATTGTTAATTACAAACCACTTTAATGGATCCTACGCTGTTAAAGGTGAAAAACTAACCAAATATTTGGAGATAGTCAAAAGTTTGGCACTCTCTTTTGTTTCCTTTAGTTTGTCACAGGTACCTAGGGAAGAAAATACAGAAGCTGATGCATTGGCTAACTTAGGATCATCCTTGAAGATCCCGGAGGATATCAAGATTCCTATTATCCATATCCCGACCCCGGCTATCGAGGATCACGAGGCTATGGAGATAGGAAATGATTCTGCAATTATCCCTTGTGAGGGTACTCAATCCCATTCAGGATCTGGATCATGGATCTCACCAATTATGAGATACTTACAACATGGAGAGATTCCTACAGGAGAAAACCCTAGGGCTTTCAAATATAAGGTATCTCAATTCACAATTATGAATAATATGTTGTATAAACGATCTCTTGCAGGACCATACTTGAGATGCATTGAGGATCCTGAAGTTCAAGAAGTTTTAAAAGACTTCCATGAAGGAGATTGTGGAAACCACACTGGGGGCAGGGCATTATTCTCAAGGATCCTGAGGACAGGATACTACTGGCCAACCATGAAGAAAGATGTTGTGGAGTATGCCAGAAGATGTGATCCTTGCCAGAGACACAGCAATATCCTTCATCAACCAGCTGAATTATTGCATCCTATATCCTCCTCTTGGCCATTTATGAGATGGGGTATGGATATAGTTGGTAAGCTCCCTAAGGCACCTGGTGGAAAAGTATTCATGCTTGCTATGACTGATTACTTCTCCAAGTGGATAGAGGCTGAAGCTTTTGCCCAAGTCAGAGAAAAGGAAGTTATATCCTTCATTAAAAGAAATATTATAACTAGATTTGGTATCCCTTCTGAGATTATATGTGATAATGGTTCCCAATTTATTGGGGGCAGAACCACTAACTTTTGTGACAGCTGGGGGATTAGGATGATAACATCAACACCAGTCCACCCACAAGCTAATGGTCAGGCAGAATCATCTAACAAGATCATCATCAACAATTTGAAGAAGAAGCTTGGATCCAAGAAAGGGAAGTGGGCAGAAGAACTACCCTATGTGCTCTGGGCTGATAGGACAACCCCTAAGAATGCTACTGGTCAAACGCCATTCTCTTTGGTATTTGGGGCAGAATCGGTGATCCCAACAGAAATGGTGGTTCCAACTGCTAGAACAAGTACCCGTGATCCTGAGGAGAATGATAAGAACTTGGCTCAAGACCTGGATACTATTGAAGAAATCAGGGATATGGCTAGGATAAGGATGGCCAGTTATCAGCAAAGGATGGCTGGTGCTTACAACAAGAATGTCAGGATCAGGAGGTTTCAAGTTGGAGATATGGTATTAAGGAAAGCATTCCAAAATACCACCAATCCTGCTGATGGGAAGTTGGCTCCAAAATGGGAAGGTCCTTATTTGATTGAAGCTGAAGCAGGAAAGGGGGCATATAGATTGTTAACCATGGAAGGTGATTTGCTACCAAGAGCCTGGAATGCTGTCCACTTGAAGAAATATTTCATTTGAGCAGGATCCTAGTAGCACAGATGATCCTCACAATAGGGATATCCTTAAAGGATCCTCAAAGCATCGATGATCCTTACTTAGGTAATATCCTAAACTTGAACTAATTCATTTCTTTATTTTCTCATATAAGGATAAGGATCATGTATCCTTTATCCATCTCTCACGTGAATTTGAGTTTTGAAAGTTCAGGTATCCTTAGCATAACGTTGGTTATCCACAGAAGCAATCCGTCTTTTGGGTTTAACCCCAGCTATTCGGGCTTGTCCCCAGATTCCGCCTGTAGCGCACGATGATCCTGGTGTAGTTTAAGGCTTTGGGACCAGTACTCGTTCTAGGGGCTGATAATTCCATTGTTCTGGCTATGCTTAGGATCCTACGTATAATGGTAGACGTACCATACATCCGTTCCTAAGGTTTCTAACGTTTTCACGTTAGCTAAGGTTTCTAACGTTTTCACGTTAGCTAAGGTTTTGGCATTTTCATGCCACTAAGTTTGGATAGTCGCCAGTTAGGGCCATACTCCAGTTTACATACGATCCTTGGGCTTGTCCCTAGTTATCCTTGGGCTTGTCCCCAGTTATCCTTGGGCTTGTCCCCAGTTGCTAACCCTTTTCTTATATTGGCTTAGTCCCAAGTTATGCTCTATTTCAGGTTCTTGAAGATAGGCAACTAAGGATCCTTGATCCTTACTTTATTCTAAGGTTTATCTTATAGTTATCCTTATTATGGATAGGATTCTAACTTGGATCCTCAGGTATGATCCTTAACTATTTTTAATTCTATTCATTATTTATTTGAATAACCCTTATACTTGACAACTGAACTTGTGATTCTTAAACCATATCACTTTTTAGAACTTATCGGTTATGGGATATGTGATCCTTGATCATATCCTAAACTTTCTGGATATCTTTTCTAATTTTTCAAGGCTTGATAAGTATAAACAGAATGAACATTACAACAGTTGGAAAGTAACATATTAAAGAGGATAACAACATGAGATAAGCGACAAAAGGTTAAGTTTTTATTTATTAACATAAGGCTAACCCTTTAAAGGTTGCCAAAATTACCTACCCGAGCATCTACCAGCAAAACGTGGCCCGTCCGCTGGGGTAGGTAAAGGTGTCCATGATAACAAGTTCGAAAGTAGTGCAGGAATATAAAGGCGGCAGGATCACAATGGTTTCATCCCCCAAACAGAGGATCCCTCCATCATATGCAATCCTGCCTATTGTCCAAAGGATCATATATGATCCTTAATCCTAAAACCTATTGTTCAAGTACAACCCATCATTGTTTAGAAAAAAACACCACAACCAAAACAAACTATCAAACTTAAAAAATGGGCTCTGGCTACGTCTAGAAATGTCCTTCATCGCCCATTCATGCAACCTATGCCTTTGCTGCATCCTCTTCCCCTCCAGCTGCAGTATCCTTCATCAGATCCTTTCCACTGCCACTTGCTTCAATCGCCAAGACTTCAGTAGCCTCCTCCTCATCATCCTCGAGATCAGCCAACCTTGCCTTCCAACCCTCAACATCCCAGCTGTTTTTGTTGAAACTAGGATCTTGAGCTTCCTGGGCCATCTTCAATTTTGTCTGATACATCGTGATGGCTGCAGAGACCTTAGCATTTTCAATGAGGTCATGCTTCTCATAGTCAAGGTCGATTAGAAGTTTGGTTGTCTTAGTCTTCTCGTCCAGGAGTTCCTTCCGAAGATCAGCAAGTGCAAGGTCCTTGAGCACGGTAACCTGTTGGAGGTCAGCAATTTTCTTGTCCTGCTCCTCAACATTCCCCACGTAATCCTCAATCTCAGCAAATTTCTGCAAAGAAAAGGATAAAGCAGTTCAAGATCAAGTAATCCTCATACGAGTAGGATACCTGGGCAGAATTAAGGATCCTTACATCATTGAAGTATTCAAGGAACTGGTGGCGGATCAGTGGTAGGCCTTGAAGATCCTCAGCATCAGAGGTTTTTCTCTTCTTGACACCCTTTCCTTTAGTGGGTGCCTTTGGAATGGAAATACTAGGACTGGTGGTGGATCTCTTCTTCCTGGATCGTACGACATCAAGGTCAGCCGTGTTGAACTGGGATACAGGCTTGGCAGATTTTCCAGCACCTACACAATCAAAACAAGATAAGTATCTTTTCTTAGTTCATGTTTCACTATTTATTTAAATTTTAAACAAGGATACTTACTTGACATTGTGACAGAGCCTGAGGATACCTCCTGTGAATCTTGGGTTGTTGTCTTGAAAGTTCTTGTCTCAGGATCAAGTCTCTTGAAAGCAAGGAGCCTTTCCTTAGCAGCAGGGGACAGTTTGAGGTGCGAAACGGTGATAGCTGCATAACAAGAAAGCAAAAATATAAGTTATCCTTACATCAAAAGAAAGTTCCTGGTGATCCTTCTCAGGATCCTCCATCCTACCATGGGTAGCCCATTTTTTAGGAAGATCCTTTCCATCCTGGATGGAATCTCTCTTGATGAAAAAGAAACGCCGTTTCCAATTAGCATCATTCTTGGTGGCTTTGAAGATCGGGTGTTCCTCGCCGGGTTTACGTTTAAACAGATAACGATGAGAACCAAAGGTGGTAAGATCATACAGTTCTCCTAGCTCTGCCATCCCTAGATCTATTCCCTCCTGATCGATGATCCTTTCAAGGGTGTACAAAACCCTCCAAATCATCGGCATGGCTTGGATATAAGAGATACCGGTTAGGGAAAAGAAAGATTGGGTGAAGGCTGGAAAAGGATATGTATAGCCTATGGTGAAGGGAGTGACGGGGAAAGAAACCCATTTATCGGAGATATGATCGTTCAGGGCATTGGGGTCAAAAGGCCTAAATTCGGTGTTCGCCGGAAAGCAGTAGCGGATCCTATCTATCTGAGCATCATTGAAGCAGCAGCGTTCTTTAATAGAGTCTTCAATGATCCCCTGGCTTTTCGGAGGACTGTTCTTTGGGTGATCCTTGGCCGGTGAACTTCGGAGCAACATTTTCGAAGTGACGGAGATAAAGAAAGAAAAACAGAGTAAGAGAGGAAGCAAGAGAAGAAAGAAATACCTGGTTGATCGTCGACTGAGAATTTAAAGGAAGTTTCTTTCGAATTTGAATGCATAATGATCCTATCTATATCTCTATTTATAATTATGATTCTGCAGGATTGTCACTTCCGTGACATCATCATCGCAACGGCTAGTTCTATTTTAACGGCTATATATCCGTTAGTTTGTTACGGATAAGATCAAGAAAACATAACTCGCTAATTTTACAATTTCACTCCTTATATTTTGGGGGCAATTGTTAGGGGAGGATTTTCTAACAATTAGTGATCCTTATTCGTTATCCTAACTGGTGATCCTTACTTCTGTGACAGGTGGTGATCCTCAGAAGAGCTTCAGGATCAGGATCATGGATCACTTTAAGGATCCTCGTACTGACGATTGTTTATTTATGTATTGTACTATCTCGCAGGTATAACGAGCTTGACCAAGTCTTGGCGACATTCCTAGAGAATATTCCTAAACTATTATGCACGTGCTTGACCAAAAATAGACGTTATGGAGAACGTGGAGGCTTGGCACGAAAGTCGGATAGTTAGTTTAGGTGGTTATTTCTATTTTAAAATGGGAGTAATGAGCTAGTAGAAAACACTTAGTCATTTCTCAGTTACACACACTCGTACAAACGCTCATACAAGCTCTCGTTCAAACACTTAGCAATTTCATACACTTTTTACACATTTCACCGTAGTGATCCTTGTACCTAGCTCGTTACTATCCGAAGTTGTAAACATTTAATCATTTATTAGAGCTTGGTGATCGGTAGTTTCCATCACCCGGGGTTTTTTGTGCCGGAGATCAACTCTTGATCAAGGGCTTTTTCCCCGTATAAATCCTTGTGTTGTTTGTGCAAATCTATATTGAAGTGATCCTCATCGCTATTACATAATCAGCATCATACCCCCATAACATAGAGTTTGGTTGCAATATCCTCAACAGATTTTTTGACCAAAACACCTGTTAAGCAAGGGGTATCTTAAGGACTTGCTGGGAAAAAAAGAAGAATAAAGGGCAGGATCCCGAGAAGGATCCTAAACGAGCAGCATCACCCCCAGCAGATGCCAAGATAATTAACTTTATTTCAGGAGGATCTGACATTTGTGGGACTTCGTATTCGGCGGCCAAAAGACATGCGAAGGAAGCTAAGGGTGAGAGAGGGGACAGACCAGTCAGGATGACTACCCTCACAACTGATAAAGTGATCACTTTCGATAGTGATGACAGGGATACTGTTCAGGATCCTCACCATGATGCTTTAGTAATAACATTATATGTGGCTAACCATTTTGTACGCAGGATACTGGTAGACAACGGAAGTTCTGTCAATATAATTCAGCTGGAAACGTTGAAGAGGATGAATGTATCTCCGATGGATATTACTTCGAAGTCCACTGTGCTCGTTGGATTCAATGGAGAAGCTAGGAATACCGTAGGGGAGATAAAGTTACCAGTATATGTTGAAGGGGTCAACTCAATACAACGCTTCTGTGTGATGGACTCCTTATCCTGCTATAACATCATACTGGGAAGACCATGGATTCACGATATGAAGGTTGTGCCATCAACATACCACCAATGCATCAAGATCCCTACTCCTTGGGGGGTTGTCAAGGTGGAGAGTGATCAACAGGAAGCGAAAGAATGCTACTCATCCTCAATGAAATCCTCAACTAAGCCTAGTACAGCATAGCAATTAAAGATGCGGGCCCAGGATATTGTGGAGGATTCGGAGCGGGATGTGAAGAAAATCATCCTGGATCAGGATAATCCTGATATCTCGGTGCTCGTAGGAACCAGTATCCCTCGGGATATTGAAGAACAGTTAACTAACTTTTTGAAATGCAGGATGTCAACGTTTGCATGGAAGCATGAGGATATGACAGGCATATCCAAAGACATTATCACTCACAAGCTTGGAATTGACAAATCATTCAAGCCTGTTCAACAAAAAAGAAGAAAATTTGCTCCTGAGCGGAATGCGATTATCCAAGAGGAAGTTGAAAGGTTGTTGAAGTCCAGGATGATCAGAGAAGTCAAGTTTCCAAGATGGCTAGCTAACGTAGTTGTGGTACAGAAGAAAAACGGGAAATAGAGAGTCTGTGTAGACTACACGGACTTGAACAAGGCTTGTCCTAAAGACCCATTTCCTCTCCCTCATATCGATGCAATGGTAGATGCTACTGCTGGATATGAGATGTTAACGTTCATGGATGCATCCTCAGGATTTCAGCAGATTCAAATGGAGCCTTCGGATCAGGAGGATACTGCTTTCATGACACCAACAGGTATATATTGCTATACTGCTATGCCTTTCGGTTTGAAAAATGCAGGTGCAACATACCAGAGATTGGTAAACATGATGTTCAAGGATAAGCTGGGGGACACCATGGAGGTATATATCGACGATATGGTGGTGAAATCTAAAAAGGCTGAGGATCACCTCCAGGATATCAAGGGAGCATTTGATATCCTGGATCGATACAACATGAAGCTGAATCCTGCTAAATGCCATTTCGGAGTGGGGGCAGGAAAGTTTCTTGGATATATGGTGACAAAAAGGGGGATAGAAGCAAGCCCAGAGCAGATCAGAGCTATCCTGGATATAAAATCACCCTCAAATATGAAGGACGTACAAAGGTTGACAGGCCGAGTAGCAGCTTTGAATAGATTTATTTCAAGATCCTCAGAAAAATGCAAGGAATTCTATGATATCCTCAAGAAGAATAAGAAATTTGAATGGGGAGCAAAGCATGAAGCAGCCTTGCAGGATTTGAAGCGATATCTCTCAACCGCACCTCTATTAATGAAGCCTGAAAATGGTGAACCACTATCCCTATACCTCGCTGTATCAGGGAATGCTGTAAGTGTCGTTCTTATAAAAGACCATGAAGGTCAGTAGTATCCTGTTTATTATGTTAGTAAAAGTTTGTTAGATGCTGAAACTAGGTATTCTCATTTAGAAAAATTGATATTAGCTCTAGTTATGGCATCGACAAAGCTTAGAAATTATTTTGAAACACATAGGATCTATGTTAAAACGAATTATCCTGTCAAAAATGTGCTTAGGAAACCAGAGATGTCAGGCAGGATGGCCAAGTGGTCAGTAAAGTTGAGTGCTTATGATTTAGTATATGAACCTAGAAATTCCATAAAGTCTCAGGCTTTAGCTGACTTTGTGGCTGGTTTCAGTAGTGACATTCAGGACGTGGCAGACCTAGAAGTTCAGCAGTTAGTAGAATCCTCAGGATCTTGGACATAATATATTGATGGTGCATCTAATATAAGAGGAGTAGGTTTAGGTATACTACTAAAATAGCCACAGGGGGGACATATTACCCCAGGCTATTAGATGTGAATTTCCTGCTACTAATAATGAAGCAGAGTATGAGGCTTTAATTGCAGGATTAGAGTTGGCTAAGAGCATGAGTATCAAAAATTTACAAGTATATGTTGACTCTTTGTTAATTACTAACCATTTTAATGGATCCTATGCAGTTAAGGGTGAGAAATTAATCGAATACCTCAATATTCTCAAAAAATTAGCAGGATATTTCGATGTTTTTACACTTGAACAGGTACCAAGGGAGGATAATGCTGAAGCGGATGCCTTAGCAAATTTGGGATCATCGATTAGGATACCTGAAGGGACCCAAATACCAATATTACATGTCTTATATCCTGCAACGAACCCTCAGGGTAAAGAAGTAGCGGGAATTCGGGATCCCGGAGCGGAATATCCTGAACAGGATCCTACATCCTGGACGGCTCCAATTGTGAGATATCTCAAAGAAGGACACATCCCTGGAAATGAAAATCCTAAGGCATTTAGGATGAAGGTATCACGATTCACTATTATAAATAATGTTTTATACAAGAAATCTCTTGCAGGACCATATTTGAGGTGCTTGGAGGATCCTGAAGCCAAAGAGGTACTTCAGGATATACATGAAGGGGATTGTGGTAACCATACTGGGGGCAGGTCGTTATTCTCAAAAGTGTTAAGGACAGGATATTATTGGCCAACAATGAGAAAAGATGCCGCAGAATATGCTCGAAGATGTGACGCATGTCAAAGACATAGTAACATACTGCATCAACCTGCTGAACCATTATATCCTATTGTTTCCCCTTGGCCATTTATGAAGTGGGGTATGGATATAGTGGGAAAGCTACCAAAAGCTCCGGGAGGAAAAGTCTTTATGCTAGCAATGACGGATTATTTCTCTAAGTGGGTTGAAGCAGAAGCATTTGTTCAAGTTAGAGATCAAGAAATAGTATCCTTCATAAAGAGGAATATCCTGACCAGATTCGGAGTACCAGCCGAGATAATCTGTGACAATGGTTCTCAGTTTATAAGCAAGAGAACTACTGACTTTTGCAAGAGTTAGGGAATCAAAATGATCACATCTACTCCGGTACATCCTCAAGCAAATGGACAAGCAGAATCCTCAAACAAGATAATTGTCAATAACTTAAAGAGGAGACTTGGAGCCAAAAAAGGAAGATGGGCAGAAGAATTACCCTTTGTTTTGTGGGCTGATAGGACAACGGTAAAGAATGCAACAGGCCAACCCCCATTTTCCTTGGTATTTGGAGCAGAAGCAATGATTCCAAGGGAAATGACAATACCTACTGCAAGATCTACCCTAAGTGATCCTGAGCAGAATCCTGAAGCCTTGAGTCAGGATTTAGACACTATAGATGAGAAGAGAGATGCAGCAAGGTTAAGGATGGCAGCATATCAACAGAGAATATCCAGGGCATATAACAAGAATATTAGGACCAGAAGATTTAAGGTTGGAGATTGGGTGTTAAGAAAGGCTTTTCAGAATACTACTAATCCTGCCGATGGCAAGTTAGCTCCAAAATGGGAAGGACCATATGAAGTTGAATCAGAAGCAGGGAAAGGAGCATACAGACTCAAGAATATGGAGGGGGATATGCTACCGAGGTCTTGGAATGCTATACACCTTAAGCTCTATTTCAAGTGAGTTTAGAATTTAATTTCTAACTCAGGATGGTATGAATTCTACCTTTTTTAAATATGTTTGGTTTAGTTTGTTCTTTGTAACCCAATACTGACTTAAGCATCGGAGGGGTGTTAGCCAAGCTAACACCCACCTTAGTGTAAGGATGTTTTGCAGTATATGCTTCGGGATGTAGCTCCAGGATGCTCACTCAGGATATTTCGGAAGATTAGAGGATTGGCCCCATCTCTCACGTACAAGGGATCCTGATCCCTTCACAGGTTTAAAGGTATTCACCTTTCTTTCGAATTGGGTTTAAACACCCCGCCTGGAGCGCAAGTTATTCAGGGATAGTTCAAGGTGGCGGGACCAGTCCATGTAAAAGTGGCTGACAATTTCGTTACTGTTGGCTATATCCTGAATCCTAAAGGTATATGAGGATTGATCACCCTCTCTCACGAAAGGGTATTTTCATACTCTCTAAGGTTTAAAGGTTTTCACCTTTCTAAGTCTTGGAGTTTATACACTCCCGCCTGTAGCGCATGAAAATTTGGGATTTTCCCCAGGATACAAGGGATTCATCTCCAGTACATCCTTGGGTTTTACCCTTGGGACATAAAAAATTTCCTATACAATGGAAACTGACATTCAGAAGATTTCTAAGTATTTGAAGACATTGTACACAGGGGACATTCCTACCAAGGCAGTGATGTAAAGCTCAAAGGCTAAAGCTCGGAACTGGTATGCTAAATATCTCACACAGGGGACATCTTCATTGGAAAAGTTGCAAGGAGATTGAGGTTTGATAATAGGGTTATATACTACTCCGGGTATGATCTTTCCTTTGTAAACATCATCTAAGTTTTTAGTAACACTATGTTTTATAAAAGGTTAAGTATCCTGATATATTCTCAAGGTCCTTTTCAGGATATTTGATTAAGGTGTTTGAAACTAGTATTAGTTTGGAACTTTGATCATTTAGGTATTATCAAAAACTGGTTTTGGAAAAATAGATTGTTTTTCAAAAGCTTTCTACAAAGTTGAACGGACATTTGGAAGTCCTATCCAATAAAAAGTTTTTGCTGAGTATATTGGTCAGGATATAACAATTTTTGCAAAGCTAAGACTTATACTTAGGAAAAACAGAAGCTGATGGCAAGAAAAATAAAAAGATGAAATTATTCTTGAAGCAATTAATACTGGTTGATAACCGAAGGTTTCATCCTGAAACCCAGGACCCATCCACCTTCGGCTATCAAATTGTTTCGATACAGAAATAAAAATTGTTCATAAAAACCTAAAATTGTTCAAACGATTTAAGATAAATAAGCTTTAGGGGGTAGTGCCTTCTTCGCCCATGGTAATTTCAGCAGCATCCGTCTTGGGATCCGCCTCAGTATCCTTCTCGGCATCGGTTGCTTTCTCAACTGCTTTAGAGGATTCTTCGACAGCTGATTTGGAAGAAATGCCGCCGAGGTTCTTTAGCTTGGTCTCCCAGGCACTAACATCCCAAGAAGGGCATTCAAAGCCTAATGATTTGGCTTCATGGGCCATCTTCAACCTGGCTTGGAGGAGAGAAATGACAACGGAACTATTGAGGCTTTCCCGGTAGCTGACCATATCCCGTTCATACTGCACGTGGGCAGCTTCAAGATCGGTATGGGCTTGAAGAGTAACTTTGTTGAGAGCAGTTTGGTGTTCTTGAGTCATAGCTTTAAATTTCTGCTCGTAATGACGAGATTTGGCGGCTGCAATCATGCCTTGATCGGAGATTGTGATTTCAGCTTCCTTTAGCTTGGTTTCAAGTGTCTTGTTAAGCTTGCAGGATTCTTGATATAGGTGAACCAAACGCTCAAGACCCTACAAAGGTAAGAGGACAGGTATTAATATTGATAAATCTTTGAAAATAATGTAAGCCACAGGATGTGATATGAGAATACTAACCTGGTTAAGAAAGGAAGTCATAAACCCGCTAGCTTCAATGAACCCGTGCTTCTCATAAGGAAATGTGTCAGAAATGACAGGGGAATCGGGCTCTTTCCTTTTGCGGGAACTTGAACTCCGGGGCTTGGTAGCCGGTGAAGGTTTGGGAATAATGATGGCTTTGGAACTGCTAGGTTTGGATGTGGCTGTGGTCTTGGGGCTAGGTTCTTTCTTGACCTGGATCTGATCAGAATAACTGTCCAATTCATCGAGGTCAAAGACTTCAGGAATCTTGGCCGGTGTTGCATAAAGGGAAAAAGCTGTACTCTTTATTTTATTATTATATTGTTTTGACTAATTATTTTGAAAGTAATCCTTACCAGACATTTCAGATGATGAGTATTGACTGGAACTCGGGACGTGTGTGGTGAAAGTCCTGTCTATTGCAGGTAACTGGTAAACAGTATTGATTCTTTCTTCTGACTCAGCGGTAGGGGGAGCGACTTCCTTGAAGTTCACTGCATAAAGATCAAAAGGAAGGATATCAATAGAAGATAAAAATCAAATGGTCTATGAGAATATTTATGACCCTACCTGTGGTTAACCACTCCACCGGAAGGTTGGCACCCTCAGCAATAGAGTTTCGTTTGACAAAGAAAAATTTGCGTTGCCATCCGTCTTCGTTTTTGGTGGCTTTAAGAATCAGGGGTTTACTGGAGGTCGGGAAGAGCAAGAACCGGCTAGAGCCATGGGATCGCAGACGATAAGCAATAGGCAAATCCTCGATGCGGAGGTCGGAGCAATGGAGGTTTTTGATTTGGTTAAGTACAATTAGTACTCTCCAAACCATGGGCATGGTTTGAGCAAAAGAGATGCCGGTGGTTCGAAAGAATTGTATCATGAATTCAGGAAAAGGGTATCGAAGACCTAGCGAAAAAGGATATGCTGGAAAACAAACCCATTCAGTGGAAGAAACATCCGATCGGATTGACCGATCGAATGGTCTAAAGACCGTGTTCTCAGGGAAAGCGCCGGAGGCTCTTAAAGCTGCAATGTCTGCGTTGTCAAAAGCACAGATCTCCTTTTCGGGATTTTTTAGGAGATTCTGCTGGGTGAAAGTCTCGGCATCCATTGCGAGTAAGGCGATGTAAATTGATAGAAATTAATCAGAAATGGAGAATTACCTGAAGGTTCTGTTAAAGATATCTGCTTTTCAAACAAGAAAATAGAAGATATAGGGGCATTGTGGATCTCCATTGAGCAAAAAGCGCGTTGGAAGTTACGATGTGATCTTGACCGTCGCTTCGTTTTAAATGCCTTGAGTTATGGGATAAGATTTTTGAAATATATCCGTTGGAGTGGTATACCAACCGATATATTTGGGGACAATTGTTATAGGTCATTTTCTAAGCATACTTATCCTGACTATTATCCTGCTTCTAATTGTTTATTTGTGACCAGGATATTGGACGGGGATATTGCTAACATCCTGGGCGATATCCTAAGCTTGAGTGAATTAAACACGTGCAGGTTAATGGCTGCAAGTTACTAACGGTCATCAGGACTTCTTCTCCTCAAGACTCGGGCGTGTTTGTTGAAGGAGAGACGTTGAACCCGAAAGACCAGGTCTACAACGTTCGATTAAGGAATATTCGGTGGATCCCGGAAGTTTAGGATAGTTTGTTACATTATCTTTACTATAAATAGATGAGGGCTGATCAGTTTAAGGCACACAATCTTTCACTTACACTCTCGTACACTTTTACTCACTGCAAACACCACACTCAAACACTTGTATTCGAATTACATTGTAACACATAGTTGATCCGCACCACATCCTGCACTGTATCCTGATATTTGAAGCAATAGAAGAACAAGGCAGCTGTGATTGTCAGCTCCCGAGGTTTTATGCCGGCGATCTAGATTGATCAAGGGCTTTCCTCGTACATCTCGTGTCCACCTTTACATTTTCGCTCATTGTTTGATCATAGATACAGCTCATTATCCTGAGCCGTATCCTGATAACTGTTTTTGCAAACTAATAAACCAATACATTTTTTACACATATTTCTAGCACACTACCTCACTTAACTAATTTGATCACTTAATTGCTTAGGTAATTTTTGACCAAAACAATTTGGCGCCCACCGTGGGGCAAGTGGTGCTACTTTTACTTAAAATCTTTGCAAAATCATTAATCGGTTTTCTATTTTCTAAACTTTTTGCCACATTGTTTACAATGGCCTCAAGATCAAACATGAGCTCTTCCACTATGTCTGCTACAACCTCTTCTACCACTGGTTCGGTGCTTCCACCACCTCCTCCAAGGATGCCGTTTTCTTCACAACCTCAAGATGTTATCCCTACTCGGAGTGTCCAGGGATCTGCTCCTGTTTTAGCCTCTAATGATGAAATTTTGACTTTATTTGGAAGTGTGCAGGAACAAATGAGGCAGCAACAGGAGACTAACCAAATGCTATTAAGAGAAATACAACTCTTAAAAGCTAGCTCGAGTAGACCCGCTGAAGAAACTGTCACTCCTATACAGCCCAGGGCTTTGAACTTCAGTTCCGCGGTTTACACTGAGGATAATAGGGGGAATATCGTCCCAAGCCATTCTCAGAATCATACCCCTTAGATACCCTCTTCGGTCAGAATATCGACTGTGAGAAGTTCAGGATATGCTTCAGGATTTGGCCAAAATCCTCAGAACGGTAATGTGTCAAATAATAATATTCTTGCTACTAACAATAATGGCTCTTTGCAGGATGCAGGTATGACATCAACATTTACCAGGGAGCTCCAGAAATTGAAGGACATGATATCCAGTGTACCTGGAGTAGTCCAGCCAATTCCGGAAGTATCCCAAGACAGCTCCAGGATATCTCGCTTTGCATATCCCATCTGTGATGCTGAAATCCCAAAAAGATTTCAGACTCCCAACATGAAGCTGTATGATGGGACTACGGATCCTGAAGAGCATATTGCTCAGTATAGGGAAAGAATGGAGATTAACCCTATCCCTCCGGAGCTCAAGGAAGCATGCTTATGCAAGGGATTTGGTTCTACTCTGACAGGATCAGCCTTAAAATGGCTGTTGAACGTTCCTCCTCACTCAATTACTTCGTTTGCTCATTTGGTTAATTTATTTAACAGTCAATTTTCTTGTAGTTGGAGTTTTGAGAAACTAACCATTGATCTTTACAGGATAACTCAAGGGCCTCAAGAATCCTTGAGGGATTATGTCACACCCCCAAAATCCACCTGCGGAGTACTACCGCTTGGAGGCGTGACTGACCAGGATCCAGCCACCAATCATATCGAACAAGCATATAAGTAGTTATAAAATCCAACCAATACAATTGGTGTTCAAACAAAACATAGTTTAAGTTGTAAGCGGAAGCATAAGTCTTAAGGCCAAAACATAAGTTTAATTGTTTCACGTTTAACATGGCACACAGCCGTCCATGTCCCACAACGATCCTCCTCCATGCAAGCTCCAGCTAAGTACCTAAGGACCTGCAAAGCATGTAGTAACGAGTCAACAACAAGTTGAGTGAGTTCACGGTTGGGTGTTCGTTTTAAGTTGTTTCGAAAACCGTTTCCTTTATCTGGCATCCTGCCGTGGGGGTTACCCCATAGTTAAAACGTGACTTGTTTATTCCCGATTACTCTGGCAATCCAGCCGTGGGGGCTACCCCGTGTTAGTTATCTGGCATTTCGGCCGTGGGGGCTACCCCATGTATACACTAGACTCGTTACCATATCGACTGCTGACTGTAGTCATGTTTAAGTGCCCTAAAACTGTCAATGTCTATCATCATTGACGTGCCCCAGATCCATTAGTTCACGCCCGTCCTCTGCAGCACGGTGTGAGGTTTGTCAGACCTAAATAGCGCTATCTAACTAATGACCCGCTCGCCATTGGCCCGGCGATTAAGTCGATATAAAAAGGAGGGACTGCGTGATAGAGTTTTGGTCTAGTACGAGTTATCTGTCCGTGAGGACGAGGAATTACATTCCTGAACCATTGCTGTCCTACCCAAGGAGGACGAGGAACCCATGTTCCTTAACCCCAATTCCCGACCCCTGGGAATCCCATGCTTTGTAGAGGGTGTGAACTCACCTTGCTTTGCTCGGCAGATACACAGAAAGGTCAATCAAGCAATATTGTGGTCACTCACGTCCTATCATAGTTGTATCATACAAATCAGGTTCGTATTCAAGTAGTACACGTATGTTTCTAGCACATTGCATTCAAGTATCATTCATGGCAGCCCAAACAACATTCACATTCAACAGTAACACATAAGGCCCATACGTTCGGCCCAATTACTTAGGCCCGTAGTAGTGTGCAAGTTCAAGTCAGCGTGTTCATGCATATAGTCTCGAGTCGAGACTGTGCGGTCTCTTATCGAGACTGTGCGGTCCCGAGTTGTAGTCCACAAGATTTCGAGTCGCCACTAAGGTAGTCTCGGGTCATGCATGTAGTGGTCTCGAGTCGCAACTGGACTCGCAAACGTGGTCTCGAGTCAAGATGTTTGGGTGTTGATCAAGTGGGGTCTCGAGTCGAGACTGTAGGCTCTCGACTCGCAACTAGTGTCGAAACCGGGGATCTCGAGTTGACATTTGGTGGCCTCGAGTCGAGACCAGGGGTCTCGACCCCCAACAATTGTTGATTCTGCACAGTTGTACTATCCAATGGGAATTTGATTTCATGACACAATGTACTATCCAACCACAATCCTTAAACATGTTTCTTGTCTAGCAATTTACTAAAAATGGATCAACCATATCAATATTCAAATATTCAAGGCATCTTCATATCATATTCAACAAGTTCTTCACATATTCATATCATGTTCATGTTGATCATTCAAACTTGTTCATCATATTTTAGCATCAATCACAACCATAATCATGAACAACAAATCAACACACTTGAACATACTCATCTAAAGGTTTCAAATCATCACATAACATCTCGAAATCAACTCTACACTAATCCGATTCATCATGGTACTACACATATGCAAGCCGGTTTCATGAACACCCACTTTAATGGTTTGAATCACATTTAGACACAAGACATCATGGGTTCATTGTGCAATATATCCAAAATCAAAACATGTTAGCCGATTATCAATAGCATACACATCCGATTCACAAAAACTCATCATCAAGCACTCAACTATACTAGTTAGAGCATATTATTCATACTATCATTTTAATCAACAAACATCATAAAGACACTAACCGATTGATGGGTTTCAAAGGTGAGTATGAAGCTTCCCAAATGGGTGTGTGTGTGTGAGCCGATCCGAGAGCTCCTAGTGTCACCGGTTTGATCCGAGAAGAAGGAGAAGAAATGTGATGTTTGGTGTCTAGGGTTTTAGTGAGAGGGAGTAGGAGAGTGTGTGTGTTATCCAAAGAAAATGGCAACATGGCTATCCACCAAGTTTATATATCCGTTCCAAGTAATGCACCCTAATGGGCTTTCGGTTGGGTTAAATGAGGTGTATGGCCCATCCGGCCCATTGTTTCATTGTTCACTCGAGACCGCATGGTCTCGAGTCGGGTCCTTGTTGTCTCGGTTCATATATATACACGCATTCATACAATTACAACACATAAACGTAACACGTAATCACATAGGGTGTTCACATATATCATTACACCAATACGTCAACTAGTCACATAATGTTTCAAGTAGGTTACACTAAGATACACGAAAGGTCCTAAATTTCGAGTTGTCACATCATCCCCAAGTTGAAAGAAATTTCGTCCCGAAATTTGGTAAGCACTCACTGAGGAAGCTAGTTAAGTTGTATGGTTTTCTTGGTTTTCCTGGGGTGTCACATCCACCCCCCGTTGATCTGGAATTTCGTCCCGAAATTCCGTAGCTTCGGCCTCAGTAGTGGGTGTACTGTTTGCGAACAGTTGGGGATACTTTTGTTTCATCTAATCTTCGCGCTCCCAGGTGAACTCTGGGCCGCGACGTGAGTTCCAACGAACTCGAACGAGAGGTATTCTAGTGCTCTTGAGGACCTTAACATCCCGGTCCGTGATTTCGACTGGTTCCTCGACGAATCGTAACTGTTCGTCGATAGTGAGTTCCTTCAGGGGAACTATGTGGGTCTCATCTGACAGACACTTCTTCAGATTCGACACGTGAATGACGTTGTGAACTGCACCGAGTTCTGCTGGTAAGTTCAATCTGTAGGCCACCCTGCCTATTTTCTCAATGATTTCGAAAGGTCCAACGTATCGTGGGTTAAGTTTGCCGCGTTTACCAAAACGAACCACACCCTTCCAGGGTGAAACTTTGAGTAGTACCCGCTCCCCAATCTGGAGCTCTAGTGGTTTCCTGCCCTTATCGGCGTAAATTTTCTGACGGTCACGAGCTGCCGCCATGTGTTTTCGTATTGGAGCAATTTGTTCGGTTGTGTCTACCACATGTTCTGGACCAGTGATCTGACTATCCCCCACCTCTGCCCCACAAAGAGGTGACCGGCATTTACATCCGTACAATGCCTCAAACGGAGCAGCTTTAATGCTAGTGTGGTAGCTGTTATTATATGAGAATTCCACAAGTGGCAGATGCTTTTCCCAGCTGTTGCCAAAGTCGATTACACATGTACGAAGCATGTCTTCTAAGGTTTGAATAGTGCGTTCGGACTGCCCGTCCGTCTGAGGGTGATACGCTGTGCTCATGTCTAATCGTGAGCCAAAGGATTTGTGCATTGCTTGCCACAGTTCTGAAGTGAAACGTGCATCTCGATCCGAGATAATGGAGGTGGGCACCCCGTGCCTCGAAACAACTTCCTTGAGGTATATTTCCGCAAGAGTGGAGAACTTATCCGTCTCCTTGATAGCCAAGAAGTGTGCAGATTTTGTAAGTCGATCCACGATCACCCAAATAGTATCGTTTCCGCGCTGGGATCTAGGGCCAGTAACGAAATCCATGGAAATTTGCTCCCATTTCCATTGTGGTATCTCTGGTTGTTGGAGTAGGCCTGAGGGTTTCTGATACTCAGACTTGACTCTCGCACAAGTCAAACACTTGCTGACGTAAGTCGCTATGTGGGCCTTCATGCTAGGCCACCAGTACGTAGTTTTGATATCGTGGTACATTTTGTCCGAACCAGGGTGTACCGAGTAGCGAGACTTGTGTGCTTCGTCCATCACAAGCTCTCGTAGGTTGCCATAGAGTGGGACCCAAACGCGTCCCGTTACGTAGTAAGCGCCATCTTCCTTCTGTTCTAAGCGTTGCCTTGATCCGCGTAGGGCTTCAGCCCCGACGTTCTCTGGTTTCAGTGCTTCTATCTGAGCGTCTCGTATTTGGGAAGGAAGACTAGAATGTATAGTGAGTTGTAAAGCCCGCACGCGCTTAGGCGCAGTGTCCTTTCGACTGAGGGCGTCAGCCACAACATTGGCCTTGCCCGGGTGATACCTGATCGAGCACTCGTAGTCATTCAGTAGTTCGACCCATCGTCGTTGTCGCATGTTCAGTTCCTTCTGTTTGAAGATATGTTCGAGGCTCCTGTGGTCGGTGTAGATGGCGCACTTAGTACCGTACAGGTAATGCCGCCATAACTTAAGTGCAAAAACAACAGCTCCCAGCTCCAAATCATGTGTAGTGTAGTTCTTTTCGTGAACTTTAAGTTGGCGTGAGGCGTAGGCTATGACTTTATCTCGTTGCATCAACACGCAACCAAGGCCCTGAATTGATGCATCGCAGTAAACCACAAAGTCGTCTGTGCCCTCTGGCAGGGAAAGGATAGGTGCACTGCAAAGTCTATCCTTTAAGTGCTGAAATGCTAACTCCTGTGCATTTCCCCAGCGATAAACAACGCCTTTCTGCGTTAGTGAAGTGAGAGGCTGTGCAATCTTAGAAAAATCCTTTATGAACCTCCTGTAGTAACCTGCCAATCCTAAGAATTGGCGAATTTCCTTTGGTGTTCGAGGTGCAGGCCAGTTCTTGATAGAGTCTACCTTGGACGGATCAACATGGATCCTATCCCTGTTCACCACATGGCCTAGGAAATGGACTTCACGAAGCCAGAAGTCGCATTTCGAGAACTTTGCATAAAGCTGTTCTGTTCGAAGGAGTTCCAGAATAAGCCGTAGATGCTGCTCGTGTTCCTCCTGACTCTTAGAATAGATCAGGATGTCATCGATGAAGACTATAACGAACTTGTCCAGGTAAGGCTTGCACACTCGGTTCATCAAGTCCATGAAAACCGCAGGTGCGTTTGTCAGCCCAAAAGGCATGACCAAAAACTCATAGTGTCCGTAACATGTTCTAAAAGCTGTTTTGGAGACGTCCTCTTCTCGGACTCTTAGCTGGTGATATCCCGATCTCAAATCAATCTTTGAATAGTAGCTCGACCCTTGCAGCTGGTCGAACAAGTCGTCAATACGCGGTAGAGGGTAGCGGTTCTTCACTGTCACCTTGTTGAGTTCCCGGTAGTCGATGCACATTCTGAAGGTACCGTCCTTCTTCTTTACAAATAGTACTGGAGCTCCCCAAGGCGATGAGCTAGGACGGATAAAACCCTTATCTAAGAGTTCTTGTAGTTGCGTAGAGAGTTCTTCCAACTCTGATGGAGCTAAACGATAAGGTGCACGAGCTATAGGCGCAGCTCCAGGAGCTAGTTCGATCTGAAACTCGACTTGGCGATGAGGCGGAAGACCAGGTAATTCCTCAGGAAATACCTCTGGATAATCGCGTACAATTGGAAAATCTTCGATCTTCTTCTCTTTTTCTGAGGTGTCAGTAACGAGAGCCAAAATGGCAGTGTGGCCCTTTTGCAAGCACTTTTGGGCCTTAAGGAGAGAAATGACGTTCTCAACAGCACTCCTCTTGTCGCCACGAATCATGAGAGGTTCACCACCGGAACCTGGAATACGGACAACCTTCTCGTTGCAAAGAATCTCTGCTTGGTGTTGGGATAACCAATCCATCCCAATGACAACGTCGAAACTACCTAAGACGATAGGAATAAGGTCGATAGAGAAGGTCTGGTCAGCGAGAATAAGTTTACAACCCTTGACTACGCGTGTGGCTTCTAAACTCTTACCATTCGCTAGCTCTACAGTGTGCTTGTTGTTCAAAGGTGTTGGAATACGCTTAAGCATTCGACTAACTTCTAGTGACATGTAGCTAGTATCGGCACCCGAATCAAATAATACTGAAACATAAAAGTCGTCGAGAAGGAACTTACCCGCCACAACATTGGGGTCGTTCCTTGCTTCACCTTAGCCAATCACGAACGCTCGCCCCCTGGCGCCATTGTTGTTGTTCCCATTGTTACCATTCCCCTGATTGTTGTTGTTGTTGTTGTTGTTGTTCTGGTTCCTGTTCAGTTGGGGACAATCTCTCTTGAAGTGCCCTTCAGCTCCACACTGAAAGCACCCTTTGTTATCACCCTGTTGCTGCTGCTGGCGCTGGTTCTGTTGAGCTTGTTGACGATTCTGATTGGCGGGATATAAGCTCCTGCAATCCTTTGCAGCGTGACCGGGCTTGTTGCACCGATGACGGTTGCCCCTGGTGCATGGCCCGCTGTGATGCAGGCTGCAGCGATTGCATTTGGGGTGATTCCCTTTGTACCCACCATGGCTTTGACCACCAGATGATTGCTGACTAGGACTCTTGTAATCATCAGTCTTTCTCTGCTGAGACTGGGACTGAACAGAAGTCGACCCCTTACTTGAAGTTCCATCCCATTTCCGTTTGTTGTCACTAGAGGTACCAGAAGTAGTTGCAGCACCTATGCGCTTTGGTAACTTGTTCTGCTCCACCGCTTGATCAGTAAGACGGTGAGCCAACTGAACAACCTGCTGGATAGTCGCGAGGTTTGCTGAAGTCACATGGCTTTGGATTTCTGGCACCAAGCCCTTGAGAAAGAGTTCAATACGCTTAAATGGAGGGTCCACCATTGTGGGACACAGTAAGGCAAGCTCATTCGATCTCTTAGTGTACGCCTCAATCTCTGACCCCGTCATCTTGAGGTTGAAGAACTCGACTTCCAGCTTATGAATGTCATCACGACTGCAGTATTCTTCCTTGATCATTTCCTTAAAAGTTTCCCATGGGGTGGCGTTGGCAGCAACCAACCCCAGCATTTGAACCTGAGCGTTCCACCATGTGAGGGCTAAACCCTCGAGAGTACCGGTAGCATACTTCACTCTGCGCGCCGCAGGGCATTCACACATTTCGAAGACTGACTCGAGCTTCTCAAACCAGTGGAGGAGACCTACAGCTCCTTCAGTGCCGCTAAAAGTAGTGGGTCGGCAGTCCATGAAAGTTTTAAAAGTACACACGGGTGGCTGAGCATGCTGACCTATTGTGGGCGAAAGAAAGACAGAGTTTAACACAAAGGTTGGTTCACGAGAGTAGGATCTACAGATCCTAAATTGAGTTAGAACTGCAGGATATACCTCCTGCGTGTGCAGCTGCAAGTGCCGCAGCAACTCGTTCGTTAATCAGAGCCGTCAACTGGGCTTGTGTCAGGTTAACGCGTCCGGACATGATCTTCATATCAAGAAGAACGTGAGTGAGAGGGGTTCGCGAAAATGCGATGACAGAAGTGAGCAAATACACACGTGTTCAAGCAACAGTAGTTATACTAACCAAGCATACCATGAGCAATGTACTATGTAACTAACAAGTAGGCAATATATACATAGATCATATCACCTAGAATGTCGAGCCTTGCATGTGGAGTGAAGCGTCGTTGTGGATCGTAGAGCACTGTACGGGTTATAGTCTGGTTTTAACAAAACGTTTCTCCTTTATTAAAACCAAGTTCACTATAACCAATGGCTCTGATACCAATCTGTCACACCCCCAAAATCCACCTGCGGAGTACTACCGCTTGGAGGCGTGACTGACCAGGATCCAGCCACCAATCATATCGAACAAGCATATAAGTAGTTATAAAATCCAACCAATACAATTGGTGTTCAAACAAAACATAGTTTAAGTTGTAAGCGGAAGCATAAGTCTTAAGGCCAAAACATAAGTTTAATTGTTTCACGTTTAACATGGCACACAGCCGTCCATGTCCCACAACGATCCTCCTCCATGCAAGCTCCAGCTAAGTACCTAAGGACCTGCAAAGCATGTAGTAACGAGTCAACAACAAGTTGAGTGAGTTCACGGTTGGGTGTTCGTTTTAAGTTGTTTTGAAAACCGTTTCCTTTATCTGGCATCCTGCCGTGGGGGTTACCCCATAGTTAAAACGTGACTTGTTTATTCCCGATTACTCTGGCAATCCAGCCGTGGGGGCTACCCCGTGTTAGTTATCTGGCATTTCGGCCGTGGGGGCTACCCCATGTATACACTAGACTCGTTACCATATCGACTGCTGACTGTAGTCATGTTTAAGTGCCCTAAAACTGTCAATGTCTATCATCATTGACGTGCCCCAGATCCATTAGTTCACGCCCGTCCTCTGCGGCACGGTGTGAGGTTTGTCAGACCTAAATAGCGCTATCTAACTAATGACCCGCTCGCCATTGGCCCGGCGATTAAGTCGATATAAAAAGGAGGGACTTCGTGATAGAGTTTTGGTCTAGTACGAGTTATCTGTCCGTGAGGACGAGGAATTACATTCCTGAACCATTGCTGTCCTACCCAAGGAGGACGAGGAACCCATGTTCCTTAACCCCAATTCCCGACCCCTGGGAATCCCATGCTTTGTAGAGGGTGTGAACTCACCTTGGTTTGCTCGGCAGATACACAGAAAGGTCAATCAAGCAATATTGTGGTCACTCACGTCCTATCATAGTTGTATCATACAAATCAGGTTCGTATTCAAGTAGTACACGTATGTTTCTAGCACATTGCATTCAAGTATCATTCATGGCAGCCCAAACAACATTCACATTCAACAGTAACACATAAGGCCCATACGTTCGGCCCAATTACTTAGGCCCGTAGTAGTGTGCAAGTTCAAGTCAGTGTGTTCATGCATATAGTCTCGAGTCGAGACTGTGCGGTCTCTTATCGAGACTGTGCGGTCCCGAGTTGTAGTCCACAAGATTTCGAGTCGCCACTAAGGTAGTCTCGGGTCATGCATGTAGTGGTCTCGAGTCGCAACGTCAAGATGTTTGGGTGTTGATCAAGTGGGGTCTCGAGTCGAGACTGTAGGCTCTCGACTCGCAACTAGTGTCGAAACCGGGGATCTCGAGTTGACATTTGGTGGCCTCGAGTCGAGACCAGGGGTCTCGACCCCCAACAATTGCTGATTCTGCACAGTTGTACTATCCAATGGGAATTTGATTTCATGACACAATGTACTATCCAACCACAATCCTTAAACATGTTTCTTGTCTAGCAATTTACTAAAAATGGATCAACCATATCAATATTCAAATATTCAAGGCATCTTCATATCATATTCAACAAGTTCTTCACATATTCATATCATGTTCATGTTGATCATTCAAACTTGTTCATCATATTTTAGCATCAATCACAACCATAATCATGAACAACAAATCAACACACTTGAACATACTCATCTAAAGATTTCAAATCATCACATAACATCTCGAAATCAACTCTACACTAATCCGATTCATCATTGTACTACACATATGCAAGCCGGTTTCATGAACACCCACTTTAATGGTTTGAATCACATTTAGACACAAGACATCATGGGTTCATTGTGCAATATATCCAAAATCAAAACATGTTAGCCGATTATCAACAACATACACATCTGATTCACAAAACTCATCATCAAGCACTCAACTATACTAGTTAGAGCATATTATTCATACTATCATTTTAATCAACAAACATCATAAAGACACTAACCGATTGATGGGTTTCAAAGGTGAGTATGAAGCTTCCCAAATGGGTGTGTGTGTGTGAGCCGATCTGAGAGCTCCTAGTGTCACCGGTTTGATCCGAGAAGAAGGAGAAGAAATGTGATGTTTGGTGTCTAGGGTTTTAGTGAGAGGGAGTAGGAGAGTGTGTGTGTTATCCAAAGAAAATGGCAACATGGCTATCCACCAAGTTTATATATCCGTTCCAAGTAATGCACCCTAATGGGCTTTCGGTTGGGTTAAATGAGGTGTATGGCCCATCCGGCCCATTGTTTCATTGTTCACTCGAGACCGCATGGTCTCGAGTCGGGTCCTTGTTGTCTCGGTTCATATACATACACGCATTCATACAATTACAACACATAAACGTAACACGTAATCACATAGGGTGTTCACATATATCATTACACCAATACGTCAACTAGTCACATAATGTTTCAAGTAGGTTACACTAAGATACACGAAAGGTCCTAAATTTCGAGTTGTCACAGATTATTTGAACAAATTCAGTCGAGAATCCTTGGATATCCCACATCTTGATGTTGCAACAGCTGTGCAAGCTTTTAAGATGGGGTTACAAAAGGATTCTCAGTTTTATCAGGATCTTGTAATGAATCCCTGCAGGAATCTCGACGAAGCTCGTAACAGGGCTTTGAGATATATCCGTCTGGAAAGGAAATGCCTACGGGCTATAGTTATTGTCCTCTGAGACTAAAGACAGTGGTAGCCTACAACTCCCTGTCAAGAAAAGGTAATGAACTTTGATTCAAACCTTAATGCCTCGATTCTCTGAAATCATGGCTTATAAATTAAACTTGTTTACGCGACTAGGCCATTTGTGCTATTATTAACTTGTAAATTAGGATTTATGATAAAAATCCTGAATAAAATAAATATCCTTCCTTCCCTGCCAGTATACATATTAAAAAGAATCTTAAAGGTACGGCCTAGCCTATATGTCATTCCAGACGAGGCCAAGATGGTAGAACCTATTCAAAGGATTCAAATCCTTGTAACATTGTAAATATGTTAACACTCCCGGCAACAGTGATGCGATAAAATCACACTTGTCATCTTTATATTAGGAAATTTTTTCCAAACCCCTTGTTTTTAGCGTTAATGATCAAGAGGAATCGTGGCTAATAAACATCGAACATGATGAACACATCAAAACATCCATAGGGATGTATACCTACGGGCAAAGATGTATACATGAAAAGATAGTTTTATTTCATAACTTCTTGTCAAGACAATGAATTATGAAATTTTCGGATCCAAAGGAATCATTGATTATGTTTTAAAATTTCCCTAGTGACAAGGCCTCTGTGCCATCAAAAAGTCCTTGGGACAAGCCCTTATGCTATATAAAACGTCGGTACGACATTGACAGTCATGACTTATGTCCCCTGTCTAATAAATATGAAGGATTATATTCCGTTTAAATGCCAAAGATGGTTTATCTAAAAACCTAGGCCAAGCATAATCAAATAAATTTAATACTATCTATTGGTCTATATGGTTGAGTTACACCAAGGCTATTTAATCGTCAAGTTCGACAATTCGCTATATAATTAAACAAATTGTTACTACTTGGTTAGTAGCCTTCAAAGCTTCACCACGGCTGACTCCTCAGAAGCTCACAATCATCCAGTTAGTTAGAATGATGTCCATTGACTAGCCTTTGTGGCAAAATAAATTATCTTCCAAAGAAATGACGGCTGTCGTCTTTGACTCTCTGTCCAAAGGTGAAGAACTATGTTCGAACCTTAAGATCTCTGATCCAATAAGATTACGGCTTATATATCAATGCCTTAAGTGCCATATCTAATATGCCCCTTGTGATAAGGCCTTCGTGCCTATGACTATTAATGTCCTTCGTGACAAGCCTTCCAACTATCTAAGGATTGTCATTATGACAAGGACAGTTGTGACATTGAGTTTACCTGTCAAAAGGTAATGGATTTGGTCCAAACCTTAAACACAATTGATGGTCCTATTTGACCTAGGCTAAATATAATTGACGTACTTTCTAGTGGCATACTATAATGAAGTTAAAAACCTAACAACCATTATAGTTTAATAATACCATTGCTTATAAATCGTCCATTACGATGATTCCATAATAGTTTGTGGCTAAGCATATGTTATTATTGGTGTTTAGTACCAAAGCTCCAGAATGGAGGTTTCCGACGAAGCATACAGCAGTACTGCGGCTAGAAACAAGGATGCAAATATAAATATAAATGGCACTGCTCTTCAGGCCTTGATTGAAGCAGCAATTAGTGAAGCTGTGGATAAGATCCTTGAGAACAAAGAGGAACCGAGTGGCACTCACTCAGAGGTCCATACGGAAACACATGCATCAGCTCGTAAGGAGAGCTCCGTTCACTCTTCAGATGAAAAGAGCGAACCTCAGAAGTTAGCACTCTATGATAAGCCACGTTCAACTGAAGACGGGTGCACCTACAAATACTTCGTCTCATGCAAACCCAGAGATTTCAATGGCGAAAAAGGAGCAATTGATGCTATGGAATGGCTTGAGGAAATGGAAACTATTGTGGACATCAGCAATTGTGCTGATACGGACGTAGTAAAATTTGTTTCACAATCTTTCAAAGGCGAGGCTCTTGAATGGTGGAGGGCCATGATGCAGTCCATGGGGAAAATTCCCCTATACAATATGGGATGGTCCAAGTTTGTGGACCTTATCAAAGAGAACTACTGTCCACAACACGAAGTGGAAAAGGTGGAGACAGATTTTCTGACTCTCACAATGAAGAACCTAAATTGTCAGCAGTATGTTACCGACTTCAACTCCCTATCTAGATTGGTACCCTATTTAATTACCCCTGAACCAAAACGCATTGCGCGTTTCATCGGTGGTTTGGCACCCGAAATAAAAGGGAATGTTAAGGCTTCAAGGCCAATCACCTTCAGATCAGCTGTAGATCTATCCTTGTCTCTCACTCTAGACATAGTGAGATAAAGGTCAACCAATAATGAAACTAATGAGAAAAGACAAAGGGAGGAGGATAACTCCCAGAATCCTAAGATGAGCAAATCCAAGTTCAACAATAACCAACAGGATTCCAACAAAAAGCCTACATGCAAAACCTGCAAAAGAAGACACTGGGGGGCACTGTCGATCAAGCCAAAAGATAAAGCAATGTGGCATCTGTAAAAGAACTGGCCACCAGTCCCACGAATGTAGGGACATAAAGAATGCAAACTGTTTCAACTGTGGCGAAAAGGGCCACATCAGAACTAATTGCCCTGAGGCCGCCAAGGAAGGAGCAGCTAAGTCTGGGAAGGATAAGAAAGGAAACGCCTGAACTAGAGATTGAATGACAGAGCCAGTACATATCCATAATAGCATCAGGTACGTCCTGTACCATTTAGCATTGATAGTGTCTGCTAAGTATCTTACGTTAATGCAAGGGGATAATAAACCTTTAGTAAACCATAAGCCTAGCAAACTCTTGATTACATTCATAAGAACTCCAGATATTAAATGTAAGGTATAACTTACCAAGGGAATCCATAATGACCATCTCTCCCATCCTCGAAGATAATCCTTTCATAAGAATCTGGAGTACTCTTCCCCAAAAAGAGTACGACAATATATATTACTTATTTTATTTTATTATTTTCTCTTTGCCTTCTATCGCCTGCGAATACCAAACTATGTTTGATAAAAGTGCCATATGAGAAGTGGCGTATCCTAGTGTGTCCCATAGATTGCTTCCATGCCTGATCAGTATGGAGGTTTAATACATGGAACCCTTGAGATATCCCAATGATCATATTGTACTAAAGTCGACTAGTAGTATTCAAAGAAGATATCCAATATAAAAATGTCCTTATAAGTATCTCTACTTAGCGCATCCTTGCATTTGTAAAGAGAATGTGTCAATTATCTGACACCGACATCGATAGATGAACCAAAGCCTGAGAATACAGACAACTCTAACATCTCTATGTGTCATAGTTATCTTCTTTATAAGAATTACCATGTTTACCTCCTGAGAGGCAAGTGGATATTAGGACAAACATCCCGCTTAGGGCTGCAGCTATTATAAAAGCCTTATATATGTTAGTACCAACGGAATAGGAAGAACTAAGAGCCAAATCAATAAGTTTTTAAAGAAGGTTTCATAAAGCAAAAATTCAAGGTCCTAAGAACTCCGATTTTAGTAAATAAGAAAGACGGTTCATTCTGCTTATGCATTGTTACCGCAACCCTAGTTAGGCAACAATTAAGAATCGCCATTAGCTGCCCAGGATCGTCGATTTGTTCGACTAACGACAAGGATTAGCTATTCCTTAAAAATTAGTTAGGCAGTGGTTGGAATAACCATCTCACCTTAAGATAAGTTTTTCTATAATAATTGTTATGTAAGTATCAAGGTGGCTTCTTTGGAGACCTTGTATAGATGAAATATCAAAACATCCGTTGGATGGACGAGACTTTGGGAAGTCCACTTATCAGGATCTGAAAGTTGCATTGGAGACAACGAATAAGATCGTACAAATCCCTAATCATCTGTAAGATGCCAGTATTCGGCAGAAAATCAAGAATTAATGAAAGTAGCAACCCTCCTAAATTCTTGTTAAGGAATAAGGTTCAACAAAAGATATCACCCAGGAAGGGTGTGCCAAATTTGTTAAATTATCAGGCTAGTTAAGCTCTGAATATATAGAATCATTCGAAGGAAATCGAATGTATCAAGATCAAGTAGCTTATAAGCTAAAACCTATTTAAGGAGCTTGGCGGAGCTCGCAATACATTGCACAGTAGTGACTGAAGGATGTGTTTCGCCAATAAGTTAAAAAGCACTATCACATAATGATATGCAGATTTATGATGTGATGAGCATCCTATATCGATTGAGGATCGACAGGTTAAGAAGCTCCAAAAGGATACATGTACCTAATGTAGGGGTCACTCTGGGAGCTTGGAAAGACTCCAGATATGTTATAGAAGTTAAGTCCATTATGCAACAAAAAGTACTTCCAGCATTTTAACAAATCTCGAGGTCAAGATTTCTTTTAAGGGGGTGAGGATGTAACACCTCGAAATTTCATGTCCTATAATGTATTAACACGTGTCATAAGCTTTGAGCGTGTGAAAGAATACTCTGGAAGGACTAAAGTTGACAAACAAAGAAAGTATGTGAATATAAGGGTTCAGAATGTCCACAATGGATAAATATACTTTACAATAACCATACATGATGTTTATACCCTTAAGCGAATGATTCATGGATCATACGAAGCTAATTGTGAAAGAAAGCGAGAGATTACAAACTACAGGGGTTAAATGTGTCAACATGTTTAAAGTGTACCTCTGAGTGACCTTTTAGCAAACCTGAAGCTTTGTAACGATTAATTATGCTCATTAGAATGTATGATAAAAATTTCACCAAGTTTCGTTATCGTATGAAAAAGTTATGATAAAATTCGTATGTGAGGGGTTAAAAGCGTCAACATTGAAATTTAAGACTTTTCGGTGATCGTATGAATAACCGGGGACCTAACAAAGTTAGTTTATGACTTGGAGTCCCTAAAAGTCAAGTTTGGGGGTTACTAGTGCAAGAAAGCATCTTAGAAATCAAGTTTGGAAGTTCGGGGGCCAAATGTGTCATTTTTTGAAAGTTCTGTTTTACTGACCAGGTCCTTACGGACCGTAAGGCTGGACCCTTACGGTCCGTAAGCAGTGCCCAGATGCAGAAACTCATTTAAAATGGCTGTTCAGCCTTGAAAACGACTTATCTTGCCCTTTAACATCACCAAAGGCCGCCTAAACTGAATTTTAGACCTTAGGGACACTTGTTACTGATCCATGATCAGTTATAGCATGATTTATCATGATCTTGAGCATCCTAAACCACTATATAAAGCCACAATGTTGCAACATTGTGATCATTCATTCCATCTGCTTCCTTGGAGCTTCCTGGAGCATAAGAGCAGATCCAAGCCATCCCTAATAGTGCATTAGGCTTTGGTAAGTATGCTTAACCTTTCTTAGTTAAGTTTTTACTTAGTTTTAGCTTAAAAGTCAAACCGTCGTAATTAATGGTTGACTTCGCGATTAATCATTAACGGTCCAGTGATTAGTCAAATTGAAGGTAGTTATAAGTTGGTATTTATGTGGGTAATAAACCCTTAAAAGGGCACCCCCTGATTCCCACTCTAACTAGATCAAATGTCGGGTCAAAGTTGTTTGGAAAAAGTCAACAGAACTATAATTTGCGAATTAACATGTAATTAGCAATGTAGAAGGAATGTAACCTATTTTATCACTCATATAACTTGGTAATAAGTATAAGAACTGGTCTAAGCTTGTTTGATCCGACAATTTTCTGTTTAGACCCGGTTCGGAACCGAAATTCGCAAAACTTTGACTTTTGCTTTAACTTCAGTTCTGACCCGATTTAGTATGATTTGGAAATGCCTTAGAGCTTCCTTAGGACCAGGTTACATGTTAGTATAACCCTCTGTGATTATACACCTTGGTTCATTAGTTATCCAATTAATATGCATGATTCCGTTAATTGCCTATATATTGACCATTATACCCTTTTCACCATAAAACGTGATTTTTAAAAATGTAAAAGAGTAGAAGCCTTAGTTACTGATTTATAAACTTGCACCCAAAATTTGATATCAGTTTGAGGTGTATATTGAGAGTTATGCTCATTAGCGTAATTAGAAAGCTTTTTATCGATTAAACGGCATAATTAGCATATAGCCTATTTAAATCCACTTTTTGATATCAAACTTTTTACCCACTGATATAATATAATATTTTGGGATTTTTGAAGATTTTTAATTAATTTTAGGCTGAACGTAACTTAGAGTCATAAGCTTAATTCGGTAATTGTCGGTTTTGCCCTTTTGGGCTATAGAATGAGTTTTACATATCTTTTTGACCTCAAACCTTTTGCTACTGATTTCATAAGATAAATAAATTATTTTAAACCTTTTGGGATGAAAAAAATATCAGCTTTCTATATAGAACCCGGAAACGGCTTCTAATCGCCTTTTTAAGCGTTTTTAACGCATAGTATGTACTAAAACTATTTTAAACATACAAGGGTTGATACCTACTGATATTTTAGGTAAATTATAATATTTTAACTGTAAGCAAAAGTTGTTTAACTCAGACTTCAGTTTTTAGCTTTTCGGCTTATGTGAAATTACCAAAATGCCCATACGGTGCATAGTTTGGTTATAATTGATAAATTTCACATATATGCAATACCCTACTGTTATAACTTAGTAGATTAAGTATTTTTGCTTATTATATCAGACCTGTAACTCAGGTTAATACTTAGACTCTTTTTATAACCTTGTAAATGACCAAAATACCCCTACGGGGCTTAAATTGAGATTAAACTCGTTTTGGGCATAATGAAAGGTATCTTAATGATATCACAACATATTTAAAGCATATTAACTTAGGAAACTTGCATATGATTCATTTGGTTACTCGTTACGCACTTTTCGCGTTCGGATTGGCTTATGTAACTAGTTTGCATATATTAGCCGAAACGGGTCAAACCATATCGTTTTCATCTCAAAATCCAGAATGTGTTTAAGTTACCCATATTAAACAAGCATACAGGCTTGCCGGGTCAAAACCACATTCTAACCCGGTCTTCGCCTTATCATGCGTTTGAACCATATCTTTCTTTAAAACTAACCGGTCTAAGTTTAGGCTTAATTAAAGACCCGTTAGTATTCTAATTGGTTATTTATACCATCATTCCAGACTAGTGCCTTCCGGTAAATTGTACCTACGCTTACTTAAGTGAATACGGCTGAGTTATTATAATTCTTGATATTTAAGACAGGAGCTAGCTCAGGTAAATACTCTTAACTTATTTTCCCTATTACGGGCTTGGGATACGGTAATATAAATACCGCATGGTCAGGTATGGGATTCAAAGACCAATAAGTCGGGAAATCCAAATAACCTGTTTTAATTCGTATTGCTTGACTGAAACATTGGGGGTTAATGCGACTGTGTCCTGGATATCCTTGACTCATTAAATGCAATGGTCACGACCTAAGCACGGGGTGTAGGCATACACCTGATAGATGCCATATGCTTATTAATTTATTATACCCAATATGGGATTCCCAATAGGGGAATAGTGGTGTGTCGGTTAATCTTGAACCGGCATAGAACCGGGCCCCGTATGTAGAGCAAGTTATGTAAAACTGATAACATGAGATATAGTTTGTCCCAAGTATAAAAGATTAATTTTGCCTTGTGCATTTTAATCAAAGTGTCAAAATATTTACGTGCCTTGTACACCTAAACCAATTTTCATAAACATTTTCAAATGAGTCGGTTGAGTGTATTTACCAGTGAAAACTGACGTATTTTCCAAAGTCTAAGTGACAGGTTCAAGTACATAATAGGCTAGAAGCTGCTCAGGACTTGTTAGTTGAGGACTTTGCAACTCCTTCACAAAAGCCATTAGTCTGATAACTTCTTTTGTTGTTTTGATCCGCCTGTGGATTATTACAAGCTAGTCTGTACAGAATACTGTTATATTATCAGACATTTGTGTTTGTAATAATATTTTATATTTCAAGACTTCCGCTGTGCATTTATATATTGTGTTGTTTGACTATGATGATATCAACTACGTCACGATACTCCTCACCGGGCCCACCGGTAATACGTGAAAATATCGGGGTGTGACAGAGGACAAGCAAAGATTCAAGTGTGGGGGTATTTGATGTGTGCAAAATGCAACATATAAATTACATCAATTGTGGCATAAAACTAACTTTTCTTTAGTACTAATGTTGGAAAAAGTGTGCTTTTGTCTTCCTTTTGTATTTTCAGGATTAAATGAGCTCAAATTAACAAAAGAAGCAAAAAGACAGCAAAATCTAACATAAATACAAGAAAAGGAACAAACGTGACATGCCCGACCCCATGACAACATCTTCCCAAGCAAAACAAGAAGACAGAGGACTGAACACGCCCCGTGCTCAGCCAGCACGGGGGCGTGCCCAAGTGTCAGCAGAAAAGACAAAGTGGTAGAAGCTTCTATTGCCCACCACGGGGCCGTGCTCAGCGGACACGGGGACGTGGTCAACTATAAGATTCGCACAATCTTGGCAAATCTTCATAGTACAAAGATTCTTCTGCACACGGGGTCGTGCTTAGCGGACACGGGGGCGTGGTCAACTAATAAGACAAGCTGCATTAAATGAAGAAAGAGAAGGATGTGGACACGGGGCCGTGCCCGAGCTTCTGTTCAGCCTATAAATAGGAGTGCTTGGCTCAAGCTCAAACCATCCCTTGGCACACCACCTCTCTCACACTTCACCCACCACCCACCACCACCATAACACCATCATCCACCACCATCATCCATTGTCCATCATAGAGTGTGTGAGTCGTCTCGGGATCCAAGATTGATCGTGAGAGTTCTTGACAATCAAGGCCATGCTTGCCTAAGTCTCTTACATCACTTGGTGAAGACAAGTGTCTAGTGTAATACTTTTTATTTCTAATCTTTTCGCACTTTTTACTTGGTTTTGTATTAATGACTTTAATAACTAGTTTCTTATGTTGAAGGTGATTCTTCCTTATCGTTTGTCTGTGGTGTCTTGACATTATTTTACTGTCTATATAAAATAAAAGATTTTCACCATTCATATCTCCACGGTCTATATGGAGGTATGTTGGCTACCTGGTCGGGGGTTAAGGGAACGGTTTGGTAAGAGTCTTGCCATTGTTCAGCGTTTAGAGGTCCTGCAATGGACCTGGGTCAAATTTAGTAGGACCTCCTTCAATACTTAACGGTATTGGATGGCGGGGGCCCAAACTCTTTGATCCCCTCATAAGTTAACTACTATTAATACTATAACCCGGCTATTTAGGACTGTATCCCTGCTGACTCGGACTACTTAGCCGAGGGTAACGTCACCTCCAAAAGAGGGGCCTACCATAATTTGTATTAATAACTTAATTAATTATCTTTCAATAATCCGACCCTTTAGGATTGTATCCTTGCTGACTCAAACTACTGGGTTGAGGGTAACGTCACCTTCAAAAGAGGGGCCTACTACAATAACTAAGATAATCTCTTAAATAAGTGCAAAAGTGCGGAAATAATCAAAGGTTACACTATTCACGAGTCGGAACCAAGTGATTCATCTTGTCTATCTGTTTTATTTTTATTTTTATTTTTCAGCATTCTAGTTAGTTTTTATTTTTCTTAGCTTAAAACATTTTTCTAAACATTTTTTATTTGATTAGACGTTGAGGATAAACCGGTACTAAAAGCTCTTGTGTCCTTGGACGACCTCGGTATCTTACCAACGCTATACTACGCTCACGATGGGTGCACTTGCCCATATGTGTGTTTAGTGTTAGTAAATATCGTGTTTTATAAATTTAAAACTTGGCTAAAAAAAAGTGTTAAAGGGCTTAAAATATACACCTAATATATATAACACTCCGACACGCATCATGCATCATAAACAATAGCAAAGGATATATAAAAGAAATAAAGAATAAAGAGATTGAGATCAAACAATACAATATAATATCAGAGCATTTGCATATGTAATGCCAATAACAATTAGGGATATTAATGGTACCTTTAAAGGTGACGTCCCTTCTTTGGGTAGCCATGGCTGATCGAGGAAGCATAACAATTGGCAGGAGGAGGAGGACGATGGCTGGCAGAGAAGTTGGCGATGAACTGCACAGAAGGAAAGAACAAAGTGTGGAATTTGTGTTGTAAGTAGGCAAACCAATATATATACAATTTCATCTTCCGACGCTGCAAACAAAACAAATAAAATTGAAAATTAACAGTGTTAGGGTTTTAAACGAACGATAACTGATGATCGGAGTGAAATAGCGATTATTACCTGCTTCATACGGAACTGAAGCTTTATCAATCTATTAGTAAAAAAACACAACTCCCAAATAAAAATACCCTAATCATTATGGTATCTGGTAGAAGCAGATTCAATTTGGGACACCCTGGGGATTTTGTGGAGTTAGGGTAGCTGAAAACCATCAAACTTCAAGTTAAAGAATGTTTTAGCAACCGAGAAGATAAACCAAATCAAAATTGAGAAAACCATAATCAGACAATCAGAAAAATGCAGATGTATATATGATGTTTGTATTGCTTACATAATCGAAAAGAAGACTCAATTGTTTACCTGGTCTTGTAAAACAGAACATATCAAATTGTAGGAGTCTTGAAGCGAAGGTAGTGGTGGTTCGATTCTTGCAGGGTTTGACTGTTACTGTGCAACTATCAGGTGTGTATCAATCTTCTTTTTTTGAAGTGCCCATGTTGGTTTATTTGTCGCTGGAGAGATGAAAGGAAGGGTTTGTTTGTTTGTTTGGTGATTTGTATTAAAACGGAACCAACCGGAGATTGAACGGAGAAGATGAGAAAATAGGTAAGGGTTTACCGATCGGTTGTTGGTAACGGCTCCTCCAATGAATTGTTGATGAAATCAAACTACTCCACTGGCTTGTAAAGTTGGATGGATTTTGAATAGCGGGGAATAGTTGAAGAATGTAAATCTGAGAATGGGAATGGAAGGTTTGGGGACGATCTATAAATAACCTACAGGAGGTGCGGTTGTAGTAGCAAGTATTTAGGAGGAGAAAAAGGATAGTGGGGTGAACCGACAGAAAGAAACTGCCCACAACCCTAGGAGCCATACGTGGGAACATGGGGATGAATATTGCGGAGGTAACTCCCAGCCAAAGAAACCGCTCGTAACTTCCGTCATAGCGGTTAAAAAATGGAGTTTAAACGGACAGGATTTCATCTCAGCAAGATCTAAGGGCTAAGAATGATTTGAGAGTTGGTTAGACTTAATGGGTTTAATATATATATATATATATATAGGGTAGGGTTCAAGAGTGAACCATAGTGTTTTTGTGAACAAAAATGAACAAATCTTGTCCATTGATTATGTAAGATGATGAGATTTTATATTAATGGCATTTTTGTAATTCTTTTATGTTTCTTGGTTTTTAATTAAATGATATGAGGGCTAATTAGCAATTTTCATTGCAAATATCAGTTATTAGGATATCAAATCGCAAATCAAAAATAAAAACCTAAATCTCATTCTCTCTCTACACCAACTTCTTTCACACCCCTTCAAATGACGGAGATTACATCTTCCACATACCATATTTCACAGTGATTTCATCTTCAAGATACATATGAAATGGCGATTTAAACTTCTGGCGACTAATTGAAGGTATTAAGCTTAGTGTTGGTCTTTTTTTCCTCTTGTTTTCTATCTGAATGTGTAGATTATAGTGTTCTTACTCATTTGTTCTTGTAAAAGCTAGGGTTTTAGTTGATTGTTCATCAAAAGATGCTTTTTTGAGTCAATAAAGTTCATTTTAGTTGCTGGATTTTCATTTAATTTGTGGATTTGTGGTTAATTTGTTCTGGTTTTGTGAAGGGGATGTGTATATGTTAGGGTTCACTCGATTAATCAAGAATAATATATAGAAATAAACTGTTCGTATAGTAGTTGATTTGTTCAGATTATGCGAAAAGGATGAGTTTATGCTAGGCCTTATACACACATGTATACTCTGTTTTTTAGGTTTATTCGATCATACACTATACTATGTTTTTTGGGTTTATTCGATTATACACATATGTATACTCTGTTTTTTGGGTTTATTCGATTATACACATATGTATACTCAGTATTATGGGTTTACTCGATTATACTATTATACACATATGCATACTCTGTTTTTTAGGTTTATTTGATTATACACATATGTATTATGTTTTGTTGTTCTTATGTGTATAAACACCTTGTGTTGTAAGAGATTGGTCATGTGCTACTAGTTTGGTGTGTTGTTTTATAGTGGAAAAGATGTCATTATACATATATGTATAAAGACAATTGTATGTCGGATACACATCTGTTTTAGAACTGGGTTATCGTTGAAACTATCTGAAATCTAAGGCTTAGTGTTTTGTTTTTGTTATTGTATTTTTAGGGAAGTTCAACAATTCGAAAGGGTGGAGTTTGAAAGGGCAAATTCATAGATGTTGGATAGTGATTGGGCGACCACTAACAACGGTGTTGACTATGGTGTGTTCGCCATATGGCACATGGAAACATATGGGAGTAGATAATATGCTCGCACTTTTATTTAGTTTGACTTGATTTAAAAAATTTGGACTCCACGGTCATAGATAATATGCATCCATGTGAGAGTCCGGTAAAAGTTTTTGACAATAACATTTTTTTTCTTGAACAATGAAAATGGTAAGTGCTTATCGTGATATGATTCATAAAAGTCATTATATAGATGTCATGTACATGAGTGTACTTTTACAAATAATACATCATATTATTTTGTGTGTAGAAAGATGTTGTAAAGGCGTGTTGGTCATCCCCGTTGCTATGAGATTGAAGATGTCCAGCCTATTTGTTTAGAGATTAGTTGGGCGACTATAGGAAACTTTGAAGACTGCGGTGCATATGTGATGCAATGGAAACATGGATGGGGATCGTTGAAGGGCGTTGGGACGCTGGGTTTCCAACTGAAATCTCAAAAGTGAAAAACAAAATCGCACAACTTAGGAAGAAGCTTGTTGTGAAACTGATAATATCGCATGCGAACATACCTCACGAACGAATTATGAATGAACTTAATCAATTTACCAGTATCAAGAAAAAGAAATAGATGTGAAGTTGCTGAAGGTTTATTTTGTGTAGTGTTTGGTGTGGTGTTTCAATAGTCGTTATGGTTTATTTTGCTTGTTTTGGTGAAACTAGTAATTATAGTTTATTTTGATTATGTTGGTGGACGTCGTTTTGAACAAGTTATGGGATAGTGTTTTATTTGGATTATGTTAATTTCAGTTGTTGTTCATTAAAAAATCGAAGTCATGTATGTACATTTACATGTGTGTACATACTGTTTGCATATAAAATACATATACTGTTAATTTGTATCTATATAACGTGTTAATGTGCAATTTGCATTTTAACAATAAAGTAACAAACAAATATATTTTTCATGTAATTAAGACAAATTAAATATTGTATTGATTATGGACGATTGTAATGAATTTTTTTTTGTCTGGAACGATTAACTAAAAAAAAATCGAATTTGGTTTTTGATTGCATGAAAGTAGGGTGGTTATAGATTTATCTTTTAACTGAATTTGATTATGGATAATAAATTTAAATAAAAAATAGTGTTTATATGTCTAATGACCATCATACCCTTATAACTTTAAAAGAAGATCAATGGCTAGGATGAGTTCGTTTTGTTCACAAATATAAAAAGGTTCACAAATGAACCTAATCCTATATATATATATATATATATATATATATATATATATAATTTGTTAACTTAAATCAGGTTAGTTTTAAAAGTACCCTTTTTTTTAACGGCAGTTTTAAAAATACCTAACTGGGTATTTTTTTAATCTATCCTATCTAATAAATGAAAAACTTGGGTTGCATCCTTGACAATCCAATATTTTGGAAGGAATCAATTATAGAATATCTTCATTTTTTTAAGAGTTAATTGCCATTTCCGCCCCTGAGGTTTGGGCACATTTGCCATTTTCGTCCAAAATGACAGTTTGGTACCATTTTGCCCCTCACATTTGGCCATTTTTGCCATTTTCATCCAAATCTCTAACCTAGTTAAAAAGTTCTGTTAAATGAGAATTTTTTTAATTTAATTTTTTATATTTACTCTATAAAATATAATAAACAATTATGTTCTTTTTAAATAAATAAATAAAATATATGTATATATATATAAATACACACAGATCACCATCTCCTTCTCTCTCTCTTCTCTGTCTTCTCTCTCATCTCCTATCACCGCCACCACCGTTCCCCACCACCTCCACCTCCACCACCATTCCCCACCGTTACCCACTTCATCTTCAACATTACCCCCACCACCACCACCATCAAATCGCATACGGAGACCACCACCACCACCACCATCAAATCGCTGACAATAAAAACATGAAATAAAAGCTAAACTATTAAATTTTGTTCCATCCATACATCATCCGCCATTCGCTACTAGGAAAACTAGCATTATTTTTGGAAAAGTAAAAACCATTTTGAGTGACATACCAATAACATCTGGTCGTCATGAAGAATATATCCTTGCCACACAAGTCCTTCTGTGTGAAGTCTTGATCAAAAACAGTAAATGTGTTGTAGTTTTGAATTTGATGAGTTTTATCGTCAAGCCAATAGAATCGACAATTATACTGATTTGTACTAAAAAAAATTCATACGGAATCTCCAAGAAAAAGAGTTCCCAGGGCTAAGTGTGTCACCTCCAAGATCATCACATCCAACTACAACCTCTGGAATATCTCTATTAGTGATAGTAATTCTGCATGGACTAATGACTTTGTTCGAAGGTGTAGTGTTGGCTTTCAGAATAATACTGATATTGAACAAAAGAAAAATAAAGAAAAAAGGTTTTAGTAAGAAACTCATGATTCAAAGAATAAAGAAAAAAGGTTTTAGTAATTCTGTATGGACTAACGACTTTGTTCGAATGGCGGATGATGTATGGATGGAACAAAATTTAATAGTTTAGCTTTTATTTCATGTTTTTATTGCCAGCGATTTGTTGGTGGTGGTGGTGGTGGTGGGGGTAATGTTGAAGATGAAGTGGGTAACGGTGGGGAATGGTGGTGGAGGTGGCGGGGAACGGTGGTGGCGGTGATAGGAGATGAGAGAGAAGACAGAGAAGAGAGAGAGAAGAGAGAGAGATGGAGATAGTGATCTGTGTGTATTTTTATATATATACATATATTTTATTTATTTATTTAAAAAGAACATAATTGTTTATTATATTTTATAGAGTAAATATAAAAAATTAAATTAAAAAAATTCTCATTTAACAGAACTTTTTAACTAGGTTAGAGATTTGGATGAAAATGGCAAAAATGGCCAAACGTGAGGGGCAAAATGGTACCAAACTGTCATTTTGGACGAAAATGGCAAATGTGCCCAAACCTCAGGGGCGAAAATGGCAATTAACTCTTTTTTTAATAAAAAACTAAAATAATTTCCTATTTTAACTCCTACTAATCTTCAGATTCCTAAAAGTAAAATAAAATAGAACTATAACTCCTATTAAGCTGCAATCTCTTTGTTATAATTCAGGCTTCAAATTTAAATTGATTTTTATCAAGATTTGTACTCGATTTGACACATGGACGTGCTTGTAAAAATCGATGTTTTCACTAATTTGTGTATTTCTTGCTGCGCCTTTGAATAACTGGTCAATAAAGTTCATTTTTTGCAAATCATTTTAGATAAATGTGTTGATTTTGATAATCAACTTCAAAACCCCATTTTGATTTCTTTATTCTTCATATTTATATGTTTATATGGTATGATGACTTTACAATCGCTTCCACATATTACTCGTGTGAAAAGGAAAATATTGGTATTAATGTTTGTGAATCAAAATTAGATGTTGAAATATTTATTGTTAAATTGATTTCCAAGAATGGGGAGTGGTAGTTAAATAGCTCTATATAGTTTTCATAAAAAAAAAATCTTTGCATGTTAATCTTTTGCTTCTATATCCACAGCCTCTTTTAATATATCTTCACTTGATTTACTACTCTCCTCGTATTTCTTTTGTTTTCTATTCTTAGTTTTGATATGGTTAGGTGCTGATATGGTTGTAAGAAAATGGAAGTCAGGCTCGATATTGTTGATTTACGCTCTGTTCCCGAGTTAACTTAACGAGGGATAAGAAAAGAAAGCAAAAGTGAGAAAGGAAAGGACGAGAAAGGAAAAAAAAAAAGATGTCTTTCTCACCGTTTCCTCCAAAATCGGAAGGAAAGAAAAATTAAAGAATTTAGCCTAGTTTTCCTGTCATTTCCTTTCTTTTCCTTCCTTAAATGAAACTCGGGAACACGACATGTTTTATTTTCCTTTCTTTTCCTTCCTTAAATGAAACTCTGGAACACAAAATATTTTTACTTTCTTTTTGTTTCCTTTCCTTTCCTTCCGTTACTAAACTCTGGAACACAGTGTTAATCTTATGTGTAACTGAAACTAACTCATAGTCTATTTAATCCATTGAGAAGGTGTTCTTTATAGAACCTTATGCTGGTAACCAACATATGAGTCAATAACTTATGTTGTATACAATAAAATATCTAAGGGATTTGTGAATCATTTATAGGTTTGGAAATTGTAATTTTTGTTATTAGTTACTTAAAGTAATATGTCCTTTCATTTATATATACCGTTTATTTATATACTTATGACTTATATATTTTTTTATTTTTCAACTAGTGTAGTACACGGGTTACTAACCTAGTTAAATATATAAAGGAAACTATATTTGACCGTTCATTAATAACGTTTTCTATGATAAGGCTATGCAGTATGGTAGAGGTCCATTTTTGGAGGATGATCCGCCACGTAGATCGGGTGTGACGATGAGGCAAAGAGGATGGAAGTAAGGAAATGGGGGATGAGCCTAAAATATATATGTATATGTTGTATGTATATGTGTGTGAGAGAGGGGAGGCCCGTCGAATTCGTCACACCCCCGACGATCTCGACGAAGGAGGCACGGCGACGAAGTGGGGGAAATGAAGAGGGGGCACGGCGTCGAGGCAAGACAGGGCGGGACGGTCCCCATACCGTCCAGCCTAACAATACCCGGTAAAATATGACATGTAATAGGTAAAACAAAATTGACTTGTTATTAAGTGCTCCAATAATAAAACCAAAAAGTACGTTAACAAAATAGGTTACGAGACACTGATGCTAGTAATATTGCTTAAATTACATAATTTCATTTTTACTGTCATGACATGATTGTAGGGCTGATAAAAATCGATACTTTCTCTCAATACATGCATTTTTACTTCGACCGCCACCCGGTTCTCGTGGCTTAACTCGCCCCCGGGAACGGCTTCGTAGTAAGCCTTGAAACGCTCGAGCTTGGGACGTAGCTCGCGCCATTTATGTTGGCACGCGTTCATGTTGTGGCGGTCGTTACCGACGTTTAGTCGGTAGGCCGCGAAAGCTTCCGGCCAATATTTGGTTTGGCCCGGTGGCCGCCCCTTCATAGCGTCAACGACGCTTGTGACTAGGGCAAGTTCTTCGTCGTGGGTCCAGGATGCCATAGCGGGTTCGTGGGATGTTGGGTTTGTGGTGACCGGCTGGGGCAGCGGGTGGGTTTTGTCGAATTTTTGGGACCACGGTGGGGGTTGGGATGGACCACCCGGTTGGGGTTTGGGGGTATTTATAGAGGATGTTGGGGTTTGGGTGACCGGTTGGGGTGACCGCTTGGCCAAGCCAACGGTTTGAATTTAAAAATTCAAAACTTTTGGGATGGCCCGCTATGACGTGGCGGGTGAGCCAATGATATTCAGCCAACTAGGATAGCCAAACCGCCCCACACCCGGCTTGAAACCCATGCCCCAAGGGCCACGCCGAAACCCATGCCCACCCGGGGTGGTGGCTTGGGCGTTTTCCCCCTACCCACGCCCAAACTCCCGCCCCATACCCCGCAGTCTTAGCCTAATTCATATGCCTAACGTGTGACTTTTGTGACTTTTAGAAAAGATGTAAGTTTTTGGTTTTATTATTGGAGCACTCAATAATAAGTCAAAAGAATTATTTAAAGAATCTTGTTAAATGTTATTCTTAAAATCCCCAACCCCACAAAATATATAAATTAAAAAAAAATCGTTATACTTTATATAAGTACATATTTTAATAGAAATTTAACCGTTTTATGATTACACATTAAACTATATAATATATTATTCTATGAATGACATCATCAATAATGGAAATAGAAAGGTAATATATAAGGAGCGTATCTAGTTGTTAAGTCCTTGTTTCATTTAAACCACTTTATAACCACTCAATTATGAATCCAACTTGAAGAAGAAAAAAACATATTAAAACATTTTTTTCTTTCATTTTCAGAACATTTAATGATCTTTTACATTACATAACAAAATGGTAACCAATTGTATTCAAGTAGCAAAGGTGAACAAAAGTGTATACCTAAGACAAGGATTAAAGGGTGGGTAAGTTAATAGGGTCAAAAATAAAATAAAATTATATTCATGTTTCTTTCAGTTTAAGACCATTTAACGTATGGTCCGGTTTTTTAATCATTGATTAAAAGTTGGTCTACAAGGACGTCCAAGGATGAGCAAGAGTGGTTCCACCCCCAAAAATAAAAACAAAAACATATATAATTGTTTTAGTAATTATTGTAAAAATTTGTTCACAGAAAACAGAAGTCTTTAATAAGCTGATATGCTGATGTTTATACATGATACAAACTTTGGTCATATAGTTATGGGTAAACAATATGTTTAACTAAACCAATAGGAAACTAGTTAGTCATGAAATATGAATTCAACAACTGTATCCTTAAACATGCCAATGGTGCTGAGTTAAAGGCTCAAGAATGGCATGAATCAACTGCATATCAACTACACAATGGCTTGCATCATTACCTACATATATCTATATATATCCATCAAAATACCATCAACTAGTTACTTTTAACACAAATTATATCATATAATATTACAAGTGTTGAAAAATCTCTTTAAAACCATGGAAAATAAAGCAAAGACAACGGTGGAACTTTTGGCGGCGACAATTGTGATGGGACTATTGGTTCAAGTAACTGTGGCACACCCATGTGGTAGCACATTTTTCTCAGCTTTGGTGCAACTGATACCTTGTCGTGCATCAGTTGCACCATTTAGCCCAATTCCACCAAATGAGGCTTGTTGTAACGCGATCAAGGTTCTTGGTCAACCTTGTTTGTGTGTTTTGGTCAATGGCCCTCCAATTTCTGGTGTCGATCGTAGCATGGCCATGCAACTACCCGAGAAATGCAGTGTCAATTTCGAACCATGTAACAAATTAATACATCACATGCATACAAACACACATATATATGCATATATGATTATTTTGCTAGTCAAAATGCTTGTTTGACATTGTGGATGTGGTTGCAGGTGAACTTGTGAAGAAGAAAGAGTGACGATCAAGTGACCTCCAAGTCTCTTGACTGTTGATTCATGAATATCCAAGAGAATAAACAAGTTTGTTAAGTGTGTGTTGAAATTTAAGGCGTTTAGTCTTACATAGATCCTAGGTTTTCATGTTTTGTCATTTGATATTAGTTAATGTTCTTGCAATAGAACATTTCATGGGTTAATGTTATATTATCATGGACTCTAATGAAGTTTTCGAGTGTCGCATGTTACCAACCACCATCCATCAATTTTTCATAATTCTCATTTGGTTGTCTCATTTACAAAATGGAAGAGATAAATGAACCTAACATGTTGATGTATCTCCCGGTTGGGCTCAACGTCTAGACCTAGGCCCATTATGCCTGAGCAGGCTCAGCCCATTGGGCCTGCTCCAATCCTTTATAAAGAATAGGCGGCAACCCCCCTTCCCATCCTTCTTGAAGGATCTTCTTCCTCTGTTATACTTCTACCCTCTCATTCTTATATACATGCATATATTTACATAAGGCATAACATTAATGACTTGACCGTTAGCGTATGTTTGTGGGACCCGGCCTCAGGTCACCTTATAAGTTATAACGGGTTCTCAACATGTTGCAGCTTAGATCCAAGCCCGGGAAAGCAACAACCCGTCCAACCCGGCACCCAAGAAAGATCCCACTAGAAAATATATCACAAAAACTTCCTTACAAAGTTCTTGATCCACATTGGGTCAACCAAATATTGGATCTAAATTCAAAGGACAGAGTCTTATCTAATTAACATAAACTAAATAATTTACATTTTACAAGAAGATAACTAGCATACAACAATCAAGTATTTGACGGTTTTCTGTTAGTACCTGGCGATCATGTGTTTGAACCTGATTGTAATTGCTCTCTTGAACACCTGCACCTTGCTCGAGCATCGTTCAAACTCTAAAATCCCAAAACAAGAAAATTCATGAGAAACAAAATAAATAAAAACAAAATATAACTATGTTGAAGATTCATGTGAGTTTAGATATATACCTGCAGTTCATTTTGAAGGTTTTTGATGTACTCAACAGCCATATCTAACATATCTGCTGTATTCGTTTGCTGCAAATTTATTACACAAAATTGTAAGTTTTACTTCTCTGGCTGGTCAAACTCCAAGCTCGGGTCAAATTATCAACAATCACTAAGTCAACTCGTTTTATGCCACTGGGTCAACTATCCCCTCATAAATCGAGAGGTCATAGATGTCATTAGTTCCATTTTGATGTGTATGGTCTTAATAAATAATGAGATTTGTATGTCAGCCATCCTTAATTTCTTCAAAAATCCAAATCAACTAAGTTTTTACAACTTATGAAACAAATTTAGCTAAATGGATTGTTTGATTATCTTGCTTTTAGTAAATTCAAAACAAGATTTACATAAATACATTTGAGAGTGGGAAATTTTACCTTGTCGATATCAGGGAAAAGCTCTTGCAGCCTTTTGATTCTTTCACTGATTCGAGTTCTTCTCTCCTGAAATTGATAACAAAATAGTATCAAAATTAGATGAAACTGATCATAAGATCAAGATTACAAATTAACATTTCCGTACCCTCTCTGCAATGCTTCGTGGGTGTGTGGCGAATCCTCTTTTTGCACGTGTTTTCCATGGAACCGTGGATTCTTGTTGAAAGTGAAAGAAATTTTCAACATTAGCCATCTCAGAAGACGTTTTTGGCAAGCTCATATGATGAACCAAACTAGGAGCATTGTTTCCAGTCTCTCCATTCTACAAACAAGTTCACATGAATCATAAAACAACATAATTACATGATTAGAAATATGAGTACAATGCAGATTAGAATTAGAAAGAAGCATTCTTGAACAAGATGTACCTGTGGCATCTTCAAACCACCATCTCTGCTTCTTTTCATGCTACCGAATGGCGACTCTTGCAATTCATTCTCGTTTTCAGCTATTTGAGGCAAGAATCTCGATGAAGAAGAAGACGGCCCTAACGAGAAACTGATATGGTTATTCGAGGTACTCGATGAAACGCCTTTTTTCATGCCGGCAAAACCTGAGTTTCAATATCCAAACAATCCAGTCTCAAATCATTTCATTCAAAGAAGAAACAAATTAATCCTTATCATATAACATTTGTGGTCTGTAAATCATTAGTAACTATGGATGCTCAACTCTCTACACAAACTTCATCTTCAGTTTGACTTTTAGTAACCATTAAATACAGAAAATTACTTGTTGCTAATTTAAGATAGGTAACTACTTCTAGTTTCCAAAAGGCAAAAGCAAAAAAGTCAATGTCAGTTAATAATAATAACGTTATGCAATATGAAGTTGAAAGATAATAAATCAAAGCACAAGTTGAAATAAACAAAAGTCAAAACTATTCACCATTGTCAACAGTCAACGCCGATAGAAATCCAGCCGGAGTGCTATTCTGCCTAACGAGATTACTTTGATTCGCATAACCATAACCACCGGCACCGTTCAACGGCGGCAAATTCGGCACTCTCCGTGCACCGCTCATCGCCGCCGTCGACGGCGGCGCTAGATCCTGCTTCTGAACCGCTGATTCCTTCCGCTCCTGCTTCAAATCCGGTGTATACTGTAGAAACTCTCTCACATCAGATTCAGATTCCTTTTGCTGATGCTGCTGGTGTTGATGTTGATTTCTCATGAAAAACCGCTCCTCCGGCTCGTATTTCGAGGAGTCGGTTACATCAGTTACAGCGGTTACTGGATCTGAAAACTCATCGTTTCCGTTATCAGTAAGAAGATTCGAGAAGAACGAGCTCGGAGTAGACCGATAACGCAACAAGGAGCTTCGATTCTCGTTACGAAGCTCATCCTGATGATTCTGAGCATGATTTTCATGATTTTGATGCTGATTTTGATTCTGATTGAAGTTCGGATAAGGATCTAACGAAATCAGCTGTTTAATCTTGGCAAACTCACCATCTGCAGGATGCTTGAACGTAGAAGAATACAACAACGAGTTCATATCTCGAGAAATCGCATCGGAGGAGCCGTTAGCATCATACATGCTCGAAAATCTAGAGGAAACAGACCTATGAACAGCAACAATTTGGATAAAAATATGTGTATGAGTAGTTAATAGGTTGATTTGAGGGGGTTTGAGTTTGGGCCAATGAAAGAAAGGAGGATGGAATCAAATGATAAAATAGATATAAGAGATGAATCTCAACGGTGGAAATCAGAAGCTGACCAGAACGCAGACGTAAATAGAAAGTTGCGGCTTTTCTTTTTTCTTCCTTTTTTTAGTGAAACAAGTGAAACAATTGGCTGGCTTTCTTTTTAAATGCCTCTTTTGGTAACCTCCTTTTTTTGGTCTAAGGAAATGCTACTTGAAGATATAGCAAAACTGTACTTGCTTTTTTGTCAATTGTATTGATAAGAGTATGATTTGGATATTTAATTTTTTTACATTAAAGTGGCATTATAGAGTAAACTGCCATTTTGGTCCCTGCGGTTTGGCCAGTTTTGCCACTTTAGTCCAAATCTCAAACTTTTTACATCTGGGTCCCTGTGGTTTCACTTTTGTTGCCATTTTAGTCCAAAACTTTTTACATCTGGGTCCCCTTATTTGACTGTTTAAGGCTGCCTATTTTGTCTTCTTGTTCAGGGGCAAATTGGTCATTTATGAGTTATTATAACAAATAAAAAAACAACCTCAAAACACATCTGTCTCTCTAAATTCTCTGCACACTTTCTCTCTCTCTCTCTCTCTCTAAACACACCTCTAACTCTCTCTCTTTTCTCTCTCTATAACACCACCCGATCTTACTGCATCTTGTTTCTTGAAACAAACCCAGATCAAAACAAACCTAGATCAAAGCAAAACCCAGATCAAAGCAAAAACCCATATACAAGCAAAACCCAGAGCCAAGCAAAACCCAGATCAAAAGCAAAACCCATATCAAAACAAGTAAAACCCAGATCAAAACACACCTCTGACTCTCTCTCTTCTCTTTCTCTACTACATCTTGCCACACCCCTCTCGCACCACCACCTGCCACCACCCTCTCGCACCAGCACCAGCACCACCACCTGCCGCCGTCATTTATATCCTGAACAAATACAGACCTCTCAACCAGTCCGCCACCCCCATCTCCACTAAATGCAGATGGCCACCACCACCACCCCTCTCGCACCACCACCCCCACAACATTAGCCACAACTTCCATCTCTCCCACCTCAATCCTCACATCCCCACCGGAAAATCCCAAAATCAACCACCTAAAACCCAACCAACCTCTGCCACCTACGACCACCCACCACCGAATCAGCAATATTAGCCACAGCTTCCGCTTCATCAGTGATTTGATTTTGTTATTATTTGTTTGACATCATCTGCAACACTTTAATGGTGAGAAGTGCTTTAATTGATTCTGATTCGTGTTCGAGCTTGAGAAGTGCTTTAATGGCGGATTCGGATGCGGATGAGGTTGAAACTGTGTTGTTATCGGTTTGTGAGGGGTTAGGGTTTTGGTGGAGGTTGTGTGAAGCTTGTTTGAGAGCTTTGAGGATGCGGAGGAAGATGAACTGCTGTTAGGGTTTTCTGGGGAAGACGGTGGCTAAATGGGGGGTATAAAGGAATTAAATGAGTATAATTAATTTAATGATTTAACTATTATAAAAAACTAGACGATTATACCCCTGAACAAAAAGACAAAACTACCAGCTTTTAATAGTGAAATAGGAGGTAATTTGAATTTTGGACTAAAATGGCAACAAAAGTGAAACCACAGGGACACAGATTTAAAAAGTTTGAGATTTGGACTAAAATGGCAAAAATGCCCAAACCACAGGGACCAAAATGGCAGTTTACTCGGCATTATATTATAAAAATTAAGAAGTTGAAGATGTATGGTCCTAAATCCTGCGCCGACCTTACGAGTCAGCCTCAAGTCGCGCACGAGACCATAACCATATTAAACCAATTTGGTAACTTTACCGACCTTGCGCCGATTAATCAGGTATAATCCAGGTCGTGCGCGAGGTCAAGACCAAGACGAGATCAGCTTAGACACTTAGCTCATATGGCAAAGGACATGTCTTCTTTGACCTTGCGCCGACTGCTCAGATTATGACTGGAGTCACGCAGAGGTAAGAAGCGCAGGTAAACATCGGACAAGTACAAAAGGTACAAATGGCAGAGCAGTGGGCCAATAAGCGTCCAACAGGCTGTACCTGATTGTGCCGCACGATGGACAATCGTACAGGACACAAAAAGGTACACAAGGACGTATAAAAAGGTACACAAGGACGTATACGTGGCACCAATCAGCGTGCACCGACCACTGCTCCACGATCTACACTTAGCTGCTGATGACATACCAAACAACAAGGACACTCGTCAGGACACGTGGATTCACTCAGCGCGCGCCAGCTACCCTCTCGCCTGGAATCACTAACGGTCGTGGCAAAAGAGACAAAATGGATATTCCTTGTTGTCGTCTACAGGCCCAAGACCCATCAGCCCATCTCCTTCACAAACCACATCGGCTATAAATAGTGGACTTCACCTCCAGGTTAAAGGATGGCTCTCTTGCTCTCTCACTTCATACACACGCTATTATCCTCAAAACAGATTTTTATTCTCACGTCGGAGGGTGGTTACAAGGGGAACCCCCATATTCTCCTCCTATAATGAGCTTATGGTGTGTTGATTGTTTTGCAAGATCTTCACAGCTGTTTGGACGAGAAGAAATAAGATTAACCTTTATTTGTCGAGGTACAAGCCACTGGCTGATCACTAAATTAGTTTGGTTGTGTATGTCACTATGTCAGACTTAAATCCTACCAATTCAAACTATAAACCATGTCGTGGTTAAGCACCATGTGTGTATGCACTTTTCACTTGTGTGTTATCAGCGAATGTGTGTTTAGCTGAAAAAGTTTAATATATAAGCAAATTGGAGCTGGGGTTGCTCCACCGCTCTGGCCTTCGTGATTGGCAAAGCTTTTCGAGCACTCATCACTAAGAAAGCAAGCCCCTCTCTCGCGCATTAGATGCTTCCCGAACCTTCTCACCAGCCTCATATGACAGAAGAGGAGTACGTGCGGGACCATCCTATAGTGCATCGAGGTGAGCCTCATGCAGGTCTTGAGGTGATCAAATCGGTTATAGATGACGGACAACGTAAGCGCCCTTCTTTACTGAAGTAACACATACTTATGTGTTACTATCAAACATATATATAATAAACAAATAAAATGAAATATGTGTTTAAATGGGTGTGTATCGGTCGATATTGACCTTAAACGAACAAAAGCATCGTCGCACTTGCTAGGACGCAAACGATCCTAAAATAATAAATTAACAACAAATTAATCCACATACTTAATTTAAAAATAAACCGTATATAAATAATAAAGTTTACCGCTTGATGATATAAACCGTTGAAGGTGTTCAATTTTGTTTGCATCGCAATCCATTTTGATCGAACTTGGTGGTGGTTTCGGTTACTTCCTCCAACCGTTTGATTGAAGTGCTTTAGAACTTGGTTCCAAAAACCATCCGACTTTTGTTGATTGCCTTTTCTTTTGTTCAAAGTGCAATAAACATAAGCCTTTGCCAACGCCTCTTCTTGATTAGATGTCCAATTTTCCCGTTTTGCTTTTCCCCTTCTTTCCTTTGCGGCTTCATTTTGGTTCACGGGAATTTCTTGTACGGCAACATCTTCATCTTCATCATTATGTTGCTCTTGAGTATCGGGCACGAACTCTTCTTCGGAGTCATCTTGTATGTCTCTCGGTGATTGTGAACGTGGGGTTTGAAAAACAAATGGGTCAAAAGAATTTTGGGCGTCTAAGGGGTAATCATAAACACCGGGTCTAACCATCGTCGAACCGTGTAGCATCCAATTGTGGTGGGGTTGGCTATCGTAACCGAAATTCGGTTGTATGGTTTGATTAGAAAAATGGAGGTTGGTTTTGATGAGCAAAGCTAAGTTGGGGATGAAACGACACACTACAACCACCCGAACCACCACGTTTATCTTGAGCCCTCGCCTTCAAACCGGACCCTACATTTTTTTCTTCCCTTCATCTTTATTTGAGCCTTCCATTTGTTTGAAAAGATTTGAAAAGATGAGTAGTGTTTAAAAAATGGTAGTGAATATAAAAGAGAATATGGTTTGTTTGGTAAAAATGGAAGTGAATTTGGTTTGATTTATAAAGTTTAAAATTATTTTTTTTAATTGTAAACGGCTATATAGTCGTTGAGATTGCACAAACCTCGAGCGGTAAAGGTTTACTGTTCATTAAATTTCACCGAGCGGTAAAGGGGTCGGCGACGTGTTCCCGCTCAGCAAACCCAGTTTCCCGCACCCCTTTGCTGCCCACACCGTATACCCTTATGTGATTTTATGAACCGACTGATTTTGATTATTTGTATATCGTTTAATAAGTTATAGGCAATGATTTCTCATGGTGTGATTGCTTATGATTTTTTAGAAAAAAAAGTTTACAAAGATATGTACTATACATAATATTTATATATTGATACTAGGTTAATGCCCGCGTAATACGCAGGTTCAACCAAAAGCATATTATTTTGATTCAAATTTAGTACTATGTAAAAAGACGCACATTGGAAAAAAACAAAATTATTTAAATCGGTACCGACTTTTGACAATTTCGGTACCGGTCCGGTAGTACCGGTTCGGTACCGGCATTTACCCTCAAATACTCATACTGAACGGTACCAAAGCGTACCATACCAGGTATACTTGAAGCTTTTTTTTTAAATGTTAATTTAGCGGAAAGGACCATCACAAATGTAAAATCTTTCCCGGCCCCATGGATAAAAGATCCATCATACATAACAAACACCAACCACATCACATAAGCAAGTAATGGAGCAAATCCATAAAACAAAAACCAAAACCCAGGGATTCATGGTGCTACCATGTGTTTTATGTAATCTTAATCAACAATACAAAAACACTTTCAAATTTCAAAATAAAAATATAGTAGCAGCATCCCTCCTTTCTTACAATCATCCTTATGCCTCAGCAAATCTGTTAATCATGACCGAAACATACAAATTAACACTTCATTTCTACACACAAATGTCATCGTGTGTTTATAAAAATATCAAAAGTTGGAAACTTTACCACAACTCAGAGAGTTTCATGTGGGAGACGACATAGTCGGCAAAGAAAGCATCCTCATCCTGATTCAAAATAACAATGAAATTAAACATACAATTACCCAATGCAGTATACAAGGGTTGAAGCTATAAAAGTACTCACAGCAGCATATTTCTCAACCATGGGTCGGAATACAGGGTCTTCAAGGAGAGCATTGTCGGTAGGTAGCTTGAGGAGACATTCTTTCTCACCAGCAAGAAGCTCTCTGTTTACAACAACTAAATTAGGATTTGTATAAAAACTAAAAATTGCAATAAACCCAAAACTAAATCTTACGTGAAGTAGCTGTTGTCGAAGATAAGTGGATTGGAAGTCCATGGTCCCTTAAATCCAGATCGCTCCTTGTGGGCAGCTCCCTATATAAAAAAAATAAACGTTAAAATTTTGATCAAGCAAATTCAAATGAATGTAGTGACTATCGACACCAACCAGAGTGTGGCCACAAGATAGTGTCACAATGTCAATGTCGTCAAGACCCATGGTCTTAACAAAAACATCCCTCAAATGGTCGTTTCCTGAAATACATACAGATGATACATCTTAATACGGGACAAATGATTAATAGCCAGAAACATCAAATAAATAGATAATCATCATGTTCCAATACACAAGATGAACACCCAGAGTTAACAGATTCACTAACCCTTAGTTGCATCAGGAAGGCGCCTTCAACTAGGGCTCTTCTTTGTCCGGAAGCAAATTTAGGTTACCCAATTAGGGCATAGAACGTTAAAATCATAACATTATAGAAATCATACGAACAAAGAAGCCCATTAGTAACATTAAGTTAGCAAAACAAAACTAACCTCCCTTCCCAGATGGAAAGGAACTTCAGGACCTCCAGCAATTTCAACAGCAACAACACCAGCCAACTAAAGCAAAAGGTTAAGAAACTAAAGCAAAAATGAAAACCATTTTGATTGTGTTGACCATAACTGGAACCGCCTCAACATCACCTCAACTTCTCTGGATGCTCCACCGGATATTACACCGTCTAGTTCATTTATTAAACAAAAAATCAGAAGCGCGGTATAATTATGACTGAAATAGTTAAACCTAATGATGACATTTTCATTACCTCTTGAACCTCACGCTTAACATTCTCAAGGCCTCCAACATCCTCCCAGCTAACATTTGGAACCTCAACAACCTATATTCCAAAACAGAAAATAATTATTAATTGGAAATAAGGTTAGTATATAACTAACTATATATAAACAAATATATATTCAGTATATTGACGTACGGTCTCACGCAGAGCAGACGGATTGCTAGTTCCAAGAGCAGTAGAGAAATGTTCGTGTTTGTGACTGCCATAGAGTTGAGTATCTCAGCGTCAATAGATTCCTCTTGATGCTGGAGATTCATAATCGTCAGTGAGAGCAAAGGGTTTGTGAAGTGCGAAAATATTAGACGGTAAGAAAAAAGAAAACAGATTAACAATTTAAATAGGGTATTAGAAAATATGTAAGAGATCTACAGTTGACAGAAATCAGGTGTGTTTGGTTTAAAAAGAAGATGAAACGACTAACCTCCCAGAGTTCTTCGGATTAAATTCTTCACCTCCAGCCCTGGTTGTTCCGAATCCCCTCCAAGCTTACGGGGTCACCAGTTGGGAATAGTTCTACCACGTTCAACGTCCACAAGCACCCTTCTCGAATCAAGCTTCCTTCCATCCGCTTTTTATATAAAACTATATACCATCATCATACAAATCAACCATCAGATATGTAAATGAATTAAAAATAGCAACATAGCAACCAAAAGTGGCAATTTCAACTCCTTCACGTATAAAAAATGTCCGTTCTGTAGCCCAACCCACTCATTTTGCCACCTCAAGTAGAAAATGACAGAGAAAATATAAAAATGACGAATAAAACCTTTCATATCACATGTATGAATGTACTCTATGAAAGCATATCCTCTTGGTTTGTTGGTCCCTTTATCAACAATCAAACGAACCTGGAACAATAAGGAGTTAGAGAAAAGATCCAAATATATAGATACCAATAATCTTTTAACAGGCATATTAGCTAAAATATTAGGTAGGAAATTAAAAAAAATCCTAATGCACGACAAACAGGCACTAAGCCTCGATAGCCATGCTCACCCTTCATTAAAACAGGCTTCGCAGGCGAGATGCATTACCAACGTCACTTGCTATAGAGTCGCACAATAACTTTGGTCATTTACCATGTAATGAGAACATACTACCCTTCCCTTACCAAGGACTATTTATATAAATACAAACTACTAAATATCATAAAACTTCAGTAGCAAGAAATGCATATACTGAACTTAATAAAAGAAGAGAAGAGATACACTCCCAATATTTTTTCCCAAAAGATGAAAGTCTCGGTTTGTTGTAGAAATTTATGTCCAAATAACATATGCGGATCATTCATCTGGTCAAGTAAGATACAGTGCAAACCGAAGAACATAAAGCCCCTTTTTATTACCTTTAAAAGCCGATATTCATCTTTTAACCTTGATATTTGTTCAAAGCCAAAACATAAAGCCCTCTTTAGCCAGAAGCTAAGGAACCCCACTATACACCAAAACATTACATTCACTAAAAGAAAAGGCAACAGGAAACATATTACATATGAAAAATTATAGCACCAAAACTTATCCAGTTACCGTAAGCTAACCTCTGCATCTTGAATCTCTTGGTAACCCACCAGTAAGTCGTTTCCTTGACATCTTCTACCTCCTTAAACGCTGAAGTGTTTGTGCCCTTAAAATTTGATTTAGTTTAGAATTGAAATTGAAAAATATCCAGATCTAGGTCATACAATTCAAAAAACTGCAATGAACAACTTACCTTCATCATCAATGATTGAACAATCGTTGACATCAACATCGATGTACTCGCTCTAGTCAGTGTGTTTGTTAATAAGAACCCGACTGTTAGTTCATACGTCTATAGCTTCCGTCAGCATTTAGTCATATTTTGTATGTTTATGTCCTTTGTGAACAATTATGTTTATGTATATATGTACGTAGTATGACAACTCAGGATACGGGATTGTATTGTAAAAGTGTTGACCAAAGTTGACCAGTGTCACCCGATCGGACAGGCCATCCGATCGGACAGCACTGTCATCCGATCGGACAGCAGTCATGTCAACCGATCGGACAACACTTATTTAGATCCTGAGTTGCCTATAAATACCCCATCAGGGTATGTCATTTAGAATTTTTAGAACTTTTGTTGATTCTGTGGGTGTACTCTGTCAGTCTGACTTCTACCGGCACTTGTGTACTTTCAAAGCATCTTAATAGAAAGATCAGACGGTGTTAAACGTTGAATACTTTGTCGTACTTCTGTGACTTGATCCAATGGATTCCGCACATTGATCAAGGTCGATTCGTCTACGTTTGTGTCAATCAGATCCTGTACAAACCGGACCTAACAAGTGGTATTAGAGCGTCCAGGAGACTGAATCGAGATCTACGACAGCGAATTCACCAGAATTCCAGCTATTCTTGCCGATTAGAGTCAAATTTCACCGGAAATTTGACGAATTCTCTCACTTTCTACTCATTTCTTACAGTGTTTTTCACTTTGTCACCAAAAAAACATAAAAACGTAAAATTGAACGTGAATCCAAGGTTAAAATTGGATAAAACTGATATCAATCGATTCGCAATCAATCAAAGTACAATCCTTCAAAATTTCATAAGAAAATTCCATCAAAAACTGAATCAAAATCATCTAAAACCATGTTGAACTGTTCTTGCATGCTGACGTCATCTATCTGTTCGAACAGCTGTACGGACGGTTTGGCTTAGCTATTCTTAGATATTATTTGCTGACGCCATCCACTCGTGCGAACAGCTGTACGAACGACTTAGCTTAGATTGTTACTGACATCATCAGTGTTATCCGATCGAACAGCAGCTCGATTGGACAACATTGTTGTTCTTATTTTAGTGCTTACGTCATTCTGCTGTTCGAAAAACCGCTCGTTCGGACAACCATTCGTTCGAGTTGCATTCTGATTTGTATACACCACTTGATACTTGACTGTGCCACTCGATCGGACAACCATCCGATTCAAGTGCACAAGTGTGAAACTTTTGAAAAGCATAAAAATTTGTCTAAGTGTTTGTAAACTGTTTCAGGTACTCTAAAATGGGGGACGATTTTCTAAACCCATTTAGCGACATATTTGCTTACACCAGCAACACGGGAGAGAACACGTCAAGCAACACGAATAACACTGCTCCAAACCCGAATCCTAAGAAAGCCATTGCTGACTCACTAAGCGTGGATAACGCTTATGGCACCTACAACAAACCGCCCAAGCTCATGGCCATAGAAGATTATAGTAGATGGGCTACTAGGTTCGAGGACTGGTTGAAGGCTTTCGCCTACCAAAGTTGGAAGTGTTTGAAGAATGGGTTTGATATTGGAAGAAGTTACTATGAAAATTTAATCGATAATGAGCAAGAAAATTTCATTGTTGAACAGAAATGTATCGCATTGCTACATCAATCAGTAAGGGATGATATCATATCTTTAATCGATTACAAAAATTCCAAAGATTTATGGGAAAAATTAGAGAAGAAGTGTGTGGGTGGAGAAGAAATTGTTAAGAACATAAGAAAATTTTTGAAAAAGGAATTTGATCTGTTCGGTTCGGTTGTATGAAGAATGAATCGGTCTCAAAGATGATAGAACAGTTTTGTCACTTAAAGATCGAGCTTTCTAGACATGGGATTACGTTTACCGAGGAAGAATTGGTTAATAAGTTGATGGATTCATTTCCTGATGAAAAGGATTGGATGTACTTTGCTCTGTTGTTGAAAAACACCGTGGAGAAGAAGAATCTGACAGTTGATTTCCTGATTGAGAGGTTTGAGAGCCACGAGCTGGAGATTAGGAAAACAAATAAAGTCAACAATACTCAGTACCAGCAAAATGTCGATCTGTACTATCGAGGAAGCATGATTCCAAAGACTGTGCCACCAAACACTGCGTTCTCAGCAGAGAACTCAAGCAAGCCAAATCAAGAGAATCAAAACAGCAGTCCTGCTCCTAGCAGCGGATATAATGGAGGATCGTCTTCAGCGACTCCAAGTCAACAGCAACAATCTGCTCCGAAAAACATTTTCCAGTGCAACATTGCTGTAAATCTCAACAACGCACAAAACTTCAGCGAAGAAGCAGCCAAACAACAGATGGTATTTCTGGCATCCATCTTGGAATATTACGAAAGTTTAGTAATCGGAGTGTCGCGCTCCGGTCAAAGATAATATTTATAAGCCCTATTTACCCTTAACAATTAGCTAGTGGTAGCAAGGGGTCGAACCACGAAGAGTATGTGGTTTGCGGATGGATTTGAATGAATTCTCAAAAGATGTCACAATTATGAAGCTTGCTATCTTGTTTTTATGTATTTTTGTTTGATTGAAAAGAAGTGAATTAAAATTACTAAAATGATTGAATGGCTTAAATACTAATGATTAACAAATTGCAAGAAATGAAATTGATTGTTTAAACAAGATATCGAAAACAAGGTTCACACCCGGTTTCAACAAATGCAAGACTTAGGGTTACTATGTGTTTTAATTTGATTTACTCGAATTAGTTCATTAACGGGTCAACAATCACAAAGCTTAGGTGCCAATAGCTATCAACGTCATAGACAACGGACCACGATGCACTTCGTTACCTTGGACTAACAAATCCTATCAAAAGACAAGGCATAAATACGTGTATTCGTTTCACAAAGTCAAATTTAATCATTCACTCGACAATTCGTAAATTCAATACAAACGTAGGACAATTGTCTAAAGATTCAAATGCAATTCAAGTTGTCACAAATCAAACATCAACACATAATAAACCCTAAATCTTACAAAAGTCTACACCGGGGTGAAACCTCGAAGGAATTAGCCGTGCATGATCAAAAGGACTTGATCACCGGATGAGGAGAGCTTGAACATCATCATCTTGAAGCCTTGAAGTGGTGGAAATTGTCACACCCCAACCAATGGCGGAAACATCGGGATGAGACGAAGTGTGAAGATTGCTAAAGACATCATAACGCTATTTGTGACGATAATTAAATAATTCCCATTTCATTTCATAACTTCAAATTGTCAACGTTACATAAACTCAAATAATAACAAGTTCAAAAGAAATACATAACAACATAAGCAGAATTGATACAACATATTAAACCTAAACGTCTATATGTGTATCTAGGCATCAACGCTACTTCTTTTCATAGCATCATCATCATCAACCTGTAACATGTTTAAAATACAATTCAATGCAAAAGCAAAGGCGAGTATACAAGTTTGGTACGTACATAACAAAGGATAAGTTTTAAACAATTCCTCATAGCAAGCATGTGATTCAAGATAAACAATAAATATGGCATGTGTCTAACATATCAAACCAAATGAGACGCAAGATGCTCATGACATAACCACAAGTCTACGGGCGGGTCGTCAATCCTATAGCGCTACATATGTCACGGTTAGGCTCGTACGAAGTTAATGATAAGTTCAACACATAAGTTTCACCCAAGTTTAAAGTATCAAGCAATCACGTATACAAGCATGTTATAGGAATGTTCATGTGTTTAAGCAAAATGACCCTTTCCATAGCACATGTCATCATTTCGTTGCTATGAAAAGTCCATAAGTTTATAATTCATGTGTAAGTTTTTGATAAGTAAACATGTTACACCCCAAAAGTGGTAAAAGTAAAAGAGGGGAATACGAGTATACTCACAGAATTGCTAAGTCTTCCGATTATCCAAGTGTTGACGAGAGTGAGAATTGGAGGATGGAACACCGAGGTCACCCTATATGGGCAAACGGAGGTGTTTGAGTAATCGGGATTACGACGGAGGATTTGGATTGGAATTTAGAGTATAACTAGTTGATATATATGTATATATATGTAAATATGTACCTATATATTTATATAGTTTAAGTAATGTTTAAAAATTAATTCTATCAAAAGTATTGTCGGAAAGTTATCAAAAATATAAATAATAATATAAAAAATAATTATATATTTATATCTATTTTATAAAAATTAGTCGAATTTGATAGGTTTTGTTTTATAACTAACGTGTTCCATTATACGAAATTTTTACGAAAAACGGGCAGAGTTTCCTCTGTTTTTGGACGATCCCGACAATCGAGTTGTCTCTGTATTTTTCAAAACCCAATCTATACAATAACAATATATGCGTAATATATGACGTATGTTGTCGCGAATAGCACAAACATATATAATTCGTAATGAAATGTTGGTTTGGTTTTGATACTAAAAGATATTTATGAAAAACATTATAAATGAACTTTGCATTGTTTAAAGTTTACCATATCGCGTGTTTAGCTCGTGTTGGCTCGTTGACCACGACTGACTGTTTGACCATGTCTGACCGAACCGAAACAAGACCCGAAACCGCCAACACGACCCAAACCAAAACTGACTTTGTTGACTGAACCAAACTGAACCGTAAAGTGAACTCGATTAGAAAGATACACGAATTTTGTAACTTAAATAAACATCACGCAAATCAGATTCTAACCTGAATCGAACAGAGAATAAACGAGCCAGAACCTGGTGGAGCTGAACGTTGACCGGAATCGACAGGAGTTAACCGGAACTCGAACCCACGACCGTAGATTTCCAACCGGCACTCAAGCTAACAGTGAACTAAAACCGAACGGAAGCCGGACCTGAACTAGACCGGGAACAAGTCGGATCGGAACCGACGTCCGCCGCTGCTGCGGCTCCTGTTCCTGTCGCGCCGCCGCCGCCATGGTGGCTGTCGGCTCTGTTACAAAGTGAGAGAGAGGAGGTGAGCGGGATGGAGAATGAGAGGAGTGATCGTAAAGGGGGGTTGCGGCTAGAAACAACCACCGCCGCCGATGGTCACACCGGAGAAGAAACCCGGGGGGGGGGGGGGATTGTTGCTGAGCTTGAGAGGAGAGATGAGATTGGGTCTGATGTATGTGTTTGTAGTGTATAGCAGGTAAACAAAGAAAAAAGAAGAGGGAACAGGTTATGTGCGGCGATATGAGGTAGCAGGTTAGGGTTTTCACTTCTTTTAAATAGTTAGGTTAAATGTGGGTTTAGTGGGCTTGGGCTTAAAGCCCATTAGTGCGTGTCCATTCTTCGCGTGGCCCAAAGGCGTCTCTACGGCCCGTTTTAGAGAACGAACTCCGTAGGATGTCGTATAACAATGTTTTAAGGTCAAAATACGTAAGTGGTGTCTAAAATCGATGTGCGGTGTGTTCGTTTTAAAATGCGTAAAATGTGTCGTTTGTCATTTAAAATTCCGTTTTCGATCCGATTTTGACTATGATTCAAAAAAAACATATATATATATATATATAGAAAACGGACATGTATTTACTAAAAATGGAAATATGGAAATACGGGGCGTTACAGTCTCCCCTCCTTTAGGAAATTTCGTCCCGAAATTTGTTTAGAAGAAAACTCGAAAGGGTTTCTGCAAACCGATGAAGATTGTTTAAAATTGAGGCTTTGGAGTTTGAGACAACGGAGAATAATTTAGGTATAAGGGTGAACGATTGATCTAATAACGATTATGAGTGTAAGAATAGCATAAGTATCGGATAGACGAAAGTAGCGTGCTAAGAATGAAGTCTCGTCAGGGATAATCGGATATAATGCGTTGGTGAGTTGTCTAAAGTTTGCATTAGGTCCAAAAAGGTTTGTAAAACACTGAATTTCTCGTGGCACGTTTTACGAAAGTTTGGTAACATGGTGGAAACACTTATATATAGGAAGTACCAGCGGCGTATCCACCATGTTTTGACCATGTTACGTCTGTTTCGTTATTCGTGTCATGTTACGTTCTGTGTCTTACCATACACAATAGTACACTCTATGGTTCTCATACGCATATCACTATAATCCCGTGTGCACCCGCGATTATATTGATCGTCGCATGATCCGTATAGCTTGTACTAGTCGTGTATGAATCAGGGTATACATAATTTAAAAATTAAGAATGTGTACGTGTAAGAATGTAGTATGTAAGCAAGTCCATGCTTAAGTATGTATAGGACCCACGTAAGCAAATCACTTGGATTACGCTCGCGTACGGGTACGAATGTATGAATCATGAGTTTAAGTATGAATATGCATGTATGTATGAGCATAAACATAAAACGTGTAAGTAGTATGTGGATAAGTATAAGCATAAAACATATGAAAAAAAATGAGTATAAATGCGAGTACAAACATGAGTATAAGCGTAAACACAAGGCGTATGAGTATAAATAAAAGTATCAGTGTGAACATAAGATGTATGAGCATATATATGAATATGAATATGAATGTGAATATAGGTGTAAAACATGAAGGTTAAGTATGAATAAAGTATATGTGTAAGAATATAAGTGTAACAAAGTTGTGTAAGTGCAAATGAAAACATAAAGCGTATGAATATGAATATGAATACGAATGTAGTATCGACATGAATGAAAGGACAACGTAAGTGTATAATTGTGAGTGTATGTAGTAACGTAAAACGTACGAATTTTGAATCATGAGTATAACATAAATGTGTAAGTGTGAACATAAGTAAATGCACATAATGTGTAAGTATGGATGTAGGAAATAATGATTTTGGTTATAGTATAAATCGAAATGCACGAGTTTATGCGCGTAAAAGATTAAAAGTTTTGAGTATGAAAGAGAAAGGAAACGAGTGACACGCATGAGATTGTTGTGAGATATTGACTGAAACGTGTAAAATGATATGCATATATAGTGGTTTGCGCAAAAAGTAAAGTTAAAATAGATTGAGTTGTCACGAAATATAAACTCTAGTTTGTGAATGTAAGGGAATATAAAACAGCTATTGGTTACGTGGAAAGTACTTTGTAAAGGAATGGAAATGCTACTGCGGTTTTAAAAGAGTTTACATAAGTTGAAAATTTGTCGGTTCTTATGAAGTTTCCTTGCCCACGTGTTATGAATTTAATTGACGTATCGAGTGAGGTTTTGAAAAAGTTCTAGAGATTAATAAGTTTGCATCATTTTAAGCAACTTTGTGTTAGAAAATTTTGAAACTTACAGCTTCTTGTGAAAAAATTGATCCTTAGAAAAAGGAATTTGGTACATGAACTTAGTGATTGTTGAAAAATGTTTCATTGGTTTTGAAAAGAATTTTTTTTTTTTTTTTTTTGTAAATGATTGAATAATAATGGTAATATTTTATAGGTGTGTGCGAAAAAGTTGATTTGATTCTCAATTGAGAATAACAATCTCTAGTTTAATGGTGTGAGAGGAGCGTGTTTCAATGTTTACGTTGATTGGTGAATTTGTGGGCAACGGATTTATTAAACCGACTAGGCTGACAAGTAGTATTTCATGAAATTTTGAAAATCGAGGAACACGCGTTTATGGTAATATTAAAATTTTTGTGTATGCGAGTGATGTGAAAATAGATTATAGAATAAGAGGTACGTTTAAATAAATGAAGCATTTTGAAATACATGATAAATGATTTAGGTATAAACATGATCGTATTTACATAATATAGCCTATTAAAAGAAAGCGTTGGTAACGATCACCTAGGTAAGGGAATCACCCCTAACTCGTTGGTGAGGTCGTTGTAAGGTGAGAAATAAAACGAAGTTAGTCGTCAAGGTAAGGGAATCACTCATATCTTGACAACATGTCTCCATTTGTTGTTGCAAAAAGTGTAAATAAAATTACATAAAATTATGTATGCTAATAATGTATAATCGTATGAAAAGTAAGAGTATGATGTGTGCGCAAAAATGAAATCTCGAAAAATTGTTCAAAATTGACAAAAGATAGAAAATAACAAAGCGTAAGCTCGAATAAAACTTGGATGGTTCCAAACGGAACATTGACTAACCAAAGTGGTCGAAAGGTCTTTTGAAATTGAGAAACACGCTTTGGCCTAATAGGTGGAATACCCTCACCGATATCTCAGTTAACGGTATTCACCCTTCCAGTTACTACATGTTCCCAATCCATCAAAAATTCAAGGCTTGGCGGGATTTTTGAAAAATCAAGGAGCGGAACTAGTCGACAAGGTGCGGGTTTCACCCCTAACTTGGCGATTTAGTATCCTAAGTGTGGTTGGTACTCGTCGGGTCAAAAGTTAATTCGGACACTTTGACGAGGGTCCACTAGAATTTGAAATTTGAATTTCTCCATCGAGGTGAGGATTTCACTCCTAACTTAATGGTGAATTTCATGTAAAAAGAAAAGTAGATGGATTGAGAGTTGTTCACCAAATTGTGGGTTTCACGCCTATTTTGGTGAAGTCGTCTCGTTTGTGTATTACGAGGATTTGTGAATTTAAAATAGTCGAGTAAAATGTATAAGGAAGAGCGTATGTTAAAGGAATGAACAAACAAGTATAAACACATCAGAAATCATATCAAGAATAGCACATAAAGTGTGGGACAATAAAACAAATATTAACACATCGAAAAAAAACAAGTTAAGAGTAGCACATGAATAATCGAACAATGAAACACGTATTAACACGTAAAACAAGTATTAATACATAATAAAACAAGTATAGCATGTCAAGTGTTAACACATAAGTGACATATATGTTTAAAATATGAAAAGAGAATAAATGAAGGCAAATAAGATAGCATGCAAGTGGTTTCAAGCAAAACATGAGAATAAAGCTCTAAAACTATAGACTAGGTTAAAGCATTCCTACTTTTCTTAATTCCCTATAGTTATGGCTCTGATACCAATCTGTCACACCCCAACCAATGGCGGAAACATCGGGATGAGACGAAGTGTGAAGATTGCTAAAGACATCATAACGCTATTTGTGACGATAATTAAATAATTCCCATTTCATTTCATAACTTCAAATTGTCAACGTTACATAAACTCAAATAACAACAAGTTCAAAAGAAATACATAACAACATAAGCAGAATTGATACAACATATTAAACCTAAACGTCTATATGTGTATCTAGGCATCAACGCTACTTCTTTTCATAGCATCATCATCATCAACCTGTAACATGTTTAAAATACAATTCAATGCAAAAGCAAAGGCGAGTATACAAGTTTGGTACGTACATAACAAAGGATAAGTTTTAAACAATTCCTCATAGCAAGCATGTGATTCAAGATAAACAATAAATATGGCATGTGTCTAACATATCAAACCAAATGAGACGCAAGATGCTCATGACATAACCACAAGTCTACGGGCGGGTCGTCAATCCTATAGCGCTACATATGTCACGGTTAGGCTCGTACGAAGTTAATGATAAGTTCAACACATAAGTTTCACCCAAGTTTAAAGTATCAAGCAATCACGTATACAAGCATGTTATAGGAATGTTCATGTGTTTAAGCAAAATGACCCTTTCCATAGCACATGTCATCATTTCGTTGCTATGAAAAGTCCATAAGTTTATAATTCATGTGTAAGTTTTTGATAAGTAAACATGTTACACCCCAAAAGTGGTAAAAGTAAAAGAGGGGAATACGAGTATACTCACAGAATTGCTAAGTCTTCCGATTATCCAAGTGTTGACGAGAGTGAGAATTGGAGGATGGAATACCGAGGTCACCCTATATGGGCAAACGAAGGTGTATGAGTAATCGGGATTACGAAGGAGGATTTGGATTGGAATTTAGAGTATAACTAGTTGATATATATGTATATATATGTAAATATGTACCTATATATTTATATAGTTTAAGTAATGTTTAAAAATTAATTCTATCAAAAGTATTGTCGGAAAGTTATCAAAAATATAAATAATAAGATAAAAAATAATTATATATTTATATCTATTTTATAAAAATTAGTCGAATTTGATAGGTTTTGTTTTATAACTAACGTGTTCCATTATACGAAATTTTTACGAAAAACGGGCAGAGTTTCCTCTGTTTTTGGACGATCCCGACAATCGAGTTGTCTCTGTATTTTTCAAAACCCAATCTATACAATAACAATATATGCGTAATATATGACGTATGTTGTCGCGAATAGCACAAACATATATAATTCGTAATGAAATGTTGGTTTGGTTTTGATACTAAAAGATATTTATGAAAAACATTATAAATGAACTTTGCATCGTTTAAAGTTTACCATATCGCGTGTTTAGCTCGTGTTGGCTCGTTGACCACGACTGACTGTTTGACCATGTCTGACCGAACCGAAACAAGACCCGAAACCGCCAACACGACCCAAACCAAAACTGACTTTGTTGACTATGTTGACTGAACCAAACTGAACCATAAAGTGAAATCGATTAGAAAGATACACGAATTTTGTAACTTAAATAAACATCACGCAAATCAGATTCTAACCTGAATCGAACCGAGAATAAACGAGCCAGAACCTGGTGGAGCTGAACGTTGACCAGAATCGACAGGAGTTAACCGGAACTCGAACCCGCGACCGGAGATTTCCAACCGGCACTCAAGCTAACAGTGAACTGAAACCGAACGGAAGCCGGACCTGAACTAGACCGGGAACAAGCCGGATCGAAACCGACGTCCGCCGCTGCTGCGGCTCCTGTTCCTGTCGCGCCGCCGCCGCCATGGTGGCTGTCGGCTCTGTTACAAAGTGAGAGAGAGGAGGTGAGCGGGATGGAGAATGAGAGGAGTGATGGTAAAGGGGGGTTGCGGCTAGAAACAACCACCGCCGCCGATGGTCACACCGGAGAAGAAACCCGGGGGGGATTGTTGCTGAGCTTGAGAGGAGAGATGAGATTGGGTCTGATGTATGTGTTTGTAGTGTATAGCAGGTAAACAAAGAAAAAAGAAGAGGGAACAGGTTATGTGCGGCGATATGAGGTAGCAGGTTAGGGTTTTCACTTCTTTTAAATAGTTAGGTTAAATGTGGGTTTAGTGGGCTTGGGCTTGAAGCCCATTAGTGCGTGTCCATTCTTCGCGTGGCCCAAAGGCGTCTCTACGTCCCGTTTTAGAGAACGAACTCCGTAGGATGTCGTATAACAACGTTTTAAGGTCAAAATACGTAAGTGGTGTCTAAAATCGATGTGCGGTGTGTTCGTTTTAAAATGCGTAAAATGTGTCGTTTGTCATTTAAAATTCCGTTTTCGATCCGATTTTGACTATGATTCAAAAAAAAAAAAATATATATATATATATATATAGAAAACGGACATGTATTTACTAAAAATGGAAATATGGAAATACGGGGCGTTACAGAAATAGTGATTAGGGTTTGGAATGATTGATGGTGATTAATGGATGGAAAGGTGAATGATGATTAGGGTTGTGGAAGTGATGATGATGATCGAATCAAATGATTGTCAATCAAATGGATGGATTAGAGGATGAATTGGTGATGTCTCTTGGCTCCAAGAGGTGTTTCTAACTTCAAAATAGAGTGTAACCCCCGTTTCTTGGTCAAAATTGATGTTATAACTCGTCCCTAACTCAAAAATCAAGTTTTTCGCGAAGTAAGAATGCAGGTGGCGTCGCCGACGGCCATTTAGGGCGTCCACGACGGCCCCTGGAAGTCTTAGTTTCACCCGACGGCTTAATCTGCTGTTTACGAAGGTTTCTGGCCGACGGAACAAACCAGAGGGCATCGCCGACGGTCCTTTTGGGCGTCGCCTACGGTGCCTCTAAATACCATTTTTTGCTTTCTTCATAACTTCTTCGTTATAGCTCCGTTTTACGCACCGTTTTCGCCCACGTACTCGTAATTCAGCCCTCTATCATGCCATCTTCCAATATATTCATTTTAAATCCATTAACATCCCACAAAACACATCCAATCTTCGTGATTAACCCGGTTTTGTTCATTTCACATCCCCGGTTGATCTCGTTCGCTCCCGGTGCTCCGTAAAGTTCCCGATTAGCTCCTTAAACTCTTTTAGACCTGTAAAACACAAATCCCATTAAAAGTAGGCTATTCAAGATTAAAAGCTATGTAAAAACATCAACTTAAGCATAAACAATCAACGGTTTTCAACCACGTATCATTTAGTAGCCGGAAAAATCGGGAACACTAACCTCACCAAGGAAGACTATGATCAAATTGACCCCGAAGAAATGGAGTTGATTGACATTAGATGGTGTATGGCGAGTGTTGTTCGAAGGGCTCAAAGGTTCATGGAGATAACCGGTAGACACTCCATTGGTGGACCTTCAACAAAATTGGGCTTTGATAAATCGAAGGTTACATGTTTTAAGTGCAAGCAAAAGGGGCACTTTAAACGAGAATGTCGAAATGCAGCTTCTGATGAAATGGTCAATCCATTCCGTGATGATTATTATAAAAAGGCCATTTATCATCAAAACAAAGCAGAACCTCCGAGAATGAAGCAGTTAGAAGAAGCTCCTAAAGAAAAGTCAAGAGCCTTAGCAGTTATTCATGATGATGAGGGCTTTGACTGGAGTGATCTGTTACCTGAAGAAGATGCTGTGGGATATGCCTTCATGGAAAAGATTGTGCCATTCAAAGACACCCGTACTGAAGAAGAAAAATATGTCAACAGAAAGGTGTTAGCACAAACCATGAAAGATAGACATTATCGTGCCTGGAAAGAGGTAAAAAGTGCAAAGAGATGGGATGCTGACAGAGAATGCTATTTGGATCCTAAAGGAAATATACTTGTTGAACCATCAACACTTCTTGTTGAGACTCTTATCGAACAAATAACAGAACAGGAAGAGGAGAGACAGAGAATGTGGGCAAGAGAAGCTGAGGAGGAGAAGTTAAAGCCGAAAAAAGGTCGATAATGGGATTATCGACACAACAAAAGAGATGACTACAGAGAATCTAAAGAAAATGGCAGATAAAGTGCTCGCAGCAAAGGAATTAGAGGTAGATTCTAAGTCCGGATCTGAGTCAAAGAGCAAGGTCAGTTCTAATGATTCAACAAATGGGTCAGGTAAGACTGATAAGGCCAAAATTGAAAGTGACTGCAAAAATTGCAAGAAAGATTGCAAGGTTTGTAGTACACATGCATATCTCAGTACTAAAAAGACTGAAGAACTGACTGAAAGAGTCAGGGAAGTTGAAAATCAAATCTTAAGTCATGACAAATTGGTCAAAGCATCAAATGATCGAATTAAGGAATTAACTGAGAAAATTGAAAAAGATAAAATTGATGTAGACCGAGTAAGGAAAGAAAATGAAAAGTTAATTCTTGAAAATCGACAACTTTCTGAAAATCTTGAGAAGCTAAAAAGAACGATAAAAGATTCTGATGAGAGAAACAGTAAAACAAGCAAAGAAAACCTTCAACTGTTAGGGGTCCTTCAGTCCAAAGAAAAGCAAATCAACCAACAGTTGGATGAGATTGCTAATCTGAAGCTTCAGTTTCAGGAAGCTAAGATTGAAAATGAACGCATCAATCTGAAACTCAACAGTTACAACTCCGCAAGTTTTGTTCTTCAACACATAGTTCCCAAACCCATTGGGAAGAACAAAGCCGGTGAAGATGTATACTCAGATGGAACTGGGGTTGGGTATCATCAAGTTCCACCGCCAGTGTTGAATAATGTTTCAAAAAAAAATCTGGGTTGGTTAATGATGATGAAACAAATGAGATTAAACTACCAGAAACAATCGATATCACATTCTCTTCATCGTCCGATGAAGACAGTGTTCAGTCTGAAGTTGTTAAAAAAGTGGTTGAAAATGTTTTGAAATCTGACAGTGACTCAACTGAGGACGAAGAGTGCTTTTTGGATAAATACATTCCGAAATCAAAATCCAAAAACAACTTAAGTGAAAAACCTACTCTTGTGATGTACAAGATGTCGGGTTCAGATAAGTTGTATTCGGATCTTGAGTTCCCATTGGAGAATGTGAATGTCGACAAATTGAAAAATGTGTTTAAACTGGTTGAAATTGATGTTTCTGAAATCGAAGGTTTAAAACGTTCTGAAAGGCATTTGAATTTTGAAAAGGATAAATCTTACTACAAAAAACCTGTTGTACCACCATGTTTCTCTAACAACAATCAAAACAAATGGTCGGGTGGTTATCAGGGTGGTAAGAATAATCAAAGAAGAAACTTTCAAAACAAGAAATTTGTTGAGAAAAAGGTGTTTATGAAAAGCTCGAGTTCACACTCCGAGCAAGAGTCAGAGATTTTTTCAAAAACAAATGAAGAATTCTTTGAAAAGAAGGCCTCACAGCCTCAGACCGAAGGCACAAGTCGGGTAGTTGACACCCGAACATGCTTTAAATGCAATCAAGTTGGACACATTGCCCGAAAGTGCACCAACTCGAAGCCTAAGTCTGTGGTTGTCGAGAGTCCGAAAAGGAAAGACGATGTAAAAGGAAAAGCTCCAATGTTTGTTGAGAAAAAGATTTTGAAAAGAGAAAGCACCAAAGTCAAAACTGAACCCGTAAAGAAGCCGATAACTAAAACTGATAAATTTTACAAACGGGTCGCTTCATCTCAACAAACTTGGAAGCCAAAATCTGTTGAAAAGAAAGCAAGGTCTCCAAAACCAAAGGTTTCCGAGTCTGAAAAACAGTCATCTTCTACTACACCAGTGAAGATGAATGTTCCTTTGGATTACTATGAGAAACTTGAGAAACTAAAATCTGATGCTTCTGAAAAGAAGAATGTCGCAAAGAAAGACCAATCATCTGGTCAACCTCCGAAAAAATGACTTCTTTTTGTATAAAGAGGTTGAGATTGCGTCTGAAGAAAGTTTAAAGATGAATGACAAGAATTTCCCACCTTTGTACACCAAAACCACACGCATCAATGAAAAGCTACCTGAGTCGAAAGAGGCTTGGGTTGCTTCAAAATCTCACTAAATGTTTGTAAAATGTGCAGGAGCTTCCGAGATCCATCTCACATTGGATTATGGATAGTGGAGCTTCTCGGCACATGACAGGGGTAAAAGCCCTGCTGTACGATGTGAGAGGATTTAATGGAGGTTATGTTGGTTTTGCTGGTAATCAGGGAGGTCGTATCATTGGTGAGGGAACTTTATCGAATGGGATAATCACGTTTGAAAGAGTTAATTACATCGCCGAGCTGGAAAACAATCTTCTGAGCATATCTAAAATTTGTGACCGAATGTATTCGACGCACTTCACGGATAAAGAATGTTTGATCTTGAAGTCGGGTTTGTTGTCCCCGAGGAGTGGGTCATCATGAGAGCACCTAGAGTCGATGATCTGTATGTGTTGGATATGAGTGTAGCCACTACCACCACGGGTAAAGCTCACTGCTTCATATCAAGAGCCACTGAAAAGGAGTCACAGTTGTGGCACCGGAAAATGGGTCATATTCACCTAAGAAAGATGAATCACTTAGTGCATAATGATTTGGTATTGGGTGTTCACCTGAAGGGTTTCCATCTTGAGGGGGAGTGTATTAGTTGTGTCAAAGGTAAGCAGCGAAAGAAATCTCACCCAGGAAAGAAGATGAACTCAGTCTCGAGGGCATTAGAGAGACTTCACATGGATCTTTCTGGTCCTGTGAATGTCAAAAGCATAACTGGTGATCTCTACTGTTTAGTAGTCACATACGACTTTTCGAGATTTTCATGGGTAACGTTTCTGAAGACAAAAGATGAGACATTTGAGAGTTTGATGACGCTTTTCAGAAAGATTGAGAACTTGTACCGAACCCGAATTAGAAGATTAAGAAGTGACAACGGTACTGAGTTTAAGAACAACAGAATGGAAGAATACTGTGATGAACGAGGTATATTGCAAGAATTCAGTGCGCCCTATACTCCGCAGCAAAATGGAGTAGCAGAAATAAAGAATAGAACACTGATTGAAACGGCCAGGACAATGCTTGCAGATTCAAAGTTACCTGTCAATTTCTGGGCAGAAGCAGTGTCAGTCGCTTGCTATACGCTCAACCGGGTTCTTACAGTGAAAAAGTTTAACAAGACATGTTTCGAGCTGATTAACAACCGTAAACCTAACCTGAAGTATCTGGAACCGTTCGGGTCTCCCTGCACTGTTCTAGAACCATATGGTAAATTTGGTCCAAAGAGCATTGAAGGTATCTTCGTGGGTTATGCAAGTCCAATGAGAAGAGTCTTTGTTCCGAAATTCAAGCGGATCATTGAAGCACATCATGTTGAGTGCCAAGGTTATACAATGCCGCCACAGAATCCCGGCGACTCATGGCTCTTCAATTATGATACTCTGTGGGATTCATTTGCATTAGAGGAAGAACCAGAGTTCTTTGACGAGTTGGATATTCTAAGAGAATATGAAGCAGCACAAGAAAGATTCCCAGCAGAATTTCCTAGACATCAACGACAAACTTCAAATGATGATGAAGCTGGTCCAAGTAACGCTGGAGAAAATGATCAAGCTCATCAAACTCAGACATCTTCAGAACGTGAACAAGCTCCTAATAATAAGATGGCAGACAATGATAATTCAGAATCTGATGAAAAGCCAACATTCGATCGTGGCGATTCAGAGTCTGAGGGGGAGCAAATCCAGATTTCAAATCAGACAATTCCTGTCAGTGAACAAGTCGCAGACCAAAACGTTACAAATTTGGAAAGTGAGGTAGATGTTCCAGGCAAGGTGATGCCAAGAACTCTTTCATATCATCCAGAAGAGTTAATAATAGGATAGCTACAATCAGGCATCCGAACCAGAAGACAAATTGACCAAGGCCTTACTTGCTTTTATACAAAAGTTGCTCCTTTACAAACAGAGTTTTTACTTAGTTGTTTCATTTCGCAGATTGAGCCGCGAACGTACAAGGAAGCACTAACTGAAGATTCCTGGGTCAACGTTATGCAGGAGGAGCTCAATCAGTTTGAGAAGTTAGGTGTATGGAAACTGGTGGACTTGCCTGATGGTCATAGGAAGATAAACATGAAGTGGGTGTTTAAGTGCAAAAGGGATGATCGAGGGGTTATTGTTCGCAACAAAACTCGACTCGTGGTCCAGGGTTTCAGTAAGCAGGAGGGTATAGATTTCACTGAAGTGTATGCTCCGGTTGCTCGACTTGAAGCGATCAGAATCTTCCTAGCTATATCAACCCTAAATTAAACTGACACCCTCGAAATATTTTCTGACACCCCAATATATTTCAAAATATCCCAATATGTCCTAAAATACACCCCATACGTGAAAACGGACCCGAATACCATGAATATTATTAAAAATAATAAAAAAAATCAATTTTTGGGGTTCAGGCGGGTCGCGTAAATGACCCCGGAACCCTTACACGGGCCACGAGAGGCCAAAAATGTGGCGCAGCCCGGTGATGACACGTGTCCGACTCGTGTTGAATCTACTAGCTGACCCGGATCAGCTACGCTGTTGACCAGCGTTGACGCGGGCCGCGTAGCCTCTCGGCTATACCTTACACGGGCCGCGAGGAAGTCAGGTTTCAGCCCTATAAGTAGCATGCATTGGCCTTCATTCAGAAATCGTTCACGAATACTTTCTCTCTCGAATTTATTAAGGAATAAGCTTAATTTCGGGTATAATACCCCCCTAATTAACGAAGTTCTGCCCCGTTGTAAGTATTATAACCCCGGGATACGTATTAGATACTATGCCCGATTGATCTAGGGTTCCGTAACGGTTGTCGTGGTTCTGCCCGACGTAGTCGTTGGAATGCCGTCTCGGGGAGGGTATTACTAATGTTAAAATGGGTTATTATACTAACACGTGTGCATTTGTGTAAATTATAGATTGTCACCAGGAAACCCTAAAGGATAATCTAAGACAACAATGTGAGTAATCTCCTTTTTGTAAACAGTTTTTACAAAACCTTAACCATTTTACAATGCAATTTAGCAGTGATTGAGTCTTTGTAATTCTACAATTACTGCCGGTATGTTGGGGTTTTGTATACAAAAAGTGGAACACGTTACCATTGGACGAAGAGTTAGCCAATGTGTAATATGACCCACCAGTCAGGATTGACAGTACTGAATGAGTAATTGGGTAGATATAAACATTGTAATCGCCCTCAATACTGTTTAAATTAAATTAATATTTCTTGATTAAACTAAGATTTACTCACCAGTATTTCCCACTGACAAATGTTTTTAAAACGCGTTTCAGGTAACACAATGTGAAAGCCAATTAGAAGCCAGCTGGATAGCACTGAAGGCTTGGAAAAGTGGCTATAAAAGTTACCTAAATAAAGAAGGCGTTTTATTTCAATAAAATGGGATTTATCCCTACAAATCAGTTTGTAATAAAAACTTGGGTTTCATCCCATTGTGATTATTTATATAAAATGTGGTGTTTTACTCTGATAAAATATTTCCTAACTACGGTCCTGATGTAATTTCCGCTGCCAAATTAATAAACATCGATACCACCACCACGGAGTTCGCGGCCGTCTGTTCCCGGGACAGATAGGGGCGGGTGTTGTGACAGAAGGTGGTATCAGAGCTAAGCCACTGATTCAGCCACAGAAGCATTCTGCTGACATCAAAATTCAATCTGTTAGGAAATAAATTACGGAAATACGTGCATAATTGTATTTTATTGTTATGTGTTATTTGACTATTTGTTAGTTTACAGTATGATCGACCAAGGACCATCTGACGCGTACCGTCAATTTTCTGGTTCGCCTAGAAGCGAAGGCACCTCCTCTTCTCAGCCTGCCCTCTCGGGGTACTCTGCTGATACTGAAGAAGGAATATTCGTGTTTAAGGCTCAGTCTGAAGAGCCATTTCCTCAGAAAAAGAGGGGATGGTTCAGTAGAGGAGCACATGAGCGTAGAAAACGTATGAAAAAGTTACAAGACCAGAGAGCACTAGCAGCAGCAAAGAGAGAGACAGATGCCCATGCCCAGGACATGATCAATAGGGGAATAGCCAACATCCACATCCAAGCAACCACTGCAGCTGACCCTAATCTGGAACAAATAATAGCACCCCAACCACAACCACCATTTCCTGATCAACCAATGGAGATAGAAAACCCTGAAAATCAAATAGAAATGCATGATTTCAACCTGGAGGAAATACCTTGGGTACCAGCACCAAATCCCTTAGACCCAAATTACGACCCGTGGTGGGATGATGTTAGGGACTATGTGCAACGCTACCCGATACATGAAGACACGCCCATGCCAAACTTAGGAGCCTACCCAGGTTTGGACCCTCTAGATCCCTATTACGATAACGATGTATACGTTAGGGAGATTTTAGAGAATCCTTACCAATTCCAGGCACCTACACCTCCATACCAGGAACCCGCACCCCAGATTCCGAACCCAGTCCTAGAACCTGCACCCCTAATGAGTGCAGAAAACGTACAAGAACTTAGGACATTTGGTGAGGAAATTTTAGAGAATAGTGAAAGAATGAGACAGGTGGGAGAGCGACTCGTCTGGAAATACGACGAGCGCAATATGGATTTCTGGATGAATCCATATCCATGAATGTGAGGATGGAAACGGTAGTACTAATAATAATAATATAATAATATAATAATGATATATGTGTGTATGTGTATGAAAAAAAAACTACGGATGCCTATTACTAGTAGTGTAACTTTAAATTTCAGTCGATATTGTAATTTTAATTTCAGTACTGGTGTGTAATAGATGCATATTATATGAATAGAGTAAAGTCGCAATGATCGACGCTTTTGCCCAAAATGCGTGTCATGTGATTGGCTATATTAAATATTATTTTGTGATATTAATACGTGGTAACTGTTTAAAATTCAGATGGCCGACGAAGGAAATCAAGAAAATCTGAATAACGATAATCAGAGTAACAATAACTTGGTTAATGAGAATCCGAACAACAATAACAATGGAAACCAAGTGGATAATAGTGCCATTCAACACATAGTAGCACAAGGAATCATAGATGCAATGCCATTTATTATCCAAACTGTTAAAGAAGCTGATAACAAAAGTAAGCATAGCAGTAAGCGACCAACTGAACCAGAACACAGCGTAAACAATGGCCCTGTACTTCAAGTGTCCATTCCCAAAAGAAGAAGAACCATGCCTTATGGTTGTTCTTACAAAGAATTCTGGTCCTGTAAACCAATAGAATTCTCAGGCAATGAAGAACCTATTGCAGCTCTACGCTGGATAGAAAAGACTGAGGCTGTTCTGAAAATAAGCAAGTGTGCGGAAGAGCATAAGATGATGTTTGCTTCCAATCTATTTAAGAATTCAGCCTTAGAATGGTGGAGCACTATCCTCCAATCTAGAGGAAGTGATAGGGGTTATAATATAGAATGGGAAGAATTTAAGAATATGGTAGAAAGGAAATTCTGCCCTCCTAATGAAAAGGAACAAATAGCAAACAAATTCCTAAACCTTAGGATGAATGGAGTAGATAGTAAGGGGTACACAAAGTTATTCTTTGAATATGCTAGAATAGTACCAACCCTTGCATCACCTGAACCAGTATTAATCTCCCGTTATATCTGGGGATTAATTGGGGAAATTAGACATGTAGTCAAGGCAGCTAGACCTCAAACTATAGAAGAAGCTGTAGAACTAGCAAACACCTTGACCGATGAATTAATCCGTACTAGAGAAGAAGATCAGAGAAGGAATCTAGCTCAAAGACTTACCCAGGAATTCCGATCTGGAAATTCCAACCGTGGAAAAACTGTAAGTTCCACATCTGCACCTTATTGCAAGTATTGCAAATGGAAGCATTCTGGAAGATGCTCCATATATTGCAATTTCTGCAAAATATCAGGACACAAGGAAGAAGACTGCAGGAGGAAAGCCAACAACAGGGTATGCTACAACTATGGGGAACAAGGTCATATCAAGTCAAACTTTCCGAAATTAGCTCCAGCTACAAACAACAAGAACACTAAAAATGCTAGAGCACTTGTTCTGACAATAGCTGAAGCCAAAATGATTCCAGATGTTATAACCGGTACGTTTTTAGTTAATGATGTTTTTGCTAAAGTATTATTTGACTCTAGTGCAAACCAAAGTTTTATTAATACTTCATTTTGCAAACTTCTTAATCAATCATTAACTAAACTACCACAAGAATGTCTAGTAGAAACAGCTAATGGAGAAACTGTTAAGATTTCTGAAATCTTGCAGGGAGCAAGAGTAGAAATTTTAAATCAAAAGTTTATGGCAAATCTTTACCCAATGAATCTGGCAGGATTCGATGTCGTATTAGGTATGGATTGGTTAATGGCCAATAAAGCCAATATTTCATGTGATCAAAAGTCAATTCAAGTAAATTCACCAAAGGGTGAAAAGATCACAATTAAATGAGATAAACCATCTAGATCCACAAAATTCATCTCTGTGATGAAAACTGCAAGCTATATAAGAAAAGGATCATTAGTGTATTTGATTTCCATAATCACTAACACTAAAGGAAAAGAACTAAAAGACATTCCAGTAGTGTCTCAATTTTCAGATATATTCCCAGAAGAATTACCAGGACTACCGCCGGATAGGGAAGTTGAATTCAGAATCCACCTGCTACCAGGAACGGCCCCGATTGCCAAAGCATCGTACCGTTTGGCACCCGCAGAAATGCAGGAACTGAAGAAACAATTAGACGAATTGCTGGGGAAAGGATTCATACAGCCAAGCTCATCGCCATGGGGAGCGCCAATTTTATTCGTTAAAAAGAAGGACGAATCGATGTATATGTGCATTGATTACCGTGAATTGAACAAAGTCACGATTAAGAATCGTTATCCATTACCAAGAATCGATGATCTGTTTGATCAGTTACAAGGAGCCCGATTTTTCTCAAAAATCGATTTAAGGTCAGGATACCATCAATTAAAGGTACAGGAAGAAGATATTCCTAAAACCGCCTTCAGAACGAGGTATGGCCATTATGAATTTACTGTCATGCCATTTGGTTTAACCAATGCCCCAGCCGCATTTATGGACATGATGAACCGAATATGTAAGCCATATTTGGATAAATTCATAATTGTCTTTATAGATGATATTCTCATTTACTCTAAAAGTAAAGAAGAACATGCAAAGCATTTGCACGCACTTTTAAGTCTATTAAGAAAAGAAAAACTTTATGCTAAGTTTTCAAAGTGCGAATTTTGGTTAGAACAGGTACAGTTTCTCGGACACTTAGTAAACCATGAAGGAATTCATGTGGATCCAACAAAAATCGAGGCAATTACTAAATGGAAGACCCCTGAGTCACCAACCGAGGTTAGAAGTTTCTTAGGATTGGCTGGTTATTGTAGAAGATTTATTCAAGATTTTTCTAGAATAGGCATTCCTTTAACTAAGTTAACCTGTAAATCCATTAAGTTTGAATGGGGACTAAAGCAAGAAGAAGCCTTTAGAATTCTTAAGCAAAGATTAACCTATGCACCCATATTAGCGTTACCAGAAGGAATTGAAGATTTAGTAGTTTATTGTTACGCTTCTAAATTAGGTTATGGGTGTGTGTTAATGCAACGTCAAAAGGTTATAGCTTACGCCTCTAGACAACTTAAGAATCATGAAGAGAATTATTCAACCCATGATCTTGAATTAGGAGCAATAATTTTTGCTTTGAAAATTTGGAGACATTATCTTTATGGTAGTAAGTTTACCATATTTACTGATCATAAAAGTTTAAGATATGTTTTTGGACAAAAGGAATTAAATATGAGACAAAGACGCTGGATGGAAATGCTTAGTGATTATGATTGTGATATCCAGTATCATGAAGGAAAAGCAAATGTAGTGGCAGATGCTTTAAGCCGAAAATATCACGAAAAGCCAAAAAGGGTACGTTCTCTTAAGTTAAATCTAACAGTAGATTTAAATGATCAAATTAGAAAAGCATAAGAATCAGTAATCAAGGAAGATACTGAAAAACTAAAAGGTATGATTAAGGAATTACAACAAGGAACAGATGGAATTTGGAGATTCCATAAAAAGAAAATGTGGATACCTAAATTAGGAAATCTACGTTATCGCATATTAGAAGAAGCGCATAAGTCTAAATATACGATGCATCCTGGAAGTGATAAAATGTATCAGGATTTAAGAAAGAATTTCTGGTGGATAGGAATGAAAAAAGACATAGCAACCTATGTTTCTAAATGTTTAACTTGCTCACAAGTTAAAGCTGAACATCAGAAACCCTCAGGTTTGTTACAACAGTTAGAAATGCCAGTATGGATATGGGAATTTATAACAATGGATTTTGTTACTAAATTACCCAAAACAAAGAAAGGAAATGATACAATCTGGGTGATTGTAGATAGGCTAACCAAGTCAGCTCACTTCCTACCAATGAAGGAAACTTTCAGTATGGAACAGCTAGCTAAATTGTATGTAAATGAAATTGTTTCTTTACATGGAATACCTTTATCAATTGTTTCTGACAGAGATAATCGTTTTACCTCTCATTTTTGGACAAGTTTCCAAAAGGCCATGGGAACCAAGTTAAATCTAAGCACAGCTTATCATCCTCAAACGGACGGACAGAGTGAAAGGACAATTCAGACAATGGAGGACATGCTTAGAGCTTGTGTAATTGATTTCGGAGGTAATTGGGACGATCACTTACCATTAATAGAATTTTCTTATAATAATAGTTATCATACAAGTATCAATGCTGCACCATTCGAAGCAATTTATGGATGAAAGTGCCAAACCCCAATCTGTTGGCCAGAAATTGGGGAAAACAACTATCTGGACCTGAGATAGTGCAAGAAACAACTGACAAGATCATTCAAGTCAAGGAACGACTAAAAGCAGCACGCGATCGACAGAAAAGTTATGCGGACAACAGGCGAAAACCACTGGAATTTCAAGTAGGGGACCGAGTATTATTAAAAGTTTCTCCTTGGAAAGGAGTGGTAAGATTCATCAAAAGAGGAAAGCTAAGTCCCAGGTATATTGGAGCTTTTAAGATTATTAGAAGAATAGGACCTGTAGCCTATTAGCTACAACTGCCAGAGGAAATGGCAGGAATACATGATGTATTTCATGTATCTAATCTCAAGAAATGCCTAGTTGATGAATCACTTGTAGTGCCTCTTAAGGATATAGAGGTAAATTCACAACTCAAGTTTGTAGAAAGGCCTCTACAGATTGAAGACAGGAAAGTCAAGAACCTCAAGCACAAGAGACTAATTCTGGTCAAAGTGAAATGGGACTCCAACAGAGGGCCAGAATATACATGGGAGCTTGAATCAGAAATGCAAAGGAAATATCCGCACTTGTTCCAGTAGATCTCGAGGACGAGCTCTAAAACAAGGTGGGGAGGATATAACAACCCTAAATTAAACTGACACCCTCGAAATATTTTCCGACACCCCAATATATTTCAAAATATCCCAATATGTCCTAAAATACACCCCATACGCAAAAACGGACCCCGAATACCTTGAATATTATTAAAAATAATAAAAAAATCAATTTTTGGGGTTCAGGCGGGCCGCGTAAATGACCCCGGAACCCTTACGCGGGCCCCGAGAGGCAAAAAATGTGGCGCAGCCCGGTGATGACACGTGTCCGACTCGTGTTGAACCTACTAGCTGACCCGGATCAGCTACGCTGTTGACCAGCGTTGACGCGGGCCGCGTAGCCTCTCGGCTATACCTTACGCGGGCCGCGAGGAAGTCAGGTTTCAGCCCTATAAGTAGCATGCATTGGCCTTCATTGAGAAATCGTTCACGAATACTTTCTCTCTCGAATTTCTTAAGGAATAAGCTTAATTTCGGGTATAATACCCACCTAATTAACGAAGTTCTGCCCCGTTGTAAGTATTATAACCCCGGGATACGTATTAGATACTCTGCCCGATTAATCTTGGGTTCCGTAACAGCTGTCGTGGTTCTGCCCGACGTAGTCGTTAGAATGCTGTCTCGGGGAGGGTATTACTAATGTTAAAATGGGTTATTATACTAACACGTGTGCATTTGTGTAAATTATAGATTGTCACCAGGAAACCCTAAAGGATAATCTAAGACAACAATGTGAGTAATCTCCTTTTTGTAAACAGTTTTTACAAAACCTTAACCATTTTACAATGCAATTTAGTAGTGATTGAGTCTTTGTAATTCTACAATTACTGCCGGTATGTTGGGGTTTTGTATACAAAATGTGGAACACGTTACCATTGGACGAAGAGTTAGCCAATGTGTAATATGACCCACAAGTCAGGATTGACAGTACTGAATGAGTAATTGGGTATATATAAACATTGTAATCGCCCTCAATACTGTTTGAATTAAATTAATATTTCTTGATTAAACTGAGATTTACTCACCAGTATTTCCCACTGACAAATGTTTTTAAAACGCGTTTCAGGTAACACAATGTGAAAGCCAATTAGAAGCCAGCTGGATAGCACTGAAGGCTTGGAAAAATGGCTATAAAAGTTACCTAAATAAAGAAGGCGTTTTATTTCAATAAAATGGGATTTATCCCTACAAATCAGTTTGTGATAAAAACTTGGGTTTCATCCCATTGTGATTATTTATATAAAATGTGGTGTTTTACTCTGATAAAATATTTCCTAACTACGGTCCTGATGTAATTATCGACAATACCAAAGTGGAAAGCGGATCTTCAGACTCGCAGTTTGAGGCAGATGCAGGAAGTTTCTGAGCTGGACAGAAGAGTTGGGAGCTTATCATGTTAAACCTGATAAAATGAAAAGTCAAAGCAAGTTCATTAATTTGAAACTTATAATTTTCAGAAAAATGATTGAAAAATATGAACAAAATGTCAGTGCGCTTTGTTTCGGGTCAACCAAGGTCATTAAATTGGACTTGGTAGGCAAATTAAGTGCCTAGGGTCATTAACTTGGACCTAGATACTTAAGTGGATTCTTAAAACTGATAAAAACAACAAAAAGTCAAACAGTCAAAAGATCAAAAGATCAAAAGGTTAAAAGGTTAAAGGTCAGAAAGTCAAAGAAGTGAACTTGGCTAAGGTGGCAACCCAATCGAGCGGCTGTTCTATCAGACAGCTCTCCGATTCAATGATCACTATAAATAGGGAGTCAACATGTCAGTCAAACTTTTCATTCGTTCGACCGACCGACCGCCCTATTCTCTCTCAAACTTTCTCATTATGATCTTTGTTTTTCACACTCTCTTTGCACAAGATCATTGGATCGTTGGTTAGCACAACTTTTTGTAACACCTCGAAAATTCACGTCCTATAATGTGTTGACACGTGTCATATGTTTAAACGTATGAAAGAATGTCATAGAAGGATTAAAGTTGACAATCATGGAAAGTATGTGAATATATGAGTTCTAAATGTCAACAGTGAATAAATATACTGTACATTAACCCTACATGATGCTCATACCTTCAAACGAATAAATCATGGATCATACGAAGCTAAATATGAAAGAAAGTGAGAGATTACAAACTACAGGGGTTAAATGTGTCAACATGTTTAAGTTATACCTCTGAGTGACCTTTTGACAAACCCGAAGCTTTGTAACGGTTAATTATGCTCACTAGTATACATGATATAAATTTCATAAAGTTTCGTTATCGTATGAGAAAGTTATGATCAAATTCGTATACAAGGGGTTAAAGCGTCAACGTTGAAAGTTATGACTTTTCGGGTAAGTGATCAAGGACTAAATAAAGTGGGTATAAGTCCTAAAGCCCTTGTAGGTAAATAAGAAGGGGTCAAATTGCGAGAAATAAGCTTAGTTGACCTTTCGAAAGGCCAAGAGACGAGATGCAACAACTTGAAAACGTTTTTGCCAGATCAGAAGGCCCAAGCGGGCCGCGTAGCCCATAACAACATCTTACGCGGGCCGCCTGGCCCGCCCAGATGCAGGAACTTTGGATAGCAGCCGAATTTCGCGCTATAACCGAGTTTAATCAGTTGTTTCACTTCATGGGCGACCCCTAAACAACCCCTAGGCCCTTAGGGACATGTGTTGATGATCAGGAACCATTGGTAGTGTTGTATGTCAACAATCCATGGTGATTAAAGCACTATAAAAGGGCCAAGGTTGCAACCATTTTTTTCACACCTTCCATTTGCACTTTGGATCATTTCGGGAGCTCAAGACTTCTCTCTAAGCTTCACAAATCGTGCATAGGACTTCAGTAAGTTTGCTTTACCTTTCTTAGTTAAGTTTTTGCTTAGTTTTAGCTTAAAAGTCAAACCGTCGTAATTAACGGTTGACTTAGCGATTAATCACTAATGGTACAATGATTAGTCGAATTGAAAGTAGTTATAAGTTGGTAATTATGTGGGCATTAAACCCTTAAAAGGGCACCCTCTGATTCCTACTCTAACTAAGTCAAATGTCGGGTCAAACTTGTTATTAAAAAGTCAACAGGATACTTATTTTCTAATTTGTGCATAATTAGCAATGTAGAACCCATACAACCTGTTTGATCATTAATATAACTTGGTAATTAGTGTAAGAACATGTCTAAACATGTTCAACCCGACAATTTTCTGTTTAGACCCGGTTCGGAACCGAAAGTCGCAAAGCTTTGACTTTTGCTTTGACTTCAGTTCTGACCCGTTTTGGTATGTTTTAGAAATACCTTAGAGATTTAATTGGACTAGGTTACATGCTAGTATAACCCTCTGTGATTATACACCTTGGTTCATTAGTTATCCAATTAATATGCATGTTCCCGTTAATTGCTCATATGTTGACCATTATGCCCTTTTCACCTTAAAACGTGAGTTTTGATAATGTAAAAGAGTAGAAACCTTAGTTACTAAATTATAAACTTGCACCTAAAATTTGACATCAGTTTGAGGTATAGAATGAGAGTTATGCTCATTAGCGTAAATTGGAAGCTTTATGTTAATTAAACGACATAATTAGCGTATAGCCTATTTAAACATACTTTTTGATATCAAACTATTTACCCACTGATGTAATATATTATTTTGGTATTTTTGAAGATTTTTAATTAATTTTAGGCTGAGCATAACTTATAGTCATAGGCTTAGTCCGGTAATTGTTGGTTTTGCCCTTACGGGCTATAAAATGAGTTTTACATATCTAATTGACTCCAAACCTTTTGCTACTGATTTTAAATGATAAATAAATTATTTTAAGCCTTCTGGAATAATAAAAATATCAGCTTTATGTGTAGAACCTGGAAATGGCTTCTAATCGCCTTTTTAAGCGTTTTTAACGCATAGTATGTACTAGAATTATTTTAAACATACAAGGGTTGATACCTACTGATATTTTGGGTAAATTATAATATTTTAACAGTAAGCAAAAGTTGTTTAGCTCAGACTTCAGTTTTGAGCTTTACGGCTTATGTGAAATTACCAAAATGCCCCTACGGTGCATAGTTTGGTTATAATTGATAAATTTCACATATATACTTTACCCTACTGTTATAACTTGTTAAATTGAGTATTTTTGTTGATTACATCAGACCTGTAACTCAGATTAATACTCAAACTCTTTTACCACCTTGTAAATGACCAAACTACCCTTACGGGGCATAGTTTGTGTTTAAATTCGTTTCGGGCATAATAAAAGATATCTTACTGATGTCACAACATATTTGAAGCATATTAACTTAGGAAACCTGTATATGGCTCTAATAATTACCCGTTACGCCTCTTACGCGTTCGGTTCGGTTTATGTAACTAGTTTACATAAATTAGCCGAAACGAGTCAAACGTTATCGGTTTTATCTCAAAATCCAGAATGTGTATGAAATACCCATATTAAGCAAGTCTTCCAACTTGTCGGGTCTAAATCACATTCTATCCGGTCTTCTCTTAATCGTGCGTACGAACCGTATCTTTGAAACTAACCGGTCTAAGCTTAAAGCTTAACTAAAGACCCGTTAGGATTCTAATAGGTTATTATAAACCTTCGTTCCAGATTAGGAGGACCAGTAAAAGCTACTTGCATTTGCTTATTGTGATTATTACTTTGCTCAGGTAAATACTTTTAACTTATTTTCCCTATACGGGCTTGGGTTACAGTATATAAAATACCGCTTGGTCGGGCATCAAATCTTCCATCGTTTGGTGGTTAATTGAATAATTTGATCGGCCCGTTTAAATTGTTTTGTTTACTTAAAGCCTTTGGGGGGTTAATGACCATGTCCCAGATATCCTTGGCATCATTTTACGAAATGGCCACGACCTAAGCGCGGGGTGTAGGCGTACACCCGTCAGTGCATAAAGAAATAATGTGGTGTGTCTATTGATCTTTAACCCGGCATGATCCGGGCTACTGAACGCATAAGGAACATGTAATTCTTTTACAAGATTATATATTTAAATAATTATCCCAAGTTATAAAATGTTTATGCCACGTGCATCCAAATCAATTTTTAATCATTTTTAAAATGAGTCAGTTGATTGTATTTACCAGTGTAAACTGACGTATTTTCCCAAAAAGATTAAATGCAGGTACTAAGCGTAATAGGCTGGATTCTCTCCTTAGCATCAATAAAGAGTCTCGCAAGCTTAAGATGCCTATCGTCTGTTGAACTACTGTTTCCTATTTATTTTAGATCCGTCTGTGGATAAACTTTCAACTGTTTGTGATACACGATATTACAATATTTTATTCGGTTGAAATATATCTTTCAATTTGCTTCCGCTGTGCATTATTAAATATTGTGTTGTTTGACTATTATGTTGCCAACCACTTCACGATACTCCCCACCGGGCCCACCGGTGACACGTGGAAATCGGGGTGTGACACTTTTACAATGGCAAAAGTAAGTCTTTCATGCTCTAATTTGTAAAAATTTGATGTTTTTCTGATGATTCTTCATGACGACGTCATCTGTCGGTGCTCTAATGCTAGATCTAGATAGATTTAGGATGTTTTTATGAGATTTAAGCATGAGATTTTGGTCAAAAGGGTTAGATCTACAGATTTACCAGTTCAATTTGTTTCATAACGTGTTAAAATCTAGCAGATCTAAGATTAGAACGTGTCGGCTATCGGACCCTTTAAATGTTAAATTAATCTTATTTAGGCCGAATTAGAACTTGATGAACATAGGGTTGTGATCGCGTTTGTAAACTCTACATAGATCTATGTTCAATTTGATAGTTAGACTTAGGAAATTTTTGATGTTCATATATGTTCTTGAATGTTCTTGAAACGAGGTGCTGACCGATCGGGTGGCAGTGATGTCCGATCGGGTGACCACCTGATTCATTGATTGTTCACTTGATATATTTTCTAAATGTTGTTGCCTAGGAATCTGTGAATTAGTTGTTAGACAAGATGTCTTAAAATGTGTGCCTTCATATGTTCATCTGTGTTTTGAAAAAGGTGCAATCTGTTCGGGTAGCAATGTTGTCCGATCGGACGGCAATCCGATTCATGGCACATCATCATGCTTGCCTAGGTTTCTGTGCCATCACTTTGTCACATGGAATGATTGGCAATCCGATCGGTCAGAAATCCGATCGGACAGCCAGTAATGTCCAAAGGCATTCACTATACATGAATAGGGTGGCAATTCGATCGGACAGCAATCCGATCGGATAGCCATCCTATCCACATCTCTATTTCTGGAAAATTGAGCACTCATGACAAGTGGCAATTCGATCAGACAGCATCTGCAATCCGATCGGACAGCCACTAAACAACAAAACACTTCAACTGTGTCACACCCCGACCACGTAGAACATACAAAACGTGGCGGAAACGTCGGGGAGTGTTGTAACAGAATTAATTGTTTCAAATCCATGGCAATTGAAGTTTCGTTTTATTGATTTAAAAGTGTTACAATGTCTTAACAAACAAGTAAATACAACATAATTAACTAGTCTTGCATCTTTTATTGTCACTAAAGCCCAAGTCTGCCTATGTGTATCTTGATCATCTTATGCAACAGCTCCTGAAAACACATGTGAAAATAGGTACGTCAGCATAAAAATGCCTGTGAGATACATAGGTTTTGTGAAAATAGGTTTCATGACTTATGTTTGAGAAAATGTTTAGTCATGAATCTTGTAATTTGCTTTGTTTTTGTAAATTGTTTGAAAAACAATAAGTTCAGATGATATGTATAAATAAGAGAATAATGTATGGTTAACTGAATAACCAAGTAAAATGAGTTTGTATAAGATAAGTTGTTTGTAAATCAATGTCTTGTGAAAAGTGTGTTATTTGTATAAAATGTTATATGTCCAAATTGAAATGATTCAAATAACGCTACAATATGTAATACCATACAAACACTTATATATAAGAAGTACCAACGGCGTATCCACCATGCTTGTATCATATTACACACGCATCGTTACTTCATCACTTAATCAAACCAAACCACAAATGTAAGATGTCTATGTTTAAACCAATTGTCAAATGTATTGAATAATATACCAAAATGTTTATGTCAAGATGTAAATCATGCAACGTATAACAAATGTTGAAATGTTTATTTGTCAAATGTAAATCATGTAATGTGTAACCAAAATGATATGTATGGCTAGTGAAATGCATCAACTAAACCATAGGTGCAATGCACAAAACAAAGTATTGAAGTAAAACTTGGTTTAAATCAAAGTTATGTTTTGTGTAGTAAATGTATGCTATACTGATATTAGACATTTATGCGGCATTGTGAAAATTCATACATCCAAGCCTTGCGACAGTCGGATAACCATGTAAAATGGGTTATCAAAAGAATATGTATAGTATAGTTTAAACAAACCAAATGTCATTCCAAAATGTAGCATATGATGAATAAGAAATGTACTAAGTATGCTAAGTTAACATATAAAGCAGAAAAGTAATGTAAATCAATGTGCTAGCATGCTATCAGTTAACATACATAGCAGAAATGTAATGTAGAACCATGTACTAAGTATGCACACAATGGACATACATAGTATAAAATGTAATGAAATCATGTACTATAATGTACTAATGAACATAGGAAGTATATGATGTGAAAACCGGAAAGCATGAAAGTAACAAGTAGGCACATGTGTTTCACCCCAAAATAGTTTGGAAAACAGTAAAAGAGGGGTTCTATGTACTCACTTGAGATTGCTCAGAAGTCTTAAGATAACCACCAAGCAATGCTAGAGATCTCGGAATATCAAACGGCACCTAATATAGGTAATTACATTAATAAACCGGACCTAAGTCGGAAGATCGGATAGAATGAGGGTTCGTAAACCAAACGAGTGTAGAGACTCGTGTCATATGGTTTAACAAAGCCTACATACTAAATGAAACCTAACATAAGTGCTTACGACCCATTACGACCCGTTTAGGTAGCTTATGCTACTTTAACGCGTCGTTCGCGTGAAACGCGTTCGGAACGCCTAACTAGTCCTATGACAAGTAAAATATGCCTTAACATGTCTAATATGGTTGTTAAATCAGTTTAGATGACAAAAGTTATGTTACATATGTTTAAAACGAATTTTGGCATCAAAGGGGTATTTTGGTAATTTACCTAAGGCATATAAACTACCTATCATACAACTACTTAAACGAAGCGACCATAAGGTATAACCTCGGAAGGTTATTCCCTATATACTATGGTCACCTAATGTGTTTGGTCGGATCCTAATGATCGACCAAACGGGTCGGGTTCGAAAGTATAAGCGATTGTTTAGATCGCTTACCTTACGACCCTATATAAGCACTAAACTAAAAGTGACGAGCTAAGCATGTTGAAACATGCTTAACTAAGTTAGAAAACAAGTTTGGTATGATACCTAAGAGTAGTTTGGTTACAAAATACGCAAGAATACGTATTCTGACCGAAACTACGGCTCGTCACTGAGCCTAGATAACGTGGTAATCAGTAGGTATAGTCACTAGGGACTATAACCATCGTGATCACGCTCACGTTATGAAGTTCAAACGAACTTCGCATCGACCATAAACTGGTCAATGCAGAAAGTCAAACAAAGTTTTGACTTTCGGACTCGAAAAGCAATAAAAGAACGAAGGAACACTTACGAAGGGTCCCCGAATGCTAATCTAGATCAAAATAGCTCAGGTATGAAACAAAGGTTTCAACTTAGAGCACAAATGATCAGATTCTTGTGAGAAATGAAGTGAAATGTGATGGGTATTTATAGATTTCGGTCCACCGTTAGGATCGTTTCTTGGAGAAGAGGGAATGATCTAGCCCGTACACTTGTCACAATGTTGTGGTAACTGATATTGCTCCACCACAAGAGTTTGACACTTGTCCTTGGCCCTTTGGAGGGGTTAAAGGCTGTTAACTGCTGAGAAAACGAGTTTCTGCATAACTGACCCCTGCTTGCGCACCGTAACAAATATTTGTTGCGGTGCGCAACAAATATTTTGGCAGAATTACAGTTTTGGTCCCTGCAGCCCGTCTAAGCTATTTTCGATGCGTTTGAACCCCGTTAACCTCATTTCAAGGCTCTAAAATGAAGTTAAAGTATAGGGAACTTAAAATGTGCTCAAAAATATCTCGGATGTCGGTTCGTTTAGCCGTACGGTTGCGATGTTCGGTTAATTACGACGGAATGCGCATAAGCGAGAAAAACGATCCAAATGACGCGACGAATGGATTTTTCTTATGCCAAACACTAAAATAAAATGTTTTAGTGCTTACATAAATTTTTGGATGTCCGGATGTATTCAGAACGTAAGTTATGCGCGAAAATGCAAACTTGTGCACTTTTTGACACTTTTAGTCCCTGAATGACACAAAAGTTTATTTTAGCACACCGAACCCCTCAAAGCCTATTTATAAGCTATGTAAAGGATATTTAAGGTGTGTTTAACTTATGGTCATGTTCCGGAATGTCTGTTACAGTTCAAATTGGCATACTTTCGCAGTTTGTCAAATTTAGTCCCTGTAAGCGATTTAACTTGATTTCACCATACCAAACCTTCCAAAACTTATTTCTAAGTTATGTAAAGGTTATTTAAGGTATGTTAAGCCTATTTCACTATTCCGGAGTGTTTGTTGCATTAAACTGGTTATATTTACGCATTTGTGCGCGTATAACCTTCCAGAAAGCGATTTAGAGCTTGAAATCGAACAAGAGTTGATATGTGCAAAAGATACACATATTTATACAAGTCCAAAGTATGAAATACAATATTTCATTGGTTTGGTATTTGTTTGATGGTCGCAGTGACACAGGTGTCACAAACTGTTTCAAGATTGCCAAAAGTCAAGTGGCAACCCGTTCGGACAGCACTCCGATCGGGTGGTCATCCGATTCATGAACAGTTGACTTTGTTGACTCCTTCGTTGTACTTGATGTCAATCCGATCGGACAGCCATCCGATCCATCAATACTGACACATAGAAAGTTCCAGAGTTAGAAAAATTTTGAAGTTTTCAAAATTTTTATCATTCATCTCTATGTCTCTAACTTTGTGCAAATGATTAAATATTTTTGCAGGGAAAAGGTTCAGATTGGGACAAGGGTCATAATGTATATTGTCTGTTAGATGCAACATTTACAGACAAACCAGTGGTCGAGGAAATAGCTAAATTTTTAAGAGAAAGCATGATAGGAAAGGCTTTAACTGACAAGACCATCGTGTATGAATCTCATGTGAGAACTTTCTGGAACTCAGCAAGATATAAAGAAGCTAATAAAATGATTCATTCAGCAGTGAGAAAGAAGGATGAGAAAGGAATTGACATAGACTTGGAAATAAAGTTTGGTGTTGAAGATCTTAGACGAGTGCTAGAGTTAGGTGATTTCGATAACGATCCGACCATCATTCCAGAACGTCTAGCTAAAGGATTATGGTGTAGAATGGGATTCTCTGGTCACATAAATGGAAAGATGATAAAAACAATGTTCTCTAGTGCTTACAGGTTCATGATTCACTGTGTGATACATGCTCTATCTCACAGGAAGGGAGCGTACGACGAAGCATCAGATTACATCATGAACATAATCACATGTTTGGTTCTGAATAGACCGTATAATATTTCACAAGTGATTTTTGAGTACATGTTAGAGAACATAAGAGCTGGTAGCAATAGATATATTATGTATCCACAATTCATTATGATGATGATTGATGATCAGTTCAAGGATATTCCGAAGGATAATGGTGATATTTTGGGTCTGAGAAACATGACTTCTGAAACCATTACTAGATTGACCAAAGGAACTGACGAAAGAGTTGTCACACCCCTTTCTACGGCGGAAGCACGAGGTGTGATCATGAAAGGTTCTCATTGCATACGAAGAGTAAACATACTACATGCTCAAGAAAATAACTTCAAATACCATAATTTGAAAACATACGTTAGCGTTTACATCGCTAAGTCGCATAAAGCATTGTCTTAAAAGTTTACAACTTTATTTATAGATAAACATAAGCGACATCCACGAGCATGAGTAAGACCACGCGCACATCCATCCTAGTTACCTGAAATACATGTGAGTTTTGGAAAAACGTCAACATAAAGTTGGTGTGAATTCATGCAGTTTTAGTTTTTCACGTTTGTATACTTTGTATAAAAACATAGTTGTGAATAAATCAAGTTTTTCTCGAGTACTCCACGTACTTCAAGTTATATATCAATCCTCTTGAGTACCCCACGTACTTCAAGTTATATATCAATCCTCTTGAGTACCCCACGTACTTCAAGTTATATATCAATTTTAGTATGGTATGAATTTTATGTAAATACAGTATTTCTGTAATTATCAGATTGTTAATGGGTTGCAAAGCCATTAACATGTGGCACGTCATAGGAAGTCACCAAACCTAAGGCATTTAATTGGTATATTCTGAGACACAAAAGCACTCCTCGGTTCTCGCCCCGACCGGGAGTGTGGCTGCCAGGCACCCGTTAGATCTAACCTTTTGTTCTGCGGTCTGAATGTATACGTTGATTAATGGTGCTTCTGTACCCTATTCGTGACACTATTTCTCATAACGCATCCTACTTGGTTCTCGTCCTCACCAAGCGCGTTTCTTGTTATCATTTCTCATAGCGCCTCATACTTGGTTCTCATTCTCACCAAGTGCGCTTCTTGTATTTATATCATACCAATTATAAATATTGTACATTTGTACATGTATTCCACCCCCGAAGTTATGAAAACTGAAAACAGTTAAAGAGAAAAGGGGGAGCATGAACTCACAACTTTGCGTTCCTAGCGTCGTAAACTCCACCGGATTTGCTTAATTAACGTCGTAACCTATACGTGTTTTCTTAACGTTAGTCACTAGACTTGCGTCGCACAAGTACAGTCACTCTCTTTTGTGTATATTTTCCTGTGTTAAAAATATTCTTATATTTTTAACTACGTATCTCACTTATATTATTTTCTCCAAAAATAAATATAAGTCTTTTGTGTTTTGCACTTTGCACCCGAATTATGTATCTTGTATGTTGTATGTGTATTTTTAAGTTTATACTCCTCACGAGCATTTAGTGTATTTTTAAGTCTTAATACACTAGCACGTATAACACATACTATATACACTTAGCACAAAAATTGGTGATAAAATAATATATATTTTTCTCTCAAAATATACATACTTATATCCACTTTTATTCTTGAAGAAATCATCATTTCTTATCACCAAAAATTAGGGAAACCTTGGTAATACTTTTAAGCACATTTTTAGGGAATAAGTTTCTCAAAAACTTATATTTTTCTAAGTGTCAAAATTTATAAAAATTTTGACAGAGTTTCCCCTAAAAATGGAGGTTTCCCACGTTTTCAAAACGTGTGTTTATTTTCTTTTCAATCATTGTCAATCATCAACAACAGTTATCAACAATACTCATCAGCAATAATCACTGGTTTCTCCATTTCATGAACTTGAATATTTACAAAAATGTGTAGTAACTTACTAGCACATTTAGTAAGTCTTGTTATCTTTAAAAATAAGTTTAATTTCTTAAAAACTTTATTTTTAAAGAATGTGAAGTTTTACAACTTCTAGTCGGTTTTTACAAAAATTATTTCTTTGTTAAAACTTTTGTTACACAAGTATCCATACACTTGTTTGTTCACAAAAACCACTTTTGTTTGTGTAAGATCCGGTTTAGAACATGTGATTTCTTGGACACTTGGTCCTTTGAAAATACCGCTTGTAGATACGTAGATCTACTAGTTTTAAACACTATTTCACAAGTTAAATTGCTTTTACACAAGTTCATGATGTGTGTGGTAGAGTTTCATCATTTAACCTTTGTTACTCTTAAACAAGCTTTATGTCATAATCCAAGATCATGACTAAACCGGGTTAAATGATGATCCGAGCTACCATATCATAGATCGGGTCTAAATAATCACAGCTTTCAATTACTACAACATTTACACAACTTATGTGCTATTAACCACCATTTTTCATGCCTTTAGTAGACTTTTAAGCATCATATTGCATTTTAACGAGATTTAACCGATAAAAATTCCTTTAACCACTTTAGATAAGTTCAAAAACGAGTTTTAAGTGTTATACCTCTAGCTCAAGGCTAGGGAAGATTCTTGATGAAAAACGCGTGGATAAAAGCTAAAGAATGAGGTCCTTCGTCTTCCGTTTGCTCCAAGACTCCTAATACGTGACCTCTAACACTTGTATGATGATGGAATGGCAAGATGGAAATCGAAAATGGATGTGTGTAGGGGAGGGGGTTCGGCCGAGAGTAGAGAGGGCAAAAGAGAAGAGTGTGAAGTTTTGTTAAGTGTGAAGAATGATCTCTAGTGCTAAGCCATGATCTTATAGGCTAAGTTTAGTGTGTATTAACCATTGGTAATTATGTCTAGATGATATTAGACAACTAGGATTAGGAAATCTTGCAAGTACTAAACATGTTCCCCCATAGTTAGGCCGGTTAGGGGGGTCCTAGCCGATTCCAACTAGATTAGTTGGTGTTTAGTTAGGTTAATTAGGTTAGTTAAGTGTTTAACTCAATTACTTGTGTATAGCGTGTTTTAGCGGGTGTTAGGGTAATCAGGGACCCTAACTAGCTCAGAAAAAGTTACATAATGAAAATAACAATATTTTCATGTTCCGGGTATAGTCCGGTTGTTCGGTTACATACCGATTCGTTAAAGTGCTAAATTACACTTTTTAGTGTCGTTTAAGTACCTTTCTTGTACTCTTTCAATTCCCAACACTTAGGGAAATATTCTGGATAATAAAACGACATTTCTGCACAACATTCATATGTTTAAATGCTGAATTATTGCTGAATTTTATAAATTCTGCACTTAAAGTGCGTTTCGGGTGCTTTTTAGTGCTTATTTTTGCTTTCGTATTGCATATATATTAACCCTTGTATGTACTCTTGGGTTTTAATGCATTCTTGTTGTCGGACCTACACCTAGGCTCCAATTTTATTGTCTGGCTGCTTTCTGCAGTTCCGTTGACACATAGTGTCTTACCGGTGAGTTTACTATTATTCTGACGCAACGCTCTCGTTTATGCATAAAGCAATATTTTGTAGTATACAACATGCATGAATTCACTTGTTTAGCATGAAATCAGTCATTAAGCAATAATTAATGTGTACGGAAATTACCGGTTTGGGCCAGTTGTCACAGTCTCCCCCCGTTAAAAGAATTTCGTCCCGAAATTCAGACTGAACTAACTCTCGCTGGAGTCTTCTTGAATAGGTGGGGATACTTTTTCTTGAACTGGTCTTCACGTTCCCATGTGTACTCGGGTCCGTGCTTAGAGCTCCAACGTACTTTGACAAGTTTCACACTGCTCCTCCTGGTCTTGTTGACTTTCCAGTCGGTAACCTCAACGGGTTGTTCTGTAAATCGGAGGGCTTCATCAATATGTATTTCATCCATCGGGATGATCACGTTTTCTTGCGTTGGACTCTTCTTCAGGTTGGATACATGAAACGTATCATGTACTCCGTTAAGTTCTTCCGGTAACTCCAACTTGTATGCCACGGTACCAATTCTCTTCAGTATTCTGAATGGTCCGATGTATTGTGGATTCAGCTTTCCACGCTTTCCAAATTTGACTACGCCCTTCCATGGTGAGACTTTTAACAACACTTTGTCTCCCACCTTGAAATCTACCGATTTTCTATTCGGATCAGCGTAGCTCTTTTGCCGCTCTCGAGCCGCTTTAATGCGCTCTCGGATCTGCGCAATCTTGTCGGTTGTCTCTTGTACAAGTTCAGGACCAACCATACGTTTATCTCCGGCATCTGCCCAACATAAGGGTGATCGGCATTTGCGGCCATACAGAGCTTCGAACGGCGCGGCTTTTATGCTTGTATGATAACTGTTATTGTAGGAAAACTCAACTAGAGGTAGATGAGTATCCCAGCTGCCGCCTAGGTCCATGACGCATGCGCGAAGCATATCTTCTAACGTTTGTATAGTTCGTTCGCTCTGGCCGTCTGTTTGCGGATGGAATGCCGTGCTCAGATCTAACTGAGATCCAAAGGCTTCCTGAAATGATTGCCAGATTCTTGAGACAAAGCGTCCATCTCTGTCTGAAATGATTGAGATTGGCACTCCATGACGTGCCACAATTTCTCTTAAGTATATCTCTGCCAGCTTTCCAGTGCTATCCTTCTCTCGGATGGGTAGGAAATGCGCAGACTTCGTCAATCGATCAACTATTACCCATATCATATCGTGCCCTCTCGGGGTCCTGGGTAATTTTGTTATGAAGTCCATCGAGATTTGTTCCCACTTCCACACGGGAATCTCTGGTTGTTGTAGTAGGCCGGACGGTTTCTGATATTCTGCCTTAACCTTGGCACAGGTTAGGCATTTTCCAACATAGACAGCAATGTCGCTTTTGAGTCTCGGCCACCAATAATATTCCTTCAAGTCTTGATACATTTTGTCCGATCCTGGGTGGATCGAATATCTCGATTTGTGGGCTTCATTAAGGATGACTTCTCGTATGCCACCATAGAGTGGAACCCAAATACGCTTCTTAAAGTATAAGGCTCCCTCTTCGTTTGGCACCATGTACTTCAATGCACCCCGGAGGTATTCCGCTTTACGATTCTCTTCTTTAAGAGCTTCTTGTTGTGCATCTCGAATGCGTGCAGTGAGGTTCGTTCGAATCGTCATTTCCAATGCTCGAACCCTTAGGGTCTTAACCCTTTCTTTTCGGCTCAACGCGTCTGCTACAACGTTTGCCTTTCCAGGATGGTACTTAATCTCACAGTCATAATCATTCAGCAGCTCGACCCAACGTCGCTGGCGCATATTCAATTCCTTCTGATCAAATATGTGTTGCAAGCTTTTGTGATCTGTGAAGATTGTACATCGAGTACCATATAAATAATGTCGCCAAATCTTTAAGGCGAACACCACTGCACCCAGCTCCAGGTCGTGAGTGGTATAATTTCTCTCGTGAACCTTCAGTTGTCTTGAAGCATAAGCGATGACTTTTTGGCGTTGCATGAGCACGCAACCCAAACCTTGTCGTGAAGCGTCACAGTATACCACGAAGTCATCAGTGCCTTCGGGTAATGATAGTATCGGCGCATCGCATAGCTTGTTTTTAAGTAACTGGAAGGCTTCTTCTTGTTTAACACCCCAGTCGTACTTCTTGTCTTTCTGCGTAAGGGTCGTTAGCGGTTGAGCTATCTTTGAGAAATTCTCAATGAATCGCCGATAGTAGCCCACTAAGCCCAAAAATTGACGAACTTCGGTTGGGGTTTTGGGGGCTTCCCAATTCTTTATTGCTTCTATCTTGGACGGGTCTACATGAATGCCCTTCTCATTCACCACGTGACCAAGAAATTGTACTTCGCGAATCCAGAATTCGCATTTCGAGAACTTTGCATAAAGTTTCTCTTTCTTCGGTAGCTCCAAGATGGTTCTGAGATGTTGCTCATGTTCTTCTTTCGTTCGCGAGTAAATCAGGATATCATCGATAAATACAATCACGAATTTATCGAGATATGGTTTGCATACGCGGTTCATTAGGTCCATAAAGACCGCTGGCGCGTTCGTCAATCCAAATGGCATCACAAGAAATTCGTAGTGCCCATATCGCGTTCTGAATGCAGTCTTTGGTACGCTTTCATCTTGGATTCTCAGCTGATGGTATCCAGATCGAAGGTCGATCTTGGAATAGTAGCTTGATCCTTGCAGTTGATCAAACAAGTCATCAATCCTCGGTAGCGGATACTGATTCTTGATTGTGAGCTTGTTCAGTTCCCTGTAATCGATACACATCCGCAGTGATCCATCCTTCTTCTTCACGAATAATACTGGAGCTCCCCAGGGTGAGAAGCTTGGCCTTATGAATCCTTTATCCAACAACTCCTGGAGTTGTGTAGATAATTCTTGCATTTCGGATGGTGCAAGTCGATAGGGTGCCTTGGCTACAGGAGCGGCTCCTGGAACCAAGTCTATGTGGAATTCGACTTGTCGTTGCGGAGGTAGTCCTGGCAGATCTTCAGGGAACACATCAGGAAATTCCTTCACCACAGGAATGTCTTCGAGTTTTGGCTCCACAGCCTTCTTATCTACAACGTGTGCTAGGAAAGCAACACATCCTTTCCTTAAGCACTTCTGTGCCTTCATACAACTGATGATTCGTACAGGCGCGTTTCGTCTTTCTCCATGTACTATGAGAGTTTCATCATTCGCCAGAGGGATGCGAATGATTTTCTCATGACAAATGACTTCAGCTTTGTTCTTGGACAACCAGTCCATTCCGACTACTACATCGAAGCTACCCAATTGAATAGGTAAGAGGTCGATGCTAAAATTTCGTTCGCCAAGTTCTAGTGTGCAGCCTCTGACAACTTCGCCCGATTCAACAAGTTTACCATTGGCTAGTTCTATGGAATAAGGAATTTCTAATCTACTAGATTCTATTCCAAGTATGCGTTTAATTTCCACAGGCATGAAACTATAATCGGTGCCAGTGTTGAATAATATGGATGCAAAGTGATTGTTAATGAGGAACGTACCGTTGACCACATTAGGGTCCTTGTGTGCGTCCCTTGCTCTAATTACAAATGCTCGGGTCTGAGCATTGTTTCCCCTTGGGCAATTTTTCTTGAAATGATCCATGCCTCCACAACCAAAGCATCCTTGGTTTTGCCCAGCTCCACGGCTATTCCGGTTACCATTGCCATTCCCATTCCTTCCGTTTCCCCAACAGTTTTCTGCTTGGTGACCCAATCTACCACATTTGTCGCACCTTGGAATGCGACAAGCTCCTTTATGATGAAACTTACATTTTTGGCATTCAGGCATGGAGCCTTGGTATGCCTTGGTTGAAAGGGTCTTCGCCTCCTGAGACGGGTTGGCCTCATGCTTTTTGTTGAAACCTTTGTTGTTGCGAGTCGCTTGATTCAGATTCGAACGCTTTCTCTTCTTGTCACCGGACGACTCATCATGTGTCTCGGTCTTCTCTGTTGGGTTCAACGATAACTTCTTCTTACGAATACAATCTTTGGTCAGGCTGACAGCCAGAGTTACAGCCTCAGTGATTGTTTGTGGTTTGGCTGACGTCACCATGCCACGGAACTCTGAGGCCAGTCCCCAAATGTAGCGTTCGACACGCTTAAATTCGGGAGTCACCATGTAGGGAAGCACTCTGGACAGATCGTGGAATCTTCGAGTATAACTATCAATATCAGCACCTTCCATAGTCAAGTGCCAGAACTCTGTTTCCAGCCCTTGGAGTTCCGCACGAGAGCAGTACTTCTCTCTCATCCTTTCCTTCAGTTCCTCCCAAGTTAGACCATACGCGGCATTTCTGAGCAAGGTTTGGGCTTGCAGATTCCACCAAGTCAGAGCTTCATCGGCAAACAACCCGGTAGCAAAGGTGACTTGTTGATCCGCGGTACACTTGCTCATGCGGAAGGTAGCTTCAGTCTTCTCCGTCCAGCGCACAAATGCTACTGCACCTCCTGTGCCATCATAGTTCATCGGCTTGCATTCGAGGAACTGCTTAAATGTGCAGCTTCGAACTGCGCTGTCTCCAGATGAATCTCCATTCCCATTATGTCTAGCGTTGCTTGGTCCTCCACTGTCTTGAGTACGGTTTGCCTCGTACTGGGCGATAGCAGCGGAGATCCTTTCTTCCAGTAGAGCCTCCAGCTCTTCGGCAATTCTTGGCAGTGGGGGAGGAGGAGGTTGGTCACGAGCGTTCACAGCTCTTTTGGGTGCCATGTTCTGAAGAACACAACCCAATAGGGTTAGACATTTGTTTGATATCGTCATACGAGATAGTGGTAGTATTTATATATACACAAGCATATACCACCTAGTAACATCAAACAATCCGCCAATTGTATAAATCAATTCATACTGCAGCAAGCATGTAGAGTTAGGTAAACACCTTATTGACGGTTCTTGTCTTTATGTCCTAAATCATTACTCTGGCAGAGTACTTAGTAGGCTTGCACTGAGGGAATCTATACGTGACAAGACTTGCTGTGATTTTTGTGCACTGAATTCCATAATTATGTATGCATCTATAATTACGTAACTCCTTGCACAGTCCGCACAGTTCGTTTCATCCTCGTATTTCTTCCTTCAGATGGGCCATTGCTTTCAGGTAAAGTCACATATACTTGTGACATTCTACTTCTAGTACATGCTAATTATCACACATAATTGCAAGTAATTTCTAGTCAATGACAAGTGCTACTCAAGTGCACTCTAAGTCTCGTAGTGTCTTTTCTAGACTCATGTAGATAGTTTCAGGCAGTGGATGTCGCGGGACGTTTTATGCAATGAAAACTCTTTGAAAATTGTTTTCGTGTATGGATCCTAGAGATTGTAGACTAGACTCGAGAAGGAATCCTGGTTCACTACAATCGCAGCTCTGATACCAATCTGTCACACCCCTTTCTACGACGGAAGCACGAGGTGTGATCATGAAAGGTTCTCATTGCATACGAAGAGTAAACATACTACATGCTCAAGAAAATAACTTCAAATACCATAATTTGAAAACATACGTTAGCGTTTACATCGCTAAGTCGCATAAAGCATTGTCTTAAAAGTTTACAACTTTATTTATAGATAAACATAAGCGACATCCACGAGCATGAGTAAGACCACGCGCACATCCATCCTAGTTACCTGAAATACATGTGAGTTTTGGAAAAACGTCAACATAAAGTTGGTGTGAATTCATGCAGTTTTAGTTTTTCACGTTTGTATACTTTGTATAAAAACATAGTTGTGAATAAATCAAGTTTTTCTCGAGTACTCCACGTACTTCAAGTTATATATCAATCCTCTTGAGTACCCCACGTACTTCAAGTTATATATCAATCCTCTTGAGTACCCCCACGTACTTCAAGTTATATATCAATTTTAGTATGGTATGAATTTTATGTAAATACAGTATTTCTGTAATTATCAGATTGTTAATGGGTTGCAAAGCCATTAACATGTGGCACGTCATAGGAAGTCACCAAACCTAAGGCATTTAATTGGTATATTCTGAGACACAAAAGCACTCCTCGGTTCTCGCCCCGACCGGGAGTGTGGCTGCCAGGCACCCGTTAGATCTAACCTTTTGTTCTGCGGTCTGAATGTATACGTTGATTAATGGTGCTTCTGTACCCTATTCGTGACACTATTTCTCATAACGCATCCTACTTGGTTCTCGTCCTCACCAAGCGCGTTTCTTGTTATCATTTCTCATAGCGCCTCATACTTGGTTCTCATTCTCACCAAGTGCGCTTCTTGTATTTATATCATACCAATTATAAATATTGTACATTTGTACATGTATTCCACCCCCGAAGTTATGAAAACTGAAAACAGTTAAAGAGAAAAGGGGGAGCATGAACTCACAACTTTGCGTTCCTAGCGTCGTAAACTCCACCGGATTTGCTTAATTAACGTCGTAACCTATACGCGTTTTCTTAACGTTAGTCACTAGACTTGCGTCGCACAAGTACAGTCACTCTCTTTTGTGTATATTTTCCTGTGTTAAAAATATTCTTATATTTTTAACTACGTATCTCATTTATATTATTTTCTCCAAAAATAAATATAAGTCTTTTGTGTTTTGCACTTTGCACCCGAATTATGTATCTTGTATGTTGTATGTGTATTTTTAAGTTTATACTCCTCACGAGCATTTAGTGTATTTTTAAGTCTTAATACACTAGCACGTATAACACATACTATATACACTTAGCACAAAAATTGGTGATAAAATAATATATATTTTTCTCTCAAAATATACATACTTATATCCACTTTTATTCTTGAAGAAATCATCATTTCTTATCACCAAAAATTAGGGAAACCTTGGTAATACTTTTAAGCACATTTTTAGGGAATAAGTTTCTCAAAAACTTATATTTTTCTAAGTGTCAAAATTTATAAAAATTTTGACAGAGTTTCCCCTAAAAATGGAGGTTTCCCACGTTTTCAAAACGTGTGTTTATTTTCTTTTCAATCATTGTCAATCATCAACAACAGTTATCAACAATACTCATCAGCAATAATCACTGGTTTCTCCATTTCATGAACTTGAATATTTACAAAAATGTGTAGTAACTTACTAGCACATTTAGTAAGTCTTGTTATCTTTAAAAATAAGTTTAATTTCTTAAAAACTTTATTTTTAAAGAATGTGAAGTTTTACAACTTCTAGTCGGTTTTTACAAAAATTATTTCTTTGTTAAAACTTTTGTTACACAAGTATCCATACACTTGTTTGTTCACAAAAACCACTTTTGTTTGTGTAAGATCCGGTTTAGAACATGTGATTTCTTGGACACTTGGTCCTTTGAAAATACCGCTTGTAGATACGTAGATCTACTAGTTTTAAACACTATTTCACAAGTTAAATTGCTTTTACACAAGTTCATGATGTGTGTGGTAGAGTTTCATCATTTAACCTTTGTTACTCTTAAACAAGCTTTATGTCATAATCCAAGATCATGACTAAACCGGGTTAAATGATGATCCGAGCTACCATATCATAGATCGGGTCTAAATAATCACAGCTTTCAATTACTACAACATTTACACAACTTATGTGCTATTAACCACCATTTTTCATGCCTTTAGTAGACTTTTAAGCATCATATTGCATTTTAACGAGATTTAACCGATAAAAATTCCTTTAACCACTTTAGATAAGTTCAAAAACGAGTTTTAAGTGTTATACCTCTAGCTCAAGGCTAGGGAAGATTCTTGATGAAAAACGCGTGGATAAAAGCTAAAGAATGAGGTCCTTCGTCTTCCGTTTGCTCCAAGACTCCTAATACGTGACCTCTAACACTTGTATGATGATGGAATGGCAAGATGGAAATCGAAAATGGATGTGTGTAGGGGAGGGGGTTCGGCCGAGAGTAGAGAGGGCAAAAGAGAAGAGTGTGAAGTTTTGTTAAGTGTGAAGAATGATCTCTAGTGCTAAGCCATGATCTTATAGGCTAAGTTTAGTGTGTATTAACCATTGGTAATTATGTCTAGATGATATTAGACAACTAGGATTAGGAAATCTTGCAAGTACTAAACATGTTCCCCCATAGTTAGGCCGGTTAGGGGGGTCCTAGCCGATTCCAACTAGATTAGTTGGTGTTTAGTTAGGTTAATTAGGTTAGTTAAGTGTTTAACTCAATTACTTGTGTATAGCGTGTTTTAGCGGGTGTTAGGGTAATCAGGGACCCTAACTAGCTCAGAAAAAGTTACATAATGAAAATAACAATATTTTCATGTTCCGGGTATAGTCCGGTTGTTCGGTTACATACCGATTCGTTAAAGTGCTAAATTACACTTTTTAGTGTCGTTTAAGTACCTTTCTTGTACTCTTTCAATTCCCAACACTTAGGGAAATATTCTGGATAATAAAACGACATTTCTGCACAACATTCATATGTTTAAATGCTGAATTATTGCTGAATTTTATAAATTCTGCACTTAAAGTGCGTTTCGGGTGCTTTTTAGTGCTTATTTTTGCTTTCGTATTGCATATATATTAACCCTTGTATGTACTCTTGGGTTTTAATGCATTCTTGTTGTCGGACCTACACCTAGGCTCCAATTTTATTGTCTGGCTGCTTTCTGCAGTTCCGTTGACACATAGTGTCTTACCGGTGAGTTTACTATTATTCTGACGCAACGCTCTCGTTTATGCATAAAGCAATATTTTGTAGTATACAACATGCATGAATTCACTTGTTTAGCATGAAATCAGTCATTAAGCAATAATTAATGTGTACGGAAATTACCGGTTTGGGCCAGTTGTCACAAGAGTTAAGGGAATGATATGCAAAATCAGCAGGACAGCATATGTTGCTCCAGAAAATGATAGATGGAGACATGAGAATAGTGATTCTGATAATGAAGATCAGAAGTGAGTCAGATGGTTGAGAAGAAAACCAGATGGTGGTTTGTGAGAGATGGAAAGAGAAAAAGAACTCCAAAGACGTCCCCTGCAGTATCTATTCCAAAGAAACCAACTCCTAAGATAGTGATTAAGGGTACAGTGAGAGGGGGAGTCATAAGGTAGTTAGAACTTTAAAATTGTTATATGTTTCTAATGAATTTGTTAATTCTTGTTTTGCAGTACCATCAAAGGAACCACAACAAAGATTGGTGGACGAGCCAGTATTAGATCCATCTGAGGTTGTTCAACAAGGAGTTGATCTACTGAAGCATTCACTAGAAAGCTATTTGAAAAGAAATGAGGAAGTTGCTGCTCAGAAAGAATAAAGTTCAAGTGTTCAACCTGAAAGTGTCAAAGGCAAAGAGCTTGAAGGTGTGGTTCAAGATGATTCAAGTGAAGCAGATTCTGAGGCTACTGAGTCAGAATCAGAACTGGATCCTTTAATACTTGGAAGAGGTAAAGCTCAGCTGAAGAAAAAGCCAACAAAGAAGAAGAAAAGATCTGATGAAGAAGATTCTACATATACACCATCAGTTGATGAACCAAAGAAGCTTAGAGGAAAGCGTAAAGCTATTCAGACAGGAGTGATTCCTAGGAATGTACGCGCAAATAAAATTGGTGCTGCATTGCCTAAGGATAAAGATGGAAAGAAAGGAAAATATGTTACAACGTCAAAGGTTACTAAAGCAAAAAAGACTCAAAGTGTTGAGATTCCGAAGGAACTAGAGGTGCAAAGTGTTAAAGTAACCGAGGTTGAAGTTCAAAAGAAGATAGGTGGTGATGATTATGTTGAAATCACGGGATATAAAGCAGCTACACCTCCACCACCACCTCCTCCACAAGATCAACCTATTCATGAAGCTCCTGAATCCTCTCAACCAAAGAATACAGCTTTTGATAGTATATTTGGAGAGCTTCCACCTGCAACTAGAGTATATAGCGAAGATATTCCAGATGACGATTATGATATGTTCAACAATGAAGCTGTGAAAGAATTGTTAAAGAAAGTTGCTGAACTTGAAAAAGAAAAAGCTAAAGCAGAAGCTGAGCGTGACGCTTTAAAGAAGCAGATTGAAGAGCTGATGAAAGTAAGCGATGAAATCAGAATGGTCTTGATAGATCAAGAAGAAAAGTTGATAAAGATGGAAGATGATGCTGAAAATAACACAAAGCTTTTTGATGCCATGCAAGAAGAAATTTCTGATATGAATAAAAAGCTAGCAAAGATGAATGATATCAACCAGACATTGAATCAAATGATAAGTGATCTTCATGAAGCTTCAGCAAATGAAATGAAGACAATGAAGCTGGAGATGGAAGCCATGAAGGCTGATAAAGTGATGAAGGATGAACAACTACACATGTTATATGCTGTCTTAGAAAGTCATTTGAAGATTGATGTTCATGCTGCCTTCAATGAGATTGAAGTAAAAAGAGCTGAAGAACGGAGAATTGAAAGAGAAAGAGAGTTGGCTCAAGAAGCAACTCAAAGAAGGAAAGGGTTGGCGGTTGACACAGAAGAAATCCTTGGGTCTTCAAGTCAAACAGAAGCTGGAGGTTCTTCAAGCCAAGTCGATGTTGAAATGGTTGATGCAGAAGCAGATCCTAAGGGATTCGTACTTGTTGGTGACTCTTCTTCTTTATCCTTTGATCTTTATGAAGTTATTCGCAGAGTTGGTGCTATTCAAAAGAAAAGGAAGACAAAAGAAGTGTTGATGTTGAAATGGAAAGAAGAGGAAGAAAGACAGAAGTTTATTCTTGTTGGTAAACCATCCTCAGTGCCTTATAGCATTATAGAGATTGTTCGCAGAGTTAGAATTGATGAAAGACGAAAAGAGGCTAGGAAGGCTCGAGGAGAGATTGTTGATGATGATTCTGACAAAGAGTTGCTTGGTGATGATGAAGAAGATGAACATGAAAATAACGATGATGACAAGTCTGATAAGAAAGATGATAAAGACGACAAGAAGAATGATGATGATGATCAAGGTGCTTCTGGATTGTTGGTTGAGAATCCTAATGTTGAACAGAGAATTGAAGATTTTCTGAACGATGAAATAAACGAACAAGAGGATGATCATCAAGAAGCTTCTACATCTGAGAAGCAACACGTCGACCAGGTATTCCTAACTCAACCGACTGTCATTTATTTGAATGCTCAATATGAGGGGGAGCTAGAGGTACCACGGTCAAGGGCGGAAATGTTGGAAGAACTAGGGTTAGATGATGGGAAGTTCAAGTTCGACATTGAAGATGAAATCCCTGAATCTATAGAAAAGAATTTGAACCTAGGTATACTCAGGAAGCTGATGTCTACAATAATGTGATTGTTGAAGATGCTTCAGATTCCTCTGATGAAGAAACTGACTTTCACTACTCTGGAATTGATGAAACATTTCCTTCTTTGGCGGAAATGTTCAAGGATCGAAACGAAGATGAGATCAGGAGAAAGATTGTGGAAAAGGTTTCATCTGAAGGTGTTCCTAAAACAATCCCAAGAGAAAATTTGGCAGAAGAAAGGAAAAAGTGGTTCAAAGTGATGCCAAAGGAGAGGAAGACTCTTAGGGCACTTCAGTACTTCACGCACGACAAAAACATCTCATGGGGTGACATCTTATCGTGGGGATATCTGGAAGATCTGCAGGTTTATGCAATTCGCCGTGAGCAAGGTGTTCAATATTTTGAATTTCTGTCAGATATCAAAACACTGCCGTGGTGGGATGTAGATGAATTGGTAAAAACAAAGAACATTAAGCAGTTCTATTATGGTCTGGAAGTGAAAGTACATGATCAACGTTTGTGGGATTACATAAAGCAGCAGGCAAAGGTTGGATATCCTGACTGGAAGCCTCAACGACCAAAGCAAATTGTCACAATGTTGGAGAACGGAGAGAAAGATATAACGCTAGATATCAAGCCTCCAAGATGTTTGAAGAACATTCCTCTTAGAGCAATTGAGCAAGATTTTTATGATTTATTCGAAGGATGGCTGTACAATGAAACAACAGCTGAGGCAGTAATCTCACTGTTTGACAAGTCCACCGGAAAATCACGAAGAATCAGTATTCTGGATCCTATGTGGCTTGTTAACTGCTCGAAGAAAGACATCGACTGCTTGTTCTATAACAAGATTGTTTATGAGAAAAGAGATAAAGAATAAGCGTTGCAGTACCAACAGATTGTAGATGTATGCTTTGCTCAAGACATCAACTCAGGAAGGTATTGGAAGACGAAATGGAGAGATCTTGAGATTGATGAGTTCCTGAAAAAGTACAAACGAGAACAAAGATCAAAGGCTATATCTGAAAGAGCAACAAAGCTTGGGAAGATGAAGTTTATGAGGCCGCCACCAACGGACCAAACGCCAATCGAGAAAGAGGAAAACAAGATCCCCAAGTGGGACCGGAAGCGTGATGGTGACCCAGTTTACAGGAAATGGTGGATTGAGGAAGGAAGGTTTATAAGACAAAGAATGTTAGAAGAAAAGGCTGAGAAAAGAAGACAGAGGGCCAAAGAACGAAGGCGTAACAAGAAGGAATGAAGACTATGCTGGAAGGAACTGCAGCTACATCCGAGGGGGAGTCTGTTAGTTCATACGTTTGTAGCTTCCGTCAGCATTTAGTCATATTTTGTATGTTTATGTCCTTTGTGAACAATTATGTTTATGTATGTATGTACGTAGTATGACAACTCAGGATACGGGATTGTATTGTAAAAGTGTTGACCAAAGTTGACCAGTGTCACCCGATCGGATGGGCCATCCGATCGGACAGCACTGTCATCCGATCGGACAGCAGTCATGTCAACCGATTGGACAGCACTTATTTAGATCCTGAGTTGCCTATAAAGACCCCATCAAGGTATGTCATTTAGAATTTTTAGAACTTTTGCTGATTCTGTGGGTGTACTCTGTCAGTCTGACTTCTACCGGAACTTGTGTACTTTCAAAGCATCTTAATAGAAGGATCAGACGGTGTTAAACGTTGAATAATTTGTCGTACTTCTGTGACTTGATCCAATGGATTCCGCACATTGATCAAGGTCGATTCGTCTACGTTTGTGTCAATCAGATCCTGTACAAACCGGAACATAAAAATATATCATTAAATCAAGATCCATTCAGCCCTAATCTAAGAACCAAAACCCCACACAATATAAGTAATCACGGCCTTAAATAAGCCCTAATTAGAAAACCGAAAACCGAAAATCTAATACATGATTCAAATGAAAGCATAAATTAAAACTAAAAACCATTTAATCTTACCAATCGAATAAATATAGTCTCTGTTAGTGATTTAGGGTTCAGTGACGCCAACACTCGGCACCACCATCACCAACGTTGATTACGGCCTTCACACATAACAAATACTTCGTTGCCGTCGTCTGCTTCCAGTATCAGATTCAAGGAAAAGGAAATCAGATTCAATAAAAATGAAATAAGATTCAAAAAATAAAAACATCATACTCAAGAAGTAACAACAGATCGTTTAGATGAAAAAGTTTGGGTTTTTTAAAAAACCCTAATCGATGAACCAATATATGTTAAATCAACGTTAGGGTTTCAAGAATAATATATTACAGTTCGTATAAAGATTATCGATTGAAAAAATGAATAAAAATTGGAGAATCTAACCTTCTTGCTTGCGAATTGTGATATGAACCATGGTAATGAAACATTTGATTATCAAGACAGATGAATGATCGATGATGGAGAAACCCTATATCTCTAAAGAATGAAGATTGAGAGAGAGAGAGTCAATGGATGCAGATGATTTTTTTGTAGGGTTTTCGAAATAATGCTATTGAAGATTGAGAGAGAGAGAGAGTCAACAAAACTTCCCTAATACACCAAAACTTTCATCATACGCTTCTCTAATACTTGCACCAGAGATATGCCACGTGGATGGCTGATGTGGCTTAACCAAGGGGTGACATGTGTCCCCCAATGGTTTCATTTATTATAGATATAGATAAGTAGGGTGAGGATCAAATGAGAAGTTTATTTTGGCTAGGAAGTGTAGGAAGCAATAGGATTATGACATGTGGCAACATTTAAAATAAAGAGCAAGGGTATTTTAGTCAATCGTATCATTTCTTCTTCCTTCTTCTCCCCAGTAACTTCAAAACCCACCATCTTCAACCTTTTCTTCACTTTCTATCTCAATAATCACTACATTATAGTGCGATTTTCGTCAACAATCAATGATTCAAACACCCGATCAACGTGTTCTTCAGCTTTTTTTTTTTAAGAAAACCCAGTTTAATTTCATACAAAATCTCATTTTTTTCTCATGATTTTGAATATAATCACTCGATCTGTTCGATTCGATCGCTGATAAGTGTTTCTATCATTCAAATTTCTTCAATCGTTGAAAAAATCGGCTTCGATCCATGTAAGAAATTCTTTAATTTCAGTTTTACGATCTGGGTTTTTGATTTAGTCGTTGCGTTTTACGATCTGGGTTCAGACAATTCACATACAAAACTATTGTCCTGGTTCAATGCGTTTTAGAAAGAACACTTTCTTTGGTGTTTTTAGGCCATTGCGTTTTAGAGATAACACTTTCTTTTGTTTTTTTAGGCCATTGCGTTTTAGAATGGAGACATTTTTAAGTGTTTTCTGGCCATTGCGTTTTATAAATATGACATTTCTTTGTGTTTTTGGTGCATTGCGTTTTATAGAGAACACTTTCTTTTGTTTTTTTAGGCCATTGCGTTTTAGAAAGGAGACATTTTTAAGTGTTTTCTGGCAATTGCGTTTTATAAATAAGACATTTCTTTGTGTTTTTTGTGCATTGCGTTTTATAGAGAACATTTTTTTTTTTGTTTTTTAGGTCATTGAGTTTTAGAAATGAGACATTTTTAAGTGTTTTCTGGCTATTGCGTTTTATAAATAAGACATTTCTTTGTGTTTTTGGTGCATTGCGTTTTATAAAGAACATTTTCTTTTGTTTTTTTAGGCCATTGCGTTTTAGAAATGAGACATTTATAAGTGTTTTCTGGCCATTGTGTTTTAGAAATAAGACATTTCTTTGTGTTTTTTGTGCATTGCGTTTTAGGTAAAAACACATTTTTATGTGTTTTCAGTCCATTGCGTTTTAGAAAGTACACTTTCTTTTGTGTTTTTAAGCTATTGCATTTTAGAAATAAGACATATTTTTATGTTTTCTGGCAATTGCGTTTTACAAATAAGACATTTCTTTGTGTTTTTTGTGCATTGCGTTTTAGAAAAATGTCATTTTTAGGGTTTTTTTTCTATTGCGTTTTACGCAACTGAGTTTTTTCCATTGCGTTTTACGCAACTGAGTTTTCAAAAAAAAAATCGAAAATATAGCAATAGTATACTCGTTTTAAAGATAAAAAAACGCTCGTTTTTTTTGTGCAATTTTTATAAAAAAAATAATGTCGTATGAAAGAGTTATTAACATTTAAAAAATGAGGGGGAATTGGATAAGAGAGAAACTATTGCCTTGACTTGACTAGAATGCCACTGAATAAACCCACGCGCCTTATTTTTTTTCTTTCAATTTCACCCATTTAATCTTAGCACTTGATTAAGTAAATGGATGGTCAAGATCACTTCCTAACCTTCCTACCCAAATCAACTTTCTATTATATTCTAACCTAAGTATCATCTTACGATTAGAAAATCCATAACATAAATCTTGATTTTTACGTTAGAAAATCCATCACGTAATTCTTGCTTTCTTGGATGAAATATGATGTCACCTACGTATACTTTACCTAACACTCATGTCATCATCTTTTTTAACAAATAATATATTACTAGGTTAGAACCCCGTGTATTACACGGGTTAAATAAATATAATTTTATATTCTAAGTAATAAAATAGTTACATCTTTAAAAAACTCGTGTATTGCATGATTTAAATAAACACATATCTTACACGAATAGTATAATCCATTAAAACATTTAGTTATCAAGATGTGTTTTCTAACAAAAGGAATTTTGAGGTACTATTTACTTATTGTAACATCTCACTTTATTTTTTATTAGGTTAGAGAGTTGTGTATTACATTGTTTATAACATTTTACTTTGTTTTTTATTTATTATTAGGTTAGAAACTTACGTATTACCTGATGTTGGATAATCAGCGGAAAAAAAGAAAGAAATATTTTAGTAAAAAATATTAAATATACAAGAGATAAGCTGGATATTATGATTTAATATTATTATTATTTCATTGGAGTGTAAAATGGGATAATGAGATCCTTTATTAGAAATAGGATTCTAAATATACCATATATAAAAAATATATATGTTCTACATGTATTGAATAAATCATTTTAATGAAACAGTTGATTAAAATAAATATTTTTATTTCAATATGTGATTATCAGTTATCTTTGTCTTTATCATCAAAATATAAAAACAATTAAAACTACCAATTAAATAAAATCTTTATCTTTATAAATATTTAAAACGCTAATATATTTTTTTAGATTTTAATAATTAATATATGATTATAATAATTAATATATTATTATCAGTTATTTTTGTCTTTATCATTAAAATCTCTTCTACAAATTTTAAATTTAATATTATCAATAAATGACTTTTCATAATAAATATTTAGAAAAATAATTAAGACTGCCTCATAGAACGCCATGTGTTCCTAACATGGTTACTTTTATTATATGTATAGATTATTATTATTATTCATTCTTTAGTAAGTTAATCTATCAAACCAAGATCTAGGAAATGCACCGTGAAGTCAACCACAATATAAGCAAAGGGATTTATAGATTCTTGATCTAACCAATTTCACATAAACTCACAATTTCTGGCTTTTATATATAAAATAAAATCCTTATTTTCGATTTTGTAACGATCACTATAAGCATTGACGGACCCATGGTATAAGCATGCCGTCAAACGTCCTCAATGAAAAAAATTAATCTTATATACGCTATAATCCCATCTCTCCCGTAAAATTTTGATTAAGCACCCTGATCGCCCCCGTAATAAAAATCTTAGGTCCGCCAGTGACTAAGAGCATTCACACCCTTCCATCTTTTTTATCATATAATTTCATTAAAAACAACTACATTTTCTCTCCTCTTTCAATTAAATAATATTTGTTTTATACCTTTATCATTACCTTTTCTCTCTCCTTCACTTACAATCACTTTCAAAATCTCTCTTCTCTATTAAAGGAGAAAGAGGATGTTTGCTTAGGTGTCAACCAATGAGCCCATCCAACAATGTCATTCTTAAGTCATTATTACAACATAATTCATTTTACAAATTTCAAATTAATCTCTCTTAAACAATCAAGTATGTATGTATTTATACGTGTATATAATTTGTATGTATATGTATAAATCAATTTCAAAATTCAAATCATAATTCAATCCTTCTCTTTCTCAAATATAATCCCAGCTTCATTTTCAAAATTCAAACCATAGTCATCTTCACACCTCTCTCTCTTCAACTCAGAAATAAAACCCTAGAAACCCTAACTCTGAACAAAACCAGAAGAACATCGAAGCGATGGAGTCAAGCATCGGATATAGAAAATGCAAGCAACGTCAATCGTAATCCGATCTACTTCCACCGTCACAGATCCGGTTTCCGGCGACAGGTTCCCGGCACGTGCAGATGGTGGCGGGTCAAGGGTTTTCAGTGGTTTAGTTCTACTATGCAACTGAAACCAGAGCGCTTTATAAGGCGGTGGCAGGCCCTCAATCGGCGATGGTGGCTGCAACTATTGGTTGAGTTAAGCGGTTTTGAAGATAGGTATACATCTTAACTCTATCCGTATCATTTAATTGAAGGTTAGTTATCTCAGGCCTTAAAACATGAATTGTTAGTAATGTTTTAACAATATTGAGACGATAAATCAGGTGTTTTACCTCTTTAAAAGTCCAAGTTTGATGTATATTTTAGTAATATTTGTTAGGTTTTGATATTGAGTTGTAAGTTGATGTTGAAATATGGACGATTTGCAGTATAAAGAAGTGCTGGGTAAATGGTCTTTCAAAACAATGTCCTTATTTAGCATTATTCTTTTATTTGATATTAGGTTATCAATAGGTTTATGTTTTAATTTCATGTAAGTTTTAGATTCTTTGATTACTGGGAATTTAGATACAAAGCATTTGATGATTTGGAAGGAATTGAAGTAGCTTGGAATTCAGAGGAGCTGGAGTAGCTTGGATTGGGTGGATTAAAGGACATGAAGGCTAGCTGTCACCCGAATTGATGATCAAAGATAGTTGATTTTATCTCCAGTTATATATATATATATATATATATATATATATATATATATATATATATAGGTAAAGAGTACTGTACAATATTGCTTATCGTACATTACGTACGCTACAATCTCAGCCGTCAGATCATATTCCCGCATTTTAAAATCGCATGTTGTTTTTTTATAACAATTTCGCATGTGATAATTTTTGATGAATTCGCATGTTGTTTTTTTGTACCAATTTCTCATATGATAATTTTGATGAAATAGCATGTTGTTTTTTTTATAACAATTTCGCATGTGATAATTTTTGATGAATTCGCATGTTGTTTTTTTGTACCAATTTCGCATGTGATAATTTTGATGAAATAGCATGCTGTTTTTTTGTAACAATTTCGCATGTGGTAATTTTGATGAAATCGCATGTGTATAATATGTGTGTGTGTTACTGTTCATCTTCTTCGATTGCTGGTCGATCATTGTCAGTCTTCTTCCGTTTGACCCTTACAACTCCCAAATTAGTAGTTCTTATTATCGATATCGCACCAAAAGGAACGAAGGGAGGTTGGGGAAGAAGAATTTCAGGTTTTTGAATTTGATTTAGGGTTTGATTTTGAAGTATCATCGGTCAATTACAGAGATTTATGACCTCGCAATGACGTTTTTAACCTTCCTGGTATGATTTAGATATATTAAAATGATTAATTTAATCATTTAATTTAGTTTCGCCCGCGTTTGATCGATTGAAGATCGTACGGCTGAGGGCATCGCGTACATAAGGTAGGATAAGAGGTATTGTACGTTAACCGGCCTCTATATATATAGGGAGAAGATCATGCGAGAACCACCTCTTATTGCGAGAACCGCGAGAACCAATGTGAACACAACCAAAAATGCCTAAAAAAAGCTAAAAATCACACAAATTTTTTTTTAATATTTTTTATATAAAAATCGCTACTTTTCGAAGCAAAAAAAAAATTTAAAATTTTTTTTTTTTGGGTTATTGGATTTTATCACCCTCAACTATCGGCCTTTGGCCGTTGCCACCCGCAACTAACACTTTGACACCCGGCACCCCCAACTTGACTTTTTGTTTGTGCTGGCACCACCCAGTTAAATCTCCACTAACTGGGTTTGTTTTTTGTCCGACGTGGCACATAGTTGATGAGTTGGACCTGATTACGTGGCTAATTTCTTGGCAGTTCATATATTTTATATTCATTTCTTGATTTCACAATCATATTCTAGCTCAATCCGCCTCTGATTTCTGAAATATTCTCTGTTTTCACCCCACATTTCATCCTCACCAAGAAAACAACAATTATATACCCTACATTTTCAAAGAGGGTGCACAGTAGCCTCCCTCCCATGATTGGTTGAGTTAAAGGTGGAGCCAATAGAAGGAAAAATTATTATAATAGAGTTTATTTTTTGGTTTTCTTATTTCTATAATTATTTTTAATATAATTGTTGTAATATTTTATTTTTATAATTCGTTTAGAGTAGATTACGTTTTTCGCTTATAACTTTAAAATATGATTTTATATAAAAATTTGAGTATGCTGTTACGATGTGCTTATTTATATCAATGTTTAGACATAATTTTTATTTAAAACCGAGTTGTACACATTAATGTAAAATTATGTATTTTTACCATTTTTGTTATTTTAGCAATATATCACGCTTTATAAGTCGTTTACTCTATTCGTTATTTGAGTAACATAATATGACGTTTAATAAAATCTTGAAATTACCCTTGCGACGTGTTTACTTTTATCTACGATCCAATCAAGTTTTTTATTCGAATATACATCGATACAGTTTTGCTTTTATTTCTTTAACGTTTGAAACAAAGAATTGAGGCACACTTTCTATTCCACCAAAACCCATTTCACAAGTCTTTTTTTAAATGTTTTTTATTGTTTGTCCCTTTTGTTTTCTCTTTTATTCTTTATTCAAATATTAAACTAAAAATTTGATTTTATAGGTTTCACAATATCTATGTTTATATGCATTTACGACATCTTCTACTAAAACGTAAAAATTCAAAGACTTGAATTTTATTAGTCTAACCAATTCGTTTTATATTTATTTACACAATTAGCTTTAAAAATATATAATTCTGGGTATATTTTTTCCTTTTGTTGTATAACTAAACAATTTTTAATAGTTTTTAATAGTTTTTTCTTTTTATAGTATTTATTTTGATGGGTTTTGATTCTTATACTATAAACTATATACATATTTAACTCATTTATTTGGTAATTTCATTTTTCTCGAACAAATTGCTTTGGTTATCTTTGTATAAATTTTATTTAAAACATATTTGTATTCCAAATAAAACATTTTTTAGGAACAAAGAAAACTATGCATCTTCTTTGTTTGTTATAATATCGTACATGTGATAATTTGGTACAAAAATACGCTCACCACATTTCTTACAAGACACCCTAGTTTGTTACAATTTCACTTGATATTGGCTCTAATTCCTGAAATTCATCCCACAAATCCCAAATCGGAACCATTATTGAATACCCCCTTTTAATTTCCAGAAATTTCATGTAATTTTGGTTAATTTGCCGAATAGCATCAATTGTGTATACGTCACGTAACCTTAATTTCCCCAAATTTAAAGATGGGTTTCTTTGTTTCTTCCCCTTTTAACAATTTTCACATCGAATTGCATTTTTTTGTAACAATTTAGGTCCAATTTTGTGATTTTGCAGGAATGGGAAAACAGAGTGGTGTTGAATCTGATTATGAGCAACTGGGGGATGTGGGGTTAACAAAAGGAAAGAAATTGTGGAAAAAAGTGAAATATCAGTTGGTTGAATACCACTCGTTACCTGCGTATATGAAAGATAATGAATTTATATTAGGTCATTATCGTGCAGAGTGGCCCCTGAAGCAGATTTTTTTTAAGTATCTTTACCCTGCATAACGAGACCTTTAATGTTTGGACGTAAGAACATTCGGTTTTGAGTATCTCCGGCGATACCTGCAACGGCAACTTCACCAACGACGGAGGACGTAGAATCGTCCTCTTCTTCGTCATCGATGACATCAACGTCGTTTTCATCGGCCGTAGATGGTGGTGATGTGAGTCGATTTCAAAAACCACCCCTAGATCCACCGCCACAAGACTTTCCGACAACGGGATGCCGTCGATTTCAACAAAATTTCAACAACAACCAGTAGATCGAGTCGATTTCAACAAAATTTTGACAAATCTGATGGTGGCAGTGGAGGCTGATGGTGGCGGTGGTAGCAAGGTGGTGGCAATGGAGGTTGAGAGTGGCGGTGGTAAAGAGAGAAAGGGGTGGGTCGACTGATGGTGGCGGTGATAGCAAGGTGGTGGCAATGGAGAAAGGGGTGGTGTGCGGTGGGAGGTATCAAAAATACCAGATTTAACTTTATATGGACACAATGTGCCACGTATTCGCCACATAATCTGTCCATGTAATCAAGTCCGCGCCACGTCAGATAAAAAACAAACCCAGTTAGTGAAGATTTAACTGGGTGGTGCCAGCACAAACAAAAAGTCAAGTTGGGGGTGCCGGGTGTCAAAGTGTTAGTTGCGGGTGGCAACGGCCAAAGGCCGATAGTTGGGGGTGATAAAATCCAATAACCCTTTTTTTTGCCACTAAAAGTAGCGATTTGAGCATAAAAAATATTAAAAAAATTAGATTTTTTTTATATTTTTTTAGGTTTTTTGGGGGTTTAGTTTTTAGCATTTTAGCTTGGGAGGGGGGTGGGGGTGGGGGGGGGGGTTAGGTTTTTTGGGGGTTTTAGTTTTTAGCATTTAGCTTGGGGGGGTTAGGTTTTTTTAGGTTTTTTTAGCTATTTTAGGTTGTGTTCACATTGGTTCTCGCGGTTCTCGCAATAAGGGTGGTTATCGCATGAACTCCTCCCTATATATATATATATATATATATATATATATATATATATATATAGGGTTAGGTTCATTTGTGAACACTTTCTTATTTGTGAACAAAACGAACAAATCCTGGCCGTAGATCTTCTTCACTAAATATAAGGGTAGGATTGTCATTTAACATAATTTTTTAATTGTAAACAAATTTTAAAATTAATTATTTAAAAGCAGTTACCATCTTAGGTAACTGTTTTGTATTTTCATTTAAATTTAGTTTTTTTAATTGCAAACAAATATTAAAATTGATTAATAACCGTTTCAAGTTTCCAAATTTCATACGCTTTTTATTTTTTAAATGTAAATAAATTTTAATTCTTTTTGTATTTTCATTTAATTTAGTTTTTTTAATTGCAAACAAATATTAAAATTGATTAATCAGTTACCATGTTAGGTAACCGTTTCAAGTTTCCAATTTTCATACGCTTTTTATTTTTTAATTGTAAATAAATTTTAATTCTTTTTGTATAGATCTAGTAGTTGTTTGGTGAATATTTGTTTTAATACACATGTGTATAGTTATTGTTAAGTGACTGTTTGTTTTGTATACACATGTGTATTATTGTTGTTCGCTAAGCAATTAGTTTTTATACACATGTGTATATTCTTATAGTTGATGTTCAGTGACTTTATAAAAAAGTGTATGGTGGTTGTTTAAATGAATGTTTGTTGTTTATACACATATGTACATATTTGTTTACTTATCAACATTAATATATTAACTTAAATACACATGTGTATTTCTTGAAAATATGGAGGCGGTTATTTTTCCATGATGAATGGGGCGGTTATTTTTTCTTGTAACTAAGCATAATTTTTAAGAACAAATAATTACGATACTGCCCTTCAGCAGTTATTTTAAATCAGGTTTTAGATTTTTATTAATTAAAAAAATCCTTTAAAACCTAGATCATGGTCTCCTCATCCAACGGCTAGGATCTGTTCGTTTTTGTTCACAAAATAACAATGTTCACTCTTGATCCCCACCCTATATATATATATATATATCAAGGTAACATATTTTAAACAGGCGATTGGCTAAAACTGATTTAATAATAATGATTTAGTGATTTGCTATTTTGCTTACAACTGATATAAGCCGAGCAGCCCTGCCGTTGATGAACTCTCAGCCCATTGATCAATTGAAAGTAGGTAACGTCCATCGCTTAATTTGTTTCTCTATTTGTTCTATTGAGTGGTTAAATAGTGCGTAAAATGAAGCGTTGGTGGAGGTGATAACTTATTTGAAATTTGCAGGTCCTGGTTATTCGTTGGTTGGAGAAGGGTCGTTTGTGGAGCATGGTCGGCTGATATCATCACATGGCAACCGGTAAGGTTATGTTTCTTTTCAATCTAGGGGCGTTTGCTTGAATATTAAAGACTGTATTTTTAATAAATTGTTTGTCAAATCTACAGGGGATGATGCTAGGAGATGGTCACCTGATATCATCACATGGCAACCGGTAAGTTTGTAATTTGAACCTACTACGTCGATACGTCCCAGATGATTCAAGAGGATTGTAAAAAGAGTGAAAATTGTAGACCTCTGGAGTCTGAACCCTCAAATTGATTCATAGAAATCTGATGAAAGGATGAGGTAAGTGGTGAGGTATGTTTTAGACTCTTACGCTATCGTGTGATTAATATAGATGTTTTAGATAGTGTACGGATATGAGGTTCAGTAATGTACTAAAACCCAAAACTTGATATTGAGAATTTCAGTTCCGGAAGCTTTTTTTTATAAAACTAACTTATATCACGTTTTCTTTATTTGGGCAGCAACTCGATATCAGCCGAACAGCCCTACCGTTGATGAACTCTCAGCCCATTGATCAATTGAAAGTAGGTAACAGTTAGTCGCTTAATTTGTTTCTCTATTCGTTCTTAAAGGTTAATTGGACAGGCTGCTTTCACTAAGAAACACATGTGGATGAACTCAGAAAATAATTACATAGGACAAAGTTCTTCAGGTTCAATCTGTGATATGTTTCAGGTACGAATTAGTTCTTTTAGCATCTATTTTGATTTTTAATTCTTTATAATCTCCCTTAATTAACATGTTTTTGTATATTTATTTTGCAGAATGATTCCAAATTTTGTGGGCAACTTTCTTCTGGTATAAAGGTAATTAATTTACTCAAATTGAATTTATTTGACATCGATCTTTATTCAATGCGTAAACGAGCCAGTTTTGATCGTATTTTCGCTTCCATCTTGCAGACAATTGTAGCAATCCCTGTGGAACCACAAGGAGTGTTACAATTTGGGTCTACTAATAAGGTTAGTAAGCCAACCTTATAAATATGTAGCTTTAAGTTTTTATATAAATTGTCAACATAATTTTTACAAATCTAATGAATTACTTGTGTGGTCAGATTCTGGAAAACACAGATTTCATACATCAAACGAAAACAATGTTTAACGAAATTGTTAACGGAAATTTATCAACAATTTCATCTTCTTCACCAAATGGAATGTTTACGTCCTTGACACCATCACAAGATTCCTATTTTGGATCCATGTTTGTTGATAATAACCAGTCTACTACAGATTTACAACCAAACATCAGTTCGGGTTTGACTTCCTTTAAAGAACCACTTCAAGACATGTTTGACTTACCCGAACGGTGAAAAGGTATTTACTTTTAAAGAATACTAAATATTGTCATATTACAAGTATTTGATTTGGACCCTTTAGTAACTAGTTAAATAATTGACTCCTTTTGATTTTATAGATGAGCATTGACTGTTTGTTGGATCGAACGATTAAACACATGCTTTTCTTGCAAAGTGTAACGAAACATGCTGACAGAATCAAACAAGTCGATGAGTCAAAGGTGATCATAGACTCATAGTTCATCTCTTTGCATACATAGGCTCATTTTAAACTCTTAAATCTTGTTGTAACTGAAGATTATGTTTTTTTCAGTATAATGGCGTCATTCAGAATAACCATTCAAATGATCCGAACAACAGCGGTGTGACATGAGCATGTGAGGTCGGAAATCAAACGATGAGTTGTCCGCTAATAGTAGAGGGCCTTAGTACCCTGGGACAAATGCTCATAGAGATAAAAAAAAAGTTAAATAACACAAGATATGATTTTTTTTTGTATGTTGCTTACTTTGCAAAAAATTTTAACCACAAAATACTTTTCTATTGCAGATGATTTGCAAAGAAAATGATTTTTTATCGAAATAGTGGATGTAATCCATGGTTTCAGTTTGAGCATTTTGAAAGGCATCATGGAATCCCGAGAGGAAAAGATATGGTCGCGTTTTATAGTTGAAGCCGAGGCAAAAAGGCATGTAATGAGGCATGAGTTATACCCCAACAATGAAGGATCTTGCATCAAGAGATGTTTAAAGGTATACGATCATGGAATATAGAACAATGTGTGCTTGATTGTTATTTATTTGTTATTTATAGAACAGTGTGTGCTTGATTGTTATTTATTGTTATTTAAAAGATGTTCCCTTTTATTTATTATTTATTTGTTAATGTTACGTTTTTTTATAATCTATTTTTAATTAAAACTTAAAAAATGTATTGTCATTTGTCGTTTAATAAAATGTGGTATGCATGGTTTTTCTAAAAACCACCTGTGTTTTCGCACGGGTTTTACTACTAGTATATTAAAAAAATTATAAAGAGTGAACATTGTCCCCTCAAATTTACAGATTAATAGTAACATTTTCTCTCCCCTCTACTCATAACCACCTACAATCACTCTTCATAATATAAAAAGCTCACTCAGAGAATTTTAGGGATAGATTGTGAATGCTCCCTAAGAGCATTCTCATCCAATCCATCAAATTATACATACATTCCACTAAAAAACAACTCCTATATCAATATATTTTCACTAAAAACAAATACTTTTTCTCTATCCTTTTCAATTAAATAATATTATCATTACATTTTTCTCTCTCATTCACTCACAACCACTTTCAATATATATTAAAAAAATTATACTGGGTGAACAGTGTCCCCCCAAATATACAGATGAACAGTAACATTTTCTCTCTCATCCACTCACAACCATTTTTTATACCCTTTATAATATAAAAACTACCCCTCACATGTTTTGATGGTTTGGATGAGAATGCTCTAAGAGCATTCACATCCATTCCATTAAATTTTGTGTGTGGAGTTTTTATAATATAAAGAGTATAAAAAGTGGTTGTGAGTGGAGGAGAGAGAAAATGTTACTGTTCGTCTGTATATTTGGGGGGACACTGTTCACCCCCTATAATTTTTTAATATATTTTGAAAGTGGTTGTGAGTAGAGGAGAGATAAAAGGTAATGATAAAGGTATAAAAAATATTATTTAATTAAAAAGGAGAGAGAAAATATTGTGTTTTTAGTGTAACTAGGTTTTAATGCTGCGCGCCGCGTTGCGGCGCGACAAAACGGAAAAAAAAGACCCTATGATTTGAACTTGAGTCTCTTTAAAACACATACAACCACAAAACTACTTCACCATTCTAACTAACTTTGAAGAAAATGAATATATATACACACTTAAAAAGGGTATAGGGGAAAAAAGTCAACAAAAGATGACATTTACTATTCATAAAGTCAACAAAAGATGGCATTTACTATTCATAAGCTTTGTTTTTTAATATATAGGATAATTTAGAGTGAAAATATGATAGTATGGATGTGAATGCTCTAAAAATATACATACATTCCACTAAAAAACAACTCCTATATCAATATATTTCCACTAAAAACAAATACTTATTCTCTCTCATTTTCAGTTAAATAATATTTTTATACTTTTATCATTACATTTTTCTCTCTCCTTCACTCACAACTACTTTCGATATATATTAAAAAATTATAGTGGGTGAACAGTGTCCCCCCAAATATACAGATGAACAGTAACATTTTCTCTCCCATCCACTGACAACTACTTTTTATACTCTTTATATTTTAAAAACCCCACACACATATTTTGATTCCCAGGATGTGAATGCTCTAAGCAAATACGTTGTTACATTATTTATTTATTTATTTTGACCGGAGTCAACAAAAGTCTTTGGGTTTGAACAACAACAGATCTTTCAAAAACAAACAAACAAACAAACTCATGGATCATAGCAAACGGTAGAGTTTTGAAGAAGTTGTTCAAGGGTCAACTGCAGTAGGTTTAAAGTCAACGACCAGAACTTTATCCAGATGACCGAGAAAAAGGGTTGCAAACTCAACATGGACAGGATGAGATATATATGTTGCAATGCCTTCAACAGTTTCAAAGGTTGACTCAAACACATGAGTGAAGCCTTGATGCAGATTCTCAATGCTCACATCTTTTCCCCTGTCACCAAAGTTTTCAAGATGTTCACCAAATTCAGAAACTTCTGCTGATTTATAAAACCAAGAGTTAAATGACATTTTAGTTCATGTAGTTTTGGCGATTTTGCCAGTTTAGTCCAAAGGTTTGAAACGTTACCATTTTAGTCCACTGTGTTAACTCCATCCCTTTATTTTGTTAACTAGAAGGACATTTCAGTCATTTTATATGTAATTCTGTTAACTAGAAGGGCAATTCGATGATATAAAATGATCGAATTACCCTTCTAGCTAACAAAAAAAATGGACGGAGTTAACCCAGTGGACTAAAATGGCAACGCCTGAAACTATTTGGACTAAAATGGTAACGTTTCAAACCTTTGGACTAAACTGGCAAAATGGCCCAAACCACAGGGATTAAAATGGCATTTAACTCTAAAACCAAAGATCAAAGGAGTATCAAACAGTGTTCACATAACCAAACCAACCGGTCCGGTTGAGTAATCTTGAACCACCTTCATTTGAGTTGATTAGATCCATGGTTGGACATAATTTACGAATTTTACATTTACATTTTTTTATTTAATTCTATTTCCAAAATCTCATTTAGTGATTCATTTACGCCCCAAATTTTGTTTATTTCGGCATATTTAGTACAGGGCGTTCATTTCATAATCAAGAATATGTTGAGAACTTCAAGAACCGCCGCGTAATGTACTTGTACCTTTTAATTTAAGTGTAATACAAAAGGCGTTTACATAGCCATCATCTCATTAAATCATCAAGGCACTACGTATTAGTGCTTTATGTGATTCTCGTAGTTTTCAACATAAACAAGGTTCTGAAAAGAATACATCCCTGCTTCCATACACATTATTTTTTAGTTATTTATAACGTTATCTGGTTTTTAAATCGGTTCGATAACCGGTAAGGTTATGAAAACAATGAGATCTAAGTCTTCTTCATAAGAGTGAAATCTTTGAAACAGAAGACTGACTTGTTCAATTACTTTTTTGTTTTTGGAAAAAAATAATAAATCTATATATTTCTTGTTGAAGCTAAACAAGGCATATGAAAACTAGAACAAGTAAACCTAATCTGCCATGAATAAAAAATTAAAAATGTAAATAAATTCATGATCTATTGTCAATGTCAAACAAATCTGCTTGAAAGGCAAAGTGTAAATCTTATCGAAACTCATCCATTTTTTGAACAGGAAACAAAACCTAAAACCCCCCTGTGATGATGTTTTAGTAGCAAATCAAAGTCAAATCAATTTAATAATGAAGAAGATGAACAATTTATAGGAAATAGATGAACGATGGATGTAAGTAAAAGTTGAGATTGAGAAATGAATGTTACCATCGAAAGGACTTCATGGGTTCAATGTGATTGACGAGATTTGCATAACCCTTGATGAGATCGTCGATCTGTTGTTGCGAGATTCCATCCTTGAATTTCGCTAGAAGTATGTGCTTCACCTCTCCCATCTCACCCTCCCTCTACTCACAAATTATGAGATACTTTTGTGATACTACCCTTGAATTGGATGAATATACATAGATGGATGGATGATAAGGCTAGAGGGTATGGTGGTGATCCTTCGGGATGATGATCTGCCACGTAGACGTCACATCATAGTCCTCCTAATGATAGTCCATCCCACAAAACTAGAGGGTATGGGAGAATGGTCCTAGATGATCCTACCCCTCCACTTTTATGTTTTTTATTTTTTTAATCTTCTACTTTTTTTAACATTTAACAAATAAATTAACTAAATATTTTCATTAATATTAAAAACACATTACATAAACTTAAAAAAAACATAAACTTAAAAAATAAAAAAAAGATAGACTTAAAAAAAAACATAAACTTAATAAAAAAAAATAAACTGTTATGAATGTATCCATTATGTGGTGACTATTCACATCTATAACTCCTATCCCTTTAGTGCATCTATTATGTAGTGACTATCCACCTCTATAACTCCTATCTCTTTAGTTACTATTGCACTAATGTAAAGGCCTATATATAATGACATTTGTATATGATGTTGAAATCAATCAATAAGAAATCCATCTCCCATTCTCCCATTCTTCTCTATACATTGCTAGTAGGTCGTTGTTTTACAACACGTTATCAGCACGAAAGTGTTTTTACCAAAACTAATCCCCTGCCATGGAACCATAACATTCAAAGTTAATACAAAAGATTATCATAGCATGTCACACCCCGATTTCCACGTGTCACCGGTGGGCCCGGTGGGGAGTATCGTGACGTCATGGTTGGCAACATAATAGTCAAACAACACAATATATATGAATGCACAGCGGAAGCAAAGGATATTTATTATTACATTCCGAATATAACGTAATATCAAAGTATTACAACGGAAAGTAAAGGATCCACAGGCGGATCTTAAAACATATCATTTGTTCAACAGACTTTAGACGCCTAGAACTTGCAATATTCCTTATTAGCGCCCTGAGCTTCCAGCCAATTACGTTCAGTACCTGTCACTTAACCCTTTTGGAAAATACGTCAGTTTTCACTGGTAAATACACTCAACCGACTCATTTTGAAAAGAGTTTAAGAAAATTGATTTAGATGCACTAGGCACAAAACCTTTTGACACTTCGATTAAAATGCACAGAGGCAAAATTAACCTTTTATAACTTGGGAAAATTATTTGTATATAATCTTGTATACAGTTTTACTTATTTGTCGTCCGTTAGGGCCGGTTTGTAGGGCCGGACTAGATTAACAGACACGCCACAGGTATAATGCCCACGGGCTATCATCCCCTAAGTGGATTACCAGTTCCGGTATAACCCACAGGGATGATACCTCGGAGTGGATTACCAGTTTTTACATAATGCAGCTGCCAGGTGTATGCCTACACCCCGTGCTTAGGTCGTGGCCATTTCGTAAAATGATGCCAAGGATATCCGGGACATGGTCATTAACCCCCAAGGGCCATACATCAAATAATACAGAATAAAACGAGTTATGTAATACATTAATCACAATCCGATTTAAATGTCTACATACCCGACCAAGCGGTACTTTTATAGTACCGTATCCCAAGCCCGTATAGGGAAAATAAGTTAAGAGTATTTACCTGAGCTAGCTCCTGTCTTAAATAGCAAGAATCTAATAACTCAGCCGTATTCACTTAAGTAAGCGTAGGTACCATTTACTGAAATGCTCTAGTCTGGAATGATGGTATAAATAATTAATTAGAATGCTAACGGGTCTTTAATTAAGCCTAAGCTTAGACCGATTAGTCTTAAGGAAATATACGGTTCTTACGCACGATTTTAAGCGAAGACCGGAATAGAATGTGTTTCTGACCCGACAAGTTTGAAGACTTGTTTAATATGGGTTCATTATTGACATTCTAGATTTTGAGATAAAACCGATAAGGTTTGACCCGTTTCGGCTAACTTATATAAACTAGTTATATAAACCGATCCGAACGCGAATAACGCGTAACGGGTAACCGAATAGGTCACGAACAGGTTTCCTAAGTTAATATGCCTTAAATATGTTGTGATATCAGTAGGATACCTTCCATTATGCCCAAAACGAGTTTAATCTCAATTTAAGCCCCGTAGGGGTATTTTGGTCATTTACCTAAGGCATATATACTACCTGTCATACAACTACTCGAACGATGTGACCATAAGGTCACTTAATGTGTTTGGTCGGATCCTAATGATCGACCAAACGGGTCGGGTTCGAAAGTATAAGCGATTGTTTAGATCGCTTACCTTTACGACCCTATATAAGCACTAAACTAAAAGTGACGAGCTAAGCATGTTGAAACATGCTTAACTAAGTTAGAAAACAAGTTTGGTATCAAAACAAACGGTTTTGATACCCATAAGTAGTTTGGTTACAAAATACGCAAGAATACGTATTCTGGCCGAAACTACGGCTCGTCACTGAGCCTAGATAACGTGGTAATCAGTAGGTATAGTCACTAGGGACTATAACCATCGTGATCACGCTCACGTTATGAAGTTCAAACGAACTTCGCATCGACCATAAACTGGTCAATGCAGAAAGTCAAACAAAGTTTGACTTTCGGACTCGAAAAGCGATAAAAGAACGAAAGAATACTTACGAAGGGTCCCCGCTAGTAAATCTTGATCGAATAGCTCAGGTATGAAGCAATGGCTTCAACTTAGAGCTCTAGGATCAGATTTGTGGGTTTTAACAATGAAAGGCATGGGGTATTTATAGTTTTCGGTCCACCGTTAGGATCATTTCTTGGAGAAGAGGGCACGATCAAGGCCGTACACTTGTCGGGAAGTTGTGGTGCCTAAATTGCCACTAACCATAAGGTATCAACACTTGGCAAGGGATTAGGAAGTGGTTAACAGCTGAAAACAGGCTGTTACATACTCTGCATCTGGTCTGGAGACCCCTAGCGCACCGCTACGCTAAAAGTGTAGCGCACCGCTAGGCTTAAGTTTGGCAGATTTTCACTTTTGGTCCCTGTCATGCATTCAGCCCATTTTCGACACGTTTAAGGCCCGTTAACCCCATTTCAAAGCTCTAAAATGAAGTTAAAGTATAGGGAACTTAAAATGTGTTCAAAAATATCTCGGATGTCGGTTCGTTTGGCCGTACGAACGCGATGTTCGCTTAATTACGACGGAATGCGCATAAGCGCGAAAAACGAACCAAATGACGCGACGAATGGATTTTTCTTAAGGCGAACACTAAAATATAATGTAGTCATGCTTACATAAATTTTTGGATGTCCGGATGTATTCAGAACGTATGTTATGCGCGAAAATGCAAACTTATGCACTTTTTGACGCTTTTAGTCCCTGATCCTTCTACACTTGATCTTATCATGACTTCTTGCACTTTGAGCCCTCTAACTTGACTTTTAAGGACCTTAAGACATAACCAAACTTTGTTAAGTCCTTGGGTAACTTTATGGTTACCTGAAAAGTCATAAATTTCAACGTTGACGCTTTTAACCCCTCGCACACGAATTTGATCATAACTTTCTCATACGATAACGAAACTTTATGAAATTTATATCGTGCATTCTAGTGAGCATAATTAACCGTTACAAAGCTTCGGGTTTGTCAAAAGGTCACTCAGAGGTATATTTTGAACATGTTGACACATTTAACCCCTGTAGTTTGTAATCTCTCACTTTTTGCTTCGTATGATCCATGATTCATTCTTTTGAAGGTATGAGCATCATGTAGGGTTAATGTACAACATATTTATTCACTGTTGACATTTAGAACTCGTATTTTCATATACTTTCCATGTTTGTCAACTCTAGTCCTTTTATAACATTCTTTCACACGTTCAAACTTTATGACACGTGTCAACACATTATAGGACGTGAATTTTCGAGGTGTTACATCCTCACCCCCTTAAAATAAATCTCGGCCCGAGATTTACCGAAATAAAGGAAGTATTCTCTGCCTAATAATGGCAACTTACAGATGATTAGGAATTTGTATGATCTTATTTGTTGTTTCCTGGGCAACGTTCAGATCCTTTTAATTGGACTTACCAATCTATTGTCTTAATAAACATTTAACATGCCATTTATACAAGGTCTCCAAGGAGCCACCTTGATACTTATATGGCAGTTATTTTAGAAAAGCTTATCTTAAGGTGAGATGATTATTTCAACCATTGCTCAAAATTAATCTTACGGAATAGCTAACCTTTACAGTTAGTCGAACAATTCGACGATTTTGGGCAGCTGATGGCGATTCTTAATCGTCGCCTAATTAGGGTTGCGGTGAACAATGCCTTAGCAAAATGAACCGTCTTTCATAATTTCCTATACCGAATTCTCAGGATATTGAGTTAGGTTATGAATCTCCTATCTTAAAATTTACTTAATCAGGTTTTCGGTTATTCCATAATCAACATGGAGTTCTTACAACTCTCTAACCCAAAGTGGGATGTTAATCTTAACTCCACCTGTCTCAAGGGAGGTAAACAGGGTAAATTTAGGAGGAGATAATCTAAGTACAAGGAGATTTCAGAGATTTTCCATATCTCAAGCTCTAGTTCATCCATCGCTGCTCGTGTCGAATAAGTGACACATTTATGTTACTAGTCCACGAATTCCTTAATCGGGAATATTTACTTGGACAATTATATTATGGATATTTTCTTTGAATGCTACTAGTCGACATTAGTACAATATGACCATTGGGATATCTCAGGAGTTCCATGCATTAAACCTCCATACTGATCAGGCATGGAAGCAATCTATGGGACACACTAGGATACGCCAATCCTCATATGACACTTTCATCAAACATAGTTTGGCATTCGCAGGCGATAGAAAACAATGAGAAATAATTAAAATAATATACGTTGTCGTACTCTATGCAAAGAAAGAGTGCTCTTAGATTTTCGGAAAGATTCCTTTATAAGGATGACTGTTGTGATTTTCTCGAATCACATTTGTCAAGAGTGCTAACACGTTCCTAAGTGTTAACAAGGATCTGAATCCCTTGAGTAGGTTTCACCATCTTGGCCGTGTAGGCTAGGTTTCACCTTTAAGATTCTTTTTAAAATGCATACTGATAGGGAAGGAAGGATATTTGTTTCATTCAGGATTTTTATCATAAATCCTAACTCATAAGTTAATAATAGCACAAATGGCCTAGTCGCGTAGACAAGTTAAATTTATAAGCCATGATTTCAGAGAATCGTGGTATTAAGGTTTGAATCGAAGTTCATTACCTTTTCCTGACAGGGAGCTGTAGGCTACCACTGTCTTTTGTCTCAGAGGACATCAACTATAGCCCGTAGGCACCTCCCTTCTAAGGGATGTTTATTACGGAATTGCCCCTTAGGGAAAATTCATTAACCATGGTAAGCAGAGACCATATTTGGTTAATTTATTAATCATATAGATTTAGGATTTCTATTATAGTTTATCCTAATTAACAGTTTTATTAGTGGCACTCAATGGCCTGGTCACATGGACAATTATAAATTATAAGCTTATGATTTCAGAGAATCAAAGCATGAAAGTATACTGGCACAAATGGCCTGGTCACAAAGGACAATTTTTAAATTATAAGCCATGATTTCAGAGAATCAAGGTCTTTAAGTATATTAGCACAACTGGCTTAGTCACAAGGACATATATAATTTATAAGCTATGATTCAGAGAATCAAAGCATGAAGGTATATTGGCACAATAGGCCTAGTCACGAGGACAATTTTAAATTATATGCTAGGATTTCAGAGAATCAAAGCATTTGAGGTTTGAACCTAGTTCATTACCTTTATCTGACAGGGAGTCATAGCTACCACTGTATTTTGGCTCATGTAGAAATGAGCAAGGCCCGTAGGCACTATATTACCACGTATGGTTAAAATATGATCATCTTAATTGATGACGTAAACCCAGGATTCAGGGATCATTAAACTGGGTTAGGAATCTTTTGAAGAATCCCAAATAAAAATGACGTGTGTGATTTTTAATTGAATCACATCTGCCAGGAGTGTTAACATGTTTTAAGATGTTAACAGGGATTTGAATCTTTTAAACAGGTCTTACCATCTTGGCCCGGTCTTATAATTGACCCTAAGGCTAGGTTTCACACTTAAGATTCTTAATTTAATTAACGCTGAACAATTTTTAAATTGAGGTGTTAATATTGATCTGAATCTAATTATGGAACTACCATCTTGGCCTGGTCTTAAAATGACACGTGACTAGGTCTTGTCCTTTTTAGATTTTGCCATTTTATTATAATGGTAGATCTTGCAAAAAGGAAATGTTATTTTCCATTTATTTAATATTTCTTGTTTAGAATGAAAGTTTAAACTTAATCATTCCACTATATAAAATAAAAGTATAAAGTTGCCCTAAGCGGGACTTAAAAGGAATAATATGTCCTCGGAGGGACTGAAAGATAATTATGTCCTTATAAGGACTATTGAGGAAACGATTTTTCAGCAAAGGAGTTTCTTCTTCATTCAATTCCTGAATGCTTTCTCCTTGGTTGCACGTCTCATCTTGGTCGCTGTACGAAGCTCAGCATTTCAAGGCTCCGGGTGTGGAGAATCCCCAGTTCAGCTTCCTCGCTTGGCGACGTATCCAATAACAATTTTGAAAGTAAAATTTCTAGATTAGGATTTGAGAATATTCCTAAGTTAAGTCTAGACTCAGAAGTTTAGAATTATGCAGTTGTGTAACTGAGATTAAACACTAAGGCTAGTGTTTAATTCGCTCAGTGTTGGCTCTGATACCAACCTGTCACACCCCGGATTTTCCACGTGTCACCGGTGGGCCCGGTGGGGAGTATCGTGACGTCATGGTTGGCAACATAATAGTCAAACAACACAATATATATGAATGCACAGCGGAAGCAAAGGATATTTATTATTACATTCCGAATATAACGTAATATCAAAGTATTACAACGGAAAGTAAAGGATCCACAGGCGGATCTTAAAACATATCATTTGTTCAACAGACTTTAGACGCCTAGAACTTGCAATATTCCTTATTAGCGCCCTGAGCTTCCAGCCAATTACGTTCAGTACCTGTCACTTAACCCTTTTGGAAAATACGTCAGTTTTCACTGGTAAATACACTCAACCGACTCATTTTGAAAAGAGTTTAAGAAAATTGATTTAGATGCACTAGGCACAAAACCTTTTGACACTTCGATTAAAATGCACAGAGGCAAAATTAACCTTTTATAACTTGGGAAAATTATTTGTATATAATCTTGTATACAGTTTTACTTATTTGTCGTCCGTTAGGGCCGGTTTGTAGGGCCGGACTAGATTAACAGACACGCCACAGGTATAATGCCCACGGGCTATCATCCCCTAAGTGGATTACCAGTTCCGGTATAACCCACAGGGATGATACCTCGGAGTGGATTACCAGTTTTTACATAATGCAGCTGCCAGGTGTATGCCTACACCCCGTGCTTAGGTCGTGGCCATTTCGTAAAATGATGCCAAGGATATCCGGGACATGGTCATTAACCCCCAAGGGCCATACATCAAATAATACAGAATAAAACGAGTTATGTAATACATTAATCACAATCCGATTTAAATGTCTACATACCCGACCAAGCGGTACTTTTATAGTACCGTATCCCAAGCCCGTATAGGGAAAATAAGTTAAGAGTATTTACCTGAGCTAGCTCCTGTCTTAAATAGCAAGAATCTAATAACTCAGCCGTATTCACTTAAGTAAGCGTAGGTACCATTTACTGAAATGCTCTAGTCTGGAATGATGGTATAAATAATTAATTAGAATGCTAACGGGTCTTTAATTAAGCCTAAGCTTAGACCGATTAGTCTTAAGGAAATATACGGTTCTTACGCACGATTTTAAGCGAAGACCGGAATAGAATGTGTTTCTGACCCGACAAGTTTGAAGACTTGTTTAATATGGGTTCATTATTGACATTCTAGATTTTGAGATAAAACCGATAAGGTTTGACCCGTTTCGGCTAACTTATATAAACTAGTTATATAAACCGATCCGAACGCGAATAACGCGTAACGGGTAACCGAATAGGTCACGAACAGGTTTCCTAAGTTAATATGCCTTAAATATGTTGTGATATCAGTAGGATACCTTCCATTATGCCCAAAACGAGTTTAATCTCAATTTAAGCCCCGTAGGGGTATTTTGGTCATTTACCTAAGGCATATATACTACCTGTCATACAACTACTCGAACGATGTGACCATAAGGTCACTTAATGTGTTTGGTCGGATCCTAATGATCGACCAAACGGGTCGGGTTCGAAAGTATAAGCGATTGTTTAGATCGCTTACCTTTACGACCCTATATAAGCACTAAACTAAAAGTGACGAGCTAAGCATGTTGAAACATGCTTAACTAAGTTAGAAAACAAGTTTGGTATCAAAACAAACGGTTTTGATACCCATAAGTAGTTTGGTTACAAAATACGCAAGAATACGTATTCTGGCCGAAACTACGGCTCGTCACTGAGCCTAGATAACGTGGTAATCAGTAGGTATAGTCACTAGGGACTATAACCATCGTGATCACGCTCACGTTATGAAGTTCAAACGAACTTCGCATCGACCATAAACTGGTCAATGCAGAAAGTCAAACAAAGTTTGACTTTCGGACTCGAAAAGCGATAAAAGAACGAAAGAATACTTACGAAGGGTCCCCGCTAGTAAATCTTGATCGAATAGCTCAGGTATGAAGCAATGGCTTCAACTTAGAGCTCTAGGATCAGATTTGTGGGTTTTAACAATGAAAGGCATGGGGTATTTATAGTTTTCGGTCCACCGTTAGGATCATTTCTTGGAGAAGAGGGCACGATCAAGGCCGTACACTTGTCGGGAAGTTGTGGTGCCTAAATTGCCACTAACCATAAGGTATCAACACTTGGCAAGGGATTAGGAAGTGGTTAACAGCTGAAAACAGGCTGTTACATACTCTGCATCTGGTCTGGAGACCCCTAGCGCACCGCTACGCTAAAAGTGTAGCGCACCGCTAGGCTTAAGTTTGGCAGATTTTCACTTTTGGTCCCTGTCATGCATTCAGCCCATTTTCGACACGTTTAAGGCCCGTTAACCCCATTTCAAAGCTCTAAAATGAAGTTAAAGTATAGGGAACTTAAAATGTGTTCAAAAATATCTCGGATGTCGGTTCGTTTGGCCGTACGAACGCGATGTTCGCTTAATTACGACGGAATGCGCATAAGCGCGAAAAACGAACCAAATGACGCGACGAATGGATTTTTCTTAAGGCGAACACTAAAATATAATGTAGTCATGCTTACATAAATTTTTGGATGTCCGGATGTATTCAGAACGTATGTTATGCGCGAAAATGCAAACTTATGCACTTTTTGACGCTTTTAGTCCCTGATCCTTCTACACTTGATCTTATCATGACTTCTTGCACTTTGAGCCCTCTAACTTGACTTTTAAGGACCTTAAGACATAACCAAACTTTGTTAAGTCCTTGGGTAACTTTATGGTTACCTGAAAAGTCATAAATTTCAACGTTGACGCTTTTAACCCCTCGCACACGAATTTGATCATAACTTTCTCATACGATAACGAAACTTTATGAAATTTATATCGTGCATTCTAGTGAGCATAATTAACCGTTACAAAGCTTCGGGTTTGTCAAAAGGTCACTCAGAGGTATATTTTGAACATGTTGACACATTTAACCCCTGTAGTTTGTAATCTCTCACTTTTTGCTTCGTATGATCCATGATTCATTCTTTTGAAGGTATGAGCATCATGTAGGGTTAATGTACAACATATTTATTCACTGTTGACATTTAGAACTCGTATTTTCATATACTTTCCATGTTTGTCAACTCTAGTCCTTTTATAACATTCTTTCACACGTTCAAACTTTATGACACGTGTCAACACATTATAGGACGTGAATTTTCGAGGTGTTACAGTTCAATAAGTGTATCCCACACAAAGGCGGCTTAATGAAGATTCGGTTGATTGTTATTACATTAGAACGTGCCCGATGTTGTTGGTAAGTTTTCAATTGAGTTTTTACTTTAACCACTAGATTTGGCATATTAGTTTGGATCCATATAGGCTCGTATGAATTTTATAGTTATGTGGCATTTGATTGTCTTATGAGAGGTTCGGGTTTAATCCGTCACCAAAACTGATATACGCATCTTAATTTCCGAACTCTTATTTCAATAATATAGCCACATGACTGTTTAGAATTGAAAATATTAATAAAAATAATAATAGTAATTAATTTTGATATACATACATATTCTTTAGTGGTTTATAATACTAGCTTATTAACGTTTTAATGAAATTATTGTTCCGATGATACTATATTGTAATTAATTAATGGGACTGTAATAATTTTATATTCGGTTGAGGTTGGACAACATAATTACAAGCCATATCAATGTTTGTTTATTACCATACATGTTATTTTGTAAAATTTTAATAGTATTTGATTTGATCATTACTATACATGTTATTTTGTTTTAGTAATGCAAATAAGTGTTTAATCATAGTTTAGTGATGCAAATAACTGTTTAATCATAAAAATATATAAATTGAATTATGTATGCTTGTGATTTAAGGCTAGTGATTTTATTTATGTTATTAATTAGTATGGTTAATGTGATTTTTTTAAGATATTTTATTAAGTTACTATTTTGGCATACATAAAGTTTATATTCTTTGTTTTATGTTGAAAGCAAGTATTTGTGGAATATATGGTGAATGTTGATGATAAACTAACCATCTAAATATTTGATATAATTAATTTGCTATGAAATTATTTACTAAAAATATATGGTTCAGATTTAGTTGTTATTTCTATTCTTAGAAAATTGGTTTTAAGATTACTTTATGGCTTATGTAATTGGCTGGTACATAGAAAATTATTCTTAATCTATTTGTCTTGTTTGTACATCAATAACACGTGCCTTAAATGATAAGAATGATCAAACCATATTTACATATTCAAAGTCGATATGAGCTTTTATTATACGTAAAGTGCATTATTTAAATTGTCGATTCATGAACCAACACTATTTTGTAACATGTGTTAACTGAATTGCATAATATTTCAATATCAACTAAATCAACTAAGATGTTGATAATTGTGTATGATATTATCACATATTATTTTGTGTAAGTAATAGGTTTCTTTATTTCGTATTGAATATATTTTATAGATGTTTTTATTTTTTTATCTGAGAGCAACAAATATTTTATATAAGATATGCATGTGATTGGTTATGCCATGATAAGTTAATGCATAATTTATATATTTTTCTTGAATGAATTGACATATTATTATTTCATAAGGTTTTATTATAACCTTATTTTATTTGATAACATGTTATAATGATATGTATTGATTGATTTAACTTTGTAGTATATGTCATCTATATGCTATATATTGTTTGTATGAAGATATTATTGGATAAGTTAAGCAAATTAAAAAACCAAAATTTGTGGTTTATCAAATCTCATAAATTATTATAAATACGTTCAGGTATGACATTCAAAGTGTGTCATACTGTCGCAACCCCCGATCCCTAATCCCCGGGAACGGGCTGCCGCGAGTCAGTTTCGGTGGTATCGCGTATTGTCTAATTTGGCAGCGGAATTTTTCATCAGGACCGTAGTTATGAAATATTGAATCAGAGTAAAATACCACATTACCCATGGGATAAAACCCAGGTTTTCATTACACACACTTTCATAGGAATAAATCCTATTTTATTCAATAAAAACATCTATTTTATTTTAAGTAACTTTATTGCCACTTTTCCAAGCCTTCAGTGCTGTCCAGCTGGCTTCTATTTGGCTTTCACAGTTTGTTACCTGAAACGCGTTTTAAAAACATTTGTCAGTGGGAAATACTGGTGAGTGAATCCCAGTTTAATCAAGTTTAAATAAAAACCATTTTCACAGTATTGAGGGCGATCTCGCAATTACATTTGTTTCCAAGTTATAACAATTAACATCCATGGTACTGTCAGACCCGACTTATGGAAATGTTACTCCTTGACTAGGTGGTAACAAATTTTGTATACAAAACCCCAACATACTCATGATAATTGTATTCTTACAAATACTCAATAACTGCTTAATATATAATTAATTAAGTGATGTTTTGTAAAAACAATTTGTAAAAAGGAGATTACTCACATTGCTGTCTTAGATTTTCCGTAAGGGTTTCCTGAGAATTATCTATAATTTACACAAATGCACACGCGTTAGTATAATAACCCATTTTAACATTAGTAATACCTTCCCCGAGATGGCATTCCAACGACTACGTCGAGCAGAACCACGACAGCCGTTACGGAACCCTAGATCAATCGGACAGCGTATCTAATACGTATCCAGGGGTCATAATACTTACAACGGAGCAGAACTTCGCTAATTAGGGGGGTATTAGACCCGACTATAGCTTATATTATCAGAAATTCATTGAGAGAGAATTGAATTTGAGCGACGTAAACTGAAGGCCCAAGCTCCAGCTTTATAGGAGCTGAGTTTGGGTTTCTCGCGGCCCGCGTAAGAGTAGCCAAGGGGCTACGCGGCCCGCGTCAACCCTGGGTCAACGTCCTAGCTTGTCCGGGTCACTATCTAGCTTCGACATGTGTTGGGCCACGCGGCCGCACCGGGCTGCGCCACCTTTTAAGTTAACGCGGCCCGCGTAAGCTTAAGGGATGGCTTACGCGGCTCGCCTAAACCCCAAAATTCAATTTTTAATTATTTTTTTATTAATATTTAGGGTATTCGGGGTCCGTTTTCACGTATGGGGTGTATTTTTGGACATATTGGGATATTTTAAAATATATTAGGGTGTCGGAAATAATTCGAGGGTGTCGGTTTTCTTGAGGATTGTTATACATACTCTCTGAAAGGTCGTCATATGTTGACCAATAAATCTTATACGAGTCGGTCATGTAAGTTTTTCTCAAATTATATATTAATGAGAAAATAAGATTGTTTTTAAGGAAAAACAAGATAAAGTTTTCCATTTGTCACACCTGAGATATACTCTTGAATTAGCAATATCAAATAAAAAGTTTGAAATGATTTCATATAATGAAAAGCTATGAAGAATTTTTTGGCTTCCTTCATTCTTCAAAGTGAATGTGACTATATATTGATTATTGTGATCATGGGCATAACTGAAAAAATGGTATGATGATCAAATTAATAATGAAATCGATTATAAAAAAAAGTGTAATTATGGTCATGTTAATAACGAGATAGACCACCAAAAGAGGCGAATAAAGAGAGTGATCATATGAGAATAAAGTGTTGAAAGTTTGAGTTGCTAATACGATGTTGTCTCGTATTTTATATGTTTAGTATACAAACAGTGTGCACATAAAACATAGTGCAAGTAATACATATATGATCATATGCTCATAAAGTAGCAATATTATTAAAGAATATTCAAGGTTGTTACCAGAATAAAAGTTGTGTGGAGCTATGCATTCCCTAAAGTGAATGTAATGATATAACGATTAGTAAAAGGTCACAATCATGTAATAACAAAGGAAATTGTAATGATGCCACCATGAATGTTGTATGATTATTCCTTGAATAAAATGTGATGATATAATAATTGGTGCAAAGATTGTGATCATGGTAATTGAGGAATGATGCTCATGTAATGAGATCAACCATGTTTATATTGCGATGACTATAAAACGATCGTTATAAAGGTCATGATCATGGTAAATGAGGAAACTGTAATGATCCTCAACCATGTTTTTATTGAAATCGACCACAAGAAGTGGCAATATAATGAAGTGATTATACGAGAATAAAATATGGAAAACATGTTATAATATGAATGACTGAAATAATAATTGTTATTCTCTTGTATTTTCTATTTGTGTATTGAACAAACACGAGTGCAACTAAAAGCATATATGATGATCATAAATCTGAAGTTTATGGTTCATAATCATTTAATGATTGGCATGACCGGTTAGACCATACCGAGTCTAGATGATGTGAAAAACATCAAAGAACTAGAAGATTCTTCATGGTACTTACACATGCAGTATTTGTTCTCAATGGAAGTTAATGATATACCAACTAAAGTGTGGTTTAGATCCCTAAATATTTTGGAGATCATAAAGGAATATGTGTATCCCGACATGATACCATTTAGTATTCTGAAATCGATGCATCGTCTAAATGGTTATCAAATCCACAACCTGAAGCTTGTGTGATTGTGGCTTAGCTAATGTGATAGCAAGCATATTAATCCAGATTACTATTGGTTACAAAGCCAATGATCACGAGAGGAGCAAAAGTTCATTTAGGTACATGTAATTTTATATATAGTACCATCAATTCACATCAAGCCAATAAGTTATAGTTCTCCCCTATACAGTTGGTTTTTGGTCAGGAACCAAAGATGTCTCATCAAAGATTTTGGTTGTGCGACATATATTGAAACTCATCCACCACACCACACAAAGATGGGACTTCTAAAAAGTTTGAGAATATATTGGATATAAATAATCATCTATGATTGAATACTTAAAGCCATTAGTGAGAAATTTGTTTATGGCTCATTGGTTTTCACTTTAGTGAATGAATGTTCCCAATATTAGGGGGAGATAACAAGCAGTTTTGAAAGTGAAAAGTGAAATGAATTATCATGTCATCTTGATCCTCAGACTATAAACTATGAACTAGAAGTTTAAAGTATAATTCATTTATCAATATTAAAGAACAAATTACCAGACAAGTTCACTGACCTAAATAGAGTGACTAAGTAAGTCATATAATCAACTGCTTATGCTCCAGTTATATTTGTGTCCCAAGAGGACAACCACATATTTTGTAATGAGTCTATTGCACACCTGAAGCGTGGTAGACTAGTTGATTCCAATAATAAAATTCCTCGAAAATTGGAGCAAGTAATTAAGATGGTCAAGTCGAGGTTATAGTAATAAGATCCCCTGAAGGGACAATAGACATGATGGTTCAAGAAGAACCTCAGGTACCTGAAAATAAAGAGATCTCGCTAAGTTGTATCATGTCTAAGATATGTATGGAATCGAAATAAAAATCGACGTCGTTATACTTTTTGTATATAATGTAGCGCTTAAAATGATTAAATGATGAGGATCAAGATTTAAGATCTGCCTATGAATGAATATTAAGAAATGATTGGCCAAAATAGAAAGACGCAAATAAGGCAGAGTTTAGTTCTCTAATGAAATGGAAAGTTTCTGGAACACCAGTCCATACAACTGAAGTTGTAAAATATGTTGGATACAAATGTTTCTTTTACACGAATCATGTGAAAAAATCATTAAATATGTGATATAAGTCAAAATTGGTGGCACAAGAATTTTTGCAAAGACTTATGACTGATTATGATGAGATGTATTCTCCCGTGGTGGATGTTTTGACTTTCCAATATCTTATTAGTCTGGTAATATATAAAAGAGAATTGACATGCGTCTTATGAAAGTTATGTATCACTTGATACTAAGTCATATAAAATAAGTTCTCGAGAATATTATGATTATTATATAAATTCAGATCTGAATACATATATATGTTGTATATGTTATTGATTTGAATATAATTGGAACTCCCCATAAGTATCCTAAAGCATTTGAGTGCTTAAGAGGTTAATTGAAACACCTTATGGATGTAATTATAGTGCACCAATACTCCAATAAACATACATAGAAAATGAGTATCTAGTTATTATGGCATCTCAATGTACACTGTGTACAAACATAGTACAATATGAATTTTGGAGATAAAAGCAAGTGTTCTTGATATTTTTGCATATGATAAAGATATCTATTTTTTAAAAGGGCAAGTTTATATAGCAAAACTTCTAAGAGTGAAAGCACATGCATATTTGGATAAGATGGAAAGAATTCCCTCATGTATTGATAATGCTAGAAGCATTAATGATGTCAAAACCTCAAGAACGTACTATATCAAGTTCATAGAATATGTATGGACTAAAATAGTTAGATCGAGTGTTATACAACTCGAGATATTTGCATAAAGAAGGATATAAGTTTGATTAAATTAGCCATGTTTTATCGACGTTCTACTTTTAAAAGTTCACTATAATCGCAGTTTACAGTGATGATGTCTAGGCATCATCGAGAGAAATTGTCGAGCTTTTAGAGGGAGAATTTTTGAATGACCTTGACACGGTCTAATTATTACTCGAACTGCAGTTCGCATATATGGGTTAATTATATTTTACCAATCCCCCAAGTACATCTAGAAGATGATGTTTGGATATTTAGTATGGACATAGTTGAACCTTAAAGTATGTTAAAGGTTGTTAAGTCATTTGTTATAAGAAATGCCTATTATCATCTCCTATCAAAGTAGAGATTCTCATTATAGAAGTACCATCGTTAAATGCATAAGTGCATTGATATGTTTTGCTAGCTATGTATGGTTATAATATATTTCACTTGAGCTTATTGTCATGATATTACCTGTGTCAAGCGAAGAGACATTGGAATGAGTTCAAAGAAACATTTCAGGTATAAACGATATTTGATTATATTTTACTAACCCATCAAAACAAGTTTGGTTAGTCTTGTAGATGCAGGAATGTAACGAAACACAGTCATGGACATATGATAATTTTTGGAAAGAGGCACCTAAAATCTCGTTAGAAGATTATACAACATTGCTCAACATAAAGGATTGCACATTAAGGGATCAAGCAACAAATCATTCGCTACAAAGGCTTTATTAGACTTTCAAGGAAGATGGACACATGTCACTTAAAGGATACATGTTAAAATGAGGGGGAGACTTATTCAAGTTGCACTATTTTTCCCTTGACTAAGTTTTGTCCCATTGGGTTTTCTTAGTAAAGGTTTTTAATGAGGCAACATATCTGATCCAAAAGTATCAGGGGGAGAAAATGCGCGCTGCACTCTTTTTCCCTTAGCTGAGGTTTTGTCCCACTGGGTTTTCCTAGCAAGGTTTTTAACGAGGCATCATCACCAAGCGTACTAAAGAATAGTATATAATGTGGATAGTCAAGGGGGAGTGTTATGAATGTATCCATTATGTGGTAATTATCCACATCTATAACTCCTATCCCTTTAGTGCATCCATTATGTAGTGACTATCCACCTCTATAACTCCTATCTCTTTAGTTACTATTGTACTAATGTAAAGGCCTATATATAATGGCATTTGTATATGATGTTGAAATCAATCAATAAGAAATCCATCTCCCATTCTCCCATTCTTCCATATATATTGCTAGTAGGTCGTTGTTTTACAACATAAACTTAATAAAAAAACATAGACTTAAATAATTTGATGCTTCTTCATGATGTCGGTTTGTAGCTTTTTCAACATCGAACATTTCGGCTCGGGATACTCAGCGACATCCATCATTATTATTTCCCATTCCTTGAGCCGGATCTTTTCATCGGAAATTCGGATTTTCTCATTGGACAATCGGACCTTTTCGCGTAACTTTTCTTCCGCCACACGAGTCTTTTCTTCGATGGCCCGCTCCTTCGCCTTCGCCTTTTGGGCCGACATGTCCGTGTACGTTTTAAAGTGTTCCATAAACTCGTCCATCTTCGGGTCCACCTTTTCCTTTTCTTTCCCCTTCGCCCGCTCCTTCTTTGATTTGTCCCGGCCCGGTGGACGCTCCGCTTCATGTATGGCGTATTCCTCTTCGTCAAACTCGGGGTCATCGTTTAAGTTTATGTGACACCTCGCGTCCGATCCACCGGCGCTAAAACTACCCGATTCCGATGTCCTTTGCCGCTTCGCCATCTCCACCTCGTTGGGAATCGGCGCCCATTTTGGGTGCACTCGCAAAACTTCCCACGCGCGAACGTGTGCGAACGAGGTATTACCATTGTTCTCCTTGTACTTCTCCAACGCCTTTTAAACATATCCTCGTCGCTCATGCCGCTACAACGCCCACTTGAATATATTTTATTATATTCTTCGCAAAACTTATTGATGAACCCGTTCATTTTTCATCAATTTGATGACACCGAGTCGATATCTCGATACGGGCCTTGGTCCATTAGCTCAAGGCTTCTTCTTCGATTGGCGTCCACGGTTTCACCTTTGGTTTTGACGGTTGCTCACCCACCACTTGCTTGCCTTTTCTTCGTTTGCCTTTTTCTTTTCGCGGTTGGGTTTCGGGAACAACTTCCACATCGTCGTCGGGTTCGGATTGTTGAACGGGTTGCGTCGGGATCGGTTGGGGTTGAACGGGTGGCGTCGGGTTCGGTTATAGATTAAAAGCACCCCGCATCATCATTTGTTGAAGGGCTTGATTTTGAGAGAATTGAGCGAATTGGTTCGGTGAGTGTTGGAATGAGGCAAAGGCGTTTGACGAATATTGAGATAATTTGTTCGGTTCGATCGTCGGATAATATCCCGGAACCAAGAAAACATTCGGTTGGGTCGGGTTGTTGGGGATGTTCGGGTTGTTCGGGTTGTTGAAGGGATCCATGGTAGAGTATAAGTTTATAAAAGTGGAAGATGATTTTATAAAAAATAAAGTGAGAGAGATGGGAAAATGGGGTTAAAATGGTGAATGGAGGTAAAAATGGATTTGAAATTTATTTATTTTAGATTTTTTACCGTTGCTTTTTATTTTAAAATGGATTTTTTTAATTTTAACGGTAACTTTTGAAAATGGGGCCCACTATTTCGGATCGTAGCCAACGTCTTATGCCGGACGGAGAGGACGGGACGGGGGGGGATTGTGTTCCGCCGACGCTGAACCTCACGGGGATGGGGACGGTCCCCATACCCAGCAGCCTAATATAGTGGATTACACGTGCTATGTGTTCAGTGTATTCTTTATAGGGTGTTTGGGGTTGAGTTTTGAAGGAGACTTTTAGATTATTGAGTTTTGAAATCGTAAATAATCAGTTTTGAGTGTTTTGGTAAAAAAATTAAAAAATTGATTATATGCGTTTAGAAAGTTACCAAAAGCAGTTCCTCCCCTACTGCAACAAAACGCAGTTTTCCAAAAATTGATTATTTGTGTTTAGAAAAGGATTTCACTGGTTTATTTTTTTAAATATATATATTTGCCAAATACTCAAATAGTTGATTATCTGATTATTGTGATATCAAGCAACATAATCAAATCCAAACACTATCTTTCAACATCACGTTTTGTTACAGTTAAATATCTGATTCAAATTATTTAAAACGCATAATCTATTTTCAAAACTCAACCCCAAGCACCCTCTTAACAGTAATTTTAACTCATTTAATTAATATATTTAAGTATTTTTTTCCCTTTATTTTTCAAATTAAATATTTATTATTATTATTACATGACAATTTGTAACACCCCGAAAACGGGTTTGGTAATCAAACTCCGTTAATACTAAAAGACGGGTAAAGTACCGTTAGTAGTAAAAATAAACCGGTAAATATTTGGAATTTAATAAGAAATCCTAATATTAAATACAAGCGAAGCAAAGTTTTAAGGAATTGAGTTTATAAGAGCCCGAGTTAACGGGACTTAAAATAAAACGGATTATAACTCCCGGGACCCACCAAGTAACTAGGAATATTAACCTAGTTAGTTAATGACTTGACATATTAGAACAAATATGGTTAAGATACTCTTTAAATAACTTGTGTAAAGTGGAGGGACTAGACATGGGCAAATGAATTAAAGTTTCAATTAAATCAAATATTAAACACAAAACACACACACATACGTGGTGTGTTCTGTGATTTCAACCAGACCAAGGAGGAGGTCTCAAGCTTCAACCCTAAAACACAGAAATTCATCAAATTGAAGGGGCAAATCAAGCCCGGATCGAAATCCAAGCATAGATTAGTGATCACCTCAGCAAAGGGATCATGAGGTATGCGAAATTTTACTATGTGGTTCTGTCTTAAATTTTAGATGAACTTGTGAGATTCGAATCTGAGCTTGCATGTTCGTTGTTTGGATGAAATTAGGGATGAAACTATGTCTAGGAGTAAACCCTAGTCATTTATTTGTTGAATTGATGTTCATGGTTGTGAATTCATGATCATACACTCATGTGTCAAGTGGGTTTTGTAGAATTATGCTAAAGACTAGGATTATCTTTGTTAACCTAGTGTATTTGAGCTTCATGAAGAAAAATCCAGAATTTTGATATAGAAATTTGACATGAACATGTGACATGATGCTTAAATCTTGGCTAAATAGTTAGTCAATAACTTGATTGTGAATTATATGAAATCATGCTCATTAGGTGTTTGATATAATGCTTAAGAGAAAAGAAATGTTGAAAATTCGGACTAAAAACGCATATTTGATTTGAGTGGCAAATTGTGCGTTAAGACTTATAAAAAGGGTTCTAAACGGATTGTGAATTGAACTCTTTAGGCGAGGATTCTGGATCGTCAAGTGGACAAGCCGGTGGAAATACGAGTTTGAAAAGGATGCTTAAAAGGTACGTAACTACGATTCCGTTACGTTATGCTTGATTTCGTATTCTCGCTAGTAGACCTTAAATTAGCATAATACATGAAATTGGCATTTAGTTGAAGTGACGAAGATCACTAGGTAAATAACGGGTCAAAAGGTGAATTTATCACCCTTTGACAATATCGACTAATGGTTTGTCGAGCTACGTGTTTATAGGAATAAATATCAAATGGATACGCACATCGCTATTGCTTAGCGGCTACTAAGTCAAGGTATTGCAACGGGTCAATTATATTGATCCGAGCCAGGTATGTATAATGATTCAACTCATCATGTAGAACTTGAGATTCTATAAGAGTTAGACAAGGTTAAAATATAGTTATTCGATTATCTTTTAGGTAAACCGAATAAATTGAGTTATAATTATGGTGTTTTAAAAAGCACATGGGTTTATAAACAAGATTATAGTAAAAGGTCGGATTTTGGGCCAAACAAGTATTTAAAAGTTCCTTTGTAGTAAAAGAAGTATGAAAATTGACCAAATTGCCCTTGTAAGCTAATTCGAACGAACGACCCTTGCAAGAGGTTTGAAAACGAGTTTTATGAGTAAATAAATACTTAGAATAAGAAAAGATAGTGACAGATGTAAATTCTTGGGTCGAATGACTTTATATGAGTCTTTGCCGTAAAAAGATAATTCGAGGGGTAAAATCCGAAACATATAGATATCCACATTAAATTCAACACACATATAGTTGTGGTGGAAGACTACTTGATAAGAAATGTAGGAGTAAGATGCTAGAAATGTATGAAAGCGAGTTCAAGTTCTAAAGTGCTTAAATGCCCTTAACGGGTCAAAATAAGCATACGAGTGAAAACGTATTTAAATTGTGTGAGAAATCTGTGATTAGAACCTAACATGGTAGATAACTTTAATTTGAAGAGGTGCATGTGAAATAGGGATTAAACAAATATGTTTGTTTGATAAAATGCATAAACGGATTAAAATTTGGTAAGACGGCAAGGAGTCGAAGACTTAGAAGTCCCAAATTTTATTATGTAGGATGTTGGATTTTAACTCCATTTGATGGAGGATTAAATTACAATCATGTAGGAAGAAACGGTAGGTCAAACGGACAAGCGGATTGAAAGATACGAAAGTTTTCGTGTCAAAAACGGCAAAAAGGGAAAGGGCTGATGAATGGGCCACCGTAACTTACGGTGGGCACCGTAAGTTACGGTGGGGCAAAAATCCTTACGGTAGATACCTCCTGAGTTACGGTGGGGGCACTGTAAACCGTGGGCCAGATTTGAGTTCTTGTTTCGGGGATCAAGATATAAATGTTGGAATTTCCTGATTTTTTCTTTAATTTGATTATTCGACCCTATCTTCCTTGTTGTATTAGTTATGTAATTATCAAAACTGACTTTTAAGTTGGTTTTGAACACAGGTGAATGTTGAAAGCCCCGGATGAAGATCAAGCGACAAGCAAGAACCGAACACGCGTTAAATGAAGCTTCCGCAAGTTGTTTCGTCGTTATTCTAAAAACGGCGAATTAAATCACATTATGTTGTATCACTTTAAATTGTAAAAGTTTTTAATAAACCAGTATTTTAGCATTAATGTTTAGATATAAATACTTGGTAATTGTGATTATTTACGAAAATCGCTAAATAAATTTATGGTTGTTACAAGTTAGTATCAGAGCCTTGGTTTAAGAGATTCAAGTATGGTGGGAAAACTATGCTTGGACTTAAACCTTATGCTCTTGATAAAGATCGGTGTTCGGTTCAAGGCTTGATCGCAAATCCGGTAAGTACAAGTATGTTAATGGTCTAGTACGATTAAAATGTTATGAACAACACATAGGGTATCGTGTAATACACGTTACACCAACGAAAATGATTAGTATAGTTAACAAAATCACGTAGAGTAAAAAGCTTTGTATTACAATATGTGCATTTATTAATGTTGAAATTACTAACTTTTGTGAATGTCTTAATTGAAGGACAGTTGCATTTAAAGATGACAAGGGTTGAACAAATTACGGATATGATAGAGGAACGATCCGAAGTATGACAAGAGGAGCATGCTCACCAAGGACTAAATCGTGTAACGACCGCGAACAAGGTTAATGGCAAGGAACGCCCGTCGGGGCAAGCATTACCAGGTGCACACTTTTAAATATAATCGCACAAATAGCAATATGCAATATGCAATAAACATGTAGTGAATGATTGTTGCATATGTAAATTAGAAACTTGGAAAACCTGAATAGAATACCTATCCGGGATATTGTTTCCAAGAAAAACGAATAGAGGCATTACTTACATGGGGTGTAATGTGAAAATTATAAAAAGGTCATGTATATCAGGTGTTGATAGCTTACTCTGGCCAAGTAAGTAGTGAACACGTGGTACCATGAACTTCTTATGATGGACACATTTATGTCCGATGTAGTAAGGGTGGGGTGAATGGGACTAACTTAAATGGTACCCAAATGAATCAAATAAGTAAGATGTTTGATAGTAAACGTAAACGTAAGTCGGATGACGGAAGCGTATTACGTAAGAATAACGAGCCCGAGAGAAGGGACAAAGATAAAAAAAAAATAATAATAAAATAAAAAATAAATAAATAAATACAGACCGATCAATAGGAATGCTAAGGCATGGGGGTAAAAGTTTGACTGTCACAAGTGATGAAATTCACAAGGACAAGTCAAACGAATTGAATAAAGGATAAATGACTTGATTGAATAAAAGCGATGGATCTCGCTAAGACGACCAAATAAATTAAAATAACGTCTAAAACCATATAAGAATGATTACTTGAAAATGATTACGGTAAAGATACCCGATAAATGGGTAGGATTTGGAAAGAATGCGTAAACCAAGAGACGGGAACGCGAAATAGAAATTCAAAAGACTCGGAATATGAGTCATGACAAAAAGACAATGAGAAGTTGCAAACGGAAATGTTAATAACTACGCTCAACTATTTTAAAGTTGAACGGGTCGAATAAAGAATGGAGTTTGATGTTCACAAGTGATGAAATTTCACACGAACAAGTCAAACGAGATAAATAAGGTATAAAAAAACTTGGCAGTGCAAGTAAGCGCAAACTGAATAATGGAAGCGCGAAACATTAATGAACCTACGTGATGGGTCATTAAGGAATATATATAGGAAAAACGCAAATTAGCGAAACAAAAAAAAAGTAAAAAACACTAAGATAAAGAACCCGGGTAATGGGTCGTAAAGAAGTATAGGTAAGAACCGGGTAACGGTAAGTGTAGGACAAACCGACGTGTAAATGACGTTAGAAGTCATAAAGTAGGAAAATTGTCCGGAAAAAAACAATTGTAGCCACGAAACTACAATCAAGGTTAACGGAACCTAAGCTTGAAACCAAATGATTCTTCGAACAAAAACAGGGTGCCTTGACACCACACATGAGTAAGGAGTGATCTACGGGATCAACATAACCTTTAGGGTTATAAACAAATGAAAGGTCTACGAGACTAAAATGACCCACAGGTCATGAGCAGAAAGAAATTATAAGGACTTCGCCCTAAAGAGGTGAAAGTCTAATCAAAATAGCCCATAAGGCTAAGTGATAAAACCCACGGGTTAATTAGATAAAGCAAGGGAATCAGTTGAGAATCCCCGCATAAAACTAAGACTGTAAAAGAATAAATTATGGACTGTCAATATCCATAATTCTGACAAAAGTTAAAGAGAAGATCCTAAAACTAAAACTTTGGTTTTAGTAAGAAATAACGTTTTTACAAATATAAATTCTGATAGGAATTTAAATAGTAAGCATGAAGGATACAAGTCTTGACACTAATAAGCGCAAGACGATATATTCGAAAAAGTGATGTTTTCGAAAAATAAAAGGTTGATATGAATTAAATATGATGTGACACGATCACGGTCAAGAAATGCAATGTGAGGTAGAATCACATTATAACTAAGCGAGCGGTAGAAATAACTGGACTAATAAGTCTAGTTAGTGAGACCGGTTAAGGTCAGCAATTCAAATCAAGAAATTTGGTTTGCTTGTAAGCGGTTGATTCGGTATAACTGAACCGAATAAATAAATTTGAAAACAAAAGAATTTGTTGCTAAAAGTGAAAGATTTCACTAAAGACCTTTAAACGGGTCAAAGTAACGGATTCATAAAGAATTCGATAGTATATGAAAGCGATGGATATCGCTAAGTTAACTAAACTAGTGGACATAACGAGATTACGTTATTTCAAGTTGCACTATGTCGTATGAGATGCGTAGACAATTAGTGACCAAAAAAAGATGTTACCATACTTATCTGGTAATACTAACAATTGGTTAAAAGTATAAGTAATGTTTAAAAGAATTCTCGGATCAAATACACTGAGTTTAAACTCAATGAATTATGTAAGAAAAGGTTTCGGGGACGAAACCTCTCTAAGGGGGGTAGACTTGTAACACCCTGAAAACGGGTTTGGTAATCAAACTCCGTTAATACTAAAAGACGGGTAAAGTACCGTTAGTAGTAAAAATAACCCGGTAAATATTTAGAATTTAATAAGAAATCCTAATATTAAATACAAGCGAAGCAAAGTTTTAAGGAATTGAGTTTATAAGAGTCCGAGTTAACGGGACTTAAAATAAAACGGATTATAACTCCCGGGACCCACCAAGTAACTAGGAATATTAACCTAGTTAGTTAATGTCTTGACATAGTAGAACAAATATGGTTAAGATACTCTTTAAATAACTTGTGTAAAGTGGAGGGACTAGACATGGGCAAATGAATTAAAGTTTCAATTAAATCAAATATTAAACACAAAACAAACACACATACGTGGTGCGTTCTGCGATTTCAACCAGACCAAGGAGGAAGTCTCAAGCTTCAACCCTAAAACACATAAATTCATCAAATTGAAGGGGCAAATCAATCCCGAATCGAAATCCAAGCATAGATTAGTGATCACCTCAGCAAAGGGATCATGAGGTATGCGAAATTTTACTATGTGGTTCTATCTTAAATTTTAGATGAACTTGTGAGATTCGAATCTGAACTTGCATGTTCGTTGTTTGGATGAAATTAGGGATGAAACTATGTCTAGGAGTAAACCCTAGTCATTTATTTGTTGAATTGATGTTCATGGTTGTGAATTCATGATCATACACTCATGTGTCAAGTGGGTTTTGTAGAATTATGCTAAAGACTAGGATTATCTTTGTTAACCTAGTGTATTTGAGCTTCATGAAGAAAAATCCAGAATTTTGATATAGAAATTTGACATGAACATGTGACATGATGCTTAAATCTTGGCTAAATAGTTAGTCAATAACTTGATTGTGAATTATATGAAATCATGCTCATTAGGTGTTTGATATAATGCTTAAGAGAAAAGAAATGTTGAAAATTCGGACTAAAAACGCATATTTGATTTGAGTGGCAAATTGTGCGTTAAGACTTATAAAAAGGGTTCTAAACGGATTGTGAATTGAACTCTTTAGGCGAGGATTCCGGATCGTCAAGTGGACAAGCCGGTGGAAATACGAGTTTGAAAAGGATGCTTAAAAGGTACGTAACTACGATTCCGTTACGTTATGCTTGATTTCGTATTCTCGCTAGTAGACCTTAAATTAGCATAATACATGAAATTGGCATTTAGTTGAAGTGACGAAGATCACTAGGTAAATAACAGGTCAAAAGGTGAATTTATCACCCTTTGACAATATCGACTAATGGTTTGTCGAGCTACGTGTTTATAGGAATAAATATCAAATGGATACGCACATCGCTATTGCTTAGCGGCTACTAAGTCAAGGTATTGCAACGGGTCAATTATATTGATCCGAGCCAGGTATGTATAATGATTCAACTCATCATGTAGAACTTGAGATTCTATAAGAGTTAGACAAGGTTAAAATATAGTTATTCGATTATCTTTTAGGTAAACCGAATAAATTGAGTTATAATTATGGTGTTTTAAAAAGCACATGGGTTTATAAACAAGATTATAGTAAAAGGTCGGATTTTGGGCCAAACAAGTATTTAAAAGTTCATTTGTAGTAAAAGAAGGATGAAAATTGACCAAATTGCCCTTGTAAGCTAATTCGAACGAACGACCCTTGCAAGAGGTTTGAAAACGAGTTTTATGAGTAAATAAATACTTAGAATAAGAAAAGATAGTGAAAGATGTAAATTCTTGGGTCGAATGACTTTATATGAGTCTTTGCCGTAAAAAGATAATCCGAGGGGTAAAATCCGGAACATATAGATATCCACATTAAATTCAACACACATATAGTTGTGGTGGAAGACTACTTGATAAGAAATGTAGGAGTAAGATGCTAGAAATGTATGAAAGCGAGTTCAAGTTCTAAAGTGCTTAAATGCCCTTAACGGGTCAAAATAAGCATACGAGCGAAAACGTATTTAAATTGTGTGAGAAATCTGTGATTAGAATCTAACATGGTAGATAACTTTAATTTTAAGAGGTGCATGTGAAATAGGGATTAAACAAATATGTTTGTTTGATGAAATGCATAAACGGGTTAAAATTTGGTAAGACGACAAGGAGTCGAAGACTTAGAAGTCTCAAATTTTATTATGTAGGATGTTGGATTTTAACTCCATTTGATGGAGGATTAAATTACAATCATGTAGGAAGAAACGGTAGGTCAAACGGACAAGCGGATTAAAAGATACGAAAGTTTTCGTGTCAAAAACGGCAAAAAGGGAAAGGGCTGATGCAGGGGCCATCGTAACTTACGGTGGGCACCGTAAGTTACGGTGGGGCAGAAATCCTTACGGTAGATACCTCCTGAGTTACGGTGGGGGCACTGTAAACCGGGGGCCAGATTTGAGTTCTTGTTTCGGGGATCAAGATATAAATGTTGGAATTTCCTAATTTTTTTCTTTAATTCGATTATTCGACCCAATATTCCTTGTTGTATTAGTTATGTAATTATCAAAACTGACTTTTAAGTTGGTTTTGAACACAAGTGAATGTTGAAAGCCCCGGATGAAGATCAAGCGACGAGCAAGAACCGAACACGCGTTAAATGAAGCTTCCGCAAGTTGTTTCGTCGTTATTCTAAAAAGGCGAATTAAATCACATTATGTTATATCACTTTAAATTGTAAAAGTTTTTAATAAACCAGTATTTTAGCATTAATGTTTAGATATAAATACTTAGTAATTGTGATTATTTACGAAAATCGCTAAATAAATTTATGGTTGTTACACAATTTATAAATTTGATTTCATAATAATAAGTTAGAGTTTTGGTTAATCTTAAAATCCGTAACCTAACAAAAACAAATTGACCATACCCGCCTCCTACTTTCTCTCACACGCCCACAAACTCAAATCAAACCACATTATTCATATTCATCTACCATGCTCATCTCCTCAATCAATAGCAGCACTTAATCCCACCAATCTGAATCTCAGTAAGTCACTCACGTAGTCTCAATCTGAATCTCTTTATCACTTTTCTTTCCATAGATTCTGTTGTTTACTCAACACAATATCCGGTATATTCCTCCTGTTTCGTAATTTGATCTGTCACAGGAATTAAATTTGATCAAATTCATGTAAAATATTGTAATCCGTTCGTAATTTTTCAATCGATGATTGCTCAATGAAGATATGATGATGTTTTTACAGCATTAATGATTACATTAGCTGTTGATTAGATTACCGATGCTCATCGTTTTTGTTTTCGTATGTTTCCGGATTTGAAATCTGATGTGCTCATCTGGTAGGTACATTAGAATGGAGTTTGAGTGTGTGTTTGTATAAGTTTTAAGGATTTTTTTTATAATGAGTTATTACGTTGATTGTTAATTCAATGTAATAAGCTGCAGATTTGCTAGATTTTGGATCAACATTAATTGGTTGATTGAGTGGTTACTTGTAACTGTGATTAGATAGCATATATATGACTTGAAGCAGTGATTGATGATAGTTAACTGTTAAAGTAATTTGCAGGTGTGACAGTTGTTCTGTATCTTTAATTCGGAGTAATGGCAGACGGTCACTCGTTCAATAATATATCACTTGGAGGTCGCGGTGGTACGGTGAGTTTTCTCATCTCCTCAACCTTTTATCTGTTTATCTAGTTAAATTTTATTCCACTCTAGGCTGTAATCGATTGTTGCAAGCTGATGCAGACCGTGTTGTAAAAGTTATAGTTCATCTATCAGCTCATATTGTTATTTTTAAAGGATTTCAGCTTCGGTTTAATGATAAGATGAATCTGAAGTGCAAAGTTGTGTCTCTTTACTACTTTATGGAATGTGACCAGAATTTTGTGCAATGCAGAATCCAGGTCAACTTAAAGTTCATTCAGGTGGTGTGCTGTGGAAGAAACAAGGTGGTGGTAAGGCGGTTGAAGTGGATAAATCGGATATTTCAGGACTTACATGGATGAAAGTTCCTAGAAGTAATCAACTTGCTGTCAGAACTAAGGATGGTCTTAAGTATAAGTTCACCGGTTTCCGTGACCAGGTAGCTTTCAATGGCCGTTTCCGTCTTTATTTTTTATTGTATATGATACGGTGTATGTTAGTTACTTGTTCAGTTGGTTGATAACAGTAATCCTGCATCCATGATGTTTCTTTTCATGATCAAGAATTTATTGCCTATGGAAATATCATTGTAATTTGTTTGCTTTTATATTTCCTATATTTATTACACTTGTTAACTAAGTTGAGTGATTCTATTGCAGGATGTCATTAGCCTGACCAACTTTTTCCAAAACACTTGTGGGTTAACAACAGAAGAAAAACAGCTTTCTGTTAGTGGGAAAAACTGGGGAGAAGTTGATTTAAACGGTCGAGCTCCTTAACCTGTTTGTTTTCTATTGGCTGCTTACGTAAAATCTCCATATGTCTCTTAATAGTAATACTAAGGCATATAGCAACAAGATTTTTATCTATAAATTGTTATAATAATTGAGTTTTTTTTTTTTACTTTCTGACAACTTTCAGGCAATATGCTGTCTTTTAATGTTGGTCAGAAACAAGCGTTTGAAATCTCGTTAGCTGATGTGTCGCAAACACAGCTTCAAGGAAAGACTGATGTCATACTGGAATTCCATGTGGATGACACAACTGGTGCAAACGAGGTTGTTATTTGTTAGCTTATTTTATTTCAGATGATTCATGTCAAACGGTCTTTAGTATGTGTGTTTTGATTTTAGTATTTATTTTGGTATATTAATGCAGAAAGATTCATTGATGGAGATAAGCTTCCACATACCCACTAACAACACACAGTTTGTTGGTGATGAAAACCGTCCACCTGCACAGGTTAGAGTGCTTAGATTTGTTATAAATTTCTTTGTTCGACATGTGGCATCTCATACTCGTTTTCAGGTCTTCCGTGAGAAAATAATGTCAATGGCAGATGTCGGTGCTGGAGGTGAAGAGGCCGTTGTCACATTTGAAGGCATTGCTATTCTCACTCCAAGGTTGGTTCTTGGCATGATTGTTCTTTGATGTGACAAAATAGCAATGCTGGTTGAATAACATGTCAAAATGGGTATTTCTTTACGGGTTGGGTTAAACGTCTTTTGTCCAAATTATTAGTACTTATATGCTATGCAGTTAATATCTGTGATATAGCGGTTATCGGTCCCCATGTAAAATATCGGTGTCAAAAATCGGTCAGAATACCGGTATCAATATTATCGGCGATATTGATCGATATGTCACCGATTTTCCCAATATCAGTACCTTTCTTCTTAGTTCTTCCATTCGTCTTTCTTCTTATTGCTGCTATTAGTGTTTTAAGTCTTAATTGTTAAATGTTAGTGTTTTAAGTCTTAATCAGCTCCTACTTGCTACAACTGTTTGTGTTTTGCAAGTTGCAAAAGGTTAATTTGTTAATGGTAGGAGAGTATACTGAATTGTTAGTGTTAAATTGCTACATATATAAATTCTGCATACAATTAAAATTACTGACATCTGATAGATTCTAGAGAACAAAAACAGGAAACAGTACTGAAATTGAAATGATAGCCTCAATTCGAGAAGGGGAAGTCTCCAATACAAACTGAGTTTGCTGATTAAAAAACATGAATGATCAAAATTCAAAGCATAGTCTGCTATATATATTAATAATGAAGGATAACTGCTCCATTAGAAATCGAAAGGCTCCTCCAATGATCCACCTTCCAGCATCTTAATAATGGAAGATAATTGATCCCTAAAATTTTTGAAGGCCCCTGGCCTGATCCCACCGCGATAAGCCGATAACCTATATCTCAAGTACCATTCCTTGACCGATATCGGATATTTTACCACGTTAACTGCATAGCTTATATGAACAATTAGTGGGTCAAACATGATTACACTAGTTATTTTTGTTCCATTGATAATTTGAATATTCAAATGAAATGTATTAAGATTTAAGAGGCACTTTTAGCATTGAAACACACTTCGGGAGACATTCATCCCGTTTTTGTTTAAGCTTATTTTTGGTTTTTACCCGTTTGACTCGATAGTGATAAAATAAAAGTCAAATCGAGCATTCATAAGTAAATTCATCAAAATTACCTCTTCTAATTGTTACCATTTCTGGTCATTTAAAAATTAGAAATTAATTCAATGCCTCTTTTTTTGTAGGGGTCGTTACAATGTTGAACTTCATCTATCCTTTCTGAGGCTGCAAGGGCAAGCCAACGACTTTAAAATCCAGTTCAGCAGTGTCGTTCGTGTGTTTGTACTACCCAAGGTTTATCTCTTGCGCTCTTTTCATCAAATGTTCAAAACAGATAAACGTTTACTGAATATTCTATTTATATTTTTCCGTGTTGTAATGCAGTCAAATCAACCACATACATTTGTTGTTGTTACCCTCGATCCACCTATCCGTAAGGGTCAAACTATGTATCCACATATAGTGTTGCAGGTATGTTGCTAATTGCTCCTGATGATTGGGTTTGCTTTATTGTGAGAAAAAAAATTGTATTTATTATCTGTTTTGGTGTGCCATAGTTTGAAACAGATTATGTGGTGGAAAGCACGTTGACAATGAATGAAGATCTTTTCGCTACCAAATACAAGGACAAGCTAGAACCAACTTATAAGGTAGTTTCTTTATGTAAGTTATAAATTCTTGCTGTGATTAAAATGAATTGCCAGTCTCCCTTTCTTTCATTTATATAGGGCATATAAGAAGCATAGTTGTTAATAGCGAATAGCGGATGATAGCGACAAGCAACCTATACGCTACGTAGCGATAGAGATGAAATAGCGGGCACTATTTTATGTTTAGCGATACACTTGAACAAGATTTCAGAAATATTTTATATGTATATTATATCCAAACACGGTGTTTCTATACGTAATTATTTAACAAAAAGCCTAAAATCCAGCTATTGTATACGTATATTTTATCGCTATTTATATTAGAACCAAAACAAAAGCCCTGAAATTCCGCTATTTACTCGCTATGGAGGTGTCAAAATCAGATAGCGATAAATGAGCGCTTTGCTACCCTATTCTATTCGCTGTAGCGCTCGCTATGAGCGCTATTAACAACTATGATAAGAAGTGATACTTTTGACCCGTTTACCTATAAAAAGGGTCGGTTAAGGATGTTTTTTTTATCCCTAACGGGCCATGCGAAAGGATTTAACCCATTTAACTAAATAGATTGGCTCAAACGGGTCATACAGATTGAAAGTCATCCGCAGTGTATTCTGCATGAAAATCTCCTAAAGTTAAAGTCTATTTGTAAACATGTTTAGCACATTGCATATACAATTGAACAAGAAATGGATAACAAGGTGTTTGCGGGCCGGTCCGAGTTGACCTGTTTTTGAGCAACGACCCAAACCCGTTTCGACTTCTTTCCAAACCCCTTTTGACTTATACCGATCCGTTTGTCTCGCCCATCTTGCCATCTTATATGAGCTTTCACACCAACTTTCGTTTATTCTTAGATGGTTTTAAAATTTAAAATGAACAGGGACTGATTCATGAAGTGTTTACAATGGTATTGAGAGGCTTATCAGGCACAAAACTCACAAGACCCGGAAAATTCCGTAGCTGTCAAGACGGTTACGCTGTGAAGTCATCGTTAAAAGCCGAAGATGGCGTTCTTTATCCGCTTGAAAAGAGCTTTTTCTTCTTACCAAAACCACCTACTCTTATTCTATACGATGAGGTATTACATTATAGTCTAAATGTATAAATACTCTGTTTTCAGTTTCTACTTTCTTTATAGTGAACTGATTCATAAGCTGTATATTTAGATTGATTACGTGGAATTTGAAAGACATGCTGCGGGAGGATCAAACATGCATTACTTTGATCTTCTTATTAGACTGAAGACAGAGCAAGAACATCTTTTCCGGAACATTCAGAGAAACGAATATCATAATCTCTTTGAGTTTGTCAAGTCAGTATAATATGATTTACGTTTTTTGGAAGTGATTGGATTGAGAAAGTCGTCACTGAGTTTGTTGTTTTAATGATGCAGTTCAAAGGGTCTTAAAATTATGAATCTGGGTGGAGCTAAAACAACAGACGGTGTTGCAGCGGTGCTACAAGATGAAGATGATGATAATGTTGACCCGCATCTTGAACGAATAAAGAATGAAGCTGGTGGTGATGATAGTGACGAAGAGGTTAAATCATCAATCTTAACTTTGTTGCCTTTTTTTTTGAATTTATTAAAGATGGTAACATGGCCGGGTGGGTTAGATAACTGGTCAAAATGGGTGAGGTTGTTTATAATTTTTCTAGAGTAAAAGACCGAATACCCCTGAAAACGACCGAATTGCCCTTTAAGTTAACAAAAAAGACGGAAATACCCCTGTCTTAACGGAGAAAAATGGATGGAGTTAATGAGCCGGATGAAATTGGCAAGCTTTCAAACCTTTTGGATCCTGGAAAAACAAACCTTTGGACGAAAGTCGCAAAATTGGCCAAACCTCATGGACGAAAATGACATTTTACTCTTATTTTTATGAATAACAAAAGGTTTATTTATGATTACAAAACAAATATTGTTACAATTGTTATCTAAATCTTTTAACAAAGGTGTTTTGGGAGATTGTATGCATTAAAATTAGACTTTGGGCAACTTTCAACGTGTTTGATCCGTTCCCCTTTTATCTAACTTTTTTGACCCATCTGAGACAAATGAAATCGACTCATATATAAGTAACGGGTCAAATGGCCACCTCGATTTATTATCTTAAACTTGTTTGAATTATGTAGGACGAGGATTTTGTTGCTGACAAGGATGATGGAGGGTCACCTACTGATGATTCAGGGGGAGATGATTCTGATGGTAGTTTGAGTGAAGGCGACAAGGAGGTTAGTAGTCGGGTTTTCTTTTCACTTCATGTTATAATTTTTTTTTGGTTTTTAATATTTTATATATATCAGAAACCTGTGAAGAAGGAACCAAAGAAAGAACCTACTACTTCTAAGCCTGTTTCAAGTAAGAAGAGAACCAAAAGCGGTGAAGATGATGCGTCGAAGAAGAGAAAGCCCAAGAAGAAAAAAGATCCGAATGCACCCAAGAGAGCTATGAGTGGTTTTATGTTTTTCTCACAACTTGAAAGAGAGGTTAGTATATATATTATTATATATGTATGTATATGTATCATGAATCACATGTAACATGATTTCTCATAAATTGTGATTTCATCTTCAGAATGTGAAGAAGGACAACCCTGGTATTGCATTTCAAGAAATCGGGAGGGTTCTTGGTGAACGATGGAACAAGCTATCAGGTTTTGTAACGCTCCACTTTATTTTTAGTGTGCTAAAACCTTAATCTGATATATTATATTGTGATTTGTAGCTGAAGAGAAGGAACCATATGAAGCCAAGGCTAAGGTTGACAAGAAGCGATACCAAGACGAAATCAGTGGCTACAAACCGAAACCCTCAAATTCTGGCAACGCATCTGACTCTCCCTAGATGCGTAACGTCTCTTTAACTGTTTCCGTTTTTTATTTTTTTTACATTTTGTAATAAAAAAACATCTTAAGAAAAGAAAACCACAGCCCAAAATCTAGGCAACAAAATCCCATCAATCAAAACTCGACAATCGGGTCTAAGTTGACTGGACAACTCGGTTGTGAGTTGACTCAACAACCAATTTTGAAAGAAGTATGATTTATGAATCTATAAACATGTGAGTGTTATAAGTTATAACTAATAAACTAGAACATGCTAAGAGTACCAAGAAAACCTAAAATCCCAAGAGTCTTGTTTCGAGTCATATGCATAAACACCGTTGATAGTAAACAGCCATCGACAATCCGAGCCACAACCATAGTGATCTCTCATGTACTCGTATGCATGAAAATCGACATGTAGCATCACGTCTGCCTTCCACCTCGCGTTACAATAAAACAATGTCGTTTTTGAAAAGTTAGGCTTAAACTTCCACTCTATCGATTGACCATACGATAATATGTGTTGCCCCAAATCATCGTCTAATGATCGACACTCAATCGTCATGACGTTATTGTATCCGATCAAGTTGGTGATTTGAACTGTAACTTTGCCACTAGCTACATGAATCAATGTGGCCGTTAGAAGTAGTTGTAGCATACTTGCCACCGCCATTGAACCACCGCTGATCGCCTTGTTCCGCATCATTTTGGGTAAAAGTGGATTGGTTTTAATAACCATCATCGTCTCCAGCATTATATGTCATCATATCTCATTAATGAAAATTTAAGAAATTAATCTCGTCATTAGTTTTCATTAATATTTACCATTAAATACTTTTAATGTTTGCATACAGGGAATTTGGACAGTCCAAAAGTATTTAATTATTTGAGAGTGTGGAAGGCGATAATATATGTTATATTGAATCTGGATATAGCTAAGTTTCCAATAGTAACTAGCTGGATTCAATATGTGCGTTGTTGCGGAAATGTAACGAGAATTCAGTCGGTATCAGTATTTGTTATTAGCATAGATATTAATAATAAACATCATGATTTATTTCAATGATATAGACGTTAATAATTACTTAACAGTTTTATATTTAAAAGGTGATAAAATGCTTGTTGTAGACCCCATATAACATAAGCATAGAGAAAAAAAAAAGAAAAATTTTCAAAATAATCATTTAATCAATCAAAATTACCAAAATAGACGATGTTGGCTAAGCTGGTAAATTTGAAGACTTTGCTAGTGTTTTTTCCAAGCCGTTTGTCTATTTTGGTAATAAAATTGGTCAAATATCTACTTTTGTACTTTTCTTGAAAAGAAAACTGGCAAATATGCTTATTGTGGACCACATATAACATAATTCATATAAAAGAAAAAAAAATGGGGAACAACCGGGTGTCCCTTGGTTCAAACCTGGACGTTACTATTAAAGAAAAAATGTTGAAACCACCACACCAAAAGCGCATTTATGTTTTGTATCTGTTTCAGTTTATATACATATACTAAAATACAAATCGTAAAAGAAAAGGGAATTAGTGGATGTCATATGACATCCACCAATAGGTTCCTCCACCTCTTCACTCACTAACACGCGTTTACCGTTAAAAGTTATTTCAATAAGTATAGATATAATACTTATTTACATTCTTAGTTGTACACAAATTGCTACACTATAAAACAACTTACTGAAACCCAGAGAGATCATTTAATAGGGGTCAAGTTATTCTACAAAGACTTATAATTGTAAGAAATGTAAGAAGGATTTATAAAGTGACAAGTGTCCAATAACCTAAAACTAAACCCACTACATCACCACCAAAAACCTAAACACCCACCCCCACCCCACCCCACCACCACCCAAAAACCTAAACCCCCCCCACCCCCCCCCCCCCCCCCCCCCCCCCCGGCAAAAAAAAAAAACAAAACAAAACAAAAAAAGCTACAACTCACCAAAAAAAAACCCCAAAAAACCTAACCCCCCCAAAAACCTAAAAAAAAAAATCTAAAAAAACCTAAACACCCACCCCCACCCCCACCCCCACCCAAAAACCTAAACCCCCACCCCCTCGGCAAAAAAAAAAAAAAAAAAAAAAAAAAATTCTTTTTGGTGGGTGATGTGGGGGTTTAGGTTTTTGGTGGTGGTGGATGTTTAAGGTTTTTTTTTTTTTTTTTTTTTGTAGTGAGGTTTTTTTGTGTAGTGGGTTTTTTTAGGTTATTGGACACTTGTCACTCTATAAATCCTTCTTACACTTCTTACAATTAGGATCCTTTGTATTTGATCCTAATCCCATTTAATAGTATCATATTCTTTGTCAAAGCACTTTGTATACATTATATGTGTTTTATCATATATTATATGTTCAGCAAATGTTGGTCAACCTCCCAGTTCTCAGGAAAATTGCAGAAAAAAGAATACCATTTCATAGATGTTTACTCTTGACCTTAATCATGCTAGAAAATATGATTAGCAAGATGCAACAATTTTCTTAAAATCCAAATCACACCATCTTTAATTCAAAGAGGTTCATTATTTTGTATGAATCACCAACTTCAAATTGAATCTAATGAGTCTAAAATTCAATACACAACTCACATTTCGGATTCAAATCCAATATTCCAAAACCCTTCAGGAGTCGAAGGAGGTGCAAACCTATATCGATGCTTAGAAACACCTTCATGATGCTCACACCGAAGATCCCGCTTATTATTATTATCATTACCATCCGCAGGAAGAACAGCATCATAGAACTTTCTACACTGCTTACATTCAACTCCTTTAAGATTAGCCCTCTCGGCTTTCTTTCTCACAGGTTCAACATACTTAAAACTTTTCTTCTCGGGCCTTTGTGGGCCCATGTCAGCGTTTAAGTCTTGTGTTTCATCATCAGAGCTGTTGAAATTCATGTCTTTGGGAGCTGGACCCGGAAGTTGATGAATCGCCTCTTCTTTTACTCCCTTTTTCAAGTCTTCTTTGATGTTTTCCAATGGAGTATCGAGAAAATCATCATGTGGGTCAGGCCCGTTTCTGTTTTTTGTGGGCCTTGTGTCTCGCCAATGAGAAATGGGCCGTTTTGTTCCGGATAATAAGTTTGCCTTTTTGCTGCTGTCGGGTTGAGCTACAAATGGGGAGCTCGAGCATGATCCGTGTATCGTTTTGGTTTCTGTTTTGTCGTTAGGGTTTTGTTGGTTTACGTTAGGGCTAGTTGTTTCATAAGCGGGCATTGGACTACTTGGAGACTTTCCGTCCATAACTGTAACGATAGATGAGAAGATATTAGCTTTAGGTGGCAATTTAAACTCATTTACTTGTGAATAGATCGATTCAGATATTGTCTAATCTCTAACGGGTCAAAGGGAAAAAAATAGATTGAAAAGGGTATGAAGTCGCCCAAATTACATTTTTGATGCATAATAAAAGATTACTGTTTACATAATAAAAAAAAATAATTGAATTAAAACACAATATAGAGTAAAATGCCATTTTCGTCCCTGAGGTTTGGGTTACTTTTGCGACTTTCTTCCAAAGGTTTGTTTTTCTGCATTTGGATCCAAAAGGTTTGACATCTTGCCATTTTCATCCAACTCGTTAACTCCATCCATTTTTAACGTTAACTCAGGGGTATTTTCGTCTTTTTAGGCATTTTTGTGATGATTAAAGAGTTTGGGTGGGGAGAAAGTCAACAGAGGTGAATTTTTATTTCTTATAGTGTTTTTTTATTTTAATAAAAAAATGTATAAAAGACAGAAATGCCCCTCGTTTAACGGAGAAAAAATGGATGGAGTTAACGAGTTGGATGAAAATGGCAAGATTTCAAACCTTTTGGATCCAGATGCGGAAAAAACAAACCTTTGGATGAAAGTTGCAAAAGTGGCCAAACCTAAGAGACGAAAATGACATTTTACTCCACAATATATAAAAAATCTTTTGGACAACAAGTGTTTCGTGTCAACCCTGTACAAAAAACCACATGTTTCAACTCAAGCTTATTAAAACCTGCTACTCGAACAGTATCGACCCATGTAACATAATAATTCTGACATAAATTAGGTCAAACATAGATGCTAATACAAAATTACACTATGGTGAAAGTCTAAAACTGAAAAAAAAAAATCTAACAAAAAAAAAAGAAAAAAGAATTATAATCTCACCATAGCAAGTATATCTAAAGCATTTAAAGACTAACATACATATGACAAGCAACCAAACCCCAAACAGTTCATAACAGTATAACACAACCTAGAAATGCAAACGAGTCGAGTGGCTTGCGAGCTGCTTGAAACGAGTCGAGCCTTATTGAGCCCGAGCCGAGCTTGAGCCTAAAATAAAGATCGTTTATTTATCAAGCCCGAGCTCTCATAAGTTAATCAAGCTCGAGCCTGGTCGAGCTCGGGCTCGGCTCGTTCGCACCCCTAACACAAGCTAAATGTATAACAAAAAAAGTATCAAAAATATTAATATAAAAACAAAGGGTATAAGAACATTAAGGATAACATTTAGAGTTGACCTAGTAAAGTTTTCTAGTCAGACAAAGGTTCCATGGGCCAAGATTGGGCAATGTATATATATAAAGATTACCATAAATGATAAAACCAACAGAAAAAATAAAGAAAGATTACCAGGTGAATTCAACATATTCTGATCAGGAATTAACTGGTCTTTATTAAATTTTGTGCTGCTACTGCCATGCATATTCTCTGAAGTTAATCCCGATTTCGAGCACAAATAATTGTACTGAGATTTAAGCTTTTTATACGCATCAATAACTTCCCGTCTTTTATTCTTTTCGATCATTATCTCGTTATTTTTGCCTTCAATTTGCTGAAGCAATTTCCCATGCAATTCCATTTCATCAGTCGAGTCTTTACTCCGTTCTTTGACTTCCACTTGAAGCTTTTCCACTTCGTCCTCCAAACTTTTTACTCTCGCAACAAATAATCGTCTCTCCTTTTCAACCTCTTCTAATTCACGCCCATTTTGTTCGATCAGTTGTTGTTGTTGTTGTAGCTGATCCGTTAATACTTTGTTTTTCGTTTCGCAGTCATCGAGAAGCTGTTTCGTTTTCAAAACTTCGGCAGCTTGCGTTCTCATTTTTATAAGCAGTGTTTCTTGAAACGCCTTTTTTTCTTCAAATTTTCTCTCAGATAGCTCAAGTTTTTCGGAAAGCTCCGTCAGTTTATCGTCTTTATATTGTATTTGTCGTTCTTTTTGTTCTATGAGCGAGTTCTTTGACTTAACCAACTGGAGTAACTCACAGTTTGACTCTTCTTTCTCTATGATTATCCGACACTTACTTTCTAGATTCAATTTTAAACTGTTGTTTTCCTCTTCGAGCTCCTTCCTTTTCGTTTCGTTTCCGTTCACCGTTTTCGCTTTTGAATCTAGAAGTTCACGTAAACTTTTTTGTAATTCTCGTTTCTCCGCTATCTCTTTCGTCTTTCGTTTCAGCTCTTCTTCAAGATCGTTAGGAATTTTCTTCATCTTGCTGCTCTCGGTTTTTAAAAACTGGTTTTCTTCGAAAATCTTTTGTTTTTCGGATTCGAGTGTTTGTATTCGAACCGTCAGATCGATTTCCTTCTTTTTCCATTCGTCTTCTGCTGCTTTCTTTGCTTCCGTATAGATTTTTTTCAGTTTCGATTGAAAGTCGGGGAATAACTGTTTGCAGAATAGATATTCGATCTGAGAAACGCTTTCTTTTGTTTCTTGGATTGTAGCAGCCAATAGAGTACTAAGTCCTGAGATATACTCTGTATCAGTACCGTCAACATGGTAAGTTTGTTCTTGATCGCCTTCCATCTGTGGATTGTATAAAAATAATGTAAATATAATGGAAACTTTGAAAGTATATAATCAACACATTTTGTAAGTTTTGTCAAATTAACGTTGGAGCTGATGTTCAAGAAAACATGACCATGAACTTGCCGGTTAAGTTAGAAAGGTGTGGTCTCTCTGAAAACATAAATCAAGTGTGTGAGTACTTGTTGACATTTCAGATGTGATTATCCAGTTTTGGTATAATACTTGCATATATCCATAGTCCATTCACTTTCTTACTTTCTACAACTTTTCTCATGAACGGTTTAAACAAAAAGGCATAAACTTTACCAATAGCTCTAATATGGGTGGGATTATATTGAGTAAGCTTGTTTGTTTGTTTAATTAACCGAACAGAATGGATCCAACAGTCACAGTAATTGTCAAGATTGAAGAACACATAAAAGGGTTTGATCAGATACTCATCCACTCTACTAGCATATAAAGTATCTTCTCCAGTCTTTCCCCTCTTCTTAATATTCTAAGCATAGTTGTTAATGGCGAATAGCGATAAATAGCGGGCGGCTATTTTATAAATAGTGATACACTAGATTTTTTTTTATTTTATTTTATATGTATATTATATCAAAATACCCTGGTATATATGCTATTTTACATGTATATTTAACAAAAAAATAAAATCCAACTATTTATAGCTATATTTAATTGCTATTTATATTTAAAAATAAATAAATAAAATGTCGCCTTGGTTTAAAAAAGCACGCCTAAGGCGCTCTGCGCCTCGCGTACAAAAAGCCCACCGCTTTTGCGCTCTGCGCCTCGGTTTTAGACCTCGTCGCTTTTGTGCGCTTCGCGCTTTTTAAAACCAAGGGTGTCGCTATTCTCGCTACAACCCAAATAGTGACACTGGACCTATACGCTGCGTAGCGCGCTATAGAGATCACTACGATCGCTATTGACAACTTTGATTCTAAGATGAACTAGAATGTAGTAAATTGTTGGTATCATCCTAAAACGAAAGGTGTCATATTTCTAGACTCATATTATATCTTCATTCTCACTAAACTATCCTTCCTTGCTGAATCTGAATTTCAATAACAATTAATCCTCCAACTATCACGACAAAAATGCATCTTGCTTAAACTGTTATAACCTTTTTCTTACTCTATTGCAAACACATCTATCTACACATACATATAGTCATATACATCCACCAGGCAATTAAATACTATAATCATGTCAAACCTAATAAGCATCAGAAGAGGCAAGCAATTAATAAAATTTGACCTAAATCCATAACTTCTTCAAATGAACCCTAAATCAAGACATGAAAACCTAAACTAATAGTTTACTTGAATAAATTTCAAACATCAAATTTACTTATCATCAGCAAAAGTAATTTGGCTAAAATTAAATCTCCGTAAATTAGAAATGTGGCATTTGGATTCAAAGTCATCCCATTGCCTCACTAACAGGTGGATATGTGTGTGCATTTGGTACTATTGGGCGTGATAATGAAAACAGTTGGTACTTACAGTTTGATCGGTGACTGAGGAACAGCATAAACAAGATCTCCGGCGAGCAGGCGTATCCGAAAAGGAAGAGGAAGAGGAAGAGGAGGGAAAGATTTTAGAAACAAGGTCAAAGTAATCATCAAAACTTTATTTTTTTATGAATTGTATAAAACAATTTCTTTCTTTATAAGATATAACATTTTTTTAATAAAATTTATTATTTTGAATAGTTCAAAAGAAACCAAGAACGAGTATGTGAATTGTGAAATATATTTTGAGAAGGTACATAAACTAGACTAAGTATATGTGGGAGAATCGACACAATCCGACGTGAAAACTGGTATTTACAATCACGTATAATTGGACAGTTACATGAGTGGAAAAACCATAAGTAAAAGTTTGATTAGAGAGTTACTATCGGTTTCACTTGGTACCGAACTCGTTGAGCAGCAAGAAATATCATGTCCCATGATCTATTAGAAGAAGATTGACGTTTATACAACTTTGTAATCAACTTGAGTTTGTTTCTAGATGGTTATGTTTCTCTATCAGAGATGTTTATTTAGGTGTAAGTTATTGTTTAGGTTATAACTAGATTCTTGCCATAGGCCGCGCGTTGCGGCGGCAACGACTTAGTTGTTTATAGCTAAGGACACGTTATGTGACACGTTAATCATATAAAAATTTGTGTTTTGACGTATCCGATCTAACTCAGTGTAACCTATATAAGCATTGTAGTTACAAAAGAAACGGAACTAAACCCGGGGTGGTTCGTTTAGTGAGGGTTCCACATAACCACTACATCATCCTTGTATTTGAATCAAGACCTAGCAACATCAACAATCAGTGACTCGAATTTATATTGTCGAATGACCAGAGTCCACACTCGTTTCCAAACATAATTTACGTCAAAACATAGACCCACCAAAATCGTATGCAAAAATAAAATTAAATTTTATAATACTAAAATATTATCGTTTATAATATGGTATAAATAAAAAAGAAAACAACGATGATAAAATTTAATTTTAAAATACTAAAATATTATCGTTTATATTATGGTATTTAATAATACCTTTTGAAACAAATTAAAAAAAAATGAAAACAATAACATGAAACCATGTGCGTTGATGGCATAGTAAGACTATCTCCAATGCATTCTTAGTATCTTTGCCCTTGTCCTTACCATTGAAGCAAGGGTGCCCTTAACTATGGAGGCCTTGATTATGGATGCATGTTTGTATTGGTTTTGTTGATAGGGTGGGCCCAAACTATAAGAAAAAAACTTTTATTTAAATATTGTGTGTAGTGGGTAGGTGATGATGTGGAAATTTAAAAGAGTAAGGATATTTGTAGGGTTGGAGATAAAGTAAAGTTTTAAAGGATTTGTAAGAATATGACGTGGCAGCTAAGGATGCTTAAGGACGCCTGTAGCATTGGAGATAGTCTAATAGATTGAGACGGACGGCAGACTTTTCACCATCATCACATTTCAAACTTTTTTCAACGTCTTCCGTGAGACGAACGGAAAATAGCAAACCGCTAACGCAGAAAACATCATCAGATCTACGGTTTTAATCTCCGGATCTGTAACTATCGGTGAGTCAACACTCGATCCGTTTCCTTCGTGGTTGTGGCCGACGACAACCCTTCTCCGGTGCACCACCGCTAGCATCGCCTTCTCCCTCCTGGTGGTCAGCGAACCCCTATCGCATTCTCGTCGCTCCCTTACACTCGCTGCATACAACTGAAATCTTCGTCAATCGAATTGAATAGCAGCCTCATGAACCACAAACCAAGTGATGTGCTTTGGATCATTTTTTTCCGGAGAATGGAGAGATACGTCGCCCATTTCTTTAAAAGGGGTAGTAATGTAATTTGCAAGCATGGCATTTTTGTAATTATGTCGTGCACTGTTGCACCGACCATGCACTTTAAGATTATATAAATTCATTATAGAATTAAACCCTCTTTACTCATATTTCCATTTTAGAGACGCAAAACAATCTTAAAGACACATTGTGTATGCTTTCCGGTTTTTGTTGGTTTGTCATAAATGCAAGATTATGCTATGATGTCAATTTTTTCTTCTTACATTTTTCTTAATACAGAGTGGTGTCACATTTGTTATGACGTCAAAACGTTTGGAGTTCCAGCAATTTTATATCAACATTGTTACAAAACCAAGGATGCGATGTTATGGCGCTTCTTGGTTGCACCCACTGAATTTCTCTAAGATCCCAGACACATGCAGCCTTCACAGTGGCTGCAGATTTCATCAGTGGCAGCCTAAGAAGACGAAGTCGAACAACATCTTTGATAACGCTAACCACTTCAGATTCTGGTCTTGCCCTCGATTCATGAGTTCGTAAATTTCGTTCTTGCCACACATAATAAACGCTAGCTCCCAACATGAGGCGTTTTACGATACTCCAAATAGAACTGGTAGTCGGAAGGGAGCAGAGATGGGCTGTCAGCTCGGGCCGGGGCATTTCCCCACTTGGTCAGCGGCACGAGGCTATTCCACACTGATCTAGGATACGGACATTCGAAGAAGAGGTGGGCCTGGGAGTCAGGAACATTTTACAGAATACGCATTTTAGTTCATTTGGTTGCAAACTACTGCCCTATGATATCATGAGTTTGGAGCTTGTTTTTAACAGCAAGCCACAATATTATGGAGTAATTAAATAATAAACAAGTGTTAATGATAATTAGGTATGATTGTTAGGTATTTATTAGTTGGCGTAGTGAAATTAACATACACAGATGTGAACAAACTATATAATCACCTAGTACTATTCATTAAGTTTCTATTCTTTAGTATTAACTCACTACTAATTTAACTTGTCATTGCCTTTGGTGGAAGGAGTGTTCCCCATTTGGGAGTGATAAACTTATTTTGCACTCAATCACTAGCAACGATTAAACACATGGAGAGTGGTAAATAATTTCTTTAAAAAAAAAGATAAATTTGTGATTGATTGGAAGGGGTTAAAACCCACCATTAACCCTCTCTCCCTCTCACCTCTCTCCTCTTCCCCACTCGGTGACTACTCACCGTTTTTGTCCCTCACCATTCACCGTAGATTGGTCACCGAAGGGGTGGCATCCCCTTGCCGCTCGGTAAACCCCACTCCCCGATATGTTCCCCGAACCCACTCCTTCCACCCTTAGTAGTAATCTATTATTGAGCTCACTTGCTATTGATGATCATTGACTAGTTTCGATCTTGGTTCAATAATGATTACTTCCTGCTAACCTTCGTTTTCGGTTTATTTTTTCACCAACCATGAACCATGTACGTGTTAAGTAATTTTCACTGAATAATTAACAAGGAAATAAAGTTTAAATAAAACTAAATAATTAACAAGAAAAATAGATTTTAAATAAAGCAACAGTTTTTATAGAAAAACCCTTATAGTGGTTAATCAGCTATGTATTTTATTAATTAAAACAACACTTTTTATTAGAATGTAAAATACATAATATAAGATTATGGGGTGTGGGTAGTAGGGGTGTTCAAACCGAATTCCGGATATCCGAAATTTTCGGATACCCGATTTCACTATCCGAATCCGAATCCGTATCTAAAATTCCGGATCCGAAATTTCAGATACGGATTCGGATAGTAAATCGGATATCCGAAAAAAATGAAAATTAAATTTTCGGATATTTCGGATATCCGAAATATCCGAAAATTTTGAAAATCACTATCCGAATCCGAAAAATTCTGATATCCGAATTTCGGATATCCGATTTTTCGGATATTTCGGATTCGGATATCGGATATTTCGGATCGGATTTTCGGATACGGATAGTTTTGAACACCCCTACTACAAACGACAAGGTCTTGGGACTTCATGGGACTATCAAGAAGTATTGAACGACGCGCTACCATCGAGAGTGACATAATAATCGGTGTCATTGATACCAGAATTTGGCCAGAGTCAGAGAGCTTCAACGATGAAGGCTATGGTCCTATTCCCACAAAATGGAAAGGAGAATGCGACGGCGGCAAATATTTTGTTTGTAACAGGTAAGTTTGTTAAATGTTTAATCAACTTAGTTTGGTGGTTCATTTTTTTACATCTAGTTTCTACAACTAACAACTAAAAGTAAGGTAGTACAAAGTTAATATATAGTTGTTATGTTCTAGAAAGATAACTATAACATACATATAGTGAGGAATTTTGTTAGTAGATATAATCCAGAAAAAACAGAGACAAGATCCAGGTAACATTAAGGTAATATAGAGCAAGGAAATTGTAAATCAACTAATAACATGGTGATTGAAAATGTGCATATTTAGTGGGAAAACAACATGATCTAGACAAGATTAATCTTTGCATCATTTAATTTATTTCAAGAGTCAAGTTGGTTAACAAATTATTTTGGGAAATCTTCTTGAACTGCCTTATGCATTATATTGTCTCTGTTGGCATTATAATCTCTCTTCATGGATTAATTGGCATTTAAGAAAGTGTTAAGTGTGTCAATTGCTATCTTGACTTTTAAAAACATAAAGCCTTATTATAGTTTTAATTGTTGTCCATCTTACATGTAGAAAGATAATTGGCGCTCGCTCGTATATCGTTGATAGTAAGGAACTTTCTGCTAGGGATACATTTGGGCATGGGACTCATGTCGCATCAGTATTAGCCGGTAACCAAGTGCGACACTCAAGCTATTATGGTCTAGCACATGGAATTGCTAGAGGAGGAGTTCCCTCAGCAAGGCTAGCTATTTATAAAGTATGCGGTCCAACAGGTTGTGATTATACAGACATTCTGAGTGCCTTCGATCAGGCCATTGCTGACGGGGTTGATATCATATCGATATCACTTGGAAATGACGATCCACTTGAACTTGCTTTTGACCCAATTGCGATTGGAGCTTTTCATGCAATCGAGAGGGGCATTCTGACGGTAAATTCTGCAGGAAATAAGGGTCCTTCTAGAGCTTCTATCAATTCATATGCTCCATGGATCTTTACTGTGGCAGCAAGTGATATTGATAGAAAAATTGTCGACAAGCTCCTTCTCGGAAAAGATGCAACTCTAGTGGTGAGTAGCTAGTATAACTACGTACTTTCTAGTAGGGGTGTTCAAAACCGGATATCCGAAAATTCGGATATCCGAAATTTCGGATACGGATTCGGATAGTGAATCGGATATCCGAAAATCCAAATTTTGATTTAATTTTTATTTTTTATTATTTTTTTCATATTCGGAAACAGATATTTTGGATAGTTTCGGATATCCGAATATAAGTTTTCGGATATTTCATACATTTTTTCGGATATTTTCGGATATTTCGGATATTTTCGGATACTTCGGATATTCGGATATCCGAAAAAAAAAATGAAAATTAAATTTTCGGATATTTCGGATATCCGAAATATCCGAAAAGTTTGAAAATCACTATCCGAATCCGAAAAATTCGGATATCCGAATTTCGAATATCCGATTTTTCGGATATTTCGGATTTGGATATCGGATATTTCGAATCGGATTTTCGGATACGAATAATTTTAAACACCCCCAGGTGTGGGGCGTGGGTTGGGGCGGTGGGTTTGGGTTTAACGCTAGCTACACCACACCGGCTAAGCGTTGGGCATGGTGTTGCCCGCTTGGCGTGTGGATTGAGCCTGGTGTGGGGCGGGAAGGGGAGAGGGGGCGCAGGGTGAGATGGCTGACTTTGGTTGGTTCAAAGTAGCTGTTGCCAAACAACTATTTAAAAAAAAAGTTATTTACCTATTAAACCAATACAAATACCCATCAATTTTTTACAATTTTTACCACTTCTCTACTTCTTCTACCATCTCTTTATTTTTTTTTATATAAATCAACCCACAACATCCTACAATGCATCCTTTTAATCACGACTATGACCCAAACAACCCCTTTGGATACCAAGAAAACCCGAACACTAGCCCGCCACTAAAACCATCCACCGCCTCATTAACAAATACTCAATACACACAGTCATCCACAACAACCACCACACAGTTTATTATACTAACCATATCCTGATCTAGCTAGAATCGCATCGTATATAGGAAACCGTGTATACACAAACTTTTCATACGACGACTCGTCTATTCCAGTTACCCTATCCCAACCCGAATCGGTGCCCGAAACTCAACCGCAAGACGTTGGTGGTTCGTCATAAAAAACGGCCAAAAAAAGAAGCCACAAGAAAAAAACCGATGAAGAGAAAGCATTAGCGGCCGCTCAAGAAACACAAATAAAATGGACGGGTCAAGAAGAAGTTACTTTGACATTATGTTGGATCGACGAATCGCAAAATCCGATTCATGTTTACAATATTATTGTTTTGATTATTATATTTTTTTATAATAATATTATTTGTGTTTTTGAAATAGGGAATTCACGACACAAAAAAAGATTTTTGGGATTCGATCACGAAAACATTTCATGCGCAAATGCAAAGGGAGGGAGGGAGGTGTATCGTGAAAATGATAGCCTCTCGTCGAAGTGGGGGGACATAAATACACACGTCACCGCGTTCAACGCTTGTTTTCATAAGGCGAAGAACGCGTCAAGAAGCGGTGAAACCGAGGTTGACTTTGTCAACAATGCCTTGCTAGCGTACAAAGAGAACAAGAGGAACGACTTCAAGTACATGCATTGTTGGGATGTATGTAGGTACGCTTCGAAATGGGCGAGAGTCCTTCCTGCTAGCGAGTCAACCTCATAAAAAAGGACAAGAACACCCTAGTCCCAAGGTCAGTCCGATGCTCGTGATCAAGAGTTTGATCTTAATTTGGATGATTCTCCTTCCCGCCCACCCAGTATAGACACGTCAAAAAAGTGGCTTCAAAGATCGAGATCGGGTTCGGCCTCGGGTTCGGTCTCGGGTAAAGGGTTGTACTCCGACCAGTTGGAGAATCTTAATACCAAAATTGATACATTTAATTTCCTCCAACAACAAAGGATCGAGATCAAGAAAAATATCCAAGCGTCGTTCGATAAAAAGATATCTCTAAAAGAAAAACGTGAATATATGAAATTTCTCGCCATGTCCGTCGATCACTTTACCAGCCCACAATTGGCAATGACGTTGGAAATGAAAGAAGAAATAATGAAAAAATATAACATGGAGTAACTCTTATGTAGTTTTTAATTTTATGTAGGTTTTTTTTAATTTTCTTTGTATATTTTTTTAAAATATTCTATGTAATCTTTTAACTTAATTAGTGTGTTATTTTTATTAAATGAAATTTTAAATAGTTTAAACAAAAAAAATCCACATAACCGGCCATGACCAGCTAAGGGACGCTCCACCACACCCCTAATTTTTTATTATTAGCTTATGGATCTCACTCTCATCACGTGTCGAGCAATGCCCGCAACACAAGCCATTTAACCTTGTATTCAAAAAGGAGATGAACCGACAATTTGTATTCAATTTTAACTCCTTTTTTTTTAACGAACAACATAAGAAATTTATTATTTGAAACGAACGAATTTTAACTCCTTTTTTTTAACGAACAACATAAGAAATTTATTATTTGAAACGAACGAAACCTTAGGAGTTAAAAGTTAAAAAACATCAACTTGAGGGACTATATATGAAACATATGGTGCCTCCCATATCACTTTTAGTCGAACCACTTTCTCTGTTCCCACATTTCTCTTCACTTTGAAGCATATTCCGGCCGCCGGAGATCCTTCCTTCTCCGATCAACCGTAAGTACTTTCTGTGCCCTAAACTAACTCTCACTTTCAACTCCTTATACTGCAAACGTTAACACGCACACACATGCTCATTCGTACCATGCGAGCCGCACTTTATTTAGGTTTTATGTTTACTACTGTATATACAACTATAGGCACGTTGTTTCAAGTATATGAATCACTAATTTCATAGTTGCTAACGAAAATTTGGACTTAATTGGAAGTGATTTGTGAATTTAGGGCTTCATGTCTTGTCTAATTAGAAGTTTAATTGGAATATAGACATTGGAGTATGTTGTTTGCTTCTTATGTTAACATGATTTGTGAGATTAAATGGCCTGATAAGTAGGATAGGGTGATCATAGGTTCAGAACATGAAATTGGATAATTACTGTATACTGCTAGGGTTTGGTGTTTTTTGGGCTTATAATGATGAGTAATGTTAGTTTATATGGTTTGATTTATGTATTTGATGTCAAATTTGTGGTGATTTATGTTTTATATGTTGATTAGTTTTATGACTTGATTTTCTTGATGATGAAATTCAGGTTCAGCAAGGATCACTTCAGTTGGAATTAGTTGCTAGCAGCATTTACAATGGTACAATTTTTTTTTTCAATTTCCTTCCTTTTCAATTATATATGAGATTTAGAACATAATTTGAAATCATCTCTGCCCCAGTAGAGGGTAACACTAGCAGAAACTCTATTTTTATATCATCTTAAAGTCTTTAAAAAGCATGATTAGGTGCATTACCTTATGGAGTTATGGTGGGTGGTAAGGTCAACATTATAGGATGAACGAGCCTGTGATCAGATCACTCGTATCTCTCATTCTTGAATCTTGACAAGATGTTTAGTTTCTCAGCTCTTCTAGTACCTTATTCAGATATCCAGTTAGTTTCACGTCTATAATCCTAAAAGTCATTTCATTAGATGCAAACACAGATTATTTATTTTCAATTTTTTAGTGCAAAAAGACGTTTTTAATTATCAGTTATTTTTATCTTACGTGTTGTCATGCATGTTTTTTTCAGTCAGGCAGGAAGGAAACAGTTTTGGATTTAGCCAAGTTTGTTGACAAGGGTGTCCAGGTCAAGCTCACTGGGGGAAGACAAGGTTAGCAAATGCATATCTGTCTTTTACTATTTTGTTTTATATTACTTACAAATGAATGTAACTGAAGTAGGATGAACGGATGAAACTGCTTGAAAATGATTATTAGTTATTAAGTATTAGCCGTTAGGTGTACCATCTGTTCTTACAGAGTATGAACTTTAACTGCTTTATGAAATCTCAATCTATTAGGTATAAATTTTTTCTTTATCTTTCAAAAGATAAGTTGGCATGTCAATACAATGCATACATGCTTTCTAGGTTAAGAACTAATATACTGCCACTACATATCTGGGCATATGTAAATCAACTGGTATGAAGGATTTCACACTTGATTCGGAAGGATGATATCACTATGTGAATCTACATCAACACAGCATTGTTTACATAAGAAAACCAACAGTATAATAACTGAAGAATCTTCTCCTTTTATATTCTTTTGTACCTTATGCACAATCATAAATTATATTTACCTTGAAGTTATGTGACAACCGAGCAGAACAATATTACATAAAGAACATAGCTTAGCTCTACCATTGATCCCACAATTAGATTTTAGTTTCAATCCTTATGAATACCTTGTGGTAATGAAATTGTGTTATGGTTTCTTTTTTCCCCTCTTAATACACATATAGTTTATCATGCCTGTCCGTTAAATGTTAATCATGTCTATCTGTTAAATGTTAATCATGTCTATCTCCGTTGTCTCATTTACCTTGGATAGGGTAATGTTTAGGTTGTAGCCAATAATTTATAATGAACTAACATTCTTTTCTTACTTAGTGGCGGGGACACTTAAAGGATATGATCAGTTGCTAAACCTTGTCTTGGATGAAGCTATGGAGTTCCTTAGAGGTAACAAGTTCTTGTTATAAGTATTACTACTTATTATTTACTCTTGTTTATGTATCCCCACATTTAGTGTCAACTTTGGTATTCATATTCAGATCCAGTACTTGCCAAATTCATAATCAATAAAGATGTTTTTAAAGTTTTTTTATATCTTATTTTTAATTCAACCTTATCTGTTATAAAAGATGCATAGTTTTCTTTACAACTAAAGTCTGAAACAAGTCTTGTCAGTTACAATGTTTTATGTTCTTTTTATAACCTAATAGAAGTCTCATCAGTTACAAACTAGAAATATGCCTCTTAATGGTTAAACATGGCTCTCTTTGGGATGGAAGGAAGTATGTTTAGAACATTTGGCTGCCTCTAATTTAGTTGTTTAATACGTATTCATTGATGTATTCTTGTATATATGTATATTGAAATTACAAGTATGAGAAGGTTGATATATGAATTGCTACAGATGTCGATGATCCATTGAAGACCACCGATCAATGTCGTCGTCTTGGCTTAATAGTATGAATTTCTATTCTCAGCTACATTTATTTATATAATTGAAGTATAAAAATATTGATGATATTTACCAACATGTTTCGATATGTTAGTGTTATGTCAGCTTAACATATTAACTAACTATTTTTCAATAGACTCTCCCAGTATCTTTTATGATGACTCATTTATTGAAATAAGTGGCATGATACAAATTTATTGACTTTATCATCTGTATCATATATTTTTGCTACATCATTACCATTACTAAAATATTGTCAATGGTCTGATGAAGTAAATGCTGGATATTATCATATTTTTTAGCTCTTAAATTTTTCAAGAACAGTTTTGATGACGGTTTATATGTTAACGAATCAGCTCAAAACTTGAAAAAATAAAGTCAAATTAATACAAATATATGTACATTGCAGGTTTGTAGGGGGACTGCGGTCATGCTTGTTTCACCCACTGATGGTACAGAGGAGATTGCAAATCCGTTTATCCAGCCAGATGGAGCTTAATTCTACGGTTAAGCCCTTAATTTCTAGCCTCTGTTAGCAAGTAAAAACAAACCTTTGCATGTCTCGAGTCATACAGTTAAATTCAGTGTGAAATTTGAAACTATTATGATTTCTATTAAGCATTTGGACATTTAAGCTTTTCTGTATTCTGCATTCTATTTGAAAAAAAAAAATGTCTTCTCTCTTAACTCTTAGCTGTGTAAACTTAGCCAAGCATGAGATTATTTATGCTCTAAGCTTGGTTAGTTTATTATTATTATTTATTAATTATCTAATTTTTATATACATATGTGATTATTTTTAGGTTTATTTTTAGATATAAGTATGTACATATGTAAGTATGCGTGTGCGTATATATTATTTAGTTGTTTTATCATGATTATATGCATAAGTTTTTGTAATTATATATTATTAAATAACAATTATATTTATGTTCATTAATAGGCTTTGTTTAGGTCATGAGTCCAGTAAACTCAACATATAAAGCTTAGATTAGGTTTGAACTTTTAACGTAATTTGAGCTTTCATCAAATTAATCTTGAGTAGCTCACTAAGACCATGTGTAGTGGGAGAGGGTGTGGGCTTAGGAGAGTGCCAAGTCATCTCAAGGGTGTTGTACACCGCCCTTCATGGGGCGTTGGAGGGGCGGCATGAGTATGGTGGCGTGCACACTACCCTCAAAGTTGTGGGTATTTTTTTATTATTAATATAATAAATAAATCAATCATTTATCTCCACCTGACGTCCTGACCTTTTCACATGAAGCACGCCCACATGACCGCTAAACCCTCCTTCAAGCATGTTGAGTGTGAGTGCCTCTTCTGCTACGTGATAGGTGACAACACTTTTTTTTCACATTCACTTGACCGCTAAGAATGGTCTAATGACTCGACCCATTTACACTTATTTACTTGAGTAAACTGCAATTTTACCCCCTGGGGTTAGAGCCAATTGGCACTGTTAGCCTCTTCCAGGGAAATTTCGCACTTTGACCCCCTAACTAATGAGAAACCATGCAATATTACCCCCTGCCGTCAAAGAACTTAACAGTTCTGTTAAATGGTATGTTAAATTACTATATTACCCTTTCTTATTACCCCTAATGCTTTGTTCTACTCTGCAATATTATCCCCCGGTGTTAAATGACTATATTATCCTTTCTTATTACCCCTATGGTTTGTTGTACTCTGCAATATTACCCCTCGGTGTTAAATATTTCTTGCAAACCTTACCCCTGAAAAAAAAAAAAAAAACAAATGATCCAATTATATCAAAACAATTACCCAACTTGAAATTTTCAAATATTAAATTCCTTTTTACCCTACTATAATACATCATTTCACAAGACCATTCTTAATTCCTTTTCATTGTCTTTTTATTTTTCAAACATGGATTCCCGAGAAACAATAGTTCGTTTATTATTATTAGTTTTATTTTATTTTTTTATTATTTTTAACAAAAACCTAGTGTCACTAAATTTTTCTCAACACTTATGATCTGTCATAATATCTCAATCCTAAAACCCAGCCATCACAAGAAAACCAGCAAAATTTTCCTTTCAAACAACTACACACTATCTTTCAACAACAATCAGCCAATTCCAATCAATCTTTCTTGCTTCTTTTTTTTATGACACCCTCATCGTCGCATATACTACACGTCGCAATTTATATCTTTCTTCTTCGATTTTTACTCAATACCAGCTATTTCAACCGAAGAATACGTATTCAGCGCCAGCAACAAACTAATTATCAACGAATGTTTTGCGTTGTCACACAAAAGACCTGCAACTAAAATATCTCGGATGTGCACTAAACCACACAAATCTCACAGCCGATACCTTCGAACTGTTGCTAATACTCTGCAACTAATACTACTTCACTGTTAAACGATTTCTATTTTAAATCAGTGACCATATAACCTGCAATCACAACCTGCACACTTCTGAGTTTGTCGATCAAATACTATCAATGATACCTATTCGTTAAATACAATTCCTTCAAATAATCAACACTCTATCAATTCCGAAATCGAATCAGATATGCAGTTCAGATTCAAGAAATAGCCTGATGCGTTTAGAAAGAACAGTTCATGCATGTGGATAAACGTGATCTGTGCATATGAACATATCATGCAGATTACACTAATTTCAAATGCTAATTATTTCATCTTTTTCTAGTTTTCGATGTATTTTCTTACTGATTATTGATTACATGTTATATTATTATCACAATACAAGTTTTTTTCAGCAAGTTTTAACCATGAAAACTACTTTGTAATTCATTAAAACATCTCCTATAACAATGAAAACTTGTTCAAAACTTGATGTAAATTGTCTGTAATGGTTGAACATGAACTGAGACTTAACCGAAATCAAACCGACTTCACCGAAAAACACTTGATTCAGTTTGAAAATTAATGAGAATCAGTTTAGAATCAATCAAACATATCAGATAATCTTCAAAACATCACCGAAACACATTGAATCAATCTGAAATACAAGTTGGGTAATTGTTTTGATATAATTGGATCATTTGTTTTTTTGCAGGGGGTAAGGTTTGCAAGAAATATTTAACATTGGTGGGTAATATTGCAGAGTACAACAAACCACAGGGGGTAATAAGAAAGGGTAATATAGTCATTTAACACCGGGGGGTAATATTGCAGAGTAGAACAAAGCATAGGGGGTAATAAGAAAGGGTAATATAGTCATTTAACATACCATTTAACAGACTGTTAAGTTCTTTGACGGCAGAGGGTAATATTGCATGGTTTCTCATTAGTTGGGGGGTCAAAGTGCGAAATTTCCCTGGGAGGGGATAACAGTGCGAATTAGCACTAACCCAAGGGGTAAAATTGCAGTTTACTCTATTTATTTTTGCAATGTCTACATCATATCATACTATTATTTATTTGATTCATCAAATGTCTACGAATCTTGTAGTATTTAAAAAAGAGTAAATTGCCATTTTAGTCCCTGAGTTTTGACCAAAATTGCCACTTTAGTCCAAATAGTTTTTTTCTTGCCATTTTAGTCCAAATAGTTTTGTTTTCTTGCCATTTTAGTCCAAATAGTTTTGTTTTCTGCCATTTTAGTCCCTGGTAGGTGGTGATGGTGGTGGGGTGGGTGGGTGGTGACGGTGCAGGCAGGTGGTGGCGATGATAGAAGGTTAGTCCCTGCACCGTCACCACCCACCCACCCACCCCACCACCATCACCACCCACCATTTCCACCACCACCGGGCACTTTTACGCCACCCACGTCATTAACCAACATCACCGTCATCATCGTAAAACCAACAACCACCGCCATCATCTTCACTGTAAACTGGCACAACACCATCCCCATACCATCGCACCTGCAAAAAAAGAAAGAAAAATGTGGTTCGACCAAAATTCACCTAAGTTAAATAAATTTTTTTTAATGGAGTTAGTGGGTTGGATGAAAATGGCAACAAATGACAAAACTCAGGGACTAAAATGGCAGAAAACAAAACTATTTGGACTAAAATGGCAAGAAAACAAAACTATTTGGACTAAAATGGCAAGAAAAAAACTATTTGGACTAAAGTGGCAATTTTGGTCAAAACTCAGGGACTAAAATGGCAATTTACTCATTTAAAAAATTGTAAAGATTTTCAAATCAGATTTGATGGAAACAAGTGGATTCTACTTCTGGTTAGTGATGTAGTCAAACCCATTATCAAAAGTATAATTAGTTATACGCTTATCCCTTTTTGACCCTAAATGATCAGATTTTTATTCGCGTTACTAGATCACTTCATATGCTTATGAAATGAACGAATATGAGGGTTTTTTTTTTTTTTTAAACTCGAATATGAGTTATTTTTTAACTAGTTGAGGTTGGCTTGTAGAAGTTTGAACTGAGCTGCATCCAAACTTATTTTTTGCTTGCTTAATAGACAAATTTGAGCCTCAACTTTATATAATAAATTGATCACCGTCGAAGTTATTAATATAAATACTATATAATTATAATAAAAACAAATAATGTTTTTTATGTTATACATACAGTTATAATCTTGAGTAGCTCACTAAGACCATGGTTTTGTATATAAACGTTAAACTAATTAACAATAAACTAGTAAAGTGAGCTTCTAAGATTACTTGCAAGTTTTTTGACCTTAGATAAAAAATCTTGAAACAAATCAAGCTTAAACTTAACTTCTCTCAACTTGAATAAAGTAAACTCGAGTCTAGTCGATTTGGTTCAGTTCGGTGGTGTCTCTGGCTCCTCCTCCGGTGTGGTCTCCGGTTGTGTTTCCGGGACAAAGTTGGGCTCGCCTTGTGACGACCCGTGACCTTGTGACGAGCCTTAACCACCCATGTTGAAGTTCGGATTCCAACCGTATTGATTTGGGTCCTACGAGAGGGGTTGGTTCAAGAGGTTCATGAAACCGGTTTGGTTGTGATTATACTCGATAAACCGGTTCCATAGGCGGTGATTCGGGTTGGAACCAGAACAAACGGTTGGTTAAGAGCGTTCGTTTGGTTTGGGTCGCCGCTTAATCGAGGAGGAAATGCGGGTTGTAGGGACGCATATTTTTTAGAGTGAAATCGTGAGTTTTTATAAATTATAGAGCGAAGAGAATGAGATATGAGAGAATGGTATAAAAATTATAGAGATGAGGTTTAAAAACTAAAAAAATACATAAATATTTAATTTTCTTACCGTAAATGGTAATATTTCAACCCCCGTGTTGGTGCATATTGCGTACGTCTGACACTGTGCGAATAGTTAGAGCGTGTGTTGAATATTGTATAGAATAGAGATAGTTGGACAGGTTTTGTAAATGTCAAGATCCAACCGGACGGATGGCCATCCGATCGGATGGACACATGGTAGGTGATGTCTATAAATAGGGGGTTAGGGCTCCCACTTGGACAAGCTTTTGGTTCCCAGAGGGGACATGCTGTCCAACTGGTCTCGCGGTGCTGTAAACGTTGAATAATCAATTGAGACCAGATTATAAGTGACTGCTCGGTGTCGTATCTATCTTCTACTCCTTTCTTAGTCGTAATAAACGCACCGAACACCCGTTTCGGGACCGAAGCTCCGTCGAACTCACCGGATCCTGGAATCACAATTGGTATCAGAGCTACGGTACCGATTTAATTGATTTAACAGTCGGTTAAATCACCCAAAGCTCATCAATTTTGGGTTAAACGGGAGTTTTGATGTTAAACAGAGAAAATCATCAAAATAAAGGTCAATTCACGGATGGATTTTGGAATTGAAGCCGTCAATCTGTTCGGAATTGTATCGCGCACAATCCTGTGAAGTTTCATCATGAAATTCACACAAATAAAGATTCTGGATCGAAAAAACGTGATTTGGAGTGTTCTTGAGCTGTTAGAAAATTTCCAATCGGATGGCAATCCAATCGGATGACCATCGGATCCACATCATTATCTTACTTGAAGTTTTATTGAAGATGCTTTCAATCGGATGACAACCCGATCGGATGGCAATCCGATCGGATGACCATCCGATCCATGTCACTATGGGGTGTTTGGAAGATCAAGTTGTTTTCAACGAACAACACTTCGATCGGATGGCAATCCGATCGGATGACCATCCTATCCATCATACCATCTTCCTTCCATCGAATGACAATCCGACACTTAACATTCGACCAGATGATCAAATGCCTAAAAAAAGGCATTTTTTTATCGCAACGACGAGGAGATTCTCCAGAAAAAAATTTGGTGATTGTCAATTTTTTTGGGTATTTAACGATCGAGCTGGGTTGTTTGGGGACACCGTCGGGGGCTTCAGTGAACAGTTTTGATGATGCGATCATGGTTTGTGGAAATTAGTGGGGTAGTCATGATACTGGTGCATAATGTTTATCATTCAAGGTATCTGACTTTTTATGGGCCAAAACGTAAAATCCGCAATAATGAAACTGACATTTTGAGGGAAATTGTCATATTTTCGGCTTAGTCGAGTTTTTCACAGATAAAAGAGGACTGAATTGCTCAATTTGAGGGGGAATTCAGTGATAGAGAAGTCAGAATTTGCAAAAATGAGGGGGAATAAAAATTTCACTGTCGTATGTTGAAATTTCGGCATTTTTGAAATTCGTGACACTGCGACAGTATTCGGGTAGTTTCGACTTCAGATTGTCAGGGGGAATGTGAATCTGATCGTTGGTGTAAGCTTCCGAGATCAAGATGATCTGAGGTGTTGATATCTGATCGTGGACGAAAGCTTCAGAGATCCGAGAGTGATCGTGGGTGAAAGCTTCCGAGATCTAGATTATCTGAGGAAATGAATCTGATTGTGGACGAATGCTTCGGAGATCGGATTACATTACCAGATGATTTGTTTTCCGATGAAGATTTGTTGATTCTGGAGAATACCGTTTATACGGATCTGTCATTCTTATGGTGCATTAACGTGGGTCACGGTAAACGGGATATTAGATCTTCAGAGGGAATCACGAATTTGAAGTTAACCAGTGGGGTATTTGAAGTTTCTATCATTTGCCGGTTGAGTTTTTGTACATTCTTAGATCGAGCAGGCGGAATGCGAGATCGTGGTGCTTACTTGTGATATCAAAAACTGAGCTCGGATGCGGTTAAAGTTGAAACAGAGGATGCTGCATTGATTAGTTTCAAGTTGGTGATTGTTCGTGAAGGTTGCAGTTTAGCAAATCAGAGGAGAGTCGTAAACTGTGCAAAAGACCTAAAGATTCATTTCAGGGGGAATTCGTGCTTTACTTTGACAAAATCAAACCCGAATCATCAATCGAGAGGGAATTTGGATAGTCAAATTTCAAGATACTTGATTGAAGTTGAAGAAAAGTTAAAGATTACATAATATTCAAACACGGCTCAAGGTTCTCAAAGTTTTAAAGACGATTCGACAGTGACAGCCGAGGGGGAATCTGTTGGTGCATATTTCGTACGTCTGACACTGTGTGAATAGTTAGATAGAGCGTGTGTTGAATATTGTATAGAATAGAGATAGTTGGACAGGTTTTGTAAATGTCAAGGTCCATCCGGACGGATGACCATCCGGTCGGATGGCAATCCGATCGGATGGACACATGGTAGGTGATGTCTTTAAATAGGGGGTTGGGCTCCCATTTGGACAAGCTTTTGGTTCCCAGAGGGGACATGCTGTCCAACTGGTCTCGCAGTGCTGTAAACGTTGAATAATCAATAGAGACCAGATTGAAATTGACTGCTCGGTGTTCTATCTATCTTCTACTCCTTTCTTAGTCGTAATAATCGCACCGAACACGTTGTTTCGGGACCGAAGCTCCGTCAGACTCGCCGGATCCTGGAATCACACCCCGCATACAAAATCAAGCCGTTATAGCCATTACGAGGTTCAATTTTTTAAGCCCATAGCACCCGGGGGCGGTGTACCCCGGCGCTATAGGGTGCTATGCCTGGGTATGGTGCTTGGTCACGTGCGAGTACGCATGGTCTAAGAGGCTTGTAGTTCAACGACTTGGGAAGATCGTTGACAGCTAAACTAGTACTCAATGTGATTATCAGAGTTCGTGTTGGGCTTCAAGTCGTCAACTTAGATTCGAAAAGAAAAATTACCAGCACTTCTATTAGGTAATATAATAACTTTTTTTTTAAACTAAAACTTCATTAAAACAACAAGCAACCCTACCCAAACCAGCAGGAAAAGACTGCAAATAAACCAGAACTACAAACCAAAAGAAAAAAAAAACAAAAAGTCCAACATATACATGGGGAAATTACACCAGTCGTCCCAAAGGATCAACTTGTATCTAGATCTATTTTTTAGCCAAAGAAAACCAGGAGTTTTTATATCGCTCATAATGTACTCGATCGATGGCATCTAATTTTTGAATACCTTCTCATTTCTCGCATTCCATATGCACCAACATGTAGTTATGAAGATACCATGAACCACGTCAGCCTCCCTTTTTCTTAGGTTTGTATACTTTTGAAGATCCAAAATATCCCTGATCGAGAAGAACATGACCGACGCTAAGTTAAGCCATCTACTTGTGCCCATCCAGATCCTATAGGAGAACGCACATGCCGTAAGCAGGTGTCAGCCGTTTCGATCCCTTATTCGCACAGAGCACAAACCTCGGTATCTTAAAAAATATTCTTTTTCCTCAGCGCATCACGGGTTGGAATTCGATTATGCTCTGCTCTCCAAACAAAAATGTTGCATTTAGCCGGCGTCCATTTACACCAATCCATCACGAAATTTTGACTATACTCTTTATCCGACATCATAAGACGCTTAACAAAGCTAACTGAAAAGATACCAGATTTTTCGCCCAACCAACTCTAAGAATCCTTAGTGACCGAAGCCAAAGCATCTGTGCATTCAGAAAATTCAGCCCTTTCTTTACTTGATTCAGGAGGTTTTTTCCACCTCCAAACCCATATCAAAACATCACTGGAATGCCTAAACCAATCAGCAACTCTGCAACATTTATCATCCTCAATTCTAAAAATGTTTGGCCAACAGTCCTTGAGAAGGAAGTCCTTCAACCACGAGTCAATCCAGAAACGAATATCCTCCCCGTTACCAACTTTACCCTTAATAAAATTATGAAGCCTCACACCGCCAATCTTTCTCTTATCTTCAGTTCTAGCTATAGCGTTCCAACAACCTGCAAGAGCCTTTTTTGAAGGTACAAAGGACCACCCCTTGTTACTTTTATCGTCGACTACCCTTTTCCAAAGATTATTATTGTCCACCCTATATCTCCATACCCATTTTGCAAGGAAAGCAGCATTCACCTCCTTGAGCTTACTAATACCCAAGCCACCCGATTTTTTTGGAGTGGTCACCATCTCCCATGCTACTCAATAATCTTCTTAATATTGCTAGCCTCGGCCCAAAGGAATCTTCTCATAATCGCTTCTAACCCTTTAATGACACCGCACGACGCTTGATAGAGCGAAAGATAATCAATAGGGAGACACTCGAGCACGACTTTAGTAAGGACCACTCTACCACCGATTGAGAGTTTACAAGCCTTCCCTGCAGCTAAACGAGACTCGAAGAATCAAAAATCGGTCTCCAAGTGTTGATCTAGTTCATATTTGAGCCCACGGTAATTCCAATATAGTTGAAAGGATACACACCCACTTGACATCCCAAAACGTGAGCCATCTCAACCACTTCCTACGACTCAATCCCCACTCCCACCAAGCTAGACTTCACAAGGTTTATTTTTAAATCCGAGCATAGGTGGAAAACCCTTAGAAGCCTAGCAACATTTTTTATGTTTCGATCTGACCACTCCCCTATAACAAGAGCGTCATCCGCATAAAAGAGATGGGATATAGAACACCCTCCCTTTATCCGAATGCCATCAATTGCCCCCATCGAATTTTCCTTTGTAAAGATACACGACAACGCTTCCATAACGACTAGGAAAAGAAAAGGAGAAAGTGGGTCACCTTGCCTCGTCCCTTTTTGACATTGGAACTCGTACGTCGGGCTACCGTTTACAAGAATGGAGGATCTAGCCAACATAAGGATCCCCCTAATCCATTTGCACCATAACGTCGGAAAAGAATCCCAATTTCAGAAAGAATGTCAATTAAAAAATCCCAATTGACATTATCACATGTTTTCCCGAAATTGATCTTCAACAGGAAAGCTTTCTTCTTCTCTTTTTTCAACCAAGATAACACCTCGTTTAGGATTAAAGGACTATCGAGGATATATCTATCACTAAGGAAAGCTGTTTGCATTTCCGTGACAACCGAGCCAATCACCTTTTTAAGTCTAATAGCAAGAGTTTTGGAAATGACCATGCTAATGACACCGATGAGGTTGATTGGCCGGTAATATTTAAAACCAATCGGGTCCTTTTTTTGGAATAAGCGTAATGAAGTAGAACCACCACCTTTACTAATAGACCCGTGCTCATGAAAATGATCCATAATTGCTGAGAAATCGTCCCATAAGTAATCCAAGAACCGTTTAATGAAACCAAAGTTGACTCCATCCGGACCCGATGCCCGTTCTGAGCCGCACCCGAACACGGCTTCTTTGATTTCTTCACTAGAAAAATGAGAAGTAAGGAAACTGGCAGCCTCATCCGTGATTTTCTTAGTATTTGGGCATCTAAGTATCGGTCTGATCTGTACATTTTCTTTGAAGTGTTCTTTGAAGAATCTCAATGTCTCTCTTTTAATAATTTTTGGTTTAGTCACCCACTCCTCCCTAATCGTAACCCTGGGAATCGCGTTCTTCGCTTTTTGTTGTTGATCATACCATGGAAGAAGGCGCTATTTTCATCACCCTTTATCGCCCATTTAATTCTTGCTCTTTGCCTTAGATCTTTATTATTAAGCCAAATGATTTCCTCTATACCCTTTTTACATTCCGTGTGCACCCAAACTTCCTCTTCCGTAAGATCCCTAGACTCCACTAGGATATCTAACTCTTCTAACTCAGCCTTTAACATTGCCATATTCTCCTTTTCTTTAGCTATCACCTTATCTCTCCAAGCCTTTATCCTGTTTCTGATGTGCTTTAATTTTAAACAGAAAACCACATCTAGTAGCCCACTGCCACCAAAGTTATTAATCGCCTCTTCCACCAAAGAAGTTTTCAACCGATAGGAGCAGCGACGAATGATTAGAGTGGAGCCGAGGAAGTGCCCATAGGCACGTCTCCGACCAAGTAGCAAAAAATTCTTGGTAAACCATAGTTCTGTCCATCTTGCTGAGCTTGTTACCTTTTTAACAAAAAAAGTGAAATTTCTACCTTTCATAGGGAACTCCCTAAGGCCCGTCGAAAAGATAAATTCGTTCAAATTGTTGGCGCTTGTGACATTAAGGGCCCGTCGAAAAGATAAATTCGTTCAAATTGTTGGCGCTTGTGACATTAAAGTTCGAGTTCTTCCTTTCTTCCTTGAAACGAACCACGTTGAAGTCGCCCTTGATAACCCATAAACCTGGAGTGTCGTTTTTTTATGTCAGTGATCGTTCCCCATAAGTTGTGCTTGGCCACCACTTTTTGGGGATCATATATATTCAACAGGTTAATAGCCTTGTTGCTCCCTTTCAGAACACCTTTAATAAGCAGAAAATGCTAATGTTTGACAATATCCAAACAGTCAACAACTTCTTCATCCCACGTACATAACGTGCCTCCCTATCTACCATTCGACTCCACATACTCAGCCCTAAACGCCGTTGGCACCCAATATTTACCGATGTTAAAATCCGAGAGATCCCGAAATTGGGTCTCTTATAATGCGATAAATGACACCCCTTGAGACCTCTTTATCTCCTTTATCCATTCCGCTTTGTCATTCCTCCTCAAACCCCTGCTGTTAACCAACAAAATATTCATTGATTACCTTTTTGGATGCCTTCCTCCCTAATAGTCTCCTCCACCAAGTTCCTGAAATTGTTTAGATCTTCACCGACTACCGAACCCAAGATAACCGTATCTTCAACCTCGTCATTCGGCTGAGTGCCTAGTTGCGCTGATTGCCCTTCATGATTGGTAATATCTTCGTTGGTATTCCTGGACCTTATTGAAATTGAGGACGACCGTTCGGATCTGATATTGAGATCGCAATTGTTTTGGTTCTCTTTCCCCAAGCCCAATATATTATTTAGATTAAAAGGATCATAAGAGTTATCCATTCTGGGCCTCTTTTTAGAAATGGACTGGTCCGAGTCCTCCGTGTTGTTGTTATGGGCCTGGTGGTTAGGTTATTTTTCCTTCTAAAACCTCTGTGCCTTTTCTTTATTATTATTTTCTGATCGTTACATTGTGAATCTTGTTGAGGGTAGTGGGTCCGATTCAAATCATTAATATCTGAATTCCCTTTTTCCCAAGATGTCATCTGGCACCACCTCAACCGACCTAGTAATACCAACCGTTTCCCCTTTTTTAGAAAACTCTCTCGCCGCGTCTCGATTCCCACCCTAGACTTTTTGTTATCTACTGTCGGATAGAAGCTTCGGTAGGAATTATCATCATCCACTTCTATCTTCGGTGACCGGATAAAGTCTTCCTTATTGTTCTCGTACTTTGGACTTCCACCGTCATAATTATTAATTTCTTATTGATGGAATCTGGAACCCAATCTCGCTCTTCCTCCATAACCCACACCTTGTATTTTTTGCTTTCCCATACTAAATTGACTTCCTTCTTTATCCTCTTTCCATCCCCAATAAGAATACCCACACAATCTTGCGATAGATCACCGCTTCCTGCTGAAGTTGGGAAGCATGGATGACCTTACCAAATCTTCTACCTATGGAATCGAATACCTCATTTTCAGAAAGGTGTAATGGGACTACAAAAAAATTTAGCCATGCTATTCTTTCATACGGCAGAGCTTGCCCTTGCCACCAGTGGCGGACCCATGATTTTTTTCCAATAGGGTCTATTTTTTGGTGTTCAAAATTTTCATTACAAAACATTTAAAATTTCGGGTCGGTCGTCGTTCGGGTCGGGTCAGAGAGAGGTTTGAACTAGATTAAAAAAAACAGGGAAAACAAACTATACAAGGATTGAACTCATGACCTATTGTTGTTACATAGGGAGCTTTACCACTTCACCAGCTTTCGTTTTCTTTCTTTGGTGTCCACCTAATTGTATTTATAGGGTCCTTATAAAAATTAGTATACCAGATCTACTAATTTTTTTAAAAACATTGGGGTCCGGGGACCCCGACCCCTTCAATGTGGGTCCGCCCCTGCTTGCCACACATCCAACGTAGAGAACCACCCTTGGCCCGCTGCCGTGACATTCTTGAACTCTAAAGCTTCATCCTCAGACGTAAAGGAGAGCAAGATATAGAAACCTCCCAGATACTACACTTCCATGCCGACAACCCCCACTTACCCCGCTAGACTGTCGATCTTCCTTGATCCAAGCACTCCTATTTATAGGCTGAACAAAATAGGCTGAACAAAAGCTCGGGCACGGGATGGTTTAAAACACTTGATCCCAGATACTACACTTCCATGGTGTTATGGTGGTGGTGGGTGGTGGGTGAAGTGTGAGAGAGGTGGTGTGCCAAGGGATGGTTTGAGCTTGATCCAAGCACTCCTATTTATAGGCTGAACAAAAGCTCGGGCACGGCCCCGTGTCCAGTGGGCACGGCCCCGTGTCCACATCCTTCTCTTTCTTCATTTAATGCAGCTTGTCTTATTAGTTGACCATGCCCCCGTGTCCGCTGAGCACGGCCCCGTGTGCAGAAGAATCTTTGTACTATGAAGATTTGATTAGATTGTGCGAATCTTGTAGTTGACCACGTCCCCGTGTCCGCTGAGCACGTCCCCGTGGTGGGCAATAGAAGCTTCTACCACTTTGTCTTTTCTGCTGACACTTGGGCATGCCCCCGTGCTGGCTGAGCACGGGGCGTGTTCAGTCTCCTGTCTTCTTGTTTTGCTTGGGAAGGTGCTGTCGTGGGGTCGGGCATGTCACGTCTTGTTCCTTTTCTTGTATTTATGTTAGATTTTGATGTCTTTTTGCTTCTTTTGTTAATTTGAGCTCATTTAATCCTGAAAATACAAAAGGAAGACAAAAGCACACTTTTTCCAACATTAGTACTAAAAAAGGGTTAGTTTTATGCCACAATTGATGTAATTTATATGTTGCATTTTGCACACATCAGGTTTATTAGAAGTTTCAGTTTTATGGATTAGCTCTTGGTTAGGTTGCTATCATTTTCAGGATTCTAAGTTTGTAAGAGTTGGTGCAGTATGGTGTACAAGAGGTGTAATCGGAGTTAAATTCGGAGTGAAATTTAATGACACTCTTCCCCCTGCCTCTTGTATTCCTTGCAAGTCATAATAAGGACTTTGACTGCTCCCACCGACCTTAGAAATCTTTAGGAACTCAGCCTGCTTAGGGTCAATATGTAACGACCAACAAATTCTAATAGAGAAACACAAATTAATGACGTTAGTCGTTGTGATTTCTCTTGTTGAGGATTATGTTAGTTCAGGTAAGAAATCTAAGTGTGCCCACAATTAAGCAACAATGAAACTTTTGTAAGAGTAGCATTAGAGTTTAAGGAGACAAGTTATGATAGAACAATGTCGTGATGGAGCGGTGTCTTGTACAAGAGGTGCAAATTGAGGTAATGTAAAATTTTCACTCCCCACCTCTTGCAACTATTGCAAGTTGTTTTAAAACACTTAATGCTCCCACTGATCTTTAATATCTCTAGAAGGCTACAAGAGAAGTTTCAATGAGCTACGTGACGTGGGAACCTATCACATATACGTTAGACTTTATTTGATTTCTCTAATTTCCAAATATCAAAAGAAACTTTAGGGACATATCTAATAGAAATCTCATTAAGTATATATATATGAATAGATTTCTTCTAAGACCGTGGGCCATATGCGACAAAATTTAGATACAAGTTGATAGTCTTTCAAATGATAAATGAATTATGTCTGAATATTCCATTTGGAATAAGTTCCACGAATGTCAATGAATGACTTATGATGGACCCATACTTATTCCTTAAGCCAAGTAATATTTAGGGCTATAACGTCATGATTTAAAATCACTTAGAATGAGATTAAATGAAAAAATCATCCTCATTAACCATGTCATGATTTCTCATGAATTTTGGTTATAATGGATGAAATTTATAAGTCTCATTTTCCTTTTGTCAAATTCTCATTTTCATGATGACAAAAGTTGTGAAAATGTAAGGTATCATCTAGTTCCATCTTAGTAATGTTTCAATCCAGATATTTAGAACAAATAAGATGAGAGTTTAAGGTAAGTGTGACTTTATGTTGACTATGCAAACCTCACAACGTTCATAACTTTGCTTAATTATGATACTATATTCTGATTAATCTTCAGAATATATAAGGTATCGAAAAGCGTTGTTAGAAGACTGCTTATTATGGTTCTTATAGCCTAAACATTTAATTTTGTCACTAACTCTCATGTTAATTATTTGTTTGACTTCTGGTAAGGAAACGTTTACAACTAGAGTCAACTAATCATGTGTTAATAGGAATATTAAAATTAGCAGACTTAAATATCATTAGTAAGTGACTACCTAATTAATTTATCCAACCGTTCTTTATAATAATGGATACTCTCGTTGCTTATGCCTAGTCTAATGGCATAATTATGCAGTGAGATTTTCCCTTGAAGAACCTTAAAGTTGGGATTTTGTACTTGCATTTTGTCTATGGACCTTAGAACAATCCTCTTTTAAACTATTAGTGGTTGTAAGGTGAATAACATCTTATTTTCCAGTTTTAAACATTTATTTCTTTGTACATATGTTGCTTATCAACACACTCATTATACTTTGGTACTTTTGAGTGTTATAGTTGATTTATAATGCATCAAATTGTACAAGTGAAAATCTTAGTATGTAATGTACTGGAAAAATGTACTTATTTCCATGCGTAAGCCCTTAACTTTATGGGTCATGGTATTGTACATTATTATGTATTCACATATACCACTTGGCTTTATAATTTATAATTTAAATGAAGGCATGCATCTTAGGAGTTCTAGTGATTATTCCACAATTATAGATTAGTCTTAGGAAAGACTTAATCTGGAATAACCTTTTAGTGACATCACTTATTCTTGATTATCATAAGAGACATCATGTTCGATTTATCCTAATCATCATGCTCTACTTTTCTTCTGTAGTGCTTTATCAGAAGAGAGCAATAGGATTATCGTGCCTTAAGAGATACTCAAGGATTTAATTTAAGAGCTAATTCTTACAGAAACTTTAAGCAAAACATATTAGATTTAGGAATTAAAATGGATGAGATATAGATTTATAGAAGAAAATTATAGTGAGTAAAAATTATGAGTACTAAGAATAAGGCAGACGAAATGATCATAAAAATAAAAAATAAAGGATCATTAATCTAAGGATCATTATGTGAAGAGGCTGTGATATGTCTATTACTAACATCAAAATAATAGACTTATTTAGAGTTCTACTTAAACGAAAACAAATCAGCTTTGGCCAGAAGTGTAATCATTTAAGCATGTGTGCAAAGTGGTTGTAACAAATCAGCTTTGGCCAGAAATTGAGACAATCACTTTAGTTATGCACTTGTTAAGTATGCCATATATGAAGGAATTAAATCAGCTTTGGCCAGATATTAAGACATTCATGTTTATGATGCACACTTAACATAGCTTTCGTAATACTTGAATGATAAGTAGATGCATCAAATCAGCTTTGGCCAGAAATGATACATCAGAAGCTCATTCAAGTAAAGCCATTTTGGTTTTGTAAAACATTATTTGATCAGTAATGCCCAAGTTTTGTGCGATCAGTAAAGCCCAAAAACTTGTGCGATCAGTAAGGCCCAAAACTTGTGCGATCAGTAAGGCCCAAAACTTGTGTGATCAGTAATGCCCAAAAACTTGTGCGATCAGTAATGCCTTGTGCGATCCACAAGTCTTGTGCGATCCACAAGTCTTGTGCGATCCACAAATCTTGTGCGATTATGCAGTCTTAACTTGTACAATATGCTTAATTAGTTGTACAAATCTTGTGCGACTGTCTTGTGCGATCAGATCATCTCTTATGTGATCTGATCTTGTGCGATCCAGTTGCTGTTTATTGTTATAACAACTGAAAATCCGAAAATTAAGAATTGTGATAGAGTTTCCTATTATAACATTTGATCTAATTTTATCATAAAATTTCGAAAATCATAATCTGTTTATCTTATTAACAGATTTCGAAAAAACTTATTAGATAAAATAAGATCAAAATTAGGAAAACATTCCACAATTCAAAACACATTCCAAAACATAAAGGAATTTCGAATTTTTAACTAAGAACATGATGAGCCCTAAATAAAATAACCTTAAACTTACATCCGAAATCTGAAAATAATTACACATTTAAACATGTTTCTCAAACTGATGATTTCGGAACAGTTATAACGAATCAATATATATGATCCGAGATGAATTGAACAGATCCGAGATGATATCTCGGATGATAAAACCGAATTTTATTATGGTTTTCAAATCCTGTTTTCCTGCTTTAATCCAGATTTACGGATACAAAACAGAACTGACTAATCAACATGTGCTCTGATACCACATGTTGGATCAGTTCTGTTTATTCATGAAGGAAAACATTAAAACATACCTGTTACAGCTGACAGTGCGTTGGAGAATCCAGTAATGGAGTTCGACATTGTAAGACCCTAAATTACGTTTGACAAAATTCGCAGCGGAAAAACGTACCATAAAAATTTCTTTCGTTACAAACACCTTGACACACTTAAATTTATTTTTAAGATTTATTCTTTTACAATAAATACATTTATTATACTCATTTCCAAAAGAAACCACAAACTAGCTTCACTCAAATACGTACTCAACACTCCCGTACAATCTATCTTGTGACTCGATCCTCGATCTCCAAACCTTGAATATCCTCATGACTGGAATTACCTGCGTTCATCACATAAAATTCACAACATTAGTACGCTTTATAAACATACAAGGCTTGTTCACGTTTACTTCCCGTTTCGTTAACTCTTTACATCTCCGCTTTTCCTTCCTGTCATACCATCCGTGATGAGACTTCTTTACTATTCCTGCATTTCACGTTTAACTCCAGGTACACGAATAAACAACATAAACACATAACCATACCGAAAGACTTACGTACATACCCTACTTCATACATAATATCTCTATATATATACATACACACACATGCATACACACCTACTTACATACGTACTCACTCACATACATGCTAATCTACATGCATACTTACATATACACACATCTACATCATTATACACGTAATTATATGCACACATACCAACATCATAATAATACACACATGACATTATACATCTTTACATACATACAACCCTACGTGCATCAAACCAAATTCATACATGCCTACTCTCATACATACCATCACACATTCGCTTATTCTTGATCACATACTTATAAACATACTCATGTAGGTACATACATGCCTTCATCCACTTTTACCTACGTATATAGAGATATACAAACACGCATACATACCTATCTACATGTGCGCTTACCCTAATGGTCATAAAACATAAGTTAAAATAGTCGTACGCAACTTAAAACGCGTGCAAACGAGTTCCCAAGTCAAAACGAAGCCTGAAAACAATTTTCGGAGCAGAAGCACCCGTCGCGCGACGCGACGGGCCGTCGCGCGACGCGACGGGCCGTCGCGCTACGCGACGCCCCCAAAAACACAGAAAGTTTGCAGCTGTTGCTGCATATTTCCAGCACGTCTGCGTTTCACTGAAACGGTCATAACTTCTTCGTTAATGGTCCGTTTTACCCGATTCTTTTTCCTACGCGTCTATAATTTAATTCCCCATCTTATGGTGTTAAGATCCGACATCCGGATTAACACAATTCCAGACTTTTAAGTCTTCGGCTTACTACCCTTTTTACCAATAATTGACCCGTTCATAATTCAATCACATAACTTGTTTATTTGACCTTAACTTCATATAAACCGATAATTTCACGATCATTTGTCCTAGAAGATTCATTCCCGGATGCCTTACATCTTATTCAACCCGTTTGCGCGTAAAAGCTTATTTTGACCCGTTAAGGGTAATTGCGCATTAAGACGTTTCTAACTTACAAAACCATACTCCTCACTTTCATACTTGACCGAAACATTACACTAATCGAATAACTTATTTCTAAACTACCTTTACGATCGTTTACTCCAAAATACCCATCAAAGGCATTTTGGTCAACTTTAGTCCTATCATTTACGACGAAAGTCTTTAACACATAATTGACCTCAACATCATGTTAAATTAATTACAACACTTTACTACTTACTTGAACTAAGAAGTGATTACGGAAATCACTTACCTTATGCGTCTGTGCTCGTATCCGATCCTTTGCCACCTCTTGACCCGTTAGCCTTTCGCGCTTGAATCCGTCTTGACATGATTCCTATACTTTCATGTCACCCATCACATTCTCGTTAGTATACACAATTGTACACGTTAACGATCATATTAACCACATATTTCACATTTGATTCATGTAATTCATCATATAATCACGGATAACGCATATCAACATAACATGTACCATACGACTTCCTACAATCCTACCTTTACGACAACGAGTCAAATCATGTTAATTATACTTAGTTGACTTTCAGAAGTCAACTATTAACCATATTTAACTATCGACTTATCATCATATACTCGTAACATCATAATTCACCATACGGACAATACTATATACATTTTCTCATACACTTGATGTGCGTACCACCTTGTAAGCCTAACGTACAACTAATTCATGCATACATCATCTAAACTCATACCTAGGTCATCAAATCCTACTCCTAATCAACATGTATCATTCACATAAGAACACCCAACATATTAACATCGCATTTCTTTCCATTCAACTCACAAGAATTCATCATATCCATCATAATACATCAACAATCAATAAGAATTGCACATGGATGATCATTCAAGTCATCATCTTCACCAAAACAAATGGGTTTCACCTCTAAACATAAAATTAACCTAAACCATTCATAGTCTATGTTCTATATCATGATACTAACACATACTCATACTCAATTTCATCCCGATTCACGGATTAAAACATAACCCACTTCATACAAGATCACCAATCTTAGTTTTGAGACATACCTTATGATCCCTTTGTGAAGGTGATCATTAATCCATGTTCATTCATGAATTTGAGCTTCGATTTATCCTTCAATTTGATCATATAAGGTCGAGCTAGGGTTTGGCTCAAATGGAAGCTCCTGGTCGATCTAGAACACACACGAATGTGTGTTTGTGTGTGTTGTTATTTAATAAATCAACTTTCATCTTATTTCATTTAGCCCCCTCGTGTTTGCCACTAAACATAATTGGCACAACCTTCATCTTTTAATAGCTTTTACCATATACTTAACTAGGTTAAATAGTCTAGTTATTTATTTCATGATATATCTTATAAAAGCATTTTACGAATATAATCATTCGGATTTTGGGGCGTTACAAGTCTACCACCCTTAAACAAGGTTTCGTCCCCGAAACCTTCCTCGCTTCCATTTAACACTAATTGTCTTTTCTTCCCGTTTATCGGTACGACCACGAGCCCGTCTTAATGGCAAGCTTCTACCTTCAAGAACCCATCCCAGAGTTCTTATTAATGTCACATTCCTTGATAGCGCTAATTTCCTAACGCACTACATAGCTAGTGATTCATTCATCATTCTACTACTCGTATATCTTATTTCGTAATTTACACCTGCACACATATATATTTAACATTAACTGGTACTTTATCATAGTAGTAGTTAACCTTCCATTCCTGGTTCATAATTTATTTATACTATTTACTTCTTCCTAATAAGTCTATACTTTTCATACCATACTTTCACATAACATTCTCATTTAATTGACCCGTTTACAACAGGTCCAATACCTTCATCTTGTCTCTTAAGGTCATATTCCATATATGCATATACATTTTATAATATTTAGTTCTTGTTTCGTTATCGCAACAAAACTACTATTTCATAGTCGCATATACGCGCTTACTCAAAAATTAACATTATTCTACGCTTTCTATAGCTACTTGTACCACGCATACCTTTGCGTTACTTTTAAATCATCTTATTCATGTTACATTACTATTACTCTCGTCTCATATATTACTTAATCTACATAATTAAGCGTGTCGTGCAAGTTAATAATACTAGAGTTTAATCAATACTCGAAACTTTCAGTCACAACTTTTGAGATTTATTAGCATGAGTTAAACATTTCATTAATCTCTACTTTACTTCATAAATCAGCGATCCGTATACCAGATCGACCGGCTCCTTTACGGTTACATACCGTACCAGACCAAAAATTTCATTCATCCATGTAATAAGCTTTAATTATAGTACATTCCTTCACCAATCCCCTTGGCTTCATCACCTTAATAGTTCTACCATTAACATCTACAAACCATGCATACGAGCATTCATTATACTAGGTGATTACTTACCTATAACTCCTTTACAATTTCCTATATACATTCTATAACATATCACACATTCCATCACCGTACCTGCAATTCTGGTATTCTGGTCACTTATTTCATCAAACTTTGCAGTTTGACTTTTCAAGATCAACTGACATTTCTTACTTATCGTAGATTTATTGAAGTACGCGTTCGTACCTCTTCCTCGCATACTTTCTTGCAAAATTTTCATTGCATCATTTCAGTATTTCTTACCAATCTTACCCTTCCCTTCCATACTTAGATTATAGTCCGGGTCATAGCCCGTCATCCATTCTGACTCCTACGAGTCGATAACTAATACACCTAACACATATCTTATACAAAACTTCGTCCATTATACTATCACCTTTTACTTTATACTTATTTCTATGACCCGTTCGACTCAATCATGGTCAAACTGTTAACGCCTTCTTATGCGGATTAATTTCATCCTTTTATATTTTTAAACCCGTCTCATGGATGTAGACGCATCATTCATGCTTTTTCATTCATTGAATCCGCCTTACGGTTTCAACATTTCATTCATGACTTTCATTAATTATGCGTTTGGAATCCTTCTCGCGGATTTAAACTTATTACCCATGCCTTTCATCCTCGAATCCGTCTCACGGATTCAAACGTATCATCCATGCCTTTCATCATTGTATCCGTCTCGCGGATTCAAACATATCATCCATGCCTTTCATCATTGAATCCGTCTCGCGGATTCAAACATATTATCCATGCCTTTCATCATTGAATCCGTCTCGCGGATTCAAACATATTATTCATATCTTGTTGATCCGCACTTAATCACGGATTCAACATTCTTCATTCTTATCAGGCATGTTTTTCATTCTTACATAGTACTCTCAATTTCCCGAGAGTCATACTTTCCATTTCACCCACACGCCCGCCCGTTACCCAACTCTACCGGACATACCCGTAACAATTATCATGATCTCACGAACGTCATACGTTTCTCGTGTACTGGCCAGGTACACAATCCACATAGTAGTTTCGTGCCTACATGTAATTGTCACCTTATGTCCGTAGACTTAGGTTTCGGCGCGTGTATTACTTTCAGTACTTCATTAGTTATACTATCATTTTTCCTTCATTTAACATTTTCCTCCTCTTAATAATTTTACTATCACATATATACACATATCGAATTTTACGTACCTGGATTCACATTTGGCTTATTACCTCTTTGCCTGCCTTAGTATTCATCATGAATTGCATTCATAGATCATCCTTTTCCAGCACTTATGCTTACCTTACACATACAAAACCGTCAGTTCTTTATACGTATACAACAGTACATACTTACATTAGCCTTTACCTTTGGATCTCGATCGAGTCTTAGATTGTACGGGTTTCTTACCTCAAGAGCACACAAGTTTGAGTTCAAGTACTTACCTTCTCGTACTTGATTCCCTCAAACCAGGGCTCTGATACCAACTTGTAAGACCCTAAATTACGTTTGACAAAATTCGCAGCGGAAAAACGTACCATAAAAATTTCTTTCGTTACAAACACCTTGACACACTTAAATTTATTTTTAAGATTTATTCTTTTACAATAAATACATTTATTATACTCATTTCCAAAAGAAACCACAAACTAGCTTCACTCAAATACGTACTCAACACTCCCGTACAATCTATCTTGTGACTCGATCCTCGATCTCCAAACCTTGAATATCCTCATGACTGGAATTACCTGCGTTCATCACATAAAATTCACAACATTAGTACGCTTTATAAACATACAAGGCTTATTCACGTTTACTTCCCGTTTCGTTAACTCTTTACATCTCCGCTTTTCCTTCCTGTCATACCATCCGTGATGAGACTTCTTTACTATTCCTGCATTTCACGTTTAACTCCAGGTACACGAATAAACAACATAAACACATAACCATACCGAAAGACTTACGTACATACCCTACTTCATACATAATATCTCTATATATATACATACACACACATGCATACACACCTACTTACATACGTACTCACTCACATACATGCTAATCTACATGCATACTTACATATACACACATCTACATCATTATACACGTAATTATATGCACACATACCAACATCATAATAATACACACATGACATTATACATCTTTACATACATACAACCCTACGTGCATCAAACCAAATTCATACATGCCTACTCTCATACATACCATCACACATTCGCTTATTCTTGATCACATACTTATAAACATACTCATGTAGGTACATACATGCCTTCATCCACTTTTACCTACGTATATAGAGATATACAAACACGCATACATACCTATCTACATGTGCGCTTACCCTAATGGTCATAAAACATAAGTTAAAATAGTCGTACGCAACTTAAAACGCGTTTAAACGAGTTCCCAAGTCAAAACGAAGCCTGAAAACAATTTTCGGAGCAGAAGCACCCGTCGCGCGACGCGACGGGCCGTCGCGCTACGCGACGCCCCCAAAAACACAGAAAGTTTGCAGCTGTTGCTGCATATTTCCAGCACGTCTGCGTTTCACTGAAACGGTCATAACTTCTTCGTTAATGGTCCGTTTTACCCGATTCTTTTTCCTACGCGTCTATAATTTAATTCCCCATCTTATGGTGTTAAGATCCGACATCCGGATTAACACAATTCCAGACTTTTAAGTCTTCGGCTTACTACCCTTTTTACCAATAATTGACCCGTTCATAATTCAATCACATAACTTGTTTATTTGACCTTAACTTCATATAAACCGATAATTTCACGATCATTTGTCCTAGAAGATTCATTCCCGGATGCCTTACATCTTATTCAACCCGTTTGCGCGTAAAAGCTTATTTTGACCCGTTAAGGGTAATTGCGCATTAAGACGTTTCTAACTTACAAAACCATACTCCTCACTTTCATACTTGACCGAAACATTACACTAATCGAATAACTTATTTCTAAACTACCTTTACGATCGTTTACTCCAAAATACCCATCAAGGGCATTTTGGTCAACTTTAGTCCTATCATTTACGACGAAAGTCTTTAACACATAATTGACCTCAACATCATGTTAAATTAATTACAACACTTTACTACTTACTTGAACTAAGAAGTGATTACGGAAATCACTTACCTTATGCGTCCGTGCTCGTATCCGATCCTTTGCCACCTCTTGACCCGTTAGCCTTTCGCGCTTGAATCCGTCTTGACATGATTCCTATACTTTCATGTCACCCATCACATTCTCGTTAGTATACACAATTGTACACGTTAACGATCATATTAACCACATATTTCACATTTGATTCATGTAATTCATCATATAATCACGGATAACGCATATCAACATAACATGTACCATACGACTTCCTACAATCCTACCTTTACGACAACGAGTCAAATCATGTTAATTATACTTAGTTGACTTTCAGAAGTCAACTATTAACCATATTTAACTATCGACTTATCATCATATACTCGTAACATCATAATTCACCATACGGACAATACTATATACATTTTCTCATACACTTGATGTGCGTACCACCTTGTAAGCCTAACGTACAACTAATTCATGCATACATCTTCTAAACTCATACCTAGGTCATCAAATCCTACTCCTAATCAACATGTATCATTCACATAAGAACACCCAACATATTAACATCGCATTTCTTTCCATTCAACTCACAAGAATTCATCATATCCATCATAATACATCAACAATCAATAAGAATTGCACATGGATGATCATTCAAGTCATCATCTTCACCAAAACAAATGGGTTTCACCTCTAAACATAAAATTAACCTAAACCATTCATAGTCTATGTTCTATATCATGATACTAACACATACTCATACTCAATTTCATCCCGATTCACGGATTAAAACATAACCCACTTCATACAAGATCACCAATCTTAGTTTTGAGACATACCTTATGATCCCCTTGTGAAGGTGATCATTAATCCATGTTCATTCATGAATTTGAGCTTCGATTTATCCTTCAATTTGATCATATAAGGTCGAGCTAGGGTTTGGCTCAAATGGAAGCTCCTGGTCGATCTAGAACACACACGAATGTGTGTTTGTGTGTGTTGTTATTTAATAAATCAACTTTCATCTTATTTCATTTAGCCCCCTCGTGTTTGCCACTAAACATAATTGGCACAACCTTCATCTTTTAATAGCTTTTACCATATACTTAACTAGGTTAAATAGTCTAGTTATTTATTTCATGATATATCTTATAAAAGCATTTTACGAATATAATCATTCGGATTTTGGGGCGTTACAGACATGCTTGTCATCGTGATCTGGTTCTTTCTTAGGGTGCTGACTGATGATGGGGACTTAGAAAACCGATAAGGGGTATCGGCTTAGGAGAGGAGGTCGATGATGATGTTATGACTAATGGGGTGTGTCTAATTGTGTAACTGAGTAACCCTTTAACCTCCACATAATTCTCCTTATATAAGCACCCAGGAGGAAACCTAATTAGTTAATAAGGGTAATATGGTCCATCAACAATTACCAACTAATTATTTAATAGGTTATAATATATTTTGATCTATATTATGTAAATGATTATAATGGCTATAGATTAAATATTAATACATAATATATTTAATCTTACAGGTTCGGCCTCGGATTTTCTTTCTATGAAGAAAGCCTTTGGTGGGGTATGGAGCAGCATCGTTTCGACCATTAAACGACCGTTGGTTGACAATGTGCCGCTTCGGAATTTCTTCAAAGGAGAGGTTAAAAGTGGAGATAAAATTTTATTTTGGTTAGACCCGTGGCTGTATGATGTCCCGTTGAAGGAGAAGTTTCCTGCTCTTTTCAAACTTGAAGTGGTGAAAACTTGTTGTGTGCGTGATCGTCTTGAAGGAGAAGGGCTTTGGCTCTGGAGACATGATCCGGAGACTAGCGAGGAGTTAGTCGAATGGCATTTGTTAGAGGCGGCTTTGGGTTCGGTGAGTTTATCCACGGGTGTGGATAAATGGTCTTGGTTGGGTCACGGGTCGAAGGGATTCTCGGTGGCGGCTGTTAAGCATCACATCGTGTCTTCGCGTGACTTTAGCAGCCGATACGTTATGAAATGGTGCAAGTGGGTCCCTAGAGAGTGCAACATCTTCGCTTGGCGCGCGGATATGGATAGGATTCCTACGGTAGACGCTCTTGGTAGTAGGGGTATGGTGGTGATCGATGACATGTGTAATTTTTGTCATGATGACTTTGAGTCAGTGTCTCACATTTTTTCAGCATGCTCGATTTCTTTGGGAGTGTGGGAAAAAATCAGTTTCTGGTGCCGAATCCCGAGGTTCTTTATCTTTTCTTCTAGAGATTTACTTGAAATGTATAGTGTGGGGGACAGAGGTCAGGCGGAACGCGAGGCTCTCCATGGTATTGTGCTTACGGCTTGTTGGTTGTTATGGAAGGCTAGAAATAAGATGAGATTTAACGGCATTAGATGTAGCGTTGAAGAGATTTTTAGTGAAGTTAGAATAGTCAGTTTCTTTTGGTTCAAGCATAGAGCTAAGAAAGGTATATTTGAGTGGGGGAGATTGGTGTAAATTTGTGAATATGTAAATTTTTGTCTGTTTTGTTTTCCCGTCCTGGTTTTCGGGTTCGGTGGTGTGAATGAAGTTCTCCTTTCAAAAAAGAAACACCTATACTTATGTATTCATGTTTTGTAGTTTGTAGCAAGAAAGAAATAGCAATGATATGATTAGTTCAGAAATAAAAGATAAAAAACGTGCTTAAATGAAGCAATGATATGATTATTCCAGAAATAAAAGATTAAAACGTGTTTATTTATTTATTTTTTTCTTTTTGTAAAAGAAAAGAGTAAAAAAGTCAATACGGTCAACACCAAACTCCTCGTAATCCTCCTCCCAATCCCAACCTGGTCAACTTAAAAACTCGGTCCAACCCGTCGTCTAGCACAACAGCTGATCCGACCCGAACAACCATATTTGTGAGTCTTGAGTTTCAAGTTTCTTCAACCAAGAAACAGTTGGTTTCATTATTCAATTTCAAAAACAAGTAGCAGGAGGCACATGATACAACAACTAACATTCAATCTCTAATTAATTCAGTAAATTAATTTCAATCTCAATTCAGTAATCTCAGTCTCAATCAGCCAATAAGAACTTCTCAGATAAATTGATTTCGACCGACAATCAACACAACTGATTCAAACAAACACGTATCCACAATTCATATCCTCACAATTTTCGCCGCTTTAATCACCGGATTCTCCCTCGCAATCGCCTCACGTCCAACCGCCTTATAATCATAACCGCAATCATGCCGATCAGAGTACCGATGTTCCGAGCAAAACAAATCACCACACCGGCACCGAAATCCGCTCAAACCGACTCTTTTCCGGCATCCAGAGCACCGGTTCACTTCCTTCTTCACCACCACAGGTTCGTTCCTCTTAACATCCTTCAATTCTTCATCTGTCACCACAAGCGTCGGATCTAACACCGTTACGTTACCTCGAGACGGTGACGTCAGCGAGGTAGATCTGGTACGTGTGTGATGCGTGGTGGCGTTGTTGTTGTTGACGCAGAGCGTTAGGGTTTCCGGTACTGTTTTGAACTCGGTTTCTTCTTTTTCGGTTCTCTGAGCCATTTTTATTATTGTGATTGAATTAAAATTGTAATAACAAATTCAATCGCTATAGGAATTATAGAGAATTGTGAGAATAATCAAGAAGATATTGGCGTGCAAGAAATGAATAATTGGGATTTGATTGAATTGTTTTTGTTTTGTTGGGTGGGGAGGCTTTTTAAAGGGAGAGGAGGTCGGTCTGTGTAGCGCGTGATGACATTGGAATTTACGGAAGTGCCCACGAGGGAGGGGATGTGTAATCTAGAAAGGAGCATGGGGTTTTGGGAACACGTATGACGTCTTTTTACTCATACTACTTTTTTTAACGATCAATTTAATCAATCTTTAGGCTAGTGGGTATGGTGATGGTCCATCTTTGGAGGATGATCCGTCACGTAGACGCCACACCACAGTCCTCCCAAGGATGGTCCATCCTCCAAAACTAGAGGGTATGGGAGGATGGTCCTAGTTATAGTCCTCCACCACTTTTATGTTTTTTTTGTTGTTTTTTTAATCTTCTACTTTTTTTAACATTTAACAAATAAAGTAACAAAATATTTTCATTAATATTAAAAAATATTACATAAACTTAAAAAAAAAATTAAACTTAAAAAAATTAAACTTAAAAAAAATAAATTTAAAAAAAAACATAAACTTAAAAAAAAAACTAAAATTAAAAAAACACAAACTTAAAAATATCCTAATATATTAAAGTAAGCTACTAGTCTTCGTCTTCCATGTCGTGGTCGGGTTCGTTTTGAGCGTTGTTCCAAATGTACTCCACCAAGTCCACTTGTAGGTTATGATGTGTGTACTCGTTACGTAGAGCGAACATGTTTAAATCTTGTTGTTCCCCACTAACTGGAACCAAATTTCCAGTAGACGCATTTTCGTCGTACTCGCATATCGCTCTACCTTCGTCTTCAATGACCATGTTATGAAGGATGATACAAGCGTACATAATGTGTCGTAACCTCTTTGGTGTTTGCGAACGTGCTGGATGTTCAATGATGTGCCATTTTTTTGTAGAACACCAAAAGCCCGTTCAATATCTTTTCTCGCACCCTCTTGATACTTCGCAAACTTTTTTCGTTTGTCGTCTGACGGGTGCGGAATAGTTTTAACGATTGTCGAGTACGTTGGGTATATCCCACCGGCTAGGTAGTAACCTCGCCTGTATTCCACCCCCGAAACTGTAAAGCTTGTGTCTGGACCTGTACCCGCCACTACATCCTCAAATATCTGTGACTGGTATATGATGTTAAGGTCATTGAGCGAACCAGGTAGACCAAAAAAAGCATGCTAGATCCAGAGATCCTGTGACGCAACAGGCTCTAGAATAATAGTCGGATGTCCATGATCTCCCCTAGTATACTAACCTTGCCAGGCAACTGGGCAGTTCTGCCACGGCCAGTGCATGCAATCAATGCTCCCGAGCATTCCTGGGAAACCATGTCTCTGTTCGTGTGCTTGATATAATTTTTGAACGTCGTTTGCGTTCGGTTTCCGCAGGTATCGCTTGCTATACAATTTGACAACCCATTCGTAAAACTTGTGCAAACATAGACGTGCGGTTCTATCAGACATCCTAATATACTAGTCTAATGCATCGGGTGCGTAACCATATGCCAGTTGGCGAATGACCGACGTACATTTTTGTAAATTACTGAAACCCCTTTGCCCCCTAGCGTCGTTTCGCAGTGTAAAAAACGGATCAGACTGGGCCATGTCGCCTGCAATACGTAAAAACAGTGGACGACTCATGCGGAAACGACGTCGAAAAATATCTGCTGGGTACACGGGTTCGTCGGCAAAATAATCGGCTACTAGTTTAACGTGGCCGGCTATAAATTTAAAACGAAACATAAGTGAAATTAATTATAAAATACATTTTCAAATCTAATAAAACATAAGGAAAAAAAAGTAAAATACCTTCTTGGTCTCGGTTATATTTTGCTCGTCTAGTTAGCCGTTGGGACAACGCTTCATCACCCGCCATGAAGACCTGAGTGGCGTTCATAATCATGTTATGCATAATAGCATCCTCTTCTGAAGATGATGAATACCCCGTAGACGAAGATGATGAAGAGATGGAAGAAATTGAAGAAATGGAAGAAGTTGAAGCCATGATAATTTTTGAGTGAGAGAGATGGGGAAGAGTGGTTATAAAATGTGAGAGAGATGGGGTGGTAGTGGGTAAAAAGTTGTGAAAAAAATGGTTAAAGAGGTGAGTATTTATAAAAATGGAAGTGAATTGGGGGATTTTATGAATCCTTAAGCACTTTCCAGACACCCACTGGACGAACGGAGTACTTCAAGAAAAACAAAGGAGCATGTGCATTAGGGTTGGTGAAAATTACTGTATTTAACAAAAATACATTATTACAACTAATCTAGCCAAATTAATAAAAAAAAAGTAACTAAAAGATCTAAGGGTTTAGATTAGGGATGAGCATATGCCACCGAATACCGATCCCATACCGATCCCATACCGATCCCGAAATACCGATACCGAATTTTTTCGGTATCCCATACGGTATCCACTTTTTGGCGTTTTCGGTATCGGTATGGTACGGTACGGTATCAGTATAATACCGATACCGACACTCAAAATACCGATACCGTACCGTACCAATACCGAACCGACATGTTTCGGTATCGATATCGGTACCTAGTTTGGGTGAAATTCGGGATCGGTATTAGGGGTAGACTTGTAACACCCCGAAAACGGATTTGGTAATTAAACTACGTTAGTTCTAAAAGACGGGTAAATTACCGTTAGGGGTAAAAGTAACTCGATGAATATTAGGATTTTTAAATAAATGAGCCTGATATTAAATAAAAGCTGAACGAAAGCTTTTGGGAAAATAGAGTTTATCGAAGCCCGAGTTAACGAGACTTAAAATAAACTAAGTTGTAGATTTCCCGAACCCACTAATGTAACTAGGAATGTTTAACCTAGTTAATAAGTGGGAATGTTATTAGAAATAAGTAGGTTGTGTCCTACTTAATAACTAACCAAACAAGAGGGGCCAGATTCAGGTAAATGGAAAGTTTAATTATAAAATAAACTTAAGATACAAAACACACACAAAAGGTGTGTTCTGTACGTCGACCAGAAGGTTCTCCAAGAACCAAAACCCTAATCTCACTTAGAATCATCAAATTGAAGGTCCAAATGGAGTCAAAATTCACAATTGAACATGGACTAATGATCACCCAAGCTAGGGGATCATAAGGTATGTAAAATCTTGACATTTGGTGAAGTTGTAAAGATTGGATAATCATCCTAATCGCAAATTAGGCATGGATTAGAGAAGCTATGGTATGGCTAGATTAGTGATGTATACTTGCTTAGGAACAAAACCCTAAGTGAAAATCATACCTAGCATGCTATGAATTGAATGATTGAATGAATTCCCACACTAGGCTAAGTGGGTATTAGTCATAAGATGGATTTGATGATATGATTATGATTAGAATCATCATGCATGTCAGTAATCAGGAAATACTTGAACAAATTGTGTGTTTGAGTATATAAATCATACTTAATATGAAATAAGTTTAGTATGATATGATAAGATGATGAAATATTCTTGATTAGAAAGATGTTGATAGCATCATGTGTTAAAGTGATTTAACCGGTAACATAAGAATGACGATACCGGATAATTGGCCAAGTAATTAAACGAATAGTCGAGCTACTTCGTGTAAATTATTTGTGTTAATAGGCCGTTTGACTTTTTAAAGTCAAAATGACCAATGATATGATCAAATGATAATTTTGACATAAAGAGCGTAGGATGGAATTGTCGTGAATAATTATGACTAGTCTAACCATCTTACAATTTACAATGATAGATTGACGATTAACAAGCTAGGTGAAAGCTTGGGAACGAAGCAGAGAATGTAAACATGTAAAATGATTAAGGTACGCATTGGGAGGGGGTGTACTCACACTCGAACCCGGAGAATGTAAACATGTAAAATGATTAAGGTATGCACTGGGAGGGGGTGTACTCACACTCGAACCCGGAGAATGCAAACATGTAAAATGATTAAGGTATGCACTAGGAGGGGGTGTACTCACACTCGAACCCGGAGAATGCAAACATGTAAAACGATTAAGGTATGCACTGGGAGGGGGTGTACTTACACTCGAACCCGGAGAATGCAAACATGTAAAACGATTAAGGTATGCACTGGGAGGGGGTGTACTTACACTCGAACCCGGAGAATGCAAACATGTAAAACGATTAAGGTATGCACTTGTAACGCCCCAAAAATATAATATTTAATAAATATGACATATACTAGAATTATGTATGAAATAACTTAACTAGATTTGACTAACTAGGATTAGTTAACCTAGTTTGTATATCTACTAGTCTCAAGAATGAAAGAAATAAGTTAACTAAAGTGCATGGGTTAATCTTGCATATTTTTAATGAAGTTTGGGTTAAGTGGGGAAGACCACAAACATCAGACATAAGTCTGATGTTGGTGTCGATGCAAGGCAAGGAGGCATGAGGGTTTCTCATGGTGATGAATGTTGAAGAATTGAAGTAGAATCCAACCTTAACTCTCTTGCATGAATCAATATTCTACATCATCTAGCCCTATAAATCACTTGGTAAGTTGTAATTTTTGATTTGGTGATTTTGATATGAAGTGGGTTATGATCAATCCACGAATTTGTATGAAATTGAGCATGAATATGTGTTAGCGTCATCCTAGGAAACATGTGTTAGGCATAATTTCGATTAATTTGTTGTTTAAAGAGGAAAACCCATTAGTTGAATGATGAAGATGACATGGGTATTTCACCATGTTCAATTCTTGTTCATTGTTGGTGTACATGTTGTGTATGATGGAATCTTGTTAGATGAATTGAAGGAAATGTGTTGTCTGTTATGTTTGATGAATATGTGTGAATAATATTTGATGACTAGTAGAAAGATTTAATGAATTATGTATGAACTTGGAAGATCATGCATAAATTAGTTGTACAATATGCTTTATTAGTAATGCACGCACCAAGTGTTTGATGAAATGCCTAGGTGAAGTTAGAAGGTGATGTTGTAAGCAAAAACATGGTAATTAAGCATAGAATGTGATACCAATGAAATTGTTAGAAAGCTCGTATGAGGATGGTGTGCTTGAATTAATCCATATGAAGGTTGTTGTCCGATTTCAAGATTTGTAGAAGTATGCATTAATGGCTTGTACTACATGCTTGAATGGTGGTGCGTACTATGTGTCGAACTAGTTATTTATTGGTAATGTAGAAAGGATGGGTAATGAATGAATAGATTTTGGACTCACTAATAAAGAATGATGTTGAGATTATGTTAAATCACTAGCGTTGAATGTGGTTGACAATTATAGGACCATGAGAGCCTTAGCTCGTATTAAATTTGGTTATACATATACATGATATAACTAGGTGATCATATGGTTATAAGTATATTGCATCATGAGTATAAAATATATATACATATACATATATATATAGTGTATCATTAGTATGACTAATGGGATGACACGGATATACGAGGTTAAGTCGAAAGTTCATATGATAGACCGTTGACTTCTGAAAGTCAACTGCGCATAAGAAACACGGTTAGACTTATTGTCACGATAGTAAGATTAAAGTAAGTTATACGTTGCGTGTTAGACGTATGTGTGTTTAATGCGATGACATAATGGATTACACGAGTTGGAAATGATATGAATTTAGTTACATATATTATGCTCGTTTGAAGTGACTAATGAAGGTCAAATGTGAATTATGCGATCGATATGATCGTTAACATGTACAATTGTGTATGCTAATAAGAATGTGATTTCGATGACATGGAAGTATAGGAATCATGTCGAGACGGAATCAAGCACGGAAGGCTAACGGGTCAAGAAGTGGCGAGGAAACGGATATGAACACGGATGCATGAGGTAAGTGATTTCCGTAATCACTTCTTAGTTGTTTATGTAAAGTTATGTGCGATTTAATTAAGTATGCTAATTTAGGTCAAATAGGAATGAGTTGTATGAAATCGATGAATTTCGCTAAGTAAATCAAATGGGACAAGATGAGGTTTTATCGCATATCGTAAAGGTTGCATAAGTAACGACTTCGGTATGATAACCGGGTAATGGATAAAATTGTACGTAAGCATGCTAACCGAGAAACGGTGACGCGGGTTAATGGGCAAGAGGTTCGGTAGTAAATTATGAGTAAATGAATAAACAATTTCAAAGATGGAAATTGTACTTTTTTTAATGTTCAATTACGTAATGATGAATGAATTTAACGAATACCGGGTATCGGGTGCATAAACCCCAAGTACGACACTCCGAATAGTGTAAAAGTATTATGGTCATAAGGTTCATGTAAGTCTTGGGTTAAAAGGAATGAGTTATTTGATAAAAACATGAACGGGTCGAATAAATCGTAAATGATTAATAAGCCGATAGTGTGTAAGTTAAGAATTTCCTTAATCCGGATATGAGATTTCAAGTTCACATGATAGAATGTCAAATTACGAGCATGTAGGAAGAAACAGGAGGTTAAACGGGTAAACGGTTCAAAAGTTATGCGCGTTTTAGTGCGTTCGGACGACGAAACAAACCTGCAGAAAAAATGCACTTTCTAGAGGCCGTCGCCGACGGCCTTAGGGGCGTCACCGACGGGCTCTACAAACTCAGTTTTCTCCGACGCCTTATTTTACTGCCTACGAGGGGTTTTTGGCTACGGGTAAATGCAAGGGCCGTCGCCGACGCCCTCCCCATGTCCAAAAAGCTGAAATTTGTTATTTAAGTTGATTTATGGAACGTAGGCTTCGGTATGTTAACCGTAGACCACGGCGGACCTCCCAATCATGATTTTGATCGTGCCTTTAATGTTTATGGGCTATAAATCTAAGTTTAGGTCCCACACAATTAATGTATGTGTATGTAATTGGTATGCAAGATCTTGAACGTGTATGTAGGAATGTAGGTACGTATGTAAATGTGTATATATGTATGTATAAAGGTGTGTATGAGTGTACGCATGTATGTAGAGATGTAGGAAGGTATGTATGTATATAGATGTGTATGTATGTATGTAAGAATGTATGTAAGCATGATTTAGATGCGTTAAGTAATAACGTTATTAACAGTGTGCCTTGAGAATGAAAAGTAATGCAGGTACATTATTGAAGCTTCACCTGGAAATGCATACACAGATGGAATGTTTAAAATTAGGAAGATAACGAAATGGGAAGTGTACGAGAATGAAACTTGTTTATATAATGTGTGCTAATGTCATGAATGGTTGTCATGAGTGCAGGTTGTATAAGTCACGGAGGATCACCGAGGAGTGAAGATCGAAGACCGAGTCACAAGTTAGATTGTACGGGAGTGTTTGAATAAGTAGTTTAGTAAATATAGTTTATGTTTCTATTTTTAAATAAGTTCGATGGGTGTATTCAGTGTAATAGTGTCACCTTAAAATGAACTTCAAGTAAGTAAAGACGTTTAAAATGAAAGGAATTTTATGGTATGAATTTTCCGCTGCGACTTTTTGTCAAATACATATTAGGGCCTTACAGCACTGGGAGGGATTGTACTTACACTCGAACCTGGAGAATGCAAACATGTAAAATGATTAGGATATGCATTGGGAGGGAGTGTACTTACACTCGAACCCGGAAAATGCAAATATGCCTCTTAACGGGCCGTTTTTGTAAAACGTCAAACTTGAGGACAAAGTCGGAATATAAAAATGAAGCGAGGTCTGACTTCATACCGGGAGGGTTGCAATAATAACGACTTCGGTAAAACACCCGGTTGATGGGTAGAAATTTAAACACATGTGAAAATCAAGAGACGTGAACGCGGGTCGAAAAATCAAAAGACTTAGATTACGAGTTATGACTATAAAATCTCGTAAATAGAAATTTTGAATAAATATGTTCAACTATTCGAGGTCGAACGGGTTGAATAAAGAATAAAGTTGATTGTTTATAAGTGATGGATTTCACATTAATAGGTCAAACAGGTTGAATACAATATAATGTCGGATGGCACAAATAAGCGCTAGCCAGATAAAGGTAGCCTTAAATGCAAAAGAGTAATGAGCTCGGTAATGGGACATAACCAAATAAGAATATATGAAAATCAAATAACAGTAAGCATAAGAAGAACTGACGCATAAATGACGTGAGAAGTCATAAAGTCGGAAAATTGTCCGAAAGAAAACAATTGTAGCCACGAAACTACAATCAAGGTTAACGGAACCTAAGCTTGAAACCAAATGATTCTTCAAACAAAAACAGGGTGCCTTTACACCAAACATGTATTTTAAGAATGACATGAGTAAGGAATGATCTACGGGATCAACATAACCTTTAGGGTTATAAACAAATGAAAGGTCTACGAGACTAAAACGACCCACGGGTTATGATTAGAAAGAAATTATAAGGACTTCGCCTTAAAGAGGTGAAAGTCTAATTAAAATAGCCCATAAGGCTAAGTGATAAAACCTACGGGTTAATTAGATAAAGCGAGGGAATCAGTTGAGAATCCTCCCATACAACAAAGACCGTAAAAGAATAAATTTTGGACTGTCAATACCCCGGTATGGATAATTGACAAAAGTTAAAGAGAAGATGCTAAACTAAAACTTCAGTTTTGGTAAGAAATAACATTTTTTTACAAATATGAATTCTGATAGACATATAAATAGTAAGCATGAAAGATATAAGTCTTGACACTAATAGGTGCCAGACTATATATTCGAAAAGTGATATTTTTGAAAATAAAAAGTTGATATAAAATTTGGCATGACGTGACATGATCACAGTCAAAAAGTTCAATGTGAAGTATAATCACATTGGAGCCGATCGATAAATATTGCTAAGTTAATTAAACTAGTGGAAATAACAAGATTAAGTTATTTCAAGTTGCATTATGTCATATAAGATACATAGATGATTAATAACCAAAAAGATATTACCATACTTTTCTGGTAATACTAACAATTAGTTAAAATATGAGCAATGCTCAATTGATTATCGAGAGCAAATGCATGGAGTTAAACTCGATAAATTATGTAAGAAAAGGTTTCGAAGACGAAACCTCTTTAAGGGGGGTAGACTTGTAACACCCCGAAAACGGATTTGGTAATTAAACTACGTTAGTACTAAAAGACGGGTAAATTACCGTTAGGGGTAAAAGTAACCCGGTGAATATTAGGATTTTTAAATAAATGAGCCTGATATTAAATAAAAGCTGAACGAAAGCTTTTGGGAAAAAAGAGTTTATCGAAGCCCGAGTTAACGAGACTTAAAATAAACTAAGTTGTAGATTTCCCGAACCCGCTAATGTAACTAGGAATGTTTAACCTAGTTAATAAGTGGGAATGTTATTAGAAATAAGTAGGTTGTGTCCTCCTTAATAACTAACCAAACAAGAGGGGCCAGATTCAGGAAAATGGAAAGTTTAATTATAAAATAAACTTAAGATACAAAACACACACAAAAGGTGTGTTCTGGACCAGAAGGTTCTCCAAGAACCAAAACCCTAATCTCACTTAGAATCATCAAATTGAAGGTCCAAATGGAGTCAAAATTCACAATTGAACATGGACTAATGATCACCCAAGCTAGGGGATCATAAGATATGTAAAATCTTGACATTTGGTGAAGTTGTAAAGATTGGATAATCATCCTAATCGCAAATTAGGCATGGATTAGAGAAGCTATGGTATGGCTAGATTAGTGATGTATACTTGCTTAGGAACAAAACCCTAAGTGAAAATCATACCTAGCATGCTATGAATTGAATGATTGAATGAATTCCCACACTAGGCTAAGTGGGTATTAGTCATAAGATGGATTTGATGATATGATTATGATTAGAATCATCATGCATGTCAGTAATCAGGAAATACTTGAACAAATTGTGTGTTTGGGTATATAAATCATACTTAATATGAAATAAGTTTAGTATGATCTGATAAGATGATGAAATATTCTTGATTAGAAAGATGTTGATAGCATCATGTGTTAAAGTGATTTAACCGGTAACATAAGAATGACGATACCGGATAATTGGACAAGTAATTAAACGAATAGTCGAGCTACCTCGTGTAAATTATTTATGTTAATAGGCCGTTTGACTTTTTAAAGTCAAAATGACCAATGATATGATCAAATGATAATTTTGACATAAAGAGCGTAGGATGGAATAGTCGTGAATAATTATGACTAGTCTAACCATCTTACAATTTACAATGATAGTTTGACGATTAACAAGCTAGGTGAAAGCTTGGGAATGAAGCGGGTCAAACAAAGCAAGAATGACAGAAAAACATAATCTGGATGTAAGGTAAGTGAAGCTTACACTCTAATTATTTAATACCTTTTGGTTTGATAGGTTGTGAATAGTAAGTCTTGTTTTAAATTATGATGTTCCGACACGGCAAGTGCGGTCCGGAACAAAAGACAATGGTCATAAATCATGTTTAATGCATAAAAAGGAGCTAATATGGTCAGATAGTCATGAAATGACTAAAAGATAATGAGTTTTAATGATTACCTTGTATGGTAAACCAATGCAAATAATAAGGGTAAAATGGTACTTTGGTCACTTGTTGACAATAACCGTTAGTTTTGGAAAGACACGTTATAACGTAGGTTATAATGGGTCAAAAGAATCAATAGATGATTTACAAGTAAAACGATTATACGGTGTAACCAGAGTTAGTCATATGGATAAGATGACAATAAATACCATCTCATAGAGTTTCACGGTCATTTAGACCAAACGGGTCAAAAGGTGAAATTATCACCCTTTGACAATATCGACTATTGGTTTGTTGAGTTATATGACTATAGGAATAAATATCAAATGGATATTTACTTCGCGATTGCTGAGCGGCTACTAAGTCAAGGTATCGAAACGGGTCAATATATTTAAAAGTCCTTCATAGTGATAGAAGGGTTAAAAATTGACCAAAATACCCCAATAAGCTAAATTGAACAAACGACCTTTAGAGGTTATTTGGAAACGAGCTTTATGAGTAAATGAATACTTAGAATAAGTATAGAAAGTGAAAGATGTAAATACTTGGGTCAAATGACTCTACATGAGTCTATGTCGTAAAATGATGATCCGAGGGGTAAAACTCGGAACATATGGATTTCCACATTAAAACCCACCACACATATATTTGTGGTGGATGATTACTTGATAAGAAATATGAGAAAGCGATGCTATAAATTGAAAGAAAGCGATTCGTGTCAAAATATGTTTAAAAAACCCTTAACGGGTCAAAAGTTGCATATGAGTAAAAGTGGGTTAAAAATACTTGTAAAATCCGTAAATTGAACCTAATATGATAGACAAGATTGGAGAAATAAGGTACATCAGAAATTAGGATCAAACAAACTGTAACATGCCGAAAATATAAACTCTTAAATTTCAATTAAGTTACGATTAAATTAGTAACATAAACTAACTAGGAATGTCACTAACCTAGTTAGATGATGACTTGTTAGTAGTTAAGGAGTTAGAACAAAATAGAAACGAAAGATGAGGGGCCTATGTTGCTAAACTTGAAACTTAATTTCATAAAAACAAAATTAAAAACACACCAAACACACTTTGAGTGTGTCTGGTCGTTCAAGAAGCAAGGGGGCGATAAGGGTTCTCCACCAAACCCTAATTTTCACTAAAATTGATCAATTGAAGGTTCAATTCAGCCCCAAATTGAATTCTAAATACGATTTAGTGATCACCTCACTGAAAGGATCACAAGGTATGTGAAATTCTAGTATTTCGATTCATCTCAAATTCTAGTTTAATCATGAAAAATCGAAATTTAGCTTGATTGTAGCTTGCATGAATGTAAATAGAAGAGGTATGGTGTCTAGGGATAAACCCTGGGTGAAATCTTATTAAAGAATTGCATGATAATTATAGAGTTCAAATCACCATTTTAGGTGATTAAGGAGCTTGAAGAAAACTTGGTAAACTCTATAATTTATGATCTTGTTCTAGCACAACCTGAATTTAGGGGTAATTTTGGAAATATTGATGTTAAGACATGTATGGAATTGACTAATTGAAGTTAGTTTAGATGACAATTACAAGTCATGAACTTGGTTTTGTTTATATAAAAATCTGACCCGCTAGGTGTTCGATGGAACGCCTAAGTGAGGACTAAAATGTTAAAAGTTGGGTAAAAACGCAGATTTGATCATTTTAGAGAATTATGCGTTAAAGCTTATGAAAGAGTTCTAAATTTGTTGTGAATTGAACTCTTTAGGCAAAGAATCCGGAACGTCAAGCGGACACGCCGGGGGAGATACGCGCTTGAAGGGTGTGCTCTAAAGGTATGTAACTTGGTTCGTTACATTGGGTAAACTTTGATAATTTGCATATGTGTAGTGAATTGTAGAATAAAGGTTTTCTTAATTTAAAGCGATAATGTTCGTTATATTGATTAATAAGACTAGGATTGGTTAGAACTTGTTGGTAGTCATCATAATGGAGGATTCCGTAGATGAGCCAAACGGGTCAAATAATTGATTAATGCGTGGCACACGCTTTGTAGTATAATAGATTGGTCCTTTTTTATTGTTGATAATCAACATATTTATAATACGAGAATTCAACATGTTGATTTGTAAGAATGAGAAATCCGAGAGTTTGGTTCGGGCTAAATGCCCAAATCAATCAAAACATAGACATGCAGTGTCTACCGTAAATTACGGTATTCACCGTAATTTACGGTAGAGTTCAAAAGCTTACGGTGGTTCAGTACTGTGCTACGGTGGACTGGTATAACTTAGGGTCTACCGTAACTTACGGTAGATACCATAGGTTACGGTAGAGTCCAGAAGCCTTTGTTAAATCTTGCATATTATGGCTATTAGAATCCGTTTCTAAGCGTAGTTTCGATTAAGCAATAATTCCAAGAACTCTAATACTAATATTGGTCAAAATTTCAGTTTGTAGGTATAGCAAGTATGTAGACGACGATCAAGCATGTTTTGAAGAACCGAACACGAACTTTTGAAGCTTCCGCTTAAATTAACTTTGTTTAGACAATGTTTATGATGTAAATGATCTACTAATCTTGTTTTGAATGTTTAAACTAATTAGTAGTTAACTAGTATGTGATCCTTTTAAAACTTCGATTTTGTACTTACTTTGAAGTAAGGTACCGTTTATATATAATCTCGCGTATTTACATTAAATTCTTATAAAATTAAGACGGGTGTTACAAGTTGGTAATCAGAGCTTAAGGTTGTCAACAAGTGTTCGGTTCAAGCTTGATCGATCGTCCGGTAAGAATTAACTTATTATTTTAATAGATTATATCTTATTTAAGAAACGAGAAGTGAATTGACGTGCATGGGAAGAGTGTGTTAATTCACTCAAACCCGGAAAGTGCACCAAATGCGAACGGTTAAAGCAAGTTAGGAACTTGGCTAAACCGAAACAAATGAAGCAACGTTATAAATGAAATGTTTAACGTTTAATGTAAACATTTCAGTTTCAAGATGTCGGAAAGAAACGATGATGATCCGGTGCAGACAAGCACCGAACAAATGAAAGAGATAATTGCCGAAGAGGTAGGAAAGTGTCACACCCCGACTTTCCACGTGTCACCGATGGGCCCGGTGGGGAGTATCGTGACATGGTTGGCAACATAATAGTCAAACAACACAATATATAAATGCACAGCGGAAGCAAAAGGTAAATATATTACAATCCGAATATAAAGTAATATCCAGTATTACAACGGAAAGTAAAGGATCCACAGGCGGATCTTAAAACATAAATATTTTTCAACAGACTTTAGACGCCTAGAACTTGCAAGATTCCTTATTAACGTCCTGAGCAGCTTCCAGCCTATTTACGTACTTGTACCTGTCACTAAGACTTTTGAAAATACGTCAGTTTTCACTGGTAAATACACTCAACTGACTCATTTGAAAATATTTATGTAAACCAGTTACATAAACCGAACCGAACGCGTAATAAGCGTAACGGGTATACATATGAGCCATTTACAGGTTTCCTAAGTTAATATGCTTCATATATGTTGTGACATCAGTAAGATGTCTTTTATTATGCCCGAAACGAATTTAAACACAAACTATGCCTCGTAGGGGTAGTTTGGTCATTTTCAAGGTTATAATAGAGTCTAAGTATTAACCTGAGTTACAGGTCTGATATAATCAGCAAAAATACTTATTTTACTAAGTTATAACAGTAGGGTAAATTATATATGTGAAATTTATCAATTATAACCAAACTATGCCCCGTAGGGGTATTTTGGTAATTTCACATAAGCCGAAAAGCTCAATACTGAAGTCTGAGTTTGGCAACCTTTGCTTACTGTTAAAATATTATAATTTGCCTCAAATATCAGTAGGTATCAACCCGGATATGTTTAAAATAGTTTTAATACATACTATGCGTTAAAAACGCTTAATAAGGCGATTAAGAGCCGTTTCCGGGTCCTACACATAAAGCTGATATTTTTATTATTCTAGAAGGCTTAAAATAATTTATTTATCATTTAAGATCAGTAGCAAAATGTTTGGAGTCGTTTAGATAGGTAAAACTCATTTTATAGCCCGTAAGGGCAAAACCGACAATTACCGGATTAAGCCTACGACTATGAGTTATGCTCAGCCTAATATTAATTAAAAATCTTTAAAAATCCCAAAATAATATATTACATCAGTGGGTAAAGAGTTTGATATCAAAAAGTATGTTTAAATAGGCTATACGCTAATTACGCCGTTTAATTAACAAAAAGCCTTCGTTTTACGCTAATGAGCATAACTCTCATTCTATACCTCAAACTGATGTCAAACTTTGCATACAAGTTTATAATTTAGTAATTAAGGTTTCTACTCTTTTACGTTTCCAAAAATCACGTTTTAAGGTGACAAGGGCATAATGGTCAACATATGAGCAATTAACGGAATCATGCGTATTAATCGGATAACTAATGAACCGAGGTGTATAATCACAGAGGGTTATACTAGCATGTAACCTGGTCCAAATGAAGCTCTAAGGTATTTCTAAATCATACCAAAACGGGTCAGAACTGAAGTCAAAGCAAAAGTCAAAGCTTTGCGACTTTTGGTTCCAAACCGGGTCTATACATTAAATTGTCGGGTTGAACATGTTTGGACATGTTCTTACACTAATTACCAAGTTATATTAATGATCAAATGGGTTGTATGTGTTCTACCTTGCTAATCATGCATAAATTTGAATTTAATCATTATGTTGACTTTTTAAGTACAAGTTTGACCCGACATTTGACCTAGTTAGAGTGGGAATCAGGGGGAACCCTTTTGAGGTTTTATTACCCATATAATTACCAACTTATAACTACTATTGATTCGACTAATCATTGGACCATTAGTGATTAATCTTAAAGTCAACCGTTAATCACAATGGTTTGACTTTTAAGCTAAAACTAAGCTAAAACTTAATTAAGAAAGGTTTAGCAAACTTACAAGAGTCCTATGCACGAATTATGATCACTTGAGGCTGCTTGGGAGCTCCAGAATTGATCAGGAATGCAAATGAAGGTGTGAGGAACAATGTTGCAACCTTGGCCCTTTTATAGTGGATTTTGATCCACAAATTGTTGACAAGCAAGTCTAGAACTGACCACAATTGATCAACATGTGTCCCTAAGTTCTTAGGGGTTGTTTAGGGGTCTCTTGGAAGTGTTTGAGGGCAACAAATGACGTTTAGAAGGCTGAACAGGCGACCAAAACATTTTTCTGCATCTGGGCGGGCTAGGCGGCCCGCGTAAGATGTTGATATATGTTACGCGGCCCGCATGGGCCTTCTGATCAGTTTTTACATTTTCAAGTTTCCGCATCTTTGTCCCTTGGCTCTTCGAAAGGGCAACTAGCTTATTTCTTGCAATTTGACCCCTTATTAATTACCTACAAGGGCTTTAGGACTTATACCCACTTTGCCAAGTCCCTGGACATTCCTGGTTAACCCGAAAAGTCATAACTTTCAACGTTAACGCTTTAACCCCTCGCTTACGAATTTGATCATAACTTCCTCATACGATAACGAAACTTTATGAAATTTATATCGTGCATTCTAGTGAGCATACTTAACAGTTACAAAGCTTCGGGTTTGTCAAAAGGCCACTCAGAGGTATAACTTAAACATGTTGACACATTTAACCCCTGTAGTTTGTAATCTCTCACTTTTAGCTTCGTATGATCCATGATTTATTCGTTTGATGCTATAAACATCATGTAGGGTTAATGTACAATATATTTATTCACCGTTGACATTTAGAACTAGTATTTTCATATACTTTTCAAGTTTGTCAACTTTAGTCCCTTCAGAACATTATTTCACACGTTCAAACATATGACACGTGTCAACGCATTATAGGACGTGAATTTTCGAGGTGTTACATCCTCACCCCCTTAAAAGAAATCTCGACCTCGAGATTTGTTAAGGTAAGGGAAGTATTTTCTACCTTATATTGGGCTTAATCTTCCACAGTACCTTTGAGCCTCTAAGGCACTCCAATTGACCTTTATAATAGGCACATGTATCTTTTTGGAGCTTCTAATCCCGTCGATCCTCAATCGGCACTGGTTGTTCATACTATCATAGTTCTGCATATCATTATGTGATAGTGCTTTTCGACTTATTGGTGACACGTCGCTAAATCATTAGTGCGGGTCACATTGCACGCTCCACCAAGCCCCTTAATTAGGTCTTGGCTCGTAAGCTATTTGATCTTGATACATTCGATTTCCTTCGAATGATTCTATATTCTCGAAGCTTAACTAGCCCGATAATTTAACAAATTTGGCACACCCTTCCTGGGTGATTTCTTTTGTTGAACCTTATTCTTTAACAAGAACTTAGGAGGGTTGCTATTTCCATAAATCCTTGATTTCCTGCCGTATACTGGCAATTTACAATCGATTATGGATTTGTATGATCTTATTTGTTGTTTACTAGGCAACTTTCAGATCTTGATAATTGGACTTACCAATTCTCTATCTAACAATAGATGTTTAACATTCCATCTATACAAGGTCTCCAAAGGAGCAACCTTGTTGCTTATACGTCACTATTATAGAAAAGCTTATCTTAAGTTGAGATGGTTATTCCAACCACTGCTTAACTAATCTTACGAAATAGCTAATCCTTACAGTTAGTCGAACAAATCGACGATCCTGGGCAGGTAATAGCGATTCTTAATTGTTGCCTAAGTAGTGTTGCGGTAACAATGCATAAGCAAAATGAACCGTCTTTTATATTTAACTATGCCGAATTCTCCGGATATTGAGTTAGGCTATATGAATCTATATCTTAAAATTTACTTAATCAGTGTTTTGGTTATTCCATAATCAACATGAGTTCTTACAACACTTCAACCCAAAGCGGGATGTTAGTCTTAACTCTACTTGCCCCTTGGGAGGTAAACAGGGCAGTCTTAGGAGAAGATAATCAAGATACAAGGAGGTTACAGAGATTTCCATATCTCAGGCTCCAGTTCACCCATCATTGCTTGTGTCAAATAAGTGACACATTTACGTTACTAGTCCACGAATTCCTTAATTGGGAACCTTTACTTGGACAATTCCATTCTGGATATCTTCTTTGAATACTACTAGTCGACTTTAGTACAATATGACCATTGGGATATCTCAGGGGTTCCATGTATTAAACCTCCATACTGATCAGGCATGGAAGCAATCTATGGGACACACTAGGATACGTCAATCCTCATATGGTACTCTTATCAAACATAGTTTGGCATTCGCAGGCGATATAAAATAATGAGAAATAATAAAATAAAGTAATATATATATTGTTGTACCCTTTCTGGGGTAGAGTACTCCAGATTCATATGAAAGGATTATCTCCGAGGATGGGAGAGAGGGTCATTAAAGATTCCATTGGTAAATTATACCTCATTTTTAATATCTGAAGTTCTTATGAATGCGATCAAAATTTGCTAAGCTTATGGTATACTAAAGGTTTATTATCCCTTACATTAAAGTGAAATACAATGCAGATACAATTGAAGCTAAAAGGTAAGGACGTACCTAATGCTATTATTGATGTGCACTGTCTCTGGCATTCAACTGGTAGTTTAGGCGTTTCCTTTCTTATCCATCCCAGACTTAGCTGCTCCTTCCTTGGCAGCCTCCGAGCAATTAGTACTGATGTGGCCCTTTTCGCCACATCTGAAACAGCTTGCATTCTTTATGTCCCTACATTCGTGGGACTGGTGGCCAGTTCTTTTGCAGATGCCACATTGCTTTATCTTTTGGTTTGATCGACACTGTCCCCAGTGTCTTCTTTTGCAGGTTTTGCATGTAGGCTTCTTGTCGGAATCCTGTTGGTTATTGTTGAACTCGGATTTGTTCTTCTTAGGATTCTGGGAGTTATCCTCCTCCCTTTTACGCTTCCCATCTTCAGAGGCCTTGGCAGCCTTGTTTCTAACCACATCGAGTGTGAGAGATAGCGACAGATCTGCCGCCGACTTGAATGTAGTAGGTCTCGATGCTTTCACACTGGCCTTTATTTCTGGGGCTAAACCCCCAATAAAGCGAGCTATTCGCTTTGGTTCCGGTGTGATCAAATAAGGAACCAATCGAGACTTGGTATTGAAACTTGTAAGGTATGTTTGGCAATCTAAGTTCTCCATGACTAATGACAAGAATTCAGTCTCGATCTTCTCAACTTCATGTTGAGGACAGTAATTTTCTCTAATAAGAGCAACGAACTGATCCCAAGTCATGTTGTACAAAGGGATCTTCCCGGTGGCTTGAATCAATGATCTCCATCAAGCTAAGGCCTCACCCTTAAATGATTGCGACACAAACTTGACCACATCCCTCTCAGCGCATCCGCTGATATCCACAACTGTATCCATCTCATCCAACCACGTCATACAATCTACAGCTCCTTCTTCCCCAGTGAAATCCCGGGGTTTACATGAAACAAAGTACTTGTAGGAGCAACCCTTATCACGGGGTCCTTGATTCAGTATGATCCGTTAAGACGGATCATTGTGATAATTAGAAGAGTGACGATCGTCACCATCTTTCTTGGGATTTTCCTTTTTGGGAGGTGGCTTGCTGTGAGCCTCAGAGTGTGTTTTAGGCTTTGAGTGCGGCGTAGATAGGGTCCTGCTTCGAGTCCCACTATATTCTTCGTATTGCCGTTCTAAGGCCTTTGTAACTGCGTCGTCTACCAACGCCTTCAATTCAGCACCCGTTAAATTAATTCGGGCGTTGTCAATATTCTCCACTGGATGGCTATTGATTTCGTCAGAATTAGCCATTTTAATTGAACTGTTACAGAAAACAAGGACAATAGTTTACTTGGGAGTTTATTATGGAATTTCCTTTTATGGCAATTTATTAACCATGGTAACGGAAACCATATTTGGTTAATTTATTTTTCACATTTACTTATGATTTATATTATAATTTATCCTAATTATAAAAACAATAACAGTTTTACTAGTGGCACGAAAGGCCTAGTCACATGGACATTTATAAATTTATAAGCCATGATCGTTTGAGATCGAGGCAATTAGGTGTGAATCAAGGTTCATTACTTTTTCTTGACAGGGAGTTGTAGGCTACCACTGTCTTTAGTCTCAGAGGACATTAGCTATAGCCCGTAGGCATTTCCCTTCTAAGGGATGGTTATAATATGATCCTCTTATAGGATTATATAAGCCATGATTTCAGAGAATCGAGGCATTAAGGTTTGAATCAAAGTTCATCACCTTTGAACAGGGAGTCGTAGACCACAACTGTCGTTGTCATAATTGACGATACAATATGGCCCGTAGGCAAATCAATTGACATTACAAAACGATGCTTTAAGAAAAATAATAATTATCGCACTGATGATAGTAGTCATGATAGTATTGATCATATTGACTATGAGGCTTGGGCATAGCCCACCACCTTAGACAGGGAACCTTAATGGTTACAACTGTCATTGTCGTATTGACAATATAATAAAGTATAGCCCGTAGGTACTTCATCACTAAGGATGTTAATAGTTTGATCATCATATTGATGATATTAGTCATGATCGCACTGATCATATAGATTTATGAGGCTTGAGCATAGCTCACCACCTTTGACAGAGAATCATAAAAGATCACAACTGTCTTTGTCACTAATGGACAATATAATATAGCCCGTAGGCAAAACATCACTAGGATGTTATATGATATTAGTCATGATCACATTGATCATATAGACTATTAGGCTTGAGCATAGCTCACCACCTTAGACAAGGAATCATAAAGATCACAATGTCAATGTCTCAATTGGACAATACATTATAGCCCGTAGGCAAAACATCACTAAAGGATGATTATTTCAAATAAGGGAATTTAGATTAACCCCTGTGGCCTGTGTGACTTTAACGATTCACAGTTTGCCAAAAATGTTAACATACTTACAGATTTTAACAGGGATTGGAATCTTTTGGATAGGTTTTACCGTCTTGGCCATGTCTGAAATGACATTTAGGCTAGGTTTTACCATCTTGGTCATGTCTGTATTGACATTTAGGCTAGGTTTTACCATCTTGGCCATGTCTGCATTGACATTTAGGCTATGTTTTACCTTTAAGATTCTTTTAATATTTAACGCAGAGCAATCCTATTTTGAGATGTTAAATTATGGATCTGAACCTAATTATGGAACTACCATCTGGGCCCGGTCTTAAAATGACACGTGGCTAGGTTTTGTCCTTCTTAGATTTTGCCATTTTATAATGGTAGATCTTATAAAAAGAGTGTTATTTTTCATTTATTTCATATTTCATGTTTAGAATGAAAATTTAAATTTAATCATTCCACTATAAAATTTAAAAATCAGGTTTGCCCTAAATGGGACTTGAAAGGAATAATGTTGTCCTCGAAGGGACTGAAAAGATAAATATGTCCTTATAAGGACTATTGAGGAAACGATCTTCAGCAAAGGAGTTTCTTCTTCATTCAATTCCTGAATGCTTTCTCCTTGATTGCACTTTTCATCCGGGACGCGGTACGAAGCTCAGCATTTCAAGGCTCCAGATGTGGAGAATTATTATTACAGCTTCTTCGCTTGGCGGCGTATCCAATATAAAAATTTGGAAGCAAAAATTTCCGGATTAGGATTGAGATTATTCCTATGTTAAGTCTAGACTCAGAAGGTCGAGGAATGTGCTACTGTGTCATTTAGATTAAACACGAAAGACTAGTGTTTAATTCACTCAATGTTGGCTCTGATACCAACCTGTCACTCCCCGACTTTCCACGTGTCACCGGTGGGCCCGGTGGGGAGTATCGTGACATGGTTGGCAACATAATAGTCAAACAACACAATATATAAATGCACAACGGAAGCAAAAGGTAAATATATTACAATCCGAATATAACGTAATATCCAGTATTACAATGGAAAGTAAAGGATCCACAGGCGGATCTTAAAACATAAATATTGTTCAACAGACTTTAGACGCCTAGAACTTGCAAGATTCCTTATTAACGTCCTGAGCAGCTTCCAGCCTATTTACGTACTTGTACATGTCACTAAGACTTTTGAAAATACGTCAGTTTTCACAGGTAAATACACTCAACTGACTCATTTGAAAAGAGTTTAAGAAAATTGGTTTGAATGCACTTTGGCACAAAATATGTAGACACATTGATTAAAATGCACAAGGCAAAATTAATCTTTTATACTTTGATTTAGATGCACAGAGGCAAAATAAATCTGTTATACTTGGGGTAAACTATATCTCATGTTATCAGTTTTACATAACTTGCTCTACATGCGGGGCCCGGATCTATGCCGGTTCATGATTAACCGACACACCACTATTCCCCTATTGGGAATTCCATATTGGGTATAAACATATGGCATCTGTCAGGTGTATGCCTACACCCCGTGCTTAGGTCGTGGCCATTGCATTTCATGAGTCAAGGATATCCACGACACGGTCGCATTAATCCCCAATGTTTCAGTCAAGCAATACGAATTAAAACAGGTTATTTGGATTTCCCGACTTATTGGTCTTTGAATCCCATACCTGACCATGCGGTATTTATATTACTGTATCCCAAGCCCGTAATAGGGAAAATAAGTTAAGAGTATTTACCTGAGCTAGCTCCTGTCTTAAATAGCAAGAATTACAATAACTCAGCCGTATTCACTTAAGCAAGCGTAGGTACAATTTACCGGAAGGCTCTAGTCTGGAATGATGGTATAAATAACCAATTAGAATGCTAACGGGTCTTTAATTAAGCCTAAGCTTAGACCGGTTAGTCTTACCGAAAGATACGGTTCAAACGCATGATTAAGCGAAGACCGGATAGAATGTGATTTAGACCCGACAAGTTCGGAGACTTGCTTAATATGGGTATTTCATACACATTCTGGATTTTGAGATAAAACCGATAAGGTTTGACCCGTTTAGGCTAATTTATGTAAACCAGTTACATAAACCGAACCGAACGCGTAATAAGCGTAACGGGTATACATATGAGCCATTTACAGGTTTCCTAAGTTAATATGCTTCATATATGTTGTGACATCAGTAAGATGTCTTTTATTATGTCCGAAACGAATTTAAACACAAACTATGCCTCGTAGGGGTAGTTTGGTCATTTTCAAGGTTATAAAAGAGTCTAAGTATTAACCTGAGTTACAGGTCTGATATAATCAGCAAAAATACTTATTTTACTAAGTTATAACAGTAGGGTAAATTATATATGTGAAATTTATCAATTATAACCAAACTATGCCCCGTAGGGGTATTTTGGTAATTTCACATAAGCCGAAAAGCTCAATACTGAAGTCTGAGTTTGGCAACCTTTGCTTACTGTTAAAATATTATAATTTGACTCAAATATCAGTAGGTATCAACCCGGATATGTTTAAAATAGTTTTAATACATACTATGCGTTAAAAACGCTTAATAAGGCGATTAAGAGCCGTTTCCGGGTCCTACACATAAAGCTGATATTTTTATTATTCTAGAAGGCTTAAAATAATTTATTTATCATTTAAGATTAGTAGCAAAAGGTTTGGAGTCGTTTAGATAGGTAAAACTCATTTTATAGCCCGTAAGGGCAAAACCGACAATTACCGGATTAAGCCTACGACTATGAGTTATGCTCAGCCTAAAATTAATTAAAAATCTTTAAAAATCCCAAAATAATATATTACATCAATGGGTAAAGAGTTTGATATCAAAAAGTATGTTTAAATAGGCTATACGCTAATTACGCCGTTTAATTAACAAAAAGCCTTCGTTTTACGCTAATGAGCATAACTCTCATTCTATACCTCAAACTGATGTCAAACTTTGCATACAAGTTTATAATTTAGTAATTAAGGTTTATACTCTTTTACGTTTCCAAAAATCACGTTTTAAGGTGACAAGGACATAATGGTCAACATATGAGCAATTAACAGAATCATGCGTATTAATCGGATAACTAATGAACCGAGGTGTATAATCACAGAGGGTTATACTAGCATGTAACCTGGTCCAAATGAAGCTCTAAGGTATTTCTAAATCATACCAAAACGGGTCAGAACTGAAGTCAAAGCAAAAGTCAAAGCTTTGCGACTTTTGGTTCCGAACCGGGTCTATACATTAAATTGTCGGGTTGAACATGTTTGGACATGTTCTTACACTAATTACCAAGTTATATTAATGATCAAACGGTTGTATGTGTTCTACCTTGCTAATCATGCATAAATTTGAATTTAATCATTCTGTTGACTTTTTAAGTACAAGTTTGACCCGACATTTGACCTAGTTAGAGTGGGAATCAGGGGGAACCCTTTTGAGGTTTTATTACCCATATAATTACCAACTTATAACTACTATTGATTCGACTAATCACTGGACCATTAGTGATTAATCTTAAAGTCAACCGTTAATCACGACGGTTTGACTTTTAAGCTAAAACTAAGCTAAAACTTAATTAAGAAAGGTTTAGCAAACTTACAAGAGTCCTATGCACGAATTATGATCACTTGAGGCTGCTTGGGAGCTCCAGAATTGATCAGGAATGCAAATGAAGGTGTGAGGAACAATGTTGCAACCTTGGCCCTTTTATAGTGGATTTTGATCCACAAATTGTTGACAAGCAAGTCTAGCACTGGCCACAATTGATCAACATGTGTCCCTAAGTGCTTAGGGGTTGTTTAGGGGTCTCTTGGAAGTGTTTGAGGGCAACAAATGACGTTTAGAAGGCTGAACAGGCGACCAAAACATTTTTCTGCATCTGGGCGGGCCAGGCGGCCCGCGTAAGATGTTGATATATGTTACGCGGCCCGCATGGGCCTTCTGATCAGTTTTTACATTTTCAAGTTTCCGCATCTTTGTCCCTTGGCTCTTCGAAAGGGAAACTAGCTTATTTCTTGCAATTTGACCCCTTATTAATTACCTACAAGGGCTTTAAGACTTATACCCACTTTGCCAAGTCCCTGGACATTCCTGGTTAACCCGAAAAGTCATAACTTTCAACGTTAACGCTTTAACCCCTCGCTTACGAATTTGATCATAACTTCCTCATACGATAACGAAACTTTATGAAATTTATATCGTGCATTCTAGTGAGCATACTTACAGTTACAAAGCTTCGGGTTTGTCAAAAGGTCACTCAGAGGTATAACTTAAACATGTTGACACATTTAACCCCTATAGTTTGTAATCTCTCACTTTTAGCTTCGTATGATCCATGATTTATTCGTTTGATGCTATAAACATCATGTAGGGTTAATGTACAATATATTTATTCACCGTTGACATTTAGAACTAGTATTTTCATATACTTTTAAAGTTTGTCAACTTTAGTCCCTTCAGAACATTCTTTCACACGTTCAAATATATGACACGTGTCAACGCATTATAGGACGTGAATTTTCGAGGTGTTACAGAAAGGCAATTGAAGGAAGTCTATCCGGGTTTATAGACAAAATTCAAAGTATGGTGTTGTCACTTGTCGAAGAGCGAGTCAAAAGGTTGGAGGATAGTGTCAACCTTATGAAGGAGAAATCAGGAGAACGTAAAGGGTGTTCATACAAATAATTTATGGCGTGTAAACCACCAATCTACAACAGGGAGGTTGACCCAATAATTTGCCAAAGATGGTTGGGCGACATTGAAGGGGTGTTTGAAAGAACCCATTGTGATGAAAGTGACTTTGTGGCTTACGGAACGGGCCAGTTGAGAGGTCAAGCCAAAGATTGGTGGGACAATAAAAACAATGAAATAGGAGCCGAAGCGGCGAGAGCGATGACATGGGAGGAGTTTAAGACGCCGTTTCTTAAACATCATAGTCCCAAGGCAGTAATAAATAAAATCAAGGAAGAGTTCATGCAACTTAGGCACAAGGGCGAAACCATAGACAAGATTACAGCGACGTTTATGGATAAGATGAAGTTTTGCAATGAATTAGTGACGAATGAAGAGCAGAATATATACTATTACTATAACATGTTGAGCACCGAGTATAGGGAGTTTATGACTCCTTCAAAATATGAGACCCTTACCGAGATCATAAACGTTGCTCGGGAACAGGAAATCGAGTTGAAGAAACAAGTTGAAAGGGGTGAGCGAAGGGCACATGATGTGAATCCAAGCCCTACAAAGAAAGCTCGAACCGGAGAATCGGGAAAGAAGGTGGACGCTAAAGGTGGGTCGCCAAGTTGTAAAGTGTGCGGGAAAGGACACAAGGGAGAATGTTGGTTCCAAGACAAACCATGCCCCATATGTAGTAAGACGGGGCACACGGCGTCGCTATGCCCGGGTAAAGTCTCAGTTTTCTATAAATGTTATCAACCCGGCCACAAAAAGTCCGAATGCCCGGACTTAGTTGGAAAGAGAGACGTTAAAGAATCTCCAGCAGAAGCTCCTAAGGCAAAGGCTAGATCCTTTCAACTTACCGCGGTTGAAGCGAAGATAGAACCCGATGTGGTCTCAGGTATATTCACAATTAACTCAATTCCTGCACGTGTATTGTTTGATACGGGTGCGAATAAATCCTTCATTTCACATGGATTTATTCGACATCCTTCATTTATATTGACGAAATTATTTGTGCCCTTATAAGTTGAAATAGGGGACAATAAAAGTTTTATAGTTTGTGATATTTGTCGAGGCTGCAAATTAAGCATCGATGATGAAGAATACCTGATAGACCTAATCCCGATGTCAATGGGGGAATTTCAAGTAGTCGTTGGGATGGATTGGCTATCTCAGCACCACGCAAAGGTCGTGTGTTTTCGTAAGGAGATAAAGCTAACATCTCCGAGTGGGAAACACGTTACTATCTATGGTTAAAAAGGAGGTAACCCCATAATATGCTCAATGATGAAAGCTCACAAACTTATGAAGCAAGGATGCAAGGCATTTATGATATACGCAAATGAGCCTGAGAAAGAATCACCGAAAATTGAAGATGTACCGGTAGTACGAGACTATGAAGATGTGTTTCCGGAGGATTTACCGGGGATACCGCCTGAACGGGAAATAGAGTTCGGAATCAAATTGATTCCGGGCGTGAAACCCGTAGCTAGAGCACCGTACCGACTTGCGCCGTCGGAATTACAGGAGTTGATGTCCCAAATTCAAGACTTGCTTGACAAAGGATTCATAAGGCCGAGTGTGTCTCCTTGGGGCGCACCGGTATTGTTTGTGAAAAAGAAAGACGGAAGCATGCGCATGTGTATCGATTACCGGGAGTTGAACAAACTCACGGTAAAGAACCGATACCCGCTTCCGAGGATAGATGATCTATTCGACCAGTTACAAGGTGCGAACTGGTTTTCAAAGATTGACCTTAGATCGGGGTATCACCAACTAAAGGTCAAGGAGGAAGATGTGCCAAAGACGACTTTCCGCACGCGATACGGACATTACGAGTTCCTCGAAATGTCATTTGGGCTAACAAATGCACCCGCGGCTTTCATGGACCTCATGAACCGGGTTTGCAAGCCAAAGCTGGATAAATCGGTCATCGTGTTCATCGATGATATTTTAGTGTATTCGAAAAGTGAAGCTGAGCATGCACACCACTTACAAGAGGTGTTAGAGACACTTAGACGGGAAAGGTTGTATGAGAAGTTCTCTAAGTGTGCCTTTTGGTTACGAGAGGTACAATTTCTCGGCCACATCATAAGTGCCGATGGAGTATTGGTTGATCCGTCAAAGATCGAGGCCGTGTCGAAATGGAATTCCCCGAAGAACCCTTCGGAAATTAGAAGCTTCTTAGGGCTTGCGGGATATTATAGGAGATTCATTCAAGATTTCTCCAAGATTGCGTCGCCATTAACCAAGTTAACCCAGAAGGAGGAGAAGTTCACTTGGGGCGTTGAATAAGAAAGGGCGTTTCAAACGCTAAAAGAGAAGCTAACTCAAGCTCCGGTATTAACATTGCCGGATGGAGTCGAAGACTTAGTGGTATACTCGGATGCCTCATTATCGGGACTCTGATGCGTTTTGATGCAACGGGGCAAAGTCATAGCTTATGCCTCGAGGCAATTGAAAATACATGAAAGGAAATATCCAACGCATGATCTCGAATTAGCTGCGGTGGTGTTTGCGTTAAAAATACGGAGACACTATTTGTATGGGGTAAAGTGCACCATATTCATCGATCACAAGAGCCTAAAATACTTCTTCGATCAGAAGGAGTTAAACATGCGACAGAGGCGGTGGTTAGAAACGGTGAAGGATTTCGACTGTGAAATACACTACCATCCTGGAAAAGCAAATGTGGTGGCGGATGCTCTGAGCAGAAAAGCGGACTACGTCCCAATACGAGTAAGATCGATGCAGCTCGTGGTGACCTCGGGTATACTTGAACGTATCCGAGAAGCGCAAGTAGAAGCAGTAAAAGAGGAGAACCGGAAGAAGGAAAGAATTATCGGCCAGTTAAAAGATTTGTCGGATGGAAAGAACGGGTTGAAGATTCGATCCGGAAGAATATGGGTTCCAAATACTTGTGGGGTGAAGATGCTTCTACTTGATGAAGCTCATAAATCCCGATATTCTATTCATCCGGGTGAGACCAAGATGTACAATGATCTGAAACAAAATTATTGGTGGCCCGGAATGAAGAGGGATGTAGTGAAATATGTAGAGAAGTGCTTGACTTGTTTACAAATCAAGGCAGAACACCAGAAACCTTATGGGAAACTGCAACCTTTGGAGATCCCGGTTTGGAAATGGGAATATATCACTATGGACCTATTGACCAAACTACCTAAAACGATTCGGGGATTCGACGCCATATGGGTGATTGTGGATAGATTGACGAAAAGTGCACACTTTATTCCTATACGTGAAACATATACTTCGGAAAAGATGTCCGAGGTGTATACAAACGAAATAGTGGTACGTCATGGAGTACCGGTATCTATTGTGTCGGATAGAGATACACGGTTTACTTCAAATTTTTGGCGAGATTTCCAAGAACAGATGGGAACGAAACTCTTCATTAGCACCGCCTACCATCCTCAGATGGATGGGCAGAGTGAAAGAACAATACAGACGCTAGAGGATATGTTACGGGCATGTATCATAGACTTTGGTGGAAGTTGGGATGTTTATCTACCTTTGGCCGAATTCTCGTATAACAATAGTTATCATTCGAGTATCGGCATGGCACCTTATGAAATGCTATATGGTAGAAAATGCAGAACCCTGATATGCCGGGTGAAGTGGGTCCGCGTGAATTGGCACATAAAGATATAGTTCAGGCCACTAACGAGAAAATTGAAGTGGTGCGAGCCCATTTGAAGGCAGCCCAAGATAGGCAAAAGTCTTATGCCGACAAAAGACGAAGACCAATCGAATTTCAGGTAGGCGACATGGTTATGTTAAAGGTTTCCCCATGGAAGGGTGTGATCAGATTCAGAAAGAGGGGAAAACTAAGCCCGAGGTTTATCGGGCCATTTAAAATCATCGAACGGGTTGGCAAGGTGGCTTATCGCCTCAAACTATCGGAAGAGTTGAATGGAATTCATGGCACGTTTCACGTGTCGCAATTGCGAAAATGTCTAGCGAAGGAAACATCTTATATCCATTACGACGACATCGAGGCGGATAATAGCCTGAATTATGCGGTGAGACCAGTAGAGATTTTAGATCGAAAGGTCAAGCTCTTGCGAAACAAATAAATCGATCAAGTCAAGATCAAGTGGGAGCATAGGAAAGGTTCGGACACTACGTGGGAGTCCGAAGAGGAGATGCGACGTCTCTACCCTACTTTATTTGGTACGTACTTTGGTTTCAGGGACGAAACCCTTTTAAGGGGGCTGGACTTGTAACATCCTGAAAATATAAACTCTTAAATTTCAATTAAGTTTCGATTAAATTAGTAACATAAACTAACTAGGAATGGCACTAACCTAGTTAGATGATGACTTGTTAGTAGTTAAAGAGTTAGAACAAAATAGAAACGAAAGATGAGGGGCCTATGTTGCTAAACTTGAAACTTAATTTCATAAAAACAAAATTAAAAACACACCAAACACACTTTGAGTGTGTCTGGTCGTTCAAGAAGCAAGGGGGCGACAAGGGTTCTCCACCAAACCCTAATTTTCACTAAAATTGATCAATTGAAGGTTCAATTCAGCCCCAAATCGAATTCTAAATACGATTTAGTGATCACCTCACTGAAAGGATCACAAGGTATGTGAAATACTAGTATTTCGATTCATCTCAAATTCTAGGTTAATCATGAAAAAATCGAAATTTAGCTTGATTGTAGCTTGCATGAATGTAAATAGAAGAGATATGGTGTCTAGGGATAAACCCTAGGTGAAATCTTATTAAAGAATTGCATGATAATTATAGAGTTCAAATCACCATTTTAGGTGATTAAGGATCTTGAAGAAAACTTGGTAAACTCTAGAATTTATGATCTTGTTCTAGCACAACCTGAATTTAGGGGTAATTTTGGAAATATTGATGTTAAGACATGCATGGAATTGACTAATTGAAGTTAGTTTAGATGACAAATACAAGTCATGAACTTGGTTTTGTTTATATAAAAATCTGACCCGCTAGGTGTTCGATGGAACACCTAAGTGAGGATTAAAATGTTAAAAGTTGGGTAAAAACGCAGATTTGATCATTTTAGAGAATTATGCGTTAAAGCTTGTGAAAGAGTTCTAAATTTGTTGTGAATTGAACTCTTTAGGCAAAGAATCCGGAACGTCAAGCGGACACGCCGGGGGAGATACGCGCTTGAAGGGTGTGCTCTAAAGGTATGTAACTTGGTTTGTTACATTGGGTAAACTTTGATAATTTGCATATGTGTAGTGAATTGTAGAATAAAGGTTGTCTTAATTTAAAGCGATAATGTTCGTTATATTTATTAATAAGACCAGGATTGGTTAGAACTTGTTGGTAGTCATCATAATGGAGGATTCCGTAGATGAGCCAAACGGGTCAAATAATTGATTAATGCGTGGCAAACGCTTTGTAGTATAATAGATTGGTCCTTTGTTATTGTTGATATTCAACATATTTAAAATACGAGAATTCAACATGTTGATTTGTAAGAATGAGAAATCCGAGAGTTTGGTTCGGGCTAAATGGCCAAATCAATCAAAACATAGACATGCAGTGTCTACCGTAAATTACGGTATTCACCGTAATTTACGGTAGAGTTCAAAAGCTTATGGTGGTTCAGTACTGTGCTACGGTGGACTGGTATAACTTAGGGTCTACCGTAACTTACGGTAGATACCATAGGTTACGGTACAGTCCAGAAGCCTTTGTTAAATCATGCATATTATGGCTATTAGAATCCGTTTCTAAGCGTAGTTTCGATTAAGCAATAATTCCAAGAACTCTAATACTAATATTGGTCAAAATTTCAGTTTGTAGGTATAGCAAGTATGTGGACGACGATCAAGCATGTTTTGAAGAACCGAACACGAGCTTTTGAAGCTTCCGCTTAAATTAACTTTGTTTAGACAATGTTTATGATGTAAATGATCTACTAATCTTCTTTTGAATGTTTAAACTAATTAGTAGTTAACTAGTATGTGATCCTTTTAAAACTTCGATTTTGTACTTACTTTGAAGTAATGTACCGTTTATATATAATCTCGCGTATTTACATTAAATTCTTATAAAATTAAGACGGGTGTTACACAAACAGGTTTGTTTGATTTATGCATGAACGGGTCAAAAGTTCCCAAGTGTAACATAAGCCAAAGACTTAAAAGTTTAAAACTTTGTTAATCCGGATGTCGGATTTTAACTCCATGTGATGGAGAATTAAATTACGATCACGTAGGAAAAAGAATAGTGTAAATCGGATCAATAACGAAGGAGTTATGCTCGTTTTCGTAAAATCAAGCTTGGCTGGGAATATGCAGCACCAGCATCACACATTCTGTCAAAATAGGACCGTGGCGTCGCGCCACGGCCAAAGCCCTTGGCCGTCGCGCGCGGCGACAGCCTAATTTGTTGAAAATTTTGATTTTTTTGTTTATTTCGATTATTTTACCCAATTACCTTGTAGTACTAGTTATTTAACTATCAAAACTGACTTCTAAGTTGGTTTTGATCATAGGTGAACGTCGAGAGTCCCGGATGAAGATCAAGCGACGAGCAAGAACCGAACACACGTTAAATGAAGCTTCCGCGTCAAATCTTAATTATGTAAACACTTATAAATTTGTTTTTGAAATGTTGTAAACATTTGGGAATGTTGGTATAACAAGTTTTTGTAAAGTCACATTTTAGCATTAAAATGTGTATTTTGTTATTAAAATCTTGATAAATTGAGACGGGCGTTACAAAATATCCAAAAAATATCCGAAATTATATCCGGATATCCAAAATATCCTATTCCGAATATCAAAAAATAATAAAAAATAAATAAATAAAAAATTGGATATTCGGATATCCGATTCACTATCCGATCAGATGTCCGAAATTTCAGATATCCGAAATTTCGGATACGGATCCGGATAGTAAAATCTGGTATCCAAATATTTCGAATATCAGAATTTTCAGATAATCAGATTTTGAACACCCCTAGGTAACACTAAAAGTTAGAAACAAAATTATATACGACTCTTCATTTCTTCATGCGTTTGAATATATAATAATATTATAAAAAAATCAAAATAAGAAGTACTTTCCAGTCATGATAAATAAATCACTTAAGTAGCATATTTTTTTAATGACGTGTTAAAACTTTCTATTAGTATCGAGTTAAATTGTCCATGGCTTTATAGCATAGTTACATTTTGGAGATGAGATAAGAATTTCGGACCAATAGGTTCTGAGTTTGATTCTCACAAGAGGGGTTTTCTCATATTTTTTGGGTTTACTCTCCTGAATTGGTGTATAGGTATTCTGCCTAGTGGAGATGGATATGATCGGGTGGTTCCGCTGGTGGCACATTGATACTCTAGTGGTCCGTCAATAATTCAAATTTGTCGTTAAAAAAAAAGGTATCGTGTTAAACTTTTATGACATGACATGCGGTACGGGCCAGAAAAAAATGGTGAATGTAATTACCATCTACTTCAAACTGTTCTACTAAAGTAGAAATCATTGATGTGCTTAGTAAAATATTGAGAAAGCTTGAGTTGTTAACTTGTTATTAAGACTATGGGGTATGGGGCGGGGGTTGGGGCGTGGGTTGGAGAGAAACGCCCAAGTCACCACCCCGGGTGGGATTGGGTTTGGGTGTGGTCCCATTGGCGTGGGATTCAGCCCGGGCGTTAGGCGGGGCTACCCACATGACATGGTGAAACCTCATTAGCCAAGAGCACTAGCCACGCCACCCCAGCTACGCCCCACCATGCCCCTTTGAAATTGGCTTTTGGTCTTGGGTGCCCCATACTTCACGTGTCGCATCATGCACCCAACCCATGCCCCACCATACCCCACGGTCTAATAATAAAGACTTGCCCTTGGTTACCTAAGAGGAAGAAACAATTTGTAGTGCTTCCTCAAAAGGAGTGGCGCAAAGTAAACAAACTAAGAACACCAATGAGGTCGTGGTGGAGTGCTTGAGAAAAGAATTGGTGTTTTTTGTGATTTAGGTTCGATTCTCACCCTCCTCACTATTTTCTGCGACATCCAAGTGAAGAGCGAATATGGGTGGCGCCGGTTCGACTTGGATGGAAGACGAGGTTTTACCGAATATTCCACTGTCATGCCTTCGGGCGGGTGGAGGTCGGGTTTCCGCGCATCTGGGGAGAGCCAAGGGGCTGGCGGCGGTCGAGTAGTCGACCTTGCCCACAACGCTCATCATCACGTTGGTTAGCACGTCGTTCCTTGCCGTTAAAAAAAATAAAAATAAAAATAAAGTAAGAACCATGGGAGAGCAAAGTGGTTTTGATGTGAATTTCTTATCCACAACTTGGTTCATATTGTGTGCTCTTAATGACAATATTGAGTAAACTGCAATTTTACACCCTGAGGTTAGGGGTCATTGGCACACCTACCCCCTTAAGGAAATAATTGCAAAATTACACCCCACTGTTAACCCTTATGTCTCACTTTTACCCCCCGCCGTTAGTTTGGGTTAACAGTCTGGTTAACTCTAAGTTGAAATTACTATACTACCCTTACATTTTACCCCCCAACATTCCTGTTAAGTCGCACAATTACCCCCTGAGATTTACAAAACCTTTCCCGCCAAAATCAAATACATGTTCTATGATTCTAAACCAAAATTCTGAACCTGTTTTTTATCTAAAACCTAATACCTATTCAAAAGCTTACCCAAAAGCTTTTTTGATCAAACATAATCATACCTGTTCAAAAGCTTACCCAAAAAGCTTTTTTGATCAAACATAATCAAACATAATGTCAACAACCTAATTTTGATTAAACATCATACTTGTTCAAAAATACCTGTTCAAAAATAACTATAAGGTGATCATACCTGTTCAAAAGCTTACCCAAAAGCTTTTTTGAACAAACATAATCAAACATAATGTCATACCTGTTCAACTAGTGTGAACATACAGCACCCAGATTCAATTCAGCATCAATTCAGTATACACATCAAAGGCACATTCAAGCATCAATTCATTCAAGCATCAGTATACACATGAAAGGCACATTCAAGCATCAGTATACAGTACATGATTCAATTCAATTCATTAGCATCAGTACACACATTCAATTCATGGCTCACAGTTAATCTGCATATTATGTGTGGACTTATGCCCAAACTGTAATCTGCATATTATGACCCAAACTGTGTGGACAGTTAATCTGCATATTATGACCCAAACTGTGGACTTATGCCCAAACTGTAATCTGCATATTATGGCTAGCAGGTTTCTGTTTTTGTATGATCATCTGTATGATCATATGGCTAGCAAGTGAATACTTACACCTTTGCCCTGAAATATATGATCATCTGTATGATCATATGGCTAGCAAGTGATAATCTGCATTAATCTGCATACTAGCCTACAACCTGAAATATACATCATATGGCTAGCAGGTTTCTGTTTTTGTATGATTTTTCTGCATCATAGATTAGACAACAGATTAGATGAGTGAAAATGTCAACAAAAGGTACTTGGACTTATTTCTTATTCATGATCAAATGGACTAACCACTGTCATCAACTGCACATTTGACCACTGTCATCAACTGCACATTCAACAACTAACATGCTGCACATTTTGATCAAATGGACAAAATGTAATCCTAATCAAACATCAAACATCAAAACATCAACACATCAACACATCAAACATCAAAACATCAAAACACATTACCATTCCTACTTCAAAGTTAAGTTAACATCAAAACATCAACACTTCTGGGATTATCCTACTTCAAAGTTAAGTTAACCTACAACTTAACCTACAAAATACACATTACTATTCCTACATAACTACTATCTTATCATCCGCTCAACTCTCCGGTGGATAATGGAAGTTGAGGACATGCCTCCCAAACACGGAGACCACCAGGTGGACCACCAATGATGAGCTTGATAAGCTCATCGTCAGGTCAACTGTAAAAAAACCAACAGTGAACCAAATTAGACCCTAACCCTGTTTATAACATGATAATGACTAAATCTGACCCTGATTAACTAACAATGGCCTATTATACCTGCGGTGTGGCAGATGAGATAGCGGATTAGCCAACACACAACCGGCATTTTGTAGAGAAAACTGATCGGAGGAGATAGCGGAGGAGAAGACTGATCGGAGGAGATCCCTGATCGCCGGAGGAGAAGACTGATCGGTGGAGAATCACTGATCGCCGCCGGTGAAGACTGATCGCCGGTGAAGACTGATCGCCGGAGAAGATGGCCGATCGCAGGTTTGGGGACGATGGTGGGAAGGTGGGGGGGGGTAATTCTGCTTCTTTATGTTACTTATAGGGGTGTTGTGAAGAACAAGCTTCACATTAATAGCAAAATGACTATTTTACCCTTTGACCATTACCTTATTATGTTGACTGTTAACCCAAACTAACGGCGGGGGGTAAAAGTGAGACATAAGGGTTAACAGTGTGGTGTAATTTTGCAATTATTTCCTTAGGGGGGTAGGAGTGCCAATGACCCCTAACCTCAGGGTGTAAAATTGCAGTTTACTCGACAATATTTTACACGGACATACATGTAATTTTAGAAAAATAGGACTAAAGGTGAAATATTGGTAAACCACAACTATCTGAGTAATTATCTCATAATGGAGGATATCAACTCAAACACTATGGGTAAAAATAAGGGCGGAACTTCAATCTTAAACAGGGACGTTATGGTGTTCCTTTTCGTTTACAATTGGGTTTTTCTAAATACACCCTACTCTGTTTTCTTTTTGCGCCTTACTTTATAGCATGAATTCACCCATATATTTTTATGTTAACGATATTTATATATAAATCGAACCTATTGAATTGGTTGGCTTGGTCAAGCCAGCCAAAACGGTTCGGTTTTATAAGCTTGGGCTCGATTTTTCTTAACATGGAACAGTACCATTAGATATTTGAGTTAAACCTTTTACCTTTGGATTATATATTAAAGCATTTACGGAAAAAAAGGTGAAAAAGAATTAATATTACCAAATTAGTTAAACTAATAATACATATTTATTTAAAAAAAAAATTAAAAGAATGAATAATTAGTTTTGTTCTACCATTTTTCAGTTAAAACTTTGATAATTAAATATTTGGTAATATTTAAAAAACTGTTGCATTTTTTTAACGGTAAATTTGGACGGACCACTAGACTATCATCGTGCCACAAGTAGTACCACTCGGTCGTATCCATCTCCATTAGCAATAGAGCTATTCACGAGCCGAGCCGAACCGAGCGGACCTTGCTCGTGCTTGGCTCGTTTACAAACCGAACCGAGAGGAGCGGCTCATTTAAAACCGAGCTTCAAATCAAGCAAGCATTTTCTGAGCGAGCGTCTAGCGAAGTTCGAGCGATTCGGATAACCGTGTCGCCCGATTTAAATTTGCTGAGAGAGATAGTGACAATGTTGGGTCTCAAGTTTTTGTGTCTTAAAAAACAGGCACATTTCATGGCATAATAATATTCTAATGAATAAAAATTTTGTGGCTGACGAGGCGATGATCATATTGCAAGAACAATGACGTCGAGAGCAAGAGACGATCGACTTACTGTAACAACATGAAATATTGAGGCGATGAGCAGATTGCCGTTTATCGGTTTAGGGTTTAACTTTTAGATTTAATATTAATTTTTTATTGGCGTAATTGGGCTAGTACGTATACATATAGTTGTAAATTTGTATATAGTGGACCAAAATCTAATAGAGTGGTGTATATAAAACAATAAATTTAATTTATATTTAAGTATATATGTATGTGTGTATATATATAGGGAGCCGCTAGAATGAGAACCACCACGAGTTATGAGAACCACGAGAACCGCGCCCCGCGGGTGGCCGTCGGCGACGAAATTTTTTTTACACCTAGATCCGTATATTTTAGTGGGGGGTTTAAATTTTCGGTTCAAACGGCGCGCCCGAGGGGGTAGTTTTTTACGCCCAAAGTTTGGTAAAAAAAAAAAAAAAATTAAAAAAACCCAAACTTTGGGCGTAAAAAACTACCCCCTCGGGCGCGCCGTTTGAACCGAAAATTTAAACCCCCCACTAAAATATACGGATTTAGGTGTAAAAAAAATTTCGTCGCCGACGGCCACCCGCGGGGCGCGGTTCTCATGGTTCTCATAACTCGTGGTGGTTCTCATTCTAGCGATCCCCTATAGATGTGTATGTGTATATGTATAATTTATATTTGTGTGTATATGTATATGTATATATATATACTAATTAAAAATAATAATTTGCGTCGAACCAAGACGAGCGGACCTTTGCTCATGTTTGGCTCGTTTACAAACTGAACCGAGCAGAGTGACTCGTTTACAACCGAGAGTTAAACCAAACGAGCATTTTCCGAGCGAGCGGCGGGCGGTTTGAACGGCACTACTAGACAATAATGCATATACACCAATTCAGAAGTAAACCCAATAAATCTGGGAAAAAAACCCATTTGTGGGAATCAAACCCAGAACCTAATGGTCCTTTAAGTCTTATCCAACCCTAAGATGTTACTAGGCTTTCCCAATAAATTTGGGAAAATCCCCTTTGTTTGTACAGCAGAGGAATTACCACCATATCAGCTTTCCGTTTCTTTTTATGGTGTCCACCTAGTTATTTTATAGGGTCATTAGCAAATTTAATATACCATATCTACTAATTGTTTGAACAACATTAAGGATCAGAGACCCCAACTCACTCTATGTAAATCCGCTGCTAATGACAATCCATGACCTAAACCGTGATTCCCATACCCTTCGACCTTACCTTCTTTGCTGGTTGCCTGGCTTTTTATAATAGTCATAGCCGTTCATGAAATTTTTTTTATCATTTTATTGAAAGGCCATAAAGGTGATTTCGGTCAACCTTATGACGACTGGTACCAATATGACGGCTAAGATGTTCTCATTAATGGTGCAAGTTGCCTTTTTTAAGTATTAAATAAATTCGAGGCTTTGATATTATATTTAGATTGGATAATTCAAAGTTCAACCTATTACATACCAAGTGTTTGGCAATGATATTTATATAAAGGGGTGGATAGTTTGCATTTTTCTTGAGAGATGAAGATTCAACTCCCACTTAGTGTAGAGTGAGGCACTGATTGATAATGATGGGAGACCCAGAGAAACCTGTGTTGGATCCTTGAGCCAAACATGTTTTACTGGTAATTTCACTGTCATGCCTACGGGCGGGTGAGTTACTGGGTTTTCTCCGAAATTGGTGGTGGACTCGGGTTACTCTCGGAGTACTCCGTTTGTCCGGTGGGTGCCCTGAGAGTTCTCGGGATTGATTATGTTGTCCGTTAAAAAAAAAACATACTAAGTGTTTATTCGTAAGTTGTGATGTTTAGAATTTGAAATAAAGACAAACTGGAGAATTAATTTTGAAGTAAATGATAAGTTTAAGTGGGGAGACTTGAAAAATTGGAAGTTTGGTGGCCAATACAAAAGAAAGCGAACGTCTAGATTTTTGAAGTATATTGCCTCGTCTTATTAGAGAATTAATTGTAGTCGAGTTTTACGTGTTTATTTTTATGTACGTGTGGGTATAAAAATTCAAGTTTATTTACGTTTCGAGGTAAATTTTTCCGGAAATGAGTCGGGTTAAATATAATACGTTTTCGTGGTTATCTTTATGTACGTTTTCGGTTGATCCATGTTTAAACGTAAAAATTTTACGAAACACCACGGCAGCGCACGGGGTAATTTACTAGTTTCAATACAATTACAAGTTTATTTTAAGCTCAACTTTGTTTAAGCTTGACTTATATTCAAGCATAATAAGCCAATCTTGAGTGACTCACGAAAGGCGCTACTCTACTCGTTAACACCACTAAAATGATTAGCCAATTTTTAAGAAAAAAAATTGTTTTGTAAAATGTCTTATTTTGGAGATAATAGGACCCTGAAGAGTGAACTATGGCCCATATTCATTAGTTTTTAAGAGGTCAAAGCCAATGGCCCAATGCTATATGCATTTCGGTAACAAAGTATGATTTGACACCCGCATGATGAACACCAAACAAGTTAAACCGAACCGGTTTTTAAAATCCGAACAGAATCAAACCGGTTATTTTTATCTTAAAATAGTTCAAAAAAATATAATAAAATTCATATTTTATGTTTATTTTTGGTATAACGGTTAAAAAAAGTGCGTGCAAAAAATGATTTGGAACCGAAACAAAACCGGTGTTAAAAACCGAGACAAAACTGAACTGAAACCGGTGTTAAAAACTGGTCAAACCGGGGGCGAAACTAAACCGAAACTGGTTTGGCCAAGAGCCGGCCAAAAATAAAAACTCCAGTTTTGGTCCCTAAAAAAGTAACATGTTCATCTCTACCCACATTGCATGATTGTTTGTATCATATGCTAGATTATTTAGCTAAACCTTGTGCTAATAAATCATAAAGGGAAATTAGTATTTTAAAAGTATATTGAAGTCATATTGCGAGAACCCTATTAGTTGTGGCACAATGGTGGACAAATAAGAAGCTAGATGGTTAGAAAGTTCTGCTATACATTTATGGCACATTGGTAGCCATTTAAGATGTCAATGTTGGGGTTCTATGTGACCATATCAACAATTAATAACACATCAAAATTAAATTCCAACTCATTTAGATTGGAACCGGTTTTAACGTAAGCCAAAATGACAACCTTTTAATTCAAACATGTTTTGACCCGAGCCAAAATGACAATCTTTTAATTCAAACATGCTATGACCCATTACCTATCCTAACCTTTTTTTTTTGTCATTCTTAGCCATAGTATAACCATGTGAAACGAGATTTTAGTCCAACCCCATGCCCGGTTCCTTTGGATTAACGTCCATTAGTTATCATTACATGTTTAATCAATCCAACCGTATAAACAGTTATATTAACAAAAATTTAAACTAATTATGTTTGCTACAAAGAAAACAGAAATTAAAGCAAGTAGCTTGAGAATAAGAACCCTAGTTACTTGATACAAAAACTCACAAAATCATCTTGCAGTAAAAACAGGCTCAGCATCGGCAGTAGGCTGAGTTCTTCTAGTGTATTTAAGAAGTAAACCATCTGAAGTCAGTCCTGGAACACTAAGATCCCTACAGCAAATACAAAACACCAATATGTTTATAATAATAATTGACATATTATTAATTATTTAAAAAAAGTTAAAAAAAATGCACATGAACCCGTTTTGACCTGTTATCCAACCCACCCATTTGCCCTCTTTAATTTGAATTCAAATATAAAAAAATGTTTGGAAGCGAGATCTAGGAAAGAAAAAACAACTGGAGCTCATTTTGACCCATTATCCAATCCGTTCATTTGCCACCTTTTATACACATATATACATCAAAATAGGGCTGTAAACGAACCGAACAAACACGAACAAGCCCTTGTTCGTGTTCGTTCATTAAGGAGTGAACATGTTCATAATGGTTCACGAACGCTTAACAAACTCATCAAGGAAATGGAAATGTTCATGAACACTTAGCGAACGCAAACGAACACAAACAAATGTTCATGACCTAAATAAACACAAAAGAACGTTATATGTCCGAACATAGTTGACATAACTAACACAAAAAATAAGAAGCTGCGTATAGTATTACTATGGTTTCAAATTTTTAAAAAATAAAACCAGAAAAATAAAAATACACATAAAAAACCTTTAAATGAACATAAACGAGCGAGAAGAGAACATAAGTGAACCCTAATCCAAACGTTACAAACATAAACGAACGAACAAAGCCTCTGTTCATGTTCGTTTGTTTAACTTATCGAACAAAATTTCTTGTTCATGTTTGTTCATTTATTAAACGAACGAACATAAACGAACTTCCCGCCGAACGGTTCACAACTGTTCGCTGAACGTTTGGTTAGTTTACAACCCTAAATCAAAATGATAGGAAGCAACATCTAGTAAAGAAAAAAACAACACAAGCCCATTTTGATCGGTTATCCAACCCGCCCGTTTGCCACTTTTAATATTAATTCAAATATCAAAACGTAAGGAAGCAAGATCTATAAAGAAAAAAACAACAGAAACACAGAAATAAACATAAATTAAACCTGATGTAAGAGTGTAAATCCTTCCACTCCCATTTGGCCCGTTCTTGAAACAGCCTCGAAAACCGACCCGCAGGATCCGATGGCAAAGACGAAACGCTAAACGCATAAACCCAAGACTGAATTCCAAGTTTCTCTACCAAAATTTCCCCTTCCAGCATATCCAAACTCGCCACCATTCCTCCAGGCACTTTACTTATCCATTCCTCCATAAAACTTTCCATATTCATCTTTCCTTTAGCTAATAGTATCTCTCGTGCAAAATGCACACAAACCCGTTTCTTATCCAGTTCCCAAACACCCCCATTCGTTTTGCTACCGTAAACTTCCAAACAATGGCGTGCAATGACCCGAGAGATTCCATCGTTCACTAAAGATTCCACAACCTCATTTTCATCGAGTGAGTTCAAAGACCAGTCGTTTAAAATTGAGTTATTTATAAGTGTCTTTAGTACTCGACCCATGTATTTATCACCAACAATTCTCCAATACCCGTTAATCTCTACGGCTGAAAGAACCCTAAGAGCGGATTTCAATTCATCGTCACTGGCTTGAACCTTGTTAATAAGGTCATCCCATTGATACAAATTAGAATCACGCATCTCATCGTCTTCATCGTATCTGTATGGATTTTCTAAAAGAAGTGTTTTAAGTTTGTCGATTTTGGGGGACACCTCGACTAGCTCCATGATTCCCGGAGCCACCTTAATGACAGCTGCGACTGGTGGATTCTCGTCGACTACGAATTGTTCAGAGGGAGGTACTAGGAACACGGAATTTGAGGTTCCAACGAATTTTACAGCGTATGTTTTTGATTTTGTGCAGAGAACTGCGTCTTCATTTGGTTCTCCTCTTAAGCTTACTCTGAGTAGGGTAGGGAAGTATAGTTAATAATTCAGCGTTAAGTTAAGATGATAATAAATAATAACAAAGAAAGTTGGAGATAATTATCACCTTTCGTTAATGACATCAGGAAGAAGCTTTTCATCAAGCTCAAGAAGAAGTAGGTTATCATGAGGACCAAAAAGAGGGTGATATAGAATCGGGATTGACGAGTTGGGGGGAACGTTTAAGACTGCTTCGGCTCCTTTTGTGCAGCTAAATTCAGTCTTTTCCATCTTTGACTTAATTTGATTATTTTCACTTTAAAAAACCTGAATCAAAGAAAACACAGATGGCCAATAACAATCAGAAAACTAAAATAACTGCACTATATGACAACACAGGCATGAAAAGTCAGACAGGTAGAATATAAGTTAATGAATGTGGTTAAGGATAGACTACAATGGCATCCTTTTGTGATCAGATAACTTAACAATTAGTCATAAACAACTATACAGCATCTGATGCTAAAAATCCCTTGAGCTGTATTGAGTACTAATCGTAAAGATATGTAGTCCGGTCCCCCATCAAATAAAGATTTTCGGTTAAATGTATGCCTGTACATTCAGCTAAACAAAGAGTTTGGGTTTGCTTGGCAGTTACCAATGAACCATTGTGACTCTTCATAAAGCGCTTATGAACCGATGTGTACAACTGTATTATGCAGTTATCGACATAATTGATAATATTCGCATCATAAAGATCACCTCTCTCTCTCTCTCTCTCTCATACATATATAACAACAACCAAACTTCAGGAAAAGATCTGTTTATACACTGAAACTTGAAATCATAATATCTAATTACTCGAGATCCCTAAAAACTCAATAAGTTCAATTAACATCACCACCCGCGTAGCATTAATAAGGTATACTAGTCATTCCCATAGTTGTCAATAGCGGTCATTATAGTGAATAGCATAGCGTATAGGTCGAAGGTCGTTACTGGGTCATAAATATTGGGATTTTCAGTTTTTATTTTATTTTAATTTTTATAATACAAATAGCTATTAAATATAGCTATAAAATAGCTAAATTTTGGGTTTTTATTAAATATACATGTACAATAGCATATATACAAGGGTATTTTGATATAATATACATAAAAATTAAAAAAAAATTGTTGAATATACATGTACAATAGCTTTTTGTTAAATATACATGTACAATAGCATATATACCAGGGTATTCCGTATTTTGATAAAATAGCACCCGCTATTTATTGCTATTCGCTATGTAGCATATAGGTGCCTTATTGCGATTTGTTCTCATTAACAACTACGGACACGGTCATTCCTTCTTGGACAGTGAGTCGCTACAAACCCAAAGCTCATCGTTCTATTGAACGGTGGGACTACACTTGTTTAAAAGTTTCAAAGCAACAAGTTGTAGTTTCGACTATCCTTTCCAGTTTACACTAAAAATCTTTTGAATAAGAACACCATAAGTAATGCGAAATGAATATCTTAGGGTTTGTAATTCAGGAAATAAGGCGATTAAAAATTACGGCAAGCAATCATAATCATTACAAGGACTAAGCAGACAATAACAATCATAAAACTGAATTTAGAGCTACAGAAAGAATAGAGTCAAGTGTATGTATTATTACATATAAAATCAATCAAGTAAGAAAGAAGAAAGGATTCTGAAGGTACCTACCTGGTGTTCTTGATTGCGCTAAAATCGAATCTGAAATAACAGATCGAAAGTGGATGAGAGAGAGAGAGAGAGAGAGCCAAATCAACAAAATGGAATCGGGAAAGGGATGGTTGCTAGCTAGGGTTGTTTAGGGGAAGTAAAAAGGCGGGAAAGTGTCGCAGTGGAGGGAAACAATGGCCGGAGTTTTCTTTCTTTAAATTGAAATTCATTTTTTTTTTTGTGTGAGAAAAAAAAAATGTTCGTTTGCCCATTTTTCACCTTTAGTTCTTAACTTTCTAAAATTACACCTATAGTCTCCAATTTTTTAAATGTCGTTCCCTGATAGTCCCTGGTTTGGATGGGGGTTAGTTTTTGATGTTAGGTGCGTGTGAAACGCTGTCAAATTAATAACTAAAAAGTTAAAAGAAATATAATTAATATTTTACAATTTATGTGGACCCACCACCCACTTCATCTTCCCCACTTCACAACACCACCTACCCTACCCACTTCATCTCTACACCTCCCTCGTTCATGGCAACACGAAGGAAATTGCAGCCATGAAAGAACAAGCAAACATTACTCACTTCACTGAAATATCGCATGATATATATCCAAGAATACAACCTCACTTCTTTACATGGCTCCAGTTATACGGTTGGTGTGATCATCCATCACTTCGTTTAACTTTTAGCAATTAATTTTGCGAGTTAATTTGAATCAAGGAAAAATTTTCTGGATTGGTATGGTCCTCAAGCTGAATTGGTCATCATAGAATCGGAGATTATCAGAGAAATTGCGAGCAATCATAGAGCCACATTCACGAGACCAGACCTTGGATTGGATCATATAATAAGAAAATACTTGGCGATGGCCATGTAACATCCAGTGGCAAAAAATGGGCAAGGCAATGAAAATTGGCTAACCATGTTTTCAATGGTGAGAGTTTAAAGGTAATTTATTTATTAAGCTTTTTAGTCATCATATTTGAAGGGGTATGGTCCCAAAAAGTCGCGCAACCCCCTGTAAAGTCGCGCGGGACCATACTCCTTAATCAGCAATTTTCTTAATTGCCAACCTCGCGCGGGCTACAACATATCTGTGTAACGCTGCGCGAGGTCCACATAAGAGTAAAATCCAGTTAGCAACACTTGGCATTCTAAAAAGAACATCTGAAGGCCCATGAAGCTCGCGCGAGGTGATAACGTGCTCAGCAAGAATCATGCGTAACTTCGGCGCGAGGCCTTTCCAGATAGTACACAAGGTACAAGTGGCAGAATAAAAGAGCCAATCAGGGTCCTTCTGTTCCTGCGCAATCGTGCTCCACGATCGTCTGACATGCAGGAGACAAAAAGTACTTAAGGACGCCTATGTGGCACCAATCACAGGGCAGAGACAACTGCCCCACGATCTCCACTCACCTGCTGATGGCAGAAGGGCGACCAGGCCGACAACAGTGACACGTGGCTCCAATCACGTTGCGCCAACTCCATAAAGCTCCTAGAAGCCACTAACGGTCGACACCCGTGAGACAAGGAGTATATCCTCCATGTTGTCGCCTTCCGGCCCAAGGCCCATCAGCCCACACCCTCTTACACCTCTCCGGCTATAAATAGAGACCTTCACTTCACAGGTTATTCATTCCATTCCCTCTACTCTCACTTAATACTTAGGGTCTGTTTGGTATGGGGTAATGGAATGGACGAAGGAATGGAATGGACTAGGTAATGGAATGAACGAGGGAATGCAATGGATTATTACCATTCCATGTCTTGTTTGGTTACCATGTGTGAATGGAATGAATTATTATTGTATATTATTCGGTAGGCAAGAAAAACGGAGTAATAAAATCAGCGGTGAGTGGTGGTGGTGGTCGGTGGTAGTGTTTGCGGGTGGTTATAGGTGGCGGTGGTGGGTGTCGGCGGCGGCGATGGGTGGTGGTGGCGGCGACGAGTGGCGGTGCGACGGTGACAACGAGTGGTGGTGGCGGCAAGGTGGCCGCTGGTGGTGGGTGGCAGCAGATGTGGCGGTGGGCGGCGGCGGCGGTTGGTGGTGTCGGTGGTGGTGGCGTCAACGATGGGGGTGGGCGGCGACGACGAGTGGCGTTGGTGGTTGGTCGCGACTGTCGGTGACTGTCGATGATAACAGTGGCTAGTGGGTGGCAGCGGCAACGGTGGCTGTCGGGGTGAGGTGGTGGCGGGTGGCGGCGATGGCGTCGGTGGTGGGTGGTGGTGGTGGTGGGTTGTGGTGAAGGTGGTGGGTTGTGGTGTTGTTGAAGAATGATGCAAGAGGGGATGAAATGAAAAAAAAACATGGGAGGTGGAAGGAATGATTTTGAGGGAATGGAATGCCTTTTGGAATGGGTGATTCCATTCCATTGACCAACCAAACACCTCTTTTTTCATTCCCTCGTAATCATCCATTTCATTCCACCTCACATTCATTCATACCAAACACTACCTTAAATTCTCTCCCCAAATACAGTCGCTTATTCTCACGCCGGAGCCCGGTTAAGAGGGAAACCCCCACATTCCCCTCTTAACGAGTAACGGTGTTCTGTTTTGCAGATAAACCACGGTCGTTAAGGAGCTCAGGAAACATAAAGAAGATTAACCATCATGGTAGAAACATAAACCAAACTGATTAGTCCTGTAATTAGTTCCGTGTTTCTTCATTGGCGCCCACCGATTTTTTATACAAACCACTTTCATCTTCTTTCCTGAGTTTTCGTTGTTTTTCTTCCTTCGATCATGGCTGGTCAAGGAATCATGCCCGAGTTTGTTGGTCTTGGAGCAGACCCTAATGCAGCGTTGGGGGCGGATAACCAAAACATCCAACCCCAACACGTTGAAGAAATTGGCGAAATCGAGATAGCCAACACTGGGGGTCCGCGCGGGAGCTTCACCCGCATCGCTCAAACTACCCCAGGAAACATTGGTGCTGGACCTTCGAATCCAGCTCCACCTCAGAATATCTCGACGCTACTAGGGCTACCAGAGGGCGAAACACCAGCCTCGTGGTACACCAAGCAACTCGCCACCATTAACGCGGCGTATCAATCCTTGAGCGCGCAACAAGCAGTTTTAACGGCAGAACCTTTCTTGGTTACACCAACCGGCCCCAGTCACGGGCCGCGCCAGATGCCACCACCGCAAAATATCCAAGGAAGAGCCAACAGACCTCCCCTACCCGAAGACTAAGCGTGCAGGACACGCGCGATACACGGGGAGAAACAGAAAGCTACTATGACGACCCGTCAAACGTCCAAAGAGGCCCGGTTCATAGCCGGCTCACGCCGCGCAACATGAACGATGAGTGGGAAGAAACTGACCCGGATGATCCAACCTGGGAGAACGATGACGAATCTTCGGTCTGCAATCGTTTGCAAAGAAATCACGAGTACTACAAACCAAGGCAGCACGTTGGGTATACCGAAGAGGCAGAGCGTGATTTTCGCCTCGCCTATCGACCAGAGGAAGCTATAGAGCATTCAAAGTTCATCCCAAAGATAGCACTAGCGCCGCTCAAGAGAGAAAAGTTGCCTCCGACTGTCGGAAAGTTTAACGGATTGACTGATCCCGACGATCACGTCAGAGTGTTTACTAGCGTGGGTTGCATGGGAGGTTGGAACATGCCCATGTGGTGTCATCTGTTTATCCAAACATTAACGGGGGCTGCTCGCGCCTGGTTCGACAGCCTTCCTCCGGGAAAGATAAAATCATGGGTAGATTTCAGGACTCAGTTTCTGAGTCACTTCAGTCAACAAAGGCGATACCAGCGCGACACTGCTGAAGTTGAAGATATATGGCGAAGAGATAACGAGGGTTTGGAAGATTTCATTACGCGCTTTAACAAAGAATGTTTGGAGATCGGTGGCGTGAGTGAACAACTCATGCGCTGCCATTTCAAGAAAGCCATCCGCTGTGATAGCCTGATTAGAACCATCACTGGGAAAGATGGAATGCCAAAGGAGTGGGATAAACTCATGGAAGCCGCGAAGATAGTCGCGCAAACTGAAGAGTCACTCGCACGAAACAACAGCTATCGTTCTGAAGATAGATTTTCTAAAGGGGGTCACTCGCGCGACGACAACAGGCGCAACAAAGGCAAGAACCCTGGGTGGAAGGCCAACCACTCCAGCGGTTATAATGAACGACCCCGTTACGAGGAACGATCCCGTTATAAGGAAGACGCGCGAGATACTATTGATCGCATCGGCTATAGAAAGGCGGTCCGAGATGATAACCGTGAAAAGCATTGGACTCCGCTCATAAAAACACCAAAAGAGGTGCTAATGACGGAGAACCATGATTTTAAGGCTCCCAGGCCTATGACGAACAAAAAGGGGCAAGACCCCAATCTGTATTGTGATTTCCACAAAGATACAGGCCACTTAACAGATGATTGTTACAGCTTGCGTCAAGAGATCGAGAGAGCACTAAAGAGTGGAAAGCTGAGCCACTTAGTGAAAAACGTGCGCAAAGAAACTCGACAGCTCCATCGCCACGATGAAGGAAATCACAAGAAAGTTCGACGCCTAGAGACACACATGGTCAATGGACCAAGGTATAGCGCGAGAGAAAAAGGCAAGAGACCTTATGAGCCTTCATGGCAAGAACAGCAAGTTATTTTCCCGGTGGTGCGCGGGGGTCCCCGAGCCACACGACCCATCGTCATCACCGGTATCATCGACCATTATGAAACTGAATACGTCTTCATCGACCCGGGGAGTACAGCAGACATCATCTATGAACAATGCTTTAACTAGTTCGACGACGAAGACAAAGCGAGACTTGAACTAGTTGACTACCCATTGTCTGGGTTCTGCAATGAAATGGTCTTCCCGTTAGGCCAAATTAGCTTCCCCGTCACACTCTTTGACGGGAAGCATTCAAGAACAAACGTTAACTTGATGGTGATGCCTGTTAAGTCAAGACATGATGTGCTGATCGGGAGAGAGACGCAAGGTGAGCTGAATATGATAACTTCCACTCCCCACTCAGCGATTGGATTCCCAACCAAGACGGGGGTGGCAATCGTTTATGCAAAGAAGGAAGTGATGTCAACAGAAGAGATGCGCCCGACAAAAGCGGCGAAGGTTTCAGCGACCGAGCCCGAAAAATGGGTTTTAAATCGAAAATATCCGGAGCAAACGGTGACGATAGGCCACGCTATCTCATCAAACATCAGAACTCGTCTCAAGCAACTCCTATTCAAGAACATGGATATTTTCGCCTGGACCCTGGCCGACATGACCGGAGTCCCGCGCGACATCACAGAGCACTGTTTAAATACCTACCCCTCGGTTGAGCCGAAAGTCCAAAGAAGGCGCAGCTTAGGGGCAGACAAAACGAAAGCAATGAATGAACAAGTATCCGAGTTACTTAAAGCCGGCATCCTGCGAGAAGTACGTTATCAAAGTTGGGTTGCGAACCCCGTAATGGTAGAGAAGTCTAGTGGTGGATGGCGAATGTGTGCTGACTATACCGATCTCAACAAGGCATGCCCTAAGGATTGTTACTCTTTGCCTGAGATCGACAAAAAGATAGACTCTCTCGCGCCATACAGATGGAAGTGCTTCTTGGATTGCTACAAGGGGTACCATCAAGTTCAAATGAAGCTCGAGGATGAAGACAAGATGGCTTTTCGCACGGATCTGGGGATTTTTTGCTATACGAAGATGCCGTTCGGCCTGAAAAATGCTGGCGCCACATACCAGCGATTGATGGACAAGACCTTCGCGGGTGACATCGGAAAGCATATTGAAGTTTACATCGATGATCTAGTGGTCAAAAGTCCCGAAGAGGACCAAATGTTGAAGGACATCGAGAAAACGTTCAATTCATTGCGCAGCGTAAACATGAAGTTGAATCCAGCCAAATGTTCTTTTGGAATGGAAGAAGGGAAGTTTTTAGGCTTCATAGTCACCAACGGCGGCTTCAAAGTGAATCCGGAAAAAGTCCAGGCAATAGAGCGGATGCCATCGCCGCGAACAATCAAGGAAATGCAACGGTTGGCCGGCCGCCTCGCCGCGCTTAACCGCTTTTTGTCAAATCACGCCGCGAAGTCGTACCCTTTTATCAGCACACTGCGCAATTGTGTGAAGAAGCAAGAGTTCAGGTGGACCCCTGAAGCAGAAAAGGCTTTTCAGCAAATGAAAGCATGTTTGATCAAACTCCCCACCCTGACTGCACCATTTGAAAAAGAGCCACTCGTACTGTACTTATCTTCTTCAGATAAGGCAGTAGGATCGGTGTTACTAGTGGAAAGAAATGGAGTTCAAACTCCAATTTATTATGTCAGCAGGGTACTCACTGACCCGGAAACGAGATATTCCACGATGGAAAAATTGGTACTAGCGCTGCTACACGCCTCTAGAAGGCTGCGCAGATATTTCACAGGGCATGTGATCACCGTGCTTACCAATTTCCATATCAGCACGATACTTCAAAAACCAGAAACGTCCGGGCGGTTAGCAAAATGGGCCATCGAGCTGGGGGGCCACAACATTCTATATCGGCCGCGCCCAGCCATCAAGGGTCAGGTTCTAGCGGGCTTCATCACAGAAGTCCCAGTTGAGAAAATCAAAGATTGTGAGCTGGTGGAGACTCCCGAAAAAGACACGACAAATGAGACTTGGATGCTTTATACTGATGGGGCCTCAAACGAGGACGACGCGGGAGCTGGATTGCGCCTAGTAAGCCCCGAAAACCACGAATTCACTTACGCCATCAAGTTGGATTTTAAAAACACCAACAACGAGGCGGAATACGAAGCATTTCTGGCAGGCTTGCGCCTCGCCATCAAAATGGGAGCTAAAAATCTACAAGCACATGTTGATTCACTCTTGATAGCCAGCCAAGTCAACGGTATATACGATGCAAAGGGTGAAGTTATGGCCCTATATATGGAACAAGCAAAAGAGTTGCTTCAACAGTTCAAGTCTCACAAGGTAATCCACATCAATCGCTCTGAAAACAAACCAGCTGACGCCTTGAGCAAGCTTGCTTCAACATCCTTCCAACATCTTGCCAAAGATGTAAGGATTAAGGTACTCAAGAACCCGTCAGTCTTGTTACGACAAGTCAATGTGATCGAGATAGGGCAGCCATCCTGGATGACCCATATCATTTAGTACTTGAAAGAAGGAATACTCCCAGAGAATAAGGCAGACGCAAGAAAGATTCAGAACAAAGCTCTGCAGTACGAAATGAATGGTGGTATCTTATACCGCAAATCCTTCTTGGGGCCACTACTGCGCTGCGTGGACCCCCAAGATGCGAATTATCTGACAAGGGAGATTCACGAAGGAATCTGCGGCATCCATGCGGGTCCACGCATGGTTGTTGCGAAGATTATGAACGCCGGGTATTATTGGCCAGGGATGCATGTGGATGCCCTGAAGGAGCTGCGCAAGTGCGACTCCTGTCAGCGGCACTCTCCAAAAACCCTACGCCCCAAGAACGACCTGATCCCCGTATCCACTGCTTGGCCTTTTCAGCAGTGGGGAATTGACATGGTAGGACCCTTCCCAGACGCTCCCGGCGCCGTCAAATTTATAATAGTGGCCGTCGATTACTTCACAAAATGGGTGGAGGCCAAAGCCCTTGCTTCAACTACAGCAATGATGGTGCGCAAGTTCATTTGGGAACACATCATCTGCAGATTTGGGCTCCCACTCAAGATTGTAACTGACAATGGCACCAACTTTGCGTCAGAAGACCTCCAAAACTGGATGAAGGAGATGAAAATCGAACACACTTTCTCCTCCGTTGCGCATCCTCAAGGCAACGGGCAGGTTGAAAGTGTAAACAAGTGTATTGTCGATGGGATTAAGGCCCGACTGGGCACAAAGCGAAGAGGCTGGGTGGATGAGCTCCCGAGTATCTTGTGGGCTCACCGAACCATGCCGAAAACAAGTACCGGCGAAACCCCTTTTAGCCTAGTCTATGGCTCAGAAGCGGTTATCCCGGCAGAAGCTGGCCTGCCCTCTCCGCGTTTGACAGCAGTCAACGCAATCGACAACGAGGCAGAGCGTCGTCTTGAGTTGGATTTGCTAGAGGAAAGGCGCGAAATCGCGCGAATCAAAGAAGCCAAGTACAAAACACAACTGGAGAGGTACTACAACGCGCGAGTCCGCATCTGTACCTTCATTCCAGGGGAATATGTCTTTCGAGACAACGAAGCCTCAAACGCCGAACGCCCAGGAAAACTAGCACCCAAATGGGAAGGCCCATACTTGGTGCACGAAGTGCTAGGAAAAGGGGCTTACAAATTGCGCACCTTGGATGGACACATCATCCTGCGCACGTGGAATGCGCAATAACTGCGCAAATGCTATATATGACTATATTAGGCCCTGAGCCTTTATCCACTAATGTCGGCTACACGCCCTTTACTTTCTTATGTTGGCTACACGCCTTTTATGTTACAAGCAATGTATATCGGCCTAAGCGCCCACGTAATCAATGAAAGCATACGACATGCTCTTTTATCACTATCCGACTTATTTCGTTACAAATGCATGTTAAACTTCTGATTAGCACGAAAAACTCCAGTTACGCTCGCACAAGAGCCTCTCTTACATTTATTCGCGCTAACTTAACCAAAGTTTCTAACAACAGTGCAATAATTGTAACGGGAAAATAAGCAAACATACTATTTAGTAAGCGCAACCGCGCAACAGTTATAAAAAAAACAATGTCATTCATTAGATAAAAGCGCGCCCGCGCAAAGAGTTACATCAGAAACCCACTGGAATTTTTTACAAGGCACAAAGCCTGTTGACAAACCTATTCAAATTCATCATCTCCACTGTCATCATGCTTATCGCCTTTATCGCCATCGCCGCCAGGCTTACCATCATCACCATCGTTTCCACCATCATTGCCCGCCGCTTCATCTTCGTCAGAGAGTTCTACGTGCTCTGGTGGATCAAGAATGCCCTTCATACGTGCACACCAGTCATCATGTTCTAGAGCCTTCGAGACCAAATCCATCACAGGTAAGGCTAAATGATTATAAGAATTTTCAGCTCGAGCCAATTCGGCATCAGCTCCATCAGTTACCGAGCAATGACTGGCATCAAACTCTTGTCCAAACATTTCTGCGGCATGCTGCGCACACTCCATATAACCCCCGCGATGTCCAACAGCGCGAGAAGCATCAATAAGAGCAGCGACAGTCTGGTCCAGCTCACCAGCATTCAGAATCGAGTTAGCCATCTACATCAAAATAAGCAAGTAAAGAACTAAATTGGTAAGTAAAAACCAAAGTTTCAGATATACCAGAACTATTCCCCGGCCGCGCAGCCACTCGGCGTCAGAGACAAGAGTATCCACGATACCCTGAGCTTCAGCATAATTAGTCTACGCTACGTTAAGAGCCGCAGTACTAACATCACGCGCTTCCTCAGCCCTCAGCTTCGCCTCTTCAGCTGAGGCAGCCTTAGACTTTTCAGCCTCCAGATCGATCTCCAAGGATTCACTTTTGTCAACCTGCTCTCGCAGGTGACGTTTCAGCTCAGCGATCTCGACATCCTTGGCCCGAAGATCCTTGTCCTTGCCCGACAGCTGCACCTTCACGTCAGCAAGCTCAACCTAAAAAGGACAGGACTTAGGATATATTGCAAACAAAGCTCACAAGGAAAAAGTGTAAGTTGCACAAACCTCAAGCTGCTCCCTAGCAACCTTAGCAGCTTGCGCATCTTCGAGTTTCGCCGTCAACTCCACAACCTTCGCCTCAAGGTTGACAATCTTGTTACGATCCGCAGCCACGCGCTCATTATCCTTCGCGCATATGCGCTTGAACTCAGCTTTCTCCTAAGCCAGCTGCTGTTCAGCAGCATGAAGCTTGTTTTTCCCAGCAGAAGTCACAGAGCTTAACTCCCCGTTCGAAGATCCTATAGACTCCTCGCTGGAAAGATAGACAACCTCTTTCCCAGCAGAAATCACAGAGCGCAGAGGACGGGGTTTAGGTATGTGCGCACCTTCAGTTGCAGTAGGCGGCGCGGCAAATGCATCAGCAACCGGGTACATGAAGTTGCCCCTAATTTGTGCATACCAATACTCCTCTCCAGCTTGGAGCGGGCGCACGCTCATAGACCCACCAAAGGTAGAGAACGCAGCTTGATACAGGCGCGCCTCTACTAGACAAATTGTATAAATAAACAGTTGTGAAACGAATATCAACAAAACAAACGAATTAACTAACCTTCATCCTGGAACTTCAAGACAGGGACGTCTTGGCTCTCAGGCGGCCATTGATCACTCATCCGCGCCGCAACAAGTACATTTTCCCCAAACACCCGGTTGGGGGTGGCAGTAAGCTCCCGATACCAAGCCTCAGTCTTGGGGATCGCCAAGTCTTCTTTCACAATAGCTTCATTCCAGGCGCGAAACGTCATGGGTATCGGAATTACCTCCTCTCGGATATAGAAAAACTTAGGTTTCCAGTCATGGAAACTCTTAGGAGGGTTTAAAAGTATCTTCTTCGTCGTGCCTCGACTGGCGAAGGAATAAAAACCCATATTCCTCTTAAGTTGGTAGAAAACCCGGAATCTATAAACAGTTGGCTCTATGCCATGAGCCCAACACAGGAACTCGAAATGTCGAACCCGAACCATTCCGGGTGGGCTCATTTGAGATATATGGAACCCATAATATTGAAGAATATGAGCCATGAAGTTAGTCGCCGGCAACCGGAAGTTGCCCTGATGGAAGAAGTCTTCGAATAAAGTGATGTACCCCGGCGGTGCATCAGCGGCCGTCTGGTTCTGGCCGGGGTACCGGGCATCCCACTCCGGTGGGAACCGGAAACTACGTGAAAGCTGTTCAAAAAGCCCTAAATCCCACCGGAGAACAGGTACAGGACCTTCTTCTCCGGGATTATCTTCGTGTTGTTCCTCAGCCATCGATAGATAAAAACAAGGGTCTCGAATATACTGGAAACAAGCTTGATAATCTGCTACGATGTTCTTCAAACTTTGAAGATTCAAAGAAGTTCTGAGAGGAAATAAAGAAATAGTAGAAGGGAAAAGTGATAAACCTCTCGTCTCTTCGGATATATATACCCATCGCATTTAATGCGATGGGTAACCGTGCCGAGGTCGCCGCAAGCAAGGCCAATCAGAAAACGCCACGTAAGGCGTATTTCCCGGAGTGACGGTTACCACGCGCGCGTGGGCCTCACTCTCTGACGGAAATACGATTCGTCAGAGACAAGTTGATGACAACGGTCAGAGGTCAACTCAAGCGTCACCAACCGCGACTTTTTCACCAACCTGTCAGAAATTCAAATTTCGAGGGTTTTCCCGCCTAAAGTCATTAGAAACTTCGTGTTAAAGCTAACAACAAAGCCAACAACAAGCCTGGTAGCCGCGCCGTAGTAACCAACAACTTACACGCGCGCCGTCTACCAAAGCCAAAAGCATCATTTTACTTTATTAAGTCCAGAGCTCCAACCACTTGCCTTGCGCATGGTGCAGCACTGGACTGGGGGGACTTGAAGGGGTATGGTCCCAAAGCCGCGCAACCCCCTGTAAAGTCGCGCGGGACCATACTCCTTAATCAGCAATTTTCTTAATTGCCAACCTCGCGCGGGCTACAACATATCTGTGTAACGCTGCGCGAGGTCCACATAAGAGTAAATTCCAGTTAGCAACACTTGGCATTCTAAAAAGAACATCTGAAGGCCCATGAAGCTCGCGCGAGGTGATAACGTGCTCAGCAAGAATCATGCGTAACTTCGGCGCGAGGCCTTTCCAGATAGTACACAAGGTACAAGTGGCAGAATAAAGGAGCCAATCAGGGTCCTTCTGTTCCTGCGCAATCGTGCTCCACGATCGTCTGACATGCAGGAGACAAAAAGTACTTAAGGACGCCTATGTGGCACCAATCACAGGGCAGAGACAACTGCCCCACGATCTCCACTCACCTGCTGATGGCAGAAGGGCGACCAGGCCGACAACAGTGACACGTGGCTCCAATCACGTTGCGCCAACTCCATAAAGCTCCTAGAAGCCACTAACGGTCGACACTGATGTGTGTAAAATGCAACATATAAATTACATCAAATGAGGCATAAAACTAACCCTTTTTAAGTACTAATATTGGAAAAAAAGTGTTTTTGTTTTCCTTTTGTATTTTCAGGATTAAATGAGCTCAAAAACACAAAAGAAGCAAAAAGACAGCTAAATCCAACATAAATACAAGGAAAGGAACATTAGTGGACTGCCCGACCCCTCAACGGCACCTTCCAAAGCAAAAAGGAGAAAACAGAAGGCTGAACACGCCCCGTGCTCAGCCAGCACGGGGCCGTGCCCAAGAAGCAGCAAAAAAGACAAATCCATAGAAGCTTCTATTGCCCATCACGGGGCCGTGCTCAGCGGACACGGAGGCGTGTCGAAAGTACAGCAGGCGCATTTATTGTAATTGCGAATTACAATTAATGAGGAGAGAGATTGTCAGACGGACACGGGGCCGTGCCCAGCGGACACGGGGCCGTGTCCAGCTCTCTATTCAGCCTATAAATAGGAGTGCTTGGATTCATTTCATCTCATCCCTTGGCACACCACCTCTCTCACACTTCATCCACCACCCACCACCATCACAACACCATCATCCACTACCATCATCCATTGTCCGTCGTAGAGTGTGTGAGTCGTCTCGGGATCCAAGATTGATCGTAAGAGTTCTTGACAATCAAGGCCATGTTTGCCTAAGTCTCTTACATCACTTGGTGAAGACAAAGTGTCTAGTATAATACTTTTTATTTCTAATCTTTTGCACTTTTTATTTGGTTTTGTATTAATGACTTTAATAACTAGTTACTTATGTTGAAGGTGATCTTTCCTTATCGTTTGTCCGTGGTGTCTTGGCATTATTTTACTGTCTATATAAAATAAAGGATTTTCACCATTCATATCTCCACGGTCTATATGGAGATATGTTGGCTACCTGGTAGGAGGTTAAGGGAACGGTTTGGTAAAGGTCTTGCCATTGTTCAGCGTTTAGAGGTCCTGCAATGGACCTGGGTCAAATTTAGTAGGACCTCCTTCAATACTTCACGGTATTGGATGGCGGGGGTCCAAACTCTTTGATCCCCTCATAAGTTAACTACTATTAATACTATAACCCGGCTATTTAGGACTGTATCCCTGCTGACTCAGACTACTTAGCCGAGGGTAACGTCACCGCCAAAAGCGGGGCCTACCACAATACTGCATTAATAACTTAATTCATTATCTTCCAATAATCCACCCTTTTAGGATTGTATCCCTGCTGACTCAAACTACTGGGGTGAGGGTAACGTCGCCTTCAAAAGAGGGGCCTACTACAATAACTAAGATAATCTCTTAATTATGTGCAAAAGTGCGGAAATAATCAAAGGTTATACTAGATACGAGTCGGAACCAAGTGATTCATCTTGTCTATCTGTTTTTATTTTATTTTTATTTTCAGCATTTTAGTTAGTTTTACTTTTCTTAGTTTAAAACATTTTTCTAAACTTTTATTTTGGTTAGACGTTGAGGATAAACCGGTACTAAAAGCTCTTGTGTCCTTAGACGACCTCGGTATCTTACCAACGCTATACTACACTCAACGATGGGTGCACTTGCCCATATGTGTGTTTAGTGTTAGTGAAATATCGTGTTTTATAAATTTAAAACTTGGCTAAAATAAGTGTTAAAAAGGGCTTAAAATATACACCTAATATACACGACACTTACCGCACATCAAGTTTTTGGCGTCGCTGCCGGGGACACAAGGATTTTAAGAAAGTTAGGAATCAACGGCCTAATCATCTTTTATTTTTCTTTTTATTTTTTTTGGATTTTCTTAGTTTTTCAGCTTCTGCAGCGCTCAGCACGGGCCGTGCCCGGTCAGACACGGGCCGTGCCCAGCAATCATCACTGGCAGTTTTTATTTTCTGAGTTACAGAGAGCTGAACACGGGGCCGTGTCGGTGCAACACGGGGTCGTGTCCAACTCCTAGTAACAGGGATCCAGAATTCAATTACTGTGCCTCTGAACACGGGCCGTGCTCATTGAGCACGGGGCCGTGGTGAACATTCTGACCAGCGTTCTTTTCTGTTTTTGTTGCAGGACTTGGAACCCAGGCGCCACATTTGAACCTCCTACGTAGTGCATGAGCTCCAGTTCTAGTAGAGACGTAAAAGAACCCCTAGAAGAACCCGAGCGCTTTCTCAGAAAAAGACTAAAAGCTAAAAGTCAAGAGAAAGCTTCGGGGGACCCACTTCCAATGGCGGACCAACGTACCCTCATGGATTACCTACGGCCTACCGTAGGCAATCTTGGCGCCACTATCAATGCACCGAATGTCGAGGCCAACAACTTCAAACTTCGGCCGCATTTGATACAAATGCTCCAAAACTCCGCAACCTTCCACGGGCTTGCGGACGAGGATCCCCATCTACATATAACTAACTTCTTAGAAATATGTGATACCTTTCGGATCAATGGAGCATCAAATGACGTCATCCGCCTTCGAATGTTTCCTTTTTCACTAAAAGACCGAGCTAAGGCTTGGCTTAACACCCTCCCAGTTGGATCGGTAAACACCTGGGATGAACTCGCCCAAAAGTTTTTGTATAAGTATTTCCCTCCTGCTAAAACGGCTAAATTAATGACTGAAATTAATACATACTCACAAGAGGATGGGGAATCCTTATATGAAACTTGGGAAAGGTTCAAGGAGCTTCTAAGAAAGTGTCCTCACCATGGTCTAGCGGTATGGCAACAAGTATCCACTTTCTACAATGGATTGTTGCCACACACAAGACAAACACTTGATTCAAGCTCCGGGGGACTCTTAGGTAATCGTCGCCCAAATGAAATATATAACCAAATTGAGGAAATTGCTCAAACCAATTTTCAATGGCACACTCCCCGAGGTAATAAATCTATTGCCCCGGGCGCCCATAAGGTTGATGAAAGCACCTCTTTACAAGCCCAAATCGAGGCCCTCTCTTCAAAAATCAAAAGGCTAGAAATGACAAAAACGGCCTCGGTTATGGCTTGTGAAGGGTGTGGTGGGTCACATGAAAATTGGAGTTGTATGAAAGAATTAGATGAACAAACTGAAACGGTAAACTACATGGATAATAGACCTAGGCCGTCGGGTCCTCCAACGGGTACCTACAACCAAGGATAGCGTAACCACCCAAATCTTGGTTGGAGAGATCCCGGAAATAGTAGTAACCAACAAAACCAACGAACTAATTTTCAACAACCGCAAAATTTTCCTCAACAACAAGGTGGAAGAGAAAGGCTTGAAGATACTGTATCTCGCCTCATCTCTGACACTGAAAAGAAAAACTCGGATCGATTTCAACAATTGGAATCGAATTTCAGAAATCAACAAGCTAGCATTCAAAACGTTGAAAAACAATTAAATCAACTAGCTCAAAATTTCTCCGAGAGACCACAAGGCGTATTACCCAGTAATACCGAAACGAACCCAAAGGCACAAGTACATCTCATCACATTAAGAAACCGAACCGTGGGTCCCGAGGATGCTCCATTGTCGCCAAATGAAAGAAGCCATTCTAGCCAGCCTGTGACTCCTCCTGCGCTAGAAAAGGCTTCTACACCAAATCAAGAGCCCACCAAGACTCCTCCAATCCCGTACCCCGGTAGGTTAAATCGTCAAAAGACCGATGAGCAATTCGCAAAGTTCGAAAGTTTACTAAAACAATTGCATGTTAATATTCCTTTTATTGAGGTCCTAACCCAAATGCCTAAATATGCAAAATTCATGAGGGATTTCCTCACTCACAAAAGGAAAATTGAATCATTGCAATTAGTTAACTTAGGCGAAGAATGCTCAGCTCTAGTACTCAACAAACTTCCACAAAAGAAAATCGACCCCGGGAGCTTCACAATCCCTTGTTCGATTGGGAAGTCCCCCGTCCGAAATGCTTTAGCCGATCTTGGGGCTAGCATCAACCTCATGCCCACATCAATGTTCAAGCGACTCGGCCTAGGAACAACAAGCCCTACAAAGATGAGCATACAACTCGCCGACAGGTCCATCAAATTCCCACATGGTGTCGCCGAAAATCTACTAGTCAAGGTCGACAAATTCGTCTTTCCAACCGACTTTGTCATCCTAGACATGGAAGAAGACACCGAGGTCCCTCTCATCCTCGGGAGGCCATTCCTAGCCACCGCTCAAGCATTGGTGGATATGAATGACGGAACTCTAACATTGAAGTTTGGGGAAGAGGAAGTGAAATTTGAATGTGGAAAGCGAGTAGAGGAAGAAGATCCGGTCAACTACATGAAGGTCATAGACTCAAGCTTGGATGACGCTCTCCGACGGTGTAACATGGGATGCAACACATCCCACTTGGGTAACATATGACCAGGCTTTGGGTCTAGCCAAGGACCCTTATAAACGTGGCGCACCATGGAGGCATTCCATGGAACTATCCTTAGTTTAATTTAGATTAGTTTTTATGTTTTCTAGTTAGTTTAATTTTCAGGAATAAAACACACTCATGGTGGTAAAGGATGAAAAGGGGAACGAGAAAAATGATCCCATGCACAAGAACAAGGCGAAAAGACAATTATCTCCATTTCAGAAGGTTCAACACGGGCCGTGCTCAACCAACACGGCCCCGTGCCGAACCACCTGCAGAAAAGCGCCCAGTTCAGGTACCTGGACACGGGCCGTGTTCACCCAACACGCCCCCGTGTCCAGACTTCTGTTTCTCTTACTTTAATTTTGTTACTGGCACTTGAACACGGGGCCTTGCCCGGATAACACGGGGCCGTGTTCAGTGCCCAGTAACACAAATTTTTGCTTTTTAAACACTATTTTACACATCTAATCAACCTAAAAATTTATTTTTGGGACACATTGAGGACAATGTGTAATTTAAGTGTGGGGGGTTGCTAAAACCTTGAATTTTGCAAGTCCTAAATACAAGCCTTACACAAAACTCTATTGGAACCGCTAATCACCCCAAATTTTTTTCAAAAATTTCATTTTTTTTTACTTGTCTAGGTTTAACTCGGGAAATTCAAGTTCTCAAAAAGGTTATATTTTTACAAATTTACAACCGATAGCGTAGTGATAAAAAGAACCAACATAAGAAAATTATGAAAAGGCATAGCAAACTTATTTAAAATTTGATTATATATACTTGATCACATAAAAACCCATTCCCACAAAAGTGAGTTTTGAGCCTTTATTGAGCACACAATTACATATCATTTGACTAAATGCTCATTTTTCGTTTCTTGTGTGAATAGCCGCCTGGTTCTTACGACTCTAGAACTTGCCATGACAATACATTCCCGGTCCTTATCAACTTAAACCCAAGTAAGTAAATGATGGAGGCATTAGGACTAACCCTTTTTATTTCTACACCATTATTTTTCTTTTTCTTTTACCACCTACCCAAAAATCCCCCTAGTTAGCCCCTTTGAGCCTAAACCTTTTCGTTTCATCACCCAAACAAAAACCCTTTTACCCACCAAACCCTTTTTCATTTTTAACCCTTTATTTTAGTAACAAGTTCGGTTCTTCGAAAAAAAAAATTGTGATAATGATGAAGCAAAAAGAGAATAAACAAACAAGTTAATCAAAAATAACTTAGTTTGAATAAAAGCTTCATCAAAATAAGAAGTTGCAAAAATACGAAAACCGATACTTGTTACGCTTTTAGCCCTTTTTCTACTAACCACTAACCCAACCACCTACCTTTAACCATAGCCTAACCCTTAACCCACAAAGTCCTCTTGATATCTACAAAGGTATAAAAGTTAAAAAGGAGGAGGATTGATTTCTTGGCAAGCCTATGGTAGGAATAAGTTCCATGCCGCTCTGGAGTGATTCACTAAAAATACACCTTCGGCCGAGTGTGAGTGATTTCCCCGTGAGGTATGTGAACTTGTATATAAATAGAATTTTAAAAAGGCATGTTATGCCCAAATAAGTAATTTCTTTTATGAAAAGTTCTAAATAAATCATTACGAATAGGAGTGTAAATAAATAAAAATAAAACCCAAAAAGATCTTGGAAATCCCGACACTCTACGACAAGCCCAAAACCTTCTCTTCTACCTATTCCATTTGGGAGTGTAAGCCACATATTAAAGAGTTTTGCTTGAGGACAAGCAAAAGTTCAAGTGTGGGTGTATTTGATGTGTGTAAAATGCAACATATAAATTACATCAAATAAGGCATAAAACTAACCCTTTTTAAGTACTAATATTGGAAAAAGAGTGTTTTTGTCTTCCTTTTGTATTTTCAGGATTAAATGAGCTCAAAAACACAAAAGAAGCAAAAAGACAGCTAAATCCAACATAAATACAAGGAAAGGAACATTAGTGGACTGCCCGACCCCTCAACGGCACCTTCCAAAGCAAAAAGGAGAAAACAGAAGGCTGAACACGCCCCGTGCTCAGCCAGCACGGGGCCGTGCCCAAGAAGCAGCAGAAAAGACAAATCCATAGAAGCTTCTATTGCCCATCACGGGGCCGTGCTCAGCGGACACGGGGGCGTGTCGAAAGTACAGCAGGCGCATTTATTGTAATTGCGAATTACAATTAATGAGGAGAGAGATTGTCAGACGGACACGGGGCCGTGCCCAGCGGACACGGGGCCGTGTCCAGCTCTCTGTTCAGCCTATAAATAGGAGTGCTTGGATTCATTTCATCTCATCCCTTGGCACACCACCTCTCTCACACTTCATCCACCACCCACCACCATCACAACACCATCATCCACCACCATCATCCATTGTCCATCGTAGAGTGTGTGAGTCGTCTCGGGATCCAAGATTGATCGTAAGAGTTCTTGACAATCAAGGCCATGTTTGCCTAAGTCTCTTACATCACTTGGTGAAGACAAAGTGTCTAGTATAATACTTTTTATTTCTAATCTTTTGCACTTTTTATTTGGTTTTGTATTAATGACTTTAATAACTAGTTACTTATGTTGAAGGTGATCTTTCCTTATCGTTTGTCCGTGGTGTCTTGGCATTATTTTACTGTCTATATAAAATAAAGGATTTTCACCATTCATATCTCCACGGTCTATATGGAGATATGTTGGCTACCTGGTAGGGGGTTAAGGGAACGGTTTGGTAAAGGTCTTGCCATTGTTCAGCGTTTAGAGGTCCTGCAATGGACCTGGGTCAAATTTAGTAGGACCTCCTTCAATACTTCACGGTATTGGATGGCGGGGGTCCAAACTCTTTGATCCCCTCATAAGTTAACTACTATTAATACTATAACCCGGCTATTTAGGACTGTATCCCTGCTGACTCAGACTACTTAGCCGAGGGTAACGTCACCGCCAAAAGCGGGGCCTACCACAATACTGCATTAATAACTTAATTCATTATCTTCCAATAATCCACCCTTTTAGGATTGTATCCCTGCTGACTCAAACTACTGGGGTGAGGGTAACGTCGCCTTCAAAAGAGGGGCCTACTACAATAACTAAGATAATCTCTTAATTATGTGCAAAAGTGCGGAAATAATCAAAGGTTATACTAGATACGAGTCGGAACCAAGTGATTCATCTTGTCTATCTGTTTTTATTTTATTTTTATTTTCAGCATTTTAGTTAGTTTTACTTTTCTTAGTTTAAAACATTTTTCTAAACTTTTATTTTGGTTAGACGTTGAGGATAAACCGGTACTAAAAGCTCTTGTGTCCTTGGACGACCTCGGTATCTTACCAACGCTATACTACACTCAACGATGGGTGCACTTGCCCATATGTGTGTTTAGTGTTAGTGAAATATCGTGTTTTATAAATTTAAAACTTGGCTAAAATAAGTGTTAAAAAGGGCTTAAAATATACACCTAATATACACGACACTTACCGCACATCAGACACCAGTGAGACAAGGAGTATATCCTCCATGTTGTCGCCTTCCGGCCCAAGGCCCATCAGCCCACACCCTCTTACACCTCTCCGGCTATAAATAGAGACCTTCACTTCACAGGTTATTCATTCCATTCCCTCTACTCTTACTTAATACTTAAATTCTCTCCCCAAATACAGTCGCTTATTCTCACGCCGGAGCCCGGTTAAGAGGGAAACCCCCACATTCCCCTCTTAACGAGTAACGGTGTTCTGTTTTGCAGATAAACCACGGTCGTTAAGGAGCTCAGGAAACATAAAGAAGATTAACCATCATGGTAGAAACATAAACCAAACTGATTAGTCCTGTAATTAGTTCCGTGTTTCTTCAATATTCAATTCATTACTCGTATCTTGTGATTAAGAATGTGGCGGGGAGAAGGTGAGAGAGGTAGGTGTAGAGAGAGACAAGAAGGAAGAAGCTGAGAGAAAGAAAGAGAGAAGGGTTTTTTATTTTTATAGTTGGTGGGTCCACAAGTATATACAATATGTATGTATTTAATTAATTTATTTTGTTTAATATTAAGGGCAATTTTGTCATTTCACACGTACTTAACAAAAAAAACTAACCCCCATCTACGTCAGGGACTATCCGGTAACAAAATTCAAAAAATGGGGGACTATAGGTGTAATTTTAGAAAGTTAGGGACTAAAGGTGAAAATGGGCAAACCACAGGGACTATCCGAGCATTTTTCTCTTTTTTTGTTATTTTACTCACTTACTACATTGAAATTTAAAATTAACTAGTATTAAGCTCCCCGCGTTGCGGTGAGAGCGTAAAACCGTGCCAAATAGCACCAATGTCACACAATCGCCAGCGGCCACCAACTCTGAAGTTGCATGTTGTTAATGATAAGAAATTAGACCTAAACGTAAAATATAGAAGACAATAACTAATTCCACTTATGACCCCGCGCGTTGCGACGGACCTGTCAAACGGAAAAAAAAGTAGACGACCTAAAAACGTTAACCCACACACGCACATTGCGCCGTGATAACTCATAAAAGTTAGAACGAAGCGTAAAAACATTGAACTACACACACATGTGTTAACTCGTAAAATTTAGAATGAATCGTAAAACAAAAAAAGTTGTAAAATATGGAAAGTAAAAGGGGAACAAAGTTGAAAGTAAAAACGTTGTGATGTTAAATTGTAAAAGATTAAAACTTTTGGGTTAAAAGTAAAAAATCAAATAGTTTTGGGTTTAAAGTGTAATATCGATTTTTTTAAAACCTCTCTAAGCATTGGGTACAACTTCTCTATGCACAAAGATGTTGCAAATATATAGTATGTAAATGTAAATATTGATGTAATGCAGAAGTCGTTAAAGTGTATGATGTACAAGTTATTAATGCATTGAAAATGATAAAAAGAGGTTAGGAAAGATTTTCTTTTATCAATAGGTGCTACATCAACACCACAAGCTTTGCCTTTGTAGACGAACAAGCAACCGAAGGGCTCCAAAAGGCGCTTGTGAAAGGTGACTCCACTTCAATACAAAAAACCCCATCCAAATCGGTTACTAACCCGGCCTGGTACCACATAAAAACATGTTTGACCCATATCAATGTCAGCCCAACTCGCATGCTTATATTCCGGTACGATGTTTCATCAGCGAAACCGGCTGGGACCCAAACCGATTTGACCAAAACCAGTACCAACTTGACCTAACCTGCAGGTTTGGGTACTGGTTTGATCCCAAACTAGTTTCAACCTAGCCCAATCGATTTGGATAGTTTTCCTTTAAAAACGATTTATGATCCAAACTAGTCTAGTCTCAGACCGATTTTGACCTACCCAAACCGGTTTATGACCATAACCGGTTTGGCAAAAAAGTACTAAACGCAGTGGCTAAGCTTGAGAATGAAGACGGGGGGTCAAAAACGTATATACCCAAAAATTTCTATAGAACCGGGGGGTCGAAAACGTATATATAGAAAAACTACATATATAACACTAATGTATAACACTAATGAGCGAAAAGTTCGGGGGGTCGGGCGCCCCCTCCGGCCCCTCTTAAGCTGCGCCATTGACTAAACGGACACCTCTAACGAAATATACAAACAAAAATCAAACATTATATAGCGTATCTTGTTTCCTTTCAAAAACAAATTACAACCTCATCGGTGTCAGTTTGATTTGTTTACACACCTAATTGACGGCATATTCATTTCCCATTGTTACCTATCAAGAGCTGAATACGAATTCAAAAACTTTAACATGTGTATAAAGTTAACCATAAAAAATGTTGATCGTGAATCTATACTATATAATAAAAGAAACCACTTTGGGGACACTTGTCATCATATTAGGGCATCTCTTATAGATAATTATTATTTTAATTTAATTTTTTCTAATTAATTATAGATAACTCTCCTATTAAATATTATTTAGTTTAATATCTTATGGATAATTATTATTTAGTTTAATCTTCTTCTCAATTATAGTATTACTAGGTTATAACCCCGTGTATTACACGGGGTTGAATAAATAAATTTTATATACTAAATAATTAAATAATATATTTTTAAAAACCTCATTTATTGTACGGGTTGAATAAATATAATCTTATATATTAAATTATAAAAAGTTATATCCATAAGAACCATATCGTACTGGTTGAATAAATGTAATATTGTTTACCAAATAATAAAATAATACATCTTTAAAAAACCTCATTTATAACACGGGTTTAATAAATGTAATTTTATATACAAAATAATAAAAAAAATCACATCTTTAAAAATATGTACATTACACGGTATGAATAAATGTAATTTTCTGTACTAAATAATAATATCCTTAAAAAACCCCGTGTTTGGTTTTCATGATAAAAATAGATTATTCTGTTGTTACAAAATTTGTTAACGAAGTCTCAATAAATTTAACCCTTTATTTAAAACTCCGTAAATGTATAAATGATAAATAATATTAGTTAATTTTATTTTAAGTTTCGTAAAATCTATTTGATACCAAACTAAACAAAACGTTCAAATATAATTAATTCAAGTAAATAATATTATAAATGAGAATGAGATTAAACTAAATAATAATTATCCATAAGATATTAAACTAATAATATTTAGTAGGAGGATTATCCATAATATAAGATATTAAACTAAATAATATTTAGTAGGAGTGGACTAAAATGGCAACGTTTGAAACTATTTGGACTAAAATGACAACGTTTCAAACATTTAGACTAAACTGATAAAATAACCAAACCACATTTACTAAAATCACATTTAACTCTATTATTTAATTACATTGGGCTTTTGAAAATTCGATTCATGACCCAATTGAAAACTTAATAAAACATTTAATATTTTTTGAAATGCTTTTTTTTGGGCTTTGAAGACCACTTGCTGAAAGTTGAAAACACTCGACGTCAGCTGATCAGCTTAAAAATTATATAAAATTGTCAAATAAGTCTTTTTATTTATTTATTTATCTATTAGTTTCTTTGATTAAGCATTAATTTTTTTTAAATTCTTAAGTTTCGGTATTGTTTTATTTTTTTATTACGAAATTTATATTAGACTTTAGATTTACAATCAATATAAAATTCAAATATAATATTTAAATCTTTTTAAATTTATATATAAATTATTAATTCCCTCGTTGAATGACATGTGTCCCAAATCATGTTTTTTTATTATATAGTAAGTATAGAAGTATAGATTTAAAAAAAAAATCCATTTATTCACATATTCTAGCATTTGGTTCGTTCGTTTTTTTCAATTTTTCTTAACCTGATACATTTTTATTTATCAATCATAACAACAAAAAAGAAACATCTCGTTTGTTTTTAAGAAGTTATTTTATTTCATCCATAAGAATAATTATTATAGATAAATTTTGATGGGAGTAAGCACGTTAAGTAAATATATATTAGTAACCCAAGTTTTGAATATTGATGAAGTTTGATCAGGTTGCTTCGAACTACATTATCCAAATATAATATTTAAATCTTTTTAATTTTAAATTTAAAATTTATCTATAAATTATTAATGCCCTCATTGAATGACATGTGTCCCAAATCAGGTTTCTTTTATTATATGTATAGATTTAGAGAAAAATACGATTTTGGCCCATGTGGTTATATCACTTTTACCTTTTTAGCCCAAAAAATAAGTTTTTAACATCTGAGCTCCCAACGTCTTCTTTTCTAACCCTTTTGGCCCCTAACACTAACCTCATCCATTAAATGTTAGGGGCTAAAAGACTTAAGATTTATTCAATTCGTACAATACACGAGTTTTTTAAGGATATATATATTTTTTTATTATTTAGTACAGAAAATTACATTTATTCAAACCGTGTAATACACATATTTTTAAAGATGTAATTTTTTTTTATTATTTAGTATATATAAAATTACATTTATTCAACCCGTGTAATAAATAAGGTTTTTTAAAGATGTATTATTTATAGATATAACTTTTTATTGTTTAATAGGGTAAGGTTATTGTAAAAAAGGTTAAAAGTGTGAGAAAGGTGAGAAAGATTGTGGAGATGACATGTGTGCTAAATCTAAATTAATTCAAAAGGGTAAACAAGTAATTTTATCATTAATTCAATTAATTAAAAACTTCCTATAACCGCCACCTTAATTATAGGAACTGAATTTTTTTTAAAAGATCTCTATAAACACCATTCAGCACATATATAACACCATACAGTAAAGTATATAACATTATTCAGTAAGTATATAACACCATACAGTAAGTATATAACACCATTCAATAAAGTATATAACACCATTCAGCAAGTATATAACACCATTCAGCACATATATAACACCATACAATAAAGTATATAACATCATTCAGCACAAACATAACACCATTCATCACATATATAACACCATTCAATAATACACTCCGGCGGATGGGAGGTCCGTGCAATTACCCCCCCCCCCCCCATTCAATAATCCTTACATCTCTGTATCATCTTCTCCGCTGCCGGCACCACCACTATCGCTCCGCCGCCGCTGTCGTGTATAGGTGGCCGGCACTACCGCTACCGTTAACGTTAACGTTAACCGCTGCACCGCCGCTAACCGCCGCCGCTGACGCTCCGCCGCTAACCGCTGCACCGCCGGAGATGATGAACTGGTGCTGCTGGAACCGCCGCTCCACTGCGATGTAGAGAGAGAGAGATCATCTGGTCGTGCGATGTAGAGAGAGAGATCGAAATTGTAGGGATTTTGATTTACAGTTTCCTATTTTGAATGGATATAAAGACTTTATTACCCCTACAATTTTCAATTCAGTCCAAAAAAATAAAACAAATTTTACAATTTGGTCCCTATTAATCTCAACCATTAGATCAAAGATTTAATGGTGTAGATTCTTTCTTACCCTTCTCACACTTTTGGTTTTTTTTTACAGAAACCTCAATCTTATTTAATATATAAAATTATATTTATTCAACTCGTGCAATAAAGAAGGTTTTTAAAGATATATTGTTTTATTATTTAGTATATAAAATTTATTTATTCAACCCGTGTAATACACGGGGTTATAACCTAGTATAACCTCAACCGAAACGAGGTTAACCACAAAAGAATATTATTGGGCTCGACATATCTTGAAATTTGAGAGATTTACCGTACCATAAACACCCCTAACAAGAGGTTATTTTCTACTGAACTTGTCCCTCATAGAAGGCGGCATCATACATTACAAAACAGAACACGTATGAGGTGATATAAAACAACATTGTTGAGCTCTGATTATTTTGTGAACTGCATCATGAATCATTTAACCTTGATACCAAGCAAAGAGCATGTGATGCACCAATGGCAACCGCAACAACGTTGTGGGACCCCAAACTGTCATCATCCTTGAGAAACTTTACTTCTATTGGAAATGTTTGTATCTCTTGCAAACCCGGAACACCTAGTTGACCGTCCTTTGCGTTTCCCCACATGTACAGCTTACCATTGTCTGCATATACCAACATCATCAGATTTAGTCACCTTACACATGCTAAAAACACTTTTTTAAATCATTTGATGTTAACTTAGGAAGTTACATCCGGTTGACATCAACACGGGCTGTCAATTCTTGACACTACCCCAAAAACAAAACGAATACAATAACGCTGTAAGTTGTCATATCAAACCGTTTCATAAGCTTGTCGTTTTCGGGTTGACCTATTTAAGCCTCTTACCTAAACAATATCAACCCGTTTAATTAAATAGGTTGGCCTTTCAACCCTGCCTGTTTAACTAACAGCTAGGTCAACCTGGCTGTCAGCCTAAATCGTTTAATTCAAATCTTACCAGTTACAGCAGCTGATGAAGATCCTCCACAAGCAATATAAACAACTTTCTCTGAAGCTATAGACTCGATAACTGTGGGAACGGGCTGGTTTTGCTTAGAAAAGTGTCCCAACTGTCCATGTCCACCATAACCCCAAGATAACACACGACCTTCATCTTTAAAATTATAAATAAAAAATCAGTGTTCCATAATCAAAATTACAATTCTACCCTTAGCTCAAATCTGATAACTTTTGCACTTGTCATACCCGTTAGAGCAAGAGAATGATATCCACCACTTGCTATTTGAACGACACAAACACCCTCCAAACCAGGAATCGGTTGCGGTTTCCAACCACCCACTCGATTACCTCTTCCGAGCTCATTGTTCGCATTTGCTGTCACAAAAAAAAAAAAAACCGGTAATGGTTATCGATTTTACTTAATTATCATCTTTGTTCTTTCTTGCAGATAAAATATTAAAAAAAGAGTAAATACACGAATAGTCCCTGTGGTTTACCAAAATTTTGGATTTGGTCCCTAGCTTTTTAAAAGTACACGCATGGTCCCTGTGGTTTGCACTTTCTAAGGCATTTAGTCCTCAGCCAACAAATCTAAAGATTTTAGCATGTCCAAGTTAGGGACTAAATGCGTTACAAAGTGCAAACCACAGGGACCATCCATGTACTTTTGGAAAAAGATAAGGACTAAATGCTTTACAAAGTGAAAACCACAGACCATCCATGTACTTTGCTCTAAAAAAAGAAATTTCTTACCACCCCAGCTCCACAAACGGCCGTCGTCGGTAATAACTGTTGTAAAAAAACCACCACAAGCAACAGAAACAACAGGAACCGGTAATGCTTTCACTTGGGAAGGTATACTAAGTCCGCCAGCTTCATTTGGGCCACGATTAGGCCCAAGCCCTAGTCTGCCGTCCCCTTCATCTCTTCCCCAAGTATATAGTTGACCTTCATTGACCATGCATAAAACAATACATATGGTATTTCAATATATAGCAGAGGCCAAAATGAGAAAAATTATGCCACAATTTATGTATGAGAATGTATGATGATAGAATAAGCTGGAAAGAGGGACCCACCTGCTTCAGTGATGGCAGCGGTATGAGTGCCGCTAGTTGCAATTTGACTAATTTTCCCCTCCCATGCGCCTTCTACTTTTTTAGGAGAGAGTTCTCGAGTATAAACGGAATGGCCAAGAGCACCAAACCCACCGTAACCCCTGTAAACTTCATTATAAACCGCAAAAAAATAACATTATTTGAAGGTAACATTTACATAGCATATATTTTTCTCCATTCTAGAGGCGATAGTTGATAATCAATGGCGGAATACAATTGATTAATACTCTTTTACGCCAACGACATGAACATGTTTAAGATTTCTGTAATACCCCACTTTTCGATGTATTGTGATGAGAAAATTATATTTTGTATAGTAATCGATAAAAATGCCCATCGCTCAGCTCCATTTTATAGAGTTTTAAGCGGAGATATGAACTTGACAGCTAATTTCTGGAAATTTTTGATGTTTAAGACATCCAATAGCTTGAAAACATCATCTATGGTGATTGAAACTTGTTGGGTAGGTTTTTTTTATTACACAGGCTAACCAAGAATTTGGATATATTGAGTACAAAGTGGAATTTGACATATAGTGAGATTTGTATGAAATTGTGTTATAACCATCACTATGGTTGAATTAGATATGATGCATGTGCTTTAGTTGTGTGAGCATTTGAAAACTATGTTACTATGCCGGATGAGTCAAATGTTTCTTATTCTAGAATGAACATTTGGTGGATTAGCTTTCTGATATCTGTTTGGTAGAACATTGATCTGAATTTTCTTTATGTTATCAACATTCAACAGTATACACTTACAATACACAAAAACGGGGATGTGAAACGTTGTCAAATTGTCAATAGAATGTGAAACGGGGATGTGAAATGCTATATAAGGCACTTCTATTCTAGCAACAACTGACATATTTTCATATAACCTGTAAACACAGATTACTATGCCATATAATATGGATAGATCAAGTGCACATAATTAACGAGACTAAAATAATTGTCTATTGTTCTGTTTTAGTTGACTACAGACAGTGATTTTAGTATAGTTAATTATGTGCACTTGATCTACCCATATTATAAGGCAAATGTATAATGCTATCAATGTGCTCTCCTCCAGTATTCAATTGTAAATTCATATACTCGAATTTCAACTTAAATTATAAAAAAAAATCTCAGTAGTGGAAATTGGATGCAATTTGATGTTGTTCATTAGCAAGTGAACAGTTCATATACTTAAATTTGAATTTCATGTATATTAGGGGAGGGATCATGAGAAAACTCCTCTTCGTGAGAACATTCTATTTCTATCTAAACATTACTAAACCATAAACCTTAATCCCTAAACCCTAACATATAAACCTTAAATCCCAAAAAACTAAACCCAAAAGCTGAACTCTATACCTTAAACGCTAAACCCTAAAGGCTAATGTATAAAGCTAAACCCTAAACTGTAAAATAAACCCGAGAAAAAATTCAATACAAATATCAAGAGTTTGATAGAGTTTTCTCCCGAAAAAAGAGTTTTGAGTTTTCTCATGATCCTCTCCATAGTATATTAACATCTCAATGAGTTTAATATGCTTTATATTTAACCTTCTAACCAAAACCAAACACACAAAATTCATGATAAAATAACTGACCATGAATCCACGCGAATCAAGCGCAACAGAATGAAGACCACCAAGAGCAATACTCTGAACCGAATCCAAACCAGTGTTCACAGTTGGACGAAAAACAGTATTCTCGAATCAGGCCGACTTAATTGTCAATCCTATCAATTCACAACTTTCGATTTCCGGTATCTAATATTGGTTCCATTGCCGGGAAATCGATAGCCACTTCTATCTGGAGCTGTAATCAAGGAGAAGTAGACGGATCTATCACTGCCCAATTAGAAGCCATTGGCATTACGGCTCGTTTGGATGCCATTCTTACACCCTTGAAGGCTGATGTTAAAGAAATCAAGGCTCGGATGTATGTACCCCTGAAGAACGATGTTGAAGCAATCAAGAATTGGATGATCTTGCCAATAACACCTGAAGCACATTCTACCGGTAACGGTGATCATCTCCACCAGGGGCATAGTTATCGATAGCGAATAGCGGTCAATAGCGACAGACGACCTATATGCTACGTAGCGATAGCGACGAAATAGCGCCCGCTATTTTGTGTATAGCGATAAGGTAGTAGAAAATTTTAAAAATAAAAATATAGCTATTTATAATTATATACATATATTATAATGTTAATTTTATACTTTATATTCATAGATTTGTAAGTATAAGAACCAAATGTAAACTAGTAAAGATAGAGGGGGGTAAATGTTAAAATGCACAAATTAATTTCACTCTTTTTATCATAAAATTTTACAAGTTAGAGAATAAATATAAACTACAGAAAGATTGAGGGGTTAAATTGTAAAACTACAAACTAATTTAAACCTAAAATAGCTGGATCGTCACCCAATTGTTACCTCCGCCGTCAGAACTCCAAATCTCAGAACTCCAACTCCAATTCTGCATTAGACGATCATGAAATTACAGAAAAGCACTAGAAAAACTACTATGAACGCCATCAAAACAAGGTATCTCTTCTTTCTTTCCTATCAATTTGAGCCTTCGGTTTCCATCTTCCTCGTTTCCGGCAGAAGTTGCAGCACCGCCGCCGGAATTCGCCGCCGGAATACGTGCCTAGTCGCTATTTTTCCCGCTTTTTAGTCGCTAGAGTCACTTAGCGCCGGTAGTCCGCTTCGCATCGCTAAACGCAATAGCGCTCGCAACAGGCGCAATCGATAACTATGACCAGGGGGGCCAAAGGGGATCCAATCTTAACATGGAAGAAGGTGGGGGTAGTTCGTCGGGTGATGAAGTGATCGGAGGTGGTGGAAATTGTGAAAAAGCAGAGGAGGATTGGAATTTTACGGTGGCGGAGAGTACTTTAATGACAGCCAAAAGAGCCGAGTCTGTCAACGCTGATAATCAGAAGGATCTTCATCTGGAATTTGAAACTAATTCCAATAGATCTCTTGATGCTTTGAAAACGCTGGAAAGAGTGTATGTGTACTGTTTGAAAAGAAATTAAAGAAGACAAATGGAAAATTGGATGCCAAAGAATCGATGAAAGTTATAAGTGCTCCTACACGTGGAGGGCCTGGACATTTTAGAATCAGAATTGACCAGGTGTTGGAGTTTCAACCAAATCTTATTATTTCTTATAAGCTTCGCAAGACTCTGAGGTTCCACGTGTTAGACCTTCTAGGAAGTGAAATGGCTCTTTGTAATAAACTTTTGGGAAAGAAGGCTGCTGATCATGAATCATTCTTTGACATTTTAAAAGATAGAGGGGAGAAGCTTCTGAGATATCCCTGCCAGGTGCTATTAACAGCTAAATTCTCTTATACCGACTTGAGGACAAGTCGTTTCTCCAGACCGATAGTATTGATATGAACCTAGTGCTGGAAACGGGAACAGTTCAGTCATTCCAAGAAATCAGGAAGAGATCATAACTGTTCCCACCTAAAGTTTAGCTTAAATAATCAGTTTCCTGCATTTTTATTCTTGCCTGGTTATTTGTTTATCTGAATTTATCTTGTAATCAGAGAATTGCCCTTCTCGAATCGGGCCGACTTAATCGTCAATCCTATCAATTTACAACTTTTGATTTCCGGTATCTAACACTTTCTTATATGTGTCTGATGGAACATTGATCTGAATCATCTTTATGTTGTCAGTAGTATTAGTATACAACCAGTTACCAGGCAACCACTATACATACAATTTGGGACGTGAAATGGTGCCAACAGATTGTGAAATGGTATATAAGGCATAGTTATTAAAGGCGCTAGGCGCATGCATAGGCCTTGCCCGGTATATAGTGAAGATTTAAATGTAATCCCAAAACTTGAAAGTTTTAAAGTTCTGGATCAAAGTTGCTTCAATCGGTATTGTGGAAGCTTATATTGCGGAGAAAATCAATAATTTTGAATTAAATAATAAAAGAAAAGAATGAATTGGTATTTAGTGCGCCTGAAGAGCTGAAGCGAGTGCCTAGAAGCGCAATTAACGGGCCTCGCCTGAAAAATGCGCCTAGGTACATGAAGCCAGGGCTTTTAAGTTTTAATAACTATGATATAAGGCCCCTCTATCAACAACTATCATGTTTCATAAACACAGATTATTACTCATATATAATGAACTTGATGAAAAGGTATCAACTTAAATAGAAAGATCTAATGCTATCAACTCAATTACAACTACAGATAATATTTTTTCCTCTCTTTGATTATGTGCACCTGACCTATCCAGAAATGTTAAATGCTATGATCCAATTGCAAAATTCACAGACTCATATTTCAACTGTATGCATGAGCATAGATCCAATAAATAGTAAGAATTGGATGCAAATACAAAAACTTCAGGATGAAATAAATTACTGACCATGAAAACACTTGACCAAGCGAATCAAGCGCAACCGAATGCAGTCCACCAAGCGCAATACTCCGAACCGAATCCAAATTATTGTTCACAGTCGGACGAAAAACACTATTCTCATGACCAAACCCTAGCCGACCACCGTCACCTTTACCCCAAATCCACAATCTCCCGTCAACTAGCGCAGCAGAATGAAACAGTCCACAAGCAATGCCAATTTCCAATTGGCCGTTGAGAGATTTAGTGGAGGATGAAGAGATGTTGAAGGAGTGAGGAGGAACAAGGAGCAGTGAAACTGGAGAAGGGTATATTTGGGATTCTTCTTTGCCGTTACCGAGTTGGCCGGAAGAGCCCCTCCCCCACGCGAGTAGCTGGAGCGTGACGGTGGAGGAGGTGGTGGTGGTGGTGGTGGTGGAGTTGTATAAGATTGGGAGTTTGTCGGTGGTGGTGGCGGTGGTGGTTGTTAGTGTACGGCGGAGTTGACGGAGCGACATTGAATCCAGTTTGGTTTTGAGCCTTGGGTTTTGACCGGGTTTCTATTCTAAAACGTTTATTTTTAGGGTTGTGAGAAACCGATTCGAATTGTGCAATGTTTTAAAAACCGGTTTTTAAATCAAACCGGATTAGGCTAAAAAATGGTTCAACCGGTTGAACGAGGTTGTACCGAGCGGTTCAACCGGGTTGACTAGCTAACTCTATAATTTCATAAATAAAAACATCAACTCAAAAGTTAATTAAAAAATTCATGATTACATATTAAAAGATGATCTAAAAATAAATTAATAATAAAAAATAATTCAGAAAATAATAAAAAAATCATTCAATTTTCCAACAAACTCTTTTAAATGAAATTGTACGATATGTTTAAGCCATTTGAGTGTCAAATACATCAACTATTTTCGTTTCATACAATATTAAATAAGAACTTTTAGTTACGAATAATCATAATATATAAAAATTACGTAAGATATGTAACATATATAATAAAAATAAGTAACAACCCGAACTAAAATAACCCTTATCCGGTACCGGTATTACGTTTCAAACCGGTATACCGGATTTTACCGCCGGTACAAACCTTATGCCGTTTCACTTATTTACCGGGGTGTTTCGTACCGGATTTACATCTGAAAACGATAATACCGGTATAACCGGCCGGTATTTACCGGTTTTTAAAACATTGGAATTGTGAATTCGTTTTTTAACTTTAGACGCGTGGGGTATGGTGGGGCTTGGGTTGGGGTATGAATTGACACGTGAAGTTGGAGCCCCTTATCGGTGAGTGACGTGTCTGTGGGGTATGGCGGGGCTTAGGTTGGGGCGTGGCTTGGCAGTATATTAAAAAAATTTACAGAAAATTAAAAAAATACACACAACATTAAAAAAAAAGCCTAAAATTTTATTAATTACAAAATAAAAAAAAACTAAAAACGATTACAAAATAAAAAAAAAAAACTAAAAACGATTACAAAATAAAAAAAAAACCTAAAAACGATTTCAAAATAAAAAAAAAAACCTAGAGCGTTAGGTAAATTTCAAAAAGCGCGAGCTTATCGAACGGCCTTCGCTCCTTGCCCCGAAACTCAATGTTCGCCACCCGGTCCTCGTGGCTTAACTCACCACTCGGAACGGCTTCGTAGTAGGCCTTGAAACGATATAGCTTGGGCAGTAGCTCGCGCCATTTATGTTGGCACGCGTTTAAGTTGTGCCGGTCATGTCTGACGTTATGTCGGTAGCTTGCGAAGGCTTCCGGCCAATATCGTGTTTGGCCGGGTTGTCACCCCTTCATAGCGTCAACGACGCTTGTGACGAGAGCTAACTCTTCTTCGTGGGTCCAAGAGGCCATCTTCTTCGGGTTGGGGTTGTCACACCCCGACCCGCAGCGGAAAGGTACGGGGCATGATGATTGCCCATAACTTATGACACTATTATAAGTTTAATATTTAAAGTCATCAAATTAAATTTGTCACACATAACATAGAATTCAAACATTAATGTCAAGTTACAAAATCAAATAAATAAAAGCAACATATCATAGCCGGTTTATTACTAACGCAATCCTACATGTCTTCAACTCAAAATCCGCCCACCCTTGTGTACATGTATCACGCGTAAAAGAGTTTTGGGTCAACAAACATGTTGGTGAATAGATTCGTTTTTTATTTAAAAAAACATTTTTTGCTTTATTAATTTTAGAAAACCTTATTTTATAACATGCATTATCAAATGTGAAACTAGGTCTCTCGATATAACAAGAATTCAACAAATATATCATAAGCAACACAAACATAACAACATTAGTAACCATAGACACATAGAGATTCAAGCCCCGAAAGGCGAATATGCGAAACTGCGAAACAATGATGGCGATACCGAGTTCAACCCATGGCCGTGGGGAACCGGTCAGCCAGGTGGATCCACGCGAAACCTGTGACACAAAGCGAGTAACACATAGATGCACGTATAGAGAAACAATAGAAATTAGCAACAAGTGACACATAGAAACACATCGAATAGCATGTTAACAATTTAAATAACAAATTTGAAATTTAAGCACGAGATACACCCCAAAAAGAGTAAATGGCAAAAAGGGGGAAAGAGTCGAATCTACTCATAGGTTGCGTTCCTGCTTAGTCTTGTGAAACGCCACACGACAAGAACCAGATTATATCTAAAATGAAAATCATCCTAAAATGAATAACTGAATCCTAAGCAAACGGACAATATATATAAATTTTAGAAAATTAGGTTCTCCTATTTGGGGACTTATATGAGTTTTCAAAATAATATATAAATTGGTATTTTGTGTAAATTGTCATGATTAATAATAACATTATTTATCACATAAATTAGCATAACAAAGTAATAAATTAGACTTCATGATTATCACATATATTAATTTAAATCAATAACTTTTATAAAGAAAGTTTTATTTATTTAGAAAATCCCATAAATCCTTTAATAAGATAATTATTTAAAATTATGAAAAGACCATATAACTATATAAATCTATAGAAATCAGTAAAAATGTACATCGAATTTATTTGTGAAAACCTTGTATTTTTATATAACTAAAACATGTATAGATCCAAATTAAACTCACGATTTCCCAAAAAAATTAACGAAAAATTATATAAAATTTCCTAGTGTTGATATAATCTGAAATAACCAATAAGAATATTTATTGAATTTATTAGAGATTATCTTGTATTTTTATTTGATTTATCTAATGACTAAAACATAAATAATTCACTAAAATTCCAATTGACATCTAAAAATTCCCAAAATTTACACACAATGTAATAATATGATATATAACAATATTATACTTTAAATTTCATCAAAACACAAGTATAAATCTAAAAGCCCCAAATTCTATGCATGAAGAACCCTAATTTCAACTAAAATTAAATTCGGATAAATTAGCCTTCTATCACTGAAATTGATAGAGGGCTTTTATAGAGAACGAAAAATTAAGCAAGTTGGGCTTTGGAATCAACTGAAAACGTTGAGAATTGAAGGAGATATCGTCCGCACAAGTTACAAGCCCTAGAATGATCTTCGATTAAATTCGTGAAGTAGAGGTGATGAAATGGAGAAATTTCAGTGGGGTTTTACTTGGTTTGATCAGAGAATTCACTTGTGAAGAGATGAGGGCCTAATGTTTCGCGAAAATGTAAAACTCAAAAGTTGTTCTTGAAGCTTTAACGGTGAATTCAATTTGAGATTAAAATGCTTAGTTAGGAGGGTTAATGTGGCGATTTAATGTACACGTCGGTTATCTCCATCAAAACATGTCGTTTGGAATGATTTTGGAGGCCAATCGTTACCTATGCTAAGAGATCAATTCGGATTTTCAATGGACCACCTCCTGTTCGCGTATCAGGGTTTGAGGAAAGAGATGCAACCAGTTCAATCTCAGGTTAAATATCAAACAGGATCTTTCCTAACACAAGTCCATTGGTGGCCCCGTGGATAAGCGTGCATATGTTTTGTGAGTGGTTCTGGGTTCGAATCCGGTGACTTACTTTTTTTTGAGTTAATTACTGTTTTCGTCCCTGAGGTTTGTCAAAAATAACGGTTTCAGTCCATTAGTTTAAAAATTGCCATTTCAGACCATTAGTTTCATTTTCGTAACCATTTCAGTCCACTAACTTAACTTCATCCATTTATTTTGTTAACTTTGAGTTAACTAACTAATTCAGGGACGGTTTGCGTCAGTTTTAGAAACACAGGGACTTAAGTGTAAACTCTAAAACATTAAAACAAAAAAAATAGTAAATTCCAAAAAATAAAAAAAATTCCAAAAAACCAAACAAATTCCAAAAAATTCTAAAAAATCATAAAAATTCTAAAAAATTCTAAAAAATCCAAAAAAATCTGTTTCGGCGCGAACTGTTTCGAACCCGAACCGTTTCGAGCTGAACCGTTTCGACGCGAACCGTTTCGACCCGTACCGTTTCGACACGAACTGTTTCGAACCCGAACCGTTTCGAGCTGAACCGTTTCGAGCTGAACCGTTTCGACCCGTACCGTTTCGACCCGAACCGTTTCGAGCTGAACCGTCCGTACCGTTTCGAGCTGAACCGTTTCGACGCGAACTGTTTCGACCCGTACCGTTTCGAGCCGAACCGTTTCGACCCGTACCGTTTCGAAGCCGAACCATTTCGAGCTGAACCGTTTCGAACCGAACTGTTTCGACCCGTACTGTTTTGAAGCCGAACCGTTTCAAGCCGTACCGTTTCGAACCGAACCGTGCCGTTTCGAACCGAACCCTTTCGAGCTAAACCGTTTCGAACCGAACCGTGCCGTATCGAACCGAACCGTTTCGAGCTGAACCGTTTCGAACTGAACCGTTTCGAGAGTATCACTATCGGTTCGAAACGGTTCAGCTCGAAACGGTTCGGCTTCGAAACGGTACGGGTCGAAACGGTTCGGCTCGAAACGGTACGGTCGAAACGGTTCGCGTCGAAACGGTTCAGCTCGAAACGGTTCGGGTCGAAACAGTTCGCGCCGAAACGGATTTTTTGGATTTTTTTAGAATTTTTTAGAATTTTTATGATTTTTTAGAATTTTATTATTTTTTAGAATTTTTTGGAATTTGTTTGGTTTTTTGGAATTTTTTTGATTTTTTGGAATTTACTATTTTTTTTGTTTTAATGTTTTAGAGTTTACACTTAAGCCCCTGTGTTTCTAAAACTGACGCAAACCGTCCCTGAATTAGTTAGTTAACTCAAAGTTAACAAAATAAATGGATGGAGTTAAGTTAGTGGACTGAAATGGTTACGAAAATGAAACTAATGGACTGAAATGGCAATTTTTAAACTAATGGACTGAAACCGTTATTTTTGACAAACCTCAGGGATGAAAACAGTAATTAACTCTTTTTTTTTAGATATTAAGCAAGTTCAGTAATAACACTCTGGTCCCTCAAGTTGTTACAATCTGCTAACTCCATTAACTCATTACACTAACCTAGTTAGTGTAGATATTATACAACACTAGCAATGAAACTAACCTAGTTAACTAAGTTCTTGAACAAATAACTAACCAAGGTAACTGAGTTTGCTAACCTAATTAGTTAAGTCCCTATAAAGATAACTGACTGAGTTAACTGGGTTTACTAACCTGGTTAGTTGATTGTTTTACTTTTATAGTTTGCATAAATTACAAAAACAACCCCTTGACTTATAACTTTATTTAACTAACCGATCTAACTTCGTTAAAGCTTCCCTTGTACAAATCTAACCAAACTAACTAAGTTTCTTTATAAAGTTAACGTTTTAGTTCGGTTTTAATCCAACGCGATACATTACATTTAATTAATAGTTAAAATATTAAAATTTTATAATTATTAAAATTCATTTCTTTTAGTTGATAAAAAAAGGTCCGATTTTGCAATCCGGGTCGGATTTCGGAGATCCGTTTTTGACAGATGTTACAGGGGTAGCGGGTTCGTGGGATCAAGTGGGTTTTGGTTGGGGTAGCGGTGGACAGCGATGGTTTGGGTTGGGGTAGCCGGTGGGGTTGGGGTTGTATTTATAGGGGATGTTGACTGTTGGGGGTTGGGGTGACCGCTTGGCTTGGCCAAACGGTTACAATTTAAAATTCAAACTCAAACACCTCGCTATGACATGGCCAACAAAGCGAATAGGAGGCCGCCACATCGGACCGCTAGCCCGCCCCACGCCCGACTTCAAACCCAAGCCCACCCGGGGTGGTGGCTTGGGCGTTTTCCCCCAACCCAAGCCCCATACCCCACAGTCCCAGACTGGATTATCGGGTTAGACCGAATAAAAAATTAGGTTTTTAAAAATTTTTAGAAGTGACTAATATTTCTATGAGTAAACTTCCGTTTTGCTCCCTGTGGTTTGGTTGTTTTAACGGTTTTGCCCAAATCCTTTAAAAATAGCCATTTTATTCCTTGATCTAGTAACCTATCATCATTTTGCTCCCCGCCTCAAACGGCGTCCATTTCCACCGTTAAAACCTAGTCATGTGCACCTCACATGAGGGTATTTTGGTAATTTTGTGTGGAAAGATATTTATATAACACATACACACTCTCTCTCTCTTTCCTCTCTCTCTCTCTCTCTACTCCCTCTCTAACTTCTCAGCCCCACCAGCCACCACCATCAACCTCCTGCCGACCACCAGCTACCACCACCGCTTTCCCTTTTGATTACCGGAAATTACCACCACCACCATGTTTGGCTCGGGACCTTCAATACTGCTAAAGAAGCTGCTAGGGCTTCTTTAAATATTAAATATAAGCTGCTAGAGATTGTGAAGGAGGGCGCTAATTTGGGGAAAATTTCATCCGAAACCTAAACCCCAAAATTGGAAAATGTTAAAATAGAACAAATTGCCACCCTTTTCATCTCATCTTTCCAAAACCCTCGCTAGTCAAACTCTGCCGTTCTCTGTTTTCCTTGTAACCCTTTTCAGACATTCGTTCGATTCATTGATTGATATGTGTCTGTGTTGATACATCTGCTTCTTCTTCTGTTTTACAAAATGGTATCTGGTTTGCGCATCAAAGGGACCCACAATTTATCATCCAGTGTTCGTAAAACCATTCAATCCATCAAAGAAATCGTTGGTAATCATTTCGATGCTGATATTTACGTTGCCCTTAAAGAAACAACATGGACCCTAATGAGACCACTCAGAAATTGTTAATTCAAGGTTTCTTTTCAATAATTTCCCTTTTCTTTTCATCTTTTTATGTTTTCTTGAAAGAAAGTTGTTATATGTATAATTGTTTGAATACTAATTCAAGATTTGTTGGATGATGTGACTTGAAACATTTAGGGGTACTAAAGGTCCCGAGCCAAACATGGTGGTGGTGGTAATTTTCGGTAATCAAGAAGGGAAAGCGGTGGTGGTAGCTGGTGGTCGGCATGAGGTTGATGGTGGTGGCTGGTGGGGCTGAGAAGTTAGAGAGGGAGAGAGAGAGAGAGAGATGAAAGAGAGAGAGAGTGTATGTGTTTATATAAATACATAAATACCTTTCCACACAAAATTACCAAAATACACTTTATTTTATACACAAAATTACCAAAATACCCTCATGTGAGGGGCACATGACCAGGTTTTAACGGTGGAAATGGACGCTGTTTGAGGCGGGGAGCAAAATGATGATATGTTACATAGGTCAGGGAGTAAAATGGCTATTTTTAAAGAATTGTGGCAAAACCGTTAAAACGACCAAACCACAGGAAGCAAAACGGAAGTTTACTCTGTTTCTATTTAAAGATAAAGGAGGGAGATTGAGATGGGGAGGCGGGACAAAGCCAGCTAGAGTAATGGAAACCCTTACTGTGGAGGGGAGGAGAAGTAGAGGTAGACCAAAATTGATTTAGGATAACTGGATAAGTAAATTAGACATGATTTGTTAGAGTTGCATCTATATGAAAATATGGTCCATAATAGGAAGGTATGGAGGAGTAGGAGTAAGGGGAGGAGGGGTGGTTCACTAGTGATAGAATTCTATCACTCCCACTATCCAATCAAATCATGCCATGTCATCACCCAATATTCTATCACTAGTGATAGAAATGTAGGGGGGGGGGGTGGTATCACTAGTGATGGGAGTCCAATGTACAAGTATTAATGCAAAATGTACAAGATACTCATTCATCACTCAATACTTCAACGCGTTATATATATAACTCGTTATACTCTATCAGTAGTGATGGAAGTCGACGGGGCGGTGTTCCACGAGTGATAGAAATTTATCACGGTAAATAATGTATCCACCCCGTGTGGCCTAAGGTTAAGAACTTTTAGAGGATGTAGAATTGTATCTTAGCTTTGGATTAGAGACTTAGATGTCTTGCATTTTAGATGGACTTTGTGATTGTGCATGTCTACATGTTGTGCATCATGTTATACTTTTTCCTCTTTTTTGCTATAATACTCTTTCATCTTTTTTTTTTCTTATGTCTATTTATTTAGGTGGTGTTTGTTTTTTGGCCAGAAGTACTTCTGGCCACTTATGTCTGCGCCGCGCAGACGCGCGCAGATGTTTGAACTCTGCAGCTTGTTTGTTTTCCGGAAGATCTGCAGACCAAAAACGTCTGCCTCACCTCTTCCCCACGCAGACATGGCCTTAAGTCTGCGGACCTCTTCTCACATCTTCTCCTGCCCACAGACCTCCACCACCACACATCTCCGCCACCAGCAACGTCGGCCACCACCAACTCCGGCCACCGCCAACTCCGACCGTCACCAACTCCGACCGCCGCCAACTGAATCGCTTAATCGTTACTGCTTGCTTAACAACACTCAAACCATAGAAATTTTTTATTTAAGTTCTTAACATAATCTACTTCACGCAAGTACCAGCTCATAAAACCAAGTATATAAGTTTAAACAAACCAACCCAAATTCAACTTCCAATCCAAAACCCAAAACAGAGTATTCAAAATCAAGAACACGGCTCTGTTTTTGCACTGAAAAATATGACAAATTGAGACCCATTTAAGTGTTTGATGATTGTTTGTATACAATTCCACTATTAATCTACACGTATATGAATCATGTCTGCTGATTTCAATAACCAGTTAGACATGTACCTACCCAAATTGTTGTAGCTCTGTTTCAAACAGGAAGAAAAACCCACCACTGGACCACCACAAAACACCCGTACACCACCACATCACCCCCGTCGGACAACCACCACCACCATTTAACCACAATCCACCCCCGCCCCTTCGTTTGAAACCGGCCACAACCACTGATTTGCTTTCCGTTGGAGTCAATTAAAGTCACCAATTTGCCTTGATCTGATTTCTGGCCAGAGAAGACAATCGCAAACTACAATCTTTGTATTTTGGCCGGAGTAGAATGAAGAGTCGGCGAATTGTTTGGTTTAGAATGAAGAATCGGTGTGTGGGTGAGGGACTGAGGGTGGGGGGTTGGGTTTTATTTATATTTATTAAAGTTATTTTTTAATTAACTCAATATATAAAAAAAACAAACACTCTTCTCCTTGCAGACTGCAGACATTTGGTCCACCTCTTCTCCTGCAGATGCCTGCAGATGTGGTCCGCAGACTGCAGACCTTTTCCCGCAGAAAAAACAAACAGCACCTTAGTTTATTTTGTTCTTTTGTTATCTGTTTTGAGTCGGGGTTCTGTTTAGAAGTAGTCTCTTTATTCTTTGGGATTACATCTCACCCTTCCCAGACCCTACAATAGTTTTGCTATACATGGGATTTACTAGGTATAGTTTTTATTGTTGTTGGATTATTGAATAATATTCAATTAAATAATAAACCGGTATAATCGGATAACTGAATCAGATAGCCTTTATGACTATAGAAAATAACACATAAAACATATTGTAATCAAGAGTCCGATCAAATGTTGGCTACTGAATATATTAAAGGAGTAAATTACTTTTTGAGTCTCTGTATTTTAGTGGTTTTAGTCATTTGAGTCAAAATCAAAAAGTTAATGCTCTGAGTTCCTAACCGCTCATTTTATAACGTTTTGAGCCCCTGTATTTTATTGGTTTTAACCACTTGAGTCCAAAATTAAAAGTACAAGTGTTAAAAATTGGACTCAAAACGTTATAAAATGAGCGTTTAGGGACTCAGGATGTTAAACTTTTTAATTTTGGATTCAGGTGATTAAAATCACTAAAACATAGGGACTCAAAAAGTAATTTACTCATATTAAAGAGTATAATTGAAAACTAGACACTAGGTATTAAACATGGTTCATGGTTTAAACACGAATGGGGTGATTTATGTGGGAATTGTTCGGACACAACATAGTTTGGTAGACCACTTGAATTAGGGGTTAAGATATACTTGTGCACTAAGTATACTACATGGATTAGATAGGTTAAAGTTCATCTTAATAACTAAGGTGATATATCCATTTACTTTGAATATAACATTAGAAGGTGGTTTTAATGCGGGAAATCCACACTTAACAAGATGTTGGCCAAATCATCTCAAGGTATATGTTCAAACTTGCAATTAAAGGTTAGGCTAGGGCTTATTCTATCCTCTTCAGAGTTTCTGTAAAAAAATGTAACTATAAATGCATGATCAATAGAGATATGAGTAGTTGGGATTTTTTTTATTGTTTAACTCCATATGACAACATGTGTGGCATCTTACGCAAATCCAACGTCGTTTTCTATATTGTCAAGTGTCAATAAGAGATATATAATTATTGGGCCATAAGGAATGTCCCAGGTCAAATATCACCATCACACTTTAGACACAATGGTTGTCAATGATAAGTTAAGTACATAGTTAAGTGTGCGATTGTGAGAGCAAAATGATATGATGAGTGACCTTTTTGGAACTCGGACAATAAAAAACAAACATGTTAGTTCCTCGTGGACAAAAAACAATATTGATTCGTATGAGAGAACATATGTTACACCTTGATTTTGAAAATTTTGAATTTGGAATGTATGTTTATATAGTTGGATTTGGATTGTATGTTGGTTAATGAGTAAAATCATATATAACTAAACTGAAAAAAAAACCCGAAGTACTTTGAGAGTAACCCGAGTCCACCACCAATTTCAGGGAAAACCTGGTAACCCACCTGCCCGTAGGCGCGACGGTGAAATTACCGGTAAAACCCGTTTGGTTTAAGATCGAACCCAGGTTTCCCTAGTCTCCTATGCACCAAGTAGCAATTGAACCTGCATCTATCAAGAGAAATACAAACCTTCCACCACTTGATCTCACTATATTTACACACTCTCTATATTCCTATTCCTACCCAAAGTTAATTGAATGGTTTCTTTGTTAATTACGTACAACCCAATTTATCTAGTAATCTAAATTGGTTGTTTGCTCCAAACTTTGGCTTTTTTACTCGATTTTGCTTCATTATTTTCACTCCTTGTTTGAATAGTTACACTAAATAGCATAAAATCCACACAATATAGCATAAAATGACTTGATTAAGACAAAACATGCTCTAATTAAACCTTTATCCATATGTGTTGCCAAAGATGAGCTTTTGCAATCGGTCATAACCCGCGATTAAACCAGCACCAACAATGGCTCGGGCTGGGACGGAACTTACACCCTTGAAGAGAGACTTAGCCCCTTCGTTCATCACTATATCAAAGAACACATCTATTGGATTCTTGAACTTAACTGCTTGACCAGATGTCATCAGCATTCTTCTTCTCAGTGTCTCAATCGGATACGACGCGTGTCCAGCTAGAACGGTGATATGCCAACCCATGTAAAGTCTTGCAGAGAAACTATCCTGAAAAATGCAACACAAACACAATCCAACCAACAATCATCAGTATTAGAACCCAACCAACAATTAGCAACACAAACGAACATAGATAAAATCAATGAAGATGACGGTGGCTAGAGGTGGATGGTGAGAGGAAGCAACTCTAGACTTTGAATCCCTAATCGTTGAACGAAGGTGCATAAACATGGTGAAGATAGGGTTTCCTATTTTTTTTTGGGTAATTTATTTAAATAAGAATTAAAGAATATAAAAAGTTTAGATAAATAAATAAATGCTAAAAAATCTTTAATGATCAACATAAACAAACGAACAAGAACGAATGTTCACGAATATATTACTGAACGTTCACAAACTTAATTGAACGAACGAGACATCTCCAATGCTCAAAATGGGACGCTTAGGTGGCATCCAGAAAGTAGATGCCCCCATTGGAGGTGGCGTATGTTTCTTGCGTCCAGAATTCCAAAACGGGAGCGGATGGATGGTGTGGGTCTCCTCCCCCATCTCTCTCCCCCTCTCACTCACATAATAAAATTTTTAAAAGTGCGTTTGAAAGTTAACGTAACATTGGAGATGTGAAAATCCGATCTGATAGCTGACGTGTTTGTGAGCGTTTGACAAGGACACTAAGTTTTTCTTTTGTTTTGAAAAAATAACACGAAAAATACTAGTTACCTGAAGATCAACATTGACAAGGGCAGGTTCCAAGGTATCGTATAAGCCGAAATACAAGCCATAATAGACGATTGCACCAACACACGAAATGTTAAACCTGCGATAAAGCCCAACGATACCATTAGTGGTTAGTGTCTTCTTGTAAACATCAATCAAGCCGTTAAACTGCCTTCCTCTTCCGCCTTTCATTGCAGCCTTCGCATCATTCTCCAATAGGAATCTTGCGTGATCGAGTGAATACACGAAGAAACTAGAAGCAGCACCAGCAGCACCACCAGATGCTAAATTACATGCAAACGATGTCGATTTCCCATTTATATCTTTCTTGATGTTGAAAAGCTTCTTGAAGTAATCTTTGAATGCAAAACTCAAACCCTGGATGTCACAAAAGTCACATAATTAGTTAACCACATGACATGTATTTATTACATATTTACCCAACCTTTAAAATCAAACAAAGTTCAAAACCAGACAACAAGATTTACTAGCCTGTTTTGTGAAGCAATGAATGACATTCGCGGTGTTTCCTCGCCACAATGAAACAAGACCTCCATCACTGATGGTTCGAGCAATGCAATCACCAAATCCTCTATAGCTATGAGACAACCGACCAGCCTTGATCATCTCGTACTGGTTCTCGATCAAGAGCACAGAACCTTCTAACGGGGCAAAAATCGTTTTCAATACGGCTGCAGACACTCCACCGATAAGGAAATCAATCTTGAACCTTTCTAACCTTTTTTCAGGTAGATCTTGAACATAATTAGGAGATGGTTGAAGCACAAGAGGGGGTATAGATTGTGGCTGCATTGGGTACTGAAAGGGAGCATTTGTGTAGTTCTTGCTAGGATATAGATATGGTTGTTTGAAACCATGGTGATCAGAAGCATGGAGTTGTGTAATGCTTGATGCAAGAGGACTCCCAGCTAGCTTTTGGGAAACACTTGGATGATATGCTTGTTCATTCATATCTACCCTACCTTTACAACAAGTATTAAGAAGCTATGTAATCATTCTAAAACAAAAATTAAGAAAATATCTTTTTTGTCAATCAGAAAATATGTTCCAACTGACCAAACTATAATGGACTGTTTGTTTAGCTCTTAAATGATTAAGAGCTCTTACTGGTTCAGCACTTCATGGTTCATACTGTTTGTTTCGCGAGCAGATGTCTAAATGGTTCAGACATTTGCCTCTGAATGGTTAAGCATTATACTAATGGTTAAGATCTCTAATCTGAATTGGTCAGACATTTATCTCTAAATGGTTAAACATTATACTGGCTCTTAATGGTAAATTGAAAAAGAGCCCCTAAGTCTATAAGGACGGTGGCTCCACTTAAAAAAAAAATGAGACCTATAATATTTAAGGCCCTAAGAATCATAAGCAAAAGGTTATTTTTCGTACAAAATGACCTGACTATAGAATCAGTTTATATTAGGCCACAAAAAAGGTTGAGCGGAAGTTGCTACATGTTAGGAGTTTCAATTAACTAAATCTTGGTTGATCGGCTTGACATAATGCTATAACAGGAAAACGAAGTAATGCATGATGACATACCCTTTTGATCAGAGAGAGAAAGGATGCGACTCCAAATGAGAAAGGCAGCTGGAGAAAAATTCATGGAGAGGGAGTAGAAGGTGTTAACAAAGACGCAAAAAATATGGCTCACCGTTATGATCGATGTGGCTATTTCATTTAATTTTGGAGAGTATGTAGTTAGATTTTTGGGACCCCTTCCTTTTCTATAATATCCCTGTTTGCTTATACAATAAAAACATTAACCCATGAACGACTAAAATAAATAAGGGTAAATTACACTTTTCATCCTTTATGTTTGTATCAGATTGCAATAGATAACTTTTAACTTTGATAATTACAGTCACAATCCTTTATTTGAAAAATTCATTACACCTTTCCTCCTTTAACACTAACCAGATTAAAATTTTCAGCGAACTATGACATGTACCTTGCACATGAGGGTATTTAGTCATTTGGCTCTTTTATTTAAAATATTTTTATAATAAAACTTAAATTAAAAACCTTATCCACAACTCTTCCCCCTCTTTTTGTAACCTTTACTAAACACAGTCACCACCACCACCTATGGCTGTCAACGCCGACCAACAATTCAACACCACATAATATTTCATCGTAAATCACACAATCACAACGGTTTTTCGATAAATCTCGTCAATTAAACCCTAGGTATAACAAAACTATAAGTATATTCCGTAATCTAAGTTCTCTAACCTAAACTTCACGCTAGAAACAAAATCGATCTGATGTAACCGCAATTCACGCTAGAAACTTTCTATGAACACGAAATCTAGTCGCCGACACTGTCGATTGCACAATAAAATCACTTAATAACCGCAGAAAACAGATCAAAGTGTACGATCATAAGTGGAGTGATTTCTGGAAAAACAGTTGATAAATATAGAAATTAACAGGAAAAAGTAGAGATGAGAAGAGTGATGAGAGTGATGAGAGAGAGTAGAGAGAGAGAGAGAAGAGTGGCCATGTCAGATACCTCTATAACCAGAGCAACAACATTCTCTCTCTAAAACAGACAGTGTCTCTCGATGTCAAATATCGGAGATTGTGGCCGGATTGGTGGTCAGTATGACGTGGTTTCTTTGGTGGCCGGCGTTGACAACCATAGATGGTGGTGCTTGTGTTTGGTTTAAGTTGCAGAGAGTGTTTGATTTAAGTTACAGAGAGAGGGGGAGGGGTGTGGAAAAGGGTTTTTAATTTAAGCTTTATTATAAATATATATTTTAAATAAAAAGGCCAAATGACTAACCTGTGACTAACCTGATACATACATACACATGCATCACATTCATACTGTCACTCCATTTATTACACACAAATTTTAGTGACAAACTTGATGCACAAAACACAGTTAGCACAGTGAGCGGATAACCCAGAAAACATGCTGACAATGCCAGCACAAAGACAGACAATGTTTATGAGGCCAGTATGAGCCAGAGACAGGACACTACACTAGTAGGGAGTGTAGGGAAGTGAGGACCATAAAACTGCGTCTCTAGGTGATGGTTATAGTGCCGGGAAGTGCCTAAAACATACTTTAACTGCAAAATTCTGCCCTTTTAAAATAAAATTCAGCATTTAAATATGCTAGTAATGTGCAAAAAACTTGACAAAATGATCCTGTATACCTTCTAAAGTGTCGGGAATTAATTGTGACACAAAAAGCATTATAAAGGACAATTTACGAAACAATTAAACACTTTAACGGAACGGTATCCAACCGAACAACCAGACATTACCCGTGACACAAAATTTTTGCCAAACACATTGTTTATTTATTTCTTAGCTAGTTATGATCCCCGAACATCATAACACCCACTAAAAATATCTAATAACCAAGATATGTAACTAATACTCAAGATTTAACTAGATTGTAACTAATTTAGTTTAACCTATTCTAGACCCCCCCCCCCCCCCCCACCTAGTCTACGACCATAATGGCCCTTACACACTTGGATTTTATTTCATTAGTTTATTGGATCTTGTCTCCCCATGATGAACATATTACACAAAGGATTACATGAGAAGATGGTTATAAGTGTGAACCATTAGAACCTTAGCCATTCATTCACCAACATCACAACACCATACTTCTCTCCTTCCTTCCCTTCTTGTGTTCGGCTGCAAACAACAACAACAACTTCACCATCATTCATCCAACTTCTTTACATTCCATACTCATACAAAGGTGCTAGAAGCAAGGTTAGGAAGCTTGGTGTGTTTGGAAGCTCAAGGACCGCTCTCATTTTCTTTTATCCACCACTTTTACACTCTTGAACTCCCCTAGCCTTGTGCTAGTGGTAAGAACCTAGATCCTTGTATTTTGCTTGTTATTTAAGTGGTTAATGATGTTTAAAGATCAAAAACATAAGAACTCTAAAGAACATAAACAAGTCTTGAACATAAACTAGTCTAGTGATGAAGTATTGTTAAAATGATGATGGAATCATGATAAATCTGAATTAAACAAACCATGACCTGCTGTAAATGACTTATGGTCTGATGTTAATCGTATTAGAAAGTATGGCGATCGTATGTGTGCGTTTTAGTAACATTTAACCTATAAAAAGCATGCTGATTAGCATTTTCAGCCACTTTCAACTGGCTGTAAACAGGTCAATATTTAACGAAAAACTGAATTTCTTGAGTCTATAACGTGTTATTATGAAATACGGTTCTAATGGCACTGGAATCATAATTTTTGGATTTCGTTTACTATTTTTAAAGTGTCGTTTTGTAAAAGCAGCTCAAACTGCATTTTTCTGCTGAAAATATGTGTTGTATTTTTCATCATAACTTGAGTTCTGTGAAGAATTAGCTCATGAAATTTGTACTATAGATGACCACCGATGTATTTGTAATTCTCCCACTGGAATTTCGTAAATCGGACGTACGAGGAATTTTCAATAAATTATTCCGTGGACTGCAGTCAGAAAAAGATGAATCTGAATGCAGTCCGGAAAATGATTTTCTATAAAATATTGGTGATGATTTGGACCCCGATATTTTTACACAATAATATTTGGATCGTATAAGACATTCTGTAAAAATTTGGAAATTTTTGGGACAAGATAACTATTTTATTAAAATACCCGAAAACAGCCCAGTTTTGTATATTAAAACTGTAACGATATAAGTAGTATTTTGCATGCCTAAAGGTCGGATTGGTTATTTGAAAGCGATCTAACGTGTTATATGTTAAAGAAAATGATATGCTATTTAGCATGGACACCTCCATTTACAAAGGAAACTCTGGCGATTTTTTTCTAGAATTTCAACACTTAGAAATATTTTTCTGACAAGTGTTTACAAATATATTTTTAACTTTAATTTCGAAATAAACTTCGCCATCATTTTTATTACAAAAATACAAAGTCCCGGAGGTTGATTTTCGTAAATAAAATTTGATAAATGTGTATGAAGAATATATATTTATACTAAAACTCTTGTGTGATTATTTGCTTATTTGTGAACTAGTTATATTATTTTTAGGGTAAAAATAATATAACTTATGATACCATGGAAATAACCACTCCAAAATAATATAAAAAATCACAAGGAATAAATATTTAAGTTACGCACATAATATTGTGAAATCGAACGCAAAAACGTAACTTATGGGATATTCCGGAAAATACCATTACACTATATTTTTGATAAATATTATTTTGGGAATGAAAGAAGTGAAAATATGATTTCGTAAATATTACCAAGTATATCCTATTTTTGACAACGAGAAAATATATTATTTTTGAGAGATAAGAATATATTTTCCTAGTATACTTAGAAGATATATAATTTCTGAGAAAAATATATATATTCTGGGACAATTCATGATTTAACAAAATGAGTTTATATATATATTTAAGTGAGACTTGAAATATATGGTTTTGGAAATATATATACTGGGGATAAATTAACATATTTTTTTTAGTTGGAACAATACACCGAAACGCGACGCCATTACTTGGCAAACTATACAAATACAAATACGAAAATACATGTTTGAGATACCCCCATCATTGGGAAGGAAAATACGAAGTTAAAATACTTGAGAAGTAGGAATATGAAATATTGTTTAGCAATTGATCCAAATGTCAACTAGTGATTACAACTTGGAATAATGACAAGAAATCGTAACTCAAAAATATAAATACTAAGACAAGGCACGACCCGTTCCTCTAATAGACGTTAGACCATTGTAGGTAGTCGTGTTTGCCGCGGAGATTCGGGTTACAAGTACGAAGACGCAATACTGTGAGTTCATGTCCCCCTTTTCTCTTAACTGTTTTCAGTTTTATACTTCGGGGGTGAAATACATGCGACAATTATTACAGACTTTTATATATATAGTATGGTTAGCTTAAGGAGGGTTTACTACTTAGATCATGTGAGTGGGTAGGTGGTACTTGGGGCCATTAATCCTCGTTGTAGGACCGAGGGACATGAGTGATAGATCTATTTGGGTGTAGCGAGCCCCACGCTCCTGAGTCCGCCGAGTGGACCATGAGGTGACTATGTGCCCGACGCACAAATCCGCTAGGTTTGAGTCTTCCTACATCACTTCACACATATCATTGGCTTTGCAACCCAATGGTGATCTCTTTTTCCTTAATTGCTACATACCAGGGGTTTTCATACATACAGACATATTACAAAGGTTTATACATACTCACTTACACATGAACTCGCTCAACTTTATGTTGATTTTCAAACTACATGTATTTCAGGGAATTAGCGGATCTGGCGGAGTATGCATAAGTCAAGCTGCGTTGAATAAGATGTCATCCAGGGCAGTAGGTTTAGGAGGTGTAACCCTTACCTGGACGGGTTGCATGTCTTAAATCTCGTTTTATTAAAAGTCTTTTGTTGTGTCTTATGAATACGTTTTAGACAAGTATGGTTTGTAAATTATTTTAAGAATCGACTTTTCCAAATACTGATGTGGTGGTATTTTAAAACTAAATGAATGGATGAACATCATGTATTTTTATCATATAGCATTGTTATGATTGTGCTATGGTATTAAGAAGTCACACCAAAATAATCCACGCTTCCGCAAAAGCCAGGGTGTGACATAACCTACCCTCATGTGCAAAGCACATGTCATATTTAACTGAGAATTTTAACCTGGTTAGTGCTAAAGGACGAAAGGTGTAATGAGTTTCCAAATAAATGATTGTGACTGTAATTATTGAAGTTAAAGGCTATCCATTGCAATCAGATACAAACATAAAGGACGAAAAGTGTAATTTGCCCTATAAATAATAAATAAATAAATATAAATAATATTTCTATACTAATAAATGAAAATCTTTTTTTGGACACGTGTTACACTCTAGTGCTTTCTCACCTTATTTTCCTGTTTATCTCTTATATTAAAAATTAATAATTTAAAACAAAAATTAGATAAGAATAAATATTTGTTTTTCTATAAATAATTTTAAGCAAATATTTAAATAAAGATAAAAGTTTGTCTTTTATATAGTTATAAAGGTGAGGATCTATCTCCACCTTTTGTACTGTAACCTCTATCGAATACAAATTTGAGACGAATGTTTTACGAATAAAATAAACAAATAAGCATGAAGGTGCATAAAACTAACTAAAATCATTGTATCTCATAATTTGAACGTATCATAAAAATGAGATTCAACTCCATGTAATACATGTGTTTTTTTACCTAATAATAAATAAAAAAACAAACTAAAAAGTTATAATAAGTAAATAGAACACCAAAGTTCATTTTTAAAAAGGTAAATCTTGATGATTGTATGTGTTAACCTATGACATTATATTTTATTCAACACGAGTTTTTTTAAAGATATTTTTTATTATTTATTATATAAAATTATATTTATGCAGCCCGTGTAATACACGGGGTTGAAACCTAGTTAATCATTGAAGGAAAATACTTCAAAACCTGTTCAATTTTTAAGCACCTCACAAATTGTCAAATATTAATATAGACTTATATATATATATATATATAGAGAGAGAGAGAGAGAGAAAGAATATCGTACATTACGACTTAACGTACTTTACGTACAACAACGTGCGTGATTTATTCTATAACATGCGTGATTAATGTTTTCAATATGCGTGATTATTGTGTTTCAACATGCGTGATTTTTTATTTTAGAGTTATAACGTGCGTGGTTTTAAAATGAACGTGCGTAATTACCTGTCGTACGTGATGTACGTTAAGCCGTAATGTACGTTAACCTTCCTCTCTCTCTATATATATATATATATATATACATATATATATATATATATGGGTTATTATTAATATTATTAGTTATAGATCAAGTATAATTAAGTTATGTCATGGATTTGGCAAATTAATAGATATACAAATTATTTTTTTACGGCTAAAATCAAGATATATGGATTAATACTTATAATAACTAGTCTTAACCCATGCGTTGCGGTATTGGGGGGGGGGGGGGGTAAAATCGTGTTGTTGTGAGGCATATGATGTAAAACCATGCTAAGTATCAACCGAACAATGGTTAAAATCAGAAAAAATGTAAAATAAAAACATGAATTTCTAACACCAACTGACTCATGTGATCACCAAACAACATGCTAAGTATCAATCGAACGACGATAAAATCTCCAATAGGTAAAACAAAAACTAAAGTCATTTAATCTTTGTGGCAGATTATAAAAAATCAGAGTTTGTTACAACAATTGGAAATCATAAATTTACTATAAAAAAAGAAATGAAAAAAAAAAAAACACAAAAGGCAAAATTACTATTCCTTAACATGTTTAGGATTAATATATATAGTGCCAGGATCATTTCAGAACCATAAATATTTACAGAACTCGCAGAACTCCTAATAAACAATCTTTTTATTTATATATTTTTATGTTTAGGATAATTTTATCATTTATTATGTGTATTTTTACGATTACATACATGTTAAGAGTAATTTTATCATTTTTTATATGTAATTTTATAAGTACACGTATGTAAACTAGTTTTTTTACATATATGTAATTAGCTATGACACATATATATAATTTTGGCAATTAAACATATGTAAACTACTTTTAACATTTATGTAATCAAAGAAATACATATAATAGATGATAAAAAGATCCTAAATACAAAAACTTATACATAAAATGATTGTTTATTAGGAGTTCTGAAAGTTCTGTAGTTATTTAGAGTTCTGAAATGAACCAAACCCAATATATATATATATATAGTGGATGGTTCAAGTGAAAACCACTTTTAACTCGAAAACTAATTAAAAAAGCCTAAAAAACACACCAACTTTTTTTTACAATTTGTTTTATTAAAAATCGCTAGTTTTTGTATATAGTTTTTTTTTCAATTTTTTTTGTAGTGCACACGTGAAATAATACATATGTGCACTACAAATCTTTTTTTTTTGGAAAAAAGTTTTTTTTATATACAAAAAATAGCGAAAATTGGTAAAAAAATTAGTATGTTTTTTAGGCTTTTTTAATTAGTTTTCGCGTTAACTATTGGTTTTCATTTGAACCTTCCCAGTTGTTTATGTTGCTATCTCTTTAAATTAATTCATATTATCTTTATGTTTAATCTTCTTCGGAGCCATGACTCTGTTTAGAAACTGTTTTAATAATTAATTTATTATGATTATTAGCCCTGTATTTTTAAAGGGGGTAGAACTGTGTTGGTAAGCCCTGTCGATTGTCGGTTGGATTAGCATTATGCCCAAAAAGATGAAATGGGCAGCCGGACCACGACGATATGGGGGTGTTCCCTCAGTATAAGCTCTACTTTAAGAATTTAAAGACTAATAATTATAATGAATCAGTTATCAAAATTCTTTTCTAAACGAGATTATAGCTCAAATACTAATGATAATGATGAAGAAGACTTAAACATGAACTCTTTACATATGAATTCTGTTGAAATTAATATTTCTCAAATTGAAACAATCTTTTAAATTGGAGTATACCAAAACAAGATGTTAAAACTATTTACAAAGTTGGTACTTTTGATTTTTTACAAGATTATTCTATAAAAACTCATGAACAAACCATGCCTATTAATAAAGAGTATCAAAACAAGCAATTATTATCAGTAGAAGCTATTAAAAGACATAGAAAATTATATAAATTTCTACACATAGGACTAGTTCAAGTTGCAATTAAACCTATGTTTAGATTAGGAATTGATGCTCCTGTTTTACTAATTCTAAGAGATGCAAGACATACAAATTTTAATAATTCTTTGTTAGCTATGACTGAATCTAATATTTCAAATGGTCCTATTTACTTTAATTGCTATCCAAACTTTTCAATTGGTTTATTTGATCCACATATTTTAGATACTTTAACATTAACAATTAAAACTAAAAACTTAGAATTTAAAGAAAAAACCAATGCTGCAGTAGTTATATATAGAATATATTATAAAACTATGACTACCACTATAGAACCTAAAACAAAATTAGTATCTCCAAAAGATGAAACTATTATTTTTGAAGCTAATACTATGCATACAAAGATTAGAACACCTAAAAAATTAAAATGGAATGAAATAACTCAATCATTAACATGGAATTTACAAGATATAAACCCGCCAAAACCTATAGAGACAGATAATCAAACATCTAGCATAGTAGAACATTCTGATGGTTCAATAGATATTTCTTTTAGTAATATACCACCAAGGCATTCTATAGGAGCAAGTACTTCTAGAAATACCTTAGATGAATCTATTTAGAAGAAGTTTATCAATGAAAATAAAAGGTGTTGATTTTTCAAATACTATTCCAAAACCACTATATGAAGAAAATGATAGTGATAATAATACTTATGTTCCAACTAAGTCTAATATGGGAGATTATGAAGATATACAATGAGTGATTCAAAGGTTCAAGCTCGAAGAAATCACTATATTTGGTTTTTAAAAAATTGCAATAGAAGAATAGAAGATTTAAGACAAAGAATAGAAGATTATAAGTCATGCAATTCAAGTATTAATGCAAGTAGTATGCCTCATTCCGATCCATATCATCCCTATAACTATTTAAACCCGTATTTTCTTTCGTCTAGATATATATCATTTCTAGAAGAAAAATTAAGAGAAGAATATAATCATAGGAAAAAGGTTATAGAAAAGATTTCAAGCACAACTTGTTAATCATGGATAAAGAAATGTTAAAATATTTAAAAAAAAGAAATGTTCAATAATTATAATAATAAAAATTTAATATGGTATTTTTCTAAATTTAATGAGGATGAAAGATTTTTACATGAAATTGATTGGCAATTATATATGTGTGAAAATGATGAAAATATTCCATTTTTCTCCTGGTTTTCTCTTTACTGTATAGAAAATAAAATTGAGTATCCATTTTTTGAAAATATATCTGTTAGCAATACTATAACAAAAACTTATAAAATTATAGATAAAAATGAAAATATTACTAGTGTACACCCTCCACATATGGATATACAGATAAAAGCTGAAAATAAAGAATATATTGCAAAACCATTAGCAAACATTAAGGAGGATATAGAAAAAAATGTAAAGGCAATTATTTTTCAAAATAATTATACTAATGAAAAATTAAATACCATAGGAGAACAATTAGAAAGAATAGAAACTAATAATAATAAAACTTTAGATCAACCTAGTACTTCAAATACTAAAATATTAACTGAAACTATTGAAAATCCAATATTTAAACCATACAATATAGATATCCCAATACGTCTAAATAAACAACAAGATATGTTACAAGATATTAATTCAAAACTCTCAAAATTAAATATAAATGTTATTTCAGAACAAAAAATTCAAAATATTGAAGAGCAATTTAATGATTTTCAATTAGAAGATTCAATAAATAAAATTAGAAGAAATTATCATTTTTCAAAAAATAATACTTATACTACTAAGCCTGAAACAAGAAATTATTATCCTAGACCTACTCCACCTGATTTACAATTTGAAGAACGACATACTTTAGTTCAAGCCAAATATGATGGAAGTTCTCTATATGAATGGAGTATAGAAGGCCAAACAGAACATCAGATTCTTAGTTTAATGCAAGAAATGATAATGGCAGCCAATGCATATAAAACAAATGGAAATGATGATTCTGCAATTCTTAATATGATAGTTTCTGGTTTTACTGGAATTTTAAAAGGCTGGTGGGATAAGTATCTCACAGAAGAAGAAAGACTTATAATTAAAAATGCTAAAAAAATAATTATTAAAACAGAAAACAAAGTTCAAACACCAACTGAAATACCCGATATAATTAATACTTTAGTATTTTCTATAATTCAACATTTTATTGGAAATCCAACAGATTATCAAGAAAGAAATTCATTAATACTATTAAATTTGACATGTAGAAAATTACAAGACTTTAGATGGTATAAAGATGTTTTCCTTTCAAAAGTTATGACTAGAGAAGATAGCAGAGAAGCCTATTGGAAAGAAAGATTTATAGCTGGGTTACCAAAATTATTTGCAGAAAGAATAAGAGAAAAAATTAAACAAGACTTTAATAATAGTATTCCCTATAGAGACTTATCTTATGGTCAAATAATAAATTATATAAATCAAGAAGGATTAAAAATATGTAATGATTTAAGATTAAAAGAAAAAATAAAAAAAGATGGAATCCAAGGTAATCAGGAATTAGGAAGTTTTTGTCAACAATATGGATTTGAACTTTTTAAAACTCCTTCTAAACCTAAAAGAAAAATTCCCAAACAATTTATTAAAAAGAACTATAAAAGAAAACCATATATTAAAAACAAACAAAAATATTATAAAGATAAGACTGATTTTCAAAAGAAAAAGGGTAAACAAGATATTGTCATTTACTATAAATGTGGGAGACAAGGACATTATTCTAGGGATTGCTATACTAAGAAAAAGATAAATGAGCTAAACATTTCTGATGAATTAAAAGAACAGATAAATAAAATACATATTTATGATAATTCAAGTGAAAACAGTATTTTAGACTATAGTGATAATGATTTAAATTATATTGAAGATTCTAATTCAGAAAGTAGTTCAGAAGAAAATTTATGTGAATGTAGTGGTCCTTGTATTTGTGAAATTGATGGTACAATAAATTCTCTAACATCAGATAATAAAGACTTATTTGAATTATTAGAAAAAATTGAAGATAAAGAAGTAAAACAAGTATATTTAAAACAATTAAAATAAAAATATAAACTACCAATAGAAAGGGAAACAAAAGCTTACAATTTTAATGAAATATGTCAAAGATTTCAAACAAAACAAATAAAAGAAAATCCTGTTACAATAACTGATTTACAAATAGAATTAAAAAATATAAAAGAAGAGATTAGAGAAATAAAATTACAAATCAAAGAATTAGAAAGAGGAAAACATAAAGAGGATGAAGAAAATACTAAAAGTGATACTGAAATACAGGAATAATAAATCGTTTAAAAGGATTAACTTCTCAAAAATGGTATACTAAGTTAAATATAATAGTCAATAATGAATTCCGATTATCTTTAGTTGCTATGATTGATAGTGGTGCTGACATGAATTGTATCCAAGAAGGATTAATACCTACAAAATGCCATGAAAAGACTACATATAGATTGTCTGGAGCCAATGGAAACCCATTAAACATTAAATATAAATTATCAAATGTTCATATTTGTAAAGAAAACTATTGTTATAAAACTCAATTAGTTTTAGTCAAGGATTTAACATCTCAAATTATATTAGGACTTCCATTCATAACTCAATTATATCCTTTCACAGTTGAAGAAAAATGAATAAGTATTAAGGTATTAAATAAAAAGATCTGCTTTGAATTTGCTCATCCTATTATTTCCAAACAAATAAATATTTTAAGCTTAAAAGAAAAACAAAAGGAATTTTTAATTGAAGAAATTGATCATGTTAGGATAAAAAATCAATTGCAAGATAAAACAATTATAAACAGAATACAAGAAACAAAAATTAAATTTAAGGATAATATCTGTGCAAATATTCCAAATGCTTTTTGGGAAAGAAAGCAACATATTGTAAGATTACCCTATATTAAAGATTTTAATGAGAAAAATATTCCAACAAAATCTAAAGCTATACATATGTCTCAAGAGTTAGAAAGCTATTGTAAAAAGGAAATACAAGAATTATTAGATAAAAAGTTAATAAGGCCATCTAAATCCCCTTGGTCTTGTTCTGCCTTCTATGTTCAAAATAGTGCAGAAATTGAAAGAGGAGCTCCTAGACTAGTTATAAATTATAAACCATTAAATAAAGTTTTAGAGTGGATTATATATCCTATACCAAATAAAAGAGATTTATTAAAAAAGATTTATGATTCAAAAATATTTTCTAAATTTGATATGAAGTCTGGATTTTGGCAAATACAAATTGCTGAAGAAGATATATATAAAACTGGATTTAATGTACCATTTGGACATTATGAAAGGAATGTTATGCCTTTTGGCTTAAAGAATGCTCCTTCAGAATTTCAAAATATAATGAATGATATTATTTTACCATTAGGAAATTATGAAATTGTTTATATTGATGATGTATTGATATTTTCAAATTCCTTAGACCAACATTTTAAACATTTAAATGCTTTCTATAATATTATTCATAAAAATGGATTAGTGGTATCACCTTCTAAAATGAGTCTTTTTCAAACAGAAATAAGATTTTTATGACATAATATTATTCAAGGAACAATAAAACCTATTAACAGAAGTTTAGAATTTTCAAATAAATTTACAAATGAAATCAAAGATAAAAAGCAATTGCAAAGATTTTTAGGATGCTTAAATTATATTCATGATTTTTTCAAAGACTTAGGAATTGTATGTAAACCTCTATATGATAGATTAAAAAAGAACCCAAAACCATGGACTCAAGAACATGCAGATATAGTAAAATATATTAAAGATAAAATAAAATGTCTACCATGTTTACATATTCCCCATCCCAATGCAAAATTAATTGTAGAAACCGATGCAAGTGATCTAGGATTTGGAGGAATATTAATTAGATAATAAAGAAAGTTTAGTTAGATATTATTCAGGTGCATGGAATGATACTCAGAAAAATTATTCTACAATTAAGAAGGAAATTTTAAGTATAGTTTTATGTATAAAAAAGTTTGAAGATGATTTATATATGAAACCATTTTTATTAAGAATCGATTGTTTATTTGCAAAATATATTCTAGAAAAAGATATTAAAAATTTGATTTCAAAACAAGTTTTTGCAAGATGGCAAGCATTATTAAGCAACTTTGATTTTCAAATAGAATTTATAAAAGGAGAAAACAATTCTTTACCATATTTTTTATCTAGAGAGTTTTTACAGGGAATATGAGCAACGAGTCTTCAAAAAAGATTATATTATCAAAACAACAATTCTCAAAATCCAAATTATCAAGTTCTCCAGGTTCTCCTTCAAGACCAGCCCATTTACAACAATTTCCTTTATTACCCAATATTCAAAACAGATTTGCCCCTTTATCCCCAAGGCCTAGACCTAGACCTCCTTTCTCATCCATTATTCAAAACCTAGAATCAAAACCCATTATTCAATCTCCTTCTTTCACAAGACTTTCTAAACCAGCCTCTCCTTCAAGCTCTTCTCCAGCCACTATTCCTTACACTATTAACCCAAATAAAAAGATTATAAAAATTTTAGAACCTTTGGAGGTTGAAAAGGTTAGCCAATTTTTTTTTATCTCTAATCGACTTCATCTATCCAAGAGGATGTCACTTTTTCAAAGGAAATTACAAGACTCGAGAGTATTATCAAACAATTTTAGTAGATTCAGAATCAGCAGTTATTCGACACAATTTTAATAAAGAAGATCCTACTAAGGTTGCTTATAGTCAAGTAAAAATTTTAAGGGTTCTATCCTTGGAAGACTAGAATTCTAAGCCCTATAATCCAAAAACCCTTTCAGGCTTCAGCACATATCCTCAATACGACTATTATGATTATCAAGATGCATGGGAATATGCATTCTATTTAAGAAACTTTGACCATTCCTGGTTTTTCCAATTTGATGAAGAATTTTCAAATACTTATCCTAGATGGTTTGTTAAATGGTTCAAATATATGGGAATTATTCTAGAAGCTTTTCCCAAGGAGATTTCAGAAGCATTTTCAAGATTTGTCGAATATTTTCAACATGAAGGAACACCAATTTTTGAATATACTTTACAGTTCATGAGTGTATTCAGAATCCCATGGATTTGTTTATGGACGTACAATTTTCAAGAAGAAAGCCCTCCAGAACTTTCTCCTCCATTGCTCTTTAGGCAATATAGATGTAAATGGTGGAATAAGTTTGTTACTATAAAGGCCAATTCTCAAGCAGTTACCAATTACTACAAAGAATTAACCATTCAATATGAAAAAAGTCTAAAGTCACCAATTCGAGAAATCAAAGCCAGCGATGAAGATCAAGAGTATATTAAAAGATTTTCAGATTGCAAGTCTCCAGAAGATATTTTAAAATTAGTCAATGAAATTCGACAGTCTCCATCTCCTTCAAAACACTCATCCCCGGAGACTGAAGTTTTTCAAGATTCTCAAGACCCATATGATTTGATGTATAAAAAATAATAATAATAATAATATATATATTTATTTCATTGGTCGACAAAAGATGGTGAAAGAAAAGAAGGTACATAATTATACAAATGGACATTCTACTTTTCTTATTTTCAAAAAGGTGATGGCCAATAATTCTACATATGGACAATCTACTTTTCTTATTTTCCAAAAGTGGTGAAAATAATTCAATATGAAGACAAGAAGCTTTTCAATTTTTCAAACATGGTGCAAGAAATTCTCAAAATGGACAAATAACTTTTCAATAAAAGCCATTCCATACGAAAGTTCTTTCAAGATTCAATTATGAAGACCCTTTGTTTTCATCTATAAAAGGAAGGATGATCAAGATAGAAGAACACACTTTCTACACACCTTTTCTTACAATTTCTCTTATGTATGAAAAAACCCTCAAACCAAAAAATTGTATTATCAACTTCTTTATGTTCAAGATCTTTAGATTTTCAAATTATTGTTGCTCCTCCCGATTGTAAAGAAATCAATTGTAATCAAGATTATCAATCAATAAATTCAGGTATATTTTAAATTTATATCATGGTTGTTTATGTTGCCATCTCTTTAAATTAATTCATATTGTCTTTAGAGTTAAATGCTTGGTTGGTCCCTGTGGTTTGCAAAAATTGCATACTTGGTCCCAATGGTTTACTAATTACACGCGTGGTCCCTGTGGTTTTCAAAAATGCACTCGGTTGGTCCCCAGCCCTAACATCAGTTAAATTTCTCAGTTAACTATGTGTGAAATGACTATATTACCACTGAAAGCCTAATCATCTTCTTCAACCTCTTACCCCTTTGACCTGTTGACCGAGCCGTTGACCTCTGTAACTAGACCCGAAACCAAATCTGACATCTTAGATGAAACTGAAACTGAACCCGACCACGCTGACATGAATCGTGATCCGAGATTAAAACCTGGTTCCCTACATAACTCAGATCTGAGCTATACAATATTTACCACAACAAAATCAATATCATCTTCAATCTTCAGAAGATAAAAGGAACCGGATGGGGGGGGGGGGGGAGGGGGTTATATTTACCGGGAAATTTGTCGCAACCAAACACTACCTCCGCCGTTAATCTGTCGCCGGAAAACCAAACGGCTTCTAGTCGTCGTCAACCACCGCCATTAACACCCTCATCATCTTCAATAGATGCATCAACTGCATCAGTCATCATCGGGAAGAGTGCCTCCGGAGCCGATCTGATCCGATCGTCGAGAGAGAGAGGAGCGAGATTTGGGGGGGGGGGGTGTTGTTCGTCGCCGGAAGAGAAGGGAGGTGTCATGTGGTGTAACAGGTGGGAGTTAGGGTGTGGGTGTTGTATCACCGATAAACAACGTCGACCGTCGCCAGAATCCCTCCGCTGACGCCGTCTTTCTCTCCCCTCTGTCGATTTAACTTGTTCTTCGAAGAAGGTGGGTGTAGTAGGAGATGAAGAGGAGGTCGGAGGAGGTGTGGGTGCTCGTCGCCGTCAAACTGAACCGCTGGAAATTTGGCTCCGGTTGCCGGAGCTCGAGAGAAGACAGGGGCACTGTGTATGTGTTTGTTGATTGTTGTTCTGTGGTTTTTATAAAGAGGGTAAATAAGGCAAGGGTATTTTGGTCATTTAACATGGACTTAACTGAGAAATTTAACTAATGTTAGGGCTGGGGACCAACCGAGTGCATTTTTGAAAACCACAGGGACCACGCGTGTAATTAGTAAACCATTGGGACCAAGTATGCAATTTTTGCAAACCACAGGGACCAACCAAGCATTTAACTCTTGTCTTTATGTATAATCTTCTTCATATCAAACGATCCTAAACCGTTTATATATATATATATATATATATATACAGGGGATCGCTAAAATGAAAACCACCTCTAGTTGTAAGAACCATGGGAACCACTTTTTAGCCCTTAGATCAACTAGATGGATGGATGAGATTAAAAGTAGCTAATATTAATATTAAAAGTTTTTTGTCTTATTATGTCTTTAATATTTTAATCAAAAATGGTATTTAGGTAATTTTGTTTTTTTTTTGTCTTATTAGTTTTATTGTTTTTTAATACACTTTTGTCCTATTGCATTAATTTTTTTTTTTCTAAAATCAGTTTTTTTTATTAAACAAATATATTGAAATCAGATTTTTTAATAAAAAAAATTTACGTGCGTTTTTTTACGACCAGTTTTTTACGCGCGTTTTTTACGACCCATTTTACGCTCCATTTTTTCACGCCGTTTTACGACCCCGTTTATTAGTTCCCGTTTTTTGCACGCCGAGCTTCTTCAAGCGTCGTTTTTTTTAACGCGTCGTTTTTTACACCGTTTTTTTAACGTCGTTTGTATGCCGTTCTAAACGTCGTTTTTGCGCCGTTTTTTTAACGTCGTTTTTACGCCTTTTTTTAACGTCGTTTTTACGCCGTTTTTTTAACGTCATTTTAACGCCGTTTTTTACGACCCGTCTTAAACCCGACTTTTTCACGCGTCGTTTTTTCAATGCGCCGTTTTTATGTTAACGTTTTTTACATTTTACGCGCCGGTTTCTTACGTTAACGTTTTTCTACGTTTTACGCGTCGGTTTTTTACGTTTTACGTTTTTATGTTTTACGTAAAACTTTTTACGTTTTACGTTAAGATTTTTACGTTTTACGTTAAGATTTTTACGTTTTACGTTAAAATTTTTACATTTTACGTTTTACGTAAAAAGTTTTACGTTTTACGTTTTTACATTTTACGTAAAAAGTTTTACGTTTGACGTAAAAAGTTTTACGTTTTTCGTAAAAAGTTTTACGTTTTTCGTAAAAAGTTTTACGTTTGACGTAAAACTTTTTACTTTTTACGTTTTGCGTAAAACTTTTTACGTTTTACGTCTTACGGTTTTACGTTAAAAAGTTTACGGTTTAACTTTTTTTTTACAAAGCCGTTTTTATGCAAAACCGAACGCACCCAGAAAATCGCACACTCGGGAGGTGTCTCAGATAGTTTGCTATCATCATCGACCCTCAAATAAAAAAAAAAACCCAAACAAACAAAAATCAAAAGAACGAGCGGATTCTTGAAAAAAAATTTGGCTCAGATTTTCCGATAATCAAAGGCTGCAAAAGTGGGGTTGCAGGTTCAAAAACCTACCCTCCGCCGTCCTTGCCGCGCCATCGTCAGTTTTTTTACATCATCACTGCCGATTCAATGAGGCACCAGATTCAACTGATTTAAACATTCAAAAGGGACAAGAACATCATTCAAACATATTCAAAACAGATTCAAACCTGTATCAACTGAGATCAACCCCCCAAACATCAAAAAAAGGAATCAACACAGATCAACCCCCCAAACATCAAAAATCGAATCAACACAGATCAACCCCCCAAACATAAAAAATCACCAGAAACATCAAGAACACATAATCATAGTTCACTGATTCAAACAAAAATCACTGATCAAAAATCAAAACAAGAACAAACCCACCTGCACCGACTTCCGAACACCCCACCCCCATCACCGTCTTCCCCGCCACCTCCCACCACCTCCCACCAACGTCTTCCCCACCAACACCTCCCCACCGCCGTCCTCTTTCTCTCTTCTCGGTGAGAGAGAGATGAGAGAGAGAGAGAGAGAGAGAGAGAGAGAGAGAGAGAGCATATCTTACTAAAGAGAGAAACACCCTTCAAAGGCCACCCCCGCCGCTGGTATCCCACCGCCGCCGTCATCTTTCTCAGATCCAGGATTGGGCGGTGGTTGAGGTAGATCGGAAGAGATGAAGACGGTGGTGGTGGTGGTCGGATTTGTTTCAGGTTGTTGGTAGGCATTCACCGGAGGGGAGGGGGTGTTTGAGGTAGATCGGAAGAGATGAAGACGGTAGTGGGTTACTGCAGAGACGGTGGGGGGGGGTTGGTTGCAGGTAAAGAATCGCCGGATCCCCTTCTTTCTCTTTCGAAGATGAAGATGATGGTGTAACACAAAAATGAGGAACAAAAAATCTTTATAAACAAAATAACCAGAGGTGAGAGGAGAGAGGGTATAGGTTTTCAAAAGATGGTCTGACAATTATAAATGAAGAGAGATAGTAGGAATTGACATTTAGTGTAAATGACTAATATACCCTTTTTGTTGACTGAATATGATTGGTGGAGAGTGGTTCTCACGGTTCTTACAACTAGGGGTGGTTCTTATTTTAGCGGCTCCCTATATATATATATATATATATATATATATAGGGTGGGGTTCTAGAGTGAACACTAATGTATTTGCGAACTGAGTGAACAAATCCTGGCCATTGATCTACACACGTGTATGGCTAGGATCTCATCATCAAATCGTAAAATACACTAGTGTATTTCAACATCAAATCCTAGCCATTGATCTACACACATGTATGGCCAGGATTAGTTCACTCAGTTCGCAAGCTACACTAGTGTTCACTCTTGAACCAAATCCTATATATATATATATATATATATATATATATATATATATAGGGTAGAAGTTGGCTACAAAACCAACTTTTCCTACAAAGTGTAGGAAGCCATATCTCTGTGACATGTGACAATTAGATATTTTTATCAAAAGGGCGTGTTAGTAATTTGATAATTATTTTAATTATGGAATTTATTATATCCTAAACTAACTAATGAGAATTTTAAGAAAACTAAATATCTCTTTGATTTCAAATGCGAATTAATGATTATAATACAACCGCTTCAACAAATTCACATTAAATTCGTATTTCATCTAGTTCGTCACATTGTGTTTTATCACTAAAACACACTTCTATGAACACATCTACGTTGTGTTTTAGCATCCGGTAACTGATTCGTCACGTTGTGTTTTAGCAGCCAGTAACTGATTCGTCACGTTGTGTTTTAGCAGTCAGTAATTGTAACTGGTTTTATCACATTGTGTTTTAACATAAACAAATTCTTGACGTTGTGTTTTAGCAGTAAAACACAGTACTATAAACACATCTAGATTTTATTTATCGTTATTTTTGGTATGATTTGGTGTTTCCAGATGTGAGGGATTAGAGAGAGGGGAGGAGAGAAAGAAAATCGCGACAATTATGTAGGTGCTTTATGATTGCCAATTATTTCCTTATATAAAACAAGTTTAATGACACATCTACCCCATTCAATCAATTAAATTAGCCTATTTTTAAGAAACATATATTACTAAAATGCCACCAAAATGATCTCAACCATCAAACATACCCATCCAATGATCAAGATCACTTCCTACACATTGTAGGAAAAACGCACTTTGTAGAGGAACCCCACCATATATATATAGTAGGATTTGGCTACAAAACCTATTTTTTCTACAAAGTGTAGGAAGCAATCTCCTTGTGACATGTGACATCTAGTATTATTTTACTAAGGGGAAATGGACTGTATCACCCTAAACTATGCAAAATTGGCCAATACCACGCCTAACTTTCAAGTTGGCTCGCACCACCCTCTACTCGATAACTTGGTGTCACTGTCACCCCTTCGTTAAAAAAACACTAACTGAGTTTGTTGATTTTGCTGATGTGGCTTTTTATCTGATGTGGCAAGGTGATGTGGCTTTTTTTAATTATATATATATATATATATATATATATATATATATATATATATATAACACAATACACTGACATAAAACAATCTCTCAAACTCTCCTTCTCTCTCTACCTTGAAGGAGACGGCGACTCGGAATCCATGGCTCCGGCAAGACAGCAACGGCAAGATCGCTCCGGTTTCAAGCTTGTTTTTGTTGAAATCCATGGCTCCAGTTCCACTAACCCCCAAATTCATCACCACCTCCACCTTCAGGAACTCGAACCCGGGAACCGAAGACGGAGACGGGTCGGATTCGGTAGCTTGTTCGGCAACAGCGGAGATAGAAATGCGGGATGATCTTCTTCTTCTGTTGGGTAGGTTATACTGATACTTGGAACCGACTGCGGCGTTTGATTAAATCTGGTTGATCGGATTTTGGGCAGAGACGCCATGGTTGATGATTGATCGGATTTTGGAACCGAGACGCCATGGTTGATGATTGATCGAATTTTGGAACCGATCGCGGCGTTTGATTAAATCTGGTGGGTTTGGAACCGACCGCGGCGATGGAGCCGAGACGCCAAAGTTAAGATCAGATCTTTCAAGTTTTCATCACATTTAAACAGATCTGGATACATTCATGCTTAATTTCCCAAAACGGTAATGGTGTTTGCGTTTGATTTCCGGCGGTGGTTGTCACCAGAAAAGGTGTCGGTGATGACTCCGGCCAGTTCGCTTCCGATACCGAGTCTGGAGTTGATTTTGAGTTGAATCTCCGGCCAGTTCGCTTCCGCCAGTTCGCTTCCGCCATTTCGACGGAAAAGTGATCGGCCGGTTGGTGGGGAAGGAGGGGAAGCGGCAGAGGGTGGTGGGGAAAGGGCGGTGGTGGATGGTTGGTGAAGATGATGATGATGGTGGCGGTAGTATTGCAGTTAGGGAGAGAGAGAAGGTGGGGGTGGATGACTTATGTAGGGTTTTATAAAATAAATCTTTTAATCTTATAATTTTAATCAGTACAAAAGATAATACATAAAAGCCATGTCAGCAAGCCACGTGGGAAAAAGGCCATGTCAACATGCCACGTAGGCTTAAAAACTAACTCAGTTAGTGTTATTTTAACGAAGGAGTGACAGTGACACCAAGTTGTCGAGTAGAGGGTGGTGGGAGCCAACTTGAAAGTTGGGCGTGGTATTGGCCAATTTTGCATAGTTAAGGGTGATACAGTCCATTTCCCCTTTTACTAAAGGGCATTAAGGGTAATTGAATAATTACAACAATTTATGGAAGATTTTATATCTTAACAATAAAAGACTATTTTTATGGAAACTTATATCTATTAACTATTCAAAATTGACAGTTACATCATTTGTATCCACGATTAATTCATCCGAAGTTCGAAACATAAAACAAATTCGTCATTTCTTAACATTGTGTTTTATCAGTACACGGTTTCTTCACACTGTGTTATATCAATTTTCACAATTAAACACCCCCCATATATTTCGAAACATAAAACACATTCGTTATTTCTTGACGTTGTGTTTTATCAGTTTCTGATTTGTTCACATTGTGTTATACCAGTTTTCACAATTAAACACACCCTTCACTCATAAAACACAATAGTGTCTGAAATGCACAATATAAAACACACCACTGAAATACACAATATAAAAAATGCATACACTATATAAAACACACTAGTGTGAATTACTTGAATCGTAATTTTTTAGATATGTAGCAATATGGTACTTGTATTAAACATAAAAAAAAACGTTCATTATTATGGTATAATTTAAAAAAAAAACCGGGTATTACACCTATGGTATAATTTGATACATTCGACACCAAACTTTCTTGTTTTACACTATTACCTTACCCCCCTTCATTTAAAATATGCGGAAAATAAAATGAGATCCACAACAAAATATCATAAAAAAAAAATAATTAAGACCAAAACATGAATGCCGACATATACCCTGACTTAAGTCTTGATCGTTCTAAGAGCATCCACAATAGGGATGTTTTTAGTGTGTATTTTGATGATGTGTCAATTCTTTGGTGTTTTTGTTATTGGGTGAACTTGTTTTTAAGGAGAGAGTGAGGTTTTTTATGTGAGAAAAAACTAGTAAAAATGAGTGTTGTGAGTGTAGGAGGAGAGAGGAGAGAGAAAAAGTTGGTGTTGTTTTTATAGAGAGAGAATGGAATGTGAGTGGGCAAGAGTGAGAAAGATGTTGGGCAGGTACCACATCATCCATTTTTTCTCCACCCTATTGGTGATGGTCTAAGTAGCCTTAATAAATACAAAAAACAGAATTATCATATTTGGAGGTAAAATACTCATTGTTGAGCCTCAATACCCAACAAGGCATATTTACCAAAACCAATCCATTATTAATTAAAACTAAATACAATAAAATTAGTTATAAAGAATTCATAATTTTCGTCACCATAATCTTGGAATAGGCATACACCTTTGTTACTTAGTCACCACCTGATCCATACTTCTTGCCAAAGATGAGCAGCTGCAATTTGTCGTAACCAGATAGCACACCTGCACCAGCAACGGCTCGCAGAATGTTGGCGCCCGCACCCTTGAACAATGACTTTGGTCCCTCATTCTTCAAGATTTGGGTGAATGCATCCATTGAACTTTTGTACTTGACTGCTTGACCAGATGTCATCATCATTCTTCTTCTTACTGTGTCAATCGGATACGATGCAAGTCCTGCACCATTGGTGATCAACCAACCAAGCGCAAAACTTGCGAAGAAATTATCCTGAAATGCCATCAAGAGTCATGAATACACAACTTTTTGTTTACATGTGCCACAACAAAGGATATTATCCATATAATTTACAAGATGTTTTAAACAAAAAGAAACTAGCTAGTTTGCAAATTAACTTATATTGGAAATTATGAATCAATGTACAAAAAAGAAAAGATAAAAATGCGGTAAATGGAAATTCAAGGGTAATATAAATATTAGAAATTCAAGGGTAATGTACAATTTATAAGAATTCTTATTTGAAATACTTAAATTTCTAATAGTTTTGTTAGAAGTGAACGAAATATTAAATTCCAAATAAGATCTTTTTACAAAAAGATATATACGAATGTACCAAAAACAATAGAATAATGAGTGAAATTATTTGAACAATAATTGATTGATATAAAACTTTAAAAAGTAAAAAATAGGTAAATAACTTATACCATGTTTTTTAACAACTTAAAGTACACCAAATCCGTTTTCGACGAAGCTAAAAACCCTTGATTTTAAGGGGAGCAACACTTTAACTCGCTTTTTCGATTGGACCCAACCCCCCACCCATAACTTATACCATGTGATCATTTAAGTAGGGACTGATCTTTAGAAGTAACACTTTACTTATTATAATACATTAATATAACTTTCATAACCATTACCTGCAATTTTCCTGTGAGAAGGACCGGCTTCAAAGAATCGTATAAGCCAAAGTACAAGCCACGATAGACAATTATACCGACACACGAAATGTTAAACCCGCGATAAAGCCCAGCGATACCATCAGTGGCTAATGTCTGCTTGTAGACATCAACCAAGCCGTTAAACTGCCTTCCTCCTCCTCCTTTCTTTGCAGCCTTTGCATCATTCGCCAAACGGGTTCTCGCGTAATCAAGCGAATAAACAAAAAAGAGTGAAGAAGCACCAGCAGCACCTCCAGATGCTAAATTACCCGCAAACCATTTCCAGTACCCATCTCTATCTTTCCTAAAGTTAAAAAGCTTCTTGAAGTAATCTTTGAATGCAAAATTCAAAGCCTGGATTTCACAAAAATCACATAATTAGTTAACCACATGAAAAACAAACAAACAAACAAACAAACGTACCTAGTAAAATCCTACCCATATAGTGACGGATCTAGAAGAAAAGTTCACGGGTAGCCAAAAACAATTTTTGGACCTAGGAGTATCATAATATTCGCTCAGGGGTATCCCGATAAAAAGAAACGTTGAATGAAAAAAAATTGTGCTAGTTTTACACTCTGCCGACAAAGTTGAGGTGTAGCCCAGGCTACCCCTAACCTCTACATACATCTGCCCGTGTAGTAGAGGCTGGCCGAGGGTGACATAAGGGCAAACCTTTCCTTTATCCTAGGAGATAGAAAGGCTGCTCTCAACGAGACCCCAAACCATAAATGGAATCAAAATTAATAAAATGTTCAAAACCAAACAAGAAGATGATAAATTTTATGTTACTAGCCTGTGTTGGGAAGTAACGAATGACATTGGCAGTGTTTCCTCGCCACAATGAAAGAACACCTTCATCTTTAACGGTTCGACCAAAACAATCACTAATTCCATTGTACTTATGAGACAAGCGGCCGGCTTTGATCATCTCATCCTGGTTCTGGATCAAGAGTTTAATGCGTTCAATTGGGGCTGCAGCCGTTTTTGATACAGCTGCAGACATTCCACCCATAAGGAAATCAATTGCGAACCCTGCAAACCCTTTTTCCGCTGGGGCTTGAACATAAACAGGAGATGGTTCAAGCACAAGGGGGAGTCTAGTATGTGGCTGTATTGGGTATTGAAAGGCAGCATTTGTGTAGTGTTTGTTTTGAAACCGGTTATGATATAGATTTGGTTGTTGGATATTATGGTCAGAAGCATGGAAATGTGTCATGCTTGGTGATAGAAGACTCCCAGCTAGCTTTTGGGAGACACTTGGATGATATGCTTGTTCAATCATGTCTACCCTGTATACATACATAAATAGAACTCTAACTAATGAAAAGATGAACAAGCTGCATACATTTACAACAAAGATTAAGAAAATATGTAATCATTCTAAAGCACACATTAAAAGAAAATTGTCAAGAAGATATGTTCTAATTCTAAATGACCAAAAATACATGTTGGAGTTTCGATTAACTCGGTCGGCTTGGCATTGCAGTGTTAGCGACATATTACAAATATATATTTGGGAAAGTCGCGAAAATAACCATGTTCATCAGAGAAGTTGACAAAATGACCTTAATTTAAAAAAAAAAAATACTAATCAATCAGTGTTTGATTAGTGTCCTCTAAAACAACAAATTCATGCATGGCAAAGATAAAAATGTAAAAATGAAAAAAATAAAATAAAAATAACATATCTAAATATAAGGGTAAGTTAATGTACAAAGTACGCTTAACTTACAATTAATTACGCATGAAGGAAAAAAAAACAATTGAAAATTACGCATGAAGGAAATAACAAATGAAGGAAATCAAAATTACGCAACCTATAAAATTATTTTGACACTTTATACGTTAAATAGTTTTCTATAAACCTATTATTAAATAAACGAACGATAATAATTTTCTGATTGAAAATTTTAAATTGGTAAATGAAAAAATGACTATTTTGTTAACTTCTTCTGTGATGATAGCTAGTTAGATGATTTTCATAACAAACAAGAGGAAAACAAAGCTGTTGGAAAGTTAACTATACACACATTAGGGTGTGTATACTCGCATTGTTATTGTAAACCTCAGCTTGTTGAGAGAATTACAATTACAATACATAATCGCAGATACGCGAAAACCAACGATCATCAGAAAAACAACCAACAAACGCAATCATTTGCAGAAAAGAACTTATCGGATCGATACTAAAACAATCAAACTATTGAAAGAATGTTCAAAATAAGGTGACCCGGGGCGGTCACGTTATACTTTTGTATAACGCGTGATCGCCACATTGTTCCCACCGCCGGTCCATACTTCAACGCGTTAATCTTCCACGGAAACCGATTTTCGTGATGTATTCAACGCGTTATGGTTTATTTTTGTGAGGGTATTTGTTGGTTGGGGGGAAATTGTTGGGTGTGGTGGTGAGTGATGACCACCCCGCCTAAAAAAGGTTGTGAGTGATGAAAAAATGGTTGATGACATGGCGGAACTTGATTGGTGCTTGTGAGTGATAGAAACTATCACTAGTTAACCACCCCGAGTGGCCTAATACATTAGACATGCATCTATAACGTAATCATGGATCAAAGAAAATACCTATAGATTATGATAAATTAAAGAAGGTATTGGCAGAATGTAAAAGAAAGAATGATGCGAATTACCCTTTGTAGAATGAATGAGAGGGAAAGACGGAGAATAATTCATGGAGGTGCAAAAAATATGGCTCACCACTAAACCTGGCTCTTTCATTGTAGAGTATGTAGTTTATTGGTTAATATTCCTATTTGCTCAAGCTCATACAACTAAAAACATTAACCTAATGCATGAACACAAACAATTTTTTTTACAAGCAAATACCTTAATTTTTTTACCTTGTGAGGAAATGTTATATAGTTCTTCTATATAACATTCTGAATTTATTTAAAATGTAGGTATTTTTGAAATCTAATTAACACTAGATGGAAGCTATAAGTAAATTAACTTGGTTTCTATTTTGTAATTTTGGATAACAATAATAATCAATGGATGCTAACAAATGGTTTGTAAAACTTGTTGGCTATAGATAAGAGATAAGCTGATGGAGAAAAAAATTCGACTTCGGTAGTTTGAATAGGAGTTTGATCAGTTTTGTGAATAGCATGTACGCATGTAAACTAATTTATTATGTGATCACTTCATCATATTTTTCTCTTTTTTTTAAGGTGTAACAAGTTTAAAGATATCTATAAACGAAAACTGAGTTGTAGGATCTCTTTCGAATTCATTATTGGAATAAATTCACTACCAGTTTGGATTCAGAATGAGAGAAACTAAATTGTTCTTGATTGAATTGGTAAAGAATTCGATACATGACTAATCCATATATACGAGGGGTTTCATAAGGATAACCGCCTCAACCTATAGGTTAAGAAATATAATAATAATGTTACATAATTTACATATTTTATCTATACTAAACTGATATAACATAATCTAGCTTATAATCCTTGTTTGTCTAATACCCTCCCGTAAGCTAGATCGCAGCGATGTGCAGAAACTCCTTTAAACGCAGAAAATCCTTTGGTTGGAGAGCTTTTGTGAGGACATCGGCTATTTGATGTTTGGTTGAACAATATCGCACTTCTATGTCATTATTCTTGAACAAGTCTTGAATGAAGTGATACTTAATCCTTATATGTTTACTCTTGCCATGATATTATACTGGATCCTTGGCCAAGCATATGGTTGATTTTTTGTCACAGTAAACTATCAAAGGACAGTCAGTCTTTTCTTTCAATTCATCCAGAATTCCTTTGAGCCAAAGTGCTTGACATCCAGTCATAGACAATGCAAATTGCAATATATTCTGCTTCCGTTGAAGATAAGGCTACCACCTTTTGTTTCTTTGACTGCCAGGCCACAACTCCAGATCCGAAGTGAAACACATACCCAGATGTACTCTTACTGTCATCGATATTCCCTGCATAATCACTATCACTAAAACCAATTAACGAACCTTTGCCTCCTTTAGAATAAACCAGCCCCTGATCCAGTGTTCCTTTTATGTATCTTAGGATTCTTTTCCCGGCTTCCCAATGACTTCTCTTGGGTTGTTCCATGAATTGGCTTGGTTTGTTAACCGCGAACATAATGTCTGGTCTTGTATTAGTTAAATACATAAGGCTGCCAACTAATCTCATGTAGATGCTTGAGTCTATTTCGTCATCAGGATCTTGCTTGGATAGACGTAAACCATACTCCATTGGAGTTGAAATAGCTGTGTAATTCGCCATGTTGAACTTGTCTAATAAACTTCTTGCATATTGTTGTTGTGAAAGAATAATGTCTCCATTCTTAAATGAAACTTCCATTCCGAGAAAGTAGTGCAGAATTCCCATATCAAATGGCTTGTTTTATACCATAAAAAGCCTTTTTTAGTTTACATACTTTTCTTTCTTCACCTTTTGTGACATACCCTTTTGGCTCTTCGATAAACACTTGTTCCTTTAAGTTGCCATTTAGAAAAGCTGTTTTTACATCCATTTGATGTAAGTGCCATCCATGATGTGCAGCTAATGCTAGTACAAGCCTGACTGTATCAAACCTTATTACAGGAGCAAAAACGTCCTGATAATCGATACCGTATTTCTGTTTGTAACCCTTTACCACCAATCGTGCTTTATGTTTACTTATTTTGCCATGCTCGTCATATTTTGTTTTATATATCCACTTCACTCCGATAGGAGTTTAATTCTTTGGTCGATCCACCAATTCCCAGGTTCCATTCTATAGTATTGATTCCATCTCTTTATCCATGGCTTCTTTCCATTTGTTTTCTTTACATGCTTCTTTATATGTTACTGGATCCGTATCAGCAAATAGAACAAAATTCACTACATTATTGGTGTTACCTTGATCTTTATTATATAGTTCATCAACTTGTGCCTTTGTGAGTGGCTTCGATTTGCGATATATATCACCAACTGTTCGAGTTCTTATGACTTCATTTTCCGAAGAAGACGATGAATCTGCATCTTCATTCCCATTTGTATTCACCTTGTCGTCGTGGTTGCTAAATTGATTTTCATTCTGAGCACTTACCTCTGGAGTTTCCGGTTCACGAGCACTCACCTCTGGAGTTTCAGGTTCGTTTTGATCTTCCACCACCACTCTTCGAACATCATCACCTGTATTATTAACTTCTATATATGGCATTTCTTGACTCCCTTTGTCTGTAACCCAATGTTGACTTTCATTGAATATAACATCTCTACTTATGATAATCTTGTTTGTCACCGGATTATACAATTTATAAGCTTTGCTATTTTTGCTGTAACCAACAAAAATGACTCGTTCAATTTTGTCATCTAACTTGCTACGTTGCTATTTTGGAACGTGTGCATAAGCAATGCAGCCGAAAACTCTAAGATGCTCAACGTTAGGCTTCTTTCCACTCCAAGCTTCTTGTGGTGTCATATTAGGTACACTTTTGGTGATTGCTCGGTTCAATAAATAAGTAGCACATGCTACAGCTTCAGCCCAATATGTATTCGGTAGATCTTTCATCTTTAGCATGCTTCTACTTAATTCCATAAGGGTCCTATTTTTCCTTTCGGCCACACCGTTCTGTTGGGGTGTAGAACTTGTGGTAAGTTGATGACGTATTCCATTCTCCTTGAGAAAGTCTTGAAATTCATGACCACAATATTCTCCACCTCTATCTGTTCGTATACATTTAATCTTGTGATCTACTTGATTTTCCATGAGTGCTTTAAACGTTTTAAAATAACTTAAAGCATCGGATTTGAATTTTAGAAAATACACCCATGTTTTTCTAGAGAAATCGTCTATGAAGGTAATAAAGTACTTACAACCTCCTATAGATTGAGTCCTCATAGGACCACATATGTCTGAATGAATGAGTTGTAGAGGTTTCTTAGCATGCCACATTGCTTGTTTAGCAAATGGTTTCCTAGCATGCTTACCGAAAATGCATTCTTCACAAACATTGTGTGACTTAGTGATTTTGGGTAAACCTTTGGCAACTTCATTCATACCCATATCTTATAAAGTGTCAAAGTTCAAGTGCCAATACTGCCGATGCCATAATGCCGAGGATTCTGATGTGTTTGAAGGAGTTTCTGTATATCCTTCTTCCACTATCGTCCATAAGTCTTGTGATTCCAGTAAGACTCTCATTTGTATATGCCAGTGATAGTAATTTTGTCCCAGTAATTTTGGAATCTGGGTTTGAATTCCTCCGTTGGTCGTCATGTTTTAATATCTTCTGAATACGTAGGGTTATACACTTGATAATAATTTGCAGAATTTGTAATTGTAGATCAAATTGTAGATCGGTGACTCTGATACCACTTTATTGGAATAAATTCACTACCAGTTTGGATTCAGAATGAGAGAAACTAAATTGTTCTTGATTGAATTGGTAAAGAATTCGATACATAACTAATCCATATATACGAGGGGTTTCATAAGGGTAACCGCCTCAACCTAGGTTAAGAAATATAATAATAATGTTACACAATTTACATATTTTATCTATACTAAACTGATATAACATAATCTAGCTTATAATCCTTGTTCGTCTAATATTCATATCAATAAAATATATGATTTTTTTATGTATCAACTTTTTTCTGTAACACATATAGGGTAAGGGTTATTACATATCATATCATATCATATCATACAAGGTTTGCATCATATGCATACAATTATACATCGTATACTTTATAAGTGTGTAACCAAACTTGCCAATATCATACATACACAAATTAATAGAGCACAAATCCTTTCTTTTAAGACACACCACAACCTGTACAGGCTGTACCTTGCATGAATATAGAGAACAAATCTATAATGTAGGCTTCAAACTCTCATTAAAATAAGAAATTAATAATCATAATAAGTGATTTTAAATCTTGTTTATAATGACACTAAATCCACTTGCAAAGTTATTATATAAATAGATGAACAGAAAACCTGCCCATCAACTTTCAAGATAACCCATGAGCCTAAAGATCAAATCCCTCACTTGTATCAGTTCCCTTCCTTTTGAAGTCTTTCCACATCCTGCACAAATTGAATATGCTACTTTTCTTGCAACTCTTCGCGCCAATATTACATGGGGCGGCACTATTCTCTCATATTCATAATCATCTTCAAATAAATCTGACTCTACATATCCGACACAAGATATCCCCTTAGGAATACTGATTGGAGTCGAATGCTTTTTCGTTTTCTTCTTGCTTTTCGTCTTTAACTTGTAATGTTGCCATTCGGTGTGATTTTCTTGTGTGTTTTGTGCTTCAAACTCTACAAAGGTAACTTCAGATTCGTCAAATTCTTCAGCCATCATGGTGTTTTTTGAAGATAAAATGATGGCAAGTGAATGAAATTTGTATACATTGGAGAATTGAGGAATGTGATTGATGTGTGAAAGCAACGAAATTGAATCGTAGAAGGCACAGCATCATATATCGACATTATGTGTGCAATCATGTGCAATATTATAAAAGGGTTTTCTTATACTCTTAAAAGTCTTTTGCTTTAATTAATATACAGTTTTTATACCGAACACTTTGTCAAAACAATTCCCCCTAGAAAAACAACAAAACATATATAACATGTATAATTGTGTATCACTTTGTTATAATATAATCCGGTAATCTAGAAAATCATATAACATGTTGCATGCTCAAAATAATAATAATAAAAATAATAAGGCACACAAATATATCCGTCGGGAAACCCGTTTTAGGTAACGTTACCAATGGATTCTGTCGATTGATCGCAAAGGATGGTATCGCTAAGGGATTACCATTAGGTGTCATTGCGGGACAATCACGGCAAACCACCGGCGGATGTAGTGACAAGAGTGTTATCGACACATCTACGACGGATGTTCACTGTAGATCCAATCGATGGATTATTTGTCCAGAACCGATTGGTATTATTAATGGTTTAAATGTAAAATAATATTAAAAATATTTACAATTTTCTAAACTCAAATTATATAATAGCTTCTTGCAAATAAAAGATTATAAAATCTGCAATGATTGCTATAAAGTACATAGAGTTAATTACACTGTGATTTTCCCATATTGTTAGTTTGTTGCCTAAGTTTTGAAAATAACATTGGTTATCTTTTAATGTTCACAAGCAAGCAGGTAACATTGATGGTCAGTGGTGTATGTAAACTTTTCTTTTTAAAATTTTAGTCACTAAAGTACCCCTTATCTCTTAGCTGTAAAAACACTAAAGTACCCGTTATCTCTGTGTCATTCGTTTTTTTACGGCGAACTTAGGCGACACTCGGTTGTCTCAGGTCTTCTCCTCCTCAAAACAAGAACAAAATCAATAATACTGCATCCAAATTCAGATCACATTGGCACTTTAATGCATCACTGATCTCTGAATTAGATCCACGAAATTTTATATCTATATATAAAATTTAGACCAAGGTACTTGACATCCTGAATTTTGTAATCGAAATTTAAGATTTTGATTTCCGAAAGAGAAATCGAAGATGTGATTTGTCTCAATTTTTGTTAATAAAAGTACGAGTTAAATGCCCGGATAGTCCCTGTGGTTTGGCATTTTTTCACCTTTAGTCCATAACTTTTTAAAATTACCTCTATAGTCATCAACTTTTCAGTTTTCGTTCCCATATAGTCCCTGGCGCGGATGAAGGTTAGTTTTCTCATTTAAGTGGTGTGAAATTACTAAAATGCCCTTGCTATTAAAAATTAACAAATAAAAGATAACATCAAAGATTAAAAAATAAATGTGGGCCCCATCTAAATTATCACTCACCTCTTCTTCATCCCAACACCCCTGCAACCGCCTATCTCCACCATCATCTTCAACCTCATCCACTGCCACCATCACCCTTCTAACTGTAACCCAAGACTAATCAGGCACCTCCATCGTCACAAATTGCGGTAGTTTACAAGCTTTTATAACTTTACGGAACTTCACAGACTGAAAAGGGGCAAATTATACATTGGATAATGATATTTCTTGAATCCTATCAATCATATAACTTTGTGACTTGTAGAAGTCTCCGCTTGCTTGCTTGGCACCTTCTTTCCTTCTTGTAAACAAATTCAGTACAAAGACTTTCAACAGAAATCCAAATTTACATAACACACCTCATTATTATCTTCATAAATTAATCACAACCAAACAATGGTGTTTCACTTCTGAAGTTTTTCGATCGAATACAAAACCAGAACTCACATAACTACAAAATCATCTTCCACCGGATCATTCCGCACAGCCGTACCGAGTTTCCCTGCAACAAGATCATCACAAGTCTCAAATTCGAAAAATAACGATGGGGCTTTTTGGGATGCTACCGGTGGTCGGTGGCACTGGTAAAACAGTTGAGACAGATAAGGGCGGTATAACAACCCTCCTAAAATATTTCCGACACTCTTAAAATTATTAGAACACCCCAATACGCCCTAAAATACACCCCGTATACGAGAAATAGACCCTAAATACTTTAATTTTACAAAACTAAAATAAAAACAATTTTTAATGGTCACAGGCGGGCCGCGACAGAGCCATCAAAGGCTTACGCGGGGCGCAAGTGCTTGGCTATGGGCCGCACCCTGAGCCGCCACGTGTCCTCACTCGTGTTGAACCTACCCCATGACTGGTCCAAGCTAGGCCCTACTGTGCCTATGTCGCGGGCCACGAAGGCCCTGTCTTCTGTAGTCGCGGGGCGCGAGAAAAGGGCCGGACACCCCAATAAAAGGGGGGCCATTGGCCTTCAGTCCCAAATCACTCATTCTCTCGATCTCTCTCTAAATTTCTGAAAATAATAATAGTAATACCAGGCATTATACACCCTAATTAGCGAAGCTCTGTCTCGTTGTAAGTATTTTAACCCCCGGTTACGTATTGGATACGCTGCCCGATTGATCTAGTGCTCCGTAACGCCTATCAAGGCTTTGCCCGACGTAGTCGTTGGAGTTTCTGTCTCGGGGTGGGTATAATTAATATAAATTGGATTATTATACTAACACGTGTGCATTGTTTAATTAATAGATTATAACCAGGAAATCACAAGAAAAATAACTAAAGTAGCAATGTGAGTAATCTCCTTTTTGTAAACTATTTTTACAAAACCTTAATTATTTTAAATTATAATTAGCAGTGATTGAGTCTTTGTAATTCTTCAATTACTTCCGGTATGTTAGGACAAAATGTTGAACACGTTACCATTGGACAATGAGATAGCCAATGTGTAATATGACCCATCAGTCAGGATTGACAGTACTGAATGAGTAATTGTGTAGATATAAACATTGTAATCGCTCTCAATATTGTGAAATGATAAAACCTGTTTTGATTAAATTGTGATTCACTCACCAGTATTTCCCACTGACAAAATGTTTTTAAACGCGTTTCAGGTAACAAAATGTGAAAGCCAATTAGAAGTCAGCTGGACAGCACCGAAGGCTTGGAAAAGTGGCTATAAAAGTTAACTAAATAAAGAAGATGTTTTTATTCAATAAATTAGGGTTTATCCCTATAAACATGATGTAATAGAAACTTGGGAATTTCCCATGTGTTTAATATTATAAAAATGTGGTATTTTACTCTGATAAAATATTTCCTAACTACGGTTCTGCTGTAAATTCCGCTGCCAAATTGATAAACACCGATACCACTAAATCTGAGTTTGCGGCCGCCCGCTCCCAGGTAATTAGGGGACGGGGGTTGCGACAGGCGATGTTTGTTTCGGGTTTTCAGTGTTGTTTCTGTTGGCCGGAATTATTGTTTCTCGTCGGAAGTTTGTAGAGTACAGAGGGAGAGTGTGAGGGAGGGTTGTGATGGCGTTGCAAGCAGGCCGATTCCTATTTATAGAGGAAAGAGGCGGTGGAGAACACCTTGTTGGCGGTGGCCTGCAGGCGGCGGTTGTAGGTGAGTAAGGTCGGCGACGATAGGGGGCGACGTGCGGCGGTGTGCGACTAGGTCAAAAGTCACGCCACCATCTTCAAGTTGAGTTGCAGGTGTAAGGTTGTCTGTAAGTATTATTTAAGATATTAATTAATACTAATTATATTTCTTTTAACTTTTTAGTTACTAATTTGACAGTAAGGGTATTTTTGTCATTTCACACACACCTAACACCAAAAACTAACCCTCATCCACGCTAGGGACTATTCGGGAACGAAATTCAAAAAATTAGGGACTATAGGTGTAATTTTAAAAAGTTAGGGATTAAAGGTGAAAAATGGACAAAACACAGGGACTATCCGAGCATTTTTCTTTAAAAGTACACACTTGATTTTGCAAACATAATCACATGTGTTAATTGATAAACATGTAAAAAAGTGGCTAGGGTTTATTCAATATAAAAGTGAATTATTACAAATGAAAGGGAAATAAACATTATATAGCCATGCTACAGGCTTATTAGCTAGCAGACCGAAGCCCAAAGTAAACTTTTTTTTTGAACGACAATTAAATCACTGGATAAGCATCCTAGGATACTCTCAATCGAACAAACGCACCCCCTCCTCCATAACAGTCAGAGTTGGATGTATACCCGAGCAACCAAGCCACCAGTTTCGAGGAAAACCCGCCCGCCCGAAGGCCCACTGTGGTAAAACCCGGTTCGGCTTGGTTTCGAACTGACGACCTCCAAAGAGGCCTAGTTGTAAACTTCATTCCCCCACCAATGTTCTTCAGAGTGATTCTAGTAGGAGTTGAACTTAGGACCTCAAAGAAAGAAACCAAATGACTAACCACTAGACCAACTTGTCAAAACCACAAAGTAAACTAATCTTCTTTATTATGCTAACAACATGAACTTGCGATCTTCCTCTAATTTCGATATAAATACATAGGCCATTTTGTAATATGAATATAACTAGTATTAAACACCCCCCGCGTTGCGGCGGGGGCGAGCACTAATGCCACACTACTGTCGGCGACCACCGACACTGAAGTTGCGGTGTTAATGCGAAGAAATTAAACCGAAACGTCGAAACGTAAAACATATAATAAAATAACTAAGTTGATCTAGGACTCGCGCGTTACGATGAACCAGCGTCATTTTTTTTTCTCGTTTGACATGTTCGTCGTAATCTATATATAATGCATAAATTACAAAAACCATTGCATCAATGTGTTGCAAATTATATTTATACAAAATTTTGGCTAAATTAATTAGATTATTATAAATAATAATACTTTACAAATAAAACAACACAACTTTGAATGGATCAAACCGAATGAATATGGTAAGATAATGAAACCATTATTTGATTAGGGTACAACCACTTAAGTACAATTTACAACCATGCATGCATACAAAACAGATTGAATTTGGTAAGGTAATGAAACAATTAGTATTTGATTAAGATACAACCACTTAAGCACAACTTACAACCTATATTTGATTAAGGTACAACTATTTAAGCACAACTTACCACCAAATATGCACACAAATATTTAAAATTAATAGTATATAAATAAACCAAATTGGCTTAAAATAAAACCCATACATGCATTAACAAATAACAAAGCATAGTGTACAACTATCATTGCACAAATATTTTCAAAATTGATATTATATAAATAGTAAACAACAGTTCTATATCTTGTGATTTACACTAACTAACACTTTTACATCATAGTTTCAAAATTCGTCAATTTAACACTTTGACGTTTCCTAAAGTAAATCCATCAATGTACCCTCTGATGTCTAAGAGCATTCTCATCCAATCCATCAAATTATACATACATTCCACTAAAAAACAACTCCTATATCAATATTTTTTCACTAAAAACAAATATTTTTTCTCTCCTTTTCAATTAAATAATATTATCATTACATTTTTCTCTCTCCTTCACTGACAACCACTTTCAATATATATTAAAAAATTATACTGGTGAACAGTGTCCCCCCAAATATACAGATGAACAGTAACATTTTCTCTCTCCTCCACTCACAACCATTTTTTATACCCTTTATAATATAAAAACTACCCCTCACATATTTTGATGGTTTGGATGTGAATGCTCTAAGACATCATCTTTCTGTTAGGTTGAATATGAAATGACATTTGTACCCTTTGATTTTACAACCATTTGTTATCTACTAAGCGACACTTTAAGTCCCTCTGTTCTATAACAATTTTCCGGTGACGGTTAAGTTTTTCCTCCAAACTGAAAACAACCCAAAACACCAAAAGGATAACCACGATACCTATTTCACTTTGTTAGTAACTTTTAGCCACATTTTTACGTACGTAAAACCTCTCTTAGAACTCGAAACAGTTACCCTGTCAACCTATAACTCTGGTGAACATAATGTAAACCAAATGAGTAATTGGATATTTCAAGCCATTGAAACTATATACTCTAAAACCAATGTTTGAATTTATATGAATCTGTCAATTGCAGCTAGATACGCTCCACTTGCGGTATGCGCATATAATGTGTATATATATATATGTGTGGGCCCTAGGGTGGTAAAAGTGAAAGTGCACTAGTTTTAACGTCATTTTACTAATTTGGTGAAAATAACGTTAAAAAATGGGGTACGGTTAATCATGCATCATGTGGTGGCGTTGATAGCCGAAGGGCAAGGGGGTACATGCACTAACCGGCCTTTGTTGAGTGTCATGTGCGTTATGTACAAGGCTTGATGCAAAACTGCTATCGAGCCGGGGGTCTCACTAGAAGCATCCTCTTTATTCCTACGGGGTAGAGCTAAAACTGTCTACATCTTACCCTTCTCAGACACTATCTTAGCTTTGCTATTGGTGATAATATGATGATGATGATGATGTCAATAGCAGCTAGACTAGTAGCAGGGCTGGCTCTTGGGCTAGCCAACCCGTGCCAAGCCCAATGTCCAAATTTTCAAAGGGCCCGGATGGTCTTTATAAGCTTTTATATAATTATTAAATTATATATTTAGTTGTTCATCCGTTTATTATGCAAAAAGTGTTGGTGGTGTAGTGGAAAAAAACATATCAATATAATTTAAAGGTCCCAAGTTCTAGTCTTGGCTCCACCACTAAGGTTTATTTGTTTTTAATTCATTTCCCCATAACCACAATTTTGGGCCCAATTTTTTTATCGTCCGATGCCTAAATATTTTCGAGAGTTTTTAGGGATGGCTCTGACTAGTAGACTTCTTTAACATCTATGGGTTTTAAAGAGTAAATTGCCATTTTAGTCCCTGAGTTTTTTGTCCAAATTGTTATTTTAGTCCAAATAGTTTTTTTGCTCCTTTGGGTCCCTGACTTTTCCTTTTTCTTGCCATTTTGATCACATTGCCTAACTTAGTCTAAAAACCAGGTTATAGTCAGGGGTATTTTTGGCATTAAGTTATTATGAGATTTATAAATTATGTTGTAAACTACCCCTGTTTTCACTGCACAACAGTTATGCCAAAAATACCCCTGTTTATAACCAGATTTTTAGACTGAGTTAGGCAATATGATCAAAATAACAAGAAAATGGAAAAGTCAGAGACCTAGAGAAGAAAAAAACTATTTGGACTAAAATGACAATTTAGACTAAACCTCAAGGACTAAAATGACAATTTACTCTATAATTTAACAACTTTTAGTCACCTTGGCAGTGGAGGACCAGTTTGATAAGGGTTGCTCAGCACTTCGTTTTTTCCTATTTGAAATGATGTTTCTTGTGTTACTGTAGAATATTTTCATTATGTTACTAAGAGCATCCCCAATAAGAGGTATTTTTTCTTGTTTATAAGGGTGTCTAGTTGGCACTTGCCCAACCAATCCCCTTATTTCTCTCTCTTGCCCTACTCACACAACACAAAAACATATATTATCTCTCCTCTCTTCTACATCACACTCACATAACCTTCTTCTCTCCATTTTTTCTCATTTTTCTTCACATACATCACCACACTCTCTGCTCCACCTCACATCCTCTCTCATCCACATCACTTTCTCTCTATTTAAAAACATCAAAAAACCTCTCTATTGTGGATGCTCTAAATCAACAATAAGGGAATATGTTGGTGTTTTTAGGGAGAGAGAAAGTGATGTGGAGGAGAGAGGGTGTGAAGATGTTGGTGATCAATGAGAAAAAATGAAAGGGTGTGAGTTATGTGAGTGTAGAGAGGAGAGAGGAGAGATGAGAGAGAGAAGAAATGTGTTTGTGAGAGGGGCAAGTGAGAGAAAGAAGATGATTGGTTGGGCATGTGCCAATTAGACACCCTCAAAAATGAGAAAAAATACCCTTTATTGGGATGCTCTAAGATAAATTTAAGCGGGTAGAGAACATGAACTAAAAATCATTAATCTGTTGTGATAAATGAAAAGGTTTTGTCAAAGTTCTGGAATATCATATTTGCTTGCAGTTAATGTTAATGGAACTTTTATTGGACTACATAAATGAAAAAGCAAATATATAATGAGGTGGTTGGAGGAAGGGTGGTTGCCGGTGGTGAGAGGGGACTGGTGTGGTGTGGTGTGGTGTCGTCTGGTGTGGTGAAGACGAGTTGCAGGTGCTCCGGTGGTCGGAATAGTTCGCATGAGTTGTAGTGAAGTGTAAGTGTGCATGAGAGGGTGTAAAACCGAACGGGCTAAGAAAATAGATGGGTAACTGATCTCATTAAGTAAAGTTGGCGAAATGACCATTTTACCCTTTGACCGTTAGTGGGTAATGGTTGAAATGGACGGTGATTAGGTACAGGGTGTAACATTGATGCAATTTGGAAATGTGGGGGACTAGAACAAACGAATTTTGAAAATAGGGTGTAAAAGTGCCTATTGGTGTAAAACTGCATAAAATTGGAATTGGACAAGCACTTAATAGGTTATTCAGTTAAAAAGAAACCGAATCCAACATTTTGTAACGCCAATATCAGAACCAAATAATCAAATTACTTATTTGGTTTGGGTTATAATAAAATCGAATAACCATATTGCTTATTCAATTCGGTTTTTCAGTTACGGTGTATACTGCTTTTCATATTAATCGGTTTCTAATCGAATAATAATTAATATAGGTAAACTACATGGACCGTCAATGTAATTAACTCGACTATTATACTTTGACTGTGGGGATGGTGGTTTAGTCATGGATTGCCACATAGGACATAATTCACGTGGTACCCCCTTCTCAATCCATGCGTGGTGAGCATGGATATTTCCATGCCGACCACGAGCCTACTTACACATATTTGGTCCATTGCTTCAACAACGGCCCATGATCTCTTAACACATAATCTTTTGGAGCCCACTTAACTAACTGTTCAGCCCATTGGTTAACTAAAGCCCCATAGATTTCGGTTTTTGTTTTCTCTTTCTGCACTGCGTAGATGAAACTAAAAGTCCGAATTCTTTTCTTTCGTTATGATTCTTATTTTTATAATCAAGATATTTTGGTTTAGACTAATTTAGGTTATCAATTATAGTCCACAAGTGCTCAACAATCGTTTATAACATGAGAGTGAACTATGAGCATTTAATTATCTCTTGTTTTGCTTAATAGTATTGCTTTAGGTCGCTTTAACCTACCAAATGTAAAAAAACAAATAAAAGTAATTTATTTTATAATAATATAGATGCGCTTCTTAAATAAATAAAACCAAATAAAGTATACAAAAGTGCACCGATTAGTGAGTAGAGAAACTGGAAAATGAAACCATACCCGAAAATACCTAACCGATTGAGAAATTAGTAGTTCGGTAATATATTTTATACCTTAATTAGTTTTATGATTCGATCGATCATATGTGTCCCGAAAACCAAATAACTAAACCAACCATTATTAAACTCAACTTTTGTAACCGTTTTCTATAACAAAAATATTATGTATCACGGTCTCCTCATTCTCAACAAAGTAATTTGCGTGCTTAGTTTTTTGCTTAAATCAACTAAAACAGTTTTATTCTAGTTTAATTATAAGATGAATAAACTAACTTTTGAAAAAACTGATTAGTAAGTCAAATATCTTTACATGTGTCCATATAAAAATTACTACATATGCTTTAAGGGAAACTGAAGTCTATCGTGTCCTCGGATACGAATGATTGACAATGGATTTAATGGTCCTCAACTAATCGTTTCGGTATCCCGTGAATATTCAGCCCTTTGCCAATTTGGGTCGGGGGTGTTGTTTGGCCTTTTGCCCGTTTGGGTCGGAGGTGTGTCGTTAATGAAGTTTAATTTTCAAAAAAAAAAAAAAAAATCGTTTCGGTGCAATTATTATATATATAATTTATGAACTTTTTACCTACATTTTTGTTCTTTTGTGATTTTTTTTTGAGTAAATTTCAAAGTTCGTCCTTTATGTATGTCTAATATATCAAAGTATGTCCTTTGTCTTTAATAACCACAGAAAACATCCTTAATGTTTGAAAAACCAATCAGGTTATGTCCTTTACCCTAAACCTTGTTTGTTTTCCCAGTTAAATCAGGTCATGTGAGAAGCACATGAGGGTATATTGGTCTTTACCTTAATACTAGAAAAATAAAATTATAAAAAATTCAAATCTTCTTTCTCTTAACTATAAGCTTCATAATCTGCACATTATATCTTCAAAACTTCAAACAAAACCCAGATCTTCAAAACAAAAGAAAAAAATATTCAAAACTTCAAAACCCGGATATTCAAAACCCAGATTATCATCAACATTATCATCAATAACCCATGAACAAAAAACCCCAATTTCTTACAACTCACCAAAATTAGGGCAACAAAGTGGTTTATTGAGATCTAACAATCCTACCACCACCACAACCTACCTGCCGCCACCACCGCCACCACGACCCACCTGTCGCCGCCATCACCGCCACCACGACCCACCTGTTGCCAGTTTTCCTTACAATCCGCCATGAAAACCGATCCTGAAGCTTTCATCTTCAACCCTAAACACAACTCACAACAAGTTCTCCAAATCCTCAAAGCTCTCAACGAACAATTCGAAGAACGAATGGCTCGAGGTTTTGATCGAGATCTACAGGATTCGATCCTTAGATCGAAGGTGTTCAACGAACTTGAATCGATTTTGTGCGATTCAACAAGTAAAGGTAAAGGTAAGTACTCGAACCACTCGAAGAATGTTCGAGAAGCTGCAGCGTTTGCGATCTCTCTCTCTCTCTGGAGAAACTGGAACCACCGCCGCCGGTCAAGTTTTAATCGGAGAAACTGGAACCACCGCCGCCGTAGACGACGGCACCGGCTCCGCCGGTTCTCTCTCTCTTTCCTGCCTCCTCTTCTGCTCGATCTCTCTCTCTCTCTCTCTCTTGAATATGCCAGGTTGTGGTGGTGGCCGATTAAGTATCGAGAGAGGGAAGGGGAAATCAGACAAGGTGTGGGTGTGGTTGTGAGTTGAAGTAGATTGTTTTAGGGTTTTCTAACAAAGAAATGAAGAAGAAGAAGGGAGAGTTGTGTGCGTGTATATTATCTGTGTTTTAAAAAATGGTGGAGTTTAGGGTTTTTATTAAGGTAAAGACCAATATACCCTCATGTGCTTCTCACATGACCTGATTTAACTGGGAAAACAAACAAGGTTTAGGGTAAAGGACATAACCTGATTGGTTTTTCAAACATTAAGGATGTTTTCTGAGGTTATTAAAGACAAAGGACATACTTTGATATATTAGACATACATAAAGGACGAACTTTGAAATTTACTCTTTTTTTTTTCATTTTTCATTTTTTTTCTATTTTTTTGGTTTTTGTGTTTCTTTTTTATGTTTCAATTAAACTTAGTGTTGTAGATGTAACAAAACGAACAGTGTAATATTGACCGAACAACGTCAGTATCGGAATTGATATTTGTTTCGATCGATGTAAACACATCTCGGTATTTTTTTTGGTCGAATCATGATTTTTTTGTTTCTCTTTCAGTAAGGGGCTGTTTGGCAACTTCTGAAAGGTTAAGTGCTGAACCAGTAAAATGTCTGAACCATTAAGTGCTGAACCAGTAAAATGTCTGAATCATTAAGAGCCAGTATAATGGTTAACCATTCAGGGGCAAATATCTGACCAATTCAGAATAGAGGTCTTAACCATTCTAACCATTTAGACTCAGTATAATGGTTAACCATTCAGAGGCAAATGTCTAAATTATTCTGATATTTGCTCGCGAAACAAACAGTCTGAACCAACAAGAGGTCTCAACCATTAAGAGCCTCATTAGGAAGCAAACAAACAGCCCCTAAGTGTCGGTATCCTAATGAATCGAACCAATATCAAACGAATTCCTGCCATTAACGTTATTTTTACTATTGCTCCTATGCTTCCATTAAAAATTGGGTCGCCCCGCCGCAGAGCGCGGGTGTAACCCACTAGTTAGTTAAATAAAAATAGGGTAAGATTAGTGTAAAAATGTCATTTTTCCTATAAAGTGTAGAAAGTCTATATCGGTATGGTGTTTTAAATTTTAGATATGACGTTTTATATTCTTTTTATATGGTATAACCTAGAAAAACATCAAACACAACAATTTATAACACAATCATATGTATTATATTATAGACATTTAATTTAAAACACACTGAATAAACTTTTTGCATGATGTTTTAGATTTTATGTCTAGAATACATTTAATTGTGTTTTAAATTGTTAAGTTTGATATTTTTTCTATATAATAAATGATTATAAAATATCATACCGAAAATTTAAAGCACTATGCCTACATAGACTTTCTTACACTTTGTATGAAACATGCTAGTTTTACAAGAACCCTTACCTAGGCATAAATATTATCAACAAGCTTTGCTTTGTAATTTTCTTCTAAAATATTACCAACTGGTTAATATATCTGTTATCCAATACATAAATAAATAGTACACTTAAAGATAGAAGGTAGTTACAAAAATTAAAGAGGGTTTGCTGCGTTTCATCACTGTGTTGGGTAGGTTATACAAGAAGTCAAACACATTAATGATCATAAATTGGTTGTATAATTGAACAAGTCAATCGTAACATATAGAAGGACAATGAAGAGTGCAATGTGTTATGAGCTGGATTTAGCCATAAATACAAGCCGGTGATGGTGATTTGAGATTTGACTTTTGTTGGTAGACAAAGTTGGATTTGAAGATTATTTGTTTGAAGTCAATCGTAAATGCAGAGAGATCTTGATAAGGTGACTCTCAACAACTCTAAGGATAGGTGGGTCTGGAATGAAGACAGCAAAGATGGTTTTTCGGTGAAGGCTGTCAAAAAGACCTTGATTGCCGAAAGAGGAAATAGTCAGCTTCCTAATTTCGATTGGTGTAAATGGGTGCCTATTAAATGCAACATTGTGGCTTGGAGAGGTAACTTGGATAGACTTGCTACGAGAGTGAACTTAAGAAGAAGGAATGTGGACATTATATCTATTATGTGCCCTTTTTGCAACGAGTTTGAGGAAACGGTGGAGCATCTTTTTTCTGCATGTTCAGTAGCGATTCGAGTTTGGGCGGAGATCAGTGTTTGGAAGTTGAGTTTCAGCAGGATAAGGGTAAAGATTTGTATTGATAGGTCTAACGATATCCCAGCTTGCCAATATGCGATCCAATTCCTCTTGTAATGGCAGCTCCTCGACTTGTTTAGAGTCTTCCCCAATTTCCATTTCTACTTGCTTAGAACTTTCCTCAATCTCTATTCTTTTTCCGTTATCCAATGGTTGCTCCATTTTGGCAATTTTCCTAGTTGCTGGTTTCCTCCTGCGTACACACCTCCAGCCCACAAATCTTCTTGTTTTCTTTGGATTTGGTTTCTCCGGAGGTTGGGCTTGAAATTCCATAGGTTCCTCCATGCCGGCACAATAACCGGTAAAGTCTCTGAAAACTTCCACATTAACAGGATAGAGATTGAGATTCTAAAGAGCTTCAGACAACTCATTCATGCTATTTAGCAGATATGAAAAAACACAAAAATTGTAAATTGAATTTTTACATAATCACAGAAAAGGTAATTAGAAAAATTAAGTATATAAAAATGTGAAATATTGCGATTTATATATAATTTACAAATTTACAACTGAAATTTAAAAGATACTAGGGATTGTATATTTTATTTTAGTCTATCTTTTATTACTAAGTTAAAAGTTTCTGGCTTATAGATAATATAAGTGCTAGTACTGAGTCAAGGTTTTGCCAGTTTAACTTAATTAAAAGTTACTGCTGTAGTGGCTAACATATAGAGATTTGCCCATTGTTCGTCTAATTCATCTTCCCATGGTGGGTTATTGCCTATTTCCTGAGTTTCCTTATTTATCACTCCTTTTGTCTATGACTTCTTTATTTTCTCTTGACTTTTTCTAATAATCCAACTTCTTTTATTAGGGGTAAGTGGTTTCTCAAACTGTGCCTTACGAACAAATATTCCTTCCTCAGTATCTGCTGAGTATTTTGAGGAATTTGATTGAGATGAAGTTCCCTTATCTTTTGGTGAACTATCTAATTGACGATAGATGTACGAAAGTCTTTGCTTACTCATACTGTAACTGACAAGTAGTCAGTTAACAAAACACGTAATCACAAGATGGAAATCAGTAAAATTAAGTATTTCTAAATACGTAATTGGCTTAAATCAGTGGCTCTGATACCACATTTTCCTGTCACGGCCCCAGCCCCGGTTTTACCCGGTCAGGAGCCGCGGGACAGGAACCCGTGGTATTTATTAAATGAAGCGACAACGGAAGTTTTAACAGGATCTTTTAAAACTTGAAATGCCCGATTATTTTATTCCATAAATCGGGATAAACCCCGTGATTTACAATAGAGGAATTTTACGAGGAAATTCCCTGATTTATAAAACATGTTTATTCATTTTATTGAGCCACCTCTTCAAGCTTGTTAGTGCTCCGTAGCACGTTTTCCTTGATTTACAGCAGGTCGCCTGAAACATGTTTTAGAATATTTTATCAGCGGGGAAATACTGGTGAGTCACTCAAATTTGATAAAACGACACATAGTTATAAATTACAACATAAGAGCGATTACAATGGCTTTTATCTTATTTTTATCTGGCGCCGTGTCACCTGGTGATGATGGTCATCCCACTATTGGGTCCTTCCCCAAGTAGTGACGATTATCACTGTTAGGATTTATTAGCCTAACTGTGAGAAATTAGTAATGCGCACAATACCCCACTAGCCAGTGATTAAGATAACCATGACTTAATCCCTGTAATTATAACCTTTGAATATAACTTGTAGTATTGTAAAATATTATTGATAAAAAGAGAATGACTCACATTGCAGATTTAAACGGGCAGAGTTTAGCCTACTGATTAGCCTTGTAACCTAATTTAAATAACAATGCACACGAACTAGGTCAGTAACTAATACAACATTTACGATAACTCACGAGATAAAACCCTCACAACGAATGACAAGGTGCTATACTTAAACATCCGTCGAATTCACGACTAATGACAAAGTATGGCCCTAGTGTGGGCAGCACCTAAACATCCATTGGATAGTTTCAATCGATCGGACATTGAATCGTAGCAGCGATCGAGTTAATACCCTGTATCGTAGTAGTGCCTCACTACCGTGATTGTATTTTACGAATTAGAGCAGTGTAACTTCGTTTTTGTGAAAAGATTTCGACACCAGTGGACTGCTCGTAACCTGCCCTATTTATAGCTGAATTTTGGGTCTTACGCGGCCCGCGTAAGATCCTTCAAGACCTTTACGCGGCCCGCGAGAGGGTCTAGTCGTAGATTAGGGCATCCGTGTCACTGATAGGCATGCCACGTGGACGACATGTGGACCTGAACGCTTATCTGGTCAAATTTAGAGTTGATGCGGCCCACGTAAGGGTCTGGTCATCCTTTACGCCGCCCGCGAGAGGACCAAAAATAAGATTTTCTTGATTGTTGATATGGATTAGGGTTTCAGGGGCCCGGGTTCTTACTTATGGGTCGTTTTGGGACAATTTTGAAGGTCCTTACAGTTTTCAAGGCCTCATAACTAATGTTTAAGATGGTTTTGATTATAAGTAAATGTTATGGGTCTCCGGATAGTATAGGTATGGATTTAACTTCGTGTTAGTGAAGGAAATCTATAGGTGAACGTGTTTAGGAATGAGTATGTATTTCAATATGTATAAAACTTATATTATGGAAAGTTGTGAATATGACATGTTAGTATAAATATATCAGAATAAAAGTGGTAAGCAGGAACTCGTAGGTATGTATGCGTGTATGAATGTATGCATGTATATAGATGTATATGATTGTATGTACGTATGTAGAAATGCATGCAGGTATGAATGTAAGTTGCTATGAATGTACGTAGGAATGGTTTCAATACGATTGAGTATTGACGATTACTAATGATGTGCCTTGAGATTTGAAATGTAATGCAGGTATGAGATCGTCAGGTTCATGAGGAATGGAAGCCGAACTTGGACAAAGAATTTAAAAGGATAATCGAATGAATCCAAGTTCATATTGTGGAGTGTTACAAGATTTTCAAATTATATAGTTTAATGTTATATGGTGATGTCAATGACTAATGGATAAGTTGTATATGATTTCCACAGGAATCACACGGATTTCCTCTACCACTAACGAAGATAAATGGGCGAAGATCAAGTTAAAAAGCAAGGATTGTACGGAAGAACGGTCACATAGTTTGAATTATGTAACATTTTAAAGTATACATTTAAGTGTAAATGTTATGAATTACTTCTAGAAAACGTATGACATTTTGTAATTGAGCCTTTACGTAAGTAATGTCGTTAATAAAGAAAGAAAATTTAAGGCTCGTTTTTCCGCTGCGTCGTTTTTAAGATGTTACGTGTTAGGGTGTTACAAGTTGGTATCAGAGCCCTGGCTTGAGGGAAATCAAGTATGAGGAGGTAAATACTTGAACTCAAACCTGTGTGCTCTTGTGACAAGGAACCCGTACAATCCGAGACTCGATCAAGATCTAAGGGTAGAAGCAAAGGTAAGTATGTACTTAAGTATGCATTTGAAGAAAACTAACAGTATGTTATGTGTAAGGTAAGCGTGATTGCTTGGAGAGGATGATCCGTGAATGTGGTCTAGGACCGGCACCAAGGCATGCATTAAGACATATTGACCCAGGTATGTAAATTTAACATGTGGGTGCATGTAATGGTAAAATCTATCAAGTGAAGGAAAATTTTAAATGAAATATAATAATAGAATGGTAAGGAAGATTTGAAAATGTTACACGTGCCAAAACCTTATTCTTCGGACATAAGGTGACGATTACACAAAGACACGAAACTAGTACGTGGATTGTGTACCTTGCCAGTACACAAGAAACATATGACATTCGTGAGACCGTGATAATTGTTACAGGTATGTCCGTTAGAATTAGGTAGTAGGTGGGCGTGAGGGTGAAGGGAAATGTAAGACTTTCAGGGATTTGAAAGTACCAAATACACATGAGAAGTATGAAAGAAAGATATGAATGATATGTTAGAATCCGCGAGACGGATTTGAAACACGAAAGGAATGAAAGATATGAATGATATGTTAGAATCCGAGAGACGGATTCGAAACATGAAAGGAATGAAAGATATGTTAGAATCCGTGAGACGGAATTCGAAACATGAAAGGAATGAAAGATATGAATGATATGTTAGAATCCGAGAGACGGATTCGAAACATAAAAGGGAATGAATGATAGAATGAAAAGTTTGAAATTCGTAAATAGGTACGAATCAAATAAGTAAGAATGAATGACAAGAATGAAAGGTTCAAAATTGTAAGTAATTACAGATCAAACGAGTAAATATTCTTTAAAAAGCGGATATTTTCCAAGTTATGTTTTGAATACATATATATGAATATAATTATGCTCATGAATTGTATGCAAGAATGGTTGAAAGAATAAATGGGTCATATGGGTCAGATGGTGATCGCCATTTGGACTCGGTATCTAATGTTTTGATCTGTTAAGTTTCATACGCATAGGTGAGCTTGATGAATGGGCACACAATGTCACTAATTGGAAAGAGAGGACCATCGTAAGTTATGAATAACAAATCAATGAATTTCGCTTACATTAGGTATGTAAAAATAAGGTTATACTTTTAATAGGAGTTTATCACTCGACTAGTGTAACAACTCTCACCAAAACTATTATTTATTATTATATTTGGTTCAATAGGAAACCCTAATTAAGATCCCCAAGTGATTCTGCATAAACCCTAAAATTTTCAGAACAATTGGAATCAGGATCAGGGCCCCTAAAACTCAGGGGGGGGGGGGGGGTAAACCCTAGTTGATTTTATCATCACAGTTTTACGTGTGATGCGAATTTTAACGAGCAACCAACTCACCTGAGCTACCTGGACACGAGGCTACCCTATGGTAGAGTGGTGTCCCTCGCGCCACGCGAGGGCGCCGTTTTCCAGGTATAAATAGGGGAGTCTGGCACTTGCAATTGTGCGTTAGTTCGACGTTCAAACTCAAAACGTATACTGAGATATCGTATAAACAGTCTTAAACCACACACTAGCACGAAACGCTGTCGCTACAACAGGGTAATAACTCGATCGCTGCTACGATTCAATGTCCGATCGATTGAAACTATCCAATGGATGTTTAAGTGCTGCCCACATTAGGGTTATGCTTTGTCATTCGTCGTGAATTCGATGGATGTTTAAGTATCGCACTTTGTCATTCATTGTGAGGGTTTAATCTCGTGAGTTATCGTAAATGCTGTATTAGTTACTAACTTAGTTTTGTGTGCATTGTTTTTAAACTAGGTTAACAAGGCTAATCCGTAGACTAGACTCTGCCCATATTAAATCTACAATGTGAGTCATTCTCTTTTTATCAAATTATTTCCAAAACCCTATTTATTTTCAAAGTTATAATTACAGGGATTAAGTCTTTGTAGTCACCAAATTACAGCCAGTATGTGGGGTTTTGTATACATTACTTGATAACCGTCACCATTGGACAACGAGTTAGCCAAGGGGTGATATGACCATAATCACAGACACCATTGGACAACGAGGTAGCCAATAGGTGGTCGAGTGATAAATACCGTGGGTAGATGGTTGATATGTATAAACATTGTAATCGCTCTTAATACTGTAAATTATAACAACGTGTTGTTTTAGTAAAAAGAATGATTCACCAGTATTTCTCTACTGACAAAACCTTTTTCAAACATGTTTCAGGTGATCTGTTGTGATCCAGCAAAAGTGCCTTAAAGCACTACAAGCTTAAGGAAGTGGCTCAATATAAATAAAGAAACATGTTTTGTCAAATAGGGGTTTCCCAGTGAAATCACCTTGATTGTAAATTACAGAGTTATTCTGATTTATGAAATAAAATAATCAGGCATTTTCAGTTTTAAAAAAATCCTGCTAAAATCTTCCGCTGTCAACTCAATTAAATAAAATACCACGGGATTTTCTGTCCCGCGGCTCCTGAACCGGGTCAAACCAGGTCGGGGGCCGTGACAGAAAAAGGTGGTATCAGAGCCACTGAGTTAAGCTAATTAAGTATTTGAGAAATACTTAATTTTCCTGATTGCCATTTTGTGATTATGTGTTTTATTAACTGACTACTTGTTAGTTACAGTATGGGTAAGCAAAAGCTTTCGAACATCTATCTTAAATTAGATAGTTCGCCAAAAGAGAAGGGAAGTTCATCCCAATCAAAATCCTCAAGATACTCAGTAGATACTGAGGTGGGAATATTTGTTCGTAAAGCCCATTATGAGGAACCACTTTCTCCTAATAAAAGAAGTTTGATTATTAGGAAAGGTCAAGAGAAAATAAGGAAATCTCAAATTAAAAAGATTCAGGAAACAAGCAATAACCCACCATGGGAAGATGAGTTAGATGAAAAATGGGCAGACCTTTATATGCTAGCCACTGTAGCAGTAAATGCAAATCTTTAAAATACCCTGACTCAGTATTAGCACCCTTATCATTTACAAGCCAGAAACTTTACCCAGTAAATAAATAAAGTTACAATAAACCTAGTATATTTTAATTATCAGTTGTTCTTTGTATTAAATTAATCACACGGTATGCAATAATACTTGAAGGATATTTGTGAAATTTTTTTATAAAATTTTAATTTAGCATTTTTGAATATATGCTAAACAGCATGAATAAGTTATCTGAAGCCCTTCAAAATCTCAATCTTTATCCGGTGAAAATAGAAGTTTCCAAAGACTTTACTGGTTATATACCCGATATAGAAGAACCTATGGAATTCAACGCTCCTCCCTTGGAGAAACAAAAGCCTAAGAAAAGGAGAAGATTTGTAGGTTGGAGACGTGTACGCAGGAGGAAACCAGCAACTAGGAGAGTTCCCAAAATAGAGAATCCCATAGATAAAGGGATAGGAATTGTGATCGAAGAAGGTTCTAGGCAAGTAGAAATGGAAATTGGGGAAGACTCTAAACAAGTCGAGGAGCTGCCATTATAAGAGGAATTGGATCGCATATTGGCAAGCTGTGATATCGTTAGACCTATCAATACAAATCTTTACCCTTATCCTGCTGAAAATCAACTTCCAATAAATTTGGAACCAGCTATCCCAGAACCTCTGATCCACACCCAACCTTTAGGAATGGATGAATGGTGGACCAACGACTGGCAGTTTCAAAACCTACTTAATAATCCTTATACTTTTTTCCCTCAGTTCGATCCAGAACCTATACCAAATCCACCAATGAGTAATGAAAATTTAGCTGAACTCCGTCATTTTGGCGAGGAACTAATGGATGCTGGGAATAGGATTCGGGAGATAGGTGGACAAATCTCTTGGAAGTACGACGAGAGGGAACATCGCTTTTGAAATGCCAACGGATTAGGGATAATGTGGTGGTAAAAGTTATGTTTGTATAATAATAATAATCCAAAATAAAACGTGTAAAGTAAACAATAAAACTTGTGTAAATTAATCAGTGTGTAAGAAAGCATATGCTAATATATAAAAATGAAAGTTGTGAAATTGACAATTTTGTTATATATTTGTTTACATGATTATATGCGATTGTTTGTTATATTAGTTGTCTCTTATTTTATACTAATCACTTATATATAAATTAATTATCAGATTGAAAACGCTAATAATGAACCAGTTAACGAGGTTAATCAATCTGAGCATCACCAGGAAGATCAATTTATGACTAAGCAAGATATAGAAAATATCGTTGCTCAAGGGATAGCCAATGCTATTCCAGCAATCCTTGCTGCTGCCCAGAAACCTGTTGAACCTCAACAAATTATTCCTAGTAAACGTACACAAGGCGACAATTTTAGTAATAGTGTAAACGGAGGCAACAACCATACTAATAACAACAATGATGAATTGCAAGCTCCACTCCTTAAGAAAATGAAAGCGGCAACACCTGGTTGCACTTATAAGGAGTTTCTTGCCTGTAAACCGGTTGAGTTTGTAGGAAATGAAGGAGCGACTGCCGCACTGCGTTAGGTAGAGAAAACCGAGGCAGTAATTGCAATCAGTAAATTTGCCGAGGAAGACAAAGTGATGTACACATCGCATTTGTTTAAAGAAGGGGCACTAGAATGGTGGAACACGGTACTTCAAGCCAAAGGAAGAAATGTGGCCTATGCCATGAACTGGGAAGAATTTAAAAGTTTGATGGAAAGAAAATTTTGTCCTGAGTATGAAAAGGAACAAATGGCGAATAAGTTCCTGAACCATCGGATGATGGGTATAGACTGTCAAGGGTATACTTCGACATTCTTCGAATATGCTAGAGTGGTACCAACGCTGGCTTCGCCAGAACCGGTACTCATTTCTCGCTATATTTTGGGATTAATTAGCGAAATCCGCAATATCGTTAAAGCTGCGAGACCTCGTACTATTGACGATGCGGTAGAATTAGCTAACACTCTAACTGACGAGCTAGTACGCACAAGACATGAAAATAGGAAAAAGGAACGGGCTAAGAAAATTACCCAAGGATTCGTGTGGGTAATAATAGCAACTTCAAGAAAAGAGGAACGAGGCAATCCTCAACTCCGCCATTCTGCAGGAATTGCAGAAAGAAACATTTTGGAAAATGCAATGTAACCTGCAACTTTTGCAAAGTTGTAGGACATCGTGAAGAAGACTGCAGAAAGAAAACCCGGATCTGCTATAACTGTGGAGAAGCTGGGCATTTCAAAACCGAATGTCCTAAATTGGCCAAACCAGCAGACAACAAAGCCAAGACGGCCGACGAAGCTACTAAAAAGAATGCTAGAGCATTCCAGCTAACCACTCAAGAAGCATAACTCATTTCAGATGTGATAGCTGGTACGTTCTTAGTTCACAATATTTACGCAAAAGTATTATTTGACTCTGGTGCGAACCAAAGTTTTATAAATACTTCATTCTGCCAAGCTCTTAATTTACCCTTAACCAACCTTAGGCAGATTTTTACAGTCGAAATGGCAGATGGGAATTCTGTTAAAATAGATAAGGTTTGAGAGAAGGAAATATAGAAATTTCAGGTCATAAATTCTCTGCAAACCTGTTACCTATGAAATTAGCTGGGTTCGATGTTGTGTTAGGAATGGATTGGTTAGTAACCAACCATGCTCGAATCCTTTATGATAAGAATTCAATAGAGATTCAGGCACCCACCGGAGAAGTAATCATGATTACAGGAGATAAGCCACGTAAACCCATGAAGTTCATTTCAGTAATGAAAGTTGCTAGTTATGAACGAAAACAAGGAGTAGTGTATATGATTTCCGTAATCATTAACACTAAAGGTAAGGAAATTAAGGAAATTCCAGTAGTATCAGAATACCCGGATGTCTTTCCGGAAGAACTACCTGGATTACCACCCAACAGGGAAGTAGAATTTAGGATTCATCAAATTCCTGGAACTATACCGATAGCCAAGGCACCTTATCGGTTAGCGCCTACTGAAATGCTAGAACTGAAAAAGCAATTAGATGAATTACTAAATAAAGGATTCATACAACCTAGTTCATCCCCGTGGGGAGCACCAGTGTTGTTTGTAAAGAAAAAGGACGGTTCGATGAGAATGTGTATCGATTATAGGGAATTGAATAAGGTTACAATTAAGAATCGATACACATTACCTAGGATTGATGATCTTTTTTGATCAACTTCAAGGAGCTAGATACTTTTCTAAGATAGATTTACGCTCCGGATATCATCAATTAAAGGTACAAGAAGAAGACATACCTAAAACTTCTTTCAGAACTAGGTATGGTCATTATGAGTTTACAGTCATGCCCTTTGGGTTAACAAATGCTCCTGCAACATTTATGGACATGATGAATAGAATTTGTAAACCATATTTGGATAAATTTGTAATTGTCTTCATCGACGATATACTTATTTATTCCAAAAGTCAAGACGAGCATTGTCAGTACTTGCATGCACTCTTAACTTTGTTAAGAAGGGAGTAGCTTGTTGGACCGTGTTGAGACCCTAAACAGTCAGTATAAGGTAGTTCATCATTGAATACAGAGGCGGAATCAAAGTAAACAATGTCACACAACTATCTCCTCTTAATTTCCTCTTTATAAACACTTTCTGAGTCAAATACAATGATTTCTGATAGAATTTCTGCAGCACCTCGACTCTGATTTCGCTCCAATTGTTACAAATGACAACAACCTTCACCTATTTATAGGACTTCTGATTTCGCTCCTAATGACATATTCGTTTGGAGCGGAATCACCTAAATACACTCTGGAGCGGAATCACATACTATAATATCTAGGAGCGGAATCACAAAGTTGCTGTTTGGAGCGGAATTACAAGATTAACCTGATTTCGCTCCTAATGACATAAATTTCATTTGGAGCGGAATTACACTCTAATATCCACTTTTTCATATCCAAGCTCCAATCTAACCTATCTAGACCTAAGACTCAATAAAGACGTAGTCATCAGACATTCAGTGCATCAACAGACTCCCCCTTGGATGTTGACGAAGTCTTTGGCATTGAGTCTTCAGTCTTGGTCTCTTTCCAACTATTTCTTCTCATTGCAAAAAATCTTTCTTCACACAAGTTTAGAAACTCAATCTAGCTCCATCTTCAATCTCCCTTTTGATTGTTGATCCAGAATCCTGACTCCCCCTTTCACAGACTCCCCCTCTCGGTAGACTAGGGCTCTAATTCTGGTTCAAGCTTTTTGCATTATCATTGCCATGGGAATTCCTGTTACCTGCATAAACTCTACCCAAAACTAAGATATATGACAGTAATAGTTTCAATTCAAAACTTACCATTTAACCTACAGTGTTAGAAATCCACTTAAGTATTCAGGTCCAAGTTAATGACCCTGATTACTCAATTAATCTACCAAGTCCAATTTAATGACCTTGGTTGATCAGAGATAATTCACACTGACATTTGAAAACAAATAAGTTCACGCATTTCTGAAAATTACAAGTTTCAAATTAATGAACTTGCTTTAACTTTTCAACATCTCAAACTTATCAAGATTAGCTAACGACTCATTCTCCAGTCCAGAAATCTCCTACATCTGCTTTCAATCTTTCGAATCCGAAGATCAACTCTCCACTTTGGTTTGTCAAAAATAAAGCAGAAATGAAAAATCATTTTGGATTTTTAATAAAGCTTCTAAACTAGGAATGAAATACAGAACTAAAATGCAATGAAAGTAAACTATTTACAAACATATTTTTGATGAGCGTGTTAGGGAATCATATCAGCTATTCGACAAATCACAAGTACCGTTAAGCTTCAATTTCATACACAGAATTAAACAATTCGCTTAGATTGTCGATATACTGATCCACTTAAATTTTCACACAATTTTCAATTTATCCAGGATACGGATTTAGTGTTTTAAAGACTTAAACTTATACGTGTGTCCCACCTCTTGAATATACTCCCGTATCCAGATCCCAATATTTAGTCTTACAGGTAATTATAACACATATGATATCTGTAAGGGGTTAATAAATTATGAAGAATCATGAGAGCTCAGGTCAGAACTACCGTTCAGCAGAGAGATCATGACACAACTTTTGGGTGTGTCCCCTTTCGAGGATCTTTTTACAACAGCATTGCTAAGCAATTTTATTGTCTTATCATATATGCTGAGGGTGATGCTATGTTTCAAGCATTGCAGAAAGTATTATTCAAGGACTAGGTCAGAACTTCCATTCAGCAGAAGTCCCGGAATAATACCCCAGATATCACTGAGTATAAAAACCTAGTATATCAGAAAAAGGAATCTTTCAAACAAGATTTCGTGGGTTACCCATATATCCAAGTAGTGTTCCCCACGAAATAAGCAAGTAAAGATTTAAGTTTATATCCCGAACAAACCTACTAAATGTGCAAAAACCTATCGGCATATCATCAGCGAGACTGTTTAATGCATTTAAACATTCCATTTCTTTAGCATACCGTGACTGTCAAGCCGATGTACTATCATTTTCCCTTTTTACACAAGCTCTTTTTCAATTTTCTGTTGTTTTTGGATTTTGAAAATATCTCATGTTTTTGTATTTTTGTCATTTTTTATTGTTTTTGTATTTTTTGAAATATTTACCCTATACTCCCCCTAAATACCAAAACAGGTAAAAAATCGACAAACCATTGCAGATTGCTTCTCAACATCATCTACAATGTCTCCTTCATCAACGCCAATGATCTCCTCCAACACCGATAAAAGCTTCATACCATTCAGTTTTAGCAAATATTGAAAATGTGTTTTATCAAATGCTTTGGTATGTAAATCAACTTTTTGATCATCAGTGTGGATTTTCTCAATTCGTATCAACTTCTTCTCATAACAATCGCGAATGAAGTGATGACGAATCTCAATATGTTTCGTTTTAGCGTGATGAACTGGATTTTTAGTAATGTTAATTGCTGCCTCATTATCAACAAAGATAGGGGTGTTTAGAAATTGCAAACCATAGTCGCGCGTCTGTTGCTGGATCCATAAGATCTGTGAGCAGCAACTGCTAGCAGATACATACTCCGCTTCACATGTGGATAAAGCCACAGAGGTTTTCTTTTTTGCATTGCCAAGTAACCAATCTTGATCCGAAAAACTGGCACCCTGCTGTTGTTGATTTAGCATTAACTTTGCAGCATCCGAAATCGGAATCGGAATACCCTTCGAGCGTGAAATCGCCTTCTCTTAGATACCACAACCCCAATGATGGAGTTCCTTTCAGGTAGCGCAATATTCTTTTCACAATAACCATATGCGAAGCTCTCGGGTTAGATTGAAATCTTGCTGCGAGGCTGGTTGGGTACATGATATCGGGTCTTGAAGCTGTCAAATACATCAGCGAACCGATCATGGAACGATACATCGTTTCATCTACCTTCTCTCCGGTGAGATCAGGGTTTATCCCATGATTCGTTGCTAATGGGGTGGAAGCCGGAGTAGAACCTGACATCCCAAATTTCTCCAAGATATCATGAACATACTTAGTTTGATGTATGAAAATTCCTTTGGGTAGTTGATCAACCTGCAATCCCAAAAAGAATTTCATCTCACCCATCGATGACATTTCAAATTTTTGCTTCATAACTTGTTCAAAATCTTTGCATAGATCCTCATTTGTTGACCCAAATATGATGTCGTCCACGTAAATTTGAACTATCAGAAGATGACCGTTGACCTCTTTGGTGAAGAGAGTGTCATCCACTTTTCCACGGATGAAACTGTTGGCTAGTAGGTGTTGAGACAATGTCTCGTACCAAGCTATCGGGGCCTGGTGTAAACCATACAACGCTTTGTCTAGCAAATAGACCTTGTCTTTGTGAAGTGGATCGGTGAAGCCCGGTGGCTGACCGACATATACCTCCTCTTTTACCTTCCCGTAGAGAAAAGCCGATTTTACATCTAACTGATATACTTTGAAGTTTTTCCAAGACGCAAATGCTAGGAAGATTCTGATCGCTTCTAGTCGAGCTACAGGAGCATACACTTCGGTAAAATCTATACCCTCCTGTTGACTGAAACCCTGGACTACGAGTCGAGCTTTGTTACGAACCACAACTCCTCTATCGTCTCTCTTACACTTGAACACCCACTTGGTGTTTATCTTCCTTTGACCATCAGGCAAATCCACTAACTTCCACACTCCCAACTTTTCGAATTGGCTCAGTTCCTCCTGCATTGCATTGACCGAAGAATCTTTAGTAAGCGCCTCTTTGTAAGTCCTTGGTTCAACCTGCGAGATAAAACAACTCAATGAGAATTCAGTTTGCAAAGGAGCAACTTTTGTATAAAAACATGTAAGCCCTTTATCAATCTGTCTTCGAGTGTGAACGCCAGTCTGCAGTTCTCCAATGATCAATTCCTCTGGATGATATGAAAGAGTTCGTGGCATTACTTCGCCTGGAACATCTACATCACCTTCCAGATTAGTAACATTCTGATTTGCATCTTGTTCACTGACTGGGTTTGTTTGACTTGAAATCTGAATTTGCTCCCCCTCAGAATCTGAATCACCACGATCAAATACTGGCATGTTCTCAGATTCTTGATTATCATTCTGTGCCGACTGATTATCTTGAGCAACTTCATTTTGTTGGACATCATCATGTTCACCAGCATTGCTTGGACCTGGTTCATCATCATTTGAAGCTCGTTCTGGTCTTTTTGAATACTCAGCTGGAAACCTTTCCTGCGATTCTTCATACTCTCTTAGAATATCCAACTCATCAAAGAAATCTTCTTCTTCATCCTGTTCTTCTTCCATGTCAAACGAATCACATAATTTTTCATAATTGAAACGCCATGAGTCACCGGGATTTTGAGGCGGCATAGAATACCCCTGACACTCAGCATGTTGTGCTTCGATGATCTGTTTCATGCTTGGAACAAAGACACGTCTTTGTGGACTTGAGAAACCCACAAATATTCCTTCAATACTCTTTGGACCAAATTTACCAAAAGGCTCTAGAACTGTACAAGGAGACCCAAACGGTTCTAAAAACTTCAGGTTCGGTTTGCGATTATTGATCAACTCAAAGCATGTCTTGTTGAATTTCTTTACAGTGAGAACCCGGTTGAGTGTATAGCATGCGGCGGAAACTGCTTCTGCCCAAAAATTTATCGGTAGCTTTGAATCAGCAAGCATTGTTCTGGCTGTTTCGATTAGCGTCCTGTTTTTACGTTCTGCAACTCCATTCTGCTGCGGAGTGTACGGAGCACTAAACTCATGCAATATACCTCTTTCATCACAATATTCTTCCATCTTGTTGTTCTTGAATTCAGTACCATTATCACTTCTAATTCTTCTGATACGCCTTTGGTACAGATTTTCAATCTTTCTGAACAACGCCATCAAACTATAAAACGTTTCATCTTTTGACTTCAAAAATGATACCCACGAAAATCTGGAATAATCATCAGTAACCACAAGACAGTAGAGATCCCCTGTAATACTTTTGACGTTTACTGGACCAAACAAATCCATATGTAGTCTCTCTAATGGTCTGGAAACTGAAGTAACTTGCTTTTTAGGGTGTAACTTTTTCTTCTGCTCGCCTTTAATGCAACTAATGCACTCCCCTTCCAGATGAAAACCTTTGATATTAACTCCAAGAACCAAATCATTATGCACCAGATGATTCATTTTTCCAAGATGTATATGCCCTATCTTCCGGTGCCACAACTTCGATTCTTTCTCTGTTGCTCTAGACACAAAACAATGAGCCTGACCTGTGGTTGTAGTAGCTACACTCATGTCCAACACGTACAGATCATTGACTCTTGGTGCCCGCATGATAATCCATTCTTCAGGGATAACAAATCCTGGTTTCAAGATCAAGCATTCTTTGTCTGTGAAGTGAGTGGTATACATCCTGTCACAAATCTGTGAGATACTCAGCAGATTATTCTCTAGCTCAGCAATGTAGTTAACTCTTTCAAACGTAACAATCCCATTGGATAACGTTCCTTCACCGACAATTCTACCACCTTGATTTCCTGCAAATCCCACTTAACCTCCATTGAAATTTCTAACATCATACAACAATGCAGTCTTCCCTGTCATATGTCGAGACGCTCCACTATCCATAATCCATCTTGAAATAGCTCTCGGAAGTTCCTGCATATATCACAAACAATTCAATAAAGATGCCGATTCATGCTTCACAATTACCAACTAGGAAGCTTCGGCAAGTCCAAAATCTTTAGTGAGATTTTGATGCCACCCAAGCCTCTTTTGACTCGGGTAACTTGACTTTAATGTGAGTTTTAGCGGTGTAAAGTGGCGGAAAATTTTTATCATTCATTTTTAAACTTTCCTCAGATCCAACCTCAACCTTTTTGTATAGGAAAAACTCATCTATTTTAAGTTGACCGGTTGGTTGATTTTTCTTTTGAACATTCTTCTTCTCTGGTGAAGTAGAAGATTGTTTTTCCAACTTTTCATAATAATCCAAAGGAACATTCATTTTTACCGGTGTGGTAGAAGACGATTGTTTTTCCGACTCTGAAACCTTTGGTTTATCAACAACTTTTGGCTTCCATATTTGTTGAGATGATGCAACCCGTTATAAAATTTGTCATTTTTAGTTACCAAGTTCTTAACAGGTTCAATTTTGACTTTTGTTTTCTCATTTTTCAAAACTTTCTCAACAACCATTGGAGCTTTGCCTTTTGCATCAACCTTCTTCTTTCGATTCTCAACAACTTCAGTCTTAGGCTTGTAGTTGGTGCAATTTCTTGCAATGTGACCAACTTTGTTACATCTAAAACACTTATGAGTATCAACTACCCGACTTGTGCCTTCAGACTGAGGTTGTGAGGCCCTCTTCGCAAAAAAATCTTCATTTGATTTCGAAAAGATTTCATTTTCCTCATCAGAAAGTGAACTTGAACCGTTCACAAACACCTTCTTTTCAGCAAACCTTTTATTTTGAAAACTCCTTTTCTGATAACTCTTACCACCCTGATATCCACCCGACCAATTGTTTCGATTGTTGTTATAAAAACGTGGTGGAACTACAGGCTTTTTGTAGTAAGCTTTATCTTTCTCAAAATTCATTTGCCTTTTTGTATGTTTTAAACTCTTTACTTCAGACAAATCGATTTCAACCATTTTGAACACATTTGTCAATTTTGAAACATTTACATTCTCCAGAGGAAACTCAGAATCCGAATACAACTTATCAGATCCAACCATCTTTTACATCACAAGACCCTGTTCATCACCTAAGTTGTTTTTGGACTTTTGTTTCGAAATGTATTTATCCAAGAAACATTCATCATCTCCAGCTGAATCACTATCCAGAACATTTTCAGCCATGCCTTTAACAATCTCAGTTTGAACACTATCATCAGATGATGAAGAAGGAAATGTCACATCAATTGAATCAGGAAGTTTCACTTCATTTTCTTCCTCAAGATTAACCAACCCAGATTGCTTTTTCTAATAATTTTCTAGAACTGGTGGTGGAACTTGATGAAACCCGACCCCAGTTCCATCACAGTATACATCTTCGCCTGCTTTGTCTTTCCCGATGGGTTTGGGAATAATATGTTGCAAAACAAAGCTTGCAGAGCTGTAACTGTTCAATTTCAAATTGATACGCTCATTCTCAATCTTGGCTTCTTCAAACTGAAGTTTCAATTTAGCAATCTCATCCAATTGTTTGTTTATTAATTCTTCTTTGATTCTCAAAACACATTGCAATTGGCAATTTTCTTTGTAAGTTTTGCCGTTTCTATCATCATTATCTTTAATCGTGCTTTTAAGCTTCTCAAATTTTTCAGTGATCTGACGATTTTCAAGAACTAACCTTTCATTTTCTTTCCTAACCTTTTCCTGATCTATTTTATCATTTTCAATTTTGTTAGTTAATTCTTTTAACCGTTCAGTTGAAGCTTTCACCATTTTGTCACGATTAAGGATTTGATCCTCAACACTTCTGACTTTAGCAGTCAGATCCTCAATCTTCTTACCTTTGAGATAAGTGTTTGTACTACAAACCTTGCATTCTTTGATGCAATTTTTGCAGTCAACATCACCACTGACCTTCTTACCTGACTCAGTCGTTGACGCGTTTGAACTGACTTGGCTTTTAGACTCAGAAACGGATTTAGAATCTACCTCTAGCGTCTTAGCTGCCAGCACCTTGTCAGCCATCTTTCCCATGTTTTCAGCATTCAACTCCTGTGTCGTGTCAATGATCCCAGTATCAACCTTCTTGGACTTCTCATTCTCTTCTTTCTCCTTCTTCTCTTTCTCTTCATCTTCTCCGCTTCCCCACCATTTCTTTTGCCAATAATCATCTTCAACTTTATACTCTTGGATTATGGTTTCCACATCAAGAGTGTTATGATCAACAGCAATGTTTCCATAGGGGTCAAGATAACACTCCCTGTCTGGATCCCATCTCTTTGCTCTTTTTGCCTCAGAAAAAATACCAGATAATCTGATCAATTTATTCGTGGCCAACAACTTTCTGTGATTATACTTCTGTTCTTCAGTTCTGTTATCTTTCCAAGGAATAGGTTCAGTTTTTGCCATGAAAGCATATCCAACAGCATCCTCTTCAGGTAACAACTCACTCCAGTCGTAACCTTCATCGTCGTGAATCACCGCAAGAGCTCTAGATTTTTCTTTGTTATCTTCAATCTGCTTCATTCTTGGCGGTTCTGATTTATTCTGATGATATATTGCCTTCTTGTAGTAGTCTTCTCTAAATGGGTTTTCAGACTCATCAGCATACGCGTTTCTGCATTCACGCTTAAAGTGACCTTTCTGTTTGCACTTGAAGCACGTCACCTTAGACTTGTCAAAGCCCAACTTGGTAGATGGTCCACCAATTGACTTCCTCCCGGTTATCTCCATGAAACACTGTGCTCGATGAACTGCACTGGCCATACACCACCTTATGTCGATCGGTTCCATCTCCTCAGGATCTATTTGATCATAGTCCTCTTTTGTTAAGTTGGTGTTGCCAATCTTCCCTGCTACAAGACTTTCATAAGATTCTAGCACAGATGCTAGGAAAACCATCTGTTGCTTTGCTGACTCCTCGCTGAAGTTTTGAGCGTTCTTTAAGTCTACAGCTATGTTGCATTGAAATAAGTTCTTTGCATCAGACTGGTTTGAATTTGATGAAGACCCACTGTGATATCCACTGTGATATCCACTGCTTTGACTTTCTTTGCTTGTTGTGGATACATTCTCAGCAGAAAATGCAGTCTTAGGAGATGTACTCTTTGGCATCATGCTCTTTGGATAATACAAATCCAAGTTCTGCTAATAAGACGAATGATTGACTTTGTGTGTCTTCTTTAATTCCAACTCGTGACTCTCTAATCTCTCAATCAGCAAGTCGACTGTCAACGCTTCTGGTGGCTTGATAGTATTCTTTAGCATCAATGCATAATATTGCCAATCCATCTCATCTGGCAATGCATCAAACAATTTGTCGACTAGCTCTTCTCGAGAATAAGAAATTTCATGTCTCGCCAGTTCCAGCTTCAGATGCCCAAACCTCTCAATCATTTTACAAACTGATTCATTTTTTAAACACCCAAATAAATCAAACTCTTTTCTAAGTAGTTTCTTTTTGTTTTTCACAATTTCTGTGCTTCCTATACATTTGTTTTTCAATTTGTTCCAGAGATCTGTAGCACTAGAGTATTCGATCAAAGATATTATATCTTCTCTGACGGACTGAAACAGCAACGCAATACATTTTTGCTCAGCAACAAACGATTCTATTTCATCAGGTGTTGTTAAGGTTTCGCCTTTTTTGCCTCCATCATTGTAACCATTTTTTAGACTCTTCCAGCTGCGAAAAGAAAAGGCCATCAACCAATCTTCAAACTTCTTGCCCCACCGACTATATTCTTCGATAGCCATCAACTTTGGGGGTTTGTTGTAGGTACCGAAAGCACTTTCAACCTCCAATGCATCCAATAGCTTTTTCTTTGTATTCGGCGTGTTCTCATTGATGTTACTAGAAGATGTATCATTTCCACCGTCTCCAGAAAACGCAAATACATCATAAAACGGATTGAAATCATCCATCTTGTACGTACCTGAAAACAATCAGCAAAACACTTAAAAAATTTTCAAAATTCTGAAACACAACTAATTTAAGCGAAATCACTTTCGAACGAAATCAACAGAAACACTATTCAAGCGAAAACAGAAATAGTCTGATTTTGAGCGAAATCTGAATGTAACTTTCAGGCGAAATCAGAATTGATCTGATTTCGAGCGAAATCAGAAAATAACTTTCAAGCTGAATCTGATATTTGCTCTTTTGGAGCGAAATCAGAAAATAATGTTCAAGCGGAATCAGACTTGTTCTGATTACGAACGGAATCAGAATTGTTTCGAGCGAAATCAACTTTTTAGGGCGAAATCAGCGCAGAACTTTACGAGCGGAATCAGGTTTTTAGGTTATTTTTACCATTTTTATTTTGAATTTTAACCTGATTCTTTCTAGGGTTTGTTAACGCTATGTTTTACACAATATACTCGAAAATCAGACCATTCCGACCGTTGGAACTAGTTCAATTCAGAAAAGTATAAGAAGAAGTGAGTAGAAATGAGAAAATCTGGTAGAATCAAGCTGCTATGGTATGAACTCCTCGTCCTGAGCTCTGATACCACTTGTTGGACCGTGTTGAGACCCTAAACAGTCAGTATAAGGTAGTTCATCATTGAATACAGAGGCGGAATCAAAGTAAACAATGTCACGGCCCCCGACCCGGTTTGACCCGTTTCAGGAGCCGCGGGACAGAAATCCCATGGTATTTATTTAATTGAGTTTAACCGCGGAAGTTTATCATCAGGATTTTTTTTAAAGCTAAAATTTTTCCCGATTATTTTATTTCACAACTCGGGATAAAACCTCGGTACTTTACAATCATATTATTTTACTGAGAAATCTTTATTTTACAAAACATATTTCTTTATTTTATAATGAGCCACTTTCTTAAGCTTGAAGTGCTCCACATCACTTTTCCTGAATCACAACAGATCACCTGAAACATGTTTGAAAAAAGTTTTGTCAGCGGAAAATACTGGTGAATCATTCTATTTTACAAAAAATGACCTATTTGTTATAATTTACAGTATTAAGGGTGATTACATTGTTTCTATATCAACCAACTACCCACAGTATTTGTCACTCGACTTATTTCTATGACTGTGGTCAGATCACCCATTGGCTAACTCGTTGTCCAATGGTGACGGGAACAAGTAATGTATACAATACCCCACATACCGGCTGTAATTTGGTGATTACAAAGACTTAATCCCTGTAATTATAACTTTGAAAATAAACATGCTTTTGTAAAGAAATTTGATAAAAAGATAATGACTCACATTGCAGTTTTAACACGGACAGAGTCTAGTCTACTGATTAGCCTTGTTAACCTAATTTAAATAATAATGCACACAAAACTGGGTTAGTAATCAATTCAGCATTTACGATAACTCACGAGATTAAACCCTCACAACGAATGACAAAGTGCGATACTTAAACATCCATCGAATTAACGACGAATGACAAAGCATAACCCTAATGTAGGCAACACTTAAACATCCATTGGATATTTTAATCGATCGGACAATGAATCGTAATAGCGATCAAGTTATTACCTTGTTTTGCGGCAGCAATTAGTGATCGTGTGTGTTTTGATAGTAATTCTACGATATCTCAGTGTAGAATTGGAATTTCTACATCGTTCAAGTGCCTAGATTCCAGTCCCAATCCCCTCTATTTATAGGTAAATTTTTACCAGGCTTGCACACCGTAAGCCTAATCCCTTACGGTGCGCAAGGGATACGAAGCTATTATAGGGTTGCTACGTCCTTGACTAGCCTTGCTGACTTGACAGAATTCGAAATTTAAATTTTGACAGCGTTTTATGTAGATAATCGTAACTAGGGTTTACCCCCCCTGAGTTTTAGGGGCCCTGATCCTGATTCTGATTGTTCTGAAAATTTTAGGGTTTGTGCAGAATCACTTGGGTGTCTCAATTATGGTTTCCTATTGAACTAAATATAATAATAAATAATAGTTTTGGTGAGAGTTGTTACATTCTCCCCACCTTAATAAAAATCTCGTCCTCGAGATTTACTGGAATAAGTATGGATACTTTTGTTTCATTTTAGATTCCAACTCCGAAGTGTATTCAGCTCCTCTCTTTGAATCCCACTTGACTTTAACTAGAACTAGTCGCTTGTACTACCAGAGATTCGTCTGATAGACATTTCTTGAGATTGGATACATGAAATACATCATGTACTCCAGCCAATTCTTCTGATAGTTGTAAACGATAAGCAACTGGTCCTATACGTTGGGTCACTGGAAATGGTCCTACATACCTTGGACTTAGCTTTCCTTTCTTACCAAATCGAACAACTCCTTTCCAAGGAGAAACTTTTAACAGTACTCTGTCTCCAACTTGGAATTCTAACGGCTTGCATCTATTGTCTGCATAACTCTTCTGACGATCTCGAGCCGTCTTCAGCCATTCCTTGATCTGAGTAATCTTGTCGGTTGTCTCTTGCACTATTTCAGGTCCTGACAATTGACTTTCTCCTTTTTCTGCCCAACAAACTGGAGTTCTGCACTTTCTTCCGTATAGTGCCTCGAATGGAGCAGTTTCAATGCTTGAATGATAACTATTGTTATAGGAGAATTCAATAAGAGGTAAATGCTCGTCCCAATTTCCACCAAAATCTATCACACATGCTCGGAGCATGACTTCTAGAGTTTGGATTGTCCTTTCACTTTGTCCGTCTGTTTGAGGATGATATGCAGTACTTAGGTTTAGTCGAGTTCCCATTGCTTCTTGGAAAGTTTTCCAAAAATGAGAAGTAAAACGACTATCCCTATCTGAAACAATGGAGAGTGGAACTCCATGTAAAGATACTATTTCATCTACATACAACTTGGCCAACCTTTCCATGCTAAAGGTTTCTTTTATAGGTAGAAAATGAGCTGATTTGGTTAATCGATCTACAATTACCCAAATCGCATCATTACCTTTTCTGGTTTTGGGCAACTTAGTAACAAAATCCATTGTTATGAGTTCCCATTTCCATACAGGCATTTCTAATTGTTGTAGTAGACCTGAAGGTTTCTGGTGTTCTGCCTTAACTTGTGAATAAGTAAGACACTTAGAGACATATCTAGCTATATCCTTTTTCATGCCTATCCACCAGAAATTATTTCTTAAATCTTGGTACATCTTATTATTTCCTGGATGCATAGTATACCTAGATTTCTGGGCTTCTTCTAAAATCTTATTTCTTAATTCTCCATGCTTAGGTACCCAAATTCTGCTTTTGTGGAATCTCCAAATTCCATCAGCTCCTTGTTCTAATTCTTTTATTCGTCCCTTCATTACTTCAGCATCATCCTTGATTGCTGTTTCCTGAACATTCTTCAATTGTTTCATTAAATCTAACTGTAGATTTAATCTAAGAGAGCACGAACTTGTCGTTGCTTCTCATGATACTTCCGACTTAAGGCATCTGCAACTACATTTGCCTTTCCTTCATGATATTGAATATCACACTCGTAATCACTTAGGATTTCCATCCATCTTCTTTGCCTCATGTTTAACTCTTTTTGCCCAAATATATATCTTAAACTTTTATGATTTGTATAGACAAAAAACTTACTTTCGTACAAATAATGTCACCAAATTTTCAGGGCAAAAATTACGGCTCCTAATTCTAAATCATGAGTCGTATAGTTCTCCTCGTGCTTTTTCAATTGTCTTGAAGCATACGCAATTACCTTCTTGCGTTACATCAGCACACATCCAAATCCTAGTTTTGAAGCATCATAATATACTTCAAAATCTTCAGTTCCTTCTGGTAAGGCTAAGATTGGAGCATTGGTTAATTTCTGTTTCAAGATTCTAAAGGCTTCTTCTTGCTTAGGTCCCCATTCAAACTTAACTGCTTTACAGGTTAGCTTAGTTAATGGTACAGCTATCTTGGAAAAATCTTTAATAAACCGTCTATAATATCCAGCTAAACCTATAAAACTTCTAATTTCCATTGCGGATTGTGGAACCTTCCATTTGGTAATTGCCTCTATCTTAGCAGGATCTACATGAATACCTTCATGATTCACCATGTGACCTAAGAATTGCACTTCTTGCAACCAAAATTCACACTTTGAGAATTTGGCGTACAACTTTTCTTTTCTTAACAAAGTTAAGAGTGCATGCAAGTCCTGACAATGTTCATTTTGACTTTTGGAATAAATGAGTATATCGTCGATGAAGACAATTACAAATTTATCCAAGTACGGTTTACAGATTCTATTCATCATGTCCATGAATGCTGCAGGTGCATTCGTTAACCCGAATGGCATGACTGTAAACTCGTAATGACCATACCTAGTTCTGAAAGCAGTTTTAGGTAAGTCTTCTTCTTGTACCTTTAATTGATGATATCCAGAGCGTAAGTCAATTTTAGAAAAATATCTAGCTCCTTGAAGTTGATCGAAAAAATCATCAATCCTAGGTAATGGGTATCGATTCTTAATTGTAATCTTATTTAATTCTCTATAATCAATACACATTCTCATCGAACCATCCTTTTTCTTTACAAACAACACTGGAGCTCCCCACGGGGATGAGCAAGGTTGTATGAATCCTTTACTCAGTAATTCATCTAATTGCTTTTTCAGTTCTAACATTTCGGTAGGAGCTAACCGATAAGGTGCTTTGGCTATCGGTGTAGTTCCAGGAATTAGATGAATCCTAAATTCTACTTCCCTATCTGGTGGTAATCCTGGTAACTCTTCTGGGAATATATCTGGGTATTCTGAGACTATAGCAATCTCCTTAAGTTCTTTACCCTTAGTATTAATGATTACTGAAATCATATATACTATTCCTTGCTTTCGTTCATAGCTAGCAACTTTCATTACTGATATGAACTTCATGGGTTTACGCGGTTTATTTCCTGTAATCATAATCATTTCTCCAGTAGGTGCCTGAATTTCTAGGGAATTCTGATCACAAAGGATTCGAGCATGGTTGGCTACTAACCAATCCATTCCTAACACAACATCGAATTTAGCTAATTTCATAGGTAATAGGTTTGCAGAAAATTTTTGACTTGAAAGTTCTATTTCTACTTTTTGCAAAACCTGATTTATTTTAACTGAATTCCCATCTGCGGTTTCAACTGTAAAAATCTGCCTAATGTTGGTTAAGGGTAACTTAAGAGCTTGGCAGAATAAAGTATTTATAAAACTTTGGTTTGCACCAGAGTCAAATAATACTTTTGCGTAAACGTTGTGAACTAAGAACGTACCAACTATCACATCTGGAATGAGTTCTGCTTCTTGGGTGGTCAGCTGGAATGCTCTGACATTCTTCTTAGTAGCTCCGTCGGTCGCCTTGGTTTTGTTGTCTGCTGGTTTAACTAATTTAGGGCATTCTGGCTTAAAATGTCCTGTTTCTCCACAGTTATAGCAGATTCTTGTTTTCTTCCTGCAGTCTTCTTCACGATGTCCTATGGCTTTGCAAAAGTTACACATTACATTACATCTTCCATAATGTTTCTTTCTGCAATTTCTGCAAAACGGCGAAGTTGAAGATTGCCCTGTTCCTCTTCTCTTGAAGTTGCTATTACTACCCACCCGAAATCCTTGGGTAATTTTCTGAGCCAGTTCCTTCTTTCTATTTTCATCTCTTGTACGTACCAGTTCGTCAGTTAGGGTGTTAGCTAGTTCTACCGCATCGTCAATAGTGCGAGGTCTCACAGCTTTAACGATATTACGGATTTCACTAATCAATCCCCAAATATAGCGAGAAATGAGTACCGGTTCTGGCGAAGCCAGTGTTGGTACCACTCTAGCATATTCGAAGAATGTCGAAGTATAACTGCAACAATCTACACCCAACATTCGATGATTTAGGAACTTATTTGCCATTTGATCTTTTTCATATTCGGGACATAATTTTCTTTCTACATGATTCTTAAATTCTTCCCATTTCATGGCATATGCCTCGATCCTTCTTTTTGCTTGTAACACTGTGTTCCACCATTCTAGCGCCCCTTCTTTAAAAAGATTTGACGCATACATAACTTGATCTTCCTCAGCACATTTACTTATGGTGATCACTGCCTCAGTTTTCTCTAACCAACGCAGTGCTGCAATAGCCCCTTCGTTACCTGCAAACTCAGTTTGTTTACAGGCAATGAATTCTTTGTAAGTGCAACCAGGTGTTGCAGCTTTCATTTTCTTGAAAATTGGAGCTTGCAGATCATTATTGTTATTAACATGATTACCACTTCCGTTTATACTATTACTAAAGTTGTCTCCTTGTGTACGTTTACTAGGAATGATTGATTGAGGTTTAACAGGTTTTTGAAAAGCAGCAACGATTGCTGGAATAGCATTTGCTATTCCTTGTGCAACGATATCCTCGATATCTTGCCTATTTAATAATTGCTCTTCCTGAATTTGCTCGGATTGATTTACTTCATTTACTAGTTCATTACCAATGTTTGCCATCTGATAATTAATTTAAATAATTAATATAGAATAAGAAATAATTCAGTATAACAATTAATCGCACATACTCAAGTAAACAAATATACAACCAAAATTTATAAAATTTTCTAAATTTTCATTTATATATTATGCTTCTATATACAACCGTTTTATTGTTTATTTTACACATACTGATTTTACTACTGTTATTATACAACCATAGACTCATAACCTATTTCTCCCTCGTCAACTTGCATTTTTAATAACGATGTTCCCTCTCATCATATTTCCATGAAATTTGTCCTCCTATCTCTCGAATTTTATTCCCAGCATCCATCAACTCTTCACCAAAATGGCGGAGTTCAGCCACATTCTCGTTACTCATCGGTGGATTTGGTAAAGGTTCTGGATCAAATTGAGGGAAAAACGTATAGGGACTGTTGATAAGGTTTTGGAATTGCCAATCATTCGTCCACCATTCGTCCATTCCCAAAGGTTGAGTATGGATTATTGGTTCTGGGATTGCTGGTTCCAGATTTATAGGGAGTTGATTTTTGATAGGATTAGAGTAAAAGTTATTATTATTGACAGGCCTAATAGTATCACAGCTTGTCAATATAAAATCTATTTCCTCCTGAAATGTCATTTCCTGGGTTTGTTTAGAGCTTTCTCCAATTTCCATATGGGTTTGTCTAAAACCTTTTCCAACCTCCATTTCTATTTGCTTAGAATATTCATCAAACTGTATTTCCATTTGTCTAGCATCTTCCCCTACTTCAATCTCCAATTCCTGCAGTCTCGAACTGTCCCCGGTTTCAATTTCTTTTCTTTTTATAAGGGATTGTTTATTTTAGGAAGTTTCTTAGCTGGCTTTTTCCTATGTACACGCCTCCCCTATACGAATCTCTTTCTTTTCTTAGGTTTTGGCTTTTCCAGAGGTGGAGCGTTGAATTCTATAGGTTTTTCCACATCAGGAAAGTACCCAGTAAATTCTTTAGAAACTTCTATGTTTACAGGGTAAATGTTGAGATTCTCTAGGGCTCCAGATAACTCATTTATGTTGTTTAACATATATGTAAGAATAATAAATTAAAATTTTATAACAAATTTTACAAATAACCCTCAAATATTATTGCATACCCTGTGACTAATTTAATACAAAGAACAACTGACAATTTAAAACATATTTTATTGGAATTTATTTATTTACTGAATGAGGTATCTAGCTTGTAAGTTGCTAATACGGAGTCATGGTATTCTAAAGATTAGCATTTACTGCTATGGTGGCTAGCATATAAAGATCCTCCCATTTTTCATCTAACTTGTCTTCCCATGGTGATTTACTGATTAATTCCTGGGTTTCCTTTTTAACTTTCTTTTCTCGGGATTTCTTTAATTTCTCCTGACTTTTTTCTAATAATCAAACTTCTTTTATCAGGAGAAAGTGGTTCCTCGTATTAGGCTTTTTGAACAAATATTCCTTCTTCAGGAGTTTGGGATGAACTTCTTTTTTCATTTGATGACCTATTTAATTTAAGATAGATGTTTGAAAGCTTTTGTTTACCCATACTGTAACTAACAAATAGTCAGTTAATAAAACACATATTCACATAATAATAATCAGGAAAACTTAAGTATTTCTAAATACTTAATTAGCTTAACTCAGTGGCTCTGATACCACCTTTTTCTGTCACGGCCCCCGACCCGGTTTGACCCGTTTCAGGAGCCGCGGGACAGAAATCCCATGGTATTTATTTAATTGAGTTTAACCGCGGAAGTTTATCATCAGGATTTTATTTAAAGCTAAAATTTTTCCCGATTATTTTATTTCACAACTCGGGATAAAACCCCGGTACTTTACAATCATATGATTTCACTGAGAAATCTTTATTTTACAAAACATATTTCTTTATTTTATAATGAGCCACTTTCTTAAGCTTGAAGTGCTCCACATCACTTTTCCTGAATCACAACAGATCACCTGAAACATGTTTGAAAAAAGTTTTGTCAGCGGGAAATACTGGTGAATCATTCTATTTTACTAAAATGACCTATTTGTTATAATTTACAGTATTAAGGGTGATTACATTGTTTCTATATCAACCAACTACCCACAGTATTTGTCACTCGACTTATTTCTGTGACTGAGGTCAGATCACCCATTAGCTAACTCGTTGTCCAATGGTGACAGGAACAAGTAATGTATACAATACCCCACATACCGGCTGTAATTTGGTGATTACAAAGACTTAATCCCTGTAATTATAACTTTGAAAATAAACATGCCTTTGTAAACAAATTTGATAAAAAGAGAATGACTCACATTGCAGTTTTAACACGGACATAGTCTAGTCTACTGATTAGCCTTGTTAACCTAATTTAAATAATAATGCACACAAAACTGGGTTAGTAATCAATTCAGCATTTACGATAACTCACGAGATTAAACCCTCACAACGAATGACAAAGTGCGATACTTAAACATCCATCGAATTAACGACGAATGACAAAGCATAACCCTAATGTGGGCAGCACTTAAACATCCATTGGATATTTTAATCGATCGGACAATGAATCGTAATAGCGATCGAGTTATTACCCTGTTTTGCGGCAGCAATTAGTGATCGTGTGTGTTTTGATAGTAATTCTACGATATCTCAGTGTAGAATTGGAATTTCTACGTCGTTCAAGTGCCTAGATTCCAGTCCCAATCCCCTCTATTTATAGGTAAATTTTTACCAGGCTTGCGCACCGTAAGCCTAATCCCTTACGGTGCGCAAGGGATACGAAGCTATTATAGGGTTGCTACGTCCTTGACTAGCCTTGCTGACTTGACAGAATTCGAAATTTAAATTTTGACAACGTTTTATGTAGATTATCGTAACTAGGGTTTACCCCCCCTGAGTTTTAGGGGCCCTGATCCTGATTCTGATTGTTCTGAAATTTTTAGGGTTTGTGCAGAATCACTTGGGTGTGTCAATTATGGTTTCCTATTGAACTAAATATAATAATAAATAATAGTTTTGGTGAGAGTTGTTACACAATGACATATTCGTTTGGAGCGGAATCACCTAAATACAATCTGGAGCGGAATCACCTACTATAATATCTAGGAGCGGAATCACAAAGTTGTTGTTTGGAGCGGAATTACAAGATTAACCTGATTTCGCTCCTAATGACATAAATGTCATTTGGAGCGGAATTACACTCTAATATCCATTTTTTCATATCCAAGCTCCAATCTAACCTATCTAGACCTAAGACTCAATAAAGACGTAGTCATCAGACATTCAGTGCACCAACAAAGCTTTACGCCAAATTCTCAAAGTGTGAATTTTGGTTACAAGAAGTGCAATTCTTAGGACATATGGTGAACCACGAGGGCATTCACGTAGATCCTGCTAAGATAGAAGCAATTACCAAATGGAAGGTTCCACAATCAGCTTTGGAAATTAGAAGTTTTCTAGGGTTAGCTGGATACTATAGACGATTTATTAAGGATTTTTCCAAGATAGTTGTACCATTAACTAAGCTAACCTGTAAAGCAGTTAAGTTTGAATGGGGAACTAAACAAGAAGAAGCCTTTAGGATTTTGAAGCAAAAGTTAACAAATGCTCCAATTCTAGCCTTACCAGAAGGAACAGAAGATTTTGAAGTATATTGCGATGCTTCAAAGCTAGGATTAGGATGTGTGCTGATGCAACGCAAGAAGGTAATTGCGTATGCATCCAAACAATTGAAAAAGCACGAAGAAAATTATACAACTCATGACTTAGAGTTAGGAGCCATAATTTTTGCCATTAAAATTTGGAGACATTATTTGTATGGAAGTAAGTTTACTGTCTATACGGATCATAAAAGTTTAAGATATATATTTGGGCAAAAAGAAATGAACATGAGGCAAAGGAGATGGATGGAAATACTAAGTGATTACGACTGTGATATTCAGTATCACGAAGGAAAGGCAAATGTAGTTGCAGATGCCTTAATTCATAAGTATCATGATAGAAAAAGACGGGTTCGTGCTCTTAGATTAAACCTACAGTTAGATTTAATGGAGCAACTAAAAAGCATTCAAGGAATAGCAATCAAGGACGATGCTGAAGGAATGAAAGGAAGAATAAAGGAATTAGAGCAAGGAAGTGATGGAATTTGGAGATTCCATAAGAAAAGAATTTGGATACCTAAGCAAGGAGATTTAAGAGATAAGATTTTAGAAGAAGCTCATAAATCTAGGTATACCATGCATCCTGGTAATAATAAAATGTACCAAGATTTAAGAAATAATTTCTGGTGGATAGGAATAAAAAAGGACATAGCTAGATATGTTTCTAAATGTCTTACTTGTTCACAAGTTAAGGCAGAACACCAGAAACCTTCAGGTCTACTACAACAATTAGAAATGCCTGTATGGAAATGAGAACTCATAACAATGGATTTTGTTACTAAGTTACCCAAAACCAGAAAAGGTAATGACGCGATTTGGGTAATTGTGGATCGATTAACCAAATCAGCTCATTTTCTACCCATGAAGGAAACCTTTAGCATGGAAAGGTTAGCCAAGTTGTATGTAGATGAAGTAGTATCCTTACATGGAGTTCCACTCTCCATTGTATCGGATAGAGATAGTCGTTTCACTTCCCACTTCTGGACAAGTTTCCAAAAAGCAATGGGAACCCGACTGAATCTAAGTACTGCATATCATCCTCAGACAGATGGACAAAGTGAAAGAACGATCCAAACCCTAGAAGACATGCTTTGGGCACGTGTAATAGATTTTGGTGGAAATTGGGATGATCGCCTACCTTTAATTGAATTCTCCTATAACAATAGTTATCATACAAGCATCGAAGCTGCTCCATTCGAAGCACTGTACGGACGAAAGTGTAGAACTCCAGTTTGTTGGGCAGAAATAGGAGAAAGTCAATTATCAGGTCCAGAAATTGTGCAAGAAACCACTGACAAGATCACTCAAATTAAGGAAAGATTAAAGACGGCACGAGATCATCAGAAAAGTTATCCAGATAATCGACGCAATCCATTAGAATTCCAAGTGGGAGATATAATATTGTTAAAAGTTTCTCCTTGGAAAGGAGTAGTTCGGTTCGGTAAGAAAGGAAAGCTAAGTCCACGATACGTAGGACCATTTCCAGTAATTCAACGTATAGGACCAGTTGCTTATCGTTTACAACTACCAGAAGAGCTAGTAGGGGTACATGATGTGTTTCATGTATCCAATCTCAAGAAATGTTTATCTGACGAATCTCTGGTAGTACCTCTTCAAGATATAGAGGTAAATGAAAAGTTAAAGTTTGTTGAGAAGCCATTACAAATAGAAGATAGAAAGATCAAGTTTCTCAAAGACAAACGCTTAATGCCGGTCAAAGTCAAGTGGGATTCAAAGAGAGGACCTGAATACACTTGGGAGCTGGAATCAGAAATGAAGCAAAAGTATCCTCACTTGTTCCAGTAAATCTTGAGGACGAGATTTTTATTAAGGTGGGGAGGATGTAACAACTCTCACCAAAACTATTATTTATTATTATATTTGGTTCAATAGGAAACCCTAATTAAGATCCCCAAGTGATTCTGCATAAACCCTAAAATTTTCAGAACAACTGGAATCAGGATCAGGGCCCCTAAAACTCAGGGGGGGGGGGGGGTAAACCCTAGTTGATATTATCAGCACAGTTTTACGTGTGATGCGGATTTTAACGAGCAACCAACTCACCTGAGCTACCTAGACACGAGGCTACCCTATGGTAGAGTGGTGTCCCTCGCGCCACGCAACGGCCCCTCGCGCCACGCGAGGGCACCGTTTTCCAGGTATAAATAGGGGAGTCTGGCACTTGCAATTGTGCGTTAGTTCGATGTTCAAACTCAAAACGTATACTGAGATATCATATAAACAATCTTAAAACACACACTAGCACGAAACGCTGTCGCTACAACAGGGTAATAACTCGATCGCTGCTACGATTCAATGTCCGATCGATTGTAACTATCCAATGGATGTTTAAGTGCTGCCCACATTAGGGTTATGCTTTGTCATTCGTCGTGAATTCGATGGATGTTTAAGTATCGCACTTTGTCATTCATTGTGAGGGTTTAATCTCGTGAGCTATCGTAAATGTTGTATTAGTTACTAACCTAGTTTTGTATGCATTGTTATTTAAACTAGGTTAACAAGGCTAATCCGTAGACTAGACTCTGCCCGTATTAAATCTACAATGTGAGTCATTCTCTTTTTATCAAATTATTTCCAAAACCCTATTTATTTTCAAAGTTATAATTACAGGGATTAAGTCTTTGTAGTCAGCAAATTACAGCCGGTATGTGGGGTTTTGTATACATTACTTGATAACTATCACCATTGGACAACGGGTTAGCCAAGGGGTGATATGACCATAATCACAGACACCATTGGACAACGAGGTAGCCAATAGGTGGTCGAGTGATAAATACCTTGGGTAGATGGTTGATATGTATAAACATTGTAATCGCTCTTAATACTGTAAATTATAACAACGTGTCGTTTTAGTAAAAAGAATGATTCACCAGTATTTCCCTACTAACAAAACCTTTTTCAAACATGTTTCAGGTGATCTGTTGTGATCCAGGAAAAGTGCCGTAAAGCACTACAAGCTTAAGGAAGTGACTCAATATAAATAAAGAAACATGTTTTGTCAAATAGGGGTTTCCCAGTGAAATCACCTTGATTGTAAATTACGGAGTTATTCCGATTTATGAAATAAAATAATCAGACATTTTCAGTTTTAAAAAGATCTTGCTAAAATCTTCCGCTGTCAACTCAATTAAATAAAATACCACGGGATTTTCTGTCCCGCGGCTCTTGAACTGGGTCAAACCAGGTCGGGGGCCGTTACAACTAGTGGTGGATGTGTCAGAATAGGATAATTGATACACATATGTAAGAATGAATTTACAAATTAGACTTCCGAAAGTCAAACGAAATAAAATGATAAGTAATAAAATAAGTAATAAAAGAATGGATAGAGCAGTATGGTCCGTTAAGTAAGTAAGTATAAAACATTGAAAACGGTTGATGTGGCAAGAAGCTTTAGTTGTAAGAAATAAACCTTAGATAAATTACAAGCATGAAATATGTTAATACTCGACTCTAGAGAGCCAAAGTGAATGACGGGTTACGACCCGAGCGGAAGGCGTAAGTTTTAATGGAAAGGACATGTATACGTGAGAAGCACTAAAGCATGAAGCGATGAAATTGTATGCATGCTTGAATCGACAAGAATTACAAACGTGTGCTTCGTTATATGTATTTATAATAAGAAAGAAGTGACAAATTGAATTTGGAAAGTCAAACTGCAGAGGTTGAAAAATAAGCTATACAATTACAAAGGAACATATATGTATTAACCCGTCGTAAATGGGTCAAACAACGAAAGTAATATGTTAGAAAATGGTCATGTATATTAACCCACTATGAATAAGTCAAACGATCTACTATTTTAAAAAGAATCTAGAAAGGGATAGTATGTAAACCAGACGATTTAATTAACGCCATACTGGAAGGAATGTGAATGAAATGTGCTAACCTTCCATTTTTTTGGATAAGAACGGTAGGACTCTTGGTGAGTAAAACTGGTAGATTTGGAAAAGTATGTGCACGAGCGGAAGCTCATCACATGGATGGGCGAAGTTAGTCAGTTCAGTCTTGGACTCAAGAAGAAGTGGACCAATCCGGATCGCGGATTGATGATTTATGCAAGAAAACCGAGGTTAGTAAAATGTAGAAATCATGAAACATAAGCGTGAAATAGTAGATTGAATACGAACTAAGGAAATGAAGGATAGGAACTTATGCGACTAACGCTAGAATGAAATATCATGAATGACGCATGTGTGAGAAGGAAATTTATTGAACCACCATGATTAGTAAATGTATAAAAGTCTTATGCTTAATTAGAAAGGTAGAAGCAAACCTTAAACTTGATATGATTGCGAGTATATTCTTGCAATAAGTATACACCCCTTGAATGAATTCAACGTATGAACCGCTAGCGATGAAGTGTGCTAGTATTGGCATTATAAAATAAAGGCGACACTATTTAGAGCTTTTGATAAGACTCCGACTTTTATGTGATTATGAAAGTATATTGCTTAACTTAAGAAGGTAGGTACAATACCTGCCATTATGTTTAATTAGGAATATGACCGTTAGCAAGATCCCGAATGTATGCGTATTGTAGTACGCCCCTTGAATGACTACAGTGAAATGGTAGGAGAACGAATATGAAAGGTTTCGGGGACGAAACCTTATTTAAGGGGGGTAGACTTGTAACGCCCCAAAAACCCAAATGTTAAAATTTCAAGAATGATTTATTTTACATGGTGTGATATTGAGGTAACTAAGTTAGTGAACTTGGTTTTAAATACAAGTTACTATGTAAAATGAAATAAATGACAAGTTTTAAAAGATTTATAGGTTAAAAGGGAAAAGTGTTAAATAAAACATTTGACAAAAAAAAAGTTAGTGTTTGGGGGTTCTGGGCGTGCGATCGAGAGTAGGGCGAAGGGATGAGCCAAAAAACCCTAACTACCTAAAATCATCAAAATTGAAAAGGAGATCAAGGGCAAATCGAATGCATGGTTCTAGATACTCTTTAATCTAAGTGTATTGATCATAAGGTGAGTTCAATTTCATGTTTTGATTTTTTTTGTTAAGTGGGTTTTGATTAATCCGTGAAGATTGTATGAATTTGAGTTTGTATGAGGGTTAATATCATTATGTAGAATGCGAATTATTTTTGAATTTGATTATAGGAAAGGATTGAAGTAAAACCCGCTTGTGTTAGTCATATGAAAAGATTTTAGCAATTCTTAGATGCTAAAACTTATGAGAAATTGAAGGATGAATGTATAAGTATTAGAGTTTTGGTAGATGTTCTTGATGTAGGCTAAGACGCTAAGTGACATTGGTTAAATTGATCAAGTGTGGTGTGAATGAGTAGGTTATGCATAAAGCACATGTACATAGTGCTTAAAATATTGTATGCGCACACAAGGTGTATGATGAAATGTCTAGGTGAAGTTAGAATGAGAGATATTTAGAAAAGATTTGGTGAAAACTAAACCTGTCCAGAAAGTTACAGCCGAATATAATCGGTTGTAACTGGATCAATCTTGTCAAAAACTGATGTTTATTGAGTTTGTGATAAACTACAAGGAAAAACCTTACAAACCCAACTGGAATTGCATTTTTTTGACGTAAAATGAACGTTTTATGAATTTTTCCGTATCGAAGGTTCAGTCTGCGTTTTCTGGCAGAATTTGCAGCCCATTACGAATGTCATAACTCAATTTAGGAATTGAGTTATGATCTCAAATTTTTACTGTAGGTAGCTTCAGGCGATTCCAAAAATCTCCAACTGGAATTTCGTCAATCGGATAAACGAGGAATTTTAAACGAATTTTTCTGTAAGCTGCAGTCAGAAGTGACGAATCTGATTGCAGCTTAGTAAATGATTTTTTATAAATTTTTGGTAGAGAGTTAGACTCTAAATATTTAACACAATGATAACCCCTCTGAGGGGCACGTTACACAAGGTATGAATAATAAGGTTAGACTTCCTAACACAATTGTGAGAATAAGGAGATCATGTGAATATTTGCTAGATTATTATATAACGTACATGACGTTAAGTTGAATTGGTTATGTTATGAATGATGTGATAATGGATCTATGCCATATGTATGTTAGTAGTTGCCCAATAAAACTCAATGAGACATAGGAACGAAATGATTGATAAGATGAATGATCATGTATACTAACAATGTCGTAATAAATTGGAATGAAAGGATATGCATCGTGTTAGCAAGGAATCAAGCGAAGAAAGCTAACGAGTCAAGAAGAGACAAGGAAGTGAAAGCGAGAACGGACGCTCAAGGTAAGTGAATTTCGATTCACTTCTTAGTAGGTATAATAAATTTTGATAATTATGAATATGTGATATCATGAAGGATTATGTAAAAATCAGAAGTATTAAGCTAAGTAATGCTCTAATAGGACGAATGTTGTTAACTAAGCGGGAAGTAATTTGGTGGGATTGAATAGGTCGAATAACTCGTAATTGAATATTAAGCCGAATGAATATAAGTTAAGGATTTCCTTAATTCGGATCTTAGATTTTGAGTCCTTATGAGAGAAGACCAAATTACGGTCATGTGGGAAGAAACGGGATGTTAAACGGGTAGTAGGTTTGAAAGATATGCATGTTTTTGTGCATTATATGTCTAAAATATTGAGCTGGGCAGATGCAGCTCAAGGAAAAAAAACTAACATTCTGTCGAAAGTGGTCTGTCGCGCTACGCGACCGCAAGCAGGGAACAACGTCGCGCCACGCGACATAAGTTGCGACCCGCGACAAAGTGAGCTAAGTCTCTCGCGGCCTGCGAGAGACCACTGAACTGGCAAAAATATTTATTGTTTGTTTTGGTCATGGAACTCGTTTTAATTGGTTTTCAAGGCCCCATAACTAATGTTTAAGATGGTTTTGATTATAAGTAAATGTTATGGGTCTCTGGATAGTATAGGTATGGATTTACCTTCGTGTTAGTGAAGGAAATCTATAGGTGAACACGTTTAGGAATGAGTATGTATTTCAATATGTATAAAACTTATATTATGGAAAGTTGTGAATATGACATGTTAGTATAAATATATGAGAATAAAAGTGGTAAGCAGGAACTCGTAGGTATGTATACGTGTATGAATGTATGCATGTATATAGATGTATATGATTGTATGTACGTATGTAGAAATGCATGCAGGTATGAATGTAAGTTGCTATGAATGTACGTAGGAATGGTTTCAATACGATTGAGTACTGACGATTACTAATGATGTGACTTGAGATTTGAAATGTAATGCAATGCAAGTATGAGATCGTCAGGTTCATGAGGAATGGAAGCCGAACTTGGACAAAGAATTTAAAAGGATAATCGAATGAATCCAAGTTCATATTGTGGAGTGTTACAAGATTTTCAAATTATATAGTTTAATGTTATAAGGTGATGTCAATGACTAACGGATAAGTTGTATATGATGTCCACAGGAATCACACGGATTTCCTCTACCACTAACGAAGATAAATGGGCGAAGATCAAGTTAAAAAGCAAGGATTGTACGGAAGAACGGTCACATAGTTTGAATTGTGTAACATTTTAAAGTATACATTTAAGTGTTAATGTTGTGAATTACTTCTAGAAAACGTATGACATTTTGTAATTGAGTCTTCACGTAAGTAATGTCGTTAATAAAGAAAGAAAATTTAAGGCTCGTTTTTCCGCTGCGTCATTTTTAAGATGTTACGTGTTAGGGTGTCACACAGGTATAACATTTATTTATACAATTATTTGTAGTACACTTGATAGAATTGCTTTATAACATTTTTTTCGAGAGAGTCCATGGCATAAATGATTTGTTGAGTTAGTTTAAAGAAGTTGGATGTGACAATGGATTCACCAAAGTCACCCAACTAACGAAGAACGAGGAGAATAACATCGAGAAAATGAAAATTTGGCTTGGATGCGATTGTGGCGGTGAACACAAGCAAACATCCACGTTAGATACGGTGGAACCAGAAAAATCGGGCGCAGGTTCCTACTGATTGGGAAATGCAGAAGGAGGATAGGAGCTTGGACGCTAGAGGTTCGACAAGCTAAGTATAGTCATGAACCTTTTTGTATCCTGAGGGATATCCGTCCCTAAAGAGGTTGACCCCAGATGAAGAAAGGACTTTGCAACAGTTCACACAACAGAATATGCCCCACGAGACATTCTTTCTTAGGTGTAGCAACTCACATAAACGATAAATTAATGAGCTTAACTATATTGGCAAGTTGCACAAACTAGATCGTTAGTCACATCTAATTTTGGTAAAGCACTCACTACTTCTTTCTTAGCCATAAGCTCGAGTTTATCATAGGCAACATGTTCAGGCCTTTGATGCTACAAATTAGCACTGCCTGATTTCTTGTCTTCTCAATATAGGCTGACTCAACATATATTAAATATATAGTCTCTTTACTTCTCCCTCTTAAAATCGGCTTTGATAGGTTCTTGAATTCATCGACTACTTTGACCTCGTGTGGTCCAAACAACACATATTTACATGTCTCCTTTATTTGTGGAATGGAGATAAGGTTCATCTTCATTCTCGATAGGTGGTATACACCTTCAAGAGTCAAACTAGAACTACCATTTGGATTCGAAACATTACATTCCCTGTGTTAGAAATCGGGTGTCTTGAGTTGTCTACAATGAAGACCACACGGTTACCTTCATACTTTTGATGATTAAATAACTCACCTTTATCTCAAGTTAGGTGACTGTGACTGGAACCACCAGAGTCCAAAATTCATTCATCAAGCTTGTTTGTTTGATCTTCCACTATCAATGTAAGAGCCAGTACTAGGGGTGTTCATCGAATCAAATATCGAATTTTTGAATTATTCGAATCAAATTATTCGAATAATTTTTATTTTCCCTTGAATTCGTATTCGATTCGAATTCGATTAAAATCTACAAAATTTGATTCGAAATCCTATTTGAATAAAAAACCCAATTCGTATTCGATTAAAAATTCGAATTCGAATCGAATTCGAATAAATTCGATTTGATTTAGATTCTTTAAAAACATGTAAAAAACTATCAAAATGAAACATAAACTTTAAAACAAGCATAAAGCACGATATCATATTAAAACAGTTCCAAATAAAGTATCATAAATCTAAAATTCAAAACGATAAGTCAGGAATAACTACTCCACATTACAAGTTAATATTTTTAGGGTTAGAAATCTATTGATAGATTTATTACTTAGGTTTTAGTTATGGGCCATGTAGTTGGTTTGGTAATGGGTAATTTTAATACTTGGAATAAATTTTGAAAATAATTTGTAGTATAGCCTAATAAAAGTTATATATGTATTATATATAAAAAATAATAAATAAAAATGTATAATTCTTATTCGAATTTCGAATCGAATTTAAAATTGTAAATTCGTATTCGATTTACTGGACTCGAATTGAATCGAATTCGAATTCTTATAATCGAAATGAATTCTTGATAATCGAATCGAATTTAAACGAATTTCAAATTTTTCGAATTCAAAACGAATTCTGAACACCCCTAGCCAGTACCTCTCTTCTTGAACAACAATTGTCACACCCCAACCGACAGTAGAATGTGTCGGGGCGTGATTATGATTGCTCATAACTCATGGTACCCTTTTAATGTTGATGTATTTAATTATACCAAATTAAATGTCAAATATAAGAAACATATTGTTTTCAAACATAACATAATTAGAAAAAATGTTTCATTATTTAGTCTAAGTCCCATGCATCCTACGTGAATCATCAAGCTTGATAACATCTCAAACGACATCTCATGTATTATGTATAAAATAAAGAGTCAACTAAAAAATCGGTAAGTAAGCATAGGTTTTTAGTACATATAATATGAATAAAATAGTGGATCATAAGTAAATGATATAATTTAAGCATGTATGTATAAACGAATGCAATGATCAAACCTTAGATGGCGAGTATCAATAAGTTTAATCAAAACAATTTCGATACCCAAGTGTCTCGTGTGGTTGTCAACCAATAGCGCTATTACCTACTACTTTAGGCTTAGTTTGTTAATGATTAAAGTTGGAATTAAGATTCTAGACTTAGGCTAACAAAAGACAAAGTTTAACATAAAACAGAAATTAACACAGACATATAATGAAACACATGATTTGAGTATAAATACTTTGGATATTGAATAGGTATAAATGATAAACCCTAAAACATAAAATAAAAAGGGCTATAAATACTCACATCTTGCGAAGATAGCGAAATACAACTTAGCACAAGTTTTAGCGATTTGGAATAAATCTCAAAATTATCCTAACAACATATATAATATACAAGTATGAATGATGTAACGTTTCACAATTATGTATTTTCTTTATTTAGAAAGTTGTATTCGTACTTCAATTTTTAGAAACTTGTAATCGTATTGTATTCGTATTTTATTTCCAATCTTGTAATTCGAGTCTTTGATCATAATGGAATTCATATAAACATTGTTTTATAACTCAACCCATTGTTTTAACTATTAAGATATTGTCAAATAAACATTTTGGGGTGTTACAAGATTGTATATAATTTTTTTAAAAACTACAAATAAAAAAAAAAACTACATAAAATAAAAAAGCTACATAAAATAAAAAAAGATTCAAACTTCATGATTTATCCATGTAATATTTTTCAAGATTTCTTGTTTCATTTGCAACGTCAATTCCAATTCTAGGCCGGTAAGATGATTGACGAGCATGGCGAGAAATTTCATATCTTCGCCTTTTCTTTTAGAGATGTTTTTTATCGTACGACGCTTGGATATTTTTCCTCATCTCGATCCATTGTTGTTGGATGAAATTGAATTTGTCGATTTTCGTCCCAATTTTTTCCAACTAGTCGGTGTACAACCCTTTACCTGAGGCCGAACTAGTGGCCGAACCCGATCTCCCTCTTTGAATCTGCTTTTTTGACGTGTCTCTATCAGGTGGGCGAGAAGGAGAATCATCAAAATCATCCAAATTAAGATCAAGCTCTTGATCACGAGCATAAGACTGAACTTGGGACGAGGGTGTCGTGAATAACAAAAAATCTTTGCGGTGTCGTGAATTCTCTATTCCAAAAAAAAAAAAAAAAAATAGGCATTATAAAAAAATTATAATAAAACTTAAAACAATAATATTGTTATGTAAAAAATACCTTGAATCGGATTTTGCGATTCATTGATATGACATCTTGTCAAAGTAGTTTCTTCAATGAGGCGTCCACTTTATTTGTGTTCGTTGAGCGGCCGTTAGTGCTTTATCTTCATCCGTTTTTTTCTTGTGACTTCTTTTTTTGGCTGGTTTGGATGGCGAACCACCAACGTCTTGCGGTTGTGTTTCGGGTACGGAATCGGGTTGGGAAAGGTTAACTGGAATAGATGAATTGTCGTTCACGAATACATGGTTTCCTAAATACGACGTGAATCCGGCTAGATCGGGACACTGTGAGTATACACAACCGTGTGGATGGCCGCGTGTAAGGGGTATTTAGGTCGAGTTTGTTGGTTGACGGTTTTGTGGCGTGCTAGGGTTCGGGTTCTTTTGGTAACCAAAGGGGTTGGTTGGGTCGTAGTTTCAGTTAAATTAAATGGATGCATTGTAGAGGTCTAAGTGAGTTGAATTTATAAAAAAATATAGAGATAGAAGAAGTAGAGAAGTGGTAAACAATTGTAAAAAATGGGTGAGTATTATAATGTTTAAAAAAGATTTTTTTCTTTAAAAAAAATAAAGTAGCCATTTGGCAACGGCTAGCCCAAACAGTCATCTCTCACCAGCCAATCCAAACCAGTCACCTCATCTCTCTCTCCAGCCCCACGCCAGACTTCGAACCCACACTAGCGGAGCAACGCTGTGACCAACGCTGACCCGGTTTGCTTTAGCCAGCGTTGCGGCAACCCCCACCCCACACCCCGTAGCGTTATAAAAAAAAGCTAGCACACCAATTAGCATCTCCTACACCAATCATATTTTTACCATTTCAATAAGGAAAAATTAAATGCTATCGAATTAATTCAATGAACAAATCTGATAACAATATTGCACCACTTGGATTTGGTTCTCAGAAAGAGACACTGAGACTGTCAGAAAAACTTGTGTTTACTGTTGAAACCCACACTTTTCCGCGTGAAATTAATGCACAACTTCCCAACTGTAAAACTTTATTTTGGACAACAGTCGCCTTCCACTTGATTTCTTCATCATAACACATGTGTTTTGGTGTATATATATACTCACAACGATCTTGACATAACATATCATCGCACACTTTTGCTCTTGATAACCCCTCTTGCTTTGCATTCACTTTTGCAGCACTTATAGCAATGGCTAGTGAGCAAAAAAGATGGTCAGTTATGCATGTATTATCATTAATATTAATACTAAAAATGGTTTCTTTTGAGGTTAATGGCGACCCTCAAGTTCCATGTTACTTCATTTTTGGCGATTCTTTGGTCGATAACGGGAACAATAATGGTATCGCGTCGTTGGCTAGAGCCAATTACTTGCCATATGGCATTGATTTCCCTAGTGGCCCGACAGGAAGGTTTAGCAATGGCAAAACAGTTGTGGATGCTGTTGGTAAGTTAAATTTTAAACATCTTATTTTAGATCTACTAATTAGAAAAATTTGACAATTGCATCATTAAGGTTATATATGATTTCTTTATATTGTGCAACAAGATAAAAAAGTCAATAATCATGGAATTTTCTTTTTTGTTATTTTCTCGTAACTAATCTCAAGTTATTTACGAAATTGCCACCATCTCATATTACAGGATGATTTATCTGTCAAGATTCACTTCTCACGAAAAATGCACACATCTTATTTGTTTTGCAAAATATATATACACACACATTATTGAATTCAGCCAATACAACACACCCGGTTATGGTCATCTACATTTGATATTATTTATTCTCAGTTTGATGTGTGTGTATATATACATCAAACATAGTCAATTATAAATATATCTTACCAAGTTACAAATTCTTTCCTTTGTAGCTGAGCTACTGGGATTTGATGATTATATTCCACCGTATGCGAATGCTAGGGGTCGCGCGATACTTAGTGGTGTGAATTACGCCTCAGCAGCAGCTGGAATTAGAGACGAAACTGGCCAACAATTGGTACATTAATTTTCAACTATTTATTTATTTTTTAAAATTACTAAACACTAATAATTCATTCATTGATTTGTAGGGTGCACGAATTAGCTTTGCTGGCCAGGTGAATAACTACAAAACTACAGTGTCACAAGTGGTGAATATACTCGGAGATGAAGATTCAGCAGCGACTTATCTTAGACAATGTATATACTCGGTTGGATTGGGAAGCAACGATTACCTCAATAACTATTTTATGCCTAACTACTACCAAACTAGCAGGCAATACACACCGGAGCAGTATGCTTCAGTCCTCATTCAACAATATTCTGGGCTAGTACGAGTAAGTAATACAAGGTTTATTCTCAAAACTAGACCAGACCGGTCAGACCAAGAACCATCACTATTTGAACCGGAAAACCTAACTGGTGGTTGGATTGGATTTCAACTTTTTTTAACTTTATATTTATTGTTTTTCTTCCAAAATCTCATTTACTATATATTTGTTTATTCTAGGATCATATTTTCTTAACATTAACAAAAAATAAAATAGTTAAATATTATTTTTAAATTATCTACTACGTCATCTGGTTTTTGAAACCTGTCCAATCTATCGACTAATAAGACGGCTGGTCAATGACTGGTCTGGTTTTGAAAACATTGGTAAACGGTTAACTTTCATGGTTATTGTTTGTTTCCTAACACCACGAAAAATGAATTTGACAATTTCAGGAATTGTATAACTATGGTGCAAGGAAACTTGTGTTGAATGGCATTGGACAGATCGGGTGTAGCCCAAATGCATTGTCTCAAAGCCCAGATGGTACTACATGTGTCGAGAAGATCAACTCCGCAAACAAATTGTTCAACAACGAGTTGATATCTCTTGTTGATAACTTCAACAGGGATCTACCTGATGCAAAATTCATCTACATCAACAATTACGACATTTTCCAAGATTTTATCAATAACCCTCAGGCCTATGGTACGCATTTAGATCATCAGCCTTTCATCGTTTATAGATCGAATAGTTGCGATTCAACATAACATAACTTTGTTTATTTTGATTGAAATATGTAGGTTTCACAGTGACAAATGCTGGATGTTGTGGAGTGGGAAGGAACAATGGGCAAATTACTTGTCTTCCTGGTCAAACACCTTGTCAAAATAGAGATGAACATGTATTTTGGGATGCTTTTCATCCAACTGAAGCTGCAAATGTAATCGTTGGTCGGAGATCTTACAGTGCCCAGTCAGGATCGGATGCTCATCCGATGGATATTCGTCAACTGGCTCAGCTTTAAACTTATGCTACGTTTTGCCACACTTGTACTACTTGATAATTTATTACCTTTGGTATTGTGTTTGATAATTTGTGTTTACGGCGATTGTTTTGATAAATGTATTTATGATATTGTTAGTGATATATGAAAACAGCAAGATTAAGTATAAGTTCGGATTTAATCTATGGTATCGGATACCTTGGTCATAAATAAGGATCCATCACTATCTAAATTTCTTTTAAAGTATATAATCTTATACCAAAAGTATTGCATTGTGGTGTTTATCTGTTTCTTTGTAACCAATGGATTTAACTCACGTCGATGCCTAAACTTAGCGTTACACACAAGATTGTTCTCTTTTTTTTTTATTTTTTTTTTTTGCAAAACAATAACACCAGGGTTACTAACCCATAGTAGATATAGTGTCAACACCAACAATAAATAAAGTCAATGGCCCATGTGAAGAAAGGAAAATTAATACAAGAGTTAATTACGTTTTCCGTCCTTGTGTTTTTTCAAAAATCACTATTTCAGTCCATTAGTTTAAAAATTACGAAAACAGTCCTTGTGGTTTCATTTTCGTAACTATTTCAGTCCAATCACTTAACACCGTTTAATTATTCTGTTCAGTTTTAGTGAAATGACCAAATTACCCCTGTTGACCCAACTGACATTTAATAAAAAAAACACTGGTCACATGATTTGAACCTGTGACCTTGGCTTTAGAAAGTAAATTTTAAACCAATAAGCCATGTATTCAACTTGCATTTAAGCAAATATTGTTTTCTTTTGTATATCAACAAAACCTATTCTCATTTCCCCACTACAAATTAACCATCTTCTGTATATCAAGTTATCAACAAACACAGACACAACTCTCCAATGGAATCTCTCAGCCACCTGAGAACCACCGTCTGGGTACCATTAACCACCCTATCCCCCCATCAACCACCACCAAAAAATACTCAAAACCTAACGCCGTCGGTAGCACTAACGGCTCTATCTCCGGCAACTTCTCTGCCAGCAAATGGGCGAACCGCCTCCTCTCCGACTTTCAATTCCTCCCTACAACCACCACCACTCCAGACCTACCGGACCTAACCACGCCGCCGTATCCTCCACCGCTCTCCACCACCACCGGCCGCTACGTTGCCATGTCGATTGACTTCTACCAAGTGCTCGGAGCGCAGCCGCACTTGGGGACGAAATTAGGCGGTGTTGAAACTGCCGTTGTATGGTTATAGTGATGATGCGTACTCGCATCGATATTATCTCCATTGTGGCTTACCAAATCACAATTCCGACAAAATTATTGTTTCTCATTCTCACATCTAACGATGATAGGCTGCAAATTGTAGGTCTGTTTTTCCGGTGGATCCGATACGAAAACCAAACCTTGTTTATAACAAACACGGTAACGGGTGTGGAATCCCCGTGACGGTGCAAACCAAACACAGTGTAAAACACACGCGTAACCAAAGATTCAATATCTATTGATTAGGGATGAGTACAACCACAAACATATACAAACAATGTTTACAGACTCTCACTAAGTCTCACAGCTCTCTCATACTCATCAGTTTCACACAGAAACTATGAGGGGTATTTATACAAGACAGACACAGACCATGACGAAACGCAAAGATGGCACGAGGAAACATGGCGAAACTTCAAGGTCGACGAAATTGTTGATGTTTCGTCGACATGCATGTTGAATCTAACTGTTTCGGCCCAAATGAAAGGTTTCGGCCCAAATGGAAGCTGATTGGCCCAAAGACAATGCATTACGTACATGAATTCTCTAAATTCTGATTTGTAAAGTTTAGTCCACCTTGTGACATCATCATGATGATGTCATGGTGATGTGTCATCGGGACTTGGTTCGCGGCTCTCCGTGCTTCGCGTGTCGAACTCTGGGGCGCACGACGGAGGAATGTTGTGACGTCGGGCTTAAGCCGAACCTAACCAAGTCGAACCAAACCGAATCGAACCGAGTCGAGTCACGCCCACATAAAGTGTACCAACAAACTCCCCCTTGGACATTGTTTGTGTCTATCTTGTATAAATACCCCTCATAAGTGTTCTCATATGGCGTTGGGACAGTGGATTTGCAGAATGAACATCGCGGTCATCGCCGGAGAGATGGTGAACTTTGATGGAGGTTGGGGATGAAGAGGATAGGATGTTTAGGGTTGCTAGAAGACATGTTAAAAAGAAAACAATATGGGCTTAATTACAAGTTGAATACATGGCTCATTAGTTTAAAAATTACTTTCTAAAGCAAAGATCACAAGTTCGAATCCTGTGACCAACGCTTTTTTATTAAATGCCAGTTGGGTCAATAGGGGCAATTTGGCCATTTCACTAAAACATAACAGAATAATTAAATGGTGTTAAGTGATTGGACTGAAATAGTTATGAAAATAAAACCACATGGACTGTTTTCGCAATTTTTAAACTAATGGACTGAAATAGTGATTTTTGACAAACCACAGGACAAAAAACGTAATTAACTCTTAATACAATAGGTAAGTTGATCATTGACCTTACGAAATACATATGGCTATTTAGTCCTTGTAAAAATAGACGAAGACAAATAAAGCCATGGCTAAGTAAAATATGGGCCACATAAAAACCAATATAAAATAAGACGAAAAAAACATGGACTAAATAGCCTACGGCAAAATACTGAAGGTTAATATTGGCTATTTAACCTTCGCTTTACACGTGTCTCAGTTAGAATAGATATTATGTGGACAACTTGTACTTCATCATGAGGTTTTTTTGCATGCTAAGCTATAGCCGTCTTAGCCGTCGGATCCTATTTGACATCTCCTGAATGGCTCTCTTTGTCTTTGTTCATTTTGCCAAAGTTAAGGTTGAGGTCAACTTGTCTATTTCAGTAATTTTATCAAGAAATAAAGTGAAAATAAGTCTACGATACGCAAATGGTAAATAAGAGAATTTAATACCATTTATAACATTTGACCTAACATACCATTCAGACTATTATTAAAGACATGTATATGGAAAATCTAGTTAATGAGTTTTCATATTCAGATTTTAGATACCATACTTCTAATTAGTTTAGTCAGTCTCAAATATTTAGATCCGTAACTGGAAATTATTAACTAAAGCAAATGTAAAAATAGACATATTTCTATCTCTTACTTTATTATTATCTAAAGAAAGCCTAATAGTGTTTGCTTTTTATTGGTTGTGAGATTATTTGTTTAAAACATGTATAATTTGTATGCTATTTGAGCAATAAGGTTAACGAGTGTTGTTCTCCTTTCCCCCTTCTCCTTCATCGTCTACCTCAGCACCACGCCACCCTTCTCTTCCACCTCAGCATCCTTCACCCAACCAAGGGTGTGCTTCCCCTTCTTCCCTGGTCCCCGTTCCATTTTTTATTTTTTTTAAATACTAAAGTCCAAAAAAATATCAAAAGTTTTCATTAAAATTAAAAAAAAGTACCTAAACTAGAATAAAAATGACATAAGTTTTTTTTTTTTTAAATACATAATTTAAATAAAAAAACAACTACGGTGCATTTCTTCTAGCCATTTCTTCGCAATCTTGTCTTTCATTCTTGAGATCACCACACGATCTCGTTCTAGTAGGCTTTTGAAGTCGGTTCTCATGATTCGGAACTCTTTAGTCTTTTGATTATAGAGATAACAAGACGCTAGGTAGGGCTAGGGCTGTTCACGAGCCGAACCGAACCGATCAGATCTTTGCTCGCGCTCGGTTCGTTTACAAACCGATCCAAACCGAACCGAGCGTTTTTTCAACCGAGCCAAAAGTCGAGCGAGTGTCTTTTGATCCGAGAATTTTTCGAACGAACGTCGAGCGAGTATAGAGCATCGTAGAACAAACAAGGAAAGTGACGATAGGAGTGCTAGTTATTAGAATAAAGTATAGTTTTCGTCCTAATGTTTCGTCCAATTGAACACAAGTAAAAAATTTAACACATAACAAGGAATACAAGGAGAATGGTCGGAGGATAACGCAAGGAGTTGGGTTCATTTACTTAGGTGCTTTCATTTATTTTCAGGATTAAAGATTTATTTTTCCAAGTCTAATGTAATTGGGGTGCGGGTGGAAGATTTGGAGGTCAACCGAATGACATCTATCATGCATTGAAGAGTAGGGGTTACCCTTATTTTGTACCTGGAACTCAAAGTAAGATCAAGTATGTATTACGTTAAAAATTGGCAACCTATCTTGGATGTATTTGACGCCAGATTAGCGGGTTTGAAGGAATTCCATTCTATTGGAGGCCACCTAAACTTACAAAAGTCGGTCTTGAATGTTTGCCGGTGTATTATGTTTCTTTGTATAAAGCATCTGCAAAACTTATACTCATTGGGTCAACCGCGAAAATAATAAACAAAATGTTGGGAGGCTTGGAACCTTGTCACGTGTGCGAAGAAAGATGAGGATCTCGGTCTATGCCCATTGAAAGATTCCAACTTGTCTCTCCTTTCTAAATGGTGGTGAAAGTTTAAGACTAGAAAATAACTTATGGAGAAGTGATGTAGCGTGTGAAATGATAATGAAGGATTGATCAGGTTGATTCTGTGAATTCCCGTGATAATCTTCCCTAAACCCCAAATTCAACCCAAAAGGCAAAGAATTTGAAATGGTAAAATGATTATTGAAAAAACAGATGAATGACCATTGGAATTACATATGAAGAACATAAATACGAACCGCAATTTAAATCGGGCCATAAAAAGGCCATGGGCCACACACAAACCCAAAAACAAAATGCATAAAACATGGAAAAAAACAAAAAAAAAGGATTGTAACTCCCACTAGAAGGCATTTTTTGGACCGAAATTTGGACAAGGCCCTTTCGAGTCCCTGCTGTGACATGCTCCACGTTTCAAGCTTCAATTTGACTGGCCGAACGTTTAAAACAGAGACTCGTAGCAAAAGTTATGGTCGTTTTCGTAATCACCCTTAGTAGCTCGATCATGGGCCTCCAGAAATGCCATGACTTGATCTTCCACACTTGGGCCTGCATCAAGAAGGTTCATCATTATACCCCTAGAATGTAGCCGACACTTCCTTATAATAAGCAACTTACAGAAACGTAGAAACGTACATGGTGTTCAATTGCTAGAATTGATAATAGCCTCCTAGATATAAACTAATCTTTGGGAAATACTATAGAGGGAAGGTGGGCACTGACAGGAGTATATGGTTTTGTCTTGATGTTTGGTTAAAATTAAACCATGAAGGATCCGTTTTCTCAGTTGTTCAGGCTAGAGGCTGCTAAAGGTCGTGTGATAGCTTGGTGTAGAAAAAAAGGGACATCTCTTGGAGTTCTCATGGAATTGGAAATAACAGTCCCATCTTGGAGAGGACATCTTAGAGAGGAAATCGTGAGTTGATTGTTCTAATGAGCAGCCTGACGCAATTTCAACTTAGTAATGGTATTGATATTTGGGAGGGGCCCCACGATGACTCGAGTTCATTTTCTATTGCAACAGTAATGAGACTCTTACTTGCAGATGAAAGCAAGCCTACAAGGCCCATTTTAGTGTGGGACAATTGGGTTCTCATTAAAATCAACGTCTTTGGGTGGAGAACGCTTATGGACGGGCTCCCAGCTTCCTCCGATGGCATGGTCGAAAGGAACACTATTCCCAATGTTTCAATTTGTATAGTGGCGACCATCGTGTGGTAACACATAAGTTTATGGTGTAAAATATCCCTGACCTTTGTGTTCTCTTTGCAAGATGTCCCCGAGACCCATAAGCATATTTCAGGCCAAGAGCAGAGGAGAAAGATCTATAATGTTGGTGTCTTGTTGGAGTATTTGGCGTGCTAGAAACTAGTGCATTTTCTAAAACAAACCGGTTATGATTGGGAAGATATTAGGGGAGATTAAATATATGAGATTCCTTTATATTAGCAATAGTAATAGGTCTTAAGTCACACCCCCAAATTCCACAAGCGGAGTATCACCGCAGGGAGCGTGACTGACTAGGATCCAGCCACCAATCATATTGAACAATATAAATTAAATAAATAAAAGTCCAAACCAAACAATATAATTGGTGTCAAAACAATTCCACAAAGTTTTAGTTATCGGCGGAAGCATAAAGTTCAAAACCCAAAACATGAGTTTAAAAGTTCATAGTGTAACATGGAACTCAACAGGCCATGTCCCACAACGACCTCGTCCTCCTGTGCAAGCTCCATCTAAGCACCCAACGACCTGCAAGGCATATAGTAACGAATCAACAACAAAGTTGAGCGAGTTCACAGTTGGTTGTCCATTTTAGTGTTGTTCCAAAAACCATAAGTTGTTTCGAAAACCACGAGTTTAACCAGTTCCTTGTTTCCCAAACCATATCCAGTGGGGGCTTCCCCATGTAATCCACTAGACCCGTTACCGTATCGACTACTGACTGTAGTTATGTTTATGTGCCCTGCGTCAATGTCTATCATCATTGACTAGTGCCAAAGTCCATTAGTCCACGCCCGTCCTCTACGACACGGTGTGAGGCTTGTCAAACCTAATAACGCTATTTAACTAATGACTCGTTCGCCATTGGCCAGGCGATTAAGTCGATATAAAAATAAGGGACTTAATGATAGAGTTTTGTCTAGTGTCAATGTTGTCACCCTTCAGTTAAGAGGGTGGGAGTACGTGTCAAGAAGAAAACGAAGGTCTCAATGTTGTCACCCTTCACCGTAGAAGGTGGGAGTACATATTCTACCTAAAGAGAATACGCAGGTTTCCTTATTAAACGTTAACCCATTCCCAAACTACCAGGAATCCCATGCCTTGTAGAAAGTGTGAACTCACCTTAGATTAGCTCGGCAGATAAACAAAAAGGTCACTTGAGCTATTTGGGGTCAACCACATCCTAACATGGTTACCATACAAGTCAGGTCTAGGTTCAGGTAATTCACGTATGTTTACACATAAAGTAGCAAGTTACGTACACACAACGATCATGGCACACACATATAAACATGTTAACAATATCAATCAAGTATACACATAAACCCAAATTGTGCGAGCCCAATCATCTAGTGCGATTCAGCAGGTGAAGCCCAATAAAATCCTGGCCCAAGGTGTTGTGCGATCAGCACAACCTTGTGCGATCCACAACATGTTGTGCGATCCAAACCATGCCCCGGCCCAATAAAACATACAGTCCAATAACATGTGCGACCCAAAAGTATTAAACAAGGAAGCTTCTTGTGCGGCCCAATATATTGTGCGATCAGCACAGTCTTGTGCAATCCACAATATATTGTGCGATCGTGCATAACGGTGCTGTACACAGTGCTTTAATAGTTGTACTTTAGGAATTCCTAGCTTGTGCGACCAGAACTTGTGCGAGATGCCCTTGTGCGATTAGGGGACTTGTGCGATTAGTTGTATGGTGCCCTGAATTTAGGAAATCAGTTTTTCCTTTCTAAAAGTTTCTTTCTTTGCAAATAATTGATCAAATCAAGAATTTACCAATTAATTCTCATAAACCCTAATTAACCCTAATCATAACAACAACCCATCATCATCAAAAATAGGATCAACTAATATGATTAACTCTTAATTCCTAAATCATCATGCCATTTACAAATACAAGCAATACACAATTCAGATCAAAACACACTTGCATATCGACATACCATTTTTTTATAACAAATATCTAATCAATCTAGTGACCACCAATCCATTGCACAACCCACACCCTTGATCCCGATTTTAACAGTTTGATTATCAAGATTCATTCATCGAATTCGCACAACTTAGTCATTGAATCAACATCAATCTAGTACATAACATACACAAGCATCACACATATGCTCCAACAAGATAACATACTAATCGAAATCATATATTATACTAACCGTGAGATTGTTTGCCAATAAACGTGTGTGATCAAGAGAAGGGAGCGTTGTGATCCATGTGGCTTTGAAGGAGGATGAGGCTGCCGTTGAGTTCCAAGAGAAGAGAGAAATACCTTAGGGTTTTGTGTGTGTTTTATTGCTTGCAAATTATGAGGAACAAAACCCCATAATAGGTATGTGTATGCGCACAAGGGGAGTGGGCCGACCCTTCTTTGGGCTGCCCTTTGGTCTCGAGTACTAGACAAACAGTATTGGGCCGAGAGCATGTGTGTGACAAAGGACAAGGTGTGCGGCCCAAAAAGGGCATGTGCGATTTGACATATGTTGTGCGATCATGCATACATATTTATATCATAATCACGTAATGCAAAACATAATATTCCATTGAAATCACACATATCAACTAGTCACATAATGTTCATACAAGTTACATCAAGCACAATGAAAGATTCTAAAATACGAGTTGTCACATCATCCCCAAGTGGAAAGAAATTTCGTCACGAAATTTAGCACGTAGTCACTGAGGAAGCTAGTTAGGTTGCGTGGTTTCCTGGTTTTCCTGGGGTATCACATCATCCCCCCGTTGTGTTCGAATTTCATCCCGAAATTCCGTAGTAGTTTCTGCCTCAGTAGTGGACCCACCTTTCTTGAACAACTGGGGATATTTGCATTTCATTTGGTCTTCTCATTCCCAGGTGAACTCTGGGCCACGACGGTAGTTCCAACGAACTCGAACAATGGGTATTTCAGTATGCTTGAGAGTCTTGACTTCCCGGTCCGTAATTTCCACCGGTTCCTCGACGAATCGCAACTGATCGTCGATAGTGAGTTCCTTGAAAGGAACTATGAGGGTCTCATCTGACAGACACTTCTTCAGACTTGACACATGGAATACGTTGTGAACACCACTAAGCTCTTCAGGCGGATTCAGTTTGTACGCCACTTTGCCGATTTTCTCAGTGATTTCAAAAGGTCCCACATAACGCGGATTAAGCTTGCCTCGTTTCTCAAACCGAACCACACCTTTCCAAGGTGAGACTATAAGTAGCACTCAATCCCCAACCTGGAACTTGAACGGTTTCCTGCGCGTATCAGCGTAGCTTTTCTGACGGTCATGAGCTGCCGCCATTCGTTGTCGTATTTGGGAAATCTTCTCCGTCGTGTCAACGACGAGTTCTGGGCTAGTGATTTGACTGTCGCCAACTTCTGCCCATCACAAAGGTGATCGGCATTTCCGTCCATACTGTAACACCCCAAAAATATAAAATTACATATTAGAATTATAAAACATTAAATAAACAAGAACAAACTAACTAGGACTAAATAACCCAGTTAGTTACAAGCCTTGTAGTAACTCATAAATGGGTTAAAACACTCAAAATATGAACTATAGGAAATTAGAGGGACCAAAGGTGTCAAAAATGAAACTAATTATAATAAAAACCATTTTAAATCAAAAAACACACATTTGAGTGTGCTAGGATCGATCAAACACAGAAGGGGGAGACCAGGGCTTCTCCAAACCGTAGTTCATGGTATTTGATCAAATTGAAGACCAAATTCTGTCCCAAATCAAAATCCGAACATATATTAGTGATCACCTCAGTGAAAGGGATCATAAGGTATGTAAATTTTGTGGAAAAATTCTCATTTAAATTTCTGAATGAACATGGGGAATTCAAATTAGATGTTGCATGAGTGTTGTATAGATGAAATTAAAGTAATATGATGTCTAGGGAAAAACCTTAGATGATTTCTTGTTAAAATTTTGCTTGATACTAGTGGGGTTCATAATCACCATTGTAGGTGATTAATGGGTTTTGTAGAAAGTTGATAAACACTAGGATTATGATTCTTATCTAGTGTAATCCGAGTTTTAGGAAGTAATTTCTGAAATATTGATGTTAAAAAAAACATGTGTAAATTGCCTAATTGATGTTAATCTTGGCTAAACAAAAAGTTATGAACTTAATGATAAGTTATGAGAAATTATTCCCTTAAGGTGTTTGTGAAAATGCCTAAAAGAAGATTAAAAACTGGAAATTTTAGTTAAAACGCATGTTTGTAAAGTTATGGCAAACTATGCGTATTATGTTAACAAAAGAGTTCTAAACGGGTTGTGATTGAACTCTATAGGAAAGGAAACCGGAGCGTCAAGTGGACAAGCCGGTGGTGACGCGCGATTGAAAGGGGTGCTTTGAAAGGTACGTGACTTTGGTCCCGTTACATTACGTATAAACGTTTAGTTTTAGCTTGTTAATAGTGTCATAATGTAGTATATGCGTTTGGCGAAGCCCACTCGACATTCAAACGGGTCAAAATATTGTTTAGAAATAGTTTGGCTTGACATTAAAGTGAGGATTTTCACTCGTCAACCAAACGGCTCAAAACTATGTCCTTATATCGATTCTTGCGCATAAAGATTTGAAAGCCTCATATTGCGCTGGTGCTAGATAGCAATTTTAAAAATGAATGGTTGTACTAAGTTAAGGCTATGAATCTGTATTATCGGGTCGAATGGTAGAAACTAGTTGCAAGAATTGCATAAAGTGGCAATGCTTGAATTTATAGAAAACAAGCATAACATTCGAATACGAGCGTAAAGCCATGTAATCGCGAACAATTTGCACACATAGTTAATGGGTCGAATAAACGAAACAAGGATTTTGTGGGACATTCGTTCATAATCCGTGTTTCGTTAAGTGAAATTTATATGGTTTGATCCGTAATTTTAATACGGACATATAAGAAAAAGAATCGGCTAAAACGGATATGTAAATAAAAAGTTATGAGGAATTAAGCGAAAAAAAATATATATATAAGACGGCTGAGCTGGGCGAACCGTAGGCCACGGTCCTGAACCGTGGCTCACAGTCTGGCAGTTTTGTTTTGAGCTGGGAGAACCGTAGGCCACGGTCCTGAACCGTGGCTCACAGTCTGGCAGTTCTATTTTGAGCTGGGCGAACTGTAGGCCACGGTCCTGAACCGTGGCTCACAGTCTGGCAGTTCTGTTTTGAGTTGGGCAAACCGTATGCCACGGTTCTGAACCGTGGCTTATAGTTTGGCAGTTCTATTTTTTTAAGCAATAGAGCTCGTTTTTACTTAATATTAAGATGTCAAAACTAACGATTAATGTGGTTTTGAACATAGGTGATGCTCGTTTGTTGTGGATGTTGATCAAGCAAGGGAATCAAGAACCGAACACAAGTTTTGAATGATTCCGCGCTAATCTAATCTAGTTAAAAACATGTTGTTTTGTAAACTTTTTTGAATGTTGAACATTTTAATCTAGTTAGTCGACTATGTTTAAATACTATAATGACGTACATCTTAGTTATTAACTAAGTTTTTGTTGGTCATATATTTCGAATTTAAAAAGTCCGTATTTTATGGTTATTAAAGGAAATTATAAGACGAGTGTTACAAGTTGGTATCAGAGCTCAAGGTTGTTAACAAAATGTGTTCGGTTCAAGCTTGATCAACATCCGGTAAGAATTAGTTATACAGTAGATTTTATTACGATTATTGTAAGGAAGAAATTCTAGTCGATGTGCATGGGAAGAGCGTGTTAACACACTCAAACTCGGAAAGTGCATTAAACATGAATGGTTTAAGCAAGTGGTGAACTTGGCTAAACCAAAACGAGTGATGCATATGTTATAAAATGAAATGTTTAATAATGAATATAAACATTTCAGATTCAAAATGGCCGATGGAGGGAATGATGATACGGTGCCGGTGGTCACCGAACAAATGAGAGGAGTGATTGCCGAAGAAGTAGGGAAGGCAATTGAGAATAGTCTATCTGGTTTTTTAGACAAAATTCAAAACACGGTGCTTAATGTGGTAGAGGAACGAATCCAAAGGTTGGAAGAAAATGCCAACCGAGCTAAGGAAAAGTCCGAAGAACGGAAATGTTGTTCATACAAGGAGTTCATGGCGTGTAAACCGCCAATTTATAATGGGGAGGTCGATCCGAAAATATACCAACGGTGGCTAAGCGACATCGAGGGAGTGTTTGAAAGGACCTACTGTGAGGTAAGCGATTTTGTAGCTTACGGTATGGGTCAGTTAAGAGGTCAAGCCAAGGACTGGTGGGATAATAAGAAGAAGGAGATTGGGGCCGATGCTGCAAAGGCTATGACTTGGGATGAGTTTAAGGAACCATTCCTTAAACACCATAGCCCCAAGGCGGTCATCAACAGAATCAAGGAGGAATTCATCCAGTTGAGGCAAAAGGGTGACGAGCTGATGACAAATGAAGAGCAGAAAATATATTATTACTATAATATGTTAAGTGCTGAATATCGGGAGTTCATGACTCCTTCCAAATATGAGACGCTCACCGAGATCATAAATACGGCTCGGGAATGAGAAATCGAACTCAAAAAGCAGATTGAACGGGGTGAATGAAGGGCAGTAGATGTTAACCCGAGCCCTACGAAGAAGGCACTAACAGCGGAGTTAGTAAAGAAGACGGATGTGAAGGGTGGATCACCGAGTTGCAAAGTATGTGGAAAGGGGCACAAAGGCGAATGTCGCTTTAAAGATAAACCATGCCCCATATGCGGAAAGATAGGGCATACGACCACGCTATGTCCGGGGAAAGTTTCGGTGTGCTATAAGTGCTATCAGTCGGGTCACAAAAAGTCGGAGTGCCCGGAGTTGGACGGGAAAAGGAACGAGAAGGATGTGCAGATGGAGGCACAAAAGGCAAGGGCCGGATCCTTCCAATTAACCGCAGCCGAAGTAAAGATAGAACCTGATGTCGTTTCGGGTATGTTTCTTGTGAATTCAATTTTAACACAAATTTTATTCGATACAAGTGTGAATGATAGTTGCATATGGGCATATATGAATAGTGAAATGAGTGAATTATATAAATGATATATATATGTATAAGAAAATAAACAATGGTGAGTATGAGAAACCGAAGCGAAAAACAGTCGTGATAAATATTGTCATGGGAAGGGGTGCACGTACACTCGAACCCGGAAACTTAATAGAGTAAATAAATTATGTATTGGAAAGGAGTGTAATAACTCCTGAACCCGGGAAATTGTAATAGTAACAAATGATAAGGACATGATTATGGGCTTGGCCAAACTAAATAAGATATGTAGAAACATCGTTTGTAACAACAAACGATGTGGACAAATTCCATACAACAATATAGAACAATAAAACGAAGTAAATTGATTTCACTATTATTACAATGGATTAAGGTCAAAAATGAGAAAAATTAAGACTCGGACAAAAATATCCTCGATAAAGAAGCTAAATGAGTAATACGTATTACTCGCTACTGTTAATAATGAGGTATCAATAAATAAGGACTTAGAAACTTGAGAATGGGTAAATATCCAAGTAACGGGTTATTAATAAAATCCTTATGGGGTAGAACGATGATCACAATGATGGGTGTGATTGTATAAAAGATTAGTAAAATGAATTAAAAAGTGTTGAAACGAAATGACAATAGTAAAAGATGATCTACGGAATCATCATGACCTCGGGATTATAAATCATGTAAGAGTTTAAAGGATTAAATGAACCACGTGTCAGCAATAGAAAGGAATAAACCAAAAAGGGGAGAAAGCCTAAAGAAATAACCTACAGGGCTAAGCAAAGGAACCTACGGGTCACTTGGGGTAAAAACGCGAAGAATGGTTACAATTCCGCACGTACTATAATAGCGGAAAAGAATAAATTCTTGTCGTCAATTCCTGAATATGAGTAATTGACATGAGTTAAAGAGATAGACGTTAAACTAAGATTTAGTTTTAGTAAGAAACAACGCTTAACAAATATGAATATTATGGGACAAATTAGAAAAATAGTTGATAACAAAGAATATAGGTCTTAACACCGATAGGTGTAAGACCATCCGTTAGAAAGAAGATTTTGATAATGAAAAGTTTGTAAAAACTTAAACATGACGTGATGCGGTGCGATCATAATCATAAAAGTGACATAGAATAGAATCAAGTTGTAGCGCAAGTTACGGGATAGGAGATCATAAACTCACATAAGTCCGAATATGATGAAGGGATAAATCCAAATTTACGAGGCATGAGGTGACGGTGACTAATCAGTCTAACCGATAAGATCACCCAAGGTCAAAATAGTGTTGTGATTTACATAAAACACTTGGCAATATAGGGTGATATAGAATAAACATGTTGACGAACTTGTACTATTGAGTGGTCAAGTTGAAATTGGGCCGAATAGGCTGCAAGTTAAGAAATACAGGACACAAGTTAAAGTCCATGAGGACTTACGCATGGAAGGCGCATGCGTCGAGGCAAATGATGACTTTTGACTAAAAGAAATAATGTCTGAAAAACGAAACTAAAGGAATTTGGCACAAACCAAAAGAACCACGTAAAGAAGGTTTCGGGGACGAAACCTCTTTAAGGGGGTGGACTTGTAACACCCCGAAAATATAAAAATTACATATTAGAATTATAAAACATTAAATAAACAAGAACAAACTAACTAGGACTAAATAACCCAGTTAGTTACAAGTCTTGTAGTAACTCATAAGTGGCTTAAAACACACAAAATATGAACTAAAGGAAATTAGAGGGACCAAAGGTGTCAAAAATGAAACTAATTATAATAAAAACCATTTTTAATCACAAAACACACATTTGAGTGTGCTGGGATTGATCAAACACAGAAGGGGGCGACCAGAGCTTCTCCAAACCCTAGTTCATGGTATTTGATCAAATTGAAGACCAAATTCTGTCCCAAATCAAAATCCGAACATAGATTAGTGATCACCTCAGTGAAAGGGATCATAAGGTATGTAAATTTTGTGGAAAAATTCTCATTTAAATTTCTGAATGAACATGGGGAATTCAAATTAGATGTTGCATGAGTGTTGTATAGATGAAATTAGAGTAATATGATGTCTAGGGAAAAACCCTAGATGATTTCTTGTTAAAACTTTACTTGATACTAGTGGGGTTCATAATCACCATTGTAGGTGATTAATGGGTTTTGTAGAAACTTGATAAACACTACGATTATGATTCTTATCTAGTGTAATCCGAGTTTTAGGAAGTAATTTCTGAAAAATTGATGTTAAAAAACATGTGTAAATTGCCTAATTGATGTTAATCTTGGCTAAACAAAAAGTGATGAACTTAATGATAAGTTATGAGAAATTATGCCCTTAAGGTGTTTGTGAAAATGCCTAAAAGAAGATTAAAAACTGGAAATTTGAGTTAAAACGCGTGTTTGTAGAGTTATGGCAAACTATGCGTATTATGTAAACAAAAGAGTTCTAAACGGGTTGTGATAGAACTCTATAGGAAAGGAAACCGGAGCGTCAAGTGGACAAGCCTGTGGTGACGCACGATTGAGAGGGGTGCTTTGAAAGGTACGTAACTTTGGTCCCGTTACATTACGTATAAACGTTTGGTTTTAGCTTGTTAATAGTGTCATAATGTAGTATATGCATTTGACGTGTCATTCAAGTGGCGAAGCCCACTCGACATTCAAACGGGTCAAAATATTGGTTAGAAATAGTTTGGCTTGAGATTAAAGTGAGGATTTTAACTCGTCAACCAAACGGGTCAAAACTATGTCCTTATATTGATTCTTGCGCGTAAAGATTTGAAAGCGTCATATTGCGCTGGTGCTAGATAGCAATTTTAGAAATGAATGGTTATACTAAGTTAAGGTTATGAATCCGTGTTACCGGGTCGAATGGTAGAAACTAGTTGCAAGAATTGCATAAAGTGGCAATGCTTGAATTTATAGAAAACAAGCATGAAATTCGAATACGAGCGTAAAGCCATGTAATGGTACGGATACACCAATAATTTCAAGCCTAGGGAATGGGTAAATAAGATTAGAATTCCAAAGAGTAAATTGGCGAACAATTTGCACACACAGTTAATGGGTCGAATAATCGAAGCATGGATTTTGTGGGCCATTCGTTCATAATCCGGGTTTCATTAAGTGAAATTTATATGGTTAGATCCGTAATTTTAATACGGACATATAGATAAAAGAATCGGCTAAAACGGATATGTAAATAAAAAGTTATGAGGAATTAAGTGAAAAAAAAATATATATAAGAAGGCTGAGCTGGGCGAACCGTAGGCCACGGTCCAGAACCGTGGCTCACAGTCTGGCAGTTTTGTTTTGACCTGGGCGAACCGTGGGCCACGGTCCTGAACCGTGGCTCACAGTCTGGCAGTTATGTTTTGAGCTGGGCGAACCGTTGGCCACGGTTCTGAATCGTGGCTCACAGTCTGGCAGTTCTGTTTTGAGTTAGGCGAACCGTAGGCCACGGTTCTGAACCGTGGCTTACAATTTGGTAGTTCTATTTCTTTTAAGCAAGAGACCTCGTTTTTCCTTAAAATTAAGATGTCAAAACTAACGATTAATGTGGTTTTGACCATAGGTGATGCTCGTTTGTTGTGGATGTTGATCAAGCAAGGGAATCAAGAACCGAACACAAGTTTTGAATGCTTCCGCGCTAATCTAATCTAGTTTAAAACATGTTGTTTTGTAAACTTTTTTGAATGCTGAACATTTTAATCTAGTTAGTCGACTATGTTTAAATACTATAATGACGTACATCTTAGGTATTAACTAAGTTTTTGTTGGTCATGTATTTCGAATTTAAAAAGTCCGTATTTTTTGGTTCTAAAAAGAAATTATAAGACGAGTGTTACACATACAAAGCCTTGAACGGAGCAGCCTGGATGTTGGTGTGGTAACTGTTGTTATACGAAAACTCCACCAAAGGTAGGTGCCTTTCCCAGCCATTACCAAAGTCGATTACACATGCTCGAAGCATGTCTTCAAGAGTTTGGATGGTGCGTTCTATAACAACTCTAAAGAAAACCCATACCCTCATAAATTTTCCGACACCCTAATATATTTTAAAATATCCCAATATGTCCTAAAATACACCCCATACGCGAAAACGGACCCCGAATACCTTGAATATTTTTAAAAATAATTAAAAATATGATTTTTGGGGTTTAGGCGTGTAACACCCCAAAAATGACTATTAGACATAATGCTAAATTTATTAAAGGTTTAACCAAGTAAATGTAAATGTTTCAAATACTAGTAGGATAATGAGAAAAGCCTAAAGTAAACTCTCTTTCAAAGTGGAGGGTTTAATGTGTAAATAGAGAATTAAAAGGTTTTTATAAAAAACAAAAATGAAAAAAAACACTCATTTTTGGATACTGGGGATCGATCAAAGCAGGGAACCAAGGGTGAAACCCTTGTTCACCAAATTCAATCAAATTAGGTAGAAATTTAGAAGATAATCAACTACATGAACTCGAATCTACACCCATCTAAGCTCGATTTTAAAGAGGTAAGTTGAATTTCTTGAAATCATGATTTGTAGGAAGTGGGTTATGACCCAATCTCGAATTGATACAAGTAATTGTGTAGATTGGAGTTAGGTCTTTGCTATAGAACAGGAATCATGTGTATTCATGCGTGAATTCAATCATTTGAAAAGCTAATTGCATAACCCATTTGATATGAATTATTAGAGGTGTAGAATGATGGAAAAATTAGTAGTAATCATGTGTAAATTTGATACACGATGATGTAGTAGTACTTGAATCTTAAACAAAAATTAAGTAGGACAAGAGAATATTATGAACTTGATTGTTGTTGATGAATATTGATATGAACTAGTAGGAATTATGCTTTGAAAGCTTGTACTTAATGTCCCACAAATGCGAAACCCGCCAAGTGTTCGATGAAATGCTTGAAAGAATAAATATGTGTAATTTGCAAGATAATGGAATGAAATATTGGGACACTAAATAAAAGAATGAATGTGTTGTTATAGGCGTAAAGGAAGAGGGACCCAATACTAGGAAATCAGAAGGTTCACAAGATCGAGGTACGTTAGTGTACATCATATTCTAAAATGTTGTCGTATGTATAATAGTCTCAATTGTATTGTATTGTTATGTTAAATTTGTGAGAATTGAAATCTATGGTTCTTCGAAAGTAAAAGTAAGATCCGTCATAAACGGATTATGAGGAATGAATAAGTTACGAAAGATAATGCATCATATCCGGTTCTTGTAGTTGAACCGGGTATGGAAAGTTAAGTATGTAATGAATGAAAGTCTACTCAATCCGTATTTCTCGAATCGGAGTATGAGGTAAGAATATAAAGAATATGATTGTTCGTTATGAACGAATCGAATGAAAGTTATGTAATGATGCTAGTATCCGTTCTTAGCGGGTATGTTAAGAAAAGTATGTTTAGCCTCTACTTTGAGGCAAGCATGTAATGAACCGTTTAACGGTTAGTAAAGTAATTGAATGATGTTAATCCGTGAAAGAAATGAACTGTTTTATTATTTAGTTGTGTTAGTGTCGAAATACTAACTTATTTGTTTATGTCGAATGTAGGTAAGTCCTCAATTTAGGCGACTTGGCAATTTAGAGCGAGCATATGCACACATTATGATCATCAAGCGCTTCCGCTATTTCGTACTAATGTTTTGGGTCAAAATGCTTGTTTTGTATAACCTCGTTAGTAGTTACATTTTTTTTACACTTGATGTTATGGTTTTTAGTCGTGTCTAGTCAAACGGGTCATAGACTTAATTGTTTTGATGATGGTTAAAACAGGGATACACTTGTCTTATGGACGGGTCATGCCCAAAATTTTGTTAAATTTGTGCATTAATGATATTAGTATTGTTATCTTGATTTGTGAAAAGATTAGGCGAATTTGAAAGTTTAAAATTATAGTGTCTAATCTCGCCATTTTTATTAGACAAAAACGCGGATGTAACAAGTTGGTATCAGAGCCGAGGTTTGAGGGATTCGAGCATATAATGTGATGCTTGAACTCAAACTGACGGCTCATTCGAAAGTGTGCTCGCTCCAAGATCGCCAATGAGGTAAAAATTTTAGTTTTTGTTTAATATAAGTCTGTACAGTGTGTTACGGTATAAGTTTTAAAGTTATGCATGCTAAGAAGTAATAAGGCGGGTAAAATGAGAAGTCCTTGGACCCGTGTGGCTGAAAACGGACCCGGGAAATGGTCGGAACAACTAAAAGAAAGTTCAACAACGTTTCAGCAAAAGGGAGGCCGTCGCCGACGTGCTTCTGGCCGTCGCCGACGCCCCCTCCCTTTGAGCTGACGCCCTATTTGACTGTCGACGGGCAAAAATGGCCGACGCTACATTCTAAAGCCCGTCGCCGACGGGAGGCAAGGCCGTCGCCGACGGCCAGCGGAAGATCAGTCCACTAAAAATTTTCGTTTTATGTTATTTTTCGCATTTTGAGTTCCCGAGTTGGCCGAAAGCCTATTTAATGATTAAGTGAGGTCGATATAAGGCCTAATAAGATGTATGTAACCACAATTAGTGGTTACGATGGAAAGAAATTTTTAAAGGTCAAAAGTAATGTGTCGAATGACACGAATGAATGCTGAAAGTTTAAAAAGTGAGTAAAGTTTAAAATGTGAGAATGCGAATGAAGTAAATACGGACTAATGAACTATTATGTATTGAAAGCTTGTGAACTATAATTTAAGTTCCCATACTTCTCAGAAATGCCCGTTATATGTTCCTGGCAAGTTAATAGAAGATGTAATAAGTTATGTAAAGTTATGTAGATCGTTGGCGATAAAGTAAAATTTATGAAAGTCGAATGTAATGTATGGAATGGCATGAAATGAATGACAAATGTATAAAGTGGAGTATAGACTAAAGTACTTGGATATGCGAAGGAGCCGGAATTGTTAATAAATAAATATAAAAAAAATGATGAGATTAGTGGTGAAAATAATTTAAAGAATGTAAGTTAGATGGAAATTCGTATGAAAATTCAGATGAATGTATGCTTTGATCAGAATTATGCATTAGAGGCTTGTGCCTTGTACTTGAATGGTGTGATGCTTATGTGTATTTAATGATTTGTCTTGGTATGATTAAGAGGCGAATATGTGCTAAATGCGAATCATACGAGCTTATTAGTAAAGGATACGTTGGAATTATGTTATATAGTTAACTTGAATGATAATTACTATTTGTAAAATCATGAAGCATTAGCATGTGAAAGTACGTGAAAGTGAATGTATATATGTGTATTGTTTGAAGGATTACGTAAATTGTATGTATGAAATACGTAGAATATTAATATTACGGTCTATCATATTTAGATGATTACATGTTCAAAAGTTTGAAGTGTGTAAGCAAGACAGTTGACTATTTAAAAGTCAACAGTATAGGGATATCATGAAATGGTCATTAGACGCAAATGCTAAAGTAAAGAGTTAAAGTGTTATGTATTAAGTGATTTACGTGTTATGCTTGACGATAGTTTAGTTGTATGGATTGGAAGTGAGATAACTAATAATAAATGCCTCGTTAATACGAAATTTGACTAACGAAAGTCAATTAACTTATGAATAGAAAGAAAATGAATAGTTGTATTTATGCTCACATAAGCTAACAATGTTACGAATGTAATAATATGTAAGGATGGAAATCTTGTCAGTTGATTCAAGTATGGATGGCAAACGGGGTAAGAGGAAGCAATGAGGCAAACATGAACATGAACACTAAAGGTAAGTGATTTCGCAATCGCTTCGAATTTATCTACATGAAGGTGTATACGTGTTTGAGTATTCGAAATCAAAGTGAAATGTATAAATAAATGAGAAATGTTATGGTACGTTTTGTTGAAATTGTTGGCATAATGTTAAACCGATAAGACCTCATTATAAGGGTAAATCGGTCATAAATTTTAGTTAAGAAGTTCTAAGGCGGAAATGAGAACTTGGTAATGTTGATGAAAGGTATGGGAAGAATATTAGTTGGGATGTTAGCTAAAGACATTTTGTAAAGACGTTCGAATTGAAAGTAAGTACAACATGTACTGCAATACTTATATACAAAAAGTACTGGGTGGTGGTTGACCTTATAAGGTTATATTGTAGAAGATAGTAAATAATAATTACTTACAAATGCTAGAAGTATTTCGTAAGAAATACAACGTGTAATGTTGGATACTCATTAGTAGAGACATGTTAGAGAACGTAGGTGAATTAACACCAAATACGGTGAACGAACAAATGGAAATGGTATATTAAGGGATGATCATGTATTGACCGAAGCTCGAGAAAAACACGAGAATCATCTCACTTATGTCCGGTCAAGCTAGTAAAAAGGGGTCTAACGATTCTTAAGGGATCGGGTCAATATAAGAGAGAAAGATAAGAATGAAAAGTTTAAGCATACGATTGAATGTAAAACAAACTCAAGAAAGAAGGGTGGGAACACCACTAGAAATAGGATGTAGAGTGTTGCGTTGAGACGCACTACATGAATTAGGACATGGAATTAGTGCTAGGACCAAACACTTGAAGTTGAATGTAGAAGATTAATACGAAAACATATCATAAGAAATGACATGGTAAATGATACGACAGAAGAACGAAAGGTACGAATGAAAATGTTAGAATCTGATAAATGGATTCAAACCAGTAAGAATGAAAGGTAATAAATTAAAAGTTCGAATCCGTAAGTGAAGACGGATTAAGAAAGTAAGAATAAAAACTAAGTACCAAACTCAAATAAGTTATTCGGGTCAAATGGCGATCGCCATTTGAACCCGGTATTTAATGTTCGGTTTGTCAAGTTTATTACTTATCGGTGAGCATAATGTATGGGCATGCATTGTCACAGTTTGGAAAGCATTAACCATCGCAAAGTATGAATAACTAGTCAAGGGTTTTGACCCGCGCCAGGTACGTATAAAAAGATTATATTTTTAATAGAAGCTTAGGGCTCGACTAGAGAATGATGTGTTAGAATAGGATAACTGATACTCATATGTAAGAATGTATTTACAATTAGACTTCCGAAAAGTCAAACGAAATAAATGAAGTCCTTTCAATTATGCAAGTATAAGGTACGAACGTGTACCTCGATGCAACCACAATAGGTGAGGGGGTGTTAGTCTGACCTTGAAAGGTCAAACTGCGAAAGTTGGAGAAATAACCAATAAAAAGAGAGGATTGTATGTAAGAAATGGAATGTATGATATGTTTTAGCATGTACGTAAGAAAATTGTGAAAGAGGCAATGGGCGAACAAACACCCCGTAGGATGCAGTTATGAAGGGTTATGTGCTAACTGTTTATTTATAGACAAATATGATGGAATTCTTAGTGAGATGATAGTAATGAAGCTAGTGGAAGGATGCCCACGAGTGGGAGCATATTTCATGAATGAATGAGACCAGTTCTGGTACGGAAGGTACATATAAAGAAGCGGATCGATCCGGCGCACGGATAACCGACTTATGCATTGAAGGCGAGGTTAGTAAAATGTTTAATTCTTAATTAATGATTAAGAATCCGTAGATTTATTTGTAAGTGTGAACAAAATGAATGGTAGAATAATAATGGTACGGTATACAATGATCGACCTATAATGGTCAATGTGAGAAGGTATGAATGTCAATAAGAGGGAGATTTAAAGGCCTTAAATGAAAGTTTGAGCCGAATTGGTTAAACGCTAGTATGGTGCTCATACATAACATACTCAGTTGTTATCATAAGTAGTTCATGCAAGGAGCTAATAATAAAGTGTGCGAAGGATTAAATTTAAGGCTAAACTCAAACTTGTGATTAGTTCAAGTGACGGTAGTAATCGTAGAATGATACCTTATACTCGTATTAGGTATGAAAAAGCAATTAGGAAGTGGGTAGCTTTGTATTAATACCACTAAATCATTAAATGTCTATAGTATACGTATAATGTTATGCTAAGCCCTCATATGAACCATAAAGTAATTGGAAGAACGTTAGTAATGGGATAATGGGGTTTGCTCATGATTACAATAATGAATTATATCGTGCATGATTCGTGTGCGGAATAAAATAAATCGATTTATTTATATTAGTAAATGTATGAATATGTTACGCATATTTGGAAAGATAGAAACAAGCCGTAAGCATAAGCTTGTACGACCAATAGTATACATTTGGAATAAATTTCAAATGAACAAACCGCTAGTGATGATGTATGCTAGGAACTAGCATTATAAAGTAAAAACGACACTAATAAGAGCTCTGGATCAGATTCTGACTTATATGTGATTATGAAAGTAATTAACTTGATTTAAGAACGGAGGGACAATGCGTACAAATACGTTTACGCATGAATGAAACTCTTGCCAAGATCTCGAATGCATCTATGTTGTATTAAGCATCGTGAATGAATAGATGAAAAAGTAAGAGTATAAGTGGTCACGTTGGAATGAGAAAGATTTCGGGGACGAAACCTCCTTTAAGGGGGGGGGGGGGGTAGACTTGTAACACCCCAAAAATGACCGTTAGACGTAAAGCTAAATTTATTAAAGGTTTAACCAAGTAAATGTAAATGTTTCAAATACTAGTAGGATAATGAGAAAAGCCTAAAGTAAACTCTCTTTCAAAGAGGAGGGTTTAATGTGTAAATTGAGAATTAAAAGGTTTTTATGATAAACAAAAATGAAAAAAAAACACCCATTTTTGGATACTGGGGATCGATCAAAGCAGGGAACCAAGGGTGAAACCCTTGTTCACCAAATTCAATCAAATTGGGTAGAAATTTAGAAGATAATCAGCTGCATAAACTCGAATCTACACCCATCTAAGCTCGATTTTAAAGAGGTAAGTTCAATTTCTTGAAATCATGAATTGTAGGAAGTGGGTTATGACCCAATGTCGAATTGATACAAGTAATTGTGTAGATTGGAGTTAGGTCTTTGCTATAGAACAGGAATCATGTGTATTCATGCGTGAATTCGATCATTTGAAAAGCTAATTGCATAACCCATTTGATATGAATTAGTAGAGGTGTAGAATGATGGAAAAATTAGTAGTAATCATGTGTAAATTTGATACATGATGATGTAGTAGTACTTGAATCTTAAACAAAAATTAAGTAGGACAAGAGAATATTATGAACTTGATTGTTGTTGATGAATATTGAAATGAACTAGTAGGAATTATGCTTTGGAAGCTTGTACTTAATGTCCCACAAATGTGAAACCCGCCAAGTGTTCGATGAAATGCTTGAAAGAATAAATATGTGTAATTTGCAAGATAATGGAATGAAATATTGGGATACTAAATAAAAGAATGAATGTGTTGTTATAGGCGTAAAGGAAGAAGGACCCAATACTAGGAAATCGGAAGGTTCACAAGATCGAGGTACGTTAGTGTACATCATATTCTAAAATGTTGTTGTATGTATAATAGTCTCAATTGTATTGTATTGTTATGTTAAATTTGTGAGAATTGAAATCTATGGTTCTTCGAAAGTAAAAGTAAGATCCGTCATAAACGGATTGTGAGGAATGAATAAGTTACGAAAGATAATTCATCATATCCGGTTCTTGTAGTTGAACCGGGTATGGAAAGTTAAGTTTGTAATGAATGAAAGGCTACTCGATCCGTCTTTCTCGAATCGGAGTAGGAGGTAAGAATATAAAGAATATGATTGTTCGTTATGAACGAATCGAATGAAAGTTATGTAATGATGCTAGTATCCGTTCTTAGCGGGTATGTTAAGAAAAGTATGTTTAGCCTCTACTTTGAGGCAAGCATGTAATGAACCGTTTAACGGTTAGTAAAGTAATTGAATGATGTTAATCCGTGAAAGAAACGAACCGTTTTATTATTTAGTTGTGTTAGTGTCGAAATACTAACTTATTTTTTATGTCGAATGTAGGTAAGTCCTCAATTTAGGCGACTTGGCATTTTGGAGCGAGCATATGCACACATTATGATCATCAAGCGCTTCCGCTATTTCGTACTAATGTTTTGGGTCAAAATGCTTGTTTTGTATAACCTCGTTAGTAGTTACATTTTTTTTACACTTGATGTTATGGTTTTTAGTCATGTCTAGTCGAACGGGTCGTAGACTTAATTGTTTTGATGATGGTTAAAACAGGGATACACTCGTCTTATGGACAGGTCATGCCCAAAATTTTGTTAAATTTGTGCATTAATGATATTAGTATCGTTATCTTGATTTGTGAAAAGATTAGGCGAATTTGAAAGTTTAAAATTATAGTGTCTAATCTCGCCATTTTTATTAGACATAAACGCGGATGTAACAAGGCGGGCTGCGTAAGGCACCACTTAACCCTTTCGCGGGCCGCGAGCAGGTGAAATGTGGCTGAACCCTAGGCCACCACGTGGCCCAACACATGTCGAACCTACTAAATGACCCGGATCACCTACGCTGTTGACCAGCGTTGACGCGGGCCGCGTAGGCCTTCGCCTACATTTACGCGGGCCGCGAGAAACCTAAACTCAGCCCCTATATAAGAAGGCATCGGGCCTTCAGTCGAATTCGTTCAGATTTATTTTCTCAATCTCAAAACTCGAGTGTAGGAATTATACACGGGTATAATACCCCCTAAATAACGAAGTTCTGCTCCTTCGTAAGTATCATAACCCCTGGATACGTATTAGATACACTGCCCGATTGATCTAGGGTTCCGTAAGGGCTGTCGTGGTTCTGCCCGACGTAGTCATTGGAATGCTGTCTCGAGGAGGGTATTACTAATGTTAAAATAGGTTATTATACTAACATGTGTGCATTTGTGTAAATTATAGATTGTCACCAGGAAACCCTAAAGGATAATCTAAGACAGCAAAGTGAGTAATCCTTCTTTTTGTAAACCTTTTTGTGAGTAATCCTTCTTTTTGTAAACCTTTTTGTGAGTAATCCTTCTTTTTGTAAACCTTTTTGTGAGTAATCTCCCTTTTGTTAACTGTTTTTACAAAACCTCACACGATTAATTATATATTAAACAGTTATTGAGTATTTGTAAGGATACAATTATCGTCGGTATACAAAAACACAAAATGCATAAACACATAGTCACATAACCACAAAATTGTTTATCTAGATCTTTAATTTGTAAGTTTTGTTTTGTTAATTATGTACATGCATTTAAAGCACACTAGGAATCCATTTCATGGATTTCATTCGGTACTTTAAACATTAACAAGAATCTAACTATGAAGATGGAAAGATCTTCCAAAAATTCGATTTCGTTTTCAAGAAAATGTAATATTCGAATTAAGGAAACACAAAAATTTGAAGATACGGAAATACCCTTAGGTACCCTATTAAGAATTTATAGTGGTACGTTGGGTATTCACACAGAGTTGTAACTTGCGCCTTGTACTTCGTTTCTTTGCAAGAGACGGGTACTAAGGATTTCCGTGGAAAACGCAAGAGATAATAAAATGGAAGAAATTTTGGGGTAGTCCGTTCTTCAAGGAATACGATTCCTTGATTGTCGGTATTGTAGGGAATACGTTGTTTATACATGCCATCATATTTGTACATTGCAATGCAAAATAAAAAGATTTATTTATAAACAACCACAACAACAACTGTTTCATGGACCTTGACAACAAAAGAAAATAATACATAAGGCTTGATTATTTCTAAACAACATTGTCTTCTAGTTGGTCCGATGCTCATCCCTGCGCTGGATTCGCATTAGCAATCTTTGGGCAATTTCTTCGGAAATGGCTCATCTCGCCACAGTTGAAGCAAGGACCTCGTGGAAGACGAGCTTGAGCAAGATTTACTTGAGGTTGGTTTGGACCAGCTTGGTTCGGGGTAAAACGACAAGCATTTGCCAGGTGACCGAGTCGTCCACATGATGCACACAAACGACACTGTAGGTGAGCTAAGTGGTGTGCATTACATTTGTCGCATATCGGTGCAGTACCGGCATAAGGTTTCCTTGCAGGAGGCTGAGCTGGTTGGTGGCGGATGTTTTGGTTGGGTTGAGCAGCAATCGTAAAATTCTGCGAAGCCTTACGCTTCTTATACTTGGACACCTCAGCATGTTCTTCCTTTGGTTCCACTTGAGCAGTCTTGTCGGATGGTCTTGGGTCGCCTTTTCGAAAAATCTTTTTCTTTCTGATGTGGGATTCAGTTAGAGTAGCTGACAATTCAATGGCTTGTCTGACAGTAGTAGGGTTGCTGCCAGTAACAATATCCTGAACTAGGTCAGGAAGACCATCAGTATATTTCTCGATCGCCTTATCCACAGGAGTAACCATAGCAGGACACAACAGGCTCAATTCTTCAAAACGGTCAGTATATGCTCGATGTTCACCACTGTCTTGCTTCAAATCATCAAACTCCCTCTCCAAAGCTCGCAGTTCATGACGAGGACAGAATTCCCTCATCATAAGAGCTCTAAGCTCGGCCCAAGTCTGTGCTAGTGCAATTTCAGCACCCCGGTCTCTCATAATCCCGTTCCACCATGTAAGAGCCCTCTTCTGAAACACGCTCGAAGAAAACTCGACCTTGCGATTTTCTGGACACTGAACGTGACGGAACGTATTCTCAATGCTCTCGAACCATTGAAGAAGCCCAGTTGCTCCCTCTGAACCACTAAACTTGAGCGGTTTAGCTGAGTTGAAACTCTTAAAGTTGCAGGGAGCATTGTTGTTGTTGATGGTCTGCATCATTTGAGCATAAAGATTTGGGAAGGCAACAGCCATTTGCTGCGCGATGATTTCCGCCAGTTCGGCAGTCTCTATCTGATTCTCGCGTCGAGGAGGCATTCTAAAAGAGGAACATGAAAGGAAACGAGTGAGAGAATTAGACGAAATGGATGAGATGAAACAAATTTGATGAGAGCAAGGATAGTGGTCATTTGTTTGTTACCACAAGGTAAACAAACGACACACAGTGACTAATCAAAGTAAATGGGTCAAAAAATAATGTATCGCGAAGACATGCTCGCCTATAAGTGAACACTCATCCCAAGAATTCCCAGGTAAGCACAACTGGTCTCGCGTCTGATGAGATGTATACGAAGTGCTTGCCTAGACAGAAAACCCAGAATACAGGCATTCACCCTTCCAGTTTGCACGTGTTCACATTATTTAAAACCCAAAACCTTGACGAGATTTTGAAAACTCAAAGGGGTTCAAAACCATATAACAGAGGGTTCAAAACCTAGTAAGCAATCATCCTAGAACAGATGATTAGTTTTCAAAGCGGTTTTGAAATTTATGTTCTTGTTGTGGTCGTCGCCTAAGGATAGGTGACGGTATTGTTTTATGACTAAACGCAAGTAAACTCGCGTTAGGGTCCTAAGAAAGTTATAGAATAGGTCAAAGCATTACTAATAACCTAATTCCCTATAACCATTGGCTCTGATACCATCTTTTCTGTCACACCCCGACCACGTAGAACATACAAAACGTGGCGGAAACGTCGGGGAGTGTTGTAACAGAATTAATGTTTCACAACCATGGAAATTTAAGTTTCGTTTTATTAATCAAAAGTGTTACAATGTCTTAACAAACAAAGAAGTACAACATAATTAACTAGTCGTGCATCTTTTATTGTCACTAAAGGCCAAGTCTGCCTATGTGTATCTTGATCATCTTATGCAACAGTTCCTGAAAAACACATGTGAAAATAGGTACGTCAGCATAAAAATGACTGTGAGATACATAGGTTTTGTGAAAATAAGATTCATGACTTATGTTTGAGAAAATGTTTAGTCATGAACCTTGTTATTTGCTTTGTCTTTTAAATCATTTGAAAAACGATAAGATCAGATGATAAGTATAAATAAATGTAAGGTTAAATGAATAACCAAGTAAAATATGTTTGCATAAGATAAGTTGTTTATGAATCAATGTCTTGTGAAAGGTATGTTATTTGTATGAAATGTTCTATGTCTCAAACTGAAATGATTCAAATAACGTTACGACATGTAATACCATACAAACACTTATATATAGGAAGTACCAGCGGCGTATCCACCATGCTTGTATCATATTACACACGCATCGTTACTTAATCACTTAATCAAACCAAACCAAACAATGTAAAATGTTCATGTCAAGATGTAAATTATGTCAAAATGTCTATGTCAAATATCCATGTCAAATGTCTATGTCAAATATCCATGTCAAATGTCTATGTCAAATATCCATGTATGGCAAGTGAAATGTCTCAACTAAACCATATGCACAAAAACAAAGTATTGAAGTAAAACTTGGTTTAAATCAAAGTTATGTTTTGTGGGAAATACATGATCAATGTCAATCATGTTAAAATGTCTATGTCGAAATGTCTATGTCAAATGTCTATGTCAAAATGTCATGTAAAACGATGTACTAAGTAATGCACACAATGGCAATACATAGCATGAAATGTAATGAAATCATGTACTATAATGTACTAACGAACATAGCAGTATATGATGTGAAAACAGGAAAGCAGGAAAGTAACAAGTAGGCACATGTGTTCCACCCCAAAACAGTTTGGAAAACAGTAAAAGAGGGGTCTATGTACTCACCTGAGATTGCTCAGATGTCTAAAGATAATCACCAAGTAATGCTAGAGATCTCAGAATCAAACGGCACCCAATATAGGTAACTATGTTAATAACCGGACCTTAATCGGATGATTGGATAGAATGAGGTTTCGTAAACCAAATGAGTGTAGAGACTCGTGTCATTTGGTTTAACAAAGCCTACATACTAAATGAAACCTATCCTAAGTGCTTGTGACCCATTACGACCCGTTTAGGTAGCTTATGCTACTTTAACGCGTCGTTCGCGTGAAACACGTTCGGACCGCCTAACTAGTCCTATGACAAGTAATATATGCCTTAACATGTCTAATATGGTTGTCAAATCAGTTTAGATGTCAAAAGTTATGTTACATATGTTTAAAATGAATTTTGGCATCAAAGGGGTATTTTGGTAATTTACCTAAGGCATATAAACTACCTATCATACAACTACTTAAACGAAGCGACCATAAGGTATAACCTCGTAAGGTTATTCCCTATATACTATGGTCACCTAATGTGCTTGGTCGGATCCTAATGATCGACCAAACGGGTCGGGTTCGAAAGTATAAGCGATTGATTAGATCGCTTACCTCTACGACCCTATATAAGCACTAAACTAAAAGTGACGAGCTAAGCATGTTAAAACATGCTTAACTAAGTTTTGGAAAACAGGTTTGGTATCACAACAAACGGTTGTGATACCTAAGAGTAGTTTGGTTACAAAATACGTAAGAATACGTATTCTGCCCGAAACTACGGCTCGTCACTGAGCCTAGATAACGTGGTAATCAGTAGGTATAGTCGCTAGGGACTATTACCATCGTGATCACACTCACGTTATGAAGTTCAACGAACTTTGCATCGACCATAAATTGGTCAATGCAGAAAGTCAAACAAAGTTTGACTTTCGGACTCGAAAAGCAATAAAAGAACGAAAGAATACTTACGAAGGGTCCCCGAATGCTAATCTAGATCAAAATAGCTCAGGTATGAAACAAAGGTTTCAACTTAGAGCACAATTGATCAGATTCTTGTGAGGAATGAAAGAAAATGTGATGGGTATTTATAGATTTCGGGTAACCGTTAAGATCGTTTCATGAAAACCGTGCTCGAATCTTGTGCGTACACTTGTCCAATTGTTGTGGTAACTAAAAATGACCCTAAATGATCAGAATGGGCGATTTAGAATGTGTGGCTGTGGTTTAATCAGCTGATAATCTGCTGACTGGTTGGTATTATCTGTTCTGGCATAGGCTAGCGCACCGCTAGGCCCTAGTTTGGCAGAATTACACTTTTGGTCCCTGTATTGCAATCAGCCCATTTTCGACACGTTTAAGGCCCGTTAACCCCATTTCAAAGCTCTAAAATGAAGTTAAAGTATAGGGAACTTAAAACATGTTCAAAAATATCTCGGATGTCGGTTCGCTTGGCCGTACGGACGCGATGTTCGCTTAATTACGACGGAATGCGCATAAGCGCGAAAAACGATCCAAATGACGTGACGAATGGATTTTTCTTATGCCGAACACTAAAATAAAATATTTTAGTGCTTACATAAATTTTTGGATGTCCGGATGTATTCAGAACGTAAGTTATGCGCGAAAATGCAAACTTGTGCACTTTTTGACACTTTTAGTCCCTGAATGACACAAAAGTTTATTTTAGCATACCGAACACCTCAAAGCCTATTTCTAAGCTATGTGAAGGATATTTATGGTATGTTTAACTTATGGTCATGCTCCGGAATGTCTGTTACAGTTCAAATTGGCATACTTTCGCAGTTTGTCAACTTTAGTCCCTGTAAGCGATTAAACTTTGATTTCACCACACCAAACCTTCCAAAACTTATATATAAGTTATGTAAAGGTTATTTAAGGTATGTTAAGCCTATTTCACTATTCCGGAGTGTTCGTTGCATTAAACTGGTTATATTTACGCATCAGTGCGCGTATAACCTTCCAGAAAGCGATTTAGAGCTTGAAATCGGACAAGAGTTGATATGTGTAAACGATACACATATTTTTACAAATCCCAAGCATGAAATACAATATTTCATTGGTTTGGCATTTGTTTGAAGGTTGAAATGACACAGGTGTTACAGTCTCCCCTACTTTAGGAAATTTCGTCCCGAAATTTAGTTTTAGAGGAAACTTGTGGAGACAGCTGTGACGGTTTTTGCCTTCAGACAAATCCATTGAGCCCTTAAGTAAAACTCTGGGCCATGTTAGGATTCTTAGCAAAGATGTCAACCCTCAAATTGAAGTCATTGTAGTAACAAAACATGGAGTTTTGAACTATAGACAGGAGAACAGTTCCCGTGAAGAATTATCATAGGAAACTTGTGTGTGCTTGAAATCAGAATTGGGAAGTGTAAGAATAAATGACATTTATCAAAGTCCAAGACTTCTCCTGTATCATTACTCTTGTCACTGTAGGTCTTAACACATGACAAAACTTCCTGTGGTTTCTATGCACTGAATTCCATAATTATGTAGGCCTCCATAATTACGTAGTTCCTTGCACAGTCCGCACAGTTCGTTTCATAACATCTCTTGATTTAGACCACCCGAGGGCCTATTTAACTACATAAACACATGATATATTTAACTAGATTGTCGAACCAATCTATTTAACTTAGATCGACGTAGGATCTCTTTAACTAACTACCTACGGGGAATATTTAACTACACCGACGTAGGATGTATTTAACTTTAGATCGACGTAGGATCTCTTTAACTCAACTACCTAAGAGAAACATTTAACTACACCGACGTAGGATGTATTTAACTTTAGATCGACGTAGGATCTCTTTAACTCAACTATCTAAGAGAAACATTTAACTACACCGACGTAGGATGTATTTAACTTTAGATCGACGTAGGATCTCTTTAACTCAACTATCTAAGAGAAACATTTAACTACACCGACGTAGGATGTATTTAACTTTAGATCGACGTAGGATCTCTTTAACTCAACTATCTAAGAGAAACATTTAACTACACCGACGTAGGATGTATTTAACTTTAGATCGACGTAGGATCTCTTTAACTCAACTATCTAAGAGAAACATTTAACTACACCGACGTAGGATGTATTTAACTTTAGATCGACATAGGATCTCTTTAACTCAACTATCTAAGAGAAACATTTAACTACACCGACGTAGGATGTATTTAACTTTATCAACATATGTTGTCCTTAAACTTTGGAATAGTACTTTATAATCCAAGGAACTTAACTACAAAGTAGAAGTCCATTAAGGATTTAAGATAGTACCTTTTTGAATATCCTACTACGAATCCCTCATATGAAGATAAGAAAGATTCTATGAGGATTTGGATAACGAATATCCAGAGTATACAAAAACACAAAATGCATAAACACATAGTCACATAACCACAAAATTGTTTATCTAGATCTTTAATTTGTAAGTTTTGTTTTGTTAATTATGTACATGCATTTAAAGCACACTAGGAATCCATTTCATGGATTTCATTCGGTACTTTAAACATTAACAAGAATCTAACTATGAAGATGGAAAGATCTTCCAAAAATTCGATTTCGTTTTCAAGAAAATGTAATATTCGAATTAAGGAAACACAAAAATTTGAAGATACGGAAATACCCTTAGGTACCCTATTAAGAATTTATAGTGGTACGTTGGGTATTCACACAGAGTTGTAACTTGCGCCTTGTACTTCGTTTCTTTGCAAGAGACGGGTACTAAGGATTTCCGTGGAAAACGCAAGAGATAATAAAATGGAAGAAATTTTGGGGTAGTCCGTTCTTCAAGGAATACGATTCCTTGATTGTCGGTATTGTAGGGAATACGTTGTTTATACATGCCATCATATTTGTACATTGCAATGCAAAATAAAAAGATTTATTTATAAACAACCACAACAACAACTGTTTCATGGACCTTGACAACAAAAGAAAATAATACATAAGGCTTGATTATTTCTAAACAACATTGTCTTCTAGTTGGTCCGATGCTCATCCCTGCGCTGGATTCGCATTAGCAATCTTTGGGCAATTTCTTCGGAAATGGCTCATCTCGCCACAGTTGAAGCAAGGACCTCGTGGAAGACGAGCTTGAGCAAGATTTACTTGAGGTTGGTTTGGACCAGCTTGGTTCGGGGTAAAACGACAAGCATTTGCCAGGTGACCGAGTCGTCCACATGATGCACACAAACGACACTGTAGGTGAGCTAAGTGGTGTGCATTACATTTGTCGCATATCGGTGCAGTACCGGCATAAGGTTTCCTTGCAGGAGGCTGAGCTGGTTGGTGGCGGATGTTTTGGTTGGGTTGAGCAGCAATCGTAAAATTCTGCGAAGCCTTACGCTTCTTATACTTGGACACCTCAGCATGTTCTTCCTTTGGTTCCACTTGAGCAGTCTTGTCGGATGGTCTTGGGTCGCCTTTTCGAAAAATCTTTTTCTTTCTGATGTGGGATTCAGTTAGAGTAGCTGACAATTCAATGGCTTGTCTGACAGTAGTAGGGTTGCTGCCAGTAACAATATCCTGAACTAGGTCAGGAAGACCATCAGTATATTTCTCGATCGCCTTATCCACAGGAGTAACCATAGCAGGACACAACAGGCTCAATTCTTCAAAACGGTCAGTATATGCTCGATGTTCACCACTGTCTTGCTTCAAATCATCAAACTCCCTCTCCAAAGCTCGCAGTTCATGACGAGGACATAATTCCCTCATCATAAGAGCTCTAAGCTCGGCCCAAGTCTGTGCTAGTGCAATTTCAGCACCCCGGTCTCTCATAATCCCGTTCCACCATGTAAGAGCCCTCTTCTGAAACACGCTCGAAGAAAACTCGACCTTGCGATTTTCTGGACACTGAACGTGACGGAACGTATTCTCAATGCTCTCGAACCATTGAAGAAGCCCAGTTGCTCCCTCTGAACCACTAAACTTGAGCGGTTTAGCTGAGTTGAAACTCTTAAAGTTGCAGGGAGCATTGTTGTTGTTGATGGTCTGCATCATTTGAGCATAAAGATTTGAAAAGGCAACAGCCATTTGCTGCGCGATGATTTCCGCCAGTTCGGCAGTCTCTATCTGATTCTCGCGTCGAGGAGGCATTCTAAAAGAGGAACATGAAAGGAAACGAGTGAGAGAATTAGACGAAATGGATGAGATGAAACAAATTTGATGAGAGTAAGGATAGTGGTCATTTGTTTGTTACCACAAGGTAAACAAACGACACACAGTGACTAATCAAAGTAAATGGGTCAAAAAATAATGTATCGCGAAGACATGCTCGCCTATAAGTGAACACTCATCCCAAGAATTCCCAGGTAAGCACAACTGGTCTCGCGTCTGATGAGATGTATACGAAGTGCTTGCCTAGACAGAAAACCCAGAATACAGGCATTCACCCTTCCAGTTTGCACGTGTTCACATTATTTAAAACCCAAAACCTTGACGAGATTTTGAAAACTCAAAGGGGTTCAAAACCATATAACAGAGGGTTCAAAACCTAGTAAGCAATCATCCTAGAACAGATGATTAGTTTTCAAAGCGGTTTTGAAATTTAGGTTCTTGTTGTGGTCGTCGCCTAAGGATAGGTGACGGTATTGTTTTATGACTAAACGCAAGTAAACTCGCGTTAGGGTCCTAAGAAAGTTATAGAATAGGTCAAAGCATTACTAATAACCTAATTCCCTATAACCATTGGCTCTGATACCATCTTTTCTGTCACACCCCGACCACGTAGAACATACAAAACGTGGCGGAAACGTCGGGGAGTGTTGTAACAGAATTAATGTTTCACAACCATGGAAATTTAAGTTTCGTTTTATTAATCAAAAGTGTTACAATGTCTTAACAAACAAAGAAGTACAACATAATTAACTAGTCTTGCATCTTTTATTGTCACTAAAGCCCAAGTCTGCCTATGTGTATCTTGATCATCTTATGCAACAGTTCCTGAAAAACACATGTGAAAATAGGTACGTCAGCATAAAAATGTCTGTGAGATACATAGGTTTTGTGAAAATAAGATTCATGACTTATGTTTGAGAAAATGTTTAGTCATGAACCTTGTTATTTGCTTTGTCTTTTAAATCATTTGAAAAACGATAAAATCAGATGATAAGTATAAATAAATGTAAGGTTAAATGAATAACCAAGTAAAATATGTTTGCATAAGATAAGTTGTTTATGAATCAATGTCTTGTGAAAGGTATGTTATTTGTATGAAATGTTCTATGTCTCAAACTGAAATGATTCAAATAACGTTACGACATGTAATACCATACAAACACTTATATATAGGAAGTACCAGCGGCGTATCCACCATGCTTGTATCATATTACACACGCATCGTTACTTAATCACTTAATCAAACCAAACCAAACAATGTAAAATGTTCATGTCAAGATGTAAATTATGTCAAAATATCTATGTCAAATATCCATGTCAAATGTCTATGTCAAATATCCATGTCAAATGTCTATGTCAAATATCCATGTATGGCAAGTGAAATGTCTCAACTAAACCATATGCACAAAAACAAAGTATTGAAGTAAAACTTGGTTTAAATCAAAGTTATGTTTTGTGGGAAATACATGATCAATGTCAATCATGTTAAAATGTCTATGTCGAAATGTCTATGTCAAATGTCTATGTCAAAATGTCATGTAAAACGATGTACTAAGTAATGCACACAATGGCAATACATAGCATGAAATGTAATGAAATCATGTACTATAATGTACTAACGAACATAGCAGTATATGATGTGAAAACAGGAAAGCAGGAAAGTAACAAGTAGGCACATGTGTTCCACCCCAAAACAGTTTGGAAAACAGTAAAAGAGGGGTCTATGTACTCACCTGAGATTGCTCAGATGTCTAAAGATAATCACCAAGTAATGCTAGAGATCTCAGAATCAAACGGCACCTAATATAGGTAACTATGTTAATAACCGGACCTTAATCGGATGATTGGATAGAATGAGGTTTCGTAAACCAAACGAGTGTAGAGACTCGTGTCATTTGGTTTAACAAAGCCTACATACTAAATGAAACCTATCCTAAGTGCTTGTGACCCATTACGACCCGTTTAGGTAGCTTATGCTACTTTAACGCCGCGTGAAACACGTTCGGACCGCCTAACTAGTCCTATGACAAGTAATATATGCCTTAGCATGTCTAATATGGTTGTCAAATCAGTTTAGATGTCAAAAGTTATGTTACATATGTTTAAAATGAATTTTGGCATCAAAGGGGTATTTTGGTAATTTACCTAAGGCATATAAACTACCTATCATACAACTACTTAAACGAAGCGACCATAAGGTATAACCTCGTAAGGTTATTCCCTATATACTATGGTCACCTAATGTGCTTGGTCGGATCCTAATGATCGACCAAACGGGTCGGGTTCGAAACTATAAGCGATTGATTAGATCGCTTACCTCTACGACCCTATATAAGCACTAAACTAAAAGTGACGAGCTAAGCATGTTAAAACATGCTTAACTAAGTTTTGGAAAACAGGTTTGGTATCACAACAAACGGTTGTGATACCTAAGAGTAGTTTGGTTACAAAATACGTAAGAATACGTATTCTGCCCGAAACTACGGCTCGTCACTGAGCCTAGATAACGTGGTAATCAGTAGGTATAGTCGCTAGGGACTATTACCATCGTGATCACACTCACGTTATGAAGTTCAACGAACTTCGCATCGACCATAAATTGGTCAATGCAGAAAGTCAAACAAAGTTTGACTTTCGGACTCGAAAAGCAATAAAAGAACGAAAGAATACTTACGAAGGGTCCCCGAATGCTAATCTAGATCAAAATAGCTCAGGTATGAAACAAAGGTTTCAACTTAGAGCACAATTGATCAGATTCTTGTGAGGAATGAAAGAAAATGTGATGGGTATTTATAGATTTTGGGTAACCGTTAAGATCGTTTCATGAAAACCGTGCTCGAATCTTGTGCGTACACTTGTCCAATTGTTGTGGTAACTAAAAATGACCCTAAATGATCAGAATGGACGATTTAGAATGTGTGGCTGTGGTTTAATCAGCTGATAATCTGCTGACTGGTTGGTATTATCTGTTCTGGCACAGGCTAGCGCACCGCTACGCTAAAAGTGTAGCGCACCGCTAGGCCCTAGTTTGGCAGAATTACACTTTTGGTCCCTGTATTGCAATCAGCCCATTTTCGACACGTTTAAGTCCCGTTAACCCCATTTCAAAGCTCTAAAATGAAGTTAAAGTATAGGGAACTTAAAACATGTTCAAAAATATCTCGGATGTCGGTTCGCTTGGCCGTACGGACGCGATGTTCGCTTAATTACGACGGAATGCGCATAAGCGCGAAAAACGATCCAAATGACGTGACGAATGGATTTTTCTTATGCCGAACACTAAAATAAAATATTTTAGTGCTTACATAAATTTTTGGATGTCCGAATGTATTCAGAACGTAAGTTATGCGCGAAAATGCAAACTTGTGCACTTTTTGACACTTTTAGTCCCTGAACGACACAAAAGTTTATTTTAGCATACCGAACACCTCAAAGCCTATTTCTAAGCTATGTGAAGGATATTTATGGTATGTTTAACCTATGGTCATGCTCCGGAATGTCTGTTACAGTTCAAATTGGCATACTTTCGCAGTTTGTCAACTTTAGTCCCTGTAAGCGATTAAACTTTGATTTCACCACACCAAACCTTCCAAAACTTATATATAAGTTATGTAAAGGTTATTTAAGGTATGTTAAGCCTATTTCACTATTCCGGAGTGTTCGTTGCATTAAACTGGTTATATTTACGCATCAGTGCGCGTATAACCTTCCAGAAAGCGATTTAGAGCTTGAAATCGGACAAGAGTTGATATGTGTAAACGATACACATATTTTTACAAATCCCAAGCATGAAATACAATATTTAATTGGTTTGGCATTTGTTTGATGGTTGAAATGACACAGGTGTTACAAATACACTCGTCTTATGGACGGGTCATGCCCAAAATTTTGTTAAATTTGTGCATTAATGATATTAGTATCGTTATCTTGATTTGTGAAAAGATTAGGAGAATTTGAAAGTTTAAAATTATAGTGTCTAATCTCGCCATTTTTATTAGACATAAACGCGGATGTAACAAGGCGGGCCGCGTAAGGCACCACTTAACCCTTTCGCGGGCCGCGAGCAGGTGAAATGTGGCTGAACCCTGGGCCGCCACGTGGCCCAACACATGTCGAACCTACTAAGTGACCCGGATCAGCTACGCTGTTGACCAGCGTTGACGCGGGCCGCGTAGGCCTTCGCCTACATTTACGCGGGCCTCGTGAAACCCAAACTCAGCCCCTATATAAGAAGGCATCGGGCCTTCAGTCGAATTCGTTCAGATTTCTTTTCTCAATCTCAAAACTGAAGTGTAGGCATTATACACGGGTATAATACCCCCTAAATAACGAAGTTCTGCTCCTTCGTAAGTATCATAACCCCTGGATACGTATTAGATACGCTGCCCGATTGATCTAGGGTTCCGTAAGGGCTGTCGTGGTTCTGCCCGACGTAGTCATTGGAATGTCGTCTCGGGGAGGGTATTACTAATGTTAAAATAGGTTATTATACTAACACGTGTGCATTTGTGTAAATTATAGATTGTCACCAGGAAACCCTAAAGGATAATCTAAGACAGCAAAGTGAGTAATCCTTCTTTTTGTAAACCTTTTTGTGAGTAATCCTTCTTTTTGTAAACCTTTTTGTGAGTAATCTCCTTTTTGTTAACTGTTTTTACAAAACCTCACACGATTAATTATATATTAAACAATTATTGAGTATTTGTAAGGATACAATTATCGTCGGTATGTTGGGGTTTTGTATACAAAATTTGTTACTGCCTTGCGAGGAGTAACATTTCCACAAGTCGGGTTGACAGTACCGTGGGTGGTAATTAGTATGACTTGGAAACAAATGTAATTGCGAGATCGCCCTCAATACTGTACAATAGTTTTTATTTAAACTTGATTAAACTGGGATTCACTCACCAGTATTTCCCACTGACAAAATGTTTTCAAACGCATTTCCGGTGACAAAATGTGAAAGCCAAATAGAAGCCAGATGGACAGAATTGAAGGCTTGGAAAGTGGCAATAAAGTTACCTAAAATCAATAGATGTTTTTATTAAATAAAAATAGGATTCATTCCTATGAAAATGTGTGTACTGAAAACTTGGGTTTTCCTAACTACGGTCCTGATGTAAATTCCACTGCCAAAATTGAATAAACACGCGATACCACCGAAACTGGCTCGCAGCCGGCCGTTCCCGGGAATTAGGGACCGGGGGTTGCGACAGAAGGTGGTATCAGAGCTAAGCCACTGATTCAGCCACAGAAGTGTTCTGCTGACATCAAAATTCAAATTGTTAGGAAATAAATTACGTAAATACGTGCATAAATGTATTTCTTGTTATGTGTTATTTGACTATTTGTTAGTTTACAGTATGAGCGACCAAGGACCATCTGACGCGTATCGTCAATTGTCTAGTTCGCCTAGAAGTGAAGGCACCTCCTCTTCTCAGCCAGCCCTCTCAGGGTACTCTGCTGATACGGAAGAAGGAATATTCGTGTTTAAGGCTCAGTCCGAGGAGCCATTCCCTCAGAAAAAGAGAGGATGGTTCAGTCGAGGGGCACACGAGCGTAGAAAGCGTATGAAAAAGTTACAAGACCAGAGAGCACTAGCAGCAGCTAAAAGAGAAACCGATGCCTATACCCAGGAAATGATTAATAGGGGTATAACTAACATTCACATCCTAGCAACCACTGCAGCTGACCCTAACCTGGAACAAATGATAGCACCCCAACCACAACGACCAATTCCTGACCAACCGATGGGAACAGAAAACCCTGAAAATCAAGTAGAAATGCATGACTTCAATCCGGAAGAAATACCTAGGGTACCTGCACCAAACCCCTTAGACCCAAATTACGACCCCTGGTGGGACGATAATAGGGACTATGTGCAACGTTACCCGATACATGAAGACATGCCCATGCCAAACATAGGAGCCTACCCAGGTTTGGACCCTTTAGATCCCTATTACCACGATGTATTCATTAGGGAGATTTTAGAAAATCCTTAACAATTTCAGGCCCCTACACTTCCGTACCAGGAACCCACACCCCAGATTCCGAACCCAGTCCTAGAACCTGCACCCCCAATGAGTGCAGATAATGTACAAGAACTTAGGACATTTGGTGAGGATATTTTAGAGAGTAGTGAACGAATGAGACAGGTGGGAGAGCGACTCGTCTGGAAGTACGACGAGCGCAATATGGATTTCTGGATGAATCCATATCCATGAATGTGATGGAGGAAATGGTAGTAATAATAATAATAATAAAATAATAATATAATATGTGTGTATGTGTATGGAAAAAAAAACTACGGATGCCTACTACTAGTAGTGTAGTTTTAAATTTTAGTTGGTATTGTAATTTTAATTTCAGTACTGGTGTGTAATAGATGCATATTATATGAATAGAGTAAAGTCGCAATGATCGACGCTTTTGACCAAACCGCGTGTCATGTGATTGGCTATATTAAATATTATTTTTTGATATTAATATGATGTAAATGTTTAAAATTCAGATGGCCGACGAAGGAAATCAGGAAAATCTGAATAACGATAACCAGAGTAACATTAACTTGGTTAATGAGAATCTCAACAACAACAATAACAATGGAAACCAAGTGGATAATAGTGCCATCCAACACATAGTGGCACAAGGAATTATAGATGTAATGCCATTTATTATTCAAACGGTTCAAGAAGCGAATAATAAAAGTAAGCACATCAGTAAGCGACCAACTAAACCAGAACACAGCGTAAACAATGGACCTGTATTTCAAGCGCCCATTCCCAAAAGAAGAAGAACCATGCCTTATGGTTGTTCTTACAAAGAATTCTGGTCCTGCAAACCAATAGAATTCTCGGGCAATGAAGTACCCATTGCAACTCTACGCTGGATAGAAAAGACTGAGGCGGTTTTAAAAATAAGCAAGTGTGCTAAAGAAGACAAAATAATGTTTGCTTCTAATCTATTTAAGAAATCTGCCTTAGAATGGTGGAACACTATCATCCAGTCTAGATGAAGTGATAGGATTTATAATATGGAATGAGAAGAATTTAAGAATATGGTAGAAAAGAAATTCTGCCCTCCCAGTGAAAAGGAATAAATAGCAAATAAGTTTCTGAACCTTAGAATGACAGGGGTGGATAGTAAGGGTTATACTACTACATTATTTGAATATGCTAGAATAGTACCAACCCTTGCATCACCTGAACCAGTATTAATCTCCCGTTACATATGGGGATTAATCGGGGAGATTCAACATTTAGTCAAGGCAGCTAGACCGCAAACCATAGAAGAAGCTGTAGAATTAGTAAACACCTTGACAGATGAATTAATCCGTACTAGAGAAGAAGACCAGAGGAGAAACCTAGCTCAGAGACTTACCCAAGAATTCCGTTCTGGGAATTTCAACCGTAGGAATATAGGTTCTACCTCTGCACCATACTACAAAGTCTGCAAGACGAAGCATTCGGGAAAATGCTCCACTCCCTGCAATTTCTGCAAGATGCCAGGACACAAGGAAGAAGATTGCAGGAGAAAACCTAATAATGGGATGTGCTTCAACTGTGGAGAAAAAGGCCATATCAAGCCGAACTGTACGAAATTGGCTCCAGTTGCGAACAACAAGAACACTAAAAATGCTAGAGCATTCGTTCTGACTGTAGATGAAGCCAAGATGATTCCAGACGTGATAGCCGATACATTTATTGTTAATGATGTTTTTGCTAAGGTATTATTTGACTCTGGTGCAAACCAAAGTTTTATTAATACTTCATTTTGCAAACTTCTAAATCAGTCATTAACTAAACTACCACACGAATGTCTAGTAGAGATAGCAAATGGAGAAACGGTTAGGATTTCTGAAATCTTGCATGGAGCAAGAATATAATTTTTAAACCAAAAGTTTATGGCAAACCTTTATCCTATGGATCTGGCAGGATTTGATGTCGTTTTAGGAATGGATTGGTTAATAGCCAATAAAGCCAGTAATTTATGTGATCAAAAGTCAATCCAAGTAAATTCACCAAAAGGTGAAAAGATCACAATTAAAGGAGATAAACCCTCTAGATCCACGAAATTCATCTCTGTGATGAAAACTGCAAGTTATATAAGAAAAGGGTCTATAGTGTATTTGATTTCTATAATCACTAACGCTAAAGGAAAAGAATTAAAAGACATTCCTGTAGTGTCCCAGTTTTCAGATGTATTTCCAGAAGAATTACCAGGACTACCGCCAGACAGAGAAGTCGAATTCAAAATCCATCTGTTACCCAGAATAGCACCAATTGCCAAAGCACCTTACCGATGGGCACCAGCAGAGATGCAGGAACTGAAGAAATAGTTAGACGAATTATTGGAGAAAAGATTCATACAGCCAAGCTCATCGCCATGGGGAGCACCTATTTTATTCGTCAAAAAGAAGGACGGATCAATGCGTATGTGCATTGACTACCGTGACTTGAATAAGGTCATGATTAAGAATCGGTACCCATTACCAAGAATTGATGATCTGTTTGATCAACTGCAAGGAGCTCGATTTTTCTCTAAAATCGATTTAAGGTCAGGATATCATCAATTAAAGGTACAGGAAGAGAATATTCCTAAGACCGCCTTCAGAACAAGGTATGGTCATTATGAATTTACTTTCATGCCATTTGGTTTAACCAATACCCCAGCCGCATTTATGGACATGATGAACCGAATATGTAAGCCACATTTGGATAAATTCATAATTGTTTTTATTGATGATATTCTCATCTATTCTAAAAGTAAGGAAGATCATGCAAAACATTTGCACTTACTTTTAAGTCTATTAAGAAGAGAAAAGCTTTATGCTAAGTTTTGAAAGTGCGAGTTTTGGTTAAAACAGGTACAGTTTCTTGGACACTTAGTGAACCATGAAGGAATTCATGTGGATCCCATTAAAATCGAGGAAATTACTTAGTGGAAAACCCCTGAGTCACCAACCGAGGTTAGAAGTTTCTAGGATTGGCCGGTTATTATAGAAGATTTATTCGAGATTTTTCCAGAATAGCCATTCCTTTAACTAAGTTAACCTGTAAATCCATTAAGTTTGAATGGGGACCAAAACAAGAAGAAGCATTTAGAATTCTTAAGCAAAGATTAACCCATGCACCCATACTAACATTACCAGAAGGAACTGAAGACTTTGTATGTCACACCCCCAAAATACCACATGCGGGAACACCGCGGGATGTGTGACGTACCAGGATCCAAGCCACCAATCACATTGAACCACGTATAGTGTTTAAATAAAACATTTCATTAATTTCCAAATACAAATCCAAATCATAAGTTTAAACCAAAAGAGATGTTCAGCGGAAGCATATAGTAAACTGTTAAACAACTGTTTCTTAACAAGTGTTCAAAACTTGTGTATCAAATGTATCCAAGAGCCTCGATCCATGACCACTCCAGCACTCCCAGATAGCAAGTCCATGTCAAGAAATCTAACGACCTGCAAGCATGCAGACAAGTGTGTCAGTGGAGTTCCAACGAACTCGAACAATGGGTATTTCAGTATGCTTGAGAGTCTTGACTTCCCGGTCCGTAATTTCCACCGGTTCCTCGACGAATCGCAACTGATCGTCGATAGTGAGTTCCTTGAAAGGAACTATGAGGGTCTCATCTGACAGACACTTCTACAGACTGGACACATGGAATACGTTGTGAACACCACTGAGCTCTTCAGGCAGATTCAGTTTGTACGCCACTTTGCCGATTTTCTCAGTGATTTCAAAAGGTCCGACATAACGCGGATTAAGCTTGCCTCGTTTCTCAAACCGAACCACACCTTTCCAAGGTGAGACTTTAAGTAGCACTCGATCCCCAACCTGGAACTTGAGCGGTTTCCTGCGCGTATCAGCGTAGCTTTTCTGAGGGTCATGAGCTGCCGCTATTCGTTGTCGTATTTGGGAAATCTTCTCCGTCGTGTCAACGACGAGTTCTGGGCTAGTGATTTGACTGTCGCCAACTTCTGCCCAGCACAAAGGTGATCGGAATTTCCGTCCATACTGTAACACCCCGAAAATATAAAATTACATATTAGAATTATAAAACATTAAATAAACAAGAACAAACTAACTAGGACTAAAAAACCCAGTTAGTTACAAGCCTTGTAGTAACTCATAAGTGGGTTAAAACACTCAAAATATGAACTATAGGAAATTAGAGGGTCCAAAGGTGTCAAAAATGAAACTAATTATAATAAAAACCATTTTTAATCAAAAAACACACATTTGAGTGTGCTAGGATCGATCAAACACAGAAGGGGGAGACCAGGGCTTCTCCAAACCCTAGTTCATGGTATTTGATCAAATTGAAGACCAAATTTTGTCCCAAATCAAAATCCGAACATAGATTAGTGATCACCTCAGTGAAAGGGATCATAAGGTATGTAAATTTTGTGGAAAAATTCTCATTTAAATTTCTGAATGAACATGGGGAATTCAAATTAGATGTTGCATGAGTGTTGTATAGATGAAATTAGAGTAATATGATGTCTAGGGAAAAACCCTAGATGATTTCTTGTTAAAATTTTGCTTGATACTAGTGGGGTTCATAATCACCATTGTAGGTGATTAATGGGTTTTGTAGAAACTTGATAAACACTAGGATTATGATTCTTATCTAGTGTAATCCGAGTTTTAGGAAGTAATTTCTGAAATATTGATGTTAAAAAAAACATGTGTAAATTGCCTAATTGATGTTAATCTTAGCTAAACAAAAAGTTATGAACTTAATGATAAGTTATGAGAAATTATTCCCTTAAGGTGTTTGTGAAAATGCCTAAAAGAAGATTAAAAACTGGAAATTTTAGTTAAAACGCATGTTTGTAGAGTTATGGCAAACTATGCGTATTATGTTAACAAAAGAGTTCTAAACGGGTTGTGATTGAACTCTATAGGAAAGGAAACCGGAGCGTCAAGTGGACAAGCCGGTGGTGACGCGCGATTGAAAGTGGTGCTTTGAAAGGTACGTGACTTTGGTCCCGTTACATTACGTATAAACGTTTGGTTTTAGCTTGTTAATAGTGTCATAATGTAGTATATGCGTTTGGCGAAGCCCACTCGACATTCAAACGGGTCAAAATATTGTTTAGAAATAGTTTGGCTTGACATTAAAGTGAGGATTTTCACTCGTCAACCAAACGGCTCAAAACTATGTCCTTATATCGATTCTTGCGCGTAAAGATTTGAAAGCCTCATATTGCGCTGGTGCTAGATAGCAATTTTAAAAATGAATGGTTATACTTAGTTAAGGCTATGAATCTGTATTATCGGTTCGTATGGTAGAAACTAGTTGCAAGAATTGCATAAAGTGGCAATGCTTGAATTTATATAAAACAAGCATGAAATTCGAATACGAGCGTAAAGCCATGTAATGGCGAACAATTTGCACACATAGTTAATGGGTCGAATAAACGAAACAAGGATTTTGTGGACATTCGTTCATAATCCGTGTTTCGTTAAGTGAAATTTATATGGTTAGATCCGTAATTTTAATACGGACATATAGCAAAAAGAATCGGCTAAAACGGATAAGTAAATAAAAAGTTATGAGGAATTAAGCGAAAAAAATATATATATAAGAAGGCTGAGCTGGGCGAACCGTAGGCCATGGTCCTGAACCGTGGCTCACAGTCTGGCAGTTTTGTTTTGAGCTGGGAGAACCGTAGGCCACGGTCCTGAACCGTGGCTCACAATCTGGCAGTTCTGTTTTGAGCTGGGCAAACTATAGGCCACGGTCCTGAACCGTGGCTCACAGTCTGGCAGTTCTGTTTTGAGTTGGGCAAACCGTAGGCCACGGTTCTGAACCGTGGCTTACAGTTTGGCAGTTCTATTTTTTTTAAGCAATAGAACTCGTTTTTACTTAATATTAAGATGTCAAAACTAACGATTAATGTGGTTTTGAACATAGGTGATGCTCGTTTGTTGTGGATGTTGATCAAGCAAGGGAATCAAGAACCGAACACAAGTTTTGAATGATTCCGCGCTAATCTAATCTAGTTAAAAACATGTTGTTTTGTAAACTTTTTTGAATGTTGAACATTTTAATCTAGTTAGTCGACTATGTTTAAATACTATAATGACGTACATCTTAGTTATTAACTAAGTTTTTGTTGGTCATGTATTTCGAATTTAAAAAGTCCGTATTTTATGGTTATAAAAGGAAATTATAAGACTAGTGTTACAAGTTGGTATCAGAGCTCAAGGTTGTTAACAAAATGTGTTCGGTTCAAGCTTGATCAACATCCAGTAAGAATTAGTTATCCAGTAGATTTTATTACGATTACTGTAAGGAAGAAATTCTAGTCGATGTGCATGGGAAGAGCGTGTTAACACACTCAAACTCGGAAAGTGCATTAAACATGATTGGTTTAAGAAAGTGGTGAACTTGGCTAAACCAAAACGAGTGATGCATATGTTATAAAATGAAATGTTTAATAATGAATATAAACATTTCAGATTCAAAATGGCCGATGGAGGGAATGATGATACGGTGCTGGTGGTCACCGAACAAATGAGAGGAGTGATTGCCGAAGAAGTAGGGAAGGCAATTGAGAATAGTCTATCTGGTTTTATAGACAAAATTCAAAACACGGTGCTTAATGTGGTAGAGGAACGAACCCAAAGGTTGGAAGAAAATGCCAACCGAGCTAAGGAAAAGTCCGGAGAACGGAAATGTTGTTCATATAAGGAGTTCATGGCGTGTAAACCGCCAATTTGTAGGATCGGTTTGTGGATCCGAACGAGTCGGTTCAGAGGAATTCTATCAAATACAGGTGCGGAAAACAAGTATTTGACGTGTAAACAGCTGAATCTTCACTTTAACACTGATTTGTATTGATTAGACAACAATTACAATCAGTTCTCACACCGGCAGCACCTCGGTATGGAAATCTCTCAAATGTTACTCTCTAATTTCGCTTGACCAACATCCCTATATATAGAGATTGAGATTTCGCTTGGAATGACCTGAAGCGAAATCGTTACATTTTGATTTCGCTTGAGGCTTCAAGCGAAATCCTTTACAAATCCAATTCTTCAAGCGAAATCTTGCTAACACTCTCGTTTTACGTGCCCTGATCTATTCTAGCAAGTCTAAGACTCGATACAAGACGAAGTCGACAGATGTAGTGCACCAACAGACTCCCCCTCAGATGTTGACGAGTCGACTATCGAGTCACACCAATGCTGTGTCTTTACATCTTCAGTCTTGATCAGTCTCTGGGCTTTTTTCTCTCTATCTTCTTTGCAAGAATCTCCTGGCTCTATCAGACTCCCCCTCATGATTTGCTGGTATTCATTAATTCTTCAGCAACATCTGCTTTAGGATCAATGTCTGACTCAAATGTTGTTTACAAGATCATTGCCTGGCTTTTATCTAAATCTCTTGATCAGATCTCTTGATTCCTTAAGTTCATCAGCATCAACAGCTAGCAAACTTTTTAGATTCATGATCAGAGTCTGACTTTCATAAGCTTTGAATGAATTAACCTGGCTCACCTGCAACAATCTTAACCCAGAAATAAATTTTCTAACTTTAACGAATTAAATGCACCAACAATCTGATATAATCAGATAACTCTCTCTCCTATCATCAATAACCGATGAACCAAATGTAGGTTTTAAAATACCAATTGTAGAATTTATCAAACCTTTTAGCATTTTCAGATTCACTCCCCCTCACAACAAAGTCATCATGTTTAGCACTTGAAATTTTTGACAATCAGCTTTCCAGTATCAGTTGTCGAAAATCTTTTTGAATTTTTAAAATTAATGCTAAAACACACTAAAATCTTTTTGTAATTTTTGAAAGGAATGAAATACAATAAAGAAATATTTACAAACAATATTTTTGTGAGTTCGTGCAAGAGGATCATATCAGTTTCTGAGACACATCACCAACACCGTTAAGCTTCATTTCATTTTAAGTTCTAAACAATTTACCTAGATTGTCAGTATATTTGTCCACTTAAATTTTCACACAAAGTTCAACTGTTTCGAGATACGTTATTAATGTTTTAAGCACTTGAACTTATCCGTGTGTCCCACTACTTGAATATACTCCCGTATCCAGAATCTCAATAATCAGTCTTACAGGTGAGAATACTACAATGATATCTGTATATAATTTAGGTGTGCGAGGGCCGAGGGATCTCAGATCGATACTTCCGTATACGCAGAGAGATATCAGCTTTGACTTTCCGGTGTGTCCCCTTTAGAGGATCTTTTTGCTTACAACAGCAGCATATATCAATTTTATTGTTTCAGCATGCTGAGGGTTTAATGCTGTATTTCAAGCATTGCAGTAAGTATTAGCCAGGGACTAGGTCAGAACTACCGTTCAGCAGAAGTCCCGGAATAATACCCCAGATATCATAGAGTATAAAGACCTAGTATATCAGATTAAGAGACCTTTCAAACAAGATTTCAGGGGTTACCTATATATCCAAGTTTGTGTTAACCCACAGAACAAGCAAGTTTGAAATTTAAGTTTATATCTCGTCACAATCTACTAAATGTGCAAAAAACTACTGACATATCCACAGTAAGATTGTTTATCACATTTTTCTTTACATATCTATAGCATGTTGTGATAGTCCACTGATGTACTATCATTTCCTCTATATGCAACAAAAACTCATTTTTGAATTTTATCATGTTTTTGTCTTTTTCAAATTTTCAAATGTTTTTGGATTTTCTGAAAAATTTTTACTCCCCCTAAAATGCAAACACATTTTAGGAAATTTGAAAATAAACTGTACAATAAAATGACAACTGATATCAAATCACATCAAATCGCCATTCACTCGGCATAAACAATCAGAACTTCTCCTATCACAAAACTATTTTCTCATTTAGATTTCAAAACACTTAAGTTTGTTTTAATCAAAATGATTTTTCCGGAAAATAAGTTTTTATGATATAATCATTTGAAGATTCGGAGTGTGGTTCATCACATTGTCTATTCGAAATACCAATTGTAAGTATGATTCAATCAAGTTCAACTTAATGACCTTGATTAACCTTTTTCATGTATGCTCCTACTATATCAAACATAATACCACTTGTAGGAATGTTACATCTACATCACCATTTTACCAATCAAAATGCCGATTCCTGCTTCGCACTTACCAACCTGGAAGCTCCGGCGTAGTCCTTCAACCTATAAACATTCAAACACTATCAAAATTTTTCAACTAAAATCTTCAAACATTAGAAAGATGCCGATTCCTGATCCACGATATAAACTTGGGATCTCCGGCAAGTCCTAAGACTTTAAGGAAAGCAAACTTCCACCCAAGTCTTATTTGACTTGGTGGCTTCCAATTCCTGGGCAGTAGGGTTGTAAGTTGCCTTTTTAGTTGCATAAAAATCTTTAACCCCCTTTACTTTCCCATCAAGCATTTTCTTGAAAATTTTCTTAACATTTCCATTGAATGTTTTTTCAATATCAAAATCTGAGATTTCTATTTTACCAACCATTTGTTGAATCTCTTTCACACTCATTGATTTAATAGCAGCATCATTCAACAATTCGTTAATCTCATCTTGTGACTCCTCTGATTTTGTGGAATCAGATTCATTGTCAGAACTATCAATCGATTTCTTAACAACCCATGTTTGGTTGTCTTTTGCCTTCTTTTTGTATATCTTTTTAGAATTTTCACCAACTTCATTCTTTTCAACAATTTTTTCTTTAAGTTTTTCAGAGACTCCCTGTTTTCTATTGACTTTGTTTGGACAATTGTGAGCGATATGTCCAACAACTTGGCATTGAAAACAAATTCTTGTGTCTTTTGGAATGTCTCTTGAATGAAAAACTCCAGTTCCTGTCCTTTTCCTTTCAGCAAGGAACTCTTGATTTGATTCTTTCCAGAAAGGTTTCTTCTGTTCTTCTTCAACACTTCCACCTGAAACAAATTCTGTTTTTGGTTTAGAATTGTTTACTTTTCTGTAACTTTCTTGCTGAATAAAACCTAAACCTTTTCTTTTGTAATTACAATTTTGGTTTGTTTTCTTTTGAAAACTAGAACTAAAATTGTAATCCTTTTTCCCTTTTTTCTTGTTTAACCTTTGTTGAACTCTTGAAGTGTATTTTTTAGGTTTTTCATTAAGATTTAAATTTTTAGTGTCAGAAATATTAATTTCTGTGATTTTGAAAACCTTTTTGATCTTGTCAAATCTAACACTATCCATCGGAAACTCTTCATCAGAGTATAATTTGTCAGAACCATTTAAAGTATATGCAACTTTAAATGTTTCATCCTCCAAATTTGCTTTTGATAACAAAAATTCTTTACTATAAGACCGTTTTTCTGATGACTTTGAACTGTTGACTGACGAACTTGAACCCCCAGACTCAAACTTTGACTTAGACACCTCCTCAGTATCCAACACCTGATCAACCACCCTTTTGATTAACTCAGACTCATGATCAGTATCAGACGCGGTAAATGTGATGTCAATGTTATCTGGTAAAACGTCAGTTGTCTCTGATTTTAACTTTATATTGACTGCTTTTTCGACTTGTTCCTCATTTGGTTTTCTAGGAGAATACCCTTCCCAGATAGGAGGCGGACACTTGTTGTATTTAACAGTCGATTTCTTACCAGTCTCATTCTTTGTCTTTTCATCCTGAAATGCTTCAAAACCTGCAACAGTAGGATAAACTCGATCAATAACATAATCAGAACAAGAATAACTCAGTAATAACCTTCTGATCCTTTCATTCTCAATCTTTTCTTTCTCCAACTCTTGCTTTAGACTAGCATTTTCTTCGATGTAATGATTAATTGCCTTTTGCTTTGTCATCAATGTAGCATTCGTCATCGTTAAAGCTTTTTCTCTTTCAGAATTCGTTGTTTGAAGACCTGTCACTGTTCTGTTCAACACGTTATAAGATTCTTTCACATAGCTGATGTCAGATAGTAACTTTTCTATCAGTCTTTCTCTATCAAACAAAGTCACATCTTTTTCTTCGCAATTTTTGCAAGCTTCCAAACACTTCTTGCAAGGCTTTTCAATTTCAACAATCTTCTCAATCTCGATTGTTTTTACTACTTCAAACACTTTTTCTTCCTCAGTTACTTTCTCAGCTTCAGTCACCTTTTCTTCAACAACTACTTTAACTTCCTCATTCGGTTGTTGTTCTTTAGCAGCTTGTTTCTCCTTCAGTTTCTCCATGCGATCTGCAAAATAAAAATGAAAACTTTCAGGAGAAAGATGATGTTTAGCCACATTAATATGTTTCTCTTCCTCATCATCACTGCTACTCTCAATCGGTGTTTTATCAAACTGTGCAGATTTGTCAGAATCATCTTCAGATACACCAGAATCAGATGGTGTTTGATCAAATGTAACTTCCTTTTCTGAAGAAATATCATTCAGCACACTTTCATCTGTACTTAGTGAATCTGCATCAACACTTTCTGAGCTTTTTTCAGATGTAACTGAATGTTCTTTCATTGTTTCACCAATAGATCTCATCCAGGTTGCAAACAAGTCTGGTTCTTTAACAATCTTTGCAATGAAAGCTTTGAAGTCACCCTTTTCATCAACAAACATATCCCAATTGAAACCTTCAGGTAATTTCTCATCATCTTGATCAACTGTGCATGCTTTGCTGTCAGAAGATATATAATTGCTCCAGTTGAAATCTACCAAGCATCCTCTCTTTGAATCTTCAATCTTTCTACCATGAGCCGTCTGTAATTCTTGTGTCTGACCAACTTGCTGATAAATGGCTTTCCGGTAGTAATCATCTTTACCAAATGGATTCTGAGCACCACTAACTTCTCTATTCTTGCACTCCCGTTTAAAATGACCTTTTTCCCTGCACCTGAAACAAGTAACTTTAGATTTATCAAAACCTAAAGTAGAAACACAAGCATCAAGAAAATCATTTCTCCCGGTAATTGTCTTGAACTTTTCAGCCCGTCTAAGAACACTTGCAAGACACCATTTGATATCCATTAATTCCATCTCTTCGGCATCTATCTGGTCGTAATCCTCTTTGGTAAGCATAGGATTTCCAATTCGACCAGCCACTAAACCTTCATATGAGATAAGCACGGAACCAAGTAAAGCCATATGATCTTTTGCAATGTCTTCAGAAAAACTTTGACCTTTTGGAAGATTTAGAGCTATGTTGCATTGAATCACACAACCATTTCCCATCTTTGTGCTTTGAGACTGAAAATTTTCTGATGAAGTCTTTGGATTGACACTTGGATAAAATGAGAATCCACTACTGTTTTTGTTTGATCTTTGATCAAACTTTTCTGTAGAATCTTCAGCACTAAACGCAGTCTGGATTTTCGGACTTCTTTCAGCTTCTGGAACCGGAATACTACCTTTGTAGTACATCTTTACATCCTGTTGACCACTTGAACTGTTCATCCTTGCAATCTTCTGCTGTTCCAAATCCTGACTTTCAATCTTTTCAATGAACTGAGAGATCGACAATCTGTCATAAACCCTAGTATTTTTCAGTATCATCAAATAAGTTCCCCACTCTTTCTGAGGTAATGCATCAGCAAGTTTATCCACCCATTCATCATTTTCCTTTTTAATACCCATCATTGACATTGTTCTCACTAAGTGACAATATCGTTCAATGAGTTTCTTTGTATCTTCTCCGGGCAAACTTGTAAACAAATCAAATTCCTTTTTAAGCAATGCCTTTTTGCTTTTAATCATACTAGTACTGCCTTCAACCTTGATTTTTAGAGCATCCCATATTGATTGTGATGTTTTGTCATGTTGAAGTAGTATGAAGATGTCTTCTTTGACAGCCTGTTGAAGTAGACTAATCATCATCTTTTCAGCTCGGTATATTTCCCGTTCTTCCTTACTGAAATCTGAAAGCTGTTTTTCAGTCTGCATTTCGGTTTGTGGTGGAGTATACTTTGTCAGAATACATTCCCATGATCTTAAATGATTTGCCTGCACCCAGTTTTCGAATCTATCTTTCCATCCGTAGTATTCTTCAATTCCCATTAGCTTCGGGGGTTTCTGAGTCGTCCCCGTTTCATTTTCTGAATTCATGTTCTGAGCAATGGAAGATGAACTAGGCGATGTTGCAAAAGCGTTGTGAAAATCGTTATCCATGTTTCAATTACTTTCAAGCGAACTGGTCAAACTGGTTGAAGCGAAATCTTTGAAGCGAAATGATTCAAGCAAAACTTTATGAATTGAGAATCCTGAAGCGAAATACTTGAAGCGAAAACCCTGAAGCGAAATTGTTCAAGCGAAACTTTCAAATGACAAATTTCTGAAGCGAAATCCACTGATCTTTGAAGCGAAAACCCTTGAAGCGAAATTGTTAGGTTTTACTTGGAATTTCAAGCGAAATCCACTACTGAAATCTGATCCGTTCAAGCAAAATCCATTCGGAGGTTAATTTTAGTCACTTTTAGGTTGAATTTTGCTGTGAAACTTTCAAGGATTTGTTATCTTGTATTTTAAAACAATCCGTGAGAATTTGAAATGATTTTGACCGTGAAAATTTTCTGAACTGTTAAAAGAAGATGTAGAAGTAAGAAAACGATGTCAATTTCAGCTAAAATCCTGTAGAACTCCTCAACTGGCTCTGATACCAATTGTAGGATCGGTTTGTGGATCCGAACGAGTCGGTTCAGAGGAATTCTATCAAATACAGGCGCGGAAAACAAGTATTTGACGTGTAAACAGCTGAATCTTCACTTTAACACTGATTTGTATTGATTAGACAACAATTACAATCAGTTCTCACACCGGCAGCACCTCGGTATGGAAATCTCTCAAATGTTACTCTCTAATTTCGCTTGACCAACATCCCTATATATAGAGATTGAGATTTCGCTTGGAATGACCTGAAGCGAAATCGTTACATTTTGATTTCGCTTGAGGCTTCAAGCGAAATCCTTTACAAATCCAATTCTTCAAGCGAAATCTTGCTAACACTCTCGTTTTACGTGCCCTGATCTATTCTAGCAAGTCTAAGACTCGATACAAGACGAAGTCGACAGATGTAGTGCACCAACACAATTTATAATGGGGAGGTCGATCCGAAAATAGGCCAACGGTGGATAAGCGACATCGAGGGAGTGTTTGAAAGGACCTACTGTGAGGTAAGCGATTTTGTAGCTTACGGTATGGGTCAGTTAAGAGGTCAAGCCAAGGACTGGTGGGATAATAAGAAGAAGGAGATTGGGGCCGATGCTGCAAAGGCTATGACTTGGGATGAGTTTAAGGAACCATTCCTTAAACACCATAGCCCCAAGGCGGTCATCAACAGAATCAAGGAGGAATTCATCTAGTTGAGGCAAAAGGGTGAATCGATAGACAAGATTATGGGCATCTTTCTGGATAAATTAAGGTTTTGTGACGAGCTGATGACAAATGAAGAGCAGAAAATATATTATTACTATAATATGTTAAGTGCTGAATATTGGGAGTTCATGACTCCTTCCAAATATGAGACGCTCACCGAGATCATAAATATGGCTCGGGAACGGGAAATCGAACTCAAAAAGCAGATTGAACGGGGTGAATGAAGGGCAGTAGATGTTAACCCGAGCCCTACGAAGAAGGCACTAACAGCAGAGTTAGTAAAGAAGACGGATGTGAAGGGTGGATCACCGAGTTGCAAAGTATGTGGAAAGGGGCACAAAGGCGAATGTCGCTTTAAAGATAAACCATGCCCCATATGCGGAAAGATAGGGCATACGACCGCGCTATGTCCGGGGAAAGTTTCGGTGTGCTATAAGTGCTATCAGTCGGGTCACAAAAAGTCGGAGTGCCCGGAGTTGGACGGGAAAAGGAACGAGAAGGATGTGCAGATGGAGGCACAAAAGGCAAGGGCCGGATCCTTCCAATTAACCGCAGCCGAAGTAAAGATAGAACCTGATGTCGTTTCGGGTATGTTTCTTGTGAATTCAATTTTAACACAAATTTTATTCGATACAAGTGTGAATGATAGTTGCATATGGGCATATATTAATAGTGAAATGAGTGAATTATATAAATGTATAAGAAAATAAACAGTGGTGAGTATGAGAAACCGAAGCGAAAAACAGTCGTGATAAATATTGTCATGGGAAGGGGTGCACGTACACTCGAACCCGGAAACTTAATAGAGTAAATAAATAATGTATTGGAAAGGAGTGTAATAACTCCTGAACCCGGGAAATTGTAATAGTAACAAATGACAAGGACATGATTATGGGCTTGGCCAAGCGAAATAAGATATGTAGAAACATCGTTTGTAACAATAAACGATGTGGACAAATTCCATACAACAATATAGAACAATAAAACGAAGTAAATTGATTTCACTATTATTACAATGGATTAAGGTCAAAAATGAGAAAAATTAAGACTCGGACAGAAATATCCTCGATAAAGAAGCTAAATGAGTAATACGTATTATTCGCTACTTTTAATAATGAGGTATCAATAAATAAGGACTTAGAAACTTGAGTATGGGTAAATATCCAAGTAACGGGTTATTAATAAAATCCTTATGGGGTAGAACGATGATCACATTGATGGGTGTGATTGTATAAAAGATTAGTAAAATGAATTAAAAAGTGTTGAAACGAAATGACAATAGTAAAAGATGATCTACGAAATCATCATGACCCTCGGGATTATAAATCATGTAAGAGTTTAAAGGATTAAATGAACCATGTGTCAGCAATAGAAAGGAATAAACCAAAAAAGGGAGAAAGCCTAAAGAAATAACCTACAGGGCTAAGCAAAGGAACCTACGGGTCACTTGGGGTAAAAACGCGAAGAATGGTTACAATTCCCCGCGTACTATAATAGCGGAAAAGAATAAATTCTTGTCGTTAATTCTTGAATATGAGTAATTGACATGAGTTAAAGAGATAGACGTTAAACTAAGATTTAGTTTTAGTAAGAAACAACGCTTAACAAATATGAATATTATGGGACATATTAGAAAAATAGTTGATAACAAAGAATATAGGTCTTAACACCGATAGGTGTAAGACGATCCGTTAGAAAGAAGATTTTGATAATGAAAAGTTTGTAAAAACTTAAACATGACGTGATGCGGTGCGATCATAATCATAAAAGTGACATAGAATATAATCAAGTTGTAGCGCAAGTTACGGGATAAGAGATCATAAACTCACGTAAGTCTGAATATGATGAAGGGATAAATCCAAATTTACGAGGCATGAGGTGACGGTGACTAATCAGTCTAACCGATAAGATCACCCAAGGTCAAAATAGTGTTGTGATTTACATAAAACACTTGGCAATATAGGGTGATATAGAATAAACATGTTGACGAACTTGTACTATTGAGTGGTCAAGTGGAAATTGGGCCGAATAGGCTGCAAGTTAAGAAATACAGGACACAAGTTAAAGTCCATGAGGACTTACGCATGGAAGGCGCATGCGTCGAGGCAAATGATGACTTTTGACTAAAAGAAATAATGTCTGAAAAACGAAACTAAGGGAATTTGGCACAAACCAAAAGAACCACGTAAACAAGGTTTCGGGGACGAAACCTCTTTAAGGGGGTGGACTTGTACCACCTCGAAAATATAAAATTACATATTAGAATTATAAAACATTAAATAAACAAGAACAAACTAACTAGGACTAAATAACCCAGTTAGTTACAAGTCTTGTAGTAACTCATAAGTGACTTAAAACACACAAAATATGAACAAAAGGAAATTAGAGGGACCAAAGGTGTCAAAAATGAAACTATTTATAATAAAAACCATTTTTAATCACAAAACACACATTTGAGTGTGTTGGGATTGATCAAACACAGAAGGGGGCGACCAGAGCTTCTCCAAACCCTAGTTCATGGTATTTGATCAAATTGAAGACCAAATTCTGTCCCAAATCAAAATCCGAACATAGATTAGTGATCACCCCAGTGAAAGGGATCATAAGGTATGTAAATTTTGTGGAAAAATTCTCATTTAAATTTCTGAATGAACATGGGGAATTCAAATTAGATGTTGCATGAGTGTTTTATAGATGAAATTAGAGTAATATGATGTCTAGGGAAAAACCCTAGATGATTTCTTGTTAAAACATTACTTGATACTAGTGGGGTTTATAATCACCATTGTAGGTGATTAATGGGTTTTGTAGAAACTTGATAAACACTAGGATTATGATTCTTATCTAGTGTAATCCGAGTTTTAGGAAGTAATTTCTGAAAAATTGATGTTAAAAAACAACATGTGTAAATTGCCTAATTGATGTTAATCTTGGCTAAACAAAAAGTGATGAACTTAATGATAAGTTATGAGAAATTATGCCCTTAAGGTGTTTGTGAAAATGCCTAAAAGAAGATTAAAAACTGGAAATTTGAGTTAAAACGCGTGTTTGTAGAGTTATGGCGACCTATGCGTATTATATAAACAAAAGCGTTCTAAACGGGTTGTGATTGAACTCTATAGGAAAGGAAACCGGAGCGTCAAGTGGACAAGCCGGTGGTGACGCACGATTGAGAGGGGTGCTTTGAAAGGTACGTAACTTTGGTCCCGTTACATTACGTATAAACGTTTGGTTTTAGCTTGTTAATAGTGTCATAATGTAGTATATGCGTTTGACGTGTCATTCAAGTGGCGAAGCCCACTCGACATTCAAACGGGTCAAAATATTGGTTAGAAATAGTTTGGCTTGACATTAAAGTGAGGATTTTCACTCGTCAACCCAACGGGTCAAAACTATATCCTTATATTGATTCTTGCGCGTAAAGATTTGAAAGCGTCATATTGCGCTGGTGCTAGATAGCAATTTTAGCAATGAATGGTTATACTAAGTTAAGGTTATGAATCCGTGTTATCGGGTCGAATGGTAGAAACTAGTTGCAAGAATTGCATTAAGTGGCAATGCTTGAATTTATAGAAAACAAGCATGAAATTCGAATACAAGCGTAAAGCCGTGTAATGGTACGGATACACCAATAATTTCAAGCCTAGGGAATGGATAAATAAGATTAGAATTCCAAAGAATAAATTGGCGAACAATTTGCACACATAGTTAATGGGTCGAATAATCGAAGCATGGATTTTGTGGGCCATTCATTCATAATCCGGGTTTCATTAAGTGAAATTTATATGGTTAGATCCGTAATTTTAATACGGACATATAGATAAAAGAATCGGCTAAAACGGATATGTAAATAAAAAGTTATGAGGAATTAAGCGAAAACAAAATATATATAAGAAGGCTGAGCTGGGCGAACCGTAGGCCACGGTCCTGAACCGTGGCTCACAGTCTGGCAGTTTTGTTTTGACCTGGGTTAACCGTGGGCCACGGTCCTGAACCGTGGCTCACAGTCTGGCAGTTATGTTTTGAGCTGGGCGAACCGTTGGCCACGGTTCTAAATCGTGGCTCACAGTCTGGCAGTTCTGTTTTGAGTTAGGCGAACCGTAGGCCACGGTTCTGAACCGTGGCTTACAGTTTGGCAGTTCTATTTCTTTTAAGCAAGAGAACTCGTTTTTCCTTAAAATTAAGATGTCAAAACTAACGATTAATGTGGTTTTGACCATAGGTGATGCTCGTTTGTTGTGGATGTTGATCAAGCAAGGGAATCAAGAACCGAACACAAGTTTTGAATGCTTCCGCGCTAATCTAATCTAGTTTAAAACATGTTGTTTTGTAAACTTTTTTGAATGTTGAACATTTTAATCTAGTTAGTCGACTATGTTTAAATACTATAATGACGTACATCTTAGGTATTAACTAAGTTTTTGTTGGTCATGTATTTCGAATTTAAAAAGTCTGTATTTTATGGTTCTAAAAAGAAATTATAAGACGAGTGTTACACATACAAAGCCTCGAACGGAGCAGCCTGGATGTTGGTGTGGTAACTGTTGTTATACGAAAACTCCACCAAAGGTAGGTGCCTTTCCCAGCCATTACCAAAGTCGATTACACATGCTCGAAGCATGTCTTCAAGAGTTTGGATGGTGCGTTCTATAACAACTCTAAAGAAAACCCATACCCTCATAAATTTTCCGACACCCTAATATATTTTAAAATATCTCAATATGTCCTAAAATACACCTCATACGCGAAAACGGACCCCGAATACCTTAAATATTTTTAAAAATAATTAAAAATATGATTTTTGGGGTTTAGGCGTGTAACACCCCAAAAATGACTGTAAGACATAAAGCTAAATTTATTAAAGGTTTAACCAAGTAAATGTAAATGTTTCAAATACTAGTAGGATAATGAGAAAAGCCTAAAGTAAACTCTCTTTCAAAGTGGAGGGTTTAATGTGTAAATAGAGAATTAAAAGGTTTTTATAATAAACAAAAATGAAAAAAAAAACACCCATGTTTGGATACTGGGGATCAATCAAAGCAGGGAACCAAGGGTGAAACCCTTGTTCACCAAATTCAATCAAATTAGGTAGAAATTTAGAAGATAATCAACTAAATGAACTCGAATCTACACCCATCTAAGCTCGATTTTAAAGAGGTAAGTTGAATTTCTTGAAATCATGATTTGTAGGAAGTGGGTTATGACCCAATCTCGAATTGATACAAGTAATTGTGTAGATTGGAGTTAGGTCTTTGCTATAGAACAGGAATCATGTGTATTCATGCGTGAATTCGATCATTTGAAAAGCTAATTGCATAACCCATTTGATATGAATTATTAAAGGTGTAGAATGATGGAAAAATTAGTAGTAATCATGTGTAAATTTGATACACGATGATGTAGTAGTACTTGAATCTTAAACAAAAATTATGTAGGACAAGAGAATATTATGAACTTGATTGTTGTTGATGAATATTGAAATGAACTAGTAGGAATTATGCTTTGAAAGCTTGTACTTAATGTCCCACAAATGCGAAACCCGCCAAGTGTTCGATGAAATGCTTGAAAGAATAAATATGTGTAATTTGCAAGATAATGGAATGAAATATTGGGACACTAAATAAAAGAATGAATGTGTTGTTATAGGCGTAAAGGAAGAAGGACCCAATACTAGGAAATCGGAAGGTTCACAAGATCGAGGTACGTTAGTGTACATCATATTCTAAAATGTTGTCGTATGTATAATAGTCTCAATTGTATTGTATTGTTATGTTAAATTTGTGAGAATTGAAATCTATGGTTCTTCGAAAGTAAAAGTAAGATCCGTCATAAACGAATTGTGAGGAATGAATAAGTTACGATAGATAATGCATCATATCCGGTTCTTGTAGTTGAACCGGGTATGGAAAGTTAAGTATTTAATGAATGAAAGTCTACTCGATCCGTCTTTCTCGAATCGGAGTATGAGGTAAGAATATAAAGAATATGATTGTTCGTTATGAACGAATCGAATGAAAGTTTTGTAATGATGCTAGTATCCGTTCTTAGCGGGTATGTTAAGAAAAGTATGTTTAGCCTCTACTTTGAGGCAAGCATGTAATGAACCGTTTAACGGTTAGTAAAGTAATTGAATGATGTTAATCCGTGAAAGAAACGAACTGTTTTGTTATTTAGTTGTGTTAGTGTCGAAATACTAACTTATTTGTTTATGTCGAATGTAGGTAAGTCCTTAATTTAGGCGACTTGGCAATTTGGAGCGAGCATATGCACACATTATGATCATCAAGCGCTTCCGCTATTTCGTACTAATGTTTTGGGTCAAAATGCTTGTTTTGTATAACCTCGTTAGTAGTTACATTTTTTTTACACTTGATGTTATGGTTTTTAGTCGTGTATAGTCGAACGGGTCATAGACTTAATTGTTTTGATGATGGTTAAAACAGGGATACACTCGTCTTATGGACGGGTCATGCCCAAAATTTTTATTAAATTTGTGCATTAATGATATTAGTTTCGTTATCTTGATTTGTAAAAAGATTAGGCGAATTTGAAAGTTTAAAATTATAGTGTCTAATCTCGCCATTTTTATTAGACATAAACGCGGTATCAGAGCCGAGGTTTGAGGGATTCGAGCATATAATGTGATGCTTGAACTCAAACTGACGGCTCATTCGAAAGTGTGCTCGCTCCAAGATCGCCAATGAGGTAAAAATTTAAGTTTTTGTTTAATATAAGTGTGTACAGTGTGTTACGGTATAAGTTTTAAAGTTATGCATGCTAAGAAGTAATAAGGCGGGTAAAATGAGAAGTCCTTGGACCCGTGTGGCTGAAAACGGACCCGGGAAATGGTCGGAACAACTAAAAGAAAGTTCAACAACGTTTCAGCAAACGGGAGGCCGTCGCCGACGTGCTTCTGGCCGTCGCCGACGCCCCCTCCCTTTGAGCTGACGCCCTATTTGACTGTCGACGGGCAAAAGTGGCCGACGCTACATTCTAGAGCCCGTCGCCGACGGGAGGCAAGGCCGTCACCGACGGCCAGCGGAAGATCAGTCCACTAAAAATTTTCGTTTTATGTTATTTTTCGCATTTTGAGTTCCCAAGTTGGCCGAAAGCCTATTTAATGATTAAGTGAGGTCCATATAAGGCCTAATAAGATGTATGTAACCACAATTAGTGGTTACGATGGAAAGAAATTTTTAAAGGTCAAAAGTAATGTGTCGAATGACACGAATGAATGCTGAAAGTTTAAAAAGTGAGTAAAGTTTAAAATGTGAGAATGCGAATGAAGTAAACACGGACTAATGAACTATGATGTATTGAAAGCTTGTGAACTATAATTTAAGTTCCCATACTTCTCAGAAATGCCCGTTATATCTTCCTGGCAAGTTAATAGAAGATATAATAAGTTATGTAAAGTTATGTAGATCGTTGGCGATAAAGTAAAATTTATGAAAGTCGATGTAACGTATGGAATGTCATGAAATGAATGACAAATGTATAAAGTGGAGTATAGACTAAAGTACTTGGATATGCGAAGGAGCCGGAATTGTTAATAAATAAATATAAAAAAATGATGAGATTAGTGGTGAAAATAATTTGAAGAATGTAAGTTAGATGGAAATTCGTATGAAAATTCAGATGAATGTATGCTTTGATCAGAATTATGCATTAGAGGCTTGTACCTTGTACTTGAATGGTGTGATGCTTATGTGTATTTAATGATTTGTCTTGTTATGATTAAGAGGCGAATATGTGCTAAATGCGAATCATACGAGCTTATTAGTAAAGGATACGTTGGAATTATGTTATATAGTTAACTTGAATGATAATTACTATTTGTAGAATCATGAAGCATTAGCATGCGAAAGTACGTGAAAGTGAATGTATATATGTGTATTGTTTGGAGGATTACGTAAATTGTATGTATGAAATACGTAGAATATTAATATTACGGTCTATCATATTTAGATGATTACATGTTCAAAAGTTTGAAGTGTGTAAGCAAGACAGCTGACTATTTAAAAGTCAACAGTATAGGGATATCATGAAATGGTCATTAGATGCAAATGCTAAAGTAAAGAGTTAAAGTGTTATGTATTAAGGGATTTACGTGTTATGCTTGACGATAGTTTAGTTGTATGGATTGGAAGTGAGATAACTAATAATAAATGCCTCGTTAATACGAAATTTGACTAACGAAAGTCAATTAACATATGAATAGAAAGAAAATTAATAGTTGTATGTATGCTCACATAAGCTAACAATGTTACGAATGTAATAATATGTAAGGATGGAAATCTTGTCAGTTGATTCAAGTATGGATGGCAAACGGGGTAAGAGGAAGCAATGAGGCAAACATGAACATGAACACTAAAGGTAAGTGATTTCGCAATCGCTTCGAATTTATCTACATGAAGGTGTATACGTGTTTGAGTATTCGAAATCAAAGTGAAATGTATAAATAAATGAGAAATGTTATGGTACGTTTTGTTGAAATTGTTGGCATAATGTTAAACCGATAAGACCTCATTATAAGGGTAAATCGGTCATAAATTTTAGTTGAGAAGTTCTAAGGCGGAAATGAGAACTTGGTAATGTTGATGAAAGGTATGGGAAGAATATTAGTTGGGATGTTAGCTAAAGACATTTTGTAAAGATGTTCGAATTGAAAGTAAGTACAACATGTACTGCAATACTTATATACAAAAAGTACTGGGTGGTGGTTGACCTTATAAGGTTATATTGTAGAAGATAGTAAATAATAATTACTTACAAATGCTAGAAGTATTTCGTAAGAAATACAATGTGTAATGTAGGATACTCATTAGTAGAGACATGTTAGAGAACGTAGGTGAATTAACACCAAATACGGTGAACGAACAAATGGAAATGGTATATTAAGGGATGATCATGTATTGACCGAAGCTCAAGAAAAACACGAGAATCATCTCACTTATGTCCGGTCAAGCTAGTAAAACGGGGTCTAACGATTCTTAAGGGATCGGGTCAATATAAGAGAGAAAGATAAGAATGAAAAGTTTAAGCATACGATTGAATGTAAAACAAACTCAAGAAAGAAGGGTGGGAACACCACTAGAAATAGGATGTAGAGTGTTGCGTTGAGACGCACTACATGAATTAGGACATGGAATTAGTGCTAGGACCAAACACTTGAAGTTGAATGTAGAAGATTAATACGAAAACATATCATAAGAAATGACATGGTAAATGATACGACAGAAGAACGAAAGGTACGAATGAAAATGTTAGAATCTGATAAATGGATTCAAACCAGTAAGAATGAAAGGTAATAAATTAAAAGTTCGAATCCGTAAGTGAAGACGGATTAAACAAGTAAGAATAAAAACTAAGTACCAAACTCAAATAAGATATACGGGTCAAATGGCGATCGCCATTTGAACCGGTATTTAATGTTCGGTTTGTCAAGTTTATTACTTATAGGTGAGCATAATGTATGGGCATGCATTGTCACAGTTTGGAAAGCATTAACCATCGCAAAGTATGAATAACGAGTCAATGGTTTTGACCCGCGCCAGGTACGTATAAAAAGATTATATTTTTAATAGGAGCTTAGGGCTCGACTAGAGAATGATGTGTCAGAATAGGATAACTGATACTCATATGTAAGAATGTATTTACAATTAGACTTCCGAAAAGTCAAACGAAATAAATGAAGTCCTTTCAATTATGCAAGTATAAGGTACGAACGTGTACCTCGATGCAACCACAATAGGTGAGGGGGTGTTAGTCTGACCTTGAAAGGTCAAACTGCGAAAGTTGGAGAAATAACCAATAAAAAGAAAGGATTGTATGTAAGAAATGGAATGTATGATATGTTTTAGCATGTACGTAAGAAAATTGTGAAAGAGGCAATGGGCGAACAAACACCCCGTAGGACGCAGTTATGAAGGGTTATGTGCTAACTGTTTATTTATAGACAAATATGATGGAATTCTTAGTGAGATGATAGTAATGAAGCTAGTGGAAGGATGCCCACGAGTGGGAGTATATTTCATGAATGAATGAGACCAGTTCTGGTACGGAAGGTACATATGAAGAAGCAGATCGATCCGGCGCACGGATAACCGACTTATGCATTGAAGGCGAGGTTAGTAAAATGTTTAATTCTTAATTAATGATTAAGAATCCGTAGATTTATTTGTAAGTGTGAATAAAATGAATGGTAGAATAATTATGGTACAGTATACAATGATCGACCTATAATGGTCAATGTGAGAAGGTATGAATGTCAATAAGAGGAAGATTTAAAGGCCTTAAATGAAAGTTTGTGCCGAATTGGTTAAACGCTAGTATGGTGCTCATACATAACATACTCAGTTGTTATCATAAGTAGTTCATGCAAGGAGCTAATAATAAAGTGTGCGAAGGATTAAATTTAAGGCTAAACTCAAACTTGTGATTAGTTCAAGTGACGGTAGTAATCGTAGAATGATACCTTATACTCGTATTAGGTATGGAAAAGCAATTAGGAAGTGGGTAGCTTTGTATTAATACCACTAAATCATTAAATGTCTATAGTATACGTATAATGTTATGCTAAGCCCTCATATGAACCAGAAAGTAATTGGAAGAACGTTAGTAATGGGATAATGGGGTTTGCTCATGATTACAATAATGAATTATATCGTGCATGATTCGTGTGCGGAATAAAATAAATCGATTTATTTATATTAGTAAATGTATGAATATGTTACGCATATTTGGAAAGATAGAAACAAGCCGTAAGCATAAGCTTGTACGTCCAATAGTATACATTTGGAATAAATTTCAAATGAACAAACCGCTATTGATGATGTATGCTAGGAACTAGCATTATAAAGTAAAAACGACACTATTAAGAGCTCTGGATCAGATTTTGACTTATATGTGATTATGAAAATAATTAACTTGATTTAAGAACGGAGGGACAATGCGTACAAATACGTTTATGCATGAATGAAACTCTTGCCAAGATCTCGAATGCATCTATGTTGTATTAAGCATCGTGAATGAATAGATGAAAAAGTAAGAGTATAAGTGGTCAAGTTGGAATGAGAAAGATTTCGGGGACGAAACCTCCTTTAAGGGGGGTAGACTTGTAACACCCCAAAAATGACCGTTAGACGTAAAGCTAAATTTATTAAAGGTTTAACCAAGTAAATGTAAATGTTTCAAATACTAGTAGGATAATGAGAAAAGCCTAAAGTAAACTCTCTTTCAAAGTGGAGGGTTTAATGTGTCAATTGAGAATTAAAAGGTTTTTATAATAAACAAAAATGGAAAAAAAACACCCATTTTTGGATACTGGGGATCGATCAAAGCAGGGAACCAAGGGTGAAACCCTTGTTCACCAAATTCAATCAAATTGGGTAGAAATTTAGAAGATAATCAACTGCATGAACTCGAATCTACACCCATCTAAGCTCGATTTTAAAGAGGTAAGTTCAATTTCTTGAAATCATGACTTGTAGGAAGTGAGTTATGACCCAATCTCGAATTGATACAAGTAATTGTGTAGATTGGAGTTAGGTCTTTGCTATAGAACAGGAATCATGTGTATTCATGCGTGAATTCGATCATTTGAAAAGCTAATTGCATAACCCATTTTATATGAATTATTAGAGGTGTAGAATGATGGAAAAATTAGTAGTAATCATGTGTAAATTTGATACATGATGATGTAGTAGTACTTGAATCTTAAACAAAAATTAAGTAGGACAAGAGAATATTATGAACTTGATTGTTGTTGATGAATATTGAAATGAACTAGTAGGAATTATGCTTTGAAAGCTTGTACTTAATGTCCCAGAAATGCGAAACCCGCCAAGTGTTCGATGAAATGCTTGAAAGATAAATATGTGTAATTTGCAAGATAATGGAATGAAATATTGGGATACTAAATAAAAGAATGAATGTGTTGTTATAGGCGTAAAGGAAGAAGGACCCAATACTAGGAAATCGGAAGGTTCACAAGATCGAGGTACGTTAGTGTACATCATATTCTAAAATGTTGTTGTATGTATAATAGTCTCAATTGTATTGTATTGTTATGTTAAATTTGTGAGAATTGAAATCTATGGTTCTTCGAAAGTAAAAGTAAGATCCGTCATAAACGGATTGTGAGGAATGAATAAGTTACGAAAGATAATGCATCATATCCGGTTCTTGTAGTTGAACCGGGTATGGAAAGTTAAGTCTGTAATGAATGAAAGTCTACTCGATCCGTCTTTCTCGAATCGGAGTATGAGGTAAGAATATATAGAATATGATTGTTCGTTATGAACGAATCGAATGAAAGTTATGTAATGATGCTAGTATCCGTTCTTAGCGGGTATGTTAAGAAAAGTATGTTTAGCCTCTACTTTGAGGCAAGCATGTAATGAACCGTTTAACGGTTAGTAAAGTAATTGAATGATGTTAATCCGTGAAAGAAACGAACCGTTTTATTATTTAGTTGTGTTAGTGTCGAAATACTAACTTATTTGTTTATGTCGAATGTAGGTAAGTCCTCAATTTAGGCGACTTGGCATTTTGGAGCGAGCATATGCACACATTATGATCATCAAGCGCTTCCGCTATTTCGTACTAATGTTTTGGGTCAAAATGCTTGTTTTGTATAACCTCGTTAGTAGTTACATTTTCTTTACACTTGATGTTATGGTTTTTAGTCATGTCTAGTCGAACGGGTCGTAGACTTAATTGTTTTGATGATGGTTAAAACAGGGATACACTCGTCTTATGGACAGGTCATGCCCAAAATTTTGTTAAATTTGTGCATTAATGATATTAGTATCGTTATCTTGATTTGTGAAAAGATTAGGCGAATTTGAAAGTTTAAAATTATAGTGTCTAATCTCGCCATTTTTATTAGACATAAACGCGGATGTAACAAGGCGGGCTGCGTAAGGCACCACTTAACCCTTTCGCGGGCCGCGAGCAGGTGAAATGTGGCTGAACCCTAGGCCACCACGTGGCCCAACACATGTCGAACCTACTAAATGACCCGGATCACCTACGCTGTTGACCAGCGTTGACGCGGGCCGCGTAGGCCTTCGCCTACATTTACGCGGGCCGCGAGAAACCTAAACTCAGCCCCTATATAAGAAGGCATCGGGCCTTCAGTCGAATTCGTTCAGATTTATTTTCTCAATCTCAAAACTCGAGTGTAGGAATTATACACGGGTATAATACCCCCTAAATAACGAAGTTCTGCTCCTTCGTAAGTATCATAACCCCTGGATACGTATTAGATACACTGCCCGATTGATCTAGGGTTCCGTAAGGGCTGTCGTGGTTCTTCCCGACGTAGTCATTGGAATGCTGTCTCGAGGAGGGTATTACTAATGTTAAAATAGGTTATTATACTAACATGTGTGCATTTGTGTAAATTATAGATTGTCACTAGGAAACCCTAAAGGATAATCTAAGACAGCAAAGTGAGTAATCCTTCTTTTTGTAAACCTTTTTGTGAGTAATCCTTCTTTTTGTAAACCTTTTTGTGAGTAATCCTTCTTTTTGTAAACCTTTTTGTGAGTAATCTCCTTTTTGTTAACTGTTTTTACAAAACCTCACACGATTAATTATATATTAAACAGTTATTGAGTATTTGTAAGGATACAATTATCGTCGGTATGTTGGGGTTTTGTATACAAAATTTGTTACTGCCTTGCGAGGAGTAACATTTCCACAAGTCGGGTTGACAGTACCGTGGGTGGTAATTAGTATGACTTGGAAACAAATGTAATTGTGAGATCGCCCTCAATACTGTACAATGGTTTTTATTTAAACTTGATTAAACTGGGATTCACTCACCAGTATTTCCCACTGACTAAATGTTTTCAAACGCGTTTCAGGTGACAAAATGTGAAAGCCAAATAGAAGCCAGCTGGACAGAACTGAAGGCTTGGAAAAGTGGCAATAAAGTTACATAAAATCAATAGATGTTTTTATTAAATAAAAATAGGATTCATTCATATGAAAATGTTTGTACTAAAAACTTGGGTTTTCCTAACTACGGTCCTGATGTAAATTCCACTGCCAAAATTGAATAAACACGCGATACCACCGAAACTGGCTCACAGTCGGCCGTTCTCGGGAATTAGAGACCGGGGGTTGCGACAGAAGGTGGTATCAGAGCTAAGCCACTGATTCAGCCACAGAAGTGTTCTGCTGACATCAAAATTCAAATTGTTAGGAAATAAATTACGTAAATACGTGCATAAATGTATTTCTTGTTATGTGTTATTTGACTATTTTTTAGTTTACAGTATGAGCGACCAAGGACCATCTGACGCGTATCGTCAATTGTCTAGTTCGCCTAGAAGTGAAGGCACCTCCTCTTCTCAGCCAGCCCTCTCAGGGTACTCTGCTGATACGGAAGAAGGAATATTCATGTTTAAGGCTCAGTCCGAGGAGCCATTCCCTCAGAAAAAGAGAGGATGGTTCAGTCGAGGGGCACACGAGCATAGAAAGCGTATGAAAAAGTTACAAGACCAGAGAGCATTAGCAGCAACTACAAGAGAAACCGATGCCTATACCCAGGAAATGATTAATAGGGGTATAACTAACATTCACATCCTAGCAACCACTGCAGCTGACCCTAACCTGGAACAAATGATAGAACCCCAACCACAACCACCAATTCCTGACCAACCGATGGAAACAGAAAACCCTGAAAATCAAGTAGAAATGCATGACTTCAATCCGGAAGAAATACCTAGGGTACCTGCACCAAACCCCTTAGACCCAAATTACGACCCCTGGTGGGACGATAATAGGGACTATGTGCAACGTTACCCGATACATGAAGACATGGCCATGCCAAACATAGGAGCTTACCCAGGTTTGGGCCCTTTAGATCCCTATTACCACGATGTATTCATTCTGACTGCAGATGAAGCCAAGATGATTCCAGACGTGATAGCCGATACGTTTATTGTTAATGATGTTTTTGCTAAGGTATTATTTGACTCTGGTGCAAACCAAAGTTTTATTAATACTTCATTTTGCAAACTTCTAAATCAGTCATTAACTAAACTACCACACGAATGTCTAGTAGAGATAGCAAATGGAGAAATAGTTAGGATTTCTGAAATCTTGCATGGAGCAAGAATATAATTTTTAAACCAAAAGTTTACGGCAAACCTTTATCCTATGGATCTGGCAGGATTTGATGTCGTTTTAGGAATGGATTGGTTAATAGCCAATAAAGCCAGTAATTTATGTGATCAAAAATCAATCCAAGTAAATTCACCAAAAGGTGAAAAGATCACAATTAAAGGAGATAAACCCTCTAGATCCACGAAATTCATCTCTGTGATGAAAACTGCAAGTTATATAAGAAAAGGGTCTATAGTGTATTTGATTTCTATAATCACTAACACTAAAGGAAAAGAATTAAAAGACATTCCAGTAGTGTCCTAGTTTTCAGATGTATTTCCAGAAGAATTACCAGGACTACCGCCAGACAGAGAAGTCGAATTCAAAATCCATCTGTTACCCGGAATAGCACCAATTGCCAAAGCACCTTACCGATTGGCACCAGCAGAGATGCAGGAACTGAAGAAACAGTTAGACGAATTATTGGAGAAAGGATTCATACAGCCAAGCTCATCGCCATGGGGAGCACCTATTTTATTCGTCAAAAAGAAGGACAGATCAATGCGTATGTGGATTGACTACCGTGAATTGAATAAGGTCATGATTAAGAATCGGTACCCATTACCAAGAATCGATGATCTGTTTGATCAACTGCAAGGAGCTCGATTTTTCTCTAAAATCGATTTAAGGTCAGGATATCATCAATTAAAGGTACAGGAAGAGAATATTCCTAAGACCGCCTTCAGAACAAGGTATGGTCATTATGAATTTACTGTCATGCCATTTAGTTTAACCAATGCCCCAGCCGCATTTATGGACATGATGAACCGAATATGTAAGCCACATTTGGATAAATTCATAATTGTTTTTATTGATGATATTCTCATCTATTCTAAAAGTAAGGAAGATCATGCAAAACATTTGCACTTACTTTTAAGTCTATTAAGAAGAGAAAAGCTTTATGCTAAGTTTTGAAAGTGCGAGTTTTGGTTAAAACAGGTGCAGTTTCTTGGACACTTAGTGAACCATGAAGGAATTCATGTGGATCCCATTAAAATCGAGGAAATTACTAAGTGGAAAACCCCTGAGTCACCAACCGAGGTTAGAAGTTTCTTAGGATTTGCCGGTTATTATAGAAGATTTATTCGAGATTTCTCCAGAATAGCCATTCCTTTAACTAAGTTAACCTGTAAATCCATTAAGTTTGAATGGGGACCAAAACAAGAAGAAGCATTTAGAATTCTTAAGCAAAGATTAACCCATGCACCCATACTAACATTACCAGAAGGAATTGAAGACTTTGTATGTCACACCCCCAAAATACCACATGCGGGAACACCGCGGGATGTGTGACGTACCAGGATCCAAGCCACCAATCACATTGAACCACGTATAGTATTTAAATAAAACATTTCATTAATTTCCAAATACAAATCCAAATCATAAGTTTAAACCAAAAGAGATGTTCAGCGGAAGCATATAGTAAACTGTTAAACAACTATTTCTTAACAAGTGTTCAAAACTTGTGTATCAAATGTATCCAAGAGCCTCGATCCATGACCACTCCAGCACTCCCAGATAGCAAGTCCATATCAAGAAATCTAACGACCTGCAAGCATGTAGACAAGTGTGTCAGACGACGCTGGTGAGTTCAAAGTTTTGTTAACGCGTTTAGTTACCAAATATGTGTATAAACAGTTCAACGATTTGTTTTGATGATGTTATTAACTCGATTACCGTATGTGGCTACTAGATGTGTTTGCCCAAACCCCAATGCCTCTATCAAATCATTTGTCAAGTGGTCAAGGTAAATAGTTCACGACCGTCCATTCCGGCCTGGTGTGAGGGTGCCAAACCTAATAGCGCTATCAACTAAATACCTCATTGCCTTCCCGACAACAATCGGTAGATGTAAGGGGTCTTATACGATAGAAACTGAGTAATAACAAACATCCCATTAACCTGACATTCTTCCCTGAAAACGTTACCCGATATCCCTTCCCGGGATGCATGCTTGGAAAAGAGCAGTGAACTCACCTTGGTTTGCTCGGTATGAATAGTTACTTGTTCACACTTAGTTAATCAAGTCCTAGTATGAGTACCACAATGATCAGTTTGACATACAACCATACCACATACTTGAACAGGCAATAAGCATTGTCTCATGGCACACAAAAGCATTTCAACTAAGTACATGTTCATGTTACCACTTCAAGTTATCACATAACAGGTTGACAATCAGAATACACCTATAATGAAGTACAGCCCACTCATTCAGGCCCAACTCCTCTACGGCCCAATGCCTTGTGCGTTTAAAGGACTTGTGCGACTAAGTTACCCTTGTGCGATTGAGTTACACTTGTACGATTGGAGTCGGCTTGTGCGACCCGACATTACCCAGCCCATCTTGTGCGACCCACTTCCCAATCGCACAACTTGTGCGATTCAGGTGTGGTCCGACCCAACAGGTTTGTTAAACATTTGAGGCCCAAACCGTTTACGAAGCCCAAACCCTTGTGCGATTGGGGCAGACTTGTGTGACTGCACATGATCAGTTACACATCTACAATCATTATTCCCTTAAATTTCGATCAATCAGTTATATTCCCCAATTTCCACTCGATTACCAATCAACAATTATTCAATAATTGAGATTACCATATCATTATATCAATATTGTTAATCAACATGAACCCTAATCGTTCCAAATCACTACCGGTTTTGACAATACAATCATCATATCCTTTTACTGATTATGCACACGGATTCTAGATCAATAGTTAACATATTCAAATCCGATTGAACTAGTCACAATCCACCCAACCCTTGCTTACCATTATCATGCAACCCTAGTTTATTAGTTAATCATTATGAATGCAGTTCATATCAAGCCCTCTAATTCCTTAATCCACAACCATTGGATTCACACCACATCATAAACATGCTATCTATAAATTTCAAAATTCTGCTATGAACATTCATCAACAACAATATTCAAGTGTCATGATATCATGTCATACAATTATCGTGGCAGCAAAACACAAGAGAAAACACACTTGAATCCAAATCGGACAATGAATAAGTTTACTAACCGAGAGGTAGTGTGCCTAGAACAAGAGACCGAAATGCTTCGAAGGTGGTAATGATGACTGCCGTCGAACTCAAGGGGAGAGGAGAGAATATTAGGGTTTGTGTGTTGTGTTATGAGGGAATTATGAGGAAACCACACACACACCCCTATGTGTTTGCGTACAAGAGGCATGGGCCGAAACCCATCCTTGGCTTTCATATTGGGCCGTGGACTAGCCCACTCTATGAGTTGTGCGATGAGGAGGTTGTGCGATTAAGCACACCTTGTGCGACCGAGTCTTATATACACACACATATATATATACACACACAATCAAGTAACAATCAAACTCATATCATTCTATTAACCACATCACATGATCACATAACGTTATACAAGCTACATTAAAATATCAAGGAAGTCTAAAATGCGGGTTGTCACATCATCCCCAACTTGAAAGAAATTTCATCCCGAAATTTGACAAGCAGTCGTAGGGGAGTGGAGTGATGGATTAAGATGACTATGCATTCTCCTCGGGTGCCACATCATCCCCAACTTGAATGGGAATTTCGTCCCAAAATTGACTAATTGCATTAGATTTAGATTTGCCAGGCTTGGTCTTGTCCTTTGGGAATAAATGTGGAGACTTAAGCTTCATCTGATCCTCGCGTTCCCACGTGAATTCCGGTCCACGTCTTGAGTTCCAACGAACCCTCACTATAGGAATACGGCTGTGCTTATGGACCTTGACCTCCCGATCCATAATTTCATTTGGTTCTTCGATGAATTGCAATTTGTCGTCAATTTTAAGCTCCTGAAACGGTACTACCAGTGTTTCGTCAGACAAACACTTCTTGAGCTGCGATACGTGGAAAACATCATGAACGTTACCCAACTCGGCAGGTAATTCTAACTTGTAGGCCACTTTACCAATCTGTTCCAGAATCTTAAATGGCCCAACATATGAGGATTGAGCTTGCCGCGTTTTCCAAAACGCACCACGCCCTTCCAGGGTGAGACCTTCAACATGATGCGATCATTAACTTCAAATTCCAACGGTTTGCTACGCTTATCAGCGTAGCTTTTCTAGCAGTCACGTGCTGCTGCCATACGGTTCCTGATCTGTACAATCTTTTCTGAAGTCTCCAACACAAGTTCAGGGCCTGTGACCTGGCTGTCACCCACTTCAGCCCAACAGAGAGGCGAACGGCACTTTCTTCCGTATAATGCTTCTAATGGAGCTGCCTGAATGCTGGTATGGTAGCTATTGTTGTAAGAAAACTCCACCAAAGGCATGTGTTTCTCCCAACCCTTGCCAAAATCGATAACGCATGCTCGTAACATGTCTTCTAGTGTTTGGATAGTTCGTTCACTTTGACCATCCGTCTGTGGGTGATAGGCAGTACTCATGCTGAGTTGCGAACCAAACGATTTGTGCATCGACTGCCAGAAATATGAAATGAAATGCAGGTCATGATCAGAGATGATAGATGTAGGCACCTCGTGCCTAGAAACCACTTCCTTGAGGTAGACAGCAGCTAGTTGTGAGAACTTATCCGTTTCCTTGATTGCCAGGAAGTGCGCTGACTTCATGAGGCGATCAACGATCACCCAAATGGTATCGTTCCCGTTTTGAGTTCTAGGTAGCCCAGTAACAAAATCCATTGCGATTTGCTCCCATTTCCACATGGGTATTTCTGGTTGTTGCAGCAATCCAGACGGTTTCTGATATTCCACTTTAACTTTCGAGCAAGTCAAACACTTACTCACATAAGTCGCGATGTGAGCTTTCATCTTCGGCAACCAATACATAACTTTGAAGTCCTGATACATCTTATCCGAACCTGGATGTACAGAGTATCGAGACTTGTGCGCTTCATCCATCACAAGTTCTCCGAGGTCACCAAACAAAGGAATCCATACACGCTCCATGAAGTAGTAGATACCATCCGATCCCTTTACAAGTTGCTTTTCCATGCCCCTTAAATATTCTGCTTCGATGTTTTCCTCTTTTAGCGCTTCAGTTTGTGCAGAACGAACCTGATTAGGTAGGTTAGAATGAATGGTAAGCTGCAAAGCGTGAACACGCTTGGGTTTTAATTCCTTTCTGCTAAGTACGTCAGCCACAACGTTGGCCTTACCCGGATGATACTTGATTGCACAGTCATAATCGTTCAGAAGTTCAACCCAGCGACGTTTTCGCATATTCAAATCCTTCTGGTCGAAAATGTGCTAAAGGCTCCTGTGGTCGGTGTAAATAGTGCATTTAGTACCGTACAGGTAATGCCTCCAGATTTTGAGCGCAAAAACTACAGCTCCCAACTCCATATCGTGCGTCGTATAATTCCTCTCATGAACCTTCAACTGGCGAGAGGCGTAAGCTATCACCTTGTTGCGTTGCATCAACACGCAACCGAGACCCTGAATAGACGCATCACAGTATACCGAGAAATCTTCGGTTCTTCAGGTAGAGACAAAATCGGTGCGCTGCAGAGTTTCTGTTTCAAAAGTTGGAAAGCATCCTCTTGTTTCGCTCCCCATGAATACACAACACCCTTCTGTGTCAACGAGGTAAGAGGTTGGGCAATCTTCAAAAAGTCTTTAATAAATCTTCGATAATACCCTACGAGACCAAGAAATTGTCGCACCTCCGAAGGATTCTTTGGTGCCGCCCAATTCTTGACAGCATCAATCTTAGCTGGATCTACGTGTATTCCTAATTCATTTACTATGTGTCCAAGGAAGTGTACCTCTCGAATCCAAAAGTCACACTTTGAAAACTTTGCGTAAAGTTGCTCCTTCCTCAGGAGTTCCAAAATAAGACACAGGTGCCGCTCGTGATCTTCCTTGTTCTTCGAGTAGATCAAAATGTAGTCAATAAACACTATGACGAAATCGTCGAGATATGGTTTGCATACACGGTTCATGAGATCCATGAAGACCGCTGGAGCATTCGTCAATCCAAATGGCATAACCAAAAACTCATAGTGCCCATAACGCGTTCGAAAAGCCGTTTTCGGAACATCCTCCTTTCGGACCCTCATCTGATGATAGCCCGATCTTAAGTCGATCTTCGAATAAAAACTTGACCCTTTCAACTGGTCAAACAAGTCGTCGATGCGTGGAAATGGGTAACGGTTCTTGATAGTTACCTTGTTGAGTTCCCGATAACCAATACACATGCGAAAGGACCCGTCTTTCTTCTTTACATACAATACTGGGGCTCCCCAAGGTGAAGAACTGGGTCGAATAAAGCCTCTGTCCAACAACTCTTGCAGCTGATTAGACAGCTCCTGCAACTCTCCAGGTGTTAGACGATAAGGAGCACGAGCAATTAGGGCTGCTCCTGGTACAAGATCAATCTGAAATTCCACCAGGCGGTGAGGAGGTAGACCAGGAAGTTCCTCAGGAAATACATCGGCAAATTCACGTACAACTGGCAGATCCTCGATCTTTCTTTCTTCAGATGGAGTGTCAGTAACTAGTGCTATAATTGCAGGATACCCCTTTCGTAGACATTTATGCGCTTGCATAGCCGAGATAATACCAACTATCATCCCACTACAATGCCCTTGAACTGATAATGACTCTCCATCAGGCAGAGGAATACGTACAATCTTTTCCTTACACAGAATCTCAGCTTGGTGCTTAGACAGCCAATCCATACCAACCACTATATCGAAACTACCGAGGGTGACATGAAGGAGATCAATATCAAACACTTGACCTACGAGTTCTATTTTACACCCAAAAAGGACATGCGAAGCTTCTATCGTTTTACCATCAGCTAATTCTACTACTTGCTTAACCTCTAAAGGTGTTGGAGTTAACCCTAATCGTTGACTAAACTCTAGGGACACATAACTCCAATCGGCATTGGAATCAAATAACACTGAAGCAATAAGTTTATTCACAGAAAACGTACCAGTCACGACATTGCCATCGTTCCTAGCATCCCCAGCCCCGATCGTGAACACCCTACCACGAGCACCGTTGCCCCCATTGTTGCCATTGTTGTTGTTGTTTCCAGCATTATTGTTGTTATTCTGGCGATTGTTGTCGTTGGCGTTCTAATTCAACTGAGGGCAATCCCTCTTATAGTGGCCCTCATCTACACACTGATAACACCCTTTCTTGAAACTCTGATTTTGTTGGGGTTGCTGCCTTTGCTGTCTCTGATACTGTTGATTTTGCTGCTGCTGCTGGTTTGGCTGTGGGGCTCTACAGTCTTTGGCCTCATGGCCCACTTTCTCGCACCTTCGACAAGCTCGGACACACTGCCTATAATGATGATAGCCACACTTGTTACACTGTGGCTTCTTCCCAACATAAGAACTCTGATTCTGTTTGCTGCCCTGGCCTTGATTAACTGAAGACGACTGACTGAAATTGCGGTTGTTGCTGTTGTCGGGCCTTTCTGAGATTGGCTGGAACTGGTTGACTTGTCAGCGTCGCTCCATTTTCACTTGCTATCACTAATAGGCATAGTAGCGGTGGTTGTAGCAGCAGTAGTGGCAGAAATACATGGTGGTAAAGAACCACTCTCCACCTCCTGATCGGTGATTTTGTGAGCCAAACGAACAATCTGAGTTAAGTTGTTGAGGTTCACTACAGTAAACAAGCCCTTCACTCGAGGAGCTAATCCCTTGATGAACAGTTCAATTCTCCAATGCGGAGGTCAGGATAAGTTCGGGCACATGATCGCCAACTTATGTGACCGTTTCGCATAAGCTTCAATCTCTGATCCCACCATCTTCAGGTCATAATACTCATTCTCTAGTTTTTGTATCTCATCACGAGGACAATACTCCTCCCTTATCAGCTCCTTAAAATCGTCCCAAGTGGTGGCATTTGCCACCTCGATGCCCAACAGCTGAACCTGGGCATTCCACCATGTCAGGGCACCATCCTCGAGTGTGCCCGTAGCATACTTCACTATGTCCCTAGCAGCACAGTTACACATTGCAAACACTGATTCTGCCTTCTCGAACCATCGCAGGAGTCCTACAGCCCCTTCAGTCCCATTGAAGGTATGTGGCTTACAATCCATGAACATCTTGAATGTACAAGCAGGTGGATTGTTTTGGTTTTGCTGACCTATTGGACGAAAGAAAATACATTATAGAGGTAAGAGTTGTGTACGCGTCACAAGGTTAAAGAGTATTTGGCACATTTCGTACCAGCTTGGTAGGCTGCCAAAGCCTCAGCCACACGTGTATTGATTAGGTTTGTCAGCTCAGCTTGGGTCATCGCGATGTGACCACGTCCGTGACCTCGTCCGCTCATGATTCTATTTAAGGAGAGGGAACAGATTTAGGAGTCGAGATGGGGTAAGAGTCAAGCATCACATTGAAATCTACAAACTACCAAGCTTACACACATTAGGGCACTTCTCACACTCGTTAAGCCTCACTGGGACTTACATGCACCTCACGTTATTATTATGTGTGCACCCATAGTAATAAGGCAATTTGCATGCTCCTCTCAGTGCCTCTTAACTTGTGCTAAAAGTTTCCCCCACATTCAAGTAGCAAAACAGAAGGCATTACAGGATTACGAATCACAAAAGTCGACGAGTAGTGGCACACTATCAAATCACCATAGTATCTAGTATGTTGTTTCATGCAAGCTGTGAGTGTGTGACTACTGAACAAGTATTGCATAAAGTAAACAAAAGACGAACTTTGCAATCTGGAGCTGAGTGTCATGTCGATTTTCAAAGTTGTTCGGTTATAGTCTGGTTTTACAAAAACGTTTTAAAACCTAGTTCACTATAACCAGTGGCTCTGATACCAAACTGTCACACCCCCAAAATACCACATGCGGGAAGACCGCGGGATGTGTGACGTACCAGGATCCAAGCCACCAATCACATTGAACCACGTATAGTATTTAAATAAAACATTTCATTAATTACCAAATACAAATCCAAATCATAAGTTTAAACCAAAAGAGATGTTCAGCGGAAGCATATAGTAAACTGTTAAACAATTGTTTCATGACAAGTGTTCAAAACTAGTGTATCAAATGTATCCCAAGAGCCTCGATCCATGACCACTCCAGCACTCCCAGATAGCAAGTCCATGTCAAGAAATCTAACGACCTGCAAACATGCAGACAAGTGTGTCAGACGACGCTGGTGAGTTCAAAGTTTTGTTAACGCGTTTAGTTACCAGATATGTGTATAAACAGTGTGACACCTGTGTCACTGCGACCATCAAACAAATACCAAGCCAATGAAATATCATATTTCAAACTTGGGATCTGTATAAATATGTGTGTCTTTTGCACATATCAAATTCTTGTTCGATTACAAACTTTAAATCGCTTGCTGGAAGGTTACATGGGAACTGATACGTAAATATAACAAGTTTAATGCAACGAACACTCCGTAACATCAACATATGCTTAACATACCTTAAATAACCTTTACATAACTTAGAAATAAGTTTTGAAGGCTTTGGTATGGCAAAATCAAGTTAATTCGCTTACAGGGACTAAACTTGACAAACTGCGAAAGTATGCCAATCTGAACTGTAACAGACATTCCGGAACACGACCATAAGTTAAACATACCATAAATATCCTTTACATAGCTTAGAAATAGGCTTTGAGGGGTTCGGTATGCTAAAATAAACTTTTGGGTCATTCAGGGACTAAAAGCGTCAAAAAGTGCATAAGTTTGCATTTTCGCACATAACTTACGTTCTGAATACATCCGGACATCCAAAAATTTATGTAAGCATTAAAATATTTTATTTTAGTGTTTGCCATAAGAAAAATCCATTCGTCGCGCAATTTGGATCGTTTTTCGCGTTTATGCGCATTCCGTCGTAATTAAGCGAACATCGCGATCATACGACCAAACGAACCAACATCCGGCATATTTTTGAGCATGTTTCATGCCCACAATGTTTAGGCATCATTTTAGGGCCTTAACGTTGGCTTAACGGGCCTTAAACGTGTCAGAAATGGCTTTAATACATAACAGGGACCAAAACTATCATTTTTGAAAGTTTGTTTCTGAACAGAAGGGCCAGGCGGCCCGCGTGAGTTTAGTGAGTCCCCTTACGCGGCCCGTGTCAGCTTCCCAGATCAGATAAGATCAGTTTAACAGCTGTTTACAGCTGTTAACCACTCAAAACTCACCCACACTTGTCATTACCTGATCATGGGGGGCCAAATTTGGGTACCAAGGGTTGCAACAAGTGTAGGGACAAGATCAAAGCACGTTATTCGATAAACGATCCTAACGGTCTTGCAAATCCTATAAATACCCAACCCTTTCAACCCCAAAAACCCATACCTTTGAAATCTGAACTTGCTCTGTAAGTTGTTGTGTTTAACACTTCATACCTGAGAGTGTTCGGATTCAAACCTTCCATTCTTGGACCCTTTGTAAGTGTTCCTTCGTTCTTTTATTCTTTTAGCGTTAAAGTCAAACTTTGTTTGACTTTCTGCATTGACCAGTTTATGGTCAATGCGAAGTTCGTTTGAACTTCATAACGTGAGCGTAATCATGATGGTTATAGTCCCTAGTGACTATACCTACTGATTACCACGTTATCTAGGCTCAGTGACGAGTCGTGGTTTCGTCCAAAATGCGTATTCTTGCGTATTTTGTAACCAAACTACTCTTAGGTATCAAAACCGTTTGTTTTGATACCAAACCTGTTTTCTAAACTTAGTTAAGCATGTTTTAACATGATTAGCTCGTCACTTTTAGTTTAGTGCTTATATAGGGTCGTAAGGTAAGCGATCTAAACAATCGCTTATACTTTTGAACCCGACCCGTTTGGTCAATCATTAGGATCCGACCAAATACATTAGGTGACCATAGTTGTATAGGGAATAACCTTCCGAGGTTATACCTTATGGTCACATCGTTTGAGTAGTTGTATGATAGGTAGTATATATGCCTTAGGTAAATTACCAAAATACCCTTTTTACGCCAAAATTCATTTTAAGACTATGTAACATAACTCTTGGTATCTAAACTGATTTGGCAACAATATTAGACATGTTAAGGCATAAATTACTTGTCATAGGACTAGTTAAGCGGTCCGAACGCGTTTCACGCGAACGACGCGTTAAAGTAACATAAGCTACCTAAACGGGTCGTAATGGGTCGTAAGCACTTAGGTTAGGTTTCATTGTAGTATGTAGGCTTTGTTAAACCATATTACATCAGTTCCCATACTCATTTGGTTTACGAGCCCTCATTCTATCCGATCCTCCGGTATAGGTCTGGTTTATTAACATAGTTACCTATACTAGGTACCGTTTGTTATCCGTGATCTCTAGCATTGTTTGGTTGTTACTCAAGGGCTACTAAGCAATCTCAAGTGAGTACATAGACCCCTCTTTTACTGTTTTCAAACTGTTTTGGGGTGAAACACATGTGCCTACTTGTTACTTTCATGCTTTCCATGTTTTCACATCATATACTTGCTATGTTCATTAGTACGTTTATAGTACATGATTTACATTGCATTGTTTTGCTATGTATGTTTACTTAGCATACTTAGTACATTGTTTTACATCATATGCTCATCCAGTATACGGACACATTATTTTACATTACATCCTGTTGCATATGCTCATCCAGCATATGGACACATTGTTTTACATTACATCCTGTTGCAAATGCTCATCCAGCATATGGACACATTGTTTTACATTACATCATGTTGCATATGCTCATCCAGCATATGGACACATTGTTTTACATTACATCCTATTGCATATGCTCATCCAGCATATGAACACATTATATTACATTTTTGAACCGTTTGTAACTATTTGACTATGTAAATCGTTGTAACCATTTGATCATGTGAACCGTTTGTAACTGTTGAACCGTGTGAACCATATTTGACCATACATAAACATCTCTACAATTGTTAAACATTACATTTTGGTGGTTGTTTGGTTAAATGATTTAAGTAACGAGGCGACGTGTAACACGATAAAATCATGGTGGATACGCCGCTAGTACTTCATATATATAAGTGCTTTTATGGTGTTACATATCGTAGCGTTATTTAAACCATTTCAGTTTGGACATATTACATCTACAATACAATCTTCACATAAACATCGTTTTACAAATGACTTAACTTATACGAACTCATTTTTACTTGGTTATTCATTTAACCATACATTATTCTTTTATATACATATATATCATTTGATTTATCCATTGCTTTTCAAATGATTTATGAAAGGAACCACTCAACAAGATTCATGGCTACTTTTACTAAACAGTTTCTTTAAACTCAAGTCATGAATCCAATTTTCACAAAACCTATGTATCTCACAGGCATTTTTATGCTGACGTACCTATTTTCACATGTGTTTTCAGGAGCTGTTACATAGGATGATCGAGACACACTTAGGCGGACCTGTGCCTTAGTGACTTAAAACGAAGCAAGAACTAGTTTAATTATGTTATGTACTCTTTGTTTCTTGTTTAAGACAATGTAACTCTCTTGATTGATGTATAAAACGTAACTTTAATTACCATGGTTGTGAAACAATTAATTCTGTTACAACACTCCCCGACGTTTCTGCCACGTTTCGTTGTTTTACGTGGTCGGGGTGTGACAGAAAAGATGGTATCAGAGCCAATGGTTATAGGTAATTAGGTTATTAGTAATGCTTTGACCTAGACTATAACCTTCCTAGGACCCTAACGCGAGTTTACTTGCGTTTAGTCATAAAACGACACCTTTACCTATCCTTAGGTGATAACCACAATGAGAACACAAAGTTTGAATCCGCTTTGAAAATTAATCATCTGTTCTAGGATGATTGATTAGAAGGTTTTGAACCCTCAGTTGTAAGGTTTTGAACCCCTTTGAGTTTTCAAAATCTCGCCAAAGTTTTGGGTCCTAAATAGTGTGAACATGTGCGAACTGGAAGAGTGAATGCCTGTACCCTGGGTTTTCTGTCTAGGGCTAGAGTGTTCGTACAAATCCACATAATCGGACCAGTCACTCTTACCTGGGAACTCTTGGGGTGAGTGTTCACTTATAGGCGAGCATGTCTTCGCGATGCATTATGAGGACCTACTTGCTATGATTCAGCCTTTGTGTGTCGTTTGTTTGCTTTGTGGCTCAAACAAATGACCATCACCCATGATTTTGGTCGGTAGTTATAACATCCTATTCTTACCCAATGCCATTTTCATTTGTTTTCTCTCTTATTTCCTCTTTTTAGAATGCCTCCTCGACGCGATAATCAGATAGCGAATGCCAAAACTGGCAGAAATCATCGCGCAGCAAATGGCTGCTGCTTTCCCAAATCTTATTGCTCAATGGAACCAAGCCAACAACAACAATCATGCTCCATGCAATTTCAAGAGTTTCAATTCGGCTAAGCCACTCAAGTTTAGTGGTTCTGAAGGAGCAACTGGGCTCTTACAATGGTTCGAGAGCACTGAGAGTACGTTTCGTCACGTTCAGTGTCCTGATAATTGCAAGGTTGAGTTTGCTTCCAGTGTGTTTCAGAAGAGGGCTCTTACATGGTGGAACGGGGTTATGAGAGACCGTGGTGCTGAGGTTGCTTTAGCACATACTTGGGCCGAGCTTAGGGCTCTTATGATGAAGGAATTATGTCCTCGTCATGAGCTAAGGGCTCTAGAAAGGGAATTTGATGATTTGAAGCAAGATAGCGGTGAACATCGAGCCTACACGGACCGTTATGAGGAGTTAAGTCTGTTATGCCCAAACATGGTCACACCTTTGGATAAGGCAATCGAGAAGTACATTGATGGCCTCCCTGACTCAATACAAGATATTGTGACTGGTAGCAACCCTACTACAGTTAGACAGGCCATTGAGCTATCTGCAACCTTGACCGAATCTCAGATCAGGAAAGGTAAACTTTTTTGAAAGGGTGACAAGAAACCAATCGAGGAATCAAAGACCATGGATGAACAGACTGGATCTCCTAAGAAGTCAAAGAAGCGAAAGGCTTCCAAGAACTTCGCCGTGGTCGCTCACAATGATCAAGCCGTCCCCAACCAACCAGCTCAATTCCCTGCTAGGAAGCCCTACAATGGAACTGCACCCTTGTGCAACCAATGTAGCCTACATCATCATGCTGGTGTGAAGTGCCGCACATGCCAAGCTTGTGGACTTGTAGGTCACACAGCGAGGGTTTGCCCAACCGCAGCTGCACCAAATCAAGTTAACAACAATCCTGCTCAAGGTCATTTTCCACCAGGTTCTTGTTTCAACTGTGGCGAGATGGGCCATTTCCGAAGAAACTGCCCAAAGCTTGCTAATGTGAATCCAGCGCAGGGATGAGCATCGGACCAAATGGAAGACAACGTTGTTTAGAAATAATCAATCTTTATGTATTATTCTCTTTTGTTTTCAAGATCTAAGAAACAGTTGTTGATGTTGTTTATAAATAAATCTTTTATTTACATTGCGATATGTTTATTATGGTTACATGAATAAACAACATATCCCCTACGATATTGACAATCAAGGAACCGTATTGACTACCCCCAAATTTCTTCCATTGTTTGATCTCTTGCGTTTTCCACGAAATTCCTAAGTACCCGTTTCTTCATAGGAAAACGAAGTACAAGACACCAAGTTAATAACAATCAATAACAAAATAACAATTATGTGATTAAGTGCTTATGTGTTCCCTTTTACGTTTTGTGTGATCCAAATTATGTTATCCAAATCCTCGTAGAATCTTCCATATCTTCGTATAAGGGATTCATAGTAGGATACCCAAAGGTACTACCTAAAATCCTTAATGGACTTCTACGTTGTAGTTAAGTCCCTTAGATTATAAGGTACTACTCCATAATTAGACCCCTTGAGTGGTCTAGTTGAACAGATTGATCCAAAAATCTGGTTAGGAATATCATGTGATGATAGCTGAAAGGACTCCTTGGTGGCCTAATTATAAAGATCATTTGTCGATCTAATTAAAAGGACCCTATGGTAGTCTAGTCACCCTCATCACAGGTTTGATTTTTCCTCCCCCAAACATTACAAGACAAACTGTGCGGACTGTGCAAGGAATTACGTAATTATGGATGCATACATAATTATGGAATTTAGTGCACAGAAATCACAACAAGTTCTGTCATGTATCTAGTGTTAACCCTATTCATTTCCATTTCTGATGAAGCATCCGTTGAGGAAAAATGAACTAGCTATTCATTTTTCACTTCTGAAGATTATCCATTGAGGAAAATAATATCCGTTTGTTTATCCTTCATTTCCAATTCTGAAGAATACCCGTTGAGGAAAATGACTCCGTTTGTTCATTTTCGTTCTGAAGATTATCCGTTGAGGAAATGAATATCCGTTTGTTTATCCTTTTCATTTCCATTTCTGAGGAAGCAACCATTGAAAATGACTCCGTCTGTTCATTTTCGTTTCTAAAGATTATCCGTTGAGGAAATGAATATCCGTTTGTTTAATCCTTCATTTCCAACTCTGATGAAACAACCGTTGAAAATGACTCCGTTGGTTCAATTTCGTTTCTGAACATTATCCGTTGAGGAAAAGAATATCCGTTTGTTAAACCCTTCATTTCCAATTCTGAAGAATACCCGTTGAGGAAAATGACTCCGTTTGTTCATTTTCACTTCTGAAGAATATCTGTTGAGGGAAATGAGTATTCATTTAGTTAAATCCTTCATTTTCCATTTCCGAAGAACCCGTTGAGGAAAATGACTCCGTTCGTTCATTTTCGCTTCTGAAAAATATCCGTTGAAGAAAATGACAAGATTATTCCTAATCTTTGATGGTCATTTAACACAAAGTCACAGACAGACTCCTACGAATTAATTTCGGGACGAAATTTCCTAAAGTAGGGGAGACTGTGACACCTGTGTCACTGCGACCATCAAACAAATACCAAGCCAATGAAATATCGTATTTCATACTTGGGATCTGTATAAATATGTGTGTCTTTTGCACATATCAAATTCTTGTTCAATTACAAACTTTAAATCGCTTTCTGGAAGGTTATACGCGCACTGATACGTAAATATAACCAGTTTAATTTAACGAACACTCTGGAACATCAACAAATTCTTAACATACCTTAAATAACCTCTACATAACTTAGAAATAAGTTTTGAAGGCTTTGGTATGGCAAAATCAAGTTAATTCGCTTACAGGGACTAAACTTGACAAACTGCGAAAGTATGCCAATCTGAACTGTAACAGACATTCCGGAACATGACCATAAGTTACACATACCATAAATATCCTTTAAATAGCTTAGAAATAGGCTTTGAGGGGTTCGGTATGCTAAAATAAACTTTTGGGTCATTCAGGGACTAAAAGCGTCAAAAAGTGCATAAGTTTGCATTTTCGTGCATAACTTACGTTCTGAATACAACCGGACATCCAAATATTTATGTAAGCGTTAAAATATATTATTTTAGTGTTTTCCATAAGAAAAATCCATTCGTCGCGCAATTTGGATCGTTTTTCGCGCTTATGCGCATTCCGTCGTAATTAAGCGAACATCGCGATCATACGACCAAACGAACCAACATCCGGCATATTTTTGAGCATTTTTCATGCCCACAATGTTTAGGCATTATTTTAGGGCCTTAACGTTGGCTTAACGGGCCTTAAACGTGTCGAAAATGGCTTTAATGCATAACAGGGACCAAAACTGTCATTTTTGAAAGTTTGTTTCTAAACAGAAGGGCCAGGCGGCCCGCGTGAGTTTAGTGAGTCCCCTTATGCGGCCCGTGTCAGCTTCCCAGATCAGATAAGATCAGTTTAACAGCTGTTTACAGTTGTTAACCACTCAAAACTCACCCACACTTGATCATGGGGGGGGGGGGCAAATTTGGGTACCAAGGGTTGCAACAAGTGTAGGGACAAGATCAAAGCACGTTATTCGATAAACGATCCTAACGGTCTTGCAAATCCTGTAAATACCCAACCCTTTCAACCCCAAAAACCCACACCTTTGAAATCTGAACTTGCTCTCTAAGTTGTTGTGTTTAACACTTCATACCTGAGAGTGTTCGGATTCAAACCTTCCATTCTTGAACCCTTTGTAAGTGTTCCTTCGTTCTTTTATTCTTTTAGCGTTAAAGTTAAACTTTGTTTGACTTTCTGCATTGACCAGTTTGGTCGATCATTAGGATCCGACCAAATACATTAGGTGACCATAGTTGTATAGGGAATAACCTTCCGAGGTTATACCTTATGGTCACATCGTTTGAGTAGTTGTATGATAGGTAGTATATATGCCTTAGGTAAATTACCAAAATACCATTTTTACGCCAAAATTCATTTTATGCCTATGTAACATAACTCTTAGTATCTAAACTGATTTGGCAACAATATTAGACATGTTAAGGCATATATTACTTGTCATAGGACTAGTTAAGGGGTCCGAACACGTTTCACGCGAACGACGCGTTAAAGTAACATAAGCTACCTAAACGGGTCGTAATGGGTCGTAAGCACTTAGGTTAGGTTTCATTGTAGTATGTAGGCTTTGTTAAACCATATTACATGAGTTCCCATACTCATTTGGTTTACGAGCCCTCATTCTATCCGATCCTCCGGTATAGGTCCGGTTTATTAACATAGTTACCTATACTAGGTACCGTTTGTTATCCGTGATCTCTAGCATTGTTTGGTTGTTACTCAAGGACTACTAAGCAATCTCAAGTGAGTACATAGACCCCTCTTTTACTGTTTTCAAACTGTTTTGGGGTGAAACACATGTGCCTACTTGTTACTTTCATGCTTTCCATGTTTTCACATCATATACTTGCTATGTTCATTAGTACATTTATAGTACATGATTTGCATTGCATTGTTTTGCTATGTATGTTTACTTAGCATACTGAGTACATTGTTTTACATCATATGCTCATCCAGCATACGGACACATTGTTTTACATTACATCCTGTCGCATATGCTCATCCAGCATATGGACACATTGTTTTACATTACATCCTTTTGCATATGCTCATCCAGCATATGGACACATTGTTTTACATTACATCATGTTGCATATGCTCATCCAGCATATGGACACATTGTTATACATTACATCCTGTTGCATATGCTCATCCAGCATATGAACACATTATATTACATTTTTGAACCGTTTGTAACTATTTGACTATGTAAACCGTTGTAACCATTTGATCATGTGAACCGTTTGTAACTGTTGAACCGTGTGAACCGTATTTGACCATACATAAACATCTCTACAATTGTTAAACATTACATTTTGGTGGTTGTTTGGTTAAATGATTTAAGTAACAAGGCGACGTGTAACGCGATAAAATCATGGTGGATACGCCGCTGGTACTTCCTATATATAAGTGCTTTTATGGTGTTACATATTGTAGCGTTATTTAAACCATTTCAGTTTAGACATATTACTTCTACAATACAATCTTCACAAAAACATCGTTTTACAAATGACTTAACTTATACAAACTCATTTTTACTTGGTTATTCATTTAACCATACATTATTCTTTTATATACATATATATCATTTGATTTATCCATTGCTTTTCAAATGATTTATGAAAGGAACCACTCAACAAGATTCATGGCTACTTTTACTAAACAGTTTCTTTAAACTCAAGTCATGAATCCAATTTTCACAAAACCTATGTATCTCACAGGCATCTTTATGCTGACGTACCTATTTTCACATGTGTTTTCAGGAGCTGTTACATAGGATGATCGAGACACACTTAGGCAGACCTGTGCCTTAGTGACTTAAAACGAAGCAAGGACTAGTTTAATTATGTTATGTACTCTTTGTTTCTTGTTTAAGACAATGTAACTCTCTTGATTGATATATAAAACGTAACTTTAATTACTATGGTTGTGAAACAATTAATTCTGTTACAACACTCCCCGACGTTTCCGCCACGTTTCGTTGTTTTACGTGGTCGGGGTGTGACAAACAGTTCAACGATTTGTTTTGATGATGTTATTAACTCGATTACCGTATGTGGCTACTAGATGTGTTTGCCCAAACCCCAATGCCTCTATCAAAGCATTGGTCAAGTGGTCAAGGTAAATAGTTCACGCCCGTCCATTCCGGCCCGGTGTCAACTAAATACCTCGTTGCCTTCCCGGCAACAATCGGTAGATGTAAGGGGTCTTATATGTTAGAAACTGAGTAATAACAAACATCCCATTAACCTGACATTCTTCCCTGAAAACGTTACCCGATATCCCTTCCCGGGATGCATGCTTGGAAAATAGCAGTGAACTCACCTTGGTTTGCTCGCTATGATTAGTTACTTGTTCACACTTAGTTAATCAAGTCCTAGTATGAGTACCACAATGATCAGTTTGACATACAACCATACCACATACTTGAACAGGTAATAAGTATTGTCTCATGGCACACCATACCACTTCAAGTTATCACATAACAGGTTGACAATCAAAATACACCTATAATGAAGTGCGGCCCACTCATTCAGGGCCAACTCCTCTATGGCCCAATTCCTTGTGCGTTTAGAGGACTTGTGCGACTAAGTTACCCTTGTGCGATTGAGTTACACTTGTACGATTGGAGTCGGCTTGTGCGACCCGACATTACCCAACCCATCTTGTGCGACCCACTTCCCAATCGCACAACTTGTGCGATTCAGGTGTGGTCCGGCCCAACAGGTTTGTTAAACATTTGAGGCCTAAACCGTTTACGAAGCCCAAACCCTTGTGCGATTGGGGCAGACTTGTGCGACTGCACATGATCAGTTACACATCTACAATCATTATTCCCTTAAATTTCGATCAATCAGTTATATTCCCCAATTTCCACTCGATTACCAATCAACAATTATTCAATAATTGAGATTACCATATCATTATATCAATATTGTTAATCAACATGAACCCTAATCGTTCCAAATCACTACCGGTTTTGACAATACAATCATCATATCCTTTTACTGATTATGCACACGGATTCTAGATCAATAGTTAACATATTCAAATCCGATTGAACTAGTTAAAATCCACCCAACCCTTGCTTACCATTATCATGCAACCCTAGTTTATTAGTTAATCATTATGAATGCAGTTCATATCAAGCCCTCTAATTCCTTAATCCACAACCATTGGATTAACACCACATCATAAACATGCTATCTATAAATTTCAAAATTCTGCTAAGAACATTCATCAACAACAATATTCAAGTGTCATGATATCATGTCATACAATAATCGTGGCAGCAAAACACATGAGAAAACACACTTGAATCCAAATCGGACAATGAATAAGTTTACTAACCGAGAGGTAGAGTGCCTAGAACAAGAGACCGAAATGCTTCAAAGGTGGTGATGATGACTGCCGTCGAACTCAAGGGGAGAGGAGAGAATATTAGGGTTTGTGTGTTGTGTTATGAGGGAATTATGAGGAAACCACACACACACCCCTAAGTGTATGCATACAAGAGGCATGGGCCGAAACCCATCCTTGGCTTTCATATTGGGCCGTGGACTAGCCCACTCTATGAGTTGTGCGATGAGGAGGTTGTGCGATTAAGCACACCTTGTGCGACCGAGTCTTATACACACACATATATATATATATATATACACACATAATCAAGTAACAATCAAACTCATATCATTCTTTTAACCGCATCACATGATCACATAACGTTATACGTGCTACATTAAAATATCAAGGAAGTCTAAAATGCAGGTTGTCACATTGTAGTCTATTGTGACGCTTCCAAACTAGGTTATGGATGTGTATTAATGCAACGCAAAAAGGTTATAGCTTACGCATCCAGACAACTTAAGAATCATGAAGGGAATTATTCAACCCATGATTTGGAATTAGGAGCTATAATTTTTGCCCTTAAGATTTGGAGACATTACCTTTATGGTAGCAAGTTTACCATATTCACTGATCATAAGAGTTTAAGATATGTTTTCGGGAAAAAGGAATTGAATATGAGACAAAGACGCTGGATGTAAATGCTTAGTGATTATGATTGTGATATCCAGTATCATGCAGGAAAGGCAAATGTAGTTGCTGATGCTTTAAGTCGAAAGTATCATGAAAAGCCAAAAAGGGTACGTTCTCTTAAATTAAATCTACAAATAGATTTAAATGATCAAATTAGAAAAGCACAAGAATCAGTAATCAAAGATGATATTGAAAAGCTAAAAGGTATGATTAAAGAATTAGAACAAGGAACAGATGGAATTTGGAGATTCCATAAGAAGAGAATGTGGATACCTAAATTAGGAAACCTACGTCATCGTATATTAGAAGAAGCCCATAAATCTAAATATACAATACATCCAGGAAATGATAAGATGTACCAGGATTTAAGAAATAATTTCTGGTGGATAGGAATGAAAAATGACATAGCAACCTATCTTTCTAAATGTTTAACTTGTTCACAAGTTAAAGCTGAACATCAGAAACCCTCAGGTTTGTTACAACAATTAGAAATGCCCGTATGGAAATGGGAATTGATTACAATGGATTTTGTTACCAAATTACCCAAAACAAGGAAAGGTAATGATACAATCTGGGTGATTGTAGATAGGCTAACCAAGTCAGCTCATTTCCTACCAATGAAAGAAACTTTCAGTATGGAACAGTTAGCTAAATTGTATGTAAATGAAATAGTCTCATTACATGGAATTCCTTTATCAATTATGTCTGATAGGGATAGCCGTTTTACCTCTCATTTTTGGTCAAGTTTCCAAAAAGCAATGGGAACCAAGTTAAATCTAAGCACAGCTTATCATCCTCAAACGGACGGACAAAGTGAAAGGACGATTCAGACAATGGAAGACATGCTTTGAGCTTGTGTAATTGATTTCGGAGGTAATTGGGACGATCACTTACCTTTAATAGAATTTTCTTATAATAACAGTTATCACACAAGTATAAATGTTGCACCATTCGAAGCACTTTATGGACGAAAGTGCCGAACCCCAGTCTATTGGGCAGAAATTGGGGAAAAGCAACTATCTGGACCTGAGATAGTGCAAGAGACAACTAACAAGATTATTCAAGTCAAGGAACGACTAAAAACAGCACGTGATCGACAAAAGAGCTATGCTGACAACCGACGCAAACCCTTGGAATTTCAAGTGGGAGATAAAGTATTGTTAAAGGTCTCTCCTTGGAAAGGAGTGGTAAGATTCATCAAACGAGGAAAGCTAAGTCCCAGGTATGTTGGACCTTTTGAGATTATTAGAAGAATAGGGCCTGTATCCTATCAGCTACAACTGCCAGAGGAAATGGCAGGAATACATGATTAATTTCATGTATCAAATCTCAAGAAATGCCTAGCCGATGAATCGCTGATGATACCTCTTAAAGATATAGAGGTAAATGAACAACTTAAGTTTATAGAACTCTACAGATTGAAGACAGGAAAGTCAAGAACCTCAAGCACAAGAGATTAGTTCTGGTCAAAGTAAAATGGGACTCCAAAAGAGGAACTGAGTACACATGGGAGCTTGAATCAGAAATGCTAAGGAAATATCCACACTTGTTCCAGTAGATCTCGAGGATGAGCTCTAAAACAAGGTGAGGAGGATATAACAACTCTAAAGAAAACCGATACCCTCATAAATTTTCCGACACCCTAATATATTTTAAAATATCCCAATATGTCCTAAAATACACCCCATATGCGAAAACAGACCCCAAATACCTTAAATATTATTAAAAATAATTAAAAATCTGATTTTTGGGGTTTAGGCGGGCCCCGTAAGGCACCCCTTAACCCTTACGCATGCCGCGAGCAGGTGAAATGTGGCTGAACCCTGGGCCGCCACGTGGCCAAACACATGTCGAACCTACTAAGTGACCCGGATCACCTACGCTGTTGACCAGCGTTGATGCGGGCCGCGTAGGCCTTTGCCTACATTTACGCGGGCCGCGAGAAACCCAAACTCAGCCCCTATATAAGAAGGCATCGGGCCTTCAGTCGAATTCGTTCAGATTTCTTTTCTCAATCTCAATACTGAAGTGTAGGCATTATACACGGGTATAATACCCCCTATATAACGAAGTTCTGCTCCTTCGTAAGTATCATAACCCCTGGATACGTATTAGATACGCTGCCCGATTGATCTTGGGTTCCGTAACGGCTGTCGTGGTTCTGCCCGACGTAGTCGTTGGAATGCCGTCTCGGGGAGGGTATTACTAATGTTAAAATGAGTTATTATACTAACACGTGTGTATTTGTGTAACTTATAGATTGTCACCAGGAAACCCTAAAGGATAATCTAAGACAGCTAAGTGAGTAATCCTTCTTTTTGTAAACCTTTTTGTGAGTAATCCTTCTTTTTGTAAACCTTTTTGTGAGTAATCCTTCTTTTTGTAAACCTTTTTGTGAGTAATCTCCTTTTTGTTAACTGTTTTTACAAAACCTCACACGATTAATTATATATTAAACAGTTATTGAGTATTTGTAAGGATACAATTATCGACTGTATGTTGGGGTTTTGTATACAAAATTTGTTACTGCCTTGCGAGGAGTAACATTTCCACAAGTCGGGTTGACAGTACCGTGGGTGGTTATTAGTATGACTTGGAAACAAATGTAATTGCGAGATCGCCCTCAATATGTACAATGGTTTTTATTTAAACTTGATTAAACTGGGATTCACTCACCAGTATTTCCCACTGACAAAATGTTTTCAAACGGGTTTCAGGTAACAAAATGTGAAAGCCAAATAGAAGCCAGCTGGACAGCACTGAAGGCTTGGAAAAGTGGCAATAAAGTTACCTAAAATCAGTAGATGTTTTTATTAAATAAAAATAGGATTCATTCCTATGAAAATGTGTGTACTGAAAACTTGGGTTTTACCCCTTGTATTCAATATGAACAAGATGAAGGTGATGATAAAAATATGATGATCCAAGAACTCCTAGTGTGCTTCTAATGTATTTTCAAGTCTTGAAATTGCTTTGAATCAACCATGCCCCTCCATGTTAGTATGATTTCTTAAGTTAGAATTTTTGAAAAGGATGAAGATGAAAGTGTTTGGTTTGGCCGATTTGGAGAGAGAAAGAGTAGTGAGATGGAAGGTTTTTGTATTTTGTTGGAAAATGGAAAATGATGGAGTGTAGGATTTGCTTTATGATCTTGTTCTTACACCTATTACACTAATCATCCAATTTACACTTCCAACACACCATTAGAGATGAGTGGACAAAAAAAAAAGGGGGACCCACATTACACTACACGTTCACATGCGGGGGAAAGGTGTTTTGCAATTTTTTTTCTAGAAAATCTTGATTAAATATACATACCTTTATTTTGATAATTTATATAAAAATATCTACAATGTTTCAAGCCCTCATATTTTAAAGTAGTGCGACACTAGGTAAAACTAATCCACCAAAATTATCAGTTTGTTGATCGGGTGAAAAAGTTGGTTCAGATCCTGTACCGGGTTAAATACTGACACCGTGTTTTGTTTAGATAAATACATGAAAAAAATTATTTTTGCACATGTTTTATCATCCAAATAATTAATCCAACTTTTTGGACTAAAAATTTTACTATTTCTGACACGGTTTCGGTACCGGCTTTGCTGACTGACAGTTTACTAAACTAGCCGTGTAGCTTAACGAGAAAGGATTCGATTGCGGACTTTGTGTCGTTTTTAATATCCATTATATTATTTATGTCAAATAATATTTATTTTTGGGTTTTTCGGACAGTTACTGTTTCGTTCTGCGGAATGCTGTATTTTTCTGCGAACTTGGACAATTTGGTTTTTAATTGGAATTTTGTAAATAATAAGGCACATATTATTTTTGGACAAAGCTTTTTATTGAATATTTGTGTAGACATAACTGTGTGTCTTGTTTTCATTGTGTCAGACTGTACCGCGACTAGTATTGACAAGTATCTTTTACTCGCGTTCCTATTGTTAGTCTAGGATATTGTTTCTAATCGCAATGGATTCGTTATCATAATTCACTATGATTTTTGTAATTCCTAGACTTTTAAGACTTAATTAATTAAAATCAAGTCCAACACGCGAAAATAATAGTTGAAATAGTTGTTCAGGTTGTACGGAATTACCGGAATTTTGCTGATTGTCACATTCTCCCCCTGTGAAAGAAAATTTCATCCCGAAATTTTAGGTTGCGTTACTCTTTGTTGGGACTTTTTTTAAACAGATGAGGATACTTCTTTTTAATTTCGTCTTCTCGTTCCCATGTGAACTCAGGTCCTCGTTTCGAGTTCCATCGGTCTTTGATTAGTTTGATACGACTTCTCCTCGTTTTATGAATTTTCAAATCCAAAACCTCAACAGGTTCTTCGATGAAATGGAGTTTGTCGTCTATATGGATTTCATCCAGGGGAATAATAATTGATTCATCTGAAAGACACTTTTTCAAATTCGACACATGAAAAGTGTCATGAACGTTACTAAGTGTTTCAGGCAGCATTAACTTGTAGGAGACGTTTCCAATCTTTTCCAAGATCTCATATGGTCCTATGTATCTTGGGCTAAGCTTCCCTTGCTTACCGAATCTAGCTACGCCTTTCCACGGCGGGACTTTTAGCAACACCTTGTCTCCAACCTCAAAAGACAACAGTTTGCGACGTCTATCCGCGTAGCTTTTCTGTCTGTCTCGAGCCGCCTTGATACGGTCTCGAATTTTGAAAATTTATCAGTAGTTTCTTAAACTAACTCAGGACCTAACATTTGTTTGTCGCCTAGTTCTGCCCAGCATAGCGGAGATCGACACTTACGGCCATATAACGCTTCGAATGGTGCGGCTTTAATACTCGTGTGATAGATGTTATTGTATGAGAACTCCACTAAAGGCAAGTGAGTATCTCAATTTCCACCTAAGTCCATCACACAAGCACGCAACATATCTTCTAGAGTTTGAATTGTGCGTTCACTTTGGCCATCAGTTTGGGGATGAAAGGTCGTGCTCAAATTTAATTGGGATCCAAAGGCCTTTTGAAAAGACTGCCAAATCCTTGATATAAAACGACCATCTCGATCAGAGATTATCGACACAGGTACACCATGTCTTGCGACAATTTCTCTGAGATAGATTTTAGCTAACTTCTCAGTACTATCTTTCTCACGGATAGGCAAGAAGTGAGCTGACTTGGTTAATCGGTCGATGATTACCCAAATCATGTCGTGACCACGAGAAGTCCTGGGTAATTTAGTTATGAAATCCATAGAAATATGTTCCCATTTCCAATTAGGGATTTCGTGTTGTTGTAGCAATCCAGAACGTTTTTGGTACTCGGCCTTAATTTTAGCACATGTTAGACATTTTCCAACATATTTCGCAATATCACCTTTGATATTAGACCACCAATAAAATTCCTTGAGACCGTGATACATCTTATCCGCTCCAGGATGTGTCGAATATTTGGATTTATGTGCTTCATCAAGAATTAGATCTCGAAGACCACCAAAATGAGGAATCCAAATTCTATTCATGAAATATAAGGCTCCTTTCTCTTTCGACTCTAATTGTTTTTCCATACCTCTAAGCATTTCTGCTTTGTAGTTTTCTTCTTTCAATGCTTCTTGATGAGCATCACGAATTTGAGAGGTAAGGTCGTTATGAATTGTGAGCCTTAAAGATCACACACGCAAAGGTTTAACTCGTTCTTTTCGACTTAATGCATCCGCGACAACGTTCGCTTTGCCTGGATGATATTTAATCTCTCAATCGTAGTCGTTCAACAATTCAACCCATCGTCTTTGGTGCATATTTAACTCTTTCTAGTTAAATATCTGTTAAAGACTCTTGTGATCCGTGAATATCGTGCATCTAGTACCATAAAGGTAATGACGCCATATTTTTAGTGCAAATACCACTGCACCTAACTCTAGGTCATGTGTGGTATAGTTCCTTTCGTGAATATTTAATTGGCGTGATGCGTATGCAATAACTTTCTCCCTTTGCATCAACACGCATCCTGACCCTTGTCGTGAGGCGTCACAATAGACTACAAAATTATCCGTTCCGTCTGGGAGTGATAGAATTTGTGCATTACAGAGTTTGTCTTTAAGCAGTTGAAAAGCTGCTTCTTATTTCTCTCCCCCATTCAAATTTCTTATCTTTTTGAGTGAGAGAAGTGAGGGATTGTGAAAGCTTCAAAAAATTCTCAATGAATCTTCGATAATAACCGGCCAATCCTAGGAATTGACGTATTTCAGTCGGTGTCTTTGGTGCACTCCAATTCTTTATGGCCTCAATTTTCAATGGATCAACGTGTATGCCTTTCTCGTTGACTACGTGTCCGAGAAATTGAACTTCGCGAAGCCAAAATTCGCATTTAGAAAATTTCGCATACAGTTTCTCCTTTTCAACAACTCAAGAATAGTTCTAAGATGGTGCTCGTGTTCACTCTTGTTTCGTGAATATATCAATATATCATCGATGAACACTATCACGAATTTGTCAAGGTAAGGCTTGCACACACGGTTCATTAAGTCCATGAACACCGCAGGTGCATTTATTAAGCCAAAAGGCATAACAAGGAACTCGTAATGACCGTAGCGAGTTCGGAATGCTGTTTTTGGAACACTTTCTTCTTGAACTTGGAGTTGATGGTATCCTGATCTCAAATCGATCTTCGAATAATAGCTCGATCCTTGAAGTTGATCGAATAGATCATCAATCCTCGATAATGGATACCGATTCTTGATTGTGAGTTTATTCAACTCCCGATAGTCTATGCACATCCTAAAACTTCCGTCCTTCTTCTTCATGAATAGCACTAGAGCTCCCCAGGGCGAGTAGCTTGGCCTGATGAAACCTTTATCCAACAACTCTTGAAGTTGTTTGGACAATTCTTGCATTTCTGAAGGAGCTAATCGGTATGGAGACTTTGCCATAGGTGCGGCACCTGGAATTAAGTCTATTCGAAATTCAACTTGTCATTGTGGTGGTATTCCCGGCTTCAGGGAATTCCTTCACAACCGGGATTTCCTCAAGTTTTAGCTCCTTGGCCTTTTTGTCAACTATGTGCGCTAAGAATGCTATACACCCTTTTCATAGGCACTTTCGGGCTTTTATACAGGAAATAATTTGTAATGGAATTTCGTTTTTCTCACCATGAACAAGAAGTTTCTCGTTATTAGGAAAGGGGATTCGAATGATCTTGTCGTAACATACGACTTCGACTTGGTTGGTGGATAGCCAATCCATTCCAACTACAATATCAAAACTACCGAGTTGAACGTGTATTAGGTCAATTTTGAATTTTCGTCCTCCCAGTTCTAAGGCACATCCTTTAACAATTTCACCGGATTCAATCACCTTTCCATTCGCTAATTCGACAGTGAACGAGATATCTAGTTTAATTGACTTTAGTCCAAGCATATCTTTAAATTCTAAAGATATAAAACTAAAATCTGCACCGGTATCAAACAACATAGAAGCGAAATGATCGTCGACAGGAAACGTATCGGTGATTACGTTGGGATCCTGCCGCGCCTCTTGAGCTCCAATCACAAAGGCTCGTCCGCGGCCGTTGTTTTCTTTGGGACAATCCTTCCTGAAGTGTCCCATATCTCCACAATTAAAATAGCCTTGGTTTTTCTTAGTCGCAGGGGTTTCTTATGTTTGTTATTCGATACATAATCTTTCTTGAAACATGAATACTTTCTCTTATTGTTACCCGAAGAAGACTCTACATGCGTCTCCTTTTTCACCGCACCTTTATTCAGTTTTCCCGTCCTTACTACATCCTAGGTAAGACTTAAGGCAAGAGTTATAGCCTGAGCAACTCTCAATATAGTTCCTCCAGTTCTGCTATTGTTTGCAGTGTGGTGTGCTTCGTGTTGTACGATTGCTTCTGCAACTCGGTGGTTCAGTAGAGCATCAAGCTCAGCTCGTGTTGTAGGTTTGGGCTTAAAAAGTGTTACTTCGTTCTGGTGCCATGATCTTCATATATATATATATATATAACATATATCAAAGAGATTAGACATGAACGAAAATAAAAACACATCGTCACGCACTATGATCATAAGGTCAAGATAAATCATAATGATACTTATGCAATTCTTTCGCACCATATTCATCACATCCTTGCAGGGATGTAAAATAAATTACAACAATGTCTCAATAAGTAAATACCAGCTTATATATGCCATGTGACCTTTTTACAATTATGTTAGTGAAGAAAACAAAAATAATCTCGGAGTTACATTACTTAGGTCGATACAAGACCTATAGTAATATATAAAATAAGGTGAAATCTTTTCTTCACATTGTTCCTTGCTTGATATTCAAGTCTCCAAGTCTTCAACAGTCTTTAGTCTTTCAAAAAATCGGGTATACTTCCCAAAAGATAGTAATTGAACATAACTACCGTGGTGTGGGATGTGAAAGTGAAGACATAGAAATTAGACCGTGAAGGCACGTAACCTCCTCCATGAGACAAAAATGTGCCTAATGGTGGCAGTCGAGCGGTTCTCAAGGGTACAAATGTGTTCCTCAAATGATAGAGGCGATTTGTGGAATGTAGAGTGTGGAGGTACTGATAGGGGGAAAAATGATAGTAATGGGGCATTCCGGCGGAGGTCGAGTAGCAGAAATCTGAGTCTTAAGATCATGGACTCTTCAAAAGGGAATACTAAGATGAATCTTGGAAGATAAAACTAATAGTTTATAGTAATAAGCTGAAAATGGCATGGATGATAAGGATTAGATGGGCTCATGTCCGGTGGTGGAGGTTGAGAATGTGCATCGGAATAGTAAGGTGGAGAGTCGTGGGTGTATGTGTTGTTCATATGCCTATGCGGAACAACCATCTGTTGAGGAGGGAAAAACCAAGCGGTCACCTCTATCCTTACAGTATGTATTCCATACTCCATGGACCTTGGTCGTCCAAAGTAAGAAAAATCCTTCCTCGCATTAACTTATGTGACGAATACATTGGTATTGTTTGAGCTCAACGAGTTTTTTAAAAAAAATTGTAATGATTTCCATAGATGTCGAATGGAATATGGTAACAGAGTTGCGCCATGGCTCGTGCCATATTACCCTTTGAGACAAAATGAATATCAAATAACAGATTTTATCGCAATAACTCCAATAAATATGATAAGGTGTTATACGCACCGTGAGATTAACCCAAATGTTGGAGTTTTAGAATGTTTGAGGTAAATCCTTCCTGGATGGTTTTCCTAATTTGTTTGCTTAGATGACTAGTCTCTACTGACTTGTCATATAGATCGAATGCTAGGCACAAAATCAATACGTGTAGTCTTTAATGTATTGTGGGGAGTCATAGTAATCACCTTAGTTAACGTTCTAAGAAATGGAAAAATTGAACTCTTAAGTAACAACTCAAGGATTCTGAACATGTAGTGATCATTAGTCTAACCCGTAGGGCCCACCAGGATTCCCATCCACTGCAAGTTATTATTACGTGGCCCCCCCGTAATAATAAATTGTCTTGTATGGTCACCCTAGCGTTCTTTCATTCAAAACAGACGATCAGTCAGAGAGGGGGACATGACTGTCTATTTACCTTTAACATAGAATGGACCTTCATGATGGTCCACGCGTTAATACTTGTAGCCATCGCTCGCGGAATGGCACGAAGTTAAGAAATAGAAGTAAGAGGATTCATAACAATAATGGCTGAATGGGAACCTTCAAGATGAGTGTTTCATCTTCCTTGTCTTGACAAGAATGTCACCAATCATGATTAATATGAACCATAGGGACCTCGTTCCTACTAATAGAGTATTCATCCAAGGCTACCACCTCCGCCTAATTGTCATCATCAAGGTCAGGCATTTTTCGTATCCGAGGGAAAACAACCATCTTTTATGGAATATTGAGCTCAGGGTTTCACTTAGGGACTACGCCCTACCATAAGCTCATCAACAGATGCGAGGTCAATACGCTTGTTATGAGAATCCAGAATAATAGAATTTGAATACTAAGATATCATGGTCGTGACAAAATAATCCGTACAACGTATACATGTGAACAACTTATAAATAATCGATTTTTGGGCAATTGTACTTTTGTTTTCATCGTTGTTTATATCGTATATCGTTTCCAGCTCGACTTATTGTTATCGTGTCTAAACCCCATAGACTTGTACCAAATAAACTAGTCTTTGGTATCATCGTTTCGAATTATCGTTTAATACTATCACATAGTATCCTTGCATTATCGTTTTGTATTAGTGGACGCTTTGTAAAAATATAATTTAGAACGCTTGTTGTAAAGAACATCGTTTTGAAATTGTAGACCACACTAAAAAAGAATCTTAGTTCACTACAATTGATGCTCTAATACCAGGTCTGTCATACCCCGATTTTCGGTTTATGCGGAAGCGTATGGCGAGGTGTGACGAGAGCGGCAATCGTTATAATCAATCAAGTAAACAACACATTTGAAACATAAAAGATGTTCATCCATACATTTGATTCGAAACCATAATTTACATTACTTATGTCTTGTTTGAAACTTGAAACAACAACAACTTTAACTACATTATTCAAAGTTCAAAACATAACAACTGAAAATGGATGACATCACAAAAGCTTGCGTTCTTGATAACCACTTGAACATATTTTTCCAAAGCCGTCCACTAATCTCTTGTAATACATATTTAAGTTAGTATTATTAATACCTCCCGAACCTTACAACGTAACTTACGTATTTTCAGAAAATACACATAAGTGTGTATTTTGACAAAGTATTATTTTGGAAAATGGTATGTAATAAAATATAATATTTTTGGGAAAAATATTTATATTTTGGAAGTAAAGTATTTTAGACAAATGAAATAAAATATATTTTATTAAGTGAGACGTAATAATATATTTCGAAGTTATACGAACGCACATGTATTAAAACCCCCATCCTTGGGAAGGAATATATTTACAAAATAATTACGAAGTGTAATTACGAAATAGTTGCCTAACTATTTCCCAAAGACATTAAACCTTAAGCTAAGGCACGGTCGTCCGTCTAATAGAAGTTAGTACGTGTAGGTCGTCGCACAGCAGGTTGACCAGGAGATTTCGTGTTAGAGACGCACTTCGGTGAGTTCATGTCCCCCTTTTCTCTTAACTGTTTTCAGTTTTTATACTGCGGGGGTGAAATACATGTTACTATGATTACGAATAATTTTTACATGGTATGGTTAGCTTAAGGAGGGTTAGGACGTATAGATCATGTGAGTGAGTAGGCGCAACTTGAGGCCATTAATCCTCATTGTAGGACCGAGGGTCGAAAGCGGTAGATCTATCTGGGTGTAGCGAGCCCAACCCCTGAGCCCGCCTAATGGACCAGGTGGTGACTTTGAGCCCGACGCAAAATCCGCTAGGTTTGAGTCTTCCTACAGCACTTCACACATATCATTGGCTTTTGTAAGGACCGGTTTCGCGACCTAAACGAGTCGGTTCAGAGGAATTCCATCAAATACAGGTGCGGAAAACAAGTATTTGACATGTAAACAGCTTAATCTTCACTTTAACACTGATTTGTATTGATTAGAAAGCAATTACAATCAGTTCTCACACCGGCAGCACCTCGGTATGGAAAACTCTCTCTCAAAAACTATGATTTCGCTTGACCTAACATCCCTATATATAGATTTGGAGATTTCGCTTCAGCAAGACTCAAGCGAAATCTTATCATGTTGATTTCGCTTGAGGCTTCAAGCGAAACCCTTTACAAATCCAATCCTTCAAGCGAAATCTTGCTAACACTCTCTCATTTTCTCGTTTTACGTGCCCTGATCTATTATAACTAGTGTAAGACTCGATACAAGACGAAGTCGACAGATGTAGTGCACCAACAGACTCCCCCTCAGATGTTGACGAGTCGACTATCGAGTCACACCAATGCTTTGTCTTCACATCTTCAGTCTTGATCAGTCTCTGGGCTTTTCTCTCTCTATAAACACCTGGCTCTATCAGACTCCCCCTCACTATTTGCTGGCATTCATTTGTTCTTCAGCAACATCTGCTTTAGGATCAATGTCTGACTCAAATTTTGTCTACAAGATCATTGCCTGGCTTTTATCTAATTCTCTTGATCAGATCTCTTGATTCCTTAAGTTCATCAGCATCAGCAGCTAGCAAACTTTTTAGATTCATGAACAGAGTCTGACTTTCGTAAGCTTTGAATGAATTAACCTGGCTCACCTGTAACAATCTTAACCCAGAAATAAATTTTCTAACTTTAACGAGTTAAATGCACCAACAATCTGATATAATCAGATAACTCTCTCTTCTATCATCAACCACTGATGAACCAAATGTAGGTTTTAAAATACCAATTGTATGATTTATCAAACCTTTTAGCATTTTCAGATTCACTCCCCCTCATATCCAAGTCATCATGTTTAGCACTTGAAATTTTGACAATCAGCTTTTCAATATCAGCTGTCGAAAATCTTTTTGACTTTTTCAAAATTTATGCTAAAACACATCGAAAATCTTTTTGAATTTTTGAATGTAAAGAAATGCAGAAAAAAAATATTTACAAACAATATATTTTTGTGAGTTCGTGCAAGAGAATCATATCAGTTACTGAGACAGATCACTAACACCGTTAAGCTTCATTTCATTTTAAGTTCTAAACAATTTACCTAGATTGTCAGTATGTTTGTCCACTTAAATTCTCACACAAAGTTCAACTGATCCGAGATACGAGATTAATGTTTTAAGCACTTGAACTTATTCGTGTGTCCCACTACTTGAATATACTCCCGTATCCAGAATCTCAATAATCAGTCTTACAGGTGAGAATACTACAATGATATCTGTATATAATTTAGGTGTGCGAGGGCCGAGGGATCTTAGATCGATACTTCCGTATACGCAGAGAGATATCAGCTTCGACTTTACGGTGTGTCCCCTTTAGAGGATCTTTTTGCTTACAACAGCAGCATATATCAATTTTATTGTTTCAGCATGCTGAGGGTTTAATGCTGTGTTTCAAGCATTGCAGCAAGTATTAGCCAGGGACTAGGTCAGAACTACCGTTCAGCAGAAGTCCCGGAATAATACCCCAGATATCATAGAGTATAAAGACCTAGTATATCAGATTAAGAGACCTTTCAAACAAGATTTCAGGGGTTACCTATATATCCAAGTTTGTGTTAACCCACAGAACAAGCAAGTTTGAAATTTAGGTTTATATCTCGTCACAATCTACTAAATGTGCAAAAACCTACTGACATATCCACAGTAAGATTGTTTATCACATATTTACTTTACATTTCTTTAGCATGTTGTGATAGTCCACTGATGTACTATCATTTCCTCTATATGCAACAAAAACTCATTTTTGAATTTTATCATGTTTTTGTCTTTTTCAAATTTTCAAATGTTTTTGGATTTTCTGAAATTTTTACTCCCCTTAAAATGCAAACACATTTAAGGAAATTTGAAAATAAACTGTACAAAAAAATGACAACTGATATCGAATCGCATCAAATCGCCATTCACTCGGCATAAACAATCAGAACTCCCCCTATCACAAAACTATTTTCTCATTTAGATTTCAAAACACTTAAGTTTGTTTTAATCAAAATGATTTTTCCGGAAAATAAGTTTTTATGATATAATCATTTGAAAATTCGGAGTGTGGTTCATCACATTGTCTATTCGAAATACCAATTGTAAGTATGGTCCAATCAAGTTCAACTTAATGACCTTGATTAACCTTTTTCATGTATACACCTACTATACCAAAAGTAAGAATTACCACATGTAGGAATATTACATCTACATCACCATTTTACCAATCAAAATGCCGATTCCTGCTTCGCACTTACCAACCTGGAAGCTCCGGCGTAGTCATACAACCTGTAAACATCCAAACACTATCAAAAACTTTTAACCAAAATCTTCAAACATTAGAAAGATGCCGATTCCTGATCCACGATATAAACTTGGGATCTCCGGCATAGTCCTTAGACTATCATGGAAAACAAACTTCCACCCAAGTCTTATTTGACTTGGTGGCTTCCAATTCCTGGGCAGTAGGGTTATATGTTGCCTTTTTAGTTGCATAAAAATCTTTAACCCCCTTTACTTTCCCATCCAGCATTTTCTTGAAAATTTTCTTAACATTTCCATTGAATGTTTTTTCAATATCAAAATCTGAAATTTCTAGTTTACCAACCATTTGTTGAATCTCTTTCACACTCATTGATTTAATGTCAGCATCATTCAACAAATCGTTAATCTCATCTTGTGACTCCTCTGATTTTGTGGAATCAGATTCATTGTCAGAACTATCAACCAATTTCTTAACAACCCATGTTTGGTTGTCTTTTGCACTCTTTTTGTACAATCTCTTAGAACTTTCACCAAGTTCATTCATTGTATTGTCAGAAATTTTGAAGTTTGTAGTTGGTAATCCATTCTTTTCAACCATTTTTTCTTTAAGTTTTTCAGAGACTCCCTGTTTTCTGCTGACTTTGTTTGGACAGTTGTGAGCAATGTGTCCAACGACTTGACATTGAAAACAAATTCTTGTATCTCTTGGAATGTCTCTTGAATGAAAAACTCCAGTTCCTGTTCTTTTTCTTTCAACAAGAAACTCCTGATTTGTTTCTTTCCAGAAAGGTTTCTTCTGTTCATCTTCAACACTTCCACCTGAAACAAATTCTGTTTTTCGTTTAGAATTGTTTATCTTTCTGTAACTTTCTTGCTGAATAAAACCTAAACTTTTTCTTTTGTAATTACCATTTTGGTTTGTTTTCTTTTGAAAACCAGAACTAAAATGGTAATCCTTTATCCCTTTTTTTCTTGTTTAACCTTTGTTGAACTCTTGAAGTGTATTTTTTAGGTTTTTCATTAAGATTTAAATTTTTAGTATCAGAAATATTAATTTCTGTGATTTTGAAAACCTTTTTGATCTTGTCAAATCTAACACTATCCATCGGAAACTCTTCATCAGAGTATAATTTGTCAGAACCATTTAAAGTATATGCAACATTAAATGTTTCATCATCCAAATTTGCTTTTGATAACAAAAATTCTTTACTATAAGACCGTTTTTCCGACGATTTTGAACTGTTGACTGACGAACTTGAACACCCAGACTCAAACTTTGACTCAGACACCTCCTCAGTATCTAACACCTGATCAACCACCCTTTTGATTAACTCAGACTCATGATCAGTATCAGACGAGGTAAACGTGATATCAATGTTATCTGGTAAAACGTCAGTTGTCTCGGATTTTAACTTTATATTGACTGCTTTTTCGACTTGCTCCTCATTTGGTTTTCTAGGAGAATACCCTTCCCAGATAGGAGGCGGACACTTGTTGTATTTAACAGTCGATTTCTTACCAGTCTCATTCTTTTGCTTCTCATCCTGAAATGCTTCAAAACCTGCAACAGTAGGATAAACTCGATCAATAACATAATCAGAACAAGAATAACTCAGTAATAACCTTCTGATCCTTTCATTCTCAATCTTTTCTTTCTCCAACCCTTCCTTTAGACTAGCATTTTCTTCGATGTAATGATTAATTGCATTTTGTTTTGTCATCAATGTAGCATTCATCATCGTTAAAGCCTTTTCTCTTTCAGAATTTGTTGTTTGAAGACCTGTCACAGTTCTGTTCAACACGCTATACGATTCTTTCACATAGCTAATGTCGGATAATAACTTTTCTATCAATCTTTCTCTATCAAACAAAATCACATCTTTTTCTTCGCAACTTTTGCAAGCTTCCAAACACTTCTTGCAAGGCTTTTCAATTTCAACAATTTTCTCCACCTCAATTGTTTTTACCACTTCAATTACTTTTTCTACTTCAGTTACTTTCTTAGTTTCAATCACCTTTTCTTCATTCCCACTTCTAACTTCTTCATTTTGAACACCATTTTCAGTCTTCTCATTTTGTTGTTGTTCTTTTGCAGCTTGTTTCTCCTTCAGTTTCTCCATGCGATCTGCAAAATAAAAATGAAAACTTTCAGGAGAAAGATGTTTTTTAGCAATATTAATCTGTTTCTCTTCCTCATCATCACTGCTATTCTCTATCGGTGTTTGATCAAACTCTACAGATTTTTCAGACCCAATATCTGAAACACCAGAATCAGATGGTGTTTGATCAAAAACAACTTCTTTTTCCGAAGTATCCTCATTTTGCACACTCTCATCTGTACTTAATGAGTCAGAATCAGCACTTTTTAAACTTTCTTCAGATGTACTCGATTGATCTTTCACTTTTTCACCAATTGATCTCATCCAAGTAGCAAACACATCTGGTTCTCTAACAATCTTTGCAATGAAAGCTTTGAAATCCCCTTTTTCATCAACAAACATATCCCAGCTGAATCCTTCAGGTAGTTGTTCATCAATTTGGTCCACTATACATGCTGTGTTGTTAGAAGAAATGTAGTTGCTCCAATTGAAATCTACCAAACATCCTTTCTTTGAATCTTCAATCTTTCTACCATGAGCCGTCTGTAATTCTTGTGTCTGACCAACTTGCTGATAAATGGCTTTCCGGTAGTAGTCATCTTTTCCAAAAGGATTCTGGGCACCACTAACTTCTCTGTTTTTGCATTCCCGCTTAAAATGACATTTTTCCCTGCACCTGAAACAAGTAACTTTAGATTTATCAAAACCTAAAGTAGAAACACAAGCATCAAGAAAATCATTTCTTCCGGTAATTGTCTTGAACTTTTCAGCACGTCTAAGAACACTTGCAAGACACCATTTGATATCCATCAGTTCCATCTCTTCGGCGTCTATCTGATCGTAATCCTCCTTTGTGAGCATAGGATTTCCGATTCTACCAGCCACTAGACCTTCATATGAAATAAGCACGGAACCAAGTAATGCCATATGATCTTTCGCAATGTCTTCAGAAAAACTTTGACCTTCTGGAAGATTTAGAGCTATGTTGCATTGAATCACACAACCATTTCCCATCTTTGTGCTTTGAGACTGAAAACTTTCTGATGAGCTTTTCGGATTAACACTTGGATACAATGAGAAACCACTGTTACTTTTGTTTGAGTTTTGATCAGTCTTTTCTGTATAATCTCCAACACTATAAGCAGTCTGAATTTTCGGACTTCTCTCAGCTTCTGAAGTAGGAACACTACCCTTGTAATACATTTTTACATCTTGTTGACCACTTGGATTATTCATCCTTGCAATCTTCTGCTGTTCTAAATCCTGACTTTCAATCTTTTCAATAAACTGAGAGATTGACAACCCTTCATAAACTCCGGTATTTTTCAGTATCATCAAATATGTTCCCCACTCTTTCTGAGGTAAAGCATCAGCTAGCTTATCCACCCATTCTTCATCATCTTTGTTGATGTTCATCATTGACATTGTTCGAACTAAGTGACAATAACGTTCAATGAGTTTCTTTGTATCTTCTCCGGGCAAACTTGTGAACAAATCAAACTCCTTTTTAAGCAACGCCTTTTTGCTTTTAATCATGTTTGCACTACCTTCAACTTTAACTTTCAAAGCATCCCAGATTGACTTTGATGTTTTGTCATGTTGAAGTAGTATAAAGATGTCTTCTTTGATAGCTTGTTGAAGCAAACTGATCATCATTTTTTCAGCTCGATACATTTCCCGTTCTTCATTCCCAAACTCTGAAATCTGTTTTACTGTCTCCATTTCAGTACGTGGTAGCATATACTTTTTCAGAATACATTCCCATGATCTCAAATGATTTGCTTGCACCCAGTTTTCGAAACGATCTTTCCATCCATAGTATTCCTCAATGCACATTAACTTCGGAGGTTTCTGAGTAGTCCCCGTTTCATTTTCTGAATTCATGTTCTGAGCAATGGAAGATGAACTAGGCGATGTTGCAAATGCGTTGTGGAAATCGTTATCCATGTTTCAATTACTTTCAAGCGGTACCCTTCAAGCGAAACAGTTGAAGCGAAATAGTTTCAAGCGAAGCTGTCTAAAGAGAGAGCTCTGAAGCGAAATACTCTGAAGCGAAAACCCTGAAGCGAGATCCTTGAAGCGAAAACAAAATAAACTTTGAAGCGAACTGAAAAGTGTCACTTTCTGAAGCGAAATCGTTGAAACGACAGCCTTGAAGCGAAATGGAATGCTGTTTGAAGCGAAATCTAAGTGTCGCTTGAAGTTTCAAGCGAAATCGTCCAATGAAACTATATTCTTCAAGCGAAATCCATTCGAATGTCAATTTTAATCACTTTTAGGTCGAATTTGGCTGTGAAACTTTCAAGGGTTTGTTATCTTGTACTTTTAAACAATCCGTGAGAATTTGAGATGATTTTAACCGTGAAAAGTTTCTGAACTGTTAAAAGAAGGTGTAGAAGTAAGAGATTTTGATCGTTTTAGGCTGAATATTGCAGAACTCCTCCTCCGTAGCTCTGATACCAATTGTAAGGACCGGTTTCGCGACCTAAACGAGTCGGTTCAGAGGAATTCCATCAAATACAGGTGCGGAAAACAAGTATTTGACATGTAAACAGCTTAATCTTCACTTTAACACTGATTTGTATTGATTAGAAAGCAATTACAATCAGTTCTCACACCGGCAGCACCTCGGTATGGAAAACTCTCTCTCAAAAACTATGATTTCGCTTGACCTAACATCCCTATATATAGATTTGGAGATTTCACTTCAGCAAGACTCAAGCGAAATCTTATCATGTTGATTTCGCTTGAGGCTTCAAGCGAAACCCTTTACAAATCCAATCCTTCAAGCGAAATCTTGCTAACACTCTCTCATTTTCTCGTTTTACGTGCCCTGATCTATTATAACTAGTGTAAGACTCGATACAAGACGAAGTCGACAGATGTAGTGCACCAACAGCTTTGCAACCCAATGGTGATCTCTTTTTCCTTAACTGCTACATACCAGGAACTTTTACACGTACTTACAACATTTTCAAATGTTTGTACATACTCACTTACACATGAACTCGCTCAACTTTATGTTGACTTTTCAAACTACATGTATTTCAGGAAACTAACGGATCTGGCACGGTATGCACGTATTTTCAAGCTGCGTTTGAATAAAGAAGTCATCCAGGGTTTAGAAGGTGTAACCTCTTCCTGGACGAGTTACATATCTCTAAACCTAGTATTGTTTAAAGTCTTTTCCTAAGTCTTTATAAACTCAATTAAATCAAGTTAAGGTTTGTAACTTATTTTGTGATTGATTGAAAATGGGATTTTTCTAAACTTTATTAATGGATGAATATCTCATGTTTTTATCATATAGCATTGTTATGATTGTTGCTATGGTATTAAGAAGTCACACCAAATAAACCCACGCTTCCGCAAAGCCAAGGTGTGACAGCTTGGTATCAGAGCTCTGATCATAGCGAACTAAGATTCCTTCTCGAGTCTAGACTATGATCACTAGGGCTCTCACGGAAACATTTTTACATTGCATACCACTTAAGTCCAGATCCAGGTCATAAAACGTGTTTACAAACAAACGTTGAGCACATTTTATTTGTTAGTTATGGCTTAGTCTGGGAGGCTGAGAGAATTATCTAGTGGGACTAGGGAGTCAGTCTGGGAGGCTGAGAGAATTATCTACTGGGACTAGGGAGTCAGTCTGGGAGGCTGAGAGAATTATCTAGTGGGACTAGGGAGTCAGTCTGGGAGGCTGAGAGAATTATCTAGTGGGACTAGGGAGTCAGTCTGGGAGGCTGAGAGAATTGTCTAGTGGGACTAGGGAGTCAGTCTGGGAGGCTGGGAGATTAATCTAGTGGGACTAGGAGATTCAGTCTGAGAGGCTGGGAGTTTAATCTAGTAGGACTAGGAGATTCAATCTGAGAGATTGGGAGATTATAGTCTGAGAGACTGAGAAATTCAATCTGAGAGATTGGGAGATTATAGCCTGAGAGACTGAGAAATTCAATCTGAGAGATTGGGAGATTATAGTCGGAGAGACTGGGTAGGATAGTCTGGGGAAGACTAGGATGATTACATGCTTACATTGTGGTTACTTACACGCTTAATTGCTGATTTTTAATATACGTGCATCTGAATATTTGCATACACTAATCGTTAATGATTACTATGGGTATACATGCTATGACTATTATGAACCGGTACACATGCCACACTAATTAGAAGACGAGTTATCAGACATTGATGACCCTACGGCCGCTGTCACAAATGAGGAGACTGCATCTGCGCCAAAGATATTTACGGCAGACACTGAGAGTGATCCTGATATGCCGACCAAGGACGAGGACGACTTCCAACAGTCCGCGCTACCCGATTCTGGTAACACTTTACCCTTGCTGATGGCTTCTCCGACAAGAATCTTTCTGTCACTCTTGTTTCGGTCTATAACCACTTCATCACTGGTCATCCCGATGGTGAGCACACTATGGATCCAATCCTCGATAATGCGCCTCCTGCGGACATTTCTACTAAAGGTTGGCTACTCGATAAACAATATATGACTACGTTGGCATGCTTATCGATGGTCCTCCTGCTGACGCCCATGATGATAGAAAATTAGACGAGAACACTGTTACTAACTTTACTTCTTAAGACCCCTGTTAACAAGCCATCATCTGATTCTAGCATGCATTCAGACTCCTTTGAGTCAATGATACTTGCAACCTTACAAATAGCTGGAGTACAGCATTCTACTACTGACACAAGACGACGACGACATGGCTGCTACACTATCACCTGCTCGAGGCACCACACCGTTACACGACCCAGGGCCTGCTGCTGAGCTAGCTTCTACACCTTTTGAGTCAGCCTGATGTTGCAACTGCTGGTCCTACACCCTTGCTTGATGGCGACCCTGATACTTTTGGTTTACTAAACATTGCACCCCTATACCTGACCCAGTACCAGCACCTGACAATTTCCTTATTGGTTGAAACGTTTGTTTTTGCACCTATAACCGCTGATGTTGCTCCTTTTTCCCCTATGGAGACCGACGCCCATTGCACTGGCATACTTGCCGGACTTGCCCATACCCCGGAAGAGTACTCTAGGTCGGCACCAGCATAGCGATCCTTTTGCTACAGCAGCACTTTCCCTGACCTCACAGGCCGCACCGTTTACTATCTTCGCCTCCACACAGCCGGACGAGCCATTTCGATGATTCCTATTGTACACGATGCAGATCTTAGACCCTTACCATCCCTCACGTCATGGAGGCCACATACAAGATGAGTTGCTCCTGTAACACCAACTACAGTTTGAGGATGTGAGGCGCAGAATGTTGGAGTTGGAGCTGACGCCACGATTGGCAACTTCAAATGCAAACATGATTTAAGTGTCTACATCACAAGACAACATTTTGTCATAAAAGTTTATGTAAGACACCACGTCCTCCACCCTGTCTATTGTCAGCATACTTTGATTCGCCACATACATCAAGGTCCCTTTTGCGCTCTCGACCGTTGCTATTACATCGTTCCCAGGATTCTGATACTTATTTCTTTACTATCGAGCGACAGTGCAGATAATTACTTCAACATATATACAAGCTCGAGGAGGGACTCACACATGTTAACAGTTTACTTTTCTTTCCTCCCCCTCCTCTGTCACTAGTATAGTTGGTTTCTGGATTATGTGGATTGCATTACGCTTTGGTAAAGGCACTAATGATAAGCCGGGATTGCGTAGACTTTTGAGGACCACTTCTGATTACGAAACTTTGATGCACTAATTGGACAAGGGTAGGGTGACCCTGTGTCCCTTTTGGTGTGATACATTTTGTTAGACACAGTGATTGTGGCCGAAGGATAATGAAAGCCCAATCATCTTTAAACATGCGACAACACTTTGTGGCCAATAACCAATGAAAGCTCAGTCGCTAGGTCTTCGCTAAGCACGTCATTGATCTATGTGTGTGTGCTATAATTATAATACTACGTGCTTACTTGCTATGCTCACATTAAACATAATTACCGAATTACTTGGTCATACTATGATTATACCATTACTTGTTTGGTTGATATGGTAACCTGTTATGTGTATGTACTTATGACCACTAAACAACCAAATGCACGCACGAAGCAAATTAGACCTGACCTAACCGACCTTCCTCTAGGAAGATGTCGACTCAAGGGAACACCGGTATCAACAACCCTCTACCGACAACAGAGGCAAAAATGCAGGAGCGCCTCTTACAGGCCATCGCACGGTACGAGGCCCGTCGCTCCGATTGCAGCGGAGGTACCTCGGGAAATAACCCCCCCAATGGTAATGTCTAGCCATTTAAGACACATTACAAAATGTTTGGACATTTCCACGAGTGCCTTGCTAAGGCATTACGCGAATAATGTTGCTTACATTGCAGGCTGCACCTACAAGCAGTTCTTGGACCACAAACCTCGAGAGTTCGACGGCACTGGGGGTGCCTTAGCCTTCGTGCGCTTGGTTGAAAGGACATATTTTGTTTTACGATTGAGCAAATGTGACCCCGAACATCAAGTCAAGTATATAACTGGACTATTGGTGGATGAGGCTCTGTCATGGTGGAACCATCAAGTTCGGACAATGGGCGAGACCACTGCGTATGCTATAACGTGGGACGAACTGAAAGATCTGATGCGTAAGAGATATTGCTCGAGGGCAGAAGTCCAGAAGTTGGAAACAGAACTGTGGAACTTGAAAATGGAAGGACCAAAGATAGCGGAGTATGTGCAGAGATTTAATGAATTATCACAAGTTGCCTTACTCCTAGGGGCACCAGAGTTTAAGAGAATTGAATAGTTCATAAGGGGATTGGCATCGCAAATTCTAAGCCTGATAACAACATCAAAACCCTCAACGATCATCGAGGCTATCAACATAAGCATGGCACTCACGGAAGAAGCAGTTAGACGAGGAGAATTTTCCACTACGGAGGAGAAATAGGAGACTGCTATAGAGGCATCTGCGGATAACAAGAGAAAGCTCGCAAATTTCAAGATGGTTACTCGGGTAAGTAACAAGAAGAAGGCCAAGAAGGGAAAAGACTACAAGGGTATCCTACCCAAGTGCGACAATTGTTTACGTTATCATGTCGGGCGATGCAAATATGGAAATTGTGGTAACTGTGGCAAGGTGGGACATGTTAAGGAAACTTGTTGGCAAAATACTGAACATAGTAATGGGGGCCAAGACGGTAGTGAGAATCACGAAGGGGACAACGATAATGATAATTGTCGAGGCAGAATGAGTGATAAACAGAAACGTGCTCGAGGATGTTTAAACTGTGGAAGCAAAAAGCATTTCAGAAGATATTGCCCTAAAAACAATCAGGCGCAAGGATGAAAGCTCCCCACCGAAGCTAGGGAGACACGCCAGGGATCCAAGCATGGATATCGGTACGTCCCATATTACTCAATATTATGCATCTGTATTGCCAAATACTGTTGCAAATTTTACGATTCGCACCTCTGGAGTTCGAGAGTATAATTGGTTTAAGTAGCGAGTAAGTAGATATTCCAGTACCCATTAGAACTAGCTTAGGGGAAGCTAGTGGAAGCCAACGCAATAACTGGAATCGGCAAGATAGGACCCGGAGAGCGTAAGTTTATGCTAGATCTATTGCCAGTTGAGTTGGGAAGCTTTAACGTGGAAATTGGATGGATTAGTTGCCAAGCGGTCGAGCGGAGGTTGATATCCGCACCTCGATGACGAATGAAGGAACGTTCGTGACTCACGAAGCAGGACACGACACCACAGATCACGTATTGCTTAAGGCACAAAAGTTGTTGTGGGAAGTATGTGTTGCTTTCTGGCTCATGTCGGGGACAAGGCAGCCGAAGAACTAAAACATGAAGGTACCCCTGTGATCGGGGTATACCCTGAAGTCTTCCTCGAAGACTTGCCGGAATCATCTCCTCAACGATTAGTCGAATCTCGCATCGATTTAATTACAGGCACCGCACCTGTAGTCGATGCATCGTAGCGACTTACATTTCGGAGATGCAAGGATTGACAGTAAAGTTTTAGCAGTGGATAGAGAAGGAAGATAACAGACCAAAATTTCCATTTTTGGGTAACCCCATTTCTGCTTGTCAAAAAGAAGGAAGATGATTTTCAAATAAACATCAACTACCAGGAGCCGAACGAGCTAACACACGAGAGTCAGTGACTCATACTAAGGGTTAACGAACCTCTTATATAACTAACTATGAGGACCCAACTACTACCACACGACTGATCGACGATCGAGCGTCGTTAGCGGTGAAATTCAGGAAGAAAGTTTATCGATGAAAGTGGTGGGACAATGACTAGTTCTTAGACGTACATAAAAACGGTGCTTCCTACACAATGCACAAACCAACCTACACGGGATACAAAATCTAGAGGATTTAGAAAACACATATTTAGGACCTCTGGAACCCAGGTCCAAACTCGTAAGGGTTTTTATTTAGGAACCATATCTGTCAACTCAATCAACCATCATTAACCTGGCGCATATGCCAGTTCCGTTGACCAAACAGAGAATACTTGGATTTCCTTTACTTCTGGTGAGTAGATGTTTGCATCTCTACTCCCCTTAATGGTAATTGCATCACAAAAATTTCTTCGCTGAGAGCGAACGCACATTTGTTTCGATACTTGGTCATTTCTTCATTTAGCAAGCACTCCTTGTTTCAGTACTCGGAAACTTTCATGACACACATGCATCATTTGCTACGCATGTGGTTTTGTTTCGAATAAACTCTTCATTGAAATTTAAACATTACCCTGCTAAACCTAATTACTGATTCGTGATTCGAATGACCTACATTCATAGTTTATTTTGCGACCATGCCGAGAATTCCTTGTTGATACATACGTATATTGTCGGGTTACGTTGAAACCAAGTTCAATTGCTTGAACTTCTCCAGTTCACAGGTTTAATTTGAAACGCTATATGATGTATTGGGAGCATCATATTCAACTATTTTCGCAAAGATTCTTTCATTTCGAGTAGTGGTAGATTTGGTTGGTCTACGACTCCACTAAAATGTTTGATTTGTTTCGATACCTTGCGGTGATATTTTCACAAAATTGAAGTATGCGCTAATTTGGTTACTCATTTCATACACAGAATTCAATTCCCTGTTTAGTTGTTAACAATCCATTTTGGATCTTCACGATCAAAACGGCCTCAACACAATTGTGTGTTAAGGCAATGGTACATATATTCATTTCATAAGCACAATGTACCTTCTGACGATTCTTTTGCTGTCAATCAAATGCCTGGCGATACTTATTACTTTTCATCTTCGATTGGAAACAGTGGTTCTTTGATGTTCCGTATTTAATCAGAAACTCTATAACATGGTATAAATAAAATCTTCAGATTGTCTCAATACACTTTCATTTGATTTCAAACACGGTGAACTTGTTCAGTCACCACTATTATTGGATAATGCCATTACGACACCTTGTGGTGTCATCATAAACTTGTAGCTTGTGCTAATCATGGTAACCGTTTTACACGAGGCCACACATACTTTTGTTTGAATTATCATTTAAACATTTCTGATGCAACTACGAATCAAGACAATGATACACCAGATTCGCTTGTATTCCATTCGTTGTATCTTCACCATTCAAAAAAAAATGAATGACAACACACTAAACCTTACTAGACATTCATTCAGGAGTTGACAGATCATTTTACTATTACGTTGAGTTGCTGCTTTTGAGTTCATATAGCAGGTGCTATGGTTTGTGAAAACTCGTTTGCATGTTGCAACCGAGCGATTAAAAATCTTATTAGTCAAAACTCCACTTTTGTGGAACCCCTACTAGCTGGTTTACACTAGATTATACGTCAAATGCGTCTTGTACCTTTGACACCCAATGCTAGCAGCACACACACCTTACAACCCTTGGATTCGGGTTGCTATATATTCTTGGACTCACCTAATGTGAGTAATGTTTGTTTCGATTTGATGATTATCTACTTCGATATTATCCATATACATACGTGTGTGACTTAATCATAAGGAGTAGGGAAGTACAAATTTCGAGGACGAAATTTCTTTAACGGGGGGAGAATGTGACAACCCTCACCAAACCAGGTATCCGTACGAATTAATTAGTATTTAATTAATGCTTAATTACTGTGCTTGCTTACAGTTGTGATTAAACTGCTTCTTGATTTCTGGTACATACATATTCATGCATCATACTTTACTACTGTCACTCCATTATTTACACAAAACATCAGTGACAACCTTGATGTACAAAAGCACAGTGAGCACACTATACGGATAACCCAGTAAACATGCTGACATAGCCAGCATCAGACAGACACTGTCTCTAAGGCCAGTATGAGCCAGAATAGATTACTACACTACTAGGGAGTGTAGGGAGGTGAGGATTGTAGAACTGCGTCACTAGGTGATATTTATAGTGACCGGATGTGCCTAAAACATACTTTAGTTACAAAATTCTGCACTTTAATACAAAAATTCAGCATTTAAGCTAACTAGTAAAGTGCAAAAACATGGGAAAATAATACGAGACACTTTCCAAAGTGTCAGGAATTAATTGTGTCACAAAAACAAATATTAACGACACTTTAAATGCTTATTTAGCACTTTAACGGATTAATATCCAACCAATTAACCGGACTTTACCCGGAACATAAAAATATTGTCTATGACATTGTTTTTCCTTTTCTAAGCCAGTTAGGGTCCCCAAACACCCTAACACCCGTTATTATACATAATACACTATTACACCAATTTAATCTCCTAACTAACTAAACTAGATCACTTAACTCTATTTGGAATCAAACTAATTACTCCACCCACCCTAAACCGATCGGTCACCATGTGATGACCCCCGCACCTCTAATTTCTTGTTTATTTTATTGAACTTTGTCTAGAATCAAGAAGACATAATATTTGTTGGGTAATGTCCTAATATAGTTTATAAAGTAAACACCCATTAAGACCCAACCCCATATTTTTTTTTGTTTTTTTTCCTTGAAATGGTTTGCATGGGGACACACCCCTCACGAAATCTTTTTTTATTATTATTGAAAGATGCTAGTGGATAAGGGGGCATTATACTCAATGGATAATGATGGAAATTATGTTATAAGAAGGCATAAAACTTACCCTATTTCATTCACAATTTCAACCAACAAACTCCATTTCCTTTTCCTCCTTGTTTGTGTTCGGCCGAAGACCAACCAACCACCATACACACACCATTTTTGTTTATTGTTCAACCATTTCTTATACAACCAAAGGTGTTAAAGGTCATATAAGTAAGCTTGGTGCACTCGGAAGTGGAAGGACCTCTCTACGACGCTTTTAACCACCCGTTTTTCGACTAGTTTCTTCCCTAGCCTCGAGCTTGTAGTAAGTGACTCTAAACGCCTTCTTGATCTATTCTAAAGCGGTTAATAAGAGTTTTGTCGGTCAAAAACTATGAACACTGGAGATCAAAACTAAAAGTCTACTAAAAATAATAAACATGGTGGTTAATGAATGAATATTAGTGTAAAACTTTTGAAACTAGTTTTGTTATGATTATTTATTGTTGTTGATAGCTAGTAGTAGTTCGGATCGTCATCTAACCCGGCTAAGTCATGTTCATGGAACATGAACTAGTGTATGTTTTGTTAATGAATGAATATTAGTGTAAAACTTTTGAAACTAGTTTTGTTATGATTATTTATTGTTGTTGATAGCTAGTAGTAGTTCGGATCGTCATCTAACCCGGCTAAGTCATGTTCATGGAACATGAACTAGTGTATGTTTAAGTGTGAAAATGATTAGATGACGAACACTACTACTTATTAACATGAACTTGTGTAAAAACAATTTTTCTTATGAAAAGGAGTTCTAAACTAGTAGATCTAAAGATCTACAAGTGGTACTTTCGAAGAACCAACCGTAAGACGAAACCATGTTTTAAAACCGGATCATTCCTAAACTAAAGGCGTTTTTGTGAACAACCAAGTGTGTAGACACTTGTGTAATGAAAGGTTTTAACAAAGAATTATTTTGAGATTTTTGACAAGAAGTTGTAAACTTATACTTTCTTTAAAAATAAGATTTTTAAGAAACCGATTTTTTTTTACAAAGATAGAAAGATCTATTAAAAATAATGGAAAGTTACTACGCACTTTTACATAAACCACAAGTTCATGTGGTTTGTGATTTATATCTATTTTGATCTAGTTAATGTTGAAATATTGTTTGTTAATGTTGGGAACATTGTTGATTTGAATTCTTAAAAGAAAATGATACGCTTGAAAGCGTGGCCACCTCCAGTTACAGGGGAAACTCTTGCGAAATTTTTCCAAAAATCTAACACATGGAAATATTTTTATCACAAGTGTTATGAATATAATTTTTAACTTATTTTTCCCAAATAAAGTTTCGCCAGGAATTTTTATTACAAAATCTCCAAGTGTCGGAGGTAGGATTTTCATAAATAAAACTTGTTAAAATATATATTTAGAATATATATTTTCATAACAACACTTGTGTAAATTTTTATGATTATTTTTTGAACTACGTAAATATTATTTTTAGGGTAAAAATAATATTACTAAATGTTAACGGCTCCAAAATAACGCAAACGCCTTCACAATAAATATTTAAGTTACACTGGTATTATTTATACCTCCCGAACCTTACAACGTAACTTACGTATTTTTAGAAAATACACATAAGTGTGTATTTTGACAAAGTATTATTTTGGAAAATGGTATGTAATAAAATATAATATTTTTGGGAAAAAATATTTATATTTTGGAAGTAAAGTATTTTAGACAAATGAAATAAAATATATTTTATTAAGTGAGACTTAATAATATATTTCGAAGTTATACGAACGCACATGTATTAAAAACCCCATCCTTGGGAAGGAATATATTTACAAAATAATTACGAAGTGTAATTACGAAATAGTTGCCTAACTATTTCCCAAAGACATTAAACCTTAAGCTAAGGCACGGCCGTCCGTCTAATAGAAGTTAGTACGTGTAGGTCGTCGCACAGCAGGTTGACCAGGAGATTTCGTGTTAGAGACGTACTTCGGTGAGTTCATGTCCCCCTTTTCTCTTAACTGTTTTCAGTTTTTATACTGCGGGGTTGAAATACATGTTACTATGATTACGAATACTTTTTACATGGTATGGTTAGCTTAAGGAGGGTTAGGACGTATAGATCATGTGAGTGAGTAGGCGCAACTTGAGGCCATTAATCCTCATTGTAGGACCGAGGGTCGAAAGCGGTAGATCTATCTGGGTGTAGCGAGCCCAACCCCTGAGCCCGCCTAATGGACCAGGTGGTGACTTTGAGCCCGACGCAAAATCCGCTAGGTTTGAGTCTTCCTACAGCACTTCACACATATCATTGGCTTTGCAACCCAATGGTGATCTCTTTTTCCTTAACTGCTACATACCAGGAACTTTTATACATACTTACAACATTTTCAAATGTTTGTACATACTCACTTACACATGAACTCGCTCAACTTTATGTTGACTTTTCAAACTACATGTATTTCAGGAAACTAACGGATCTGGCACGGTATGCACGTATTTTCAAGCTGCGTTTGAATAAAGAAGTCATCCAGGGTTTAGAAGGTGTAACCTCTTCCTGGACGAGTTACATATCTCTAAACCTAGTATTGTTTAAAGTCTTTTGCTAAGTCTTTATAAACTCAATTAAATCAAGTTAAGGTTTGTAACTTATTTTGTGATTGATTGAAAATGGGATTTTTCTAAACTTTATTAATGGATGAATATCTTATGTTTTTATCATATAGCATTGTTATGATTGTTGCTATGGTATTAAGAAGTCACACCAAATAAACCCACGCTTCCACAAAGCCAGGGTGTGACATGTTTAAAGTGGGTCAAGCCCAAATTAATTTGTAGGAGTGGGCCTTAGCCCAAAATATTTTATAAAAATGGGTCTTGCCCAATTTAGTTTGTAATAGTGGACTTAGCCCATATAAGTTATGCAAAAATGGGCCTAGCCCAATCTATTTTCTAAAAATTGGATCTTAGTCCATAATAGTTTGTAAAAATTAGGTTTTTAGTCCAAGTATTTTTGTAGAGTGGGCTTTAGCCCAATTTTGACTAAAAATATGTTTTAGTCAATTGTTTTGTAAAAGTTGGCTTAGCCCAAATTTTATTTATGAGAAATGGACATTATCCTAATTTAACTTATGGATTACTTTTTAATTTACAAGATTTGGGGCTAGTAAAAAATAATAGTAATACTTGTATTTTTATAAAAATCTAGTTTTTATAAAAATCATTACTTATGCTATATATGAACCTTTTTAGTGCATAAGCTTTTGTGACAGTTCGTATTTTGTTATGACCATTTTCTATGTTTCAGCTTGGTTTAATCATCTCGTTTGTCCTTTTAGCGTCGTCCGTCTCGTTTTTACCATTTATTTGGTTTGTGCCATTTTATTTTGTTCAAAAGTCCATATTGTCCAATAGTGTCCGAATTTGTCCGTTTTTGTGTTCATGTCAAAGGATGGACATTTTACTTCGTTTTTCAAGTTCATATATATTTTTGTAATTTTCATGGATTTGTATTTGTTCTTGCTTGAACTAAACATATAATGTACATATCAAAAATATATACTTATGATACTTGATGAATATTTTTGAAAGCATATATTTTATCTAAAATATATACTTGTCACTTTTGTTTAGAAATCTTTTATAAAACATGAGTTAATAACTTTTGTCCAAAAATTCGTTTAATCATGTTTAAAGATTTCAAATAGTTTTCTAGTTACAAATTTCTTTGTTTAACAACTTTTGAACGTAACGAAATTTATACAAATTTTGCCATAGTTTCTTTTGAAATTGGGATTTTTCCCAAGTTTATACAAAACATGTGTTCAAATCATTACAACACAAAACATCATCAAGTATCAATAATCATCATATTTTGTCAACAAAAGTACTATGAACATGATATAGTCTCCAACTTTCCCAAAAAGGAAACTTTATTCTTGATTTTTGACAAAAATTTGTAGAATAAGATTTTATTTAAAACTCTTGTTTTAAGTGACTCATATAGTCATTTAAAATACAAATATGTATTCAAATTTTTTTCTACTAACATATTTCATCTTCTTGATTCTTTCCAGAAATGGAAACTTTATTTAAGTAATTTTCCAAAAATTAGTTTCTTAGAATTAAATAATTTCTCATGCTTTTCTATCATGCTTTTCTAGCATGCACATTAACTATTTAAATCTTCAAAACTCATGTTCATCACTTTTGTTTATGAATATTGGTAGATATAACATGCATGTGTTTAGATCATGTTTTTATACCAAGATTCATTTTCACTAGGATAAATTTCTTCAAGTTCATCCAAAATCATAAAAAAATCATAAGATAAAAATAAAGATTTTTGGTTTTTCTTAGTGTTTTTCACTTGGCTTTTGTTTTGGTTTGATTCAAGATAAACTTGTATTCTTTAAAAACTCAAGAATGGAAATAAAATAGAAACTGGTATAGAGTTCTTACAAGTTTGCTAGTATGAACAAGATGAAGGTGATGATAAAAATATGATGATCCAAGAACTCCTAGTGTGCTTCTAGTGTATTTTCAAGTCTTGAAATTGCTTTGAATCAACCATGCCCCTCCATGTTAGTATGATTTCTTGAGTTAGAATTTTTGAAAAGGATGAAGATGAAAGTGTTTGGTTTGGCCGATTTGGAGAGAGAAAGAGAGTAGTGAGATGGAAGGTTTTTGTATTTTGTTGGAAAATGGAAAATGATGGAGTGTAGGATTTGCTTTATGATCTTGTTCTTACACCTATTACACTAATCATCCAATTTACACTTCCAACACACCATTAGAGATGAGTGGACAAAAAAAGGGGACCCACATTACACTACACGTTCACATGAGGGGGGGGGGGGGGGGGAAAGGTGTTTTGCATTTTTTTTCTATAAAATCTTGATTAAATATACAAACCTTCATTTTGATAATTTATATAAAAATAGGTTATAACCAGTGGCGGAGCTTGACCAAAAGTTTCGAGGGGGCGTAAAGTGATGGGACCCAAAATTTTTTTCCTATCGTTATGTTTCGAGTCGGATCGGGTTGGCTATTCGATTCAAATCGGGTTAAATAATAATAGTTCCAAATAAAACAAAGTGTATATTTAACAAACTACCCATCATTTATATACAAAGTTTATAAATATTTAGGATATACAATTTAGGAAAAATAATCGGGGGGCGATCCTATATAATTTTAAAATTTTCGGTTGAAAAATCGGAACTTGTACACTTCTAACCGAAATATTGGGGTGGGCGGGTGCACCCCCGGGCACCCACAATACTTCGCCTCTGGTTATAACCTGTGGTACCCACGGGTCGCTCTATTTTAAGGATATTAATATTATATTAATTTTATCAAAACGGTTTTTTTTATAAAATTTGTGAGGATATATATTTAATAATTGAATGTTAATCGTATATAAATATACATATGCAAACAATACGATTTATCAATGGTAACAATTACCATATAATTTTCAACATATTACCAGATAATTTTCTACGTATGTAGAATGATTCAGAAACGAAAGGATGATAGAACGTCTCGCCATTCTATGTATACACATTTGAAGCGATGAATTAATATAGCATTTAGCTTGGTTAAAATCTCAAAGAGTAGCATTTTAAACGGAATATAAACCATTGTATGAACGAATGAAACATATAATGTATTACTGAGTATAATATATATATTAATAACCTAATTTATATAAGTAAAATGAAAATGAACTTGAAACATAAATTCAATTTAGCCCATTTCCATCGATTGAAATGTTGATTACTATTTAATAAAATCAACTAAACCATTTAAATATTTGTTCAAAGTTATTACAAATATTCCACTTTTTCAAAATGTTGAACAATCAATATCTTAGCAATAATATAAAGATGTGATTTTTATAATTTGAATTTTTTAAATATGAAAAAGTTGATTGTAAACATAACGTTAGTTGTAGTATTTAATTTAGAACCAATATTTCAGTGACTTTTACAAAACATATATTTCAAATTATTTAATTATTACTTAATAGATGGGCGATTGGAAGATAATTTATTAATTAAAAAATGAATTCGTAAAAATTAAATCAAAATTCCATTCATAAATATGGAAGTTTGTGTGGCTACTGAAATATAAACCATTGTATGAAAAGATTGTAACATATAATTAATTATAGTATATAGGTTAGTAAAGTAATTTAAAAATATGTGTTTTGTTATCTACCTGTGTGATACATGGGATAAAGAATTTAATTTTGATAAGAAATAAAAAAAACTACAAAGAATGAGAATTATAAAAAGCTTATAAGTGTAAATATTTGAAATTAAGCATTAATAAAAAAATAAAATATGTATTCGAATTCACCAAATATACAAACACTTCATAAATCTCCAAATATCAAAATATTTCCCATATACAACTTCGATTATCACCCTGGATGGCTTCCTAGGCTCAAGAAAGTTATTTAAATTCATTAATAATATTCGAATGAAATAATACAAACAAATTTGACAAGTTATAATCATAGTTTAGCAATCATGATACAAATTCAAAATCTAAACACAAGTCGAGTACAAATATCTTACAAATAATCAATTTCAGATCCAATAACATTACCACACCCTCAACGTTGGGGAATATAGCGTCACCGGATCTAGAAACAGTGGGAGCCACTTATGTCCTCAGGCCTTCAACACCGACCTACAAGGATTTTTTCACATCATGTATACAACAGCGCACAAATAGGTCTCAAAGGGTTGTTTTAATATAATATAGATTAACATTGCTAGTTAGTCATTATTTTTTGCTCACCTACACATTATGCATGTTTCATTCAAGCACATTAAGTAATAACCATAAATCATATTTTTTGAGAGAAACGTCTTTTAAGCCTAAGTTCGCTATCCAAAATTTGTCAACAAATTGTTTTAATATAATATAGATTAACATTGCTAGTTAGTCATTATTTTTTGCTCACCTACACATTATGCATGTTTCATTCAAGCACATTAAGTAATAACCATAAATCATATTTTTTGAGAGAAATTTTTTTTAAGCCTAAGTTCGCTACCCAAAATTTGTCAACAAATGTGAATCAGCACTAAGTACTTCATCATATTCACTAAGTACTTCATCATATTCATGTCTGTACATGTTGAAATCAATTGAAAAAGAAAGTGACTATCTTAGGCTTGAACAAACATCAATTATTAACATATTTGGTGCTTATAACCTATTAACCTCATGTATAATATTATTATAAAACATCGATTATTAACATAAACAAAAACCACAAATAAAATACAACCTAAAATTGGAAACTTGGTATAAATTTACATTAATATGATTTACAAATTAACGCAGAATTATCTAATCTAATATACTTTTTGCAAATTCACACAGAATTACCCAAATACATCTAATCTAATCCGCTACTGCAATATAGTCTCAGTTAAGAAATAAGCGTAGAAAAAGTACTCTAAAGCTCTTTTAGTTTTAAAAATGTTGGTATATAGTTAAGTTTTTTTTTTTTCAAGTTTAGCCCTCATTATAACCATCAAATACTTCTCCAAGGATTAAGCGATTTAAAGTGAACTTGTAAACGATATCATAATAATGTAAAAGGACAACATCTTAGCTTCCAAATTAGCATGTGTTTCTTTATTAAACAAATACCAAAACAACTAAGTTAGAGGAGACAATGATATAGAGAATTTGGCCAGAAACAGGATAAAGGCATTTTTGCAGAACCAAATTAAAAAAAAAGAAAGAACTAACATATGAGAAGATGGGCTTACGTAGGAGGCATATCGATCACACATTGTCCCACCAAAGCGAGCTTATTGAAGCATCAACTTCAGCTTGATTGTTTCTTTAAATCTCTCTTGTCAAATTATAATTAGCGTAAGATAACTCTCCGAAATTAACACATTATCGATCAGAATTGATAAACCCAACTGAATCATCATAAAAGGCCATACAAAACCCATATTAACTAAAAAGAGCCTTTTATCGAGAACCCGTTTTCTCATGAAATTTCATTGACTAATTTTTCAATAATTTTACAGATTGCTAAGGGTTGCTACCTTTGCAGGTCGGTCTTATTTTTTTAAACATGTCTCAAATAAGATATTTTGATAAAAATATAATCAGTAAAGTATGATATTCCATAATTTCCTTTGAAGGTGAAACCATAAAATAAACTATTTTGCAAATTATTTACTTTTATCAGAAGAATCAGAATAAAAAATCCTATAAGTTCAATAATTTTTATTTAAAAACAATAACTCTTTGTTCTAATTTATTCGAAAGTAAGCCAAAGTAAAATAAGCGTCTGCATAGTCATACCGCCGACCAGACCCAACCATATTCCCCGCATAATGTTTTCAATCAAAGGTCGTTTACCATCCGACCGGTCAAATTTTCTTATAATAATCTTTTATTTTTTCGGCTAATTATAGTCGATAAAGTAATAAATAGAGAATTAAATATTTAATTTACATCATAAAGTTATATATAAGGTTAAATGTTTAATTTATCAGAGAAACAGTTATTATTATTGTCATACCTTAGCAATTAGCACCAAAGTTGAATATGAAGGCTGGCAAAGAACCAAGTGGCACTCAAGCCACATAATAACATCCAACATTCACATATGCAAGAAATGCTTGCCATCCACATCCAACCAAAGTTAACCTTCGTCTTTTAACTCTTGTCTCTTTCAACATTTGTACAAAGTAGCCGGTTTACCTAAATCCGAATCTCCCTGTTTCATTGGTAAACATATCAAAGTGGTGGTTTCGCGCTCCTTGGACAATGGTAGTTAGAGATGGGCTGGATGGGTAAGTTTCAACACAAAGATCACCACTTATAAACTACATAAAACCAATTGTACCAAATGAAAGAATAGTTTTTCGCTTACCCTTACAGGACATAATTGTCGAAATAATTGGTGATGGTATTTGCGTTATCGAAGTCCTTGCCGAAGAGAGCGGCAATTGAGTCCCATACAGTAGCTTCGAGAAAATGGCCACTGTGAAATTGTTTGAAAATTAGACCACACAAACACTTGACGTATATGGTTATGAAGGAAAAGACTTATCCCTAGTTTTCAAGTTTTATTTTTAACAAATTTTTGTCGGCTTGAGTTAATACAGCTGATATCTGGTCCACTTTCCTAGTGTCCTCAGAGGGGTATGGTAATTTTCTAACTTTAACTAAGCAATCTAAATTAGCATGGATGTACCTATCAAGAGTTACTGTTGCCAAGTCTTGTTCTCAATATGCCAAACAGTAAACCTAATAAAACTTTGTTTTGCAACTACACATGATTTTTTTCATATGCCCATAAAATTTTAAATATTGGTGAAGCTAATGAGGAATGGTTTATATATAGTATTATTTTAAGCTAGCTTCCTTGAATTTTTTTTTAAACTGCCAACATAATCAATCCCAAGCATTCTCGGGGCACCCGCTGGAACAAACGGAGTACTTCGAGAGTAACCCGGGTCCACTACCAATTTCGAGGAAAACCCGGTAACCCACCCGCCCGTAGGCACGATGATGAAATTACCGGTAAAACCGGATCCAACCAAGGTTTCGTTGGGTCTCCTATCATTGCCCACCAATACCTCACTCTGCACCAAGTGGGAGTTAAACTTGCAGCTCACAAGAGAAATGCAAGTCTTCCACCACTTGATCTAGAGATAATTCATTTCAATATTGGTGAAGCTAATGAGGAATGGTTTATATATAGAATTATTTTAAGCCAGCTTCCTTGATTCAAATAGCCACTCATATTTCAAAAAAAAATAATGTTTAAAACTTACTTTTGTGGGAACAACAAAGGACATACAATGTGAAAAAATAGGACTTTAAGCCCACTGTAGCACTTGAGAAGATGTTATATTTTCGACTCAGAGGTTGATCCTGCAGGTAAATTTAGGGTGTCAAACTATTCATTCGAAAAACACACAATTTATCTTATAATATAAAGCAAGAACCTATAACTGTAATTCAAATTACCTACAATCGCATATGTAATCAAGGAGATGAACGCTGACCTGACAGATAAAATCCTTTAGGAACACCAACACCCTTCAAGAGTGTAATCCTTTGAGATCTTGAATGGCTTTGTCTGTTATTAAGAACATCTATATATGTTCTAAGTGTATACTAATCTGAATTTGAGATCGATAATGGCGGGTTAAGAATCGGTGATGGTGCCTCCACAAGAACAAAGCTTAACAAACGTACCACCTTTGAATAAGAACCAGTTGCATTTTCAGTTCGACCCATGTACTCAATTACGTGCCAAATGCAATAAATTTTCTGATATGTTGATTAATAATAGTCTTATAAGAGACATATACTGAATTATAGGTAAGTGGATCAAAAATCATCATATCTAAAAGCAAGAAGATTAACACAAACCCATAACATTTAGTGCCCACTATGTAGATTGTAAAGGGTAGGCTGGGTTCTTGACACTGGTTGAAGCCCATAGCAACCTTTACTTCTTAGCTCCTTTCTTCACAAGGGCCTCCCATCATGGGCCTGAGAATCTCTTTAGGTATAGTTGGAAGGCTAGAGCTGCTTGAGCATTTGCAGCCTGTAAAATTAGACCATGTTGTGAAAAAAAAATATTTTGAAGGTATATTTTCAATTATTTACTTTTATGATTGGCTTTTTACCTTCCCTTGACGATTGAGGGCCTCTGGGGTTCCGATTTTTTCAAGCATTTTGTCAAGAATGTATCTACTCGACTAACAAAGAAATAAGCAACACTTGTAACCCTAGATAAGTCATGAAGACCTGAAGCCTCCAATCCATCTAAAAAATCACCAACAGCTGCAACATATATTGATAGTGAAAATATGAGCTTTGACAAATCATTAAAAAGAAGCAAAAAAAGAGAATAGTACTGAACTAAAAGTTTAGAGTGACACGTAAAAATGATACGTAATCATGTCCAAGTATATAATTGACCAAGTAACCTTTTTGTTATTTCTTGTCTATTCCAGGCAAAGGTATTGACCACGAGGCCTTTTAGTTTGATCAACACCATGGGTTTGAGCACTTCACATGCATGTTATATGTTCCAGAAGTGCCATTGCCAACTACATCGGCTATATAATGACTCTATAATTATACTTGATTATATCCATGTTGAACATACATGATTTTAAATTGGTTATTATTTAGTACTTGTTGGTATGGTTGACCCAATACTCTTTCCCCAAATAGTTTAAATTTTTATATATAAAGTTTTTATTATTTTATACACACTTTTTATGCTTAAAAATACACTATAAGAACCATTTGACTTGTTAAAGGTTAAGCATAACCGATCAAACAGGTCAAGTGTGTCTTAAAGTGTGCAAGAGATGATTGAGTTTGGATGTCAAGCGTGTCTTAAAGTGTACAAAACCTGAATTATTCCAGCAAGAATCTAACTTTTTTTATATTAATTGAGCTTTGAGGTTTTATGCTCTAAAACTACTCTTTAAGAGATGTTTGACCCGTTTGGCCGATTAGAGATTATGCATAGCCCAAAACCTCAATTTTTATCAAACTCTTCAATGATAATCCAAATCGTCAAGTAATATATGGAAAGAGAGGTTGATATTTGCTTATAATTTATATAAATTAGGATAAAGCAATAAAATGACAATAGAACTCACCGAATTTGAGCCGATTGTCTTTACTCCGGCCTTGAGTTCATCAAATGTATTTTTCCCATCACCATTAAAGTCCCATCAATGCAAACATATCTTTAATCCTTCTACTTCTTCAAAAGATAGGTGTTATGCAACCACCTACATCATCCAACCAACACAATATAAACCCATCACTAAGATTCGAATACGAAACTATTGAGTTCTAAAAAACACGCGAGTGCACGACCGATAACAACTCTTAATGAAATACCCAATTTTCTTTATCATTTATGAGTAGAAAGAGAACCTGCAATTCAATTGCCTTAAACAAAGTAATCCCTCTTAGATCCAACAGTTTGTCTTCAAAGAACCAAAGTGAACCTGCAATTCAATTGCCTTAAGATAATATTTCATTCAAATCATAAGAATAGAAAAAGAATAACAAAAAAATTAATTAATTTGTATTTGTATCTGTTCGTAATAAACATCAATATTCTAAAGAACACCATGAAACAAAAAAAATACAAAACCCAAAGATAAAAAAAAAAACAAAATTAAAAAGGATGTACTTGTTACCTAATGTTCCCGATGTTAAAGAAGATAAAGAGATCAATAAACATTGAGGACCGAGAAGCATCATATGCAATGAAGTAGAAACAACAAACATTAACAATGATCAGATCGGTAATGAAGTATAACAAACAAATGGGATGGCTGCTAGGGTTTCCAAGAGAATCGAAATATTGATGATTAACGATGATAAATGCACAAATCCACTTATATATACATAAACAAAATCACATTCACATCCAAATAAAAAAATATAAAAAAAGATATACCTTTTCCAGCAAGATTAGAATCAGATCTAACTTCAAATCTCCTATTTCTTAACCCGATGATGATGAAAAGATGATAAAAATTAACAGATATTGAACAACCGAACCCTAACAGAATGATTCGATCGTTAATTGTATCGGATTTGTGTGAATTCAATGGGGCAAATGATGGAGATTACATGAATTTGAGGATCCAGATTCGATGATCGGAATTGAAGAACATGATTTAGGTTTGGAGAAAAGAGAAAGCATGAAGGAGAAGAATGGAAGCGGTTGAAGATTTAGGTCAAAAAGATGCGGAGCGGTGAAAGAGATTGAGAATTAGGCTTTCAGACATTTAAATAGCGGTCATAAAATGGATTCCGTGTGTACCCATATAATGAATAAAGATACCCGAATTTTTGGAGCCAAAACCCACATTTAGATGCCCTCGTAGCTTGACACATCAGCAAAATTTAACACATTTATTCTATATAATAGATAATAGATGTAGTCAAGGTTCAATGATTAAGAGTTTAGCGTGCACATAACTAAGGAAAGCACTATTTTTTTGTTATAGTTGTTCAGTTAAATTAATGAACCACACACCAGGAAACAGAAAACTAATAAAGTGCGATAATATTGGGGTGCAATGAAATTACTAGATTGTTGTTGATGTGTTCAAGTAGAGAGGATTGAATGGTTAGTACACAGTTGACCACCTCTCATCCCTTCCGAGCACGCCGTGATACACCTGTTACGAAACCATGACTGATGAACAAAAATCTTACTTTTCATGATCAGCAATCAAATATGTCAAACACAAATTTGAGAAAAAAATGTGAAAATAACACATTAAAACTAAGAATCAAATCACTGAGAATCGAACTTGGTTCTGTCAATGATGCATTAGTCAAATGTGAATCAAATCGATATAATTTAGGGAGCCACTTTTTCTAACATTGACTTTTCTAGTCAGTTATAAGAGTTTCGACATCATTTTTTACACAAAAATCTTACTTTTCATGATTAGTAATAGAAAATAGTGCTTAGAAATATATTAAATCTATACCCGAATCATATCAAATTCAATTCTTGGACCTTAGAAGTCTTACATTGTCTTTTTACTCATAGAGGTTTGACTTCAAAGTCAATCTTAACATTTTCCAATCTTATTGTCACAGGCCTTCCCACTGGACTCTCCTTTAGCAGCCAATATGTCAACAACTATTTTCAAACTATGAGATACCAATGAGCTACCCAGGAAACAGTTCTATAATTGCATACCAGATGGTTTAGTTTTAAATGGAATATGCTAAGTTATACATAAACCTTAATGAAACTAAATGTTCAGTAAGTAATAGTCGGCTTTAAAGTAACCTGATTGTAAAATTGAATATGCTAAGTTATACATCACCAAATTACTTACGAACTCGAATTAAGAATTAAATGGACGAACAATAATAAAAATGAAAACAAAATAAAGGGTTAACACTTACAATAGATTCTTGAATATGAATGTTAGATTCACTTATCTCAGGTGTATGAATCTGTAATATCATTGTCAAAATCGAAACAAACAATCAACAAATATTGTATTAAAACACAGAAAACAATGAAAAGAAAAAGTTATAACATCCAAAACGTGCGAAACAATCTATTATACATGAACAATATCAAACAGAAAAAGGGTTACGATTAACAAATTTTGTTACATTAACAATAAAAATCACAGAGGGAATGAAATAAACAACATACCTTCGATTATCAATGATGAATCGGTGAGAAAAGATGAAGCAGGTTTGCGATTTTGGGATTTAGGGTTCTCTTGTTGATCTCTTGATTGTAAAGTTTTGATACCCAGGGTTTCAAAAAATAAGAGAGTGTGATCAGCTCTTTCAAAAATGCAGAAGTGATACATCATACAGGTTTTGTATACAAGAGATTAGGGTTTGGAATCAGTATGATTATTCAGATGAAGCGACAAAGAAGATGCAAGAGATTAGGGTTTTGTATAATCTCTAAAACGGGGAAGACAAAATCAGCCATGAATATACATAAGAATAGTAACTAAATAATCATGAGTAAGTAACTTCACAAAATCAACAGCCATTGACCATCTTCTACTCATTCTTTATGTATGTATTCGGTTTATGTAGTGATTGATAGATATCTTCTATAGTGGTTGATCGATATCTTAATCCTTTGGTGGCGGCGATGACTGATGTAGAAGAGGAAGGGGATGCTAGAGTTTAAAACAGGGATTACAAAAGGAGCGTGATTTAGAAGGTATTTATATCCGGGTCAAAACCCGGATCCCGTGTCTACCCATATCAAGAAAAAAAGACCCGAATTTTTTCCCGCCAAAAAGCAAAAGCTAAGGCCCTCGATGCTAGAGTTTAAAACAGGGATTACAAAAGGAGCGTGATTTAGAAGGTATTTATATCCGGGTCAAAACCCGGATCCCGTGTCTACCCATATCAAGAAAAAAAGACCCGAATTTTTTCCCGCCAAAAAGCAAAAGCTAAGGCCCTCATTTGCTTGACACATCAGCAAAAATTAACACATCTATTATATATAATAGATATCTACAATGTTTCAAGCCCTCATATTTTAAAGTAGTTTGACACTAGGTAAAACTAATCCACCAAAATTATTAGTTTGTTGATCGGGTGAAAAAGTTGGTTCGGATCCTGTACCGGGACTGACACCGTGTTTTGTTTAGATAAATACATGACAAAAATTATTTTTGCACATGTTTTATCATCCAAATAATTAATCCAACTTTTTGGACTAAAAATTTTACTATTTCTGACACGGTTCCGGTACCGGCTTTGCTGACTGACAGTTTACTAAACTAGCCGTGTAGCTTTATGCGAAAGGATTCGATTGCGGATTTTATGTCGTTTTTAATACCCATTATATTATTTATGTCAAATAATATTTATTTTTGGGTTTTTCGGACAGTTACTGTTTCGTTCTGCGGAATGCTATATTTTTCTGCGGACTTGGACAATTTGGTTTTTAATTGGAATTTTGTAAATAATAAGGCACATATTATTTTTGGACAGAGCTTTTTATTGAATATTTGTGTAGACATAACTGTATGTCTTGTTTTCATTGTGTCAGACTGTACCGCGACTAGTACTGACAAGTATTGTTTATTCGCGTTCCTATTGTTAGTCTAGGATATTGTTTCTAATCGCAACAAATTCGTTATCATAATTCACTATGATTTTTGTAATTCCTAGACTTTTAAGACTTAATTAATTAAAATCGAGTCCAACACGCGAAAATAATAGTTGAAATAGTTGTTCAGGTTGTACGGAATTATCGGAATTTTGCCGATTGTCACAGTTAAGGAGTTCGACCCATCGACGCTGTCGCATGTTCAACTCCTTCTGATCGAAGATATGCTGGAGACTCTTGTGATCGGTGTAAATGGTGCACTTGGTACCGTACAAGTAATGTCTCCATATCTTGAGAGCAAACACCACCATTCCCAACTCCAAGTCATGAGTGGTGTAGTTCTTTTCGTGAACCTTGAGTTGGCGTGATGCGTAAGCAATGACTTTCTCACGTTGCATCAACACACAACCAAGTCCTTGGATTGACGCATCACAATAAACCACAAAACCGTCTGTGCCTTCAGGAAACGAGAGAATAGGTGCGCTACAAAGGTTCAACTTCAGCTGCTGAAATGCGGACTCCTGAGCATCACCCCAACGGTAGGTGACACCCTTCTGGGTAAGAATAGTAAGAGGCTGCGCAATCTTCGAGAAATCCTTGATGAACCTTCTGTAGTAACCCACCAAACCCAAGAATTGACGGATTTCAGTTGGTGTTCGAGGTGCAAGCCAGTTCTTGATCGATTCGACCTTGGATGGATCAACGTGAATCCCATCCTCATTAACAACGTGGCCTAGGAAATGGACTTCACGAAGCCAGAAGTCACAATTCGAAAACTTAGCATAAAGCTGTTCTGCTCGAAGAAGTTCCAGAATGAGTTGTAGATGGCGATCGTGTTCCTCCTGGCTCTTAGAATAGATCAGGATGTCGTCGATGAAAACAATTACAAACTTATCCAAGTAGGGTTTACACACTCGATTCATAAGATCCATGAAGACCGTAGGTGCATTGATCAACCCGAAAGGCATAACAAGGAACTCGTAGTGTCCGTAACGAGTCCTGAATGCTGCCTTGGAGATGTCCTCGTCTCAGACTCCCAACTGATGATAGTCCGATCTCAGATCAATCTTAGAGTAGAAGCTCGACCCTTGCAACTGGTCGAACAGGTCATCGATACGAGGGAGAGGGTAACGATTCTTCACGGCACCTTGTTGAGTTCGCTATAATCTATGCACATTCGGATGGTACCGTCTTTCTTCTTCACAAACAAAATTGGAGCTCCCAAGGGCGAAGAGCTAGGACGAATGAAACTCTTGTCCAAAAGCTCTTGCAGTTGCGCTGATAATTCTTCGAGTTAGGATGGGGCTAAGCGATAAGGTGCACGAGCTATTGGTGCTACTCCAGGAGCTAGCTCGATTTGAAATTCGACTTGACGATGAGGCGGAAGACCAGGTAATTCCTCAGGGAATACCTCTGGAAAGTCGCGTACGTTTGGAATGTCTTCTATCTTCTTCTCTTTCGCTGAGGTGTCAGTAACGAGAGGAAAGAGATGATGCCCACGACAGCACCACTCTTATCACCACGAATAACAAGAGGTTCCTCACCAGATCGAGGAATGCGGACAATTTTCTCCTTGCAGAGTATTTCCGCTTGATGTTGAGATAACCAATCCATCTGAATGACAACGTCGAAACTACCAAGAACGATGGGGATAAGGTCGATAGAGAAGGTCTGACCAGCTAGAACGAGATTTCAACCCTTAACTATATGCGTGGCCTCAAGACTCCTACCGTTCGCTAGCTCTACAACATGATTGGTGTTCAAGGGAATTGGGGTACGCTTAAGCATTTGACTAACTCTTAAGGACACGTAACTAGTATCGGCACCCGAATCAAACAGAACTGAAACAAAGAAATCATCTAGTAGGAACTTACCCGTCACGACGTTGGGATCGTTCCTCGTATCACCCTGACCAATCACAAATGCACGTCCCCTGGCACCATTACCATCATTGTTATCCCTGTTGTTTCCATTCCCCTGATTGTTATTGTTGTTCGAATTTTGGTTCAGCTGGGGGCAGTCTCTTTTTAAGTGGCCTTCAGCTCCACACTGGAAACATCCTTTGTTGTTACCCTGTTGTTGTTGCTGCTACTGGCGTTGGTTCTGTGGAGTCTGCTGCTACTGTCGCCTCTGATTCGCCAGATAAAGGCTCCTTCAATCTTTTGCTGAGTGGCCTGGTTTGTTGCATCTCTGACAGTTGTTCTTGCTACACAGATTGTAAAATTCCACCACTAGCTTGTGTATGTCATCACGATGACAATACTTTTCTTTGATCAGATCCTTAAACTTATTCCATGGGGTGGCAGTAGCAGCTGCCAACCCTAGCATTTGCACCTGTGCGTTCCACCAAGTCAACGCACCACCTTCAAGTGTTCCTGTAGCAAACTTTACCCTACTAGCAACAGGGTATTCACACATTTCGAAAACAGATTCGATCTTCTCGAACCAGTGGAGAAGGCCTACAGCTCCTTCTGTACCACTGAAGGTTCTAGGTCGATAGTCCATGAAGTTCTTGAACGTACACACGGGAGGCTGAGCATGCTGACCTGTCGCGTGAGGAAGAAAAGACAAGGTTAAGCATGAGAGTTGGATCACGAGAGTAGGATCTAAACATCCTAGGATAGGCCGGGATAGTAGGCTGTACCTCCTGCTTGGGCTGCTGCGAGAGCCTCAGCAACTCGTTCGTTGATTAGAGCCGTCAGCTGGGCTTGAGTCAAATTGAGACGTCCATTGATGATCTTCATATGGAAAGAAACACAAGTAAGAATGGTGGCGTAGAAATGTGAAAATCATGAGATGACAGAAGAGAGCAAGCACACAGGGTTTCAAGTACAGAAGTGCATGTTAAGAAGGTACATTACAGCTAATGGCAACATGGTACTACTTCAACTAAGCATACCATGACCAATGCACTATTTAAACTAACAGGCAAGCAATACAAACATAAACCATATCACCTATTATGTTGATTCCTGCACGTGGAGCGAAGCGTCGTTGTGGATCGTTGAGCACTGAACAGGTTATAGTCTGGTTTTTATCAAAAACGTTTTCCCTTTTTAAAACCAAGTTCACTATAACAAATGGCTCTGATACCAATCTGTCACACCCCCAAATTCCACAAGCGGAGTATCACCGCAGGGAGCGTGACTGACCAAGATCTAGCCACCAATCATATTGAACAATATAAATTAAATAAATAAAAGTCCAAACCAAACAATATAATTGGTGTCAAAACAATTCAACAAAGTTTTAGTTATTAGCGGAAGCATAAAGTTCAAAACCCAAAACATAAGTTTAAAAGTTCATAGTCTAACGTGGAACTCAACAGGCCATGTCCCACAACGACCTCGTCCTCCTGTGCAAGCTCCATCTAAGCACCTAACGACCTGCAAGGCATATAGTAACGAATCAACAACAAAGTTGAGCGAGTTTACAGTTGGTTGTCCATTTTAGTGTTGTTCCAAAAACCATAACTTGTTTCGAAAACCACGAGTTTAACCAGTTCCTTGTTTCCGAAACCATAACCAGTGGGGGCTTCCCTATGTAATCCACTAGACCCGTTACCATATCGACTACTGACTGTAGTTATGTTTACGTGTCCTGCGTCAATGTCTATCATCATTGACTAGTGCCCAAGTCCATTAGTCCACGCCCTTCCTCTGCGGCACGGTGTGAGGCTTGTCAAACCTAATAGCGCTATTTAACTAATGACCCGTTCGTCATTGGCTGGGCGATTAAGTCGATATAAAAATGAGGGACTTAATGATAGAGTTTTGTCTAGTGTCAATATTGTCACCCTTCAGTTAAGAGGGTGGGAGTACGTGTCAAGAAGAACACGCAGGTTTCAATGTTGTCACCCTTCACCGTAGAGGGTGGGAGTATGTATTCTACCTAAAGAGAATACGCAGGTTTCCTTATTAAACGTTAACCCATTCCCAAACCACCGGGAATCTTATGCCTTGTAGAAAGTGTGAACTCACCTTAGATTAGCTCGGCAGATAAACAAAAAGGTCACTTGAGCTATTTGGGGTCAACCACGTCCTAACATAGTTACCATACAAGTCAGGTCTAGGTTCAGGTAACTCACGTATGTTTACACATAAACTAGCAAGTTACGTATACACAACGATCATGGCACACACATATAAACATGTTAACAATATCAATCAAGTATACACATAAACCCAAATTGTGTGAGTCAAGTGATTGGGCTGGTGAAATTGTGCGAGCCCAATCATCTTGTGCGATTCAGCAGGTGAAGCCCAATAAAAGCCCGGCCCAACGTGTTGTGCGATCAACACAACCTTGTGCGATCCTCAACATGTTGTGCGATCCAAACCATGCCCCAACCCAATAAAACATACAGTCCAATAACATGTGCGGCCCAAAAGTATTAAACAAGGAAGCTTTTTGTGCGGCCCAATATATTGTACGATCAGCACAGTCTTGTGCGATCCACAAAATATTGTGCGATCGTGCATAACGGTGATGTACACAGTGCTTTAACAGTTCTACTTTAGGAATTCCTAGCTTGTGCGATTTACTTGTGCGACCAGAACTTGTGCGAGATGCCCTTGTGCGATTAGGGGACTTGTGCGATTAGTTATATGGTGCCCTGAATTTAGGAAATGAATTTTTCCTTTCTAACAGTTTCTATCTTTGCAAAAAATTGATCAAATCAAGCATTTACCAATTAATTCACATAAACCCTAATTAACCCTAATCATAACAACAACCCATCATCATCAAATATTGGATCAACTAATATGATTAACTCTTAATTCCTAAATCATCATGCCACTTACAAATACAAGCGATACACAATTCGGATCAAAACACACTTGCATGTCGACATACCATTTTTTATAACAAATATCTAATCAATCTAGTGACCACCAATCCATTACACAACCCACACCCTTGATCCCGATTTTAACAGTTTGATTATCAAGATTCATTCATCGAATTCGTACAACTTAGTCATTGAATCAACATCAATCGAGTACATAACATACACAAGCATCACACATATGCTCCAACAAGATAACATACTAATCGAAATCATATATTATACTAACCGTGAGATTGTTTGCCAATAAACATGTGTGATCAAGAGAAGGGAGGGATGCGATCCGTGTGGCTTCGAAGGAGGATGAGGCTGCCGTCGAGTTCCAAGAGAAGGGAGAAAGAGCTAAAGGGTTTGTGTGTGTTTTCTTGCTTGCAAATTATGAGGAACAAAACCCCATAATGGGAATGTGTATGCGCACAAGGGGAGCGGGCCGAACCCTTCTTTAGGCTGCCTTTTGGTCTTGAGTACAAGACAAACAGTATTGGGCCGAGAGGGTGTGTGTGACAAGGGACAAGGTGTGCGGCCCAAAAAGGGCTTGTGCGATATGACTTATGTTGTGCGATCATGCATACATATTTATATCATAATCACGTAATGCAAAACATAATATTCCATTGAAATCACACATATCAACTAGTCAGATGATGTTCATACAAGTTACATCAAGCACAATGAAAGATTCTAAAATACGAGTTGTCACATCTTAAGTCATTGAGTCTTAATTTGGGCTAACCGGAGAACTTTTGTGTGAGATTAAATATATTAATATTATATTATTTAATCTTGTAGCCATTATAATCATTTATATTATATAGATCAAAATATATTAATAAACTATTAATAATTAGTTGGTAATTGTTGATGGACCATATTACCCTTATTAACTAATTAGGTTTCCTCTTGGGTGTATATATAAGGAGGTTATTAGAGAGTTTAAGGGTTAGACGATTAGACATTTACACAACCCTCATAACATCATTCTCGGCTCTCTCTCCTAACCGAAACCCTCCCTTGTTTCGGTTCATCACCATCATAGCTTTACACCCTAAGGAGGAACCAGATCATCCTGACAAGTATGTCGAACTCAATGGCTGCATCTCTGACTGGATTCTCTGTTGGCCTGTCTGCTGTAACAGGTATGTTATACATGTTTTCCATTATGTTTAAACAGAACTGATCAACATGTGGTATCAGAGCATATGTTGATAAATCAGTTCTGTTTTCGTATCCATCATTCTGGGATCATAATATGGAAAACAGAAAATTTTTTAAAGCCATATAAAATCACGGCTGTTTTTGGTTTTACTTGTGCCGAAATCAGTGTTTTTAAGAAAGGGGTGCTTAATCATGTCACCCGAAACCATAATGGGTAAATTAATATCCAAAATCTGTTAATAAAGTCTTAAAATTTAGGTTTCGGATCCCAGAATTATGTTTTAATTTTCTAGGGTTCATCTTTTGTTTTAAGGAAAACTAGAAAATTCCTTAAGTTTTGGAATATAATTTGGATTAGTGGGTGTTTTTACTGTTTTGATCTAAATTTTATCTATAAAATTTTTTGAAACTGTTAATAGATCATCAGTTATAATTTTCGAAATCTTTGATAAGTTTAGATTAACAATAAAACATGAAACACTATCTCACAATCCCTAAAATTTTGAGTTTTCAGTTATTATCACAATAAACAATTGTTAACAGTGGAATTCGAGACCATCAGATTACGACTCGAGACCATCAGATCTCGACTCGAGACCACAAGGTCTCGACTCGAAATCATAAGGGCTCAAATCTTTACAACTCGAGACAAAGGTCTTGACTCGAGACCATAAGGTCACAACTCGAGACCATAAGGATGCGACTCGAGACCATAAGCCTACAACTCGAGACCAAGGTTGCGACTCGAGAATATAAGGTCACAACTCGAGAGCATAAGGTTGCGACTCGAGACCATAAGGTTGTGACTCGAGACCATAAGGCTACAACTCGAGACCAAGATTGCGACTCGAGACCTCATAACTGACTCGAGATCTCATAATTCAGTCGAGACCTAACTCGAGACCTGACTCGAGACCTCACACGAAACCTCATTACCTTAGGCTGTTTGATGTGAACTAAATTTCAGCGCTAACAGGTGGTTTGCTATTAAATACTTGGTTTTGTTAACACTTAATTAACTAATCAGAATCAGATAATTTTTTACAAAACCAAAATAGCTTAACTTAAATGAGCTTCTGATGTATCATTTCTGGCCAAAGCTTATTTAATACATCTATTTATTATTCAAGTATTATAAAAGCTATGTTGAGTATGCATTAGAAACGTGAAATGTCTTAATTCTGGCCAAAGCTGATTTAATTCATTTATGTTTAGCATGCTTGACAAGTGCATAACTAAAGTGATTGTCTCATTTCTGGCTAAAGCTGATTTGTCACGATTACTTTGCACACATACTTAAATGATTACACTTCTGGCCAAAGCTGATTTGTCTTCGTTTAAGTAGAATTTTTTAACTAAGTCTATTATTTTGATGTTAGTAATAGACAATATCACAGCTTCATAATTAAAATGGTCATTATTTATGCTTGCCTTAGTATAACATGCCCTTAGATCACATTAGGACTTCTTTCTTAGTATCATAACTTGCTCATCTTATTTCCACTATCAGCACCAAATTGCGGGATTCCACCTTTGACTGGTGATAACTTTGTTGAATGGAAGGATGCTCTCATGCTTACACTAGGATTGCTAGATTTCGATTATGCTCTTAGAGAGAATAAGCCAGTGGACCTTACCACTTAAAGTACTGCTGCTGAGCAGATAGTTCATAAAAAATGGACTAGGTGTAACCGCATGTCTCTCATGTTCATGAAGCAATCCATTCACAATGCAATTAGAGGCTCTATTCCTGATTCTGAGGATGCTAAAACCTACCTGGCTTCTGTGGAGGCTCAATTTAAAGGAACATCAAAAGCATACGCTAGTACTCTTATCCTCAAGCTGGTGACGACTAAGTATGATGGGTGGAGCGGCATTCGCGAACACATCATGATGATGCATGACATGGCCGATAAGCTGAAAGGGCTAGAGATGGAAATCAGTGATGGTTTCCTTGTTCACTTCATCATCACTTCGCTTCCTTCGTCCTATGAAGCATTCAAGATCAATTACAACACTCAGAAGGATAAATGGACGATGAGTGAGCTGGTCGCTGTGTGCGTACAGGAGGAAGAGCGTATGAAGATGGATCGCACTACTGATGTTGCTAACTTCACCACCTCCAGCTCTAAAAAGAGGAAGAACAATTATCCAAGAAAGGATGCTTCCAAAGTCCAAAAGCCAAATCCTAATACAAGTGCACCTTCCAGCTCTAAGAGCTCCTTAGGCAAACCCTACTGCAAGTTCTGTAAGAAAACAGGACATAAGCAAAAGGAATGCCCTGACTTCAAGGAGTGGCTGGCTAAGAAAGGTAACAATTTTTTCATGATACTTGAGTCCTTTAATTTAAATGTTCCTGCTAATTCTTGGTGGTTTGATTCTGGTTCTATGGTTCATGTAACCAACTCTACTCAGGGATTCCTTTCAATCCGGAAGCTGGGAAGAAACCAAATAACACTTAAAGTTGGGGATGATCGGGAATTAGAAGTGAAGGCCATAGGAACATTACAATTATTTTTGAAAACTGGTTTATGTATTAAACTTTATGACACCTTATATGTTCCTGAGGTAACTCGGAATCTTGTATCAGGACCAAAGTTTGACATGGACGGTTTTGTCGTTTCTCATGGTCATCACAAACTCTCTATTCTCTATGATTCCGTTGTTTATGGTAATGGCATTCTGGATGGTGGTCTCTATAGATTAGAACTAGATGATAATTTTTCCAAATCTTTGTTATCATATAATATTAGTGAATCACTCACAAAGATGGAAAAGAAACGAGACTTAGAGACTTCATCCATGTTGTGGCATCAACGTTTAGGCCACATCTCAAGAGAACGATTAAATCGTCTCGTAAAGGATGAAGTCTTACCTCCTCTCGATTTCACTAATTTTGGAACATGTGTCAAATGTCTTAAAGGCAAGATGACATCAACAAATAATAAAGGTGCCACTAGGAGTTCTAATTTATTAGAACTCATCCACACTGACATTAGTGGTCCTTACCAAATCGCTAGCATAACAGGAAATACTTCATTTATCACTTTCATTGATGATTATTCTCGTTACATGTACTTGTATCTTATTAAGGAAAAGTCTGAATCTCTTACAACTTTTAAAGATTATAAAGCTTAAGTTGAACAGCAATTAGATCGTCAGATTAAAGTTGTGAGATCAGATAGAGGCAGTGAATATTATGGAAGACATACTGATTTGGGTCAAGCTCCTGGTCCATTTTATAAGTTTTGTAAGGGCCAGGGGATTGTGAACCAATACACCAAGCCTGGTACACCTCAGCAGAACGGTGTCGCTGAACGAAGAAATCATACCCTTATGAACATGGTGCGCAGTATGTTAGCCAACACTAATTTACCATTATTCCTCTGGACCGAAGCGTTAAAAGCAGCTGTTCATATACTCAATAGAGTTCCTTCTAAGTCTGTCCCTAAAACTCCTTATGAACTTTGGACAGGAAGGGAACCGAGTCTTAAATATATGAAAGTATGGGGTTGCATTGCTGAAGCAAAACTCTATAATCCTTTCCTAAGGAAACTTGACCCTAAAACAGTTACATGTTTCTTTATCGGGTATCCTGATCATTCAAAGGGTTATCGTTTCTATTGTCCTTCCCAAGTCACCCGTATTGTTGAAACCAAGCGTGCTGCGTTCCTGGAGGATTTCAAGGTCAGTGGGAGCAGTACCAACCCTTACGAAGAATTGCAAGAAGTAAAAGACGCGGGGGGGGGAGACTCGTCGCTTACCATTACTTCGTTTACTCCTCTTGTACCCCATGCAACAACTGCACCTGAAGCCACTGCACAAACTCCACCTCCACAATCAGAACCCATTATACCTCATAACGAAGGCACATCAAACGCTCAAAACCAAGACAACGCTGAACCCGATAATCAACTCAGGAGGTTATCTAGGCAAAGACGGCCTACTAATTGGGATGATTATGTTACCTACCTGACTGAAATGGATGCTGGAAAGCTCAATGATCCTACCTCTTAGAATGAAGCCATTAGCAGTGATCAGTCTTCTGAATGGAACAAAGCAATGATTGATGAGCTTGAATCCATGAAGAAAAATGACGTTTGGGATTTGGTAGAATTACCCAACGGTGTCAAACCTATAGGTTGTAAATGGGTGTTCAAAACAAAGCTGGATCCGAATGGGAACGTTGAACGCTACAAAGCGAGATTGGTTGCAAAGGGCTACACTCAGAAAGAGGGAATTGATTATCAAGAGACGTTTTCACATGTCTCTCGTAAAGATTCATTAAGGATCGTTATGGCCCTAGTAGCTCATTTTGATTTGGAGCTGCATCAGATGGACGTCAAAACTTCTTTCCTTAACGGAGACTTAGACGAAGATTTTTACATGAAACAACCTGAAGGCTTTAAACCTGATGGTCAGGAGCATCTAGTCTTTAAGTTGAAGAAATCCATTTATGGGTTAAAACAAGCATCACGTCAATGGTACCTCAAGTTTGATGAAGTCATGAAGAGACAAGGTTTTATGAAGAATCAAGTGGATCAATGCACCTACCTCAAGATGAGTGGGAGTAATTTTACTATACTTGTCCTTTACGTAGATGATATTCTATTAGCAAGTAATAGTTTAGACATGTTGCATGAGTCGAAGTGGTTACTCTCGCATAACTTCGACATGAAGGATCTCGGAGATGCTTCTTACGTCATTGGCATCGAAATTCACCGAGATAGACACAAAGGGATCTTAGGATTGTCTCAAAAGACTTACATAGATCGTGTCCTTACACGTTACAACATGCAACAGTGCAAACCCTCACTCGCTCCAGTAGTTAAGGGAGATGTTTTCGGTTCATTCCAGTGTCCGACAACAGAGGTTGAAAAGGAGCAAATGAGCCAGATACCTTACGCGTCAGTAGTCGGGAGCCTGATGTATGCTCAAGTCTGTACTCGCCCAGATATCGCTTATATTGCTGGGATGTGATGACTGTCGTAAGGGTTAATCAAAAACCTAAATAAGCTACGTAGATAGCGTAAGTAGGGTATCGTATCCACAGGGAATTTGTGGTCAGTGTTAAAGAAATTAATTAAAAACTAACTATCTAATTTGGGGGTTTGTTTGTTTAATTGCAAAGAAAACACAATTTGTCACAAAAAGTGTTATCAATATTGAGAAGAAGTAACCTCCACCCGGAATCTCGAATACCCGTTTTAATATAAAAATCCGTTTTCTGATTCAAAACACCACATAGACATGGCCTCGGAATTAATGAATTTGATTAGTTAATAGGGATAGTTTTTAAGATTCACTATGCAACCTAATAACCCGTTTGATTGTATCAATTACCCACCAATTTATCAACCCGCTAACAACGCAAGAAAGTTGTCAATACGCTTAATAAATGACAAGTAATTCAAACACAAGAAACGTTTACCAATAATCCAACACAAGTCGTCAAGATATACCAGTTTACAAGAATCAGAAAAAACGAATAATTAAGTCAAACCGCGTAAACGTTCATCCGGGCAGAAGTCACCGAAAGATTTAGCCGCTCATGGTGATCTTCACAGCTTCGGTTGTCATCCCAAGTTGATCCGACTTAATTGATTGGCTTGAATAATGTTGAATGATGATGAAAACTGTCCCTCTGTTCGATATCTTCCTGTGCGAAGGCTGCCACCTCCTTAAATAATGATGATGGATCTTTTATTAAAAGAAAATAATGGACTCCTATGATAATATCAGCCCACTTCTTAATAATCCCCCTAATAATGAAGATGTGATGCTACTGTTTGGTCACGTGAATCCCAAAAGAATCCCCTAAATCAACGAGCCCAATTCCTTGTGATGATATTGTGTTTTTGTGGCGGCTCCCCCAAAAACTAATGTTTTAACGTTTTTATAACAATTTCCCGTCAAGACCATTCCCGCGGGTCGCGGAACTATCACCAACATCACCCCGCGTGTCGCGGGCTTGAACCAATTGACTTCCTTTTGTTTTTCGTCTGATGTTAACTTGCCGAGCCCGTATTTTCAACTCACTTCTCTCGTTTAACCTCGTTTATTCCTGTTTAAACCACGAACTACCATAAACACTTAGATATATAAACATTTAACATTTAACATGTTTAACTTACTAAATCTAACACGAATAATTATAAATTACTACACATTTTAACCCGACATCACATCCCCACACTTATCTTTTTTCGTCCCCGAAAAAAATTATTCGCAATGGAATCACAATCAAAACATATGACTTTCAATATATTCATTATTTTATTAAAACAAATCACATCACACGTTAACCAAGATTGTGAATATACGGTACACTTAAACCCAACCGCCGGTTTCGAAGCCCTTATTTTCAATCCATTAAGTTCAAGTAATATATAGTCATCTATGGATCCCACACTCAAAAGACTACGACTCCACCTATTCCCGTTTCAAGCTTATGAGATTAAAAGATTTATAATCTACCGCCTTATATAAAAAACTCTTATATTATTTTGATTAAACTTAATGATGGATGATATTGCGAGCTTACATGCTTTTGTATACGATCAGTTCAGCGGACATACGCCACACGAGTCACCATCCCCATGGTTAATGCCAAAAACTTCACGTTTTTTTTATATATATAACTCCACCTAGAGGGTATGTACCGCATGAGTTGCTATCCCAGCGGCAATACCATATATATCATTTATACATGTGTAGGTTTTATATATTATATTATTTAATCTTGTAGCCATTATAATCATTTATATTATATAGATCAAAATATATTAATAACCTATTAATAATTAGTTGGTAATTGTTGATAAACCATATTACCTTTATTAACTAATTAGGTTTCCTATTGGGTGTATATATAAGGAGGTTATTAGAGAGTTTAAGGGTTAGACGATTAGACATTTACACAACCCTCATAACATCATTCTCGGCTCTCTCTCATAACCGAAACCCTCCCTTGTTTCGGTTCATCACCATCATAACTTTACACCCTAAGGAGGAATCAGATCATCCTGACAAGTATGTCGAACTCAATAGCTGCATCTCTGACTGGATTCTCTGCTGGCCTTTCTGCTGTAACATATATGTTATACATGTTTTCCATTATGTTTAAATAGAATTGATCAACATTTTGATGTTTAAGTTTTTGTGTTGCATGTTGTAGTCCTGATTTGCATGTGCTAGTGGCTTTCTAGCAAGCTGTTTCTAATAAAAGTCATTATTCAGAAAAAAGAAAAAAAAAGTACCACAACTAATTGAATTCAGTTGGACCCTAATGCAGTACGAGAGCTAAACACTGATACACTACTGAAAACGTTGCACATAAATAGCCAAAATGTGCACATAAATGTTTAAAAATCCTCTTAAATTAAGCAGTTTTAACTTTGGAGAATTCTTTTCTATCATCATCCATTAAATACATTCCACTCAATAATAACTTACAAAAACAGTTACGAGTTTCATAATATGTTCATCCACGACAATTAACCTTATAAGTTGCTGGTTGGTAATGTCATGCAGTATCACACTTTCGTTATGAACATGATTTAAACTAGTTTAGGCGGACAAATTGTACGTGATATTCTACCCTCATGACATAATAATAGAATATTATAAACGGATTTTCTATTGATATTGGTCAACAAATGTTCCACGTCTGTTTAGTAAACAAATTTCACAATATTTGACCCGATTATTTCGAGTCTGGACAATCTTTAACCTGCATATCCTACTTGTGAAAAATGTGACTTTGTGATTTCATTTCAATGAAATGTTTCATTAGTCCACTTCATTATCATATGAACTATTTTCATTATTAGATTGTATTAGTTATTTTCTGAAAGATATATTTTCTCGACTTTGATACAAATTTTATTAGATTATTTTTTAGTATTTATATTCTTAATTTTGCTACGGCTTTAATTTCTGACGAAATATCTGTAGCTAAACCGTAGTAGAATATGTTTGTAGATAATTAATAACAAAGTTGTGACATATTTTTTACATAGTAGAATATGTTTGTAGTTAAACAAAGTTGTGATATATTTTTTTACATAGCAAAAATTTCATAGCTAATACCTATTTGTGTATAGTAATGTCAAAATTGTAAGACCAAATCCAATGCTACATGCAGATTCTTAGAAGAATTTGCAACATCATTATATAACAAATTTTATTTTCAGTTTCTCTTTCTTCATTAATTACCTACTCACTAACAATTCCGTTTCTCTCTTCTTAAGTTTTAGCAATTAGCCACAAACATTTTGCTCTCTCTTCTCTGTCTCTTTCAAAATTCAAATCATCATCCACCTCATCTCACACTCATCAAATGCATTGCAAATGCTATGCATTGGTGATGGTCTAATATTACAAATGTTTTCTGTTTGGATCTATATAATCGTTGGGAGGCTTCTACATAAAAGAGAGCTTTTTGAGAGAACAGAAAGAACATGATAAATCATTCAATATTTCAATTCTAATAAACAATTAAAATACAGAATAGGTTGGTGAAATTTAATGTTTATTAATCACTTATAACATTCTAAAAGTTATATATAAACATACATATTCTGTTTATATATAATATATAAAACCTACACATGTATAAATGATATATATGTAGGTATATTTTCTACAGATAAGTTGCACATTTGTTGGTAATTAAACGTTTACAAAGAAAAAAAAAACTTATGAACAAATAAGTTCAATGCTTTTATTGACATATGTAAGTAGTAAAAGTTCAACAAAATACGGATCATAGATGAAAAAAAGTTAAATGATTTAGGTTTGTTTTGGTGATAAACCTCTCTTGTGATTGTATTTATAAAAATGAGACATGGGTCAAATGACGGAACTTTTATCACAGCAAAAACGTGTTTTAGATAGTTAATTAGTAGATTGATGCCCGGTGATCAACTCTCTGCTCAATTGAAGGTTGCCAATTTTCAAGTACCACCAAACCTATTTAGCTACACCAAAACCAATGCCTTATCCTACCATAAACTTTTACTCTTTTAGAGTCCTTTCATATATACAATCTATACCAGATCCTAACTAACTATCCCCCATGGCACCCTTCAACAAATTTGTTATGTTCATACTGTTTTTCGGTATTATCTTACCCACATGGGTAGTTGGAAAACCACAAGTACCATGTTACTTCATTTTTGGCGACTCTTTAGTTGATAACGGTAACAATAACCGTTTAGTTACCTTTGCCAAAGCCACTTACCTTCCTCATGGCATTGATTTCAGCTCCGGACCTACCGGAAGGTTTTGCAATGGCCGGAACTTTGCTGATTTTATGGGTATTTAGAAAAGTGAATTGTACACCATAATTGTTACTTAGCACATATGTTATTTTCATTTGCCTATATAATGTTCCCCTTAAACAATGTTAACATTTTTTATGGAGTATAAGATGGTAAATAATTAGTTATGGTGATATGAAAAGTAAAAAGTGGAATTTTTTGGGTTGTTACCTCCCACCCTTGATTTTACTCAACGCACCCTCCCCCCCCCCCCCCCCCCCCCCCCCCCCCCCCTCCTTATTAAATTGGTGTTTTAAAAGTTGAACTTGTTCTTAAACGCACATTTAAAAATTGGAACCTGCCCTTCGACAGGCGTTTAGAAATTGGCTCATGTCTTTAAACGACCGTATAGGAGGTCAAACGGGCATTTAAAATTTGGAACGCTCCCTTAATTGGGTGTTTAACGTCAAAAATCAATCAAATCAAGTAGGGGATGCATTTAGCAAACCCCTTTAATCATAAGTTACATCTTTCTTTCGCCTCATGCGAGATACATCCGTGCATTTGCAGCTGAACACTTAGGTTTCACTAGTCATATTCCTCCTTTCGCCTTTTCTAACGGGTCTGATATACTTCTTGGACTAAATTACGCATCAGCAGCTGCAGGAATTCGTCACGAGACTGGCCATCATCTGGTGATTAGAATTCAAATAATACTCTAATTATTTTAGTGCATGGTTTCAACCATAGACAAGTTTTACTTGTATAATTACATGCAGATTTCCATTAATAAAATTCTATAATGAGTTACAGGGTGACCGGATAACCTTTAATCAACAACTTCAGAATCACAAATTGACAGTGTCGAGTATCAGCGATGTTCTAGGAGGATCTGATTTGGCATCAAATTACCTACAGAAGTGCTTCTACCATATAGGATTCGGCAGTAACGATTACCTTAACAACTATTTCATAACAGCTGTGTACGAAACCAGCAGCATGTTTACAGTTGAGGAATTCACCAAAGTCCTCATTCAACAATATAGAAGACAGATTTTGGTGAGTTCTAACTTCTAAAGCATGAACTTCGTAGTAGAATGCATTAGTAAGCTTATAAATTTTCCATCATTTAATTACATCACAGAAATTGTACAACTATGGTGCAAGGAAGGTAGCTTTGCATGGCTTGGGTCCAATTGGTTGCACCCCATATGAGATGTCGCGTCACTCTTCAAATGAATCATGTGTAGAGTATATCAATACCGCGGTTCAACTATTCAATCACTATCTCAAGTTACTTGTTGACGAGCTGAACAACAACACCAGGCTACAAAATGCGAAGTTTATCTATTTGAACTTCTATGATATGAGCATGGAAGTCATCCAACAACCTTCAGCTTTTGGTAAAGTTACAAATAAGTTTAAGCCTCATTTCACAATGAACTATTTATGATAATTACAGACATTGATGTATTTTCTTTCCTGTTGATTAGGATTTAGGGTGGTGAAGAGCGCATGTTGTGGAACGGGGTTGAATAACGGTGCTCTTACATGTCTACCTTTTGAAGTTCCATGTCACAATAGGAACGAATATTTCTTTTGGGATGCATACCATTCTACCGAAGCTGCAAACAAGATAGCCTCCAGAAGAACATATCTAGCACTTAATGAGTCAGATGTTTATCCCTTTGACATTTATCATTTGGTTCAACTCCAGTTGTGATTTGCGAAGTATAGAATATCTTACTTTATATGTATTCGGACCTTCTGAATGTAACCATCTCGTTTGTGAGTTTTCAAATTTCACCCTTTTCAAAGTGCAACCCCATCAATACATTTGTTTGAGTAAATTACAAAATTTGACCTCTAATTATAAGCCAAAACTATGAAATGTGTTCTTTAAACTTAAAAATTATCCAAAGTGTCGTTTATTTGAAAAGTAGGAACACCTTACGTCCTTTTCGCTAGTTGGGGTTTAACTTTTTATGTTGACTTTTTACCAAACGGCTATTTTGCTCTTACACATAGAGGACAAATTAAACGCCCCAAACTCGGTGGTCTCGTTTATTGGATTTACTCTTGGGCAAATAGATAGTAAGAAGTAACCATAAAATTCTATACATACGTAGAGGAAACTTTAACTCAATTAAAGCATTCCTCAAAAGATGTTTTAAACAAATTATGTCATCAACACCACAAGCTCTATCAAAATGGGATGTCAGTCTTGCAGTAGAGATTAACTTTCAACTTCATAGCCTAGAAACTCTCTAACTATTCAATCTTAACATGTGCGTGAATGAAGATTAAAGTGAATTGATTGAATGAATAATGAGAGAACATGATACAATATTTATAGGCTACAAAGTTACACCTAGCTACCTTACATAATACAAAGATATACAATAATATATTATCTAACATCCCCCCGCAAGCTGAATGGTGGTGGACCAATGCGAAGCATTTGACGAAAAATATTGAATTGAGAACTTGGAAGACTCTTCGTAAATATATCAGCCACCTGAAGCTTGGTTGGAACAAATCTTGTAGCCAATTTTCCAGCAGCCACTAGTTCACGAAGAAAATGATAATCAAGGTCAATGTGTTTGGCCCGTTTATGAGCAACGGGATTCTGAGTTAGAAAGAGAGCACTTTGATTGTCACAAAGAATGGTTGGTCTGACGGGAGGCAATGCATGAAGTTCCTGAAGAAGATGAGTTACCCAAATGATTTCTGCAGCAGTGTTGGCCATGGCGCGGTACTCAGACTCACAACTAGATCTAGCAACAGTTGGTTGCTTTTTAGCACTCCAAGAGATGAGATTACCACCCAAAAAAATAGAATAGCCATAAGTGGAACGACGAGTCTCTATGCAACGGGCCCAATCAGCATCAGAATAACCAAGCAAGGAAGTGTGAGTGGGGCGACTATAATGTAAGCCAAAGGCAAGAGTTCCCTTGAGATAGCGAAGAATTCTTTTGACTTCTTGAAAATGAGCAAGAGTTGGAGCATGAAGAAATTGACTGACTTGATTGACAGCATAGGCGATGTCAGGTCTCGTGATCGTCAAGTATTGGAGAGCACCTACTATGGAACGATAATGAGTAGCATCTGGAAATAAGGTACCTGTAGAAACAAAAGAAACATTTGTGCCTAAGGGTGTTGGTGCAGGTTTTGCATCCAACATCTTAGCACGAGTTAAAATATCTAAAGCATATTTAGATTGATTTAAAAATAGACCATTTGAAGTGTAGGTAACCTCCAATCCCAAGAAGTAGTTGAGTTTCCCAAGATCCTTAGTTGCAAATTCTTTATTTAGGGAGGTGATGAACGAGGATAAGGCGAATGGTTGATTACCAGTGATAATAAGATCATCAACATACACAAGAATGTACATGATGCAAGAATCACGTTTGTAGATAAATAAAGACGGATCCGCTCTACTACATTGAAATCCTGTGGTGGTAAGAAATAAGCTAAGTCGATGAAACCATGCCCTGGGAGCTTGTTTTAGGCCATAAATAGCTTTGTTCAACTTGCAAACATATGAAGGAAATTGAGGATCAACAAAGCCAGTTGGTTGTTCCATAAAAACACTTTCTTTTAGATGTCCATGTAAAAAGGCATTGTTGACATCTAGTTGATGAAGGTGCCACCCATTTATAACAGCGAGGGCTAAAACCGTGCGTACGGTGGCGGCTTTGACAACTGGGCTAAAGGTGTGAGAGTAGTCAAGTCCTGGAACTTGAGTAAATCCTTGAGCAACTAGACGTGCCTTATAACGTTCAATAGAACCATCCGACTTAAATTTTGTCCGAAAAAGCCACTTCGAACCAACAACATTAGCATTTGATGGGCGCGGAACAAGAGTCCAAGTTTGATTTTTTTGAAGAGCAAGAAGCTCGGCTTCCATGGCATGTATCCACTTTTTGTCTTTGGAAGCAGCTTGATAAGTTTTCGGATCCGTTGTAGCAAATAAAGCATGATGAAGAGGAATTGTCTCCGTGTGAGCCAAGTCAACACGATGACGTGGTTTAAAAATTCCGGATTTTGCTCGAGTCATCATCGGGTGAGATGGGGGAGGTGGAGGTACAGGTATGTTGGGAGGAGGTGACGGTTGAGGCTCGACATTTGTTGGAAATTGAATTATTGAAGTGGGTGAGGAAGGTGGTGTATTAGCTGGAGTGGTGGAGGCAGTGGATGATGTAGTTGGGCTCTGTGGTGTTGAATGAGTAATGGGAGTTGGGCTTGCGACAGGATCAATGATAACGTTAGTTGGGCCTTCGGTTTGGGCCGAAGGAGAGTATTGTGAAGTGGCATTATGGGCTGGTGGGATTGGTGTAGGAAAAAAGGGAATTACTGGAGTGTGACAATTAGAAGTAGTAGGTGTGGGGGTATGGGGTGTAGCAATAGGTTGGTGTCCAGTAGAAATATTATTTTGTGAATTAATCATTGTTGAGGTGTTTTGTGAACTAGTATTAGGTGAAGTATCTAAAAAACTTGAAATTTCCAATTTATCAATTGATGTAACAGTACTAGACGGGTCAAGAGGGAAATTTTTCTCGTCAAAGCGAGCATGACGGGTAATGTATACACGAGAGGTGCAAGGGTCAAGGCATCGGTATCCTTTATATTTTGTGCAATAACCAACGAAAATACACGGTATGCTTCGAGGTGACAATTTGTGAGGAGCATAATCTCGAAGGTATGGAAAGACGCGACAACCAAATGCCCGAAATGAGGCATAATGTGGTGTTTGGTTATATAAAGTCTCAAAAGGCGACTTCCCATGTAACAACAAGGTGGGTAAGCGATTTATAATAAAAACCGCCGAGGAAAAAGCATCAACCCAAAATTTGGCGGGTAATTTGGCATGAAACAACATGGCTAAGCCAGTTTCAACGATGTGTCTATGTTTCCGTTCAACCCGTCCATTTTGTTGCGGGGTATACGGACACGAAATACGATGAAAAGTTCCATTTTGTTCAAATAAATGACGGACATGAATATTTGTGAATTCTGTGCCTCCATCACTTTGAAAATTTTTTATTTTGGTTTGGAATTGAGTTTGAATAAACGGTATAAAAGTTGATAATACTTCAAAAAATTCTGACTTTGCTCGTAATGGGTACAACCAAGTGAATCGAGAAAAGTCATCAACAAAGGCAACATAATAAGAAAAATTGTCAACCGATTTTATCGGGGATGGCCCCCATAAATCACAATGGATTATTTCTAAAGGAAAAGTAGCACGTTTATTATTAAGAACAAAAGGTTGCCGTTTTGATTTGGCAAGTTCACAAGGGGAACAAAGTCCCGGCTTAGGTAAGACCGAAGTAAAAGATAAATAACCATTATTCTTAAGTAAGTTCATGATATCAAAATTAACATGACCAAGTCGGGAATGCCAAATTTCAAAGGAAGCTTTTGGAGACGAGTGAGTGCTCACTAAAGCTTCATTATTGTTGCGAAGCACATAAAGGCCGTCTTCACGGCATCCCCGGGCTAGTGTTTCCTTGGTTTGACGATCCTGAATATAAAAATACGGATGAGAAAAAAGAACATCAACAGGATTGTCCTCGGTCAATTTACCAATGGAAAGAAGATTTTTGGTGATGTTCGGGACCACCAAAACATCATTAAGTTTAAGTTTACCAAAAAGTTTAGTGTTACCGACATGAGTTATTGGCAAAGATTCGCCATTTCCAAAGTAAACCTTTTGTGTACCTTGAGTTGGAGTGGCATTTTGAAGAGTATTCATGTTTGGAAGCATGTGAGTAGAAGCCCCTATATCGGACGTCCAATCGGGAATAGTGGGATGAAAATGGCATTGGGCATGAAACGCTTGAGCCAATTGCTCATCAGAAGGGTTTGCCGACGCAGCAAAGGTGGGAAGTTGATAACATTGAGATGCATAATGTCCAGCTTTGCGACATAATTGACATGTCGGTGGCCGGCCATGACGATTGTTGCTCCTGTTTGAACCACGCATTTGATTAAAATTGGGCCTTGATGACCGATATTGGGCTTGTTGGGAGGAGCCACGATTGTGGTTTTGCTGCCGAGTAAATGAGCCAGAATATCCTCTTGGGCTAAAGGCATTAGGCCTGGTGGTCTGGGCCATAAACGCAACCTGGGGAACAGTGGTATTTCCATGCAAGTTTTTGATAAACAATTCATGGCTTTCCGCACTAGCCAAGAGGTCCGAAAAATTTGGAATAGGATGTGTAGCGCGAGTAGTAGTAGAGAAACTCTCAAACGTGGTGCCAAGACCACACAAAAACCAATGGAGTTGATCCATGGCATCCACCGGATGGCCGATGGCACTTAATTGGTCACAAATAGCTTTGAAGGCCCGACCAAATTCCGTAACCGTTTTGTCACCTTTCTTGAGAGCCCGGAGATTATCACGAAGGTTTTGGACCCGTTCTACCGATGCGTTACAAAAGGCTGCCTCTAGCGCAACCCATATGTCCCGGGCAGAGGTTAATCCAACAATAATAGACAACGCTTCTTCGGTTAACGACGCAATAAGTACAATGATGGTTTGTTGCTCGAGTTGAATCCAAGTTGCATAATCCGGGTTATTAACCTCTTTGTCGTTATTTTTTATCAGAGGTGGAGGAGCGGATTGTGAACCATCCACATGTGCAAGAAGATGGTGATGGGCAAGAATGGGGACCATTTGAATTCGCCAATAGATATAGTTGGATGAAGATAATTTGATAGTGATCATTGGGGCTAGGCCAGTCATGGGTAAAGTGGAAATATTGGAGGAAGTTGCCATGAAGGACAAGATGAGGAATGATATCAGATTAAAGAGAAGAAAAAAAAAAGGCAGAAGGTATAAGAGGGTGAGGGGCTGAAACGGACAGGGAAAAGAGGAAAGAAATCGAAAAGAAACAGAAGAGAAGGAGGAGAGGCCTAGGGAAACTCAACCACTTGAGTTATTGGTTGATACCATGAATGAAGATTAAAGTGAATTGATTGAATGAATAATGAGAGAACATGATACAATATTTATAGGCTACAAAGTTACACCTAGCTACCTTACATAATACAAAGATATACAATAATATATTATCTAACAGTGCGGATATCAAACTTTACTTGATACTATGCTGTCTGGTCCCAAAATTAATGTGATTTTCGATCCAAGTTCAAATCTGTGCGCGAAAGCTTGGGTTCCTCACTAAAACAGGCCCAAACACCTTCTCCCAAGTCCGAAAATGGATTAGGAACGTTTCCTCGATATTCTTTAACTATAGATCGAATATCACCCAAAATCAAGAAAAAAAAATCCATTTTCTTTCTCTAGATCTCCTCTTTCTCTCTCGAAGGTTTCAAGGATGGAGATGGTGAATGGAGGTTGGTGGTTGGTTTCTTTGGGCCTTTCATTTAAATTACTCATTTTGGGTCTTAAAACTCAATTATTCTAATTAAATCCATATCCTTGACAAACATGCATGGTAAGTCCAATCCTTTATTACGATTTTTGAAGTGTTACAACAATATGCGTGATTTTCACATTTCTTTTCTTCCTAAATGGTGAGCACCTGATATGACAATGACCTCTTGGGCTGCTCTCACGAGGTTAAAGTAACCCCATCGCTAACGTTAAAGTTTAGGTCATTCGGGAGCTATGTCATTGGAGTGAAGGATATACTACTTCTCATGAATGGTATCCCATTTACTATTATTATGTTTTTGAATTGTTATGTAACTAGGTCACGTTTTCCTAGCCAAAAACCCGAAAAACTTGAAACTCGAAACCCGAATAAAAACACGAACATTAGTTTTCTTTTTTAGAGATGCTATTTGACTTAGAGTGTTTAAACATTAAGTTTTGAGACTTTTGAATATTATCATACCATATTGTTAATTATTGTTAATTGATGTTTGAATTTTGATAATATTTTTTTAACAACATGATATATTTGATAATATTTTGTGAAAAAAAAATCATTTTTTTTCAATTTACATCTAAACCTGAAAACTGAACAATCCGATCCCAACAACCCATACCCGAACAACCAGAACTTTAAGGTCGATTACCAGGGTCATTTTTTTCCTAGCAAAAAACTCGAACAACCCGGCCTGAAAAATCTGAAACCCAAAAAATTAACCTGAAGAACACCCCTACTAGTAAACCTATGTGCTATACATTTAGTATGCATTCATTTCTTAATCGCCATTTAGCAATTAATTAAACACATGGTGTGCATCACACCATTCAAGCATATCGTTTAACTCCTAAAGCATACTTCTACCACATCATACTAATAAATTCAATTTCCACATGAACTTCATCTAAAACATACTCCTCATGTTAGTTTACTATCAATATCATCATTATCGCATTCTATACACACTCATCCATTACTTGCATACAATTTCACTTATTATTCTCACCTAGGCATTATATCAAACACTTGGCATGCGTACCATATACAAAGGCACAATGTACAAGTATTTCATGCTTAACTACCTAGCTCATAGCATCAAACACCATGTTTTCCTACTAAGCTCAAGTACCATTCAATTAATGGACATCAAACATAACAAAACATCAATTTATATCAATCCATTTGTTACATTACTTAAGGAGGATCATGGGTTATACCCAAATTCAACACCCACTTCCATTCGTAAGATATTTCCTTCAATTTACTCAATTTTCACAAAATTCCTACATGGATTCTTACAACAATCAAGAAGAACCTTAGTCCTTTCATTATATAAATTATCTCTAGCAAAATTCACTAACAAATGATCAGAAGTCCTTCAACATGCAAACATTTGGGGCTCATTTCTTAGTAATTTTAGTGATTATCAACATTTGTGGTGGTAATGGATTAACTCGTTGAATAGGCGTTCTAGTTATATATTAATCGAGTAAGGCGATGCAGGAATGGCGAGCTTGGTTGTTATAACGAGTGTGTGTGTCACCGGATTTGGGCCTAATTAATTATATAAGCACCTAATTATTTAATTGATTTGTTATTTTGTGAATTGATTGGGCCTATAAATTACATCAGTATGGTAATTAATGATTATGGACTTTTGCTTTGGCTAGTTAACTCATGGTTCCGAATCGGAGAATCAACGTTATCTCCACTGAAGTTACAAAGATTGATATATTATTAAATATATTAAATATAATATTTAAAAAATATAAGTTGGTTTTATTTGGAGATAACTGATCCATGAATCAAAGGATCAGAAGAAGATTTTCAAAACAGTTGTACACACAAAAGAAGTTCTATTCGGTTCTGGAGTTCTGGAACAGATACAATATCTTTTCACATCTAAAATACCAATCCTATTCTTTAAAGAATCGAGTTTAATCCGTTCGAACGTTCGAGTATGCCGATCAAATAGTTCGTTCTAATAGTTTTCATACGACTCTCAATTCAATCCAAGCAATTTTATTTTGATTCACTGTGCTCCATTCAATTCAACTAACAAAGAACGAACTATTTCAACATGATTGGTGAATCTGCAAGCGACATGACAAGCAAATTCGTGAAGTTGGAGAAATTTGAAGGGCAGGATTTTAGGCGTTGGAGGAAGAAGATGCACTTCTTGTTAACCACACTAAAAGTTGTGTACGTTCTGAGTACACCGATGACGCCTGAGGAAGGGGAAAACGAAACTCTGTGTCAACAGAGAAAGAGATTAAAGTGGGAAAATGATGATTATATATGCAGAGGGCATATACTGAATAGAATGTGAGACGGGTTGTTTGACTTGTACCAGAATGCAGTGTCTGCCAAGGATCTTTGGGATTCCCTTGAATCCAAATATGGCAGAGGATGCATCTAGTAAAAAATTTCTGGTAAGTAATTTTAATTCCTACAAAATGGTTGATGATAGACCGATTATGGAGCAATATAATGAATTATTGCACATATTAGGTCAATATACTCAACACAATTTGTATATGGATGAGTCAAATTCTGTTTCAAGCATCATGGATAAACTCCCTCCATCATGGAAAGATTTTAAACACACCCTTAAACATCAAAAAGAAGAATTGACTTTGGTTCAATTGGGAAGTCACATTTGGTTGAAGAATTTCTTTGGGTTCAAGAAGTTGATAAAAATAAGGGCAAAAGTGTGGTTGGTCAATCTTCAATTAATATGGTGGAGCATGATGGGAAATTAGGTAATTATAACAAGTTTAAAGGCAAAAAACGCAACTCTGATCATGGTGATACAAATTCAAACAAGAAAGCAAAAAAGACATGTTGGAGGTGCCACAAAGTAGGACACTTCAAAAAGGATTGTCGGGTAAAGCTTACGGGAAACAACAAAGGTTCAAGTGGAGCCGGGCCAAGCGGGTCCGAGGACCCTCCTACTCAAACAGGTTTGTCTTTAAAAACCATGTCTAACTCATTAAAAATTAATGTTGGGGTTTCGGATACACGCACTGACAATATTTTTACAATGCAAAATTCTAGTAGTATTAAGTCTAAAAATCTAGATGGTTCAAGTCCAATTGAGAAATTAAATGTAGGTTGTAAATTCACTAAACAATTGTTGATGGGCCATGAATTTAGTTCTAAACTAAATAACAATTATGGCCTCAGTGATGACACTAGATTGGACAATTTAAATTCTACCATGTTTATAGAATCCATGATTTGGGATTCGAGCTTAAATAAAAATATGAAATTGGACCGTGCTGTATATGTCAAAACAGACAAGTATTTTGAGCATTATTTCATGCCTTTAGGCTGTGAATTGAGTACCACTAATGTGGGCACAACATTAAATGGAAATGATGGAAACATTTGTGGTCCAAATAATTCACACATGACCGAAAAGATTATTAATTCGAATTTAAATATTTCGGTTGTGAATTATGTTTCTTTTATTACTAAATCATTTTGTGTTTAGGATGATGAATTTGCATGGTGGGTAGACTCGGGAGCTACGGTACATGTGTGTAAAGATCTAAGGTGGTTTGAAATGCAAACCTATTGATGATGGATCTGAACTACGAATGGGAAATGTAGCAACCGAGCCTATCAAAGGGGTCGGGAAAGTCAAGCTTGTATTTACTTCTGGCAAACACTTATTGCTAGATTATGTGTTGTATGTTCCGGGTATACGGAAGAATTTATTGTCGGATATTGTATTAAATAATTATGGGTTTAAACAGGTCATTGAGTCTGACAAGTTAATCTTGTCTAGACATGGAACCTTTGTAGGATTTGGATATTTATCTAATGGTATGTTTAAGTTAAATGTTTATCTTATGTTTGCTAAAGAATCTGTGTGTATTGCTTCTTCTAGTAATAAAGTAGATAATGAATCAAAATTATGGCATGCTAGATTGGGACATGTTAATTATTTTAGAACGAAAGACATGTCAAAAATGAGCTTGATACCCACTTTTGATATGAATAATAATCAATGTCACACTTGCAAGTTAACCAAGATAACAAGAAAATGTTTTAAAGATGTCAAAAGGGAATCTAAGGTTTTAGAACTCATTCGTTCCGACTTATGTGATTTTCATAATACTCCCTCGTTTGGAAACAAGAAATATGTTGTGACATTTGTTGATGATGCTTCTAGGTTTTGTTATGTTTACTTGCTACATACAAAGGATGAAACTTTACTTAAGTTTAAAATATATAAACAAGAAGTAGAATTGCATCAAAAGGAATTAATTAAAAATCTCCGTACTGATAGAGGTGGTGAATATTATGATCCAGTTTATTTCCAATCTACTAGTATTATACATCAAACCGCTGCTCCTTATACACCTCAACAAAATGGTGTATCTGAGAGGAAGAATCGGACACTGAAAGAAATGGTTAATTCCATGTTGTCTTATTTGGGTTTGAGTGAAGGATTTTGGGGTGAAGCTATGCTGACAACCTGCTACTTATTGAATAGGGTTCCAAATAAAAGGACCAAGGCAACCCCTTATGAGCTCTGGCACAAACAAGCACCAAACTTAAGTCATCTTAAAGTTTGGGGTTGTAGAACTGTAGTAAGACTCACTGAACCTAAAATGAGAACCTTAGGTGAGAGAGGCATAGATTGTGTATTTATTAGATATGTTGAAAATTCTCCAGCTCATAGGTTTTATATGACAGAACCAAATGATTATGTGACTGTTCACACAGTAATTGAGTCAAGAGATGGAGATTTTGGGAATGAGGATAGGTTCCTCGGTACCTAGACTTAAAATATGCCTCAGAGTTTAAAAGATTTTAAAAGAAACTCTGTCAATACAAAATATGTACCTTCTACTAGTACAGAACCCAGGAAAAGTACTAGGGTAAGGAAAGCCAAAAACTTTGGTGATAATTTCTAACTTTATTTGATTGAAGGATCAAGGGATAAAATTGAATACCAATATCAATATTGTTTCAATATTGAAGAAGATCCAAAAACTTTCAGTGAAGCAATGGCTTCAATGGATGCATCCTTTTGGAAGGAAGCTATTCAAGATGAAGTTGATTCAATCATGCAAAATAAGACCCGGAAGTTGATAGATTTACCTCTGGGATGTAAACCATTAGGATGTAAATGGATTTTCAAAAGGAATATGAAAGTGGATAGAAGCATTGATAAATTTAAAGCCAGGTTAGTGATACAAGGATTTAGACAAAAAGAAAGAATTGACTTCTTTGATACATATGCTCCAGTAGCAAGAATATCCACAATTAGGTTGTTGTTGGCTTTAGCAGCTATCCACAATCTTGTAATTTATCAAATGGATGTAAAGACTGGATTCCTAAATGGTGAATTGGATGAAAAAATATATATGAAACAAACAGAAGGTTTCATTATGCCAGGAAATGAACATAAGGTTTGCAAGCTGGTTAAGTCTTTATATGGGTTGAAACAAGCTCCTAAATAGTGGAATAAAAAATTTGATGATGTGGTGTTGTCCAAATGGTTTTATACTTAATCAAGCTAACAAATGTGTATATAGAAAATTTAACTCCTCAGGGAAAGGAGTTATAATTTGTCTATATGTTGATGACATGTTGATATTTGGTATTGACTTAGGTCAAGTTGTTAAAACCAAAGAGTTCTTGTCATCAAAGTTTGCCATGAAAGATATGGGGGGGGGGGGGGCTGAGGTTGTAACAACCTCAAAAATTTCAATAACCCATTCCTAAAATACACGCTAAGAAACCTTAATTGAGACCTCAAACTTGTACGGTGCGAACCGAATTGAAAAACAGATAAAACTAGTAACAGGGGGGATCCCCTAAATCTTTCGCGACCCGCAGCATGAGTTTTGGACACGTGTAACTCGAGTTTGACGAATGGCCAGCCTATAAACGACACAACGCAGTCCTAGGGTAGGTGGGCTAGGCCCACAACACGCGAAAGGATCCCGTGTAGCCGGCGCGTCACGTGGGAGGCATCCATTTTGGCTATAAAGCCCACAGTCTGGAACAGGGTCAGTTTGCATGTTTCGACGCAAAATTTCGTTCATTTCACTAATCGTTGCTCTGTTTCTTTCAATTTACACCCTAAAGTCTCGAAATTCTGCTGCGATATTAGGGTAATCACTCGATCATGGCTACGGTACTATATCCGATCGATTAAAACCGATCCAATGGATGTTTAAGTGATGCCGGTACCCGGCTATACTTTGTCATTCGTTGTGGGTTTCGATCTCGTGATTATCGTTAATGTTGTATTGAGCTAATACACTAATACATATGCATTGTATATTTAATTAGGTTTACCAGCTATAAACCAGTAGGCTAGCTCTGTCCACCTAATGTCACACCCCAACCGATGGCGGAAACATCGGGGCATGGCACTGAGCGAAACAGATTGTCCAGAAGTTTCCATAACAACTATATTTACCAAGTATTTAAGCAACACGTCCCATACCATGTCATAAATGATAATACAATTATTACAGAAAAGATCTAGTCAAATTGTTCTGTTCCGAAAACTCAGATTTTTGTTACAGCCAACTGTTTATTGTTGACCTAGGTCTTTCCTAGCCTCGATTTCACAGCAAAGTAAGCAAATAAGCATCCTAAGCACCTGTCACATACGTTAAAGTAAAAGTCAATACACATAGTGTAAAGGTGAGCATACAAGTTTGATAATAGCATATAGAGTTCGAAATCGTTACGCATAACCAGCACGTACACAGTGTAAGATGAGGCATGTTAGTTATCAACATGAACCTATCGATACCAATGACTGCGGGTTGACTGCCCAAGGCAGTTCGCGATACATACTCACCACTGTGAGCCATGTAGGTAATTGTCCTTAACAACCCCTGAGTGAACAGGTGATGAGTCCAAACTAATTGTACTATCGTTGCTAAGGCAGGTAGACAGCATTCCATGTGTAAACATAACAAACAAGCATTCATTAAGTCACGTATACATACGATAATGATTAGCGTTTAAAGTATTGCGTAGTGTGTTCGATGTGATTTTGTATAAGTAACGTATGTAACACCCAAAAGTGTGTAAAGCAAAAAGGGATCGAGTATACTCACAGCGGTTGATGGATTGAAGGGAGCGCTAGAGAGTAGGGTCAGCCTAAATAGATTGATAGCATAACGGTAAGCGACGCGTAAAACGATACATAGTGCAAGTGGGTAGGACAGCAGTTCGATCAGATGGTAGTCCGATCGGACAGCCGGTCGTTCGAGTGACAGTCCGTTCGGACGGTCGTCCGGTCGGATGACCGTTCGAGTGGATTGTTACTTCCTTTGGGAAGGATGTGTTTGTCTATGATGGTTTGACCTTTGAAGTTTTCGTTGTAGCATTTTGAAAACATAGAAGTATCTCTACCTTTCAGGTCGATCGATCGAACGTCCGTTCGATCGGGAGACAGTCCGATAGGTTGGCACTTCAGAGAGAACAAGTTCACAGCAGGTTGTCACTCGATCGGACTGTTGTTCGATCGGGTGGCATCCCTTGTGCATTGAACATGTTGAAAATTGTTTAAGTGTTGAAGTTTCGAAACATCACATAGTCGGATGGTCGGTCGATCGAGTGGTAATTCGATCGGACGGCAATCCGTTCGGTGTTCCAAAACTCTTGGGAGTTGATTTGAAAACTAAGGTGGGACCGAGGTGAAAGTCGTGCGGATTGGCCAGTAGTTCGGATTGGCTGTTCGATCAGACAGCAGTCCGATTAGACGGCACTCTGTCCTGGTCGACCTGTTCGTCTTACACTTGGTTGTTTTGATTGTTTGTCGTTTTATTGAGACGTTTTGATAATGTGTTAAGCAACAGAACCCTTGTCAATACTTGGTACCCCTGATCGGATAGGAATCACCCAAATCCGTCCGGTTAACCGTTCGAGACGGTGTTCCATGTTTAACCCGAAATTGGTAGTCTCGTGGATAGAATCCAGATCTTGAACCAACACAACCACAAAGATGAGTAGTAAGTCAGCACAAGCTCCGATTCTATCGGTTTTGAATGCATTGAGTGTAAAAGAGTTGAAATAAAGTTGGAAAACCATCTTTCAATTCTTTTTCATTGTGAATATGTTTAGATCTATGAAAGATCCTTGTTGGTTTATGTGGAAATCGGTTAGATCTAAGTTGTTCTCGGTGGATTGAGGCCAAAACATGAAGTTCTCAAGAACACATGATGACGTCATCCTAGAACACCTTGAATCTTGATGATTTCATGGTTAAAAGTTATGATTCAAAAGATAGAAAGGTGTGGGAGTGCGTGTAGATTAAAGAAGTACAAGATTTAGGACGAGATCTTACCGGGATTGCGAGAAATCGAAGGGAAAAGGAGATTGGAGTGCTGGTCGGATAGAGAGTTGCCAAAAGTGGAAAGTATGATGGTGACATGGGGTATTTATAGGGTTACCCAAAGTGGAAAGGAGCTGGTCGATCGGGTGGCGGCCCGGTCGAACAGCCTGGCCGATCGAGCGACAGCTCGATCGAACGGCTGGTCGATCGGCTGGTCGCCTGATCGATCGGTCGCTTGTTTCGAGTATTCGGTGCGACGAGTTTGGCCGTTTCGATTACGATTGCGAGCGTTTTGATGCTATAGAATTTCCTAGTCAAATTACTTTTAATCCCAACTACTAAATCAATATACAATCATCCTTATTTCGTATTCGTTTAGCGTCTGCGATTCGATTGCGATTGAGTTCGATTGTGTTACGATTGATTACCACACATATCATAAATAAACATACACAAGTAACACATAAGGCACACACACACATATAATCAATAATCCATAATGCGTATTTCGAGTTGCGAGTGCGAGTGCGATAGCGATTAAGCGATTACTATGCGATTATTAGTAGATACTCCACATAATACAACTAAAGCGAATTAATGTAGATCCCACCAAGATCGAGGCAATAAACAATTGGAAAGCCCCTGAATCACCAACCGAGGTTAGAAGTTTCTTAGGATTGGCCGGTTATTATAGAAGATTTATTCGTGATTTTTCTAGAATAGCCATTCCCTTAACTAAGTTAACCTATAAATCCGTTAAGTTTGAATGGGGTCCAAAACAAGAAGAAGCCTTTAGAATCCTTAAGCAAAGATTAACCCATACACCCATATTAGCGTTACCAGAAGGAACTGAAGATTTTGTAATCTATTGTGACGCTTCTAAGATAGGCTATGGATGTGTGATAATGCAATGTCAAAAGGTTATAGCTTACGCTTCTAGACAACTTAAGAATCATGAAGAGAATTATTCAACCCATGATTTAGAATTAGGAGCCATAATTTTTGCCCTTAATATTTGGAGACATTACCTATATGGTAGTAAGTTTACCATTTTCACAGACCATAAGAGTTTAAGATATGTATTCGGGCAAAAGGAATTGAATATGAGACAAAGACGCTGGATGGAATTACTTAGTGATTAGGATTGTGATATCCAGTATCATGCAAGAAAGGCAAATGTGGTTGCTGATGTTTTAAGCCGAAAGTATCATGAAAAGCCAAAAAGAGTACGTTCACTTAAATTAAATATGCAAGTAGATTTAAATGAACATATTAGAATGGCACAAAAATCAGTAATCAAGGATGATACTGAGAAGTTAAAAGGAATGATTAAGGAATTGAGAACAAGGAACAAATGGAATTTGGAGATTCCATAAGAAAAGGATGTGGATACCTAAATTAGGAAACCTACGTCACCGTATATTAGAAGAAGCCCATAAGTCTAAGTATACGATGCATCCTGGAAGTGATAAGATGTATCAGGATTTAAGAAAGAATTTCTGGTGGATAGGAATGAAAAAGGATATAGCAGCATATGTTGCAAAATGTTTAACTTGTTCACAAGTCAAAGCTGAACATCAGAAACCTTCAGGTTTATTGCAACAGTTAGAAATGCCTGTTTGGAAATGGGAATTAATAACAATGGATTTTGTTAGTAAATTACTCAAAACAAGAAAAGGTAATGATACAATCTGGGTGATTGTAGATAGGCTAACCAAGTCAGCTCATTTCCTACCAATGAAGGAAACTTTCAGTATGGAACAATTAGCTAAATTATATGTAAATGAAGTAGTTTCTTTACATGGAATTCCTCTATCAATTGTTTCTAACAGAGATAGTCGTTTTACCTCACATTTTTGGACAAGTTTCCAAAAAGCAATGGGAACCAAGTTAAATCTAAGCACCGCTTATCATCCTCAAACAGACGGACAGAGCAAAAGAACAATTCAGACCATAGAAGACATGCTTATAGCTTGTGTAATTGATTTCAGAGGTAATTGGGAGGATCACTTACCCTTGATAGAATTTTTTTATAATAATAGTTATCATACAAGTATCAATGCTGCACCATTCGAAGCACTTTATGGACGAAAGTGCCGAACGTCAGTCTGTTGGGCAGAAATTGGAGAAAAGCAACTATCTGGACCTAAAATAGTACAAGAAACAACAGACAAAATCATTCAAGTCAAGGAACGACTGAAAGCAGCACGTGATCGACAAAAGAGTTATGCTGATAACAGACGAAAACCGTTGGAATTTCAAGTAGGAGATAAAGTATTATTAAAAGTCTCTCCTTGGAAAGGAGTGGTAAGATTCATCAAGAGGGGAAAGCTAAGCCCTAGGTATGTTGGACCTTTTGAGATTATTAGAAGAGTAGGACCTGTAGCCTATCAGCTACAACTGCCAGAGGAAATGGCAGGAATACATGATGTATTTCATGTATCTAATCTCAAGAAATGCTTAGCTGATGAATCACTGATAGTACCTCTTAAGGATATAGAGGTAAATGAACCATTAAAATTTGTAGAAAGATCTCTACAAATTGAAGACATGAAAGTTAAGAACCTCAAGCACAAGAGATTAGTTCTGGTCAAAGTGAAGTGGGATTCCAAAAGAGGACCAGAATACACATGAGAGCTTGAATCAGAAATGCAAAGGAAATACCCACACCTGTTCCAGTAGACCTCGACGACGAGTTCTAAAACAAGGTAGGGAGGATATAATAACCCTCCTGAAATTTTTCTGACGCCCTAATATATTTTAAAATACCCCTATATGTCCTTAAATACACCACGTATGTGAAAACCGAGCCCAAAATATGAAATATCATTAAAAATAATTAAAAAAACAAGAAAATGGAGTTTACGCGGGGCGCATAAGCCATCTCTTGAGCTTAAGCGGGCCGCGACAGCTCTAGGGTCAGGCGAGCCCCGGTGTTGACACGTGTCAGCAACGTGTTGAACCTAGTTCGTGATCCGGATCACTTACGGTCTAAACCCCCTACGACGCGGGCCGTGTAAGCTTATGCTTACCTTTACGCGGGCCACGAGGGACTCAGATTACAGCCCTATATAAGAAGGCATTGGGATTTCAGTTTTCGTCGCTCATTTCTTTTCTAAATCTCAAAATTTCTGATAGATAGTATATATTTTTTAAAACACCCCTATATGTCCTTAAATACACCCCGTATGTGAAAACTAAGCCCAAAATATGAAATATCATTAAAAATAATTAAAAAAATAAGAAAAATGAAGTTTACGCGGGGCGCATAAGCCATCTCTTGAGCTTACGCGGGCCGCGACAGCTCTAGGGTCAGGCGAGCCCCGGTGTTGACACGTGTCAGCAACGTGTTGAACCTAGTTCGTGACCCGGATCACCTACGGTCTAAACCCCCTACGACGCGGGCCACGTAAGCTTATGCTTACCTTTACGCGGGCCACGAGGGACTCAGATTATAGCCCTATATAAGAAGGCATCGGGATTTCAGTTTTTGTCGCTCATTTCTTTTCTAAATCTCAAAATTTCTGATAGATAGTATAATTTCCGGGCATAATACCCCCCTAATTAACGAAGTTCTACTCCATTGTAAGTATTATAACCCCAGTTACGTATTAGATACGCTGCCCGATTGATCCAGGGTTCCGTAATAACTGTCGTGGTTCTGCCTGACGTAGTTATTGAAATACCGTCTCGGGGAGGGTATCGTTAATATAAATAAAGGGTTACTATACTAACATATATACATTGTTGTAAATTATAGATTAACACCAGGAAACCCTTAAGCGAAGTCTAAAACAACAATGTGAGTTTATCCGCTTTTCGTAAACCTTTTTGTGAACTGTTTTACAAAACCTTAAATGATTTACAATATGATTAAGCAGTGATTGAGTCTTTGTAGTTCTTCAATTACTGCCGGTATGTTGGGGTTTTGTATACAAAATGTGGAACACGTTTCAATTGGACAACGAGTTAGCCAATCTGTAATATGACCCACCAGTTAGGATTGACAGTACTGAATGAGTAATTGTGTAGAAATAAACAATGTGATCGCTCTCAAAAATGTGTTAATTGATAAAATGTTTCTTGATTAAACTGGGATTCACTCACCAGTATTTCCCAATGACAAATGTTTTTAAAACGCGTTTCAGGTAACACAATGTGACAGCCAAATTAGAAGAAAGCCAGTTTGAGAGCACTGACGGCTTGGAAAAAATGTGTCTATAAAAGTTACCTAAAAGACGATGTTTTAAATTCAATAAAATATGGTTTATCCCTATGTTGTAATAAGAAACTTGGGTTTTACCCATGTGATTATTAATATAAAATATGGTGGTTTTACTCTAAACATTTCCTAACTACGGTCCTGATGAATTTTCGCGGCCAAATTAATAAACAAAATGATACCACCACAAATGATGTTCGCGGCCGCCCGTTCCCGGGATAGATAAGGGGGCGGGGGTTGCGACAAATATTGAAAAACTTCCAGAAAGTATTGATGTCACATTTAAGTCACAAACTAATGAAGATAGTATTGAATCAGGGTTGTGAAAAATGTTGTTGAAAATGTGCTAAAATCTAACAGTGATTCCACAGTTGAGGATGAAGATTGTCTTCTAAACAACTACATCCCGAAACCAAAATCCCAGAACAACTTAAATGATGTACCAACTCTTGTCATGTACATGATGGAAGGTTCGGATAAGTTGTACTCGGATATTGAGTTTCCAATCGAAAACTTGAGCGTGGATAAGCTGAAAAATGTTTTCAAACATGTTAAGATTGAGGTTTCCGAGATTGAAGGTCTGAAAAGTTCTAAGAGGTTTTTGAACTTTCAACGTGATAAATCTTACTACAAGAAATCAGTTGTACCACCACATTCTAACAGAAACAACCAAAACAGATGGTCGGGTGGACACCAGGGTGGTAAGAATTACCCGAAAAGGAACTTTCAGAAATAAAAGTTTGTTGAAAAGAAAACGTTTGTAAATAGTTCAAGCTCAATTTCCGAACAAGAATCGGAAATCTTTTCAAAAACAAATGAAGAATTTTTTGCTAATAAGAGCCTCACAGCCGCAGACTGATGGTAAAAATCGGGAAGTTGATACCCGCACGTGCTTTAGATGCAATCAGTCTGGACACATTGCATGAAAATGTCCAAACCAAAAACCTAAGTCTGTGGTTGTTGAGAACCCAAGGAAAGCAAATGATGTCAAAGGTAAAGCGCCTATGTACGTTGAGAAGAAAATTTCAAAATCTGAAAAGGTTAAAACAGAAGCTAAACCTGTTAAACAACCGGTACCTTCACAGCCGGTAAAGAAAATTGATAAATTTTACAAACGGGTTGCTTCTCCTCAACAAACATGGATGCCAAAGTCAAAATTACAAGACAAGACATCTAATGAAGCAAAACCAAAGGTTCTGTCAAAACAACCGTCTTCAACCAAATCGATTAAGATGGATGTACCTCTGGATTTGTATAAGAAACTTGAGAAACAAACTTCAACCCCACCGGGTAGGGAGTATGTTCCAAAGAAGGTTCAACCATCTGGTCAACCTAAAGAAGATAAATTCTTTCTATACAAAAAGGTTGAGGTTGGAACCAAGGAAAGTTTGAAAATAAACGAAGAAAAATTCCCACCACTGTACACAAATACAACTCACCTTAACGTCAAGCTACCCGGGTCAAAGGAGGCTTGGGTTGCTTCAACTTCTAATTGAATGGTTTGTGAAATGTGTAGGAGCTCCCAAGAGCTATTTCGAAGTGGATTACGGATAGTGGAGTGTCCTGGCAAATGACAGGGCGAAAGACCCTACCATATGGCGTTAGAGGTTTCAACGGTGGTTATGTTGGTTTCGCGGGAAACCAAGGTGGTCGAATAATTGAGGAGGGCACGTTATCAAACGGTGTCGTTACATTTGAAAGAGTTAATTACATACCGGAGCAGATTCTGAAGCCGGGATTTGTTTTTCCCGAGGAGTGGATCATAATGCGAGCACCAAGGGTAATCGATATGTACGTGTTGGATATGAGCATTGCTACAACTACAACGGGTCACCCTCAGTGTTTCGTATCGAAAGCTACCGAGAAGGAGTCAGTGCTGTGGCATCGAAAAATGGGTCACATTCACCTACGTAAGATGAATCACCTGGTGCATAATGATCTTGTTAGAGGTGTTCATTTGAAGAATTTCCATCTGGAGGGAGAATGTATTAGTTGTCTGAAAGGAAAGCAATATAAGAAATCCCATCCAAGAAAAACGAAGAATTCAATCTCGAAGCCACTCGAAAGACTTCACATGGATCTCTTCGGTCCTGTGAATGTCTAAAGCAATACTGGAGATCTTTACCGTCTAGTGGTCACCGATGACTTTTCGAGATTTTCATGGGTGATATTCCTGAAAACAAAAGATGAAGCATTTGAGAGTTTGCTGAGATTGTTCAGAAAGATAGAGAATCTGTACCATTCCCGATCTGTAGACTACGAAGTGACTATGGTACAGAGTTCAAAAACAACAAAATGGAAGAATTCTGCGACAATAAAGGTATATTGAAAGAGTTCAGCGCACCATACACTCCACAGCAAAATGGAGTTGCAGAAAGAAAGATTAGGACGCTGATCGAGATGGCAAGAACGATGCTAGCTGTAACACCCCAACCGATGGCGGAAACATCGGGGTGTGGCACTGAGCGAAACAGGTTGTCCAGAAGTTTCCATAACAATTATCATTACCAATCAATTTAAAATAACATGTCCCATACCATGTCTCAAAAGGTAAACAAATTATTACAGACAAAATCTAGGAAAATAGTTCTATTCCGACAACTCAGATTTAAATAGAGCAATTGTTTATCTGCTTCTAGAGACCCTTGATTCAATTTGTACAGATGACTATTTGTTGCCCTCTAGAGCCTTATTCTAGCCTCGATTTCCTAGCAGATGTGCGTCCTAAGCACCTGTCACATACGTTAAAATAAAGTCAATACATATAATGTAAAGGTGAGCATACAAGTTTGATAATAGCATACAGAGTTAGAAATTCGTTTACGCATAACCAGCACGTACACGTAGTGAAATGAAGCACGTTAGTTATCGACATAGATCCATCTATACCAATGACTGCGGGTTGACTGCCAGAGGCAGTTCGCAATACATGATTACCACCGTAATCCATGCAAGTAATTGTCCTTAACAACCCCTGCGAATAGGTGCTGAGTCCAAACTATAGTACTATCGTTGCTAAGGCAGGTAGACAACATTCCATGTGTAAACATAACAAACAAGCATTCATAAGCCACGTATAACATGCATTAACGGTTAGCGTTCAAATAGTATTGAGTAGTGTGTTTGCTGTGATTTGAATATTCGTAATGTATGTAACACCCAAAAGTGCATAAAGCAAAAAGGGATCGAGTATACTCACAGCATGGATTGAAGGGAGCGCTAGGGAGTAGGGTTAGCCTGATCAGAACGCTAGCATAACGATAAGTGACGCGTAAAACGATGCAAGGTGTAAGTGGCTCAGACAGCAGTTCGGTCGGATTGGTAATCCGACCGGATGGTCCAGTCATGTGGATGACAATCCGTTCGGATGGTCATCCGGTTGGACAGGTTGTCCGGTCGGATGACTATTCGAGTGGATTGTTTCTTCCTTTGAGAAGGATGTGTTTGTGTATGATGGCTTGTCCTTTAAAGTTTTCGTTGTAGCATTTTGAAACCATTGAAGTATCTCTACCTTTCAAGTCGGTCGATTGGATAGTCAGTCGTGGGGATGTTAATCCACTCGGATGACTTATCCGATCAGACGGCGACTCAAGTGGCCAGGTTACTTAGTGAGAAAAAATCCACAGCAGGTTGTCACTCGATCGGACAGCAGTCCGGTCGGGTGGCATCCTTAGTGCATTGAACATGTTGAAAATTGTTCGAGTGTTAAAGTTCAAGTATCTCATGATCCGAAGAGTAATCCGGTCGGATGATAGTCCGATCGGATAACAAATCGTTCAATACTCAAACTTTAGATAAAGTTGATTAAGTGTGGGACCCAAGGTGTAAGCCGTTCGGATGACCTAGTCGCTCGGATGGCTTATTCGAGCGGACAGTAGTCCGGTCGGATAGCACTCCGTGCTGGTCGTTCAGTTCGTCTTTCACTGGGTCGTTTTGATTGTTTGTTGCTTTTATCGAGACGTTTTGACAACGTGCTAACCAACAGAACCCCATCTTAACCCAAGCGACCCGATCAAACAGGAATCACCCTAGTTCGACTAGTTACCCGGTTCAAGACGGTTGTTCCTGGTTAACCCGAAATCTGTGGTCTCATGAGTAGAATCCAGATCTTGAGCTAGCACAACACTAAGAATAAGTAGAAGACTAGAACAAGGTCCTATTCTATGGGTTTTTGAGTGCATTAAGTGTAAAAGAGTTGAAAGAAAGTTAGAAACCATCTTTCAATCCTTTTTCACCATGAAAGTGTGTAGATCTATGCCAGATCTTCGTTTATTTGTGTGGGAATCGATTAGATCTAAGTTGTTCTTGGTGGATTGAAGCCAAAACATGATGTTCATAAGAACACCATGATGACGTCATCCTAGAACACCTCAAATCTGGTGATTTCACTGTTAAAAGTTAAGATTCAAAAAATAGAAAGGTGTAGGAGTGCGTGTAGATCAAGAAAGTACAAGATTTAGGGTGAGATCTTACCGGAATTGAGAGAAATCGAAGAAAAGGTGAGGAGAGCGTGCTGTTCGGTCAGAGAGTTGCCAAAAGTAGAAAGTTTGAGAATGAAACGGGTATTTATAGAGTTACCCAAAGAGGAAAGTGTTGGCTGGTCGGATGGCATCTCGCCCGGATGACTTGTCCGGTCGGATGTCATTTCGGTCGGATGGCATCCAGGCACCATGATCAAGTGGCAGCCCGGTCGGATAGCTTATCCGGCAGGATGGCACGTGGTTCGGGTGTTCGGCGCGACGATTTTTGAGGTTTCGATTTCGATTGCGAGCGATTCGATGCGGTAGAGTTTCCTATTCAAATTACTTTTAATCCCAACCATTCATATCTTGCGCTATCTCTTCTCCACTAATTATCGTAGTTTGATTTCGATTGAGTTCGATTGCGTTTCGAGTTCGATTGCGTTTCGATTGATTCCCACATATATATAAATTAAACATGCACAAGTAACACATAAGGCACACACACACGTATAACAATAACCAAATTGCATATTTCTAGTTGCAAGTGCGATTGGATGTCGATTTGATTAGCATAGTTTGATTATTGATTAGTCAACTTTATCGCATTGTTACTTCCTATAGTTTACAGTCGTAAGTCTATTAAATAGCGAACACATACGTCGATTATTGTAATTATTGACACTTACTCCATATAATACAACTAAAATAAACATATAAAGGAATTTACTACAAGTCAAGTCACGCGAAATTGGTCGTTGACTTTGACCTTGACTTTGACTTTGACTTCAGAAACACGGGGTGTTACACTAGCTGGTTCAAAGTTACCTATCAACTTTTGGGGAGAAGCCGTATCTGCCGCTGGCTATACTCTTAACCAGGTCCTTACTGTGAAGAAGCATAATAAAACGTGTTTCGGGCTCCTTAACAAACGCAAGCCTAATTTGGAATATCTAGAGCCGTTCAGGTCTCCCTGCATAGTTCTAGATCCCGATGGAAAGTTTGGTTCGAAGAATTTGGAAGGTATCTTTGTGGGCTACTCAAGTCCACTCAGACGTTTTTCGTTCCAAGTCTTGGGAGGATAATCGAAACACAACACGTAGAATGTCCATGATACACTATACCTCCACAGAAGCCCGCAGACTCATGGCGATTAAATTATGATTCTTTATGGGATTCATTTGACTCACTAGAAGAGCCATAGTACTTTGATGAATTAGACATATTACAGGATTATGAAGCTTCCCAGGGTAGATTGCCAGCAAGGTCTTCTAAACGTCAACATACTTCCAATGATCATGAAGCCGGTCTCAGTCACACTGGCGAAAGTAATGATGTTCAACAAACTCAGACTACTTCAGAACAAGAAACTGCTCCAGAAAATCAGATGACAGTTGATGATGATGATTCAGAGTCTGACTCGGATAGCACGACCTTTGATCGTGGTGATTCAGAATCTGAGGGAGAGCAGATCCAATCTTTAGATCAGATAGTTCATGTTGATGAACAAGTTACGGACCAGAATGCCACAAATTTGGAAGGCGAGGTGAACGTTGCCGGTGAAGTTATGTCGAGGACTCTATCTTATCACCCCAAGGAGTTGGTTATAGAGGAACTGCAATCAGGAGTTCGAACAAGAAGCCAAATTGATCATGGCCTTACATGTTTTAACAGTAAAATTGCTCGTTTACAAACTGAATTCTCACTCAGTTGCTTTATTTCGCAGATTGAACCTCAAACATACAAAGAAGCACTGACGGAAGAATCGTGGGTAAATGCGATGCAAGAGGAGCTAAGTCAATTGGAAAAACTCAGAGTTTGGAATCTTGTCGGCCTACCTGATGGGCACAAAAAGATAAACACCAAATGGGTGTTCAAATGCAAGAAAGACGATCGAGGAGTGATAGCCAGAAACAAAGCTCGACTCGTTGTTCAGGGATTTAGTCAGCAAGAGGGGATAGACTTCACAGAAGTTTATGCTCCAGTTTCCAGACTTGAGGCTATCAGAATATTCCTTGCTTTCGCTTCATATAAAGGATTTAAATTTTACCAGTTAGATGTCAAGTCGGCATTCCTTTACGGAAAAGTGAAAGAGGAAGTCTACGTCGGTCAGCCACCGGGCATTACTGATCTGATACACAAAGACAAGGTCTACCTCTTAAACAAAGTGTTGTATGGTTTGCATCAGGCCCCGAGAGTCTAGTACGAGACGCTCTCTCAACACTTGCTTGCCAACGGCTTTATCCGAGGAAAGGTGGACGCTACACTCTTCACTAAGGAAGTTGTTGGGCATCTGCTGATCGTTCAGATATATGTTGATGACATTATATTCGGGTCAACAAACGAAGAACTCTGCAAAGAATTCGAACAAGTGATGAAGCAAAAGTTCAAGATCTCGTCAATGGGTGAGATGAAGTTCTTCCTAGGGGAACAAGTCGATCAGATGCCTGAGGGAACTTTCATACATCAAACGAAGTATGTCCACGACGTTCTGGAGAAATTTGGGATGTTCGAGACTACACCAATGGCCACCCCATTAGCAACTAATCATGGTATCAACCCTGATCTCACCGAAGAGAAGGTCGACGAGACACTTTACCGTTCGACGATTGGTTCGCTGATGTATTTGACGGCAGCCAGACGCGACATCATGTACCCGACATGCCTCGTGGCCCGATATCAGTCAAGTCCTAGAGCGTCACACATGTCCATCGTCAAAAGGATCCTACTCTACCTGAGAGGAACCCCAAGCCTAGGGTTGTGGTATCCCAAAGACGGTGATTTCAAGCTCGAAGGATACTCAGACTCAGATTATGGATGCTGCAAGATCAATTAAAGTCAACAACTGCAGGATGCCAATTCCTTGGACCACGCTTGGTCACTTGGTTGTGTAAGAAGCAAAGAACCGTCGCTCTTTCAACGTGTGAAGCAGAATACGTGTCAGCCAGCAGCTGCTGTTCGCAGATTCTGTGGATACAACAACATATGCGAGATTACGGTTTGTAATTTCTTACTTCTCCTATATTTGTTGATAACGAGGCTGCAATCAACATAACAAAAAATCTGGTACATCACGCTAAAACTAAACACATAGAAATTTGACATCACTTCATCCGTGATTGCTACGAGAAGAAGTTGATTCGAATAGATAAAATCCACCCCGACGAACAAAAGGCAGATTTACATACCAAAGCATTTGATAAATCACGCTTTCAATACTTACTAGAATTGAATGGTATGAAACTTTTGTCATCAGAGGGAAACATAATTGGCGTTGATGAGAAAACCGAAGCAGAGGATGTCGAGAAGTAGACTTCTTTGGTTTGTCGCCTTTTTAATTGTTTTGGCTTTTAGGGGGAGATAGGTCTTTCAGAAAAAGCAAAAACATTAAAAAATGCAAAAATTCAAAAACATTAGAAAATTTCAAAATCTAAAAACAATAGAAAACGAAAAAGAGTTTGTGTAAAAATAGGAAATGATAGTACATCAAGTAGACAGTGACGGTATGCTAAAGAAATGTAATGTTTAAAAGCATTAAACGGTCTCACTAATGATATGTCGATAGGTTTTTACACATTTAATAGACTTTTTCGGGATATAAACATAAAATTCACATCTTGCTTATTTCGTGGGGAACATATCTCGGATATATAGGTAACCCCTGAAATCTTGTTTGAAATATTTCATGTTTCTGACATACTAGGTCTATGTACTTGATGATATGTGGGGTATTATACCTGGACTTCTGATTTTGCGAAAGCAATAGCCTAGTCCTCGTATAATACTCTGCACTGCTTTAATTCTTAAAGCCTCCCCTCAGCATAAAAAATGATAAACATCGTAAAATGTGAATCATGTGTTGTTAAAGAAAAGATCCCCAAGAGGGACACACCTTAAAGACGAGCCATCATCTCTTTGTCTGAACAGAAGTTCTAACCTGAGCTCTCATGGCCTCGCACTACCTTAACAAATATCATTATTGTACGTTCACCTGTAAGATTGAATATAGTTAAGTACTTAAAACACCTAATCTGTATCCTGAATTAGTTGAAATCTGTGTGAAAATTTAAGAGGATCAGTATATCGACAATCTAAGTGAACTATTTAAAACTTAGTGTGAAATTAAGCTCAACGGTACTTGTAACTAGTCGGTAGCTGATATGATCCTCTAACACGCTCACCAAAAATATGTTTGTAAATAGTTTACTGTTTACTTTACAGTATTTCATTTTAGCTTAAAACCCAAAAAGAGTTTCAGTGTGTTTTAGCATAAACTTTCTTAAAATTCAAAAAGATTTTATCTTCTGCTTTAGTTTTCGACAAACCAAAGTGGAAAGCTGATCTTCAAAATCTGAGAAATGAAGCGAAGCAGGAAGTTTCTGGGCTGAACAACTGGGTTGGGAGCTAATCTTAAATATTTAAGACTTTCAACGTATAAACAAGAACATTAAGTTAATACTTGAACATTTTTCGAAAAAGTGTTAAAAGTTTGATTAAAATGTCAGTTGTTTCGTTTCAGGTCAACCAAGGTCATTAACTTGAACTTGGTAGGCAAATTGAGTAACTAGGGTCTTTAACTTGGACATAGGTACTTAAGTGGATATCTAAAACTGATCAAAACAAATAAAAATTGAAAAATATGAAAAAGTTAAAAAATTAAAAAGGTTTGAGTTTGGATCGGATGACCCTTCGATCGGATGGCCATCCGGGTGGTGACAATGGACTATATAAGAGATTCAAAGTGTTTCAGTCAAACACATTTGTCCAGATTTCCCTACGTCTCACACTCAAACTCTCTCAACTGTTCAAGTGATTTTCACACATTCTTGCATTTCCAAGTTCCTAGGATTGTTGGCACACTCAACCTTCACTATGGGAAAGGTAAGTTTCCTGATTTTAACCGCTCAAATTTGTATAATTGTTGTTTTTAAGAGATGTCGGCTCGGATATAGGAGAAATCTTAGATCTAGGCTTGTTTAGGCTTTGATTGTACAAATTGAACATAGGGTTTTGCTCATTGGCCTTAGATCTATGAATTTACCGTTCCAATTTCATCATCAACACCCTAGATTTGAAGATAGATTGATTATAGGTGTCGGTGGGCCGAGGTACACAAAGTCAAATTAAACTCAATCTGTTGACTTTTGAGAAAATCTGAACATAGGGTTTTGTTAGTCGGCCAATTTTCTACGTGAAAATGTGTTTAATTTTGTAAAAAGTTGAAAATTTTTTATCTTTGATTGTTTATGTTTATAACTGTTCTTGTCATGGGACGAATGACCCTCCGATCGGATGACCATCCGATCCAGTGCTCATAACTGCTTGAATATTTTAAGTGTTTGTATGTTCAAAGTGTTGTTAAGTGTTGAAATGTTGATCATTGTACACTCATGTGTTTGAATAATATTTGGTTTTCATGTTCAACTAACAGGAAGTACTTAACTGTTACTTGGAACGAATAACCATCAGATCGGATGGCCATCCGATCCAAATTACTTACTTAGACTGTTATTTTCATTAATAGAATAATGCTCATTCGGTCGGATGACCATCCGATCGGATGGCCATCCGATCCATCAGTGCTGTATAGAGTGAAGATGTTAAAGTGTTAGATAATTTTTGAGACTTTTGAAAATTTTTACATTTTACTTTTATGTCTTGATATGTGTGCAGATTCTAACGTTGATATTTTTGCAGGCAAGAGCTACTGATTGGCATCCTAATCACAACATCTACTGCATTTTGGAAGAGAACTACCCGAATATGGAGCCGTTTAAAGTTATAATACCTTTTATGAAGGAGAGTAGAATTGCTAAGGCTTTAACAAAAGAGACGAAATGTTATGAGTCACACATTAGGAGGTTTTGGAAAGCTGTGAGATATGACGAGAATGAAAAGACAATATATTCCACAGTTAGAATGAAAGACAATAAGAATAAGGATATAGATGTTGAAATTAAGTTCAGAGTGGCAGATGATAGAAGGGTGTTAGATTTAAAGGATAGTGATGATGATCCTATTATTATCCCAGAGAGGTTGAGCAAGGGATTCCGGTTCAGGATGGGGTATGCAGGGCATGTGAACGACAAAGGTTACATTAAGTCAAGATTTTGTAGGTCGTATAAGTTTTTAGTGCATTGTGTTATGCATGCACTGTCTCACAGGAAAGGAACATACGATGAGACATCGGACTACATAATGAACATTATCACATGTTTGGTGCTTAACATGCCTTATAACATCTCATGGGTGTTATTCAATCACATGGTTGATAATGTTAAAGGTGAGAAATACATTATGTATCCTAGGTTTATACAAATGATATTGGACGATCTTGTGCCAAACCTTCCGAAAGATCCAGCTGATGAGTTGAAGTTACATCACATGAATACTGAAACATTGAATAGGTTGAATAAATACAAAGGATTGATAGCTGATCAGGAGCTGAGAGTTAAAGGGATGATTGGTAAGATTAAGGACAAGAATTATGTGGCACCTGAAAACGATCACTAGAGACATGAAAATAGTGATTCAGAGGATGAAAATGAACGTTTAAGTGAGATGACAGATAAGAAACTGGGGTTCTGGTTCGAGAAAGATGAAAAGAAAAGGAAAAGGACTCCAAAGATTTCACCAAAGATAGTTACACCTAAAGTTGTTATAAAGAGTAAAGTTGGAAAAGGGGATCATCAGAAAGGTCCGTAGATTATTAAATTGAATATTATGCTAATATTGTTGATATTTGTATTGCAGGGCCAACAAAGAAGCAATCGCCACCAAGATTGATTGATGAGACCGTGATTCCTCCAGCTGATGTAATCCAAGAAGGTGTAGATCTGATGAAAGTGTCTCTTGAAGAGTACTTAAAGAAAAATGAGGATGCTAAAGCTGAGAAAGTTGGTGAAAAGGAAGCTGAATCTTCTACAAAAAAACGTTGAAGCTGAAAGAGTTAAAGAAAAAGATGCTGAAGGTGTTGAGCAAAGTGATTCAAGTTCAATTGAAAGCGACGATATTGATCCAACTATGATTGCACCAACATCATACATTTCTGGAAAACAAAAGTTGAAGAGAACTCCGAAGAAAAAAGAAGGATTCTGATGAAGAGGATTCTACGTATGAGCCTACACCAAAGGAAGAAAAGAAAGGTACAAAGAAGCGTAAAGCTAGACCTACAGGAGTTGTTCCGAGAAAGATCAAAGAAAAGAAAGGATCAATGGTAGTTCCTGAGGTTCAAGTGCCTGAAGTCGAAAGTGTTAAAGCTCCAGAAATTGAACAAACTCAAAGTGTTCTGGAAGTTGAAAAGATTCAAAAGCCTGAAGAAGAAAAGAAGAAAGCACCTGAAAGTACAATCTATGAAAGAGTTGAAAAGATTGTTGAAGTTGAAAAGGTTGGAGAAAAGATTGATGATGTGGAAGTGGAATTCATTGATGAAATACAATCTACACCACCACCACCACCGACAAATCCAACAATTCACATCTCTGATGAACAACAAAAGAATAATGAAAAGAAAGAACAGAGTCAAGATAGCTGGAGTTTTGGATTTCCTAAAGTCAAAGGTTAATATCCACATGATCTTCCTGAAGGCGATTATGATTTATTCAATGAAGGAAAGATCAACGTGTTGACAAAGAAAGTGAGCTTATTGGAGAAAGCAAAGAAGAAAGCTAAAGCTGAGCGTGATGAACTAAAAGAAAAGCTTGAAAAACTAAAAGTAGAAAATGCAGAATTGAAGAAAGCTGCAAATAATCATGCTGAGATTATAGATGAGTTGAACGACGATCTTGAAAATTGATGTGTGTAAAATGCAACATATAAATTACATCAAATGAGGCATAAAACTAACCCTTTTTTAGTACTAATATTGGAAAAAGAGTGTTTTTGTCTTCCTTTTGTATTTTCAGGATTAAATGAGCTCAAAAACGCAAAAGAAGCAAAAAGACAGCTAAATCCAACATAAATACAAGAAAAGGAACATTAGTGGATTGCCCGGACCCTCAACGGCACCTTCCAAAGCAAAATAGAGAAAACAGAAGGCTGAACACGCCCCGTGCTCAGCCAGCACGGGGCCGTGCCCAAGAAGCAGCAGAAAAGACAAATCTATAGAAGCTTCTATTGCCCACCACGGGCCGTGCTCAGCGGACACGGGGGGCGTGCCGAAAGTACTGCAGGCGCATTAATTGTAATTGCGAATTACAATTAATGAAGAGAGAGAGTGTCAGACGGGCACGGGGCCGTGCCCAGCGAACACGGGGCCGTGCCCAGGCTTCTGTTCAGCCTATAAATAGGAGTGCTTGGTTTCATTGCAACTCATCCCTTGGCACACCACCTCTCTCACACTTCATCCACAACCCACCACCATCACAACACCATCATCCACCACCATCATCCATTGTCCATCATAGAGTGTGTGAGTCGTCTCGGGATCCAAGATTGATCGTAAGAGTTCTTGACAATCAAGGCCATGTTTGCCTAAGTCTCTTACATCACTTGGTGAAGACAAAGTGTCTAGTATAATACTTTTTATTTCTAATCTTTTGCACTTTTTATTTGGTTTTGTATTAATGACTTTAATAACTAGTTACTTATGTTGAAGGTGATCTTTCCTTATCGTTTGTCCGTGGTGTCTTGGCATTATTTTACTGTCTATATAAAATAAAGGATTTTCACCATTCATATCTCCACGGTCTATATGGAGGTATGTTGGCTACCTGGTAGGGGGTTAAGGGAACGGTTTGGTAAAGGTCTTGCCATTGTTCAGCGTTTAGAGGTCCTGCAATGGACCTGGGTCAAATTTAGTAGGACCTCCTTCAATACTTCACGGTATTGGATGGCGGGGGTCCAAACTCTTTGATCCCCTCATAAGTTAACTACTATTAATACTATAACCCGGCTATTTAGGACTGTATCCCTGCTGACTCAGACTACTTAGTCGAGGGTAACGTCACCGCCAAAAGCGGGGCCTACCACAATACTGCATTAATAACTTAATTCATTATCTTCCAATAATCCACCCCTTTAGGATTGTATCCCTGCTGACTCAAACTACTGGGGTGAGGGTAACGTCACCTTCAAAAGAGGGGCCTACTACAATAACTAAGATAATCTCTTAATTATGTGCAAAAGTGCGGAAATAATCAAAGGTTATACTAGATACGAGTCGGAACCAAGTGATTCATCTTGTCTATCTGTTTTTATTTTCAGCATTTTAGTTAGTTTTTATTTTTCTTAGTTTAAAACATTTTTCTAAACTTTTATTTTGGTTAGACGTTGAGGATAAACCGGTATTAAAAGCTCTTGTGTCCTTGGACGACCTCGGTATCTTACCAACGCTATACTACGCTCAACGATGGGTGCACTTGCCCATATGTGTGTTTAGTGTTAGTGAAATATCGTGTTTTATAAATTTAAAACTTGGCTAAATTAAGTGTTAAAAAGGGCTTAAAATATACACCTAAAATATACGACACTTTATCGCACATCAAGCTTTTGGCGCCGTTGCCGGGGACACAAGGATTTTAAGAAAGTTAGGAATCAACGGCCTAATCATCTTTTATTTTTCTTTTTAATTTTTTAGGATTTTCTTAGTTTTTCAGCTTCTGCAGAGCTCAGCACGGGCCGTGCCCGCTGAACACGCCCACGTGCTCAATCATTGGAACTGGCAATCCTGTTTTACATCAGACAGTAAGCTGAACACGGGGCCGTGTCCACTCAACACGCCCCCGTGCCCAAGTTTCAGTTACTGAAAACAGAACCGTTAGATCCCGACGGTTGGTAATTTCTGACATAAACATGAGTGATAGTAATTATTTTTACTTTCGGCACTCTTATGGTACGTGGTGTCAATTATGTGGTGGCGAACATGAAGAAGTAAAATGCTACTTCCTAAATTATAGGCCCCACTACATGGACCCACGATCTTTTCACAACCTTAAGAGGGGCGAAAGTAAAAATAAGCACTATTTCTCCCTCGAATGCGCCCAGCCAGATATTCTAGGGGAAATGTTCCTTAGCGAATTATTTCAACTAGAAGAGCTAATTCTGAAATGGATAGAAGAGCTTAGGAAGGATTTTATTGATCCGCCCCAAGACGATACCCATGAAGAAATGTTGGAACCGCATTCCGACAACCTCGTTGCTCCCGAAAATACCTTCGTACCTAGCAAAGACTTGGACGATAGTCGTCCCTGTGTCGATTGTGCCGTGAAGGACTCTCCATCGACTTCGTTCGGTGCATACATAGACCTGAGCGATTCGGCATATACCTTCTTTAACAAGAGCCCGGAAAAGGGTTGGACTTGTCCACCTAGAATGAAAATAGGAATTACCCTCACCGACAACCTCTTGCGTTCTCGCCTTAGTCTAGGACAATTAAGGTATATTAGGCACTTTGGGGTTGTTCCAACCAGTCAGGAACCACCCGATACAAACAAGTTCCTTAAAAAACTAGACAACTTCATAAAACAGTCCGTAGACACGGGGCCGTGCCCAGCCAACACGCCCCCGTGTCCATCGAAAGATTCCTTTCTGATCAGTACGTCAGAATACGGACAAACTGTGTCAGAACTCCACCTGCACACGGGGCCGTGTCCACTGAACACGGGGCCGTGTCCAGGTTGCTGTCATTTTCTATAAATGCAGCCAAGAATTCTGCACATTTAGACCAACTTGGGGCAAAGATTTGCAGGAATCTTCTCTCAAACTATCCTAGGTAAGTCTAAAAGAAGGTTCCAACAACCCATCTTGTCCCTTCCTCTTTTAGTAATTTCCTTCTTCTTCATCTTTCTCCAAGAACTACCATTGAAAGTTTGGAATTCCTCCAACTCTATGGTAGGGATAAATGAGTTTAGTTCAAAGAATCTTGGTAAAAACATGTTATGAAACATGGTTTTAAGTTATTAGTAGCCAAAAAGGGCCTACAACATTCAGAAAATAACTTAAAAATACAAGTTTCCTTGTTCCAAAACTCTGCAGAAAGATGGACACGGGGCCGTGCTCAGTGAGCACGGGGCCGTGTCCGGTTACTGTTTCATTAAATAAGCTATTTTTAGTTTATTTTTCGTAGGATGTCGAGTGAAAACAGCGATACATCTTCTGTGCATTCATCAAACAACCGAAGAGGAAGAAGACCCTCCATTGAAGCTACACTTGTTCACTATGTGATAGCATTAAGGGAGGCTCTCGACGAAATGACTTCAGTAGAGGAGGTCCTTATCGACCGTATTAACGATCTTACGATGGGACTTGAAAGCAGCTTCCAAGAAATTAACCTCTTGCACCAGAGGTTAAATATTCTTGTAGCACCTCCAATGGAACCAGTCCTTCCTCAGCAGGATTGGAACCTGGCTCTCGGAATCAACAACCCTACCGGGTGGGAAGACTTTCCGGCGGAACCTCCCATGGAACACCAACAAGAGATCCCGGTGGAAGTTGAAACTCCTCAACCTAATGCCAACGAGCCCTCTTTTCTCCTTCCAAGGGAGATAGAAGAATGGCTCGCCGACATTTGAGGATAACCGCACTCGGAAGAAGGAGTTCACTAAGGCCTTGTTTAACCAAGATTGAGTGTTTCTTGGAAATTTTGCTAAAATAAAATAAAGTAAAGGCTAGGACTCCATGGTTTGTTATTTCTTTTATCTAGTTTAATTTAGGATTATGTAAGTTCTCTCTATGATGAAATGAAATGATGGTTCTAATGTTTGGATGGTTTGTAATGAATAAAACACACTCATGGTGGTAAAGGATGAAAAGGGAAACGAGAAAAATGATCCCATGCACAAGGACGAGGCAACCCGACAATTTTCTCCCTTTCAGAAGGTTCAACACGGGCCGTGCCCAACCAACACGGCCCCGTGTCGAACCACCTGCAGAAAACGCCCAGTACAGGTAACTGGACACGGGCCGTGTTCACCCAACACGCCCCCGTGTCCAGACTTCTGTTTCTCTTATTTCAATTTTGTTACTGGCACTTGAACACGGGGCCGTGCCCGGATAACACGGGGCCGTGTTCAGTGCCCAGTAACACAAAATTTTGCTTTTTAAACACTAATTTACACATCTAATCAACCTAAAAATTTATTTTTGGGACACATTGAGGACAATGTGTAATTTAAGTGTGGGGGGGATGCTAAAACCTTGAATTTTGCAAGTCCTAAATACAAGCCTTACACAAAACTCTATTGGAACCGCTAATCACCCCAAATTTTTTCAAAAATCTCAATTTTTTTTTACTTGTCTAGGTTTAACTCGGGAAATTCAAGCTCTCAAAAAGGTTATATTTTTACAAATTTACAACCGATAGCGTAGTGATAAAAAGAACCAACATAAGAAAATTATGAAAAGGCATGACAAACTTATTTAAAATTTGATTATATATACTTGATCACATAAAAACCCATTTCCACAAAAGTGAGTTTTGAGCCTTTATTGAGCACACAATTTCATATCATTTGACTAAATGCTCATTTTTCGTTTCTTGTGTGAATAGCCGCTTGTTTCTTACGACTCTAGAACTTGCCATGACAATACATTCCCGGTCCTTATCAACTTAAACCCGAGTAAGTAAATGATGGAGGCATTAGGACTAACATTTTTTTTTCTACACCATTATTTTTCTTTTTCTTTTACCACCTACCCAAAAATCCCCCTAGTTAGCCCCTTTGAGCCTAAACCTTTTCGTTTCATCACCCAAAACAAAAACCCTTTCACCCACCAAAACCTTTTTTATTTTTAACCCTTTATTTTAGTAACAAGTTCGGTTCTTCGAAAAAAAAAAAAAAGAAGCAAAAAGAAAATAAACAAACAAAGTAATAAAAAATAACTTTGTTTGAATAAAAGCTTCATCAAAAATAAAAAGTTGCAAAAATACGAGAACCGACACTTGTTACGCTTTTTAGCCCTTTTTCTACTAACCACTAACCCAACCACCTACCTTTAACCCTAGCCAACCCTTAACCCACAAAGTCCTCTTGATATCTACAAAGGTATAAAAGTTAAAAAAGGAGGAGGATTGATTTCTTGGCAAGCCTATGGTAGGAATAAGTTCCAGGACCGATCTCGAGTGATTCACTAAAAATACACCTTCGGCCGAGTGTGAGTGATTTCCCCGTGAGGTATGTGAACTTGTATATAAATAGAATTTTAAAAAGGCATGTTATGCCCAAATAAGTAATTTCTTTTATGAACAGTTCTAAATAAATCATTACGAATAGGAGTGTAAATAAATAAAAATAAAACCCCAAAAAGATCTTGGAAATCCCGACACTCTATGACAAGCCCAAAACCTTCTCTTCTACCTATTCCATTTGGGAGTGTAAGCCAAATATTAAAGAGTTTTGCTTGAGGACAAGCAAAAGTTCAAGTGTGGGGGTATTTGATGTGTGTAAAATGCAACATATAAATTACATCAAATGAGGCATAAAACTAACCCTTTTTAGTACTAATATTGGAAAAAGAGTGTTTTTGTCTTCCTTTTGTATTTTCAGGATTAAATGAGCTCAAAAACGCAAAAGAAGCAAAAAGATAGCTAAATCCAACATAAATACAAGAAAAGGAACATTAGTGGATTGCCCGGACCCTCAACGGCACCTTCCAAAGCAAAATAGAGAAAACAGAAGGCTGAACACGCCCCGTGCTCAGCCAGCACGGGGCCGTGCCCAAGAAGCAGCAGAAAAGACAAATCTATAGAAGCTTCTATTGCCCACCACGGGCCGTGCTCAGCGGACACGGGGGGCGTGCCGAAAGTACTGCAGGCGCATTAATTGTAATTGCGAATTACAATTAATGAAGAGAGAGAGTGTCAGACGGGCACGGGGCCGTGCCCAGCGAACACGGGGCCGTGCCCAGGCTTCTGTTCAGCCTATAAATAGGAGTGCTTGGTTTCATTGCAACTCATCCCTTGGCACACCACCTCTCTCACACTTCATCCACCACCCACCACCATCACAACACCATCATCCACCACCATCATCCATTGTCCATCATAGAGTGTGTGAGTCGTCTCGGGATCCAAGATTGATCGTAAGAGTTCTTGACAATCAAGGCCATGTTTGCCTAAGTCTCTTACATCACTTGGTGAAGACAAAGTGTCTAGTATAATATTTTTTATTTCTAATCTTTTGCACTTTTTATTTGGTTTTGTATTAATGACTTTAATAACTAGTTACTTATGTTGAAGGTGATCTTTCCTTATCGTTTGTCCGTGGTGTCTTGGCATTATTTTACTGTCTATATAAAATAAAGGATTTTCACCATTCATATCTCCACGGTCTATATGGAGGTATGTTGGCTACCTGGTAGGGGGTTAAGGGAACGGTTTGGTAAAGGTCTTGCCATTGTTCAGCGTTTAGAGGTCCTGCAATGGACCTGGGTCAAATTTAGTAGGACCTCCTTCAATACTTCACGGTATTGGATGGCGGGGGTCCAAACTCTTTGATCCCCTCATAAGTTAACTACTATTAATACTATAACCCAGCTATTTAGGACTGTATCCCTGCTGACTCAGACTACTTAGTCGAGGGTAACGTCACCGCCAAAAGCGGGGCCTACCACAATACTGCATTAATAACTTAATTCATTATCTTCCAATAATCCACCCCTTTAGGATTGTATCCCTGCTGACTCAAACTACTGGGGTGAGGGTAACGTCACCTTCAAAAGAGGGGCCTACTACAATAACTAAGATAATCTCTTAATTATGTGCAAAAGTGCGGAAATAATCAAAGGTTATACTAGATACGAGTCGGAACCAAGTGATTCATCTTGTCTATCTGTTTTTATTTTATTTTTATTTTCAGCATTTTAGTTAGTTTTTATTTTTCTTAGTTTAAAACATTTTTCTAAACTTTTATTTTGGTTAGACGTTGAGGATAAACCGGTATTAAAAGCTCTTGTGTCCTTGGACGACCTCGGTATCTTACCAACGCTATACTACGCTCAACGATGGGTGCACTTGCCCATATGTGTGTTTAGTGTTAGTGAAATATCGTGTTTTATAAATTTAAAACTTGGCTAAATTAAGTGTTAAAAAGGGCTTAAAATATACACCTAAAATATACGACACTTTATCGCACATCAAAAATCATGCAAAAGTAATTGATCAAATCACTAAAGAGTTCGATGAAGTGAACAAGAAATATGAGGCGATGAATGAAGTCAACAAGACGTTGCATCAAATGATAGGTGAAATTCATGTAACATCTTCTAATGAAAACAAAGCTCTGAGACAAGAGATTGAAGCCTTAAGGGCAGACAAATTGTTAAGGATGAGCAATTGAACATGTTATACACTGTGATAGAACACAGGCTTGGATTCAATGTCCAAGCTGTGTATAATGATATAGAGATTCAAAGGGTTGAGGAAAGAAGAGTTCAAAGGGAAAAAGAGTTGGCTGAAGAAGAAACTTAAAAGAATAAAGGGTTGGTGATAGATAGAGAAGAGATTCTTGGATCTTCTAGCCAACAAGTCCAATCGGAAGCTGAAGGTACTATAGATTCTAATCCACTATCCGTTGTTGCTGTTGGTGACGTGATTTATGTTACACCTAAGGAAGTATTACTTGACCAAAGAAAGATAGTAGAAAAAGGTCATGAAGAAAAGGAAGAGGAAGAAGAGGATCCTGAATGGAAAGATATTCTTGATGCTGTTGAAAATTATGATCGTTCATGGGATGATTACAAAGATGATGATGATGATGATGATGATGATGATGATGATGATCAAGTGGAAACAGGGTTAATGATTGTGAAGCATACCTCTCAGCATACTCTTGAAGGTTTTTTAAATGATCAGCTGAATGAACAAGAGGAGGATCAGCATCATGAAACGTCTTCTTCTGGAAAACAATATGCTAGTGAACAGGTATTCCTAACTCAAGCCAAAGTTATTTATTTACATGCGTCATTTGAGGGGGAGTTAGAGGAGCCTAGGTCAAAAGAATCGATGTTAGAAGAGTTGGGGTTGGATGATGGGAATCTAAAGTTTTATATAGAAGATGATATTCCACCTTCACCTGAGAGAGAAAATATGTGTTTAAGTTTGCAAATGAATATGATAACTTCAAGGATGTAATAGTTGAAGAGGGCTCTGATGTGCCCGATAAAGACACGCCCTTTCATTACTCAGGAGTTGATGACACGTTTCCTACATTCACTGAAATGTTTAAGTCACATAATGAAGATGAGGTTAGGAGGAAATTGGTGGAAAGGATATCAACTGAAGGTATTCCTGAAGTTATTCCACAAGAAGAGTTAATAGAAGGAAGGAAGAATTAGTTTAAAGTGATGCCTAAGGAGAGAAAGTTCAAGAGGCCACTTCAATATTTCACAGATCATCCAGATAAATCGCTGGGTGATATTCTTTCTTGGGGTTATCTTGAAGATTTACAGGTGTATGGTATTCGAAGGGAGCACGGAGTTCAATACTTTGAATTCTTGTCTGACATTAAAACACTCCCATGTGGGATGTGGAGGAGCTCGTGCAAACTAAGAACATCAAACAATTCTACTACGGTCTAGATGTGAAGATACAAGACCAGAAGTTGTGGAATTACATAAAGCTCCAGGCAAAGAACAAATTTCCTGACTGGAAGCCTCATTTTCCAAAACAAGTTATAAAGAATGATCCTGTGACAGGAGAGAAAGACATTACACTGAAGATAAAGCCTCCCAGATGCCTAAAGAATATGCCACTGCGTGCAATGGAACAAGACTTTCACGAAGATTTTCAAGTATGGTTATACAACCAAAGCACGACAGAAGCGGTGATATCTTTATTTGATAAGAAGACTGGAGAAACAAGGTGCATAAATGTATTAGATCCTATGTGGTTGGTAAACTGTTCGAAGAAGTATATTGGCTGCTTATTCTTCAACAAGATTGTGTATGATGGGCCAGATAGAGCACAGGCGCATCAATATCAAAAAATGGTGAACTTTTGCTTTGCGAAAGATAGAAACTCTGGGAGGTACTGGGAAACGAAGTTCAGAGATATAGAATTAGAGGAGTTCTTGAAGAAAGAAAAGTGAAGTGAAAAGGTCAAGAAGATCAGAGAGAGAGAAGCTGTTCTTGGTCGAAGAAAGTTCGAAATACCTCCTCCAACTGATCAAACGCCAATAGATTCAGAGTACAGGAAGTACTGGAACGAGATCGGTAGGCCTCTAAGGCGTAAAATGTTAGCTGAATGAGCCGAGAAGAGAAGGGAGAAAGCTAGAGCTAGTAGGCGCAACAGGAAGGTGCAATAAAGACTATGCAGGAAGGAAGACTACAGCTACATCCAAGGGGGAGTCTGTTAGTTCTTATGTCTGTAGCTTCCGTCTGTATCGAGTCTGTATATTTTATCCTGTATGTGTCGTTGTACAGTTTTGTATGTATGTATTTTGTATCTAGACAAAACGGGAGACGAAACGTTAACTGTTATATGTGATCCGATCGGATGACATAGGTCATCCAGACGGATGGCCATCTGGACGGATGACCATCCGACCGGATGACACCACCTCTCCTATGATGCCTATAAATAGTGGAGTAGGGGTCATTGTTTAGAACTTTTTGGCAGATTCTCTAGCGAAGCTCTGTCCAGTTTTCATCATGATCTTTGTACTTTCAGAACACTTAATGAGATTGGACAAGTTAATCGTTGATATCGTTGTTGGTTGTTCTCTGACGATGCATAGGGATTCCGCACCTCTGCAATGATCGACTCGAGCCACGTTCTTCATCAAGAACCGTTCCTCACCGGCCGTTCACATGTCAAATTGCGGTTTTTCTGATCAATGAATTTCATCAGTTGGGTGTTGTTTGCCTTGTTCTTTTGTTCATGTTTGGGTGTCAGAAACCTAAGCCAAATATAGATCTGTCAATGAATAATTTCACTGGCAATCTTGAAAATTTTCACACCTGTGGCAAATCTCTTCAAGAACTCCATGTGGATTCCAATTCATTTGCAGGCGATATACCAGAGTTTATATACTCAATTTCGTCCCTGAAACGGCTCTCTCTTTCGTCGAACAACTTTTTCCGGTGAGCTCAGTACGAATCTTGGTAACATTTCGAACCTCCAATCGTTTGTTTTATTCGGTAACCGGTTTGCAGGCCCACTTCCTATTGTGTTCAAGAACTTAACACATTTGGAAGAGTTAACTGCACATACAAACTCATTCTCAGGGCCATTGCCTCCCACCATTGAAGCATGTTCTAATTTACGAGTTCTTGATCTTCGTAACAATTCGTTATCGGGTGTTTTGATTACCAATTTCTCCAAGTTTCCAAATTTATGCACTCTTGATCTTGGTAGTAATAAGTTTAAAGGTTCTTTACCAATCTCACTTTCAAATTGTCATGAACTAAGAATCTTGAATCTTGCGAAGAATCTTGATCTTGGTTGAAGATGATGGTGAAGGTGGGTGGTTGCAAGTGGTGATTTAGGTGGGGGCCCACTTAAGTTTAAATTTATCTTTAAATGTTTTGTATATCAGTTTTTAATATAAAGGGTATTTAGCTAATGTCACACTCAGTAAACACCAAAAACTAACTCTTATCCGTGCCGGGGACTATTCGGGAATGAAAATTGAAAAGTTGGGGACTGTAGAGGTAATTTTAGAAAGTTAAGGAATAAAGGTGAAAAAGCCAAACCACAGGTACTATCCAGGAATTGAACTCTATATATTAACTTTATTGTGAATACAATACCTAAATGGACCAAATATTTGAATTTCATAAGTTGTGTTCTGTTATAACATTTTGTTAAAATGGCACATTTGAATTTTACAAGTTGTGTTATGCCATAACATTTTGTTAAAATGACACAATTTGTGTCAGTTTGACGGTTAATTACAAACTTAATTGTTGCTGATGAATTGCGTATTTCAATGTTAACTTAGTTATTGTTGATAATTTGCTTATGTCAGCAGTAGTAACTTAGTAAGTTAGTGTTAAACGGTCGGTTGATGTTGATGCCAAAGTTTCTCATAATCGCTTTGTTATTGTTGATCACACGATTACAATCGAATACAAACTTATTGCTCACTAGTACATCTACCATGCGTATCAGAAGCATGTTCCCAAAAATGAATACTTTTGTAATCAAATGTTTCTTTGTCGCGAGAAGTCTTGACCCATTAAGTCATATTAGTCTCCAACAATACGTGCATTTCACACCTCTTAACTCGTACGTATTTATATTATGATTTCCCTTTGTCCGTAAGTAAACTTCAATATCTAAAATGATGTGATGACACTAAAGTCACCAATAGTTAATACCAAGTTGGTATTCAAATTGTTAAGTTTATAATTTTTAATCTTGTGCAATTAGAATAAAAGATCATTATCATTATAAAATTCTTGTATTTGAATTTCCTTCTCACACAAACAAACCATGGTTAAGTTTGAAATCCTGGTTGTGGGTGGTGGTGTTAGAGCATTCGCATCTGAGTCTCTATCTCCATCTATATTATTAAACTAAAAGAAAAAATTTCTTTAAATTTTATTTATTTTAATAACCCCTCACATTCGATTCCAAATCTCTATTTGTATCTGTTGATACAGTTTTGTGTGGATGTGGCTCGGTTCGGTTCGGCTCAAGATCAACGTCGTGACATTCCTCCGTCGTGCGCCCTAGAGATCGACTCACGAAGCACGAAGCGCCACGAGATAACATCACCATGACATCATCATCATGATGTCATGATGATGTCACATGTATATCTTGAAATCTTTGCATGAAGTCTACAAGAATCAATGTTCGTCCATGAGAGTATATACATGAAGAATCAATATTCGTCAATGATTATTTACACACGAAGACTTATGAATGTTCGTCCATGATTGTCTATTGACGAAGAATGGTGGTGTTGTGCAATGATTGTTCACCACGAAGAATCCCACTCTTCGTGGTGATGAAAAGTTTGTTGGAATGATCCACGAAGATTCCCTTCTTCGTGGGCCTGCTGAATGTCCGTGAGCCCAGTAACCAATCTTCGTAGGGTTACTGGGTGTTGGGCCTATAAATACAGGCACTTATTTATCATTTAGTAAGAACACAGGGTAGAACACAGTGAGAGTATTCAGAGAGTTTGTGTGTTATCTTGTATCATCTCTGTAAACAAACTCCTTTTGTTGAATACATTTGAGCTTTAACGTTGAATCTTGTTTTGTGTTTGTGTTCTTTGTCTTGGTTACATACCCGCTTGGATTCCGCACTTGCGGGTGTGTTCGATAACAAGGAGAAGGTGTTCTAGATCCTCTTCTAGGGACCTACAAGTGGTATCAGAGCATTGACTCTTTGCCTTGTTAAAACCAAGTTTTGTTTGTGTGTTTTTAAACAAGTTCTTGAAGTTTTTCTGAAAGTTTATGAACTTTTGAAGGAAAATGGGTTTAAAAAAAATCTTTGAAAAGCCTTCTTGTTTTCTTAAAACTTTTACAAAAACCTCTTTAAAACACATGGAGACATGTTACAATTTGGTTTTTCTTAAAATTTCTTGCAAAATTTGAGTTCGTAAATCTTTCCGGTGGGTTGTTTTAACAGGAGTTTTCTGGTTTTTAAAAGGGAAACTTCACCAGCTTCTTTCTGTTGAAGAAGATAAGGTTTACCTAATTTAGATAAAGTTCACCAAATCTCACCAACCACTGCACGAAGATTTGTGTACACGAACAATCAGTTGGCGAAGAATCCGTTGGACGAAGAATCATTCTTCATGACAATAACTGCTCGTGGAGGTTAATCTCAACTCTTTGTGGACCAATTGTTCGTATCCATTATTGCTCACCACGAACATTATTGTTAACTGGTTTTAATCATTGTTCGTAGAACATTCTTAAATCAATTGTTCGTGGACCAATTTTGATTTTCGTAAAAAGTAGAATTTATATTAATTCTTCACATTTGATGAATTTAATTAGAATTCATAATATTTGAACATTTTTCTTTTCGTAAAAAGTGACCATTTGATTAGAATTAATAATCTTTGTGGACCAGCTACTGTACGTGAACAACTACTGTTTGAATGATTGGGCCTAATAATCTTCGTGGACTTTGCCATCTATTGTAAACAGTTGTTCGTAGTAAACATTGGGCCCATCAATTGTTCGTGAGCTGGGCTGGTTTATCATCGTTATTTCACAATTAAGGTGTTAGTTAGTTTGTAAGTTGGTATTTACAATCATCATGAGTACACACCTTTGGGGGTCAAGAATTTTAGGATCTCAATCATCATATGATCCTTCGCATCAAAGTAAACCGAATATGGCAACAGATATGTATGGTTGGAAAGCTGATCCTAATGTGGATATGTATACAAGCAAAGGTTTAGTGCCTTCATGGGCTTAGTCTCCCACACCCCCATCCTCATCAACTCCATCCCTAAAGAGTTTAATTGCGAAAATTTCTTATAAGCAAAAGGGTTCAGTACCATTTTCAAAAATCAAGCTTTGGGATAAATCTATTGTCGATTGTGATCCGACAATTCAGTTGGAGAACAATGGTCAAACAAGAACGGAGTTTTATGCTGAAATTGTCAAGAATGTCAGCAATGGTGAGTCCTCGGGAAATGATGGCAGTTCTGAACATGGCAGTAGTTCAGTTGAAGATGTTACAAGTTCAAGTGAGGATGGATCTGAATGTGAATGTTGGGATTGAACCCTACCAGAGGAACAGATGATGTAAAGCCAAAACCGGATCAGGGCAGTGGATCCATAATAAGCAGCTGTTTACATTAGACTTTCCCCTTGGAAGTGATTTGAAGAACATCTGATGGCCAAACCACTGTCCTGTACAACTGCCGCCTTGCAACTGCTGACCACACTAAAGTACTGATGAAGATTAAAGGCTGAAGCTCAATCTACTGACGGAATTCAAGCACTGCTGAAAGAGTTAAAGCACTGCCCATTCAAGGTCTGATCACCCTTTGAAGAAAGCACTGATGCTTAGACATCAGTGGTTGACTACATCAGTGTAATGAAGAATCAGTGTTTATACATCAGTAGTTAGTATGTAATCAGTGTCTGTATGATCAGTAGTTATAGATCAGTGCTTATAGGTTGTTAGGTTGTTAGATGTCACTTTCATGGTGACGTCAGCTGAGATACCTCAGTGGTTTGGTTTGCCTATAAATGTAACAGTACCCTGTACTGTTACATTTGATTGACTGAGCGAGTTCTTCTCCTCTAGTCCAATCCTTTCATCTTGTGTGCAACCAACCTTGGGGCATCAGGCTGAGGGGGAGCTTAGTATGTAAGCATATCTGTAATCTTTTGCTTTGATTTGTAAATCATTCGACTCTATGAGAAGCAATCGTTTATCATACTATGTTTTCCTTTGATTGTGTTTACAAAGTTTGTTATTCATTTCCGCTGCACTTTACACGTTTTCATATTCATTAATTGTTCAAATTATACAAACAAACACAATCATGAGAGCCTCCGATCCTAACAATTGGTATCAGAGCTCGGACAGTCAAATTCGATCTAACAATCAATTTGACATAACAGTTCGGCTCGAAATTCATTGATACCAAGGTTGGTTGCATTTAAGTTGAAAAACAGGGTATCGAGTAAATCATGTTCTAAGTGGTTATTCAAAAACTCTGTAAATCAACCAAGATGTCATAAGACACACAAAATTTCACACAACAAGCAAATTTATGCACAAAACACTCATGGTTTCTAGATCTGAAAAAAAATATCTGTTAAACTATGAGATTACTTCTTATTTTCTAAATTAATTTCGATTGTTGATGTGTAATTTGTGATATTTTTTATAAATACTAAAGTATGAACCTCAGATTAACAAAACCTATGTTCATAAAACATTGATGTTTTGCTAACACAAAAAGAGGGAAATTAAAAAGGGGGAGAAAAATGACTCTGATGAAAATCTCTCAGTAACTTCTGCTGAAACATCTGTCAAAGAAAAGGAAAAGGGAGGTGATGAAACCCTGAAAATTCAAGCAGATGATGAAGATACACAAATGAGGATCGTTCAAAGTTAAGTCATTTTAGCTGGTCTCAAAACCACTGCTGATATTAAAAGGGTAAGGGATGAGAGCAGAGCTTTGGTTGAGAAAAAGATAGTTCTGCAAAAAGGAAAAAGAAGAGGTTGGTACTTCAGTAAAGAAGAATCCTGTTAGAAAAACAAGGCAATCAACCACCACAGCTTCTAAAACTAAGCCAGTTACTACTTCAACCACAACTTCTGTTCCCACAAAATCACTTACACCTCCACCATTAACAACATCTGTCACCCAAACAACTGCCACCACTACTTCAATACATCACCATCAAAAACCACCTCATCACTACCATCATCTCCTGCTAAAAGGCAGAAGATAACAGATGTTACAACATCTGTTGTAATAACAACAGTGGTTAAAATACTAGTTGTATGCATGACATCAACAACTGTTAGTTAGTCACCCACTATCCAAACCACTGCCATCTCCACAAAATCAACCACCATCACTTCAACTACATCACCACCACAAACACCACCTGCTATCATCCTCTATTAAAGAAGGAAACAAAAGCAAATGGATGAAGAGACAGCTCAGGATAAAGCAGCAGAAGATTACATTATAAAAATGGTTCTTCAACAAATGCTAGCTGAAAATCCTGAGTCATTAAAGGTTGCAGACTCTGCCCATGCAGTCCTTACCAGGCCACTATCTCCAAACTCATCTGCTAATAAACATCTCCCAAGAAACCCACCAGGCTCAAAAATACAAAAGTGGGAAACTGACAAACAGACCTGCGTATTGACTTTGCTCAGGCCTGGTGGAGTAGTGGAGAAAATATCAAGGGAACAAGCTCTTGGCCTGAGTCTTGAAGATTTGCAGGATCTCCTTGATCTTCCACTTAGCAGGGATGATGAAGATACAGATGCCCTAGATTTTGAATTACAATTTAAAGGTCAGATAAGGGAGCTGTTGATGAGGCAATAAAGAATTCCACAAATAATGAAGGGTTTTGGCATCATCTGTTCCAGGGGGAGATTGTTGGGATTGAACCCTACCAGAGGAACAGATGATGTAAAGCCAAAACCGGATCAGGGCAGTGGATCCATAATAAGCAGCTGTTTACATTAGACTTTCCCCTTGGAAGTGATTTGAAGAACATCTGATGGCCAAACCACTGTCCTGTACAACTGCCACCTTGCAACTACTGACCACACTAAAGTACTGATGAAGATTAAAGGCTGAAGCTCAATCTACTGACGGAATTCAAGCACTGCTGAAGAGTTAAAGCACTGCCCATTCAAGGTCTGATCACCCTTTGAAGAAAGCACTGATGCTTAGACATCAGTGGTTGACTACATCAGTAGAATAAATATCAGTGTTTATACATCAGTAGTTAGTATGAAATCAGTGTTTGTATGATCAGTAGTTATAGATCAGTGTTTATAGGTTGTTAGTTTGTTAGATGTCGCTTTCATGGTGACGTCAGCTTTGATTCTCAGTGGTTTGGTTTGCCTATAAATGCAACAGTACCCTGTACTGTTACATTTGATTGACTGAGCGGGTTCTTCTCCTCATGTCTAATCCTTTCATCTTGTGTGCAACCAACCTTGGGGCATCAGGCTGAGGGGGAGTATAGTTTGTAAGCTTATTCTGTAATCTTTTGCTTTTGATTTGTAAATCATTCGACTCTATGAGAAGCAATTGTTTATCAAACTACTCTTTCCTTTGATTGTGTTTACAAAGTTTGTATCCATTTCCGCTGCACTTAAACTGTTCATATCTATTTGATTTGTTCAAAATATACAAACAAACACAAACATGAGAGCCTCCGATCCTAACAATTGGTATCAGAGCTCGGACAGTCAAATTCGATCTAACAATCAATTTGACATAACAGTTCGGCTCGAAATTCATTGATACCAAGGTTGGTTGCATTTAAGTTGAAAAACAGGGTATCGAGTAAATCATGTTCTAAGTGGTTATTCAAAAACTCTGTAAATCAACCAAGATGTCATAAGACACACAAAATTCACATAACAAGTGATATCATGCATAAATCACCAATAGTTTCAGATCTGGAAACTTGTCTGGTGACTTTGGTGTGATTATTATCTTTACAAAATTGATTTCAAATGTTACTATGAAGTTTGTGTTGTTTTCATCATAACTGCAGCTAAGGTGTTTACCTCATGGTTGACAAAAGCCTATGTGCGGACAAAAGCACTAGTGTCTTTGTTAACATAAAAAGAGGGAAATCAAAACTTTAGTAATTTGAATCTTATGTATTGAAAAACAGGTTGAGTGTCCTCTAAAAGGACCAAAATCAATTGTGTTAAGAATACATTAAGAAAATCAGCAGTCTAAATATCCAGATCATGAGTAATGTAAAATTTGGCATAAGCATGTGCAAAAATGACCAAATCTCTCAAAACATTGCTGAAAATGATTTTGGATTAAGTATTTTTTTTCCCTTGAAAACCTTCCAGTAAAAGTTTCAATACTTTTTTATGGAAAGGGTAAAAAGGGAAAGAAGAAAAATTACAAAAACTCAAAAGTGTGTTTATCTCAAAACTTTTGAAATCAAAAGAAAAGAGTATAAACATAAAACACTTAAGAGTCCAAAATTGGGTGAATAATGGTCTTCAAGCAACTATGTGCATTCATTTATTCAGGGAAATTCAGATATCTCATTATCACCATCAAAAGATGTTGGATATGATACTGTGTTATCACAGGACAAAATCATTTCCTTCATCTGAGCAGCAGATGTACAAAACAGCTGGTAAAGCTCACCCACTGATCCACCATCAGTTGCTGATAGAAGTCCATCAAAAATGGATAGAAATCACTTGACTGCTACCTCAACAATTGCTTGATCAAAGTAGCCCTTCACCTCTATTTCCAAGTCCACAACCACTGTTGATAAAAATCTACTAACAGTGGATAAAAATCAACACTGGTTATCACCAATTCCTTTTATTCCTCCACTTTCACCTTCAAACAGTTGTTGGATCATTAAAGTCACCAACAGTTGTTAGCTCAGATGACTCACATTTGCAGCCTCACCTTTTAAACCTCAATCCTTTTTAATCACATCCATTTTACCATACACTTGACAACATCATTGGAAGGGATTCTTATAAAAAGTTTATCCCAAAACCTTTGTCTTCTTCTTGACTTTCTACCATTCCATCAACAAGTCATGTGCCTTATAGCACTGAAAGACAGAAAGTTGGGTAGCTGTCATTTAAGAGGAGCTTCAGCAGTTCAGTGACAACAAGTTTGAAAACTTTGTGCCACAGCCAAAGGATGAGAATCTATTTGGCGAAAAGTGGGTCCTCAAAGAACATTGCATATGCTAGGAGCATGATTGACAAGTTTTATCAAACTCAAAACAAGTACAAACATCAAGGTGTTATTGACTGTGCACATGTAGCAGATATTTCCAACCACAGATTGAAGAATATTATGATGCTGCTGCTGTTGCTGAAAAGTCCAACTATTTGTAACTTCAAAATATGTTATTGAATTTTGGTATAGTTGCTCAAAAGATTGTTTGTATGCAGGGCAATCAAGTAGCTGAAATATATCATCAAAAGTTCAATATCTCATTAATTCACCATCATTCATTATCAGACATCACTTTGTGAGGGATTGCTATAAAAAGGTTTGATTTCATCTTTAACATGTCCATCCTAAAGATCAGGTGGTAGATGTACAAACTTAAAAATTGGATTCATCTACTGTTAAAAACTTGATCCCTATGATTGGAGTGCTAAACATGGATTAAAGCAAGCTTTCTTGTGTTCCATGTGTAAAATGCATAAAAATGTTTTTAGAAAAATAAAAAATAACCTTAAAAATAGTTTAAAATTGAATTTTTCAATAAATCCTCAAAGTCTGTTCAAAGCACTGATGGCATTAAAACTCTGTTAAATAGTAAAATCTATCCACTACCAAAGTGTATCCTCTGTTTGTGCAAAACACTGATTTACAACAGAGGTTACACGTGGACAGATGTTATTCAACAGTTGTGTGCATCAGATGCCATCATCACTTTTTCAAATAAATGGCCTTACACCTGAAAACATTTACAAGGCTATCAAAAATTTCCAAAACAAAAGCAGAGGTTTCTGAGCAGATTTTAGCAGCTACCACTGCTCCTCAGATATCTGCTGCTGAGCCCACTGCTCAAGGTGATCACAGTAGTAACACAACTGCTGTGAAACCCACACCTAAATCCACCAAAAGACCAAAACAAAAGAAAATTCAAAAGCCCCCCAAACCTCCAATAAAGGCAACTCTGGAAGATGAGATCCCCGAGCAACTGCCAGTGACAACACAAAAGACACTAGAAACCACTGCTGCTACTTCCTCACAGCAGATGGTAGAAAGATCTCAACACCAGCCTAAAACTCCTCCTGCTTCTTCACAAAAAGAACAGGTAGTAAGCATAGGGACACCATCTTATGAAGCAATGGATTCACTTGAATCTAACTTCCACAGCCCTTCTCCCGGGGTAAACCCTATTTCATCTCATATCCTCACTTCACAAATATCACCATCAATAATACCCTTGTTGCATGCAGTTGCTATAGCTCAGACACAAACCAGTTCCTCTCTATCACCTATCACTGAGAGTACACTCCTACAAGTGACTGGGTCTGATGCTTATACTTCTACTATCCCAGCAACAGTTGAGGAGGCTACACCCCTTGAGTTACAAGTAACTCTTGGTGGTAGTTCAAGTGAAGCAGCTACTACAAGTGCTGAACCCACTGGTTTTCACTTGGACAGTGGTTTCATCAATAAGACTTCCTTGAAGGCAATTTCTTCACTGAGAACTCTTGTGTATCTAGTCTTCACTGATTCACTAAAAAGCGGTTCTCATTATGAAGAAAGAAGTCCCCAGTACCAAGACAAAGGGGCAACAGTGGATGATTTTTGGGATACACTTCCTCAAATCAACCACTGTTACAACCACTGTTAGTGGGAAATCAGATGACCCCATTAAGTTGGGTGATGGTTTAATGTACCAAGAATTGACGGCTAGAATCGATAAACTAGATACATCTGTTGCATAAATCAAAGACATGCTGCAATAGTTGTTGAAAGCACAAACGGTACCATCCACTGCTGCACCATCTCCAACAGCTACTCCATCATCTGCTCCTACTCCAGATGAGCTGTGGAATTTATTTCAACCCCTGCACTATCTTCGAAAGAGTTGATGATGCCAAAAAGGGGGAGAAAAATGACTCTGAGGAAAATCTCTCAGTAACTTCTGCTGAAACATCTGTCAAAGAAAAAGAAAAGGGAGGTGATGAAACCCTGAAAATTCAAGCAGATGATGAAGATACACAAATGAGGATCGTTCAAAGTCAAGTCAATTCAGCTGGTCTCAAAACCACCGCTGATATTAAAAGGGTAAGGGATGAGAGCAGAGCTTTGGTTGAGAAAAAGTTAGTTATGCAAAAAGGAATATGAAGAGGTTGGTACTTCATTAAAGAAGAGTCCTGTTAGAAAAACAAGGCAATCAACCACCACAACTTCTAAAACTAAGCTAGTTACTACTTCAACCACAACTTCTGTTCCCACAAAATCACTTACACCTCCACAATTAACAACATATGTCACCCAAACAACTGCCACCAATACCACATCAACACACACCACCACCACAACCACTGCCATTCCTACTAAATCAACCACTGCCACATCTAAAACATCACCACCACCACAAACACCACCTGCTGCCATCCTTCATCAAAGAAGGAAACAAAGCAGATGGATGCAGAAATCTCAAAAGAAGAACAAGCTTGAGAAGAATATATCATGAAGATGGTTCTTCAGACACTTAGAGCAGAACTACATGAAACAGCAAAATCTTAAGCCACTGCTCAAAGTTGTCATCGCCAGGCCTCAATCTCCAAACTCATCATTCAAATAAATTTCTCCCAAGAAACCCATTGGATTCAAAAATACTAAAGTGGCTCTCTGATCAAAAGACCCACGTATTGACTTTGCTCAGATCCAATGGTGAAGTGAAGCAAATATCAAGGGAAACAGCACTTGGCCTGGGTGTTGAAGATTTGCAAGATCTCCTTGAGCTTACACTGTGCAGGGATGAGGATGATACAAGCCCCATTGGCTTTGAATTACAATTCAAAGGACAAGTTAGGGAACTTGTGATGAGTAAATAAAAATCCAGAATAATGAAGGGTTTTGGCATCATCTGTTCCAGGGGGAGATTGTTGGGATTGAACCCTACCAGAGGAACAGATGATGTAAAGCCAAAACCGGATCAGGGCAGTGGATCCATAATAAGCAGCTGTTTACATTAGACTTTCCCCTTGGAAGTGATTTGAAGAACATCTGATGGCCAAACCACTGTCCTGTACAACTGCCGCCTTGCAACTGCTGACCACACTAAAGTACTGATGAAGATTAAAGGCTGAAGCTCAATCTACTGACGGAATTCAAGCACTGCTGAAAGAGTTAAAGCACTGCCCATTCAAGGTCTGATCACCCTTTGAAGAAAGCACTGATGCTTAGACATCAGTGGTTGACTACATCAGTGTAATGAAGAATCAGTGTTTATACATCAGTAGTTAGTATGTAATCAGTGTCTGTATGATCAGTAGTTATAGATCAGTGCTTATAGGTTGTTAGGTTGTTAGATGTCACTTTCATGGTGACGTCAGCTGAGATACCTCAGTGGTTTGGTTTGCCTATAAATGTACCAGTACCCTGTACTGTTACATTTGATTGACTGAGCGAGTTCTTCTCCTCTAGTCCAATCCTTTCATCTTGTGTGCAACCAACCTTGGGGCATCAGGCTGAGGGGGAGCTTAGTGTGTAAGCATATCTGTAATCTTTTGCTTTGATTTGTAAATCATTCGACTCTATGAGAAGCAATCGTTTATCATACTATGTTTTCCTTTGATTGTGTTTACAAAGTTTGTTATTCATTTCCGCTGCACTTTACACGTTTTCATATTCATTAATTGTTCAAATTATACAAACAAACACAATCATGAGAGCCTCCGATCCTAACAATTGGTATCAGAGCTCGGACAGTCAAATTCGATCTAACAATCAATTTGACATAACAGTTCGGCTCGAAATTCATTGATACCAAGGTTGGTTGCATTTAAGTTGAAAAACAGGGTATCGAGTAAATCATGTTCTAAGTGGTTATTCAAAAACTCTGTAAATCAACCAAGATGTCATAAGACACACAAAATTTCACACAACAAGCAAATTTATGCACAAAACACTCATGGTTTCTAGATCTGAAAAAAAAATATCTGTTAAACTATGAGATTACTTCTTATTTTCTAAATTAATTTCGATTGTTGATGTGTAATTTGTGATATTTTTTATAAATACTAAAGTATGAACCTCAAATTAACAAAACCTATGTTCATAAAACATTGATGTTTTGCTAACACAAAAAGAGGGAAATTAAAAAGGGGGAGAAAAATGACTCTGATGAAAATCTCTCAGTAACTTCTGCTGAAACATCTGTCAAAGAAAAGGAAAAGGGAGGTGATGAAACCCTGAAAATTCAAGCAGATGATGAAGATACACAAATGAGGATCGTTCAAAGTTAAGTCATTTTAGCTGGTCTCAAAACCACTGCTGATATTAAAAGGGTAAGGGATGAGAGCAGAGCTTTGGTTGAGAAAAAGATAGTTCTGCAAAAAGGAAAAAGAAGAGGTTGGTACTTCAGTAAAGAAGAATCCTGTTAGAAAAACAAGGCAATCAACCACCACAGCTTCTAAAACTAAGCCAGTTACTACTTCAACCACAACTTCTGTTCCCACAAAATCACTTACACCTCCACCATTAACAACATCTGTCACCCAAACAACTGCCACCACTACTTCAATACATCACCATCAAAAACCACCTCATCACTACCATCATCTCCTGCTAAAAGGCAGAAGATAACAGATGTTACAACATCTGTTGTAATAACAACAGTGGTTAAAATACTAGTTGTATGCATGACATCAACAACTGTTAGTTAGTCACCCACTATCCAAACCACTGCCATCTCCACAAAATCAACCACCATCACTTCAACTACATCACCACCACAAACACCACCTGCTATCATCCTCTATTAAAGAAGGAAACAAAAGCAAATGGATGAAGAGACAGCTCAGGATAAAGCAGCAGAAGATTACATTATAAAAATGGTTCTTCAACAAATGCTAGCTGAAAATCCTGAGTCATTAAAGGTTGCAGACTCTGCCCATGCAGTCCTTACCAGGCCACTATCTCCAAACTCATCTGCTAATAAACATCTCCCAAGAAACCCACCAGGCTCAAAAATACAAAAGTGGGAAACTGACAAACAGACCTGCGTATTGACTTTGCTCAGGCCTGGTGGAATAGTGGAGAAAATATCAAGGGAACAAGCTCTTGGCCTGAGTCTTGAAGATTTGCAGGATCTCCTTGATCTTCCACTTAGCAGGGATGATGAAGATACAGATGCCCTAGATTTTGAATTACAATTTAAAGGTCAGATAAGGGAGCTGTTGATGAGGCAATAAAGAATTCCACAAATAATGAAGGGTTTTGGCATCATCTGTTCCAGGGGGAGATTGTTGGGATTGAACCCTACCAGAGGAACAGATGATGTAAAGCCAAAACCGGATCAGGGCAGTGGATCCATAATAAGCAGCTGTTTACATTAGACTTTCCCCTTGGAAGTGATTTGAAGAACATCTGATGGCCAAACCACTGTCCTGTACAACTGCCACCTTGCAACTACTGACCACACTAAAGTACTGATGAAGATTAAAGGCTGAAGCTCAATCTACTGACGGAATTCAAGCACTGCTGAAGAGTTAAAGCACTGCCCATTCAAGGTCTGATCACCCTTTGAAGAAAGCACTGATGCTTAGACATCAGTGGTTGACTACATCAGTAGAATAAATATCAGTGTTTATACATCAGTAGTTAGTATGAAATCAGTGTTTGTATGATCAGTAGTTATAGATCAGTGTTTATAGGTTGTTAGTTTGTTAGATGTCGCTTTCATGGTGACGTCAGCTTTGATTCTCAGTGGTTTGGTTTGCCTATAAATGCAACAGTACCCTGTACTGTTACATTTGATTGACTGAGCGGGTTCTTCTCCTCATGTCTAATCCTTTCATCTTGTGTGCAACCAACCTTGGGGCATCAGGCTGAGGGGGAGTATAGTTTGTAAGCTTATTCTGTAATCTTTTGCTTTTGATTTGTAAATCATTCGACTCTATGAGAAGCAATTGTTTATCAAACTACTCTTTCCTTTGATTGTGTTTACAAAGTTTGTATCCATTTCCGCTGCACTTAAACTGTTCATATCTATTTGATTTGTTCAAAATATACAAACAAACACAAACATGAGAGCCTCCGATCCTAACAATTGGTATCAGAGCTCGGACAGTCAAATTCGATCTAACAATCAATTTGACATAACAGTTCGGCTCGAAATTCATTGATACCAAGGTTGGTTGCATTTAAGTTGAAAAACAGGGTATCGAGTAAATCATGTTCTAAGTGGTTATTCAAAAACTCTGTAAATCAACCAAGATGTCATAAGACACACAAAATTCACATAACAAGTGATATCATGCATAAATCACCAATAGTTTCAGATCTGGAAACTTGTCTGGTGACTTTGGTGTGATTATTATCTTTACAAAATTGATTTCAAATGTTACTATGAAGTTTGTGTTGTTTTCATCATAACTGCAGCTAAGGTGTTTACCTCATGGTTGACAAAAGCCTATGTGCGGACAAAAGCACTAGTGTCTTTGTTAACATAAAAAGAGGGAAATCAAAACTTTAGTAATTTGAATCTTATGTATTGAAAAACAGGTTGAGTGTCCTCTAAAAGGACCAAAATCAATTGTGTTAAGAATACATTAAGAAAATCAGCAGTCTAAATATCCAGATCATGAGTAATGTAAAATTTGGCATAAGCATGTGCAAAAATGACCAAATCTCTCAAAACATTGCTGAAAATGATTTTGGATTAAGTATTTTTTTTCCCTTGAAAACCTTCCAGTAAAAGTTTCAATACTTTTTTATGGAAAGGGTAAAAAGGGAAAGAAGAAAAATTACAAAAACTCAAAAGTGTGTTTATCTCAAAACTTTTGAAATCAAAAGAAAAGAGTATAAACATAAAACACTTAAGAGTCCAAAATTGGGTGAATAATGGTCTTCAAGCAACTATGTGCATTCATTTATTCAGGGAAATTCAGATATCTCATTATCACCATCAAAAGATGTTGGATATGATACTGTGTTATCACAGGACAAAATCATTTCCTTCATCTGAGCAGCAGATGTACAAAACAGCTGGTAAAGCTCACCCACTGATCCACCATCAGTTGCTGATAGAAGTCCATCAAAAATGGATAGAAATCACTTGACTGCTACCTCAACAATTGCTTGATCAAAGTAGCCCTTCACCTCTATTTCCAAGTCCACAACCACTGTTGATAAAAATCTACTAACAGTGGATAAAAATCAACACTGGTTATCACCAATTCCTTTTATTCCTCCACTTTCACCTTCAAACAGTTGTTGGATCATTAAAGTCACCAACAGTTGTTAGCTCAGATGACTCACATTTGCAGCCTCACCTTTTAAACCTCAATCCTTTTTAATCACATCCATTTTACCATACACTTGACAACATCATTGGAAGGGATTCTTATAAAAAGTTTATCCCAAAACCTTTGTCTTCTTCTTGACTTTCTACCATTCCATCAACAAGTCATGTGCCTTATAGCACTGAAAGACAGAAAGTTGGGTAGCTGTCATTTAAGAGGAGCTTCAGCAGTTCAGTGACAACAAGTTTGAAAACTTTGTGCCACAGCCAAAGGATGAGAATCTATTTGGCGAAAAGTGGGTCCTCAAAGAACATTGCATATGCTAGGAGCATGATTGACAAGTTTTATCAAACTCAAAACAAGTACAAACATCAAGGTGTTATTGACTGTGCACATGTAGCAGATATTTCCAACCACAGATTGAAGAATATTATGATGCTGCTGCTGTTGCTGAAAAGTCCAACTATTTGTAACTTCAAAATATGTTATTGAATTTTGGTATAGTTGCTCAAAAGATTGTTTGTATGCAGGGCAATCAAGTAGCTGAAATATATCATCAAAAGTTCAATATCTCATTAATTCACCATCATTCATTATCAGACATCACTTTGTGAGGGATTGCTATAAAAAGGTTTGATTTCATCTTTAACATGTCCATCCTAAAGATCAGGTGGTAGATGTACAAACTTAAAAATTGGATTCATCTACTGTTAAAAACTTGATCCCTATGATTGGAGTGCTAAACATGGATTAAAGCAAGCTTTCTTGTGTTCCATGTGTAAAATGCATAAAAATGTTTTTAGAAAAATAAAAAATAACCTTAAAAATAGTTTAAAATTGAATTTTTCAATAAATCCTCAAAGTCTGTTCAAAGCACTGATGGCATTAAAACTCTGTTAAATAGTAAAATCTATCCACTACCAAAGTGTATCCTCTGTTTGTGCAAAACACTGATTTACAACAGAGGTTACACGTGGACAGATGTTATTCAACAGTTGTGTGCATCAGATGCCATCATCACTTTTTCAAATAAATGGCCTTACACCTGAAAACATTTACAAGGCTATCAAAAATTTCCAAAACAAAAGCAGAGGTTTCTGAGCAGATTTTAGCAGCTACCACTGCTCCTCAGATATCTGCTGCTGAGCCCACTGCTCAAGGTGATCACAGTAGTAACACAACTGCTGTGAAACCCACACCTAAATCCACCAAAAGACCAAAACAAAAGAAAATTCAAAAGCCCCCCAAACCTCCAATAAAGGCAACTCTGGAAGATGAGATCCCCGAGCAACTGCCAGTGACAACACAAAAGACACTAGAAACCACTGCTGCTACTTCCTCACAGCAGATGGTAGAAAGATCTCAACACCAGCCTAAAACTCCTCCTGCTTCTTCACAAAAAGAACAGGTAGTAAGCATAGGGACACCATCTTATGAAGCAATGGATTCACTTGAATCTAACTTCCACAGCCCTTCTCCCGGGGTAAACCCTATTTCATCTCATATCCTCACTTCACAAATATCACCATCAATAATACCCTTGTTGCATGCAGTTGCTATAGCTCAGACACAAACCAGTTCCTCTCTATCACCTATCACTGAGAGTACACTCCTACAAGTGACTGGGTCTGATGCTTATACTTCTACTATCCCAGCAACAGTTGAGGAGGCTACACCCCTTGAGTTACAAGTAACTCTTGGTGGTAGTTCAAGTGAAGCAGCTACTACAAGTGCTGAACCCACTGGTTTTCACTTGGACAGTGGTTTCATCAATAAGACTTCCTTGAAGGCAATTTCTTCACTGAGAACTCTTGTGTATCTAGTCTTCACTGATTCACTAAAAAGCGGTTCTCATTATGAAGAAAGAAGTCCCCAGTACCAAGACAAAGGGGCAACAGTGGATGATTTTTGGGATACACTTCCTCAAATCAACCACTGTTACAACCACTGTTAGTGGGAAATCAGATGACCCCATTAAGTTGGGTGATGGTTTAATGTACCAAGAATTGACGGCTAGAATCGATAAACTAGATACATCTGTTGCATAAATCAAAGACATGCTGCAATAGTTGTTGAAAGCACAAACGGTACCATCCACTGCTGCACCATCTCCAACAGCTACTCCATCATCTGCTCCTACTCCAGATGAGCTGTGGAATTTATTTCAACCCCTGCACTATCTTCGAAAGAGTTGATGATGCCAAAAAGGGGGAGAAAAATGACTCTGAGGAAAATCTCTCAGTAACTTCTGCTGAAACATCTGTCAAAGAAAAAGAAAAGGGAGGTGATGAAACCCTGAAAATTCAAGCAGATGATGAAGATACACAAATGAGGATCGTTCAAAGTCAAGTCAATTCAGCTGGTCTCAAAACCACCGCTGATATTAAAAGGGTAAGGGATGAGAGCAGAGCTTTGGTTGAGAAAAAGTTAGTTATGCAAAAAGGAATATGAAGAGGTTGGTACTTCATTAAAGAAGAGTCCTGTTAGAAAAACAAGGCAATCAACCACCACAACTTCTAAAACTAAGCTAGTTACTACTTCAACCACAACTTCTGTTCCCACAAAATCACTTACACCTCCACAATTAACAACATATGTCACCCAAACAACTGCCACCAATACCACATCAACACACACCACCACCACAACCACTGCCATTCCTACTAAATCAACCACTGCCACATCTAAAACATCACCACCACCACAAACACCACCTGCTGCCATCCTTCATCAAAGAAGGAAACAAAGCAGATGGATGCAGAAATCTCAAAAGAAGAACAAGCTTGAGAAGAATATATCATGAAGATGGTTCTTCAGACACTTAGAGCAGAACTACATGAAACAGCAAAATCTTAAGCCACTGCTCAAAGTTGTCATCGCCAGGCCTCAATCTCCAAACTCATCATTCAAATAAATTTCTCCCAAGAAACCCATTGGATTCAAAAATACTAAAGTGGCTCTCTGATCAAAAGACCCACGTATTGACTTTGCTCAGATCCAATGGTGAAGTGAAGCAAATATCAAGGGAAACAGCACTTGGCCTGGGTGTTGAAGATTTGCAAGATCTCCTTGAGCTTACACTGTGCAGGGATGAGGATGATACAAGCCCCATTGGCTTTGAATTACAATTCAAAGGACAAGTTAGGGAACTTGTGATGAGTAAATAAAAATCCAGAATAATGAAGGGTTTTGGCATCATCTGTTCCAGGGGGAGATTGTTGGGATTGAACCCTACCAGAGGAACAGATGATGTAAAGCCAAAACCGGATCAGGGCAGTGGATCCATAATAAGCAGCTGTTTACATTAGACTTTCCCCTTGGAAGTGATTTGAAGAACATCTGATGGCCAAACCACTGTCCTGTACAACTGCCGCCTTGCAACTGCTGACCACACTAAAGTACTGATGAAGATTAAAGGCTGAAGCTCAATCTACTGACGGAATTCAAGCACTGCTGAAAGAGTTAAAGCACTGCCCATTCAAGGTCTGATCACCCTTTGAAGAAAGCACTGATGCTTAGACATCAGTGATTGACTACATCAGTGTAATGAAGAATCAGTGTTTATACATCAGTAGTTAGTATGTAATCAGTGTCTGTATGATCAGTAGTTATAGATCAGTGCTTATAGGTTGTTAGGTTGTTAGATGTCACTTTCATGGTGACGTCAGCTGAGATACCTCAGTGGTTTGGTTTGCCTATAAATGTAACAGTACCCTGTACTGTTACATTTGATTGACTGAGCGAGTTCTTCTCCTCTAGTCCAATCCTTTCATCTTGTGTGCAACCAACCTTGGGGCATCAGGCTGAGGGGGAGCTTAGTATGTAAGCATATCTGTAATCTTTTGCTTTGATTTGTAAATCATTCGACTCTATGAGAAGCAATCGTTTATCATACTATGTTTTCCTTTGATTGTGTTTACAAAGTTTGTTATTCATTTCCGCTGCACTTTACACGTTTTCATATTCATTAATTGTTCAAATTATACAAACAAACACAATCATGAGAGCCTCCGATCCTAACAGTGAATCATCGAGGGATGATGTTGATTCTGATGCAAATTAGTCAATATCTAAGAGTGAATCCAGTCAGGTATGTGTCGATAAACCAAGTTCTGATAGGTGCGATAGTTGTGTTAAATTAAGTGCTAAATTGTCTGATTTGCAAAGCAAATTATCTATCTTGCAAAGCAAATATGACGATTTGCAAAGCAAGTACGACGTGACATTTATCCACAATCAAAGTTTGATCGTGGATCTTTCGAAATGCATAGAGGCCAACATGTTTCATAAAATTCATGAAAAGGAGTTTAAAAAGGTAATTGACACATTAAAAGAAGATAATTCCGAGCTAAAGAAAATGGTTTCAAGAAAAAAAAACTGCAATAAACAATTACATCAATAGGCTCGAGGAAACACAAAAAGAATTGGCATGTGTTAAGTGTGAAAGTGAGGCGATCCAGCTTAAGTTAGATAGTTATTCAAACTCGAGGTATGTGTTGGATCACATCATTGACATACAGAAAAAGAAAGAAGATGTCACGTGCATTGGATATAAGAAGTGTCCTCCACCTGTTAGACGCAAGTATACCGCTATGCCTGATGAGGAGAATAAGCCTCACTTTGAGCCATCAGTTCCATTAGACGTTGAGGAATTCACAACTGGACTTGGTTACAAAAAGGAAGTATCATCAGATTCGGATGTGTCAGCAGATACGAAAGTATCAACTGCTGAACAAAATCAGGATCCTCCAGTAATTGTTGAGGATGCTGATTCTTCAGATGATGAATCCAATGATACTGACTCAGCACAGTCTGATGCGGTAATCAAAGTAGAGGACATACCTCTCGAGAATCACATTCTTTGTGATCCACCTGCAAAACCGTATGTGACTGCTACAACCAAACCAAATGAACTTTCTACTGAGAGTTGTGATAGCGTGAATTTGCTTTATACGTTGATTGGATCTGATAAAATATATTCAGACAAGGATTTCCCAATCAAGAATGTCAATCAATCCTTGATTGACAAAGTTTTCGAAGATTCTACTAGTAAGTTTTTGAAAAAGCCGAGCCCAGGAGTTGTAGGAACCCAGTGTGCTCCTATCCCAAAATCCGAAGTTAGAAAGAAATATGGGAATAAAAAATTGCACCCACAAAACAATCAACAAAAGCAAAATCACGCTACCCAAGGAAAGAGAAAAGGCAAACAAAGCCAAAACCAGAAGAAGGTTCAGAAGGTGAACTTTGAGAAATCCCGAGGGACGGATAAAATTGAATCTTTTGAAAACAAATCCAACACAGATTTTGTTATGCAAAAGAAAATTTTGAAAAGAAACAGTCAAAACAACTATACACAGCACACAAATTGTTGTGATGTAGGACCAAGTACCTCAAGATCACGAAGTTCATCATCAAGCTCCTACAGTTATGATACTCCGAGGTTTGTTGAGCGGAGATCATGTTTTGAATGCGGTGAGTATGGGCACATTGTCAGAAACTGTCCATATCACACCAAGGGAAAGGCAAAAGTTGATGCCCCCCGTGATAACTGTTACCATAAAAGATCTGTTTCACCAAAACTGGACCCTCGTCTTGTTAGACAACGGGAAATGAAACAGAAAAAGAAACAAAGAAAAGAAATTGAAAAGGTTTTAAAACCAGAGGTTATCCGAACACAGTCTGTTAAGTTTGAAGTTAAAAATGAAAAACAAAAACAGATTTGGAAACCAAAACCAGTAACTGTTTCAGGGGGAGCTACATGAATTCCGAATCATCGGGAAATGGATGTCACAATTCTTGATGATGACGGATGACCCAAGTCTGTGAAGGCTTTGGTCCCCCTCTCCAACTAATCTCTGAATGAGTGTGCAGGATGTTCCAGAAGGACCTATTGATAGTCTTAGGATTGTTGATAGTGGAGCGTCCATGCACAAGATCGGCGACATAAGGCTTCGAAACATTGTTACATCTAGGAGAATATTGTTGCCATTGTTGGAGAGGGAAAAAGAAAAGATGACAAAAATGTCAGATGATGGAATGATGGAGAAAGAATGATGATGAATGAAGTTGATAACTTCGGCAAGAAAATTCATGAGCATCAAATTGTTTGTTTAAGGTTTTGATCGGGTCCACATGATAGATTCAAATGAAATGTTCGCGCCTGCAGCACGTCTGAAGCTTTTCGAAGATTCATGCCTTTTTCTTCCACAAGAAGTTCAAAGTCCACAAGATGAACGTGTAGGGTACTTTTCTCTTCAGTGTGATTGAAGAAAATGTGTTTGTTGAACAAACCAACCGGGTGTGCGGATACCTTGGAGTGGATTGAACAACCGCATACTACTTCTAAAGGAGAAAGACAAAGACCTTTGCTGGTACAAAAGCATGTGGAAGACATCATGTATGGACCGTCCCATGATGATGTGTACAAGCTTTCCCACATGCTCCATTTGCTACTTACCAGCCGGACCCGAATGTTTATCATCTTGTTACTGTGAAGAGATTTCTCGGTTAATTGAAGTAGCTGCAAAATCGACCTTGAAGTCCACACCGAGTGGATATCCAGTTTGGGAGAGCACTCAGATTCCTGCCAATGCACGAAGTAGTAGCAGGATTACGGTTTTGATTTTCTAATTTCTCCTATCCTTGTCGATATTTAAGCTGCTTTATGAATTACTAATATCTCGTACAGCACTCCTTGACCAAACACATTAATCTCAAATATCACCTCACCCATGATCATTTCAATATGAAACTCGTTAATGTTGTTTTGGTCCACACTGATTACCGACATGCCAACTGTTTTTTTTTTCCAAAATTCGATAAATCATTTTTTATTAAATTAATTTTGGTAAACGGCATCGAGGTAAAACAAGAGTAAACCAACATCGGAAAATCATTTTTGTAAATATTTGTTTGTGTTTTCTTAATTTCTCGTACTTTTTGCATTTTAGGGGGAGTAAAAATGAAAAATACAAAACATTAAAAAAATTTGAAAATACAAAAACATCGAAAAATTTCAAAAACACAAAAACAATATAAAAACAAAAATGAGTTTCCTGGTGAGAAAAAGAGAAAATGATAGTACATCAGTGGTCTGTCGAAACCTCTTTGAACCTCAAATGAAAAACGATAAGCAACTCTATATAAGATGAATCGGGAGGCTCTCAATCATTTTAAAGTGTGCAAGGTGATATAAACCTAAATCAGCTGAAGACTGTGTGGGAACCGCTCATTGGCATATGGTCTTGGTACCGAAATTTTGTTTGATAGATTGCCGAGGTTCTAAGATAAGTGGTCTTTATGCTGTTTATCATCTGGGTATCATGGTTGTTTCTTTTACCGAAAACAACGGGGACGCAAGTCTAGAACTTCCATGATACCATACATACGTGTAAATATCATTCAAACATGTATATAATACATGATCCATACGACCTCAATAAGTGATAAACAATCACATGTCCCAATCAATAAGTGATAAAATATCACAGTTTATCCGGGAGTCAAGTTCGTCTCTTTGTCGGTACGATGGTACTAACCTGTTCACGGACTTGCTCTTGTGGCCTGCATGCGTCGAATATCAAGTTCCTCATCAATAAGTGACTTAATCACATAGGGCTTGTATTCACCCAAAAAATAAGTGAGTATCTCATATCATATACGTTGAAAACAGATGATAAATGGTATACTCACCAGTAAGATGAACTCTCATGCATACCTTGATACGGGAATATGTCGTGTGTGGATGAACACCGGTCGGTAAGTACAATCATACCTTAACGTATCCCCAAACCACGAGTACATCTGATAAGTTGAGCTTAAGTGGACAACAATACCGATAATCGTTATAGGATGGTTATCTTAATATTACCTAACTGAACAACAAGAGCGCTTTGGCATGACCGTACACTGATATGATTCTCTTACCCTCGAAACTCACAAAAAGAATGTCTGTAAATATTTATTTACTACTTTCAGTTTCCATATCTCTGTATATATTTATTCACTGCTTTCTGTCTTTAAATTTGAAATATTCAAAAATACCAAAAAGATTTTAGGTGTGTTTTAATATAAACCTTATAAAAACCAAAAAGATTTTTCTTTTATCTTATTTTGATTGCCCGATGTTGGAACTCGAGTCTATCCTACCTAAAATCCTGATTGTAAGCCGAAAAACAATTACATATTCATAAACGGTCGAAATTAACAAGTTTTGAAAGTTAAAATCTAAAATTGATCAATTTTTAAACTTTCAAACAGTTGTGGGTCGGTGTTTGATTGAGAGTTGGTCATATGTGTGTCGTTTATTTATGTTGACTATATTTCAAGCGGTTGTTCTCATTACTCGTTTAGCTTTCTTGTATGTGCAGATGCAACATCCAAACTAGCTAAAGGTGAAGAGAACGCGTTAGATGAAAAGCTTTGGAATGAAGAGACGACATGGATGCAATCAAAGGATCAAGATGATCGAGTTGCAGCTGACCATTCATCAACACCAAAAGGATCTGAAGTATTGAAGATCAAAAGATTCACGAGCATCGTTCAAGGGGGAGTTTGTTGATACACTCCCTGTTTGTGAAATGTGAAGACGTTGAAGATCCTACAACATGAAGAGTGAACCTTCACCAGCAACATCCAAGGGGAGTTTGTTGATACAGTTTTGTGTGGATGTGGCTCGGTTCGGGTCGGCTCAAAACCGACGTCGCGACATTCCTCCATCATGCGCCCCAGAGATCGACTCACGAAACACGAAGCGCCGCGAGCTAACATCACCCTGACATCATCATCATGATGTCATGATGATGTCACGTGTATATCTTGAAATCTTTGCATGAAGTCTACAAGAATCAATGTTCGTCCATGAGAGTATACACATGAAGAATCAATGTTCGTCAATGATTATTTATACACAAAGACTTATGAGTGTTCGTCCATCAACAAAGACTTATGAGTGTTCATCCATCATTGTCTATTGACGAAGAATGGTGGTGTTGTTCAATGATTGTTCACCACGAAGAATCCCACTCTTCGTGCTGATGAAAAGTCCGTTGGAATGATCCACGAAGATTCCCTTCTTCGTTGGCCTGCTGAATGTTCGTGAGCCTAATAACCAATCTTCTTAGGGTTACTGGGTGTTGGGCCTATAAATACAGGCACTTGTTTATCATTTAGTAAGAACACAGGGTAGAACACAGTGAGAGTATTCAGAGATTTTGTGTTTTATCTTGTATCATCTCTGTAAGCAAACTTCTTTGGTTGAATACATTTGAGCTTTAACATTGAATCTTGTTTTTGTGTTTGTGTTCTTTGTCTTGGTTGCATAGCCGCTTGGATTCCGCACTTGCGGGTGTGTTCGATAACCCGAAGAAGATGTTCTAGATCCTCCTCTAGGGACCTAAAGTATCTTACTCACTTACACTTAATTAATTGTTTTGTTGCAGTATTTACACACAAGTATATATATTAATGAATAGTCACCCTTTTTATAAATAGTTTCACAATGTTATGAATATATTTATTGTTAATGTGGTTATCAACACCAAAAATAGATTAGCTTTCTCTCCAAGTTTTGTATACCTATATATACCACTATTGTATCTCATTGTAAATCATACCTATTAATGAAAAAGCAATCCCTTTCTCCCTTCATCTATGTTATATTGTTTTGCTATTAGGCTAGTTTCACAACACGTTATCAGCACGAGTTGCTTTGAAGTTTGACCACGTTATCACAATGCGTAGCAAGCAAATTTTCATCGAAGTGTTCCATCAAACTATCCTACAAGTAAGTTTTATTCTAATTTCTAATACATACATGAGATTTATTGTTTGTTAAATTTTGCACTTATTCGTATAAATTTATTGAATGATTTGTTAACCTTTTTAATCTTATCATCCAAAAGCCATAATAGATATCACCGGTGAATCGTAAATAAATCTTTTTTTTTTATCATAATCAAAACTTGAAATCAATGAGAGTTTATTCTATTATATCAAATAAATTACCTTTATGCATCTCAAACTTTCTTGTTAAATATATGTAATCATGGATCTGACTGTTTACAGATAATGCAACATAAAGTGATTTTTTTTGTATTGAACGGGTTCATTATTAATTTTTGTTTAGTATGCGGGAGTATGGTGCCAACCGGATCTTTATTGATAGATTTTATAAAAACTATCAAATTGATATTGTGTATCAATTTTGATTTTTAAATTCCAACAGACTTGTTAATGAGAAAAAAATGTTTTGCTTATATTATTTCTACGATGAACGACATGTTTGATGAAGCTTTATCCATTTTATTAAATAACTATATTATATGAGAATGAGTTATTGTTTGTATTTCTTTGTTAAAATAATACATTTAATAAAATAATAAGAGATATTTAGATATATGTGGCCACAAGTTCCGGTATTGTAATATATGTTAGCTGTAGGAAAGGCTATTTATTTTAAATATCCTTGGTGATTTATTTTAAATGTTGGCGATAGGAAAGGTTATTTATTTTGAATATCCTTCGTGATTTATTTTGAATCCAAATATTATTTATTTACTAGACATATGAATGAATTATTTCTAAGAGATAAGAATAGACTTTCATGAATAGTTAAATATTATTCCCCCACATCATATAAAATAAATGTTATACTTTATTAAATTAAACAAGAGTAAAATGCCTGGATAGTCCCTGTGGTTTTGTAAAATAACACCTATAGTCCCCAACTTTTGGAAATTACACCGGTGCTCCCTGTGGTTTGACTAGTTGTTACTCGGATAGTCTCTGGAGTGGATGTAGGTTAGTTTTCTCAGTTAAAGGGCTGTGAAATGACAAAAATACCCTTAATGATAAAACAAAATAAACTAATTAAGTATTTAATAAGTATATTTATATCTTCTGGGACCCATTTATTGTAATATAAATATTTTATATATTATATAATCTAACCCCAGCAGATCTTCTTCAACAAATAGCCTACAACCACCATCCACCGTCTGTCCACCCTGACACCCTCCCTCCCTCTTTCCCTTTCTTCTCCGGTTCCCCACCATCGCCGCACCCAAAATGCGATCATGTTCAGATCTGGACATTGAGGGAGAGTTCAGATCTTCTTCAACCGTCTACCCTCCCTCCTTCCCTTTCTTCTCCGGTTCCCCACCTTCGCCGCAGCCCAACTCCAAGCATATCTTCTTGAAATGTGTTTCACACCAACATCGGAGCAGAGTTCAGATCTGGACATTGATGCATATGCGTACTGTATATTCTCACGGCACGACGACACCGGAGACACCGTATACGATGACGGAAGTTACAGAGGACTTGACCATGAAGTGATTTATGAGCTCTGTTGAAAGATCCAAATTATGAGAGTGATGATGTGTCTTGTTTTAGAGGTTTAGTGTTGGACATCTCGTATACGTTTGTGTTTTTGAGATTTTATATTAAGTTACACCATGAAAAGTAGTATAATTTGAAAGTGATGATGTGTTACTATAGATTTGTTCTTAGTTAACTGTTCTTATACGATTAAATAAGGTTTTCAAAATTGTGTCAAAGTGATGAAACATAATTTTTGAAAAGGTCAAACTTTCCATAGAAAGTTTAGGATCAATTGAATAAATATCTTACATCTTTGCCTTGTTTCAGTTTATCTACAAACAGGTCCAATCGAGGAGTACATGATTTGTCCAACATTTCAGTTATTTGTTATTGTTATATTTTGTTCACCGTCTATTTCAGATTGGTTGTTTATGATTGGTCGGAGCTAGTGTAGATGGCATTGGGTTGGTGAGCGGTGGTGGTGAAGGAGTTTTTGGCCAAACATGGTGGAAGATGGATGAAGTCAAGATGATGGTGGTTGAGGGTGGGTCCCACAAAGATTGTTGGAGAGGATGATTGGGTAGTTGAGTGGGGTTTATTTGAATTGTCAAAGCAGACTCATAATTGAATATTTTATTGAAGAAAAGGGTAATTTAGTCATTTTATACTAACCTAACCGACAAAACTAACGGACATCCACTCCAGGGACTATCCGAGTAACAAACTGTCAAACCACAGGGAGCACCGGTGTAATTTCCAAAAGTTTGGGACTATAGGTGTTATTCTACAAAACCACAGGGACTATCCGTGCACTTTACTCATTAAACAAAGAGCATTAAGTTTAATTGATAGTTACAATCGCTTACAACCTCTGTTTTGATACATTATTGTGATATGCTATACGATTGTTTGCATGTAAATATGTGGTCAAAATTGTGATAATATGTGCATGTATATTCAACAAATTAAGGGTGATTTATAATTTAAAAAAAGGGTTATATATAATATACTATTGAGTAGTATTCTTATAAAGAATATATAATTTATAAAAATAATATGATTTGCAAATAAAGTTGCGTTTTAATATCATGTTAAGATATATGATTTCCATGTCTTTAGTTATGTTTTGCTATTATTAAAATGTATAATTACAAGGTGCCTTTTATCTTTATGAAACGATAATATTTTTCAAAGTTATTGTTTGTTTGATGTTTCAAAATAGAATAACAGTATGTGAGATATTTTTGTCATTGGATATATTATCATGATATGTTATTATATATACCATATGTGTTTGCTTATAAGTGATGAAAAAGGTTTATTTTTTCATAAAGGCCTAAAGACTTGTTCTAACTCGTATTTATATGGTGACATGCTATGAACTCATGTAGTGTACGATTTAATGCTATTGTTACCTTTTATTCTATATGCTTTGTTAGGATAAAGCATAAATCATAGATATTTGTAATGAGTGAAAATTATTATCACTCGTTTTATAAGTTACCCTAACTTGATATATACATTGTATTCTATAGCTATTATTTACTTATAGCTAGTATTAAATAAAATAATCAAAGTTTGGTTTGTTATCACCATCATGAAAAGTCTCATACTCCCAAATCTCATTATCAAGTTATAAAAGGTCGTAAGATCTTAGGCTGATAAATCTTATATGACTTGGGCATTTAATTACTTCTCAATTTGTGTTAATCAAAGAGAAGGTTATTTACAAAGAAAAAATTGTTTTGTCACACTTGAGACATATGCTCTCGAAGTAGCAATATCATTATGAGAGTTATGAAAATGTGATTATATAACGATCATCGAAAATGTCGTGATCATGGACATACTTGAGAAATTTTTAATGATGGTCATAATAAGATTGAGTGATTGACCATCAGAATGTTAAGACAGCCAAGTTAATAACGAGATCGACTATCAGAACTGTAATAATAGTCATAATGAGATTGACCATTAGAAGTGGTAAATTATGGGAGTAATTATATGAAGATAATATTCGGAGAGGATGAAAATTGACGTGACAGTTTGAAATGATAGTTAATTGTTCTCTCGTATCATTCGTTTTGTATTACATACAGGCAAGTAATACACATACGATCATAAACCAAAAATTTATGGATCATAATTATTTAATTAGTTGGCATGACCGGTTAGACCACACCGTGCTAATGATGATGTGAAACGTATTGAAGAACTAGAAGATTCTTCAAGTTGGTAATTAGAATACATTATTTGCTCTCAAGGGAAATTCATTATTTACCAACCAAAGTAGGGTGAGAATCCCTAAATATTTTGGAACTGATTAAAGGATATTATCCAAACATGATACCATTTAGTGTTTTAAATCGATGCATCGTCTAAATGGTTATCAAATCCACAACCTAAAGTTTGTATAATTATGGCTTAGCTAATGTGATCACAAGCATATTATTCCAGATTGACATATTTATTTCGGTTGTAATAGTGAATTGGATTCCCAAGTTATTGATCATCATTGGAATACATGTTTTGTTGAGACAATCGCTAAACGTCTATGATTATATGTTATGGACATGTTATTTTACATGAAACATTAATTCACATCAAGCCAACAAGTCGTAATACTTTCTCCCCGTGTCGTTGGTTTTTGGTCAGGAACCAAAGATGTCCCATCAAAGATTTTGGTTGTGCGACATATATTGAAATTGATCCACCACGATGCACAAAAATGGGACCTTAAAAAGTGGTTGAGAATATGTGATAATGAATAGAGCCATTGACTAGATATTTAATTATGGCTCAATTATTTGATATCCATATAAATGGATTACATTCCCAACATCATGGGGAGATAAAAAGCAGTTGGAAAAGAAATGAGTTGGTATGAATTATCATTGATCCTCAAAAACTAAAAGTGTGAACCAGAAGTTCAGATAATAACTCATTTACAAAGATTAGCGAATCTATTACCAGACACATTCACTGACCTTAAAGAGGTGATTTATATCACATATGCCAACTGTTAATGCTCCAATTAAGATGAGTGTCCCAAAAGGACAACCACATTTTTGTGATGGGTCTATTGCATGTCTAATGCGTGGTAGACTAATCGATTCCAATAATAAAATTCCTCGAAAGTTGGAGCAAGTAATTAAGATGGTCAAGTCGGGGTTATATTAATAGGGTCTTCTAAAGAGACATTAGACATAATGGTTCTACAAGAACCTCAGGTACCTGAAAATAAAGAGATCTCATTATATTGTATCATGTCTATGAAATGTATGGAATCGAAACAAAATCGACGTCGTTATACTTTTGTATATAATATAGCGCTTGAAATGACGAGGATCTAAATTTAAGATCTGCCTATGAGAAATGATTGGCCAAAATGGAAAGACGCAAATGAGGCAAAGTTGAATTCTCTATTAAAAATGGAAAGTTTTTGGACCAACAGTCCGTACAACTGAAGTTGTAAAACATATCGGATACAAATGGGTCTTTTATGTGAATCATGAATTGAAATCAAATTAAGCGATATAAGGCAAAATTTGTGGCACAAGAATTTTTGCAAAGACCTATGATTGATTATAAGGAGACGTGTTCTCCAATGGTGGTTACATTGACTTTCCAATATTTAGTCTGGTAATATATAAGAAGAGAATTGATGTGCGTCTTATGAATGTTATGTATCACCTAATACTAAAAATTTACATGAAAGTCCCTAAAGAATTTAAATTATCAAAATCATGTAAAGTAAGTTCTCGAGAATAGCATGAGTATTGTATGCATATTCGGATCCGAATACATTATATATGTTGTATTTCTTATCGAATTCAATATAACTGGAACTCCGCATGAGTATCCTAAACCAATTGAGTGCTTAGAAGGTTAACTGAAACATCTAATGGATGTAATTCTTGTGCACCAATAAACATACATAGAAAACTTGTACCCAGTGATTGTGATATCTTAATAAATAGTGTACACGCATGGTACAATATGGATTTTGGAGATAAAAGCAAGTGTTCATGACATTTTGCATATGATATAGATAATTATGTGTTATATGGGTAAGTTTATGTAGCAAAACACATGAAGAGTGAATGCACATGCATTGTTGGATAAGATGGGCAGAATTCCCTCATGGATTGATAATGCCAGAAGCATTGATATAAAAAACCTCAAGAATGTAGTATATGAAGATGGCAAAATACGTATGGCTAAAATAGTTGGGTCGAGTGTTGTACAACTCGAGATATTCGCATAAAGAGGGATATAAGTTTGATTTAATTAGCCATGTTTTATCAAAATTTTACTTTTAAAAGTTCACTATAATCGCAGTTTACAGTGATGATGTTTACACATCGTCGAGAGAAACTGTTGAGCTTTAGAGGGAGATTTTTTTAATGACCTTGGCACAATCTAATTATTACTCGAACAACAGTTCGAATATATATGTAATTATATTTTATCAATCCCTAAAGTACATCTCGAAGATGATGTTGGGATATTTTAGTATGGACATAGTTGAACCTTAAAAGTACGTTAAAGGTTGTTAAGTCATTTGTTATAAGAAATGCCTATTATCATCTCCTACCAAAGTAGAGATTCTCATTCTATAAGTACCATCATTAAATACATGTGTGCACTAAAATGTTTTGCTAGCTATGTATGGTTATAATATCTTTCACTTGAGCTTATTGTCATGATATAACATTTGTTAAGCGAAGAGACATTGGAATGAGTTCAACGAAATATTTCAGGTATAAACGATATTTGATTATATTTTACTAACCCATCAAAACAAGTTTGGTTAGTCTTGTAGATGCAGGAATGTAACTAAACATAGTCGTGGACATATGGTATTTTTTGGAAGGAGGCACCTAAAGTCTTGTTAGAAAATTATACAACATTGCTCAACATAAAGGATTGCACATTAAGGGATCAAGCGACAAATCATTGACTACAAAAGCTTTGATCAACTTTCAAGGAAGATAGACACACGTCACTTAAAGGATACATGTTAAAATGAGGGGGAGACTTATTTAAGTTGCACTCTTTTTCCCTTGACTAAGTTTTGTCCCATTGGGTTTTCTTAGTAAGGTTTTTAATGAGGCAACACACCTAATCTAGAAGTATCAGGGGGAACTAATGCGCATTACACGCTGCACTCTTTTTCCCTTAGCTATGGTTTTGTCCCACAGGGTTTACCTAGCAAGGTTTTTAATGAGGCAGCATCAAGCGTATTATGTTGATAACCAAGGGGGAGTGTTATGAATATATTTATTATTAATGTGGTTATCAACACCAAAAATAGATTAGTTTTCTCTCCAAGTTTTGTATACCTATATATACCACTATTGTATCTCATTGTAAATCATACCTATTAATGAAAAAGCAATCCCTTTCTCCCTTCATCTATGTTATATTGTTTTGCTATTAGGCTAGTTTCACAACACACAATAGTTTTTATTAATTATTTTATATTATATAGATTTCAATGGAGGGTTTTTTAGTTGTTTTCTTTATTGTTTCTGTCACGGCCCCCGACCCGGTTTGACCCGTTTCAGGAGCCGCGGAACAGAAATCCCGTGGTATTTATTTAATTGAGTTTAACAGCGGAAAATACTGAGTGAATCATTCTATTTACTAAAACGAAACATTTGTTATAATTTACAGTATTAAGGAAAATTACAATGTTTCTGATATCAACCAATTACCCACAGTATTTTATCACTCGACCCATTGGCACATTCGTCCAATGGTGTCTGTGATTATGGTCATATCACCCCTTGGCTGCCCCAATGGTGAAGATTATCAAGTAATGTATACAAAACCCCACATACCGGCTGTAATATGGTGATTACATAAACTTAATCCCTGTAATTATAACTTTAAAATAAATAGGGTTTTGTAAAATAATTTGATAAAAAGAGAATGACTTACTTTGCAGATTTAACACGGACAGAGTCTAGTCTATGGATTAGCCTTGTTAACCTAATTTAAATAATAATGCACACAAAACTGGGTTAGTAATCAATACAGCATTTACGATAACTCACGAGATCAACCATCACAACGAATGACAAAGTGCTATGCTTAAACATCCGTCGAATTAACGACTAATGACAAAGCATCACCCTAATGTGGGCAGCACTTAAATATCCATTGAGTACATTGATCGATCGGAAAATGAATCGTAATAGCAATCGAGTTATTACCCTGTTTTGCGGCAGCAATTCGGGATTCGTGTGTGTTAATAGTGGTAAACAGTATGTATCTCAGTGCATGTATCGAAGTTTTACGTCGTTTTAACTCCCAATTTCAATTGCCAATGTCTGCTATTTATAGTCAAAATTTCACTTTGCTTACGGACCGTAAGCCTCAAATTGTTGCGGTGCGTAAGTGTGCTTACGGACCGTAAGACTCAAATTGTTACGGTCCGTAAGGGTTGAAAATAGGTTATAGGGTAGCCACGGTTGGGACTAGCTTTGCTGACTTGACAGATTCTTAATTTCGAATTTTGACAGCGAGTAATTTAGATAATCGTTAACTTAGGGTTTACCCCCCTTGAGTTTTAGGGGCCCTGATCCTGATTCTGAATTTTCTGAAAATTTTAGGGTTTGCGTAGAATCACTTGGGTGTCTCAATTAAGGTTTCCTACTAGACAAATTAATTTAATAAATAGGACTTTTAATGAGGGTTGTTACATTCTCCCCACCTTAATAAAAATCTCGTCCTCGAGATTTACTGGAATAAATGAGGATACTTTCTCTTTATTTCTGATTCCAGCTCCCAAGTGTATTCAGCTCCTCTCTTTGAATCCCATCTGACTTTGACTAAAACTAGCCGTTTATGTTTGAGAAACTTAATCTTTCGATCCTTAATTTGAAGAGGTTTCTCCACAAATTTTAATTTTTCGTTTACCTCTATATCTTGGAGAGGTACTACCAAAGATTCGTCTGCTAGACATTTCTTGAGATTGGATACATGAAATACATCATGTACTCCAGCTAACTCTTCTAGTAGTTGTAAACGATAAGCAACTGGTCCTATACGTTGGATCACTGGAAATGGTCCTACGTACCTTGGACTTAGCTTTCCTTTCTTACCAAATCTAACAACTCCTTTCCAAGGGGAAACTTTCAATAGTACTCTGTCTCCAACTTGGAATTCTAACGGCTTGCATCTATTGTCTGCATAACTCTTCTGGCGATCTCGAGCAGTCTTCAGCCTTTCCTTGATTTGAGTAATCTTGTCGGTCGTCTCTTGCACTATTTCAGGACCTGACAATTGATTTTCTCCTATTTCTGCCCAACAAACTGGAGTTCTGCACTTTCTTCCATATAGTGCTTCAAACGGGGCAGTTTCAATGCTTGAATGATAACTATTGTTATAAGAGAATTCAATTAATGGTAAGTGATCGTCCCAATTTCCACCAAAATCTATTACACATGCTCGGAGCATGTCTTCTAGAGTTTGGATCGTCCTTTCACTTTGCCCGTCTGTTTGTGGATGATATGCAGTACTCAGATTTAGTCGAGTTCCCATTGCTTTCTGGAAACTAGTCCAAAAATGAGAAGTGAACCGACTGTCTCTATCTGATACAGTGGAAAGTGGAACTCCATGTAAAGATACAACTTCATCTACATAAAATTTTGCCAATCTTTCCAGGCTGAAGGTTTCTTTCATAGGTAGAAAGTGAGCAGATTTGGTTAATCGGTTCACAATTACCCAAATCGCATCGTTACCTTTTCTGGTTTTGGGTAACTTAGTAACAAAATCCATTGTTATAAGTTCCCATTTCCATACTGGCATCTCTAATTGTTGTAGTAGACCTGAAGGTTTCTGATGTTCTGCCTTAACTTGTGAACAAGTAAGACACTTAGAAACATATCTAGCTATATCCTTTTTCATGCCTATCCACCAGAAATTCTTTCTTAAATCTTGGTACATCTTATTGTTTCCTGGATGCATTGTATACCTAGATTTATGGGCTTCTTCTAGAATCTTATTTCTTAATTCTCCCTACTTAGGTACCCATATTCTGCTTTTGTGGAATCTCCAAATTCCATCAACTCCTTGCTCCAATTCCTTTATTCGTCCTTTTATTCCTTCAGCAACATCCTCTATTGCTGTTTCTTGAACATTCTTCAATTGTTCCATTAAATCTAATTGTAGATTTAACCTAAGAGCACGAACTCGTCGTTGTTTTTCATGATACTTACGACTTAAGGCATCTGTAACTACATTTGCCTTTCCTTCGTGATACTGAATATCACAGTCGTAATCACTTAAGATTTCCATCCATCTCCTTTGCCTCATGTTTAACTCTTTTTGCCCGAATATATATCTTAGACTTTTATGATCTGTATAGATAGTAAACTTACTTCCGTACAGATAGTGTCTCCAAATTTTCAGGGCAAAAATTACGGCTCCTAGTTCTAAGTCATGAGTCGTATAGTTCTCTTCGTGCTTTTTCAACTGTCTTGAAGCATACGCAATTACCTTCTTGCGTTGCATAAGCACACATCCAAATCCTAGTTTTGAAGCATCACAATATACTTCAAAATCTTCTGTTCCTTCTGGTAAGGCTAAGATTGGAGCATTGGTTAATTTCTGCTTTAATATTTTAAAGGCTTCTTCTTGTTTAGGTCCTCATTCGAACTTAACTGCTTTACAGGTTAGCTTAGTTAATGGTACAGCTGTTTTGGAAAAATCCTTAATAAACCGTCTATAATATCTAGCTAAACCTATAAAACTTCTAATTTCCATTGCTGACTGTGGAACCTTCCATTTGGTAATTGCCTCTATCTTAGCAGGATCTACATGAATACCTTCATGATTCACCATGTGTCCTAAAAATTGCACTTCTTGCAACCAAAATTCACATTTTGAGAATTTGGCGTACAGTTTTTCTTTTCTTAACAAAGTTAAGAGTGCATGCAAGTGCTGACAATGTTCTATTTGACCTTTGGAATAAATAAGTAAATCGTCTATAAAGACAATTACAAATTTATCCAAATACGGTTTACAGATCCTATTCATCATGTCCATGAATGCGGCAGGAGCATTCGTTAACCCAAAGGGCATGACTGTAAACTCGTAATGACCATACCAAGTTCTAAAAGCAGTCTTAGATATGTCTTCTTCTTGTACCTTTAATTGATGATATCCAGAGCGTAAATCGATCTTAGAAAAATATCTAGCTCCTTGAAGTTGATCGAAAAGATCATCAATCCTAGGTAATGGGTATCGATTCATAATTGTAACCTTATTCAATTCTCTATAATCGATACACATTCTCATTGAACCATCCTTCTTCTTTACAAACAACACTGGTGCTCCCCAAGGGGATGAACTAGGTTGTATGAAACCTTTACTTAGTAATTCATCTAATTGCTTTTTCAGTTCTAACATTTCTGTGGGTGCTAACTGATAAGGTGCCTTAGCTATAGGTATAGTTCCTGGAATTAGATGAATCCTGAATTCTACTTCCCTATTTGGTGGTAATCCTGGTAACTCTTCTGGGAATACATCTGGGTATTCTGAGACTACAGGAATTTCCTTAAGTTCTTTATTCTTAGTATTAATGATCACTGAGATCATATATACTATTCCTTGCTTTCATTCATAATTAGCAACTTTCATTACTGATATGAACTTCATGGGTTTACGTGGTTTATCCCCTGTAATCATGATTATTTCACCAGTAGGTGTCTGAATTTCTATAGAGTTTTTATCACAAATAATTTGAGCATGGTTGGCTATCAACCAATCCATTCCTAACACAACATCAAATTCAGCTAATCTCATAGGTAACAGATTTGCAGCAAATTTATGACCTGAAAGTTCTATTTCTACTTTTTGCAAAACCTGATCTATTTTAACTGAATTCCCATCTGCGGTTTCAACTGTAAAAATCTGCCTAATGTTGGTTAAAGGTAACTTAAGAGCTTGACATAATAAATTATTTATAAAACTTTGGTTTGCACCAGAGTCAAATAATACTTTTGCGTATACATTGTGAACTAAGAACGTACCAGCTATTACATCTGGGATGAGTTCTGCTTCTTGAGTGGTTAGCTGGAAGGCTCTAACATTCTTTTTATTAGCTCCTTCGGTTGCCTTGGGTTTGTTGTCTACTGGTTTGATCAATTTAGGACATTCTGTTTTATAATGCCCCGCTTCTCCACAATTAAAACAGATTATGGTTTTCTTTCTGCAGTTTTCTTCACGATGTCCTACACCTTTGCAAAGGTTGCAGGTTACATTACATTTTCCATAATGCTTCCTTTTGCAATTTCTACAGAAAGGTGGATTTGAAGATTGCCCTGCTCCTCTTCTCTTGAAATTATTACTATTACCCACCCTAAATCCTTGGGTAATTTTCTGAGCCAGTTCCTTTTTCCTGTTCTCGTCTTGCGTACGTACCAATTCATCAGTTAGGGTGTTGGCTAGTTCCACTGCATCGTCAATAGTGCGAGGTCTCGCAGCTTTAACGATATTGCGGATTTCGCTAATTAATCCCCAAATATAGCGAGAAATGAGTACCGGTTTTGGCGAAGCCAGCGTTGGTACCACTCTAGCATATTCAAAGAATGTCGAAGTATAACCGCGACAATCCAGATTCACCATCCGATGGTTTAGGAACTTATTTGCCATTTGATCTTTTTCATATTCAGGACAGAATTTTCTTTCTACAATAATCTTAAATTCTTCCCAATTCATGGCGTAAGCCCTATTTCTTCCTTTAGCTTGTAACACCGTGTTCCACCATTCGAGCGCCCCTTCTTTGAAAAGATGTGACGCGTACATGACTTGATCATCTTTATCACATTTACTTATTGCAATTACTGCCTCAGTTTTCTCTAACCAACGCAGTACTGCAGTTGCTCCTTCATTGCCTGCAAATTCAGTGGGTTTACAAGCAAGAAATTCTTTGAAAGTGCAACCAGGTGTTGCGGCTTTCATTTTCTTAGGGAGCGGAGCTTGCCGTGGTTCATTATCGTGATTAATATGATTATTGCCTCCATTTTCACTATTACTGAAGTTATCTTCAGAAATACGTTTACTAGGAATAATTTGTTGAGGTTCAGCAGGTTTTTTAACAGCAGCAACAATTGCTGGAATAGCATTGGCTATTCCTTGTGCAATGATATCCTCGATATCTTGCCTAGTTAATAATTGCTCTTCATGGATTGGCTCGGATTCATTTATTTCATTTACAGGCTCATTACCAATGTTTGTCATCTGATAATATATATAATTAGTATAAGAGAAATAATCCAATAATTAATTGCACATAATCACTTAAACGAATATACAAACAAAACTGTAAATTTTCTAAAATTCCATTTTTATAGATTATATCATGCTTCTATATACAACCGTTTTATTATTTATATTACACATACTGATTCTTATTACTATTATACAACCATAATTTCAAAAACCTCCTATCTTTCATCATTTGTTTTTCTAAAAACGAAGCTCCCTTTCATCATATTTCCAGACAATTTGTCCCCCCTATCTCCCGGATTCTACTTCCCGCATCCATCAGCTCTTCACCAAAATGGCGAAGTTCAGCCAGATTTTTGTTACTCATTGGTGGATTTGGTAATGGTTCAGGATCAAACTGGGGAAGAAAGGAATAAGGATCATTGACAATGTTTTCAAATTGCCAATCATTCGTGCACCATTCATCCATTCCTACCAGTTGGTTATGGACTATTGGTTCTGGGATTGCTGGTTCAAAATTCATAGGGAGTGGATTTTCAATAGGACGGGTAAAAATATTGGTATTGATAGGTTGAATAGGTTCACAGCTTGCCAATAGAAAATCTATTTCTTCCTGAAAAGTCCTTTCCTGGTTTTGTTTGGAACTCTCTCCAATTTCCATCTGAGTTGGTCTAGAACCTTTTCCAACCTCCATTTCTATATCTTTAGAATATTCCTCAAACTGCATTTCCATTTGCCTAGAATCTTCCTTGATTTTAGTCTCCATCTCCTGCAGTCTAGAACTTTTCCTGGTTACAATTTCTTTTCCTTTTTCTAAAGGATTATTTATTTTAGGAAGTTTCATTGCTGGCTTTTTCCTACGTATACGACTCCCCCACACGTATTTCCTTCTTTTCTTCGGTTTTGGCTTTTTCAAAGGTGGAGCATTGAATTCTATCAGTTGTTCCACATCAGGAAAATACCCAGTAAATTCTTTAGAAACTTCTAGATTTACAGGGTATAGGTTGAGATTCTCTAGGGCTTCCGATAACTCATTCATGCTGTTTAATATACAAAAATGCTAAGTTAAAATAATTTTTTAGAATTAACCTGTAAATTTTTATTGCATACCCTATGACTAATTTATACAAAAGAAAATAAACAATTTAAACAGACTGGGTTTTATTTATTTACTAGATGATATTTGTAATTGATACGGTTGCTAGTCTGGAGTCATGGTATTTTAAAGATTAGCATTTATTGCTACAGTGGCTAGCATATAAAGGTCCGCCCATTTTTCATCTAATTTGTCCTCCCAAGGTGTTTTACTGGTTAATTCCTGGGTTTCCTGTTTAACTTTCTTCTCTCGGGCTTTCTTTATTTTCTCCTGACTTTTCTTAAGAATCAAACTTCTTTTATCTGGAGAAAGTGGTTTCTCGTATTGGGCTTTTCGAACAAATATTCATTCTTCAGGAATTGCAGGAAGTTTTGAGGATTTGGTTTGGGATGAACTTCCCTTCTCGTTGAATGACCTATCTAATTTAAGATAGATGCTTGAAAGATTTTTCTTACCCATACTGTAACTAACAAATAATCAGTTAATAAAACACATAATCACATAATAGTAATCAGGAAAAATTAAGTATTTTATAAATACTTAATTAGCTTAACTCAGTGGCTCTGATACCACCTTTTTCTGTCACGGCCCCCGACCCGGTTTGACCCGTTTCAGGAGCCGCGGAACAGAAATCCCGTGGTATTTATTTAATTGAGTTTAAGAGCGGAAAATACTGAGTGAATCATTCTATTTACTAAAACGACACATTTGTTATAATTTACAGTATTAAGGAAAATTACAATGTTTCTGATATCAACCAATTACCCACAGTATTTTATCACTCGACCCATTGGCCCATTCGTCCAATGGTGTCTGTGATTATGGTCATATCACCCCTTGGCTGCCCCAATGGTGAAGATTATCAAGTAATGTATACAAAACCCTACATACCGGCTGTAATATGGTGATTACATAAACTTATTACCTGTAATTATAACTTTGAAATAAATAGGGTTTTGTAAAATAATTTGATAAAAAGAGAATGACTCACTTTGCAGATTTAACACGGACAGAGTCTAGTCTATGGATTAGCCTTGTTAACCTAATTTAAATAATAATGCACACAAAACTGGGTTAGTAATCAATACAGCATTTACGATAACTCACGAGATCAACCATCACAACGAATGACAAAGTGCTATGCTTAAACATCCGTCGAATTAACGACTAATGACAAAGCATCACCCTAATGTGGGCATCACTTAAACATCCATTGAGTACATTGATCGATCGGAAAATGAATCGTAATAGCGATCGAGTTATTACCCTGTTTTGCGGCAGCAATTCGGGATTCGTGTGTGTTAATAGTGGTAAACAGTATGTATCTCAGTGCATGTATCGAAGTTTTACGTCGTTTTAACTCCCAATTTCAATTGCCAATGTCTGCTATTTATAGTCAAAATTTCACTTTGCTTACGGACCGTAAGCCTCAAATTGTTGCGGTGCGTAAGTGTGCTTACGGACCGTAAGACTCAAATTGTTATGGTCCGTAAGGGTTGAAAATAGGTTATAGGGTAGCCACGGTTGGGACTAGCTTTGCTGACTTGACAGATTCTTAATTTCGAATTTTGACAGCGAGTAATTTAGATAATCGTTAACTTAGGGTTTACCCCCCTTGAGTTTTAGGGGCCCTGATCCTGATTCTGAATTTTCTGAAAATTTTAGGGTTTGCGTAGAATCACTTGGGTGTCTCGATTAAGGTTTCCTACTAGACAAATTAATTTAATAAATAGGACTTTTAATGAGGGTTGTTACAGTTTCTTCTATATTTATAGAGATAGGGGGTTTTAAAGGCTCCAATGTGAGTGCTCTTGCAGTGGACTAAAATCTTGATCCCAAAACCTACCTTTGTCAGTTTCAATTCGCCATAGTTCACAAAAAAAAAAAAAGAACTATATTCGATTTGCACACATGTATATATAAGTGGGATGCTTTGAATGTAAACATACACATATTATTAAATGTCATTATCATCATTTAAACTGCTTATCTGTAATTAACACATAGAGATTATGTATCATTTATTCATTTACTCTTATTCAAAGTTAAAGTTGAGCCAACTGACTAATATCATATGGATATGTATCCGTGGGAAGCAATGATTTATATGACCTTGTTGCAATCACCTGATGCGCAATTTCGGTGGGATGTAAACCATCAAAGAAAAGGGTCAAATCCCTAACAAGACAATGACTTGAATCAGGAACACATTGTCCATCATCCCTTAGTTGAGTACAACAAGGAGTAGTTGGTAATGGTAGATCTGCAAAATCCAAACATTCTATCAAGTAAATATATATTATCTATGTTGAAAAAGAAATATATGATATTGTAATCATCTTGGATCAAACACATCAAATTCGACGTGCTTCAGCTCGCTCATGCCTTACCTCCCAATGGTGCAGCTAGACTAGTAAGGTTGAGGAAAGTGAATCTTGCATCTGAATAATTAGAGTTGAGATCATCAACAAGTCTTGTAAGATTGTCATTAAATAGCTTAATCGCGTTATTAATCCACTCTACGCAAAGTTTCCTGCTGGTGCCAAACCTTGTTATCTCAATTGGGGTGCACCCTATTTCAGCAAGACCAAACACAGCAATCTTCCTAGCTCCCAAATTGTATATCGTCTATCATATGGACCAAATAAATAATATCTTCTCTTATATAATCGATGATAACTCCGAATTAAAAGATTACTGATCATAAAATAAAAACTCAAATAAGAGGGACCAAGTTTTTGATTTATAGGTGCCTTGGAGAGTTGCTAAGTGTTTCTGGGGTGTTCTTGAAAAATCTTATACCAATTATAGGTATTTCGCTACGAACCCATGGGAGTAACTCATGCAAAAAGTTCAAGTTTGCTTATATGGTATGCCGACTCCAATATTGAATTCTTTTTTTTTATAATCTTTTTCAACATTACTTCAAAGACACGTTTTTTTTCGGATGTCACTTAGACACGTTTTTTTTCGGATGTCACTTTTATATTGAAAACCGAGTTGAATTCAAAATAAAGAAAGTTTTAAAACTTACGAGACCTTGATATTTACATGAGAGGCAAAAAATCATACAAAGCTGTGATGTGTATACAAATTAACGAGAGCATAAATTATTATAGAAAAATCAAATTTTATGTTAAAGAACTGGTTAGCAACTCTCCAAACAACCTATAAATAAATAAATAAATAATAATAATAATAATTCCTTCGATTTTTGAAATCGTTCATTTTCTGAATTTCTTTTTCCCTAACGACTATAAGTAAAGTGAATACAAAGTTTCAAAAATGAACGATTTCAAAAACGGTTCTAAAAGGAACGGTTTAAACATAAACGCTTTTAAAAATTAACGACTTAAAAAAACGAATTGTTTAAAAAGTTAAAAAAAATGATCTTAAAAAGAGCGATATAAAATGAATCATTTAACAAAAACTTTAAAAGACAAACAACTTAAAAAAGAACCATTTTAATAAACAACCGGTTTAAAAATAAATAATTTAAAAACGATAGACGGTTTAAAAAAATGTTAAAAAACAAATGATTTTAAAAACGATGTTTATAAAAAACAAACGGTTAATGAAAATACATATTTATTTGTATATATAAAGCATATTTTGTTAATAATCTCTTAAATATTAAAAAAAAACTTTATAATTATAAAAAAAAGACCCTAAGGTATATAATTACCTAATTACCCTTACACTTAACTGCAAAAAAGTAATAAAGTTAATGTCAGGGGCCAAAACATTATAAAATGCAACATCGAGGTCTGATATGTTAAAAGATTTTTTTGGCTAAAAGGATTAAACTGACTAAACCACAGGGGCCAAAACTGTAATTTACTCTAATAATAATAATAATAATAATAATAATAAATGGAATAATAGTCAAAAACTCTTGTTTGTCAATGGGAGATATTTGTGTCAAAATCCCACCGTATCCAATATTACTGGCATCTTTCAATAATTTTTTCCCAATCTGGTTTTGGTAACATCAAGCAAGGAAGATTTTAAGGGGTAGGACCTTACGGGAAAAAGATTAAAAACCCAAAATAAAGAAAAGGAAAAGAGCCTAGAATTATTCAGAGATATACATTATTTAAAAACTTTTTATCCTAAATCTAGATTTTCAGACATGGGACAAATTTTTACATATACATCAACTGGCAGGCTTAATCAACACAAGGCCAGTACAGGCCTATCCCCTAAAAACACCTTTTTCTTGGCTAACAAACGGGTTGCCATAATTCGACCACTATGCTAATAATCTGCCTGTTTAATATATAACCAGTCCCAAACTATCCCGACTTAAGTTGAAAAATTTTTAATTTCCAGACTTTTTTTTTCATCATGGATTATAACTTAATCATGATAGGATTCAACACTGAGGTGATTTTTAGCCTATCATTAGGCTAATGAATATAAAAGAAATTTTTTTAAATAAGATAAATAAATAAAATAAAATAAATACTAAGCTTTCAAAGGAATACCAGAATTATAAAAGCCTTCATTCGGCACAGATTTTTATTATAAGAAGATATATTTTACAAAAGAGTAGAGGAAGTAGGAAGTAGAAGGATTTTTCCCATAAGGTCCGGCCCCTTATGGTATATAATAATAATAATAGTAGTAGTAGTGGTAGTAGTGGTGGTAGTCGTGGTGGTAGTAGTGGTTGTCGTAGTGGTAGCGGTGGTGGTCGAGGTGGCGGTCGCGGCGGCCGTCGCGGCGGCGGCGGTAGCAGGAGTAGTAGCAGGAACAGCAGCAGCAACAACAATAATAATAATAATAAAATTAAAAAAAAAAACTTTTAGAGTGAAATACTCGACCATAAGAAGATAAGATTCACAATGAAGAAAGATCATGCTAAGAAAAAAACAGACCAAATGTTAAAGATTGTGTACCTTTAGTTGTTGAGAATACTGTTGTACAAGAACCACTGCATATTGATCAAGAGTATATGTTTTGTTCGTAGGATAAATGCTCGGTAACAGGTAGTTATTAATGTAGTCGTTGCTTCCTACATTTGACAAGTAAATGCATTTCTTCAGGTATTCATCCGTAAATGTCTTGTTGCTCTGCAAAGCTGATAGGCGCGAAATTGTTTTTTCGTGGTTAACTAGTTGTCTATCCAAGCTAATCCGATCACCCTACAATGAAATAACAATTGCGTTGTATATTATGAATTAAAAAAAAAAGTCATACAATCAAATATATGTTTACTTGTGCATGTGGTTTAAAATGGTTTAGATTGTCAAACACACAAGTATAAACATAAGAAAAGAAAAAAATTGACTTTGCATGATTATCAGTGGGAACAGAAAAACAAAATCAGCAAGTACTAAAAAAATTGTGATTACCAGATGACTTCCAGTTTCCTCTATGATACCAGCACTACCACTAGCATAGTTTACTCCAATGCTGATCTCTTGATCAGTTGCGGTAGCATAAGGTGGAATGAACTTAGGAAAACCTAGAAGTTGACCTGAAATCAAGAAAACTGAATATATTAAAGTCTTTTTTTCTCTTAAAAACGTTAAAATGCGTTGTATAGTTCACATACCGATGATGTCTGCCATGGTTCGGCCGTTGGTGAATCTACCGTTGACACCTTGTAGAAAATCAATCCCATAAGGCTGATAATTGGCTTTAGCTATTGTTGGGAGTGCGTTGTTATTGCCGCTATCAACCAATGAGTCTCCAAATATGAAGTAACACGGAACTTGTGGTTCACCACATATTACAAATGTTGTAACCTGTATGAACCCTACAATTATAAGGATATGAAACAATAGGTTAAGTTCACGAGTCATGTTTGTTGGTCTGAAAAGACTGATTTGGAATGCAGAATGCAATGTGGGGTCTGGGTGCTACCTGCGTGGTAGTAGACGGTCGTCCGTTTGTTGATAATTCCGTCGTTCCAAAAAAAACTATTTATAGAAAGATAAAAGGCTAGGGGGCTAGTGGAATTCACTTTTCAACGGAGATGGGCAGGTGGGAATTCATTTTTCACCGGAGATGGGCAAGTGAAGATAAATTAGATTCATATATGTTTCACTGAGACCATGCTTTTGCAGTTATCGATTAGTCATGCCATATGGCATTGAACTAAACATGTTATTGTTTAGCTAGAAAATATCATCAAAATAGACGTATTGATTAAGTACTAGAATCGAGCCCACCCACGGCGTGTTAACTAACAAAAAGCACAATAATTGAACTAAACCAAACGATTAACGATATATATTATTTTGGAACATTTTATGATTAACGTAAATTGCATTGATGTGACAATTCTATATTCTATTAAAATACGAACATATATAATTTTAAACTTAGTGATATTTTGAGATTTAAATAGAAGTTTTAAGTATAAAAAAAAGAAGTTTATTTGGAAATTCATAGATAATTTAAAACTAGATTTATTTTGTTAATGATATACATCAACTATTAATAATTAAAGAATAAGAACCTATAATTAAATATGGGAGAGAAGTGTGAAAACCATAATTAGGATGGTTGATTGGTGCATTTTTTGTACATATTATTCTAGATTAATTATAATCTAAATGCATTGATCTTGGTACGAAATGTATTAATTTAATCACTTTTTATATTTTGTAGGTTGAACAAGGCTATAGAGGGTATAGAGAGCCCCATCCTCATGTGAATGGGCCGCCATATAGGCGCCACATCACCATCCTATGGAGGATGGGCCTCCTTACATTTTGAGGGGGGTGGGGGATGAGCCTACCCCACCTCATTATTTTATAATTTTCTAAGTTTTTTTTGTTAACTTAATAAAATCTTCATAAAAATTAAATAAAATAAAAACATAAAACAACATAATTAAATTCATTTCATAACATAAAAAAAATTACATTTCCTAAAAATTAAAATTACTAATCCTAGAAACGGAAAACATAAAAGCGAAAAAAAATAACGATACGATTAAAAAATTAAACAACCTACGACGTCCATTTTTTCTTAACCTCCTCTTTCATCCTTCGATAAACCTCGGGTTCATCCTCCGGAACCGAGTCGAGATCCAACCTCATAATCCTAAAATCCTCCGCTCGAGCATAGTCGGCCGACAAGGTTTTCTTGTGACTATATTTTTCGGCCGCGAGCTCTTTGAACGATTCGGGGACGACTTCTTCATCATCATCGTCAAGTTGAACCGGGGGTTGCGGTTGGAAAGTTGGCGGTTGCGATTGGAATTGTTCAAACGAGTTGCGTTGCATGAATTGTTGGAGTGCTTGGTATTGTTGCATTTGTTGAATTTGGGACATTTGTTTGAATGTGTTGGATGATTGTTGGAAAACCGAAAACGTAAATTGCGGAGACACCCATAAAGGATCCATAGTCGGAGTGTAAGCGGGACTCGAAAAAAAGTTACGTTGGTTCGGGTTGGGATTGTTCGGGTTGGGGTTGTTTGGGTTGAATAGATTCATGATTGTATAAAAAAGATGGAGAGTTTTTTTATAAAAGTAGATGAGAATGAGAAAAGTATTGACAAAATGGTATAAAATGGATGAGATGAGGGGTATTTATTTAAAGTTAAAAAGGTTTTTTTTAATTAAAATATAGCCGTTTGTAACGGCTACAAATTTGAAATCAAGGCCCGTCCTCAGCGTCTTGTAGGAGCCGAAAGGGACTAGCCAGGCCGAGGGGGCGGTGTGGGGGACCGGCGCCGGGCCAGGCCGGGCCTAAGCCGGCCCTCATACCCTCTGGTCTAAGAAAACGAGCTAAAACTGTGAAATTATAATGGAAGGAAATCTTTAAGTCACAGATCTGTGATCAAGAAGCTCTCAAAGGCAAAGTTAATTTACGTCAAAAGATTTTGTGATGAGGATGTAAGAAAAAAAATTTATTTCCTTCCTTGCCCTCAAAAAAACCCAACATACGTCCTCAGAATCAAACATCCTCTAATTATCTCGCCACATTCAATAAGGAATTCCAAAGATCTTCCTTATTATTTTTTTCTTCTCAAAACCACCCATTGCCATCACACTTGCGTTTCAATCCAAATCAGAGACCTATAATCACCCAATGATTCTATTTTGGTGTTCTGCAATCGCGATCATTGTTCAGTCGATTCGTGTGTTCGTTGCCCCCTTCTTCTTCTTCCGTGAAAACTATGGAAACGACTTTGATGTTTACTTGATTCCACTGGCGTTCTTTATAAGGTTTGATATCACTCTATTTATCCACTAGGTTTTTGGATTTGTGCTTGATTTTTAAATTAATTTGGTATATATACTCGTATTTACGCTCTGGTTGCTGCTCTCCACCCTCTTGATATCAAATATTGTCTTTTTTTTTTATGTTTTGTATTGAATTAATGCTCCCAATTTGTTGTGTATGTTGTATGTAACTTCTATGTGGTTTAATTTTATCCGCAGAGGTATGTTTTGATATGGCTTAATTGATATTTATGTGTATTCTTAGAGTTATTCCCAGTTCTACTTTTTTTTGGTTTTTTTTATGATTTCTTCTTGTTTGTTTTTTTGTATATTCAGATTATCAATTGCCAATTTAGTGATTTATCATCTATGTGAACTTATTTTGGGATTTTTAGTTGATTTTGGTGATTAATTATAATTTTGTATGCTTGACGCGAGGTCGAAGTCTCACTCAAATTTAATCCAAATACTACTAGATAGCTAGTGGTAAGTGGGTATCGAACACATAGAGTTTGTGGAATATGTGTTATCTAAATAGCTTGCTAATTAACTAAATTAAACTAAGTTGCAAGAAATGTAAATTCAGAGATTTGGTTGATTGGTTTTAAGTAGCTAAATTAAACTAAACTAGATTACGAATCAAAGATTGGGTTTTGTAAACAGATTAAGAAAGGGCGACCATCCTAGGTTTCAGATTTTAATTGATACCAATGTTTATGCCCAACTACAAAGAACCACATAAACATGGCTCGTGTTTGATTACTTGTTTGTCATAAAAGGGAACTAAGTACTCGGATTACAAGAATGCGAGGTTGTTACCCGATGACCAATTGATTAATATCCAACCCTAATCCCTCCCATGATATCTCGATTGCCAACGACACCAAGAACGTATGGTTTAGACTAAAATCAAACACAAATCAACAATTTGCAAACAAACATCCAAACACCATAACAACTAAACAAACATTGCAAGTTATTATTCTAGAAATTCAGGCAAAAACATAGTATCAAAAGCAAACCTTACATCTAGGATGATCACCGACAAGTTTAGCCTCTCATAGCTTGGTGAATCATCTTAACAAGTTCAATGTCCATACAAATCGAAAACACAAACCAATTGTTTTGAATTGTCAAGAACACAAGAAGATAGCCAAAAATCGCCCCTATGCTATTCTGGAACCGACAACAATGATTGGATAATCAAAAGTCTCATCAAATGGTCATTAAAAGTGAGGAGTTACACTTTTCCGCAGAGCTACCGTAAGCTACGGTAGCTACCAAACGATTAACGATATATATTATTTTGGAACATTTTATGGTTAATGTAAATTGCATTCATATAACATGTTATGATTAACGTAAATTGCATTGATGTGACAGTTCTATATTCTGTTAAAATACGAACGTATATAATTTTAAACTTGGTGATTTAAATAGAAGTTTTAAGTATAAAAAAGAAGTTTATTGGGAAATTCATAGATAATTTAAAATTAGATTTATTTTGTTAATGATATACATCAACTATTAATAATTAAAGAATAAGAACCTATAATTAAATATGAGAGAGAAGTGTGAAAACCATGACTAGGATGATTGATCGGTGCATTTTTGGTACACATTATCTATATTAATTTCAATCTAAATGCATTGATCGTGGTACGAAATGTATTAATTTAATCACTTTTTTATATTTTGTAGGTTGAATAAGAAAACGAGTTAAAACTCTGAAATTATAATAGAAGAAAATCTGTAAGTCATAGATCTGTGATCAAGAAGCTCTCAAAGGCAAAGTTAATTTAAGTCAAAAGATTTTGTGATGATGATACATGAAAAAAAAAAGATTATAGTGCATGAAGTTGAATTTTATTAGATAAATTGATTTGGTGATGCATGTTGGTGACGTAACATGGCCAACTATTAAAACTACATGGATTAATTTGAGTGGGTACTTCACATTAAACCTAGTGGATTGAGTGTAAAAATTATTTGAGATAGATATTAATTTACGTTAAGCCCAAGATTGTAAGCAGCTTACGAGTTAACAAAGGCCCAGATTTGTTTGGGGAAAGAATTATGAGGAATGATGGCCTACAAAGTTTGATATAAAGGGTTGGCCCAGATTTTTTAGTTTTATTTATGTTTGGATTTGTTTTTTACCTTGACAAAATTGTACAAACAATTTGATGTGTTGATTTCTTGAACTATTTGCATGTGTTTAGAGTTCTTGCCTTACAACTTGTTCGGTTGATGACAAAACCTAGTAGCTTGTTGGGTGACATAGAGTAGGTTGACTCACACTAGTTAATAAGGTTAATTGAACTGTAAAAGATCTTACGAGAAGGAAATATTTTTTATTACCAACTTAGATTAACTGACTTTCCAGCACCATGTCTATGTCTATGTGGTGGCCAATAATTAACTGAGTAATGAGTTTTGTGAAACCTATAACCTGAAGTTTGGATGAAGTTACACTTGATTAAGTTTTATTGTTTTTTTCAAATCTATCAAAATCCCCAAATCAAGATTGGTAGTAGTTAATTAGATAATTTAGTTAAACGCTAACCACATATTTCATGTGGAGACGACCATACTTACCCGTACTATTATAGGTATTTAAGTCTTAAAATAAATAGTTTTGATTAGCCCACGACAGTAACATCAATGGTCTTATCATGTGTTGACACGTATCACTCATAGTTTTCTTTGGTCATATATATACTATATTATAATACATAAGAGAGAGACATTTTAAGATACTCAAAATAAAAAAAAATTCCCTCTTGTAAATACACCCCTAAAATGAGGGTAAATTGGTCTTTTAAACAATAATTATATTTTTGTCCCTTATCTTATTTCACTTAAATCTTTGAGTTTTAACATAATTATGGGTAATTAGTTACACTTTCCCCCCTACACAACAAACTTATAATTCTTTTACGTATTTTTGTCATATCTTATAAACCATAATCTTTAAAAAAATCCAAAAGTACTGTGATGGGCTACTCATTTTTGTCGACGTTTCGATAGTTGTCTTGGTCAGTATTGACGTGTGGATTAAAAGGTACATGTATATGACACCTTAGTGTGCAAGTGATTAAAGCCCAACGTAGTTAGTCATTATCTCAGAATGTTTAATAGTTATATGTCAAATGATTAAATAGCATATATTTAATCCTCACATCTAGATTAAAATTTAATATCTAATGTTTAACAAAATTATAGAGAATTAGTTAGTAATCACACTTTATCCCTTTATAAAAAAACTAACTCCCCCTCACGATTTTAAACGGTTATAACTTTTTGGTATGTTAACATTTTTTAAATAACACCATATAAAACGAGTATTTTATTCTCTTTAATTTGGGTATAGTATTACTGAATCGTTAACCGAATCCAAACCGAAATTAAAAACTTGAAATTTTACGTGATTAACAATGTCTAAGGGTGAGTATTAACTTAATCGTTAACCGAATCCGAACCGAAATTAACTAAAAACCGAATTAACTGAAAAATGTTTAACCGAAACCCGAATGAACAAAAAATGGTTATCTATTTTTTGTATCCTCATTTAATCAAAATTAACTGAACCGAGTCATTCATATTTTCATATATTTGTAGCTTTTATAACCTCATTTCATGTATTTCATATTTATACACTCATTTTATGTATTTATACCTCCATTGTTGATCATATAGTAACTATTGGTCGCACAATTTCCATTTGTGCTCACTCATTACACCCACCACACATATCATAAGCATGTTCTAAAACCTTATTGTAATCGAACTTTTCGCAATCTGCAAGCTGAGGCGCGGCCCTCTACCCTCAATTCAGATTGGAACGTACCTCCTAACTCAAGTTCTAATCCCTCGCATCCTTAAGTTTGAGGGATGTTTAGTAATTAGTAGATAGTTTAGTTCATGATATAATTAGATTAGTTAGTAAGTGCGAGGACCGGAATCGACTAAAGGAAATATTGTAACCTACTTAACAAGGGAAGCAACGTATCCTGGAGTCTCGACGTTTCACTATTGGTGGCAAACATCAGATTCTTTAAGAGTCACATCGATTGAAGGAAAATACGCAATGGTTCTAGACACAACCCTTCGATTAGTATAAATAGGGATAGGATTTCAATTGTATTCATTTAGATGTACAACACAATCATTTAGATTATAATCAAAGTGTTGGTTAGTTTTTATTCTGATTCTTGTTCTTGATTCTTATAATCAATATCAATTGTGAAGATTCAACCAACATTGGTATCTGAGCGTCAGGCTATTGATATTGATTAACTATGTACAACAATTCACAAGTTCTGAAGGATCACATGAGGCTATTTCGTGCAATTAGGGTTTTGATTGTATGAAGGATTGTGAGAATTCGAAGTTAGTGATCAGATTAGGGTTCATGGGTGTATCAAACCGAGTACAAGAACAAAGAACAAGGTTGTTCTATTTTGTTTGGAGTGCTAGGAAGAATTAGAATACATGTTATACGTGACTAGTTCTATTCGTGGGTAAATGTGTGAAGGCCTAAAAGTGTTACCGAATACGAAGAATCATGATATTTTCAATACAAGGTTCAATTCAAGTTTGCATATCTAATCTGAATTTCAATTTCTTTTATATTGGGTAGTAGTTTAGAAAAAAGAAAGTATACAGGGTTGCATGTAAGACCCTTAGTCCATTTATACGATTTTTATATAGTTTTCGACTGTATTTATTCCTTTAGGCTTTACACATACATTATAAAATATGTAATTCTTAAAGACTTTTAAGAAATAACCCAATTTAACATTTTGCAGAATATTCGCCGTTTGAAAACGTAACTACGAATCATTTCGCGGAAGCTTGAATCTTGATCGTGTTCGGTTCTTTATCAAGCTTGATCGTCCACCGGCACCTCATATTAAATCTACATTTCATAAAACAAGAAATGAGTTACTAATTTGGCGTATAAAACATGTCCAAGCAAGTTCGCGGGTCAAAACAAGCAAACAACTGTTTTTAACAACTGTTGCTGAACATTACACCCGTCGCGTGCCGCGACGGTGAACCAAATTGGTGTCGCGTGACGCGACAGGTGTCGCGGGCCGCGACCATGATTGGCTTTGGCCGTCGCGCGGCGCGAGGACCCCAATTCGACAGAAAGATTGCAGCCTGATGCTGTATTTTCCAGCCAAACTCATTTTTACGCAAACGAGCATAACTTGCTCATTTTTTATCCGATTTAACTCGCGTTTCTTTCTACGTGATCGTAATTTAATTCTCCATCACATGGAGTTAAAATCCGACATTCGGATTAAATAAATTTGAGACTTTTAAGTCTTCTGCTTGTTATCTTTTTACTAAATTTTGACCCGTTCATGTGTTTATCAAAAAAATGTTTGTTTGGCCCTAATTCCTCACAAACTTTATAAAGTCAATGTTATCTATCGTATTAGATTCAAATCCCGGGTTTATATACATTCTTAAACCCGTTTTAACTTAAATACTTATTTTGACCCGTTAAGGGTATTTATGCATTTTTTCGGATAATTCATGCTCATTTACTTCTAGCATCTTATTTCCACATTATTTATCAAATGATCTTCCACCACAACTATAATTGCGGTGGATTTAATGTGGTGATCTACATATTCCGAGTTTTACCCCTCGGATATGCATTTTACGACAAAGACTCATATAAGGTCAATTTACCCAAGGATTCACACCTTTTCGGTTTTTAGACTTATTCTAAGTATCTATTTGCTTATAAAACTAATTTCCAAACCACCTTTAAGGGTCGTTTGCTCAATTTAGCTTACAAGGTCGTTTTGGTCAATTCTAGTCCTTCTTTTACGACGAAGGATTTTTAAATACTTATTTGACCCAAAAATCCGACCTTTTAACTATAATCTTGTTTAGAACCCATTATGTTTCTAAAACACCATGATTATAACTTAAATTATTCGGTTTACCTAAAAGATAACTGAATATCCATTTTTGACCTTGTCTAGCCCTTATAGAACCTCAAGTTCTAAATGATGAGTTGAACCATTATACATACCTAACTCGGATCAATATATTAACCCGTTTTAATACCTTGCTTTAATAATCGCTGTTTTATTGCGACGCAATTATCCTTTCTATATTCACTCCTGTGAACATAAGACTTGACAATATTCATTAGTCGATATTTTCAAATAATGATATCTTCACCAATTGACATGTTTGGTCTAAGTGACCGTTTATCTTTGCGAGATGATATTTATTACCGTCTCATCTTCATGACTCGTTCCGGTTTACACCGTACGGTCATTTTACTTATAACACATTTCTTGACTCTTTGACCCATTATGGCTTACACCATAAGTGTCTTTCAACAACTAACGGTTGTTATTAACGAGTGACCGAATTACTATTTTACCCTTTTCATTTATGTCGGTTTACCCTATAAGGTAACCATGCTATACTAATTATCTATTAGTCATTTCATGACTAAATAATTGTAATAGTCCTTTTTAACCATTAAACATGGTTTATTAGCATTGTCTTGGTTCCGACCCGCACATGTCGTGTCGGAACATCATAATTCAAACATGAATTTCTAGTATTCATAACCTATAACCAATAGGTATTAAATAAATAGAGTGTAAGCTTTACTTACCTTGCATCCGAATTATACTTTTCCTTCGTTCTTGATTCGTTTGACCCCCGCTTCCTTCCCAAGCTTTCACCTAGCTTGTCAAGCGTTAAATTATCATTATAATTTGCAAGATGGTTAGATTAGTCATAATCATTTATGACTATTCTATCCTACGATTCTTATGTCGAATTCTTCATTCGATCATATCAAAGGTCAGTTTGACTTTTTAAAAGTCAACTGCTTATTAACATAAATAATTACACGAAGTAGCTCAACTACTCGTTTAATTACTTGGTCAATTATCCGGTAAGCATCATTCTTATGTTACCGTTTAAATCACTTATTAACCAAGTTCTTGAATCATAACTTACCGAATTAATACACAATGATATTAAACATCATTGAACATGAACATATCATCAATTTTTATCATATCATACTAAACTCATTTCCTAGTAAGTATGATTATATACTCAAACACACAATTTGTTCAAGTATTTCCTCATTACTATCTTATATGATGATTCTAAACACAATTATATCGTCAACTTCATCATATGATTAAAACCCACTTATCCTAGTGTGGTAAATCATCAAATCATTCAATTCATGGCAATATATGTATAATTTTCACTTAGGGTTTTGTTTCTAAGCAATTATACATCATAATTCAGCCATATCTTCAATAGTTCATTCATAATTCACGATTTTGATGTTTATTCAAATTTCTCAACTTCACAAATCATCAAAATTTGATATACCTTATGATCCCCTAGCTTGGGTGATCACTAATTCACGTTCAATTGTGAATTTGGAAATCATTTGGCCCTTCAATTTGATGATTTAGAAAGAACTAGGGTTTTGAGCTCCTGGGAGCTTCCCCTGTACGTCCAGAACACACACTCTGAATGTGTGTGTTTTGTTTAACTTTTATTTTTATAACATAACTTTCAAGTTATCCTGATTTGGCCCCTCTTGTTTGGTTAGTTATTAAGTAGGCCACAACCTACTTAATTTCAATAGCATTCCCTCTAATTAACTAGGTTAAACATTCCTAGTTAACTTAGTGGGTTTGGGGAATTATTGACTAAGTTTATTTTAAGTCCTGTTGACTCGGGCTTCTATAAACTTTATTTTTCTCAAAAACTTTCATTTAACTTTTATTCAATATTAGGTTTATTTATTTAAAATCCTAATATTCACCGGGTTGATTTAACCACTAACGGTACTTTACCCGTCTTTTAGTATGACGTGGTTTGATTACCAAACCCGTTTTCGGGGTGTTACAAGTCTACCCCCCTTAAAGAGGTTTCGTCCTCGAAACCTTTCTTATATAGGTCATTGAGTTTTAAACTCAATGCATTTGACCCGAGTAATCTTTTAAGCATTACTCATACTTTAACCAATTGTTAGTATTACCAGGAAAGTATGGTAATATCTTTTTGGTTACAAAGCATATACATATTTCTTACGAAATAATGTAAATCAAAATAACGTAATCTCGTTATTTCAACCGATTTGGTTAACTTAGCGAAATCCATCGCTTTTATACTTTCGGGCTCTTCATGAATCCGTTATTTTAACCTGTTCAGAGGTTTTTAGTGAAATCGCTCACTTTGAACAAACAAACTCCTTTGTCTGTGAACTTATAGCCCTATGATCCCTCAAAATAGGTGATCAGTATTTTCGGTTAGTGAGGTCTCATGGTCCGTCACTTTTATCTTGTATCTATATACTTTTATTGTTTACTTGACCGAGTCGCCAGTTTGGCCACTTAATCATGTAAATCTATTAATTTTTGTTTATTCCATGCTATTCTCATAATAAATAGTGTATTATCCAAATTCTCAATTTGAATTTCGACATTTATCATTCTCACTAACTAGACTTATTAGTCCAGTTACTTTATACCCATCGCTCGGGCTATAATGTAATTATACTTCACATTACTTTTCTTGACCGTGATCGCGTCACGTCGTGTTTAGCTTTATTTCAACCTTTCATTTTCGAAAATATTTCTTTCGAATATATCGTCTTGCACCTATCAATGTCAAGACCTGTATCTTTAATATTTACAGTTTCAATTCCCATCAGAGTTCATATTTGTAAAAACGTTATTTCTTACTAAAACTGAAGTTTTAGTTTAACATTTTTTTTTCTTTAACTTTTGTCAATTTTCCATATCAGGATATTGACAGTTAAGAATTTATTCTTTTTCAGTCTTTGTTTTACGCGGAGATTATCAACTTGTTCCCTCGCTTTGTCTAATTAACCCATAGGTTCCTTCACTTAGCCTCGTGGGCTATTTCTCTAGGCTTTCACCTTATTAAGGCAAGGCCCTTATAGTTCATTTCTTTTTATTTATGACCTCACGGGTCGTTTTGGTCCTATAGATCTTTTCATTATTTATAACCCAAAGGTTATGTTGATCCCGTAGATCATTTATTACTCATGTCATTCTTAAAATACATGTTTGGTGTCAAGGCACCCTATTTATGTTTGAAAATCATTTGGTTTCAAGTTTAAGATCCGTTAACCATGACTGTAGTTCGTGACTACAATCGTTTTATTTCGGATCATTATCTCGACTCTATGACTTCTCGCGTCATTTATGCGTTCGTTCGTCTTATGCTCACCGTTATCCGCTTTACATATATTCGTATTTAATTATGTCCCATTACCGGGCTCATTATTCTTTTGCATTTAACGCTACCGTTATCCGGCTTGCGCTTACTTATGCCATCCGGCATTATATCATATTCAATCCGTTTGACTTGTTATTGTGAAATCCATCACTTATAAACAATCAAACTTTATTCTTTATTTAACCCGTTCAACCTCAAATAATTGAACATATTTATTCAAAATTTCTATTTACGAAATCTTATAGTCTTTTAGTCATAACTCATAATCCGAGTCCTTTGACTTTCAACCCGCGTTCCCATCTCTCGGTTTACGCATGTGTTTAAATTCCTACCCATCAACCGGGTAATTTACTGAAGTCATTATTAATGCAACCCTTTAGGTATGCATTTAAACTTCATTTTGACTTGTTTGGTTTTCTTAGGGAAATCCATCACTTTATTTAACCAAACCTTTATTCTTTATGTGACCATGCTTGATGGTCTTTTTAATTTCTGAATGATGATTATTATCATCATCCTTTCTTTACTACGACCAAGTCAATGACTTCGATCGTCTTTTTGTATGGGCAATACCTTCGTTTCTATGACCCTGCGGTTCATTTATACTTTGGTTTTATATGCCCCTTGTTGTCAACCATGGCTCTTTCGTCCAAAATGACTTATTTCACGAATTCCCTTGGGTCATTTATTTCTATGCGCGCCATACATCGTTTTTATGGTTCACTCGAAAACCATTTATACGAGTATGCCCATAAAATTTCTTGACCCCAAAGTTCTTTTAACTTTTTATTCGTCTCGGCCTTACCACATCGGACATAACTGTGCTCATTATAAGAAGCTCATGGTATCATGTGTTCACTACTTACTTGGCCAGAGTAAGCGATCAACACATGGTACACATAACCTTATTATAATTACCACATCACGTCCCATGTAATAAATCTCTCGATTTATTTTAATTGGTAAAACTTTATTTAATTGCCAATTAACAATTTCTAGTTTTACCCGTTTTATCTTTGAACATATACAATGTCCCTTTTTATAATCATTTATACAATCACATTCGTTGATGTGATCATTACCTTTCTCAATTTAATCTTTATTGAGAATACTTTCTTGGATGATTACTTTCTTCTGAGTTTATATTTAAACTAAAATTCAGTTATTGTTTTATTATTCACGACTGTGAATAATACGTATCTATACTGAATTTCTCTTGGAAATGTCATCCTGGATATGTAACCTATCCAGGTTTTCCAAGTTTCATATTCTATATGAAACTGTCATTCACTATGTGTTTGTTACATATTACTATTTATACTATAAGTTTAAGACGTGTACCTTGTAGATACTTGCCCTTATAACTCTCCTTGTTGTTCGATCTCTCATTAGAGATCATTTCCTGATTTATGTCTTTAGCATGTATGACTTACTTGTCATACTTCGGACCATATCTTCATCGTATCGATAGATCCTTAGACTCTCGTCATCTTCAGATGCAAGGATCCTTTAATTTAAAACGTCTACAAATGTTAGTAACGTTGACATTTATAACCGCCCATACTATAATACAAGGCTTTTTACGACACGTGTTAACACACGTAATTCGTTTAACTATGTTGGTCTTTTATCGCCTTCTTTGGGTAACGTGTTTTACACGATAACCCTATGTGTTGTTTTCAACACTTTACACGCTAGACCGTTAATGTATTGAATAACTTACCAGATTTTGCGATCAAGTCTCGAACCGAACACCTTACTCCTTAACCTGGAGCTCTGATACCAACTTGTAAGACCCTTAGTCCATTTATACGAGCTTTATATAGTTTTCGACTATATTTATTCCTTTATGCTTTACACATACATTACAAAATATGTATTTCTTAAAGACTTTTAAGAAATAACCCAATTTAACATTTCACAGAATATTCGCCATTTAAAAACGTAACTACGAATCATTTCGCGGAAGCTTGAATCTTGATCGTGTTCGGTTCTTTATCGAGCTTGATCGTCCACCGGCACCTCATATTAAATCTACATTTCATAAAACATGAAATGAGTTAGTAATTTGGCATATAAAACATGTCCAAGCAAGTTCGTGGGTCAAAACAAGCAAACAATTGTTTTTAACAACTGTTGCTGAACATTACACCCGTCACGTGCCGCGACGCGGAACCAAATTGGTGTCCCGTGACGCGACAGGTGTCGCGGGCCGCGACCATGATTGGCTTTGGCCGTCGCGCGACGCGAGGACCTCAATTCGACAGAAAGATTGTAGCCTAATGCTCCATTTTCCAGCCAAACTCATTTTTACGCAAAACGAGCATAACTTAATCATCACATGGAGTTAAAATCTGACATTCGGATTAAATAAATTTGAGACTTTTAAGCCTTCGGCTTGTTACCTTTTTACCAAATTTTGACTCGTTCATGTGTTTATCAAATAAACATGTTTGTTTAACCCCAATTCCTCACAAACTTTATAAAGTCAATGTTATCTATCGTATTAGATTCAAATCCCGGATTTATATACATTCTTAAACCCGTTTTTACTTAAATACTTATTTTGACCCGTTAAGGGTATTTATGCATTTTTCCGCATAATTCATGCTCATTTACTTCTAGCATCTTACTTCCACATTATTTATCAAATGATCTTCCACCACAACTATAATTGAGGTGGATTTAATGTGGTGATCTAAATATTCCGAGTTTTACCCCTCGGATATGCATTTTACGGCAAAGACTCATATAAGATCAATTTACCCAAGGATTCACACCTTTTCGGTTTTTATACTTATTCTAAGTATCTATTTGCTTATAAAACTCATTTCCAAACAACATTTAAGGGTAGTTTGCTTAATTTAGCTTACAAGGGCGTTTTGGTCAATTCTAGTCCTTCTTTTACGAGAAGGACTTTTAAATACTTATTTGACCCAAAAATCCGACTTTTAACGATAATCTTGTTTAGAAACCATTATGTTTCTAAAACACCATGATTATAACTTAAATTATTCGGTTTACCTAAAAGATAACCGGATATCCATTTTTGACCTTGTCTAACCCTTATAGAACCTCAAGTTCTAAATGATGAATTGAACCGTTATACATAACTGACTCGGATCAATATATTGACCCGTTTTAATACCTTGCTTTAATAATCGCTGATTTATAGCGATGCAATTATCCTGTCTCTATTCACTCATGTGAACATAAGACTCGACAATATTCATTAGTCGATATTTTCAAATAATGATATCTTCACCATTTGACATGTTTGGTCTAAGTGACTGTTTATCTTTGCGAGATGATATTTATTACCGTCTCATCTTCATGACTAGTTCCGGTTTACACCATGTGGTCATTTTACTTATAACACATTTCTCGACACTTTTGACCCATTATGGCTTACGCCATAAGTGTCATTCAACAACTAACGGTTGTTATTAACGAGTGACCGAATTACCGTTTTACCCTTTTAATTTATGTCGGTTTACCATATAAGGTAACAATTCTAAACTCATTATCTATTAGTCATTTCATGACTAATAATTGTAATAGTCCTTTTTAACCATTAAACATGGTTTATTAGCATTATCTTGGTTCCGACCTGCACATGTTGTGTCGGAACATCATAATTCAAACATGAATTTCTAGTATTCATAACCTATAAAACTAATAGGTATTAAATAAATAGAGTGTAAGCTTTACTTACCTTGCATCCGAATTATACTTTTCCTTCATTCTTGATTCGTTTGACCCGCTTCCTTCCCAAGCTTTCACCTAGCTTGTCAAGTGTCAAACTATCACTATAATTTGCAAGATGGTTAGATTACTCATAATCATTTACGACTATTCGCATCCTACGATTTTTATGTCGAATTCTTCATTCGATCATATCAAAGGTCAGTTTGACTTTTTAAAAGTCAACTGCTTATTAACATAAATAATTTCACGAAGTAGCTCAACTACTCGTTTAATTACTTGGTTAGTTATCCGGTAAGCATCATTCTTATGTTACAGTTTAAATCACTTATTAACCAAGTTCTTGAATCATAATTTACCGAATTAATACACAATGATATTAAACATCATTGAACATGATCTTATCATCAATTTTTATCATATCATACTAAACTCATTTCCTAGTAAGTATGATTAAATACTCAAACACACAATTTGTTCAAGTATTTCCTCATTACTATCTTATATGATGATTCTAAACACAATTATATCATTAACTTCATCATATGGTTAAAACCCACTTATCCTAGTGTGGTAAATCATCAAATCATTCAATTCATGGCAATATATGTATAATTTTCACTTAGGGTTTTGTTTCTAAGCGATTATACATGATAATTCAGCCATATCTTCAATAGTTCATTCATAATTCGCGATTATGATGTTTATTCAAATTTCTCAACTTCACAAATTATCAAAATTTGACATACCTTATGATCCCCTAGCTTGGGTGATCACTAATTCACGTTCAATTGTGAATTTGGAAATCATTTGGCCCTTCAATTTAATGATTTAGCAAGAACTAGGGTTTTGAGCTCCTGGGAGCTTCCCTTGTACGTCCAGAACACACACACTGTATGTGTGTGTTTTGTTTAACTTTTATTTTTATAACATAACTTTCAAGTTATCCTGATTTGGCCCCTCTTTTTTGGTTAGTTATTAAGTAGGCCACAACCTACTTAATTTCAATAACATTCCCTCTAATTAACTAGGTTAAACATTCCTAGTTAACTTAGTGGGTTTGGGGAATTATTGACTAAGTTTTTTTTAAGTCCCGTTAACTCGGGCTTCTATAAATTTTATTTTCCTCAAAATCTTTCATTTAACTTTTATTCAATATTAGGTTTATTTATTTAAAATCCTAATATTTACCGGGTTGATTTTACCACTAACGGTACTTTACCCGTCTTTTAGTATTAACGTGGTTTGATTACTAAACCCGTTTTCGGGGTGCTACATTGCAAAATTACAATTGTCATAGTAAAATCATTCTATTGCAAATCATGTCTAATACACCGAGCGGTTCGGGTCAACAAATTGTAATTCACAAGGATGTGGGGTCTCTAACTCACTACCAATGTCCAATTTTAAAACCAACAAATTATATGGTATGGGCAATACTTGTCGAAACCATACTAGAAGCGAATGAACTCTGGGAGATGATATAACCCACAGAAGCAATGCAACAAGATGTGAAAAAAGACAAACGCACGAAAGATATGGTTTTGCAAATGGACAATTGCAAAACTGCAATAGATATTTGGAATATATTAAAGACGAGACACGTTGGTGTAGATTGAGTGCAAAAGGCATGTTTGCACACACCCATGTTAGAGTTCGAGTTGTTATAGATGAAGGAAGACTACGATACCATAGATTCGTTCTCTATAAGGATAAATAGTATTGTTACAACGACAAGTAAATTTAGAACAACACTGAATCAATCCACTCTGGTACGAAAAATTCTAAACCGTGCAAGATAGATTTATTCAAGTGGTTGAATCGATCGAGCAATACTCCGATCTAGACACGATAACTTTAGACGAGGCTGTTGGTAGATTAAAAACTTATGAAGAAAGGATAACGTTGAAGAAAAAAGAAAAGCCTGTGAACTATCTAGAAGAACTCTTGTATGCGGGTCATGGACAACATGTTGAAAATCGTGGACAAAGGACATTCCATCTGTCACGAGGCCGAGGGAGAGGCAATTATCAACGAAGGGGTGAAGGACACACCTCTTATGAGTTGGAAGTAACCGACAAACCACAGATGGATGATAGCACGTGAGAGACACCTAATATGGGATATGAGAGATAAGTCAAAAATCACTTACTACAGATGTAGAAACTTGGGCACTTTGCCTACGAATGGTCAACCAAGAAACCCAAGGAAAATGAGACACTCTTAGTCGAACGAGGAGAAGATGATGAACTGGCACTTCTGATGTACCTACACGTTGAAGAGAAGTAGAAACATGAAATTTGATCGTGTGATACGATCAAATGCAAGAACCATGTAATGCGGAGATAACATGCGACATGTACAATAAAACAGTCCAGTGAGTGGATCAGGTAGTAAAAGTGAAGAATGCGTGAGGGAAGCAATCATTCATGAAGAACCCGTTGTGAGAGACAACCGTGAAGAAGATAAATCAAGGAGAAAACACGCGTATCTGGTGACTAGGTTAGAAGAAGGAATTGTTGTGTGATAAAACTGCTAGAGAAATTTGATTGAGTCAGGTTGTCTAAAAAATCTATGTGATATGGATTTAAGTCATGCGATATGATGGTGGGGAAGTTAATCAAGATCGGGTGGAGTTCGTCTTTAGACAATTACACAAGACTAGGTCGTGTGATACAAATCAAGTACGGTCAAGACTAGTGTGAAGCTAAATGTCCTTGAGGAGCAAGGTTCATGAATAAAAGGATCCATGAGAAAGGATGGATACTGAGGAGATTCAAGAAGATAAATCTGCTTAGAGTTCAAGACCTACAACTCAAGGATGTTCGTGATTAGGGGGTGAATGAAGTTCTAATCCCTCGCATCGAGGGTTGTTCAGTAGTTAGTGTTGGAAATTTGTGTGTTGTGAATGAAAGTCTTAAATGTGGTGACACTTTGTCCCACATTGGTGTGGGAACAAAAGGAAAGGCAACATATAAGGAATAACCTTGACCAAGCCTTTGAAGTCTTATGGCATGTTTTACCACAAGCCCTACCCGCGCGTGCGCAGGGGGGGTGCAAAAAAATGGAACCGGAATTAGTTGAACTCGCGTATGCCCGCACGTCCTGCGGACAAGAATGAAGTTCCAAAAACCTGGGTCCACGTGGAGCGTTTTTTTGCACTCTTGACTTTCTGTTTTTGAAACTGAAATGAATGAAGATCATTATTTCGTTTTCAAATTCTAATTGATTATCAGTTTCGTAACCGACATACTAATGACCATTATTTGGTCTTTATTTTTTTTATTTCGGTTATAGTTCTGGCCCTCGTAACCGACATACTAATGACCATTATTTGGTCTTTATTGTGTTGATTTCGGTTATGATTCCAGCCCTATAAATCGAAGACTAGACTGATTAGTTGAGACACACCAACAGCTTCTCTTCTCTTCTCTTCTCTATCTCAGTTTCTTACAACACAGCTCCTGTTTATTTTCAGGCAAGTGCTCAAGTCCGGCAGTGCGCGGTGCTGCTTCGAACCGGCGTACCCTGGGAATAGACGACGAATCTGTTTAAGGGAATTGTGTTAAACACAAGCCCGGTTCACTCGTTAATTGTTTCTGTCTCTTCACTTCTGTTTCAGATCATTTTCTTGTTCAATTAGTAGCAATTTTACTAACAAACTTAAACAGGTTTTATTTACTGATTGTTCTTGTTTATTTTCAGAATGGAAACCCCTCTGACCACTGTTGTTTCTACAGTCGTAACAACTGGTCTGGTGACACCACTGCCTAATGCAGTGTCGCATGCTGAGAAACCAGAGAAATTCAGTGGTGTGAATTTCAAACAGTGGCAGCAAAAGATGTTCTTTTATCTGACCACGCTGAATCTGGCAAGGTTCTTGACTGAACCGAAACCCCATGTTGATGAAGGGGAAATGGATGCTCAAACTGTGAGCGCGATGCATGCTTGGAATCATTCGGATTTCCTGTGCCGCAACTTTATCTTGAATGGTTTGGTGGACACATTGTATAATGTGTATTGCAAAGCCAAGACTGCCAAAGAATTGTGGGGAGTCTTTGGATCGCAAATACAAAACAGAAGATGCGGGCACTAAGAAATTTGTGGTGGCTAAGTTCTTGGACTTTAAAATGATTGACTCTAAAACTGTCATGAGCCAAGTCCAAGAGTTGCAGGTTATTCTTCATGATATTCATGCGGAAGGAATGATGCTCAGCGAGACATTCCAACTTGCTGCAATGATCGAAAAACTGCCACCAAGCTGGGTTGATTTAAAGAACTATCTCAAGCATAAGCGAAAGGAGATGACCATTGAAGATCTTGTTGTTCGTCTTCGGATTGAAGAAGATAACAAAGTGGCCTTAAAAAAGACTCATGGCCCTGAAACTGTGAAGGCCAATCTTGTTGAACATGGCCAATCTTCAAAGGGAAAAAACAAGGACAGTGGAAAGAAGGGTCATGGGAAACGCTCCAACCTTGGTCCGAAAGGAGGTGTTGGGAAAACGAAGTTCCAAGGAACTTGTTATAATTGTCAAAAGCAAGGCCACAAGGCCAGCGAATGCAAGCTTCCCAAGAAGGAAAATGATCGACAAGTGAACATGGTTCATGAAGTCGACAAACTTGTTGCCATGGTCACGGATCTTTCGATTTTGGTGACCGAAGTTAATTTGGTTGGGCAAAATAACAAGGATTGGTGGGTTGATACGGGGGCTACCCGTCATGTGTGTTCCGACAAAAGCCTTTTCAACACCTTTAAGGAGGTGACAAATGGCGAAAAGGTCTTTATGGGTAACTCTGCAACGGCTGAAATCAAAGGCGAGGGGAACGTGGTTTTGAAGATGCTTCGGGAAAAGAACTCACCTTGTCCGATGTGTTGTATGTTCCCGAAATTCGTAAGAACCTTGTGTCGGGATGGCAGTTGAACAAGTTTGGGTTCAAAATGGTGATTGAGTCGGATAAGGTCGTGTTGACCAAAAATGGTGTGTATGTTGGTAAGGGTTATCCCCTCAATGGAATGTTTAAACTAAATGTGATTGTCGTGAATGCAATGAAAGAAAACGCTACTAGTTCTACTTATTTGATTGAGTCTTCTAATCTTTGGCATGGTAGACTAGGTCTCGTAAATTATAATTCCATTCGTCGTTTAATCAAACTTGATTGCATACCAACATTCGATAGCAACTCAATTAATAAATGTGAAACTTGCGTAGAAGCAAAACAAACAAAATCGTCATTCAAAAAGGTTGAACGAATCACCGAACCCCTCGAGATGATCCACACTGATGTGTGTGATCTAAAAGCAATTCCTACTCGTGGTGGGAACAAGTACTTTATCACGTTCATTGATGATAGTACAAGGTATTTCTATGTGTACTTACTTAAGAGTAAGGACGAGGCTGTTGACAAGTTTATCTTGTTCAAAGCCGAAGTTGAGAATCAACTAAATCGGAAAATCAAAATCGTAAGGAGCGACCGAGGAGGTGAATATGTTTCACCTTTTATTGACGTATGTGCAAAAAGTGGAATCATCCACGAACTCACAGCTCCTTACTCCCCTCAATCAAATGGCATAGTGGAACGGAAAAATTGTACCTTGAAAGAAATGATGAATGCCATGATGATAAGTTCTGGTGTAAACCAAAACATGTGGGGGGAAGCAATCTTATCGGCAAATTATGTGTTGAACATGATACCCAATAAGAAAAAGAATGTAGCACCTTACGAATTATGGACGGGAAAGAAAGCACCATATAAATCCTTGAAAGTATGGGGGTGTCTAGCTAAGGTGGTGGTCACACCACCTAAGCGCCTACTAATAGGTCCCAAAACGGTGGATTGTGTGCTTATAGGATACACCCGTCCTTATGGTCCTTATCGTTTTATTGTGCATGATTCCAAGAACCCTGGAATATGCAAAGGCACCATAATCAAATCTAAGGATGCAACGTGGTTTGAACATGTGTTCCCATGCTTAGATAGAAGTGAACCGAGTTCTTCTAGACCGGTTGAGGAAATTGTTCCAGAGGGTGTAGTTGAAAATGATGAACCTCGAGAACAATCTAAGAATGAGGAAGTTAAAATCAGGAAAAGTAAACGGCAAAGGATTGAAAAATCCTTTGGTCCTGAGTTTCTTACCTATATGGTAGAAGATGAACCTCAAACGTACCAACAAGCGGTACATTCCTCAGAAGGACCTCAGTGGAGGGAGGCAATCAAAAGTGAGATAGACTCTATCTTACAGAACCATACTTGGGAACTAGTGGATCTTCCTCAAGGACGTAAACCACTAAGATATCGATGGATCTTCAAGAAGAAATGAAACCAGATGGAACCATCGATAAGTACAAAGCAAGGTTGATGATCAAAGGATATAAACAGCGAGAAGGTTTAGATTACTTTGATACATATTCGCCAGTTACGCGAATAACATCCATCAGGTTGGTGCTTGCCATTGCCGCCATTAGAAATTTGGAAGTTCACCAAATGGATGTGAAAACAGCTTTCTTGAATGGAATTCTAGAGGAAGAAATCTACATGGAGCAACCCGAAGGCTTCACAGCTATTGGGCAAGAAAAGAAAGTGTGTAAACTTGTGAAATCCTTGTATGGATTGAAACAAGCTCCAAAACAATGGCATCAAAAGTTTGATCATGTCATGCTTGATACTGGGTTCAAAATCAATGAATGTGACAAGTGTGTGTATGTGAAGGACACATCTGATGGATATGTCATTTTGTGTCTATATGTAGATGATATGCTCATTGCTGGAAGCGATGACAAAATCATAAAATCTACAAAGAACATGCTAAAAGCAAGATATGACATGAAAGACATGGGTCTTGCGGATGTGATTTTGGGGGTCAAAATCACGCGAACCCAAAGTGGACTCGTTTTAAGTCAATCCCACTATGTGGACAAAATTCTTGAGAAGTTCAATGCAAATGACTCTAATGAAGCTAGAACTCCACTTGACACAAGTCAACATCTAGCCAAGAATAGAGGTGAACCCGTAAACCAGTTGGAATACTCAAGAATTATTGGTAGCTTGATGTATCTTATGAGTTGTACTAGGCCAGACATAGCATTTGCTATGAGCAAGATAAGTAGATACACAAGCAACCCAAGTTCAATGCATTGGAACTGTATCACTCGGTTACTTCGCTACTTAACATACACTCGGGAATACGGGTTGCATTATAACAGATATCCAGCAGTTATAGAAGGACACTGCGATGCAAATTGGATATCTGACACGAATGATTCCAGAGCAACAAGTGGGTATGTATTCACACTTGGAGGTGCAACGATATCGTGGAAATCATCAAAACAAACGGTTATTGCTAGATCCACGATGGAATCTGAGTTCATCGCTTTAGATAAAGCAGGTGAAGAGGCAGAATGGCTACGTCAATTTGTTGAGGATATACCAAGATGGCCTAAGCCGGCAACGGCCATTTGTATACATTGTGATAGCCAATCGGCACTTGGCAGAGCTCGTAGCACAATGTATAATGGTAGGAACAGACATATCAGACGTAGACATAATACGATACAACAACTAATCTCTACAGGAATTATCACTATTGCCTACGTGAGGTCAAAGGATAATACTGCGGATCCGCTGACAAAAGGTCTAAGTAGAGAGTTAGTACAGACGTCGTCCATGGGAATGGGACTGAAGCCCTTGAAAAATGAAGTTCATATGATGGAAACCTAACTCAATAGACTGGAGATCCCAAGAATTGAGTTCAATAGGAAAACCTAATTGTATGAATAAGCAAGGTCACTGTGGGGGGATAACCCTACGCATTTAATAAGGTAGTTTATTATGAAGATTTATAAACTTCCTAGTCCATTCCTAAAAGTGACAAGTGTGAGGCTAAGCCTATGGCTTTTAATGATTCGACTAAAGTAAACATACATAGTGAATCACCTATGTGAGAGAGAAGTGGGGTCACTTCGAAGGGTATTGTTGGGGCACAATACCTAATGGCTCTCGCAGAACCAGGCATCATGTTCATGACCATAACGAACATAACTATGAGGACTTGATTTTGTTAGGGAGAGTCTTGTGTGAAGTGCATTGTCGTCTACACAAACGGCAGACCAGTTCAAAGACATCGAGTTCTACTCAGAGCTAGTGGGCTAAGTGCATTTCATGAGCGAAGGCTCAAAGGGTAACACCTACCTATCGTATGCAAAACTCAACTGCTGAAATGTAATAAGGAATTTTGTTGTTTCTGAGATCGACCTCCATTCATGTGGGGGATTGTTGGAAATTTGTGTGTTGTGAATGAAAGTCTTAAATGTGGTGACACTTTGTCCCACATTGGTGTGGGAAAAGAAAAGGCAACATATAAGGAATAACCTTGACCAAGCCTTTGAAGTCTTATGGCATGTTTTACCACAAGCCCTACCCGCGCGTGCGCAGGGGGGTGCAAAAACTGGAACCGGAATTAGTTGAACTCGCGTATGCCCGCACGTCCTGCGGACACGAATGCAGTTCCAAAAACCTGGGTCCGCGTGGAGCGTTTTTTTTGCACTCTTGACTTTCTGTTTTTGAAACTGAAATGAATGAAGATCATTATGTCGTTTTCAAATTCTAACTGATTATCAGTTTCGTAACCGACATACTAATGACCATTATTTGGTCTTTATTTTGTTGATTTCGGTTATAGTTCTGGCCCTCGTAACCGACATACTAATGACCATTATTTGGTCTTTATTGTGTTGATTTCGGTTATGATTCCAGCCCTATAAATCGAAGACTAGACTGATCAGTTGAGACACACCAACAGCTTCTTCTCTTCTCTATCTCAGTTTCTTGCAACACAGCTCCTGTTTATTTTCAGGCAAGTGCTCAAGTCCGGCAGTGCGCGGTGCTGCTTCAAACCGGTGTACCCTGGGAACAGACGACGAATCTGTTTAAGGGAATTGTGTTAAACACAAGCCCGGTTCACTCGTTAACTGTTTCTGTTTCTGTCTCTTCACTTCTGTTTCAGATCATTTTCTTGTTCAATCAGTAGCAATTTTACTAACAGTTAGTAGATAGTTTAGTTTATGATATAATTAGATTAGTTAATAAGTGCGAGGACCGGAAGCGACTAAAGGAAAGATTGTAACCTACTTCACAAGGGAAGCGACGTATCCTAGAGATGCAACCTTTCGATTAGTATAAATAGGGATAGGATTTCAATTGTATTCATACAGAGGTACACCACAATCATTCAGATTATAATCGATGTGATGGTTAGTTTTCATTCTTGTTCTTGTTTCTTATAATCAATATCGATTGTGAAGATCGGGTCAACACTAACTTGTATTTATTTTTATTATGATTCCCCTTTGGCCATAAGTAATTTCCGATATTTAAAATGATGTGAAGACACTAAAATCACCAGTTGTTAATTCCAATGGAGTTGGCATTGAAATCGTTAAGTTTGTAACTTCTATTCTCACCACATACATGTAGAAGAGGCAATAAAATATTTTTTTATCAATGGAAAATTCAAGTGTTTGAATCACCTTGTCACACAAATGAAGCACGTTTAAGTTCGAAACTCCGGTTTTGGGTGGTGCTGTTACATTTCCCATAAGAATAGACGAGAGTGACTTGCAGATACACATGTTGTTACCTCATTAATTAAGTGGTATATATATAATGAACGGATGTCTTGAATGTAATCATGCATCCACATTATAAGATGTTATTATCATCTAAATTGCTTATTTGTAATGCATACACAGAATCACAAAAGAATATATATCATTTAATCTTATTCACTTTTAAAGTCGAGCCAAATGACTAATATCATATGGATATGTATCCGTGGGAATCACTGAAATATATGACCTTGTTGCAATGGCTGTGTTAGAAATTTCACTTGGATGAAAACCATCATAGAAGACAGTTAAAGCGCGAACAAGACAAGGCTTTGAATCCGGAACACATTGTCCATCTTCCCCTACTTGACAACAAGGAGTATTCGGTAATGGTATATCTGCAAAAAGCAAGCATTCTATTAAGTTAATGTAATCATAAAAAATACATATATGAGGTTGTTATCAATATGGATTGAACACAATAAATTTGATGTTTTTAAGCTGTTGCTTTACCTCCCTGTGGTGCTGATATACTGGTAAGGTTGATCAAAGTGAATCTTGCATCTTGATAATCAGTGTTAAGCTTAGCAAGAAGACTCTTAAGCTTGTCATTAAATAGTTGAACCGCATCATTGATCCACTCTACGCAAGGTTTCCCATTGGTGCCAAACCTTTTTAACTCAGCTGGGGTGCACCCTACTTGCCCTAGACCAAACACAGCAATCTTCCTAGCTCCCAAATTGTATATCGTCTATCATTCGAATCAAATAAAACATTTTTTTTTAATTTTTTTCTATACAATCTATCAAAACTCCGGATAAAAGATTATGCTCAAACCAAATGTGAAAGATTGTGTACCTTTAGTTGTTGAGAGTACTGTTGCACAAGAACCGCTGCATATTCATCAGCCGTATATGTTTTGCTTGAAGAGTAAATGCTAGGTATCAAGTAGTTATTAATGTAGTCGTTGCTTCCTATATTTGACAAGTAAATGCATTTCTTCAGGTATTCATCCGTAAATGTCTTATTGCTTTGCAAGGCGGAAAGGCGTGAAATTATTTTTTCGTGATTGAGTAATTGTCTATCCATGCTGATCCGATCACCCTACAATGAAATAACATTTGCGTTTAATACGTATTCGGAAAAGAATCATAGGATTATATATATGTTTACTTTTAGTATGTGTGGTTTTAAATGGTTTAGAATGTCAAACACACACATAAACATCAGAAGAAAAGGTTGACTTTGTATAGATATCATGAGACCTGAAAACTAAAATCAACTAGTACATCTACCGTAGGTTACGCAACAAATTGTGATTACCAGATGACTTCCAGATTCCTCTCTGATACCAGCACTACCACTACCATAGTTTACGCCGGTGCTAATCTCTTGATCAGTTGCGGTAGCATAAGGTGGAATGAACTTAGGAAAACCTAGAAGTTGACCTGAAATTAAGAAAGCAATATGTTGACGTCAATACATATAAACCTTCTTTTTTTTTTCTCTTAGAAAATCTAAACTAGTTGACATACCAATGATGTCTGCGACAGTTCGGCCATTGGTGAATCTACCGGTGACACCCTGTGGAAAATCAATCCCATAAGGCCAGTAGTTGGCCTTAGCGGCCGTTGTGAGTGCATTGTTATTGCCACTATCGACCAAAGAGTCCCCAAATATGAACAAACACGGAACTTGTGGTTCACCTGAAACTACAAATGCTGTAACATGTATCAATCCTAAATATACGAGGACATGAAATGCTAGGCTAAGTTGATCCTTCATGTTTTTTTTTGGTGTACAAATAGAGATGTAAGACTGACTTCAAATGCAAAACAAATTTTATAGTATTTATAGAAAGAGAGAAAGGCGAGGTCGGCAAGTGGGAATTCTTTTATTCTTTTTCCACAGAGTTGGGCAACTGGGAATATAATGTTAATTAATTATAATTATTAGCATATATTATTTGAGAGTTGAGACCATGCGTTTGGCGAGTACTAATCAGTCATGACATGTGGCATTGAACTAGTCATTTTATAGTTTATTAGGAAATGATGGATCCGAGAGATCTATTCATAGTTCTATATTCATCATAAAATCATGATATTATTCCTAGAATAATAGTAGTTTTTTTTTTTTTTTTTGGTGAAACCAAAAGCTCATATATAATATATTCATCATAAAATCAGGATACAATAACGTGTATGCCAATATAAAGTATACATGTAACTAGAAGTTTTGGTATTACATGTATAACTAACTACATGTTGCATATTTTTTTTTTCTATATTTTATATAGCAACCTGTATAACGTTAGGAATTATAAAGTGCTAATCATTTCTTTTATTTCAAATAAGGGCCGACATTCTATTTTTCTTTTTTTCTTAAAACCCATTATTTTATATGTGTAAGATAAGAAAAGAAGCTAGGTGAAGTTCAAAGAAATCATGCACCAAAAGTAAATCTACCTCATAAGGCATGCAACACCGAACTTATAGGAGAGACTGTACTACAGCTAGTTACAAATTTGACAACACATTAGATTCCAATTTGGGGCATAACTACGAATGAAGGTGAAGATAACAAGAATCCGGATCTAGGCAAGTAGGTAATCTTTCATTAGAAAGTGCATTAACATTGACAGAAACCCAATTTGAAATCTAAAACTTTATGAACTTGTCATACATGATCTATGAATGAATTGACGAGTCAGTTAATGTGTTCTTCATCAGTCCTTCTCACATATGAAAAGAAGTTGTGCTAGAGTTCTTAAAAACGAGATATTCTATTGAAATGTTATTTGGTTTCGCCACATCCATTAATTGCACTACTCTTACCTCTGTTTTTACATTGCTATCCATTAAAAAACTGTAATCTCAGCTCTCTGTTTTTACATTGCTATCCATTAAGAAACTATAATCTCAGCTCTCAACGCCTATCAACATGGGCAGACAATTAATATGATGAACTCTTATGTAGGTCCACCCGAAGGATTGAGTAACCTCTATTCCCTGTTTTCCGACAAACCCGAAAGTGCGGAATCCAAGCGGGTAAGTTAAACCAAGTGACGAACACGTAAGACACAACGATTCAACGATTAACACTCCATTGTATTAATCTAGAAAACGGTTACAAATCAATGTTTACAAGATGCTCTCATAAACTCTCAGTTGTGTGTGTTTACAGTGTGTTCACTCAAAGAAATCTATTCAGACTTCGTTAGGTGTTCTATCTGTTTTCTGTTGTTTATATAGTAAAGGCCATCGACGAAAACAAAACCCACGAAATCAGGGGATTTCGTCCCTTGTCTTTGGCGAAATCAAAGTGATTTCGTCACTTTGATGAGCTGGGCTTGGTCTTCGTCACATTTGATTGGGCTTCTCACATACATGTGTCTTCATCACATGTGATTGGGCCTAAGACTTGGGCTTTTACTTGGGCTACAAACAAACACAAACAGAACTAAATTCACGTTCATAAATCAATCAATGTTACATGGAATAATAAGCCTTCACATGACATCACTATGACATCAACATGGTGATGTGGCATCGGGAACGTTCGCGGCTACTCGTGCTTCGTGTGTCGAACTCTGGGGCGCACGACGGAGGAATGTCGTGACGTCGGGCTTGAGCCGAACCTAACCGGGTCGAACCGAACCGAGTTGAACCGAACCGAGTCGCGTCCACATAATATGTATCAACAAACTCCCCCTTGGACGCTACTCGTGAGGGTTCATCTTCCATGTCTTCCATGTCGGAGGATCTTCAAAGTCTTCACGTGTCGTAAGTAGAAAGTGTATCAACAAACTCCCTTTTCATTTAGGTAGCGTGTTAACAAACTCCCCCTTTGATTATGCTTGTGAATCTTTTGATCTTCAATGCTTGAGATCCTTGTGGTGTTGGTGATTGATCAGCGGCAACTCGATCATCTTTATCATTTGAGTGCCTTCATGTCATGTCTTCATTCCGAAGCTTGTCAACGAACATGTTCTCTTCGCCTTTAGCATCTGCACATGCAAGAAATCTAAACACGTAATGAGAACAACTGCTTGAAATATAGTTAACATTAAACAAATGACACACATGTGACCAATTTTTATTCAACTACCGTCCGACAGTTTAGATTGAAAAGTTAACAGATTTTTCAATTTAGATTATTAACTTTCAAAACTTGCAAACTCTGACCGTTTATGAAGATTCAGTCATTTTGGTTTTCATTCAGATTTCAGATAACGAAGACTTGAGTTCCAACATCGGTTAATCAAAACTAAAGTATAAATAAAATCTTTTTGACTTTTATAAAATTTATATTAAAACACACCTAAAATCTTTTTAGCATTTTGAATATTTCAAACTTAAAGACTGAAAGCAGTAAATAAATATATACAGAGTTGCAGAGACTAAGAAAAGTAAATATATACAAACATTCTTTTTGCGAGTTTCGAGGGTAAGAGAATCATATCAGTGTACGGTCACGCCAAAACGCTCTTGTTGTTCTTTTAGTTAACATTTAGATAAGCATCATATAACAATTATCGGTATTGTTATCCACATAAGCACAACTTATCATATGTAATCATGGCGAGGGGATACGTTAAGGTATGATTTATACTTACCGACCGATGTTCATCCACATCACGACACATTCCCGTATCAAGGTATGCACGAGAATTCATCTTACTGGTGAGTATACCGTTTATCATCTGTTTTGCCGTATAAAAAGATGTGAGTAACTCACTTATTTTGATTGAAAACAAGCCCTATGTAATAGAATCACTTATTGATGAGGAACTTGATTTTCAGATGCATGAAGGGCACAAGAGCAAGTCCGTGAACAGGTCAGTACTTTCGTACAACAGAGAGACGAACTTGACTCCCGGATAAATGTGATATATTATCACTTGTTTTGTGGGACATGTGATTGTTGATCACTTATTGAGGTCGTATGCAGTATGTACACGTATGTATGATATCATGGAAGATCTAGACTTCGTCTCCGTTTTGTTTCGGTAAAAGAAACAACCATGATACCCAGATGATAAACAGCATAAAGACCACATATCTCAGAACCTCGGCAATCTCTCAAACGAAATTTCGGTACTAAGACCATATGCCAATGAGTGGTTCCCACCTGTTCTTCAGTCGATTTAAGTTTATATCACCCTGCACACTTTAAGATGATTGTGAGCCTACCGATACATCTTATATAGAGCTGCTTAACATTTTTCATTTTGCATTTCAGTTTAAAAAGGTTTGGACAGACCACTGATGTACTATCATTTTCTCTTTTGCTCGCCAGGAAACTCATTTTTGTTTTTCTATTGTTTTTTTAGTTTTGAAATTTTTCGATGTTTTTGAATTTTCAAATTTTGGAATTACTACCCCTAAAATCAACAAACTTACAATAATTTTAAAAACACAAAGATATTTACAAAAACGATTTTCCGATGTGGATTACTCTTGCTGGCCTTAATGCCGTTTACCAATAATAAAAAGTCAAATCTTGATTTATCAAATGCTTTGGTAAAAAGGTCGGCACGTTGGTCATCAGTGTGGACATATGCAACATCGATTAGCCTTTTATCAAAGAAATCACGTATGAAGTGATACTTAATTTCGATGTGCTTAGTCTTTGAATGCTGCACAGGATTTTTAGTGATAGATAAGGCAGCAGAATTATTGACATAAATAGGAGTAGTTAGGAATTCAAAACCGTAATCGCGCATTTGCTGTTGTATCCACAGGACTTGGGAGCAACAACTTGAGGCAGCAATGTATTCAGCTTCACAAGTTGACGTAGCGACACAAGTCTGCTTCTTGCACTGCCACGTTATGAGGCGAGTTCCTAAAAACTGGCATCCAGCCGTTGTGGATTTGCCGTCGATTTTGCATCCGCCAAAATCAGAATCACTGAAAGCAACTAATTCAAAGTTATCATCCTTAGGGTACCATAGACCAGTGTCTGGGTAACCCTTCAAATAACGAAAAATCATTTTTACAGCTGTAAGATGTGAGGCCTTCGGGTTCACTTGATATCTGGCTAGCAGGCATGTTGGATACATTATATCTGGTCTTGATGCTGTGAGGTACATGAGGGATCCAATCATCGCGCGGTAGTATGAAGAGCTAACAACTTCACCCTTCATGTCTGGATTGATTCCGTGATTTTGCTGCAGTGGGGTACCAATGGGCGTTGTGTCGGACATCTAGAATCGGCTCAAGATGTCTTGGACATACTTAGTCTGATGGATGAAAATCCCAGACCTCGTTTGTTGCACTTGCAAGCCCAAGAAGAAAGTCATCTCCCCCATAGCGCTCATCTCGAATTTATCCTGCATTACACGCTCGAAATCCCTACACATAACATTGTTAGTAGAACCAAATATAATATCATCCACATATACCTGAACCAGTAGAAGATCTCCATCTTGTTCTTTTATGAAGAGAGTGCAATCGATAAGACCTCTGCGAAATCCATTCTCCAACAGATAATTAGATAAGGTTGCGTACCAAGCTCGCGGTGCTTGATGTAGACCATAGAGAGCTTTGTTCAGCAACCAAACCCGATCGGGATGGATAGGATCTTCAAAACCTGGAGGCTATTCGACATACACCTCTTCTTCCACTAGACCATGTAAGAATGCACTTTTGACGTCCATCTGGTAAACCTTGAATCCTTTGAATGAGGCATAAGCCAGAAAGATCCGAATTGCTTCCAGACGTGCAACAGGTGCATACACTTCGTTGTAGTCTATACCTTCAATCTGACAAAAACCTTGAACGACCAATCTTGCTTTGTTCCGAATAACGATTCCACGGTCGTCCTTTTTGCATTTATACACCCAACGGGTACCAATCTTCTTGTAATCAGCAGGTTTCTCTACGAGCTTCCAGACACCAAGTTTCTGAAATTGTTGCAGTTCTTCCTGCATTGCTTCAACCCAAGAGTTATCTTTCAAAGCGTCTTTCCAAGTTCTTGGCTCTTCTTGTGAGATATAACACGCGAAAGACCAATCGTTTTGTTGACCAGATTCTCGAATCGCCGCATACAAGCCTGCGTTGTTGTTGTTACGCAACATGTTTCTTGTTTGTATGCCACTTTGTACATTGCCTATGATGTTTTGTTGAGGATGCGTATTGTGTATTCTAGTTTCTGGGTTATCTGGGACAGGAACATTAATACCCAGATTGTTGAGATTGAGATCAACAACCAATTCAATACCCGGAACTGACAAAGAGGATGATGCAGTAGCTTCAGCTGTTATAGGGACGTCCACTGGAGGTGTAGCCTCTGAAGTACCATGAACAGCTGATGTAGGAGCTTCTTGATCTGCATCTAGAAATTCTTCATCCTCTGAAGATTCCTTCAGTTCGGTTGCATCATGAAAATCCTCATTGTCGAGAGCATTATTGTTCACTGAAGATGGTTCTTGATTGACAATAATTGGATGAACCAACGGTGAATCTGTTGCGTTGTCACTCTCGAAAAACATCCTTGCCGCAGCAGTTTCTTCAACTGCTTCAACATTGATCGAATTGAAAAAGTCATCGTACTCAAACATCCATGGTTAACCAGGATTTTTGACTGGCAAAGTGTGCCTTTGTACTCTGACTTCAGTCCATTCCTCAACCCTTTTAGTCTGTAGATTCCAGACTCTTAAGTTAGGGGTGGCATAACCAAGAAAGTGACATTCAATAGCTTTTGCCCCAAACTTTCCATTAGGATCGATCATTGTGCAAGGAGGTCCAAACGGTTCAAGATATGACAAATCTGGTTTCCGTTTGTGAAGAAGCTCGAAGCAGGTCTTGTTGTGTCTTTTGACTGTAAGGACTCGATTCATCGTGTAACATGCGGAGGCAACAGCTTCACTCCAAAATGGAATGGGCAACTGCGACTCTACCAACATAGTCCTAGCAGTCTTGATCAATGTACGGTTCTTACGTTCAGCGACGCCGTTCTGTTGAGGAGTATAAGCCGCACTAAATTCGTGAAGAATACCTTTTGATGTGCAAAACTCCGCCATGGCTTGATTTTAAAATTCAGTACCATTGTCACTGCGTATCCGTCTAACCTTCAACTTATACAAATTCTCAATCTGAACGATCAAGTTTTTGATAATACCGAAAGTTGCACTCTTGTGAGCCATAAACGCCACCCAATAAAATCTTGAATAATCATCCGTTATCACGAGGCAGTATTGATCATTCCTGATGCTTTTGTGCTTGACAGGACCAAACAAATCCATGTGCAAACGTTCAAGAGGAACTGCCACCGTATTGACCTTCTTTGTCAGATGTCGTTTCTTCGTTTGCTTTCCTTTTTGGCATGAAACACAGACGTCTTGAAGATGGAAATTTTTAAGAAGAACACCATTCATTAATTCATTCGACACCAAATGATTCATTTTCCGTAAGTGAATGTGACCCATACGTCTGTGCCAAGAGATTGAGTCTTTTTCCGTGGCTTTTGTAATGAAACAAGTTGCTTGTACAGTCGTTGTTATAGCTTGGCTCATATCAAGGACATAAAGATCATTTATCCTTGGAGCGGATAAGAGAATCCATTCTTTTGGAATCTTGAAGCCGAGTTTCAGCACGTAACATCCATTTGCATCAAAGTGTACTGAAAATTGTTTATCACAGATTTGTGAAACGCTAAGAAGATTGTGATCAAGCTGTTGTACAAAGTTGATCTTGTCAAAACTTACAACCCCGTTGGATACCATTCATTCTCCAGTAATATATCCGCCTTTATCTCCAGCAAAAGCAACATAACCTCCTCTAATAGATTTAACGTCGTAGAGAAGCTTCATGTCGCCTGTCATGTGCCTGGATGCCCCACTATCAACAATCCAATGACTGCTGAAAGTTCCTCCTGGAACACCCTGCACATGTACTCACATGATTAGTTGGAGATGGGGACCCAAGCCTTTGTGGTCTTGGGTCTTCCATTTTCATCAACGTAAGTTACTTGAACTTCTCGATGTTGTGGAAATTGTGATGTTCCCCCTGATTCAATAACCGTTTTTGGTTTCCAGGTCTGTTTTGTTTTACCATTGTTATTCTTTAAAATTTTAACTTCGAGATTGTCTGATGTTTTTGAATTGTCTGGTTTGACTGAAACAGATGTTTTGTTAACCACGTCGGTTTTAATCACCTTTTCAATTTTCTTGACCTGTTGGCGTTTCTGTTTCTTTTCCCTTTCTTTTACAAGACGGGGATCTGGTTTTGATGAAACAGATCGCTTGCGGTCAATTTGTTGGTCCGGCTAGGAGGATCTAGTCGCCTAATCCTTGTTATCGAACACACCCGGTTGTGCGGAATCCAACCGGAGATGCAAACCGAGATCGAGAAAGTGAACAATACGTAAAGATATCAACGATTAACAGTTACGTGTATTGATTTCGACAAAGTTTCGGTACAATATTTGACAAATACAAAGCTCACCGGAACTTTCTCTCACTACACTCTCTCTCTAGTTTTTCTGCCTCTCTTCTCTCTATTCTCACACACACTGAATGGGTATATATATGCCCAGCACAGGTTGCATGTCGAAGGATCATGTGAACTGCCCGAAAGATGATCTGTCGATCATGAAGCCATCGAAGGATCCACAAACACTTCGAAGGATGGCATATCCTTCGAAGTCCATCAGTAACCTTCGGGGGACAACTTTCGAGCTCATCGAAGGATAGACATAATCCTTCGATTGCCCAACCTTCGACTCAGACATTTACAACAATGTAACTGTTTGGCCCATGTGACAAAGAAGCCCAACATGCAAACTGTTAAGCATGCACGTACAAGAATTCAACATGTTCCAATATTTGAAGTTTAGTCAACATAGTGACATCATCATGACATCATCATGATGATGTCAGCATGATGTGTCAAGCGGGAAACGTCCTCGGCTCTCCGTGCTTCGCGTGACGAACTCTGGGACGCACGACGGAGGAATGTCGTGACGTCGGGCTTGAGCCGAACCTAGCCGGGTCGAACCGAACCAAGTTGAGCCGAACCAAGTCGCGTCCACATAATATGTATCAACAAACTCCCCCTTGGACGCTACTCGTGAGGTTCAACTTCCATGTCTTCCATGTCGGAGGATCTTCAAAGTCTTCACACGTACTAAGTAGAAAGTGTATCAACAAACTCCCCTTTTCATGTAGGAAGTGTGTTGACAAACTCCCCCTTAACATAAGCTCCCCCTTGAGTTATGCTCGTGATTGACTTGATCTTTACAACTTGAGATCCTTGTGGTGTTGGCGATGGTCAGCGGCAACTCGATCATCTTTATCATTTGAGTGCCTTCACGTCGTGTCTTCATTCCGAAGCTTTGTCATCGACCATGTTCTCCTTGCCTTTAGAATCTGCACATGCAAGAAATCTAAACGCGTAATGAGAACAACCGCTTGGAATATAGTAAACATAAACAAACGACACACGTGTGACCATTGTTCAAACAAACACCGTCCGACAGTTTGAAAGTTTAAAAATATTTTATCAATTTCAATTTTAACTTTCAACACTTTTCAAATTTCGACCGTTATGAAGATTTAGTCGTTTTCGGTTTTCGTTCAGGTTTCAGGTAACGAAGACTCGAGCTCCAACATCGTACGATCGAAAATAAAACAGAAATAAAATCTTTTTGGCTTTTATAAATTTTATATTAAAACTCACCTAAAATCTTTTTGGAATTTTTGAATATTTCAAATGTAAAGACTGAAAGCAGTAAATAAATATATACAGACATTCTTTTTGCGAGTTTCGAGGGTAAGAGAATCATATCAGTGTACGGTCATGCCAAAACGCTCTCTTTGTTCAATTAATTAACATTAAGATAAGCATCCTATAACAATTATCGGTATTGTTGTCCACATAAGCTCAACTTATCAGATGTAATCATGGTTGTATCTTTTACCGAAAAATAACGGGGACGCAAGTCTAGATCTTCCATGATACTATACATACGTGTACATATTGCATTCGACCTCAATAAGTGATCAACAATCACATGTCCAAACAAATAAGTGATAAAATATCACAAATTCTTTCCGGGTGTCAAGTTCGTCTCTCTGCTGTACGAAAGTACTGACCTGTTCACGGACTTGCTCCTGTGCCCTCATGCATCGAAAATCAAGTTCCTCATCAATAAGTGATTATATCACATAGGGCTTGTTTTCAATCAAAATAAGTGAGAATCTCACATCATATACGGTCAAACAGATGATAATCGGTATACTCACCGGTAAGATGAACCCTCGTGCATACCTTGATACGGGAATGTGTCGTGATGTGGATGAACACCGGTCGGTAAGTATAAATCATACCTTAACGTATCCTCTCGCCATGATTACATCTGATAAGTTGAGCTTATGTGGACAACAATACCGATAATCGTTATAGGATGCTTATCTTAATGTTAACTAAATGAACAACAAGAGCGTTTTGGCATGACCGTAAACTGATATGATTCTCTTACCCTCGAAACTCACAAAAAGAATGTCTGTAAATATTTATTTAATGCTTTCAGTTTCTGCATCTGAAATATTCAAAAATACCAAAAAGATTTTATGTGTGTTTTAATATAAACTTTATAAAAGCCAAAAAGATTTTATTTCTACTTTATTTTCGATCGTACGATGTTGGAGCTCGAGTCTTCGTTACCTGAAACCTGAACGAAAACCGAAACGACTAAATCTTCATAAACGGTCGAAATTTGCAAGTTTTGAAAGTTAAAATTGAAATTGATAAAATTTGTTAAACTTTCAAACTGTCGGACGGTGTTTGCTTAAACAATGGTCACACGTGTGTCGTTTGTTTATGTTTACTATATTCCAAGCGGTTGTTCTCATTACGCGTTTAGATTTCTTGCATGTGCAGATTCTAAAGGCTAGGAGAACATGATCGATGACAAGCTTCGGAATGAAGACACGACGTGAAGGCACTCAAAAGACAAAGATGATGGAGTTGCCGCTGACCTTCAACACCACAAGGATCTCAAGTTGTAAAGATCAAGACATTCACGAGCATAACTCAAGGGAGAGCTTATGTTAAGGGGGAGTTTGTCAACACACTTCCTACATGAAACGGGGAGTTTGTTGATACACTTTCTGCTTTGAAGACGTGAAGACATTGAAGATCCTCCGACTTAGAAGACAAGAAAGGCGAATCTCGCGAGTAGCGTCCAAGGGGGAGTTTGTTGATACATATATGTGGACGCGACTCGACTCGACGCGACTTGGTTCGGTTCGACCCGGTTAGGTTCGGCTCAAGCCCGACGTCACGACATTCCTCCGTCGTGCGTCCCAGAGTTCGTCACGTGAAGCACGGAGCGCCGCGAGCCAGTTCCCGCTGCCACATCATCATGACATCATCATGATGATGTCATGATGATGTCACTATGTTGACTAAACTTCAAAGATATGCAACAAAATGAATTCTGGACGTGCATGCTTTAACCAGACTTCATGTTGGGCTTTTGCTTTGTCACATGGGCCTTTATGTTGTTGGTGTCGAAAGATGAGCTCGAAGGATAGTCCTTCGATGGATGTCTGCAGATGGACCTCGAAGGATATACCATCCTTCGAGGTATATGTGGATCATTCGATGGCTGTATGATCGAAAGATGATGTTTCGATCAGTTATCATGATCCTTCGACCATACAACTTGTGCTGGGCATATATATACCCATGCAGTGTGTGTTCAATAGAGCGACGAGAGATGAACACTAGACAAGTGTGAGAGCATACTGTAAACACAGAGAGCACACGAGAGGTTGAGAGAGTTTACATATTACGTTTGTAAACATTGTTCTGTAACTGATTCTGCTGGTCTCCTTGATCTCTGAAAGGGTTCTGGTTCCCATGCTGAGCTGGCTTAACAGGAACTTGAATGGGATTGCCATGTAGATCAGTTGTCACAGGAGGCCTTTGGGTTTGCTGTTGAGGCACCGGTTGAGGAACTGGTTGAAGCGGATTTCCGTACATGTCTGTTTTTGGAGGAACCGGAACTTGGATAGGATTGCCATACATGTCTGTTGGTCCGGTAGATCGAACAGGTAATGGATTTCCGAACATGTCAGTTGCTTCGGTATTTCGAACAGGTAAGGGGTTTCCGAACATATCAGTTGGTCTGAGAGGTTGTTTCGGTGCGGGAGACGGAGTACCAAAATACATGTCTGTATTTACCGGAGTATTCCATCTTGGATTCATTTTTGATCAAAAATAATAAAACCTGAAAATCACACTTAAATCAAACAGTTAAATCACACTAGAAAATTTTTTTTTTTTTTTTTTTTTTTTAATATCTTGATAAAACAAAATCCCGCGAAACAAAGATCCGACGAAACAAGTCTTGTGCGACTAAACAGCTCTTGTGCGATCCCCACTTATGTTGTGCGACTGATTGTCTTGTTCGACTGAAGCCCAAACCGAAATTCAAAGTAACCAGAAGCCCAAAACTGAAGCCCAAATTTAAGTTGTGTAAGCCCAAAATAATTTTCCACTTTTTATTTCAACCCCACTATCTTATGGAGGCACAGATCTTTCGAACAAATCAGTTTAACTTTCGAAGTTGTTGGTTGTTGAAGACTAGGATCTTTCGAAACAAAACATCAACTGGATCCTTCGACATCTTGTAAGCTGGATCCTTCGAAGTGTTGGGGTTGATCCTTCGACACACACACAGCTGATCTTTCGAGGAAATCAAAAAGACCCTACGAAATCTTGAGGAGTAAAGGTGATCTTTCGAATTTGTTGAGCTTTCGAAATAGTTGATCTTTCGAATTGTTGAGATTCAATTTGTTGACTTTCTATCCTAACACAAAGCAATCCACTTTTTCAACTCATCTGTCGGCTGCATCATTTCCAAGTAACCACCTAATGATGTTGTCCTTTGTACTATTATAATATTTTAAAAATTCAAAACACAACACTTTACAATTGATTTAAAATAGATCGAAAAGTTGTGATAGTGAAGAACAACTTTGAATATGGCAAGAACACAAGGAGTTTTCTGGAAAAACTATGAGATTTCCGGTCACCCGAAACTTTCCGAAACCCGAATTTTGCTCAAAAGTTTTATAAAAACCAATATTTATCTTGAGAACGTGTGTTTTAGCAAGGTTTTAATCAAAACAATCAGCAAAACAACAAGATTTTTCAGGAGTTTAACCGAAATTTTCAGAAAAATAAGCTTCAAAAACCCGAAAAACCACTCGGTTTTAACAAGGAGAAGAGCCAAGGCTCTGATACCACTTGTAGGTCCCCGTGTCCGGATACGGATCTAAACGCCTACTTCCTTGTATACGAACCGATCTTGTTGTGCGGAATCCAACAAGATCAGCAAACCGAGATAGAGACGAAAACAAGTAAAGATAACACACGCGGTATCAACGATTAACACATCTTGTATTAAACGCGGAATCAGTTACAGAACAATGTTTACAAACGTAATATGTAAACTCTCTCAACCTCTCGTGTGCTCTCTGTGTTTACAGTATGCTCTCACACTTATCTAGTGTTCATCTCTCGTCCTCTATTGAACACACACTGCATGGGTATATATATGCCCAGCACAAGTTGTATGGTCGAAGGATCATGATAACTGATCGAAACATCATCTTTCGATCATACAGCCATCGAATGATCCACATATACCTCGAAGGATGGTATATCCTTCGAGGTCCATCTGCAGACATCCATCGAAGGACTATCCTTCGAGCTCATCTTTCGACACCAACAACATAAAGGCCCATGTGACAAAGCAAAAGCCCAACATGAAGTCTGGTTAAAGCATGCACGTCCAGAATTCATTTTGTTGCATATCTTTGAAGTTTAGTCAACATAGTGACATCATCATGACATCATCATGATGATGTCATGATGATGTGGCAGCGGGAACTGGCTCGCGGCGCTCCGTGCTTCACGTGACGAACTCTGGGACGCACGACGGAGGAATGTCGTGACGTCGGGCTTGAGCCGAACCTAACCGGGTCGAACCGAACCAAGTCGCGTCGAGTCGAGTCGCGTCCACATATATGTATCAACACAATTTGGTCACGGGGATCATCAACTTTGGCTTTTTGTTTATGAAGATATGGACAATTTCGAATGATATGTCCAATTGTGCCACATGAAAAACATGATCTACGTTCTACAAACCTCGTAGTATCATGTGATTGTCTTGTTGATGATGAACTTTGTGATCCCGAGGTACTTGGTTTTGAACTGTTTTGTTCATTTCTTTTCAAAATTTTCGCTTGATTAACAAAATCTAGGTTAGATTTGTTTTCAAATGTTTCAATTTTATCCGTTCCTTTTGATTTCACAAAGTTCACCTTCTTGTCCTTTTTCTTGTTCTGTTTCTTTTGCCATTGAGTCGGTGAGTTACTTTTAGGTTTGGTGCGATTTTGCTGAACTTTCTCAGTTGGTAATTTTTTATTGCCATTTTGTTTGCGAATTTCAGCTTTCGGAATCGACGGACACTATGTTACCACAACGTGTAAACCCGACTTTCCCAAAAACCTACTTGTTGATTCTTTAAAAACTTTACTGATTAACGATTGATTAACATTTTTCATCGGAAAGTCGTTGTTAGAATAAACTTTTTCATCACCAACAAGAGTGTATAGCAAATTCACACTCTCAGACTCTTGAGTGGACGTGGATTTGGTCAGAACAGTCGTAGTAGGTTTTGCTGGGGGATCACAAAGAATGTGATTCTCGAGAGGAATGTCCTCTTCTTTGATTACCGCATCTGACTGTGCTGAGCCAGTATCATTAGATTCATCATCTGAAGAATCAGCACCCTCAACAATAACTGGAGGATCCTGATTCTGCTCAACAGTTGACACACTCGTAACTGTTGATACATCTGAATCTGATGATACTTCTTGTTTGTATCCAAGTCCCGTCGCAAACTCCTCAAAGTTTAAAGGAACAGATGGTGTAAAGAAAGTTCTATCTTCTTCATCAGGCATTGCGTCATAATTATGCTTCACATGTGGTGGACATTTTTTGTATCCAATGCACGTGATATCCCTTTTCTCTTTCTGGACATCAATGATGTGATCCAACACAAAGCTAGAGTTTAAATAACTATTCAGCTTAAGATTGATCGCCTCACTTTCAGATTTTACACAAGCCATCTCTTTTTGCATTATCTCGAGCCTATTGATGTAACAATTAATGGTTGTTTGTTTTCTTGAAACCATTTTCGTTAGCTCGGATTTGTTTTCTCTTAAATTTTCAATCATTGTTTTATACTCGTTTTCATGGTTTGTATAAAACATGTTGGCTTCTGTGCATTTGGCAAGATCCACAATCAACTGTTGGTTGTGGATAAATGTCACATCATATTTGGTTTGCAAAGCCTCATGTTTGCTTTGTAAATCACACCACTTATTATCTAAAGCATCATGTTTGCTTTGCAAGTCAGACAATTCAGCTTTTAAAGCATCATGTTTGCTTTGCAATTCAGACATATTAGCATCTAAATCAGCACATTTATTACTTAAGCTAGCACAATTATCACAATTAACAACAGTTGGTTCATCGGCACATACCTGGCTTGATGAACTGCCGCCATTAGCCATAAAGGCTGAATGAAGAGAGGAAGAAGAATAAGCAGCTTGATCCACCATAATAGATCTTCTATCATTCCCTGCTGCAGCTTCTCCTAACAATTCATCGATATCTGCATCGATTCTCCCACTAGATACATTGTCATCGCCTGAAGTTGAGGTTTCCTCATCTGAACTCCTTGAATAACCAGAACTCTCTTCATCTGAAGATTCACCACCACTGGCGGAAGATTCTCCACCACTGGCGTGCTTCAAATCCTTAGCAGCTTCAGCAAAACAAGCTGCTCCTCCCTGATCATCAATGCCTAATTGCATTGACCAGTCGCAACCTTCATCTATTTGCACCACAAGAGCTTGACTGGTGTTCGATGGTCCTGCTTGATTGTTTACAGGAACCAAGGTGCGCTCGTTGTTCCTGGTTTGATTCTGATGCGCCTGGTTGCCTTGACCTCTGAAAGGATTTTGGTTCCCATGCTGAGCTGGCTTTGTGCATTCACGCTTGAAATGACCACGTTCACCACAATTAAAGCACTTGACGGATTGCTTGTCGAACCCATGCTTGGTATCTTTCTTGCTTTCCAAGCTGGTTCTACCCGTCCGTTCCATGAAGTCTTTTGCTCGCCTTACAGCACTGGCGAAAGCCCACTTGATGTCCATCATCTCCATCTCCTCTTTATCTATCTGTTGGTAATCTTCTTGAGTCAGATTGATGTTCCCGATTTGACCTGCTATCAACCCACAATACGCGCTCACTAATGTGTTCAATATCTCCATGTGATCCTTAGCAACTTCAACGCTAACTTTGGAGAAACTTGATGTGTCCAGTCGTACTGTATTAGATGGTTGACCAGCTGATGGCGTGCTACCATAACAGGCTTGCTGTTGCACAGGTAGTGGATTGCTGTGGTTGGTTGAACAACCGTTGGTCTTGAGGAAGGTGGAAGTGGATTTCCATACAGATCTGTTGGTCCGGTAGATCGAACAGGTAATGGATTTCCGAACATATCAGTTGCTATGATAGGTCATTGGCTTTGCTGTTGTGGAACTCGTTGTAGTGGATTTCCATACAAGTCTGTGGTTGGAGCTGGCTTTGCTGGGACAAGTATTGGATTTCCATACAAATCTGTGCTAGAGACAAAGGCCGTTTGAATTGGAGCATGTGTAGCTGGTTTTGCAGCAGTGCTAGGAGCTCCATAATACATATCCGGATTCTGTGGCACTGGAACCCTTTTAGCCTTTAGGATTTCTTCCTGATCTTTGTTCTCCAACATCTGAACGAAATCATTGATTGTGGTTGTAGTCAATGTTCCGTTATACTTCAAGATTTCCAGAAATCCGTTCCATTGTGGTGGCAACGCATCTGCAAGCTTTTAGACAACCTCTGCTGGAGTTGTTGTTACTGAATGAAGATTCAGTTCCGTTAACAAGTGAAAGAATCGACTTGTCATTTCTTTCAAGGACTCCCCTTGCATATGCATGAATCCGTCAAACTCTTTCTTGAGTAGATCGTGTTTGAGTTTGCGTGATGCTTCATTTCCTTCACCTCTTGTCTTCAATGCATCCCATAATAGCTTTGTCGTCTTGAAGCTAACGAACTGATGATAGATGTCTGTGTTCAATGCTTGAGAAAGAATCGAAAACGCCTTCTTTTCTAAGTCATAGATCTTCTTATCATTCGGAGTAAGATCTGCATAAGATGCAGCAGTTGATGCAGCAATATCAAGAGCTTGATCGAAGTCGGTAATGAATCGTAACCACAACTCCGTGTTTTGCCCAAGAATATACGTGTGAAATATGTCGTGCCATCCTGCATATTCATTCATGTGCATCAGCTTTGGAGGGCGGTTATTGCTTCCCGTTTCGTTTTCGCTCAAGAGTATGCTTTGAATACTCTGGTTTTGATTCGAAACAAAAGCCCATTGACCAGTTGACACTTGAGGTTGTGGAGGAGGTTCGGCCCAAAATGGAGATAAACCGGTGCTACCATCAGTATTTGGTTTGAGATTTGCCCATTCTGAAGTCATATTGAATATATCTTGATGAGTACATGTTTACAATTCTCAAAACAAAGGGTTATCAAAGAAATAAAATGCTTCTGTTAAAAAAATAACACAAGTATGTGATTTCGTCCAGAAGTTGATTTCAGCACATGTGATTTCGACCAAGATGGTATACACAACTGATTTCGTCCCAAACTGATATGCACATGTGATTTCGGCTGATGTTTGATAGGTGATTTCGGCTAAAGATGAAACAACAAGTGATTTCGGCTAAAGATGAAGTGATTTCGGCTCAAGACAAAACAAACTTGGGTGATTTCGTGATAGGTGATTTCGGCCACAAGTGGAGTGATTTCGGCTGTATGATATAGTTGACTGATGTTGATTTCGTTGACTGGAACTATCAGGTGATTTCGGCCAGGTAAGTTGAATTTGTTGATAAGTGATTTCGTTGAACAATGAGAACCAAACAAAAAGATATTATCAATCCTTATCTTCTGACACAAAGCCACAAATTTCAAACCACCTTACTGAAACAAATTTCAAAGCTTCTTATTTTCAACATCCATCATCACACTTGTACACATTTGTCAAACAATAGATAAAATATGCAACAACAATAATTCATGCACAACTTTAAAGATCAAAATCAAATAATTTATGAAGAACGATAAGAACTCTTTGAAGATCCTAAAGAACAGTGATGAACACGATGGGTTTTCCGGTCACCGGAAAAATTATCGAATACGATTTTTCAACAATGTTTTAAAAATAACCTTATCCTTACATGTATAACAAAGATTAAACAAGGTTTTTAATAAAACAAATAGCAAAAACACAAGATTTTCAAGGTTTTGTGAAAAGTTTTTCCAGAAAAATGATTTTCAATCAAGAATGCAAACTGAAAAAAAAAAACACTTTTAAAAACTATCAAAACACAAGAAAATCAACTTGGTTTTAACAAGGAATCGAGCCAAAGCTCTGATACCAATTGTAGGTCCACCCGAAGGATCGAGTAACCTCTATTCCCTGTTTTCCGACAAACCCGAAAGTGCGGAATCCAAGCGGGTAAGTTAAACCAAGTGACGAACACGTAAGACACAACGATTCAACGATTAACACTCCATTGTATTAATCTAGAAAACGGTTACAAATCAATGTTTACAAGATGCTCTCATAAACTCTCAGTTGTGTGTGTTTACAGTGTGTTCGCTCAAAGAAATCTATTCAGACTTCGTTAGGTGTTTTGTCTGTTTTCTGTTGTTTATATAGTAAAGGCCATCGACGAAAACAAAACCCACGAAATCAGGGGATTTCGTCCCTTGTCTTTGGCGAAATCAAAGTGATTTCGTCACTTTGATGAGCTGGGCTTGGTCTTCGTCACATTTGATTGGGCTTCTCACATACATGTGTCTTCGTCACATGTGATTGGGCCTAGGACTTGGGCTTTTACTTGGGCTACAAACAAACACAAACAGAACTAAATTCACGTTCATAAATCAATCAATGTTACATGGAATAATAAGCCTTCACATGACATCACTATGATATCAACATGGTGATGTCATGGTGATGTGGCATCGGGAACGTTCGCGGCTACTCGTGCTTCGCGTGTCGAACTCTGGGGCGCACGACGGAGGAATGTCGTGACGTCGGGCTTAAACCGAACCTAACCGGGTCGAACCGAACCGAGTTGAACCGAACCGAGTCGCGTCCACATAATATGTATCAACATCTTATATCATTACTTTTATCTTGTTTTGTTAGCTAGACTTCATGACATCCCATTATACTAGCATTAATTATTTGTCACCTCTTAACACTTGTTACCAACATATGTATCTTGATGTTAGCGACCTCTCAAAAACTTAGCACTTTCAAACATAAAATTCTCCTAATAACGAGCGTACTACTCATATATAGAGCCAAATTGGTCCTTTAACTAACGAAATTACAATGACACCGGATGTTCCTTATGTTATTGTTTCTCATCAGGCGGTGTTGTTTTGCCTTAACCCAGTTGATTGTTTCAGTTAACTCTTAAAATCTGTCATTCACATGACGGCATGATGTTCATTTTCACTTAATATCAAGAGTAAATTGAATTTTACATTCTTTAAGTTTTAACCAAATATTGTGATAACCGGTAATTTACGCCCTTAATTACGTAATTAACTGGCGATTAACGCGATAATAAATAGTGCTTACGACGCTAATTAACTTAATTAGGCCCTTGGAGTGCCCAGGAACGTTGGTTCTGCTATACAGTGCGCGTGTGGTGATTTATGGGAAATCTGCTAAATATAACGCGACAACGGACTGATACCATACGAAATACTGACGACACCGACAAATATGGATGTTATACGAATATTTTATACTTATGGAGTTGGGTTGCGATATCGGGTCTCGTAGGAATTACGGGCCACTTACACATGAGATGTGCTTGTGGGCCCTGGGCCCAAGCCCAAAACCCACAAGCCTAAACCTGCACATAATATATTAGATTTTTTTTTCTTAAAAATCTAAACAAAATCTGTGCAAAATCTTCCATAATCTCTATAAAATTTGGACAATAGATTTTGTCTTTAAAATTTGAAGCACACAAGATTTGCAAGATCTATATAAGATTTACAAAAATCTCTACAAGATTTTGTAGAGAATCTTTGGAAACCATGAGGTCTATTAAAGATCCATCTCCTCTTTCTCAGTCATAACAATACACACTTCAAACACTAAAAGAAAAGAAAAGAAAAACACAAGGAACTCAACCTCTTTCTCTCGGTTATATAACAACATACGTACACAAACAACACTCTATCATCTTGACAAACTCCAGATCCACAACATAAACCTCTGTACTCACCTGCTACCCCCCCCCCCCCTTAATCGATCTCTCTCGTTCTCAAACCAACAAGACCACAAGGAGGTTCTAGTGACTTGTACGGTGGCCGACCACCGTGGTTGGTGGTCCGGTAGAGCAAACCGGCGTGTGACGGCCGCAACAGGAAGGAACGAAGAGAGAGAGAGCTGCAGAGAGACCGAGAGAGATAGGGAACCGGCGGTCAAAGGCTCGGACCGTCGGTCGGTTCGGTTATCCGGTGGTCGGTTCGATTATCCGACGGTCCCTGTTTCTGTCCGACGAGTATCCGGTAAAAACCCACCTTTTTTCATCTTTTGTTCATGAAGATTGATGATAATGATGATGGTTCTTATATTCCGGCAACAGACCACCGACGGCGGCGGAGCCGCGGCGTCGGTGGTACTTTTCGGGTTAGCGGTGGTCAGATTCTGGATGGTGGTTCGCGGCTCAGGATCGGGTGCAGGGCTCCAAAAATTCGAGTCAGTTTTGGGGATTCAAGCAGCAGAGAACGAGATGGAGACCCGGACCACCGGTCCGATTGTTTGTCCGGCGGTCCTTGCCGTTATCCGACGGGTCTACCGGTAAGTCGTCTCGCCTGATTCATTTCCTTTCATTCTGATGAAGATGATGATGCTTGATGATGATGAACAGTGGTTAATCGGTCAATCCGGTTGACTCGGTCAACTCACCGAGTCAACTCAGTCAACAGATAGGTTCGGGTTCGGCTCAGTCAACAACTCATCAGTTTCGGCTCAAGATATGGTTTTCGTGAAGCGGGTCAGGTCGACTCGGTCGAACCGAGTCAACTCGGTCAAAGTCAGCCGGTCAACTCGGTCAACTCGGTTGACTCGGTCAACTCGGTTGACTCGGTAATCCAGTCAACTTTTGTTCGACGTTCAACTCGGATTAATGGTAAAGGTTTAACGACGAGATTAATTTGTTATTTTTATGTTTTTATCGTACGTGACAAACGAGCTCGAACCGATTTAACTATAGTTTATGTTTTGATATAGTTGACAAAGTTACATGCATATTGTTTGAATTTTGAAAAATAACGACAACTTGTGTTGTCGTGGGCGTCCAAAAACAGAGGAAACTCTGCCCGTTTTTCGAGAAAATCTGTAAAACGAAACACGTTTTTAATATAAAGACACTTTATATACAAGTGTATAATATTTTCGACAACACTTTACAAACATACGAAAACAACAATTCGGAAAATATTTACAACGACGAACATAGTTGTTTTGAACTTCGGAAATTCAACGAATTCGTTTTATAAAAATAAATATAGTTTTTATATTTATACCACACGAATTTCCTTATAAAAATAAATATAGTTTTATATTTATTTCAAACTTCAAACAACTCGATGATGCTTTCGCAAAATAAATATAACTTTTTCTATTAATTACAAACGCCGAAACGGCATATACGTATATTTTTGGCAAATATACACAAGACGTGATATATATAATACAAGTTATTATATATTATTTTCGTACGACTACCCGAGACGGCTAACGCAATTACAACGAAGTATTTACATATTTTATATATAAATATTTATTTATTTTTAAATCTCTCGAGAATCAAGTCTTTTCAAGACTTAGTGGTTTTATCGACAATAAACGACACTTATCAAATATGACCTATCATTTCCGATAAGTTAACTACTTACCATTGAATCGTTCGATTAACGATTCGGTAGAGCTCGGTAACACGTAGTTTAGTTACCGCATTATTTAGAAACTTATAAGATATTCCGTGTTAGGAATATTGTAGAATGCACGCTAGCGAGTCAAGCCTTGGAAACGACATCACGAAGTCGTAAATTAGCTAGCTTTGCACAGGAATATCCAGGTGAGTTCATAACCCCACCTTTTACGGTTTTACATTTTTCTAAATGTTTTCGGGGTGGAAAGACATGCAATTTTTGCAAAGCATACAAGAATTACATATTTATAAACCATTTTACAAGCAAGCTTTATCAGACACAAATGGTTTACGAAAAGCTTATGTTTTATACCGGTTTTTCAAACAAGCGTTTACACACGAATTCTAGTTTTCTAAACTACGAGAAAATACAAATACAAGAGTATACGAACACATGAGAATTGATACTTGATATAATACAAGAACTGAGAATTGATACTTGATATGATGAATACATAAACAAGAAGCACTCTTGGTGATCACTAGTACCAAGTATGATGCGTTATGAGGAAAGATACGAGAAATCGTGTCACGAATAGGGTACCATAAGCACCATTAATCGTGTACATACTTAGACCGCAGAACAAAAGGTTAGATCTAACGGGTGTCAGGGCAGCCCCACTCTTGGTGACAACTAGAACCAAGTAGTGTTTTTGTGTCTCAGTCGTGAATCGACTATAGAAAAATGCCTATGGTTTGGTGACTTCCTATGTCGTGTCACATGTTAATGGCCTTGCAACCCATTAACAACAAGATACATACAGAATACTTGATTTATATAACAAAACATGAAACATACAAGAATACGTGATTTATACAAGAATACATGATACCTACAGAAATACTTGAATTATACAAGATACATACCATGTTTTCATACAAAGTTTCTGTATAACTTGACAAGAAATTGATTTTAAATTCGTTTTCTCAACAATATTTCAAAAACCGGTTATTCAAAAAGATTTATTTCAAATCTTTTACAAACAAACTATGAACTCGCTCAACTTTATGTTGACTTTTTCGCATGTTTCTTTCTCAGGTTGCATTTCTAATACAAGGCACGGTTGGAATAGGAGAACCATGAAGAGTCGAGTACTTAGTGGCGTTCATTTTCTAAAAGACTTAGCTTATTTGCTTCCGCTGTGCAATGAAGATACCAGTCCAGTCACGCCAATGCTCTGATATTTCGGGGTGTGACAGATTGGTATCAGAGCTATAGGTTACAGCGAATAAGGTTCTCTGTAGAGATACCTAGGCTCTAACCGCACTTTCCCCTGGTAACTTAGAATATTAAAACCTGAATACATACAAAACGCATAGTACTCGAATATGGTCTCCAACCGTTGCCGAAAAACAAACAGTCAAGATTTTGTTTTCAAACATACGCTAAAGAGGTGTTTTACACACGGTACACAAAACAGTCGCATACAGTACATAAAACCCTGAGAGTTTAGGAAACATGCATTTAAGACCTTCGAAAGCTCATGTAGGAGTTCATTAAAGGTCATCACGTAGGTACCACGTTTATTAACTCGGACAAACGCCATTTTTATGTCATCTATGCTATTTTAATTAGCCGAGCAGGTAACCTACGCAAAACGAAGCAAGGGCGTGCAAAAGAATACGTGAAACTTAAGCTATACATCAACGGAGGTTGAAGTACGCCACATACGACTTACGATGTGAAATCACCAAGAACGCACTGTGGAGCATCTCAGCGATGATGCTAATCCTGTCAAGCACGAAAACTAACGATCAGGAAGCGGCAGTCGGCACGCGGTCCTGCAAACGACACGAGTCATGCTAAGAAGAAGACGCATGTCTCCGCATTTCCCCCTATCGCATTAACGATGAATAAGCTATGTTTGACATTCCATGGTAATGTCACCTAACAACGGGTCGTCACATGCAACCCCAGGTAAAGTCCTTAAATTTCTTTTATTGAAATTTCGACTTTCACACTTACTGAGTAGATTTTCGTATCTCTACTCCTCTTAATGGTCATTGTATCACGATCATTTCCTTCAGAATAGCGAATACTCATTTGCTTCGCTTCTTGAAAACTTATATGTTACGCATGCATCGTTTGTTACGCATGTGGTTTCGTTTCGAATAAAGCGTTTCATTAAAGTTCAAGTATTATTTCGCTAAATCTAATTATTGATTTGTGATTCGAATGACCCGCATTATTGTAATTGTTGACTTCTTTGTTATCAAGTCAACACATTTTCTTGAAATTCCTTTTCTTTTCAAGTTACATACATGGTTTTCGTTGTGACCATGCCGAAAGTTTTCTTGTCAATACATGTATTTATTGTCGGCTTGCGCCGAAATCAAACTCAATTGTTTGAACTTGTTCATTACACATATTCAATTCAAGACATCATATGATGTATTGGAAACATCATATTCGAATTCGTTTTAACAAGAGTTTCATTGTTCCGAGTCGTGGTAGATTTGTTTGGTCTACGACTCCATTAAGTCGTTTGTTGATTTCGACACCTTGTGGTGTCAGTACAAACGTGTAGCTTGGGCTAATTTATGCAAAACACAGGTGATACTTGTTCGATCACCGCTATATTTGAATTGTTTCATTCACTACGACACCTTGTGGCGTCGGTAGAACTTGCAGCTTGGGCTGATCATGATCGAGCGTTTCATGCAAACTATTACATTTGAGCTTGTTGAAATCTAAATTCATTGATTGGGTGCAATCATTTCTAGAATTCATTTGTATCTTGTGATACGTCCTTGAATTCACATCATTCGAATAAGTATTGATTCGATTTCATGATCGTTCACTTTGGTACTATTCGTATTTTCTACGCATAATGTAACTCTAAGGAGTTAACGTAAACTAAATTTCGAGGATGAAATTTTATTAACGGGGGAGAATGTGACAACCGGTAATTTACGCCCTTAATTACGTAATTAACTGGCGATTAACGCGATAATAAATAGTGCTTACGACGCTAATTAACTTAATTAGGCCCTTGGAGTGCCCAGGAACGTTGGTTCAGCTATACAGTGCGCGTGTGGTGATTTATGGGAAATCTGCTAAATATAACGCGACAACGGACTGATACCGTACGAAATACTGACGACACCGACAAATATGGATGTTATACGAATATTTTATACTTATGGAGTTGGGTTGCGATATCGGGTCTCGTAGGAATTACGGGCCACTTACACATGAGATGTGCTTGTGGGCCCTGGGCCCAAGCCCAAAACCCACAAGCCTAAACCTGCACATAATATATTAGATTTTTTTTTCTTAAAAATCTTAGCAAAATCTAAACAAAATCTGTGCAAAATCTTCCATAATCTCTATAAAATCTGGACAATAGATTTTGTCTTTAAAATTTGAAGCACACAAGATTTGCAAGATCTATATAAGATTTACAAAAATCTCTACAAGATTTTGTAGAGAATCTTTGGAAACCATGAGGTCTATTTAAAGATCCATCTCCTCTTTCTCAGTCATAACAATACACACTTAAAACACTAAAAGAAAAGAAAAGAAAAACACAAGGAACTCAACCTCTCTCTCTCGGTTATATAACAACATACGCACACAAACAACACTCTATCATCTTGACAAACTCCTGATCCACAACATAAACCTCTGTACACACCTGCTACCCCCCCCCCTTAATCGATCTCTCTCGTTCTCAAACCAACAAGACCACAAGGAGGTTCTAGTGACTTGTACGGTGGCCGACCACCGTGGTTGGTGGTCCGGTAGAGCAAACCGGCGTGTGACGGCCGCAACAGGAAGGAACGAAGAGAGAGAGAGCTGCGGAGAAGAGAGAGAGAGAGCTGCAGAGAGACCGAGAGAGATAGGGAACCGGCGGTCAAAGGCTCGGACCGCCGGTCGGTTCGGTTATCCGGTGGTCGGTTCGATTATCCGACGGTCCCTGCTTCTGTCCGACGAGTATCCGGTAAAAACCCACCTTTTTTCATCTTTTGTTCATGAAGATGGATGATAATGATGATGGTTCATATATTCCGGCAACAGACCACCGACGGCGGCGGAGCCGCGGCGTCGGTGGTACTTTTCGGGTTAGCGGTGGTCAGATTCTGGATGGTGGTTCGTGGCTCAGGATCGGGTGCAGGGCTCCAAAAATTCGAGTCAGTTTTGGGGATTCAAGCAGCAGAGAACGAGATGGAGACCCGGACCACCGGTCCGATTGTTTGTCCGGCGGTCCTTGCCGTTATCCGACGGGTCTACCGGTAAGTCGTCTCGCCTGATTCATTTCCTTTCATTCTGATGAAGATGATGATGCTTGATAATGATGAACAGTGGTTAATCGGTCAATCCGGTTGACTCGGTCAACTCACCGAGTCAACTCAGTCAACAGATGGGTTCGGGTTCGGCTCAGTCAACAACTCATCAGTTTCGGCTCAAGATATGGTTTTCGTGAAGCGGGTCAGGTCGACTAGGTCGAACCGAGTCAACTCGGGCAAAGTCAGCCGGTCAACTCGGTCAACTCGGTCGACTCGGTCAACTCGGTCGACTCGGTCAACTCGGTCGACTCGGTCAACTCGGTTGACTCGGTCAACTCGGTTGACTCGGTCAACTCGGTTGACTCGGTCAACTCGGTTGACTCGGTCAACTCGGTTGACTCGGTCAACTCGGTTGACTCGGTCAACTCGGTTGACTCGGTAATCCAGTCAACTTTTGTTCGACGTTCAACTCGGATTAATGGTAAAGATTTAACGACGAGATTAATTTGTTATTTTTATGTTTTTATCGTACGTGATAAACGAGCTCGAACCGATTTAACTATAGTTTATGTTTTGATATAGTTGACAAAGTTACATGCATATTGTTTGAATTTTGAAAAATAACGACAACTTGTGTTGTCGAGGGCGTCCAAAAACAGAGGAAACTCTGCCTGTTTTTCGAGAAAATCTGTAAAACGAAACACGTTTTTTATATAAAGACACTTTATATACAAGTGTATAATATTTTCGACGACACTTTACAAACATACGAAAACAGCAATTCGGAAAATATTTACAACGACAAACATAGTTGTTTTGAACTTCGGAAATTCAACGAATTCGTTTTATAAAAATAAATATAGTTTTTATATTTATACCACACGAATTTCCTTATAAAAATAAATATAGTTTTATATTTATTTCAAACTTCAAACAACTCGATGATGCTTTCGCAAAATAAATATAACTTTTTCTATTTATTACAAACGCCGAAACGGCATATACGTATATTTTTGGCAAATATACACAAGACGTGATATATACAATACAAGTTATTATATATTATTTTTGTACGACTACTCGAGACGGCTAACGCAATTACAACGAAGTATTTACATATTTTATATATAAATATTTATTTATTTTTAAATCTCTCGAGAATCAAGTCTTTTCAAGACTTAGTGGTTTTATCGACAATAAACGACACTTATCAAATATGACCTATCATTTCCGATAAGTTAACTACTTACCATTGAATCGTTCGATTAACGATTCGGTAGAGCTCGGTAACACGTAGTTTAGTTACCGCATTATTTAGAAACTTATAAGATATTCCGTGTTAGGAATATTGTAGAATGCACGCTAGCGAGTCAAGCCTTGGAAACGACATCACGAAGTCGTAAATTAGCTAGCTTTGCACAGGAATATTCAGGTGAGTTCATAACCCCACCTTTTACGGTTTTACATTTTTCTAAATGTTTTCGGGGTGGAAAGACATGCAATTTTTGCAAAGCATACAAGAATTACATATTTATAAACCATTTTACAAGCAAGCTTTATCAGACACAAATGGTTTACGAAAAGCTTATGTTTTATACCGGTTTTTCAAACAAGCGTTTACACACGAATTCTAGTTTTCTAAACTACGAGAAAATACAAATACAAGAGTATACGAACACATGAGAATTGATACTTGATATAATACAAGAACTGAGAATTGATACTTGATATGATGAATACATAAACAACAAGCACTCTTGGTGATCACTAGTACCATGTATGATGCGTTATGAGGAATGATACGAGAAATCGTGTCACGAATAGGGTACCATAAGCACCATTAATCGTGTACATACTTAGACTGCAGAACAAAAGGTTAGATCTAACGGGTGTCAGGGCAGCCCCACTCTTGGTGACAACTAGAACCAAGTAGTGTTTTGTGTCTCGGTCGTGAATCGACTATAGAAAAATGCCTATGGTTTGGTGACTTCCTATGTCGTGTCACATGTTAATGGCCTTGCAACCCATTAACAACAAGATACATACAGAATACTTGATTTATATAAGAAAACATGAAACATACAAGAATACGTGATTTATACAAGAATACATGATACCTACAGAAGTACTTGAATTATACAAGATACATACCATGTTTTCATACAAAGTTTCTGTATAACTTGACAAGAAAATGATTTTAAATTCGTTTTCTCAACAATACTTCAAAAACCGGTTATTCAAAAAGATTTATTTCAAATCTTTTACAAACAAACTATGAACTCGCTCAACTTTATGTTGACTTTTTCGCATGTTTCTTTCTCAGGTTGCATTTCTAATACAAGGCACGGTTGGAATAGGAGAACCATGAAGAGTCGAGTACTTAGTGGCGTTCATTTTCTAAAAGACTTAGCTTATTTGCTTCCGCTGTGCAATGAAGATACCAGTCCAGTCACGCCAATGCTCTGATATTTCGGGGTGTGACAAATATCAGGTATTGTCTTTTAACTAACGAAATTATAACGAATTTCCTTTATGTTTTAGATTCTATATAGGTTGTGTCCTGTTGCTATAACTAATTTACAATTTGACATTAAGGGGCTGTTTGGTAGCCTCTTAATGACCATTCAGATGCTACCTCTTAATGGTTTAAAACATCTAAATGAATAAGATGTAACCTCAAGTCTGAATGGCTAAGAGGTAACCTCTGAATGCTAAATCATCACATGTCACATTCTTCTACCTTCTTATTGGTAAAATTCTTAATGGTTCCATTAAGAGGTTGCCTCTTAATGACCATTCAGAGGCTACCAAACAACCCCTAAGTCAGGTCGCATGCCCCTCAAATGAGGGCATGGTGGTCATTTTCGCTAAATAAATTAGGGGTGAGCAAGTTTAGGTCCGGGCCGAAAATAACCAAGAGCCAAACCGAAAATATACCCGACCCCAACCCAAGTACCTAGGTATTTAGATCGTTTCCAATTTTTCATATAAAATAGGGTCGGGTCGGATCGGTTCTCGGTTCTTTTCATGGTGAAACCCGACTTGGACCTATGGACCGGAACCGACCCTATATTTAGGGTAGTGAATCGGTTCTGTATTTTATATTTGATCGGTTCTCGGGTCGGGTTTTTCCTTTTGCTCACCCCTAAAATAAATAAAACAAACAAAGTGTAAGGGTTATTTATATAGGGGATAAATCATGACAAAACTAGTTTAAATGAATAAACAAAAAAAACTAACTAAAACAAACTAAAAAAACATACCAATTTTTTTTACATTTTTTTTTATAAAAAATCGCTATTTTTTATATATAAAAAAAATTTCAAAAAAAAGAAAAAAATTGTACTGCACATGTGTACTAATACGGAAAGCTTAAACCACTTAACCCACCCTCCGACGACACCCCCCCAAAATCCTAAACCCCCCACCCCTACCCCCAAAAACCTATATTAACCCTCCCACCAAAAGCCTAAACCCCCCACACCCCAAAAACCTAAACCACCCACCCCCCCCCCCCCCCAAAAAAAAAAAAAAAAACTAAACCCCCCTCTCCCCACACCCAAAAACCTAATTTTAATCCTAAACCTCCAAAAAACCTAACACTAAAAACTAAACGAAACTCAAAAGCTAATTTTAAAAATGTAATGCATATGTGTAGTACACATATAATGCACATGTGCAGTACAAGTTTTTTTTAATTTTTTATATATATAAAATAGCGATTTTTTTTTAAAAAAAATTATAAAACAAAAAATTGGTATGTTTTTAGGCTTTTTTAGTTAGTTTTCTAGTTTTTCTCATTTATATGTAGTTTTCTCATGATATCTCCATGTATGTATATATATATAGGGTAGGGCTAGGGAGAAAACTCTAAAAATTTGAGAAAACCCTAGAAAACTCAACCTCCCGACATTTTTTTTTAAAAAAAAAATAACACATGTAATATACACGTTTTTAAGAGTTTTGGGCCAAAAAAACAAAAAAGCGCCAAAGGATTATTTTAAAAAAAAACAAATTTCAGTAACTTTTGTGACTAACATGTGTTAGACAAAAAATGTTGAAACTTGTTTATTTTTTTAAAAAAAAATCCTTCGGCACTTTTTTGTTTTTTTTTTTTTTTTTTGGCCCAAAACTCTTAAAAATATGTATATTACATGTGTTATTTTTTTCAAAAAAAAATGTCGGGAGGTTGGGTTTTCTCAAAATGGAGGGTTTTCTCCCTAGCTTTAGCCTATATATATATATATATATATATATATATATATATATATAGGTAGAGGATCCTGTAAAAAGTGCTCAAAGTGTGAGAAGTGTATTATAACATTATATATAATACTATATAACACCATATATACACCGTATAACAATATGTAACACCATATAATATCATATAACACTATGTAACACTATATATCATTATATAACAAATATAACACTATAGGTTGTCTGATAGCATGTCTATGATAGATGTATAGTCTTATATTTGTTATATAATGATATATAGTGTTACATAGTGTTATATGGTATTATATGGTGTTACATATTATTATACAGTGTTTATATGGAGTTATATAGTGTTATAATACACTTCTCACACTTTAGGCCCTTTTTGCACTATCTTTGCCCTATATATATATATAGGGTAGAGATAGTGTACATTAATTCAGAAGTGTTAGAAATGTATTATAACACTATATATAACACTATATAACACCATATAAACACCGTATAACACTATGTAACACCATATAACACTATATGACACCATATAACAATATATAATACTATACATCTATCATTGACATGCTATCAGACAAACTATAGTGTTATATTTGTTATATAATGTTATATAGTGTTACATAGTGTTATATGGTGTTATATGATGTTACATATTATTATACGGTGTTTATATGGTGTAATATAGTGTTATATATAGTGTTATAATACACTTCTCACACTTCTGGATTAATGTACAGGATCCTCTACCTATATATATATAGGGTAGGGTTCCAGCGTGAACAACCTCCCAAGAGTGAACTGCGTGAACAGATCAGGACCCTTGATTTCCTTTTTAGTTGTTAAGGGTAGGATTGTAATTATATAAAATACTAGATTTAAATCATTATTTTAATAATTGAATTAAGTTACATCTTTCCAAATTTAAATTCATTATCCACATTATGTTTTATTTATTAATAAGATAATTATCAAAACAAACAACAAATCACCAGATTTCAATTTTATTTTTTATTTCAGATTTCATCACCAGAATTCAAATTTTGATTTTTAAGATCCACGTAACCTTCATATTTCAACGGTATACACATGTGTACTTTGATATAAATAGAACAGTACACATGTGTACTCAGCATCGTACATATGTGTAATTATCTACATAATACATTCATAGAAACAATACCTGTAAAACTATTTTATATTTAACAAATTACAAGTTCCATAATGTTTTCCAAACAAACAAAAAAACATATAATTACAAGTTCCAGTTTCGTAAAAACAATAAACCTAACATAATCGAAAAAAGAAAAAACATAATCTTTTACAACTATTCGCCACGTTGTATGTTGAATCATCCTTATCGACCTCATAAGTGAATCATCCTTATCGACCTTCCATCTCCACTTTTCTCGTTAACGACATCTCCTATAATAGCAAAAAAAAACTCAGCAACTAATACTTTGCATAATTCACAAGTGTACATCAACAACTTTACACATTCAATACACAAAAAATTATGAGATATCACAAAAGCAGACGCTATACACATGTGTACATTGGGTTAAAATTAGAGCAAAATCAGAATACACATGTGTACATCGCATTAAAAACAAAGCAAAATCAGAATACACATGTGTACATCGCGTTAAAAACAGAGCAAACTCAAAGAATTGAACAAAAAAACTCAGCAACTAATACCTTGCATAATTCACAAGTGTACATCAACAACTTTACACATTCAATACACAAAAAAAATCTGAGATATCACAAAAAATAGACGCTATACACATGTGTACATCGCATTAAAAACAGAACAAAATCAGAATACAAAGTGTACATCGCATTAAAAACAGAGAAAAATCAAACAATTGAACTCCAAAAAACGATAAACAACATATCAATAATAACAATCTTCAGAACCTCAATCAAACAATAATAATTTTCAACATCAAACAATGAAAAATTGCAAAAAAAAATTTCAATAATCAAACTCATAACAATCTTCAGAACCTCAATCAAACAATAACAATAAATAATTTTCAACATCAAAAACAATGAAAAATTGCAAACTTCATACCTGGTCGGTCACACCACTACCTTCACTGTGAAAAGAAAAAGAAACATGAGGGGAAAATGTTTGTTTTTTGTAACAAGTTTACCGATCAGAATAATGAAGGAAAACAGGTGTTCTTACTGGAGAAATTGCGGCTGCCGTTGATGTTGATTCCGCCGCGCGACCCCCTCTTTCTCCCTCTCATCTCTCCGGCTGTTCTCTTTCGTTCTTCATCTTCTGCCGCTCGATCTCTATCTCATCATGGTTCTGAGTTTTGTGTGTGCAGTATAGGAAGAAGGAGGGTTGGGGGGTTGTGTGGAGTAGCTTGCCGGAAAAACGGCCTGAACCAGCCTGATAGTAGGTGGCCGGCGGTGATGGTTGCTGGTTTACGAGGAGAAGATGAAGAACGGGATGGTTGGTGGCCGGCAGTTGATGATTCCAGATCTAGGGTTAATATGTTGATTACTTGATTTGTGAGAGAGAGAGAGTGATTTATGCAATTAATGCAAAATGGAAATTACACATATACCCTTTTTATATTTAATTAAATGGAAAATATTAATCAAATAATTACCATCTTGCCACTCACTTTAATCTCAAGATCATAAAAATCAAGGGCCCAGGTGAGTTCACGCAGTTCACTCTTGGGATTTTGTTCACATTTGAACCTAATATATATATATATATATATATATATATATATATATATATATATATATATATATATATATATATATATATATATATATATGTATGTATATATATGTATGTATATGGGATGAATAATGAGAAAACTAGTTTAAATAAGAAAATTAAAAACTACTAAAAAATCCTAAAAACATAGCAATTTTTTACATTTTTTATTAAACATCGCTATTTTTAATGTAAAAGAAAACTTTTTAAAAAATTAATACTGCATATGTGCATTATATGTATATGTTGCACATGCAATTTAGCCTTATGGTTTAGATTTTTTGTTTAGTTTAGCTTTGAGGTTAGGTTTTAGGAGGTTTAGGTTTAGAGTTTAGATGTTATAGGTAGGGATTATGTTTTTGGGGTTGGGGGTTTAGGTTTAGGTTATTTTAGGGGAGATTGGGTTTTAGGTGGTGGGGTTTAGGTGTTTTTGTATTCTTTTTTCATTTAAATTAGTTTTCTCATGATCCATCATATATATATATATATAGCTTTAGGTTCAAGAGTGAACACTAGTGTAGCTTGTGAACTGAGTGAACTAGTCCTGGCCATACATGTGTGTAGATTAATGGCCAGGATTTGATGTTGAAATACACTAGTGTATTTTGCGATTTGATGATGAGATCCTAGCCATACATGTGTGTAGATCAATGGCCAGGATTTGTTCACTCAGTTCGCAAATACACTAGTGGTGTTATTTTCTTCTCTGAATGGTGTTATTTTCTTCTCTGAATGGTGTTATTTTTCTTTTCATTAATGATGTTATTTTCCTTTCTTAATGGTGTTTTTTTCTTTTCTAAATGGTGTTATTTTTCTTTTCTTAATGGTGTTTTTTTCTTTTCTGAATGGTGTTATTTTCTTTTTCTGAATGGTGTTATATTTCTTTACTGAATGGTGTTATATTCTTGTACTGAATGGTGTTATTTTGTTTACTGAATGGTGTTATATTATTTACTGAATGGTGTTTTTTTGTTTACTGAATGGTGTTATTTTGTTTACTGAATGGTGTTATATTTTGTTTACTGAATGGTGTTATATTATTTTCTGAATGGTGTTATTTTTTGTTTACTGAATGGTGTTATATTTTGTTTACTGAATGTGTTATATCTTGTACTGAATTGTGTTATTTTGTTTTACTGAATGGTGTTATATTTTGTTTACTGAATGGTGTTATATTTTTTTGTAAAAACACCATGAATTGAACTATGAATTTATTTAAAACACCATGTCATGAACATGCTCTGATTTTGTGAATGATGCAAAAAAAAAAATTTAAAATGAAGTAGGAATGATGTTATGGACGGTTATCAAGTCCTTAAATCAAGGATTTTCTCTCTCCAAATCCTTAAATCAAGGATTACCCTATTTGAATTGTTAATGCATTTACAATTATACCCTTAAGTCTTAATTTTAATTAGTGTCACATGTCCTCACCATATTCCTTCTTACACTTCTCACAAAAACCACATTTTTTACAATAACCTCACCCTATATATATATATATATATATATATATATATAGCAATGTTATAGGCGTAATAAAGATAAAAAGATGTTATATTTTATCTTTCTATACTAATAAACAAAAATCTTTTTTGTACACGTGTCATTCTCTTGTAATTTGTCACCTTTGTTTTTTTATTTACCTCTTTTATTAAATAATAATAATAATAATAAACATCAATTTAACTAAATCTATTTATCTGTTTTGTTTTCATAATCTGAATTCATTTCTTTTTTAACTCTAAAGTTTCAATCTTTGTCAACTTAAGTCTAAAGTTTCAATCTTTGTTATTTTAACACATTTGGTTAATTTAATTTTTCACTTCTAATTTAAAAGTTTTCATCTTTTATAATTTAACCCCTTTATTTTTTTTTACTTTCAACCCAAAGCTTTTCATATTTTCCAATTTAATCTCAACACTTTTTTTACTTTCAATTTTAGTCTCTTTTATACTTTTCATCTTTTATAAGCTCTCCGTTTAACGTGTCGTTCTAAATTTCCGAGTTAACACGCCGCAACGTGCGTTTGGGGTTCAATGTTTTTTTATCTATTTTTTTGCTGTTTGACATGTCTGTTGTATCGCGTCTATTTTTCCCCGTTTGATAGGTCTGTCGCAACATGCGAGTCAGAGATCGACTTAGTTATTTTTTTCTCGGTTTTACACACAGGCTCGTGGTCATGTGAGAAACAATATCTTTCATCTAACATGATATATAACTAAGGAATCCCCGCCGCATTGCGGCGGGTGGTAATTCTAGTGGTATAATAATTAAATACTAAACTATATAAAAGTTATTTTAGTTATAAAAAGAAGTGGAATTAGTAGTTAATGAAAATGAGAAAATAACTAAACAATCCTTGAATCTCATTAAATAGTCTAGATATTGTTAATAATGATGGGTAATGATCTTAACTCAAACATCACATGCGTTTATTTGTAGAAAAAGATTTTTAAATTCCAAAATATTTGTTAATGAACGCATTTTGCACGTAAACATTGAGTTGCGCAAGTATCTTTATTTTATTATGTGAAGATCAGATCTGTTACGATTTTGTTGGATTTAATATTTGTAAGATAAAATATTCATAACTTAAAAGCATTTTAACTTAAGTATTTGTTACACGACGGTTTTATTATATTATTATCAGTTTGAGTATTTGTTACACGGTTTTTTTTTTATTATTATCAGTTTGAAGTCTTTGTTATTATGTTACACGGTTTTTTTTATTATTATTTTATTATCAGTTTGAAGTCTTTGTTATTAAACATAACATTAAGACCCACGGAACGGAGGTTGGGCATGGAGAGAGGAGGGGAGAGCAAACCTCATGTAGCGTGTGTTACGAAAACGAAAATCAAACACGTTGATTATGCGAATAACCGTGTAGTTCTTCCCCAACCCCCCAAAATTCAACCCAAAGGACACAAAATTTGAAGTGAAAATGAGTTAATTCAAAATTTAAGTCTAATCTTTCAAATTACTACAGAAACATATAAATATGAAGAGAAATTCGAAATGAGCCTCAAAAAGGTAATGGGCCAAACACAAGCCCAAAAACAAAATGCCCAAAACACTTCAAAAAACATAAAAACATAAATAACTAATAGAAATAAGCGTTTTTTGGACCGGACGATGACCCAAACCGCCGTAGGCGTTTGCAGCAAGATGAAGATCGTTCTCACGTTCGTTTCTCCTGGTCGCACGCCCAAAACGGACCCCCGTAGCCCAAGTTAGAGCCATTTTAGTGAAGCCCCTTTTGTTACACGATCTTGGGCCTCCAAATACAAGATGGCCCGCTCCTCCACACTTGGGCCCGCATCAAAACCACTTCACGCCGCGCACACCAACATTTTGTGATGGGCTTTGCTCCTTTTGTTGGCAACATCTACACAGACGTTGCCTTTCTTTTCTCTTTCACGCACTTGACTTTTTGACCCCTTTGTATTTGGCCCCTTGCCTTTCACCGCACCATTCTTTTTGTGATGTAGAGAGCAAAGCCCCAAAGTCTACGTGTGGAGCCTACGCGGCAACCCCTTGCCCACAATTCTAATTACACCATAACGTTTATGTAAAACTATCTTATTATAACCATAGTTATTAAAGGCGTTTGGCGCACTTAAGACGTCTCGGCCTTGCCTGTGGCCTAGGCTCAAAGCGCAAAAAAGGGAGGGCATGCCTTTGGCCTAGGCGCAAAGCGCAAAAAAAGCGAAGGCCTGCCTGTGGCCTAGGCGCAAAACGCAAAAAAACGAGAGCTTGAGAAAAGAAAAACGAACAATGAAAAAAATTTAAAATACATTATTTTTGTAGAAAAATATACTATTCTTCAAATATAATAAACAAAAGTTATTATATAAAAGTAGAAATTTGGCTGCAATCTTGCGAGAATTTATACAATTTGGCAAGGTACTCTCTGAAATCTAGGAATAATCTAGCCGGAATGTACACCTAAACCATTACCTAGAAAATTAAAGCGTAATTGCCTGGACTTAAAGCGCAATTGAGTCTCCTCGCCTGGAAAATGGGTCTAGGCACAAGAGGCGATGACTTTTAACAACTATCATTATAACCATTCGTAACCCAGAAAATGCCATACTCTTGTAATTCGAATTAATATTGCAAAATATGACCTGCTGGAGTATACAAGGGTCTTCAGGAATTTAAGTAAGTTGTTAAACTCGGAAAGTTGACATATGTACACCTTGAAGTGAGAAGGTGTGTTATCCAAAAACGAGCATTATAAGTCGATATAGCTTGACATCTGAGGATATAATTTTAGCATTTAAGAAAATCGGACAACTTTGGGTCACATTTACATATGTTATAGAGCAATGCGTATGCATTTAACAATTTCAAAATAGTTCCGTAATGAGCATGTTCAGATTTGATCAAGATGATGAGCAAAAATGGAAGAATCCATGTGATTCTCAACGGTAGAAGAGAGGCAATGCCCACTTTACGTGAGTACAAAACATCATCGCTATCATCATATGACACCAACACATATATCACCTTAAAATATGATGCTATTATTTCGGTGGAAGGTTATGTAATGAACAACAATGAAGGAAAGAACGTCACATTGTCTCATCCTTTTGGAACAAAGAGAGCCAAGGCCAAAAAAAAAATATATGCTTGGAGAAAGAGTGAATATAGTGAAAGAAGATTATTTTAAAAAGGATAGGTTGTTTGAATTTAAATAGAGGGGGATATAAAGCAGAAAGGGGCGTATTTGGCCGTCCTCTATGCTGAAAAATGAAACATGACTCTAGACATGCTTGCATTTAATGAAAAACATGTTGTGGAGATTCTAAAAAAATGATAAACATGTATTGTAATTGTTTAATTTATGTAAAATTGCATCATACATTTCAAGTTAAGAATTTTTCTTAGTTATATAGTATATAGATATATTATATAATATATTTTTATTCATATTAACTTACATTTATTTCTAGGATATTAAAATATAAATAAGTTTGGTATATAAATCTTATTGGTTTTAAAAAAAATGTAAAACTGTTATGAAACAACGACCTACTAGCAACCAACGTATAAAGAATAAGGATAATAGAAAGTAAGATAGAAAGAGAATGGGAGAACTCATTCTTATTCATGTATGTATGAAATACAAAAGCCACTATTTATAGGGCTATCATTCAATACAACTTAAATGACAATGGGAGTTAGGCATGTGGATAGTCATATCATAAATATATTTATAACACTCCCCATTGACTATCCACGTGATAAAAGAAAACAATGTATTATACGCTTGGTAGTGTTGCCTCGTTAAAAACATTGCTAGGAAAACTCAGTGGGACAAAATCTCAGCTAAGGGAAAAAGAGTGCAGCGCACATTTTCTCCCCTTGATACTATTAGATCAGGTATTTTGCATCATTAAAAACCTTACTAAGAAAACCCAATGGGGCAAAACTTAGTCAAGGGAAAAAGAGTGCAACTTGAATAAGTCTCCTCGTTTTAAGATATATCCTTTAAGTGATGTGTGTCCATCTTCCTTGAAAGTCGAACAAAGCTTTTGTAGCCAATGATTTGTCGCTTGATCCCTTAATGTGCAATCATTTATGTTGAGCAATGTTGTGTTTTGTTACATTCCTGCATCTACAAGGCTAACCAAACTTGTTTTTACGGGTTAGTAAAATATAATCAAATATCGTTTATACTTGAAATATTTCTTGGAACTCATTCTATTCGCTTGACAAAGGTATCATGACAATAAGCTCAAGTGAAAGATATTATAACCACACATAGCTAGCAAAACATATTAACGCACTAATGCATTTAATGATGGTAATTCTAGAATGAGAATCTCTACTTTGGTAGGAGATGAAAATAGGCATTTCTTATGACAAATGACTTAACAACCTTTAACATACTTTAAGGTTCAACTATTCCATACTAAAATATCCAAACATCATCTTCTAGATGTACTTGAGGGATTAGTAAAATATATAATTACATATATACTCAAACTGCAGTTCGAGTAGTAATTAGACCATGCCAAGGTCATTCAAAAATTATCCCTCTAAAAGCTCGACAATTTCTCTCGATGATCCCTAGACATCATTATTGTAAATTGCGATTATAGTGAACTTTTAAAAGTAGAATGTTCATAGAACATGGCTAATTTAATCAAACTTATATCCCTCTTTATGCGAATATCTCGAGTTGTACAACACTCGACCCAACTATTTTAGCCCATATGTATTTTGTCAACTTCATATAGTACGTTCTTAAGGTTTTTATATCAATGCTTCTGGCATTATCAATCCATGAGAGAATTCTGCCCATCTTATCCAAATATACATGTGCATTCACTTTTCATGAGTTTTGCTACATAAACTTACCCATATAAAACATAGATATCTATATCATATGCAAAAATTTCATGAACACTTGCTTTTATCTTCAAAATCCATATTGTACCATGCGTGTACACTATTTCTTGAGATATCACAATCACAAGGTACAAGTTTCTATGTACGTTTCTTGGTGCACAAGTATTACGTCGTTAAGATGTTTCAGTTAACCTTTTAAGCACTCAATTGCTTTAGAAACTCATCACGAGTTTCAGTTGAATCCAACATGTAAAAAATCATAACCTATTCAAAATCCGAATATGTATACAATGATCACATTGTTCTCGAGAAGTTACTTTACATGACCTACATAATTTAATCCTTCGGGACTTCATGTAAACTCTCAATATCAAGTGATACATAACATTCATAAGACGAATATCAATTCTCTCTTTATATTACCAGACTAATAAAATATTGGAAAGTCAATGCATCCACCACTGGAGAATACGATTCCTTATAATCAATCATAGGTATTTGTGAAAATTCTTGTGCCACCAATTTTGACTTATATCACTTAATTTGATTTTCACATGATTCACGTAAAAGACACATTTGTATCCAACATATTTTACAACTTCATTTGTATGGACTGTTGGTCCAAAACTTTCCATTTCATTAGAGAACTAATCTCTGCCTTATTTGCGTCTTTCTGTTTTGGCCAATCATTTCTTAATATTCATTCATAGGCAGATCTTAAATCTTGATCCTCATCATTTAATCATTCTAAGAGCTACATTATATACAAAAGTATAGCGACGTCGATTTTTATTTCGATTCCATACATATCTTAGACATGATACAACTGATCGAGATATCTTTATTTTCAGGTACCTGAGGTTCTTCTTGAACCATCATGTCTATTGTCTCTTCAGGAGATCTTATTACTATAACATCGACTTGACCATCTTAATTACTTGCTCCAATTTTCGAGAAATTTTATTATTGGAATCAACTAGTCTACCACGCTTTAGGCGTGCAATAGCAGTTGATTATGTGACTTACTTAGTCACTCTATTTAGGTCAGTGAACTTGTCTGGTAATTTGTTCTTTAATATTGGTAAATGAATTATCCTTTGAACTTCTGGTTCACTGTTTATATTATGAGGATCAAGATGACATGATAATTCATTCCAATTTTCACTTTCCAACTGCTTGTTATATCCCCCTAATGTTGGGAACATTCATTTATTAAAGTGAAAACCAATGAGCCATAAACGAATTTCTCACTAATGGCTTTAAGTATTTAATCATAGATGATTATTTATACCCAACATATTCTCAACTTTTTAAAGTCCCATCTTTGTGCGGTGTGGTGGATGAGTTTCAATATATGTCGCACAACCAAAATCTTTGATGAGACATCTTTGGTTCCTGACCAAAAACCAACTGTATGGGAAGAACTATAACTTATTGGCTTGATGTGAATTGATGGTACTATATATAAAATTACATGTACCTAAATAAACTTTTGCTCCTCTCATGATCATTGGCTTTGTAACCAATAGTAGACATTTAGTGATCATCTCAACAATAACACTTATTCCAATGATCGTTAATAACTTCGGAATCAAATTCACTATTATCAAATAAATATACTAATCTGGATTAATATGCTTGCTATCACATTAGCTAAGCCACAATCACACAAGCTTCAGGTTGTGGATTTGATAACCATTTAGACAATGCATCGATTTAAAACACTAAATGGTATCATGTTGGGATATGCATATCCTTTAATCGCTTCCAGAATATTTAGGTATATACACTCTCGTTATTTTGCAAATATATAATTTCCCTTGAGAGCAAACATTACATTCTAATTATTATCTTGAAGAATCTTCCAGTTCCTTCTAGTTCTTCAATATGTTTCACATCATCAATGACTCGGGATGGTCTGACTGGTCATGCCATTGAATTAAATAATCACGATCCATAAACTTCTGGTTTATGATCATATATGTTTTAGTTGCAATCGTGTTTGTTCAATACACGATTGGAAGTATGAGAGAATAATGTAATATTATTTCAACATTCATGGTATAACATGTTTCCCATATTTTATGTTTGTATAATCACTCCATAAGTGTGCCACTTTTTGTGGTTGAATTCAATATTAAAATGGTTGTCAACATGATGATTATTACAATTTCCTTAGTTACCATGATCATAACCTTTATAACGATCATTGTATAGTCATTGCACTATTAACATGGTTGATATTATTACATGATCATCAAAACAATTTCCTCAATTACCATCATCACGAACTTTACACCAATTATTATATCATCACATTCAATTCAAGGAGTAGATTATACCCATACAACATTCATGGTGGCATCATTACAATTTCCTCACTATGTACATAATCACGGCCATTATATTAATCAGTATATCATCACATTCACTTCAAGGAATGGAACAGAGTCACACAACTTTCATGGTGACTGTTTCAAACCTTATATATCAAGAGCGCATTTGAGGTTTGACAAGTGAAAATTGTTTTATTCAACCTTCATATATGTCTCATTAGATGATGTAAATTAAGAAGTAGTTATATGACTGAGACAACAAAATTTATCGATCGAAAATCTTACGAGCTTCCATAAATTTATAATGAGCTTATGTGAGACCCACACTTCATATGTCATGTCTTTACTTCAATTTATTTCAAATAAGCGGGAATTTTAAGCATGCTTATAAACTTTCATGGGAATGACAGTAATACACATCTAAAACACTCTCAAATATTCTTATTTCTCTCTAATCTTCAAGACTTTGGCAGAAAGTTTCAAGCATTCTAAGTGAGTTTTCACTCACTTTTCTCCGTATTTCTTCATGTGTTCTTCTTTCAATCTAATTGGATAACATCTAGGAAGGTTTCCACAAGTTTGTCAGGGCAAACTAAGGTGGAACCTCACCATATTTAAGGTCCAAAGTAGAGTTAAAATTCTACTTTCATTGATGTTCTTGTATCTTGCATTTCTTGACTAAAACTTAGTGAAATCTTGTACCTACCAAGCTCCCAACTAAGCTCATAGTTGTGCGTTTGTGTTGTGGTTGATTTCCACCAAGAATCAAGCTTAAAAACTCATCTAAATTCTGCTCATACATGTTCCAAGTGATTGAAACCATCCAAGCTTCAACCTTCTATGTTGAAAAGCTTATGCATGTGTTATGTGTGACCTGTGGGAGCCTTGGCTTTCCAAACTAGTTCCACTACCTCACTTGTTTATTTTGTTTATTTTCATCCAGGTAGCTTCCAAGACTTAGGCCCTGTTTGGTAGCATCTGACTAGCCTCTTATTCTTCCATGTCTGACCGAGTCAGAGTTCAGACCGTTTGTTTCATGCCTCTTAAAACTTATCATCCCTCTTATTTTGCTCTGTCCGGGTCAGACATGGGGAGGAGTCTGACTACCTCTGAATGACAATTGTGACCTCTTTACCCTCAATCCCCATTTCTTTTCACCATACACCACACACACTTGTGTGTGCTTGTCTGAGCAATCAAGAATGGCAAGAGGGACTAGATAAAGAAGTGGGTGACCGGCCACCTGGTCACGGCGGAGCCGGCGAGATACACGGCGGCCGGTGACGGCAAGCGGCGGCGCAAAAGGTTTTCTGGCGACCCCTTTCTGACGAAATACCTCTACCCCACTAAAAACGAGCCTCCTAAACTCGAATCCGACCTCTGATTTCCGATTTAAACAACTGTGGTGGCAGATTCATGTCCGGCAGCCGGGTTTCACGAGTTCGACGCGAGTAAGTTCAACACCTTCAATTTCTAAACTCAGATCTGTTTGAATCTGCTGATCCGACCTCTGATTTCCGATTTAACTCGGGTTCGTTGGTTTCCTTTTCGGATGATGTTGATGATGAATCTGCTGATGCCGATGATGATGGTGATGTCGGTGGTGGCCGACGGCAGCCGGAGCCACGCCATCGGAGAAGGGCGGCGGCTGTGAGTTTTTAGAGAGAGAAGAAGAGAGTTTGAAGATGGGGGAAGTGAGAGAGATGCATTTTTCTTGAGAGAGATTGCCATAAAGTTATGAGTTTTTTTTTTCAGGGGTAAAAATGTCATTTTACACATCATTCAGATGTGCAACCAAACAGCATTTTATTGGTTCAGCACTTACTGGTTCAGACCTCTTACCCATTCAGACCTCTTATTCATTCAGCACTTATTGATTAAGATGTTGCCAAACAGCCCCTTAAAGTAATACAACCCAGCCACACCTCCAACATTTACCATGATGGATATGGAACACCCGATTTGATATTACTTGGCTACTTGGTAAAAACTAGTTGATTTGTAATTCTTGTTATTCATGACCAACTAGGTTATCAACTATGTTGATAACCTTGTGCTTTGGTGAATCATACAATGAGGTTATATGACACTACATGATGATACATGATGAACTTATACCATATAATATAAAATATATATCTTTAGCCGAATTCATAATACTAATCGGATTATGGTTAGATGTAGTGAAGTTAGGCTATATTATCTTTGTTCTTTATTTTCTCGTTTGTGATTCTAATGGGCAAGTTAGAACCCATGAAAACACATAAAATCTTAGTGTCCAAACAAGTATATAAAAGAGATATTTTCGTTTACATATACTTTATTATACTTAAATCCGAATCCAAACTCCCCACTAAATCCGAATACTCACATACCTTCATTTCCTTAATGTAGGGTAACTTCGGTGTTCCAATCTCAACAACTCATCAACTCTTGATTAATCGGAAAGCTTAGCAAAATCGTGAGTGTACATGACCCTTTTTTACTTTCCGTCAGCTTTTTGGGTGCAATACTTATTCCTTATCAAAACGCACACATACACTTAGAAACTTGTTTACAAACAATCCAATATACATGCTTGATACGTTATACTGAAACTCATACATGCTAGAAACTTATTTGTTTTATACTTGTCATTAACTTCTTACAAGCCTCCTTTAATATGTATAGCGCTATAGGATTAACGCACTGCCCGTATTCTTGTGGTCATGCTAACTTAAACAAAAATGGTCTTGTCGTTGCTACGACAAGATTACGCTAGCACGAAACTTTGGGTTGACAATTATAAGTTGCATGCTGGTATCTTTATGTTAAGTCTTAGATTACAATTATGCCATGTGGATATGTTTAAAACGTTTATACTTATGCTAGTAATCAAACTTGTATGTTCGCCAATACTTTATGTGTTGACATGTATTTTAGTACCTATTGAAGGGAATTGATGATGATGATGATGATGAACGGAATCTAGTAGGTTGACTAGAAACCCACTTTTAAACTTACTACTCATGTTGTATTTTGTTTCCTTGATTAACTTGTTGTAATTCGCTTTCAAACGATGTACTTGAATTTAGTGATGAAATGAAATCTTGATTTTTAAATACTTGTCGTAAAATAGTGTTATGAAATCTTTTGCAATATCATTTTCTTCTCACTCCGATGTTTGTGCTATAGGTTGGGATGTGCTAATGTGTACAACTATAAAAACTAAAAGTTTAATAATCAAAAAAATGAAAAAGAAAAAAAACGTTAACGATGATGTGACGGATGTTATAGTAACTCAACTTGTGTTTTAATAACATTTTTAATTTTAATGTTAGCAACTTATTTAAGAAATGTGGCTTTTAAATTACATAAAAATGTTATAACTAAAATGTTTTTTAATTATGGAACTTGCTGTACTAATGATCTAATGATTGTGAAATGTCAAATAATTATATTTGTAAGAAAAGGATTTAAAAATACCAAAAAATGAAACCGGACTTTAAAAATACCAAAGAATGATGTTACATTTGGTCCCGAACGAATTTTGCACGCAAACGTAATTGAGTTGAACAAGTACGTTTATTTTATTATCTGAAGATAAGATTTGTTACGATTTTTCTTGGATAAAATATTCGATTGGCATACTTGCTTCATTTTCTTTTTTTTTTTCTTTTTTTTAAAAGGTATTGCTAAATGTACACTCTATTTCTAATTTTTACCGAGTATACTCCACCCCCCCCCCCCCCCCCCCTAAAATTTTTAAATAAATACAATCAAACCTTTTATTTTGTAATATTTTTTTAGAAATTGCATGTACTTTAGGTTTTTAAACAATTCAAGTTTTTACTTAAAATCCTTCCTATTATATCATATTAAAAACTGTTAACGCTTATCAAAATTAATAGTTTATGAGAAAAAAAACCAACTAATAGATTATAGATTTGCTTTACTTTTAACGTTTATCAAAAGCAGCTCATCTATGAAGTTGCTTCGAATGAATTCTAAACATTCATTTATTTAGCTGTTTCAAATTTCATAAAATGCAGCCTTCTTCCAAGAATCGGAAAACTCCCGTTATCATTTGTAACAACAAATCTCTCCTTTGTTGACATTTTCCTCTTGTCAATAGATCCTAGTGTCAAGTACCAGTGAGAGATATCATTAGTCTGACTAGGCAACAAAATTGTGGGTTCTCTTTATCGAAAATTCCCTTGAATTGCAGCACCAATTCAATAATAAATGTTCAACATCATATACGTATTTATAAAAACCAATACACAATATATGTATTTATAAAAATCAATACACATTCATCAAATCTCACATGGGAATTAATAATCTAACTACAAGTTCAGCTAATAACAATATAAATAATATGGTGACTTTTCACGATTTAAAAAAAAATCAAGATTAACCCAACAAGTCAAGAAACTGTGCGACTTAAGTGAATGAATTTAATATTGAGCAATGATTTGTAAATGAAAAGAAGGCATACCCAGCCACTAAAACGATTTAAGGATCAATTATATAAGGGTGAAATTTGTAAACTTTTAAACTGTTTTTTTTTGGAAATGGAGTGTATGCCTTCGCGACAAAACTAAGTCATTGTAAAACTATTTATTACGACTAAATACTTGGTTGTTATTAAAGCTCTGCTATTTAGTGTCTTATTTTTAAGTTGACAAGTGGAGTTTTCATACAACAGAGCCGTTGGTAGCAATCGAGTTAGTAACTCCTGGCGATGGCGACTATTGCGATGTCTAAGCATCCATTAACCCAACAAATAAGGAATAAGAATTGTATAAATACAATCAGAAAAACGTGTGAAAGAGGAGAAAAAAGAAGATGACGTGAAGTTATGTAAGCATAAAATGGAAAAAAAAAAAAAGACCCCATGATTTGAACTTGAGTCTCTTTAAAACACATACAACCACAAAACTACTCCACCATGATGAATAATCTACCTAACTTTGAAGAAAATGGATATATATACACACTTAAAAGGGTATAGGAGAAAAAAGTAAAAAAAATGACTTGTAGTTATGTATATTTACTATTCATGACAACCAATAAGGAAAGTTTACTATTCATTATTATGTGACAACTACTATTCATTAGCTTTGTTTTTTAATATATAGGATAATTATGAATAGAAATTATTTAACGCAACTTTTAGTGCAATGATTATGCATTAACATATACTTCATGCTAAACTAGGCTTAAGCCCCCAGATTTGTGGAGCACTGGGAGGGGGGTTTGCTTTATGGGTGTGGCTAATCGGAACCATAAATTGAATGCCAGGTTCGGTAATATTGATACTCTAAACCTTTAACCGTAAAAATTGAAGATAATTAAAAACTCTAAAGTTTACTATCCTTATAAAAAAACTTAAGTAGAAAAAAAGGCACTATTCATCAGTTTTTAGTTTTTAATTTAATAATAATTAATAGATATAGACGGTACTTGCTCAACTCATATTTCATATACTTTAATGGTTGAATGTATTTTAGCAACATATTTCGTATTCTCTCTAACAATTGAATTTTAGCTATCGAAACCATTACTACACACCACATGGGTTAGTACTTATTCTTAGAGTTCTCATCTTTCAAACAAATACATCGTATTACAAAAGAAATGATCATTGTGACGGTCAATACAGTAGACGCTTTTTCCCGTTAGAAAAAAGCCCGTTCCTGATCACAATATACTATGGATTTTACAAGTGAAAGTATTTACACTAAATATTGTTTTCTGCGACAAATATGAGCCTAAGATTATGATTGGTTTTGGTTCTTGTACCATGTCTAGTGTTTATAATTCGAATGGAACGTAAAAAACCCGAAATATGGGTTTTGGATATTCGAATCAGACCATTACCTTAACCGAATTCGAATATCTGAATTAAGAAGCAAATCGACCTAATTAATCGAAATTTATGTGATTTTACTATTTTTTAAAAACATATTTAATTTTATTTTTATATATCATTTATTATATTTATCTAATTCTATTGAATTCGAACCGAATTCTTATAACTTTTCAAATCAAATTGGTTTAATTAACCCAAAGTTTGAACCGAACTATAACTAAGAATTTAAATTCAGTTAGAAAATGCCAAACCCAAATAATTTGACCTAAATAACCCGAATAAAGACACCGCTGCTTGTTAGTGGCTTGAAAATGAAGGGCATCACCCTTCTAGTCTACTTGCTGACCACGCTTTATTTGCTAGATGATGGCGAAGAGATTTTGAATTAAGCTGAATGGCGAATGCAACAGGTATAGCTGGGTGGTAGAGGCTCTTGCCTTTTGGAGAAAAGACCAGGGTTCAAATCCTGGCATGGGTGTAGTTTAGTATTTATTAGTGAAGTTTAGAAGTAAAAGTAATGTAATATTTGCCATTCAAAAAAAAAATTTATTAGATACTATCAGGATGTCCGGGCCAGTGACGTCTTTGAGAATTCACGTACCTTGTTCGAGCTCGAAAAATATGCCCATATGCTTTGACGATAAACAATATAATAACTAATAGAGTAAAATGTCATTTTAGTCCATGTGGTTTTGGTCATTTCGCTAGTTTAGTCCAAATGTTTTATTTTTTGTCTGTGGGTCGGAAAAGGTTTCACTGTTGCCATTTTAGTCCGATGGGTTAATTTCATCCATTTTTTTTGTTAACGAGAAGAGCAACTCAGTCATTTTATATGTAAATCTGTTAACTAGAAGAACAATTCGGCCATATAAAATGACCGAATTGCGCTTCTTATTAACAGAAATAATGGATGAAGTTAACCCAGTGGACTAAAACGGCAATGGTGAAACCTTTATGGACACACAAACAAAAAATGAAACCTTTAGACTAAACTGGCAAAATGACCCAAACCACAGGGACTAAAATGGCATTTAACTCTAACTAATAAGTTAATATAATAGCTAACACATTATTCGTGCATTAACGCCTAAAAATAATAATCGATGTTCAACAATTAACAGGCTGACAAAATTACGACAACACTTAATCAATACGACAATATACGAGTTCTAATGTTATGTTCTGAAATTGATGTTCAACAAAATAATATTCGATGTTCAACAATTAAACGAACAGACCTGATGTTATGTTTATGTTCTGAAACTTCTGAATCGGAAATTCAATCGGAATCAGAATCGCCCTCCTGCAATACAACAGCGTTCGATTGAATTATAAATATGAATATGATGATGATGATGATGATGTTCGATGAAACTGAAATTCAATCAGATTATCAGAATCAAAGTTTCACAATATGATGATGATGTTCGATTGATGAAATTGGAAATTCAAAGTTTCAAATTAACGGAGCGGACCTTACCTGATGTTATGTTCCTGTTTCCAGCAATCTAGCAATCTAGTCTAGCATCTTCAACGTGTTTCAGTTCGGTTTCCAGCAATCCAGAATCGTCGTTCAATACTTCAATGTTCGATATCGTCATTTCAGTTTCCAGCGTGTTTCAGTGTCTTTTTTATTTTTAGTTTTTAAAATCATATTAGTATTGGGTTGGGCCCAATAAACCAAATGTTAAGTTGGGTAAATTATAAAACATAAAAATGTATTTGATAATGTGCCTCTATATTGAATTTGTATGTGTGTACAATTTTTTTTAAATTACATATATATATATATATATCGAATTTTTTTTAAAAATCTCGTGCCCCTCGAAATCACGGGTCTTGTGCGGAAGTCCTCCCCACACACCATAAGAGCCACCCCTGGTCCGGGCTATGCGGCGGGAAGGACACATCGTATTGCGATACTCGTTTTTGGTAGTTTTCTTACTTATATAATATTTATTGTATCATCACTGTGGTAGATATGCATCAAAAGCGAAGTAATCGGGTAATCTATTTAATTGTGTTGTGCTTGGTTCGGCGGTTCGGTTATTATCCTCGACCGAAGTCGAAATCAAAGTTATCGGTTAGTCTATTTTATTAAGCTATCGGTTTTCGGTGTATTATGTTGAATGGCTTTTTGGGCCATTCTTGGGCTTCGGGTTGCCTCCTAAACCCAGCCGAGAGATGGAATCTTTTAGCTATTGGGTTAGAAAAATGGGTTTTTATAGGAGTTCTCGTGGTTGAATTAATTTTTTTTTTAGGTCGACCATATATACTCATTAAATTTACACCATCTAAAATTTATTTAAATATTCACATTAAGGTTTTGAAGGAAGATTACCCAAAATTGTTGGGATCCAACAAGATGGCATCACTTATCATATGTAATATGTTGAATGGCTTTTTGGGCCATTCTTGGGCTTCGGGTTGCCTCCTAAACCCAGCCGAGAGATGGAATATTTTAGCTATTGGGTTAGAAAAATGGGGTTTCTTAGGAGTTTTTGTGGTCGATTTAATTTTTTTAGATCGATCATATATACTCATTAAATTTACACCATCTAAGATTTATTTAAATATTCCTATTAAGGTTTAAACCCTCACCACTTAAATTATGAGAATTCACCAATGTGATTGATCCGAAGCTTCTTGGCCCTCATCGTTTTAATGTCCAGTCCAGGCATTGCTCTAACAAAATATCCTCTTAACTTTTTAAAATGATTAAAATAGCCATGTAATTAATTTTTTTTCTTTGTTAACATCTCCTCTACCAAAAAAGAATCTGGTGTGCCAAGACAAGAATCTCCTGTTCTAGCTTTATATTTTGGAAATGTATTCATTTTACAAGGAAAAAAAAATTATTATTAAAAAAATATCTCCAACTCGGTCTTGATATCTCGATAAAGATATCGTTTTTACACGAGTGAAATGAAAATAATGAGCCATGTTGATTTGTTGCATCAGCGAGATCTAACACGCCTCACAAGTGTTATACAATTCGTTCCGCCAAATTGCATGTTGTTGCACAAGATTAAAATTTGTTTCAACAAATGACACGTGTCACATTTTGGTGCATCGTTAATATAAAATGGTTCATGACTATCTTGTTAATTATCCGAGTGATATTTAATTTAATGATTTTCCCACAAACTTATCCCTGTATAACTCAACATTTTCTCTTGGTGAATATCTAATGCATGGCATGCAACAATAATGTCCATCGAATCTAGTGGTAAGGATGTTGCAACAGAATCACACCTCTTTATGGGTTAACATGTCTTGATGGGTGGCGTCTAAAATTTTGTTAGGTCGTCGTAAGGCACATCACGCTTTGGATTACCTGAAAATTTAATATAAAAAATGCCCTTTATGCAAAAAGTGTAAAAAGTCGCTAATTGACACGCTAGGGATGACTTTTTTCCTTTATTTGTATTGCTTTGGTCCTAACTTCCACCAATTATTATTACTTCTTAATTGTGCCATATTTCAAATCATCAGTTGGCATTCACATCATCATAATCATAAGGAAAATTACAAAGTATTGTAAGCTGACTCGTATCAAAATCAAATGAGAAATTATTAAAACTAGAATTGATACCCTGCGTTGTGGGGTCAATTTTTTTAATGTGATTTGAGCGTGATGAATTTTTTGGTAATTGATTATCGATTAAAACATAGACCAACAAAAAAGGTCCATAAAAATAAACAGAAAAACGTGTTATATTTGACATGACTCGTGAAAAGTAAAATAACTCGAATTTATATCGTTTAATGACAACGTATTATATTTGGAATGATTTTTTTCCGAACAAAAGTTACATCAAAACTAAGACCAACTGAAAACGTTCATAAAAATAGGCACGAAAAGATATTATATTTGACATAACTCATTTTTTAAAACATCATGTCTAGAGGTAAATAAACTTGAATTAATACTGATATGTATATAAAAATAAGCACGTAAATTCAAGGAAATCAAAATAACAATTTACAAAGTTTTTAGACAGCTTAAAAAATGTAAGTGTCAATCTAAAGGTTAAGGGGGTTAAGGTTCGCAAATAGCTAATTTCATGCTCTAACCATTTGTAGTAAATTCTAAAATTCTAAAATCAAGTATATATACAAATCAAATGAAAAACAATCGTGCAAATTATCCAAATCTGATACGGTTAAAAATCTTAGGATACAGTGTTTATAAATTTCAAATTTCAACCATAGTATAATTTGTTGGAAAAGTAAGTGATATGATGTGTTGCAACACCAAGCAGTGTTTAAACAAAAAAATTCGTAGATAGTTTTTTAACTTCTACTTCCTAGTTCGGACAATTCACAAACAAAACATACCCTGCTTCAATACGCTTTAAAGAGAACACTTTCTTTTGTGTTTTTAGGCCATCACATTTTAGAAAAAAAAAAAACATTTTTATGTGTTTTTTTGTCCATTGCATTTTAGAAAAACACATTTTGAAGTTTTTTAGTCTATTGCGTTTTAGGTAAAACACATTTTTATGTGCTTGCAGTCCATTGCGTTTTATAAAGAACACTTTCTTTTTTGTTTTTAGGCTATTGCGTTTTAGAAATAAGACATTTTTAAATGTTTTCTGGCCATTGCGTTTTAGAAAAACACATTTTTGAATTGTTTTTAGTCCATTACGTTTTAGGTAAAACACATTTTTATGTGTTTTCAGTCAATTGCGTTTTAGAAAAAACATTTTCTTTTTTTGTTTTTAAGATATTGCGTTTAGAAAAAGGCATTTTTAAGTGTTTTTTGGTCCATTGCGTTTTAAAAAAAACATATTTTGAAGTGTTTTTAGTCCATTGCGTTTTAGGTAAACATACCCTGGTTCAATGCATTTTAGAGAGAACACTTTCTTTTGTGTTTTTAGGCCATTGTGTTTTAAAAATAAGACATTTTATGTGTTTTCTGCCCATTGCGTTTTAGAAAACACACATTATTGAAGTGTTTTTAGTCCATTGCGTTTTAGGTAAAACACATTTTTATGTGTTTTCGGTCTATTGCGTTTTAGAAATTACACTTTCTTTTATGTTTTTGGGCCATTGCGTTTTAGAAAAACACATTTTTAACTATTTTCTAGCCATTGCGTTTTCGGTAAAACACATATTTGTGTGTTTTCAGTCCATTGCGTTTTAGAAAGTACACTTTCTTTTGTGTTTTTAGGTAATTGCGTTTTAGAAAAACACATTTTTAAAGTGTTTTTGGTGCATTGCGTTTTAGGTAAAACACATTTTTTGTGTTTTTTCAGTCCATTGCGTTTTAGAAAGTACACTTTCTTTTATGTTTTTAGGTCATTGCGCTTTAGTAAAAAGACATTTTAAGTGTTTTCTGGCCATTGCGTTTTAGAAATAAGACATTTTTATGTGTTTTCTGACCATTGCGTTTTAGAAAATCCACATTATTCAAGTGTTTTTAGTCCATTGCGTTTTAGGTAAAACATTTTTTTATGTGTTTTCAGTCTATTGCATTTTAGAAATTACACTTTCTATTGTGTTTTCAGGCCATTGCGTTTTAGAAAAACACATTTTTAAGTGTTTTCTGGCTATTGCGTTTTAGGTAAAAACACATTTTTATTTGTTTTCAGTCCATCGCGTTTTACAAAGTACAGTTTCTTTTTTGTTTTTAAGCTATTGCATTTTAGAAAAACATATTTTTGTAGTGTTTTTTGTGCATTGCGTTTTAGGTAAAACACATTTTTTATATTTTTTTCAGTCCATTGCGTTTTAGAAAGTACATTTTTTGTGTTTTTAGGCCATTGTGTTTTAGAAAAAAAAATATTTTTAAGTGTTTTCTGACTATTGTGTTTTAGAAATAAAACATTTATTTGTGTTTTTTTTGTGAAATGCGTTTTAGGTAAAACACATTTTTGAGTTAATTACTGTTTTCGTCCTCGTGGTTTGTCAAAAATCACTATTTTTGTCGATTAGTTTAAAAATTGTGATTTTACTCTTTGTGATTTCACTTTCATAACCATTTCAGTCCCTGTGATTTCACTTTCGTAACAATTTCAATCCATTGTTCTGTTAAGTACAGGGACTGAAATGGTTACGATGTGGACTGAAATTAATGGTTACGAAAGTGAAACCACAGGGACTGAAATCACAATTTTTAAACTAATGGACTGAAATAGTGATTTTTGACAAACCACATGGACGAAAACAGTAATTAACTCCACATTTTTATATGTTTTTAGTCCATTGCGTTTTAGAAAGTACACTTTCTTTTGTGTTTTTAGGCCATTGCGTTTTAGAAAAAAAAAAAAGACATTTTTAAGTGTTTTCTGTCCATTGCGTTTTAGAAATAAGACATTTTTTTGTGTTTTTGGTGCATTGCGTTTTAGAAAAAAAAAACACATTTTTATGTGTTTTCAGTCCATTGTGTTTTAGAAGTATACTTTCTTTTTTGTTTTAGGCCATTGTGTTTTAGAAAAAAAAAACATTTTTAGGTGTTTACTGGTTATGGAGTTTTAGAAATAAGACATTTCTTTGTGTTTTTTTGTGCATTGCGTTTTAGAGAAAAAGTCATCTTTCACGTTTTTTGTCCATTGCGTTTTACGCAACTGGGTTTTCGAATATTTTTTTCGAAAATATTGCAATAGTATAATCGTTTTAAAGATAAAAAACGCTCGTTTTTTTTTGGTGCAATTTTTATAAAAAAAATAATGTCGTATGAAAAAGTTACTAATGTTTAAAAATGAGGGGGAATTGAAGGAGAGAGAAACTATTGTACTGGATTGACTAGAATGCCCTTAAACAAACTCACACGCCTCTTTTTTTTATTTTCAATTTCATTCATTTAATCGTAGCACTTTATTAAATCAATTGATGGTCAAGATTACTTCATAGCTTTTATAGCCAAACAAACTTCCTATCATATCCTAACTAAACAAGTTATATATAGAATAATAGACATGTTGACCATTTTTAAGACAAATTAGACATTAATTTGTTACCCTCTAGAATAGAAACATTTCTATATCTATCTCACAAGAAAATGCCAAATAGGCTAAGCCTTCTAAGGAGACAAGCTTTAGCTATTTAACTAGTATAAAAAACCTTAAAAGTACTATAAGATCCAGGAAAATGAACAATCAAATCGCTACACCTGCAAAGAACTGGTTATATTTTAATCGACGGTTCGTAAAACGGCTAGATTTTAGGCGACACGCACACTTCATCATATAATAACATGCGACAAGGCCAATTACACCCGCTGGCTAGGTTTCAGCCACCGCTTTTACTCCCACATCCCCGTGTATGTTTCGGACTACACAATTTCCATCATCCAATCATAAGCCATCACTGCACCAACAATGACTATATTTTACCTGGCATAGTACTTTTCAAACGTTATTATGTTGTCTAAAAGCTTGCCTCTTTAACCACCCTACTTTATATGGCGTTTTTTTGATTGTTCAATTCATTTTAGACATGTTTCCTTTTAAGTGGCCTAAAAATTGGTGTTTATTTTTGCTTAAAAAGGTGTTCAAAATATCTATATTGGTACTTTCCTCACATATAATATAGGTAAACAAATTGAAAAGTACACTTATTTTACAACGTACATCATGTGGTCAAGTACATGATCCACCGGGTAATAACATTTATTTCACATCAAACTTTGAATATAAGAACTCTTTAATTATATGCACTCACTATAAGACACAATCTTCAATTTTGCCATGGTTCTCACAAAGACAGCTCATGTGGAGTTGGTTTTGTCATTCGAGATCAACAGCAAGTGTGGTTGTGGTGTTCATCACTAAACAAGGAATTTCGAAGATGTTTCACTTGAGTTCGGTTTAAACAAAGCTAAAGTTAAAGTTTTGCGTTAAACCTTGCATGTTTATGAAAGGCAATGTATCGAAACACGATAGACATTGATTCTAAGGTGTTTTGACACAAAAAGATTGTATCTTGATGTGCTTGCAGACCTTCAACGTGATAGTCGTCATCTCTCTGTTTTAGGGTTTCTACGAGGAAGAAGACAAGTTCTTCTAGCAGTCTTATGATCATACGAGAGTTTATGTCTGGTGCGAAATGTTAATGAATGTGATAGTTTCATGCAATTGTTATGCACACTACAAGAAATTTGGGTGTTTAACCACACATGGTATGTGTAGGAAAAAACATATAATGTGTTGGTAGTTGCGTTTACCAACACATAAATTAAGTGTCATGATGTGTAGGCTCATGACTGTAGATATAGGTCATTACCCACACATAAGTTATGTGTAGGTATATAGAAAGCTATACCTACACATATATGTGTGGCTAAAACTAATTTATATGTGTGGTTAAAAGTATAGCAATTTATTTAGATGGCGTCTGACGTGGCGTCTGACGTGGCATAAATATATGTGTGGGTAAAAATAATATTATGTGTAGGTATTGATCTTATCATGTGAAGAAATAAAATATTGATGTGTTGGTAAAAGTATTTAATGTGTGGACAATAAACACGATATTTGTAAATAATAATTTTAAACTCTTTTTTACAGCTATATTATTTGAAGCACTAAAATATTAATATAGTGACTCGATTACACCAAACTGTAATAACATATATATAATCTTATATCATGATTTTACATGTCTAAACTCAAAATAACAATGTAATATAAATATAGTTGTCAATTACAATGAACATCCTACTCATCTCTAAGATTCCATAGTACGTTGCATTTTCATAATAATGTGTATCGTAGCTTCAAACTTTGCTCGTTGGCTGTCAAAATCTTTCCTCATAGCTTCAAGCTCAGCTTCTGCTCTTTGATGGTCCTCTTCGGTACGTAGCCGATGCTTAGTTTTAACTTTAACACCTGTTAAGGAATGATAATGGCAAAACAACATTAATAAAGCCATATCAAGATCAAAAGGGTAATTCTACACACCACTTACTAAAAAAACTATCAAGATAAATCAAGTTTAAATGCAGTCTAGTCAAGCAGAAAAAAGAGATTAATCACATAAGAAGTAAATGAATTTGCACCAAATAATAGAAAGAAACAAATGTGTTTTATCCTAATAATATAACTCAAAGTATTTGGAAACAATAAAATTAGTGTAAACAAGAAATGGTTTGTCATAGACTTACCCTCGTAGTGAAGACACTTTGAACCACTAATGACCATAGGCAAAACACACAAACTGATAGTTTTGTCACACCCAGATTCATCAGCAGCCCAGCCATTAAACAGAGACCAAACAAAGGCGTCACTAATACATGTAATATCAGACCTTCATATACACTACACAAAAGCTCATAAAACATTTGCCTAAATGCAAATAATAAGAGAAGAGATTGACATTTAATAAAATGTAAAAACATACCTTCTGCCATGTTATTCCCATCTAAACCATAAACATGGCCAGCATTACGTTACTGCACATATAAAATACTCATAGAATTTAGAAAAAAAAATGCAAAAATACAAAAATGGAAAAGAACTCAAAAAGAACAAAATAATACCTCTGTTCCACTTATTTTGACACATGCGTCTTTCATTGGTTGATGTTGCAACAACCTGTGATGATATAGCCCTTCTTGTTGTATTTACATTCACCAAGATGAATAAATCATAAAGATTTTAGGCAAAAAAGGGCAGCATCACCATGCAATATAAAAAAGTAATGTGGTTCAAGAGTAAAGCTAATATAGTAACAAGACATACAGACTATTCTTTATTCCCTTTGGCACAAATTCCAACTCCAGGCAAGAAACATAAACAAACCTACAAAATTGTTATGGGAAATAAATAAAAAATTAAAACAATCAGAATTCAACTCATCATTGATAAAAAAAATACAAAATAAACGTGGCATGGTTGCTGGGGTGAGTTGTGGACTTGTGGCTGTGTGCGATCTGTTTCTATGCCTTACCGTACTTTTGATTCAGAAGATAAAAACCCTAGTTTTAATTAGGATAAAAATTACCAAAAACTGAGAGATGTAAGGCTCGAACACGCGACCTCTTTCGTAGTAGAGAAAGGGATTTACCACCACAACAACCTAACTTTGAATAATATGGGATCCAGCCAATTATTCTTATGGGGTACTTGAAAAACTTAAAATACTGGTTCTACTAAATTTTTAAAAAACACTGGGATTCGGGGACCCTGACCCACCCTATGTGCCCCCCCCCCCCCCCCCCCCCCCCCGAACATGCATATACTTTCAAATATTTCATTTACTACCCTACACGTGAAGGAACATAGTTTAAACAAATTTTGAGTTTTATATGCGTATAAAAAAATAAATCTTGTGAAATTGCAAAAAAAAAAAAAAAGAACACATAGTTTGGATGGAAGCATTACTGTTTTAAGCAAAGAGTGACAACCACAATGGAATTAGATACAATTACTTTAGCCGTTAAAAATTGTGTGTTATACCATGTCCTTTTGATATTGTATTTAGTGGTGATGTTAGTGTACAATACATCACCCTCAAAACTTGTATATTAACCTCAGCTCTGCTTGTGCCTTATTCCTTGGCAATAAACATATCGTGACAACAACTTTTTTCTGAGATTAACTACATTAATATTTAACTATGTAAAGTGTGCCTGGTACTTTAAAACAACTTAATTTCACAAAGAAATGAGCCACTTTTGATCAATTTTAAATACCTAAAACACTATATAGCTAACCCATGCTTGTTTATAGATGTCATAAAATGATGCCCTATGGATTGCAATATACCACATGCACAAACTGTCATAAATAATAAGAACACCATTTTGAAGTTCATATAATATTCACAATTTTAACCAAGGGTAAGAAACCAGAGTCAAATAACTAACTTAAATTAGAAGCTTAAAACACATTCACAAGTTCATATCATCTTCAATTCTTCATTATATTATGCAATTTTAACACAGACATTTTATCGAACAGGTGTTATGCGTTCTTCTAAAACAATGTATTTTGGTCCAATTTTGTTTTATTAAGCTAAAAAAAACACAAGTTCAGACATGAAACTTTGCAAATTCAACAATTAATGGTTAAACGCTTACATTCACTAGATTATCATTCACTTGCAATTGCATTGCCCTATGCATAAATTTCAATCCAAATGCACCGAAACATGAACTAACATCTGAATTTTCACTTAATTTCTATGCATACACATCACATTAGAAAAATCCAAAATTAAATTAAGTAAGCTACTTAAATCGGATAATTTGGGGGTGACTGAATTACCTGTTGTTGTTTGGAAAGTTGATCTCAAAGCTTCCTTAAAGCGTCCATGATGATGCTCACAGAATTTCAAAATTAACTTCATAGAGATCATAAACAACACACATCTGAATCCAAAACCACATCGAAAAATAACAAATTCATCAAAAACTTACTCACGGAGCCGCAAAACTTCGAAATTAGGGTTTGCAACTTTGTTCGGAACAGCAGCAACTTCCTCACTCTTTCTGCAAGCACCACAACACACGTCCAATTGAGTGTTTCCTTGGGCAAAAGAGAACCTGGAGGCGTTTGATGAAATTGAGGGTCAGGATTGTGTTTCAAAGCGTGGATGGGGATTTGAATACACGGTTTAGATCACGATCCGTGTGATGCATTTCTATTGGGCGTGTTTTTAGAGCTTTATTTATTTTTTATTTTTTTTGAAAGGTGTAGATCAGCTGGCAAACCCCCCATACTCCATCCCTCTTGATCGGGAGTAGGCACAAGCTCGAGTCCGGGCACCCCCTAAACGGGAGTGGATGAGACTCCAGGGCGCATCACATGGGACATAAATGCCTCCACATGGGGATCGAACCTGTGACCCCGGGAAGGAAACCCCGAAAGGAAAACCTACCCACCTCCGTGTAAACCAATTGGTCTACACATCATCGGCCAGTTTTTTTATAGCTTTTTGGGTTGGGGCGTGGGTTGGGGGAAACGCCCAAGCCACCACCCCGAGCGGGCTTGGGTTAGGGTGTGGCCCTTGGGGCTTGGGTTTGAAGCCGGGCGTGGGGCGGGCTAGCGATCCGGTGTAAATTTAAACTATATTTATAAGTGTAAAACTGATTTAATTAAACTCATTATATATATAAGTGTAAAAATTTAAACTATATTTATAAGTGTAAAACTGATTTAATTAAACTCATTATATATATAAGTGTAAAAATTTAAACTATATTTATAAGTGTAAAAATTATATAGTTACATAATTAATTTAAACTATGTTTATAAGTGTAAAACCGATTTAATTAAACTCATTATATATATAATGCATTCTGAAACTTAACACATGTGGTGAAGTGGTTCAAGTGGTTTGGGCGCTTGGTTGTGTCCGGACATGCCCGGGTTCGAGTCCCGCTTTGGGCGGTTCAATTTGGGATTAAATCCCTTTTTATTTTCAGAATATAATTAATATAAAAATCCTAATTAGTATATATAGGAAATAAGAATCAAGATATAAACGGATGTGGCATGCCCGGCCGAGTGGTTACGATGTCGTTTGTTAAGAAAAAGGTTGCGAGTTCGAATCTTGAAGGGGCCGGTTCTCATGCATATGAGACCCCCTTTTTATTCAGTATTTTGAAAATTTACACTTTGACCCCCCTCAAGTTTTAGTTTTGACGGTTTGGTCCATGTGCTTTGAAAAGTGACACAAAAGGTCCCTGTTTAGTTCAGTTAATAAGACTAACTAAGTTAAGTTATGCTGAAGGAATCCTTTATTAAAACACTAACTCAGTTAGTGTTTTTAGTTAATTATAGTTTAAAAATGGCACTAATGGCCCCTAAAGTTTAACTTTAGAAAATGACTATATGAACCCTAGACTTTAAAATAAAATAAGCTATATTTATTTCCTTTATAAATAAGTTTTAAAAATGTTATAAAGGACCCTAGACTTGTAGTTTGCAAGAATAGTACTTTTAACCTCCGTATTTATATAGTTTCAATAATGACAATTTAGTCCCTAAACTTTAAAAGCAAACTTATTAAGCAAGTTTCAAAGAATGACAAATAGGTCCCTCAACTTGTACTTTTACCCTCGGACTTTAAAAAATCAAAGTTTTAAAACAAGTTTCAAGGAATGACAATTAAGGACTCCAATTGACCGTAAAAACCCTAATTAACGATATTTGATAATTAATTAACTAATTTGATTAGAAACTAACTTGTTTGTATCTATCCAATATCTACATATAGTGTACATTTTTAATATGTGTAGGTGTTTATTTTCCATGTCATTTTCAAATTATATAATAGAATTTTACTTACATAATATATCTACATATTTATTTACAAATATTATGTGTTGGTAAACATAATCAATTACCAACACATATTTGGTGTTTTTACATATATGTATATAATATACCTACACATAAGGAAAATTTGTTACATGTGTGGGTAATTACCATCGCCAAGTGTGGCTAAAACATACTACCTACATATATTAAGTGTTAGTTATTGTGAAAAGATATCATTAACCACTACCCACACATATACAAACATGTATAGGTAATTACCCACACATTTACATATGTAGGTAAATTATGTGTGGGTAAACACCCATATTTCTTGTAGTGGCATGCGAAAGTTTACATATCTCATGTGAGAGTTAACTATGTGAAAGTTGTGTTACGCGAAAGTTATCAGTACATGAAAGTTGAGAGCATCACCAATAGAGGTGTTTTTTGGTGCTAATGTGGCACCTGCCCAACCAATGAGAGCATTTCTCTCTCTTGACCCACTCACATACACAAAAAAAAAACACTATTTCTCTCTTCTCTCTCATCTCTCCTACATCACACTCACATAACTTTATTCCCTCCATTTTTTCTCATTTTTTCCCACAAACATAACTACACTCTCTCTCCTCCACCTCACACCCTCTCTCCTCCACCTCACTTTCTCTCTCTTTAAAAACACCAAAAAACATGTCTATTGTGGATGCTCTGATCATTTCATAGGTGAACCTCTGACCCGGTTTGTCATAATTAGTTGTCCGGGTGTTCTGCAAGGGTCAAACCATCAACTTCATAGAATTCATAGCTAGCTCTCACAAGTAGGTTTCTACAACCCTTCTAATATACGGTTTGAGGTGATATACGCACTCGATAAAGTGTTTAAATGAATAGTATGTTTTCTAAAATAATGCATAGTCTTTATCAAAGAAATAGTTTTGGCTTGTCACCATTTAATGCATAGTCTCTACCAAAGAAATAGTTTTGGCTTGTCACCATGTAGATGTAGGATCCTTTTGGCAATAATATGTCTAAAGTTTAAATATTGTTAAAATACAAACTTGACACATGTAATTTTTATTATAAAGGCAAAGTATAAAGGTACGTATAAGGTCCGTTAAAGGATAAAAGTCTTCCAAAGTGTTTATGTAAAGATGGCTAATGTTAAAGGAGACTAAAATGGATCTAAAGTTAACGCAAGCGTCTAAAAATAACACTATAGTCTTAATTGTGTCTAAAGTTAACGCTGAAGTCATAAAGCATTTGAAGTTAACACTATAGTCTCAATTGCGTTTAAAGTTAATGTTGAAGGCTTAAAGTGTTTAAAGTGAACATTATAGTCTAAAATACGTCTAAAGTTAACTCTGAAGGCTTAAAGTGTCTAAAGTTGTCACTTTAAGCGTAAGGGATAATGCCTTTGTGGCTTGTCAGTGTGGTTGTACAACTATATATGCAAGCTAAAGGAATGATGTTATGTGATGTTGTCTTATGTTATTCTTTTTGTTAAAAAGAAACACTCTTCGTTGTAGGTAGCGGAGAAGGGTGTGAAATCCTCTTGGCCTGAGGTGCAAACGAATATGCAAACAACGAAGAGTGACAAGGGGGTTGACTTCATATGGGGAGTGGGGTGGTATCACTTGCAAAAATTTCATCACTCACAAATATCCAATCAAGTTTCGCCATGTCATCAACCATTATTCCATCACTCACAACCATTTTTTTTTGTTTTTATAAAGTTTATAAAAAAAATCTTACAAGTTTATAAAAGAAACAATTTTTTTTGATGACAAAGACCAAACCTGCCAGTTATAAAAGTTGAAATTAAAAGGACTAAGATTTAAATAAGTTTTGTAAATAACTATAAACTATAGGGACTGAATGTGTTAAAAAGGAATCAAACTTTTCAAAAACATCAGCTCCATCTTCTTCAACTTGCACCGAGTTTTCCGGTGAAATTCCGACGAAGCCAACAAATTTCCGGCGAAAAACATCACAACGTACAAGTCATACACATACAATCGAATTTTTACAACGCGTTGATTCTTTCACGCGTTGTGGAAGGTGGTGGCGGCGGTGTGCTATATGGAACAATGAGTGATGGGGGTGCCATCACGGACCACCACCAGTCCCCTAACTGATATTCCTTATTCCAATGTGCTTGAAGTGATGGTAATGCTGTTTAATCAAAAAATAACTTGTATAATATCATTTTAAAAAAATCTTATAAAAAGTGTTTCATTAAACCACAATACCACATGAAAGATATAATAAGCTACTTGCTAAAACATATGAACCTTCAGATCATGACACAATAATTGTTGAAGGATTGTATCTGTATAAGAAGAGTGTCAACGGCCATAAGAAGATGTATCATCTTCGAGGCAGGGATCCCTATCGATCTTCATACAGCATTACTAGTGAGCTCAAGACTCCTAACGGGAAATTAACACTCATCGTCCTAATATAAAAAATAAAATAAGACAAGAACACACTTTTTAAACCTTTTATTTAATAATAAATATATTTATATGTAGGAAGATACTTTACCAAAATTAAATAATAACATCCATCAGAAATTGAACCCACAACCAAATTTCCTATGAAATCATCTCTTGGTTATACTTATTTGTATATAGGTGTAATGATAGGTGTGGACAATTATGGTTTCAAGCTAGCGAACGTATATACATCCCTAAATATTCCATAGTAGGTTTCCATATTCAACAAATTCAATAAGATATGTAAATTACATTAATGTTCTTTTATATCTTCTTTTAATTTCTCCTTTTTTCCGTATATAGTCTACGCTTAATATATATGATTAAAAACTTATGACTTAAGTAATTGAATTAAATATGGCACGAGTTTTAAATGATTTAAAGTGCGAAGTTAATGCAACACACCCTCAACTTTTTTGTCTGCATTTTTTTTAATCACTTGAGAATTTGTTTTTTTTTTATGTTTTTTTTTATGTTTTTTTTTTTACTTTTAGTAACAGTAAAAAAACAGAATTATGATATGCTTTAATGAATCAATGCCATATGTAACATTCAAGAACATACCCATATGACTATATAGGCATACTAGTATTAAGCCTCTGCGTTGCAGCAGCGTTTGTTATAAAACTGTGTTAAGTAGTAGCAATACTATACCATTGTCAGCGACCCCAACACCGGAAAAGCTTGTAAAAACAAAATAAATAAAAAATGGGAAAAAATAACGCCGAGCGAAAAGCAGACGTAAAATCTTTGAATCACGCACGCTCGTTGCTGAGAAATTAAACCGAAACGTAAAACATAGAAAAAATAACTAAATCCATCCAGGACCCGCGTGTTGGACGAACTTGTCAAACGCAGAAAAATAGATGTGACGCAACGGGCCAATCAAAATGGAAAAAATATACGAAAAACTGTTGAACCACACACGCACGTTGCGGTGCGTTAACTCACCAAATTTAGAACGAAACGAAAACTTGGGAAAGATGAAAAGTATGGTGGCCCAAAATTGAAAATAAAAAAGAGTTGGGATTAAATTGTAAAAGATGAAAAACTTTGGGTTAAAAGTAAAAAAAACAAAGGGTCTAAATTGAAAAATTGAAGTTATTTATTAATTTTAGATAAAGATAAGAATAAAAATAAGTGATATCCATATATTGGTTATTAATTAATATTAATCTTAAAAAAAATTATTAAACAAATATAAATAAAATTTACATGGATAAAATAAAGATTGGCTAATGCATGAGCAAATAGCCTCTTTAAGCTATATTTATATTTTTAATCTTTAGTTATTATTAAGATTAATTTTTCAAGTTAACAACAAAATACATAATAATAATCCATTCAGGTGAAAGATGCATGAGGAGAAAGCTATACAAAGGGATGCTCAAATGATTGTTTATGAGCAGATTAGAGAAAAGCTTAATTACTAAAACAAACAACGATTGTTACTGCAATAGGATGAAACTTTAGTAAGAATAGTCACTTAAATAAAGGCTTGTAACTTAATGGTATACAGTGTTGTTAAGTTGTAGTCCCTCTCGAGTAACGAGGGTTAAGTCTCATTGTATGCAAAATCGAGTATTTAAGAACAGATTATTTTGGCATAAAAAAATAAAAAACTTAAAAGAACTATTATTAATCATTGATCATGCTTAACAATAGTTCAAATCAATTGAGGGTATTCACTTACTTAGAAAAACAAAACATATTCAAAACTTCTCGTGTGTTTTTCTCAATAAACTACTAAACTAACATGAGTTTCTCGATAAACTATTAAACTGTCAAGAGTTTCTAGATAAGCTACAAACTTTCTAAAACTTCGATCAAGAGCAACAATGCAACCATTTGTGCAAGATTAACCCAGAAATTGATGAATCAATAAGAAGTGAAGTACTCACAATTGTTTCGTTGATTATCATGGTCGTGGAGGTATTTTACATATGTGTAATCCTTGAAGTTGGATAATGAATATTAATATTAAATAAGTACGTACTTGTATTAGGGGTATCCAAGATTGGATTATCCGTTTTTTGGATATCCGAAAATTTTGGATACTAAATATTAGTATCCGAAATGTCGGATACGCATTTGGATATTTAAATGGATATCTAAATTTATAAAAAAAAAAAACCCGTCTCGTTCATAGATTAAAGAGTAAACTGCAATTTTACCCCCTGAGGTTAGGGGTCATTGGCATGTCTACCCCCCCCCCCCCCCCTAAGGAAATAATTACAATTTTACCCCCCACTGTTCACTGTTATGTCGCAACCTTACCCCCTGCCGTCAGTCAACAGTTATTTGACTGTTATAGGCAGGAGTATTTTGGTAATCTTACCCTATTATTATTATTATTATTATTATTATTATTATTATTATTATTATTATTATTATTATTATTATTATTATTAAACATCATCATCTTCAAAAACCCAGATCCATCATCATCATCTTCAAACTTTCAAACGCATTAATGAATACTAATGTTTATCTTCTCTAGCGATCTTCAACGTAAGTTCATAGATTACAAAATCCAAAACCCTACATTGAAATTATCTCGTATATTGTTCATCAGGTTTCTTTATTTGTTTCAATAATGATGTTTATAAAATCCAAAACCCTAAATAAACTCACAGATCTATACACCAGAATTCATCATCTTCATCTAGCTCCGCCCTCCTGTTCACCGGCAACCGCACACCCACAACACCTCCTCTTCCCCCTTACACCACTCTCACCCTGTTTTGTCTCCGGTGAGACTCTCAGTGGCAGCAGAGAACAACAGCAGCAACAACACCTCCACCACGGCGGCGACCAGACGGAGAAACAACATCAGCAACAAGGTACTGATTTCTATCTTGTTTCAAGATCTTATTCCCTTTGGTCTGATTTCAGTTATTATGAGTTGGGTTTGTTCTATGTTGTTAAGATTCTTGAAAAAGAAGTGATATTTTGATTTGATTTCAGTTATGCTGAATTGGGTTTTCTTTGTTCTTGTTGAAATTCTAAAAAAAAAAAAATCTTTGGCTCTGATTTAATATAAGTTAATAAGCTAAAGGTACATTCGCCCCTGATTCTCTTCCAGTGAGGATTGAACCTTATATCAGGGTAGTTTTCTTTATCTTGAATATCAGGTATGACATCCGATCGTGGGGTTGAAACGGACATCCGATCGTGGGGTTGAAACGAACATCCGATCGTGGTGGTTCATCTCTCAACCACCACCATTAACAGTCCTTCGATTTTGTAAACATGGTAATGTTGGAAGTGGGCTCAACTCTCAAGCAATCACAATTGTGTGGTTATCTGTTATCTGTTATGCAACTTTTAAATACAAATGTTTATGTGTGGTTCTCAATTCTAAAATCATTAAAAATTATTGTCTGGATTTTACTATATATAATACTCATGGTGTTAGTAATAACTAATAAGTACAATGTGATTTCTAATGTTATTATCTTTCTTGGTCCTTTGCAGTCACTTATGCTCGTGACATCTTTGAATCCCGTAAGCTTCTGTTTGAATTTACAATTCTGTGTCTTTTACATATATTAATTTCTGATTTTAACTCAATGATGTAAATTGTTTTTTGGATTTTTTTGATACAGAAAATTGGCTTCGATCAACTTGTAGTTCCGGAAAAGATGATTGGTCCAACTTATTAAAGCAACATGTTGAAGGTATGGTTGCATTCTTGAAGCCATTAAAAGATCACTGGTCTCATCACTTCTCTCGTATATTGTTCACAGTATATATTGTATAATCCGATTGTTGTATTTACCTCTTCAATTAATGGAGATTTTGTCACATTTATTGTTAATGTTGGAAGAATCCCCTTTCAGGTTAGAAATTTGTTCCTTAATATGTATGAGTTTATGCTTTGTTGATGACAAGATGAATTGAACTGAGGTGGTTGAGGGTTGGGTGTGATTTGAGTTAAATAGACAGCGACGAGAGAGAGAAGTGGTTGAGAGTGTTGGAGGGTGGTGGCTGGAGGTGACAGTGGTGGTTGTGGTGGTGAATGGCGGTGACAGTGGTTGCAGGGGGTAATGTTGTGTCTTAACACAAAGTACAGGGGGTAATAGCAAAGGATAAATTAGTAATTTACCAGTGGGGGGTAATTGTGCGACTTAACAGGAATGTTGGGGGGTAAAATGTAAGGGTAATATAGTCATTTCAACTTAGAGTTAACAGTTCTGTTATTGACTTTGACGCCGGGGGGTAAAAGTGCGACATAAGGGCAAACAGTGGGGGGTAAAATTGCAATTATTTCCTTAGGGGGGGTAGACATGCCAGTGACCCCTAACCTTAGGGTGTAAAATTGCAGTTTACTCTAGATTAAAACTAAACATGTATTTGATTTTTCCAAATTCTCAACACGGAGAACAAAAAACATTCATAATTCCACATCTAAATCCGATTATTTGCTATTTTTCATGTATTTAAACTAAACTTAATGCTCATATAATATATATTTACTATTTTTTTTATAGATTTTGGATATCAGATAATCCGATTATTAGATTTTTTTTTAACTTCACATTTGAATCTGAAAATTCGGATTATCTGATTTTCAGATATCCGAATTTCATATATTTTGGATTCGGTTTCGTATCCGAATTTTTTTGAACACCCCTAACATGTAGACACAACAAATCAATCAATAAATAAAAATTATTTGCAATCATAAAAAAATGTTTATTGTAAAAAAGTTATTCATATATTTCTTATTAATATTAATGCTATATATGAAAACCTTTTTTATATTTTCCTATTAATATAAAATCAATAATACATATACAATTATTATTTACTTATTTTTTATTGTTACTTTTTATTTATTTTCGTTATATCAAAAGATACGTTTCTAGAACCGCATCTTTTGACTCTTGTTTATTTTTAACACCCTTAAAATGTGGTTATGTAAGAACCACAACTTTTGGCAATGCTTTTCTTCAAAACAACCATAAGATGCAGGTTAGAGAGGGGAACCGCATCTTTTGAAAACACTCATAACATCTTTTGATCACTTATGTACTACTGTCAGTACTCCTCCATTAAGGGGTGCTATAGGCTCCCTTGTCAAGCCCTTAACGGGTGTTAGGGCAAATGACTGTTAGGGGTGGCTTGTTGGCTGAGGTTAACTAGCCGTTAGGCTATTAAAAATTACTTTATACCTATATATATAAGGTAAGTTCATTTGAGAACCAACTTTATTGTGAGAACCATAAGAACCAATGTGAACACACCAAAAAAACCTATCCCCCCAACCAAGCTAAAATGCTAAAAACTAAACCCCAAAAAAACATAAAAAAATCTAAAAAACACACAAATTTTTTTTAAAATATTTTTTACCTCAAAATCGCTACTTTTAGCAGCAGAAAAAAAAATTTAAATTAAAAAAAAATTGGTAACGAAAATTAGCGATTTTAAGGTAAAAAATATTTTGTGTATATTTTAGGTATTTTTGGTTATGTTCACATTGGTTCTCGTGGTTCTCGCAATAAAGGTGGTTTCTAACGGATCCTTCTCCTATATATATATATATGAGATCGCTAAAATGAAAACCACCCAAGTTGTAAGAACCATGAGAACCACTCTCAACCAATCAGATTATGCCAACCTAAAGGGTATTATAGTCATTTACCCTAAATGTCAAATCTTCCCTCTCTCTTCATTAAAGTCACTTTAAATACCTCTCTCATCTCTCTTCATTTAAGTCATTTTAAATACCTCTTTCCTCTCTTATTTTTCGTTCGGGTTTGCCCAGTTCAGTTTCGGCTCGGATCTTGGTTCATTTTCGGTTCGACAAAGTTCAGTTACGGTTCACTCGGTTCAAGTTCGATTCGATAAGAAAACAGGGCGGTGACACAGTTCAGTAGCGGCTCGGGTTTCGGCTCGACGCGGTGCAACTCGGGTCAGTTTCGGGTTTTGGTTTGGGTCGAAATGAGTCAACGGCCCGGTTCCGGTCAGCAGCAGTCAAACAAGTCAAAGATGGTCAACTGATGACCGGTAAAGTTTAAACGTAGCGAGTTATTATTATGTTAGTTTAGATTTTATTTAGTTAACGCACACCGAGCTCGAACCGATACTTTAGTGACCTGTTACGTTTGGCATTTTGATAGAAATTTTATATATTGTGTTTATATTTTGGTAAAAATTGTTGAGTTTTGAAAAGATAACGACAGCTTGAGTTGTCGGCTTATTCCAAAAACAGAGTAAACTCTGTCCGTTTTCCGTAAAAACGTAAATAGTTTAACATAAAACGTAAAAATTTTAACGTAAAACGTAAAACGTAAAAAGTTTACCGTAAAACGTAAAAAGTAAACGTAAAAAGTTTAACGTAAAACGTAACAATTTTAACATAAAACGTACAAAGTTTTAGGTAAAACGTAAAAAGTTTTACGTAAAACGTAAAAAGTTTTACGTAAAACGTAAAAAGTTTTACGCAAAATATAAAACGTAAAAAGTTTAACGTAAAACGTTAAAAGTTTAAAAAGTTTAACGTAAAACGTAAACTTTTATGTAAAAACTATTTAACGTAAAACTTTTTCTACGTAAATTGTAAAACGTAAAAAACCGTGTGATAAAACGGAGCCTAAACAAGGGGCGTGAATACGGGGGATTAAAACGCCGCGAAAAAAACGGGACGTAAAAAACGTCGCGTTAAAACAGAACGTAAAAAACGGGGCGTTAAAAAAACGACGCTTGAAAAGGCCGAGCATAAAAAACGGCGTGCAAAAACGACGCGTTAAAAAACGATGCGTGAAAAAGTCGGGCGTAAAAACGGCGTGCAAAGACCGACGCGCAAAAAAAAAATTTGTTTTGTTAGAAAAATTTGAATTTAAAAATGTTTTTAATAAAAAAATATGTTTAAAAATTAAAAAGTAATATAATAAAACAAAAACGTAATAAAGACAAAAAGACAAAAAAGAGTAATTTTACTAAACTACAATTTTAAATTAAAATATTAAAGACATAATAAGACAAAATGTATTTAATATTAATTTTAGTTACTTTTAATATCATCCATTCATCTTGTTGATCTAGTGGCTAGGAAGTGGTTCCCTTGGTTTTTACAACTGGAGATGGTTTTCATTTTAGCGCTCCCCTATATATATATATATATATATAATCAATCGTAGGGGTAAGATCAAATAAAAAGTTTATTTTGCCTAAGTAGGATGAGAAGGAATTTTAACCATTCATTTTTCAAATCAATTGTTAAGATGAAAGTGTAGGAGAAATGAGGAGTGCAAGGGTATCTTAGGAAAATCTTATTTATGGACTTTCTCTCTCCACATGCAAGGCACATGCATATTCCACCCCCAATTTTTAAACGTTCATAACTTTTTTATACGACATTATTTTTTCATAAAAATTTCACCGTAAAATCGAACGTCTTTTTATTTTTAGTTTGAGTACCATATTACTATATAAAATATGAAGACTAAAAAACCCACTAAAATGTGTTGTATTTCTATTTTGTATAACATTTTTTTGTGCTGCATATTTGTACTATATTTTTATGCTAAATTTTTTGTGCTTAATTTTTTTGTCTTAATTTTTTGTGTTGAATTTTTTTGTACTACATTTGTTGCTAAATTTTTTCGTGCTAGATTTTTTTGTACTAGATTTTTTTTTGCTATATTTTTTGTACTACATTTTTGTGCTATATTTTTTATGCTATATTTTTTTGTACTAGATTTTTTGTGCTAGATTTTTTTGTACTAGATTTTTTTTTTGTTTTTTTAAAAAACAAAAGGGGTGTCACATGTCATTTTCACTCCTATTTATAAAGACCAAAATGCCCTTTATTCCTACTTATTAGGAGTGACACATGTCATCATCACAATCCTTCTTAGGCTACTTAGGCAAAATCTACTTTTTAGCGGATCCTTTCCCATCAATCGTAACCCTATAATATTAATTCCATACACTCTCTAATTCTCTCCAATGTTTTTTTAAAATTGCATTTGCCACCGAACTATTCTCCGTATATGCACTTCGAAGACGAGTTAATTGTTGATGTGGTTTGAGGTGGGTTCCAGCTAATAGTCGACCATGCCGAGACCTCACAACCATTTACACGATGACCTCCACTTGAATAGAATCGTGAGGCTGCTCATAACCATTTGGTAATCATTATTATTATTATTATTATTATTATTATTATTATTATTATTATTATTTAGGTGTAATTGACCTCTATAGTCGGAGATATTGAGGAGGCTGACGTTTAGCGACATCCAAAAAATATATAAGGTCTCTCTTAAAGGACGCGGCTTTCCAGTGCTTGCTTGGTAGCCTCAAATGCACACATAGGGATTAGGTCGGCTATCCAACTAGTTGGTAAGGGCAACCTCATTGGGGTGATCATGACGGCCCATCTTTAATACTTGAGGTAATGGCATCGTATGATCTTTCGATTTGACATGTGTTCTTTGGCGTGGCTAACATAAACAATGATATTGTTGTTACAAAGCAAACACAAGGTCTTCATTTTATGCGAATGAGTATGCGTACATTTATTATCTTGTCGACACCTTGATGCAAGAATTTTCAAGTCTGTGTGAGGAAAACCAAAAATGGTTCAAGAAAAAACAAGAATCGGCAAAAAGAGATATTGAACAAGCATTCGGGGTATTGAAGAAACGATTGGGTATCATCACTGAAACTGACATGAATACGGATAAAAGAAAAATAAACGAACATTATGTAGGCTTACATTATTTTACATAATAATTAAGATTTTGAACTACTTCGGAGAAACGATTTGTCAAGACTCTAGACTCTCATGACATTCAACTGGCAATGTACACTACTAAATGTTGAAGAAAAAACAAGCTAAATTAAGAAAAATACAAATTAGGGATACACATGTTAATCTTTACTTGGACTTGATAGAACATATATGGATGAATCGCGGCGATGGTAGTGATGACGATTATGACGGTGATGACAATTAAATAATTGTATTTTTAGTTCTTTATTTCCCTTTTATAAATTATTTATTTATTTATTTTATTTTTACTTTATAAGTTCCATTTTTAGTATTTTATTTTTTAATGAAAAGACTATATCTAAATTGATAAAAAAAATAATGGTTACCAAATTCTTGAAAATATTATTAGTTAACCAACTAAAACTTAAAAAATGGATGAAAAAGTTAAAACCGCGCTTCCTATGTCATTGACGGATACTTTTACACTTTTTATTTAACTCACAAATGTCCAGTCTATCTAAATAATAAATAATAGACTTAATTTAAAATGATATTATTACTCTGTAAAAGTTTTAATTTTCTCTCTGAGTTAATTACTGTTTTCGTCCTTATGGTTTGTCAAAAATTACTATTTCAGTCCATTAGTTTAAAAATTGCGATTTCAGTCCATGTGGTTTCGCTTTCGTAACCATTTCAGTCCCTGTGGTTTCATTTTCGTAACCATTTCAATCCATTTATTCTGTAAGTACTGCGACTGAAATGATTACGAGGTGGACTAAAATGGTTACGAAAGAGAAACCATAAGAACTGAAATCATAATTTTTAAACTAATGTACTGAAATATTGACTTTTGACAAACCACAGAGACGAAACAGTATTTAACTCTTTCTCTTTTGTTAATAAAGTTTTCTCAGTACAATATTTTTAAGTAATTTATTCATGTTCACATAGAGATACATCGTGTTAAATTGATTTACAAACCTCGAAAATACTATTGGGAACTATAAGTAAATATTTGATTTATTATATTAATAACGTAGGAAAGTATATAGCATAGAACCGAGGGCCTAGAGTGCATGCATATAACATAAATAATAGATAATTTCAAAAGCATGGTGGTAAACATTTAATAATCAAAAGCATGGTGGTAAACATTTAATAAATATATAACAAAAAGTCTTAACGTTGGATTTTGGTTTTCGTTAGTCGTATTCCTCACTTTCTATAAATAGCATGCATGTTGCAATCAAGGTTCATATCGCTCTATTTGTAGTCAATAACAAATATGGCTTCTAAGCTTGTTCTATTGTTTCGTTTCCTCATAATTGTAGCTCTAATGCAATTTCAAACTGTTATTACAATCGCTCAACCACAAGTCCCGTGTTACTTTATATTTGGTGACTCTTTGGTCGATAATGGCAATAATAACAGACTTCGAACAGAAGCAAAGGCCAATTACTCGCCTTATGGGATCGATTTTCCACCAGGTGCCACCGGTAGATTCACTAATGGACTTACCTCCGCAGACATCATTGGTCTCTCACTCACCCTTCTATGAATATATTCTACTAAATATATATCAATCAATTCTATTATCGTTGCTACTTACAATCTATTATCAAAGTCTTTGAAACAGCTTTATAAAATCAGAAACATGCATTTTTTTTCTAGCATATCATACATAAACAAAGAATGGTGATATTAATAAGACTAACAAGATCGTTTGCTTTATTTCAGGTCAACGTCTAGGTTTTCCTGATTTCATTCCACCCTTTGCTACCGCAACTAACCAAGAGATCATCAGGGGCGTAAACTACGCTAGTGGTGCTGCTGGCATTAGAGATGACACCGGAAGGGAGCTGGTAAAAAGATCACTTGCCACGAATTGAAACTCATGTTTTGGTCACAATTACATAGATGGTCCCTAAACATTGTTGTTTACTGTCTATAGATTATAGGTATAACATTTATTATATTTGGTATTGTTTATCTTTATCTCAGGGTGACCGAATCAGCTTGGATAGGCAACTACTTAATCATGCAACAATAGTTTCAAGACTTTCGCTCTTGCAACGCAACAGAACATTTACAAATGAATACCTAAAAAAATGCATTTACACAGTAAACATGGGAAGCAACGATTACATCAACAACTACTTGATGCCCGAAGAATACATTGCAGGCCGAATATACACACCCGATCGATTTGCAGAACTCCTCATTCGAAAATACTCTCTTCAACTAAGGGTACACATTATGTTACACTTATATTATCATTTTGTGTTGTGTGTTTATGTTCTTTAGTACTTTGTCAACTAAAACCCCAAAACATTATTTCCTTCACTTGACAGAGACTGTACAACTTGGGAGCCAGAAAAATTGCGGTATTTGGTTTGGGTTTTCTAGGGTGCACCCCAGCTGAGATAGCGAGGTTTGGCACTAACGGAGAACCATGTGTTGAGTCCATTAACAATGCCACCATGCTATTTAATGTCAGGCTTAAGCCTCTTATTGATGATCTCAACAATGATTTACCTCAAGGAAGATTCACTTTCATCAATGTGACAAGCATTTCTACACCTGAAGATGGTAAATAAGTGCAACAAATTCTAGTGTGTGTATATAGTGTTCCATATATTAATTCTATATTATCCAACTACGGTAAAGAAGTGTAATAAATTCTATATTACTAAAATGTACTCGTTTTTTTTTTTTTTTTTTTTTTTTTTTTTTTTTTTTTGCAGGAGTAGTCTTGCCAAATGTTCCTTGTTGTCAATTACGGTCAGATGGACAATGCGTTCCAAATTCAATCCCTTGTCCTGATAGGAATTTGTTTATTTGGTATGATGGTTATCATCCCACTCAAGTTGGAAACACAGTCCTCGCAAATAGATCATACGCTGCGCTCTCTCCCACGGATGCATCTCCTTACGATATTAGTCGTTTGGCTCAGCTAACTGTTTAACCGAGGTTGCATGATAACATATTGTGTTATGATTCTTCATATGGAAGATAAATAAGAGATAATAAAGAAGCTATTAATAAAATCTTATGTTGTGTTTTTTATTTAAATCTTTTAAGACAACCATAAACAAAACTTAACTACAAAGGGTAATTGGTGTAGCATGTGAAATGATAACAAAGATTTTATCACGTTGATTCTTAAAATGCCCATGACAATCTTCCCTAACCACCCAAATTCGTCTCAAAGGGTAGAGAATTCGAAATGAAAGGATGTTCTTATTGGAAAATTGATAAATAACCATCCATATTATATTACATGATAAGTATATAAATAAGAATATAAATTCCACACGGGCTAATAAAAGGCCATGGGCCAAATGTTTTATTTTAGTTAAGCAAAACCAATATAAGAAAAACAACTTGGGCACTCTTTTATATCCCCAGTAGTCTTGATAATCTAACGTACGAATAGATATAAAGAGATACGACTAAGCAAAACCAATATAATGAGGCTTAATTTGTACAAATGTTTTATTTTAGTTAAAGGGGTCATTTGTAAAATCTGATTATATAATTATGTGACAGATATATATGGGTGCTACTTTCTACACCCTCCTATTTACTTTTTACACCCCCTCCTCTCACATACTTACAGGTGGTGCCTGCGTGGGACCGGCAGTTTTCCTCTCACAAGGGGGGTATAATCAGGAAGGGGTGGGGGGTGTAAATAGAATGAGCCATATATATATGTCAAATTCAAAACTGGATGTGTCATAAGTATGTACTCAGATCGTGTAACAAAAAAAGTAGGAGACACAATGAATAAAATCAGGAATCTATATCCAAAGGCTAGATGACATACACTACAAGAAAACGGGACAACAGCTGCGACATTTGTCGTCGCTAATGATGCTGATATGCGCCGCTATTGCTTGGACCCTAATAACCCTCTTGTCGCCGCTATTGGTATTAGACCTTTAGCGGCGACACTTCGTCGCTAGACGTCGCTAAAGGTGATTGTCACTATTACTTGATGATTATTAGCAGCAACATGTCACCGCTAAAAGTTGTTTTTCTTTTTAGTTTTTTTTCTGCTGCTTTCACAATATTTTCCGACTTTTACATACGAAACCTGCCGATTTCAAGTTTTCGGCATCAAACAAACTACATAAACACAATAATTATATGAACGTACATACTAACATTACTTAAAACTTATTCGTTTAATTCACACAATAACATTCTAAAATTGCATAAAACGTGAAAAACTACATTATGTCGTCGTCATCTTCATCGTTATCGAAAATGTCATCATCAACGTCCGCGGGTTGTTTTCCCCTCGAACCGAGATAGTCTTCAAGGAGGCTATAAAACAACGGGTTTGGAACAACGCTAAAACAAATTCCTACGATGAAAATATATCAAAACCCAAATTAACCTATTAACATGCTACCAACATATATACCAGAGTTACCAATTTCCTAACAAAACTACTAATATAACCCAAGATTTACGAAAGTAAAATATGATAGTTTTACTCAACATATATATATATATATATAGGACAAAGATCCGTTAGGAACCACCCCTTATTGCGAGAACCGCGAGAACCAGTGTGAACACAAACAGTAATTCCTAAAAAAATCTAAAAAACACCCAAAAATTTTTTTTTTATTTTTTTACTATTTTTTTTTGAAAAAATCGCAATATTTTGTTAATAAAAAAAATAAAAAAAAAATTTCAAAAAAAAAAAAAAATTTCGAGTAACAGTTATCCATGCACATGTGCATATGTATCGTTTCTTTGTCAAATTCCGTAATTCATTACAAATAATAGTCAATTGCACTTTCATTTACACTACCACGTGTAATACACTACTTTTTACGTTAACAATGTTAGAAATGCACATGTGCATTTATATGTATTAACAGGAAATAAGGTGTTTTGGTACACTACTTTCTCTTTCATCTATCATTCCATTCATAATACACAAGCATGCACATGTGCATTTTTGTCATTTCTTTGACAAATTCCGTAATTCATTACACATATTAGACAATTGCACTTTATTTACACTACCATATGTAATACACTACTTTTTACATTACCAATATTAGAAATGCACATGTGCATTTATATGTATCAACATTAAATAAGGTGTTTTGGCACACCACTTTGAATACACTTTCCTTTTTCATCTATCATACCATCCATAATACACTACCATTACCTCCTACCATCCATAATATAATACCATTACCTCCTACCATCCATAATACAATACCATTAACAATATTTTCACTTTAATACATGTATGTAAACACCATTTATACCATCCAATCAACATATTACATAAAAAATTGACAACTATAACCAAACCATCAACCACTAGATATAACTAACCAAAAAACATGTATATGAGCCTACTTCTCCATTCAAAATCACAAACTTTTTGTAACAAAACACGTTATATCATGGTTATACCTAATTATGCACATGTGCATTTTGAATATTGGTAATGTAAAAAGTAGTGTATTACTAATGGTATTGTAAATTAGAGTGCAATTGTCTATTCCTGATAACGTATTACTGAATTTGTTGAAGTAATGATACATATGCACATGTGCATGGATAACTGTTACTCGAAAAAAAAAATTTTTTTTTTTTTTTTTTTTTTTTTTTTTATTTTTTATGGCAACGAAATATAGCGATTTTTATTAAAAAAATATTAAAAAAAAATAAAAAAATTTTTGAGTGCTTTTTTGATTTTTTTTAGATTTTATTTTGTGTTCACATTGGTTCTCGCGGTTCTCGCAATAAGGGTGGTTCTCGCATGAACCTTACCCTATATATATATATATAGGGGATCGCTAAAATGAGAACCACCACGAGTTATGAGAACCACGAGAACCGCGCCCCGCGGGTGGCCGTCGGCGACGAAATTTTTTTTACACCTAGATCCGTATATATTAGGACCGGGTGTAAATTTTCGGTTCAAACGGCGCGCCCGAGGGGGTAGTTTTTTACGCCCAAAGTTTGGGTTTTTTTAATTTTTCTTTTTTTTTTACCAAACTTTGAGCGTAAAAAACTACCCCCTCGGGCGCGCCGTTTGAACCGAAAATTTACACCCGGTCCTAAAATATACGGATCTAGGTGTAAAAAAAATTTCGTCGCCGACGGCCACCCGCGGGGCGCGGTTCTCGTGGTTCTCATAACTCGTGGTGGTTCTCATTCTAGCGGCTCCCTATATATATATATATATATATATATATATATATATATATATATATATATATATATATATAGCCATAGAAAAGGATTTCAGACATGAGTGGAGGCATGGTGTTATTAGGGATTGCACGGCTATGCCTCAACCCCGTCTTCGTAGTGTAATTTTTTTTATCGGTTTTATACAAAGGATACATTTGAACAAATACGAGGATAACCCTGTAAAATAAGGACACTTGAATTTATTAATATCCCAATTTTTATAAGCCTAAACATTTTATAACCCCAAACTTGTATAATTAATAAGCATAAATGATAAAGTTAGTCCAAATTAAGAATAGTTTAATCGATAGGAGGCCCAAGTTATCCTAAGCCCCAAAGTCCAAAACAATAAAATACCCAAGTTTAGATTAAGGCGGCAATTAGGTTTTGAAAACGGATGGTCACTGGATTGGTTGAGACGAGTTGCACATTGTCGATATGGCCCCTGCTGTAGACTGCAAGTCTGATCGTTGTTGATCGACCGCCGTTGACTTGCGTTTGATCTTGGTGATTTGTGAGTGTTTCTTGTCCTTTGATTTCTTGTGTTGTTATTGATTATGTAGAATTGTAGTTTGAGGTTTGTTAGGGTTTAAGTGTTTAGATATGTTAAATTGTACAAAAACTTGTACTTTTCTAGTTTTCTTATTAACACGAAAAAAATGAATATATTAGGCATTTGTTTTACTTTATTTATTATCGTGTTTTTTTTATTATTGTATGGTTGCACGCTAAAAAAATTTCGGAATACCGCTGAATTAGTGGGCTAGCTCCGACACTGATTTCAGAGCAAACCACAATTAACGGTATAATCCAAATCTTCAATTTTTGATTAACCACTATATGGGGATATTACAACGTTGTGAAAACTTATATTATAATCGTTACCTTAATATTATTGAGTTAGCATTTTGTTATGTTGTTTATTTCGTTGTCATTATAAATGATGAAGATTTACAAGTTTAAAATATACTATTAGAATAGATATTTTGATAATACAAATTTAGACATTATACCTTGTTAATTAAGTATTTATATATTGGTTAAGAGTAGAAAAAGCACACATATATGTTTTACAAAAGGTAGATTTATTAGAAATTTTATTTTTATACATATATTTAACCAACATATATACAATTATAAGGTCTTCATCCTCTCACGCTTTGACAGTGGTATAGCCAATCGCAAAAGGATCCAGATGCATAGTTACAACATGCATCCGATATAATAGTAGATGTTTTCGCTCTGTATAAGAGGTGGGTAATTCAAATTTTGTAAGATGCAACATACGAATATCAAAAACTAAAATAGTATTTCGCTAAAAATATTATTTAGTACATAATGGAAGTTTGGTGCATTGCTTTTATCATGAATGAGCTATGTTCATGGTCCTTATTAGTAGAGTGTGGTTTAATTAGATACATACAATAGAAAGAAACCTGCAGGAACAATTGGTTACAGTAATCAATAGGGTGATTGTGTATTGGAAAATGCAAAGCCTTTAACACATGGTTTTAAGAAGGGAAATTTTGGATTCATTTCTCACAGACAATATAGGATTAAAAGAAATTTGTCTTTCAAAAAAAATTGTATGATGATCCTTTTTCAATGATATACACGCTTTTAAACTGGTTGACTTTTTTACTAATTTGATTTTTCTCCAATAACTTGTTCTCCTTAGCTTTGAAAAAAACTAAATATGCAGTTGTGCTTGACTTTTTCCCCACGTTTCGGTAAAAACTTTGTTGAAAATAGGGTTGTGTTCGATATATAGTCTTTTTTTCCTATCGTAGGTTATATTAAGTGCCAGATGAAGAACGAAAACTACATGGGCAATAGGTGTGCAAACGAGCCGAGCCGAGTCCGAGCTCGACCAGGCTCGAGCGCGTTTAACATATGAAAGCTCGAGTTCGAGCTCGGCTCGATTCGAGCTTTATTTCTAAAGCTCGAGCTCAGCTCGAAGGTAATTTTTCAAGCTCGAGCCCGGCTCCGGCGCGACTCGTTTAGTATTTATTAATTAATTTTTATTAATTATAATTATTGTTATACATATAATTTAGTTATTCTTTATATTTATACTTATATAAATGGTAAATATTATTATTTAAATATATGTTTAATATATTAATAAAAAAAATATAAAAAGAAAGCACGTTAAGGCTCGCGAGCCAGCTCGAGCTCGATAAGCGAAGCTCGGGCTGGACTCGTTTACTAAACGAGCTTGTTTTTAAGCTCGAGCTCGTTTAAGCTCGGCTCGTTCGAGCTTTTTTACGAGCCTAGCTCGAGTAACTCGGGAGTTGCTCGACTCGTTTGCACCCCTAATCCCTAATGGGCAGCGTGTGAGTGTTGTGGGATAACTGCCTAGGTGTGTACACCAATCTTATTTCTCTAATGTCTTTTATTTAATTTTAGTATTAACTAAAGGTAGCTAGACTTTTAAACTTTAAAACCTATTCAATTTTTTAACAATAATTTAATCTAATTCTAATATTATGTCATTGTCTCCTTAATTTATGTATTGATTAAAGTAGCTAGATTTTAAACTTTAAAATTAATTTAATTTTTTTAACAATAATTTAATTTAATTCTAATATTATGTCAAACTAGTTTAATTTTTTTAACAATAATTTAATCTAATTCTAGTATTATGTCTTTGTCTGCTACAAAACTTGAATCCCTAACCTCCTGAGTAAGGATATCATGCTACAAGTTACACACATGGATACAGTTTAGGGATGAGCTCGGTCCGGTTTGGTACCGAACCGGTATCGGTACCGAAAGAACCGGTACCGAAAATCCTCAAAAGTGGGTACCGGTACCGGTACCGAATATACCCGGTTCGGTACGGTTCGGTACCGGTACCGGTTCGGTACCGGTATTTGAGGGTAAAAACGAGCAAAATACCGGTACCGAACCGGTACCGAAAATGTCAAAAGTGGGTACCGAATCGGTACCGAAAAGGTACCCGGTTCGGTAAATTCGGTACCGGTACCGGGTCCATTTTGCTCATCCCTAATACAGTTAGACCAAAATCGTTTGTTATATACTATTTTACTTCTAATAGAAAATAACTTACTTTATGAAATGTGAGATTTAATTTTAGAAAGTAAAATAATTAAATATAGTGTATTTGAAAATTCCAAAAATGATATTTTTGCACATTAACTTTGAGTTGCACACGTATCATTTATTTATTACTATATAGGGCTGTAAACGAACTGAACAAACACGGACAAGGCCATGTTCGTGTTCGTTCGTTAAGGAAATTAACATATTCGCGAACTGTTCACGAACGCGTACCGAACATAATTTTATGTTAGTGTTCGTTCGTTATGGAAATTCAGTTGTTCACGAATAGTTCGTGAACACTGGTCTCGTACACAAACGAACACAAGCAAATAAAAATGAACGCAAACGAACATTTAACTTGAAAATAAAAAAAAATAAAAAAACATTGTTATCCTTAAACATTGGATATAACTTGATAAATACAACCATCAAATGATAAATCAAAACACAAGAAGTCAACTACACCACCAAACGATAGATCAAGTTTAACTAACTTACACATAATTATCCCCAAAAATGTTTTAGAATGTTCAAATTTTAGCTAACAAATAAACAAATATGGTTTCAAGTTTTCAATATGTTTAGATAAATGGTTTATTATTTATTCTTTTTTTGATATAATCAAATGAACACGAACGAACATAACCGAACATATTACCGAATGTTCACGAACGTAGTCGAACGAACGAGACCTGTGTTCGTGTTCGTTCGTTAAGCTAATCGAACGAACATAAACGAACTTCCCGCCGAACGGTTCACGAACTGTTCGCTGAACGTTCGGTTCGTTTATAGCCCTATTACTATATAATAAAAACAATCAATGGAGCGACACATGTCATTTATTAGAGCCATCTATATTTTAGTTTTCTTATCCCTATATCCTACTTTATTATAATTAATATTAATTAAAAGATAATTATAAAATAAAATTTAATATAAATTTAAACAATTCTTATATGAGATAATATAGTCTTTTGAAATATTTATTAGATTTCAAAATTATTTATCTTGAAATTAACAAAAGACGTACACTAAATATAGCTATATGTCATTTGGGTCGTATTATTGGCACACCTCATTTTCTAAATCGACACCTTCAATACGAGTCGTATAGGCCTATACGGGTCGTATTACTTTTTCAATTTCCAATTAAGACTAACGTGTCAGATTTTGTCTATTTGACTGTACCTATACGAATCGTATTGGTTAAGTTTTTCTTTTACAATTTTTTTTATACATTTGTTTATAGTTTTAATCAAATTTTCGAAAAAAAAACATATATTTTTTTAATAGAAACTTCCTTAATTTTTTTAGAGTATTAACTTTTCATTTTGTAACATACTTAGTTACGAATAGTTTAAAATCACATTCTAGAGTATTAACTTTTCATTTTGTAACGTTTAGAGGTATTAACGTTATTTGTAGGTTTAAAATCACATTCTATTATTAACTAAGTATGTTATTTTGTGCAAAGCACAGGGACTAACTATGTTAATACCCTACTAGTTAATACCTTCAGACGTTACTAACTATGTTAATACCCTACTAGTTAATACCTTCAGACGTCACTGTATAGACATAATACACCATAATACGAGATAATACGACAAGTAGAGACATAGATAGTATAGGCCTATACGATGCTTATTACCCCCATATTTTTTTGAAACATAGATGATATAGTATAATAAACATGTACCAAAGCTACACGACATGATAATTTTTTAAAAATGTTTTTTCTTTAAAAAATAAAAGAATTTTTTATTAAACTTTGTTAAAGCTATGATTAAATGTATACAAAAACTTGTAAAAAAATTAAGGGGGTTAATACGCATCGTATATGCCCGTACGATGCGTATTATATCCGTGAAATTACTGAAATACCCCTGTTTTTTTTATAAATTCAGGGATATTTTTGAGAAATTCAGAGTTTAATATGCATCGTATAGGCTTATACGATGCGTATTAATCTGCTTTACGATACAACATAGGGCTATACGATCGTATATGGCATAATAAGAAAATTTGTTTTTATCGTGTTTTCCTCGGTTCCACGCGTATGGGTGTCGTTTTTTGACGAACTTTCGCATATTTTGTCATTTTATGACGTATACCTTCAACATGGGTCGTTTCGGTGATGTTCGGTTGCGTGCGATTATCGTATTCTATGATTACGTACAGTTTTGTTTGAAATCCACTTGTATTGTATGGTGCCGTATTATATGTATATGCGCGTGGAAATATCATTAGTTGCATATTTTGACGTATTTTTGCGTATTTTAGCGTATTGTTGCGTATTTTAGAGTATTTTGACATATTTGAGCGTATTTCAATGTATTTTAGCTTATTCTAACCTATTTTTAGGTTATTTTAACGTATTTCGGCGTATTTTAACGTATTTTAGCATATTTTCATGTATTTTAGCGTATCTTAACGTATTTTTGCGTATTTTAGAGTATTTTAGCGCATTTTCGCATATTTTAGCGTACTTTAGAGTATTTTAGCGTATTTTGACATATTTTAGCGTACTTTAGGGTATTTTAGCGTATTTTCACATATTTTAGCGTTTTTTGACATATTTTAGCGTACTTTAGAGTATTTTAACGTATTTCGACGTATTTTAACGTACTTCGGCGTATTTTAACTTATTTTATCATAATTTGACGTATTTTAGCGCATTGCAAAGTATTTTAGCATATTGCAATGTAATTTAACATATTTAAGCGTACTTTAGAGTATTTTAACGTATTTCGGCGTATTTTAGTGTGTTTTAACGTATTTTATCAGAATTTGACGTATTTTAGCATATTTTAACGTATTTATGCATTTTTTGACGTATTTTACCGTACATATCTATTTAAATCAATGTATTAACTTAAGAGAAAACGTACGTATGAGCATGGGTCATATAGGTTAAGTCTTTTTTTACATTTTTTTATACATTTATTTATGGTTTTAACAAAGTTTTCTAAAAACATCTACTTCTTTTAAATAAAAACTTAATTTTTTTTAAGAATACCATGTACAATGTAGTATAGTATATATGATGTATAGGTCCTGTATGAGCATATATATGTGTAGTAAATGTCCCGTATATGTATCGCATCTACACCCTAATACGACACTGTAAGACCCTAACACGTTTTTGACAAAAAGTCGCAGCGGAAAATTCATACCATAAAATTCCTTTCATTTTAAACGTCTTTACTTACTTGAAGTTCATTTTAAGGTGACACTATTACACTGAATACACCCATCGAACTTATTTACAAATAGAAACATAAACTATATTTACTAAATTACTTATTCAACACTCCCGTACAATCTACCTTGTGACTCGGTCTTCGATCTTCGATCTTCACTCCTCGGTGATCCTCCGTGACTTATACAACATGCACTCACACATACATTCATGACATTAGCACACATTATATAAACAAGTTTCATTCTCGTACACTTCCCATTTCGTGTATGCATTTCCAGGTGAAGCTTCAATAATGTACCTGCATTACTTTTCATTCTCAAGGCACACTGTTAATAACGTTATTACTTAACGCATCTAAATCATGCTTACATACATTCTTACATGCATACATACACATCTACATACATACATACCTTCCTACATCTCTACATACATGCGTACACTCATACACACCTTTATACATACATATATGCATATTTACATGCGTACCTACATTCCTACATACACGTTCAAGATCTTGCATACCACTTACATACACATACATTAATTGTGTGGGACCTAAACTTAGATTTATAACCCATAAACATTAAAGGCACGATCAAAATCATGATTGGGAGGTCCGCCGTAGTCCACGGTTAACATACCGAAGCCTACGTTCCATAAATCGACTTAAATAACAAATTTCAGCTTTTTGGACATGGGGAGGGCGACGGCCCTTGGATTTACGCGTAGCCAAAACTCCCCATAGACAGTAAAATAAGGCGTCGGAGAAAACTGATTTTGTAGACCCCGTCGGCGATGCGCCGACGGCCTCTAGAAATTGCATTTTTCTGCAGGTTTGTTTCGTCGTCCGAACGCACTAAAACACGCATAACTTTTGAACCGTTTACCCGTTTAACCTCCCGTTTCTTCCTACATGCTCGTAATTTGACATTCTATAATGTGAACTTGAAATCCCATATCCGGATTAAGGAAATTCTTAACTTACGCACTATCGGCTTATTATTCATTTACGATTTATTCGACCCGTTCATGTTTTTATCAAATAACTCATTCCTTTTAACCCAAGACTTACATGAACCTTATGACCATAATACTTTTACACTATCCGGAGTGTCGTACTTGGGGTTTACGCACCCGATACCCGGTATTCGTTAAATTCATTCATTATTACGTAATTGAACATTAAATAGTACAATTTCCATCTATGAAATTGTTTATTCATTTACTCATAATTTACTACCGAACCTCTTGCCCATTAACCCGTGTCACCGTTTCTCAGTTAGCATGCTTACGTACAATTTTATCCATTACCCGGTTATCATACCGAAGTCGTTACTTATGCCACATTTCCGGTATGCAATAAAACCTCATCTTGTCCCATTTGATTTATTAGCGAAATTCATCGATTTCATACAACTCATTCCTATTTGACCTCAATTATCATACTTAATTAAATCGCACATAACTTTACATAAACAAGTAAGAAGTGATTACGGAAATCACTTACCTCATGCATCCGTGTTCATATCCGTTTCCTCGCCACTTCTTGACCCGTTAGCCTTCCGTGCTTGATTCCGTCTCGACATGATTCCTATACTTCCTTGTCATCGAAATTACATTCTTATTAGCATACACAATTGTACATGTTAACGATCATATTGATCGCATAATTCACATTTGACTTTCATTAGTCACTTCTAACAAGCATAATACATGTAACCAAATTCATATCATTTCCAACTCGTGTAATTCATCATGTCATCGCATTAAACACACATACGTCTAACACGCACCGCATAACTTACTTTAATCCTACAATTATGACAACACATCTAACCATTCTTCTTAAACACAGTTGACTTTTAGAAGTCAACGGTTCATTTAATTTTACTTTCGACTTATCATTATATACCCGTAACATCATAATAGCCTATACGGACAACACTATATACATTTCATCATACAGTTGGCGTGTTTACTACCTCCTAAGTATAGTGTACAACCAATTCATGCATATTCTTCTAATCTCATACATAATTCATCAAATTATCCTTCTAATCAACATGGATCATTCATGCATCAATTCGTGCCTTGAATTGATCTTCAATTTTGGGTTTAAGCTTGAATAAGGGTTTCACCCTTGTTCTTTCTCCTGGTCGTATGCACGCACACACACACACAAAGTGTGTGTTATGTTTTGTTTTTAGATTTTATTAATTAGTTCTTAACTATTTCCCCTTTAGGTCCCTCATGTTTAATTTTCATTATTTAAGACTACAACTTCATGTTTTACTACTTATTTACATGTTAATAACTAGATAAATTTGTTCCTAGTTATTTTGTTTACCGGTCCACTTTTACCACTAACGGTATATTACCCGTTCCATTATTTTAACCGGGTTTAAATTACCAAACACACTTTTTGGGGTGTTACATATAACATAGAAGCCATGCTAGAAAATATTAAAATTCAGATTTTGGGGCGTTACAAGTCTACCCTCCTTAAAAGAGGTTTCCTCCCCGAAACCTTGCTTATTCTTACTCTTACCTTCTTTTTGTACCCATTTAGAGTGCGTAATACAATATGAATACATTCAAGATCTTGGCTAAAAACTCATAATTAAATGTAATTGTACACATTGTCCCTACTTACTTAAATTAAGCAAACTTTACCTTCACAAACACATGAAAGGTCGAAAACTTATCCAGAGCTCTTGTTAGTGTCATTTTCACTTTTTATGATTTATTTCATTCTATTATTATATCATATACATTATTTCATTCTGTTCACCACGAGCAAACCCTAACATCCCGTTACTAACATCCCTTCTACTTACATTTCACATTCATAGAAAGGCCGATGTATCATTATACGCATACCATAAACATTCGATATACCAATTCTTACTTATAATCACAAACTAAACATTTTACTAACCTCGTTTCCATTGCATAATCCAACTGCCTGCGACCCGAATCGACCCAATTCATTGTGAGTCATGTGATACCTGGGTTGATTGTATTTGTTCCTTTGTTAAGCTTCCACTTAAATGTTTTCTTTCAACAATGTCTTGTTCAAATGAACATGGCCAACAAGCCTAGTGTCACACCCCAATATTTCCACGTATTACCGGTGGGGAGTATCGTGACGTAGTTAATATCAACATAGTCAAATTATGTAACACCCCGAAAATGGGTTTGGTAATCAAACCCCATTAATGCTAAAAGACGGGTGGGTACCGTAAGTGGTAAAATTAACCCGGTGAATGTTAGGATTTTAAATTAATAAACATAATATTAAATAAAAGTAGTATAAAGGCTTTTGTTGAAATAAAGTTTATAGGAGGCCCGAGTAACGGGACTTAAAAATAAACTTAGTCATAATTTCCCCAAACCCACTAAGTTAACTAGGAATGTTTAACCTAGTTAATAAATGGGAACATTGTTGGAAATAAGTAGGTTGTCGCCTACTTAATAACGAACCAAACACGAGGGGTTAAAGCGGGAAAACTTGAAAGGTTATTTATTAACAACTAAACAAAACACACACACACACAAGTGTGTGTTCTGGATCGAGCTCAGGAGAGCTCCCATGGAGCCAAACCCTAACATCTAACATAATCACCAAATTGAAGGTCAAAATGAAGCTTAAATTCACAACCAAATGTGAATAAACGATCACCAAGTCAAGGGGATCGTAAGGTATGTTGAATTTCTAACTTTCATGAAGTTGTAAAAATTAGTTAATCTTGCATGATGCGATCTATGTACGAATCATAGAAGTTATGGCTAAATTTGAGATGTATGATTGCTTAGGAACAAACCCTAAGTGAAGATTTAGAATAAATTGCTATGATTTAGGTGATTGGTTGAATCACCACACCTAGCTAAGTGGGTTTTATTGTTATGATGAAATTGATGATAAGACTATGTTTAGAATCATCATGCATGATAATGAATGGAAGGTGTTAGATTAAACCATGGAATTGGGTACACGATCATACTTTCATGAAAGGGGTTTAATAAATTATGATGAAACTAGTGATTTTGGTTTATATAAATATGTGTTTGGAATCATGATGTCTACTAATTAATATGTAGAACTTGATTATAATTGATAATCGGACGAATGTCTAATGCTATAATGAAACGGGTTTTACATAAAGATGGAAACCTTTAGTTATTTGCTTAACAAATGAATGATTAGCTTCAAAAGTCGAGAGCTAAGTTAAATTGGTGCGTAAAGACTAGAATGGTTAAAGAGTTCGGATGAAAATGCCTAAGTGGGTTCAATGTGCCAAATGTGTTTTTGAATATGTTATAGACAAATTGACTTTTAAGAAGTCAAACTGACCAATGGTTTGATTGAGTGATAAATTCGACATAAGACCCGTTAGGTGGGGTAGTCATAATTAATAATGACTAATCTAACCATCTTACAGATTATGATGATAGTTTAACTCATGACAAGCTAGATGGAGACTTGGGAGGAAACGGGTCAAACGAAACAAGAAAGAAGAAAAGGCGTAACTTGGATACAAGGTAAGTTAAACTTACACCCCCTTTTTAATTACTATACACTTACTAGCGAAAATTGATCGTGAATAATGTTAAGTAATTGAAATACGATGATCCGACATGATACAATGCAAGTCGGGATGAATAAAAAGGTAGGAAATCATGAATTATGGTAAAATGGGTAAAAAGGTAAATTAGTCATGTAATGACGAACAAATAAAAATGGTTTCGAGTAAAACGAGTTTAAGGGAAAACCGGGATAGGTTTAAAAGGATGAAAAGGTAACTAAATACCATCTCATATGGATAAATGGTCAATTAGGCTAAATGGGTCAAATGGTGTTGTTAACACCATTTGACAACTTCATTTGACAATTGCTTGTTGAGTGTTGTAATAATAGGAAACAACATAAACGTGCGTTGCTTTAACGAGAAAGATTTAAAGCAAAAAGTTATGTAAATGGGTCAATACCTTGACCCGAGCCAGGTACGCATAAATAAGCTTTTAGTTAAACATATAATTTATGGTCAAATATTTAACGAAAGTCCTTCGTCGTAAAGTGAGGGACTAAAGTGGACCAAAACACCCTTGAAGGGTATATTGGGTAAACGACCCATAAGGGTTGTTTAGGAACTTGCTTCAAGATTATGGAATCATTAGATATGAATAAAAGTTACAGGAATACACATTCATGGGTCAAATGCATAAAAATGGTCAATTGCGTAAAATGACCAACCGATGGGTAAATTTTGGGATAATAGGTTAGTTGTGCTAAATCCACCATAAAAATAGTTGTGGTGGAAGATCATTTGATAAATATTGCGGAAATAAGATGCTAGAAATAAATGAGTATGAATTATGCGGAAAAGTGCTTAAATACCCTTAACGGGTCAAAATAAGCTTTTAAGTACAAACGGGTTTAAGAATATACATAAACTTGTGAATTGAACTTAATATGATAGACAATATTGAAATTATAAGATTCATGTGAATTTGGGATCAAACAAACATGTTTGTTTGATAAACGCATGAACGGGTCAAAACTTTGTAAAAAGGTATTAAGTCGAAGACTTAAAGGTCTGAAATTTTGTTATGCCGGATGTTGGATTTCAACTTCATAAGATGGAGAATTGAATTACGGACACGTAGGAAAAATAATCGCGTAAAACTGACATGTAGAACGAAAGTTATGGCAATTATAAGTTTGTAAGTTGGTGAAAATTTGAGCTGGGCATCTGCAGCACCAGCTAAGTAATCTTTCTGTCGAAAACAAGGCTAGGCGTAGCGCGACGCCCCTTAGCATACGGTGACGCCCTAAAACAAGGCTAGGCATAGCGCGAAGCCCCTTAGCGTACGGTGGCGCCCTAAAATAGGGCTAGGCGTAGCGCGACGCCCCTTAGCGTACGGCGGCGCCCTGAATTACGAAAATTGTTGAATTTTGTTGTTTTGACCCATATGACTTGTTTAAACATGTTATTTAACTACCAAAGCAAACTTTTATGTTGGTTTTGGTCATAGGTGAATGTCAAGGAATTTCCGGATGAAGATCAAGCTCAACGAAGAACCGAACACACGAGATTAAAGCTTCCGCACGGCGTTACGTCGTAACTTTTAAACGACGAACTCAATTACATTATGTTGTAATTTATTAAAATCTAGAAAATTTTTAATTAACCTGTATTTACAATGTATATGAAACTATAATTACATGTGTATTTTCATAAAGTGAACGAAAATTGTATAATAATAGTAAGGGCGTTACAAGTTGGTAATCAGAGCCTAAGGTTGAAGGGTAAAGTGTTCGGTTCGAGGCTTGATCGCAAATCCGGTAAGTACATGTATGTTAATGGTTTAGCGTATTAAGGTGTTATAAACAACACATAGGGTTATCGTGTAATACACGTTACCCCAATCAAATGATTGATGTAGTTGACGAAATTTCGCGCGTTGACGCGTATAGTAGAAAAAGCCTTGTATTATAATACGGGAAATTATTGAAGGTTACACTACTAACTTTTGTTAATGTTTTAATTTAAGGACACTCGCGTTTGAAGATGACGAGAGTTGAACGAATTGCGGATATGATAGAGGAACGGTCCGAAGTATGACAAGAGGAGCATGCTCGCCAAGGACTAAATCGCGTAACGACCGCGAACAAGGTTAATGGCAACAGAAGCCCGTTAGGACAAGCATTAACAGGTGCACACTTTAAATTTAATTGCACAAATAGTAATATGCAACAAATACTTAGAGATTGAAAGTTGCACATGTAGATTAAAAACTTGGAAAAACCCGAATAGAAAATGTATTCGGGATATTGTTTCCAAGAGAAACAAATAGAGGCATTACTTACATAGGGCGTGATGTGAAAACTATAAAAAGGTCATGCTTGTCATGTGTTAATCGCTTACTCTAGCCAAGTAAGTAGTGGCATATGATACCACGAACTTCTTATAGTGGACACATTTACATCCGATGTAGTAAGGATGGGGTGAATGGGACAAATTAAAAAGTACCCAAATGAACAAAATAGTTGATAATAATGTAAACGCACAGCCGGGTGACGGAAGCGTATTACACTAGGATAATGAGCCCGAGAGAAGGGACAAGGATTAATGTAAATGATGATATAAATGAATGATCAAAAGAAAATTCACGAAAATAAGTCATCTTGGACAAAAGGGCCATGGTGAACAAAATGGGCAAGTAAAACCAAAGTATAGATGATCCGCCGGGTCATAAAAACAAAGGTGTTGCCCACACGAAAAAGATAATCAAGGTTGTTAACTTTAGTCGTAGTAAAGCAAGGATAAAGATGATAATCGTCACTCATAATTAATAAGGCCGCCGATGGTGGTCACGTAAAGAATAAAAGACATGGTCGAATAAAAGCGACGGATTTCGCTAAGATGACCAAGTAAATCGAAATGAAGCCTTAATGCATACCGGAAGGGGTGCAATGATAACGATTTTGGTAAAACACCCGGTTGATGGGTAAGAATTTAAACACATGCGTAGACCGAGAAGCGGGAACACGGTTAGAAAGACAAAAGACTCGGGTTTCGGGTCATGATTAAAAGTCGACAAGATTTTGTAAACATGAATTTTGAAAATTTCGTTCCGCTATTTTAAAATTTAACGAGTAGAGTAAAGAATGAAGTTTGACATCTATAGGTAATGAAATTTCACATGAACAAGTCAAATGAGTTAAATAAAGAACAACGCTTGCTATTGTAAGTAAGCGCGAACTGAATAAATAAAAATGCAAATTATTAATAAACCTATGCAAGGGGTTATAAGCGTTAAGACATTAAAGACAAGAGAACCCTGGGAACGGGTTGTGAAGAAGTATAGATTTGAACCGGGCAACGGTAAATGTAGAACAAACCGACCTGTAAACGATGTAGGAAGTCGTAGAGTCGGAAGGTTAATCCAAGTGGAAACAAAGGTAGCCTTAGACCACGGTCAAGGTCCATAAAATTTAAGAATAAAAATGAACAATTCTAAACTTAAAATAGTGAAAATACCTACGGGTCAATAGCGTAAAGCAAGGGAACTGGTTACGATTCCCCGTGTAAAACGAGAACGGAAAAATGATTAAATTATGGGTTGCCAATTTCCTTGATATGAGTAATTGACAAAGTTAAAGAGAAAAAAAAACGTTAAACTAAAATTCAGTTTTAGTAAGAAACAACGTTTTAACAAATGTGAATACTATGAGACAAATAGGGAAATGATTAATATCAAATAATATAGGTCTTAACACCGATAGGTGCGAAATGATAAAGAAAAGTCGAGGTAAATTTAAACGTGACGTGACGCGTTCACGGTCAAGAAAAGCAATATAGAAAATGATCACGTTGTAACGTGAGCTACAGGTTAGGAACTCATAAACCCATATACGCCTCGGGAAGGCAAGGGGAATACACCCGAAAGATGGGATATAAGATAATCGGTGACTAACAAGTCTAACCTTCAAAATAAATAATCAATAAAGATAGAAGATACAAGCAGAAAGTAATGGCCTACGGGGCCTTATACATGAAAGGCGCATATGTTTGGTAACCAAAAAGATATTACCTTACTATCCTGGTAAAATAATTAAATATGAGCAACGCTCAAGTGATTACCGAAACCAAGTCCATGGAATTAAACCAAAAGGACTATGTAAGAAGGGTTTCGAGGACGAAACCTCTTTAAGGGGGGTAGACTTGTAACACCCCGAAAACGGGTTTGGTAATCAAACTCCATTAATGCTAAAAGACGGGTGGGTACCGTAAGTGGTAAAATTAACCCGGTGAATGTTAGGATTTTAAATTAATAAACATAATATTAAATAAAAGTAGTATAAAGGCTTTTGTTGAAATAAAGTTTATAGGAGGCCCGAGTAACGGGACTTAAAAATAAACTTAGTCATAATTTCTCCAAACCCACTAAGTTAACTAGGAATGTTTAACCTAGTTAATAAATGGGAACATTGTTGGAAATAAGTAGGTTGTCGCCTACTTAATAACGAACCAAACACGAGGGGTTAAAGTGGGATAACTTGAAAGGTTATTTATTAACAACTAAACAAAACACACACACACACAAGTGTGTGTTCTGGATCGAGCTCAGGAGAGCTCCCATGGAACCAAACCCTAACATCTAACATAATCATCAAATTGAAGGTCAAAATGAAGCTTAAATTCACAACCAAATGTTAATAAACGATCACCAAGTCAAGGGGATCGTAAGGTATGTCGAATTTCTAACTTTCATGAAGTTGTAAAAATTAGTTAATCTTGCATGATGCGATCTATGTACGAATCATAGAAGTTATGGCTGAATTTGAGATGTATGATTGCTTAGGAACAAACCCTAAGTGAAGATTTAGAATAAATTGCTATGATTTAGGTGTTTGGTTGAATCACCACACCTAGCTAAGTGGGTTTTATTGTTATGATGAAATTGATTATAAGACTATATTTAGAATCATCATGCATGATAATGAATGGAAGGTGTTAGATTAAACCATGGAATTGGGTACACGATCATACTTTCATGAAAGGGGTTTAATAAATTATGATGAAACTAGTGATTTTGGTTTATATAAATAGGTGTTTGGAATCATGATGTCTACTAATTAATATGTAGAACTTGATTATAATTGATAATCGGACGAATGTCTAATGCTATAATGAAACGGATTTTACATAAAGATGGAAACCTTTAGTTATTTGCTTAACAAATGAATGATTAGCTTCAAAAGTCGAGAGCTAAGTTAAATTGGTGCGTAAAGACTAGAATGGTTAAAGAGTTCGGGTGAAAATGCCTAAGTGGGTTCAATGTGCCAAATGTGTTTTTGAATATGTTATAGACAAATTGACTTTTAAGAAGTCAAACTGACCAATGGTTTGATTGAGTGATAAATTCGACATAAGACCCGTTAGGTGGGGTAGTCATAATTAATAATGACTAATCTAACTATCTTACAGATTATGATGATAGTTTGACTCATGACAAGTTTGATAGAGGCTTGGGAGGAAGCGGGTCAAACGAAACAAGAAAGAAGAAAAGGCATAACTTGGATACAAGGTAAGTTAAACTTACACCCCCTTTTTAATTACTATACACTTACTAGAGAAAATTGATCGTGAATAATGTTAAGTAATTGAAATACGATGATCCGGCATGATACAATGCAAGTCGGAATGAATAAAAAGGTAGGAAATCATGAATGTTGAGTGTTGAGTGTTGTAATCACAGGAAACAACATAAACGTGCGTTGCTTTAACTAGAAAGATTTAAAGCAAAAAGTTATGTAAACGGGTCAATACCTTGACCCGAGCCTAGTACGCATAAATAAGCTTTTAGTTAAACATATAATTTATGGTCAAATATTTAACGAAAGTCCTTCGTCGTAAAGTGAGGGACTAAAGTGGACCAAAACACCCTTGAAGGGTATATTGGGTAAACGACCCATAGGGGTTGTTTAGGAACTTTCTTCAAGATTATGGAATCATTAGATATGAATAAAAGTTACAGGAATACACATTCATGGGTCAAATGCATAAAAATGGTCAATTGCGTAAAATGACCAACCTATGGGTAAATTTTGGGATAATAGGTTAGTTGTGCTAAATCCATCATAAAAATAGTTGTGGTGGAAGATCATTTGATAAATATTGCGGAAATAAGATGCTAGAAATAAACGAGTATGAATTATGCGGAAAAGTGCTTAAATACCCTTAACGGGTCAAAATAAGCTTCTAAGTACAAACGGGTTTAAAAATATACATAAACTTTTGAACTGAACCTAATATGATAGACAATATTGAAATTATAAGATTCATGTGAATTTGGGATCAAACAAACATGTTTGTTTGATAAACGCATGAACGGGTCAAAACTTTGTAAAAAGGTATTAAGTCGAAGACTTAAAGGTCTGAAATTTTGTTATGCCGGATGTTGGATTTCAACTTCATAAGATGGAGAATTGAATTACGGACGCGTAGGACAAAGAATCGCGTAAAACTGACATGTAGAACGAAAGTTATGGCAATTATAAGTTTGTAAGAAGGTGAAAATTTGAGCTGGGCATCTGCAGCACCAGCTAAGTGATCTTTCTGTCGAAAACATGGCTAGGCATAGCGCGACGCCCCTTAGCGTACGGTGGCGCCCTAAAATAGGGCTAGGCGTAGCGCGACGCCCCTTAGCGTACGGCGGCGCCCTGAATTACAAAAATTGTTGAATTTTGTTCTTTTGACCCATATGACTTGTTTAAACATGTTATTTAACTACCAAAGCTAACTTTTATGTTGGTTTTGGTCATAGGTGAATGTCAAGGAATTTCCGGATGAAGATCAAGCTCAACGAAGAACCGAACACACGAGATTAAAGCTTCCGCACGGCGTTACGTCGTAACTTTTAAACGACGAACTCAATTACATTATGTTGTAATATATTAAAATCTAGAAAAGTTTTAATTACCTTTATTTACAATGTATATGAAACTATAATTACATGTGTATTTTCGTAAAGTGAACGAAAATTGTAAAATAATAGTAAGGGCGTTACAAATTATCACAGTTCAAATGTACAACGGAAGCAAAAGATAAATATCATTACAAACCAAATGAAAGTAATATCATTTATTACAAGAACGGTTGTAAAGGATCCATAGGCGGATCAAAGTTAACAAAAGATCAATGTTCAACAGACTTCTAAGCATCTAAGCTTGCAAGACTCTTTATTGATGCTAGAAGTAGCCAGCCTATTCCGTTTAGTACATGCACTTAGCCTTTTTGGAAAATACGTCAGTTTACACTGGTAAATACAATTAACCGACTCATTTTGAAAATGTTTAAGAAAATTGATTTGAATGCACAAGGCACAAAATAATATTTTATAACTTGGGATAATTATTTATATATAAACTTGTAAAAGAATTACATGTTCGTTATACGTTCAGTAGCCCAGGTTGAATACCGGGTTAAAGATTAATAGACACACCACATGATGTAATCCCGCGTTGAGTTATTCTCGAACAAACGGTTATACCTTTTTATTTATATGCACCGGCAGGTGTATGCCTACATCCCGTGCTTAGGTCGTGGCCATTTCAATGAATGATGCCAAGGATATCCGGGACATGGTCATTAACCCTCCAAAAGATTTAAGCAAACAAAACAGTTTAAATGGGTCATCTCAATAAATTAACCTTCATATGATTAAAAATTCAATGCCCGACCAAGCGGTATTCTATATACCGTACCCCAAGCCCGTATAAGGGAAAATAAGTTAAAAGTATTTACCTGAGCTAAATATAAATTCAATCCCAGCCGTATATCAAATCAGCAAGTACAGATAGCTTTTACTAGGCTCCTAATCTGGAACGAAGGTTTTAATAACCTATTAGAGTCCTAACGGGTCTTAATTAAGTTTAAACTTAAACCGGTTAGTCCTAAAGAAAGGTATACGGTTCAAAATGCATGATTAAACGAAGACCGGAATAGAGTGTGATTTAGACCCGACAAGTTTGAAGACTTGTATAATATGGGTAAACGAAACACATTCTGGATTTTGAGATCCAAATGATAAGGTTTGATCCGTTTCGGTCAATTTATGCAAACTAGTCACATAAACCTACCGAACGCGGAAAATGCAAAACGGGTAACCAAATGAGTCATGAACAGGTTTTCTAAGTTAATATGACTTAAATATGTTGTGATATCAGTAGGATACCTTCCATTATGCCCAAAATGGATTTAAACTCAAATTATGCCCCGTAGGGGTATTTTGGTCATTTTAAAGGTTATAAAAGAGTTTAAATACTAATCTGAGTTTCAAGTCTGATATAATCAGTACAAATATTTATTTTTATAATTCATAACAGTAGGGTATTGAATATATGTGAAATTTATCTTTTATAACCAAACTATGCACCGTATGGGCATTTTGGTAATTTCACATAAGCTTTAAAGGTCAAATCTGGAAATCTGAGTTTAAAACTTTGGCTTACTGTTTAATTATAAAAATTTACTTAAAACATCAGTAGGTATTAAGTTTTATAGGCCAAAAATAGTTTTAACCCATACTATGCGCTTAAAACGCTAAAAGTCGGTTTTAAGCGATTTTCGGGTTTAAATAGGAACTCTAAGTTTTTGTTCAGTTCATAAAGTTCAAAATATCTTAATTATCATATAAAATCAGTAGCAAAAAGTTTGGTATCAAAATATTATGTAAAACTCATTTTATTCAAGAAAAGGGCATAACCGACAATTACCGAGTTTAAGCAAGAACCCTATGTTATGCTCAGCTTAAAAATAAATAAAAATATTCAAAAATCCCAAAATATTATATTACATCAGTGGGTAAAAAGTTTGGTGTCAAAATTTGGGTTTAGATAGGCTTTATGCTAATTACGTCGTTTAATTAATAAAAAGATTCTTAATTACGATTTTGAGCATAACTCCTAATCTAGACCTCAAACTGATGCCAAATTTTTAGTACAAGTTTATAAATCAGTAGTAAAGGTTTTTTATCCTTTCTCACATTTTCAAAAATCTCGTTTTAAGGTCAAAAGGGCATTATGGTCAACATATAGGCATATAACGGAAACATGCACATGAATCGAATAACTAATGAACCAAGTTGTTTAACCTCAGAGGGTTACACTAACCTATTACCTGGTCCTAATAGAGCTCTAAGGCATATCTAAACTCAAGCTAAATCGGGTCAGAACTGAAAGTCAAAGCAAAAGTCAACTTTTGCGACTTTCGGTTGCGAACCGAGCCTATACTCTGAATTGTAGGGTTGAACGTGCTTAGACATGTTCAATTAATATTTACCAAGTTATTAAAGTGATAAAACTGATTTTATTGCCATTACATCATTAGTTATGAATTTTTGTTTAAAAACCAACTTGCTTGACTTTTATTTTAATTGCTTTTACCCGACAATTAACTAAGCAAACGTGGTAATTAGGAGGTGCCCTTTTGAGGGTTTAATACCTACCTAATTACGATCACGTCGCCATGTTCATTGCGAACAATAGCTTGACCGTTTAAAAGTCAAAGCGTTTATTGAAAACGCTTGACTTTTCGGCTATAAACGCAAAATAAAACAAACTAGTCACGAAAGGACACTTACAAAGGTCCAATGGACTGAACGAGGTTTTCAAGAAGCTCAAGATCCTTTCAAAATTCATAGAACAAGCAGATTGAAGGAAATGGTGTGAAGGAACAAGCGCAAACCCACCTCTATTTATAGTTTTCGGGATTACACGAGATCGTGACAAGTGTCGGGAGGGATAACCAGATTAAAACAGGTGTCAAGTGGTCTTAAATTTCAGTGGGCAAGCCCCTAGATTGAATTATGTGAGAGTGGAAACCATTTTCAGCAAAAACCAGCAACAGAAATCAGCTTTCTGCAGCTGCACAGACCTACGCGGCCGGCGTAGATGATCTGTGTGGGCTACGCGGCCCGCCTACAAGCTCAGCCCAGCCAAAACTTTCAAAACATGCAGTTTCAGTCCCTGTACTTAGTTAAATGTCATTTCTGACTTATTTAAGGCATGATATCCTCATTTCAAGGCTCTACCATGTTGCCTAAACATAGGGGGCATGAAACATGCTTAAAAATGTGACGGATATCGGTTCATTTGGCCGTACGATCGCGTTGTTCGACTAATTACGACGAAACACGAACGGACGCGAAAAACGATCCAGTTTACGTGGCGAATGGAATTTTATCAAGCCGAATACTAAAGTAAAATATTTTAGTGGTTACATAAATTTTTGGATGTCCGAATATATTCAGAACGTAAGATATGCGTGGAAATGCAAACTTATGCACTTTTTGACGCTTTTTGTCCCTATTGATCAAATAAGTTTATTTTTGCGCACCAAACACCTTTAAGCCTATATCTAAGCTATATAAAGGATATTTAGGGCATGTTTAACTTATGATCATATTCCAGAAGGTTTGATACCCTATGAATAGGTATACTTTTGCAGTTTGACGCAAATAGTCCTTTAATCGCACAAAGTAGCGCGAAATGATGTTTAATGATATCCAAGCCTTCCATGGCCCATAATAGGTATTCCCAAGAATGTGTTTAAATATTACTACACTCTCGTTCGCTTAAATGGTCACCGAAAGGCGTAGATTCATAAGTTGACGCTTTTGGTCCCTCTAATGCCCAAACTTGAGCATATCATTGTTTAATAGCATTGAAGTCTTATCTAATCCTTATTAGGCATTCTTGAGAGTATTATTAAACATCACGATTCTTTGGGTTTGCTAAAAGGTCATTCAGAGGTATAATTAAACATATTGACACTTTTGACCCCTTAAACTTACAAAGTTTTGCGTAACGTCACTTAAAGGCATAAAAACTTTAGACGGCCAATAATTGGCATTCCCGGGAGTATAATCAAATATCATAAAGCTTCCGGTTTGTTAAAAGGTCACTCAGAGGTAAGAATTAACATGTTGACGCTTTTAATCCTTCATCGCGCAAACTTTCAATTAATTACGCAAACGACTACACTTGATCAACAAGTGGCCCATTAGTGAATATAATCACCATAAAAGGTTACTCAGAGACTTAATTTAGGTATGCTAACACTTCTAGTCCTTTCATAATCAAAGTTTTCGATTTTTCGAAAAATTAGTCCCTTAATTTCAATGTTTTGACTTTATTAAGGTTTATTACACGTGTCAATACATTATTGGACGTGATTTTACGAGGTGTTACATCCTCACCCCCTTAAAAGAAATCTAGACCTCGAGATTTGCTAAAGTAATTGAAGTACTTTCTGATGTATCATGGACTTAACCTCCTTAGAATATTTGGGCCTCTAAGGGCATCTCAGTCGAACTATACGATAGGTACATACTCCTTTTCGGAGCTTCTTAACCTGTCGATCCTTAATCTATACAGGTTTCCCATCAACCCATAAATCTTCATTGGTCTGCATATCATTCTATGATAATGCTTCTTGTCTTATCGGAGAAACATATCCTTAAATCACTAGTGTGGGATACATTGATTTCCATCAAGCTCCTCAGGTAAGTTTTAGCTTATAGGTTTCCAATCTTGATATATTCGATTTCCTCGAATGATTCTATATATCAGAGCTTAACTAGCCCGTTGTATTAAATTTTCAGCACACCCTTCCAAGGTGATGCTTTCTGTTGAATCTTATTCCTTAACAAGAACTTAAGAGGTTTGCGATTTTCATCAATTATTGACTTCCCACCGATTACTGGCAGTTTCCAGATGATCATAAGTTTATATGATCTCATCCGTCGTTTCCAAGATAATCCTTCAGATCCGGATAATTGGATTTACCAAAATTCTGTCCATTAAACGGATTCTTGACATTCCATCTATACAAGGTCTCCAAAGGAGCAGCCTTGATACTTACATAACAACTATTAGTTATAGAAAAGCTCATTTAAGGTGAGATGATTATTCCAACCACTACTTAAACCAATCTTAAGGAATAACTAATCCTTACAGTTAGTCGGACAAGTCGACGATCCTGGGCAGTTGATGGCGATTCTTAATTGTTACCTAAATAAGGTTGCGGTAATCAATGTATAAGCAAAATGAACCATCTTTCTTAATTAATAATACCAAAACTCTCGGAATTTGAATCACGCTTTAAGAACCTTTATCTTAAAATTCATCTAACTAGGGTTCCGATTCTTCCAATAATGATGGTACTAATTGCCATGGAGTTTTCACAATAATGTAGCCCTATGCGGGATGCAAATCTTAACTCTACTTGCCTTTAGAGGTAAACGGGGTACTTCTTTGGAGAAGATAGTCAAGACGCAAGGAGATTACAGAGATTTCCCAAATCTCAAGCCCCTGGTCCTACTATCATTGCCTGTGTCAGATAAATGACACATTTTCTTTATGAGTCCACAGATTCCTTAATCTGAGACACGTACTTGTACAATCCTACATTGGATATCTTCATTGAACACCATTAGTCGACTCTAGTACCACATGACCATTGGGATATCTCAGTGGTTCTATGCATTAAACCTCCATACAGATCAGGCATGGAAACAATCTATGGAACACATTAAGATACACCAATCTTTATATGGCGCTTTTATCATACAGTTTGGTATTCGCAGTTGATAGAAATCAATGAGATAATAAAATAAATAACATAGGTTGTCGTACTCGATCTGGAGGAAGAGTACTTTAGATTTTTGTGAATGAAGATTATTTGATGAAAATAGAAGGAAAGGTCTCTATGATTTCTTTGGCAAGTTTTACTTTATGCTTAATATCTGGAGTTCTTATGGGATAATTCTAAAAGTTTGCTAAGCTTATGGTCTATGAAAGACTTAATAGCACCTGAATCCAAAGGGATTTATCATTACACAGTTTGCTAATAGTAAGGGAGTTACAAATTATCACAGTTTAAATGCACAGCGGAAGCAAAAGATAAATATCATTACAAACCGAATGAAAGTGTAACACCCCGAAAAAGGGTTTGGTAATCAAACCACGTTTATATTAAAAGACGGGTAATTTACCTTTAGTGGTAAAAGTAACCCGGTGAATATTTGGATTATTAAATAAACAAGAATTTACTAACTAGGAATTTTAACCTAGTTAGCTAATAGTCTAGAGATAACTTAAAATAGGGTTAAAATTAGCCAAACTATAAGTTATACAAAAGTGGAGGGACCTAAGTTGTAGAACTAGAAACTAGAATTTAATAAAACAAATAAAAATAAACCAAACACCCCAATTAGAGGTGTCTGGTCGATCAAAGAAGAGAGCAGGTCGATCCCCACTCTTCAAAACCCTAGAACTTCACTAAACTTGCAAATTGAAGGTCCAATTCAGCCCAAAATCGAAATCAAAGCATGGATTATTGATCCTCATCACAAGAGGATTAAAAGGTATGTAAAATTTAATGAAAACTCTTAGCTTGAAATTCTCATGAAATTGGGAATTTCTGAATTTATGGTTGCATGTGTATGTTATGATGATTTAGGAACGACTATAGTGTCTAGGGACAAACCCTAGACAAACACAAGCTGAAATCATGTGAAATTTTAGTGAAAACTATAATCACCATTGTAGGTGATTAGTGAGTTATGTGAAATTTGATGAATACTAGGAAATAGATTGTTGATCTAGTGTAAATTGACAATTTTGAAGTGATTTCAGAAATTATAGAAGTTAACCACTTTGTAAGATGGTTGATTTATGTGAAATTAGGGCTAAGAGATAAGCTAGAGACTTGATAAATAAACATACAAAATTCTGCCCTTAAAGTGTTTGTTGAAATGCCTCAAAGAAGGCTCGAAACTACAAGTTTTGTAGTTAAAACACTTAATTGTGATGTTTCGGCTATTATGCAAAAAGTGATTAAAAAGAGTTCTAAATGTGATAAAACGTGGTTAGAACTTTGGTTAAAACGGTGGTCTAAAGATAACGCCTACCGGGTAATTAAAGAATGCTAAACTAGATGATGAACTCGAAAATGCAATTAGCATACTAATGGGCAGTTGACTTTAAAAAAAAAAAGTCAAACTGACCTATAATTCGATAAATGGTAAATTTTGATATGAAATGTGTAAGGTGGAATAATCGTATTAAATTATGATTAAACTAACTACCTTGAAAACGATGATGATAGTTTGACGCGTAACAAGCTAGGTGGAAGCTTGATGAGGGAGCGGGTCAAACGAATCAAGAAGGAAAAGAAAAGCGTAGTTCGGATGCGAGGTAAGTGGAACTTACGCCCCTTTTTCACTATTTGCGAAGTTACTAAATTTCAAGTATTAATATTGATGCTACTAAATGGTTAGTACATGATATTCCGACATGATTCAATGAGAGTCGGAATAATGGAAAATGGTAAGAAATCATGACTATAATAAAAGGAGTAAAATGGTAAATTAGTCATGTAATGACGAATAAATAAAAACGGCTTAAGTGAAACAAGTTCAAAGGAAAACTGGAAAAAGGGTTTAAGGGGATGAAATGGTAATTAAATACCATCTCATACGGACAAATAGTCGATTAGACTAGATGGGTCAAATGGTGTTGTTAACACCATTTGACAATAACATTTGACAATCGTTTGTTGAGATTTGTAATCACAGGAAATAACATAAGCTTGCATCGCTTTAACTAGAAATATTTAAAGCAAAAGTTATGTAAACGGGTCAATACTTTGACCCGAGCCAGGTATGTATAATCAAGCTTTTAGTTAAACATACAATTTGGTCAAATATTTAGCGAAAGTCCTTCGTCGAATAATGAGGGACTAAAGTTGACTAAAATACCCTTGAAGGGTATATTGGGAAAACGACTCATAGGGGTTGTTTAGAAACTTACATTAAGATTATGGAATCATTAGACATGAATAAAGGTCATAGGAATGCACATTCGCGGGTCAAATGCTCAAAAGTGGTCATTTGCGTAAAATGATCAACCGATGGGTAAAATTTGGGAAAAAGGGGTTCGTTATGATAAATCCACCACAAATTAGTTGTGGTGGAATAATTGTAGTTAACTAGATATGGAACTTTTGTAGCGACAAAAGAAAGGTACAAGTTCTAGACTAAAATGCGTAAATACCCTTAACGGGTTAAAACAAGCATTTAAGTGTAAACAGGATTTTATTAAGTGAGAAACCCGTGATTTGAGATTAATATGATATGAGATATTGTATTAATGAATTTCATGAGTTTAAAGGTCAATAAAACATGTTGGTGTGATAAAATCACGAACGGGTCAAAAGTCGGTAAAAAGGGTAATAAGCCGAATAGTTAAAGTCTGAAATTTTATTATGTAAGATCTTGGATTTTAACCCCATTAGATGGAGAATTAAATTACGGACGCGTAGGAAAAATAATCGGGTAAAACGGATCAATAACGAAGAAGTTATGGCCGTTTCCGTGAAATCAGATCGTACAAGGAATATGCAGCAACTGATAAGCAACATTCTGCTGAAAAGGGGGCCTAGCGTCACGCGACGCCCCCAAACTTGGAAAAATGTTATTTTTTGTCATATTTAACCCCTGTACTTGTTTGAACTTCATATTTGACTATCGAAACTAACTTTTAAGTTGGTTTTGATCATAGGTGATTGCCATGAGTGCCCGGATGAAGATCAAGCGACGAGCAAGGACCGAACACATGTTAAACAAAGCTTCCGCAACGTTGTTTTTTCGTTATTTTAAACGGCGAATAAAATTACATTATGTATATTACTTAAATTGTAAAAGTTTTTAACAAACCCGTATTTTTGATGTATATGTAATCATTAATCACATGGATATTTTCGAAAAATATACGTTAAACCTGGATTTATAAGAACGGGTGTTACAAGTTGGTATCAGAGCCTTGGTTTAAGAGATTCAAGTATGGTGGGAAAGCTATGCTTGGACTTAAACCTTATGCTCTTAATAAAGATTAGTGTTCGGTTCGTGGCTTGATCGCAAATCCGGTAAGTACATGTATGTTAATAGTTTAGCATGCTAAAGTGTTGTAAACAACACATAGTGCTATCGTGTGATACACGTTACCCCAATTAAGATGATTGATATAGTTGATGAAAATACGCGCGTTGACGTGTATAGTAGAAAATGCCTTGTATTATAATACGGGCGATTATTGAAGTTGACTTTACTAACTTTTTGTGAATGTTTTAAATGAAGGACACTCGCGTTTGAAGACGACGAGAGTCAAACGAATTGTTGATATGATGATGGAACGGTCCGAGATATGGCAAGGAGAGCATAATCATCAAGGACCTAAATCGAGTAACGATCGCAAATAAGTAATGGCAAGGAACGCCCGTCGGGGCAAACATTACCAGGTGTACGCTTTTAATTGTAAACGCACAAATAGCAATATACAACAAACATGTAGAGAATGATTGTTGCATATGTAAATTAGAAACTTGGAAAACCGAATAGAAAATGTATTCGGGATATTGTTTCCAAGAGAAACAGATAGAGGCGTTACTTACATAGGGCGTGATGTGAAAACTATAAAAAGGTCATGTATGTCATGTGTTAATTGCTTACTCTGGCCAAGTAAGTAGTGGCATATGGTACCATGAACTTCTTATGGCGGACACGTTTACATCCGATGTAGTAAGGGCGGGGTGAATGGGACTAATTAAAAAGTACCCAAATGAATCAGATAAGCAAAATATTTGATAATAATGTAAACGCACAACCGAGTGATGGAAGCGTATTACATTAGGATAATGAGCCCGAGTGAAGGGACAAAGAAACATGTAAAATGATTTAGACAAGTATTGGGAGGGAGTGTACTTACACTCGAACCCAGAAAACGCAAGCATGTAAAATGATTTAGACAAGTATTGGGAGGGAGTGTACTTACACTCGAACCCAGGAAACACAAGCATGTAAAATGATTTAGACAAGTATTGGGAGGGAGTGTACTTACACTCGAACCCAGAAAACGCAAGCATGTAAAAGGATTTAGACAAGTATTGGGAGGGAGTGTACTTACACTCGAACATAGAAAACGCAAGCATGTAAAATGATTTAGACAAGTATTGGGAGGGAGTGTACTTACACTCGAACCCAGGAAACGCAAGCATGTAAAATGATTTAGACAAGTATTGGGAGGGAGTGTACTTACACTCGAACCCGGAAAATGCAAATATGTCCCTTAACAGGTCGTTTTTGGTAAAACATCAAACTTAAGGGCAAAGTCGGAATATAAAAATGAAGCGAGGTCTTAATGCATACCGGGAGGGTTGCAATGACAACGACTTCGGTAAAACACCCGGTTGATGGGTAAGAATTAAAAACATGCGTAAACCAAGAGACGTGAACGCGGGTTGAAAAAAAATCAAAGGGACTTGGGTTACGAGTTATGACTATAAAACCTCGTATATAGAAATTGTGATTAAATATGTTCAACTATTCGAAGTCGAATGGGTTGAATAAAGAATAAAGTTGATTGTTTATAAGTGATGGATTTCACATTAATAGGTCAAACAGGTTGAATACAATATAACGCCGAATGGCACAAACGAGCGCTAGCTAGATAAGGGTAGCGTTAAATGCAAGAGAATAATGAGCCCGGTAATGGGATATAACCAAATAAGAATATATGCAAATCAAATAACAGTAAGCATAAGAAGAACTGACGCATAAATGACGTGAGAAGTCATAAAATCGGAAAATTGTCCGAAAGAAAACAATTATAGCCATGAAACTACAATTAAGGTTAACGGGACCTAAGCTTGAAACCGAACGATTCTTCGAACAAAACAGGGTGCCTTGACACCAAACATGTATTTTAAGAATGACATGAGTAAAGAGTGATCTATGGGATCAACAAAACCTTTAGGGTTATAAACAAATGAAAGATCTACGGGACTAAAACGACCCACGGGTCATGATTAGAAAGAAGTTATAAGAACTTCGCCTTAAAGATATGAAAGTCTAATGAAATAGCCTATAAAAACCTACGGGTTAATTAGATAAAGCAAGGCAATCGGTTGAGAATCCCCGCATAAAAAAAAACTAAGACTGTAAAAGAATAAATGATGGACTGTCAATATCCTGGTATGGATAATTGACAAAAGTTAAAGAGAAGATCCTAAAACTAAAACTTCGGTTTTAGTAAGAAATAACGTTTTTACAAACATAAATTCTGATAGGAATTTAAATAGTAAGCATGAAAGATACAAGTCTTGACACTGATAGGCACAAGACAATATACTCGAAAAGTGATATTTTCGAAAATGAAAGGTAGATACAAACTAAACACGGTGTGACACGATCACGGTTAGGAAAGGTAATGTGAAATAAAATCACGTTATAACCAAGCGGGCGGTGAAAAGTAACGGGACTAATAAGTCTAGTTAGTAAGACCGGTTAAGGCCAGTAATTCAAATCAATAAAAAATTGGTTTGCTTGTAAGCGGTGGATTCGGTATAACTGAACCGAATAAATAAATCTGAAAAACAAAAGAAATTATTGCTAAAAGTGAAATATTTCACTAAAGACCTTTAAACGGGTTAAAGTAACGGATTCATAAAGAATTCGATATTATATGAAAGCAATGGATATCGCTAAGTTAACTAAATTAGTGGAAATAACGAGATTACGTTATTTCAAGTTACACTATGTCGTATGAGTTAAGTAGACAATTAGTAACCAAAAAGATGTTATCATACTTTTCTGGTAATACTAACTATTGGATAAAAGTATAAGTAATGTGTAAAAGATTTCGCGGATCGAATACATTGAGTTAAACTCAATAAATTATGTAAGAAAAGGTTTCGAGGACGAAACCTCTTTAAGGGGGGTAGACTTGTAACACCCCGAAAACGGGTTTGGCAATCAAACCACGTTTATATTAAAAGACGGGTAATTTACCTTTAGTGGTAAAAGTAACCCGGTGAATATTTGGATTATTAAATAAACAAGAATTTACTAACTAGGAATTTTAACCTAGTTAGCTAATAGTCTAGAGATAACTTATAATAGGGTTAAAATTAGCCAAACTATAAGTTATACAAAAGTGGAGGGACCTAAGTTGTAGAACTAGAAACTAGAATTTAATAAAACAAATAAAAATAAACCAAACACCCCAATTAGAGGTGTCTGGTCGATCAAAGAAGAGAGCAGGTCGATCCCCACTCTTCAAAACCCTAGAACTTCACTAAACTTGCAAATTGAAGGTCCAATTCAGCCCAAAATCGAAATCAAAGCATGGATTATTGATCCTCATCACAAGAGGATTAAAAGGTATGTAAAATTTAATGAAAACTCTTAGCTTGAAATTCTCATGAAATTGGGAATTTCTGAATTTATGGTTGCATGTGTATGTTATGATGATTTAGGAACGACTATAGTGTCTAGGGACAAACCCTAGACAAACACAAACTGAAATCATGTGAAATTTTAGTGAAAGAGTTCTAAATGTGATAAAACGTGGTTAGAACTTTGGTTAAAACGGTGGTTAAAAAGACGGGTTTGGCAATCAAACCACGTTTATATTAAAAGACGGGTAATTTACCTTTAGTGGTAAAAGTAACCCGGTGAATATTTGGATTATTAAATAAACAAGAATTTACTAACTAGGAATTTTAACCTAGTTAGCTAATAGTCTAGAGATAACTTATAATAGGGTTAAAATTAGCCAAACTATAAGTTATACAAAGGTGGAGGGACCTAAGTTGTAGAACTAGAAACTAGAATTTAATAAAACAAATAAAAATAAACCAAACACCCCAATTAGAGGTGTCTGGTCGATCAAAGAAGAGTTCCATGTGTATGTTATGATGATTTAGGAACGACTTAATTGTGATGTTTCGGCTATTATGCAAAAAGTGATTAAAAAGAGTTCTAAATGTGATAAAACGTGGTTAGAACTTTGGTTAAAACGGTGGTCTAAAGATAACGCCTACCGGGTAATTAAAGAATGCTAAACTAGATGATGAACTCGAAAATGCAATTAGCATACTAATGGGCAGTTGACTTTAAAAAAAAAAGTGAAACTGACCTATAATTCGATAAATGGTAAATTTTGATATGAAATGTGTAAGGTGGAATAATCGTATTAAATTATGATTAAACTAACCACCTTGAAAACGATGATGATAGTTTGACGCGTAACAAGCTAGGTGGAAGCTTGATGAGGGAGCGGGTCAAACGAATCAAGAAGGAAAAGAAAAGCGTAGTTCGGATGCGAGGTAAGTGGAACTTACGCCCCTTTTTCACTATTTGCGAAGTTACTAAATTTCAAGTATTAATATTGATGCTACATGATATTCCGACATGATTCAATGAGAGTCGGAATAATGGAAAATGGTAAGAAATCATGACTATAATAAAAGGAGTAAAATGGTAAATTAGTCATGTAATGACGAATAAATAAAAACGGCTTAAGTGAAACAAGTTCAAAGGAAAACCGGAAAAAGGGTTAAGGGGATGAAATGGTAATTAAATACCATCTCATACGGACAAATAGTCGATTAGACTAGATGGGTCAAATGGTGTTGTTAACACCATTTGACAATAACATTTGACAATCGTTTGTTGAGATTTGTAATCACAGGAAATAACATAAGCTCGCATCGCTTTAACTAGAAAGATTTAAAGCAAAAGTTATGTAAACGGGTCAATACTTTGACCCGAGCCAGGTATGTATAATCAAGCTTTTAGTTAAACATACAATTTGGTCAAATATTTAGCGAAAGTCCTTCGTCGAATAGTGAGGGACTAAAGTTGACTAAAATACCCTTGAAGGGTATATTGGGCAAACGACTCATAGAGGTTGTTTAGAAACTTACATTAAGATTATGGAATCATTAGACATGAATAAAGGTCATAGGAATGCACATTCGCGGGTCAAATGCTCAAAAGTGGTCATTTGCGTAAAATGATCAACCGATGGGTAAAATTTGGGAAAAAGGGGTTCGTTGTGATAAATCCACCACAAATTAGTTGTGGTGGAATAATTGTAGTTAACTAGATATGGAACTTTTGTAGCGACAAAAGAAAGGTACAAGTTCTAGACTAAAATGCGTAAATACCCTTAACGGGTTAAAACAAGCATTTAAGTGTAAACGGGATTTTATTAAGTGAGAAACCCGTGATTTGAGATTAATATGATATGAGATATTGTATTAATGAATTTCATGAGTTTAAAGGTCAATAAAACATGTTGGTGTGATAAAATCACGAACGGGTCAAAAGTCGGTAAAAAGGGTAATAAGCCGAATAATTAAAGTCTGAAATTTTATTATGTAAGATCTTGGATTTTAACCCATTAGATGGAGAATTAAATTATGGACGCGTAGGAAAAAGAATCGGGTAAAACGGATCAATAACGAAGAAGTTATGGCCGTTTCCGTGAAATCAGATCGTACAAGGAATATGCAGCAACTGATAAGCAACATTCTGCTGAAAAGGGGGCCTAGCGTCACGCGACGCCCCTTGGCGTCACGCGACGCCCCCAAACTTGGAAAAATGTTATTTTTTGTCATATTTAACCCCTGTACTTGTTTGAACTTCATATTTGACTATCGAAACTAACTTTTAAGTTGGTTTTGATCATAGGTGATTGCCATGAGTGCCCGGATGAAGATCAAGCGACGAGCAAGGACCGAACACATGTTAAACAAAGCTTCCGCAACGTTGTTTTATCGTTATTTTAAACGGCGAATAAAATTACATTATGTATATTACTTAAATTGTAAAAGTTTTTAACAAACCCGTATTTTTGATGTATATGTAATCATTAATCACATGGATATTTTCGAAAAATATACGTTAAACCTGAATTTATAAGAACGGGTGTTACAGAAAGTAATATCATTTATTACAAGAACGGTTGTAAAGGATCCACAGGCGGATCAAAGTTAACAAAAGATCAGTGTTCAATAGATTTCTAAGCATCTAAGCTTGCAAGACTCTTTACTGATGCTAGGAGTAGCCAGCCTATTCCGTTTAGTACCTGCACTTAGCCTTTTTGGAAAATACGTCAGTTTACACTGGTAAATACAATTAACCGACTCATTTTGAAAATGTTTAAGAAAATTTATTTGAATGCACAAAGCACAAAATAATATTTTATAACTTGGGATAATTATTTATATATAAACTTGTAAAAGAATTACATGTTCGTTATACGTTCAGTAGCCCGGGTTGAATACCGGGTTAAAGATTAATAGACACACCACATGATATAATCCCGCGTCGAGTTATTCTCGAACAAACTGTTATACCTTTTTATTTATATGCACCGGCAGGTATATGCCTACACCCCATGCTTTGGTCGTGGCCATTTCAATGAATGATGCCAATGATATCCGGGACATGGTCATTAACCCCCCAAAGGCTTTAAGCAAACAAAACAGTTTAAACGGATCATCTCAATAAATTAACCTTCGTATGATTAAAAATTCAATGCCCGACCAAGCGGTATTCTATATACCGTACCCCAAGCCCGTATAAGGGAAAATAAGTTAAAAGTATTTACCTGAGCTAAATATAAATTCAATCCCAGCCGTATATCAAATCAGCAAGTACAGATAGCTTTTACTGTGCTCCTAATCTGGAACGAAGGTTTTAATAACCTATTAGAGTCCTAACGGGTCTTAATTAAGTTTAAACTTAGACCGGTTAGTCCTAAAGAAATGTATACGGTTCAAAACGCATGATTAAGCGAAGACCGGAATAGAGTGTGACTTAGACCCGACATGTTTGAAGACTTGTATAATATGGGTAAACTAAACACATTCTGGATTTTGAGATCCAAATGATAAGGTTTGACCCGTTTCGGTCAATTTATGCAAACTAGTCACATAAACCGTACCGAATGCGAAAAATGCAAAACGGGTAACCAAATGAGTCATGAACAGGTTTCCTAAATTAATATGCCTTAAATATGTTGTGATATCAGTAGGATACCTTCCATTATGCCCAAAATGGATTTAAACTCAAATTATGCCCCGTAGGGGTATTTTGGTCATTTTAAAGGTTATAAAAGAGTTTAAATACTAATCTGAGTTTCAGGTTTGATATAATCAGTACAAATATTTATTTTTATAATTCATAACATTAGGGTATTGAATATATGTGAAATTTATCTTTTATAACCAAACTATGCACCGTAGGGGCATTTTGGTAATTTCACATAAGCTTTAAAGTTCAAATCTAGAAATCTGAGTTTAAAACTTTGGCTTATGGTTTAATTATAAAAAATTACTTAAAACATCAGTAGGTATTAAGTTTTATATGCCAAAAATAGTTTTAACCCATACTATGCGCTTAAAACGCTTAAAAGTCGGTTTTAAGCGATTTTCGGGTTTAAATAGGAAGTCTGAGTTTTTCTTCAGTTCAAAATATCTTATTATTATATATATACAACTAGGTTATATGCCCGTGAGTTTCACAGGTTATGGGTTGTGTTAAAAAAATCTATATCTATAAAAGTATTTTTTTTGTATAATTCTATATAGACATGTCGAGGCAGAGACGTAACCACTGCTTGAGTAACAACAATCAACTTTGATCATAGCTTCAACTCATTTGGGTAGCGAAATATATTCATATGTCATACATTTTTAAAATAAAATTAAAGATAAAACAGTATGAAAACGATTTCGTCATCAAATAGACCCAACCGACAACATTATATATGTAACAAAAAAAAAAACAATAGTAAGTAAAATTCAATTTAAAAGGGTATAAACTACATCATGCAATGAATTTTCATTACATAATCCAAATGTATGATCTCAAGTGTGTTACCAAATTGGCATTTTAACTCTCACAATAATATTTGATGGTAGTTTCAATGAATAAAAAAAGACTTAAGAACACCAATGGCTTATCAGTTGTTATCACATCCATGGTCATAAACGTCACTAACATCAACATCCACTTCTTTCGATAATACATGATTGTAAAATGAAGTTAAATCATAAATTTTTTTGCCCAATTATGTTTCACGAGACAAATTCAATCTTTCTTGACATAAAGAAGTTCACAAGTTGCTAAGTAATGATTTTTAGCTCACCCAATAATACCCTCAGCTTCTACTAATAATTTACCTAGATTATCACCCGTACGCGACACGGGCTGAAGCAAGATATTTATATTAATTATTAATGAATGTAAATCAAATAATACAAACAAATTGACATATTACAAAATGATTTATTTATGTATAACTTACTTCATACTATAATTTTATGAAAAGTTATTTATATAAATAAACAAATGATCTTTTAGGCTTATATAATGAATTACTAAAGCTGTCAATTTAACGAAATTTGATAGTTTATGAAGCATGAGTAAAGTCTTATGTAATGATACTTGAGATTGCCTTCCACTGTAAATTTGATAGTTTATGAAGCATGAGTCTGCAAACAATTGTAGTTACTTGTTTCTGTAACATAAAAAAAATGCTATCAACATTAATCATGAAAGCATACATAAACATTAATGAAAAGGCTATTTATGGGTTGGCACAACTCGACTCTATTTGTCAAAAGACTATTTGCAAAATTACCTATTTTAATCTATGACCGAAGCAATCTAAATGACGTTCAACGTTAGCTCAACCATTTTGGGCCCCAACGCAAAAACAAAAATTTGGGGACCTTTTTCAAATTTTATTGTTTTTACCACCCTCCTTTATCTAGTTATCATTTTGTTCTACCACTTTGTGATTCATTTAAAGTTTCTAGTTTACATAAAAAAAATTACTAAAAAGAAACTTATATTAGAAACTTAATCAATATAGCATCAGATCACTTATATTAGAAATTTAATCAATAAAGCTTCATTTTTTTATGATTGTGTTTCTTTTGAACCAAAAGTAGAGATAAAATCATTGTACACATATTCTCTTGAAGTCTATCTTATATGATCTGTAGGTCGTATTGCATAGATATTGAATGGAGGAAAAACTCAAAAACAATTTATCTTATTACATATGGTCTTTAACTTCAAAAATGTATGAAAATATTTGAAAACATACTTGGCAACATTAATTTAGTCAAAAGATGTGGGCCCTGCTTTCTTTTTTGAGAGCTCTGCACACAACTAACAATTTTGATGAGCAACTTCTATTAAAGACACACTGTTTATATTAAAGCAATTCTAACTGCAAAGAAGCCTGCTTTAAGTATTCAAAATTACACCTGGCACACGGGTTGGGTCGGGTCGGGTCGGGTCATGGGTCAAACGGGTTCGGGTCACAACAGGTTCGGGTCAAAACGGGTCAATTATAAAAAAAAACGGTTGTTTCGGTTCGGGTCAGAACGGGTCCGGGTCAGAATGGGTCTGGGTTAGAACAGGTTTTGGGTCAGGTCGGGTCAGTTTTTCTTTTTCTTTATGATTACTAATATGATAATACCAAAACATACGTGAATTGCACAACTACTTGTATACACACCTTCCTTTATTTTGGTGAATTTCAAGTCATCAGGTTCCTCTGTCAAATAAATAAACCACACTTAATCACATAGAACAATGCAGACACTTGTTTAACTTAGTTACAAGAGAAGTTATTTCATACCACTATCAGGGGCATTATTCGATGTTAATTGTTAAATAACAAGGCGTCAAAGGTCAAATATAGTGACATACCGAAGCGGCAATACGCGGGAGCCTCCGACACCATTTCGCCCACGCAAGAGGCTGGTAATGCCACGCAATAATCATAGATATATTCTCCTCTAGATTACAAACCGTTTCTTGAAGCGCACTCCACCCGTTCTCATTCTGCAAACTCCAATCCGCACCAGCAGCCATGAAAATATCCGCCGAGATCGGATCCTTGATCCGAACAGCAAGATGAAGCGGCGTTTCTCGACCCGGAACATCACGAAGGTTGATCACAGCCAAAACTGCATCCGCATCAAGCTCAGCAGCTACCGATTCATCCTCCATGTTAACCGCACCGATTTTTGCAGTCAAAACATTGACCGTTTCATTGACTTTATAGTCATAGCTCCCGTCTCTCACCTATTTATGAGGAGATCTAAACATTATAATTATAATACTAATGCACTCAAAGAAATAAAGAGTTGTGTGTATCAAAAAAATGGTGTACCATTCTTATATCAAAATATGTATAGGCAGGGATACAAAGAAAAAAAAAACTTTTTTTATGAGTTCTTTTGGGACAGTTTGAACCACGTTAGCAGCTGACTTTATAGCAGATGCAGCAACCAAAGACAACTTACCAAGTCCCTGTATAAAGTATAAACAAAGATGTTTAGTAAAATCAAACATTAAAGAAAGAATAATAAGTTTTAAAGTAAGTTCAAGATCTCAATACATTAGACAGTAACACTTTATTAGATATCTTTATCAAACCAATTCTTTATTTTTAATCATATTGTTACACATAAGAAAACTATCACCATTTGGGTTACCAATTTGCTGAAGTCGAAATATAAACCTTCAAATTTCAAACATACGTTGTAACAAACAGTTGGTGTGCACAAATAAATTCCACCTTAAACCACAAATTAACAAAACTTACCCACCTCCACACACAATATTATCACCCCATGACATACTTTTGATTTCATCTTGATAACGTATATACACAATATCAATGGACGTTCATCCCTTTCTCTTACCTCTATTAACACTACCCCTCTTTCTCAGAAAAAGCTTTGGGAACCGCCGCCGCCACTGCTATTAGGGTTCGCAGCGAAACCCTAATCGTGCTGCCGGAATGCCTCCTGCCATTGTCGTCTTCAACCTAATCAGCCAACAGATGAACGACTAAACCATGAAATAGAGGTAAAAATTAAATAAAAGAAGTGTAGGTTATATAAAATAGACGAACGACTAATCAGCCAAGACACTTAATATGCCCTTCTTTTAGAGGCAGATCACCACTGATTAACTCCCATACGTAATGGATAGGTAGAGAAGAACAACGGGAGGAAGCTGATTGAAAATAAATTATGCAGGTGAAAAGATTCAAGAATCCCTTTTCAATCGTCAATTCCATAGCTGAAGAGAGTGGTATGCGGCGGTGGATGAATCAGGGTTCATGGTAAATAAGAGAGAGAGAGAGAGAGAGTTTTAGCTTTTAAATTTTGAATTCGAATATGGTCAAAGAGTTGTGAATTGCAGACTACTTTTTGATTATGGAATCTGCAGTATGCCTATTTGGTGTTGCAACAGACATCGATCTTCATTTGTATTCTTATGGTTGACTTTAGGGTTTATTAAAAAAAAGAAAACTCAAAGAAAATGACACATAGGATGTAATTAGGTGGAGGGCTTTAAATGTTGACACCTAGGATGAATAAGGTTTGCTTTATTATAGTAGAGATTCATGAATGGCTTAGGAACAGTAGCCAAACTTTTTTTTTTAACTTTTGCCATCAAAGTTTAGTAGGTTCTAGCTAGAATAGTGTTATATTTAAGTTTTTATTTTTCCTTTCTTTTTTTACATGAAAAAACGTTACTTTTTATTATTGGTTATTATTCTATTATAATAATTAATTATAAAAATATTTTGTTTTTTTTTATAACTTTTAAGCATTATAAAGTTACGAGTATGTTGTTGTGACATGCCTATATTTATCTACGTTTCGATAAAAGATTTGTTTATAATCAAACGAGTCAAATATCTTTGAACTTTCTGTTCTTTACCATGACGAACCGACATCAATACAGGTACTGATATTTGTTTTTATGATTTTTCTAGACGTTCCTACTGATGTTACCCAAACAGGTACTGATATCGTTATTACAAACAGAAACTGATGTTCATTTTTTTAGTTTTCGGTTGATGTAAAATGTGTGTCAATATCCTTTTGGACATATTTCTTTATATTTCTATACCAAGTACCGGTATCATACAACGATTATGACGATTCAAATTCATATTTACACAAAATAAATACGTGAATTCTGTAGGTTATGTTGAGTTCAGTCGAATACATCGAAATACGACACAATGTTTAGACTAATCAATTCGACGTTTGCGATTTACCCGCGCCGCAACGCACGTGGGCCTTTTTACTAGTTTATTATATAAAATCAGTAGCAAAAAGTTTGGTATCAAAATATTATGTAAAACTCATTTTATTCAAGAAAAGGGCATAACCGACAATTACCGAATTTAAGCAAGAACCCTATGTTATGCTCTGCGTAAAAATAAATAAAAATCTACAAAAATCCCAAAATATTATATTACATCAGTGGGTAAAAAGTTTGGTGTCAAAATTTGGGTTTAGATAGGCTTTATGCTAATTACGTCGTTTAATTAATAAAAAGCTTCTTAATTACGATTTTGAGCATAACTCCTAATCTAGACCTCAAACTGATGCCAAATTTTTAGGACAAGTTTATAAATCAGTAATAAAGGTTTTTGTCCTCTCACATTTTCAAAAATATCGTTTTAAGGTCAAAAGGGCATTATGGTCAACATATAGACATATAACAGAAACATGCACATGAATCGAATAACTAATGAACCAAGTTGTACAACCTCAGAGGATTACACTAACCTATAACCTGGTCCTAATAGAGATCTAAGGCATATCTAAACTTAAGCTAAATCGGGTCAGAACTGAAAGTCAAAGCAAATGTCAACTTTTGTGACTTTCGGTTGCGAACCGAGCCTAAACTCAGAATTGTCAGGTTGAACATGCTTAGACATGTTCAATTAATATTTACCAAGTTATTAAAGTGACAAAACTGATTTTATTGCCTTTACAACATTAGTTATGAATTTTTGTTTAAAAACCAACTTGCTTGACTTTTATTTTAATTACTTTGACCCGACAATTAACTAAGCAAATGTGGTAATTAGGAGGTGCCCTTTTGAGGGTTTAATACCAACCTAATTACGATCGCGTAGCCATGTTCGTTGCGAACAATAGCTTGACCGTTTAAAAGTCAAAGCGTTTATCGAAAACGCTTGACTTTTCGGCTATAAACGCTAAATAAAACAAACTAGTCACGAAAAGACACTTACAAATGTCCAATGGACTGAAGGAGGTTCTCAAGAAGCTCAAGATCCTCTCAAAATTAAGAGAACAAGCAGATTGAAGGAAATGTGTGAAGGAATAAGTGTAAACCCACCTCTATTTATAGATTTCGGGATTGCACGAGATCGTGACAAGTATCGGGAGGGATAACCAGATTAAAACAAGTGTCAAGTGGTCTTAAATTTCAGTGGGCAAGCCCCTAGATTAAATTATGTGAGAGTGGAAACCATTTTCAGCAAAAACCAGCAACAGGAAACAGCTTTCTGCAGCTGCACAGACCTACGCGGCCCGCGTAGATGATCTGTGTGGGCTACGCGGCCCGCCTACAAGCCCAGCCCAGCCAAAACTTTCAAAACATGCAGTTTCAGTCCCTGTACTTAGTTAAATGTCATTTCTGACTTATTTAAGGCCTAATATCCTCATTTCAAGGCTCTACCATGTTGCTTAAACATAGGGGGCATGAAACATTCTTAAAAATGTGACGGATATCGGTTCGTTTGGCTGTACGATCGCATTGTTCGACTAATTACGACGAAACACGAACGAAAGCGAAAAACGATCCAATTTACGCGGCGAATGGAATTTTATCAAGCCAAACACTAAAATAAAATATTTTAGTGGTTACATAAATTTTTGGATGTCCGGATATATTCAGAACGTAAGATATGCGCGAAAATGCAAACTTATGCACTTTTTGACGCTTTTAGTCCCTATTGATCAAATAAGTTTATTTTTGCGCACCAAACACCTTTAAGCCTATATCTAAGCTATGCAAAGGATATTTAGGGCATTTTTAACTTATGATCTTATTCCAGAAGGTTTGATACCCTATGAATAGGTATACTTTTGCAGTTTGACGCAAATAGTCCTTTAATCGCACAAAGTAGCGCGAAATGACGTTTAATGATATCCAAGCCTTCCATGGCCCATAATAGGTATTCCCAAGCATGTGTTTAAATATTACTACACTCTTGTTCGCTTAAATGGTCACCAAAAGGCGTAGATTCATAAGTTGATGCTTTTGGTCCCTCTAATGCGCAAACTTGCACATATCATTGTTTAATAGCATTGAAGCCTTATCTAATCCTTATTAGGCATTCTTGAGAGTATTATTAAACATCACGATGCTTCGGGTTTGCTAAAAGGTCATTCAGAGGTATAATTAAACATATTGACACTTTTAACCCCTTAGACTTACAAAGTTGCGCGTAACGTCACTTAAAGGCATAAAAACTTTAGACGGCCAATAATTGGCATCCCCGGGAGTATAATCAAATATCATGAAGCTCCCGGTTTGTTAAAAGGTCACTCATAGGTAAGAATTAACATGTTGACGCTTTTAACCCTTCATCGCGCAAACTTTCAATTAATTACTCAAACGGCTACACTTGATCAACAAGTGGCCCATTAGTGAATATAATCACCATAAAAGGTTACTCAGAGACTTAATTTAGGTATTCTAACACTTCCAGTCCTTTCAAAATCAAAGTTTTTGATTTTTCAAAAAATTAGTCCCGAAATTTCAATGTTTTGACTTTATTAAGGTTTATTACACGTGTCAATACATTATTGGACGTGATTTTACGAGGTGTTACACCTAGCATCAAGTTAGTATTTCCAACGATACTTACTGTCTTGTATAATCTATCAGAATTTCCACAGTTACATTCAACTTTGTTCAGACATAATGTTTATTGCATCTCCTTATTTATATATTAATTCTTTCTCGATTTATTTTTCAAAACATTAGTACGTTCAACCTGTTTAAACAGGTCAATACATGACCATTACCTAACATGTCTCTTCCGTTGGTTGACCCACTCATGACGGTTCAATACATAACCATTCTTTCTCAGATCTCTAACTTACTTGTCCACTTTTGTAGTTTGACTCTTTAAAGTCAACCCGGTACTTCTTACTTATCATAGACGTATGAGAGTATTCGTTCATAATTTTCCTTTCCATTCTTCCGTACTTTCAAAGACTTCATTTCCTCATTTTATTATTAATTTGCAAGATTTTTACCCGTTTCCGCCCCTACTTAAATCATTTGTCTAAGTCGTAGACGTCATTCATCCTGACTCCCAAGAACCAATTAATGATATGTCTAGCACATAACTTATTTTAGAGCTTATTTCTTTCGCCTAAATTTTCTTGCTATTGCATTAGCTTTTATCAGTTTTATCTACTTGACAAGTCAACTACCTTATGCTATCTTGCTATTAATTGCTTAAATATCTATCAATTTACTTTGGTTGACCTTTCAAAATTCAAATCGTAAATACATTCTGACCTACACTTACTGATGTGTGCAAAATACAACATATAAATTACATCAATTGTGGCATAAAACTAACCCTTTTTTAGTACTAATGTTGGAAAAAGTGTGCTTTTGTCTTCCTTTTGTATTTTCAGGATTAAATGAGCTCAAATTAACAAAAGAAGAAAAAAGACAGCTAAATCTAACATAAATACAAGAAAAGGAACAAACGTGACATGCCCGACCCCATGACAGCATCTTCCCAAGCAAAACAAGAAAACAGAAGGCTGAACACGCCCCGTGCTCAGTGAACACGGGGGCGTGCCCAAGTCACAGCAGAAAAGACAAAGCTGTAGAAGCTTCTATTGCCCACCACGGGGCCGTGCTCAGTGGACACGGGGCCGTGGTCAACTATAAGATTCGCAGAATCCAGGAAAATCTTGATAGTACAGATATGCTTCTGCACACGGGGGCGTGGTCAACTAATGAAGACAAAGTGCAATTAATGAAGACAGAGAAGAGGATGGACACGGGGACGTGCCCGAGCTTCTGTTCAGCCTATAAATAGGAGTGCTTGGCTCAAGTTCAAACCATCCCTTGGCACACCACCTCTCTCACACTTCACCCACCACCCACCACCACCATAACACCATCATCCACCCCCATCATCCATTGTCCATCATAGAGTATGTGAGTCGTCTCGGGATCCAAGATTGATCGTAAGAGTTCTTGACAATCAAGGCCATGTTTGCCTAAGTCTCTTACATCACTTGGTGAAGACAAAGTGTCTAGTATAATACTTTTTATTTTTATTCTTTTCGCACTTTTTACTTTGTTTTGTATTAATGACTTTAATAACTAGTTTCTTATGTTGAAGGTGATTTTTCCTTATCGTTTGTCCGTGGTGTCTTGGCATTATTTTACTGTCTATATAAAATAAAAGATTTTCACCATTCATATCTCCACGGTCTATATGGAGGTATGTTGGCTACCTGGTCGGGGGTTAAGGGAACGGTTTGGTAAAAGTCTTGCCTTGTTCAGTGTATAGATCCTGCAAGGACCTGGTGTGACACCTGGGTCACTGCGACCATCACACAAATACTAAACCAATGAAATATTGTATTTCATACTTGGGATCTGTAGAAATATGTGTATCGTTTGCACATATCAATTTTTGTTCAATTTCAAACTCTACATCGCTTTCTGGAGAGTTATACGCCAACTGGTGCATAAACGTAATCAGTTTAATGCGACAAACACTCCGGAACATCAACATATACTTAACATACCTTAAATAACCTTTACATAACATAGGAATAAGTTTTGAAGGCTTTGGTATGGCCAAATCAAGTTTAATCGCCTACAGGGACTAAATTCAACAAACTGCGAAAGTATGATGATTCGTACTAGAATAGACATTCCGGAAACATGACCATTAGTTAAAAATACCATAAATATCCTTTACATAGCTTAGAAATAGGCTTTAAGGGGTTCGGTGTGCTAAAATAAACTTTTGGGTCATTCAGGGACTAAAAGCATCAAAAAGTGCATAAGTTTGCATTTTCAATACATCCGGACATCCAAAAATTTATGTAAGCATTAAAATATTTTATTTTAGTGTTTGGCATGATAAAATTCCATTCATCGCTTAATTTGGATCGTTTTTTTTTTGCGTTCGTTATGACTTCCGTTGTAATTAAGCGAATAACGCAACCATACGACCAAACGAACCGACATCCGAGATACTTTTGAGCATGTTTTGAGTTCCCTATACTTTGACTTTATTTTAGAGCCTTGAAATGGGGTTAACGGGGCTTAAAAGTGCAAAAAAATCAAGTTTTACGAGTGCAGGGACCATTTTTGAAATTTCTGACCAGATTCAATGAACCTAGTCCATTTTGAAGTGTTGATGGTTTTAACCCATGGATTTGCAAAACCATGGGCTGGTATTCAATGAACCTAGTACATTATTAGGGGCTCCCATAGTTTTAGAAAACCATGGGCACACATGTAAGGTCCAGATCAAAGCTCAGTTTTCGATGAACGATCTTAACGGTTCTTGAATTCCTATAAATACCCCTCACCCCTCATTTGCAAAACTTACACCTTTGAATCTGAATTTGTTCTCTAAGTTGATGTGTTTAACACTTCATACCTGAGAATATTCGGATCAAAACTTCCATTCTTGGACCCGTTGTAAGTCCTATTTCATTCTTTTAACATTTCGTTCTTTTAGCGTTTTCTACGTTGACCAGTTTATGGTCAACACGAAGTTCGGTTGAACTTCGCAACGCGAGCGTAATCACGATGGTTATAGTCCCTTGTGACTATACCTACTGATTACCACGTTATCTAGGCTCAGTGACGAGTCGTAGTTTCAGCCAAAATGCGTATTCTTGCGTATTTTGTAACCAAACTACTTTTAGGTATCAAAACCGTTTGTTTTGATACCAAACTTGTTTTCTAACTTAGTTAAGCATGTTTTAACATGCTTAGCTCGTCACTTTTAGTTTTATGCTTGTCTAGGGTCGTAAAGGTAAGCGATCTAATCAATCGCTTATACTTTCGAACCCGATCCATTTGGTCGATCCTTAAGATCCGACCAAACACATTAGGTGACCATAGTATATAGGGAATAACCTTCCGAGGTTATACCTTATGGTCGCTTCGTTTAAGTAGTTGTATGATAAGTAGTTTGTATGCCTTAGATAAATTACCAAAATGCCCTTTTTACGCCAAAATTCATTTTAAGCCTATGTAACATAATTCTTGATATCTAAACTGATTTAGCAACAATATTAGACATGTTAAGGCATATTTTACTTATCATAGGGCTAGTTAGGCTTTCTGAACGCGATTTACGCGAACCACGCGTTAAAGTAGCATAAGCTACCTAAACGGGTCGTAATGGGTCGTAAGCACTTAGGTTAGGTTTCATTTTAGTAGGCTTTGTTAAACCATATTACATAAGTTCCCACACTTATTTGGTTTACGAACCCTCATGCTACCCGATCCCCCAAATAGGTCCGTTTATTAACATATATTAGGTGCCGTTTGATTTCCGTGATCTTTAGAATTGTTTGGTTGTTACACAAGGACTTCTAGGCAATCTCAAGTGAGTACATAGACCCCTTTTTTACTGTTTTCCAAACTGTTTTGGGGTGAAACACATGTGCCTACATGTTACTTTCATGCTTTCCATGTTTTCACATCATATACTTGCTATGTTCGTTAGTACATTTATAGTACATGATTTACATTACATTGTTTCGCTATGTATGTTTACGTAGCATACTTAGTACATTGTTTTACTTTACATTTCTGCTATGTATGTTGACTGAGCATGCTAGCACATTGATTTACATTACATTAGTTGCATATGTTTACTCAACATATGAACACATTATATTACATTTTGAACCGTTTGTAACTATTTGACTATGTGAACCGTTGTAACCATTTGACTATATGAACCGTTTGTAACTGTTGAACCGTATGAACTATATTTGACCATACACAAACATTTCTACAATTGTTAAACATTTCATTTTGGTGGTTGTTTGGGTAAGTGATTTAAGTAATGAGGCGACGTGTAATACGATAAAAACATGGTGGATACGCCGCTGGTACTTCCTATATATAAGTGCTTTTATGGTATTACATATCGTAGCGTTATTTAAACCATTTCAGTTTAGACATATTACATCTACAATACAATCTTCACACAAACATCGTTTTACAAATAACTTAATACAAACTCATTCTACATGGTTATTCACTTAACCATACATTATTCTTTTATACATATATATATCATTTGGTTTATTTATCACTTTTCAAATGATTTATGAAAGGAAACACTCAACAAGATTCATGGCTACTTTTTATTAAACAGTTTCTTTAAACGTAAGTCATGAATCCTATTTTCACAAAACCTATGTATTTCACAGGCATTTTTATGCTGACGTACCTATTTTCACATGTGTTTTCAGGAGCTGTTGCATAAGATGTTCGAGACACACTTAGGCGGACCTGTGCCTTAGTGACTTAAAACAAAGCAAGGACTAGTTAATTTATGTTATGTACTCTTTGTTTCTTGTTTAAGACATTGTAACTCTCTTGATTGATAAATAAAACGTAACTTTAATTTCCATGGTTGTGAAACAATTAATTCTGTTACAACACTCCCCGACGTTTCCGCCACGTTTCGTTGTTTTACGTGGTCGGGGTGTGACACCTGGGTCAAATTTAGTAGGACCTCCTTCAATACTTAACGGTATTGGATGGCGGGGGTCCAAACTTTTTGACCCCCTCATATGTAAGCTACTATTAATACTTTAACCCGGCTACTTAGGGCTGTATCCCTGCTGACTCAGACTACTTAGCCGAGGGTAACGTCACCTTCAAAAGAGGGGCCTACCATAATATGCATTAATAACTTAATTAAATATATTTCAATAATCCGACCCTTTAGGATTGTATCCTTGCTGACTCAAACTACTGGGTTGAGGGTAACGTCACCTTCAAAAGAGGGGCCTACTACAGTAACTAAGATAATCTCTTAAAAAGTGGAAAAGTGCGGAAATAATCAAAGGTTACACTAAACACGAGTCGGAGTCAAGTGATTCATCTTGTCTATCTGTTTTTCTTTTTATTTTATTTTTCAGCATTTTAGTTAGTTTTTATTTTTTCTTAGTTTAAAACCTTTTTCTAAATTTTTGATTTGATTAGACGATGAGGATAAACCGGTACTAAAAGCTCTTGTGTCCTTGGACGACCTCGGTATCTTACCAACACTATACTACGCTCACGATGGGTGCACTTGCCCATATGTGTGTTTGGTGTTAGTAAATATCGTGTTTTATAAATTTAAAACTTGACTAACGTGTAAAAAGGGCTTAAAATATACTTAAATCTATAAACCACCACACACGTAGGAAAACAGGGCCATCCGACAAAATTTTCTTCGTTACAACAATTTCCGCACGGGCCGTGTCCACCCAACACGGCCCCGTGCGGCACAGTCTGCAGAAAATACCCAGTTCAGGTAAACTGGACACGGGCCGTGTTCACCCAACACGCCCCCGTGTCCAGGCTTCTGTTTCTCTTTTTCAATTTTGTTACTGGCACCTGAACACGGGGCCGTGCCCGGACAACACGGGGTCGTGTCCAGATGCCCAGTAATACAAATTTTTGCCTTTTCACACCTTTTTACACATTCAATCAACCTAAAAACTTATTTTTGGGACACATTGAGGACAATGTGTAATTTAAGTGTGGGGGGGGATGCTAAAACCTTGAATCTTGCAAGTCCTAACTACAAGCCTTACACAAAACTCTATTGGAACCGCTAATCATCCCAATTTTTTTCAAAAATTTTCATATTTTTTTACTTGTCTAGGTTTAACTTGGGAATTTCAAATTCTAAAAAGGTTATATTTTTTTAAATTTACAACCGATAGCGTCGTGATAAAAAGAACCAACATAAGAAAATTATGAAACGACATGACAAGCTTAGTTAAAATTTGATTATATATACTTGATCACATAAAAACCCATTCCCACAAAAGTGAGTTTTGAGCCTTTATTGAGCATACAAATATTTATCTTTAAACTAAATGCTCATTTTTCGTTTCTTGTGTGAATAGCCGCTTGGTTCTTATGACTCTAGAACTTGCCACGACGATACATTCCCGGTCCTTACCAACTTAAACCCGAGTAAGTAAATGATGGAGGCATTAGGACTAACCCTTTTTATTTCTACACCATTATTATTATTTTTTTTTACCACCTACCCAAAATCCCCCTAGTTAGCCCCTTTAAGCCTAAACCTTTTTATTTCATAACCCAAACCAAACACCCTTTCACCCACCAAAACCCTTTTTTTTATTTTTAAACTTTTGTTTTAGTAACAAGCTCGGTTTTTTGTATGATTTTTCCTCGAAAAAAAAATAAAAAAAATAAAAAAATAAAAAATTTTTGTTGATGATGAAGAGAGAAATAAACAAACAAGTTTATCAAAAATAACTTTGTTTGAATAAAAGCTTCATCAAAATAAAAATTGCAAAAATAAAAAGTCTTACGAAAACCAACGCTTGTTACGCTTTTAGCCCTTTAACTAACCACTAACCCAACCACCTACCTTTAACCCAAGCCTAACTCTTCACCCCAAAAGTCTTCTTGATATTTACAAAGGTATATAGTTAAAAAGGAGGAGGATTGATTGCTTGCCAAACCTATGGTAGGAGTAAGTTCCATGCCGCTCTTGAGTGATCCACTAAAATACATTTTCGGCCGAGTGTTGAGTGATCCCCGTGAGGTATGTGAACTTGTATATAAATAGAATTTTAAAGAGGCATGTTATGCCCTAATAAGTAATTTATCTTATGAAAAGTTTTAAATAAATCATGACGAATATGATTGTAAATAAATAAAAATAAAATTTAATAAAGAATCTTGGAAATCCCGACACTCTATGACAAGTCTAAAAACCTTCTCTTCTACCCATTCCATTTAGGAGTGTAAAGCCACATTATAAAGAGTTTTGCTTGAGGACAAGCAAAGATTCAAGTGTGGGGGTATTTGATGTGTGTAAAATGCAACATATAAATTACATCAATTGTGGCATAAAACTAACCCTTTTCTAGTACTAATGTTGGAAAAAGTGTGCTTTTGTCTTCCTTTTGTATTTTCAGGATTAAATGAGCTCATATTAACAAAAGAAGCAAAAAGACAGCTAAATCTAACATAAATACAAGAAAAGGAACAAACGTGACATGCCCGACCCCACGACAGCATCTTCCCAAGCAAAACAAGAAAACAAAAGGCTGAACACGCCCTGTGCTCAGTGAACACGGGGGCGTACCCAAGTCCCAGCAGAAAAGACAAAGCTGTAGAAGCTTCTATTGCCCACCACGGGGCCGTGCTCAGCGGACACGGGGCCGTGGTCAACTATAAGATTCGCAGAATCCAGGAAAATCTTGATAGTACAGATATGCTTCGGCACACGGGGGCGTGGTCAACTAATGCAGAGAAAGTGCAATTAATGAAGACAGAGAAGAGGAAGGACACGGGGCCGTGCCCAATGGACACGGGGCCGTGCCCGAGCTTCTGTTCAGCCTATAAATAGGAGTGCTTGGCTCAAGTTCAAACCATCCCTTGGCACACCACCTCTCTCACACTTCACCCACCACCCACCACCACCATAACACCATCATCTGCCACCATCATCCATTGTCCATCATAGAGTGTGTGAGTCATCTCGGGATCCAAGATTGATCGTAAGAGTTCTTGACAATCAAGGCCATGTTTGCCTAAGTCTCTTACATCACTTGGTGAAGACAAAGTGTCTAGTGTAATACTTTTTATTTTTAATATTTTCGCACTTTTTACTTTGTTTTGTATTAATGACTTTAATAACTAGTTTCTTATGTTGAAGGTGATTTTTCCTTATCCTTTTTCCGTGGTGTCTTGGCATTATTTTAATGTCTATATAAAATAAAAGATTTTCACCATTCATATCTCCACGGTCTATATGGAGGTATGTTGGCTACCTGGTCGGGGGTTAAGGGAACGGTTTGGTAAAAGTCTTACCTTGTTCAGTGTATAGATCTGGCAAGGACCTGGGTCAAATTTAGTAGGACCTCCTTCAATACTTAACGGTATTGGATGGCGGGGGTCCAAACTCTTTGACCCCCTCATATGTAAGCTACTATTAATACTTTAACCCGGCTACTTAGGACTGTATCCCTGCTGACTCAGACTACTTAGCCGAGGGTAACATCACCTTCAAAAGAGGGGCCTACCATAATATGCATTAATAACTTAATTAATTATCGTTCAATAATCCGAGCCTTTAGGATTGTATCCTTGCTGACTCAAACTACTGGGTTGAGGGTAACGTCACCTTCAAAAGAGGGGCCTACTACAATAACTAAGATAATCTCTTAAAAAGTGGAAACGTGCGGAAATAATCAAAGGTTACACTAAACACGAGTCGGAGCCAAGTGATTCATCTTGTCTATCTGTTTTTCTTTTTATTTTATTTTTCAGCATTTTAGTTAGTTTTTATTTTTTCTTAGTTTAAAACATTTTTCTAAATTTTTGATTTGATTAGACGTTGAGGATAAACCGGTACTAAAAGCTCTTGTGTCCTTGGACGACCTCGGTATCTTACCAACACTATACTACGCTCACGATGGGTGCACTTGCCCATATGTGTGTTTGGTGTTAGTAAATATCGTGTTTTATAAATTTAAAACTTGACTAACGTGTAAAAAGGGCTTAAAATATAATTAAATCTATATACCACCACACACGTATCACTTACCCATTACCCAGTTCTGTCACATCCCTTCCTAGCCGAGCTATAAGCTCTCATAAGAAAAACATAACTTGGTTAATATTGGCCTTAAGAATTTTTACTTCTTCGGTCCGCATTTACTTACGAATTCGGGCTTTTCATTCCACCTTCCATTCCTTTCCATGTTTTGAATCCGTCTCGCGGATTCAAACATATCATTCATACTTTCTCATTCCTTCAATGCTTCGAATCCGTCTCGCGGGTTCAAACATATCATTCGCACATACCATTACTTCTATGTTTGAATCCGTCTAGCGGGTTCAAACATATCATTCGTACATACCATTACTTCTATGTTTGAATCCGTCTCGCGGATTCAAACACATCATTCATTCGTTCCATTTATATGAGTTGCTTAAATTTTCTTAAGAGTCTTATAATTCTCACCCACACGTCCACCTAATACTCAATCCTTTCGGACATACCTGCAACAATTATCACGGTCTCACGAACGTCATATATTTCTTGCGTACTGGCCAGGTACGCAATCTACATACTAGTTTCGTGCCTTCATGTAGTCATCGCCTTATGTCCGAAGAATTAAGTTTCGGCACGTTTATCATTCCAAAATCCTCATTACTATTCCATTACTATCCTTCATTTAAAATCTCCATTCACTTAATAGGCTTTACCATTACATGCACTCACATGTTAAATTTACGTACCTGGCCAATGGTCTTATTACATGCCTTGGTGCCGATCCTAGACCGCATTCACGAATCATCCTCTCCCAAGAAATTATCCTTACCTTACACATAACATATTGTTAGTATTCAAATACATACTTAAGTACACACTTACATTCGCTTCCACCTTTATCTTGATCGAGTCTTGGATTGTACAGGTTCCTGGTCACAAGAGCGCGCAGGTTTGAGTTCAAGTATTTGCCTCCACATACTTGATTTCGCTCAAACCAGGGCTCTGATACCAACTTGTAAGACCCTAACACGTTTTTAACAAAAAGTCGCAGCGGAAAATTCATACCATAAAATTCCTTTCATTTTAAACGTCTTAACTTACTTGAAGTTCCTTTTAAGGTGACACTATTACACTAAATACACCCATCGAACTTATTAACAAATAGAAACATAAACTATATTTACTAAATTACTTATTCAAACACTCCCATACAATCTAACTTGTGACTCGGTCTTCGATCTTCACTCCTCGGTGATCCTCCGTGACTTATACAACCTGCACTCACACATACATTCATGACACTAGCACACATTATATAAACAAGTTTCATTCTCGTACACTTCCCATTTCGTTATCTTCCTAATTTTAAACATTCCATCTGTGTATGCATTTCCAGGTGAAGCTTCAATAATGTACCTGCATTACTTTTCATTCTCAAGGCACACTGTTAATAACGTTATTACTTAACGCATCTAAATCATGCTTACATACATTCTTACATGCATACATACACATCAACATACATACATACCTTCCTACATCTCTACATACATGCGTACACTCATACACACCTTTATACATACATATATACACATTTACATACGTAATTACATTCCCACATACACGTTCAAGATCTTGCATACCACTTACATACACATACATTAATTGTGTGGGACCTAAACTTAGATTTATAACCCATAAACATTAAAGGCATGATAAAAATCATGATTGGGAGGTCCGCGTAGTCCACGGTTAACATACCGAAGCCTACGTTCCATAAATCGACTTAAATAACAAATTTCAGCTTTTTGGACATGGGGAGGGCGTCGGCGACAGCCCTAGGGGGCGTCGGCGACGGCCGTTGGATTTACGCGTAGCCAAAACTCCCCGTAGACAGTAAAATAAGGCGTCGGAGAAAACTGATTTTGTAGACCCCGTCGGCGACGCCCCTAAGACCATCGGCGACGGCCATTAGAAATTGCATTTTTCTGCAGGTTCGTTTCGTCGTCCGAACGCACTAAAATGCGCATAACTTTTGAACCGTTTACCCGTTTAACCTCCCGTTTCTTCCTACATGCTCGTAATTTGACATTCTATCATGTGAACTTGAAACCCCATATCCGGATTAAGGAAATTCTTAACTTATGCACTATCAGCTTATTATTCATTTACGATTTATTCGACCTGTTCATGTTTTTATCAAATAACTCATTCCTTTTAACCCAAGACTTACATTGTCACGACCCCCTTCCCGGTTTTACCCGTTTCAGGAGACGCGGGACAGAAAATCCCGTGGTATTTATTTAATTGAGTTAACAGCGGAAGATTTCATCAGGATCTTTAAAACTGAAATTTCCCGATTAGTTTATTTCACAATTTAGGATAAACCCCGGTAATTTACAATCACATGATTTCACTGAGAAATCTTTATTTTACAAAACATGTTTCTTTATTTTATATTGAGCCACTTCCTTAAGCTTGTAGTGCTTCACGGCACTTTTCCTGGATCACAACAAATCACCTGAAACATGTTTTAAAGAGGTTTTGTCAGCGGGAAATACTGGTGAATAATTCTATTTACTAAAATGACACTTTTGTTATAATTTACAGTATTAAGAGAGATTACAATGTTTCCTGATATCAACCAACTACCCACAGTATTTGTCACTCGACTCGTTTCTGTGACTATGGTCATATCACCCATTGGCTACCCCGTTGTCCAATGGTGAAGATTATCAAGTAATGTATACAAAACCCCACATACCGGTTGTAATTTGGTGATTACATAAACTTAATCCCTGTAATTATAACTTTGAAAATAAACATGCTTTTGTAAACAAATTTGATAAAAAGAGAATGACTCACATTGCAGATTTATTTGAGCAGAGCCTAGCCTACTGATTAGCCTTTTAACCTAAATTTAATAACATGCACACGAACTCGGTTAGTAACTAATACATCATTTACGATAACTCACGAGATTAACACCTTCACAACGAATGACAAAGTGCGATACTTAAACATCCATCGAATTAACGACGAATGACAAAGCATAAAGCCTAATGTGGGCAGCACTCAAACATCCATCGGATAGTTTTAATCGATCGGACATTGAATCTTAGCAGCGATTGAGTTAATACCCGGTATCGGAGCAGCGCCTCACTAATAATATATGAAATTTCGAACTTTAGAGCAGTAGAAAGTTGTTTTTGTGTTTGGATTTCGACACCAGTGGACTGTGCATGCGACAATCTATTTATAGCTGAAATTAAGGCCTCACGCGGCCCGCGTAAGCCTTCGGCTTACCTTTACGCGGCCCGCGTGGCCGCCTAGTCTACGACTAGCCTTGATTGGTCACGAGTAGGTTCGACAGATGGCTGATACGTGGCTCGGGAACACTAATCCGGTCAACCAATGTTTGACGCGGCCCGCGTAAACATTCCTTAAGGTTTACGCGGCCCGCCTGGAACCCAGAATTTTGTTTTTCTTGATTTTAATATGGTTTAGGGTTTCAGGGGTCCGGGTTTGAACTTACGGTTATTTTTATGAAAATTTTGAGAGTCCTTACATTCTCCCCACCTTATTTAGAATCTCGTCCTCGAGATTCATTGGAATAAGTGAGGATACTTTCGCTTCATCTCTGATTCCAGCTCCCAAGTGTATTCAGGTCCTCTCTTTGAATCCCACTTGACCTTGACAAGTACTAACCGTTTATGTTTGAGAAATTTCACCTTTCTGTCTTCTATATGAAGAGGTTTCTCAACAAATTTTAATTTCTCATTTACCTCTATATCTTGGAGAGGTACTACTAAAGATTCGTCTGATAAGCATTTCTTGAGGTTAGATACATGAAATACGTCATGTACTCCAGCTAACTCTTCTGGTAGTTGTAAACGATAAGCAACTAGTCCTATACGTTGGATTACTGAAAATGGTCCTACGTATCTTGGACTTAGTTTCCCTTTCTTACCGAATCGAACTACTCTTTTCCAAGGAGAAACTTTTAATAGTACTTTGTCTCCCACTTGGAATTCTAACGGCTTCCATCTATCGTCTGCATAACTCTTTTGACGATCTCGAGCAGTCTTTAATCGTTCCTTGATCTGTGTGATTTTGTCGGTCGTTTCTTGCACTATTTCAGGACCTGACAATTGACTTTCTCCTATTTCTGTCCAACAAACTGGAGTTCTAAACTTTCTTCCATACAGTGCTTTAAATGGGGCAGTTTCAATGCTTGCATGATAACTATTGTTATAGGAGAATTCAATTAATGGTAAGTGATCATCCCAGTTTCCACCAAAATTTATTACACATGCTCTGAGCATGTCTTCCAGAGTTTGGATTGTCCTTTCACTTTGTCCGTCTGTCTGAGGATGATATGTCGTGCTTAAATTTAATCGAGTTCCCATTGCTTCTTGGAAACTTTTCCAGAAGTGGGAAGTGAAACGACTATCCCTATCTGATACAATGGAGAGTGGAACTCCATGTAAGGATACAACTTCATCTACATACAACTTTGCCAATCTTTCCATGCTAAAAGTTTCTTTCATAGGTAGAAAATGAGCGGATTTGGTTAATCGATCCACAATTACCCAAATCGTGTCATTACCCTTTCTGGTTTTGGGTAACTTAGTAACAAAATCCATTGTTATGAGTTCCCATTTCCATACAGGCATTTCTAGTTGTTGTAGTAGACCTGAGGGTTTCTGATGTTCTGCCTTAACTTGTGAACAAGTAAGACACTTAGAAACATATCGAGCTATGCCCTTTTTCATTCCTATCCACCAAAAGTTATTTCTTAAGTCTTGGAACATTTTATTGTTTCCAGGGTGTATGGTATACCTAGATTTATGAGCTTCTTCTAAAATCTTATTTCTTAATTCTCCCTGCTTAGGTACCCAGATTCTTCTTTGGTGGAATCTCCAAATTCCATCAGTTCCTTGTTCTAATTCTTTTATTCGTCCTTTCATTCCTTCAGCATTATCTTCTATTGCTGTTTCTTGAACATTCTTCAGTTGCTCCATTAAATCTAACTGTAGATTTAATCTGAGAGCACGAACTCGTCGTTGTTTCTCATGGTACTTACGACTTAAGGCATCTGCAACTACATTTGCCTTTCCTGAATATCACAGTCGTAGTCACTTAGGATTTCCATCCATCTTCTTTACCTCATGTTTAATTCTTTTTGCCCAAATATATACCTTAAACTTTTATGATCGTATAGACAGTAAATTTACTTCCGTACAGATAATGTCTCCAAATCTTAAGGGCAAAAATTATGGCTCCTAATTCTAAGTCATGAGTCGTATAGTTTTCTTCATGCTTTTTCAATTGCCTTGAAGCATATGCAATTACCTTCTTACGTTGCATTAACACACATCCTAATCCTAGTTTTGAAGCATCACAATATACTTCAAAATCTTTAGTTCCTTCTTGTAAAGCTAGGATTGGAGCATTGGTTAATTTCTGCTTCAAGATTCTAAAGGCTTCTTCTTGCTTAGGTCCCCATTCAAACTTAACTGCTTTACAGGTTAGCTTAGTTAATGGTACAACTATCTTGGAAAAATCCTTAATAAACCGTCTATAATATCCAGCTAAACCTATAAAACTTCTAATTTCCATTGCGGATTGTGGAACCTTCCATTTGGTAATTGCCTCTATTTTAGCAGAATCTACGTGAATACCTTCATGATTCACCATATGTCCTAGGAATTGCACTTCTTGCAGCCAAAATTCACACTTTGAGAATTTGGCATAAAGCTTTTCTTTTCTTAACAAAGTTAAGAGTGCATGCAAGTGCTAACAATGCTCTTCCTGATTCTTGGAATAAATAAGTATATCGTCTATAAAAACAATTACAAATTTATCCAAGTACGGTTTACAGATTCTATTCATCATGTCCATGAATGCGGCAGGTGCATTCGTTAATCCAAAGGGCATGACTGTAAACTCATAATGACCATACCTAGTTCTGAAAGCAGTTTTAGGTATGTCTTCTTCTTGTACATTCAATTGATGATATCCAGAGCGTAAGTCGATCTTAGAAAAATATCTAGCTCCCTGAAGTTGATCAAATAGATCATCAATCCGAGGTAATGGGTATCGATTCTTAATGGTAACCTTATTCAATTCTCTATAATCAATACACATTCTCATTGAACCGTCATTTTTCTTTGCAAACAATATTGGTGCTCCCCAAGGGGATGAACTAGGTTGTATGAAATCTTTACTTAGTAATTCATCTAATTGCTTTTTCAATTCTAACATTTCTGTAGGTGCTAACCGATAAGGTGCCTTGGCTATCGGTGTAGTTCCTGGAATTAGATGAATCCTAAATTCTACTTCCTATCTGGTGGTAATCCTGGTAATTCTTCTGGGAATACATCTGGGTATTATGAAACTACAGGAATCTCCTTAATTTCTTTATTCTTAGTACTTATGATTACTGAAATCATATATACTATTCCTTGCTTTCGTTCATAACTAGCAATTTTCATTACTGAAATGAACTTCATGGTTTTACGTGGCTTATCTCCTGTAATCATGATTAGTTCTCCGGTTGGTGCCTGAATTTCTATAGAGTTTTTATCACAAAGGATTTGGGCATGGTTGGCTACTAACCAATCCATTCCTAACACAAGATCGAATTCAGCTAAATTCATTGGTAATAGGTTGGCATGAAATTTATGACCTAAAAGTTCTATGTTTTCTTTTTGCAAAACCTTATCTATTTTGACAGAATTTCCGCCTGCTGTTTCGACTGTAAAGATCTGCCTAAGTTGAGTTAAAGGTAAATTAAGAGCTTGGCAGAATGAAGTATTTATAAAACTTTGGTTTGCACCAGAGTCAAATAATACTTTTGCGTAAACGTTGTGAACTAAGAACGTACCAGCTATTACATCTGGAATGAGTTCTACTTCTTGAGTGGTTAGCTGGAATGCTCTGACATTCTTTTTAGTAGCTCCGTCGACCGCCTTGGTTTTATTGTCTGCTGATTTGGTCAATTTAGGACATTCTGTTTTAAAATGCCCAGCTTCTCCATAGTTAAAGCAGATTATGGTTTTCGTTCTGCAGTTTTCTTCACGATGTCCTACAGCTTTGCAAAAGTTGCAGGTTACATTACATCTTCCATAATGTTTCTTTCTGCAATTTCTGCAGAACTGAGGAGTTGAGGATTGCCCTGTTCCTCTTTTCTTGAAGTTTTACCCACACGAAATCCTTGGGTAATTTTCTGAGCCAGTTCCTTCTTCCGATTTTCATCTCTTGTACGTACCAATTCATCCGTTAAGGTGTTAGCAAATTCCACCACATCGTCAATAGTGCGAGGTCTCGCAGCTTTAACGATATTGCGGATTTCGCAAATCAATCCCCAAATATAGCGAGAAATAAGTACCGGTTCTAGCGAAGCCAGTGTTGGTACCACTCTAGCATATTCAAAGAATGTTGAAGTATAGCCGCGACAATCTACACCCATCATTCGATGATTTAGGAATTTATTTGCCATTTGATCTTTTTCATATTCGGGACAGAATTTTCTTTCTACAAGACTCTTAAATTCTTCCCAGTTCATGGCATATGCCCTATTTCTTCCTTTGGCTTGTAGTACTGTATTCCACCATTCTAGTGCCCCTTCTTTGAAAAGATTTGACGCGTACATAACCTTATCGTCCTTGTCACATTTACTTATTGGAATCACTGCCTCGGTTTTCTCTAACCAACGCAGTGCTGCAGTTGCTCCTTCATTGCCTGCAAATTCAGTGGGTTTACAAGCAAGAAATTCTTTGAAAGTGCAACCAGGCGTTGTAGCTTTCATTTTCTTAGGGAGCGGAGCCTGCCGTGGTTCATTATCGTGATTAGTATGATTATCGCCTTCATTTACACTATTACTGAAGTTATCTTCAGAAATACGTTTACTAGGAATGATTTGTTGAGGTTCCACTGGTTTCTGGCAGCAGCAAGTATTGCTGGAATAGCATTGGCTATCCCTTGAGCAACGATATTTTCTATATCTTGCCTAGTCATAAATTGATCCCCCGGATGTTGCTCAGATTGATTAACCTCATTTACTGGTTCATTATTAGCATTTTGCATCTGATAATTAATATATAAATTATTAGTATCAAATAAATAACAATCATACAAATAATCATATAAATTTCACAACACACATATGGCCAAAACTATTGATCTCTCGATTCTATTTTTATATATATTTTATAATATGCTTCAAAACACGTCATTTATCTTACAAAGTTTTATTTGTAGTTATTTTACAGACTATATTCTACTTATTTATTTTACAACCACAGTTTCACATTCTCACATCACATTATCCTTCGTCAGTTGGTATTTCAGTAACGGCGTTCCCTTTCATCATACTTCCAGGAGATCTGTTCTCCTACTTCCCTGATCCTATTTCCTGGATCCATCAACTCTTCGCCAAAGTGGCGGAGTTCAGCTAGATTCTCATTGCTCATTGGTGGGTTTGGTATAGGGTTCCGGGTCGAACTGAGGAAGAAAGGAATAAGGACTGTTGAGCAGGTTTTGGGACTGCCAATCATTAGTCCACCACTCGTCCATTCCTAGAGGTTGGGTGTGGATTATAGGTTCTGGAATTACTGGTTCTAAGTTTATTGGGAGTTGATTTTCAGCAGGATAAGGGTAAAAATTATTATTGACCGGCCTGACTATATCACAACTTGCCAATGCGCGATCTAATTCTTCCTGAAATGGTAACTCCTCAATTTGTCTAGAGCTTTCCCCAATTTCTAGCTGGGTTTGCCTAGAACCTTCCCCAAACTCCATTTCCATTTGCCTAGAAATTTTTCCGAATTCCATTTCTATTTTCCTAAAACCTTCACTGACTTCAATCCCCTTTCCTTTATCTAAGGGATTTTCTATTTTAGGAAGTCTCTTGGCTGGCTTTCTCTTACGTACACGCCTTCCCCATACAAATCTCTTTCTTTTCTTAGGTTTTGGCTTTTCCAGAGGTGGAGCGTTGAATTCCATAGGTTCTTCTATATCAGGGACATACCTATTGAAATATCTGGAAACCTATATTTTCACAGGATAGAGATTTAGATTTTGAAGGGCTTCCGACAAGTCGCTCATGCTGTTTTTCATATATGCAAAATATACAAAAATAGCTAAGTTAAAATTTCATAACAAAATGTCGTAAATAACCTTTAATTATTATTGCATAGCGTGTAACTAATTTAATACAAAATATAACTAACAATTAAAACATATTTAGAGTTTACGGCAAACTTATTTATTTACTTGGATAAGGTTTCTGACTTGTAGGTGATAAGGGTACTAAAATTGAAACAGGTATTTAAAGATTTGCATTTACTGCTACAGTGGCTAGCATATAAAGATCTGCTCATTTTTCATCTAACTTGTCTTCCCATGGTGGGTTACTGCCTAGTTCTTGGGTTTTCTGATTAACTCTCCCTCTTTTCGATTTCTTTAGTTTATCTTGACTTTTCCTAATAATCAAACTTCTCTTATTAGGAGAAAGTGGTTCCTCATATTGTGCCTTACGGACAAATATTCCTTCATCAGGAATTACAGATTGATTTGAGGATTTTGTTTGGGATGAACTTCCCTTCTCGTTTGATGACCTATCTAATTTAAGATAGATGTTCGAAAGCTTTTTCTTACCCATACTGTAAATAACAAATAATCAGTTAATAAACACATAATCACAGAATAATAATCAGGAAAATTAAGTATCTTAAATACTTAATAGGCTTAAATCAGTGGCTCTGATACCACCTTTTTCTGTCACGGCCCCCTACCCGGTTTTACCCGTTTCAAGAGCCGCGGGACAGAAAATCCCGTGGTATTTATTTAATTGAGTTAACAGCGGAAGATTTCATCAGGATCTTTAAAACTGAAATTTCCCGATTAGTTTATTTCACAACTTAGGATAAACCCCGGTAATTTACAATCACATGATTTCACTAAGAAATCTTTATTTTACCAAACATGTTTCTTTATTTTATATTGAGCCACTTCCTTAAGCTTGTAGTGCTTCACGACACTTTTCCTGGATCACAACAGATCACCTGAAACATGTTTTAAAGAGGTTTTGTCAGCGGGAAATACTGGTGAATCATTCTATTTACTAAAATGACACTTTTGTTATAATTTACAGTATTAAGAGAGATTACAATGTTTCCTGATATCAACCAACTACCCACATTATTTGTCACTCGACTCGTTTCTGTGACTATGGTCATATCACCCATTGGCTACCCCGTTGTCCAATGGTGAAGATTATCAAGTAATGCATACAAAACCCCACATACCGGCTGTAATTTGGTGATTACATAAACTTAATCCCTGTAATTATAACTTTGAAAATAAACATGCTTTTGTAAACAAATTTGATAAAAAGAGAATGACTCACATTGCATATTTATTTGAGCAGAGCCAACCCTACTGATTAGCCTTTTAACCTAAATTTAATAACATGCACACGAACTCGGTTAGTAACTAATACAGCATTTACGATAACTCGCGAGATTAACACCTTCACAACGAATGACAAAGTGCGATACTTAAACATCCATCGAATTAACGACGAATGACAAAGTATAAACCCTAATGTGGGCAGCACTCAAACATCCATCGGATAGTTTTAGTCGATCGGACATTGAATCGTAGCAGCGATTGAGTTAATACCCGGTATCGGAGCAGCACCTCACTAATAATATATGAAATTTCGAACTTTAGAGCAGTAGAAAGTTGTTTTTGCGTTTGGATTTCGACACCAGTGGACTGTGCATGCGACAATCTATTTATAGCTGAAATTAAGGCCTCACGCGGCCCGCGTAAGCCTTCGGCTTACCTTTACGCGGCCCGCGTGGCCGCCTAGTCTACGACTAGCCTTGATTGCTCACGAGTAGGTTCGACAGATGGCTGATACGTGGCTCGGGAACACTTATCCGGTCAACCAATGTTTGACGCGGCCCGCGTAAACTTTCCTTAAGGTTTACACGGCCCGCCTGGAACCCAGAATTTTGTTTTTCTTGATTTTATTATGGTTTAGGGTTTCAGGGGTCCGGGTTTGAACTTACGGTTATTTTTATGAAAATTTTGAGAGTCCTTACATACATGAACCTTATGACCATAATACTTTTACACTATCCGGAGTGTCGTACTTGGGGTTTATGCACCCGATACTCGGTATTCGTTAAATTCATTCATTATTACGTAATTGAACATTAAATAGTACAATTTCCATCTATGAAAATGTTTATTCATTTACTCATAATTTACTACCGATCCTCTTGCCCATTAACCCGCGTCACCGTTTCTCGGTTAGCATGCTTACGTACAATTTTATCCATTACCCGGTTATCATACCGAAGTCGTTACTTGTGCAACCTTTCCGGTATGCAATAAAACCTCATCTTGTCCCATTTGATTTACTTAGCGAAATTCATCAATTTCATACAACTCATTCCTATTTGACCTCAATTATCATACTTAATTAAGTCGCACATAACTTTACATAAACAACTAAGAAGTGATTACGGAAATCACTTACCTCATACATCCGTGTTCATATCCGTTTCCTCGCCACTTCTTGACCCGTTAGCCTTCCGTGCTTGATTCCGTCTCGACATGATTCCTATACTTCCATGTTATCGAAATCACATTCTTATTAGCATACATAATTGTACATGTTATCGATCATATCGATCGCATAATTCACATTTGACGTTCATTAGTCACTTCTAACGAGCATAATACATGTAACCAAATTCATATCATTTCCAACTCGTGTAATTCATCATGTCATCGCATTAAACACACACACGTCTAACACGCACCGTATAACTTACTTTAATTATGACAACACATCTAACCATTATTCTTAAACACAGTTGACTTTTAGAAGTCAACGGTTCATTTAATTTTACTTTCGACTTATCATTATATACCCGTAACATCATAATAGCCTATACGGACAACACTATATACATTTCATCATACAGTTGGCGTGTTTACTACCTCCTAAGCATAGTGTACAACCAATTCATGCATATTCTTCTAATCTCATACATAATTCATCAAATTATCCTTCTAATCAACATGGATCATTCATGCATAACATCAAACATACTAGTATCACATTTCTTTCAATTCCTCTTAACAAGAATCTACCATACATATCAAAATACATCAATATTTAGTAATAATTTAGACATAGATGATTTACCCATGTCATCATCTTCACCATAACAAACGGGTTTCACCATTAAACATCAAATTAACCTAAATCATGCATAATCCATGTTCTATATGATGATTCTAACACACACCCATTCTCAATTTCATACAAATTCGCAATTTACATCATAACCCACTTCGTGAAAGATCACCAATCTAAATTTTGAGACATACCTTATGATCCCCTTGACTGGGTGATTGTTTATTCGCGGTCATGCATCAATTCGTGCCTTGAATTGATCTTCAATTTTGGGTTTAAGCTTGAATAAGGGTTTCACCCTTGTTCTTTCTCCTGGTCGTACGCACACACACACACACACACACACTCAATGTGTGTGTTGTGTTTTGTTTTTAGATTTTATTAATTAGTTCCTAACTATTCATTATTTAAGATTACAACTTCATGTTTTGCTACTTATTTACATGTTAATAACTAGATAAATTTGTTCCTAGTTATTTTGTTTACCGGTCCACTTTTACCACTAACGGTATATTACACGTTCCATTATTTTAACCGGGTTTAAATTACCAAACCCACTTTTTTGGGGTGTTACATATAACATAGAAGGCATACTAGCAAATATTAAAATTAGGATTTTGGGGCGTTACAGACACTTATAGACAATAAACGTGACAATACCAAACGTCACCGACATGACCCGTACGGTAAATATATGCCATAATATGGAACATATTGACAATATACGTCATAATACGACATTTAACGACAAACTATGCCAAGTAATGATATCGTACGACGCGTATATATACTCTAAAATATGCGAAAATAAGCTAAAATACTCTAAAGTACGCTAAAATATGTCAAAATACGCTTAAATACTCTAAACTACACTAAAATATGTGAAAATACGCTAAAATACTCTAAAATATGAAAAATACGTTAAAATACGCTAAAATACATGAAAATATGCTAAAATAAGTTGCAATACGCTAAAATACGTCAAATTACGATAAAATACGTTAAAATACGCCAAAATATGTTAAAATAACCTAAAAATACGTTAAAATAAGCTAAAATATGTCAGAATATGTTCAAATATGTCAAAATACTCTAAAATACGCAACAATATGATAAAATACATCAAAATACGTGAAAATACATCAAAATCTGCAACTAATAATATTTCCACACGCGTATATATATAACACGACACTATACAATACAAGTGGATTTCAAACAAAACTGTACGTAATCATAGAATACGATAATCGCACGCAATTGAACGTCACCGAAACGACGCATGTTGAAGGTATACGTCATAAATTGACAAAATATGCGAAAGTTCGTCAAAAAACGACACGTATACGCGTCGAACCGAGTTAAACATGATAAAAACAAAATTTCTTATTATGCCATATACGATCGTATAGGCCTATGTTGTATCGTATAGCAGATTAATACGCATCGTATATGCCTATACGATGCGTATTAACCTTGGTATTTCTCAAAAATACCTCTGAATTTATAAAAAAAAACAGGGTATTTCAGTAATTTCAGGGATATAATATGCATCGTACAGGCCTATACGATGCGTATCAGATGATTCGATACGATGCGTATGGCGCTATACGAATCGTATTGATTCAAAATTCATGTTTTTTTTCTTTTCTGTTTTATAAAGTATAAAAAATGTTTTATATCTTAGTTTTTTTTAAATGATTTACTTGTAAGTAGAAATTTAAAAAAGTGTAGTATATAATACGGTTATAACATAGATAGTATAGTATAATAAACATGTACCAAACCTATACGCATGATAAATTTTTAAAAAAATGTTTTTTGTTTAAAAAATAAAGGAATTCTTTTATTAAACTTTGTTAAAACTATGATTAAATTTTTACAAAAATATGTAAAAAAAGTGTAGTATATATTATAGGTTATAAGATAGATAGTATGGTACTATAGTATAATAAACATGTACACCAAACCAATACGACATGATAAATTTTTAAAAACGTTTTTTGTTTAAAAGATAAAAGAATTCTTTTATTAAACTTTGTTAAAACTATAATTAAATGTATACAAAAATTTGTGAAAAAAAAAACCAAAGCAATACGACCCGTATAGACCTATACGACCCATATTGGTCCAGCCGCCAGACAAGAACTGACACATGTAGATTTGACTTTTAACTTTTTAAACAATACGCATCATATAGGCCTATACAATGTGTATTGAAAAAGTAAAGTGTGCGGATAGATAATTAGGTGTGCCAATAGAATTTCCCATGTCATTTTAGTCTGTGTGGTTTGGGTTATTTTGTCAGTTTAGTACAAAAGGTTTTATAATACATAGGGTTTATAAAGATATACCAAGATACATAAGGTTCTTAAAAATGTAACTTTTTTCATGGGAAAATGTCACAGAATACTAACCAAGTTTTTTCATGGGAACACTTTTAAAACTTGGTTACTATTCTACAAAGTTACCCCTTTAAATTAAATTTACTTAACCCGTACAATACACAGATTCTTAAATATATAACTTTTTTATTTTTTAATATATAAAATTACATTGATTCAACTCATATAATAAACAAGATATATTGTTTTATTATTTAGTATATAAAATTACATTTATTCAACCCATGTAATAAACGAGGTTTTTAAAGATATATTTTTTTTATTTGGTATATAAAATTACATTTATTTAATCCGTGTATTACATGAGGTTCTAACCTAGTAAGAAATAAAAAAATGTTAGGATTTGTTTGATAAATTTTTCAAAACTTTAAAGTATTTGTTATACTAACGGTTTCGGCTTCAACTTGTTATTCTTTTTGTTTTTTTTGTCAAACATACCTTTACGAGCAATAATTAAAAGCTAGATAACATCCATGCTTCAGTTATTTGAAAGCCCTAGATCAACTTGCATAAGGTTCTTAAAGTCAACAAAAATCTTTTCTTCCTTTTTTACAAAGTCTTCATTGCTGACACTTGGGTGGGGGTAAATCTTTAAAGGAAAGATCACCCAAGATTGTTGAATGGCTTTCAGGGCCATTCTTGGTTAAACCTACAAAGGAGGATCACCCACCATTGTTAAATGGGTTCTAGGTCATTCTTGGGCTATGGGTTGTGAAAGCCTCTCTATTTTCAGATTTGGGATTTTTTTTTTCAATGGGACCAACTTGATCACAAAATTTCCAAAATAGATATCTTTATTAGCCTTTTCAAACAAGTTAAACCAATCAGAACGCATCAAGTTGGCTCTGCCGGCTGAAACGTCTAGTTAGACGACGGGTATTGGTTTTTTTCGTGCCTTTTTTTGTTTGGTTGGCGGCCAATGGCTTTTTTTAAATAAATCAGATGATTAAATTACCTATCATTTAACAAATAGTCAACTGTTACTAATCAGATAATTTAAAATTATACAGTATTATTTAATAAGTATTCTGATAAATTAAGACCATGAGTAGTGGTTTGGCAAACCACATGGTCTTTTTTGACATGTGATGTTTATATCATTTTAAGCAAACCATTAGGTGGAAAAAAATATTTGATTGGTTAAACCAAAACCTAAACAATCACAACAACTCTCTCTATCAAGCTTGTGGCCATAACCACATGGGAAGCCCAAAATGTGAGAACCACATTAAGGGGAGCGGTATTCCCTTGCATGTCTAATATGTATATAATGTTAAGTTGAATTGGCTTAATAGTCAAATTGGACTAGATCTTATTTGTTTAGTTTGGGCTTGAAATATCCAACTCTTTTTTTTTTTTTTTTCCTAAATGGGCTTAATGATCTTAATTAATAGTTTTATATATGAATCTATTTTTTTTACAAATCTATTTTTTTTTTCACATATCTATTTTACTTTTCTTTGATTTGCATGGTCTAATAGATGTAAATACAAGGATTACTTTTCTCTATTTATATGAATCTATTTCTTTTTCACATATCTACATGGGCGGACCTAATGCTTTATCCGCCGTAGCACGGGCTACGGCTCAAGTGCGTATTCGTAGTGAATACCCCTAACCAACCCAAACTTGTAGAATAAAGGAGTCCGATTGAAACAGGGGCCCAATTGCCAAAATAATTAATAATAATGATTGAAATTGTGGCCCAATTAGTTAGCTACTTGTTTTACTTTATGTGTTGTTGTTTTTTTTTTATATTGTGTCATTGCACGGTAAAAAAAAATTGGGATACCCCTGAGTTAATGGGCTAGTTCCGCCACTGCATATCTATTTAACTTTTTTTAAAGATTAGCTCAAATGACAAGAGAAAAGTTCACTACAACCAACAAACTAGACATTCCCTTGTATTTTACAAACCAACATATTGTTAGAAGGCTATAAGTAATCATTTGATAATTTGTATGACTTTCACATATTTTATCTTTTATTTTTATATTTATATATTTTTGTAGGAAAGTATATATTAATATTATAAGGATAGAACTGAGCGTCAAATATGTATATGACATTGATAATAGGCAATTTTAAAAGCAACGTACAGAAATGTCATAAAAATATATATGGTTTTTGTAATCGTATTCCCATGCTCACACTTTCTATAAATAGCATACATGCATGTTGCATTCAAAATTCATCTCCCACCAAAATTTGCAGCTATAACAAATATGACTTCTAAGCTTGGCATATTATTTTGTGTCCATGTAATTGTATTTATGACGCAATTTCTAGCTGTTATTGTCATTGGTGAACCACAAGTCCCATGTTACTTCATATTTGGTGACTCTCTAGTTGATAGTGGCAATAATAATAACCTTGTGACAACAGAAAAAGCCAACTACCCGCCATTTGGGATTGATTTTCCACAAGGTGTGACTGGCAGATTCGCCAATGGTCTTACCTCTGCGGATATCATCGGTCTCTCTCTGATAATTAACATTTTTTTACTAAGTGTTGTCATGTTATACAGTTATAGATTATATGTTATGAACTACAACTCATTTCTATTATCCTTGTTGCGACAACAATTAATTATTTATTTCATGGTAAATATTAAAAATCATATGATTGGCCAGACATATGTTTTTATGTTGATGTTATGTTTTTAGTGTCTATGTTTTCTTTATTAATAGATGATACAAAAACATGCATTTTTAAAAGCATATGTGTATCATACATATGTGTATGGAGATATTTTTTCTTTAAAAAAGGATGGTAACAATACTACATTAAGTAACAACATCAGTTGCTTGATTTCCAGGTCAGCTTTTAGGTTTTCCTGAGTTCATTTCCCCTTATGCTACCGCTACCGATGAAGAGATAAGTAGTGGCGTAAATTACGGTAGTGGTGGCGCTGGTATAAGACCGGAATCAGGAAGAAATCTGGTAAACATAAGCAGTCCTAAAAACATCTAATGCGCGTATAAGTGTTATGTTTATGCCATTTGTTCGTGTTTATCTTTATTGCAGGGTGGTCGAATCAACTTTGATAGGCAACTACTTAATCATGCAACAATAATCTCAAGGCTTTCGCTCTTGCAACGCAACAGGACATTTACAAGTGAATACACAAAAAGGTGCATATACTTGGTAAATATAGGAAGCAACGATTATGTCAACAACTACTTGATGCCCAACAACTACCCCACAGGCCGCATATACACCCCCGATCAGTATGCAACAATCCTCATTCATCAATACTCCAAAAAACTAACGGTAAATATTATGTTCTTGAGTTCTTCCTAATTTTCAAGGGTCATTTTGTTTTCTTTTTGTAATATCTAATTGAGTTATGTTATAATTAACTTTTTGTCAACTAAAAGCCCAGAATTTATTTCTATTCATATGACAGACTTTATACAAATTGGGAGCTAGGAAAATTGTTGTGTTTGGTTTGGGTCCGATAGGGTGCGCCCCCACTGTGATAGCAATGTTTGGCACTAATGGGAAATCATGTGTTGAGTCGATTAATAATATCACTAAGCTGTTTAACGACAAGCTAAGGCCTCTTGTTGATGATCTTAACAATGGTTTATCTGATGCAAGGTTCACTTTCGTCAACTTTTCAGGCATTGCTGCAACTTCAGAAGGTAAAGTACTAAACAAATTTCAATGTACAGTGATTTGTTTTAAATAAATTATGTTTCTCTTTTTGCTTATTTTCATGTTGGAAACTTTACTCCCTAATAATGCGCTATTTTTTTTTTCGTTTGCTAGCGTTGCCAAACGTTCCTTGTTGTCAAATACAGTCCAGTGGACTATGTGTTCCAAATTCAATCCCTTGCCCTGATAGGGCTTCAACTGCTTGGTATGACGGTTTTCATCCCTCAGAAATTGCGAACAGAGTCCTCGCTTCAAGATCATATACCGCACTCTCCCCTATGGACGCGTCTCCTTATGATATTAGTAGTTTGGCTCGACTTTAATATATGAGAAATTGAATTAACAGAATGTTGTTTTATGATTCTTCTTATGGCAGATAAACAAGAAATAATAATGACAATATTAATAAAGATTATATTATGTATTTTTGTTTCCATTTAAGTCTTAAGACATCCATAAACAAAGTTATAATAGTAACATTCACGTAACCAACTTTTCTCAATTACTCGTAGGTGATGTTACTAAAATGAGCCACCAAAATTTGCAACCCACAAAACGGTTTTGCAACATTAGTGACTAAAGTGAATCTGTGCAAAATTAAGGACCGAAAACAAATATTGATACTTATAAAAAAGCAAAGTAAAATGATTCGATCTTGTAGAATATTGATACTTAAAAAAATGGGGTGTATCTATTCACACACCCATTTGGCTATTGGCACACTAAAAAGGTGTTTTTTTGTCCTATATGCACACCCTGCAGTGTCGAGCTGTGGCTAAAGCGCGGCGTTTTGGTCCGGTTAACCAGAAAAAGACTGACGGATGTCTGACGGGTCTGTTGACCGGACCAAAACGCCGAGCTTTGGCCGCGTTTTGGTCCTGTCAACCAGACAAAAGACTGACTGGGTGTCAGTCTTTTGTCTGGTTAACGCGGCCAAAGCTCGGCGTTTTGGTCTGGTCAACAGACCCGTCAGACACCCGTCAGTCTTTGTCTGGTTGACCGGACCAAAACGCCGTGCTTTGGCCACAGCTCGACACTAGGGCTGTCAATTGGGTACCTGTTAAGACACGATTAGACCTGTTTGACTGAAAAATACACCCTTTGACTTTTTTAATTTTTAAAATAATTAAAAATACAATGTTAGGGTCTATCATTTATTCATCTTTGTACATAAAACTGTTTTATAAACATGAGGTAGAAAGTAATTAAACGAGTCGTAATCATATTTGAAACTTATGTTGTGCGCACCGTCAGAAACCTGTTAAGACACGATTTGCCAGCCTTACTCGACACTGCAGGGTATGCATATAAGACAAGAAACACCTTTTTGGGTGTGGCTATCTACACACTTGGTGTGTAGATAGTTTGGGCCAAAAAATGGTCTCAAAGCTGGCTACCGAAAATGATCCGCCTCATAGAAAGGGTCATATATTATAATAATTAAATATAAAAATAAATTCCAGTTGCAAATAGGGCGTTAACTATCGTAATAAAAAATAAAATAAATTTCGGCCTCAAAAAAGGTTGAAAGAAATGGGTTTCAAATATATATATATATATATATATATATATAGGGTGGGGTTCTAGAGTGAACACTAATGTATTTGCGAACTGAATGAACAAATCTTGGCCATTGATTTACACACGTGGATGGCTAGGATTTCATCATCAAATCGTGAAATACACTAGTGTATTTCATCATCAAATCCTGGCCATTGATCTACACACATGTATGGTCAGGATTAGTTCGCTCAGTTTGCAAACTACACTAGTGTTCACTCTTGAACCTAATCCTATATGTATATATATATATATATATATATATATATATATATAGAGGCCGGTTATCATACAAATGCCCTTATCGTACATTACGTACGCTACAATCTCAGCCGTCAGATCATCTTCCCGCATTTTAAAATCGCATGTTGTTTTTTTTATAACAATTTCGCATGTGATAATTTTTGATGAATTCGCATGTTGTTTTTTTGTACCAATTTCGCATGTGATATTTTTGATGAAATAGCATGTTGTTTTTTTTATAACAATTTCGCATGTGATAATTTTTGATGAATTAGCATGTTGTTTTTTTGTATCAATTACGCATGTGATAATTTTGATGAAATAGCATGTTGTTTTTTTGTAACAATTTCGCATGTGGTACAAAAAACACCATGCGACTTCAATGCGGGAAGATGATCAGACGGCTGAGATTGTAGCGTACGTAATGTACGATAAGGAGATTTGTATCCTACCCTTTACCTATATATAGGGTTAGTATCTATAGAAAACAAACTTTAATTTAGAAAACCCGGGAAACTCTAACCTCCCGATGTTTTTTTTTTTAAAAAAAAATATACACATGTTATATACATGTTTTTAAGGTATTTGGGCCAAAAAAATCAAAAAAGCGCCGAGTAGATATTTTTAAAAAAAATAAACAAGTTTTGGTGTAACACGTGTTACATTCATCTGACATATTTGTAACACGTGTTACACCAAAACTTGTTTATTTTTTTTTTAAAATATCTACTCGGCGCTTTTTTGATTTTTTTGGCCCAAATACCTTAAAAACATGTATATAACATGTGTATATATTTTTTTTTTTTTTAAAACATCGGGAGGTTAGAGTTTCCCGGGTTTTCTAAATTAAAGTGGGTTTTCTATTTATCTTTAGCCTATATATATATATATAGGGAGGGGCTCATGCGAGAACTCCATTTATTGCGAGAACCAATGTGAACACAACCTAAAATAGCTAAAAAAAACCTAAACCCCCCCACCCCCCCCCCCCCCAAAAAAAAAAAAACCTACCCCCCCCCCCCCACGAAGCTAAAATGCTAAAAACTAAACCCCAAAAAAACCTAAAAAAATCTAAAAAAATAAAAAAAAAAATCTAAAATTTTTTTTTAATATTTTTTATGCTCAAATCACTACTTTTAGTGGCCAAAATTTTTTTTTTAATTTTTTCTTTTTCTTCGAAAAGTAGCGGTTTTTATATAAAAAAAATAAAAAAAAAATTGTGTGATTTTTAGCTATTTTTAAGCATTTTTGGTTGTGTTCACATTGGTTCTAGCGGTTCTCGCAATAAGAGGTGGTTCTCGCATGATCTTCTCCCTATATATATATATATATACCCTATACTAGCAAAACAATTACCGGGGATAAATCCAAAAACTGAATTATTGGTTAGGAAAAACTTACAGTATATTGATTGTGAACTTAATCATATTAAGTTATTGTAGTGTCATATTATTTTATTGGTTATCATTATTAATGAAGATTTATTAGATTAGAATATACTATTTAGAATGAGTGTAAATATGAAAAATTGTTTTGAAGTCGCAAACATTATGAAAAGTTGCATAAAATTGATCTTTGATAGTGAATGAAGTTCAGTGGTAAGAATTATATTTGATACCAAATTTGTTCATCATTAGCAACTTTATTTATTAGTTTCAAATTTGTTGTTTAGCAGGAACTTTGTTCATCAGTATCAAATTTGGTCATCAGTACCACAACTATTCTTCCATACCAACTAAAGCAGTAGCAACGAAAATTGATGTAACCGCAAGTGGTTGAAAGTTATGGCAGTTATCACCGCCAACTATCATGTCGTTTGATAAAAGGTTACGATGGTTCATACTTCATATATCCCAATAAAAGCCTTAAAAGGGACTCAATTTGGTATGCTTTTATATTTCGAAATCACACGAATTATGGTATGGCTCTTGCAAAAATTTACATACTTGTTCTTGAGACATTTGTCTTTCCGATTAAAGAATTCTAAAGTAGCACCAAGATAACATGAGTCTAAAAGTGACTTAAAATTCAAAGGTTTGCAGACAAACTCCAAACCAAAAAACACTAACATATATTATGAAGGCTTGCTTTTTGATAGATTGATGATTGATCTCTTGTTTATCGGAGCCACTGACAGACCCATGATTTTTTTTCAGGAATATTTGATTTTAATAATCTCAACTATTTGTTGTTGGCCATCAACAGTCCTAACTTAAAAAATAACCAGTGGCAGTCCCAACTATAAACATATTGGTCTCCAATGGACCCTGACTAACAGAACTCTAACGTCGTTAGTCTCTGATTGCCGGAAAAACGTTTTTGGCCGGAAAACTCATTTTTGGCCAGAAAACTCAACATTTTCGTCACAAACCTCTTTGTAATCTTATTACGGACCTTTAGAAACATTTTTCTAGTAAAAACTCCAATTATTGAAGTCGCCGGAAGACTTATTTTTCGCCGGAAAACTTATTTTTGCCCCGGAAAACTCAACTTTTTGGGCAGAAAACTCAACATTTTCGTCCCAACCCACTTTGTAACCTTAGATAGGACTTTTAGGAACCTTGTTCTGGCCAAAAACGTTTTTCCGGCGACCGGAGATTAACGATGTTAGGGTCCTGTTAGTCAAGGTCCATTATGTATCTCTAATGATGATTTGAAATTCAATTGGAGTTCATCTTTATAGGGATAGACAACCAGCCCGAAAAGTTCCAGACAACATGAAAAAAAAAGGAATATTGGATTTTAATAATTCTAATTATTCGCTGTTGGCCGATAAAAGTCCCAAGTTTAAAAATAACCACTGGCAGTCCCAACTATTAAAACATATTGGCCTCTAATTAAGAGAAACATTCTTTAACAAGTATTTTTCAATATAACAAATACAATTATTACTCAAGTACGTACACATTAACACATAAATTTCAATAATATGATATATAATCTACATCAAATAATTAATCAAATAAAAAGTATACCTACCTATATTCCAACACTAGTTTATAGATTCGCGTATTATACGAGTTTGTAAAATATAAATGATATAATTATATAATCTTTAAAAAACTTTATATAACTAACGGCCTATGTTAATTAGTAACGTAACTTTATATAAACGAATTTTTATTATCATATGATAATTCACATAACTAACTTGAATTTGTCACCAAAAAAAAAACGGCTCATCTTAATTAGTAACACTGAAAATATCATAATAACCGTGTATTACAAAGGTTGAATATCGAAAAACATGTAATACACAAATTTATATATATATATTATTAATATGAATGAAATTACGTATTACGTTACATATAATAGTGTATAAAAATAATAATATTTTTTTAATCATTGTGTATGTTTTAAATATAACTTTTATCTAAAATAAATCTCTAATTCATTATTAAAGTTGTTCCTTTTCTCTTTATTGATAAAAAGGCCAATTTTATTGGTATGACATAAATTAGATTTGTTATTCTTACAAATAGTTGTTATGCGGATTTAACTAATAAATAGTTATTGTAAAGTTATGATATAAGTTAAAGGTTTGTATATGATAAATAAAATATTTTCATTATTAAAGGTTAATTGATTATGTCATAATGGGTATACATTGAAATTTATATATTTCTTAGCTCTATTAAATTGAAAACATATTTATTAATCATAAATCGGTGTAGCTACAAACCTTAATATTATCTCCCCTATAAAACTTCAAAACGTTAAGTTCTCTCCGTCTATAATTTTAAAGCAGAGTTCAATAAAATTTTTAGTCTTTTTGCAAGATAGTCATCTGGTTAGTTGCTATTTTTTAACAGTTTTATATTTATATGTTAGAAAAATTCATATATCAATTTTATATATAATCTCAGATATGGATGACAACTTTTTTGTAATTTATACTATTTTATTTTAAGAAGTACTAAAATCATAGTTTTTAAAATTATAAATCATTTATATATAATTTTTTAATCATAAATTAGAATTAGATATTAATTATTATATATTATTAATATTAATGAATTAAAGATGAAAATGTCATGTGACATTAATTGGAAATAGGTTAGAGGAGAGAATGCCATGTTGCATTAGATGTAATCTTTTATTAGTATTATTACTAGATATAATCAACTGTTACTAATCAAATAATCTAAAATTCTAAAGTACTGTTTAATAATTAATCAAATAAACTAATATTTAAATGATCCAATTAGTTAAGTTCGCTTGATAGTTAAATCGGCTTAGAAATTATATGTTTAGTTTGGGGTTGAATTAACCATTTTTATATGGGCTTACTCATCTAAATTAATTGTTTTATACGTGTTAATTACTAGTTTATAACTAGTGAGATGGGCACGTGTTGCAGCGACATGGTTCCAAACATCGAAATGTGCAAAAACAGTACTTAGCGATGTTGTACGACACGTAAAGAGAAGCGCATGAAGTTACGTCATAGTAAAATCAGCGTTACGAAACAAGAATTGGATTGGCTTAGAATAAGACAACAAAATGTGTACGACAAGTAAAAAAGCCCATGAAGTTGTGGTGGCTAGATTGTAAAAACTATACACAAAAACACGTTATAAAAATGATCGTTACGAAATAAAATTTATGAATGTATTTTTGTGGCCAAAATAAAAACTCACAAAGATAAATGTAGCTACAACATGTATTTTAGTTTATAAACAACATTGTTGTCGTACGAGCGTTGCGGCGGCCATTGGCGCAGGATAGAAGGGCTTGGGGGGGGTCGCCCAACCCCCCGAACTTCTCGATGCGTAGTGTTATGAATAGTACTTTCGTATAGGTATATAGGTTGTCACCCCCCCGGTTTCGGGAAAATTCGGGGGGGCGTGGCTTCGCCAATGGCGGCGGCGACATCTTAGTTGTTTATAGCTTGCGGCGCGTTATGTGATGTGTTAACCATATAAAAACGCGTATTTCGAAGTATCTGATCTAAAGCATTGCACTTATAAAAGAAAAGGAATCGAATGCGAGTTGGTTCGCTTAGTGAGCATTCCACCTAACCACTACACCAGCCTTAGCTTTGCAATAAGACTTGGCGGCATCAAAACGTACAACAACTCGAATTTATATCGTCAAATGAACACGTATTATATTTGACCCGACTTGTTTTCAAACACAATTTACGTAAAAACATAGAACAACCGAAAGCGTACGCAAAAGGAAGCATGAAAACGTATTATGTTTGATCCGATTGAACACAGTTTACGTTAAAACGTAGACCAACCGAAAGCGTACACAAAAATAAGTATAAAAACGTATTATATTTAACTAGACTTGTTTATGGAAAAAAAATATGTCAAAACGTGAATTTATATTTAAGACTCGTTTAGTGGCTATTTTATCAAAGGAAAAATTACAAGTTTTGTCCTTTATCTTTATAGTACTTTACAGGCGGTGTCCTTTTTTTTCAAATGTTGACAGGCGGTGTCCTTTATAGGGAATTTTGTTACATGTTTTGTCCTTTAGGCTTAACCTAGTTAGATTTTCTTGTTAAATTTTGTCATCCAAGGGTATTTTAGTCTTTTTACCCATTTCTTTAATATTATTTAAAAGAATAAAACAAAATATTTTTAAAAATTATTATTATTATTATTTATCTTTATGGTTCTGCAACCACCACCGTTCACCACCCTGAATCACCACCTGCCATCATCAACCACCACCGGCAAGTTTCCATTTAATCCCCAACCTTCCATGTTTAACCTGGTCAAACACTTTCACAATTTCATCAATCTCCAATTTCCCCCAATTTTCATCAATCTCCAATTTCCCCTACAATTTCGCTGAAATAACCTGGTCAAACACTTTCACAATTTCATCAATCAATATGAATGCTAAGAACTAAACCATACCACATAAAAATCAGATTCTAACATCAACAATAAAGCCTGTAAATGATCACTTTACAGTGAATAAAGCAATCTTTTAAGCAATTTCGCTTCGGGAACATGTCCCCTACATAAAAACATGCAATTGTAGTACAACTGGCTCAAAATTTTGTGAAACCAACATCAATACTATGTATTACAAGTTAAGATTATGGTAACTAACCCTTTCGAGGATGCGGTGGGGCACTATAACTCAAATCTTTGGGTTTAGAAACCTCTTTAGGTGATGAAACATCTTGATTAGAAGTACTAGCACCATAAGATTGTTCATTTGCAACTTTAATCTTTAACTGTTCATCCATATCATCTGATGAACTTCAAGAACACCACCGGTGTTGTTTCGTCTGCGAGGTCAGATCTGTTAATCTTTAATCTTTAACTGTTAATCTTTAACTGTTCATCCCAACGGTGTTGTTTCGTCTGCGAGGTCAGATCTGAGACGGTGTTCACCTACAACGGTGTTCAGGTCAAACATGAGGTCAGTGACGGGTTGTGACGATGTTCACCTGCAACGGGTTGTGGCGATGGTGATTGTGAGCGGTGGTAGCGGGTTGGGCCTGTGGTGGTTGATGGGGATTGTGGGCGGTGGTGGTGCCAGGTGGTGCTTAAGGGTGGTGGACGGCAGATTGTAAGAGAGGGGGAGAGGGTGAGTGGTGATGAAGAAGATGAAAGGGATCCCTATATATAATGTTTTTCTATTTTTTATTTTAATAATAATAATAATAACAATAATAATAAAGAGGTAAAAAGACTAAAATACCCTTGGGTAATCAGATTTAACAAAAAAATCTAACTGGGTTAGGCTTAAAGGACAAAACTTGCAACAAAATTCCCTATAAAGGACACCGCCTGTCAACATTTGAAAAAAAGGACACCGCATGTAAAGTACTATAAAGATAAAGGACAAAACTTGTAATTTTTCAAAAGTTTAGGGGTTGTTTTGTCTTTTTGTTAAGGGTTGTTTTTGTTAAGTTTAGAACTTTAGGGTGGTGTTTTAGTCTCACCGAACTTTTGTTTTAAGATATATATTACTAGTATATAGTAGAGGTAGGTGTTAAAATTATTTCTATACCTAAATTCTAGTATCTTGTTGTTTGCTAATGACATAAGTTTAAATAATACCCAAGTTATAATTGTGTTTATTAAATTTTTTTGTCAAGTTATCAAATCCACCTTGATCTATATGCATATCCCTCGTTTAGGCCATTTCTTTATTCAGCAACTTAATGTAAAAAATACTATTCAACATTGGTTCATTCATAAGACCAAGTTTATCAACACTCAGGTTTCGTGGATCCACAATATTATGTGTCACCAACTAAAGTTGTTGTATGAGCTGAAATAGGTACTTGTGCAGTGTGCTTGATACAAATACTTTATTTCATATGCCAATAAAACTGGTTTTCATGCATTTCAGCAAATCTACAAACACAGTGATAACTCTTGATACCACATTTTTATTGATCATCTCATCCTATGTGAAATTCTCATTGTAGTCTTGTACACATCGTTTGACAGGGTCAGAGCCGTTCCTACGTTTTCAGAGGCCCTAAGCAAACTACAAAGTGGAGGCCCAATTTTGTTGTTGACTAACATTAGAGGTGCAATAATCGGGTTTTTTTAAAACCCAATTTCGGGAACAAAACCGTGTTTCGGTATGATCGGGTATTAGAAAATCGGGTTTTTAGATACCTAGACATTAATACCCTATTTTCTATTTTTTACACAATATAAATCCATTTTGTTTTTTAATTTGCTTTATATTTGATAAAAATACTTGAAATAATTACAGTATGACAACTTTATTTAATTAATATATCTCAGTCTTTCGTTTAATGTCACTAGAAGGATGCGCCAAAAGGAAAAAAAAAATTGCTTATGAGTCTTTCGTTTATTGTCACCAAAAGGATGCACCAAAAGGAAAAAAAATATTTTGCTTCTGAGATTCGAGCTAGGGTCTTTACAAGACTAGGGCAGGACTAATACCACTACACTAGCAAAGTTAATAGATCTATAAAATCAAAACAATTGTATATTATATATCATTTTTATATTAAATGGAGGCGCTAAAAGTTTGGAGGCCCTAGGCCCAAGCCTAGATTTTGATATGCATTGGGCCGGCCCTGGACAGGGTTTTTATAATCGACTTTACTAGTCCATCAATCATTGGCCGATCTTTGTATTGATCACACTCTCATCGAGGCTCCTCAATATCGTATTTTTTTCTCATCAAAACATATATTTTTTTTTGTATGTGGTCCACACAAATTCTTGTATATGCATGATACTCGAGGCCACATTTTAGTGCTCGCTTGCATCGTCTGCTATGCGTGTGATAGTTAGATCCTTATTTGTATAGTTATACTGCTCCTGAAAACAAGTGTTGTTGCCTATTCTAATGTGGACGGGGAAGATGCCTTGATATCGGTGTTTCGACCGCTGTTTTCTGTGATCCTGCCATATATGCTTGATTTCTTGGCCTTTAGAAAACAAATCATTTTCCACTTGAGCATCAAAGCCAAATATTGTAGAGTTGCCGATGCCATTGTTCAAATGTGTTAGCATGTACTCTCGTGCTCTTAACTTTTGATGATTTGTAATCATGTTAATACATATTGGCAAAGGTAAAACCTTTATATACTTTGGGAGTGGAAGGTCTTTGGTTCGAGTCCCACATACGATAGGAACAAAAGAAATTTGCCGTTAAAACAAATACGTATTGGGGTTATGAACTTGTACATTAGCCCACTATGTTTAATTAATTTATCGCTTCGATAGCCCACATGTATTTATATATATATTTTATTATTTAATGAATGAGCAATTTATGAAAATACCAATTTTAATGTGTAAATGAACAAAGCACATAACTAATTTGAAATTGTTATTTTGGTTATGTTTTATGGAAATGTAAAGGAACAAAGCGCATAACTAATTTGAAATGATTATTTTGGTTATGTTTTATGGAATATTATGTAGCACTACATTATTATACATAATTATCTTATCCCGTGTTAGAAATGTGTCAAATAACGGATTCACGAACATCGCTCTTGACATTAGGTTAGAGACAAGTGATTTGTGGGCCAAATCGTTAACCATCAATAAAAATTATATATGAAGTAGTATGATTTTTATTGATAGAATCAATCATCACAACTTGAATTTAGACCTACATCCATAATTCTATACATACTCATTAGGTCCATCCTGACTATATAGGAAAGCTCATCCTAGGGTTGATGACTCGCAAATGGACACAAATTTTCAAATGATGAATCTTGAAAAGTAACTGTAATGTAATACATAGTTGCTTTATTATTATTACTATTACTATTACTATTACTATTGTTGTTATTGTTTTTATTATTATTATTATTATTATTGTTATTATTTATGTTACATTTTTTAATTCACGGTTTCAACCCTTATATTGAAAATAATATACATTTTTAACCAATTAATTTTCTTTAAATTTGTTTTTTTTTCATTAACTTGCAACCATATTTATTTAATTGAATACGCAGATGTGTTTAATTTTTTATCCATATTTCGCTCAAAATGTTGTTCACAATGCAATTGTATTTAACATATATTGCTTTCTTTTGGTATCGTATGATATACTAGTGTCGGTACCCTGACAAACCAACCGACTCCTATCGAACATCTATTCCGGTATAGATATAATCGGAGGCGGTAATTATTTTTATGGTTTTCGATCACTATAAAACACATATGGACATCTTTTTGGGCATATCGCTAAACCATAAGTAATATAAAGATACCGACGTATGTCCCACAAGTTTTAAGTTAATATCTTATTGCCACATCTTGAAGAAGATAAAAAAAAGGATAACAGAATATGGGCAGCGCCTGGCCGTCATGGGAGAGTTCGAGTGTTGTGGGATAGGGTCGTTAAAAAAAAAGTGTTGTGGGATAGTATAGGTGGGTACACCAATCATTTACGCGCGTGGTGACTTCAGAACTCTCTTATTTCTACGGGGCCTTTCTTAATTTATAAGGCCGGAGGGTATGGGGGCGCTACCTCCGCCATGTCACCATCTATGGCGCCGGTGAGGCGCCACCACCCATACCCAGACATTTAAGGAGGGGGCGTCATTGTTGTGGCTTCAACATGGTAGCGGGCGTTTTCGTTTGATTGAGGTAAAGGATTGGTTAAAGGAGGGGGGCGCTATAGCTTGAAGGGGCTTTATCTCACACCCTGCAAGTTAAGGGGAGAGGCCTTAAAGCAGGGGCGTAGGTTACTAGGTGCCCCGGGGTGCACCCGTCCCCTCCAATGTTTTGGTTATAAGTGTATAATTTTCGATTTTTTGTCCGAAAATTTTAAAATTATATGGGATCGCTCCTCTAATTATTTTAGCTAAATATTTATACAATATATAAATCAAAGTAAAGTTTGTTATCACTTTAAATCTTAAAGGTCGTCGGACCGAGTTGTAATTCTTCGTCCAGATTTCATTTATCTCGTACCATTATATATATATATATATATATATATATTGGTCTATTGTTTGTTAAACAATATTTAGTTTTTTTATATGTAAGAACGGTTCCTTTGAATTAATGAATTTTTTTTTAATTTTATTTGAAACTATTATTATTTGACCCGACCCGAATCAAATAGCTGGCCCGACCCGAAACATAACGATAGTTAAAACAAATTTGGGTCCCCTGACTTTACGCCCTGTGAAACTTTTGGTTGAGCTCTGTCACTGCCTTAAAGCCCCTATGTGACGTGACGTTGACGTGACGTTGATAAAGCACCTCCCATACCCTCCAGCCTAATAGAAAAACACTACTTAAGAATTCTCTTATTTCTCCATCGTCTTTTTTTAATTTCTAATAGAAAAACGCAACTTAATAAATGTAAGATTTAAATTTAGTAAGTATAATATTTAAAAAAATCCAAGAGTTGTAATACATTTGTTGAGGAACGCATTTTCACGTCAACTTTGCGTGAATAAGACTACTCGTTGTGGCTCACTTGACAATCCAGATTTATCCTCTAATATTGCGACACATGGCGCTAAGTAAACGTTTACTCATCACTTTGCCTACTCGCGCCTCCCCTCACTTAAGCCTGTTGTGGTTATCTCTGCTCGCCCAAGCTACTACACCCCGAAAACAGCCATTCGCCTAAGCGACCAAGCTCACCTTTTAGCGCTCGCGCCCCCACTCGCAGCACCCCATTGTGGTGCTCGTGAGCCACATAGACGACGACGTGGCTCATGCCACCCTGCTCGCAGTTAGGGATGGCAAAAAAGCCCAAGCCCGAAGGGTATACCCGAAACCCGAAACATATGGGCCGGGTATACCCGAAGCCCAATGGGTATGGGCCGGGTACGGGCTTAAAAAAAGAAAAAAATTCAGGTACGGGTATGGGATTTAGTGATACCCACCCGATACCCGGCCCATTTACCCGAATAATATCTGAAAGTATTTTTTTATAGATTTCCATATATATATAAACTTAGTACATGTACTTATTACCTTGTCTATAGTCATATGTGTATATGTATTTGGCAGGTGTGTATTGAACATATAACTTATTTTTGAACATGTATATTGGATATGGAAGCTATCACCCTTTATTATGTGGATGTTTATGCAATTAAGTGGTCCGGATAAAATTACTTAATTAAGTAATCGTTTTGATTTAATTTGACATATGTAGTCTGAATATGATATATAAGTTATTAATCATATTTTCATTTTTTATTGTCCCAAAAATAGTAAATTATATAAACATCAAAGTAAAAATTGCACATTTGTCCCAACGGGTATTTTTAAGAAATTAACGGGTATACCCGATACCCGTGGGTATGCCCGATACCCGATAGGTAATTACCCGATAAATGCCCGACGGGTAACGGGCCGGGTATGGGACAAAGAATTACGACCGGGTACGGGCGTGGGATTACCAATACCCGACCCAAGCCCGGCCCATTGCCATTCCTACTCGCAGTCCACAACATGCAATGTAAAATTTGTTAGGTTTCTGATTGATGTATCTTGTTTTACAACATAAAGTTTAAAGTACACTACATATTTCTAACACAGGTATGGGAACAAATACAAACTCTTATGTTTGTAAGAACCATAAGAACCAATATATAAATAACAAGAGTTCTTCAATTGAAAATTAGTTTAGGGGTAATTTAGACCTTTTAACAATACTTCTTTATAACTAACTGAAATTAATTATCAAAATATCCCTAAATCCACCAGATTAATTCAAACCAAAATTTGAATTTTGTAACATATCCAGATCAAACTAACCTGCAGGAACCACCAACAAAAAAAAACATAAGCACACCCACATAAACGACATTAGCACAATCATAAAAGGAACTTCCAATATTAGCACTCTCGTTTCAATAAAAAAAGAAACTTCCATTATCAACGACCTTAGCACAATCAAAAAACGACATTAGCATAACATAAGACCATCCACATTATCAGCATTCTCGTTTCAATCAAAAAAGGAACTTTCATTATCAACGACATTAGCACAATCAAAAAACGACTTTAGCACAATCAAATAACGACATTAGCACTTTCTTAACACCACCGTTTGGGCATCCGACGGTAACACCAACATAAGCAACATTAGCACAATAATAAAACGACCTTCCAACGAATTTATTTCTAAATAGGCTCCCAATAACAACACAAAAGGAAAAAAATAACAACAGATACTATAACATAATAACTAGCACAATTTCATTTTTTAAATTTTATAAACAACACATATTGTTCTATACTAGCACAATTTCATTTTTTAAATTTTATAAACAACACATACTACTACATACTAACACAATTTCATGTTATTTTAATTTTATAAACACATATTGTTACATACTAGCACAATTTCATAACTATTACATAACTATCACAATTCATTTTTTTTTATTTTATAAACAACACATACCGTTACATACTAGCACAATTTCATGTTTTTGTTTTAATTTTGTAAATAACACATACTATTACATAACTGGTAAAAAACAAATTTATTTATAAATAGGCTCCCAATAACAACACATAAGAATTACATAATAAAATAAGAACTTACGTTAGATTTAAAATCAACACAATACATTTTCTTATTAGCACATTGGAACGACATAACTAGCACATTTATAAAATAACTTTTTGTAACTTTTTTAAAAGTCATTTTTATAAATAAGAAAAAGTATAGCAATATGTTACTTGATGCGTGTGAAGTGTTATATATATTTATTAGGTGTATATTTTAAGCCCCTTTAACACTTTTTTAGTCAAGTTTTAAATTTATAAAACACGATATTTACTAACACTAAACACACATATGGGCAAGTGCACCCATCGTGAGCGTAGTATAGTGTTGGTAAGATACCGAGGTCGTCCAAGGACACAAGAGCTTTTAGTACCGGTTTATCCTCAACGTCTAATCAAATCAAAAGTTTAGAAAAATGTTTTAAGCTAAGAAAAATAAAAACTAACTAAAATGCTGAAAAAATAAAAATAAAAGAAAAAACAGATAGACAAGATGAATCACTTGGCTCCGACTCGTGTATAGTGTAACCTTTGATTATTTCCGCACTTTTGCACTTATTTAAGATATTATCTTAGTTATTGTAGTAGGCCCCTCTTTTGAAGGTGACGTTACCCTCAACCCAGTAGTTTGAGTCAGCAAAGATACAATCCTAAAGGGTCGGATTATTGAAAGATAATTAATTAAGTTATTAATGCAAATTATGGTAGGCCCCTCTTTTAGAGGTGACGTTACCCTCGACTAAGTAGTCTGAGTCAGCAGGGATACAGTCCTAAATAGCCGGGTTATAGTATTAATAGTAGTTAACTTATGAGGGGATCAAAGAGTTTGGACCCCCGTCATCCAATACCGTTAAGTATTGAAGGAGGTCCTACTAAATTTGACCCAGGTCCATTGCAGGACCTCTAAACGCTGAACAATGGCAAGACCTTTACCAAACCGTTCTCTTAACCCCCGACCAGGTAGCCAACATACCTCCATATAGACCGTGGAGATATGAATGGTGAAAATCTTTTATTTTATATAGACAGTAAAATAATGCTAAGACACCACGGACAAACGCTAAGGAAAGATCACCTTCAACATAAGCAACTAGTTATTAAAGTCATTAATACAAAACCAAATTAAAAGTGCGAAAATATTAGAAATAAAAAGTATTACACTAGACACTTGTCTTCACCAAGTGATGTAAGAGACTTAGGCAAACATGGCCTTGATTGTCAAGAACTCTTACGATCAATCTTGGATCCCGAGACGACTCACACACTCTATGATGGACAATGGATGATGGTGTTATGGTGGTGGTGGGTGGTGGGTGAAGTGTGAGAGAGGTGGTGTGCCAAGGGATGGTTTGAGCTTGAGCCAAGCACTCCTATTTATAGGCTAAACAGGGCACGGCCCCGTGTCCACGTCCTTCTCTTTCTTCATTTAATGCAGCTTGTCTTATTAGTTGACCACGCCCCCGTGTCCGCTGAGCACGACCCCGTGTGCAGAAGAATCTTTGTACTATGAAGATTTGCCTGGATTGTGCGAATCTTATAGTTGACCACGGCCCCGTGTCCGCTGAGCATGGCCCCGTGGTGGGCAATAGAAGCTTCAACACTTTGTCTTTTCTGCTGACACTTGGGCACGCCCCCGTGCTGGCTGAGCACGGGGTGTGTTCAGTCTCCTGTCTTTTTGTTTTGCTTGGGAAGATGCTGTCGTGGGGTCGGGCATATCACGTCTTGTTCCTTTTCTTGTATTTATGTTAGATTTTGATGTCTTTTTGCTTCTTTTGTTAATTTGAGCTCATTTAATCCTGAAAATACAAAAGAAAGACAAAAGCATACTTTTTCCAACATTAGAACTAAAAAAGGGTTAGTTTTATGCCACAATTGATGAAATTTATATGTTGCATTTTGAACACATCAGTACTCATATTAAAGATAAAAAAATTCTTGATTTTATGGTATAATTTTTTTTCAAAATTAATAAAATATATAAAAGTTATTTTAGTTTAAAAAACTTGATGGATTAGTGTTTTATGGGAAATGACTAAATGACTAAAATACCCCTAACTTGATAGTAATTATTAATTATATGGTTTTATTTTTAATCAATATCAACCCTTGATTTGGACTATCATTGGCTCAGATATGTTCGTACAGTTCTTACAGTTAGCACTGTTTGTACAGGATCCCAACTCTTGTTACACAACCGTTTATGTTTCTATTTATTGATTTATTTGTCTTTTGTTACATTTATTTTTATTATTAAATTTATTATTATTCTGTAGACCACATCTGTAGACATCTGTAGCAGAAAAGGTAGACCAAAATTGTGCAGTGTGCAAGAAGAAGACTGTTTTTTAACTTCTGCAAGCTACTAGAGAAGTATGCTTGGCTGGTCACTGTTGATGTTGGCTGGTCGCTGTTGATGTCGGGTGGCAATGAGGAGGGAGAGGCGGTGAAGAGGGTGGTGGCGAAGAGGGTGGCGGCTAGGAGTTCGGGCGGCGATGATGAGGTCGACTGGATGAGGGAGAGGTGGTGAAGAGGTGGATGGTGGGAGGGAGGAGAGGTGATAGAGTTTGTTAAACACTGTGTTTTGATATTAGGGCAAGGAAAGAGATTAGAAGAGACAATCCCACATTTGCACCAAAAAGAGGGCGCGCAAAGATTTTTTAATGAATTGTTTTCAAAAAACAAACAGTTTGCAAAACCAAATGTCTGCGCGTGGTTTGCGAACGCAGACATAAGAGGACAAAAAGAGAGTAAAAACAAACACCTTCTTAGATAACCGCGCTTCATTTGTTTGTACTATAACAATTTATTATGCAACCATCCAAAATTACCACTACAAAATTACTTGTAACTATCACTATACAAGGTACTCATTTTCGGTTGACAAGATATTGACACTTTATGTGGACGTTTTATCATAAGATACAATTTTTTTGAACGACCAACAAAACATTTATTAGTGTCGGAAACAATTTTGGGAAACTCACAAATGGTAAATTAATTAGAACCACCGATTCTAACAATAAAACATGTGAAATTCTTACTTTACATCACATGAGCACACACATGGAAGTTACCACTACCATACATGAAGGAATCAAAACCTTAGTCCGTCACTAAGTACTTTGTTACCGAGGGGAGAAGGTATGGGAGCAGCAATAGTTAGGGGCGGTAAGTAGCAGGAGATTCGGGAACATTACTCGTCAGTATCAAACATTGGCCTGGCTAGGGCCGTTGTACAACGACTATATAGGCATATTGTCGTTAAAATTTGAAATTATCCGGAGCCATTGCTTTAACATGTATAAAGGTATCTTCGTTGAAATTTGACAGTTGAAATATTTTTTTTTTGTATAAATCAAACGGAACTTTTTTTTTTTTGGTAAAGGGTTACCCCGGTGATTTTAAAAACGGAACTTTATTAGACACTTGAAACAATTGGCAAACAAATTTTATGATTTATAATTTAAAACTACCAACTTAATTGATACCAGCAAGGGTGAACGGGGCGGATGCGGGGTAAAGGGCGGTGAGCCCCTTCACCGCGCGGGGAACACCGCCGTCGCTCTCCTTCACCGTGCGGGGTGGGTTGAACTCGGTGACTCTTCACCGCTTGCACGATTTGACCGTTGGAGGATCGATATGACCGTTGGAGGGTAACGGCTTCATAGCCGTTTCATTTGAAAAAAAACAAATAAATACATTATAAATAGAGTAAATTACAAGTTTTGTGCTTTATATTTGTCCCAAATTTCAGGCGTTGTCATTTACCTTTAAAGTTGATGACTTTTGTACTTAATGTTTGAAAATGTTGCACGTTATGTCCTTTAGGGCAAACTCAGTTATAATTTTCAGTTAAACTATGTCATGTGCACTGCACATGAGGGTAGCATTGTCTTTTCACATCCTAATTTATAAATGATTTTTAGAAAACAAATACAACATAGCCTATCCTGCAATTTCTCTCTCTAAACACACCCACACTGTTACACCCCAACCGATGGCGGAAACATCGGGGCGTGGCACTGAACGAAACAGATTATCCAGAAGTTTTCATAACAACTATAATTACCAATAAAATTAAAGCAACATGTCCCATACCATGTCATCAAAGATAACATAATTATTACAGACAAAATCTAGTCAAATTGTTTTGTTCCGACAACTCAGATTTCAAATACAGACAATTGTTTATTTGTTTCTAGACCTTTCCTAGCCGCATACGTTAAAGTAAAACTCAATACACATAGTGTAAAGGTGAGCATACAAGTTTGATAATAGCATATAGAGTTCGAAATCGTTTACGCATAACCCGCACGTACACAGTGTGAAATGAAGCACGTAAGTTATCGACATGAACCTATCAATACCAATGACTGTGGGTTGACTGCCCAAGGCAGTTCGTAATACACTCTCACCACTGTGAGCCATGTAACAAATTGTCCTTAACAACCCCCCGAGTGAACAGGTGCTGAGTCCAAACAAATAGTACTATCGTTGCTAAGGCAGGTAGACAGCATTCCATGCGTAAACATAACAAACAAGCATTCATTAAGTCACGTATAACATGCGGTAACGGTTAGCGTTAAAGTATTGTGTAGTATGTTCGATGTGATTTAGTATAAGTAACGTATGTAACACCCAAAAGTGCATAAAGCAAAAAGGGATCGAGTATACTCACAGCGATTGAAGTAAAGGATTGAAGGGAGCGCTTAGAGCGGATAATAGCCTGAACAGTTATCGATAACATAAGCGAGACTTGGTGCGTAAAAAGATGTGAAGTGTCAGTGGGTCGAACAGCAATCCGGTCGGGTGGCCGGTCGTTCGGGTGACAATCCGTTCGGACGGTCATCCGATCGGGTGACTATTCGAGTGGATTGTTACCTCGTTTGGGATGAATGTGTTTGTGTATGATGGCTTGCCTTTTGAAGTTTTCGTCGTAGCATTTTAAAATTAGAGAAGTATCGCTACCTTTCGGGTCGGTCGGTCGAACAGCCGTTCGTTCGGACAGCAATCCGTTTGGTTGAGACTTCTCTTGTTTTGAGAACAAGTTCACAACAGGACGGTCACTCGGTCGGATGGCTATCCGATCGGGTGGCAATTCGCTTGGATTGAACATGTTGCAAAGTTGATTAAGTGTTAAATTTAGAACATCACATGGTCGAGTGACAATCCGGTCAGATGGCAATCCGATCGGATGACAATTCATTCAATGTTCAAACCTCAACTGTTGAAATGAAAGTGTGGGACCCAAGGTGCAATCCGATCGGACGGCAATCCGTCCTAGACAACCTGGTCGTCTTCTTCCTAGGTTGTTTTGGTAGTTTGAAGTTTTTAAGTGCTGAGTGAGGTACCTTGATAACATGCTTTGAACAACGGGACCCCTGACTCGGCTCAAGTGACTCGACCGAACAGGAATCACCCTAGTCCGACCGGTTCACTGTTCGAGTTGGTAGTTCATGTTCAAACCTGAAGTCAATACCTCTTGGATAGATCTGGAACTGATACGACACCAAGAATGGTAGAAGACTAGAACAAGGTCCGAATCTATCGGGTTTGAGTGCATTGAGTGTAAAAGAGTTGAAAGAAAGTTAGAAACCATCTTTCAATCCTTTTCACCATGAAATATGTTTAGATCTATGAAAGATCTTTGTTTATTCATGTGGAAATCATTCAGATCTAAGTTGTTCTTGGTGGATTGAGGCCAAAACATGAAGTTCTTCTGAACACCATGACGACATCATCCTAGAACACCTCAAGCCCAGTGATTTCACGGTTAAAAGTTAAGTTTTGAAAGATAGAAATGTGTAGGAGTGCGTGTAGATTAAGAAAGTACAATATTTAGGTTGAAAACTTACAAGAATCGAAAGGAATCGAGAGAAATGAAGGCTGGAATGAGTTGGTCGAACAAGGAACTGTCACCATCCAAAAATGGTAACAATGGGGGTATTTATAGGGTTTCCCCAAATGGAGAGGGTGGAAATGGTTGGTCGGTCGAGTGACAGCCCGTCCAGGGTGGCCGTTCGGTCGAGTGGTAATCAGATCGGGTGGCACCTGGTGGGTGGCAGCTCGGTCAAGTGGCACCTCGGTCGGATGGCAATCCGACCGGGTGGCAGCTCGATAGGCTGGCCACTCTGTCCGAGTGCATGGCGCGACAAGTTTTGCAGTTTCGATTCTAGCGTAGAGCGTTGCGATGCGGTTTGAGCGGGCGATGCGATAGATTTACTTATCAAATTACTTTTAATCCCAACTACTATATCAACATACAAGCATCCTATTTAACATTCGTTTAGCGCTTGCGATTCGATTGGGATTGCGTTTTCGATTGCGTTTCGATTGATCACCACAACAACAACATAAATAAACATGCACAGGTAACACATAAGGCACACACACGTAAAAAAAACTAACCAGTCACATAGATCGAGTTGCGAGTGCGATAGCGATAAAACGATCAATCATGCGATTAATATGCGATTATTAATAGATACTTCACATAATACAACTAATACGATAATAGAATTAGACTAATTACAAGTCAAGAAGTCAAAACAAGAATTGAGCAAGGAGCCACATATCACAATTAGCAATCTTGTCTCCCTTTGACTTCAATCTTGACTTTGACTTTGACTTTGACTTTCGAAACACGGGGTGTTACAGCCTCCCCTAGTTGAGGGAATTTCGTCCCGAAATTAGGCCGAAGCCGTAACAAACAACTGCGGGTACTTCGCCTTCATGTCGCTTTCGAGTTCCCAAGTGAACTCTGCGCCTCGTTTGCCTTCCCATCGAACCTTCACAATGGGAATGCGTGAGCGTCTGAGCTGCTTGGTTTGGCGGTCCATGATTTCGACAGACTTCTCCACGAAGTGTAGTGTTTCGTTTACTTGGAGGTCTTCTAGAGGTACAACTAAATCATGCTCAGCTAGGCACTTTTGGAGGTTCGACACATGGAAATTCGGGTGGACATTACTAAGTTCCTCCGGTAGTTCGAGTCTGTAGGCGACTTTTCCGATCCTTTCCAGAATCTTAAACGGTCCTACATATCGAGGCGCTAGTTTCCCTTTCTTGCCGAATCTGACTACACCCTTCCAAGGTGATACCTTTAGGAGTACGTAGTCGCCAATGTCAAATTCAAGGGGCTTGCGTCGTCTATCGACGTAACTTTTCTGACGACTCCGAGCTTTCAGCAGATTGCCTCGAATTTGGAGAACTTTGTCAGTCGTTTCTTGCAATAGCTCAGGACCGGTTAATTGTGAGTGCCCGATCTCGTGCCATACAATAGGCGATCGACATTTCCTTCCGTATAAAGCCTCAAATGGTGCAATTTGAATGCTGGAATGATAGCTGTTGTTATACGAAAATTCGACTAAAAGTAAGTATGCGTCCCAATTACCACCGAAATCTATGACACATGAACGGAGCATGTCTTCAAGGGTACGAATCGTTCTTTCAGTCTGACCGTCGGTTTGGGGATGAAATGCGGTACTTAGATTGAGCGTAGTACCGAGAGCCGTTTGAAACGTTTCCCATAGACGCGAGGTAAGCTGAGCATCACGGTCAGAGATGATGTCGCGAGGCGTCCCATGTCGACAAATGATCTCATGGGTGTAGATTCGGGCTAATCTTTCTACCTTGTAGTCTTCCCGTATTGGCAAAAAGTGAGCAGATTTGGTTAATCGATCAACTACAACCCAGATACTGTCGTGACTTGATGGCGTGCACGGAAGTTTCGTTATGAAGTCCATAGCTATACTCTCCCACTTCCACATAGGGATCGGGGGTTGTTCGAGTAAGCCAGAGGGTCTTTGGTGCTCAGCCTTGACCTTTGAGCAAGTCAGGCACTTTCCAACGTAGAGAGCGATATCCCTTTTCATGCCCGGCCACCAGTACTTGTAGCGAAGGTCCTGTTATATTTTATCGGCACCGGGATTAATAGAATACCGGGATTTGTGGGCTTCGTCCATCAAAATTTGTCGCAAATTGGTCCGCCTAGGGATCCAAATTCGGTCCAGAAAGTGGAATATCCCATTCGACTTATTCACAAGCTGGGCTCCATCGTGGTAGATTCTTTCCTTCTTCAGAGTGCATTCATTGAAACATGCATGTTAAGCTTCGCGGATGAGGGTTTCGAGATCGTATTGGGCTTGGGTATTACGAATGCTGAGCAGATAACTCCGTCTGCTAAGAGCGTCGGCAACGACATTTGCTTTGCCAGGATGATAACGAATCTCACAGTCATAATCGTTGAGAAGTTCTACCCAGCGGCGTTGACTCATATTAAGTTCCTTCTGGTCAAAGATATGTTGTAGGCTCCTATGATCGGTGAAGATCGTACACTTGGTACCATACAGGTAGTGTCGCCAAATCTTTAACGCAAAAACAACTGCGCCTAGCTCGAGATCATGGGTTGTATAGTTCTTCTCGTGGATTTTGAGCTGACGAGATGCGTAAGCAATAACCTTGTCCAGTTGCATGAGGACACAACCAAGACCCAGGTTCGAGGCATCACAATAGACAATGAAGTCGTCGTTTCCGTCGGGTAAAGTGAGAATAGGAGCATTGCAAAGCATGTGTTTGAGGGTTTGGAAAGCAGACTCTTATTCAGTTCCCCAAACAAAAGGCTTGTCTTTATGAGTGAGAGCGGTAAGCGGCACAACGATTTTTGAGAATCCTCGATAAATCGATGATAATAGCCCGCTAGTCCGAGAAAAGAACGGACTTCAGATGGGTTCTTTGGTGTAATCCAACTTTTAACAGCTTCAATCTTCACGGGATCGACATGAATACCTTGACTATTGACAATGTGACCGAGGAATTGAACCTCCTCCAGCCAGAATTCGCACTTGGAGAACTTGGCATAGAGTCGATTTCCTTGGAGTAGCTCGAGAACCAAACGCAGATGTTGCGCGTGTTCGGCTTTCGATTTGGAATAGATCAAGACATCATCGATGAACACGATGATGAAGCGGTCGAGATAAGGTTTACACACGCGATTCATCAGATCCATAAAAACCGCGGGTGCGTTGGTTAAACCAAAAGGCATAACAACAAACTTGTAGTGGCCGTATCGAGTTCGAAAAGGGGTTTTGGGCATATCCTCCTCTTGAATGCGTAGCTGGTGATAGCCTGAGCGTAGATCGATCTTCGAGAAACACGTAGCACCTTGTAGCTGATCAAACAAATCATCAATGCGAAGCAGGGGATAGCGATTCTTGACAGTCAGCTTATTCAATTCCCGATAATCGATGCACATCCTGAACGACCCATCCTTCTTTTTGATGAAAAGGACTGGCGCGCCCCAAGGAGAGGTGCTCGGGTGAATGAAGCCTTTATCAAGTAATTCCTGAAGCTGACTCGAGAGTTCGCACATTTCAGACGGAGCGAGTCGGTAAGGAGCTTTGGCAATGAGGTCGATACGAAAGTCGATATCACGACTGGGCGGGAGTCCGGGAAGATCCTCAGGAAACACGCTAGGAAATTCTCGAACCACAGGAACATCGTTTACACCTGGTCTTCCTTTCTTTTCCTTCTCCGCTACTACAATATTAGCCCAGAAAGCCCTGTATTCCTTGCGGAGATACTTGCAAGCTTGGACACACGACATGAGCTTGAGACCTCTTGAAGCAGTTTCGCCATAAACACATAATAGATCACCATTTGCGAGCGAGAATCAAATCATCTTATCGAAGCACACGACTTCAGCATGGTTTTCGTGAAGAAAGTCCATAAATACCATGGCGTCAAAACTTCCGAGTTGCACCGGAATAAGGTCGATTGGGAAGATGTGATTGTTGAGCTCAAGAGTACAATCACGAAGAACGGAACTGACGGCGATAGTTCTTCCGGTGGCGACTTCAACATCGAACGTCGAGGGGAATGGGAGCGCTTACGATTAAGGAGCTTCTCGAATTCAAATGATACAAAGCAGTTATCGGCTCCAGTATCAAACAAACACGAAGCATAAATACCATTCACAAGGAACGTACCATTGACCACGTTGTTGTCAGCCTGGGCTTGGCGCGCATTGATGTTGAAAGTTCTGGCGCGGGCGGCTTGTTGTTGTTGCTGTTGAGGCTATTGCTGCTGTTGAGGCTGCTGCTGGTGGGGCTCTTGTTTCACAACCCTGTTCGGGCACTGATGTGTGCAAAATGCAACATATAAATTACATCAAATGAGGCATAAAACTAACCCTTTTTTAGTACTAATGTTGGAAAAAGTGTGCTTTTGTCTTCCTTTTGTATTTTCAGGGTTAAAAGAGCTTAAATGAACAAAAGAAGCAAAAATGCAGCCAAATCCAGCAATAATACAAGAAAAGGAATAAACGTGGCATGCCCGACCTCTCGACAGCATCTCCCCAAGCAAAAACAAGATAACAGAAGGCTGAACACGCCCCGTGCTCACTGAGCACGGGGGCGTGCCCAAGTGTCTGCATAAAAGACAAAGCTGTAGAAGCTTCTATCACCCACCACGGGGGCGTGCCCAGCGGACACGGGGCCGTGGTCAACGCAAAGATTCGCAGAATCTAGGCAAATCTTGATAGTACAGATACGCTTCTGCACACGGGGTCGTGCCTAGCGGACACGGGGGCGTGGTCAACTAATGCAGACAAACTACATTTAATGAAGAAAGAGAAGATGGGTGGACACGGGGCCGTGCCCAATGGACATGGGGCCGTGTCCGGGCTTCTGTGCAGGCTATAAATAGGGGTGCTTGGCTCACTTGCAAATCATCCCTTGGCAAACCACCTCTCTCACACTTCACCCACCCACCACCACCATCACAACCCACATCCACCACAATCATCCATCATCCATCATAGAGTGTGTGAGTAGTCTCGGGATCCAAGATTGATCGTAAGAGTTCTTGACAATCAAAGGCCATGTTTGCCTAAGTCTCTTACATCACTTGGTGAAGACAAGTGTTTAGTGTAATACTTTTTATTTTTAATCTTTTCGCACTTTTTATTTGGTTATGTATTAATGACTTTAATAACTAGTTTCTTATGTTGAAGGTGAGTCTTCCTTGTCATATGTCCATGGTGTCTTGGCATTATTTTACTGTCTATATAAAATAAAAGATTTTCACCATTCATATCTCCACGGTCTATATGGAGATATGTTGGCTACCTGGTCGGGGGTTAAGGGAACGGTTTGGTAAGAGTCTTGCCTTGTTCAGTGTATAGATCCTGCAAGGACCTGGGTCAACTTTAGTAGGATCTCCTTCAATACCCACCGGTATTGGATGGCGGGGGTCCGAACTCCTTGATCCCCTCATATGTGAACTACTATTTATACTTTAGCCCGGCTATTTAGGATTGTATCCCTGCTGACTCAAACTACTTAGCCGAGGGTAACGTCACCGTCAAAAGAGGGGCCTACCACAATATGCATTAATAACTTAATTAATTATCTTTCAATAATCCAACCCTTTAGGATTGTATCCTTGCTGACTCAAACTACTGGGTTGAGGGTAACGTCACCTTCAAAAGAGGGGCCTACTACTATAACTAAGATAATCTCTTAAATAGTGCAAAAGTGCGGAAATAATCAAAGGTTACACTAAATACGAGTCGGATCCAAGTGATTCATCTTGTCTATCTGTTTTTACTTTTATTTTTATTTTTCAGCATTTTTAGTTAGTTTTATTTTTCTTGTTTAAAAACCTTTTTCTAAACTTTTGATTTGATTAGACTTTGAGGATAAACCGGTACTAAAAGCTCTTGTATCCTTGGATGACCTCGGTATCTTACCAACACTATACTATGCTCACGATGGGTGCACTTGCCCATATGTGTGTTTAGTGTTAGTAAATATCGTGTTTTATAAATTTAAAACTTGGCTAAAAGTGTTGAAAAGGGCTTAAAATATACATTAAAAACTATACACACTTAGGCAGATCAAGTTTTTGGCGCCGCCGCCGGGGACACAAGGATTTTAAGAAAGCTTAAAATCGACGGCCTAATCAGTTTTTCAAAACCTTTTTAAAAAACGCGCCCCGTGCTCACTGCATTTTAGTTAGTTTTTGCATTTACAGTAGCCTGAACACGGGGTCGTGCTCACTGAACACGCCCCGTGCTTAACGAAACCAGTAACTGTAATTAAAACGCCCAGATACAGAATCTGAACACGGGCTGTGCTCACTGAACACGGGGCGTGTCCAGCCTCTGTTTCCGTTTTTATTTTTGTTTTCTGGTCTCGAGACTCTGTTGTAATCTGCTGAGTGGTTCTTATGGATCAATATTCAAGAGGTTACAACTACACCTATGAGGAGGATGATTATAGGGAAGACTATTGCACCATTTGTGGTGACCCGCACTCGGTTCAATATTGTGACTTATTTCAACCATCCACTTCATACACCTGGTATGAGGAGCCTAGTCTAGGTGGTCAGGACCTTTTTCCAACACCCATATTTTCCCACACAGTGCAGTAGAAATTAAATCTCGGAATTGAATTCCATTCAAAGTCAATGGCCAACGGCTAAAGCTCTATCAAGGGTTCATTGAGTATGAAGAGGAAGAAATCTCACTGCAAACGGTCGTGGAATGAAACAAAGGTTCAAGCATCAACATCATACCTGGTAAGTTATGAACAATCGGGAAAACATCTGAATCGGTAAGATTTCTCTAAACCAAGTTTTGGGAAAACAGGGCACTCACACGAGTACTTATTAAAAAAATTCAAAACTTGCCCGCCCACGGGGCCGTGTCCGCGCAACTGTCGGTATAAAACACATTTTCCAAACAGTTTCTTCATTCCACACGCCCCGTTTCCCCGAAAACTCTCTGGTTCAGACGATTTTTCTGCAAGATTCCAACGTCTCCTCTACTTCTAACAACATCAAGGTATGATTCTATCATCATTAGTAGTTAGATTAAGCATTTGCATGTAGTTAAAACACAAAAAATTTGGGGAAAATCTAGGGTTCTTGAACTTCAACCGGATCGAACCTCAAATTTTTGCATAAATCTGTTAGCATTAGTTTAGATTCATGTTATAGAAAGTAAACCAACTTGTATTGTTTGTAGATTTGCCCGATTTCTCACAAAAACCCCAAACCCTTGTTTTTGAACCGAAAAAGATAAAATTGAAGGGGTAAACGGTTTGTTTTGAGAAAAACGGCACATGGGGTTTCATTTTCGGGAAAAACCGCCCCTACTGGACCAAAACTTTTCAAGTTTTCGGGACCGGGTCGAAAAATGGGATTTTTGGGAAACAGTCGTCTGGACACGGGATCGTGCTCGCTGAGCACGGGGGCGTGTCCAGCCGAAATCTGGTGAACTTGGGGCGTGTCCGCTGAACACGGGGCCGTGTTTAGCCGACTGTTTTCAGTTTTCTTCGAAAATTTTCAAATGTTTCGCGCTAATTGTTTGCTATTTTATTTCAGATGGCCAAGAAATTCACTCGGTTCAATGCTAACGAGTTGACGGCCCAAGCTCGCTATGAAGTATTAAGGACTAGGCCTGATGAGCATCCCAGACAAGCATGCACAAACACTCTTGAAGTTGTGAACCAACTAGATCGATTCAACAATCTCGTCACCGGCCCACTACGAGTTGCCCTTTGCACTCGGCTTCACTCTGTGCATGAGTATAGCATGGAGTTCTACAGCACACTCACTTTCAACACAAGAGTTGAGTCGTTTAACAATGAAGGGTTGGAGTTCCGCTGTGGAGGAACCACATACCAGATCTCAATCACTCATTTTGGGGTTCTGGTGGGGTTGTAGTCGGAGGAAGATGCTAGGGATGAGGAAAACACCGGTGGTCTATGGGAGATCAAGGATGAAGACCGCCAAGCTGCTTGGGCTCAAATTGGAGATGGCAACTACAATCCGAGCCGAACTAAGAGTACTCAGTTTAGAGACCCTCTTTACCGCTACATCCACAGGGTCCTCACTTATTCTCTTAGCCAACGACAAGACAGCAGCGGTGTTGTAGGTTTGCGGGATCTACTAGTCCTTCACTGCATCCACAACCGGATCAACCTTGATGTTCCATACCTCCTGCTCCGAAATATGCATTGGAACCAGCTTGCTACTCCCCTGACTCCTATCTTCTTTGGAGGGTGGATTTACCGCCTCTTCAAGAACTTCGTGAACATGCCAAGGTCCTTCCGCAAAGGTCCCCCGGCTCCTATCTCCATGAACCTGATTTACGACGCGGAAGATGGGTCGGTCAGCTTTTAAAGAGTCCAAGGCCATGCATGGAACCCACAAGAAGCCCTCGTCTTACATGCTCGACATATCCGTCCTCCTCCTCAGTACCACTACCGGCCCCAGGGTGATCCGGGCCAGTCCTCCTCTCAAGGAGGCGGTTTTCCTAACTTTCAAAGTTTACATGATTTATTGCAGGAAAACCTTATGTGCACCAGGAACACCTATAACATGGCCAGCAACACGTACGCCCGGGTCGGAGCAATCGAGAGAAACATCTCCGACATACAGGATGACATTGGAAACATCCGGGAGTACATGGCGGGGCACGGAGGAGACGGTGATGATGAAGACGAGGACATGGAATAAGCAGGAGGAGTGGAGGTAGGATCAGCTGGTTGGAGGTCCACAGGTTAACCCCTTATTCTCATGAACAATTTCCGGCCTGCGTGCCGCTTGTTGAACAATTTACTTTCTTTAACACTTTTTTTTTATTATTTCTGCATTTCTTTTTTCTTTTTAACTTATGGTTTGTATGATTAACATTGGTAAATTAGGATGTTTGTTATGTTTGGTGTGGTGTTTATTAGTTAAACAGGTACAAACGAGGCTTAGAGCACTAAACATTAGTGCTACTAAAGTCGGGACAGCAAAAACGAAGCCAGAAATCTGTTTTGCACCTTTGCAGTTTGTCCACACGGGGTCGAGTTCAGCCAACACGCCACCGTGCCCATTGCCCCAGACCTGCTGTTTGTTTATTTTTTGCAGACTTTCGCCAGACACGGGGTCGTGTTCAGCCGACACGCCCCCGTGTCCACCTTCTGTAAGTTCTTGTTACTGGCACTCTGTACATGGGGTCGTGTTCACCCAACACGTGGCCGTGTCCAGATGCGCAGTAACATAAAAATTTGTTTTTTAAACACACTTTTACACATCCAATCAACCTAAAAACTTATTTTTAGGACACATTGAGGACAATGTGTAATTTAAGTGGGGGGGGGGGGGGATGCTAAAACCTTGAATTTTGCAAGTCCTAATTGCAAGCCTTACACAAAACTCTATTGGAACCGCTAAACACCCACAATTTTTTCAAAAAATTTTCATTTTTTTACTTGTCTTTGTTTAATTTGGGAATTACAAGTTCTAAAAAGGTGATATTTTTACAAATTTACAACCGATAGGGTCGTGATAAAAAGAACAACATAAGAAAATTATGAAACTGCATGACAAATATAGTTAAAATTTGGTTATAGATAATTGATCACATAAAAAACCCATTCCCACAAAAAGTGACCTTTGAGCCTTTATTGAGCATACAAATACACATCTTTAAACTAAATGCTCATTTTTCGTTTCTTGTGTGAATAGCCGCTTGGTTCTTACGACTCTAGAACTTGCCACGACAATACATTCCTGGTCCTTACCAACTTAAACCCAAGTAAGTAAATGATTGAGGCATTAGGACTAACCCTTTTTATTTCAACACCATTATTTTTCTTTTTTTTTACCACCTACCCAAAAATCCCCCTAGTTAACCCCTTTGAGCGTAAACCTTTTCATTTCTTAACCCAAATCAAACACCCTTTTTACCCACCAAAACCCCTTTTTCATTTTTAAACACTTTATTTTAGTAACAAAGCTCGGTTTTCTTGTGACTTTATTATAAAAAGGAAAAAAAAAATGATGAAGTTAGCAATAAACAAACAAAGCTCATCAAAAGAAGGCTTGTTTGAATAAATGCTTCATTGAAATAAAAAAGTTATTAAAATAAAACGTCACGAAAACTGACGCTTTTTACGCCTTTCGCCCTTTTCTACTAACCACTAACCCAACCACCTACCTTTAACCCAAGCCTAACCCTTCCCCAAAAGTCCTCTTGATATTTACAAAGGTTTTTAGTTAAAAAGGAGGAGGATTGATTTCTTGGCAAGCTTATGGTATAAGTAAGTTCCATGCCGCTCTCGAGTGTTTCACAAAAATACATCTTCGGCCGAGTGTTGAGTGATCCCCCGTGAGATATGTGAACTTGTATATAAATGGAATTTTAAAGAGACATGTTATGCCCTAATAAATAATTTCTCTTATGATACGTTTTAAATAAATCATGACGAATAGGATTGTAAATAAAATAAAAATAAAACCTAATAAAGAATCTTGGAATCCCGACAATCTATGACAAGCCCAAAACCTTCTCTTCTACCCATTCCATTTGGGTGTGTAAGCCACAAAATAAAGAGTTTTGCTTGAGAACAAGCAAAGATTCAAGTGTGGGGGTATTTGATGTTTGCAAAATGCAACATATAAATTACATCACATGAGGCATAAAACTAACCCTTTTTTAGTACTAATGTTGGAAAAAAGTGTGCTTTTGTCTTCCTTTTGTATTTTCAGGGTTAAAAGAGCTTAAATGAACACAAGAAGCAAAAATGCAGCCAAATCCAGCAAGGACCTGGGTCAACTTTAGTAGGATATCCTTCAATACCCACCGGTATTGGATGGCGGGGGTCCGAACTCCTTGATCCCCTCATATGTAAACTACTATTAATACTTTAACCCGGCTATTTAGGATTGTATCCCTGCTGACTCAAACTACTTAGCCGAGGGTAACGTCACCTTCAAAAGAGGGGCCTACCACAATATGCATTAATAACTTAATTAATTATCTTTCAATAATCCAACCCTTTAGGATTGCATCCTTGCTGACTCAAACTACTGGGTTGAGGGTAACGTCACCTTCAAAAGAGGGGGCTACTACTATAACTAAGATAATTTCTTAAAAAGTGCAAAAGTGCGGAAATAATCAAAGGTAAGTGATTCATCTTGTCTATCTGTTTTTACTTTTATTTTTATTTTTCAACATTTTTAGTTAGTTTTATTTTTCTTGTTTAAAAACCTTTTTCTAAACTTTTGATTTGATTAGACGTTGAGGATAAACCGGTACTAAAAGCTCTTGTGTCCTTGGACGACCTCGGTATCTTACCAACACTATACTACGCTCATAATGGGTGCACTTGCCCATATGTGTGTTTAGTGTTAGTACATACCGTGTTTTATAAATTTAAAACTTGGCTAAAAGTGTTCTAAAAGGGCTTAAAATATACATTAAAAACTATACACACTTACGCACATCAGGCACATGTTCGCGAAGTGGTTGGGATCACCACACGCGAAGCAGACTCTTGCGTTGATCACGGGTGCCTGAGCTGCTTGTTGGCCTTGAGGAGCTGGAAGCAGAGCTTGATGAGTAGTGGCTTGGGCTGGTGCTTGTCGAGGACCAGTACGGCAGTTAGCGGTAAAGTGACCGTACATATTGCAGTGCACGCAAAATCTGCAGGCGATACCCACCGGATGGTGATAAGTACATGTCGAGTAAGCAGGGTGGGGACCAGTGTATGCACACTTTGCAGGTGGTGCATAGATAACTGGAGCTGATCGATGCTGAGATTGCTGCTGAGCCGGTACGGCTTGAAGTGGAGCAGCAGTGGTAGTGACAGTACAGTTCTTGTTGCTGGAGCTGCTGTTGTCGTTCTTCTTCTTGCGGCGAGAGGCTTTCGATGACTGAGCGATGGCGGTTTCGGTAGCTGGTGCGGCGGTAGCTTGGTGCAAGTTCTTGGTAGCTTTATCCCAGAAACCAGCTTTGACTCGCTTGTCGTTGATTTCAGCGGCAAGCAGGTAAGTCTCTTTGATTGTTGCTGGTTTTGCGGTATGCACAAAATCTGCAACACAGTCTGGCAGAGCTCGAATGTACTTCTTGATTGTCATGTCGGCAGTCTTCACCTCGTCAGGACATATAATACTGAGCTGCTTGAAGAGAGCAGTTAAAGCAGCGTTGTCACCTTCTTTCTGCTTCAGATGCCAGAATTCGTCCTCCAACTTTTGGCGCTCATGGGGAGGGCAGAACTCTTCGAGCATGACGTTCTTCAACTCATCCCATGACAGACCGTAAGCTGCGTCGTTTCCGCGTTTGTTCTCTCGGCCGTCCACCAGTCTAATGCGCGAGACTGGAAGACGCCGGTAGCATTCAGAGTGCGGAGATCGTCATGACATCCACTCTGACACAGAGTGACTTCGATCGAGTCGAACCATTGAAACAAGGCCGTAGGGCCATCTTCGCCAGTGAACTCTTTCGGTCCGCATACTTTAAACTGTTTGAAGCTAAAGGCAGCTTTGGGAGTAGCTGTATGAGCTTTGGTTCTGGACTCTTCAGATGATTTGCTCACATTCTCGTATATTTCACTCACGATCTAAGAAACAACCTTTGCCACTTGCTTAGCGACGATAGCAGGAAGGCGTTTGTCTCTCTGTTATTGACGAGTAATTCGTGGGTGATGGGGTCCAGATGAGGGTCCAGGTGACGACATTGTCTGCAACAGACATCGTTATGGGTCTCAGACACAGCATAATAGAATCTCACCTCACACGTCTAATACTACTAAAACTCAGGAATATGATCATGTAAACACGCAGGCACATAATCACAGATTCACATAAGCATAGAAGACGTAAGGCACGGAATCACAGAAGCACATAATCACAAGAGGCATATAGCACACACAGAAGCTTCTGACTACCTCACAATACAGAAACCTATCATTCAAGTCCGCGAGTGTTCGAGAATAGCGATCGCGTATAACATAGCGAGTAGTATAGTATAAGCGAATATCAAAGCAATCGATATAGCGTACGGTAGTTCCTCATGTAGTAGCGATTTGTCAGCGTGATGCGGCGAGTTGTGCGTGTCGTGCGAAGCAAAAGCGATAAATCGAAACCAGTAGTACCTCAATACGCTAACAAATAAGCATATAGGTCACATAAAAACACATAAAATCCACACAAAATGTCATATATCAGAGTCGGCAATCGCGAGCTCAAAATCGAAACACATAAAAATCGAGAATGGATTGTCTGCGGCTGTTTAGACATCGACTACCCAAAGTGGTTCAACTATTCACAAGGACCGTCTGAGCACACTTTGACCTTCGGGACTGTGTTTTCGCCTCGAATCTGGGCGAATGGCACGTATCCTTTCAGTTTCAGCGTGACCTCAAGTCGTTGGAGTCCCTCGAGACTTGTAAAATAAAATATAGATCGGAATAAGTCGTCGAGGTTTGGGTTTCACCCCTGTCTTAACGACCTCGTTCCTGTTTTTGATAAAATAAAGGAAGGATTATACGTTAAAGTATGGATTTCACTCCTAATTCAATGTAAATTCTCCTGTTTGTAGGTAAAAATGCGGTCGAACAAGCAATTTAGTCGAGAGTTTGCGGTTTTCACACCTAATCTCGACCCAATTGTTCGTTCATTTTTTAAATCTATAGTGCAGTGATAGTGTAGCGTGGGCGAGGATTAGCGAGAAATGGCAAGTATGCTCGTACATAATCCCTACAGGTTATGCACAAGTCGGTCTGTTGGTGCCTAACTATAGACTAGGTCGTTTCTAAGACATCGACCCAGATTAGGTCGAGTCTTGCCTAATTCCCTATAGTTATGGCTCTGATACCAATCTGTCACACCCCAACTGATGGCGGAAACATCGGGGCGTGGCACTGAGCGAAACAGATTGTCCAGAAGTTTCCATAACAACTATAATTACCAATTAATTAAAGCAACATGTCCCATACCATGTCATAATAGATAACATAATTATTACAGACAAAATCTAGTCAAATTGTTCTGTTCCGACAACTCAGATTTCAAATACAGACAGTTGTTTATTTGTTTCTAGACCTTTCCTAGCCTCGATTTCACAGCAAGCCAAGCATCTAAACATCTTAAGCACCTGCCACATACGTTAAAGTAAAAGTTAATACACATAGTGTAAAGGTGAGCATACAAGTTTGATAATAGCATATAGAGTTTGAAATCGTTTACGCATAACCAGCACGTACACGGTGTGAAATGAAGCACGTAAGTTATCGACATGAACCTATCAATACCAATGACTGTGGGTTGACTGCCCAAGGCAGTTGGTAATACACTCTCACCACTGTGAGCCATGTAACAAATTGTCCTTAATAACCCCTGAGTGAACAGGTGCTGAGTCCAAATAAATAGTACTATCGTTGCTAAGGCAGGTAGACAGCATTCCATGTGTAAACATAACAAACAAGCGTTCATTAAGTCACGTATAACATGCGGTAACGATTAGCGTTAAAGTATTGCGTAGTGTGTTCGATGTGATTTAGTATAAGTAACGTATGTAACACCCAAAAGTGCATAAAGCAAAAAGGGATCGAGTATACTCACAGCGATTGAAGTAATGGATTGAAGGGAGCGCTTAGAGCGAATAATAGCCTGAACAGTTATCGATAACATAAGCGAGAGTTGGTGCGTAAAAAGATGTGAAGTGTCAGTGGGTCGAACAGCAATCCGGTCGGGTGGTAATCCGATCGGGTGGCCTGTCGTTCGGGTGACAATCCGTTCGGACGGTCATCCGATCGGGTGACCATTCGAGTGGATTGTTACCTCGTTTGGGATGAATGTGTTTGTGTATGATGGCTTGCCTTTTGAAGTTTTCGTTGTAGCATTTTAAAATTAGAGAAGTATCCCTACCTTTCGGGTCGGTCGGTCGGTCGAACAGCCGTTCGTTCGGACAGCAATCCGTTTGGTTGAGACTTCTCTTGTTTTGAGAACAAGTTCACAGCACGACGGTCACTCGGTCGGATGGCTATCCGATCAGGTGGCAATCTGCTCGGATTGAACATATTGCAAAGTTGATTAAGTGTTGAAGTCAGAACATCACATGGTCGAGTGACAATCCGGTCGGATGGCAATCCGATCGGATGGCAATTCGTTCAATGTTCAAACCTCAACTGTTGAAATGAAAGTGTGGGACCCAAGGTGCAATCCGACCGGACGGCTGTCCGGTCGGGTGGCAATCCGATCGGTTGGCAATCCGATCAGACGGCAATCCGTCCCAGACAACCTGGTCGTCTTCTTCCTTGGTTGTTTTGGTAGTTTGAAGTTTTTAAGTGCTGAGTGAGGTACCTTGATAACATGCTTTGAACAACGGGACCCCTGACTCGGCTGAAGTGACTCGACCGAACAAGAATCACCCTAGTCTGACCGGTTTACTGTTCGAGTCGGTAGTTCATGTTCAAACCTGAATTCAATACCTCTTGGATAGATCTGGAACTGATACGACACCAAGAACGTGTAGAAGACTAGAACAAGGTCCGAATCTATCGAGTTTGAGTGCATTGAGTGTAAAAGAGTTGAAAGAAAGTTTGAAACCATCTTTCAATCCTTTTCACCATGAAATATGTTCAGATATATGAAAGATCTTTGTTTATTCATGTGGAAATCATTCAGATCTAAGTTGTTCTTGGTGGATTGAGGCCAAAACATGAAGTTCTTATGAACACCATGTTAACATCATCCTAGAACACCTCAAGTCCATTGATTTCACGGTTAAAAGTTAAGTTTTGAAAGATAGAAATGTGTAGGAGTGCGTGTAGATTAAGAAAGTACAAGATTTAGGTTGAAAACTTACAAGAATCGAAAGGAATCGAGAGAAATGAAGGCTGGAGCGAGTTGGTCGAACAAGGAGCTGTCACTATCAAAAAATGGTAACAATGGGGGTATTTATATGGTTTCCCAAAATGGAAAGGGTGGAAATGGTTGGTCGGTCGAGTGACAGCCCGTCCAGGGTGGCCGTTCGGTCGAGTGGTAATCCGACCGGGTGGCACCTAGTGGGTGGCAGCTCGGTCGAGTGGCCCCTCGATCAGATGGCAATCCGACAGGGTGGCAGCTCGATCGGCTGGCCACTCTGTCCGAGTGGATGGCGCGAAGAGTTTTGCAGTTTCGATTCTAGCGTAAAGCGTTGCGATGCGATAGATTTACTTATCAAATTACTTTTAATCCCAACTACTATATCAACATACAAGCATCCTATTTAACATTCGTTTAGCATTTGCGATTCCATTGCGATTGCGTTTTCAATTGCGTTTCGATTGATCACCACAACAACAACATAAATAAACATGCACATGTAACACACAAGGCACACACACACGTAATAACGGTAACCAGTCACGTAGGTCGAGTTGCGAGTGCGATATCGATAAGCGATAAAGCGATCAATCATGCGATTAATATGCGATTATTAATAGATACTTCACATAATACAACTAATACGATAATAAAATTAGACTAATTAAAAGCAAGAAGTCAAAACAGGAATTGAGCAAGGAGTGACAGATCGCAATTAACAATCTTGTCTCCCTTTGACTTCAATCTTGACTTTGACTTTGACTTTCGAAACACGGGGTGTTACACACACACACTCTCTCTTTCCAACCACCACTTGCCCACCACCTCCCACCCTCACCTGGCGCCGACTACCGCCACCACCACCTCGCATAACCCGTCACCACCACTGCAACAGTGCAACCCCACCATAACCACCATCTCCAACCACAGTTGCAACAAGACCAAAACCACCTACACAACCCACCCACCACCAATCCTGCAACAACATACAGATCTAAACTTTTCTTTTATTTCAATCCAAACAAACATTTGGTATGTCTTGTTTTACACCCGATTTGCTCAGCCCTGAACCCACCCGCCACCAACCTCCCACTATCTCCACCATCACCACTCACTCCACCGTCTCCGACATCACCATCAATATTCCATGTATCTGGGCAATCGCCCCCCCTCCAAATATTCCGAGTATCCATACCAAAACAAAAGCAGGTAAAAAACCAAAACAAAAAAACATACAAACAAGAGAGAGAGAAGCAATGGTGTAAACTAAATCCATACAAACTTGCAGAAATTGAACATACAAACTTGAACCCGTTTTCCCCACCGTATACCAACCCAACCCGACCCAAACATACTGGGAAACTTCAAAGTTTCAGTATGATCCTCTTAGTTACGCTTTCAATTTCGATGTAGGACCATTGTAGAACGGAGATTCGGAGTCGGAGAATGAGTATATGATTCGGAATTTCTCGTCGCGGTACGTTATGCCGCCGTTGACGGTTGCGGTTACTGGTAAAGTATCGCCGGATGTCCGTACGAAAGAATTTGGGGCGAGTTTTGTGTGATTTTTAGGGTTAGGGTTTAGAAGGAGGATGTGGTGGTGGTGGTAAGAGATGGAGTAGAGAGTGAGAAAGAAAAGTATTCAGTAATTTAGAGAGAGAAAGATTAGAGAGAGAAATATTAGAGAGAGAAAGAGATGAGTGTGTGTGTGTGTATATATATATATATATATATAGGGAGAAGATCATGCGAGAACCACATCTTATTGCGAGAACCGCGAGAACCAATGTGAACACAACCAAAAATGCCTAAAAATAGCTAAAAATCACACAATTTTTTTCTAATATTTTTTATAAAAAAAACGCTACTTTTCGAAGCCAAAAATAAAAAAAAATTAAATTTTTTTTTTTTTGCTTCTAAAAGTAGCGATTTTAACATAAAAAAAAATTTAGATTTTTTTTTTATTTTTTTAGGTTTTTTGGGAGTTTAGTTTTTAGCATTTTACCTTGGGGGGGGGGGGGGGGGTTAGGTTTTTGGGGGGTGGGGGAGGGGGGTTTAGGTTTTTTTTTTTGGGGGGGGGGGGGTGGGGGGTTAGGTTTTTTGGGGTTTTAGTTTTTTGCATTTAGCTTGGGGGGGGGGGGGGTTAGGTTTTTTTTTTGGGGGGGGGGGGTGGGGGGTTTAGGTTTTTTTTTTTTGGGGGGGGGGGGGTTAGGTTTTTTTAGGTTTATTTTAGGTTTTTTTAGCTATTTTAGGTTGTGTTCACATTGGTTCTCACGGTTCTCACAATAAGGGTGGTTCTCGCATGAGCTCCTTCCTATATATATATATATACACAGTATTCTAGTTTTTTAAGTGTTTTTTAACTGATAGGGAGAAAAGACAATTATACACTCATGTGCCTAGCACATGATCTCATTTAACATAAAAAACTAAGCGGGTTAGGGCCAAAGGACATAACGTGCAAGATTTTGAAACGTAAGGACAAAACTCATCAAATTTTGTTGGTGTATAATTCGTATGTCCGCCACTGTGCGAATAGGCTAGATAGAGCGTGTGGTGAAATTTTATCGATTAGTGTGAAAACGGACAAGGTTTTGTATTGTAAAAGTACATTCGTACGAATGGAGTCCATCCGTACGAATGGACACAATATTAGTACGAGTACATTTGCACGAATCTGCAAATTCGTACCAATGGAATAGATCCGTCCCTATGGTTCATTCGTAGATAAAGTCCATCCGTGATTAGTGGGTTCGTACGGATGGACAATGCCTATAAATATGGGAGGAGGTCTCTCATTTGGATAGGTTTTGGTTCCATGAGGGGAGATGTTGTCCAATTGGTTTCACGGGTATATAACTTCAAATCATTGAATAAAAACCAATTTAAATTAACTTGTTTTGTGTCGATTCTACTTCTACTCATTTCTTATCACCGAATTGGTTATCTCGGGGCCAAAACTCCGTCAAACCTACCGAATCCTAGACTCTCAATTGGTATCAGAGTCACGGTACCGATTCAATCGATCTCACAATTGATTGAATCACCTACGCTCATAAGTTTTGGATTTTTTGGAGGTCAATTCACGGATGTAATTTGAAATTGAAGACATCATTATGGTCGTGATTGATTTTCGCACAATCTTGTGAAGTTTCATCATGAAATTCGCAGAAATAAAGATTCTGGATAAAAAAATGTGATTGGAATTGTTCTTGAGAAGATCAGCTTCTCTGGAACGGATGCACAGGTTTGTACGAACCGACAGTCTAGGTTCGTACGATCGACTTTCCTGATTTGTAAGGATCAACCATGGTTCAAAAATGTTAATTTATTCCAGAATTAGTCCATTCGTACATATGGACCTACTCCATTCGTCCGATGAGCAAATGCTTAAAAATGCCATTTTTTGATCGCAATGATGAGGTGAGTTTACAGAAAATATTTGGTGATTGAAATTTTTTCACTTTTTAACGACCAAGATGGGTTGTTCGGAGACACTGTCCGGGGTTTCAGAGAACAGATATTATGATGCGATCATAGATTGTGGAAATTAGTGGGGTAGTCATGATACTGGTACAGAATGATTATCATCTGGGTTATCTGACTATTAATGGGCTGTAACGAAAAATCCGCAATGATGAAAAAATGACGTTTCGTGGCAAAAATTTCATATTTTTGGTGTAGTCGAGTTTTTCAAGTGATAAAAGAGGACTGAATTGCTCAATTTGAGGGGGAATTCAGTGATAAGACGTCAGAATTTGCAAAAATGAGGGGAAATAAAAATTTCATATTGAAATTCCATCATTTTTTGAAATTCGTGACACTGCTACAACATTCGGGTGGTTCCGACTTCAGGATTGTCTTGGGATGCATAGGATCTGGATTCGTGATTTTGTGATCATAGGAAGTTCAGACTTTATAGATCAGGGTCATATTGACGTTTGTTGGTTAAGTTGTTGCCGGAACTAGCGGAGAAGACTATACATTTGTTATCGTGACTGAAGAGGAAGAATGTAAATCTGATCGTGGATGAATGTTTCTGAGATCTGAATGTGTTACCAGATGATTCCTTATCCAATGAAAATTTACTGATTGTGGAGAATACCGTTTATACGGATCAATCATTCAGAAAGGTTTTTAAAGGTGATCACAGAAAACGGGATTTCAGATTTTTGTGGGTAATCATAGATTTGACGTTAACCAGTGTGGTTTTCGAAGTTTCTATCAATTGTCGGTTGGGTTTTTGACGTTATAAGATCAAGCAGACAGAATGCGCGATCGATGGGGCTGAAATGGTAAATAAAAAACCAAACACGGATGTGGTTAAAGCTAAAACAGAAAAGCTGCATTGATTAGTTTCAGAATGATGATTATTTGTGAAGATTGCAGTACAACAATTCAGAGGAGGGGCCGTGAACTGTGCAAACAATGACCTGAAGATTCATTTCAGGGGGAATTTGTGCATAACGAAGATAATGCAAACCCGGATCATCAATCAAGGGGGAATCTATTAAAGATTTCAAGATGCGTGATTGAAGTTGCAGAATATCCAAACACGGCTCTAAGTTTTCAAAGACACGATTCGACAATGATGGCCAACGCCAAGGGGGATTCTGTTGGTGCATATTCCGTATGTCCGCCACTGTACGAATATACTAGATAGAGCGTGTGGTGAATATTGTATCGATTAGTGTGAAAACGGAAAAGGTTTTGTATTGTAAAAGTACATTCGTACGAATGGAGTCCATCCGTACGAATGGACATCATATTATTTCGAGTACATTCACATGAATCTGCAGATTCGTACGAATGGACTAGATCCGTCCCTATGGTTCATTCGTAGATAAAGTCCATCCGTAATTAGTAGGTTCGTACGGATGGACAATGCCTATAAATACGGGATGAGGTCTCTCATTTGGATAAGTTTTGGTTCCCTGAGGGGAGATGCTGTCCAATTGGTTTCACGGGTATGTAACTTCAAATCATTGAATAGAAACCAATTTAAATTAACTTGTTTGTTGTCGATTCCAATTCAACTCATTTCTTATCACCAAATTGGTTATCTCGGGGCCACAACTCTGTCAAACCTGCCGGATCTTGGACTCTCAAATTTAAAGGCAAAGGATCTCGCCTGCAATCTGGTACAAACATAAAGGACAAAACTTGTAATTTATTCTTATAAATATTACCATTTTACATTTCATTTTTCACTCAATTCACATACTCTCAAAGCATACTATGAATAGACAATACAAGGGTGATGGCAAGAAAAAAGTTTCGGGTTCCGGTTCGAAGGTGAGGGGGCACGGCTCGCAAAGTAGACGAGGCGGATCGAGTGGTTCAAGTGTGACATTTCAACAAGTGGGGCCCACCATCCTTATTTTTATATCATTAAAAGTTTAAAACAAAAAGAATCAGGGTATATTCTACCCACTTTGCTGTAAAGTAGTAAGAACCCTAATCCCCTTTTCAATTTCAATTATCCAAATCAATGAATTGGAGAAATAGAAGATCTGAATCCATGGCGTCTCATCCTTGTATGCTTCTCAAAGTCATAATCCACGGTGACAGCGGGTTAATTTCTTTAATTCCTTCAATTTTCACATCTATAATAAACAATTTACAGATTTGAGTTCAATTAAACTATTTTCTGGTGTTTGTTGATTGATTACAGGGTTGGAAAGACATCTCTCATGACTCAGTATCCTTAATGCATGTACTTGATATTTCAGATCCTTTGATTTCATGCATTTGCCTTAATTTCAATTTGCTAATATTTTTGTCAAAGGTGTGCACAAGTCATCTAAGAGTGAAAAGGGACGATCACCTCTAGCAAACCTGAGTGTGAATGATTTAGTCCACGAGAATCCCAATATCAATGTTTAGGAAAAAGGGTTCGGCACTTGATTCTCATCATTCGCCATCTCCTATGCTTATCGTTGTTCCAATGGAAGCTGAAGATACTCCTACAAACCGTATCGGTGTGCCTGGCAGCCCAACTTCGTTTGATGATACTGTGAAAGCTATCAATCAAGGTAAGAAACAAGATGTCCCCTGTTATACACCTTCTAAATAATTTGATGCCATCGGACATCCCAACCCCTGCCAAGCAACTTAATTTTGATGCGAAAGTGAACATGGAAGTGGAAGGGGGCTGGGTTGTTTATAAGGGAGGTTGGGGGTTTTGTTTCTTGATTTATTGTGACCGGAATCATGCCGAAATTACGCTAGAGTTACAACTTCATCGCTCTGTTGAGTGTTGATTAGTGAGGGTTATACTGGGGGTGGGTTGGGTTGATGAAGATAAGGATGGTGGGCCCACTTGATTAAATAATATATATATATATATATATATATATATAGGGAGAAGATCATGAGAGAACCACCTCTTATTGTGAGAACCGCGAGAACCAATGTGAACACACCAAAAATGCCTAAAAATAGCTAAAAATCACACAAAATTTTTTTTTTGATTTTTTAAATATTTTTTAGGTTAAAATCGCTACTTTTCGAACCAAAAAAAAAAAAAAAAAAATTTTAATTGTTTTTTTTTTTAAATATTTTTTTTTTGCTTCGAAAAGTAGCGATTTTAACCTAAAAAATATTAAAAAAATCAAAAAAAAAATTTTGGATTTTTTTTTTTTGATTTTTTTAGATTTTTTTAGGTTTTTTGGGGGTTTAGTTTTTAGCATTTTAGCTTGGGGGGGGGGTGGTGGGGGGTTTAGGTTTTTGGGGGGTGGGGGAGGGGGGTATAGGTTTTGGGGGGGGGGGGGTGGGGTTAGGTTTTTTTAAGGTTTTTTTTAGCTTGGGGGGGGGGGGGGGTTTAGGTTTTTTTTTGGGGGGGGGGGGGGTGGGGGTTAGGTTTTTTTTAGGTTTTTTTAGCTATTTTAGGTTGTGTTCACATTGGTTCTCAAGATTCTCACAATAAGGGTGGTTCTCGCATGAGCCCCTCCCTATATATATATATATATATATATATATATATATATAGGCTAAAGATAAACAGAAAACCCACTTTAATTTAGAAAACCCGGGAAACTCTAACCTCCCGATGTTTTTAAAAAAAAAAAAATATACACATGTTATATACATGTTTTTAAGGTATTTGGGCCAAAAAAATCAAAAAAGCGCCGAGTAGATATTTTTAAAAAAAATAAACAAGTTTTGGTGTAACACGTGTTACAAATATGTCAGATGAATGTAACACGTGTTACACCAAAACTTGTTTATTTTTTTTTAAAAAATATCTACTCGGCGCTTTTTTGATTTTTTGGCCCAAATACCTTAAAAACATGTATATAACATGTGTATATTTTTTTTTTTTTAAACATCGGGAGGTTAGAGTTTCCCGGGTTTTCTAAATTAAAGTGGGTTTTCTATAGATACTAACCCTATATATATATATATATATATATATATATATATATATATATATTTCTTTTAATGTTTAAGTTATTATATTTAATAGTAAGGGTAGTTTTGTCATTTCACATCCACTTAACTGAGAAAACTAACCTTCATCTACTACTAGGACTATCCGACTAACAAACTGTCAAACCACATGGAGCACCGGTGTAGTTTCCAAAAGTTGGGGACTATAGATGTTATTTTACAAAACCAAAGGGACTATCCGTGCATTTTACTCTTTTTTTAACTTTATATAGCGGGAGTGACGATGCTGATGTTATAAAACAAGCGCTAAAAGATTTCAAAAAAAAAAACATCTGGGTGGCTTTCCTCATATTGAGACGTGAGAGGTGGTTAGAAAATATGAGAAATGGGCCTCGGTACATTGTTGGGTGAGGAGAGTGGTAGTTCGGGGCAAAAAAGAAAGTAATCGGATTTGGGTAACTACCAAGCGGGTACACCTGACTGGTTACCGAATTCACTAGTGATATACCCGACATAAACGTAGACCCCTCTCCAAGAAGGCAAAAAAATGAAAGAGAAAAAAAGATAAAAGAACCCGCAACGTCGACCGAAAGGTCAATTGGTATGTCCGACAAGCTCCAAGAATACAAATTTATGAAACAAGAGTTAGTGGACATTAAAAAGAAACAAGAGGAAAAATTTATGGCGTTGACGGATGAACATCGAGAGACGTTGAGATTGATTAGGTTTAATAAGGATCTGGAGACGTTTAACATGTCACACGACAAAGTTCCACCGAAGATGTTGGAAATCACATTAACCCGAAAACGTGAGATTGCAAAAAAATATAATTGGCCATGTAGTTTCTAAATTTTTTTATGTTTTTATTTTTTTTAGTAGCTTTAATTTTATGTATTGTCTTTTTTTTTTAAATTTAGTTTAATGTAATTTTAGTTAATTTAATTTAATGTAACGTTTTTTTAATTTAATTTACTTTTATTTCGTAAAAAATATGTTTCATTTATTAATTAATAGTTTATAAAAAAGGAAAAAAAATTAGTTTACCCCATCTCACCAGTGATGATCGCTCCTTATGTTTTTTGGGCAAGAAGGAGAGGAGAGAATTGACATAGCAATAGATGACTGGGTTGGTGGAAAGTTTACCCATCTCATGTGGGGAGCACCCATTTCACCCTAACTATTTGGTAACATCGGAGTTCTTTTTCTAGATGACTAGCTATAGATGCTACATATTTGTTGTTGCATGTTCGGTTTCCATTTTCAACTTTAGAAGATGTGAAGATTGCATTAATGTTCTTTTATACCTTCATTTAGTTACCCCTTCTTTCGTGTGTATTACGCTTAAGATATATGATTAAAGTGAAAAGTTAATGCAACACACCCTCAATCTTTTGGCGTGTAATTGGTTATTTCTTATGATTTTTCTTTTACTTTTTAAAAAAGAAGTCGTAAAATATGTAAAATACAGAGATAAAAATAAAATACAACTGCTTCATAATTCATATAAAGCCTGGTGTACCCATTATATAAACTTATCCGTGGTCTTATGGGCCTCTGGCCAGCATTGACCATTCCCAAGTTCGTTTGTGTAGGGCTGACAATTTTACACGAATACACGACATGAACCTACACGAAGTTAACAGGTATCGTGTATGGCCTTAACAGGTATCGTGTACCAAACAGGTAGACACGAGATTACCAGTTAATTTTCGTGTATAAACATGTTAAATACCTGTTTATCTGTTTATACCCGTTAGTACACGATAAGAAATTAAATTAAATAAAACTCATCAGCCATGTGCGTGTGGGTTTCTTAATTCCTTTCTATTTTCATTCCTCATTCAATTAAAAAAAAAAATAAAACCCTAAACTCCCTCTGTAACAGGGGCGCAGCATGTGAGGGGCGGGGGGGGGGGGGACGTCCGCCCCCCGGGATTTTTCGCTCAGTAGTGTTATATATGTAGTTTTCGTATAGAAATTTGTGGGTATATACGTTTTCACCCCCCTGGTTCTATAGAAATTTTTGGGTATTCTATAGAAATTTTTGGGTATATATGTTTTCACCCCCCGGCCGAAAAATCCAAGCTTCGCCACTGCTCTGTAACTCTCAGAAAGCATGTCGTGTTCGTGTTTTTGTTCGTATTAACAGCTATTAACAGTTAATTATCGTGTATAACAGTCGAACAGTCTTGTTAACAGGTAATTTTCATGTATATCGTGTCGTGTTCGTGTTTTTGTTCGTGTTAACAGCTATTAACAGTTAATTATCGTGTATAACAGTCGAACAGTCTTGTTAACAGGTAATTTTCATGTATATCGTGTCGTGTTCGTGTTAGAAAAAAAGGACACGATAAGTTATCGTGTCGTGTTCGTGTATGTGATTTCGTGTATCGTGTCTTATCATGTCTTATCGTGTCGTGTCTTATCGTGTACGGGGTATACACTATATGCCAGCCCTACGTTTGTGCGAAGCTTTGACTTTGATGATAGTCGTGGGAAAATATATATATGCTATATAGCACAGAACCGAAGGTAATATGCACATGGCAATATGACATAGATGATAGGTAACCAGTGGAATTCCCTTGTGCAACACCTACTCAGTCGGCCGTTAGTTACGTTACGGGTACAAACTAACACTCAATATAAATATAAAACCTACAAAAATAAAGTCAATGTATGCCAAAAAAAAATCGACGTGTGTTTACACTAATCGAAAACATAAAAACAAATACCGATTCCGGTCCTGACTATACAAATACTATTACCGATGTTGTTCGATTGATACCAATTCGGTTCTCATGATACCGTTATGAAAATTAATTATTTAACTAGAATTAAGCACCCGCGCGTTGAGGCAGGGGTGTAAAAGCATGTCAAATAGCACCAATGCCATATAACCGTCAACAACCATCAACGCTGAAGTTGTGGCGTGTTAAAATGAAGCGATGGACCGAAATGTAGAACATTTAAAAAAATAACTAAGTCGATCTAGGATCCATGTGTTGTGACGAACTTGTCAAATGAAAAAAAATAGACCTAAAAACATTGAACAACACATGGGCGTTGCGTCGTGTTAACTTGCAAAATTATGAACGAAACGTAAAAATGTTGAATCACACACGCATGTTGCGCCGTGTTAACTTGCATAATTTAGTACGAAACGTAAACGAAAATTTGGGATGGATGAAAAGTATAGGAGACCAAAGTTGAAAGTAAAAACGTTATGAGATTCAATTCCAAAAGATAAAAAGTTTTGTTTTAAAAAGGTAAAAAATCATTTTTGTGAGGTTAAAATTGCAAGAAACCGAAAGACAGAACATATAAAAAAATAACAAAGTCGATCAATGACTCACGCGTTGCGACAAACCTATGAAATGAAAAACAATAGATATAAAACCTTGAACTACACATGGACGTTGCGTGGTATCAACTCGCAAAATTATGAACGAAACGTAAAAATGTTGAACCACACACACGTTGCTATGTGGTAACTCACAAAATTTAGAACGAAAATTTACGAAATATGAAAAGTATAAGAGAACAAAGTTGAATGTAAAAAAGTTGTGAAGTTAAATTGTAAAATAAGAAAAATTTTGACTTTAAAGTAAAATGTTACAATTTTGTAAAGTTAAAATTGTAAAAGATTGAAAGATTTAGGTTAAAACTAAAATTTCAACATTTTTTTTTGTAAAGTACCCAAAGCATATGATACAACACCATATGCATAGAAAAGTTACTTATTTATAGTATATAAATTTGAATACAACACGTTTCAATAAAAAATGATTAAAAAATTAGGGTTGAGTTATAATACAAAAGATTTAAAAATAAGAAGGGTAAGAAGGCACCAGAGAGTGACAAGTGTCCTATGAGTAATTAAATGGAAAGGATAATTTTGTCTACAAGAGGAAAGAGAATATGCACATGCAAGTCACATGCTATTACCCCCTAACTTTTAAACGTCCGTAACTTTTTTATACATCATTTGTTTTAAAAAAAAATTATACCATAAAATCGAGTGTTTTTTTATCTTTAATATGAGTACCATATTGTTATATTTTTCAAAAAAAATTTCAAAAACCCAGTTGCATATTACACAATGGACGTGATGTAAAACATAATGTAAATTAGATTAAAAGCACAATCAATGACAACAGATAAAGACACAATGGACAACATACTAAAACACAATGAACATAACGTATAACACAATGACGATACATATAACACAATAAGAATCAGACTAAATAAAAACACAATTGATGTCAACAGATAAAAGACACAATTAATGACAGCAAATAAAACACACAATGGGGAGCAGATGAAGACACAATGAAAAACAAACTAAAAACACAATACTTAACAAACTAAAACACAATGAACAAGATAATAAAAAAATTGAACAAATTATTAAACCACAATGGACAACATATTAAAACACAATGAATAACATATTACACAATTGACATTATGTAAAACACAATGTAAATTAGATTAAAAACACAATCAATGACAACAGATAAAGACACAATGGACAACATACTAAAACACAATGAACATAACGTATAACACAATAAGAATCAGACTAAATAAAAACACAATTGATAACAACAGATAAAAGACACAATTAATGACAGCAAATAAAAGACACAATGGAGAGCAGATGAAGACACAATGAAAAACAAACTAAAAACACAATACATAACAAACTAAAACACAATGAACAAGATAATAAAAAAATTGAACAAATTATTAAACCACAATGGACAACATATTAAAACACAATGAATAACATATTACACAATGGACATGATGTAAAACACAATGTAAATTAGAATAAAAACACAATCAATGACAACAGATAAAGACACAATGGACAACATACTAAAACACAATGACCATAACGTATAACACAATGGCGATAACATATAACACAATAAGAATCAGACTAAATAAAAACACAATTGATGACAATAGATAAAAGACACAATTAATGACAACAGATAAAAGACACAATGGAGAGCAGATGAAGACACAATGAAAAACAAACTAAAAACACAATACATAACAAACTAAAACACAATGAACAAGATAATAAAAAATTTGAACAAATTATTAAAACACAATGGACAATATATTAAAACACAATGAATAACATATTAAACACAATGACCTGAACTAATAACACAATTTATAGAAAACTCAGATATAACAAAATCTTCATTGTGTCATATATTGTGTTATAGGTTTTTATAAAAACGCAATGGATAGAACTCAAATTAACATTGTGTTATAGGTTTTGATAATAACACAATGTATAGAAACTCTACTGACCAAAACCCAGTTAAAAGACACAATGACCTGAACATTTAACACAATGCCAAAAAACCCAGTAAAAATGAAAATTTTTATTTTATTTTTATATGATAATATGGTACTCATATTAAAGATAAAAAAACGCTCGTTATTATGGTGAAATTTTTTTTGAAAAAAAATGTCGTATGAAAAAGTTATGGACGTTTTAAATCGATGGGGGAATTGGCATGTGCCTTGCATGTGGAGAGAGAAAATCCATAAATATATGATTCCTTTTATGCCTTTCTATTATCTTCTTTTCCCTACAACCAATCTCAACCCTTCAAATCTAAGATCAATGGACTACAATCCTTCTTACACTTCTTATTTATTTTATCCTTTGTATTTGATCCTAACCCTAAAAAATTAAACATAAGTGTGTATTAATGTAGTTTGAAAAGTTAACGTACGGAAAGATATATTAAATTAAATAATAAATGAGTTTTTGAAAAAAAAAAAGTTGAACGTGACTACGCATTTAGATATTTTAGAAAACTTAAGGGATGTAAGTAGAGGTGTAAAAAAAACCGGTTTTAGAACCGAAATCGAGAAAAAATCAAAATCGATTTTTTAACCGTTTTTTTTATAACCGAATCGCCGGTTATAGACCGGTTAGGATTCTTGGTATGAAAAACCGGTTAATAACCGAAACCGGTTTAAAAAAACCCGGTTAAACCGGTTAAAAACCAGTTTTTTTTTGGCAAAAACCGGTTAAAAACCAATCACAACCGTTTAGTAACCGAAACAGGTTATTAAAAAAACCGGTTTTCATTTTGGATAAAAAAACCGGTACGGCTAATAACCGAAACCGATTTTTGAAAAAAAACCGATTCGTACACCTCTAGATGTAAGGTACAAGCAAAAAATCAAATGAAATATTAACAAAAAATAGAAAAAAAATAACAAAGCTTTCTATGTGCCAATTCATGGTTGTTAGACCATGCGTAGTGGTTTGAGCAATAATGCCCCCACCCTTGGGCGTTTTCTACCACGTGGCAGTCCAGTCAGTATGTGGGCATTGTTGGACGTTATTGCAAAAGTGACATAGTGGGAATAATGCCCAATAACGCCCCTTCCAATCATTAAACAATTATTTTTTAATTAAAAACTTAAAATACTTCGTTAAATTAAAAAAATACAATACTAGAAATAAAAAAAATAAAATCCGACTAAATTAAAAAAATACATTAGTTTTCATCTTCGCTTTCTTTACCCTCGCCAACTTCGTCTTCCTCGTCCTCCGTTTCTTCTTCACCCTCAGGTGGGACATACTGAACCGACCATGCGTGCTGTACCAAATCAACCGTTAACGCGGAATGTTACGGTTCGTAACGCAATTCTCGCGCATTATTCACTCTTTCTTCCATTGACGCCTGTGGATGCTCCTCTTGAACGGCTTCTGGCACATAATTCTGGCATATCGCCTTTCCTTCGTCTTCCAAAATCATGTTGTGCATGATTATACAAGCGTACATAACATCTCTCATTTTTTGCATGGTCCATGCACGACAAGGATTTCTCAAATACTGCCATCGATGTTTAAGAACCCCAAAGCATCTCTCAATGTCTTTTCGTGAAGACTCTTGAACCTTTTTAAAGTGTGCTCTTTTTTCAACGATAGGATCACTAAACGTCTTCACGACAATCAAATACCTAGGATAAATTCAGTCGCACAAATAATATCCATGAGGGTAGTAGTTTCTGTTTGCGTAAAATGACGCTTTTGGAGCTCTGCCAGAAATCCAGTCCCCTAACAACGGAGATTGTTCAAAAACATTTATATCATTGCATGACCCGACCACGCCAAAGTAAGCCGACCAAACCCAAAGGTCATGTGAGGCAACTGCCTGAAGAATAACAGTAGGTCCTTTTTGGTCACCCCGTGTGTGTTGGCCTCGCCATGTGGTCGTGCAGTTATCCCAACGCCAATGAATGCAATTCAAGCTCCCGATTATACCAGGCAAACCATGCTCATCCGATTGTACCTCGTAGATCTTTTGAAGATCGTCCCATGTGGGCGTTCTAAGATAACGCGCACCATACAAATCAATAATACATTTATAAAAAAAAACTTACACAAACATAAGCTTCAAAAAAAAAAAAAAAACACTTGTAAACATTATAGTAAAGTATAGGAATTGTACCGCGACAAAAATACTCCAAGGTGTCTCGCGTTGTTTTCTCGGCCATTTTTAAATACTCGTCGTTGATGTCGGTTGTGTTTCCGTAAGCAAGGACTCGTAGCGCCGACGTACACTTTGGGATACTGGTAAATCCAAGTGTCCCTTTCGCATCCGCTTTTTGTTTAAAATAATCGTAGTTGGTTTCCAAGTCGTCGACTATGCGTAGAAACAAACGCTTACTCATTCGGAAACGACGCCTAAAATTTTCTGGGTTTGAAAATGTCGGCGCCACATCAAAATAATCTTTCATCAACCGATCGTGTGCCTCACATCGGTCTCGTTCAATATAATATCTTGTTTTAATTTCAGGTTCGGGGCGGCGACAATGCTTCACATATCTCACCGCTAGTTGACAAGCACTCGTAATCGCCTCTTGCTCGACCTCCTCATCGGTGGATTCATCGCCATCCGCAAAAAACTCTTTCTAGTAAAAATTCACTATGGAAGAGGAACTAGGGGAATCCATATTTTTATAAAACGGTAGTGTTTGTGTGAGAGTTTTGGTGTTTAAAATTGAAGAAGTTTGTATATATATAGAGGTAGGAGGTTAAAAAAATAAATAAATGAAATCTAGCCGTTAGCTAGCCGTTGGAACAAGTCCCATTGGTCAGTCAAAATCAAGTTCAGCGTTATTCAAAAAACGCCAAACACAAAATCGCCCAAGATCACGCCCGAAAACGACGCAGGGGGCGGAGGAGTGGCGATATCCAGCGAGTTTAGGAAGTTTTTTTTGACAAAAAACGCCCGAAATCAAGTATAGGAGTCCTGTCAAGAATATAGATTGATGGAAAGTACCACATGTTACACTTATGATACAAAAAAAAAAATTATTTTCTACAAAACTAATTTGAATAATACAATAATAATAAAAAAATAACTTCGAAAAACAAACTATTTGAAAATAAAAGTTTGAAGGATGCTACTTAAAGGGTTGTACCAAACCAATGTATCAAAATGCTTGTATTTTGCTATTTGTACCAAACCAATGTATCAAAATGCTTGTATTTCCCTATTTTGCTTCGATCTCCCCTACGCCTAGGGCATTGTCTGGGCCCACCAAGAGTCATAGTTAGTTGCTGTTTTCATTTGGTAGTTTTTTTCTCGTTGTTGATACCGGCAAGACCTAGCCAGATGATGTCTGCTTGTTAGTAGTGAGAGGACTCTTAGTACCTACATACCCAAAAGGGGGCACTGGTTAAAAAACAACAATTTTTCTCTTTCTTGCTCTCCCTTAGCAGCTGAAGGAGTCTATCTATCTGCCTAGCTTTGGTAGATTTCCCCCAACGCAATCCACAGAAATTCCATGAATCCCTTGGTTGATAAGTCCGACGACTCAGCAGTAGTGCGGAATTTTCTTTCTCGCCTGCTGGATCTGATCACTTAGCTCGACGTTAGGAGAGTCAAGGGGGAACGCCATACCTACATAGAAGAACCACTGTTCACTGACTTTCTAAGGTCAAACCTTTGGCATGGCATGACAGACGTTGCTATTTCTGCCCTATGGGCATGGGATACCGCTCCCAGGGCGTGGTGAGCCGGTGTGAGTTTGTCCATAGAGAAATGGGCGTTAATTTCGAATGTTTTTTTCTTTCAATCAATTAAAATACACCAAATTAACTCATTTTATTTCCGCGATCATAATATCTCATTACACCTCTTTAATGAAATGAGTATAGATTTTTTTTTGAAAGATAACTTTTATTAAGAAACTCGAACTGGCCAAAAAAGCACAGACCCAGAGACACACACTACAACATATACAACGGATAATTACAACATTCCCTCCAAACTAAGTCGCAAATATTTGACCGATTTTTTAGCAACCTCCCCGAAGATATCCTCCCTATTAGCGTTTCCACCCGAGAAAATCTTAGCGTTCCTGGCTTTCCAAATGCATCAACAAACCACAGTGACCAGCCCGTTGATAATAACTTTAGCCTTTCTATTCATCGCAGTACATTTATGAAAATCCAGAAGATCCCTGAAGGAGGAAGCCTAGCCCATGCACACAACCGATTCCAAATATACATCGAAAGATCGCACCTGATGAATAAGTGGTCCACAGATTCTGAAGCTTTGCCGCCAAAAACACACTCTTCAGATTCCAAGCAAATGTTCCTCCTAACCAGAGCTTGCCTAGTCGGGATACGATCTAAGTTCGCTCTCCAAATAAAAATATTGCATTTCGAGTGGACCCATTTACACTTCCTGAATGGACGAAACGATTCCGAATTCAAAGCTTCCAAATCAAAGGAATTAAAAGAAGCGCTAGAGAACAAGCCCGAGGAATCAGGAACCCACAGCCAACCGTCTTTAACAGAAAACAGGACTACCTCATTGAGCAACGCTGTCAACCCGAGACACTCAGACTGTTCTACCTCGGAAGCCGGCTGTCTCGACCACTGCTAGAAACAACTAACCGCATCGCCTCCCTCTGATATACGATCGATGACCTGACAATTTTTAGTTCTTTCTAAAGCAAAGAGATGCGAAAATTTGAAATGGAACGGAAACTCTCCCAGCCAAACGTCTATCCCGAAACAGATGTTTCTACCATCCCCAAAACCCCCTTAAAAAGATTATTGATTTTTTTCCCATTTACCAAAGTCTTATCTTCCATTTTTGCAATGTTCCTCCGGTACTTGAAATAGCGGCGTTGGAAGGTAAAGCCGACCAGGATCTGCTACTACCATGACAAGCCGCAACCACCTTTCTCCATAAATTATCTTTTTCAGTTTTGTATCTCCAAATCCATTTTGTAAGTAAAGCTTCATTCACGAATTTTAGGTTGCTAATACCAAGGCCGCCTAATTTTTTTGGACGTGTAACAACATCCTAGGCCACCCAGTACATTTTCCTCGACTCCTCCGAACCTCCCAAAAAATGTGGCACTAAGGGTAATAGGCATCACCCATTTCATTCAAATTCACACACCCATAATAAATAACCTTAAAGTTTCATTTAAATTCACACACCCATAACAAATAGCATAAAACTTTGTTTTTATTAATCAGAAAAAAGAAGAGAAACCCATAAAACGTGTCTGGTACATGTTGCGCGGTCTAAAACAAACACCAAAGGAACATATTAATTATTTAATCACAATCATTGTTTATCATTGTTGGTTTTTAAAGTATACTTGGTTTTATTGGCGTCGTGCGTTCCGGTGAAACAGAGCAAATGATAATGTTAAACAAACGATATTTGAAAATTAAGTATGCTGTTTTGAAGCCAAACATTAGAATCGGTTCAGTTTATCATCGTCAGTACTAAAACGATACCAAATAAATACTCTAGTTTGAATACAACTTCACTTTTAACTTATATTAGAATCTCGAGTAGGGGTGTGGTGGGAATAAACACAACTGCGTACTTAAGTATTTTTTTTAATTAACGAACGAAAGTTATTAAAAAATTATTAAATTAATTGACAAAGGTAATATCATTTAAAAAAAAGAAAAGAATTACGAAAAACAAAAAGTAAATGACAAAAAAGGGGAAAAATGGAAACATGTTAAAGGTAAATACAATAATATGGTATTATAATATTAAAATAATAAAATATTAAAAAATATATATTATTTTAAAAATAAAATTACTATTCATTATCCTACAAATATATATATATAGGGTCGGGATTTAGAGAAAACGGTAGAAAGTGTGAGAACGGTAAGAACGCTTATCGATCGTCCGATCAAAACAATCTATGGGCTAGATTGGCGCGGTGGCGTTTTTGTAAATAACATCAATTTTATTACTTGGACGCGTTTCGTTAAGGGTAAAAGGGTCTTTTGACTTCTCCACACAAAACGCCATCTCATGAAATCAAACGCCAAAAATAAAAATCACAGACCATTCTAAGTAAAAACGCCATTAGATATAAAACCCCAAATTTACTTATAGTAAAATCCCGCCTAAAAAACCGCCAAAAAAATCCTATATATACAAAATCTCAGACTTTCAATTAAAAACACACACACAAACCCAAACGTCATATTTGATATAACCCATTCGCCTTAGAAACGCCAAAAAAACCAAACATCAAATATCTTCTAACCCAAAAACGTTTTTTGAAATTTAGTTTGGTTGTCTGTAAGATTTCGCTAAATGAAATGGACAAAATCCTTAAGTGAGGATGTTGTCCATTTCATTGAGTAAAATCTTATTGACTAATCCTCAACTTCCATCCAATTTATAACGCCAAAACATACAAAAACATTATTGAGCTTTGTTGTCAATAAAGTTTAGCTGTATAGGGTGGACAACATTGTCAGTTATCTTTCTTAACCGAGGATTAACAATGTTGTCCATCTCATACAGCAAAACATTATTGATTTTAGCATGATCAAATTTTGAGGTTTAAGGTGCTCTTAATTCGTGGTGTTCTTTTTATCGGTAAAACGCCAAAAAAGTTAAAACATCAAACATTGTTCATTGTAAAATTCAAGATTGTTGGCTGAAGGGTCTAAACTCAATAACATTTTGCTGCATGAGATGAAAAATCTTCAAGAAAAAGATGCTGATGTCAGACTGTGTGCTTCCAAACAGCCACACAAAAAACTACTTGAAAAACAAAAAAAAAAAACAAAATGAATCATACGAAAGTCGAACCAGCCAGTTAACATGATTCAAAAAAGAAGAAAGAGACCGGTGACAGTGAAGATTTGGAAGATCAATTGTTTATGTATTCTTTTTTTTATTTTCCTTTTCAGTTGATTGTTATATAATAAAAACGCCATATATAATAAAAACGTCAAAACAGCCAAAATGCTTGTTTAAACGCTATCATCCCGTAAAACGCCCCCGAAAACTCGCAAACTATAATAAAATTACTTTGAAAAGGTATTATAAAAAACCTAAAAAAAAAGCAAACTTGAAAATGTAACTAGAAAAAGTAAATACAAATCAGTAATACTGAAAATAGGAAAAATTTATTATATTAGAATGTAAAACGCCAAACTTGAAAGATGAGACGTGTTACAGACTTCAGAGATAAAGCTTATCAAAAACAATAATTAGAAACAGTAACTGAAAAGACGAATACTTTATTATAATAATGCACCACCTAACATAGGCGCCAAAAAGACAACCTATAAAATGATACGTCTCAGCAACTTCTATTTGATCAAACCAAAAAAACAAACGCCCATACCACTCACTGTAAAACGCCAAAAAATAAAAAAATCAAAGATGGCTAATATGCTTTCTTGGATATTCAGAATTGTTCCTCGTGAAGTTTCACTAATGAATTGTTATCAGAGGGGAGTAATTCAGAAAGATTTTGCTGCATGAGATTGACAAAAAATCAAGAAAAAGATACTGACGCCAGTCATATGACATTTTGTATTTTTTGTTCTTGAAGAAGGTTTGGATGAGGAGAAGAGATCAATGACACTGAAGAGTGGGTTGATTATAAAGATGAAGATCAAGATAAAGAAAGAGCGAAAAACCCACTCACACGTCGTAGATCTATGTCTCCAAACATCCACAAAAAAGCCAGTTCAACAGATGGGCAGACAAAAATAATCAAACCGATGGGTTTGTTAAGTTTTACATAAAACGCCATATATTTGGTGACAGTTCTTGTACTATTAAAGAAAAGAGAGACGGATGACAGTGAAGATTGTGAAAAGAGATCCGATTAGGATTTTTAATATATTTTCTTCGCTTGTATTTTTTTTCCTGTGGTTGAAATATAATCCAACAATTGTAAAACGCCAAGATACCACAAACGCCAAAATGTTTATAAAAAATAATAGAACAATGGGCCATCTTGTTTAAAACGCGTTAAAAAACGTCATTCAAATAGATTTCCTGACCCCCTGGGTTCCAATGGCATACGATTTGAATAAACTCCATAAACGCCAAAATGTTAATACAATGAAACCATTAAAACGCTATTAATTATTGAATTTGGTTAAAGCAAAAAATCTTAAAAACAAAAAATTAAAACAATATTAGGAAAAACGGAACTGGAAAAGCAGAAGATGAAAGGACAAAAAAAACCTCTCCGCCCTTTTCTAAGCGGCGTGACACGTGTTGGGTCAGGAAGCGTTCTAAAACAAACACCAAAGGAAAATATTAATTATTTAATCACAATCATTGTTTATCATTGTTGGTTTTTAAAGTATACTAGGTTTTATTGGCGTCGTGCGTTCCGGTGAAACAGAGCAAATGATAATGTTAAACAAACGATATTTAAAAATTAAGTATATTGTTTTGAAGCCAAACATTAGAATCGGTTTAGTTTATTATCGTCAGTAGTAAAACGATACCAAATAAATAATTTAGTTTAAATACAACTTCACTTTTAACTTACATTAGAATCTCTAGTGGGGGTGGGGTGGAAATAAACACAACTGTGTACTTAATTATTTTTTTTTAATTAACGAGCAAAAGTTATTAAAAAATTATTAAATTAATTGACAAAGGTAATATCATTTTAAAAAAAAGAAAAGAATTACGAAAAAACAAAAAGTAAATGACAAAAAGGGGAAAAATAGAAACATATTAAAGGCAAATACAATAATATGGTATTATAATATTAAAATAATAAAATATTAAAAAAATATATATTATTTTAAAAATAAAATTATTATTCGTCATCCTATAACAATATATATATAATATATTTTTTTGGAAGGATATATATATATAATATATAATAGTTAAAGTTAATTAATAGAATATATATTTGGATTTTTTTTTGTTTATCATTGTTGGTATTTAAAGTATAGTTAATTAATTAATTAATTAATTAATAGGCTATATGTTTGGTTTTTTTAAATCATATTCCCATGCTTCTCACTTTCTATAAATAGCTTGCATGTTGCATTCAAAATCCATATCCCCCACCCCTATTTTGCCGTCTATAACAAATATGGCTTCTAAGCACGGCCTATTGTTTCGTGTTCTCTTAATTGCAGCTTTGATGCAATTTCGAACGTTTGTCGTCATTGGTGAACCACAAGTCCCATGTTACTTTCTGTTTGGTGATTCTCTGGTCGATAGTGGCAATAACAATAGATTCGTGAAAGCAGAAAAAGCCAATTACCCGCCTTATGGGATCGATTTTCCACAAGGCGTCACTGGTAGATTCACCAATGGTCGTACCACTCCCGACATCATTGGTATCTCTACCTGTCTCTTCCTTAGATAATAAATAATTTGAACTACGTCTTGCAATTATATACTTATATAATTTCACTAATGTGTCTCTACAACAATTACCATTACCATTTATTTCAGTAAATAATAAAACCACAAGAAAACGCTTGGAAATATTTAGTTGAACAGAAGAAGAAAACTTTTTTATAATTTTATAATTTTACATTGGAAATTATTACTTCAAATCAGAAAGTTTAATATTCATCTGAGATTTTTAAATTAGTCAGTTTGATATTAAAAGATATAAAATCTGTAAAATTAAGCCACATTATTATATCACAAACATGACTTTTTCAGGGCATATCATACATTTAAACATTTTTATACGTAACAAAAGATAGTGATATTAATGAGACTAACAAAATCGTTTGTTTGATTTCAGGTCAACTTCTACGTTTTCGTGATTTCACTCCACCGTATGCTAGTACCATAACTAACGAAGAGATCATCAGGGGTGTAAACTACGCAAGTGCTGGTGCTGGTATTAGAAATGAAACAGGAATGAATGTGGTAGGTAAACTATGGTCTATAGTGTCTAATATTGTTTTTTTAGAAATGGGTGGTTTAGATATTTTAGATGTGTTTGTAGATGGGTCGCGGCTCGTGGGGGGTCGTCCACACCACCCCCCGCTCTCCGTCCCGTCGGTTTCGTCGGCTCCTTGCCGCATGTAACGAGCCCCTTGTTTGTTGGATCTTGTTGCATGACAGTTTGTGAATGGTCAATTTATAGGGGGAGGCTTATCACCCACACCCCAGGCCCATCACTTGGGTTCGGTGATGCCCCCAGTGACGTAGCTGCTTACGTGGAGGCCTATCACCAAATGATGGACCACCTCCACACCTAAGACCATGTGTAATGGTTAATGCCCCCTAAGGGACATTTTTCGCCACCTCCACATTATAACGCCCCTGCAAAAAATGTGTAACGGTTAATGCCCATTTCATTCAATGCTTACCATTTTTTTCTTCCTCTTTGAGCATTATTCTAGAAATGCCCCTCCATTTTCATGCACCTATAACGCCCAAGGGGATGGTGTTAGGGGCTTTATCAAACTCTTTCATGCCCCTATAATATCCATTACGCGTGATCTAAAGTCCCAAAGTCTGAGATCTCAATTAATAGACTACTTAATTTCACTCAAGATTGTAGGTCCCTTGAGCATCTAAGAATAAGGTGATTTCAAGTTATCAAATGTACAAACATATATGCAGAATCCCTCATTTACACACAACCAAGCAAGAGCACAATCAGTCAAGATGAACAAATCACTCAAAAGTTTCTAAATTGATTTTGACAGAGTAACAATATACAAGTTATGCAAAATAAGCTCGAGACTCTCTCAAAATGTACTCTTGCATTAAGAATCGCATCCTTCTGTATTTATAGGCAATACAACAGGAGGACACACGAAGGCGCTTAATGTTCACCCGAAACAGAAGCAAGGCACACGGAGGTCCTCCTTCGTGTCATGTAGACACGAAGGCTCACACACGAAATCAAGTGTCCTTCATGTTCCTTTATGTGCTTCGTGTTCCTTTCAGTTAATGCTCCTTTGTGTCATATGAGTGACACGAAGGTTGCCTTCGCGTCTTTACAATAGACACAGTATAATCAAACTGTTCAAACTGATGCCAAGTCAAACAGAAGGATGTTTGACTTGGTCAACTTACAACTAAACAAACATACATAGACAAAATAAAGACCGTTTATACATGTTCCGTAAAACTACAAGCAAAGACACAAATACATACATCAACAAAGATCCGTTCACCCACCTACAAACATTCTTAATATCTCTAAACCACTCATTTTAAAAAAAATCCTATCTTAAAAGTATAATGCTTATACTATTTGGTCTTGTTTATTTTTATCTCAGGGCGAGCGAATCATATTCGATCAGCAACTACTTAATCATGAAGCAATAGTTTCACGGATTTCGGCCTTGCAAAACAACAAAACATTTACAAATGAATACATACAAAAGTGCATTTACTTGGTAAACATAGGAAGCGACGATTACGTCAACAACTACTTGATGCCCAACAATTACCCAACAAGCAACATATTCACCCCCGATCAGTATGCAGCAGTCCTCATTCAGCGATACTCGCAACAACTAACGGTACATTTGGTGTTGAAGAAATTTTGGTATACTTGTAATCTTGAACTTTTTTATTCAATTAAAGTGGCGGAAATTTTGTTTTCGTTATATGACAGACTTTGTACAACTTGGGAGCTAGGAAAGTTGTTTTGTTCGGTTTGGGTCCGATAGGGTGCACCCCCGCTGCGATAGCAAAGTATGGCACAAACGGGAAACCATGTGTTGAGTCGCTTAATAATTTGGTTAAGCTATTTAATGACAGACTCAAGCCTCTTGTTGATGATCTTAACAATGGTTTATCTGATGCAAACTTCACTTTCATCGATTTTTCGGGGATTGCTGCACCTCTAAATGGTAAAGTGTAACAAATTCGTATGTTTAGTGTTTTCATTTTTCTTATTTTTTTCATGTAAAAAACTTAATGCATATGATACACATTAGAGATTATCCATGGTACTAGTTTACTAAAATATTTTTTTTCTTCTCTTTTGCAGCCGTGCCAAATATCGCTTGTTGTCGAATAGCTGGGCCGGAAGGACTATGCATTCCAAATTCAAACCCTTGTCTTGTTAGGGCTTTAACAGCTTGGTATGACGGTTTTCATCCTTCAGAAAGTGCAAACATAATCCTCGCAAAACGATCATACAATGCGCTCTTGCCTACAGATGCGTATCCTTATGATATTAGTCACTTGGCTCGACTTTAACATATGGAGAGAGATCACAGTTATATGACTTCATATGGAACATACGCATGAAATAATATGGGAATATTAATAAAATTTTAGTATGTTTTATTTTCATATGGAACATACGTATGAAATAATAATGAGAATATTAATAAAATTTTAGTATGTTTTATTTTTTGTTTACTTGTAAGACATCGATGAAAGAAGTTACCAAAACCATATATTCAGGTAACAAGCTTTTCAATTTCTAGAATCGTATGTTACAAAATGAGGAAAAACATTTGACCGACAAAACGGTCGCCACATTAGCAACAGGACTAGCGACCAGCACAGTTGCACATTTGGCTACCGATTTGTCTCACAATTAGGCTATAGGGTGTGGTCATGACCCACATGACCATCATGAACCTTCACATAGGCACCACATCATACATCTTTAATCCATTATTCAAAACCACTACCCTAAGGGTGTGGTCATGACCCAACCCACTATCCCCTTTATTTTTGTTAATTTGTTTTTGTCTTAAAATTATCAAATGAGAGGGTCGTGGTAATCGTGGTTTAATCCATGGGAACCACCATCAATCAAGGAGGGGGATGGTATACCATTTAATTAATGATCCTATGTGGAAATAATGTTCCAATCCATGACCCCCACACCCCATAGCCTTAGCGTTTGAAAACAAACTGGTCCCAAAACAATCGTTGAAATTCAAGAAAAATAGAAAAAATTGTCGTAAACATAGACTCAAATATATTGTCGTAAACCGGACTCCCGAGCATAGTGGCGGAACTAGACCTTCAACTCAGGGGTATCCCAAAATTTTTTAGGGGTGTCCTCGTACTTGTTCAGGGGTGTCCTGTGTATAAAAATCAAAAATTTTTTTTTTTTTTTACACTACTGGTAAAAACTTGAGCCGTAGCCCGGGCTACGCCCGTTTACACTACAGGTCTGCCCCTGCCCGAGCATGGTTCGTTTGCAAAGTTGGTTGTAAATTATATAAAACATGAAACTGGATTAAAGACCAAATGTAAAAATGGTCGCAAAAATAGCTACCAAAAATGATTGCGTCGGAATTTTTATATACAAATTAAAAAGTTAAATTTGGTTTCAAAATTTCTGGTGATACTTGTATAAAATAAGTTGGAAATCGTTAAAAACAAAAATATTAACTCCTGTCAAAATGATAGTTTGGAAAATATAAAATAATGCGATTGCATAACCGGTCACAACGTTTATTTCAAAATAGTAAATTTCGGTCGCAAAATATAACCGATCACAATGTTTATTTGTAAAAAGTAAATTACCGCTGTCAAAAGAACTAAACAAAAGGGTGTTAAACCGGTAGCAATATTTATTTAACAAAAAAATTATATAATATTACATTTCTCAACCAGTATAAACAAGATTGTAACCTAGTTTAATAAAAAAATGTCTTATGTGTAGATCGATCTCCTAGTTTGTGAAATCAATTTGATAAAGTTAAAAGCAGAGCCGGTTTTGGGCCTGTGTGAGAGGCGCCACCACACAAAGCCAAAACATTTGTGAGGCCCAAATTTGTTTAAGAAGTATATGTATGTTTTATATTATTATATATCTATATGTTATAGAACAAAGAAATATAGATTCCCCCTTTGGTTCATTAATGGAAACAACCCTTTATTATGGACCTGGCCATTCTGAGTTCGAATCCCGCTTGCATTGTTTTTCTCTTTTGTTTTTCTTTGATTGCTCCATGTTTTGTTTGGGCCTTAAGGGGCTGATTTAGCTTATTTTATTAAGAAGGTGAAAGGCCTCATAAAGCTTATTTTTAACTCTTTAGTTTCTCATTTAACCTTTTACATATTAAACTCATTTAACAATTTACATATTAAACTTCATATATTTTCTTGTTTAAAATCTGTAAAAAGAATTCCTCATTTAACCATTTAAATAAAAAAAGGGTTTACATGTTTTCTTGTTTGAATTTGCAAGTGTTTTAGTTTCTCATTCCTCATCTTACCATTTATAATATAGACCAAGTAGAACACAATTTATAGTTTATAGCTCTATTTATTTTATTTATGAAAAGTTCTTGTTATCAAAGTAATTTGGGTATGTGTACACATATAACATATTACACTTCTTTTTTTGGAAATATTTAAGTGATAGTTAATTTTTGCTTGTCTGGAAGGTGTTGAAACTAATTTTAGGTGTATTAATTTACTTGTAACATAAAACTTAGATTTATTGTTTTTAGTTGATGCTAATTTGAGATGTGTATTCACTTTATAAACATAGATAATTGTGATAACTAATAAACCATTTTGAAACTAATTGTGCTCATCTTTATACATATTTTTTTAGATAATACTCGAACCCTATATTTTGATTAAAACATATGATATGCATATTAAAATTTTGGTTGCTGATTGTGGACTTTGGGATATGTAAATTGTCGTCGGACCCTGGCAACTTATTTATTAGTTGAATACAAATGGAGAACCTCACAGTTCATTTAACTATTTAACATAGATTATTTTGCTACAATATCTTTTCTTATTTATTGTTATTACAACCATCGTCCTATTACTGATTTTATATATATAAGTTTAAATGTAGGGCCTATATTTTCAACTCAAACAGGGCCCAAAAGTTTTTAGGGATTCTCAGGGACGACCCTGGTTAAAAGCATACGATGGTGTGATGGTGAATAGTAAGCAAAATCATAGAGGAAAATACCATAAAATCAACATATTTTCTATTATTTTCATAAAAATCTTTCTAGTTTCTTTTTCACATAAAAATCAACATACTTTCCTTTTTTTTTTTTTTTTGCATAAAAGCCTCTTCACAACTTTTTGCATATAAAAGTTCCTCCAAACGTTCAATTAAACAAAATTGTGATATTTTTTTTTACTTCTTGATAGCTCATGAGAAAATAATTGAGTTAATGTTTGAAATTGGATATATGACAAATCATAGTGCGTTCAATGTTTGTCTTTTTTTCTTTTCCTTTTGAATTCAATAAATTGATGACAATAAATATTATTCAGGAAACAATATAACAAAAATTCACAAGCGTGGATGACCTATCACAACTCAAAGTGTGGAATCCATGGAATTATGTGTGAAATTGGCACAAACCAGGTAAATAAATGTTTTGGATTATCAAATAAAATTTTTGCAGAGGTTCGGCTCAAAATGACTCCTATCAAAATCTCTCTGCCTGGAGTTGTGACAAAATCACACATCACAACACCTATTTATACACACGATACCCTCCAATGCATCACAAAGACGCATCACACACTAAGCATACATGACGCGTTGCGCAAGAGCTTATGTGTGCGCATGACTCATGTGTCACGGATCACCTCATATGCTCCTATTACAATTACTTAAAACACAAAACTCAAACGTGCGAACACTCTGCCATCCCATTACTAGAACGCCCATATTTCAAATGGTCAAATACCAAGACTTAAACAATTAAAATTTATGACCCAATTTAAACTTTTACGCATCATTAAATCAAACTTGGTTATAAATACAAAATCAACCATTTTAAACAACTACAAACCCACCAACATTTACAAAAGTTATAAACACATGTTATTGGGTAAAGTTTATCAGCACCATGACTAAAAGACAACAAAAGTATTTTGACCCGTTTACAACATTAAAGTCCGAAAGCGAATTGCGGGCAATATGGAGTGTGTTCGTTGCGAGTGTAGCGTGCCATTGGCTTTATCTATATCACAACAAAAAGAAACAAAGTTAATTACATGTAATATCATCATTTTAACTTTCAACAAACATGATTCACATTCATGATCCATCTTCCATTTATTTGACCCGTTTACAACGGGTCACTTACATACCATTCTTAAGCATAACATTCTAGTTCGTCGGCCCGTTCATAACGGGTTAATTACATGACGAATCTTTAACTTCACATTCTAAATTGTTTGACCCGTTCGCAACGGATCAATTTCATAACCATTCTTTAACATCACATTCTAGTTTGTTTGATGCGTTCATAACGGATCAATCATATGCCCATTTCTTTAACATCCTCATTCTAGTTCATTTGACCCGTTCATAATGGGTAAACATATGACCATTCTTTTACATATTCATTCTAATTCGTTCGACTCATTTGTAATGGGTCTATTACATGATCATTCTTTATCGGAAATATATAACATTAAGCAATGCTACAAATAAACTTTAATCGTACAAGTAGCGTACCTCGATCTTGTGAGCTTTGAGGCTTCTTATTGCTTGAGCCTTCTTCCTTCACACCTACAATTACCATGTTCACTTCCTTTTAGTTCTCATGAATTCATTTTACCACATACAACACATACTTACATTCTAAACATGAACTTCACTAACAATTGTCATTTATTCGCACAATTATCTTCTAAAGCATTTCATCGAGCACTTGGTGTGCGACAATCATTGTTGTTTAGAATTTATTGTTTTTCATATACGTACATAACGCATCTTCCTATACGTACACAATTTCCCAATTACTCAACTCGTCACAACGAATAATCATTATCAAATTTATTCATCCTACCTCTTAGTTGACTAGTTAACATCATAATTATCACTAGAATCTCCATTTTATGATCAATGCTCAAAAACCCACTTCATGACTTATGAAGGGTTTTTATCAAGACACATAAACATACAAATTTCATTCAAATTAACATTCACAATTGCTTATAATCATGATTTCTTCAGCACTTAACATTAGGTTACTAACATACCTAAGAAATTTGCCAATTTCATACATCTTCATCATATCAAAATCAACCAAATCAAAAATTATAACTTACCACTTGTTAAGCAAGCTTAGATGGTCACAAATTAGGGTTCACGCACAAGATTAGCCTTGATCTTCCTTCTAATTTCATTGATTTTAGTTTATAAGGATTTTTCCCCTTTTTTCTTCTCCCTGGTGACACACACACTGATGTTTGTGTTTGTGTTTTAATTTTTTGTTTTAATAATTTCATTTTCTCACTTGTCCAAGATTAGTCCCTCAATTTTGAGTGTTTATTTCAAAATGGTTATTGTTCATTCTTTAGCTAAAATTTTACATATATTTTAACTAGGTTTATATTTCTGGTTATTTTTAAACACATATACTTATTTAATATTTTTGGGATGTTACAATTACATTGAATCAAAAATAAAAGTCGTGGACATTAGACATTTTAATTAATAGGCTCCCCCTTGGATGATGTCGCAATCTTGTCTCCTGTTTAGCCTTCGATTCCAAAAATCCTTTTTCGATACTCTTTCCAATATTCTTCAAAACTCTTCTTTGGAGTTTGATCTATCTTTTTCGGCCACTGGTAATCATACTTTGTATTTGGTGCCGACTTTCTTTTTTCTTCAACCTTCTGCTTCAAATTTGGCTATTTCTTTTCTTCATTCTTTTCCAAATTCCTCCACTTTGTCTCCCACATTCGACCAGAATGAATATCATAAGCAAAGCAAATTCTGACTACGCGCTGAAATTGAGGTGATTACTCCATATCTTTAACATCGAAGTAAATCTGGTTGAAAAATAATATCTCTATATCTTTCTCGGACATATTTACAATCAAGCAATACCATCATAATACCACCACTTGAAACTCATAAAAATCTTGCTATATTTCGTGAAATGGTATGACTTTCAGCGTTTGTAGAGGCTTGCACCAACGGTTTACTAGTTTCATCATCAGTGGCGAAGGTTGAAAATTTCCACCGAGGGGTCGGAAGTCACCGAACCTAAAAATTATATATAAGTAATTTTTTTTATAAAACCGGGGTCGAAAACGTATATACCTAAAAATTCTATACGAAACGTACATACATAACACTGCTGAGCGAAAAGTTCGGGGGGTTGGGCGCCCCCCCGGCTCCTAGAAAGCTACGCCCCTGTTCATCATCAATCTCATTAGTATAAACAATTCTCTTCGGCTTTTGTGTTTTCCATTTATTCCACCCAGTTTTGCTTTTAAACTTTATCAACCTCAAAACACGCTGACTGTAATCATTCTTTTCATAATTGATCTGCTTCAATCGACATAACTCTTTCACATCCCACCAAAGCAATGTTTTAATATCATTGATCACACGAAAGTATTGAACCCCGTATTCTCTTCTAATAGCTATACGTCTTAGCTTTCAGTCCATATCCAGCTAATAATGTCACCTTTAGAGATTTCTTTGTCGTGAGTGAAGAATTTCAAAGGCCTCGAAAACTTAAGTTATGGCTTTAGCTCTTTGAACCATTTAGAATGTAATCTTCTAACTTCTTCTTCAGGTTTTATCGGAACGGAACCTTGCATTTCTTTCACTTTTGTTTCCAGAATAACTTCAACCTCCTTTTCAACATTTAAGAGAAAGTAAACTTTTCACTTTGATTGTTTGCATATGTAACATCTTCATCATCTAAACCCATATTTAAAAAATTGTTTATATTACGGAGGCTATTATCTTTTTAACTATTATTATACTTTTATCGATGGTTCTTATGGTTTTCTTGACATTCCTAATGCTGCTAGTTTTTTTATATATAAAGTGTCACCATTTGATATTTTTTTGTTATTTTAATAATATAACGAAGTGCGTTATAAAATTCCAAGTATAGGGTTACGATGTGGTTGTTCTTATCTACTTTCAATAAAAGTTTTATTTAAAAACAAGTGAGTAAACGAAAATTTATTTATTTTTATTCTTTTGAACTAAGGAACAAAAGCGATATTGTACGAACAACATCTTACGATAATTTATAAAATTCCAAGTATGTTGTTTCTACGTGATTAATTTTATCTACGTCTCTATATTAATTTTACTCAAAACCAAGTTGCAAATTCTATTATACAAGTGACGCGGTTTACTATTTTCGTTAATTATTTTTTCTTATAACTTTTAGGTTACTCAAAAACAAGTTGCGGATACTATTGTACAAATGATGCACTTTACCATTTTCGTTATTTTAATAATTTACGGTTGCAATGTGCTTATTTTCATCAAAGTTACTCTAAAACTTTATTAAAAACCAAATGAGCCGAATATAATTGGTTTTTTTAGGTTGTATTCTCACAAGACTTCGCTTTTACCTCTTTCGATTGCTATATCGAGTGTCTGTATGGGACCGGTACAGTAATGTATCGAACCGATACCTATCGAAAACCCACCGCGAAGCGCGGGAAAACACATTAGTTACTATATGATAAAAGGGGAAAATTATGATTAATATAATTATTATTTAATTATAAAGCCAAGATAAATGGGGGATTTTTATTGTTAAAAAAACAAAGAGATCTAAGCTTTAAGTTTGTGTGGTGGAACTTTATTGTTATGGGAAATTGTGTTTGTCCTACGTTGGTGGAGAGATAAATATTTTGTTGATTTATAAATAGATATCTCTATAGGAATGTATATTTATGTGACAAGTCACACCTAATTGTCGCAAAGAGGGTGCGAAGCACCTGACGCGCATGCGCCCATGCCTAGGACGAGGGCGATGGGCGAAATATGGCGTTTTAATTGTTGATTAACTGGGTTTGTGAACTACAAAAGACTATTCATGTTTTTATAAGTTTCGTATTCATAAAGTCTTGCAATAATAGTGAATTTAATTCTATTGAATTCCATGATGTTTAACCCTTGAGATGAAGTACTCTTGTCATATAAACAAAACCTGTGTTTTTTGTTTATATACACAGAAACTCGTATGGTTCAGAACACACATAACCTCCATCAAATTTCCAGAGTTTTCGTCTCTGCCAACTCTTCATTTAGGTAATCTTTCAGGCGCAAGGCAACCCCTTGCAATGTAACCCTTCTTAGGCTGTTGTACCCTGAGAAACATAAGGGTTTACCTGGGTGGCCCAAAATCTGTTTAAAGAGAAGCGTGTTGAACACGTGTCTCAGGCACCTCATTTTTTATTTCATGTTCTTGTGTACTTGCATTGTAATATGTTTTTAGCTTTCATTTTGTTTGTAATTTTTCAAGAACAAGTGTAATTTGTTTACTAGTTTTACTTCTGATTTGCAATCTATATTAGAAAAAAAATAAAATGTTATTTTATTTTAGAGTAAACTTCCGTTTTGCTCCCTGTGGTTTGGTCACTTTAACGTTTTTGCCCCAAACCTTTAAAAATAGTCATTTTACTCCTTGATGTTTCGATTTTATCGCCAGTTTTCTCCCCGCCTCTTAACTTAGTTAAATCACACAATTCTAGGTAGGGGTATTTTGGGAATTATCTAATAATCATTCAACTATTTATTTTAACACTAAAACTATAAAAAAAATATAAATTTATCTATTTATTAATCCATAAACATGAACTTTGGAACAACAATTCAGATCTTCAAAATCATGGAATTAATTCTGCACTTATCAACAAGATGAAATTCAAATACCTCAATATAATTCTCCTCAATTAAGGTCACAAATCATCCACAATTAATTCCATCACCATTCACCCAAAACAAATTATTTCGCCGTTTGATTCTCAAGAATCGATCATCTTTGCTAACCTTGAAAACCTTAGTTTACAGATCTCAAAGCAGTGGTCGCCGATGTCGATTTGACTGCCGGAAAAGTATTGGCCTATTATTTGCCTGGTAGTACCACCATTCTGCCATCACCATCCTCGACTGCTTAAACCATTCCGGTGTAACAGGTTCTCGGTCTTACCCGTTTCAGATCATGCTAAAAACAAGAAAAAGTAGAAGGAAACGAGAATATATTGTAAATGAAAAAGTAGAAGGAAACCGCCTCAACACCTGTTTCTTATATTGTGGGCGATGAAACTGATGTCTCAACAATCTCTTCTATATTAACCCTCACTCCCCATCGTTGACTCTTACAATCTCCTTTCTCTATAATTTCTTTCTCTGCAAGCCTCTTTTTTTCATATCTCAGATTCATCCACCATATCTTGCTACAGAGGAAAGTATGCTGGTATAATATGCATCTTCATCTCTGTGTTTAATCTATTCGTTCTTCTGGTTTTCAATGATGTATATGCATGTTTTTTTTTTTTGCTTCAGTTTTTGTTTAGATCTACTCAATTTAGATTTTAGATCTACTCTGTTTGACTTTGTTTAGGTTCCGATCCACTTTTATTTTTTAATATTAAAATAAATAAATAATTAAATGCTTATGTGTAAAATTACTTAAATACCCCACTAATTACAAGTAAAATTACTGAAATACCCCTACTTTTAACTGACCATTTTAACTGAGTTAGAGGCGGGGAGCAAACTGGCAACAAAAGCGAAACATCAAGGAGTAAAATTGCTATTTTTAAAGGTTTGGGGCAAAACCGTTAAAGTGACCAAACCACAGGGAGCAAAACAGAAGTTTACTCTTTATTTTAATTTGTGAACACCATTCCTACAATTGGTTCGGTTACACGGTTGGTTTTTTTTTACTTAACTTATGGTTGGTCGGTTTCAACCTAAAGGCCACGATAAAAACCTAGCCTCTTCAATTCCCCCATCACTCGAAGACTTAAAGAACATGATAACAACCTAAAGGCCTAACAGGCCCAAACCTTAAAGGGTTAATGGATTTAAACACCCCCAACTATTGCCATTTGGCCGATGGCACTCTCAACTTTCACTTTGGCTCAGACCACTCCCAACTTAACACATTGATTGTCATGGCACCCCCTCGTTAAATAATCACTAATCAGGTTACTAAAATTAGCCTATGTGGCAATTTTATCTGATGTGGCATTTCCTACGTGTCATACATGATCTGATGTGGATAATGCCTGATTTGATCAAGTTTATAATCCCCAAAATACACTAACACTTCACTCAAACCAATATATCAACATATCAGAAGCTCTCAAGTTCATCAATGGCGATCAAACCCTAATCGATCAGAGGTACGTTTTCTCTCAATATATTGGTATTGTTCACTGATTGCACTGATGGAGGTTATCGATGTGATGCTATGGTATGGTGGAACATTGGATTTTGGTTTTGATCAACCTCAATATATTGGAGGTGAATCTAAGTTGCTACGTATGGATGTTGATCACATTGCATACTTTGAGTTGTTAGAGTATGCAATGGATATTGGGTGTTATAAAACTAGGGATTTTTACATGTATGGATTAAATGCTGATAATGGTGAATTCAAGATTTTTGGGAATGATAATGATGTTATGGAGATTGCATTAAAGGCTCGAACATGGTCTGAACCATTCATGGAGGTATTTATTCAAGTCTGTCCAATTACCCATGAACAGGAAGTCCATTTCATGTCCCAGCCCAGTAAACCACAAGCCCAATCCTATTCACCACCCATTAAACCACAAGCCTAATCCAGTTCCAACCCATTAAACGAAGAGGCCGGCCCAAAAAACATGTAGCCCAGTCCAAAAAGAAAGTAGTCCATGTCAGGAGAGTGAGTAGGGCATTTGACAAAAGTGTTACCACTCTTGTACTTGAAGTCCCTAGATCTGGATCCACTGCCTCAGGAAAGGAGGCTGTTGCTGATAAATTAGTTGGTTTGAATAATCAGCCTAGTGTACAAGAGGCTACGTGGGCATTTGATTTGGATGAGGAGTCTATTGTTCAAGAGGGTGTATCGAAAGAAACAGCTGGTTTGCATAAGAAGCCTATTGGAGAAGAGGTTTTAGTGGAAGAAGGGATTGGTTTGTATAAGCAGGCTAGTGTACAAAAGGGTGAAGAGGAAGAAGGGATTGGTTTTGATAAGGAGCATAGTGTACAAGAGTGTGCAGATGGAGATGACAGTGCAGACAGTGACTATAAAGCTGACTTAAATGGGACAGAAGAGTCAAGTTCAGATGAAGATGAGGGTTTTCTTGAGGAAGGTAATGATGATGAGGTTCATGATGAAGTAGCTTTCTCAGATTCAGACAGAGAAGATGCTGAATGGAGACAGTCACAAGATGCCATTAAACGAGCTAATAAGGATGCACTTGAAGCTAAAAAGAAGTTAGTTGAACAGTGTACTAAACCTTATGAAAAAGAAGGTAAGTTGAGTGAGTCTAATGATGCAGGGTGTACATGTAGAGGGATACAGTCGTTACGAGGAATCTGATGCTGACATTGCTACTCTTGGTGAGAGTGAGGATGATGATATAAGAGGTAAGAAGTACAAAGAAACTGCTCCAAGTGTAAATGAACACACCAACTGGAAAAAGTTTACATGGAAAGTTGGAATACAGTTTGCATCAAGGGATCGTTTTAAGGAGGCAGCTAGAAGATATGTTGTGACTAACGGCAGGAATCTGATCATTGCAAAGAGTGATAATAAGGAAGAAGGTCGTTTAGTTGTGAAGTGTGTACCGGGGTGTCCCTTCTATCTATATTGTTAACTAAACAAAGCTAAAGAGTGTTGCATGATTAAAAGTGTGAAGAACAAACACAACTGCCAGAGAAACATGATCAAGAATAGACAGCTAACTGCCAAGTTCTTAGGGGATGAGTTCCTTCCTTTGTTTAAGGCCAAGCCAAATTGGTCTGCTAAGGAGATTCAAGCAGCAGTTAAACAGAAGTTTAAGATAATTATAACTAAGTCGTTAGCTTACAAGGCTAAATCAAGTGCACACAAGAAGCTTCTTGGTTCAATGAGAGATCGTTACAGTAAAATTGGTTCTTACCTGGAAGTTCTAAGGAAAGGAAATCCATCATCAACCTTTAGGTTAGAAACTGCTCCACCAGGTTTCATTAATCTAGATCCAGAGGACACATGTGAAGCATTCTTTAGACTGTTTGTTGGTTTTGATGGAGTCAAAAAAGGTTTTTTAGCAGGATGCAGGAAGGTATTGTGCTTAGATGGGTGTTTTCTTTAAACTTTCCTTGGAGGGATGTTGTTAACAGCTGTGGGAAGAGATGGTAATGACCAAATGTTTCCTTTGGCATGGGAAGTAGTTGAAGGGGAAAATAATGAGAGTTGGGAATGGTTTATGGATGAGCTTAGGCAATGTTTGGGAGTAACTGATGATGGTGAATCATGGACATTTATATCTGACCAGCAAAAGGTAGATCTCCCTAACCAATAATTTGCTTATTCATCACTTATTTGTGACACTGTTGTATTGCTTTTGCAGGGTCTGTTGAATGCTGTTGCAATGGTATGGCCAAAGGCAGAGCATAGAAACTGTGCAAGACACATCTATGCTAACTGGCACAAAACATATAAAGATGAAGAGTTGGAGGAGCTATTTTGGAAATCAACAAGGGCCTATTGTGAAGATGATTACTTGCAAGCCATTGAAGAGATAAGGACCATAAATCCTGATGCAGTAGAGGCCATACTGAAGCAGAATCCCAATTGGTTCAACAAGTGGTATTTGAACACTTACACAAAATGTGATGTTATAGTAAACAACATGGCAGAAACTTTTAACGGCTTTATCATCAATGCAAGGTCAAAACACATTATACACATGTTAGAGGACATAAGGATTCAGGTCATGAGTAGGCTGGTTACTAAAAGAACAGAAATGAGTGCCAGTGATGTTGTTATATGTCCTAAAATCCAAGAAAAGCTTGATTCTTCAAAACAGGATGCATATAGATGTGAGGTGTATCCCTCATCATACCATGTGTTTCAAGTCAGGAATTTTGATGATGTTTCAGTTGATCTAGATAATAGAACATGCACATGTAGGAAATGGGATTTGAGAGGGTATCCATGTAAACATGTTTTTGCAGTAGCTGGGTTTTTATATAAAAATGCAGAAGAGTATGTTGATGTGTGTTACCACAAAGACACATACATGAAGGCTTATGAATTCTCAATCCCTCCAATACCTAGTGAAAGGTATTGGCCCAAGATTCACCACCCTATAGATCCACCACCAATAAGATCTCAACCTGGGAGGCCTAAGAAGAATAGAAAGAGGGATCCTCATGAGGATCCAAAGAGACCAGGGAAACTTACCAAGAATGGGGTGATAATGACTTGTGGTAATTATGGGGCTAGAGGTCACAACAAGAGAAAGTGTACTGAGCAGGGAAATATGACTGCATGTGAATGACTTGTTTTAGTGATAGTTGTGTGTGTATATTGTAGACTTTAACTCCTTTTGTTGTTTATATTGTAGGGTATGCTAAAATGAGACAAAAGGGAAGCAAAAAGTCAAGCCAGAAGTCAACTCAGCAATCTACTCTTGTAGCTTCACAAAGAACAACTCAGCAATCTACTCCAGTAGCTTCACAAGGAACAACTCAGCAATCTACCCAAGTGGGAAGCAAAATTTCAAGCCAGAAGTCAACTAAAAAGTCAACTATTAAAGGAAATGTCAAATGGAAAGGGAACAGAGAAGGCTGCTGTTAAAAAGTCATAGTTTGACTTTTTTGTGATAACTGGACTTGTTTGACTTTTTTGTGGTCTTTATGACCTTTTTATGTTGTTAGGCTGTTTGGACAACTTTTGGTAATGTAATAACTCTTTAGGATAACTTTTGGTGATGTTATAACTGTTGGTTATGTAATGGTATAAGTCTTGGTTATGGTCATTATGCATTGCACTGATTGGTCATTATACTATGCACTTTTGGTCATTATAAACTGCATGTTCTGTTTTGGTCATTACACAGTGCATTTTTGGTCATTAGAGACTGCATGTGCAGATTTGGTCATTAGAGACTGCATGTGCAGATTTGGTCATTACTCATTGAAGTTATGGTCAATTGTGTTTGGAGTTTGGACAATTGGAGTTTAGACCATTAATTGGTCAAAATACACAGATTTGGTCATTAGAGACTATATGTGTTTGGAGTTTGGACACTTGCAGTTTTGTGCACTACAGTTTGGAGTTATTGTCATTACTCATTGAAGTTATGGTCAATTGTGCACTACAGTTTGGACACTTGTAGTTTTGACCATTGATTGGTCAAACTATAAAGTTTGGGTAATTCAGACCTGTATGTCCAGTTTTGGTTATAAGACAGTCCAGTTTTGGTCATAATGTAACGCCCTAACACGTTTTCACCCAAGATTCGCAGCGGAAAACACATACTTAAAATTTCTTTAATGATATTATTTCTTTCACTTAAATACATTAATCCCTTTTTATAATTTGATTAAAAACTAATATACATATATCGAATTAAGTGACCACATACACACCCACGTACAATCCATGTCTTGACTCGATCTTCAACCGCGTACAATTCTTGATGAAACATCCATAACCCTGAACAACCTGCAGTCACCACATTCAATCTCATCATTAGTAACCGGTGACATAATACAAAATATTAACACATGCATAATAAAGCGTCCACATATCATGCTTTCTCTTATACTAGCTCCTTCATCCATCCATTCGATCACTCGCATCGGATTGCAGAGTCAACCTTTACTTCCATTGTTAACATGCCTATGCTTCACATTAATTCTCAATAGAAAAACGGTTAGTATCATTAGTTTCCTTTCATGTGGACGTGTCCTCAAATACACATAACTCGTCTTATTCATTCAAGCATATAATTAAATACCCTTCTCAGGCATGTATTCACTTTCTATTCACACCCGTACTTACAATTTACATCCTACATGTATAACTCCTTAATTCATCTTTATGCATAATTCATTTTGTAAGTTCCATTTCTTACCCAAACTTAATCGAATCTCTTTCTTAACCACTTCCGACTCATTTCCACTAAAACTTAACTTAGTAATAACAACGATTCATATCTTCTTACATTACATTCAATAATTACCATATATCATAAATACATTACCAAACAAAAGGGTAAGTTTGGAGTTCACTTACCTCGTGCGTCCGAGTTCAAGCATAGCTTCCATGTTTATCCTTGGCCCATCGCTTTCCATGCTTGTGTCCATGTTGACATAACTCCTATCCGTACATGTCATCACATTCATCATAACATGATTAGCATACATGAGCATACATACCTTTTAATGAAGGTTTCTTGCCATATCATCTTATCAAACTAATTTCCCACTTGTAATCCATTCAAAACACATTCTTTATACAAATCTATTGTCTAATACATCATCAACACATTCTACAAACATTTATTCATTATTAGCATACAATCCAACTTATCATTTTCTCCTAAGCATTTCATCAAACACTTGGTGTGCATATCACTTTCTAAGCATAATGTACAAGTGCTTTAAGCATGTTCTTCCCTATTTCATCTTATGAACCATCACATTCAAGCAAAATCTCATAATCATAATTTCCACATCAAGTTTATCTATCTCAGTCTACCATATAACACCCTATACATCACAAGATCACATTATAACATCTACAAGTTCATCATGATCATCATCTTCACACTCATGCAATGGGTTTCATTCTAAATCACCAAATTACTTGAAATTATTCATAACACAAGTTCTATTTGGTGTTTCTAACACATCTACATGCTTAATTTCATACAATTTCATGGATTGATCATAACCCACTTCAAACAAGATTATCAAATCTAAGTTTTAAGACATACCTTATGATCCCCTTGTGAAGGTGATCGTTAATTCATGTTCGGTTGTGAATTTGGGCTTCGTTTAGCCTTTCAATTTGGAGAATTTGATGAAGTTTAGGGTTTTGGCTCCATGGGAGCCTTCCCTGCTCGATGATGAACACACACACACACACACACGATGCGTGTGCTTGTGTGTGTGTTGTTTTCTTTTAATAAAACAACTTTCAAGTTGTTTACTTTGGTCCCTCCTGTTTCATTTTATTTAAATAAGGCTACAACCCTTCGTTTAATACCAACGATACTAATATTCAACTAGGTTAATTATTCCTAGTTAATATTCATTTACGAGTTCACTTTTACCCCTAACAATATTTTTACCCGTTCCTTTGTATTAACCGGGTTTAAATTACCAAACCCATTTTTGGGGTGTTACACATAAGGCATTGCAGTTTTGGACAATTGCATTTTTGACCCATTAGAGGTATGTTTCTTGTTATCATTGCAGATGTGTAGCTATATGTGCAGACCCATTATGCATTGCAGTTTTAGACATATGTAGTTATAATCATTACAGATGTGTAGATATATGTGCAGACCCATTAGAGGTATGTTATATCATGACTTTTGACATTTGTTGGTCAAAATACAGTTTGGATATGTTGACTAATCTGGTAATATCAATACATGTGCAGATATATACAATCAAGGACTAGGATTTTGCATTAAATTTCATCAAAAGTGTACAACTACAACAACAACACAGTTCATACTACCCAAACATATACAACACTATGCTAATGGCAATAAACAAGGTTAACACATATTGCTTGTTCCATTTCGACTCTGTTCCATATATATTTGCTTTCAACCACCTATTCTCTTCTACTAAGAGCTTATTCTGTAAGTCCATGTTTTCATATTTCAGGTCTTCGTAACTGAACCTGCAGTCGGATGCATGTTGGTTGAACATTTTGTCGACATCTTCTTTCCATAAGAAGAACTTGCAGTCTAATCTCTGCAAAAGCCAACATCACTGCAGTTAATAAATCAATTCAATTCAAGCAAAATACTTGGAATTAAGGTGGAACATACCGGCCAATGAGAGCATCCATAAAATTGTTGACCTTGCCGCACACTTTTCCGTCCAACAACTCGAATAACTGCTACAATGTCGTGATGGCAATACACGTTACCCTCCAAACCAACCTTAAACAATTTAGGGTTTTTGAATACTGTGGATGAAGACGTAGAAGATGAGCTCATTTTGATTCAAGATTAGGGCTTGTTCCTCAGGGAAATTGGTCGGATCGTATGTTGATGATGGATTTGCTCCAAGGTGCGTCCGATGTTGTTATGATTTAGGATTAGGGTTTTTCAAATGAGTTCTTGTTAGGAATTGATGGTTTTAAAGAAGATGAATGAGTATAATTGACACGTAGGAAATGCCACATCAGATAAAATTGCCACATAGGCTAAATTTACTAACCTGGTTAGTGATTATTTAACGAGGGGGTGCCATGACAATCAATGTGTTAAGTTGGGAGTGGTCTGAGCCAAAGTGAAAATTGAGAGTGCCATCGGCCAAATGGCAAGAGTTAGGGGTGTTTAAATCCATTAACCCAACCTTAAAACCAAATTGAACTCGGTACTTTTGGTTTACAAAAATAAAAAACCGTTACTAACTGTTCGACTCGCATTTGGACCTAAAATCTGCAAAAACTGGACTGTGAACACCCCTATATGATAACATGGAGTTCTTTCTCTAGATGCTAATATCAATCAAGATAGCAATTGTTATATGATACCGGTATGGTACGGTCTTCTAAGGTGAAATGTCAGTAAATTAGCATATCAGTATCGATTCTGAAAAATGCTAAATATGAGAATCGAATTGGTATCAAAATTTGATCAATACGATACTAGTATTTTTTGATACGGGTACGGAATTGCTCATCCCTAAATGCTATACATATGATGTTGCATCAAGCCAGCAGGGCCGGTTCCATGTTCAACAAATTTGGTAAGATATGTAAATTACATTAAAGTTCTTTTATGCTTTCATTTAATTACCCGTTTCGTATATTTTACGCCTAAGATATATAAATGCAACACACCCTCAATATATTTGCTTGTAATTTATTATCTTTTAGTTATGAACTTTTATTTTTTACTTTTAGAAAAGCGTAATATATATATACTAGTATTAAGCCCCTGCGTTGCAGCGATTGTCATAAAACTGTGTTAAGTAGTAGCAATACTATACCATTATCAGCGACCACCAACACCGGAAAAGCTCGTAAAAACAAAATAAATAAAAACGGAAAAGCAGACGTAAAATCTTTGAATCATGCACGCTCGTTGCTGAGAAATTAAACCGAAACGTAAAACATAGAAAAAAATAATCAAGTCCATCCAGGACCCTCGTGTTGGACGAACCTCTCAAATGCATAAATATAGATGTGATGCGACGTGCCAGTCCAAACGGGAAAAAATATACGAAAAAATGTTGAACCCCACACGCACGTTGCGGTGCGTTAACTCACAAAATTTAGAACGAAACGAAAAACTTGGGAAAAATGAAAAGTATGGTGGACCAAAATTGAAAATAAAATAGCGTTGGGATTAAATTGCAAAAGATGAAAAACTTTGGGTTAAAATTAAAAAAACAAAGGGTATAAATTACAAAATTGAAGTTACTTATTAATTTTAGATAAAGATAAGAATGAAAATAAGTGATATCTATATATTGGTTATTAATTAATATTAATATTAAATAAATATAAATAAAATTTATAAGTTTGAAAGATAGAATGTCATATGCCATTATTTGAAGTCTTTTATTATTAGTTAGATTTTTAAGTCGCCGCTCAATATGAAAATGCAACACAACCTCAATAAATTTGCTTGTAATTTATTATTGAGTAAACTGCCAAAATGGTCCCTGAGTTTTGATCACTTTTTATACTTTAGTCCAAAACTTAAATCTTTTGAATCTAGGTCCCTGTGATTTCACTTTTGTTGTCATTTTCATCCAAAAGGAAAATCTTATCAGATTTTTCATTTAACATCTAATATTTTTTTTTTGTCTTTTTCCTCTCTTTTAATGAAGGGTAAAATGGTCAGTTTTTTTTTATTTTGTTATAATAAAACGCTAAAAAACTATTTTGCCCTTTATTAAAAGGAAGAAAAAAAAAACCAAAAGTTGGATTTTAAGTGAAAAATTTTACCAGATTTTAATTTTGCATGAAAATGGCAACACAATTGAAACCGCATTGACACAGATTCAAAAGGTTTGAATTTTAGACTAAAGTGACAAAAGTGACAACCTACGGGATACTTTACTATTTAAATTAAGATTTATCTTATTTAAATAATTAAGTATTTAATTACTGAATATTTAAATAATAATAATAATAATAATACCAAAATATAATCAGTGTTTAAAGTAACTCAGGTTAGATTGTGATCTACAAATAAAGCTTAGTGACAACCGCCACATCACATGAACAATCCACTAGTTTAAATGTCATAAATTAGCAACTCATATATGCATCTAGGTGTTGTAGCTAATGCTTGTGGAGTTTAAAAAAAAAAAATTGGGTTTTTTAGTTTTAGTCCAAAAGTATTTGAAAAATTACTTATAACCCAAAACTATTTTAATTTCTACTTTTAACCCAAAACTATTTTAATTTCTACTTTTAACCCAAAACTTTTCGTCTTTAAAAATTTAACCTCACAATTTTTTTACTTTCAACTTTGGTCCCATATACATTTCATCTTTCGCTAATTTTTTCGCTTTATGTTTCGTTCTAAATTTTGCGAGTTAGCACGGCACAACGTGCGTGTTTGATTCAACGTTTTTAAGTTTCGTTTTACGCTTCGTTCAAAGTTTTGTGAGTTAACATGACGCAACGTGCATGTGTTGTTCAACGTTTTTACGTTGTCTATTTTTTCCCTTTTGACGGGTTCGTCAAAATATGTAGGTCCTAGATCGACTTAGTTATTATCTTCTGTGTTTTACATTACGATCTAATTTCTTAGCATTAACACGCCGCAAATTCAGTGTTGGTGGTCGATCGCGGTGGTGTGACATTAATACTATTTAGCACAGTTATAGGCCCCCGCAACAAATTAAAATAATTATACATTTTCAATTTAGAACTTAATTACTTATGCACACAAGTAGACTTTTTTATGTAATTAATAGGTGTTATATAATTTTTTTCAAACCGATTTATGGAGACGAATCTGCGGACCATTTGGGTGCCTCTTGTTTAACTCGTTAAAGCCATTTGAAGACATATTTGCATGTGGTTGAAATTTGCTTGTATGATAAATGTTGCTTCTGTCCCAAGATCTTCTAGAGAGCGTTGACAAGCTTAAAGAATCATCAAAAGGGAAAAAGGTGTTTGTTCGTTATTTTCTCCTCGTCTTTTTGGAGAATATGGAAGACTCAGACAGATATCTTTGATAATGTTCCCTTCTCGTTAAAGAAAATGGTGGAGATTATCAAAGAATGTATATTTTTTTTGGCTTAAAATAAGTCTCCGTTTGTTAGCCAAGATTGGGAGAGATAGTGTGATTTAAATGTGAGAGATATCATGTTGTAATGTGTTTTGTTGTTGGGACTCCCAGTTTCTAACGGCTCCGTTTCTCTACTTTATTTTTAAAATAGACGCTGTTCGAAAAAAAATTGCACATATGGGTTTATTTTTTTTTTTCTATGAATACATAGTGGTCGTTTATTAAATAGCGAAGTTAAGGTACTAACATAAAAAGGTTGAAATCGTCACTTGAAATAGCAAATTCAATAACTGTGGACCATTGCCAAGGGTCTTCTGGTCCAATTGGATGGAGGTGATGGTTAAGGTTTAGGATCTCTAGAGATCTCATGCTCAAAACCTGACTCAATCTGATTTTCTCACAGTGGTGGGTTTTCTCCTTAATGGTGTTCCTTGGTAAATTAGGCCTCGATCGTTAAAATGAATATGAATGATTAACTTCTTGTCTTAGAAGTCTCAATCGGATATTGAAGTTAGTTCTAAACATTGTTTAAAACAAAAGAGTAAATTACAAGTTTTGTCCTTTATGTTTACATCAAATTGCAGGCGCTGTCCTTTAGCGCAAAAGTTGACGAGTTTTGTACTTAATGTTTCAAAATCTTGCACGTTATGTCTTTTAGGCCAAACCCAGTTAGATTTTTTTTTGTCTTTTCAACTCTTTAGGGACTATTATGTACAACAACCAACTAATATTAAGGGGCTATTGCGTAGAAAATAAAAAAAATATTTTGCATCTACAAGCTCAGCTTCCTCCCTCACTCTCTCTCTCTATAACAATGGCGGTTTCTACAGTTTCTACACAAAGAACAAGCGGACCAGTGATACGATCTCACTTTCCATCTAGAACGACGTTGTTTGCATCTACAAGCCAAGCTTTCTCCAGCGGATCCACTTCGTTTTTCCGAAACCGATTGAAATCAGACACTCCGGCGAACCAATACAGAACGATGTCGTCTTCGTCTTCTGTACGGTTTTTGCTCGATAACCGTCCGATTTCTCCAAGCAGATCGATATCTTCTCCGGTAAGAAATCACAATCACGCGGTGAAGAAGACGTGTATGTGCTCGCCTACAACGCATCCAGGTTCGTTCCGGTGTAGCTTGCATCAGAACAGTAACAATAACTGATGAGGATACGTCCTTGGTCGGACCGAATACTTGGTAAGTATAAGATCGGACCGTAAGCACAACGGTCGGACCTAGTGTCCCCAGTCGGAACGACCAACCAGTAGGATCTTTCTTAACTAACTGGGGCCCCACAACTTTAACTACCTGACAGCGACTGGTCCGACCCTAACTAACTCGCCACGTCAGCATACCCAAAAAGTATAAATACCCCGCCAAGACCTCCATCAAAGGGTAATCGCTACTTTCTCTCTCAAAACTCCCCTCTCTTTCTCACTGACTTACTTCTCCTCCACAAATACTTATTCTCACGCCCGAGCTTGGTCACAGAGAGGCCCCCCTCCCCGTGACGAGGCTAACGATGTGTTTCCTTTCTTGTGATCTTACAGGTTTTTGAGTCTTCAGTGGCGCCATCCCCTCGAATTCACAAAATCTACTTCGTTGATTCTTTTCATTCGAAATTATGGAATCTACAAACACCTTCCCATCTTATAACGACATTTTAGAAGGTAGGGTTGCTCCTGTAACAGCTGCTTCCGTAGCTCCCGTCACCTTGGCTGCTTCGTTAGGTTCGGCAACGGTACCTCCACCTGCAAGTTCTTTAGTTACAAGTTCTGTAACCACAGTTTCTGTCACCGCTCCGGTTTCCACGCCGTTGCCTGACTTTGATAATGCTTTTCTGTTACGCAATGCCGATCTGTTACGGCAACTCAAGCAGCAGCAACAGCGGGAAGAAATGTTACGGAGTCTCCGGACAAACTTGTTCAGCAGTGCCTACCAAGGGGCTAATCCCATCTCCACCAAAGTCTTCGCTTCCGGATCTATGGTAAGTCCTGTAATCTCCACTCTTATAACATGTGTTTCACGAGTTTCCACTCTTACGAACGCTCCAGTAAATAACGGTCTGTACGACCTATTTCGCCAGGGATCTATGGGTCTAAACCCTCAGGATCAAGAGTTGATCATGCCGTATCAGCCGACATCCATGACTTCTCAGTCAAAGTTCAAATTAAGGATCGCTAATGCACCGCTGCCGGCGAAGCTAAAGATGCCTCCAATGTTGAAATTCTACGATGTTACGTCCGATCCGGACGATCATATGTTCGCCTTCGCTGGAGCGGCCAAGTTCGAACAATGGCCCATGCCAGCATGGTGTCATATGTTCGCTCAGACTCTCACCGGATCAGCACGGGTGTGGTTTGATGGGTTATCGGAAGGATCGATCGATCATTTCGAGGATTTCCAGCGTATGTTTCTACAAAACTTTTGCCAACAGCGACGCTGCTCGAAAGACATCACGGAAGTCCACCACATAAAGCGTCGCGACGGGGAATCGGTAGAAGATTTCATTGATCAGTTCAACTGAGAAAGTATGCAAGTCAGTGGAGCGGTTAATCAACTCTGCGTTTCCGGGTTCTGTCACGGAGTACGAAACAATCAGCTTGTAGAAAAATTCCATGAAGATCTCCCAAAAACCATGGAAGTGCTTATGGAACGAGCCTGAGCCTTTTTCTGAGGAAAAAGCGCTTGTGGACAGCCGAACGAAACGGCAGCGAAAAATGCAAAGGCTCAAACCGCGTCATGGAGGCGGTACGCATCACCACCAAAGGACAGAAACAACAATTGGAATCGCAATCGTGGTCCGTACCAAAAGTCTGATCGAAGCAGCTTTTGAACCGGTAACGTACGTTTCAACACCTTCTCCGAATTAACAAAGTCGCCAAACGAGATCCTTAGTACGGAAACCACACGATTTCCCGTGCCTTCGAAGCAACGTCCTACATCAGACAAGCATTCCAAAAAGTACTGTGAATATCATAGAGACAAGGGGCATACGACTGATGAGTGTTGGGCACTAAAGCAAGAAATCGAAAAAGTTGTACGGTCCGGAAAACTTTCTCACCTTGTAAAAGAAGTAAGTCAACAGCTGCAACCGACAACCCAAACACCGAAGCCGGAATCAATATGATTCGATCTGCCAAACCAAGAGGAGTAAAGCGATCGAACCATCACATGGCAGCTTGGATGCACCAACCTACGTACTTCCCCCCGATCGACCCAGAGGATGCTCGGGACGGTCTGGTCATAATATCGGCAGTGATCGCAGGACATCTGGTCCGAAGAATATACGTAGACGGAGGAAGTGCCTTTGAGATAATGTATTTACAGTGTTTCCAATAGCTGGCTCCCCAGACAAAGAAAAGGCTCATTGAGGTATCCACTCCGTTGATAAGCTTTACAGGAGAAGTTGTTCGTTCGATAGGACAAATTACCCTCCCAACTAATTTTAAAGATAATGATAAAAATAGGACTGTTCAGTTAACCTTCTTGGTCATCGGTACTCACTCATCACCCAACATGATACTCGGGCGCCCCGGGCTGAGAGCTCTCGGAGCAATCAGTTCTACAATACATGGAGCTATAAAATTCCCTACTGAAGCAGGGGTTGCCACTATCCTCTCCGAGTCGAATGCATTCGTCACGGAGGTAAGACACGCAGCAGAAACGAGTTCCAAAAAATCCGAAGTACCTACAGAACTGTGGGCAATCAATCCGGAATTCCTGGAACAACAAGTTGCAATCGGGGCATAGCTCCCGAAGCGAACTAAGAAGCTCCTATGGGACTTGCTAAGCAACTCAATTGAGGTTTTCGCCTGGCAGCATTCTGATATGCAGGGAGTCCCCAGATCCATGGCCCAACACCGATTGAACGTGAAAGAATCAATTAAACCGATAGCACAAAGATCGAGCCAAAGCAATTGCTAAAGGCGTAAGAAGTCTTTTGGACGCTGGAATCATCCGAGAAGTCCGGTATCAAACTTGGGTATCAAACCCGGTTATGGTGCGAAAGAAAGACAACTCCTGGAGAATGTGCATCGATTTCACCGATTTGAATGACGCATGCCCGAAGGATTGTTTTCCATTACCAGAAATCGACGAAAAGATCGACTATGTTGCCACGTTCAGGCTAAAATGTTTCTTAGATGCTTACAAAGGGTATCGTCAGATACAAATGGCGATCGAAGATGAAGATAAGACGACCTTTGTTACCAACGAAGGGATCTATTGCTTTACAAAGATGCCTTTCGGTTTGAAAAACGCCGGCGCTACATATCAGCGGCTAATGAACAAAGCCTTTAAAGACCAAATCGAGCGAAATTTGGAGGTATTTGTCGATGATATCGTGATCAAAAGTCATGACGAGGAAGCTATGTTGAAAGATATCCTTGAAACGTTAACCCGACTCCGAAGCAACAATATGAAGTTGAATCCTAAAAAATGTACGTTCGGAGTAGAAGAAGGGAAGTTTTTAGGTGTCATGGTCGGATCACGAGGCTTATGAGCCAACAAGATAGACGCTGGTCGGATCATGAAGTTGAACCCTAAAAAATGTACGTTTCGACAAGATAGACACTGTTCTCACTATGAAACCTCCGACCTCGGTCAAAGAAATTCAGTCCTTAAACAGACGTTTGGCTACTCTCCATCGTTTCTTGTCGAAAGCTGCAGACATGTCGCTCCCATTTATGGACATACTGCGAAAAAGTTTTAGATCAGAATTCAAATGGACCAATGAGGCTGCTCGTGCTTTTGAAGAACTCAAAGTTTACTTGGGCACATTACCGACTCTCACCGTCCCGGAAGAAGACGAGGTGCTAACAATATACTTGGCCGCATCACGCGGCGCTATCAGTGCAGTTTTAGTTACCTATCGAACCAGAGCTCAAATTCCCATTTATTACGTAATTCGAACGTTAAAAGATTACAAAACAAGGTATCCAAATTTGGAAAAACTAGCTCTGGCCTTGGTCCATGCCTCACGAAGGCTCCGGCGATATTTCCAAGCTCACCTAATTAAGGTTCGAACAGACCAAAGAATCCAACACGTCCTCCGGCGACCTGAAGTGTCTGGTCGGATGGCAAAGTAGGCGATTGAGTTAGGCGCCTTCAACATTACCTTCAGAACCAAAGGCCCATTGATAGGGCAGGTGATAGCCGATTTCTTGGTTGAGATGCCGGAGGACAAGGAAGTGGAAGGAATGGAACAAGCTCCAAACAAACCCTGGTCTTTGTATACGGATGGAGCTTCGAGCACCGAGGGTACAGGAGCCGGGCTAATACTCACTGATCCTGATGGCATAGACATGACGTATGCACTCTGTCTAGAATTCAAAAGCTCCAATAACGAAGCCGAATATGAGGCATTGTTGGCTGGCTTACGTTTAGCAGCCAAAGTCGGAGCAAAAAATGTCGTAGCCCATGTTGACTCACTACTCGTAGCAAACCAAGTAAACGGAGGATATGAAGCAAAGGAAACTAACATGATCGAGTACTTAGAATAAGTAAAGCAAGCAATGGCACTGTTCAACTCGTGCAAGGTTGAACACATACCCCGCAACAAAAACAAAAAGGCCGATGCTTTGAGTAAGCTAGCATCTGTGTCATTCAGCCATCTCGCAAAAGAGGTATGGGTGGAAGTTTTGACCGCACCTTCGATTGCCGCTCCACAAGTCATGCAAGTAGAAGCCCCAGCCCAAACTTGGATGACTCCGATCATCAACTACTTGGTGCATGATGTCTTGCCAATTGATAAGGCGGAAGCTAGAAGAATCCAGATCAATTCACTTCAATACCAAATGCAAGAAGGGGGTCTATACCGAAAGACCTTCCTGGGTCCTTTGTTAAAATGTCTTGATCCGGAGCCAGCCAGCTACATCATCAGGGAAATACATTATGGTATCTATGGTATCCATGCCGGGCAAAAAATGATCGTAACTAAAGTTAAGAATGCTTGGTATTATTGGCCAAGAATGCACGAAAGCGCAGTAAAAGAACTCCAGCAATGTGACGAGTGCCAAAAGCATGCACCGATAAGTCTCCAAGCAAAGAATGAGATGATCCCAGTAACTGCCGCGTGGCCTTTTCAAAAGTGGGGCGTAGACATAGTTGGGCCTTTTCCGCGATCGAGTGGAAGCACTCAATATTTGCTGGTGGCAGTAGACTATTTCACCAAGTGGGTGGAAGCAAGGCCATTCATGATAATCTCCAGTTATAATGTAACGAGATTTTTCTGGGAACAAATCGTGTGTCGCTTCGGTCTCCCGCTATACATAGTAAGCGATAACACAAAACAGTTTGCGGAGAACCCGTTCAAGCGATGGTGTGAAAGTTTGAAGATTAACCAAGTCTTCTCTTCAGTCGCTCACCCCCAAGGGAACGGATAGGTCGAACAAATAAACCGCCGAATCGTCGATGGGATAAAGAGAAGGCTCGGTTACCAAGGAAAAGGATGGGCAGATGAGTTGCTGAATGTTCTATGGGCTCATCGAACCTTACACAAGTCAAGTAACGGAGAAACACCGTTCAGCCTTACGTACGGCACCGAAGCGGTGATCCCTGCAGAGATTGGACTCCCGAATCAAAGATGCAAAAATTGGGAAAAGAACGAGCAGTAGCTCCGATCCGATCTCGATATGTTAGAAGAACGCCGGAATATAGCAGCCATCAAAGAAGCTCGGTACAAAAAGAAACTCGAGAAGTACTACAATGCCTGCACCAAGCTTTATAAATTTAAAGTTGGGGATTATGTGTTCCGGAGCAACGACGCAAGCCGAGTCGAGCCTCCAGGAAAATTGAGCCCCAAGTGGGAAGGACCGTATCACATAAAGGAAGCTAGTGACAAAGGGTCCTACGTGCTCGAAAAGATCTATGGAACCCAAATACCGAGAACATGGAATGGGATCCATTTGAAGAAATGCTTTATGTAATCGCACGGTCGCCACGGCTAAAAAAGATCGCTCTTTTTTATGTTTTATGTTTCTCTTTTCCATGTAGTATCGGGAGGGTAATGCCCCGAATGTATTTCAATTTCCTGTAAGAACCAAGAGGGTTTGCCCCGGAAACTATGTTATCTGTTATTAAATAAAGCGATCTACGTTCTTAGACAGAACAAATGATCTCATAACTATTTACACGTTCGAACAATATAAAATGTGCACGAACGGGCCTCGACCCATGCCTTGTGCCGATCGAGAAGGCTTAAATAGTTCGAAAATAACAAAAAAATCTATTAAGCAAGTGGATTCGATCCGGTCCACTAACAAAGCATACGAAATTTAGACAATAAGTAAAACTTATAAATCTTTGCTACGATCCGAACAATCAAATTGTCCGGAGAATTATAAAAAATATATACAAGTGGTTGACAGAATAGTATAAGTTTGGATGCAAACTAAAACTATAAACCAAACACGGATACCATTTGCATAATCATAAACAATCTGACTGAAATATGTTCGGTGGAATCATGACAAACACATTGTATGGTTACATGCCATAGTTAAAAAAATGAAACAAAACAAAAGGAGGAAGGACACGTCCTTCAATCCTCCTTGACAATCGGAAGTTTACTCTTTTCCTTGATGACGGATAGAGGCTCGTTCACCAACTCTGAAACTTTGTCGAACACTGAGATGTGAAAATTGTCAAAGGCCTTGATCGCAGCATCCAGAGTATCTTTGGCTCCTTCGTCGTATCCAAGAACCTCATCAACGGTCTTGGCCAAAGCTTTTGCATCCTGAAAACCTTGTTTAATACCGTCATTCACCCCAACGGCATTAACGCTGTTGATCACATCAACAACCACCTTTTCAAGCTCGGGGCTCTGATGAACTAGCTTCACAACACCTAGGCTACTCCCTCCGTCAGGAACCATTGCTTCGTAAGTAGAAGTTCTGATCTAAGGCTATACAATTCGACCATCTCGCCATCATACCGGGTCAACATATCCTTCATGTCAGCAACAACGGCTTGGTGCGATTCGACAGCCTTATCACGGGTCCTCTCGAGCTCAGTCTTATCTAAAAAAGAGAACAAATGGTTAGAAGTTAAGAAAACAAGAAAATGAAGAACATTATGAACGTACCGTTAACCAGACGGAGATGGTCGGCCAACAATTGATCATAAGAAGACTGCATCTTCTTCTACTCCACCCTATTCCCCTCTTCAACCACAGACATTTTCTTCTCCAACGCCTCGAACTTCAGGTTCAAACCCTCCAAGTCTTGAACAGCTTTGTCACGGGCCTCATAGGTAGCCGCTGCCGAAGCTTGAGAGGCTTTGTTTATTTCTTTAGTCTCCAAAACTTGCTCTTTCAAGCAATCCACCTAAACCCAAAGCGAAGAAAGCTCATGTTTAGTCTTTGAACGCATGTTCTCTTCATTCTTCAGGAAAGCAACTTCACGCTCGAACCGACGACAGTTAGACTCCGCCTCGACCCATCGCTTATACGCTTCAACCACCAAGGAATTAGATTGGGCCTGGTTCAACATCAGAGCGTTCCCGAGCTCCAGCCGTAACGTCTGCGTCCCTAGACTTTTACCTTATTGTCAATTTTAGTCCCGGATCTATGTAGTCTTTAATACTTTTGGTACTTGGTGAATGTTATGCTAAATCTAGATACTTGAAATGTCTAATTCTAAAATACTTGGAATGCCTAATTCTAGATACTTGGAATGCCTAATTCTAGTTGGAATGTCTAATTCTAGATACTTGGAATGTCTAAATCTACGTGCTTAGAATGTCTAATTCTTGATACTTTGGTGCTTGACTCTTGAGGCTCGTGAAACTTGAGACTTGGTTAAAAGAGGGACTGGAGTCTTGTCACTAGCGGATACTATGACAACTATGGAAATCTTTTGTGATTAATGCTATAATCTAGTTATTCTATTGCCCAATAATACGCAACGCCTAATCTAACTCGCAAATCGAATCAAAGACGGTTAAACGGGAAGGATGGATTGACCGAGTGGCAATCCGATCTGAGTGCACCGCCTTAACCCTCCTTCTCACACTATAAATAGGCCTGTCACATCACCATTCTCACTGATGTGACAGCCTCACTCGACCAGACGCACGCACTCTCCTTTTCTTCGATTTCTCAGCGATTTCGGTACATTTTACACTAGATTCTTGTACATCTTTGATCTACACATCATTCTCTACGAGATTCTTCTTTGAAATCTCACTTTTCACCATTAAATCTTGATGATTTGAGCTCTTGAAGGTGATGTCATCATGGCGGTTTGTACCAAACTGTTGTGTGATGTCATCCTAGTCAAGATCTAGCTCAGATCTAAGGAATTTCATGCGTTTTACACTAAATCTATGCTAGATCTTTACTTTTCCAAGCTGAAACCTATGATTATCTTCATCTTTTCTAAAACATTTACATGAAACAGTGAGATCTAGATCTAAACGGACTATAGACTTGATAAGTAGTCTAAGAGTTGGTTTGGAGAAGGATTGTTGCCGGAGAAAATGACCAGAGTATGAATTCTGACATAAGCACCATCATGAACGGACGACTAAATGGACTGGGGTGATTCCCACCCGATCAGATCGGCTGTACCTTGAGGTGTTTACCGTTATATCAATGCGTACTAAGTCATCGTTGTTTAAACAGAAACTTAGAGTTTTTACAAGTTTAGGAACGAGACAAGGTTAACCCGATCGAGTGGCAATCCGATCGGGTAGCCATCCGATCGAGTAACACTTACCCTTCAACTTTAAACACTTTAAACTTTGAGGTCATAATCGTCGAATGGCAACTCGATCGGATAGCCAACCGATCGAACAACCATCCGATAAGGTGACTCGCCTTTTGAAGTCTTTCCACACTTAGAATCTTTTTGGAAACTTGGAACCTTGGATCGAATGGCAATCCGATCGGATAGCCATCCGATCGGACAGCCATCCGATCAAGGTAACCTGAATCTTGTCATCTCAATCGAGTGGCAATCCGATCGGATAGCCATCCGTCCCACTCTTACATATGCCACTCAATTGAATGGCAATCCAATCGGATGGCCATCCGATCGGACAACCATCCGATCCAGTGACTAATCCGACACTTGTGCAATCTCGTTGGTTTGTCCGACACTTATTCGTTGTGATCTAATCAGGCTAAACCTAAAGAGATCCCTTTGATCCAATAATAGTAAGTCTGTTAAACAATCACTGTGAGTATACTCGATCCCTTTTTGATTTAAACTTTGGGATGTAACATGTATTCTATTAAACTACAATACTTGAGACTTTTGCAAACTAAACTCTATCTTATGTGTATGTGAAACTTGTGATTCTTGTATTCTATTTGTGCTATGTGGACGTTTAATCCAGGGTGTGTAGTTCCGCCTTAACAATAGTAGCGCTATAGGAGATGCACCTCCCCATTATTCTCGAGGGTATTGTTAGAAGGATTCTAGTTTTCCTTGAGACTTGGGAAAACAACAAAGCATCGGGATACTTGGGCTATCACTTGGACTGTGAACACTAGCACTGCTGAAACTATTTTATTACACTTACATACGGATATGAGTTGTTTTAATCTGTTATGCTATTATCCAAACTTGTATACTCGCCGGTACATTTTTGTACTGACTCTATTTTAATACATGTTACAGGCTGGCAGGATGCTAGAATTTCCTGAAACGTGCTAGGATGCTGCTTAGAAACACATCGTAGCTAAATTTTAGAAACTTTTGAAAACAATGGTGTTGTTTGGTTGTTTTATTGATACTATGTTTTGGTGAAAGATATTGTTTTAGACAATTGCTTGAAATGAATCTAATCTATATTGAAACTATCTAGTGTTGTGGAATCTCATGAGCAATCTGAACGCTTAGTGCTCGTACCCCGATGTTTTCTCCATCGGTTGGGGTGTGACAGATTGGTATCAGAGCCATAACTATAGGGAATTAGGATAAGCTGGAATACTTTCCCTAGTCTATAGTTCTAGGAATCTTGACTCTTATTTGTTGTTTAAGACTTATGCCTTCTACTGTATCTGCTTCCTAGCAGCACAGTTTCCTTGATAAACTTACATGCCTTTCCTAAGGCTGAAACAATATACACTTGATACTTTGAAAACACTGTTAATCTGTGTTTGTATTTTGCACGAGGTTTGCCCTCAAGTCAGGAGTGACATCCGAACCTTGATGGAAAATCTCCATATTATTCTAGTATGTCTTGTCTGCGGATAAGTACCAACGCTATTAGGGCATGATGTTGTCAAGTTAGAGGTGAAACTCAGACCTTGATAACTAGTCCCACTCCTTAATATTTTATTTATGTCTCGCCAAGGTCTTGAAACTTCCATTCAATTGGGTACGTGAAATGACCAAAAGGATGAATATCGTAGGCCTAACATCGATGACGTATTTGTCTAAGTAAGTCAAGACGCGTTACCTCAATTCAAAGGGGGTTCAAATCGCTTTGGTTAGTCAGCGTTCCTCTACCCGGAACACTCTATGTTTTATAAGCCTGTCTTTTATGTTATCTCGATTTTTACGTGTGGTTTTAAACTTGATTCTTCGTTTATCTTGATACTTCGTTCATCTCGAGGTTTTTACGCAAATCGCACGTATGCCCGCAATCTAAAACATTAATTCTAATCTCTCAGGATCAAACTAAATTTATGAAGCTTATCTATGATGTTAATCTATCTGGTGAACCTATGAGTTATTACGGTTGTAAGGCACTAAATGTAACATGGCATAGAATACGAGGGAAAAGTGACGTGTCCGAAACATGGTGGATACCTCGCTGGTACTTCCTATATATAAGTGCTTCAGGCATGTTACCAACTTTTGTACTAAGTGCCGTGCGAAACTTAGTGGTTTGCAGACCAGTGATGTGATTGCTGAAATCTAAACTATGAGAAACTACTTGTGTAGTCTACGTGAAATCTATGTGAGATATATGTGTTATCTATGAGTACTCTAGCGTAATCTATATGTAATCTATGTATGCGTGGTTTGAGAAACAAAATACGAAACGTAGCCTAGCGCCGAAGATGAGGCAGAAGTGGCATGTCCGAAACATGGTGGATACGCCGCTGGTACTTCCTATATATAAGTGTTTCTGGGATGTTACCGAACCTTCGTACCACGCGCTAAGTGAAGTTCGTAGTTTTGTAGACTTGGGTTGAAGTTGTGAAATTTATTTGTGTTAATCTATGTTATCAAATCTACTTAGTCAATCTATGTGGAGATCTTGTGGCGAATTCTAATGTTGTGGTTAACGAAGTATGACACCGATGATGAGACGGACGTGGCATGGTTGAAGCATGGTGGATACGCCGCTGGTACTTCCTATATATAAGTGCTTCTGTCCTGTTGCCGAACTTTCGTAGCACGTGCCATGCGGGATTTCGTTGTTGTGGAAAGCCTATCGAATCTATGTGAATCTATGGAAATCTATTCGAAGTTTATGAATCTATGGAATTCTATTGAAGTCTATGAGAATCTAGTAAACCTATTAAAATCTATGATAATAATGATGAGTGTGTTTTGCGACATGTAACATGACACCAAGTACGAGGCGGAAGCAATTGTGCCCGAAGCGTGGTGGATACGCCGCTGGTATTTCCTATATATAAGCGTTTCTGACATGTTGACAAGCTTCGTACAACGTGCCATGTGAAGGTCGTGGGTTCTGCGGTGTCGAGCCTATTGAAATCTATGTGAAACTTGAGTCTTTAATCTACATGAATCTTGTTGAATCTTGAGCCTTAATCTATCGTGTGTGAATCTATACTATGAAACTATAGACTTATATGATCCTTATGTTGGATCTTTAGGATGTCTTCTCGTAAGCTATCCGACACTCTTAAGAGATCCAGGGAAAAGTCTCAGAAAAAGATGATGTCCTTCATGGCAGACCAGATTGCTCGAGTCGTGCGAAAGATCGTCTCTGAGATCCAAGGATCAAACACTCCTTCCTCCTCTGTTGACTCGAAGGCTGAGAAGCAAAAGCCTACTAAGTTCAGCTGTAAGCATTTCATCTCTTGGAACCCTAAGCCTTTCACGGGCAGTGATGGGGTAACTGCTATACTCGAATGCTTTGAAAGCATTAAGGTTACTTTTATCAATAGCGAGTGCCCAGATCACTTAAAGACTAGGAGTGCGACTGGAATGTTTCAAGGCAGAGCATTGGAGTGGTGGTCAAATGAGAGAAACATTCATTCGAATGAGGAAGCCTATGCTCTTCCATGGGCCGAGGTGCGAGAATTAATGATGCTAGAATTCTACCCTCCCCATGAGCAGTTGAAGCTTGAGGAAGAGTTTTGGCACTTGAAGCAGATTGGTGACGATAATCTGGCTTATACTACTCGATTTAAACAGCTCAGTTTGATCGTTCCTCACTTGGTTTCTACTCCTAAGCGAATGATAACCAAGTATATCAATGGTCTACCTCCGGCGATGCGTGATTCTATTGAAGTAGTTCAGCTCGACACTATTGAGGAAGTTTACCGTCTAGCAGCAAGTCTCAACAACAACCGCATTCGTGATAAGCAGTTTGCTAACTCCGCTCCCTCCAAGTCTGCTCATCAAGTTACTCAGCAGCCCAAGTGGCAGCAAGAATAAGAGGCGAAAGACTCAGGGTTCAGGATGCAATGCTATTGTTCCTGCTGCAAACCCTGCTGCTAAACCTGCTCCTGCTGCTGCTCAGAACACTGTTGTTCCGGAAGTCAAGAAGCAGTACACTGGGTCTTACCCGAAGTGTACGACTTGAAATTTTCATCACCCTACTACCTCAGCATGTCGTTTGTGTACTAACTGCAATCGCTATGGTCACACGACCCCTTACTGTCATCAAGCTAATCCTACTCAACCAGCTCAGCAAGCCCCAGCTTAGGCAGCCCTACCAGCTCTTTCAGCTCCTCAGCAGAACCGAGGCCAGTCAATGCTGTTTGTGCATGCTATAAGTGTGGAGACACTACTCATCTTCGTAATCAGTGTCCCCAGCTGAACCAGGACCAGCAGCCAGCCGCTCGTAGACAAGCGTTCAACCTTAATGCTAATTAGGCTCGTATTGACAATGATGTTGTTAATCGTACCTTTCTCGTGAATAACCTTTATGCTTCGATTCTATTTGATACTGGTGCCGATAGAAGTTTTTTGTTCGTGGAATTCGAATCCTTGTTAAACTGTGCACGCTCTAAGTTACTTAAGTCGTTTTCGGTGGAGATTGCCGATGGGAAGTCTATTCCAGTTGATTCTATTCTCTGTGGTTGTTGCTTGACTCTCAACGACCACGTGTTTTCTATTGATCTAATACCCATGCAATTGGGTAGTTTTGATGTCATTATCGGTATGGATTGGTTGCGTAAGAATCATGCCGAGATTGCTTGTCACGAGAAGTTTGTTCGTTTACCTCTTTCGTCCGGTGATATTATGCTCATCTATGGAGACCGACCTTCAAAAGGACTGAAGTTGATGTCATGCACTCAAGCGAACAGATGCTTACATAAACATAACTTTGCCTTCTTGGCCCATGTGGTGGAAAAAAAGGGCAAAGAGAAGAAAATAAGTGACGTTCCGGTGGTGTGTGATTTCCCTAAGGTCTTTCCTGAGGATCATCCTGGTCTTCCTCCTCCTAGATCCGTTGACTTTCGTATTGATCTCATACCTGGTGCGACTCCTGTAGCCAAGGCTCCCTATCGTCTTGCACCTTCTGAGATGCAAGAACTATCTAGTAAGCTTCAAGAACTACTTGACAAGGGATTTATTCGCCCAAGTACCTCTCCGTGGGGTGCTCCTGTGCTATTCGTCTAGAAGAAAGATGGTTCGTTCTGTATGTGTATCGACTACCGTGAACTTAATAAGCTTATCGTTAAGAATCGTTATCCTCTTCCTCGTATTGATGACCTATTTGACCAACTTCAAGGCGCGTCCTGTTTCTCGAAAATCGATCTTTGTTCTGGTTATCATTAGCTTCATGTACTCGAGGATGATATACCCAAAACCGCTTTTCGTACTCGTTATGGACACTACGAGTTCGTGGTCATGCCTTTTGGATTGACCAACGAACCCGCTGTGTTCATGGATCTCATGAATCGTGTTTGTAAGCCCTATTTGGATCGTTTTGTGATAGTCTTTATCGATGATATTCTCATTTATTCTAAAACTAAGGGTGATCATGCTCGTTAGTAAGCAAGATGTTCATGTTGACCCGTCTAAAATCGAAGCCATGAAGAATTGAAGTACACCTAACTCTGCATCCGAGATTCGTTCCTTCCTAGGATTGGCGGGTTACTACCGTCGATTCATCTCAGACTTTTCTAAGATCGTTGTACCTCTCACCTCACTAACCCAAAAAGAGAGACCTTTAGGTTGGGGTCCCGAGCAAGAGGAATCCTTTCAGACCCTTAAGACCCTTTTGTGTAACGCTCCTGTTCTTACTCTACCTGATGGGAATGACGATTTCGTGGTATATTGTGATGCCTCGAACCGTGGCTTGGGCTGTGTGCTCATGCAGCGGGACAAGGTTATTGCTTATGCTTCTCGTCAACACAAGGTACATGAGAAAAACTATACTACTCATGATCTGGAGATTGGTGCAGTTGTATTTGCGTTAAAGATCTGGCGACACTACCTGTATGGTACTAAGTGTGTGGTTTTCACTGACCATAAGAGCCTTCAGCACGTCTTTGACCAAAAGCAACTGAACATGCAACAGAGACATTGGGTGGAATTGCTTGACGACTACGACTGCGAAATTCTCTATCATGCTGGCAAGGCGAATGTAGTGGCCGACGCTCTTAGTCGTAAGACTTATGTCAAAGCTATTCATATCTCTAGTGGTCTCCATGCGTGTATTCATGAAGCTCAGTATTCGTCAGCTAATGAAGGTAATCTAATTGTGGAAATTCATGGTACTAGTGTGGATCAGCTCGAAACTAAATCTGATAGCCTTCAATACTATCTAAATCGCATCTGGATGCCAGATCGCGATAACCTCCGTGAGCTCATTATGATCGAGGCTCACAAATCTCATTACTCTATTCATCCAGGTGCCGATAAGATGTACCAGGATCTGCGTATGGCTTATTGATGGCCTGGTATGAAGAGGGACATTGTTGTGTATGTTTCTAAGTGCCTTACTTGCTCAAAAGTCAAGGCTGAAAATCAGCGCCCTTCTGGACTCTTAGAACAACCTGAAATCCCAGTTTGGAAATGGGATAGCATTGCTATGGATTTTATTACTAAACTGCCCCATACACCTTCTGGTCACGATAGTATCTGGGTAATTATTGATCGTTTGACCAAATCAGCCCAATTTCTTCCCATTCGTGAAGATTATAAAGTGGAGAAACTTGCTTGAATATATACCAATGATATTATATGTCGTTATGGCATACCCCTCGACATAATCTCAGACCGTGATGGTCGTTTTACTTCACGTCTTTGGTAAACTTTTCAATCCGCTATGGGTTCTCATTTGAATCTTAGCACAACCTTCCATCCTCAAACAGATGGACTGACCGAGCGTACTATTCAGACCCTAGAGGATATGCTCAGTTCTTGTTTCATCGACTTTGGTGGTAACTGGGATGTACATTTACCAGTTATTGAGTTCTCGTACAACAACAACTATCATTCCAGTATTCAGATGGCTCCTTTCGAAGCTTTGTATGGCCGCAAGTGCCGATCTCCTCTCAGCTGGCATGAGATTGGTGACAAGCAGTTTACTGGCCCTGAAATCATTCAAGAGACAACGGATAAGATTCTTCAGATAAGTGATAACTTGATCAAGTGTCACACCCCCAAAATCCACCTGCGGAGTATCACCGATTGGAGGCGAGACTGACCAGGATCCAGCCACCAATCATATTGAACAAGCATGTAAGTGATTATAAAAATCCAACCAATACAATTGGTGTCCAAACAAAACATAGTTTAAGTTGCAGGCGGAAGCATAACGTTCAAAACCAAAACATAAGTTTAATTGTTTCAAAGTTTAACATGGCACACAGCTGTCCATGTCCCACAACGACCCTCTTCCATGCAAGCTCCAGCTAAGTACCTATTGACCTGCAAAGCATGTAGTAACGAGTCAACAACAAGTTGAGTGAGTTCACTGTTGGGTGTTCATTTTTAAGTTGTTCCGAAAACAGTTTCCTTTAACTGGCATCCTGCCGTGGGGGTTACCCCATAGTTGAAAACGTGATTTGTTTACCCATTTATCCTGGCAATACAGCCATGGGGGCTACCCCATGTTAGTTATCTGGCATTTCGGTCGTGGGGGCTACCCCATGTATACACTAGACACGTTACCATATCGACTGCTGACTGTAGTCATGTTTATGTGCCCTTAGCGTCGGTGTCTATCATCACCGGCGTGCCATAGTCCATTAGTTCACGCCCGTCCTCTGCGGCACGGTGTGAGGTTTGTCAAACCTAAATAGCGCTATCTAACTAATGACCCGCTCGCCATTGGCCCGGCGATTATGTCGATATAAGAAAGGAGGGACTTCGTGATAGAGTTTTGGTCTAGTACGAGTTATCTGTCCATGAGGACGAGGAATTATATTCATGAGCCAATACTGTCCTACCCAAGTAAGGATGAGGAATCCATGTTCCTTAACCCCATTCCCAACCCTGGGAATCCCATGCTTTGTAGAGGGTGTGAACTCACCTTGGTTTGCTCGGCAGATACACAGAAAAGTCAATCAAGCTATATTGTGGTCAACCACGTCCTAACATAGTTGTACCACACAAGTCAGGTTCGTATTTAGGTAGTGCACGTATGTTTTCTACACACATTTGCATACACGTATTGATCATGGCACACACGTATAAATACTTCAGTTAATCAACAGGGCACAAACACAACCAATAGCCTCATCTATGTAAATAAGCAAAGTCCAAGTGTGCGGCCCAAATAGTTGGGCTCGTAATAGCATGCAAGTCCAAAACAGTGTGCACGTGTATATGGTCTCGAGTGGAGACTAGAGGTCCCGAGTCGAGACTGTGCGGTCTCGAGTTGTAGCCTACAAGTTCTCGAGTCGCAACTGAGGAGGTCTCGGGTCATACGTTCATCACTCGCAACTAGGCGGTCTCGAGTCATGTCTCGAGTCGCAACAAGACTCGCAACCATGATCTCGAGTCATGCTGTTTTTGTGCCGATGTGGTGTGGTCTCGAGTCGAGACTGTGGGTCTCGACTCCCATCATCTGCTGATTCTACACAGTGTACTATCCAATAGAATTTCCAATTCATGATATGGTGTACTAGCCAATGACAATGCACAAACATGTTTCTTTGTCTAACAATTAACCGAAATGGATCAAGCTACAAGTTTTTCAAATATTCAAGGCACCTTCAACTCGTATTCATGTTGTTCATCATACATTCAAGTAGTTCATCATTTTAGGGTTTTTATCATAACATGCTTTATCAAGAAAATCGATCCTAGCATGAACTCAAGTTAACAACATCATCGGCTCCTACATCTAGCACATTCAATCAATACAATAGCATATTTACATAAGATTTATCATCAACATATGCTAATCCGATTTCATGAACACAAACCTCCTCATTCATACCTAAACATAACCAAACCATTCGGATTCAAACCCCTATAGAGCCAATTACAACCATTCATGATCAATCACATATTATATATACCAAGACGACATTTCATCATCATATATAGCATCATCATCCGAAATAAAAACACATAACATGCATCACTAACCTATATCATCACACATCAACACCTTTATCATGTATGTCATTTACTAACCAAGCATTGTAACATTTAGAAACATAAAACACTAACCGGATGGTGTTTGGGTCTGAAGAATCAATGAACCAAATGCCGAGTGATGATCCCGAGTTTGATCCGACAGTTTTGGGGCTACCGGTTGAATCCGAGAGAGGTGAGGAGAGGTTTGTGGTGGTGTTCTAGAGTTTTAGAGAGAGAGAGAGTGTGTGTAGGAGAGTGTGGGAGTGAGATGTGGATGATGGCATGGTTTCTGTATCAAATGGTGCACCTTATGGGCTTTCGGGTGGGCTAAGGGAGGTGCGGCCCAACAGTTCACTCGAGACCAGGTGGTCTCGAGTCGGGTTCTTGTGTCTCGGGTTACATAAATACACGCATACATACAAGCACAACACATAATCACATAAGTTCACTTATATCATTAATTAAACCAACAAGTCAACTAGTCACATAACGTTCAAGCATGTTATATCAAGATACAACGAAGGGTTCTAATTTACGAGTTGTCACATTATCCCCAAGTTGAAAGAAATTTCGTCCCTAAATTTGGTAAGTACTTACTGAGGAAGCTAGTTAAGTTGTATGGTTTTCACTGGTTTTTCCCGGGGTGTCACATCCTCCCCCTGTTAATCTGGAATTTCGTCCCGAAATTCCGTAGCTTCAGCCTCAGTAGTGGTTGTACAGTTTGCGAATAGTTGGGGATACTTTTGTTTCATCTGATCTTCGCGTTCCCAGGTGAACTCTGGGCCGCGACGTGAGTTCCAACGAACTCGAACGAGAGGTATTCTAGTGTTCTTGAGGACCTTAACATCCCGGTCCATGATTTCAACTGGTTCCTCGACGAATCGTAACTGCTCGTCGATGGTGAGCTCCTTCAAAGGGACTACGAGGGTCTCATCTGACAGACACTTCTTCAGATTCGACACATGAAAAACGTTGTGAACTGCACTGAGTTCTGCTGGTAAGTTCAGTCTGTAGGCCACTCTGCCTATTTTCTCGGTGATTTCAAAAGGTCCGACGTATCGTGGGTTAAGTTTGCCTCGTTTACCAAAACGAACCACACCCTTCCAGGGTGAAACCTTGAGTAGTACCCGCCCCCCAACCTGGAGCTCTAGTGGTTTCCTGCCCTTATCGGCGTATACTTTCTGACGGTCACGAGCTGCCGCCATGCGTTGTCGTATTTGAGCAATTCGTTCGGTTGTGTCTACCACATGTTCCGGACCAGTGATCTGACTATCCCCCACCTCTTCCCAACAGAGAGGTGACCGGCATTTACGCCCATACAATGCCTCAAACGGAGCAGCTTTAATGCTGGTGTGGTAGCTATTATTGTACGAGAATTCCACAAGTGGCAGATGCTTTTCCCAGCTGTTGCCAAAGTCGATTACGCATGCACGAAGCATGTCTTCTAAGGTTTGAATAGTGCGCTCAGACTGCCCGTCCGTCTGAGGGTGATACACTGTGCTCATGTCTAAACGTGAGCCAAAGGATTTGTGCATTGCTTGCCACAGTTCTGAAGTAAATCGTGCATCTCGATCTGAGATAGTAGAGGTGGGCACCCCGTGCCTCGAGACAACTTCCTTGAGGTACACTTCTGCTAGGGTGGAGAATTTATCCGTTTCTTTGATAGCCAAGAAGTGTGCAGACTTTGTGAGTCGATCCACGATCACCCAAATAGTATCGTTTCCGCGCTGGGATCTAGGTAGGCCAGTAACGAAATCCATGGAAATTTGCTCCCATTTCCATTGTGGTATCTCTGGTTGTTGGAGTAGGCCTGAGGGTTTCTGGTATTCTGTCTTGACTCTGGCACAAGTCAAACACTTGCTGACGTAGGTTGCTATGTGGGCCTTCATGCTAGGCCACCAATACGTAGTTTTGATATCGTGGTACATCTTATCCGAACCAGGGTGTACCGAGTAGCAAGACTTGTGTGCCTCATCCATCACAAGCTCTCGTAGGTTGCCATAGAGTGGGACCCAAATGCGTCCCGTTACGTAGTAAGCACCGTCTTCCTTCTGTTCTAAGCGTTGCCTGGAGCCGCGTAGGGCTTCAGCCCTGACGTTTTCTGGTTTCAATGCTTCTATCTGAGCAGCTCGTATTTGGGAAGGAAGACTAGAATGTATCGTGAGTTGCAAAGCTCGTACGCGCTTAGGCGCAGTGTCCTTTCGACTGAGGGCGTCAGCCACAACATTGGCTTTGCCTGGGTGGTACCTGATCGAGCACTCGTAGTCATTCAGTAGCTCGACCCATCGTCGTTGTCGCATATTCAGTTCTTTCTGTTTGAAGATGTGCTCGAGGCTCCTGTGGTCGGTGTAGATGGCGCACTTGGTACCGTACAGGTAATGTCGCCATATCTTAAGTGCAAAAACAACAGCTCCCAGCTCTAGGTCGTGCGTAGTGTAGTTTCTTTCATGAACTTTGAGTTGGCGTGAGGCGTAAGCTATAACTTTATCTCGTTGCATCAGTACACAACCAAGACCCTGAATTGATGCGTCGCAGTAGACCACGAAGTCGTCTGTGCCTTCTGGCAATGAAAGGATAGGTGCGCTGCAAAGTCTATCCTTTAAATGCTGAAATGCTAACTCCTGTGCATTTCCCCATCGATAAACAACGCCTTTCTGCGTTAGTGAGGTGAGAGGCTGTGCGATCTTAGAAAAATCCTTTATGAATCTCCTGTAGTAACCTGCCAAACCCAAGAATTGGCGAATTTCCGTTGGTGTACGAGGTGCAGGCCAGTTCTTAATTGAGTCTACCTTGGATGGATCAACGTGAATCCCATCCTTGTTCACCACATGGCCTAAGAAATGGACTTCGCGAAGCCAGAAGTCACATTTTGAAAACTTGGCGTATAGCTGTTTTGCTTGAAGAAGTTCCAAAATAAGTCGTAGATGCTGCTCGTGCTCCTTCTGACTCTTAGAATAGATCAGGATGTCGTCGATGAAGACTATAACGAACTTGTCCAGGTAAGGCTTGCACACTCGATTCATGTTACGCCCTTATTTCAACCATGTTCAAAACACACTGATTACTTTAGTATTTCAGAGAAAACAAAATAGAATTTCATTTTTACCAAAATACCCTTGTGGCTAGTTCGAAATCAACACCTCCCCTTGACTAGATAACGGTGTTAATCCGAACTACCCTGTCAAAATGTAGATTTATCGTTACTAGTTACAACAACTAAGTTTTAAGAACCATAATTTACATCACGAAGTTAACTTCCCAAAAATATAATTTTTGACAAAAGTATTGTTTTCAAAAGGGCAACATTTTCGGAAGCGCAATGTCAAGTGTGTACTTTAGTGTTCGCTTCCAAGCTCGCAATGCCATCTACAAAGCCATTTTACCTACATCACCAACAAGTCTAGGTTAGTTAAATTACTAGCACTATAACAAAAACAAACTAACATCCATTCGCATCATCGCATACTCATATCACAGTCTATCTTTCTTTCTTCCGTTGAATGGGTCATTACTTACTATCTCCAACGAGATAATACTTAGCATCCGATAATCCGAATGAACATAATGCATCATAAACTTCATTCTAAACCCATTCATGACGGATTTAACAGTTAGACTTCATTCATACATCACTTCTCAAAACACGGTTACTTCATAGCCAACCGTCTATAGCATAACCTTCTTCATTATTACATTCTCTTACGACCCGTTCGACACGGGTTAGGCTATTCACTAATCGTCATACACGACTATCATAGTTGCGATTTTAATATAATTATGACAACTAAGAAGTAAAGCTTGTATGCATTAAACAACATACCTCGATCCTGTGAGCCGTCCGACCTCCTGGCACTTGAACCTTCTTCTTTTACGCCTACATCAATACATTGATTTATTTAGCCGACTACATATCATTCCATCTTACACACTTTTATCATACAACATCTTGATCACAATTTAACAAAAATTCACCCATTTGTTCATTTAGGCATTTTATCGAACACTTGGCGGGCTTCGCATTTGTAGGACATTTAATTACATGTTTCTTTACATACTAATCTTACAACTTCATAACAAATCAAACAAGTTAATGCGATATCTATCACCACACGCTAAATCACTTACAAACCGATCATTAATCGGGTTTTAGTCCATACTCTTAACTCCTAAATACACATATCACAACATTACTCATGATTTAGTAAAAACCCATTTCCTAGAGTTCATACTTTCAAGAAATTCGACTTACCACTTTGTTAGTCACACCTTGGTGATCGAGAATTCAAGTTCTTACAATCGTTCGGGCTTGAAATCACCTTCCAATTGATGGAATTAGTGCTCTAGGGTTTTGTGGTGTTCTTCTCTTCTCCTGGACAAACTTCACGCACACACTAGAAGTGTCTAGTGTGTGTGTGTGGTTTAATTTAACTAGTTCCTTACTTAAATTTTCAAGTTTAGTCCCTCATGTTCTATCGTTTATTTATTTTAACCCAAACATTCATTTCATAAATTATTTTAAAGACAATAATTAGATTACATATTTTTGGGGCGTTACAATTCATCAAGTCCATGAAAACCGCAGGTGCGTTTGTCAGCCCAAAAGGCATGACCAAAAACTCATAGTGTCCATAACGAGTTCTAAAAGCTGTTTTGGAGACGTCCTCTTCCCGGACTCTCAGCTGGTGATATCCCGACCTCAAATCAATCTTTGAATAGTAGCTCGACCCTTGCAGCTGGTCGAACAAGTCGTCAATACGTGGTAGAGGATAACGATTCTTCACCGTCACTTTGTTGAGTTCACAATAGTCGATACACATTCTAAAGGTACCGTCTTTCTTCTTCACAAATAGCACTGGAGCTCCCCAGGGCGATGAGCTAGGACGAATAAAACCCTTATCCAAGAGTTCTTGTAGTTGCGTAGAGAGTTCTTCCAACTCTGATGGAGCTAAACGATAATGTGCACGAGCTATAGGCGCAGCTCCAGGAGCTAGTTCAATCTGAAACTCGACTTGGCGATGAGGCGGAAGGCCAGGAAATTCCTTAGGAAATACCTCAGGATAGTCGCGTACAACTGGAAAATCATCTAACTTCTTCTCTTTCTCCGAGGTGTCAGTAATGTGAGCCAAAATGGCAGTGTGGCCCTTTCGCAAGCACTTCTGGGCCTTAAGGAACGAGATGATGTTCTCAACAGCACCCCTCTTGTCGCCACGAATCCTGAGAGGTTCATTACCAGAACCAGGAATACGAACAATCTTCTCGTTGCAAAGAATCTCTGCTCGGTGTTGGGATAACCAATCCATCCCAATGACAACGTCGAAACTACCCAAGGCGATAGGAATAAGGTCGATAGGGAAGGTCTGGTTAGCAAGAATAAGTTTACAATCCCTGACTACGTGTGTGGCCCCTACACTCTTACCGTTAACTAACTCTTCTGGGTGCTTGGGGTTCAATAGTGTTGGGGCACGCTTAAGCATTAGACTAACCTTTAATGACACGTAGCTAGTATCGGCACTTGAATCAATTAAAACAGGATAGAGAAATTGTCTGGTAGGAACTTACCCGTCACAACGTTTGGGTTGTTTCTTTCTTCTCCTTGCCCATTCAGGAACTCATGCTTACCAGCCCTGTGGTCATCATTATAGTCTCCGTCAATGTTCCCGTTGCCCTGGTTGCTGTTGTTGTCGCGTTTCTGCCTCATCTACGGACAGTTCCTCTTAAGATGGCCTTCAGCCCCACAACGGTAACAACCCTTTTTGCTACCCTGCTGCTGCTGCTGGTTTCGGTTTGCAGGATATGGGCTCCTGCAATCTCTAGCCATCTGTCCCGTCTTCTTGCACCGATGGCAACACGATCCCGCACATGACCCGGTGTGGTGTTGATGGCATTTGCGGCATTTCAGCTTATTCCCAAGGTATCCCCCTTGATTTTGGTAGTTCAGCCCCTGTTGTACGAGTTTCCTGTGTGGGTCCTGTTGTATAGAGCTACGACCCTCACCCTGGTGATCACCCCAAATATGCTTGGTGTTAATAAGAGCATTTGCATTGAAAGGGTTACGCTTGGGTAACTTGCCCTCTTCCACTACCTGATCAGTGAGCTGGTGCGCCAAACGAGCGACTTGTTGGATTGTAGAAAAGTTGGCCGCAATTACGGACCCTTGGATATCTGGGGCTAAGCCTCTGAGGTATAACTCGATTCGTCTAGAAATGGGTTGTGACAAGTTAGGACATAGGGCAGCCAAGTCGTTGGATCTTTTTGTGTACGTTTCGATCTCTGATCCTTCCATCTTCAAACCATAGTACTCTATTTCAAGTTTTAGAATGTCGTCCGGGTGACAGAATTCCTCCTTGATCAAATCCTTGAAATCGCTCCAGGGGGTGGCATTCGCATCTGCCAATTCGAGCATCTGAACTTGTGTGTTCCACCAAGAATACGCTTTCCCTTGCAAGGTACCAGCAGCGTACTCTACTCGTTTACTGGTAGGGCTTTCACTTTCTTCGAATGCAGATTCGATCCTGCGAATCCAGTGTAGGAGACCTATTGCTCCTTCGGTGCCACTAAAGGTACTAGGTTGACAGTCCATAAAGGTCTTGAAAGTGCTCACATGGGGTCGTGCAGGTTGACCTCCTGCCTGAGCGGCTGCAAGTGCCGCAGCAACTTGTTGGTTAATCAGAGCCATCAACTGGGCTTGAGTCATGTTAACGCGTCCACTCATGATCTTCATATCAGAGGAAAACGTGAGCGAGAGAGGTTCGTGAAAGTGTGACGACAGAGGAGAGTAGGCACGCAATGTTGCAAACAGTAGTTACTACGTTATCTAACCATACCATGCGCAATGTTCTATATAATCTAGCAAGTAGGCAATGTAAACATAAATCACATCTCCTAGAGTGTCGAGTCTTGTATGTGGAGTGGAGCGTCGTTGTGGATCGTTGAGCGCGGTTCAGGTTATAGTCTGGTTTTAACAAAACCTTTTCCCTTATTAAAACCAAGTTCACTATAACCAATGGCTCTGATACCAATCTGTCACACCCCCAAAATCCACCTGCGGAGTATCACCGCTTGGAGGCGAGACTGACCAGGATCCAGCCACCAATCATATTGAACAAGCATGTAAGTGATTATAAAAATCCAACCAATACAATTGGTGTCCAAACAAAACATAGTTTAAGTTGCAAGCGGAACAAGCGGAAGCATAACGTTCAAAACCAAAACATAAGTTTAATTGTTTCAAAGTTTAACATGGCACACAGCTGTCCATGTCCCACAACGACCCTCTTCCATGCAAGCTCCAGCTAAATACCTATTGACCTGCAAAGCATGTAGTAACGAGTCAACAACAAGTTGAGTGAGTTCACTGTTGGGTGTTCATTTTTAAGTTGTTCCGAAAACAGTTTCCTTTAACTGGCATCCTGCCGTGGGGGTTACCCCATAGTTGAAAACGTGATTTGTTTACCCATTTATCCTGGCAATACAGCCGTGGGGGCTACCCCATGTTAGTTATCTGGCATTTCGGCCGTGGGGGCTACCCCATGTATACACTAGACTCGTTACTATATCGACTGCTGACTGTAGTCATGTTTATGTGCCCTTAGCGTCGGTGTCTATCATCACCGGCGTGCCATAGTCCATTAGTTCACGCCCGTCCTCTGCGGCACGGTGTGAGGTTTGTCAAACCTAAATAGCGCTATCTAACTAATGACCCGCTCGCCATTGGCCCGGCGATTATGTCGATATAAGAAAGGAGGGACTTCGTGATAGAGTTTTGGTCTAGTACGAGTTATCTGTCCATGAGGACGAGGAATTATATTCTTGAGCCAATACTGTCCTACCCAAGTAAGGACGAGGAATCCATGTTCCTTAACCCCATTCCCAACCCTGGGAATCCCATGCTTTGTAGAGGGTGTGAACTCACCTTGGTTTGCTCGGCAGATACACAGAAAAGTCAATCAAGCTATATTGTGGTCAACCACGTCCTAACATAGTTGTACCACACGAGTCAGGTTCGTATTTAGGTAGTGCACGTATGTTTTCTACACACATTTGCATACACGTATTGATCATGGCACACACGTATAAATACTTCAGTTAATCAACAGGGCACAAACACAACCAATAGCCTCATCTATGTAAATAAGCAAAGTCCAAGTGTGCGGCCCAAATAGTTGGGCTCGTAATAGCATGCAAGTCCAAAACAGTGTGCACGTGTATATGGTCTCGAGTCGAGACTAGAGGTCCCGAGTCGAGACTGTGCGGTCTTGAGTTGTAGCCTACAAGTTCTCGTGTCGCAACTGAGGAGGTCTCAGGTCATACGTTCATCACTCGCAACTAGGCGGTCTCGAGTCATGTCTCGAGTCGCAACAAGACTCGCAACCATGATCTCGAGTCATGTTGTTTTTGTGCCGATGTGGTGTGGTCTCGAGTCGAGACTGTGGGTCTCGACTCCCATCATCTGCTGATTCTACACAGTGTACTATCCAATAGAATTTCCAATTCATGATATGGTGTACTAGCCAATGACAATGCACAAACATGTTTCTTTGTCTAACAATTAACCGAAATGGATCAAGCTACAAGTTTTTCAAATATTCAAGGTACCTTCAACTCATATTCATGTTGTTCATCATACATTCAAGTAGTTCATCATTTTAGGGTTTTTATCATAACATGCTTTATCAAGAAAATCGATCCTAGCATGAACTCAAGTTAACAACATCATCGGCTCCTACATCTAGCACATTCAATCAATACAATAGCATATTTACATAAGATTTATCATCAACATATGCTAATCCGATTTCATGAACACAAACCTCCTCATTCATACCTAAACATAACCAAACCATTCGGATTCAAACCCCTATAGAGCCGTTTACAACCATTCATGATCAATCACATATTATATATACCAAGACGACATTTCATCATCATATATAGCATCGTCATCCGAAATAAAAACACATAACATGCATCACTAACCTATATCATCACACATCAACACCTTTATCATGTATGTCATTTACTAACCAAGCATTGTAACATTTAGAAACATAAAACACTAACCGGATGGTGTTTGGGTCTGAAGAATCAATGAACCAAATGCCGAGTGATGATCCCGAGTTTGATCCGACAGTTTTGGGGCTACCGGTTGAATCCGAGAGAGGTGAGGAGAGGTTTGTGGTGGTGTTCTAGAGTTTTAGAGAGAGAGAGAGAGTGTGTGTGTGTGTAGGAGAGTGTGGGAGTGAGATGTGGATGATGACATGGTTTCCGTATCAAATGGTGCACCTTATGGGCTTTCGGGTGGGCTAAGGGAGGTGCGGCCCAACAGTTCACTCGAGACCAGGTGGTCTCGAGTCGGGTTCTTGTGTCTCGGGTTACATAAATACACGCATACATACAAGCACAACACATAATCACATAAGTTCACTTATATCATTAATTAAACCAACAAGTCAACTAGTCACATAACGTTCAAGCATGTTATATCAAGATACAACGAAGGGTTCTAATTTACGAGTTGTCACATCAAGTCTAGGAGCAGACAAAAGAGCAATGCTGATAATAGGCGTAGGCCTCTGGAATTTGATGTTGGTGACTGAGTTCTTCTCAAGGTATCTCCCTGGAAGGGAGTAGTTCGCTTTGGTAAGAAGGGAAAGTTCGCTTCTCGCTATGTGGGTCCTTTCGCAATACTTGAAAGGATAGGCAAGGTGGCATACAGACTCGACCTACCACAGGAACTAATCAATGTGCACCCAGTATTCCACGTATCTAACCTGCGTAAATGCCTAGCGGCCGAGGAACTACAGGTTCCCCTTGAAGACTTGCAAATAAATGAAGCTGTAACCTTTGTGGAGAAACCGGTCGAAATCATGGATCAAAGTGTCAAGCGACTGAGGCGCAACAAAATTCCCATAGTCTAGGTTCGATGGGAAGGAAAGCGTGGTGCCGAATTCACTTGGGAACTTAAAAGTGATATGAAGGCCAAGTATCCGCAGCTCTTTGAGCAATTTTCTTCTTAGATTTCGGGGATGAAATCTCCTAAAGGAGGGGAGACTGTAACGTCTGCATCCCTAGACTTTTACCTAATTGTCAATTTTAGTCCCGGATCTATGTAGTCTTTAATACTTTGGTACTTGGTGAATGTTATGCTAAATGTAGATACTTGAAATGTCTAAATCTAAAATAGTTGGAATGCCTAATTCTAGATACTTGGAATGTCTAAATCTACGTGCTTGGAATGTCTAATTATTGATACTTTGGTGCTTGACTCTTGAGGCTCGTGAAACTTGAGACTTGGTTAAACGAGGGACTGGAGTCTTGTCACTAGCGGATACTATGAAAACTATGGAAATCTTTTGTGATTAATGCTATAATCTAGTTATTCTATTGCCCAACAATACGCAACGCCTAATCTAACTCGCAAATCGAATCAAAGACGGTTAAACGTGAAGGATGGATTGACCGAGTGGCAATCCGATCGGATGACCAACTGATCGGATGGCCACTCGATCGAGTTGCTATCTGATCCGAGTGCACCGCCTTAACCCTCATTCTCACACTATAAATAGGCCTGTCACATCACCATTCTCACTGATGTGACAGCCTCACTCGACCAGACGCACACACTCTCCTTTTCTTCGATTTCTCAGCGATTTCGGTATGTTTTACACTAGATTCTTGTACATCTTTGATCTACACATCATTCTCTATGAGATTCTTCTTTGAAATCTCACTTTTCACCATGAAATCTTGATGATTTGAGCTCTTGAAGGTGATGTCATCATGGAGGTTTGTACCAAACTGTTGTGTGATGTCATCCTAGTCAAGATCTAGCTCAGATATAAGGAATTTCATGCGTTTTACACTAAATCTATGCTAGATCTAAACTTTTCCAAGCTAAAACCTATGATTATCTTCATCTTTTCTTAAACTTTTACCTGAAACGGTGAGATCTAGATCTAAACGGACTATAGACTTAATAAGTAGTCTAGGAGTTGGTTTAGAGAAGGATTGTTGCCGGAGAAAATGACCAGAGTATGAATTCTGACATAAGCACCATCATGAACGGACGACTAAACAGACTGGGGTGATTCCCACCTGATCAGATCGTCTGTATCTTGAGGTGTTTACCGTTGTCTCAATGCGTACCACGTCGTCGTTGTTTAAACAGAAACTTAGAGTTTTTACAAGTTTAGGAACGGGACAAGGTTAACCCGATCGAGTGGCAATCCGATCGGATAGCCATCTGATCGAGTAACACTTTCCCTTCAACTTTAAACACTTTAAACTTTGAGGTCATGATCGTCGAATGGCAACTCGATCGGATAGCCATCCGATCGAACAGCCATCCGATCAGGTGACTCGCCTTTTGAAGTCTTTCCACACTTAGAATCTTTTTGGAAACTTGGAACCTTGGATCGAACGGCAATCCGATCGAAAAGCCATCTGATCGGACAGCCATCCGATCAAGGTAACCTGAATCTTGTCATCTCAATCGAGTGGCAATGCCATCCGATCGGATAGCCATCCGTCCCACTCTCACATATGCCACTCAATCGAATGGAAATCCGATCGGATGGCCATCCGATCGGACAACCATCCGATCCAGTGACTAATCCGACACTTGTGCAATCTCGTTGTTTTGTCCGACACTTATTCGTTGTGATCTAATCAGGCTAAAGCTAAAGAGCTCCCTTTGATCCAATAACAGTTACTCTGTTAAACAATTACTGTGAGTATACTCGATCCCTTTTTTATTTAAACTTTGGGATGTAACATGTATTCTATTAAACTACAATACTTGAGACTTTCACAAACTAAACTCTATCTTATGTGTATGTGAAACTTGTGATTCTTGTATTCTATTTGTGATATGTGGACGTTTAATCCAGGGTGTGTATTCCGCCTTAACAATAGTAGCGCAATAGGAGATGCATCTCCCCATTATTCTTGGGGGTATTGTTAGGAGGATTCTAGTTTTCCTTGAGACTTGGGAAAACAACAAAGCATCGGGACACTTGGGCTATCAATTGTTGGACTGCGAACACTAGCATGGCGGAAACTATTTTATTACACTTACATACGGATATGAGTTGTTTTAATCTATTATGCTATTATCCAAACTTGTATACTCGCCGGTACATTTTTGTACTGACTCTATTTTAATACATGTTGCAGGCTGACAGGATGCTAGGATTTCCTGAAACGTGCTAGGATGCTGCTTAGAAACACATCGTAGCTAAATTTTAGAAACTTTTGAAAACAATGGTGTTGTTTGGTTGTTTTATTGATACTATGTTTTGGTGAAAGATATTGTTTTAGACAATCGCTTGAAATGAATCTAATCTATATTGAAACTATCTAGTGTTGTGGAATCTCATGAACAATCTAAATGCTTAGTGCTCGCACCCCGATGTTTCCGCCATCGGTTGGGGTGTGACACCGGCCCACTCATCTTCCGGTAGTAAGCATGCTCAGCAAGGGTGCCAATGTGAAATAACGACATCTTCACCGAAAGAGCATCAACAATCATGTCTTTATTAGCCAACGACCATTCAGGGACATACCTCTCCAGAGCTTGAGCCGAATCTATATCCATGGCATCACCCGAACCTAATTCCCGACAGATAAAAACGGCTTCAGTCTTGTACCATGGGGGGACGAAGAGGCACTATCCCCACCTTCGATTTGCTGAGGACTTGGCCTCGAAACATTAGAAGCAACCCCAGTGGTAGGCTTACCCGAAGGAGATAGATCGATCTTCTTAAAAGCCAATGGATCAGGCATGTCGGTGTCAACGATTACCTTGGTAGCTGGGCCCCCAAAGGACAACGGGCTCGGAGGAAGGTTGACAGGTTGATCTCTTAGGTTCTTGCCACCATGAATATGGGCGCTCAAATTTTCCAACAAACCTCCAGCAGTAGAAAACCCGGAGACTTGATCGACTTCATCCTCTAAAAAAATTGATTTCAGATCTAATTTAGTCTTCTTCAGCTTCTTGGGGTTCGGATCGGGTTTCGAAGAAGTATTTCAACCCCTCTTAAAACTAACCTGAGGACGAACTTCAGCATCATCCTCACCACCTTCAACATTCACCCCTTCATCTTCAATAGACAAGTGTTCTGAGCCGTACAAAACAACCTTCGAGCCAGAGTCCGTCGCCCCACTTGAGCCAGTCCATTTTCCTTTATCTCCACTCACAACTAAGGCTGTTCGGACCGGAATCACATTCGCCGCCTGCACTAAAGGAACCGAACTCGAACCTCCTTGGCCAGTCGTAGCAGCAGGATCTCTAATCGGATAAAGATTTTCCCTAAAACGGTAAGGTACGGAGGATCCCCTTTCGACGTTCTTGTAGCTCGAATGTCAAGCTCGGTAGAATCAAAGGATTTCAACCTCAAAGCCTCCTTCAAACCCATAACTGTACAAAACAAGCGATTCGTAATATACATATACTCATACGAAGAAAACCTACAAATAAAAACATAACGATATACGAAAAAATGGCGTTCGAGCTAAAGACGTAACTAACCCTCTCCGTTCCACTTAAGGGTAGGGTAATATTCCGGTTCGGACCAAATCGTGCTTATCCTCCCCATGACTAGAATGTGTTCCGGAAAATTTTGGACACGGCCGGCTTCCTTGATCAAAGCAGCGTACAAGTCTTTATTGAACCTGAAATCTTCGGGAAGAGAATCGGGAAGGCGGGATCTCTTTAACCTCCAAGTCATATCAGACAGAACGCACCGATCGTCCACCAAAAAGAAGCGGTCTTTCCAATCTTTTAGAATCGTGGTAATCCACGAGTAGCAACACGCGTTCTTCTTTTGAACCTCAAAAGTATACCAATCGCCGGACCGGTTCAACTTATAAAGAGCCCGGAACACATCTAAATCCGGATCGGACTCCAAGCTACGACAGGCAAGCTCAAATTGACACACCTTGGCAAGCCCAAAAGGGTTCATTTGAGACAGATGAACCTCATGGAACATCAAAACCTCAACCAAAAACTTCGTCAGGGGAGGACAATAGTTACAGTAGTAAAAAATTAGAGTATATACACCTATTTTCCCAGGGATGAAAGGATAGATGGCCGTATCTTTCGCGGGAAGAATAGGGTTTAGAGAAGCAGTGATCACATACTGACTTACATACCACTCCAGACCGTTTCGGTTTAAAATATTGAAACAGCCGGACAAATTACTCTTGTTAGCCATGACTATAGCAGAAAACACTAACCTGACTGATAAAGTTTTCGATCCAAAAGAGAAAAAGGGAAGAGGAAGATGAAGTTGATGAAAAAGTAAAAGTAAAATGATTTTTTAACCTATTTATAAAGGCCTCTCACCGCCTTAAACCCACCTATAAGATAGCGACACGTCAGGATAGGTGATGCATGTCAAGCATCACATCGGTTAAAGAAAGGCTAGAGTAACCGCGAGTCACCAAATGAAAGTCACCGCCGAAATTCAAAATTTAAAAACAAAACCGCAACAGAAAAACCGCCGAAACTAAAAAACCCCACCATTTAGTTCGAAACTTTTACTAAACAAACGCTACGAACTAGGGGGACTTGATGAGGATACGTCCTTGGTCGGACCGAATACTTGGTAAGTATAAGATCGGACCGTAAGCACAAGGGGCCGATCGGACCTAGTGTCCCCAGTCGGAACGGCCAACCAGTAGGATCTTTCTTAACTAACCGGGGGCCCATAGCTTTAACTACCTGACAACGACTGTTCCGACCCTAACTAACTCGCCACGTCAGCATACCTAAAAAGTATAAATACCCCGCCAAGACCTCCATCAAAGGGTAATCGCTACTTTCTCTCTCTAAACTCTCCTTTCTCTCTCTAAACTCTCCTTTCTCTCTCACTGACTTACATCTCCTCCCCAAATACTTATTCTCACGCCCGAGCTTGGTCACAAAGAGGCCCCCCTCCCTGTGACGAGGCTAACGGTGTGTTTCCTTTCTTGTGATCTTACATGTTTCTGTCAAGGTCGTCTGAAGCTCTACTAAACCCAGTTCGGACGAACTGGTTTTTGAGTCTTCAATAATAATGGCAACGGCGGCGACGAAAATGTTTTCGTGTCAGATCTTCTAATTTTGGTGATGAATGTAGCACCACCACCTATTAGATCTTCTAATTTTGGAGTAGGGGAGTGGTGGCCGGAGACTCGATGCCGGAATTGTCTTTTGGGGTTTTTTGCTATTTTTGGTTTTGGGGACTTTTGGGGGTTTTTTGATTTGGTATTTAGGTTTTTGATTTTTAGGGGTTTTTGATCCAAGTAACAGTGACAGTTATGAATGTGGGGGTGGGGTGGGGTGGGGGTGGTGGTGATGAAGGTTAAAATTGGGTAAAAAGACTAAAATGCCTTTGGGTGACCAGATTTAACCAAAAAATCTAACTGTGTTTGGCCTAAAGTACATAACGTGCAAGATTTTGAAACATTAAGTATAAAACTTGTCAACTTTTACTCTAAATGACAGCGCCTACAATTTGATGTAACCATAAAGGACAAAACTTGTAATTTACTCAAAACAAAATAACAAGGGGCCATTTGGCCGCCTCTTGTTTAGCTATTAAAGCCATTTAGTGGCATATTCGCATGTTGTTGAAACTTCCTTGGTATGATGAATGTTGCTTCTCTTCAAGATCTAGAGAGCATTAACAACCTTAAAGAATCATCAAAATGGAAAAAAGGTGTTGTACGTTATTTTCTTTTCCACTATTTGAAGAATATGAAAGACTTGGAACATGCCTATCTTTGATAATGTTACCTTCTCGTTAAAGAAAGAAGATTCCTTTTTGTGGCTTAAAATTATAGGTCTTATGAATACAGAGAAGTCGTTTATTAAATAGCGAATTTAAAGTACTTACTGACATAAAAAGGTTGAAATCGTCCCTTGAAATAGCGAATTAAATAACTACAGCCAAGGGTCTTCTGGTCCAATGGCATAGGGGTGATAGTTAAGGTTTGGGATCTCTAAAGGTCTCAAGTTTGAAACCTGCTCAAGGGGGTTTTCCCACAGTGGTGGGTTTCCTCCTTGACGATGTTCCTTTGGTGGTTCATGCATAGAGTGTCAAAATCAATATGAACGGTTAACATCCCGTCTTAGAAAGTATTACTCGAATATTGGAGTTAGTTTCAATTGCATTTAAAAAAAATAACCATGGACCAATTGGCAGCCTCTTCTTTAACTATTAAAGCCATTTGGTGGCATATTTGCATGTGGTTGAAACTCCTCGTATGATGAATGTTGCTTCTATCCAAGATCTTCTAGAGAGCATGCATTGACAAGCTTAAAGAATCATTAAACAGAAAAAGGTGGTCTACGTTATTTTCAACTCGACTTTTTGGAGAATATGGAAGACTCGAAGAAAAACGACTATCTTTGATAATCTTCCCTTCTCGTTAAAGAAAGCGGTGGAGGCTATCAAAGAAGATTTTTTTTTTTTTTTTTTGTGGCTATAAAATAGATCTCCATTTTTAGCCTAGATTAAGAGAGATGGTAAGATTTTAATGTGCGAGATCTCGTATTGTAATGTGTTTTGTTGTTGGGACTCCTATTTGGCTGGCCCCGTTTTTCGATTTTATATATAAAATAGCCGTCGGCTAAAAAAATGTACATGTGGATTTAATTTATTTCTTTTAATGTATATACAGTGGTCGTTTATAAATTGTGAATTTAAAGTACTGACATAAATAGATTGAAATCATCACTTGGAATTATAAGGGCATGTGTAGTCATAACGCCCCTTTGTGGGCGTTATGCGACACGTGGCGCGCCACGTCAGCGTGGGGCGTTATGGGGCTTTATGCACTTTAAGCCCGTAGTCATAAAGCCCCTGTCTAATCATTACTCAATTATTAATTTTTAATTTTTTATAATTATTTTCTAACTTTATAAAATTAAAATTCATTTCATTAAATTAAAAAACATTACACTAAAATAAAAATAAAAACATTACACTAAAAAAAAAAAAAAACGGTTACACTAAAAAAAAAAAAACGGTTACACTAAAAAAAAAAAAAAAAAAAACACTTCAAAGATTATATTTTTTTTCGATCCTTTCCTTTTGGGCCAACGCCATCTTCAAAGCTTTTCCGGTAAGGTGGTCGTGCGGTTTCGAGTAGAACTCAAAGTCCCGTTCCCATTGTCTATCCCGCATAATCTCCGTAACTTCGTGGTTCTCCTCCAAACGTTTATTACCGAGTTCGTGTAACTCATGAAGTCGCATGTTTATCTCCGAAAATGCGTTACTCATATCCGTTCCCATAGACATCGACGACGACTCGGGTTTTTTCGCCCGGCTTTTTCTTCCGGGCGGTCTTGGTAACTCCTCCGCCGGCTCATCATCCGGAATATCCTCGTTCAAGTCGGTGTTTCGAGCGTCGGAGGTTGGCGTTTCGGGTTCAACCGACTCGTTTGTTTTGGACCTCTTTGATGGCCGTGTATTTCCCGAACGACCACTCGGAGTAGATACGGTGGCCCATTTGGGGCTATGGCGAAGGATTTGCCAACACCTCATGTATGGGAAAGGGCCATTACCCTTCGTATACTCGACCAATGCCGCTTGCGTAATATCTTCATCGTTACTTCCACTTTTCCATCCGGCAAACGTGCGTTGGTACACGGTTTGAAAGTTTGTGCATTTCTTGTTTATATCGCTCCACTTCCCCGATAGAGAGTCCGGTGGGCGGTATTCCTCATCTTTACCAATTAGCTCGAAAAAAAGTGCTCGTATTCGGTTCCAAAAAACTGATTTATCTTGATAGTTTGCTACAAAAAAAAGATATAATTTATTAGTCTACAAACATAAAATAAATAAAAAAACAGAAAAAAAACAGAAAAATAAAAACAGAAATAAATAAAAAAACAGAAAATAAATAAAAAAACAGAAAATAAATAAAAAAACAGAAAAAAAAATAAAAAAACAGAAAAAAAAAAACAGAAAAAAAACAGAAAATAAATAAAAAAACAGAAAAAAAAAAACAGAAAAAAAAAAACAGAAAAAAAAAACAGAAAAAATTTAAAAAATATACCTATAACCGGATCCTCCGACACATCGATGAAAGCGCGGGTTAACGCATACTCCTCATCGGACTCCCACCGGATCACATTTTTTTTGGCTCGGGTGCTGGTTTCCGCTTTTTTTTTATGTGCCCGTTTTGCTTTTGCTTTTCCTTTTTGGGTCTCCGCTACTTCGGGTTGTGTTTCCGGAACAACGTCGGGTTCGTGTTGTGGGGAGCCGAAAGCTTGAGCCGACCCGAACGCTTGAGACGACCCCATTCCGTCGGTGTTTTGATTCGGGTTCCACCCGTAGAGATTCGGGTCCCATGATAGCGGTTGGTTCAAAATATTCATGAACCCGGGATTTTGTTGATTGTAGTCGAGAAAACCGGAGCCGAAAGGGTTGGGTCTAGTGGGAACCGGCAACACGGGGCGAGTAGGATTACCACTTTCGTTTGGGTCCGCACTTGATCGGGGAGGAATGAAGCCACGGTTGTATGGATGCATTGTATAAAATATAAAGATTGTAAAAAAAATGGAAGAGATAGAGAGAGGTAATGATTTAAAGGAAAATTTGAAAAATAAATTTAAATTTTTTTTTTTTATTATAAATGACCGTTTGTAAACGGTTAAAAAATTCAAACTCTCGTTCGATAGCGCCGCTATAGCCATCGCGCTTTGTTTTTTTTTTTGGGCATAGCGCCCTTCGTCCCGGTGTTCTCGGCGCCATCTCGGCGCTATAGGGGCTTATACCGCCCCACTACGCAAGGTCTAAAATTATAAAATACTTGTTCATTAAACATGTGTACTAAAAGCATAAAAATTCATACAAGATTGAACAGTGATAATAAAAGAGGAGAAAGTTGCATATTAATAAGAACTAGAAGTAAAGCAGAAGGTTTATGTGGTACTTAAATCAAGGCAAATTTGATTTAAATAATCTCAGCTTTCTCAATTTGGCCGATAATAATTCCAACTCAGTTATTGGCAGATAATAATCCAAGCTGCCCCACTTTTGGCCGATAATAGTCTGCGTTAAATATAGCTTAACGGAGTTAAGTTTTTTTCCGAATTACAAACTGATGTTTTAGGGCTTTTACTTAGAACGAGGATACGAGTTGATTGATGTAAAATTTACCTCGAAATAAATACTGCCCCAAACAACAAAAACGGTGCTTCAATTCGGGTGTTTAAACTTCCAATTAACAAAAATCAAGCCGTTTGAAGCATCTTTTCGAGGTAAGTTTTACATAAATCGACTGGTATATCCTCGTTCTGATCAAAATCCATAAAACATCAGTTTGTAATTTGGAAAAAAGCTTAACTCCGTTAAGCTATTTTTAACGGCGGACAATTATCGACCAAAAGTGGACCAGTTTGGATTATTATCGGTCAATAACTGAGTTGAGATTATTATCGACCAAATTGAGAAAGCTGAGATTATTTAAATCTAATTTTCCTTAAATCAATACTCAAAGAAAAGTTTTTTACTTTTAGAAATAGTTTAAGGAAAGAAAACATAAATGTTTATATGCAATAGAGGCTTGTCACATAGCTTTAAGACTTGTATACATAAATAAAACATAAAAAACAAAATAGTGGATGCCAAATGACATCCCCCATTGCCTTACAAATTTCATCGACCTATCAAAACACTTACAAATTGAATAGTGAAACATTCTCGCATACTATATTTGATAAATAACAGAGAGGAAATAATAATAATAATAATAATAATAATAATAATAATAATAATAATAAATGAAAAAAAGGTTTTGGATGAAAATGACAAAAGAATAAAATATATATGCAATCTAACCGAAATGCCCTTGAGTTAACTGTCTTTTTTGGATAGAGTTAGTGGGTTTGATTAAAATGATAAAAACCCCAAACGTCTGAGACTTAGGGTAGAGAAAAAAACTATTTAAGAATAACACAATTATATCTTTTATGATTTGGTAAGTTAAGAGAGCATATGAAGTATGAACAATCCACATATATAGGGGCGGACATACCTTAAGATAAGGGGTAGCCTCCGCTACCTATTGGCGCTCTGGCTGTAGTGTAAATTCTAGATCCGTCACTGCCAGGGGCGGACCCACATTGGTGCCACCGGGGTCCCCGGACCCCAATCTTTTAAAAAAATAGTAGATTCGGTATATTAAATTGTATATGGACCCCATAAATACAATTAGGTGGACACCATAGAAATAAAAAGAAAGTTGGTGTAGTGGTAAATCTCCCTCTTTTCCACCAAGAGGTCATGGGTTGAATCCTTGATAAGCCCATTTTTCTTATTTTTTTTTTAAATCTAGTTCAAACCTCACTTTAACTCGACCCGAACGAGGACCGACCCGAAAATAGACCCCATTGAAATAAAATCCTGGGTCCGCCACTGGTCACTGCACATGTATAAAGCTTGCAACACGTTAGGTATACTGGAAACTAATATAGGCATTAAAGCGCGAATTGAAAAATAAATTTGGATTACTTTATTTTAGACGGTCTAAGTGTGTGTGCATGTATTGTAGCTAAAGTATATACAAAATGACATGTTTTAACTTGAATTGTTATTGTTTTTTATTTCAGCTTACGGTATCGGAGCATAACAATACTGTGCCTTTAAATACACCAAAATTAGTTTTTCTTTTAGAAGGAATTGATTGTGACAATAAACTACCACGTTTTTAGTTTTCAATAGCTATAGCCTATATTGTCCACCTCTAGCTCGATCCTTTCTCGTTCTTTTAAGTGGCTTTCAATTTGCTACATCGTCTATCATTGAACTGGAAAGAACGTATGGCTTGTGACTTTGGTCGATTGCTTTCCGTCTGTATCTTTATATTGTTATCGCACTTCAAAACACCTATAGTCTCTTCCAAACCGCGAGTCCCATGTTACTTCATATTCGGAGACTCGTGGGTGGATAATGGCAACAACAATAAACTGAAGACGAAGTGTAAGGTAAACTACCCACCTTATGGGATTGATTTTCCGGAAGGCGATACCGGCAGGTTCAGCAATGGCCGAACTTCAGCAGATATCATCAGTGGCGGATCCAGCCGGAGAAATCACTGGGTTCCTTTTTCCAAATCATACAAGGTTTACACTACAAAAAAACGTTTTTTTCCAAATCATACAAGATTTACACTACAAAAAAACGTTTTTTTTCCGAAAAGACGATCCGCCCCTGGATATCATCGGTCTCCTTCTTTCTCTCTCTTGTTTAGTTTTGACAGTTTGCAATGTTTAAAATTTGTATATAAAGCAGTACTCATTTCCACTGTTATCTGGAGCCTACGTAAGTGGACAGCTAGAAGCACAAAACACCTGCACATTACGTTCACATACACGATATAATATTACCATAAATTAACAACTAATAATAATAACTAGTGGTATCTCTCCGCGCTTCGCGACGAGAATTGGTCCGTTTCGGCTGGTCATGTAACAGTATTGGAATTTGGTCGTTATGTTGTGATATTAAAAGATCATGCACATTACAAAACGTAAAACGTTTATTTACAATGATTTGATTACACAAAAACTTATGGCATGTATAAAAAGTAATAAATTCTTTTTAAAATGGAATTTCGTATTAAACATACATATTTGAAAAAATTTCAAAATAAAGTAAAATAAAATTTAGAAAATAATTAAATAAACATTTCAAGGGCAAAGCTTGAGACACATAGGTCATTTCATTTTTTAATTTTAACTTAATTAGAGTTTCATTTTTAATGTCAAAACTACCACTTAGCTGAGCATACAATGTTAGAACCGTAATTATAATGCTTTTATTGTCTAATAGTAATGCGATATTCAACTTACTGCTGAAATTAATTTGTTAGCTTCTGCTTGCATACAAAATAACGGATCTTTCAATTCGAACAAGACCCGGTTCAGATTCTTGATGCAAGTGGGTTAGGACTTTTCAATCCTTTATCTTCCATCTTCTTTTGATATTTTAAGCTCTTTAAGTTTAAACAAGTGGACATTTGATGTTCCCATAGCTCAGTGGTGGAAAGACTTGTTTCCTTGTAAGAGGTCTCAGGTTCGATCCCCGTGGGCTGCAACGGAGGTGGGAAGGTTTTCCTCCTTTGGGGGTTCCTGCCCGGGTGTGCAAGGGGCACCGGTTCGAAACGCGGGGCATGCAAATTTACGCAAAGCCTCCGGGTGAAGGGTCGAAACAGCCCGTATGCGCGTGGATTCGAACTCGGGTGGGCTAGGTCGTTGGCCGCGGTCCTAGCCAGGTGAGCAGTTTGCCGTTCAAAAAAAAAAAAAAAAAAAGTAATGCGAGAACTACCACTCAGCTGAGCATAGTAGCATACAATTGTTTTAAATAACACATCAAACAATCTTTCCGTAATGCCAAGTGAGATCACACACCAACACATTTGAATACATGTAACGAACTCAAGTTTACAAACCAAATTTCCTAGTAAGGCATCAACATAGGCCTACGCCACGCAGTGTAGTAGACAACAGTGGTAGAATTTGATCAAAAGTTGGCGGAAAGTCAGGGGCCACTCAAATTTTTTTCCTATCGCTATGTTTCGAGTTATATGTTCGAGTCGAGTATTCGATTCGGGCCGGTTCAAAAAATAATAACTCTAAATTAAACTACATATTCCTTCATTCAAATGACCATTTCTTATTCTTAGACATAAAAAACTAAATATTGTTTAACAAACAAAAGGCCAAAATATTTATAATAATCCGAGATAAATGTTAAGTACCTGTAATAAGAATTACAACTCAGCCCGACGACCTTTAAGATTTTTGAATTTATCAATTATGTCTTTTTCTATGTAAATCACCAAGCTATTTGCGAGATAATAATCTCCCATTTCCGTTGAGTTTAAAACATCTTTCAATTAAACCAAAAGTGATCCCTCAAGTTTCATCTATATAAAGCTAGTTTCATTTATATAAAACATTTTTCAGTTAAGCCAAAATAGCCTTGTTTTCACATTTTTTTAACTCAATACGAAAATACAAATAATTTTTTTGGACAACAAACTTGGAAGGACCAAGGAATTTTTAGGCAAAATAATTGGCGAGGGCGGACCTCTTTGTTTTTTTAAAATTGCCGATGAAAAATCGGAAATTTTACACTACTAACGAAATGTTGGCGGGGGCGGGCGCACCCCCTGCCCCTTCTAACTTGCGCCCCTATTAGATACTTAGGCTATGTATGCGTTAACATAGAGCTCGTTCTCCTCTTTATCCTAACTGTCAATTCAGCACCATATTAACATCCCTCAATCCTTTAGCGCCACATCAACATCCCTCAATCCTTCTCATCCATCCTCAAACCTATGTTAATTCCAAGGTTAGAAAACTCGCTAGTCGGTCGGTGAGGTGGGGACTAATGACTACTCGGGATCATGGTTGCAAAAGTTGCTAGGCGCTCCCTAGTCGGTCGACCGGGGAGTTAAGAGTACTCGGCCTAGACGGAGAGTACTCTGGGAGTAATCGGACATGTTAAATTATAAAGAAATTAGTTTTTGGAAATTAAATACATATCAAATAACATAAATTTACTAATATCTATAATAAAATACGTTAAAATAATATTTATTCTTTAATATGATAGGCATAGAAATTATGTTTTATTAATTTTAAAGTCAAACTCGGCCCAAGTTGACCTACTAGATACGATTTTGGCCTCAGTTGACCGTGTTTGACCGATTCCGAGTAATTAGGCAGTGTCAAAGAAAGTCGCATCGGCAGCGTACCTTGTAGCGACTACTCGGGGAGTACTCGGCCTTGGAAACCTTGTTTTACAACCATGCTCGGGATTAATCGGATTGGGTTTTTTTATATGTAATTTTCAGTTTTATGTGTACATATATACATTTTTATAGGTAAATATTTTAAGTAGCTAGGTTTTAACTCTTACTCAACTCATTTTTCTAATTATACAAGATTAATTGTTGGAATTCACATGGTTTGGTTGGAAACTGGCCGGAATTTAGAGGTTTTGGCCTGAATATACAGGTTTTTTGCCGGAAATCTGGTCGTAATCGCCGATTTTTGGCTGGCCGACTAGGCCGACTAGCGATTGATGGACTGATTAACGAAAAATTACTAAGTTACTGGCCGACTAGCGATTAATCACAGACTAGTCACCGCCTAGTCGCGATTTTTACAACACTGGTTAATTCCCCTTCTCCTTCTCTCACCGCCTAGTCTCTCACACTTTTTTGTGTCAGATGAGAGAGGAGAGAGAAAACACAAAAGTGTAAAGTTGTTAGACCAACCGTAGTCGTGTTGGTTTGGGGCGTTTTTTTGCCCGAAAATGCCAAAGGGCCCCCCGGTCAAGGCCCCGTGGGCCTTTTTTTGGATTTTTTGTCCCGACGTTTTAAAAACAACGCTTGTGCCCCGGCTCGATTCTCAAAAATTTACCGTTTCTCAACGGTAACAACATTTAAAATTTAATTTTTTCTAATTCAACATTTAACCTTATATAAATCCCACTTTTCATTCATTTTTATAAGACTTTCACCTATACTCTACATTTTTTTAAAAACTTCTTCACTTTTCACCCACAATCATGGATCCCTCCCGACCTCCATTCGGTGTGCCTTCGAGACCCGGTAAACCCAAAGCATATCGGCCGAACACCACGCAACCCCAACCGAGCTTCAACCTACAAGAGATGGATCCTAGCGTATTCGCGTACGCTCAAATATTAGCATCGGCCGGTTCCCAACCATTCTTTCAAGTTCCTCAAACCTTTCAAAACATGGTCGGTTCGCAACCGCCTCCGGAGATAGAAACGATACCGGAGACACAAACCGAACCCGAACCCGAGCCTGTTGTCGAGGTATCCAAACGTGGGAAAATGTCTCACAAAAAAAAAGATACAACCGCTCCTCGTCGAAAAGGAGACGACGATGAAGATGTGGAGTTGGAACGACCGCCGGGTAAAAGAAGTGCCAAAAATAAGGGAAAAAGGCGGAGTCCTCTTCTTCTAATCATGAAATATTGAAGCAAGATTTCGAAAAGATGAATCGACGCCTTCAAGAAATTCAAGATCTCGGTCATAGGCGTTTACAAACTATCGAGGAAAGAAACGCCGAAAACAAAATGTTTGTCGCGATACAAGAATCGAGACAAATGGAGAAAGATATCGATTTTTTGTCTAAACCCATCGACCATCTCACAGGCGACGCGTTGATCCTAGCCCAAATGCGTCGTTAACAAATCCGTCAAAAATACGGACTCTAGCTTAATAGTATTTTATTTATTTGTTTCGGTTTTTTTAGGATCTTATTTTTTTCTTAATTCCAGCTTTTTTTTAATAATATAATGTTTTTATTTAATGAATTTTATTAGTTTCAATTAAAAAAAATTAATATTTGTGTAATAATTGATGTGGCATTATTGGGCATTATCACCACTACACCCCTTTGTGAATAACGTTCATTTGATGACTAGGATTAAACGTGGCGGACAACGCCCATGGGTGGGTCATTATTTGTTGTCACAGCTACACATGGTCTTACACTTTTTGTGAGACTGTAACATTCTTTGAAAAAGTAGTTTTTATACCTTTTAATATCAACCATTGATCACACGAGATTACATAAGATAATTGGTAGAGATGGAGTTTCTTGGTTTGTTTTACTCATGTAAATTTATCATTTCTCTATATACGTAAATATAGTATTTATGTATGATTATGAATACATTTTCCATACACACAAAAACACGCTATGTTTTTTTTTGAACGGCAAATTTGGATCACTGACGGACCACTGGAGTATCATCGTGCCACCAGTGGAACCACCCGATCATATCCATCTCCACTAGGCATAATACCTATACACCAATTCAGGAGGAAACCCAATAAATATGAGAAAACCTCCTTGTGAGAATCTAACTCAGGACCTATTGGTCCCAAAGCCTTATCCCACCACCAAGATGCTAGTAGGCTAGAAAGCCATGGACCACTTCAGCCTCATTACATTACATTTTCCTTGCACACAAAAACACGCTATGTGAAATGGGGCAACTTCAATCTCGTTACATTGCAAAGTTCATTACACAATAAAATTCTTGATTTTATTCTATAACTTAAAAATATAATTGAGGAGTTAAATGCTCGGATAGTCTCTGTGTTTTGTTTTTTTTTTCACCTTTAGTCCCTAACTTTTTAAAATTATAGCTATAGTCCCCAACTTTTCAATTTTTGTTCTCGGGTAGTCCCTATGCCTAACATCAGTTAGTTTTCTCAGTTAAGAGGGTGTGAAATGACAAAATACCCTTTCATTTAAAAGTGCAAACCACAGGGACTATCCGGGCATTTAATAAATAAAAAAATAAAAATCTAATTAATAAGTCAAATTTCAAGTGGGCCCACAACCTACCCCACCATCACCCTACCCCCTATCATCTTCTTCTTTGGAACAACAAAAGCATACACTGATAAATTATCCGATTTAAAGATGTATTTTCTACACAATCCTATTAATATAACATACGCACAACACATACTTGGATCGCATTGTCGATAAAACCATTTAATATCTGCACAGACAGGAACATTATCAGAATGCAGAATTCAACGTTATACAGAAACCCTAACTTCATGAAAACTAAAACGAGCACGATTAAATAACAGATAAATAAAAGGAAAACAAAGGAAAGATGTTCAACACACCGGTTGTGAGAGCTTTTATCAAGTCGTTACGACTGCCTTGATAATCTCTGTAAACTTCTTCGACGGTTCTCGGATTGTATAAGCCACCACGACCACGACCCCCACCGTCCATTGTCATCGTTCTCCGTTGTCGAATTGTGGCTGTGTATCTTAAAAACAATTAGTTTCTGATTTAATACAGTTAATGCTTTGAGATACAACATATAATAGCTAAATAATCTGTTATCTATGTATGCTTAGACTGCGGGGTATGGTGGGGCTTGGGTTGGGCGTGGGTTGGGGCGGGTGCTGACACGTGGAATGGGAGCCCCCCCCCCCCCCACTGCCTGGTACGTGTCCGCGGGGTATGGTGGGGCGTGGGTTGGGTGCACCACGTGGCAGGGTAGTTTAAAAAAAATATACAAAATTTAAAAAAAATCACACAAACATTTATAAAAAAAAACCTACAACTTCATTAATATTTATAAAATTACATAAACCTAAAAATTACAAAATAAGAAACCTAAAGCGTTAAATAAATTTCAAAAAGGTCGATCTTGTCGAACGCCTTTTTTTCCTTGCCGCGAAACTCTATGTTCGCCACCGCCACCCGGTCGTCGCGGCTTAACTCGCCCCCGGGAACGGCTTCGTAGTAAGCCTTGAAACGCTCGAGCTTGGGACGTAGCTCGCGCCATTTATGTTGGCACGCGTTCATGTTGTGGCGGTCGTTACCGACGTTTAGTCGGTAGGCCGCGAAAGCTTCCGGCCAATATTTGGTTTGGCCCGGTGGCCGCCCCTTCATAGCGTCAACCACGCTTGTGACTAGGGCAAGTTCTTCGTCGTGGGTCCAGGATGCCATAGCGGGTTCGTGGGATGTTGGGTTTGTGGTGACCGGCTGGGGCAGCGGGTGGGGATATCGAATGTTTGGGACCACGGTGGGGGTTGGGATGGACCACCCGGTTGGGGTTTGGGGGTATTTTTATAGGGGATGTTGGGGTTTGGGTGACCGGTTGGGGTGATCGCTTGGCCAAGCCAACGGTTTGAATTTAAAAATTCAAAACTTTTGGAATGGCCCGCTATGACGTGGCGGGTGTGCCAATGATATTCAGCCAACTAGGATGGCCAAACCGCACCAGGCCCGGCTTGAAACCCATGCCCCAAGGGCCACGCCGAAACCCATGCCCACCCGGGGTGGTGGCTTGGGCGCTTTCCCCCTACCCACGCCCAAACTCCCGCCCCATACCCCGCAGTCTTATGTTGTTCCAAAGAACATGATAGGGGGTAGGGTGAGGGTGGGGTAGGTTGTGGGGCCCACTTGAAATTTGACTTATTAATTAGTTTTTATTTTTTATTTATTAAATATCCGGATAGTCCTTGTGGTTTGCCCTTTTTAAGGAAAGGGTATTTTTGTCATTTCACGCCCTCTTAACTGAGAAAACTAACTGATGTTAGGCACAGGGACCATCCGGGAACGAAAATTAAAAAGTTGGGGACTATAGCTATAATTTTAAAAAGTTAGAGACTAAAGGTGAAAAAATAGCAAATCACAGGAATTATCCGAGCATTTAAATCTATAATTGAGTATATAAAGTTATTTAAGTTTAATAAATTGGTGCACTAATATTATATGAAAAATCTCAACACAATTTGTGAATTCCCTTTTTAACACTTTAACCATTACTAACTTCCAATTCATTAGGAACTTGCACCGCGGTAATATTATAAATTGAATTTATTCGAATGAAGATGATCAAATACAAATATCTTTAACTTAGAAAACGTACAAATTGAAGGTTTTGCTGAAAAATGTGGTGGCATTTCTTAATAATCAAAATTACCCTACAAATGATTTTGTGGGGTAATTTTGATATTATAGGGTAATTATGTAAAATGATCTTATAGGCTAATTTTGATCTTTGTAAGATAATTTTGTAGAGTATCATAATTACTCTACAAATGATCTTGTAAGTTAATTTTAATCTTGTAGAGTAATTTTGTAGAGTATCATAATTACTATACAAATGATCTTTTAAGGTAAATTTTGAATTGTATGTTGTTTGATAAACTAGTAGGGTAATTTTGATGATTACCCTAAAAGCATATTTTACAAAATTACCTTACAAGATCAAATTTACCATACAACATCATTTGTATGGTAATTTTGATAATTACTCTACAAGTAAATAGTTACAAAAATGTCACCGTTTTTTTTTTAACTTTTTCATGTATTTCCTACGTTTTGTACGATAATGTTTTTTGTACGGGAGCTTTTCCCAGAGAGTGACCAGATTGTTTATCATGTTTCCTAGTAAAAAACACATTGTATATTGATGTATACACTCTCTCTCCCTCTCCCTATCTAAAAGCTAATATCAAAATATATCTCAAAATATCTCCTCAACTACCTACGTGATCTTCTCCTAACAATCTTCCATGATTGATTCTTTTATTTATTAGGTTGACTTTGTATTTATTGTATATTATTCATTTCCTTTTGTATGTATTTTGTAAAGGTTATTTATAGTGCAATACATCATCTCTCTCGATCCTTTCATGGTATCAGCCAGGATACTTTGATCTTCTTGTTTCTTTCAATCGCCCCCTCCCCAATGACGCAAACAGTACCCGCATCCTCTTCCTCCTCTTCTATTGAATCCAAACTCCCTATGGCAACCATCTTACACATGATTACCATCAAGCTCTCCACTTCTAAATATCTTTCTTGGCAGTATCAAAACTTACCTCTCTTTGCTAATCAAGGTCTTATCGGCCATGTTGATGGCTTTTATTCTCCGCCTTCTAAATCTGACGTGATCGAGAACAAAGAACAACCGAATCCTGAATATTCGGCTTGGTCCCTTCTTGATCAACAAGCTATCCTCATCATTAATTCCTCTCTCACCGAACAAGCCATTGCTGAAATTCTCGACCTCACAACCGCTAGGAAAATCTGGACTGCCCTTGAAGCGGCTTATAACAACACATCCCTTGAACGTATGCATCTTCTTCATGATAGTCTGCGTCAACTAACCAAAGGTTCATCAACCATTGCTGATTTTGGTCGAAAATTTAAAGGAATATGCGACCAACTATCGGCTATCGGTCATCCGGTTAGTGACACCGATAAAACCAATTGGTTCTTGCGTGGTTTAGGACCCACTTTCGAGAGTTGGTCTACAACCTTTAGAACCAATTGTGACCCGATGCCTTTCCGCGATCTCTTGACCAAAGCCGAGAGCCAAGAACAGTTTCTTGCGTCTCTTCAGCCTCCTTCTCCGGCCCCCGTCGCATTCACTGTTCATCGGTCCTCGAGTTATAATCAAACTCGCTCCCGCAATAACTCTTCCTCTTCCCGTGGCCGGTCTACTCCATCCCCTACCAAGGGAAATCGTCGCCCGTCGCATTGTCAACTATGCCGTACAAATGGACATTATGCAAACAAATGTCCAAAACTAGCCTCTTTTGCTACTTCAGCCTCCTCTAATGAGGATCTTGCTCGTGCGTTTCACTCCTCATGTAATTTTCATGATGATGCTCCTGATTGGACTGCGGATAGCGGAGCCGATCTTCACATGACCGACGACACCGGTAAGCTTCAATCATTTTCACCTTATAATGGTAAAACTTCCGTTGTCTTTGGAAATGGTTTATCTTTACCCATCTCTCATAAAGGTCATAAAAAAATTAATAACACCATTCCTTTAAAAGATGTTCTTGTTGTTCCTAAAATAACAAGGAATCTTCTTTCGGTTAGCAAGTTGACCAAAGATTATCCTGTTGATGTACTTTTCTCAGATTCCTTTTTGTTATTCAGGACCAGAAAACAAGCAAACCGCTCGCTGAAGGACGATGTGAGAATGGACTTTATGTGATTCGGGATAAATCTTTTGCTTTTGTTGCTTCTGTTTCGTCAAATAAAGCCTCATTTGAATTGTTGCATAATCGTTTAGGACATGTTGTGTTTGATACTATTTCTATTTTGCAAAAACTTGATTGTTTGTCATTTACATCTATTTTACCTGAACCGAATATTTGCTCTCCTTGTCAACTTGCTAAAGCACATAAATTGCCATTTTCTCTAAATGAAAAACGTGCTTCTCATCCTCTTGATCTCGTTCATTGTGATCTATGGGGCCCCTCACCAATCATAAGTAGAGAAGGTTACAAATACTATATTGTGTTTATTGATGATTGTTCTCGGTTTTCATGGGTGTATCCACTTAAAGCTAAAAATGAGTTCTACACAATTTTAGAAACTTTTTTGCGTCTTGTTCAAACTCAACTTTCGTGAAAAATTAAAGTTTTTCAAAGTGACGGTGGTACTGAATTTGTCAATCAATATGTGCGTAAAATTTTTGATGACAATGGCACCTTTCACCGTCTCTCTTGTCCATATACCGCACCTCAAAATGGACGAGCCGAGCGAAAGCATCGACATATCGTTGAAACTGGCCTCGCCATGCTTTTTAATGCACATGTTCCTATTGACCACTGGGTAGACGCCTTTAGTACCCCCACATACATTATTAATCGTTTACCCACAAAAGTCTTGGACAACAAATCGCCTTTTGAGATTCTTTTTTCTACACAACCCTCTTATAATAATTTTCGGGTGTTTGGTTGTCGTGTTTACCCATACTTACGTGACTATGCTCCTTATAAACTTGCTCCCCGAAGTATTCCTTGTATTTTTGTCGGCTACGCGCCCCAATACAAGGGGTACAAATGCTTTGATCCCAACACGTCTCGTATTTATGTCACAAGACAAGCTCGGTTTGATGAGACTTATTTTCCTTTTAATAATACGTCCTCGCAAACTGACATCACCAAACTTTTCTTATCCACTTTTCATGAATCCACTTCCTTCTCTCCACCCAATTCTCAACCTATTATCACTTCACCCAACACTCAAACTAATGCTACTACACCCGAGTCCACTGTCTCTTCCATGACATCCCCACATTGTTCCCTTTGCAAAGATTCAAGCCCATCTACTCAGCCAGTTAATGGGCCTGACATCGCCCACTCCACTGCCACTGGGCCTACTTCCTTTGCTCCGCCGTCCACTGCTGCTGGGCCTAACCTTTCTGCTCAGCTCGATACCGGGCCTACTTCGCTCCATTCTTCTCGGCCCACTACCACCGTCCAGGCCACTCCCATCGTTCAGCCTGTTTCGCCCATTCTTCCCAGCCCGCTCTTACTGTCCAACCATCCACACCTCCACCCGATTCCTCCTCGGCTCATCCTCCATCGTTTCCTGAGCCACAACATCAACCTACTTCATCTCACCCGATGATAACACGCTCTAAAGTCGGTATCTTCAAACCCAATCCTAAACACACCTCCTATCTCTCTAACGCTATGCACTCGTGTCTTCATGTTGCTCTCCTTAGCAATGTTGATCCAAAAGGCTTCCGGAGTGCGTCTAAACATCCTCATTGGATGCAAGCTATGCATGACGAACTAAACGCACTCAACCGAAACAACACATGGACACTTATGCCTCGCCCATCTTCGACAAATGTCGTTGGTTCTAAATCTGTTTTCCGTACCAAATATCATTCGGATGGTACATTGGATCGGCATAAAGCACGTCTCGTGGCCCAAGGTTTTACACAAATCCTCGGTCTTGATTTTCATTACACCTTTAGTCCCGTCGTTAAAGCATCCACGATTCGCATTGTCCTATCTCTAGCCGTCATAAATCATTGGCCATTTCACCAATTGGACGTGAACAATGCTTTTCTTAATGGGACTTTATCCGAAACCGTTTTCATGGAGCAACCTCCCGGTTTTGTTGACCAACGCTTCCCAAATCATGTGTGCAAACTCAACAAGGCTCTCTATGGTCTTAAACAAGCTCCTCGTGATTGGTTTCATCGCCTTAGCTCCTTTCTAGCGTCCTATGGTTTCACATGTAGTTGTGCGGACCCTTCCTTATTTGTCTTCCATCAAGATGATCTTATCATGTACTTACTCGTTTATGTTGACGATCTTATTCTCACGGGGAATAATGCCACGTTACTTCGTAACTTCACATCACGTCTTCATAACGAGTTTGCTATAAAGGATCTAGGCTCCTTAAATTATTTTCTCTGTCTAGAACTCCTTACCACATCGGATGGTCTTTTCTTAACCCAAACCAAATACGCCAATGACATTCTTATTCGTGCCGGTCTAAACGAAGCCAAACCCGCTCCTACTCCGTTCTCCACATCCGATTCCTTTCTCTCGGATGGTGAACCTTTTTCGGATCCTACCACCTATCGCTCTCTTGTTGGAGCCCTTCAATACTTGACCATAACTCGCCCCGACCTATCTTATACAGTTAACCAGGCATGTCAACATTTACATGCTCCTACTGTTAAGCATTTTCAATTGGTTAAACGCATCCTAAGATATGTCAAGGGTACTATTTCGCATGGTCTAGTGTTTACTCGTCCCTTGTCTACTTCCATCTTAGGGTACTCGGATGCCGATTGGGCACGGTGTATTGAAACAAGAAGATCAACCTATGGTTATTCTATATTTTTAGGGGGTAATTTGGTCTCGTGGAGCGCCAAGAAACAACCGACTGTCTCTCATTCCTAGCTGTGAGTCGGAATACAGGGCAATGGCCAATGTTGTAGCTAAAATTGTTTGGATTACACACTTACTTAAAGAACTTCATGCTTTATCATCGGCTCACCCTACTTTGTTATGTGACAACAAAAGTGCTTTGTTTATGAGTCAGAACCCCGTTTCTCACAAACGGGCCAAACATATCGACTTGGATTATCACTTCATTAGAGAACTTTTTATGTCTGGGAAATTACACACTAAGTTCGTGCCTACCAAGCTTCAACTTGTAGATATTTTCACCAAAAGTTTACCGCGTCCGCAGTTTGAATATTTTCATGACTGGCATCGGGTTCAATCTCCGCCGTTTCGCTTGAAGGGGGATAAAAGCTAATATCAAAATATATCTCAAAATGTCTCCTTAACTACCTACGTGATCTTCTCCTAACAATCTTCCATGATTGATTCTTTTATTTATTAGGTTGACTTTGTATTTATTGTATATTATTCATTTCCTTTTGTATGTATTTTGTAAAGGTTATTTATAGTGCAATACATCATCTCTCTCATTACAGAGAGAGTTCGATCCTTTCACTATCCCTATCCCTTGCGGTGCAATATGTATAGAAAAGGTGGTCGATCTCTATGGTTTATGGTTGTAATATGTTCAATTCTTATGGTGAGCAAATGTGTAAATTTATAAGTAGATTAATTAGTAGGCGTGAGTTAGCCGTTCTAAAAATAAGATGAAAAAAGTAATTATAAAAACTTTTGCAATAATAATACTAATTGTGATAAACCACTTTTCAGGACAACTCCTAGGTTTTAACAAGTTCATTCCATCATATGCTACTGCACGTAATAAGGACTTCAAAAGAGGTGTAAACTATGGTAGTGGTTGTGCTGGCATTAGAAAAGAATCTGGAAGGCATTTGGTAAAAAACTTATTTGAATACCTTGATTAACATAAAAGAGTTAATTACACAAATGGGTCCTGTGGTTTATAGTTTGTTTCGCCTTAGGGTACTAACTTTTTTTTTTTAACATGTTAAGGTCCCGTGGTTTACGTTTTGTAACACCTTTGGGTACTAACACCAAAATTAGTTAATTAATGACCAAAATGCCCTTGCTTTTTTTTTTTTTTAAGATTATCAATGTAACACATTTGGGTACTAACACCTAATTTTATTTAAGATTACAAAATCTATTTTTTTTTATTTTCATCTTTTTATTATATCTCTTAATTAACATAAAGTCTATTTATTTTTTTATTTTCATATTTTTATTATATCTCTTAATTAACATAAAGTCTATTTATTTTTTTATTTTCATATTTTTATTATATCTCTTAATTAACATAAAATCTATTTTTTTTTTATTTTCATCTTTTTATTATATCTCTTAATTAACATAAAGTCTATTTATTTTTTTTATTTTCATATTTTTATTAAATTTCTTATTTAACATAAAATCTACTAGTTACACCAGTAAAATCTACTAGCAATATAGTTTTATGTAAATTAAATATTTTACTCGTTTTAAATAATGTAAACCTTACTCGTTTTCAATTTTGGATAGATAGGATAGATAATAATAAATATATAAACTGTATAAGTTCTAAAATAGTAAAATGTAAATGAACAAAAAAACGAGTTAAAAAAGGCTTAATTTTTTTTCATGAAAGATATTTATTATTATCAATCATATCTATCCAAAATTGAAAACGAGTAAGGTTTACATTATTTAAAACGACTAAGAAATTTAATTTACATAAAACTATATAGTTAGTAGATTTTCATATTTTTATTAAATAATGTAAACCTTACTCGTTTTCAATTTTGGATAGATATGATTGATAAAAATAAATATCTTTCATGAAAAAAAATTAAGCCTTTTTTTAACTCGTTTTTTTATTCATTTACATTTTACTATTTTAGAACTTATACAGTTTATATATTTATTATTATCTATCCTATCTATCCAAAATTGAAAACGAGTAAGGTTTACATTATTTAAAACGAGTAAAATATTTAATTTACATAAAACTATATTGCTAGTAGATTTTACTGGTGTAACTAGTAGATTTTATGTTAAATAAGAAATTTAATAAAAATATGAAAATAAAAAAATAAATAGACTTTATGTTAATTAAGAGATATAATAAAAAGTTGAAAATAAAAAAAATAGATTTTATGTTAATTAAGAGATATAATAAAAATATGAAAATAAAAAAATAAATAGACTTTATGTTAATTAAGAGATATAATAAAAAGTTGAAAATAAAAAAAATAGATTTTATGTTAATTAAGAGATATAATAAAAATATGAAAATAAAAAAATAAATAGACTTTATGTTAATTAAGAGATATAATAAAAAGATGAAAATAAAAAAAAATAGACTTTATGTTAATTAAGAGATATAATAAAAAGATGAAAATAAAAAAAAATAGATTTTGTAATCTTAAATAAAATTAGGTGTTAGTACCCAAATGTGTTACATTGATAATCTTAAAAAAAAAGCAAGGGCATTTTGGTCATTAATTAACTAATTTTGGTGTTAGTACCCAAAGGTGTTACAAAACGTAAACCACGGGACCTTAACATGTTAAAAAAAAAAGTTAGTACCCTAAGGCGAAACAAACTATAAACCACAGGACCCATTTGTGTAATTAACTCAACATAAAAATACTGGTATCTTTTGTTGTATTTTATTTTGCTGCAGGGTGATCGGATATTCATGAACAGGCAATTACGTCACCACAAATCAATAGTTTCTAAACTTACGCAATCGAAAAAGAATAGATCACTTCTAAAAAAATGTGTTTACATTGTAAATATTGGAAGCAACGATTACCTTAACAACTTCTTCCTGCATGATATTTACAATACAAGCAACAAGTATACCAAGGATCAATACGCAAAAGTCCTTATGCGACAATTCTCTAAACAACTAAAGGTACATATCTTGTTACTTGTGTTCTCTTTATGTTTGTATTATTAGGGTTGTAAACGAGCCAAGCAACGCGTGAATTACTCGAAATCGACTCGCTAAAATCTCGAATCGCGCTAAGTTTAAGTGTAACTAGGCCTAAAATTCAGCTTGTTTAATAGCTTGAGATTCACTTATCGAACTTGAGTAGGCTCGCGAGCCTAAAGTAGACCATTATTCATATAACTCTTATTTAACATACTAAAAATATATTTATAATACTTTATTATTACTATATATGTTAAATTTATATTAAAAATAGCTTTATAATTTATATTTATATATCATGTTAGAGTAAACTGCAATTTTACCCCCTGAGGTTAGGGGTCATTGGCATGTCTACCCTCCTAAGGAAATAATTGCAATTTTACCCCCCACTGTTCACTGTTATGTCGCAACCTTACCCCCCGGCCTCAAATCTGTTGACTATAACTTGAAATGACCAAACTACCCTTTCATATTACCCCCTATGTTTTGTGCACTCTGTGATATTACCCCATGCCACCACTGCCACCTCCATTCACCACCACAACCACCACTGCCACCTCCAGCCACCATAAAACTTAAAAATTAATGTATCTACAAATCTGCCTTAATGCAATCAGATCCAAACCCAGTTCAAATCGAAGTAAATTAGCACATATTCAACAACAAAAAACATGATTCACCCCTGAAAACTTGATTCACCCCTAAAGAGTAGAAACGGTGCACGCGACGACAATACCACTGAGATATTCAACCATTTATATAGCTCTTCTATCTCTATAATCTATATATGCAACCATCATCTCTCACAAATCACAATATTCATAAACCACACCACAAGTTTCATCGAAACCCAAATTCATAATACTATGGAAGATCACATGAATGACACAGTAGATACAATTTCTCTCACTGACCTTCAATTCGAAGACGATAACATTAGTTCATCATCATCATCGTCTCCGTCTTCGTCTCCACCACCAAAAGCCTTTCTCTCCCTCTGGCAGCAGCAGCAGCATCAGTGACATTGTTAAACCCACAAGATGCCTTATCTCAGGACAAGAAAACTATTTCCGGGGCCCCATCTATTTGCTGGCGCAGGTAACTTCCTTCCTTCCACTTCAAAGTGAGTCTTTGTTTAATCCCCTGTTTTAACTGAACCCATATGAAACCTGTAAGTTGTAACCTAAATCTCAATTTCTACTGCATTTAGAACAAACTATCAACAGCTCACATAAACACACAGAATGATTAACCACATATAGCCTACAGTATTCAATTTCTATCGAATTTATAACCAAAGAAGGGGCAGAGATTGCGAGTAAGAAACATACCTGAAAGAAGGATCGTGAAGGTCTTTGTGGAGTAAGTCGTCACCGTAGCCCTCCGGCGGGTCAGTCGCCTTGCCTGCCGGAGAAGCGTATCGCCGGCGAATCCTAAAACCTAGAGAGAGAAAGGAGAGAGAGAGAGATGTGAAGGAGAGTTGAAAAGATGATGATTAACAGAGTGGTAGTGAATGTAATAAGAGATGACATGGAAGGGTAGTTTGGTCATTTCAAGTTATAGTCAACAGATTTGTCAACAAATTTGAGGCCGGGGGGTAAGGTTGCGACATAACAGTGAACAGTGGGGGGTAAAATTGCAATTATTTCCTTAGGGGGGGTAGACATGCCAATGACCCCTAACCTCAGGGGGTAAAATTGCAGTTTACTCATCATGTTATATACAAAAATATAACTATATATATATATATATATACAAACTTATAAATGTTTATAAATTAATTAATAGATAATGAGCCGAGCTTTAGAAAAATACTCGAAACTAGCTGAGCTGTCATAAGTAAAACGAGCTGAGTTCGACCTTAAGGGGCTTTGCCCGGCTACACACCCTAATTGTAATATTACCTGAATTTCATTGATATGGGTTCACTCATTCTCATTTCATTTGTCAAAAGTTACACATTCTGTCATTATTTCCTTTTATTTCATATAGAACTGTAAGTTTCTAAAAAGTAGATAAATGACAGACTTTATACCGTTTGGGAGGTAGAAAGATTGTTGTGTTTGGTCTGGCTGAAATGGGGTGCACCCCAGCTTTGATGTACAAGTTTGGCACCAATGGGAAACCATGTGTAGCGTCAATCAATGACGCCGTACGGTTATTCAACGATAGGCTTACATCTCTTGTTGATGAGCTCAACAAAAAGAACTCAGATGCAAGATTCACGTTCATCAACCTTGCAAGCATTTTATCACCACTAGGAGGTAAACAATGAACAAGAAATGATGTTTAGGCCATGTGACATTGCTTGGCTGTAGAATATTTTAATTACTAGCGGTTTAAGAGCACTGGCAATGGAATCCTTATCCGCTTTCCCATACCTAAATTATAACGAAACTATGAGATTTTGTTTACTTTCACTCCTACATTGAAGTCTCCATCCCTACACCACAAATTATATGGAAAACTACAGAAAGCCCCCATATTTTGGTTTCACTCCTACTTTAATATGGTTATGATGGGAAAAGGGTATCATTTAACTGATTACAAATATATATGGTGAATCGGATGTGGGGTATTTTTAAAATAAGTGAACAGATTTTATGGATCAATGCGTATTTTAGTTAAATTATATGAATGAGGATTCCATTGTGAATGCACCATTGGAAGAATTTTGTAAGTGTTTTTTAGGGAGTTCGCTACTTAACGTACGTAGCAAACTCTAAAATAATCTAAGCAAAATTCTCAAAGAAGTTGACATGCACTCCCAGATATTCAAGTTAGCTCATTTGACTAGCGAAATCCAATTAAGTTGGATCATGTAACGGACTCCTAAGAAACCAAAATAAGTTCAAAAATCTCGTAGAAATGCTTATCGTTTTGCTAGGCTGCCTAAAATTCTTTTTTTTTTTTTTTTTTTTAAAGATAAAAATCTTTGATGGTACTTAGTGACACAATCAAGGCATCAAGTGTAGGAATGATACAGTTATCAACATTTATGATTTCTTTTAAAAGAGTATGAAAGTTTAAATGTACTATTTAGCAGTAATGCATGATACTACCGAGTTTTCTTCCAAACTAGTGTTGGTAAAAAAAATATTTACCATTTTAGTGTTCTCTCAAAACTATTTACCAAAATGGTGTTTTTCATTCATTTTGCATTTATCCTTTTTATTTTAACCAATATTTTACACTATTTATTTGTTGTATTCAATCAATTCAATAAAGAAAAATTAATAAACAATACCTGTGAGATCACAGAATCAATCAATATATGATTAAGGTTCCAAACGATGATTTAATCAATATGAAACCACAAATGCAAGTTACATAATTCAATCTTTCTGTGTAAACAAAATCGATGTTTTTCTGACGTCGATCAAGAACAAACAAATTCAATCTTTAGTTCAAAGTCAAAAAACTATGAAGTCACAAACGAGCAAACAAACAGATTCAATCTTTCTAATGACTCAAAATTAATTAAAAAAACTATGAAATCACAAACATACAAACACTCAATCATTGGCAGAGGTTGGTTCAATGGTTATGGATCAAAAATTCTCTCTTTAAAACTATGAAATCCTCAAAATTAGATAAGGTCGATTCAATCAGTCATTGAAATATCTGTTCAGTGACGGCGTCAAGGGCCCGTTATAATCGGCTTCAAAGAAATCATTAAAATTGGTTTTAATGACGTTGGCGGGAGGTCGATCCACTCTAGAGTTTAGCGATGGCATGATTCAAAGGGGGAAGAAGATATGGATGATGGCAACAGCAGATATGGATGACGGTGATGGCTTGTTGAAGATGAAAGGGCATTGATTCAAGTATTCAACAGAAACGGTGGGGGAAAGTTCTTCAAAATTCCACTTTTTTTTATTTGTTAATAAAAATAAAGGGTAAACATCAAAACACCATTTTGGTAAATAGTTTTAAGAGAACACTAAAATAGTAAATATTTTTTCCATCAACACTAGTATGGAAAAAAACTCGATACTACCAAGGTTCATTTACTGTTATATGATTCGTTTGGAAACTTTCAGATGTACCCTTGCTAAGTGCTCCTTGTTGCCGTATAAGGAAAGATTGGCAATGCATTCCAAGCTCGGCTCCTTGCCCTCTTCGGAATTTGTCTATTTTCTTTGACGGTATCCACCAAACAGAAATTTGTAATATCCTGGTTGCAAGAAGATCATATAATGCTTCCTCTCGGACAGACGCTTATCCATATGATATAAGGCATTTGGCTGAACTTTAGCATTGACTATCACTACATGGTAGACATTTCAGTGCAAAGATGTTGAAAAGACGAAGTGTTGCGACGCATTACTGTGTATTTACGCTATAAAATTGGGTGTTTTCTAGTTGATCAATATTCATCAATCTGTCTCCAACATTCTTTTAGAAAGCTGTTAAAATTTATGAGGTTAAATATCTCATAATGAAAACAATGTAGACATCCTTGAGGGTATTATTATTATTATTAATTTATTGTTCGTGCCTCTGACATCCAGATTTTGCTTTGGAAGGTTGATGACTGCTTGTTACCTCCAAGACTAGATGTTCATTTTTGGATATCTCATCGAATTATCAAAACATTTTTTTTTTTTGACTGCCAATAAAAAACTTTTGAGTGGGGTCATCTTGATGGTTGATGTTGTTTAGTAAACTTAATTCATTATTATTATGTACATAAACATAAGTATTAATAGTTATAACAATTAATACTAACTCTTAACACCGTTAAAGATTTTGGCGGTTAAGGTTAGTTGGTGGTAGTTAACTAGTTAATCCTGGGTGGTGTGGTGTAGCACACAGTTTGTTTTTGCTTTCAGTTTAAAAGACGACTTGCTGAAACATCACATGGCTCCTGGGATGGATAAGAAGAAAAAAAGGGTGGTTCATGGTCACATTATGGTGACTTGTTGGTGCATTTGGCGGGCAAGGAATAACAATTCTTTTTATTTATATAATAAAAGATGCGATCCGGGAGAGATTATGGGTTAAGGAGAAGAAAAGGGTGGTTTTCTTGGTGTGAATAAAAGTTAAATTTCAAAAAAAAAAAAAACTAGTTATTTTTGGGTGGTTTAAATTAGAGTGAGAAGTTGGAGGGCTTCCTAAAGAGGGTCTCCTGCATTTCTGTATTCGAGATGTCTATATAAATTAGAGTTTTCACACTCTTAGAGATCTTTATAAAAGACAGTTCGGTCAAGTTCTAGTTCATTACTCATTTGGATTCTTATGGAGGGCTTTAGTCGTAAACGAAAGAAAGATTGAGGGCTAAGGCTAGAGGGTATGGTGACATCCCATTCTTTGAGAACCATCCGACACGTAGGCGCCACGTCATAGTCCTCCCAAATATGATCCATCCCCCAAAAATAGAGGGTATGGGAGGATGGTTCTAGTCATAGTCCTCCCCACCACTTTTATGTTTTTTTTTTATTTTTTTTAATCTTCTACTTTTTTTTAACATTTAACAAATAAACTAACAAAATATTTTCATTGACATTAAAAAACATTACATAAACTTAAAAAAAAAACTTAAAAAAAACATAAGCTTAAAAAAAATAAACTTAAAAAAAACATAAACTTAAATCCTAATATATTAAAATAAGCTACTAGTCTTCGTCTTCCATGTCGTTGTCGGGTTCGTTTTGAACGTTGTTCCAAATGTACTCCACCAAGTCCGCTTGTAGGTTATGATGTGTGTACTCGTTACGTAGAGCGAACATGTTCAAATCTTGTTGTTCCCTACTAACTGGAACAGAATTTCCAGTAGACGCGTTTTCATCGTACTCGCATATCGCTCTACCTTCGTCTTCAATGACCATGTTATGAAGGATGATACAAGCGTACATAATGTTTCGTAACCGCTTTGGTGTAGCCGAACGTGCTGGATGTTCAATGATTTGCCATTTTTTTGTAGAACACCAAAAGCCCGTTCAATATCTTTCCTCGCACCCTCTTGAAACTTCGCAAACTTTTTTCTTTTATCGTCCGTCGGGTACGGAATAGTTTTAACAATTGTCGAGTACGTTGGGTATATCCCATCGGCTAGGTAGTAACCTCGCCTGTATTCCACCCCCGAAACCGTAAATTGGGTGTTTTTTTGAAATATTACCGTTTGAAAATAATAAATTAAATTAGAAATTAATTTTTTTTATAATAACGGCTACTTTTGGTCTTGGGCCCCATAAATTGGTCCGTCGCATACGTCTAAGAAAGGACGAAGAGGACGGGACGGGAGGGGGCGGCATGGTGTGCCGGTCCGTCGCCGCTTGGGGACAGGTGAAGACGGGTCCATACCGTCTAGCCTAAAGATGATCTTTTACATTCCTACGAAATATATGTCTAGAGAAATGTACAAGAGATATGTCTAGAGAACTGGAACTTTTGTCTCATCTCAAGGGTAACTTCTTGTTCATTAGGATTCTACGTATTGTTATGTTCGAGTCTTTGTTTCGGCATGCTAAATTATTCTAACTAGTATTAAGCATCCCCGCGTTGTGACGGGGGCGAGCACTAATGACACATACTGCCAGCGACTACTAACATTGAAGTTAGGGCGTGTTAATGCGAAGAAATTAAAACGAAACGTAAAACATAGAATAAAATAACTAAGTTGATCTAGGACTCGCGCGTTATGATGAACTCGCGTCTATTTTTTCCCGTTTGACAGGTTCATCGTAATCTATATATATATATATATCATTACCACTATCCAAACCGTAATGCATATAATACAACAATCATTGTATCAATAGGTTGCAAATTATATTTATATAAGATTTTGGATAAATTAATTAGATTATTATAAATAATAATAATTTACAAATTAAACAACACAAATTTGAATGCATCAAACCGATTGAACATAGTAAGATAATGAAACCATTAATTATTCGATTAGGACACAACCACTTAAGCACAATTTACAACCCTACATGCATACAAAACAGATTGAATTTGGTAAATTAATGAAACAATTATTTGATTAAGATACAACCACTTAAACACAATTTACAACCAAACATGCATGCAAATTATTTGATTAAGGTACAAACATTTAAGCATAATTTACAACCAAAGATGCATACACGTATTACAAATTGTATTTGATTAAGGTACAAACATTTAAGCAGAATTTACAACCAAAGATGCATACACATGTTACAATTTAATAGTATATAAATAGTTGAAACATTGTTATGTATGTCTATACGAGTTCCTTCAGTTGCATGTGTGAGAAATCTTGGGTTATTCGTTGTTTCTTGCATGGAATCATTTCAGGTTTGTAATAAAAAAGAAACTAAAGATTTTATGTTTAATCTTGGATTTTTTTAAAATGTTAATAATTATATTCACATCCATTTCATCATATTGTGTCTATAAAAAAATGGTTTTAAATGATGAAAAAAAAAAACATGTTACTGTTATTATGAGAGACATTGTTCACCCTCTATAATTTTTATAATATATCTTGAAAATGGTTGTAAGTGTGAGAGAAAGGAAATGCAATGATAAAAGTATAAAACATATTATCTAACTGAAAAAAAAGAAAAGAGAAAATATATTGTTTTTTAGTCTAATGTAAAAAATTGTAAAAGGAATATAGATGCTCTTACTTTTTTTAAGAGAAAAATGCCCGGATAGTTCCTGTGGTTTCACATTTTTTCACCTATAGTCCCTATCTTTCTAAAATGACCCGGATAGTCCCCAAGGTTTACCGTTTTGTTCTCGGATAGTCCCTGGGTCTAACTTCAGTTACTTTTCTCTGTTAAAATGATGTGAAATGACAAAAATACCCTTTCTTTAAAAGACCAAACCACATGGACTATCCGGGCATCTTCAACCTCCACCCACCATCACCCTCCTCCACCCTCCACCATCGCCGGCTGCCGGTCATCCAGTGCCTCCGGCCGCTGCCGGTCATCATTTTACAGAGCCGACAGCCGTGCAAACCACCAACACCCAACACCACTTCATCTTCAACCTCCACCCACCATCACCCTCCTCCACCCACTTCTTTCTCCACCCAAACCCACACCTGCAACACTTCCTTCTATAATCTAATCGTTATATCCATTTTATGTTCACATCAGTTCCATATAATATGAAATTCGTCATCCTAGAGCAACATGATTGCTAAAATTTGTATTCTATTCGGAAGCCATAATGGTCCAGTGGAATACATATGCATATTTAAAGCTTGTATTCATTATTTATTGTTAATTGTAATGAATTGCATTTAAATTCAAATGGCAGACAAGGCTCTATTTTGGTTAGAAAAAAAATTCCGATATTGGTTCAACACGAGTTAATCATCAGAACGATATGAACTGTTCATCATTATTGCGAATTATAGTGAACTGGGATCAAAGTCAACGGGGCAGACAAGGCTCTGTTTTGGTAAAAAAAATCTGGTATAGCCAACGGCGTCGTCTACAGTCAACGCATCGTGACTGCTCCGGTTACCTACAAAAAAAATTAAGGAAACTAAAAAGAAAACCCCCAAGGACCTGATGTACGAGAAGCAGAAGAAGCCGACATTTAAGCCTAATTTGATGAAACTGCCGTTTACGGCGGTGGTGGTGATTTGAGGGAATTACCACTCTTGACATTGCAGGTGGGTGATGGATGTCGAGATTGAGAAGAGGAAGAAGATGAAGATGACAGGGGTTAGGGTGAGGGTGGGGTAGGTTGTGGGGCCCGCTTGAAATTTGACTTGATAATTAGATTTTTATTTTTTTTATTGAGAAAAATGCCCGGATAGTCCCTGTGGTTTGGTCTTTTAAGGAAAGGTTATTTTTGTCATTTCACATCATTTTAACAGAGAAAAGTAACTGAAGTTAGACCTAGGGACTATCCGAGAACAAAACGGTAAACCTTGGGGACTATCCGGGTCATTTTAGAAAGATAGGGACTATAGGTGAAAAAATGTGAAATCACAGGGACTATCCGGGCATTTTTCTCTTTTTTTAATTTACTATGTTCCTGATACATTGTACCCTTTTGTGTTTTTCAAAACCTAATACTTTTTTTTTAATTTACTATGTGCCTAATACCTTGTACCCTTTGTGTTTTTAGATTGTACCTTAACCTAAATTGGCTTGAATGCCTTTTAACTACCTCCGGTAAAGTGGGTAGGTTGAGTGGGTTTGAGTAATGGATCAAGATGAGTTTGTGTTAAGATAACTTTGGGTCAGGATGAGTATTTTAAAAAAGAGGTCAGGATGGGTTTGGGTCAGTATGGTTTTGAGTTAGGATAAGTTCGGGTTAGGATGAGATAAAAATAAAAGGGTTATTGGATTTTAATAATCTTAAGTTTCACATATTTGCCGATAATAATCCCAACTTTAAAAATTCCATCCAATAATCCCAACTTGTAAAAGTTTGGCCGCCATTGATCCTTTTCAAACATATAAGAATTTGGTCTCCTCAATAGATTCAATTACACCTAAAGACTCCTTAATTGATTTAAGTGCACCTATGTTAGAAAATGATCAATGGCGGCCAAACTTTTACAAGTTGGGATTATTGGAGAGAATTTTGGAAGTTGGGATTATTATCGGCCAACAGGTGAAACTTATGATTATTAAAATCCAATATCCCAAAATAAAAAAATTATCATAAAAAATGAAAAATATATAAATATAAATATAAAAAAAAGTTAAAAAAATAAAATAAAGATAAAAGATGAAAAAAATAAAAAAATAATAAGAAATAAAAAAATAAAACAAAAAAATATATAAATAAAAGCCTTCTGTTTGATGTTTTTTTTTTTACCAACTTAGTAAAAAAAACAAGGATAATAAGTTGAATAACCAACAAAAATTTCTTTCTACACAAAACAAAACCTTATTGGAGATTTGGCCTAAGACTAAACATGCACGTATGTAGATTATATAAAGTCAAATCAAATTTTATGATAAAAGGGGCATTCAAAGCAACAGAATCCAAAGGCTTAATTAAAGTTTCTATGATTTATTCAAACTATGTATAAATAAGAGAATGCATTCAAGGTTTCAGCATAATAAAAAGGCATAATCTACACATCATGAAATTTATCATATACTAAACTTCAACTTTAACTAACGCAACTAGGATCAACGTTTCGACAATTATCATCACGGAAAACATTCTATAATGTACATAATATGACATATGATCCGAAATAGCGTAAAGAGTAAAAGTTACATGGGTTCCTTAATAAAGTCATTTACCGTCTACAAAGAATGCATGATAAACCCGGAACTGAAGCAACATGGAGATCCTAACAAAGAACTACAAGTTTGGAATGCTAATCTACACGGGTGCATAACAAATTGTTGGTCAAAACAAACCGAAGTATCGAAAGCTGACTCCAAATACAATGCAGGCTCTTTCAACAAAAAAATAGAAATTTGATGCAATAGCGTTGTTTGTACACTTTGGGATGTCGTCTTCTACCTTAATCAGGCCTTTAATAACATGAGGATGCTATTATGATCTAAACAATCAAGTATGATAACATCAATTCCATGACTTATAAACTGTAATTCAACAAGCATTAGTCTGAAAATTGGACCAAATTTCATGCTCCCAAACATTATCTAATCACAACTGGTAATAATTTCATACATATAAAATTCAAAATAAAAAAATAAAAAACAGTAACACACTATCAACTTTGACGCAACTTAGATCTTTTTGCATTTCTGCAAACACTAATAAAAATGGTTATTGGATTTTAATAATCCTAAGTTTCACATGTTGGCCGATAATAATCCCAACTTTAAAATTTCCCTCCAATAATCCCAACTTGTAAAAGGTTGGCCACCATTGATCCTTTTCTAACATAGGTGCACTTAAATCAATTAAAAAAATACCAAAAATCAGATTCAATACACATAAAAGTTAATCAAAATTAAAATCAACATTCCTTTAAATATCATCATGGCAGTGTATTCATATAATCGAAATCAAAGGGCAATAAAACCAACATTCAAATTCATTCGTTGGATTGGAGTCTATTCCAATCAAACACAACTCTGTACATACACAACACGGTGGTTTCACACACAAAAATCCAAACACAACCTTTAAAACGCTAGTGACACTTGCTAAGTGGAGAATCGAGATCGACTGAAGAAGAGGAATCTGAGATGTGATGAAACGTGGGTGAGACTTGTGAAATTAGGGTTAGTCTTATTAAGTTACCCATCCTGACCCATTTAATGTTATTAAGTTTGTTCACATACGGTGGTTGCCGGATATGGTTAGGTCATCATTTTGATTTGTCATTATTTTAGTCAAACGGGAAACCATGACGATATTGTGTGTTCGATTTGTTTGATTCGTTGAATGTTGAAATGGTTGTAGCACTTTAGCGCAGCTTAGTGGATTTTTAGGATTGCTTTTATGATTTTTTTTATTTGTAAATCTGGTAAGTAGTATGCATTTTGGTTTAAATTGATTGGAATTTGGTTGTGAAGGAATTTCTGTTTGGGTTGATAGTGTTCATGAAGTATATAGATGGTAGTTGTGGTTGTGCTTGCAGGAGGTTGGTGTGGGTCTCACAGTGGTGATGAGGTCTGATTTGATGGTAGTGGTGATGGAATTGAGAGAGATAGAGATTAGGGGTTGTTTATTTGTTTATATATATTGGTAGAGGATCTTGTAAAAAGTGCTTAAAGTGTGAGAAGTGTATTATAACACTATATATAATACTATATAACACCATATAAACACCGTATAACAATATGTAACACCATATAATACCATATAACACTATGTAACACTATATATCATTATATAACAAATATAACACTATAGGTTGTCTGATAGCATGTCTATGATAGATGTATAGTGTTATATTTGTTATATAATGTTATATAGTGTTACATAGTGTTATATGGTATTATATGGTGTTCGTATTGTTATACGTGGGGAAGGATCCACTAAAAAGTGGATTTTGCCTAAGTAGCCTAAGAAGGATTGTGATGATGACATGTGACACTCCTAATAAGTAGGAATGAAGGGCATTTTGGTCCTTATAAATAGGAGTGAAAATGACGTGGCACCCCTTTTGTTTTTTTTAAAATACAACAAAAAAAATCTAGTACAAAAAAAATCTAGCACAAAAAATCTAGTACAAAAAATATAACACAAAAAATGTAGTACAAAAAATATATAGCACACAAAAAATCTATTACAAAATAATATAGCACGAAAAAACTTAGCAAAAAAATGTAGTACAAAAACATCCAGCACAAAAAATTGAGAAAAAAAAATTAAGACAAAAAAATGTAGCACAAAAAATTTAGCACAAAAATATAGTACAAAAATCCAACACAAAAAAATGTTATACAACATAGAAATACAACACATTTTAGTGGGTTTTTATAATCTTTATATTTTATATAGCAATATGCTACTCAAATTAAAGATAAAAAGACGCTCGATTTTACAGTGAAATTTTTATGAAAAAATAATGTCATATAAAAAAGTTATGAAAGTTTAAAAAATGGGGGTGAAATATGCATGTGCTTTGCATGTGGAGAGAGAAAATCCATAAATAGGATTTACCAAGATACCCTTGCACTTCTCATTTCTCCTACACTTTCATCTTAACCATTGATTTGAAATATGAATGGTTATGATTTCTTCTCATCCTACTTAGGCAAAATCAACTTTTTATTTGATCTTACCCCTGTTATATGATGTTTATATGGTGTTATATAGTATTATATATAGTGTTATAATACACTTCTCACACTTTAGAGCATTCTCATCCAAACCACCAAAATCTGTGTGGGGGGTTTTTAAAATATAAGAAGTATAAAAAGTGGTTGTGAGTGGAGGAGAGAGAAAATGTTACTGTTCATCTGTATATTGGGGGGGACACTGTTCACCCCTATACTTTTTTAATATATATTGAAAGTGGTTGTGAGTGTAGGAGAGAGAAAATGTAATATATATTGAAAATGAGAGAAAAAATATTTGTTTTTAGTGGAAATCTATACTATCTATAATAAGAGATTATGAGCTGATGTAAATCTGCTTACTTGTCAACTTCTAAGCTATGCCACATGGAGTTGCTGATGTCATAATTCGTTTTTCAATATTTAGATATGTATAAATCTTTCTAAAATATATAATCAGATTTTATTATTAGTAAATAAGAGATTTCTTTAGGAGGGAAGTTTGAAATTGCATGGGGAGAAGAAATTAGCAATTAATGCACTGTAAGAAGTAATCATATCTATTAATTAATAATCTATCTAAAATATATAATCAGTATCTAAATAGGTAAAAGGGTAAACACTGATGATCATCCAAACCAGTGGCCAACTCCAAAAGTTACGAACTGATGATTCAAAATCAACCACTGATGATTCAAAATCAAAATTATGGCTCCAAATTCAAAATTCAAAATTATGGCTCCAGATATATAACCTATCATCTTCTTCAATCAATTACCCTCTCTAATCAATTTCTCTCTCAACTCTCTCTCTCTAAAATTCACAGTCTTTTGAAAGATAAATCATTCGGTTCACAGTCTTTTAAACCCAATACTTTTCCTTCTTTGGCAAGAATCTGGAATTATCTCAATTTCTTCTTCATATTGAAATCTTCTGCCCTAATTCTCTCTGCCGTCCTTCAGCCTTACGAAATCTTCATCACAAAGGTACAATTCCATCTCTTTGGTAACATTCAATCTTGGTTTTCTTGCCTTTTCTTTCGATTTCTTTGTTTTTATTTACTAGAACAATATTAGGGTTTTTAGAGTCATCAGGGCACAGGTAGTTGAATATTACACCGAATGTTGACCCTCATGTAGTGTTTATTCATCATCTTTACAAACATATATCATTAATAACCTAGGGGATAAAAAGCATTTATGTTTGGCAGAGTATTATGAGCTAATTTCACTAGGTTAAAAAGCATTTATGTTTGGCAGAGTTTTATGAGCTGATATTTATGCAGTATAATCTTATATATAGAGTTAAAAAATATGAATACCCCGATCTTACAAATGGTGATGAACGAGTTTTTTATTGAAATTACTAATTACTATGGTTGTGAGTAACAAGTTGATTGTTAATTTAGGTAATGGGGATTTTCGTGTCATCACTATGTATCTGTGGTAGAAGAAGAAAGAGTTTCAGGTATGAGTTTCAGGTTTATATAGATAGTATAGATATATATAGATCAACTTAAGAGTTATTAGTTATTAGTGGTTATAAAGGAAGATATGTTGTTGCTTGTAAAGGTGAAGTTAGAATTGATGACAACCAGTGAGAGTGTTTTGGTGGAAAACTTGGAGGGGTTGGTGACGTTGTCGAGGTTGTCAGGAAATGCAAAGTGATAGCATTTCCTGACAACCCTCGACAATGTCACCGACCTCCTAATCTGAGCGTGACCCTCTGAAAATATAAATGTTTTCCAACTTCACCATGAATAGAGAAGAAAGAGAGAGTTGGGTTTCTAGCTCCAGTTGTGTTGCAGCCGGATCAACGGCAAATTCAGCAGCAGTAGTTGTTGATGCATGAATATGAAGATTGAATTTGTGAGGTTCAGTTAATAATCGACTGAATGAAATTATATTATTTATTGTATTCACCATTGTTAAACCAAAATGATTGAATTTGTGAGGTTCGGGAATATGAAGATTGAATTTGTGAGGTTCAGCAGCAGCAGCAGCAGTAGTTATTGATGTAGGTAAGTTTTGCAAAGGTTTGCGGCTTGAAATAAAATTATTTATTGTATTCACAATTGTTAAACCAATTGTGCTTTATGTTTATGATTTGAACTTGTGATAATTTGTGCCTAATAATCGACTGATTGAACGGATTTTGATTTTTAATTAAGTTTATTAATGTAAACCAAAAGTTTTAATTAAGGTATGTGCTCTCACATATTTTTGGTTCAAATTAATTTCATGGGATGATAACATCTTCATTTTTGTTATTTAGTTTAGGGATTGAATTTTGTGTAGAGATGGATGGAAGAAGTGGGCACCTGTTTCATCGGACGAGTTTTGGTGTAATCGAATCGAATGGAATGTTGGATCCTTATGTTAATCTCAATGGAACTGTTAGCAGCGAAGAATGTTATTGGTGCTAATCTGAATGGAATGTTGGATCCTTATGCAATCATCACTTATGGTTCAGAAAAGCGGGTTAGGTAATAGATAGTATAAATTAAGTTTGTTGTGAAACATGTATTTGGCAAAGGTCTGTTTTAGGTTTGAAACCTCTGTTTGTTGTTAACATATGTTAGAATATAAAACAGATGTTTCAAACGACTGCTGGGTTAAACAGTGTTTTGTGTTGAAAATAGTGGTTCAAACCACTGTTAAGTTAAAACGGTGGTTGAAACCAGTGTTGGGTTAAAGCGGTGGTTGAAACCACTGTTGGGGTTAAAACGATGGTTGAAACCACTGTTTTGTTCAAACCAATGCTTGAAACTACTGTTCCGTTAAAACAGTGGTTTGAAACCATTGTTGGGTTAAAACAGTGGTTGAAACCACTGTTTGGATGTGTGTTGAAAGTGTTTGGATGTGTTAAAAGTGTGGAAGCGAAGGGTAATAAAGTGGTTTTGTGATTTGGTGGTTTCATATCAATGTAGTTCTTTCCATTTACGTTTTTTTCTATTTGTATGTAGTGAAATTGGCTGAATTTATGAAAAGTTTTTAGAGCTTTATTGGAAGAACCGAGACGAGAGGGTTTTTGAACTAAAGTATATGGATACATCAACACATCTCCTGGAAAGTATAAAGACAGAATGAAATCATACCGGTGGATGGTTAAAAGGAGAAAAATTGCGGATCTCACCTTAGATAGCTGGAACAATTTTGTAAAACTTGGATTTTGTATAGGCTTCTCTGTAGTTTGTTTGTTGTTTTTGTTCTATTTGGGGTGTATTTGCTCTTATGTTATGGCTAATATAGCAGTTATCAGATAGAAGCATTAGCTTAGGCAATTAAGGAGAACACTATAGTGTTCTTGGAGATGGGATCAGGCAAGACGTTGATCGCGATTATGCTTTTACGTCACTATGCTTATCTGCTGAAAAAACCCTTCCCGTGTATTGTTGTGTTCTTGGTAGTTGGTACCCACTGTTGTATTGGTCAAACAAGTATGTCGGTTGACTTAGTTGTTTCTTGAACATGTTTTCAACAGGTGGTTAAAGCATACTAATGGAAGCTTTGTCTGTCTTATTAGCAAGCGGAGTATGTGGGAAAGCACCTTGATTTGAAAGTGGAGGAGTATTGGGGTGAAAAAGGTGTTGATTTTTGGAATGCTGCTGATTGGAAGAAACAACGAGATCAGAATCAGGTATGACAAGTCAACATTTGACTTTTTTGTTGACCGCATAGAATCTCATCAGAATTTTGACTAATGATCAAATGCGTAAAGTACCTCTGAGGCAGACAAATGCAGTCTTGAGTAATAAACTTTTATTGTGTTATTCTTTACCTTTGTTGTATCATGTAGTTTTTATTTTTTCAATTTAAACTGAACACACGTATATGTTATACATCATTCTTACAGCTATTGGTCATGACCCCTGACATTTTAAGGAATGCATTGAGACATAGATTCTTAACGTTGGATATTATCAAGGTGTTAATATTTGATGAATTCCACAACACAAAGAAAAATCATGCGTATGCTATCATCATGAAGGTATATTAATGATCGTAATTTTTAACGTTATTAATTTGTTTTAGTTGAGTTTAAAAATTGAAATAATATTTGTTCAAACCACTGCTTGAAACTGCTGTTCGGTTAAAATGGAGGTTTGAAACCATTGTTGGTTTAAAACAATGGTTGAAACTACTGTTTGGATGTGTGTTGAAAGTGTTTGGGTGTGTTGAAAGTGTGGAAGCGAAGGGTAATAAAGTGGTTTTGTGATTTGGTGGTTTCATATCAATGTAGTTCTTTCCATTAACGTTTTTTTCTATTTGTATGTAGTGAAATTGGCTGAATTTATGAAATGTTTTTAGAGCTTTGTTGGAAGAACCGAGACGAGAGGGTGTTTGAAATAAAGTATATGTATACATCAACACATCTCCTGGCAAGTATAAAGGCAGAATGAAATCATACCGATGGATGGTTAAAAGGAGAAAAATTGCGGATCTCACCTTAGATTGCTGGAACAATTTTTTAAAACTTCGATTTTGTATAGGCTTCTTGATGCGTGTGAAGCGTTATATATATTAGGTGTATATTTTAAGCCCCTTTAACACTTATTTTTAGCCAAGTTTTAAATTTATAAAACACGATATTTTACTAACACTAAACACACATATGGGCAAGTGCACCCATCGTGAGCGTAGTATAGCGTTGGTAAGATACCGAGGTCGTCCAAGGACACAAGAGCTTTTAATACCGGTTTATCCTCAACGTCTAATCAAAATAAAAAGTTTAGAAAAATGTTTTAAACTAAGAAATATAAAAACTAACTAAAATGCTGAAAATAAAAAAAATAAAAACAGATAGACAAGATGAATCACTCGGTTCCGACTCGTATCTAGTGTAACCTTTGATTATTTCCGCACTTTTGCACATGATTAAGAGATTATCTTAGTTATTGTAGTAGGCCCCTCTTTTGAAGGTGACGTTACCCTCACCCCAGTAGTTTGAGTCAGCAAGGATACAATCCTAAAAGGGTGGATTATTGGAAGATAATGAATTAAGTTATTAATGCAGTATTATGGTAGGCCCCTCTTTTGGAGGTGACGTTACCCTCGACTAAGTAGTCTGAGTCAGCAGGGATACAGTCCTAAATAGCCGGGTTATAGTATTAATAGTAGTTAACTTATGAGGGGATCAAAGAGTTTGGACCCCCGCCATCCAATACCGTGAAGTATTGAAGGAGGTCCTACTAAATTTGACCCAGGTCCATTGCAGGACCTCTAAACGTTGAACAATGGCAAGACCTTTACCAAACCGTTCCCTTAACCCCCGACCAGGTAGCCAACATACCTCCATATAGACCGTGGAGATATGAATGGTGAAAATCTTTTATTTTATATAGACAGTAAAATAATTTCAAGACACCACGGACAAACGATAAAGAAAGATCACCTTCAACATAAGCAACTAGTTATTAAAGTCATTAATACGAAACCAAATAAAAAGTGCAAAAGATTAGAAATAAAAAGTATTACACTAGACACTTTGTCTTCACCAAGTGATGTAAGAGACTTAGGCAAACATGGCCTTGATTGTCAAGAACTCTTACGATCAATCTTGGATCCCGAGACGACTCACACACTCTACGATGGACAATGGATGATGGTGGTGGATGATGGTGTTATGGTGGTGGTGGGTGGTGGGTGAAGTGTGAGAGAGGTGGTGTGCCAAGGGATGGTTTGAGCTTGAGCCAAGCACATCTATTTATAGGCTGAACAGAAGCTCGGGCACGGCCCCGTGTCCACATCCTTCTCTTTCTTCATTTAATGATGTTTTGTCTTATTAGTTGACCACGCCCCCGTGTCCGCTAAGCACGACCCCGTGGTGCAGAAGAATCTTTGTACTATGCAGATTTGCTGGATTGTGTGAATCTTATAGTTGACCACGGCCCCGTGTCCGCTGAGCACGGCCCCGTGGTGGGCAATAGAAGCTTCTACCACTTTGTCTTTTCTGCTGACACTTCGGCACGCCCCCGTGCTGGCTGAGCACGGGGCGTGTTCAGTCTTCTGTCTTCTTGTTTTGCTTGGGAAGATGCTGTCGTGGGGTCGGGCATGTCACGTCTTGTTCCTTTTCTTTTATTTATGTTAGATTTTGATGTCTTTTTGCTTCTTTTGTTAATTTGGGCTCATTTAATCCTGAAAATACAAAATGAAGACAAAAGCACACTTTTTCCAACATTAGTACTAAAAAGGGGTTAGTTTTATGCCTCATTTGATGAAATTTATATGTTAATATTTGAACACATCAAATACCCCCACACTTGAATCTTTGCTTGTCCTCAAGCAAAACTCTTTAATATGTGGCTATTTACACTCCCAAATGGAATGGGTAGAGAAGAAGGTTTTTGGGCTTGTCGTAGAGTGTCGGGATTTCCAAGATTCTTTATTTAATTTTATTTTTATTTATTTACAATCCTATTCGTCATGATTTATTTAAAACTTTTCATAAGATAAATTACTTATTAGGGTATAACATGCCTTTGTAAAATTCTATTTATATACAAGTTCACATACCTCACGGGGATCACTCAACACTCGGCCGAAAATGTATTTTTGTGGATCACTCGAGAGCGGCATGGAACTTACTCCTACCATAGGCTTGCCAAGCAATCAATCCTCCTCCTTTTTAACTTATATACATTTGTAAATATCAAGAGGACTTTGTGGGTTAAGGGTTAGGCTTAGGTTAAAGGTAGGTGGTTGGGTTGGTGGTTAGTGGTTAGTAGAAAAAGGGCGAAAAGCGTAACAAGTGTCGGTTTTCGTATGACTTTCTATTTTTGTAACTTTATTTTTGATGAAGCTATTTATTCAAACAAAGTTATTTTTGATGAACTTGTTTGTTTATTTTCTTTTGCTTCATCATCAACAACAAATATTTTTTTTTTCAAAAGTCATATAAAGAACCTTACTTGTTACTAAAACAAAGGGGTAAAAAAGAAAAAGGTTTTGGTGGGTAAAAAGGGTGTTTGGTTTGGGTTATGAAATGAAAAGGTTTAGGCTCAAAGGGGCTAACTAGGGGGATTTTGGGTAGGTGGTAAAAAAAGAAAAATAATGGTGTAGAAATAAAAAGGGTTAGTCCTAATGCCTCCATCATTTACTTACTCGGGTTTAAGTTGGTAAGGATCGGGAATGTATCGTCATGGCAAGTTCTAGAGTCGTAAGAACCAAGCGGCTATTCACACAAGAAACGAAAATGAGCATTTAGTCAAATGATATATATGTAAGTGTTTGCTCAATAAAGGCTCAAAACTCACTTTTGTGGGAATGGGTTTTTATGTGATCAAGTATATATAATTAAATTTTAACTAAGCATGTCATGCCTTTTCATAATTTTCTTATGTTGGTTCTTTTTATCACGACGCTATCGGTTGTAAATTCATAAAAATATAACCTTTTTAAGAACTTGAATTTCCCGAATTAAACCTAGACAAGTGAAAAAAAAAAAAAAATTTGAAAAAATTTTTGGGGTGATTAGCGGTTCCAATAGAGTTTTTTGTAAGGCTTGTATTTAGGACTTGCAAGTTTCAAGGTTTTAGCATCCCCCCACACTTAAATTACACATTGTCCTCAATGTGTCCCAAAAATAAGTTTTTAGGTTGATTGAATGTGTAAAAAGGTGTGAAAAGCAAAAATTTTGTGTTACTGGGCGCTGAACACGGCCCCGTGTGATCCGGGCACGGCCCCGTGTTCAAGTGCCAGTAACAAAATTAAACAAGAGAAACAGAAGTCTGGACACGGGGGCGTGTTGGGTGAACACGGCCCGTGTCCAGTTACCTGAACTGGGTCTTTTTCTGCAGACAGTGCAGCACGGGGCCGTGTTGGGTGGACACGGCCCGTGCCGAGCTTACTGCAAACGAAGAAATTTGTCGGACGGTTCTGTTTTCCTGTATGGAGTGTTGGTTCAAGTTTCCCTTGCATCCTTTGTCATCTCAAGTGTGTTTTATTCCTGAAAATTAAAACTAACTAGAAAACAAGAAAATTAATCTAAACTAAACTAAGGATAGTTCCGTGGAATGCCTCCATGGTGCGCCACGTTTATAAGGGTCCTTGGCTAGACCCAAAGCCTGGTCACATGTTACCCAAGTGGGATGTATTTCATCCCAAGTTACACCGTCGGAGAGCGTCATCCAAGCTTGAGTCTATGACCTTCATGTAGTTGACCGGGTCTTCTTCCTCTATCTTCTTTCCACATTCAAACTTCACTTCCTCGTCCCCAAACTTCAATGTTAGTGTTCCGTCATTCATATCTACCACTGCTTGGGCGATGGCTAGAAATGGCCTCCCGAGGATGAGAGGGACTTCGGTGTCTTCTTCCATGTCTAGGATGACAAAGTCAGTTGGAAAAACGAAGTTGTCAACCTTGACTAGTAGATTTTCAGAGACACCTTGTGGAAATTTGATGGACCTGTCGGGGAGTTGTATGCTCATCTTTGTAGGGATAGTTACTCCTAGGCCGAGTCGTTTGAACATTGACGTGGGCATGAGGTTAATGCTAGCCCCAAGATCGGCTAATGCATTACGAACGGGGGACTCCCCAATCGAGCAAGGAATTGTGAAGCTCCCGGGATCGATTTTCTTTTGTGGAAGTTTGTTGAGTACTAAAGCGGAACATTCTTCGCCTAAGTTAACTAATTGCAATGATTCAATTTTCCTTTTGTGAGTGAGGAAGTCCCTCATGAATTTTGCATATTTAGGCATTTGGGTTAGGACCTCAATAAAAGGAATATTGACATGCAATTGTTTTAGTAAACTTTCGAACTTTGCGAATTGCTCATCGGTCTTTTGAGGATTTAACCTACCGGGGTACGGAATTGGAGGAGTCTTGGTGGGCTCTTGATTTGGTGAAGAAGCCTTTTCTAGTTGAGGTGTAGGTGGAGTCGTACTTTGACGTTGACCCCCTTCAACTGGTGGTAATGGAGTATCCTCGGGACCCACGGTTCGGTTTCTCAATGTGATAAGGTGTACTTGTGCCTTTGGGTTGGTTTCGGTATTACTTGGTAATGCGCCTTGTGGTCTCTCGGAGAAATTTTGAGCTAGTTGATTTAATTGTTTTTCTACGTTTTGAATGCTAGCTTGTTGATTTCTAAAATTCGATTCCAATTGTTGGAATCGATCCGAGTTTTTCTTTTCGGTGTCGGAGATGAGGCGAGATACGGTATCTTCAAGCCTTTCTCTTCCACCTTGTTGTTGAGAGAAATTTTGTGGTTGTTGAAAATTAGTTCGTTGGTTTTGTTGGTTACTACTATTGCCGGGATCTCTCCAACCAAGATTTGGGTGGTTACGCCATCCTTAGTTGTAGGTACCCGTTGGAGGACCCAACGGCCTAGGTCTATTATCAATGTAGTTTACCGTTTCTGTTTGTTCATCTAATTCTTTCATACAACTCCAATTTTCATGTGACCCACCACACCCTTCATAAGCCATAACCGAGGCCGTTTTTGTCATTTCTAGCTTTTTGATTTTCGAAGAGAGGGCCTCGATTTGGGCTTGTAAAGAGGTGCTTTCATCAACCTTATGGGCGCCCGGGGCAATAGATTTATTACCTCGGGGAGTGTGCCATTGAAAATTGGTTTGAGCAATTTCCTCAATTTGATTATATATTTCATTTGGGCGACGATTACCTAAAAGTCCCCCGGAGCTTGAATCAAGTGTTTGTCTTGTGTGTGGCAACAACCCATTGTAGAAAGTGGATACTTGTTGCCACACCGCTAGACCGTGATGAGGACACTTTCTTAGAAGCTCCTTGAACCTTTCCCAAGTTTCATATAAGGATTCCCCATCCTCTTGTGAGTATGTATTAATTTCAGTCATTAATTTAGCCGTTTTAGCAGGAGGGAAATACTAATATAAAAACTTTTGGGCAAGTTCATCCCAGGTGTTTACCGAGCCAACTGGGAAGGTGTTAAGCCAAGCCTTAGCTCGGTCTTTTAGTGAAAATGGAAACATTCGAAGGCGGATGGCGTCATTTGATGCTCCATTGATCCGAAAGGTATCACATATTTCTAAGAAATTAGTAATATGCAGATGGGGATCCTCGTCCGCAAGCCCATGGAAGGTTGCGGAGTTTTGGAGCATTTGTATCAAATGCGGCCGAAGTTCGAAGTTATTGGCTTCGAAATTTGGTGCATTGATAGCGGCGCCGAGATTGCCTACGGTGGGTCGTAGGTAATCCATGAGGGTACGTTGATCCGCCATTGGAAGTGGGTCCCCCGAAACTTTCTCTTGATTTTTAGCTTTAAGTCTTTTTCTGAGAAAGCGTTCGGGTTCTTCTAGAGGTTCTTTTATGTCTCTACTAGAACTGGAGCTCATGCACTACGTAGGAGGTTCAAATGTGGCGGCCTAGGTTCCAAGTCCTGCAATAAAAACAGAAAAGAACGTTGGTCAGAATGTTCACCACGGCCCCGTGCTCAGCGAACACGGCCCGTGGTCAGAGGTACAGTGATTGTCTTCTGGATCCCTGTTACTGGGAGTTGGACACGACCCCGTGTTGCACCGACACGGCCCCGTGTTCAGCTCTCTGTGACTCAGAAAATAAAAACTGCCAGTGATGATGCTGGGCACGACCCGTGTCCGACCAGGCACGGCCCGTGCTGAGCTCTGCAGAAACTGAAAAAATCTAAAAAAAATCCTAAAAAAATTGAAAAATAAGAAAAACGATTAGGCCGTTGATTCCTAACTTTCTTAAAATCCTTGTGTCCCCGGCAACGGCGCCAAAAACTTGATGCGTGTGAAGTGTTATATATATTAGGTGTATATTTTAAGCCCCTTTAACACTTATTTTTAGCCAAGTTTTAAATTTATAAAACACGATATTTTACTAACACTAAACACACATATGGGCAAGTGCACCCATCGTGAGCGTAGTATAGCGTTGGTAAGATACCGAGGTCGTCCAAGGACACAAGAGCTTTTAATACCGGTTTATCCTCAACGTCTAATCAAAATAAAAAGTTTAGAAAAATGTTTTAAACTAAGAAAAATAAAAACTAACTAAAATGCTGAAAATAAAAATAAAAATAAAAACAGATAGACAAGATGAATCACTTGGTTCCGACTCGTATCTAGTGTAACCTTTGATTATTTCCGCACTTTTGCACATGATTAAGAGATTATCTTAGTTATTGTAGTAGGCCCCTCTTTTGAAGGTGACGTTACCCTCACCCCAGTAGTTTGAGTCAGCAAGGATACAATCCTAAAAGGGTGGATTATTGGAAGATAATGAATTAAGTTATTAATGCAGTATTATGGTAGGCCCCTCTTTTGGAGGTGACGTTACCCTCGACTAAGTAGTCTGAGTCAGCAGGGATACAGTCCTAAATAGCCGGGTTATAGTATTAATAGTAGTTAACTTATGAGGGGATCAAAGAGTTTGGACCCCCGCCATCCAATACCGTGAAGTATTGAAGGAGGTCCTACTAAATTTGACCCAGGTCCATTGCAGGACCTCTAAACGTTGAACAATGGCAAGACCTTTACCAAACCGTTCCCTTAACCCCCGACCAGGTAGCCAACATACCTCCATATAGACCGTGGAGATATGAATGGTGAAAATCTTTTATTTTATATAGACAGTAAAATAATTTCAAGACACCACGGACAAACGATAAAGAAAGATCACCTTCAACATAAGCAACTAGTTATTAAAGTCATTAATACGAAACCAAATAAAAAGTGCAAAAGATTAGAAATAAAAAGTATTACACTAGACACTTTGTCTTCACCAAGTGATGTAAGAGACTTAGGCAAACATGGCCTTGATTGTCAAGAACTCTTACGATCAATCTTGGATCCCGAGACGACTCACACACTCTACGATGGACAATGGATGATGGTGGTGGATGATGGTGTTATGGTGGTGGTGGGTGGTGGGTGAAGTGTGAGAGAGGTGGTGTGCCAAGGGATGGTTTAAGCTTGAGCCAATCACATCTATTTATAGGCTGAACAGAAGCTCGGGCACAGCCCCGTGTCCACATCCTTCTCTTTCTTCATTTAATGATGTTTTGTCTTATTAGTTGACCACGCCCCCGTGTCCGCTAAGCACGACCCCGTGGTGCAGAAGAATCTTTGTACTATGCAGATTTGCTGGATTGTGCGAATCTTATAGTTGACCACGGCCCCGTGTCCGCTGAGCACGGCCCCGTGGTGGGCAATAGAAGCTTCTACCACTTTGTCTTTTCTGCTGACACTTGGGCACGCCCCCGTGCTGGCTGAGCACGGGGCGTGTTCAGTCTTCTGTCTTCTTGTTTTGCTTGGGAAGATGCTGTCGTGGGGTCGGGCATGTCACGTCTTGTTCCTTTTCTTTTATTTATGTTAGATTTTGATGTCTTTTTGCTTCTTTTGTTAATTTGAGCTCATTTAATCCTGAAAATACAAAAGGAAGACAAAAGCACACTTTTTCCAACATTAGTACTAAAAAGGGGTTAGTTTTATGTCTCATTTGATGAAATTTATATGTTAATATTTGAACACATCACTTCTCTGTAGTTTGTTTGTTGCTTCTGTTCTATTTGGGGTGTATTTGCTTTTATGTTATGGCTAATATAGCAGTTTTATATTAATTATGTAAAAGAACAATTGCATCAGCATTTCAATATTAAAGTTTTCAAATTAGAAGAAGAGGTACCACCATCTTATTTTTCAATATCATAATATTTTTATTAACCATCGAGATAGTGTTGTTAATGATGTTTCTATAGAATGTCAGATGTATTTTGATCTTATCCACTAAAGAAAATCCTTTTGTAACACTTAACTAAGAACAAGTTTTGTTTAGGCCAAATAAGACTGTTTTTAATAAAAGTTTATGCGAATGTCAATTCATCAAATATTTGTTCACATGATAGTTTACATATTTACATATACAAAAACTTTTATCATTATGGTTATTATAATACTAATACATACTGTATTTAACATTATTTTATAAAGATATAGAACTAAAGACCACAATTTAAATGGTATATTATAATCTGAATTTGTTGCGCCTCTTTTGTAAACGCCTCTTTTGTTGGGATTGAACCCTATCAGAGGAACAGATAATAAGAGCCAAAACTGGTTCACATCAGTGGATTCATCATAAGCAGCTATTTGCATTAGACTACCCCCTTGAAAGTGGTTATAACATCTGATGGCCCTCATCTATTGTTTGTATACTACAACTACTGTCCATTAAGTACTGCTTGTGTACAACAACTGCTGAAGACAAGGTGCCGCTACTTAATCTACTGTCCTAACTCAAGTGCTGCTAAAGAGCAAAGCCCTGCTTGGAATGAAGCAGTGGAATGTAAAAACTGTTGACAAATTAATATGATTAAAATATGAAGTATTAAGAAAGTAGCAATTACATACAAAAAAAGAAATCTAATCAGACACGTCAAACTCTAATAACAAAAATCAAGAAACTTTAACCTCAATTGTGGATCTTTACAGACGGTATTTGATCAAAACGATCTGAGAGTGCCGTATGATGATGCAAAAGAACACTTATTTGTGGTGTATTTGCTCTTATGTTATGGCTAATTTAGCAGTTATACATTAATTATGCAAAAGAACAATTGCATCGGGATTTCAATATTCATGTTTTCAAATTAGAAGAAGAGGTACTACCATCTTATTTTTCAATATCATAATATTATTATTAACCATTGAAATAGACTTTCCCCTTCAAAGTCGCTATTTTGAGCCAAATAAGACTAGTTCACATCAGTGGATTCATCATAAGCAGGTGTTTGCATTACACATTCCCCTTAAAAGTGGTTATAACACCTGATGGCCCTCATCCACTGTTTGTATACTACAACTGTTGTCCATTAAGTACTGCTTGTGTACAACAACTACACCAGACCAAGTGCTGCTATTTAATCTACTGCCCTAAGATAAGTGCTGCTAAAGACCAAAGCCCTGCTTGGAATGAAGCAGTGGAATGTAAAAACTGCTCACATATAAAGATTGACAATTTGTGTCTAAAATGTATTTTGTTAATGATGGCATTCTTGCAGATTTTTCATAAATCACCATCAACAGATGTTGGACATGATATTGTGGTTACGCAAGACAAAATCATTCCTTTCTTCAGAACAGTAGATGCTCTAAACATTTGTCAAAAGCTTATTCACTGTTGCACTAACAGTTGCTGATTTAATAGTCTTTCAAATCATTATCATTTCCTTACCCCTAACTACTTTTGTGCTCAAACATCTGTTTTCTAAATACTGTCCACTGCTATTCATCATAAGCAGCTGTTTGCATTAGACTTTCCCCTTGAAAGTGGTTATAACATCTGATGCCCTCATCCACTGTTTGTATACTACAACTGCTATCCATTAAGTACTGCTTGTGTACAACAACTGCTGAAGACAAAGTACTGCTATTTAATCTACTGCCCTCAGTCAAATGCAAATAAAGACCAAAGCCCTGCTTGGAATGAAGCAGTGGAATGTAAAAACTGCTGACATATTATACTTGACAATTTGCCTCTAAAATGTATTTTGTTAAGGATGGCATTCTTGAAGATGTTTCATAAATCACCATCAACAGGTATTGTAATTTACATTTTCATTAATTATTTCCGGTGACATTTTTATTATATCAAAGACTTATAGTTATTTTTTTCGATAAAACGGTCTTATGGCATTTTATGATACACTGTTTAGGTAGGTAAAATACATACTACATGATTATATTTACAGAGTTGATTCTTGAATTTGGTTTGTTTTGTTTTGTGATTGTTTGTTGGTATGTTGTTTATTTTTAGGGTGATCAGTGTTTTATAATCGGACCATCCGGTTCATTCATCAGGTATTATTTCCTTTTCATTTTCACCACACTGATTTAGCTTTACCTGTTGTTTAACAATCCAGAAAAATATGTTTCATATCATACCTGCTTTAGAGTTTTACTTGTATCGTTTAAAACAAAACCAAAAAAAAATTTGTTTCCGAGTGAAGAACCTATAACACATCAAAAATTCAGTATTTAAAACTAAACCCAAAAAAATTGGTCAGCCCAAAACCATACCTAAAATTATAATGAAACAGAAGCAAAAATAAAGTGTCATAAAAAAAATTAAATCGTTTATTGTATAAATATTAAAAAAAGTTACAATTACATAAAAAAAGAAAAGTAATCAGACACTTAAAGTCTAATAGCAAGAATGAAGAAATTTTAACTTCAACTCCATGGAGCACTGCACTTCTCGATGTATGTCATTGATCTTTCTCATGAAGTCCAGGTCTCTGTCTCCACACTCTATATTATTCGCAACACACAGGTCACGAACGGAAGTAGTCGGAATCGCCCTCAGGTCTCTTGAAACTTGGTCTCTTGTCAGCAGACCAAGTTGCAGTCCGTCAAAACATCTCTTCACCTCTTGAAGAGTACTCCTATCAGCAGAAACTTGCTCTTTGATTTCTTTAATAAAACGTTGCTTGAAATCCTCAGATTATGCAGCAGTATGTGACTCCATTTTTATGTATTTATAACAGCTAAGGCAAAACAATAAGAGTTGCTCTTCTATTTCACTAAATGAATCTGGTTATGATGAAACAATGTTTGAATTTGCAATGATATTATATAGGATATCTATCAGCCCAAAGGTCAGATTTAAATGCAACCATTAAATAAAAATTTATATTTAAAAACCTGATACATGTAATGATTTAATAATGAAAAACGTGTATATAGCCAACATGTCTCTTCATTTACCTTATCAAACATTTTAATGTAAAACCTTTGAAAAATGATCTTTATTAGCAGACGTCTCTTCATTTATCCTATCAAATATTTCAAACACTATAAAGGATCATGATTGCTCTACTTGAAAACATCAAGACTTCATTTTTAAAAAACCCTTCATCCTAAAACAAAACGTCCAAAAGCACCCACACTCTTTCTAAATGGCAAGCAAAACCTTCTACCACTGGTCGCATAATACCGATCTTAAAATTGAATATTCAAGATGGTTACTCCATGAACAGAGAAAAACTGAAGAAGTCAACAAAAAAGTTGCGTTGGTAAGTGATAAATATTATAAGCAGACGCAGAGTAGCATTGCACTGCTGGATGAAGTTGTCTCTTCTCCTCCATCAGAGTTTAAAGAAAAAGCCGAAGAGTTTTTGACACATCTGCTGAAACAAGATCAGAAGACCTGTGATATGCTAGCAGATCTGCAAATTAAAACAAAAAATGAAATTGCATGGAAGAAGGCGAGAGAAATAGATATCCTAGGAAGTGTTAATTGTAATGTTTAGTTTTTAATATTTTTCAAACTCATAATTTTGTAATACTATTTAATATCGAATGAAGAAGTGTTTATTGCTAGCAGAATTTTGTAAAAGTTGGACTTTGTATAGGCTTCTGTGTAGTTTGTTTGTTTTTTTTGTTCTATTTGGGGTGTATTTGCCCCTGAAGAGGTACCACCATCTTATTTTTCAATAGCATAATATTATTATTAACCATTGAAATAGACTTTCCCCTTCAAAGTCGTTATTTGTTTGGGCCAAATAACAGTGATCCACATCAGTGGATTCATCATAAGCAGCTGTTTGTATTACACCTTCCCCTTGAAATTGGTTATAACATCTGATGGCCCTCATCCATTGTTTGTATACTACAACTATTGTCCATTAAGTGCTGCTTGTGAACAACAACTGCCCCAGACAAAGTGCTGCTATTTAATCTACTGTCCTAAGATAAGTGCTGCTAAAGACCAAAGCCCTGCTTGGAATGAATCAGTGGAATGTAAAAACTGGTGGCATATAAAGATTGACAATTTGTGTCTAAAATGTATTTTGTTAAGGATGGCATTCTTGCAGGTATTTCATAAATCACCATCAACAGATGTTGGAAATGATATTGTGTTTACGCAAGACAAAATCATTTAACAAAATCATTCAACAGAATCTCATTAAACAGTTGCTGATTTAATAGTCTTTCAAATCATTATCATTTCCTTACCCCTAACTACTGTTGTACTCAAACATCTGTTTTCTAAATATTGTCCACTGCTATTCATCATAAACAGTTGTTTGCATTAGACTTTCCCCTTGAAAATGGTTATAACATCTGATGGCCCTCATCCACTGTTTGTATACTACAACTGTTGTCCATTAAGTGTTGCTTGTGTAAAACAACTTTGAAGAAACCACTGAGTGTCAAACATTTCATAAATTGGCATGCAACAATGGAAGGAAGAAGCAGTAGTTTAGTTTGTCATTTATATTGTATAGAATCAGTGGTTAAGGTTAGCAGTGTTTGAAACCACTGTTCGGTTATAATAGTGTAATCATTAATGATATGTTTTGAAACCACTTTTGGGTTAACACTGTTTGAAACTTCTGTTGATTTGAGGACAGTTTTTGAAACCAATGTTTTAAGCCAAAAGTGTTTTCAAAACAGTGTTTTAACAACACTATGTATAATTCACCAATCTATCATTGTTTGTATCTTCAATGATCACACAACTTGAATCGTCAAATCATAACATTGAGAGCAGCCCATTAACAAATATTACAAACTGTATGCTGTATAAACTTTTCTTATAACTATTAATCATTCATTAAATGTTAATTTATCTATTGTAATTGATGAAAGGAGGACATCTTCCGGAAGAGTTGCTGATTACAGAAAAAGTTGATCCAGTTGGTTCTCTCATATCATTCACATAACCTGATATTTAAGGAGAGTTGTTCATGAAAGTTGTATTGGCATTGTTAATATTTTTTATAACAAATTATTAAAGCCTACATTGTATATTAAATGTAAACTTTTAATACATACAATACAAAGACAAAACGTCATACCAACTTCGTAGACTTGACGGAACTTGCAGACTCGATAACAAAAGACTGTAACATACAATACAGGTGAAGTTAGAATTGATGACAACGTTATTGGATTAACCCAATATAGTGTTTCAATATGCTAAGCGTAATGGTGATTAACTTTTTGGTTGAATCTTATAGGCGTATAGCGGAAAATGCTGGAGAGGCGGAGGCTTGCAAGCGATGTAACTGTAAGAAATCCAAGTTTTTGCACATACAATACAGAGACAAAACGTCATACCACCACAAGCAATTGTGGATCCTTACTGACGGGTGCACTTCGGAATGTAGCAGATATGAATGAATATAACCTCAGTGTAGGTAATTACATATCTGCCACTGGGGTTATATTCATTCATATGAATGAATATAACCCAAATGGTAGATATGTAATTAGCGAGCTCTGGAATTTTAAGGAAAATCGAAGAGCTCCACTGGGGTTGTATTCATTCATATCAATCACTTCCTTATGTGCATCGCATCTTCTAGGAGGTTGTCAAGTGTTCTCGCCTTCGTAGTTGGTGTTTTGCGTATCTTTACATCCGCAGCCATTCTGTACATCGAATCAAACCAAAACCAAATAACTGTTATCATCGAATCAAACCAAAACCAAATAACTGTTATCATCAAAACCAAAAATCAAAATGAGGAACACATTCAAATCACACATTCAAATCATTGAATCAAATCCAAAACACATTCAAAACCTCTGTTTTGATAGCCTAAACCCTAAACCCACAAGAATCAAAACAGGAACACATTCAAAACCTCTGTTTTGATACCCTAAACCCACAAGAATCAAAACAGGAACACATTCAAAACCTCTGTTTTGATACCCTAAACCCTAAACCCACAAAAATCAAAACCAAAACACATTCAAAACCTCTGTTTTGATGCATTTTGAACAAAATCAACCCTCTGTTTTTTTCAAAATCAACCCAAAATCATCGAATGGAACCCAAAATCATCGAATGGAACTCAAAATCATGAACAAAATCAACCCTCTATTTTTTCAAAATCAACCCAAAATCATCGAATGGAACCCAAAATCAAACCCAAAATCATCGAATGGAACACAAAATCAAACCCAAAATCAACCCTCTGTTTTTTTCAAAATCAACCCAAAATCATCGAATGGAACCCAAAATCATCGAATGGAACCCAAAATCAAACCCAGAATCAACCCTCTGTTTTTTCACAATAAAAACACATTCAAATCATCGAATCAAACCAAAAATCAATATGAGGATGAAGATGAACCTCATCTGTTCGATGATGAAGATGATCGATGAAGATGATCTGTTGATCTGTTCGATGAAGATGATGATGATGATCTTGGGAGTTGGGAGAGATATTGGGAGTTGGGAGAGCTGTTGATCATGATTATGAAACTGGTGGTCTGATATTAAGTGTAGATATTAAGGGTGGGGGGTATTATGGATTTTTCACAACAGTCAAACGGTAAAACTGACGGAACTCTGACGGAAGGGACTCAAACTGTAATGAATTCATAAGGTCAGGGGCTCAAAAAACCAAAAAATGAATTTAGGGGCTCAGGTTGATGTTTGGCACATACCACAGGGACGCAAATTGCATTTTACTCTAATTTCTATATCAAACATGAACTAAACACAAAAAAATTAAATGATGTATTATAATCTATTTCGATGGTTATTAAAACTACCCGTGTGGTCACCCATACTGTCTTCAACATTACTTTATAAAGATATAGAAATAAAGACCAAAATTTAAATGATATATTATAATCTGTTTTTTAGTATTTGATTTCGATCATTACTAAAACTACCCGTGTGGTTACACGGGTACTACACCTATTATATTGATATAGGAGTTGTTTTTTAGTGGAATGTATGTATATTTTAGTGGATTGAATGTGAATGCTCTTAGGCCCTTTTTACACTATCCTTACCCTATATATATTTAAATATATATATATTAGTAAAATTACTAGTCTACCCTTGTGTGCAAGACACATGCCATACTTAACTGGAAATTTTAACCAAGTTAAGACTAAAGGACGTAAGGTGTAATGGTTTTTACAAACAAAGGACTGTGAGTGTAATTATTAAAGTTAAAGGGTATCCGTTGTAATCCGATACAAACACAAAGGACGAAAAATGTAATTTAAAATACCAAATATAATCCTAATTCTAAAGTGAACTGAACATGAACCGAATGATTAGGTTCGTGTCGTATTCATTAACTGAATCTCAAATAACCATGACCCACCCAAAACTCTATTGAAATTGATATTCGTTAATAAGTTAATAAAAGTAAAATTGAACCACTGATCTCTCATGTGAAAAGCTATTGAAACTACTAATCTAACATTACCTCATGAAACGGTTGATGTTTACCAACATGAACAGAATGATTGGGTCTGTGTCGTATTCATTAACTAAATATGTAGAGCCGTTTATCACGTATCAAATGGATTTCTGTTATATGTGTTGTCAAAGTTCTATCCAACAAACTCAAATGAACTTCAGAAAGATATACCTTCACTCTTATACATGGTTTTAGAACAATAACCTGTTACCCTAAAACCATATATTTGTAATTCTTTTGTTTCAAGTTCTAACTGGTTTTGTGTCTAAAAATATAACTAAATCATTGGATATTACTTGAGGATTAATTATCCACAATTTCTCATTTGAGGTATCATGTACTTCACTTTGTATTAAAAAAGATTATCAACTATAATTTAGCTAAAAGAATCTTATTAACAATAATCCATAATGTAAATTGTAGGAACTAGGTTCACTTTTTATTAAAATATTAATAAAAATAATAAATAATAACGAGACTCTCGTTATTTGTGGGAAATTCGACTAGTACAATACCGGTTACAAAAAATAAAAAAAGAAATATAAAATACAATTTAATTGTACCAATCTTGATTCAAGCCAGCATCTTTGGAAGAACTTCTACCGCACTCTTTAGTAAACCTCCGCTGCAAGAATGAACAAACTGTCGTTGAAGATTTTTGGTTGAGGCACATGTTAAACACGCTTCCCTTAAAACAGATTCCGCGCCTCCTCTCAGACGGTCTGTCTCCCAGGGTACAACAACCGGAACAGTATGTGTACTGCCGGAGATGGCACTCGCGCTTGAGATTACACCGGGTATAAGTTGGTGTTCTTTATATTGTAGGAAAATACTGAGTTGTATAAAAAGACAATTTAGAGAATACTCTTCTCTAAATTTCTATGGAACAAACGTTCTTTCATGTGTGTGTATTTCTCCATCTTTTCGATGATCTCTAGAATGACCCAACATTCTCTTCTTATAACCACACACATAAAGAAGCCATTAAACCGTGTTTATTATCGTCATGAATTAGACAATTAATTCTATAATAAACAAGGTTTAATATCATTTTAATGAATTTAAGTGGTAGTCAAAGCTTTCTTGTAACTGACGGAGACTGGGTTGACTGAGTGTGACCCGCCCGCAAGCAGGCCGCGTGCTCCGCAGTCTTCGCGCCACACGTGAGACCACATGTTGCGCCATGTACCATCCGCCATGACTAATGACATTCCCCCAAGGAGCGCGCATATCAACGGGATACCTCACGCCATCCTTGGGTGCCCCATAAGCAAACCCACACATAAGGACCTCGTGCGCATACTGCGCTTCCGCCGTAGCCAATGACAGACGCATAACGAACTTGTGCTATGAGCCTACGCCATCCAAGGTGCGCCATAAGCGGACCCGCCATGTATCTGACCACACGCTCATGGGCAAAAATACAAAAGCGGTGTACGAAGTTCAAAGTGCACCACATTTGGCCTATAGCTCATGTTATGCGCGCATATGAGATGTGGAGTCGCACGCCACACGGATGCCACTACGCATACCAGGACGCCACCTGGTCATGCGCTATCCATACTCGCGCGCATATGTGCGGGTGCAGCGCACCCTATGGTCCCACTAGTGTTTGCCTTTAAGGAAACAATATACAAGGAGTGCTCCTCCTTATAAACCACTTTAAGTTTTGTCATCCCACCTATGTGGGACAAGTTGACAAAACTAATCCATTTTATTCATCTTTGTTTGTTCCAAACATACAACTTCAAGCTTCGATATCTCATTCATCTTAGCTCTATTTGGACATAGTTTGAACACAAACCATAAATAATTATTTATACAACACATATATAAATATTATTGATGTCCAAAATATTTAGTGTAAAACTCATTTTCACTAAAATTTCCAACAATCCCCCACATGAATGGAGATCGATTAAAACACACAAAATTCCCCGATGAAAACTCGACAGTCGAGTATTGCAGGATAGGTAGGTTTTGCCTTTGAACCTTCCTTTGTGAAGCATACTTAGTCTACTAGGGTTTTGTAGACGTGATGTCCTTGAACAACCCCCCATTTGTGTAAACGACAATATACATTCACACAATACTTTCCCTAGTCGGGCCATCCCCTCACTATCGTGTCCTATAATGGTCATGGAGCACTTTCCTGGTTCTGCGGGAGCTCTAGGAATTATGCCCTAATTCCATTCGAAGCGACCACACTTCTCTCCAACATAGGTGATTTCCCTTTAAATCATTAAAAGCATTATGGTTTACTATGATTTACACAAATCATAAAACCACATATTATGCTTAACCTCACAACAATGTCACTGAATATTATAGGAATGGACTAGGACGTATTTAAACACCCTTTTATAGTTTTAGGGGGATATATGAAACATATAAACTAGCTTATATATAAACATATATATTAGCTACGCCCCCACAGTGACTACCCTTCGGTTCATGATTAAGTTGGCATATTGAACCTAGATCTTGGGATCTCCAGTCAACTAGGTTAGGTTTCCCTCATGTCCCTTTTTCCATGGCTTTAGTCCCATTCCACAACCTGATCTCTTATCAACCCACTGGTTGTTGGATCCAAAATTATCTTTGACTTCACTAAGTCACCAACGACAATTTAAATTGAGATCAGTTGTTCTTACGTGTTCTTGACTCGCTAGTCACTTTTGCCTTTTAGTCAATTCATAAGACTTATAACTCGTGATCTCAACCTGGATCCAGTTATGTACCTTGTCTTAGAATGACATGAAACTCAATTCATGGCTGAACACATTTTCACCATGCCTTTGGTGTGTCATGACTGACATCTTCCTAGATTTTGAATCTAACCAATTGGCATTCAAGTCCAATCTACTCGATTGACTCCATATAACCATTGTGTACTCCACTTGGTCATGCGTTTGCAATATATGCAAGTCACCCCCACATTTATGTGTAACTGGATAGCATCCAAATGGGGTGATGAAAGGTTCTCCCTTTCATTTCGAGTTTGAGAAAACTTCTTAGCTACTATTTCCACATTCAAATGCAAGTCACCCCCACATTTAAGTGTAATTGGATAACATCCAAATGGGGTGATGAAAGGTTCTCCCTTTCATTTCGAGTTTGAGAAAACTTCTCAACTACCATTTCCTCATACCCTAAAGGGTTTGTTTCTTAAATGGTTCCTCCCCCCACATTGCTTGCATTTTAATGAAGTTATATTTATAGTTTTGTTTAGCACAAAATTCGTTCTTGTGTCATCACATATTTTGAATGTTTAACGTTAATTTAATCTCCGTCGAGCATATAAATTAACAAGTATTAGTCTAGCATGCTTTAGACCACAATACTCTAGCATGTGAACAGAAGATGCATCATTCTGAATCTTCACAGCCTTAAGAGATAACGCACTATCTCTTTCGAACATTCGTTTCTTAGTTTAGACACAATAATGAAATTTATTTCACCATTCCAAAACCATCGGTTTTTAGGAAGGCCTCAAAACCATAGTTAACTCCATCCATTAGGATCATAACTCGTTTGCCTTTTTATCTCCAAGGCTTCACCATTGACTTCCTAAAGACTTAAACATAAGTCTTAATCCAAGTCACTTTGATGAAAAATCTTTGTATAAAATCACTTGAGTCTTGAGATATAGCCAATTAGATTGACTCTCAACAACAAAGCATTCACGTATGCCTATAGTGATATATACATTTACATTGTTGTTTCATTAATACCATGTATTGGGATACTCTCCCAAATTGAGGACCAAGCCTCCACATAGTTTAAACAACATTGATGGTGGTAGAAGCATCTACAAGTCCATCACTATTGTAAATTTTCGTTAATAAATTTGCTAAATTTATTAAAATCATTTACAATGATAACATATATTTCTTTCATATGTTATATTCTTTGAAAACTTACATGTGCATTTCCATGTTGATGCTCTCAACATTAGATGACATATCTTGTTTTCATGCATTTCATCTCAAACCATGCACCACGTTTCTCACGAACTCGTTATACGTTTGATGTTTGATTTGTGACTTATTACATAAGTCATGATCACAACCCGCTCGTTGTGTCCGTGTAAATTAGTTTTTACACTTTGTATCAAAATGTGTATCATTTTGACAACTTATTAGTAATCTAAAAGAACGGATACACCTATGATATCTAAACATCAAATCTCCAAGTGTTATTATTTTTTAACACTTTAGAACGAAATAAGCGCAATTACCTCGTTCTGTCATGTTTTGAGGTACTCCCTCAATGGAACACGCATAACTTGTTTCGTCTTGAAACTCTAAACTTGAATAATCACAAGTTGTCCAAAATATAAAGTTGTTTACCATAAACTACTCGCAAGTAGTTGAGCAACTTATTATATTTATAACAACATCGAGTTGTTTTCCCCCAAATAGTCTATCCGAGACTATTATATGGTTGAAGACGTTATATTTCTCGTGGAAGTATCGAATCACTTATACTTTGCAAAGACATGTTTTATTCGTTCAAAACATTTCTCGTTTTGCCAAGTGTTTTAATATTAAACTATATATTTACGTTTTGATTACAAATCAAGACAATAAACCTTATAATAGTTTAATAAATAAAACAATTTCAAACTCGCTCGTTTGAAAATAAAACGAATACACATCGTTTTAATAAATGGTTTATCATATTCAAACCATTTCTAACCGCTGTTAGATAATAACGATTATCAATCGTTAAAATGAGTGGTTTGTATGATAACCAATTCTAATATGCTAATTAGAATTTAAATGTTGAACAAACATTCAAAATATTCGGTTTTTATAAAGTAAACCGCTTCTAACGCGCTCGTTAGAAATAAAAAAGAATACAAATATTTACTTTTGGTTTAAATGAACATTTTCTAACACGCTCGTTAGAAATAAATATAAACCTTTTCTAACACGCTCGTTAGAAAATATATATAAACGATTACAAATCATCTTAAATAGTTTATCATAGTTAACCTGGTTCTAACCCGCTCGTTAGAAATTAACGATTGCAAATCGTTAAAATAGTTGGTTATAAGATAAACTAATTCTAATACGCCCATTAGAAAATTAGACGATTATTTATAGCCATAAGCCGTTTTTGGTTTATATAAAATAAACGTTTTCTAACCCGCTTGTTAGAAATAGACAATTGACAAAGTCGTTAAATCGTTTCTAACACGCTCGTTAGAAAATAAACAACTATCAAACTCTTTAAATCGTTTCTAACACGCTCGTTAGAAATAATCGATTACAAAATTTGTTTCGAAGTTTATAAAAAAATATAAACTATTTCTAATACGCTCATTAGAAATAAACAAACAAAAATCGTTTAAATGTATGTGGAAAAATCCGTTTCTAACTCGCTCATTAGAAATTTAATAGTTTAGACGAAACCGTTACAAGGTTTATTGTCCAAAATAATTATCTCCAACACGCTCGTCGGTAATTATTTGAAATAATAATATTTTCTAACATGCTCGTTAGAAAATCTAAACGTATATTTTCTAGCACGCTCGTTAGAAAATCTAATCGTCTTTTAACAAGTTAGTTTTACACAATCATCGTATCTAACACGCTCATTAGATATAAAAGATGATATTAAAACTTATCATTCTATACAATTCTAACACGCTCGTTAGAGATATAAAAAGTTTTAATGTCGTTATTCTTTCAACAGCGTTTCTAACACGCTCGTTAGAAGATATTAAAACTAGTTGTTTTATAAAATAACTATTTTCTAATATGCTAATTAGAAAATAAATATATTTCAAGACTTTTAAAACCAACATTAAACTCTCAATTATGGTTACTAAAAGCTTAAAATAAATTAAACGTTACAAACATTTAATTTGAAAGAGGTTATAAAATAAAATTTTCTAATACGCTCATTAGAAAATTTAGTATTTCAAAAACCTATTGAAATACATATTATTATGTATATGTTCGGTTTTATCTAAACACGAACAAAAACCATGAACTCCAAAACTTGAATCAAAAAATCGTTTTGCAACCCGGTATTCGGATTAAAGACTGTACTCCAATCATAAAATTAATCCGACTCATTGTACTAAATAAATATTTCCCAAAAAATATTTTCAAGATTTTAACAAAAATCTCATTAAATATTTTAACTTTCGTGAACCTAAATCCTCGTAGAGAAGGGATTTCAGATTGTAGCAACAATCTTCACGAAAGTTTGTTTTAAGATTGTAGGAACTAGGTTCACTTTTTATTAAAATATTAATAAAAATAATAAATAATAACGAGACTCTCGTTATTTGTGGGAAATTCGACTAGTACAATACCGGTTACAAAAAATAAATAAAGAAATATAAAATACAATTTAATTGTACCAATCTTGATTCAAGCCAGCATCTTTGGAAGAACTTCTACCGCACCCTTTAGTAAACCTCCGCTGCAAGAATGAACAAACTGTCGTTGAAGATTTTTGGTTGAGGCACGTGTTAAACACGCTTCCCTTAAAACAGATTCCGCGCCTCCTCTCAGACGGTCTGTCTCCCAGGGTACAACAACCGGAACAGTATGTGTACTGCCGGAGATGGCACTCGCGCCTGAGATTACACCGGGTATAAGTTGGTGTTCTTTATATTGTAGGAAAATACTGAGTTGTATAAAAAGACAATTTAGAGAATACTCTTCTCTAAATTTCTATGGAACAAACGTTCTTTCATGTGTGTGTATTTCTCCATCTTTTCGATGATCTCTAGAATGACCCAACATTCTCTTCTTATAACCACACACATCATCATCATCATCATCATCATACTCAGTAAATCCCACCAATAGCAAAGCTAAGGTAGGGTCTGAGGAGGGTAAGATGTAGACAGCCTTACCTCTACCCGTTAGGAATAGAGAGGCTGCTTCCAGTGAGACCCCCGGCTCGATAGTAGTTTCGCATCAAGCCTTGGACATAAGGCACATAACACTCAGCAATTAAGACAAAGGCCGATTAGTGCATGTACCCCCTTATCTTTGGCTATTAATGCCACCACATGATGCATGATTAACCATTCCCCTGTTTTAACGTTATTTTCACGAAATTAGTAAAATAACGATAAAATTAGTGCACTTTCACTTTTGCCCCCCGAGCGCCCACACATATATACATTATATGCGCATACCGCCAGCGGGGCATTTATAACCACACACATAAAGAAGCCATTAAACCGTGTTTATTATCGTCATGAATTAGACAATTAATTCTATAATAAACAAGGTTTAATATCATTTTAATGAATTTAAGTGGTAGTCAAAGCTTTCTTGTAACTGACGGAGACTGGGTTGACTGAGTGTAACCCGCCCGCAAGCAGGCCGCGTGCTCCGCAGTCTTCGCGCCACACGTGAGACACCCACCACATGTTGCGCCATGTACCATCCGCCATGACTAATGACATTCCCCCAAGGAGCGCGCAAATCAACGGGATACCTCACGCCATCCTTGGGTGCCCCATAAGCAAACCCACACATAAGGACCTCGTGCGCATACTACGCTTCCGTCGTAGCCAATGACAGACGCATAACGAACTTGTGCTATGAGCCTACGCCATCCAAGGTGCGCCATAAGCGGACCCGCCATGTATCTGACCACACGCTCATGGGCAAAAATACAAAAGCGGTGTACGAAGTTCAAAGTGCACCACATTTGGCCTATAGCTCATGTTATGCGCGCATATGAGATGTGGAGTCGCGTGCCACACGGATGCCACTACGCATACCAGGACGCCACCTGGTCATGCGCTATCCATACTCGCGCGCATATGTGCGGGTGCAGCGCACCCTATGGTCCCACTAGTGTTTGCCTTTAAGGAAACAATATACAAGGAGTGCTCCTCCTTATAAACCACTTTAAGTTTTGTCATCCCACCTATGTGGGACAAGTTGACAAAACTAATCCATTTTATTAATCTTTGTTTGTTCCAAACATACAACTTCAAGCTTCGATATCTCATTCATCTTAGCTCTATTTGGACATAGTTTGAACACAAACCATAAATAATTATTTATACGACACATATATAAATATTATTGATGTCCAAAATATTTAGTGAAAAACTCATTTTCACTAAAATTTCCAACATAAATATTACGGATACCTAAACGTACTTTTCTCAAAGTTCTTAGATAAAGTGTGAAGAAAATTAAACTTTTCGGTCGCAAATAAATTACTAAAATCTTAGTAAACTCATAATCATAGTTTTTTTTTTTGGAAGGCAACTCATAATCATAGTTGAAAAAGAAAATAATAATTAACAAAGTGGTCGTTATATTCGTTCCCAAATAGTCCCCGCTCACAAAAATGAGATTACCCATAGAGGCTTTTACGCTGCAAATTTATCTTAGCTAAATCAATCGATTGGGACCAAATTTGCATGCGGTGGCAAATAGCCAAATTTCTAGTTGTGGCCAAAATATGAAGTTTTGACCAAACTTGCTAATATTAAAAGCCGACTAGTTTGACCGAACTTGCTATATATTAAATGCCGACTAGTGATTAGCAGTTGTATCTAATTTAAATTATAATAAAAGATTTTAATTAATGTTATGTGACAACACCTTCTTCTTCCAATAATTTTATTGTTAATGTTATTTATTTTAAATATTACAAAAAATAACGGATCGTTATATGCTAATAGATAATTATTTAATTTTAATTATTTATATGGATAAACCATATAGAATAACTAATAACTCATTATACCATTTAATTTCTCCAATTAGAATGCTGAATTAACGTTTTGTTTTACATGTTAAAGATAAAGAAATTATCAAATATTGTTAATAATAATAAGAAATAACTTTATAATCGTATTGTAATTTTTTAACATAAACCCTTATATTATCAACTAATTACATATTTACATCCAATAAAATTTTAATATATAATAAGTATATATCAAGTAACATCAAATCGTCCTATCTTATCTTTTAATGAACAATTTCAAATAATAGAAAGTGGTAATACCTATCCTCCCTCAAATAACTTTGTTGTTTAACTTATTTATTTTGAACATATAATTTTATATTTATTTTTGGTTATAAATTTTATCACAACTCTATTGATATGTTTTAGTTAATTTATGTTTATAATTATAAAAGTATTTATGTACGCTAAGTTTAGAAATTGTTTTTTTAAGGAGTAACTGCTTTTGTCTTTTTATACATGTAATTAGTTATTGGAATTTCGTGTCATTGCAACGTTTATAACAGGTTAAGAGCTAATGCTTATAAGTGTTTATCAAGTTTTGGAACAACCTTTATTTTTTAAAGAATCTCTCAGTCTCTCGGCCTCTGAGTTTGACACAGGTCTCTTGTCAACAAATAACCAAGTACAAGCTCATATCTTTTGAAGCCCGAAAATACTTCAATTAATATGTTAATACTTTTATAAAATCTCGCCTCCTTTTTATAAGTTATACTTAAATACGAGAAAAACTGTATATATCAATATGTATAAGATATATGTAAATATAAACCTTATATAATTAATGTTTATATTTTGTTAAATGTCAACCGAATCATCTTAAAAAAAGTATATGTATTATTGTATATTATCCGCTTTATATCTATAATCTAGTAATCTATATACTATTAATTAGCAACATTTTTTTTATTAGGGTGTTATACTTTATGTCTTGGGGTTTTTTCAAAAAATACTTGATTTTTTACTTTTTATCTCAAAAGATTTTTATCATTTATAATTTTAACCCCATGAAATTTGTCTTTTTAAATTTTAACCTAAAACTTTTCATTATTTCAAATTTAATCTCACAACTTTTTTACTTTCAACTTTGGTACTTTATACTTTTCATGTTTCGCAAATTTTCGTTTTACGTTTCGTACTAAATTTTGCAAGTTAACACGCCCCAACGTGGTGTGATTCCACGTTTTTACGTTTTGTTCAAAATTTTGTGAGTTAACATGACGCAACGTGCACATGTGGTTCAATGTTTTATATCTATTTTTGCAAGTAAACACAGTGCAATGCGCTGGTCCTAGATCGATTTAGTGTTAGTGGTCGTTGGCGGTGGTGTGGCCTTGGTGCTATTTGGCACGATTTTACAGTACCACTGTACATTTGTTTTCTCCTTTGATTGCTACATCAAGTGCGGGTATCGTACCAGTACTGTAACAAATGAAACCAATATCAACCAACCCGAGTTAGTCGAATAACATCAATATCTAAATTGGTATTATCAAAAACGATACCAGTATTGGTTCTTTTCAATCCACTTTATTTTTTCTAAGGGGTTGCTTTCATTTGTGATAGTGAGCGCATGTACGATAACCAATTGAATCGAAATCGACCAAGTTCCCATCGTGTCGTAATCGGTTGAATAGTGTTGAAAATAGAATCATTTTAAAAATATATTTTTTATATCGTATACTATAATAAGTGCCAATATCATACTATCGTGACAAACACACCGATTACGACCAAACAAAATTGGTATCGGTGTTGGTATTATAAAAAATGTTACTAATATTCGTTTTTTATGTAAAACACATGAAGATATTTTTTTGTATATCACGACTATTTTTTTTTCTATTTATGTTGTTATACAGAGTGTCAATATTGTAATGAATCGAATCGATACTGATTGAATTCTCAGGGCAACACTCACTAGAAATTCTACTAGTTCTTTGTTACATGTGGCAACCAAACTATTTATTAAAAAAATTCTTAATCATGTACTTTGATTTTTCTTTTTAACTATCTTTTTATTCATTACTTTATTAAAAAAATCTAAAAACGAAGTTGTAATTTATTTAATTTTCTATAATCCTATATAAGTTTTATTAAAAACAAAGTTTATTTAAAATAAAATATCTTTTGTTATTGTAAACTATATCGAGTACCAGTAACATTTGAACTGCTCTGATACCGATACCGATCGAACAACTTCAGTACCAGTAACAATATTTATTTTTATGCTTATCGGTTTATGGTTTTGATAATATTTTGTTTATCATTGAATTTGATATTTCTCTAATAGCTTAAATTTTAATGAAATTGAACTAAGTTATATTAACAATAAAATATTTTCATGGAACCGATCGGTTTCAGTACTTTACTTCTTTTTCTACACCTGGTGGCAAACTGGTACGTACTTAAATAATCGGTATGTGTTTTGATTTTTTGTTTTACTTATTTCCGGTTTTGGCATTTTTCGTTATCAGTACCAAATATCTTTTTTGTTATGTTTTGGTTATACTATACTGAGTATCGGTACCATAATAAACCACACTGAAATCCTGCACTGATATCGACCAATGTTGTAAAACAATGTCTTGAGGGTCGAGTATTTCCCGAGTAATCGCTACAAGGTAGGCTAGTGAGTCGACTTTCTTCAACTCCGTTTAATTACTCAACCTCGGCCAGAATCGGATCTTAGATGTCAACTCGGGCCGCTTTTGACTTAAAAAAAATAAAGCATAATTCATGTATCTATTATACTAAAGAGTGAATATTAGTTTTTGAAGTACTTTACTATTTGAACATTTATTTTTTTATTTATACTGATATTTACGTAGTTTGTTATAAATATTAGTAAACTTATGATATTTGACATATATATAATTTCTCGAAAACTAATTCTTTATAATTTAACATGTTCGAGTACTCTACGCCTAGGCCGGGTACTCTTAAATTACCTGTCGACCAACTAGGGAACGCCTAATGACTTTTGCAACCATGATATCGACCGAACGTCAGTACCGGTATTCAATTTTATGGTTTTCCATCGATTTAAAACGCGTGTATGAGATAATTAATATAGACTTTTTTATTTTATTTTGTAATACGTACATGTTTCTCGCTACATCGATTGCACAGAGGAATTTCTACTAGTTTTCTATCAATTTACGTAACACTTTTAGCACCTCGTTTTCTTTTTAAGGTATGTGAAAATTCCCATTCATAATCAATCAACAAACCATTCTTTATACACAAACAAATATGGATAGCGATTTTGGCTTATTAATCTGCACCACTTGTTTAATGGTGCTTTTGCACTTTCGAAATTTTGTGGTATCCAATAAACCACAAGTCCCATGTTATTTTATATTTGGTGACTCCCTTTTTGATGCCGGTAACAACAATCAACTTGATACTAAGTGGAAAGCAAATTATCCACCTTATGGAATCGATTTTCCTAAAGGTCATACAGGCAGGTTCACCAATGGTCGAACCACTGCTGATATCATTGGTATGTCTCTGTTGGGTTTACTTATTTTTACATTAATTGTGATGAGACAAGTGCTACTAATATAAGGAAAAATGCCACTGTATATGTATTTTAATGACAATTTTGAAAAGAAAATAAAAAGAGACTTAACTTCTTACCTACAACTTAAAAGAAAGTATTGTTGAAAAGTATTATCATACATAAATAATCTGTTCGCATAACCTTCTCATCTTTTTTCTCCTTCACATATCTTTAAACCATTGCGTACAAATACTTATGCATCCTAATATGTGAAATAAATAAATCTTCATGCCGGATGTGTAATAAGGTAAAGCACTAAAGCTAGTGCTTTGGGCCGCAAAGTTTTTGGGCTCATTAAAAAAAAAAATTTGAATACAAACCTTTGTTAAATGTATCTGAGACAGCGCATTAAAAGGCCCTTGGTGGCTTGGTTACCTAATCCGGTCAAAATCAAAACTTAAAGTGCTGCCGCATTCCAAAATTGCAGTAGTAAAATATGAAATTTAAGGTTCCATTCAATAATTCATCAAATCATGTTAACTAATCTATGAATTATCATTGTTTGATATGACAGTTTAATCTATGACATATTAGACTCGTTTATTTGTAGCAAGTTTGAACCATTTTGACTAGTTCATTTTTTACCTATGGCCCCAAATATATCGTTCTCCTTAGGACGCGAAGATGTTTTGCCCGCTTGTGTAAGATGGTTATGTAAACACCTAAACAACCTATTCTTCATCCTAATATATCTTATTAGCACTACATACACTTGTTTATTGTGGTTTTCGTGATTCTCTACTTAAAATTAATTTTCTCACATCCAAATATGTGTCCTAATGAGTTCTCTTGGTTCTCGTGTGCTTGTTGTAGGAAAATTTAGTTGTACGGAAAATATTGTCCAAATCGAGTACAAAATGAATTGTAATAATAGTATGAGATACATATTAAACAAAGATAAACGATTTCAATCCAGTGTTTTCGATAAGTTCTTTGACTATATCCTCGACAACAAAGATTGAACAAACTAAAAGATTAGTGTATTAACAAAATTCATGTTTGATAGTGGATCCTTAAAACAAATTTCTCGCCTCTTTATCTTTAAGATAAATACGTTTGTCTCCAAGGGTATAACAACCAGGGCATTAGTTGCACTACTAGAAAACTAGTTTTTCCGACCGCAATTTTGGTCGCAAACCGGTCGCAATTGCCCTGTTGCGACCGTTTTCCGACAGGAACTACAATCGGAAAAACACCCGTCGCAATTGCTCTATTCCGACTAAGTTGCGACTGCTGCTATCTTTTGCGACCCGGGGTTTGCGACTTTAATAATGGTCACAAATATTGCGACTGTTCCTAGTTTTGTGGGACTTCGGTTGCGACGGTCTTGACGCGACCGTATTCCGACCGCATGCCTTTTACAAACTGCGATCGTTTTCCGACCATATGTCTTTTACAAACTGCGACCGTTTTCCGACCGCCTGCCTTTTCAAAAATTGCGACCATTTTTGCGGTCGCAATTTCTATTTATTTTTTAAAAATTATTTTTATCCATTTTCTATTTTAACCTGCATATAATGTCAATTTTTAATTTTACATATTATCAAATTTTCACAATTATATAAAACATCCCACTTGAAACATCAAATACCAAAGTTATCATAACAAAATACATATTCAAAACAAAGTGTTTATACGTTTTGAAACCTAAGTCGATGATTATACGTTTTGAAACCTAGCTTTTAGCATCGCTTCAATGTTTGCCATCCTTTCATTCATAGCCTCTTTCTCCGCCTTATCTCTCTTTTTCCACCACCAATCCCGCAATAATCACGTTCAACCTTTCGATCTAATAAAACCAATGCAAAGTGAAATATTAATGGCCAACATTGTCACAATTTATACAATTTATGAAACTTATTAGCTACTTATACAATTATAGAATAAAGAGAAAAAATCAGTTTGACTTCTAAGGTCAAATAGCCTGTTTTCAATAATATACATACAAAAGTTAACATATTATTGACTGAGAAGTGGTTGCATGAAAAAATAATGTCAATATTTGAGTTTAAACATGTTTGAACCAAACAACTTAAAAGAATAAGCATACCTCTTGGTCTTGTTTGCCATGATGCTCAATGTTAAAATCATTCTTAAGATTGCTTAACCCATATACTTTACCTCTCTTCTTTCCCCCGGAAGCTCGGTACCACAATTCTTTGTCAAGTTCTCGGTGTTGGCTACTTTCCTCCCCATACTTCTCCAAAAGATATCCCTCATATTTTAACTACAAATACAACCTAATTTAACATACTTTGTAGTACCGAACCAATAATATAGATACAATAAAATTGTTATGTAATTTTTTATTATTTATAAAAAAAACACCAGATTTTTGAAATTATAACAAAATACTTAATTATAATCTTAATTTAAAAGTGGGCATAAAACTAGTCGGCTGGACCAACCGACCCACGAACCAGAAAAAAGAAACGGTGGTGGAATTTTAAGCACATGCATCATGTACTGCAGTTCCATGAATTTAAAAGTGGGCGTACCTTGATTGATCGATTGGTTTTCAGTTCCATGAATTAACTTATTTACTTTGAATTTTAAGCACATGCATCATGTACAGCAGTGTTTATTGGTTCTTTAAATTGATTATGCTGGTTTTTAAATGTTTTATTTAAAATCAGCATTGTTATGACATTATGATAGTTATTAATAAAGCTTATTTAATTTCTAGCTATATCTTAGTCAAAGATTTCCTGTTAAATTAAGGTAAAGATGCTTGGCTTCTCATCAGGTATATCTTGGGTTTAACCGTTAACCAAACCGAACAGGTTCGTGGGTCGGTTGGTCCAGCCGACTAGTTTTATGGTTTGAAGCCAGTTTTAGGGAATCTAGTTTGAAGCCAACCCGAGCCTCGATACCAGTTTGAACCCACTCAAACCGAGCCTGAACCAGTTAAAACATGGCTTCAAATCGGTCAAACCCGACTATTTCACCTTACAAAACAAATTGGAACCCGAATCACATTCAGTAAATCAGGTTTCACTTTCTTTGACCAAACCCACCCCGGTTTCAACCTAGACCAGTTTAGGCCAAAACCCCAATTTTTTCACTAGAAAGTTTCTAGTTAATTTTACAATTGTTAATTTATCCTTAGACAGTAGTTATAACTGTTGGAATATTCGTTTGGCATCAAATGTTTTTTATTATTAAAACACTACTATAAGTGAAATTATGTAATGAGGTGATTATAACACTGAGTATAAGGATGTCAAATGTTTGATGTATACAACTAATTTAAATATGAACAAAACCCTACATTAAGTAAGAAACTTACCAAAGTCTCATGTGCCCTATCGTCAACCCATGCTCCTTTTTTTTCTTGTACATTCCCTTCTAATTCAACGCCCTCCAAATCAACGTCCTCCAAATCAACGTTCTCAACTACCGAACTGCTACAATCAAGATCATTATCAAACGGCCTACTTCCTTTTCTGAGATGTGTTTGTTTCCACATCTCTGAGTGTGACGGTTCACGCCCAATTATCTCAGCCTACAAAGTTAGTATTCATAAGTTAACAAATAATGGTATATATATCGGTTAAAGATAATGATTAACAACGTTTACCACTTTTCTTTTGGCAGTCACATAGGTTTGTGACCCGAGGGTATGTTTGCCCCCTTTTGATTCAGTTCTGATTTTTTTTGTTTCTTTTAGACTTTGCTTTCCATTCGGGTGTGTTCCACTACTTCGATCAACACCTTGGCCACGACCCTTGCTGATATTTGTCGTAGTACGTCCCATGATATCTACAATAAAAAGCCAAGTGTGAGATTCAGCAAATATGATTTGTTGATTTTGATTTTTAGGAATTAGTTATTTCTTGTCAACATACCTTGTTGCTACCCTGTTCTCTTATTTTTGACCAAAGCAACCTCAACTTGTCCATGTTCGTCAAAAGCATGCCAGATTTAACAGAAAACAAATAAAAAATTAAGAATTTGCATGATTACTAACAGAAAACAAATAAAAAAAGAACTTAAATATGAAAAACTTACATCCTCTTTAGTGACGGTCTTTGGAACAGAACTAACAGAAAGTTTGGTAACACTGCCTCCAGATAGTTTTTTCTTCGCAAAACTGCCTCCACCATATTGATTTGTGAAGTTTATCAATTTCATCATTTCCCGCATTGGGTTACACATTCCGTCAATTAACGATTAACAAGAATAAAGCTCATAACTAACTAACATACTTATGATAAAATCTTACTATTATAGCACAAATCACTTACACGTTAATAGGCAATTAAAAAGAACTCTAATTACACGCTTACATACCTTGTTGCTGCACTGTTCTCTTGTTGTTGCCCAGTTCTCTTGTTGCTGCCATGTTCTTTTCAGTGACCACACCTTGCCCCCTGCCGCCTCCTGCCACAAACGATTACATAAAAGTACTAGTTAGTAATATGCTAAATACAAAGAAAACAGTTTAAGGCTGATGATCATATTGGCTATTATATAGCATAATACATGATAGCACGGTTCATGCTGCTGATCAATGACAGACATTTTAGCATAATACAAAGACAAAAGCATCGTTGTAAAAGTCCCGCCTAGGCTCCGAGTACTCGCTACAAGGTAGGCTGCCGAGGCACGAGTACTCTTCTCCCAGGCCAATTACTCCCCGAGTAATCTCCGCCTAAGCCGAGTACTTCCCGAATCCGACTAGGGAGCGCCTAGCGACTTTTGCAACCATGGACAAAAGTAGGACAACTCAAGATCATAATTGGACCAAGCTTAATTGGCCACAACAGGATAAAACATTTGAATTGATGTCTATGAGGAATCAATATACAGTAAACAATATCATTAGTCTAGTATATAACCATGTTCTTCCTATATATAAATGCTAGTTTAACTATACAGCATATTTGATGTCGTACAAATTGCATTGACATGGGCAGAAATGAAATGTCTAAACATATAAAACCTTAATCAAACGCATATTGATTGCCACACTAGTTAAAAAATAATTTTGAAGATTGAAGAGAGCTGAACGGAGCCTTGTTCATGTTTGTTCATTCAACATTGACGTGTTCACAAACACACTCTTGTCCTATAACCTTAATAAAAATGTAAAATCATTCTTAATCCCAAACATAAGAGATAATCACCTTGTTAAGATTTTGATATAAAATAGTCATAAACATAATTATCCTAAACAAAGACACAAGTTAAGACATAATTAGCGTAAACTGATTACCACACCTTAGGGAAAAATATACAGATTAAGGTTCAAGGAAGAAATTAGGGCAAAATTAGGGAGAATAAGAGACCACACCTTGCCCTCTGCCACCTCCTGCCACAAAACCACGACATCTGCCGGCATCTGTTGTACTACGTGCCATGATACTACAAAAAATAGAATCAAATTAACCTTCAAATACCTTAGATCCGTGAAACGACGTAAAATCGAGAACAACTTCAATGTACCAGCAAAAGTGTGACAGAAATTGGTTAGAGGAACGATTAAAGAGTCGTCGATCTAGGTTTTATGCAGAACAACCGGTGAATCTTCGGTGACGCGGAGGAACGATTGGGGAATCGCCCATTCGCCTATCTAGGGTTTTGAGAGTGAGAGAGAGATTGAGGGAATTAGGAGCGGGATATGAAAATTTTAAAGGGATTATTATATTTTAAAGGAATTAGGCCCGTACCAAATAACTTATAAAATCCCACATTGTTTTTAGTCATATCTGAACTTTATAAAATAGAAATATTCTTTAAGGAACAGGTAATTTGATTTATTAAGCAAATGAACAAGTTTTTGAAAGAAAAAAGGGATCTTTAATTTTTGTAAAAATGATTCCTTACATTTTAAGTAAATTAAGCAAATGAACGGTTTGTGGACGTTGTGGCTACAGCACTAATTATTAAAAAGTAAATCCGTATTTAAGTGCAAGTTATTTCATCACTAATTACAGAATTTGAGTTTGAAAATATCATAACGAATTGATATCGTAACAAACCAAACAGTCGCGCGGAGAATTCATCAGTAATAATAATCTTAGCATAGTTAATGAATAGGTGAAGTGATAAAGATGTATTTAAGGATTTCCTGTCAATATTGAGAGTTTACTATTTGGTACACAATAGTAAACTTCTACCAGATTCAAATTAGTTAGTTACATGGACCTGTTTGACTTAGTTACATGGACCTGTTTGATACACAATATCCATATTCAAATTTCTCATAATCTTCTACCAGCTTCGTTTATGCACGTCCGACAATCGGCTGGCTCAACGTCGCCTCTACATAGCCCAACAGACTGGTTATAAACTTCTTTACAAGGGAAGTGTTCGTAAGATTTAATGATTGGATGTTTGTGTTTCGCTTTGGGTTCCTCGTGCCTCCAAAAGTATACTTGTGAATCTTCGCTAGCACTGATTATGTATTTCCCATCGGGACTAAAATCAGCTGAAAATTGGCTGTTAATGTTCTTGTAACCTGTGACAAATCAATAGTCAGTAGTCCACGTTGACTTTTAAAGTCAAATTCATGTTAAAACTCATCTGGTTTGACCTGAAAGTCAAACCATGCATACCTTTGTATTTCTGAACGAGTTTTGTTCCGTCTAAGATCCTAACCCTCGAATCGGCTGATGTCACGAGTACTTCAGATGGGTTCGATGTGGAAAACTGCAAGTCAACATGATTTATTAGTTTGACGTTAACGAATCGATCAGGTAAAGTTAAGTGTAAGGGCATATCAGTACCTGAAAACCGGTTATCTTTTTAGGCTGTGGCTTCTTTTTAGCTTGCAATCTAAGATTGAAAATAAACTAAGAGGCGCAGATGAGGGTAGTCGACTAGTCGCATATGAAAGATTAACAGATCTGCAGATCTGTTTTGATTGACGCTTCTAAACTTATGGCTATATGCAGTTTTAACCCAGAACTTATGACTATTTGCAGTTTTTACCCTTTTTTCTTTTTCTATTTTTTCTTGTATCCGCAACCGCTTTAAACGGTCGCAACTTTTGTTTTTTATATATTTCTCGTATTTGTGACCGTTTTATACGGTCGCAACTTTCGTTTTTTTGTTTTTTTTATTTGCGATTGCTTTAAACGGTCGTAAATTTTGCTATTTTTTTATTTTTCTCGTATTTGCGACTGTTTTCCGACCACAAAAATACGGTCACAAAATTTGCGACCGTTTTGCAATCGAATCTGGATTGGTCGTTAATTTTGCGATTGTTTTGGTTTTAGTCACAGATCGGTCGCTAATTTTGCGACCGTCTTATGTTAGTCGCAAAATTTGGTCAGAATTGCCTAGTTTTCTAGTAGTGTTGTATTGTCGGAAATGAGCTTGCAGGTAGGGCCGTCTAAACCGCTCTGCTCGGTTCAATTTGTAAACGAGTCAAGCGTTAACAAAGATCCGCTCGGCTCGGTTCGGGTCGAAATATTATTTTTAATTAGTATACATATACATATATAAAGATGTATATACACGTATATACACCATATAAATTATACATATATATATACACACACCTATATATACGCACATACATATATACTTAAATATAAATTAAACTTATAGTTTTATAGATACCACTCTATTAGATTTTGGTCTACTAAATACAAATTTACAACTATATCTATACGTACTAGCCCAATTACGCCAATAAAAAAATAACATCAAATCTAAAAGTTAAACCCTAGACCACTAAACGACAGTCTGCTCATCGCCTCAATTTATCATGTTGTTACCCAAAGTTGATCGTCTCGAGCTGAGCCACCAGTAGTAACTAATCCATATGTACCGTTGATTCATTATCTTCAATGGATCCGGATTGTCCATCGTTACACCACGTTCTCACAACTACCCCCATTTATAATCACATTACATACCCTGCCCTTTGACGTGAACTTAGTTCAGAAGAGGTTGTTCCCCCTCCACAAGTCCTCATTGTTGGTAACCCCAGGAGAGGCGTTAAGCACTTGTTGGATAACTAAGGCCTCACCTCGATCAGGACCAACACACTCATCCCAGGAGTCGTGTCCAATCATGTTACACCTAAAATCCCAAACAACCCGCCCAGTAGAAAGACCAAATTATTGTATGATGCAAACAGAAGCACAAATAAATGGTAATCATAAACGTACCGGTTATCTTATTTCCACTAGAAGCTCCAAAGTCACATGATTTGACCAATAGTTTTCCGTATCAAATAATAATCATGTCCTAGAAAATAAACATAACCCTAATTCTTACTTAAATAACGATGGATCACAAATTTATGAAAATGAAATAAAATATTTATAAATACCGAAAAGATAATGCAAATTAAAAGATAGAACTAAATACTAGGGCTGTAAATGAACCGAACGAACACGAACAAGGCTTGTTCGTGTTCGTTCATTAAGGATATTATGTGTTCACGAACGGTTCATGAACACTTACCGAACGAGATTTTTTGTTCGTATTCGTTCATTAAGAAAATGAATGTGTTCATGAACGGCTCACGAACACAGATTAAATCGACGTAGTTCGATAAAACAAAGGGGAACGGTGGATTAACAAGGTGGAGGTAGGGTTTCCTATTTTATTTGTTTGGGTAATGAGATAAATAATAATTAAGGAATATAAAAAGTTTGGATAAATTAAATAAATGCTAAAAAAATATTTAACGAACTATATAAACAAACGAACATGAACGAATGTTCACGAACACATTACCGAACGTTAACGAACGCAATTGAACGAGCGAGACAGTTGTTCGTGTTCGTTCATTTAATTAATCGAACGAAATTTCTTGTTCATGTTCGTTCATTAACCAAACAAACGAACGTAAACAAACTTTCCGCCGAACGGTTCACGAACTGTTCGCTGAACGTTCGGTTCATTTATAGCCCTGCTAAATACTCTACCCTTGAATCAAGTTCCCTCCTCTCGACCCACCTTTCCGTCGGCACAACCTTCATCTCCCTCATATTTCTAACTTTGATAAAAAAAAAAAAAAATTGTAAGGCCTTAATTAAATTAGTATCTTACACACAAAGGTGATTTGGTAATTTTATATATTTTATCTTCTTTCCTTGGCACACATAACAAATCCAATCCAACATTTCATCAGAAGTCAAATACTTTGATTATCTTTTTTTCCCATTCATAAAAAATTGGTTTACATGACTGTATCCAACTAGGTTTATCATATTTGCATGTGGTTGATACTTATTGTAATATCATAGGTAATCAACTAGTTTTTTCCTGTCACGTTGCCGCGCCATCTTTTACATATTTGTTTTGCTTTTTCCGGTTAATTCATTGCAGTATTGGTATCAAGCGCTGCTTCGCCATCTTTTACATATTTGTTTTGCTTTTTCCAGTCATCATTGCAGTATTGGTATCACACATGCATTCAGTTTAACCATTACTTTAGAGCAATCAAACAAAAACCATAAGCCAATAACCCAATAAAGATTAATGGAAGTGAGAGCATGCACATTCAAACGCATGGAAATAGTAACAGTCTTCTTCTTTCTAGAAATTATCCAATAAAACATCTTGATTCCCACATATATAAATTCCCAAAACTTAAGTGGACCAAATATCAAAATCTGACATAAACCCATAAAAATCAAAACAACTTTTTTTTTTTTTTTTTGTCTATAATGATGGATCTTCAAATAAATGAATAATGAAAAACAACTCACATGACAAAAACATTTAAAAGTGGAAAGCAAAAAAAAAAAAAAAAAATAGAATCCTGAAAGAATGCAAAAGAAGCTATAGGAAAAAATAACTTTACAAAAGTGTGAAGAAAATAAAATAAAAAAACTAACTTAAAATAAAAAAAAGGTTATTATTGTTTATTATGAATCACTTCTGAATTAAAGAAATAAAAAAAAATTCCTTAGAAAGGGGTAAGTAGGATTCGAATCCGCGTATATTGGCTTAGAACCAGGGGCGGACCTACATTGAACGGGTCGGGGTACTCGGGCCCCAATGTTTTTTTAAAAATTAGTAGATTCGGTATATTAAATTTTATAAGGACCCCATAAATACAATTAGTTAGACAACATAAAAAGAAAATGAAAGCCGGTGGAGTGCTAAACCCATTTTTTTTTATCAACAAGAGGTCATGGGTTCAATCCTTGTATAGCCCGTTTTTTCTGTTTTTTTTAAATCTAATTCAAACATCGCTCTGACCCGACCCGACCCGAACGATGAACGGCATCCATTGATTGATGCTTCTAAAGCACTATTCCTTTTCATTGGGTTTGTCAATATATGTTTTTTTTTTTAACGGTGACTTTCTTTTTGAGTGACTCAATGTCATACCGCCTAATCGGCAGCCCTAGCCAAGTCTGCCCAGACTTACGTTGTCTTAACCGGGCCCGCGCTGGGTTGGCCAGACTTGGTTACGGCGTTCCCCCGGAAACCGTACTGCCTCCACACTAGAAGCCTCGCTGAAGTAACAACCGGATGAAAACCGGGGTGCGGCTCAGGATCGAACCCCCCTCGGTGGGTTTGTCACCATCATTGCCCAATATCCACCCAAATATGACACAAGTGGGAATTGAACTTGAATCTCCATTGGAAAACCCAAGTCTCCTACCACTAGGCCACAAGTGGGGGATATGGGTTTGCCAATATAGGTAATACTGATTTTCATTTTAATTGATATTTTTGTATATGAATTTATACATTTGATTGACATTAGCTCACATATGAACGAGCATTGTTCACATTCATATGAACGAGTCTTGGTTCACATGTAAAGAACGGTAGTTCACATGGTCAACTAAGAAACCCTGAGTTAAAAATAAAGGCAAAATGACCTAAATATAATGATAGTCATAAGTGTAATTATCGTTGAAAAAGGGTAGCTACGTAAGCACATAGCAGTGCTGAAAGGGGCGACAAATTGATCAATTATGTTAAACATATAGTACATTTTCCTAAACATAAGATGATCAATTATGTTAAACATATAGTACATTTTCCTCAACATAAGAATCAAGATTGTTATTCTTATTTGTAACTAGTATAAAACCCCGCGCATTGCGCGGGCGGCTTTGTTCATTACAACATTGATACGGTACCGGCATATGGTATAGTAACCGAAGAAGAATACCCGCAAAAATAAAGTTGTGATAAAAAGGATGTTGACACATATTCTATTCGATAAAAACTATATAAACATTAACAATTATGTTTTAGATTCAAATAGTAACGATGCAGATAAGAAAATTTATAAGGGAAAAAGTTCATGCAAATCCACGATATTTTTTTTTGAACGAAAAAAATCTTTTATTCTTGTCGTCTGTGGGACTTGAACTCAAGACATCCCCTCCTTCCAAGGTATTTAAAGATTTTGTCTTTGTCAATAGACCACCACCCCATTGTTCACGATATTTAACTTAAGGACCAATTTCCACAAATATACAAGTACAAATAATTGCGGATTAATGTCCTTTTGAATGGTTTTTTTTTTTTTGTCATTAACACCAAAATAATTTTGGTAATCAATATTAAATCCAATACTGTGTATTTTCAATTGAAAATTCATGTAAAAGAATTCTTAAATTGATGAGAGGAATTAAATGTAATACTTTAATTAAATATAAAGTAAAACTTTTATTTAAATAAATGTTTATTCTTTTTTTCCAGCAACAAATAAATCTACATTTTGTTAAACATTTTTGCAAATTTTTATTGTGCCTAATCTATCACTAAATTGTACAAATTGTATATTTTAAACTTACATAAACATCACGGGAAAGAAAATGAACATTAAATTATTTATTTATATATAAGTTACCTATTTTTACAGATGTTATTATTTTTCATTTAAATAATCAATATTTTATATGTAGTTGCTAATATAATTGTTTGGAGAGTAATGATAAAAGAAAAGCAACATTTATACAGCTGGAAAACAAACTTCCATTTCTCTCTAGAACTACTTTTTCTCTCCCAAATCATTTTTTTAGGAAATCCTTCTTTTCTTTTAGAGTAAATTACAAGTTTTGTCCTTTATGTTTGTCCCAAATTGCAGGCGCTGTCCTTTGTCTTTAAAATTGATGAGTTTTGTCCTTAATGTTTGCAAATCTTGCACGTTATGTCCTTTAGGCCAAACACAGTTAGATTTTTTGGTTAAAACTGATCATGTGCAAGGCACGTGAGGGCATTTTAGTCTTTTTACCTCATTTATTTAATTGTATTTAAAAAATAAAACAAAATAATTAAAAATATTATTATTATTTTAACTATATATATATATATATAACCTCCATCACCACCACCCTTCACAACCACCAGCACCCGCCACCGCCACCACCCTCCACCGCCACTACCACCCTCCACCTCCACCTCCTCTGCTCACTGCTACTTGCATCAAAAACCCCCAAAAATCAAATCTCTGAACAAACAAAAAATCCCAGAAGAAGTTTACAGATTTAACAGATATGCCCAAAAATCCAAAATATTTAACAACTTATCATTCACGATCAAGGGTAGGATAACAAGTATTCATTGATGTTTTTGGCTTCACTTTATCCAAAAAAAAAAAAAAAAGAGTCAAAAGAAAAAGGTGTACAAACCTGAATTCAATTCCAAATCAGATTCATCTTCTACTTTCACCTTCTTTTGCATACTCTCATACATCCTTCTCACCATTTTTATTCTCTATAATTCCCTGTCACATTTTCACAGTAGATATGATACGCTTGATCACAGCCATCACATAGAACGATCCGATCTTCTGAATAAACAAGAAATCCCCAAATCTCTGAACAAACAAAAAATCCCCAATCTCTGAACAAACAAAAAATCCCCAAATCTCTGAACAAACGAAGATCTGGGTCGATAAAAGTGGTTGTGGGAGGCAGATCGGGTCAGATCTGCTGGTGGAGTTAGATCTGCGGTGTCTAGATGTGGCGGTGGTTGCTGGCTGTGGCGGTGGTGTCTGGTTGTGGCGGTGGCGTCTGGATGTGGCGGTGGCGTCTGGATGTGGCGGTGGTTGTAGGATGTGGCGGCGGTGTCTGGATATGGCGGTGGCGGTGGCGTCTGGATGTGGCGGTGGTTGCTGGATGTGGCGGTGGTGTCTGGATGTGGCGGTGATGTCTGAATGTGGCGGCGGTTCTGGGTCAGAGGGTAGAAAGCGGTGGTACAAGGGGTGTTTGTGGGTGGTAGATGGTGGTGGTAGGTGGTGTTTTTAGAGAGAGAATGATATAGAGAGAGGTGAGGGAGAGTGACTGAGAATAAAGCTTATAAATATATATATAATATTTTTATTGAAAGGGTAAAAAGACAAATTTGCCCTTATATGGGGTCTATGTGACCAGATTTAACAAAAAAAGTTAACTGGGTTTGCCCTAAAGGACATAACGTGCAAGATTTGCAAACATTAAGGACAAAACTCATCAATTTTAAACACAAAGAACAGCGCCTGCAATTTGGGACATACATAAAGGACAAAACTTGTAATTTACTCTTTCTTTTAATTTTTGTTTTGAAATTTCTGATAATTATTTGTGGAGTTCCTGCTGTAATGGGGGTCATTATAGCGTCTTGCTATGGTGGCCCGTTTTGATTTCGTAATAAGATGTTTCGTTTCGCCGTTAAAAAATTAAATCCACATCACCGGAATCAGATCTCCGGTAACATGTTGTCAGGCTTCCCCGGCTGTCATCCAGATTACCTTACCACCAATGTCGCCCATATATCCATGCCAACTCTGCACAAAACGGTAACAGGTGGCCAGGCGGTCACCACTCTACACCACCACATGCATCAACCGCCGGCCGCCGCCGCCACACATCAGTCACCGAAATCGTTGCAAAGCACCACAACCCACAATCTGTCAGTCCCTATTCGCCCAACTTATCCACGCACCGGTCGACTTCTGTCACCAAAAGCCAGAATCGTACGTAAAGGCGGTGCTGGCTGGTCAAACTGACGGCGGAGGTGGTAGGGAAGCTGGTGGTTGTCGATGGTGAAGTCACTTCAGATCCATCTCTCTTCCTCGTACGATCTCGTAGTTGAACCCATCAACCATTCTCTGAGAAACAAAGAAATATAGAGAGAGGAGATGGAGAGTTATACACTAAAAACCCAGAAAAAAAGGGGGGGAAAAAGAATAATTAGGTTGGCCCTGTTATAGACTGCCAAATGTTGATGGTAAAAGACCCGTGGATGGCACGTGCTGTTACTGTTCCTAACATCATACCCAAATTGTATATATTGAATAATTAGACCGTGGGGTATGGTGGGGCGGGGGTTTAGGGCATGGGTTGACACGTGGCTTAGGGGGGGCAGAGCTGGGCTGACCCACATTGAAGACGGTATGGTGGGGCGGGGGTTTGGGGCGTGGGTTTGGTGGGCTTCGCTGGGCTGACCCAAATAGCCAAACCGCTGGGCTAGTTGAATATTTTTTAAAACAACAAATTTAATTTTTTTAATATTTTTAAATAAAGAAAATTACATAATAATATTCCTAACGTTTATATTTGTTCTTTATCTCTTCTTTCATCTCCAAGACTAGTTGCAACTCGTCACCCTCTAGGTGATCAAAGGGCTGGGATATAAATTTCAAATCATCCCCTCTTTGTTTCAGGGCATCTCTAGCATCTTTGCTCTTTCGATGTTCGGCCCTTTGTTGTTGGAATACGTTGAATGTATCTAGCTTGCATGCAATGTCATCCAAATGATCGTTGTATATTCCCCTACGCGAGCACGAACTCCCAGCTGAAGGCGATGCCGTATCCGATCTTGATTTTTGAGCGCACCTTTTTGCGACATCTCTTCCATATTCAGGCCGGTTTGGCGAATCATCCAAAAGGTCCTCAAACTCTTGATCTCGTGCATCAGATTGGGCTTGGGACGAGACCCTTGACCTTTTGGAAGACGTGTTCGATTCACTACCACTGGGGATATTCGCCCACTTTGGATGGAACTTACAAATCTCCCAACAATGCATGAAACGGAAGTCGGTCCCCACATTTGCATTGAATATAACCAAAGCATTCGTCACAATGTCGGCTTCGGTTTCACCACTTTTTGGGTTTTGCTTTGCATTATTTAAATAACCACTAAATTTTGTTAGTTGGCCGCTTATCTCGCTCCACTTCGAGGATAAGCTATCGTTTTCACGATAAGCCTCCCTTCCCATTTCTTCATGGAATGCGCTACTAACCGCTTCCCACAAATGGCTTCGATGTTGAGAATTTCCTATTTTAATAAAAACAAAATTTAATATATTACAAAGTTATATAAAAAATAACCATAAATATTAAATAAAATAAGGGATACAAAATATTTAAGAATACCTAAACTTGGATGTTGATATTGTTGACACCATGCCCTCGCCATTGCACGTTCTTCATTAACGACCCATTTTTGTTGTTTTCGTTTGACGGTTTCAAGTGCTTTCTCCGCCTCGGTTTTTTTCTTATGACTTCTCTTTTTGGGAACTATTGAGGCGGAAGGACCATCGTTGGGTGGTTGAGTTTCGGGGACGGTTTCGGTTTGTGAAAGGTCGATGGAGGTTGGTGAACGGTTGATGGGCGTTTGTGTAAACGGGGTAGGTATCGAATCGTCGGTGTGTGGGAAGTTAGTAAACACACAATTCCAAAGATACGATGCATAACTCGCTTCAAGGGGCATAGGGGAGTGTATGAAAAATGGACGAGGCATTGGACGATTGGGTGGTGGGCTAGGATTATTTTCTTGGAACCCAAACGGGTTGTTCGGGTCGTAAACACGATTATGAGGATGCATTTTTGGTTTTGTAGAATGAGAATTGAAGATGATTATAGAAGATATTGTGGTTGAATGTGGTAAAAATAGGAATTGAAGTGTGATATTTATAGTGAAAAAATATTTTTTTTAACATAGCCGTTGGCCAACGGCTAGCCCAACGGCTAGTTTGCTTTGGCCATTGACAGCCCGCCATGTCACCTTGCTTCCCCCGCCCCACGCCCGGCTTGAAACCCAAGCCCCAAGGGCCACGCCCCAACCCAAGCCCCATACCCCATAGTGTTAGGAAATAGATTATATTAAGCAGTTGGCGGTTAAGGGTATCTCAGTTGATAAACCGACGCCAACTATCCCTCCAACCCTATATATGTAATAATCTGCAACATTTGTTTACCACCAAGATATTATCAATAAATAATTACATCAATAAATAAATCATTTCAATTATAAATAAACATGTTAGTGTTTTTATTATAAATACTTCAAGAATGATATTGATAATTTTTATTAGCATGAGTTAAACACTTAAACAACTTAAACTTAAACATAAAAATATATGGACTAGGCTAACTATTGTAACTTATAAGTTCGGTTTGGTTTTTTGAGTTATTGAAAATGATTATCCGAAAACCGAACCACAGGCAATTTTCACTTTTTAAAGATCCGAAAACCGAACCGTCAGTTTTTGTTTGGTTCGGTTTTATCGCTTATTTCGGTTACGGTTCAGTTATTTCAGTTTTTTTGCTCACCCCAATCTTCACCTATTAATTTGCGGTTGCCTAATAAATCTTCCTCTCCTAGTATGTGGATATATGTATACAGGGTCAGGATTTAGAGAAAACGGTGGAAAGTGTGAGAACGGTGAGAACGCTTATGGATCGTCCGATCAAAACAATCTATGGACTAGGTTGGCGCGGTGGCGTTTTCGTAAATAACACGAATTCTATTAAGTGGACGCGCTTCATTAAGGGTAAAAGGGTCTTTTACACTTCTCTACCAAAACGGCAAACTAATGAATAAAACGCCATTACGGGCCAAAACACATCCCTATATAAACAAAACATCTCAGACATAAAAACACACCCCCGAACCTGAAACGCCATATTTTCTACTATATACCATTCATCTTACAAACGCCAAAAACCCCAAAACTTCAAATACACCTACTCAAAAACGTCATATTTTAATATATACCAATCATCTTAGAAAACGCCAAAACACTCAAACATCAAAGATTCCAAAAAATCGACGTTTCTTTCAAATATAATATTTCCTCGGTAAAACGCCAAAAATGGCAAACATCGTTTCTTGTATATTCAATATTGTTCTACGCGAAGTTTGGCAGAATGCATTCTTCCCTGAGGTGTTGTGACTCAAGAACATTTTGCTGCATGAGATGGACAAATCATAAACAAAAAGATGCTGGTGTTAAACTTATGTCATTTTTTGTGTTTTGTTATTGATGAATATTATAATGGCATGACGAGACGAATGACACTGATGAGCGATTTGAAGATACATATTCAAACAAAAAACTCACGTCATTTTGTCTTTCCAAACGGCCACAAAAACACAAGCATGACAAATTCAAACCGCCAGTGAACATGTGTCGAAGAAGAAAGAGACTGATGACAGTGAAGATTTGGAAGATGAATTGTTTCTATTTTTATTTTTTTAATTTTCTTTTTCTGTTGTTTGTTATGTATTTTTCAGCTAAGAACAATAAAATACATTATATTAATAAACGCCAAACAGTCATAATGATTGTGAAACGCCATAATGCAGTAAAACGCCAAAAACTCCTAAACTATAATAAAAGTAATTTGGAGAAGTTTTATTAAAAGCTAAAAATGAAAAAAAGGCCAAAAATTACTTAAAGCCATTAAAAAACGCCAAACTTGGAAGATGGAACGTCTATCAGCCTAAAAACTCATAAAAAGCAAAACAAAAACAGTAAAAATACACACAGTAACTGAAAAGGCGGCTACTTTATTAATATCATTTATTATAAAATAACATCTAGCCTAATCTACACGCCAAAAAATCCTATAAGAGAGACGTCTCTGCACAATCAACTGATCACACACCAAAAACAACGCCATGTTTCCTAGAAAGCATTCACTTTAAAAACGCCAAAAAAGTAGTTAAGAAAGCCACAGATGGGGAACCTCGTTTCTTCTATATTGAGTATTGTTCTGGATGAAGTTTCATTGAATGGATTCTTCTCTAAGGTGGGTATCTGTATAAGCTTTTGCTGAATGAGATGGACAAATATTCATGAAAAAGAGACTGATGACACTGATATGTCATCATGTCACTTTGTTCTTGATGGATATATGGATGGCATGAAAGGATCAATACATTCGAGCAGGCGTTGATCTTCAACATGTCACTAAACAAGTATATATCAAACCACAATAAAGGATGACACAAAAAAAAATCATCTTGTAAAGACGGGCGTTATGTAGGAAAATAAGGATCTACATAAGGTATTCAAAACAGGTTCAAAACGCCAAAAAGGTTAAAGTAGAAGAGACTGATGACAGTGAAGATTTGGATGGGAAATTAGATTAGAATTTTTAATCTTTTTTTTTATTTTCTATTGTTTGTTATCTAATTCTCTGTTGTTTATTATCTAATTCTCTATTAATAAAAAAAATTGAGTATAAAACGCCAAAAACTACAAACACCAAAACGCCTGATAATGTGAAAAATGTGAGAACGGATGCTAGCAAAGCACGTTGTTGCTATATAAAACGCCAAAAAAAATGCCAAACAAAGTATTACTGGAAAAAAGCAACACTAATTGACAGATGAAATTAAACGAAACAATAATTGCAAAACAGTAAAATGAAGAGACGGTAACATTATTGCCAAACATTTATTATATTAAAAGCCACTACATGGAAAATTGAATTTGTTTATCTTTGCAAAAAGCCATAATTGCCTGTCACATTATAGGCCTGCATCCTACATGGCACAACACTTGATAGAAAAAAACATCAAGAAAATTACTGATGTTTTTTACATTATAGGCCTGCATCCTACTTGGCAGTTAGGGGCAATTACATATATCCCCCTATAAACTTCATAAATTACATATATACCCAGCGAAAAATTTAATTTACATATATCCCCTTCTTAAAAATTAAAAATATCAAATATACCCATTTTACTAAAAATAGATTATAAAATTGACTGTTTTACCCTCTATTTTATTAGATTAGTACAACTATTTTCAAATTCAGTTTTTCCATGGCCAATATTCATGACAGCAAAATACAATCTTCCCCATTTTACCTCAAAATCCAAAACATTACATCATTAGAATCACTTAAAAATCAATATCACGTAACCAAAACTTGTTTAATTAGTCTCGTTCTAGCAATCTGTCTTGCGAGAAACTCGTGGAATCCGGTGACCAAGGTCGTCGTCAAACTCATCGGAATCATCTTCGATGACGTCTTCGACTCCGATTCGAACGGTAATCTTGCTCAGTATCTTTGAGCAGTCCTAAGCGTTGACCGGCAGTGACGACCTAGTGGCTCCGATCTTCGATCAGAAACACATTAAAAAACCCATCAGATCAGAAACACAATCAAACGTATCTGTACTTATAGGTTGGTTCTGAAAGATCGTCCAAGGGAGGAGGGAAATCAAAAGTTTCATTGTCGGTTAGTTCTAAACGATCGATCGTCGCGAGGGAATGAAATTAGAAACATCATCGGATTCGTCACTGAGTGAGGAGGGAAGTTGCTAAGCATTTGATTCAATCATGAGTTTTTTAGTGTTTAGGGTAATTTTGTCATTTTGTTAAAAGAGGGGGATATATGTAATTTAGAATTTGGGTTGGGTAAATATGTAATTAGAGTTGAAAATAAGGGGATATATGTAATTTTCCCTAGTTAAAACGCCAAAATATTTACTATGATCCTCATTTAAAAACAATAAAAACGCGGCGTATTTGTTAAATGCCAAAAAATGAAAAACTGATGTGACACGCGTTTAAAAAAGAATATAAAAGGACAAAAAAGCTCCTCCGCCCTTCTCTATGTTGCGTGACACGTGTTGGGCCAGGATGCGTTCTCACCGTTCTCACACTTTTGGGCGTTTTCTCCTGATCCCGTTTCTATGTATCATATCTGTGTATATATGAAAAGTATGGACAACTATATCATTCAGCTTAACTTACCCTTTGTGTGATTTTAGGTCAAACTCTTGGCTTTAATGAGTTTATTCCAACATATGCTACTGCAACCGATGACCAGATCAGCAATGGCGTAAACTATGCTAGTGGTGGAGCTGGTATTTTAGACAAAACTGGAGTTCATAATGTAATCACCATTTGTCAATTGTCACTATATCGGTACCAGTTATTTTAATGTTACATGTAGATAAGGCGTAACTAAGGAATCATAGCAATATGTAGGTCCAGATTGTGATCTTGAACAATATATTTCTTGTTGTAAATAAGTTAACAAGTGTAGAATCCAAGTTAACACACCAAACCGAGCAACACACAATCAATACGCACAAAGATATACTCAAAAGTTTCCGTATATTGATTTTGGCAGAGGTTCGATACAGATTACACAATGAAATGCTCACAACTCTCTGTTTTAGGGTGTTTTCAAAACAAATGACAAGTGCTGGTATTTATACTAACATACCAGCAGGTCCAAATGATAAGGCTAAGGACTAAACGACATGCCTTGTCATTTGGTCGCTTTAGCAAATGACACTACATGTCGTTTTGATGAACCAAACGAGACATCAAACATTTCAAACAACTTTATATGGCGTTTGATAAGGCACATATCGTTTCGATGCTGTTGGCCAAGTCAAACGACAAGAGGATGTCGTTTGACTTTGGTCAACACACACAAAAGCAAATAAATAACAAGGTCTAACGTTTATACAAAGACCGAAAAAACACATAAAAATGAAGTTGTGGTGCTATGATTCAGCTTGTAGTCTTCGGTCTTCCAAGTATTTTTTATGAGCCTACGTCCATACACCTCCCGAATTGAATCCATAGTAGTAGCATATTCTAACAACCTTCTTAAACTTCAATGATTGAACTACATCGTTGTCTTCATAGAATATCACGTTGTTGAACAATGCCTGGATATCTTTTGTGACATGTTGACGATCCACATACAATCCAGTATCTGAAAGTTCGGAGTACCATCTTTAAAAACAATCAATGCTTTGCTTGTATCTGAATTATAGCACCATAGCTTCATGTTCCCTAAAATCTTGCTCCATTTTGACTAAAGGAATCCTCTTCATTACCCTCAGAGCCTTATATTTCAACCTGTAGCGACAAATGTTAGTTTCGGGATCCAGAGTAAAAGAAAAATTTGAATCCGTTGCGAGAACTGAGGCTTGTAGAGTTCATCTTTCAAACCGATCCGCCTTTTAATTCTGATCTTTCTTGCAAACAGGTTTACACCAAAATCACCGGAACGATAGAATTAAACTATTGAATTCCATATTCTCTCTTAATTGCCACATATCTTAATTCTTTAATAAACGTCCATCTTAGAATATTTCCCTTAGAACGATCTTTCTCTAACTCGACGTAATGAGCCTGACTGGGAGGAGGTAGTGATTTAGGATGGCTTTTGACAAACTCTGCCATCCACTCTTTGTTCTTCTTTTCATGTTCAGCTGGAGAAAGAGTATCATCAGCCGATGTATCCTGTTCCTTCATTTTATCTTGTATATCCTTTTCAGACATGTTTATCATTTTGTCATCAATAGGATCTATCTCTTCACTATCTTCTCTAAAATATCTCTCGGGACTGTATCCTTCATCTTCGAATTTAATCTCGTCAACGTCATCAAGAACGGTGATATCACTTTCAACAAGAATGGACTCGATGTCAGCATCATCAATATCATTCATCTTATACAACGCTTCCAACTATGCTCTAGTAAACCCGTGAACAAACTCCCCTTCGTCAAGCGGTTCTCCTGTTGTAGGATCTGTCTCATGCACCAGAGGCATAGACATATCACCTTGAACCTCCAGCTTTTCTAACGCCATCTCACCAACATTACTAGATTCTTCATCTTCATCAAATTCTGTGGACTATCCACCGGATGCGGATCCTATGGGTTTGTCGTTTCTTCGTTTCATCCTCAACTTAGTACCAACCACACCTGCTTTTGTCTCAACCTCTGCACCATCTTCTAAGTGACCTTCAAAACCAAACCTTATATTTTCTTCATCGATATCTTCCAGTGCACCAATCTTAGCTGACTTATTGGTAGGTTCCACTGAAGTGACTGGAGTGGCTTTAACAACAACGAGTGAACTAGAACCTCCTTTAGTAGCCACAATTGCATCCAGATTGGATGAGCCAGGTTGTCCTTCAAAATTCACAGGATTTTCTATGCCGTGGTCCTTCTTTTACATAACCTCATCAGGTTTGCATCTTTCCTTCCACAAGATACCAACCTTAGAATTTATCTTCGTGAATGTATCCTTCATGCCCTCAAATGTTATCTTCAGTTTATAATTTTGGGCTTCATACCACAATGCAAAATTTTCATTCATTTCTTCAAGCTCTATAACCATTGGGTGTCAGCCCAGTGGCCACCGACCCCCACCTTAAACCGGCCTGAGGACACTCGAGGTCACGGGTTCGAAACATGTTTCAGCCCCTCGGGTTGGCAGGGGTTTCACCGCGAGGCAGCATTGTTGGGTCGCTAGCTTGGGAAGGGGGATCCCTTCCGCGATTGGGGGTATCGTGCATCTACCCTTTCTCTTCAAGCTCTATGTGTTCTTTTTTTGAGTTCTGGTTTCTCCTGCTTTAGTTCATTCAACTCTAGTATCTGCAGCTTTCAACTTGTTGATCTCAGGCTGTTGTTTGATAATCATTTCTTGGTTTTCAGCCATGAACTTGTTTTGTCAAATAGATTGGGTTAAGACTTCACTTAACTGGTGAATTAACTTCTAAAATCTTCTAAAATTTCTCACTATCAGTCATGTCTATAACTTTCTTCCTCTTTGAAGTAAATGAACCTTCACTGGTTGACTGTGGTTGTTGGAAAGGTTTTGATTGTACATGTTGGGTCTCTTGTTGAACTGGTGGTTCTTGTATTGTTGTGGTGGCTTTAGGAGTTGGATCTTGAAAGGATTTATCTTATTCAATTGACAAGCTAACTTGTTCTTTTGCTATAGATTCAGTTGTTGGTTCTGTTGGTGGTTCGGATGTTGTCGTTTCGGCAATTGCTACACCTTTCTTAGCCTTTTTTGTCAGTCCAGCTCGTTGGGTAGACCGATTTCCTTTCCTTTCCTTTTCCTTAGCCTTATTCGTTGGTGGCACGTAATCCATATCATCCTCATCACCTGTAGGTTTCTTAATCTTTTAGATTCTTGTCACTCCACGTTCATCAACGTAATTTTCATAACCCGTTTAGGAGGATTATCATCGCCATCAGAATCATCATCTTTATCGTCACCACCATCACCACCTTCTTCAACACTTTTATCCTCGTCACCTTTTTCATCACCACCGTCATCACCTCCTTCATGTATCACCACTAAACCTTAAATCATAATATCTAAACCCCAAGAAATAAACCCTAAATCCCCAAAAAAAACTACACAATAAAAGCTAAACCCTAAAGGCTAACGCCTAAAGCTAAATACTAAATGCTAAAGCTAAACCCTAAAATCTAATCCCTAAACTCTAAAAATTATACCATAAACTCTAAACCCTAAAAACTAAACCACAATCATTTTATAGTTTTTCTCATGATTTTTTCCAAACACACACACACACACACATGTATGTCTGTGTGTGTGGAGGTTTATTATGATGTCAAAAAAGTGAGGAATGGGAGGAAACCATCTCAAATGAAGTCGGGTTCAGCAGTGTTGGAATCGACTTTATTGAACATATATATATATATATATAGGTACGGGATCAGGAGAAAACGCTCTAAAGTGTGAGAACGGTGAGAATGGATCATGGTTGAACACGTGGCGCATGATATAATTAGGGCGGAGGGGCATTTTAGTCATTTTATCTTTCGCTTTTCCAATTCGGTATCACAATACTGCTTCATTTTTGGCGTGAACCAAATTCAGTAATTACCTGGCGTTTTACTGGTCTTTTTTTAGATCTTTTTATATTAATCTTTTTGTTTCACATAGATAATATTTTGGCGTTTATGGCGTTTCCAAATCGTCGGCCATTGGAACCCCAAGGGCCAGAATATCTCTCTGAATGACGTTTTAGGATGAAACGTCTCCCCGACCTCTCAAACCTCCATGCAATAACCTTAGCCAATTTTTTAAGTTGTATTCCGTTTTGGATAGTGTGTGGCGTTTTAGATAATGTGTGGAGTTTTAAGTTTTGTTACCTGTTCTACTTATATAATGACTTTTTTTTCCGCCGCCATGTAGGATGCAGTCCTATAACGTGACAGTTAATTATGGCGTTTTGAAAAGATAAATAAATTACAGTACCCAGGAGTAGCTTTTTAATATAATAAATGTTAGTAATAAATTTTCCGTCGTTTGAGTTTTACTGCTTGTCGTTACTGTTTGTTTTTATATTAAATGGCGTTTAGACAAGATGGCCCATTGTTCTATTATTGTTTATAGAGTTTTGGCGTTTGTGGTATCTTGGCGTTTTACAAGCATTTTTTAAGAGAGATAATGTATTTTTTTTCATAGCGGAAAATTATATTATAACCACAGGGAAAAAAAATAGAAGCGAAAAAAAATAAATTGAAAATCCTAATCGGATCTCTCTTCCCAGTCTTCACTTTCAATAGTCTCTTTCTTCTTTAAAACTACAAGAACTGTCACCAAATATATGGCGTTTTGTTTTTGGTGTGAATTATTGTTCGTTCGTTTATCGAAGTGGCTTTTGTGGATATTGGGGGACATAGATCGATGCCCGTGTTGGTGGGTTTTTCGCTTTGCTCTTCATCTTTATCTTCATCTTTATAATCATCCCACTCTTCGGTGTCATCGATTTTTTCTCCTCATCCAAGCCTTCTTCACGAACAAAGAACACAAAATGACATATGACTGTCATCAGTCTCTTTTTCTTGAAGATTTGTCCATCTCATGCAGCAAAATCTTACTAAGTTACTCCCCTCACCTAACAATCCATTCAGTGAAACTTCACGCAGAACAATACTGAATATCCAAGAAAGGATGTTTGCCATCTTTGACTTTTTTAACTTTTTTGGCGTTTTACAGTGAGTGGTATTTAGGAACATTGGCGTTTGTTTTTTTGGTGTGATCAAATGGAAGTTGCTGAGAGGTTTCATTTTATAGGATGTCTTTGGCGCGTAGTTTAGGCGGGATATTATTATAATAAAGTATTCGTCGTTTCATTTACTGATTGTAATTACTGTTTTTGCTAAGCTTTATCTCTGAAGTCTGTAACACGTCCCATCTTTCAAGTTTGGCGTTTTATATTTTAATATAATAAATGTTATTAATAAAGTTTCTATCGCTTCAGTTTACTGTTTTGTAGTTACAGTTTGTGTCTACTTCATCTGTTTATCATTTCAGTTTACTCTTTGTAGTTACTGTTTACCTTTTCGAGATTTTGGCGTTTTGTATTTTTAATGAGGATTTAGATAAAGATGGCACTTTGTTCTATTCTCTTGTACCTTGTTTTATAGTTTTTTTTAGTTTTTATAATACTTGTCCAAAGTAATTTTATTATAGTTTGGGAGTTTCGGGCGTTTTATGGCATGATGGTGTTTTTCACAATCATTTGTCTGTGTGGCGTTTTTATTACATAACAAACAACTGAAAAAGAAAATTAAAAAAATAAAAACAATTCATCTTCCAAATCTTCACTATCATTAGTCTCTTTCTTCTTTGAAACATATTCACTGGCGGTTTGACTTTGGTATGATTCATTTGTTTTTTTGTTGTTGAAGTAGCTTTTCTATGGCCGTTTGGAAGCACAAAATGACATGAGTTTTTTGTTTGAAGTTCATCTTTATGTTCAACCCACTCATAAGTGTCATCCATCTCTTCATGCCATTAAAATATTCATCAAGAACAAAGCACATAAGTCTGACATCAGCTTCTTTTTCTTGAATATTTGTCCATCTCATGCAGTAAAATGTTATTGAGTTACACCCCTCACCTAACAATCCATTTGGTGAAATTTCACGTAGAACAATATTGAATATTTAAGGAACGATGTTTTGCCATTTTTGATTTTTTAACTTTTTGGCGTTTTACTGAGAAACAAAACGCCACTAAATAAAAGTAAGTTAAACCTCTAATTTTGGTCATGCCAAACTGAATAATAATATTTTGCTTTATGAGATGGACAACATTGTTAATCCTCAGTTAAGAAAGATGTCTAACAATATTGTCCACCCCATTCAGCTAAACTTTATTGAGAAAAAAACTGAATCTCCAAAATGACGTTTCTGTAATTTTGTGGTTTTTGTATGTTTTGGCGTGTATAAATTGGATGGAAGTTGAGGATAAACTCAATAAGATTTTACTCAATGAGATGGACAATATCCTCACTTAAGGATTTTGTCCACCACATTGAGCGAAACCTTACCGACAACCAAACTGAATTTCAAAGAAACGTTTGTTTTTGGAATCTTTGATGTTTCATTTTTTTTGGCTTTTGTAAGATGAATGGTATATATTAAATATGATGTTTTGGATTTGGTGTGTATAATTGAAGGTCTGAGATGTTGTATATATAGGATGTTTTTGGCGGGATTTTATTACTATAAATGCTAGTAATTAAGTTCCGTCGTTTCAGTTACTGTTTGTTCAGCTTTATCGTTTAAAAAAAAGTTTGGCGTTTTATATTTTAATGGCGTTTAGATTAGGAATGATGTTTGCTTGGTATTTTAAGGTGGGAAGTTAACGACGTTTCATTCATGATTTGGCGTTTTCGGTAGAGAAGTCAAAAGACCTTTTTACCCTTAATGAAGCGCGTCCTACATAATAAAATTGATGTTATTTATGAAAATGCCACCGTGCAATCTAGTCTATGGATTGTTTTGATCTGACGACCCATAACCGTTTTCACTATTCTCTCACTTTTTCTGTTTCCCTAAATACTGACCATATATATATATATATATATATATATAAATATAGGGTAAGGTTCATGCGAGAACCACCCTTATTGCGAGAACCGCGAGAACCAATGTGAACACAAAATAAAGTCTAAAAAAATCAAAAAAGCACTTGTGCATTTCTAATATGGTTAACGTAAAAAGTAGTGTATTACACGTGGTAGTGTAAATGAAAGTGCAATTGACTATTATTTGTAATGAATTACAGAATTTGACAAAGAAATGATACATATGCACATGTGCATGGATAACTGTTACTCGAATTTTTTTTATTTTTGAATTTTTTTTATTTTTTTATTAACAAAATATAGCGATTTTTCCAAAAAAAAGTAGTAAAAAAATAAAAAAAATTTTGGGTGTTGTTTAGATTTTTTTATGAATTACTGTTTGTGTTCACACTGGTTCTCGCGGTTCTCGCAATAAAGGGTGGTTCCTAACGGATCTTTGTCATATATATATAGGGTGATGATTTAGGGAAAACGGTGAAAAGTGTGAGAACGGTGAGAACGATTTTGGTGTTGACATGTGGCATTGGTGCTAAATTACAATAAGTGGTAATATTGTAAAAAAAACCACTCATATGAACTGGGTGTTCAAATAAACCGCTATAAAAACACCCAATTCAGAAAAACGCCATAAAAATACCCAGTTGAAAACGCCATAAAACACCCAGTTCAGAAAAACGCTATGAAAAACTCAGTTGAAAACGCCATAAAACACTCAATTCAGAAAAACGCCATAAAAATACCTAGTTAAAACGCGATAAAAACACGTAGTTCAGAAAAACGCCATGAAAATATTTAGTCTAAAACGCCATAAAAACCCAGTTCATTTTTTTCGAAAAGTATATCAATAGTATACTCGTTGGAAAGATAAAAAAACGCTGAATTTTATGGTGTGTTTTTTTTTTGAAAAAATAATCGCGTATAAAAAAGTTATTGGCGTTTAAATATGATTGGGGGAAATGGAATGTGATTAGCATGTGCACCCTTGTTTGGATCTTCAAGAAATGAGTTATAGAATATGTTACATTCTGCAAAGTTTTGATTAGCAAATAGACATCATGTTTATATTCTAGTGTGATTTTCGTCACAGGGTGACCGATTCTGCTTGTATAAACAAATGATTCATCACAATTCAACAGTTACACGTATTTCACGCATCCAAAAGAACACAACATTCCTAAAAGAATGCATATATGTTATAAACATCGGCATGAACGATTACATCAACAACTACTTTGCTGCGGCCCCAAATTATCGATACGACTCATCAGAGTTATTATCAACGGAAGATTACACAGATATCCTTATGGTACAATATTATCGACAACTAAAGGTATACACCTTGTTACTTATATCTTCGTTCACTAGCTTTTACGTACACTTTTGTAGCTTTTTTTAAACTTTTGGTGTATGACAGTTTCTGTATAACTTGGGAGGTAGGAAGGTTGCTTTGTTCGGTCTAGATCAATTGGGTTGCACTCCGTTAATAGTAAAAAGGTGGCCACTTAAAGAAAGACCATGTCAACTACTCCTTAGTGATGCAGTATATGTATTCAACAATAAGCTAAAAACTCTTGTTGAGGGACTCAACAAAGATAAACCAGATGCAAGATTCACTTTGATCAACACGACAAGCATTTTACAGGAAAAAAAAGGTAAACAATAAGAGGTCTTGATATTTAAGAGTTTGTGTTGTTCATGCTGACGTGGTGCGAGTGTGTATGATTTTTGTTAATATATTTTTAAGTACTTTTTACTCATTTATCAAGTTTTAAATTTATAAAACATAATATAACACTATCACTCTGTACAACACACTAGGGCAAGTGCACCCATCGTTGGCGTAGTATAGTGATGGTAAGATACCGAGGTCGTCCAAGGACACAAGAGCTTTTAATACCGGAGTATCGCCAACGTCTAATCTAACCAAATTTTGAGAAAAATGTTTTTAATAAGTAAAATAAAGAAAGAAACTAAATAAATAAAATAAACAAATAGACAAGATAGAATCACTTGGTTCTGACTCATCTTTTATGTATCCTTCGATGATTTTTGCACTTTGGGTTTTTTAAGAGATTATCTTAGTTATAGTGGCATGTCCCTCTTTTTGAGGCAAAGTTACCCTCAACCATATTGGTCTGAGTCAGCAGGGATACAGTCCCGCAAGGCCAGAATATTCAAAGATAATTAAGTAAGCTATTAATCCAAAATGTGGCATATCCCTCTTTTGAAGGAAACGCTACCCTCGGCCATATTGGTCTGAGTCAGCAGAAATACACTCCCGCAAGGCCATTTTAAAGTTTTAATAGTAGTTTATTTATAAGGGATTCAAGCCGTTCTTACTTCCCTTGATTTGATGCTATCTGGCTCAAAGGAAGTCCTAATAAGCTTAAATCAAGTCCTCGCAGGATCTATACACTGAACGAGGCAAGAACTTTACCCACACCACCCTTCTAACCCCCTTTCAGGCAGTTAACGCGCTTTATATAGACCGTAAAGACAAGAATGAGTGAATCAACAAAACATGAAGAGATGATAGAATAAAGTTCACTTTTAATATAAAAAAACTAGTTATTAAAGTCATTAATGCATACCCAATTAAAAAGTCAACCAAAGCTTGGAAATCAAAAGTAATACATAAATGACTTGTCTTCACCAAGTAATAAATAAAGCTTGGAAATCATCGCCTTCGGTTAACAAAAACTCTTACGATCAATCTTGGATCCTGAGACTACTACACTCTCTAAAGATGGAAGATGGAAGATTGTGGTGGATAATGGTAGTATTATGGTGGCAGGTGTGAGAGAAGTGGTTTGCCAAGAGATGGATTGAAATTGATCCAAGCACCCCTATTTATAGCTAGAACAGAAGCTTTACGCAGCCCCATTCCTGGTGGGCACGACCCCGTGCCCTCCTTCTTCTCTGTCTTCATTTAATGAGCTTGTTAGTTCGGATGCTCACACGGCACCGTGTGTCAACAGCACGGCCCCGTGGCCATTGTACTTGTTGTACTATCCAAGATTCACAGATCTGGGTGTTGACCACAGCCAGTGTCTCTTGTTTGCTTCTTCTTGTCTTTTTCTTGTTGGAATCTTGAGTGGGGCACAACCCCATGCCTTGGTGGCACGACCCCTGCTTATCTCCTAATTTGTTGTTTTTAGTCTTGAGGTGAAGCTCGGAGGGTCGGTATGACGTATCAACTTCCCTTCTTTTGTATGCATACTGGTTTTTATCGTTAATTTTTTCCTTTTGTAAATTTAAGCTCTTTTAATCCTGAAAATAAAAAGTATACAAAGAAACACACTTTTTTCAACATTAGTTCTAAAAATGGTTGATTTTATACCTTAATTGATTTAATTTATACGTTGCATTTGGTACATATCACATGCCATGAGTGTACTCATGAGTGGGTCTATGTTTAGAGTAGCATTGTCACTAACACACATGTAAAAGAGCCTATATCTAATATTTGAAGTCCAACCCATTGAAATTATTAAGTTTAAAGAATTTTAGCGGATACAAAGGCGAGTATGGAGCCCATTACATCTTAGGCCAATTAAGCCAACGAGGAAGGTTTTACGTAGAATACATGGATTATTTATCTCTCCTAATATATATTTTTATATATACATATACATACGTAGCTAAACGTTTAAAATTAAAAAAAAAACATAAATAGGCTAGTTTAATGTGGGTTTTGAAGTACATAACATACAAATTTGTACGTAAAAAGTAAAAAAGTTTTACAAAAATATGAACCATTTATAATACTATTAAATGATTTAAATTTTTTCTTTTTCTTCTTTCAATAATGTATTGTTATGTAATAACATCACCCTATAGCAATAAAGCTATGGCACTCACAAGATTGAAAAACAATTATGTTTTGGCTACAAACTCATTTTTGCCTCTGTGCTTCTGTGTAGGTGCCGCTGTGACGCCTCCCTCCTTGCCAATCCCAACCAAGAAAAAGAAATTACCAGATTATACAAAATATTTTGCTCAGTCTTGTTGTCCAGTAAAAGATTTAAAAGATGATTGGCAATGCATTGCGGACTCAGTTCCTTGCCCTACTCGAACAACGTCTACATTCTTTGATTCAGTCCACCCCACAGAACCTACAAATATTGCCATAGCAACAAGATCATATAAAGCTCTTTTACCCACAGATGTTTACCCATATGATATACATCAGTTGACTGAAGTTAAACACTAAAAAGGACTACCTGATGAAGATTGTGGTGCAAAATGAGTACACCAAAGTGATATAAATGCTCTTTTGTTTATGTCAAAGATAGTGGAAGCCAGTTGGGTATTGCTTATGCATGAATATGAAACTATGCATTCCCTTTATTTCAATAATATTCTAGTACGATGGAAACTTAATATATATATATATATATATATAATTATAATGTTTATGCTATTAAACAAGGTGTTTCATAAGTGAAATCAAGACTAAACTATCTCCCACAAATGGTTTTGATCAACATGGGAGCGACACTATATTATTAATCAAACTTCGAAAAACGAGTTACATATTTGTCATCACTATACTAAGGCCTTCACAAAACTTGAACATCTTCTTCCTTGGCAAACTTTTGGTAAAGATGTCAGCAAGTTGATCTTTAGTATCCACATTGTTAGGATCTGAGTTTACTTGTTTGTGTTGTTTTTGTAAAGTGATTAATGAATGAAGATAAATAGATGAACAACTCCAGCGGAAATGAAGAAAAACTTTGTAACACAAACAAGGAAAGAACAACTTTCATCATAAATACTTTGTGTTGAATGATTTGATTACAAAAGATTCAATGTATGCATGAATTGCTATCTCCCCCTCAGCCTGAGCTCACAAGTGCTAGTTCGTACAAAATGCAAGTGTGTGTGTAAGCTAATAGAACAGTACAGTACAGACACTGTCTATTTATAGTACAAACCTAACCACTGTGGCATCTTGGCTGACGTCACCTAGACAGTGACAGCTAACTAACTCTAAACACTGCTATTACAAAACACTGATACAATTAAACACTGATTACTAAGTGTTGTTGATGTTATCCGCTGATGGGCTCAACCACTGATGAAGCTTTGGCAGTGCTTTCCACAAAGGTTGATCAGTCATTTGACTTCCAGCATTTCTTTGACTTCTTTAGTGGATTGGTCTTCATCAGTCTTTACACTTCATCAGAGCTTTGTATACAGCAGACTTTAGGGACTAGCAGATGTTAGATGTCATTGCCATTGGAGGGAATAGAGTTCAAAACACTGTTATTGAGGATCAGTTGTTGCAGAGAAGTTTTGGCTTTGTATCATCTGTTCTTCAGGAAGGATCACATGAGCCAACAATCTCCCCTAGAACAGATGATGCCAAAAACCCTTCATTATTCCCTGATCTTTATTTCCTCATGAATAGTTCCCTGATTTGCCCTTTGAATTGAAGCTCAAAATCCAAGGAATCTGTGTCTTCTTCATCCCTACTCAGTTGAAGGTTCAATAGATCTTGAAGGTCACCCGCATTCAGACCATATGCATCCTTCCTTGATATCATTTCAACATTCCCATCCGATCTGAGCAGAGTCAATGCGGGGGTGTCTTGATCAGACTTCCACTTTAGTATTTTTAGATCAGATGGCTTTCTAGGGATGAGACTTATTTGAGATGAGTTTGGGGATTGAGGTTTACTGGCCAACTGTTTGATTGTTTCAGCAGGTTGAGTAGTGAGTAGGTCAGTAGCATCATCCATTTGAAATCTGAGCTGACATCTGATCCCCTATTTTCTGTATTCTTCAAACCTCTGCTCATCCTCTTCATTAGTCTGCTTTTGCCTTTTTAGTTGATTCAAGGCACTGATGGGTAAAGCAGATGATAAGGCAGACCTTTTGGAGGCTTGGGTCTATTGAGGTTTGTCAGCAGTGGTTTTAGGATACACTGGCTTCTGAGGAACATTTGGATCTTTCTTTTTAAGCTCTCTAAGTCTTCTATATGTCTTTTCAACGTTTTGCTTTGACCATCTGGCAATTGACCTTGCAGACCCATATCCTACAGTAACAAGCTTTGCTCTCATTCTTTTGAACCTCAATGCATCATTTGTATCAACATGCTTGTATTTGTTCCAGTTTGGTGCAGTTTTCTTCATTTGAGGATCTTTGCTCATCATTGTAATTCTGTTAATTTCTTCTTTGAGATCATCTAGAGACAAATCTTTGAACTGAGACTTGTTAGCTTTGTAGGGCTTGTTTTTCATGATGAGGTCTAAAAAATCAACCCTTAATTCCTCTTGAAGACCAGCATTTGGTGGCAACTCTGACATGGATTTACTGAGGTCTCTAGCAAGGTCTTCAAGTTTCCTGACTTTGAGAAGCCCATGTTGATATAGACCCTGGTATCTCCTGTCTCCTAACCCTTTACTTTCTTCTTTAGCTATAACCTCTGCTTGCTTAGCTTTCAACTTTAAATATTCATCCAGGTTCTAAGGTGTTCTGAAACCAAATAGACATGGGAAGGTTCTTTTAGATGGATCCTCTATCTTATAAAATGATTCCATTTCATCTTGCACTGCAAGCAGTTCCAGATGATATCGAGTTGCCAATGGGATGACACGTGGGATGTAACCAGTGGGTGGATGATTAAGTGGGTTTGTTTGTGGAGATGATGATCGTGGAATGATTGGAATAGATGATAAAGGAATTGGTGATGGAATATCCTTTTCATCATATAGGACAACAAATTTTCTTTTGCGTGCATAGGCAAATTTAGGAGGAGGAGGAGTTTTAATTGTGGAGGTGGTTTAAGTGAAAAAGAAGGGAATCTTTAGGGTTTTGGTGGTAATTTTGTTGGTGTGTCAAAATGAATGGAGGCAATGGTTTGGCTAACAGCTGTTGAAACCATTGGTGTCTCAACAACTGTTGGTTTAACATCTGCTGATGCTTTTGATGCATCAACATCTGTTGGTTTAGTGGTTGGTGGTGGTGAATTTGAAGCTGTTTTGTGCTTCTTTTGAGGTAATTGTTTGGGTTTGGTTGCAGTAGTGGATAGAGGCTTTTTAGAAGTAGCAGATTTTTTGGGAAATGTGGCTAATGGTGGTCTGTGGTTTCTGAAAGATTTCTTCTATCAGAAGTACCAATATTTTATCTTTTCAACTTATCCTCATGTTCCTTTTTCTAAACATCTGCCTTGCTCTCTGCTATATCTTTTCTCTTCTGCTTTTCAACAATTTCTTCATCTATTTGGATACTAAGGGTCTCATCAATTCCTTTTTTCCATCCAACATTAGATTTTTCAGAAGATTTTGAAGAAGAATCTTTGGCAGACCCTGGCTTCTGTTGTTGCCGACCTTTTAGTTTTGCTTTAGGATCATCATACAATTTTCTCATTGAATCTTTCTCCCCCTCTTTTGGCATCATCTTGATCTTCCTTTTCAAAAACAAGTGCAGGGGAGGTGCCAGTAAGTTTAGAAAGGGATTCTTTGATACCCCTTATCTCAGCCTGAGTGTCTTTGTACCTAGCTTCTACCATAACTCTGATTAGTTCCATATGTGAGTTGTGTTGGAGTTCAGCTAATTCCCTTTGAGCTGTACGTATTGGTTGCACTAAATTCCATAATTCTTGGGAGATTTGTTGGTGACTAGGCTGACTTTTAGAAGCCTCCAACATCTGTTTCATCATCTCTTTCATTTCCCCAATAGTATTTTCAAAGGAAGACATTCTAGCCATCAATTCTTTGTATCTTAATTCATCACCTAACTTAATAGGATCATCTGAATTCCCCCCAGAGGTGGTTGTATCTGCCTTGGTGATAGGAGTAGACTCCAAACCATCAGAAGCAAATACCCGTTTTTTTGGTATTAGGGACTTCCCACTGGATCAGTGGTTACCTTAGTAGCTACAACAGTGGTTGCCTTCAAGGGAGTCTTAGAAATGAAACTACTGTCCAAATGTAATTCAGTGGATTCAACATTTGTAGTAGCTGCTCCAATTGAAATACCATCAAGAATTTCGTGAAATTCAAGAGGTGTAGCCTCATCAATTGTTTATGGGATAGCTATTTGAATAGGTTCATACACAACCATTTTTGAAGTTATACTCTCAGTAATATGTTGGTGAGAGGGACTGCTTTGAGTCTGAATGTTAATAGCTTCAAACAGTGGTACAAGGGTTGGTGGAATTGGAGATGAAAGGATTGGTGTTGAAAGAGACATTGCCCTTGGAGAAGGGCTTTTAAGCATACTTTTGAACGAAGGTATGGCTTCATATTATGTTGTCCCTGTGAATACAACATGTTCCTTTTGTGAGGAATCATGAGGAGTTTGGTTTAAGGGTTGTGATATTTACACATGTTGTGAGGAAGTAGCAATAGTGGTTTCTAGTGACATTTGTGTTGCACAGGGTTAACCTCTGGGATCTCATCTTCCAAAGGACAGGTTTTAGTGGGTTTGGTGGGCTTTTTGGATTTTGTTTTGGTCTTTTTGGTTTTTGTTGGTGAGGGTTTCACAGCAGTGGTTGTAGTACTATGATCACCAAGAGCAGCGGGCTTAACAACAGAGGTTTAAGGAGCAGATGTGGACTCATTCCCATTTGCTTGTGTTTTGGAAACATTTGACTCTTCGGCCATAAGGCGAGTAAAAGTTTCAGATGGTAGACTATTCATTTTAAAAGTTGTACCTTGCTCAAAAGCCTTTTGAGGAACATGTTTTTGCAGGTAGTAGCTTAAAAGTCTTGGAAACAAAAGAAAAGCAGCATTATTCCTGGTTTTAATGTTTTTCAAATTTGTAACCAAATCAGTAAACAGTGCTTGGGAGTACTTATAGTCAATATTTGTCAAAATTGCATACCCCAAGTACTAAATTTTCAATGGTATTTCATTAAAAGCAGTGGTTTTATTTGAGAGACATGTTAAGAGGGTATGGAATAGGAATTTCATTGGTGGTGGAAAACTTGGTTTAAAAATTATAGCTTTAGTCAACTGTCCATTATATTCCATCTCAATCAAATCTGTTTGATATTCATTTTTCGGGAAAGATGTCTTACCTGCTAAGTCGTTCATCTCAAATGTTGTTGATATTGTAGTGGGGGTTATGGCAACCAATACACCTTCGACTTTGGAAGTTATGGCTTAGGCTACATTTTTTGTTTCTTCAAGTTTAGCATTTGCCCAAAAATCGTGGAGTGTTTCTTGGTAAATTGGTGCATCGGCAGTAAGAAGCTTTTTGTATTTGGATGATGACAGGATGTAAATTATTGAGTGAAAGTCGGTGTTTTTGTCAGTTTTCTCGAAAGTGGGGAGGTAGTTATGTGGGTGTTTGATTATCAGAGCCATGATCGGAGTTTAGAAATTGCGAGAGGTTGAAGAAGAAGTGAAGAAGAAGATGGAAAACGCTTTGGAGATTTTTTGAATTCGATACGGCGAGTAAAAGCTCTGTTTAAGGATTAAACAGTTTTATAAAAGGGAGAAGTGAATGCTGACGTGCCAGCGATTTCAAAGATCGGACGGTTAACATCTACCCACGTGGCAACCTTTGATGAAAAAGTGGTTGGCTTCAGTGTATGTGAAACCAGTGGCTGATTTTAGTCTATCAGAGGATAGACATCAGAGGTTGATACCAACAGTTGTTTGGTCAACAGTGGTCAAAAAGGAAATAAAAACAGAGGTTGTCTTCCAGCAGTGGGTGAATTTTTAACCAATCAGAGGTTTACAACAATCAGTGGTTATGAACAGACTTTTAAGGATTCATGAAAAGTTTCCATTTTAGCTATTTTTAAGGGTGAATTTTTAATTTTCCGAAAACATTTTAATGCTCTTTATTCATGGAAAACAAGTTTTTGCCTTCTAATCCATTTTAAGCATGCCAGTCCTCGAGATCAAGCTTTCAAAGGTAGATGTGTCTAAAGCTTTTATCAACACATCTGCCAGCTGATCCTGAGTTGGAACATGATGTAGAGAAATCAAACCTTTTTCATAGCAATCCCTCACAAAGTGATGTCTGATGTCAATGTGCTTGGTGGTTGAATGAGATACTGGATTTTTTATGATAATTTTCAGCTGCTTGACTATCCAACATGAGAGAAGTCTTTAGAGAAGTTATATCAAAATCCAATAACTGATTTTGAAGCCACAACAGTTGGGCTGTACAGCTTGCAGCAACTATATATTCTGCCTCAGCGGTGGATGTTGAAACAACTTCTTGCTTTTTTGCTTTGCTAAGACACCAAGAAATTGCCTAGGAATTGACACCCTCCTGATGTAGACTTTCTTGTGGTGTTGCATCCAGCAAAATCACTATCTGAGAAACCTGAAAGCTTGATATTCACATTAGCAGGATACCAGATACCAAGTGTGGGAGCACCTTTTATTTATCTGAATATTCTTTTTACAGCAATGATATTAGACTTCCTAGGTGCTGACTGGGATCTTGCACAAACACATGTTGCAAACATGATGTCTGGCCTAGATGAAATTAGGTACAATAAATACCCAATCATGATTCTACATAGAGTTTGATCAACCAAGTCATCTTTTTCATCAGCAATGATAAGCTTTGTGGTTGCCATGGGTGTACTACATGGTTTGCAATCATTCATGTCAAATCTGTTTAAAAGTTCTTTTACATATTTGCTTTGATGAATGAAAGTTACATTTTGTAACTGCCTAACTTGGAGACCAAGAAAGCATTGGAGTTCACCCATGGCACTCATCTCAAACTCTGCTGTCATGAGTTTCCTAAACTCTTCACACATGGAGGTACATGTGTATCCAAAGATGATGCCATCAACATAAATTTGGACAATCATCAGATCCCAAACTTTCCATTTCAAAAACAATGTTTTGTCTATTTTACCTCTTGTAAATCCAATTGAAATGAGAAAAGTGGAGAGAGTTTCATACCAGGCTCTTAGTGCTTGTTTCAAGCCATACAAAGCTTTATTGAGCTTGTAGACATGATCTGGATAGATGGCATCTTCAAAACTAGGAGGTTGACAAACACACACCTCCTCCTGAATCTTACCATATAGGAATGCACATTTGATATCCATTTGGTACACCTTGATGTTGTGGTTAACAGCAAAAGCTAACGACAATCTGATGGCTTCAAGCCTTGCCACAGGAGCAAAGGTTTCATCATAGTCTATGCGTTCTTCTTGTCTTAAGCCTTGAACCACTAACCTGGCTTTATTCTTAACAGCAATACCCCTTTCATCAGTTTTGTTTTTGAAGACCCACTTTGTGCCAATTGGACATACATCCTTAGGCAATGGTACAAGTTCTCATACTTGTTGTCTTTTAAACTATTGGAGCTCCTCTTGCATGGCTTCTACTCAATTGTTGTCTTTTAGTGCCACTTGGTACTTGACTGGTTGGATGAGAAATAGAAAACCGGCAAAAAGATAGATTTTTTGGGATTGACTTCTTGTGAGAACCCCTTCACTGATGTTGCCAATGATTTGGTCAGGTGGATGAGATTTAAGGATGATTAGATCCCCCTTATATGGAACAATGGCATTGAATGGGGAAGGCTGCAGATGTGAATCATCTGAGCTGACATCTGTTGGCAATTTTGAAGAGCCAACGTCTGTTGGTGATGGAATTAGAGGACTGGAAGGAATGGGTGTGCACAATGTTGACTTTTATCCACATATGTTGGACTGTTGTTAACAAAGGTTGGTTTTGATGAGCTGGCAGAGGATTTATCAACAACTGTTGATGCAGCAGTGGCAGAGTTTGAACAACTGTTTTGAACATCTACTTCTTTGGTGGTGGAAGTTACTTTATATTGTGGAATCACAATATCAAATCCATGGTCTTGTGAGAAAGATTGTGGTGTACCAGCAGGGTTAGTCTTGATAGACACATTTTCAAATGTAAATTTATCAAGGTCAAATAATTCAGCAGGATTTGCTGGGATTTTCAAAGATGAAAGTTCATTGAACTTTACATTCAAATTCTCTTCCACACACCTAGTCCTTGTGTTAAACACTTTATAGGCCTTGGCAATGGTTGAGTATCCTAGTAAATAGCCACAATCCACTTTGGCTGCAAATTTAGAAATTGAGTCTTTTAAGTTTAGGATAAAACATGGGCAACCAAAGATTCTGAAATAGGAGATCAGTGGTTTGATCTTGAAAAGAGTTTCATAGGCAGTCTTTTGATTCCTGAGGTTAATCAAAACTTTGTTCTACATATAGCAAGCAGTGTTTACAGCCTCTGCTCAAAAGGTTAAGGGTAAACCTGAATCTGCAAGCATTGTTCAGACAACTTCTATCAAAGTTCTGTTCTTCCTTTCAACCACCCCATTTTGTTCTTGTGTTCTTGGGATGCTGTACTGCCTTACAATCCCTTTTGACACACAGAACTCATCCAACTCCTTGTTTCTAAACTGTGTTCCATTATCCCTTCTAAAGATTTTTACTGGCAAGTCAAATTGCTTTTCAACCTGTTTGACAAAGTCTTGCAAGATACCTGCAGTCTCATCCTTAGAATGTAAAAAGTAACTCCATGTAAACCTAGAAAAATCATCAGGAATGACCAAACAATATCTTTTCTTTTTCAAACTCTTGATTTTTATTGGGCCAAACAAATCCATGTGCAGCATTTGCAAGCACTTAGTTATTTTGGACTCATCAATGGACTTGTAAGAGCTTTTATGTTGTTTACCTTTTAAACAGGAAACACAATGCTCATTGCAAGTGAAAAGTTTTGGTGGAAGGCCTCTTACAAGGCCTTGTTTAGAGAGAGTGGTGATAGTTTTTAGATTTATGTGCCCAAGTCTCATGTGCCATAATTCTGTCTCTTTGGTAGAGGCAGCTGAGAACAGACAATCATCAACCATTGGGTTATCCTTTAACATATTAACCACATACACATTGCCACTCCTTTAAGCAACAAGTTGTGTTTTGCTCCCAGCTATAATTTCTTCAATCTTTTTGACCACTTCTGGTCCAACAATCTTACATGTTTCCTTAGTGAAGAATGACCCATAGCCCTTGTCACTCATTTTCAAAACACTAAGGAGATTAAATTTGAGATTGTCAATAAGATTTACATTTTCAAACTTGAGCTTCCCAGCTTGAACTGTCCCTGACCCCAACACCTTCCCTTTTGAATTGTTACCAAAGGATATATCACCCCTCCATGTTTTTTGAAATGTTTGAGTAGGGCTTTACTTCCAGTTATGTGCCTGGAGCCTCCACTATCTACATACCATAAACTATCTAAGCATGTAGAAGCTCCCTGCACATCAAGTAACAAATTAGTTAAGGTGGGTCTCCAAAGCCAAGATGTCTTTGGAGGGGGTCCAAGATAGGTCAGCCTCAAGTCCAGGAGATTTGACAGTGGTTTGATCGGAGGTTTGAGCAACTTTTTGTAACCATTGCTGTGGTCCATCTCTTGTCAGATGATGATAACCATAAGGATGCCTATTCATTTTGGGTTTAAATGGCCTTTTGTAGGCCTCATAACCACGAGGGACCTTTTGGTATGATGGTTGACTATATCCTCTTAGGAATTGGTTTGCAGGTGGTGCATCTTTCACTTGCAAATCTCTAGGAACAAAGGTTTTGTTCAACTGTTTTGTAACAACTGTTTGGACAGGCAGAAAAGTCTGTTTGTTTTTGGAAGGAGGTTTTTGTGGACTTTCCAGTGTTTTGGATGCAAACTCTTTTCTTTTAACCTCAAAAGTTTTGAGATACACACTATTGAGTAAGATGGTTTGTTTTTCCACAAATGGTGCACTTAAGTGCAGGCTCAATGACACTTATTTTGTTGATATCATATGCTTTTAAAAGAAAACAGTCTTTTGTAGCATGATTTCTTTTCTCACAAAAATCCCAAAATGGATTTTTAACTTTTTCTTTTATCTTCCTCCTTTTAACTTCCTTTTCAATAGAGTTTTTAACCTCTGTTAGGATGTCTTTTAGAGGAATGACTTTGGTCTTGGGTTCTTTGACACCCTTAATTGTGGAAAAATCCATTGGCTTAAAATTTTCAAGGATGCCACATTCATCAGACCAGGTGGGTTTGAATTGATATTTTTCTATCTCTTCAAAGGTTGATGACCCTTCTGGTTTTTCTAAAATAATTTTGTTTCCATTTTTATCAGTGACTTTTATCTCTAGACCATCCATGTTTGTGGGAATCACTTCAACCAAGCCAGGTTCAATTTCAGCAGTGTTTTCAGAAGTTTGTTCATGTTTTCTAAAGCCAATGGCAAACTTCACACTGCTCTTGATATGCTTTTCCAACATTAGTTCATAACCTTTACAAGACTCCACCCATTTTTCACAAGTAATTTGGGTGGACTCAAGCTCCTTTTTGCAACTCTGGTATTTTTCTACCATAGTTTGGAGTTGGTCTTTGGTTATGTTGTGTTCATGTTTTAAGCTGCTGTCGCAACCACCGATCCCTTATTTCCGGGAACGGGCGGACGCGATCTCAGTTGTGGTGGTATCAGGTTATTTAATCTCGCAGCGGAATTTTCATCAGGACCGTAGTTAGGAAATGTTTATCAGAGTAAAACCACCATATTTTATATTAATAATCACATGGGTAAAACCCAAGTTTCTTATTACAATACATTTATAGGGATAAACCCTATCTTATTGAATTTAAAACGTCGTTTATTAGGTAACTTTTATAGCCACATTATCCCCAAGCCTTTAGTGCTCTCCAGCTGGGTTTCTACTAATTGGCTGTCACATTGGGTTACCTGAAACGCGTTTTAAAAACATTTGTCAGTCGGAAATACTGGTGAGTGAATCCCAGTTTAATCAAGAAACATTTTATCGATTAAAACAGTATTGAGAGCAATCACATTGTTTATGTCTACACAATTACTCCATTTGGTACTATCAATCCACTGACTTGTGGGTCATATTACACATTGGCTAACTCATTGTCCAATGGTAACGTACTGTCAACCTTGACTTACTACTCACAGTGTAGTAAATTTTGTATACAAAACCCCAACATACCGACAGTAATTGAAGAACTACAAAGACTCAATCACCGCTTAATTTCATTGTAAAACATTTAAGGTTTTGTAAATTATTCCAAAAACGTTAACAAAAAGAGGATAAACTCACATTGCTATCTTAATCTTCTTGTAAGGGTTTCCTGGATATTATCTATAATTTATACAAATGTACATTGGTTAGTATCATAACCCTTTGAAAATATTAATGATACCCTCCCCGAGACGGCATTCCAACAACTACGTCGGGCAGAACCACGACAGTTGTTACGGAACCCTAAATCAATCGGGCAGCGTAACTATTACAAAACTGGGGTTATAATACTTACAACGGAGCAGAACCTCGCTAATTAGGGGTATAATACCCGAGTATTATCACTTTCCTACAGAAATTGTGATTTGAGATTGAAATGTGAGCGACGGAAAACGAAACCCGTTGGCCTGCTTATATAGTGCTGATATTGGACTCTCAGGCGGCCCGCATAAGGTAAGGCTAAGCCTTACCCGGCCCGCGTCAACACGCGGTCAACATATAGCTTAGCTGATTCGATACGTAGGTCCGCCACGATGATGACACGTGTCATCACCGGGCTGCGCCATGTTTCTTGATCTATCGCGGCCCGCGTCAACTTAAACGGTATCTCACGCGGCCCGCCTTAACTAAAGAAGTAAACAGAGTCAATTCCAGTCTTGATACCGCCCGCGTGAGATGTTGGGGTGGGTCTACGTGGCCCGCCTCAACTCTATTTGTCTTATTTTTGATTTGGTTTATATGTTAAAATATAATTCGGGCTTGGTTTTCACATACGGGGTGTAATATAAAACATATTGGGACATTTTTCAATATACTAGAGTGTCATAATTTTTATGAGGGTGTTGGTTTTACCGAGGGTTGTTACAGCTGCTGATCTCATTTTCTTTGTCAAACAATTTGTTTTTCAACTCTTTAAAAGTTTTTTCTCAAATTGCACTTCATCTTTTAAGATCTTGTTTCTAAGGTTTTCATTTACCTCTTTTATGTTAGCAAAGGCAATAATGCATTTATCTGAACACAAATCTTTTAAGATCTGAGGTAATACCTTAGCAGCCATCATGGCACAATCACAAACACTTGCATCCCACGGATCAGCCAGAGGTTCCAACAGAGGTTCAGTTTCCGTCTCTTCTAACATCTGTTCACCAACAATATCTACTGTAATTACACACCCCGATATTTCCACATATTACCGGTGGGCCCGGTGGGGAGTATCGTGACGTAGTTGATATTATCATAGTCAAACAACACAATAATAATGCACAGCGGAAGCAAAAGATAGATTTATTTCAACCGAATATAATTGTAATATTAAGTATCACAAACAGTTGAAACAGATCTACAGGCGGATCAAAATAAAAAGAGATATTGTTCAACAGTTTTATTGACATCCAAGCTTGCGAGACTTATTGTGGACGCTAGGAGAAAGCCAGTGTAGTTCGAGTAGTACCTGCACTTAACCTTTTGGGAAAATACGTCAGTTTACACTGGTAAATACAATTTAACTGACTCATTTTGAAAAGGTTTGAAAATTGATTTAAATGCACGTGGCACAAAACTTTTTTTATAACTTGGGATAATTATTTGAATATAACCTTGTAAAAGAATTACATGTTTCTTATGCGTTCAGTAGCCCGATCCGTAGAACGGGTTAAAGATCAATAGACACACCACATTATTTGGTTAGGCACTGACGGGTGTACGCCTACACCCCGTGCTTAGGTCGTGGCCATTTCGTAAAATGATGCCAAGGATATCCGGGACACGGTCATTAACCCCCCAAAGGCTTTTACTGGGTCTCCTATTCTGGAACAAAGGTTTATAATAACCTATTAGATTTCTAATGGGTCTTTAATTAGGCTTAAGCTTAGACCGGTTAGTTTTAAAGGAAGATACGGTTCGAACGCACGATTAAGCGAAGACCGGAATAGAATGTGATTTAGACCCGACAAGTTTGAAGACTTGTATAATATGGGTAAACTAAACACATTCTGGATTTTGAGACAAAAATGATAAGGTTTGACCCGTTTCGGCTAATATGTGCAAACTAGTTACATAAGCCGATCCGAACGCGAAGAGTGCGTAACGAGTAACCAAAAGAGTCCTATGCAAGTTTCCTAAGTTAATATGCTTTAAATATGTTGTGACATCAGTAAGATGTCTTCTATTATGCCCGAAATGAATTTAAACTCAAACTATGCCTTGTAAGGGCATTTTGGTCCTTTAAAAGGTTATAAAAGAGTTTAATTAGTAATCTGAGTTACAGGTCTGATTTATTTAGTAAATATACTTAATTTAATAAGTTATAACAGTAGGGTACTAGATATATGTGAAATTTATCAATTAAAACCAAACTATGCACCTTAGGGGTAATTTGGTAATTTCACATAGGCTTAAATGGTCAAAACTGGAAATCTGAGTTTAAAACTTTTTCTTACTATTAAAATAAAAAAATTTACAAAAAATATCAGTAGGCATCATACCTTATATGTTTAAAATAGTTTTAATACATACTATGCGTTAAAAACGCTTAAAAAGGCAATTTTGAGCTATTACCGGGTTTTTAAAGGAAAGCTGAAAATTTTAATATTCCAGAAGGCTCAAAATATTTTATTTATCATAACAATTCAGTAGCAAAAGGTTTGGGGTAAAAAAGATTTGTAAAACTCATTTATAGCCCAAAAGGGCAAAACCGACAATTACCGAATCAAGCTTAGAGACATATGTTATGCTCAGCCAAAAATTAAATAAAAATCTTTACAAATATCAAAATATTATTTTATATCAGTCGGTAAAAAGTTTGGTATTAAAAATCGGGTTTAGATAGGCTATATGCTAATTACGCCGTTTATTTAATAAGAAGCTTTCTAATTACGCTAATGAGCATAACTCTTAATCTAGACCTCAAACTGATGTCAAAATTTAGGTGTAAGTTTATAAATCAGTAACTAAGGTTTCCATTCTTTTACTTTCAAAAATCCCGTTTTATAGTCAAAAGGGCACAATAGTCAACATTTAAGCACTTAACGGAAACATGCATATGAATCGGATAACTAATGAACCAAGTTGTATAATATCAGAGAGTTATACTTATATGAAACCTGGTCCAAATAAGGCTCTAAGGCAATTCTAAAACATGCTTAACAGGGTTAGAACTGAAATTCATAGCAGAAGTCAAACTTTGCGACTTTCGGTTCCGATTCGAGTCTAAACTGAAAATTGTCTGGTTGAACATGTTTAGACATGTTCTTACATTAACTACCAAATTATATTAGTGATCAAACAGGTTGCATGTCTCCTACATTGCTAATTATGCATAAATTTGAAAATAAGCATTCTGTTGACTTTTTAATAACAAGTTTGACCCGACAATTGACCTAGTTAGAGTGGGAATCAGAGAGTACCCTTTTAAGGGTTTATTACCCACATAATTACCTACTTATAGGTACTTTTAATTCAAGATTTGACTGAACAAATATTAATTAATCTCGAAGTCAAACCTTAATTACGACGGTTTGACTTTTAGCTAGTTAACTAAGCTAAACTGAATTAGGAAGGGTTTAGGACACTTACAAAGGTCCTAAGTATGCTTATGGATCCTAAGAGAAGTTGGTTGCTGTCCAGAGAGCTCCAGAACTCAGTTGAAGTGGGTCTTGAATGAAGTGAACAAATGGTTGCAACTCCACCTTCTTATATAGTGAGTTAAATTCTATAGGATCATCACACATAGGTCTAGAAAGGTTGCAAGATGTCCCCAGGTGTCCTATAATGCTAAAAACCGGATATAGGAGCCCCTGAATTCGAAAACCACTCAAATGAGGCGGTGGAACCGTTTTAACAGGCAGCAGTCAAAAATTCGCCCAGATGCTTAGCTTACGGACCGTAAGACTCTGAGCTTACGGTCCGTAACCGACTCCCTTACGGACCGTAAGGTTAGACCTTTACGGTCCGTATGGCTTCGCCAGAGGACAAAAATTTGTTTTCTTTCAGGCTGTGACCATGCAACTATAACATCTCCGAATCTTGTGTTCTTTAGTCAGTATGGGGACCATGAAGTCAGCCATTGCATGCCTAGCCATGCACTTACACAACTTGTACTCTTGTGGGAGGTTTTTATTGTCGGAAATACCAAGAAATTGATGTTGGATCCATGTCTAAGGTTGTAACCAATTTATTATTTAGGATAGCCAGATTTATATACATAATTCAGATGTTGATTAAATATATCCTGGTTAGGGATTTATTAATAGGTCGCTCAGAGGTATAAATTAACATGTCTACGTTTTTAAATCCTACCGTACATCTTTATCCGGATCCGTTTTTATAACACGTTTGCATAACATGACACGTGTCTTTATTTAACTGGACATGAATTTTCGAGGTGTTACATCCTCACCCCCTTAAAAGAAATCTTGACCTCGAGATTTATTGGAACAAATGAGGGTATTTTTCCTTCATGGTAGACTCTACCTCCCAAGTATATTTGGGACCTCTGCGGGCATCCCATTTGACCTTTACGATAGGTACATGCTTCCTCCGAAGCTTCTTAACCTGTCGATCCTCAATCGACAAAGGTTTTTCACAAATTTCAAGCTCTCATCTATGTGCACATCTGTATGTGGTATGACTAGCGATTCATCGGCTAGACATTTCTTCAAATTGCAGACGTGGAATACATTGTGAATACCACTGAGATCTTCTGGCAAGTTCAACTTATAAGCCACTGACCCAACACATTCGATAATCTCGAATGGTCCTATATACCTTGGGCTTAACTTACCTTTCTTACCAAATCGCATCACTCCCTTCCAGGGTGATGCTTTAAGCAAAACTTTATCACCAACTTCAAACTTTAGAGGTTTACGCTTTGGATCTGCCTAGCTTTTCTGCCTATCTCTGGCAGCTTTCAGGCGATCGCGAATCTGAACAATCTTGTCCGTCGTTTCAAAGACTATTTCAGGTCCTGATAATTGAACTTCTCCTACTTCCGCCCAACAAATAGGCGTTCTGCATTTTCTACCATATAATGCCTCAAAAGGCGCAACCTTAATGCCCGTACGGTAGCTATTGTTATAGGAGAACTCGATCAAAGGCAAGTGGTTATCCCAACTACCACCTAAATCGATCACACATGCACGAAGCATGTCTTCCAAAGTTTGGATGGTACGCTCACTCTGTCCGTCCGTCTGGGGATGGTAAGCTGTACTAAAATTCAAGCGCGTGCCCAAAGACTGTTGGAAACTTTTCCAAAAATGTGACGTGTATCTCGTATCTCTGTCAGAGATAATTGACACTGGTACGCCATGTAGAGATACAGTCTTATCTACGTACAATTGGGCTAACATGTCAGAGCTATAAGTTTCCTTAATGGGTGGGAAATGTGCCGACTTAGTCAGTCTATCTACTATCACCCATATAGTATCATTTCCCTTCCTTGTCTTTGGTAACTTGGTGATGAAATCCATTGTCACCATATCCCACTTCCATGTGGGAAGTTCAGGCTGTTGTAGAAAACCTGACGGCTTCTGATGCTCAGCTTTGACTTGCGCGCACGTCAAACATTTAGCTACATAGGTGGCTATAGACTTTTTCAAGCCTATCCACCAATAGTTTGCCTTTAGATCCTGGTACATCTTATCAGCTCCAGGATGAACATAATATTTAGAACTGTGGGCTTCCTGGAGGATAACATCTCGAAGTCCTCCATAAACTGGAACCCATATTCGTCCATTCAACCTTAGGGTTCCGTCCTTGTCATAGGATAACTGCTCCTCAGTTATTCCTAGCTTTTCATTAGGATAGTTAGCTTCCAACACAGCTTCCTTCTGCGCAGCTAACAACCTTTCGTTCAAACTATTCTTTATCTCAATGCTCTTGGCATTGATTCTTATAGGCTTCATTCTTTCCTTCCTGCTTAAGGCATCAGCAACCACATTTGCTTTGCCTGGATGGTATCTTATCTCACAGTCATAATCATTCAAAGTTTCCATCCATCGTCGTTGCCTCATGTTTAAATCCTTCTAATTAAACAAGTGTTGAAGGATCTTGTGATCTGAATAGATCACACACTTGGTTCCATACAAGTAATGCCTCCATAGTTTTAGTGCAAATACAATGGCACCCAACTCCAAGTCATGGGTGGTGTAATTCTTCTCGTGCACCTTTAACTGTCGTGAAGCATAGGCAATGACTTTGCCTTTCTGCATGAGTACACATCCCATCCCGGTGTGGGATGCATCACAGTATACTACAAATTCATCAATTCCATCAGGCAACGTCAATACAGGAGCGTTGCTCAACTTTTGCTTCAGAATATCAAAAGACTCTTGCTGCTTAGGCCCCCAGTCAAACTTACTTTTCTTGCGGGTGAGTAAAGTCAGGGGTGCTGCAATTCTTGAGAAGTTTTCGATAAATCGCCTATAGTATCCTGCTAAACCCAGGAAGCTCAAATCTCTGTAGGAGTCTTTGGTTCTTGCCAGTTCATAACTGCTTCCACCTTGGCGGGATCCACTTGGATACCACGCTCACTAACCACATGTCCAAGGAATTGGACTTCTCGAAGCCAAAATTCACACTTCGAGAATTTGGCGTAGAGTTTCTCTTGATGTAGAAGTTTAAGAATACAGCGAAGGTGTTTCTCATGGTCAGCTTGGTTCTTTGAGTAGATGAGGATGTCGTCAATGAAGACGATGACAAATTTATCCAAGTAAGGCTTGCAGACGCGATTCATGAGATCCATGAATGCGGCAGGTGCATTAGTGAGCCCAAAAGGCATCACTAGGAACTCGTAATGACCATAACGAGTCCTAAATGTAGTCTTATGTACATCTTTATCCTTAACTTTCAACTGATGATAGCCTGACCTCAAATTGATCTTAGAGAAGTAGCTTGCCCCTTGTAATTGATCGAATAGATCGTTGATCCTGGGCAAAGGATACCTATTCTTGATAGTGACCTTATTAAGCTCCCCGGATTGTCGATTTGTTCGACTAACTGTAAGGATTAGCTGTCCCTTAAGATTTGTATTGAATAGTGATTGGAATAACCATCTCACATTAAGATAAGCTTTTCTATAATAATTGATATGTAAGTATTAAGGCTACTCCTTTGGAGACCTTGTATAGATGGAATGTTAAATGTCTAGTGTTAGATAGAGAATTGGTAAGTCCAATTATCAAGATCTGAAAGTTGCCTGGGGGACAACAAATAAGATTATACAAATCCATAATCGATTGTAGGTTGCCAGTATATGGCAAGAAATCGAGGAGTTATGAAAATAGCAAACTTCTTAAGTTCTTGTTAAGGAATAAGGTTTAACAAAAGATATCACCCAGGAAGGGTGTACCAAATTTGTTAAATTATCAGGCTAGTTAAGCTCTGAATTTATGGAAATCATTCGAAGGAAAATCGAATGTATCAAGATCAAGTAGCTTGTAAGCTAAAGCCTATTTAAGGAGCTTGGCGGAAATCGCAATACATTGCCCACTAGTGACGGAAAGATGTGTTCCGCCAATAAGTCAAGAAGCACTATCACATAAGGTTATACAGATTTATGATATGATGAGCAACCTGTGTCGATTGAGGATCGACAGGATTAGAAGCTCCAAAAAGATACATGTACTTATTATCAAGGCCAATTGGAGTGCTTTAGAGGCTCAAGAGTACCGGGGAAGATTAAGCCCAATATAAAGGCAGAAAATACTTCCTTTACTTTAACAAATCTCGAGGTCGAGATTTCTTTTAAGGGGGTGAGGATGTAACACCCCGAAAATTTACGTCCTATAATGTCTTGACACGTGTCATAACCTTTGAACGTGTGAAAGAATACTTTTGAGGGACTAAAGTTGACAAACAATGAAACTATGTAAATATAAGGGTTCAAAGTGTCAACAATGAATAAAGATACTTTACAATAACCCTACATGATGTTTATAACCTTAAACGAATGGATCATGGATCATACGAAGCGAATTGTGAAAGAAAGTGAGAGATTACAAACTACAGGGGTTAAATGTGTCAACATGTTAAAGATATACCTCTGAGTGACCTTTTAGCAAACCCGAAGCCTTGTAACGATTAATTATGCTCACTAGAATGCACCATAAAAATTTCACCAAGTTTCGTTACCGTATGAGAAAGTTATGATAGAATTCGTGTGCGAAGGGTTAAAAGCGTCAACGTTGAAATTTAGGGATTTCCGGGTGATCACAAAGTTACACGAGGACTTGACAAAGAAGGTATAAGTCTTGAAGCCCTTAGAATTCTACTTAGAGGGCCCAAAGTGCAAGAAATAAAGGTAAAAATCAAGTTTGGAAGTCCAGGGGTCAAAACTGTCAACATTTGAAAGATTTTGTGCTGCAGAAGGGTAGCGCACCTCTACACTTTTAATGTAGCGGTGCGCTAGCAGGTGTCAGATGCTGAAAAACCCACAGCTGGCTGTTCTAACCCGTTCCACCGACTTTAAACCTAGTATTTCGATTCTATGGGCTGAATAAAGTGGTTTATAACTTATATAGGGCACATGTACTGATCTTGGATCATTACTTCACTCATTTGGCATCAATTTGAAGGATCAAAAGTTCTTGTAAAATTCTCATATTACAACATACAACCTCATATTCACTCCTGATCATTTCTGAAGCATTCCAGCAGATCCCAAGCATTCCAAATCATCTATTAGACTCGCGTAAGTGTCCTTGACCCTTCTAAATTGAGTCTTGATTCGTTTATAGCCTAGAAGTCAAACCGTCGTAACTACGGTTTGACTTATCGATAGATCATAAACGGGCCAGAGTTTTGTCGAACCGAAAGATGTTACAAGTTGGTAATTATATGGACAATTAAACCCTAAAAGGGCACCCACTGATTCAAGTCCTAAATATGTCGTTTGTCGAGTCAAACTTCTACCGAAAAAGTCAACATAACCATTAAACAAGAAATTAATGATTCAGAGGGCGTGTAATCTGTTTTAACATACATATAACTTGAAAATAAGTATAATAACTTATCTACGCTTGATTGATTCGACAACTTTCTGTTTTGAACCGATTCGGAGCCGAAAGTCGCATAGTTTGACTTTCTGCTTTGACCTCAGTTCTGACCCGGTTATGATAGGTTTAGACATACCTTAAAGTTCCATTAGGACCTAGTTACATGTGTGTATAACCCTCTGCGTTTATACCACATATATCCTTAATTGTCCGATGTTTCCGTTAATCGCCTAAATATTGACCGTAATGCCCTTATGATCATAAAACGAGATTTTTGGAGATATGAAAGTAAAATAATCTTTGTTACTGATTATTGAACATGTCTGTAAATTTTCACGTCAATCGGAAGTCTAGATTAGGAGTTACGCTTAATGAAGTAATTATAAACACTTTTATTAATTAAACGGCGTCATTGGCGTAAAGCCTATCTAAACCCAATTGTTGACACCAAAACTTTTACCCACTGATGTTAAATAATATTTTGGGATTTTTGAACATTTTTAATTATTTTTAAACTGATCATAAGCTAGGATTAGCGCCTTATTTCGGTTAATACCAAATATACCCTTTTCGGGTATAAAATGAGTTTTATAAATCCTTTTGATACCAATCAAATTGCTACTGATTTGAAATAATAAATGAAGTGTTTTAAGCCTGTTTAAATGACCAGAAAACTCAGAATCCTATTTTAACCCGTACGTCGCGTAAAACGGCGTTATACGCGTATTAAGCGCATAGTAAGGGTCTAAAACCATTTTGCCACATAGGACTTAACACCAACTGATATACCAAGTTAAAATAAACTATTTTACTGATTTATTCAGACCCGGATCACAAAATCTTAATTGATCCCTTTTATAAACCTTTAAAATGACCAAAATACCCCTACGGGGCTTAATATGAGATTAAAATCGTTTTGGGCATAATGGAAGGTATCCTACTGATATCGCAACATATTTATGGCATGTTAACTTAGGAAACCTGTTTAGGACTTTTATCGTTACCCGTTACGCTTAGTACGCGTTCGGATCGGTTTATGTAACTAGTTTACATATATTAGCCGAAACGGGTCAAACCTTATCGGTTTTATCTCAAAATCCAGAAGGTGTTTAGATTTCCCATATTATACAAGTCTTCAAACTTGTCGGGTCTAAATCCCATTCTATTCCGGTCTTCGCCTTATCGTGCGTTTGAACCGTATCTTTCTATAAGACTAGCCGGTCTAAGCCTAGACTTAATTAAAGGCCCGTTAGCATTCTAATTGGTTTTTATACCATCATTCCAGACTAGAGATTTCCGGTAAATTGTACCTACGCTTACTTAAGTGAACACGGCTGAGTTATTAATTTCTGCTATTTAAGACAGGAGCTAGCTCAGGTAAATACTCTTAACTTATTTTCCCTATACGGGCTTGGGATACGGTATAATAATACCGCTTGGTCGGGTATTGAATCTTTAATCTTATTATGGTTAAATCATTGAGGTAACCCGGTTTAATCTGTATTGTTTGAAACAAATACCTTTAGGGGTTAATGACCATGTCCCGGATATCCTAGTGACATCATTGTATTATAAAATGGCCACGTCTTAAGCACGGGGTGTAGGCATACACCTGACAGTGCTTAAGAGATAACGGTATCTCACTCTCTTGTGGGCCTATACTTGTGGCGTGTCTGTTAATCTGACTCGATTTCTACATCGGGCCCTGAACGTACAACGAACATGTAAATCTGTATACAAGGTTATAAATATAATTGTCCCAAGTTAAAAAGTTTAATTTTGCCTCTATGCATTTTAATCCAAGTGTCGAAATATTTGCATGTTTTGTGCACCTAAACAAATTTTCATAAACATTTACAAAATGAGTCGGTTGAGTGTATTTACCAGTGAAAACTGACGTATTTTCCAAAAGGGTTAAGTGACAGGTACTGAACGTAATTGGCTGGAAGCTCAGGGCGTTTCTAAGGAATCTTGAAAGTTCTAGGTGCCTAAAGTCTGTTGAATAAAGTTTATGTTTTAAGACCCGCCTGTGGATCCTTTACTTCCGTTGTAATACTTTGATGTTACACTATTACGGATTGTAATATATTTATCCTTTTGCTTCCGCTGTGCATTTATATATTGTGTTGTTTGACTATGATGTTGCCAACCACGTCACGTTACTCCCCTACCGGGCCCACCGGTAACACGTGGAAATTCGGGGTGTGACAGGTTGGTATCAGAGCCAACATTGAGTGAATTAAACACTAGCTTTTTGTGTTTAATCTCAATGACACAATTGCACATTTCTAAATCTTCTGAGTCTAGACTTAACATAGGAATATTCTCAATCCTTATCTGGAAATTCTGCTTCCAAAATTTTTATATATTGGATACGTCGCCGAGCGAAGAAGCCATAATAATAATTCTCCACACCAGGAGCCTTAAATTGCTGACCTTCGTGCAACGGCTAGGACGAAACATGCAAACAAGGAGAAGGCATTCAGAAATAAAATGAAGAAGAAACTCCCTTTGCGAAAAATCGTTTCCTTAATAGTCCTTATAAGGACATAATTACCTTTCAGTTCCTTCGAGGACAACATTATTCCTTTCAAGTCCCGTCTAGGGCACATCTGTATTGTTTAATTTTATAGTGGAATAATTAACTTTAAATTTTCTTTCAGACATTCCTTTTATAAGATCTACCTTTATATAAAATGGCAAAATCTAAAAAAGGACAAGACCTAGTCACGCATTATTTTGAGGCAGGGCAAAGATGGTAGTTCCATAATTAGATTCAGATCCATATTTAACACCTCAATTTAGGATTGTTCTGCGTTAATATTAATAAGAATCTTAAGAGTGAAACCTAGCCTTCGGGTCATTTTAAGGCCGGGCCATGATGGTAAGACCTGTTTAAAAGATTCGAATCCCTGTTAACATCTATAAATATGTTAACACTCCTGACAGACGTGATTCATTAAAATCACACGTCATTCTTATTGATGGATTCTTCAAAAGATTCCTAACCCAATGTAATGATCTCTGAATCATGGGTTTAGATCATCACTTGAGATGATCACATTTTGACCATACGTGGTAATATAGCACCTACAGGCCCTGTTCATTTCCATATGAACCAAAAGACAGTAGTAGCAACGACTCCCTGTCATATAAAGGTAATGAACTAGGTTCAAACCTTCATGCTTTGATTCTCTGAAATCATAGCTTATAAATTATAAACGTCCTTGTGACTAGGCCTATTGTGCTAGTATACCTTCATGTTTTGATTCTCTGAAATCATGGCGTATAAATTAAACTTGTCTACGCGACTAGGCCATTTGTACTATTATTAACTTATAAATTAGGATTATGATAAAAATCCTGAATAAAAATAAATATCATTCCTTTCCTGCCAGAATAATTATTAAAAGAGAATCTTAAATGGTTTGACCTAGCTTGAATGTCGTTGAAGACCTAGCTAAGATGGTAAAATCTGTTCAAAAAGAGATTCAGATCCTTGTTAACACCCGAAAATGTGTTAACACTCCCGACAACCGTGATGCTATAAAAATCACACTTGTCATTCTTATATTAGGAATTTTTCCAAATACCTTATTTAACGTAATTGATCAATAGGAATCATGGCTTATAAAATTTAAAACTGTCCTTGGGACCAGGCTTTTTACGCCACTTTAATATACTTGATGTTTTATAACTAGGATAAGTTATAATGAAAAATATTAACTAAGTATAACTAACAAATTAACCCATATGGTTTATATTACCATGGTTAATAAATTATCAAAAATGATAATTTCATAATGACCTCTGGATAAATCATTGTCAATGTTTATGAAGCAATCAAGCTACATGGCTGGATTAGATGAAGTTAACAGCCACATGAAGGAGGACAATGATGCTACCAGAATCAATGTAACTGGAGCGGAACTGCAGGCAATAATAGATTATGCTGTTACTCGAGCTCTTGACAGACAGTATGATGAATCAAATGATAACCATTCTAAGACTCTATCTGTGGCTCGTAGTAAGCCCCCTTCTAAAATACTTGAGTCAAGAGAAGACGATGTTCATGACTTGTCAAATCAAAGGAGTATTCCGTTTAGACAGGTTGTGTTCCATCAAGAGACACCAGTTAAGACCTGTTCATATAAATATTTTGTCTCCTGCAAGCCTAGAGACTTTACAGGAGAAAAAGGGGCCATCGATTGCATGACGTGGCTCGATGAGATGGACGCTGTTGTTGACATCAGCGGTTGTGCAGAGCAAGATGTTGTGAAATTTGTTTCACAATCTTTTAAAGGAGAAGCTCTAGCTTGGTGGAGGTCACTGATCCAAGCTACGGGGAAGATTCCTTTGTACAACATGACTTGGGAGCAGTTCGTTGCTCTTATCAAAGAAAATTACTGTCCTCAACATGAAGTTGAGAAAATTGAGACTGAATTCTTGACATTGGTCATGGAAAACTTAGATTGTCAAGCATACCTTACAAATTTCAATACCAAGTCTCGATTGGTTCCTTATTTGATCACACCGGAACCAAAGCGAATTGCTCGCTTCATTGGGGGTTTAGCCCCAGAAATCAAAGCCAGTGTTAAGGCTTCAAGACCTACTTCATTCAGGTCAGCGGCCGATCTGTCGCTATCTCTCACACTCGATGTGGTCAGAAACAAGGCTGCCAAAGTCTCTGAAGAAGGAAAGCGAAAAAGGGAGGATGAAATTTCTCATCGCTCTGATAGGGAGACAAAGAGGAGCTCTGAGGATAAGAAGAGTTCCGGGTTTAAGAAAGACAGCCAGCAGCCGGGTGAGAAGATCAGGTGCAAAACCTGTAGGAAATACCACCTCGGGAAATGCAGATTTGAATCTCGGCCTCGGCCGTGTGGAATTTGCAAATCTAAGGAACATAAAACCCTGGATTGCAAGAAGTTGAAAGATGCAACCTGTTATGGTTGCAACGAGAAGGGGCATATCAAGACCAACTGCCCTAGGAATCAGAAGAAGCCCGAAGAGGCCAAGAAAACAAACGCATGATGAACACCCAAGAGTTGGTGCAGAAGGATAATTACATAGCAGGTACATTTCCTCATCAAACAATTTATTTGTTGCTGACACATATGATTCTATAATGAACGATAAAAGTTGAGAACTGTTGCCTCCGCCTGATTTGGATTCCGGTCATTTAATGCAAGGTAGAAATTGGTTGATACTTTAGAAAATGCTCCAACAAATCCTAGATTTATATTTTATAGTTTTTAGGAATCACTCTTTTCTGATATCCTTATGGCAAGCTTTCAAGCTATCCAAATTCATCACTATAATAAAGACAGATGTGACATTTAGATCCCCTGTCAAAAAGGTGATGGATTCGGACCAAACTTTAAATGCCATTAAAGGTCTTTTGTGACCTAGGCTAAATATAATGGATATACATTCAAATAACATTCACTAGGAATGTTCAGAACAGAATAGCCCATACGGTTTATGAACGTCGTGGCTAATCTAAGTCGGGTCATCAGGATGATGACTAATAATTGTTAAATTTTGGTGATTGGTACCAAGTTTCAAGTATGGAAAACTGAGATGAGGTAGACGACAGTCGCAATACTATTAAGGCGACGAAAGTTAATAAAGCTACAAATGTAAACCTCAATATTAATGGAGTTAATCTCCAAGTTGTGGTTGACGCAGCAGTTGGAAGGACCAAAGCAGTGTGACATCTGCAAAGGAACGGGTCATCATTTTCCCATGAATGTAGGGACATAAAGAATACAGTCTGTCACGACTGTGGTGAGTAAGGCCGCCTCAGAACTAGATACCATAAGGCTACCAAAGAAGGTGCAGCTAAGCCTGGAAAGGCTAAGAAAGGAAACGCCTGAACTCACCTGATGAATGCGGAGAGGCAGTTCGCGATGTCATCAAGTACCTTCCTTATCATTTACCAATGATAATTTCTGCTAAGTGTCCTGATTTAATACAGGCAATAATAAATCTTCATAAACCATAAGCTTAGCAAACTTTTATATTATCCACAAGGTATAACTTACCAAGGAAACCATAGTAACCGATTCTTATAGATCGGCAAGGAATCCTTCCGAAAATCTAAGAGCACTCTTTCTTTGCATAGAGTACGACAATATATGTTATTTTAATTATTTTTCTCATTGTTTTTGTCGCCTGCGAATGCCAAACTATGTTTGATAAAAGTGTCATATGAGGATTGGCGTATCCTAGTGTGTCCCATAGATTACTTCCATGCCTGATCAGTATGGAGGTTTAATACATGGAACCCCTGAAATATCCCAATGGTCATATTATACTAATGTCGACTAGTAGTATTCAAAGGAGATATCCTGAATGAAATTGTCCAAGTAAATGTTCCCGACTAAAGAACTCGTGGACTCGTAACATAAATGTGTCATTTAATTGACACAAACAATGGTGGATGAACTGGAGCCTGAGATTTGGAAAATCTTTGTAACCTCCTTATATCTTGATCATCTTCTTCTAGGATTACCCTGTTTACCCCAGAGAGGCAGGTAGAGTTAAAGGTTATATCCCATTTAGGGCTGCATTATTATAAGACCTCCAAGACAGCTAGTACCATTTTTGGCAGAATTGAAAACCCTGGTCAAATAAGTTTTAAGATATAGATTCATATAGCCTAACTCAATGTCATGAGAGTTCGGTATAGTTAGATATGAAAAACGGTTCATTTTGCTTATGCATTATCACCGCAACCCTAATTAGGCAACGATTAAGAACCCCAACAGTTGCCCCGGATTGTCGATTTGTTCGACTAACTGTAAGGATTAGCTGTCCCTTAAGATTTGTATTGAATAGTGATTGGAATAACCATCTCACATTAAGATAAGCTTTTCTATAATAATTGATATGTAAGTATTAAGGCTACTCCTTTGGAGACCTTGTATAGATGGAATGTTAAATGTCTAGTGTTAGATAGAGAATTGGTAAGTCCAATTATCAAGATCTGAAAGTTGCCTGGGGGACAACAAATAAGATTATACAAATCCATAATCGATTGTAGGTTGCCAGTATATGGCAAGAAATCGAGGAGTTATGAAAATAGCAAACTTCTTAAGTTCTTGTTAAGGAATAAGGTTTAACAAAAGATATCACCCAGGAAGGGTGTACCAAATTTGTTAAATTATCAGGCTAGTTAAGCTCTGAATTTATGGAAATCATTCGAAGGAAAATCGAATGTATCAAGATCAAGTAGCTTGTAAGCTAAAGCCTATTTAAGGAGCTTGGCGGAAATCGCAATACATTGCCCACTAGTGACGGAAAGATGTGTTCCGCCAATAAGTCAAGAAGCACTATCACATAAGGTTATACAGATTTATGATATGATGAGCAACCTGTGTCGATTGAGGATCGACAGGATTAGAAGCTCCAAAAAGATACATGTACTTATTATCAAGGCCAATTGGAGTGCTTTAGAGGCTCAAGAGTACCGGGGAAGATTAAGCCCAATATAAAGGCAGAAAATACTTCCTTTACTTTAACAAATCTCGAGGTCGAGATTTCTTTTAAGGGGGTGAGGATGTAACACCCCGAAAATTTACGTCCTATAATGTCTTGACACGTGTCATAACCTTTGAACGTGTGAAAGAATACTTTTGAGGGACTAAAGTTGACAAACAATGAAACTATGTAAATATAAGGGTTCAAAGTGTCAACAATGAATAAAGATACTTTACAATAACCCTACATGATGTTTATAACCTTAAACGAATGGATCATGGATCATACGAAGCGAATTGTGAAAGAAAGTGAGAGATTACAAACTACAGGGGTTAAATGTGTCAACATGTTAAAGATATACCTCTGAGTGACCTTTTAGCAAACCCGAAGCCTTGTAACGATTAATTATGCTCACTAGAATGCACCATAAAAATTTCACCAAGTTTCGTTACCGTATGAGAAAGTTATGATAGAATTCGTGTGCGAAGGGTTAAAAGCGTCAACGTTGAAATTTAGGGATTTCCGGGTGATCACAAAGTTACACGAGGACTTGACAAAGATGGTATAAGTCTTGAAGCCCTTAGAATTCTACTTAGAGGGCCCAAAGTGCAAGAAATAAAGGTAAAAATCAAGTTTGGAAGTCCAGGGGTCAAAACTGTCAACATTTGAAAGATTTTGTGCTGCAGAAGGGTAGCGCACCTCTACACTTTTAATGTAGCGGTGCGCTAGCAGGTGTCAGATGCTGAAAAACCCACAGCTGGCTGTTCTAACCCGTTCCACCGACTTTAAACCTAGTATTTCGATTCTATGGGCTGAATAAAGTGGTTTATAACTTATATAGGGCACATGTACTGATCTTGGATCATTACTTCACTCATTTGGCATCAATTTGAAGGATCAAAAGTTCTTGTAAAATTCTCATATTACAACATACAACCTCATATTCACTCCTGATCATTTCTGAAGCATTCCAGCAGATCCCAAGCATTCCAAATCATCTATTAGACTCGCGTAAGTGTCCTTGACCCTTCTAAATTGAGTCTTGATTCGTTTATAGCCTAGAAGTCAAACCGTCGTAACTACGGTTTGACTTATCAATAGATCATAAACGGGCCAGAGTTTTGTCGAACCGAAAGATGTTACAAGTTGGTAATTATATGGACAATTAAACCCTAAAAGGGCACCCACTGATTCAAGTCCTAAATATGTCGTTTGTCGAGTCAAACTTCTACCGAAAAAGTCAACATAACCATTAAACAAGAAATTAATGATTCAGAGGGCGTGTAATCTGTTTTAACATACATATAACTTGAAAATAAGTATAATAACTTATCTACGCTTGATTGATTCGACAACTTTCTGTTTTGAACCGATTCGGAGCCGAAAGTCGCATAGTTTGACTTTCTGCTTTGACCTCAGTTCTGACCCGGTTATGATAGGTTTAGACATACCTTAAAGTTCCATTAGGACCTAGTTACATGTGTGTATAACCCTCTGCGTTTATACCACATATATCCTTAATTGTCCGATGTTTCCGTTAATCGCCTAAATATTGACCGTAATGCCCTTATGATCATAAAACGAGATTTTTGGAGATATGAAAGTAAAATAATCTTTGTTACTGATTATTGAACATGTCTGTAAATTTTCACGTCAATCGGAAGTCTAGATTAGGAGTTACGCTTAATGAAGTAATTATAAACACTTTTATTAATTAAACGGCGTCATTGGCGTAAAGCCTATCTAAACCCAATTGTTGACACCAAAACTTTTACCCACTGATGTTAAATAATATTTTGGGATTTTTGAACATTTTTAATTATTTTTAAACTGATCATAAGCTAGGATTAGCGCCTTATTTCGGTTAATACCAAATATACCCTTTTCGGGTATAAAATGAGTTTTATAAATCCTTTTGATACCAATCAAATTGCTACTGATTTGAAATAATAAATGAAGTGTTTTAAGCCTGTTTAAATGACCAGAAAACTCAGAATCCTATTTTAACCCGTACGTCGCGTAAAACGGCGTTATACGCGTATTAAGCGCATAGTAAGGGTCTAAAACCATTTTGCCACATAGGACTTAACACCAACTGATATACCAAGTTAAAATAAACTATTTTACTGATTTATTCAGACCCGGATCACAAAATCTTAATTGATCCCTTTTATAAACCTTTAAAATGACCAAAATACCCCTACGGGGCTTAATATGAGATTAAAATCGTTTTGGGCATAATGGAAGGTATCCTACTGATATCGCAACATATTTATGGCATGTTAACTTAGGAAACCTGTTTAGGACTTTTATCGTTACCCGTTACGCTTAGTACGCGTTCGGATCGGTTTATGTAACTAGTTTACATATATTAGCCGAAACGGGTCAAACCTTATCGGTTTTATCTCAAAATCCAGAAGGTGTTTAGATTTCCCATATTATACAAGTCTTCAAACTTGTCGGGTCTAAATCCCATTCTATTCCGGTCTTCGCCTTATCGTGCGTTTGAACCGTATCTTTCTATAAGACTAGCCGGTCTAAGCCTAGGCTTAATTAAAGGCCCGTTAGCATTCTAATTGGTTTTTATACCATCATTCCAGACTAGAGATTTCCGGTAAATTGTACCTACGCTTACTTAAGTGAACACGGCTGAGTTATTAATTTCTGCTATTTAAGACAGGAGCTAGCTCAGGTAAATACTCTTAACTTATTTTCCCTATACGGGCTTGGGATACGGTATAATAATACCGCTTGGTCGGGTATTGAATCTTTAATCTTATTATGGTTAAATCATTGAGGTAACCCGGTTTAATCTGTATTGTTTGAAACAAATACCTTTAGGGGTTAATGACCATGTCCCGGATATCCTAGTGACATCATTGTATTATAAAATGGCCACGTCTTAAGCACGGGGTGTAGGCATACACCTGACAGTGCTTAAGAGATAACGGTATCTCACTCTCTTGTGGGCCTATACTTGTGGCGTGTCTGTTAATCTGACTCGATTTCTACATCGGGCCCTGAACGTACAACGAACATGTAAATCTGTATACAAGGTTATAAATATAATTGTCCCAAGTTAAAAAGATTAATTTTGCCTCTATGCATTTTAATCCAAGTGTCGAAATATTTGCATGTCTTGTGCACCTAAACAAATTTTCATAAACATTTACAAAATGAGTCGGTTGAGTGTATTTACCAGTGAAAACTGACGTATTTTCCAAAAGGGTTAAGTGACAGGTACTGAACGTAATTGGCTGGAAGCTCAGGGCGTTTCTAAGGAATCTTGAAAGTTCTAGGTGCCTAAAGTCTGTTGAATAAAGTTTATGTTTTAAGACCCGCCTGTGGATCCTTTACTTCCGTTGTAATACTTTGATGTTACACTATTACGGATTGTAATATATTTATCCTTTTGCTTCCGCTGTGCATTTATATATTGTGTTGTTTGACTATGATGTTGCCAACCACGTCACGTTACTCCCCTACCGGGCCCACCGGTAACACGTGGAAATTCGGGGTGTGACACTTTGGCTAGCAGATCATCTAACTGCGTCCTCAATTCCTTCATCTCTGTTGGTGCCAACCTATTAGGTGCTCTAACAACAGGTGCTACTCCAGGGATGATGTCGATTCTGAATTCCACTTGCCTATCTGGCGGTAGACCAGGTAGCTCTTCAGGAAAAACTTCAGGATATTCAGAGATGACGGGGATGTCTTCCATCTTAGGTTTCGGCTCATCAATAGTAACCTGTGCCATATAAATGACACAACCCTTCTTCAAGCATCTAGATGCCTTGAGCATAGACACTTGCTCAGGCAATCCATGCTGGGTATCCCCTTGAATGGTAAGTGACTCACCAGACGGAGTTTTGACTACCCCTTGCTTTCTGTTGCACACAATCTGGGCTTGGTTATGCAATAACCAATCCATACCTATAACTATATCAAAACCGGCAAGCTTAAAGGGAAGTAAGGACAAAGGAAAAGAGTGGTTCCTAATGGATATAACACATCCATCTAAAACAGTTGAGGCGGTTTCTATGGTTCTATCAGCTAATTCCACCTCATACTTCACACTTAAGGCTTTTACAGGCAATTTCAACAATTCACAAAACTTGTTATCCACAAAAGACTTATCCGCTCCAGAATCAAACAATACTCTAGCATAAACATCATTTATGAGAAAAGTACCTGTGATCACGTTGTCGTCTTGAACAGCCTCCTTTGCATCCATCTTGAAGACCCTAGCATTGGTCTTTTTCCCATCCTCGGTTTTCTTGGTGATCTTTGGGCAATTGGACTTAATGTGCCCTTTTTCATTGCAACTGTAACAGTTGCGTCCTTCAGCTTCTTGCACTCTAGGGTCTTATGTTCTGAAGATTTGCAAATCCCACATGGCCTCGGCTAAGACTGGGATTTCGACTCAAGTCGGCACCTCCCAAAATGGTGCTTCTTACAAACCATACACTTGGGCTTATCTCCAGATTGGTGCCCATCCTTCCTAGATCCAGACCCCTTCTTGTGGTCATTGTTTCCCTTGTGCTTCTTGTCAGACCGCCGTGAATTGTCATCTTCACGCTTCCTTTTCTCGGCATCCGTGTTCCTCAACGATCTCTGCCTGACCGCGTCCAGTGTGAGGGACAAGGATATATCAGCCATAGACCTGAATGTAGTTGGCCGAGAGGCTTTTACATTTGCCTTAATTTCTGGGGCTAAACCCCCGATGAAACGAGCTATTCTTTTCGGTTCCATGGTCACAAGATAAGGAACCAACCTTGACATTGTGTTAAAGCTCGTGAGGTAAGCTTGGCAATCCAGATTTTTCATTACCAGCGACAGAAAAGCTGACTCAATCCTTTCAACCTCATGTTGAGGACAGTAGTTCTCCTTGATGAGGGTAACAAATTGTTCCCATGTCATATTGTACAGTGGAATCTTCCCTGTAGCTTGAATCAACTATTTCCACCAGGCTAAGGCCTCACCTTTGAACGATTGAGACACAAACTTTACTACATCCTTATCAGTGCACCCGCTGATGTCAACCACGGTATCCATTTCATCCAACCATGTCATGCAGTCAATCGCTCCTTTCTCCCCAGTAAAGTCTCTGGGTTTGCATGAGACGAAGTATTTATACGTACAGGACTTACCACGCGGTTCCTGTTTAAGCTCGATTTTCCTTGACGGGACACTTTGCTGGTTCGAGGAGTGATGATCGTCATCATCCTTCTTTGGCTTATCTAGCTTAGAGGGTGGCTTACTATGAGCCTCAGAATGTGTTTTTGGCTTAGAATGGGGTGCTGATTGGGTCCTGCTTCGAGTACTACTCGATTCACTATATTGCCTCTCTATGGCTTTAGTGACGGTGTTGTCAATCAATGTTTGGAGTTCTGCACCAGTTATATTGATCCTGGTGGCGTCATGATTTTCCTTTGGCCGACTGTTAACCTCGTCAGACTCGGCCATGTAGTTGAACTGGCATATAAGATGATGACAATGATTCATTTAAGGAATTATAATAGGTCTGTCATCTTGATAATTTATTAACCATGGTAATTAAAGAGCCATACTAGTTAATTTGTTAAGTAATTTCATTCGGGACTTTTTACTGGTAACCCTTAGTCTTAGAATGAAATATAATATTGGCATAAGAGGCCTAGTCACGTGGAAAATTTCTAAATTATAGATTTAGATCTTATAGGATCTAGTTATTAGGGTTTGAATTAAAATTCATTACCTTTATTGACAGGGAGTCTATAAGCTACGGCTGCCTTTTGTCTTATATGACATTAGTTAGAGCCCGTAGGTACTACATCGCAATCGGATGTTTAAATAACAATAGAGGATTTGGTTAATTTAACGTAAGGGCGGCTTGTGTGATTTTGTGGATCACATTAGCCAAGAATGTTAACATGTTTGCAGATGTTAATAAAGATTTGAATCTTTTTAAAACAGGTTTTACCATACTGGCCAGGTCTTATAATGACATACAAGCTAGGTTTTACCTTTTTAAGATTCTTTTTAACATTAACGCAGAAGAATTTATAACTTGAGATGTTAATATGGATCTTAATCTAATCGTGGAGACTACCATCTTGGTCCTGTCTTAAGGAGACACATGGCTAGGTCTTGTCCTTTTAGATTTTATCATTTCAAGATTGATCTTGTATAATTAATGTTATTTTTATTTTTATTTTATATTTTTGTTCATGCATATAACTAAAAATAGAAATTTAACTCTAACCATTTCACCACATGAATTAAAATACTAGTCTGCCCTGAACGGGACTTCAAACTGAACTAACATGCCCACGCAGGGGTCAAAATAAAAGACTTGCCCACGCAGGGGCTTAACTAACAAATCATACCCATGCAGGAGTTTAAAACAGAAAAACAGGCCCACACAGGGGCATGATTACAATACTAAAACAAACAAACAAGGATTTAATGATCCTTCTTGCTTTTTCCCTTGATCAAATCCACCATTTTCTTGAACATCCCTCGGTTATGCCTACGGTCTTCCCGCACCTCCTGCCGCACCTCATTTATCCCTTGAAGGATTTCTTGATATTGTGGTGGTGACATCACCGACGGCTGTGGGGGTTGCTGATAAAGCGTAGGTTGAGGAGGCGGCGGTTGCTGATACCCATATGGTGGGTATCCATAAGCCGGGTATCCCGTAGTCCAGGGACCTCCACAGGGACCTTCCGGATGGAGAGCGTTGTAGTTCGCCGCTACCAAGTAAGGATCAGCCTCGGCATAGTTGTAATTGGTGTGGATCGGTTGCTCGAAGGGATTATATGCCGCCGCACCAGTGTATGCAGGAATTGGGTCTCCAATACCCAGTGGTGGTGGCGTGACTGGCGCAGAGTTTACTTCCGAGACGGGGTGTGGAGATTCTCCCATCTCTGGTTCTTCATGAAGTGGCGAGTATCGGCTGCCACTTGAAAGTGGAGGGGTGTTGATGCTCACTCCTCCTCGCGCGGATATCCGTGCGTTCGATCTTCTTCGCCTCGGGGGCTCCGGAGGCTGTTGCTGGGCTGGTGGTGGCGGTGGAGTGACCGCGACAAATCGAGAATCCTCGAAAGGATCCTGCTGCTGCTGCGGAGAGTTGTGGTAACTACGGGTAAACACCCAGTCACACTGTCTGAACCTCTCCTCATAGCTGTCGGGACCATTATAAGGTGATCCCACAAAAGGTGACCCATCTGAAATTTCGATGGGGTGGTTAGGGGTTCCGGACGGTGGCTCTGCAGGATCAGTGTCCTCATCTATATCCATCGCATTGCCATCGGAAAAATGATCTTCAGGTCCTAGTGGGTTAAAACCCACTGGTTCTCCAAGGTAATCCGCCGGGTTGAACTGGCCCTGGAAGATAAGTGACAGGTGGTCGAAAGGTGAGTTATGACCTTGCAGAGGGATGTAGGATTGGTGGGAGTTGTGGGGCTCATTTTCAGAATGAGGCCCAAAAGAGTGTGGAAAAGAAGGGGAAGTACTCAGCGAAACCGAGCGCCTCGCCGGTTCAATGTAGGTCCTCCGGGGATCTTGAGGACCCGGGTTATGGGGATCTGACGGTGTTCGCCGGTGCGAAGTCCTGGCCTCAAGGTCATTTGGGGCGACGAGTGGGCCTTTTCCTCTTCCTCTTCCTCTCATCCTTGGTGGCATTTTGTCAACCTGTCAAAATAAACAAGTGATACAACAAAAAAAATATATAAAAGGAAAAATTTAGAAATAAAACAAATTTGAATAATTCCTAAGTTCTTTGTCTAGACTCGAGAATCGAGGAATGTGCAATTGTGTAACTGAGATTAAACACAAGTGGCTAGTGTTTAATTCACTCAGCGTTGGCTCTGATACCAACCTGTCACACCCCGATATTTCCACATATTACCGGTGGGCCCGGTGGGGAGTATCGTGACGTAGTTGATATCATCATAGTCAAACAACACAATAATAATGCACAGCGGAAGCAAAAGATAGATTTATTTCAACCGAATATAATTGTAATATTAAGTATCACAAACAGTTGAAACAGATCCACAGGCGGATCAAAATAAAAAGAGATATTGTTCAACAGTTTTATTGACATCCAAGCTTGCGAGACTTATTGTGGACGCTAGGAGAAAGCCAGCGTAGTTCGAGTAGTACCTGCACTTAACCTTTTGGGAAAATACGTCAGTTTACACTGGTAAATACAATTTAACTGACTCATTTTGAAAAGGTTTGAAAATTGATTTAAATGCATGTGGCACAAAACTTTTTTTATAACTTGGGATAATTATTTGAATATAACCTTGTAAAAGAATTACATGTTTCTTATGCGTTCAGTAGCCCGATCCGTAGACCGGGTTAAAGATCAATAGACACACCACATTATTTGGTTAGGCACTGACGGGTGTACGCCTAAACTCCGTGCTTAGGTCGTGGCCATTTCGTAAAATGATGCCAAGGATATCCGGGACATGGTCATTAACCCCCCAAAGGCTTTAAGCAACAAAACATTTCAAAACGGAGCATATCAATGATTTAACCTCTATTCGATTAAAGATTCAATGCCCGGCCAAGCGGTATTTTATATACCATACCCCAAGCCCGTATAGGGAAAATAAGTTAAAAGTATTTACCTTTGCAAGTATAAATCACAAATGACAAGTGCGTGTAGCTTTTACTGGGTCTCCTATTCTGGAACAAAGGTTTATAATAACCTATTAGATTTCTAACGGTTCTTTAATTAGGCTTAAGCTTAGACCGGTTAGTTTTAAAGGAAGATACGGTTCAAACGCACGATTAAGCGAAGACCAGAATAGAATGTGATTTAGACCCGACAAGTTTGAAGACTTGTATAATATGGGTAAACTAAACATATTCTGGATTTTGAGACAAAAATGATAAGGTTTGACCCGTTTCGGCTAATATGTGCAAACTAGTTACATAAGCCGATCCGAACGCGAAGAGTGCGTAACGAGTAACCAAAAGAGTCCTATGAAAGTTTCCTAAGTTAATATGCTTTAAATATGTTGTGACATCAGTAAGATGTCTTCTATTATGCCCGAAATGAATTTAAACTCAAACTCAAACTATGCCTTGTAAGTGCATTTTGGTCCTTTAAAAGGTTATAAAAGAGTTTAATTAGTAATCTGAGTTACAGGTCTGATTTATTTAGTAAATATACTTAATTTAATAAGTTATAACAGTAGGGTACTAGATATATGTGAAATTTATCAATTAAAACCAAACTATGCACCTTAGGGGTAATTTGGTAATTTCACATAGGCTTAAAAGGTCAAAACTGGAAATCTGAGTTTAAAACTTTTGCTTACTGTTAAAATATAAAAACTTACTAAAAATATCAGTAGGCATCATACCTTATATGTTTAAAATAGTTTTAATACATACTATGCGTTAAAAACGCTTAAAAAGGCGATTTTGAGCTATTACCGGGTTTTTAAAGGAAAGCTGAAAATTTTAATATTCCAGAAGACTCAAAATATTTTATTTATCATAACAATTCAGTAGCAAAAGGTTTGGGGTAAAAAATATTTGTAAAACTCATTTTATAGCCCAAAAGGGCAAAACCGACAATTACCGAATCAATCTTAGAGACCTATGTTATGCTCAGCCAAAAATTAAATAAAAATCTTTACAAATCTCAAAATATTATTTTATATCAGTGGGTAAAAAGTTTGGTATTAAAAATCGGGTATAGATTGGCTATATGCTAAATACGCCGTTTATTTAATAAGAAGCTTTTCTAATTACGCTAGTGAGCATAACTCTTAATCTAGACCTCAAACTGATGTCAAAATTTAGGTGCAAGTTTATAAATCAGTAACTAAGGTTTCCATTCTTTTACTTTCAAAAATCCCGTTTTATAGTCAAAAGGGCATAATAGTCAACATTTAAGCACTTAAAGGAAACATGCATATGAATCGGATAACTAATGAACCAAGTTGTATAATCTCAGAGAGTTATACTTATATAAAACCTTGTCCAAATAAGGCTCTAAGGCAATTCTAAAACATTCTTAACCGGGTCAGAACTAAAAGTTAAAGCAGAAGTCAAACTTTGCGACTTTCAGTTCCGATTCGAGTCTAAACTGAAAATTGTCGGGTTGAACATGTTTAGACATGTTCTTACATTAATTACCAAGTTATATTAGTGATCAAACAGGTTGCATGTCTCCTACATTGCTAATTATGCATAAATTTGAAAATAAGCATTCTGTTCACTTTTTAATAACAAGTTTGACCCGACAATTGACCTAGTTGGAGTGGGAATCAGAGAGCACCCTTTTAAGGGTTTATTACCCACATAATTACCTACTTATAGGTACTTTTAATTCGAGATTTGACTGAACAAATATTAATTAATCTCGAAGTCAAACCTTAATTACGACGGTTTGACTTTTAGCTAATTAACTAAGCTAAACTGAATTAGGAAGGGTTAAGGACACTTACAAAGGTCCTAAGTATGCTTATGGATCCTAAGAGAAGTTGGTTGCTGTCCAGAGAGCTCCAGAACTCAGTTGAAGTGGGTCTTGAATGAAGTGAACAAATGGTTGCAACTCCACCTTCTTATATAGTGAGTTAAATTCTATAGGATCATCACACATAGGTCTAGAAAGGTTGCAAGATGTCCCCAGGTGTCCTATAATGCTAAAAACCGGATATAGGAGCCCCTGAATTCGAAAACCACTCAAATGAGGCGGTGGAACCGTTTTAACAGGCAGCAGTCAAAAATTCGCCCAGATGCTTAGCTTACGGACCGTAAGACTCTGAGCTTACGGTCCGTAACCGACTCCCTTACGGACCGTAAGGTTAGACCTTTACGGTTCGTATGGCTTCGCCAGAGGACAAAAATTTGTTTTCTTTCAGGCTGTGACCATGCAACTATAACATCTCCGAATCTTGTGTTCTTTAGTCAGTATGGGGACCATGAAGTCAGCCATTGCATGCCTAGCCATGCACTTACACAACTTGTACTCTTGTGGGAGGTTTTTATTGTCGGAAATACCAAGAAATTGATGTTGGATCCATGTCTAAGGTTGTAACCAATTTATTATTTAGGATAGCCAGATTTATATACATAATTCAGATGTTGATTAAATATATCCTGGTTAGGGATTTATTAATAGGTCGCTCAGAGGTATAAATTAACATGTCGACGTTTTTAAATCCTACCATACATCTTTATCCGGATCCGTTTTTATAACACGTTTGCATAACATGAGACGTGTCTTTATTTAACTGGACATGAATTTTCGAGGTGTTACATGTAACCACTGTTTTGGCAAATTTTCAACCACTTCTGTCACACCCCGACCGTGTAAAACAACAAACCGCGATGGAAACGTCAGGGAGTCATGTCACAGAATCATTGTTTCATAACACCTGGTATTTAAAGTTTGGTATTATTGGATGTAACGTTTACATTGTCTTGGATTAAACTGAAAACATAACATAATTTAAAGTGTCTTTCTTGATTTTAAGTCACTAAGGCCTAAGTCCACCCTAATTGTAGCATGCTCAAAATCAAACATTCACTCCTGAAACATATGTGAAAGTAAATACGTCAGCATAAAAATGCCTGTGAGTAACATAGGTTTTGTGATGTAGATTCATGGCTTTGAATGTTAAAAGAAATGTTTAACTAAAAAGTAGCCATAAACCTTTACAAAATGTTTTCTTTTATAAAATCATATGAAAATCAAATGATTTAAAATAAATGATGCATGGTTAACTAAATAACCAAATGAAAATGTCTTGTACAAAATGTATCATGTCTTGTATAAAAGTATGTCATGTCTTGTATAAAAGTATGTCATGTCTTGTCTTGTCTTTGTTGAAGTGATTTAGATAACGCTACGATATGTAATATAATAAAAACACTTATATATAGGAAGTACCAGTGGCATATCCACCATGCTTTTATCATATTACACACACCTCGTTATCTAAGTCACTTACTAAAACCAATGTCTTGTATGAACAAATGCTATGTGTAAACAATGTCATGTATAAACCAGATGTCTTGTGTAATAAATGTCATGTATAAACCAAGTGTCTTATATAAAACAATGTCTTTGAATAAACAAAGGTTTTGTTTAAATCAAAAGCTATTTCTTATAAACCATTGCTTTTATTGTAAAAGCATATATTAGGATTGTTGGCGAATACATTTAGTCCTTGTTGACTGTCGGATAGACCCTTATAAAGACAAAGGTCTATCAATGTTCATCGGATTCTGTCGTTCCCTAGGGTTCACTTCCAAACAAACCTTGGAAGCGGGAACGAGATTGTCAATCTTATGGTACCATTACATATTACCGGTCGGCGTGATCAATGTTAATGAATGTATCATTGTATATTCAACGCACCAATATGTCTTGAACAATGTAAGCGTGTCATGAAAATGTTTTGAAATAATGTACTAGGTATGCTAGGTAAACATACAAAGTAAAAATGTATTTGAAATCAATATGCTAGGTAAACATACGAAGCATAAATGTATTTGAAATCAATGTGCTCGGCATGCTAGGTAAACATACGAAGCAAAATGCAATTGAAATCATGTACTATATGTACTATGTAAATCAAGCATGTATAATGTCATGAAACAAGAAAGTAGTAGTAGGCACATATGTATCTCCCCAAAACGTTTGAAAATGTAAAAGAGGCGACTATGTACTCACAGATTTGCGTTCCGTGTAAATCTCTATATGATGTTTGGTTCGAGTCTCGACCTAGAAGTGTTCTATTTCCGTTAGACACTTAGGTTTGTGCTTGATTTTTGTACAAGTCGTTCATCTTGAATTTATTATTAGATTTGTATTTGTTTGTTTTCTTTGTTTGTATTTAATATATATTTTATGTCTTTAATCTGAATGGGCTTAGCCCATAAATTAAGTATGAAAATCCATGTTTAAAGATTACTTGTATTTTGTCTGGGTTATGCCTGATAACCTAGATGACTAGGTAACTCGTCTGGATTATGCCTGATAACCTAGATGACCAGGTAACTTGTCTGGGTTATGCCTGATAACCTAGATGACCAGGTGAATCGTATGGGTTATGCCTGATAACCTAGATGACCAGGTAACTCGTCTGGGTTATGCCTGATAATCTAGATGACCAGGTAACTCGTCTGGGTTATGTCTGATAATCTAGATGACCAGGTAACTTGTCTAGGTTATGCCTGATAACCTAGATGACTAGGTAAAACGTCTGGGTTATGCCTGATAACCTAGATGACCAGGTAAATCGTCTGCGTTATGCCTGATAACCTAGATGACTAGGTAGATCGTCTGGGTTATGCCTGAACCTAGATGACCAGGTAACCTATCTGGGTTATGCTTGATAACCTAGATGACCAGGTAAGTTGTCTGTGTTATGCCTGATAACCTAGATGACCAAGTAACTCGTCTGGGTTATAAAAATCTACTAAATATTTTATATAACTTATTTTTTATAAGTTCTAGTGTATATAAACTCTAGTAAATATATGTATTTTGTGTGATGGTTCGTATGCTCGTTTCGACAGTTTCGTCCGTGTCGCTCATTTCGTCCGTGTTATTTGTTTTGTCCGTTTTGTATATTTTTCAAATCAACAATTTTCAAGAATCATCAAAAATAAAATATGATGATAATAGTTTGTTTAGTTTTTTGTAGTGATTCTTGTGATTTTTAAATAATCTTCAAGATCATAACTTGTACATTTGTGTTTAAACATAAATCACAAAAATGTAAGTATAAGATTTGAAGCTTACTACTAGCACTTGGCTAGGGATGAACAAGTAGAAAAGATGATGAAAAGATGAAGATTCAAGAGCTTCGAAGCTTGAGAAAATGCTTCAAGTGTGCTCCCAAGTCTTGAAAATGCCTTGAATCATCTTTGAACGTCCATATATGTATGAATTTCTAGAGTTTGGATTTTAAAAAGTTGAAAATGGTGGTGTTTGTTCTTGGCTGATTTTTAGAAGAAGGAAGAGAGAGTTTGTGTGTTGTTTGCTATTGAAAATTTGGAGCGAAATGGTTAGTGAGATGTAGTGTCTTGTGTTATGATCATCTTTTCTTACACATCACCATAACACTAATCACCCCTTTCAATTATACAACATATCACCATAACACTAATCACCCTTTCAATCTTACAACACATCAAAGGAGGATGAGTGGGTGGGGGACCCACCAAAACCATGGACATGGGGGTGGTTTGCGTTTTATATTTTTTCAGGGTAAATTACTTTTTGAGTCCCTGTGTTTTAGTAGTTTTAATCACTTGAGTCTAAAATCAAAATGTTTAACGCCCTGAGTCCGCATAAACACTTTTCTTAACCATTTGAGTCCAAATTTCTAACACCATCCACCAAGTAAACTTTGAGGGTAATTTGGTCATTTACACACAAAGTACAAATCTTATATGCATAAGAGTATAATGAACAAGTGTATAATGCATCACGATTTTAATAAAATTAATAAAGAGAAATTATATATATTATTATACACAGACACATCATTCATTTCACATTTCTGTATATCTCCTTTCTCTCTCATCTAGACCCTACCACCAACATCCCCACCGCACCTCCACCACTATCCCCACCTTCTCCACCGCCAAACACCACTGTCACCGCCTGCAAACCGCACCTCCACCACTATCACCACCTTCTCCACCGTCAACCACCACTGCACCACCTGCCACTACGAATCCAACCATTATAAACAATCGAGACCACCACCAAAGTCACCTAACATGTCAGAAACAACCTTAGATGTAACGGAACTAGGCAAAACAGAAGTGTGTAATTTTTTCTCTACTCACCGGAGAGTCATGCGTCGCCAGAAAGTAGGGTCGACATTTAGATCTGGTCGACAAACTCCGATCCTTCCATTAAACCTCCAGATCTGGTAAGAGAGGTGGAGAGTCAGTTAGGGTTTCAGTCGTGGCATTAGGGTTTCAGTGGTGGCGTAGGGTTTCAGCCGGTGGTTGTCCGGCTTTGGCTCTGATGCTGACGACTCTTCAAGATTCACTGTCCCTAGAAGCCAGCTCGTTATCCCTGCTGTCGTCGCTGTTGACGCAATTTGGGACTCGCCACTTCTTCGTGTTTGATGCAAAGTTCATTTTGATGATAGATATGTGTGGTACATTGCCCTAATGGGTGCTGGTTGTATTGATATTTTTTATTGGGTGTTGAATTTGTATTCTGTTCTTCATCATAGTTTGACCAAAAAAATGGAAATTTATTTATGGGTATGATTGCGTTGGGTAGACAATGTAATTGATATTCGATTATTAACTAGGTGAAGACCTCGCCGCGATGCGGCTATGACTACACGATTTCATACCAGAAGCCATTATTTATTTACATGAAGAAGCTTAATTTTTTTTTACAGCGATGATGCTACGTACATAACTTTTACATAAGTTGTATTCATGTAGCTAACTATGTTATATACAAGTTAAGTGACTAACACGTCTTGTGGTAGTGTCCTAACTTGTTCCAAAACATGTTTCTTAAGCTGAATTTAGAAATTTTGCTTCTTCTTTCATGGCTTCAGCTGCTATTGCATCATCATAAACAGCTACCCAAAAAATGGTCACCAACTGATTCATTCTGCCCGCCCTACCTTAGTTGTAGGGCCAACACATGCGCACACATTGACTGTTGTTAGTAAACTGTGCTAATTGTTTTAGAGGAAGCATTATCGGGCTGCATATGATGGAAAATAGAGTCGGATTTATCGGTTAAGATATACCCAATTCAGTATGGGTATATCCTACTGAAGTGCTTTTTCCTTACCTGGTGTTTGGGTGTGATTACGTTTGTTGAGGTTAACTATTGGGTTTGGAGTTGTTGGAGTTCCTGCATTGCCTCCCTGAGCATCACTTGTGTCATCGAGGTCTGTAATATTGGTGACTACGATATGTCCCTCCCGTCTAACAGATACATGCATTATTTTTGTAACGCCAATTAGGTTAGAAATCTTTTGTGGTAGTGACTTGGGATTGGTGTAGCCATGTTTCAAGATCAAATTCTCACAACTTGTTTTAAGGAGGGCAGTCATTCCCTCATCAAAGAACGTGACTTCTACTGCTTTTGTGGCATATTTCATCATGACATTAACACAGAACCTGAAAAGAATAAAGGTTGTTAATACTGGTTATGAAAATTAGTTATGTATGTATGATACTTACAAGAACTTGGGTGTTATATCTTCATCATCCTTGCAAACAAACCTCGTTGACCCGTCTTCCTCCGGAGACACCTTCTTGTCGTAGTTCGAACAGTGCACATAAAACCATCCACGATTTATGTCAATTTTGTCTACCCATGCGTGACACCTGAATCTTGTAGAGTGTCGTGTTTGATAGTTGCATAAGAAGATGTTAGGTCTTTATACTCAATAACCCTTGTTAATAACCCCCTCACCTATTTACATTAACATGACATATTGCTAAGATATTAAGATTTAAAGCATAAGTACGATTGCTATTGATTGGTGTATTGTTTAACTTGCTTAATATTATTAGTAAGGTATCTTAATGTAGGTGACTATGATAACAGTCCTCTTCTTTTCCTTTTGAAAGAGATAGTGCAAGTATCTTTGAGCAAGCAATGTTTCACTAAAACCTCATATCAACAGTTCTAATTTTTTTTCATGAAAACATGTGTTTTCCATCTATAATTATAAACAATGTTCGGATCGAGAAATTCTTGACTCTTACTTGATGAACATACATTGTTATGCTTAATGAATATAACAATGTTGTTTAAATGTATTTCCTAATTACCTGTTTTTCTGCGATCTGAGGCATCGTCAACTCATGAACAGTGATCGTCGGATTGTCTACGTCATTAGGTTCAACAGGTGGTTGGTCGTTAAGCCTATTTATATTCAGAATACAAGAAATGCAAGGATGTTAGATGTTATTTTAAAGTATTGAAGTCTTGGTTTTAGAAAGCGCGCTGAGGCGCTCACCGCGCTTTTTTGCTCAGCGCCTTGTGTAGTTACAAAAAGCGCCCAAAAAGCGCAGATTTTAGGGGTTTTTTTTTGGGGGGGGGGGGGTTAGGCCTGAGGCACGCGCCTCATGTCTTTGAGTCGTTTTATTGCAGAAAAATGTTTTACCTTGGGTTTTTTTTACTTATACATGCAAGTAAAATTGTATAAAAGCTTTATTTATAGTTAGATTTTGGTTAAATGAAGCTAAAAACCTATGGGATATATAAAAAAACTATATAAACATCTTGCGCCTCGGGTACGAAAAGCCCACCGCTTTTGCATTTTGCGCTTCCCGACTCATTTTTAGACCACGTTGCTTTTGTGCGCCTATCGCTTATTAAAACCAAGATTCAAGTAATCGATGTTTATATGTCTTTATGCACTTACCTCCTTGTATACTTGGCAATTTGTGGCATTTCCGGGTCGATAGTAACGGTTGTCAAATATGTTGCCTCGAGTTGAATCAAACCTATAAACAACATCTTTAACATCTAAGGTAAATTGCTTTGGTAAATATGTTTATGTATCAGCTATTTGTTTTAGGAAACATACCATAGAAGTTTGGAACTTGTGTGGTTGTTATAACAACTATATTGTCGGTTCGAACATGGTCACCAATTAGATGTAGCATACCCGGCCAAAGAGTGATCTCAACCTTATTTTTATTGTATGGAAGAATATGTAATGATAACACTATTTGTTAATCATTTATGATTTATGAGATGGGTTTGTTATACTTACCGTTCGTCACGTAGTACAACCTTGCTAACTATTGAAATCTTGTTTGTTGCTTGGAGATAATTGTGGTCCACGCGGCCTATGAAATCTACAATCATCAAACTTTAGGGCTTAGTGTATAACTTATAAACATTTTTCTATAACTATTGGTCATAGTATAGTCGTACCAGATAGCAATCTCTTGACTTTGACCCGATCCCTTAGCATCCCATAACTCGTAAAGCCGAAGTATATGTTGGGTATTTCCGCTCTTTCTATGGGAACGAAGTTTGCTTTCTTACCTATTACAAGCGATGCTGGGTGGTTTACGGTAGCCATGTAGTCTCGAGGCTTAGAGGTTATGTATTAGTGTTAAGGTGTTATATGCTAAAAAATCGTAAAATATAAACCTGAAACAATTATCAACATATTAGCATATCTGAATTAATCATGTTATCTTAATGGAATATATTTGGCACACGACTAAATCAATAATTCAACCCACTACCTATTATATTTTGCTGTTAGAAGTTTGTAGTATTATATGCATACATGTGTATCTATAAAAGTATAAATACTTAACTGACCAATATAATACATGGCCAAACTCCTAATAACGAATATAATAAATGATCAAAGTGCCCCTACACACATAAGGTCCAAACTACGCCTACACAAACAATATGTATACATAACATACTAATATATTGTATATAACCAATCCTACAAAAATACTTTATCATCCTCATCTATTTGGCACCTTTTTTGTTGTCAATGCTATTTTTTGGTTATATGCGTGCTAAAATTGTAGAGCCCAAGAAAAACAAAATAGGAAATTGATAACGGTAGACTAATGACTTACCTTTCTATCAACAAATTGATAGCACAGGTCGTTTTTCTTAATGCCCGGGACTTGGCTCGTAGTAAGTCATTTCTTAATCACCCTAATCTCGATACCTGTTGGTTTTTCTCTTGGTCTTATGTCCCTTAGAGCTCAGAAAAACATATTCGCCGTATACCTTGTAAATACCAAAACAAAGGGTTAGCTATATGCAATTGCTCATCACAATAAGTTCACATAAATTCACATAAATTCAATAAAAAGCAAATGAAGTCACACTATTTGTGTTTATTAGTATACGGGTTGGGAATGTGTATCAAATATTTAATTTTAACTCGAGGATTTACAGCCTAGTTATATGAAACTACTTTGCTAGAATAGTCTAGCCTACAAAACATCTATTAACATGTTTACTACCACTATAATCAGTTATTTTAAAGTTTAGTGTTGAGGCTTTGAGCATTAAACAACTTTGACCCCAACCTTTTTTTTTCATTACATGCATCATTTCAAGCTTTCTGTTATGTTCTAATCCTCATTTAGGTTTAACAGTTTTTTATGTAGGTAAATTTACAAAATTTACTACATATGTACATATCATGAAAACCGACTGACAGCTTATGACGCCGTAACAAACATATACCAGCGTATAAAGATGTAGCGAAATGGCAACACCGATGCCTGAAAAGACGGAGGCGATAAACGGTGTATGCCCGAAAACAGAAACCATAAAAAATAGTAACATCTCCGATGAACATAAAGTCATCTTCATCGATTTTTAACGCCCCCGTCACCGGCTGTTCATCGTCTCCTGAGAAACAGAAAGCAACAAAAATCATAAATATGCATCTACATAAATCTTTAAAGGGCTCCGATGACAAGTTGGTCACCATCATTGAATGAAAAACATAAAACTTATGTAGCCAGAGAACAGGATCGGAACAACCACTCACCTCCTCAACACTCACCAAACTCTTGACAACCACCACATGGGTTCACCGACCGTTGCCATAACCCCGGCAGCGGGGTCGTATGGCAGTGGAGATCAACGGTGATGACGGTGGTAGATTTGTCACACAGACATAAACCCTATCTACAATTTCTAATTAACTTTTTCTACACCCAGCTATCCCAAATTCACAGCACAACTACACTAAACGGAAGAAAAAACAAATAAAAAGTAAGAAATCAACAACGTAACACGAATTCATAAAAGTAAATACTTTGTTTTCTTGATGTTTATTAAACGAAATCAACTAATTACATATTTGATACTCAACATTAGCCTTAAACTTAGTATAATGGTTGAGAATACAGTGCCAACGTTGCAAGAAAATTACCAATTAAAGAGCAGGGAAAACCGTTTATAGAGAAGATTAACATAAATAAGAAGGATCTACCTTTGTTCAATCGTTAGCGAGAGTTGAAGAAACAAACCGGAGAGATTATCGTCTTGTGTCTATTCTGTGTGAAGGCTAAAGTGCATGTTTGGGGAGAGTTTTAAAGCCCTAAATTGTCATCAGGGACACGTATTAGGACACCTGTCAATTTCTAATCAAAGTTACAACCAAACCCTCATTAGGAAGACATGTTTTCTAATCAATTTACAACACATGATACATATGCACAAAACAAAAACAATGCAACAAATACAACCACCTAATGCACTACTCTGTTATAAATTAATAATATATAAATTTATTCTATTGCGTGACTCGTAGATTAAGGTATTTTGTTTATTTTTATTTTTCTACTTTTTAATATAGGGAAATTTATTATTTTATTTTTTAACTATAAGGGTATTTTGGTCATTTAACAATATTTATCGAAAAAATTCTAACAGTGTTAGAAATTTGGACTCAAATGGTTAAAGAAAATGCTTATAGGGACTCAGGTCGTTAAACTTTTTGCTTTTGGACTCAACTAGTTAAAACCCATAAAACACAGGGACTCAAAAAGTAATTTACCATTTTTTATAAAAACTTTGTTATACATTATAAACTTTAAAATAAAAATTAAGTCGAAATATGCGAAAATAATTAATGTATTAGTTGTTCAGGTTGTACCGAATTACCGATATTTTGCCGAGTGTCACATTCTCCCCCTGTTAAAAAAAATTTCGTCCTGAAATTTAATTTGCGTTACTCTTTGTAGGGACTTTCTCAAACAGGTGAGCGTACTTTCTTTTCATCTCGTCTTCTCGTTCACAAGTGAACTTGGGACCGCGCTTGGATTCCCAACGAACTTTAACTATCGGTATTCGTTTGTGCTTGAATTTCTTGACTTCACGGTCCAATATCTCCATAGGTTTCTCGACAAAGTGCATAGTGTCATCAATGTGAATTTCGTCGAGGAGGATGTGGAGATTTGTATCGGCTAAACACTTTTTCAGATTGGACACGTTGAATATTCCTAAGTTCAGGTGGTAGCTCAAGTCGGTAGGCCACCTTTCCGATCCTTTCAACGATCTTGAATGGTTCAACATATCGTGGTGCAAGTTTTCCTTTCTTTCCAAATCTAACCACGTCTTTCCAAGGGGATACCTTAAGTAGGACATGATCTCTGACTTGAAATTCCAAGGGCTTGCGTCGCTTGTCCGCATAACTCTTTTGACGACTTCTAGCTGTCAGAAGGTTATCGCGAATTTTCTTGGCTTTGTCCATTGTTTCCTGAATGAGTTCAGGTCCAGTAAGCTGAGCTTCACCGACCTCATTCCAACAGACAGACGAACGACATTTTCGACCATATAGAGCTTCAAAAGGCGCCATGTTGATGCTGGCGTGATAACTATTATTGTAGGAGAATTCGATCAACGGTAGATGGGAATCCCAATTACCACCAAAGTCTATCACATATGCTCTAAGCATATCCTCTAGTGTTTGAATCGTCCTCTCGGATTGTCCATCCGTTTGGGGATGATAAGCAGTGCTCAGATTGAGTTGGGTTCCTACGAAAGAATGCATGGTCTTCCAAAAATGAGATGAAAATCGAGCATCACGGTTGGATATGATGTTCAAAGGAACACCATGACGAGATACAATCTCATCTACGTATATATTGGCGAGTTTATCAGCAGATAGATCCTCGCGAATCGGCAAAAAGTGTGCTGACTTTGTTAGACGATCAATGACTACCCAAATGGCATCATGACCTCTAGATGTGCGCGGTAGTTTAGTGATGAGATCCATCGCAATGTTCTCCCACTTCCATACCGGTATTTCTGGTTGTTCAAGTAACCCAGATGGGCGTTGATGTCCAGCCTTGACTTTAAGACAAGTTAGGCATTTAGACACATATAAGGCAACGTCCTTCTTCATACCCGACCACCAATACTAAATACGAAGATCCTTGTGCATTTTGTCTGCACCAGGGTGGATTGAATAACGAGACTTATGAGCTTCGTCCATTAATAAGGTGCGAAGATTGTCTTGACTAATAATCCACAATCGGTTCATGTAATAGAGCAACCCATTGTCTTTTGTTTCCAATTGAAGCTCAAGATTAAGCTGTAGCTCATTTTTCAACAAGCCTTGGGTTACATGTGTACGTTGTACTTGAAGGATACATGTCTGGATATCAGATTGAACTCGAATAGAATGAAGCTTGACACATTCCTTACGACTAAGTGCATCGGCTACAACATTTTCCTTACCAGGATGGTAGCGAATCTCGCAGTCGTAGTTGTTTAATAATTCGATCCAGCGTCGTTGTCTCATGTTCAGCTCCTTTTGATTGAATATATGTTGGAGACTTTTATGGTCCGTGAAAACCACACACTTTATACCATAGAGGTAGTGTCTCCAAATCTTAAGAGCAAAAACTATAGCACCTAACTCAAGATCATGAGTTGTGTAGTTCTTCTCATGGATTTTCAATTGCACTGACGCATAGGCGATGACTTTATCTCATTGCATGAGAACACAACCATGGCCTAGATTCGATGCGTCACAATAGACAACAAAATCGTTGTTGCCATCAGGTAAAGATAACACAGGAGCATCACAGAGTTTTTGTTTCAAAGTTTGAAAGGCTTCCTCTTGTTTGGGTCCCCACTCAAAAGGCTTATTTTTCTGAGTTAAAGCAGTGAGTGGAACCATAATTTTTGAGAAGTTTGCGATAAAGCGGCGGTAATAACCCGCGAGACCCAGAAATGAACGAACCTCAGTAGGATTAGTAGGTGTATCCCATTCCTTAATTTCACTGATTTTGGCGGGATCTACTTGTATACCTTGTTCGTTGACAATGTGTCCCAGAATTGAACTTCCTTAAGCCAAAATTCACACTTGGAGAACTTGGAGAAGAGTTGTTCTATCTTTAGGAGTTCCATCGTTAGACGGAGATGTTGTTCATGATCAGCTCGTGTCTTTGAATAATTCAAAATATCATCAATGAACACAATGATGAACTTGTCCAGATAAGGCTTACAAACCCTATTCATCAAGTCCATGAAGACGGCAGGAGCATTCGTCAAACCAAAAGGCATAAGAGTGAACTCATAGTGACCATATCTTGTGCGGAAAGCAGTCTTGGGAATATCTTCTTCGAGTACACAAAGCTGATGATACCCAGAACGCAGGTCAATCTTCGAGAAGCAAGTTGCACCTTGTAGCTGATCGAAGAGATCATCAATGCGAGGTAGGGGATACGATTCTTGATTGTAAGTTTGTTGAGCTCACGATAATCGATACACATTCAGAAAGATCCATCATTTTTCTTCAAGAACAGAACAGGAGCATCCCAAGGTGAGAAGTTTGGACGAATAAATCCTTTGTCAGAAAGTTCCTAAAGTTGGTTTGATAACTCTTGCATCTCAGACGGTGCAAGATGATAAGGTGATTTAGCAATAGGGTTAGCACCAGGTGCAAGGTCAATACTCAACTCAACTTGACGTGCTGGGGGTAAACCAGGTAACTCTTCAGGAAATACCTCAGCATAATCCCGAACTGAGAGTTCAGGATCGGATCATAAACGATCACTAGTTCAACAATGAATTTGATTTAACATGTAGAATCCGTTAAATCGAACTGTAATCATGTGCGAAAACGTAAATAAACGTCTTTTTATTACGTATCAACAACAACCAGACAGAGTTTCTACTCGATCTAACACAAGAACACTCGAAATCTAATAATCGTAACGAAACCGTGAGTGTTCTTGATGTTGTAGATGATGAACTTGTAGAACTGAGTTTGAAGTTTGGAATCGGTTCGTACGAACTTCTCTGATGTGTGTTCTGAGATGTTGTCACGAATGAGCATGTAATCTTCTATTTATAGTTGTTGTAGGTTCGTACCAACATAACATACTCCGGTTCGTACGAAGCCATATATACTACGGTTCGTACGAATCTGCTTTGAATTCTTCGGTTTGTGCAGAATTGTTGAATCCCGATCCGTAACTCCATGCATTCAGAATTTTTCTTGTATGTTTAAATGAAAGGATTATTATAATATTGTGTGATGACATCATTCTTGTTCAGATCCGCTTCCTTTGTATCGTGCCGTACTGCATCCTGACCTGGTCTAATGTTATCTATTAACAGCTAGCAAAACCTCTGTCCGGTATGATACAGACTCAAGACTTTTAAACGTTACAAATATAGACAGATTTCTAACTATGGACATACAAAATGCACTCATGGACTCCCCCTTGGACATAGCTTAGAAATCTGTGAAGTTTAGTCTTGATCTGTCATGGAAAACATATTCAAGCAATCAAAGTAAAACTGTAAGCTCCCCCTTGAATAATGCTTCGAATCACTAAACATTTTTAGATTTGACAATTAATCTTGCTCCCCCTTTCTTTTAGCTTCCTTTCAAATGTTTTTATTATTCAAATAAACATTTTTGACCTTTAAGCATGATCAAATTAGTAACCCTCATAAATAATCAAGTTCAACTTAATGACCTTGAGTATCCAATTATCTTCCAAGTCCAAATTAATGACCTTGGAGATATCACAAACTGTTTTTTATTTTTCTTTTAAATACCTCAAGTTTCAAATTAATGAACTTATTTATTTTATGAGACATGTTCAGCATATTCAGATTTTGAAACTCAGCTTTCAAACATCGGTTGTCGAAACATAAAGTGAAACAAAATCTTTTTTTATTTTACAAAGTTTATATTAAAACACATAAAAAATCTATTTGGGTTTAATCTGAAATGAAATAACAACAAACTATTTACAGACATATTTTTGTGAGTTGTGTTAGAGGATCATATCAGCTTTTGACAAATCACTAGCACCGTTGACCTTTTTAGACTTTAAGCTTTAAACGATTCACCTAGATTGTCAGTATACTGATTCACTTAAATTCTCACACAAAGTTCAACTGATTCAAGATACGAGATTAATGTTTTAAGTACTTAACTTATTCATGTGTCCCACCATAGAATATACTTCCGTATCAAGATTCCTTAGATTCAGTCTTACAGGTGAATATACCTATATGATATCTGTACTCTGGGTTAGTGCGAGACCTTGAGAGCTCAGGTATGAACTTCCGTTCAGTCAAAGAGATGAAGGCTCGACTTTAGGTGTGTTCCACTTAGGAATCCTCTTTACAACTGCACTTGATTTATATCTTTCTATATTTTGTCAATTTTTATGCAGAGGGAAAGCTTTATTAGCCATGCAAAGTATTACCAAGGTCTAGGCCATTGCTGATGCAAAATCAGAAGACCAAGTATAATACCTGGTGTGTGCGAAGCGTAATATGTTTTTATTGATATTTTAAGCCCATTTTACACATCATTCAAGTTTTAAATTTATAAAACACGATATTCTATTAACACTAAACACATGCATGGGCAAGTGCACCCATCGTGAGCGTAGTATAGCGTTGGTAAGATACCGAGGTCGTCCAAGGACACAAGAGCTTTTAATACCGGTTTATCCTCAACGTCTAATCAAATCAATTTTTTTTAGAAAAGGTTTTAAACATGAAAAATAAAAACTAAAATGCTGAAAATAAAAAAAATAAAATAAAAATAGATAGACAAGATGAATCACTTGGATCTGACTCTCCTTTAATGTAACCTTTGATGATTTCCGCACTTTTGTACTTTTTAAGAGATTATCTTAGTTATAGTAGTAGGCCCCTCTTTTGAAGGTGACGTTACCCTCAACCCAGTGGTTTGAGTCAGCAAGAATACAATCCCAAAGGGTCGGAATATGAAAAGATAATTAATTAAGTTATTAATGCGTAAAGTGGTAGGCCCCTCTTTTGAAGGTGACGTTACCCTCGGCTAAGTGGTTTGAGTCAGCAGTGATACAATTCCAAGTAGTCGGTTTAATGTATTAATAGTAGTTTACATATGAGGGGATCAAGTCATTCGCACCCCCGCCATTCAATACCAGTGGGTATTGGAGGAGGTCCTAGTAATTTGACCAAGGTTCTTGTAGGATCTATACACTGAACAAGGCAAGAACCTTACCAAACCATTCCCTTAACCCCCGACCAGGTAGCCAACATATCTCTATATAGACCGTAGAGATATGAATGGTGAAAATCTTTTACTTTATATAGACAGTAAAGTAATGCTAAGACACCATAGACAAATGATAAGGAAGTTTCACCTTCAACATAAGAAACTAGATATTAAAGTCATTAATACAAAACCAAATAAAAAGTGCGAAAAGATTAAAAATCAAAAGTATTACATTAAATGATTGTCTTCACCAAGTGATGTAAGAGACTTAGCCAAACATGGCCTTTGATTGACAAGAACTCTTACAATCAATCTTGGATCCCTAGACTACTACACACACTCTAAGGTGGATGATGGATGATGGTGGTGGATATGGGTGTTGTAGTGGTGGTGGAGTGGTGGCAAAGTGGGAGAGAGGTGGTTTGCCAAGGGGTGCCTGTGAAGTGAACCAAACACCCCTATTTATAGCCTGAACAGAAGCCCGGCCACAGACCCGTGTCCGCTGGACATGCCCCCGTGGCCATCCTCTTTCTCTTCCTTCCTTCATTAATTGCTCTTGTCTGCATTAGGCACCACACTGCCCCGTGTTCGCTGGGCACGACCTCGTGTGCAGAAGCGTATCTGTACTATCAAGATTTGTAAGATTCTGCGAATCTTTTCATTGACCACTCCCCATGCTGAGCTGGGCACGCCCCTGTGTCGGGAATAGAAGCTTCGACAACTTTGTCCATTTCTGCAGACACCTGACCACGCCCCCGTGTCCGCTGGACACGGGCCGTGGTCAGCCTTCTGTTTATTGTTTTTGCTTGGGGAGATGCTGTCGAGGGGTCAGGCATGCCATGTTTAATCCTTTTCTTTGTATTTATGTTGGATTTTGCTGCATATTTGTTCCTTTTGTTCATTTAAGCTCATTTGGTCCTGAAAATACAAAAGGAGGACAAAAGCACACTTTTTCCAACATTAGTACTAAAAAATGTTAGTTTTATGCCTCATTTGATGTAATTTATATGTTGCGTTCTACACACATCAAATACCCCCACACTTGAATCTTTGCTTGTCCTCAAGCAAAACTCTTTATTGCGTGGCTTACACACCCAAATGGAATGGGTAGAAGAGAAGTTTTGGGCTTGTCTTGAGTTTCGGGAATCCAAGATCTTTTTTGGGTTTTATTTTTATACTATTTACAATCCTATTCGTTATGATTTATTTAGAACGTTTCATAAGAGAAATTGCTTATTTGGGCATAACATGCCTCTTTAAAATTCCATTTATATACAAGTTCACATACCTCACGGGAGATCACTCAACACTCGGTCGAAGATGTATTTTTGTGAAACACTCGAGACCGGCATGGAACTTACTTCTACCATATGCTTGCCAAGCAATCAATCATCCTCCTTTTTAACTATAAACCTTTGTAAATATCAAGAGGACTTGGGGAAGGGTTAGGCTTGGGCTAAAGGTAGGTGGTTTTGGGTTAGTGGTTAGTAAAAAAGGCTAAAAGCGTAAAAAGCGTCGGTCGTCGTAAATCTTTTTGTTTTTGTGACTTTTATTCAAACTAAGCATTTTCAAACAAAGTTTCTTTGAGGACTTTGTTTGTTAATAGCTAGACTTTCAATTTTTTTTATAAGGAACGTGACAAGTAAACCGAGCTTTTTACTAAAATAAATGGTTGAAAAGAAAAAAGGTTTTGGTGGGTGAAGGGTGTTTGTTTTGTGGGTTTAGAAATGAAAAGGTTTTGGCTCAAAGGGGTTAACTAGGGGGATTTTGGGTAGGTGATAAAGAAAATGAAAAATAACGGTGTTGAAAATAGAATGGGTTAGTCCTAATGCCTCCATCATTTACTTACTTGGGTTTAAGTTGGTAAGGACCGGAAATGTATTGTCGTGGCAAGTTCTAGAGTCGTAAGAACCAAGCGGCTATTCACACAAGAAACAAAAAATGAGCATTTAGTTTAAATATTTATGTTTGTATGCTCAATAAAGGCTCAAAACTCACTTATTGTGGGAATGGGTTTATAACGTGATCAAGTATATATAATCAAATTTTAACTAGATTTGTCATGCCATTTCATAATTTTCTTATGTTGATTCTTTTTATCATGACGCTATCGGTTGTAAATTTGTAAAAATATAACCTTTTAGAACTTGTTATTCCCAAATTAAACCAAGACAAGTAAAAAAAATGAAAAGTTTTGAAAAAATTTGGGGTGATTAGCGGTTCCAATAGAGTTTTGTGTAAGGCTTGTTATTAGGACTTGCAAAATTCAAGGTTTTAGCATCCCCCCACACTTAAATTACACATTGTCCTCAATGTCTCCCAAAAATAAGTTTTTAGGTTGATTGGATATGTAAAAAGGTGTTAAAAACTAGGTTTTGGTGTTACTGGGCATCTGGCCTGTAGGATCGTGTACGGACCTGAACGAGTCGTTCAGAGGAGTTTTACTTCGTTTCAGGTGCGGAATAACAAGAAACGAAGGTAGAAACAGCTTATTCTTCACTAATAACACTGATTGTATTGATTAGAACTCGAATACAAGCAGTCTTCACACCGGCAGCACCTCGGTATGGAATCGTACAACTATTACAAATGATTTCGCTCAAGACCCTATATATAGTGTTGATGATTTCTCTCATATGTACATGTACATATAAGCGAAACCTCAACATGTCCATATAAGCGAAACCTCATGCCAATGACCATATGAGCGAAATCTGCTTCCTAAACACAATATACTTCCTATTTTCTCGTAAATCGTGCCCTAATCTATACAATGCAATCTAAGACTCGATCCAAGACGAAGTCGACAGATGTAGTGCACCAACAGACTCCCCCTCAGATGTTGACGAGTCGTCCATCGAGTCTTTGACAATCTCATGTCTTCACTTCTTCAGTCTTGATCAGTCTCTGGGCTTCTCTCTTTGTCTTCATCAACAGACTCCCTTTAACAGTATCTTCTAGAATATCTTTAGACTCCCCCTCTCGATTTGCTGGCATTTCTTTGTTCTTCAGCAGTATCTAATACAGGATCATTTTCTGGCTTTCACAGGTTCAAGATAGATTCCTGTCTTTAACTTTCACCACAGAATTGAAAGCTGGTTCAAACTACAGAGTCTTCAATTTCCAGGATCGAAACTTGGCTCTTCAGGAGTCGGAAACCTGGCTTTCTTCTATCAGAGTCCTTAGGTATCGTAACCTGGCACTCTATCTTTAGGTTCAAGATCGAAACCTGGCTAAACCTGCACATTCTTAATCCAGAAATAAATTTTCTAAATTTAACAATTTGTATGCACCAACATGCTGATATAAACAAATGACTCCCTCTCATAAACATATGCATCAATACCGACACTCCCTCAGATCATACACACAAGATGAACCACTTGTTGATTTAAAAACATATTTTGACAATTAAGACACACTCCCCCTCACAACAATGTCATCATGTTTAGCACTTGGAATTTTGAGAATCAGCTTTCCATCATCAGTTGTCGAAAATGTTTTTGACTTTTTTCAAAAAATTTAAGCTAAAACACACATAAAATCTTTTTGGATTTTTCTGAAAGAGAGTAAATGACACCACTTGAAGAATCAAGAAAATGCAAAAATGAAATATCTACAAACAAAATTTTTGTGAGTTTGTGTAAGAGGATCATATCAGATTATGAGACATGTCACAACACCGTTAAGCTATATTTCATTTTCAGTTCTAAACAATTCACCTAGATTGTCAGTATATTTGTCCACTTAAATTTTCACACAAAGTTCAATTGATCCGAGATACGAGGTTAATGTTTTAAGCTCTTGAACTTATCCGTGTGTCCCACTACTTGAATATACTCTCGTATCCAGATCCCAATATTCAGTCTTACAGGTGAGTATACCACAGATGATATATGTTCAGGGGTTATATGCGAGGGCCGTGAGAGCTCAGGTCGATACTTCCGTATACACAGAGAGATGTAGGCTTTGACTTTTGGTTACAACAGCAGCGACTATCAATTTTATTGTTTCATCAGCTTGCTGAGGGCGATGCTATGTTTCAAGCATTTGCAGAAAGCATTATCCGGGGACTAGGTCAGAACTTCCATTCAGCAGAAGTCCTGGGATAATACCCCAGATATCACTGATTATAAAGACCTAGTATCTCAGAATAAGGGACCTTTCAAACAAGATTTCAGGGGTTACCTATATATTCAAGATGTTGTTAACCCACAGAACAAGCAAGTTTGAATTTTATGTTTATATCTCGTCACAATTTACTAAATGTGTAAAAACCTACTGACACATCCACAGTGAGATTGTTTATCACATTTTATCTAAGCAATTCTTTAGCATGTTGTGACAGTCCACTGATGTACTATCATTTCCTCTTTTCACAACAAAACTCGTTTTTGATTTTATCATGTTTTTGCCTTTTTGCTATTTCAAATTTTCTAATGTTTTTGAATTTTCTGAAAATTTTCTACTCCCCCTAAAATGCAAACACATTTCAAAAGAAATTTGAAAACTACTAGACTCTTGACCCACTTGAAACATAAAATGAACTGTACAAAAACTTGACAACTGACATCGAATTGCATCAAATCGCCATTCACTAGGCATAAACAATCAGAACTCCCCCTTTCAACAAACCATTTTCTCATTTAAATTTCAAAACACTTAAGTTTGTTTTAAACAAAATGATTTTTCCGGAAAATGAGTTTGTTTTTACCACTTGTTAAGTATGGGGATATGGTTCATCATCTTGTCAGTTTTTATCAAATGTAGTAAATCAAGTACAATTTAATGTCCCTGATTTACCGTTTGCAATTAAGCAACCTCTGTACCAATTGTAAGAATTTCCACTTTTAGGATCACAAACAATACCACTTATAGGTATGACTAACCAATACCAACTGTAGGAATGTTACGTCTACATGCATCATTTTATCAATCAGGATGCCTATTCCTGCTTCGCACTTACCAACCTGGAAGCTCCGGCGTAGTCATTCAACCTGTAAAATTTTAACAATTTTAACGACTTTCATACAAACATTTTAAAATATGAATGATGCCGATTCCTGATCCACGATATAAACTTGGGATCTCCGGCATAGTCCTAAGACTTTACGGGAAACAAACTTCCATCCTAGTCTTCTTAGACTTGATGACTTTCAGTTCTTGCGCAGTAGGGTTGTAAGTTGCCTTTTTAGTTGCATAAAAATCTTTAACCCCTTAGCTTTCCCATTCAACATTTTCCCAAAAAATTTCGTAACACTTCCATTGAATGTTTTCTCGACATCAAACTTAGTATTCTCGTTGTAAAACTGATTCGAGATATCAACCTTGCCAACTTTCTGTTTAACTTCTTCAAATTTCAGTGATGGAAATTCATCATCATTCACTGAAATTTTCATCTCAACCTGTGGCTCTTCTGGCTTTGTGGAACCAGATTCATCGCCGACTTTCTCATCAACTTTCTTAACAACCCACACTTGGTTGTCTTTCTCTTTCTTTTTATAAAAATTCTTTTTAGAACACTCACCAACCTCATAAGTTGAGTTTTGAAAAATTTTAAATTTTTCGGTTGGTGGTTCAATATCAACAACTTTTCCTTTCAACTTGTTAGAAACTCCCTGTTTTGACTTGGCATTTTTCGGACAGTTCCATGCAATGTGACCAGCTTCATTGCATTTGTAACAGGTTCTAGTTTCTTTTGAGTGACAAACTTCAGTTCCATTCTTCTTCTTTTCAGCAAAAAACTCTTGATTTGACTGTCTCCAGAATGGTTTCTTCTGTTCCTCTTCGGCACTTCCACCTGACACAAATTCTGTTTTTGTTTTAGAATTTTTCAAATTTTTATGATTTTCTGGTGGAATAAATCCAAGACCTTTCTTTTTGTAGCTACGATTTTGGTTTGGTTTCTTTTGAAAACCAGAACCAGAATTGTAACCCTTTTTCTTGTTTAGACGTTGTTGAACTGTTGAAGTGTACTTTTTAGGTTTTTTAGTAAGATTTAAATCTTTTATTTCAGAAATATTAATTTCTGTCATTTTGAAAACCTTTTTGATCATGTCAAAACGAACACTTCTTATTGGAAACTCTTTGTCAGAGTATAATTTGTCCGAATCATTTAAAGTGTATGCAACTTCAAATGCTTCATCATCCAAATTTGCTTTTGATAACAAAAATTCTTTACTGTAAGCCTTTTTGACCGACGACTTTGGACTGTTGACTGACGAATTTGACCCTTCAGACTCAGACTTTGACTCGGACTCCTCATCGGTATCCAACACTTGATCGACCACCTTTTTTATTAACTCAGACTCATGATCAGTGTCAGACGAGGTAAACGTGACGTCAATTTTTTCTGGTAATTCATCAGTTGTGTCGGTTTTTAGCTTTATATTGACTGCTTTTTCAAGTTGCTCCTCGTTTGGTTTTCTATGAGAGTACCCTTCCCAAATTGGAAGCGGACACTTGTTATAGCTAACAGTCGGTTTCTTACCACTATCTTTCTTTTTCTTCGGCTTCTCGTCTTGAAATGCTTCCATACTTGCAACAGTTGGGTAAATACGATCAATGAGATAATCAGAACTAGAATAACTTTGTAATAAACGTCTAATTCTCTCATTCTCGATCTTTTCTGTCTCCAACTCTTGCTTCCATTTAGCACTTTCTTTGATGTAAAAGTTGATGGCTTTCTGCTTTGTCATTATTACAGCATTCATCATCGTTAGTGCTTGTTCTCTTTCTGAATTTGTCTTTTGGAGACCAGTTACTGTTTTGTTCAAGACATCATAAGATTCTTTCACGTAGTTAAGGTTGAACAGTAACTGCTCTTTCTTCTTTTCATACTCAGCAATTATCTCGTCTTTTGCTGCACAACCCTTGCATGCTTCCAAACACTTCTCGCAAGGCTTTACAACTTCAACAATCTTCTCAATCTCGATTGTCTTTACCACTTCAACCACTTTTTCTTCTTCAATCACCTTCTCTTCTACCTTCACTCGCTCAGTTTCAACCATCTCCTCAGCAACACCTTCAACATTCTCTTTCTGAACAACATCTTCAGATTTCTTTACTTGTTGTTATTTAGCAGCTCGTTTCTCCTTCAGTTTCTCCATGCGATCTGCAAAATAGAAATGAAAACTTTCAGGAGAAAGATGAGATTTAGCAATATCGATATGTTTTTCTTCCTCATCATCACTATTGCTATCATCAACTGGTGACTGATCAAACTGTACAGATTTTTCAGAATCAGCATCTGATAAACCAGAATCTGACGGTGTTTGATCAAATACAACTTCCTTTTTCTGAAGTAACATCCTTCTGTACACTCTCATCTGCACTCTGTGAACTTTCATAAGCACTTTCTGAACTTTCATCAGAAACAACAGACTTTTCATCCATGCTTTTCACTGTTTCACCAATAGACTTCATCCACGTGGCAAACATGTCTGGTTCTCTGACAATCTTAGCAATGAAAGCTTTGAATTCTCCCTTTTCATCAATAAACATATCCCAGCTGAAGCCTTCAGGTAGTCTCTCATCATCTTGATCGACTAAACATGCTTTGCTTTCAGGTGATATGTAGTTGCTCCAGTTGAAATCTACCAAATACGCTCTCTTGGAATCCTCAATCTTTCTACCATGAGCCATCTGTGAATCTTGTGATTGACCAACCTGTTGATAAATGGCTTTTCGGTAGTAATCATCTTTTCCAAACGGATTCTGAGCACCACTAGCTTCCCTGTTCTTACATTCCCATTTGAAATGGCCTTTCTCCCTGCATCGAAAACAAATAACTTTAGATTTATCAAAACCTAAAGTAGATACATGAGCATCAAGAAAGTCATTTCTCCCGGTAATCGTTTTGAACTTTTCAGCACGTCTAAGAACACTAGCAAGACACCATTTGATATCCATTAATTCCATCTCTTCGGCGTCTATTTGATCGTAATCCTCCTTTGCGAGCATAGGATTTCCGATTCGACCAGCCACTAGACCCTCATAAGATAACAACACAGAACCAAGTAGAGCCATGTGGTCTTTAGCAGTGTCTTCTGAAAAACTTTGACCTTCTGGAAGATTTAGAGCGATATTGCACTGAATCACATAGCCATTTCCTGTCTTTGTGCTTTGAGACTGAAAACTCGTGTTTGACTCTTTAGGATTTACACTTGGAAATGAAGAAAATCCACTACTGCTTTTGGAACTTTGATCAACCTTTTCTGTTGAATCCCCAGCACTGAACGCAGTTTGAATTTTTGGGCTTCTTTCTGCTTCCTGAACACTACCTTTGTAGTACATTTTCACATCCTGTTGACCACTTGGACTGTTCATCCTTGCGATCTTCTGTTGTTCCAGATCTTGACTTTCGATTTTCTCAATAAACTGTGAAATCATCAACCCATCATAAACACCCGTATTCTTTAGAATCATCAAGTAAGTTCCCCACTCTTTCTGCGGTAAAGCATCCGCTAACTTGTCTACCCACTCATCAGGATCTTTGGTTATACCAATCATCGACATAGATCGCACTAAATGGCAGTAACGTTCAATCAGCTTCTTCGTGTCTTCTCCCGGTAAACTACTGAACAGATCAAACTCTTTCTTGAGCAACGCCTTTTTGCTTTTAATCATGTTCTCACTACCCTCAAACTTAACACGTAGAGCATCCCAGATTGACTTTGAAGTTTTATCATGCTGAAGCAGAATGAAAATGTCTTCTTTGATTGCCTGCTATAATAGACTAATCATCATCTTTTCAGCACGATACATATCTCGTTCTTGATCACTAAACTCAAAAATTGTTTTCACAACTTGCAAATCAGTACGATGCAAAACATATTTCTTTAGAATACACTCCCATGACCTAAGATGATTTGCCTGAACCCAGTTTTCGAATCTGTCTTTCCACCCGTAGTACTCTTCAATACTCATCAATTTCGGGGGCTTTTGGGTGGTTCCCGTCTCATTTTCCAAACTCATGGCTTGAGCAATAGCAGCTGGACCAGACGGTGTTGCAAACGTGTTGTAGAACTCGGTATCCATGATGACATAGTACGTTTTTCAAAATCAGTGACAAATAAGCGAAATCAGATGATCCTTAAGAGCGAAATAGGATGTTGGATGACCTTAAGAGCGAAACCTGATAGACCTTATAAGCGAAACCCCAACCAATGTGCCTCAGGAGTGAAACCTAATGTGTACTAAAAGGGAAATCAGGGTTTTGTTGACACAAGAGCGAAATCTGATGTTCTCAAGAGCGAAATTAGGGTTTTGATTGTTCACAAAAGCGAAATCAGGTGTACAAATCAGCGAAACCCCTTCCTAATGTCCTTATGAGCGAAATCTAGTCCGAAGGTAATTTGGTCCATTTTTAGTCCGAATTTCAATGTCAAACTTTCCAGGGTTTGTCTATGTCCAATTGTCTATGATCTGTGAAATTTTGAGCGAATTTTGACCGGTAAACTTTCTGAAATGTTAAAAGAAGGTGTAGAAGTAAGAAAACAAGATGAAATCCAGCTAATCTCTGCAGAACTCCTCCTCCTGAGCTCTGATACCACTTGTAGGATCGTGTACGGACCTGAACGAGTCATTCAGAGGAGTTTTACTTCGTTTCAGGTGTGGAATAACAAGAAACGAAGGTAGAAACAGCTTATTCTTCACTAATAACACTGATTGTATTGATTAGAACTCGAATACAAGCAGTCTTCACACTGGCAGCACCTCGGTATGGAATCATACAACTGTTACAAATGATTTCGCTCAAGACTCTATATATAGTGTTGATGATTTCGCTCATATGTACATGTACATATAAGCGAAACCTCAACATGTCCATATAAGCAAAACCTCATGCCAATGACCATATGAGCGAAATCTGCTTCCTAAACACAATATACTTCCTATTTTCTCGTAAATCGTGCCCTAATGTATACAATGCAATCTAAGACTCGATCCAAGACGAAGTCGACAGATGTAGTGCACCAACATGGCCACGGCCTCGTGCTGGGGGAGCACGGCCCCGTGGTCAGAGTGCCAGTAATGAAAACTTACAGAACGTGGCCACGGGGGCGTGTCGAGTGGCCACGGCCCCGTGGCAGGCAGATTTCAGACAAACAGCAGGTACAGGGTGGTGGACACGGGCCGTCCTGGCTGAGCACGGCCCCGTGGTCAGAGTCTGCAATTAATGAAAACAGGTTTTTGGCTTTTGGTTTTGGTTTCCGGGCTCATGTAGCACTAATACTTAGTGCTTCCAAGCTTCCTAGGTACCTGTTTTGCTTAAATACCACACCACACAAATAACAAACATCCTAACATACCACAAGTTATCATCCACATCACAAACTAAAGAAAGGAAAATGCAGAAAAGTAAAAGTGTTAAAGGAAAGTAAATTGTTCAACTTTGGCACGTAGGCCAGATAATTGTTCATGGGATAAAGGGGTTAACCTGGTAGAAGCCGTAACTGTGTCACACCACCTCCGATGCCTTCGCCTCAATCCATATCTTCATCTTCATAATCTCCTCCTTGATTCACCATGTAGTCCCGGATGTGGCAAATGTCATCTTGCATGTCGGAGATGTTCCTCTCAATTGCTCCGACCCGGGTGTAGGTGTTGCTGGCAATGTTGTAGGTGTTGCGGGTGCATAAGAGGTTTTCCTGCAAAAGATCATGTAAGCTTTAAAAATTAGGAAAACCACCCCCTTGAAAAGAGGATGAGCCCGCGTGGCCATGAAATTGAGGAGGAGGATGGATTTGTGGGGCGTGAAGGACGAGATCCTCTTGTGGGTTCTAAACATGTCCCTGAACCGTTTGAAATCGAACTGTCCCGTCACCCGCTTCGTTGATGATTCCCATTGAGCGGCATTTGACAAGATCCACCTTGCCCGACCATGGGCCCTTACGGAAGGATCTTGGCATCTTTTGCACGAAGTTCTTGTAAAGGCGGTAGATCCATCCTCCAAAGAAGATAGGGGCCGGGGGATTGGCTAGTTGGTTCAGATGCATGTTTTAAAGGAGCAAGTGTGGAACATCGAGAGGCACACGGTTGTGGATGCAGTATAAGACCGTCAGATCCCTTAGGTTGACAACACCGGTACTGTCACGCCTTTGGTTGAGGGAGTTGCTAAGGACCCAATGAATGTAGCGGTATAGAGGGTCCCGCAACTGGGAGCTTTTAGTTTGGCTTGGATCATAAGCTCCCTCCCCAATTTGAGACCATGTCGTTTGACGTAGGTTTTGCGGGATTTCACGGAGACCACCAGTGTTTTCCTCGTCTCCATCATCTTCTTAAGCAAACAACCCAATAATCGACCCAAATTGTGCAATGGAGATTGAGAGTACATTTCCAGCACAATGAAACTCAACCCCCTCCTCATTAAATCGCTCTGCTTTAGCTTTGAATGCGAAAGAGCTATAGAACTCCATGTTGTATTCGTGGAGCGAATGGAGTCTAGTGCATAGGGCCGCCCTGAGGGGACCCATGACTAGGGTGTTGAAGCGGTCAATTTGCCCCACTGCTTCCAGGGTGTCTAGGCATACTTATCTTGGGTTTTCCTCGGGCCTTGTCTGAATAACTTCAAATCGGGCTTGATAAGTCCATTCATTCTGATTGAAGCGTGTGAATTTCTTGGCCATCTGAAAGAAAACACAAAACAATTAGCACGAAACAATAAATTTTCAAAGAAAACTGAAAATAGCAAGCTGAACACGGCCCCGTGGCCACTGGCCACGCCCCATGTTCGAGTGAAATTTGCTGGCCACGCCCCCGTGCTCAGGCGTCTGTTTCCCAAAAATCCCATTTTTCGACCCGGTTCCGAAAACTTGAAAATTTTTGGTTGAGTAGGGGCGGTTTTCCCTGAAAATGAAACCCCAAGTGCTGTTTTTTTTTCCAAAAACAAACCGTTTACCCCTTCAATTTCATCTTTTTCGGTTAAAAAACAAGGGTTTGAGGTTTCTGTTTGAAATCGGGCAAATCTACAAACAATTCAAGTTGATTTACTTCCTATAACATGCAACTAAACTACTACTAACAGATCTAAGCAAAAATTATTCGGTTCAAGTTGAAGAACCCTAGATTTTTCCCTAAATTTTTTATGTTAAACTACATGCAAATGATTAATCTAACTAATTATGATGATAGAATCATACCTTGACGTTGTTGAACGGTGGAAGAACGTGAAAATCTACAGAGATTCGTAGAACCAGAGAGTTTTCGAGGAAACAGGTCATGTTGAAGTGAAGAAATGAAAAGGGGTTTTATCCCCGTCAGTAGCCGGCCACGGCCCCGTGGGCGGGTAAAAATATTAATTTTTTTATAGTGCACGTGTGAGTGACCTGTTTCCCAAAAATTGGTTTTAGAAATCTTACCGATTTAGAAGCTTTCCCGACGTTCGTTACTTACAAGATATGATGTTGATGCACAAACCTTTGTTTATTTGTCTGCCGCTTGTAGCGAGATCTCCTCCTCTTCATCCTTAATGAATCCTTGATAAAGCTTAAGCCGCTGGCCATTGGCTTTGAATGGAATTCCATTCCGAGATTTAATTTCAATTGCACTGTGTGGAAAAATATGGGTGATAGAAAAAGGTCCCGACCACCTAGACTTTAGTTTACTGGGAAATAATCGAAGTCGTGAATTAAACAATAGAACTTGATCTCCTATTCGAAATTCATTAGGTTTAATGTGTCTATCATGCAAATTTTTTATTCTTTCCTTATAAATTTCGAAGTTAGAATATGCGTGATTACTTAGTTCGTCTAATTCGTTTAATTGACAAAATCAATTTTTACCTACAATTTCTATGTTTAAGTTTGTGTTTTTAATTTCCTAGTAGGCTTTGTGTGCTATTTTTACTGGCAAATGACAACATTTTCCATAGACAAGCTTATATGGGGTGGTACATATTGTTGTTTTATATGCGGTTCGAAAAGCCCATAAAGCATCATCTAATTTATCGACCCATTCCTTTTTATTTAACCCTACGGCCTACGGTTTTCTCAAGTATTCTTTTTAAACCTCGATTAGTCACTTCGGCTTGTCCATTTGTTTGAGGGTGATATGCTGTTGAGATCCGGTGATAGACCCCATATCTTGTTAAATTTATTTCAAGTTGATGATTACAAAAATGGGTACCCCTATCACTTATTAATGCTTTTGGAGTTCCAAAACGAGAAAATAATCGCTTTAGAAATCTTACCACAACTCTCCCATCATATGTTGGAAGAGCTTTGGCTTCGGCCCATTTTGACAAGTAATCCACTGCCACAAGTATATATTTGTTTCCTTTTGACGGTGGGAAAGGTCACATAAAGTCGAGTCCCCACACATAAAAAATTTCACAAACAAGAATGCCACTTTGTGGCATTTCGTTTTTGGAAGAAATATTACCTGATCCTTGGCAAGCATCACAAGTCTTCATAAGACTTTGGGCGTCTTTGTAAATGGTGGGCCAATAAAATCCTGAATAAAATACCTTTCGCGCGGTACTAGCGGCACGATGATGTCCTCCGTATGGACCTTCATGACAATAGAGGAGAATTCTTCTTGCTTCACCACCATGTACGCATCGGCGGATAAGTTGGTCGGCACACATTTTGAAAAGATAAGGATCTTCCCAAAAATAATGCTTTACATCGGCAAAGAATTTTTTTCTTTGATGATGTGACCACCCTTTTGCGACTATCCCACTAGCTAAGTAGTTAGCATAGTCGGCGTACCATGGCTCTTCTCGATACTCCACCATTTTTAGGGATTCTGCTGGGAATTTTTCATTGATTAGCTCGTCCCTAGTTGCCTCCAAAGCTGGATCTTCCAAGCGAGATAGATGATCTGCAGCAGTGTTTTCTGCTCCTCTTTTGTCTTTTATTTCAATGTCGAATTCTTGGAGGAGTAAAATCCATCTGATTAAACGTGGTTTAGCATCCTATTTCTTAAAGAGATAACGAATAGCTGCATGGTCTGTATAAACTATCGTTTTAGAAAGAACAAGATAAGAACGAAATTTATCAAAAGCAAATACTACAGCTAGTAATTCTTTTTCAGTTGTAGTGTAATTTTCTTGTGCATCGTTAAGTGTTTTACTAGCGTAATATATTGGGTGAAAATGCTTATCTTTTCTTTGCCCCAAGACGGCTTCAACTGCAAAGTCTCTTGCATCACACATGATTTCAAAAGTTAATTTCCAATCAGGCGCTATCATGATAGGTGCATTGACTAGCATTTCTTTTAGTATTAGAAATGCTTGATTGCAATCCTTGTCAAAGATGAAAGGAGCATCTTTTTCAAGTAATTTTGTTAGAGGTCTTGAGATTTTAGAAAATTTCTTGATAAATCGTCTATAAAATCCGGCATGTCCTAGGAAGCTTCTGATGGCTCTAACGGAGGATGGAGGTGGTAATCGAGAAATAGTGTCTATTTTAGCCCGATCAACCTCCATTCCTTTGCTTGAGATTTTATGACCGAGTACTATTCCCTCCATTACAATGAAATGACATTTTTCCCAATTAAGGGCGAGGTTAGTTTCCTCACATCGTGATAGCATTCATTCATGGTTATCGAGGCATTGGTCGTATGAATCTCCAAAGATAGAAAAGTCGTCCATGAAGACTTCCATAGTCTTTTCTATCATATCATGGAAGATGGCCACCATGCAATGTTGAAAAGTTTCGGGGGCATTACATAGACCAAAAGGCATGCGTCAATAAGCAAAATTTCCGTAGGGACATATGAACGTTGTCTTTTCTTGGTCTTCGGGTGCTATCGGTATTTGAAAGTAACCTGAAAAACCATCTAAGAAACAATAAAATTTATGACCGGATAATCTTTCTATCATTTGATCTATAAAAGGTAAAGGAAAGTGTTGCCTCATTTAATCGACGATAATCTATACACACTCTCCATCCGGCGACGGTTCTTGTTGGTATTAATTCATTTTTTTTCGTTAGTGACCACCGTCATACCTCCTTTCTTTGGAACTACTTGGACGGGACTTACCCAAGTACTATCGGAAATTGGGTAAATGAGTCCAGCGTCAAGTAATTTGATGACTTCATTTTTAACCACTTCTTAGACGTTTGGATTTACTTTACGTTGTGGTTGTATTACCGATTTATAGTCATTGTTTATTAAAATTTTGTGCGTGCACATAGAAGGGCTTATTCCTTTAATATTTACAAGCCTCCAAGCGATCACGTTTTTGTGTTTTTTCAAAAGTGTGATTAATTTTTATTTTTCTACACTAGTTAATTTTGACAAAATAATTACAGGTAACGTACCATCCTTGTCGAGAAAAGTATATTCCAAACCTTTTGGGAGTTCTTTGAGCTCAAGTGGTGGGTCCTTAGGAGACTCCTTATTGGATTGCTCATTTTGGTCAAGAACCAAAAAGGTTTGTTCAATGGCGACCTCTTCTTCAACAAAGTGGTCGATTTTTTCTTTTGTATCGGGTGGCTCATCTTCATCTTAAATTAGGGGGTCATTATTGCCGATTGGATATTTAATTGAATGCTCAAGATCGACACTTCTTTTGAATGCTCCTAATTAAATGGGTAGATTGTTATGCTTCCGAATTTTCAAAGCTTCGTGGGTTCTTACAAAAGGTCGTCCTAACACTAGTGGAGCGTCATCAAGGATGACAAAGTCGGTTGGGACTACCATTTGATTAGTTTGGACTAACACATCTTCAACTACTCCCATTGATTTTATTGTTTTCCGATTAGATTAAAAAAATGGGTTTTTGAAGTGGAGAAAAATCACCAATACTTAATTTTTCGAAAATGTAGTTTAGCATTATATTAACACAAAGATCTTTGTTAATTGTAATATTACTAATAAAGGAATTTTGAAAGAAACATGGAACCGGTGTAATGTTAATTACAATTGGATCATCTTTTATTAGCGTAGTTTGATCATTTGTTAACTTAATGCTTACCATCTCGTCAATTTTAGTATTAGTGTTCAACTCTTTTAAAAACTTAGCATGAGTAGGTACTAAACAATGATTTTCGAAAGAAAGTGACAAGATATTAATTTCTTGAAAATTAGACTCTTCTTGAATTTTAACGTTATCGGACTCACCTTTTTCGTTGTTTAACTCATGTGTCAGTTTTTCACTTACTTGTTCTTCCATTTTTACCTCTTCAACTATCACTTCTTTAGTACATATTACCTCTTCCCTTGCGCGGGATTCCTCTTCCCTTGCACGGGCTTCTTTTATATAGCGCTCGATAGTTTTAAGGTGTTCTATTATCTTTTAGGCTACGGGTGAGATAGTTGGTTGTTCGTCAAAGTGAGTGGAATAAGTATCCTCAAAGCTTGAGTTCGGAAGTTCGATCCTTGATTCCTCATAATACTCATATGAGGTACATGGTTCATACCATTGTTCCTCATTGTAAGTATATGATGGATAAGGGTCGTAACTTGGTTCTTCATAATACTCATATGAGGTGTGTTGTTCACTCCATGGTTCCTCATAATAAGTATATGAAGGTGATGGCTCATACCTTGGTTCCTCAAAGTATGAGTATGAAGGCTCATACATTGGTTCATCAAGATATGAGTATGAGGGAGAAGGTTCATACCTTGGCTCTTCATAGTATGTGCATGAAGTGGATGGCTCGTACTTGGGCTCCTCATAATATGTGTATGAAGGGGATGGTTCAAAGAGGTCACAGTATTGTACCGAATGAGGATTACCACAAATGGTACAATACTCTTCCTCATATTCATCCTCCTCATAGTGGTAACTGTAACCTCCTGAGTATTGATCTATAAGAATCACTCAGCAGATCACAAGAGAGTCTCGGGACCAGAAAACAAAAATAAAACAGAAACAGAGGCTGAGCACGGCCCCGTGTTCAGGTTCTGTATCTGGGCATTTTGAAAAATGTGACTGGTTTAGTTCAGCACGGGGGCGTGTTCAGTGAGCACGACCCCGTGTTCAGAATCTGTATCTGGCAGTTTTGTAAAAATTATGCAGCACGGGGGCGTGTTTAGTGAGCACCACTCCGTGTTCAGACTACTGTAATGCAAAACTGCCTAAAAATGTAAAAATGTGCGCCCAGTTTTAAAAAGGTTTTGAAAAACGATTAGGCCGTCGATTTTAAGCTTTCTTAAAATCCTTGTGTCCCCGGCAACAGCGCCAAAAACTTGGTGTGTGCGAAGTGAAATATGTTTTTATTGATATTTTAAGCCCATTTTACACATCATTCAAGTTTTAAATTTATAAAACACGATATTCTGCTAACACTAAACACACACATGGGACAGTGCACCCATTGTGAGCGTAGTATAGCGCTGGTAAGATACCGAGGTCGTCCAAGGACACAAGAGCTTTTAATACCGGTTTATCCTCAACGTCTAATCAAATCAAATATTTTTTAGAAAAGGTTTTAAACATGAAAAATAAAAACTAAAATGCTGAAAATAAAAAAAATAAAATAAAAACAGATAGACAAGATGAATCACTTGGATCCGACTCGCCTTTAATGTAACCTTTGATGATTTCCACACTTTTGTACTTTTTAAGAGATTATCTTAGTTATAGTAGTAAGCCCCTCTTTTGAAGGTGACGTACGTTACCCTCAACCCAGTGGTTTGAGTCAGCAAGGATACAATCCCAAAGGGTCGGAATACTGAAAGATAATTAATTAAGTTATTAATGCGTAAAGTGGTAGGCCCCTCTTTTGAAGGTGACGTTACACTCGACTAAGTGGTTTGAGTCAGCAGGGATACAATCCCAAGTAGCCGGTTTAATGTATTAATAGTAGTTTACATATGAGTGGATCAAGCCATTCGCACCCCGACCATTCAATTCCAGTGGGTATTGAAGGAGGTCCTAGTAAGCTTTACCCAGGTCCTTGCAGCATCTATACACTGACAAGGCAAGAACCTTACCAAACCATTCCCTTAACCCCCGACCAGGTAGCCAACATATCTCTATATAGACCGTAGAGATATGAATGGTGAAAATCTTTTACTTTATATAGACAGTAAAGTAATGCCAAGACACCACAAACAAATGATAAGGAAGTTTCACCTTCAACATAAGAAACTAGTTATTAAAGTCATAATACAAAACAAAATAAAAAGTGCGAAAAGATTAAAAATCAAAAGTATTAAATTAAATGCTTGTCTTCACCAAGTGATGTAAGAGACTTAGCCAAACATGGCCTTTGATTGACAAGAACTCTTACGATCAATCTTGAATCCCGAGACTACTACACACATTCTAAGGTGGATGATGGATGATGGTGGTAGATGTGGGTGTTGTAGTGGTGGTGGAGTGGTGGCAAAGTGGGAGAGAGGTGGTTTACCAAGGGATGCCTTTGAAGTGAACCAAGCACCCCAATTTATAGCCTGAACAGAAGCCCGGCCACGGCCCCGTGTCTATTGGACACGCCCCCGTGGCCATCCTCTTTCTCTTCCTTCATTAATTACTCTTGTCTGCATTAGGCTCCACACGGCCCCGTGTTCGCTAGGCACGGCCCCGTGTGTTGAAGCCTATCTATACTATCAAGATTTGCAAGATTCTGCGAATCTTAGCGTTGACCATGCCCCGTGCTGAGCTGGGTACGCCCCCGTGTCGGGAATAGAAGCTTCCACAACTTTGTTCAATTCTGCAGACACCTGACCACGCCTCGTGTCCGCTGGACACGGGCCGTGGTCAGCCTTCTGTTTCTTGTTTTTGCTTGGGGAGATGCTGTCGAGGGGTCAGGCATGCCACGTTTATTCCTTTTCTTTGTATTTATGTTGGATTTTGCTTCATATTTGCTCCTTTTGTTCATTTAAGCTCATTTGGTCCTCAAAATACAAAAGGAAGACAAAAGCATACTTTTTCCAACATTAGTACAAAAAAGGGTTAGTTTTATGTCTCATTTGATGTAATTTATATGTTGCATTTTACATACATCAATACCACAGATATCAAAAAGTATAAAGACCTAGTATCTTAGAATCAGGTGACCTCTCAAACGGAATTTCGGAGTACCAAGTCCATATAACCTAGAGATTTTCCCCATGAGATAAGCAAGCTATTGATTTTATGTTTATATCCCGAAATCAATCTACTTGCACATCATCAGTGAGACCTTTTATCACATTTGACTATCCATTTCTTTAGTGTACTGTGACTGTCTAGCTGATGTACTATCATTTCCTCTTTTTACACAGAAACTCATTTTTAAGTTTTCTCATGTTTTTGGCTTTTTCAAATTTTCAAATGTTTTTGTATTTTCAAAATTTTTACTCCCCCTAAAATCCACAACATTTAACGAAAATTTGATAACCGATGTAGATAGCTTTTTGTCACCATCCATTTTCTACATCACATTCTCTATTTTTTCATAAAGTACCCCCATGATTTTCAACACATTGATTTTTTATAGTTTGAAAACCATTTTCAACTACTTGTGAAATTAATCATGTTTGTTCAGCCATGAGGGTTTCGGCATTTTCCTTTTCAAATTTCAATTTTAACAATTTAAACCAATCACTTCCTGTTTTTAACCACAAACACGGGATTTTCTCCTCAAGTGCCAGGCTGTTCCGTTATTCATGCTGTTAGGCCCTAAAGTGTGAGACTGACGCATCAAATTAACACAACGGTTTATGGTTACGAACTTGGCCTTACCGGGTTAGTTTATATTAGGTTTTGGACCTTTATAGGTCACTTGGGACAAGCTTTAGGCCATGTGGGCCAAGCAGGCCCAAGCGAAGCCCATGTAGGGAAGTGGGCTTGGGTAAGTATATAAACAAGTTTCTAACTTGTTTTTAGGTTTGAACCTCTTAGATCCTCATTTACACAAATGCTATAGTCAGAGAGAGAGAAAGGCGATTGGTGGTGAAAATACTTGTACCAGACGTTTTGCTAATTCATAATAATAGAACGTGTGCAAGTATTGAGAGTGATTCGGTATTGTTCTTCGTATTTTCAGTTTTTCGTTTTGTTTCTTGAATCTCATCAAGTTTGGATTCCGCACAAACTTGGTGATTGTTTGATATCATTGAAAGATCCAGTTTTCGGGACTAACAAGTGGTATCAGAGCCATTAGAACCTGTTTCTAGGCTTGGTGTGATATCAAAGATTCAAGATTTTGAAATTTTTGAAAAATCAATAAGAACATTCTTCGTGTTCTTCGGGTTCAAGTTTTGTGTTCTTCAAGATTCAAGAAAAATAATAGATATTTGCTTTCTTGATCTTTTCGGAAACTGTTAAAAGATTGAGCAAAATCTTTTCAAAGTTTGGAAAGAGATCTTATCACATCCTTATTTTTAAAAAAGGGATCTCATCAATATAAGATTTTCGGAAATTTGTTTTCATAAGAAGTTAAAATAAAGAAAAGATAACATTGAAAATCGTGACAAAATTTTTAATCGCATTTGGAGGTTTCGAGTCACAGGTTGTCATCTTCAAGCTCCCAAGATTTCAAGTCCAATTTTTAAGGAAACGGCGGTCTCGACTCACAATTTCTTTCACCGTTTTGATTTATCTTCACTGCCGGTCTCGACTCACAAGTTCTCGAGTCCTTCATCACTGGTCTCGACTCCAATTTTCAATTTCAACAGGTCTCGACTCATCAATTTTCACAGTCTCGAGTTGCAACCACGGTTCCGAGTCGCAACCGAGATCTCGAGTCATCTCTTTTTGTTTTTGAGTCGCAATCATCAAAGGTCTTGAGTCATTGATCTTCTGAGTCGCAATGACGTTCATCATCTTCACACCAGAACCTGCAACTTCATCTTCTCCGGTCACCTTGCAAATCATCTACATCACCTCTGATCATCTTCTTCTTCTCCGATAACATATTACCAGAAACCTGCAACATCGTTTTTCATCATCATTAACACCATCCACCACCTTACACCATCGACGTCCATCGATTATCATCTTATCCGATCATCTTCTTCGGACATTACACCATCTCTAGCACCAATCATCATCTCCGTCATTCTCCAACCACCGTCGTCACCTCCATAACCACCACCTCCGTCGTTTAACATCATCCTCGTCACCGTCGTTTCGCAAACATCATCATCATCGGTTAACCACCATCCGTCCGTCATATTAATCATCTTCAACCTCATCAGTTACTTTCCACTCGAAACCACTCATCACTGTCATCTTCCGTCGACCATCACTGAACCGTTATTGTCAAACTTCATCATCCTAGCGTCTGTATTAAGCGGAGAAGGAGATATAGAATATTGCGGCTGAGTTGTGTTTTGTATTAGGTAGAAGATAAGGGTGAGGGGGCAGTCCTCTAAGAGGGGAGTGACCTCTCTTACACACACTCAATCAGCACGCACCACGTCAACTCACCCTTAACTTCCCCCACACCCTCAATTTGATGGCGCCACTCCACTCACACAATTATTTTTTATAAAAAAAGAAGAAAAAAATATTATTGGTGGAAAAAGGGTGGACCCACATTAACAACCAATCACCCCTCTCTCTCTCCTCTCTCTCAAGTGGTGACTACTTACCGAGCCAAGCCATCACTGCGCGGTAAACCTTTGTTGGTGGCAGTGTACCCACACGGTGAAAGGAGTCCCCGCATGGGGTCACCGAAGGAGTCCCCGCATGGGGTCACCGAAGGTGCCCCGCTTACCCTAAAGTTATTGCGACGGATTGAGTGTCGGAAAATAACGAAGAAGATAATTTTTGTGACAGTTTAAGTGTCGGGAACTGTTGAGGGACTTTATACAATCTGAAAGTGACATTTTGACATTTAGGTTTAGGGAAAATTACGGCAGTAGCCGCTTGACCAGGCATTTTACCAAACTAGCCATTTGACCAGGCATAAAAAAGCCATTTGACCAGGCATAAATGGCTAGTTTGGTAAAATGCCTGGTCAAGCGGCTACTGCCGTAATTTTCCCTTAGATTTAATTATAATAATCATAAGTTAATCATTACCTTATCATTAGTTAATTATAATAATCATTATTCATTAATTATAATTATTATACATATTAAAAGAAACTCATGATGAATAGTAATTTATATCTTTTTATTTTTGTTTTTTAGTAATAACTAGGTTTATCACCCTAGCCGCGTTGCGGCGAACTTCTTTTACTATTTAGTCTGTGTTTACATGTGTTTTAAAATCACTACGAGAGCGTTGCATACGGAACCACTAACAAGAATAAAAAGAAAATGTGAAAAACTTTAAAAAATAATCGAAAGAAAATCAACCAACAAAGTTGTATGTTAATGATGTTATTCGTATGAAACCCGTGGTCAGAGATGAGCAAATAATATTGGGTACCGGTACCGAATTTCCCGAACAGAAGGATCCTAATTACCAATTCGGTACCTACTTTTGGCGTTTTTAGTACCGGTTCGTTACCGATTTTTACCTTCATATAACGGTACCGTAACCAATATTTTCGGTATCGTTTGCCACGGAGCTCTGATCAGGGATGAGCAAATGGTACCGTGTAGCAGTACCGAATTTCCCGAACTAAAAGATTTTCAAAGTCAATCCGGTACCGACTTTTGGCGTTTTCTGTATCAGGCTGGTATCGATTTTTTACCTTCATGTACCGATAATGAACCGGACCGTACCGGTATTTTCGATACTAGTATTGATTGACACCAAATTTAACCAACTTAGAAAGTAAAGAAAATAATAATAATAATTATTAATATATAATTATAATATATTATAATAACTCAATTTGTTTTTAGTGATAAATAGTGGTTGATAGTGTTTACGAATTTCTTTATTTTTATTATTTATTATTTAAGTTGATCTTTTAGTTATAACTTGCATTCATTAACTTTTAAAAAAAATCAAATTCGTATCTATTTTATTTATTTTTACATTCCAAGTTATTTGACCGCACGTGTGACGGTACATTACCACAGACATTGTATGGATTTGGTTCGTTATAGTACCGATACGATATATGCACCCGGTATAAAAATCAACACTTGATTTATATCATCCGAAAACGATAAAGACGAGCATCGGTACCGACACCGATGGATCGAGCAATTCAAATTATCATGATGCTTGTACTGATATTTATTTATTGTTGTAGACAGAGTTGTATAAAAAAATTTGTTTTTGAAATTAGAAAACCATAAATGTATACAAGTATTGATATGCGTACGTGTTGTTCAGTACGGCAGCGGTATGGTGTCAGTTAATCGAAATAATAACACTAAAAAATATTAGTGTTACCCAAACCAATGTTGTTCATTTAGTTCACTACGGTAGTAGCATGATATCCGTTACTAACAAAAAACCGTTGAAATGAGTACATACAAGTACTGATATTGTTCGGTTTGGTCTGGTATAATATGATAGCGGTAGAGCGTTAGTTTATCGAAAGCAAAAACAATAAAAATAAATACAAATACAAATACCAATACATAAGTTGTTCAGTTGGTTTCGATACAATTTGGTATGATAGTAGCACCCGCCGCAAAGCGCGGGATAATATCACTAGTAATAATAATAATAATAACTATTTACTTTAAAAAAAATTAAAAAAATAATTTTATATTAAAATAAAAAAAAGTTTTGGTTGTGATAAGTTTTAACAAGTTTTGAGGTGCGGTTTAGAAAACGGGTTCATTCATTCGCGCGCAAAGGGTTGGAGTTAGCGAGTACACATATTCTCGCTTTGGTTTGTGTTTAGAGAAAGAGAACAAAAGTGTCAACCATCCACTGACATTATGGAATTCATGTTTAACAAACCCGTGGCTCAGGAAAGATTAATTATTGAAGAGATAATTTCTGTCTTTTGCACTCCTGAATGTAGAGAAAGGGTTAAGGTATAACAACCCTCCTAAATATACCCTAGAATTCTTAACCTGACCCTAAACGTCCCTAAATATACACCGTACGCGAGAAACGGACCCGGAATACCTTTATACTTGTGAAAAACAAATAAAAACAAATCTTACGGCAGCTCGCGGGCCGCGACAGGCTAGGCCAGTGGGCATCGCGGGGTGCGACCCTATATTACTTAGCGGACACCCCCTTTATGTCAAGATCACTGGTGACTCAGCAAACCCTAAACCGCCTTTATGGCCCTCGCGGCCCGCGTAAGATAAAGAAGAAACCGTCGTGGGGCACGACAGCTTGTGCGAACAGCTATAAAAGGGGCCGAAATCAGCCATTTTCAACTTGTTCAATTCTCTGATTCTCTCTCAAACATTCTGTAGGCTAGAACTATAGCCTAATACCCCCTAAAAAGCGTAGCTCTGCCTCGTTGTAAGTATTATAACCCCTGGTTATGTATTAGTTACTCTGCCCGATTGATCTAGAGCTCCGTAACGCATGCCAAGGCTCTGCCTGACTCAGTCGTTGGAGTTCTGTCTTGGGGGTATAGCTAATGTAAATTGGGTTATTTTACTAACACATGTGCATTGTTTAATTTTAATAAATAATAACCAAGAAAAACAACAGTAAGTTATAATATTACCACGAAGCCTGTAGAAATACCTAAGCCTACAAAAGTGAGTCATTCTCTTTTTCTACCAAACTATTTTATCAAAACCTCAATTGTTTTAAATTATGATGGTAGTGATTGAGTCTATGTATTCTACAATTATCGTCGGTATGTTGGGGTTTTGTATACATTAGTGGGATGCACTCACCAGTATTTCTTGCTGATAAAATCTTTTAAACACGTGTTTCAGGTAACTTAGTGTGAAGCCAACAAAAGCCAGCTGGAGAGCACTGAAGGCTTAGAAAAGTGGCTATAAAAGTTACCTAAATAGAAAGAAGAACTGTTTTCAATAATTAGGGTTTATCCCCATAAATATATGACAAATGAAAGTCGGACTTTGTCCCACTTGTTTATTATAAATGTATCATCAGAAAAGCTTGGGTTTTACCCCGTTTATCTATTTTAAAACTTTTTTGGAGTTTAACTCTGATAAAAATACTTCCTAACTACGGTCCTGAGGAAAATTTTCGCTGCCAAATTAATAAACACCGATACCATCTGACTGGCTCGCGGCTCCCGCTCCCAGGGTGGGGTCAGGGGCTCTGACATGAGGCATATCGTTTACACAACACTGAGCTAATCGAAGATTATAATGATATTAAAAGGAAAAATTTTACTTTAGCCAAAAATGAAAAAGCCAAAAAGATAAATTGCATGATATGGGAAGTGAAATAAATATTCGTGTTAAAGGGTTTGACTAACACATGTAAGGTACCATAGCTGAAAAGACTAGGATCTACTGCAATATGTCGATAGGCTTGACGCTCAAAATGATAAAAGATACTAAATGATATAAACATAACGAACTATGTACCATGTGGGTAACATACAAACGACGTATGATTTTATGGTCTTAAATCTTATGTTGATTGATAGCCAATGTCTGAGGCTTCGGGTCTTTATATTGTTGAATCATCCGGGGATATCTTGCCTGTCCTTCTGTTGCATCCAGATTATATGCAGACCTAGACACAGTCAGGATATCTTAAAAGATCCCAAGAGGACAAAAACCTTAAGGAATAAAAATCTCAAAATGAGAAAATTCCCAATGCTCAAAGAGCCAAATTCGTATCAAAATGGTATTTGCCTCGGCCTCGTTGGACACAATCATTGGTCGCTCTGCTGTACGAAAGTACTGTCTTGTCACCAATGGTCTAATGTTGTAAATAAAAAAGGATGACATCAGTATACTCACCTGTTACGATGAATCATTGTGCTTACCTTGATCGCGGGGGTATGCCTTGGAATGGGACACACAGTTATTATAATATAATATTACCTTAAGCATATCACGAAGTTGAAAAATTGAATGTTGAGCGTTAAAGTTTAAGTGGACAAATATATTGGCAATCGCATAGACCAGTTTGATTAGGCTCGTACTGAAAAGTGTTCCTTAGTCTGTCTGAGAACGAATTTTGATCCCATTGCAATTGTAATTGTATATTATGGTAGTTGTTTAGATTTTGAGTTTTTATTTGTTTTTAGTTCTTAAAATAAAAAAAAATAAAAAATTCAAAAATACAAAAATAGTGTCTTGTTTTTCTATAAAACCAAAAAATAGAGTGTTTATTTGTTTTTTCTTAAAATTAAAAAAAACTATAACTGTTCTTGAAGATTTGACTGATCATCAAAAGTTGAAAGAATTTAAATTGTGAAATCCGAGTACAAGTACTTGGATGTACATAGTGTTCATATGGTACTCTCCCTGTTGCATAAGAAATGTTTGCTTATAAGTTTGTGAGCATGTGCAGAACTTGATTTCAATCAAGAACAGGGGATGATGAAGACTGAGATGTTGTTAGTTGCTGAAGAAGCCTGAAGCAGCACAACAACAAGATGTACCTGAGTCAGAAGAACCGGATACGAAACACCGTCTGACAGTGAAAGTACATTTGAAGAAGTACCTGTGAACCTGCTTGAAAGAAAAAGACTGAAAAAGAAAAGAGTTGCTGAGAATCTCCTTTCACATTTTTTTCAACAAGATTTTCAAGCCAAGCTGATCAAGATCTTGATATGAAGCTAACCACAAGATCTGAAGAAAGAGACCCAGTGCTGAGAGTTCAGAAGTCAAGAACTTCCACAACATCTGCAGCATAGCAACAACCATAGACTTCGTTGAAGACGTTGCTGAACTCATGTTATGAAGACAATTTGATGGCATCAGTCTAGGGGAAGATTGTTAGGCCCTAAAGTGTGAGACTGACGCATTAAATTAACACAACGGTTTATAGTTACGAATCGGGCCTTACCGGGTTAGTTTATATTAGGTTTTGGACCTTTATAGGTCACTTGAGCCAAGCTTTAGGCCATGTGGGCCAAGCAGGTCCAAGGGAAGCCCATGTAGGGAAGTGGGCGTGAGTAAGTATATAAACAAGTTTCTAACTTGTTTTTAGTCAGAGAGAGGCGATTGGTGGTGAAAATACTTGTACCAGACATTTTGCTAATTCATAGTAATAGAACGTGTGCAGGTATTGAAAGTGATTCGGTATTATTGTTCGTATTTTCAGTTTTTCGTTTTATTTCTTGAATCTCACCAAGTTTGGATTCCGCACAAACTTGGTTATTGTTTGATATCATTGCAAGATATGGTTTTCGGGACTAACACATGCTGAACTTGAATTGTCCTCCAGAACACCTGCACATACAAAAGAACTTAACTAGTTTTGAATTGAAACCCAATTCATGTTGGACTTGGGTTTACCAAATTCATCAACATATGACATGAAAGACCTTTCACAATCTCTTTTGTATTCAAACACTTTTATAAAAAAATTATCTGAAAATCTAACTTTCTTTGATTTTTTAATTGTTTGATTAACCAATTTTTCCTCCTTTATTCTTTCTTTTGTCCTCAGATTTGTATTTGATGAATGGTTTTACTTGACTGATCATTCTTTAGAGAGCAAAACAATTCATCAGAACTAGTATCTGAATCCACGGTAGTATCCGAGGACAAATCTTTTCTAAATACTCTCTCGCTTTCTTCCTTTTCTTTCCCAGTCTATCGTTCTGCCGTTGTGATAATTTGATTCTTTGGTCTTTGGGCTTTTCTTCTATTTTCTTAGTTTTCTTAGCTATTTTATGAGATTCAGCCCTCGATCTTCTCTTTGATCTCATTGGGAAATCTCTGGCAATATGACCTCTGATTTGACATTCATAGCATCTTCTCGTCTCAAATCTCTGACTCTGACAGTTAACAGCAATGTGTCCTTTAATTCCACAGATGTAACACACCCTGTTATCGTACCATTCTCCATTTTCTAACCAAACACTCAAATCATAACATTGATTTGCCTTGTGGTAATCATCATTCTCCCTTTTCTATCATCGTAATGATTAGTCTCTGAAGAATCTTCATTCCAACTTCTCCTGTAAGCTTGATTTTCACTGTGGTCAAACCTGTACCACTTATTACCAACTTTTTGTGAGTTCTGTTTTTCAAATTTTTGTGAATTTTTGTTTTTGTAATGATTTGATGATTGAACTGGTGATCTTTATTTTGATTTTGAACATTTTGTTTTTGTTCCCTGTTTTGCTTAGAAGTTGAACATTCATCTATTTCAGCAAATTGTGGAATAGTTTCCCTAAAATTTTCTTTTAATTTCAAAAATATATTTTTTTATCATTTTAATCATCAGATTCATCATCACAATCCTCAATTATGACTTCGTCATAATTTGTGACATCGTCACTTTTGAATTTTTCACCGATTGAGTTTTGTTTTTCGTGTTATCGGGTACAACCGTTTTTGTTTTGCCCTTTCCTGACGGTTTATACCCAATACCACGGTTACAAAATTCATATTCGTCCTCCCCAGTTTCTTCATTTTTATTGATCGGTTTTGGAACTATATTATCAAGCATTAAGGACGAAGCTACAAAACATTTCAATTTATTTTCCAAATCTTCAATTTTATTTTTATCAATCTCAGCATCTTATTCAAGTTTTGTGATTTTTTCTAGATGCGAGTTTATTATATTTTATTTTTCAAAATCATTTTTATTTAAAATTGATTTTTCATTTTCTAAAATTTTTAGTTGATTTTTCAAATCATTTTCTAATTTTATAAATTTTTTGTTTTCTAATGTCAAACTTTCCACATCTCTCAAAAGTTTGACATTTTCATATTTTGATTCTTCACATTTTGAGCACTCAGGTTCAGAAGATGAAGTTTCATTTGTTTATATGTTTGATTCTTTGACTTCACCGTTCTGCGCCTCATTCTTTTCTTTCTCATGCTGAATACTCCATCTTTTCCAAGCTTCAGCTGAAGATACTACACTTCATCCCAATCTGATGATAATGACTCCTTAAGTTTTTCTTTATTTACCTCAGAAGCTCTAGGGATATGATAATCTCTCATTTAGTGCATTAACTGCTTAAATCTTCTTATCACGTCAATTTCCTTTTCATCATCTTTATTTTTGAAATTTACAAATTCAGATGTCAAATTCTTCTTTTTAATTTCTTTTTTGTGTTATTGAAGCTTGTTGATAAACTCATTTAGAGTAAATCTTGGAAAACTGGAATCTTTTTTCACCTCAATCAAAGCTTCATTCCATTCTGAAAGTAAGGCATCTGCGAATTTCGATGTCTCTTCAGCATCCGACATTCTTACCTTGTACGGTCTTATCCTACTAAGTAACTCATAATACCGTTCTTTCAATTGATCCAACGATTCATGTTTTTACACCAAAATTGTTAAAATCTCTTAACCCAAATGTTTCTTTTAATTTCATCCAGCAAACACGAATGCACCTCAACACCATCATCCCAATCATACATTTTTATACTTGAAATTTTTGTAGATTGAAAAACTTGGTTCAAAAATATTTTTTTGTATTGATCCTCTTACAAGCCCAATCAAATTTCGTTTCACACTAGAAGCCCAAATTTTAATGCCCAACTAATTTTGGACCAATACAAGATCCATTTGATTGTTGAATGAAACTTTCAAAACCCAATATTTCTGTCATTTAAGTGAGGCCCAAAGCTAAACTAAAAACTTTTGGCTCAAATCCCTTGGTAAAAATTCTTTTTATATCTCAACTTTTTATTTCTTCAAAATTTATTTTTATGAAATATCAAAAAGAAAAAATATTGAATTGATGATGTTTTTTATTTTTATTTTTGAAAACAAAAACTCTAAACTTTTAACCTAAAACTCACATCATCACATTAGAGCATCTCCAATAGGAGATTTTTACCCATTTTTGAAGCCTATGTGGACATGTATGTTGTTTTTAGTTATTGTAGGCTTTATTTTTACCACTCATATTTCTGAATCATTTTTGTACACAAATGAGAAAAAAATGAGAAGTGGTGGGGATTGTGTCAAAGGGTGGGTCCGGGCGGGAGGGTTGGGTGGTAATTTTAAAAAAAAGAATTCTTTTTATTAGAAATAATGATGAGGTGGCATTGGTTCTGGGTGTTTTTAGATTTTGTTATTGGGTGGGTTTTTGATGTTTTGAAGGGTGAATGTTTTTCTGATGTGTCAGATGACTGGACATGTTTTTAGGTGTTTTTAATGGTTCTTATTGTGGTTGCTCTTATGACCTTTTCACACTTTATTTATGTCAAAAATCCTAATGCCACTAATGACCTTTCAACCGTCACAAGCAAAATCACCCACTTTGCACTAATTCTGGTTCTTCTCTTCTATTTTGTACAACTTTGATAAGCAAACCACTCTAATATCTTATATCAAATGAGTGGATTAGGATCAAATACAAAGGATCCTAATTGTAAGAAGTGTAAGAAGGATTTATAGAGTGACAAGTGTCCAATAACCTAAAAAAACCCACTACACAAAAAAACCTACTAAAAAAAAAAAAAACCCTTAAACATCCACCACCACCACCACCACCAACCCCCCCCCCCCCCACCCCCCACATCACCCACCCAAAAAAAAAAAAAAAAAAAATTGTTTTTTTTTTTTTTTTTGCCGAGGGGGTGGGGGTTTAGGTTTTTGGTGGTGATGTAGTGTGTTTAGTTTTAGGTTATTGGACACTTGTCACTCTATAAACCCTTCTTACACTTCTTACAATTAGAAGTCTTTGTAGAATAACTTGACCCTCAAATGAGTAAACTTGTATCGATCACTATACTTCAACAACAGCTGCCACACAATCGATACCTTTTCTTATTCCATTTGGATCGATAACCAGCAATAACATTCAGCCGCTGACGCCTGACAACAACTTTCAAGTCAGGTTAAACTCAAACAACTTTCAACCTACGCAAACACAGCAACTACTTTTTTTTAACAAATAACAATAACTCTTCAACACACATTCATCTGCTGCTTTCTGTATTGACCTTTTTACCCTTCTTCGTTCCAGATTAATTCAATCGCTCAATACTTCAGTCTCCGATGAAACAAACCTGAATTACTTATCAAAACTAGATCTTTTTCTATGGTTTCGAACAGAAACGACAACAAGAAATTCGGCAAAACTTCCGTCCGAACAACAACTATTACTGCGGGTTTAAACTATATCAGATTTGCTACAATTGTTTTTTTCGATTAACAATGTGACAACCCGAATTTTCGAGGTAAAAACAATTAGTTTCGCTTTTATAAAAAAAAAGTATACTTATCTTATTCGACGAATCAGTTATCTATAATATACTTATTTAATTTATAGTGTGCAAATGTGTAGTCGAAATCAAGTCCATGTCGTGTTGAACACTTGAACTAACCCGAACCATTTGAACCAAAGCTCATGTCTCACGTGCCGATCACGCGATTCAACCCACTCACCCACTCGTGTAGCTCGGAACTTACGAGGCTTGAACCATAGCAAAAAAATATATATATACCTTTATATTAGTTAATTACTTATACCTTTATATTTAATTGACTAATTAGACATGCATATTTGTTGTTCATATGAAAATATATATATATCATAATAAACAATATCAAAACACTTCGAAGTGTGATCTGCTACTTTATATGTGCAGCCCACAATTCCCTTTTTTATTTCATCTCTTGGTTATCGGCCCACTTATCCAAAACCGTCCAAACAATTAATTTCCCTAATATATGTAGTTATGTTCGCATTTCTTGCATGTGCACAACAAACCCTCAAATCCTAACGGTGTGTTCCCGAGTTAAAAATCCCTCCCCTTCCCTCCCCTCCCCTCCCCTCCATGTCTTTCCAAATTGGAAAGACTATTTTCAGGCAAAAAAAACCCCATTTTCGCCTCCCCTCCCCTCCCCCTGTTAAGTGGATCTCTGGAACACAGCCTAAAAGAAAAAAAAATACGGTTCCTTCTGCCTCCCTTCTGTGTACGCATACAAGGCACAAGTAATCCCAAGTTCATTTGGTTTTCAAGCTCTAGCGATCCATCACTCTTTCTAAACTCGGTAACACGTCTAATCATTGTTTTAATTATGCTAATCATCCGTGATCGTGGCTGCGTTTTTGTATATTTCTGATGATTATAATGTTCTATGTTAAGACATGTAGTATGTGTTGCTAGGAATGATGTTTGCGAGGTGATTAAATCGTTTATGTGTTCGGTTATAGGATATTGTTTGCGGGTTTAGATCTGGATAGTTCTTGATGTTTTGGGTGATTAATAACCTGAGTTTTTTGATGATGACCTACTGTGGATGATGTTAAGTGTTGTTGTTCGCTAAACATGTAAATGGAACCGTTAGAACTCGCGTAGGAACATTAATAACGAAAAACGGTAGGCTGTCGATCAGTTACAACCGAATTCAGTTGGCTGTAACCGGGTCATAACTTAACGAAAATTGGATTTTCTTGAGTCTATAACATGTTATTTTGAAATACACTTCTAAAGGCGTTGGAATCATGATTTTTGGACATCGTTTGCTATTTTAAAAAAAATATTTCGTTTCAGCAATTAAAGATGCGTTTTTCTGCAGAAAACGCAGCTCACGTTTCTTGTCATAACTTGGTATGTGTTTACTGTTTAGACTTGAAAATTTTACTATAGATGCTCTTAAGTGTTCGTGCAAACCTCCAACTAGAATTTCGTCAATCGGATAAACTTAGATTTTAAATAAATAATTCGGCAAACATGGTCAGATTACGACGAATCTGATCACTGTTTGGCGCAAGATTTGTCACGGAAAATCCGTAAGGAGTTTGGTCACCAAATTTTTACACAATAGTCGATGCTACGATTGACACGTCCTGTAAATTTTTGGGAATTTTCCTGTACACGAACTATTCCGGATAACACTCTGAAAATGGACTATGAGGCTGAATTTTTATTGAAGAGTATTTTATGTCTTTCGTGACACTTGTGTTGTCGCTAAGCTATGTCGTGATAAATGCATGCTTGATATTTTAACATTGTATGATAAAATGTGCTACGTGCTAGATACGTGTAGGATTCGTGTTTCCGTGTGAGCACACCCTCTAACCCTTAAACGGTAATCTTGTTAGGACGTGATTGACCGGTTCCACCTCGCGTATTTATTTCCATAACTTAATCTGCCGAGCTAATATAAGGTGAGTTCACACTTTTCTAAAAAGCATGTAATTCCCGGTGGTTTGGGAATGGGGCAAACAACAACTATCCCCCTTGGGTGGGATACAACAAGCGTATTCTCCTTAGGTAGAATACGTACAACCTCGTCCCCCTGGTGAGGGACGGAAACCGTTATTTATATTACATGAATTAAGCGGACTAGACGGAACTCTATCTGAAAGTCCCCACTCATTTTTATACCGATTAATCACTAGGCCAATGGCGAACGGGTTATTAGTTAAATAGCGCTATTAGGTTTGACAAGCCTCACACCGTGCCGCAGAGGACGGGCGTGGACTAATATACTTGGGCACTTAGTCAATGACGATAGATATTGACTCGAGGCACTAAACATAACTACAGTCAGTAGTCGGTATGGTACGAGTCTAGTAGTTATAAGAACAAAGTAATTTAATAAACTTATGTTTTTTTTTGGAACAACACTAAAAATTGTTAACTCGCCAACATATTTGTTGATACGTTACTACATGCTTTGCAGGTCGTTAGGTACATGGCTGGAGCTTGCACACAGAGATGGTCGTTGTGGCAGGGAACCATTTGTTGGGTTCTCATTGAACATTATGAACTTAACAATTTATTGGGTTTTTAACTTTATGCTTCCGCAGACACTTAAACTTGGTTTTGGATATTTGTTTTCGTAAACACTAATCGTATTGATTGTGATGGACTTTATTTACTTTTATTTATTGTTCAATATGATTGGTGGCATGATCCTGGTCAGTCACACGCCTCGCAGTAGTAATCCGCATGTGGATTTTGAAGGTGTGATAGATTGGTATCAGAGCCATTGGTCATAGTGAACTTGGTTTTAAAAAGGGAAAAATCTTTCTGAAAAACCAGACTATAACCTGCTCAGTACTCAACTATCCACAACGACACTTCACTCCACGTGCAAGGCTCAACACCTTAGGTGGTATGATATATGTTTATATTGCCTACTTGATAGCTACTTTTACTTGGTGTTGTTTATGGTATGCTTAGTTAGGGTAGTGGCATGGTGCCTATTATCTCTAATGTGCTCTCTTTGACACACAACTGTTTACATAGAAGCTTATGTGCACACTCTCTTCTGTCATTCTTTTCGCACTCCTACGTCATCATTCTCACTTGTGTTTTCTGGCTATGAAGATCATGAGTGGACGCAACGGAGGACGTGGTGGTGGTATCAACTTGACTCGGGCTCAACTGACGGCCTTAATCAATGAACGGGTTGTTGAAGCTTTAGCAGCCCAACCAGGAGGTAAAACCTTTGATTTTGGACTATCCTAGGATGTCTAGATCCTACTCTCGTGACATTCTGTCGTTCCTAACCCTGCCCCTTCTTTTCCACACGACAGGTCAACCTGCTCAGCCTCGAGCATGTGCGTTCAAAACTTTTATGGATTGCCGACCCAGTTCCTTCAGTGGCACCGAGGGAGCTGTGGGTTTACTTCACTGGTTTGAGAAGATTGAGTCGGTTTTTGAAATGTGCAAATGCCCTGTCAACAACCGAGTGAAGTTTGCGACTGGAACGCTCGAAGGTAGTCTGCTCTCCTGGTGGAACACACAAGTGCAAATGCTAGGATTGGCAGCTGCTAACGCCACTCCATGGAACGACTTCAAGGAGCTTATTAAAGAAGAGTATTGCCATAGGGACGATATTCACAAGCTTGAGGTAGAGTTCTACAACCTGAAAATGGTAGGGTCTGTGATAGAAGCCTACACGAAGAGGTCGAACGATTTGGCAGCACTCTGTCCCAACATGGCGAACCCTGCTTACAAGTGCATTGAGCTCTACATCAAAGGTTTAGTACCAGAGATTCAGAGCATGGTAACTGCAGCGAACCTCCCTACAATCCAGCAAATTATACGACTGTCACACCGCCTCACTGATCAGGCAGTCGAGCAGAACAAGCTGCCTAAACGGGTTAGTGCTACTACTGATGCTCCAAGTGACAACAAACGTAAGTGGGATGTAAACTCGAGCATGGGTTCGAGCTCTACATAGCCTCATTCTTAGCAGAAAAGGACCGATGACTACAAGAGTCCCAATCAGCAGCCTGCTACTAATCAAAGTCAGGGTGTGTACAAGGGAAGTCACCCTAAGTGCAACTGTTGTAACTTGCATCACAGCTGGCCATGCAATAAGAACCACTGTAAAGGTGCAACAAGCCAGGCCATGCAGCAAAGGATTGCAGGAGTCCGTATCCTGCAAGTCAGAACCGACAACAGCAACAAGCCCCACAGAACCAGCAGCAACAACAGGGTAACAATAAAGGGTGTTACCAATGTGGAGCAGAAGGTCACCTTTAAGAGAATCTGTCCTCAGCTAAACCAGAACCACAATAACAACAATAACCAGGAAAATGGGAACAACAATCAGAACAACAATGACAATGGTGCCAAAGGGCGTGTTTTTGTGATCGGTCAAGGTGAAGCAAGGAACGATCCCAATGTCATGATGGGTAAGTTTCTACTGGATGACTACTTTGTTTCTGTTTTATTTGATTCGGGAGCCGATACTAGTTATGTTACCTTAAGGGTTTGTCAGATGCTCAAGCGTACCCCAATCCCTTTGAACTCCAAGCATGTTGTAGAGCTAGCGAAAGGTAAAAACCTTGAGGCCACACATATTGTCAAGGGTTGTAAACTCGCTCTAGCTGGTCATACTTTCTCTATCGATATCATCCCCATCGTTCTTGGTAGTTTCGACATTGTAGTCCGGATGGACTGGTTATCCCTTCATCGAGTGGAGATACTCTGTAAGGAGAAGGTTGTCCGCATCCCTCGTCCTAACGATGAACCTCTCACTATTCATGGTGACAAGAGTGGTGTTGTTGTGGGCATCATCTCGTTCCTTAAGGCCCAGAAGTGTTTGCGTAAGGGCCACACTGCTATCCTATCTCTTGTTACCGACACCCAAGCCAAAGAGAAGAAGATTGGAGATATCCCTATCGTATGCGACTTTTCTGAGGTATTTCTTGAGGATTTACCTGGTCTCCCACCGCATCGGCAAGTCGAATTTCAAATCGAGCTAACTCCTAGAGCGGCACCTATAGCTCATGCACCTTATTGTTTAGCCCCAGCTGAATTGGAAGAATTATCCTCGCAATTAGAGGAACGTTTGGACAAGGGTTTTATTCGTCCTAGTTCTTTGCCCTGGGGAGCCCCATTCTTGTTTGTCAAGAAGAAGGACGGTACCTTCATATGTGCATAGACTACCGTTAACTTAACAGGGTGACCGTGAAGAATCGTTATCCACTTCCGCGTATCGACGACCTATTCGACCAGTTACAAGGGTCGAGCTTCTATTCTAAGATTGATCTGAGACCGGGATATCATCTCCAAAACAACATTCAGAACTCATTACGGACACTACGAGTTTCTGGTTATGCCTTTCGGGTTGATAAACGCACATGCGGTTTTCTTGGATCTCATGAACCGAGATTACAAACCTTACTTGGATAAATTTGTTATAGTTTTCATCGACGACATCCTAATTTATTCTAAGAGTCAGGAGGAACACGAGCAACATCTCCGTCTTATTTTTGAACTCATTCGAGCAGAACAACTCTACGCTAAGTTTTCGAAAGTGATTTTTGGCTTCGTGAAGTCCATTTCCTCGGCCATGTAGTCAATGAAGATGGGATTCACGTCGATCCATCCAAGATTAACTCGATCAAGAACTGGCCTGCACCTCAAACTCCAACTGAAATCCGTCAATTCTTGGGATTGCTGGGCTACTATCGGAGGTTTATCAAAGGTTTCTCAAAGATTGCACAGCCTCTCACTACCTTAACTCAAAAGGGTGTCACCTATCGGTGGGGTGATGCTCAGGAATCCGCGTTTCAACAATTGAAGGTAAAACTCTGTACGGCACCCATTCTATTGTTACTAGAAGGCACAGACGACTTTGTTGTCTATCGGGACGCGTCCATCCAGGGACTTGGTTGTGTGTTGATGCAACGTGAGAAAGTCATTGCCTATGCGTCACGCCAACTAAAGGTTCACGAAAAGAACTACACTACCCACGATTTGGAGTTGGGAGCAGTAGTGTTTGCACTCAAGATATGGAGACATTACTTGTACGGTACCAAGTGCACCATCTACACTGATCACAAGAGTCTCCAGCATATCTTTGATCAGAAGGAGCTGAACATGCGAAAATGTCGGTGGGTCGAACTCCTAAACGACTACGAGTGCGCAATCAAGTATCATCCAGGCAACACCAACGTTGTGGTCGATGCCCTCAGTCGAAAGGAAACCAAACCTAAGCGTATATGTGCGTTACAGCTTACTATTCACTCAAATCTTCCTGCTCAAATCCGAAATGCTCAGGTTGAAGCACTGAAGGAAGAGAATCTCTTAGCTGAATCCATGTGGGGCATGGAAAACAACTCGAATGCAAGGAAGACGGCACATACTACTTCATGGAACGTATCTGGGTTCCATCCTATAGAAACCTACAAGAGCTTATGATGGACGAAGCACACAAGTCTGGTTACACGGTGCATCCTGGTTCTGACAAGATGTACCAGGATCTCAAGACTTTGTACTGGTGGCCCCACATGAAAGCTAACATAATGACCTATGTTAGTAAATGCTTGACCTGTGCTAGGGTTAAGATCGAATTTCAAAAGCCATCAGGGTTACTACAACAACCAGAGATCCCAACATGGAAATGGGAACAAATTTCCATGGATTTTTTCACTGGTTTACCTAGATCTCAATGAGAGAACGACACCATCTGGGTGATCGTGGATCGACTGACTAAATCTACACACTTTCTAGCAATCAAGGAAACCGACCAGTTTTCTACACTCGCGGATATCTATTTAAAGGAAGTAGTCACTAGGCACAGAGTGCCAACTTCCATCATCTCTGATCATGACCCATGTTTTGCATCTGATTTGTGGCAGGCGATGCACAAATCCTTTGGCTCATGTCTATACATGAGTACTGCTTACCACCCACAAACGGATGGTCAAACTAAGCGCACCATCCAAACATTGGAAGATATGCTGCGAGCGTGAGTTATAGACTTTGGTAACGACTGGAAAGGCACCTGCCTTTGGTTGAGTTCTCATACAACAATAGCTACCATACCAGTATTAAGGCTGCTCCATTCGAGGCGTTGTACAAATGGAAATGCCGATCACCTCTATGCTGGGATGAAGTTGGCGACAGCCAAATCACTGGCCCAGAACTCGTACTCGACACAACTGAAAAGATTACCCAAATTAGACAATGAATGGCGGCTGCTCGTGACCGTCAGAAAAGCTACGCTGATAAGCGTAAACCCCTGGAATTCCAAGTTGGCGATCAAGTTTTGCTAAAAGTTTCACCTTGGAAAGGTGTGGTTCATTTCGGCAAACGCGACAAACTTAATCCACGTTATGTCGGACCCTTTGAAATCACTGAGAAAATCGGCACAGTAGCGTACAGACTGAACCTGCCAGAAGAACTCATTGGTGTACACAACGTTTTCTACGTGTCAAACCTGAAGAAGTGTCTGTCAGATGAGACTCTCATTGTTCCTTTCAAGGAACTTACTATCTATAACCAGCTACGTTTTTTCGAAGAACTGGTGGAGATCATTGACCGTGAAATCAAAACTCTTAAGCGTAGCAAGATACCTATAGTTCGAGTTCGTTGGAACTCACGTTGTGGCCCAGAGTTTACCTGGGAACGGGAAGATCAGATGATCCGCAAGTAACCCCAATTGTTAAAAAATGGCGCATCTAACGCTGAAGTTGCTACTGAATTTCCGGACGAAATTCCAAACCAACATGGGGATGATGTAACACCCCACGAAAACATTCAACCACACTAGCCTCTTCAGCGATTGTTTGCAAATTTCAGGACGAAATTTCTTTCAACTTGGGGATGATGTGACAACCCGAATTCTCGAGGTAAAAACCATTAGTTTCGCTTTTATAAAAAAAAAATTATACCTATTATATGTAGTTATGTTCGTATTTCTTGCATGTGCACAACAAACCCTCAAACCCTAAAAGAAAAAAAAATATGGTTCGTTCTGCCTCCCTTCTGTGTACGCATACAAGGCATAAGCAATCCCATGTTCGTTCGGTTTTCAAGCTCTAGCGATCCATCACTCTTTCTAAACTCGGTAACACGTCTAATCATTGTTTTAATCATGCTAATCATCTGTGATCATGGCTGCGTTTTAATATATTTTTGATGATTATAATGTTCTATGTCAATACATGTAGTATGTGTTGCTAGGAATGATGTTTGCGAGGTGATTAAATCGTTTATGTGTTCGGTTATAGGATATTCTTTGCGGGTTTAGATCTGGATAGTTTTTGATGTTTTAGGTGATTAATAATCTGAGTTTTTGATGATGACCTGCTGTGTGTGATGTTAAGTGTCGTTGTCGTTCGCTAAACACGTAAATGGAACCGTTATAACTCGCGTAGGAACATTAATAACGAGAAACGGTAGGCTGTCGATCAGTTACAACCGACTTCAGTTGGCTGTAACCGGGCCATAACTTTACGAAAATTGGATATTCTTGAGTCTATAACGTGTTATTTTGAAATACACTTCTAATGGCGCTGGAATCATGATTTTTGGACATCGTTTGCTATTTTAAACAAATTATTTCGTTTAAGCAATTAAAGCTGCGCTTTTTTGTAGAAAACGCAGCTCATGTTTCGTGTCATAACTTGGTACGTGTTTACTGTTTAGACTTGAAAATTTTACTGTAGATGCTCTTAAGTGTTCATGGAAACCTCCAACTGGAATTTCGTCAATCGGATAAACTTTACGAAAATTGAATTTTTATTGAGTTTATAACGTGTTATTTTGAAATACACTTCTAATGGCGCCGGAATAAAAAATTTTTGGACATCTTTTGCTATTTTAAACAAATTATATACACACACTAACAAACCTAATGGTAACCTACTCTTTTATTCGTTTAAGTCTTACTGAGCAAAACAAAGGTGAGTTCATGGCCCCTACTCTTTTAAATGTTTTTAAAACACAAGGGGGGAAAGCATGCGCTACATTACGGTAAAGTAATTTCATAATGTTATGGTAAAGTAACGTAAAAACTGTTAGGGTTTTTGTTATATTGTTATGGTCATAAAGTAGCATTATATCACATGTCAGTCCCCTTATAACTTACGATGTCGTTAGTATTGGATTATAGCGAGGGAATTTTTGATAGTACTACTGGGTTCGACAAGCCCCACTCGTGCTGGTCGCGCCAGTTAGACCGAACGTTGATGGTCACGAGTGTAGAATTTGCCTAACACTTAGCCATGGTTGGTGATAGACCTGGCACAACAAGGGCAGCAACTTCAGCTTCAGATTGAACACTTTGTTGACATGACTTAGGTTAGCTACCTACAAATATAACAAGTAACTGCTAAACATTGTAACTTACTGTTTCGGGTTTAAAACAGTGGAAAACTCTTGAGAAATATCCTACTTTATAACTGTATCAAAAAATCTGTGAACTCACTCATCATTATGTGTTGATACTTATTCTTGCATGTCTTTCTCAGGTTGTTAAGGTAGCACACGACAGGACTAGGATGCATTGGAGTCATATTGTTTTTATCAAACATTTAGACTTACCTTTAATTACATTAGCTATTTTGGTTTTGTAATTATTTACGCTTCCGGAACTCAATTGTATAAACAGTGTTTTCTCTTGAATGAACAAACAGAAAAATTTTAAACTCATATAGTGGTCGTTCAATATGACTAATGACTGTGATCCTGGTTTGTCACGTGCCTCGCGAAAGAACTCTGCATGTGGAAATTTGAGGGTGTGACAGAAGCTATACACTGGGGTTCATCCCAAGTGTAACACTTGCCATTATCATCACCCAGCAAACTCGGCTTGTCGCCATTGCACTACGTGCAATCGTTTTGGTCATACAACCCCTTACTGTCGCAATAACCCTACACCACAAGTTCAGCAAGCTCCTCAAAACCCTAAAATAGCCAACAACGCTAGAGCCTGCTACAAGTGTGGCGATACAACGCATCTTCGTCCTCAATGTCCTCAACTGAATCAAGAGCAACAACAGCAAGCTCCACGAGGACGAGCTTTCAACATCAATGCCAATCATGCTCAAAATGACAATGAAGTCATTAATGGTACGTTTCTTGTTAACAATCTTTATGTCTCTATACTATTTGATACTGACACTGACAAAAGCTTTGTGTCCATTGAGTTTGAATCTATGTTAAGTTGTACACGCTCGAAACTACCTAAGTCATTCTCAGTCGAAGTTGCCAATGGCAAATCCGTTACAGTCGATTCTATTCTTCATGATTGTTTTCTTACACTCAACGATCACACTTTCTCTATCGATCTTATACCCATGAAATTGGGTAGTTTTGACATCATAGTAGGCATGGATTGGCTTCGTAAGAACCATACTGAAATCGTCTGTCATGAGAAATACGTTCTTTAGCCTCTTCCCTCTGGCGATACTTTACACGTCTATGGAGACTGACCTTCAAAGGGACTGAAGCTTATGTCATGCACACAAGCGAACAAGTACTTACCTAAACAATACTTTCCCTTTTTAGCCCACGTTGTGGAAGAAAAAGGCAAGGGAAAGAGTGTAGGTGATGTTCCAGTGGTGTGTGATTTCCCTGACGTCTTCCCTGAAGATCTCCCTGGTCCTCCTCCATCTCGATCAGTTGACATTCGTATTGATCTCATTTCTGATTCGACTCCTGTTGCTAAAGCCCTTTATCACCTTGCACCTTCCGAGATGCAAGAGTTGTCAAGTCAACTTCAAGAGCTCCTCGATAAAAGTTTCATACGCCCAAGTACTTCTCCTTGGGGCGCACATGTGCTTTTCGACAAAAAGAAGGATGGTTCGTTCCGCATGTGCATCGATTATCGTGAGCTCAACAAACTCACTATCAAAAATCGTTATCCTCTCCCTCGCATTGATGATCTCTTTAATCAACTTCAAGGCGTAACATGCTTTTCTAAGATCGATCTTCGATCTGGCTATCACCAACTTTGTGTTCTCGAAGAGGACATCCCTAAAACCACTTTTCGCACTCGCTATGGTCACTACGAGTTCGTGGTTATGCCTTTTGGCTTGACCATCGCACCAGTTCTTTTCATGGACCTAAGTAACCGTGTTTGTAAACCCTATTTGGATCGTTTTGTAATCGTCTTCATCGAAGACATTCTCATTTATTCGAAAACTCAAGCTGATCATGAACGTCATTTACACCTCATTCTTGAACTCCTACGTGGTGAACGCCTATACACGAAGTTTTCTAATTGTGAGTTTTGGATCAAAGAAGTTCAATTCCTTGGACACGTCATAAGTGAAGAAGGAATTCATGTTGACCCTTCTAAAATCGAAGCAGTGAAGAATTGGATAGCGCCTAAATCTCCCTCAGAAATTCATTCTTTCCTAGGATTGGCGGGTTACTACCGTTGATTCATCTCGAACTTTTCGAAAATCGTTGTTCCCCTCACGTTATTGACTCAGAAAGAGAAACCTTTTGCTTGGGGTCCTGAGCAAGAGGAATCCTTCCAAACTCTTAAGGACTTGCTTTGCAATGCTCATGTTCTTGCACTTCCTAATGGGAACGATGACTTCGTTGTATATTGCGATGCATCGAACCCTGGTCTTGGTTGTGTTCTCATGCAACGATACAAGGTCATCGCGTATGCTTCTAGGAAGCTGAAAATACATAAGAAGAATTCACTTCTCATGATCTTGAGCTTGGCGCAGTTGTTTTTGTGTTAAAGATTTGGCGACACTACCTATATGGTACAAAGTGTGTGGTCTTCACCGACCATGAGAGCCTACAACACATCTTTAACCAAAAAGAGCTAAACATGCGTCAACGTCGTTGGGTGGAATTGCTTAACGACTGCGACTTCGATATTCGCTACAATCCTAGCAAGGCAAATGTCGTGGCCGACGCACTTAGTCGAAAATCTCATGTTAGTAGCATCCGTTGCTCTTAAATCACTAGTGATCTTCATAGTTGCATTCGTGAAGCTCAGTATTCGTCAGCCAACGAATGAAGTTTACTCATAGAGATACGTGGTGCTTCTGAAGACCAACTCACGACAAAATTGTCGCAACCCCCGACCCCTACCCGGGAGCGGGCGGCCGCGAGTCTCAGAGCTGGTGGTATCGGTGTTTATTAATTTGGCAACGGAAATATCATCTGGACCGTAGTTAGGAAATAGTTTATCAGAGTGAAACACCACATTTTTATAATAATAAATGCATGGGAAAAACCCAAGTTTCTATTACAAACATGATTTTAGGGATATACCCTAATTTATTGAATTAAAACTTCATCTTTATTTAGGTAACTTTTATAGCCACTTTTCCAAGCCTTCAGTGCTCTCCAGCTGGCTTCTAATTGGCTTTCACATTTTGTTACCTGAAACGCGTTTAAAAACATTTGATCAGCAAGAAATACTGGCGAGTGAATCATAGTTTAATCAAAACAAGTTTTATCATTTTACAGTATTGAGGGCAACCCGCAATTACATTTGTTTACATCTACTTTAATTACCACCCACGGTAGTGTCAATCCTGACTTGTGGTCATGCTACTATGTGGCAACCCCCGCCCCCTATCTGTCCTGGGAACGGGCGGCCGCGAGACCAGTTTTGGTGGTATCGGTGTTCATCAATTTGGCAGCGGAAATTACATCAGGACCGTAGTTAAGAAATATTTTATTAGAGTAAAACACCACATTTTATATAAATAAATATATTGGGATAAAACCCAAGTTTTCATTACAAACTGATTTATAGGGATAAACCCCATTTTATTGATATAAAACATCTTCTTTTATTTAGGTAACTTTTATAGCCACTTTTCCAAGCCTTCAGTGCTGTCCAGCTGGCTTCTAGTTGGCTTTCACATTTTGTTACCTGAAACGCGTTTAAAAACATTTTGTCAGTGGGAAATACTGGTGAGTGAATCCCAGTTTAATCAAGAAGAGTTTTATCAATTCACAGTATTGAGAGCGATTACCATGTTTAAATCTACACAATTACTCATTCAGTATTGTCAATCCTGACTGGTGGGTCATATTACCCATTGGCTAACTCTTTGTCCAATGGTAACGTGTTCCACATTTTGTATACAAAACCCCAACATATCGGCAGTAATTGAAGAATTACAAAGACTCAATCACTGCTAATCACATTGTAAATTATTTAAGGTTTTGTAAAAACAGTTTACAAAAAGGAGATTACTCACAAAAAGGTTTACACAAAGAGAGGATTACTCACATTGCTGTCTTAGGGTTTTCCTTAAGGATTTCCTGGTGATTATCTATAATTTACACAAATGCACACGCGTTAGTATAATAACCCAATATTTACATTAGCAATACCCTCCCCGAGACGGTATTCCAACGATTATGTCGGGCAGAACCACGACAGCCGTTACGGAACCCTGGATCAATCGGGCAGCGTATCTAATACGTAACCAGGATTATGATACTTACAACAGGGCAGAACTTCATTATTTAGGGGGGTATTTTGCCCGAGTATAATGTATACTATGTAGAAATTTGAGAGAGAGATCGAGAGATGAACGAGTTGAAACTAATGCTGGTAGCCTCAATTTAATGTGACATTTCGACTTCCCTCGCGGCCCGCGAAGATGGTAGCCAAGGGCTACGCGGCTTGCGACGTAGGCTGGGTAGGCCCTAGCTTGGCCCAGTCATCGAACTAGCTTCGCCACACGTCCGACACGTGGTAGCACCGGGCTGCGCCTCATGTCTCTTCACTCGCGCCCCGCGTAGACCAAGGAGGGGTCTTACGCGGCCCGCGACAACCCTAAAAATTTGATTTTTAATTTTTAATTTAACTAAATAAAGGTATTCGGGGCCCGTTTTCGTATTCGGGGTGTATTTTAAGACGTATTGGGACATTCTATTTATATTAGGGGTGTCGGAAATTTTTTTTTATTTAGGAGGGTTGTTATATCCTCCCCACCTTGTTTTAGAGCTCGTCCCCGAGATCTACTGGAATGGGTGTGGGTATTTCCTTTGCATTTCTTGTCACACCCCAACCGATGGCGGAAACATCGGGGTGCGAGCACTAAGCGTTCAGATTGCTCATGAGATTCCATAACACTAGATATTCCAATAGAATTTAAATTGATTTCATAGCATTTGTCTAAATCATCAATCACAAATAACAAGTACCCAAAACATGACAAACGTTGTTCAAATTGTTCAAATAGCTAGATTAACTAAGTGACGTTTCTAGGCATCTCCTAGCTTGATTTCCACGTTCCATCGCAACCTATCAGCCTGCAACATGTATTAAAATACCAATACAAAAGTATTGGCGAGTATACAAGTTTGATAATAGAATAATAGATTAAAAACAACTCATATCCACAATGTAAGCAATAAAAATAGTTTCCACCGTGCTAGTGTCGCAGTCCACGCAGTGATAGCCCAAGTATCCTGATGCTTTAGTGTTTACCCAAGACTCAAGGTAAACTAGAATCCTCCTAACAATAGCCCCTGAGAATAATGGGAGAGGTGCACCACCTATAGCGCTACTATTGTTAAGGCGGAACTACACACCCTGGATTAAACGTCACATAGCACAAAATAGAATACTAGAATGTACAAGTTTCACATACACATAGGATAGAGTTTAGTTTGCAAAGATTCAAGTTTATATAGAATACATGTTACACCCCAAAGTTTAAGAGTAAAAAGGGGATCGAGTATACTCACAGTGATTGCTTAACAGTCGCAACTGTTATTGGATCAAAGGGAGCTCTTTTCAGAATTAGCCTGATTAGATTACAATAGGATAAGAGTCGGACATAATAACAAGATTGTATAAGGTGTTGGAAACTGTCACTGGATCGGATGGCTGTCCGACCGGATGGCTGTCCAATCGGATGGCTATCCGATCGGATTGCCAGTCGATTCGGGTGGCTTAGTGTGAACGAAGGGTTGTCCGATCGGGTGGCTTAGTGTGAGGGTGAAACGAATGGCTGTCCGATCGGGTGGCCATCCGATTCAAGTGTCAAGTATATAGTTCAAGGGTTCTGGTTATCTTGATCGGGTGGCTACTCGATCGAATGGCTGTCCGATCGAGTTGTGTTGGTGCATAAATGTCTGTTAACTTCGTCTTTATAGAGTCTTGTGTCTAGATAGGATAAACCAGTGCTCAGCAGGTTAGAAATTAGGGTTTGTATGTCAAAGGGGTATTTCGCACGAAATAGCAAGGGCTATTTTGTACGAAATGACACACAGGTATTTCGCATGAAATGAGTCTTTGCTATTTCGTACGAAATCACTACTCCTATAAATACTGAGCTGGTGGTCATCATTTGTAACTTTCCGATTTCAGAGCCGAGGTGCTGCCGATTTGTCAAATGATCTGTAAAAGCTTTGAAATCATTAATAAGGAGATAATTAGGGAGAATCAAGCTGTATCAAGTTAGAATCACTGATTCGGCCTTTGATTCTGACTCAAAACTCTTCTGAACGACTCATTCGGGTCATACGACGATCCAACAAGTGGTATTAAAGCCCAGGAAGAAGAGTTCATACCGATTCAGCTTGTTTTCACCAGATTTTCTCACTTCTACTCATTCTTTTCAAAATTAACGGAGTTTTTACAGTTAAAATGGACTAATTTTCACACATTACACGTAAAACAGTGTTTTAACGAATCCTTGAAAGAATTGGACCTAAAATAGACCAAAAACCAGATCAATTGGACAAAATGGTGGCCGATTGAGTGACGTCGGCATCATTCCGCACGAAAACAACATCTCATTTCGAACGGAATCAACTTTGAGGAGATTTATTTCTCACGAAATCAACATCTAGAACTTTATTTCGCAAGAAATCAACATCTGGAACTTTATTTCGCACGAAATCAACATCTGGAACGTCATTTCGCACGGAATCAAAATTTTGGACGTCATTTCGTACGAAATACACATTCATTTCGTACGAAAGTCGCTATTTCGCACCAAAACTGCTATTTCGCTTGAAGAGGGTGATTTCGTTTGGCTATTCCGCACGAAATAGTCATTTTGTGTGAAAGCTCATTTCGCATGAAGATCATTTCGTTTGAGGATCATTTCCCTTGAGATTCATTTCGTTTGAAACTCATTCCGCATGAACCATTTTGTTTGAAATTGTTTTCAAAAATCCAAATATTTTCTAAGTGTTTGTTGATTGTTTCAAGTACTTGAAGATGGATGATTTTCTGAATCCGTTCAGTGACGCTTTTGCTTACACTGGAAACACAGGAGATGATACAACAAACAACACAAATGAAAATGCTCCAACAAATCCGAGTCCGAAGAAAACCATTGCTGATTCTTTGAGTGTTGATAATGCCTATGGCACCTACAACAAACTGCCCAAGCTAATGGCCATAGAGGACTACAACTGATGGGCTAGCAGATTTGAGGAATGGCTACAGGCATTTGCATATCTAAGTTGGAAAAGCATGAAAACTGGTTTTGACATCGGAAGAACTGATTATGAGAACTTAACGGAAACCCCACAAGAGAATTTCATTGCGGAACAGAAATGCATCGCTTTACTTCATCAATCAGTGAGAGATGATATTATATCATTGATTGAATACAAAGATTCCAGAGATCTTTGGGAAAAAATAAAGATGAAATGTGTGGGTGGTGCTGAAATTGTTAAAAACAAGAAAAAGCTGTTAAGAAAAGAATTCGATCTGTTTGGATGTTTGAAAAATGAGAGTGTCAAAGATGATAGAAAGATTTGGTTACTTAAAGCTGGAACTTGCAAGATATGATATTGTGTATTCTCAGGAAGAATTGGTTGATAAACTGTTTGACTCACTGCCTGATGAGAAAGACTGGCAGTACTTTGCTTTAATGCTGAAGAACACAGTGAAGTCGGCTGATCTGACAGTTGATTTACTAATCGAAAGGTTGGAGAGTCATGAATTGGAGATCAGAAAAACGAACAAAGTCAACAATTCCTCGTATCAGCAAAATGTTGACTTATATTATCGAGGAAGTATGATTCCTAAAACTGTGTCCCCGAAAACTGCCTTCTCAGCAGAAAATTCAAACATGTCAAATCAAGAAAGTCCAAGCAGTGGTTATCATGGAGGATCATCTTCAACTTCTCCAAGTCAATCAGTTCCGAAAAATTTGTTTCAGTGCAATATTGCTGTTGATCTTAAAAATGCACAAAACTTCAGTGAAGAATCTGCCAAGCAGCAAATGGTGTTTTTAGCTTCTGTCTTGGAATCATATCAAAGCCTTGTTGCTGGAAAGATCGGAAACACAAACCTCGCCAAGGAAGATTATGATCAGATATATCCTCAGGAGATGGAGTTGATTGATATCAGATGGTGTATGGCAAGTGCGGTCAGAAGGGCTCAGAGATTCATGGAGATAACAGGCAGACACTCCATTGGTGGACCTTCAATGAAGCTAGGTTTTGACAAATCGAAGGTTACCTGTTTCAAGTGCAAGCAAAATGGGCATTTTAAACGAGAATGTCGAAATGCAACCGCTGATGAAACAGCTAACCCTTTCCGTGAAGATTATTACAAAAGAGCCATCTATCATCAAAACAAAGCAGAATCTCCCAGAATGAAACAGATAGAAGATGCTCCCAAAGAAAAGTCAAGAGCATTAGCTGTTATCCATGACGATGAGGGATATGATTGGAGTGATGTGTTACCCGAAGAAGACGCAGTGGGATATGCCTTCATGGCAAAAATTGTTCCTTGGAAAGATACAAGATCAGAGGAAGTAAAATATGTAAACAGGAAGAGTTTAGCTTTAACAATGAAAGATAGACATTTTCGTGCATGGAAAGAAGCAAAAAGCGCGAAGAGATGGGACGCTGACAGAGAATGTTATTTGGATCCTAAGGGGAATATACTTGTGGAACCATCAACACTTCTTGTCGAGACTCTGATTGAGCAAATTGCAGAAGAGGAAGAAGCAAATCAAAGATTGTGGTGGGGAAGTGATAAAGAGAAAGAAAAGGAGATACAGTCAAAGAAGGTCGATGATGGGATTATTGACACGACCAAAGAGTTTACTGCAGATAACCTGAAGAAAATGGCTGAAAAAGTGCTTGCAGCAAAAGAGTTAGAGGTAGTTTCTAAGTCTGGAACTGAGTCTAAAAGCAAGGTCAGTTCTAATGATTCAACCAACGAGTCAGGTAAGAAAGCCAAAATTGAAAGCGACTGCAAAAATTGCATGAAAGACTGCAAAGTTTGTAGCACACTTGCTTACCTCAGTGGTAAAAAGACTGAAGAGCTGACAGAAAGAGTCAGAGAAGTTGAAAATCAGATTTTAAATCGTGATAAGTTGGTAAAGGCTTCAAATGACAGAATAAAATAATTAACTGATAAACTTGAAAAAGATAAAATTGTCAACTTTCTGAAAATTACGAGAAGTTAAAAAGAACTGTAAAAGATTCTGATGAAAGATTCTCAACAGTTACAACTCCGCAAGTTTTGTTCTTCAATATATCGTTCCTAAACCAATCGGGAAGAACAAAGCTGGCGAAGATGTTTATTCGGACGGAACTGGCGTTGGGTATCATCAGGTTCCACCGCCAGTATTAAATAATTTTTCAAAGAAAAAGTCCGGGTTGGTTAATGATAATGAAACTAACGAGGTTAAACTTCCAGAATCAATTGATGTCACATTCACTTCATCATCCGATGAAGACAGTGTTCAGTCCGAAGTTGTTAAAAGCATGGTTGAAAATGTTTTAAAATCTGAAAGTGACTCAACTAAGGATGAAGAATGTTTCTTGGACAAATACATACCGAAATCAACATCCAAAAACAACTTAAGTGAAGAACCTAATCTTGTGATGTACAAGATGTCGGGATCGGATAAGTTGTATTCGGATTTTGAATTTCCTTTTGAAAATGTGAATGTCGACAAATTGAAAAATGTTTTTAAGCTGGTTGAGATTGATGTGTCTGAGATCGAAGGTTTGAAACGTTCCAAAAGGCAATTAAACTTTTAAAAAGATAAAGCTTACAACAAAAAACTTGTTGTACCGCCACGTTTTTCTAAAAACAATCAAAACAAATGGTCGGGTGGTTATAAGGGTGGTAAGAATTATCAAAGAAAGAATTTTCAAAACAAGAAGTTTGTTGAGAAAAAGGTGTTTGTAAAAAGTTCGAGTTCTCATTCCGAGGAAGAATCTGAGATTTTTTCAAAATCAAATGAAGAGTTTTTTGAAGAAAAGGCCTCACAGCCTCAGACCGAAGGCACAAGTCGGGTAGCTGACACCCGAACATGCTTCAAGTGCAACAAAGTTGGACACATTGCACGTAAGTGCACCAACTTAAGGCCTAAGTCTGAAGTTGTTGAGAATCAGAAAAGGAAAGCTGATGAAATAGGCAAAGCTTAAATGGTTGTTGAGAAGAAAGTTTTGAAAAATGATAATATCAAAATCAAAACTGAACCTGTAAAGAATGTGGTAACTAAAACTGACAAATTTTACAAAAGGGTTGCTTCGCCTCAACAAAGATGGAAGCCAAAATCAGTTGAAAAGATATCAAGTTCTACAAAACCAAAGGTTTCTGAGACGAAAAAACAATCATCCTCTACCACTCCGGTAAAGATGAATGTTCCTTTGGATCACTATGAGAAACTTGAGAAACCAAAGTCTATTGCTTCTGAAAAGAAGTATGTACCAAAGAAAGACCAATCATCTGGTCAACCCCTTAAAAATGATTTCTTTTTATACAAAGAGGTTGAGATTGGGTCTGAGGAGAGCTTAAAGATGAATGACAAGAATTTTCTGCCACTTTACACTGCAAAAACTCACCTCAATGTCAAGCTACCTGAGTCAAAATAGGCTTGGTTGACATCAGAATCTAACTAAGAGTTTGTGATATGTGCAGGAGCTTCCAAGATCCGTTTCACGTTGGATTATGGATAGTGGAGCTTCTCAGCACATGACGGGGAAGAAGACCCTATTGTACGATGTTCGAGGGTTTAATGGAGGATATGTGGGATTTGCAGGCAATCAAGGTGGTCGAATAGTTGGTGAAGGAACTCTATCGAATGGTATTGTAACGTTTGAAAGAGTAAACTACATCACCGAGCTTGAAAACAATCTTCTGAGCATTTCTCAGATTTGTGATCGTATGTATACAACGTACTTTATAGATAAGGAATGTTTGATATTGAAACCAGGATTTGTTGTTCCTAAAGAGTGGGTTATCATAAGAGCACCCAGAGTCAATGATCTGTATGTGTTGGACATGAGTGTAGCAACTACTACCACGGGTCAGGCTCATTGTTTTATGTCAAGAGCAACGGAAAAAGAATCGCAATTGTGGCATCGAAAGATGGGCCATATTCATCTACGAAAAATGAATCACCTGGTGCACAACGACTTAGTAATTGGTTTTCATGTGAAAGGTTTTCATCTTGATGGGGAGTGTATTAGTTGTGTCAAAGGCAAGCAAATAAAGAAATCACATCCTCAAAAGAAGGTTAACTCAGTCTCAAGACCGTTAGAGAGACTTCATATGGATCTTTTTGGTCCAGTGAACGTCAAAAGCATAACTGGTGATTTCTACTGTCTAGTAGTAACAGAAGATTACTCGAGATTTTCATGGGTATCATTTCTGAAGTCAAAGGATGAGACATTTGAAAGTTTGATTACGTTGTTCAGAAAAATTGAAAACTTGTACCAAACTCGAATCAGAAGAATCAGGAGTGACAACAGTACAGAGTTTAAGAACAACAAGATGGAAGAGTATTGTGATGAGAGAGGTATATTGCAAGAATTTAGTGCTCCTTATACTCCACAACAAAATGGAGTAGCTGAAAGAAAGAACAGGACACTAATTGAAACGGCCAGGACGATGCTTGCTGATTTGAAATTACCAGTCAACTTTTGGGCAGAAGTAGTATCAGCCGCTTGCTATACACTCAACCGGGTTCTTATAGTGAAGAAATTCAACAAGACATGTTTCAAGCTGATCAACAACCGCAAACCTAATTTGAAGTATCTGGAACCGTTTGGATCTCCCTATACAGTTCTAGAACCTTATGGAAAATTTGGTGCAAAGAGCATTGAAGGAATTTTCGTGGGTTATGCAAGTCCATTGAAAAGAGTCTTTGTTCCAAGCTTGAAGCGGATCATCGAAGCACATAATGTTGAGTGTCCAAGTTATACCATGCCACCTCAGAATCCCGGCGACTCATGGCATTTTAATTACGATACTCTGTGGAATTAGTTTGACATAGAAGAAGAACCAGATTTCTTTGACGAGTAAGATATTATGAGGGAATATGAAGCATCACAAGAAAGATTCCCAGCTGAGTCATCTAGACGTCAATATCGAGCTTCCAATGACGATGAAGCTGGTCCTAGTAATGCTGGAGAACATGATGATATTCAGCAATCTCTTAACAATCAGACGGCAGTCAACGATAATCTAGAATCTGATGATAGGCCTATATTCGATCATGGTGATTCAGATTCTGAGGGGGAGCAGATCCAGACTTCAAGTCAAACAATTCCAGTCAGTGAACAAGGTGCAAATCAGAATGTCACAAATTTGGAAGGCGAGGTAGATGTTCCTGGCGAGGTGATGCCGAGAACTCTTTCGTACCATCCAGAAGAGCTGATAATTGGAGAATTGCAATCAGGCGTCCGCACTAGACGTCAAATTGACCAAGGCATTACTTGTTTTTATTCTACAGTTGCTTCGTTACAAACTGAGTTTTCACTTAGTTGTTTTATTTCGCAGATTGAGCCGAGAACATATAAGGAAGCACTAACTGAAGATTCTTGGGTCAACGCGATGCAAGAGGAGCTGAGTCAGTTTGAGAAGTTGGGAGTGTGGAAATTGGTAGACTTGCCTGATGGTCACAGGAAGATAAACACCAAGTGGGTGTTCAAGTGCAAGATGGATGATCGAGGGGTTATTATTCGTAACAAAGCTCGACTCGTAGTCCAGGGCTTTAGTCAGCAGGAGGGTGTAGATTTCACTAAATTATATGCTCCGGTTGCTAGACTTGAAGTGATTAGAATCTTCCTAGCATTTGCATCTTGGAAAGGATTTTAAGTGTATCAGCTAGATGTTAAATAGGCGTTTCTCTATGGGAAGGAAAAAGAGGAGGTATATGTCGGACAGCCACCGGGCTTCACCGACCCAATCCACAAAGACAAGGTCTATTTACTAGATAAAGCGCTGTATGGTTTACACCAGGCCCCGAGAGCTTGGTACGAGACATTGTCTCAACATTTACTTGCCAACAGCTTCATCCGTGGAAAAGTTGATGCCACTCTCTTCACCAAAGAAGTCGACGGACATCTTCTGATAGTTCAAATATATGTGGACGACATCATATTTGGGTCAACAAATGAAAATTTGTGCAAAGATTTTGAAAGAGTTATGAAGCAAAAATTTGAAATGTCATCGATGGGTGAGATGAAATTTTTCTTAGGACTTCAAGTTGATCCACTGCCTAAGGGAATTTTCATACATCAGACGAAGTATGTTCATGATATCTTAGAGAAATTTGGGATATCCGGGACTACTCCAGCTTCCACCCCGTTAGCGACGAACCATGGGATAAATCCTGATCTCACCGGAGAGAAGGTAGATGAAACATTGTATCGTTCAATGATCGGTTCGCTGATGTATTTGACAGCTTCAAGACTCGATATCATGTATCCAACCTGCCTCGCAGCAATATTTCAGTCTAACCCGAGAGCTTCGCATATGTTGATTGTGAAACGGATATTACGCTACCTGAAAGGAACTCCATCACTTGGGTTGTGGTATCCAAAAGATGGTGATTTCATGCTCGAAGGGTATTCCGATTCCGACTTCGGATGCTGCAAAGTTAACGCTAAGTCAACAGCAGCAGGGTGCCAGTTTTTCGGATCACGATTGGTCACCTGGAAATGCAAGAAGTAGACCTCTATAGCTTTATCCACATGTGAAGCCGAGTATGTATCTGCTAGCAGCTGCTGCTCTCAGATCTTGTGGATCCAGCAACAGATGAGAGACTACGGTTTGCAATTTCTTAACACCCATATCTTTGTTGATAATGAGGCAGCGATAAACATTACAAAAAAATACTGTTCATCACGCTAAAATGAAACACATTGAAATTCGACATCACTTCATCCGAGATTGTTTCGAGAAGAAGTTGATACGAATTGAGAAAATCTACACTGACGAACAAAAAACTGGTTTACATACCAAAGCGTTTGATAAAACTCGATTTCAATATCTTTTAAAACTGAACGATATGAAGCTTTTATCGGTGTTGGAAGAGATTCTTGGCATAGATGAAGGTACCACTGTAGATGATGTTGAGAAGCAATCTGCAATGGTTTGTCTATTTTTTACTTGTTTTGGTATTTAGGGGGAGGTAGGTTATATTTTCAGAAAATACAAAAACAATAAAAAACCGAAAAAGAGCTTGTGTAAAAAGGGAAAATGATAGTACATCAGCTTGACAGTTACGGTATGCTAAAGAAATGTAAAGTTTATAAAGTGTTAAACAGTCTCGCTGATGATATGCCGGTAGGTTTTTACACATTTAGTAGGTTTGTTCGGGATATAAACCTAAAATCATTACTTGCTTATTTCATGGGGAACGCTACTTGGATATATAGGTAACCCTTGAAATCTCGTTTGAAGGACCCCTCTTTCTGAAATACTAGGTCTTTATACTCAGTGATATCTGGGGTATTATCCCGGGACTTCTGATAATGCGGAAGCAATGGCCTAGTCCCCGTATAATACTTTATTGCTGCTTGAAATAAAAGGATCGCCCTCAGCATAAAAATGATGAATCATTGAAAAATGCAAATCATGTGCTGTTGTAAAAAAAAAGATCCTCCAAAGGGGACACACCTAAGAGTCGAACCGTCATCTCTCTGATTTTGCGGAAGCAATAGCCTGAGCTCTCACGGTCTCGCATTTAACCCCTTACAGATATCATCTGTGGTATACTCACCTGTAAGACAGAATATTGGGATCTGGATACGGGAGTATATTCAAGAGGTGGGACACATGAATGAGTTTAAGTTCCCAATACACTTAATTCGTATCCTGGACAGATTGAAATTTGTGTGAGAACTTAAGTGGGTCAGTATATCGACAATCTAAGTGAATTGTTTAATTCTGAGTATGAAATCAAAGCTTAACGGTACTTGTGACTTGTCGACAGCTGATATGATTCTCTAACACGCTCACCAAAAATATGTTTGTAAATAGTTTACATTTACTGCATTTCATTTCTGTCTAGCATTCTAGTCTAGAAACTTTACTCAAAATCCAAAAGGATTTTACATTTCTGCTTTATTTTCCGACAAATCAAAGTGGAAAGTTGATCTTCAGATTCACAGTTTGAAGCAGATGCAGGAAGTTTCTGAGCTGGAAGATGAGTTTTGAGCTTATCATGTTAAATTTGTAAAAAAAAAAATATGAAAAGTTAAAACAAGTTCATTAAGTTGAAACTTGTGATTGTCAGAATAATGTTTTGAAATATCTTGAACAAAAGTCAGTTCTGTTTTGTCTCAAGTCAACCAAGGTCATTAAGTTGGACTTGGTAGATAAATTAAGTGCCTAGGGTCATTAACTTGGACCTAGATACTTAAATGGATTATTAATGACTGATAAATACAAATGAAGTAAAAATGGAGAATAGATTGTAATGTTATATTCTTGAGAAGCAGGAAGCAAGATCCCCATGGCAAAGTTTGTCTAAAGTTTGAACCAGAATTCGAGCTCCAGCATATTGAAAGGGGGACTCTACATTCTGGATCAACATTCCAAGGGGAGTTTGAAGATAGAGATTGAAGGATGCTTACAGTGTCAGACATTTTGGGTAGAGTAAGAAGATAGATCAAGACTAAAGACTAAAGATTTGATGCTAAAGACTTCGTCAACATCCAAGGGGGAGTCTGTTGGTGCATAAATGTCTGTTAACTTCGTCTTTATAGAGTCTTGTGTCTAGATAGGATAAACCAGTGCTCAGCAGGTTAGAAATTAGGGTTTGTATGTCAAGGGGGTATTTCGCACGAAATAGCAAGGGCTATTTCGTACGAAATGACACACAGGTATTTCGTACGAAATGAGTCTTTGCTATTTCGTACGAAATCACTACTCCTATAAATACTGAGCTGGTGGTCATCATTTGTAAATTTCCGATTTCAGAGCCGAGGTGCTGCCGATTTGTCAAACGATCTGTAAAAGCTTTGAAATCATTAATAAGAAGATAATTAGGGAGAATCAAGCTGTATCAAGTTAGAATCACTGATTCCGCCTTTGATTCTGACTCAAAACTCTTCTGAATGACTCATTCGAGTCATACGACGATCCAACAAGTTGCCACTCGATTGAGATCTCCAAAACTCCAAGTTTCTGAAAAAGTTACTAAGTATTGGAAGATTTTCAAGGTTCCAAGGTTGCAAGGCATGTGTCTCTTAATCGGGTGGCTGTCCGATCGGAGTGCTGTCCGATCGGGTTGACGCTCGATCTGGCGAACCTCGTTCCCTTGAACGTTTGTAAGATTTTTTCTAAATTTAACGATGACGGCATGGTACGGGTTGAGACAATGGTAAACTCATCATCGCACAGCCGTTCTGATCAGGTGGGAACCACCCCAGTCCGATCAGCTACTGTCCGTGATAACGTTTATGTCAAACTCCGTATTCCGGCCATCATTCTCCGGTGGAAATCCATCCTGAAGCTGACTCTAGACCAATAATCAAGTCTATAGTCCGTTCAGGACCGGATTTCACCATTTTAGAGTAGAAGTTGAAGAAAAGATGAAGAAACTTAAGTTTTATTATGAAAATACTTGGATTTAGCATATATTTAGTGATAAACCCATGAAATCCCTTAGATCTTAGCTAGATCTCCCCAAGAATGACCTCATATAACAGTTTGAACAAACCACCATGATGACATCATCCTTAAGATCTCAGATATGAGAGATTTCATGGTGAAAAGTGTGATTTCAAAGGTGAATCACGTAGGGGATGAAGTGTAGATCAAGAAAGTAAAAGAATCTAGCTTGAAACGTACCAAAATCGCCAAGAAATGGAGAAAATGTAGTGTGCGTGCGTCTGGTCGAACAAGGCTGTCACATCAGGGAATAAAGTGATGTGACATGACTATTTATAGTGTGGAAGGGACTTGAGGCGGTTTGGCTTGGATAGGGTGGTGGCCCGTTCGGGTGGTCATCCTATCGGGTGGTCATCTGATCGGGTGGCAATCCGATCTGATTGTCACTCTGGCCAATCCAACCTTGCCACGTTCCCGACTTTGATTCATTTTGCGTGATAGATTAAGCGTTGCGTATTATTGAGTAACTAGATTATATCGTAAACATCAAAAGTTTCAAGATTCATAGATTCCGCCAGTGACAAGGCTCCAGTCTCTCGTTCAACCAAGAATCAAGTTCCACGAGTCTAAAGAGTCAAGCACCAAATAGATTTAGACATTCCAAACATAGATTTAAGCATTCCAACATAGATTTAGACATTTCAAATATAGAGTTTAGGCATTCCAAGCATATAGACATAGACATTCCAAGAAAATAGACATTCCACACGTAGATTTAGGCATTTCAAGTATCTATCATAGACTTCCCCATAGATTAGGGTTAAAATGACAAATAGACAATCCTCAGGGACTAATCTTGACAAAATCCTAAAGTTTAGGTGTCACACCCCGACCGAGTTAAAACAACGAAACCGCGGCGGAAACGTCGGGGAGTGTTGTAACAGAATTATTGTTTCACAACCATGGATACAAAAGTTTCATTTTCTTGATTCATTAAGTAATTTACATTGTCTTAAAACCAAACAAACAAGTTACACATTGTCTATCATTGTTATTATGTCACTAAGGCCTCGTCCAGACCCTATCTGAACATGCATCCTAGCAATCAACATCAAGCAATACCACCTGAAACATATGTAAAAACAAAGTCAGCAAAGAAATGCTGGCGAACACATCGGTTTTATGAGAGTATAGGACTCATGGCTCGTTTACATGTTGCAAATACCTTATTAAAAACTTTGTTTTGAAAATTGATTAGTATTGCAACATAATTAACCTACTCAAATCAAGTTGGTTATAATTTATAAAATCTCGTAGCCATGATTCTTAACCCCAAAACGTTAGTCAAGTTTTAAATTTATAAAACACGATATTTTACTAACACCAAACACACATATGGGCAAGTGCACCCATCGTGAGCGTAGTATAGTGTTGGCAAGATACCGAGGTCGTCCAAGGACACAAGAGCTTTTAGTACCGGTTTATCCTCAACGTCTAATCAAATCAAAAGTTTAGAAAAAGGTTTTAAACTAGAAAAGTAAAAACTAACTAAAATGCTGAAAAATAAAAAAAAAATAAAAATAGATAGACAAGATGAATCACTTGGCTCCGACTCGTGTTTAGTGTAACCTTTGATTATTTCCGCACTTTTGCACTATTTAAGAGATTATCTTAGTTATTGTAGTAGGCCCCTCTTTTGAAGGTGACGTTACTCTCAACCCAGTAGTTTGAGTCAGCAAGCATACAATCCTAAAGGGTCGGATTATTGAAAGATAATTAATTAAGTTATTAATGCATATTATCGTAGGCCCCTCTTTTGAAGGTGACGTTACCCTCAGCTAAGTAGTCTGAGTCAGCAGGGATACAGTCCTAAGTAGCCGGGTTAAAGTATTAATAATAGCTTACATATGAGGGGATCAAAGAGTTTGGACCCCCGCCATCCAATACCGGTGGGTATTGAAGGAGATCCTACTAAATTTGACCCAGGTCCTTGCAGGATCTATACACTGAACAAGGCAAGACTCTTACCAAACCGTTCCCTTAACCCCCGACCAGGTAGCCAACATACCTCCATATAGACCGTGGAGATTTGAATGGTGAAAATCTTTTATTTTATATAGACAGTAAAATAATGCCAAGACACCACGGACAAACGATAAGGAAGAATCACCTTCAACATAAGAAACCAGTTATTAAAGTCATTAATACATAACCAAGTAAAAAGTGCGAAAAGATTAAAAATAAAAAGTATTACACTAGACACTTGTCTTCACCAAGTGATGTAAGAGACTTAGGCAAACATGGCCTTTGATTGTCAAGAACTCTTACGATCAATCTTGGATCCCGAGACGACTCACACACTCTATGATGGACAATGGATGATGGTGGTGGATGATGGTGTTGTGATGGTGGTGGGTGGTGGGTGGTGGGTGGTGGGTGAAGTGTGAGAGAGGTGGTGTGCCAAGGGATGGTTTGCAAATGAGCTAAGCACCCCTATTTATAGCCTGAACAGTAGCTCGGGCACGGCCCCGTGTCCATCCTCCTTCTCTGTCTTCATTAATTGCTTTTGTCTGCATTAGTTGACCACGGCCTTGTGTCCGATGGGCACGACCCCGTGTGCAGAAGCATATCTGTACTATCAAGATTTGCCTGGATTCTGCGAATCTTATAGTTGACCACGGCCCCGTGTCCGCTGAGCACGGCCCCGTGGTGGGCGATGGAAGCTTCTACAGCTTTGTCTTTTATGTTGACACTTGGGCACGCCCCCGTGTTCACTGAGCACGGGGCGTGTTCAGCCTTCTGTTCTCTTGTTTTGCTTGGGAAGATGCTTTCGGGGAGGTCGGGCATGCCACGTTTGTTCCTTTTCTTGTATTTATGTTAGATTTAGCTGCCTTTTTGCTTCTTTTGTTAATTTGAGCTCATTTAATCCTGAAAATACAAAAGGAAGACAAAAGCACACTTTTTCCAACATTAGTACTAACAAAGGGTTAGTTTTATGCCACAATTGATGTAATTTATATGTTGCATTTTGCACACATTAAATACCCCCACAGTTGAATCTTTGCTTGTCCTCAAGCAAAACTCTTTATAATGTGGCTTTACACTCCCAAATGGAATGGGTAGAAGAGAAGGTTTTTGGGCTTGTCATAGAGTGTCGGGATTTCCAAGATTCTTTGTTAAGTTTTATTTTTATTTATTTACAATCCTATTCGTCATGATTTATTTAAAACTTTTCATAAGATAAATTACTTATTAGGGCATAACATGCCTCTTTAAAATTCTATTTATATACAAGTTCACATACCTCACGGGGGATCACTCAATACTCGGCCGAAGATGTATTTTAGTGAATCACTCGAGAGCGGCATGAAACTTACTCCTACCATAGGCTTGCCAAGCAATCAATCCTCCTCCTTTTTAACTATATACCTTTGTATATATCAAGAGGACTTTTGGGTGAAGGGTTAGGCTTGGGTTAAAGGTAGGTGGTTGGGTTAGTGGTTAGTAGAAAAAGGGCGAAAAGCGTAAAAAGCGTCAGTTTTCAAAAGACTTTTTGTTTTTGCATTTTTTATTTTGATGAAGCCATTATTCAAACAAAGTTATTTTTAATGAACTTGCTTGTTTATTTCTTTTGCTTCATCATAAACATTTTTTTTCAAAGTCATACGAAAAACCGAGCTTGTTACTAAAAACAAAGGGTTAAAAATAAAAAAAAAAGGTTTTGGTGGGTGAAAGGGTGTTTGGTTTGGGTTAAGAAATGAAAAGGTTTAGGTTCAAAGGGTTTAACTAGGGGGATTTTGGGTAGGTGGTAAAAAAAAGAAAAATAATGGTGTAGAAATAAAAAGGGTTAGTCCTAATGCCTCCATCATTTACTTACTCGGGTTTAAGTTGGTAAGGACCGGGAATGTATCGTCGTGGCAAGTTCTAGAGTTGTAAGAACCAAGCGGCTATTCACACAAGAAACGAAAAATGAACATTTAGTTTAAAGATATGTATTTGTATGCTCAATAAAGGCTCAAAACTCACTTTTGTGGGAAAGAGTTTTTATGTGATCAAGTATATATAATTAAATTTTAACTAGGCTTGTTATGCCTTTTCATAATCTTCTTATGTTGGTTCTTTTTATCACGACGCTATCGGTTGTAAATTTGTAAAAATATAACCTTTTTAGAATTTGAAATTCCCAAGTTAAACCTAGACAAGTAAAAAAAAATGAAAATTTTTGAAAAAATTTGGGGTGATTAGCGGTTCCAATAGAGTTTTGTGTAAGGCTTGTAATTAGGACTTACAAGATTCAAAGTTTTAGCATCCCCCCCACACTTAAATTACACATTGTCCTCAATGTGTCCCAAAAATAAGTTTTTAGGTTCATTGAATGTGTAAAAGGTGTGAAAAAGCAAAATTTTATGTTACTGGGCTTCTGGACACGGCCCCGTGGTGTCCGGGCACGGCCCCGTGTTCAGGTGCCAGTAACAAAAAGTTGAACAAAAGAAACAGAAGCCTGGACACGGGGGCATGTTGGGTGAACATGGCTAGTGTCCAGTTTACATGAACTGGGTATTTTCTGCAGACTGTGCAGCACGGGGCCGTGTTGGGCGGGCACGGCCCGTGCTGAACTTGTTGTAATGAAGAAAGTTTTGTCGGATGGCCCTGTTTTCGTGCATGGGGTGCTGGTCCAAGTTTCCCTTGTTATCCTTCACCATCTCGAGTGTGTTTTACTCATTACAACATCATCCAAACAACAAATTAGCTAAAACCATCATTCATTAAGTCATAGAGAGAATAACAAAATAATCCTAAAAGTTAAAAACAAAGCAGAAAATAAAATGAAAGGGTCCTAAATTAGATAGGTCAAGTGATAAGTAAAATCATCTTATGGAGTTCTACGAGTACAATAAGAACCAAAAATCCGGAAATGGTTTTCCGGTATCTAAAAGCTTTGTAGAACTCCGAGCCGAGGGGTGTTAAAGTCATTCTTCTATCTCTCTTGGGAGGAAGAAGGCGGCATCATCCTCTTCAACATCTTGTGGAGGAGGAGCGACACCAACCGGAACCCCTTGTAGCACTTCCCGGGGGGGCTCCGGATGTATGGCGTACCATTCGGCCGGTATGATGACTTCAGGAACCAAATTCCATGCCCTTTGGGTAATGATTGGAACCAAAGGAGGAGAAGCGAGAATGTTCAACCTTTAGTGCAAAAGGTTGACCTCTCGAAGACATCCCTCTAGCCCAACCGTCAAATGATTAATATGGTCAACCAATGCCTCTTCCACCCCTGTCATCTCATCAAGGGCCTCTCTTAAGGCGTAAACGTAGTTTACAAGAGAATCTTTAACCGTTGATGATCTTCTCCCTTGTCGGTTGTTTCTGGAGTGTGATGAAGATGTTCCGCTAGTTCTGCTCGCCATTCTGAGAAAACATATCGAGAAGAGTTCAACTTTATGGGATCAGTACTTCGGACATGGCCCCGTGTTCAAATGTTTGCAGATTTTTAGGACAAGGGATCATGGAGTTTTAATTTGTTTTTATGATGTTTAAAACGTTTTAAGCAGAAACAACTTAAAACATTGTTGTAGAACTTATTTTTAACAAGATCCCATGAATAAAAATCTAACAAACATCTCAATAAAGCTTGAAATTATGGAGATTTCAAGTTTTAATGGAAGCATGAAGGAAAATTGAAGAAAATGAAAGTGGATAAAAGAGGAAAGGACAAGAAGGTTGTTGAGAAACTTCTTTTAGAAAATACCTAGGATGGTATGTGAGAATATTCCCCAAATCTCTGTCCCTTGAATGGTTCAAATGTGCAGGATTCTTGGCTACATTTATAGAAAACGACAGTACGATGCACACGGCCCCGTGTCGGTTGGACACGGCCCCGTGTTCAGGTGGAATCCTGACACATTTTGTCCGAATTCTGACACGAAATCAGACGGGAATCTTTGAGTGGACACGGGGGCGTGTTGACCTGGACACGGCCCCGTGTCTAGAGGCTGTCTTATGGAGTTTGTCTATTTCTAAGGAACTTTTCCGGATCGGGCGGTTCCTTACTGGATGGAACAACCCCAAAGTGCCTAAGATACCTTAATTTCTCTAGATTAAGACGAGAACGCAAGAGGTTGTCGGTGAGGGTGATTCCTATGCTATATGTAGGTGGACAAGTCCAAACCTTTCCCGGGCTCATGTTAAAGAAGGTGTATGCCAAATCGCTCAGGTCTATGTATGCATCGAACGAAGTCGATGGGGAGTCCTTCACCGCACAATCGACACAGGGACTACTATCGCTCAAGTCCTCACTAGAGTTAGAGGTAACGTTGGTAACAACGAAGTTGTTTTTATGCGATCCTAACAATTCTTCTTGGTTATCGTCTTGAGATAAATTATTAAAATCTATCCTAAGTTCTTCTAACCAATTAAGAATTAGATCTTCCATTTGAAATAGTTCATCAAGAAGCATTTCTCCTAGAAGATCCGGTTGAGAGCATTCGAGGGAGAGATAAGGATTATTTTTACTTTCGCCCCTTTAAGGCTACATGAAAACAATGGGTCTATATAGTGGGGCTTATAATTTAGAAAATAACATTCTAATTCTTTATGAGAGCCACCACATATTTGACACCACGTACCATAAGAGTGCCGAAAGTAAAAAATATCATTATCACTCATGTTTGTGTCAAAAATTACCAACCGTCGGGATCTTACGGTTCTGTTTTCAGTAACTGAATCTTGGGCACGAGGCGTGTACTTAAAACAGGATTGCCAGTTCCAATGATTGGGCACGGGGCGTGTTCAGCGGGCACGGCCCGTGCTGAGTTCTGCAGAAACTGAAAAACTAAGAAAAATCCTAAAAAATAGAAAAATAAGAAAAACGATTAGGCCGTTGATTCCCAACTTTCTTAAAATCCTTGTGTCCCCGGCAACGGCTCCAAAAACTTGATGTGTGCGAGTGTGTATATAAGTTTAAGTATATTTTAAGCCCTTTTTACACGTTAGTTAAGTTTTAAATTTATAAAACACAATATTTTACTAACACCAAACACACATATGGGCAAGTGCACCCATCTTGAGCGTAGTATAGTGTTGGCAAGATACCGAGGTCGTCCAAGGACACAAGAGCTTTTAGTACCGGTTTATCCTCAACGTCTAATCAAATCAAAAGTTTAGAAAAAAGGTTTTAAACAAGAAAAGTAAAAACTAACTAAAATGCTGAAAAATAAAAATAAAAATAAAAATAGATAGACAAGATGAATCACTTGGCTCCGACTCGTGTTTAGTGTAACCTTTGATTATTTCCGCACTTTTGCACTATTTAAGAGATTATCTTAGTTATTATAGTAGGCCCCTCTTTTGAAGGTGACATTACCCTCAACCCAGTAGTTTGAGTCAGCAAGGATACAATCCTAAAGGGTCGGATTATTGAAAGATAATTAATTAAGTTATTAATGCATATTATGGTAGGCCCCTCTTTTGAAGGTGACGTTACCCTCGGCTAAGTAGTCTGAGTCAGCAGGGATACAGTCCTAAGTAGCCGGGTTAAATTATTAATAATAGCTTACATATGAGGGGATCAAAGAGTTTGGACCCCCGCTATCCAATACCGGTGGGTATTGAAGGAGGTCCTACTAAATTTGACCCAGGTCCTTGCAGGATCTATACACTGAACAAGGCAAGACTCTTACCAAACCGTTCCCTTAACCCCCGACCAGGTAGCCAACATACCTCCATATAGACCGTGGAGATATGAATGGTGAAAATATTTTATTTTATATAGACAGTAAAATAATGCCAAGACACCACGGACAAACGATATGGAAGAATCACCTTCAACATAAGAAACTAGTTATTAAAGTCATTAATACATAACCAAGTAAAAAGTGCGAAAAGATTAAAAATAAAAAGTATTACACTAGACACTTGTCTTCACCAAGTGATGTAAGAGACTTAGGCAAACATGGCCTTTGATTGTCAAGAACTCTTACAATCAATCTTGGATCCCGAGACGACTCACACACTCTATTATGGACAATGGATGATGGTGGTGGATGATGGTGTTGTGATGGTGGTGGGTGAAGTGTGAGAGAGGTGGTATGCCAAGGGATGGTTTGCAAATGAGCCAAGCACCCCTATTTATAGCCTGAACAGTAGCTCGGGCACGGCCCCGTGTCCATCCTCCTTCTCTGTCTTCATTAATTTCTTTTGTCTGCAATAGTTGACCACGGCCCCGTTTCCGATGGGCACGACCTCGTGTGCAGAAGCATATCTGTACTATCAAGATTTGCCTAGATTCTGCGAATCTTATAGTTGACCACAGCCCCGTGTCCGCTGAGCACAGCCCCGTGGTGGGCGATGGAAGCTTCTACAGCATTGTCTTTTATGCTGACACTTGGCCACGCCCCCGTGTTCACTGAGCACGGGGCGTGTTCAGCCTTTTGTTCTCTTGTTTTGCTTGGGAAGATGCTTTCGGGTAGGTCGGGCATGCCACGTTTGTTCCTTTTCTTGTATTTATGTTAGATTTAGCTGCCTTTTTGCTTCTTTTGTTAATTTGAGCTCATTTAATCCTGAAAATACAAAAGGAAGACAAAAGCACACTTTTTCCAACATTAGTACTAAAAAAGGGTTAGTTTTATGCCACAATTGATGTAATTTATATGTTGCATTTTTCACACATCACCCACCTAACCCAGACATAACCATGGGTGCAGTCTGATAACGGGATTTGTCAGATCCTATGGTACCATAACCTAATACTGGTCGGCTTGATCAATGTTAATGAATGTCATTCGTTATGTAAATACGTCCAACAAGTTTGTTCACATTATCGAAATCATTATTAGTTTTATATAAACCATATCAATCGTTTTTGAAACCATCGTTAAAACCTCGAAAACATTTAGCACATATGAATCACCCCAAAACAATTGAAAACAGTAAAATAAGGTAACTATGTACTCACATGAAGTGTAAAGTATCCTTAATCAAAAGAACTGAACAAGCTCAGGCAAATCAAGGAAACTCTAGCAGCACCTAGTAATCGAATCACTAGATAAATAATCGGCACCTAAATCGGAAGATCGGATAGAATGAGGCCTCATAACCCAAATGAGTATTGGAACTCATGTGATATGGTTTAACAAAGCCTACATTCAAAATCGGAACCTAACCTAAGTGCTTTCGACCCATTACGACCCATTAAGGCAGCTTACGCTATTTTAACGCGTTGTTCACGCAAACGCGCGTTCAAGACGTCTAACTAGTCCTATGACAAGTATTATATGCCTGTGCATGTTTAAATATGTTGCATAATCAGTTTAGGTGACAAAATTTAGGTTACATATGCTTAAAATCCAATTATGCATAAAAAGGGCATTTTGGTCATTTTACCTAAGGCATATAAACTACCTATCATACAACTAATTAAACCTAAGTGACCATAAGGTATAACCTCGGAAGGTTATTCCCTATACAATTATGGTTACTAAATGTGATTGGTCGGATCCTAATGATCGACCAAACGGGTCGGGTTTGAAAGTCTAAGCGGGTGTTAAGTCCGCTTGACTTACAACTCTACACAAGCACTAACTAAAAGTGACTAGCTAAACATGTTAAAACATGTTTAGTTAAGTTAGAAAACAAGTTTTGATATCAAAAAAAGTGTTTTGATACCCAAGAGTAGTTTGGTTACAAAATACGCATGAATACGCATTTTGACCGAAACTACGACTCGTCACTACGCCTAGTCAACGTGGTAATCAGTAGGTATAGTCACAAGGGACTATAACCATCGTGATTACGCTCACATTGTGAAGTTCAACAAACTTCGTGTTGACCATAACCTGGTCAAAGCAGAAAGTCAAACACAGTTTGACTTTTACGCTTAAAACGCATAAAAGCACGAAAGAATGCTTACAGAGGGTCCACGCTAGGAAGTTTGATCCAAGTTTGCTCAGGTATGAAGCGTTTAAACCTCAACTTAGATCAAAATGAATCAAGGTGTGAGGAAAATGGAATGAGAGCATGGGTATATATAGATTTCGGAGAACCGTTAGGATCGTTTCTCGCATTTCGTGCTTTGATCTTGGCCCTCCACTTGGGCACATAGTTTTCAAAACCATGGGAATACTTAAAACCATCAAATTCCAGCCCATAAAGTGCAAAACCTTGGGTTAAAACCATTAAAACCTCAAAAATGGAACAAGTTCAATGAATCTGCCAGAAATTTCAAAAATGGTCCCTGCACTTGTAAAACTTGATTTTTGGCACTTTTAAGCCCCGTTAACCCCATTTCAAGGCTTTAAAATGAAGTTAAAGTATAGGGAACTTGAAATGTGCTCAAAAATATCTCGGATGTCGGTTCGTCTGGTCGTACGGTTGCGTTGTTCGGTTAATTACGACGAAAATCATAACGAACGTAAAAAAAACGATCCAAATTACGAGACGAATGGAATTTTATCATGTCAATCACTAAAATAAAATATTTTAATGATTACATAAATTTTTGGATGTCCGGATATATTCAGAACGCAAGATATGCGCGAAAATGCAAACTTATGCACTTTTTGATGCTTTTAGTCCCTGTTTGATCAAAAAGTTTATTTTAGCATACCGAACCCCTCAAAGCCTATTTCTAAGCTATGCAAAGGATATTTAGGGTATTTTTAACTTAAGATCAAGTTCCGGAACGTTCGTTACTGAACAAATTGGCATACTTTCACAGTTTGACACAAATAGTCCCTGCGATCGAACAAACTTGATTTCAACACACTAAACCATCCAAAACTTATTTATAAGTTATGTGGAGGTTATTTAAGGTATGTTAAGACTATGTCACTATTCCGGAGTATTTTTCGCATTAACTGACTACGTTAACGCACCCGTTTGGCTATAACCTTCCAGAAAGTGATTTAAAGCTTGAAATCGAATTTGAATCAAATCGTAAAATCATCAAACACAAATACACACATAATAACACCAAAACACATATAATAACACTAAAGCACATTGTTTTATTAATAATTAACATTGTTTTACATTATACATCGATTACAGAACACAGTTGTCACAGTCTCCCCTACTTTAGGAAATTTCGTCCCGAAATTTTAACTAGAGGAAACTTGTGAGAACAATTTTGGATATTTCGCCTTCATTGGTCCTAACATTCCCAAGTAAACTCTGGGCCACGTTTGGACTCCCAGCGAACCTTGACCAATCGAATTTGTTTGTTCTTCAACCGTTTGACTGCTCGGTCCATTATCTCCACGGGTTTCTCGACAAAGTGCATCGTTTCATCAACTTGAATCTCGTCAAGTGGAATGTGAAGATCAGCATCAGCTAAACACTTTCGCAAATTGGACACGTGAAAAGTCGGATGAATATTTCCAAGCTCTGGAGGTAGCTCTAGTCGATAGGCAACCTTTCCAACTCTTTCAACAATCTTAAATGGTCCAACATATCGTGGTGCAAGTTTTCCTTTCTTTCCAAATCTCACCACTCCCTTCCAAGGTGACACCTTGAGTAGGACACGGTCTCCGACTTGAAATTCTAAGGGCTTGCATCGCATATCCGCATAAATCTTTTGACGGCTTCTAGCTGTCACAAGATTTTCGCGAATTTTCTTGATTTTATCTGTTGTTTCCAGAATGAGCTCAGATCCAGTAAGCTGAGCTTCACCGATCTCATTCCAACAGACAGGTGAACGACATTTTCGACCGTATAAAGCTTCGAATGGTGCCATATTGATACTAGCATGATAACTATTATTGTAAGAGAATTCGATCAATGGAAGATGAGAATCCCAATTACCACCAAAGTCTATCACGCATGCTCTAAGCATATCCTCCAAAGTTTGAATCGTCCTCTCAGATTGTCCATCTGTTTGGGGATGATAAGCAGTGCTTAGATTTAGTTGGGTTCCCATAGCAGATTGCATGGTCTTTCAAAAATGAGATGAAAATCGAGCATCACGATCAGATATGATATCCAAAGGAACACCATGTCGAGATACAATCTCATCAACATAAATCTTTGCAAGTTTATCAGCAGATAGATCCTCGCGAATCGGAATAAAATGAGCTGACTTCGTTAATCGATCATTAACAACCCTAATAGCATCGTGACCTTTAGATGTACGCGGTAACTTAGTGATGAGATCCATAGCAATGTTCTCCCACTTCCAAACCGGTATCTCTGGTTGTATAAGCAAGCCAGAAGGTCGTTGATGTTCAACCTTGACTTTGAGACAAGTTTGGCATTTCGATACATACAAGGCAATATCTTTCTTCATACCAGGCCACCAAAACTGAGTACGAAGATCCTTGTACATTTTATCAGCACCAGGATGGATAGAATATCGAGACTTGTGAGATTCGTCCATCACTAAAGTGTGAAGATCGTCTTGTTTCGGAATCCACAAACGATCCTTGAAATAAAGCAAACCATCGTCTTCCCTTTCGAGTTTAAGCTCAAGTTGAAGCGGTAGCTCATATTTTAATAAGCCTTTGATCACACAAGAACGTTGAGCTTGAAGTACACAAGATTGAATATCAGATAGAGTTTGAATAGAATGAAGCTTGACTCACTCTTTTCGACTTAGCGCATCGGCTACGACATTCGCCTTACCAGGATGGTAGCGAATTTCGCAATCGTAATCGCTCAAGAGTTTAACCCAACGTCGTTGCCTCATGTTCAGCTCCTTCTGATTGAGAATATGCTGGAGACTTTTGTGGTATGTGAAAACCACCCACTTCGTGCCATAAAGATAGTGTCTCCAGATTTTGAGAGCAAATACCACAACACCTAACTCAAGATCATGAGTCGTGTAGTTTTTCTCGTGAACTTTCAGCTGTCTTGACGCATAAGCTATCACTTTACCTCGTTGCATAAGAACACAACCAAGGCCTAAATTAGATGCGTCACAGTAGACAACGAAATCATCGTTTCCTTCGGGCAAAGATAGAACAGGAGCATCACATAGCTTTTGTTTCAGCATTTGGAACGCTTCTTCTTGTTTGGGTCCCCACTCAAAAGGCTTATTCTTTTGAGTCAAAGCAGTGAGTTAAACCGCGATCTTCGAGAAATTTGAAATGAAACGACGATAATACCCAGTAAGACCAAGGAAAGATCGGACTTCTGTGGGTGTCGTCGGTGTATTCCAATCCTTAATTGCAACAATCTTGGATGGATCCACATGAATACCTTGCTCGTTGACTATATAACCCAAAAACTGAACTTCTTTAAGCCAGAATTCACACTTGGAGAATTTAGCAAAAAGTTGTTCCTTCTTCAAGAGTTCCAGTGTCAAACGAAGGTGTTGCTCGTGCTCGGCTCGAGACTTCGAATAAATGAGAATATCGTCGATGAACACAATGATGAACTTGTCTAAATAAGGTCTAGAGACCCTATTCATTAAGTCCAAGAAGATAGCTGGGGCATTCGTCAAACCAAAAGGCATGACAGTAAACTTATAGTGCCCATATCTTGTGCGGAAAGCAGTTTTGGGAATATCTTCTTCGAGAAAACAAAGCTGATGATACCCAGAACGCAGATCGATCTTGGAAAAACATGAAGCACCTTGCAGCTGATCAAAGAGATCATCAATTCGAGGTAGGGGATATCGATTCTTGATGGTATGCTTGTTAAGCTCACAATAATCGATACACATTCGAAATGATCCCTCTTTCGTTTTCACAAACAGGACAGAAGCGCCCCAAGGTGAATAACTCGGTCGGATGAATCCTTTATCAGATAACTCTTGAAGCTATTTCGATAACTCTTGCATCTCAGACGGTGTAAGACGATAAGGTGCTTTTGCAATCGGGTTAGCATTGGGTACAAGGTCGATATGAAACTCGACTTGACGAACTGGAGGCAAACCAGGTAGTTCATCAGGAAACACCTCTGGATAATCTTGAACAATCGGAATATCTTGAATACGCTTACTCTTGCCTTTCTCCTCGGTGACATGTGCCAGAAAAGCAACATATCCTTTTCGTAAGTAACTTTGGGCTTTCATACACGACATAAGTTTCAATCTACCAGATGGTTTCTCGCCACGGACTTCTAAAACTTCACCAGAAGACAAAGGAATACGAACAATCTTATCAAAACAAACCACCTCAGCATGAAGTTTAGCTAACCAATCCATCCCAACAATAATATAGAAGCTCCCAAGTTGCATCGGCACGAGGTCAATAGGAAAAAGATGATTATCAAGGTTCAATTGACAATTGCGAATAACAAAATCGAGAACAAGAGGTTTACCAGTAGCAACTTTGATAGATAAGGGTTTCCTCAGTTTAGTTCTAGGTATCGCAAGTAAAGGCTCAAAAGACAACGAAACGAAACTTCTATCGGCACCAGAATAAAAAAGAACAGATGCAGGTGGATGTTTAACAAGGAACGTACCATTAAAAACTTCGTTGTTAGCTCTTGCTTCGGTTGCATTCAGATTGTACGCTCATCCACGAGCAGGGTTTGCGTTTGCAACAGCATTCGGATTAGCAAGCCTCGGACAATTGTTGTGGAAATGGCCCATTTCACCGTAATTGTAACACGAACCTGGTGGGAATCTCGCAGCATTCCCCTGAACCTGTGCTGGAACCTGAGCAACCTGATTCTGACCCAAACGACGGATGTTGGCCAGATGCCCAAGTTTACCACACGTAGTGCATTGCTTGCAAGCTTGTTGTGCAACATGATGACCGTTGTAGCGAGCACAGTGAGGTGCGGTACCAGCATATACTTTCTTTGCCGGAGGTTGAGCCGGTGGGTTCTGAGGGTTCTGAGCAGTGACGACAAAGTTTTGGGAAGACTTGCGCTTCCTTGACTTTTTAGAAGATTCGCCCTTCTTCTTTCCCTTACCATTTTCCTTGTCTTTAACATAATCGGTCGACTTCTTCTTGTCACCCTTGCGGGTAAGTTTACCCTTCCTGACTTGAGACTCAGTCAGGGTAGCTGACAACTCGATCGCTTGACGAACAGTAGTAGGATTACTGCCAGTCACAATGTCTTGCACAGAATCGGGTAGACCGTCGATATACCTCTGTATCGCTTTCTCCAACGGGGTAACCATAGTAGGACACAACAAACTCAGCTCTTCATAACGATCCATATACGCACGGTGTTCTCCCCCATCTTGCTTTAGATCATTAAACTCTCGTTCCAACGCTCGAATCTCGTGACGGGGACAAAACTCTTTCATCATGAGAGCTCTTCCCATGTTTGTGCCAATGCCACTTCGGCACCCCTATCACGCATCACTCCGTTCCACCACGTAAGAGCACGCTTCTCGAACACACTTGATGCAAACTTAACCTTACGCTCATTCGGACACTGCACATGTTTGAATGTGCTCTCGATACTCTCGAACCATTGCAGGAGCGCGGTTGCTCCTTGAGACCCAGAAAACTTCAACGGCTTAGCAGAATTGAAATTCTTGAAATTACACTGAGCATTATTGTTATTATTGTTGTTGTACAATTAGTGGATCTGGGTCACTATGCCTGGATGCACAACAACCATTTGTTGAGCGACAAGGGCTGCGACTTCTTCGTTATTTAAAGGTTGTGCATCACGTCGAGGAGGCATTGTCTAAAAAAGAACAAGGAAATATGAGAAACGAGTAAGGTTGACAATTTGGGAAAGACAAAAGAGGTATTGAAAATATCGACAAAACAAAAGGAGGGCGGTCATTCGTTTGTTACCTCGAACAGACAAACGACACGCAGTGACTAATCAAAGTAAATGGGTCAATATAATGTATCGCCGAAGACATGCTCGCCTATAATGAACACTCACCCAAAGAGTTCCCAGGTAAGAGTGACTGGTCCGATTATGTGGATTTGTACGAATACTCTAGCCTTAGACAGAAAACTCAGGGTACATGCATTCACCCTTCAAGTTTGCATGTGTTCACACTATAAGGCCCAAACTTTGACGAGATTTTGAAAACATAGAGGGTTCAAAACCTAGTAATCAATCATCCTAGAACAGATTATTAATTTTCGAAGCGGATTCGAAATTTCTGTTCTCATTGTGGTTATCACCTAAGGGTAGGTGATGGTATTGTTTTTAAAATATAAACGCAAGAAAACTTGCGTTAGGGTCCTAGAAATTTATAGTCTAGGTCAAAGCATTACTAATAACCTAATTCCCTATAACCATTGGCTCTGATACCAACTCTTCTGTCACACCCCGACCGCGTTAAAACAACGAAACCGCGGCGGAAACGTCGGGGAGTGTTGTAACAAAATTATTTTTTTACAACCATGGATACAAAAGTTTCGTTTTATTGATTCATTAATTAATTTACATTGTCTTAAAACCAAACAAACAAGTTACACATTGTCTATCATTGTTATTATGTCACTAAGGCCTCGTCTAGACCCTATGTGAACATGCATCCTAGCAATCAACATCAAGCAATACCACCTGAAACATATGTAAAAACAAAGTCAGCAAAGAAATACTGGCGAGCACATAGGTTTTATGAGAGTATCAGACTCATGGCTCGTTTACATGTTGCAAATACCTTATTAAAAACTTTGTTTTGAAAAGTGATTAGTATTGCAACATAATTAACCAACTCGAATCAAGTTGGTTATAATTTATAAAATCTAGTAGCCATGATTCTTAACCCCAAAACATTTGTTTAAGTAAACCAGTTTGTTAAACATCTCGTAAAAATTCGTTAATAAAACTCGTATGGTTTATATCTTTTCGAAAACATCGTTATGTGACATCGTTTTAACCCTCGTTTACCCAAGTGAACTAAATAACGCCACGGTATGTAAGATGATGAAAACACTTATATATAAGAAGTACCAGCAGCGTACTACCATGTTTTCATCTCATTACACCCGTCCCGTTATCTGAACACTAACCAAAAACCAATCGTTTATCCATCTCGTTTAACTCATTTAAGTCGTTTCAAAATCGTTTAACTCGTTTTAAATCATCCTCGTTTTAATTGTGAAAACTACTTTTGGTCATCTCGCTAATAACATTCAAACCTTCGTGAGTCGACTACCTCGCTTCTCGCATTAACAAACCACCAAAGGGTAAGTTAACAATAACAGATTCAGTCGTTACCCACCTAACCCACACATAACCATGGGTGCAGTCTGATAACGGGATTTGTCATATCCTATGGTACCATAACCTAATACTGGTCGGCTTGATCAATGTTAATGAATGTCATTCATTATGTAAATACGTCCAATAAGTTTGTTCACATTATCGAAATTGTTATTAGTTTTATATAAACCATATCAATCGTTTTTGAAACCATCGTTAAAACCTCGAAAACATTTAGCACATATGAATCACCCCAAAACAATTGAAAAAAGTAAAATAGGGAAACTATGTACTCACATGAAGTGTAAAGTATCCTTAATCAAAAGAACTCAACAAGCTCAGGCAAATCAAGGAAACTCAAGCAGCACCTAGTAATCGAATCACTAGATAAATAATCAACACCTAAATCGGAAGATCGGATAGAATGAGGTCTCATAACCCAAATGAGTATTGGAACTCATGTGATATGGTATAACAAAGCCTATATTCTAAATCGGAACCTAACCTAAGTGCTTTCGACCCATTACGACCCATTAAGGTAGCTTACGCTACTTTAACGCGTCGTTCACGCAAACGCGCGTTCGAGACGTCTAACTAGTCCTTTGACAAGTATTATATGCCTAAACATGTTTAAATATGTTGCATAATCAGTTTAGGTGACAAAAGTTAGGTTACATATGCTTAAAATCCAATTATGCATAAAAAGCGCATTTTGGTCATTTTACTTAAGGCATATAAACTACCTATCATACAACTAATTAAACCTAAGTGACCATAAGGTATAACCTCGGAGGTTATTCCCTATACAACTATGATCACTAAATGTGCTTGATCGGATCCTAATGATCGACCAAACAGGTCGGGTTCGAAAGTCTAAGCGGGTGTTAAGTCCGCTTGACTTACGACTCTACACAAGCACTAACTAAAAGTGACGAGCTAAACATGTTAAAACATGTTTAGTTAAGTTAGAAAACAGGTTTTGATATCAAAATAGAGTGTTTTGATACCCAAGAGTAGTTTGGTTACAAAATACGCATGAATACGCATTTTGACCGAAACTACGACTCGTCACTACGCCTATTCAACGTGGTAATCAGTAGGTATAGTCACAAGGGACTATAACCATCGTTATTACGCTCATGTTGTGAAGTTCAACGAACTTCATGTTGACCATATCCTGGTCAAAGCAGAAAGTCAAACACAGTTTGACTTTTACGATTAAAACGCATAAAAGCACGAAAGAATGCTTACAGAGGGTCCACGCTAGGAAGTTTGATCCAAGTTTGCTCAGGTATGAAGTGTTTAAACCTCAACTTAGAGCAAAATGAATCAAGGTGTGAGGAAAATGGAATGAGAGCATGGGTATATATAGATTTCGGAGAACCGTTAGGATCGTTTCTCGCATTTCGTGCTTTGATCTTGGCCCTCCACTTGGGCACATGGTTTTCAAAACCATGGGTATACTTAAAACCATCAAATTCCAGCCCAAAGAGTGCAAAACCTTGGGTAAAAACCATAAAAACATCAAAAATGAACCAAGTTCAATGTATCTGCCAGAAATTTCAAAAATGGTCCCTGCACTTGTAAAACTTGATTTTTGGCACTTTTAAGCCCCGTTAACCCCATTTCAAGGCTCTAAAATGAAGTTAAAGTATAGAGAACTTGAAATGTGCTCAAAAATATCTCGGATGTCGGTTCGTCTGGTCGTACGGTTGCGTTGTTCGGTTAATTACGATGAAAATCGTAACGAACGTAAAAAAACGATCCAAATTACGCGACGAATGGAATTTTATCATGCCAATCACTAAAATAAAATATTTTAATGATTACATAAATTTTTGGATGTCTGGATATATATTTAGAACGCTAGATATGCGCGAAAATGCAAACTTATGCACTTTTTGACGCTTTAAGTCTCTGTTTGATCAAAAAGTTTATTTTAGCATACCGAACCCCTCAAAGCCTATTTCTAAGCTATGTAAAGGATATTTAGGGTATGTTTAACTTATGATCAAGTTCCGGAACGTTTGTTACTGAACAAATCAGCATACTTTCGCAGTTTGATATAAATAGTCCCTGCGATCGAACAAACTTGATTTCAACACACCAAACCATCTAAAACTTATTTCTAAGTTATGTGGAGGTTATTTAAGGTATGTTAAGCCTAAGTCACTATTCCGGAGTGTTTGTCGCATTAAACTGACTACGTTTATGCACCAGTTTGTGTATAACCTTCAAGAAAGCGATTTAAAGCTTGAAATCGAATTTGAATCAAATCATAAAATCATCAAACACAAATACACACATAATAACACCAAAAAACATATAATAACACCAAAGCACATTGTTTTATTAATAATTAACATTGTTTTATTAATAATTAACATTGTTTTACATTATACATCGATTACAGAACACAGTTGTCACATTAGGGACACTGGGCGTTACAGTCTCCCCTCCTTTAGGAGATTTCGTCCCCGAAATCTTAGATGAAGACTGCTCGAAGAGCTGCGGATACTTGGCTTTCATATCACTTTTCAACTCCCAAGTGAATTTGGAACCACGCTTTCCTTCCCATCGAACCTTAACAATGGGAATTTTGCTGCGCCTTAGATGCTTGACAGCTTGATCCATGACTTCGACCAGTTTTTCCACAAATTGAACAGCTTCATTTATTTGCAAGTCTTCAAGGGGAACCTGCAGTTCCTCGTCGGCCAGGCATTTACGTAGATTGGACACGTGGAACACTGGATGCACGTTGTTTAGTTCTTGTGGTAAGTCGATTCTGTACGCCACCTTGCCAATCCTTTCGAGTATCTTGAAAGGACCCACATAGCGAGGAGCGAGTTTTCCCTTCCTTTCCAAAATGAACTACTCCTTTCCAGAGAGATACCTTGAGAAGAACTCGGTCACCAACATCAAATTCCAGAGGCTTACGCCTAACATCAGCATAGCTCTTTTGTCTACTCCTAGCCTTGATCAAGTTATCACGGATCTGAAGAATCTTATCCGTTGTCTCTTGAATGATTTTAGGGCCAGTAAACTGCTTGTCACCAATCTCATGCCAGCTGAGAGGAGATCGGCATTTGCGGCCATACAATTCTTCGAAAGGAGCCATCTGAATACTGGAATGATAGCTGTTGTTGTACGAGAACTCAATCAATGGTAAATGTACATCCCAGTTACCACCAAAGTCGATGACATAAGAGCAGGGCATATCCTCTAGGGTTTGAATAGTACGCTCGGTCTGTCGATCCGTTTGAGGATGGATGGTCGTGCTAAGATTCAAATGAGTACCCATAGCGGATTGAAAGGTTTGCCAAAGACGTGAAGTAAATCGACCATCGCGGTCCGAGATTATGTCAAGAGGTATGCCATGCCGGCATATAATCTCGTCAGTATAAATTCGAGCAAGTTTCTCCACCCTGTAATCTTCACGAATAGGAAGAAAATGGGCGGATTTGGTCAAACGAACAACTAACACCCAGATACTATCGTGACCAGAAGATGTTTGAGGTAACTTAGTAATAAAGTCCATAGCGATACTATCCCATTTCCAGACTGGGATTTTGGGTTGTTCTAAGAGTCTTGAAGGGCGTTGATGTTCAGCCTTCACTTTCGTGCAAGTAAGGCATTTAGAAACATATACGACAATGTCTCTTTTCATGCCAGGCCACCAATAAGTCTTACGCAGATCATGGTACATCTTATCGGCGCCCGGATGAATGGAGTAATGGGATTTGTGGGCCTCCTTCATAATGAGCTCACGGAGATTATCGTGATCCGGCACCCAGATGCGATTGAGGTTATATTGCAGTCCGTTAGGATTAGTTTCAAGCTGATCAATCCTGGCGCTGTGGACCTCTTCTTCTAGACTTCCTTCATTTGCTGATGAATACTGGGCATCACGAATACATGCATGGAGGTCATTAGAGATGCGAATAGCATTCACATGAGTTTTACGACTAAGAGCATCGGCCACTACATTCGCCTTACCAGGATGGTAACGAATTTCGCAGTCGTAGTCGTTAAGCAATTCACCCAACGTATCTGGCGCATGTTCAGCTCTTTTTGGTCGAAGATATGTTGAAGACTCCTATGCTCAGTGAAAATCACGCACTTAGTACCATACAAGTAGTGTCGCCATATCTTTAACGCAAACACAACTGCACCAAGCTCCAGGTCGTGGGTAGTATAGTTTTTCTCATGCACTTTGAGTTGACGAGAAGCATAAGCAATAACCTTGTCCCGCTGCATGAGCACACAGCCCAAACCACGGTTTGAGGCATCGCAATATACCATGAAATCGTCATTCCCATCAGGGAGAGTGAGAACAGGGGCATTACACAAAAGAGTCTTAAGAGTTTGAAAGGATTTCTCTTGTTCGGGACCCCAAACAAAAGGTTTCTCCTTTTGAGTTAGAGTAGTAAGGGGAACATCGATTTTAGAAAAATCTACGATGAATCAGCGGTAATAACCAGCCAATCCCAAAAAGGAACGTATTTGGGATACAGACTTAGGCGTACTCCAATTCTTCACTGCCTCGATCTTAGAAGGGTCAACATGAATACCCTGACTACTAACAATATGACCAAGAAACTGCACTTCATCAATCCAAAACTCACACTTAGAAAATTTAGCCTACAGGCGTTCACCACGTAACAACTCAAGCATAAGACGTAAATGACGCGCATGATCAGCCTTAGAATACCATCAATAAAGACTATCACAAAACGATCCAGATAGGGTTTACACACACGATTCATAAGATCCATGAACACAGCGGGTGCGTTGGTCAGTCCAAAAGACATAACCACGAACTCGTAGTGTCCATAACGGGTACGAAATGCGGTTTTTGGGATATCATCTTTGAGGAAGCGCAACTGATGATATCCAGATCGAAGATCGATCTTAGAGAAGCAGGACGCGCCTTGTAGTTGGTTGAACAAATCATCAATACGAGGTAAACGGTAACGATTCTTCACGGTAAGCTTATTTAGTTCTCGATAGTCGATACACATAAGAAACGAACCCTCCTTCTTTTTGCCAAATAAAACAGGAGCACCCCACGGAGAGGTACTCGGATGAATAAAGCCCTTATCGAGTAATTCCTGTAGTTGGCTAGATAACTCTTGCATCTCGGAAGGTGCAAGACGATAAGGAGCCCTGGCGACAGGAGTCGCACCTACGAAAGTCGACGAATCTAGGAGGAGGAAGACCAGGTAAATCCTCGGGAAAGACATCAGGGAAATCACACACAACCAGAACTTCATTTATGTTCTTCCCCTTGCCCTTTTGTTCCACCACATGGGCCAAGAAGGCATGGTTCCGTTTACGTAAACTTCTGCTCACCTGTGTGCATGACATCAGCCTCAGTCCTTTTGAAGGTCGGTCTCCATAGATATTCAAAATATCACCAGACGGCAGAGGAAGACGAACAAGCTTATCATGACAAACAATCTCGGCATGGTTCTTACGCAACCAATCCATACCGATAATGACATCAAAACTACCCAAACGCATGGGTATGAGATCAATAGAGAATACGTGATCGTTAAGAGTCAGGGAGCAATCACGCAAAATAGAATTAAAAAGAATCGACTTACCATTGGCGACCTCAACAGAGAACGACTCAGGTAACTTAGAGCGTGTACAGTTTATCAAAGACTCAAATTCCACGGACACAAAGCTTTTATCAGCACCAGTATCAAATAGGATCGAAGCGTAAAGGTTATTAATGAGAAACATACCATTCACCACATCATTGTTGTTACGAGCCTGATTAGCATTGAGATTGAATGCTCCGCCACGAGCTACTGCCTGTTGATCTTGGTTCAGCTGGGTGCAACGATTACGGAGATGAGTAGTATCTCCACACTGGAAACACGCACGAACAACATTGACCGGCTTAGGGTTCTGTAGAGGAGCTGGAGGTGCTGGTAAAGCTGCCTGGGCTGGGGCTTGCTGCGCTTGCTGAGCTGGATTACCTTGGCGACAGTAGGGAGTTGTGTGACCATAGCGGTTGCAGTTGGTGCACAGACGACATGCAGAAGCAGTAGGATGTTGAAAGTTGCAAGTTGTACACTTGGGATAAGACCCAGTGTATTGTTTCTTTGCTTCGGGGGCAGCAGGGTTAGCAGCAGCAGGAGTAGGAGCAGGTTTTGCAGCAGGGTTAGCAGTAGGGATAATAGCATTACATCCCGAACCCTGAGATTTCCTCTTCTTGTTCTTACTGCCACTTGGCTGCTGGGTAACTTGGTTAGCAGATTTTGAAGGAGCAGGGGTAGCAAACTGTTTATCACGCACACGATTGTTGTTCAAACTTGCGGCCAGATAGTAGACTTCCTCAATAGTATCAAGCTGAGCTGCTTCAATGGAATCACGCATAGCAGGAGGTAGTCCGTTGATGTACTTGGTTATCATCCGCTTAGGAGTCGAAACCAAGTGAGGGACGATAAGACTTAGCTGCTTAAACCGGGTAGTATAAGCCAAGTTGTCTTCACCAACTTGCTTCAAATGCCAAAATTCTTCTTCAAGCTTGAGCTGTTCATGACGAGGCCAGAACTCGAGCATCATGAGTTCTCGCACCTCAGCCCATGGAAGAGCATAGGCTTCTTCATTAGAACGGATGTTCCTCTCATTCGACCACCACTCCAACGCTCTGCCTTGGAACATTCCCGTTGCACTCCTAGTTTTCAAATGATCTGGGCACTCGCTGTTAATGAAGGTAACTTCAATGCTGTCGAACCACTCGAGCATAGCAGTTACCCCATCACTACCCGTGAAAGGCTTTGGGTTGCAAGAGATGAAATGTTTGTAGCTGAACTTTGTAGGCTTCTGCTTTTCAGCTTTTGAGTCGACAGAGGATGGAGGAATGTTTGATCCTTGGAGTTCAGAGACGATCTTTGGCATGACTCGAGCTATCTGGTTGGCCATGAAAGACATCATCTTCTTCTGAGATTTCTCCCTAGATTTCCTGAGAGTGTAGATTTACGCACGATAGACTAAGACTCAAGATTCACATAGATTACATAGATACGCAACCCAACAACCTTTGCATGGCGTGTTGTACGGAGCTTGGCAATAAGTCAGAAATGCTTATATATAGGAAGTACCAGCGGCGTATCCACTACGCTTCGGGCACATCGCTTCTGCCCCGTACTCGGCGTCATGCCACGTGTCGCAATTGCCAAACAATACTCTCATCATACACATAGACTAACTCGATAGATTAGAAATGGAATTAACACCACAACCCACGACCTTCACATGGCATGTTGCACGAATCTTGGCAGTATGTCAGAAGCACTTATATATAGGAAGTACCAGCGGCGTATCCACCACGCTTCGGACACAGTACTTCCACCTCGTACTCGATGTCATGTTATATGTCGTAATCCACACTCATCATAGATTAGCATAGACTTTCATAGATCTCAATATATTACGGTAGGCTTCAATTAGTCTACAATAACTCAATAGACTTCAATAGATTCGATAGACATTCAATAGATTGCCATAGATTTCAATAGACTTTCCATAGACTTTAATAGATTAATCATAGATTTAGTATCAACAATTCTCTACCAACGAAATCCCGCATGGCACGTATTACGAAAGTTCGGTGACATGACAGAAGCACTTATATATAGGAAGTACCAGCAGCGTATCAACCATGCTTCGATCACGCCACGTCCCCCTCATCATCGGTGTCATACTTCGCCAACCACAACGCTAGACTAATCGATTAAATAGCATAGATTGACCCAACTGATCCACATAGATTGTCCGAACATCTTTACAACAAAGATTTATCCAAGTAGACTTTACAACTTCAACCCGAGCCTACAAAACTACGAACTCCACTTAGCGCGTGGTACGAAGGTTTGGTAACATGCCAGAAACACTTATATATAGGAAGTACCAGCGGCGTATCCACCATGTTTCGGACATGCCACTTTCTCCCTCGTCTTCGGTGCTAGGCTATGTTTCGTATTTTGTTTCTTAATCCACACATACGTAGTTTACACATAGACTTCACTAGAATATACGATAAACTTCACTTAGATTTCACATAGAGTACACAAATAGGCCATCCATAGTTTTAGAATTCAACAACAGACACTAAGTTTAGCATGGCACTTGGTACGAAAGTTGGTAACATGCTAGAAACACTTATATATAGGAAGTACCAGCGGCGTATCCACCATGTTTTGGACACGTCACTTTACCCTCGTATTCCATGCCATGTTACGTCTAGTGCCTTACAACGCATTATCATATTGATTGATCAAATAGGGTAAAGCTTTGTAAATTTAGTTCGATCTGAGATTAGAGAAAACGTATTAGGTTGCGGACACACGTGTGAGTAGTGTAAAAGTATGCCAAAATGAACGAAGATTCGAGCTTAAAACCACATACATAAAAATGGAGATAGCATAAAGATAGGCTCATAAAACATAGGATTGTTCCGGGTAGAGGAACGGCGACTAACCAAAGTGTTTCGAACCCCTTTCGAATTGAGGTAACATGTCTTGACTTACTTGGACAAATACGTCATCGATGTTAGGCCTATGATATTCGTCCTTTTAGCCATTCCACGTTCCTAATTGATCGGAAGTCACGAGACTTTGGCAAGACATAAAATCAAGGAGTGGGGCTAGTTATCAAGATCGGAGTTTCACCTTTAACTTGACAACATCGTACCCTAAATAGCATTGGTACTTATGCGTAGACAAGACCTGCTAGAATTATATGGAGATTTTACCATCAAGGTTCGGATGTCGCTCCTGACTTGAGAGAAAATCTCGTGCAAAATACAAACACTGAGTAACAGAGTTTTCAAAATATAATGTGTACATTATGTTAGCCTTAGGAAAGGCTTGTAAGTTTAACAGGAATATGTGCTGCTAGGAAGCAGATGCGGTAGAATGCATAAGTCTTAAACAACAAATAAGAATCAAACTTCCTAGAACTATAGACTAGGGCAAGTATTCTTACTTATCCTAATTCCCTATAGTTATGGCTCTGATACCAATCTATCACACCCCAACCGATGGCGGAAACATCAGGGTGCGAGCACTAAGCGTTCAGATTGCTCATGAGATTCCATAACACTAGATATTCCAATAGAATTTAAATTGATTTCATAGCATTTGTCTAAAACATCAATCACAAATAACAAGTATCCAAAACATGACAAACGTTGTTCAAATTGTTCAAATAGCTAGATTAACTAAGTGACGTTTCTAGGCATCTCCTAGCTTGATTTCCATGTTCCATCGCAACCTATCAGCCTGCAACGTGTATTAAAATATCAATACAAAAGTATTGGCGAGTATACAAGTTTGATAATAGAATAATCGATTAAAAACAACTCATATCCACAATGTAAGCAATAAAAATAGTTTCCGCCGTGCTAGTGTCGTAGTCCATGCAGTGATAGCCCAAGTATCCTGATGCTTTAGTGTTTACCCAAGACTCAAGGTAAACTAGAATCCTCCTAACAATACCCCCTGAGAATAATGGGAGAGGTGCACCCCCTATAGCGCTACTATTGTTAAGGAGGAACTACACACCCTGGATTAAACGTCACATATCACAAAATAGAATACTAGAATGCACAAGTTTCACATACACATAGGATAGAGTTTAGTTTGCAAAGATTCAAGTTTATATAGAATACATGTTACACCCCAAAGTTTAAGAGTAAAAAGGGGATCGAGTATACTCACAGTGATTGCTTAACAATCGCAACTGTTATTGGATCAAAACGAGCTCTTTTTAGAATTAGCCTGATTAGATTACAATAGGATAAGAGTCGGGCAAAATAACGAGATTGTATAAGGTGTTGGAAACTATCACTGGATCGGATGGCTGTCCAATCGGATGGCTATCCGATCGGATTGCCTGTCGATTCGGGTGACTTAGTGTGAACGAAGGGCTGTCCGATCGGGTGGCTTAGTGTGAGGGTGAAACGAATGGCTGTCTGATCAGACGGCTGTTCGATCGGGTGTCCATCTGATTCAAGTGTCAAGTATATAGTTCAAGGGTTCTGGTTATCTTGATCGGGTGGCTCCTCGATCGAATGGTTGTCCGATCGAGTTGCCACTCGATTGAGATCTCCAAAACTCCAAGTTTCTGAAAAAGTTACTAAGTGTTGGAAGATTTTCAAGGTTCCAAGGTTGCAAGGCATGTGTCTCTTAATCGGGTGGCTATCCGATCGGATTGCTGTCCGATCGGGTTGCCGCTAGATCGGGCGAACCTCGTTCCCTTGAACGTTTATAAGATTTTTTTTCTAAATTTAACGATGACGGCATGGTACGGGTTGTGACAATGGTAAACTCATCATCGCACAGCCATTCTGATCGGGTGGGAACCACCCCAGTCCGATCAGTTACTTTCCGTGATAACGTTTATGTCAAACTCCGTATTCCGACCATCATTCTCCAGTGGAAATCCATCCTTAAGTCGACTCTAGACCAATAATCAAGTCTATAGTCCGTTGATATGTGTAAAATGCAACATATAAATTACATCAAATGAGGCATAAAACTAACCCTTTTTAAGTACTAATGTTGGAAAAAGAGTGTTTTTGTCTTCCTTTTGTATTTTCAGGATTAAATGAGCTCAAATTCACAAAAGAAGCAAAAAGACAGCTAAATCTAACATAAATACAAGGAAAGGAACATAAATGGACTGCCCAACCCCTCAACGGCATCTTCCCAAGCAAAATAGAGAAGGCAGAAGACTGAACACGCCCCGTGCTCAGCCAGCACGGGGCCGTGCCCAAGAAGCAGCAGAAAAGACAAACCTATAGAAGCTTCTATTGCCCACCACGGGCCGTGTCCAGCGGACACGGGGGCGTGTCGAAAGTACAGCAGGCGCATTAATTGTAATTGCAAATTACAATTAATGAAGAGAGAGATTGTCAGACAGGCACGGGGCCGTGCCCAGCCCTCTGTTCAGCCTATAAATAGGAGTGCTTGGTTTCATTTCAACTCATCCCTTGGCACACCACCTCTCTCACACTTCATCCACCACCCACCACCATCACAACACCATCATCCACCACCATCATCCATTGTCCATCGTAGAGTGTGTGAGTCGTCTCGGGATCCAAGATTGATCGTAAGAGTTCTTGACAATCAAGGCCATGTTTGCCTAAGTCTCTTACATCACTTGGTGAAGACAAAGTGTCTAGTATAATACTTTTTATTTCTAATCTCTTGCACTTTTTATTTGGTTTTGTATTAATGACTTTAATAACTAGTTACTTATGTTGAAGGTGATCTTTCCTTATCGTTTGTCCGTGGTGTCTTGGCATTATTTTACTGTCTATATAAAATAAAGGATTTTCACCATTCATATCTCCACGGTCTATATGGAGGTATGTTGGCTACCTGGTCGGGGGTTAAGGGAACGGTTTGGTAAAGGTCTTGCCATTGTTCAGCGTTTAGAGGTCCTGCAATGGACCCGGGTCAAATTTAGTAGGACCTCCTTCAATGCTTCACGGTATTGGATGGCGGGGGTCCAAACTCTTTGATCCCCTCATAAGTTAACTACTATTAATACTATAACCCGGCTATTTAGGACTGTATCCCTGCTGACTCAGACTACTTAGCCGAGGGTAACGTCACCGCCAAAAGCGGGGCCTACCACAATAATGCATTAATAACTTAATTCATTATCTTCCCATAATCCACCCTTTTAGGATTGTATCCTTGCTGACTCAAACTACTGGGGTGAGGGTAACGTCACCTTCAAAAGAGGGGCCTACTACAATAACTAAGATAATCTCTTAATTATGTGCAAAAGTGCGGAAATAATCAAAGGTTATACTAGATACGAGTCGGAACCAAGTGATTCATCTTGTCTATCTGTTTTTCTTTTATCTTTATTTTCAGCATTTTAGTTGGTTTTTATTTTTCTTAGCTTAAAACCTTTTTCTAAACTTTTTATTTTGATTAGACGTTGAGGATAAACCGGTACTAAAAGCTCTTGTGTCCTTGGACGACCTCGGTATCTTACCAAGGCTATACTACGCTCACGATGGGTGCACTTGCCCATATGTGTGTTTAGTGTTAGTAAAATATCGTGTTTTATAAATTTAAAACTTGGCTAAAAATAAGTGTTAAAAAGGGCTTAAAATATTCACCTAATATAAGTAACACTTCACACGCATCAAGTTTTTGGCGCCGTTGCCGGGGACACAAGGATTTTAAGAAAGCTTAAAATCGACGGCCTAATCATTTTTTTTCAAAACCTTTTTAAAACGCGCGCACATTTTTCTGCATTTTAGTTTAGTTTTGCATTTACAGTAACCTGTACACGGGGCCGTGTTCGCTGAACACGGGGCCGTGCTGCACATTTTCATAAAAACACCCAGTAACAGAAGCTTGAACACGGGCCGTGCTCACTGAACACGCCCCGTGCTCAACGACATCAGTAAATTTAATTAAAACGCCCAGATATAGATCCTGAACACGGGGTCGTGCTCACTGAACACGGGGCCGTGTCCAGCCTCTGTTTCCGTTTTTCTTTTTGCTTTCTGATCTCGAGACTCGGTTGTGATCTGCTGAGTGATTCTTATGGATCAATACTCAGGAGGTTACAACTACACCTATGAGGAGGATGGTTATAGGGGTAATTATTGCACTAATTGTCGTAATGCACGCTCGATTCAAAATAATCGCTCATATCAACCATCCAATTCATACACCTACTATGAGGAGCCCAGGTACGAGCCATCAACTTCATACACATCCTATGAAGACCAAAGGTATGAACCTCCTCCCTCATACTCATATTTTGATGAACCAAGGTATGAGCCCTCATACTCATACTTTGAGGAACCAAGATATGAGCCACCACCTTCATATGCTTACTATGAGGAACCTTGGCGTGAACAACCCACCTCATATGAGTATTATGAAGAACAAAATTACGAACCTTATCCATTATATGCTTACAATGAAGAACAATGGTGCGAACCATCGACTTCATATGAGTATTATGAGGAACAAAGGGTCGAACAACCGGATTCAAGCTTAGAAAATACCGATTCTTTTTCTATAACCGAAGTGACCGATAGGATATTAGAACACATTAGAGTTATCGATCGATGTATAAAAGAAGCTCGCGCAAGGGAAAAGGAGTCCCGCGCAAGAGAAGAATTTAAAAAGGAAGAGATAACTGAAAATGTAAAAATGGAAGAACAAATAAGTGAAAGACCGACACATGAGTTAAACAACGAAAAAGGTGAGTCCGACAACGTTAAAATTCAAGAAGAGTCTAATTTTGAAGAAATTAATCTCTTGTCACCTTCTTTCGAAAATCATTGTTTAGTACCCACTCATGCTAAGTTTTTAAAAGAGTTAAACACTAACACTAAAATTGACGAAACGGTAAGTGTTAAGTTAACTAATGATCAAACTTCACTAATAAAAGAAGACCTATTTGAAATTAACATAACACCGGTTCCATGTTTCTTTCAAAATTCGTTTATTAGTAATGTCACAATCGATAAAGATCTTTGTGTTAACATAATGCCTAACTACATTTTCAAAAAATTAAGTATTAGTGATTTTTCTCCACTTCAAATACCCATTTTTCTATCCAATCGGAAAGTAATAAAATCAATCGGTATAGTTGAAGATGTCTTGGTTCAAACAAATCAAATGGTAATCCCGACCGACTTTGTCATCCTCGATGACGCTCCTCTAGTGTTGGGACGACCATTTGTAAAAACTCACGAAGCTTTGAAAAACCGGAAGTTCAACAATCTACCTCTTCAATTAGGGGCATTTAAAAGAAGTATCGATCTCGAACGATCAATGAAATATCCATTCGGCAATAATGACCCCCTAATTGAAGATGAAGATGAACCACCTGATACAAGTGAAGAGATTGACCACTTTGTTGAAGAAGAGGTCACCATAGAACAAACTTTTAAAGTTCTTGATCGAAATGAGCAACCAAATAAGGAGTCTCCTAAAGACCCACCACTTGAGCTCAAAGAACTTCCAAAAGGTTTGGAATATGCTTTTCTAGACAAAAAGGGTAATTTACCTGTAATTATTTCGTCTAAATTAGATAACTTAGAAAAAGAAAAATTAATTAATCTTTTGAAAAAACACAAAAACGCAATAGCTTGGAAACTTGTAGACATAAAAGGAATTAGTCCTTCTATGTGCACACACAAAATTTTGATGAATGATGACTATAAATCGGTCATACAACCACAACGTCAAGTAAATCCAAATGTTCAAGAAGTGGTTAAAAACGAAGTCATCAAGCTACTTGACGCCGGACTTATCTATCCTATCTCAGATAGTCCTTGGGTAAGTCCCGTCCAAGTAGTTCCAAAGAAAGGAGGTATGACGGTAATAACTAACGAAAAGAATGAACTAATACCAACAAGAACCGTCACGGGATGGAGAGTATGTATAGATTATAGACGATTAAATGAAGCAACAAGAAAGGATCATTTTCCTTTACCCATCCGGTCATAAATTCTATTGTTTCTTGGATGGTTTTTCAGGTTACTTTCAAATCCCGATAGCACCCGAAGACCAAGAGAAGACAACTTTCACATGTCCCTATGGAACTTTTGCTTATCGACGCATGCCGTTTGGTCTATGCAATGCCCCAGCAACATTCCAACGTTGCATGGTAGCCATTTTCCATGACATGATAGAAAAGACAATGGAAGTCTTTATGGACGACTTTTCTATCTATGGGGATTCATATGACCAATGCCTCGATAACCTTGAACGAATGCTATCCCGATGTGAGGAAACTAACCTCGCCCTTAATTGGGAAAAATGCCATTTCATGGTAACGGAGGGAATAGTACTCGGTCACAAGATCTCAAGCGAAGGAATGGAGGTGGATCGAGCCAAAATAGATACCATTTCTAGATTACCACATCCATCCTCCGTACGAGCTATCAGAAGTTTCCTAGGGCATGCCGGATTTTATAGACGATTTATCAAAGACTTTTCAAAAATCTCAAGGCCTCTAACGAAATTACTTGAAAAAGATGCTCCATTCATCTTTGACAAGGATTGCAATCAAGCATTTCTAACCCTAAAGGAAATGTTAGTCAATGCACCTATCATGATAGCGCCTGATTGGAAATTTCCTTTCGAAATCATGTGTGATGCCAGTGACTTTGCAGTTGGAGTTGTCTTGGGACAGAGAAAAGAAAAGCATTTCCACCCAATCTATTATGCTAGTAAAACACTTAATGATGCACAAGAAAATTACACAACAACGGAAAAAGAATTACTAGCTGTGGTATTTGCTTTTGATAAATTTCGTTCTTATCTTGTTCTTTCTAAAACTATAGTCTATACAGACCATGCAGCCATTTGATATCTCTTCAGAAAGCAAGACGTAAAACCACGTTTGATTAGGTGGATTCTACTCCTCCAGGAATTTGACATTGAAATCAAGGACAAAAGAGGAGCAGAAAATACCGCAGCAGATCATCTTTCACGCTTAGAAGACCCAGCTTTAGAGGCAACCAGGGACGAGCAAATCAACGAAAAATTTCCAACTGAGTCCCTGGAAATGGTGGAATACAAGGAAGAACCATGGTACGCCGACTATGCTAACTACCTAGCTAGCGGTATAGTCGCAAAAGGATGGCCACATCATCAAAGAAAAAAATTCTTTGCCAATGTGAAACACTACTTTTGGGAAGATCCATATCTTTTCAAAATGTGTGCCGACCAACTCGTCAGACGATGCGTACATGGTAGTGAAGCACGAAGAATTCTCCGCCATTGTCATGAAGGTCCATACGGAGGACATCATGGTGCTGCTAGTACCGCACGAAAGGTATTCGATTCAGGATTTTATTGGCCAACCATTTACAAAGACGCTCAAAGTCTTGTAAAAACATGTGATGCTTGCCAGAGAACAGGTAATATTTCTTCCAAAAACGAAATGCCACAAAATGGCATTCTTGTTTGTGAAATTTTTGATGTGTGGGGACTCGACTTTATGGGACCCTTCCCACCATCGAAAGGAAACAAATATATACTTGTGGCAGTAGATTACTTGTCTAAATGGGCCGAGGCCGAGGCACTTCCAACAAATGATGGAAGAGTCGTGGTAAGATTTCTGAAAAAATTATTCTCTCGTTTTGGCACACCTAAAGCTTTAATAAGTGATAGAGGTACCCATTTTTGCAACCATCAACTTGAAAATTTTTTAACAAGATATGGGGTCTATCACCAGGTTTCAACAGCATATCACCCTCAAACAAACGGACAAGCCGAAGTGACTAATAGAGGTTTAAAACGAATACTCGAAAAAACCGTAGGGTTAAATAAAAAGGAATGGGCTGATAAATTAGATGATGCTTTATGGGCTTTTCGAACTGCTTATAAAACAACAATAGGTATAACCCCGTATAAGCTAGTCTATGGAAAAAGTTGTCATTTGCCAGTAGAAATTGCACACAAAGCCTACTGGGCAATCAAAAATGTAAACTTGGATTTAGAATTTGCTGGTAAAAATCGATTTTGTCAATTAAATGAATTAGACGAGCTTAGGAATTATGCATACTCAAACTCTGAAATTTATAACGAAAGAATGAAAAATTTGCATGACAAACATATTAAACCTAATGAATTTCGGGTAGGGGATCTAGTTCTTTTGTTTAATTCACGACTTCGATTGTTTCCTGGTAAATTAAAGTCTAGGTGGTCAGGACCTTTTTCCATCACCCACATCTTTCCACACGGTGCAGTAGAAATTAAATCTCGAAATGGGCCACCATTTAAGGTCAATGGCCAACGGCTGAAACTTTATCAAGGATTCATTGAGGATGAGGAAGAAGAGATCTCGCTTCAAACGGTGGAAGAATAAAAACATCATGCCTGGTAAGTTACGAACGATTGAGACGACAAAATAAAGCGGTAAGTTTTCTGACCATAGCTCATGGGAAAAAGGGGCACTCACACGCGCACTTAAAAAAAAAAAACTGGCTCGACACGAGGCCGTGTCCGCTGGACACGGGGCCGTGTTCGCGCTGCAGACGGGATAAAACCCCTTTTTCAAAACAGTTTCTTCATTCCACACGCCCCGTTTGCCCACAAAAGCTCTGGTTCCAGGCGATTTTTCGCAAAATTTCGACGTCTCCTATCGATCTAACAACGTCAAGGTATGATTCTATCACTCTTAGTAGTTAGATTAGTTACTTGCGTGTAGTTAAAACACCAAAAATTTGAGGAAAAATCTAGGGTTCTTGAAGTTCATCCGGATCAAACCTCAAATTTTTGTTTAGATCTGTTTGCATTTAGTTAGGTTAGTGTTAAGGGAAGTAAATGCACTTGTATTGTTCATAGATTCACCCGATTTCTTACAAAAACCCCAAACCCTTGTTCTTGAACCGAAAAAGATAAAATTGATAGGGTAAACGGGATATTTTGGGAAAAACGGCACTTAGGGTTTCATTTTCGGGGGAAACCGCACCTATTGGACCAAAAGTTTTCAAGTTTTCGAAACCGGGTCGAAAAATGAGGTTTTTGAGTAACAGACCTCTGGACACGGGGCCGTGTCCGCTGAACACGGGGTCGTGTCCAGGCCGCTGTTTGCAGTTTTGTCCGAAAATATTTCTGTTTCGTGCTAACTTATGGTGTATTCTTTCAGATGGCAAAGTTCACAAGGTTCAATGCAAGTGAGCTCAATGCAAGGGCAAGGTACGAGATTCTTCAAACAAGACCAGAAGAGTACCCAGGAGAGCTTGCACGGACCTGTTAACCTTGGTAAACCAGCTGGACCGATTCAACAACATCGTTACAGGACCACTAGCTGTTGCATTAAACACTAGGCTTCGGTCGGTGCATCAATGCACCATGGAGTTCTACAGTACCTTTAACTTCACTTCAAGGTGTGACCCATTTGACAATGAAGGGGTTGTATTTCGGTGTGGAGGGACAATGTACTTGATCTCTATGGCACAGTTTGGAGCCATAATAGGGCTATACCAAGAAGAGGAATCGGGAAACGAAGAGAATACCGGGGGATTACGAGACTTGGATGAAAATGAAAGACAAGCCGCATGGGCTCAAATCGGTGAAGGAATCTACAACCCTCGTAGCACCAAGAGTACAAAGCTAAGGGATCCACTCTATCGCTACATTCACAGGATTCTCACCTACTCTCTAAACCAACGTCACGACAGTAGCGGCGTTGTAGGGTTGAAAGATTTGGTTGTCCTTCACTGTATCCATAACCGGAAGCCCCTCGATGTTCCATATCTCCTGTTACGAAACATGCATCTCAACCGCCTTGCTCGCGCTCCAACGCCTATCTTCTTTGGAGGATGGGTGTACCGTCTTTTCAAGCATTACACGCGAATTCCAAGGTCCTTTGAAAGAAGCCCATGGTCGGGACGAGTTGATTACCACATTTGTCGAGCCATGAACTTACTTTATGAGGCGGAAGACGGAACGGTGAGCTTCCAAAGGACGCAAGGTTATGCATGGAACCCGCAGGAGGCCCTAGTTCTTCACGCTCCACCTCCCCACTACCAGTATCAACCCCAGGGTGATCCGGGTCAATCCTCCTCACAAGGAGGCGGTTTTCCTAACTTTCAAAGCTTACATGATCTTATGCAGGAAAATCTTATGTGTACCAAGAATGCCTACAACCTCGCCAACAACACATACCACCGGGTAGGAGCTATTGAGCGCAACATCAACGATATACAAGACGATATCGGAAGCATCCGGGAGTATATGGCGGGGCATGGGGATGGAGGTGATGATAGCGATGAGGACATGGAGTAGGAAGTTTGGAGGAGCAAGAACAGGTTGATGGCGAGCCCACAGGTTTAAGTCCCTTTATCTATCGAACAATTGGTGGCCTGCGTGCCAAGTGTTAAACAATTTACTTTTCCTAACTATTTTCTGCATTTCTTTTCTTTTACTTTATGCTTGGAACAATTAACTATGGTAATGTAGGATGTTTGTATTGCTTGGTGTGGTATTAAGTGATGAAACAGGTACAAACCAAGGCTTGGGGGTGCTAAGCCTCAGCACTTATAGGGCCAGGATGGAAAATTCGGGGGAAGAAACCTGTTTTTCAGGCTTTCAGACTGTCCACACGGGGACGTGTCCAGCCAACACACCCCCGTGCTCACCTCCCGTACCTGCTGTTTGGTTACTTTCCTGCAGATTTTTGTCAGACACGGGGTCGTGTCCAGTGGACACGGGGCCGTGTCCAGACTACCAGTAACACAAAATTTTTGCTTTTTAACACCATTTTACACATCTAATCAACCTAAAAATTTATTTTTGGGACACATTGAGGACAATGTGTAATTTAAGTGTGGGGGGGATGCTAAAACCTTGAAATTTTGCAAATCCTAAATACAAGCCATACACAAAACTCTATTGGAACCGCTAATCACCCCAAATTTTTTTCAAAAATTTCATTTTTCTTACTTGTCTAGGTTTAACTCGGGAAATTCAAGTTCTCAAAAAGGTTATATTTTTACGAATTTACAACCGATAGCGTAGTGATAAAAAGAACCAACATAAGAAAATTATGAAAAGGCATGACAAACTTAGTTAAAATTTGATTATATATACTTGATCACATAAAAACCCATTCCCACAAAAGTGAGTTTTGAGCCTTTATTGAGCATACAAATTTACACCTTTAGACTAAATGCTCATTTTTCGTTTCTTGTGTGAATAGCCGCTTGGTTCTTACAACTCTAGAACTTGCCATGACGATACATTCCCGGTCCTTATCAACTTAAACCCGAGTAAGTAAATGATGGAGGCATTAGGATTAACCCTTTTTATTTCTACACCATTATTTTTCTTTTTCTTTTACCACCTACCCAAAAAAATCCCCCTAGTTAACCCCTTTGAGCCTAAACCTTTTCATTTCATCACCCAAACCAAAAACCCTTTTTCCCACCAAAACCCTTTTTATTTTTAACCCTTTTGTTTTAGTAACAAGTTCGGTTTTTCGTAAGTTCGTTCAAAAAAAATGTGTTGATGATGAAGCAAAAAGAAAATAAACAAACAAGTTCATCAAATAACTTTGTTTGAATAAGAGCTTCATCAAAATAAAAAGTTACAAAAATAGAAAGTCTTACGAAAACCTACACTTGTTACGCTTTTCGCCCTTTTTCTACTAACCGCTAACCACTATCTCAACCACCTACCTTTAACCCAAGCCTAACCCTTAACCCACAAAGTCCTCTTGATATTTACAAAGGTATAAAAGTTAAAAAGGAGGAGGATTGATTGCTTGGCAAGCTTATGGTAGGAATAAGTTCCATGCCGCTCTCGAGTGATTCACTAAAAATACACCTTCGGCCGAGTGTGAGTGATTTCTCCCGTGAGGTATGTGAACTAGTATATAAATGGAATTTTAAAAAGGTATGTTATGCCCAAATAAGTAATTTCTCCTATGAAACGTTCTAAATAAATCATCACGAATAGGATTGTAAATAAATAAAAATAAAACCCAAAAAGATCTTGGATTCCCAACACTCTACGACAAGCCAAAAACCTTCTCTTCTACCCATTCCATTTGGGAGTGTAAGCCACATATTAAAGAGTTTTGCTTGAGGACAAGCAAAAGTTGAAGTGTGGGGGTATTTGATGTGTGTAAAATGCAACATATAAATTACATCAAATGAGGCATAAAACTAACCCTTTTTAAGTACTAATGTTGGAAAAAGAGTGTTTTTGTCTTCCTTTTATATTTTCAGGATTAAATGAGCTCAAATTCACAAAAGAAGCAAAAAGACAGCTAAATCTAACATAAATACAAGGAAAGGAACATAAATGGACTGCCCAACCCCTCAACGGCATCTTCCCAAGCAAAATAGAGAAGGCAGAAGACTGAACACGCCCCGTGCTCAGCCAGCACGGGGCCGTGCCCAAGAAGCAGCCGAAAAGACAAACCTATAGAAGCTTCTATTGCCCACCACGGGCCGTGTCCAGCGGACACGGGGGCGTGTCGAAAGTACAGCAAGCGCATTAATTGTAATTGCGAATTACAATTAATGAAGAGAGAGATTGTCAGACAGGCACGGGGCCGTGCCCAGTGGACACGGGGCCGTGCCCAGCCCTCTGTTCAGCCTATAAATAGGAGTGCTTGGTTTCATTTCAACTCATCCCTTGGCACACCACCTCTCTCACACTTCATCCACCACCCACCACCATCACAACACCATCATCCACCACCATCATCCATTGTCCATCGTAGAGTGTGTGAGTTATCTCGGGATCCAAGATTGATCGTAAGAGTTCTTGACAATCAAGGCCATGTTTGCCTAAGTCTCTTACATCACTTGGTGAAGACAAAGTGTCTAGTATAATACTTTTTATTTCTAATCTTTTGCACTTTTTATTTGGTTTTGTATTAATGACTTTAATAACTAGTTACTTATGTTGAATGTGATCTTTCCTTATCGTTTGTCCGTGGTGTCTTGGCATTATTTTACTGTCTATATAAAATAAAGGATTTTCACCATTCATATCTCCACGGTCTATATGGAGGTATGTTGGCTACCTGGTCGGGGGTTAAGGGAACGGTTTGGTAAAGGTCTTGCCATTGTTCAGCGTTTAGAGGTCCTGCAATGGACCTGGGTCAAATTTAGTAGGACCTCCTTTAATGCTTCACGGTATTGGATGGCGGGGGTCCAAACTCTTTGATCCCCTCATAAGTTAACTACTATTAATACTATAACCCGGCTATTTAGGACTGTATCCCTGCTGACTCAGACTACTTAGCCGAGGGTAACGTCACCGCCAAAAGCGGGGCCTACCACAATACTGCATTAATAACTTAATTCATTATCTTCCGATAATCCACCCTTTTAGGATTGTATCCTTGCTGACTCAAACTACTGGGGTGAGGGTAACGTCACCTTCAAAAGAGGGACCTACTACAATAACTAAGATAATCTCTTAATTATGTGCAAAAGTGCGGAAATAATCAAAGGTTATACTAGATACGAGTCGGAACCAAGTGATTCATCTTGTCTATCTGTTTTTCTTTTATGTTTATTTTCAGCATTTTAGTTAGTTTTTATTTTTCTTAGCTTAAAACCTTTTTCTAAACTTTTTATTTTGATTAGACGTTGAGGATAAACCGGTACTAAAAGCTCTTGTGTCCTTGGACGACCTCGGTATCTTACCAACGCTATACTACGCTCACGATGGGTGCACTTGCCCATATGTGTGTTTAGTGTTAGTAAAATATCGTGTTTTATAAATTTAAAACTTGGCTAAAAATAAGTGTTAAAAAGGGCTTAAAGTATTCACCTAATATAAGTAACACTTCACACGCATCATCCGTTCAGGACCGAATTTCACCATTTTAGAGTAGAAATTGAAGAAAAGATGAAGAAACTTAAGTTTTATTATGAAAATACTTGGATTTAGCTTAGATTTAGTGATAAACCCATGGAACCCCTTAGATCTTAGCTAGATCTCCCCAAGAATGACCTCATATGACAGTTTGTACAAACCACCATGATGACATCATCCTTAAGATCTCAGATCTGAGAGATTTCACGGTGAAAAGTGTGATTTCAAAGGTGAATCACGTAAGGGATGAAGTGTAGATCAAGAAAGTAAAAGAATCTAGCTTGAAACGTACCGAAATCGCCAAGAAATGGAGAAAATGTAGTATGCGTGCGTCTGGTCGAACAGGGTTGTCACATCAGGGAATAAAGTGATGTGACAGGCCTATTTATAGTGTGGAAGGGACTTGAGGTAGTTTGGCTTGGATAGGGTGGTGGCCCGTTCGGGTGGTCATCCGATCGGGTGGCAATCCGATCGGGTGGCAATCCGATCGGATTGTCACTCTGGCCAATCCAACCTTGCCGTGTTCCTGGCTTTGATTCGATTTTCATGATAGATTAAGTGTTGCGTATTATTGAGTAACTAGATTATATCATAAACATCAATAGTTTCAAGATTCATAGATTCCGCCAGTGACAAGGCTCCAGTCTCTCGTTCAATCAAGAATCAAGTTCCACGAGTCTAAAGAGTCAAGCACCAAATAGATTTAGACATTCCACATATAGATTTAGGCATTCCAACATAGATTTAGACATTTGAAATATCGATTTTAGGCATTCTAAGCATATAGACATAGACATTCCAAGGAAATAGACATTCCACACATAGATTTAGGCATTTCAAGTATCTATCATAGACTTCCACATAGATTAGGGTTAAAATGACAAATAGACAATCCTCAGGGACTAATCTTGACAAAATCCTAAAGTTTAAGGACGCTGGGCGTTACATTTCTGATTCAAGCTCCCATGTGTATTCTGGTCCTCTTTTGGAGTCCCATTTTACTTTGACCAGAACTAATCTCTTGTGTTTGAGGTTCTTAACTTTTCTGTCTTCAATCTGTAGAGGCCTTTCTACAAATTTTAATTGCTCATTTACCTCTATATCCTTAAGAGGTACTGCCAGTGATTCATCAGCTAAGCATTTCTTAAGATTAGATACATGAAATACATTATGTATTCTTGCCATTTCCTCTGGCAGTTGTAGCTGATAGGCTACAGGTCCTATTCTTCTAATAATCTCAAAAGGTCCAATATACCTGGGGCTTAGCTTTCGCCTTTTGATGAATCTTACCACTCCTTTCCAAGGAGAGACTTTCAATAATACATTGTCACCTTCCTGAAATTCCAATGGCTTTCGTCTGTTATCAGCATAACTCTTTTGTCGATCACGTGCTGCTTTCAATCGTTCCATGACTTGAATGATTTTGTCGGTTGTTTCTTGTACTATCTCAGGTCCGGATAGTTCCTTTTCTCCAATTTCTGCCCAGCAGACTGGGGTTCGGCACTTTCGTCCATACAGTACTTCGAATGGTGCAGCATTGATACTTGTGTGATAACTGTTATTGTAAGAAAATTCGATTAAGGGTAAGTGATCGTCCCAATTACCTCCGAAATCAATTACACAAGCTCTAAGCATGTCCTCCATTGTCTGAATTGTCCTTTTGCTTTGTCCGTCCCTTTGAGGATGATAAGTTGTGCTTAAATTCAACTTGGTTCCCATTGCTTTTTGGAAACTTATCCAAAAATGAGAGGTAAAACGGCTATCCCTATCAGAAACAATTGATAAAGGAATTCCATGTAATGAAACTATTTCATTTACATACAACTTAGCTAACTGTTCCATACTGTAGGTTTCCTTCATTGGTAGGAAATGTGCTGACTTGGTTAGCCTGTCTACAATTACCCAAATTGTATCATTACCTTTCCTTTTTTTGGGTAATTTGGTTACAAAATCCATTGTTATCAATTCTCATTTCCATACTGGCATTTCTAACTGCTGCAATAAACCTGAGGGTTTCTGATGTTCAGCTTTAACTTGTGAACAGGTTAAACACTTAGAAACATAAGATGCTATATCTTTCTTCATTCCTATCCACCAGAAATTCTTTCTTAAATCCTGATACATTTTATCATTTCCAGGATGCATCGTATACTTAGACTTATGAGCCTCTTCTAATATACGGTGGCGTAGGTTTCCTAATTTAGGTATCCACATTCTTTTCTTATGGAATCTCCAAATTCCATCTGTTCCTTGTTCTAATTCCTTAATCATTCCCTTCAACTTTTCAATATCATCCTTGATTACTGATTCTTGTGCTTTTCTAATATGTTCATTTAAATCTATCTGCAGATTTAGTTTAAGTGAACATACTCTTTTTGGCTTTTCATGATATTTTCGACTTAAATCATCAGCTACTACGTTTGCCTTTCCTGCATGGTACTGGATATTACAATCATAATCACTAAGTATCTCCATCCAGCGTCTTTGTCTCATATTCAATTCCTTTTGCCCGAAAACATACCTTAAACTCTTATGGTCGGTGAAAATGGTAAACTTACTACCGTAAAGGTAATGTCTCCAAATCTTCAGGGTAAAAATTATGGCTCCCAACTCTAAATCATGGGTTGAATAATTCTCTTCATGATTCTTAAGTTGTCTCGATGCATAAGCTATAACCTTTTGTCGTTGCATCAACACACACCCATAACCTAACTTAGAAGCGTCACAATAGACTACAAAGTCTTCAGTTCCTTCTGGTAACGCTAATATGGGTGCGTTGGTTAATCTTTGCTTAAGAATTCTAAAGGCTTCTTCCTGTTTTGGTCCCCGTTCAAACTTAACAGATTTACAGGTTAGCTTAGTTAAGGGAATGGTGGCTATATTAGAAAAATCTCGAATAAATCTGCTATAATAACCGGCCAATCCTAAGAAACTTCTAACCTCGGTTGGTGACTCTAGGGTTTTCCATTTGGTAATTGCCTCGATCTTGGTAGGATCCACATGAATTCCTTCATGATTAACTAGAGTTCCAAGAAACTGTACCTGTTCTAACCAAAACTCGCACTTTGAAAACTTAGCATAAAGCTTTTCTTTTCTCAATAAACTTAAAAGTGTGTGCAAATGCTTTGCATATTCTTCTTTGCTCTTAGAGTAAATGAGAATATCATCTATAAAGACAATTAAGAATTTATCCAAATATGGCTTACATATTCGGTTCATCATGTCCATAAATGCAGCTGGGGCATTGATTAAACCAAATGGCATGACAGTAAATTCATAATGGCAATACCTGGTTCTAAAAGCGGTCTTAGGAATGTCCTCTTCCTGTACCTTTAATTGATGATATCCTGATCGTAAATCGATTTTGGAGAAAAATCAAGCTCCTTGCAATTGATCGAACATATCATCAATCCTTGGTAATGGATACCGATTCTTGATCGTGACCTTGTTCAATTCGCGATAGTCAATGCACATACGCATCGATCCGTCCTTCTTTTTGACGAATAAGATCGGTGCTCCCCATGGCGATGAACTTGGCTGTATGAATCCTTTTTCCAACAATTCGTCTAACTGTTTCTTTAGTTCCTGCATTTCGGCGGGTGCCAAACGATAAGGTGCTTTGGAAATTGGTGTTGTTCCTGGTAGCAAGTGGATTCTGAATTCAACTTCTCTGTCTGGAGGTTGCCCTGGTAACTCTTCTGGAAATACATCTGAAAATTGAGATACTACCGGGATATCTTTTAATTCTTTTCCTTTAGTGTTAATAATTATGGAAATCAAATACACTAATGATCCTTTTCTTATATAACTTGTTGTTTTCATCACAGAAATGAATTTTGTGGATCTAGAGGGCTTATCTCCTTTAATTGTGATCTTTTCACCCTTTGATGCATTTACTTGAATTGACCTTTGATCACAAAAAATACTGGCTTTATTGGTTACTAACCAATCCATTCCTAATACAACATCAAATCCTGCCAGATTCATTGGGTAAAGGTTTGCAATAAACTTTTGGTTTAAGAATTCTATTATTGCTCCCTGCAAGATTTCAGAAATCTTAATGGTTTCTCCATTTGCTGTTTCTACTAGACATTCTCGTGGGAGTTTAGTTAATGGTTGATTGAGAAGTTTGCAAAATGAAGTATTAATAAAACTTTGGTTCGCACCAGAGTAAACTTATACTTTAGCAAAAATATCATTAACTAAAAACGTACCGGCTATCACGTCCGGAATCATCTTAGCTTCATCTGCAGTCAGAACAAATGCTCTAGCATTTTTAGTATTCTTGGTGTTTGGGGCTAGAGCTAGTTTTTGGCAGTTTGGTTTGATATGACCTTGTTCTCCACAGTTGTAGCATATCCTGTTGTTAGGCTTTTTCCTGCATTGATCCTCCTTGTGTCCAGATATTTTGCAGATGTCACACCCTGGCTTTTGCGGAAGCGTGGGTTTATTTTGGTGTGACTTCTTAATACCATAGCATAATCATAACATTGCTATATGAATTAAAACACATGATAGTCATCCATTCATTTAGTTTTAAAAGTTACCACAACAACATTGTTTTAAAAGTCGACACATGAAACAAAATACAATCATGACATAATTAAAACATATGTTCATACGACACGACGAAAGACTTGACTAGAAATACGGTTTAAGACTTGTAACCCGTCCAGGCAAGGGTCACACCTCCTCAACCTGGATGACATCATTATTCCCTACGCAGCTTGACGTGATTGCATACCTTGCCAGGCCCATTAATTTCCTGAAATACATGTAGTTTGAAAATTCAACAAAAGTTGAGCGAGTTCATGTAAAGTGAGTATGTATAAACCTTTGTAGTGTGTATGAAAATCCCTGGTATGTAGCAATTAAGGAAAAAGAGATCACCATTGGGTTGCAAAGCCAATGATATGTATGAAGTGATGCAGGAAGACTCAAACCTAGCAATTTTTTGCGTCGGGCTCAAAGTTACCCCATGGTCCGCTCAGTGGACTCAGGAGTTGGGCTCGCTACACCCAAATAGATCTATCACTCATGACCCTCGGTCCTACAACGAGGATTAATGGCCTCAAGTACCACCTACCCACTCACATGATCTAAGTAGTATACCCTCCTTAAGCTAACCATACCATGTATAAAAGTATCTGTAATTACTGTAACATGTATTCCACCCCCGAAGTATAAAAACTGAAAACAGTTAAGAGAAAAGGGGGACACGAAGTCACAGAAGTGCGTATCCTGTAACGTCAATCTCAAACTCGAACTGCTGCGTGACGACCTACACGTACTAATGTCTATTAGACGAATGGGCCGTGCCTTGGCTTAGGGTTTAGTGTTTTGAGTTGCGTTACTTTGATATAATACGTGTTAAAATAATATTAATTATTTTAACTTAACTTTTGTATTTAGGACAAATAGTTAGGCAACTATTTTATAAGTGTATTTCCTTTCCAAGGATGGGGGTATTTATACATGTACACATTGTAATTCCGAGAATATATTTTAAGTCCCACTTGTCTAAAGCATCTTAATTCCAAAATATATATATTTTTCCCAAAAATATTATATTTTACTTCATAAACATTCCAAAATAATATTTACCAAAAATGTACGTATAAGAGTATTTTTCTGAAATACTATATAAGTGACGTCTTAGCGTTTCGTATTACGATAATACTTGCGTCACTCAAATATTTATTTTGTAAGGATTTTGGTATTATTTCTGGAGTCGTAATATCATGGCGTTATAAGTTATATTATTTTTACCCTAAAAATAATATATTTGGTTCACGTAATAAACAATTAATCACACAAGAGTTTTAGTAATAAATATATATTCTAAATATATATTTATCAAATTTTATTTACGAAAATCAACCTCCGGCACTTTAATATTTTTGTAATAAAAATCATGGCGAATTTTATTTCGAAAATAAAGTTAAAAATATATTTGTAAATACTTGTTAGAAAAATATTTCTAAGTGTTGAAATTCTAGAAAATTTTTGCCAGAGTTTCCTTTGTAAATGGAGGCGTCCACGCTTACTAGCGTATCATTTTCTTTTGTAAAACCATTCAATCAATCATCATCCAACAACATACAATTTCTAATCATCAATCTTGACAAAAATAAGCATAAATCATAAGCTTATGAACTTGAAATATTTATAAAGGCAAGTAGTAACTTACTAGCATAATTAGTGAGTCTTGTTACCTTTAAAAATGTGATTAGTTTCTTAAAAACTTTATCTTTAAAGGATTTGAAGATTTACATCTTCTAGTCATGATTTCCAAAAATATTTCTTTGTAAAATTTTCTTGTTACACAAGTGTTTATACACTTGTTTACTTACTAAAAATGTGTTTAGTTCATACAAGATCCAAGTTTTAACAAAAGTAATATTTTTCACTTGGTTCTTTCGAAAAACCACTCATAGATCTTTAGATCTACAAGTTTACAACCCATTTTGATCTTTATTTTTCAAGAAACATGTATGTAATCAAGTTTATAACTTATGTGTGGATGATTTCATCATCCACAACATTTTTAACCTTCACATCTTGCTAGTTCATGTCTTTAAACATGATCTAGCAAGCCTATGTGATGAACCATATCATTCTATCTAACAAACAACATGCATTAAGCATAACAACACAAGATCAACATGATCTCAACATCATTTAACCATACATCTTCTTTAGTTAGTTTAAACTTCAAGGCTTTGATGATGTTCTTTAGAGTTCTTAATATTTTATCATTCTTTCAACTATTAACCACTAAAAATAAGAACAAGATGAAGATTTAAAACACTTACTACTAGCACAAGGCTAGGGGAGAAACAAGGCGAAAAAGTGATGGATAAAATAAAACAAGAGCGGTCCTCGAGCTTCCGAACACACCGAGCTCACTTGTATGATCTCTTACACTCTTGGATGTCCTTAGATTACTTGAAGTGAAACTTTAAAGTGGTGATGGGGGTGCTTGTGATCTTGGCCGAACAAGGAAGAGGAGAAAGAAGAGAGCTTGTTTGTTTGTGTGTTGGTAAAATGGAATGGTTAACTCATGTGTTTATTTATAAACCATCACTCTTCTTTAACCATCATACATAATGTTCCTTTATCCACAACATTTGAATAAAATATTGAAAAGAATCCATGGGGGTGTTGTCCCCATGTAACCGTTGATTAGGGGGGGGGGGGTATGGGGTTGGTTTCTAATTGTTAGCTACAAATTAGTTAGGAAATGAAGTAGTGAAGTTAAAGATTTAAGTGTGTTATAAAATATTTAGTGTGTTGGGGTGTTCGGGGACCCTAACTAGCTCAGAAAAATAAAAACAATGTGTTTGGCAATATTTTTTGTGTTCCGAGTAAAGTCCGGTTGTTCGGTTGGGTGTTGTCCCGTTAAAGTGCTAAATTAATCTATAAAGTGTCCTTTATAATACTTTTAGTGACACATTTAATTCCCAGCACTTTGGAAAGTATCTAGGACTATTTTGCCAAGTTTTTGCACTTTACTAGCTTAGTTAAATGTTGAATTTTGTTTAAAAGTGCAGAATTCTGCATTTAAAGTGTGTTTTAGGCACTTCCCGGCACTATAACTATCACCTAGTGACGTGGTTTTATGGTCCTCACTTCCCTACACTCCCTACTAGTGTAGTATTCTATCTCTGGCTCATACTGGCCTCAAAAACATTATCTGTATAGGTGCTGGCATTGTCAGCATGTTCTCTGGGTTATCCGTTCAGTGTGCTAACTGTGCTTTGTGCATCAAGGTTGTCACTAAAGTTTGTGTGAAATAAATGGAGTGACAGTATGAAAATTGATGCATATGTATGTATGTAACAGAAATCAAAAAACAATTAATCACAGTTGTAATCAAGCACAGTCATTAAGCACAAATTAAGAATTAATTAATTGTACGGATACCTGAAATTTTGAGGGTTGTCACATTCTCCCCCCGTTAGAGAAATTTCGTCCCGAAATTTTAGGCTCTGCTTCTAGTTGCAGGGGTCTTAGGAAATAAATGGGCGTATTTCTCCTTCATGCGATCCTCACATTCCCACGTGAATTCTGGCCCGTGTCTTGCATTCCATCGGACTTTGACGAGCTTGACACTACTCCGTCGTGTCTTGTTAATCTTCCAATCCGTAACCTCAACGAGTTGTTCGGTAAAGTGGAGCGTGTCGTCGATATGAACTTCGTCCGCAGGAATGATCACGGTTCCTTGTGTTGGACTCTTTTTCAAATTTGATACGTGAAATGTATCATGCACGCCATTAAGTTCAGCAGGCAGGTCCAACTTGTATGCTACAAGCCCAATCCTTTGCAGGATTCTGAATGGGCCAATGTAACGCGGATTCAACTTCCCACGCTTCCCGAAGCGTGCCACACCCTTCCAGGGTGAAACCTTTAACAAAACCATATCCCCAACTTGAAACTCCAAAGGTTTCCTCCTTTGATTTGCATAGGCTTTCTGTCTGTCGCGAGCCGCCTCGATGCGCTTTCGAAATTGAAAGATCTTGTCTGTTGTCTCTTGTACTATTTTGGGACCAACAAGCTGTCTATCACCCGCGTCAGCCCAGCATAGTGGCGATCGATACTTGCGTCCATAAAGAGCTTCAAATGGCGCGGCTCCAATACTGGTGTGGTAGCTGTTGTTGTATGAAAATTCGACCAATGGTAAATGATTATCCCAGCTACCACCCAGATCCATTACACATGCTCTCAGCATATCTTCCAATGTCTGAATAGTTCTCTCGCTCTGGCCATCAGTTTGTGGGTGAAATGCAGTGCTTAGATTCAACTGTGAGCCAAAAGCTTCTTGGAAGGACTGCCAAATCCTTGACACGAAGCGTCCATCTTTATCAGAGATAATCGAGAGAGGCACACCATGACGTGCAACAATCTCTCGCATGTATATTTCGGCAAGTTTACTAGTGTTGTCCTTCTCCTTGATTGGTAAGAAGTGAGCAGACTTTGTTAGGCGGTCTACTATTACCCAAATTGTATCATGGCCTCTGGGCGTCTTTGGCAATTTTGTTATGAAGTCCATGGAAATATGTTCCCATTTCCATTTAGGTATTTCAGGTTGCTGTAGAAGACCTGAAGGCTTTTGGTACTCGGCCTTTACCTTGGCGCACGTTAAACATTTGCTAACATATACTGCAACATCGCCCTTCATCCTAGGCCACCAGTAGAAATCCTTGATATCCTGGTACATCTTATCCGCTCCGGGATTAATCGAGTACCGAGATTTATGAGCTTCATCAAAAACAATCTTCCTCAAACCACCAAACAAAGGAACCCAAATTCGTTTCATAAAGCACAAAGTCCCTTCCCCATTTGGTACCAACTGCTTCTCCAACCCACGGAGATACTCTTCCTCAATATTCATTTCTTTCAAAGCTTCTCTCTGCGCGGCACGAATGCGCAACGAGAGGTCTGTCTGGACAATCATTTCCAAAGCCCTAACCCTTATGGGCTTAATCCTTTCCTTTCGGCTCAGGGCATCGGAGACCACATTCGCTTTCCCTGGGTGGTATTTGATCTCGCAATCATAATCATTCAATAGTTCTACCCAGCGCCTTTGCCTCATGTTAAGCTCATTTTGATCGAATATGTGCTGTAGGCTCTTGTGATCAGTGTAGATTGTACATCGCGTACCATACAAATAATGTCGCCAAATCTTCAACGCAAATACCACCGCGCCTAACTCCAAGTCGTGCGTGGTATAATTTCTCTCGTGAACCTTCAACTGGCGTGACGCATATGCTATAACCTTCTGGCACTGCATCAGCACGCAACCCAAACCTTGACGCGAGGTGTCACAATATACCACGAAGTCGTCTGTTCCTTCGGGTAGCGATAAGATCGGTGCGTCACAAAGCTTGTTCTTTAACAACTGAAATGCTTCTTCTTGCTTGTCACCCCAATAAAAGTTCTTGTCTTTCTGTGTGAGCGCGGTCAGAGGTTGAGCAATTTTTGAGAAATCCTCAATGAACCTTCGATAATAACTAGCCCAACCTAAGAACTGTCGAATCTCGGTTGGGGTCTTTGGAGTCTCCCAATTCTTGATTGCCTTGATCTTTGTTGGATCCACATGGATTCCATTTCCATTAACCACATGTCCAAGAAATTGGACTTCACACAGCCAGAACTCGCACTTCGAGAACTTAGCGTATAACTTCTCCTTCTTAAGTAGCTCTAGAATAGCTCTTAAGTGTTGTTCATGCTCGTCCTTTGTCTTCGAATAGATCAGAATGTCATCAATAAACACGATCACAAACTTATCCAAGTACGACTTGCAGACTCTGTTCATTAGATCCATGAAAACTGCCGGTGCGTTTGTCAACCCAAACGGCATAACCAGGAACTCGTAATGTCCATAACGAGTCCTAAAGGCCGTCTTCGGGATACTTTCCTCTTGTATCCTTAACTGATGATATCATGATCGAAGGTCGATCTTTGAATAAAAGCTCGAACCTTGCAACTGATCGAACAGGTCATCAATCCTTGGCAAGGGATACCTGTTCTTGATAGTCAACTTATTAAGCTCGTGGTAGTCTATACACATACGAAAACTACCATCCTTCTTTTTGACGAACAGAACTGGAGCTCCCCAAGGCGAGAAGCTTGGTCTGATGAATCCTTTGTCTAACAGCTCCTGGAGTTGCGTTGACAACTCCTGCATCTCTGAAGGCGCAAATCTATAGGGTGCCTTGGCTACAGGCGCGGCGCCTGGAACCAAGTCAATGTGGAACTCGACTTGTCGCTGTGGCGGCAATCCTGGCAAGTCTTCTGGAAAGACTTCAGGATATTCTTTTACGAATGGAATGTCTTCAATCTTTGGCTCAGTAGTTTCTTTATCCATGATGTGTGCCAAGAATGCAACACATCCCTTCTGTAGACACTTTCTAGCTTTCAGACAGGTAATAATCCTCAGAGGTGTATTACGCTTCTCTCCGTGCACTACGATCGTTTCTTCATCCGTCATAGGGATGCGGATGGTCTTCTCATGACAAACGATCTCGGCTTTGTTGCTCGACAAACAATCCATCCCTACTACCACGTCGAAGCTTCCCAACTCGACTGGCAGTAAATCTATCATAAATTCGTGTCCTCCCAGTTCTATCACGCATCCTCTGATGACTTCACCCGTTTTGACTAGTTTCCCATTCGCCAATTCAATCGAGTACGGAACGTCTAACTTACTTGCAGTTAATCCAAGTATATTCTTAAATTCTAACGATACGAAACTGTAATCGGCACCAGTATCAAATAGAACAGATGCAAAGCGTTGGTTTATCGGGAACGTACCAGTGACAACGTTTGGATCCTGGCGTGCTTCCCATGCGCCAATGTTAAAGACTCTTCCCCGTGCTTGGTTCAGTTTTGGGCATTCCCTCTTAAAGTGCCCAATATCTCCACAGTTGAAACAGCCCGGTCCTCGACCATTTCCATTCCCATTTCCACCTTGAATGTTGTTTTGGTTGTGATTTCCACTCCCAGCTTGGTTCGCAAAGTTTCCACGGTTCCCATTTCCGCCATTTCCTTCTTGTTGGCGGTTTCCATTACCATTCCCATAACCTCGATTACCACCACGCCCAGTACTAGTTCCGACCCAACACGTATCCTTCGAGTGGCCGTTCTTCCCACATGACTCGCATTTTCTCAATCCGCACTGGCCAGAATGATGGCGCTGGCATGTATCACACCTGGGCAGAGTGCCCATGTAGCCTTTTCCTCTGCTTTCAACACCGGTTTTGGCCCTAGCCGGTGTGCTCGACTCACCCTTCTTGCTCACACTTGTGGTACCTTGTTTGAAGTTGGAAAATTTCCGTTTGTTTTCACCAGACGACTCAACATGTGTTTCCTTTTTCTTGGGTTCAGAAATTGAGAACTTGTTCAACCTAACGGCCTCCTGAGGTCGATGGCTTCCGTGATCGTTGCAGGCTTGGACGTGGTAACCATACTCAGAATTTGGGGTGCCAACCCCCAGATGAAGCGCTCGACACGTTTAAACTCGGGCGTGACCATATACGGCACTACATGAGATAAATCATGAAACCTCTGAACATATTCTGCAATCTTAGGACCATCCATTCTTAGATGCCAGAACTCAGTCTCTAACTTCTGTATTTCAGCTCGCGAGCAGTACTTCTTCCTCATTAGCTCTTTTAGCTCAGCCCATGTTAGCGCGTATGCTGCCGCTTCCCCTAAAGTTTGCACTTGCAGATTCCACCACGATAGGGCACCATCCAGAAACAGCCCTGAGATGTAGGTCACTTGTTGCTCGGGAGCGCATTTGCTCATTCTTAGGACAGAATCTGTCTTCTCAGCCCACCTAACAAACACAACAGCACCTCCAGTGCCGTTGAAATTCACGGGCTTACAGTCGAGGAATTACTTGTAGGTGCACCCTGCACATATGTTAGAATTTGCAAATGGTATCAGCGGACGTGCTAGAAATATCCAAATGTATCGTAATATGTCTCAAGCGACTTGATATTACCATTGGGTGGATTATTATTGCCGTTGTTGTTGTTGTTATTCGAAGTGTTCCTGCTTGTCTCTGTTTGGGAGGACGCGTACTGTGCTATTGCTGCGGAAATTATCCCATGGAGTTCCGCCTCGTTAGTAGGCATGCGTACATCGCGTCTTGGAGGTATCTTCTAGAAGATGATCATGTTGGTCAGGTCATAGTAAGTATAATAAATATACATATACAGTAACATCCATCAACACATAACATCTCATGTTATAAATTAAAACATATAACTCAACAAAGCATGTAGTGAGAACGTTGCCATTGAGCTTTTCATTAATCACGACCATGATATTGTTTTTACAAGTTTTATAGTACATCATACATCCAAATGATATCAATGGGTCACATCACCCTCAAAAATACAAGTTAAACTACAACTATCATATACAAAAAGTGTGATCTCTCAAAAGTTCTTCATGTGCTGGCTCAATCGCGACTTTCTCACCAAAATAACCGACCTGCATCAAACCAAAAATGTGTATGCTGATGGCGGAGGAGGAGGAGGAAAATGGGAGAAAAGCAAGCGATGCATGTGTAACCAGTCCTCCTCTAAGGCACGAAAGGCGCGCAGCAAATATGCAATCTGCTGCTCAGATGTCAAGAAACGAACGTCTGAATCAGGGGAAAGTGGACGGGGAGTGTGTGGTGCTGCAAATGGGGTCTAACAGTGGCAAAACGGATGTGGAGCTCTCTCCAAATCCTGAATACGACGGCTCAGCGCGTCCTGCTGTAGCTGCAGCGACGCAAGTATATCCTCCGTAGTGTGCCCCACATGAAATGGGTGGTACGGGTTAGACAATGGCATAACAGGGGGCGTAGTCCACAAAAATGGCTCGCTCGATGGTATGAAAGATGGTGCAGTAGGTGGTGCAACAGGTGGTGTAGTATGAGGGATCTGTGACATAAACGGAAAAGATGATGACAGTACGTGTGGAACAGAAACAGGCGGCTACCTCAATGAACCCTCTCCAGGACGAGGTGGCGGTATATCCTGGAGGAATGTGATGGGGAGATCAGTGCGATGGACGTCAGTGGTGTGTGGGTGAAAAAGTGGGATATCAGTGGGTGCAGAAATAGGTGCTATGGGAGGAGTGACAGGTATCACAAAATGTGGGTAATCATCATCGTCGATCCACCCGTTGAGGGTGTCGGCGTATCGAGGGTCAATGTGTGTGGCGAACGGTGCATGATCAGCATGCACAGGGGCTGGATCAGGTACTACAGGTGCAACAATGGGTGCATCAACAACAGGATCATCCACCACTGGTGTAACAACAATGGGAAGGTCAGCAATGGGTATGTCATCAACAAGAGGTGCAATGGCCGGTGCACCCATATCTAGCAGTGCAACGGCTGGGGCCTCAACAAGAATAGGGCCATGGTCAACAACGGGCTCTGGTGCTACAACGAGCGCAGGGTCGTCAAGGTCCATATCAAAATCAGCAGGAATGTCAAACAATGGATCAATGGGAGCTACTGGCGCCTCTAAAGGCTGGTCCATATGAATAAACTCGATATCAAGATCAGGATCGAAACCAGGGGAAAAACTGGATCGAGGTTGTCATCGATATCATGGTCAAACTCAAACTCGTGTAACGGACCTGGTGCAGCTGACATCGCCATGTCGGGATCGGCGTCAGGAGAGTGATGCTGCACACCCTGGTCGTGCAAGGACGCAGATGCCACAGACTCCAATGAGTCTGGAACAGGTGAACCAACGGGAGCCTCCTCTACAGGGGCCTCAGCAATAGGAAGGATATCATCAACATCGATTGGCGCCCCACCCTCATAGTCGCCCTCAGGGGGACCCTCCTCGAACAGATCAACGTCGTCATCAGATACGACAGCGAGTGGCATATCTAACACCGGGAAAACAGCAAGCGGAATGGGAGCAGGGATCACCGCAAGAGGTAGATCCCCAGCAGGAATGCCATCAGTAGGCTCAACTCCGATGTCTGGCAGCGCGAACGGCTGAAAATCATCATCATCTGTACTCGTGGTGTCGGACGTGTAGACATCTCCCTCTGATCTCTTCATCTGACACAACTGCCATGGGGTCCACTGTGTCCGATACTCCTGTGTCGGAAGAAGAAACCATGGTGTCTGTAGCACAACCACATATGTGCACATATATCAATCATGATGTCAAATAAACATGTAAGTCACAATAATGCAAGTAAGCAATCCTCCTAGTCTTCCCAGACTACCCTCCCAGCCTCTCAGACTGAACTTCCTAGCCTCTCAGACTAACTCCCTGGTCTCTAAGACCAACCTCCTAGTCTCTAAGACTAAATCCCTGGTCTCTAAGACCAATCCTCCTAGTCTCTAAGACTAATTCCCTGGTCTCTAAGACCAATCCTCCCAGTCTCTAAGACTAATTATCCCCAGCCTCTAAGGCTAATCCACCCTCAGTCTCTAAGACTGAACTCCCTCAGTCTCTCAGACCGAAATATAATTTTTGAAAAGTGTATTTGTGCCTTTTTATTTGTAAAAATGTTTTGTACCCTGGATCTGAATGTTTAGTGTATGCAATGTAAAAATGTTTTCGTGAGAGCCCTAGTAATCATAGTCTAGACTCGAGAGAGAATCCTAGTTCGCTATGATCGAGGCTCTGATACTAAGCTGTCACACCCTGGCTTTTGCAGAAGCGTGGGTTTATTTTGGTGTGACTTCTTAATACCATAGCATAATCATAACATTGCTATATGAATTAAAACACATGATAGTCATCCATTCATTTAGTTTTAAAAGTTACCACAACAACATTGTTTTAAAAGTCGACACATGAAACAAAATACAATCATGACATAATTAAAACATATGTTCATACGACACGACGAAAGACTTGACTAGAAATACGGTGTAAGACTTGTAACACGTCCAGGCAAGGGTCACACCTCCTAAACCTGGATGACATCATTATTCCCTACGCAGCTTGACGTGATTGCATACCTTGCCAGACCCATTAATTTCCTGAAATACATGTAGTTTGAAAAATCAACAAAAGTTGAGCGAGTTCATGTAAAGTGAGTATGTATAAACCTTTGTAGTGTGTATGAAAATCCCTGGTATGTAGCAATTAAGGAAAAAGAGATCACCATTGGGTTGCAAAGCCAATGATATGTGTGAAGTGATGCAGGAAGACTCAAACCTAGCAGATTTTTGCGTCGGGCTCAAAGTTACCCCATGGTCCGCTCAGTGGACTCAGGAGTTGGGCTCGCTACACCCAAATAGATCTATCACTCATGACCCTCGGTCCTACAACGAGGATTAATGGCCTCAAGTACCACCTACCCACTCACATAATCTAAGTAGTATACCCTCCTTAAGCTAACCATACCATGTATAATAGTATCTGTAATTACTGTAACATGTATTCCACCCCCGAAGTATAAAAACTGAAAACAATTAAGAGAAAAGGGGGACATGAACTCACAGAAGTGCGTATCCTGTAACGTCAATCTCAAACTCGAACTGCTGCGTGACGACCTACACGTACTAATGTCTATTAGACGAATGGGCCGTGCCTTGGCTTAGGGTTTAGTGTTTTGAGTTGCGTTACTTTGATATAATACTTGTTAAAATAATATTAATTATTTTAACTTAACTTTTGTATTTAGGAAAAATAGTTAGGCAACTATTTTATAAGTGTATTTCCTTTCCAAGGATGGGGGTATTTATACATGTACACATTGTAATTCCGAGAATATATTTTAAGTCCCACTTGTCTAAATCATCTTAATTCCAAAATATATATTTTTCCCAAAAATATTATATTTTACTTCATAAACATTCCAAAATAATATTTTACCAAAAATGTACGTATAAGAGTATTTTTCTGAAATACTAATAAGTGACGTCTTAGCGTTTCGTATAACGATAATACTTGCGTAACTCAAATATTTATTTTGTAAGGATTTTGGTATTATTTCTGGAGTTGTAATATCATGGCGTTATAAGTTATATTATTTTTACCCTAAAAATAATATATTTGGTTCACGTAATAAACAATTAATCACACAAGAGTTTTAGTAATAAATATATATTTATAAATTTTATTTACGAAAATCAACCTCCGGCACTTTAATATTTTTGTAATAAAAATCATGGCGAAGTTTATTTCGAAAATAAAGTTAAAAATATATTTGTAAATAATTGTTAGAAAAATATTTCTACGTGTTGAAATTCTAGAAAAATTTTGCCAGAGTTTCCTTTGTAAATGGAGGCGTCCATGCTTACTAGCGTATCATTTTCTTTTGTAAAACCATTCAATCAATCATCATCCAACAACATACAATTTCTAATCATCAATCTTGACAAAAATAAGCATAAATCATAAGCTTATGAACTTGAAATATTTATAAAGGCAAGTAGTAACTTACTAGCATAATTAGTGAGTCTTGTTACCTTTAAAAATGTGATTAGTTTCTTAAAAACATTATCTTTAAAGGATTTGAAGATTTACATCTTCTAGTCATGATTTCCAAAAATATTTCTTTGTAAAATTTTCTTGTTACACAAGTGTTTATACACTTGTTTACTTACTAAAAATGTGTTTAGTTCATACAAGATCCAAGTTTTAACAAAAGTAATATTTTTCACTTGGTTCTTTCGAAAAACCACTCATAGATCTTTAGATCTACAAGTTTACAACCCATTTTGATCTTTATTTTTCAAGAAACATGTATGTAATCAAGTTTATAACTTATGTGTGGATGATTTCATCATCCACAACATTTTTAACCTTCACATCTTGCTAGTTCATGTCTTTAAACATGATCTAGCAAGCCTATGTGATGAACCATATCATTCTATCTAACAAACAACATGGATTAAGCATAACAACACAAGATCAACATGATCTCAACATCATTTAACCATACATCTTCTTTATTTAGTTTAAACTTCAAGACTTTGATGATGTTCTTTAGAGTTCTTAATATTTTATCATTCTTTCAACTATTAACCACTAAAAATAAGAACAAGATGAAGATTTAAAACACTTACTACTAGCACAAGGCTAGGGGAGAAACAAGGCGAAAAAGTGATGGATAAAATAAAACAAGAGCGGTTCTCGAGCTTCCGAACACACCGAGCTCACTTGTATGATCTCTTACACTCTTGGATGTCCTTAGATTACTTGAAATGAAACTTGAAAGTGGTGATGGGGGTGCTTGTGATCTCGGCCGAACAAGGAAGAGGAGAAAGAAGAGAGCTTGTTTGTTTGTGTGTTGGTAAAATGGAATGGTTAACTCATGTGTTTATTTATAAACCATCACTCTTCTTTAACCATCATACATAATGTTCCTTTATCCACAACATTTGAATAAAATATTGAAAAGAATCCATGGAGGTGTTGTCCCCATGTAACCGTTGATTAGGGGGGGGGGGTATGGGGTTGGTTTCTAATTGTTAGCTACAAATTAGTTAGGAGATGAAGTAGTGAAGTTAAAGATTTAAGTGTGTTATAAAATATTTAGTGTGTTGGGGTGTTCGGGGACCCTAACTAGCTCAGAAAAATAAAAACAATGTGTTTGGCAATATTTTTTGTGTTCCGGGTAAAGTCCGGTTGTTCGGTTGGGTGTTGTCCCGTTAAAGTGCTAAATTAATCTATAAAGTGTCCTTTATAATACTTTTAGTGACACATTTAATTCCCAGCACTTTGGAAAGTATCTAGGACTATTTTGCCAAGTTTTTGCACTTTACTAGCTTAGTTAAATGTTGAATTTTGTTTAAAAGTGCAGAATTCTGCATTTAAAGTGTGTTTTAGGCACTTCCCGGCACTATAACTATCACCTAGTGACGCGGTTTTATGGTCCTCACTTCCCTACACTCCCTACTAGTGTAGTATTCTATCTTTGGCTCATACTGGCCTCAAAAACATTGTCTGTATAGGTGCTGGCATTGTCAGCATGTTCTCTGGATTATCCGCTCAGTGTGCTAACTGTGCTTTGTGCATCAAGGTTGTCACTAAAGTTTGTGTGAAATAAATGGAGTGACAGTATGAAAAGTGATGCATATGTATGTATGTAACAGAAATCAGAAAGCAGTTAATCACAGTTGTAATCAAGCACAGTCATTAAGCATAAATTAAGAATTAATTAATTGTACGGATACCTGAAATTTTGAGGGTTGTCACAGCAGAAGTTACAGTATATGGAGCATCTTCCAGAATGCTTCCTTTTGCAATACTTGCAATAAGGTGCAGAGGTAGAACCTACATTTTTCCCACGGTTGGAATTTCCAGAACGAAATTTTTGGGTAAGTTTCTGAGCTAAGGTTCTCCTCTGATCTTCTTCTCGTATATGCACTAATTCATCTGTCAAGGTGTTTGCTAGCTCTACAGCTTCTTCTATGGTTTGAGGTCTAGCTGCCTTGACTACATGCCTTATCTCACTGATTAATCCCTAGATATAGCGGGAGATTAATACTGGTTCGGGTGATGCAAGGGTTGGCACTATTCTAGCATATTCAAAGAATAATGTAGTACACCCCTTACTATCCACTCTAGTCATCCTAAGGTTTAGGAACTTATTTGCTATCTGTTCTTTTTCATTGGGAGGGCATAATTTTCTTTCCACCATGTTTTTAAGTTCCTCCCATTCCATATTGTAAACCCTGTCACTTCCCCTAGACTGAAGGATAGTGTTCCACCATTCTAAAGCTGAGTTCTTAAACAGATTGGAAGCAAACATTATCTTATCCTCTTTCGCACACTTGCTTATTTTTATGACAGCCTCAGTCTTTTCTATCCAGCGTAGAGCTGCAACGGCCCCTTCATTGCCCGAGAATTCCATTGGTTTACAAGACCAGAATTCTTTATAAGAACAACCATAAGACATGGTTCTTCTTCTTTTGGGAATGGGCACTTGAAGTATGGGTCCATTGTTTACGCTGTGTTCAGGTTCAGTGGGTCGTTTACTATCACGGTTACTTTTATTATATGCTTCCTTAATTGTTTTGATAATATATGGCATCGCATCTATTATCCCTTGTGCCACTATGTGTTGGATGGCACTGTTATCCACTTGGTTGCCATTATTATTGTTGTTCGGGTTATCGTTATCCGGGTTATTGTTACTCTGGTTTTCCTGGTTCACTTCGTTGTCCATCTGAATTTTAAACATTTGCCACTTATTAATATCACAAGATAGTATTTAATACAACCAATCACACAACAAGCATATTGATAAAAAATGTCGAACATTGCGACTTACTCTTTCTTATATATTATGCATCTAATATAAACTGGAACTGGAATCTAAAATTACAATACTAATATGCATCACTAACCATAAAGTGGTCTATACTACGATAGATATATTATCATTATATATATATATATATATTCATACACACATATTATATATATATATATATATATATTTTTATTATTATATTATTATTACTATCACCATCACTAATATGGGTTCATCCAGAACTCCATATTACGCTTGTCGTATTTCCAGACGAGTCGTTCTCCGATTTGCCTCATTCTGTCACTTTTTTTCTAAAATCTCCTCACCGAAAGTTCGGAGTTCTTGTACATTTTCTGCACTCATTGGGGGTGCAGGTGCTGGTACTGGATCTGGGTACTGTGGCATGGGTTCTTCCTGAGGATATGGATTCTCTAGGATTTCCCTAATGTATTCATCATTATCATAATAGGGATCTAGTGGGTCTAGACCTGGGTAAGCAACTAGGTTTGGCATGGGTTCTTCTGATATTGGGTAACGTTGCTGATAATCCCTATGATCATCGAACCACGGGTCATAGTCTGGGTCTAAGGGATTGGGTGCTGGTATTCTAGGTATCTCAGTTGGGTCAAAGGCTAGTGCTGGGATTTGGTTTTTCCGGGTTATTTTCAATCTCCATTGGTTGTGTGGGAAACAAGGGTAATGGTTGAGGGGCTATGAGTTGCTCCAGGTTTTGGTCGGCAGCTGTGGTTGCTAAGATATGGAAATTTGCTAGACTCCTATTAAGCATATCTTGGGTGTGAGCATCTGTTTCTCTCTTAGCGGCTGCTAGAACTCGCTGTTGGTGTAACTTTTTCATCCTCTTCCTACGTTCGTGTGCTCCCCTACTGAACCATCCTCTCTTTTTAGGAGGGAATGGCTCTTCAGACTGAGCCTTGAACACGAATATCCCATCTTCATTGTCAGCTGAATACCCTGAGAGGGTAGGCTATGAAGAGGTACCTTCGTTTTGAGGTAAGCTAGACAACTGACGATAGGCGTCAGAGGGTCCTTGGTCGCTCATACTGTAAACTAACAAATAGTCAAATAACACACAACAATAAAATACAGATATGCACGTATTTCCGTAATAAATTTCCTAACATATAATATTTTGGTGTCAGCAAAACACTTATGTGGCTGAATCAGTGGCTTAGCTCTGATACCACCTTCTGTCGCAACCCACGCTCCCTATCTGTCCCGGGAGCGGGCGGCTGCGAGACCAGTTTTGGTGGTATCGGTGTTTATCAATTTGGCAGCGGAAATTACATCAGGACCGTAGTTAGGAAATATTTTATCATAGTAAAACACCACATTTTATATAAATAAATATATTGGGATAAAACCTAAGTTTTCATTACAAACTGATTTATAGGGATAAACCCCATTTTATTGAAATAAAATATCTTCTTTTATTTAGGTAACTTTTATAGCCACTTTTCCAAGCCTTCAGTGATGTCCAGCTGGCTTCTAGTTGGTTTTCACATTTTGTTACCTGAAACGCGTTTAAAAACATTTTGTCAGTGGGAAATACTGGTGAGTGAATCCCAGTTTAATCAAGAAGAGTTTTATCAATTCACAGTATTGAGAGCGATTACAATGTTTACATCTACACAATTACTCATTCAGTATTTTCAATCATGACTGGTGGGTCATATTACCCATTGGCTAACTCTTTGTCCAATGGTAATTAGTTCCACATTTTGTACACAAAACCCCAATATACCAGCAGTAATTGAAGAATTACAAAGACTCAGTCACTGCTAATCACATTGTAAATTATTTAAGGTTTTGTAAAAACAGTTTACAAAAAGGAGATTACTCACAAAAAGGTTTACACAAAAAGAGGATTACTCACATTGCTGTCTTAGGGTTTTCCTTAAGAATTTCCTGGTGATTATCTATAATTTACACAAATGTACACGCGTTAGTATAATAACCCAATATTTACATTAGCAAAACCCTCCTCGAGACGGTATTCCAACGACTACGTCGGGCAGAACCACGACTTCCGTTACGGTACCCTGGATCAATCGGGCAGCATATCTAATACTTAACCGGGGTTATAATACTTACAACGGGGCAGAGCTTCGTTATTTAGGGGGGTATTTTGCCCGAGTATAATGTACATTACGTAGAAATTTGAGAGAGAGATCGAGAGATGAACGAGTTGAAACTGAGGCTGATGGCCTCAATTTATAGTGACTTTTCGACTTTCCTCGCGGCCCGCGACGTAGGCTAGGTAGGCCCTAGCCTGGCCCAGTCATCGAACTAGCTTCGCCACACGTCCGACACGTGGCAGCACCGGGCTGCGCCTCATGTCTCTTCGCTCGCGCCCCGCGTAGACCAAGGAGGGGTCTTACGCGACCCGTGACAGCCCTAAAAATTTGATTTTTAATTTTTAATTTAATGAAATAAAGGTATTTGGGGCCCGTTTTCGTATTCGGGGTGTATTTTAAGACGTATTGGGACATTCTATTTATATTAGGGGTGTCAGAAAAAATATTATTTAGGAGGATTGTTATATACTACTCACAGTGTAGTAACAAGTTATGTATACAAAACCCCAAAAAGAGAGAAGCGGCATTTGAGAAAGGCTGTCGTGTGGCCATGGTAAAGATAGGGTAACAGGCGGTAGTGGTACTTTTCTGTCACTGGCAGCTTGACATGTAGAATCAGTCGTAATATATGTTGTTAATGTTTCTATAGTTGATACAAGAACATATCGTGTGCTGATTTAGTTTCGTTCATGCGTTATGTCGTCAACTCAGCACATCACAGAGTACGCAAGAGATTGGGTCGGGCAATGGGATATTCATTTAGTACGGGTTGAGATATGCCAACACAAGTTGGATTGACCCGTAAACACTTTTATATTATTTTTAAAATCTGTTTATAGATAACTACTTCAATAATTATTTTTTTGAAAACAGTCAGTGCGCTAATCGAGGAGGTTTTTGTGTTGCGGATCTACCGGTTGGAGGGTGCAAGAGGTATAATCAATAACCGGAGATATTTGCGGACATAATACTTCACAAGACGAACACAAAAGTTTATACCTGCATCACCAGATCAAATTCAGTCACTTCTGCAGCATATGTGTCCTTATTTTCATTTTTCACAGCAACCTGTAAGTAACAGAATAGTTATGTACTTATGTGTGTTTGTTTTATAACTTTTCATTCCTGGATTATTCATCAACCATATAGGCATAGAACTGCATTGGCAATAGAGGTGGGCATAAAAATCGGTTTGGGAAAAAACCCGATTCGGGTTTTAAAAAGAAACGGAATTTTATAAACCGGTTTCAACCCAGCCCGAAACCACCGGTTTCCCCATCACGCATCGAAACCAATTTAAAAAGAAATAGTTTTTTACAGTTTAAATAAAACCGGTTCTTATAAGTTTTAAGTGATTTTTTTAGTAAATTGTTTGTTTTAATCCAAAAAATGTATATATGTAAAAAGTTCGGTTTTTTTATAACAGGTTTGAAGCCCGACCCAAACCGATCCGTATCAATTAGGATCTTAAGCGATCAAACTGGTTTAAAACCAACCCTGTTTAAAAAACGATCTTTTTATCAACAAAAAACCGTTTCCGTTAAAAAACTGGTTCGGTTTGAAAAAAAAAAACAATTTGTATCTAATTGGCTTATTTGGCGTTAAGAAAAAGAGACTAGAATACCTCCTGCAGGGATTGTGTGCTGCTTTCAGAAAGCAAGAATACAGGAACATCATAAAGCCCCCACACAATACCAGATCCCTACACACATATAGACGTATTAATAATAATGATACAGAAACGTAAATGCAGATGATAATATGTGACAAAACCTTAACACAATATTAACAATATATGATCAAGTGTTTGGATTGAAGGAGTAGCCTTTGACTCACTACAGTTACAAATTTACAAGTTTTCAGTCAATCTACACATTTTGTAGTGGCTATTTTAGCTTCTAAAGAGCATGTTATGGTGTTCCATATTAAAATTGTTAAGGTGTAAGAAATTAGATAAGAACATTGAGAAGAATATTAGTTTGTTCGAGAGCATTGTTTTGATCATTTAGCATTTTTCATTCTGAGCCGAGCTAGCTCGTTTTGTAATCGAGCCGAGCTCGGGCTATGATGGCTCCACTTTGTGGCTCATATGTATGTGTGTGCACTTATATTCATATTTTTAGAAAAGTGTTATTTTTTTACTTTTGTTTTTTTTATATCAAAATAGTAAAAAAAAAAACCTTAATAAATTAAAAAAAATTAACAAGCCGGCTCGATTGGGCACGAAATTTTATGAGCCAAGCTCAAGCTCAACTTTTCGGCTCGAAAAACTAATCAAGTCGAGCTGGTTTCTTTAAGTTCAAGCTCGAGCCTAGCCTGGCTCGGCTCGATTACAGCCCTATAATCTATACGGGCGTTTGGAAGTGTGTTTTGAAAGTGGTTATGTGATATTATTATACATTGAGAAATCAGATAATCAACTCAATAAAACGTGTTGCATGAATTAATGTTTGGATGTGCTTTTGCTGTCTGAAGTTGTAATAACTAGATGATTAATTGTTTGATATATTTTATGATAAGAAACCAATGAACAAAATAACTATAAAGAAGACATTCTTATATATTACCAAAGTATTTAAATATATATATTTTTTAAGTCATCCTTATATTCAGGTAGAACACTCTCTGTCAAGCACTTAAACATGTTTTTATTTATATGATCCATTTCAATTTATTCACAAGGAAAACTGAACTGTATTGAATTCTTAAAAAGGCGACTTCCCAAATATTATCAACATTCAGAGGCAAATGTCTGAACCATTCAGACATCTGCTCGTGAAACAAACAGTCTGAACCATTAAATGCTGAACCAGTAAGAGGTCTTAACCATTAAGAGCCTCATTAAGAGGTAAACAAACAACCCCTAAGCTAAGATAACTGCATAAATTCCAATCGCAAAATCTTATACCCTATAATATGGGTTAAGTTATTCTACAAAGACTCCTAATTGTAAGAAGTGTAAGAAAGATTTATAGAGTGACAAGTGTCCAATAACCTAAAATCTAAACCCACTACATCACCACCCAAAACCTAAACACCCACCCCCACCTCATCCCACCACCACCCAAAAACCTAACCCCCCCCCCCCCCCCCCCCCCCACAAAACCTAAAAAAACCTAACCCCCCAAAAACCTAAAAAATCGGGGGTTAGGTTTTTGGGTGGTGGTGGGTGTTTAGGTTTTTTTTTGGTAGTGGGTTTTTTTTAGAAGTCTTTATACCCTTCTTACAATTAGTAGCCTTTGTATTTCATCCTAATCCCTATAATATTAATAATTAGAATTCAGATGGTAAAGTCCCAACAAGATATTTCGTAATTCCAATCATACAAACATATCATGAATAAGAAAACTAACCTAAGTACTATACAATATATCACGAAACGACTGATAAACTAACGATAAACGAGTATCCTATTGTAAATCGCCACCCCCGCCGCATCGCGCGGGTAGAGGACTAGTATATATATATATATATATATATATAGGGTTAGGATTTAGAGAAAACGGTAACGATAAACGAGTATCCTATTGTAAATCGCCACCCCGCCGCATCGCGCGGGTAGAGGACTAGTATATATATATAGGGTTAGGATTTAGAGAAAACGGTAGAAAGTGTGAGAATGGTTAGAACGCTTATTGATCGTCCGATCAAAACAATCTATGGATAAGATTGGCGCGGTGACATTATAGTAAATATCATCAATTTTATTACGTGGACGCGCGTCATTAAGGGTAAAAAAGTAAAAAACCATTCCTCACATAAAACGCCATTGAAAAATAAAACGCCAATTTTATCACTGCGTACTTTTTTCTGTGTTTTTATTTAAGCTCCCTAGCTACAAAAAAAACCATAAAATATGAAACCCCATTATATATAACGCCAAAGCTTACATCCAGATAAATGTTAATTACATTTTTTGTTATAAAACTAACATCCCGCCTAAACTACGCGCCAAAAAAAATCTATAAATAGAAACGCCTCACCACCTTCCGTTTATCACACCAAAAAATACAAAAAACACACAGTGGTTGCTAAAAAAATTTACAACTCAATGTAAAACGCCAAAAAATACAACGACAGCAAACATCTTTTCTTTGATCCTCAGTAATGTTCTGCATGAAGCTTCCTTTAATGATTTGTTACGTGAGTGTAGTAAGATTTTGCTGCATGAGTTGGACAAAATTGAAAAAAAAGGGACTGATGACACCCATATGTCATACTGTCATCTTTGTTCCTGAAGAAGGTTTGGATGATAAGAAGAGACCTATATCAGTGTAAATGCTACTTTGGCCTCAATGAATATAATGAAGACCACAGGCAGATAGCATCCACCCACAGGGGGTCGCTCTATGTCTCCAGCATCCACAAAGACACTTCATCACATGAACAAAGAAAATAAACAACGCCAAACCCAAAACGCAATTTTTTTGTCACATTTCTTATAGTTTCAAAAGAAAAAAGAGACTGATGACACTGAAGATTTAAAATCATAAATTGCTTCTACTTTGTTTTTTTTTTTTTTCTTTATCTATTGTTTGTTTTGTAATGTCAGTTAATAAACAACAAAATAATATTAATGCTATAATGAAAAATATAATAAAACGCCAAAATTAGCAAATACGTGTAAAACGCCATAATGCCATAAAAACGCCCCCAAAAAACTACCAAACTATAATAAAATTAATTTGAACAACTAATATTATAAAAAAAGCGTGAAACAATGTGCAAAGAATATAAAACAAAAGAAGTCCAATAGTTATCTAACCGCCATTGGAAAACAAAACGCCATAATTACAGCTGTCAAAATATTTGACGTGTTTCACCATTAAAACAGTTGAGTCTGAAAACAAAACACGGTAAACTGCAAAAAAACAGTAAAATGAAACGACGGAAAACATAATTACTAACATTTATTATATATTAAATTTGTTTATCTTTTTCAAAACGCCATAATTACCTGTCATACGCGGGGAAAAAGTCAATATAAAAGAAGACCATGGGAACCCAAGCTCAAACACGCCAAAAAGACTAAAACGCCACATATTCTCCAAAACGCCAAAAAAATTAAAAAATGGCTAAGGCTATTATTGCATGGAGGTTTGAAAGGAAAGATAAATGATTCATCATGAAGTTCTCTGACAGGAGAAGGGTAAAGGTAAGAACAATAAAAGCCATGATGGGAATAAATGAAAATGTTTAGAAGGATATCCTGGCCCTTGGGGTTCCAATAGACAACGATTGTGAAAGAATGAGAACTGTAATAAAAAGACTGGAGAGAAAGTTTCCAGCAAAAGATGATGAAGATGATGATGATATTGAAGATACTCACATACCAAAACTTAGCAGTTGGGTATTGCATGAAGAAGAAGAAGGAACACTTGAAGTGACTTATAAAAACGGGGTACAATATTCAAGGCCAATGGAAGAAATGTTGAAGACAGGGTTGCTATCTATCATTGAACAACTATGTGAATTAACACCTTCAAACGATCCAAAATCCAAGGATGCAGTGATATTCAAGAATAGGCTGCAGCAAAGAAGAGACGAGCTAATGGCGTTATACGCAAAAAATGAAATTTGATAATGAAGAATCTGAAGAAAGTGATGAACAAAGCGATGGGTACATCTCTGATGTAATCCCACCTACGGAAGACTATTAGTTTATTTTGATTTTCGTGTTATTGTAGTTTTATAAAATATTAATCTATAGTAATGAATTATTAACAAAAAGATACAAAACGCCAAAAAATGACAATAAAAAAGCCATAACGCCAAAAAATTAACTATATGATACAAAAAGAATTAATTCAACGAGAAGAAATCTGAAAAAAACAGTAAAACGCCAAAATAATTAATAAATCTACATAACGCCAAAATTATCTTGCACTCAAAAAATAAAGAAGCATGTCAAATGCAAAAAATAAAAAGACAAAAAAACCCCTCGGACCCTGATCATGCTTCGCGCCACGTGTTCGGCCAGGATGCGTTCTTACCATTCTCACACTTTTTGCCGTTTTCTCCTGATCCCGTTTCTATATATATATATATATATATATATATATATATATATATATATATATATATATATATATATACATATATCTATTACAAACTGCAACTGGAATTTAAAATACAAGACTAGTTATGCATCAGTAGGTATTGGATCATCTATTTTAGTTTATTTGATATATTATTATTATATATATATATATATACTTATATTATTATTATTATTATTATTGTGACTAGGGGTTCATCCAGTATTGCATATTTCGCTCGTCGTACTTCCATACGAGCTTTTCCCCTATTTGCCTTAGTCCCTCTCCTTCATCCACTAACTCCTCACCAAATGTGCGGAGTTCCTGCACATTCTCGGTACTCATGGGTGGTGGTGGTGGTGCGAGTATTGGGTCAAGGTATTGGGGTATCGGTTCTCCATATGGGTATGGGTTTTCTAGTATTTATCGAACATACTAATCGGCATCCCAATATGGATCTAGAGGGTCAAGGTTGGTATATGGTGCTAATGGGTTTGGTATGGGCTCCTCTTGTGGGTAGAGTTCTCGATAATCCCTATGTTCATCCTCCCATGGGTTGTAAGCTAGAGGATTTGGTTATGGGATTCTAGGGATTTCGTTTGGGTCGAATGCGGGTATGGGAACCTGGTTTCTTGGGTTAGGTTCTATTTCCATGGGTTGGGTTGGGAACAGTGGCAGTGGCTGTGGTGCAATGATTTGGTCTAAGTTTGGGTCAGCTGCAGTGGTGGCTAGTATGTGAAAGTTGGCTAATCACCGATTGACTATGTCTTAGGTCTGGGCATTCATCTCCCTATTTGCTGCTGCTAAAGCCCTTTGTTGCTGTAACTTCCTCATTCGCTTCCTACGCTCATGTGCTCCCCGACTGAACCATCATCTCTTTTTCGAAAAGAATGGTTCTTTGGATTGCACCTTAAATATGAAGATCTCCTCTTCTGTGTCGGCTGAATACCCCGAAGGAGTAGGCTGGGAGGAAGTTCCTTCATCTCTAGAAGAACTAGACAGGTGACAATAGGCGTCAGATGGATCTTGATCACTCATACTGTCAACTAAAAAATTGTCAAATAAGACAAAACAATAATATACAGATATGCACGTAATCCCATTGATTATTTCCTAACATAATGGGTAAAATTTTGGTGTCAGCAGAACACTTCTGTGGCTGAAATCAGTTGCTGTAGCTCTGATACCACCTTCTGTCGCAACCCCCGACCCCTACCCGGGAGCGGGCGGCCGTGAGTCTCAGAGCTGGTGGTATCGGTGTTTATTAATTTGGCAGTGGAAATTTCATCAGGACCGTAGTTAGGAAATAGTTTATCAGAGTAAAGCACCACATTTTTATAATAATAAATACATGGGAAAAAACCAAGTTTCTATCACAAACATGTTTTTAGGATAAACCCTAATTTATTGAATTTAAACTTCTTCTTTATTTAGGTAACTTTTATAGCCACTTTTCCAAGCCTTCAGTGCTCTCCAGCTGGCTTCTAATTGGCTTTCACATTTTGTTACCTGAAACGAGTTTAAAAACATTTTATCAGCAAGAAATATTGGCGAGTGAATCCCAGTTTAATCAAAACAAGTTTTATCATTTTACATTATTGAGGGCAACCCGCAATTACATTGGTTTACATCTACTTTAATTACCACCCACGGTACGGTCAATCCTGACTTGTGGTCATGCTACTACTCACATTGTCATAACAAGTTATGTACACAAAACCCCAACATACCGACGATAATTGTAGATTTACAAATACTCAATCACTATGAATTGTAATTAAAATAATTGAGGTTTTGTAAAAGCAGTTTACAAAAACAGGAATTACTCACAAAAAGGTTTCACAAAAAGAAGGATTAACTCACATTGCTATTTTAGATAATCCCTGGTGACTTCCTGGTTATAATCTGTTAAATTAAACAATGCACACGCGTTAGTATAATAACCCAATTTACATTAGCTATACCCTCTCCCCGAGACAGAACTCCAACGACTAAGTCGGGCGGAGCCTAGACATGCGTTACGGAGCTCTAGATCAATCGGGCAGAGTTACTAATACGTAACCGGGGGTTAGAATACTTACAACGAGGCAGAGCTTCGCTAATTAGTGGGTATTATGCCCGGGAATTATAATTACTATTAGAGAAATTGAGAGAGAGGATTTGCGAGAAATGAACGAATTCCAAATGATGCCTGAGGCCCCTATTTATAGTTCTGATCGAGCAGCGGGTCGCGGCCCGCGACGGCCCTCTTAGTTTCTTTCGCGGCCAACGAGACCTTCTAGGTAGGTCCTAGCTTAGCTGATTCGACCACTAGACCCAACACATGGATGACACGTGGCAGCACAGGGTGCTCGCCTTGTGTTGAGCTGTCGCGCCCCGTGAGGCACACACCCTTCAGGGTCACGGCCCGCGAGCGGCCCTAAAATCTTGTTTTTATTAATTTTTTGTTAAATTAAAGATAATTCAGGCCCATTTTTCGTATACGGGTGTATATAGGGGTGTTTTAATGATTTTAGGAGAGTTTTTATAAAAATCAGATGGACTTTAATACTATCGTGATCGCATTTGGGTTCCAAAATGCGACAACCTTCGTGAATTCATAATTAACAAGGCACACAAGTCCCGATACTCTATTCATTCTGATGCTGATAAGATGTACCACAACCTTCTACGTCCGATTGGTGGTCTGGTATGAAGAAGGGCATTGCCACTTATGTCTCTAAATGCCTTACTTGCTCAAAAGTCAAAGCTGAGCATCAGTGTCCTTCTGGTTTACTTGAACAACCTGAAATCCCTGTTTGGAAATGGGATAGCCTTGCTATGGACTTCATAACCAAACTCCCTTGCACACCTTCTGGTCATGATAGCATTTGGGTAATCATTGACCGTCTGACCAAATCTGCTCACTTTCTTCCTATTCGTGAGGATTTCAAAGTTGAGTAACTAGCTCGAGTCTATACAGACAAAATCATATGTCGTCATGGTATACCCATTGACATCATCTCTGACCGCGATGGTCGTTTCACCTCACGTCTTTGGCAAACATTCCAAACCGCTATCCAAACCCTAGAGGACATGCTTCGCTCTTGTGTTATAGACTTTGGTGGTAATTGGGATGTACCTTTATCTTTGATCGAGTTTTCGTACAACAACAGCTACCACTCCAGTATTCAAATGGCTCCTTTTGAAGCATTATATGGTCGCAAGTGCCGATCTCCCATCTGTTGGCATGAGATTGGTGACACGCAATTTACTGGCCCTAAGCACATTGATGCTTGTTGTGTGTTATAAGTTTTTATGTATATTTTAAGTCCTTTTTAACACTTTAGTCAAGTTTTAAATTTATAAAACACGATATTTTACTAACACTAAACACACATATGGGCAAGTGCACCCATCGTGAGCGTAGTATAGCGTTGGTAAGAAATCGAGGTCATCCAAGGACACAAGAGCTTTTAGTACCGGTTTATCCTCAGCGTCTAATCAAATCAAAAATTTAGAAAAGGTTTTAAACATGAAAATAAAAACTAAAAATGTTGAAAATAAAAATAAAATAAAAACATATAGACAAGATGAATCACTTAGATCCGACTCACCTTTAGTGTAACCTTTGATGATTTCCGCACTTTTGCACTTTTTAAGAGATTGTCTTAGTTATAGTAGTAGGCCCCTCTTTTGAAGGTGACGTTACCCTCAACCCAGTAGTTTGAGTCAGCAAGGATACAATCCTAAAGGGTCGGAATATTGAAAGATAATTAATTAAGTTATTAATGCGTAATGTGGTAGGCCCCTTTTTTGAAGGCGACGTTACCCTCGGCTAAGTGGTTTGAGTCAGCAGGGATACAATCCCAAGTAGCCGGGTTAATGTATTAATAGTAGTTTACATATGAAGGGATCAAGCCATTCGCACCCCCGCCATCCAATACCAGTGGGTATTGAAGGAGGTCCTAGTAAGCTTGACCCAGGTCCTTGCAGGATCTATATACTGAACAAGGCAAGAACCTTACCAAACCATTCCCTTAACCCCCGACCAGATAGCCAACATATCTCTATATAGACCGTAGAGATATGAATGGTGTAAATCTTTTATTTGATATAGACAGTAAAATAACGCCAAGACACCACGGACAAATGATAAGGAAGTTTCACCTTCAACATAAGAAACTAGTTATTAAAGTCATTAATACAAAACCAAATAAAAAGTGAGAAAATATCAAAAATCAAAAGTATTACACTATGTGCTTTTATTATCTGCTTCCTTAATCGTTTTGATAATATATGGCATCGCATCTATTATCCCTTGTGCCACTATGTGTTGGATGGCACTGTTATCCACTTGGTTGCCATTATTATTGTTGTTCGGGTTATTGTTATCCGGGTTATTGTTACTCTGGTTTTCCTGGTTCACTTCGTTGTCCATCTGAATTTTAAACATTTGCCACTTATTAATATCACAAGATAGTATTTAATACAACCAATCACACAACAAGCATATTGATCAAAAATGTCGAACATTGCGACTTACTCTTTCTTATATATTATGCATCTAATATAAACTGGAACTTGAATCTAAAATTACAATACTAATATGCATCACTAACCATAAAGTGGTCTAAACTACGATAGATATATTATCATTATATATATATATATATATATATATATATATATTTTATTATTATTATATTATTATTACTATCACCATCACTGATATGGGTTCATCCAGAACTCCATATTACGCTTCGCGTATTTCCAGACGAGTCGTTCTCCGATTTGCCTCATTCTGTCACTATTTTCTAAAATCTCCTCACCGAAAGTTCGGAGTTCTTGTACATTTTCTGCACTCATTGGGGGTGCAGGTGCTGGTACTGGATCTGGGTACTGTGGCATGGGTTCTTCCTGAGGATATGGATTCTCTAGGATTTCCCTAATGTATTCATCATTATCATAATAGGGATCTAGTGGGTCCAGACCTGGGTAAGCAGCTAGGTTTGGCATGGGTTCTTCTGATATTCGGTAACGTTGCTGATAATCCCTATGATCATCGAACCACGGGTCATAGTCTGGGTCTAAGGGATTGGGTGCTGGTATTCTAGGTATCTCAGTTGGGTCAAAGGCTGGTGCTGGGATTTGGTTTTCCGGGTTATTTTCAATCTCCATTGGTTGTGTGGGAAACAAGAGTAATGGTTGAGGGGCTATGAGTTGCTCCAGGTTTGGGTCGGCAGCTGTGGTTGCTAAGATATGGAAATTTGCTAGACTCCTATTAAGCATATCTTGGGTGTGAGCATCTGTTTCTCTCTTAGCGGCTGCTAGAACTCGCTGTTGGTGTAACTTTTTCATCCTCTTCCTACGTTCGTGTGCTCCCCTACTGAACCATCCTCTCTTTTTAGGAGGGAATGGCTCTTCAGACTGAGCCTTGAACACGAATATCCCATCTTCATTGTCAGCTGAATACCCTGAGAGGGTAGGCTATGAAGAGGTACCTTCGTTTTGAGGTAAGCTAGACAACTGACGATAGGCGTTAGAGGGTCCTTGGTCGCTCATACTGTAAACTAACAAATAGTCAAATAACACACAACAATAAAATACAGATATGCACGTATTTCCATAATAAATTTCCTAACATATAATATTTTGGTGTCAGCAAAACACTTATGTGGCTGAATCAGTGGCTTAGCTCTGATACCACCTTCTGTCGCAACCCACGCTCCCTATCTGTCCCTGGAGCGGGCGGCTGCGAGACCAGTTTTGGTGGTATCGGTGTTTATCAATTTGGCAGCGGAAATTACATCAGGACCGTAGTTAGGAAATATTTTATCATAGTAAAACACCACATTTTATATAAATAAATATATTGGGATAAAACCTAACTTTTCATTACAAACTGATTTATAGGGATAAACCCCATTTTATTGAAATAAAACATCTTCTTTTATTTAGGTAACTTTTATAGCCACTTTTCCAAGCCTTCAGTGTTGTCCAGCTGGCTTCTAGTTGGCTTTCACATTTTGTTACCTGAAACGCGTTTAAAAACATTTTGTCAGTGGGAAATACTGGTGAGTGAATCCCAGTTTAATCAAGAAGAGTTTTATCAATTCACAGTATTGAGAGCGATTACAATGTTTACATCTACACAATTACTCATTCAGTATTTTCAATCATGACTGGTGGGTCATATTACCCAATGGCTAACTCTTTGTCCAATGGTAATGTGTTCCACATTTTGTACACAAAACCCCAATATACCAGCAGTAATTGAAGAATTACAAAGACTCAATCACTGCTAATCACATTGTAAATTATTTAAGGTTTTGTAAAAACAGTTTACAAAAAGGAGATTACTCACAAAAAGGTTTACACAAAATGAGGATTACTCACATTGCTGTCTTAGGGTTTTCCTTAAGGATTTCCTGGTGATTATCTATAATTTACACAAATGTACACGCGTTAGTATAATAACCCAATATTTACATTAGCAAAACCCTCCTCGAGACGGTATTCCAACGACTACGTCGGGCAGAACCACGACTGCCGTTACGGAACCCTGGATCAATCGGGCAGCGTATCTAATACGTAACCGGGGTTATAATACTTACAACGGGGCAGAACTTCGTTATTTAGGGGGGTATTTTGCCCGAGTATAATGTATATTACGTAGAAATTTGAGAGAGAGATCGAGAGATGAACGAGTTGAAACTGAGGCTGATGGCCTCAATTTATAGTGACTTTTCGACTTTCCTCGCGGCCCGCAAATATGGTAGTCAAGGGCTACGCGGCCCGCGACGTAGGCTAGGTAGGCCCTAGCCTAGCCCAGTCATCGAACTAGCTTCGCCACACATCCGACACGTGGCAGCACCGGGCTGCGCCTCATGTCTCTTCGCTCGCGCCCCGCGTAGACCAAGGAGGGGTCTTACGCGACCCGTGACAGCCCTAAAAATTTGATTTTTAATTTTTAATTTAATGAAATAAAGGTATTTGGGGCCCGTTTTCGTATTCGGGGTGTATTTTAAGACGTATTGGGACATTCTATTTATATTACGGGTGTCAGAAAAAATATTATTTAGGAGGATTGTTATATACTACTCACAGTGTAGTAACAAGTTATGTATACAAAACCCCAAAAAGAGAGAAGCGGCATTTGAGAAAGGCTGTCGTGTGGCCATGGTAAAGATAGGGTAACAGGCGGTAGTGGTACTTTTCTGTCACTGGCAGCTTGACATGTAGAATCAGTCGTAATATATGTTGTTAATGTTTCTATAGTTGATACAAGAACATATCGTGTGCTGATTTAGTTTCGTTCATGCGTTCTGTCGTCAACTCAGCACATCACAGAGTACGCAAGAGATTGGGTCGGGCAATGGGATATTCATTTAGTACGGGTTGAGATATGCCAACACAAGTTGGATTGACCCGTAAACACTTTTATATTATTTTTAAAATATGTTTATAGATAACTACTTCAATAATTATTTTTTTGAAAACAGTCAGTGCGCTAATCGAGGAGGCTTTTGTGTTGCGGATCTACCGGTTGGAGGGTGCAAGAGGTATAATCAATAACCGGAGATATTTGCGGACATAATACTTCACAAGACGAACACAAAAGTTTATACCTGCATCACCAGATCAAATTCAGTCACTTCTGCAGCATGTGTGTCCTTATTTTCATTTTTCACAGCAACCAGTAAGTAACAGAATAGTTATGTACTTATGTGTGTTTGTTTTATAACTTTTCATTCCTGGATTATTCATCAACCATATAGGCATAGAACTGCATTGGCAATAGAGGTGGGCATAAAACTCGGTTTGGGAAAAAACAGAAAAAACCCGATTCGGGTTTTAAAAAGAAACGGATTTTTATAAACCGGTTTCAACCCAGCCCGAAACCACCGGTTTCCCCATCACGCATCGAAACCGATTTAAAAAGAAATGGTTTTTTACAGTTTAAATAAAACCGGTTCTTATAAGTTTTAAGTGATTTTTTTAGTAAATTGTTTGTTTTAATCCAAAAAATGTATATATGTAAAAAGTTCGGTTTTTTTATAACAGGTTTGAAGCCCGACCCAAACCGATCCGTATCAATTAGGATCTTAAGCGATCAAACTGGTTTAAAACCAACCCTGTTTAAAAACGATCTTTTTATCAACAAAAAACCGGTTCCGTTAAAAAACTGGTTCGGTTTGAAAAAAAAAAAACAATTTGTATCTAATTGGCTTATTTGGCGTTAAGAAAAAGAGACTAGAATACCTCCTGCAGGGATTGTGTGCTGCTTTCAGAAAGCAAGAATACAGGAACATCATAAAGCCCCCACACAATACCAGATCCCTACACACATATAGACGTATTAATAATAATGATACAGAAACGTAAATGCAGATGATAATATGTGACAAAACCTTAACACAATATTAACAATATATGATCAAGTGTTTGGATTGAAGGAGTAGCCTTTGACTCACTACAGTTACAAATTTACAAGTTTTTAGTCAATCTACACATTTTGTAGTGGCTATTTTAGCTTCTAAAGAGCATGTTATGGTGTTCCATATTAAAATTGTTAAGGTGTAAGAAATTAGATAAGAACATTGAGAAGAATATGTTGGTTCAGTTCTGTTCTAAACATAATCAAACATGAAAACATACCTTTGATTGCATCAGCACAGGCTAGCAGAGAATCCAGATGGAGTCGCAGCAATTAAGGTTTGACATGATTGTCATCTTGGTCTGGTTCCTCCTTAGGGTGCTGACTGATGATGGTGAAGATGAGAACCGAATAGGGGATTCGGTTTTGGGAGAGGAGGTCGAATATGATGTTAGGCTTATGGGGTGTGTCTAATTGTGTAACTGTCTAACCCCTTAACCTCCACATAATTCTCCTTATATAAGCACCCAGGAGGAAACCCTAATTAGTTAATAAGGGTAATATGGTCCATCAACAATTACCAACTAATTATTTAATAGGATTGTTATATATTTTGATCTATATAATGTAAATGATTATAATGGCTACAGATTAAATATTAATATGTAATATATTTAATCTTACATTCTCCCACTTAGCCGAGTAATCATTTACTATGAGTATTAGATAAGCCTGATCAGGAGTTAACACTCATTTTAGCCTTAAACAAGTACTATAGCAGAAAAATACAGCCGTTGAATCATTATGCGACTCAGGACCCCCATTAATCATACTATAGCCTTAATTTAAAACCTAATCGTCATGATCAAAATACGCATAAGCCCTTTGTTTGATTTGTAACTTTATTTGTCTTATATGCCATTATGTCGACTTGACATATTCTTAGAGACGTACAAAATCAAACTGATGAGGAAAATTAACTAATACTTAGTCATTCATAGTACGATATGCAATTGCGCATGACCATCAATTAATACCCGTCTATGAGCTCTCTTAATAAGACTTATGGGTAATGGCCTTTCAGATATAGGATCCTTAAGCATATCATGAATGTGTTCGATACAAAACTTAGTTTCCTCAATTCGTTCATAAACGAATAATTAATTACGTATCGAAACTTAATGCATCACCTCTTGAACTGTTACTGTTCAAGGAGTCATGGTAGCTGACTTTATCACACTAAGTCTTCAAAACATTAATTATATGGAGTTAATAAGCTTATGAGTCCACTGATAAATTTCCAACAACATTTAGTGACTATATTATGTCGTTATAACTTAGGTTGTTATTATCAGTTTGTTATGACTCCTCCATAAGATAAGTTTTGTCTGCTGACATAAATATATACCCGAAATTACATTTTGTCATCTTTGAATATCTCAAAGTTAGAGTAATAAACCGGTTTTAATTCTCACTTCTTCTTCAAATCATAGCCTCTCATTTCTTTAAAGATATTATAATACTCCATTAGATGCTACACATTAATCTAGACATATCTAGTGTGTTGCAATGTGAGTAATATCTAAACGAGTATAGACTTAAACTTACATAAGGCTTCTAATTAATGAAGCATAAGGAAATAATTTCATTTATCCTATTATCCTCTAAAGGAGAGCAGTATTGTTTGTTACATATGTAAGGACCCATTTAATGTTAAACTTATGGAACGATACTATTGTCCCATTGAGTCTATCTCAGTATGTTATGATATCAATCACGTAAGAGATATCTCTGAGATTTATTATATCAAAGTTTGTGTTAACAATGCTTTGACTTATGTAACATATACCTGTCAAAAGAATATCATCTATATAGACAAGTTTAATTTAGTTGCTCCCACTCATTTTGAGGTAGGTACATAAATCCACTTGGTTGTTGATGAAAATAATTAAGTTAAGATTTCATCACATTATGATGTTTGCATTAACCCATACATGGATTTTATTGGCTTACAAATCAAGTGTTCTTTAACCTTCAGTTTGAAACTTTAGGTTGTTATCTAATGAACATGTAAATGTGTCAGCCATTTGTTATGGAAAATTGTTTATAATGTTCATCTAATGTAACTTTAAACTATTATAAGCTACTAGAACAGTGATGATCCTCAAAGAAATCTTCTTGTAAGATATGTAATAAAGATTCTTTAATAATTTATCTCTTCCTGAGTACAACCTTTGACAATCAATCAAGCTTCTTCGTGTCTTAACGCTTATATTAGGATTTGGTTTAGTTATGAACACTCTTAGGTAATTCAATCAAATCCCAAACATTATACGAACATATAAATTCAGTTTTACTAGAAAACTGTTTTATTCCATTTAGAAGATTGATTGACACTAATGGCTTAATTTGAAGAGATAGGATCAGTAAACATTTCCAAAATCCATTTCAACTTCAATTAGGGAGGTTATGTAATCATCAAAGTTAGTAGGCTTTTAAACCTAGATGACCTCCAGAGTTCATTATTGGGTTAATTAGAAGTTTCAGTTTTATGGATTAGCTCTTGGTTAGGTTGCTATCATTTTCATGATTCTAAGTTTGTAAGAGTTGAAGCAGTATGGTGTACAAGAGGTGTAATCGGAGTTAAATTCGGAGTGAAATTTAATGACACTCTTCCCCCCGCCTCTTGTATTCCTTGCAAATCATGATAAGGACTTTGACTGCTCCCACTAACCTTAGAAATCTTTAGGAACTCAGCATGCTTAGGGTCAATATGTAACGACCAACAAATTCTAATAGAGAAACAAGTTAATGACGTCAGTCGTTGTAGTTTCTCTTGTTGAGGATTATGTTAGTTCAGGAAAGAAATCTAAGTGTGCCCACAATTAAGTAACAATGAAACTTTTGTAAGAGTAGCATTAGATTTAAGGAGATAAGTTTTGATAGAACAGTGTCGTGATGGAGCGGTGTCTTGTACAAGAGGTGTAAATTGAAGTAATATAAAGTTTTCACTCCCCCACCTCTTGCAACTATTGCAAGTTATTATTAAGACACTTAATGCTCCCACTGATCTTTAATATCTCTAGAAAAGCTACAAGAGAAGTTTCAATGAGGTACGTGACGTGGGAACCTATCGTATATATGTTAGACTTTATTTGATTTCTTTAATGTCCAGATATCATAAGAAACTTTAGGGACATGTCTAATAGAAATCTTATTAAGTATATATATATATAAATAGATTTCTTCTAAGACCGTGGGCCATATACGACAAAATTTAGATACAAGTAGATAGTCTTTAAATGATAAATGAATTATGTCTGAATATTCCATTTGGAATAAGTTCCACGAATGTCAAAGAATGACTTATGATGGACCCAAACTTATTCTTTAAGCCAAGTAATATTTAGGGCTGTAACGTCATGATTTAAAATCACTTAGAATGAGATTAGATGAAAAAATCATCCTCATAACCATGTCATGATTTCTCATGAATTTTGGTTGTAATGGATGAAAATTATAAGTCTCATTTTCCTTTTGTCAAATTCTCATTTGCATGATAACAAAAGTTGTGAAAATGTAAGGTATCATCTAGTTTCATTTTAGTAATGTTTCTATCCAGATATTTAGAACAAATAAGATGAGAGTTTAAGATAAGTGTGACTTTATGTTGACTATGCAAACCTCACAACCTTCATGACATAGCCTAAGTAATGATACTGTACTCTGAGTAATAATCAGAACATGTAATGTATTGAAAAGCTTTGTTAGAAGACTGCTTATTATGGTTCTTATAGCCTTAACAATTTATTTTGTCACTAACTCTCATGTTAATTATTTTTCAAGTTCTGGTAAGGAAACGTATGGAACTAGAGTCAACTAATCATGTGTTAATTGGAATATTGAAATTACCAGACTTAAATATCATTAATAAGTGACTATCTAATTAATTTACCCAACTGTTCTTTAGAATAATGGATAGTCTCGTTGCTTATGTCTAGTCTAATGACATAATTATGCAGTGAGATTTTCCCTTGAAGAACCTTAATGTTGGAATTAGCACTTGTAATTTGTCTATGGACCTTAGAACAATCCTCTTTTAAACGTTTTAGTGGTTGTAAGGTGAATAACAACTTATTTTCCAGCTTTAAACATTTATTTCTTTGTACATATGTTGCTTATCAACACACTCGTTATACTTTGGTATTTTGAGTGTTATAGTTGATTTATAAGGCATCAAAATGTACAAGTGAAAATCTTAATATGTAACGTACTGGAAAAATGTACTTATTTCCATGCGTAAGCCCTTAACTTTATGGGTCATGGTTTTGTACATTATAATGTATTCACATATACCACTTAACTTTATAGTTTAGAGTTTCAAATTAAGGCATGCATCTTAGGAGTTCTAGTGATTCTTCCATAAATAAAGATTAGTCTCAGGAAAGACTTAATCTGGAATAACTTTAGTGACAGCATTTACGTTAGAGAGTTCTTGATTATCATAATAGACATCATGGTCGATTTGTCCTATTCATCATGCTCTAATTTTCTTCTTTATAATCTTTATGAGAAGAGAGCAATAGGATTATCGTGTCTTAAGAAATAATCAAGGATTTAATTTAAGAGTTAATTCTAATGGAAACTTTAAATAAAGCAAACATTTTAGGTTTAAAAATTAGAGTGGATGAGATATATATAGAAGAAAATTACAGTGAGTAAAAATATGGGTACTAAGAATAAGGCAGACGAAATGATCATAAAAACTTAATTAAGGATCATAAATCTAAGGATCATTGTGTGAAGAGATTGTGATATGTCTATTACTAACATCAAAATAATAGACTATTTAAAGTTCTACTTAAACGAAGACAAATCAGCTTTGGCCAGAGGTGTAATCATTTAAGCATGTGTGCAAAGTGTTTGTGACAAATCAGCTTTGGCCAGAATTGAAACAATCACTTTAGTTATGCACTCGTTGAGTATGCCATCTATGAATGAATTAAATCAGCTTTGGCCAGAAATTAAGACATTCATGCTTATGATGCACACACAACATAGCTTTCGTAATACTTGAATGATAAGTAGATGTATCAAGTCAGCTTTGGCCAGAAATGATATATCAAAAGCTCATTCAAGTAAAGCCATTTTTGTTTTGTAAAACATTATTTGATCCTTATTAATTAACTAAGTAATTACAAAAACCAATTATTTAATAGCAAACCACCCGTTAGCGCGGATCGAACTCCGCGGTGAGTTCGCTGGGGGTTGCGAGTCAGGTTTCGACTGAGTTATGAGATCTCGAGTCAGTTATGAGTTCTCGAGTCGCAACCTTATTGTCTCGAGTCATGAAAGACTAAAACACTTATGGTCTCGAGTCGCAACTTTATTCTCGAATTATGACCTTATGGTCTCGAGTCGAGACCCTTGTCTCGAGTTGTAAAGTCTGAAGCTCTTAGTGAAAACCTCAGTGGTCTCGAGTCGAGACCTTATTATCTCGAGTCGAAATCGTTGTCTCGAGTTATACACATTTGAGAACACTTATGATTTCTAGTCGAGTTCTTGTGGTCTCGAGTCGAGACCTTGGTCTCGAGTGGTTAAAAATTTATCTCGAAACTTCCTGTTAACAGCTGTGAATGTGAAGCATAACTGAAAATTCGAAATTGTTGGGGATTTTGTGATAATGTTTCCTATTTTAGTGCTGATCTGATTTTACCAAATATTTCGAAAAACATAATCTGTTTATCTAATAACAGATTTCGAAAATCTTTAGAGGACAAAAACAGATCAAAACAGGAAAAACACTTAATAATCCGAATCGTATTCCAAAACATAAAGGAAACTTCGAATTTTCTAAGAACATATTATGAACCCTAAAACCATAAAACATGATTCTGGAAACCCGAAATCTGAAAATTTAATAGTCTTATACAGATTTCGGAATATTTGTTTTACCCATATTAATTTCGAAACGAACATATGATAGATCTTTGGTCCGAAAATAGTGATTTCGGTCCAAGACCCAAAACCATCAGTAATGTTTACGAATTTATTCAAAAAAAATATGTTTTCATGATTTCAATTCCAGAATAATGGATACGAAAACAGAACTGACTAATCAACATATGCTCTGATACCACATGTTGGTTCAGTTCTGTTCTAAACATAATCAAACATGAAAACATACCTTTGATTGCATCAGCACAGGCTAGCAGAGAATCCAGATGGAGTCGCAGCAATTAAGGTTTGACATGATTGTCATCTTGGTCTGGTTCCTCCTTAGGGTGCTGACTGATGATGGTGAAGATGAGAACCGAATAGGGGATTCGGTTTTGGGAGAGGAGGTCGAATATGATGTTAAGCTTATGGGGTGTGTCTAATTATGTAACTGTCTAACCCCTTAACCTCCACATAATTCTCCTTATATAAGCACCCAGGAAGAAACCCTAATTAGTTAATAAGGGTAATATGGTCCATCAACAATTACCAACTAATTATTTAATAGGATTGTTATATATTTTGATCTATATAATGTAAATGATTATAATGGCTACAGATTAAATATTAATATGTAATATGTAATATATTTAATCTTACAGAATATTAGTTTGTTCGAGAGCATTGTTTTGATCATTTAGCATTTTTCATTCTGAGCCGAGCTAGCTCGTTTTGTAATCGAGCCGAGCTCGGGCTATGATGGCTCCACTTTGTGGCTCATATGTATGTGTGTGCACTTATATTCATATTTTTAGAAAAGTGTTATTTTTTTACTTTTGTTTTTTTTATATCAAAATAGTAAAAAAAACCTTAATAAATTAAAAAAAAAATTAACAAGCCGGCTCGATTGGGCTCGAAATTTTATGAGCCAAGCTTGAGCCTAGCCTGGCTCGGCTCGATTACAGCCCTATAATCTATACGGGCGTTTGGAAGTGTGTTTTGAAAGTGGTTATGTGATATTATTATACATTGAGAAATCAGATAATCAACTCAATAAAACGTGTTGCATGAATTAATGTTTGGATGTGCTTTTGCTGTCTGAAGTTGTAATAACTAGATGATTAATTGTTTGATATATTTTATGATAAGAAACCAATGAACAAAATAACTATAAAGAAGACATTCTTATATATTACCAAAGTATTTAAATATATATATTTTTTAAGTCATCCTTATATTCAGGTAGAACACTCTCTGTCAAGCACTTAAACATGCTTTTATTTATATGATCCATTTCAATTTATTCACAAGGAAAACTGAACTGTATTGAATTCTTAAAAAGGCGACTTCCCAAATATTATCAACATTCAGAGGCAAATGTTTGAACCATTCAGACATCTGCTCGTGAAACAAACAGTCTGAACCATTAAATGCTGAACCAGTAAGAGGTCTTAACCATTAAGAGCCTCATTAAGAGGTAAACGAACAACCTCTAAGCTAAGATAACTGCATAAATTCCAATCGCAAAATCCTATACCCTATAATATGGGTTAAGTTATTCTACAAAGACTCCTAATTGTAAGAAGTGTAAGAAATATTTATAGAGTGACAAGTGTCCAATAACCTAAAACCTAAACACCTACCCCCACCTCATCCCACCACCACCCAAAAACCTAACCCCCCCCCCCCCCCCACCACAAAACCTAAAAAAACCTAACCCCCCAAAAACCTAAAAAATCGGGGGTTAGGTTTTTGGGTGGTGGTGGGTGTTTAGGTTTTTTTTGGTAGTGGGTTTTTTTTAGAAGGCTTTGTACCCTTCTTACAATTATGAGCCTTTGTATTTCATCCTAATCCCTATAATATTAATAATTAGAATTCAGATGGTAAAGTCCCAACAAGATATTTCGTAATTCCAATCATACAAACATATCATGAATAAGAAAACTAACCTAAGTACTATACAATATATCACGAAACGACTGATAAACTAACGATAAACGAGTATCCTATTGTAAATCGCCACCCCGCCGCATCGCGCGGGTAGAGAACTAGTATATATATATATATATATATATATATATACATATATATATATATATATATATATAGGGTTAGGATTTAGAGAAAATGGTAGAAAGTGTGAGAATGATGAGAACGCTTATTGATCGTCCGATCAAAACAATCTATGGATAAGATTGGCGCGGTGACATTATATTAAATATCATCAATTTTATTACGTGGACGCGCGTCATTAAGGGTAAAAAAGTAAAAAACCATTCCTCACATAAAACGCCATTGAAAAATAAAACGCCAAATAAATACAAAACGCCAATTTTATCACTGCGTACTTTTTTCTGTATTTTTATTTAAGCTCTCTGGCTACAAAAAAACCATAAAATATGAAACCCCATTATATATAACGCCAAAGCTTACATCCAGATAAATGTTAATTACATTTTTTGTTATAAAACTAACATCCCGCCTAAACTACGCGCCAAAAAAAATCTATAAATAGAAACGCATCACCACCTTCCGTTTATCACACCAAAAAATACAAAAAACACACAGTGGTTGCTAAAAAAATTTACAACTCAATGTAAAACGCCAAAAAATACAACGACAGCAAACATCTTTTCTTTGATCCTCAGTAATGTTCTGCATGAAGCTTCATTTAATGATTTGTTACGTGAGTGTAGTAAGATTTTGCTGCATGAGTTGGACAAAATTGAAAAAAGAAGGACTGATGACACCCATATGTCATACTGTCATCTTTGTTCCTGAAGAAGGTTTGGATGATAAGAAGAGACCTATATCAGTGTAAATGCTACTTTGGCCTCAATGAATATAATGAAGACCACAGGCAGATAGCATCCACCCACAGGGGGTCGCTCTATGTCTCCAGCATCCACAAAGACACTTCATCACATGAACAAAGAAAATAAACAACGCCAAACCCAAAACGCAATTTTTTGTCACATTTCTTATAGTTTCAAAAGAAAAAAGAGACTGATGACACTGAAGATTTAAAATCATAAATTGCTTCTACTTTGTTTTTTTTTTAATTTTCTTCATCTATTGTTTGTTTTGTAATGTCAGTTAATAAACAACAAAATAATATTAATGCTATAATGAAAAATATAATAAAACGCCAAAATTAGCAAATACGTGTAAAACGCCATAATGCAATAAAAACGCCCCCAAAAAACTACCAAACTATAATAAAATTAATTTGAACAACTAATATTATAAAAAAAAGCATGAAACAATGTGCAAAGAATATAAAACAAAAGAAGTCCAATAGTTATCTAACCGCCATTGGAAAACAAAACGCCATAATTACAGCTGTCAAAAGATTTGACGTGTTTCACCATTAAAACAGTTGAGTCTGAAAACAAAACACGGTAAACTGCAAAAAACAGTAAAATGAAACGACGGAAAACATAATTACTAACATTTATTATATATTAAATTTGTTTATCTTTTTCAAAACGCCATAATTACCTGTCATACGCGGGGAAAAAAGTCAATATAAAAGAAGACCATGGGAACCCAAGCTCAAACACGCCAAAAAGACTAAAACGCCACATATTCTCCAAAACGCCAAGAAATTTAAAAAATGGCTAAGGCTATTATTGCATGGAGGTTTGAAAGGAAAGATAAATGATTCATCATGAAGTTCTCTGACAGGAGAAGGGTAAAGGTAAGAACAATAAAAGCCATGATGGGAATGAATGAAAATGTTCAGAAGGATATCCTGGCCCTTGGGGTTCCAATAGACAACGATTGTGAAAGAATGAGAACTGTAATAAAAAGACTGGAGAGAAAGTTTCCAGCAAAAGATGATGAAGATGATGATGATATTGAAGATACTCACATACCAAAACTTAGCAGTTGGGTATTGCATGAAGAAGAAGGAACACTTGAAGTGACTTATAAAAACGCGGTGCAATATTCAAGGCCAATGGAAGAAATGTTGAAGACATGGTTGCTATCTATCATTGAACAACTATGTGAATTAACACCTTCAAACGATCCAAAATCCAAGGATGCAGTGATATTCAAGAATAGGCTGCAGCAAAGAAGAGACGAGCTAATGGCGTTATACGCAAAAAATGAAATTTGATGATGAAGAATCTGAAGAAAGTGATGAACAAAGCGATGGGTACATCTCTGAAGTAATCCCACCTACGGAAGACTATTAGTTTATTTTGATTTTCGTGTTATTGTAGTTTTATAAAATATTAATCTATAGTAATGAATTATTAACAAAAAGATACAAAACTCCAAAAAATGACAATAAAAAAGCCATAACGCCAAAAAATTAACTATATGACACAAAAAGAATTAATTCAACGAGAAGAAATCTGAAAAAACAGTAAAACGCCAAAATAATTAATAAATCAACATAACGCCAAAATTATCTTGCACGCAAAAAATAAAGAAGCATGTCAAATGCAAAAAATAAAAAGAAAAAAAACCCCTCGGACCCTGATCATGCTCCGCGCCACGTGTTCGGCCAGGATGCGTTCTTACCATTCTCACACTTTTTGCCGTTTTCTCCTGATCCCGTTTCTATATATATACATATATCTATTACAAACTGCAACTGGAATTTAAAATACAAGACTAGTTATGCATCAGTAGGTATTGGATCATCTATTTTAGTTTATTTGATATATTATTATTATATATATGAATATATATATATATATATATTTTCGAACTACACACACACACACATATATATATATACTTATATTATTATTATTATTATTGTGACTAGGGGTTCATCCAGTATTGCATATTTCGCTCGTCGTACTTCCATAGGAGCTTTTCCCCTATTTGCCTTATTCTCTCTCCTTCATCCACTAACTCCTCACCAAATGTGCGGAGTTCCTGCACATTCTCGGTACTCATGGGTGGTGGTGGTGGTGTGGGTATTGGGTCAAGGTATTGGGGTATCGGTTCTCCATATGGGTATGGGTTTTCTAGTATTTATCGAACATACTAATCGGCATCCCAATATGGATCTAGAGGGTCAAGGTTGGTATATGGTGCTAATGGGTTTGGTATGGGCTCCTCTTGTGGGTAGAGTTCTCGATAATCCCTATGTTCATCCTCCCATGGGTCGTATGCTAGAGGATTTGGTTTTGGGATTCTAGGGATTTCGTTTGGGTCGAATGCGGGTATGGGAACCTGGTTTCTTGGGTTAGGTTCTATTTCCATGGGTTGGGTTGGGAACAGTGGCAGTGGCTGTGGTGCAATGATTTGGTCTAAGTTTGGGTCTGCTGCAGTGGTGGCTAGTATGTGAAAGTTGGCTAATCGCCGATTGACTATGTCTTGGGTCTGGGCATTCATCTCCCTATTTGCTGCTGCAAAAGCCCTTTGTTGCTGTAACTTCCTCATTCGCTTCCTACGCTCATGTGCTCCCCGACTGAACCATCATCTCTTTTTCGAAAAAAATGGTTCTTTGGATTGCACCTTAAATATGAAGATCTCCTCTTCTGTGTCGGCTGAATACCCCGAAGGAGTAGGCTGGGAGGAAGTTCCTTCATCTCTAGAAGAACTAGACAGGTGACGATAGGCGTCAGATGGACCTTGATCACTCATACTGTCAACTAACAAATTGTCAAATAACACAAAACAATAATATACAGATATGCACGTAATCCCATAGATTATTTCCTAACAAAATGGATAAAATTTTGGTGTCAGCAGAACACTTCTGTGGCTGAAATCAGTGGCTGTAGCTCTGATACCACCTTCCGTCGCAACCCCCGACCCCTACCCGGGAGCGGGCGGCCGCGAGTCTCAGAGCTGGTGGTATCGGTGTTTATTAATTTGGCAGCGGAAATTTCATCAGGACCGTAGTTAGGAAATAGTTTATCAGAGTAAAGCACCACATTTTTATAATAATAAATACATGGGAAAAAAAACAAGTTTCTATCACAAACATGTTTTTAGGATAAACCCTAATTTATTGAATTAAAACTTCTTCTTTATTTAGGTAACTTTTATAGCCACTTTTCCAAGCCTTCAGTGCTCTCCAGCTGGCTTCTAATTGGCTTTCACATTTTGTTACCTGAAACGAGTTTAAAAACATTTTATCAGCAAGAAATATTGGCGAGTGAATCCCAGTTTAATCAAAACAAGTTTTATCATTTTACATTATTGAGGGCAACCCGCAATTACATTGGTTTACATCTACTTTAATTACCACCCACGGTACGGTCAATCCTGACTTGTGGTCATGCTACTACTCACATTGTCGTAACAAGTTATGTACCCAAAATCCCAACATACCGACGATAATTGTAGATTTACAAATACTCAATCACTGTGAATTGTAATTAAAATAATTGAGGTTTTGTAAAAGCAGTTTACAAAAAGAGGAATTACTCACAAAAAGGTTTCACAAAAAGAAGGATTAACTCACATTGCAATTTTAGATAATCCCTGGTGACTTCCTGGTTATAATCTGTTAAATTAAACAATGCACACGCGTTAGTATAATAACCCAATTTACATTAGCTATACCCTCTCCCCGAGACAGAACTCCAACGACTAAGTCGGGCGGAGCCTAGACATGCGTTACGGAGCTCTAGATCAATCGGGCAGAGTTACTAATACGTAACCAGGGGTTAGAATACTTACAACGAGGTAGAGCTTCGCTAATTAGTTGGTATTATGCCCGGGAATTATAATTACTATTAGAGAAATTCAGAGAGAGGATTTGCGAGAAATGAACGAATTCCAAATGATGCCTGAGGCCCCTATTTATAGTTCTGATCGAGCAGCGGGTCGCGGCCCGCGACGGCCCCCTTATTTTCTTTCGCGGCCAACGAGACCTTCTAGGTAGGTCCTAGCTTAGCTGATTCGACCACTAGACCCAACACATGGCAGCACCGGGTGCTCGCCGTGTGTTGACTTGTCGCACCCCGTGAGGCTCACACCCTTCAGGGTCGCGGCCCGCGAGCTACCCTAAAATCTTGTTTTTATTAATTTTTTGTTAAATTAAAGATAATTTAGGACCATTTTTCGTATACGGGTGTATATAGGGGTGTTTTAATGATTTTAGGAGAGTTTTTATAAAAATCAGATGGACTTTAATACTATCGTGATCGCATTTGGGTGCCAAAACGCGACAACCTTCGTGAATTCATGATTAACAAGGCACACAAGTCCCGATACTCTATTAATTCTGATGCTAATAAGATGTGCCACAACCTTCTACGTCCGATTGGTCGTCTGGTATGAAGAAGGGCATTGCCACTTATGTCTCTAAATGCCTTACTTGCTCAAAAGTCAAAGCTGAGCATCAGTGACCTTCTGGTTTACTTGAACAACCTGAAATCCCTGTTTGGAAATGGGATAGCATTGCTATGGACTTCATAACCAAACTCCCTTGCACACCTTCTGGTCATGATAGCATTTGGGTAATCATTGACCGTCTAACCAAATCTGCTCACTTTCTTCCTATTCGTGAGGATTTCAAAGTTGAGTAACTAGCTCGAGTCAATACAGACAAAATCATATGTCGTCATGGTATACCCATTGACATCATCTCTGACCGCGATGGTCGTTTCACCTCACGTCTTTGGCAAACATTCCAAACCGCTATCCAAACCCTAGAGGACATGCTTCGCTCTTGTGTTATAGACTTTGGTGGTAATTGGGATGTACCTTTACCTTTGATCGAGTTTTCATACAACAACAGCTACCACTCCAGTATTCAAATGGCTCATTTTGAAGCATTATATGGTCGCAAGTGCCGATCTCCCATCTGTTGGCATGAGATTGGTGACACGCAACTTACTTGCCCTAAGCACATTGATGCTTGTTGTGTGTTATAAGTTTTTATGTATATTTTAAGTCCTTTTTAACACTTTAGTCAAGTTTTAAATTTATAAAACACGATATTTTACTAACACTAAACACGCATATGGGCAAGTGCACCCATCGTGAGCGTAGTATAGCGTTGGTAAGAAATCGAGGTCGTCCAAGGACACAAGAGCTTTTAGTACCGGTTTATCCTCAGCGTCTAATCAAATCAAAAATTTAGAAAAGGTTTTAAACATGAAAATAAAAACTAAAAATGCCGAAAATAAAAATAAAATAAAAACATATAGACAAGATGAATCACTTGGATCCGACTCACCTTTAGTGTAACCTTTGATGATTTCCGCACTTTTGCACTTTTTAAGAGATTATCTTAGTTATAGTAGTAGGCCCCTCTTTTGAAGGTGACGTTACCCTCAACCCAGTAGTTTGAGTCAGCAAGGATACAATCCTAAAGGATCGGAATATTGAAAGATAATTAATTAAGTTATTAATGCGTAATGTGGTAGGCCCCTTTTTTGAAGGTGACGTTACCCTCGGCTGAGTGGTTTGAGTTGGCAGGGATACAATCCCAAGTAGCCGGGTTAATGTATTAATAGTAGTTTACGTATGAGGGGATCAAGCCATTCGCACCCCTGCCATCCAATACCAGTAGGTATTGAAGGAGGTCCTAGTAAGCTTGACCCAGGTCCTTGCAGGATCTATACACTGAACAAGGCAAGAACCTTACCAAACCATTCCCTTAACCCCCGACAAGGTAGCCAACATATCTCTATATAGACCGTAGAGATATGAATGGTGTAAATCTTTTATTTTATATAGACAGTAAAATAACGCCAAGACACCACGGACAAATGATAAGGAAGTTTCACCTTCAACATAAGAAACTAGTTATTAAAGTCATTAATACAAAACCAAATAAAAAGTGTGAAAAGATTAAAAATCAAAAGTATTACACTAAATGCTTGTCTTCACCAAGTGATGTAAGAGACTTAGGGAAACATGACCTTTGATTGTCAAGAACTCTTACTATCAAACTTGGATCCCGAGACTACTACACACACTCTATGATGGATGATGGATGATGGTGGTGGATGTGGGTTGTAGTGGTGGTGGAGTGTGGGTGAAGTGGGAGAGAGGTGGTTTGCCAAGGGATGCCTTTGAAGTGAACCAAGCACCTCTATTTATAGCCTGCACAGAAGCCCGGACACGGCCCAGTGTCCATCCACTTTCTCTTCCTTGATTAATTTCAGTTTGTCTGCATTAGCTCCACACGCCCTCGTGTCCGCTGGGCACGGCCCCGTGTGCAGAAGCGTATCTGTACTATCAAGATTTGCTTGGATTCTGCGAATCTCAGCATTGACCACGCCCCGTGTCGAGCTGGGCATGCCCCCGTGTTGGGAATAGAAGCTTCTATAGCTTTCTCTTTTCTGCAGACATCTGGGCACGGGGCCGTGGTCAGCCTTCTATTTTCTTGTTATTTCTTGGGAAGATGCTGTCGAGGGGTCGGGCATGCCACGTTTGTTCCTTTTCTTGTAATTATGTTTGGTTTTGCTGTATCTTTGCTCCTTTTGTTCATTTACGCTCATTTAATCCTGAAAATACAAAAGAAAGACAAAAGCACACTTTTTCCAACATTAGTACTAAAAAAGGGGTTAGTTTTATGCCTCATTTGATGTATTTTATATGTTGCATTTTACACACATCAAATACCCCCACACTTGAATCTTTGCTTGTCCTCAAGAAAAACTCTTTATAATGTGGCTTACACTCCCAAATGGAATGGGTAGAAAAGAAGTTTTTGAGCTTGTCTTGAGTGTCGGGAATCCAAGATCTTTATTAGACTTTATTTTTATGTTATTTACAATCCTATTCGTTATGATTTATTTAGAATATTTCATAAGAGAAATTACTTATTTGGGCATAACATGCCTCTTTAAAATTCTATTTATATACAAGTTCACATTCCTCACGGGAGATCACTCAACACTCGGCCGAAGATGTATTTTTGTGAAACACTCGAGACCGGCATGGAACTTACTTCTACGATATGCTTGCCAAGCAATCAATCCTCCTCCTTTTTAACTATACACCTTTGTAAATATCAAGAGGACTTGGGGAATGGTTAGGATTGGGTTAAAGGTAGGTGGTTTTGGGTTAGTAGTTAGTAAAAAGGGCGAAAAGCGTAAAAAGCATCGGTCGTCGTAAAACTTTTTGTTTTTGTGACTTTTATTTAAACGAAGCATTTTCAAACAAAGTTTCTTTTGAGGAACTTGTTTGTTTATTACTATACTTCATATATATATATATATATATATATGATAAGGAATGTCCCAAGAAAACCGAGCTTTTCATTAAAATAAAGGGTTAAAAATAAAAAGGTTTTGGTGGGTAAAGGGTGTTTGTTTTGTGGGTTTAGAAACGAAGAGGTTTAGGCTCAAAGGGGTTAACTAGGGGGATTTTGGGTAGGTGGTAGAAAAATGAAAAATAATGGTGTAGAAAAGAAAAAAGGGTTAGTCCTAATGCCTCCATCATTTACTTACTTGGGTTTAAGTTGGTAAGGACCGGGAATGTATTGTCTGGGCAAGTTCTAGAGTCGTAAGAAACCAAGCGGCTATTCACACAAAAAACGAAAAAATTAGCATTTAATTTAAAGATATATGCTTGTATGCTCAATAAAGGCTCAAAACTCACTTTTTGTGGGAATGGGTTTTTAATGTGATCAAGTATATATAATCAAATTTTAACTAGATTTGTCATGCCGTTTCATAATTTTCTTATGTTGGTTTTTTTTATCACGACGTTTTCGGTTGTAAATTTGTAAAAATATAACCTTTTTAGAACTTTTTATTCCCAATTTAAACCAAGACAAGTAAAAAAAATGAAAAGTTTTTGAAAAAATTTGGGGTGATTAGCGATTCTAATAGAGTTTTGTGTAAGGCTTGTTATTAGGACTTGCAAAATTCAAGGTTTTAGCATCCCCCCCCCCCCCCACACACACTTAAATTACACGTTGTCCAATAAAAATAAGTTTTTAGGTTGATTGAATGCGTAAAAAGGTGTTTAAAAACAAAAATTTATGTTACTGGGCGTCTGGACACGGGCCCGTGTTCATCCGGGCACGGCCCCGTGTTCAGATTGCCAGTATCATAATTAACAGAAGGCTGGGCACGGGGGCGTGTTCAGTGAACACGGCCCCGTGTCCAGTTACCTGTACTGGGCATTTTCTGCAAAACCTTGAGCACGGGGCGTGTGGGCTGAGCACGGCCCCGTGCTGAACTTGCTGTAATGAAGAAAAAATTGTCGGGAGGCTCTGTTTTTATGCATGGGGTGTAGCAACTCTCACTAAAAGTCCTATTTATTATTTTAATTAGTCTAATAGGAAACCCTAATTGAGAAACCCAAGTGATTCTGCAGAAACCCTAAGATTTTCAGAAGAATCAGAATCAGGATTAGGGCCCCTAAAACTCAGGGGGGGTATTTTCTATTGATGATTATCCATTTAATTCGTTGTCGAAATAGAATTTTAAGAAACTGTTGACTCGGCAGGCCTAGTTCTAAACGTGGCAAACCTATAGTGCTTAGGTGTTCCTTACGCACCGTAAGGAAATTAGTGTTACGGTGCGCAAGGGTTGTTACGGACCGTAAGGAAATGAGGGTTACGGTGCGCAAGCCAAGTCAAATTTCGGGTATAAATACAGGACATTGGCACTTGATTTCTGGTGTTGAAACGACGGAGAAATTCAACTTGTACATTGAGTTATCTTCTGATTACTACAATTAACACACACGATCGCTAATTGATGCTACGATACAGGGTATTAATTCGATCACTATTACGATTCAATGTCCGATCGATTGAAACTATCCGATAGATGTTTAAGTGCTGCTCAAATTGGGTTTATACTTTGTCATTCGTCGTGATTTCGACAGGATGTTTGAGTGTTGTCCAAAATCGGGCTATACTCTGTCATTCGTTGTGAATCCGCTGGATGTTTAAGTATCGCACTTTGTCATTTGTTGTGAGGGTTTGATCTCGTGAATTATCGTAAAAGCTGTATTAAGTTACTTACCTAGTTTCGTGTGCAAATTAGGTTATTAAACTTATCAGTAGGCTAAACTCTACCTCATACCAAAGTAGATGCTAATTCTCAGAAGAGTTAGAATCATGAAGCTTGTTAAATCAAGGTGAGTTCACAGACTTTCTACAAGGCACGGCCATCCTCAGTAGGTAGGATGCCACTCCACTAATCTTCGCACACATGTCTGGGAGACCGCGATACATACGAATTCTCCAGAGTGCAGAATACCGTACGTTCGTCCTGGTTAGGACAACAAAACAAAACTTCGAGATAATCCTACGGGCTAGTAAGCCAGTGAACAAAAACGTGAATTCACTCAACTTTGTTGTTGACTCGTTGTTACATGCCTTGCAGGTCGTTAGATCCCTAGCTTAAGGAGCTTGCACGAGGAGGCGTGGTCGTTGTGGGAAAACATTTCAATTTATATTAAACTTATGTTTTGTGCTTCCGCTGTAAACTCAAACTATGTTTTGACACCAATTGTATTGTGTTGGATTTTATAAAAATTACTTACATGCTTTGTTCAATATGATTGGTGGCTATGATCCTGGGCATGTCACGCCTCCAAGGCGGGGTGGGGTTTTTGGAGGGTGTGACAGAGTGGTATCAGAGCCATTGGTTATAGTGAACTTGGTTTTAATAAGGGAAAAAGTTTTTGATGAAAACCAGACTATAACCGGTAAAGTGTTCAAAGATCCACAACGATGCTTCATTCCAAGTGCAAGACTCAATACTTTACGGTGTTCTATAATATTTATTTTAAGTGCTATGGGTTAAGGTTAAGTCATCCCTAAGTATTTCATGTATACAACCTTAAGAAATGTCTATCTGACAAATTTCTGGTAGTATTTCTTTAAGACATAGAGATAAATGAAAAGTTTAAAGATTTGTGACTTTAGATATAAAACAGAAAGGTTAAGTTTCTCGAACATAAAAGATTAGTACTAGTATCCTTACTTATTTGAGTAAATCTCGAGGACGAGATTTCTATAAGGAGGGGAGAATGTAGCAACTCTCACTAAAAGTCCTATTTATTATTTTAATTAGTCTAATAGGAAACCCTAATTGAGAAACCCAAGTGATTCTGCAGAAACCCTAAGATTTTCAGAAGAATCAGAATCATGATTAGTGCCCCTAAAACTCAGGGGGGGTATTTTCTATTGATGATTATCCATTTAATTCGTTGTCGAAATAGAATTTTAAGAAACTGTTGACTCAGCAGGCCTAGTTCCAAACGTGGCAAACCTATAGTGCTTAGGTGTTCCTTACGCACCGTAAGGAAATTAGTGTTACGGTGCGCAAGGGTTGTTACGGACCGTAAGGAAATGAGGGTTACGGTGCACAAGCCAAGTCAAATTTCGGGTATAAATAGAGGACATTGGCACTTGATTTCTGGTGTTGAAACGACGGAGAAATTCAACTTGTACGTTGAGTTATCTTCTGATTACTAAAATTAACACACACGATCACTAATTGATGCTACGATACAGGGTATTAATTCGATCACTATTACGATTCAATGTCCGATCGATTGAAACTATCCGATAGATGTTTAAGTGCTGCTCAAATTGGGTTTATACTTTGTCATTCGTCGTGATTTCGACAGGATGTTTGAGTGTTGTCCAAAATCGGGCTATACTCTGTCATTCGTTGTGAATCCGCTGGATGTTTAAGTATCGCACTTTGTCATTTGTTGTGAGGGTTTGATCTCGTGAATTATCGTAAAAGCTGTATTAAGTTACTTACCTAGTTTCGTGTGCAAATTAGGTTATTAAACTTATCAGTAGGCTAAACTCTACCTCATACCAAAGTAGATGCTAATTCTCAGAAGAGTTAGAATCAGGAAGCTTGTTAAATCAAGGTGAGTTCACAGACTTTCTACAAGGCACGGCCATCCTCAGTAGGTAGGATGCCACTCCACTAATCTCCGCACACATGTCTGGGAGACCGCGATACATACGAATTCTCCAGAGTGCAGAATACCGTACGTTCGTCCTGGTTAGGACAACAAAACAAAACTTCGGGATAATCCTACGGGCTAGTAAGCCAGTGAACAAAAACGTGAATTCACTCAACTTTGTTGTTGACTCGTTGTTACATGCCTTGCAGGTCGTTAGATCCCTAGCTTAAGGAGCTTGCACGAGGAGGCGTGGTCGTTGTGGGAAAACATTTCAATTTATATTAAACTTATGTTTTGTGCTTCCGCTGTAAACTCAAACTATGTTTTGACACCAATTGTATTGTGTTGGATTTTATAAAAATTACTTACATGCTTTGTTCAATATGATTGGTGGCTATGATCCTGGGCATGTCACGCCTCCAAGGCGGGGTGGGGTTTTTGGAGGGTGTGACATGGGGTGTAGGTTCAAGTTTCCCTTAGTAACCTTCATCATCACGAGTGTGTTTTAACCATCACAACATCATCCAATCACCATTTCATACTTAAAAACCATCATTTCATTATAGAGTGAATTACATAAGATCCTAGAAACTAAAAGCATAAACTAAATCTTGATAAGTAGGTCATGAAACACAAGAAATCTAAAACCACAAAGAACTCCTAGCCTATAGTTTATTTTAAAAGCAAAATTTCTGAAAAAATAGTTTTCTCGGTTGAAAGTGGCTTGAAGAACTTCTTCTCCGGGAAGGACCCTTCACACATCGTTAAGCCATTCTTTTATCTCCCGAGGGAGAAGGAAGACGGGCTCATTGGCGTCCTTATTTTGAGGGGGTGTGACTTCTACCGGAACTTCTTGTAAGTTGTCAAGAGGAGGTTCTGCGGGGATGTCATCCCATTCTATGAGCTAAGTTCCAATCTTCTTGGGGAAGGATTGGTTCCATGGGAGGTGTTACAAGAATGTTCAATCTTTGGTGCAAGAGATTGATTTCTTGGAAACTGTTTTCTAGCCCCACCGTGAGATAATTGATACGGTCGATTAGGACTTCTTCTACGAATGTCGTTTCGTCAAGAGCTTCTCGTAGTGCCATCACATAGCACACAAGTGTTGCTTCGATTGAAGGCCTTCGTTCCCTACGACTGTTCCTTGAATGTGCTGAAGAGGTTCCACTATTCTGGCTTGACATTCTACGAAAGACAAGTCAAAAAGAGTTCAATTTAATGAAACAGTACCTCGGACACGGCCCCGTGCTCGCTGAGCACGGCCCCGTGTTCACCTCTCTGCAGGTTTTTGAACCAAGGAATCTTGGAGCTTTAAAGTATTTTTCTGACTTTTGAATCATTTTTAAGCAGAAATAACTTAAAACAGTGTTGTAAAACATATTTTTGACAAGATTCCTTGAATAAAAACCTAACAAATGTCACAATAAAGCTTGAAACTATGGAGATTTCAAACTCTAATGAAGGTTTTGAGGAGAAAACGAAGAAGGCAAATGACAAAAGTAGAAAAGACAAGATGGTTGTTGAGAACCTTCTTTAGAATATACCTAGTATAGTATATGTGAAGATCCCACCAGATCTTTGTCTTAGGAATGGGTCCAAGAGTGCAGGAATCTTGCTGCATTTATAGAAAACGACAGCGCGCTGGACACGGCCCCGTGTGTAGACAAAATTCTGACACTTTTTTTCCGTATTCTGACCAAAAGTCAGACTGGAATCTTTGGGTGGACACGGGGGCGTGCTGACCTGGACACGGCCCCGTCGCTAGAAGTTTTTTATGAAGTTTTGTCTATTTTAAGGAGTTTTATCAGGATCGGGTGGTTCCTTGCTGGACGGAACAACACCGAAGTGCCTGAGATACCTAAGTTGCCCTAGTTTTAGACAAGAACGCAAGAGGTTATCGGAAAGGGTGATTCCTAAGCTAATTATCGGTGGGCAAGGCCAACCTTTATTTCCCTTATCCGGGCTCTCATTAAAGAAGGTATATGTCGAATCGCTCAGGTCTATGTATGCATCGGCGGACACCGATGGGGAGTCCTTCCCAGCACAATCGACACAGGGATGACTATCGCTTAAGTCCTCACAAGAGTTAGAGGTGATTTCGGGAGCAACGAGGTTGTCATAATTCGAATGCGGTCTCAATAATTCTCCTTGATCGTCATCTTGAGATGAATTAGTTATATCCATCTCAAGTTCTTTTATCCATCGGAGACTTAGTTCTTCCATTTTAAATTATTCTTCAAGAATCATTTCATCTCGAAGGGATGATTGAGAGAATTCGAGGGAGAGATAGGGATTGTTTTTACTTTCTCCCATCTTAAGGCTACAGGAAAACAATGGGTCTATATAGTGGGGATTGTAATTTAAAAAATAACATTTTAAATCTTCATGAGTTCCGCCACATATTTAACACCACGTACCATAAGAGGAGCGAAAGTAAAAATGATCAGTATCACTCATGTTTGCATCAGAAATTACCAACCGTCGGGATCTTACGGTTCTGTTTTCAGTATCTGAAACTTGGGCACGGGGCGTGTTCAGTGGGCACGGCCACATGTTCAGCTACTGTCTCACTTAAAAGAGGATTGCCAGTACCAAAGATTGGGCACGGGGGCGTGTTCAGCGGGCACGGCCCCATGCTGAGCTTCTACAGAAACTGAAAAATCTAAAAAAATCCTAAAAAAACAGAAAAATAAGAAAAACGATTAGGTCGTTCATTCCTAACTTTCTTAAAATCCTTGTGTCCCCGGCAACGTCGCCAAAAACTTGATACGTGTTGTGTGTTATAAGTTTTTATGTATATTTTAAGTCCTTTTTAACACTTTAGTCAAGTTTTAAATTTATAAAACATGATATTTTACTAACACTAAACACACATATTGGCAAGTGCACCCATCGTGAGCGTAGTATAGCGTTGGTAAGATACCGAGGTCATCCAAGGACACATGAAAATAAAATCAAAAATTTAGAAAAAAGTTTTAAACATGAAAATAAAAACTAAAAATGCTGAAAATAAAAATAAAATAAAAACAGATAGATAAGATGAATCACTTGGATCTGACTCACCTTTAGTGTAACCTTTGATGATTTCCGCACTTTTGCACTTTTTAAGAGATTATCTTAGTTATAGTAGTAGGGCCCTCTTTTGAAGGTGACGTTACCCTCAACCCAGTAGTTTGAGTCAGCAAGGATACAATCCTAAAGGGTCGGAATATTGAAAGATAATTAATTAAGTTATTAATGCGTAATATGGTAGGCCCCTTTTTTGAAGGCGACGTTTCCCTCGGCTAAGTGGTTTGAGTCAGCAGGGATACAATCCCAAGTAGCCGGGTTAATGTATTAATAGTAGTTTACATATGAAAGGATCAAGCCATTCGCACCCCCGTCATCCAATACCAGTGGGTATTGAAGGAGGTCCTAGTAAGCTTGACCCAGGTCCTTGCAGGATCTATATACTGAACAAGGCAAGAACCTTACCAAACCATTCCCTTAACCCCCGACCAGATAGCCAACATATCTCTATATAGACCGTAGAGATGTGAATGGTGTAAATCTTTTATTTTATATAGACAGTAAAATAACGCCAAGACACCACGGACAAATGATAAGGAAGTTTCACCTTCAACATAAGAAACTAGTTATTAAAGTCATTAATACAAAACCAAATAAAAAGTGAGAAAATGTTAAAAATCAAAAGTATTACACTAAATACTTTACTTCACCAAATGATGTAAGAGACTTAGGCAAGCATGGCCTTTGATTGTCAAGAACTCTTACTATCAATCTTGGATCCCGAGACTACTACACACACTATAAGATGGATGATGGATGATGGTGGTGGATGATGGTGGTGGATGTGGGTTGTAGTGGTGGTGGAGTGTGGGTGAAGTGAGAGCGAGGTGGTTTGCCAAGGGATGCCTTTGAAATGAACCAAGCACCTATATTTATAGCCTGCACAGAAGCCCGGACACGGCCCCGTGTCCATTGGGCACGGCCCCGTGTCTATCAACTTTCTCTTTCTTCATTAATTTCAATTTGTCTGCATTAGCTCCACACGCCCACGTGTCCGCTGGGCACGGCCCCGTGTGCAGAAGCGTATCTGTACTATCAAGATTTGCTTGGATTCTGCGAATCTTAGCATTGACCACGCCCCGTGTTGACCTGGGCATGCCCCCGTGTCAGGAATAGAAGCTTCTATAGCTTTGTGTTTTCTGCAGACATCTGGCCACGCCCCCGTCTCCGCTGGGCACGGGGCCGTGGTCAGCCTTCTATTTTCTTGTTTTTGCTTGGGAAGATGCTGTCGAGGGGTCAGGCATGCCACGTTTGTTCCTTTTCTTGTAATTTTGTTAGGTTTTGTTGTATATTTGCTCCTTTTATTCATTTACGCTCATTTAATCCAGAAAATACAAAAGGAAGACAAAAGCACACTTTTTCCAACATTAGTACTAAAAAAGGGTTAGTTTTATGTCTCATTTGATGTATTTTATATGTTGCATTTTACACACATCACTCATACAAGAAATGACGGATAAGATTCTTCAAATCCGCGACAATCTCCTCAAGGCCAAAAGCAGACAAAAGAGCTATGCCGATAAGAGACGCAAACCTTTGGAGTTCAATGTTGGTGATCACGTGTTACTCAACGTATCTCCTTGGAAAGGAGTAATTCCTTTTGGTGAAAAGGGAAAACTAGCTCCACGATTTGTCGATCCTTTTAAGATACTCAAGAGGATTGGTAAAGTAGCATACCGACTCAATTTACCTCAAGAACTTAGTAACGTTCATCCAACGTTTCACGTCTCGAATCTCAAGAAATGCTTAGCTGATGAAGGACTTCAAGTGCCTATCGACGACTTGCAAATCAACGAGACTCTTCATTTTGTGGAAAAACGGACGAAATCATGGATCGAGGAACCAAACAACTTAGGCGCAGCAAAATTCCCATAGTCAAGGTTCGTTGGGAAAGAAAGCGTGGTGCCGAATTCACTTGGGAACTTGAGAGCGAGATGAAGACCAAGTATCCACAATTCTTCGTTCAGCCTTCCTCTTAGATTTCGAGGACGAAATCTCCTAAAGTAGGGGAGACTTTAACGCTTTGCATTTTTGTATTTTCCAGTTTTAGCAAGTCTTGTTGTACTTTCCATTTTTAGATACTTGTACTCTTGTTGTATTCCATTTCACTTCGAATTGTAATCCGATATGATTGATCATAATGAAAACGAAATTATTTTTAATCATATTCATGTTATTCATGTTAGACTTATGTGCAAACTTATACTCATGATTCACATTTTGAACACCATGATAGGCATGATTCTTGAGCCTTCATTACACATTGATGCTTGATATTCGAAAAACCAATTAAAACACGTAAAATAATCAAATTGGAAAATAAAATATTGAAATCAAGTCCATCCGTACGTATGGACTAGGTCCATCCGTACGAATGGAGTCCATCCGTCCGAAAACTTAGGAAACCCTAATTTTCCCCTGAATCTATAAATAGACCCCTTAACCCTCCATTTCAATTCGCCATTCCCTTGCAAACGCTCTCAGAATCCCTTGTTGCGATCAGAAGCTTTGTAAGCACTCTCTTCCACTTTCAATTACAATTCTATTTCATTTCTTGAGTCTTAATCACAAAACCCTTAAAGGTTTTCTCAAAAACCTTTGATTCTAACTATCTCGAAGATGGTTTCCACTCGTTTTGCTTGGGTAAATTGTTGTGGAGCATCATTCATATGAGATCAAATCAGAGTTTATAAAATCTAATTTTTTTTACAACTTAATTATGGTTTTCTCTTCAATTAGTACACGATCTTGATAGAATCCGGAACCAATCAGACGCTTAATCATTTCATAGTTAAGGGCCTACATTAGGGTTAATTTCCATCAAGAAATGACCTGATTAAACGGATAAACAAAGATTTTCATCAAGAACACTGCATCCGTACGAATGGACTAACTCCATCCGTACGAATGGACTTCCCTTGCACTTTCTGTTTTGATTTTCTGATTTGTTCTCTCACCTGTTTATCATTGATTAATCGTTTCAACTGTTGATCTAAATAAACTAAACAAATACTTCAACATTTTCAACCAAATCAGTTAAACTAAAACTTTTTACAATGTTAACAGTCCATTTGTACGAATGGACTATGTCCATCTGTACAAACGAACTCTGCTACCACACTGAATCATTTTCCTTCTGTTTTAAACATCATTTATTACATAAGATTATTTTATTTACTGTTTAAATCATTTACCCTACAGTTTTAAAAACCAAATCAGTCCGTAACATACTTTATCAGTTGATTTGTTCTAAGCTAGAACGTCCATCCGTATGAATGGACTGCTAAGCACCTTAACTCATTTATTTCACGTATTTCAATGATCTGATCCGACACTCTTTCACATCAGTACACTTATACACTCGTTTAACGATTTCAGCGTAATCTCGAATCTTCATCAATCCCACTCGCGGTTTAGTAGTTACCTTACACAAAACTGTGAGTATACTCGATCCCATTTTCCATTTTAAACACTTTGGGTGCAACATTTATTTTATATGAAAACACGCAACACTTGAGACTTGTTTATTCAAATCACACTCTATCCACGTTTAAACATGAAAACATGTGATACTTGTTAATCTCATATGCTATGTATACATTGTGTCTATATGCTCGTTAACTTTGCTAGCCTACCATAACGATTATAGCGCTATAGGATTAACGCACCGCCCTTGATTCTTGGGGTATTGTTGAGTAAAACATGTTACGCCCTCTTCGTCTCGACGATGTTGGGAAAGTCAAGATTGCATTGGAAACTTGGGTTTGACGTATAGTGACACTAGTTCAGCATATTAGTAACTTGTATATGTTATTCATGTTGGATATGAGCACGTTTAAACATTTTATTATTATGCTATTTATTCAAACTTGTATACTCGCCAACATTTTTGTTGATCATTATTTTAATACATGTTGCAGGTTGAAAGAAAGACGAGGTGATCAAGAAACAAGCTAGGGTGAACTTAGAAACACACCTTAGAAATAAACAATGTTTGAATTATGTTTGATACAATTTGGTTATGTTTTTAACCATGTACGACATTTTAGTATTTTATGAAATCTTGATTAATTTATATTATCACGAATAGTGTTATGATGCTTTGAACGATTTGTTTTCATCTCACTCCGATGTTTCCGCTATCGGTTGGGGTGTGACACTAAGTTGTTCACCGCCGTTTTTCTTACTTGCTTCACCAATATTTAGGCTTGCCATATGTTTAACTGAAAGATATATGGCCATCAGTAAGATTTTTGAAAATTCAATAGCAAATCAATTTATTTGCATTAGATCTTGCAGATCTATATATATCAGATTTACTAGCCTCATTTACCATAGTTGGTAATGGGCTTTCATTTATAGTTAGCTATGTATAGCTCAGAAGATTTTTAGTCCCTCTCCTTCCGCACGGTTGGGATTATCTAGAGATTAGGGACACGTTTTAGTCAACATAATCAATATAGATACGTATTCAGAATAAGTAATGTCACATAGTTGGACTAAGATTTTCTCCCTTCCTCATAGTCGGGAATTAGTTGGAGATTTTGAGATACGTTTTACTCAACGTATTTAACATGGTTCCTCTCCTTCCACATAGTTGGGATTAGTTGGAGATTTGGAATGATTATCGTCTCATAGTTGGACGAGAGCTTTCTCCTTTCCACACAGTTGGGAATTAGTTGGAGATTTTATATACGTTTCAGTCAACGCATTTAATTGTTGGTCTCTCTCCTCAGTTGGAGATTTGGGGCAATTAACGTCACTTAGTTGGACGGAAATTTTATCTCCTTTCCTCAAAGTCAGGAATTAGTTAGAGATTTAATGATATGTTTTAGTCAACGTATTTAATATTTGTCCCTCTCCTCAGTTGGAGATTTGGGACACGTCTCAGTCGACGTTTAAATATAGATCCCTCTCCTCGGTTGGAGATTTGGGATACGTCTCAGTTGACGTTTAAATAAAGGTCCTTCTTCTCAGTTAGAGATTTGGGATACGTCTTAGTTGACGTTTAAATATAGATCCCTCTCCTCAATTGGATATTTAGGATACGTCTCAGTTGACGTTTAAGTATAGGTCCCTCTTCTCAGTTGGAGATTTGGGACAAGTAACATCACATAGTTGGATGAAAATTTTATCTCCTTTCCTCATAGTCAGGAATTAGTTGGAGATTTAAGATACGTTTCAGTCAACGTATTTAATATTGATCCCTCTCCTCAGTTTGAGATTTGGGACAATTAATCGTCACATAGTCGGACAAAGTTTCATCTCCTTCCTCATAGTCGGGATTAGTTGGAGATTTGAGATATGTGCCATCACATAGTTGGACGAGAATCACTTATAGATTATTAAGATTATATCGGTGTGAGGGAATTAGTTTTCCACTACTATCACCTTTTCAACCACTATCATTGGTGGGAATAATTGTTTAAGACAGAGTCTTTTATCATGGTCTATTTACTAGTCTTAATTACGTAAGAACTAGTAGACCTTATAAATTTAAAAGGAAATATATTTGCTTGATTGATCACGGGCTTTCGACCAATTTATCTTACCCTATAGACTTGGCATTTTTAATCATTCTCCTTCCTCATAGTTGGGATTAGTTAGAGATTCCAGGCTACGTCTCAGTCGACGTATTTAATACTGGTCCCTCTCCTTAGTTGGAGATTTGGGACAATTAACGTCACACAGTTGGACAAAAATTTTATCTCCTTTCCTCATAGTCGGGAATTAGTTGAAGATTTGATATACGTTTCAGTCAACGTATTTAATGATGGTCCCTCTCCTTAGTTGGAGATTTGGGACACGCCTTAGTTGACGTTTAAATATAGGTCCCTCTCCTCAGTTGGAGATTTGGGACACGTCTCAGTTGACGTTTATGTCACACCCTAAAATTTCCACGTATTACCGGTGGGCCCGGTGGGGAGTATCGTGACGTAGTTGATATCATCATAGTCAAATAATCACAGTTCAATGCACAGCGGAAGTCTAAAGTAAATATATTACAAACCGATTCAAAAGTAACATCAAATATTACAAACGGATTGTAAGATGGATCCACAGGCGGATCTTAAAACAGAAATATAAACATTGTTCAACAGACTTTAGATGTTTAGAACTTGCAAGATTCCCTATTAACGCCCTGAGCTCCCAGCCAATTTACGTACAGTACCTGTCACTTAATCTTTTTGGAAAATACGTTAGTTTACACTGGTAAATACAATTAAATGACTCTTTTGAAAATCTTTATAAAAATTGATTTAAATGCACAAGGCACAAATATTCTTTTATAACTTGGGACAATTATATTAATAACAATCTTGTATCAGATTTACATGTTTGTCCAACATTTAGGGCCGGTGATTATACAAACCGATCAAAATTAATCGACACACCACAAATATAAGTCACAAGAAGTTACCTCACGAGTGAGTATATCTTTTACATACGCAACAGGAGGTGTTATGCCTACACCTTGTGCTTAAGTTGTGGCCATTTACACTTTTTAAATGAGCCAAGGATATCCAGGACACGGTCATTAACCCCCAATGTTATTTGTTATCATGCAATACTGATTAAAACAGGATTATGCAATTTAATCATCTCCGGTTAAAAGGTTTCTACACCCGACCAAGCGGTATTTTTATAATACCGTATTCCAAGCCCGTATAACGGAAAATAAGTTAAAAGTATTTACCTGAGCTTAAAATGCAATTTATACTCAGCCGTATATTCTAATCAGCAAGCACAAGTACCTCTACTGGGGCTCTCAATCTGGAACGAAGGTTTTATTAACCTATTAGATTCCTAACGGGTCTTATTTAAGTTGCAACTTAGACCGGTTAGTTTTAAGGAAAGGTTTACGGTTCAAAACGCAAGATTAAGCGAAGACCGGATTAGAATGTGATTTAGACCAGACAAGTATGGAGACTTGTATAATATGGGTAAACTAAACACATTCTGAATTTTGAAGTGAAGACGATAAGGTTTGACCCGTTTTGGTTAATTCATGTAAACTAGTTACATAAACCGTACCGAACGCGTAAAGTGCATAACGGGTAACCAAATGAGTCATGAACATGTTTCACAAGTTAATATGCCTTAAATATGTTGTGATATCAGTAGGATACCTTCCATTATGCCCAAAACAAATTTAAAACCAATTTATGCCCTGTAGGGGTATTTTGGTCATTTTAATGTTTATAAAAGAGGTTAAATAATAATCCGAGTTTCTGTATACATAATCAGTAAAAATACTTATTTTATCAAGCTATATCAGTAGGATATCTCACATATGTGAAATTTATCATTCATGGCCAACTATGCACCGTAGGGGCATTTTGGTCATTTCACATATGCTTTAAGGGTTAATTTTGGAAATCTGAGTTCAAAACTTTTATTTACTATTTAAGTATAAAAACTTATTCATAACATCAGTGGGTATCAAGCTTTAGGTGCCTAATATGGTTTTAAACCATACTATGCGCCTAAATCGCATAAAAGTCGGTATTTGACGATATTCGGGTTAATTAAGGGAGTCTGAGATTTTGGTCAACCTTTATTGTTTAAAATAACTTATTTAATATATAAAATCAGTAGAAAAAGGTTTGGCATGTAAAGGATGTATAAAACTCATTTTATTAGCAAAAAGTGCGTTATCGTAAATTACCGAGCCTATGCGAGAACTTTATGTTATGACCATTTTAAAATTTAATAAAAATTTTCAAAAATCCCAAAATATTATATTACATCAGTAGGTAAAAGGTTTGATGTCAAAATTTGAGTTTAAATAGGATTTATATCAAATATGCCGTTTAATTAATAAAAAGCTTTTAATTTACGATATCGAGCATAACTCTTAATTTAGACCTCAAACAGATGTAAAATTCTTAGGACATGTTTATAAATCAGTAATAAAGGTTTTTGTCCTCTCACATTTTCAAAAATCTCATTTTAATATCAAAAGGGCATAATGGTCAACTTTTAGGCATTTAACGGAAACATGCAATGAACTAGGATTTCTAAGGAACCAAGTTGTATAACCTCAGAGGATTATACTAACCTATAACATGGTCCTAAAGGAACCCTAAGGCATATCTAAACTGAGCTAAATCGAGTCAGAACTGAAAGTCAAAGCAAAAGTCAACTTTTGCGACTTTCGATTCCGAACCGATCCTAAACTCAGAATTGTCGGGTCGAACATGCTTAGACATGTTCATTTAATATTTATCAAGTTATTAAAGTGATAAAACTGATTTTATAGCCTCTACATTATCGGTTATGAATTTTATTTAAAAACTGACCCGTTTGACTTTTATTTTAGTTACTTTGACCCGACAATTAACTAAGTAAACGTGGTAATTAGGAGGTGCCCTTTTGAGGGTTTAACACCTACCTAATTACGATCGCGTAGCCATGTTCGTTGCGAACCATGGCTCGACCATAAAAGGTTTATCTAAAAGTCAAAGCGTTTATCGAAAACGCTTGACTTTTCGGCTTTAAGAGCCAAACAAAATAACTAAGCATGAAAGGAACACTTACAAGTGGTCCTTAGGACTGAGATAAACTCAGAAGGAGGTTCCAATTGATTAGGATCCTCAGATTTGAGTAGGAGAGCAAGAACTCAAGAAAATGGTGTGAAATGAAATGAAGTTCAAGGCCCTTTATATAGGTTTTTGGATTGCATAGGATCATTACAAGTGTTAGAAAGGTTTAACCAGATCATAACAGGTGTAATACCATTTTTCTAAACCATCAAAGGCCCCTAGAATCAAATGTGTGAGACAAGGAAGCAAAACCAAAGCTGGTTTTCAAAATTCTGTTACTGTCATTAGCATACAGACCGTATGGGTCCAGGTATACGGTCCGTAAGGACTAGACCAACTCACCACATCTTTCAATTGTTGACAAGTTTGGCCCCTGCGCTCCCGAACTCTTCCGAAACGATGATTTTAGCACACAAGGCCTCAAATTTCCAATATTAGGCACATCCAAGAGTATAACCAAGCATTATAAACTTCTCGATATCTTAAATGGGTCAGTCAGAGGCCTAGTTTGACATATTGACGCTTTTAACCCTTCAATTTGCGAACTTGAGCGTATTAACGCGAAATGGCGTAAAAGCCTTACAAAGTTAATAACAATCATTCCCAAGGGTATAATGGAGTATAATGGAGTATTACGACACTCCAGTTCACACCAGTTCACTTAAATGGTCGCTCCATGGTGCAGTTTTAGATATTGACGCTTTTGGTCCTTTTAACGCGCAAACTTGCGCGTATTATCGCTTTATTGCGTCAAAGCCCTATGTTATCCATATTGGGCATTCCCGAGAGTATTATCGAATATTACTATGCTTCGGGTTTGTTAAAAGGTCACTCAGAGGTAAGAATTAACATGCTGACACTTTCAACCCTTTTTAACGCAAAAACTTGTGCGTATTGATACTTATTGGCATTAAAGCCCTAATTGGCCAATGTTTTGCATTCTCAAGAGTATGATTAGATATAATAATGTTTCGGGTTCATTAAAAGGTCATTCAGAGGTATTTATTAAACATGTTGACGCTTCTAACCCCTTTACCGTGCAAATCTTTCGATTTATTAATTAAACGGTTTTGATAATCCAACAAGTGGCTTAATATGAGAATATGAATTTTGTGAGAGGTTATTCAGAGACTTAGTCTAAGCATGTTAATGCTTATAGTCCTTTCATAATCAAAGTTTTTGATCTTTCACAAAATTAGTCCCTTAAATTCAACGTTTGACTTTATTAGGGTTTATTACACGTGTCAATACATCATTGGATGTGATTTAACGAGGTGTTACATCCTCACCCCCTTAAAATAAATCTCGACCTAGAGATTTGCTCAAAAGATGGAAGCACTTTCTGTCTTATAATGGACTTAATCTTCCACAACATATCTGGGCCTCTAAGGCACCCAAGTTGACCTATAATAGGTACACGTCTTCTTTTGGAGTCTCTAATCGTATCGATACTTAATGAATACTGATTTCTTGACAATATAAGTTTTTATTAATCCTCACATCATCATGTGACATTGTTATAGACATATTATCTAGCCATATCTTTTAAATTGCAAGATTGGGACACATTGCGAATCCCATCAAGCTCCTTAAATAAATTTTAGCTTATAAGCTATTGGTCTTGATGTATCCGGTTTTTCTTGCATGGTACTATTTATCCAGTGTTTAATTTGCCCGATACATCAAAATGTAGTACACCTTTCTAGGGTGATGCTTTCTGTTGAATCTTATCCCGTATTAAAACTTAAGAGGTTTGTGATTCTTATCAATCATTGGTTTTCTGCCGGTTACTGGCAACTTCCAGACGATTACGAATTCATATGATCTTATTCGTGTGTTCCAAGGTAATTTTAGATCCTGATAATTGGACTTACCAAGTCCCGTCCATCAAACGGACATTTGACATTCCATCTAAACAAGGTCTCCAAAGGAGCAGCCTTGATACTTATATATCGATTATTATAGAAAAGCTTATTTAAGGTGAGATAGTCATTCCAACTTTAGCTTAAAACCAATCTTAAGGAATAGCTAATCCTTACGGTTAGTCGAATAAATCGACGATCCTGGGCAGCTGATGGCGATTCTTAATTGTTGCCTAAATAGGGTTACGATATTCAATGCATAAGAAAAATGAACCGTCTTTCTTAAATAATACCGAATTCTCTGAATATTGATTTACGCTTTATGAACCTTTATCTTAAAACTCATTTAATTAGGGTTTCAATTCTTCCAATAATGATGGTGCTAATCGTCGTGGAGATTTCACAATAATGCAGCCCTATGCGGGATATAAATCTTAACTCTACTTGCCTTTCAGGTGGTAAACAGGGTAGTCCTAGGAGAAGATAATCAAGACACAAGAAGATTACAGAGATTTTCCAAATCTCAGGCTCAAGTTCATCTATCATTGTCTTTTTCAGATAAGTGACACATTTATGTTACGAGTCCACGGATTCCTTAATCAGAGACACTTACTTGGACAATTCCACTCTGGATATCTTCTTTGAATACCATTAGCTGACTTTAGTACCATATGATCATTGGAATATCTTTGTGGTTCCATGCCTTAAACCTCCATACTGATCAGGCATGGAAGCAATCTATGGAACATATTAAGATACACCAATCCTCATATGGCGCTTTTGTCATACCGTCTGGTATTCACAATCAATAGAGATCAAAGAGATATCAACTTCATATGCTGACGTACTTCATCTGGAGAGAGGGTACTCTAGAATTTTACGACTGAAGATTTCTGACAGGAACAGAAGAAATGGTTCCTATGATTCTAGTCTGTAAGTTTTACCTTACACTTAATCTCTGGGGTTCTTATGGAAAATTTTAAAAGTTTGCTTATACTTATGAATTATCAAGGATTAATTGGTATCCGAATCAAAACAGAACTCTTAGCATTTATATTCCAATAAATGTTAAAGAATGTACCTGATGTCATTATTGATATGAACTACCTCTGGCATCCATCAGGAGGGTTTAAGCGCTTTCATTCTTAGGATTTCTATCCTTAGCCGCATTTCCTTTGACAGATTTAGGGCATGTAGTCTTGATGTGGCATTTCTCATTACAGCCAAAGCAGACTGCATCCTTTATGTCCTTGCAATCCAATGTTTTATGCTCCTTAGACTTACAGATCCCACAAGGTAGAGGTAGTGATTCAAATCTGCATTTCCCGAGGTGACGCTTCTTGCAGGTCTTGCATACAGGTTTCTTGTTGGACTTTTGTTGGTTCTTATTGAGCTCAAGCTTACCCTTTTTCTTAGAAATATGGGAGTTATCTTTCTCCCTTTTCCTTTTTAATTCATTCTTTTCATCCAAAGTATGAACAAGATCCTTCTCGTGAGTAAGGGAGTGTTGTTTTAAATGGGATTTGGAGCAAGTAGCATTGGGCTCTTTGAACTTTTTCACGGCCTTTCTCACAGCTTTTCCAACAGCTGCGTCTATCATAGTTTGAAGAACATCTTTTTTAATTTTGAGGTTCACAATTGTAGCATCATTAGCATGTGTCGCATCATCAATGGCTCGATTGACGGTTGTCTCATCCGAGTTTGTCATACTCGAGATTTGGTTCCTAACACCAAATGAAACATTTACTTAGTTAAAATCCAGCAACCGCTATTCATCATCCAGAGGACCTAACATATACTAACCATGGTATCATTAAACCATACACGTTAATATAGTACGAACATTCTTAATGAATGTTATTTAGATATATATATCAATTATACTTAGCCTAGGCCATAAAAAGACCATCAATGGCATTTAAGGTTTGGACCTAGTCCATCAACTTTTTGACAGGGGATCAAAATTTCACATCTGTCTTTATTATATCGATGATTTTGGATAGCTTGAAAGCTTGCTATAGGAATATCAGAAAAGAGTGATTCCTAATAGATATAAAATATCTATCTAAGATTTGTTGAAGCAGTCTCTAAAGTATCAACGGCCAATTCTACCTCACGTTGTATGTCTAGAGTCCTAACAGGTGGATATATCAGTTCACAACATTTATTGTCCACAATAGACTTATCTGTGCCGGAATCAACAATTTCCCGCATAAACATCATTGATAAGGAAAAGGACATGTTATGATGTTTATCATTCTGTACTGCCTCCTGGGTGTTCATCTGGAAGACTCACGCGTTTGTTTTCTTGGCCTCTTCAGGCTGCTTTATAAGTTTTGGGCAATTGGTTTTGATGTGCCCTTCCTCGTTACAGTTGTAACAAGTCTCGTTCTTCAACTCCTTGCAATCTAAAGTCGTGTGACCCTTGGTCTTGAAAATTCCACACAGTTTAGCACTTGGGTTAATCGTACATTTTCCAGAATGTTGCTTTCTGCAGTTACTGCATTTGGGTCTGTTATTAGACTGACTCGAGTTTTTCCTAAACTCATAATCTTTCCAGTGCTCAGAACTTCCCTTTTTCTTCTTGTCAGATCGGCGAGAGCTTTCCTCTTCTACTCTCCTTTTCCCTCGCTAGAGGTCTTAACAGTCTTATTCCTGATTACATCTAAAGTGAGAGATAAGGATAAATCGACCACGGACCTATATGTGGTAGGCCTAGACGCATTAACATTTCCCTTAATTTCTGGTGCTAAGCCTCCAATAAAACACGCTATGCGTTTAGGTTCAGGGGTGACTAAATAGGGAACTAGGCGGGACATAGTGTTAAAACTTGTCACATATGCCTGACAATCTAAATTCTTCATGACCAGAGTCAAGAAGTCTGTTTCTATCCTCTCTACCTCATGCTGAGGACAGAAGTTTTCTTTGATCAGTGCAACAAATTGATCCCAAGACAAGTTATAAAGTAGGATCTTCCCGTGGCCTGGATCAATGATCTCTACCATGCCAACGCTTCTCCTTTGAATGATTGTGAAACAAACATCACAATATCCTGCTCTGCACAACCACTGATGTCTACTACTGTGTCCATGTCATCCAGCCATGTCATACAATCGATGGTTCCTGTCTCTCATGTAAAGTCCCATGGTTTGCAAGAGACAGAGTATTTATAAGAGCAGGTCTTAACATGTGGCTCCTGATTTAGCACAATTTGTCTGGATGGAACACTTCTCTGATTCGACGAATGATGAGAATCATCCTTATGAGATATATGTGTCTTAGAAGGTGGCTCCGTATGAGGTGCAGACTGATTCCTGGTGCGAGCACCACTTGATTCTTTAAATTGTCTGTCAATGGCTCAAGTGACAGCATTATCTATCATTGTTTGTAACTCTGCAGCCGTTACATTCATCCTTGTATTGTCATTCCTCCTATTGGGATGACTGTTGACTTCATCTGATTCAAACATGCTGAAGCTTGTTTTCTATAAAACAATCGCCAATAATTTTTCTTAGGAATCTATTTTGGAATCATCATCTTCGATGATTCATTAACCATGGTATTAATAGACCATATTTGGTTAATTTGATAATCAGGTTTATTTTAATTTTTTTTTCATTATAATTAATCCAACTATAAGCTATTAAGGATATTGAAATGGCACAAAAGGCCTTGTCACAAGGATAGTTTGGAATTTATAAGCCATGATCTTATAGGATCGAGGCCTTAAGGTTTGAACATAGTTCATTACCTTTCTTGACAGAGAGTCAAAGACTACAACTGTCCTTTGTCCTTTAGGACAATATATATAGCCCGTAGGCATTTCATCACTAAGGGATGTTTATGATATGATCATCTTATCTGATGATTTGAGCCATGATTTCTAAATCACTAGGCTAGATAAGAAATTGGAAGAATCCAATATAAGGATGACTATTGTGATTTTCTCGAACCACATTTGTCAAGGAGTGTTAACACGTTCTTAGGTGTTAACAAGGATCTATTATCTTAAAAAGGCTTTACCATCTTAGCTATGTCAAAAATAACATATAGGCTAGGTTATACCTTTAAGATTTTTCTTTGATATATAATGGCAGAGCAATCATAAATTGAAATGACGTTCTGATTTAGGACATAATACATACGTATACTGTTTAATACCAACTTAAAATATGAAACTTTTCATAGAAAGCCTCAAAAATACAATAATTACCCTAAACGGGTCTTATACAAAGAAATTCGCCCACGCAGGGACTTAAAAGATATATATGTCCTTATAGGGACTACTATAGAAATGAAACATAACAAGGAAGTTTCTTCTTCATTCTATTTCTGAAAGTTTTCTCCTCGGTTCCCTTAATGCGGCACGGGTATTGAAGGTTTTTGTGGGTAGTCGAAATCTTCTATATTAGAAATCTTTGCAAAAGTGGAATCCAAGGATTTTATGGTTAATGAATAATATGAATCATGAATAAGGTCAGGACAGGTATAATCCAAGTTGGGGTTCCAAGACTTGGAGGTAAGAAATATGAGTCCTTTGATTCCATAGGTATTATCTTTGAAGCTGGATCTTCAGGGACAGCTGGTATGAACTCCTCCGATGTTGGCTTCTCATTTGAAGTTTCAAAAGTCTTGGGTATAGAATTTGAAATATGGTTAATGGGTTTAAATGGTCATTCCTCCATACTGGTCGTGTGCTTATTTGAGCTGTGGTACGAAGCTTATCATTCTTATACTTCGGGTCTGGAGAGCTTCCACCAATGGCAGCTTCGCTCGGCGACACGATCCTGGGATGCATAAATATCGAAAACAATATATACATATAACAGGGATGAGATCATTCCTAGTTCATGTCTAGACTCGGAAGTCAAGGAATGTGCTACTGTGTCATTGAGATTAAACACAAAAGGCTAGTGTTTAATTCACTCAATGTTGGCTCTGATACCAACCTGTCACACCCCAATATTTCCACGTATTACCGGTGGGCCCGGTGGGGAGTATCATGACGTAGTTGATATCATCATAGTCAAATAATCACAGTTCAATACACAGTGGAAGTCTAAAGTAAATATATTACAAACCGATTCAAAAGTAACATCAAATAATACAAACGGATTGTAAGATGGATCCATAGGCGGATCTTAAAACAGAAATATAAACACTGTTCAACAGACTTTAGACATTTAGAACTTGCAAGATTCCCTATTAACGCCCTGAGCTCCCAGCCAATTTACGTACAGTACCTGTCACTTAACCTTTTTGGAAAATACGTCAGTTTACACTGGTAAATAAAATTAACTGACTCTTTTGAAAATCTTTATAAAGATTGATTTAAATGCACAAGGCACAAATATTCTTTTATAACTTGGGACAATTATATTAATAACAATCTTGTATCAGATTTACATGTTTGTCCAACATTTAGGGCCGGTGATTATACAAACCGATCAAGACTAATCGACACACCACAAATATAACTCACAAGAAGTTACCTCACGAGTGAGTATATCTTTTACATACGCAACAGGAGGTGTTAGGCCTACACCTTGTGCTTAAGTTGTGGCCATTTACACTTTTTAAATGAGCCAAGGATATCCAGGACACGGTCATTAACCCCCAATGTTATTTGTTATCAAGCAATACTGATTAAAAGGGGATTATGCAATTTAATCATCTCCGATTAAAAGGTTTCTACACCCAACCAAGAGGTATTTTTATAATACCGTATCCCAAGCCCGTATAACGAAAAATAAGTTAAAAGTATTTACCTGAGCTTAAAATGCAATTTATACTCAGCCGTATATTCTAATCAGCAACAACAAGTACCTCTACTGGGGCTCTCAATCTGGAACGAAGGTTTTATTAACCTCTTAGATTCCTAACGGGTCTTATTTAAGTTGCAACATAGATCGGTTAGTTTTAAGGAAAGGTTTACGGTTCAAAACGCAAGATTAAGCGAAAACCGGATTAGAATGTGATTTAGACCCGACAAGTATAGAGACTTGTATAATATGGGTAAACTAAACACATTCTGAATTTTGAAGTGAAGATGATAAGGTTTGACCCGTTTCGGTTAATTCATGTAAACTAGTTACATAAACCGTACCGAACGCGTAAATTGCATAATGGGTAACCAAATGAGTCATGAACATGTTTCACAATTTAATATGCCTTAAATATGTTGTGATATCAGTATGATACCTTCCATTATGCCCAAAACGAATTTAAAATCAATTTATGCCCTGTAGGGGTATTTTAGTCATTTTAATGTTTATAAAAGAGGTTAAATAATAATCCGAGTTTCTGGTCTACATAATCAGTAAAAATACTTATTTTATCAAGTTATATCAGTAGGATATCTCACATATGTGAAATTTATCATTCATGGCCAAATTATGCACCGTAGGGGCATTTTGGTCATTTCACATATGCTTTAAGGGTTAATTTTGGAAATCTGAGTTCAAAACTTTTATTTACTATTTAAGTATAAAAACTTATTCATAACATCAGTAGGTATCAAGCTTTAGGTGCCTAATATGGTTTTAAACCATACTATGCGCCTAAATCGCATAAAAGTCGGTATTTGACGATATTCGGGTTAATTAAGGGAGTCTGAGATTTTGGTCAACCTTTATTGTTTAAAATAACTTATTTAATATATAAAATCAGTAGAAAAAGGTTTGGTATGTAAAGGATGTATAAAACTCATTTTATTAGCAAAAAGGGCGTTATCGTAAATTACCGAGCCTATGCGAGAACTCTATGTTATGATCATTTTAAAATTTAATAAAAATTTCCAAAAATCCCAAAATATTATATTACATCAGTAGGTAAAAGTTTTGATGTCAAAATTTGAGTTTAAATAGGATTTATATCAAATATGTCGTTTAATTAATAAAAAACTTTCAATTCACGATATCGAGCATAACTCTTAATTTAGACCTCAAACAAATGTCAAATTCTTATGAGATATTTAAAAATCAGTAATAAAGGTTTTTGTCCTCTCACATTTTCAAAAATCTCGTTTTAATATCAAAAGGGCATAATGGTCAACTTTTAGGCATTTAACGGAAACATGCAATGAACTAGGATTTCTAAGGAACCAAGTTGTATAACCTCAGAGGATTATACTAACCTATAACATGGTCCTAAAGGAACCTTAAGGCATATCTAAAGTGAGCTAAATCGGGTCAGAACTGAAAGTCAAAGAAAATGTCAACTTTTGCGACTTTCGGTTCCGAACCGATCCTAAACTCAGAATTGTCGGGTCGAACATGCTTAGACATGTTCATTTAATATTTACCAAGTTATTAAAATGATAAAAGTGATTTTATAGCCTGTAAATTATCAGTTATGAATTTTATTTAAAAACTGAACCGTTTGACTTTTATTTTAGTTACTTTGACCCGACAATTAACTAAGTAAACGTGGTAATTAGAAGGTGCCATTTTGAGGGTTTAACACCTACCTAATTACGATCATGTAGCCATGTTCGTTGCGAACCATGGCTCGACCATACAAGGTTTATCTAAAAGTCAAAGCGTTTATCGAAAACGCTTGACTTTTCGGCTTTAAGAGCCAAACAAAATAACAAAGCATGGAAGGAACACTTACAAGTGGTCCTTAGGACTGAGATAAACTCAGAAGGAGGTTCCAATTGATTAGGATCCTCATATTTGAGTAGGAGAGCAAGAACTCAAGAAAATGGTGTGAAATGAAATTAAGTTCAAGGCCCTTTATATAGGTTTTTGGATTGCATAGGATCATTACAAGTGTTAGAGAAGTTTAACCAGATCATAACAGGTGTAATACCATTTTTCTAAACCATCAAAGGCCCCTAGAATCAAATGTGTGAGACAAGAAAGCAAAACCAAAGCTGGTTTTCAAAATTCTGCTACTGGCATTAGCATACGGACCGTATGGGTCCAGGTATACGGTATGTAAGGACCAGACCAGCTCACCACATCTTTCAATTGTTGACAAGTTTGACCCCTGCACTCCCGAACTCTTCCGAAACGATGATTTTAGCACACAAGGCCTCAAATTTCCAATATTAGGCACATCCAAGAGTATAACCAAGCATTATAAACTTCTAGATATGTTAAAAGGGTCAGTCAGAGGCCTAGTTTGACATATTGACGCTTTTAACCCTTCAATTTGCGAACTTGCGCGTATTAACGCGAAATGGCGTAAAAGCCTTACAAAGTTAATAACAATCATTCCCAAGGGTATAATGGAGTATAATGGAGTATTACGACACTCCAGTTCACACCAGTTCGCTTAAATGGTCGCTCCATGGTGCAGTTTTAAATATTGACGCTTTTGGTCCTTTTAAGCAAACTTGCGCGTATTATCGCTTTATCGCGTCAAAGCCCTATGTTATCCATATTGGTCATTCCCAAGAGTATTATCGAATATTACAATCCTTCGGGTTTGTTAAAAGGTCACTCAGAGGTAAGAATTAACATGTTGACACTTTCAACCCTTTTTAACGCACAAACTTGTGCGTATTGATACTTATTGGCATTAAAGCCCTAATTGGCCAATGTTTTGCATTCTCAAGAGTATGATTAGATATAATAATGTTTCAGGTTCATTAAAAGGTCATTCATAGGTATTTATTAAACATGTTGACGCTTCTAACCCCTTTACCGTGCAAATCTTTCGATTTATTAAGCAAACGGTTTTGATAATCCAACAAGTGGCTTAATATGAGAATATGAATGTTGTGCGAGGTTATTCAGAGACTTAGTCTAAGCATGTTAATGCTTCTAGTCCTTTCATAATCAAATTTTTTGATCTTTCACAAAATTAGTCCCTTAAATTCAACGTCTGACTTTATTAGGGTTTATTACACGTGTTAATACATCATTGGACGTGATTTTACGAGATGTTACAGTTTAAATATAGGTCCCTATCCTCAGTTGGAGATTTGGGACACATCTCAGTTGACGTTTAAATATAGGTCCCTCTCCTCATTGGAGATTTGGGACACGTATCGTCTCATAGTTGGACGAAAATTTACACTTTTTCAACCACTTATTGGTGGGAACATGTGCTTTTAGCCTTTCTCTATTAAGGAATCAAGAGATCTGTTTGATAAGGTAGGAGCAATAAAATGTGACCTTCATATCATTTGAAGGAAAATAATGAAATGGGCTCCATAAAATCAATGATCAATCTTATGCCAGTAATATTGCCAAGATATATTTAGATATTTACTATTAGCTGATATTAGTACAATATGATCATTGGGAGATCTTAGAGATTCCATGCATTAAACCTTTATACTGGCCAGGCGTGAAAGCAATCTATGGGACACACTAAGATACTACCAACCACCATATGACGCTTTTATCATACTAAGTTTGGCATTTATAGTTGTTAAAAATCATTGAAATAAAAAAAATCAATGTCGTACTCCAGATGGTGAATTTGCTGGCGTGATTTCCAAATTTATATAATATAATATACCCAGATGGGTTTGAATAATCGAGTTCCAAGGCTCGAGATTATATTCATTAAGCAAGAACCAGAAAAATGATTTCTTTTTCTGCTTATTCCCTAGAATGAGAGAAGATTGAATCAAAAAATAGAATTTTGTGCAAAAGTTCACAGATATCCTCGCCATAATGCAGCTTTCCATAGTTGTTGTTGCTTTAGTCAGCTAGTGAGATATCATCGAATATGATAGACTCCAGATAAATGATATTAGGTTATCATAGGAATATCAAAAGATATAATATCAGGTGACGAGGTTTAGCATCCTCGCATTGGAGTCGTCATCTCCAGAACAGTGTAGTTCACCTTATGGAAATTCAGGCTACTCAGTGGTAGAGATTATCGAGTCCGTGACCCGTCATAAATTCTTCATCTTGTTTGCGACATCTTGGCGACATTTGCAGAGTATTCATGAAATCAATAACTACTATATATATAAATAAGAGTAATCTTATGTTCGGCTCTAGACTCGGAGTTTCTTAAGGAATCTGCATTTGTGATATTTGAGATTAGATACAAAAGGCTAGTGTCTAATTCACTCAAATTGTAGCTCTGATGCCAACCTGTTACACCCCGATTCCCGGTGGGCCCGGATGGGTATAGTCATGACGGTTGGATAACAGTTATCACAATATAATAATAATATGCAGCGGAAGTATTGGAATCATCATCATCATCATACTCAGTAAATCCCACCAATAGCAAAGCAAAGGTAGGGTCTGAGGAGGGTAAGATGTAGACAGCCTTACCTCTACATCGTAGGAATAGAGAGGCTGCTTCCAGTGAGACCCCCGGATCGATAGTAGTTTTGCATCAAGCCTTGGACATAAGGCACATAACACTCAGCAATCGGGACAAAGACCAATAGCAAAGCGGAAGTATTGGAGTAAAAATATTAAATTCAATAAGGCTTGAATATATTTATAAAAGTATTACAAGTGTTCAGTACAAGCCCATAGGCAAGATCTAATAAACAGAGCTTTTGACATCATAGGCCTTAAGCTTCAAGAGTTGCAAATTACTTAGCCTTCATTCTAGCTAACCCGGATTCCCAGCCTATAATAAGGTTCGGTAACTGCGGTTCAATCTTTTGAAAATACGTCAGCTTTCGCTGGTAAATACAATTAACTGACTCGTTTTGAAAACAATTTTTCAAAAAGAGCTTTATACATAGAGAAAACCCGTAAGTGATCTTTTAATATTTCTTGAGAGTTATTCTTGTTACCAGATTTACATACTTGCGTTACAATCGGGAACCACAGATCAGAGCCAGTCATTTAATATGATTAAGGAACACACCAAAGTTGAATAAAACGTGTCTTACAGTCAGCATGCCTACCCCTGCATGCTATTCCATATGGCCATAACAGTTAATGAGTCAGGACGTCCGGACACGGTATCAATAACCCCCAATCGTTTCAGTTATCAAGTAAAACGGAATAAACCGGATTTTTACATTTATACGCAACATAGACATCCCATTTATGTAATACCCGCTCCATGTGGCTTATTCACCATCCCAAGTTTAAAAAATAAAATAAGTTAAGAGTATTTACCTTTTCGCTAGCTTCCAATAATATATGATTATAATTTAGCAAAAAGCCGCAAGTCTAAGTATTATTGACCCAAGTCCGATTAACTGGGGGCTCTATAGTCTGGAATGAACAGATTTATTATCTGTTAGATCGTATACAGGTCAAAGGTTAGTCCCTTTAGATATGACCTGTTACTTAAGAATAGATTCGCTAGATTAAGCGTAAATCGAATAGATTGTGGTTCATACCTATCTGAGTGCAATGACTCATTGGATAAAGGTTAATTTAACCATCATTCTGATTTGGATAAGTTTAAAAGATTTTGACCCGTTACGCCTAGTTTATGTGACTAGGTTCGCATAACTAGTTATGCGCATAAAGACGGGTTCGGAAGGTCGGATGGGCATAAGACAAGTCCAAGTAGTAAAATACATTCTTAGTTGAAGTACTCAGTGATATGAAGTCAAATTATCAGGTTATTTTAGTTTAAAATCATTATTTTGGTTCATTTGACCACATAAGGGCATTGTGGTCATTTTTAATAATATAATTGAGACTTGTCATAAAACCCATCAAATGGGCTGACCATGTAGTATAAATTTAGTGAGTTATACTTAACAATAACATGGTCCTAAAACTAATTTAAAATAGGCCTAAACGTTGATCAAACGGGTCATAATCGAAAGTCAAAGCAAAAGTCAAACTGCTTGACTTATGACATGGAATGAAACCCTAAACTGAATTGAACAAGTTGAGTATGTGATAATCAGTTTATATTAGTTATAAAACTTGTATCAATGATAAAACATCTGAGTTTTAAGTTGTAGAAACCATTTATGCATTTTAGTAGTAAAATTCAAGTTTTACAGAAAATGCTCAACTTACAATTCGACTAATTAACATGATCGTCCGAAGGTATAATCGCAGTGGGATCATACCAACGTTATTATGATCACATAGGAAAGTTCAGATCAAACTTTACTTTGACCAATATGGTCAGAAGTTAAAGTCAAACAGAAAGTTAATTGTTTGACTTTATCTTGAAAACAACTAAATAAGAATGAATTTGCACTAAAGTAAACACTTAATTGGAAGTGTTTAGCAGAAAAAACTACTGAGAAGGAGTCCTCTTGTCAAGAGGAATGCTCCAAATAAGATAAAGAGAAGAATTGAGTGAATGAGCAAGTTGGACGTTCAACTTTGCTTGGTATTTATACTTGTAGAGAATGCATAGGATCAATACAAGTGTCCAAGAGGTTTCTAAGATCATGGCAGGTGTTAATGAGGTGTAAAGACCAGGTGAATTGGTGGCAAAATGAGCTAGATGTCTCCATGTGCTTAAAAGCCTTGGGCTGCAAGAATGATTCTGCCAGCAGACCCCTTATGGACCGTAAGGGTCACGTCTAACGGTCCGTAAGGACCTTCAGCGCGCACCATTTTTCAAACACCCTTGCGGCCGTAAGACTTAAGCCTTGCGGTCCATAAGGGACCTCCAGAGATTGATTTTGAGATTATTACATGTTTAGTCCTTAGACTTTACATCCTTGGCCATTTGGAACATTTAGTCTCTCTCCTTTCTCGTAGTTGGGAATAGTCGGAGATCCGGGACGCGTTTTCGTTAACGCACAATAAAAGTTTCTCTCCTTCCCAAAACCAGGATCAGTCGGAGACACGAAATATGTTTCAAAGAACGTAGAATATAATTTCTTCCTCCTTCCACATAATCAGGAATAAATTGGAAGATTGAATACGTATCATTACATAGTTGAACAATAAATTCCCTTTCCTTAGTTGGAAATTTGGGACACGTGTCGCCTCATGATTGGACGAAAATTTATGGGTGTTACAGGTACGGTACGGAACTGAACAAGTACCAAATCACCTTGGATCTGAATCGCTTGTTCTTCACTAAACAAGTGCCATAGATCTGCTTGTTGGAGGAGAACCGTAGATCTGAATATTTCTTGGAGGAGAAACCGTAGTGAAAGTTGGATCTGCTTGTTGGATCGCCTTGGCTGGGAGAGAAACTTGGGAGTAGACGGGGCGGATAATGAAGACATTTTAGAAACCCTAACTGTGTTCTAGAGTTTACTAATGGATGGAAAGGAAAAGAAACAAAAAGAAGTAAAAATATTTTGTGTTCCAAAGTTTTATTTAAAGAAGAAAAGAAAGGAAAATAAAACATGTCGTGTTCCCGAGTTTCATTTAAGAAAGGAAATGAAAGGAAAAGTAGGCTAAATTCTTTAGTTTTTCTTTTCTTCCGATTTGGGAGGAAATGGGGGGAAAGACAACTTTTTTTTCCTTTCTCACTTTTACTTTCTTTTCCTTTCCCTCGTTAAGTTAATTCGGGAACATAGCGTAAATGAAGTACACGTGAGAAACCCTAAATGAAAATGAAGTACCCGTGTTTTTTTCTATCAAATGATGTAGTGTGCATTCAGTCATTGTACAATATGCTTTCGGGGCTTGTAACCCTTATAAAAGTGGCAAATGACCATTTCTACCATTCGAATATACATATATATATATATATATATATATATATATAGGATTCGGATGAAGAGAGAACCAAGCCGAGTTGCGAGAACCGTAAGAACCAATATTAACCAATCAAAAGTGGACACCTCATTAAACATGTGAGTATAACTGAGGGGTATATTTGTAATTTAACCAAAACTGACATATCTGCAATTACAAACACCAATACCCCCTTTCTCTCTTATATTCAAAACACATTCGAAACTCAGATCTCTTTCTCTCTTTCTCATATCACATTTCGTAACCATTAAATCTCAGATCTAAACACTGTATCCCCTTCTCTTCCTAAGCATCCAATCTCATATCTAAACACTATACTACCATCGGTTAAAGAGAGAGAAAGGCCAGAGTTTTAGAGAGAGAACCGAGTAAGAAAGGATGGGTGGCGGCTGTAGGTGGTTTAGAAGCGGTTGTAGGTGATGGTCGGCTGTGGTGGTCGGCAGCAGATGGTGAAGGTGGTGATGGTCGACGGTCGGCGGCGGCTGTCGGCAGCAGATGGTGAAGATGGTGGAGGTAGGTGGTGGTGAGCAGGATGCAGTGGTTGACGACCTCAAGAGAGGTGCGGGTTATGTGGAATGATACTATGAAAGAGAGTCTCAAAAGATAGCTCTTTGGTATGTTTTTTGTTCTGTTTTTTGATAAAGTTTGCATCTTTTATTGCTTGTTGAATTCTTTTTTTTCCTTAAAATTTTAGGGTTTGAAAAATTGGGGTTTTTTCAAGATTTAGGGTTTCGATGGATTCTTGATTTTTCAAGATTTAAAAATTAGGAATATATTAAGATTTAGGGTTTGAAAATTTGGGGATTTTTCAAGATTTAGGGTTTGATGTTCTTAACTCCTTTCACAAGATCAAAGATTTGGTTTTTTTAATATTTACAGATTGTTTTTAACATATTTTGGGTTTGATTGCATCTGCAAATTTATCTTGTTAGATGCTTCATATACTAGACATTCCGGCATGATTATATAAGCTTCAGCTATAACCCTGTTATAAATTTGTCTAATTGTCTTGCTAAACTCATTTGCAGGCTTACCTCCTCACTACCGCAACTCAGTTAGGCAAATCACACATGGTCTGCCTCTGCTCCTCTACAACTACTCCACTCACCAACTTCATGGTGTTTTTGAGGTATTCAATCTCATCTATTCATAATGTTACCGTTGGTTAGCAGGGTATTGGTGGCTCTGTGAATTTTCAGGTAACGGGGTCTTTCGGTTATCAAAGAAATAGGAACTTAAATGAGAGCAAATTAACTTTTACTTTTGTAAGTGTTGAAAGAAAGATGATTAAGATGAAAGTTGGTTTTGATGATTCAGGCTACAATTTTGGTGGAACAAACATCGACCAGTCTGCTTGGGAAGACAAGAAGAACCCTGGTGAACCGCAGTTCACTTCTGGTACACTTAGACATTAAGTTCATTTTCATCCCAATTAATGCTTTTTTTATGTATATATTTTTGTTAGTATTCTTTGATCTGATATAATTGATTTGGGTTTGATTCGTAAAATTTACAACCGGGGTGTAAAAAGGGTTTATAACCGGGGTTTAGAAAAAGTTTATAAACGGGGCGTGAAAAAAGTTTAAGATTCTGTTTCTTGAAATTATTGTTCTTTTTTCAAGATTATGTATTTGTTTTTGTTTTTGTTTTGTGATTCATGTTTCTTGAAAATCTTGGTGGTTTCTTGAAATGAGAGGTTACAACCGTGGGCTTAAAAACCGTTTACAACTATGGTGTAGAAAGGTTTACATTTTTTTAACAGGGGCGTAAATAAGTTTACAAAAAAAATTTATATTCGGGGCGTAAAAAAGTTTACAACCGGGGGCGTAAAAAAATTTACAATCGGTGGTGAAAAAAAAGTTTACAATGTTTTAACCGGGGCGTAAAAGAAGTTTGCGCATAAAAAAATTTACAACTGGGGCGGTAAAAAAGGTTAAAAATGTTTTTAACAGGGGCGTAAAAATAGTTTACAGCTAGTTTTCGACGAGTTACATTTGAGATTTGACACCATACGTAAAAAAAAACTTTTACAGGTTTGTACTTTTGTAAAAACAATTATGTACGGGTGTCGAATGTGAATTTTTTTTTTTGCATACGGTGGAGAATTTTCGGGTCAGGGTAACACATTTTGTGGCAATGCTAGTTTTCGACGAGTTACGTTTGTGTAAATAAAATTTATAACAGGGGCGTAAAAAAGTTTATAACCGGGTGCGTAAAAAAAGTTTACAACTGTGGCGTAAAAAAAGTTTAAAATGTTTTAACAGAGACGTAAAAATAGTCTACAACTAGTTTTCAGCGAGTTACGATTGAGATTTGACACCATACATAAAAAAACTTTTACGTGTTTATACTTTTGTAAAAAAGAAATACGTACGGGTGTCGAATGTGAATTTTTTTGCATATAGTGGAGAATTTTCGGGTCGGGTAACACATTTTGTGGCAATGCTAGTTTTCGACGAGTTACGTTTGTGTAAATAAAATTTACAACCGGGGCGTAAAAAAAGTTTACAACCAGGGGTGTAAAAAAAGTTTACAATTGTGGCGTAAAAAAGTTAAAAATGTTTTAGCAGGGGCGTAAAAAAAGTTAAAAACATTTAAATTCTACACCGTGCGTAAAAAATGTTTGACAATCGACACCGCACGTAAAAAAACCATTTACGTGCGAGTTTAATTCTACACCGTGCGTAAAAAAATGTTTGAAACATTGGACATTGTTTTTAATTGGATTTGTGGGTTTGTCTAATTTTAACGTTTGTCAAACTATAATTTGCGCCTAATGAAAGCTATGTTTTTTCTTTGATTTCGCAGGATCGATGACAGCAAAGATCGAAGGACAACGAACTAGTTGATTTTTATATTTTTCCTATGTGATTTTGTATCATAAGCATGTTTTACGTTTGTTGATGTTTTACGTGTATATATATTTTTCATGATTTACGTCAATGTAAATGTCGTATACACGGAAATAGTATAAGATGACAAGGTACACGACAAAAGTACATACGGCAACATCTGGCCAAATTTCGATCTACATGTGTTACCTTTCCACATAAAAATGTTCTAAAAAAGAAAAAAAAAACCCCAATATAAGATTTCATATTTCTCAAAAAACATGTAGAGGAGAGACAAAAAGAGTTAGAAATGATTGTCCGCCAAAACACCACACAAAACCCACAAATATGGCGTTTTAGTATTCTTCACTTTGTTATTTTTGCGTTTTGAGTGTGTTTTATGGTTGGCATTGTGGTGTTTTATGACTTTTTATACTTTGTAGGAAAAATTGACTTTGTAGCCAACTCCCATCCTATATATATATATATATATATATATATATATATAAAGGGTAAAATGAGAATCACCTTGAGTTGTGAGAACCATGAGAACTAGGCTTTCTAAAAAGTTTTTCAAAAAAAAAAAGAATTTCTAAAAAATCTTAAAAAAATCACTTGTTTCAACAAAAAAAAGTAAAAAAAAAAAGTCGCATGCAAAACATTTGACTCACAAAGTAATTTACAAAAAGGTGACAAAAGGCAGATATACTCACATTGTTTACTTAGGTAAAACTAAAGCTTCCTGCTGAATCTCCTGGTTAATATCTATTAAAATTAAACAATGCACACGTGTTAATAAAATAACCCAAATCATATTAACCGTACGACTCGAGACAGAACTCCAATGACTAAGTCAGGCAGAGCCTTGACATGCATTACGGAGTCCTAGATCAATCGGGTGTAACACGAGACAGAACTCTAACGACTGAGTCAGGCAGAGCCTTGACATGCGTTACGGAGCTCTAGATCGATCGTGTAGGGTAACAAACAGGGTTATAATACTTACAACGAGACAGAGCTTCGCTTTCTAGGGGTATTATATCCCGAGTATTTAGACTATTAGAGATTGAAAGAGAATCAGAATTTTGAACGGTGAACAAATGAGGCCTGAAGCCTCTATTTATAGGCTGGTCGAGAGGCGGCTGGTCGAGTCAGACCACTAGCCTCGACACGCCTACGGACACGTGGCGCAAGGGGTGTCCAGCAAGTCACTGGGCCAGTGCCCCGCGAGAGACAAAGGAGGTCCGGGTCGCGGCCCGCGACAACCACATAAATTTGTTTTTGTTTGTTTTTATAAATATTAAGGTATTAGGGTCCGTTTCTCGTATACGGGGTATATTTTAGGACGTTTAGGGTCACGTTAAGGGGGTCTTAGGAGGGTTGTTATAACATGCACTAATCGGTGTAGTGTTATGCGCCTTATGTCCAAGTCTTGATGCAAAACTACTATCGAGCCGCGGGTCTCACCGAAAGCAGCCTCTCCATTCCTACGGGGTAGAGATAAGGTTGTCTACATCTTACCAGTCTTAAATCCCACCTTAGCTTTTCTATTGATGGGATATATATGCTTTCGCTGCTGAATCATAAGTAATATTTTTGCGAACCTAAGACCCAAGATTAGTCATATTTCTTATATATTGTTTTAAACCTAATCTTATACCGTTTGGTTTTAGAAGTCAATCAAAACAATCAACCTTTTGAGTTTAATTTTAATGTTTAGTTTAATAAATCGTTTGTGCTTTTAATACTTTCCATTTACTTCGTGCGGATTTGACATTATATATATAAATTTATAAAAAATTAAATAAAAAAAAATTGACATTCTATTTACCTTTACTAGTAAAATTGATTAGGACACTTTTTAACACAATTGTTATTGACCTTTCGAGACCGATCAAGATTACGATTAAAAAAATATATTAATCAACAATTAGAGGTTGTTTTTTAAGATAGCTTGATTTGCAAAAAATAATCATTGGGTTTTCACCAAATTTTCTATCATTTTGCCTAACTCTTTTACCAACACAACCCCGTCTCTTTAAGTACTTAAAGACTTTCCATTCATAAATGATCATCATCCATGCCTTTATAATCAAACACACATGGATGCTGATTTTGTTAAATTAGTCTTAGTCAGTAGCTTAATAGTGCTATTGCTCTTTGGAAAATATATAGGCTCTGAAAAACCACAAGTCCCATGTTATTTTATATTTGGAGACTCGCTTGTTGATAATGGTAATAACAATAATCTCAAGAGTAAGTGGAAAGCCAATTATCCACCTTATGGGGTCGATTTTCCTAAAGGTTATACTGGCAGGTTCACCAATGGCAAAACCTCCGCAGACATCATTGGTATGTCTCTATTGCATTTACAGTTTGTACACTAACGAGTTAGTGCTATCCCGCGTGTTGCAACGGGATGTTGCTAATGAAAGTATTTAGTATGTTATTAAATTAATATGTCGGATCTTGAATGAGTATAATAATTTGTAAAAGCCAATTAATTCATTATCGCTATGCACCCAACGTTCTATTTAATAAATATTACAGTTAATTACATAGTTAGTCCCTGTGGTTTTCACAAACTAACATACTTAGGTACTAATAGTTTAAAATCACTATCTAGGGTATTAACTTTTCATTTTGTAACGTTTGGAGGTATTAACTTCTAGGGTATTAACGTAGTTAGTCTCTATGGTTTGCACAAAATTACATACTTGGGTATCAATAGTTTAACAAACAATTAACGTTAATACCTCCAAACGTTACAAAATGAAAAGTTAATACCCTAGAAGGTGATTTTAAACTATTAGTATATAAGTATGTTATTTTGTGCAAACCACGGGGACTAACTAGGTAATTAACTCTAAATATTATTTAACAATAATGTATGCTTCTCCAATAAAAGTTATTCTAATGATACTAATATTTGTATTAGTTTAATTGGTTATATTGTTTTGTAAATTTAGGGGTTAATATAAGTATGAACAAACCATAGCGTTTAAGTTGTAACATTTTAGACTTTAGATATCAATTTTGAAAATTTAAATCAAATGCACACTATTAATTTTGTTCCTCACTTTCTCAACCTCAACATCTGATGGCGACGTCCAATTGGTGATGTTGTCGTGATGGTGGTTAGGGTTTAGGGTTTATAGTTATTTATTTTACTATTTTAAATAATAATCACGCGTGCATGCCTTTTCATTTATGAACCGGTGTGGTTTTCATGCGAATTGACATATCCCTTATTTTTTATGTTGACAATTAAATAAACACGTTGCGTGAACTGGTGTGATGATTCACACAACGGTTACACAATAAATATAAATGGTAGGATCGTGACTTTTTATAAAGAGTATAATGGTTACATAGTAAAAATATTAAATTTCACCTTTCAATATTTGTTTGGTTAAATAATCAATTAAAAAAAGAAAGTTAAAAAAGAAAGAAAACAATAAAAGAAAAAAAAAACATATATAAATTGTTATTTCATGCCATTTAAATCATTTTTTTAATTTCCATGACTGGGAACGAAAAATGAGATTTTGCAAAAGTATAATGAAGGAAAAAAACAAAACTATGAAAGGGTTCGTGTCTACCATTGCAACCGTTTAACTTGTATGATTTTTTTCTAATTTTATTTAATTATTATATACACAATGTGATGGATAAAAGTAGTATTGAGCAACACCGTTTTTTGAGACACCCTTGTTTGACAATTACATTTTTCCTTCAAAAACTCTTTTAAGAGACGCAAGATTTCAACAAAAGAGATAACTCAATGTATTTTTAGGATCGTTAGTGTTGCAGCCCCCGACCTATGCCCCGTGAGCGGAATTTATAAATCAAGCTGCGAGATCGTCACAGAACCGGTGGTATCGGTGTTTATTAATTTGGTGGCGGAATTTATAAATCAGGATCGTAGTTAGAAAATATTTATAGGAGTTTCAAAACACCAAACTTTTGTAATAAACAAATGGGATAAAACCCAAGTTTCATTGAAAATACATTTATAGGGATAAAACCCTGCTTATTGAAAACATAAACTCCTTTTATTTAGCTAACTTTTATAGCCACTTCTTTAAGTCTTCAGTGCTCTCCAGCTGGCTTCTATTAGCAAGAAATATTGGTGAGTGCATCCCAGTTTAATCAAAATAGTTTTTACAACTTTACAGTATTGAGAGCATCAGCGATTACAATGTTTATATCTACCAATATACTCGTTCAGTATTTGTCATATTCACTGATTCCACGGTTCTATGACTGTGGTCATGTTACTCATTGGCTAACTCGTCGTCCAATAGTAACGGATTACAAGTAGTGTATACAAAACCCCACATACCGGCGGCAATTGTAGAATACATAGGCTCAATCACTGTTAAGTATAATTTAAACGTTTGAGGTTTTGGTAAAATAGTTTGGTAGAAAAAGAGAATGTACTCACATTGTAGATTTAGATAATACTATAGCTTCCTGATGATTCTCCTGGTTATTATCTATTAAATTTAAACAATGTACGCGTGTTAGTAAGATGACCCAAATTACATTAGCCATACAACCGAGACAAAACTCCAACGAACTTAGTCAGGCAGAGCCTTGACATGCGTTACAGAGCCCTAAATCAATCGGGTAGGGTAACTAATACGTAACTGGGGGTTATAATACTTACAACGAGGCAGCGCTTCTCTTTTTAGGGGTATTATTCCCGATAATATTTGCCTACTAGAGATTTGAGAGAAAAAATAATTTTGAACGAGAAACAAATGAGGCATGCGCCTCCTTTTATAGGCTGGTCGAAGGGCGGCTCGCGCCCCGCGAGTCCCACCTCTGTCTCCTTCGCGGCCCGCAAGGGGTATAGGCTAGGCTCTAGCCTTGGTAACTCAAAATAATAGGCTCGACGCGTATAAGGACAAGTGGCACACGGGGGTCCGGCCAGCTGCCCCTCGGTCGCGCCCCGCGACAGACCTGGAGGACCGGGTCGCGGCCCGCGAGCACCATTAAATATTTGTTTAATTTGATTTTTATTAATACTAATGTTATTTAGGCCCATTAACGAGTATGCGGGGTCTAATTGGAACGGTAGGGGTGTTTTAGGAGGGTTGTTATATCCTCCCCACCTTGTTTTACATCTCGTCCTCGAGATCTACTGGAACAGGTGTAGATATTTCTGTTGCATCCCTGATTCAAGTTCCCATGTGTATTCTGGTCCTCTTTTGGAATCCTATTTTACCTTGAACAGAACTAACCTCTTGTGCTTGAGATTCTTGATCTTTCTATCTTCAATCTGTAGTGGTTTCTCAAACTTGAGTTTCTCATTTACCTCTATATCCTGAAGAGGTACTACTAATGATTCGTCTGCCAAGCACTTTTTGAGATTACATACATGAAACACATCATGTATTCCTGCCATTTCCTCTGGCAGTTGTAGCTGATAAGCTACTAGTCCTATTCTTTTGATAATCTCAAAAGGTCCAACATACCTAGGGCTTGGTTTTCCTTTTTAACGAATCTGACCACTCCTTTCCATGGAGAAACTTTTAACAATACTTTATATCCAACTTGAAATTCCAATGGTTTTCGTCTATTATCTGCATAACTCTTTTGACGATCTCGTGCTGCTTTTAGTCTTTCCTTGACTTGAATAATCTTGTCTGTTGTTTCTTATACTATCTCTGGTCCAGATAGTTGCTTCTCTCCAATTTCTGCCCAACAGACTGGAGTTCGGCATTTTCGTCCATAAAGTGCTTCAAACGGTGCAGCATTGATGCTGGTATGATAGCTGTTATTGTAGGAAAATTCTATTAATGGTAAATGATCGTCCCAATTTCCTCCGAAATCAATTACACAGGCTCTAAGCATATCTTCCATTGTTTGAATTGTCATTTCGCTTTGTCCGTCCGTTTGAGGATGATAACTTGTGCTTAGATTTATCATGGTTCCCATTGCTTTTTGGAAACTTGTCCAAAATGAGATGTAAAACAGCTATCTCTATCAGATACAATAGATAAAGGAATTCCATGTAATGAAACTATCTCATTTACATATAACTTGGCTAACTGTTCCATACTGAAAGTTTCCTTCATATGCAAGACATGAGCAGATTTGGTTAACCTGTCAACAATCACCCAGATTGTATCGTTACTTTTTCATGTCTTGGGTAATTTGGTAACAAAGTCCGTTGTTATCAATTCCCATTTTGACAGACCGTGTCGTCCCGATCAGTCAAAAACCTAATTAACCTAGGTAGCTAGGTTAAGTCGAGTATCGTATCCACGAAGAGCATGTGCTTAGTATTGCACGACATGTTCAATTAGTTAGACTATTTACAAAAATCTACAAAGTAATTACGAAGCTTGCTAATTTTATTTGTTTGTTTGATTTAAAAAGACTCGGGGTGAACCGACAAATTGCTATTATCCAAAACAACGGTTTATTAACTAAAATTGCAAAACTTGATTGATTAGTTAAAATTACTATATAAGAAAACGAATCACGCATGGGTTTCGGATTAATAAGTATCTAGAGTTATTTAACATGAATGGTTTGATTATTTTATGAACACCAATGATTCTTGAGTTTGTTAATTTAAAATCCTAATCTTAGACATCAACAATCGTCTATCATACGCAATCGGTGCATGATAACCATCACAATATAGTATGCTTTATTAATCAAGAACAAAAACCAAACCCTAGCATAAATCACAACTTAATGGTAGCAATCATCTCTCAACGTCAATGTTGCAAGAAAACTTAACAATTTCGAGTTTAAAGCAATAACAACAAATGACTCACACAATTTCAATCAAAGATTAACAAATGTTTGTATCAAACCAAAACATGAACAACAAACCCTAGAAACTCACAATCTTTCACCCGGGGATGATCTTTGGGAAATTAGCCACCCATGGTTTATGATTGATCATCAAAACATGATGGAATGTGATAATAGATCAAATGGAACCTTCGAAAATCTCTCCAAATCGCCTATGGAAGTCAAGAATGGAGTGTGTATAGCTTGATATTCGAAATGGCTTCTTAACTAAAGTTTTCCCCAAATTCACGCTGGGGACCAGCATCTGGGACGCTGGTCTGGGTGTCTGGGACGCCGGTCTCTGAAGTCTTTGTCCGGTTTTCGCCGTTTAGCTCCCGGTTGGCCCGTTTTATATCCCGATGCTCCGTATAGCTCCCGAATAGCTCATTAAACTCCGTTAGACTTGCAAAACACAATTCCAATCAAAAGTAGGCTATTCAAAACTAAAAGTTATGTAAAAACATCAGCTTAAACATACTAAAACACCTGTTTTTTACCACGTATCACATTTCCATATTGGCATTTCTAATTGCTGTAATAACCCTGAAGGTTTCTGATGCTCAGATTTAACCTGTGAACAGGTTAGACATTTAGCAACATAGTTTGCTATTTTCTTTTTCATTCCTATCCACCGGAAATTCTTCCTTAGATCTTGATACATCTTATCACTACCAGGATGTATTGTATACTTAGACTTATGGGCTTCTTCTAAAATTCTGTGGCATAGGTTTCCTTGCTTAGGTATCAAGATTATTTTCTTATGGAATCTCCAAATTCCATTTGCTCCTTGTTCTAATTCCTTAATCATTCCTTTTAAACCTTCAGCATCGTCCTTGATTACTGTTTCCTGTACCTCTCTAATTTGCTCATTTAAATCTATCTACAGATTTAATCTAAGAGAGCGTACTCGTTTTGGCTTCTCATGATACTTTCGACTCAAAGCATCAGCTACTACATTAGCTTTTCCTGCATGATACTGGATATCACAATCATAATCACTAAGAATTTCCATCCAACATCTCTATCTCATGTTTAATTCATTTTGTCCAAAAACATATCTTAAACTCTTCTGATATGTGAAGACAACAAACTTACTACCGTAAAGATAGTGTCTCCAAATCTTAAGGGGCAAAAATTATGGCTCCTAACTCTAGATCATGGGTTGTATAATTCTCTTCATGTTTTTTAAGTTGTCTAGAGGCATAAGCTATAACCTGTTGACGTTGCATCAACACACATCCATATCCTAACTTAGACACGTCACAATAGATTATCAAGTCTTCAGTTCCTTCAGGTAACGCGAGTATGGGTGCGTTGGTTAACCTTTGCTTTAAAATCATAAAGGCTTCATCTTGTCTTGGTCCCCATTCAAACTTGACTGATTTACAAGTCAGTTTGGTTAATGGAATGGCTATTCTAGAGAAATCTTGAATAAAACGTCTATAATATCCTGCCAGTCCAAGAAAACTTCTTACTTCCATTGGTGATTCAGGGACTTTCCATTTGGTAATATCCTCGATCTTTGTGGGATCCACATGAATTCCTTCATGATTAACCATGTGTCCAAGGAATTGAACTTCTTGTAACCAGAATTCGCATTTTCAGAATTTAGCATAAATCTTTTATTTTCTCAATAATGTCAGAAATGTATGCAGATGCTCGGCATGTTCCTCTTTACTCTTAGAGTAAATTAGAATATCATCTATAAAGACAATTATTAATTTATCCAGGTATGGCTTACATATCCTGTTCATCATGTCCATAAATGCAGCTGGGGCATTGGTTAAACCAAATGGCGTGACGGTAAATTCATAATGACCGTACCTTGTTCTGAAAGCAGTTTTAGGAATGTCCTCTTCTTGTACTTTCAATTGATGATATCCTGAGCGTAAATCGATCTTAGAAAAGAATCGTGCTCCTTGAAGTTGATCGAACAGATCATCGATTCTCGGTAGTGGGTATCGATTTTTAATTGTAACCTTGTTCAATTCTCGGTAATCAATGCACATACTCATTGATCCGTCCTTCTTTTGACAAATAACACCGGTGCTCCCCACGACGATGAACTAGGTTGTATAAAACCTTTTTCAAGTAGTTCGTCTAACTGTTTTTTCAGTTCCTGCATCTCCGTTGTTGCTAGTCGGTAAGGTTCTTTGGCAATTGGCGTCGTCCCTGGTATTAGGTGAATCCTAAATTCCACCTCTTGATCTGGCGGTAATCTAGGTAACTCTTCTGGAAAAACGTCTGAGAATTTAGATACTACGGGAATATCTTTTAATTCTTTTCCTTTAGTGTTAATGATTATGGAGGTCATATACACTATTCCTCCCTTCCTTGCAAAACTTGCAGCTTTCATCACAGAGATGAATTTTGTTTACCTGGTTGGCTTATCTCCTTTAATTGTGATCGTTTCACCCTTTGGTGTACTTACTTGTACTGACTTTTGATCACATAAAATACTAGCATGATTGGCTACTAACCAATCCATTCCTAATACAACATCGAATCCGGCTAGATTCATTGGGTAAAGGTTAGCAGTAAAATTATGGTTTAGAATTTTTATCCTTGCTTTCTGCAGGATTTCACTTATCTTAATGGATTCTCCATTTGTTGTCCCCACCAGACAGTCTTCCTGAAGTTTAGTTAATGGTTGGTTGAGAAGTTTGCAGAAAGAAGTATTGATAAAACTTTGGTTTGCACCAGAGTCAAATAATTCTTTTTCATGAGGAGGACAGAATTTCCTTTCAACCAACTCCTTAGAGTTGTTCCATTCCATGTTATAAACTCTGTTACTTCCCCTAGACTGGAGAATGGTATTTCACCACTCTAAGGCTGCTTTCTTAAAAAGATTAGAAGCAAACATAATCTTATCTTCTTTTGCACATTTACTTATTTTTAAGACTGCTTCTGTCTTTTCTATCCAGCGTAGGGTTGCAATGGCTCCTTCATTGCCTGAGAATTCTATGGGTTTACATGCCCAGAATTCCTTATAAGAACAACCATATGAGGTAGTCCTTCTTCTTTTTGGAATTGGCATTTGGATAAGTGGCCCGTGATTCTCATTCACACTGTGACTTGGTTCGGTGGGTGCACGTTTACTTCCGGTTAAAGATTTATTATTTTCTGCTTCTTTAACAGTCTTAATGATATATGGCATAGCATCTATGATTCCTTGTGCTACTATGTGTTCGATGGCACTGTTATTCACTTAGTTTCCGTTATTATCATTATTCTGGTTTTCCTGATTTACTTCGTTGTCCATCTGAATTGTAAAGATTTATCAGGTATTAATATCACAGAATAAGATTTAATACAAATAATCACGCAAGCAAATTGATAAAAAACGTCGAGCATGCGACTTACTCTTTTTATATATATCTATATATATATATATATATATATATATATATATATATATATATATGCATCGATTACATATTACAACTGAAAATTAAACATACTAGTAATTATGCATCGATAGGTATTTATCTATTCTAGTTGATTTTTTTGTACCAAATTACACACACACACACATATATATATATATTAGTTGTTGGCTTGTCTAAAAATGCATCTTACGCTCGTCATACTTCCAGACGAGTTTCTCTCCTATCTGACGGATTCTATTTTCCTCTTCAACTAACTCTTTTCCATATGAGCGGATTTCCTCTACATTTTCTTGGCTCATGGGTGGTAGTGGTGCTGGCACTGGGTCAGGGTATCGTGGTATGGGTTCTCCGTAAGGGTATGGGTTTTCTAATATATCCTGAATTGCCCCGTCATCGTTCCACCATGGGTCTAAAGGGTTCAGGTCGGTATACTGTGCTATGGGATTTTGTACGGGTACTGGTTCTTCGTGAGGATATAATTCCGGATATGACCTATTGTCATCCCCCCATGGATCATATTCTGGAAGGATTGGTGCTGGGATTCTAGGTATCTCATTAGGGTCAAATGCTGGGATTGGGAATTGGTTTACCTGGTTCTGTTCTAGCTCCATCGGTTGGTTGGGAATTAAGGGTAGAAATTCTGGTTCAGCTATTTGGTTCAAATTAATATCTGCTGCGGTGGTTGCTAACATGTGGAGATCAGCTAACTGCCTATCCAGTTCCTCTTCCCATAATGGTCTAGTAATTTCCTGGGTTTGGTTATTCACTTCTTTATTGTCTTTCGCTAGTGCTCTCTGTTGTTGTAATTTCTTCATTCTTTTTCTCCTCTCATGAGCTCCCCTACTAAACCAGCCTCTCTTTTTAGTAGTAAATGGTTCCTCAGATTATGCCTTAAAGATAAAGATTCCTTCCTCAATATCAGCAGAGTATCCTGAGGAAGTTGGCTGTGATGAGGTTCCTTCATTCTTTGGGGTACTAGCTAATTGACGGTAAGCGTCGGATGTACCTTGCTCACTCATATTGTAAACTAACAAAGATTCAAATAACACAAAATAATAATATACATATTTACACAGAATCACATAAGTTATTTCCAAACACAGTGGCTTTGGCACTGATACCACCTTCTGTCGAAGCCCCCGACCCCTGCCCCGGGAGCGGGTGGCCGTGAGATCGTCACAGAGCCGGTGGTATCGGTGTTTATTAATTTGACAGTGGAATTTATACATCAGGACCATAGTTAGGAAATATTTATTAGAGTTTCAAAACACCAAACTTTTATAATAAACAAATGGGATAAAACCCAAGTTTCATTGAAAATACATTTATAGGGATAAAACCCTAATTATTGAAAACATAAACTCCTTTTATTTAGGTAACTTCTATAGCCACTTCTTTAAGCCTTCAGTGCTATCCAGCTGGCTTCTATTAGCTTCACATTAAGTTACCTGAAACGCGTTTTTAAAAAGGTTTATCAGCAAGAAATATTAGTGAGTGCATCCCAGTTTAATCAAAACAATTTTTACAACTTTACGGTATTGAGAGCATCAGCGATTACAATGTTTATATCTACCAATATACTCGTTCAGTATTTGGCATATTCACTGATTCCACAGTTCTATGACCGTGGTCATGTTACTCATTGGCTAAATTGTCGTCCAATAGTAACGGATTATGTCGCAACCCCCGCCCCCTTATCTGTCCCGGGTACGGGCGTCCGCGAACAGTCGTTTGTGGTGGTATCAGTTTGTTAATTTGGCAGCGGAATTTACATCAGGATCGTAGTTAGGAAATGTTTATCAGAGTAAAACCACCATATTTTATATTAATAACCACATGGGTAAAATCCCAAGTTTCTTTATTACATCATGTTTATAGGGATAAACCCTATTTTATTGAATTTAAAACATCATCTTTTTGGTAACTTTTATAGCCACATTTTTCCAAGCCGTCAGTGCTCTCCAGCTGGCTTTTTACTAATTGGCTATCATATTGTGTTACCTGAAACGCGTTTTAAAAACATTTGTCAGTGGGAAATAATGGTGAGTGAATCCCAGTTTAATCAAGAAACATTTTATCAATTAATACAGTATTGAGAGCGCTCACATTGTTTATTTCTAAACAATTACGCATTCAGTACTGTCAATCCTGACTGGTGGGTCATATCACACATTGGCTAACTCGTCGTCCAATGGTAACGTGTTCCACATTTTGTATACAAAACCCCAACATACCGGCCGTAATTGAAGAACTACAAAGACTCAATCACTGCTTAATCACATTGTTAAGCATTTAAGGTTTTGTAAAACAGTTCACAAAACGGTTTACAAAAAGCGGATAAACTCACATTGTTGTTTTAGACTTCTTCTAGTGTTTCCTGGTATTAATCTATAATTTACACAAATGTACATATGTTAGTATAATAACCCTTTAATTATATTAACGATACCCTCCCCGAGACGGTATTCCAACAACTACGTCGGGCAGAACCACGACAGTTGTTACGGAATCCTGGATCAATCGGGCAGCATATCTAATACGAAACTGGGGTTATAATACTTACAACGGAGCAGAACCTCGTTAATTAGGGGGATATAATACCCGTATATTATGCCTATTCTCAGAAATTCGCTTAGAAAGAAAAGAATTGAACTAGATTTCTGAAGATTCGATGCCTGCTACTTATAGGGCCTCATTTCAACTTTTACGCGGCCCGCGTAAACATAGACCACGGGCTACGCGGCCCGCGTAGTAGCCCGGGTAGGGTTTAGGGTGTCCGGGTCATCGTATAGGGTTGCCGGGTGTTGGGCCACGTGGCGGCCCATGGTCGAGCCTGATTTCACCAGGTCGCGGCCCGCGTAAGGTTTAAACAAAGGTTTACGCAGCCCGCCTGAAACCCATTTTCTTTGTTTTTTATTTATTTTTAATGATATAATGTATTTTAGGCTCAGTTTTTACATACGGGGTGTATTTTAAGACATATAGGTTATTTTAAAAGATATTTGGGTGTCAGAAAAATATTCAAGAGGGTTGTTATATCCTCCCCACCTTGTTTTAGAGGTCGTCCTCGAGGTCTACTGGAATAGGTGTGGGTATTTCCTTTGCATTTCTGATTCAAGCTCCCATGTGTATTCTGGTCCTCTTTTGGAGTTCCACTTCACTTTGACTAGAACTAATCTTTTATGTTTGAGATTCTTGACTTTCCTATCTTCAATCTGTAGAGGCTTTTCCACAAATTTTAACTGCTCATTTACCTCTATATCTTTAAGAGGTACTATTAGTGACTCATCAGCTAAGCATTTCTTGAGATTAGATACATGAAATACATCATGTATTCCTGTCATTTCCTCTGGCAGTTGCAGCTGATAAGATACAGGTCGTATTCTTTTAATAATCTTGAAAGGTCCAACATACCTGGGACTTAGCTTTCCTCTTTTTATGAATCTTACCACTCCTTTCCAATGAGAGACTTTTAACAATACTTGGTCCCCTACTTGAAATTCCAACGGTTTTCATCTGTTGTCAGCATAGCTTTTCTGTCGATCACGTGTTGTTTTCAGTCGTTCCTTGACTTGAATGATTTTGTCTGTTGTTTCTTGTACTATCTCAGGTCCAAATAGTTGCTTTTACCCAATTTCTGCCCAACAGACTGGGGTTCGGCACTTTCGTCCATAAAGTGCTTCGAATGGTACAGCATTTATACTTGTGTGATAACTATTATTATAAGAAAATTCTATCAATGGTAAGTGATCGTCCCAATTACCTCCAAAATCAATTACACAAGCTCTAAGCATGTCCTCCATTGTCTGAATCGTCCTTTCGCATTGTCCATCCGTTTGAGGATGATAAGCTGTGCTTAGATTCAACTTGGTTCCCATTGCTTTTTGGAAACTTGTCCAAAAATGAGAGGTAAAACGTCTATCTCTGTCAGAAACAATTGATAGATGAATTCCATGTAAAGAAACTATTTCATTTACATACAATTTAGCTAATTGTTCCATACTAAAAGTTTCTTTCATTGATAGGAAATGAGCTGACTTGGTTAGTCTGTCTACAATCACCCAGATTGTATCATTACCTTTCTTTGTTTTGGGTAATTTAGTAACAAAATCCATTGTTATCAATTCCCATTTCCAAACAGGCATTTCTAACGGTTTCAATAAACCTGAAGGTTTCTGATGTTCAGCTTTGACTTGTGAACAGGTTAAACACTTAGAAACATAGGCTGCTATCTCCTTTTTCATTCCTATCCACCAGAAATACTTTCTTAAATCCTGGTACATTTTATCGCTCCCTGGATGCATCGTATATTTAGAATTATGGGCTTCTTCTAATATACAATGACGTAGGTTTCCTAATTTAGGTACCCATATTCTTTTCTTATGGAATCTCCAAATTCCATGTGTTCCTTGTTCTAATTCCTTGATCATTCCTTTTAGTTTTTCAGCATCATCCTTGATTACTGATTCTTGTGCATTTCTAATCTGCTCATTTAAATCTACTTGTAGATTTAATTTAAGAGAACGAACTCTTTTTGGCTGTTCGTGATATTTTCGGCTTAAAGCATCAGCAACTACATTTGCTTTTCCTGCATGATACTGAATATCACAATCATAATCACTAAGAAATTCCATCCAGCGTCTTTGTCTCATATCCAATTCCTTTTGCCCGAAGACATACCTTAAACTTTTATGATCAGTGAAAACAGTAAACTTACTATCGTACAGGTAATGTCTCCAAATCTTAAGGGCAAAAATTATAGATCCAAATTCTAAATCATGAGTGGAATAATTTTCTTCATAATTCTTAAGTTGTCTGGATGCATAGGCTATAACCTTTTGACGTTGCATCAATACACATCCATAACCTAATTTAGAAGCGTCACAATAGATTACAAAATCTTCAATTCCTTCTGGTAACGCTAGTATGGGTGCATGAGTTAATCTTTGCTTAAGGATTCTAAAGGCTTCTTCTTGTTTTGGTTCCCATTTAAACTTAACAGGTTTACAAGTTAGCTTAGTTAAGGGAATGACTATTCTAGAAAAATCTTGAATAAATCTTCTATAATAACCGGCTAGTCCTAAGAAACTTCTAACCTCGGTTGGTGACTAAGGGGTTTTCCATTTGGTAATTGCCTCGATTTTTGTGGGAACCACATGAATTCCTTCATGATTAACTAGATGTCCGAGAAATTGTACCTGTTCTAACCAAAATTCGCACTTTGAAAACTTAGCATAAAGTTTTTCTTTTCTTAGTAAACTTAAAAGTGCGTGCAAATGCTTTGCATGTTCCTCTTTACTCTTAGAGTAAATGATAATATCATCTATAAAAACAATTATGAATTTATCCAAATATGGCTTACATATTCGGTTCATCATGTCCATGAATGAATGCAGCTGGGGCATTGGTTAAAACAAATGGCATGACAGTAAATTCATAATGACCATACCTTGTTCTGAAAGCGGTTTTAGAAATGTCCTCTTCCTGTACCTTTAATTGATGATATCCTGACCTTAAATCGATTTTTGAGAAAAATCGGGCTCCTTGTAATTGATCAAACAGATCATCAATTCTTGGTAATGGATACCGATTCTTAATTGTGACTTTATTCAATTCACGGTAGTCAATGCACATACGCATTGATCCGTCCTTCTTTTTAACGAATAAAATCGGCGCTCCCCAGGGTGATGAACTTGGCTGTATAAATCCTTTTTCTAGCAATTCATCTAATTGTTTCTTTAGTTCTTGCATTTCTGCAGGTGCTAAACGGTAAGGTGCTTTGGCAATCGGTGTTGTCCCTGGTATTAAATGGATTCTGAATTCAACTTCTCTATCTGGAGGTTGCCCTGGTAATTCTTCTGGAAATACATCTGAAAACTGAGATACTACTGGGATATCCTTTAATTCTTTTCCTTTAGTGTTAGTGATTATAGAAATCAAATACACTAATGATCCTTTTCTTATATAACTTGTTGTTTTCATCATAGAGATGAATTTAGTGGATTTAGAGGTTTTATATCCTTTAATTGTGATCTTTTCACCCTTTGGTGAATTTACATGTATCGACTTTTGATCACACAAAATACAGGCTTTATTGGCTATTAACCAATCCATTCCTAATACTACATCAAATCCTGCCAGATTCATGGGGTAAAGGTTTGCAATAAATTTCTGATTTAGAATTTCTATTCTTGCTCCCTGCAAGATTTCAGAAATTCTAATGGTTTCACCATTTGTTGTTTCTACTAAACATTCTTGTGGAAGTTTAGTTAATGATTGGTTGAGAAGTTTGCAAAATGAAGTATTAATAAAACTTTGGTTTGCACCAGAGTCAAATAATACTTTAGCAAAAATATCATTAACTAAAAACGTACCAGTGATCACATCCGGGATCATCTTTGCTTCTTCTGCCGTCAGAACAAATGCTCTAGCATTTTTGGTATTCTTGTTGTCCGTAGCTGGAGCAAATTTTGGACAGTTAGGCTTGATATGACCTTGTTCTCCACAGTTGTAACATATCCTGTTATTAGCTTTCTTCCTGCAGTCTTCTTCCTTGTGTCCCGATATTTTGCAAAAGTTACAGTATATTGAGCACTTCCTGAATGCTTTCTTTTGCAATTCTTACAGTAAGGTGCAGAGGTAGAACCTATATTTTTCCCACGGTTAGAATTTCCAGAACGAAATTCTTGTGTGAGCTTCTGGGTTAGGTTCCTCCTTTGATCCTCTTCTCGTGTACGAATTAATTCATCTGTCAATGTATTGGCTAGTTCTACAGCTTCTTTTATGGTTTGAGGTCTAGCTGCCTTGACTACATGTCTTATTTCCCCGATTAATCCCCAGATGTAACGGGAGATTAACACTGGTTCAGGTGAAGCAAGGGTTGGCATGATTCTAGCATATTCAAAGAATAACTTAGTGTACCCCTTACTATCTACACCAGTCATTCTAAGGTTTAAGAACTTGTTTTCTATTTGTTCTTTTTCATTAGGAGGGCAGAATTTCCTTTCTACCATGTTTTTAAACTCCCCCCATTCCATATTGTAAGTTCTATTACTTCCTTTTGTCTGGAGAATAGTATTCCACCATTCTAGTGCTGAATTTTTAAACAAATTGGAAGCAAACATTATCTTATCTTCTTCTGCGCACTTGCTTATTCTTAAGACTGCCTCAGTCTTTTCTATCCAGCATAGGGTTGCAATGGCCCCTTCATTGCCCGAGAATTCCATTGGTTTACAAGACCAAAATTCTTTGTAAGAACAACCGTAAGACACGATTCTTCTCTTTTTGGGAATGGGCATTTGAAGTACCGGTCCATTGTTCACGCTGTTTTCAGGTTCGGAAGGTCGCTTGCTATCATGTTTACTTTTATTTTCTGCTTCCCTAACCGTTTGAATAATATAGGGCATCGCATCTATTATTTCTTGTGCTACTATGTGTTGGATGGCACTGTTATCCACTTGGTTTCCATGGTTGTTGTTTGGATTTTCGTTACCCGAGTTATTGTTACTCTGGTTATCATTATTCAAATTTCCCCGATTTACTTCGTCGGCCATCTGAATTTAAACATTTACCAATTATTAATATCACAGAATAATTAACAGTTTAAGTAACAATCCACATAATACACATATTGGTCAAAAACGTCGTGCATTGCGACTTTACTCTTTTTATATAATATGCGTCAAATACACACTAAAACAGGAATTTAAAAATTACAACACTATTATGCATCACTAACCACAAAGTGGTCTATACTACAATACATTATTATTATTATATATATAGATATATTTTTTTATACAAACATATTATATATTATTATTATTATTACTAACTCAACTATCATTTTCATGGATATGGATTTCCCCCGAAATCCATCTGACGCTCGTCGTATTTCTAGACGAGTTGTTCTCCTACATACCTCATCCTCTCACTACTCTCTAAGATTTCTTCTCCGAAAATTCGGAGTTCTTGCAAGTTCTCCGCACTCATTGGGGGTGCAGGGGCTGGTACTAGATCTGGATATTGTGGCCTGGGATTCTCCTGAGGGTACGGATTATCTAAAATTTCCCTAATGTATTCATCGTTGTCATAATAGGGATCTAGAGGGTCCAGACCTGGATACACTGCTATGTTTGGCAAGGTTTCGTCATTTAGATGGTAGCGTGGCACATAATCCCTAAGATCATCAAACCATGGATCATAATTTGGGTCTAAAGGATTAGGGGTTGGTATACTAGGTATTTCCTCAGGGTTGAAATCATGCATTTCTACCTCCATCGGCTGAGTGGGAATTAAAGGTAAGGGTTGTGGGGCTACTAGTTGTTCCAGACTTGGGTCAGCAGCAGTTGTTGCTAGAATATGGAAATTTGCTAGGCTTCTATTAAGCATATCCTGTGTATGGGCATCTGACTCTCGCTTAGCGGCTGCTAGGACTCTTTGCTGTTGCAACTTTCGCATTCTTTTTCTACGCTCAAAGGCTCCTTTACTGAACCATCCTCTCTTTTTCTGAGGGAATGGCTCTTCCAACTGAGCTTTAAAGGCAAATATCCCTTCTTCCTGATCAGCAGAATACCCAGAGAGGGTAGGCTGGGAAGAGGTACCTTCACTCCTAGGTGAATCGGATAACTGACGATACACGTCTGAGGGTCCTTAATCACTCATACTGTAAACTAACAAATAGTCAAATAACACATAACAATAAAATACAGATATTCACGTATTTTAAGAATTTATTTCCTAACAATTTAAATAATATATTGATGTCAGCAGAACACTCCTGTGGTTGAATTAGTGTCTAAGCTCTGATACCACCTTCTGTCGCAACCCCCACCCCCTTAATATATTTCACCAGGTCGCGGCCCGCGTAAGGTTTAAACAAAGGTTTACGCGGCCCGCCTGAAACCCATTTTCGTTGTTTTTTACTTATTTTTAATGATATAATGTATTTTGGGCTCGGTTTTTACATACGGGGTGTATTTTAAGACATATAGGTTATTTTAAAATATATTTGGGTGTCAGAAAAATATTCAAGAGGGTTATTATAGATTACAAGTAGTGTATAGAAAACCCCACATACCGGCAGCAATTGTAGAATACATAGACTCAATCACTGTTAAGTCTAATTTAAACATTTGAGGTTTTGGTAAAACAGTTTGGTAGAAAAAGAGAATGTACTCACATTGTAGATTTAGATAATACTATAGCTTCCTGATAATTCTCCTGGTTATTATCTATTAAATTTAAACAATGCACACGTGTTAGTAAGATAACCAAATTACATTAGCCATATAACCGAGACAGAACTCCAACGAACTGAGTCAGGCAGAGCCTTGACATGCGTTACGGAGCCCTAGATCAATCGGGTAGGGTAACTAATATGTAACCAGGGGTTATAATATTTACAACGAGGCATCGCTTCGCTTTTTAGGGGTATTATTCCCGATAATATTTGCCTACTAGAGATTTGAGAGAGAAAAGAATTTTGAACGAGAAACAAATGAGGCCTGCGCCTCCTTTTATAGGCTGGTCGAAGGGCGGCTCGCGCCCCGCGAGTCCCACCTCTGTCTCCTTCGCGGCCTGCGAGGGGTATAGGCTAGGCTCTAGCCTTGGCAACTCAACATAGTAGGCTCGACGCGTATAAGGACATGTGGCGTAAGGGGGTCCGGCCAGCTGCCCCTAGGTCGCGCCACGCGACAGACCTGGAGGACCGGGTCGCGGACCGCGAACACCTTTAAATATTTGTTTAAGTTGATTTTTATTAATATTAATGTTATTTAGGCCCGTTAACGAGTATACGGGGTCTAATTGGAACGTTAGGGGTGTTTTAGGAGAGTTGTTATAGTTAGGATTGAACACACACACACGCTGAACACACACACACTAAAGCAGTAAACGACACGAAGATTTAAAGTGATTCGGTCAATTGACCTACGTCCACTGTACTTCAACTAGGGTTTCTTTGTTATTGAGGTGCTCAAGGAATTACAAGTACAATGATATCAATGTATAGAGATTAATCTAGGGTTACAAAACTTGAACCCTAAGTTAGGCCCAAGCCCACGTAGAGATAACTTGGGCCGGCTAAATTAAAACCCTAATTTAACTGCCAAATAAAGACGTGTAGCCTGACTCAAAGATTGGATCGGCCGCCCTCCCTTGATTGGCCCTCCACACCAATTCGCCCAACAATCTCCCACTTGGAGGCTCGAACAACGCCCAATAGTCTTCAACATTTGTACATCTTGTTATCTTCCTTTACCACCTAATTGTAGCAGCCTTCTCGACAATTAACCGAAGGCACATTGAAGCTCCCACTGAGCCTCAACTCATCAGTCACAACCTGTGACTCGTTCTCTGTCCCTGCCGGCTCCCACATAAACGAACTGCCGAATCCTGAGAAATCCCGAGAACACAAACTCTCCAATACTAGCAAGAGATTCTCTGGAGAGATTTTCCATCTGGAATTCTGGTGTTTTTAACCCATTGTCGCCATGACACTGTAACTGAAACATGCCTTGCGCTCCCACAGCCACGATATCCCTTGACTGGTTTGACCTTCCAAACTCATTCATCCCGAATCTTACATGTGACTCTTGGTTTCTCTCTTGCAAAGGAAACCCTCTTCTGTCCCCGAGATTCTGTGAACTCAAATTTTTTTTTCTTCAGAACTGGAACGTTGCTTCCTTCTGATGGTATACTGACCATGTATAATGAGCCTCTTTTCTTTCCACGAGCCATGACCATATTCCCTTTAACAACCTTCCACTGTCCATTCCTGAACTTAACTTCATATCCCTGATCATCCAACTAGCCAACTGAAATCAAGAACCTCTTCAAACCTGGAATAACCCTGACATCTCTTAAAGTCCATGAACCGACTGAAGTCTTCAAAACAAGTACCTCATCATTCGTCAGTTTTACCTTTCCAAAGTCACCTTCTTTCAGATTCTGCAGTGCTTCACTATTGTGGCTAGCGTGAAATGAAGCACCAGAATCCATGACCCAGGAATCCACACCACAGACTAACGCATCATCATTTTGGTCTCCTGCAGAGTTTATTTCTTTCTTCTGTTTCGAACACTGATTCCTAAAATGTCATAATTCATTGCAATTCCAACATACCACATCCTTCCGAGCCTTAGACACATTCCCCCTCTTGCTTTGACGACTTTCCCGCTAATTCTTTCTTCATCTAGCCTCTGTACTCACCAAAGAACTCAAAGACTCACCTGAACCACGACGTTGAGCATCATCTCCCAAAATAAGATCTCGCATCTTTGCAACCGTGAATTTACTCGATTCTGAAGTGCTAGTAACAACAGTTACGGTTCCGGACCAACTATCAAGCAATAAGGATCTTGAACCTCATCATCAAACTTAATATCGACAGACACTAAGCGAGACAAGATTGAGTTTAGGTTATTGATGTGATTTGTTACCGAGTCACCCTCCTTCATCCTGGTATTTACAAGCTCTCGAATAAGATAAACCCTATTTGCTGCAAAAGCTTCTCATACATGTTAGATAATGCTTCCATCATACCTTTAGCTGAGATCTCCTTCTGGATGTTATGGGAAACATTCTCAGACAGAGGTAGCGTTATCACTACTCTGGCTTTCTTATCCATCTTCACCCAATCTGCTTGTGACATACCTTCTGGCTTCTCACCCTCAAGCACTGCATCTAAGTCTTTCTGATAAAGTAGTGCCTCAATCTGCATCTTCCACCAACCAAACTTATTCTCATCAAACTTCTCTATTATAACCTTTTCGTCTACAGCCATGGAAGTGACTAAACAAAACACTGGTTATGGATAAATAGAGACAAACACAGCAAATCAATCTATTTAATACGCAACGGAATACGAAGAATACGACATTGGGATTAGCGTAACGATCGTTGTGATCTATACCGTCGAATCGTTGTGGTAACTGGACGTAACAGAACTTTAACTGAAACGATAAAACCTGACAAACGCGGTTGACTCTAGTTCTAGGTTTCTGTAGTCGGTGTCTTTGATTCAACCAAACTGTTCTTCTGCAAAACAGGTCTCTGATTTCGGCTAATACGTGACTGGTTGTCAAAGCTTTCGAAGAAAATAGAACGTAAAACTCCTTCTGCGACGGCGGCGGTGGTTGATTGGGTAGCTAATGACGAAAGCACTGAAGGTGGCGGTTCTCGTGTGATCCCGATCAAGAGCCAAATCTTTGATACCAGTTGTTAGTATCGTTAGGATTGAACACACACGAACTGAACACACACACACACACTAAAACAGTAAACGACACGGAGATTTAAAGTGGTTCGGTCAGCTGACCTACGTCCACTATGTTGCAACTAGGGTTTCTTTATTATTGACGTGCTCAAGGAATTACAAATACAATGATATCAATATATAGAGACTAATCTAGGGTTAGGAAACTTGATCCCCAAGTTGGGCCCAAGCCCACATAGAGATAACTAGGGCCGGCTAAATTAAAACCCTAATTTAACTGCCAAATAAAGACGTATGGGCCGACTCAAAGCTAGGGTCAGTTGCCCTCCCTTGATCGGACCTCCACACCAATTCGCCCAACATGTATAATATAAGTTTTGAATAGACGTGACTTTTAAGCGAAAGGGTGTAACTTAAGTTACGTAGTTATATATAATTGCCACTAATGATACAAGTTAGTAATAAATGAAAAATGTCACTATATCTATGTTTTTATTATTGCCACTTTTCTATATGAATATAAATAAGCTAATTTTATTAATAATTTTTAAAAATAGACGTGACAGATTTTTTTTAAAAGAGTAAATTTTACTTCATGCATTTTGTTTTTTATGGGGCATTCCAAATTAGTGAAAAGATCAAATAAAAAGTTTATTTTATCTAAGTAGGATGATAAGGAATCTTAACCATTCATTTTTTCAAATCAATGGTTAAGATAAAAATGTGGGAGAAATGAGGAGTGCAATGGTATCTTGAGAAAATTCTATTTATTGACTTTCTCTCTTCATATGCAAGGCACATGCATATTTCACCCCCCATTTTTTAAACGTTTAGAACTTTTTTATACGAGATTATTTTTTCATAAAAATTTCACCGTAAAATCGAGCGTTTTTTATCTTTAATTTGAGTACCATATTGCTATATAAAATATGAAGACAAAAAAAAAAACCCACTAAAATGTGTTGTATTTCTATGTTGTATAACATTTTTTGTGCTGAATTTTTGTACTATATTTTTGTGGTAGATTTTTTGTGCTGGATTTTTTTGTCTTAATTTTTTTTTTCTCAATTTTTTGTGTTGAATTTTTTTTGTACTACATTTTTTTGCTGAATTTTTTCGTGCTATATCTTTTTGTACTAGATTTTTTTGGGATCATGCTATTCACACACGGACAAAATTATTTTCACACCCCAAAGCGCCCCGCTATGGCCAAAGTGGGGCGCTTTGGTGTAAAGTCAACAGACAAGGACTGAACCGGTCAGACCTTGTCTGTTGCTTTACATCAAAGCGCCCCGCTATGGCCAAAGCTCGGCGCTTTGGTTTTTTTTTTTTTTTTTTACATTTTGGGGCAAAGCGCCCCTCTTAGGTCAAAGCGCAGCGCTTAGGGCCTTTTTTAATTTTTTTTAAAATTGTTTTTAATTCACAAACGCGTCGATAATAGTCTAAATTTTACGTTTTTTCCATTATACATCATTTTTTAATATATATGAGACTATACTGCAAGTTCCGGATCAAATCGGTTACGTGTGATGTCGTATTCCATTATATCGTATCATTTTGGTTTGAAAGCACAAGTACTCCTATGAGTAGTTTTATGTGTATCAGCCGCCTACCGTACATGTACATGACGTATTTTTTCATTAATTGTAGTATTATGATGTATATTGTAATTTTGGGTCGTACAAGTGCGTATTGAATCTGATTGGGTCGTGTCGGTGACATTCGGTTTTTAACGTAATGTAACGCATATATTGAACAAACACAAACGTACTCATGTGGCATACATGAGTTAAATAATTGTTTAATGGGATTTCATATCCACTTGAAGACAACAAGGACACCTAAAGCAATAATTTATTCAATTTACAACATGGTCTTTCTTTCTTGCCTCGGAAATCAGCGTACACATCAGAAGAAAAACACACAAAAGTTTAATTATTAAACCCATTTGTATACACAACCTTGAATGCTTGTCTATATTTTAATAAATAAATCATATTCCACTTTTCATACAAGACATTAAATACTCTATAAAGGACAAGCTTCATCATTATTTCAAACCATCCCACTATAATCGGTTATACACAAACCGATTCCTTTTCTTTCTAGTTCAAGATCTTAAATTCTCTAGTTAAGCACATTAAATACTCTATAAAGGAGAAGCTTCATCATTATTTCAAGCCTTGTAAATTCATATAAAATCAAGATTCAAGAAAAGATTTCACATGGGTGTGATAAAGAAGGTTAATTAGAACAAAACATGTTAATTGTTAGTGCACGGTAGAACACGACACAGGATAAAATCATGAAAAAGAACAGTGAGATGCCTCAACAAATTAAATATTGAGATGAGACTTCACCTTTAGATATATGTGCACAAACAAATTAAATATTGTAAAATTTGGACCAAAAATGTAAAATTTGAACTTAAACGTAGACCAGTCACCAGTAAAAAATACGCCCAAAATGTAAAAAAAAAAAAAAAAAAAAAAAAAAAAACCAAAGCGCCGAGCTTAGGCCAAAGCGGGGCGCTTTGGAAAAAAAAAAAACAAAAGCGCCGAACTTATGCCAAAGCGGGGCGCTTTGATGTAAAGTCAACAGACAAGGACTGAACCTGTCAGACCTTGTCTGTTGACTTTACACCAAAGCGCCCCACTTTGGCCATAGCGGGACGATTTGAGGTGTTTAAATAGACTAAGGACGTGTGCGAATAGACCAGACCTTTTTTTGTGCTATATTTTTTTGTACTACATTTTTTATGCTATATTTTTTTGTACTATATTTTTTTATACTATATTTTTTTGTTGTATTTTAAAAAACAAAAGGGGTGCCATATGTCATTTTCACTCCTATTTATAAGGAACAAAATACCCTTCATTCCAACTTATTAGAAGTGCCACATGTTATCACTACAATCTTTATTAGGCTACTTAGGCAAAATCAACTTTTTAGTGGATCCTTCCCCTTCCAAATTATATTAGGTTATTATTAATTTTGAAATCAAAGCAAATGATCCTATATATGGCGAAATTAATGGGGATTAATTCAAATGCATTTTTCAACGGTGCCCTCAAGTTTTGAACCCTCACCATTTTGGTAAGTGGTAGACTTTATTACTACTTTACTACCGGTGAGAGTCCATGTGATGAATATGAAGATACAATAATATGGAGGGTATTTTCATCATCGTAATATAATATGCTTGAGACGTATTTGAGGGTCCATACGTATTAAGAGATTTATAAGAGCAGAGCTATAAAACAAAAGGCCATTGAATGATTAGGGTAGTGTGCAATGGTCGATACCCTTTTCCCCTCCATGCACTTAAAAAAAAGCCAATGTCAAAACATTTGTTTACTAAGACCATGCGTAGTGGTTAATGCTCTCTAAGAGGCATTTTTCGCTATATTAGAATCATAATGCCCTTTCAAAAAATGTGTAACGGTGAATACCGCTTAATGCACATTTCATTCATTACTTTCCATTATGTCTTCTTTTTGGGTATTATTTTAGAAATGTCATCCCTCTTCATGTCCCTATAATGCCTAAGGGGGAGGGCGTTGTCAAACCCTTTGACGCCCCTGTAATGCCCATTAGGCATGCTCTAAGTGTTATCTCATTGTAATTCACATATAACATATCAAAACACATTTGTATATAACCGGTTCATCAGTGGTTACATGTTTTTCACGCATGTTCATAACTATTCACATTCTATTCATTATTAGTATGTGTACTCTAATGTGGGGTATCTCACTTGGTAAAGGCACATGTCTCTTAGAACTAAGGTTCTAGGTTTAAATCTAGGCAGGGGTGGAATTTAGGATATTTATGGTGTAAACTGTAAATTAGGTGAAACATTTGTCATTTAAAAAAAAGTATGCCTCCTCTATTTTAGGGGCATTGATTGAGATTAATATTGGTGGTTCAAAATGGATTATTAGGGTTTTTTGTATGAATTCTATCCGATAACCGATCCATATCACAATTGTGTTCGTCGGGTTCGGGTTGTATGGTTATTGGGTTCATCGGGTCGGGTAGTTCAAGTTTGGACGTATTCGTTAATTTTAAAAGAATTTGGCTTACATACTACAATTTTGGTTCAAAAGATTCCAACCATCATGCTATTTGGAATGTAAACATTACTTTCATACTATTTGGAAAGTTAGCCATTCATGAATTCTTGATAATAGACCAAAAGTTGAATATATCTCTATTTAATCGGTTTTCGGGTAACGAGTTTGCTCGAGTTGGGTTAATCGGGTAGGGGTAAAATCAACGGGGCTATTTAGATCGATACTTTTTACTTTGGTTGTAATACATGAAAAATATGGACATGTATATTACGGATAATTAACGTCCCTTTTGTGATTTTAGGTCAATCTCTTGGGTTTGATGAGTTCATTCCTTTGTATGCTACTGCAACCGATGACCAGTTCAGCAAAGGCGTAAACTACGCTAGTGGTGGTGCTGGTATTCGAGATGAATCTGGAAGTCATAATGTAATTACCACTTTTGTCGTCACTGGTACCCGTTATTTGCTTTTTATATCACTTGAACACCAATAGTGAATAAAATGTTACATGAGGTGCCTTTCTTTAAGGAAGTTCTAAATTTGGCAGGTTTACCATTTTCGAAATTACGTATTAAAAAGAAAATACCTAAACTAAGGACGTAATTAGACACGTGAATTGATTTAATCAAAGATTCACGCGTATTTATTCTAAAAAGGTGCTAAATTTTGATACAATTGTGGGGGATTTTGATTGGTGAAATCGAAGCCCTAAATCAGTGAAAAATTTAGTCTGACAGTTGCGCCAAACCATCTACGATGGTTTGCCACATGATTCGTCTCGTTGATACTTTCCCATCCACTAATTGTGGGTGTTAGGGTAAACACGCGGAAGCAATTAACACACACAGACACAAAGAATCTGCAAGAGAAACGATAAACGAACACAAGGGATTTTACCTGGTTCAGTCTCGGTGTGAGACCTACGTCCACGTGGCTGCAACTAGGGTTTTACTTTTATTTTTGTGTACACAAGATTACATGTACAAGTTGTGCTTAGGGGACTGGGGGTGGTTACATATTTTGTACGTGATGAGAAGTTCTACGCGTGGAACTTGCTGAAATGCCCACCGCCACCAACTATTCAACGAGTGATGGGCTTGTGAGTGATAAATGGATGTGAGAGGGTGTGAGGGTTTATTGTTGGGTGTTGTGAGTGATGACCATTGCCACTAAAAAAGGTTGTGAGTGATAAAAAAATGGTTGATGACATGGCGGAACTTGATTGGGTGTTGTGAGTGATGACCACCCCCACCCCCTTATATAGAGATCGAATCTAGGTTTTTTTTTAACTTGTTCAACAAGAAAATTAAACGGGCTTAGTAATAAATTCAGGCGTCAACAAACCCATTAGTGGACTAGAACTCTAACCATAGCTCAAGTTATGCCCGTGTAGCCTTGGCAAAGAAATGTCAGTTTTATCTGGTAGTAATTTTTTTTTTTTTTTTTTTTGTCACAGGGTGACATAATCTGCTTGGATCGGCAGCTGCGTAATCACAAATCAACAGTTTCGAGCCTTAGGCGCAGTACAAAGAACACAACATTCCTAAAAGAATGCATTTATCTGATAAATATCGGTAACAATGACTACATAAACAACTACTTAATGCCAGGAAAACATTACAACTCAGGACTGATATATTCAAAAGATGAATACGCAGAAGTCCTAATGAAGCAATACCATCACCAGCTAAGGGTACACACCTTTTCTCATTCTCATGTTTCCTTTCATCATCAAAAGGTAGATATATTTGTCGAAAGTGAAAGTTAGGAATGTCAATAACTCAATTATCATATTACATTTACAGATCATTATAACTATTTTGGTGAATGACAGGCTTTGTATAACTTGGGAGGTAGGAAGATTGCTACGTTCGGTTTGACACATATAGGTTGCACCCCGTTTATGGTAAAAAAGTTTTCGACTGAAGGGAAACCATGCGTAAATTGGATCAATGATGTTATAGATGCATTTAACAATAGGCTTAAATCTCTTATTATTAAGCTCAATAAAGATAAACCAGATGCAAGATTCACTTTCATCAACACTGCAGGCATTTTATTTCCACAAGGAGGTACAATATAACCAATCATCATACCTTAAAAGTTTGTGTTCATTCTTTAAATCTAAGCATGTTTTAAATAAGATCGTTGGATTTTTCAGCGGTGTCACTGCGAACTCCTGTTTGTTGTCAACTAACCGGAGATTGGGCATGCACTTTGAACTCAAATCCTTGCCCTGTTCGGTCATTAACTACTTACTTTGATGCACTCCATCCTACCGAAGTTTCCAATATGATGATAGCAACAAGATCATATAAAGCGGCTTTACCAACGGATGCTTACCCTTATGATATACATCATTTGACACAAGTTTAACACTAAAAAGACTACATGATAGAGATTGTTGGGCAGAAATATAAGCATAATGAGATGATACTGTGCATTACTGTTTATGTTGCCAGGTCAACATAATAATCATGATTATTATAATGAGGTGATACTTTGCAGATCAACATAATAATCATGAACATAAACTGAATTAAGAGTTGTCCGGTTGACCATCATCATAATTCATACCCATGTGTTGCCTTCTGTTTAATCTGACCACACTTCCTAGCACAAATTTGATGACTGATCCCAAAAGTATTAAGAAAAAATTACATAAGGATGGCAGATAAACGAGCAACAAGCTGCGCCGCAACCCCTTTTTGAATAGCAAATCCAATCCTACCGAAAACAAAACTATGCTTCCTTGACGTCGAGAAATCGTTGTGGATGACCTTCTGCACTTTGTCCGGGAGACCGACAACTTCAGGAGCAAGGAAGCCAAAAGTATCAAGGCAAAAGAAATAAAGACATGTTGATTCTCAGCACAAGCTTTTTCATGCTTAGCAAATCCCGACTTTATACTTACAGCTGCCATACCAAATGTCAGCCATACCAGTCAACACTTTGTTCATTAAACCAATTTGACCTCCATTTCGGTATGTATCATCATCCCAAAGCAGCTTACTGGAATCTATAAAATTTCCGACGACTACCTAACTGACCACCTCAATGACGAACTTATCCCAACTCTAAGCATCCAATTCACCCATGTTGTGACTTTGACTTCTATTAGCATCCATATTTGGCCTTTGAACATTTTTAAGGCTGATATGGTATGTTCCAATAGCACAAAATTCAAAATTTCCCATCTTTTACAGCAGCAATGTTGAACCTTGCATAAGTTTCTCGGTTGACCATATTGTTGACTTTTCATATCCAAGCCATTGTCTGTTTCTTATAATAGACAATTAACTTTGTCTTGTTTTGGTTGCCAAACTTTTAACTTTCTTGTATGAAGTCTTTGACACTTACTCTCTTTGCATTAGACTCAGTCCACACGGTCTTTTTGCAGCAGATTCAATGGTTACACGGTTCTTGAGCACCATAATTCGTTTATCATTGATTTTATTGTGTAAAACAAAATCAGATCAGCAGCCTCTTTAAACCAATTGGCTTTCCTATCCATGTTCATATACAAAACAGCTTTCCTCCTTATGATATCAGCCGCAGCCCAACCCAGATTCCCAGTGATCCGGTTATTCGCCAAGCCCCAATAATCCCAGCTGCCAAAACTCAGGACAAATTAAAAGTTTTGAAATAGTCCATCCATATGTTTCCCATGCATAGTTGTTAATAGTGAATAGCGACAAGGGACCTATAGGCTACATAGCGAATAGCGACCGCAATTTTATAAATAGCAATACACTAGAAAAAAATTTGAACATTTTTATATGTATATTAAATCAAAATACCATGGTATATATGCTATTTTACATGTATATTTAACAAAAACCTATAATCCAGCTATTGTATAGCTATATCTAATTGCTATTTACATAAAAAAAAATTAAAAAAATAACTATCGCTATTTACGCTATCAGTCTCTATAACCCAAATAGCGACACTACATCGATTCGCTACATAGTGCGCTATAGCGATCGTTGTAGCCGCTATTGACAACTATGTTCCCATGTTGGTGCAAAAACTCCTTGCACATACACGATACCAATACATCCCTTTGCATCCGCCGAAGCGACCATGAGATCAACGACGGGCCGAAGCACAAGACCACTAAAAATTTAAAAAATTGTCATGATCCATCTGAAATGAATAGAGAGGAGAGGATAGAGGATATCCAATAAGACCAGAAACTGCTTAAGGTTAAGATTGACATAGAATACTACCCAGTAACACCTTATACCATCAATAAAACCCCAGTATTATTAACTGAACCAAATGCTCTTGGACCATGACACATCTTGACCGGTGTTGCATAAATCTTAAAAAATTAATTGAAAAATAAAAACACTATTAGTTAAGAAAGGAAGCAAACTCATGATTTTCTCCAATGTAATTAAAATTGCAAACATGTTTAAAGCTTTTTGTTCCCAAACTGTTACCATCTTTCCTTATTGGACATATGATGATTAAAAGAACCACTGTATTGGTTGCCTATAAAGGATTACTAAATGTCACTGCTTGTCAAATTTTGTTTTTGGTCAACAAACTAGCAGATTCATTAGACAGACTTGCAAAATGAGGATCTGCCCACTGATAACTGATTCGAAAATCAGTTAACCCAGTTCGTGTCACCAAACACATATACCAATATTTAAAAGTCCTCGGGAATCATTTAGATTTTAAACATTTCTAGTTCCTTCGGAGTTCTTCTAACTGATTAAACATAATTTGTCTCTCTCCAATATTATAGTGAAAAAACCCCTATATTATTAGTTAGAACAATTGCAAATGAGCTTTGAAGTCCATATATTAATTAACAAGTTAAAAAATAACCTTGGTTTTGAGAAGACAGCTTTAGTACTGTATTCTGGCTGTTCGTTTCATGCATATATATCTTGTCGCTTCAGTACCCCGAAAATTAAAAAAAACAACAGAATTTGATAACTTGTGAAAATTGTAATTTGTATCCCCACCTTACAAGTAAAATAGATCCTTACCAAGTCATTAGCCAAGACATCTTCAATTTCCTTCTGAACCCTCAACCGTAGACTATGTCTGCCGCATCATCCGAAAGCACATGACGTGCAATATAGCTCATTTCTTCTATATTGGAACGCATACATACACTACCCGTGTTACTAATAGGTATGGCGATTTTTGTTGAACTCTTAGACCAATTTTAGCATTAAAGCCACAACTCTCATACATGTCTGCCGCAAGTTTTTTTACTCTTAACCTTTAAGCAAGCATACACATCTATAACATTTCTTTGTAATCATCTTGGAGGCTTTCATAACTTAGTTTCATTTTTTAATTTGTTTCCTTCAGGACAAATGTTTTGTGTTCATTTATATGTGGCAAGAATGGGGCCTGTATAAATGCACTACAAACACTCAAAGAAACTAATAAAAATTTGATACTAAGCTACGAAAGCATGGTTGATAACTGCAATCATGTATGCTTACTTAATTGATTGAATAAAGAACTTATAAAACACGTTTGAAAGCTGTGGATTTCATGCTAAAAATAATAAAAGAGTTCTTCAACAGAAATCACTCGTAACTATTGGAAACAGAGACAGTGAAGGGTTTCTTTACCGAGCATATCGTGAGGGTGGAGTTCGGGTGGAAAGGAGTAGGTTAAACGGTTCTTATATATTTCTTCTTGGCATTATCATATAAAAAACACATTATATTTCTTCTAATAATCTAAAACATTTTACAAAAGTGACATAATACTAACCACCAAATCTGTAACATTTAAATATATATGCATTCAATGTATTGACGATTTAACGTGGTAGTTGGTGCTTACACCACACTGAAGTTAAAGCCACAAACAAATAAAGAAAAATCAGAACCTTTAAGGCAAAATGTGTGTGAATCAATGCAAAGTGTAAAAGTAGTTCCCCACCATCCACATAATCTTTATGAACACCAAAATGTAATCAATGAATTGTATGTGATCTATATTCACAAACTTGTTTGAAAACAGAGAAAGATATTATTGGTTATCTGTCAGAACTGGCGAAATCGAAGCAGCTGAAAAACAGATCTACAAAATCGATATGTTTTAAACAACAAGAGCTGTCAAATCAAAGCAGGTGAGAAATCTTGCAGATCTGTTAGGGCAAGCGGAATCTTAAACCAGAGATGAACACGAACAATGACAAACGGCCTGCGTGCGGCTGCTAGAGACGAACCAGCGTGTAAAAGTTTAAATCTATATTTTTTGAACTAAAAAATACTATTTTCTTAACAAAAAAAAGTCAAACAAATCCTACAAAGTCAAGTCTCCAAACAATAACAAAGAACAATACTGATTCAGTTTCGGTTAAAAACTGAATTAACTAATGTTAACTGAATAATAGCATGCAAGTGAGGTTCTAAACACCATAACTTGGTAGAAGAAGCTACTACTAATTCTTAATTTCTCTATCCTCATATATATGTAAATAGATACACAATCACATATGCACATAGATAACACCAAGCAACCAAAATTCTAAAGACCATAATCACTAAAATTTAAATCAGTAATTAGTTTGGCAAATTGGAAATAAATAATCCCAATTTTCTCAATTTGGCAGATAATAATCCCAAGTCAGTTATTAGCCGATAATGATCGGAACTGGTCAATTTTTTTTTGTAAAATAGTCCGCCGTTAAAATAGCTTAACGGAGTTAAGTTTTTTTCCGAATTACAAACCGATGTTTTAGGGCTTTTGATCAGAACAAGGAAACGAGTTGATTGATATAAAACTTACCTCAAAATACTGCCCACAACCCACGAAAACGGTGCTTCAATTCGGGTGTTTAAATTCCAATTAACAAAAATCAAGCCATTTCGAGCACAATTTCGAGGTAAGTTTTACATCTATCAACTAGTATCCTCGTTCTGATTAAAAGCCCTAAAACATCGGTTTGTAATTCGGAAAAAAACTTAACTGGCATACTATATTACAAAAAAAAAAAATTGACCAGTTCGGATTATTATCGCCTAATAACTGACGTGGGATTACTATCGGCCAAAGTTAAAAAGGTGGGATTATTTATTTCCAATTTGCCAATTAGTTTTAGGGTAAGCAATCTTCAACAAAACCAAAAAAATTCCTAATTTCTACACAATTAAAACTAAAAAAAAAAGTATAGACAATCATTAAAATCTTATAACGGCCAACTGTAATAGTAATATAATGACCCATAAAAATATCTACTTCACCTACAAATTAAATTTGACCAGTTTGACTTTTTGGGTCAAAATTGCAATATAGTCTATGAAAAAAAAAATAGATGCAAAACCTCAATCAGACGCAATTAAACAATCACAATCCATACATTTATGGATCTAAATAATTATTAACAAGAATGAAACATGCAAATCATGAACAGTGCAAACAAAATCAAATCGATACTTGAAAACCCTAATAATGTTAATAGAAAGAGTTACAGATGAGGAAGATGATGTTACAGTGAAGCTCTTAGTGCGTTTGACTCTGAACGAACAGAAGATGCTCAGAACGAGTTATAGAAGACCGATCGATTGTCTAGGGTTTTCTGGTCGAAAAGGTATTGACAGTTTTGGTGAAAGATATGATTTATAGTTACATAAAAGAGTAAATTGCCATTTTTAGTCCCTAAGTTTCACCAAATATCTCACTTTAGTATAAATAGTATATTTAAGTTTCTCATTTTCGGCATCTGTCCTAACTCCATCTAAAACTCCAGTTAAGTCCGAAGTATTTTCGTCGGGTGATATAACTTGGCTTAGGAATCAATTTATGTGTCTATTTTAGTATTTAGTTTCAACAACTGCCAGTTAATTTGTAATTGGAAAATTTGTCAAATTTAGAAAACAACTTATACAAGGGCATCTATTGTATTGGTTTATGCATTTATAAATTTATTTACTTCTTTGAGAATTATTCCTTGTGTTTATTTTTGCTTCCGCTCTACATCAAGTTTGAAGGTTGGTTTTGTTGACGTGTGTAAAGAAGACACTACAACAAAATAACAGGTTTTTCACGACACTTATAACGAATTGCAAGTTTGCAACCCGGAACCCCCAATTGCAAGTTCCCATGAAAATTTTGGTACATTTGAGTTGATTCTGGAATTTATATGTGCTACTTTAAATAAAAAACAAGGAGCCTTGTTTAATAAAAAATGGATTTAGCTTCATTTGATAAAAATCATATAGTTACACTAGATATTTTTTTCTTAAACCGGTTTATATATAAATTATAGGGGCAATTTCAAATATACCCCTACAAACTTGAAAAATATCACATGTATCTATACGAAATTCTAAATAACATATATACCCTTACAAAATAGTTGAATTACCATATATATACTCAATTCAATAAATTACACATTTTACCCTTATATTTCTAAAACTTTGAAATCTCATATATGACCTTTAACTTCGAATATTATATTAACTCATTTCTAGTTTAATTTATTTAGCTTAAATATAATACTATTGTTTATGGGTAAAAAAAATAAATAAAAATGGGTAAAAGTAACTATAAGCTAAAAATGTGTTGAAAGCTAAAAATTTATTTAGCTTAAATATAATACTATTGTTTCGGGGGTAGATAGAATGCTTTCAACTCATGTAAAAAACCATTTATAGCTCCTAAATGCTATAAATGGTTTTTTACATGAGTTGAAAGCATTCTATCTACCCCCGAAACATGAATCAAGCAGTACGTTATCAATTAGAATTGAGAAAGTTGGTATCAAACAACACTCTATCATAGTGCTCTAGCTGTAAGAAGATGGAAGTATGTTGTGGAGGTATGGGGTTCAAACCTCAATGTCACCCGATTTACTTTGAGACACGTGATATGTCTCTCTTGTTTGCAATGGGATCGTTCGGTGGGGACGCCTAGTGATTGCGTACACCATTAATTATTCCGCTTTGGGTTGATGATTGGGTTAGTCTAGTATCATAGTTTAGGTTCATGAAGAAAGAAATTGTAAACGACATGTTCCATCCATTTGATTCCTTTTCCTTAAAATCTCTCAAAATCACGTGTTTCATCAATTCTCCATTTTTTATTGCTATTTTGTGTCAACTAAATTTTATTAATGCATGTCAATAGTTATGGGTGGCTTAACTATTTTAGAGGTTCAAAACGAACTAAAGATGTAAGATCTTACCCTCTTTCCAAATGTCATGTTATAATAAAAAATTCAAGATTTTGTAATCTATTAGAAACTAGAACACTCGCATTTAAGAAAAATTATTGAGTAAATTACAAGTTTTGTCCTTTATGTTTGTCCCAAATTTCAGGCGATGTCCTTTACCTTTAAAATTGATGAGTTTTGTACTTAATGTTTCAAAATTCTGCATGTTATGTCCTTTAGGGCAAACCCAGTTAATTTTTTTTGTTAAAACAGATCTGCAAGACACATGAGGGCATTTTTGTAATTTCGTTTTCTAAATTTATGTAATTAACTTAGAATATTTACCCAACCATCTTCAAAAGTTGCAGACTCTCAACTTGTCATCACCTGCCACCACCACCTCCCACCTCCCACCCTCACCTGCCGCCGACCACCCAATATCTCCACCATCGAAACAAACAAAAAATACAGAGCTACAAACTATCCCCAAATCTCCAAACTATCCAACCCTACGAAATCATCTGAACAAACAAAAAATACCCAAATCTCTTCTTCTCTCTCAAACCGATTGAATGAAAAGTCAAAATTAGTCAACACTTTACAAAAACTGATCAAAATTAAAGTGAACCAGACAATTAGTAATGAAATTAGATCATAATCAAACATCTCAAAAGTCAAAATCAGTCAACAATTCACAAAAACTTATCAAAACTGAACTAAATCACACAATTAGCAACAAAATTGAATAACACATACTTATACTCCATAACAGAAAACGCATCACCATTCCATCCTTGAGTTTTATCAGAAACCATAACAGAAAACGCAATTAACGGTACCGGTTGTAGGTTACGGCAGGCGATGGAGATTTGGCCAACGGCGCGACATTGACGGTACCGGAAAGAGGAGATCTGATCGGAGATCGGAAGTTGTCGATGGCGGTGGAAGTGGAGGTGGAGGAGATGATGTCGTCGGAGCGGAGAGGAGAGTGGAACTCGTCGAGTTGAGAGTGGGTGTCGGAGATTGAACGGTGGCTCGTGGCGGAGCTATGGCGGTGGTGGTGGCTCGTGCCGGAGCTAGAGGCGTAGAAGATGATACAGAAGTGAAGGTTTAACAGGAGCTCAGCCTTGACCTAGCGATATGTGGTTTTTTGTAAAACTAACTTACAGAAATAGTCCCTGTACTATACATGTATATCGAATCGAACTAAAGTTATATAATATGATTTAACAAAAAAAATTAATTGAGTAAAATGACCAAATTACCCTTTTATAATATGATTTAACAAAAAAATTAACTGGGTTTGCTCTAAAGGACATAACATGCAGGATTTTAAAACATTAAGTACAAAACTCATCAATTTTAAAGGTAAAGGACAGCGCCTGAAATTTGGGACAAACATAAAGGACAAAACTTGCAATTTACTCAAAATTATTTGATAAACGGATAACAAGATGGCTCTTGTTTGATGAAATTGAAGATGAGGGATTTCACCGTTAATGATATATTAGAGTTAAGGTATGCATATGTGATGACTAGGAAAACAAAAGGTAAGAAAAAAAACAAACAAATAAATTTGGCTTTTATCAAAGGATTTCTAAGCGTGTACTTAAAACAGAATAAAAACAAAAATTGCTTAACTGATGTTTCGAACTTTTGACCTTAAACTACCTAACACCATGGGGTGTGGTTTGTTTAGTCCCCAAAGGGACTACCCGCCACGTAGGCGCCACATTACCATGGGTGAAGGACTATCCCCTTGAAGACTACCAAGGGTGTGGAGAAAGTCATCCCCCTTTTTTTTATTATTGAAACAATTAAAACAAAAACAATAATTAAAACACTCTCTCTCTCTCTCTCTCTATAACATGGCCCACTTTTCAGAAAAAGCACCTCGTCTCCAACGTCTGTTCTAGGCCGTTTGCGACGTGACGAGAGGGATGGGGGCGGTGTGAGACGAGGGGTACGCACGGCGCCGGAGCGGGAACGATCCCCACAACCCTTGGTCTAACTGGCGGATTTCTCAATTTCAACTACCTAACAATCATCTTTTTTTTTCTTAAAAAAATTAAGGGGCCCTACTCAAATGGGTCTAAAAGCCTTACTTTAGACTGCGGGGTATGGTGGGGCTTGGGTTGGGCGTGGGTTGGGGCGGGTGCTGACACGTGGAATGGGAGCCCCCCCCCCCCCCCTCACTGTCTGGTACGTGTCCGCGGGGTATGGTGGGGGCGTGGGTTGGGCTTGGGTTGGGTGCACCGCGTGGCAGGGCAGTTTATAAAAAAAATATATATACAAAATTTAAAAAAATCACACAAACATTTATAAAAAAAAAACATACAACTTCATTAATATTTATAAAATTACATAAACCTAAAAATTACAAAATAAGAAACCTAAAGCGTTAAATAAATTTCAAAAAGGTCGATCTTGTCGAACGCCTTTTTTTCCTTGCCGCGAAACTCTATGTTCGCCACCGCCACCCGGTCCTCGTGGCTTAACTCGCCCCCGGGAACGGCTTCGTAGTAAGCCTTGAAACGCTCGAGCTTGGGACGTAGCTCGCGCCATTTATGTTGGCACGCGTTCATGTTGTGGCGGTCGTTACCGACGTTTAGTCGGTAGGCCGCGAAAGCTTCCGGCCAATATTTGGTTTGGCCCGGTGGCCGCCCCTTCATAGCGTCAACGACGCTTGTGACTAGGGCAAGTTCTTCGTCGTGGGTCCAGGATGCCATAGCGGGTTCGTGGGATGTTGGGTTTGTGGTGACCGGCTGGGGCAGCGGGTGGGGTTTGTCGAATTTTTGGGACCACGGTGGGGGTTGGGATGGACCACCCAGTTGGGGTTTGGGGGTATTTATAGGGGATGTTGGGGTTTGGGTGACCGGTTGGGGTGACCGCTTGGCCAAGCCAACGGTTTGAATTTAAAAATTCAAAACTTTTGGGATGGCCCGCTATGACGTGGCGGGTGAGCCAATGATATTCAGCCAACTAGGATGGCCAAACCGCCCCACGCCCGGCTTGAAACCCATGCCCACCCAGGGTGGTGGCTTGGGCGTTTTCCCCCTACCCACGCCCAAACTCCCGCCCCATACCCCGCAGTCTTAGTTTAATGAATCCAGTGGTAGATCCAACAATTTTTTTCACCGGTTTTCTTTTGATGGATTCTCATTATTATTTTTTTCAAATCATACAAGGTTTCCACTAATTTTTCAATGTTTATCCAAACTGAGAGGTTTCCTAGGAACCTTTAAAACACCCCTCAGGTGGTAAGGATTTAACAACCAATAAAAGCCGATCACCAGGGTAAACCAAAAGCAAAATGCCATCCACGCCTGTGAATGTAGACGGCGCTGGTGTCTCGGCCCACCACCATTCCAAAGGAAACCTAAACCTACCACTGCAAGCCCACTGTGGTAAAACTCGTGGCTCAACTCGAATCATTTTTACACAAACGAGACTCGAATCCATAACCTCTGCATTAGAAGATGATTGACAAAAAACTATATATGTAAAACATACTTCCCAACTACATTACCTATGATGTTTATACTCCGTACTACATCACTATATGCTAAACTCGCTATTTTTATGAATCACATTTGAGATTTGTGATTCTTTTTTGGAGCAAACCTTTGTGGTTCTTTTTTTGGAGCAAACCTAAGTGACTAACAAAAATTCCCATAGTTTGGAGGATTATGTTTTGAATCAAAGTCTAAAGTTTTACAAAAGTGGGATTTATTAAATAGAATTTCTTTCGTTGCAAACTAAAGATTGTCTAAAATTATTTAATTAATTTTAGTACTTTCCAGCATCGTTTAATTCCTTTATTTAATTATTATTGACCCTAACTGAATTGCTCACCTATATCCTCTCTTTATGTTTCATGCATTATGCATTATGCATTATGCATTGTAAAACAACATTCCTCTTCTCGTACCTCAACAAAAATATATTTTCTTCAAATAAACATGGTTGATTGTTATATCATTGCATTGTTTATGCATTTTGGGATATTGGTAGTCTTCGGCAAACCACAAGTCCCATGTTACTACATATTTGGAGATTCATTGGTCGATAGCGGCAATAACAATGAACTTGTAACTGAAGCTAAAGCCAATTACCTACCATACGGCATTGATTTCCCACAAGGTGTCACGGGCAGATTCACCAACGGTCGAACCATGGCAGACCAGATAGGTCTTTCTCTATTATATTTTTGGTGATTTATGCATTTAACTTCATTCGATACCTTTAACCTATTTTTAGCAGCTAATCTGAATTTGCAAAGGAGGGCAAACGAGAAATTATGAGCCCCTCTACACACAAATAACGTGTGGTTGAGACCAAATGAGAACTCATAAATTTCATGAAAGTTATAAGAACTTAGTCAAAACCAATTAAATAAAAATTATACCGCCATTGCTATTAAAATACACCAATAAAAGTTACACATTCAATTTTATGTGTATTTGAAAATAAAATAAAATTACACATGCGTAAGTTTTTTTTTACCATTTACACATGTGTGACTTTTTACCATTTTTTTTACATTTACACTAGGGTAGAATCCCGTGTATTACACGGGTTGAATAAATGTAATTTTATATATTGAATAATAAAAAGTTATATTTTTATGAACCCCGTATATTTACGGGTTAAATAAATGTAATTTTATATATCAAATAATAAAAAATTATATCTTTAAAAACCATGTGTATTACACAGATTAAATAAATGTAATTTTGTACACTAAATACTAAAAACGTCGTATCATTAAAAAAACCCGTGTATAATCGGGTTGAATAAATCTACCAAATAATAAAAAAATTACATCCTTAAAAACCCTGTATGTTACACTTGTTGAATAGATCTAAAAAAGAGTTATATCTTTAAAAACCATGTGTATTACACATATTAAATAAATGTAATTTTGTATATTAAATACTAAAAACGTCGTATCTTTAGAAAACCCGTGTATAGTTGGGTTGAAAAATCTACCAAATAATAAAAACATTATATCCTTAAAAACCCCGTTTATTACACGTGTTGAATAAATCTAATTTCCTTTACTAAATAATAAAAAATATATATCCTTAACAAAACCCCGTGTATTGTACGAATTGAATAAATCTAATTTTATATATCAAATAATAAAAAGTTAAATCTTAAAAAACCTCATCTATTACACGGGTCGAATAAATGTAATTTTGTATAGTAAATAATAAAAAAATATATCTATAACAAAACCACATGTATTACACGGGTTTAATAAATCTAATTTTATATACCAATAATAAAAAAAGTCATATCTTTCAATATACTAATGGATAATACTCGATACGCGATGGATATGGTGATTGTGAAGATGGTTCTTGAAAAGAAGATATGTTATTCAAGAAGCAAATCAACATTATTTGAGTGATAAAATGTTGGTACCAATTCCGACAAATTGATTTATAAATTATGTAATAAAATTGATATAATACTATTTTTAGTAATGAAAATAAAAATATTTCATATATTAATACAAAGTTTGATTTTCATTATAAATAATTTGTTTTATTTAAAAATATCTTAAATTAACAATTTAAATTTTAGAATCATATTTTATTAGAAAAATAGAAGAATGGTATTCAAAATTTAAAGTAGAATGAAATTTAATATTAGCTCATTATTCCTTTATTTATTTATTTAAGAGTGAATTGCAAGTTTTGTCCTTTATCTTTAGGCCATTTTGCAGGCGCTGTCCTTTATGTTTAAAGTTGACGAGTTTTGTCCTTTATGTATAAAAATCATACACGTTTTGTCCTTTAGCCCTAACCCAGTTAGATTTTTCTGTCAAATCTGGCCATGTGCAATGCACATGAGGGTAAAATTGTCATTTTAACTTGCAGGGACTAACTGTGTAAATAACTTAAAAAGGGTTTAAGTAAAATAAAAAAAATTATATATATATATATATATAAACACACAAAAACAACCCCTCATCTTTCATTCTCTCCATCTTCTTCTCTCCCACCACTTCCATCTCCACCTCCTGCCACCCCATCACCACCATCCACCTGCAAATTCAAATAGGAACTAAAATTTCTCAATCACACCCCCACCCTCTCCAAACATCACTCACTCTCTCTCTCTCTCTAAAATCTTCGACCTCAACACTGTATGGTCTTTCCTATCGAACCACTTTGTGGTTAATTTCACACACAAATTAGGGAAATTTCTCCTGCCCATTTTGCAGTTCCTGATCTTCCAATTGCAGCAAGTTTACAGAAAAAAACAGGATCTAGATCGTCTTTTCACGGCTTAAATCGACAATGTGAGGTGAGTTTGCTGTAAATTTCATTTGGGTTTCAGTTAAATGTTTGTTCATCGATGATGGTTTCTGAAACAAAAACCAGAAACCAAACAATTAATGACGTCATTGCCACTAAAACTTCAGTTAAACCCAAATCAAGACCGGTTTCTTCAAGATACTTATCCCCTTCACTTTCAAATTCGAATTCATCATCATTACGAACAGTAACACCTTGTAGGAGATCCCCTTCTCCTCTAATTTCAAAAATTTCGGCTTCTCCGGTGGTTAATCGGTCGGTTTCCGTCGACCGGAGGCGACCCACTAGACCGGATATTACCCTAAAACCCAACAATGCTGCTACTGGTGGTGGGGTTACATCTACAAGAAGTTTATCAGATTCGTGGTGGTGTTGTTATGGGGTTTTAGAGGTGATTAGCAGATGGCGGTGGTAAAGGGGGTGGCAGGTTTCAGGTGACGGTGGTTATGGGGTGGCGGTGGTTACGGAGGTGGCAGGTGGATGGTGGTGATGGGGTGGCAGGAGGTGGAGGTGGAAGTGGTGGGAGAGAAGAAGATGGAGAGAATGAAGATGAGGGGTTGTTTTTGTGTGTTTATATATATATAATTTTTTTTATTTTTCTTAAACCTTTTTAAAGTTATTTACACAGTTAGTCCCTGCAAGTTAAAATGACAATTTTACCCTCATGTGCATTGCACATGACCAGATTTGACAGAAAAATCTAACTGCGTTAGGGCTAAAGGATAAAACGTGTATGATTTTTATACATAAAGGACAAAACTCGTCAACTTTAAACATAAAGGACAGCGCCTGCAAAATGGCCTAAAGATAAAGGACAAAACTTGCAATTCACTCTTTATTTAATATAAGATAAGTTTGGAAATGAGACGAGAAAATCATAAAATAAATGCTTACAATGAATGATAGGTGTTACACATTATTATATAGTATGGTATAAATATATATTTATATTGATATAAATATATTAGAGTTAATTACATAGTTAGTCCCTGTGGTTTACACAAAATAACATACTTAGGTACTAATAGTTTAAAATCACATTCTAGGGTATTAAATTTTCATTTTGTAACGTTTGGAGGTATTAACCTTATTTGTAGGTTTAAAATCACATTCTATTAGTAACTAAGTATGTTATTTTGTGCAACCCACAGGGACTAACTATGTTAATACCCTAGAAGTTAATACATCCAGACGTTACAAAATGAAATGTTAATACCCTAGAAGGTGATTTTAAACTATTAGTACCTAAGTGTGTTATTTTATGCAAACCACAGGGACTAACTATGTAATTAACTCAATAGATTATTATATTGTAGTAAAATTTGTTAACATAGTCTCAATAAATTTAACCCTTTATTTAAAATTTATAAATGTAACGAAGTCTCAATAAATTTAACCATTTATTTAAAACTTGTAAATGTAGAAATGATAAATAATATTACTAAATAATAAAATAATACATCTTTAAAAAACCCCATTTATTACACGGGTTGAATAAATGTGATTTTATATACCAAATAATAAAAAAAAATTACATCTTTAAAAATATGTGTATTACACGGTTTGAATAAATGTAATTTTCTGTACTATATAATAAAAAATATATATATCCTTAAAAAACCCCGTGTATTATACGAATTGAATAAATCTAATTTTATATATCAAATAATAAAAAGTTATATCTTAAAAAACCTCATGTATTACATGGGTCGAGTAAATGTAATTTTGTATAGTGAAAATAAAAATATTTATTATATTAATACAAAGTTTGGTTTTCGTGATAAAAATAGATTATCCTGTTGTTGCAAAATTTGTTAACGAAGTCTCAATAAATGAAACCCTTTATTTAAAACTCCGTAAACATATAAATGATAAACAATATTAGTTAATTTTATTTCAAGTTTCGTAAAATATATTTGATACCAAACTAAACAAAACGTTCAAATATATAGTTAAGATAAAATTAGATAACTAAGTTTGAATTTGAAATAAATAGATAAATATAAAAGTAATTATTAATTGAGTTAATTACTGTTTTCGTCCCTGTGGTTTGTCAAAATTCACTATTTCAGTCCATTAGTTTAAAAATTGCGATTTCAGTCCATGTGGTTTCACTTTCGTAACCATTTATGTCCATATGGTTTAATTTTCGTAACAATTTCAATCCATTATTCTGTTAAATACAGGGACTGAAATAGTTACGAGGTGGACTGAAATAGTTACGAAAGTGAAACTATAGGGACTGAAATCGCCATTTTTAAACTAATTGACTGAAATAGTGATTTTTGACAAACAACAGGGACGAAAACAATAATTAACTCTAATTAATTCAAATAAATAATATTATAAATGTGAAGGAGATTAAACTAAATAATAATTATCCAATAATATTTAATAGGAGATACAATAGGAAGTTTATTTGGCTAGGAAGGATAGGAAGTGATCTTGACCATCCATTAAGTTAATCAAGGGCTAAGATTAAATCAGGCAAATTGAAATGAAGAAAAGAGGCGCGTGAGTTTGTTCAAGGGCATTCTAGTCAATCCAAGCCAATAGTTTCTCTCTCCTCCAATTCCCCCCCATTTTTTAAACGTTAATAACTCTTTCATACGACATTATTTTTTTATAAAAATTGCACCAAAAAAACGAGCGTTTTTTTATCTTTAAAACGAGTATACTATTGCTATATTTAAAAAAAAAATTAAAACCCAGTTGCGTAAAACGCAATAGAAAAACCACCAGTTACGTAAAACGCAATGAAAAAAAAAAACCTAAAAAATGACATTTTTCTAAAACGCAATGCACAAAAAACACAAAGAAATGACTTATTTGTAAAACGCAATGGCCAGAAAACACATAAAAATGTGTTTTACCTAAAACGCAATGCACCAAAAACACAAAGAAATGACTTATTTGTAAAACGCAATGGCCAGAATACACTTACAATGTCTGTTTTCTAAAACGCAATGGACTGAAAACACATAAAAAAAATGTTTTACCTAAAACGCAATGCACCAAAAACACAAAGAAATGTCTTATATGTAAAACGCAATGGCCAGAAAACACTTAAAAATGACTCATTCTAAAACGCAATGGACTGAAAACACCTAAAAAATGTGTTTTACCTAAAACACAATGACTAAAAACACTTAAAAATGTGTTTTTTTTTTCTAAAACGCAATAGCCAGAAACCACATAAAACTCTCTTATTTCTAAAACGCAATGGACACATAAAACTGTCTGTCACTGTGAACTGTCTGAATTGTCTACGAATTACTGTCTTCGAAATGAGCCAATTTATGGAAATTTAATTTTTCTGATGCGTTTTTAGTACAGCAATTTAATCGAAAACAACCCCAGCCAGGGGCTCTGCCCCTTGGACCCCGCCAGGGGCTGCCTCCCCTGGGACCCCGCTAGCCCCCGGACCCCCGCAAAGATCGTAAAACGCAATGACTAAATCAAAAACCCAGATCATGAAAATGAAATTAAAGAATTTCTTACATGGATCGAAGCCGATTTCTTCATCAATTGACGAAATTTGAATGATAGAAACACTTATCAATGCTCGAATCGAACGAATCGAGTGATTATCTCCAAAATCACCGGAAAAAACGAGATTTTTTTATGAAATTAAACTGGGTTTTCTTCAAAAAAAAAGCTGAAGAACACGTTGATCAGGTTCTGAATCATTGATTTGTGATGAAAATCGCACTATAATGTAGTGATTATTGAGATAGAAAGTGAAGAAATAGTTGAAGATGGTGGGTTTTGAAAATGATGGGTTTTTGAATTTACTGGGTTTTGAAAAAGGAAGAAGAAGGAGTTGGATTGACTAAAATACCCTTTCTCTTTATTTTAAAATTTGCCACATGTCATAATCCTATGGCTTCCTATCCTTCCTAGCGAAAATTAACTTCCTATTTGATCTTTACCCTACTAAATAATATTTAATAGGAGGGTTATCTATAATTAATTAGAAGAGATTAAATTAAAATAATAATTATCTATAAGTGAAGACCTAATATAATAATAAGTGTCACTAAAGTGGTTTATTTTATTATATAGTATAGATATAGATATGTGTAAGTTTAACATTTGCACATAGATAAGTTTTTACCTTTTAATCGGAGAGTGAATTCTTTTCTAAATATTGTTTTCTTTTAAATAATACAATAATATTAAATAGTGATTTTGATTAATTAGTTTTTTTACGAGTTCCCATAATTCTAAAAAAAGTTCAATTTGATTAGTTTTTTCACGAGTTTCCATGATTCTAAAAAAGGTTCAATAATTATTTGAAACTCAGGGTGTTAGGAGTCGTTAAACACTTGAGAGTGACAAACTAAAAAATCAACCAATGAGAGTGTGTCTCGTCAATCAGTGAAAAGTGTTTAAACTTTGGTGAAAAGTGTTGGCAATGGTTTAGCCATTTGGTGAAGTGGTAAACTTTAAAAAAAAGGAAAAATATGTGATTGATTGAGAGATGGAATGGACCCCACCCACACACCCCTCTCTCTCTCTCCTTCCCCCCTCACCGCGTCGGCTTCCCCTCCCCGATCCAAGCGTTTGTCGGCAACGGCAAAGTGTAGGCGGCGGTGTTTGCCGCTCGGCAAAACCGTTTGCCGACTACCGCTCCGAACACCCTCACCTTTATATATAGTTTGTAAATGTCTATTTTGGAGAAGAAATGAGTGTTTGTAGTGTTTAATATTAATCTGATATGATATTTTAAATGTTAAGCTTTGGAGATGCTATTAAGCAATGTTTTCAGAACCGGACCGGAGGTCGACCCGGTCACCTTACGGGGTCAAAGGTCGGACCGGTTCGACCGGTTCGACCGGATTTAAGAACCGGATTACGTCATAAATTATATAAAAATATATATAAAACATAGAAAAAATAGATAAAATTCCAAATAGTTTAGGAACTAAAAACATAACCATTAGTCATCCAAAAACATTCAAAAGTACCAAATCTTGCAACTAACTATCAAACATAGTGTCAAATCTTGTTTTGAGTTTTTTAGATTAGGTTTTGAAGTGATTTATTCCATATTTAATTAAAAAAAATAAAAAAAAAACCATGACCGGCCCGACCCTATGCTACCCGCCGGCCCGACCGCCGGCCCGCCGGCCCGACCTCCGGCCTGATGTTGGTCCGGTTTGATGGCATGAACCGGCCCGGATGAAGTCCCGGTTCCCGGCCGGACCGGTCCGGTTTTCAAAACATTGCTATTAAGTCTCATAAAACAAATAATTATTCTCGAAACTCTTACATCCCATCTGGGGTGTTTTTTTTATCCAAAAACTAAAACCCAACCTGAATAAAATTAACCCAAACCCGATTATGGTGTTACCCAATTAACCCGAACCCGAATAAGATGGAACCCGAAACCTGAAAATTGTATTCGGGTCGGTAATTGGGTTAAAAAAATGTTAAGCAGGTTGACTCGATTAACCCAAATTAATAAAAAAATGTCAATTATAAATTTATATCAGTACATACATATTACCAGAAAAGTCTAAAGTTCCTCTCATAGGTTTTTTTTGTTGTTGTGAACATGATGTTTTGTTTCAGTGTTTCATTGGTTGTTTGGGCGACTAAAAAGATTCGGTTCGGTTGATATAATTTGACGTTTTCTTTTTAGTTTACACAATTGGTTGATATGGTTTGGTTTTGTGCTTATTGTATTTGACGGTTTTTTTCCAAGAAATCTATATGTTTAATGCATGGGTTTGAACAAAATATTATATTGGAGTGTTTTATTTGTCATTTTGTGTTTTTTTACTTAATAATAATCATGTTAAGTTAAATTGTAAAGTATTACTTAATAATAATCATGTTAAGTAAAATGTAAAGTATGCATTGCAGCTTGTATTTAAAAATTCATATACCTATTAACCCGACCCGACTAAATCGGAAATCGAATAACCCGAAACCGATTAACACAAATTCAAAACCAATGTGGGGAAATAGTGACAGGCTGCTGCCTGACACTCCCCCATTGGTCACAATATATTACGATTTTGCCCCAATTCAGAATTATGAATTTGCCCCTGTTCAAAGTTACGATTTTGCCTGTGGTTAAAAATTACAGTATTGCCATCACTTTAGATTTTGGCAAATTGCGATTTTACCAAAGCCCAAAGTTACAATTTTGTCCCGAGTTAAAAATTACAGTATTGCCATCGTTTTAGTTTTTTTTCAAAGGTGTGTGGGGGAATAGTGCCAGGCTGCTGCATAGCAGTCCCCCATTGGCCCGAGTATGTTATGATTTTACCCTCAGTTTATAATTACGAATTTGCCCCTGTTTAAAATTACGATTTTGCCTCAGATTCAAAATTACAGTATTGAAATCGATTTAGCTTTTGACAAATTATGATTTTACCCTACTCAAAAATTATAATTTTGCCCTCAGTTTAAAATTACTGTAATGCCATCGTTTTAGTTTTTTTTAGCAAAACTATTTTAATTAGGTGATTTGTTTTAATTTTTTATTTGTGTTAAGGAGCTCCCTAATACCTGCTCAAGAGCTACTGCCCCACAACGCGAACGGGGCATCAACTAGTTCTCGTACATGCAGTGACTTCTCTCGCAAACATAAAAAAAAACTCTACGTACAAAATAACCTCTTTATATAACGTACACCCATTTTCATATTAATAACAATATTTTCTCCTCAAATTAAGTTGCTCCGAAGTAATATAGAAAATTCTTTTTAGCTAGATAAAGTCAAATGCAAGTAAATCCTCTGTTCAATCAAATTTGCATGCGTTGCCATTAGTTGTATGCTAGAAGCATTTTTTTTTAGTCTTTCACTATAAGTCAATCACTTCAAAGATTCTCCCATTGGAAACAAAGTTCCATTGAAGGACACACTAGTTTTCATTCACATTCACCTCAACCTCACAAGAAGTCAACAACACTTTATGTCGTCTAGGAATTGCTCCATCGGATGTACGTTTTCTACGTTGACATCTTCCATGGTTGAGCCTTTCCTGTTCTCTCATATGTGGCGGTTTTACCTAGTTCACCTTTCACCTTTATGACTACTCAAGGACATGTATCTTAGTCCGCTCTCTTTTTCACTTTCAGTTTCCACTTATTGATACCAAATATGAGTTGTGGGCCGGGCCGGCTCAATGTTTTTGGTGGCCTAAAGCAAATAAAAATTTTGAGGCTCTTTTATATATCAAGTGCTTAACTATTAAGGTATACACTAGTGTTTAACAACATCAACAAAATCAAGTGTTTAATTATTAGCAAATTAGGGGCATAAATTAATAGTTTTAACAACGATTAGCTTCAAGCAAAATCAACTAATAGAATAGCAAGCAAATTAGGCAAAACTAGGATAACTAAGTTCTAAAAGACTAGCTCTACCAAAAGGATAACTGCAAAAATAATCAACTATGTAGTCTAGCAAAAAAAATCAAAGTGATTACCTTCTGCTTCAGGCCTGCAGATTCGATGCTATCACATAGGTTGGCGGAACATTGATGAAGAGTTTTAAGCTATTACACAAAAGTCATTACGGAACCAATTCAAAGCTATTGCATACAAGTGATGAATGATCAAAATTACCAAAAGGGTAATTAACAAAATTGAGAATAAAACAAATGACTTTTTCATTAAATTGTAGTGGCGTTTCCTTGTTCAAAGGGAGTAGCTTTTTAATTTTTTTTTGAAAGATCTAACTTTGACTTTTGGGCCTACAAGCAAACACAACTACTACCTTCTTTTGTTTGCTTTCCCTTTCATTTAGTTAACCCAAAACAATCAACACAACCCCAAATATTTATATAATCTTAAAGAAGAAGGTCGGTGGCTGTTATATCACAGCCACCACCTTTTTTTATATATATAAATATTCGGCATTACAGAAGCCAATAGTCTAATTTGGTCTGGTGGTTGGTTGTGACATATTTGAAGCAAAGGTCAGGGGTTTGATCCCCTTTCACTCTATTTTCCTTTAACCATTGTTCTTTCCTTTTTTTTCTTTTACTTTTTTCTTTTCTTCTTTTACTATTGTTACAACTAATCTCTCTTAACTTTCCCAAAATATATTTTTCATTCTAATCCAAAACAATAATATAAGCTTATTATCATGACTTACATATAGATCGGTCCATATTTGATATTTTTACAATTAATTACATTTTATTATTATTATTTTTTTATTATTAATAACATTATTCCATATATAAGTTTGCAACATTTTTGTGCATTGTCACTTGTAAATTATGCTTTGGGTGATTTTCAAAAAAAAAAAAAAAAGTTAATTTTCTATTTTTAACCCAAAGGGTTTTTACTTTTTTACATTTTTTACCCTACATAATTTATTTTTTTAACTTGAACCCAAAACTTTTCATTATTTGCAATTTAACTTCACAACTTTTGTCACTTATACTTTTCATCTTTTGCAAATTTTCGTTTTACGTATAGTTCTAAATTTTTCGAGTTAATTCGACGTAACGTGCATGTGTGGTTCAACGTTTTTACCTCTATTTTTCCATGTTTGACAGGTTCGTCGCAACACGCATATCCTAAGTCGAGTCAGTGTTGGTGGTCGATGACGGTTGTGTGACATTAGTACTATTTGACACCGTTTTACGCCCCGCCGCAACGCGGGGTGTGTTTTGGGGGGGTTTTCAAAGAAAAAATGGTTATGCATATGGTTGTCGTAACGTTGGCTTTGGGGGTTTTCCAAAAAAATTGATTTTTTTTTTACTTTTCACTCAAAAGTATTTCATAAATTACTTTTAACACAAAACTATTTGTTTTTTTTATTTTTAACCCAAAACTTCTTCTCTTTTGCAATCTATCCTCATAATTTTGTTTACTTTCAACTTTGGTCCTTTATAGTTTTCATTTTCCGCAAATTTTTCTCTTTATGCTTGGTTCTAAATTTTGTGACTTAACAAATCGCAACGTGCATCTTTGATTTAAGGTTTTTACGTTTCGTTCTAAATTTTGCGAGTTAACACGACGCAACGTGCGTGTGTGAGTGAACGTTTTTACATCGTCTATTTTTTCCCTGTTTGACAGGTTTAACATAACGTGCGGGTCCTATATTGACTTAGTTATAACTAAAGAATCCCCGCCGCAATGCGGCTGGTCGCAATCCTAGTTTTATTATTATTTAACGTGAAGTTTTATTTTATATTTAGGTTTTCTATTTTATATTTTCTTATTACTTAACAATTATTTTTTCCATCAAAATTTCATCTAACTTTACACTTACAAGTATTTGAATTGACATTACTTTTGTAGTGAGTCGAATACCATACCACTAAGTTATAAGAGTTTTTTTTATTAGTTAACTAAATAACTTTGTAATTGATGAATATAATGTTCCTTGATATGAAGAAACATCAAATTTTAAAAGCTAACGAACTGAACACGTGTTGATTCGGTTGCTGTTGCGATTGGTGGTACCGTACTAGTACCTTACCAGTCCTGTAACAAACCGAGTCAATATCGATTAAGTTCTCAATGTGTCCTTCGTCGCAATGCGCGGGTTAAATAACTGGTATAAACTTAAAAGCCAATGTTGGTGAACCATGGTCTTAAGTTTTCTTTTTTGACCCTCAAGTTTATAGACATTACATATTCACCCCAATCTTTTGGTAAGTGACACATTGACCCATGATTTATTTCTACTTAATAACTTCACACATCATCTTCTCCAACACTTCAATTCTTTTGTTTAAATTACTCTTACGACTTTACACCCCAATGTGCGAGACATTATACTCTTTTTATCTATATGTCTAACCACGTTAATCCCACTAACGTAATGTGTATAACAAAGTTAAAAACATGTCAAGTCACGCGTGGACACCACACGTTAATGTCATCATCGTATCGCATGTAATTAAGTCACAACCTGATGTTGCCGCCGCAACGCGCGGCACGGGTAAAAACCTAGTATATATATGAAAAAAAATCCAAGATGAGAGGCCCTACAAGTTGGTGGTCCTAAGCTAATGCCTCATTTAGCTTGCACTAAAGCCGGCACTGGTTGTACAATAGTCATGCATATTAGCTTCTCTATCCAAGATGTGTAGAGTATTCGTAAAACTTACTCATAAAGCCCTCGGAAGCACGGAAACGCCTTGGAGGTGCCGTCTCCCGTCCCGGTGACTGCTAGGGGACGGAAACGGAACGGGGACGGCCGGGAAACGTCCCCGGCATGTTGGGTACGGCGTGGAAACGTGCTGCAGAAGGGGACGACGTTTGGGGACGCGCAGGAAACGTTTCCGGCATGTTTCCGTTTATTTTTTTTTTTTTTGTAAAAATCTCGATGTTCCAAAACGCGTTCCATTGATTTGTTAAAAGCAAGTTGGAATGATGAATTAGGGTTCCGGTCAATGTCCAGGAAGAAGGGGAAGAAGAAACAACGACCGCATAGTTTTTGTCTTTTTAGGGTTTAAATTAGTTTAGTTATTTCAACATTTAACCCCTATATTTTTACTAGTTTACATTTAAACCCTAAAATTTGTAGTTTTTTACATAAAAAATGTAAAAATAGTTTGTGTATTTAAACATTTAACCCTTTATATCTTACTAGTTTACATTTGGTTCTTAAACTTATAAACTTATACATAATAAGTATAAATTAACATTACATCAATATATAACTATTTTGGGGGTTTTGTGTTACATTATCTTTAATATATATTTATTTTTTTATATGTTTTTATTCCCGTACCCGTCCCGTCCCCTCTTCTTGAATTTTTTAGTTTTGCCGTTTCCCGTTCCCGTACCCGTCCCCGTACCCCGTTCCCGTACCCGTCCCAGTGCATCATAGATAAAGCCTTTACCTTATCGAAGAAATTTGTAGATGCATATATTTTGTCTATAATAATGTGGTGTCGTTTATAAAACGTGGGGGTTAATTAGGAAAAGGTTTAGAAGTTGTGACAAACAAGTGGCATTTGTAAACGATCAACAAGATCATTTAAAGTGTGTAGCCTGCACGTTTGCAGTCACACTATAAATAACCATTTGTTAAGTTATCTCATAACTTTTCCTCCCATTTTTTCTCTAGAGCTCTGTGCTTGTGTATGTGTTTTCACTGTGTGAATTTGCTTGTATCCAAAACCTTTCAAGTTTATTAATGAATTGCATCATTGTTATTAAGATTTCACTTGTTGATTGACTGCGTCTTCATGTGGATTCCGCATACATCTTCACGTTCGTATTACACACAGTAGTGTTAGATCCAGATCTAAAAAGTGGACCTATCAAAATCCACCCATGTATGAAATTTGAGCTCTAAGGTTCTCTTTATTTGTACAACGTCCATCATACCAATAACACCACATTCCTTTTCTAAGGGGTAGGGGTGATCTACTAGTGATGGAGTTCCATCACTCACAACATCCAATCAAGTTCCGCCACATCATCGAGCTACGTGATGGATTTTAGTGGAAATGCTCATCACTCACCAAACATCTACCACACAAAACATCATTCATCAATCAAGTTTCCACGCGTGAAGACAACCACGCGTTGCCACATCCACACGTGGTGCATGGTAGCGGCGGTGGTGTATCACGCCATTCAACGCGTTGCCAAATCTCTACCACGGGGCGCCCCGTCTACCCAGGGCCGGCTCAACCTATTTGGTGGCCCAAAGCGAAAAAAAATCGAGGCCTTTTCTGAATTTTTTTTATAACATTTTCAAATGTCCAAATTCATCCTTTCGATTTAGACATAACATAGATATATGAGAAAATAAAAACAAGCAATTAACTTTAAAGGACTATTAGTCGACTAATACAATTTACGATGAATGAGTAGAAGGGAACAATTGATGCAGATGACAATAGCTTATTGCTTCAACGAATCTACCCACAAAAAATCACAAAACTTTTCTAGGCCTAGAGTGTCTGCCAACTTAAAACAAAATAAAAAATATTAATTAAAAAACAATGCTCTATGGATTCGAACCATCAATCATTACACAGCCTGTTGCATTTCCTTACCACTAGGGCTGTAAACGAACCGAACGTTCAGCGAACTGTTCGTAAACCGTTCGGCGGGAAGTTCGTTTATGTTCGTTCGACTAGCTTAACGAACGAACATGAACAAAAAATTTAGTTCAGTTAGCTTAGCGAACGAACACGAACACAGGTCTCATTCGTTCGACTACGTTCGTGAACGTTCGGTAATATGTTCGTTTACGTTCGTTCGTGTTCGTTTGATTATATCAAACAAATAATAAATAATAAACCTTTTATCTAAACATATTGAAAACTTGAAATCCTATTTTTTCTAAGTTAACTAAAATTTGGACATTCTAAGACATTTTTGGGGATAATTATGTCTAAATTAGTTAAACTTGATTCATCGTTTGGTGGTCTAGTAGACTTCTTGTATTTTGATTTAGGGGAAATGGACTGTATCACCCTAAACTATGCAAAATTGGCCAATACCACGCCCAACTTTTAAGTTGGCTCCCACCACCCTCTACTCGACAACTTGGTGTCACTGTCACCCCTTCGTTAAAAAATCACTAACTCAGTTAGGTTTTTAATCCTACGTGGCAAAAGAGTTGTGACCTGGCGTGCCCACGTGGACTCACCCCTTACAACCCATTTATACATCTTCAAAGCCTCTTCACTCATCCCCTTCTTCTCATAACACTCCTCCACCAGATCCACCATGGCTGCCTCCACTCCTCCACCACCACCACCGACCTTCATCTTAATCTCTGCCCTCTAACACAACGCATCACCCCTCTCACCGTCACTCAACGACTTCGCCGCCAACGACGACAGCGCCGCCTCCAACGCCTCGAGCGCCGACGTGGTAAATCCTTGCAGATCGAGCGCCATTGCCTTGAGAATATGCACTGCGGCGTCGTTTGGGTTGATGGTGATGGATTTATTGGCGTGCTCGGCGGCGGATTTAGCGAGATTCCGATCGCCGGTGGATCTGGATCGGGATAAGAGATCGGAAGTTGTTGAAGAGGTTTTGAGGTATGTTGAGCGTCCATAAGAACATGAAGATCAAGGTGAAGATGAAGAGTACTTGCATTATTATATCAGATGCCATGACCGATATCGCCATTTTCGCAGGTGAATTGATTGGATCTGGGAAAGTTGAGTTGTAGATTTTGGGGTGGGATTTATTGGTCAGGATTAACAGGTTTTATTCAACAAAGGAGGCTTTATGGTGATCTAGAACAACTGATTTGGGGTTTTTGTTGAAATGCAACTGATTTGGGGTTTTTTATCAAGTATAAGGGGTGAGTTTGTTTTGAAATTAGGGTTAAATTGATGTTAAAGAGATATATAACAAGTCTCTGTCCACGTATGTTTCCAAGTCATTATCTGCATGCCACATAGGCTTAAAAAACTAACTCAGTTAGTGTTTTTTCAACGAAGGAGTTACAGTGACACCAAGTTGTCGAGTAGAGGGTGGTGGGAGCCAACTTGAAAGTTGGGGGTGGTATTGGCCAATTTTGCATAGTTTAGGGTGATACAATCCATTTCCCCTTTGATTTATCATTTGATGGTTGTATTTAACTACTTATATACAATGTTTAAGGATAACGATGTTTTTATTTTTTTATTTCAAGTTAAATGTTCGTTTGTGTTTGTTTGTGTTCGAGACCAGTATTCACGAACTGTTCGTGAACAACTGAATTTCCTTAACGAACGAACTTGAACATAAACTTATGTTCGGTATGCGTTCGTGAACAGTTCGCGAACTTTTTAATTTCCTTAACGAACGAACACGAACATGGCCTTGTTCGTGTTCGTTCGGTTCGTTTACAGCCTTACTTACCACTACAATACAAGAGAAATATTTTTATAGGTCATCAAATTAAATATTAATATTCATATTAACTTATAATTTTTGGCCCTAAAGTTTTGGAGGCCCAAGGCCATTACTTCATTTGAATGGCCCACGAGTCGGCCATGTGTCTACCCTAATTAATTAGATGTTTTATACTCCTTTTAGGATTTGATCTTGCAATTCCACCACACATTTCCTATTGCCACTCTCTTCACCCTTGGGCTTACACGGTTTCTTCTCTTTAAGTTCGATAAGCGCCTTTACTTTTGCTATAGTCATGAAAAGATTTTGCACTCAGCTTATCATAAGCTTAGTCTTTGCACATGGTTTAACCCAATGAAATAGTCTAGAATGGAATCCTCACTCAAAAGATCCATGATCTCAAGAAGTAAGGTCATGAAGTCCTTCACATACTCTTCGACCCACCCATTTCTTCTTGACTTTGCACAATTACTTCTTTGTTTTATCCCTTCCATTTACCAACTCCCTCTAAACTCTTGTGCAAACCCATCCCACATTTTAATGGTACACGTATCTCACCTCATGGATATCCGCGTGCCAAAATTTCCACAAAAGGCCGTATTGTGGTTATATTAATCTTGGTTGTAACATTTATCATCCATACCCCCCCTTCTAAGAACAACTATATTTCTAATACAAAGTCTCTTTCCACCCTTTCTTTCTCTTACCAAGGAATGATACCATTGCGTTCATGCACATACCATCATATCCCAACTCTTTAAAGCTTATGGGAGCTCGCACTTTTTTAAGCCACCACTTAACAAGTTGATAGCAAACCTAAATTCGCTATCAGATCTACCGAATCCCTACTCATCCATGACCCTTTTGTCCATACTAATCACCATGTCCTACGACCAACCTCGACTCTTCTTAGCTCTTTGTTGAGATTCTACCTAACCGACACAGATTCTCATCACTACCCATACTCATTGCTACAATCTTCTTGATCTAAATCGCCATCCCTTAAATCTACTTGTCTTGTAGAGTAACACACAACTATATGAACCAAGAAAGCCTAACAATTATCAAAAAATCTTCACAAGTTACACTTCAGGTAACTTATGCTAAACAAGGAACTTTGATGGAACTTTCAATACCTTTCCTTGAAAGTCTTCGAACTTTTTTAGGAACTCCATACCATTCCAAAGAACCCCCATGAAGTTTTATGAGAACCGTATATTCTTCTTCAAAGGCTCTTTGATCAAAGAACAATTTGGGATTTTCAAGCCTTTCCATCCGTATAATAAGCGGATCGCCACATCTTGCTTTTTAACATACACTATAATATATATGTGGCACGTAGATCACGACCTTGAATGAGGTATTTCAATGTATCATACACAATAGCACATATCTTACTTGGATGTTGATTGATACCTCATATTATTATGTATTCTTAGGAGATAGTTGATGTGTACCATGTTCCCATGACAGAAGCCACGAACAAGTTCACATCTATTTTCATGTTTCATATTTCCTTATTGCACAATTAACACATGTTGCCATGCACACCATTCTTCCACATTCCATGAATGTTTCTTATTATTTGGCATATTCCTTTTAATTGTTTGTTAGTTATTATTAGTGGCAGGTAGTTTTATATTTCTTTGTAAGCCTATAAATAGGCAAGTGTTGGAAATCAGGCCCTTGATCCTATAAACAAACACACAATATGAACAAACTTGTTCGACTCTTTTATTAATTTATCAATGAGAGCACACTATTTACAATGACCCTAACCATCTATTTATACTAAACCTATTCTAGTCATAACCCGACTCAAACTCTATTAATAAAATAAATAAACAAACTAGATAAACCTATCTAATAAACCTTGATGCCCAAGAAAACAAACTAGATAAGAATTAGGAAACCTAAATAAAATAAACTAAAACACTTAGCACCCTCCAACTTTTGAGTTATGACAAGATTAGTCCCAACAATCACCCCCTAATCTTGTCACTAACTTTCTTCACATTAGAGCCGGTTCATCATCCTCATATCGGGTTTGTTCACACCATAAAATACTAACTTAAACTTAAAACCCGATAGATACTTGACCCACTCTTCTACCCCACGTACACTTCCTCAAAAGTCGGTCAAAACTTCACCAGTTCAGCTACTAGCTTCTGCTATCCAAATCCACGTGAACTTTTGTGAAGTTAATTTATTTCGTGCATACTAGCTTATAAAACCATTAATAATAAATGCTAGTTGATGACCCGCAACCGAAACTCGATAAATCAAACCCGATTAAAAATCACTACACTTGTAACATGTAACATGGCTTCACGTTGGAAACGCTCACTAACATCACGACTTTTCACGGATTGACGACCTCACCCTGGTCAAATCCAAAGCCACCTGATTGAACTCCAACGCCATAATGTTACACCGTGTTATTTACCAACTCTCTTCTTGTCTCAACAACCCGCACCTTTTTCCGATCACCCTTGTTCAAGAGGCTCTCCACCGACCAAGAAAACAAGCCACCCACTTCTTCCGTTTTCTCCTTGCCAAACGAAACGAATCCAAAGCCAACTGCTTTGACGGATCCCTTCTGCCCGCTTTTCACGCACTACGCCGGTCTCCTCTTATCACGAACCAAGCCGATCAAAGCACTTCAAATCCTGATGTTGTCACCGGGTATATGCCAGTTGCTCAAACCCGTAACTAATATCCGAACAACCTTGAATCTTCTTTTGATCACTATTAACAGCCTCGGAAAACAAGTGTTTATCACCGGTCACCCCGTCGTCTTAACCCGTACGTCTACCACAACAACGGCCGACCGAAACACCTTAACGCCCGCGTCCGTCTTCTGTTGTTAAACAACCCCGAAACAACATCTTCTCTTATGACTGCCCTCCACCGACCGACACACCCGCCGGCGGCGGAGGCTTCCCCGACACGAGCCCTAGGCTCTGGTTTCGATTGATTTGTCACCCCAACCGTCCTTCTGCTTGATCCTTCTTTACGAGCTATGACCAACTTCTTTCCCTTTACGACTAAGAAGCCTTCGAAACACGACCAAGATTAAATCTTCTGATGTTGAATCGTATTCACCAAATAGAAAACCTACTGTTGCAACCCTTCACATGCACATCATGCATGCAAAACCCATGTATTAGAATTATTCCATGCGATTTTCAATCTGCTCCCACTTTTTCTTGAAAAGTAACTCCAATAAATATTCGTTTTCCACCGAATTTGAAATTTGGTTACACCACAATCAAGAATGGAAAACTTCGTTCCACTTATTTTTATTGGACCACCCTTTAACTTGCCAAAACCACAACCAAAATAAAATAAACACGATCATGAGCCACACAAAACTCGATCACCACTTGATCAACTTATGATTTCGCTGCCGTTGCAGCCCCGCGAGGGGCGGCTCCCCCTTTCTTAAAAACGACTCTCAAAACTGCCAAGCTCTGATACCAATTGTTGGAAATCAGGCCCTTGATCCGATAAACAAACACACAATATGAACAAACTTGTTCGACTCTTTTATTAATTTATCAATGAGAGCACACTATTTACAATGACCCTAACCATCTATTTATACTAAACCTAATCTAGTCATAACCCGACTCAAACTCTATTAATAAAATAAATAAACAAACTAGATAAACCTATCTAATAAACCTTGATGCCCAAGAAAACAAACTAGATAAGAATTAGGAAACCTAAATAAAATAAACTAAAACACTTAGCACCCTCCAACTTTTGAGTTATGACAAGATTAGTCCCAATAGCAAGTATGTTTAATGTTTTGTTTAGGAATGAAAAGTTAAAAACAGAGTTATCTCAAAGTCTGATTCTTGCTAATTTCTTGAGTTTGACCCACTCAACGGGTTATTTATCACAAATCCAATTGGTACATATCAATATTGATGTGTGCCTTTTTCAACAAACCCACGGAATCCATGCAAGACTCAACCATCTACACGATTTCCTTCTTTATTGCGATCACTATATTTTATTGTTTATGTTATTTGCCATTTAGTTAGATTAGTGGGTTAGTGGTGACTCCATCATGCACGTACTGTTAGTTTATTTATGGTTATTCCACTTTGTTTTGTAAGCCTATAAAAGGCTGTGTTATTTCAACATTAAGGGTATGAATGAATTATGAAAATTAATCTCAATCTCTATGATTCTGCTTCTGGTCATCTCTAATCCCATTCTTTTTTTCTAAATCCAAGTGGTACATAACAATAGTCTACTTTGTTAATCATCAAAAAGCCACACTACCATCTTCCTCTAAAGGATAGATGTAGGATTTGGTGGTTTTGTTAACACTACTAATGAAACAAGTTATCTACACATCTAGTTTTCGAACTTAAGTTTCCCCCTTTCTAGGGAAATTCGGTTTGTGATGTTTACATCTCCATTTGTCTAGTTTAGCAATAACACCCTGAGACAAATTAAAAATAAAAATGCATTTCATAGTAGGCTTCATAGCTTGAGAAAGATACTTAACTAGAAATACTTCTACTTAAATGCAGGTGAACTTCTAGATCTCGATGAGTTTATTCCAACATATTCCTCTGCAACCGATGCACAGATAAGTAAAGGTGTTAACTATGCTAGTGGTGGAGCTGGCATTCTATGCGAAACTGGAAGTCATCTGGTAAACATACATAATGTGTTTGACTGTTTTCTTTAAAATGATGGTTGGCTTCTTCTCAACAAAATTTATATTAGTTAAACCAACATAACACCAATGGTGACATATAATGATCCAAACATTTTTACATTTGAAAAAGGGCGATCAAATAAGTTTAGAGAGGCAATTAAATAATCACAATGAAATAGTTTTACGACTATTTCGCTTACAAGAAAACAAGAATGAATACCTTCGCAAGTGCCTTTATCTATTAAATATCGGAAGCAACGATTACATCAACAACTACTTAAGGCCGACTCTTTACAACTCGAGCCATAAATATACACCAGATCAGTTTGCATCATTCCTTGTACATCAATACTCTCAACATCTAAAGGTGCGTATGGTACTTTTTGTTTAATTTTTTTTATTTATTGTTGGAAATTAATTTTACAATTATACTATTTTATCAACTCGAAAACCATATATCTTGCAGAGGTTGTACAAATTGGGAGGTCGGAAGATTGTTGTGTTTGGTCTTGCTCCAATAGGGTGCACCCCGGCTGTGATAAATATTTTTGGCACTAACGGAAAGCTATGTGTTGAGCCAATAAATGACTTGGTTAAACAATTTAATGACAAACTTAAGTCTCTTGTCGATGGGATAAACCATGATACACTAGATGCAAAGTTCACATTTATCAACGTTACACACATTTCATCATTACAACATGGTAAACAAAAATATATAAGTCGAATATAATTACTTAATAGTATGGTATAAATTAACATTAAAAAGTGGTAACTTTTCTTATATCTTTTGCCTCTTCAGCTTTGCCAGGGCCAAAGCTTCCTTGTTGTGAAGTGATGGTAGATGGACAATGTGCTCACACTGCAACCACTTGCCCTTTTCGTGCGTTGGCTATTTATTATGACGGTATACATCCCACAGAAATGGCCCACAATGTCATCGCAACGTCTTCGTATATTGCGCTTTCACCGATGGATGTTTCCCCATACGATATTAGTCACTTGGTTCGACTTTAACATCTAGAACGATTACGCTAAATTTTGGGGCTTTATTAGCACAATAGCAAACATGTAAGAATGATGCAGTGAACAAATTGTTCCTACATTTTCTAAGATACAAAAGATGTTATACTCCACAAGAATTTGTGAAACGGATAAATTGCTAAAAATATATGTTGGTATTATGGTATGAGACGACATCAATCGGGGAAATAAAATGCAATATATATATATATATATATATATATATATATATATAGAAACGGGATTAGGAGAAAACGACTAAAAGTGTGAAAACGGTGAGAACGGATCCTAGTCGAAAACGTGGCGCGCAATATAATCAGGGCAGAGGGTTTTTTTTGTCTTTTTATCTTCTTTTTTCCAATGCCTATGTCACAATACTGCTTCATTTTTGGATTCTAAGATTTTTTCGGCGTGTAGTTAGATTCAATAACTACCTGACGGTTTATTGGTCGTTTTTAGATCAGTCTCGCTGAATTAATCGGTTTTATGTTACATAGTAAATATTTGGCGTTTATGGCGTTCCCAAATTCATTAAAATTAATTAATTATTCTAACATCTTCGCGTCCATGGTGTTACCAAATTCAATATATAACTTTAATAATTCAAAATTTACAATTTTTTTGGCGTTTTTGTAGATTTCACCGGTTGAATTAATCCCATATATGTTATAAAAGTAATTTTTTTGCGTTCATGGCATTCTTAATAATTCATTAATAATTCAAAAGATCACAATAAGATGAAATAAAAACAAACTAATAGTCTTCTGTGTATGGGATTACATCAGAGATGTACCCATCACTTTGTTCATTACTTTATTCAGATTCATCATCATCATATTGTGCATTGGCGTATAACACCATTATCTCGTCTTGTCTTTGTTGCAAGCTATACCTAAATATCATGACAACCCTGAATCTTGCATCGTTCGAAGGTGCTAAATTACAGAGTTGTTCAAGAAGATGTAGTCTCTCTGTGTTTAACATTTCGTCCATCGACAATGAATATTCCACGCCGTGTCGTGTGACAACTGGCACAAAACCGGTAATTTCCGTACAATTTAATTAATACTTAATAACTGCAATTATGTGCTTAAATGTCAACATTGTCTGATTACATGCTATACATGTGAATTCGTGCACGTTTTATACTACAAATATTGCTTTATGCATTAATGATAGCGTTGCGTCAGAAATACTAGTAAACTCACCGGTAAGACACATTGTGTCAATAATTCTGCAGAAAGCAGTCAAACAATAGAATTGGGGCCTAGGAGTAGGTCCAAAGTCTAAAATACATTGAAACCCAAGAGTATATACAAGGGTTAACATATAGACTTTCCGGAAGCTAAAATACGCACTGAAAAGCACCCGAAACACACTTTAAAGGCTGAATTTCATACATTTCAGCAAAATTCAGCACTATAACGAGTTAGTGACATGTAAAAATATGACTAATTGGTCCAGAATACCTTCCTATGTGTCGGGAATTAAAAGTTTCACAAAAGAGTACTTAAAGGACACTAAACGGTGCAATTTAGCACTTTAACGAACCGGTATCTAACCGAACAACCAGACATTACCGGAAACATCAAAATATTACTAGAAGCATTGTTTTAATGTTTCTGAGCTAGTTATGATCCCCGAACACCATAACACCCCTTATAACATAATAACACATTAAATCCCTAAACTTTATACTTGAAAACTAACTTATTTATGAAATTAGTAATTGAAATTTACACTTTACCCCCCCCCCCCCCTATATAGTGGACGGTCATGGAGTGGCCCCCACAAATATCCTTCTTGATCTTGCATAATCTCACTTGGATTCACTTTGATTCACTTTGATACACTTAGATATGATTTAGATTGCATATGATCTTGAAAGATTGGATTTAGATCTTGCATGTACTATAAGAAGACATAAGCACACTTCATCTTCTTCACACCACTCCACCTCCTCCCTTACCCTCCATTCTCGGCCGATCCTAGTCCCCACATCACCACCACTTTCATCCAACCTTCATCCAATTCCAAGCTTATCCTAAGGTGTAAGAAGGTGATTAAGGAAGATTGGAGCTTATGGATCTTAAAGGACCTTCTTCATTTGATTTTATCCAACCCATTTGTCATCTTCAACATCTTGTGTTCTTCCCTAGCCTTGTGCTAGTAGTAAGACCCTTATAATCCCTTGTTATTTCCTATTTAGTTGGTTAAAAGATGATGAACATTGATAAACTTGATGAACATTAAAGAACATGATCATGATACTTTAACATAAGCTTTATAACATAAGAATACATGTTGATTTGTGTTATTTGCTTCTTGATGATTGATGATTTGTGTTAGTGATGTTAGACATCATAAGAAACCTACTAGATTGTGATTAAACACATGATCTAGTAAGTCAAGGTGGTGATCTTGTGAAAGACCAAGATCATCATGCTTCATGTCTTCATGAACTTGAATGATGAAATTTGTTTTCATATGTAAAGATGATTTAAACAAAATACAAATCTTGTAAATAGATGATTACAAAAATAATTTTCCCAAGAAACCAAGTTTATTTACAAGATTTACAAAGTCATGGTTTCTAAGTAAACTAATCATATTTTTAGTGTTTAAACAAGACTAGGAACATGATTGTAAAAAGAAAAATACAAAAGAAATATTTTTAGAAAAATCATCTTACAAGTTGTAAATGACTAAATCTTTTAATCAAGTGATTTACAAACAAGTAACCATGTTTTTGAGGATAACTAAACCTACTAAATAACATGGTATGTTACTACAAGTTCTTACAAAAACTTCAAGTTCATGACGTAGAGTAGACCACTTGATTTTGACACTCGGTAAGTGTTGAATGAGTTGATGATTGGTTGTGAGGATTTTAAAAGAAAATAAACACATGTTTTAAAAACATGGGAAACCTTCATTTTTAGGGGAAACCATGTCAAAATTTCTATAAAATTTTGACACTTAGAAAAATAGAAGTTTTGGTGAAACTTATTCCCTAAAAATTTACCTAAAAATATTTATCAAGGTTTCCCTAATTTTTATGTAAACTTCAAGTTAAGAAATGATGATTTCTTCAAGATAAAAATTGATATCAAGTATGCATATTTTTGAGGAAAATATATATATTTATTGTTCACCAAATTTTGTGCTAAGTGTTGGTAGTATGTATTATATGTAATAGTGTATTAGGACTTGAAAATACACTAAATACTCTTAAGGAATAAAAATACAAAGTACACATACAACATGCTTAGACAAATACAAGAGAATATATTTATGAAAATATATTTCTTAATAGATTATGTAACTCGGACAAGTTACGAACTTAAAATGAAGTTTTGGACGAAAATACATAACTCGGGTGAAAAATACAAGATACTTTTATTTATTTTTGAGAAAATGATATAAGTAAGATACATAGTTAAAAATATAAATTATTTTTAACAACCAAGAACACATACATAAAAGACGGTGATGTGTACTTGTGCGATACAAGTCTAGTGACTAACGTTAATAAAAGACGTATAGGTCACGACGCTATATAAGCAAACCCGGTGAAGTTTACGGCGCAAGAAACGCAAAGTTGTGAGTTCATGTCCCCACTTTTAATCTTTTACATGCTTTTTAAACGTAGGGAAAATACATGTGCTATGGTATGATGGATACAAAAACTAAGGAATGATACTTTAGATCATGCCACGAATAGGGTACCAGAAGCACCATAATCGTGTACATACTAAGACCGCAGAACAAAAGGTTAGATCTAATGGGTTTTCGGGCAGCCACACTCTTGGTGATAACTAGTACCAAGTAGTGCTTTTGTGTCTCAGTCGTGAATCGACTACTAGAAAAATGCATATGGTTTGGATGCTTCCTATGTCGTGTCACATGTTAATGGCCTTGCTAACCATTAGCGATCTTGATTTCCTTACATTTACAGAAGTACATATTTCAGTACAATTACATACCATGTTTTCGTTCAAGAATATAAACATTCAATACAAAAACTGCATGAATTCACACCAACATTATGTTGACGATTTTCCAAAAACTCACATGTATTTCAGGTAACTAGAGTGGATGTGCGCGTGGTCTTACTCTTGCTCTTGGATGTTGTTTATGTTCATCTTTTAAATAAAGTTGTAAACTTTTCAGACAATGTCTTATGCTGTCTTGTGATGTAAACACTTAACCTATGTTTTCAGTTACGTAATGTTATTGGTATTTGAAGTTATTTTTACGAGCATGTAGTATGTTTACCATTCGTATGCAATGAGAACCTTTCATGATCACACCTCGTGCTTCCGCCTTAGAAAGGGGTGTGACAGATTGGTATCAGAGCTGCGATTGTAGTGAACCAGGATTCCTTCTCGAGTCTAGACTACAATCTTTAGGATCCTTTCACGAAAACAATTTTTCAAAAGTTTTTCATTGCATAAAACTTTCCGCGACATCCACTACCTGAAACAGTTTTTCAAAGAGTCAAGTGAGGACACTACGAGACTTAGGGTGCACTGGAGTAGCACTTGTCTTTGACTAAGAATTACTTGCGATTATGTGTGATAATTAATATATACATATACTAGAAATAGAATATCTCAGGTGCTCGTGACTTCACCTGAAAATAGTGGCCTATCTGAAGGAAGTGATCCGACGATGAAATGAACTGTGCGGACTGTGCAAGGACTTACGTAATTATGGATGCATACATAATTATGGAATCCAGTGCACAGAAACCACAGCAAGTCTTATCACGTATCATAAGAGATTCCTTCAAATACAAGAGAATGTCAAACGTAGACACCCTTCCCCCAGCCTATTAAATACTCTGCTGAAGTAATAATTTAGGGTATAAAGACAAGAACCGCCAATGTGAAGTAAGATATTTTGTCCTTTACATATATTAAACTTGTACTCTGGGGAGATGTAACCCTTATGCATTTTGTTTACTTCACAAACAATGATGTAACAAGTTGTTCTGATATGTGTAAAGACTCGGTAAATATCTTATGACACGCCAGTATTTATCTATTTATACATGCTTGTTGCTGTATGAATTGATTTATACCTTGGGCGGATTGTTTGATGTCACTTATGTGGGTATATGTCTGTGTATATGTACTAATATTGTCTCGTATGATGATATCAAACAAATGTCTAACCCTGTTGTGTTAGGTTCCGACAGAACATGGCACCTAGGAGAGCTGTGAACAATCAGGATTCTGATCAACCCCCTCCTCCTCTTCTGCCGAGGACCACGGAGGAACTGAACGCCCTATTGGAAGAAAGGATCTCCGCAGCTATCACTCAATACGAGGCGAACTGCACCGAACAAAGTGGAGGACCAAGCAATGCTAGACACAATGGGCAGGGGGATACATCTGGAGGAAACACGGCTCAAGGCTGCACTTTCAAGCAGTTTCTCGACTGCAAACCGCTGAACTACGACGATACTGGAGGTGCAGTAGCTTTTGTATGCTGGACGGAGAAGACTTGATGCCACTATCCGTATGAGCAAGTGTACCGCGGATCAGCAAGTCACTTTTGCTACGGGGTTGTTTGTTGATGAAGCTTTGACTTGGTGGAATTTGCAAGTCCAGACTCTGGGCGATGATGCTGCGTACGACATGACGTGGGATGAACTAAAGGAACGAATGAGAGAGAAGTATTGCTCTCGTGCTGAACTCCAAAGGTTGGAGACTGAGTTCTGGCACTTGACCATGGAAGGTGCAGACATTACTGGTTATACTCGAAGGTTCCACGATTTTTCAAGAGTGATTCCCTACATGGTGACTCCTGAATTTAAGCGCGTTGAACGCTACATCTAGGGATTGGCTCCAGAGTTTCACAGCATGGTAACTTCGGCTAAACCAGAAACGATCACTCAGGCTGTAAGTCTGGCTGTCAGCCTAACTAAAGATGCTGTTCGTATGAAGAAGTTATTGCTAAACCCTACTGAGAAGACCGAGACGCATGCTGAGTCGTCCGGTGACAAGAAAAGGAAGCATGCGAACCTGAATCAAGCGACTCGTAACAACAAGGGTTCAAACAATAAGAAACGAGACCCCAACCCGCCTCAGGAGGCGAAAACTCTTGCAACCATGAATGACGCTCCTGCCAAAAGATACCTGGGCACTCTGCCCATTTGTAACCAGTGTAAGCATCATCACGAAGGAGTTTGTCGCATTCCAAAATGCGACAAGTGTGGAAAACTGGGTCACCATACTGAGGACTGTTGGGGAAAAGGAAATAGGAACGGGAATGGAAACCACAACGGTGCAGGTAATAGAAACGGTGGTGGAAATGGAAATGGAAATGGTAACCGGAATGATAATGGAGCTGGGCAGAACCAAGGATGCTTTGGTTGTGGAAGCAAGGATCATTTCATAAAAGATTGCTCAAGGGGGAACAACGCTCAGGCTCGAGCATTCGTGATTGGAGCAAGGAACGCACGCGAGGACCCTAATGTGGTCACCGGTACGTTTCTCGTTAACAATCACTTTGCATCGATACTATTTGACACTGGTGCCGATTATAGCTTCATGTCTGTGGAATTTAAACGTATGCTTGGAATAGAATCTAGTAGGTTAGATTTCCTTATTCCATAGAACTAGCCAAAGGTAAACTTGTTGAATCGGGAGAAGTTGTTAGGGGTTGCACATTAGAGCTTGGTGAGCGAAGTTTTAGGATCGACCTCTTACCTATTCAACTTGGTAGCTTCGATGTAGTGGTCGGAATGGACTGGTTTTCCAAGAACAAGGCTGAAGTTGTTTGTCACGAGAAAATCATTCGTATCTCTCTGGAGAATGACGAAACTCTCATCGTGCATGGAGAGAAACGAGACTCGCCTCTGCGAATCATCAGTTGTATGAAGGCGCAGAAGTGCTTAAGGAAAGGATGTGTTGCTTTCCTTGCACATGTTGTAGATAAGAAGGCTGAGAAGCCGAAACTCGAAGACATTCCTGTGGTGAAGGAATTCCCTGATGTTTTTCCCGAAGATCTTCCAGGACTACCTCCGCAACGACAAGTCGAATTCCATATAGACTTGGTTCCAGGAGCCGCTCCTGTTGCCAAGGCACCCTATCTGCTTGCACCATCCGAGATGCAAGAATTATCTACACAACTCCAGGAGTTGTTGCATAAAGGATTCATAAGGCCAAGCTTCTCGCCTTGGGGAGCTCCAGTATTGTTTGTGAAAAAGAAGGATGTAACTCTGCGGATGTGTATCGATTATAGAGAACTGAATAAGCTCACTATCAAGAATCGGTACCCACTACCGAGGATTGATGACTTATTCGATCAATTGCAAGGATCGTGCTACTATTCCAAGATCGATCTTCGATCTGGATACCATCAGTTAAGGATCCAAGAGGAGAGCGTACCAAAGACTGCATTCCAAACGCGCTATGGGCATTATGAGTTCCTTGTGATGCCATTCAGACTGACGAACGCGCCAGCGGTATTTATGGATCTGATGAACCGCGTGTGCAAACCATATCTCGATAAATTCATGATTGTATTTATCGATGATATCCTGATTTACTCACGAACGAGAGAAGAGCACGAGCAACATCTCAGAACCATTTTGGAACTACTAAAGAAAGAGAAACTTTATGCAAAATTCTTCAAGTGTGAATTCCGGATTCGTGAAGTACAATTTCTTGGTCACGTTGTGAATGAGAAGGGCATTCATGTAGACCCAGCCAAGATAGAAGCCATAAAGAATTGGGAAGCTCCCAAAACCCCGACTGAAGTTCGACAATTTTTGGGCTTAGCGGGCTATTACCGACGATTTATCAAGAATTTTTCCAAGATAGCTCAACTGCTAACTACCCTTACGCAGAAGGACAAGAAGTACGACTGGGGTGACAAGCAGGAAAAAGCCTTCCAACTGCTCAAAAATAAGCTATGTGATGCACCGATACTATCTTTACCCGAAGGCACTGAAGACTTCGTGGTTTGCTGCGACGCTTCACGTCAAGGTTTGGGTTGCGTGCTCATGCAACGTCAAAAAGTCATCACTTACGCTTCAAGGCAGCTGAAAGTACATGAAAGGAATTACACCACGCACGACCTGGAGCTAGGCGCGGTGGTATTCGCCCTGAAGATCTGGCGACACTACTTATATGGTACTCGATGCACAATCTTCACAGATCACCAAAAGTCTACAACACATATTTGATAAGAAGGAATTAAATATGCGTCAACGACGATGGGTCGAGCTACTAAATGATTATGACTGTGAGATTAAGTACCATCCTGGAAAGGCAAACATTGTAGCAGACGCGTTAAGTCGAAAAGAAAGGGTTAAGACCCTAAGAGTTTGAGCATTGGAAATGACTATTCGGACGAACCTCACTGCACGCATTCATGATACACAACAAAACGCCCTTAAGGGAGAAAGTCGTAGGGCTGAATACATCTGAGGTATGTTGAAGAATTTGGTGCTAAACAAAGAGGGAACCTTATACTTTAAAGGGTGTATTTGGGTTCCGCTCTATGGCGGTATTCGAGAAGTCATCCTTAACGAAGCTCATAAGTCGAGATACTCGATCCATCCAGGATCGGACAAAATGTATCAAGACTTGAAGGACTACTATTGGTGGCTGAGACTTAAAAGCGATGTTGCTATCTATGTTGGAAAGTGCCTAACCTGTGCTAAGGTTAAGGGTGAATATCAGAAACCATCGGGGCTACTGCAACACCCATGTGGAAGTGGGAGCAAATCTCGATGGACTTCATAACGAAATTACCCAGGACCCCTAGGGGGCACGATATGATATGGGTGATAGTTGATCGATTGACGAAATCTGCGCATTTCCTACCGATCCGAGAGAAGGATAGCACTGGAAAACTTGCTGAGTTGTACTTAAAAGAAATCATGGCACGTCATGGAGTGCCTATCTCAATTATTTCAGACAGAGATGGACGTTTTGTCTCGAGGATCTGGCAATCCTTCCAGGAAGCCTTTGGATCTCAACTAGATCTAAGCACGACCTTCCATCCGCAAACAGACGGCCAGAGCGAACGAACCATACAAACGCTAGAAGATATGCTTCGCGCATGTGTTATGGACCTAGGCGGCAGCTGGGATACTCATCTACCTTTAGTTGAGTTTTCCTACAATAACAGTTATCATACAAGCATAAAAGCCACACCGTTCGAAGCCCTGTATGGCCGCAAGTGCCGCTCGCCATTATGTTGGGCAGATGCTGGAGACAAACGTATGGTTGGTCCTGAACTTGTTCAAGAGACAACTGACAAAATAATGTAGACCCGAGAGCGCATTAAGGCGGCTCGAGATCGACAAAAGAGCTACGCTGATCGAAGACGAAAACCATTAGAGTTTGAGGTGGGAGACAAAGTTTTGTTGAAGGTCTCACCGTGGAAGGGCGTAGTAAGATTCGGAAAATGTGGAAAGCTGAATCCACGATACATCGGACCATTCAAGATTTTGGAAAGAATTGGTACCGTGGCTTACAAGTTGGAATTACCGGAAGAACTTAACGGAGTACATGATACGTTTCATGTATCCAACCTCAAGAAGAGTCCAACCCAAGAAACAGTGATCATCCCTGCGGATGAAGTGCATATTGACGACACCCTCCGATTTACAGAACAACCCGTTGAGGTTACAGACTGGAAAGTCAACAAGACCCGAAGGAGTAGTGTCAAACTTGTCAAAGTACGTTGGAACTCTAAGCACGGACCCGAGTACACGTGGGAACGTGAAGACCAGTTTAAAGAAAAGTACCCCCACCTGTTCAAGAAAACTCCTGCGAGAGATAGATCAGCCTGAATTTCGGGACGAAATTCTTTTAACGGGGGAGACTGTGACAACTGGCACAAAACCGGTAATTTCCGTACAATTAAATTAATACTTAATAACTGCAATTATGTGCTTAAATGTCAACATTGTCTGATTAAATGCTATACATGTGAATTCGTGCACGTTTTATACTTCAAATATTGCTTTATGCATTAAAGATAGCGTTGCGTCAGAAATACTAGTAAACTCACCGGTAAGACACATTGCGTCAACAATTCTGTAGAAAGCAGTCAAACAATAGAATTGGGGCCTAGGAGTAGGTCCAAAGTCTAAAATACATTGAAACCCAAGAGTATATACAAGGGTTAACATATAGACTTTCCGGAAGCTAAAATACGCACTGAAAAACACCCGAAACACACTTTAAAGGCTGAATTTCATACATTTCAGCAAAATTCAGCACTATAACGAGTTAGTGACATGTAAAAATATGACTAATTGGTCCAGAATACCTTCCTAGGTGTCGGTAATTAAAAGTGTCACAAAAGAGTACTTAAAGGACACTAAACGGTGCAATTTAGCACTTTAACGAACCGGTATCTAACCGAACAACCGGACATTACCCGAAACATCAAAATATTACCAGAAGCATTGTTTTAATGTTTCTGAGCTAGTTATGATCCCCGAACACCATAACACCCCTTATAACATAATAACACATTAAATCCCTAAACTTTATACTTGAAAACTAACTTATTTATGAAATTAGTAATTAAAATTTACACTTTACCCCCCCTATATAGTGGACGGTCATGGAGTGGCCCCCACAAATATCCTTCTTGATCTTGCATAATCTCACTTGGATTCACTTTGATACACTTAGATATGATTTAGATTGCATATGATCTTGAAAGATTGGATTTAGATCTTGCATGTACTATAAGAAGACAGAAGCACACTTCATCTTCTTCACACCACTCCACCTCCTCCCTTACCCTCCATTCTCGGCCGATCCTAGTCCCCACACCACCACCACTTTCATCCAACCTTCATCCAATTCCAAGTTTATCCTAAGTTGTAAGAAGGTGATTAAGGAAGCTTGGAGCTTGTGGATCTTGAAGGACCTTCTTCATTTGCTTTTATCCAACCCATTTGTCATCTTCAACATCTTGTGTTCTTCCCTAGCCTTGTGCTAGTAGTAAGACCCTTATAATCCCTTGTTATTTCATATTTAGTTGGTTAAAAGATGATGAACATTGATAAACTTGATGAACACTAAAGAACATGATCATGATACTTTAACATAAGCTTAATATCATAAGAATACATGTTGATTTGTGTTATTTGCTTCTTGATAATTGATGATTTGTGTTAGTGATGTTAGACATCAAAAGAAACCTACTAGATTGTGATTAAACACATGATCTAGTAAGTCAAGGTGGTGATCTTGTGAAAGACCAAGATCATCATGCTTTATGTCTTCATGAACTTGAATGATGAAATTTGTTTTCATATGTAAAGATGATTTAAACAAAATGCAAATCTTGTAAATAGATGATTACAAAAATAATTTTCCCAAGAAACCAAGTTTATTTACAAGATTTACAAAGTCATGGTTTCTATGTAAACTAATCATATTTTTAGTGTTTAAACAAGACTAGGAACATGACTGTAACAAGAAAAATACAAAAGAAATATTTTTAGAAAAATCATCTTACAAGTTGTAAATGACTAAATCTTTTAATAAAGTGATTTACAAACAAGTAACCATGTTTTTGAGGATACCTAAACCTACTAAATAACATGGTAAGTTACTACAAGTTCTTACAAAAACTTCAAGTTCATGATGTAGAGTAGACCACTTGATTTTGACACTCGGTAAGTGTTGAATGAGTTGATGATTGGTTGTGATGATTTTAAAAGAAAATAAACACTTGTTTTAAAAACATGGGAAACCTCCATTTTTAGGGGAAACCATGTCAAAATTTCTATAAAATTTTGACACTTAGAAAAATATGAGTTTTGTTGAAACTTATTCCCTAAAAATTTACCTAAAAATATTTACCAAGGTTTCCCTAATTTTTATGTAAACTTCAAGTTAAGAAATGATGATTTCTTCAAGATAAAAATTGATATCAAGTATGCATATTTTTGAGGAAAATATATATATTTATTGATCACCAAATTTTGTGCTAAGTGTATGTAGTATGTATTATATGTAATAGTGTATTAGGACTTGAAAATACACTAAATACTCTTAAGGAATAAAAATACAAAGTACACATACAACATGCTTAGACAAATACACGAGAATATATTTATGAAAATATATTTCTTAATAGATTATGTAACTCGGACAAGTTACGAACTTAAAATGAAGTTTTGGACGAAAATACACAACTCGGGTGAAAAATACAAGATACTTATATTTATTTTTGAGAAAATGATATAAGTAAGATACATAGTTAAAAATATAAATTATTTTTAACAACCAAGAACACATACATAAAAGATGGTGACTTGTACTTGTGCGATACAAGTCTAGTGACTAACGTTAATAAAACACGTATAGGTCACGATGCTATATAAGCAAACCCGGTGAAGTTTACAGCGCAAGAAACGCAAAGTTGTGAGTTCTTGTCCCCACTTTTAATCTTTTATAGGCTTTTTAAACTTGGGGAAAATACATGTGCTATGGTATGATGGATACAAACACTTAGGAATGATACTTTAGATCATGCCACGAATAGGGTACCAGAAGCACCATTAATCGTGTACATACTAAGACCGCAGAACAAAAGGTTAGATCTAATGGGTTTTCGGGCAGCCACACTCTTGGTGATAACTAGTACCAAGTAGTGCTTTTGTGTCTCAGTCGTGAATCGACTACTAGAAAAATGCATATGGTTTGGATGCTTCCTATGTCGTGTCACATGTTAATGGCCTTGCTAACCATTAGCGATCTCGATTTCCTTACATTTACAGAAGTACATATTTCAGTACAATTACATACCATGTTTTCGTTCAAGAATATAAACATTCAATACAAAAAATGCATGAATTCACACCAACATTATGTTGACGATTTTCCAAAAACTCACATGTATTTCAGGTAACTAGAGTGGATGTGCGCGCGGTCTTACTCTTGCTCTTGGATGTTGTTTATGTTCATCTTTTTAATAAAGTTGTAAACTTTTCAGACAATGTCTTATGCTGTCTTGTGATGTAAACACTTAACCTATATTTTCAGTTACGTAATGTTATTGGTATTTGAAGTTATTTTTACGAGCATGATTTACCATTCGTATCCATTCGAGGAAGAGATTTAAAATAAGGTGGGGAGGATGTAACATTCCCAAAATTTTTATTTATATAAAATATATAAACACTTATGTTATTAAAAGGATGCATCATGGGTAAATTGACCGATCGAATTATGAGGTATTTTGGGCAAGCGTAGGAACCATTTAATAATTAAATTATAAAAATACATTATATTTGAACCTACTCTGTTTTTAATGAAACTTGGTTCAAAATGTAGATAAAATTATTCTAGTTCTAATGGCATATTCAGCATTTTATAAAACGTCATATTTTATAAGTTATAAGCGCCAAATGAGTGAAGTAGTTAAATTAATAATAATAATAATAATATAATAATTAATTAAAACAAAACATATGCATTCAAAGGACAGTGTCTATATGTACACTCAAAATGATATCCAATAAATTAGAAAGTTACGTGTCCAAGGAAATATTTCGTTATCTCTAAGCTATATTGAAGTATAAATAAGCATTCCATCAGAAGCTTTCAAATTGCCACTTCTTTCTCCATCTTACTCTTTCTGTATAATCTATATTTTCTTAATATATAATAATAATAAAGCCCTGCCCCATTTTAAGTATTTTAACCCTTGATCACTGATACCTTGTCCGATTGATCTAGGGCCCCGTAACGTATGTCAAGGCTCTGCCTAAAATCGTTGGGGTTCTGTCTCGTGACGTAGGGATAAAGTTGAATTGGGTTACTATACTTAATGTGAGTGCATTATATATTTTACTAAATAATCAAGGAGTTATACCAAGATATATCAACCCTCCTTAAAATATTTTAGACACCCCCAATTGTCCTAAAATACACCCCGTATATGAAAATCGGCTCCAAAATCCCTTTACCTCATTAAATAACAAATAAAAACAATAAAATAGGTCTGTCGCGGTGCGCGACAGACTCTTTGTGATTCTACAAGGGCCGCGAGCGAGGGGATAGGTGGCACGGCCCGTAGCCGCCACGTGGCATAACACGCGTCAACCTCGCCCGATGACTCAGCACACCGGTTACCGCCCCAGGGGCCCTCGCCGGGCGCGTAAGCCCTTTGTCTGACTTTCGCGGGGCGCGACAAAGTGCTATATCAGCACTATAAATAGCTTCGCTCAGATTCATTTGGAATTCGTTCAAATCTCGATTTCCTCTCTAGATTCTCTGAATATGTGAAGTAGTATCAGGCATTATACCCCCCTGATTAGCGAAGATCTGCCTCGTTGTAAGTATCATAACCCCTGGATACGTATTAGATACTCTACCCGATTGATCTAGGGTTCCGTAACGGCTGTCATGGTTCTGCCCGACGTAGTCGTTGGAATGCCGTCTCGGGGAGGGTATTGCTAAAGTTAAAATGGGTTATTATACTAACACGTGTGCATTTGTGTAAATTATAGATTATTCCCAGGAAATCCTTACAGAAAACCTAAGACAACAATGTGAGTAATCTCCTTTTTGTAAACAGTTTTTACAAAACCTTAATTATTTTACAATGCAATTTAGCAGTGATTGAGTCTTTGTAATTCTACGATTACTGCCGGTATGTTGGGGTTTTGTATACAAAATGTGAGACACGTTACCCTTGGACGAAGAGTTAGCCAATGTGTAATATGACCCACCAGTCAGGATTGACAGTACTGAATGAGTAATTGGGTAGATATAAACATTGTAATCACTCTCAATACTGTTTAAATTAAATTAATGTTTCTCGATTAAACTGGGATTCACTCACCAGTATTTCCCACTGACAAATGTTTTTAAAACGCGTTTCAGGTAACACAATGTGACAGCCAATTAGTAAAAAGCCAGCTGGAGAGCACTGATGGCTTAGAAAATGTGGCTATAAAAGTTACCTAAAAAGACGATGTTTTAAATTCAATAAAATAAGGTTTATCCATCCATATAAACATGCTGTAATAAGAAACTTGGGTTTTACCCATGTGATTATAAATTTAAAAATATGGTGGTTTTACTCTAATAAAATATTTCCTAACTACGTTCCTGATGAAATTTCCGCTGCCAAAATAATTAAACATTCGGATACCACCGAAACTGGCTCGCGGCCGCCCGTTCCCATGTAGTTAGGGGGCGGGGGTTGTGACAGAAGGTGTTATCAGAGCTATGCCACTGGTTCAAGCCAAAGGAGTGTTCTGCTGACACTTAAGTTTTAAATTTTGTGTTAGGAAATAACTTATGTAATTATGTGCTTTATGTTATTTGACTATTTGTTAGTCTACAGTATGGGTAAGCAAAGAATTTCGGACAGCTATCGTCAATTAGATAGTTCACCAAAAGATATGGGAACCTCATTTCAACCAAATCCCTCAGGATACTCAGCAGATATTGAGGAAGGAATATTTATTCGTAAGGCACAGTCTGAGAAACCATTTACCACTAAGAAGAGAAGTAGGATTATTAGAAAAAGTCAAGAGAAAATAAAGAAAATAAAGAAGTCACAACCAAAGGAAGTGATAATCAATAAGGAAATAAATACACAAACTCAGGAAACAGGCAATAACCTACCATGGGAAGATGAATTAGATGAACAATGGGTAAATCTCCATATGTTAGCCACTACAGCAGTAAATATTAACTTATATTAAATAGTTGAATCGCCAAACCAGTACCAGCACCCATGCCACCTATGAGCCAGAAACTTTTAAGGAACTTCGCCCATTAGATAACAACTTAGTAGAGACAGGAGATAGAACAAACCTTACATAAAAGCATGTTAAGCCTAATACCCCTATAACTTAGATAGACTAAAATAAGTTACGGATGTATAATCACTAGTATATTTTGAATTTTAGTTGTAGATTGTAATAAATACATATATATATATATATAAGTCGCAATGTTCGCCGTTTTTAATCAATCTATTTTTATGATTTTACCCAAGTGTTTGTACTAGAAATCTGTCTGTGATAATTAATACCACCTACTCAAATAATATCATAATATGTATACGTTAAAATTGTTAAAAGAATCATGAAATATTTTATTTAGAAATGGGAGTTGACCAGTTAAAATAATTACACGATTTATTATTAATACATGTTTTAATATTGTCATATATGTCATTAAATCTGACATATAAAATATACAAATGTAATCATTTGTATACCTATAAAAATGTATTTAAATACATTCAATTGTTAATATACATTTAATTTAGATATTATAAACTTATATGTATACTAATAATGCACTTTAAGTAGTTATTATACAACAGTGGGTTTATGTATATACGTATACAAATATTTAGTCTATATAAATTTAAATATTATGAATTTTAAGAGTATCTAAATATAATATATTTTAACTGCATCAATTTGAACATTTTTATACATTTAATGTTATAAGTAATGTAAAAAAATTTATAATAATTAATCTTGCAGCATGAATTAAATAATTTAAATTAATACACTAGTAATATAATGTTCAAAGATACTATGAAAAAAACTATATAAACGAATATAGTTTTGTATTCATCGGCTTTCATTATTTAATATAAGATAAAATATAGTACAATTCTATTATATTTGAAATGTATATACACTAATACATTTAAATAATATATATACGTGTATATAATGTAAAAATATATATATATATATATATATATATATATATATATTCATATATATATTAGGATACATGTAAAATTTATACATTTAAAACTATAAAGAGAGGATATGATTAAAAGGGTCATTATATATATCATGATAATCATATATAAATAATCAGGTTTTCATTCTCTATCATTTAGAATATTATATTTAAAAAGAAGTAATAAAATTTTTATGATGTATAATAATAGGAGAGAAAAGATGGGTTCGATGGTTTAAACAATCGATACATATAAAAGAGATAGGATAATTAAATTTTTAGAAGTAAAGATATTGCAACAGTAAAAAAACATCTTTTCTTATCCTACTTAAATCAATAATTTAGTATCTATTTATTTTACCTGGCACGTTAAAATGTTCCTAAACATTCATTTTTCAAACTAGAATTTAAAAAGGGATGCCCCACATAAAAATAGTTGAATCAAATGTGTGTTTAGTACGTTTGTCCTTTATATAACTTTATCTAAAAATCATATTACAATTTTAATATTGTAATATCTTTAAATAAATTACTATTACTATTGTATGGGATATACATACATATTCTAATACATGTATATTACTCAAATATATTTAGAATCAATTTTAGAAACGTCAAACTTACTTACCATAAGTACTTCTTTAAATAAATAATATAATATACAATAAATTGAGAGTTAAGTTTTGATTTTTTTAAACCCATATGGTTCAACTCACTAGTTAAAAATAAAATTATTCCTATAATTCCAGAAAGTTTATATTTTGGTTAATTTATTTATTTAAACTTTTATTTATCCATCCTTAAATTCCAAAATATTATATTCAATAAATTTAACAGAAATTTATTTCAATATACTACTTTTAAAAAGATAAATAAAGTTGTGGAAATAAGCTTGATGATGGGTATCATCAGATATTACAAAATAATATGTGTGTGTGTATATATATATATATATATTATAAGTTTAAATATTAAACTAAAGATTTGAAAATTTTTGTTTTGTTTCTAAATAATAAATATACACATGTATATACATAATAGAATCTCTTGACGGTATACACAATATAATAATCAAATATCTTCTGAAGATAAACATAAGAAAAATTAGTACTAGTGATTCTTATAAAAACATGAAGTCATTATAAGAATAAATCATGAAATGTATTATGTTTTAAAATGCCACCTGTCTCAATGAAATATTCCTTGTAACGGAATCTAAGTTTATATATGTATAAATAGAGTTAGCTGTAAGTATACTTATCACATCAAACCTAGCTATAGTGTCAATGGAGACAATTATATTGTTGTCAAAACTTCATTTTCCAAGCAAAAGAAAATCCACAACCATAATAATATCTATGCTTAAACAAAAAGATGAGGATATTGATAATTACTGGTAACACCTAGAATAGTATTTAGACTTGAACTTAAGAAAAATGCCTTAGTATAAAGCTTCGAGATAAGCCAATTACTTGCGTAGATAAAGTGTGACGGTTATTGGTATGCCGTGAGGATAATGACTAGAACAGTGCCAGTATGATAAATAAGCAATAACACTTGGCCACTGTTATTTCTTGTTTATTAGTACTACTCGGTTCTAGAATATGATCCATCATGAGAATACTAATTTCCTTGTTTCTTGATACAAGCCATAATAAATGATGTACTTCTAAAATCATTATTTGAGAAAATTCTATTTAAGGAAAATACAATTACCTCTCCGGCAAGACTGGGTATGGTGTAGTAGACTCTCCAGCTTGTCCGGGTAAGATGGGGGTACCTCTCCGGTGAGACCGGGTAAGATGGGGTATATGTTATGTTAATGGAATTCCCTAAATAAGTACCATGACCTGATGTCTGACCTGTTTTTGGAAATATGAATCTGTTAAATACATTGACCTTATGAATGGTGTGTATATTATAGTATGTGAAATATGTGATTATGTAGATATGTATATCTATAAGGAAATCAAAAAGCCATAATGATTGACAATTAGGGATAAATCACGAACCAGTGTGTCAATGATCATTTTAGAATCTCTCGTATACATCTATAATTCCAATATCAAACATTATTTTGTTTGATCATCCGTCTCAAAATTCGTGCGACAAGATGAACGACAGGAACTCTTTAAGTTGGGACGCCATCAAAAGTATAAGAATTTCCTTTGCAATTATTAACGCATTAGGAAACCTGTAACTAAAAGCTGTGTTAAAATACAAAACATATTTCAGTCAAGGATAAGAATCTCATAGAGAATAGTTCTGGTCAAAGTAAAGTGAAATTCAAAACAAAGACCAGAATATACCTAGAAACTAAACTAACTAAAAGTATTCATCCATATTTCAGGGAATCTCGAGGACGAGATTTAAAATAAGGTGGGGAGGATGTAACATTCCCAAAATTTTTATTTATATAAAATATATAAACACTTATGTTATTAAAAGGATGCATTATGGGTAAATTGACCGATGAAATTATGAGGTATTTTGGGCAAGCGTAGGAACCATTTAATAATTAAATTATAAAAATACATTAAATTTGAACCTACTCTGTTTTTAATGAAACTTGGTTCAAAATGTAGATAAAATTATTCTAGTTCTAATGGCATATTCAACATTTTATAAAACGTCATATTTTATAAGTTATAAGCGCCAAATGAGTGAAGTAGTTAAATTAATTATAATAATAATAATATAATAATTAATTAAAACAAAACATATACATTCAAAGGACAGTGTCTACGTGTACACTCAAAATGAAATCCAACAAATTAGAAACTTACGTGTCCAAGGAAAGATTTTGTAATCTCTAAGCTATATTGAAGTATAAATAAGCATTCCATCAGAAGCTTTCAAATTGCCACTTCTTTCTCCATCTTACTCTTTCTGTATAATCTATATTTTCTTAATATATAATAATAATAAAGCCCTGCCCCATTTTAAGTATTTTAACCCTTGATCACTGATACCTTGTCCGATTGATCTAGGGCCCCGTAACGTATGTCAAGGCTCTGCCTAAAATCGTTGGGGTTCTGTCTCGTGACGTAGGGATAAAGTTGAATTAGGTTATTATACTTAATGTGAGTGCATTATATATTTTACTAAATAATCCAGGAGTTATACCAAGATATATCAACCCTCCTTAAAATATTTTAGACACCCCCAATTGTCCTAAAATACACCTCGTATATGAAAATCGGCTCCAAAATCCCTTTACCTCATTAAATAACAAATTAAAAAAATAAAATAGGTCTGTCATGGGGCGCGACAGACTCCTTGTGATTCTACGCGGGCCGCGAGCGAGGGGATAGGTGGCACGGCCCGGAGCCGCCACGTGGCATAACACGTGTCAACCTCACCCGATGACTCAGCACACCGGTTACCGCCCTAGGGGCCCTCGCGGGGAGCGTAAGCCCTTTGTCTGGCTTTCGCGGGGCACGACAAAGTGCTATATCAGCACTATAAATAGCTTCGCTCGGATTCATTTGGAATTCGTTCAAATCTCGATTTCCTCTCTGAGTTTCTGAATATGTGAAGTAGTATCAGGCAGTATACCCCCTGATTAGCGAAGCTCTGCCTCGTTGTAAGTATCATAACCCCTGGATACGTATTAGATACTCTACCCGATTGATCTAGGGTTCCGTTACGGCTGTCGTGGTTCTGCCCGACGTAGTCGTTGGAATGCCGTCTCGGGGAGGGTATTGCTAATGTTAAAATGGGTTATTATACTAACACGTGTGCATTTGTGTAAATTATAGATTATTCCTAGGAAATCCTTACAGAAAACCTAAGACAACAATGTGAGTACTCTCCTTTTTGTAAACAGTTTTTACAAAACCTTAATTATTTTACAATGCAATTTAGCAGTGATTGAGTCTTTGTAATTCTACGATTACTGCCGGTATGTTGGGGTTTTGTATACAAAATGTGAGACACGTTACCATTGGATGAAAAGTTAGCCAATGTGTAATATGACCCACCAGTCAGGATTGACAGTACTGAATGAGTAATTGGGTAGATATAAACATTGTAATCGCTCTCAATACTGTTTAAATTAAATTAATGTTTCTCGATTAAAGTGGGATTCACTCACCAGTATTTCCCACTGACAAATGTTTTTAAAACGCGTTTCAGGTAACACAATGTGACAGCCAATTAGTAAAAAGCCAGCTGGAGAGCACTGATGGCTTGGAAAAATGTGGCTATAAAAGTTACCTAAAAAGACGATGTTTTAAATTCAATAAAATAAGGTTTATCCCTATAAACATGCTGTAATAAGAAACTTGGGTTTTACTCATGTGATTATAAATTTAAAAATATGGTGGTTTTACTCTGATAAAATATTTCCTAACTACGGTCCTGATGAAATTTCCGCTGCCAAGATAATTAAACATACGGATACCACCGAAACTGGCTCGCGGCCGCCCGTTCCCAGGTAGTTAGGGGGCGGGGGTTGTGACACCGTTCGAGTCCGTTTACAATCGTCGGCCATCGAAATCCTAAGGGTCAGAATATATTCATCTGAACAGCTTCATCCATACTAAGTATGGCCTTGTTTGTCTTGACCTTCACCCTTCTCCTATCAGAGAACTTTAGGACGAAATGTCTCTCCGACCTCTCAAACCTCGATGCAATAACCTGAGCCATTTTTTTATGTTTTATGGCGTTTTAGACAATGTGTGGCGTGTTTAGAGAATGTGTGGAGTGTTAAGTTTTGTTTACTTGTTCTACTTATATAATGACTTTTTTTTGCTGCCATGTAGGATGCAGTCCTATAAGGTGACAGGTAATTACAACATGGATCTTCTTCTGACCATTTTCTGCAATAAATAATTGTCATCAGATCGTTGTAGTTGTCATCAATTCTTCTTTGTGTTAGATTATTCTTCATCAGCTCATAATCAGATCTTTGACTTCATCGTCATTTTCTCCGACACTTACATAAATTTGAAAATTGGGTTCTAACAGTCACCATAGAGCTTCCAAATGTCGCTCATTTATTCATCATTTCCCGCCTAAACTGTGTTAACGACATGTCATTACCATATGGTGCCCAAACCCTAAAATCTCAGAAAATCAATCACGAAAACATATCATCATTGTTGGTCCACCTATGCCGACAACAAGTTGTCGTCGTTATAGTTCTCACCGCTATTGGGCAATTTCTAATAATGGCATTAACTTCCGGGAATACAACACGACCTACTTTTTATGTTATATCGGTTAGGGGTGTTTATGGTCTAATTTCGATGGTTTTTAGGTTAAACTGTAAATCGAACCGCTGAAACTTAAACTAAACTAAACAAAACCATTACTGACGGTTTAGTTTCACGGTTTGAGCTTTATTAATTTTATTTGAGCTTTATTAATTCTATATAAAATGTCTAATTCTTAAAATTAACTGCTAAGAAAGAAGTTGTCTAGACATTTAACATGATTAACTGTAACATAACATTAGACCATTACCAATGCAAGATGATAAATTATAACAACCCTCCTGAATATTTTTGACACCCTAATATATTTTAGAGTACCCCAATATGTCTTAAAACATACCCCGTGTGCGAAAACCGGGCCCTGAATACATTATATAATTAAAAAAAAAATTAAATTTTAACATCGCTCGCGGGCCGCGACAGATGGAGGATCAGGCTGCACCCGGTGGTGCCAATGTGTGGAACAAGTGTCGAACCTATAGTGGTGACCAGGCCAAGCTAGGCCCTACTACCCCTACTACACGGGCCGCGTAGCCCTTGGCTACGTCCTTCGCGGGCCGCGAGGGAAGTCGAAAGGTCGCCTATAAATTGAGGCATCCAGCCTCAGTTTCAATTCGTTCATCTCTCGATCTCTCTCTCAATATTCTGAATAACAAAGATAATTTTCGGGCATAATACCCCCCTAAATAACAAAGTTCTGCCTCGTTGTAAGTATCATAACCCCCGGTTACGTATTAGATACACTGCCCGATTGATCCAGGGTTTAGTAACGACTGTCATGGTTCTGCCCGACGTAGTCGTTGGAATGCCGTCTCGGGGAGGGTATTACTAATGTAAATATTGGGTTATTATACTAACGTGTGTGCATTTGTGTATTTAATAGATAATCACCAGGAAATCCTAAAGGAAAACCTAAGACAGCAATGTGAGTAATCTCCTTTTTGCAAACTGTTTTTACAAAACCTCATATGATTAACATTATATTAAACAGTGATTGAGTATTTGTATTCTACAATTATTGTCGGTATGTTGGGGTTTTGTATACAAAATTTGTTACTACCTTGCGAGGAGTAACATGACCACAAGTCGGGTTGACAGTACCGTGGGTGGTAATTAAAGTAGATGGAAACCAATGTAATTGCGCGACCGCCCTCAATACTGTACAATGGTTGTACTTAATTTGATTAAACTGGGATTCACTCACCAGTATTTTCCACTGACAAAATGTTTTTAAACGCGTTTCAGGTAACAAAATGTGAAAGCCAAATAGAAGCCAGCTGGACAGCACTGAAGGCTTGGAAAAGTGGCAATAAAGTTACCTAAAGTAAAGAGATGTTTTAATTAAATAAAATAGGGTTTATCCCTATAAAAATGTGTGTACTTGAAACTTAGATTTTCCCATATTTTAATATATTAAAAGCGAGGTATTTTACTCTGATAAAATATTTCCTAACTACGATCCTGATGTAATTTCCGCTGCCAAAATGATAAACACCTGGATACCACCGAAGCTGGCCGCGGCCGCCCGTTCCCGGGTTGTTAGGGGACGTGGGTTGCGACAGAAGGTGGTATTAGAGCTAAGCTACTGATTCAGCCACAGAAGTGTTCTGCTGACACCAAGATATTATTCAAATCATTAGGAAATTAATTATGGAAATACGTGCATATCTGTATTTTACTGTTGTGTGTTATTTGACTATTTGTTAGTTTACAGTATGAGCGATCAAGGACCCTCTGACGCTTATCGTCAATTGTCTGGCTCACCTAGGAGCGAAGGCACCTCTTCACAGCCTGCCCTCTCAGGGTATTCAGCTGACACTGAAGATGGGATATTCGTGTTTAAGGATCAGTCTGAAAAGTCATTCCTTCCTAAAAAGAGAGGATGGTTCAGTAGGGGAGCACATGAGCATAGGAAGAGAATGAAAAAGTTACAACATCAGCGAGTTCTAGCAGCCGCTAAGAGAGAAACAGATGCCCACACCCAAGACATGCTTAATAGAAGTTTAGCAAATTTCCATATCTTAGCAACCACAGCTGCCGACCCAAACCTGGAGCAACTCATAGCCCCTCAACCATTACCCTTGTTTCCCACACAGCCAATGGAGATTGAAAACAACCCAGAAAATCAAATCCAAATGCATGATTTTAACCCCGAAGAGATACCTAGGATACCAGCAACCAATCCCTTAGACCCAGACTACGACCCGTGGTTTGATGATCAGAGGGATTATCAGCGACGCTACCACCTAACAGACGAACCCATGACAAACCTAGCAGCTTACCCAGGTCTGGACCCTCTAGATCTCTACTATGATAATGATGAATACATTAGGGAAATCCTAGAGAATCCATACCCCTAGGAAGAACCCATGCCACAGTACCAAGATCCAGTACCAGCACCTGCACCCCCAATGAGTGCAGAAAATGTGCAAGAGCTCCGAACTTTCGGAGAAGAGATTTTAGAAAGTAGCGAGAGAATGAGCCAGGTTGGAGAACGACTCGTCTGGAAGTACGACGAGCGTAATATGGAGTTCTGGATAACAACAAATCAGTGATGGTGATAGTAATAATAATATATATATATAATATAATATAATAATAATAATAATAATAATAATAATAATAATAATAATATATCTATCGTAGTATAGACCACTTTGCGGTTAGTGATGTATATTAGTATTGTAATTTTAGATTCCAGTTCCAGTTTGTATTAGATGCATACTATAAGAAAGAGTAAGTCGCAATGCTCGACGCTTTTGACCAATATGTGTGTTGTGTGATTGTTTGCCTTAAATTTTATTTTGGGATATTAATAATTGGCAAATGTTTAAAATTCAGATGGACAACGAAGTGAACCAGGAAAACCAGAATAATGATAACCAGAATGACAATAACCCGAATAATGACAACCTGAACAATGATAACAATGGAAACCAAGTGGATAACAGTGCCATCCAACACATAGTGGCACAAGGAATAATAGATGCAATGCCATATATTACCAAAACAGTTAGGGAATCCGATAATAAAAGTAACAATGGCAGTAAGCGACCAACTGAACCTGAACACAATGTAAACAATGGACCCATACTTCAAGCGCCCATTCCCAAAAGAAGAAGAACCATGTATTATGGTTGTTCTTATAAAGAATCCTGGTCTTGTAAACCAATGGAATTCTCGGGCAATGAAGGGGCCATTGCAGATCTACGCTGGATAGAAAAGACTGAGGCTGTCTTAAAAATTAGCAAGTGCGCAGAAGAGGATAAGATAATGATTGCTTCAAATCTGTTTAAGAACTCAGCACTAGAATGGTGGAACACTATTCTCCAGTCTAGGGGAAGTGATAGAGTTTACAATATGGAATGGGAGGAATTTAAGAACATGGTGGAAAGGAAATTATGCCCTCCCAATGAAAAAGAACAAATAGCAAATAAGTTCCTAAACCTTAGGATGACTGGAGTGGATAGTAAGGGGCACACTACATTATTCTTCGAATATGCTAGAATAGTACCAACCCTTGCATCACCAGAACCAGTATTAATCTCCCGTTACATTTGGGGACTAATCGGTGAGATAAGGCATGTAGTCAAGGCAACTAGACCTCAAACCATAGAAGAAGCTGTAGAACTAGCAAACACCTTGACAGATGAATTAATGCGTACACGAGAAGAGGATCAGAGGAGGAACCTAGCCCAGAGGCTTACCCAAGAATTTTGTTATGGAAATTCCAACCATGGGAAAAATGTAGGTTCTACCTCCGCACCATACTGCAAGGCTTGTAAGAAAAAAACATTCAGGAAAATGCTCCACTTACTACAATTTCTGCAAGATACCAGGGCACAAGGAGGAAGATTGCAGGAAGAAACCTAATAATGGAATGTGCTTCAACTGTGGAGAAAAATGTCATATCAAGCCGAACTGTCCAAAACTAGCCCCAGCCACGAACACCAAGAATACTAAAAATGCTAGGGCATTTGTTCTGACTGCAGAAGAAGCAAAGATGATCGCGGATGTTATAACAACCCTAAAGAAAACCGACACCCTCATAAATTTTCTGACACCCTGATATATTTAAAATATCCCAATATGTCCTAAATTACACCCCATACGTGAAAACGGACCCCGAATACCCTAAATATTAGTAAAAATAATTAAAAATCAAGTTTTTGGGGTTTAGGCGGGCCGCGTAAGCCACCCCTTAACATTACGTGGGCCGCGACAACTTAAAACATGGCGAAACCCCGGGCTGCCACGTGGCCCAACACATGGCAACTCTATACGCTGACCCAGACAAGCTAGGCCGTTGACCAACTTTGACGCCGGCCGCGTAGGCCCTTGTCTTCTCTTACGCGGGCCGCGTAGAACCCGAACTCAGGCCCTATATAAAAGAGGGATCGGCCTTCAGTCGAGAATCGTTCAAACTTTCTTTCTCTCAAAATTAAAGTGTAGGCATTATACTCGGGCCTAATACCCCCCCTAAATAGCGAAGTTCTGCTCCATTGTAAGTATTATAACCCCTGAATACGTATTAGATACTCTGCCCGATTGATCTAGGGTTCCGTAACGGCTGTCGTGGTTCTGCCCGACGTAGTCGTTGGAATGCCGTCTCGGGGAGGGTATTACTAATGTTAAAATGGGTTATTATACTAACACGTATGCATTTGTGTAAATTATAGATTGTCACCTGGAAACCCTAAAGGATAATCTAAGACAGCAATATGAGTTGATCCGCTTTTTGTAAACCTTTTGTTAACTGTTTTTACAAAACCTCATACAATTAAGTGTATATTAAGCAGTTATTGAGTATTTGTAAGAATACAATTATCATGAGTATGTTGGGGTTTTGTATACAAAATTTGTTACCACCTGGTCAAGGAGTAACATTTCTACAAGTCGGGTCTGACAGTACCTGTCACACCCCTATATTTCCACGTATGACCGGTGGGCCCGGTTGGGGAGTATCGTGACGTGGTTGGTAACATTACAGTCAAACAACAAAATATTTAAATGCACAGCGGAAGCAAATGAAAGATATATTTCAACCGAATATAATTGTAATATCAAGTATCACAAACAGTTGAAAATAATCCACAGGTGGATCAAAAATAAACAGGAAACATTGTTCAACAGTTTTGACATCCAAGCTTGTGAGACTTATTGTGGACGCTAGGAGGAAGCAAGCCTAGTTCGCGTAGTACCTGCACTTAATCTTTTTGGGAAAATACGTCAGTTCCGAACCGGGTCTAAACAGAAAATTGTCGGGTCGAACATGCTTAGACATGTTCTTACACTTATTACTGAGTTATATGAGTGGTAAAATAGGTTACATGCCTTCTACATTGTTAATTAGGCGTTAATTCAAAGATTAGCATTCTGTTGACTTTTTCTAACCAACTTTGACCCGACAAATGGTCTAGTTAGAGTGGGAATCAGAGGGTGCCCTTCTAAGGGTTTATTACCCACATAAATACCAACTTATAACTACCTTCAATTCGACTAATCACTGGACCATTAATGATTAATCGCTAAGTCAAACGTTAATTACGACAGTTTGACTTTTAAGCTAATAACTAAGTAAAACTCAATTAGGATAGGTTAAGCATACTTACAGAAGTCCTATGCATGATTAGGGATGCTTAGGGTCTGCTCTTGAACTCCCAAAAGCTCCAGAAATGCAGATGGAATGAATGCAAGAATGTTGCAAACATTGTGGCTTTATATAGTGTTCTTGATCCATTTTGATGATGACAACTAAGTCTAAGTGGTGATCCAGATCAATAACAAGTGCCCCTAAGTCTAAAAATCAGTAGGGAGCGCACATGGAAGTGGAAAATATCTTGTTAAGTCGGTTAAACGTTCATAACAGACAACTGTCAATAATCTGGTCGCTGTGCATGCCTTACGGACCGTAAGGCTTGAGGCTTACGGTCCGTAAGCCTTTTCCAGAGGACAAAAACTCTTGCCCTTTCAATGCTTCGAATAGGTAACATGGTTATTACGAATTTTGGGCTTCTCTTTTTCAGAATGGGGCCCCATGAACATGGCTTGTACAGTTTAGATCACTTTTAATGATGTACAATTATCTTGGACTTTATCGAAAAGCCATGAATGAAGGGTTGTCGTGCATTTCTTCGTAGAATTTCACTTTTGCAAATAAGAGTCAATTATTGTTAGTATTTACCGGATCTGAGTGTATCAGATGTTTATAATATATATTAGGGTCTTGGGATTTATAATGAGGTCGTTCAGAGGTATAAATTAACATGTCGACACGTTTAAAATCCTGCCATACATCTTTAACTAGATCCGGGTTTATAGTACTTTTTGTCTTACACGACACGTGTCGTTATTTCATTTGACGCAAAATTTCGAGGTGTTATATCCTCACCCCCTTAAAAGAAATCTCGACCTCGAGATTTACTGAAATAAATGAGGGTACTTTTCTTTCATTGTGGACTCAACCTCCCACGTGTACTCGGGACCTCTACGGGCATCCCATCTAACCTTTACTATTTGCACATGCTTCCCGCGAAGCTTCTTAACCTGTCGATCCTTGATCGACACAGGTTTTTCAACAAACTTCAAGCTCTCTTCTATGTGCACATTTGTATGTGGTATGACCAGTGATTCATCAGCGAAACACTTCTTCAGATTACAGATGTGGAATACATTGTGTATACCACTGAGCTCTTCAGGTAATTTTAACTTATAAGCAACTGATCCGACACATTCGATGACCTTGAATGGTCCTATGTATCTCGGGCTTAGCTTACCTTTCTTACCAAATCGCATCACTCCCTTCCAGGGTGATACTTTAAGCAACACCTTGTCACCTACCTCGAATTTCAGAGGTTTACGCTTTAAATCTGCGTAGCTTTTCTGCCTATCCCTGGCAGCTTTCAGGCGATCACGAATCTGGACAATCTTGTCCGTCGTTTCAAAGACTATTTCCGGTCCTGTCAGTTGGACATCTCCAACTTCCGCCCAACAAACGGGAGTTCTGCATTTTCTACCGTACAAGGCCTCGAAAGGCGCGGCTTTAATGCTTGAATGGTAGCTATTATTATATGAGAACTCGATTAATGGCATGTGGTTATCCCAACTACCACCTAAGTCAATCACGCATGCACGAAGCATGTCTTCCAACGTTTGGATTGTACGCTCACTCTGTCCGTCTGTCTGGGGATGGTAAGCCGTACTGAAATTTAAGCGCGTGCCCAAAGATTGTTGGAAACTCTTCCAAAAATGTGACGTGTATCTAGTATCTCTATCAGAGATAATAGACACAGGCACGCCATGTAGAGACACAATCTTTTCTACGTACAATTGGGCTAACATGTCGGAGCTATAGGTCTCCTTGATGGGTAGGAAATGTGCTGACTTAGTCAGTCTATCTATTATCACCCATATCGTATCATTTCCTTTCCTTGTCTTGGGCAACTTGGTGATGAAATCCATCGTCACCATTTCCCACTTCCACGTGGGAAGTTCAGGCTGTTGTAGCAAACCCGACGGCTTCTGATGTTCTGCTTTGACTTGCGCACACGTCAAGCATTTAGCTACATAGGCAGCTACAGACTTCTTCAAGCCTATCCACCAATAGTTTGCCTTTAGATCCTGGTACATCTTATCAGCTCCAGGATGAACGGAATATTTAGAACTATGGGCTTCTTGGAGGATAACATCCCGAAGTCCTCCATAAACTGGAACCCATATTCGTCCATTCAATTTCAGAATTCCGTCCTTGCCCTGAGATAGCTGTTCTTCGGTTACTCCTAGCTTTTCATTTGGATAGTTAGCTTCCAACACAGCTCCCTTCTGTGTAGCTAACAACCTTTCATTCAAACCGTTCTTTATCTCAATTCTCTTAGCATTGATTCTTATGGGCTTCACTCTTTCCTTCCGACTTAAGGCATCAGCAACCACATTTGCCTTGCCTGGATGGTATCGGATTTCACAATCATAATCATTCAGCGTCTCCATCCATCGTCGTTGCCTCATGTTTAAATCCTTTTGGTTAAACAGGTGCTGGAGGCTCTTGTGATCAGAATAGATCACACACTTGATACCATATAAATAGTGCCTCCATAGCTTTAGTGCGAATACAACAGCACCCAACTCCAAGTCATGGGTGGTGTAATTCTTTTCATGCACCTTTAACTGACGTGAAGCATAGGCAATAACTTTGCCTTTCTGCATAAGCACACATCCCATACCTGTGTGCGATGCATCACAATAAACTACAAATTCTTTGATTCCATCCGGCAACGTCAATACAGGAGCGTTGCTTAGTTTCTGCTTAAGGATATCAAAGGATTCTTGCTGCTTAGGGCCCCAATCGAACTTTATTTTCTTCCTAGTCAAAGAAGTTAGGGGTGCAGCAATCCTTGAAAATTTTTCAATAAATCGCCTATAATATCCTGCCAATCCCAAGAAACTGCGAATTTCTGTGGGCGTCTTCGGCTCCTGCCAATTCATGACAGCTTCAAACTTAGCGGGATCCACTTGAATACCACGCTCACTAACCATATGTCCAAGGAATTGGACTTCTCGAAGCCAGAATTCACACTTCGAAAATTTGGCGTAAAGCTTCTCCTGTTGAAGTAGTGAAAGAATACATCGAAGATGCTTCTCATGATCAGCTTGGTTCTTCGAGTAGATGAGGATGTCGTCAATGAAGACGATGACAAATTTGTCCAAGTATGGTTTGCAGACACGGTTCATGAGATCCATGAATGCGGCTGGTGCATTTGTGAGCCCAAAAGGCATCACTAGGAACTCGTAATGACCATAACGAGTCCTAAATGCAGTCTTGTGTACATCTTCATCTTTAACCTTCAATTGATGATAGCCTGACCTCAGATCGATCTTAGAGAAGTAACTTGCTCCTTGAAGTTGATCGAACAGATCGTCGATTCTGGGCAATGGATACCTATTCTTGATAGTGACCTTATTAAGCTCACGGTAATCGATGCACAGACGCATCGATCCATCCTTCTTTTTGACAAATAAGATTGGTGCTTGACCGGATTGTCGCGCTCCAATCAAAGATAATATTTATAAGCCCAAATTACCCTTAACAAATAGCTAGTGGTAGCAAGGGGTCGATCCACGAAGAGTATGTGGTTTGCGAATGGATACTAGAACTAAAATGGTTGTCACAATTTATGAACCAAATTAACTAAATTGATGAGATACAAAAAATGGTGAAATTAGCCGTCCCCTGATTCGAACCCGGGTCTAGGCTACACCCTTTCGCGCGCCTAACCAACCGAGCTAGGTGCCTAGTTTATGGAAGTTTCGTTTTGGTTAAATATGAATACTTACTTGGATAACAACTCCTAGTTAACAATTGTAATGAATATTTAGTTTCTAACCAATAATAAGTAAAGGAATCACACCCGGTTTCGGTAATTGCTAACTTATGGTTTCTACAAGTTTTAGGCTTCAACTTAAATGCATACAATTAACGGATTTAGTGTACTATGACTTAGGTGACAATAACTATCAACGCTTCAATGAACGGACAAGAATGCACTTTGTTATCAAAACATGTAAATCCTAACCAAGACAACGCATATTACACATAACCATTTCATAAAGTCATAACTTTTAACATCGCTCGACAATTTATGAATACGAAACAAATGTAAGCTTATTGTCAAAGGTTTCTAAAATCATACACAAATTGTCACAAATTGAAGCAAGAACAATTCAAAACCATAAGTTAAGCAACTACCTACACCGGGGTGAAACCAAGATGATTAGCCACTCATGGATAAAGAAGCTTGATCACCGTATGAACAAAACACCATGAACATCATCTTGAAGCTTGGAGGATAGAAAATGAAGAGTATTCTTGGTGCAAGATGATAGCTTGAAGAAGATGATGGTGAAAATTGTAAGTACGTAATGGTGAATTTTTGGACTTTCCAGGATATCTTGTGTATGGTCTCTATGAAGGACTTGAGAATTCTTGAGCTTTGGAGCTGATTGATTTCTCCCAAAATTTCTCCAAGTAAATTATATTATCCTCCCATATCCTAAAAACCCGTATTTACTTCAAAAGTCAACTTTTTCAATCATTGAAAAGCATCCAAGAAATAATTGACCCGGAGTGATTTTCTGGTGCCCGTCGCCGACGGCTAGCCTGCCCGTCGCCGACGGGCTCTCCTGGTGTGCTTTTTTCGTTTTTCCATTTTTAGCTTCCGGTTGACCCGTAACACGTTCCGGTGCACCGTTCTTCGACCCGATGACTCGTAAAGCTCCCAAAAAGCTCCTTAATTTTGTCAAACCTACAAAACATATTTTAGATTAAAAGTAGGCCATCCAAAAATAAAACTTACGTAAAATCATCAAGTTACACGATTATGTTCACCGGTTTTCAACCACGCATCACATCCCCACACTTGTCTTTTGCTTGCCCTCAAGCAAATCTGTTTTTTCACTTTCACGTGGGTCGAACAACGAATACACTTCCCATTCCCGAGACAAAGGTTAAGGTCTATTGTCATACAAAAGTTCAAGCCTTTTACCATTTCCAACATATTTAACGATAACGTGAACATGCACATATACAATGGTTATCCAAGATTAACCCGCCCGTGAAACTAGCAAATCATACATATTCCTCACAATGTTCTCTCCACTCGGCTTAACAATTGGCTAATATGTAATGTATTAGCATTTCAACAATTAATCGCTCAAAACCGATTAGAACACGTACCCGCATAGGCTTGCAACTCAATCATTCTCCACCGCCGAACACGAATACTAAGCATAAGTCATAAGGTCTTTGAAAGGGTTGTAAAGGGGCTAGGGCTAAAGGTAGGGAATAGGATATTTTTAAGTGGCTAAGGTGATGAAAAATTCGATTTTTATTATAACACAACTATTCCAACTTAAGCAAACTACAAACATCAACTACAAGGCAATGATTTTCACCTTTTATTCAACAACTAGAACCACATATTTTTGTTCTTTTCTCAATGTTTTTCTCATCTTTTTCATAACATTTTCTGAATTTTTTTTTTATATCTATAACCAAACAAACACTATACAAACTTGATTCCTAAATAATCGAATTTCCATCACACGGGTTTAAACGAAAAAGGCTTATGGTTGTTGGCTAAGTGGGTTGTCAAACGAAGGTTTAGGCTCAATATTGGCTACTAAGGGATAATTTTTGGGTAAGGGTATAAAAATGGTGTAAACGGAAAAGGTTTACCTATTGCCTTAATCATTCTCATGCTTGTATTCGGTCTATGGTCTCAAACGTATCAAAAGTTGCAAGTTCTACAATACGTGACTAAGGGTCCACTCAAACAATGAAACATGTATTTTTATGATATAGACGTGGCTCAAAACCTCACGTATAAGGGTATGATATGTGATATGCATCAAATGTTAGTTTCTTAGGCGAATTATTCCCAAATAACCACCCGTTAAATACCCTTCATGTTATTTAGTTTGAACTTGACCATGACAAAAGACCAAATGGGTTGTGCCATCCCTCGTTGACTTAGCTACTTATGCTTTTAAGATTGCTTTTGAAACAAGAAACTTTTGAAAAATTTTTGAAATTTTCCCCCATCCCCACACTTGAGGTAAACATTGTCCTCAATGTATAGTATTTAAATGAACGGGTCAAAATCTAAAACTTTTACTACTCCCCCATCCCCACACTTGAGGTAAACATTGTCCTCAATGTGTAAGAACTAGAGTTTTTAAAACGCACAAGGGATGTGACACGGCTAACCCTCCCAAAGTTCACCCCGGCTTTCAAACAATTAACAAACAATCCACTTATTATTAATAAACAAGGTAAAATGGAAACGCATGCACCTGATTTTGTTGCTTGATTGTTCATATCTCCTTCTTCTCTTCATAAAAAAAATGGTTGTCTTGTGAACATCATGTACCTACAAATTCTAACCCTTGTGTAGAAGCATGTTTCTCACAACCATTAAAACTTGTTAGTTACCTAGTTCTACCATTTTTATGAACACATTACCAAGTCATGCATTATTCTACCTTTATTTATGTGAACAACAAACGAAATGAAAATAAAGCATACAAAAAAAAAAATAACTAACAAAAACAAAAACAAACATACCACACCTTTACCGCTGATATCGTTCGTTAGGATCAACTGGCGGGTTCGGTTGGTATTGATAACCAGTTAGGGCTTCAAACATCTCCCTATAATCATCGAGTGGGCTTTGGTTTCCTTGTGGTGGTGGTTGGTAGGGAATGGGGACAAAGCTTGAACCTACCGCTTCGGGCCAATGAGGAATCGGATCGGATGGGCCCAATGGATGGGGAAGGTCGGGGTAATTGGTCCACCCCGAGTGTTCGGCATATGGAAGGCCAGCTAGGAGGTCTCTTTGGTGGCGCTCTTGATCGTGAAGCACCTTGGCGTTATTAAGAGCCATTTCATTAGAGAAAGCTAAAGCTCTCCATCGACGTTGCTCCATTTCTCTTGCTTCATTTAGCCGCCTTTCCTCCTCTTCTTCCCATGCCCGCCTTCGGGCCATATCTTCTTCTTGCAACTGCATAAAACGCTCCATTTGTGATCGTTGAAGCGCTTGTTGTATTTGTTGCTCTTCCATGAATTTATCCATTCGCTCACGATAGGCCGCTTGGGAATCCCATTGTTGATGCAAGTAAGCCCCTTCCGATCCTTCCCACGTTTCTCTCCTTTGGTTGTATTCTCGGCCTTCACCTATGCAAGCTGAAATATTGTCATAGTTTGCTTGCTCCCCCTGGGTGAAATTCCCATACGTTGGTACTCGTCGTTGCTTCACAAAATTAGCCACATCTGCATTGAGTTCTCTATGTGGCCTCATGTACCTTCGTCGTGGTTGACGGGGACCAGAAGGCCCAGCTTCTTCTTCTTCTTCTTCTTCTTCTTCTTCCATCATCTCTTCATCTCCCCCAACCCCTTGAGGATTTGGATCAGGGAAGTCGTACCGATGACCCAATTTGTCGGTCACTACGTAATCACTTCCATGCAGCTCTACATTTATTCCCCAATTCTTCCTTATTGATGCTTGATCAAATTCCTCAAGGGGTTTGGTCACCCAAAGTGAATTCGAAGGCAAACAGTTTTGTTGAACGATCATGGCACTAATGAGGCGTGCGTATGGAATAAAACGCCTTTGTGATGACTCCCGAGTATTCCACGTGTTCATCATCACTATGTGTCTCCATGACAATGCAGGAGTTCCGTATATCAAAGAATGCACCACCCTAAAGTCACCTGCTTTAACACTTCCACGATCACCAAACCTCACCAAAATGTTCTCAACAGAAATCCCATGGAGAATCTTTCCCTCAATCGACATGTGTTTCCTTTTAGCATCTCCTCCGTCATGGTAAGGCAACAGAACCGTAGTCATCTGATCCGGGTCGGTTTCATTCATATGACTATCCAAAAATTTTTCCATGTTCGGATAGTCATATGCTGGCACCCCCAATGAGTCAAAACGGGCGATGCAGTTTATTGATTCGAAGGACATTGTCATTGTCCCTCGAGTTGTTTTCCCGACCAATCTCCATTCAGAAGGGTGCTTATCTTTATCCACAAACCGCAATGTCGACAACCATTCACAAACTTCTGACAAATAGATTCGCGAAGTGTTATCTTCGCACCAGTCTAGCACTCTTTCCCAACCCAACCTTTCAAACATTTGGGTGATTCCGATTTGCTTAAATTCTTCCACATTAACCACCCTTTCACACAACACCCTTTCCAGAATTGAAGTACTAACTTTGGTGACCATCTTCCATCTCCAAAGTTTCGCCTCTAGCTTCCTATGATTGTATCTGGATAGAGGTTTGTTCTTCTCATTATCCCATACTGTTGCATTTTGACTATCTCGATACTTTGCCCATTCCCAGTCTTGTCGAAATAGTCTCGGATCACCTTCTTCAATGGAACTTAATTGCTCCCATTTCCTTGGTAATAAACCTGAAGAAGACCCTGCCCCAGCTGATGAACCTTGTGCTGTTGTCTTTTGCTTCTTTCTACCACCGGCCATAACTATATACAAAAACAACAAATCATCAATATGACCCCAAACCTTACTAAATCCTCAAACTTTGAACATGACGTATGATGTTGAAGTTCTAATTAACAAGCATATGCAAAATCGCCATTTTAAACTTCCAAAGTTGCTCATTTTGTCATAAACTTATCAATTTCTTGTTAATCTTACAATTTCTTATAATTTCAGCAAAATTCCAACATCATCTTCATGTGCAATCATGTTCATAACAAGTGTAATCACTTCACTATGGCTATAACATGCTCAATTTCCATCCAAAACAACTAATCTTACTAAAAATCATGCTAGAACATCATACATTGTTTAAACAACCTACTCTTAAACAAACAAGTCTAAAATTTCGGAAGAAAAACACTACACATATGATAATCAAACATAATTTTTAAGGAAAATCCATACCTTTGATGTTGAAAGCACAAGGAACTAAGAAAAGATGAAAAGCAAGAAATTTGATGAACACCCTTTCAAAAACCCTAAATTACACGTCCAGAGATCTTGCAAACTAGCAAGAATTGATGGAAACTATGTTGGGGGTTTTGTTCCTCTCGAAAAAAATATGCAAAATGGACCCAAGAATCGGATGATTTGGTGGATGATTGAAGGAGTTATGAGAAGTTGAAGTTTTGAATGTTCTTGAAGGTTTTTGGTGAAGATGATAATGGAAGGTGAGTGTAGGCAGGGATTTAGAGTGTTAAATGAAGTGTGGTTGTTATTGGTTCGAATTATATGGTCAAAATGGGATTTAGCTGGTGTTTTGTAAGGTAAAAATGGTTGCAAGTTCGAATCCTAGCGCCTAAAAACAAATCAGCCCGGCTCACAATTGGAAGCCCGTCGCCGACGGGGTCCCAACCCGTCGCCGACGGGTGCTGGAAAACGTGAAAGTGGGCGACGGCTTAAATCCTTGGATACGGGAATTTGTGTGCGACGGCCATTTTTAAAGCCCGTCGCCGACGGCTTTGAAGCCCGTCGGCGACGGCTAACCTTTTTTCAAAATATATATATATATTTTTTTTTTCAAAAATATGTTTAAAAAAATGGACTTTTAATAAAGGGACTTTATACTATAAAAATTCCTAAAAATTATGAAAAATCTTTTTGTGATTTTTATTATAAGCTTAAAAATTAAAAATAAACATACGAAAAATCGTAACGATTCTACCACCCCCTAAATTAAACGTGTATTGTCCTCAATGCACAAATAAATTCTAAAAACATACCTTACGTCTTCAAAACTTACTCGGTATATTTGGACTTCACACATTCAAACAAGATTAGTAGAAAACGAGAACGATTATATCTAAAATACAAAAAATTAAAACTATATACAATTCTAACTACAATGGTGCAAGTCCTTTTAATTGACTTCGTAAATCGGAATGCTTACCACAAAGCTTACCGATTCTCTGTTTTTGTCCATGTTTTCGTTACCATCAAGAAACGGTTTTAAGCGATGTCCATTTACCGTTTGTTTTGACCCATCCTTCGGGTCCTTGATCGTAACATCACCCAATTGTCCGACCCGGGTGATTACATAGGGTCCCATCCACTTGCTCCGGAGCTTCCCGGGAAAGAACTTTAGCCTTGAATTGTAGAGCCATACCTTTTGCCCTACTTCAAATTCCTTCGGCCTCAACTTTGCGTCATGTGCCCTCTTCATATCATCTTTGTATTTCGAGGCACATTCATATGCTTCTTCCCTAAGCTCCTCCAATTCGCAAAGCTTCAACTTGCGCTCTTTACCTGCATCATCATATTTCATATTAACTTCCTTGATAGCCCACCAAGCACGATGTACAAGTTCAACCGGTAGATGGCAATTTCGCCCATAAACTAAGCGATAAGGTGTCGTTCCAATAGGTGTTTTATGAGCCGTTCTATAAGCCCATAAAGCGTCGTTTAACTTTGTTGACCAATCCTTTCGATCGGGTCGAATAGTCTTTTGCAAAATTTCTTTTATTTGCCTATTGGAAACTTCCACTTGACCACTTGTTTGTGGGTGGTAAGGGGTCGCTATTCGATGGTCAACACCATACCGTTTTAAGAGTTTGCCGAAGTTAAAATTCTTAAAATGAGATCCCCCATCACTAATGATTACCCGAGGAATCCCAAATCTAGAAATTATATTCGTTTGTACAAAATTGCAAACAACGGTATGGTCATTTGTTTTGGTGGCAATCGCTTCAACCCATTTGGATACATAATCGACCGCCACCAAGATGTATAAGTTGCCATGCGAATTAGGGAATGGACCCATGAAATCGATCCCCCAAACATAAAAAATGTCTACAATGAAGATCGGTTGCATGGGCATTTCATCCCTTCTTGATATACCCCCTAACTTTTGACATTCTACACAGTTTTTAGCGAAATTAAAAGCATCTTTAAAAATAGTCGGCCAATAAAGACCGTTATTGAGCACTTTGTGCCCGGTTTTGTGACCACTGAAATGGCCCCCACAAGCAAATGAATGCAAGTGCATCAAGACACTAGGGTCTCCTCGTCGGGTATGCATCTTCGAACTACTTGATCCGGACAACACTTGAATAAGTCCGGTTCTTCCAACGTGTAGTACTTGATTTTAGATAGGAAGTGCAACCTCTTTCTTCTATCCCAATGAGCCGGCAATTCACCTGTAACTAAATAATTAACGATATTAGCATACCATGGTAATATGTCAACCTTTAAAATTTGCTCATCGGGAAAGTTTTCATTGATCTCTTCACGGGAAGAATCCTCCTCCACAATCAACCGAGACAAGTGGTCCGCAACCACATTCTCACTTCCTTTCTTGTCCCTAATTTCCAAATCAAACTCTTGTAGCAAGAGAACCCATCGGATTAATCTCGGTTTTGCATCCTTCTTATTCATAAGGTACCTAACTGCAGAATGATCAGAATATACAATGACCTTAGTACCCCATATATAAGCACGAAATTTATCCAATGCATATACCACCGCAAGTAGCTCTTTCTCGGTAGTTGTATAATCTAATTGTGCATCCGAGAGAGTCTTACTTGCGTAGTAAATGGCAACCGGTTTCTTGTCTACCCTTTGACCCAATACGGCCCCCACCGCATAATCACTTGCATCACACATAATTTCAAATGGTAAAGACCAATTTGGTGATTGCAAGATTGGGGCCTCAACCAACTTTTTCTTCAAAATGTTAAAGGTGTTTTGGCAATTTTCATCAAAATCAAATGTTTTATTGTTGGGATTGAACCCTAACAAAGGAACAGATAATGTAAAGCCAAAACCAGGTCACACCAGAGGATTCACAATAAGCAGCGGTTTACACTTTACTCTCCCCTTGAAAGTGAGTTATAACATCTGATGGTCTCTATCTGCTGCTCATAATCAACTGCTGTGCCCTTTCAACTGCTGATATGATCCTAAAGACTGCTGAAGACAAACTCTGTTGCTCTATCTACTGCTGTCTCTTAAGTGCTGCTGAAGACACAAACACTGCTCATTCAAGGACTGATCACCTTTGAAGAAAGCACTGATGTTGTTGATAAGCATCAGTGCTTAGGCTACAACAGTGGAACGTGAAGCAGTTGTTTCCTCATGTTTTGTATTTTTATTACAATCAGTTGTTGGACATCAGTAGTTTGTGTAAGGACAGTAGATATAGTTTGTTAGGCTGTTAGACGTCGCTTTCATGGTGACGTCAGCTGAGATTCCTCAGTGGTTTGGTTTGCCTATAAATGTAACAGTACCCTGTACTGTTACATTCGATTGACTGAGCGAGTTCTTCTCCTCATGTCTAATCCTTTCATCTTGTGTGCAACCAACCTTGGGGCATCAGGCTGAGGGGGAGCTTAGTATGTAAGCATATCTGTAATCTTTTGCTTTGATTTGTAAATCTTTTGACTCTATGGAAAGCAATTGTTTATCATACTATTCTTCCTTTGATTGTGTTTACAAAGTTTGTTTCCATTTCCGCTGCACTTAAACTGTTCATATCTATTTGATTTGTTCAAAACATACAAACAAACACAATCATGAGAGCCTCCGATCCTAACAATTGGTATCAGAGCTCGGACAGTCAAATTCGATCTAACAATCAATTTGACATAATAGTTCAGCTCAAAATTCATTGATACTAAGGTTGGTTGTATTTTGTTGAAAAACAGAGTATCGATTAAATCATGTTCAAAATGGTTTTTCAAAACCTCTGTAAATCAACCAAGATGTCATATGACACACAAATTTCACACAACATGTAAATTCATGCACAAGACACTCATGGTTTCTAGATCTGAAAGCAATATCTGATTAAACCATGAGATTATTCTTATTTTCTAAATTGATTTAAACTGTTGATGTGTAATATGTGTTGTTTTCATTAAATACTAAAGTACAAACCTCAGATTAACAAAACCTATGTTTATAAAAGCATTGTTGTTTTGTTAACACAAAAAGAGGGAAATTAAAACTTTAGTTATCCAGATCTTATGTGTTGAAAACAGGTTGAGTTCCTCAAAAGGACAAAATCAACTATGTTAAAATACATTAAGAAAATTCACAAAAACTCCGAAGTGTGTTTATCTCAAAACTTCTGAAGTCATAAGAAAAGAGTATAAACATAAAACACTGAAGAGTAAAAGTGTAGGGTAATAATGGTCATTAAGCAACTATGTGCATTCACCTGTTCAGAAAAGGGTTTTTGATTCTAGTGAATGAATTACAAAAAGAATCATGTTTGCAATCAACTGACAAAGAAAATGGTACCATACAGTGGTCAAAATATGTTCAAAGTTTTCCTACCACTATTTTCAAAACCACTGACCATTTTTAAAACTTGAGAATGATATGATTATGTGTTTTATTGAATTTACACTAAATCCTTTTGATGCTGTTCTCAGAAAATCCTTTAATCTTTTTTTTCTCAAAGGATTTTCTTGAATAATCAGGATATATTATTTATTTTTTTGGGAATAATATATTTGGAACTTTTGCTTGTTTTTGTTGGCAATAGTTTCAGCTCCTGACAGGAGGTAATACCTTATTTTTGGTGGTATTATTGTCCTCATAAATGCGTCAAAAGGAAATGGTATATGTGTTAAGATTATGTCATAACTCAGGTTTGCTCCTAAACTTTTATCAAAGGTTGATTGTAAACTGTGCTTAAACTACTAGGGTACTCATGTTTTAATTGAATATTTGAACGAAGATGAGTTGCCTTAGTAAAAAGTTTTCATAATCTGGGGTACTAAATCACTGTCTTTCAAAATTGACATGTGGCAAAACCTTGAATGAAAATCCTCAAAATTGTTGCTGAAACACCTGTTCTTCAGATTTGCACCATTTACCCTAATCACTGTTCTGTTCCAACGTCTGATCTCTAAACACTGTCCACTGCTGAAAGTTAACCACTGATCCCTCATTTTCTTGAAAAGCACTGATGTTCAAAATCAGTGTCTTATCCACTGATATACTATCCACTGATAGTAAAAATCATTCACTGCCCATAATTTTTACCGTTGTAACCACTGATGCTTGATACGTCAGTGGCTCCTAAAACAACTGTTCTCAATACTTCATCCATCTCATCAGTGTTTGACACGTGGTCAGTTCTTAGCCCTCAGATCTTAATAACCGCTGCCACATCAGCGATCATTTTTAAATAAAACCCTGCCCTAAACCCCCAAACAGGGTTTTACACTGTCGAATTGAATTCCAAAAATTCTCTTCTCATAGCAGTTTCCAACCCTTCTTCTCAAAACCCTCAAAATCATTCTCCGATTCTTCTTCATCAAAATGACGAAGTCAAAAGGAAAATCAAAATCAAAACCTACATCACCACCACCTTCAACTGAGGCCGCTCAAACGGCTGAAGAAACCATCGAAATACCATTCAAACAATCTCATAACTATCTGGGTTTATTCACAAAACCTACTGATAATCACACCTTTAACACCATCATTGATGCATTATCTGCATCAAAGTACAAAACTTTGTTGACAGCAAATGCTCCCATATATCTGCAAACCCATAGAGAGTTTTGGAAAAAGGCGTCGCTTGAAAAACAAGACGGAAAAGTCATAGCCATTAACTCCTCAATACAGGGTAAAGCAGTTCAAATAACCCCACAGTCGATCTCCGAAGTCTTTAATCTCAACGATCAGGAAGGTAAACTCTCTTTTGAAAAAGTCGAGATGAAAACTGATTTCGTGAAAAGGGGTTATGCAGAAGAACCAAAGGTAGATACCCTACAAAAGGGTTATTTTCCATCTGCACCCAGGTTTTTTTTTCACACACTCTTGATGTGTGCTTCAAATAAAATAACATCTTTCAACGAAATACCATTGAAAATCCAAAACCTGGGTTACGCTATTTTGAATAATAAAGACTATAACTACTCCCAGGAGATTTTCAATGACATGGTGAAAAACGTTGAAAGTCAAGCATTTTTACTTTTTCCAAGATTTTTGAGTTATTATTTTGAACAAAAATTTGAAAAGAAAAATGTAAATTTGCTCAAACAAGGTGTTCATTGTCAAATAAAAAGCATAACAAAAGAAACATTTTCAAGGATGATGGCACCAATAAAAACAAAAGCAGGGGTACCTGAGCAGACTTCAGCGGTTACAACTGCTCCTCAGGTATCAGCTGCTGAGCCCACTGCTCCAGGTGATCATAGCAGCACTCCCACTGCTTTGAAACCCACACCTGCCACCACTAAAAAGACCAAAAAGAAAACATCCAGAAAACCCACCAAACCCAAAACAAAGGCAACTCTGGAAGATGAGATCCCAGAGGAAATGCCTGTGACAACACAAAAGTCACCACAAACCACTGCTGCTACTTCCTCACAGCAGTTGGAAGAAAGATCTCAACCCATAACCGAAACTCCTCCTGCATCCTCACAAAAGGATCAGGTTGTAAACACAGGGACACCACAATATGAAGCTCTGAATCCACTTGGATCCATCTTCCTCAGTCCTGATCCCAAGGACATGTCTCTTTCAACCCCCATCCCCTCACCAATAATTATGCCACAATCCATGCTACCTCTGTTGCATGCAGCTGCTATTGCACAGACACAAACCAGTTCCTCTCTATCACCTATCACTGAGAGTATACATCCACAAGTAACTGGGTCTGATGCTTATACTTCTGCTATCCCAGCAACAGTTGAGGAGGTTACACTGCAGGAGTTACAAGTAACTAGTGTCAGTAGTTCAAGTGGAGCAGCAACTACAACTGGTGGATCAACAGATCCTCAGTTGGACAGTTGTTTCATAAGTAAGACTCCCTTGAAGGCAATTTCTTCCATGGCAACATCGGTGACCACCAGTGAGTTGGATCTAACCACTGGTACCATCAAAGGTTTATCGAGTGCTGAAGAAAGAAGTCCCCAGTACCGAGAACAAGGGGCATCAATGGATGATTTTTGGGACTCTGTTCCTAAGTCACACATTGATATAACCACCACAGGTGGGGATTCAGATGATCCCAGTAAAATGGGTGATGATTCAAGATATCAGGAATTGACGGGCAGAGTGGAAAAACTTGAAGAATCAGTTTCTGAAATAAAGGAGATGGTGCAAGAGATTTTAAAAGCTCAGAAAGCACAAGCCTCTACTATTCCTGCTCAAGCACCTGCACAACATGCATTTGCTGAAAATGAGCTTTGGAATATTTTTCAACCCATGCTTGAAGCACAGCAACAAATGGCTGACAAAAAGCATGCCATTCAAGTACAAATGCTGTCAAACATGATGGAATCAAGGTTCAAGGATACTCAAGCAGATATCAAGGCTATTAAGGCCAGTATCCAAACTGCCACTGGCAAGGCTCCTTCAACTTTGCTATTCTTTGATGACCCCCTTGCAGATAATGCCAAAAAGGGGGAGATAATGAAGCAAATGAAGAAAAAGGGAATTGAACATGGCATTCATATTGAACCTGAAAAAGAAAAAGAAAAAGAAAAACAGGTCTCAAAACCTGTTAGCCAAACAGCTGATACAGCAGCAGTTACAAAAACTGCTGTCAGTAGCCAAACAGCTGCCATCCCATCAACACACACACCCCCAACACACACCACTCTACCACACACCACTACAACTACTGCTCCACCATCATCATCTACAATCATACCATCACCACTGCTTCCTGTTATAAAACAGAAGACAACAGATGTTACAACATCTGTTGTAATGACAGCAGCGGTTGAAGCACCAGTTGTTTCAACCACTGTCAGTCAACCACAATCCACTGCCATACAATTTACAACCACTGATCCACCCAAAACATCATCTGCTCCTTCTTCATTAAAAAGGAGAAGGAATCTCATATCAGATGATGATTCACCACCCCCATCACCACCATCACTTCCATCCCCTGCTCAAAAGCAGAAGACAACTGCTGACATATCAGCAGTTGTAATGACAACAGATGTTGAGATACCAGTTGTCTCAACAGTTGTTAGTCAGTCATCCACCACTGCTCTCACATTTTCTACTTCACAGCCAAAGCTCTTCAACAGAATAAGAAAGCCAATCACTGCCGATGAGGGTATGCATGATCCTAATGCTGCAAAATATCCACTGGAACTTGAAGCTGTCAAAAATGAGATGAGGCAATTCTATACAGAAGAGGATCCTTCAAAAAGAAGATTCTCCTCACTCATAGGCAACATGCCACCAGAGGATATGACTGATTACCTCAAACTCAAGGCAAGGCAGGCCAAAGTACAAGCAAATGTTGACAGTGAAAAAGAAAAATTAAGAGAAGATGGCATTGCTAAAAGACTGGAGTTCTACTTAACAAAAGTAAAGCAGATAGAAGAATTTGCACAGGAACTAATCAAAGAAAAGGCTGAACAACGCAAAAAGCTAAGAAAACAATATCTTGCCTACATTATGAAAGAAAAATTATATCCTGCTGAAGAAAAACAGTTTGAAGAATGGCCAATAATTGCTCTAAAGCATGAGGCTGAGAGGATTGACAGAATCAAGAATGATTCCACAAAGAAGAAAAATCCTCCAAACTGGAACAAATTCAAAAAGCTCATTGCTGATTTCACTGCTGAGTATAAAAGAAAGAAAGAGGAGCTGGTGGATGCTAAAATAGACTCTGCTGAAGCCATATCAAAGTGGTCAAGACAGCAGACTGATGAAGCCTACAAAAGGCTGAAGAAAAGAAAGACAACTGTTTCAGGCACTTCTAAAAAGCAAGAACAAATGATGAAGCTTGAACAGAAAATGGGAAACCTCGACACACTGTTCCGGTCTACTTTTGCAACAAATCAAGAAGAGGGAGAACAGTTGACTGAAGAAGAGGTAAAAGAAAAGGAAGCAGAGTATTTCAAAGATACCATCACAAAAATGGGTCTAAAAGAAGAAACCTCAACAAAGCTTCAAAGCCTTTTTAAGGCGTTAAACAAACCTGCAACTCCAAACACTGCTAAAGACAAGACAGAAGCTGAACGACAAGAACTTATTGAACAAGAAACTTCAGAAGATATAGCTGCAGCTGAAAAAGTCTTTGAAGAAGCTTTCAAAAGAATGTCTGAAAGTCTGCAGTTGTTTTCAAGGCCATTATCCCTCAACTCATCATCAAATAAGTCTCTCCCAAGAAACCCACTTGGCTTAAAAATACTAAAGTGGATGTCTGATCAAAAGACTCACGTATTGACCTTGGTCAGAGCCAATGGCGATGTGAAGCATATATCAAGGAAAGATGCACTAGGCCTTAGTGTTCAAGATTTGCAGGATCTCCTTGAGCTTACACTGTGCAGGGATGAAGATGACCAGAGTGCAAAGGAATTTGAAGCTGAATTCAAAGAACAAGCTAAGGCACTCTTGATGAGTAATAAAGGTCCTGAATAATGAAAGGTTTTGGCATTATCTGTTCCAGGGGGAGATTGTTGGGATTGAACCCTAACAAAGGAACAGATAATGTGTAACACCTGTGCCTCCATGGCCATCAAACAAATACCAAACCAATGAAATATTATATTTCATACTTGGGATTTGTAAAAATATGTGTATCATTTGCACATATCAATTCTTGTTCAATTTCAAACTCTAAATCGCTTCCTGGAAGGTTATACGCACACTGATGCGTAAATATAACCAGTTTAATGCAACAAACACTCCGGAATAGTGACATAGGCTTAACATACCTTAAATAACCTTTACATAACTTAGAAATAAGTTTTGAAGGCTTTGGTATGGCAAAATCAAGTTAAATCGCTTACAGGGACTAAAGTTGACAAACTGCGAAAGTATGCCAATTTGAACTGTAATAGACATTCCGGAACATGACCATAAGTTAAACATACCATAAATATCCTTTACATAGCTTAGAAATAAGCTTTGAGGTGTTCGGTGTGCTAAAATAAACTTTTGGGTCATTCAGGGACTAAAAGTGTCAAAAAGTGCACAAGTTTGCATTTTCGCGCATAACTTACGTTCTGAATACATCCGGACATCCAAAAATTTATGTAAGCATGACTATATTATATTTTAGTGTTCGCCATAAGAAAAATCCATTCGTTTCGTCATTTGGATCGTTTTTCGCGCTTGTGCGCATTCCGTCGTAATTAAGCGAACATCGCGTTCGTACGACCAAACGAACCATCATCCGGCACATTTTTGAGCATGTTTTGAGTTCCCTATACTTTAAGTTCATTTTAGAGCCTTGAAATGAGGTTAACGGGGTTCAAACGCATCGAAAAAGGCCTTAAACACGTGCAGGGACCATTCCTGCCACTTTTGAAAGATTTCTGAAACAGGAGGGTGCTAGCGTAGCGCGACTGCCTAATGTCTTGGCAGTAGCGCTACGCGACTGCCTATGCTGGACAGAAAACATGCAGAAACTTCAGTTTTTCGTTTTCGGGACCAGATTCGATGTATTAGCCGTTGTTTAATTCACAACCACACATTCTAACTTGCTTAGTCAGCGGATAAGGATGGAATTTAGGCACCACAACTTTGCAACACATGTATGGATGGAATTTAAGCACCTAAGCACCACAACTTTGCAACACATGTATGGATGGAATCGCAAGGTCGAGTTTTCTTCGAGTGTGTTTCATAAGAGGGCTCTCACATGGTGGAACGGGGTTATGAGGGATCGTGGTGCAGAAGTTGCTCTGGCACAGACATGGGCTGAACTTAGGGCCCTGATGATGAGGGAATTCTGTCCTCGTCATGAGCAGCGAGCTTTGGAGAAGGAATTTGATGAGTTGAAGCAAGATAGTGGTGAGCACAGGGCGTATACTGATAGGTTTGAGGAGCTGAGTCTGCTTTGCCCGACAATGGTTACCCCACTTGACATAGCTATCGAAAGGTACATCGACGGCCTACCTGACTCGGTACAAGACATCCTTACTGGTAGTAACCCTGCCACACTCCGTCAGGCGATCGAGTTATCAGCGACATTGACTGAGTCGCAGATTCGGAAGAACAAGTTACACAGGAAGGGTGACAAGGGCAAGAAACAGTCAGCTGACAAGGAGGATAGCAAGAAAGGCCAAAACAAGAAGGGTAAGGAAGGTGAGACGTCAAAGAAATCAAAGAAGCGAAAGGGTGCCCAAAATTTTGCTGTTACAGCACAGACTGCTCAGAACCCGCGGAACCAACCAGCTCAGCCACCTGCAAAGAAAGCATATGCCGGTACCGCACCTTATTGTGCACGCTGCAACGGTCATCACGCAGTACAACAAGCTTGCTGGCAATGCACGACGTGTGGTAAACTTGGGCATTTGGCCAAGATTTGTCGTTTGGGACAAAATCAGGCTGCTCAAGTTCAAGCTCCGGTTCAAGGGAATGCTGCGAGATTTCCACTGGGTTCATGTTTCAACTGCGGAGAGATTGGTCACTTCCGCCACAACTGCCCAAGACTGGTGAATGCAAATGCTAACGCAAACCCAAATGGGAATGTCAACGTCAATGTGAATCCAGGACGTGGTCGAGTGTTTAACATCAATGAGGCACTCAATGATGAAGGAGTGAACAATTAGTATTTTGTTTTTCCTCTGGTTGGTATCTTGTAACATTTAAAGACAATGCGGTTGTTATATAAATAAAAAATTTGTTGTTTTATTTTCTAACTAATGCAATTGTATGAATGTTTGATTCAACCTTGTGATGTCAACACAAAGACAAAACTACTCGTGTGGTTCTGTCATTTTTACGATCACTAGAGATCTCCCTAAGAACCTCAAACACTGGTTTCTTTTAAATCTAAAGTATTTTATCGTCTTGCACCGTTCGAGATGCAAGAATTATCAAAACAACTTCAAGAGTTGTCTGATAAAGGATTCATCCGTCCGAACTTTTCACCTTGGAGAAACTCCTGTTCTCCTTGTGAAAAGAAAAATGGATCTTTTCGAATGTATATCGATTAACGTAAGCCTAGTAAGCTTACCATCAAGAATCGATATCCCCCTACCTTAAATCAACGATTTCTCCGATCAACTGCATAGCGTTCATGCTTTTCCAAGATCGATTTGCGTTTTGGGTATCATCAACTTTGTATTCTCGAAGAAGATATTCCCAAAACGGTTTTTTTTTGCATGAAGTATGGCCATTACGAGTTTACAGTCATGCCTTTTAGGTTGACAAATACTCCAGCCATCTTCAAGGACTTAATAAATAGAGTCTGCAAGCCTTATTTGGATCAGATCGTCATTGTTATTATTGATGACATCTTGATCTATTCATGTCCTGAGCCGATCCCGATCAACACCTTCGTTGACATCGGAGCCCTGATTGAATTCCTTGTACACTTTAAAATGTACAAAACAACTCAATTAGGACAAACCGAATTCCTTTTAAGATCTTCCTATCTTCATAGTTAGATTCTTGAAAATATTTAAAGTGCCAAAGGAAATCCACGGATTGGGTTTCTGATATGCTTTAAATACCCGTGTCCAAAGATAACAAATTAAAGGTCAAATTGAACGATTATGCGATTGAACGAGTATGCAATTATGTGACTATGTGTTTATTCATCTTATGTTTTCTTTTATGCATTTTTGTGTTTTTAATACTCTGGATATTCGTTATCCAAATCCTCGCAGAATCTTTCATATCTTCATATGAGGGATTCGTAGCAGGATATTCAAAAGGTACTACCTTCAATCCTTAATGGGCTTCTATGTAATAGTTAAGACCCTTGGATTATATAGTACTGCTCCATGATTCATAAGAAACCCTTTAGTGGTCTAATCAAAAAGATTGATTCACAATTTGGTTAAAGAACGACATCTAGTGATGTAGCTGGACAGATTCCTTGATAGTCTATTTAGATCATTTATTGATTTAATTAAAAGGACTCTATGGCGGTCTAGTCACACTCATCACAGGATTGTTCATTTGGTTTTACACTACACATTATAAAATAGACTGTGTGAACTGTGCAAGGAATTGTCTAATTATGGACGCGTACATAATTATGAAATTTAGTGCACGGAAACCCAGCAAGATTTATTATGTGTAAGAACCGATAGTGACAACAATAACGAAATGAGAACGATGTAATGGAGGTACGGTGGACGCACCAATGACGCTTCATATACTTGTATATAAGTATCCCTCTTACATTGCAATCATGATGTTATTAAAGGTTACTAGAAGTTTAGAACCCTAACCAATGTTGTTCGATCTTTTCAAACTTCATGTTTTCAAGCTCTCACAAGTTTCCTCTAAATAAATTTCGGGACGAAATTTCCTAAAGTAGGGGAGACTGTAACACCTGTGCCTCCATGGCCATCAAACAAATACCAAACCAATGAAATATTATATTTCATACTTGGGATTTGTAAAAATATGTGTATCATTTGCACATATCAATTCTTGTTCAATTTCAAACTCTAAATCGCTTCCTGGAAGGTTATACGCGCACCGATGCGTAAATATAACCAGTTTAATGCAACAAACACTCCGGAATAGTGACATAGGCTTAACATACCTTAAATAACCTTTACATAACTTAGAAATAAGTTTTGAAGGCTTTGGTATGGCAAAATCAAGTTAAATCGCTTACAGGGACTAAAGTTGACAAACTGCGAAAGTATGCCAATTTGAACTGTAACAGACATTCCGGAACATGACCATAAGTTAAACATACCATAAATATCCTTTACATAGCTTTGAAATAAGCTTTGAGGTGTTCGGTGTGCTAAAATAAACTTTTGGGTCATTCAGGGACTAAAAGTGTCAAAAAGTGCACAAGTTTGCATTTTCGCGCATAACTTACATTCTGAATACATCCGGACATCCAAAAATTTATGTAAGCATGACTATATTATATTTTAGTGTTCTCCATAAGAAAAATCCATTCGTTTCGTCATTTGGATCGTTTTTCGCGCTTGTGCGCATTCCGTCGTAATTAAGCGAACATCGCGTTCGTACGACCAAACGAACCATCATCCGGCACATTTTTGAGCATGTTTTGAGTTCCCTATACTTTAACTTCATTTTAGAGCCTTGAAATGAGGTTAACGGGGTTCAAACGCATCGAAAAAGGCCTTAAACACGTGTAGGGACCATTCCTGCCACTTTTGAAAGATTTCTGAAACAGGAGGGTGCTAGCGTAGCGCGACTGCCTAATGCCTTGGCAGTAGCGCTACGCGACTGCCTATGCTGGACAGAAAACATGCAGAAACTTCAGTTTTTCGTTTTCGGGACCAGATTCGATGTATTAGCCGTTGTTTAATTCACAACCACACATTCTAACTTGCTTAGTCAGCGGATAAGGATGGAATTTAGGCACCACAACTTTGCAACACATGTATGGATGGAATTTAAGCACCTAAGCACCACAACTTTGCAACACATGTATGGATGGAATTTAAGCACCATAACTTTGCAACACATGTACGGATGGGATTAAGGCACGTTTTCCATGAAACGATCTTAACGGTTCGGGTATTCCTATAAATACCCCATACCCCCCATTGCTAAAATCACTAGAAATTTGATTTGAGAAACTCTAAGTTGAAACATTTGTTTCATACCTGAGATTTTTGAATCGAGTTTAGCATTCGGGGACCCTTCGTAAGTATTCTTTCGTTCTTTTCCTTATTTTACTGCTTTTCGAGTCAGAAAGTCAAACTTTGTTTGACTTTCAGCGTTGACCAGTAATGGTCAATGCGAAGTTCGTTTGAACTTCGCAACGTGAGTGTAATCACATTGGTCATAGTCCCTTGGGACTATGCCCACTGATTACCACGTTGTCTAGGGTCGTAGGGTAGGCGATCTGATAAATCGCCTATACCTTCGAGCCCGACCCAGTTTGGTCGATCGTTAGGATCCGACCAAATACATTAGGTGACCCTAGTATAGGGCATAACCTTCCGAGGTTATACCCTATGGTCACATCGTTTAAGTAGTTTTATGATAGGTAGTTTATATGCCTTAGGTAAATTACCAGAATACCCTTTTCATGTATAATTGGTAATTAAGCATATGTAACCTAAAATTTTGTCACATAACTGATTATGTAACATGTTTAGGCATATAACACTTGTCATAGGACTAGTTAGACGGTCCGAACGCGTTTCACGCGCACGACGCGTTAAAGTAGCATAAGTTACCTTAATGAGTCGCGATGGGTCGAAAGCACTTAGGTTAGTCTCATTGTAGTATGTAGGCCTTGTTAAACCATATCATATGAGTTCCAATACTCATTTGGTTTGCCAAGCCTCATCCTATCCGATCTCCCGATTTAAGTCTGGTTTATTTATATAGTTTAGATTTGCCGACTGATTCCGTGCTCCCTCAAGCTTTGTTTGGTTGTTGTTCAAGACCTCTAAGCATTCTCAGGCGAGTACATTATTCCCCTCTTTTACTGTTTTCAACTGTTTTGGGGTGACTCATATGTGCTAAATGTTTTATCAATGGTTTCAAGAACAATTACAATAGTTTCAAGAACAATTACAATGTGGTTTCAAGAACAATAACAATTATTTCAAGAATGCTAACAATGATTTCAAGAACGAATACAATGATTTCAAAAACTAATAACAATTTCAAAAAGTGAACAAACTTGTTGGTTGTAGTTTACATAACCGATGACATTCATTAGCAATGATCAAGCCGACCAGTATTAGGTTATGGTACCATAGGATCTGACAAATCCCGTTATTTACTGCACCCATTGTTATGTGTGGGGGTTGTGGGTAGCGACTGAATCTGGAATTATTAACTTATCCTTTGGTAAGGGTTTGTTAAGAACGAGAGCGAGAGCGAGTTGGAACGAGGAACGCGTCAAGAAGGTTTGAATGTTATTAGAGAATCGACCATAAAGTAGTTTCACAATTAAAATATTAACTTACCCTTTGGTAAGGGTTTGTTAAGAACAAGAACAAGTTTTAACATTTGGGTAAACATTTGTAAATGATTGACATTTGATCATGTATTTTCCACAAAACATAACTTTGATTTAAACCAAGTTTTACTTCAATACTTTGTTTTTGTGCATATGGTTTAGTTGAGACATTTCACTTGCCATACATGGATATTTGACATAGACATTTGACATGGATATTTGACATAGACATTTGACATGGATATTTGACATAGACATTTGACATGGATATTTGACATAGACATTTTGACATGATTTACATCTTGAAATGAATACTTTGACATATTATTCAATACATTTGACAATTGATTTAAACATAGACATTTTACATTGTTTGGTTTGGTTTGATTAAGTAACGATGTGTGTGTAATATGATACAAGCATGGTGGATACGCCGCTGGTACTTCCTATATATAAGTGTTTGTATGGTATTACATATTGTAGCGTTATTTGAATCATTTCAGTTTGAGACATAGAACATTTTATACAAGTAACATACTTTTCACAAGACATTGATTTACAAACAACTTATCTTACACAAACTCATTTTACATGGTTATTCATTTAATCATGCATTATTCTCTTATTTATACTTATCATCCGAACTTATTATTTTTCAAATGATTTACAAAGACAAAGCAAATTACAAGGTTCATGAATAAACATTTTCTTAAACAGAAGTCATGAATCTTATTTTCACAAAACCTATGTACTCGCCAACATTTCTTTGCTGACCTCGTTTTCACATATGTTTCAGGTATTGTTGGATGATATCGATTGATAAGATGCATGCTCACATAGGACTGGACAAGGCCTTAGTAACTCAATAACAATGATAGACTATGTTTAAATAGTGTATTTAGATTTCCAGACGATGCAATTACTCAATGTTTAATAAAACGAAATACTTTTGATATCCATGGTTATGAAACATTAATTCTGTTGCAACACGCCCCGATGTTTCCGCCGCGATTTGTTGTTTTACGCGGTCGGGGTGTGACATAATGTAAAGCCAAAACCAGGTCACACCAGAGGATTCACAATAAGCAGCGGTTTACACTTTACTCTCCCCTTGAAAGTGAGTTATAACATCTGATGGTCTCTATCTGCTGCTCATAATCAACTGCTGTGCCCTTTCAACTGCTGATATGATCCTAAAGACTGCTGAAGACAAACTCTGTTGCTCTATCTACTGCTGTCTCTTAAGTGCTGCTGAAGACACAAACACTGCTCATTCAAGGACTGATCACCTTTGAAGAAAGCACTGATGTTGTTGATAAGCATCAGTGCTTAGGCTACAACAGTGGAACGTGAAGCAGTTGTTTCCTCATGTTTTGTATTTTTATTACAATCAGTTGTTGGACATCAGTAGTTTGTGTAAGGACAGTAGATATAGTTTGTTAGGCTGTTAGACGTCGCTTTCATGGTGACGTCAGCTGAGATTCCTCAGTGGTTTGGTTTGCCTATAAATGTAACAGTACCCTGTACTGTTACATTCGATTGACTGAGCGAGTTCTTCTCCTCATGTCTAATCCTTTCATCTTGTGTGCAACCAACCTTGGGGCATCAGGCTGAGGGGGAGCTTAGTATGTAAGCATATCTGTAATCTTTTGCTTTGATTTGTAAATCTTTTGACTCTATGGAAAGCAATTGTTTATCATACTATTCTTCCTTTGATTGTGTTTACAAAGTTTGTTTCCATTTCCGCTGCACTTAAACTGTTCATATCTATTTGATTTGTTCAAAACATACAAACAAACACAATCATGAGAGCCTCCGATCCTAACATTTATCTTTTAACAACAAATTGCATAGGGGTTTTGTTATATCACTAAAGCTTTTTATGAACCTCCTATAAAACCCCGCATGTCCCAAAAATGACCGAACACCCTTAACGGTTGTAGGATAAGGCAAAGTGGATATGACTTGCACTTTTGCTCTATCCACCTCAATCCCACGACTTGAGATGACATGCCCCAACACAATCCCCTCTTGAACCATAAAATGGCTCTTTTCCCAACTCAAAACTAGATTTTTCTCAACACATATTTTCAAAACTTTTTCGAGTTGGTCAAGGCATGTATCAAATGATGGCCCAAATATTGAGAAATCATCCATGAAGATTTCCAAAGACTCCCCCACCATATCTGAAAAGATACTCGTCATACACCTTTGGAAGGTGGCGGGGGCATTACAAAGTCCAAAGGGCATTCGCCTAAATGCGAAGGTACTGTATGGACAAGTAAAGGTAGTCTTTGCTTGGTCTTCCGGATGTATGGCAATTTGATTGTAACCTGAATAACCATCCAAAAAACAATAAAATTTTTGTCCGGCCAATTTCTCAACAATTTGGTCAATAAATGGTAAAGGGAAATGATCTTTGGAAGTTGCAGCATTTAACTTCCTATAATCAATACAAATACGCCACCCGGTTACCGGCCGAGTGGCGACCTCCTCACCTGCGTCATTCATGACGACTTGAATACCCGCCTTCTTTGGGACTGTTTGTGTTGGGCTTACCCATTCGCTATCCGAGATTGGGTAAATGATACCCACATCAAGCCGTTTTAATACCTCATTCTTGACCACTTCTCGCATGTTTGGATTTAGTCTCCTTTGTGTGTCGCGAGAAGGACTCATACCATCTTCCGTGATGATCTTGTGCATCACCACCGAGGGACTAATGCCTTTCAAATCAGCAATGGTCCATCCAATCGCCGCCCGATTGGCAAGCAAAACACCCCTCAATTTCTCTTCTTGCTCCTCGGTTAAGTTTGATGCAATGATAACCGGGAGTGTGTTGCCTTCACCTACATAAGCATACTTGAGATGCTTGGGTAGCACTTTCAACTCTAACACCGGAGGTTCTTCCAATGACGGCTTCAACTTTGTATTGATGCTTTCCGGAAGACTTTCGACGTGGTGTGTCCAAGTGGGTCTTCCTTCTTGTGCCGTCATGACCTCCAACTCTTTCATCTCTTCATCCATGCTCCGATCCATCTCCACCTGTGACCTGTCAAACATATAACAATCCTCCATTGTGTTTTCCCCGTTCACGATTGTGTCGCAAAGAGGTACACACGTGTCAACGATGTCCGCCATATAGCATTCATCATCAACTGAAGGATTCATAAGTCCGGAAAAAACATGCAACCTCAACCTCCGGTTTCAAAATGTCATGTCAACCGTTCCCTTTTTGCAATCAATTTGAGCATTTGCGGTTGCTAAGAACGGTCGACCCAAAATCACCGTAGGTTGCTTGGTTGGGTCCTTGGCCACATAATCAAGTACTAAAAAGTCCACCGGATAGTAAAAATCTTCGATTTTTACTATCACATCCGAAACAATTCCACGGGGTAGTTTGGGTGTCAAGTCGGCTAACACCACGGTGGTGTTTGACGGCTTAAGGGGGCCGAACTCGTATTGGTCATACAAACTACCCGGTAAAATGCTCACGCTAGCACCAAGATCTAGAAGTGCCCGGTTGATTTTAAAATCGCCTACTTGAATTGAAATGATAGGCGCACCCGGATCTTGGAGCTTAGGTGGAAGTGCACCCAAAAGGATCGAACTCACATTATTGGTTAAATCTAATTTCTTTGGAAATTTATGAGTTCGCTTTTGAGTACACAAATCTTTCAAATACTTAGCATAAGATGGTACTTGTTTAATTGCATCCAAAAGAGGTAAATTTATTTTTACTTGTTTGAAAATCTCCAACAACTCTTCTTGTTGTGGACCTCTTTTGTTTACAACCTTTTTCATGGGTCCCTTCAATGCTTCGGGATAAGGGGCGGTATTAGCCTCCACATCCTTAGCCTTAGGGACAGGCATGGTCACAACGGGAGTGTTAATATTCTTTTTTAAGTCATTTTTATTTTGACCCGTTTGACCATCCTCTTTTTCATCCTCACTAACATCTTCCACCACCCCTTTAACAAATTGAGGTGGTGGTGTTTTGACACCATTATCCACTACTCGACCACTACGTAAAGTAAGTTTATTAATTGGTACCTCACGTGTGTTCCTTGAGCTTGACCCTTGATGTTTGGGGTTTACCGTGGTGTCACTTGGAAGCTTTCATCCGCTTCCCCTCACTTGAGCCATTTCCTCCGCTAGTTGGGTTACTTGTTTCGCTAACAACTCATGTGCCTTGTCCCGAATCTCATTCCCCTTCTTGGACTCTTGCATCATCGAAAGCATAGCATCCAACTTCGCATTCAAATCATTGCCACCCCCTTGGTTGTTTGACCCGCTTCCATTACCGCCTTGGTTGTTGTAATTTCTTTGATACCCACTTTGATAATTATAATCTCTACCTTGGTAAGCATTCTCTCTACTTAGGTACCCTTGGTTGTAAGGACGTTGATAACCCCCTTGGTTACCACCTTGGCGATTAGGATATGATGACCCGCTTTGATTACCCGGTTGAAAATTCGGGTTCATTTGGTTTGCGGCGTTCCCATATCGGAAGTTGGGATGGTTTCTCAATCCCGGGTGGTAAGTGTTTGAATTCATGTCATTATTTTTTCTATCACCGAACACTTGGTTGACTTCCTCGGTGTACTCACTAGGCCCCGTTGGACATTGATCGGTCCTATGGCCGATTTCTCCACAATCCTCACATACCGCAAATTGGACCGCATTCACCTCCTTCTTTTTCATACGAGCCAATTCCCGCTCTAAGGTAGAAATCCGATCCTTTGAGTCAAGATCGGGAAGCGAACGGGAAATGGGATGCTTCTTTGCTCTATCGGCCGACTCCTTTTCCTTTGAGCGTTTGCTCATCCGCTCAAGAAATTCCCAATCGTCATCTTCATGATTGCTCAAAAGAGTCCCGTTGCTTGTTGACTCGAGGCGGTTCCAAGTAGCATCATCCAACCCCTGTACAAAGCACTTCACCAATTCCCACCTTTCTATTTGGTGATGTGGGCATTTCCGCATTAATTCCTTGAATCGAGTGAATGCTTCATGTAACGGTTCACTCGATAGTTGCCGAAATGACCTTATTTCATCCCGTGCATCATCGGTCTTCGACATTGAATAGTATTCATCTAGGAAGACTTGTTGCATTTCCTCCCATGTTCGGATGCTATTTGCCGGAAGTGTTAGAAACCATTGCTTCGCCTTGTCTTTTAACGAAAATTGGAACAAGCGAAGTTTGACTTCCTCTAATGCAAAGTTGTGCCCACCAATGGTATTACATATGGATGAAAATTCAGCCAAGTGTGTGTACGGCTCATCATTAGACCTCCCATTGAAGTGGGGAAGTATATTGATGTAATGAGGCTTGCAATCAAACATTCTCCTTTCACATACTATAGGAGAGTCATTGTCGGTAACTACCGGTCGAAAACGGTCATTCACTCCCCGTGGAGGTTGTTGATGACGTTGTGGACCGTTAACTTCTTGGTCGACCGGTCTTCGATTATCCCTTCTATCACCTCTTCGATCATCTCTTCGGTTTCCACCTTGGTCACCTACTTGATAACCTCCCCCCACGAAACGAGGAATCCGATTAGGATTACCATTGTTGTTATTGTTGTTGTAAAACCCATCATTTCGGTTTCTTTCGTTTTGTGGTTGGCGATTATTTCCATACCCATCATTCCTCCCCACATAATTGGCATTTTGATAATCAAACTCCTCACCTTCAAATCTTTGATTATTGTAAATATTGCCATGGTTCACGTACCCCCAATCTTCGTCATCATAATAGCTCCCATCATTCGAATGTTCCGTATGAACACTCACATGCTCCGGCGATTGATAACCGGGAACACTAGGTGGTTCGTCATCTGGAATGGCGTTCCTCAATTCGTTGAGATTGAGAAAATGGGCTTCATTCATGGGCATGCCATGAACTTGGTTAGTTCCACGGTTGGTGTGAGCATTTCGGTTGTTTAAGTTGGGTGGTAACGGGTTTTGTGGGTCAAGGTTTTGAAATGGTGGTGTGGGTGGTTGTTGGTCGTTATTGTGGTGTTGAGGTTCCATTTGATTAGGACCAACGGATGGTGTAGATGGTGAATTGGTATTGGGTTGATTAGAAGCAAGTGTTGCCTCTAACCGAGTGGCTAAGTTCCTTCGAACTAAACGCTCAACCTCCGGTTCGAACACTAGTGGTGAGGTTCTACCGGAATTCCTTGTATGCATGCACTACTTGTAAGTGTAACCTGCACAAGTAACACACCCGCGTAGCAAGAAAAATAGAGAAAATAGCAAAAAGAACAAAGCACTTTAAACAGTTAATCACAAAAATTATACAATTATCCAAACACAAAGCGCACGAACTCCCCGGCAACGGCGCCAAAATTTGATCGGATTGTCGCGCTCCAATCAAAGATAATATTTATAAGCCCAAATTACCCTTAACAAATAGCTAGTGGTAGCAAGGGGTCGATCCACGAAGAGTATGTGGTTTGCGAATGGATACTAGAACTAAAATGGTTGTCACAATTTATGAAGCTTGCTAACTTGTTTTTATAATTTTTGATTGTTGAAAAGATGTTGAACCAAATTAACTAAATTGATGAGATACAAAAAATGGTGAAATTAGCCGTCCCCTGATTCGAACCCGGGTCTAGGCTACACCCTTTCGCGCGCCTAACCAACCGAGCTAGGTGCCTAGTTTGTGGAAGTTTCGTTTTGGTTAAATATGAATACTTACTTGGATAACAACACCTAGTTAACAATTGTAATGAATATTTAGTTTCTAACCAATAATAAGTAAAGGAATCACACCCGGTTTCGGTAATTGCTAACTTATGGTTTCTACAAGTTTTAGGCTTCAACTTAAATGCATACAATTAACGGATTTAGTGTACTATGACTTAGGTGCCAGTAACTATCAACGCTTCAATGAACGGACAAGAATGCACTTTGTTATCAAAACATGTAAATCCTAACCAAGACAACGCATATTACACATAACCATTTCATAAAGTCATAACTTTTAACATCGCTCGACAATTTATGAATACGAAACAAATGTAAGCTTATTGTCAAAGGTTTCTAAAATCATACACAAATTGTCACAAATTGAAGCAAGAACAATTCAAAACCATAAGTTAAGCAACTACCTACACCGGGGTGAAACCAAGATGATTAGCCACTCATGGATAAAGAAGCTTGATCACCGTATGAACAAAACACCATGAACATCATCTTGAAGCTTGGAGGATAGAAAATGAAGAGTATTCTTGGTGCAAGATGATAGCTTGAAGAAGATGATGGTGAAAATTGTAAGTACGTAATGGTGAATTTTTGGACTTTCCTGGATATCTTGTGTATGGTCTCTATGAAGGACTTGAGAATTCTTGAGCTTTGGAGCTGATTGATTTCTCCCAAAATTTCTCCAAGTAAATTATATTATCCTCCCATATCCTAAAAACCCGTATTTACTTCAAAAGTCAACTTTTTCAATCATTGAAAAGCATCCAAGAAATAATTGATCCGGAGTGATTTTCTGGTGCTCGTCGCCGACGGCTAGCCTGCCCGTCGCCGACGGGCTCTCCTGGTGTGCTTTTTTCGTTTTTCCATTTTTAGCTTCCGGTTGACCCGTAACACGTTCCGGTGCACCGTTCTTCGACCCGATGACTCGTAAAGCTCCCAAAAAGCTCCTTAATTTTGTCAAACCTACAAAACATATTTTAGATTAAAAGTAGGCCATCCAAAAATAAAACTTACGTAAAATCATCAAGTTACACGATTATGTTCACCGGTTTTCAACCACGCATCAGTGCTCCCCAAGGAGACGAACTAGGTCTAATGAAACCCTTGGCTAGCAATTCATCTAGTTGCGTTCTCAATTCCTTCATCTCTGTTGGTGCCAACCTATAAGGTACCCTTGCTACTGGTGCTGCTCCAGGGATGATGTCAATTCTGAATTCCACTTGCCTATCTAGTGGTAAACCATGTAGTTCTTCAGGAAAAACTTCAGGGTATTCAGAAATGACAGGGATATCCTCAATCTTAGGCTTCGGCTCATCAATAGTCACTTGTGCCATGTAGATGACACATCCCTTCTTCAAACACTTAGAGGCCTTGAGCATAGTCACCTGCTCGGGCGGTCCATACTGGGTATCTCCCTGAATGGTAAGTGATTCACCAGACGGAGCATTGATCACCACTTACTTCTTATTGCAGATAATCTGGGCCTGGTTATGAGATAACCAGTCCATACCCAAAACTATGTTGAAACCGGCCAACTTCAAAGGAAGTAGGGATAAAGGAAAAGAGTGGTTCTTAATGGATAGAAACATCCATCTAATACGGTCGAGGTGGTTTCTAAGGTGCCATCTGCCAATTCCACCTCATACTTCACACTTAGGGTTTTAACAGGCAATTTCAACAATTCACAAAACTTATTATCTACGAAAGACTTATCAGCGCCTGAATCAAAAAGTACTCTTGCATAAACATCATTTATAAGGAAAGTACCTGTGATCACATTGTCGTCCTGCACAGCTTCCTTCTCATCCATCCTGAAGACCCTAGCATTGGTCTTCTTTCCTTCATCAGCTTTCTTTGCATATTTTGGGCAATTGGACTTGATATGCCCTTTTTCGTTGCAACTGTAGCACGTTGCGTCCTTCAACTTTTTGCAATCCAAGGTCTTGTATTCCTTGGACTTGCATATCCCACATGCAAAAGTTCTCGACTGGGTCTACGAGTTTGATTCATATCTGCACTTCCCGAAGTGCTGTTTCTTGCAGACTTTACACTTGGGTTTATCACCAGATTGATGCCCATCCTTCTTAGATCCTGACCCCTTCCTGTGGTCATTGTTTCCCCTGTGCTTCTTATCCGAACGTCGTGAGTTTTCATCCTCACGCTTTCTCTTCTCGGAATCCGTGTTCCTCAGCGATCTCTGTCTGACCGCGTCCAGTGTGAGGGACAAAGATATATCAGCTACAGATCTGAAAGTAGCTGGCCGAGAGGCTTTTACACTTGCCTTTATCTCTGGGGCTAAACCCCCAATAAAACGAGCTATTCTTTTGGGTTCCGGGGTCACCAGATAAGGAACCAACCTTGACATTGTATTAAAGCTCGTAAGGTAAGCTTGGCAATCCAGATTCTTCATCACCAACGATAGGAAATCAGATTCAATCTTTTCTACCTCATGCTGAGGACAGTAGTTCTCCCGGATGAGGGTAACAAATTGTTCCCATGTCATATTGTACAGTGGAATCTTTCCAGTAGCTTGAATCAACGATCTCCACCAGGCTAAGGCCTCACCTTTGAACGATTGAGACACAAACTTCACCACATCCTTCTCAGCGCACCCGCTGATATCAACTACGGTGTCCATCTCATCCAACCATGTCATGCAGTCTATAGCTCCTTTTTCCCCAGTGAAATCCCTGGGTTTGCAAGAAACAAAATACTTGTAGGAGCAACCCTTATCACGGGGGCCTTGATTCAGCACGACCCTTTGAGATGGGACACTTTGTTGATTTGAAGAGTGACGATCGTCATCGTCTTTCTTTGGTTCATCCTTCTTGGAGGGTGGCTTGCTGTGAGCCTCAGAATGAGTCTTAGGCTTGGAATGGGGTACTGATTGGGCTCTGCTCCGAGTACCACTTGTTTCACTATACTGCCTATTCAAGGCCTTTGCAACCGCATTGTCGATTAATGCTTGGAGTTCCGCACCAGTCACATTGAACCTGGTGGCGTCAGGATTCTCCTTTGGCCGACTATTGATTTCATCAGAGTCCGCCATGTATCTTGAACTGTTACATAAGATATCGACATTAATTTATTTGGGAGTTTATTATGGAATTGTCTTTTATGGCAATTCATTAACCATGGTAACACAGGCGATATTTGGTTAATTTGTTAATCATATTTATTTAGGATTTTTTTATTATATTTTATCCTAATTATAAAACAATAACAATTTTATTAGTAGCACAAAAGGCCTAGTCACGAGGACATTTTTAAATTATAAGTCATGATTTCAGAGAATCAAGGCATGAAGGTTTGAACATAGTTCCTTACCTTTTTCAGACAGGGTCGTAGACTGCTACTGTCTTTTGTCTCATACGAGAATGAGCAGGGCCCGTAGGCACTATATTACAAATGGATGGTCAACAAGTGATCATCTTAATTAATGGTTTGAACCCATGATTTATAGATCATTAGGTTAAGTTAGGAATCTTTTGAAGTATCCCCTTATAAGAATGACGTGTGTGATTTTAATGAATCACATCTGCCAGGAGCGTTAACATGTTTTCAGATGTTAACAGGAATTTGAATCTTTTTAACAGGTCTTACCATCTTGGCCACGTCTTTTAATGACATGCAGGCTAGGCTAGACCTTTAAGATTCTTAGTTAATATTTAAATAGACCGATATATTTTAAAAGGAATGATTTTTGATTCGTTTATCTCATGTATAATATAGTTATGCATAAAATTACAAAAATGAAATTTATAAACTTAACATTCCATTTTCTTTAAAAGAGTACACGTTGCCCTAAACGGGACTTTTAAATAGACAAATTACCCACGCAGGGGTTAAACTGAAATTACAAGTCCACGAAGGGACCAATTACAAAAAATAAACTTCATCGCAGGGACTAAAGAGACAAGTCCACGTAGGGACTAAGTACTAAGATGAATGTCCACGCAGGGACTTGATTGAAATAGAAAATACAAAAATAAATGTAGGGATTTAATGATCCCTCTTCTTCTTCCCCTTTAGTAAGCTTGCCAGGCCTTTGAGGAATCCCCGATTGTTCCTGCGTTCTTCCTGAAACTCATGTTCCACCCGACTTAATCTTTGGAGGATTTCCTCCTGTTCTGGTGGGGAAAATCGTGGTGGCTGCGACTGTTGCCGAATCGGAGGTCGTGCAGGCATTTGATACCCATGAGTTGGATATCCTACTCCCCAAGGAGCTCCGTATGGTCCTTCCGGGTGAAGGGCGTTATAATTTTCCGCTACTAAGTACGGGTCAGCTTCAGCATAGTTATAACGAGTGTGATCCGGCTGCTCAAACGGATTGTACGCTGTTGAACCAGTGTATGCAGGAATCGGGTTATCAAAACCCAATGGTGGCGGCTGTGGTGCAACTAGTGCAGAGTTCACCTCTGGAACTGGGTTTGAGGGCCCACCCATCTGTGGGTCTTCATGCAGTGGCGGGTAGTGACTGCCACTGGAGTGATGAGGGGTGCTGAAGTGAAAATCCCCTGCTCGAGCAGATATACGTGCGCCTGTTCTCCTACGCCTTGGCGGTTCCGGAGGTGCTTGATGTACTGGCGGCGGTGGGGGCGGTGGCGTGACTGCCACAAAATGTGGATCCTCGGAGGGATCCTTATGAGGGGGTGTGAAATACCACTCATATTGGTTAAACCTAGCTTGATAACTATCTGGACCAACGTAGGGTGATCCGTGGAAAGATGAACCATCCGAAATTTCGATGGGATGGTTGGGAGTCCCTGATGCAGGCTCGACGGGATCCGTGTCCTCGTCCATGTCCATCGCTTGGTCACCGGAAAAGTGATCCTCCGGTCCCAAAGGGTTAAAACCCACGGGTTCTTGTATGTAGTTTGCCGTGTTAAACCCGCCTTGGAAGACAGGAGTGGGGTCGCCGAAGGAATGATGCGAAAGGGTTCGCTGGAGAGGTATATATGAAGGTTGCGGGTTGTTGGGCTCGCTTTCGGACTGAGGTCCAAGAGAGTGATGATATGGAGGCCTCGAACTATGCGAAGTAGATCGTCTGGCGGGCTCCAGAGGGGTCCTCCAGTCTCCTTGAGGACCAGCACTCCTGGTGGTTGAAAGAGTTCGCCGGAGTGATGGCCCGACTTCGTGATCGTTAGGGGCGCTGATTGGCCCCTTGCCTTTTCCTCCTCTTCTAATTCTTGGCGGCATGGTTAAACCTGTCAATATAAACAAAGTAACGACAAGAATATATATAAAATAAACGACAAATTAAAACAAAACAGAAATTGTCCTATGTTACTTGTCTAGACTAGAAAGTTTAGTAATATGCAATTGTGTCATTGAGATTAAACACAAAAGGCTAGTGTTTAATTCACTCAATGTTGGCTCTGATACCAACCTGTCACACCCCTATATTTCCATGTATGACCGGTGGGCCCGGTGGGGGAGTATCGTGACGTGGTTGGTAACATTACAGTCAAACAACACAATATTTAAATGCACAGCGGAAGCAAATGAAACATATATTTCAACCGAATATAATTGTAATATCAAGTATCACAAACAGTTGAAAATAATCCACAGGTGGATCAAAAATAAATAGGAAACATTGTTCAACAGTTTTGACATCCAAGCTTGCGAGACTTATTGTGGACGCTAGGAGGAAGCCAGCCTAGTTCGCGTAGTATCTGCACTTAATCTTTTTGGGAAAATACGTCAGTTTACACTGGTAAATACAATTAACTGACTCATTTTAAAAATGATTAATAATTGATTTGGATGCACGTGGCACAAACATTTTATAACTTGGGATAATTATTTATACATATAAACTTGTAAAAGAATTACATGTTCCTTATGCGTTCAGTAGCCCGGTTCGTGCCGGGTTAAAGATCAACAGACACACCACATTATTTATTTATGCACTGACGGGTGTACGCCTACACCCCGCGCTTAGGTCGTGGCCATTTTGTAAAATGATGCCAAGGATATTCGGGACATGGTCATTAACCCCCCAAAGGCGTTAAGCAAACAAAACATATTTTTAAACGGGTCATCTCGATAATACCTAACCACCAATCGATTAGGGTCGAATGCCCGACCAAGCGTTATTTTATATACCGTACCCCAAGCCCGTATAATGGAAAATAATTTAAAGTATTTACCTTTGCAAAGTAATAATCACAATAAGCAAGTGCGTGTAGCTTTTACCGGGTCTCCTATTCTGGAACGAAGGTTTATAACAACCTATTAGAATCCTAACGGGTCTTTAATTAAGCCTAAACTTAGACCGGTTAGTTTTGAAGAAAGATACGGTTCGAACGCGTGATTAAGCGAAGACCGGAATAGAATGTGATTTAGACCCGAAAAGTTTGAAGACTTGTATAATATGGGAAATCTAAACACCTTCGGGATTTTGAGATAAAAACGATAAGGTTTGACCCGTTTCGGCTAATTTATGTAAACTAGTTACATAAACCGAACGCGCCATAAGCGTAACGGGTAACCATGAGATTCATTTACAGGTTTCCTAAGTTAATATGCCTTAATTAGGTTGTGATATCAGTAGGATACATTCCATTATGCCCAAAACGAGTTTAATCTAAATTTAAGCCCCGTAGGGGTATTTTGGTCATTTTAAAGATTATAAAAGGGATTATTTAAGTTTCTGAGATTTGGGTCTGAATACATCAGTAAAATAACTTATTTTAATAGGTCATATCAGTTGTGATAAGTCTTATATGACAAAAATGGTTTTAAACATAAACTAGGTGTTTAATACGCGTAAAAAGCCGTTTTAAGCGATTTTCGGGTTATACAGGAAATCTGAGTTTTCTAAACAGGTTATAGGGTTCAAAATACTTCATTTATTAAATAAAATCAGTAGCAATTGGATTGGCGTCAAAATACTATGTAGAACTCATTTTATAACCAAAAAGGGTATAATCGGTATTTACCGAATCAACGTCATAACCTTAGGTTATGAGCAGGTTAAAAATAATTAAAAATCTTTAAAATCCCAAAATATTACATTACATCAGTGGGTAAAAGGTTTGGTGTCAAAAATTGGGTTTAGATAGGCTTTATGCTAATGACGCCGTTTAATTACTAAAAGGCGTTCTAATTACGCTAATGAGCATAACTCCTAATCTAGACCTCCAACTGATGTGAAAATTTAGGGACATGTTTATAAATCAGTAACAAAGATTATTGTCCTTTCATATTTCCAAAATTCTCGTTTTATGGTCAAAAGGGCATTATGGTCAAAGTTAGGCATTTAATGGAAACGTGTAAACGAATCGAGCAATCAACGAACCAAACACAGAGGGTTATACCAACAAATAACTTGGCCCTAATGAAGCTCTAAGGCATTTCCAAACTCTACTAAAACGGGTCAGAACTGAAGTCAAAGCAAAAGTCAAAGTTTTGCGACTTTCGGTTCCGAACCGGGTCTAAACAGAAAATTGTCTAGTCGAACATGCTTAGACATGTTCTTACACTTATTACTGAGTTATATGAGTGGTAAAATAGGTTACATGCCTTCTACATTGTTAATTAGGCGTTAATTCGAAGATTAGCATTCTGTTGACTTTTTCTAACCAACTTTGACCCGACAAATGGTCTAGTTAGAGTGGGAATCAGATGGTGCCCTTCTAAGGGTTTATTACCCACATAAATACCAACTTATAACTACCTTCAATTCGACTAATCACTGGACCATTAATGATTAATCGCTAAGTCAAACGTTAATTAATACAGTTTGACTTTTAAGCTAATAACTAAGTAAAACTCAATTAGGATAGGTTAAGCATACTTACAGAAGTCCTATGCACGATTAGGGATGCTTAGGGTCTGCTCTTGAACTCCCAAAAGCTCCAGAAATGCAGATGGAATGAATGCAAGAATGTTGCAAACATTGTGGCTTTATATAGTGTTCTTGATCCATTTTGATGATGACAACTAAGTCTAAGGGGTGATCCAGATCAATAACAAGTGCCCCTAAGTCTAAAAATCAGTAGGGGCGCGCATGGAAGTGGAAAATATCTTGTTAAGTCGGTTAAACATTCATAACAGACAACTGTCAATAATCTGGTCGTTGTGCATGCCTTACGGACCGTAAGGCTTGAGGCTTACGGTCCGTAAGCCTTTTCCAGAGGACAAAAACTCTTGCCCTTTCAATGCTTCGAATAGGTAACATGGTTATTACGAATTTTGGGCTTCTCTTTTTCAGAATGGGGCCTCATGAACATGCCTTGTACAGTTTAGATCACTTTTAATGATGTACAATTGTCTTGGACTTTATCGAAAAGCCATGAACGAAGGGTTGTCGTGCATTTCTTCGTAGAATTTCACTTTTGCAAATAAGAGTCAATTATTGTTAGTATTTACCGGATCTGAGTGTATTAGATGTTTATAATATATATTAGGGTCTTGGGATTTATAATGAGGTCGTTCAGAGGTATAAATTAACATGTCGACACGTTTAAAATCCTGCCATACATCTTTAACTAGATCCGAGTTTATAGTACTTTTTGTCTTACATGACACGTGTCGTTATTTCATTTGACGCAAAATTTCAAGGTGTTACAGTACCATGGATGTTAATTGATATAACTTGGAAACAAATGTAATTGCGAGATCGCCCTCAATACTGTACAATGGTTTTTGTTTTAACTTGATTAAACTGGGATTCACTCACCAGTATTTCCCACTGATAAATGTTTTTAAAACGCGTTTCAGGTAACAAATTGTGAAAGGCAAATAGAAGCCAGCTGGACAGCACTGAAGGCTTGGAAAAGTGGCAATAAAGTTACCTAGAATAAAATAGATGTTTTTATTAAATAAAATAGGATTTATTCCTATGAAAACGTGTGTACTGCGAACTTGGGTTTATCCCATATGTTTAATATTATGAAAATGTGGTATTTTACTCTGATCAAAGATTTCCTAACTACGGTCCTGATGAAAAATTCCGCTGCCAAATTAGACAATACGCGATACCACCGAAATTGGCTCGCGGCCGCCCGTTCCCGGGGATTTGGGATCGGGGGTTGCGACAGAAGGTGGTATCAGAGCTAAGCCACTGATTCAGCCACAAAAGTGTTCTGCTGACATCAAAATTCAATTTGTTAGGAAATAAATTACAGGAATACGTGCATAATTGTATTTTATTGCTATGTGTTATTTGACTATTTGTTAGTTTACAGTATGAGCGACCAAGGACCATCTGACGCGTACTTTCAATTGCCTGGTTCGCCTAGAAGCGAAGGCACCTCCTCTTCTAAGCCTGCCCTCTCAGGGTACTCTGCTGATACGGAAGAAGGAATATTCGTGTTTAAGGCTCAGTCCGAGGAGCCATTCCCTCAGAAAAAGAGAGGATGGTTCAGTCGAGGGGCACATGAGCGTAGGAAGCGTATGAAAAAGTTACAAGACCAGAGAGTACTAGCCGCAACCAAAAGAGAAATCGATGCCTATGCCCAGGATATGATTAATAGGGGTATTACCAATATCCACATCCTAGCAACCACTGCAGCTGACCCTAATCTGGAGCAAATGATAGCACCCCAACCACAACCACCAATTCCTGACCAACCCATGGAAATAGAAAACCCTGAAAATCAAGTAGAAATGCATGATTTCAATCCAGAAGAAATACCTAGGGTACCTGCACCAAACCCCTTAGACCCAAATTACGACCCCTGGTGGGATGACGTTAGGGACTATGTGCAACGCTACCCGATGCATGAAGACATGCCCATGCCAAACATAGGAACCTACCCAGGTTTGGATCCTTTAGATCCCTATTACCACGATGTATTCATTCGGGAGATTTTGGAAAATCCTTACCAATTCCAGGCACCTACACCCCCATATCAAGAAGCAACACCCTAGATTCCGAACCCAGTCCTAGAACCTGCACCCCCAATGAGTGCAGAAAACGTACAAGAACTTAGGACATTTGGTGAGGAAATTTTAGAGAGTAGTGAACGAATGAGACAGGTGGGAGAGCGACTCGTCTGGAAGTATAACGAGCGCAATATGGATTTTTGGATGAATCCATATCCATGAATGTGATGGTGGAGACGGTAGTAATAGTAATAATAATAAAGTAATATGATATGTGTGTATGTGTATGAAAAAAAAAACTACAGATGCCTATTACTAGTAGTGTAACTTTAAATTTCAGTCGGTATTGTAATTTTTAATTTCAGTACTGGTGTGTAATAGATGCATAGTATATGAATAGAGTAAGTCGCAATGATCGACGCTTTTGACCAAAATGCGTGTCATGTGATTGACTATATTAAATATTATTTTGTGATATTAATACGTGGTAAATGTTTAAAATTCAGATGGCCGACGAAGGAAATCAAGAAAATCTGAATAACGATAACCAGAGTAACATTAACTTGGTTAATGAGAATCCGAGCATCAATAACAATGGAAATCAAATGGATAATAGTGCTATCCAACACATAGTGGCACAAGAAATTATAGATGTAATGCCATTTATTCTTCAAACTGTTAAGGATGCTGATAATAAAAGTAAACATAGCAGTAAGCGACCAACTGAACAAGAAAACAGGGTAATAATGGACCTGTACTTCAAGTGCCCATTCCCAAAAGAAGAAGAACCATTCCTTATGGTTGTTCTTACAAAGAATTCTGGTCCTGCAAACCAATAGAATTCTCGGGCAATGAAGGACCCATTGCAGCTCTACGCTGGATAGAAAAGACTGAGGCTGTTTTAAAAATAAGCAAGTGTGCTGAAGAAGACAAAATAATGTTTGCTTCTAATCTATTTAAGAACTCGGCCTTAGAATGGTGGAATACTATTCTCCAGTCTAGAGGAAGTGATAAGATTTATAACATGGAATGGGAAGAATTTAAAAATATGGTAGAAAGGAAATTCTGCCCTCCCAATGAAAAGGAACAGATAGCAAATAAGTTTCTGAACTTAAGAATGACCGGGGTAGATAGTAAGGGTTATACTACCACATTCTTTGAATATGCTAGAATAGTACTAACCCTTGCATCACCTGAACCGGTATTAATCTCCCGTTACATCTGGGGATTAATTGGAGAGATTAGACATATAGTCAAGGCAGCTAGACCCCAAACCATAGAAGAAGCTGTAGAATTAACAAACACCTTGACATATGAGTTAATCCGTACTAGAGAAGAAGACCAGAGGAGAAACCTAACTCAAAGGCTTACCCAAGAATTCCATTATGGAAATTCCAACCATAGGAATATGGGTTCTACCTCTGCACCATTCTACAAAGTCTGCAAGAAAAAGCATTCGGGAAAATGCTTCACCCACTGTAATTTCTGTAAGTTGCCAAGACACAAAGAAGAAGATTGAAGGAGAAAATCCAATAATGGACTGTGCTTCAACTGTGGAGAAAAAGGTCACATCAAGCCAAACTGTCCGAAACTGGCTCCAGCTGCGAACAACAGGAACACTAAAAATGCTAGAACATTCGTTCTAACTGCAGATGAAGCCAAGATGATTCCGGACGTTATAGCCGGTACATTTTTGCTAAAGTATTATTTGACTCTGGTGCAAACCAAAGTTTTATTAATACTTCGTTTTGCAAACTTCTCAATCAACCATTAACTAAACTCTCACAAGAATGTCTAATCAAGATAGCAAATGGAGAAACGGTTATGATTTCTGAAATCTTGCAGGGAGCAAGAATAGAATTTTTAAACCAAAAGTATATTGCAAATCTTTACCCAATGGATCTGGCAGGATTTGATATCGTATTAGGAATGGATTGGTTAATAGCCAATAAAGCTAATATTTTATGTGATCAAAAGTCAATTCAAGTCAATTCAAGTCAATTCACCAAAAGGTGAAAAGATCACAATTAAAGGAGATAAACCATCTAGATCCACTAAATTCATCTCTGTGATGAAAACTGCAAGCTATATAAGAAAAGGAACTATAGTGTATTTGATTTCTATAATCACTAACACTAAAGGGAAAGAATTAAAAGACATTCCAGTAGTGTCCCAGTTTTCAGATGTATTTCCGGAAGAATTACCAGGACTACCCCCAGACAGAAAAGTTGAATTCAGAATGGATCTACTACCAGGAACAGCACCGATTGCCAAAGCACCTTGCCGTTTGGCACCCACCGAAATGCAAGAATTAAAGAAACAGTTTGTAACACCCATTCTTATAATTCAGGGTTTAACGTATCATTTATAAAAAAACAATCATGTAATTAAGATTACATATGCATTGGAAATTACGGGTTTATTAAAACTTTTTACAATTTAAAAGTATACAACATATCATGTGTACGTTCGTCGTTTAACATACAACGATACAAAGTGCGGAAGCTTATTTCTTGATCGTGTTCGGTTCTTCGTTGTGCTTGATCGTCCTCCGGTGCTAAAATTATACCTGAAACTCATTAAACATGAGTTGGATTAGTCATACGTAACTTAAAACGTATTTAAACGAGTCCGGGAAGCGAAACTGATTAAAATAAAAAAATTTCGCCAAAACAGGGCTTTTCGCGCCACGCTAACGAACCCAGATGCTCCCTCGCGCCACGTGTGGGAGGCTGTTTTCCAGCAGATCTGCAGCTCAGTTCAGCTATGCCAGTTTTTACGGAAACGGCCATACCTTCTTCGTTATTGATCCGTTTTACCCGATTATTTTTCCTATGCGTCCGTAATTTAATTCTCCATCTTATGGAGTTAAAATCCAACATCCAACATAATAAATTTTGGGACTTCTAAGCCTTCGACTCGTTGCCTTTTTACCGAATTTTAACCCGTTTATACATTTTATCAAACAAACATATTTGTTTGACCCCCATTTCTCATGAACCCTTTAATTCCAATATTACCTATCATATTAGGTTCCAATTACGGATTTCTACGCATTATTGACCCGATTTTACTTATAATCTTATTTTGACCCGTTAAGGGTATTTATGTCCTTTTAGGCATAAATCTCGCTCATTCATTTTTAACATCAAATTTTCACATTAGTTCTCAAATGGTCTTCCACCACAATTATATTTGTGGTGGATTTGCTATAGTAAACTATTTATGTCGCGTTTTGCTTCTCGGTTTGTCGTTTTACGAAAAAGACCTATTTCTAGGCAATTGACCCACAAGGTTTATGCCTATCACCATGATGCTTATCTAAGTATTACATGATTATAATACGTGATTCCCAAACCACCCATAAGGTCCGTTTACCCGATTTACCCATCAAAGGCATATTTATCAACATTAGTCCCTCATTTACAACGAAGGACTTTCACTACAATTATAATCACAATCGCACATTTAAAATATAATCTCATTGATGCGTACCTGGTTCTGGTCAACTAATAGACCCGATTTATACCCCGCTTTTATTATCACATATTCTATGGACGCAATTAACCATATCGCTAAATCGCTCCTGTTAACACAAGACTTGACAACCACATTAGTCGATATTGTCAAATGGCGTTATCACCACCATTCGACCCGTTTGGACTATATGCCCAACATTATCTACTTAATAAAAAACATCGTTTTTGATTTCAAATTCATACATCCATCCCATCCCGGATTTTATGACCATACCCTTTTTCTTTTACGCTCTTTTCTTACAAATTCAACCCATTTCGGCTTAAGCCATGGGTATCCTTTTAACCTTAATTTACATTAGTCGACACTTGACAAATTTCCATATTTCCAATATTATCATTATCATGTTTACGACGTATCGAATAAACGGGTATTCTACATAAGTGTGTAACTTACACTTACCTCGCATCCATGCCACGTTTTTCTTTCCATACTTGCTCCGTTTGACCCGCTCCCTCCTCCAAGCTTTCACCTAGCTTGTTACGCGTCAAACTATTGTCAATCATTTACAAGGCGGTTAAATTAGTCATTAACAATCACGACCATTCCACCTCACTTATTTTCTATGTCTAATTATCATTCATCACATCGTAGGTCAGTTTGACTTTTTAAAAGTCAAATGCCCATTAGTATACTAATTGTATATTCGAGTTCATCAACTAGTTTTAGCATTCTTTAATTACCCGGTAGGAGTTATTTTTAGACCACCGTTTTAACCAAAGTTCTAACCACGTTTATCACATTTTAATCACTTTAGTTAGTTCAAGCGATTATCAAGACTAATTTATTCATTCATTTCACAAGAACTATGGGTTCTCATCTTTAAGTGAGACCCGTTCATCATATCACTAGCATTCATCATGACATCTTATATAATCAAGTTCTTCATATGAACTAGTAGGTACCCAATTTCACTTAGGCATTACATCGAACACCTTATGAGCATGAAATTTTACTACTAGAAATCAAGCTCAATACTTGTCATTTAGCCATGGTTAATATCAACTAAGCATGTTTACATAAATTTTCACATTAACACAATCTGAATTTACTTCCTAGAACTCAAATTACACTAGAACAACAATTAAAATTCTAGTGTTTAACATGTTCCTACAACACCCACTTATCACTTCAATGGTGATTGTGAATTCACAAGAAATAAGCATGATTTCAACATGTGATTGACTAGGGTTTTACTCCTAGACATTATATCATTCCTATCTCATCATAAAACAAACATGCAACCATGAATTTCAGATTTTCCCAATTTCATGAGAATTTCGAGTTAAGAGTTTTCATCAAATTTTACATACCTTGTAATCCTCTTGTGATGAGGATCAGTAATCTATGCTCGATTGATGTTTTTGATCAGATTTGGACCTTCAATTTTGTTGATTTGTTGAAGTTAGGGTTTGAGCTCCCATGGAGCTTCTCTGGTCGCGTACGTACACACATATGTGTGTGTTTTTTTTTTTTTTTTTATATAAGTGTTTTAATAAAACACTTTTCTAGTTGCCCATGTTTAGTCCCTCGAGTTTAGAGATTCATAAATAAAACTATAACTCATAGTTCATTGTTTAATTACCCATTACTAACTAGGTTAATTTTACCTAGTTAACTTAGTGGGTTTCGGGAGTTAAAAACCCGTTTTATTTTAAGTCCCGTTGACTCGGGCTCTTATAAACTAGATTCCTTAATTCTTTGATTCGCTCGTATTTAATTATTAGGATTTCTTATTTAAATCCAATTATTTAACAGGTTATTTTTACTGCTAACGGTACTTTACCCGTCTTTTAGCATTAACAGAGTTTGATTACCAAACCCGTTTTCGGGGTGTTACACAGTTAGATGAATTATCAGAGAAGGGATTCATACAACCAATCTCATCGCCGTGGGGAGCACCGATTTTATTCGTTAAAAAGAAGGACGGATCAATGCGTATGTGCATTGACTACCGTGAATTGAACAAGGTCATAATTAAGAACCGGTACCCGTTACCAAGAATCGATGATCTGTTCGATCAACTTCAAGGAGCTCGATTTTTCTCTAAAATCGATTTAAGGTCAGGATACCATCAATTAAAGGTACAGGAAGAGGACATTCCTAAAACCGCATTCAGAACAAGGTATGGTCATTATGAATTTACTGTCATGCCATTTGGTTTAACCAATGCCCCAGCTGCATTTATGGACATGATGAACCGAATATGTAAGCCATATTTGGATAAATTCATAATTGTTTTTATTGATGATATTCTCATCTATTCTAAAAGTAAAGAGGAACATGCAAAGCATTTGCACGCACTTTTAAGTTTATTAAGAAAGAAAAAGCTTTATGCTAAATTTTCAAAGTGCGAATTTTGGTTAGAGCAAGTACAGTTTCTTGGACACTTAGTCAATCATGAAGGAATTCATGTGGATCCAACAAAGATCGAGGTGATTACCAAATGGAAAACCCCTGAGTCACCAACCAAGGTTAGAAGTTTCTTAGGATTAGCCAGTTATTATAGAAGATTTATTCGAGATTTTTCTAGAATAGCCATTCCTTTAACTAAGTTAACCTGTAAATCCATTAAGTTTGAATGGGGACCAAAGCAAGAAGAAGCCTTTAGAATTCTTAAGCATAGATTAACCCATGCACCCATATTAGCGTTACCAGAAGGAACTGAAGATTTTGTAGTATATTGTGACGCTTCTAAGTTAGGTTATGGATGTGTGTTGATGCAACGCCAAAAGGTTATAGCTTACGCATCTAGACAACTTAAGAATCATGAAGAAAATTATTCAACCCATGACTTGGAATTAGGAGCTATAATTTTTGCCCTTAAAATTTGGAGACATTATCTTTATGGTAGTAAGTTTACCATATTCACAGATCATAAGAGTTTAAGGTATGTTTTCGGGCAAAAGGAATTGAATATGAGACAAAGACGCTGTATGGAGATGCTTAGTGATTATGATTGTAATATCCAGTATCATGAAGGAAAAGCAAATGTAGTGGCAGATGCTTTAAGCCGAAAGTATCACGAAAAGCCAAAAAGGGTACGTTCTCTTAAATTAAATCTACAAGTAGATTTAAATGAGCAAATTAGAAAAGCACAAGAATCAGTAATCAAGGATGATACTGAAAAATTAAAAGGTATGATTAAGGAATTAGAACAAGAAACAGACAGAATTTGGAGATTCCATAAAAAGAAAATGTGGATACCTAAATTAGGAAACCTGCGCCATCGTATATTAGAAGAAGCCCATAAGTCCAAATATACGATGCATCCAGGAAATGATAAAATGTACCAGGATTTAAGAAAGAATTTCTGGTGGATAGGAATGAAAAAGGAAATAGCAACCTATGTTTCTAAATGTTTAACCTGTTCACAAGTTAAGGCTGAACATCAGAAACCCTCAGGTTTATTACAACAGTTAGAAATGCCAGTGTGGAAATGGGAATTGATAACAATGGATTTTGTTACCAAATTACCTAAAACAAGGAAAGGTAATGATACAATCTGGGTGATTGTAGATAGGCTAACCAAGTCAGCTCATTTCCTACCAATGAAAGAAACTTTCAGTATGGAACAGTTAGCTAAATTATATGTAAATGAAATCGTTTCATTACATGGAGTACCTTTATCAATTGTTTCTGATAGAGATAGTCGCTTTACCTCTCATTTTTTGTCAAGTTTCCAAAAAGCGAAAGGACAATTCAGACAATGGAAGACATGCTTAGAGCTTGTGTAATCGATTTCGGAGGTAATTGGGACGATCACTTACCTTTAATAGAATTTTCTTATAATAATAGTTATCACACAAGTATCAATCCTGCACCATTCGAAGCACTTTATGGACGAAAGTGCCGAACCCCAGTCTGTTGGGCAGAAATTGGGGAAAAACAACTATCTGGACCTGAGATAGTACAAGAAACAACTGACAAGATTATTCAAGTCATGGAACGACTGAAAGCAGCACGTGATCGACAGAAGAGCTATGTTAATAACCGACGCAAACCATTGGAATTTCAAGTAAGAGATAAAGTATTGTTAAAAGTCTCTCCTTGGAAAGGAGTGGTAAGATTCATCAAACGAAGAAAGCTAAGTCCCAGGTATGTTGGACCTTTTGAGATTATTAGGAGAATAGGACATGTAGCCTATCAGCTACAACTGCCAGAGGAAATGGCAGGAATACATGATGTATTTCATGTATCTAATCTCAAGAATTGTCTAGCCGATGAATCACTGGTAATACCTCTTAAGGATATAGAGGTAAATGAACAACTCAATTTTGTAGAAAGGCCTCTACAGATTGAAGACAGGAAAGTCAAAAACCTTTAACACAAGAGACTAGTTCTGGTCAAAGTGAAGTGGGACTCCAAAAGAGGACCTGAGTATACATGGGAGCTTGAATCAGAAATGCAAAAGAAATATCCACACCTATTCCAGTAGATCTCGAGGACGAGCTCTAAAACAAGGTGGGGAGGATATAACAACCCTAAAGAAAACCGACACCCTCATAAATTTTCCGACACCGTGATATATTTAAAATATCCCAATATGTCCTAAATTACACCCCATACGTGAAAACGGACCCCGAATACCCTAAATATTAGTAAAAGTAATTAAAAATCAAGTTTTTGGGGTTTAGGCGGGCCGCATAAGCCACCCCTTAAGCTTACGTGGGCCGCGACAACTTAAAACCTGGCGAAACCCTGGGCCGCCACGTGGCCCAACACACGGAAACCCTATACGCTGACCCAGACAAGCTAGGCCGTTGACAAACTTTGACGCGGGCCGCGTAGAACCCGAACTTAGGCCCTATATAAAGGAGGCATCGGCCTTCAGTCGAGAATCGTTCAAATTTTCTTTCTTTCTCTCAAAATTAAAGTGTAGGCATTATACTCGGGCCTAATACCCCCCCTAAATAGCGAAGTTCTGCTCCGTTGTAAGTATTATAACCCCTGGATACGTATTAGATAATCTGCCCGATTGATCTAGGGTTCCGTAACGGCTTTCGTGGTTCTGCCCGACGTAGTCGTTGGAATGCCATCTCGGGGAGGGTATTACTAATGTTAAAATGGGTTATTATACTAACACGTGTGCATTTGTGTAAATTATAGATTGTCACCAGGAAACCCTAAACGATAATCTAAGACAACAATGTGAGTTGATCCGCTTTTTGTAAACCTTTTGTTAACTGTTTTTACAAAACCTCATACAATTAAATGTATATTAAGAAGTTATTGAGTATTTGTAAGAATACAATTATCATGAGTATGTTGGGGTTTTGTATACAAAATTTGTTACCACCTGGTCAAGGAGTAACATTTCCACAAGTCGGGTTTGACAGTACCATGGATGTTAATTGATATAACTTGGAAACAAATGTAATTGCGAGATCGCCCTCAATACTGTACAATGGTTTTTGTTTAAACTTGATTAAACTGGGATTCACTCACTAGTATTTACCACTGACAAATGTTTTTAAAACGCGTTTCAGGTAACAAATTTTGAAAGCCAAATAGAAGCCAGCTGAACAGCACTGAAGGCTTGGAAAAGTGGCAATAAAGTTACCTAAATAAAATAGATGTTTTTATTAAATAAAATAGGATTTATTCCTATGAAAACGTGTGTACTGCGAACTTGGGTTTATCCCATATGTTTAATATTATGAAAATGTGGTATTTTACTCTGATCAAAGATTTCCTAACTACGGTCCTGATGAAAAATTCCGCTGCCAAATTAGACAATACGCGATACCACCGAAATTGACTCACGGCCGCCCGTTCCCGGGGATTTGGGATCGGGGGTTGCGACAGATGTGATCGTCGGTACGTTTTTAGTTAGTGATATTTTTGCTACGGTATTATTTGACTCTGGTGCAAACCAAAGTTTTATTAATACTTCATTTTGCAAACTTCTCAATCAACCATTAACTAAACTCCCACAAGAATGTCTAGTAGAGACAGCAAATGGGGAAACCATTAAGATTTCTGAAATCTTGCAGGGAGTAAGAATAGAATTTTTAAATCAAAAGTTTGTTGCAAACCTTTACCCAATGAATCTGGCAGGATTTGATGTTGTGTTAGGAATGGATTGGTTAATAGCAAATAAAGCCAGTATTTTATATGATCAAAAGTCAATCCAAGTAAATTCACCCAGAGGTGAAAATATCACAATTAAAGGAGATAAGCCGTCTAGATCCACAAAATTCATCTCTGTGATGAAAACAGCAAGTTATATAAGAAAAGGATCTTTAGTGTATTTGATTTCCATAATCACTAACACTAAAGGAAAAGAAATAAAAGATATTCCAGTATTATCCCAATTTTCAGATGTATTTCCAGAAGAGTTACAAGGACTACCTCCAGACAGGGAAGTTGAATTCAGAATCCATCTGCTACCAGGAACAGCACCAATTGCCAAAGAACCTTATCGTTTGGCACCTGCCAAAATACAGGAACTGAAGAAACAGTTAGACGAATTATTGGAGAAGGGATTCATACAGCCAAGTTCATCGCCATGGGGAGCGCCGATCTTATTCGTTAAAAAGAAAGACGGATCAATGCGTATGTGCATTGACTACCATGAATTGAACAAAGTAACGATTAAGAATCAGTATCCATTACCAAGGATCGATGATCTATTCGATTAATTGCAAGGAGCTCAATTTTTCTCTAAGATCGATTTACGGTCAGGATATCATCAATTAAAGGTACAGGAAGAGGACATTCCTAATACCGCTTTTAGAACAAGGTATGGCCATTATGAATTTACTGTCATGCCATTTAGTTTAACCAATGCCCCAGCTGCATTCATGGACATGATGAACCGAATATGTAAGCCATATTTGGATAAATTCATAATTGTCTTTATAGATGATATTCTCATTTACTCTAAGAATAAAGAGGAACATGCAAAGCATTTACATGCACTTATAAGTTTATTGAGAAAAGAAAAGCTTTATGCTAAGTTTTCAAAGTGTGAGTTTTGGTTAGAACAGGTACAGTTTCTTGGACATCTAGTTAATCATGAAGGAATTCATGTAGACCCCACAAAAATCGAGGCGATTATCAAGTGGAAAACCCCTGAATCACCAACCGATGTTAGAAGTTTCTTAGGATTGGCCGGTTATTACAGAAGATTTATTCAAGATTTTTCTAGAATAGCCATTCCCTTAACTAAGCTAACCTGTAAATCTGTTAAGTTTGAATGGGGACCAAAACAAGAAGAAGCCTTTAGAATTCTTAAGCAAAGACTAACCAATGCACCCATACTAGCGTTACCAGAAGGAACTGAAGACTTTGTAGTCTATTGTGACGCTTCTAAGTTAGGCTATGGATGTGTGTTAATGCAACGTCAAAAGGTTATGGATTACGCCTCCAGACAACTTAAGAATCATGAAGAGAACTATTCAACCCATGATCTAGAATTATGAGCTATAATTTTTTCCCTTAAAATTTGGAGACATTACCTTTACGGTAGTACGTTTACCATTTTCACTGACCATAAGAGTTTAGGGTATGTTTTCGGGCAAATGGAGTTGAATATGAGACAAAGACGCTGGATGGAGATTCTTAGTGACTATGATTGTAATATCCAGTACCATGCAGGAAAGGCAAATGTAGTAGCTGATGCTTTAAGTCGAAAGTATCATGAAGAACCAAAAAGAGTACTTTCACTTAAACTAAATCTGCAAGTAGATTTAAGTGAACAAATTAGAAAGGCACAAGAATCAGTAATCAAGGAAGATACTGAAAAATTGAAAGGAATGATTAAAGAATTAGAACAAGGAACGGATGGAATTTGGAGATTCCATAAGAAAAGAATGTGGATACATAAATTAGGAAACTTACTCCACCGTATATTAGAAGAAGTCCATAAATCTAAGTATACGATGCATCCTGGAAGTGATAAGATGTATCAAGACTCAAGAAAAAAAATTTGGTGCATAGGAATGAAAAAGGATATAGCATCTTATGTTTCTAAGTGTTTAACTTGTTTACAAGTTAAAGCTGAACATCAGAAACCTTCAGGGTTATTGCAGCAGTTAGAAATGCCAGTCTGGAAATGGGAATTGATAACAATGGATTTTGTTACCAAATTACCCAAAACAAGAAAAGGTAATGATACAATCTGGGTGATTGTAGACAGGCTAACTAAGTCGGCTCATTTTCTACCAATGAAGGAAACCTTCAGTATGGAACAATTAGCTAAGTTGTATGTAAATGAAATAATTTCATTACATGGAATTCCTCTATCAATTGTTTCTGACAGAGATAGTCGTTTTACCTCTCATTTTTGGACAAGTTTCTAAAAAGCAATGGGAACCAAGTAGAATCTAAGCACCGCTTATCATCCTCAAACGGACGGATAAAGTGAAAGGACAATTCAGACAATGGAGGATATGCTTAGAGCTTGTGTAATTGATTTCGGAGCTAATTGGGACGATCACTTAACATTGATAGAATTTTCTTATAATAACCGTTATCACACAAGTATCAATGTTGCACCATTCGAAGCACTTTATGGATGAAAGTGTCGAACACCAGTCTGTTGGGCTGAAATTGGAGAAAAGCAACTATCTGGACCTGAGATAGTACAAGAAACAACAGACAAGATCATCCAAGTTAAGGAACGATTGAAAGCAGCACGTGATCGACAAAAGAGTTAAGCTGATAACAGACGCAAGTCGTTGGAATTTCAAGTAGGAGATAAAGTGTTGTTAAAAGTCTCTCCTTGGAAAGGAGTGGTAAGATTCATCAAAAGGGGAAAACTAAGCCCCAGATATGTTGGACTTTTTGAGATTATTAGAAGAATAGGATCTGTAGCCCATCAGCTATAACTACCAGAGGAAATGGCAGGAATACATGATGTATTTCATGTATCTAATATCAAGAAATGCTTAGCTAATGAGTCACCGATGGTACCTCTTAAAGATATAGAGGTAAATAAGCAGTTAAAATTTGTAGAGAAGCCTCTACAGATTGAAGACAGGAAAGTTAAGAACCTCAAGCACAAGAGATTAGTTCTGGTCAAAGTGAAATAGGACTCTAAAAGAGGACCGGAATACACATGGGAGCTTGAATCAGAAATGCAAAGGATGTATCCACACTTGTTCCAGTAGATCTCGAGGACGAGCTCTAAAACAAGGTGGGGAGGATATAACAACCCTACTGAATATTTTTGACACCCTAATATATTTTAGAGTACCCCAATATGTCTTAAAACATACCCCGTATGAGAAAACCGGGCCCCGAATACATCATATAATTAAAAAATAAAATAAAAATCAAGTTTTAACATCGCTCGCGGGCCGCGAAGGCTAAGCCTTCGGCTTACGTGGGCCGCGACAGATGGAGGATCAGGCTGCACCCGGTGGTGCCATGTGTTGTACAAGTGTCGAACCTATAGTGGTGACCAGGCCAAGCTAGGCCCTACTACCCCTACTACGCGGGCAGCGTAGCCCTTAGCTACGTCCTTCGCGGGCCGCGAGGGAAGTCGAAAGGTCGCCTATAAATTGAGGCCTCCAGCCTCAGTTTCAATTCGTTCATCTCTCAATCTCTCTCTTTCAATATTCTGAATAACAAAGATAATTTTCGGGCATAATACCCCCCCTAAATGACAAAGTTCTGCCTCGTTGTAAGTATCACAACCCCCGATTACGTATTAGATACGCTGCCCGATTGATCCAGGGTTCCGTAAAGGCTGTCGTGGTTCTGCCCGACGTAGTCTTTGGAATGCCGTCTCGGGGTGGGTATTACTAATGTAAATATTGGGTTATTATACTAACGCGTGTGCATTTGTGTATTTAATAGATAATCACCAGGAAATCCTAAAGGAAAATCTAAAATAGCAATGTGAGTAATCTCCTTTTTGCAAACTGTTTTTACAAAACCTCATATGATTAACATTATATTAAACAGTGATAGAATATTTGTATTCTACAATTATCGTCGGTATGTTGGGGTTTTGTATACAAATTTGTTACTGCCTTGCGAGGAGTAACATGACCATAAGTCGGGTTGACAGTACCGTGGGTGGTAATTAAAGTAGATGGAAACAAATGTAATTTGCGCGACCGCCCTCAATACTGTACAATGGTTTTACTTAATTTGATTAAACTGGGATTCACTCACCAGTATTTCCCACTGACAAAATGTTTTTAAACGCGTTTCAGGTAACAAAATGTGAAAGCCAAATAGAAGCCAGCTGGACAGCACTGAAGGCTTGGAAAAGTGACAATAAAGTTACCTAAAATAAAGAGATGTTTTAATTAAATAAAATAGGGTTTATCCCTATAAAAATGTGTGTACTTGAAACTTGGATTTTCCCATATGTTTAATATATTAAAAGCGTGGTATTTTACTATGATAAAATATTTCATAACTACGATCCTGGTGTAATTTTCGCTGCCAAAATGATGAACACCTGGATACCATCGAAACTGGCCGCGGCCGCCCGTTCCCGGGTTGTTAGGGGACGAGGGTTGCGACATAAATGCAATCATAAACGTGCCTAATCAACAGTCACATCAGATTTCCACAAATACACTAAAAATACACATTTTCTCTCCAATCATACAAACATCTTTTCCAATTCTTATATTTCCACATCATCACCACTTTTACATTTATTTGTAATATTTAAGTTATTTCTATCATTATACAATTTTTTTTGCATCATCTATATCGAAAGTTATAAAGCAAAATATTAAACTTCTAAACACGAACATTACTATATACGTATGTTAAATTTTTGTATTACTTTTTTTATTAAAGTAGCTTTAATAAACTTATGTTTTAAAATAAAAACATTACATTTTTTTGTTATTTTGTCCAATTACTACATTTGAAATGAAAAAAATATATATACAAGTCACTAAAGTTTATAGTATACAACTTATTTATGCTTTTCAAAATAAATTAAAACAAGAAAAGAATAAAATAAATACAAAACAAACATAGGAGCCCACTATCCCACCAAATGCACCATTCTTCCCAAAAACATTCCACTCAAATGCAAACCCCTCCAATGCATTCCCCCTCAAATGCAAAACCCACATAAACTAAATGCATGCTAAATGCTTTGCATTAACCATGGTATTGGTCATATAAACAGAACAAGCTCTAGACTTAGCAAGCAACCGTATGTAATACAACAATGAAAGCAAATGAGATCAGTAAAAATAAAAACTACAAAGCCCTTGAGATATCAAACATAACTAAGATGAAAGATTTATTCTACAGACTACAGTAGAGATAGATATACAAGTTTTAGTATGGCCTATATGTAACATCCCAAAATAATAATAATAATAATAATAATAATAGATTTGGTAATTAAACCGAACTAATCGGGGATGAGCGGGTAAAATACCGTTAGTGATAAAAGCTAACCCGGTAAACATTAGGATTTAATTAACAAAACCTAATGCTAAATAAAAGATAAATGAATGCCTTTTTGAGAACAAAGTTTATAAAAGGCCCGGGGCTATCGGTAGATGATCTAAGTCGGGTTGTAGCATCCCCAAACTTAGAAAATAGAATTATCATGTTTGTTGATAATTAACAGGAAGTAGGCAACTAGGAATATTAACCTAGTTAAAAATATGTTATGTTTTACTAAATTAGGTAAACTATGGTCTTTTATAATAAAAACCAAACTGGAGAGATTAAAGTTCATAAAATAGAAAAATCGTGTTTTAAAAGTGGGAAATTAGAAACATAGCACACACGTGTGCGTATGTCGAACCAGAGAAAGAAATATGAGGGCAAATGTAACACCCTTACTATTTTTAAGCGGATTTTGTTTTAAATCACGAACATAATCATGTAATTATAATTACGATTACATTGGAAAATACGGATTTATTTAAAACTTTTACAACTTTCGAGTATACCACATAGTGTGACTAGATTCGACATTTAAAATAACGATTAACAATGTGCGGAAGCTTGTATCTTGAATGTGTTCGGTTCTTCATTGAACTTGATCGTCCTCCGGTACTAAAATCTTACCTGCAACTCATAAAACATGAGTTAGATTAGTCATACGTAGCTTAAAACGTGCTTAAACGGGTTCGCAAAACAAAACTGATTAAATAAATAATTTTTCGCCAAAAAGGACACCGTCGCGTCGCGCGACGGCCCCTGGCCTTTGTCGTCGCGTGGCGCGACCCCTTCTTTTTTCCAGAATGTTTGCAGCTGAAAGCTGCATATTTTCAGCAACGCTAATTTTTGCCGAAACGTGCATAACTCTCTCGTTATTTATCCGTTTTACATGATTTTTTTCCTACGTGTTCGTAATTTAATTCTCCATCACATGGAGTGGAAACCCGACATCCGAATTCACAAAAAATTAGATTTCAAGCTCTCGGCTTGAAATTCAATTATGACACTTTCTGACCCGTTCGTGTATTTATCAAACGAACAAGTTTGTTTGACCCCTCATTTCTCATGAACCTTTTAATTTCAATATTTTCTATCATGTTAGGTTCCCGTCACGGGTTTCTACGCATTATTAACCCATTTTTGCTTATAATCTTATTTTGACCCGTTAAGGGTACTTATGCACTTTTAAGCATAAATTGCGCTCATTTCTTATATGCCTAATAATTCCACCCATTCCTATTGATTAGTCTTCAACCACAACTATGATTGTGATGAATTTTATGAAATAGACTACTTATTCCGAGTTTTATCCCTCGGCTATGTTATTTTACGGCAAGACACATTTTAAGGCATTTAAACCTTGAAAGTTCATGCCTACAACTTTTATACGCATCTAAGGGTTACAAAATCATAATATGGGTTTCTAAACAACCTATAAGGGTTGTTTACCGGGTTCCCCCATCAAGGGCTTTTTGGTCATTTTTTTAAATCCTTCATTTTTACTAGGAAGGACTTCACTAATTATTCGACCCACATTGCAATTTTAACTATAAGTCCATATAGTGTACCTGGCCCTGGTCAACAAATAGACCCGATTTATACCTCGCTTTTATTATCACACAATCTATGGCGATGCAATTATCCGAATTTACTAATTGTTCCTGTTAACATAAGACTTGACAACAACATTAGTCGATATCGTCAAATGGCGTTATCACACCATTTGACCCGTTTGGCCTATATGACCAAACATTTACTTATGTATCAAACATGGTTTTTAATTACCAAGTTGCCCATCCGACCCATTTCGGCTTTTTCTTTCATTAGATCCCTTTTCTCATTATTAGTTACACTATAAGGTATCCTTAACGAAATTTCATAATTTCTTAGTCATTACATGACTAAATTACCGTTTCGCCCCTCTTATCATAAACCAAGTTTTTTTATCAATTTTGTGTATGTTCCGACTAGTATCAATCGCGTCGGAAATCCATATTTCCAATATTATCTTTATCGAGTTTATAACTTATAGAATAAATAAGTATTCTACAAAAAGGTGTAAGTTTCACTTACCTCGCATCCAAGCAACGTTTTCTTTTCGTACTTGCTCTGTTTGACCCGCTTCTTCCCAAGCCTCCATCTAGCTTGTCAAGAGTCAAACTATCATCATAATTAGTAAGACGGTTAGTTTAGTCATTATTAGCTACGACTATTCCGTCTTACAGATTTTATGTCGAATCTACTATTCGACTTCATCATTGGTTAGTTTAACTTTCTAAAAGTTAACTACCGTTATTCATATGACAAGTACCATTTAAATTAAATCAACATCATGATTAGAACTCGTATTACCCCATATCACACAGGATAAATCAAATTAGGCAATCACGCGTTTCATTCACAATTTCAACATATGAATATTCGTTTAGGCATTTTAACAAACACCTTACGGGAAAGATTATTATACTACTTTTATCTACTTCATTACTAGCTTTCAACCCAATTTATATTATCAAAATCAAGCCCTCGGTCCAGTGTTCGTGAACATTATCACTATCTTACATCATAACATCAGTTTTCTCACAATTTATCATACATAATCATATGTTCATTACAATAATATAAAACCCACTTAGCACACATATAGGTAATCACCAAATCATTCAAGTCATAGCATTATATGTATGATTTTCACTTAGGGTTTAGTTTCTAAGCATGTATACATCACTAATTTAGCCATAGCTTCTCTAATCCTTACATAATTCGCGAATTATGATGCTAACTCAAATTTTCCAACTTCACGAATCATCAAATTTTTACATACCTTATGATCCCCTAGTTCGGGTGATCATTAATTCACGTCCGTTTGTGAATTTGAGCTTCGTTTGGCACTTCAATTGGATGGATTTGTTGGAAGTTAGGGTTTTGGCTCTAGAGCCTTCTCCTCTGGTCGATCACGCACACACACTTGTGTGTGTGTGTTGTGCTTTGTTTTTATTTTCTTTTAAATAAACCGACTTCCAAGTTATCCACTTTAGTCCCTTGTGTTTTGGCTAGTTATTAAGTTAGCCACAACCTAATTCTTTCTAACAATATTCCCACTTGTTAACTAGGTTAAACATTGCTAGTTATCTTAGTGGGTTCAGGGAGTTTATGACTCAGTTTATTTTAAGTCCCGTTAACTCGGGCCTTTTATCCATTTTATTTTCTTAAAAGCTCTTATTCGCTTTTTAATTAATATTAGGATTATTTATTTCAATCTTAATATTTAGCGGGTTACTTTTACCCATGGTTGCAGAAATCGGCCTAGGCGGCCGATTAATCGGCGCCTAGGCGCTAGGCGGTCATCTACTGCCTAATTTTGAGCTAGGCGGTCAATTAATCGGTCATGGTCAAAAATCGGTCAAAATCGGTCCTAGGCGGTCAAAAATCGGATTAATCGGACAATATTAGTCGGTTAAAATCGATCAAAATCGGTCCTAGGCGGTTCTAGGCGGTCCTAGGCGGTCAAAATTGGTCAAAATCGGTCAAAATCGAACCATACTATCTGAAACTTGAAGTATTTATGTGAATTTTGAAGTATTATTTTTATATTATTGGGTATATATATATAATTTTGAAAAAATACATATAAAAATCCCATTCTGATTAATCCCGATTAATCCTGATTAATCCCGATTAATCCCCAGGCTGAACCTCACCGCCCGACTAGCGCCTAGCGCCTAGCGCCTTCTACAACATTGCTTTTACCACTAACGGTACTTTACCCGTCTTTTAGTATTAACGGGGTTTGATTACCAAACCCGTTTTCGGGATGTTACAGCAAACCCTTGTTGTTGCTCATCAACACAAAATCATGCAAATTAAAACGAATTTCAAGGGGGATTTGATGCATGTTTGAAGATTTAGCACATACTACGTCATCTCTACATAAGGTATGTTGAAATTTCTTCATTGGTGGAGTTCTCTAGTTAAGAGAAATTCCTTAAAGATATGATTTAGCAAATTAGTCATGAATTTATGTGTTTTGAAGATAGTAGAAGTGTTCTTCACTATAATAGTTATTGATTATGTGAAATATTTAGCACATGATATACATGATGATTGTTTGAGTAGTTAATCAAATGGTTTTTGATGATTTGATGAAATTGATGATGTTTTGATGTTCATAGTAATCATAATTGCTTGCATGGATAAAATACTTGAATAATTTAGCGAGTTGATTAAGTGTCCATATGAAATGGGTTTTGATATGAAAGATAAACCCATGAATAATTGGTAGAGAGGATGAATTAGCATGTGATAATTGGAAGTTTATGTTGACTCGATATTCATAAGCATATAAACTTGTTAAATTGAAAAAAAATGTGGTGATTTTGGTTGCAAAATTTAGCTAATAAGATGATCTAAAGATGACGCCCACCATATGTTTGATAAAATGCTTAATTGAGTTTTGGGCAAATTATTTTTTAAGTCCCTGTGTTTTAGTGGTTTTAACCACTTGAGTTCAAAATCAAAAAGTTTAACGCCCTGGGTCCCTAGCCATTTATTTTTTAACGTTTTGAGTCCAATTTTGTTCATTTTATAACAATTTGAGTCCAAAAAATTGGACTCAAAAGGTTAAAATTTGGACTCAAAAGGACTCAAATGGTTAATGAAAATGCTTATAGGGACTCAGGTCGTTAAACTTTTTGCTTTTGGACTCAACTAGTTAAAACCACTAAAACACGGGGACTCAAAAAGTAATTTACCCTTGAGTTTTATTGAACTTGTTAGTGCATATATATGTCAATTGGCAGTTTGACTTGAATCGAATGCGAAACATGGTATAAAAGTCCAAAAGGGTGATGGTTATAGCATTGATTACTAATCTAACCGTCTTGTGGATGTTATATGATAGTTTGACTCTTGATAAGCTAGGTGAGAGCTTGAAAAACAATGGGTCAAACGGGCCAAAGATGCGAGAATGCATGATCGGAAGCAAGGTAAGTAAAACTTACATCTCCTATAATAGAATCACTAATTAAGAAATATGAAGTAGAAGAAAATAAACATGACTTGTTAAAGTCGAGACCCATGGTGAAAACCAAAATGGGTCAAACAAGTAAAAATAAGTTTTTGCTTTAAAACACTTCCTGATGCGAACCAAAATGGGTCGAGCGAGTAAAAATAGAGTTTTTGATATAAACACTTGCTAGCACAAACCAAAACGAGTCAAACGAGTAAAAATAAATTTATGATATAAAACACTTGCTGACGCGAACCGAAATGGGTCGAGCGAGTAAAAATATAGTTTTTTATATAAAAGCTTGCTAACGGGAACCAAAATGGGTCAAACGAGTAAAATTAAATTTATGATATAAAACACTTGGTGACGCGAACCGAAATGGGTCCAGCGAGTGAAAATATAGTTTTTGATATAAACACTTGCTGACGCGAACCAAAATAGGTCGAGCGAGTAAAAATATAGTTTTTGGTATAAACACTTGCTGATGCGAAGCAAAATGGGTCGAGCGAATAAAATGGGCAATTAAATCATATGTTAATAATTAAACTAATGATTGTAAAAAGGAGACCCGATGACGTAAGTCATAATGGGTCAAATAAGTGATATTGCAAGTAAATCACATGTTAGTGATTTAAACGATATAAGGACTTGTGGAGTTGTCTAAAGAATAAACCAATGATGGTTAAAAGATCGAACGGATCATACGGGTCAAATTGTGATGATATCACCATTTGCGCGTAGTATTTAACGCTTGTTACTGTTAAGTGTCATATTTTTAGGTAAGCTTATTATACGGGCAAGTATTGCCATGAATAGTGAAAATAATTTGCAAGATATTGAAGACGGGTCATTGCTTTGATCTGCACCAGGTATGTGTAACGGTTGAGTCAAGGGTGGACAATAGATCATCTCAAGTGAGCTATATCTAGTATCTGGGTAAAAAGGCTACTAGAGCCAAGGGCATGTCCATGATGTGAAAATAAGACAAAATGAGTTTTAAAAACACCAAATGATTGAAAACTCTTATGTTCTTATGGACATAGAAAATGCAGATGGGATAACGAGTTAATAGTGCTCGCTAGTTTTAATATAAACCTTTAAAGTTTATCCGGTGGTAAAAAAAAAGGACTAAAATTTGACTAAAATGCCATCGGATGATGAATCGGGCAAATTACCCCTAAGGGTAGATTAAAAAGGAGTCCTATAATTGGATTGATCATTCCGGTAACAAAAAAATGGGAGGCGAGAGCTTTATAGCCTCCTAATAGGTCATTTTGGGTAAAACACTATACCGGAAGAAAATAATGAAAAGTTAAGGTTTGTCTAATGTAACCAACCATAATTCGAGTTGTGGTTGGTAGAAACAACTAGAATATTGATAAAAAAAAGGAGGCATGAACGAGAATGTGGAATGCATCCTAACGGGTTAGTTGGGTAACTAACTTCGAACCGAAAAAGTGATTTGAAAAGAAAACACATTTTTAGCTAACCCGACCGGGTAAGGGTGCTGAGAAAATGGCACGTTTCAACTGATACGGCCGGGTGGAAACCTGACCTGCCCGGGTTGGGGGGGGGGGGGCTGAAATAAAAACATGTTTGGATGAAATTTATTGTGTTTAATATTTTCGTTCAAATGTTTGATTACAAATCATTTGACGGTTTAACTTAAACACTAATTGTTTTTAGTGTTTATGATAGGCTATATCAAGGACGGGAACCGGACGGATGACCAAGCACATGAAGAATCGAACAGTATTAAACCAATATCTCTTTGAAGACGTTTCACGAGAAAGTTGAAGCATGATCACGCGTGAAAATTTTTTATGTATTAAAACCTTATTGTTTTAGGTGGTAACTGATTTGTGTAATAACCCATTAAGTTGGTTTGTCTGGGTTATCCGTTAACCTAGAATCGTACGTTAATATTTTTAAACGAAAAAGAAATGGATCCTAATTATCCGCATTTCTCTAATATATTATACGAAATGGAACCTAATTATCCGCATTTCTCTAATATATTATACGATGACGGGTTAGAGTGTTACACTATATATAGTTCCACTTCGAATATTGTTTATCATTTTTTTTACTTTTAGTATGGCCTATATATAGTTCCACTTTGAATATTGTTTATATTTTTTTTTAACTTTTAGTATGACCTATATATATTTCCACTCATAATATTGTTTATCATTTTTGAACTAAACGAGAAGATTCATCCGCGCGCGTTGCGCCGCGGCCAACGAAATTGACATCCTGTTGATCAGATTCACATTTACAATATGTTAAAGATATTTTTGTAGGTTAAGTCTGTATTAATATCTTATACAAATAAGTAATACCCAAATAAGCTCAATACAATTAATGGTAACATAATTACTACGTTACATGACTTGTATCCATATAAATAACCTATTGTATTAAGCTTTCCGCATTGTGGCGGGCGCGTAAAACCGTGACAAATAGCACCAATGTCACACTATAGCCAACGACCATCAACATTGAAGTGGAAAAATTAGACCGACATATAAAACATTGAAAATAATAACTAACTCGATTTAGGACTTGCGCGTTGTGGCGAACTTATTAACGGGGAAAAAATAGACGACGTAAACACACTGAACCACACACGTACGTTGCCCCATGTTAACTCGCATAATTTAGAACGAAGCGTATAACAATACGTAAAATCGTTGAATCACACACACACATTGTGTCGTGTTAAGTCGCAAAATTTAGATCTAAACGTTAAACGGAAAATTTTGCAAAATTTGAAAAACATAGGGGATCAAAGTTGAAAGTAAAAAGGTTGTGAGGTTAAATTGAAAAAACTAAAAACTTTTGGGTTAAAACTACAAAATCAAGTAGTTTTGGGTTTAAAATGAAACATCTTTTTTTTTTTTTTTTTTTTGAAAAACTCTCAAAACATGGGGTACAACACCCAATGTCTCAAGTTGTTGTAAATTTATTTATATTATGTAAATTTTGGAACAAATTGGTTTAGAAAAGAAACCACTAAAGCAACATGTACAACTCATATATGCACAAACTTTTTGCAAAATAATAGTATATAAATAAGCGTTACAAAATTACAATTAGTTAAACCATATATTCCTTAATATTGGTTTAATTTAACTAAGCATAATAAAATATATTATTAAATCTTGCGGTCCTCCGGTTTTATATGACCGGATTTTTGTATAAACTACAAACCGAACATTCGCTACAGTTTGAAAATTTTGAAACCGATAACAAAACCAAGACCGGTTTAAATGATTTCACGGTTTAAACCAAATCAGAAACGCTTAGTTATATAACGAGGCCTAGTGTTGTAGTGTTAGTGATAGATGGTTTAGCAGAGCAACAAAATAAATTATGTGGCAGGCACAAATTTGGTTTCCTATTCTTTATTAAATTACAATTTAATTATTTTGCCTAACTCTCCTCTCTATCTTTACGTGTTCCACGCATTTTGCATTCAAAATCCCCAATCCTCTTCTTGTACCTTGGCGAACTTTATTTTCTTGATTTTTTAAACTTCGTTTCATTTTTTTTTTCGAAAACAAAGCATGGCTAATTTTAAGCTTAACCTTTTTCGATCTGTCTACATCTTTTTCGAGTTAATGGAGATAGTTGTAGTAATCGGTAAACCACAAGTCCCGTGTTACTTCATATTCGGAGACTCGTTGTTCGATAGCGGAAACAACAACGAACTCGTCACCACAGCTAGGTCCAATTACCTACCTTATGGAACTGATTTCCCTCAAGGTGTCACGGGCAGATTCACCAATGGTCGAACCATAGCAGACATTATAGGTTTTTCTATTTCATTTTAATTTAAATACTTGTATTGTTAATGCCACGAAAGTTTTGCTTTTGTTTTGGTGAACTACGTATGTGGAGTCAAGCTTTGCTTCAGTAAGATTAATGTCGTCTATTGCTTTTGCTTCACTAAACGGGACAAATGAACTATAAGGAACCTGTTCAAATACAATTAAGTTGCATAATATTCCAATCACTAACGTCAGGGATGCGGAGCAAGCCCAAAAATTTAGGGGTATCCCAATTTTTATTTTTTTTATTTTTTGGCATTAGGGGTATCATTTGTATAAAAAGATAAAAAAATTTACACTATGCATACGAAGTTGAAAGATATTTTTTACACTACGAAGACAGAGTTGAAGCCGAGCTACCCCTCCTTAAACATTGTCTCCGCCCCTGACGTCAGGGGCGACTCCACTGAACAAAAATAAGCTGAAGATTGGCGCCCAAATTAATTTATGCTTTGGCTACATTCAATTTGCATTCGGTTCTTCCTTTCAGACTCCTCACTTGGCTCTCAATCTCTCGAATATTGTCTGTTAGAATTGTGTGGTTTTATTCCTTTTAGAAATGGTATTTAGAAATCGTTTTATGTCTCCAAAAAGATTGAGCCGACCTTAATTAATGATGGACCTACAAGTTATTATTGTATGACATGGTTAAGATCTTTTAGTTTAATTTGTATGGTTTTATAGATAGATCACTATTTTTATTAAAACATATTACATACGGGAATATTTATACAGGATCATAATCATTTCAGAACCATAAATATTTAAAAAACTCGCAGAACTCCTAATAAACAATCTTTTTATTTATATAGTTTTATGTTTAGGATAATTTTATTATTCATTATGTGTATTTTTACGATTACATACATGTTAAGAGTAATTTTACCATTTTTATATGTAATTTTATAATTACACATATGTAAACTAGTTTTTTTACATATATGTAATTAGTTATGACACATATATATATAATTTTGGCAATTAAACATATGTAAACTACTTTTAACATGTGTGTAATCAAAGAAATACATATAATAGATGATAAAAAGATCCTAAATACAAAAACTTATATATAAAATTATTGTTTATTAGGAGTTCTGAAAGTTCTGTAGTTATTTAGAGTTCTGAAATGAACTACAAATCTAACATATCTTTTTTATTTTTAGGAAAGTGAAATCTAACATATCTTCATTGTGTTAATTCATCACAGGAGAACTTCTGGGTTTCGATGAATATATTCCAACATATGCCACTGTAACTGATCAACATATCTGTCAAGGAGTAAACTACGCTAGTGGTGGATCTGGCATTCGAGAGGAAACTGGAAGTCATCTGGTAATTCAACATAATGATCTTTCTTTTGTGACCATTTTTTTACATAAGGAAACACTATCGGTTGAACCTAGAAACGTTCGTGACAAACTGACACTATTCGCGTTTAAAATTTGTCGCAGGGTGGTCGAATAAGCTTAGACAGACAACTACTTAATCATTATTCGATAGTTTCAAGGCTTTTTCACTTGCAAAGAAACATAACATTCACAAGAGATTACCTAAGCAAGTGCATTTACATTGTAAATATAGGAAGCAATGATTACATCAATAACTACTTCAAGCCAGATATTTACGCCACAAGTCATATGTATACGACAAACCGATATGCACAACGCCTCGTGCAGCAATACTCTCGACAGCTAGAGGTACATATGTATCTTACTTTTTGTTCGTTTGAAGCGTCTTTAATGTTATACTTCATACAAAGATTCTTTTTGTACAAAAAATCTAAATATATAGTTGTTTTAGGTTTTTTTCAAACATTCGGATATAACTTTTGTTTAAAACCGAGTTTAAAAAAAATAACAGTCTATGAATAAGATACTTCTGCTTGTAGGAACTCGTTTTTTCACAAAAATTATAACAAAAAATCTAGATAAAAAAACTAGACAAAACAATGTATTTATATTATTTGAAAAGGTTAAATATGACAGGTTATTAAAAGAAAATCAAACTATAAATTAATTCATTTATTAGAATATAAAAGAAAATAGAAATTTACACCTCTCGTAATTCATGTATTAGAATAAACCTCTCTGCCCTGATCTCTAGATCAAGTGGTGGAGGGCTTGCATTTCTCTTGAGAGATGCAGGTTCGACTCTCACTTTGTGCAGAGTGAGACACTGGTGGGCAATGATAGGAGACCTAGGGAAACCTGGGTTGGATCCTTGAGCCAAACAGGTTTTACCTGTAATTTCACCGTCGTGCCTACGGGCGGGTGGGTTACCGGGTTTTCCCCGGAATTGGTGATGGACTCGGGTTACTCTCGGAGTACTCCGTTTGTCTAGTGGGTGCCCCGAGATTGCTCGGAATTGAGTTTGTTGGCCGTTCAAAAAAAAAAAAAAAGAATAAACCTCTCTTATAAAAGGAGCAGATGACATGACTTGTACCTTTTTTAGATGGGTAAGGGCATGTTTGGCTATGCTTTTCCAACCAACTTATTGACTTAATCAAAAAACCAATAAGGAGTTTTAGTGTTTGACAAACCTAAAAGTTATTTTTAAAATGACTTTTTGAAAAGAAGGAAAAGGAGTTTTTTAGAAGTTAACATGTTGTGACTTCTTGATCAGCTTATAACTTTTCAAATATCAAATTACCAAAAAAGCTAAGCCAAACACTTTTTAAAAAACAACTTATTGACTTATGAAAGAATGTCCCTTTTAGTCATTTTACATCAATAAGCTAAGCCAAACATTTTTTAAAAAACAACTTATTGAGTTATTGGCTTTTCCCACCCCATAAGCTAATCCAAACATTTTTTTTAAAACTCCTTTTCAAAAAGCCACAAGTCAATAAGTTTTTTTTTTCCCAAAAGTCCTTTTTAACTTAAATAAGCTTAACCAAACATGCCCTAAATACTATTAAGAACAACATATTTTTTACCTCAAAAAAGTCCCTCAACTATTTTATATATAAAAAACTAACACGCTTTCTTTTTTTTCTTGCAAAATTCCAATCACTTTTTTCTTCTCATAAAACTAGTTAACTGTCAACCTAAAATTCTGAATCATTTAAAAAAAACATGTAGAAACCATGTACAATTTTCTAAACCACTTAGACGTTAAAAAAATCTCAATCTCGTACAAGTATATTGTTTCTAAAATGGAAAAGACAATATTGATATATGACAGTGCTTGTACAACTTGGGAGGTAGAAAGATTGCTATTTTTGGTCTTGGTTTGATAGGTTGCACTCCCGCAGAGATATCTACCTTTGGCACAGAAGGAAGACCATGTGTTAAGCCCATTAATGACGCAGTTAAACTCTTTAATAACAAGCTTAAGCCTATGCTTGATGACCTAAATGCTTATAACCCGGATGCAAAATTTACATTCATCAACGTTACCAGCATTTCATTACAACAAGGTAACTAGAAAAGATGAGATTACATGCATCATTATCTAACATATGAAATGGGAATATATTCATAATTTTATATATATACCCTGTCGATTTCAGGTACGGTGTTAACAAACGTTCCAAGTTGTATATTGAGGTCAGATGGACAATGTGTACAAACTACACTTATTAGCCTAGTTCGGTCGATGTCTATGTTTTATGACGGTTACCATCCTACAGAAGTTTCAAATATTCATACTGCACGACTATCATATATTGCAATCTCACCCATGGATGCTTCTCCATACGATATTAGTCATTTGGTTCAACTTTAGCGTTTTAAGAAGACTAAAGTGGCTTCTTCGATTCTAGTAAAACATTTGTAACTAAAAGAATATTTTGAAGATAGAAAAGCGTTATTACATTCTTTATGGTTGTCAAACAATTTACAATTAACTAGAATGACGAGTGATTACAACTGAAGATGATCAGTGATAGGATGTTGGAGAGTTTAGGGGAGTGGGGGTGGTCACTAGTAATATAATTCTATCACTTCCAATATCCAATCAACTCATGCCATGTCATCACCCACTATTCTATCACTAGTGATAGAATTGTAGTGGCGGTGGTCACTAGTGATAGAATTCTATCACTCCCAATTTTTTTTAATTTTTATTTTAAGATTAGAAATTAACAATAAAACACTAAATTATAAATTTCATTAAAATTAAAAAATAAATTACATAGCAAAATAAAAAACAACTAAACATTGGGGAAAAAAAAGTTAAATTAAACGGGTGGCATCTCCCAACCCCACTTTGCGCAAATCTCGCGCTTTTGTTGAATTACAATTGACTTAAACGGTTCGTCGAGATGGGCGTGCTTTTCACACAAAATTTTTAAATCATTTTGTCTTTCAACCGTTTTCAAGTGTCCCATGTAGGCCTGCTCGCGTTCAACTTTTACGGACATAATTTTATCTTTTCTTTGTTCGGCCTTCTTGTATTGCGTCATTTCTCCTCTTCGATTCTGAAGATCGACTCCGCCACCGCTTCCTTCCCTTTGCTTGACGATTCACCACTTCTCCTGCGGCGTGGCCTTGTAGGTGTATCTTCTTCAACGGGGTCGTCAACAGGTTGATCGGGTTCGTCAAGGGGGTCTTCGTTTAAGGTCATTTGGGGCAAGTTACCCGACGCGGAAGTCGTGTAGTTCCCCGAATCGGATGTCTTTGATCTTTTCGAACCTCCTCGTTTTTTTTGGAGCGGTAGGACCACGCATGTCAACCAACTCAACCGGGACCCACTTCGGGTGATTTCTCGCAACTTCCCATGCCGCCACGTGTGGAAAACTCCTCTTTTTTGTAGAGATCGCAATACTCTTCGGTGGCTTGTCGCATGATTGTCGCCTCGCTCGCTCCACTTTGTGGATTTCGGTTCTGCAAAAAATATAAAACGTTATGTATTTTAAAAAAAAAATTCTGTTTTCTGTTTTAAAAAAAAAATAAACTGTTTTATGTTTAAAAAAAATAAATTGTTTTCTGTTTTTTATAAAAAACTATTTTCTGTTTTTTATAAAAAAAAACTGTTTTCTGTTTTTTAATAAACTGTTTGCTGTTTTTTATATAAAAAAAACTGTTTTCTGTTTTTTTTAAACTGTTTTCTGTTTTTTTAATAAACTGTTTTCTGTTTTTTTTTTAAAATAAACTAAGAAACTGTTTTTTTAAACTGTTTCTGTTTTTTTAAATAAAAACTGTTTCTGTTTTTTTTAAATAAACTGTTTATGTTTTTTTAATAAACTGTTTCTGTTTTTTTTAAATAAAAACTGTTTCTGTTTAAAAAAAAACAGTTTTGAATGAAAAAAGATTTAAACTTTATAAAAAACATACCTTTTGAATGCAACGCGTTGAACTTACTAATTTTCCCGTTCAAATCCGTCCATTTCGACGTCATTTGGTCCATGTTTCGTTCCTTTGCACCGGGAAGTCGGCTAAAATGATTAATGACCCGTCTCCAAAACGTATCCTTTATTTGCTCGTTGGCATGTTTCTGGTTCTCGGAGATGTGCAAGTACGTCTTCACCAAGGACACCTCCTCTTTGCTCGTCCAATGTTGTCGGACGGTTGGGACGATTTATTGAACGTCATCATTTTCTTCTTCTTCCTCTTCCTCTTCTTCTTTTTCTTTTTCTTCTTCTTCTTCTTCTTCTTCTTCTTCTTCTTCTTCTTCTTCTTGTTCTTGAACGTAATCATCATCTTCATCGTCGTCAAGACTTTGTTGTGGTTCACGATACGCGTTTGCAAAATGATGGATGAGGGTGTTGTCTTCTAGTAGTGAGTCGAGTTGGTGGGGTTGGGTTTGAAAGTTTAGAAACGATTAGGGTTGAAATTGGTGAGGTTGAAACGGTGGAACGAACGGTTGGTTGTGATACGTTTGCGATTGAAAGGGTGGATATTGTTTGGTTTGAAAGGGTGGATATTGTTGGGTTTGAAAGGGTGGGACTTGGTCGGGTTCGTCTTGCAACCTAAAGCGCGTCGGCTCGCCAAGATTCGCTCGAACCTTGGGTCTTACGAGATTTTTCTTTGTACCCGAACCTATTTTTTTCGAACCCCCACCTCTCTTGCTTGAACCTTCTATGTTTGTTGTATAATTTTTTAGTTGAATTGAAGAATTTTTGAGTTGAATTGGAGAGTTTTTGAGTTAGATTGGAGAAGTGGGGGGAATTATTTGGATTTTATATAAAAAACCCACAAACAATTAAATCCCAAACGGTCAAATTTTGTTCCAAATGGTCAAAAATCAAATGGTAACATTCGAAATTCAACGCGTGATATTCTCCACTCGTTGAACTTATCACGCGTGATCATCGGGGCGGCGGCGGTGTTCGTGATTTTATCACGCGTGGTGGGACGGCCATAACGGACCGCCCCCACTCCCCTTAGTGCATTTCCATAACATTGTCTTAATTATTTTGTTCTCCAAGTTAATATGCATCTTTACTATGGTTAACCGAACATTCCCTAGGGTTGAATCACCTTATTGAGCTTGTTTACATTAAGAGACTCGTATAAGATGTATTAGATGCGAGAAACACTCTCCTATGGCGGTTTTACATATCAAGATCATCCGGACTAGTGGCAGGCTCAGGAATTATTTGTTGGGGGTGCGGATGAGGCGTTTCAACCATAATTTCAAGTGGTGCGGTCGGGTTTTTTTCCTAAAATATACATTATTTTTTTTTTCAAGGGGTGCGGCCGCCCACCCACAACTATGGGTGCCCTGATCCGGACCCGAACGATACTGTAAAATGTTTAAAAGAACAAAGTTAAGAAGCACCGATGTATATCAGTTAGTGATACCCAGGCCAAAGCCGTTCTAATAAATTGATCGATCTGTCATACAATACTGTGATACAATACTTAAGATTAACAGTTTATGTGTGATCACCTACCGAGGATAATGAAGTAGTGGAACTAGAACTTTTTTAGTGGAGGGTTCTAATGGAATATTTTTCCTTTACAATTTGCTAGTGTACACCAATTTTTTTACCAATAGATGAAGACCTGATTCTTGATTCTAGGTTTTTACTAAATTGATTTCTAGATGTACTCATTTATAGAATAAAAATTGGTTTTTGCTTAAAGTTAACAAATTTTTTTATGAATCACTTTAAGTTAGTTATGTAGAATCTAAAATCTGTAACCATATGCTAATTTTTTGATGATTTGAACATGCAACAAAAGAAAAAGAAAAAGAACACAAAGTGAAAACCATGTTAGGAGAAATAGGGCATCTCTAAACTTAAATTATGTACCTTTTCTTTGCAAATATACATTACCTTACCATATATTAATAAACGAAGTCAATGAATAGTAATATTACAAATGTGTCATTCCATAATTGGTCCCTTCTTTCCTTCTTTTTGAACTTATTGCTGGTGTTTATATAGAATTCATTTAGACCTCCTGATGTTTTATTGGTTTTGGTAAATTGGTTGGGTGTCTTAATGTATATGTTCTGTGATGTTGGGTTCGATCCTTCAATGGCAATTTTTTTTTCCTTTTTCCCCCTTTAATGTGTCTGTTTTTTGCATCCTTTTTCCTCCACGTATGCCACAGGTGTAAATCTCTGATTTACTGTTGCCTGATGCTCAGATTTTCATCATTTAGTCTCATTTCTTTTTTGTCTTCTTCTTCCCCCTCTGCGAGAGAGTGACCAGAAAGCCCTAATCTTCATGGTTAAGCATTCATTCGGGAAAAAGGCACGATCACTCACTTTTCAAAACCCTAATTTACTCCATGAAAACTCTGTACAATTTGATTACTTTCTTCACTCAAAGCTTAGCCCCCGCTGCAATTTCGCCACCAAATCAACCATAGTGACCTCTGATTCATCCACGGCCACCGGCTCCGCCGCCGCTGATGAATCCAGCGGCAGTTATTCTCACCAGAGTAGTGTGCGTGGTCTCAAGTCGTTCACAGCGGTGGTGAGCTGGAGCCCGTAGCTCTGGCAGCAGTTATTATTTGGTTGTTTTTAACTTTACTTGCCACCTGAAACTATGGTTTGCGTTTTTGTTTCGGTGTTGTTTTTAGCTTTCTTATTCTGGCCATTTCTATTTTCAAAAGGTTGGTTAACCGTTAACTAATATAATGATTTCTTTTGGGCAGAAGGAAGAGATAAAATCGTTTGATGTACAACAACTTCTGATCATGACTACATAAAAAAGAGAGAAGTTTATGCATGGTGAGTTTTGTCTCCGGCCAATCGCGACTGTTTTTCAGTTAGGTTTTGTTTCATTAGCTAACATCTACTTGTTATGATTGCAAACTTGGCCACACAATATCATTAACATATTTACATTCCATATTTATTTATATTCTGTTACACCCCCGCAGTCGAAGCAAGAGGTGGCCGAATGTTGAGACTGGACCGAAAATCATCAAATAGAAGTCGAGGCAATCCTTTAGTGAAGATGTCTGCAATTTGAAACCTTGATGGGACATGTAACACCCGAACCTGTCCACGCTGAACAAGCTCTCGCACAAAATGGATATCTAATTCGATATGTTTAGTTCGTTGATGCTGAACTAGATTTCCCGAGAGATACACAACACCAATGTTGTCACAAAAAACGATGCAAGCCTTGAGCAGTGGTTTGTGAAGATCCAATAATAGATTACGAATCCAAGACAATTCAGCAACAACATTTGCAACACCCCGATACTCAGCCTCGGCACTAGAACGAGACACTACAGCTTGACGCTTGGAAGACCACGACAAAAGGTTAGAACCAAGATAAACACAATACCCGGAGGTGGACCGATGTGTGTCTGGACACCCAGCCCAATCGGCATCCGTATATGCACGAAGAGAAACATCAGCAGAGGAACCCAATGTGAGCCCAAAAGAGGAGGTACCCTTCAAATATCGAATAATGCGTTTTAGTGCGTTCCAATGATCAATAATATGGGAGTGCATATGCATGCACGCCTGCTGAACCGCATAGCTGATGTCAGGGCGTGTGAACGTCAAGTACTGAAGAGCACCTGCCAAACTACTATACTGAGTGGGGTTGTCATACTCCGGGCTAGACGTCGCACTTAGCTTCGGGTTGCAATCAACTGGCGTGGCAACCGGGTTACACGAAGTCATGCCGGCATGTTCAATGATGTCATGAGTATATTGCTGTTGAGATAGAAACATAGACTGGCCGGTGCGTGTAACCTGAACACCTAAAAAATGACTGAGGGGACCAAGGTCTTTCATGGCAAACTCGTCACCCAAACGACGCATAAGATGATCCCAAAGATGATCAGTCGATGTGGTAAGTATAATGTTATCGACGTAGATGAGTAAATAAGCCACATCAGTACCATGATGGTAGACAAAAAGAGAATTATCACACCGACTTTGTCGAAAACCAATAGAAAGAACAAAATCGGTAAACCGTTGGTACCATGCACGTGGCGCCTATTTCAATCCGTATAGAGATTTCTTGAGAAGACATACATGATCAGGAAACAGCCGATGCGAAAGCCCATTGGCTGATACATATACACTGTCTCATGCAAATTACTGTGTTGGAACGCATTCGTAACATCCAATTGATGAATCTTCCATGATTGAGACAATGCAAGAGATAAAACCGTACGGAGAGTAGCCGGTTTGACAACCAGACTAAAAGTATCTCCACAATCCACCCCAATTTGTTGGTTACTACCATCACAAACTAAACGTGCTTTGTACCGTTCTAGTGTACCATCCGACCTGTATTTATGACGAAACAACCACAAGCTGCGTAGTACATTCATGTTAGGTTTCCGGGGGATAAGTTCCCACGTCTTATTTTTAATAAGGGTATTAAACTCAATGGTCATGGCGTTATACCATTCCGGAACGGACAAGGCATCTTTTGGATAAATAAAAATCTTTCCGGGACACATGTCACTTTCTCATACCTCTTGCCATTAAGTTTCAATTTTTTTATTTTCTATTAAATAATAATTTTAAACTTATCTCCTATGTTGAATGATGATATTAAAATAAAAAAAATATCAATAGTGAAAAGATAATCATCAAGAATATGAATATTTCAAAAAGACTTTAAGGCACTTGTAGCCACGGTGGTTAGGTGGATACCCGAGGAAGACACAAGGCAAAGAACGATAATCCAATTTGTGGATAGTGGTAGAAGGTATGAGAGAGAAGCATAGACACCCAAAAATTCGTAGGTGATCATAGGTTGGACGAGTAAGATATAGACGTTGAGTTGGAGAGTTGTAATTTAGAAGTTTTGCTAGGTAGAATATTTAAAAGGTATGTGGCAACTTCCAAGGCATGATGCCAATATGTATTTTGAAGAGACGCTTGAGCTAAGATTGTGCGAATGAGGTTATTAATGGTACGTATTTTACGTTCCGCTTTACCATTTTGAGATGAAGTATGAGGACACGAGAACCGAAATTGCATGCCATTTTGATTCCAAAATTGTTGAAACGAAGAGTTTGCGTATTCACGTCCGTTATCACATTGAAATTGTTTAATTTTAAGATGAAATTGAGTGGTGATAAGATTTGCAAAAGTGGAAGAGAAAGGAGGTGGAAAAGGGTGGAGTCTAATTACCTAAAGAAAGGTGGAAGGTGATTGGAGTAGGAAGGAGGTGAAAAAACTTTTAGTTTTGCTCACTTTTTCTCATCGTACTTTGTAACTAGGTTATTTTATGGCGTTTTCTTTTTATTTTAACTTGTTTTTAGTTATTCGAAGTGTATTTTAAGTCTCGGTTTTGCGTATAAACACATATTTAAAGATTGATTGCGTGTATATAACACAAATATGAAAAGTAACACGGATATGTATAAAATGAATTTTCATTATGATCAAAGCCTAGGATTACAAGATTAGAAATGAACCACGAATACCATACGATTACAAATTTCTAAAAATATAAATGTGAATACAACTTTCTAAATATGGAAGGTACAAAAATGCGTAGCGTTACATGTATAATTTTAAAATTTTCAGACGAACAATCGAAAATATTACACTTCTAACAAAAACATTGGCGAGGGCTAGTGACCGCCGACCCTTAAAAGCTAGTCCCTGGCAATAATGGTTTTGTGATGTAATTAATCTAACTTATTACTATAATTATAATTATAATATTAATGTAATAGAATATAACAATTTAATAAAAGAAATCAAAACACCACATCAATAAAAAAATCATACTATACTAATAAATAAAAATCTTTTCGGGACACAAGTCACTTTCTCACACCTCTTGCCATTAAGTTTCAATTTTTTTATTATAAATTATAAATTAGCAACAAAAATATGCAAATAAAGTTGTACCTTGTGCTTTGGGAAAATTTCAAAAAAAACTTGATTTTTTAGTTTAAACCCAAAGGTTTTTTACCTTTTGCAATTTTAACCCTACATATTTGCAATTTAACTTCACAACTTTTGTCACTTATACTTTTCATCTTTCGCAAATTTTCGCTTTACGTATAGGTCTAAATTTTTCGAGTTAATACGACGCAACGTACGAGTGTGGTTCAACTCTTTTATGTTTTGTTTCAAATTTTGCAAGTTAACACGGCGCAACGTGCATGTGTGGTATAACATTTTTACCTCTATTTCTTTGTGTTAGACAGGTTCGTCGCAACACGCAGATTCTGGGTCGAGTCAATGTTAGTGGTCGATGACGGTTGTGTGGCATTAGTACTATTTGACACCGTTTTACGCCTCACCGCAACGCGATGTGTGCTTTGTGGGGTTTCAAAGAAAAATGGTTATGCATATGGTTGTTGTAACCTTGGCTTTGGAGGTTTTCCAAACAAAAATATTTTTTTTAGTTTTCACCCAAAAGTATTTCATAAATTACTTTTAACCCAAAACTATTTGTTTTTTTTTACTTTTAACCCAAAACTTTTTATCTTTTACAATCTATCCTCAAAACTTTTTTTACATTCAACTTTGGTCCTTTATAGTTTTCATTTTCCGCAAATTTTTCGCTTTATGCTTGGTTCTAAATTTTGTGACTTAACACATCGCAACGTGCGTCTTTGGTTTAATGTTTTTACGTTTCGTTCTAAATTTTGCGAATTAACACGACGCAACGTTCGTGTGTGGGTGAACGTTTTTACATCGTCTATTTTTTCCTATTTGACAGGTTTAACATAACGTGCGGGTCCTAGATCGACTTAGTTATAACTAAAGAATCCCCGCCGAATTGCGTTGGGTCGCAATTCTTGTTTTCTATTAAATAATAATTTTAAACTTATCTCCTATGTTGAATAATGATATTAAAATAAAAAAATATCAATAGTGAAAAGATAATCATCAAGAATATGAATATTTCAAAAAGACTTATAAGATTTGTAATCTTATCTTATCTTATCTTATCTTACTATACTAATAAACAAATCTTTTCGGGACACATGTCACTTACTCATACCTCTTGCCATTAAGTTTCAATTTTTTTTTATTTTCTATTAAACAATAATTTTAAACTTATCTCCTATGTTGAATAATGATATTAAAATAAAAAATATCAATAGTGAAAAGATAATCATCAAGAATATGAATAAATAAAAATCTTTCCGGGACACATGTCACTTTCTCATACCTCTTGCCATTAAGTTTCAATTTTTTTTATTTTCTATTAAATAATAATTTTAAACTTATCTCCTATGTTGAATGATGATATTAAAATAAAAAAAAATATCAATAGTGAAAAGATAATCATCAAGAATATGAATATTTCAAAAAGACTTTAAGGCACTTGTAGCCACGGTGGTTAGGTGGATACCCGAGGAAGACACAAGGCAAAGAACGATAATCCAATTTGTGGATAGTGGTATGTAAGACCCTAAAATCGTACATGACAAAAGTCGCAGCGGAAACACGTACCATAAAATTTCTTTCTTTATAATTACCTCAACTTATTTAAAATTTAACTTTAACACAACTCTTTCCCATAAATCCGTCATCCTCTCGTTTACTAGTTAAAAACATAGCTTATGTTTACTACATTATGTACATCAACATTTCCGTACAATCTCTCTAGTGACTCGATCTTCGATCTCCAATTCTTGACTATCCTCATAACTGGCACTACCTGCGTTCACCACATACATACATAACATTAGCATACATTAATAAACAAGATTCATTCGCGTATACTTCACATTTCATCATCTTTCAAGCTTTAAGCCTTTCATCTGCGTATCCATTTCCTGGTGACACTTCAATAATGTACCTGCATTACTTATCATTCTCAAGGTACCCCATTAATAACGTTAACACTCAATGTGTCTAAATCTTGCATACATACGTACTTACATACAAACATGCATACACATCTACATACATTCATCCTTTCCTACAGTTTTACATACGGGCATATACTCATACATGTCTTTATACACATCCACATACGTACATACCTTTCCTACATCATCACATACATGCATACACTCATACACGTCCTTATACATACATACACATCTACGTACATACATACCTTTCCTACATCATCGCATACATGCATACACTCGTACATACCTTTATACATACATACATACACATCTACGTACATACATACCTTTCCTACAACTTTACATACGTGCATACACTCATACATGTCCTTATACGTACATACATACTCATCCACATACGTACATACTTTTCCTAACATCATCACATACATGCATACACTCGCACATACCTTTATACATACATACATACATACACATCCACATACGTACATACCTTTCCTAACATCATCACATACATGCATACACTCGCACATACCTTTATACATACATACATACACATCCACATACGTACATACCTTAACAAACACGTATTAGATCACGCGTACCTCCTACATAATCATACATTATTTACATGGGTCTTAGACTTAGCTTTATAGCCCATAAACATCTAAGGAACCATCAAAACCATGTTTGGAAAGTCCGCCGTAGTCCACGGATATCAAACCGAAGCCTACGGTACATAATTCAACTTACAAACAAGATTTCAGCTTTTGGGACTTGGGGAGGTCGTCGGCGACGGGCCTTGCATTTACCCGTAGCCCAAAAGTCCCGTAGACAGGTAGTTAACCCGTCGGAGAAAACTGACTTTCCCTTGCCCGTCGGCGACGGCCTCCTTGCCCGTCGGCGACGGCCTCTCTAAAATGCATTTTCCTGCAGATTCGTTTCGTCGTCCGTACGCACTAAAACGCGCGTAACTTTTGAACCGTTTACCCGTTTAACCTCCCGTTTCTTCCTACATGCTTGTAAATTCACATTCTATCATATGAACTTGAAATCCCACATCCGGATTAATGAAATTCTTATCTTGCGCCCTATCGACTTATCATCACATTCTAATTATTTGACCCATTATGGGTATTTGCGCAATACTTGGTTTATGACATACCAAGACCATACTCTTCGCCTCCATACTTATTCAAGACATTATACTCATCAAATACTTGTTCCTAAACTGCTTGTTAAGATCGTTTGCCCCAAAATACCCATCAAGGGCATTTTGGTCAACCTTAAACCCATCACTTACGACGAAAGACTTTAACACATATTTAACCTCAAATCTCATGTTTAATTCATTCCAACACTTTACTACTTACTTGTTCTAAGAAGTGATTACGGAAATCACTTACCTTGTGCGTCCGTGCTCGTATCCGATTCCTTGCCTCATCTTGACCCGTTAACGCCTCCTTCTTGAGTCCGTCACGACGTGATTCCTATACTTTCATTTCATCGAAACCACGCTCTTATTATCATACTCATTTGTACATGTAACATTCATATCATTCGCATAATTCACACTTAACTTTCCTTAGTCATTTCTACAAGCATTAACATACATAATCAACTTCATATAATCATATTCGTATACGTTAAACTCATGTAACTCATCATGTCATTACATTTAACACGGATTGCTATAACATGTACCATACGACTTCCCATCAACCTACATTTATGACAACGGGTCAAATCATGTTTCTTATACTTAGTTGACTTTCAAAAGTCAACTATTAACCATACTCAAATATCGTCTTATCATCATATACCCGTAACATCATAATCGACTATACGGACGACACTATATACATTTTATCATACACTTGATGTGAGTACTACCTTTTAAGCATATCGTACAACTAATTCATGCATAAATCTTCTACACTCATACATAACTCATCAAATCCTTCTACTAATCATCATATATCATTCCAAATGAACATTAAACTTAACATCATCATATTCCTTTACTTTCATCTAACAATATTTCATCATAACCACATAATACATCAATCATTCAACAAGACTTGAACATAGAAGGTGATTCTAGTCATCTTCATCACCATAACTAATGGGTTTATCATCTAAACATCAAATTAGCACAAATCATTCATAATCCATGTTCTATATGATGATTATAGCACATACTAATGCTCAATTCCACTTAAACTCATGGATTCGAACATAACCCACTTTACCCATGATCACCAATCTTAGATTTTTGACATACCTTATGATCCCCTCGTGTTGGTGATCATTAATCCATACTCGGTTATGGATTTGAGCTTCATCTTGCCTTCCGATTTGAGCAAAAAGATGGAACTAGGGTTTGAGGTTCCATGGGAGCCTCCTGCCTCTTTCTCGAACACACGTATGTGTGTGTTTGTGTGTGTTTAGATATTTAATAACTTAACTTCCATTTGTTCCACTTTAGCCCCTCGGGTTTTGCCTTTAAAACATAACTGACACTACCTTCATCATTTAATACTTTTGACCATACCCTTAACTAGGTTAAATAGCCTAGTTAGTTATTTCCTGACGTGTCACATAATAACATACAACAAATATTAACATTCAGATTTTGGGGCGTTACAAGTCTACCACCCTTAAACAAGGTTTCGTCCCCGAAACCTTTCTCACTTTCATCGAACACACATCATCTTTCCTTCTAGTCCATCCATACGACCACTAGCCCATACTTTCCTGATCATTCTTTCCTATATCATTTTCATTTTCATTTACTTGACCTGTCAATAACTGGTCATTACACATACTCTTCCGTCCTTTAATATGATCCCTTTTTAATGGATCTAATATCTCCATCTCACCTCTAAAAATTTACATTCTCTACATACTCTGTATAACATTTCACTTTTGTTTTGTTATCACAACAAAACTATTATTACATAATCACGCCTACGTGCTTAATTCTAACGTTAACCTCATTCTACATTTTCTACAGTTACTTGTATCCTGCATACCTTTACATTATCTTTAAATCATTTCGTTCATTTCACATTACTATTGCTTTCACTTCATGCATTACTTAATTTACATACGTAAGTGTATCATGCAGTTCATCTTACGGGAATTTAATCATTACCCAAAATTTTCATTCAAAACTTTTAGGATTTACCATTTTCTTCTTAGGTTGACTGTTAAAAGTCAAACATCACATACCTTACCATACCTATCCTATCCTTCACTTCATAGGTCGATTTCCAATCTTCTGATTCGTACACATTCAGCATAAGTTGAACATTTCACTGACCTCGGTTTCATTTCATAACTCAACGATCCGTAAACCAGATCGATCCGCCTCTTCACGAGTACTAATCGTACCCGGCCATGGTTCATTCATCCTTATAATGAGCTTCCGCTCGTGCACATTTCATTCCAACATTTACTTTGCTAGGTGATTACGCACCCATAATTCTTCTACAACTTCCTACGTACATGCTATAACACATTCCATACTTCATTCCTTACATACAATTCTTTTACTCTAGTTACTTATTTCGTCACCCTAGCGGTTTGACCTTTCAAGTCCAACTGACATTTCTTACTTAACAGAGATGCATCGAGGTACCCGTTCGTGCTTCTTTCCATTCCTGCTTACTTGCAACGACATTCATTACATTATTCCGGTACTCATGACCAAACTTACCCTTCCGATTCATACTTAACTTATTGCCCGGGTCGTAGCCCGCCCTACATTATGACTCCCATGAGTCGAATACTAACATATCTAACACCTCGCGGGTTCAAACATTCCATTCATGCCTTTCCTCCTTGAATCCATCTCACGGATTCAAACATATCATTCATGCCTTTCATCCTTGAATCCGTCTCGCGGATTCAAACATATCATTCATGCCTTTCATCCTTGAATCCGTCTCGCGGATTCAAACATATCATTCATGCCTTTCATCCTTGAATCCGTCTCGCGGATTCAATCATTTCATTCATACATTTCATCCCTTGAATCCGTCTCGCGGGTTCAAGCATTGCTTTCATATCTTTCATTCTTTGAATCCGTATCGCGGATTCAAACATTGCATTCACACATTAACTTCTTTCATGTTTCGAATCCGTCTTGCGGATTCTAACATAGCATTCATACTTTCATTCCTGAGAGTCTTACATTTCTCTTCACCCTCACGCCCACCTACTACTTAATTCTAACGGACATACCTGTATCAATTTTCACGGTCTCACGAACGTCATATGCTTCACATGTACTGGCCAGGTACACAATCCACATACTAGTTTCGTGTCTTCGTGTAATTGTCACCTTATGCCCGAAGAATTAGGTTTCGGCACGTGTATCATTTTCAAAACATGTTCACTATACCATCATAGTCTTTCATTTAGCATTTTTCTTCCCTTAATGCATTTTACCATTACTTACACCTACATATTAAATGTACTTGCCTGGGCTCATTCACCTACTTGTCTTATTACCTCTTTGCCTGCCTTAGTATTCATCCTAGACTGCATTCACGGATCATCCTCTTCCAACACTTATGCTTACCTTGAACATACAAAACCGTCAGTTTCTTTATACGTATACATAAATACATGCTTACATTAGCCTTTACCTTTGGATCTTGATCGAGTCTCAGATTGTACGGATTTCTTATCTCAAGAGCACACAAGTTTGAGTTCAAGTACTTATCTTCTCGTACTTGATTCCCTCAAACCAGGGCTCTGATACCAACTTGTAAGACCCTAAAATTGTACATGACAAAAGTCGCAGCGGAAACACGTACCATAAAATTTCTTTCTTTATAATTACCTCAACTTATTTAAAATTTAACTTTAACACAACTCTTTCCCATAAATCCGTCATCCTCTCGTTTACTAGTTAAAAACATAGCTTATGTTTACTACATTATGTACATCAACATTTCCGTACAATCTCTCTAGTGACTCGATCTTCGATCTCCAATTCTTGACTATCCTCATAACTGGCACTACCTGCGTTCACCACATACATACATAACATTAGCATACATTAATAAACAAGATTCATTCGCGTATACTTCACATTTCATCATCTTTCAAGCTTTAAGCCTTTCATCTGCGTATCCATTTCCTGGTGACACTTCAATAACGTACCTGCATTACTTATCATTCTCAAGGTACCCCATTAATAACGTTAACACTCAATGTGTCTAAATCATGCATACATACGTACTTACATACAAACATGCATACACATCTACATACATTCATCCTTTCCTACAGTTTTACATACGGGCATATACTCATACATGTCTTTATACACATCCACATACGTACATACCTTTCCTACATCATCACATACATGCATACACTCATACACGTCCTTATACATACATACACATCTACGTACATACATACCTTTCCTACATCATCGCATACATGCATACACTCGTACATACCTTTATACATACATACATACACATCTACGTACATACATACCTTTCCTACAACTTTACATACGTGCATACACTCATACATGTCCTTATACGTACATACATACTCATCCACATACGTACATACTTTTCCTAACATCATCACATACATGCATACACTCGCACATACCTTTATACATACATACATACATACACATCCACATACGTACATACCTTTCCTAACATCATCACATACATGCATACACTCGCACATACCTTTATACATACATACATACACATCCACATACGTACATACCTTAACAAACACGTATTAGATCACGCGTACCTCCTACATCATCATACATTATTTACATGGGTCTTAGACTTAGCTTTATAGCCCATAAACATCTAAGGAACCATCAAAACCATGTTTGGAAAGTCCGCCGTAGTCCACGGATATCAAACCGAAGCCTACGGTACATAATTCAACTTACAAACAAGATTTCAGCTTTTGGGACTTGGGGAGGTCGTCGGCGACGACCCCTAGGGTCGTCGGCGACGGGCCTTGCATTTACCCGTAGCCCAAAAGTCCCGTAGACAGGTAGTTAACCCGTCGGAGAAAACTGACTTTCCCTTGCCCGTCGGCGACGGCCTCCTTGCCCGTCGGTGACGGCCTCTCTAAAATGCATTTTCCTGCAGATTCGTTTCGTCGTCCGTACGCACTAAAACGCGCGTAACTTTTGAACCGTTTACCCGTTTAACCTCCCGTTTCTTCCTACATGCTTGTAAATTCACATTCTATCATATGAACTTGAAATCCCACATCCGGATTAATGAAATTCTTATCTTGCGCCCTATCGACTTATCATCACATTCTAATTATTTGACCCATTATGGGTATTTGCGCAATACTTGGTTTATGACATACCAAGACCATACTCTTCGCCTCCATACTTATTCAAGACATTATACTCATCAAATACTTGTTCCTAAACTGCTTGTTAAGATCGTTTGCCCCAAAATACCCATCAAGGGCATTTTGGTCAACCTTAAACCCATCACTTACGACGAAAGACTTTAACACATATTTAACCTCAAATCTCATGTTTAATTCATTCCAACACTTTACTACTTACTTGTTCTAAGAAGTGATTACGGAAATCACTTACCTTGTGCGTCCGTGCTCGTATCCGATTCCTTGCCTCATCTTGACCCGTTAACGCCTCCTTCTTGAGTCCGTCACGACGTGATTCCTATACTTTCATTTCATCGAAACCACGCTCTTATTATCATACTCATTTGTACATGTAACATTCATATCATTCGCATAATTCACACTTAACTTTCCTTAGTCATTTCTACAAGCATTAACATACATAATCAACTTCATATAATCATATTCGTATACGTTAAACTCATGTAACTCATCATGTCATTACATTTAACACGGATTGCTATAACATGTACCATACGACTTCCCATCAACCTACATTTATGACAACGGGTCAAATCATGTTTCTTATACTTAGTTGACTTTCAAAAGTCAACTATTAACCATACTCAAATATCGTCTTATCATCATATACCCGTAACATCATAATCGACTATACGGACGACACTATATACATTTTATCATACACTTGATGTGAGTACTACCTTTTAAGCATATCGTACAACTAATTCATGCATAAATCTTCTACACTCATACATAACTCATCAAATCCTTCTACTAATCATCATATATCATTCCAAATGAACATTAAACTTAACATCATCGTATTCCTTTACTTTCATCTAACAATATTTCATCATAACCACATAATACATCAATCATTCAACAAGACTTGAACATAGAAGGTGATTCTAGTTATCTTCATCACCATAACTAATGGGTTTATCATCTAAACATCAAATTAGCACAAATCATTCATAATCCATGTTCTATATGATGATTATAGCACATACTAATGCTCAATTCCACTTAAACTCATGGATTCGAACATAACCCACTTTACCCATGATCACCAATCTTAGATTTTTGACATACCTTATGATCCCCTCGTGTTGGTGATCATTAATCCATACTCGGTTATGGATTTGAGCTTCATCTTGCCTTCCGATTTGAGCAAAAAGATGGAACTAGGGTTTGAGGCTCCATGGGAGCCTCCTGCCTCTTTCTCGAACACACGTATGTGTGTGTTTGTGTGTGTTTAGATATTTAATAACTTAACTTCCATTTGTTCCACTTTAGCCCCTCGGGTTTTGCCTTTAAAACATAACTGACACTACCTTCATCATTTAATACTTTTGACCATACCCTTAACTAGGTTAAATAGCCTAGTTAGTTATTTCCTGACGTGTCACATAATAACATACAACAAATATTAACATTCAGATTTTGGGGCGTTACAAGTCTACCACCCTTAAACAAGGTTTCGTCCCCGAAACCTTTCTCACTTTCATCGAACACACATCATCTTTCCTTCTAGTCCATCCATACGACCACTAGCCCATACTTTCCTGATCATTCTTTCCTATATCATTTTCATTTTCATTTACTTGACCTGTCAATAACTGGTCATTACACATACTCTTCCGTCCTTTAATATGATCCCTTTTTAATGGATCTAATATCTCCATCTCACCTCTAAATTTAGAACCAAGCATAAAGCGCAAAATTTAGAACCAAGCATAAAGCGCAAAATTTGCGGAAAATGAAAACTATAAACGAACAAAGTTGAAAGTAAAAAAAGTTATGAAGATAGATTGCAAAAGATAAAAAGTTTTGGGTTAAAAGTAAAAAACAAATAGTTTTGGGTTAAAAGTAATTTATGAAATACTTTTGGGTGAAAAGTGAAAAAAAAATCATTTTTTTTTTTGGAAAACCCCTAAAGCCAACGTTACGACAACCATATGCATAACCATTTTTTCTTTGAAAAACCCACAAAGCACACCCCGCGTTGCAGCGGGGCGTAAAACGGTGTCAAATAGTACTAATGTCACACAACCGTCATCGACCACCAACACTGACTTGACCTAGGATATGCGTGTTGCGATGAACCTGTCAAACATGGAAAAATAGAGGCAAAAACGTTGAACCACACATGCACGTTGCGTCGTATTAACTCGAAAAATTTAGAACTATACGTAAAACGGAAATTTGCGAAAGATGAAAAGTATAAGTGACAAAAGTTGTGAAGTTAAATTGCAAATAATGAAAAGTTTTGGGTTAAAGTTAAAAAAAAAATTATGTAGGGTTAAAATTGCAAAAGATACAAACCTTTGGGTTAAAACTAAAAAGTCTAGTTTTTTTTGAATAATGTGCAAAGCATAATGTACAAGTCCTTATGCATAGAAAACTTGCTAATTTATATAGGTTTTAATTATAAATATAATATTAATGTAATAGAATATAACAATTTAATAAAAGAAATCAAAACACCACATCAATAAAAAATCATACTATACTAATAAATAAAAATCTTTTCGGGACACATGTCACTTTCTCACACCTCTTGCCATTAAGTTTCAATTTTTTTATTATAAATTTTAAATTAGCAACAAAAATATGCAAATAAAGTTGTACCTTGTGCTTTGGCAAATTTTCAAAAAAAAACTTGATTTTTTACTTTAAACCCAAAGGTTTTTACCTTTTGCAATTTTAACCCTATATATTTGCAATTTAACTTCACAACTTTTGTCACTTATACTTTTCATCTTTCGCAAATTTTCGCTTTACGTATAGGTCTAAATTTTTCGAGTTAATACGACGCAACGTACGAGTGTGGTTCAACTCTTTTATGTTTTGTTTCAAATTTTGCAAGTTAACACGGCGCAACGTGCATGTGTGGTATAACATTTTTACCTCTATTTTTTTGTGTTAGACAGGTTCGTCGCAACACGCAGATTCTGGGTCGAGTCAATGTTAGTGGTCGATGACGGTTGTGTGGCATTAGTACTATTTGACACCGTTTTACGCCTCACCGCAACGCGATGTGTGCTTTGGGGGGTTTCAAAGAAAAATGGTTATGCATATGGTTGTTGTAACCTTGGCTTTGGAGGTTTTCCAAAAAAAAATATTTTTTTTACTTTTCACCCAAAAGTATTTCATAAATTACTTTTAACCCAAAACTATTTGTTTTTTTTTTACTTTTAACCCAAAACTTTTTATCTTTTGCAATCTATCCTCAAAACTTTTTTTACTTTCAACTTTGGTCCTTTATAGTTTTCATTTTCCGCAAATTTTTCGCTTTATGCTTGGTTCTAAATTTTGTGACTTAACACATCGCAACGTGCGTCTTTGGTTTAATGTTTTTACGTTTCGTTCTAAATTTTGCGAATTAACACGACGCAACGTTCGTGTGTGGGTGAACGTTTTTACATCGTCTATTTTTTCCTATTTGACAGGTTTAACATAACGTGCGGGTCCTAGATCGACTTAGTTATAACTAAAGAATCCTCGCCGCATTGCGGTGGGTCGCAATTCTTGTTTTCTATTAAATAATAATTTTAAACTTATCTCCTATGTTGAATAATGATATTAAAATAAAAAAATATCAATAGTGAAAAGATAATCATCAAGAATATGAATATTTCAAAAAGACTTATAAGATTTGTAATCTTATCTTATCTTATCTTACTATATTAATAAACAAATCTTTTCGGGACACATGTCACTTTCTCATACCTTTTGCTATTAAGTTTCAATTTTTTTTATTTTCTATTAAACAATAATTTTAAACTTATCTCCTATGTTGAATAATGATATTAAAATAAAAAATATCAATAGTGAAAAGATAATCATCAAGAATATGAATAAATAAAAATCTTTCCGGGACACATGTCACTTTCTCATACCTCTTGCCATTAAGTTTCAATTTTTTTGTTTTCTATTAAATAATAATTTTAAACTTATCTCCTATGTTGAATGATGATATTAAAATAAAAAAAATATCAATAGTGAAAAGATAATCATCAAGAATATGAATATTTCAAAAAGACTTTAAGGCACTTGTAGCCACGGTGGTTAGGTGGATACCCGAGGAAGACACAAGGCAAAGAACGATAATCCAATTTGTGGATAGTGGTAGAAGGTATGAGAGAGAAGCATAGACACCCAAAAATTCGTAGGTGATCATAGGTTGGACGAGTAAGATATAGACGTTGAGTTGGAGAGTTGTAATTTAGAAGTTTTGCTAGGTAGAATATTTAAAAGGTATGTGGCAACTTCCAAGGCATGATGCCAATATGTATTTTGAAGAGACGCTTGAGCTAAGATTGTGCGAATGAGGTTATTAATGGTACGTATTTTACGTTCCGCTTTACCATTTTGAGATGAAGTATGAGGACACGAGAACCGAAATTGCATGCCATTTTGATTCCAAAATTGTTGAAACGAAGAGTTTGCGTATTCACGTCCGTTATCACATTGAAATTGTTTAATTTTAAGATGAAATTGAGTGGTGATAAGATTTGCAAAAGTGGAAGAGAAAGGAGGTGGAAAAGGGTGGAGTCTAATTACCTAAAGAAAGGTGGAAGGTGATTGGAGTAGGAAGGAGGTGAAAAAACTTTTAGTTTTGCTCACTTTTTGTCATCGTACTTTGTAACTAGGTTATTTTATGACGTTTTCTTTTTCTTTTAACTTGTTTTTAGTTATTCGAAGTGTATTTTAAGTCTCGGTTTTGCGTATAAACACATATTTAAAGATTGATTGCGTATATAACACAAATATGAAAAGTAACACAGATATGTATAAAATGAATTTTCATTATGATCAAAGCATATGATTACAAGATTAGAAATGAACCACGAATACCATACGATTACAAATCTCTAAAAATATAAATGTGAATACAACTTTCTAAATATGGAAGGTACAAAAATGCGTAGCGTTACATATATAATTTTAAAATTTTCAGACGAACAATCGAAAATATTACACTTCTAACAAAAACATTGGCAAGGGCTGGTGACCGCCGACCCTTAAAAGCTAGTCCCTGGCAATAATGGTTTTGTGATGTAATTAATCTAACTTATTATTATAATTATAATTATAATATTAATGTAATAGAATATAACAATTTAATAAAAGAAATCAAAACACCACATCAATAAAAAATCATACTATACTAATAAATAAAAATCTTTTCAGGACACATGTCACTTTCTCACACCTCTTGCCATTAAGTTTCAATTTTTTTATTATAAATTATAAATTAGCAACAAAAATATGCAAATAAAGTTGTACCTTGTGCTTTGGGAAATTTTCAAAAAAAAAAAAACTTGAGTTTTTACTCTAAACCCAAAGGTTTTTACCTTTTGCAATTTTAACCCTACATATTTGCAATTTAACTTCACAACTTTTGTCACTTATACTTTTCATCTTTCGCAAATTTTCGCTTTACGTATAGGTCTAAATTTTTCGAGTTAATACGACGCAACGTACGAGTGTGGTTCAACTCTTTTATATTTTATTTCAAATTTTGGAAGTTAACACGGCGCAACGTGCATGTGTGGTATAACATTTTTACCTCTATTTTTTTGTGTTAGACAGGTTCGTCGCAACACGCAGATTCTGGGTCGAGTCAATGTTAGTGGTCGATGACGGTTGTGTGGCATTAGTACTATTTGACACCGTTTTACGCCTCACCGCAACGCGATGTGTTCTTTGGGGGGTTTCAAAGAAAAATGGTTATGCATATGGTTGTTGTAACCTTGGCTTTGGAGGTTTTCCAAAAAAAAATATTTTTTTTACTTTTCACCCAAAAGTATTTCATAAATTACTTTTAACCCAAAACTATTTGTTTTTTTTTTACTTTTAACCCAAAACTTTTTATTTTTTGCAATCTATCCTCAAAACTTTTTTTTACTTTCAACTTTGGTGCTTTATAGTTTTCATTTTCCGCAAATTTTTCACTTTATGCTTGGTTCTGAATTTTGTGACTTAACACATCGCAACGTGCGTCTTTGGTTTAATGTTTTTACGTTTCGTTCTAAATTTTGCGAATTAACACGACGCAACGTTCGTGTGTGGGTGAACGTTTTTACATTGTCTATTTTTTCCTATTTGACAGGTTTAACATAACGTGCGGGTCCTAGATCGACTTAGTTATAACTAAAGAATCCCCGCCTCATTGCGGTGGGTCGCAATTCTTGTTTTCTATTAAATAATAATTTTAAACTTATCTCCTATGTTGAATAATGATATTAAAATAGAAAAAATATCAATAGTGAAAAGATAATCATCAAGAATATGAATATTTCAAAAAGACTTATAAGATTTGTAATCTTATCTTATCTTATCTTACTATACTAATAAACAAATCTTTTCGGGACACGTGTCACTTTCTCATACCTCTTGCCATTAAGTTTCATTTTTTTTTTATTTTCTATTAAACAATAATTTTAAACTTATCTCCTATGTTGAATAATGATATTAAAATAAAAAATATCAATAGTGAAAAGATAATCATCAAGAATATGAATAAATAAAAATCTTTCCAGGACACATGTCACTTTCTCATAACTCTTGCCATTAAGTTTCAATTTTTTTATTTTCTATTAAATAATAATTTTAAACTTATCTCCTTTGTTGAATGATGATATTAAAATAAAAAAATATCAATAGTGAAAAGATAATCATCAAGAATATGAATATTTCAAAAAGATTTTTAAGATTTGTATTGATGTTACATTATTTTGGTTAAAAAATATATCTGAAAACAATTTGTGGCATTAATTTAAATTTAAATTAATGTGAAAAAGAGCATATCTAAAAACAATTCGTGGCTTCATCTTAAATTTAAATTAATTAGAAAAACAAAATCACACATATTTAATTTATTTCCATCTAAATTAATCAATAGCATAGTTTTAGCATATGATTCATATTGTATTGTATTGTATCTAGGTTAATTAATAGCATAGTTTTTAGGATATGATTCTAACATATTTTATTGTATTTTTCTCTTATAATCAGGGGAAGTTGCACAAGCCAAAAGTAGTATAAGGGGGTTGTTTGTTTAGTTCTTAACGAAACTCTTAATGGTTCAGACCTCTTACTGGTTTAGCACTTAATAGTTCAGACTGTTTGTTTCGCGGGTAGATGTCTGAATGGTTCAGACATTTGCCTCTGAATGGTTAAGCATTATACTGAATCTGAATGGTTAAGACCTCTAATCTGAATTGGTCAGACATTTGCCTCTAAACGGTTAAATATTATACTGGTTCTTAATGGTTCAGACCTCTTACTGGTTCAACACCTAATGGTTCATATCTCTTACTGGTTCAGTACTTAACCATTCAGAAGTTGTCAAACAGCCCCTAAGACTAGCCAATCTTGCACTGTTAAATACTCTACCTTAAATACCCTACCTTAAAGTATTCTAAAATCACAAATAAATTAAACAATTAAATGCCAAATCCTGGTTTGTCACATCAAATTTACCTAAAAGTATTCTAAGAACACTAGCGACACATACTCTAGAGTATCCCAGAACTTTTTCTAACATAAATTAAATTAAACAATTAAATACAAAATAAACATAATTCAAATTCAATGGCGGGGGTGTTTCACATGCGGCTTTGAAGCTGAGGACCCTTAGCCGATGATGCTCCTTCCCCTCTTATAGCCGAAAGTATTCAAGTAATTATTATTTTTTATTTCCAGTTCGATTTATATCATGGCTTATTTTTGCTCTTTGCATATGTTTATATATGTATTGTAGATGTGACATCCTCAACTAATTTTTTTATGAATAGATGTGTTTGATTTATGTTTGATCTCTAGGGTGTCAAATGTTAAAAACGCTTATTTTTTCAACTATTTTTGAATATTTCATTTATTTAATTATTATTTTTAAACTACAACGTATATTTTTCTGGCTTATTAATACATATTTAATAATTTATTGATCAAACCCCGTGTATTACACGGGTTGTTTAACCTCGTATTAAAAAAAATTTGAAGACACATTAATATAAATAAAAACAAAATAAAGAAACTAAATTAAAAAAAAATCAAAGTAGAATGAAAATAATAAAAAAAATCAAAACAGTCACTCGAAAAAAAAGGAAGGGTCAACACATTTATATGACCAAGATGGCCATCTCATGAGTTGGATTCGAACCAAACATGAATCCAAATGCAAAGTTCAAAACCAGCAAAGGCTTTTGTCTCGGATGAAAACAAAATAATATAATGCGTATACAAAAAGTGATACACAATATAATAATAGAAAAAGCTAATAAAACAAAGAGTTAAATGTTATTTTAGTTCATGTGGCTTAAGCCATTTTGACAGTTTAGTCCAAAGGTTTCATTTTTAACATCTGGATCCAAAAAGATTTTATCGTTGCCATTTTGATCCAACTGACTTAACTCCATCCATTCACCTCTGTTAAGTCAGGGGCAATTTGGACTTTTCCTAATTTTATAATAGATTATTTATTAAACCTCCCCCATTTAAGCAGTTATATATATATATTTATATATGTTATTTTCATAAAAAATTATCTCTCTTCCTCTCTCTCACACACACCTCCAACCACACCACCATTCACCACCACCCACCACCACACCACAACCACCACCATTCTAGTTACCACGATGACAACCGCCAGGGACTGTGGTGGCTCGTGACCACACATGCTTCTTTATGTGGGTGATTTTAACAAAGATCAAGCGACGATGGTGGTCAGATCCGGTGACCCAACGTCATCCTGCGAGCTCCGGCGAAAGTCAAGTGGCTTAACTTACCTCTCCAAGTTTCGTTAGGGCATAAATCGGCTACCCACGAGGTTTAGAGACAGATAGAGAAAGGTGACTCAGATCTACGATGGTGTGGGGGGAGGGTTAGAGAGAGATGATTCAGATCTGTTATGATGATACAGATCTGCGATGGTGGTTATTGGTGGAGTTTGGTGGCCGACAGATCAAAGGAACCATCTGGAGATGGTGGTTAGCGGTGGAGCGGAGATGGTGGTTAGCGGTGGAGCTTGGTGGCCGACGGGGTTCCAAAGATGGTGGTTATCGGTGGAGCTTGGTGACTGACGTATATGAGGAACCATCCGGAAATGGTTGTTATCGGTGGAGCTTGGTGGTCGTCGGATAAGTGGAACTGGCAGGAGTAGTTTTAAGTGACGGTGGTAGAGATGGCAACGCGGTGGTGGATTGGTGGTAGTGGTGGTGGTTCATAGAAAGAGAAAGTTCAGAGAGAGAGAGAGAGAGACTGTGTTTAGAGATTGTTTTGTATTGACTGAATTTAGAGATTGTTTTGTGAGGCTATGGTGAAGACAAAGGGTGAAGTAGGTGTGTGTTTCAATACATTTTGTTTGAGTTAAATACATTTTATGCAGATATATGTTTGAGTTAAATACGGTTGCAAGATGTTGCAGATATGTTTGAGTTTCAATGCATTTAATAGACAAAATGACAAAAATACCCCTTGACTAACTGAGGAGCATGGATAGAGTTATGTTAATTGGACCAAAATGGTAACGATGAAACCTTTTTGGACCCAGATGTTAAAAATGAAACATTTGGACTAAACTGACAAAATAGACCAAACCACGGGGACTAAAATGGCATTTAACTCTGAAACAAAATAAAAAAAATGAATAGTGGACTGTCCCTATAGAACTAATACCATCATATTTAACCAGTAGATTATATAATGAATTTATATCAAAATAGATGGTAAACGTGCAACACACTGCGTTACTATCTTTTTTTAATTAGGAAAACTAAGTCTTTTAAAAATTACACACACAGATCTCGGGGTCATAATATTACTATTCATGACCCTTTGAACTCGACTAAGTAGGTCCACAGCCTCTGGCCCCGAGAAACCAAAAGTATCAAAAGCAAATTGGATAAACACGTGTTCAAGACACGCTTTTTTCGTGTTTGGTCACTTTGCATAAAGCAACCTGACCCACCGTAAAAGCACTATCCGCTAAGCCTACAAGCGAGGAAACCCCTGTTCACTCACGTAACTTGAGCTAAAGGCCCAACACTATTCACTCACGTAACTTGCTAATTATTATATGGATAACAGTGGGCCCAAAAGCCCACATTTTTCTTTATCTATATTCTATACACGTGGGTCCAAAAGCCCACATTTCTTTTTATCTATACTCTATAGTCAAATTATAGATTACTTGCATTAGTAAGCCCGACGGAGTTAGAAATTTGGGGTTCTCGTCTCAAGGCCCATATTTTGTTAACTATTTTTTTAAACGGAAGTTGACTTGTGTAGCCATGTAGGTGTTTGCTCATCTTTTAATTAATTATTTCGTATTTGATTAAAATTAAATCCTTTCGTATCTATATCTATACTATATAATAAAAGAAAACCATGTTAGGGACACATGTCGCTCTATGAGGCGGTCTTAATTATTTTTTTAAATATTTATTATGGAAAATCAATTATTGATAATATTAAATTTAAAATTTGTTGAAGAGATTTTAATGATAAAAACAAAGATAATTGATAATAATATATTAATTATTATAATGATATATTAATTATTAAAATCTAAAAAAATATATTAGCGTTTTAAATATCTATAAAGATAAAATTTTTATTTAATTGGTAGTTTTAATTGTTTTTATATTTTGATGATAAGGACAAGAATAACTGATAATCACATATTAAAATAAAATATTTATTTTAATCAACTTTTGATTAAAATGATTTATTCAATACATGTAGAATATATATATTTTTTTATACTTGTGGTATATTTAGAATCCTACTTTTAATAAAGGATCTCATTATCCCGTTTTACGCTCCAATGAAATAATAATATTAAATCATAATATCCAGCTTATCTCTTGTATATTTAATATTTTTACTAAAATATTTCTTTTTTTTTTCTGTTGATTATCCAACATCAGGCAATACGTAAGTTTCTAAACTAATAATAAATAAATAAAAAAACAAAGTAAAATGTTATAAACCATGTAATACACAACTCTCTAACTTAATAAAAAATAAAGTGAGATGTTACAATAAGGAAATAGTACCTCAAAGTTTATTTTGGTAGAAAACACATCTTGATGACTAAATGTGTTAACGGATTATATTATTCGTGTAAGACATGCGTTTATTCAAATCGTGCACAATACACGAGTTTTTAAAGAATGTAACTATTTTATTACTTAGTATATAAAAGTATATTTATTCAACCCGTGTAATACACGGGGTTCTAACCTAGTTTGATTTAAATAAAATCCTGATGGTGATGATAGGGTAAAGCTGTGATGATTATATTTAGATAATGTTTTGTAATTATCATTGTTGAATTTTTGGCAAATTTAATTATCTTATATGACGTGGTAGATAAAACAATAGTAAAAATATACCCAAATAAAGGTATATGAGTAGTTTCTTATGTAGTTATGCTAGGTTAGAACATCGTATATTACACGGTTGAATAAAATAAATATAATTAACAACGAAGATTAAAATATTATAAAACGAATTTTGTTAATATTATTGACCTTTTTAATTGCAATTTTAAAATTGAATAATAGAATTTGAAATAGAGTGAAATAAGAGGGGGAATAAATCTTCGGCTCACTAAAATATAACATATGACGGAAAATGACAACAATAATAACAATAATAATAACAATAATAATGGACTCCATTGTTTGGATTAAAATATTTTATGTTACATGCATAAAGTGTAATCGGTATTAAAAAAAAATCCAAAACAGTAATATATAAGTGTGACTTGAAGTAATTGGAGAAGTAAAGTTGCTGATGGTTATCATACAGGAACTTGCAAATTTCATATTAGATTCATATAATCATAGAAATTTGTTGGATCAATGGACCTCACAAAAGAACAGATGATTGGAAAATCAAAAATAGTCTACAACATCTGATCACTAATAACAGTGCTTTGAAGATCTGCTTCTCCCAACGACAAAGACTCAACATCTGCTTTCTCTAAAGTCTGCTAAAGTCAAATGTCTGCCTAAGAGAACACCTGCTGTTGAAGATAAAGTCTGTTGAACCAAAGGTCTGCCAAAGAGAGCCACTGCTGATGAAGACAAAGTCTGTTGAAGCAAAGGTCTGATCATTCATTGCTGAAGAGATTAAAGTCTAATAAAGCTAAGGTCTGCTGTGGATCAATAGATGTTAAAGTGCAACAAAAGAGTCTCATCAGATGATGATCAACAGAGTTTATCAATGTAACATTGCTTATAGCAGACATTAGGAGTCTGTTAGGCTGTTAGATGTCGTTGTCTAGGTGCCGTCAGCTTAGATGCTTCAGATGTTTCGTTTGTACTATAAATTGAACAGTGCTCATACTGTTCTATTTATCATTTTCCCCTTGACATTTTTGTACGAACAAACAAGGAGTGATCTGGCAGAGGGGGCGTTGTAATTCTTCATGCATACGTAAACATTGTAATTGCAATTTTATAAAAGCTTGATGATGAAAGCAATATCTCTATTGTTGTGATTGAAAAGTTAATTATTCTGCTGCATATTTCATCTCTGTTTTATCTTCATTCATTATTTCCATTTTAACTGTCACAACAATCAAACTCAGATCCTAACAAAATACACATCCCTAGTTCTTGTTTCTATATTTTATTCTTGTTTCTTGATAGTTTGATTATATTAACTCTTCATATGCTTGTTATAAAAGGGAACAGGGATAGAGGAAAAGTTTTAAATACAGTCTCTTAAAACTAGGAAGTCGTAGGAAGACCATTAAACGAACTCTAATTAAACTCATTCTAGCGTCATTGGAACACTCTCGTTGAACTCTACGATTTTAGATTAGGTTTTTGCTTTTGGCTTTTTAGCTTGTATATTTTAGAATTTTTGTTTCAAATCATTATGCCTGTTTATTTGTCATTGTGTTTTCTTCCTTTGCATTGTGTTATATATTACTCAGCATTATTTTATATTTTGTGATTAATTGTGTCTTTACCCTTCATAAATTTAAGAGACAATATCATGAGTGTAAGATAACTCAACTCTGGGGATAGACTCATTCCATTAGACGCATGACATATATATTGTTCACGTATAGACGTAGATTAATTAAGTATAAATGGCTTATAGCCAAGCGGTACCAAGATTGAATCATGAAAATGTATTCTTACCCATAAGATTGACGTTTTAAGTCTCATAAGACAGTAATATAAATTTATGAGTAGATTTATATGGTATGTGAGTTCGCTGATAATTTCCAAATTTGATAAGACATATTTTAATTTATAGTGATAAACCTTACAGAAGAATCTTAGTCAAGTAGAGAATGAATGGTATCATTTATTAGTGGCTAATACAACGTTGATACTCGAAGGTCCAAAATGTTGATGAGAAAACAAAACCATTGAAACATCGTCAACTACATCAAGTTATGTTCTTTTTTTTCGGGTAAAGTTCCTGTAGACATGAAGGACATGAAAATGTACGAAAGACATGAAAATGTAAAAAAAAAAAACGTACGAAAGACATGAAAATGTAAAAAAAAAAAAACGCGGTGACATTTTTCGTAATTATTTTACCCGTAATTACTCTACATGATTAAAATTACTCTACAAGATCAAAGTTACCCTAGAAGATAAAATTACCTACAAGATCATTTGTAGAGTAATTATGATACTCTACAAGGTCAAAATTACCATACAAGGTCATTTTACAAAATTATCCTACAAGGTCAAAATTAACTTACAAGGTCATTTAAAAAATCACCCTACAAGATCAAAATACCCTACAAGACCATTTGTAGGGTAATTTTGATAGTTATTTACGAGTAAATAATTACGAAAATAACACCGCGTTTTTTTACCTTTTCATGCATTACGTACGTTTTGTATGATAAGGCTATTTGTATTTGATCTTTTGTTTCTTTTTCACCTACTTCAACATCACCTTTACTTTATTTTTTGTTGGATCATGGAGGTGACGCTACAACATATGATTCCTTAGGTTATATTTATAATTAACTTTAGCGAGAATGTGTAGTATTTTTTTTTTTTTTTACATTTAGGTATTGTTTGTTTCATAAAATGAAATAAAAAAATAGCTGAAATTGAATATAAATCACTTGAATCATTACTTGACATTTAGGTAGTGTTTGTTTCATAAAATAAAATGAAAGGAGCTGAAATTGAATATAAATCACTTGAATTATTACTTTAGCTTTCAAGGGATTTATATTCAATTACAATTCCTTTTTTTTTTTTGAAACATACAACACAGAATGTATTTCAGTTTCATTCAGATTTAATTCAATTCTATGAAAGGAATACTACTTTAGTATAATCAAGGGCCAAAAGGATATTTTGGTGGTCAAATGGCTAATTCATAACTAAAAGGTTGGGAGTTCAAATACGACAAATTTTGATGTCACAGAAAATCTAGAAATTTATGTTAAAAAAAACTTAGTAAAATTAGAGTGCATTTGTTTATTTTAGACTTTATTTTTTATTAGAATTGTAAATTCGAATATTTTGTTCTAAATTAGTTTACTTTCAACAATTTTCAGTTACCTATAGCTTCCCTAGTTCTTAATGAAAGGTTCGACCGCCCCATGCAGTGCAAAAATATACTCAAAAGAAATCCTTAGAGCATATAATACAAAGAAGACAACCCGAGGAAAAACAAGTTGTTTCATAAAATACACATTTTGGCACCCATGGCAAATAAAACAAGAACACAAAAGTCAAACTAGATACTTAGAATAAGGTTGTAACAAACCATAAAACCATATTAATCACCATGAAGATGTTATAGCAAGTAGAAACCCCAAATCCTTTATGCCCATCATGAATTACCTGCAGCAGTTAACACAAAAGATCATGAGTCTGAAGATAGATAGATAGATTGATCTTACTTATGTATTTTATGTTTTAATGAAATACGCGTTTCTTACACCAACTGGAGAGGGGTTTGATCTTGGCAGGAGTAACTGTTATTCGGTTGAAGATCGTTGACTTGAAGGTAGTTTCGACCATCAAATGGTTGATGAGGTGGTACAAGATCATAATCAGAACTTCCAGGCATCAAGCTCATGTGTTGCTGCTGGGATCTTTCATTTTCAGCAATCTACATACAATCAAATTAAAAAAAACCACCCATTAAAATATTTATAAAATCGATCATAGATTAACAAATTTATCAATATAGAGCATGAGAGAATTAACAAACCTTTGCTCGGAGGAACTGATTATTGTTATGCAACTCATTTTCCTGCACTTATACAAGAAAGAAATGTTATGAACCCTAAACATACAGAACAGTGACAGATGGATATTATTATGGGCAAAGAATTGAAATAGATAAAATTCATTACAAAATAGAAACAAACTAAAATGGCTGAATGTCTATTTAAAATGCATAAAATCTAGTAAATTAATTTATTAAACAAGAATAAAAGCACGATAATTAAAATAAAAGTTTTTATATTAAATCTTTGACTAACTAAATAACTAAAATAAACTTGTCAAATAAATGTTTGCAAGTAAATACGACCTGATCCAACCTGTGCGGATCACGTGGAAGGATAAAGATTTTTGATAGTTCGCGACAAGGGTATAATAACATTGTTTTGACGATACCTTAAACAACTATAATTTACTATTTATTTTTAGTTATAAGAATAAAAAAGTTTTTGAATATACTTGATTTCAGCAAACATCCATACTGGATTTTATACAATTAAAATGATCAATGCTAACGAAGGCGCACACATTACTTACTCGCTTTTGCATATACTCAATTTCAGCAAACAGAAGTTCATTCTGCAGATTTAGGGAAAATATAGATGTCAGATTAGCGGAGATCATAAGTGTTAATGGATGTATTAAGAGGAGCATAAATTAATAAGTAATACCTTTTTTGATCTGATCCTGCTAATGCCTTTCTCTAACTTGCCTTCAAGATTCTTGAGATCTTTTGCTGGCATGTTTCCTAGTGATTCACCCATGATGTTCCTATAAAATTGCCTTCTCAAAAAAGGTTAATGAGATGAATAAATTAAAAGGTTGGCTAAGCGTACCCATCTACGTTAAATTTGCTCTCTGGTAAAGTAGAGAGACAATGTGACTGATTTAGTAAGTGTAAGGGAGGTACATTTAGTAAAAAGAAAAGGAAAGGGGTATGTTTAGCACAACTCTTGATTAAACAGACGTGATCTTTAAAAGTTACCTGTTTTGGTTCTGAAGGTTGGCGATTTGCTGACGCAGTTTTGCAGCTTCTTGTTGGTAAAACTGCAATAAGATATCATACCATTTTGACCAATAAAAGATTCAAGACATATATTTTGCTTAAATCTTGTGTTTAATCAAACAAGCATATAAAAATGTTTAGGGTTGTTAGAAGTTTTTACCTGAGCATTTGCTTCTGCAACAGAACCACTGCTTGGTGGATCCAGGCATGCCTTTTTGTACCTATCTATGGTTCCTTTCACACTGCATTAACAACAAAACAATCATCATGGATCGCGTCATTACGGATTCAACAACCAATTTAGTGACGCTTTACATAATATAAGTAGTAATTGTTCTTTGCATTTAAAACCGGAATATAATACAAAAAATATATGCAATCACAACATAAGATTGGGGATACCAAGAAGTTATGTTTAGAATTTTCTAATAGCAACTGCAACAAGAATATGATAAATGCATCTAGCTTCTTCCATCAAGTACAAATATTTTCCCAAAATTAGGTATTTTTTAGTCTTTATTTTATTAGTTAAGTTTCTGTCGACTCCTAGGAAGTTATGCAAGATGGTTGTAAGGCCTAAAAGCAGTGAATCAGGATCTTTTCTTCTTGTCATTTTGAAAACTAATTAATCTCTCGTCTTTTATTCGGCAATCCCCACCGCATCAGACGTTAAGGATCACATATGACGTGTTAGTTGTCAATCCCAACTAAGATATAGATCTAAGCAAGTTATAGTTCAAGGGAGATAATTATTTTAACCGGCTAGGATTCTCTAAACATAGAACAAAAAGAATGATGGACATATAGCAGGGAAATAAATCACTAAAGTAGAATAGATAGTTCTTGGAAAGATTCTTCTTGGCATCTAGCTCGCTATACCGTCATTGTCACATAATAAAATCACTCATTTCGATAAGGGGTCTGTTAATCGAATGACGACTCATATGTACATTGATGAGAATGCGGAAGAAAAGTAAGTGAAGAAAATCAAGGGCACAACTTTTGGCCCTTTAGAATCTGAAATATTTTCTTGACATTTCATTTCATAGCAAATTGTAAATTGTTACCAACTCATGCAATTTATTAATTGTACTATCAAATTTCTTAATCGCCGTATTAATTTCTTACTAGTTAATCTAATAACAAATTTTAGAATTTCTTTATAAGAAGGACGTCAATGAGCTAGTTTTTCAATTCTAATTCAATAATAATCTTTAAGATTCTTTTGCTTCCACTAGCGTCATATATGACGAACTGCAAGTCGGTAGTGCGTCATATTCGATCTCAAATGCCAAGTTAATAAGCACATAAAGTCTAGCTCTCTTAAGAAGGTTGTTTATATGGTCAATTCTTGATCAAGATAACCGTTTTAATTAAGCTATGAGTTCAAATCCTATATGTATTGTAGTTCTAACTTCTTTTGAAAAATCAAATATCGTTTCTTCAACTAAAATCCATCTCTTTTACATTATGAACTACTTTAAATCTTGCTCCTAAACATGGTTCCACCACTCCAAAACTACGTACAAACTATAAGCTTTACATGGTTTGCTTTTGTACAGAAACTAGAAAGCTAAATCCTACACAACACACACATAACAGTAAATTTGGTTATAGTTTAATGCCTTTTACATGTCATTAACTATAGAATAGTGACACAAACATGCAATTCAAACTCCAAAAATACAAACATTTATTGATGAATCATTTAAACATAAGCTAATAGTAAGAACAAAGTTTTCTAAAGTAGAATTTTTTAAATATATATAATATTATTTTAGGAATGGTAAAAGAAGTATGAAATTAAAAATAATATGAAACGAATGTGTAAATGCTGTTTTCAACTACAGTTTTGGGTATACATGTGCTCAATATTTATGCATATGAGATGATATGTGAGTTGGGAAAACTGTTACTGTGTGTTTCATGTGTTTATGTGTGTTGTTCTACCAAGGATGTTACCATCTTTTGCTCAATGGATAGATGAAAGCTTCCCACTATACACAGTAAAAACCTATCAGTAGCAGTCAACTGTTTAATCAAAACTCAAAAGGCATTTGTGTTGTGATTTCAAGAAAACCATCAACTGAATAAAATCCCACTTTTCTCGGAAATCTTAAGGATTCTACTTATATTCCTTTTATGTATAATATTACCTTAACTTTCTCAAAAACACTGATTGGCTACTTCTGCCACGTCCCCTCTTTATGATTGGTGACACATTTCTACGGACAGATCTTTGCCACGTGTCAAAAACCCATTACCCTAAAGATAACCCCATTAACTCTCACCCTTTTACCCACCTTGGGTAGATTCAAAATTATTGCTCTGTGAACTCTGAGTCAATCAGAGCCGTCCATCTCATTGCAGCAATATTAACCTCTCTCCCCATGCATTAGAAACCCTCCCATTGGTTCCCTAAAACTTGTACTATCTTCTCTCTCTCCCTTTACACAAATATATATGTATACATGTATATATCTATATCTATGCAAAGATCTAATGGTGATGCCCTAAGTTGAGATAAATCTAACTCTTTTTAAGTTGGTCTTTCCTTAGGTTGCTGTTTCAGTTTCAACAGTTTGATAACTTTAGAAAAGTAATTATGCTGATAATTGAAAAGAAAGATCAGTATAATTGAAAAGAAAGATCAGTGTGTGCGCTTGTGTGTGTTCTTTTATTTCACTGCTGATCAAGAAAATATGATCAAACTGTTTTTCTAAAAAAAATAAAAAGAAATATGATCAAAATGCATTTTTGATTTAAAAATGAAGTCAAGCACAAAGAAAACAAAAGTCAAGAAACTGAAAATGGAATCTGGGTTGTGACGTTATCAAAGATTTCTTTCTTGTTGAGACAAATCTTACCCATACACCTAATATTTATTTATTTTTCTTAGATTTGGATGTGGGTTTTTGATTAAAGACAAACTTAATAATAAAGATTAAGTTTTGTGAGAAAAAAATGTTAGGATATTGAGAAAATTTGTAAACCCTAAATTTAAATATACAATACCTAAACGGTGCATTTAATAATATAGATATTCGGTTTGAATATAATAAAGATCTTAACCTAACCCTAATTTGTTACTTTTCTTGCTATATGTAATTCTAGTAATAAACCCTAACTTTGACCAAGATCAATTATTTATATATAACATACACACACATAAGAATTTTTAATCTCGTTCATTTTGGACCCAAAAGATTCTTCTATTTTGTGGAAAAGAAAATAAAACACTAACATAAATATTTATGATAAAAGTTCAAGATAGGTTTGCTTTGAAAAACTTGTCACACATGGACACAAAATTAAATAGGGTTACTTTATAGGAAAAAGGTTATGAAGATTTGGTACAAGCCCTAATCTTGTTATGCTGAAAATCTTTTGTGACATATGAAAGATGATACTTTATCTTTTTCAATTATGTAAATAAACTGATTTGAAAACCTAATAAAGCTTTTTTTATTTTTCTTGACAAGGCTTGATGACATCTCTTTTCTCAGAGTCCTATCGTTTTGCTTTGGTGATGTTTAACTGACATATATGTTTATTAAGGAAGTGTCAAAATGATGGAAGTCTTTAACAAATAGGAACTTGACAACATCTCTGTAGGCCTTCCCTAGCTAGGACTTGTGTATGTAATCTGTGTGTGAAAAAGTGTGTGTGTGTGTGTGTGTGAGAGAGAGAGAGAGAGAGAGAGAGAGGTTAAACAGCAATGGAGGAAGGGTAGATGGGAAGCTGATCTCAGTGTTCTGCAATACACATCCTAAATCTTTGCTTATTTGCTTACAACATATCCAATGTTTACTTTAACAACAGATCTTGTAGGTACCAAAATATGAAACATATATTGGATCATAAAGAAGAAAAGTATTTTTAGAAAACAAAATAAAATTATAAAACAAAACATAAGCTCATTGAGGTAAAGAAACAAAGCAGAAAAGAAGAAAGACAAGTGAATCTTTGTTCTGCAACAAAAACTTCACAAACACCTCACACTTGTGTCCTTGTTCTTAAATCTTACCTCAACTCATTCACAAATACAAAAACTTTCATTCAAAAACCTTACGGCCCCAAAAATCATGAAAAATATCAAATCAAACACCATTTTTTTCACCAAGAACCAATGAAATAACATAAACCTTCAGTGGGTTTTCAAGATTTGCTCAAAAATTGATGCAAATATAGATGATTTAGAATTGTACCTATTGTTGGCATACTCATAGAGGCGACCGCGGCTCGAGAAGACGATAAGCGCAACCTCAGCATCACAAAGTACAGACAACTCATAAGCCTTCTTCAGCAAACCGTTGCGGCGTTTGCAAAATGTCACTTGTCGATTTGTCGTGTTTTCGATCCGTTTGATTTCGATCTTTCCCCTACCCAATTTTCTCTGTGGAGACATCTCACCTGACTCATTGGGAAAAGACATGGATACACCTGAAATCAAGCTAAAAATCATTAAAAAAAGATATAGATTTTCATAAACTTCATTACAACAGTGAAATGAACAGTATCAAAAAGCCAAAAAAGTTGAAAAAAAATAAGCTCAAATTTGCCCAAACAATTTCCTGGACATCAAGATTTCCATGATCTGTTTCTTTTTTAAGATTTACAAACCAAACCAGACAACAAACTAGAAAATTTTGCATCAAATAAGAAAGTATTAAAATAACTGATTTTCAGATAGAGTTTGGCATCAATTGTCTTGAAATTCAATTGATGGGATGTGTGGATGAACCGATAATTGAAGAGAGAAACTCATCAAGATTCAACCTTTTTGATCTCTCTCTGCTTTTTGAGGGTTTCCCACAAATCTGAACAGGAAAGATTGCAGAAAATGGAATGGAGAGGTGGGATGGTTGATGAGTATTTATAAAGTAGACAACGACTTTTTTGTCCTTTAAATTAATAAACCCTCTTAACCTTAATCATTATATCTTAATACCAAATATTCAATCATTTTTTTGCTATATATATTGTTCAAGACTTATAGCAAAAAAACAAACAAAAAGCAATGTATATTCCCATGTATTAACCTCACCCAATACCCATCAAATATATATGTATATATATACACATATATAGAGAGAGAGGGATGGACCTTTATTTGATAGAGAGAATGGTGTGTGGTAGGTGTTTGTATTTTGGGACTAAAAGTTGCAGTAGAGCAATGTGTTTCTTAGTACTTATAACACAAGAACAGTGAGTCAATGGAAGACCTTTCCAAATAGGTTTACAATGGTGTTTGACTATAGTAGTCAAGTTGATATAGTCTTTGCAAAAGACTTGTCTCTTCCAAGTCTTAAGTGGTAAATGATTTTTATTGTTTCTTACAATTCATTAACCAAAAGAATGTAAATCATACATCTGTGAAAAAGTTTGTGTAACATGTGTTTTAAGGGTAAAAGTTGAGGTATGCTTATATAACTTTTTTTTTAAATTAGAAAATGTATTTAATAGACTTGTAGTTACTTCTTTAAAAGAATTGTGGAGGGAATCCTGGCCCCGGTACCCTTTTTGGGTACTCATCATCCCACCCTGCAAGGGTTATGATGCCAGCAAATAGCCTCAGTCACTACCTCTGTAGGTCCGGCTAGGGGAGGATCTAGTCGCCCAATCCTTGTATACGAACACACTAGCGAGTACGGAAACCAAGCTAGCATGCAAACCGAGATAGAACACGCAAATGCACGACACACAAAGTTCACCGATTAACACCACTTGTATTAATACGAATGAAAGGTTCCGGTTACAAGCACAAGGTTTACAAATCTGTATTGCAAACTCTCTAATGTGTGTGTGTTCTTGACAGAATGCTCTCCCTATCTCTCGAGTGTATCTATCTGTCTCTTGTGTCTATTTGAAATGAACACAACACATGGGTATATATACCCGTAACAGCATGTCTGGTCGAAGGATAAGGTAATCTGGTCGAAGGATCATCTATCGACCAGAAACCCATCGAAGGATCACATATACACCTCGAAGGATGATATCCTTCGAGGTCCATCCATCGAATGTTCATCTTTCGAGATCATCGAAGGATACAAACCATCCTTCGAGACTCATCCTTCGAAACCAAACACTTACAAACAATGTGCATACTGTTTGGCCAAGTCAAACCGGAGGATGGTTGACTTGATCAAACTTACATCGTACGCACATATAAACAAACCTAACACAAGACATCGTTTTGTATCATGACAAATTACAGACAAAGTACAGACATAAGTCTTCGTCTTGATCTTCGTGTCTTCGAGTCGAAACCAAGTCGAACTGAGCCGAGTTGAACCGAGCCGAGTCGTGTCCACAAAATATGCATCAACAAACTCCCCCTTGGACGCTACTCGTGAGGTTCAACTTCGATGTCTTCCACATCGGAGGATCTTCAAAGTCTTCACGTGTCGTAAGTAGAAAGTGTATCAACAAACTCCCCTTTTTGTTTAGGTAGTGTGTCAATAAACTCCCCCTTAGATTGAACTCTCCATTGAGTCATACTCGTGAATCTTTTGACTTGGCAATTCTTCAGATCCTTGTGGTGTTGATGAAGGGTCAGCGGCAACTCGATCATTTTATCCTTTGAGTGCCTCCACTTCGTGTCTTCATTCCGAAGCTTGTCATCGACCATGTTCTCCTCGCCTTTAGCATCTGCACATGCAAGAAAGCTAAACGCATAATGAGAACAACCGCTTGGAATATAGTCAAATTAAACAAACGACACAAATGAGATTCAAATCTCAATCAAACACCAACCGACAATATTTTGAAAGTTTAGAAAAATATACAATTTTAATCCTTTACCTTTCAAAACTTGTTAACTTCGACTGTTTATGAAGATGCAATTGTTTTCCGGCTTACAATCAGGACTTTGGGTAGGATAGACTCGAGTCCCAACATCAGTTAATCAAAAATAAACTAGAAGCAAAAACTTTTTGGATTTTATAAAGTTTATATTAAAACACACCTAAAATCTTTTTGGAATTTTTCATTTTTTTTTAAATGTAAAGACGGAAAGCAATAAATAAATATATACAAAGATACATAAACTGAAAACAGTAAACAAATATCTACAGACATTCTTTTTGCGAGTTTCGAGGGTAAGAGAATCATATCAGTGTACGGTCATGTCAAAACACTCTTGTTGTTCAATTAGTTAACATTAAGATAAGCATCCTATAACAATTATCGGTATTGTTGTCCACATAAGCTCAACTTATCATTTGTAATCATGGCGAGGGGATACGTTAAGGTATGATTTATACTTACCGACCGGTGTTCATCCACATCACGACACATTCCCGTATCAAGGTATGCACGAGGGTTCATCTTACCGGTGAGTATACCGATTATCATCTGTTTGACCGTATATGATGTGAGAAACTCACTTATTTTGTTTTGAAAACAAGCCCTATGTGATAGAATCACTTATTGATGAGGAACTTGATTTTCATATGCATGAGGGCACAGGAGCAAGTCCGTGAACAGGTCAGTACTTTCGTACAACAGAGAGACGAACTTGACTCCCGCAAAGAATCTGTGATATATTATCACTTATTTTGAAGGACATGTGATTGTTGATCACCTATTGAGGTCGAATGCAGTATGTACACGTATGTATGGTATCATGGAAGATCTAGACTTGCGTCCCCGTTATTTTTCGGTAAAAGATACAACCATGATACCCAGATGATAAGCAGCATAAAGACCGAATATCTCAGAACCTCGGCAATCTCTCAAACGAAATTTCGGTACCAAGACCATATGCCAATGAATGGTTCCCACCCAGTCTTCAGTCGATTTAAGTTTATATCACCCTGCACACTTTAAAATGATTGTGAGCCTACCGATACATCTTATATAGAGCTGCTTATCTGTTGATACATATTTATGGACGCGACTCGACGCGACGTGATTCGATTAGTGGACGCGACTCGACGCGACTCAGCACGGCTTATATTGTGACGACTTTCCTCCGTCGTGTACAAGACTTCAAGCCATCAAAGGAGACAGACAAGGACTGGGCTCAACATTACAGTCCTTGGGCTAATAGATGATGGCGAAACACAGTTTGGGCCTCAACTGATTGGACCGAAGCCCACTATCGACGAATCAGCCCAGAAGTCGACGAAACACATCTGTTTCGTCGACCATGATCTATTTCGTCGCCTGTCTTTCTGTTTCGTCATATGTAGTGTGTCTGTTAGTATAAATAGCATGTTATGTTTCTGTTTCGGTGTGCAGAACATAGAGAACACACAGACTTTCAGAGAGAAAGAACAGAGCACACACACACACACTAGAGAGAGTTTACAAAGAGCATTGTAAACATTGGATTGTAACCGAACCCTTTTATCGTTATAATACAGTGGTGTTTAACGGTGATATCTGCGTGTCGTGTTTTTTACGTGTTCCGTCTCGGTTTGCTTTCCCGGTTGGATTCCGCACAACCGGGTTGGTTTGTACACAAGGATTAGGCGACTAGATCCTCCCCTAGCCGGACCTACAAATGGTATCAGAGCCTTGGCTCTTCTCCTTGTTAAAACCGAGGTGTTCTTGCGGTTTTCGGGTTTTAAAGTTCATAATTTTCTGGAAAAATATCTTAAAATCGGACTGAATCTTGTTGTTTTGCACTATGTTTGCTTAAAAACCTTGTTAAAATAAAGTTCACACATTATGTGTTGGTTTTTATTAAACATTTAAGCAAAAATTCGGGTTTCGGAAACTTTTCGGGTCACCGGAAAACTCATAGTTTACCGGAAAATACATAGTGTTCTTGATAAAACCCACTTTTTGATCTTAGATTTTTTTAATTAAAAGGTGTTTGTTGAATTGGAAATTGAAATAGATTATTAAAATTGGACACCTTACCGGGTTAGTAATCTTACCATACCAGTTGTTTGAAAAAGAGTGTTGTGTCTGACAGATCTCACCCACCCAGCTACTTCTTCGACGAATCAAACATCAGACGAAACAGGTCTCATTCGTCAAGCCCCTCCTCGACGAAACAGACCTTCTGTTTCGTCGATATTACTTGTTGTTGGGCCTCTGTTTCGTGGACTGTGTTGTGGAATCGGGCTAACAATTTGGGCTTCTTTTTCGTAGTACATCTTGGGTCTCTGTTTCGTCGAGTGGCAGCCCAAACACAAGTGGGCTTGTTTCTTCGACACATTTAGCCCAATTGCTCAATATCAGTTTCGTCGAATACCTTTGTTTCGTCAAACCCAATACACATATCTGTTTCGCCACTCATAAAGAAACTGTATTTCGTCATACATCTGTTTCGTGGGTCTGCATTTCGTCAAAACACTTATCAGCTTATAACAGAGGGTTTGCAAGTGTGTCTTAACAGTTTGTTTTGAGTGTGTTTCACAGGTACTTGTCATCCTAGGTCAAAAATGAATCCAAGGTGGAATACTCTGGTAAATACCGATATGTATTTTGGTACTCCGTCATCTTCTGCCCCAGTATCTTCTCAAGCTAATGCAATTTCTACCGGTCAATGGGCATTTGTATCAAATCAAGTTCCAAGTGTTCAAAGCATTCTTTTAAGCGAAAGCGAAACTGGAAGTTTGAATAGACCTCCAAAGTTGATGCATTTATATGAATATCCAGGATGGATTGATAGATTTCATACATACGTTCTTGGTCAGAATACAGAGTTGTGGTTGCGGTTCATCACAGATTTTGATCAAACAATAGAAGTTGCTGCATCATCTGCCGCTACATTTGCAGATCTGACGGAAGATCAGAAGAAGGTCTATGACTTGGAAAAGAAAGCATATGCCATTCTTACTCAGGCGTTGAGTAAAGATATTTATCATCAGTTTGTTAGTCACAAGACGACAAAAAGGTTGTGGGATACGTTGAAGACAAGGGGCGTGGGAAATGAAGCGACACGTCAATTAAGAAAAGAACTGCTGAAGAAAGAGTTTGATGGTTTTACTTGTATGGAGAATGAGTCGTTAGGTGATTTGACAAGTCGATTTAATCATTTGTTGACTGAATTGACAAATTTTGGGGTAGTTACAACTCCTGCAGAGATTGTGAAAAGGTTTGCAGATTCGTTGCCACCTCAATGGAACACCTTCTTGGAAATCATGAAGTACAATGGTACTTTAGCTACAACGAGCTTCAACGACTTTGTTCAAATCCTGGAAAACAAGAATCAGGAAGAAACTCTGAAGGCAAAAAGAATTCCTGTGCCTCAAAATCCTGAAATGTATTTTGGAACGTCTAGCAGTTCTACAAAACCGTCTTCACATGCTCCAATTCAAACAGCCTTTGTGACTAGCACAGACATGTATGGCAATACTATCCAAGTTCCGGTGCCTCCAAAGACAGACATGTATGGAAATCTACTGGAACCAGTTCCTCAACAGCAACAGCAAAGCCAACGACCTCCCAGACCAACTGATATGTTCGGAAATCCTTTACCAACAACAGACATGTATGGAAATCTGCTTGATCCAGTTCCTCAATCAGCACCACAACAGCAACGACCTCTCAGACCAACTGATATGTTCGGAAATCCTTTACCAACAACAGACATGTACGGGAATCCGCTTCCTCCTCAACAGCAAGCATGTTATGGAAGCACATCATCTGCTGGTCAGCAATCAAAGCCAAATACAGTACGGCTCGACACCTCAAGCTTTTCTAAAGTCAGTGTGGAAGTAGCTAAGGAACATATGGAGCTGCTAAACACTGTGGTGAGCGCATACTGTGGATTAGTGGAAGGTCAGATTGGTAATATTAATCTGACACAAGAAGACTATCAGCAGATTGATAAAGAGGAGATGGAGATGATGGACATCAAGTGGGCCCTTGCCAGTGCTGTTAGGCGAGCAAAGGATTTCATGGAAAGAACTGGCAGAACCAGCTTGGAAGGCAAGAAAGACACCAAGTATGGGTTTGATAAACAGGCCGTTAGATGCTTCAATTGTGGTGAACGTGGTCATTTCAAGCGTGAGTGTACGAGGCCATCTCAACATGGAAACCAGAATCCTTTTAGAGGCCAAGGCAACCAACAGAACCAGAACAGGAACAATGTTCGCACATTGGTGCCTGTCAACAACCAGACTCAAGCAGGACCATCAAATGCCAACCAGGCACTTGTGGTTCAAGTAGATGAAGGTTGTGATTGGTCAATCCAGTTGGGAAATGATGCTCCGGATGGAACAGCATGTTTTGCTGAGATTGTCAAAGATCTAAATCACGCCAGTGGTGGAGAATCTTCCGCCAATGGTGGTGAATCTTCTGAGGATGAAAACAGCTCAGGTTATAGTGGTAGTTCGGATGAAGAATCCTCGGGTTCAGGGAATGATCAGGAAGATGACACATCAAGTGTGTCAGTCGATGCAGTTATTGATGAACTATTGGATGAAGCTGCAGCAGGAATTGAAAGAAGATCTATTCTGGTGGATCAAGCTGCTTATTCTTTGTCTTCTCTCCATTCTGCCTTTATGGCGAATGTCGACAGTTCATCAAGTCAGGTATGTGTCGACGAACCCACTTCTGTTAGCTGTGATAATTGTGATAGTTTGAATGTTAGATGTGCTGATTTGGTTGCAAACATGTCTGAGTTGCAAGGCAAACACGATGCATTACAAGCTAGTTTGTTTGAATTGCAAGACAAACATGTTTTAGTGAATGATAAGTGGTGTGAATTGCAAAGCAAGCATGAGGCTTTGCAAGAGAAATATGATGTGACTTTTATTCATAATCAGAAATTGACAGTTGATCTTTCAAAGTGCACTGAAGCCAATATGTTTTATGAAAACCATGAAAAGGAATTTAAAAGGATGATTGAAACATTAAAGAAAGATAAAACAGAACTGACTAAAATGGTTTCCAGAAAACAAACTGACATTAATTTGTATATCACTCGTCTTGAGGTGATGCAAAAAGAAATGGCTTGTGTTAAAACCGAAAGTGAGGCAATCCGACTTAAGTTAGACAGTTATTTGAGCTCTAGCTATGTGTTGGATCACATCATTGATGTTCAGAAAGAGAAAAAGGATGTCACATGCATAGGTTATAAGCAATGTCCACCACCTGTCAGACACAACTATGATGCACTGCCTGATGAGGAGTATAGAACTCATTTTGAACCATCTGTCCCTCTAGATGTTAAGGAATTTGCAACAGAATTTGCAGCTGGACTCGGATACAAGAAAGAGGAATCATCAGATTCAGATGTGTCAGCAGATACATGTGTGTCATCTGCTGAACTGAAACAGAATCCTCCAGTTGTGATATACAGTGAGGCTTCTGATTCTTCTGATGATGAGTCCGATGATTCTGATTCGGAAAAGTCTGATGCGATAATCAAAGAAGAGGACATACCTCTTGAGAATCATATTTTATGTGATCCTCCCGTAAAAACTGCTAAGACTGTTCCAACCGAGTCCACATCAGCTAAAGAGTCGGAGAGTGTGGATTTGCTGTACACTCTTGTTGGTGATGATAAAGTCTATTCAGACAAAGATTTTCCTATTAAAAATGTTAATCAATCTTTAATCAGTAAAGTCTTTGAAAATTCTACAAGTAAGTTTTTGGGAAAGACAGGACCACATGTTACAGTCACACAGTGTCCTCCTATCCCAAAGGCTGAAGTTAGAAAACAATTTGGGAACAAGAAATTACCAACAGTGGAAAAACAGCAAAATCATGCCAAACCCAAAGGTAAAGCACCGACTCAGAATCAAAAGAAGCCGAATCAGAAGAAGAAGAAGAATGTGAACTTTGTGAAATCGAAGGGAACGGACAAAATTGCAAAGTTTGAAAATCAATCTAATTTAGATTTTGTCCAAAAAGCAACTGTAATGAAAAGGAATGAATCAAGTAGTTCAAAACCTAGTACCTCGGGATCACAAAGTTCATCATCGGCAAGACGACCACATGATACTTCGGGGTTTGTTGAACGAAGATCATGTTTTGAATGTGGTACAATTGGGCATATCGTTCGAAATTGCCCGTATCTTCATAAACAAAAAGGCATAGTTGATGTTCCCCGTGACCACATTGACCGCAAGCGATCTGTTTCATCAAAACAAGATCCCCGACTCATAAGAGAAAGGGAAAAGAAACAGAAACGCCAACAGGTCAAGAAAATTGAAAAGGCAATTAAAACCGATGTGATTCACAAACCATCTGTTTCAGTTAAACCAGATAATTCAAAGTTTTCAAAAACTTCAAACAATCAAACTGGTAAAACTCAACAGACCTGGAAACCAAAAACGGTTACTGAGTCAGGGGGACCATCTCAATTCTCGAATCATCAAAGAATAGAGGTTATTGTGATTGATGAAAATGGAAGACCCAAGACCACAATGGCTTGGGTCCCCATCTCCAACTAATTGTGTGAGTTCATGTGCAGGGTGTTCCAGGAGGAACTATCAGTAGTCATTGGATTGTTGATAGTGGGGCATCCAGGCACATGACAGGCGACATGAAGCTTCTCTACGACGTCAAATCTATTAGAGGAGGTTATGTTGCTTTTGCTGGAGATAAGGGCGGATACATTACGGGTGAAGGAATGATTTCCAACGGGGTTGTTAGCTTTGATAAGATCAACTTTGTGCAACAACTTGATCACAATCTTCTTAGTGTTTCTCAAATTTGTGACAAGCAGTTCTCAGTACACTTTGATGCTAATGGATGTTATGTGCTGAAACCCGGCTTCAAAATCCCAAAAGAATGGATTCTCTTGTCGGCTCCAAGGATAAATGATCTGTATGTCCTTGATATGAGCCAAGCTATCACAACGTCTGCACAAGCAACTTGTTTCGTTTCCAAAGCCACAGAAAAAGACACAATCTCTTGGCACAGACGAATGGGTCACATTCACTTACGCAAAATGAATCATTTGGTATCAAATGAATTAGTGAATGGTGTTCCTCTTAAAAATTTCCATCTTCAAGACGTCTGTGTTTCGTGCCAGAAAGGAAAACAAACGAAGAAGCGACATCCTACAAAGAAAGTCAACACGGTGGCTGTTCCTCTTGAACGTTTGCACATGGATTTGTTCGGTCCTGTCAAACACAAAAGTATTCAGAATGATCAATATTGCCTCGTGATTACTGATGATTATTCAAGATTTTCTTGGGTGGCGTTCATGGCACACAAGAGTGAAACCTTCGGTATTATCAAAAACTTGATCATTCAGATCGAGAATCTTTACAACTTGAAGGTTAGGCGGATACGTAGCGACAATGGTACTGAATTCAAAAATCATGCCATGGCGGAGTTTTGCACTTTAAAAGGTATTCTTCACGAATTTAGTGCAGCTTACACTCCTCAACAAAATGGCGTCGCTGAACGTAAGAACCGCACATTGATCGAGACTGCTAGGACTATGTTGGTAGAGTCGCAGCTGCCCATTCCATTCTGGACTGAAGCTGTGTCTTCTGCATGCTACACGTTGAACCGAGTCCTTACAGTCAAAAGGCACAACAAGACCTGCTTTGAGCTTATTAACAAACGGAAACCAGACTTGTCTTATCTCGAACCGTTTGGAGCTCCTTGCACAATTATCGATCCTAATGGAAAGTTTGGGGCTAGAGCAATTGAAGGATACTTTCTTGGGTATTCCACCCCGAACTTAAGAGTCTGGAATCTAGAGACTAAAAGGGTCGAGGAATGGTCTGAAGTCAGAGTACTAAGGCACACTTTACCAGTTAGAAATCCTGGTCAACCTTGGATGTTTGAGTACGATGACTTTTTCAATTCGATCAATGTTGAAGCAGTTGAAGAAAATGCTGCGGCAATGATGTTTTTCGAGAGTGACAATGCAACAGATTCACCGTTGGTTCGTCCCATTATTGTCAATCAAGAACCATCTTCAGTGAACAATAATGCTCTCGACAATGAGGATTTTCAAGATGCTTCCGAATTGAACGAATCTTCAGAGGATGACGAATTTCTCGATGCAGATCAAGGACCAACAGCAGCAGTACATGGTACTTCAGAAGGTACACCTCCGGTGGATGTCCCTAGAACAGCTGAAGCTACTGCATCATCCTCTTCGTCAATTCCGGGCCTTGAATTGGTTGTTGACCTCAATCTCAACAACCTGGGTATTAATGTTCCTGTACCAGATAATCCAGAAACTAGGATTCACAATACCCATCCTCAACAAAACATCATCGGAAATGTACAGAGTGGCGTTCAAACAAGAAACATGTTGCGAAACAACAACAATGCAGGCTTGTATGCAACTATCGGAGAATCTGGTCAACAGAATGATTGGTCTTTCGCGTGTTATGTCTCACAGGAAGAACCAAGAACTTGGAAAGATGCTTTGAAAGATAGCGCATGGGTTGAGGCAATGCAGGAAGAACTGCAACAATTCCAGAAGCTTGGTGTCTGGAAACTCGTAGAGAAACCTGCTGGTTATAAGAAGATTGGTACCCGTTGGGTGTTTAAATGCAAGAAGGATGACCGTGGAATCGTTATCCGGAACAAAGCAAGGCTAGTCGTTCAAGGTTTTCGTCAGATTGAAGGAATCGACTACAACGAAGTCTATGCACCTGTTGCACGTCTAGAAGCAATTCGGATCTTTCTGGCTTATGCCTCATTCAAAGGTTTCAAGGTATACCAGATGGACGTGAAGAGTGCTTTCTTACATGGTGTGGTGGAAGAAGAGGTGTATGTCGAACAACCTCCAGGTTTTGAAGATCCTATTCATCCCGATCGGGTTTGGTTGCTCAACAAAGCTCTCTATGGTCTTCATCAAGCACCGCGAGCTTGGTATGCAACCTTATCTAATTATCTGCTGGAGAATGGTTTTCGAAGAGGTCTTATCGATTGTACTCTTTTCATCAAAGAACAAGATGGAGATCTTCTACTGGTACAGGTATACGTTGATGATATTATTTTTGGTTCTACTAATGATGTTTTGTGTAGGGATTTCGAGCGTGTTATGCAGGATAAATTCGAGATGAGTGCTATGGGGGAAATGACTTTCTTTTTGGGCCTACAAGTACAACAAACGGAGTCTGGGATATTCATCCATCAGACTAAATATGTTGGTGACATCTTGAGCCGGTTCCAGATGTCTGATGCAACGCCCATTGGTACCCCATTACCACAAAATCACGGAATTACTCCAGACTTGAAGGGACAAGATACTAGCCCCTCATACTACCGCGCGATGATCGGATCTCTTATGTACCTCACAGCATCAAGACCAGATATAATGTACCCAACGTGCCTGCTTGCCAGATATCAAGTGAATCCGAAGGCCTCACATCTTGCAGCTGTAAAAAGGATTTTTCGTTATTTGAAGGGTTACCCTGACACCGGTCTGTGGTACCCTAGGGATAATAACTTTGACTTGATCGCATTCAATGATTCTGATTTTGGCGGATGCAAAATCGACGGCAAATCCACAACGGCTGGATGTCAGTTTTTGGGAAATCGCCTAGTCACATGGCAGTGCAAGAAGCAGACGTGCGTCGCTACATCAACATGCGAAGCTGAATACATTGCTGCCTCAAGTTGTTGCTCCCAAGTCCTATGGATCCAACAACAAATGCGTGATTACGGTTTTGAATTCCTAACTACTCCTATTTACGTTGATAATTCTGCCGCCTTACAGATCACTAAAAATCCTGTGCAGCATTCAAAGACTAAGCACATCGACATTAAGTATCACTTCATACGTGATTGCTTTGAGAAAAGGCTAATCGATGTTGCTTACGTCCACACTGATGACCAACGTGCCGACCTTTTTACCAAAGCTTTTGACAAATCAAGATTTGACTACTTATTATTGGTAAACGGCATTAAGGTCAAGCAAGAGTAAAACCAACATCGGAAAATCATTTTTGTAAATACCTTTGTGTTTTTAAATTTGTCTTAGTTTATTGATTTTAGGGGGAGTAAATCCAAAAATTTGAAAATCCAAAAACATTGAAAAATTTCAAAAACTCAAAAACAATAGAAAAACAAAAATGAGTTTCCTGGCGAGCAAAAGAGAAAATGATAGTACATCAGTGGTCTGTCCAAACCTCTTTAAACCTAAACTGAAAAACGATAAGCAGCTCTATATAAGATGTATCGGTAGGCTCACAATCATTTTAAAGTGTGCAGGGTGATATAAACTTAAATCGACTAAAGACCAGGTGGGAACCATTCATTGGCATATGGTCTTGGTACCGAAATTTCGTTTGAGAGATTGCCGAGGTTCTGAGATATTCGGTCTTTATGCTGCTTATCATCTGGGTATCATGGTTGTTTCTTTTTCCGAAAAATAACGGGGACGCAAGTCTAGATCTTCCATGATACTATACATACGTGTACATATTGCATTCGACCTCAATAAGTGATCAACAATCACATGTCCCTCAAAATAAGTGATAATATATCACATTTATCCGGGAGTCAAGTTCGTCTCTCTGCTGTACGAAAGTACTGACCTGTTCACGGACTTGCTCCTGTGCCCTCATGCATATGAAAATCAAGTTCCTCATCAATAAGTGATTCTATCACATAGGGCTTGTTTTCAAATCAAAATAAGTGAGAATCTCACATCATATACGGTCAAACAGATGATAATCGGTATACTCACCGGTAAGATGAACCCTCGTGCATACCTTGATACGGGAATGTGTCGTGATGTGGATGAACACCGGTCGGTAAGTATAAATCATACCTTAACGTATCCTCTCGCCATGATTACATCTGATAAGTTGAGCTTATGTGGACAACAATACCGATAATCGTTATAGGATGCTTATCTTAATGTTAACTAAATGAACAACAAGAGCGTTTTGGGATGACCGTAAACTGATATGATTCTCTTACCCTCGAAACTCACAAAAAGAATGTTTGTATATATTTATTTACTACTTTCAGTCTTTACATTTGAAATATTCAAAAATACCAAAAAGATTTTAAGTTTGTTTTAATATAAACTTTATAAAATCCAAAAAGATTTTATTTCTATTTTATTTTCGATCGTACGATGTTGGAACTCGAGTCTTCGTTACCTGAAACCTGAACGAAAACCAAAACGACTATATCTTCATAAACGATCGAAATTTGCAAGTTTTGAAAGTTAAAAACTGAAATTTACAAATTTATTAAACTTTCAAACTGTCGGACGGTAGTTGATTGAGATATGGTCATACGTGTGTTGTTTGTTATACTAACTATATTCCAAGCAGTTGTTCTCATTACGCGTTTAGATTTCTTGCATGTGCAGATTCTAAAGGCAAGGAGAACATGGTCGATGACAAGCCTCGGAATGAAGACACGACGTGAAGGCACTCAAAAGACAAAGATGATGGAGTTGCCGCTGACCTTCAACACCACAAGGATCTCACTTCATAAAGATAAAGACTTTCACGAGCATAACTCATGGGGGAGCTTATGTTAAGGGGGAGTTTGTCAACACACTTCTTACATGAAACAAGGAGTTTGTTGATACACTTTCTGCCTACAAGACGTGAAGACTTTGAAGATCCTCCGACATAGAAGAAATGAGAAGAGAATCTCGCGAGTAGCGTCCAAGGGGGAGTTTGTTGATACATATTTATGGACGCGACTCGACGCGACGTGATTCGATTAGTGGACGCGACTCGACGCGACTCAGCACGGCTTATATTGTGACGACTTTCCTCCGTCGTGTACAAGACTTCAAGCCATCAAAGGAGACAGACAAGGACTGGGCTCAACATTACAGTCCTTGGGCTAATAGATGATGGCGAAACACAGTTTGGGCCTCAACTGATTGGACCGAAGCCCACTATCGACGAATCAGCCCAGAAGTCGACGAAACACATCTGTTTCGTCGACCATGATCTATTTCGTCGCCTGTCTTTCTGTTTCGTCATATGTAGTGTGTCTGTTAGTATAAATAGCATGTTATGTTTCTGTTTCGGTGTGCAGAACAGAGAGAACACACAGACTTTCAGAGAGAAAGAACAGAGCACACACACACACACTAGAGAGAGTTTACAAAGAGCATTGTAAACATTGGATTGTAACCGAACCCTTTTATCGTTATAATACAGTGGTGTTTAACGGTGATATCTGCGTGTCGTGTTTTTTACGTGTTCCGTCTCGGTTTGCTTTCCCGGTTGGATTCCGCACAACCGGGTTGGTTTGTACACAAGGATTAGGCGACTAGATCCTCCCCTAGCCGGACCTACATTATCGTTTTTCATTTAAGGTTTAAAGAGGTTTGGATAGACCACCGATGTACTATCATTTTCTCTTTTGCTCGCCAGGAAACTCATTTTTGTTTTTCTATTGTTTTTGTGCTTTTGAAATTTTTCGATGTTTTTGGATTTTCAAATTTTGGATTTATGATTTACTCCCCCTAAAATCAATAAACTAAAACAAATTTAAAAACACAAAGGTATTTACAAAAATGATTTCCGATGTTGGTTAACTCATGTTTTACCTCAATGCCATTTACCAAAATTAATTTTGAATCAGAAAAGATTTAACGAATTTTGGAGAAATCAGTTGGCATGTCGGTTTGCGGTGCGGACCATGACAACATTGTCTGGCCAAAGAGTGCTGCGAGAGGATAACAATTTATAAAGTAGCTTAAATAACGACAAGTATAGGAGAGATTAGAATCTTAAAACCGTATCCTGCAACTGCTTCGTGCATTGCAAGGAATCTGAGTGCTCTCCAAAACTGGATATCCACCCGGTGTGGATTTCAAAGTCGATTCTTTGTAGCTACTTAGAAGTCTCTAGACAGCAACAAGATCATAAACCTTTGGGTCCGGCTGGTCTTCCACATTGCACCAGCGAAGGTTTTTGTCTTTCTCTTGAGAAGTAGTGTACGGTTGTTCAACCCATGCCAAGGCATCCGCACACCCGGTTGGTTTGATCAACAAACACCTTTTCATCAATCACACCGCAAAGAAATGTACACTGCACGTTCATCTTGTTGATTTTGAACATCAGACGTGCTACAGGTGCGTACATTTTGATTTGAATCTACCCTGGGAAAACCGATCAAAGCTTGATTGTAAAAGGCTTTGCATTTTTGTCGAAGCTTTTCAAACTCTTTCAACAGACAATTCTGTTTCTCTTTTCCTTTTCTTTTCTTCTCTCCATCAAAGGCAACAATTTCTTCTGTCGCCTATTTTGTGCATGGACACTCCACTATCAACAATCTTACGACTATTGAAAGTTCCTCCTGGAATATCCTACACACTCATTCAAAGATTAGATGGAGAGGGGGACCCAAGCCTTTGTGGACTTGGGTCGTCCTTGATCATCAAGAAAAGTGATTTCAATCACTTGATGATTAGGAAAAAGAACCTGTGGTGCTCCCCCTGACTGAGTTACCTGTTTTTGTTTCCAAGCTGTTTGTCCTTTACCAGTATTTGTATTAATTGTTTTAGCATTTACTGGTTTTACAGTTTTAGATTTTGCTTGAACAGGTTTTTCTTCTTTGACCTCTGATTTTAAGGCCTTTTCAATTACCTTTTGATTCTTTTGTTTCAACTTCTTTTCCCTTTCTTTCAAGACACGCGGGTCTTGTTTCGGGGAAACTGATCGTTTTTGGTAATTGGTTTCTTGGGGAGCCTTCAACTTTTGCAGGTATGGGCAGTATCTTACAATATGCCCAATTGTGCCACACTCAAAACACATTCTCCGCTCTACAAACCTCGGAGAAACATGTTGATGACCAGACGGAGAACCAGACCATGAACTTTGTGATCTAGATGTACTTGGACCTAAATCACATCCGTTTGTATGTTGGGTGTAATTATTCTGATCATTTCGTTTTAAAATTCTAACTTGTTTTACAAAATCAATGTTAGATTTATCCTGAAATGTTTCAAGTTTATCTGTACCCTTGGATCCAACAAAGTTCACTTTCGGTTCTCGCTTCTTAACAGGAGCTCTTTTGTTTTGCACCTTTTGTTGTTGAACTTTAGGTGCTTGAACATTCTTTTTCTGAGCCTTCTTTCCCTGTACCTTACCCTTTCCGGAGTTCACTTGTTGTTTTCGCTCAATTGGTTGTTTTTGGTTTCCGTATTGTTTTCTAATTTGTTCAGACGGAATTGGATCACATTGAGTGACGGTAACTTTGCCACTTTTGTTCCCCAAAAACTTATCAATACATCCTTCAAAAATTTGCTCAATTAAATCTTGATTTACATTTTTAATTGGAAAATCTTTGTTAGAGTAGATCTTTTCATCTCCTTTGAGCGTGTACAACAAGTTATTCCCTTCACAGCTAGTTACAATTGACTCCATTGCGTTTGACATTTCAGTCTTACTCGGTTTCACTGGTGGATCACACAGGATGTGATTCTCGATTGGAATATCTGTTGTAACCGAGTTAGACTGTTGTTTCACAATTTCTACAAATTCATCATCCGATGAGTCAGATTCATCATCCGAAGAATCAGTATCCACAACAATGGGAGGATTCTGTTCCTTAACACACGATGAATCTGTCACATTCTCAGATTCAGATTGACCCGAGGATGATGTACCAGTTGTGAACCCGAGGCCTGCTGCAAAATCATCTAGATTGAGTGGCACAGTAGGTTCAAAACGGGGCATATCCTCGTTATCAGGCAATTTGGAGTAATTGTGATTCATTGGGGGAGGACATGATTTGAATCCATTACACTTCCTATCCCCCTTTTTCTTTTGAACATCAATAATGTGATCCAAAACATAGCGGGAATTGGAATAGCTTTCCAATTTCTGCTTAATTGTCTCACATTCACATCTAGCTGTTGCTAACTCTACCATTTGCTTTTCAATTGTGTCAATTAAATCATTGTTAGCATGTTGTTTTCTCAAAACAGCCTTTTGTAATTCAGAAACATCATGTTTTAATGACGCAATTGTTGCTTTAAATTCCTTTTCATTTCTGGTAAAAAACAAGTTAGCTTCAGTTGCTTTAGAAAGATCAACAATCAATTCTTGATTGTGTTTGTTTGTGATTTCAAACTGCTTTTCCTGTTCAGCATATTTAACCTTTAAACTATCACAACTTTCACAACTAACTACAGTGGGTTCATCGACACTTACCTGACCTGATGAACTGTCGACATTAGCCGTAAAGGCTGAATGGAAAGAAAAAGATCCATCTTCAGAGAAGAACTTAGCAAGCTTCTCGGAAGTTCCAGCAGATTTCTGGCAGAGAATAGATCTCCTCTTGCATAATGCTTCAGCTTCAGCCAAAAGTTCATCAACCTTCAAATCTAAAGCATCACTTGATAAATCACCAGCATCAAGTGATTCCCCATCTGTGCTCCCACTATAACCCGAACTATATTCATCTTCTGAAGATTCACCAGCAGACGCGGGTTCTACTACCTTCTCTGTTACTTTAGCATAACAAGCTGTTCCACCATTTCCTCCTTCTCCAAGCTGAAGCGACCAATCACAACCTTCATCCATTTAAACCACAAGTGCCCGGTTGGCATTTGACGGCCCTGCTTGGCCTTGGTTGTTGACAGGTATCAACGTACGAACATTGTTCCTGTTTTGGTTCTGCTGGTTGCCTTGATTTCTGAAGGGATTTTGGTTTCCATGCTGAGCTGGTCTTGTGCATTCCCTTTTGAAATGACCGCGTTCACCACAGTTAAAGCACGTTACAGCTTGCTTGTCGAATCCATACTTGGTGTCTTTCTTGCTTTCCAAGTTGGTTCTCCCGGTCCTTTCCATAAACTCCTTTGCTCTTCGAATGGCACTAGCAAGAGCCCATTTGATATCCATCATTTCAAACTCGTCTCTATCCACTTGCTGATAATCTTCATTGGTTAGATTGATATTCCCAATCTGACCTGCGATCAATCCACAATAAGCACTAACCAAGGTATTCAACATCTCCATATGCTCCTTGGCTATCTCGACACTGACTTTGGAAAAGTTGGAAGTGTCTAATCTGACTGTGTTTGGATTGGAAGTGGCTTGAATGTTTGAAGAGTTTCCATAAAACCCTTGCTGTTGCGGTTGTTGCTGCGGAGCTGTCGGTGTCGGTTTCACATCTGGTCTTGGATACATCAAGTATGCTGAAGGATCAAACTGATCTGTTGTTGAAGGTGCAGTGTTTGAGATGAAAGCTGTTTGAAGCTTTGCATGTTGAGAAGCTGGTTTTTCTCCACTGATACCTCCTGCAATCCCAAAATACATCTCTGGACTTTGAGGAGTTAGTGTTCTTTTTGCCTTCAGTTTTTCTTCTACATCCTTGTTCTCCAATTTTTGAATTAAATCATAAACGGTGATTGTGTCTAAAACACCATTTTCTTTAAGGATTTCAAGATAACTGCTCCACTTTGCTGGTAAGCTATCAGCAAATCTCTTTGTCATTTCTTGTGGAGTGGCATTGACTTTAAAAGCAAACATCTCGCTCAACAAGTGATGAAACCTTGTAGATAAATCTGCCAAAGTCTCATTTTCCAAACACGTGAATCCTTCAAATTCTTTCTTCAGTAAATCTTGCTTGATCTTTCTTGATTGAGCATTTCCTTCACATCTTAACGTGAGCATATCCCACAAGCTTTTAGTAGTCGTGCAGTAAACAAACTGGTGGTAAATGTCTCTGTTAAGAGCTTGTGTGAGAATCATGAATGCTTTCTTTTCTAACTCAAATTTCTTCTTATCTTCATCAGACAGAGTGCTGTAAGTTTGTGGATTAGCTCCTGCAACTTCCAACTCATTGTCAAATGGAGTGAAGAAACACATCCATAGATCTTGACCTTGCCCCTGAACATAAGTTCTCAGCCTTTCTTTCCACCATCCCCAATCATTTATGTGATTCAGCTTTGGCGGTTTTGTGCTTGTACCAGTTTCACTGTCGTTCTGCATCATAGATTGAATGCTGCTACTTTGATTTGTGACCAATGCCCATTGATTTGCAGTTATCATTGCAGCTTGAGTTGGGGCAATAGCTCGCAAGAATGCAGTTTTGTCGAACTCTGGCTCAGGTTGTGTAACTGATGATCGTGAAGATGTTAGAGTCCACGCGGTTGGATCCCACTGATCGTTTGTTCCCATTTTATAAAAATTAATATATTAAGTGAAAATTGATTGATTTTCACAAACTATGTTAAAATTCTGAAGAGAAACAAACAACCGAAAGATCAAGGATCGAAAGACCTGCAAAACACAAACTGTTAAGCTTAAACAGATTAGGATCGAAAGATCAACCCTTGTTCGAAAGATAGACACTTGTTCGAAGGATCAACAGTGTTCGAAAGATCACTGTTGAGTTTCGAACGATGACTTCGAAAGATTCTCCAAGACGAAGGATCCTTATCTTTCGAAATGTAACAGAAGCTCGAACAATATATCCTTCGAAAAGATTCCTTGGCTCGAAAGATAACTCACTGACTTCGAAAGATGTTCCAAGGATGGGTATCTGTCGAACCTCCTTGATCGAAAGATGATCTTTCGACTTCGAAGGATATCTTTCGATGAGCACTGACACACTGACACAAGGTTGACAGTTTGGTGAGAAAGGTGACGGGTTGGTGCGCAACTTTCGGCAGAAGGTATGTTCAGACCTTACTTTCTGCCAAGATCAGATTTGGGTTGACAATTTTAATCAAATATCCCTTCCCAATGCACAAACAACTTTCGAAAATAATCAAACAAGATCAAAAGATGTAAAACATTTGAAGAACACTTGAATATTTGAAGAACACAACCCAGAAAATTTGAATTTTCCGGTAAACCAACAACTTCCGAAACTGGTTTTTGCCAAAATGTTTAATAAAAACCAAAGACTAACATGTGAGCATGAAAATAACACGGTTTTTAACAAAACATAAAGCAAAACACCAAGATATAATCCGATTTTAAGATGTTTTCCAGAAAAATATAAACTTTAAAACCCGAAAAACACTCTAAAACACTCGGTTTTAACAAGGAAAAGAGCCGAGGCTCTGATACCACTTGTAGGTCCGGCTAGGGGAGGATCTAGTCGCCCAATCCTTGTATACGAACACACTAGCGAGTGCGGAAACCAAGCTAGCATGCAAACCGAGATAGAACACACAAATGCACGACACACAAAGTTCACCGATTAACACCACTTGTATTAATACGAATGAAAGGTTCCGGTTACAAGCACAAGGTTTACAAATCTGTATTGCAAACTCTCTAATGTGTGTGTGTTCTTGATAGAATGCTCTCCCTATCTCTCGAGTGTATCTATCTGTCTCTTGTGTCTATTTGAAATGAACACAACACATGGGTATATATACCCGTAACAGCATGTCTGGTCGAAGGATAAGGTAATCTGGTCGAAGGATCATCTATCGACCAGAAACCCATCGAAGGATCACATATACACCTCGAAGGATGATATCCTTCGAGGTCCATCCATCGAATGTTCATCTTTCGAGATCATCGAAGGATACAAACCATCCTTCGAGACTCATCCTTCGAAACCAAACACTTACAAACAATGTGCATACTGTTTGGCCAAGTCAAACCGGAGGATGGTTGACTTGATCAAACTTACATCGTACGCACATATAAACAAACCTAACACAAGACATCGTTTTGTATCATGACAAATTACAGACAAAGTACAGACATAAGTCTTCGTCTTGATCTTCGTGTCTTCGAGTCGAAACCAAGTCGAACTGAGCCGAGTTGAACCGAGCCGAGTCGTGTCCACAAAATATGCATCAACAACCTCCATGATATGGGCACCACAAGGGTCGAACCCGCGTCACTACAACTTCACATTTAAGCGTGACTTTCATTGATTGCAGGTACCACTAGGCTATAAGCCAATTGGTTGTAGTTTCTTCTTTGTTATGTGTTGTAATCGTATTTTGTAGTTTTATAGAGATAAATCATGTGTGATGAATACAACTTATCATGTTTCCTTAAGATCACATGTTGGATCAACTCCTTAGTCATGATTTTATATAATATGCTAAAATAAATCAAATTCATTATTTATTGTCTCAAGATGAGTGCTTTCTATGATTTAAAGTTATTTCAACCCCTCTCCTTGCCCCACGGTGCGTACAATAGACAATCTATTATTTTCGCTTTTTAAGATACAACCGAGCAACAAGTATTGTACCCTTTGAACAAACTACACCTTTAGTGATACACTTACTAAGTTACTAACTTATCAACACTACACAGTGACATACTTATGGAGTTTATTGAATTATCAAGTAATTAGAAATCATGCTCGGTATCAAATTAAAATAACTATCACAGGCCTGTAACCTAACGGAATCAAGGTGTTGAATTGTTGTTCCTCTTACAAGTTGTGAGGATTCAAGTCTTATTGAAGACAAATGGAATAGTTTTATTTGTAGTTGTAGTATGAAAAGAGAATTAAAATAATTAACTAGATACTAAGAGAAAAAAATATATATTTTTGGTGTTATTGTTATATATATTGACGAGGGATATTACATATATCCCCCTATTTAGGACTCTAATTACATATTTACCCAACTCAAAATTTAAATTACATATTTCCCCTTCTCTAGTAGAATGGCAAAACTATCCTTTTAAAATACCTTCTACCTTTCACTCCTCTCTTTAAGAACGAACCCTCCACCTTGCATCCTCGACCCGTACGTTTTCAAATCCTCCTACAACCACGAATCCTGACCGGTTAAGAGAACAAGCTAGGGGAATACCGACGACCAACCATGGACGTACAGTGTCGGCGATGTACAACGCCGACAAGAAACCGAGTAGGCGGCTTAATGGTATGATCCGCCAGAACTGGTGAACCGAAAATAAACCCCTAGATCCAAACTGAAGTGGTGTTCTAGTTCTCATATTTTGGCAACAACGGTTCCCAGTTAGGTTCCGTTTGAAACCGACGACTCCGATTAAAGAACCGTTAGAACCGGTTGATATTAAAAATATATAAAACCCATATTTATATATGGGCTTTCCAACTTCATACGAGTCTACGACCATTAAAATTCTTATTCCCTCCTAGGGTTGAGCAATTCACCGTTCCTTACCTCCAGAACTAGTGAACCGACACCGAACCACTAGATCCGAACCGAAGTGGTGTTACAGGGTTGGTTTCCGGTTCTCATATCTTGCCACAAACGGTTCCCAGTTCTCCCCGGTTAAAATTGACGGTTCCAATTAAAGAAACGCTAGAACTGGTTGGGATTAAAAATATTTAAAAACCCTATTTATTTACAGGCTTTCCAACTTCATACAAATCTTATAACCATCCAAATTCTTTTTCCCTCCTGTTATATTCAATCAGCATTCCAGTATTATCTTAAGCTTCTACTCCGTCTCTATCTCTTAGCCCTAACTCTAACCGTTATCATATAGGTACGTCTCCATTTTTTATATATTCAATCAAAATCATACAAATACAATAACGATACGTGTGTGTGGATGATTGCAATGTTCAGACTTTAATTACATATCATTTGTCTTTGTGCTATCGGGGACATGTAACCACATAGATATCATTCTTATCATTAAAGTCAAATGTGCAGTCGACATGTAACCCCTTTTGTATGATAAAACTATTATATTACCGATCAACATGCACTACTACAAAAAGAGGCATTTGCTATGAAATTTTGTTACGAGAAAAATCGGTTGCAAATTTTGCTACGAGTTAGCTACGGATTTGCTACAAACGCATTTTGCTACAATTTTGCTAAGAATATTCCGTCTCAAATGAAATCCTTAATAAAATCCGTAGCAAATGCGTAGCAAAATTGAGGAAATAAATGTAAAAAGAATATAACGTATCAATAGCAAAATCCATAGGAAAACCAGGAAAATAAGTATTTAGAAATTGTTTCTTCTTTTGTATTGCAAGGCGGCTTGTTAAAACTTTTGTTCTGCTAACAATACCTTCTTTTCAAGGGTTTTCCTTTAGTTACTATGACTACGGGTTTACCTTTAGTTAGTACAGAGGGCTAAATATCACCCTTTTTTTTAAACTATAAAAATAGTTTTTCATCTATTAAATCAGTTAATAGAGAGACGATTACAAACTAATGGCAGGTAGACGGGAACCCTACCCTGCTAAACACCATATCAAATAATTATTTTTCCATCAACCAAATTTATAAAACTTTACGAAAACTCTCTCTCAAGAATAGGAAAAGACCCTTCGCCGGAGGCTCGACAGGAAAAGTGAATGTTGGGATAGTGTGCGAGGTTTTTCCGATATTCATACATATTGTGTATTGGATCCTACCTTTCATCCTAACTTGATCCTTCATATTCTCCCATTCGTTGTCTGGGATTTGGGTTAGAGCTAGGAACATATATCGACGGGAAACAATACGCCGGTGGCTCAACGAAGAGGAGGTTATCGGGATAGTGTGTGTGTATTAGCCAATGGTATAATTGCTTGCCTCTCTTCTATTATTCAACCACAATATATAATGCAGTTACAATGAGATAATTACGGACATCATAATTACAATGAGATAATTACGGACATATATGACAATTTGGGCTGAATATATGCAATTCTATTATATCCCCGCAGTCGAGGAGGGAGGAGGTCGAATGCCGAGACTGGAGCGAAAGTCCGTGAATAAGTTTCGCGGTAGACCCTTCGTAAAGATGTCCGCGACCTGAAATCGGGAGGAGACATGAAGAACTCGAACCAATCCTTGTTGGACTTGATCTCTGACGAAGTGAATATCAAGCTCAATGTGTTTGGTTCGTTGATGCTGGACTGGGTTGCCTGATAAATAGACTGCACTTACATTGTCACAATATACTAGAGTAGCTTTTGTGAGAGGATGATGTAGTTCAAGAAGCAGGTTACGAAGCCAACAGACTTTGGCAACAACATTGGCAACGCCCCGGTATTCTGCCTCTGCACTGGACTGGGAGATGGTTGCCTGGCGCTTAGATGACCAAGAGATGAGGTTGTGTCCATAGTAAACACAGTAGCCTGAAGTGGATTTGCGAGTGTCTGGGCAGCCTGCCCAATCAGCATCCGTGTATGCCAATAAAGTCGAGGAAGAAGAAGGACCAAGAGTAAGCCCGTAGGAAGAAGTGCCCTTTAAGTACCGAAGAATCCGCTGGAGAGCGTTCCAATGACCCATCATAGGAGCATGCATATGCATGCAAATCTGTTGTACTGCATAACTTATGTCTGGTCTGGTGAATGTGATGTACTGAAGAGCACCAGCCAGACTACGATAGAGGGTCGGATCATCAAATGGTGTGCCAGAGGTGGCCTCGAGTTTGGGCTGAGTGTCAACAGGTGTGTCAACAGGTGTGTCAACAGGTTTGCAAGATTGCATCCCTACGCGAGCAATTATGTCATGAGCATAGGCTTGCTGAGAAAGGAACATTGTATTTTGTTGACGTGTGACTGAGATGCCCAGAAAGTAGTGAATGGGACCAAGATCTTTCATTGCAAACTCTCCAGATAGCAAGGACATGAGCTGTTGACGTAGAGAATCCAAGGAGGTGACTAGAAGAATGTCATCAACATACAGGAGAAGGTAGGCAGTCTGATTAGCTTCATGAAGAATGAATAAAGAATTATCACACCTGCTCTGTTTGAAACCCATACGCAAGACGAAATCGGTAAATCTTTTATACCAAGCACGTGGTGCTTGTTTCAACCCGTATAAAGATTTCTTCAATTTGCAAACATGATTTGGGAATTCTGGATGTCTGAACCCCATGGGCTGGTACATGTAAACTGTCTCGTTCAGAGTCTCGTGGAGAAATGCATTTGTTACATCAAGCTGATGAACGGGCCAGGATTTAGTGAGGGCAATGGTGAGGGCCATGCGTATAGTGGCAGGTTTGACAACCGGACTGAAGGTTTCTCCACAATCTATGCCAAACTGCTGTAACCTGCCATCACAAACAAGAGGTGCCTTATATCGTTCCAAAGAACCATCAAATTTAAACTTATGCTTAAATAACCACATGTTGCGGATAATGTTCATCTGTGGGTGTCGAGGTACAAGATCCCAAGTCTCATTTTTAAGAAGAGCATTAAACTCATCAGTCATGGTTGTACGCCATTCCGGTGAGGACAAGGCATGGGACGGGTTTTGGGTATGGGAACAATGTGTGTGGAGTTGAGGTTAAAGTGTCGTTTGGGTTTAGATATCCCATCCATCGCTCGTGTGCACATGGTACGGGTCGAGTGGTCGGTAGGAGGAATAACTTGGGAGGGTGCGGGATGAGAGGTGGGTGGGGCCGAGGGAGCTGTGGGCTGTGTGGTGTTAAGGTGCGGAGAGTTGGGCTGGGTCGAGATAGTTGTGGGCTGGGTAGTGTTGTGTTGTGTTGTGTTGTGTTGGGTTTGTGGTTGTTGGACCGTAGGGACGGATAAAGATGGGGATGGGCTTTGGGGTGGTGAGGAGGTGTTAGAGGGGGTCATAGAGCAGGCCGATGTAGCAGCCGGGTGTGGGGTTGGTGGAGGCTGGGTTGCAGGTCCCGGGTGAGTTGTGATGTTAGACCAGAGTTAGGGATGAAGGGGAGCATCGAGGAAGTCATAGGTGGGTGGTTGTTGGCTTAGGTGTTTAAAGGGAAATATCGTTTTGTCAAAGATGACATGACGGGAAATAGTAATTTGATTGGTGTTTAGGTCTAAGCATTTATACCCCCGGTGTTGCAAGGGGTACCCGAGAAACACGCATGGGTGGGAGCGGGCCGCGAGCTTGTGAATGGTGGTGGAGGGTAGGAGAGGATAGCATAAAGATCCAAACACTCGTAAATGATCATAGGTTGGGGTACAACGGTAAAGGAGCTCGGTTAGGGTACGGAATTTGTGTGTCTTCCCGGGTATTATGTTATGTAGGTAAGTTGCCATGTCTAGTGCATGGTGCCAAAAGGTGGGTGGGAGACCGGAATGAGAAAGAAGGGTACGAATTATGTTGTTGATAGAGCAGATTTTTCGTTCTGCTTTACCATTTTGGGAAGAGGTGTGAGGGTATGAAAGACGAAAGAGCATCACGTGTTGAGCACAAAATTGTTTGAAGTTGTTATTTACGTACTCAGTTCCGTTATCACATTGAAAAGTTTTAATGGGGCCTTCAAATTGTGTTTTAATTTGAGTAGCAAAGTTGGAGAAAATGGTATAAACCTGAGATTTGTTGGCCAATGGGTAAGTCCACAGAAAGTTAGTGTGATCATCTAGGAATAAAACGTAATACCTATGACCCCGGTGCTAAGCACAGGTGAAGTCCAAAGATCACTGTGGATGATGTCGAAAGGTGCAACAGTACAATTAGTAGAAGATACAAAAAGCAATTTAATACTTTTACCCAAAACACAAGACTGGCAAACAATTTTATTTAGTTTATCATAAGAAATAGAACTAGAGGTTTTCAAAGACTGAAGTAAGCTAGGTCTGGGGTGGCCGAGGAGCTGGTGCCAAAGCCTGTGGGAAAGAGCTGCAAAAGTGGAGGGAGAAGTCTTGTGAGAAGCTGGTGGAGGGAGGAGCGGGTATAAATCACCGCTGCTGTTGCACCTGAGGATAGGGATCCGGGTCTTGAGGTCCTTGACAAGAAAACCAAATGGGTCAAATTCAATGGAAATAGAATTGTCGGTTGTTAGCCGACGCACAGAAATAAGGTTCTTTATTAATTTTGGGGAATATAGGGCATTGTTTAATTTAAACGGTGGATATGGTGGTGGAAGTTGGTGGTTGCCTCGTCCCGTTACCGGGATGGTGTTACCATCACCGACAATGATATAATCGTTAATGCTCTTATTAAAAGGAGAAGGGAGTGTACCTGACTGTTGAAGCATGTGACCCGTTGCACCCGTGTCCATAATCGAGTTCCAATCCGGCGGGTTAAGGCTCATAGTATACATCGCTTGCTCGATGTTAGTTGGCGCATAGGCAGTGTGAGCTGAGTTGGGTCTCGGGCCAAGAATGCCATTGCCTCCGGTCTGTTGTTGTTGGGCCTGTGAGTTCGGGTACGGGCAGGGAGGAGAGGCCCACGACTGTTGCTGCCAGGATGGGTTAAAGCTGTTTGGGCCTGCCCAAGGTGGCTGACTATAAGTCCAATGTTGTTGTCCCTGCTGAGGATAGTAACCACGACTACGGTTTTGGTAGCGGCCACGGCCTCGGCCACGCCCACGGCCGCGTTCTGGATGGGCGTCTTTCTGGTAGTCGGACGATGGTACACTTACAGCGCCGGTAGGGGAGGTGGTTCGGGTGGAGGCATGTAATGCGGTAGCAGTAGCATTAGAGGCATGTAGGGCTTGGTTGGCACGTCCTGTTTCATGCATACATAGTTGAGAATGCACCTCATACAAGGACGGCAGCGGTTTGATGTTCTGAAGAACCAATGCTATCCCTTCATAGGCCTCGTTAAGACAAGCGAGTGCTTGGAGGACCAGATCGGAGTCGTCAACAGCAGCATCCTTATTAGATAATTGATCAACAAGTACCTTCAATTCTTGACAGTAGGAGGCCATGGTCTGGAAATTTTCGAGCCGAGTGGAGGCAAATTTCTCCTTGAGATACAAAGCTCTGGTTGCTTTGTTGTCATTGAAGAGGGTTTCTATGGCAAACCAGGCGTCATAAGCCGTGGTATTGGTTTTGAAGATCGTGTTCAAGAGATCGGTGGAAATCGTTCCGTATATCCATTGAAGAACGATCGCGTCCAACCGTTCCCACGAATCGAGAGACGAGGTAGTAGGCGTTGTGTTGGTGGGTTGTTTATCCTTATCAGCCGATGAATAGGAGGACTGTGGTGGTGCACGGGGAAGGAAATGGTCGGAAACGAGGAACGCCCGGCAGTGAATCCGGAACAGTTCCGCCCAGGTGGCATATTGGGAGGATTCGGATTCCAGGGTTATAGGAACGAATGATTTGATGTTAGTGACGGTTACGGCCGAGTGAAGTTTTGGTTCCATTGTGTGGATGAGAAGAGAAGGATCTGTTTGGAGGGTAGATGCAGCGGAGAAGAAGATGGGGAGGTGGGCGAGGATGTTGCTGCCGCTAAGAGATGAGATAGAGGAAGGTAGGTTATAATTGGCCTGATACCATATTAGCCAATGGTATAATTGCTTGCCTCACTTCTATTATTCAACCATAATATTTAATGCAATTACAATGAGATAATTACGGACATCATAATTACAATGAGATAATTACGGACATATACGACAATTTGGGCTGAATATATGCAATTCTATTATATACTAAATATAGACTATTGGTGTGGCTGGTCGTTGATCCGAACACTGGTTGTGGAACTGACTATTCCCTCCATCCTATCTCGACTTTCCGACTTTTCCATTCGCTATCTGGGTCTTGTTCTCTCTTTGGGTCTGTCCTGACCACAAAATGACGAAGACAACAGGAAATGTGGAGATAGAAGAAGGGGAGCTACCACCACTGGAACAAAACCCTAAACCGGGAGGGACTATAGCAGGCAAACAAAGGAGAGAGGATGCCACTACATTTTATGTTACCAACATACCATCATGGATGTCGGACGCTGATCTATGGACAGAATGCAGAAACTTAGGGTGGTTGGTTGATGCCTATATAGCTAAAAAGAAAGACACACTAGGGAGGAGATTCGGCTTCCTGCGGTATGCCTATGTTTGGGATGTTGATAAGCTCGTGAAAGCAATCAACAAGGTGGATCTAAAGGATACTAGACTCAAGGCAAATATTGCAAAGTACAACAACGACAACAGAAAAATGAAGAACGGGAAGGGCAACAACTGGAGAAACAAGGGCACAGAGGATAACTTGAGACAAGCTGAGGAGAGGAAAAATGTAGAGCCAAGACAGACACAACAACAACCAAGTTATGGGGGTGGAAATAGTCATTGGAAGGATATTCTAATGGGAAACAAGAGGAATGACACAATGGAAGATTGCTTAGTAATGAACTTTAACAGTGAAGCGGACACGTTAAAATCATGGGCACGAAAATCGTTTGTGGGTAGATTCAAAAACTTTGAAGGACTAAAGAAAGCGTATACCCTAAGAACACAGGTTAGGAATCAGGGTGGTTTCCTAAGATATACAGGGGGGTTGAACTTCATAGCAACTTTTGATAAAGAAAACATAATGCTTGATTTCCTGGAATGAGCAAGAAAGGTGTGGGAAAAGGATCTGGAGGATATGCATGTGTGGGATGGTCAAGTGATTCCATATCAGCGACTGGTCTGCTTATCAATAAAAGGTGTACCCATGCAACTATGGTGTTATGATGTGATGAACGTAATAGCAGGTAAGTATGGGAAGTTGGTTAGTGGATCCACAACGGATACATGGGATCTAAACCTATCAATGGATAGTGTAGGGGTTCTAGTAAATCATGGGAAAAAGATTGAAGATAAAATCGGGGTTACGTGGAAGGGACATAGATTCGATGTGTGGGTTGCTGAAATGGATGAAACATGGACACCGAGTTTCATCACTAAGATCAACGATTGCCAAATTCCTGGAACATCGACGAACCATGTTACTGATGGGCCGGAAAATCAAACTGAACCAGGGGATGCTCCAGCGGACGTTCAGGCGACGGATGGGGTGACAGGTCAATAGACTCCAGAGGAAAACGGAAGACTGAAGGTTGTGGAGCCAGTGGAAAAGCCTTCTGGGGAACCGGAAAAATCGAATGAAGCGGGAGCTGATATTTTCGAAAAAGTAATTATGGAAGAAAACACCACGACCAAGACATCAATTAATAATGGGGATCCCTATGATGATTGTAATGATGCAGGAGAGGGGAATGTTGTGCACGTGACGGAATCAAACATGCAGTCTATTGAGTTTGTTAGGTCAAACAAAAAACAAAGTGAAGATAAAAATGGGCCGGCCCAAGTTAACTTCAAGGAACAAGGAGACAAAGTCCAAAAGAAAAGGAAAAGGAGTCTAATTGCTGAAGTAAAAAGCCATGCTCTCAAGCCCAATCTGCAGGTCAGGAAATATAGAGGTATTGATTTAAATGTGGAGTTGTCGGATGAAACAAGACTAAACCCTAGAAAAAAGTCAACCAGAATGAAGTTCAAGTTGAGAAAAAATAAGACGCGTGGTAAACAGATTCGGGACATAGAAGACCATTGGGAAGATAGAGGCCACTCATTGGATGATGACTTTGAGTCGGAGTGGGAAGACGAAGTACAATCAGACTCTACTCTCGTACCTGAAACAAACCCGGAGGATAATGAGGAGTTAGGTACCGTCGATGGAGTAGCTGATGAATTGAGGGGTACGGAAGTAATCGGAGAGATTCTAGGAGTCGATTTGGCCGGAAAAAGTGACCAGATCGAGAAGATCATAAACGAAGAACAGGTGGATGCCATGATCAAATGAATTGGGCATCACTGAATGTAAAAGGAGCAGGAGGTCTAGGGAAGGCGCCGATGGTTAGAAATCTAATAAAAGAAAATAGAGTGGGATTTTTAGTACTACAAGAAACGCAATTGTGTAATATGTCGGAAGCGAAAATTCATAAATTCTGGAACGGAATAGCCTTGGAGTATGTCAAAGTTAATGCAGTTGGCAGATCAGTGGGTATAGTATCGATTTGGAATCCAGGTATGTTTAGAAAAAAATATGGAATTGGTGGATCAAAATTTTATAATAGTGAAAGGTGAATTGGTTGGAGAAGGTTTAGAGTTAACGGTGGTGAATGTATATGCTCCAAACATCGCCACGGAAAGAAGACAGGTCTGGAATAAATTGTTCTCTATCCGAAGCTCTGTACAAGGTTTGTGGCTATTAATTGGAGATTTCAATGAAGTCCGATTTCCAGAAGATAGATGGAACTCCAATTTTGATATCAATAACGCATTACACTTTAACAATTTTATTGGGTCAGCAGGATTATTAGAATACCCAATGTCGGGGAGAAAATACACGTTCCTATCAGGTGATGGAAAAAATGAGCAAGATAGATAGAGCCTTAGTGAATAGCGAGTTTATGACAAAGTGGCCAAACGCAACATTTAGGGCTCTTGAAAGAACTATATCTGATCATAGCCCAATAATATTAGCTACGGGACGAACGGATTACGGTCCGGTCCCAATTCGGTTCTTCAACAGTTGGTTGGATATCCCGGGTATAGAGGAGGTAGTAAAAAAGGGCTTGGCCTATCAACTGGGAGGTAATTTCAAAGATCTGGTGATGGGGGCTAAATTAAAGGGTGTCAAGGAGGAAGTCAAGAAATGGAGAAAAGAAAAAAAAGAGGTCGAAGAGAAAGAATTCACAGAAGCAATTAATCAGCTAAAAGAACCGGACGCTGAAGCCGAAGAAAGGGAATTAGAGGATAGCGAAATTGAAATTTGGAGAACTTGTAAAAGAAGGATCAGGGAATGGTTTCGAAGGAGAGCCAAAGACGTTCAACAAAAATCCAGAGCAAAATGGATACTGGATGGAGATGAGAATTCCAGGTATTTTTATACAATCGTAAATAGCAATGTGGCGAGGAATAAAATTAGCGGGTTTTGGATTGACGGCTCGTGGGTTGTTGATTCGTTAACCATCATGAAGTATATTCAAGAGAATTTGAAAAAGAAGTTCATGGAACCTATGGCGTCAAGACCTCGGATGCCACCTCACGGATTCTTGAAGATATCAGAGATGGATGCAAAAAGATTAGTTGAGAGTTTTACACGAGAGGAAGTAAAGGCAGCCGTCTGGGAGTGTGGTTCGGAGAAGGCGCCGGGTCCCGATGGGATCACTTTTGCCGTTTTCAAAAGGTTCTGGAAGGAACTTGAAGGAAACGCAATGGAAATGATGGTGCAGTATCATACCCACAGGTCTATTCAGAAGTCTTGCAGTGCGTCTTTCATTTCATTGATTCCAAAGGTAAGTGATCCAGTTACTTTATCAGACTTCAGGCCAATTTCGCTTATCGGTGTCATTAACAAAATTATTTCTAAGATTTTGGCCAATCGATTGAAAGGGGTTTTGAACAATATTATATCACATGAACAATCTGCTTTCGTTGCTAATCAGAACATAATTGACGGACCCTTGGTCTTAAATGAAGTAGTCTCGTGGGCGAAAAGACAAAAGAATCAGGTTTTCTTGTTCAAAGCTGGCCTGGAGAAAGCTTATGATACTCTAAACTGGAGTTTTTTAATCTCAGTACTTACACACATGGGCTTCCCCTCCTGGTGGAAAACATGGATTATGGGTATTTTATTTTCTGGCAAAGCGTCGGTTTTAGTCAACGGGTCTCCAACGGGGGAGTTTCAATACAAGAGGGGTCTAAGACAAGGTGACCCGTTATCCCCATTTTTATTTACAATCGCAATGGAAGTTTTGCATGTTCTAATGATGAAGGCAGTTGGATCGGGTGTGTTCAAGGGGTTAAAATTACCGAACAATGGCCCATGTGTATCGCACCTATTCTTTGCAGATGATTCTATCTTTATGGGCTCATGGGACATAGATAATATGAAATCACTACGTAGAGTACTGAGAGTGTTTTTCATGATGTCGGGGCTAAAAGTAAACCACAACAAAATTTTTCTATATGGGATCGGGATGAATGAAACAGAAATTGAGAACATGGCCAGTGTACTAAATTGTAAAATGGGGCGGTTCCCATTCACATACTTGGGATTGAAAGTTGGTGCAAACATGAATAGGATGGGAAATTGGAAGGAATTAATTGATAAATTCAATAAGAGAGTGTCAAACCGGAAGGCAAAACTATTATCGTTCGCGGGGAGACTTACGCTTGTAAAATCGGTATTGGGGTCCTTACCGAATTACTTCTTATCCTTGTATAAAGCACCGAAGAAGGTAACAAACATATTAGAAGGGATCAGAAGACGTTTCTTATAGGGAGGATGCGGGGGTGTGAAGAAAATACGTTGGATGAAGTGGGAAAAAATAGTGGCGGCAAAAAACATGGGTGGACTCGGGATAGTGGGGATCAAGGAAATGAACATGGCACTCTTAATGAAGTGGAGGTGGAGATTCAAAGTAGAACCAGAACAGCTCTGGGTCAAGGTTGTAGAAGCATTACACCGAAACAGGAGGTTCATTAAAAGCATTCCGATAAAAAAGTCAACATCAGGATTATGGAAAGCAATTGTGGGGGTGGAAGAAGAATTTAGAAAGGCTGGGATCGAATCGGATGGGTGCCTAAGGTGCAAGGTTGGAATCGGAAATAAAACACTATTCTGGTTGGACCCGTGGGCAACCAACCGATCACTAAAAGAGGAATTTCCTCTCATGTTTGGTTTGGCAAAGAACAAAAGGAACAAGGTGTAGCAAAATTATACAAAGAATAATGGAGGAGTGCTATGGGACTGGAAATGGAATAGGCTACCGAATTGCGTTGAAGAAAAAAACAAGTGGGAAGCATTGAGGTCAATACTGATACAACAAAACTTGAGCCAAAACGGATACGAGTGGAGCTGGAAGGAGAACAGTACGAACGGATACTCGGTGAAGGAATTAAGGAAAGATTTGGCTGGGATCGTTGATGTAAATGATGAACCGAATAGTTTTGAATGGAGCAAAATCGCAACGGCAAAAGTAAATCTGTTTGTTTGGAGAGCTGTGGAAGAGAGAATTCCGACAATGGTGTCTTTAAAGAAGAGAGGGCTGCAAGGCGGATCGGATTCGTGCAGAGTGTGTGGGCTGGGCCCGGAAACGGCTAACCATATTGTGATCCAATGTCCGATAGCGAGGGAGGTTTGGTTGCAGTTATGGTCTTGGTTGAAAATCACCATCCGGGATCATAGTGAGAGTATGAAAATAAGGTTCCAAGAAAAGTCGGACTGGCCAAGAAAAAAGGAAAAAAATGATTTATGTCATACACCTCCTAGCCGCATGGTGTCTATGGAAAAACAGAAACAACAAAACTTTTAACGATAACCTCACGGACCCGCTTAGGCTTGTGGAAGAGATTAAAGAGGAGTCATTTGAGTGGATTAGCCTAAGAACAAAATGCACCATGGTGACATGGAATGAGTGGAAGAATTTTTCTCTGACGGAGTAATTAGCTATACAAGTAATGTATATCTTGTCACTAGATTTGATGTTTTCTTGATGTATTTTGTAAGTTTTCTCGATTGTATTCTTGAGTGGTGGGTTGCGATATCTAGCATCTTGCTATATATCGTTTTGACCTTTTGGTTTGGATGAATAAATGTTTCGTTATTGTTTTTAGAAAAAATAATTATTTTCCAGTATGTTTTTTTTTTATTTTTGTATTATTATTACACCTTGTAGTTTTTTGAACAAGCTAAAATGTATCTTTGATTTGATAAGTTTCGTTATCTAAATGTTTTTCTACTTCTTTTTGAGAATTTTCATGACATACATGTACCTTTGATTTTTTAAGTTCTTTATCTAAATGTTTTTTCTTGTAAACTTTTATGTGGATGGATTGATGCATTTTTATGACTCTAGATGTTTTTGTCAGACTTTGACCTAGAAGTGAAAACCTATATTTTTTTTTTCTTCCGGACAATTTTAGGGGTTAATACAAGAAATAATTTATACAAAAAATGTTTCTAGCGTCGAGAATGATGAAAATGAAACCATGGATGAAACGCAAACCTGGAATAAAAAAGTGACAAATGGAAGCTCAAAGGTGAATGTTGGAAACGTTTTGATGAATTTTTTGACAAGGAAGGGAATAGAAAATGAAAATGCAAATACCGGGAAAAATAATTGTATGGGTCAGGTAAGAACGGCATATCATTATAAAAAATCAACCTGGAAAGTGATCAACCTAACTTGGTTTTTAAGAAAACTGATGATCATGGACTAAGAAGATGAAAGTTTGATCTGATTAAGGTTAGAAAGTTATTAGTTAAAATGATTATTGTAGATGAGCTTTCATTCTCGTTTGTCTAGTACGGCCAAAATCAGCTTTGAATATTCTCGTTTGTCACTCGATAGCAATAGAGTTCTATCAAAAGGTCCTATTTTGTGTAATAAAATAATAATATAATTAGTGTTGATACATATTATGTGGATACGGCTCGGCTCGGTTAGTCCCGGCTACGAAGTGAAGGCCGTAGTCAAGGCATCCTCCTGTCTTGACTCGGTATGCTAGTTACTTCGTAATGTTCATGTACATGTAACTGCGTGTGTGCAGTATACATGTTAGTGTATTGTTTATTTGTTTGTTGTTTGTTTGTTCTAAGCCTAAGCCAAGGCCCAACAAGTGACTAAACTCAACATGTTCAAGCCCAAGCCCAAGGCACAGGCCAAACATGTTGACGAAATCACCTTGTGGTGAAAACACCTTTTGGTGAAAACACCCTTGTAGTGAAAACCAAATGGGACGAAAACACATGGGACGAAATCAAGGGATTTCGTCCAGATTTTGGCCTGTGCCTTGGGCTTGGGCTTGAACATGTTGAGTTTAGTCACTTGTTGGGCCTTGGCTTGGGCTTAGAACAAACAAACAACAAACAAATAAACAATACACTAACATGTATACTGCACACACGCAGTTACATGTATATGAACATTACGAAGTAACTAGCATACCGAGTCAAGACAGGAGGATGCCTTGACTACGGCCTTCACTTCGTAGCCGAGACTAACCGAGCCGAGCCGTATCCACATAATATGTATCAACAAACTCCCCCTTGGATGCTACTCGCGAGGTTCGTAATCTCGTTCTCCATCTCTTGATGGTTCATTCATTCTTGTCGTAGGATCTTCAAAGTCTTCACGCGTCGTAAGTAGAAAGTGTATCAACAAACTCCCTTTTCATTTAGGTAGTGTGTTAACAAACTCCCCCTTTGATTATGCTTGGGAATCTTTTGACTTCAATGCTTGAGATCCTTGTGGTGTTGGTGATTGATCAGCGGCAACTCGATCATCTTTATCATTTGAGTGCCTTCACATCGTGTCTTCATTCCGAAGCTTGTCATCGAACATGTTCTCTTCGCCTTTAATATCTGTACATGCAAGAAAGCTAAACGCGTAATGAGAACAACTGCTTGGAATATAGTTAACATTAAACAAATGACACACATGTGACCAATTCTTATTCAACTACCGTCTGACAGTTTAGTTTGAAAAGTTAACAGATTTTTCAATTTAGATTATTAACTTTCAAAACTTGCAAACTCTGGCCGTTTATGAAGATTCAGTCGTTTTAGTTTTCAATCAGATTTTAGGTAACGAAGCCTTGAGTTCCAAAATCGGTTAATCCAAACTAAAGCAGAAATAAAATCTTTTTGATTTTTATAAAGTTTATATTAAAACACACCTAAAATCTTTTTGGCATTTTGAATATTTCAAACTTAAAGACTGAAAGCAGTAAATAAATATATACAGAGTTGCAAAAACTAAGAAAAGTAAATATATACAGACTTTCTTTTTGCGAGTTTCGAGGGTAAGAGAATCATATCAGTGTACGGTCATGCCAAAACGCTGTTGTTGTTATTTTTGTTAACATATAGATAAACATCCTATAACGATTATCGGTATTGTTATCCACATAAGCTCAACTTATCATATGTAATCATGGCGAGGGGATACGTTAAGGTATGATTTATACTTACCGACCGGTGTTCATCCACATCACGACACATTCCCGTATCAAGGTATGCACGAGAGTTCATCTTACTGGTGAGTATACTATTTATCATCTGTTTTGACGTATATGAAAATGTGAGAAACTCACTTATTTTGATGAAAACAAGCCCTATGTGATAGAATCACTTATTGATGAGGAACTTGATTTTCAGATGCATGAGGGCACAGGAGCAACTCCGTGAACAGGTCAGTACTTTCGTACAGCAAAGAGACGAACTTGACTCCCGGATGAATGTGATATATTATCACTTGTTTTGTGGACATGTGATTGTTGATCACTTATTGAGGTCGTATGCAGTATGTACACGTATGTATGATATCATGGAAGATCTAGACTTCGTCTCCGTTTGTTTCGGTAAAAGAAACAACCATGATACCCAGATGATAAACAGCATAAAGACCACATATCTCAGAACCTCGGCAATCTCTCAAACGAAATTTCGGTACTAAGACCATATACCAATGAGTGGTTCCCACCTGGTCTTCAGTCGATTTAGGTTTATATCACCCTACACACTTTAAGATGATTGTGAGCCTACCGATACATCTTATATAGAGCTGCTTATCGTTTTTCATTTTGCATTTTAGTTTAAAGAGGTTTAGACAGACCACTGATGTACTATCATTTTCTCTTTTGCTCGCCAGGAAACTCATTTTTGTTTTTCTATTGTTTTTGGGTTTTGAAAATTTTTGATGTTTTTGAATTTTTCAAATTTGGAATTACTCCCGCTTTCAGTGATTCTGATTTTGGAGGATGTAAAATCGACGGCAAATCCACAACGGCTGGATGCCAGTTTTTAGGTGGCGTTTATGGCTCACAAGAGTGCAACTTTCGGTATTATAAAAAACTTGATCATTCAGATTGAGAATTTGTATAAGTTGAAGGTTAGACGGATACGCAGCGACAATGGTACTGAATTTAAAAATCAAGCCATGGCGGAGTTTTGCACATGCCAGTTAAAATCAAAATATATGCCAGTTTTTGGGTGGCGTTTATGGCTCACAAGAGTGCAACTTTCGGTATTATCAAAAACTTGATCATTCAAATTGAGAATTTGTATAAGTTGAAGGTTAGACGGATACACAGCGACAATGGTACTGAATTTAAAAATCAAGCCATGGCGGAGTTTTGCACATCAAAAGGTATTCTTCACGAATTTAGTGCGGCTTATACTCCTCAACAGAACGGCGTCGCTGAACGTAAGAACCGTACATTGATCGAGACTGCTAGGACTATGTTGGTAGACTCGCAGTTGCCCATTCCATTCTGGAGTGAAGCTGTGGCCTCCGCATGTTACACGATGAATCGAGTCCTTACAGTAAAAAGACACAACAAGACCTGCTTCGAGCTTCTTCACAAACGGAAACCAGATTTGTCATATCTTGAACCGTTTGGAGCTCCTTGCACAATGATCGATCCTAATGGAAAGTTTGGGGCAAAAGCTATTGAAGGTCACTTTCTTGGTTATGCCACCCCTAACTTAAGAGTCTGGAATCTACAGACTAAAAGGGTTGAGGAATGGTCTGAAGTCAAAGTACAAAGGCACACTTTACCAGTCAAAAATCCAGGTCAACCATGGATGTTTGAGTACGATGACTTTTTCAATTCGATCAATGTTGAAGCAGTTGAAGAAAATGTTACGGCAAGGATGTTTTTCGAGAGTGACAACGCAACAGATTCACCGTTGGTTCGTCCAATTGTTGTCAATCAAGAGCCATCTTCAGTGAACAACAATGCTCTCGACAATGAGGATTTTCATGATGCAACCGAACTGAACGAATCTTCAGAGGATGAAGAATTTCTAGATGCAGATCAAGAAGCTCCTACATCAGCTGTTCATGGTACTTCAGAGGCTACACCTCCAGTGGACGCCCCTATAACAGCTGAAGCTACTGCATCATCCTCTTCGTCAGTTCCGGGTATTGAATTGGTTGTTGATCTAAATCTCAACAATCTGGGTACAAACATTCCAGTTCCGGAGAACCCTGAAACAAGAATTCACAATGCCCATCCTCAACAAAACATCATTGGTAATGTACAGAGTGGCATACAAACAAGAAACATGTTGCGCAACAACAACAACAACGCAGGCTTGTATGCGGCGATTCGAGAATCTGGTCAACAAAACGATTGGTCTTTCGCATGTTATGTCTCACAGGAATAGCCAAGAACTTGGAAAGACGCTTTGAAAGATAACTCTTGGGTTGAAGCTATGCAGGAAGAACTGCAACAATTCCAGAAACTTGGTGTCTGGAAACTCGTAGAGAAACCTGCTGGTTATAAGAAGATTGGTACCCGTTGGGTGTATAAATGAAAAAAGGACGACCGTGGAATTGTTATTCGCAACAAAGCAAGATTGGTCGTTCAAGGTTTTCGTCAGATTGAAGGTATAGACTACAACGAAGTATATGCACCAGTTGCACGTCTGGAAGCAATTCGGATCTTTCTGGCTTATGCCTCATTCAAAGGATTCAAGGTTTACCAGATGGACGTCAAAAGTGCATTCTTACATGGTCTAGTGGAAGAAGAGGTGTATGTCGAACAGCCTCTAGGTTTTGAAGATCCTATCCATCCCGATCGGGTTTGGTTGCTGAACAAAGCTCTCTATGGTCTACATCAAGCACCGCGAGCTTGGTACGCAACCTTATCAAATTATCTGTTGGAGAATGGATTTCGCAGAGGTCTTATCGATTGCACTCTCTTCATAAAAGAACAAGATGGAGATCTTCTACTGGTTCAGGTATATGTGGATGATATTATATTTGGTTCTACTAACAATGTTATGTGTAGGGATTTCGAGCGTGTAATGCAGGATAAATTCGAGATGAGCGCTATGGGGGAGATGACTTTCTTTTTGGGCTTGCAAGTGCAACAAACGAAGTCTGGGATTTTCATCCATCAGACTGAGTATGTCCAAGACATCTTGAGTCGATTCCAGATGTCCGACACAACGCCCATTGGTACCCCACTGCAGCAAAATCACGGAATCAATCCAGACTTGAAGGGTGAAGTTGTTAGCTCTTCATATTACCGCGTGATGATTGGAACCCTTATGTACCTCACAGCATCAAGACCAGATATAATGTATCCAACATGCCTGCTAGCCAGATATCAAGTGAACCCGAAGGCCTAACATCTTGCAGCTGTAAAAAGGATTTTTCGTTATTTGAAGGGTTGCCCAGACACCGGTCTATGGTACCCTAAGGATGATAACTTTGAACTAGTCGCTTTCAGTGATTCTGATTTTGGCGGATGTAAAATCGACGGCAAATCCACAACGGCTGGATGCCAGTTTTTAGGAACTCGCCTCATAACGTGGCAGTGCAAGAAGCAGACTTGTGTCGCTACATCAACTTGTGAAGCCGAATACATTGCTGCCTCAAGTTGTTGCTCCCAAGTCCTGTGGATACAACAGCAAATGCGCGATTACGGTTTTGAATTCCTAACTACTCCTATTTTAGTCGATAATTCTGCTGCTTTATCTATCACTAGAAATCATGTGCAGCATTCAAAGACCAAACACATCGAAATTAAGTATCACTTCATACGTGATTGCTTTGATAAAAGGCTAATCGATGTTGTTAAAGTCCACACTGATGACCAACGTGCCGACCTTTTTACCAAAGCATTTGATAAATCAAGATTTGACTTTTTATTATTGGTAAACGGCATTAAGGTCAAGCAAGAGTAATCCACATCGGAAAATCGTTTTTGTAAATATCTTTGTGTTTTTAAAATTATTTGTAAGTTTGTAGATTTTAGGGGGAGTAATTCCAAAATTTGAAAATTCAAAAACATTGAAAAATTTCAAAACCCAAAAACATAGAAAAACAAAAATGAGTTTCCTGGCGAGCAAAAGAGAAAATGATAGTACATCAGTGGTCTGTCTAAACCTCTTTTAACAATGTTAAGCAGCTCTATATAAGATGTATCGGTAGGCTCACAATCATCTTAAAGTGTGCAGGGTGATATAAACCTAAATCGACTGAAGACCAGGTGGGAACCACTCATTGGCATATGGTCTTAGTACCGAAATTTCGTTTGAGAGATTGCCGAGGTTCTGAGATATGTGGTCTTTATGCTGTTTATCATATGGGTATCATGGTTGTTTCTTTTACCGAAACAAACGGAGACGAGGTCTAGATCTTCCATGATATCATACATACGTGTACATACTGCATACAACCTCAATAAGTGATCAACAATCACATGTCCACAAAACAAGTGATAATATATCACATTTATCCGGGAGTCAAGTTCGTCTCTTTGCTGTACGAAAGTACTGACCAGTTCACGGACTTGCTCTTGTGCCCTTTATGCATCTGAAAATCAAGTTCCTCATTAATAAGTGATTCTATCACATAGGGCTTGTTTTCAATCAAAATAAGTGAGTTACTCACATCTTTTTATACGTCAAAACAGATGATAAATGGTATACTCACCAGTAAGATGAACCCTCGTGCATACCTTGATACGGGAATGTGTCGTGATGTGGATGAACACCGGTCGGTAAGTATAAATCATACCTTAATGTATCCCCTCGCCATGATTACATCTGATAAGTTGAGCTTATGTGGATAACAATACCGATAATCGTTATAGGATGTTTGTTTATATGTTAACAAAAAGAACAACAAGAGCGTTTTGGCATGACCGTACACTGATATGATTCTCTTACCCTCGAAGCTCGCAAAAAGAATTTCTGTATATATTTACTTTTCTTAGTTTCTGCAACTCTGTTTATATTTATTTACTGCTTTCAGTCTTTAAGTTTGAAATATTCAAAATGCCAAAAAGATTTTAGGTGTGTTTTAATATAAACTTTATAAAAATCAAAAAGATTTTATTTCTGCTTTAGTTTGGATTAACCGATGTTGGAACTCAAGGCTTCGTTACCTGAAATCTGATTGAAAACTAAAACGACTGAATCTTCATAAACGGTCAGAGTTTGCAAGTTTTGAAAGTTAATAATCTAAATTGAAAAATCTGTTAACTTTTCAAACTAAACTGTCGGACGGTAGTTGAATAAGAATTGGTCACATGTGTGTCATTTGTTTAATGTTAACTATATTCCAAGCAGTTGTTCTCATTACGCGTTTAGCTTTCTTGCATGTGCAGATATTAAAGGCGAAGAGAACATGTTTGATGACAAGCTTCGGAATGAAGACACGATGTGAAGGCACTCAAATGATAAAGATGATCGAGTTGCCGCTGATCAATCACCAACACCACAAGGATCTCAAGCATTGAAGTCAAAAGATTCCCAAGCATAATCAAAGGGGGAGTTTGTTAACACACTACCTAAATGAAAAGGGAGTTTGTTGATACACTTTCTACTTACGACGCGTGAAGACTTTGAAGATCCTACCAAGAATGAATGAACCATCAAGAGATGGAGAACGAGATTACGAACCTCGCGAGCAGCATCCAAGGGGGAGTTTGTTGATACATATTATGTGGATACGGCTCGGCTCGGTTAGTCTCGGCTACGAAGTGAAGGCCGTAGTCAAGGCATCCTCCTGTCTTGACTCGGTATGCTAGTTACTTCGTAATGTTCATGTACATGTAACTGCGTGTGTGTAGTATACATGTTAGTGTATTGTTTATTTGTTTGTTCTAAGCCCAAGCCAAGGCCCAACAAGTGACTAAACTCAACATGTTCAAGCCCAAGCCCAAGGCACAGGCCAAACATGTTGACGAAATCACCTTGTGGTGAAAACACCTTTTGGTGAAAACACCCTTGTGGTGAAAACACCCTTGTGGTGAAAACACCCTTGTGGTGAAAACCAAATGGGACGAAAACACATGGGACGAAATCAAGGGATTTCGTCCAGATATTGATTTCGTCAATGGGTTTTCGTCAGGAACCTGATTTCGTCATTCATGTTACTATATAAACACTCACAATAGACAGAACACTGAGGCAAATCTGAATAGATTTGAGAGCGAACACTGTAAACACACACACACAACTTAGAGTTTATAGGTTTATCTTGTAAACATTGCTTTGTAACGGTTTGATACGAGTTAATACAATGGAGTGTTAATCGTTGAATCTTTGTGTTTGTGTTCGTAACTTGGTTTAACTTACCCGTTTGGATTCCGCACTTTCGGGTTTGTCGGAAAACAGGGAATAGAGGTTACTCGATCCTCCGGGTGGACCTACAATTAGGATATAACAACCCGATTCTGATTAACACATAAACAAGAAAATAAACACACATGAATTTCTTCAATATTATAAGGATATAACTACATGGTATTCGATCAAGACAGAAGTTTACAAAAGGTCAAATGGAAATTAATTGAATCACTATGGGTGGTACAGTGGTGGTTTGATATAGGGTTATGGGAACATGAATGGACATTAGAATTCTTTATTTGATTTATTTTTATCTCTTTTATTATTTATGATTGCATGTTTAAAAACTTAAAAAAATAAATCTTAAATGATATTGAAAAAGCCTACGATAATTTTGAATGAGAATCAGTTTGGTTTCTTAGCAAATCGTAACATACTTGATGGCCCGTTAATTTCGAATGAGACGCTCACTTGGATTAAGAAAGTTCAAAAACGAGCCTTTGTTTTAAAAATTGATATTGAAAAAGCCAACGATACAATTAATTGGGGTTTTATTGATTCGATTTTATTACAAATGGGGTTCCCGGACTTGTGGAGAAGGTGGGTGTGGGGTATTCTTACATCCTCAAGGGCGTCGGTTTTAGTTAATGGCTCACCAAATTGGGAATTTCAATGCTATAGGGGAGGGGGGTCTGACAAGGGGGCCCTCTATCACCATTCATTTTTATTATAGCTATGGAAGCATTATTCGGGTTCATAACTAAGGCGATAATAATGGGCTACACCAAAGGGATAAGTTTACCGAACAATGGGCCGACTTTAACTCTTTAATTGTACACAGATGATGTGGTATTTATGGGGGAGTGGGGTGAGAATAATATTAAAAACATAATCCGACTAATGAGATGCTTCTATCTCATTTCCGGATCAAAATTGAGCCACAAAAATCACATTTGTTCGGTATTGGGGTAGAAGAATCGGTTGTAACAAATATGGCATTAGGAATTAGTTGTAATGTGTGACAACTGGCACAAAACCGGTAATTTCCGTACAATTTAATTATTATTTAATAACTGTAATTATGTGCTTAAATGTCAACATTGTCTGATTTCATGCTATACATGTGAATTCATGCACTTTTTATACTACAAATATTGCTTTATGCATTAATGATAGCGTTGCGTCAGAAATACTAGTAAACTCACCGGTAAGACACATTGTGTCAACAATTCTGCAGAAAGCAGTCAGACAATAGAATTGGGGCCTAGGTGTAGGTCCAACGTCAAGAATACATTAAAACCCAAGAATGTATACAAGGGTTAACATATAGACTTTCCGGAAGCTAAAATAAGCACTGAAAAGCACCCGAAACGCACTTTAAATGCAGAATTCTGCACAAATCAGCTATAATCGGCTTTTTAACACATAAATATCATGCAGAATTCATGCTTTATTATCCAGAATACCCTCCTAAGTGTCGGGAATTGAAAGGGTCACAAAAGGATACATAAAGGACACTAAACGATGCAATTTAGCACTTTAACGAACCGGTATTTAACCGAACAACCGGACATTACCCGGAACATCAAAATATTACTAGAAGCATTGTTTTAATTTTTCTGAGCTAGTTATGATCCCAAACACCTCAACACACTATATAACATATATTATGCATGAACACTAACTAAATCCCTTGGAACCGAACTAGTAACTTAACTTAAACATTAGAACTTACATTTTACCCCCCCCCCCCTCCATGTTCACGGTCACAAGAGTGTGGACCCACCCTTGATCTTGTGTGATCTTGCTAGATTCTACTTAATCTTACAAAATCTATGGAGATTGTAATCTTGGATTTGTTTGTACTATATGAGACACTAAACACAATGGTTATTACACAAACTTAATTATAAAAGAATTATTAACTCTCATTCATCTTCACACCTCCTATCTCCTCCCCCTTGCTCCCCTCACGGCCGAGACCACGACCCCACACCACCACCATCATCAACTCCATTCCATTCATTCCAAGTCCACTAAGAAGTGCAAGAAGGTGTCAAATGAAGTGTGGAGCTTGTGGATCTTGAAGGACCTCTCCCGATTGCTTTTATCCAACACTTTTGTCATCTTCAACTTCTAGTATTCTTCCCTAGCCTTGTTGCTAGTGGTGAGGCCCTCGTGATCTCTTATTACTTCATATATTGATGATTAAAAGATGATAAATATTGTTAATCACAAGAACACTAAAGAACATAATCATGATACTTTAACATAAGCTTGAAAATATAAGAATACATGTTGAATATGTTGATTTGCTTCTTGTTGATTGATTATTAGTGTTAGTGATGTTAGACATCATAAGAAACCTACTAGATTGTGATTAAACACATGATCTAGTAAGTTAAGGTGGTGATCTTGTGAAAGACCAAGATCATCATACTATATGTCTTCATGAACTTGAATAATGAAAGTGATCTTCATATGTAAAGATGATAAAACAAAAATACAAATCTTGTAAATAGATGATTACAAGAATAATTTTCCCAAGAAACAAAGTTTATTTACAAGATTTACAAAGTCATGGTTTCTAAGTAAACTAATCATATTTTTAGTGTTTAAACAAGACTAGGAACGTGATTGTAACAAGAAAAATACAAAAGAGATATTTTTAGAAAAATCATCTTACAAGTTGTAAATGACTAAATCTTTCAAGAATGTGATTTACAAACAAATAACCATGTTTTTAAGGGTAACTAAACCTACTAAATAACATGGTAAGTTACTACAAGTTTTTGTAGGTCCACCCAGAGGATCGAGTCAACCTCTATTCCTGTTTTCCAACGAACCCGAGAGTGCGGAATCCAAACGGGTAAGTTAAACCAAGTTACGAACACGTAAGACAAGATTCAACGATTAACACTCAATGTATTAATGCTATGAAACGGTTACAATGCGGTGTTTACAAATGGTCTCTGTAAACTCTCAGTGTGTGTGTGTTTTACAGTGTGTTCACTCTCAAATCTATTCAGACCTGCACTCCCTATTTTTGCCTTCTGTTGCTGTATATATATACAGCATGATTGGCGAACCTTCACATGGTCGACGAAGGATGATGACGAAGCTTCACATGTGACGAAGGTTGTAAACTTCGTCACTTTCACAACCCGACGAACCTTAAGGTTCGCCATAAAGAGACTTCGTCCAACATTGAGATCTTCGTCATGCAGATCTTAAAGGTTTGGCCCAATGAAGTTGATTGGCCCAACATGGATTCTGATCAAAGAAGTTGATTGGCCCATATACATGCACGTACATATAGCAGTAATTTTCTTGAACTTGCATTTGGTCAAACATGAGACATCATCATGATGATGTTATGGTGATGTGTCGGCGGGAACTGGTTCTCGGCTCTCCGTGCTTCGCGTGTCGATCTCTGGGGCGCACGACGGAGGAATGTCGTGACGTCGGGCTTGAGCCGAACCTAACCGAGCCAAACCGAACCGAGCCAAACTGAGTCGAACCGAACCGAGTCGTGTCCGCTTAATATGTATCAACAGTTTTTACAAAAACTTCAAGTTCATGATGTAGTGTAATTTACATGATCTTGGCTTATGGTAAGTCTTGATTGTGTTGTTGATGTTTGATGATAATTTAAAAGAAAATAAACACATGTTTTGAAAACATGGGAAACCTCCATTTTTAGGGGAAACCATGTCAAAATTTCTATAGAATTTTGACACTTAGAAAAATATAAGTTTTGGTGAAACTTACTCCCCAAAAATTCACCTAAAAATATTTATCAAGGTTTCCCTAATTTTTATGTAAACTTCAAGATAAGAAATGATGATTTCTTCAAGATAAAAATTGATATTAAGTATGTATATTTTTGAGGAAAATATATATATTTATTGATCACCAAATTTTGTGCTAAGTGTATGTAGTATGTATTATATGTAATAGTGTATTAAGACTTGAAAATACACTAAATACTCCTAAGGAGTGAAAATACAAAATGCACATACAACATGCATAGACAAACACAAGAGAATATATTTATGAAAATATATTTCTTAATAGATTATGTAACTTAGACGAGTTACGAACTAAAATGAAGTTTTGGACGAAAATACATAACTCGGGTGAAAAATACAAGATACTTATATTGATTTTCGAGAAAATAATATAAGTAAGATACATAGTTAAAAATATAAATTATTTTTAACAATAAAGAACACATACATAAAAGATGGTGACTTGTACTTGTGCGATACAAGTCTAGTGACTAACGTTAATAAAACACGTATATGTCACGACGCTATATAAGTAAACCCGGTGAAGTTTACGGCGCAAGAAACGCAAAGTTGTGAGTTCATGCTCCCCCTTTTCTTTTAACTGTTTTCAGTTTTATAACTTCGGGGGTGAAGTACATGTTACTAAGTGTTTACAAAAAAGTGAGATTATGTCCCCACTTTTAAACTTTTACATATTTTTTAAACTTGGGGAAAATACATGTGTTACGGTATGCTGGATACAAGAACTAAGGAATGATACTGGAAATCGTGTCACGAATAGGGTACCAGAAGCACCATTAATCGTGTACATGCTAAGACCGCAGAACAAAAGGTTAGATCTAATGGGTTTTCGGGTAACCACACTCTTGGTGATAACTAGTACCAAGCAGTGCTTTTGTGTCTCAGTCGTGAATCGACAACTAGAAAAATGCATATGGTTTGGATGCTTCCTATGTCTTGTCACATGTTAAGGGCTTTGCAACCCATTAACAATCTCGATACATACAGAAATACTTGATTTATACGAATTACATACCATGTTTTCATACAAAGTATACAAACGTTCAATACAAGAACTGCATGAATTCACACCAACATTATGTTGACGATTTTCCAAAAACTCACATGTATTTCAGGTAACTAAAGTGGATGTGCGTGCGGTCTTACTCTTGCTCTTGAATGTTGTTTATGTTATCTTTGAATCATGTTGTAAACCTTTCAGACAACGTTTTATGCTGTGATGTAAACTCCAAACTTAACCTATGTTTTCAGTTACGTAATGTTATTGGTATTTGAAGTTATTTTTACGAGCATGTAGTATGTTTACCATTCGTATGCAATGAGAACTTTTCAAGATCACACCTCGTGCTTCCGCCTTAGAAAGGGGTGTGACATAATGTTGGCAAGTTCCCGTATAAATGCCTTGGTCTTTTGGTCGGTACTAATATGGGTCAAGCTCGACATTGGAAGTGTGTGATCGATTGCGTCAAAAGCCGTTTGTCGAAACGGAAATCAAAATCCTTATCGGTAGGTGGTAGAGCTACACTTCTGAAATATGTTTTGGATAGTTTACCTATTTATTACTTTTCCTTGTATCGGGCTCCAAAGTGTGTTCTTGACACAATTAAAAGCTTACGGATGAGATTTTTTGGGGAGGGGATGAAGAAAAATCGAAAACATCTTGGGTATGTTGGGAGAGGGTTATCAGACCGATGGATAAAGGGGGACTTGGTTTCAGTTCTGTAAGAAACATGAACGTGAGTCACCTCTTAAAGTGGTGGTGGCGGTTTAAAAATGAAAGGGGTAGCTTATGGCAACAAACTATTGAGTCAATTCATTCCAACCCTTCCTCTTGGTCGTTTCTACCTGTTAAAGCAGGTATCGCTGGCGTATGGAGTGGAATTATAAAAATAGAAAAGGATCTGGAGGATATTAATACGCAGGTACCCCAACTAATCGAAGCTACAATCTAAGTAGTTAATGCGATAAAATATCGGGTATTGATCAAGGACCGATATTTGAGATATCGGTTATCGCAATAGGATATCGGTAATTTTAATATCATGCTAAATTTATATATATAGCAATTTAACACTAACAATTCAGTATACTCTTCTACCATTAACAAACTAACCTTTTGCAACTTGCAAAACATTAACAATTGTAGTAAGTAAGAACTTACCAAGACTTAAAACACTAACATATAACAATAACAACTAACAATTAAGACTTAAAACACTAATAGCAACAATAAGAAAAAAGACAGATAGTAGAACTAAGAAGAAAGGTACTAATATCGGGAAAATCGGTGATATATTCGTCAAATCTAGGTCCAATATTGGTCAAATATCGGTCAATATCGCTGATATTATCGGTACCGATATTTTGTACCGATATCTCGGCAGGGGACCGATAACCGATATATCACTGATATATCATGATAATAACTACATAGGCTACAATAGGAAATGGCAACAAAACAAGGTTCTGGCTTGACAGTTGGGATGGAAATGGTCCACTAAAAGTCATGTTTCTTGAACTGTTTATTTTGGAGAAGAATAAAAAAGTAACAGTTGCTGAAATAACGGCTGCTTGGGAGTGGAAACGGAGTCCTGTTTCAACTCTTGAACAGCAACAGTTGATACAAATCAGCATGGTTCGGCAGTTGGTTGTGTTATTCGGAGATGACAACCGATGGAAATGGAGGCTGCATAAGGATGGGGTCTTCTCGGTTTTGTCCTGCGGGTCTTTTCTCTCAAGATTTGTTGTCCCGTATCGACCTACAGACTGGGTGAGCTAGGCAGAAGGAAAACTAATATTTTTATGTGGAGAAGTGTACAGAACAGGCTGGCCACACTGACCAATCTAAAGAAACGGCACATTCACAATGGTCCGATTATTTGCAGACTGTGTAATGACCATGACGAAGACACGTATCACATTCTCGTTAATTGTTATGTAGCAACGTGTGTGTGTGTGTTGATACATATTATGTGGGCGCGACTCGGTTCGGTTTGAATTCGTTACGAAGTGAAGACCGTGGTCAAGATGTCCCCCTATCTTGACCCGGTATGATGATTAAACGATGTTTAGTGTGAAACAGTTATATGTGAGCAGACTGTGTTCTGTTAATCTGCTGTTTGTTTAGTTTCTGCAAGTTTGTCTGCTGTTACAGCCATCCACGAAGAATCATCATTGTTCGTCCATATATATACCCTCACGAAGACTCCATTGTTCGTCCAAATGGTGTCTCACGAAGAATTAAAGTGGACAAACACTCCTTGGGACAAAGACTCCTTGCTGTGGGACGAAGACTCCATTGTCGACGAAGACTACTTGTGATGAAGACTCCACATGACGAAGAATTAATGTACCGAAGATTGGAGGGTTCGTCAATGTGTGAGGGTTCGTCAGTTGTGTCCACGAAGATTCCTAGTCTTCATGGGCCTATTGTATGTTCGTGGGCCAGGTTCCATTCTTCGTTGGAATGTAGATAAGGTTCGGCTATATAAGCAGCTTGCTGCACAGATAAGACAACACACAGAACAGAGAGCACACCAGTGAGTTTGAGAGAGCATTTTCTTGTATTAATCTTTGTAACCAAACTCTGCTGAAAGTTAATACATGAGCTTTTAACTTTGAAATCTTTTGTGTATTTGTGTGTTCTTTGGCTTGGTTGCATACCCGCTTGGATTCCGCACTTGCGGGTGTGTTCGGTAACAAGGAGAAGGTGTTCTAGATCCTCCTCTAGGGACCTACAGTGTGGTACAAAGTATGCAACTCGTGCAAGATTCCATATGTTTAGTTCGGTAGTGTGAGTGAGCTGCTAAATCTCCAACAAAAATTGAAGTTCCCAAAATTCAAGAATAAAGTGCTTCATTATTGCGACATGTTGGGGATATGGAAAGCGAGAAATGCCTTAATTTTTTTGGGCAAAAAGGTGAGAATCGAGAAAATATTTGGCGATCTACAGTTGGTATCTTTTACATGGATCAAGAACGTGGCAAAAAGGCATAACTTGGAGTGGAGGAATTGAATTTTTTTCAACATAACGGAGTAATTTCTACGCAGGTGTATGATCGGGGTGATGTGTAACATTTTTGGTGTAATGTTTTTGTTCTAGTATCTTGCTTGTCTTAATCATTGTAAAAAAATGGTGATGGAATAATATGCAATTAGCCGTTAAAATAAATAAATAAATAAATAAATAAATCTTAAATAAATGACATATATGATTGTTTACCTACTAGAATTAGACCATATATAAAAGTTTAAAGACTTAATTAAAATAATTTTTTTATGAGTGACCTAATTGTAAACTCCTAAAATTTGGTTACTATTTTGTAAAATATTATCTTTAAATTAAAAGGAATTATTATTGGATTTTGGATGCTGACGACACAGGAAACCAATATATCTAATTCTCTAAGGCCATCCGTAGTCATAAAGCCCCTTTTGTGGGCGTTATGCGACACGTATCGTGCCACGTCACACAGGGGCTTTATGAGGCGTTATATCATTAGAGCCCGTAGTCATAAAGTCCATACCCATCATTACCTAATTATTAATTTTCAATTTTATTAATTAATTATAAAAACTCTATACTCTTTTTTGATTGGCCAAAGGTTGTAACCAAACAAATATACCGCCGCGATATTTATAGCGCCACACCCCCTTTTTCCTTTGATAGCGCCCCACGTTTTGGTGTGCCGGGCGTTTTGCCGGCGCCATAACCGGGCATACCGCCCCACTACGCAAGTCCTAAGAGTTAACAACAATTGGGATAATATAAACCCGGCCAACACAAGTTTATTTAACCTAACTTTTGATGAAAAATGGGAATGCATGTATATAACTTGAGTCAAACAAAACATTAACTCGACATTTCAATGCAAACATTATTTAAATTGTGGGCCCTAATACTTTTAGATAAGAGAAACGATAAAAAAATGGGCTTACAAAATTGTCAAAAATATATGACACAACCAATTAGTTATATTTATTAAGTGTGTGTATAACATTTTTTTCAAGGTTGGGCATATGATTGAGTTTAATCATGATTGCGTAAAATTTTAATGTATATCTAAAAATGTAAATAAAAATAAGTTGATTTTTCTTACTTTTGTTGTTGATATGAGACATGATGATCTTTATTTGTATACATATGGTGTTCACGATCTGCGTTAACCGGATTTTGATTAAAATAATCTAAGTTCGATTGCTAATTACTGTTCAGGGCATGACAAACCAATAAAACCAGCTGGGTTGGCTGGCCGGATGGGCCGTCCGATTTTACCAGTTAAAAGGCTTGGTTTTGCTGATTTAAAATTGACTTTTAATTTTTTTCTATTAATTTCCAATGTCATTAATTTGTATTAACATTTTTAATATGATTAGATGGGTCTTGATTATAAATCACGTATATCACTACATAAATGAAAAATACATGTGTAAGAATAACAAATGTTATATGGTCGATTCGATTGCCCATGGCTTTATAGCCTAGTGGCATTCTGGAGGTGAGATAAGACTTTGGTACCTATAGGTCTTGGGTTCGATTCCCACAAGGGGGGTTTTCCCATATTTATTGGGTTTCCTCCTGAATTGGTGTATAGGCATTATGCCTAATGGGGATGGATATGATCGGGTGGTTCTGCTGGTGGCACAGTGATCCAAATTAGCCGTTCAAAAAAAAAAATATATGGTCGATTCGATTTACACAACCGCTTCCAAGTTTTATGCCAAATCAATTAAACCATTAAACCGGCAAACTCTCAAAAGCGAACTGCAAACAAACTGCTTGGATCTAAAACCAACCAAACCAACTGACTTACTTCGAGTTAGATTAAAAGGAAACAACTATTAGGGTGTCCGGAGTGGGCGGCAAACCCACTCCCACTCGGCAAAGCGGTTTACCGCTCGGTAACACCGCCGCCGGTGGGTTTTGCCGTTCGGTAAACATGGACAAGCGGTATAGGTTTGCCGATGCGTGAAGTGTGTTTGTGAGAGATGAAGTTGATTTATATGTTTTTTTTAATAATAGTTTACCTAATCCAAGTGTCTGACTGTTGGCAACTCTTAAGATTGAATGACATGACACACTCTGATTGGTTGATTTTGAAGTTTACCACTTTTAAGTGTTTAACCACTCCTTACACACTTAGATCATTGTCTATGTAGACTCTTTAATAATCATTTTTATTTCACACTCTAATGTGTTGTACCTTATTTATTATATTATAATTCGTTTATTTGTTTCATCCTTTTCTCAGCCAAGTTACAAACCATATTGTATGAAAACCTATTGAGTGCGCTAAAGAGAAACAAGATTGAATTCTGTATTACATAGAAAACTGATGGAGTTAATAAAGAACAAACACATCATGTCGACTGTCGTCCCATTGTCTTTAATCTTTATCTTTATATATTAATAATTCATAATATTGTTATGGAGTTAATTGGCCATATACATGTGGTTTGCCATTTTTTCATCTTTAATTCTCACCTTTTCAAAATAGCACTTTAGTCCTTGGTTTCAAGATAGAGATATGCATTTGAAATTTGTAGTCAGATTCATTACATACACAACTTCAAATTATTAGTAGATATCTTTGGGAAACGTGAAAGCAACAAATAATGTTTTGATTTTGCTTTGTAACTATTTGGCATATCTTGCGGAGTGTAGATGAGGAAGTTCACAAGGCAAGAGATTAAGTGGTGTTTGGTCGCCTGAAAAACAATTTTGCCGGAGAAGATGACCGACGCCGGCAAGGATTACGGGGAAGTGGAGGAGGGTGTGGTGACGGTGGGACCCACTATAATTTGTAAATGATTAATTATATTTATTTTAGCTTTTTAATTATTATTTATAATTGTAAGAGTTGTTTGATCATTTTCTTACTTAACTTGAGAATAGTGTTGTTCATGAGCTGAGCTGAGCTAGGGCAAGCTCAGACTCGGCTCGTTTATAAGCCGAGCTGACTCGGCTTTGCTCGGATTCGAAACCGAGCTGAAAATCAAAGCTTGAGCTCGGCTTGGTTTTAAACCGAGCTGGCTTGGCTCGGCTTGCTTTGACTCGATTTTAAAAATAAAAATTAGCACATAGCTCTAAAGATTAAGTAGTCTAAAATATTATTCAATACTTCAAAAGAAGATATCCAAAATAAGTTCGACCTAATACATCAAAAGCAAAAATCAAGTTAAACAACACAAAATAAGTTTTAAACTTCGACGAAATAATAATTAGTTCATTAGCATGGTAATCAACATTCAAATAAGCCATAGATATCAAATTACAAACCCAAATACTTGTAAATAATAATTAGTTTTTTGTAATATATTATAATGTATATACAAATAAAATATATTATAAGTAAAATGATCTGAGCTAAGCCGAGCCGAGCTAAAAAGCGAGCCGAGCTAAAAAGCGAGCCAAACCAAGTCAATCCGGCTCGTTACGAGCCGAGCCGAGCTAGACTCACTTTCTAACCGAGTCGAGCCGGCTCGGCTCACTTTTAAACCGAGCTATATGCCTATATCGAGCGAGCTTTTTCTGAGCTAAATCCGAGCGAGCTTCAAACGAGCCACGGGCTTTCTGAACAGCCCTAAGTGAGAAAAACCAATGTCCATCCACTTAGGACTACCCAAATAACAAATTAGCAAGCTCAAGAAGCAAATTTATTATTTTGAAAAGTTGGAGACTAAAGTTAAAAAATTAGCAAAGCACATTAACTAAAGTTGGAGACTAAAGTTGAAAAAAAAACAGCATCTCTGTTCCTACGGGTTAGAGGTAAGGCTGTCTACATCTTACCATCCTCATACCCTACCTTAGCTTTGCTAGTGGTGCGATTTACTGAGTATGATGATGATGATGGTTGTCTTTTGTGTTTTATTTTTTTACAGTAAAGTTGAATGGGTTTCTTTTTTTTTTTAGTTTTGTTTTACGTTTTTTTTTAGCGGTTTCTACTTAACACAGTGTTTAATAGTAACATTTGATCCTTTATGCTTTTTTGCTACCTTGACTTTCTAATATGTGTTGGTATAAATTCAACTAGGGATGAGCATTTGGTACCAGGTATCGATACCGTACCATACTAGGTATATTCAGTAACGGTATTGGTACCAATTTTTCCCGTTTTTTGGTACCGGTACGGTACTCGTATTTACAGGTAAAACATCGGTAAATACCGATGTCAATTTTCCCCATTTTTCTATCGGTTCGATACCAAACGGGTACCACGCTCATCCCTAATTTCAACTTTGTCTACGTTTTATGTCATTTGAGTCATTTGGTGTTAGAAATCCGTGTTTTTATTTTAGCCGTTTTCCTGGTTTTGATCATTGTTCGGTTACTACTTAGTATGATTTTATGCCCTCCTGCAAGTCTACAATGCTGGTAGCACGGTTTTATACCTCTCATCGCAACGCGGAGGCTTAACACTTTGTTACTATAATATCTCCTCCATGATGTTGATATATTATCACGCCTCCAACTTTCGTCACCATTTGTACATGTTTGAGGTGTGTAGGCGATAATACAATGTCAAATTAAAGTGTGTAAAGAAACACTTTTATTTCTAAATTAGTTATTACGTATTAAGAATATAAAATTCGAATGTCCTCGTTCTCATATAAAGCATTAAGTAGGAGCGATGTTTTTAATACATAAGGTTAAAAAGAAAATGCTTTATTATAATGCTGCCTCGACAAGGTGGAAGCGGTTCATTTGGAGCTAAAATAACTTAAGTCGGTGGAAGTTTGAGGTGCATGCGGACCGCGCTAGATCCAAGCGGTTCGCTTGGAGTCATGACTGACAATTAGGACCTCATAATCAACGCCGACCACCAATGGTGTGCGCAGAGTGCCCTCTGCTCCCGGCGATCAGCTTGGTGTCCTGGAAGCTAGCTTGAAAGGCGGCGCAAGCTCACAATGGTCCGTTTGCAACTTTCCTCGTCCGCAGAAGACTTTTACTAGATTTTTCCATCTTCTAGCCCAACTTTGATCATCAAACTTGAAAATTTATCAAAAGATCAACTAAGTAACCGTATCTAGCGAATTGTGCAAGTAAAACCAGGTCAATTAAAGGGATAAATGATGTGACTTTTCTAGTCTATCTGTGGTCCGATAACCCATATTCACTTTTCTTCACTCACATGGCGTTATATTGATGTAAACCTTCGTTGAACCCCTAAAATGAACCAAGGTTAGAGACCTCGTATTCACTTCTTGTAGTTAGACCTTTTGATTTGGCCCTTTCTAAGAACCAGAGGTTTGAACCTCGGTTTACCTTTTCAAGCATCTAGACAGATAGCTGCTGACATGGCGCATGTTGCAAGTTCGAGGTAATACCGATATTTTAAAAATAACAAAAAGAAACAAATGTAATAAATTATTTAAAAATATACAATATTTCACAAAATGTATCATTCCGTAAGACAAAATATTTAGTCTTGAATATTAATATAATGGGATTTGATTGTTTGGTCTATGTCTGATGTAGCGCGTGATACGGAAACGAAGATCAAACACGTTGATTCTAAGAATACCCGTGTGTTCTTCCCCAACCCCCAAGATTCCACCCAAAAGGCACGGAATTTGAAGTGAAAAAATCAAAAGTTTCAAAATTCAATTCTGATCATTCATATTACTAGAGGGACATATAAATAGAAACCGAAATTCGAAATGGGCCTAAAAAAGATAACGGGCCAAACACATGGCCTAAAACAAAATGCCCAAAATAGATAAAAAAAACATAAAAATGCAAATAAGTAATAGAAATAAGCGTTTTTTTGGCCCGGACGATGACCCAAACCGCCAAAGGTGTTTGCAGCAAGATGGAGCTCGTTCTCACGTTCGTTTCGCCTGGTCGCACGCCCAAAACGGACCCTCGTAGCCCAAGTTAGAGCCATTTTAGTGAAGTCCCTTTTGTTACGCGGTCTTGGGCCTCCAAATACAAAATAACCCTTTCCTCCACACTTGGGCCTGCATCAATGTCTATACCGGTTATATCCATATCAAAACTACCTGTCCCACTATCAGTGTTAGAGAGTTGTGGCCTTTCTGAGGTTTTGACAATGGTTTGCATACTTGATATGTTTTTGGTGTTTTTATAAATTATTTTGATATTCCACAGAAGTCAATTTGTTAATTCGTGCGCTTATGAACATGTGGCATATAGTAATGTATGTGAATCATTAATTATACATAATGGTGTTATTATTTAGGTAACATTGTTAATTTATAGCTTTTCAACAATATATTTAGTAAAAGGCCTGTTGGTAATCCCTTGCTATTATTGTCGGGCTTTATCCGACGGATTCTCGTCGGTAATCACTTTCTGTGACAGACTTCTGAGCGAACTATCCGTTGGTGATACTCTTCGTTTAGCAATGTATATGAACTAGTTTTTGCCCCTGTCACAAACTTAGATTCAAAACACAGCACCTCTTTATTCAAAGCATCAAACGATTACAACGAAGCAATCATCCAGTCATCACAGATTGACTGGTGATACAAAAGTTTAATAAGAACAAACAGAAATGCTATAACTCCAAGACTGCTCACGTATTTTACTTGTGAGGAAATGAGAAAGACAAAGAACACCAAGAAGTAGCAAGAGAGCTGAAATGCTCGATGATGATAAGCAGCCACCAACCACTCCTTAAAAGGGGAAAATAACCCTAGCAAATATGCGACAGCTGGAGCCCAAGAGAAAACAGCTGGAGCCCAAGAGGAGAAGCCCAAGGAAAGGAGCCCAGGAGAAGCAGGCCAGCGACACAAACAGGGGAGCGGCCCAACGAGCAAACAAAGCCAAACCTCACAAAAATAAAACAAGAAATATTAGAACCTAGCCAAACACATAATAAGAGGAGCACATTTATACTGATATTTCAACACCCCCCCCCCCCCCCTCAGTTTAAATGTGCAAATAGGTTAAGAAGGCCAATGGACTTACACATATGAGCATGAGCTTTAGGTAAAAGGCCCTTGGTAAACAGGTCAGCGAGCTGATGTTCAGTTTTTATACCACAAGTCTTGATTTGTCCCGAAGCTATTTTTTCTCGTAAAAAGAACAAGTCAACTTCAAAGTGCTTGGTCTTGTCATGAAACACAGGGTTAGCAGCAATGGACAAGGCAGCGGAGCTATCACATTTTAACGTAATAGGAAGAGAGACCTCAACATTTAGCTCTCTAAGAATGTTGATCAGCCACAATACCTCACATGTAGCGCTGCACATTGACCTGTACTCTGCTTCAGCAGACGATCGGGACACAACGCTTTGTTTCTTGCTTTTCCAAGAGACTAACGAGCCCCCAAGAAAGATACAGAAACCAGTTACTGACCTTCTACTTTCAGTGCATTTTGCCCAGTCTGAATCGGAATAGGCAGTTAAGTGGAACGTGTCAGATTTTTTAAACATGATCCCAGTTCCAGGTGCCCCCTTTAGGTATCGTAACACCTTGAAAGCAATCTGAGTGTGGGCTTCAGTGGGTTGATGCATAAACTGAGATAGATAATGAACTGAAGATGCTATATCTGGGCGAGTATGGGACAAATAAATCAACTTACCAATTAGTTTTTGATATTGGGTGACATCAACCAAATTGGTTTCCTTTTTTACTAAGTTTGTTAGAACATGATTTTGGTCAATAGGACAACCAATGGGTTTGCTGCCACTCATCCCATATTCATTGAGAAGGTCCATGCAGTATTTTCTTTGAGAGAGACACACCCCATCCCCAGTTTTTATGACCTCAATGCCAAGAAAAAACTTTAAGACCCCAAGGTCCTTAATTAGAAATTCATTTTTCAAAAAAAATTTTACTTCAGTCACTTTTCCTTCATTATTTCCTGTTATAACAATATCATCTACGTAGACGAGAAGGACAACAAAGATGTCCTTTGTTGACATGATGAACATAGAATGATCACACTTAGACTAAATGAATCCGAATTTAACAAGAGCCTGAACAAGTCTTTCGTTCCACATGCGTGGGGCCTGTTTGAGGCCATACAAGGACTTGTTCAATTTGCACACTTTGTTTTGATATTTGACCCCTAGACCGTCCGGAAGACTCATGTAAACTTCTTCCTTAAGATGACCATATAGAAAAGCATTATTGACATCAAGTTGGTACATAGGCCAGTTATTTTGAACAGACAAACTGATGACACATCTGACAGTTACCATTTTGACCACAGGTGAGAATGTTTCCTCAAAGTCTATACCCTCTCGTTGGTTATAACCTTTAGCAACGAGTCTAGCTTTGAATCTATCAATCTCACCCGTGGATTTATATTTGACTTTAAAACCCCATTTACACCCAATGGGTTTTTTTTCCACTAGGTAGGTCCACTATATCCCAGGTGTTGTTTCTGTGAAGAGCTGATAGCTCTTCATTCATCGCATCAATCCACCTTTTGTCTTTGCTGGCTTCTTTATAGGTGGATGGTTCGATGGTTTTGTTAACATTGGCAGCTAAACAGATATTTTCCTTAGGCAAGTTGGAGTAATTTACAACTTTATCATAACTATATTTGGCGTGACTAACAATAAAGTCATTAAACTTCTTAGGGGCAGACACAGATCTAGATGATCTCCTAATGGTGTGGGTACTCTCAGGAAGGTTTGATTCATCATTAGAGCTGTTCAACTCAACCCTCACAGGACCAGGTTCAGCACTAGTAGATTCATGGTTCACACCATTATTTCCTAATGACTGCTGATCAGCAGTGTGCTCAGCCTCGTCACTGTGTTGCTGCGTCTCAACAGGAGAATCAGGAGTGTCCTTCTCTTCATCATAGGGATTTGTTTCACTTGAAGTTTCAAAGTTGTCAAAAAAATTGATTTGATTTAAATCACTTATTGTGACTTGATCTGGAGAGTTGTTTTTATTTTCAAAGGGAAAAATGGTTTCATGAAAACTGACATCTCTGGAGAAGATGAACTTCTTTTGATCTAAACTCCAGACCTTATAGCCATTTTTATAGTTGGAATACCCCATAAAGACACATTTTTCAGCACGTTCTTCAAGTTTATCAGTGTTATCCAAAACAGTAAAAAAACAGAGACAACCAAAAACTTTCAAGTGATCAAGAGAAGGTTTAAAGCCAAAAAGTTTTTCATAGGGGGAACTACCATTCAGCACAGAAGAGGGAAGCCTGTTAATCAAGTAAGAAGCAGTAAGCACACATTCAGACCAGTATTTAAGAGGGACTTTGGACTGAAATAATAAAGCTCTTGCAACATTTAGCAAGTGTTTGTGTTTTATTTCCACAACACCGTTTTGTTGAGGAGTATAAGTGCACGAGGTTTGATGAATGATAGCGTTTGTTTTAACAAAAGTAGTCATTTGTGAGTTAATGAATTCAGATCCGTTATCACTTCTAAAAATTTTGACATTCACTTCAAATTGGGTTTTTACCAGATTATAAAAACTTTGTATGTTCTCAAACACTTCAGTTTTAGATTTCATTAGATAGACCCATACAGATCTGGTAAAGTCGTCTACAATGGTAAGAAAATATTTGTACCCATCTATACTAGTAACCTTGTAAGGTCCCCAAACATCTAAGTGAACCAGATCCCCTACTTTAGTTGACATGTGGTCATTTGGGGGAAAGGGTACCCTGTGTTGTTTAGCCTTTTGGCAGATGTCACAGGGTCTGGTGTCGTTTAACTCAGTTTTAATTTGTAAAACTTTTAACACTTGTTCAGCTGGGTGTCCCAGTCTTGAGTGCCAGAGCTTTATATTTTCAGTTTTACTCAAGCAAGAGAAATTAGTGCCTAACGGATTACCACAAAAGTACAAACCCTCAGTTTGTCTACCAGTCACCAGGGTTTTCTTTGTGCAAGAATCCTGAATATAGCAAGTATTTTCATCAAAAATAACTCTAAGTTTGTTGTCTTTAGCAAGCTTATACACATAAATGAGATTCACATAATATTCAGGTACAACAAAGACATCTTTTAAGATCACAGAGTCAGATAGCTTAAAACACCCAATTTTTTGTAACATTAGCATCTGTCCCATTAGGATGTTTAATTGTTATATTGTATTCTGAGACATCAACTAAGTTGAACATGTTTTCACTGGTCATGACCATGTGCTAGTTTGCACCAGAGTCAATGATCCAGTTCAACAGCTGAGATGGCGAGTTAATAGAGTTGAAACAAAATGAGTTTTTGTAACTACTTAGAGTAGAGAAGGAGTTAAAGCATTTACCTCCTACATTGGACTTATTTGTGTCTTCAGTTTTATTTTCATTCAGCAGCCCTAGCAACTTAGAAAACTGATCAGCAGACAGAGTATTCAAAGAACTAGCATCTCACATAGAGTTGTTAACAGAGGGGCTATTACTGTTATTAGCAGAATTGTTAGACTTAGACCATTGACCATTTTGATTAGGTTTTTGTCTATAATTGGTGGGATAGCCATGCAGTTCAAAACATTTGTCAATGGTGTATCCAATTTTGTTGCAATGAGAGCATTTAAGGTTAGGGTTGGGACCCTTGTTAAATCTTTTTTTGTTGTCATAAAAATTGTTTGTCTTAGCAGCAAAACCAACATTGGGAATTTTTTACCCACCATTAGATCCTCTATGTGATTCTTCTCTAGAAATGATAGAGAAGGCAGTTTTAATAGTTGGTAGAGGATCCCTAGTTAATAGATTTGTCCTAACAGGTTGGAAAATATCATCAAGACCCATTAAGAATTGCATAAGCTTAATTAACTGACTAAACTCATTAAATTTAGCAGAAGCATTACAGGTGCAAGAAGGCAGTTGTAGCATAGCATCAAACTGTTTCCACATAGTGTTAATTTTATGGTAGTATTCAGCCACACTGGAGCCATTTTGGCTAACTGAGTTAATTTTTTGATATAGACTAAACACAACAGAACCATCAACCTTATCATAGGTGTCTTTTAGATCATCCCACACTTCTGAAGTAAGTTTAGAATAGACTTGACCAACATATAATTCATCAGAAACTGAGTTCAAAATCCAGGTAAGGACAATAGAGTTACATCGATCCCACTGACTAGCAAGCACATCATTGTCTTTTGATTTAACGCAAGTTCCATCAACAAAACCTAGTTTGTTTTTGGCCATTAAAGCAAGTTTCATAGCATTAGACCAGACCACATAATTTTCAGTTCATTTTAGTTTTATGCTAACAATTGTGAGCCCACTAGAGTCACTAGCATGCAGATATAGAGGGTCACTGGCATCTAACTTGCTAATCAAGGTTACAGAAGTTTCAGTTTTATCAGGCATAATGGTAGGATAACGAAACACAGAACAGAACAGTAAACAAATAAGCAGACAACAGAACCAAACAGATAAGCAGTCAAGAGTCAAACAGACAAGCAATCAAAGAGAACCAAACCACACACCGGCGAAGCCTGGACAGAGGTCCGATCAGAGGTTCATCACTCAAAGGTGCCTCCGCAGACAATGACCAGGGAGCCACAACTTAACAGACCAACAAACAGACACAATGCAACAGAGTGAACCCTCTCTGTGTCCCAATAATCAAAACCGGTTTTGCCTAACCCGGTATCAAGGATGCCTAGACTCAAGACACAGTGATGCAAAAACAAAATAAAAGGAGACAAGGAAAGGAACAATCTCACAGTGGGTGCCAGCAGAGAAGGGGACCAGGACTGCAACCTTCACTTAGGGTTGCAAGACACAGGTCAGAAAGTCGGAGGTCAGTTCCTATTGGTTTGCCCTAATGGGACCAACGAGGATCTTCTTCTTCACCAAGGACACAGCAACCCCAGAAAGGGTATCAACAGCAGCGCCGTCACCGGAAGCCATGCACCAACGGAAACCAAACCCTAGACCTTAGGGTTTCACACCTATTAGGTCTGCACCGTCTCCCTTGAGCAGGAACCACTCCGGAAACAGAAATCGGACCACAGGATGTCGTCAAGGAAGAAACCCTAGATCGGACAAGAGAAGGACAGTCGAAGCAATAAACCGCAGCGGAAGAAGAACCAGAGCCCGATTTCAACCTTGGGGCTCTGATACCATGTCACAAACTTAGATTCAAAACACAGCACCTATTTATTCAAAGCATCAAACGATTACAACGAAGCAATCATCCAGTCATCACAGATTGACTGGTGATACAAAAGTTTAATAAGAACAAACAGAAATGCTATAACTCCACGACTGCTCACGTATTTTACTTGTGAGGAAATGAGAAAGACAAAGAACACCAAGAAGTAGCAAGAGAGCTGAAATGCTCGATGATGATAAGCAGCCACCAACCACTCCTTAAAAGGGGAAAATAACCCTAGCAAATAGGCGACACCTGGAGCCCAAGAGAAAACGGCTGGAGCCCAAGAGGAGAAGCCCAAGGAGAGGAGCCCAGGAGAAGCAGGCCAGCGACACAAACAGGGGAGCGGCCCAACGAGCAAACAAAGCCAAACCTCACAAAAATAAAACAAGAAATATTAGAACCTAGCCAAACACATAATAAGAGGAGCACATTTATACTGATATTTCAACAGCCCCGCCCGCGTTGTGGGGCAATAAGACAAATATTTCTCTCTCATAACATGTATGTCTGTACAGAGGGCAAAATCAGAATTATATTTTGAACAAGAGGCGAAATAATGATTTTAAACTGAGAGCAAAATCATAATTTTGAGCTAGGAGGGAAAACATAATTTTATTTTGAACTGTGGGAAAAAACGTAACTTTGAGCTGATGGCAGAATCGTAATTTTGAGCTAGAGGAAAAAACAACATTTTATTTTTAACTGGGGGCAAAAACGTAATTTTAAACGGAGGGCGAAACCGTAATTTTAAACTGGGAACAAAATAAAAAAAAAGAGTTTTTGAACCGAGGGCAAAAGCGTATTTTGAGCTAGGGGCAAAACCGTAATTTTAAACTGGGAATAAAATGAAATAAAAAATGAGTTAGTTCAATAGGGAAGTGACAGGCAGCTAATAATTTTGAGCTAGGGGGAAAACATAATTTTATTTTGAACTGGAGGCAAAAACGTAATTTTGAGCTGAGGGCAGAATCGTAATTTTGAGCTAGAAGGAAAAACAACATTTTATTTTGAACTGAGGGCAAAAACGTAATTTTAAACGGAGGGCGAAACTGTAATCTTAAACTGGGAACAAAATTAAAAATGAGTTTTTGAATCGAGGGCAAAAGCGTAATTTTGAGCTAAGGGCAAAATTATAATTTCATTTTGAGCTGGGAGCGAAAACGTAATTTTAGCTACGGGCAAAATTATAATTTTATTTTTTAGTTGGGGGCAAAACCGTAATTTTAAACGAATGACGAAAGCGTAATTTTAAACTGTGAATAAAATTAAATTAAAAATAGATTGTTCCAATAGGGGAGTGCCAGGCAGCTGCCTGACACTATTCCCCCATCACGTAGGATAATATGTAGGATAATCATTCCGGATATTCAAAAAATATTAAAAATATTGTTTTTTTTTCTAGACATGAACATCTTTGATTAATTTATTAGTCCACACTAATATCTATAAAAATAGATTATATATCCTAATACTTTAAAAAATAACCTAATCAGCCGACGCTAATAAGTATTAGCATTAATAACTTTGCAAATGTCGCAAAAGGCAAGTTCGTCGAAAATTCATTGCACAAGTTTCTGGAAATAATTATATTTTTTTCTGTTGATACTTATCTATGCTATACTCAGTGGCGGACCCAGGAATTTTTCCATAGGGGAGTGGAACATTTTTAAAAAATTTAGTCCCCAAGGTATATAAGTAAAAAATCGGTTCGTATCGGATCGGGTCATGTAAAACAAAAGAACATCGAACTAAATTTATATAATCATCAAAAATATGTCAAACCTTGTTACAAACATAATTAAAACGTCACCCTACGGGTTTTCATTTTTTGAAATCTATCCAAAACATGGCTCCATAACATATTACATAATATATCAACTATTCAATCCCTAGAAATCATAATGTAAATAACCCTAAAAATCATCTAAACAACATATTACAGATGCGGCTGCTGACTGTTCACTGTTGTCGCTGATGTTTTCATCGCTGGCGTGCGGGGAGGATAGAGAGAGCGGGAGAGAATATGTAAGGGTTTTGGGCTTGTTTATTTTATTTTAGTTTGAAATATTGTTGATTTGTTGGGTTTGTTTATTGGTCTAAAACTTAGTAGTGGGCTAGTTAAAGATATTGGGTATTTGAGTTTAGTTATTTAGGTATTAAAAGTTATATAATTTATGTAGTATTTTTTTAAAAAAAATAAGAGTTTACTAAAAAAAATTTAAAATATAAATTGATAACACTTTTTACCTAAGGGGTGCAGACGAAAAATTCCAAGAGGTGCGGACGGAAAATTCCAAGGGGTGCGGACGAAAAATTACAAGGGGTGCGGACGAGATTTTCGACGTAACTTAGCACTAAATTTTTTTTTCCCGGGGGTGTGCCCGCCCACCTTGGCTTTGTCGTAAGTCCGCCCCTGACTATACTATACTATAATGTATGAGAGAGGGGCATAAGATACTTAAAAATAAGAAGTTTTTCCCTCTTAATTTATAAATACACCCTTAAAATAAAGGTAAATTTGACTTTTTAACAATGATTATATTTTAGTAACACGTCTTATTACACTTAAATCCCTTAATTTTAACATAATTATAGGTAATTAGTTACATTTTTTTCCTTCCACAACAAACTTATAATCGTTTTACGTATTCTTGTCATATCTTATAAACTATAATGTTTTAAAAAAATCCAAAAATGCCGTGACGACCTACTCATTTTTGTTGACATTTCGATAGTTGTCTTGGTCAGTATTGACGTGTGGATTAAAAGGTACAAGTAGATGATGTATTAGTGTACAGGTAATTAAAGCCCAACGTACTTAGTAATTATCCTAGAATGTTTAATTACAAAATGTCAAGTGATTAAATACCGTCAATTTAATCATCTCATCATAAGATTACACTTTAATCTCTTGTCTTTAACAAAATTATAGATAATTAGTTAGTAGTTACACTTTATCCTCTTATAAAAAACTACCCCCCCCCCCGGATGATTTTAAACGGTCATAACTTTTTGGTACGTTAATATTTTTTAAAATTACACCATATAAACTAGTATTGTATTCTCTTTAAGTTGAGTATATTGCTATAGTTTTTTTAATTAAAAAACTGATATGTTACGTGATTAACAGTGTCAATGGTGAGTAATAACTGAATCATTAACCCAAACCGAACCGAAATCAACCAAAAATTTAATTAACTGAAACCTGAATTAACCAAAAACGTTTATCGACTTTGTTGTACCCTCATTTAACCAAAATTAACTGAACCGAACTATTCATATATTTATAGCTTTTATACCTTCAGTTTACGTATTTCGTATTTATACCCCCATTTTATTACGCCCCGCTTACGGTATGCGCATATAATGTATATATGTGTGGGCCTTCAGGGGGCAAAAGTGAAAGTGCACTATTTTTAACGTTATTTTACTAATTTTGTGAAAATAACGTTAAAAATCGAGGGACGGTTAATCGTGCATCATGTGATGGCGTTGATGGCCGAAAGACAAGGGAGCACATGCATTAATCGGCTTTTGTACCAATTGTTGAGTGTTATGTGTCTTATGTCCAAGGCTTGATACTACTATCGAGCCGGGGGTCTCACTGGAAGCAGTCTCTCAATTCCTATGGGATAGATGTAAGGTTGTATACATCTTACCCTCCCCAGACCCTACCTTAGCATTATTATTGGTGGTTAAGTATGATGATGATTATGATGATTTATACCCCCATTTTATGTTTTTATAACTCCATTTCAAGTATCTGTACATCCATTTCATGTATTATACCTAAACTTTATGTATTTCTAATCAAACGTTTTAGCCCAAGTTGGGTTTTGGCTATTAACCAAAATTAAATGAATCAAACCAAAAATCGCCAATCTAACTAAATAAACCAAACCAACTAGCTGAAAACAGATTGGTTAATAAAATAGACTAATCGATGACCTCGATTTCGGTTGAGGATAATAATCTAACCAACCGAACAATGCATACCGTGGAAATGTCTGTGTTTCCCGCCGCATTGCGCATGCACCTAACGGTTATTAACCAAAACCGGTTATCATTGAGCAATAACTAAAGCGTTAACCTAAACCAAACCGAAAACAGACAAAACGAACCGAATCAACCAAAAATTGAAAACTGAAAACCGAATTAACAAAAAATCGGTTATCAATTTTTTTGTACTCTCGTTTAACCAAAATTACCTAAACCGAACCGAATGATTCATATTTTCATAAGAGTAAGCTTTCGTTTTGCTCCATGTGGTTTGGTCGTTTTAATGGTTTTGCCCCAATCCTTTAAAAATAGTCATTTTACTCCAATAGTTTACCATGTTTTTTTTTTCCATTTTGCTCCCTGACTCTTAACTCAGTTAAATCATTCAACTAAGGGTAGGGGTATTTCAGAAATTTTATATATAAGTACTTAATTATATATTATTAATTCCTTAAATCTATTTTTGTCTTTTTATTTATTAATTTAGAAGATCAAAACTCTCTCTCACTACCACGTCTCTCTCTACCTTCTCTCTAGGCTCTACTAGCCACCACCACCAATCTCAATCTGATCCCTACTACCACCTGCCACCCATCACCACCCCTCCAAGCACTCTTTTCTACTAGCCACCTCTAGTGAAACACCCAGAAAAAAAACCCAACCCTGTTATCTGCACTCATGTTCTTCTACCTCTCATCACTCTCTTCCAGTTCTTCCCGTCGCACCTCTCGTTCTCTGTTCAAGATCTCCGCCACTGCGCCTCCTTACCTTCGCCGTCCTCCGCCGTTGCATTGCCGCAGTAAGCACCAGTTCAGATCAGATCAGATCCAACACGTACAAGTGAAGCACAACGATGAAGTGCTTCAAAACGGTGTAATTAAATGCAATTTCAGCACGTACGGAACCGCAACTTACAATTTCATCCTCATGTCATCGAAGCTATTTTTACAGAGGCGGATTGAACACGTTTGCGGTGATAGGATTATCGTCGAAGCCTCTGTACGTGTTTGCGAAACCGACTTACGTCTGCGAGTGGATGCCGAACAATGGTACCGAAAACCTAACCGTTTCCGGCGTTAAAATCCTTCTGGATTAGGGCTACGGCCGTATCTACACCGTCGTTGTCGTAAACTGCACGTTTTCGGTTTTCGTCGGTCAGGACGGCTCCGGTGGACGGTTATTCATCCGCGCCTCCACCTCCGGCGGCAGAGACGCAATTTTTAACCTAACCGATACAATTGAAGCATTGGAGGAAGGTTCTGGAAGCTTAAATCTTGTTCTATTCACATCACCTTCGAAGTACGATTATCTATACTGTGGATCTTCACTGTACGGTGAGAGAGAGGAGGAGATTTTGGATGGTTCTGATCATTTAGAAGGGAGTGGGGTGGTGGTGCAGAGAAGGTATAGAAAGGGCATGGAGAGAGTGAGTATTAATTATGTAGAGGGAAGTAGATAGAGATGACTATTATATATAAGTAATTAATTACTTATATAAAATTACTGAAATACCTCTACCCAGTTGAATGATTTAACTGAGTTAAGAGTCGAGGGCAAAATGGAAAAAAAACATGGTAAACTATTGGAGTAAAATGGTTATTTTTAAAGGATTGTGGCAAAACCATTAAAACGACCAAACCACAGGGAGCTAATTTGAAGGTTACTCTTTTCATAATTTCTACCCTTTTATACCTCTAGTTCATATATTTTATATTTTATTTCTCCATTTCATATATTTATACTTTCATGTCATGTATTTATACCCTAATTTCATATATTTCTAAGCAAATGTTTTAGCTCAAGTTTGATTTTTGCTATTAACAGAAATTAAATGAACCAAACAAAAAACCGTCAATCGAACCTAATAAACCAAAGTGATTAACCGAAAACCAATTGGTTAATATAATAGACTAACCGATGACTTTGGTTTCGGCTTCGGTTGAGGATAATAACCGAACCATGCAAATCACAATGAAATGGATTACTCGATTACTTCGCTTTTGATGTATATCTAGCACAATTATGCTACAATAAATATTATATGAATAAACAAAGCTACCAAAAACGAGTATCGCAATGCGATGTGTCACTCCCACCGCATTACGCGGGCATCCTGATAGTACTAAATTAAAAACGATAAAATGCATCATCGGAAATCCATTCAAAATATAGTACATCGCAAAGTCCATTGCTGTCCTTTTTGGATCCGTTGATATCCACCGTAAATCATTGGATACTGCATTTTGTTGTGCAACTAGTTGATGCCCCGCCCGCGTTGCGGGGCGATGGCCGAATATTTCTCAATCAATTAAAAAAACACAATTATAATTTTGCTAGGAAAAAAAACTAAAACATAAGACCGTAATTTTCAGCTCAGGGCAAAACTATAATTTCTCAGGACTAATGAGCGAGTGTTAGGCAGATTCTTGACACGAAAAAAAAATGGAGTCAACCAATTAAAACAAAATTTTTTTATAGTTTTGCTAAAATAACTAAAACGATGGGAAAAGCGTTATTTTGAACTGAGGGCGAGATCATAATTTTAATTCAGGGATGAAATTGTAAATTAAAAGGATAAATGGGGGAATGCCAGGCAGCTGCCGGCATGACTGCAATTTTACACTGGGGGCAAAATTGTAATTTAACCAGGAAAACAAAAAAAAACGATGGAGAAAATGTAAATTTAAGTTGAGGGGAAAATCGTAACTTGGCTGTGAGAAAAAAAACTAATGGCAAAACTCTAAATTTAAACGTGGCAAAATTGTAATTTTTAACCGAGGGCAAAATTGAAATTTTTAGCTAGGAGCAAAAGCGTACATTTATTAAGTGTGGGAGGGGGAGGGGGTGGGGGTAAACATAATTTTGAACTGATAGCAAATTCGTAATTTTAAAGAAAAAAACTAATGGTAAAAGTGTAAATTTAAACAAGACAAATTCGTAATTTTGAAACGAGGGCAAAATCGAAATTTTTAGCTGGGAGCAAAAACACAAATTTGTTTTTAAGTGGGGGTAAAAACATAATTTTATACTGATGGAAAAATCATAATTTTAAAGCGGGTTAAAATTATAAATTTGTTTGGCCAATAAAAGAGTGTCAGACAGCTGCCTGGCACTATTCATTCTGTCGCCCAGTTCAACCATCAGCGACAGGCACTATTGCCCCTTATGTGTTTTGTATGTATTGAGTATTTGCAATTAGTCTTTATAAGTATCAAATGAATATATATATATATATATAATTTTTCTTGGTAAAAGTCTTAAAACCTAAAAAGTACAAACTATTTTATAAATAACTTTAATTGTCTATGTCTAGTCAAAAATGTAATATAATGGCCCAAACCTTCTTTTAATAAGTCTAACTAGCTAGGTCCTAGCAACGTCCTTAATGTCACTATAACTATTCGTTTAACAAACCTCGTGCAACATACTTAGATACCAACAAATCAGTTATTCCATCCCACATATGATCATAGATCACTGATTTCGTCATGTATTAGACTCTTCATGAAAGTCACCCATATGCCTACACATTTCAGCATTTTTGGAGTAGATACAAATAGTATGTGTTTTAGCATAATACACCTAAAATATGATTTATTAATAGGCTTACCATTTAGATCATCTGATATGGGGTGTCCACGAACGTTCATGGGCTGAGGTGAAAGAGAGAGGGAGCTGCTGTGGAGGAGAGAGAGCGGCTATATATCAAGGGAAGGCTCGTTTGAACGATCTATGGAAGAGACAAACCAATTATATGAGAGGAGGGAAAGGAGAGAAAAAGTGGGATGAGGTCCATGAAAGAAGAGAAGTTATTGTGCTCCTTGAGGCGATTTGCATACAACTCTAACGTGAAGGTCCTTAGATTGGGTTATGGATGCTAGTTTTCAAATGTCTATGAATATCATTATTGAAATTCATATACAAACTATGATATCAACGCAATACATAAAGTATCTATAAGCGTAGTTTATACTTATAATTTAGGGTTATTAGATTTTATCACCCCCAACTATTGGCTATTGGCCACTGCCACCCTCAACTATCACTTTGACGCCAGTCACCCACAACTTAACACTTAGTGTGTTATGTCATCACGTCGTTAACTAATTACTAACTTTTGATCTTGTTAATATACTTTTGGGGTGTCTTAAGATCCCTAAAACCTTCCTAAGATCCCTATAAAACCCCCAAAAGTATAGTACCAAGATCAAAAGTTAGTGATCACTTAACGACGTGGTGACAGAACACACTAAGTGTTAAGTTGGGGGTGACGAACGTCAAAGTGATAGTTGGAGGTGGCAGCGGCAAAGAACCAATAGTTATATGGGTGATAAAATCCAACAACCCTAAAATTTATGTGATCAACATATCATCAAATGAAATTTGATATTCAATTTTCAATATCATCATTGTAATTCATACATCATATATAGGACACCATGGTTGTATATATGCCAAGATTGTTTTCATAAATTTGGCCAGAGTCATAAAAAGATTTATGAAATATCAATTAATAAAATTTGGGGACATTTTGGTAATTTTTAGAATGTGGTCATTTTACAAGTATCAGCCTTCGTGTAACTTAATGAGATTGGATGGTGACCAAAATCTGTTGTATTACATGGCTGTTCTTGAAATTATCTAAAACATTATTAATTATTAACTTTATGTCTAAAACAGGCCACGCCTGCTTAGGCCTAGCAACTCTCGGCCCAAGTCGGAGGACACTCCCCATAATCCCCTTTGGCCCTGTTTGGTATTCTTGGCCCAAAGACTCATCATCACATCGTGTTTCTTCATTATTTTGTAATTTGTACGCACTCGTAATACACTATTATACCATGTGTCATGTGTAGTGATGAGGTATATGGTTTGGCTTTTTTTACATATGTCGTCCACGTCATCTTAAGCAAACCACTTGGTAAAAATGTGTAGTGGCGAGCATGTGGTACCACTTGGTTTAGATTAAATAAAAAAAGGGGTTGGATAATACACTAGCCTAATGGCTAGTTTCCTTGATTTGTACAACAAGCATCTTGTGGCCTCAACAACGACCACCAGCTAAATTTTGTAATCCATGAGTAGTGGGATGGTGTGCTGCTCGTCAGGGCCGTCTCCGAAAATCACAAAAAAAAAATTGCCTGTTCGAGATAAAAAATTTGGGCCCTATTCGCAAATCTTCTTACGTTTTTGATGGCCGGACAGGTGTTTGTATTTAGGAACGGGAGGCATAATTTCTACATATTAACGAAAAACATCCATCCAATCACAATTCACATGAAGTCTAATACATTTAACGTATAATTAATAAACAACAGTTAAAGAAACAACAATCAAACCTAAAGACACAATTCACACGAAGTCTAATTCTGAATTAGGAACACGGTACAATGGAAGGTACTGAGAAGGGGTGAATTACATAAGGTAGCTAGCACACATTAAATTATCTTCGTTCTCAAGTTTATTGTATAAATCATTAAAAACTAAAAGCTATACGAATAAACTTTAATGCTTTTACTTTGTATATAAACATCTTGGATAAAGTAATTTTACTAAAGAATCTGTTAATGTTAGCATCTCTCTACGGCTCTACCTTATAAAACATAATGTTGTGGGTATCTCTTATTAGTAATACTGTAATATTAGCATAGTTTCATTAGTTAGTTGTTATTTGTTTGTTGATTTCATAGTATAATTGTCCAGATTACAATACACTGAGAACTTATTTTTGGGCATTCTACTAAATCATATAATCCTTTTTCAGTAACTAGCTGCGACTCAGATGATGTGCAACTCGAAACCGTAACTCGGAACCGTGGTTGTGACTCGTAACAGATAACAACAAACAAAAATCAACAAACAAATACCTCCTGGCTCCTGCTGCGAATCTGCGGATGATGATGATGATTATTATCTGCGAATCGCGATGATTATGAATCCCTGCCGCGACGTTGTGTACTTGTGTTCGTCTGTTCGATCAGAAATCCCTGCGACGTTTGGTTTCCTGAGCAGCGGCAATTGTAGTATTGGTTTAATGATTTGGGGCCTCTTATCGGTTATAAGATTGAGTTTTTTACAAACTTTGGGCCTGTACAGATTTGGGCTATATATATATATATATATATATAAAGAAAATTTAAAAAAATTTGGGCCCTTTAATGATTTGGGCCCTGTTCTCAAGCCCACCCTGCACATGGGGATAGCCGGCCCTGCTGCTCGTGGTGGCCTCGTGGTCCATCCAACCACGGGCCACTACGGATGGTCTTAATATTTTGCTATCATTAATTCGTTATCCATGTCACCATCAAAATTGTCGCACTCTCCCTTACCACCACTACCGCCGTTGCCGTTCGCACCTCTACTGTAGATTCTCCACCGCAAATACCCGTTGTTGTGCCTTTGTAAAAACAAATACAGTGAGTGAAACCATTTTGATATTTTTATCTTGAACGATCCGTTTTTGAGACTTACATAACTCAACTCACTTGTTTTACGACATAACCATAGAAAGTGATTTTGTTTTTAAATGGTGTCGTCTAACATTTAAACTTAGATGTGACATATATTCAAACTACATCGGTGTAGCAAATCTATTATGTATATTAAAACAATACATTTTAGTGCCACTTGGCATATATTTAGGTTGTTTGATGCCACATGGCATCTGATGGTCTCCTCTTTTTTTCATTTGAGCGGCAATCCTATTCAATCGATCCTTAAAACCCTATTTTCACACACAGCCGTTTCTCTTCTTTTCCTTCAATCCTCCTATTTTCCTTCAATCACGCGGCTTCTCAAACACGCTCTCATACTATGTCCTCTCTCTTCAATCAATCCTTAGAACCCTAATTTCAATTTCCTACATCTCTGCATGTCCATCGCTGTATCTCTCATGAAGCCTAAATCAAGGTATGTTTTCTTCTTAATCTTTGATGCTGTAAACGAATATGTTATCTTCTTATTCTTTGATGCTGGTGGTCTAGGGTTTCTCTGTGACCCTGACGGCTGCAGGTGTAGGTTCCGCTGGTGATGTCCTGACGATTTTAATGGTTCAGCATGTAGTAAGTGGTTCGATTTTGATGGAAACGATTGGGATTTAGGGTTTATATTCTGAATATTTTGAATTTTTTTTTGTGCATACTAAAGGCCCCCAATTTTTTAAGGGTTTTCAAGTTTTGTTGTTAATTTCTGCATTGAAAGAAGAAGAAAGCTAGAGAGTTTCCTGCGGAGAAAGGAGAAGTAATCATCTTATGGTTAACGAAAGCTTTATATTTTAATCATATAATGGTCAAATACAATTAATACACCATACAATTATATTTTCCTTTTCTAATTTTTTTTCTTCAGGCTTTTTTGTCTCTTTGGAGTTTATCTAATAACTAGATTTGTTTATCGTTTATTGTTGCAAGTTATATGTAAATGCAAAGATAGTAAGTTATATGATCACAGTAACAATAAGATAGTAAGTTATATTATTTTTGTCAATGGTACCCTCTTCATAATGAAATATTGTTGCAAGTTATACTCGGGTTGCAGGGTTGGGAGTTGATCATGCATGACATTTGTGGTACACCTCTCTTCTGCATCCCTAAATCGCATGCGGAAAGATCTTCAACATCAATGTTTGATCCTCTTCTTTTCTATTAATCATCTTGATATTTTGATTCTTTATTGTTGATTATATTTGTTTTTTTTTATGTTTTTCATTCATTGTTCTATTGTTTTTTATTCAGCTAAATTACGGTTTGTGTTATGTGGAACCTGTATGATGTATGATTAGATGAAATTATTGTGTAGTTAATCGTTAACGTGTTTGCAACGCAGCCGTGTGCTACCATTGATTTCATTTAAGTATTAATCGATTGTTTCAGATGGTTATATAGCCTGTTATTTGGAGTCGTCTATTGCGTCTTCCTGTTTATTTCTTCTGTTTCATGAGCAAATTGGTACTGTAAAGTGTAAAAGTTACTCTATATACTCTACAAACAGTTTTAACGTATAACAAGTTGAAACTTTATCAGGGGTGGTATTTACGTTCTTCGGAATTTTGATGACATTTTCAGAAATGGTATATCTTCCTATGAAACCTGAATTTGATTTTAGTTCTTTTGTTGGTAGTCTTTTATTAGTTTTCCTTTTCCATGACTTTTAAGAGAGACAAACAGGAGGAGGACAGAGATATGTGTAAGATAAAGAGAGAGATGGTCGAGTAAGCTGTGGCGATTTAATCGGTGATAGTGTTATTTGGTCTGTGGTGGCGTGATGGAGCAAGTCAGTGTAGTGGCAGGGTAAGTTAGAATAGTCATTTTAGGGTTTATCATGATAAAAAAAAATTGGAAGATTTGATGATCATCTGACTACTGTTTGATAGATTTAGCTTAGTGTTCGAAAATTACAACCCCTAGATGCTAGAAAGTCTTTCACAGCTCGAGAACCAAAACTCCTTGATGCTAGAAATTGGCGGTTTAGAGTTCGAAAACATAGGGGAAACTAAGGGTTCTGTTTTCCGTTCTAATTCACAATGGATATTATGGTACTTGAGCAACAAATCATCAACTAAACAGAGTAAGAGCTGAATCGACCAAGATTACACTGTAAGTTATTAATCTTTCATTATGCGATCATTACATAAATTGCAATGTTCTCTTCCGTATAAGATCCGACACTTTTATGTTGATAGGATTACATAATCATTGTTTTCGACAACTTTAGTGGGAATTTGGTGGTCGATGGGAGCATGGTCAACATACGAGTGGGGTATACTACAGGTTAGTAGTTGATAAATAATCGGTAGTTATTAGTTATTTGAGGACTTCTAATCAACAATCACTTAGATTAATGGCTCTTGAAATGGAGAGCCAACAAGCCACCGAGTTCATTCCCGAGTTAGAGTTCGCATTAACTTATCCCTTTTAGTCCAAGAAAGCAGTGCAGGTTGCGAGTCTAGCCAACAAGTGACTTTGAAGCTAATCATCAATAGAATGCTACGTAGTATCATTTCTCTATATAAGCATATTTTAGCATCCATATATACTATTGCACATTACATTTCTTGAAATTAATTAATTGTTGAATCACATTTTTTTCGAAACAATAACTTTATTAGAAACCACCACACAGAACATGGATCTAAGGGTAAGTGCAGGGTTTCCAACAAAAAAAACTATACAAGATTAAACCGACCTGACTATTAAGTAATTCATTTGTTTAAAGGGACTGGGGTATAACTCTTATCGACATTTTAAGTCCACTGTTCTAAAAATCGATGTTAGATTTTGGAGTTTGATTTTATAACCTTACACTTATTAATCTTTTCATTCTGACCAAAATCTTGGAAAAGGGGTTGAAATAAAATGATAATTCGCCACACGTTATCTTATTCATGATATAATTCGCTCTTGATAGTTGATATTATAAGTTTTTCCCTCTTAATTTCCACCTTTATTCACACATGCCTCAAGCGCTTTGTAACTTCTGTTGTATTTATCTACAATATTCAACAATTTAATATACAATATTAATATACATATGTTTTTATGTTATTGTAGTGTATTCCAATCGATATTGTTAGGCTGGCTGGAGTTGAAGATTTACTAATTTTGGCTATCAAAACAGCTGAACAAGAGGTTAAGTGGCAGATGGGTGTCTGTGTTAAATGCTCTAAGTCACACAATAGGTGTTTTTTGCTATCGAGTTTGACCACAAAATTTATATATTTTTAATCTATATCATAATGTTTTAATGCGCATCATGTGGCGGCGTTGATAGCCGAAAGACAAGGGAGTACATGCACTAATCGGCCCTTGTGTTTGTTTATTATGCAGGTGGATTTGAGTAGTGTAGGTGGTAGTGCATCGGTTACGACGACTACGGTTATTTAGTACACCTTTATTTTTCTTTCTTTTTTTTGTGATTTTTGATCGTTTGCTTGGGGTGCTAAACGGGCCGTGTTCGCGGGTTGGCGAGTTCATCCCAACCCCAACTCGAAAAATTTACACGAACCCAAACACGATCCGAATATTCACTTGGTGACTCAAACACGACCCGTTCACCCCGAATTTTATTGTATTATTAATATTTTCCCAAAAGTTAATATATTAAAATTAAAATATTTATTTTAGATTATGAGGGGTTCTCCCATTTTGTCGAGATAAAAAAAGAGTCCGTCTTTCGCTTTGATTAATTTTTTTTATTCTAGAAATTGGCTCAGTTGTAAACGAGCTTGCTCGGCTTGGCTATGTTTATCGATGGTGTTTTATGCAGTACCTGGATGAGAGTGTTTTACGAGTGATTTGTCTCGGTTTAGTCGACTTGGAGCTTTTGATTACGTACTTGAGCATGATATCATTCCTCTACTGTGGCGTTATCGTTTTATAAGGTTTGATTTTACTCGCTTTTTAATCCGTTAATGTTTAGTTATTTACACAAGTTTTTGATGTATTGTTTAGGATTTACGGTTTATAGGTTAAGATGTATTTAGATTTTAAAGTTTTGTGTGTACAGGTCCTGTCAATGAATCAAGAAATTAGCTCGCATATATTCTTTTTGTCTAGAACATCATATGACATTAATCTTGATTGAGAGAGCTAGAACCTAAATGATCAGGTTAAATATGTATGATGTCAGGTCACTACTTGCAGATAGATAATTTTGCATCACATGACATTAATCTTAATTTTTTAGTAGACATGCAAAGTCAAAGTGCAAACTTATGTGGGCGTGAATTGATTATTATGCAAGTGTTCTTTTGTGAATAATTAATATGCGAAGAATGGGTTATTACGTTGCCATTATTTTACACAGTTTTGTTGAATTAAAAAATTATGTTGGATAGTCATAACTGAAATTGAAGGACATGTGGTAATAAGTGGTGTAACAGGCTAAATCAACTTCATCTTCAATCAAGATTAGAATCGACCTGGTAATGTATTGTTTAGTGTAACGATTTGGGTATTTTTTTTCCTTGATTGATGTTCTTTCCGTACAGTTTCATCATGTTTGTTCCTCGATTTTGTTAGGTTGTACAGAACATAAAGTCGGAGGGTTGAATTTTAGGACCAGAAGAACGAGAAAGATCAAAATTGTTTCACTAGGTTGAAGATTTAATGGTGGTGGCGGTTGCGATATTAGACGACTCGACCATTAGGCAGCCGTTTGAACAAGAATTCTTGAAGACGGCTTTGTATAAGGTATTTTTCGGTTTTATTTGAATAATTTGTTGATTTTGAACACAAATTTTTAGTTAACAATGGTCAAGTGTTTAATTTGATTGTTGATTTTGAGCTTTAATTATTATTGTGTTTTTTTAGGTTGATTTGGGGCTGATAAAATAGAAGTAGGTGAGATTGAGAGGAGATTTCAATTGGCAAACATAAAGCACTTTGTTCCTTATTTGGCACTCAGTTTTATCTTAGTTGGTTTTTAATATAGATAAGCATTTGGGTTGGATCAACGCCATACCCAACTCTGGAGTTTCTAAAAGAACAGAGACACAGTAGAGAGAATTTTGAGGTAATTATCAACTTTTGTATACTGTTTCTGTTGGATACGCCATACACTTTTTACTTCTGTTTTATGAAGTTCTTCATGCTGCTCCACAAGCTACAATATTAATGGTTGGGTGGCAGTTCATCATGATCCAGACATGTTGGTTAGAATCCTTAAAAGATTAAGAATGCAAATGAGTTTTAGCATTATTAGTGTTATTGGCCTTCGTCAATAATTTGTGCACGCTTTGGTCAAGGTTAACTGTTTTGATACAAATATTTCTTACTTTTAAGGTTGACTTGAACATTAAAGTTAGAACCATGGTTTTAGATTACATTGGGAACAGAGGTATGAATATTGCTATCAGAAAATAAAAGGTAATAAAGTATGATCTTTGTTTACAATGTCTTAAAGGTAGTAAGGTTCTTATCACTATCATACCTTATGCATTGATGACCCTTAATAGTTCAACAGAAACATTCGTGCTATTCTTAAAAAAGAAGTACTTTCTCATGTGGTGGTACACTATATTTTTTTTATGTTTGGCATTTATGTATATTAAAGTGGTAAACTTTTTTTTTAAACTATGTGTTACTGATCATCATGTTGTTACAGGACCAACATCATTTGGTCATGTCATTGAACAGGCAATATGCATCGTTAAGTAAATTGGGGGCAAGTATCATGTGTTTTTAATTATCACGGCACGAGTCCGAGACACTTCTATGCTTATAGAATGCTCGAAAACAAAGTATGCACTTTGTCATTAACTTATCTAATACGTCACATTATTTAAGTTTATTTTAATTATACAGTTGTGATTTTGGACAATGACGGCAAACCTACTAATAAAACGACAAATGTAGTTTACAAAGAAGTATTTCGTGACTTGTGATCTCCATGTACTCATTCATCGTTCGATCATTCATTCCATGTAACTGTTCTCTAAAATGATCCATAACATTTTTTTGAAGTCATTTAATGTTTCTTTTTTGTTGTTTTTTAATGAATTTTCTTAACGTAATACAAAACATGTATACTCATACACACACTTAAATATTAACCTAAAATTCTACATAAATAAACAGTACGTTGACTTATAATTCGCTATCCATTATCTTCCATAAACACAATATTACACAAATTTGCATCATCATGTATCTCGAGATATTAAATTATTTTGTCTCATTGTAGTTTACTAATTTATTATTACTTGAACGGTCATTTAATTCAAACGATTAGTTCAATAAATTAAACTTATTCATTTGTGTTTTAGTCCACCCGCGAACCTCGCGGGTTCTTAAACTAGTTTATATTACAAAAACTACGACAATTTGGTCAAATAATGTTTCCTAATTATACTTCACAAAATTAAAATTTCCATTAATATCAATGAATTACGGACTTGAAAAGTTATACTTATTAATTACTTAACAGTCTTAACGTTACACAAGAAAGGGGTGTGATAAGAGAAACATTATAAACGAAATAAACTTTGATGTGAAGAGTAAAATTAGGAAATAGTTTGTTCGCTTTTGACTAAAATGACTAGTTTTATACTATTCCTTATCGTGTTATGAATTTACATCGAGAGAGTTGGTAAACGGGCAATAAGCTGACAAAAAATTAACTAAATCCATGTGATTTTAAAATCGCATCCAAGTATACATAATTGACACCACTGGCAAAAAATAAGCATATGATTATTGGCACCGTAACAAGAATTACAACTCTGGTCAGTGATTAGTGTTTAGTGTTTAAATTTTAGTCAAAACATGTCCCTTTTCTTCGTGAAGGCTTGTGTTATACTTGTAACCTGGAAATACTATTTTGTTATTCATTTTAGAAAAAAATAGGTCATTTAGTTTACTTACTATTTTATCAACTTTATTATATACATTACACTAGGTTACAATCTCGTATATTACAGGGTTAGATAATTAAAATATCATATGCTTTGTAATAAAAAGGTTATGTTTTAAAAAAACATATGCATTACATGGTTGAATAAACTCGTATATTATACTAACTGTATATAATATAAGGTAATTGTTTAACATATACAATCGTCAAGATATGTGTTTAAAGAAAATGAATATTGACTTAAATGCTTTAAATTTGGTTAAGCTTATACAGCCGTCAAGATCATCATCATCATACTTACTAAATCAAACCAATAGCAAGGTTAAGGTAGGGTCTGAGGAGTGTAAGATGTATACAACCTTAACGCTACCCCGTAGGGATAGAGAACTTGCTTCCAGTGAGACCCCCGGCTCGATAGTAGTTTTGCATCAAGCCTTGGATATAAGGCACATAACACTCAACAATTGGGACAAAGGCTGATTAGTGCATGTACCCCCCCCCCCCCCCCCCTTAATCTTTCGGCTATCAACGCCACCACATGATGAATGATTAACCGTCCCTGTTACTTTCACGAACTTAGTAAAATAACGCTAAAATTAGTGCACTTTGACTTTTGAAAATTATTTCTTTAAATTGTGTATTAAAGATATGTATTTAAAAAATGAACATTGACGTGACAATATAAAATGTTGTTAAGTTAATTTTTAAAAATTATTTCTTTAAATTATGTATTAACTTTGACTTTTTAATACCACCTATTGTTATTTATTTAAAATGTTGTATATGTACCATTCTTACCATCTAATCAAATTAAATATTTGAGAAAATTAAATATTTGAGAATTTTAGAAATGACTCATAAACAATTATCATTATTCTTTGTTTTTTAATATTTTAAGCAAAATAATTTGAATTTGGTCACATTTTTAAGTAAAAAATTATAAATTTATTTAAAAATTTAATATTTAATTTCATATTAAATTTATTTGGTTATATAATAATTATCTTTAATTAAAAAAAACATTCATAATTAAATATGAGAGAGGAAGAAAAACCAAAAAATAGATGGGCACATGTTCCCCTATATAATATAGATATAGATATAGATATAGATTTTATAGTATATTTTTGCTTGGTAATTATCATATTTATATTTATAAACTATAGGATATTACATTTCAACAACTCATAACTTCATATATCGTCGACTAAATATAACTAAGGAAACACCAATCTAATCATATAGACTAGATAATGCCTGTTCGCGTAAATGGGCTCTGGTCTTCACAAGTTCTTTATGTGAATTGATTTCAAAACTAACAGCACAGTGAGTCTCATTACGAGGAGGAGGGGTTGGGGTTCTTCTTGTAACCACCAACCGGCTTGAGAATAAGTATTATTCTTGAGATAGTAATAAGTAAATGTGAGTAGAGAGGATGGAATTCTGTGTATTATTTATAGCCGGAATGGCTGGAGATAATTGGGCGAGACATCACTACCGGAATATCCATTTGTTCCCCCTCCACTGAGCGTTAGTGGTGGCAAAAGACAGACCCGGCTCTTGGACCGGACAAGCTGGGCAGGCGCCCAAGGCCCAAAAATGTTAGGGGCCCGACAAATATTATAAGTAGAATATATTAAAAAAAAAATAAAAAAAAAATAATAGGCACAAACGCTGAACAATTAGGCCCAAAGCTGATGAAAAAGGCTCATCTTCCAATTGCTATAGTTTATCCCTACGTGTGTCATATCATATGTATGGGGCTGTGCGCTAAAAAAAACAAAAACAAACTTCTAAACTTTTGTGAGTATTTCGTACTACTGTTTCAGGTTTTCATCATCATCCGATCATCTATATTCTATCAAACGATTGAACGTATTTTTTTTCAATTGTAATTTTCAAGATTTCATCCTTGAGGCATGTAATTTTCAATAATCTATAAATAGAAGAGTAAATTACGTTTTTGGCCCCTGTGGTTATATCACTTTTACTATATTAACCCAAAACAAGAATTTTTAACATATCTGCTCCTATGGTCTCTATAACTAACCATTTTGGCCTCTAAGTCTAACCATTTTAGCCCTCATGGTCTCTATAACTAACCATTTTGGCCCCCATGATCTCTAGACTTAGGGGCCAAAATGGTTAGTAATAGAGACCATAGGGGCAGGTTTGTTAAAAATTCTTATTTTAGGCTAATATAGTAAAAGTGATATAACAACAGGGGCCAAAAACGTAATTTACTCTAAATAGAATGAACTTTTTTTAGATTTATATAATCTATACTATATAATAAAAGAAACAATGAAGGGACACTTGTCATTATTTTAGACCATCATTGATTGTATATAATTAGTATTTAATTTAAATTATTAAATTTAATATGTTTCAAATATTTAAGAAAATACGAATAAGTTCCATAAAATACTTATTATTTATTTACATTAAGTTTTTTTTTGAACGGCAAATTTGGATCACTGACGGACCACTGGAGTATCATCGTGCCACCAACGGACCCACCCGATCATATCCATCTCCACTAGGCAATAATGCCCTACACCAATTCAGGAGGAAACCCAATAAATCTGGGAAAAACCTCCCTTGTGAGAATCGAACTCATGAACTAATGGTCATAAGCGTTATCCCACCACCAAGATACCACTAGGCTATAATGCCATGGGTATTTATTTATATTAATTACTAGGTTAGAAATTATATCTTAATTCTTTAATTGTAGATAATTATTATTTAATTTAAATTATTAAATTTAATATATGTTTAAATGGAAGATGAATAATAACTACATTTATCATACTAATAAATATTTATTTTTTATATTAAAAAAGATTAATCTAACTTCTAATACGATTTGCTAAGTATCCATATATTAAGATAAACATTAAATGGTTATACATAGGATTTGATAAGTATCCATCCATATATTAAGATAAACATTAGATATTAGATTTGAGTTAATAATTATGTGATAATAAATTGTGAAGACCTTTAAAAAAAACTTTAAAATTAATTTAAATTTTAAATATTTTTTTTCATATAAGTTTATCTAATTGGTTAATTGCTATATGCAGTGTTGTAGAAGGCGCTAGGCGCTAGTCGGGCGGTGAGGTACAGCCTAGGGATTAATCGGAATGGAATTTTTATATGTATTTTTTCAAAATTATATATATATACCCAATAATATAAAAATAATACTTCAAAATTCACATAAATACTTCAAGTTTCAGATAGTATGGTTCGATTTTGACTGATTTTGACCAATTCTGACCGCCTAGGACCGATTTTTTCCGATTTTGACCGATTAATTATAGGCCGATTAATCCGATTTTTGACCGCCTAGGGCCGCCTAGGACCGCCTAGGGCCGCCTAGGACCGCCTAGGGCCGCCTAGGACCGCCTAGGACCGATTACCGATTAATTGACCGACTAGGATAAAATTAATCAGTAGACTAGCGCCTAGCGCCTAGGCGGCGATTAATCGGCCGCCTAGGCCGATTTCTACAACAGTGGCTATATGTCTAATCTGGACATTTCAACATTTTTTAGAATTGATAAATTAAGACCACTATTAATTAAATAAAACTTGGGTTAATTGCTATATGTCTAATCTGGACATTTCATATGACTGTTAAAACTCATGAGAAAGTCGATGATACAGTTTGTCTTCTAATCGATGGTTCAAATGCTTTCATATTTATAAACTTGACAAACATCACAAGTTTTGATCATATATGACACAAAATTTTGTAAATATCGTTTTATAATTGTTAAATCTTCATTATTAACTATTTGATTTTTTATTTACTTAACCCGTGTAATACACGGGGTTATAACCTAGTTAGTTAATTAAATGAAACCTTGAACTTTACATGAACTTTATTTGGAGTTGAAGTTGATTAGGACCTTCTTACCGAGTCACGTTGTTAGCCCTATTGATGCTTTAAACGATATCATGCGGATCGGTCATTGTTCTAATGCTATAAATGCATCTCATGTGCTTTTGACACTTCCGGTAACGGTGGCATCAGCATAGAGAAGTTTTTCTAAATTGAAGTTGTTGAAGTCTTATTTGAGATCGTCAATGTCCCAAGAAAGACTTAAATGGATTGGCGACGGTATCTCTTGAAAACGAAATATTAGAAGATATGGAATATAAAGACTTGATCGAAAGCTTTGCTTCCAAAAACGCTAGGAGAGCCTTAGGATTTGCTTAAGTAAGTTAGTTCCATCATTTAGCTACACTAGTATTGTTTTGTTTATTTTATAACAAATCAATTAGTTGTATCGTGGTTTTTGTATATATAAAATTATAAGTTTAGATTAAAGAAAGGGGCCCAACTTTTTTTGTCTCGCACGAGGCCTAAAGGTTTTTTACTATTCTCGGGGACGGCTCTGGCAAAAGAGGATGCGTGTCCACGGCTTGCTATTGGTCATACGTCGCTTTCTGGATGTCTTTGTGGTCTCTTATGTAGCAACCGCTAATAGAGGTTGAGAGGGAGTAAATCCGCAGTCCGTGATTGGCGAGATGTTGTTATCCATTGCACTTCTTGTCTCCCCTACGATGATCGCTAGTGGAGATATGTGGTACAATGGCTCCGCATAGCGTCATTGGCCACACGTTTGATATGAGATTGGGCTTTTCTGCGTCCCATGAGGGGGGGGGGGGGTCTGGGCCCATATCTCTTCACTAATTAAACAAATGCCTATATTTGAATTGAATTTTCACCTTTGGTTTCCACATTATCTCAAACATTTACATAATCTTGGGAACGTATCCAACAAATATTTTTTACTTCGGATAAGGTCCCGTGTTTGCGCAGGGTTCGAGAGGAGCCAAATCCCTTGAACCTTACATTAGACTTTTGTGTAAGAGGTTGTTTCCGCGGCTTGAACCCGTCACCTTTTGGTCACGAAGTAGCAACTTTACCGGTTGTTCCAAGGTTCGTCCTCATATTCTAGATAGGCAACAAGCTTAATCTATATTTTCTATATTTCATAAGTCATTCATTATATGGCATAATAATATGATTTTTTTAGCACGACAATATCAACACCAACTTATAATTTAAAATCGCTTCTCCTCGAAATGATTAAATTTACCAAATTGTAAAGCTGACAATTTAGTAAGTCTAGTTGGTTAGAATTTTTTTTCAAACTAGTGGATTCCCGCGACGAGCATTCGATCGGTATTGATTTGGTTCGTCACAATACTGGTACGATGTCGACACCAACATTCGATATAGCATGAAAAGATATATGCTCAAGATGATACTTGTTAGGGCATAGGTTTTGCTAACTATGAATCATTTATCCTTAAGTGTTGTCTGGGTCACTTATCCTTAGCGGATAGTGCAGGAAGCCCGAGGATCAAGGATCCTTATATTTACTTATGTTTGCAAACAATTGTTCTCTGTGTTTTCGAATGTTCTATGCAAGTTGTGGACGACGTGGACATAGTCATAGCTGGAATCTCGGTCAATATTCTGATACATTATTTCGAGAACCGACTAGCAACCGTCTTGGAAGAGGGACCAAGAAACCAATCATCTCTACTCTAAACAGCAACTAATAAGGCTGAATCTTTAACTAGTCGTTAATCGAGAATCCAACTTCATCATGTCAATACTTGATTAAAAACACAAACACACATGACAAGACTCCATCACACACGAGCCTTTTCACGCACAAGCTTTAGATTAACGAAGAAAATAGGAAAATTTTTAACTGATAAAGCACAGTTACCAGCAGGAGCTGCACTTACACCATCTAAAGAGTGTGTAGTAGTCTCGGGATCCAAGATTGATCGTAAGAGTTTTTGTCAAACAAAGGCAATGTTTGGCTAATCTCTTACATCACTTGGTGAAGACAACTCATTTATGTATTACTTTTGATTTCCAAACTTTGGTTAACTTTTTAATTGGGTTTGTTTTAGTGACTTTAATTAGGGATGAGCATATCGGTATCCGATACCGAACCGATACCGATAGCGCCTAATACCGATCCCGAATTTCACCCAAACTAGGTACCGATACCGAAACATGTCGGTTAGGTATCGGTACGGTACGGTATCGGTATTATACCGTATTTTGAGGGTCGGTATTGGTATAATACCGATACCGTACCGATACCGAAAACGCCAAAAAGTGGATACCGATCGGGATCGGTACGGGATCGGTATTCGGTGGCATATGCTCATCCCTAACTTTAATATTTAGTTTTTTATATTGAAACTTGAAAGTGAACTTTATTCTATCATCTCTTCATGTTTTGTTGATTCACTCATTCGTGTCTATACGGTCTATATAAAGCACGTTAACTACCTAGAAGGGGGTTAGAAAGGTGGCTTGGGTAAAGTTCGTGCCTCGTTCAATGTATAGATCCTACGAGGACTTGATTCAAGCTTATTAGGACTTCCTTTCAGGCAGATAGCATCAAATCGGGGGAAGTAAGAACGGCTTGAATCCCTTATAAACAAACTACTATTAAAACTTTAAACCGGCCTTACGGGACTGTATCCCTGATGACTCAGACCAATATGGCCGAGGGTAACGTTGCCTCCAAAAGAGGGATATGCCACATTTTGCATTAATAACTTACTTAATTATCTTTCAATACTCCAGGATTGCGGGACCGTATCCCTGCTGACTCAGACTAATATGGCTGAGGGTAGCGTTGCCTTTAAAAGAGAGACATGCCACTATAACTAAGATAATCTCTTAAAAAACCCAAAGTGCGGAAATCATCAAAAGATACATAAAAGATGAGTCGGAACAAAGTAATTCTATCTTCTCTATTTGTTTCTTTTATTTATTTAGTTTCTTTCTTTATTTTACTTTTTTATAAACCTTTTCTCAAAATTGGGTTAGATTAGACGTTGACGATATTCCGCTATTAAAAGCTCTTGTGTCATTGGACGACCTCGGTATCTTACCATCACTATAATACGCCAACAATGGGTGCACTTGCCCTAAGCGTGTTGTAGAGAATGATAGTGTTATATCATGTTTTATAAATTTAAAGCTTGGTAAACGAGTAAAAAGTACTTAAAAATATATTAAAAATATAAACACCCTCCCTCACGTCAGCTACCTACTATGCAAAATGAAATAAACAAATATTGAAACATCAAATTGTTGAAACAAAGAATCGAGATCATTTCGGCACATCCACAACACAACAGTTTCAGGTTGTATGCATAAACAACCGTATCAAAGTGTTCCAACAAGCCAAACTATTAAGAATTGACATGGCTATCACACATTACATAATCACATCACTAGGTCATATACCCCACCAAGATACGTATTATCTTAAGCGGATAAATACGCTAGGGTTGCATACCTAATGACGACAATGGGAACGGCAGATAAAGCACATGACCATTATTAATAATGCACCGAATATGCACAAACAGCCCTGACCCTCATAAAAACAGTTAAATAGCTTATAGGTGTAGGATGGCAGCATCATACAGTACCAAGCCAAATCCTCGCCAACATCATAGCTTTGACTTTAGAAGAAGACTGTTTTTAACCACTTAGTCAACGAGATGCACATCAGCCAACAACAACAGGATATGATAAACAAAGAGCATGCAAATAACAATGCACACCCAAATGCCATAATCAACATCAGAACAACCATAAAAAAAAGCTCATAAGCAATAGCCGACTGCACTTTAGGTTACCAAGCCAAGTCTAAAGCAACATCATACTCAATACTCTCGAATGAGCCATAAGTCATCTTCATGGACCTAACAAATAAACATCACAAAGACTAACAACAACTGCAAAACAACCAAAAATCTCGGATGAACTTTATCGTTAAACCTTCATAGATGCTTGATATGAACAATCAAACAAAAGAATGTTTAAGCAATAGACGGCTACAGTCTAGGTTACCAAGCCAAGCCTAAAGGCACATAATAGACAGTTTTGAGCCACTTAGGCTAACCAACTTGAACTCAAGCCAACAACGGAACCCAAATGCCCATAATCAACATCAAAGCAACCATAAAACAAAGTTCATAAGCAATAGACGGCTGCAACATAAGTTACCAAGCCAAGTCCAAAGCAACGTCATAACCAACAGTCTCCATTGAGCCATAGACCATCTTCATCGACCCAAGAAACAAACGTCACAAAAATATACAACAACAGTAAAATCACTAAGGATATTCGGTGAACTTTATCGTTACAGCATCACAGACCCTTAAATAACTCAAAAAGCTCTGATCCAAACATCCAAAAGCAACTCTAAACGAAAATCAAGGTTAAACAACGACATCAGATATTCAATAATGAGACCCTAATTCACAAAAAAAAAAAAAAAAAAAAAAAAAAAAAAAAAACACATGCATCAACAGATAGTTCACATAGACACAAAACCCAGATCAGAAAGTCGAAAACAAAATGATGAATCGAAATCCGTCGTCTGCAACAACGAACGACCCCCCCCCCCCAAAAAAAAAACCATGCAATAATAAATCGTTAAAAGCCACACAAAACCCAAACATTAAACTCTAAAAGGAAACTCTGAAGCGTAATATGTCAGTTCTAACAATGTAAAACACGTAAAAACGTTAGGAAGACAACAACAGCAAGACTCTACCTGTAAACATTGCGGGGATCAAACGATCGGATTGACTCCGGCCATCACAGGTGGAGGTTGTCTAAGAAGCAGTGAGAGTTCGTTGGACACACACACACACACAGAGCGTGCGTGTGTGTGTGGAAACTCCGAGTGAAGTCAAAACCCACTAAAACCCCAACTTAAATATCCACTAAAGAAAACAACTCACTAAGCCAATGTTACAAACCTGAGGTGCATACTAACGCCCTAATGTGTGAGGTACAACTAGTAGAAGTACAAGTATGTTGCAAATTGATAATATATATAGGTTTTTATATTAGATACTAATTGGATGCTTATGGAATGTTCATGACCTTGTAACTTGTATATATAGGTAACCAAGAATCGATTGTCATATGGTGAAATTTATTAGGTTTGGCAAAAATTACATAATTTAACAAAAGGTCTATATATACATAAAAATGTAATTGTAAAGGAAATATTCCAAAGTAAATGTTTTAAACACTTTTAAGGAAGCCAAGTTATATTCCTCTTAAATTCGTGAATTTTTTTTAGTTTGGTTACGAGTGGTATATATGTGAAAATTTTAGTTTGGTTATGAGTGGTTTACATATACTTGCTTAAAAAACCAAAAGCTAGATAAAGTACTTGATTAAATGCAGGTAAGATAACTAATTTGATATGCACAATTAACTTAGATAAAAAGCTCAAAATTGTACGAATAAACTTAACGTACTAAATGTACAAACTGAAGGAAAAGACAAAAACACGCGGTGACATTTTTATAATTATCTGCTTGTAGAGCAATTATCAAAATTACTCTACAAATGATACTGTGTAATTTTGATCTTTTGTAGAGTAATTTAGTAAAATGTTCTTATAGAGTAATTTTGATCTTTTGTAGAGTAATTTTGATCAAAAAACTATACCTCAGCAAAAAAAAACCTAACCCCCCACCCCCAAAAAACCTAAACAACCCCCCCCCCCCCCCCACACACACACACCCAAACTAAAAGCTAAAAACTAAACCATAAAGCTAAACCCCATAACTAAATGCTAACAAAATTACTCAACAAAATCAAAATTACTTTACAGGATCAGTTTACAAAATTACTCTACAAAAGATCAAAATTACTCTATAGGATCATTTGTAGAGTAATTTTGAATTGTATGTTGTTTGATAAACTGGCAGGGTAATTTTGATTCACTTGTAAGGTAATTTTGATGCAGAATAATTTTGATACACTTTTAGAGTAATTTGGATAATTACCATACAAGAACAAAATTACTCTACAAGAACATTTTACAAAATTGCTCTACAAAAGATCAAAATTACTCTACAGGATCATTTGTAGAGTAATTTTGAATTGTATGTTGTTTGATAAACTTTCAGTGTAATTTTGATTCACTTGTAAAGTAATTTTGATGTAGAGTAATTTTGATAATTACCCTACAAGAACAAAATTACTCTACAAGAACATTTTACAAAATTACTCTACAAAAGATCAAAATTACTAACAGGATCATTTGTAGAGTAATTTAGATAGTTGCTGATAATTACGAAAATGTCATCGCTTTTTTTTTCTCTTTTCCTTCGGTTCGTACGTTTTGTACGTTAACTTTATTTGTATTTGATCTTTATCCTATAGATGTAACTGTAACAAGTAATCAGTATAATTGGAAAGGTAGATGGTGATATTTGTTAAAATTCGATTAATAAGTAACAAAAAGCAAATCTAATGTACATGGTGAAATTGATTACGTAATTTGGCCATTCACCTGCTAGGAAATGAAGATTTTTTAAGTAACTTGATAGATTGAAAACTCATGAACTAGGGATTTTGTACCATAAGATACCAATGTGCATAGGGGGATTGGTAGGAAACGTAATAGTGTTGCAAGGGACCACCAAAGCGTACAATGGTGCATACATTGACCCGTACATGTTACGCAACACCGGCACATACAGTTGGTGACATGCCGCATTCGGATGTTCAAAGCCAGAGGCGTCTCTGAGAATTCACGTACCATGTTCGAGCTTGAAAAAATGTGCTCTTCTGTAATGTTTTACTATTATTTAAAAAAAATCAAATTAGTATCGAGCTCAATAAACCTAATGCCAAGTGGCTAAATTCTAAACCATAAAAAATGATTTGTAAATGGACCTATATTGGAATTGGTATGTGTTTACTATTTAAAAAAATAACATATATATATCGAATTTTTTTTAAATCACGTGCCCCTCAAAATCACGGGCCTTATGTGGAGGTCCTCCCCGCACACCATCAAAGCCACTGTTCAAAGCAATTGAACAATTGATATATAAGTAACAAAGCATATAAACTTTCGTGACAAATATATGCTTTGGTGGAATGCATGCTCACTAGGGTATTGTGGCATTATCTTGAATTGTTTGTGAATGCTTAACCATAACTACCAAGTTTTTATAATTTCATGAAACTAGGTACTGAAAAGGTTGAAACACCTAAAGGTACTAAACAATATGTTTTTTTAAATGACATTTGATATGGAAAAATGGGTCTCCTTTGACCTTTGGGTAACTTATGGTTATATGCTTATCTTGCAGCATTCTATTTTTTAATACTATTCCTATAGGACACACTTGCATTACACGAGTACTATAAGTGTAACGTTACTTTACCATAGCCTTATTAAACCCATTTCAGCTTTTAAACATTTTAACTTGGTAAGTTATTAAACTTCATTGTATGTATTTACCTTTTTAAGTGTGTATGATACATGATTTAATTGTATGTTCAGTGTTCTTAACGGGATAGAGATAAAATGTTGTGAAACTTGTCACGTTAGCATTATTTGTGTAGTATGACTAGCATCTTTTCCCCTATTTTGTAGATCAATTAATATTGTGTGTTCCACTGACAAGATGCCCACGACTTTGTTTTTGGTTGTATGAGTGGAGATTTCACAGGAGATCACAAATCCTAGTATAACTTCCTCTCAAGTACGATTACTTTGAAGTTTTCTTCTCATCCATAGCCAAGCGTTGATGATATTTAACGAGGGGTGATCATGATGACCTTGCATCTCTTGTTTAGACAAAAACAATGATAGATTTGCCTAAGTATCACACTACGATAACTTGGATAACGATGGCTCCAACATCGATCTAAGCTATCATGTGAGGCTATGAATTATCAAAACTTCGATAGGTAAGATAGGATTTTTGTTACATTGATCTTGATCATTTACAATGTTTACTCAAAACTGTTCACTTTCAGGAAACCCTACTTGTAGGTACCCTTGTTGCTTCTTTTCAAGAATGATAGATCTTTTCCTAATCTAGACTGCCGAAGTCAGTTGTTTCAAAACTAAACCTCAAAAAGTAATATATAGCTTATTATGATGTTATGACTAGTCATAATTTATAAATCATCATGAAAAATTCCTAAATAAAAGGTCCAACAGAAACCAACATATAACTAACACATGTTAGGTCATTGGTCGTAATAGGTTACGTACAATGACGGACATTTAGGATCTAGAAAACGTTGAAAAACTAACATAACCCACCATGTTAGGTCATGGATTTGTCATTTTAGTATTATTAGAAAGATAAGAAAGAATCATACCATATCTTGAACATAAATTTTGCTTTAATGAGTGGCTATGATTTAAACAATCTTAAATAGACATGAAACTTTGTCTATGTGGTTAGGGTTTTAAAGAGCAATTGAGTGTGGTATGTACTTGATGTGGAAGGAGTTGTCACTATTCCTTGCCAAACAAGGAGACATGGGGTTTGACATGCCACTTGATTCTCTAGTAAATGTGGTGATTTGAATGGACATGATGCATGTTTGTGAAAGCTAACAAATGCCACTCTAACCTATTTGATTGGAACATGATTTTGGATCCGTTGGTGGTGATTATAACATTTTAATCAACACATGCATGGTCTTTTGTTTAAGAATTATGACTTTTATTTGTGGCATTTGGGCCGTTTTTATCCGATCTAAGGTTACATATTTTATATATACATATAGGGTGAGGTTAAATGAGAACTCAAAAATTTTGTGAGAACTGTGACAACTCGGTGAAACAACATATCAAAATTAAAAAAAAAAAAAACAATTATACAACTACCATTACTATATGTTAAATGAGCCCATTTATGTAATTTCATTTTATAACCTGTTTTAAAAGTGGACAACAGGAAGAACACGGTCAGCCAAAAATCCGCCGGAGATGTGTAGAGAGAGAAAGATGTGTGGAGAGAGAGAGCGCACGCAGAGAGAGCGACAGGGGCTGATGACGATGGAGAGGCAGATGACGATGGTTCCGCCCGGTGTTACAACCTGCTCGTCGTCGTCAACAACACTCGACGACGACGTTTTGATCTGGCCATAGTCTTTGGTGGTGCGGAGTAGGGTTTACGACGGCAAGATTGTTGCAGTCTTTGGTGGCGGCGAACATGGTTTGTGACGGAGATCGACGACGTCTGTTAGATTGGATGCTGCCATAGCTCTGCCAATGACAGTGGTCAAGCGGTTAGGGTTTCGATCAACTTTTGGTAATCCCTTTTCTATTGCATGTTCGCTATTTAGTTAGATCGGCTGCCCTGAACCTTAATCCGACGATTAATGTTGATCTGATGAGTAGGTAACGTCCGTAGAGGCTCCAACGAAGATTCCAGTGAGGTGAACAGGCCGGGGAAGATTCCGGTTAACGGGTAAGCTCACAACACTCACAATTTTTTTTTCTGTAAATAATGATCACACAGTTAACTTCGTTTGTCACAAAGATTATATGTCAACTAGAATGTGTGCCAAAGCTTTTAATGTTGATTCTACTTCATACAATTAAAATTTTATTTATATGGTAAAAGGCATTGGCACAACTCTAACAACGGCAAAGTTTATGTGTGCTTAATTGACTCATTTACAGGGTAAGATTTAAATGCTTATGTTTCTTTTTAAGGTCGCACACCAAGTGTTTGTGACGTTGCCTAAGTGAATAGACCCAAACGTTGGTTAATTGGTAGTATGTGTATTTTGTACAGATGGTCAAGCATTGGCCTATGACCATGTTTAAGGAATTCCCAACTGTGTTTCTGAATATATGCAGTGGCTATGATTTTGAATGTGAATAACTGAATAAAGCATGCTTCTTAGATTAGCTAATATCAGATTTATAATCATAGTTATAATTTTCAGGTGCTAATCTCATAGTAATTGAAACAAGAAATTCGATATGTGGGTTTGTTTCATGCGAGTTTTGAACTCGATTAATGCCGAGGTTCATTCCAGTTTAAATATTTGACACAAGCTTCTTTTTTATATGTATATTGGGTTAGAATTTTACATCGTAACCAGATCATGAAGACTGTGGAGTTTGAACTTAATGTTTAGAAGCCTTTTTTTTCTAGGCTTGATAGATAGCCCTGGCTTAAAGTTTTTGTTCTGCTTTATTCTTTCCTATCAAATATGACAGAAGACATGCATTTAGTATTTTTATTATTCACTAATGCTTTTTTATTTTCTTTTTAAGTTTATAGATAGAAAGTGACTAAGGTGCTGTTTGTTTTTGCAGACATAAACTGTCTGCAAGCTGATTTCATCTGTTTTTATGTCTGCAACTGAAGATGTGGTCTGAAGCTCTTCAAGCTGAAAATATAAGACTGTTTGTTTTTATAAATTGATACTGTCTGCATAAACAATATTTTTAACATGTTAGCAACCTGCATCATGTTAGCAACCGTATTTCGTAAAAAATAAATAAAAAACCAATATTTTTAACAAATTCGCTTCTTCTTTTTTATTTCACCGTTTTAGTGGAAACAAATTAAAAAAATATATATTGAGTCGGTCAATGTTGGGTACCTCCCACCTCTGCTTCTAGGAAGAAAGCCTCCAATAATTATTGCTCGTATCAAGTCTGTGAATGTTGGGGACCGCCAAGAAGGCCTTCAATTATTGTTCGTAAGTTATAATCCATTAACATTAACATCTCAATTTCCATTTATTTTTCGTTAATAGTTATGTTGTTAGCTACCGGAGATGTCATGGAGTCTGAAACCTCCACATCCTCCGTTCAACGGTCACAAGCATGCCGTCAGTTCGGTCACAAGCATGCCGTTCAACGGTCACAAGCATGCCGTTTATTGGATATTGTAAACTCAGTTCCCCTCTTTCCTGGCTTCAACGGTCACACTGGTACCGGAATCGGTGGTGGTGGTGGCAGACGGAGGCGTCGTAGCTTGCTCTGAAAGAGGCCTTCATGGTTTTGTGTGGAATTGAGAAGAAGAAGAGGATGGTGGAGATGTTGGTAACATGATGTTTTAAGGAGTTGTGTGAAGATGTTTGAAGCAAGGATTTATAGCTTTTGTTTTAAGATGAAATAAGCCATTTTCAGATCTGTTTGAAAAAAAAAACAAACAGTCTTCAAGGGAAACGTCTGCGCGCCTGCAGACAATAGTTCCCTTGAAGATGTTTGAAGAAAAAACAAACACCCCCTAAGTCGACAAGTCCAAATTGTAGACTGTTTTCAATATGAGTAAAAGAATCCTATTAAATCAAAGTAATCACACTCACATATACCTTGAATTCTTTTTTATTAAAATTTGGTTTTATACATATTTGGCATTCTAACTGACCATTCTATTTTGGGTGCATAAGCATGAGCTATGATGTATATGGCTAAAAAGAGAAGAGACGGTCTACAAGGTTACAATGGTGTAAGGACCAAAAACGATGGAGCCCACGATGTAAGTTTCTCGATTTTTACAAGTAGCTAGCATAGTGTTATGATTAGGAGAGCTATTGCTACAAATATTCAAACTTTCGAAATAGAACTATTTATTAGGTATTTTGTGTTATTTGACCCGTTCAGCCTGTTCTTATTATAGCTAAGTTTTATTTACTCATTTGACCAATTGGTGTCAAAAGTATAAAGCAAGTTGAACCATTTGAATTTGATGAATTTAAAAAAATATACAGGCTTTGTATCGAAGCGAAAACCCCGACAAACAAGAAACAACACCACCAGACAACGTTCTCGAGGACGACATGCTGGCGCTTTTACTCAAACAATCCTCAGGATTCAAGGACGTCAGAATGATCAATGCAAAACTGGGTATCGCTTTTGTCGAGTTTCATGAGAAAAAAATAACTTTCTATTGCAAAAAAATTGAAGAAAATAGTACTATGTGTAGTGATAAAGATGCATAATGGTGTTTGTGTGAATGTGTGGTTAATTTAAAAATAGAAGATATAGTATTTTGGTTGTTCTGGGCATTATAAACCTAAGATAGGTAATGCCTCATTACACGATCTTATGTTGACTTGCAATTTGTAGGTTCTTTGGGTCATTTCAAAACTAGATGTTATTTCATGGTTTGACCATGAAATGCAATTGTTATCAATGAGTGGGAGTAAAACCCCTCTTAACATATTTTGCTTTAAACTCGGTTCCCTTTTCAAAAAGACAACCCTCATTTCTCCCCCCCCCCCCCCCCGGAGAGATGAGGCAAACCTTTGGGTAACCTAATGGCAAAAGGTGATCCCATACTCCCGCGATCAGAGACCACTGGTGGCCCAAGCCTGCTATCCTTAGTTTCGAGGAAAATTCGTCGCTCAAAGGCCCACTACGGTAAAATCCGGTTGAGATCCGATTTGAACTTGAGACCTGTAGCCTTCAACCCTGAATCTTCACTTCCCCTCCAATGTCAGTTGAGCTACAACTCATTAAAACACACATGTTATCAAACCAAGAACGATTCAGTTTAGCGCGCCGCAACGCGCGCACGATATAAACCTAGTTATTATTAAAATACAAAATTGAAAAAAAAAAACCAACAATTTTTTAGTCTCCAATTTATTCATTTCTTTTAAAATTACACGTAACAAGTATTTTACAAGTGTGTAAAAGGTAAAACCTTACACGTGTAAATAGTAAACATACACATTTGTCTACTTTTGTTATATATTTTGTTATATACCGATATACGTATACATGTAATTTTTTAATGTTGTATTTTAATAATAATAATAATAATAATAGTAATAATAATAATAATAAGAGTTAATTGCCCGGATGGTCCCTGTGGTTTAACGTTTTTTCACGTTTAGTCCCTACCTTTTGAAAATAGCAGGTATGTTTCCTATGGTTTGTTATTTTGTTACTCGGATAGTCCCCGAGTAGATGTCAGTTAGTTTGGATATAGCATGTATGCTCTCTATGGTTTGTCATTTTGTTACTCGGATAGTCCCCTGACATTTACTCAAGGGACTATCAGAGTAACAAAATGACAAACCATAGGGAGCATACCTGCTATTTCCAAAAGGCGGGAACTAAACGTGAAAAACCATGAAACCACAGGGACCATCCGGGCCTCTAATAATATTAATGGTAGTATAAAATGATTGATTATGATAGGGTTTTTTTTCACGAGTTTTCACACAAAACGGGAGTTCCTATTGTCCTTAAAGAAGCAAGGGACCATTACCACAAAACAAAACAAAACTATAGCTTAGGATCAAATGAGATGTTACCCATGACCAAAGTGTAAGACGTGTAACAAGCCTAACTAACATTGCTTTCATCCGTTGTTTTTGTTCTTGGTAGATTGCATATTTGTATATGCAAAACGTAAAAGTTTTTATTTAGATGACCTCATTAGAATCGCACGCACGCTTGGTCACTCATCAATTTAGGCCTAGAGTTAAATGCACCACGCGCAGGGGCGCAGCTTAGTGGACGTCCGAGGGGGCGCCCGACCCCTCGAACTTTTCGATGCGTAGTGTTATGAATAGTAATTCGTATAGAAAATTTTTAGGTATATACGTTTCCACCCCCGGTTTCGGAAAAATGGGGGGGGGGGGGGGGGCGAAGCTTCGCCACTGACCACGCGTACCCCAAAATAATATATGAGAGGTTCAACCCTAAAGATGTATTGAAATGCATACACAAAAAAATAAAGTGTACAAGGTTGTCGCCTTTTTAACTTCTTGTGTTTTATCATTATCATTAGTTTGTTAACTCTTATCATTATCTTTTCATTGTAATCTTTGTATATAAACACATCCGTTTTCGGCTATTAAATACACCGGAAAAATATTATTCATCAACATCGTTTTGTTATTCGTTTCAATTCTCAGTACTAAGAACACCTTATCAGGTAGCGCATTCGCGGTTCAGCCACCACTGAATGGTAGGATGAGATACTCTGACTAGAGACTTATAAACTTTCCTTCAAAAAACACCAAACAAAACCAACACTTGGAGAATTTAGTCTCTAGAAACTGGATTTGGAACCAGGGTCTAGGTATTATTATACAGTCAAAAATTGTGCAATTTCCTTGCACAATTTAAATAATAAAAAACAACTTTTTGAGAATGAAAATGAAAAAGAACATGACTTAAAATTATAAGAATTGCAGGCAAAGTACCAAGCCCTACCTTTGAGCTATTTAAGACTCCACTTGAATGTTGGGTAGATGAAGGGGCCAAGAACTATGCTCAAAATGGAAATATGGTTTTAAGACTACTTAAATGAATGTCGTAAAATCGGTATACATGTAATAAATAAACACAACAACACCATTTTCTGGTGTGTATATCAAATTAGGGAAGAAATCATATGCAAGAATGCAGAAATGGATAACCTGCATGCAAATATAAGGCAAAGAAAATCATGAGTTATAAGTATGTATATCTTTTATTCAAATACTTCACAAACAAGTGAAACTCCATTGAATTGATCTTTCCTTAAATATCATTCATCTAGTAGTTTTAAATCTTTAATCATCCAAACTCGGGTTGAACCAAAATCATCCGATAAATAGTTTTCAAAAGTCCGCTACTTTAAGACTTACATAAGAAAACGTTACAAGTAAAATGATAAAGCTTGTGCATCATATCCCCAACTTCCTTAACTGGTACATAGTTGATATCAACATCTAAAGATATTTGGTCTCTCAGAATATTGATGATTTTTGTTAAATTTGGCATAAATTAAACCAACTTTATACTCAAGTAGTCTATAATTGTGTTTTGATATTATGTCGTGTGACCTTGGTATTACTTTTTGGAAAACTTTGGTGGCCTAAGATATATTATATCCCAAAATTGCGAACGCATTCGACCCTGAAGAAATATCCTGAGACCCAAAATATTTGGGACATGTATTTGGGTATGGGAACGAGTATGAAACTGTTTTTTAAAGAAAAATTGTTGGTCTAGGAAGAGTACGGTATCATGTGATATTTGTTTGGTTTCTGGAACCTGTTCACCCACATCTAAACTGATCGAAATACTATGTAATCTTAGAACATGTAATAACTAGTATGTTAATTCGTTTAAGTTGTTACAAACTTTGAATGTTCTGAAATTATAAGATTGCTAGAAGTGTAGTTGGATATTTAAACTTCCTAAATCGCTTTATGATATAAGATTAAGAATTAAGATCAGGTTTCGAGTAATGGGCATTCCAACAGATAATTTTGACCAAATCAAACCACAAATGAGCATAACTGCAAAACTGCAAAACTGAAGGGTAATAAGTAATGAGTACTCGACCCATATGGGACATCATTTTATACTGTCAGCTTGTCGGGTTGTGGTATTAGATTATTGACGATTGACCCGAACTTGCTTATTTTAACTAAAAGAGTTAAACAGATAAACCAGATAACGACAAGCTAAATCCTAATTATATTGATGTCAAGGTGATGTCAGGAATTTTCACACCAGGTATACCAACTATACTAGTATTATTTCTATACATACACACATACATATTTCAATAAAAAATATATAACTTGAGATTGCTGATTATTTACATTTACACCAACTAACAAATGACAAGAGGTAAACATTAGTCTTGACGTATTGTGTTCTTATCTTCATCCACATTAAGTTTGTTACTTGTCCAATCAGTGAGAGCCCATCAATGCCCCCCCTTTCATTGTCCCATATTTCCCCATCCAATGTCATTTTCACTGAACCAGTGCTTTCACAAACTACAAATTAATTCACATTTCGTAATATAATTTTCTTTGATTAATCACAGGTCACACTAAAAGCAATAAATGATACCAAACACCACATCCTAAGCCATATAAAGAAGAACTATTTTCAGATTACTTCAACAAGCCAAAGGTTTAGATGCGCGATGAACGGTGGCTACTACTTGTATCAGAATCATCTCCTTTGCACATGCTGATTAGCCCGAAACATTTCAACGGCTGGAACTTCCAATGGTTGTTATGGTTAATAGAATTGTATATTGATTCCAACCGCACGATTATTTGCCTGAATGATGGTCTTTTCGATGGAATCTCATGCCAACATTCTTCAATCAACCTGTTGGCAATACAATTACAAATGAGAAAAAAACTACAACAATAAATCTTTATGATATTGAATTTATAAACAAAAACTGAATATTGGACCAAAACTGGTGCGAGTCGAATCAAGTCATTTTTAATGCGGGTCAAAATGGGAGATCGTCCATTTTCTTCAGAAATTTGTGGATGAAAAATGTTTATTATGATCACAAAACAATATCCTTACAATAAAACTGTCTTTGACTAAAACTTCTAAACCAGTTGTATTTAGGCTTGTAAATGAACCGAACGTTCATGAACTGTCCGTGAACTTGTCCGGCGGGAAGTTCGTTTGTGTTCGTTTATTTAATAAACGAACAAACATGAACACAATTTTTTGTTCATTTAATTAAACGAGCGAACATGAACACACGTTTTATTTGTTCATTTATGTTCGGGGAACGACCGTTTATGTTCTTTTATTAACATTTATTTATGCTCGTTCATTTATGTTTGTTTCATTTTAAATACATTAGTTATATTTATATAAAAAATTACTTTGTATTCATTTATGTTTAGTCAATTATGTTCATTTATATTTGTTAAATTCTGTTGGTTACTGTTTGTTCAATTATTTTTGTTTAAGTTTGTTTGTTTATGTTCGTTTACGTTCATGAATTGTTCGTTTAGGTTTTAAACGAACGAACATAAACGAACACAAACATGCCCATTTTTCTTAATAAACGAACATGAACAAAAAAATGTGTACGATTATATGTTTGTGTTTGGTTAGAGTTTAATAAACGAACACAAACATACCTTTGTTCGTGTTCGTTCGGTTCATTTACAGGCCTACTTGTATGCACTAAAAATAGATTTCAGGCGACTTTTAACCCACATGACCCATTAAACCTGCTTCTAACTTAGCTGAAAATTATTTGGCCCGTTTAAGATAAAATAAGAAATAAGAAAAGGAATAAAAAGAACGTACTGTTTAAGGCCATGGGGGTAACTCTTTGATGGAGCATTAAAAGGAGGACGTCTTTTTTCAGCGTACAATGAAGGGACATCTTTTTCATCCTTTGTAGCAAACGGTTGGCAGCCTTCAATCATCTTCACCAAATCAAAAGGCACTTAATTAGCATATTGAAAACACATGGCCAATGGAAGGTATAGCCATATATCACATAATGAAGCAATATTAAGTAACGATTTAAACATTATTTATATAAATAGAACCAATTACCATTACCATTCTTGAATATATAAATGAACGTTCGGTTCGTTTCTTTTGACTTTCATGAATAAGTTATGGATTAAACATGATTGCAAAATAATGATTTAAATTTTTTAATAGCGCTATTTAGAACGTTGTAACCATTAAAACACAGTTTGGGCTTTTGACCCTTCCGACCCACTTCATTTATAGTCAACTTTTTTACCCGTTTGGGAAAGAAGATGACCCAAATCGACCCCTTTCATAGAAATGGGCAATACTTGCCATCTCTACATTTCATTAAAAAAAATTGCATGCTTGTTCTTAATTAGAAAATTAGGAATAGCAAACGATCAAAAATCCAAAAAAAAAAAAAAAAAAAAAAAACTAAATTGAGAACCTAAGTAACAAAGTCTAATATTTAACCAAGCATTAAATGCATTATATCAACATATGCATCCACACTAACTCAAATTCTTCATTGATAATAAGACCAACATTTTCATAATTATATGTAAAAGTCTGATCTGTGGTTAATTCACTACGGTTAACCAGACTCCACAGTATATACAGTTTACAAAACACAATATGCAGCTACCGACATATGTTTTTTAGAAGGAATATGCAAGTTAACCAAATACTTAATTAATCATCCATTTTCTTAGAATTGGTTAAGTAAAAACTCATAACAATTAACTCATCCATTTCCTTAGGCATCATAGGGATTGAAAGTCGTACCTCTTGCAAAATTAAAGCAAATGAGAAAACATCCACTTTGGTGTCGTAGTCTTCATTTTTGAACACCTCTGGAGCAACATATCGCCTTGCTGTCAACGCCACACATAACCCAAATTAATAAACTTCAGATACAGCTACTAATCTACAATAGTTATAATTTAAAAAAAAAAAACTGCAAGACAATGCAATGTACTTTTCCCTTTTTTCAATGTATGCAACAAACTTCTATTAAACAATTTGAATAAACAATGCATATTATAATATACGACTTTTACCATTAAATCCAACAAACTGACTACTTTTGTAACGAATGGTTACTATGTTACACAACCTGGTGAGATTGTATATTGCATACTTTTGTAATAAGTAAATATTCATAGTTGTTAATAGCGCTCATAGCGAGCACTATATATAGCGAATAGCGTAGCGAAGCGCTCATGTGTCGCTATCTGATTTTGGCGCCTCCATAGCAGGTAAATAGCGGGATTTTAGGTTGTGTTGTTTTTTCTGCTTTAATATAAATAGCGGGATTTTAATTTTTTGTTAAGTATACATATAAAAAGGCGTATAAAACAGTGTGTTTGGATTTACTATTCATATAAAATATTTCCAACTTTTTAGTGTGTCGCTGAACATAAAATAGCGCCCGCTATATCATCACTATCACTATTCACTAGGTAGCGTATAAGTAGCTTGTCGCTATTGTCCGCTATTCACTACTAACAACTCTGAGTAAATAATACAATACGGTGTTTGCGTTTTCCCCTTTCTAACGTTAAATGATAGAAACAATAGTTTCTGGTTTTTGATAACCGCAAACAAGACTCACAGGTAGTATCTTGATAGTTCATAAGCTTTTTATGTTTGGCTGCATTTGTTCCTTTCAGTAACTCGCTGACTCCAAAGTCTGCAACTTTCAGATGCCCAGAGTCATCCAGCAAAATATTTCTGTTCACTTAATCCCACACAGTAAGAAGCTATCTAAGAAATTCATTACTCATAATTGATCTTTTTAATATCAAAACTTACGAAGGTTCAAGATCTCTGTGAATGATTGGTTCTGGCTTAATCTCATGCAAATAACTCATCCCCCTAAACATTCATCCAAAAGTTAATCACATTTTATTAACCAGTTAAATTCCCAACAATAAGGAGTAAAATGCCAACTTTGTCCCTCAGGTTTGGCAAGTTTTGCGACTTTCGTCCAGAGGTTTGTTTTTCCGCATCTGGATCCAAAAGGTTTGAAATCTTGCCATTTTTCATCCGGCTCGTTAACTCCATCCATTTTTCTCCGTTAAGTCAGAGGTATTTCCGTCTTGTTTGCTAACTTAAAGGGCAATTCGGTCTTTTTCCCTTTATGTAAAAAGAACGAACACCTCTGAGAAAGAGCGAATTGCCCTTTAAGTTAACAAAAAAAAACTGAAATACCCCTGACTTAGCCGAGAAAAACGGATGGAGTTAACAAGGGATGAAAATGGCAAGATTTCAAACCTTTTGAATCCAGATGCGGAAAAACAAACCTATGGACCAAAGTCGCAAAACTGGCCAAACCTCAAGGACGAAAATAGCATTTTATTCCAACAATAAATCAATTGTATGATTAAACTCGGAAAAGCTAAGTACCTTGCAATATCCATCGCAAATTTTAACGCAATTAACGGCTTTAGTGCTCCTTTTCTTTTCAAATATGCCTTAAGATCACCCTGAAATATAGCATAAGTTTACGACAAATTAAAATGGTAAAAATATGGCAATGGTTTATGAAATAATGAAATGCACACCTTTGGTAAATATTCTATCACAATCATCATTGGACTACTTTGAGTTACAGCCCCGAGAAACTGAACCACATTCGGGTGCCGTATCTTTTGAAGTAATTCAAGTTCATCCCTAAAAGCCGCCCTGCATGAAACCAGAAATAATTTCATAAAAAGTTTTAACCAAAGAGGGCATTTGAAAAGATCATCTGTTTACAACAACTCACACTTTGTCCTCATCGGTAAACAGTTCATCCCCAAGCTTTTTAACGGCAACTTGTGTTCCACGCCATGAAGCCATGGAAAACGTTCCCTGATAAAGTTAAACATATATAAACTATACATACACACATATATACATGGGAAATATCCAAACGAGAACCACAAAAAATAACCATGAGAACTTCATATTCACGCTTTGCAGTTAATATCGGTTATATATCACCGATATATCGGTTATTGGTCCCCATGTAATATATCGGTGTCAAGTATCGGTCAGAATATCGACACCGATATTATCGGCGATATTGACCGATATCTGACTGATATTTGACCAATATACCACCGATTTTCCCGATATCCGTAGCTTTCTTCTTAGTTCTACCATTTGTCTTTCTTCTTATTGCTGCTATTAGTGTTTTAAGTCTTAATCAGTTCCTACTTGCTACAATTGTTAGTGTTTTGCAAGTTGAAAAAGGTTAATTTGTTAATGGTAGGAAAGTATACTGAATTGTTAGTGTTAAATTGCTATATATATATAAATTCTGCATGATATTAAAATTACCGATACCCCACCGTGATAAATGACATCTCAAATATCGGTCCTTGACCGATATCTGATTTTTACCGCATTAACTGCATAGTATTCACGTGTTAATTCACATGTAATGATGTGCTTTTTAACTTTTTTTTAGTTCTCATTTGAACCTCCACTAACTTTCACAAATGAATCAAATTAAACACATTTGAATTAACATGTAATTTTGAAGTTATCATACCGTCATTGTTCACAACATTTTTGTGGTTCTCATTCTAACCATCCCCCATATACATCAACTATACGAGTGACGATTTACCTTAGTAATGTCGATGCTGTTTGTGAAATCAAGTTCTTTGGCATCTATTTCATATTCTGGAATTTCACGAGAATTGTTTACATGCATGGGAGCCATCTATTAAAAACAGAAAACAACAAAATAGACTTTTATTAGGACACTTGATGTATAAAATAAAATAAAAAGAAAAATATTATACATATGCAACATGAAACAAGTTATAATGACGCACGAAAAGAAAACTTACCAGATGTTTGGCACCATGTTTCTCCAGAAGTTTAACCACACCATGATTCTTGTAATGGATTGCATCAGCAAGAGGCTGTTAAATCAACATCGGATTATAAGGAAAGTAATACACAAAATATTGCTAAAGAAAAGAGGTTTGGCCAGTTTTGCGACTTTCGTCCAAAGGTTTGTTTTTTCGCATATGGATTCAAAAGGTTTGAAATCTTGCCATTTTCCTCCGGCTCGTTAACTCCATTCATTTTTTCTCCGTTAAGTCAGTCTTTTTTGTCAGGGCAATTCAGTCTTTTTCACTTTATGTAAAAAGACCGAATTGCCCTTTAAGTTAACAAAAAAGATGGATACACCCCTGACTTAACAGAGAAAAATGGATGGAGTTAATGAGCCGAATGAAAATGGCAAGATTTCAAGCCTTTTGGATGCATATGCGGAAAAACAACCCTTTGGACGAAAGTCGCAAAACTGGCCAAGCCTCAGGGATGAAAATGGCTTTTTATTCGAAAAGAAATGTAAATTTTGTGATAGTATAGTGTAACATATCAAGAAAATGTTGAAAACTTCAAGGGGATATAAGAATAAAGAGAAACCATTTCATTATCTTTTATTTTTCTGTTAGTTTTTCTTCTTATAACCTGCTTGTAAATCTAAATTTATTTTTCACTACTATATTTGTTTTTAAAAGATATACACACATGATATTTCAAATTGGGCTACTTTTCACCTCTTGTTGTGAGGCCACATCAATTTCTCATAATGAAGAGGGATATTCTTGGTTTGAGTTGATGTGGTAGTAGACTAAGATCCTATTGAGGAGGTCAAATAAAGGCAAGATGCCAAAGTCAACAAAAGAAGCTCATCAAGGTGTCATTTTCGAGGTTTATAGCTTATATTTAAAGATGACAAGATCTTAGTGGGTTTAGCTTAAGAAAGGTCAACTAATTAAAAGACTTTAATATGCATTTAATTACAATCATTCTATCGAATACATCAAGAGACGCTAAATCAAATTGCATGCATAGGAGATAGGTTATGCTATCACATAATGTCTACAAGTTGTGCTGACCTATATCCAAAAAATAAATATTCTCTTTCTATAGTTTGTCATCCATAGTTTGACATGTTCTACAATGATACAAACCACAACAAGGGCATATTTAAACAGTCAACATGTCGGCTGTCACAATGATTCTTTGATCTGTATAAATTTCAATAAAGTACAACTGGAACTATTTATACAGATGGATATGGAATTATGGTTTAATTTTGGATATATAATACAATCAGCTTGACAACAAAAGTCAAACCATATCCTTAAATTTGGAGCTGACATTAGCAAGTATTTTAACCTAGTACTATTTGACACCATAACATTATAACTAGTTGTCGCTAATGTTAACTGCCCCTATATGATCGTATGATTATTGTCCTTTATAAAATGTGTATAAAATGTGTTCATGCCTTTGAAAACTCTTAACAGTTCTATGATTAACAGCACATTATATAAAATCAACTTAACAGATATATAAACGAACGAAAAGTCGAGGGAGAAACGAAATCATACCGTACTACCCCATTTATCTTTAGGATCAACTTCAGCACCACCTTCCAGCAACAACTCAGCAACATCAGTAAACCCTTGGCAAGCCGCCACATGCAAAGCCGTCCGATTATCAATATCTCGAAAATTCACATCCGTTCCAGACTTCATAAGCTTCTTAATCCCTTCCAAATTCCCCTCACTCGCGAAAAACATTAACCTAACCCTAGGATCAATCTCCTCCATTCCATCATCCGAATCCGACTCCAATTCCCTCTCCGGCGCCATCGACGACTGTTTCCCTAACGTAAACCTCACTTTCCCCTTTCCTTCCATCCTTTAATCCAACAATTCCACCACTCAAACAACCAAATTCACTTTCAAATTCAAATTCAATAGACACACTATCGATAAACTCTACTTGTAAATTGAATTCTGCTTCAATTATGAAACAAACTAACCCTAATTATTGGGGAAACACAACTGAAGTTAACCTCGAACTCAAATTCAAATTCATTAAATGTACGATTGATAATCTCTACTTGTGAATTGAATTCTGCTTCGATTGTGAAACGAACTAACCTTAATAATTGGGGAAACAAACACACCTGAAATTCAAACTGAAATTAAACAGATGAAGTGTAATTGTGAATTGAAATCAAACCTAAATGAGTGGAGAAAGAGAATTGAAGATTGGAATATATTTAGGGTTCCAGTTGTGGTGGAGAATAATGCGTAAAGTTGGTGAGTAGTGTTGATTGTTGAAGCGGCAAACAGGAGGAAGATATGCTTTGAATATATATATGGAAGAAGAATAAATCAAATGCGCGTAAAAGTGTAAAACTAAAACCCAAAAGAGCGCCCAGCATATTGACTTTTTTCTGTTGCTTAGTTGTCAGCATTACGCCACCAAATTGGATACTTTTTTTTGTACTTTTTCCAAACAAATTGCGTGGAATTAAAATAGAAATAGAAGAATGCGGTGCAGCCGCTGCCTTAAAAAGGTTAGTAGGAATGCAGAACACTTCATGAACCGTTTACCGTAAAGTTCGTTTGTTTTAGTTCGTTTATTAAACAAATGAATACGAACAAGAAATTTCGTTCGTTTAGTTAAATAAACAAACGTGAACAGGGGTCATGTTGGTTCGTTTATGTTTGTGAACGTTTGGTAACGTGTTTCTTTGTGTTCGATAGTTCATTAGTGTTCGTCAACATGTGTTTTTGTTTGTTGCCTAAAATTAACAAACAAACGCAAACGAACACAAATAAGTTTATTTCCTTAACAAACGAACACAAACATAAAATCTCGTTCGATAAATGTTCGTGAAAGCTTCGCGAACACATATATTTTTTAACAAACGAACACGAACAAGGTCTTGTTTGTGTTCGTTCAATTCGTTTGTAGCCCTAAAGGTTGGAGTAAAAGGTGTGGAGGACGTCTCAGGGTCGTCCACACCGACCCCTTTTGGTTCGTCCCTATCCCCATCGTCTCTCTATTGCCGCTTGCGACAGGCCCAATTCCTTTTTATCCAACACACACATATACATACACACATATGTGTATATAAAGGGGCTCATCACCACACCATTGGTCGGGGGCTCATCATCACACCCAATAACGTGGCCGCCTACTTGACAGATCATCTCCACGAATAAACATAGTATTTGTTTAAGCTGTCTTATTATGCTTGTCGAATATAAAATTTTGAGTCTGTCACTGCAGGACGAAACGATTAAAACGGATTTATAAATGGAAAAAGTTATAGTTAGTTTTGAAATGCCATAAAAAATAGTGTTAATATACACGGAGATCTCAATCGCTCCTCGTAAAAGTTTAGTTAAGCTTTCCCCTATGAAAATAAAATTCTTGGGATTGTTACTACTGGACGAATTGGTTGAAAGGGATAATGTTATACTTAGTTTTAAAGTTGTTTAAATATAAGAAAAGGTTCAACTAATTAGTTTTAAAGTTGTTTAAATATAAGAAAAGGTTCAACTAATCAATAACTATATTATCTAAGCGATAGAATATCAAAATAGATAACAAAAAAAAATAATTAATTTAGTTTGTATCTAAAAGAACAAAAGAATATAATGTTATCTAAGAGAAAAAAAAATTGTTTTCAAGAAGAAAAAAAAAAGTTAGTAGACTTTTTCAAACGAGTGGATCTAACTTAGCTACCAAGAAATATAATATTAATATTTTCCTAAAAAACATTTTCATATGTTTACGAGAGAATAGAGTTTATATCTTACAATGTAAAGGACTTTTTAAATTACTCAAAATATTTTTTTTTTCTAGAAATTACTCAAAAACTAACCCGTTCAGTAAATCAAATAACCGGTTCAACTGCCAATCGTGAAAAAGCGACCAATCCAGCTATTGCCAGTTCAACGGATTTCGACTAAACCTATTTGTTACTGGTTGGGTTTCTGATTCGACCGGCATGACCATCCAGTCTAGTTTTAACTAGCGGTGTCAACGGTATCGAGTTGGCAGGTTACATTGTCCAACATGAAGACAACCCATATTTTTCTTTTTGTGTTAAAAAATTAACCATAAAATTGTTCATACTTAAAATCAACTAACTTAAACAAAACAAATTTAATCTGTTTGTCTAAATATGTCAAACGAGTGACAAGTTGGCAAGTAGTAATCAAGTTTTAAGCATGTTAATCTAGTTTGTGGGTTGTAAAAATGGGTTAAACGGGTCATAAATAGGGTCCACATATTTAAATTTTCCAAGTTTGCATGACATGTTTAATGAGTTAAGCATGTCAACTTAAACTTGTCCCTGTCTCATTTACAACCTAAACACTTGATTTATTATATTAGTATTGAAATATTTAAATGAGTATGATATTTGTATTCTTTATTTATATTAATAAAAGTATATGATGATGTCTGACTTGCTTTGTAAATTTCACACGAGGGAGGTTTCTTAATTAAGTTGTTATGTTACATAGATGTATGGGATATAACAGACCGAGCTAAAAATAGTTTTCCTTGCATTGATGGGTTGGAGCTTCAACCGACTATGTATCTATCAAGATAACTAGTTAAATTTCCGCCCGCGTGTTGCGGCGGAGACCTAATAACTGCAAAACGCGTGTCAGTAATGGCAAGCAGATACCGAATATCAAAACATAAATAAAAAAGTCGTGAAAAGGATAGTCAATCCGTCCTAAAAAAACGACTTTAAATAACCTAATATATAATAATAGGACCCACACGTACTACACGTTGGAAATTCGGTTGTTTTCAGTTCAGTTATTACGGTGCTAACATGTTAAAATATGGATGAGCTCGGTACCTGTAACGGCACCGAAAGTGCCGATCCGGAAAATCATCGAAATTAGGTACCGGCACCGAAAATGCTCGGTACAATACGGTATGGTATTTGACGGTAAAAATCAATAAATATAGGTATGGTGCTAGACCTGTGTCGAACCGAAAGTAACGATTCTGAAAACGTCAAAAGGTGGGTACCAAATTGGTACCGAAAATGATTTGGTATAGTAAATTTGGTACCGATACGATACCGGTTTGATTACAGGATTTGATACGATTTGCTCATAAATAATCTAAATATCCAAGTTAATTTTACATGCTACAATTCATTTATTACGTAAAAAGACATAAAATAAAGCAAAATAAGTTGTATATATAAAACCTCAAACGAAATACAGTTTACTTGCTATGTGCATAAAAAGTAATCTAAACTGTGCAATTACTTGCATTGGTACGTTGCTACAGGATTTGATGAGCTCGGTACCAACCGATACCGAATATATCTTTACCGAAATCCCCAAAAATGGGTATCGGTACCGAATATACCTGGTACAGTACGGCTTGATACGGTCGGTACTGGTACGGCACCGGTATTTAAATGTAAAACCCAATGAATACCGGTGACGAACGGATACCGAAAATACACCAAGTTTGGTAAATTTGATACCAATACCGATACCCGATACTATTCATTTATTACGCTTTTAAATATTTATTCTATAATCTAACAAATATAAAGGACATTAACAGTGAAATACAGTTATTTAAACATAAGGTACAATTAAAATGTATTACTTCCCTAAAGGTTTACAAGTGTCAAAGTAAAAGGTTTTAGAAATGTTTTTTTTTATTGTGATTTTTATTTTACTATTTTAAAATAAATCTTTTTATAACAATTTTTATACTAAAATTCTATAATCATAAAATATTTTTATAACAAATTTTTATACTAAAATTACTTTTAAACATATTATATTTTTTATTGTGATTTTTATTTTACTAGTTTCCAGCACTTACTACTTATTGTCGCTACATCAGCCAACTGACTATACTCAACCTGAAATTTCACAATTCATGTTAAATTGATTAGATCTGATAACCATAGCTATCAAAGATGTAAGAGCAGTTAATAAAAGGCAAACTTACTTCTTTTGACATTACCATAATGTCCTCTCGATCTTCACGTTGATATCCTGTCAAACATATAACTAGTGACGTTTAACATGGAATCCCATTCTTAAAGAGTAAAATGCAAGGATAGTCCCTATGGTTTGGTGAAATTTCACCTTTAGTCCCCAGCTTTTCAGAATTACACTCTTAGTCCCTGTGGTTTGACAAGTTGTTACTCGGATAGTCCCTAAAGCTTTTCAAAACCACAGGGACTAAGAGTGTAATTTTGAAAAGTTGAGGACTAAAGGTGAAATTTCATCAAACCACAAGGACTATCCGTGCATTTACTCTAAATTAATAGATTTATTATCATCACTCTAGAGAATCGTCAACTAACAAAAAGGCTAGTCACCTGAGCAGGAATATGAAAAATGGTGATCCTGGATTGTTAAAATGATCAATTAAGGCCCCACGGTCTCCACCAGATGTATGTCCATCTAAGCGAAGGTACCTGTACTGTTTCCAATACAAATAATCCTACATAACATCAAGCAGCCTAGTCATTGTTGAAAATAGAAGAATCTGCACATAGGACTTACAATATAAGTATCTAAAAACAGAAGGCTGGCTGACATATTTCAAGCGCCTCTACTAAAAGTATAATTTTGTTTCTACTCCCACACCCAACCAACTATTGCAGCTAAAGCTATGAAAATTTGAAAGCAAAAGGACAAAAAATCAAGCATTCAGCTAACATGTAACAACTCTAAACATCCTATCTACATTTGGGTTTCCTTTCATCAAAACTCGGTTGGAATATTATACCCGATGATCTGTGGCTTTAAGCTTGGGCAGTACTCAGTAGCCGATCTAACATCTCAAGCTTCCCACAAAACCTTATAATATTAGGAAGATAATGCTTGGGAACGTGTTCATGAACCTAAATAAAACAAAATCGCTTCAGTAAGCAACAAATAATGGCATCAATAAGAAGTCCTATCAGTTATAGCAGAAAGAAAGAGAAGAACAACCTCTTCATTATGTAGCTGGCTGATGTAAGGATGATTGCATATATTTCTTAGTTCAACGACTGAATTGTGCACTGCTCGAGCCTAGTGAAAAAAAATAAGAAACAAAGATGTGTAAACAAGCTTTTATCCAAAATTATGATTTGCTTACCATTTACAGTGATATTTTCTATGAGCACGTCAAAACTTTAGAATACAAATATGCACTACAACTTTGTTTTGATAAACATGTAAGATTCTGGTTGTGCAGCTTCAAGTTTGAGTGTGTATGTGTGTGTGTGTGTGGAGGGGGGGGGGGGGGGGGGGGGGGGGGGGGTCTTAATAACTTTGCTTAAAGAGAGAAAATCAATCTCTAATTTCTCGACCAGTAGTTTTTACAAACAAATGCCTCCCTTCAATCCCAAAATAACTATCAACATTAATTAAATGGAAGTGTTTTACTTGTTTACTATTTCATTCAAATACTTTTCTATATTTAGTGATATGCAAAGAGGTAAATCAAGATTAGAACTGGGTCATAAGAGCATTTACCACCTGATACCCCTTATAGAATCTGAAGGTTCTGAACCAGATATAGCTGCTTTTCTTGCTGTAGCTAGGCTTTCAACTTCATCGATTAAAACAAATACAAGATTGTTCTCCTCCTCCACCATTTCCTGAATTTTCTGAAAAAGTTTTGCAACCAATTCGCCACTTTCAAAAAACCATTTGTTGAACAATGAGTGTGCATTCACTTCACCTAGCTGACAATGTGGATATCTGGAGCTAAAACGTATTGACAGTTTCTGTGCTATTGCTTTGCATAGTGATGTCTTGCCAGTTCCTGGAGGACCATGTAGAAGAACGATACTGCGAAATTTACAAGAACCGTAGATTGTATAAAAGATACAAATTTAATGTGTACAAAGTTCCATGCTTTCTAAAGCTTTAAGGTTGTCTATTATGCAAGAATCCCTATCAATGAGTGGGATTTTGCTGGGTACGTTTGTTTATTTGTTTTACAACTTCATATTAAACAAATAAATTGCAAAAAAATGGTTAATAATCGATAAAGTTACAGAATGAGCAATATAAAAAGTTGATCATTCATTCCAAAATGCTATTGCATGATTCTGTGGAGTGCAATCTTTCATTTGTAACCAAAAATGCAATAGGGAATTCTTCATCATCGTTGATTGAAATGATAGTGCTATATTACCATCGAGTGTGAGACTACGAATAATTGAGGCTTGGTATCGAATAACAGGTATAATACAAATCACCTATTAGGATCTACCTTAAGTGCAAGATAATATTGAATAAATTATTATTAGTGTTAGTGACACATGTAAACCAATTAATGACTCCAGTACCGTTTCGACCGTTTCAACCTGTACCGTTTCAAATCGAAATGTTTCGACGCGAACCGTTTCGACGCATACCTTTTTAAATGACCGTCTAATGCGATTCACGTTGTTCACTATTTTATATTTAGCGGGTCTCTTTTAGTCAAACTTTACTTTGGAATTCATAACTTACCAGTCATATCAATAATTACACATTTCACAGATGTGCCATTATTAGCTGCTAACCATTCTTCCTCTTCTCTAATCCATCTCAATATCCTGCAAAAGAAACAGAAACGTCAACCACCCGAGATGCATTTCCAACTTGTACCTTTTTGCATTAACGACCTGTATACCGTACCTTTCTTGTAGATACATATTGGATCCATATATAAACTGGCCCACCGTAAACCGGCTCGCCTCTATGGTTGAAGTGATCACCCGTACCGTTTCGATCAGTACCGTTTCGATCCGTACTGTTTCGACCCGTACCGTTTCGAATCGAACCGTTCGACCCGTACCGTTTCGACCCGTACCGTTTCGACTCGAACCGTTTCGACGCGAACCGTTTCGACGCGAACCGTTTCGACGCGAACCGTTTCGACGCGCACCGTTTCGACCCGAACCGTTCCGACCCGAACCCGTTCCGACCCGAACCCGTTCCGACCCGAACCCGTTCCGACCCGAACCCGTTTCGACCCGAACCCGTTTCGACCTAAACCAAAACAACCCCTTTTTTAATTGACCCGTTTTGACCCGAACCCATTTTGACCCATGACCCGACCCGACCCAACCGTTTGCCAGGTCTTATTTTTAATATACCAAATTTAGGTTGACAATTTTTTTAGGGAAAAAGGGAACTGTTAATTTATGCCTATAATTTTCCTTACAAGTTTAATATGGCTAGTTACGTTTTTGTTGGGCCTTTAGCCCATATTTGGGATATGTACAATCATGCCAACGTCCTTTTAGCCTTTTCTTCCATTGGATTTAACTAGTCTGTTAATATACGATTCTAATAAATTTTGGAACAATATACAAAATGAGGAAGCATGTCTTGTTTGACATCCTTTACGGTCTCGTAAACAGCAACCAAAATCTGTCTTCTTCTGCGGCTTACATCTCGTCGGGAATTGCAGATTTCTACACGAGTTTCCCGTTCCTGGACATTTTATTTTTGTGCACCAACCCGCATAAATCTTGCATAGCAAAATACAGAAACGATCAAACCTTGTTTTCATGAAAAGAAAAAAAAGTTAATTTTACCTGAAATAAGGGAAGGAGAAGGCTTTTACACTTTTTGGACTTGCTTATGGATGCCTAAAGCATCTATAATGCTGTCAACCCATCTGTAAAATGAAACAATATAGTAAATCGACAAGTGCTAAAGAGGTATCTGTTTTGAACTGTTACTGCCCATATAATGTATAGATAGATAACAAACACAATACTAAATTACCTGATAGACAGGCACAAGAGGTTTGACTTGCCAAAACAGCAAAATATCATGGTTTGTCACCCACTCCTCTGTGTCGCATATACATATTCCTAAGCCAAACAGAACTCAATCTACCAACTCTCCTCAAGTAAAAGGAACTACAAATCGATCTACCAACCCCCATTAACCCAAAGAAATCATATCGATACCTTCAGAATGAAGGTGCAACAACTAACAAGCAATCTAAACAATCAAAACACACAATCAAATCAAATGCATAATGCAATACACAAAACTACAAATTCACTCATGTATAAACACTCCAGCAATTGAAAACAACCAAATCGCAGCAGAAACATCATCAAGCCCCAACGCAATACACATACCTACAAATGTACTAAATTACAAGCATTCTGGTAACAGAAAATAGCCAAATAGCAGTAGACACATCATCAAACCCTAATGCAATACAAAAAACTACAAATTCACTAGAGCATAAGCACTCCAGCAATAGAAAACAACCAAATCGCTGTAGAAACATCAGTAACACAATACACAATACTACAATTTCACTAAGAATAAGCACTCTGGCAATAAAAAACAACCAAATCACAGCAACAACATCACGAAACCCTAACGCAATACACACAACTACAATTTCACTAAACTACAAGCCTTCGATTACAGAAAAGAATCAAATCGCAACATTAATAGATACAAATCTTACTTTTATTATAAGAATATTAATCTTATAATACTAAATTTACTACCTTTTCGGACAAATCGTGTCAACGTAAATCTATAAAATAAAAGAGATTGTTATGAGATATGAAACTCAAAATTGAACTATGGTACCTCAGATTGACAGTGGATTCGTGGAACAAACTGCAACGCACCACCTGTTGATTATAACTTTTTTAATGAGAAAACACAAAACGACGAACTAGGTTTAGGGGCCTTGTTATGAGATAAGAAACCCAAAATTGTACATATCGTACCTCAAGAGTAGGAACAAGGTTGGTGGAGAAAACTACAGAAACACAAGCGAAACACCTGTAGATGATGACTTTTGAAGAACCATTGAAGGCGAACTTGGAAATTTTTGAGGGTGAGAGGGAAACTGACAAGAGTGAGAGGGAAATAGAAATTTTAATGTAAATTTTAGGAAAAAATTGGAGGTAAAAAGGTGAAATTTTTGAGTTTAGATTCTTTCTTTGCAAAAGTTTAGTATTCCTGGCACAAAGAGCAGTAGGGGTGGTTTAATCTTTTTTAATTATTTGGTCACTCGATTTTAGTAATTTCAGATCATAGAGAATGATTTGGTTTACGTTTATACTAAAAACTGGTCATATAAAACTGAACCAGACTATAAGACGTGACTATTTTGTTTTTCTTAATACGATGTTTATTTGTTCTTATTAGGATTTATTAAAGTACAATTGGTCTAAGTAACTAGTGGATGCATTCAAAATACACACAATCCATTTGGATTCGAGTTATTTATTTAAGCAACTATTGTTTTATTATTACTATACTTATGTATCAAGTAATTTGCAAAAATTGCAAATTAGTGGATGAGCGGATTAGGCAGGATTTGCAAAAATTGCACCTCTCTGAGAACATGGTCCATGATAGGAGCTCGTGGAGACGTAGGATTAAGGTTAAGGATTTCTAGGAAAGGGTACAATTGTGTTTTTAGGTGTAGTGTATGGTCGTACATAAGTATCTATGTGTATAGGATGTTTTGTTCAGTTGTGTTTCTAGGTGTAGTGTATGGTCGTAGATATGTAACTATGTGTATAGACTGTTTTGTGTTGTCATATTTGTTTTGTTCTACCATGCACTTTTTCGCAACTCATACTACATTCGTAGCTTCATACACATACACACACACCTCATGCTTAATTTATTTCTTTCCTGGGTGTTTTGGAGCCGAGGGTCTCTCTGGAAGCAGCATCTCTATCCCTAGGGGTAGAGGTAAGGTGTGCCTACATCCCACCCTCCCCAGACCCTACAAATAGCTTTGCTATTTGTGGGATTTTACTGGGTATGATTGATTGATTGATGTATCAAGTAATTTATTGAATGGAAGTGAAGATGATAATGTTTCTATAAGAAATTTCATATTTATGAACCACTTAAGAATTGGTTCTAGTTCTTTGTTGAATCGTTTAAAAAGATCATGTAACGGGTATAAACCATCAACCCAAACCGTTAGTAATGGTTCGGTTTGGTTTGATGTTAAATTTCAACAGTTTGGTTTCGATGGTTAACAAAAAATGTTAGTAATGGTTCGGTTTGGTTTGATGTTAAACTTCAACAGTTTGGTTTCAGTTGTTAATAACAAAAAACCATTAGTAACGGTTTGGTTTTAAGGTTTTCCCAAAAAAAATGTCAATATCGTACTGTAAGCACCCCTAATAAGGAGGGAAATTTTTAGGTGAAAGTGAAATTGTGAATTAGTGGCATATATAAGCTAAATGCCACTAAAAGTGTGTACCAAAAAAGATGGCACACGAAAAGTGCCACTAAAATCCTAAATTAGTGGCATAAAAACTAGATGCCGCTGAAAAGTGTGTTAAGCAAATATGACATACACAAAGTGCCATTAAAAACGTAATTTAATGGCATAAAAGCTAAATACCACTAAAAATGTGTGCCACTAAATGGCATTTTTTTTTGTAGTGTAAACATTAAAAAAATGGCTACAATTTAAGGAATGTGTTTAGTGACGGCATCAGATTCCTAATTGATGGAGAAAAGTCTGGTGGCAAAAAAAGCTGCTTCTAGGAGGTTGTCAAGCATTTTCGCTCGACGATTCCATTCTTGGGTGGTTGGTTTGGCCCTTGTTCCTCTAACTAGAATCCTAGCCCGGTATATCCCATTTTAGTTTTACACCATTGTGAGCCTTACGCCTTTTTTACTCTCTGATCGAGATTCTCGGCAATGAAAAACCTTCGTAAACTAAATCACACGTGTATATGTTGACATTTAAAACGTATACAGTTAAGAAAATCAAGAGCAATGGTGATATATATGCGGATTAGACACCAAATAATAAACACTCAAAAAATGGCTACAATTTAAGGATTGTGTTTAGTGACGGCATCAGATTCCTAATTGATGGAGAAAGGTCTGGTGGCAAGAAAAGCTGCTTTCAGGAGGTTGTCAAGCGTTTTTGCTCGACGATTCCAATCTTGGGTGGTTGGTTTAGCCCTTGTTCCTGTAACTCGAATCCTAGTCCGGTATATCCCATTTTAGTTTTACACCATTGTGAACCTTACCCCGTTTTTACTCTCTAATCGAGGTTCTCGGCATTAAAAAATCTTCGTAAACTAAATCACACGTGTATATGTTGACATTTAAGAGATATACAGTCAAGGAAATCAAGAGCAATGGTGGTATATATGAGGATTAGGCATCAACAAATAAACACTCAAAAAATGACTACAATTTAAGGAATGTGTTTAGTGATGGCATCAGATTCCTAATTGATGGAGAAAGGTCTGGTGGCAAGAAAAGCTGTTTCCAGGAGGTTGTCAAGTGTTTTCCCTCGACGATTACATCCTTGGGTGGTTGGTTTGGCCCTTTTTCCTGTTACTCGAATCCTATCCCGGTATATCGCATTTTAGTTTTACACCATTGTAAACCTTACGCCTTTTTTACTCTCTGATCGAGGTTCTCGGCATTAAAAAATCTTCGTAAACTAAATCACACGTGTATATGTTGACATTTAAGAGACATACAGTCAAGAAAATCAAGAGCAAAGGTGATATATATGCAAATTAGACACCAAAAAATAAACACTAAAAAAATGGCTACAATTTAAGGAATGTGTTTTGTGACGGCATCAGATTCGTAATTGATGGAGAAAGGTCTGGTGGCAAGAAAAGCTGCTTCTTGGAGGTTGTCAAGTGTTTTCGCTCGATGATTCCATTCTTGGGTGGTTGATTTGGCCCTTATTCCTGTAACTCGAATCCTAGCCCGGTATATCCCATTTTAGTTTTACACCATTGTGAACCTTACGCCTTTTTTACTCTCTGATGGAGGCTCTCGGCATTGAAAAATCTTAGTAAACTAAATCACACGTGTATATGTTGACATTTAAGAGATATACAGTCAAGAAAATCAAGAGCAATGGTGATATATATGGGGATTAGTCACCAAAAGATAAACACTCAAAAAATGGCTACAATTTAAGGAATGTGTTTAGTGACAGCATCAGATTCCTAATTCATGGAGAAAGGTCTGGTGTCAAGAAAAGCTGCTTCCAGGAGGTTGTGAAGTGTTTTCGCTCGACATTTTCATTCTTGGGTGGTTGGTTTGGCCCTTGTTCCTGTAACTCGATTCCTTGCCCGGTATATCCCATTTTAGTTTTACACCATTGTGAACCTTTTTAACTCTCTGGTCGAGGTTCTCGACATTGAAAAATCTTCGTAAGCTATATCACACGTGTATATGTTGTCATTTAATAGATATACAGTTGAGGAAATCAAGAGCAATGGTGGTATATATGAGGGTTAGACACCAACAAATAAACACTAAAAAATGACTACAATTTAAGGAATGTGTTTAGTGACGGCATCAGACTCCTAATTGATGGAGAAAGGTCTTGTGGCAAGAAAAGCTGCCTCCGGGAGGTTGTCAAGTGTTTTCACTCGACGATTGCATTCATGGGTGGTTGGTTTGGCCCTTGTTCATGTTACTCGAATCATATCCCGGTATATCCCATTTTAGTTTTACACCATTGTGAACCTTACGCCTTTTTTACTCTCTAATCGAGGTTCTCGTCATTAAAAAATCTTCGTAAACTAAATCACAACTGTATATGTTGACATTTAAGAGATATACAGTCAATAAAATCAAGAGCAATGGTGACATATATGCGGACTAGACACCAAAAAATAAACACTCAAAAAATGGCTACAATTTAAGGAATGTGTTTATGACGACATCAAACTCCAAATTGATGGAGAAAGGTCTGGTGGCAAGAAAAGCTGCTTCCAGGAGGTTGTCATGTGTTTTCGCTTCCCATTCTTGGGTGGTCGGTTTGGCCCTTGTTCCTGTAACTCGAATCGTAGCCCGGTATATCTCATTTTTGTTTTATACCATTGTGAACATTACGCCTTTCTTACTCTCTGATCGAGGTTCTCGGCATTGAAAAATCTCCGTAAACGAAATCACACGTGTATATGTTGACATTTAAGAGATATACAGTTAACAAAATCAAGAGCAATGGTGATATATTTGCACATTAGACACCAAAAAATAAACACTCAAAAAATGGCTACAATTTAAGGAATGTGTTTAGTGACGGCATCAGATTCCTAGTTGATGAAGGATGGTCTGGTGGCAAGAAAAGCTGCTTCCAGGAGGTTGTCAAGTGTTTTCGCTCGATGATTCCATTCTTTGGTGGTTGCTTTGGCCCTTGTTCCTGTAACTCAAATCCTAGCCCGGTATATCCCATTTTAGTTTTACACCATTATGAACCTTACGCCTTTTTTACTCTCTGATCGAGGTTCTCGGCATTGAAAAATCTTCGTAAACTAAATCACACGTGTATATGATGACATTTAAAAGATATACAGTCAGGAAAATTAAGAGCAATAGTGATATATATGCGGATTAGACACCAATGCCTTACGCCTTTTTTACTCTCTGATCGAGGTTCTCGGCATTGAAAAATCTTCTTAAACTAAATCACACGACTATATGTTGAAATTTAAAAGATATACTTGTTTTGGTCAAAAATTACCGAAGCAATTTAGTGATCAAATTAGTAATGTGAGGTAGTGTGCTAGAAAGTTTATAGAAAATATGCTTGTTGAGTTATTTAGAAAATCAGTATTCAGGATACGGCTCAGGATATTGAGCTGTATCTGCGATCAAACAGTGAGCAAATAATAAGCAAAAAGTAAAGGAAATGACACGAGTTGTACGAGGAAAGCCCTTGATCAATCTAGATCGCCGGCATAAAACCTCGGGAGCTGACAATCGCAGCTGCCTTGTTCTTCTTATTGCTTTAAACTTCAGGATACAGTGCAGGATATCAACCAGATCGCTAAGTGTTACAATGAATTCGTGTGAGAGTACAAATTGCGAAAGAACAAGTGTTAGTGTGTAGTGAGTGTGAATGCAGTGAAAATTGTTGTGTCCTATTTGATCTGGTGTTCCTCCTATTTATAGTAACGAAATACAAACAAATATTCCTATAAATATGGGATGCTCCGAATATTCCACCACGAACGTTGTAGACCGAGTAATAAGGTTTCAACGTCTTTCTTTGAACGGCCTGGACCGAGTCTTCCGCGGAATAAGTCTTTGTGAACGTTGCTAGCTTCTAACACACGTACCTGCACATAATCCATTAGTAATCCCGAGGATACCTTTCAGGATATCACCAATACCTTGAACCAGCATCCCGGACGTAAACAGATACTATATAACCAAAATATAAACCAAGATATTTTCCAGGATATGGGTTCAGAATTTCACCCATAACAATTGTCCCCAAAAATGTTACCGTTTGATAGGCTAACGGTTACATTTTTTCACAATGGCCAAGGCAATTAAGAGATAAGACTTCTGATGTGACAGCTTTCAACCACCCGGCCTATATTTACTCATCATACCCTATATCTTCTCATCCTCATCTTCTTTTTTACCCACAATCGACAAGAAAAAAAGGTAATACTCTCTCTCTCATCTTCATAACCGTCTCTCACTTTACTCCGGCAAGAATTCAGGCGACCAAATGCCTAGGCAAACGAGATCTAGTTCAGGCGACTCGGTTCCCACATTCATCCAACAGAATCTTCTCCAAGAACCGGAGAATGAAACATGCACCTTTGATAGTGCTCATCTGTCGGCTCTGAAATCTTCCGGTATCTTCCCGGATGGAACCATATTCCGACCCTTTGACAGAGAAATCCGGTCAGATATGGTTTCCACCGAGTGGATTTGTTTCAATGCTTTCCCCTTCACCTTAGGGCTACGATTCCCTTTTCCGGATTTTATTACCGAGTTCTTTAACATCACAAAAATTTCTTTCAGCCAAACCATGCCAATGCTTTGGCGTGTTTTGTCTGTTCTTGATCAAATCAAGAGAAACCACATACCTGACCTTTGTGTCCATGATCTCCCATTAGCCTACAAGCTTAGATGCCATGGCTCTTCTAGGTTTCTATTTTACTCTAGTTCCGGTCCCCCATTGATTCTTCGTGCCACCAAAAACGAGGATGGTTGGCAATCCAAGTTTTTCTTTGTAAAAAGGGATTCGATCCCCGGTGGAACGGATTATCCGATGAGATGGTTAAGAAAGGGTAGGACTTAGGGTTTAAGAATGATCCTGTCTTTTATCCTGTCTCATATTCTGAACTAATAAATTTTCGTTTTTGTGCAGCTGATTTCAGGAAGATTGCTCCTCCTCTTGCTAATTCTCAAGAAAGAATAGACGCCATCAGACTTCTTCCAGAGGCAGAGAGAAGTTTCAATCCTTCTCCACCAACTCCAAGCCCTCTTTCAAGTGCCAACATGTCTGGTAAGGATCCTGCAAGATATCCTGCACACATATGCTTCTTATCTGTTATTTATAGGAGGGATTTAGAACTTACTCCCTGTGTGCAGATTCCAGCAAAGTCCCAGTCTATCTAGATCTGGATGAACTTGACAGCTATCCAACTCCAGCCATAGTCAAGAAGGAGACTCCTGCTACCACTAGCTCCAAGCCACTCCCGGCTCCCAAGGCCAATCCAAGAACCCGTGCTTCCGCAGCGAAAAAGAGAAAGGGTCTTGAAGTCAGTGCTCCAGGCTCAGAAGGGTTTTCCTATGATGAACTCAGCTTCTCTGACTCCTTGGAGCCAATGACATCCTTCCTCAACAAGGTAATATCCTGACGCATATCCTCTATGTATATCCTACACATATATCCTGCACATATATCCTAACAGGATATCCTGGTAGGATATCTTAGTCAGCATACATTCTAAATTCATACCTGTAATTAATGAGCAGGGCCTCCAGCATTTGCTCCACTTGTACAATGACACCTGTGGTACTGTGGCACTTCATGAAGCCAGGATCAAGCAGCTTGAGAGCACCGTTGCTGACCAAGGTGCTATTGCTGAAGCGAAGATCCGGCACTATGAAAGCTTGCTAAAGAAGGTCACCCAGGACGCTGAGGTCAAACTTGCCAGTGTTCAAATGGATCATGACCAGGCCTTGATCAGCTTTCGAGAGGGAATCAAGGCTTCTGCTATCGTCTCCCTGCTACAAGCACGCATCAAGATGGCCTACGAGGCCAAGGAGACGGGCCTTGTTTGTCCATCTTGGCCAGTTGAATCCTGGGTGGCTAAATTGAAGGAGCTCGGAGGCAAAGCTGTGTCGCTTCCTGCTGAAGCCGGTGAGTCTTCTAAGTCAGCAGAGGTGGTGGTCCAAGCTGGAGAGAAGAAGGATGCTGGAGCTGATGCTGAGATGGACATTGGTCAGGATGCTGCACAGGATGCTGGTCAAGATGCTGGAGCGGAGAAGTCTGAGAAAGTTGGAGGAGATGCCGCTGTGTGAGGGCATTTAGGTGGGCGATGACGGATATACGTGCCAAGGCCAGAGCCCACCTTTTTGAATTTGAATGTTGGTTTGCAGTTCCACAAACAATTTACTTTTCTGCCTTTTACTTTCCCGTACCTGAACAATTTATATTTCCTGCATGCTTTTTGAACAATACAACAGTTGAAGGTGGATGGGTCTCGGTTTGAGATGAAGCCTTCAACTGTTGGGTAAATATGGCTATGAACTATTAGTGCTCTTAGTGGATGGGCCTCGTTTTGAGGTGAAACTAAGAGCACAACTTTTGGTATGTTAATAATATAACCTCTCTTTTGACCCTATTACTATTGTTATTGCTATGAAAATCGTAGTTACAAAAATCGCTTGGTTTGTACACTTTCAAGAATACATATTATAAACGAATCCTGGAAGATATCCTGAAAGATATCTTGATCAGGATATTGAAATACACTTATAAATTATCCAAATAAAAAGGAGAGATCATACCAGAGATTCTTAGAGGATCAGTTCCAATCCTTTATCATAAGTGTGTCCCCAGTGCATACTTATAAACTTGGATCCATCCTTTGAGCAATATTATATTTGTCCCCTGTGTTTGCCAAAAACACCAATGTATTTATATTTTGACTCCAATGAATACCGAATACCTCAGGGCAAAACCCATGATATCCTGAAATGAATCCTGCATACTTGGGATAAACCCTTAATATCCTGGGGATAAACCCTGATATCTGGGGGTAAACCCTAAATTTCATGCGCTACAGGCGAGAGTGTATAAACTCCAATTCTTAGAAAGGTGAAAACCTTTAAACCTTTGAGAGTATGAAAATACTCTTTCGTGAGAGAGGGTGATCAATCCTCATATACCTTAAGGATCTAGGATATAGCCAATAGTAACGAAATTGTCAGCCACTTTTACATGAACTGGTCCCGCTACCTTGAACTATACCTAGATAACTTGCGCTCCAGGCGAGGTGTTTAAACCCAATTCGAAAGAAAGGTGAATACCTTTAAACCTTTGAAGGGATCAGGATCCCTTAAACGTGAGAGAGGGGGCCAATCCTCTAATCTTTCGACTTATCCTGAGTATATATCCTGGAGCTATATCCTGAAACATATTCTACAAAACAATTGTAAACTAAGGTGGGTGTTAGCTTGGCTAACACCCCTCCGATGCTTAAGTCAGTATTGGGTTCAAGATAATAAACAAATATATTTTAAAGAGATAGAACACATACCATTCCGAGATAGAAAATAAATTCTACTCTTACTTGAAATAGAGCTTCAAATGTATTGCATTCCAGGATCTTGGTAGCATATCTCCTTCCACATTCCTGAGTCGATACGCTCCTTTCCCTGCTTCTGACTCGACTTCATAAGGTCCTTCCCATTTCGGAGCTAGCTTTCCATCGGTAGGATTAGTGGTATTTTGAAAAGCCTTTCTCAGCACCCAATCACCAACTCGAAATCTTCTAGTCCTTATGTTCTTATTGTATGCTCTGGATATTCTTTGTTGATATGCTGCTATCCTTAGCCTTGCTGCATCTCTTTTTTCATCTATAGTATCCAAATCCTGACATAAGACTTCAGGATTCTGTTCAGGATCCTGTAGCATAGATCTTGCAGTAGGTATCGTCATTTCTGTTGGAATCATTGCCTCTGCTCCAAATACCAAGGAAAACGGGGTTTGGCCAGTTGCATTCTTCACCGTTGTCCTATCAGCCCACAAAACAAAGGGTAACTCTTCCGCCCATCTTCCTTTTTTGGCTCCAAGTCTCTTCTTTAAGTTATTGACTATTATCTTGTTCGAGGATTCGGCTTGTCCATTCGCTTGAGGATGTACCGGAGTAGATGTGATCATTTTGATTCCCCAACTCTTGCAAAAGTCAGTAGTCCTTTTGCTTATAAACTGGGACCCATTATCACAAATGATCTCAGCTGGTACTCCAAACCTAGTCAGGATATTCCTCTTTATGAAGGATACTACTTCTTGGTCTCTTATTTGAATGAATGCTTCAGCCTCGACCCACTTAGAGAAATAATCCGTCATTGCTAACATAAATACTTTTCCTCCCGGAGCTTTTGGTAACTTCCCTACTATATCCATCCCCCACTTCATGAATGGCCAAGGGGAAACTACAGGATATAGTGGTTCAGCTGGTTGATGTAGTATGTTACTATGCCTTTGACATGCATCACATCTTCGAGCATATTCTGCAGCATCTTTTCTCATTGTTGGCCAAAAGTATCCTGTCCTCAATACTTTCGAAAATAATGATCTGCCCCCAGTGTGATTACCACAGTCCCCTTCATGTATATCCTGAAGTACTTCTTTGGCTTCATGATCCTCCAAGCACCTTAAATATGGTCCTGCAAGAGATTTCTTGTATAGAATATTATTTATAATAGTGAATCGTGATACCTTCATCCTGAATGCCTTAGGATTTTCATTTTCGGGGATGCGTCCATCTTTAAGATATTTCAGAATTGGAGTTGTCCAAGATTTAGGATCCTGTTCAGGATATTCCACTCCAGGATCCCGAATATCCGCTACTTCTCTACCCTGAGGATTAGTTGCAGGATATAAGACATGTATTATTGGTATTTGGGTCCCTTCCGGTATCCTGATTGATGATCCCAGATTTGCTAAGGCATCCGCTTCAGCGTTATCCTCTCTTGGTACCTGTTCAAGTGTAAAAACATCGAAATATCCTGCTAATTTTTTGAGAATATCAAGATATTCAGTCAATTTCTCACCCTTAACTGCATATGATCCATTAAAATGGTTAGTAATTAACAAAGAGTCAACATATGCTTGTAAATTTTTTATACTCATATTCTTAGCCAACTCTAATCCTGCAATTAAAGCTTCATATTCTGCCTCATTATTGGTAGCAGGAAATTCACACCTAATAGCCTGGGGTAATATGTCCCCCTGTGGCGATTTTAGTAGTATTCCCAATCCTACTCCTCTTATATTAGATGCACCATCAGTATATAATGTCCAGGATCCTGAGGATTCTCCTAATTGTTGAACTTCTAGGTCTACCTCATCCTGGATGTCACTACTAAAATCAGCCACAAAGTCAGCTAAAGCCTGAGATTTTATGGCATTCCTAGGTTCATATACTAAATCATAAGCACTCAACTTTACTGACCACTTAGCCATCCTGCCTGACATCTCTGGTTTCCTAAGCACATTCTTGACAGGATAATTTGTTTTAACATGAATCCTATGAGTCTCAAAATAATGTCTAAGTTTTGTTGATGCCATGACCAATGCTAGTATCAATTTTTCTAAGTGAGAATACCTAGTTTCAGCATCTAACAAACTTTTGCTAACATAATAAACAGGATATTGCTGACCTTCATGGTCCTTTACAAGGACGGCACTTACAGCGTTCCCTGATACCGCGAGGTATAGGGATAATGGTTCACCATTCTCAGGCTTCATTAGTAGAGGTGCGGTTGAAAGATATTGCTTTAACTCCTGTAGGGCCGCTTCATGCTTCTCACCCCACTCGAATTTTTTGTTCTTCTTCAGGATATCATAAAAATCTTTGCATTTCTCTGAGGATCTTGAGATAAATCTGTTTAATGCTGCCACTCGCCCCGTTAATCGTTGAACATCTTTCATATTTGAGGGCGATTTAATATCCAAGATGGCTTTAATCTGCTCCGGGCTTGCTTCTATTCCTCTTTTGGTCACCATATATCCTAGAAATTTTCCTGCCCCCACTCCAAAATGGCACTTAGCAGGATTCAGCTTCATATTATACTGATCCAGGATATCAAACGCTCCTTTAATACCCTGGAGGTGATCCTGAGCTTTCTTTGACTTTACTACCATATCATCAATGTACACTTCCATGGTGTCCCCCAGTTTGTCTTTGAACATCATGTTTACCAATCTTTGGTATGTTGCACCTGCATTTTTCAAACCAAAAGGCATAGTTGTATAACAATAAATACCTGTTGGTGTCATGAAGGCAGTATCCTCCTGGTCAGAAGGCTCCATTTGGATCTGTTGAAATCCTGAGGATGCATCCATGAAAGTCAGCATTTCATGCCCAGCAGTGGCATCTACCATTGCATCAATATGGGGGAGAGGAAATGGGTCTTTAGGACAAGCTTTATTCAAGTCTGTGTAATCCACACAGACTCTCCATTTTCCGTTTTTCTTCTGTACCACAACCACGTTTGCTAGCCACCTTGGGAATTTGACTTCTCTAATCATTTTGGACTTCAACAATCTTTCAACTTCTTCTTGAATAATTGTATTGCGTTCAGGAGCAAACTTCCTTCTTTTTTGTTGCACTGGCTTGAATGATTTATCAATTCCAAGCTTGTGAGTGATAATATCTTTGGATATGCCTGTCATATCCTCATGTTTCCATGCAAACGTTGACATCCTGCATCTTAAAAAGTTAATTAGTTGCTCTTCAATATCCTGAGGGATATTGGTTCCCACGAGCACCGAAATATCAGGATTATCCTGGTCCAGGACAATTTTCTTCACATCCTGCTCCGGATCCTCCACGATATCCTGGGCCCGCGTCTTTAATTGCTATGCTGCACTAGGTTTGGTTGAGGATTTCATCGAGGATGAGTAGCATTCTTTCGCCTCCTGCTGATCGCTATCAACTTTAACAACTCCCCAAGGGGTAGGTATCTTGATGCATTGGTGATATGTTGATGGCACGACCTTCATATCGTGAATCCACGGCCTTCCCAGTATAATGTTATAGCAGGATAGAGAGTCCATCACACAGAAACGTTGTATCGAGTTGACTCCTTCAACGTACACCGGCAACTTTATCTCTCCCACTGTGTTTCTGGCCTCTCCACTGAACCCAACAAGCACGGTGGACTTCGAAGTGATATCCATTGGAGATACATTCATTCTTTTAAGTGTCTCTAGTTGGATTATGTTGACGGAGCTGCCATTATCAACCAATATCCTGCGTACAAAATGGTTAGCCACATATAACGTTATTACCAGAGCATCATGGTGAGGATCCTGGACAGTATCCCTGTCATCAGCATCAAATGTGATCATTTTGTCAGTTGTGAGTGTAGTCATCCTGACAGGTTTGTCTCCCCTTTCGGCCTTAGCTTCTTTTGCATGTCTCTTTGCTGCCGAATACGAAGTCCCACAAATGTCGGATCCTCCCGAAATGAAGTTGATTATCTTGGCATCCGCGGGAGGTGAGGCTGCTCGCTCAGGATCCTTCTCAGTATCCTGACCCTTATTCTTCTTTCTTCCTAAGAGATCTTTCAAATATCCCTTGCTTAGAAGATAGCTTATCTCTTTCCTCAAAGCAATGCAATCCTCGGTCATATGTCCGAAATCTTCGTGGAAAGCACACCATTTTGATTTGTCTTTCCAATCCGCTTTCTGTTGATTCTTTCGAGGCCATCTTGCCTTGTCCCCTAGACCCTGCATGGCATACATCAATTCAGGAATGTTAACAAAAAAGCAATATTCAGATAATTCAGGATATTCTTCAGGATCCTCATCTTCAACAGCATTCACTCTCTTGTTCTCATTCCTGCCATATGGCTTGGACCGATACGACTTGAATGAGGATTCCGACTTCCTGTTAGTTGACTCATAAGTGTTGGATGAGTTCATCCTTTCTTGCATCTTTCTGTCATCTTCCAACCGAATGTATCTTAGGGCCCTGTTCCGAGCTTCATCCAGGTTCCTGCACGGGTTCATTACAAGGTCTTGGTAGAATTGAGAATCCTTTTGCAACCCCATCTTGAAAGCTTGCACAGCTGTTGCAACATCAAGATGAGGAATGTCTAGTGATTCTCGGCTAAACTTGTTCACATAATCCCTAAGGGATTCCTGAGGCCCCTGCGTTATCCTGTAGAGATCACTTGTTAATTTTTCAAAGCTCCTACTACAAGAAAACTGACTATTAAATAAATTTACTAAATGAGCAAAAGATGTAATTGAATGTGGAGGAACATTCAAGAGCCACTTCAAAGCTGATCCTGTCAAGGTTGAACCAAAACCCTTGCACAAGCATGCTTCCTTGAGACCCGGAGGGATAGGGTTGATCTCCATCCTCTCCCTATACTGAGCAATATGCTCCTCAGGATCCGTCGTTCCGTCGTAAAGCTTCATGTTGGGGGTTTGGAACCTCTTTGGAATCTCAGCATCACAGATAGGATATGCAAAGCGAGATATCTTATGGCTGTCTTGAGACACTTTCGGGATTGGCTGGACCACCCCGGGTACACTTGATATCATGTCCTTCAACTTTTGAAGTTCCCTGGTAAGTGCTGACGTCACACCTGTATCCTGCAAGGATCCACTATTTTTAGTAGTATGAGTATTATTATTATTTAATATGTTACCCGTTGGAGGATTCTGCCCATATCCTGAAGCATATCCTGAGCTCCTTATGGTCGATATCCTGACCGAGGAGGGTATTTCAGGGGTATGATTCTGAGGAAGGCTGGGCACAATATTCCCCCTGTTATCCTCCGTATACACGGCTGAACTGAAGTTCAAAGCTCTGGGTTGTAATGGAGTGACAATATCCTCAGCGGATCTGCTCGAGCCAGACTTCAGGAGTTGTATTTCCCTTAAGAGCATTTGGTTCGTTTCCTGCTGCTGCCTCATTTGTTCCTGTACACTTCCAAACAAGGTTAAAATTTCGTCGTTAGATGCTAAAACAGGGGCAGATTCCTGAACACTGCGGGTAGGGATAATATCCTGAGGTCGTGTAGAGGCTGGCATTCTTGGAGGAGGTGGTGGAAGCACCGAACCTGTAGTAGCAGAAGTCGTAGCAGACATAGTAGAGGAACTCATGTTTGATCGTGAGGCCATTGTGGACAATGTAGCAAAAAGTTTTGAAAATAAAAAACCGATTAGCGATTTAACAAAAATTTGTAGTAAAGAGAGCACCACTTGCCCCACGGTGGGCGCCAAATTGTTTTGGTCAAAAATTACCGAAGCAATTTAGTGATCAACTTAGTAATGTGAGGTAGTGTGCTAGAAAGTTTATAGAAAATATGCTTGTTGAGTTATTTAGAAAATCAGTATTCAGGATACGGCTCAGGATATTGAGCTGTATCTGCGATCAAACAGTGAGCAAATAATAAGCAAAAAGTAAAGGAAATGACACGAGTTGTACGAGGAAAGCCCTTGATCAATCTAGATCGCCGGCATAAAACCTCGGGAGCTGACAATCGCAGCTGCCTTGTTCTTCTTATTGCTTTAAACTTCAGGATACAGTGCAGGATATCAACCAGATCGCTAAGTGTTACAATGAATTCGTGTGAGAGTACAAATTGCGAAAGAACAAGTGTTAGTGTGTAGTGAGTGTGATTGCAGTGAAAATTGTTGTGTCCTATTTGATCTGGTGTTCCTCCTATTTATAGTAACGAAATACAAACAAATATTCCTATAAATATGGGATGCTCCGAATATTCCACCACGAACGTTGTAGACCGAGTAATAAGGTTTCAACGTCTTTCTTTGAACGGCCTGGACCGAGTCTTCCGCGGAATAAGTCTTTGTGAACGTTGCTAGCTTCTAACACACGTACCTGCACATAATCCATTAGTAATCCCGAGGATACCTTTCAGGATATCACCAATACCCTGAACCAGCATCCCGGACGTAAACAGATACTATATAACCAAAATATAAACCAAGATATTTTCCAGGATATGGGTTCAGAATTTCACCCATAACAATACTGTCAAGAAAATCAAGAGCAATGGTGATATATATGCGGATTAGACACCAAAAAATAAACACTCAGAAAATGGCTACAATTTAAGGAATGTGTTTAGTGACGGCATCAAATTCCTAATTGATGGAGACAGGTCTGGTGGCAAGAAAAGCTGCTTCCAGGAGGTTGTGAAGTGTTTTCGCTCGACGATTCCATTCTTGGGAGGTTGGTTTGGCCCTTGTTCCTTTAACTCGAATCCTAGCCCGGTATGTCCCATTTTTGTTTTACACCATTGTGAACCTTACGAATTTTTTACTCTCTGATCGAGGTTCTCGGCATTGAAAAATCTTCGTAAACTAAATCACACATGTTTATGTTGACATTTAAAAGATATACAGTCAAGAAAAACAAGTGCAATGGTGGTATATATGCGGATTAGTCCCCAAAAAATAAACACTCAAAAAGGCTACAATTTAAGGAATGTGTTTAGTGACGGCATCAGATTCCTAATTGATGGAAAAGGTCCGGTGGCAAGAAAAGCTACTTCCAGGAGGTTATCAAGTGTTTTCGCTCGACGATTCCATTCTTGGGTGGTTGGTTTGGCCCTTGTTCCTGTAACCGGAATCCTAGCCCGATATATCCCATTTTAGTTTTACAATATTGTGAACCTTACGCCTTTTTTACTCTCTGATGGAGGTTCTCGGCATTGAAAAATATTTGTAAACTAAATCACACGTGTATTTGTTGACATTTAAGAGATATACTGTCAAGAAAATCAAGAGCAATAGTGATATATATGCGGATTAGACACCAAAAAATAAACACTCAAAAAATGGCTACAATTTAAGGAATGTGTTTAGTGACGGCATCAGATTCCTAATTGATGGAGAAAGGTCTGGTGGCAAGAAAAGCTGCTTCCAGGAAGTTGTCAAGTGTTTTCACTCGATGATTCCATTCTTGGGTGGTTGGTTTGTCGCTTGTTCCTGTAACTCGAATCCTAGCCCGGTATATCCCATTTTGGTTTTACACCATTGTGAACCTTACGCCTTTTTTACTCTCTGATCGAGGTTCTCGGCATTGAAAAATCTACTTAAACTAAATCACACATGTATATATTAACATTTAAGAGATATACAATCAAGAAAATCAAGAGCAATGGTGATATGTATGCGGATTAGACACAAAAAATAAACACTCAAAAAATGGAAACAATTTAAGGAATGTGTTTAGTGACGGCATCAGATTCCTAATTAGATTCCTAATTGATGGGGAAAGGTCTAGTGGCAAGAAAAGCTGCTTCCTGGAGGTTATCAAGTGTTTTCGCTCGACGATTCCATTCTTGGGTGGTTGGTTTGGCCCTTGTTCCTGTTGTTATGGGCGAAATTCTGAGCTCATATCCTGGATAATATCTTAAATTATATATTGATTGTCTGATATATGTTCGTATCCGGGATGCTGATTCAGGATATTGGTACCATCCTGGATGGTATCCTGAGGATTACTAACGGATTGTGTGCAGGAGTACGAGTCCAGGTTCCCAACGTTCATGAAGACCCTTTCTCCGGAAGACTCGGTCCAAGTCGTTCAAATGAAGACGTTGAAGCCGCTTTACTCGGTCCACAACGTTAATAATGGAATATTCGGGAGCATCCCATATTTATAGGAATTTTAGTTTATGTTTCGTAACTATAAATAGATGGATAAATCCGATCAATAGGACACAACAACTACACTCACTACTCTCTCACACTTACTCTCTCGCAACTTTCACTTTCACAAGAAGCATTGTAACACTTAGCGATCTGATCGATATCCTGCACTGTATCCTTACGTTTAAAGCAATAAGAAGAACAACGCAGCTGCGATTGTCAGCTCCCGAGGTTTTATGCCGGCGATCTAGATTGATCAAGGGCTTTCCACGTATATCTCGTGTCACCCCCTTTACTTTTTGCTCATAGTTTGATCGTAGATATAGCTCAATATCCTGAGCCATATCCTGAAAACTGTTTTTTTCAAACAACTTAACCAGCATATTTCTAACACACTTTTTAGCACACTACCTCATTTAACTAATTTGATCACTAAATTGCTTCGGTAATTTTTGACCAAAATAATTTGGCGCCCACCGTGGGGCAAGTGGTGCTATCATTAATAAAAACTTTTGCAAAATCGTTACTTGGTTTTCTATTCTCAAAACTTTTTGCCACACTATTTACAATGGCCTTAAGATCAAACATGAGCTCCTCCACCGCGTCTGCTACAACCTCTGCTACCATTGGTTCAACGCTTCCACCACCTCCTCCAAGGATGCAAGCTTCTTCACAACCTCAGGATATTATCCCTACTCGGAACATTCAGGGATCTGGTCCTGTTCTGGCTTCTAATGACGAAATTCTAACCTTGTTTGGTAGTGTACAGGAACAGATGAGGCAACAGCAAGAAACCAACCAAATGCTAATGAGAGAAATACAACTCTTGAAATCTAGCTCAAGCAGGCCCGCTGAGGATAATGTCACTCCTTTACTGCCTAGAGCCTTGAACTTCAGTTCGGCCGTATATACTGAGGATAACAGGGGAAATATTGTGCCTAGCCATCCTCAGAATCATACTCCTGAAATACCCTCCTCGGTCAGGATGTCAACTGTGAGGAGCTCAGGATATGCTTCAGGATATGGCCAGAATCCTCAGACTGGTAACGTGTCAAATAATAATATTCTGGCTACTAACAATAGTGGATCTTTGCAGGATGCAGGTATGACGTCAACATTTACTAGGGAGCTTCAAAAATTGAAGGACATGATATCCAGTGTACATGGAGTGGTCCAGCCAATTCCGGAGGTGTCCCAAGACAGCCACAGGATATCTCGCTTTGCATATCCTATCCGTGATGCTGAAATCCCAAAAAGATTTCAAACCCCCAACATGAAGCTCTATGATGGGACTACGGATCCTGAAGAGCATATTGCCCAGTATAGGGAAAGCATGGAGATATACCCTATCCCTCCGGAGCTCAAGGAAGCATGCCTATGCAAGGGTTTTGGTTCTACCTTAACAGGATCGGCCTTGAAATGGCTCTTAAATGTTCCTCCTCATTCGAATACATCATTTGCTCACCTAGTGAATTTATTTAATAGTCAATTTTCTTGTAGTCGAAGTTTTGAAAAACTAATAAGTGATCTCTACAGGATAACTCAAGGACCTCAGGAACCCTTAAGAGATTATGTGAACAAGTTTAGCCGAGAATCCTTAGATATTCCACATCTTGATGTTGCAACAGCTGTGTAGGCTTTCAAGATGGGGCTGCAAAAAGACTCTCAATTTTACCAAGATCTTGTAATGAACCCATGCAGGAACTTGGATGAAGCTCGAAACAGGGCCCTAAGATATATTCAACTGGAGGATAACAAAAAGATGCAAGAGAAGATGAACTCGTCCACCACTTATGAGTCAACTAATAGGAAGTCAGAATCCTCATTTAAACCATGTCGCTCTAAGCCGTATGGCAGAAATGACAACAAGAAAGTGAATGCTGTTGAGGACGAGGATCCTGAAGAATATCCTGAATTATGTGAATATTGCTTTTCTGTTAACATACCTGAATTAATGTGTGCTATGTAGGGTTTAGGAGACAAAGCTAGGTGGCCTCGAAAGAACCAACAAAAAGCTGATTGGAAGGATAAGTCCAAATGGTGTGCCTTCCATGAAGATTTCGGACATGTAACTGAGGATTGCATCGCTTTGAGAAAAGAAATAAGCTATCTTCTAAGCAAGGGATATCTGAAGGATCTCCTAGGAAGAAAGAAGAATAAGGGTCAGGATACTGAGAAGGATCCTGAACGAGCAACATCACCTCCTGCGGATGCCAAGATAATCAACTTTATTTTAGGAGGATCCGATATTTGTGGGACTTCGTATTCTGCAGCTAAAAGACATGCAAAGGAAGCTAAGGCCGAAAGGGGAGATAAACCAGCCAGGATGACTACCCTCACAACTGATAAAGTGATCACATTTGACAGTGATGACAGGGATACTGTCCAGGATCCTCACCAAGATGCTCTGGTAATAACATTATATGTTGCTAACCATTTTATACGCAGGATATTGGTAGATAATGGCAGCTCCGTCAACATAATCCAACTAAAGACTTTGAAAAGAATGAATGTATCTCCAATGGATATCACTTCGAAATCCACCGTGCTTGTTGGATTCAGTGGAGAGACTAGAAACACAGTAGGAGAGATAAAGCTACCAGTATATGTTGAGGGGCTCAACTCAATACAACGTTTTTGTGTGATGGATTCCCTATCCTGCTATAACATTATACTGGGCAGGCCCTGGATCCATGATATGAAAGCTGTACCATCAACTTATCATCAATGCATCAAGATCCCTACCCCTTGGGGGGTTGTCAAGGTTGATAGTGAAAAGTAGGAGGCGAAGGAATGTTACTCATCCTCAATGAAATCCTCAACCAAGCCTAATGCAGCATAGCAATTAAAGATGCGGGCCCAGGATATCGTGGAGGCTTCAGAGCAGGATATGAAGAAAGTTATCTTGGATCAGGATAATCCGGATATCTCGGTGCTCGTAGGAACCAATATCCCTCAGGATATTGAAGAACAGTTAACTAACTTTTTGAAGTACAGGATGTCGACATTCGCATGGAAGCACGAGGATATGACATGCATTTCCAAAGATATTATAACACATAAGCTCGGTATTGACATATCATTCAAACCTGTGCAAAAAAAAAGGAAGAGGTTTGCTCCGGAGTGAAATATGATCATTCAGGAAGAAGTAGAGAGGCTATTGAAATCCAAGATGATCAGATAAGTCAAGTTTCCAAGATGGCTAGCAAATGTAGTCGTGGTACAGAAGAAAAATGGGAAATGGAGTGTCTGTGTAGATTACACAGACTTGAACAAGGCTTGTACCAAAGACCCATTTCCTCTTCCTCATATTGATGCAATGGTGGATGCTACTGTCGGCCATGAGATGTTAACCTTCATGGATGCATCCTCAGGATTTCAGCAGATTCAAATGGAACTTTCGGACCAGGAGGATACTGCCTTCATGACACCAACAGGTATTTATTGTTATACTGCTATGCCTTTTGGTTTGAAAAATGCAGGTGCAACATACCAGAGATTGGTAAACATGATGTTTAAAGACAAGCTGGGGGACACCATGGAGGTATACATCGACGATATGGTGGTAAAATCTAAAAAGGATGAGGATCACCTCCAGGATATTAAGGGAGCATTTGATATCCTGGATCAGTATAACATGAAACTAAATCCTGCTAAATGCCATTTCGGAGTGGGGGCAGGAAAGTTTCTAGGGTATATGGTGACCAAAAGAGGAATAGAGGCAAGCCCAGAGCAGATTAAAGCTATCTTGGATATCAAATCAACTTCAAATATAAAGGATGTTCAACGGTTAACAGGGCGAGTAGCAGCATTGAACAGATTTATCTCAAGGTCCTCTGAGAAATGCAAGGAATTTTACGATATCCTGAAGAAAAACAAGAAGTTCGAATGGGGAGAGAAGCATGAAGCAGCCCTGCAGGATTTGAAGCAGTATCTTTCAACTGCACCTCTATTGATGAAGCCTGAGAATGGTGAACCACTGTCCCTATACCTCGCTGTATCAGGGAATGCTGTAAGTGCCGTCCTTGTAAAGGATCATGAAGGTCAGCAATATCCTGTCTATTATGTTAGTAAAAGTTTATTAGATGCTGAAACTAGATATTCTCATTTAGAAAAGTTAATATTGGCTCTAGTTATGGCATCAACAAAGCTTAGACATTACTTTGAGACACATAGAATTCATGTTAAAACCAATTATCCTGTTAAAAATGTGCTTAGGAAACCCGAGATGTCAGGCAGGATGGCTAAGTGGTTAGTGAAATTAAGTGCTTATGACTTAGTATATGAACCTAAAAATGCCATAGAATCACAGGCTCTAGCTGACTTTGTGGCTGATTTCAATAGTGATATTCAGGATGAGGTAGATCTAGAAGTCCAACAATTAGGAGAATCCTCAGGATCCTGGACATTTTACACTGATGGAGCATCTAATGTTAGAGGAGTAGGATTGGGAATACTACTAAAATCGCCACAGGGGGACATATTACCCCAGGCTATTAGGTGTGAATTTCCTGCTACTAATAACGAAGCAGAATATGAGGCTTTAATTGCAGGATTAGAGTTGGCTAAAAATATGAATAGCAAGAATTTGCAAGTATATGTTGACTCCTTATTAATCACTAATCATTTTAATGGATCCTATGCAGTTAAAGGTGAGAAGTTAATCGAATACCTCGATATTCTCAAAAAAATAGTAGGATATTTCGATGTTTTTACACTTGAACAGGTACCAAGAGAGGATAATGCTGAAGCAGATGCCCTGGCAAACTTAGGATCATCAGTCAGGATACCAGAGGGAACCCATATACCGATACTTCATATCCTGTATCTTGCTATGGATCCCTTCAAAGCTCAGGATAAGGAGGTAACAAGCATTCAGGATCCTGGTCATGATCCTGAGAAGGATACTGAATCCTGGATGGCTCCAATCATAGGATATCTCAAGGAAGGACGCATCCCTAGAGACGAAAATCCTAAGGAATTTAGGATAAAGGTATCGCGATTCACCATTATAAATAATGTTTTGTACAAGAAATCTCTTCCAGGACCATACCTGAGGTGCTTGGAGGATCCTGAAACTAAGAAAGTGCTTCAGGATATACATGAAGGGGATTGTGGTAACCACACTGGGGGCAGGTCATTATTCTCAAAAGTATTAAGAACAGGATACTATTGGCCGACAATGAAGAAAGATGCTACAGAATATGCTCGAAGATGTGATGCATGTCAAAGGCACAGTAACATACTACATCAACCAGCTGAACCACTATATCCTATAGCTTCCCCTTGGCCATGCATGAAATGGTGGATGGACATAGTAGGGAAATTACCAAAAGCTCCAGGAGGAAAAGTCTTTATGCTGGCAATGATTGATTATTTCTCTAAGTGGGTTAAAGCTGAGGCATTTGTTCAAGTTAGAGACCAAGAAGTAGTATCCTTCATAAAGAGGAATATCCTGACCAGATTTGGAGTACCAGCTGAAATCATTTGTGACAATGGATCCCAGTTTATAAGCAAAAGGACTACTGACTTTTGCAAGAGTTGGGGAATCAAAATGATCACGTCTACTCCGGTACATCCTCAAGCAAATGGACAAGCTGAATCCTCAAACAAGATAATTGTCAACAACTTGAAGAAGAGACTAGGAGATAAGAAAGGAAGATGGGCAGAAGAACTACGCTTTGTTTTGTGGGATGATAGAACAACAATAAAAAATGCAACTGGCCAAACTCCATTCTCCTTAGTATTTGGGGCAGAAGTAGTGATCCCAACAGAAATGGTGATACCTACGGCAAGATCTATCCTCCGGGATCCTGAGCAGAATCCTGAAGCTATGTTCCAAGAATTAGACACCGTGGATGAGACAAGAGATGCATCAAAGCTAAGCATGGCAGCATATCAACAGAGGATATCCAAAGCATACAACAAGAATATAAGTACTAGGAGGTTTCAAGTTGGGGATCGGGTGTTAAGAAAAGCTTTTCAGAATACTACTAATCCTGCCGATGGAAAATTAGCTCCAAAATGGGAAGGACCATATGCGGTTGAATCGGAATCAGGAAAAGGAGCATACCGACTCAGGAGTATGGAAGGGGATATCCTACCAAGATCATGGAATGCTGTGCACTTAAAGCTATATTTCAAGTAAGAATAGAATTTAATTTCTATCCCAGAATGGTATGTATTCTACCTCTTTTAAATATGTTTGAATTTGTTTGTTATCTTGAACCCAATACTGACTTAAGCATCGGAGGGGTGTTAGCCAAGCTAACACCCACCTTAGTTTAAAGATTGTTTTGTAGAATATGCCTCAGGATATAGCTCCAGGATACACGCTCAGGATATCTCGAAGGATTAGAGGATTGGCCCCCTCTCTCACGGTTAAGGGATCCTGATCCCTTCAAAGGTTTAAAGGTATTCACCTTTCTTACGAATTGGGTTTAAACACTGCGCCTGGAGCGCAAGTTATCTAAGGATAGTTCAAGGTAGCGGGACCAGTTCATGTAAAAGTGGCTGACAATTTCGTTACTATTGACTATATCCTGGATCCTAAAGGTATATGAGGATTGATCACCCTCTCTCGCGAAAGGGTATTTTCATACTCTCTAAGGTTTAAAGGTTTTCACCTTTCTAAGTCTTGGAGTTTGTACACTCTCGCCTGTAGCGCATGAAAATAAGGGTTTATCCCCAGGATATTGTTAGGGGAGGATTTTCTAACAATTAGTGATCCTTACTTGTTATCCTAATTAATGATCCTTACTTCTATGACAGATAGTGATCCTCAGAAGAGCATTAGGATAAGGATCATGGATCACCTTAAGGATCCTCATACTTGTTAGGGGAGGATTTTCTAACAATTAGTGATTCTTACACGTTATCCTAATTAATGATCATTTCTTCTGTGACAGATAGTGATCCTCAGAAGAGCTTCAGGATCAGGATCATGGATCACTTTAAGGATCCTCGTACTGACGATTGTTTATCTGTGTTTTGTGTTACTTTGCAGGAGTAACAAGCTTGACTTGGTCTTGGCGACATTCTTGGAGAATATTCCCAGACTATCCCGCACGTGCTTGACCAAAAATAGACGTTGTGGAGAACGTGGAGGCATGGCACGAAAGTCGGACAATTTGTTAGCTAGTTATTTTCTCATTTTAAAGGGGTATCGAGCTAGTAGAAAAACACTTAGTCATTTTCTGAGTTACACACACACTCGTACAAACGCTCATACCAGCTCTTGTTCAAACACTTAGCAATTTTATACACTTTCTACACACTACATTCTAGTGATCCTTGTACCTAGCTCGTTACTATCCGAAGTTGTAAACATTTATTCGTTTATTTGAGCTTGGTGATCGGTAGTTTCCATCACCCGGGGTTTTTTGTGCCGGAGATCAACTCTTGATCAAGGGCTTTTTCCCCGTATAAATCCTTGTGTTATTTGTGCGATTTACATTGAAGTGATCCTTGTCATTGTTATACATTTCAAGCATTATACCCTGTAACAGAGAGTTTGGTTGCAATATCCTCAACAGATTTTTTGACCAAAACAATACTAACGATTGTTTGTTTGTGTTTCGTATTATTTCGCAGGAGTAATAAGCTTGACTTGGTCTTGGCAACGTTACTATGGAATATTCCACGAGTATTTCGCACACGTTTGACTGGAAAAGGACGCTGTGGAGAACGTGGGAGCTTGGCACAAAAGTCGGATAGTTTGTTATTGTAGTTAACTTCTATTTTTAAAGGGGTGACGAGCTAGAATTAGAACACTTAGCCATTTTCAGCTACACACACTCTCGTACAATTGCACTCTTGAAGCTCTCGACGAACATTTATTAGTTTTCATTCATTTTTACACATTTCACCGTAGTGATCCTTGTACCTAGCTCGTTACTATCCGAAGTTGTAAACATTTATTGATTTATTTGAGCTTGGTGATCGGTTCATATTTCCAGCCAGCGGGACCCTATCCTCAGCATATGGGATCCCTCACGAGCTCAGGAGGATATTCAGGAATGCACCAGGTTCAAGGATCCTCCTTCGTTCCAGGATCATCCCAGGTTCAAGGATCCTCCTTCGTTCCAGGATCATCCCAGGTTCAAGGATCCTCCTTCGTTCCAGGATCATCCCAGGTTCAAGGATCCTCCTTCGTTCCAGGATCATCCCAGGTTCAAGGATCCTCCTTTGTACCAGGATCATCCCAGGTTCAAGGATCCTCCCTTGTTCCAGGATCGTCCCAATTTCAGGGATCCTTCCAGATGCCAGGATCCTTGAGGAGTTTGCAAACAGGAAGTTTGGATGTCCATCAGGGAGATTTTATTCCAATGCAGACCAATGCCTCTACTGGTCCCTCGATCATTCCAGAGCCTCAACAATATGGATTAACATCCATTCTTCCTAACTTGAATCCAATGGGAGGTAACACTTTTAATAATTCTCATACTACTAACCATGGTCTTATGCAGGATCCAGGTATCAATCATGCCATGGCCAGAGAATTGCAAAAGCTAAAGGATATGATATCAAGTGTTCCGGGAGTAGTCAAACCTATCCCAGAGATTGCAGATGGGAGCCACAAGATATCTCGTTTTGCACCACCAATCTGTGATGCTGAGATACCCAAGAGGTTCCATGTGCCTACAATGAAACTGTATGATGGTTCGACGGATCCTGAAGAACACATAGCACAATACAGGGAGAGGATGGAGATCAATCCAATCCCAGAAAGGTTAAAGGAAGCATGCCTGTGCAAAGGATTCGGATCCACTCTTACTGGATCAGCTCTCAAATGGCTGCTAAGTCTTCCCCCCTACTCTATTACCTCATTTGCTAATCTAGTTAATCTATTTAATAATCAGTTTTCTTGTAGTAGGAAATTTGAACGATTAACTAGTGATCTATATAGGACAACCCAGGGTCATAATGAATCATTAAGGGATTACATTACCAAATTCAGTAAAGAATCCTTAGACATTCCCAACTTAGATATAGCCACGGCTGTTGAGGCCTTTAAAATGGGATTGCTTAGGGATTCGTCTTTCTATGATGATCTTGTTATGACACCATGCAGGAACTTAGATGAGGTAAGAACCCGAGCACTTAGGTTCATTCGACTAGAAGATGACAAGAGGATCCAGGAGAGGTTAGCAGGATCCTCAAAGCAGGATAAGCAAGGATCCTCATTCAGGAACAACAAGTTCAGATCCTACAACAGATCTGATAACCAGAACGTGCATTCTATTGATCAAGAAGAGGATGATGAGGATTATCCTCCAATTTCTGAATATTGTTTTAGTGTTGATAACAATGAACTAATCCTTGCGATGCAGAGTCTAGGTGATAAAGCTAGATGGCCCAGGAAAAATGATAGGCCAGCTACAACTAAGGATAAATCAAAGTGGTGTGCATACCATGAAGATTTTGGGCACCTCACAGAAGAATGCATTGCACTAAGAAAGGAAATTGGATACTTGTTGAGCAAGGGGCATCTAAAAGAATTGTTGGGAAGAAAAAAGTCAAGGACTCAGGATCCTGAAAGGATCCCTGAGAAGGCTCCAGCCCCTCCAGCAGATGCACAAGTGATAAACTTTATTTCTGGAGGGTCAGACATTTGCGGCACATCCTTCTCAGCAGCTAAAAGGCATGCAAAGGAAACTAAAATGGATAATGGAGAAAGACCTGTTCGAACATCAAGTGTCTCCGAAGGAAAAGTCATAACCTTCGACGAGGATGATCGAGTTGATATCCAGGATCCTCATCACGATGGTTTAGTTATTACTCTTTTCATTTCTAACCATTTTGTCCGCAGGATCCTTATAGACGGAGGAAGCTCAGTGAACATTATCCAGCTTGATGTTCTGAAGAAGATGGGAATCCCTGAATCAGATATCATACCAAGATCCTCCGTGCTTGTGGGATTTAGTGGCGAAACTAAGAACACCCTGGGGGACATTAAACTCCCAATATATATTGAAGGCTTACACTCTTATCAAAAATTTTGTGTGATTGACTGTTTATCTTGTTGTAATGTTATCCTTGGCAGGCCCTGGATACACGATATGAAAGCAGTCCCATCTACATACCATCAATGTGTGAAGCTCCCTTGTCCTTGGGGAATAATGAAGATTGATAGTGATCAGCAGGAGGCTAAGAATTGCTACACTTCATCGATGAAACCAGCCTCGAAGTCAAGGGAGCAATAGCAATCAAGGTATCCTCCAAGGGATGTCTTGGAGGCAAGAGAGCAGGATGTGGTAGAAATCCTCGTGGATCCTGATGATCCTGAATCTAAAATCTATATCGGATCAGGGATCCTTGGCGAAATGAAAGAAGACCTCGTATCCTTCCTCAAAAGGAGAAAGACTACCTTTGCATGGAAACACGAAGACATGACTGGTATATCCAAAGATGTAATCACTCACAAACTCGGGATTGACAGATCCTTCAAACCAATCCATCAAAGGAGAAGAAAGTTTGCACCAGAGAGGAATGCCATTATCCAGGAAGAGGTAGAGAAATTGCTCCGGGCAGGTATGATCAGAGAGGTCAAGTATCCAAGATGGTTGGCCAATGTGGTTGTTGTTCAAAAGAAAAACGGAAAGTGGAGGGTATGTGTCGATTTTACCGATTTAAATAAGGCATGTCCCAAGGATCCTTTCCCATTACCCCACATTGACTCCATGGTGGATGCAACTGCGGGTCATGAACTGTTAACTTTTATGGATGCTTCATCTGGATTCCAACAAATCCAAATGGAACCATCCGATCAAGAGGATACAGCCTTCATGACTCCAACTGGTATATACTGCTATATTGCTATGCCCTTCGGACTAAGAAATGCAGGTGCAACATATCAAAGGTTGGTGAATATGATGTTCAAGGACCTGATTGGACAAACTATGGAGGTTTACATAGATGATATGGTGGTAAAATCCTTAAAAGCTGAGGATCACCTAAGAGACTTGGAGGAAGCATTCAATATCCTTGATAAATATAATATGAAGCTTAATCCTTCAAAATGTCACTTTGGTGTTAAAGCAGGTAAATTCTTAGGATATATGGTGACAAAGAGAGGCATTGAAGCTAGCCCGGAACAAATCAAAGCAATAGTGAACATCAAATCTCCGGCCAATGCTAAGGATGTTCAAAGGCTAACAGGCAGGATAGCAGCCTTGAACAGATTTATATCCAAATCCTCCGAGAAGTGTAAAGAATTCTATGATATCCTAAGGAAGAACAAGAAATTTGAGTGGACGGAGAAGCATGAAAATGCTTTAAGAGCCCTCAAAGATTACCTATCCTCGGCCCCGGCTTTGATGAAACCAGAAAAAGGCGATGTGCTATCCTTGTATCTGGCAGTATCCTCAAAAGCAGTAAGTGCGGTCCTTGTTAAGGATCATCAAGGTACACAACATCCTATCTATTATGTAAGTAAAAGTTTACTTGATGCCGAATCCAGGTACTCACACCTTGAAAAGCTTATTCTTGCATTAATTATGGCATCTACTAAGTTAAGACATTATTTTGAAACTCATGTTATCATTGTTAAAACTAATTTTCCAATTAAGAATGTCCTCAGGAAACCAGAGATGTCAGGAAGGTAAGTGCATATGATATAAGATATGAGCCTAGGACAGCCATCAAATCCCAAGCATTAGTTGACTTTGTGGCTGATTTCAGTAGTGATTTACAAGAAGAAGCTGGGTTGGAAGTCCAGCAGCTAGAAGAGACCAAGGATCCTTGGATACTCTATACTGATGGATCCTCAAATGTCAAAGGCACAGGGCTTGGAATACTACTAAAATCGCCACAGGGGGACATAATACCCCACTCTATAACTTGTGAGTTCCAAACCACTAACAATGAGGCTGAATATGAAGCCTTAATTGTTGGTTTGCAAATTGCTAAGCATATGGGAATCAGGTATCTTGAGTTACATGTAGATTCTTTGTTAATTACAAACCACTTTAATGGATCCTATGCTGTTAAAGGTGAAAAGCTAACCAAATATTTGGAGATAGTCAAAAGTTTGGCACTCTCTTTTGTTTCCTTTAGTTTGACGCAGGTACCAAGGGAAGAAAATACAGAGGTTGATGCATTGGCTAACTTAGGATCATCCTTGAAGATCCCGGAGGATATCAAGATCCCTATTATCTATATCCTGACCCCGGCTATCGAGGATCATGTGGCTATGGAGATAGGAAATGATTCTGCAATTATTTCTAGTGAGGATACTCAATCCCATTCAGGATCAGGATCATGGACCTCACCAATTATAAGATACTTACAACATGGAGAGATTCCTACAGGAGAAAACCCTAGGGCTTTCAAATCTAAGGTATCTCAATTTACAATTTTAAATAATATGTGTTTTGGTCAAAAAATCTGTTGAGGATATTGCAACCAAACTCTATGTTACGGGGTATGATGCTAACAATGTAGAACAATAACAAGGATCACTTCAATGTAAATTGCTGAAATGACACAAGGATTTATATGGGGAAAAAGCCCTTGATCAAGAGTTGATCTCCGGCACAAAAAACCCCGGGTGATGGAAACTACCGATCACCAAGCTCAAATAAATGAATAAATGTTTACAACTTCGGATAGTAACGAGCTAGGTACAAGGATCACTATCGTGAAATGTGTAAATGTGAGTGAAAACGAATGTATGTTCGTCGAGAGCTTCAAGTGTGCGAGTATATGAGTGTGTGTAGCTGTCAAAATGACTAAGTGTTTTTCTACTAGCTCGTTACCCCTTTTAAAATAGAAATTTAACTACCAAAGTAACTATCCGACTTTTGTGCCAAGCCCCCACGTTCTCCGTAACGTCCATTTTTGGCCAAGCACGTGCAGAATAGTTTGGGAATATTCTCCAGGAATGTCGCCAAGACTTGGTCAAGCTGGTTATACCTGCGAGATAGTACAAAACATAAGTAAACAATCGTCAGTACGAGGATCCTTAAAGTGATCCATGATCCTGATCCTGAAGCTCTTCTGAGGATCACCACTTGTCACAGAAGTAAGGATCACTAATTAGGATAACGAATAAGGATCACTAATTGTTAGAAAATCCTCCCCTAACAATTGCCCCCAAAATATAAGGAGTAATTTGTAAAATTAGCGAGTTATGTTTTCTTGATCTTATCCGCAACTAACTAGCGGATATATAGCCGTTGATATCGAACTAGCCGTTGCAATCATGACGTCACAGAAGTGACAATCCTGTAGAATCATAATTATAAATAGAGATATAGATAGGATCAAATGCATTTAAATTTTCAGAGAGACTTCCTTTATAATCTGCATTCCGAAGACGATCAGGTATTCTCTCTCTATATCTTCTTCCCTCTCTTGCTCTGTTTTCGTCTCTTTCCATCAAAGATGTTGCTCCGAAATTCCCCAGCCAAGGATCACCCAAAGAACAGTCCTCCAAAAAGCCAGGGGATCATTGAAGACTCCATTAAAGAACGCTGCTGCTTCAATGATGCTCAGATAGATAGGATCCGCCACTGCTTCCCGGCGAACACCGAATTTAGGCCTTTTGACCCCAATGCCCTGAGCGATCATATCTCCGATAAGTGGGTTGCTTTCCCCGTCACTCCTTTCACCATAGGCTATACATATCCTTTTCCAGCCTTCACCCAATCTTTCTTTTCCCTAACCGGCATCTCTTATATCCAAGCCATGCCGATGATTTGGAGGGTTTTGTACACCCTTGAAAGGATCATCGATCAGGAGGGAATAGATCTAGGAATGGCAGAGCTGGGAGAGCTGTATGATCTTACCACCTTTGGCTCTCATCGTTATTTGTTTAAACGTAAACCCGGTGAGGAACACCCGATCTTCAAAGCCACCAAGAATGATGCTAATTGGAAACGGCGTTTCTTTTTTATCAAGAGAGATTCCATCGAGGATGGAAAGGATCTACCTAAAAAATGGGCTACCCATGGTAGGGTGGAGGATCCTGAGAAGGATCACCAGGAACTTTCTTTTGATGTAAGGATAACTTATATTTTTGCTTTCTTTTTATGCAGCTATCACCGTCTCACACCTCAAACTGTCCCCTGCTGCTAAGGAAAGGCTCCTTGCTTTCAAGAAACTTGATCCTGAGACAAGAACTTTCAAGACAACAACCCAAGATTCACAGGAGGTATCCTCAGGCTCTGTCACAATGTCAAGTAAGTATCCTTGTTTAAAATTTAAATAAATAGTGAAATATGAATTAAGAAAAGATACTTATCTTGTTTTGGTTGTGTAGGTGCTGGAAAATCCACCAAGTCCGCTTCCAAGTTTAATGTTGCTGATCTCACCACTGTCAGATCCTCCAAGAGAAAAGCTCCTACCAGTCCGACAGCTTCGGTCCCCAAGGCACCCCTCAAAGGGAAGGCAATTAAGAAGAGAAAAGCCTCTGAAGCTGGGGATCTGCAGGGTCTGCCTCTGATCCGTCATCAATTCCTTGAGTACTTTAATGAGGTGAGGATCACTGTCTTTGCTCGTATATCCTGTTGACATATCCTGCTGGTATATCCTGCTGATTACTTGATCCTGACCTTATCCTTTTTACAGAAATTCGCTGAGATTGAGGACTATGTGGGCCACGTTGAGGATCAGGATAGGAAGATTGCCGATCTCCAGCAGGTTGCGGTGTTAAAGGATCTCACAATTGCTGATCTTCAGAAGGAAGTCCGGGATACCAAACAGCAGATGGCCAAGGTGCTGGTTAATGTTGACTATGAGAAGAGTGAGATCACCGAAGATGCCAAAGTCTCTGCCGCCATTACAATGTACAAGACCAAGCTTCAAATGGCCTTGGAAGCTCAGGATCCTGCTTTTGACAAGAGCACCTGGGATATTGAAGGTTGGAAGGCAAGGCTGGCTGAACTGGACGATGAAGAGGCTGAGGAGGTTGAAGAGATCCTGACAATTGAAGCTGGAGGCAAAGGTGAAGGTGGTGAAACAAGTGGAGCTGGAGGTGACAATGCAGCGAAGGTTTAGGCTGCATGATTGGGCGATGAAGGACATTTCTAGACGTAGCCGGAGCCCAATTTTTTAAATCTGGTGGTAGTTTTTTTTTTGTGGTTATGATGTTTAAAACAATGATGGTCTGTACTGAACAATAGGTTTTAGGATTAAGGATCATGTATGATCCTTTGGACAATAGGCAGGATTGCAGTTGGTGGAGGGATCCTCTGTTTGGGGGATGAAGCCATTGTGATCCTGCCGCCTTTATATTCCTGCACTACTTTTGAACTTATTATCATGGACACCCTTTACCTACCCCAGCGGACGGGCCACGTTTTGCTGGTAGATGCTCGGGTAGGTAATTTTGACAACCTTTTAAGGGTTAGTCTTTTGTTAATAAATAAAATCTTAACCTTTTGTCGCTTATCTTGTGTTGTTATCCTTATTTTTCTTTGATTTTCCTTTGTTTTGATACACACTTATTGAATAAACAATTTTGAACAAGCCAGACTGAAAATGTTTAGGATATGATCAATGATCAGATATCCTTTAGTTAAAGAGTTTTACAAAGCGATATGTTTTAAGGATCACAAGTCTACTTCTCAAACTTTAAGGGTTATTCAAATAAATAATGAATAGAATAAAAGATAGTTAAGGATCATACCTGAGGGTCCAAGTTAGGATCCTAACCATAATAAGGATAACTGTAAAATAAACCTTAGAATAAAGTAAGGATCAAGGATCCCTAGTTGCCTATCTTCAAGAACCTGAAATAGAGCATTACTTGGGACTAAGCCAATATAAGAAAAGAGTTAGCAACTGGGGACAAGCCCAAGGATAACTGGGGACAAGCCCAAGGATAACTGGGGACAAGCCCAAGGATCGTATGTAAACTGGAGTATGGCCCTAACTAGCGACTATCCAAACTTGAGCGACATGAAAATGCCGAAACCTTAGCTAACGTGAAAACGTTAGAAACCTTAGCTAACGTGAAAACGTTAGAAACCTTAGGAACGGATGTATGGTACGTCTACCATTATACGTAGGATCCTAAGCATAGCCAGTACAATGGAATTATCAGCCCCTAAAACGAGTACTGGTCCCAATGCCTTGAACTATACCAGGATCATCGTGCGCTACAGGCGGAACTGGGGTCAAGCCCAAATAACTGGGGCTATACCCAAGGAACGGATTGCTTCAGCGGATAACCAATGTTATGCTAAGGATACCTGAACTTTCAAAACTTAAAATCACGTGAGAGATCGATAAAGGATACATGATCCTTATCCTTATATGAGAAAATAAAGAAATGAAATAGTTCAAGTTTAGGATATTACCTAAGTAAGGATCACTGATACTTTGAGGATCCTTAAAGGATATCCCTATCGTGAGGATCATCTATGCCATGAGGATCCTACTCACATGAAATATTTCTTCAAGTGGACAGCATTCCAAGCTCTTGGTAGCAAATCACCTTCCATGGTTAGCAATCTATATGCCCCCTTTCCTGCTTCAGCTTCAATCAAATAAGGACCTTCCCATTTTGGAGCCAATTTTCCATCAGCAGGATTGGTGGTATTTTGGAATGCTTTCCTTAATACCATATCTCCGACTTGAAACCTCCTGATCCTGACATTTTTGTTGTAAGCACCAGCCATTCTTTGCTGATAACTGGCCATCCTTATCCTAGCCATATCCCTGATTTCTTCAATAGTATCCAGGTCTTGAGCCAAGTTCTCATCATTCTCCTCAGGATCACGGGTACCTGTTCTTGCAGTTGGAACCACCATTTCTGTTGGGATCACTGATTCTGCCCCAAATACCAAAGAGAATGGCGTTTGACCAGTAGCATTCTTGGGGGTTGTCCTATCAGCCCAAAGCACATAGGGTAGTTCTTCTGCCCATTTCCCTTTCTTGGATCCAAGCTTTTTCTTCAAATTGTTGATGATGATCTTGTTGGATGATTCTGCCTGACCATTAGCTTGTGGGTGGACTGGTGTTGATGTTATCATCTTAATCCCCCAGCTGTCACAAAAGTTAGTGGTTCTGCCCCCAATAAATTGGGAACCATTATCACATATAATCTCAGAAGGAATTCCAAATCTAGTTATAATATTTCTTTTAATGAAGGATATAACTTCCTTTTCTCTGACTTGGGCAAAAGCTTCAGCCTCTATCCACTTGGAGAAGTAATCAGTCATAGCTAGCATGAATACTTTTCCACCAGGTGCCTTAGGGAGCTTACCAACTATATCCATCCCCCATCTCATAAATGGCCAAGAGGAGGATATAGGATGCAATAATTCAGCTGGTTGATGAAGGATATTGCTGTGTCTCTGACAAGGATCACATCTCTTAGCATACTCCACAGCATCTCTCTTCATGGTTGGCCAGTAGTATCCTGTCCTCAGGATCCTTGAGAATAATGCCCTGCCCCCAGTGTGGTTTCCACAATCCCCTTCGTGGAAGTCTTTCAAAACTTCTTGGATTTCAGGATCCTCAATGCATCTCAAGTATGGTCCTGCAAGAGATCGTCTATACAACATATTATTTAAAATTGTGAATTGAGATACCTTAGATTTGAAAGCCCTAGGGTTTTCTCCTGTAGGAATCTCTCCATGTTGTAAGTATCTCATAATTGGTGAAATCCATGATCCTGATCCTGAATGGGATTGAGTATCCTCACAGGGGATAATTGCAGAATCATTTCCTATCTCCATAGCCTCGTGATCCTCGATAGCCGGGGTCAGGATATGGATAATAGGGATCTTGATATCCTCCGGGATCTTCAAGGATGATCCTAAGTTAGCCAATGCATCAGCCTCTGTATTTTCTTCCCTTGGTACCTGTGTCAAACTAAAGGAAACAAAAGAGAGTGCCAAATTCTTGACTATCTCTAAATATTTGGTTAGCTTTTCACCTTTAACAGTGTAGGATCTATTAAAGTGGTTTGTAATTAACAAAGAATCTACATGTACCTCAAGATACCTGATCCCCATATGCTTTGCAATTTGCAAACCAGCAATTAAGGCTTCATATTCAGCCTCATTGTTAGTGGTTTGGAACTCACAAGCTATAGAGTGGGGTATTATGTCCCCCTGTGGCGATTTTAGTAGTATTCCAAGCCCTGTGCCTTTGACATTTGAGGATCCATCAGTATAGAGTATCCAAGGATCCTTGGTCTCTTCTAGCTGCTGGACTTCTAACTCAGCTTCTTCTTGTAAATCACTACTGAAATCAGCCACAAAGTCAGCTAATGCTTGGGATTTGATAGCTGTCCTAGGCTCATATCTTATATCATATGCACTTAGCTTCACTGCCCACTTAGCCATCCTTCCTGACATCTCTGGTTTCCTGAGGACACTCTTAATTGGAAAATTAGTTTTAACAATGATAACATGAGTTTCAAAATAATGTCTTAACTTAGTAGATGCCATAATTAGTGCAAGGATAAGTTTTTCAAGGTGTTAATACCTGGATTCGGCATCAAGTAAACTTTTACTTACATAATAGACAGGATGTTGTATACCTTCATGATCCTTAACAAGGACCGCACTTACTGCTTTTGAGGATACTGCAAGATACAAGGATAGCACATCGCCTTTTTCTGGCTTCATTAAGGCTGGGGCTGAGGATAGGTATTCCTTGAGGGCTCTTAAAGCATTTTCATGCTTCCCAGTCCACTCAAACTTCTTGTTCTTCCTTAGGATATCATAGAATTCTTTGCATTTCTCTGAGGATTTGGATATAAATCTGTTCAAAGCTGCTATCCTGCCTGTTAGCCTTTGAACATCCTTAGCATTGGCCGGGGATTTGATATTCACTAAGGCTCTGATTTGTTCCGGGCTAGCTTCAATGCCTCTCTTGGTCACCATGTATCCTAAGAATTTACCTGCTTTAACACCAAAGTGACATTTTGAAGGATTAAGTTTCATGTTATATTTGTCAAGGATATCGAATGCTTCCTCCAAGTCTCTTAAGTGATCCTCAGCTTTCAAGGATTTTACCACCATATCATCTATGTAAACCTCCATAGTTTGTCCAATCTGATCCTTGAACATCATATTCACCAGCCTTTGATATGTTGCACCTGCATTTCTTAGTCCGAACGGCATAGCAATATAGCAGTATATACCAGTTGGAGTCATGAAGGCTGTATCCTCTTGGTCAGATGGTTCCATTTGGATTTGTTGGAATCCAGATGAAGCATCCATAAAAGTTAACAGTTCATGACCCGCAGTTGCATCCACCATGGAGTCAATGTGGGGTAATGGGAAAGGATCCTTGGGACATGCCTTATTTAAATCGGTAAAATCGACACATACCCTCCACTTTCCGTTTTTCTTTTGAACAACAACCACATTGGCCAACCATCTTGGATACTTGACCTCTCTAATCATACCTCCCCAGAGCAATTTCTCTACCTCCTCCTGGATAATGGCATTCCTTTCCGGTGCAAACTTTCTTCTCCTTTGATGGATTGGTTTGAAGGATCTGTCTATCCCGAGTTTGTGAGTGATTACATCTTTGGATATACCAGTCATGTCTTCATGTTTCCATGCAAAGGTAGTCTTTCTCCTTTTGAGGAAGGATATGAGGTCTTCTTTCATTTCGCCAAGGATCCCTGATCCGATATAGATTTTGGATTCCGGATCATCAGGATCCATGAGGATTTCTATCACATCCTGCTCTCTTGCCTCCAAGACATCCCTTGGAGGATACTTTGATTGCTATTGCTCCCTTGACTTCGAGGCTGGTTTCATCGATGAAGTGTAGCAGTTCTTAGCCTCCTGCTGAACACTATCAATCTTCACTATTCCCCAAGGACTAGGGAGCTTCACACATTGATGGTAGGTAGATGGGACTGCTTTCATATCGTGTATCCAAGGCCTGCCAAGGATAACATTACAACAAGATAAACAGTCAATAACACAAAATTTTTTATAAGAGTGTAGGCCTTCGATGTATATTGGGAGTTTAATGTCCCCCAGGGTATTCTTAGTTTCGCCACTAAATCCCACGAGCACGGAGGATCTTGGTATGATATCCGATTCAGGGATTCCCATCTTCTTCAGAACATCAAGCTGGATAATGTTCACTGAGCTTCCTCCGTCTATAAGCTTCCTGCGGACAAAATGGTTAGAAATGAAAAGAGTAATAACTAAACCATCGTGATGAGGATCCTGGATATCAACTCGATCATCCTCATCGAAGGTTATGACTTTTCCTTCAGAGACACTTGATGTTCGAACAGGTCTTTCTCCATTATCCATTTTAGTTTCCTTTGCATGCCTTTTAGCTGTTGAAAAAGATGTGCCACAAATGTCTGATCCTCCAGAAATAAAGTTTATCACTTGTGCATCTGCTGGAGGGGCTGGAGCCTTCTCAAGGATCCTTTCAGGATCCTGAGTTCTCGACTTTTTTCTTCCCAACAATTCCTTTAGGTGCCCTTTGCTCAACAAGTATCCAATTTCCTTTCTTAGTGCGATGCATTCTTCTGTGAGGTGCCCAAAATCTTCATGGTATGCACACCACTTTGATTTATCCTTAGTTGCAGCTGGCCTATCATTTTTTCTGGGCCATCTAGCTTTATCACCTAGACTATGCATCGCAAGAATTAGTTCATTGTTATCAACACTAAAACAATATTCAGAAATTGGAGGATAGTCCTCATCATCCTCTTCTTGATCAATAGAATGCACGTTCTGGTTATCAGATCTGTTGTAGGATCTGAACTTGTTGTTCCTGAATGAGGATCCTTGCTTATCCTGCTTTGAGAATCCTGCTAACCTCTCCTGGATCCTCTTGTCATCTTCTAGTCGAATGAACCTAAGTGCTCGGGTTCTTACCTCATCTAAGTTCCTGTATGGTGTCATAACAAGATCATCATAGAAAGACGAATCCCTAAGCAATCCCATTTTAAAGGCCTCAACAGCCGTGGCTATATCTAAGTTGGGAATGTCTAAGAATTCTTTACTGAATTTGGTAATGTAATCCCTTAATGATTCATTATGACCCTGGGTTATCCTATATAGATCACTAGTTAATCGTTCAAATTTCCTACTACAAGAAAACTGATTATTAAACAAGTTAACTAGGTTAGCAAATGAGGTAATAGAATAGGGAGGAAGACTTAGCAGCCATTTGAGAGCTGATCCAGTAAGGGTGGATCCGAATCCCTTGCACAGGCATGCCTCCTTTAACCTTTCTGGAATTGGATTAATCTCCATCCTCTCCCTGTATTGTGCTATGTGTTCTTCAGGATCCGTCGAACCATCGTACAGCTTCATTGTTGGCACATGGAACCTCTTGGGTATCTCTGCATCGCAGATTGGTGGTACAAAACGAGATATCTTGTGGCTCCCATCTGCAATCTCTGGGATAGGTTTGACCACTCCTGGAACACTTGATATCATATCCTTTAACTTTTGCAATTATCTGGCCATGGCATGATTGATACCTGGATCCTGCATAAGACCATGGTTAGTAGTATAAGAATTATTAAAAGTGTTACCTCCCATTGGATTCAGATTAGGAAGATTGGATGTTAGTCCATATTGTTGAGGCTCTGGAATGATCGAGGGACCAGTAGAAGCATTGGTCTGCATTGGAATAAAATCTCCCTGATGGACATCTGAACTTCCTGTTTGCAAACTCCTCAAGGATCCTGGCATCTGGAAAGATCCCTGAAATTGGGACGATCCTGGAACAAAGGAGGATCCTTGAACCTGGGATGATCCTGGAACAAAGGAGGATCCTTGAACCTGGGATGATCCTGGAACAAAGGAGGATCCTTGAACCTGGGATGATCCTGGAGCAAAGGAGGATCCTTGAACCTGGGATGATCCTGGAACAAAGGAGGATCCTTGAACCTGGGATGATCCTGGAGCAAAGGAGGATCCTTGAACCTGGGATGATCCTGGAGCAAAGGAAGATCCTTGAACCTGCTGCATTCCTGAATATCCTCCTGAATTCGTGAGGGATCCCATATGCTGAGGATAGGATCCCACTGGCTGGAAATATGAACCTGATGCCTGGGTCACTGTTGTTGTTCCGTAGTGCACTCCTTTCGGTCCACCCACATATTGAACGTCTGGAGCCACTGATGGCTGAGAAGTAATCACCGGAGTATCAAAATTCAAGGATTTTGGCACCAGTGGGGAATGATCCTCTGCCGTTGTCTTTTGTTTCTTGAGATCTCCGATTTCTTTGAGAATCCTCTCATTGGTCTTATCCTGTTGCCGTATCTGATCCTTCATCTGTAAAATCAAAGTAAACATGCCACTAGTAGTGGGAGTGTAAGAAGCAGAAGAAGTTGGAGGTTTTGAGAAAATGGGAGTTGGTTTCTTCGCAGCATTCTCAGCATTCTTCTGGGATCCAGAAGGTGGTGGAGGCAAAGGGGGAACGCCTTGTGAAGAAGTGAATGAGGGCATCAAATTTGAAGCATTCTTCGCTGAGGAAGCCATTTGCTTGGTTGTAGTGAACCGAATTGAGCGCAGAAATGCGTATTTTCCTAAGGACAAAGCACCAATGGCCCCACAGTGGGCGCCAAACTGTTTTGGTCAAAAAATCTGTTGAGGATATTGCAACCAAACTCTATGTTACGGGGTATGATGCTAACAATGTAGAACAATAACAAGGATCACTTCAATGTAAATTGCTGCAATGACACAAGGATTTATACGGGGAAAAAGCCCTTGATCAAGAGTTGATCTCCGGCACAAAAAACCCCGGGTGATGGAAACTACCGATCACCAAGCTCAAATAAATGAATAAATGTTTACAACTTCGGATAGTAACGAGCTAGGTACAAGGATCACTATCGTGAAATGTGTAAATGTGAGTGAAAACGAATGTATGTTCGTCGAGAGCTTCAAGTGTGCGAGTATATGAGTGTGTGTAGCTGTCAAAATGACTAAGTGTTTTTCTACTAGCTCGTTACCCCTTTTAAAATAGAAATTTAACTACCAAACTAACTATCCGACTTTTGTGCCAAGCCCCCACGTTCTCCATAACGTCCATTTTTGGCCAAGCACGTGCAGAATAGTTTGGGAATATTCTCCAGGAATGTCGCCAAGACTTGGTCAAGATGGTTATACCTGCGAGATAGTACAAAACATAAGTAAACAATCGTCAGTACGAGGATCCTTAAAGTGATCCATGATCCTGATCCTGAAGCTCTTCTGAGGATCACCACCTATCACAGAAGTAAGGATCACTAATTAGGATAACGAATAAGGATCACTAATTGTTAGAAAATCCTCCCCTAACAATATGTTGTATAGACGATCTCTTGCAGGACCATACTTGAGATGCATTGAGGATCCTGAAATCCAAGAAGTTTTAAAAGACTTCCATGAAGGAGATTGTGGAAACCACACTGGGGGCAGGGCATTATTCTCAAGGATCCTGAGAACAGGATACTACTGGCCAACCATGAAGAGAGATGCTGTGGAGTATGCTAAAAGATGTGATCCTTGTCAGAGACACAGCAATATCCTTCACCAACCAGCTGAATTATTGCATCCTATATCCTCCTCTTGGCCATTTATGAGATAGGGTATGGATATAGTTGGAAAACTCCCTAAGGCACCTGGTGGAAAAGTATTCATGCTAGCTATGACTGATTACTTCTCCAAGTGGATAGAAGCTGAAGCTTTTGCCCAAGTCAGAGAAAAGGAAGTTATATCCTTCCTTAAAAGAAATATTATCACTAGATTTGGAATTCCTTCTGAGATTATATGTGATAATGGTTCCCAATTTATTGGGGGCAGAACCACTAACTTTTGTGACAGCTGGGGGATTAAGATGATAACATCAACACCAGTCCACCCACAAGCTAATGGTCAGGCAGAATCATCCAACAAGATCATCATCAACAATTTGAAGAAGAAGCTTGGATCCAAGAAAGGGAAATGGGCAGAAGAACTACCCTATGTGCTTTGGGCTGATAGAACAACCCCTAAGAATGCTACTGGTCAAACGCCATTTTCTTTGGTATTTGGGGCAGAATCAGTGATCCCAACAGAAATGGTGGTTCCAACTGCAAGAACAAGTACCCGTGATCCTAAGGAAAATGATGAGAACTTGATTCAAGACCTGGATACTATTGAAGAAATCAGGGATCTCGCTAGGATAAGGATGGCCAGTTATCAACAAAGAATGGCTGGTGCTTACAACAAAAATGTCAGGATCAGGAGGTTTCAAGTTGGAAATATGGTATTAAGGAAAGCATTTCAGAATACCACCAATCCTGCTGATGGAAAATTGGCTCCAAAATGGGAAGGCCCTTATTTGATTGAAGCTGAAGCAGGAAAGGGGGCATATAGATTGCTAACCATGGAAGGTGATTTGCTACCAAGAGCTTGGAATGCTGTCCACTTGAAGAAATATTTTATGTGAGCAGGATCCTCATGGCACAGATGATCCTCAGGATAAGGGTATCCTTAAAGGATCCTCAAAGTATCGGTGATCCTTACTTAGGTAATATCCTAAACTTAAACTATTTCATTGCTTTATTTTCTCATATAAGGATAAGGATCATGTATCCTTTATCCATCTCTCACGTGAGTTTAAAGTTTTGAAAGTTCAGGTATCCTTAGCATAACATTGGTTATCCGCTGAAGCAATTCGTTCCTTGGGTTTAACCCCAGTTATTTGGGCCTGACCCCAGTTTCGCCTGTAGCGCATGATGATCCTGGTATAGTTCAAGGCAGTGGGACCAGTACTCGTTTTAGGGGCTGATAATTCCATTGTACTGGCTATGCTTAGGATCCTACGTATAATGGTAGACGTACCATACATCCGTTCCTAAGGTTTCTAACGTTTTCACGTTAGCTAAGGTTTCTAACGTTTTCACGTTAGCTAAGGTTTTGGCATTTTCATGTCACTAAGTTTGGATAGTCGCCAGTTAGGGCCATACTCCAGTTTACATACGATCCTTGGGCTTGTCCCCAGTTATCCTTGGGCTTGTCCCCAGTTATCCTTGGGCTTGTCCCCAGTTATCCTTGGGCTTGTCCCCAGTTATCCTCGGGCTTGCCCCCAGTTGCTAACTCTTTTCTTATGTTGGCTTAGTCCCAAGTTATGCTCTATTTCAGGTTCTTGAAGATAGTCAACTAAGGATCTTTGATCCTTACTTTATTCTAAGGTTTATCTTATAGTTATCCTTATTATGGTTAGGATCCTAACTTGGACCCTCAGGTATGATCCTTAACTATTTTTAATTCTATTCATTATTTATTTAAGTAACCCTTATACTTGACAACTGAACTTGTGATTCTTAAATCGTATCACTTTTTAGAACTTATCGGTTATGGGATATGTGATCCTGATCATATCCTAAGCTTTTTGGATATTTTTCAAGGCTTGATAAGTATAAACAGAATGAACATTACAACAGTTGGAAAGTAAAAAGGATAACAACACAAGATAAGCGACAAAAGGTTAAGTTTTTATTTATTAACAAAAGACTAACCCTTAAAAGGTTGTCAAAATTACCTACCCAAGCTTCTACCAGCAAAACGTGGCCCGTCCGCTGGGGTAGGTAAAGGGTGTCCATGATAATGAGTTTAAAAGTAGTGCAGGAATATAAAGGCGGCAGGATCACAATGGCTTCATCCCGCAAACAGAGGATCCCTCCACCAATTGCAATCCTGCCCATTGTCCAAAGGATCATACATGATCCTTAATCCTAAAACCTATTGTTCAGTACAGACCATCATTGTTTTAAACATCACAACCACAAAAAAAAAACTACCATCAAACTTAAAAAATGGGCTCCGGCTACGTCTAGAAATGTCCTTCATCGCCCAATCAAGCAGCCTAAATCTTTGCTGCATCACCACCTCCGGCTCCACTTGCTTCACCAGCTTCACCCTTGCTTCCAGCCTCAATTGTCAGGATCTCTTCAGCCTCCTCTTCATCACCCAATTCAGCCAGCCTTGCCTTCCATTCTTCAATTTCCCAGCTGCTTTTGTCGAAGGCAGGATCCTGAGCTTCCAAGGCCATTTGCAGCTTGGTTTTGTACATTGCTATGGCGGCAGAGACTTTGGCATCATCTGTGATCTCCTGCCTTTCATAGTCAAAATTAACCAGCACCTTGGCCATCTCCTGTTTGGTATCCTGGAGTTCCTTCCGAAGATCAGCAAGTGCAAGATCCTTGAGCACGGCAACCTGCTGGAGATCGGCAATCTTCTTATCCTGATCTTCAACATGGCCAACATAATCCTCGATCTCAGCGAATTTCTGCAAAAAGGATAAAGGATAAGGTCAGGATTAAGTGATCCTCAAATCAGCAGGATATGTCAACAGGATATATGAGCAGAGACAATGATCCTTACCTCATTGAAGTACTCGAGGAATTGGTGGCGGATTAGAGGCAGACCCTGCAAATCCTCAGCCTCAGAGGCCTTTCTCCTCTTGATTCCCTTTCCTTTGAGGGGTGCCTTGGGGATTGAGGCTGTCGGGCTGGCAGGAACCTTTCTTTTGGAGGATTTGACGGTTGTGAGATCGGTGACACTGAACCTTGAAGCAGCTTTGGCAGATTTTCCAGCACCTACACAACCAAAACAAGATAAGTATCTTTCCTTATTTTACATTTCACTATTTATTCAAATTTTAAACAAGGATACTTACTTGACATTGTGACAGAGCCTGAGGATACCTCCTGAGAGTCTTGGGTTGTTGTCTTGAAAGTTCTAGTTTCAGGATCGAGTTTCCAGAAAGCAGCAAGCCTTTCCCTGGTTGCGGATGTTGTGATGAGATGCGAAACAGAGATAGCTGCATGACACAAGACAAAAGGGGTTAGTGATCCTATCACATGAAGGAGACTACCTGGTGATCCTTCTCATGATCCTCCGGCCTACCATTGGTGGACCATGTTTTTGGTAGATCCTCTCCGTTTAGAATGGAATTCCTTCTGACAAAGAAGAAGCGACGTTTCCAATCTTTGTCGTTCTTAGTGACTTTGAGAAGGGGATGTTCTGCACCGGGTTTTCGCTTGAACAAAGAACGATGGGAACCAAAGGTAGTAAGATCATACAGTTCTGCCAATTCCGACATTCCTAAATCAACGCCTTCCTTCTCGATGATCCTCTCTAGGGTATATAAAACCCTCCAAATCATCGGCATGGCTTGGATGTAAGATATGCCGGTCAGGGAAAAGAAGGATTGTGTGAATTCTGGGAAAGGATAGGTGTACCCTATAGTAAATGGAGTAGCTGGAAAGGCAACCCATGTTTCAGAAACATAGTCGCTAAGAACAGTGGGATCAAAGGGTTTGAAGAAGGCACTCGCCGGAAAACAGTGACGGATTTTATCTACTTGTGCATCGTTAAAACAACACCTCTCATTCGATGAGTCTTTGATGATCTTTTGACTCTTCAAAGGGCTATCCTTCTTGTGATCCTTGCCCGGTGAACTTCGGAGCATCATTCTTAGAGCGATGGTGGTAAAGAAAGAAAAACAGAGTAAGAAAGAGAAGAAAGGGATACCTGATTGATCATCGACTGAGAATATAAAGGGAGTTTCTTTCGAATTTGAATGCATATTGATCCTATCTATATCTCTATTTATAATTATGATTCTGCAGGATTGTCACTTCCGTGACGTCATGATCGTAACGGCTAGTTCTATTTTAACGGCTATGTATCCGTTAGTTGGTTGCGGATAAGATCAAGAAAATATAACTCACTTATTTTACAAATTACTCCTTATATTTTGGGGGCAATTGTTAGGGGAGGATTTTCTAACAATTAGTGATCCTTACACGTTATCCTAATTAATGATCCTTTCTTCTGTGACAGATAGTGATCCTCAGAAGAGCTTCAGGATCAGGATCATGGATCACTTTAAGGATCCTCGTACTGACGATTGTTTATTTGTGTTTTGTGTTACTTTGCAGGAGTAACAAGCTTGACTTGGTCTTGGCGACATTCTTGGAGAATATTCCCAGACTATCCCGCACGTGCTTGACCAAAAATAGACGTTGTGGAGAACGTGGAGGCATGGCACGAAAGTCGGACAGTTTGTTAGCTAGTTATTTTCTCATTTTAAAGGGGTAACGAGCTAGTAGAAAAACACTTAGTCATTTTCTGAGTTACACACACACTCGTACAAACGCTCATACCAGCTCTTGTTCAAACACTTAGCAATTTTATACACTTTCTACACACTACATTCTAGTGATCCTTGTACCTAGCTCGTTACTATCCGAAGTTGTAAACATTTATTCGTTTATTTGAGCTTGGTGATCGGTAGTTTCCATCACCCGGGGTTTTTTGTGCCGGAGATCAACTCTTGATCAAGGGCTTTTTCCCCGTATAAATCCTTGTGTTATTTGTGCGATTTACATTGAAGTGATCCTTGTCATTGTTATACATTTCAAGCATCATACCCTGTAACAGAGAGTTTGGTTGCAATATCCTCAACAGATTTTTTGACCAAAACAATACTAACGATTGTTTGTTTGTGTTTCGTATTATTTCGCAGGAGTAATAAGCTTGACTTGGTCTTGGCAACGTTACTATGGAATATTCCACGAGTATTTCGCACACGTTTGACTGGAAAAGGACGCTGTGGAGAACGTGGGAGCTTGGCACAAAAGTCGGATAGTTTGTTATTGTAGTTAACTTCTATTTTTAAAGGGGTGACGAGCTAGAATTAGAACACTTAGCCATTTTCAGCTACACACACTCTCGTACAATTGCACTCTTGAAGCTCTCGACGAACACTTATTAGTTTTCATTCATTTTTACACATTTCACCGTAGTGATCCTTGTACCTAGCTCGTTACTATCCGAAGTTGTAAACATTTATTGATTTATTTGAGCTTGGTGATCGGTAGTTTCCATCACCCGGGTTTTTTTGTGCCGGAGATCAACTCTTGATCAAGGGCTTTTTCCCCGTACAAATCCTTGTGTTGTTTGTGCAATTTACGTTGAAGTGATCCTTATCATTGTTCTATATTCAAAGCGTCATTCCCTGTAACAGAGAGTTTGGTTGCATTATCCTCATTAGATTTTTTGACCAAAACAGTTTGGCGCCCACCGTGGGGCAATTGGTGCTTCATTCTTAGAAAAATTCGTATTTCTGTGCTCATTTCAGTTCACTACAACCAAGCAAATGGCTTCCTCAGCGAAGAATGCTTCAAATTTAATGCCCTCATTCAGTTCTTCACAAGGCGTTCCCCCTTTGCCTCCACCACCTTCTGGATCCCAAAAGAATGCTGAGAATGCTGCGAAGAAACCAACTCCTATTTTCTCAAAACCTCCAACTTCTTCTGCTTCTTACACTCCCAATACTAGTGACATGTTTACTTTGATTTTGCAGATGAAGGATTATATACAGCAACAGGATAAGACCAATGAAAGGATTCTCAAAGAAATCGGAGATCTCAAGAAACAAAAGAAAACGACAGAGGATCATTCCCCACTGATGCCCAGATCTTTGAATTTTGATACTCCGGTGATTACTTCTCAGCCATCAGTGGTTCCAGATGTTCAATATGTGGGTGGACCAAAAGGAGTGCACTACGGAACAACAACAATGACCCAGGCATCGGGTTCCTATTTCTAGCTAGCGGGATCCTATCCTCAGCATATGAGATCCCTCACGAATTCAGGAGGATACTCAGGAGCGCAGCAGGTTCAAGGATCCTCCTTTATTCCAGGATCATCCCAGGTTCAAGGATCCTCCATTGTTCCAGGATCATCCCAGGTTCAAGGATCCTCCTTTGTTCCAGGATCATCCCAGGTTCAAGGATCCTCCATTGTTCCAGGATCATCCCAGGTTCAAGGATCCTCCTTTGTTCCAGGATCATCCCAGGTTCAAGGATCCTCCATTTTTCTAGGATCATCCCAGGTTCAAGGATCCTCCTTTGTTCCAGGATCGTCCCAGTTTCAGGGATCCTTCCAGATGCCAGGATCCTTGAGGAGTTTGCAAACAGGAAATTCAGATGTCCATCAGGGAGATTTTATTCCAATGCAGACCAATGCTTCTACTGGTCCTTTGATCATTCCAGAGCCCCAACAATATGGATTAACATCCATTCTTCCTAATTTGAATCCAATGGGAGGTAACACTTTTAATAATTCTTATACTACTAACCATGGCCTTATGCAGGATCCAGGTATCAATCATGCCATGGCCAGAGAATTGCAGAAGTTGAAGGATATGATATCAAGTGTTCCAGGAGTGGTCAAACCTATCCCAGAGATCGCAGATGGGAGCCACAAGATATCTCGTTTTGCACCACCAATCTGTGATGCTGAGATACCCAAGAGGTTCCATGTCCCAACTATGAAGCTGTATGATGGTTCGACGGATCCTGAAGAACACATAGCACAATACAGGGAGAGGATGGAGATCAATCCAATCCCAGAAAGGTTAAAGGAAGCATGCCTGTGCAAGGGATTAGGATCCACTCTTACTGGATCAGCTCTCAAATGGCTGCTAAGTCTTCCCCCCTACTCTATTACCTCATTTGCTAATCTAGTTAACCTATTTAATAATCAGTTTTCTTGTAGCAGAAAATTTAAACGATTAACTAGTGATCTATATAGGATAACCCAGGGTCATAATGAATCATTAAGGGATTACATTACCAAATTCAGTAAAGAATCCTTAGACATTCCCAACTTGGATATAGCTACGGCTGTTGAGGCCTTTAAAATGCGATTGCTTAGGGATTCATTGTTCTATGATGATCTTGTTATGACACCATGCAGGAACCTAGATGAGGTAAGAACCCGGGCACTTAGGTTCATCCGGCTAGAGGATGACAAAAGGATCCAGGAGAGGTTAGCAGGATCCTCAAAGCAGGATAAGCAAGGATCCTCATTCAGGAACAACAAGTTCAGATCCTATAACAGATCTGATAACCAGAACGTGCATGCTGTTGATCAAGAAGAGGATGATGAGGATTATCCTCCAATCTCTGAATATTGTTTTTCTGTTGATAACAATGAACTAATCCTTGCGATGCAGAACTTAGGTGATAAAGCCAGATGGCCCAGAAAGAATGATAGGCCAGCTGCAACTAAGGATAAGTCAAAGTGGTGTGCATACCATGAAGATTTTGGGCATCTTACAGAAGAATGCATTGCACTAAGAAAGGAAATTGGATACCTGTTGAGCAAGGGGCATCTAAAAGAGTTGTTGGGTAGGAAAAAGTCAAGGACTCAGGATCCTGAAAGGATCCCTGAGAAAGCTCCGGCTCCTCCAGCAGATGCACAAGTAATAAACTTTATTTCTGGAGGATCAGACATTTGTGGCACATCCTTCTCAGCGGCTAAAAGGCATGCAAAGGAAACTAAGATGGATAGTGGAGAAAGACCCGTTCGAACATCAAGTGTCTCCGAAGGAAAAGTCATAATCTTTGATGAGGATGATCGTGTTGATATCCAGGATCCTCATCACGATGGTTTAGTTATTACTCTTTTCATTTCTAACCATTTTGTTCGCAGGATCCTTATAGACGGAGGAAGTTCAGTGAACATTATTCAGCTCGATGTTCTAAAAAAGATGGTTATTCCTGAATCAGATATCATACCAAGATCCTCCGTGCTCGTGGGATTTAGTGGCGAAACTAAGAATACCCTGGGGGACATTAAGCTCCCAATATACATCGAAGGCCTACATTCTTATCAAAAATTTTGTGTTATTGACTGTTTATCTTGTTGTAATGTTATCCTTGGCAGGCCCTGGATACACGATATGAAGGCAGTCCCATCTACTTACCATCAATGTGTGAAGCTCCCTAGTCCTTGGGGAATAGTCAAGATTGATAGTGATCAGCAGGAGGCTAAGAATTGCTATACTTCATCGATGAAACCAGCATCGAAGTCAAGGGAACAATAGCAATCAAAGTATCCTCCAAGGGATGTCTTGGAGGCAAGAGAGCAGGATGTGGTAGAAATCCTCATGGATCCTCATGATCCTGAATCCAAAATCTATATCGGATCAGGGATCCTTGGCGATAAGAAGGAAGACCTCATATCCTTCCTCAAAAGGAGAAAGACTACCTTTGCATGGAAACACGAAGATATGACAGGCATATCTAAAGATGTAATCACTCACAAACTTGGCATTGATAGGTCCTTCAAACCAATCCATCAAAGGAGAAGAAAGTTTGCACCGGAAAGAAATGCCATTATCCAGGAAGAGGTAGAGAAATTGCTCCGGGCAGGTATGATTAGAGAGGTCAAGTATCCAAGATGGTTGGCCAATGTGGTTGTTGTTCAAAAGAAAAACGGAAAGTGGAGGGTATGTGTCGATTTTACCGATTTAAATAAGGCATGTCCCAAGGATCCTTTCCCATTACCCCACATTGACTCCATGGTGGATGCAACTGCGGGTCATGAACTGTTAAATTTTATGGATGCTTCATCTGGATTTCAACAAATCCAAATGGAACCATCCGATCAAGAGGATACAACCTTCATGACTCCAACTGGTATATATTGTTATATAGCTATGCCGTTCGGACTAAGAAATGCAGTTGCAACTTATCAAAGGCTAGTGAATATGATGTTCAAGGATCAAATTGGACAAACTATGGAGGTTTACATAGATGATATGGTGGTAAAATCAATAAAGGCTGAGGATCACCTAAGGGATTTGGAGGAAGCTTTCGATATCCTTGACAAATATAACATGAAGCTTAATCCTTCAAAATGTCACTTTGGTGTTAAAGCAGGTAAATTCTTAGGATATATGGTAACAAAGAGAGGCATTGACGCTAGCCCGGAACAAATCAAAGCAATAGTGAACATCAAATCTCTGGTCAATGCTAAGGATGTCCAAAGATTAACAGGCAGGATAGCAGCTTTGAACAGATTCATATCCAAATCCTCAGAAAAGTGCAAAGAATTCTATGATATCCTGAGGAAGAAAAAGAAATTTGAGTGGACTGAGAAGCATGAAAATGCTTTAAGAGCCCTCAAAGATTACCTATCCTCAGCCCCGGCCTTGATGAAACCAGAAAAAGGCGATGTGCTATCCTTGTATCTTGCAGTATCCTCAAAAGCAGTAAGTGCGGTCCTTGTTAAGGATCACGAAGGTACACAACATCCTGTCTATTATGTAAGTAAAAGTTTACTTGATGCCGAATCCAGGTATTCACACCTTGAAAAACTTATTCTTGCATTAATTATGGCATCTACTAAGTTGAGACATTATTTTGAAACTCATGTTATTGTTGTTAAAACTAACTTTCCAATTAAGAATGTCCTCAGGAAACCAGAGATGTCAGGAAGGATGGCTAAGTGGTCAGTGAAGCTTAGTGCCTATGATATAAGATATGAGCCTAGGACAGCCATCAAATCCCAAGCATTAGCCGACTTTGTGGCTGATTTCAGTAGTGATTTACAAGAAGAAGCTGAGTTAGAAGTCCAGCAGCTAGAGGAGACCAAGGATCCTTGGATACTCTGTACTGATGGATCCTCAAATGTCAAAGGCACAGGGCTTGGAATACTACTAAAATCGCCACAGGGGGACATAATACCCCACTCTATAGCTTGTGAGTTCCAAACCACTAACAATGAGGCCGAATATGAAGCCTTAATTGCTGGTTTCCAAATTGCCAAGCATATGGGGATCAGGTATCTTGAGGTACATGTAGATTCATTGTTAATTACAAATCACTTTAATGGATCCTATGCTGTTAAAGGTGAAAAGCTAACCAAATATTTAGAGATAGTCAAAGAATTGGCACTCTCCTTTGTTTCCTTTAGTTTGACACAGGTACCATGGGAAGACAATACAGAAGCTGATGCATTGGCTAACTTAGGATCATCCTTGAAGATCCCGGAGGATATCAAGATCCCTATTATCCATATTCTGACCCCGGCTATCGAGGATCATGTGGCTATGGAGATAGGAAAGAATTATGCAATTATCCCTAGTGAGGATACTCAATCCCATTCAGGATCAGGATCATGGATTTCACCAATTATGAGATACTTACAACATGGAGAGATTCCTACAGGGGAAAACCCTAGGGCTTTCAAACTAAAGGTATCTCAATTCACAATTTTAAATAATATGTTGTATAGACGATCTCTTGCAGGACCATACTTGAGATGCATTGAGGATCCTGAAATCCAAGAAGTTTTAAAAGACTTCCATGAAGGAGATTGTGGATACCACACTGGGGGCAGGGCATTATTCTCAAGGATCCTGAGGACAGGATACTACTGGCCAACCATGAAAAGAGATGCTGTGGAGTATGCTAAGAGATGTGATCCTTGTCAGAGACACAACAATATCCTTCATCAACCAGCTGAATTATTGCATCCTATATCCTCCTCTTGGCCATTTATGAGATGGGGTATGGATATAGTTGGTAAGCTCCCTAAGGCACCTGGTGGAAAAGTGTTCATGCTAGCTATGACTGATTACTTCTCCAAGTGGATAGAGGCTGAAGCTTTTGCCCAAGTCAGAGAAAAGGAAGTTATATCCTTCATTAAAAGAAATATTATAACTAGATTTGGAATTCCTTCTAAAATTATATGTGATAATGGTTCCCAATTTATTGGGGGCAGAACCACTAACTTTTGTGACAGCTGGGGGATTAAGATGATAACATCAACACCAGTCCACCCACAAGCTAATGGTCAGGCAGAATCATCCAACAAGATCATCATCAACAATTTGAAGAAGAAGCTTGGATCCAAGAAAGGGAAATGGGCAGAAGAACTACCTTATGTGCTTTGGGCTGATAGGACAACCCCTAAGAATGCAACTGGTCAAACACCATTCTCTTTGGTATTTGGGGCAGAATCAGTGATCCCAACAGAAATGGTGGTTCCAACTGCTAGAACAAGTACCCGTGATCCTGAGGAAAATGATGAGAACTTGACTCAAGACCTGGATACTATTGAAGAAATCAGGGATCTGGCTAGGATAAGGATGGCCAGTTATCAACAAAGAATGGCTGGTGCTTATAACAAAAATGTCAGGATCAGGAAGTTTCAAGTTGGAGATATGGTATTAAGGAAAGCATTTCAGAATACCACCAATCCTGCCGATGGAAAATTGGCTCCAAAATGGGAAGGCCCTTATTTGATTGAAGCTTAAGCAGGAAAGGGGGCATACAGATTGCTAACCATGGAGGGTGATTTGCTACCAAGAGCTTGGAATGCTGTCCACTTGAAGAAATATTTCATGTGAGCAGGATCCTCATGGCACAGATGATCCTTACGTTAGGAGTATCCTTGAAGGATCCTTAAAGTATCAGTGATCCTTACTTTGGTAGTATCCTAACCTTGAACTATTTCATTTCTTTATTTTCTCATATAAGGATAAGGATCATGTGTCCTTTATCCATCTCTCACGTGATTTTAAGTTTTGAAAGTTCAGGTATCCTTAGCATAACATTGGTTATCTGCAGAAGAAATCCGTTCCTTGGGTTTAACCCCAGTTATTTGGGCTTGACCCCAGTTCCGCCTGTAGCGCATGATGATCCTGGTATAGTTCAAGGCAGTGGGACCAGTACTCGCTTTAGGGGCTGATAATTCCATTGTACTGGCTATACCTAGGATCCTAAGTATAATGGTAGACGTACCATACATCCGTTCCTAAGGTTTCTAACGTTTTCACGTTAGCTAAGGTTTTGTCATTTTCATGTCACTAAGTTTGGATAGTCGCCAGTTAGGGCCATACTCCAGTTTACATACGATCCTTGGACTTGTCCCCAGTTATCATTGGGCTTGTCCCCAGCTATCCTTGGGCTTGTCCCCAGCTATCCTTGGGCTTGTCCCCAGTTATCCTTGGGCTTGTCCCTAGTTGCTAACTCTTATCTTATATTGGCTTAGTCCCAAGTTATGCTCTATTTCAGGTCCTTGAAGATAAGCAACTAGGGATCCTTGATCCTTACTTCTTTCTAAGGTTTATTTTGTAGTTATCCTGATTATGGTTAGGATCCTAACTTGGATCCTCAGGTATGATCCTTCATTATTTTTAATTCTACTCATGGTTTATTTGAATAACCCTTAAAATTTGACAACTAAACTTGTGATCCTTAAAATATGTTACTTTTTGGATTCTTTAACTATAGGATACTTGATCTTGGATCATATCCTAAGTATTTTCAATCTGACTTATTCAAAATTGTTTATTCAATAAATGTATATCAAAACAATTGAGAATTAAAGAGACAAAAAGGATAACAATACAAGATAAGCGACAAAAGATTAAGGTTTTATTTATTAACAAAAGATTAACCCTTAAAAGGTTGTCAAAATCACCTACCCCGAGCATCTACCAGCAAAACGTGGCCCGTCCGCTGGGGTAGGTAAAGGGTGTCCATGATAATAGGTTCAAAAGTAGTGCAGGAATATAAAGGCGGCAGGATCACAATGGCTTCATCCCCCAAACAGAGGATCCCTCCACCGTTTGCAATCCTGCCTATTGTCCAAAGGATCATACATGATCCTTAATCCTAAAAACTATTGTTCAGTACAAACCATCAAATTATTCAACAAAACAACCATTAAACTAAAAAATTGGGCTCCGGCTATGTCTAGAAGTTTCCTTCATTGCCCAATCATGCAGCCTAAACCTTCCCTGCATCATCACCTCCGGCTCCACTTGCTTCACCACCTTCACCTTTGCCTCCAGCCTCGATCGCTAAAACCTCCTCATCATCATCTTCAAGATCAACCAATCTTGCTTTCCAGTCCTCAATCTCCCAGCTGCTTCTGTCGAAGTTAGGATCTTGAGCTTCCTGGGCCATCTTTAGTTTGGTCTGATACATTGTGATGGCAGCAGAGACCTTTGCACCTTCTATGAGATCATGCTTTTCATAGTCAAGGTCAATCAGAAGTTTAGCCGTCTTAGTTTTGGCATCCTGGAGCTCCTTCTGAAGATCAGCGATTTTGAGGTCCTTTAGCAATGCAACCTGCTGGAGGTCGGCAATCTTCCTATCCTGATCCTCAATGTGGCCAACATAATCCTCAATCTCAGTGAATTTCTGCAAAGGGGATAAAAGATAAGGTCAGGACCAAGTGATCCTCAAATCAGCAGGATATATCAGCAGGATATGTCAGCAGGATATACTAGCAGAGACAGTGATCCTTACATCGTTGAAGTACTCGAGGAATTGATGGCGGATCAGAGGCAGACCCTGCAGATCCTCAGCTTCAGAGGCCTTTCTCTTCTTGATTCCCTTTCCTTTGAGGGGTGCATTGGGGACTGAAGCTGTCGGGCTGGTAGGAGCCTTTCTTTTGGAGGATCTTACGGTGGTGAGATCGATGACATTGAACTTTGAAGCAAACTTGGTGGATTTTCCAGCACCTACACAATCAAAACAAGATAAGTATCTTTATTTCACTCATATTTCACTATTTATTTAATTTTTAAGCAAAGATACTTACTTGACATCGTGACAGAACCTGAGGATACCTCCTGAGAATCCTGGGTTGTTGTTTTGAAAGTTCTTGTTTCAGGATCAAGTTTCTTGAAAGCGATGAGTCTCTCTTTGGCAGCAGGAGACAGTCTGAGGCGTGAGACGGTGATAGCTGCATAACAAGAAAGCAAAAGCATATAAGTGATCTTTATATCAAAAGAAAGTTCTCTGGTGATCCTTCTCAGGATCCTCCACCCTACCATGTGTAGCCCAATTCTTGGGTAGATCCTTTCCATCATCAATAGAATCTCTCTTGATGAAAAAGAAACGCCGCTTCCAGTTAGCATCATTCTTGGTAGCTTTGAAGATCGGATGTTCCTCACCAGGCTTACGTTTAAACAAATAACGATGAGAGCCAAAGGTAGTAAGATCATACAGCTCTCCCAGCTCTGACATTCCTAGGTCTATCCTTTCTTGCTCGATGATCCTTTCAAGGGTATACAAAACCCTCCAGATCATCGGCATGGCTTGGATATAAGAGATGCCGGTTAGGGAAAAGAAAGATTGGGTGAAGGCTGGAAAAGGATATGCATAGCCTATGGTGAACGGAGTGACAGGAAAAGCAACCCACTTGTCGGAAATGTGATCACTCAGGGTATTGGGATCAAAAGGTCTAAACTCGGTGTTCGCCGGGAAGCAGTGGCGGATCCTATCAATCTGTGCATCCTTGAAACAATAGCGTTCTTTTATGGAATCTTCGATGATCCCCTGGCTTTTCGGTGGGCTGTTTTTCGGGTGATCCTTAGCTGGGGAGTTCCGGAGCAACATCTTTGATAGAATGGTGGAAAGAAACGGAAAACAGAGCAAAGAAGGAAAAAGATGAAGAGAGAATACCTGTTTATCTTCGGAATGCAGTTATAAAGGGAGTATCTCTGAAATTTTAAATGCAATCGATCCTATCTATATCTCCTATTTATAATTATGATTGTGCAGGGTTGTCACCTCTATGACGTCATGGTTGCAACGGATAGTTCTACAATAACGGCTATATTTACGATAGTTAGTTGCGGATAAGATCAAGAAAATATAATTCGCTCATTTTACATATCACTCCTTATATTTTGGGGGCAATTGTTAGGGGAGGATTTTCTAACAATTAGTGATCCTTACTTGTTATCCTAATTAATGATCCTTACTTCTGTGACAGATAGTGATCCTCAGAAGAGCATTAGGATAAGGATCATGGATCACCTTAAGGATCCTCATACTAACGATTGTTTGTTTGTGTTTCGTATTATTTCGCAGGAGTAATAAGCTTGACTTGGTCTTGGCAACGTTACTATGGAATATTCCACGAGTATTTCGCACACGTTTGACTGGAAATGGACGTTGTGGAGAACGTGGGAGCTTGGCACAAAAGTCGGATAGTTTGTTATTGTAGTTAACTTCTATTTTTAAAGGGGTGACGAGCTAGAATTAGAACACTTAGCCATTTTCAGCTACACACACTCTCGTACAATTGCACTCTTGAAGCTCTCGACGAACACTTATTAGTTTTCATTCATTTTTACACATTTCACCGTAGTGATCCTTGTACCTAGCTCGTTACTATCCGAAGTTGTAAACATTTATTGATTTATTTGAGCTTGGTGATCGGTAATTTCCATCACCCGGGGTTTTTTGTGCCGGAGATCAACTCTTGATCAAGGGCTTTTTCCCCGTACAAATCCTTGTGTCATTTGTGCAATTTACGTTGAAGTGATCCTTATCATTGTTCTATATTCAAAGCATCATTCCCTGTAACAGAGAGTTTGGTTGCATTATCCTCATTAGATTTTTTGACCAAAACAGATATTAAGGGTTTATCCCCAGGATATTAAGGGTTTATCCCTAGGATATTAAATTTTCAAACGTGTTAAACACAGGGGACATGTTTCATACAATTTAAAGGATGGATTTGAACCGATAAGTGGGCACTATCAAAGGAGCATATCTCTTTCTCTGGTTCTTGGAGAAGATTCTGCTGGATGAATGAGGGGGCGGAGTCACCGGAGCTTGATCTTGTTTGCCTTGTCATATTCTCGCCGGAATATTGAACAGAATGTGAGAAGAAGAGGGGATAGAGAGAGAGAAGTATTTACCTTTTTCTCTTCGGTGAAGGTTAAATGAGATAAACATGAGAAGATATAGGGAGTAATGAGTAAATATAGGCTGCGCGGTTACAAACGGTCACATCATGAGTCCAATCTCTTAATTGCCTCGTTATTCGTAAAAAAATATAACCGTTAGTGCCAGGATACTAAACTGTAACATTTTTTGGGGACAATTGTTATGGGCGAAATTCTGAGCTCATATCCTGGATAATATATTAAATTATATATTGATTGTCTGATATATGTTCGTATCCGGGATGCTGATTCAGTATATTGGTAACATCCTGGATGGTATCCTGAGGATTACTAACAGATTGTGTGCAGGAATACGAGTCCAGCTTCCCAACGTTCACGAAGACCCTTTCTCTGGAAGACTCGGTCCAAGTCGTTCAAATGAAGACGTTGAAGCTGCTTTACTCGGTCCACAACGTTAATAATGGAATATTTGGGAGCATCCCATATTTATAGGAATTTTAGTTTGTGTTTCGTAACTATAAATAGATGGATAAATCAGATCAATAGGACACAACAACTACACTCACTACTCTCTCACACTTACTTTCTCGCAACTTTCACTTTCACAAGAAGCATTGTAACACTTAGCGATCTGATCGATATCCTGCACTGTATCCTGACGTTTAAAGCAATAAGAAGAACAAGGCAGCTGCGATTGTCAGCTCCCGAGGTTTTATGCCGGCGATCTAGATTGATCAAGGGCTTTCCTCGTATATCTCGTGTCACCCCCTTTACTTTTTGCTCATAGTTTGATCGAAGATATAGCTCAATATCCTGAGCCGTATCCTGAAAACTATTTTTTCAAACAACTTAACCAGCATATTTCAAACACACTTTTTAGCACACTACCTCACTTAACTAATTTGATCACTAAATTGCTTCGGTAATTTTTGACCAAAACACCTGTAACTCGAATCCTAGCCCGGTATATCCCATTTTAGTTTTACAGCATTGTGAACCTTACGCCATTTTTACTCTCTGATCGAGGTTCTCGGCATTAAAAAATCTTCGAAAACTAAATCACACATGTATATGTTGACATTTAAGAGATAAACAGTCAAGAAAATCAAGAGCAATGGTGATATATATGCGGATTAGACACCAAAAAATTAACACTCAAAAAATGGCTACAATTTAAGGAATGTGTTTAGTGACGGCATCAGATTCCTAATTTGTTAGGCCCCAAAGTGTGAGACTGACGCATCAAATTATTACAACGAGCTATGGTTACGAGTTGGGCATTACCGGGTTAGTTTATATTAGGTTGTGGACCTTTATAGGTCACTTGGGCCAAGCTTTAGGCCATGTGGGTCAAGCAGGCCCAAGGGGAGCCCATGTAGGGAAGTGGGCTTGAGTTAGTATAAAAACAAGTTTCTAACTTGTTTTTAGGTTTGAACCTTTAGAGCCTCAGTTACAGAAATTCTAGAGTTATAGAGGGAGGCGATTTTGGTGGTGTAGGAACTTGTACCAGACGGTTTTGCTAGCTGATAGTAATAGAATCGTGTGCAAGTTTCAAAGTAATTCGGTATTGTGTTCTTCGTTTTTCAATTGCTTTTCGGTTTTTCTTGAATCACATCAAGTTTGGATTCCGCACAAACTTGGTGTAGTTTGATATCATTGAAAGATCCGTTTCACGGGACTTACAAGTGGTATCAGAGCCTTAAGAACCTGTTTCTAGGCTCGGTGTGATATCAAAGATTCAAGATTTTCGTTATTTTTGGGTTGGTGTTCTTCGTGTTCTTCGCGGTATTCAAAGTGTTCATCGAGTTTCTAGTGAAATATTGTCATATTTTGGTATTTTGATCTTTTTGGAAAGTGTTAATATTTTTATCTACGTATTTGATTTTTAAAACTTTCTTCAAAAGATTTAAAAAATCCAAAATTGATTTGAAAAAGCCAAAAATCTCGGAATTCCAACTGTTTAAAAGTTTTGAAAATTTTCGAAAAGGTTTTCTATTTTTAGAATTAATTCACGGTTTCGAAATTCTCAATCTTCACAATTGGTCTCGAGTCCATCTTTTAAGGAAACAGTTCTCCAATTGATCTTCAACGGTTACGAGTCGCAACAAGAGATCTCGGTTCATCACGTTCTATTCTCGAGTCACGGTTACGAGTCGCAACAAAAGGTCTCGACTTGTATGTTTTTGAGTCGCAACCGGCTTCACAGTCTCGAGTAGCAACCAAGATTCCGGATCGCAACAACGGTTTCGACTCATCACATCTTGAGTCATCACATCTTGAGTCGCAACCACGAGTCATCACATCTTGAGTCGCAACCACGAGTACAGGCGGTTTCGAGTCAATCCAGTCCAGTCGCAATCAGAAGTAAGGTTTCGGCTCATCCTGTTTGGTTTCGACTCGCAACCTCGATTACGAGTCGCAACCACCGTTTCGAATCGTCCGACTCGCAACCACGTTCCTTAGTCTGGTTTCGTGTTTATCATCATCTTCGTGAACCCGACGTGAACCTGCAATCATCTCTCAACGTTCCGAGTCACGGATATTTGAGTCGCCGGAAACCTGCAACTGTCCTCTCCGATCATCCTCAACGTCACGGATAATAGTATAATATTCCGGTCATCTTCTCCTTCAACCATTGTCGTCGGACCTGCAACTACCACCTGCAACAACCAGCGACCACCACCTCCGACCACCACTTCCATCTCCGGTCACCGTGCAAATCATCTACATCACCTCTGATCATCTTCTTCGGACATTACACCATCTCTACCTCACCATCATCTCCGTCGAGTTATCGAGTTGTGTTTTCGAGTTCTTGGTCTCGACTCGTATTCGTCGTTCATCGTCATCGACATCATCACCTCCGTTCATCGCCGGTCATCTTCTCCGGCGATAACCACCTCTCGTACGCATCTCCTCCGTTCACTCCTCCATCTTCTACGTTTATCATCCTTCACCTTAAATCCAAGTCTCCATTCTTATCATCTCCGACGACGGCTGTACTCGGGTCATATCATCTTCATCGCCGTCATCGTCATCAAATAACCATCACCGTCATCATCTTAAATCCGGTCACAGTTCATCGTCTTTATCATTGTAGGTGGCGGCAGCTGTATTTCAAATTAGGGTTTGGTGGGTTTGTTCGAAGAAGACAGATATCATACGAAATTGTCGTTTAGTTTTTAATTTTAGTAATAATAATTATTAATAAATCATAAGCTAATCATTGCATAATAATTAGGTTTTAATAATATTAGTTATAATAATATTCACATTACCTAATCATTATTGATTTATATATTAAAAAAAAAAAAGGTTTGTTTGTTTGTGATAACAATTTTGACAGGTTTTGAGGTGCGGTTCAGAAAACGGGTTCTTTCGCCTGCAAAGGGTTTGCGTTAGCGAGTACACAGGTTCTTGCTTTGGGGTTGTGTTGAGGAAATAGTTAATAGATCACATTTTTAGGGGATCACTTCTTAAAATGTCTTCTAAGAAAGAGGTGCTTGAGCAGGAATTTCAAGGATTTAGATACTTTTCTGATGAATCTATAGAAGCATTGATTGGCCGGTTTGCTGAACTACTCTCTGAAATGGAGAAGGCAGAGATGGTGGTGTCTACTCGCATGAGCAACAGAAAGCTTCTAGATGTTATAAAAGGGATTCCAGATCGGGAGAACTGTAGTTGGTTTACCAATGTTAATCAGATAATAGTGACAACCGATTGTTACAGAATGAAGCCGGATGAGCTGATCTCAATCATCAAATCATATGACAATGCTGGCAAACAGTCTACTCAAGGCAACACATCTGCTGCAGTTTGCTCATCCACACAAAATTCAGCATTTATGTTTAACAAACCCCTGGCTCAAGAAATTACTCGTGATCGTGAAGAGATACTTTCTGTCTTTTGCACTCCTGAGTGTAGAGAAAGAAATGAGGCATATCGGTTACACAACGCTGAGTTGATTCAAGACTACAACGACATAAAAAATAAAAATTTTACTTTATCAAAGAATGAAAAGCTTTATAAAGATAAAATTGAAGCTCAGCGAAAAGACATCATCAAACTTAAGGATGATGTAAGTGTAAAAACAGCCCATTTCTTGGAGGCACAGGAGAAGGTATGCATTTTGATCAAAGAACTGGAAGATATCAGAGAAAGATATCAAATTAACGAACTTAACATTAAAAAGTATGATTCTTCCAGCAAATTGGTCAAAAACTTGTGTGATCAACAGCTCGCATACAAGGAAAATAAAGGGCGTGGTTTGGGTTTCAATCAAGTTCCTCCTCCATATAATGACAACTACACATATTTACCCATGACTGAGGAGGAATTGATGAATGAGGACAAGATGGCTTACGGTCCTAAAACTGATAAGTCATCAATCAACAGCAGACCTTTTGATAAACGAGCGAGTCCTTCGGAAAATTTTGTTTCAAAGGGTACTTTTGATCCTAATGCTTCGTCTTCCCCTGCAGATGAAGTAGTTGAAGTAAAAGTTGAAAATGTAGTTGGGGATGAACAAGCATCAGAGTCTGGTTCTTATGAAAATTTAATAAATGAACTTAATCAAGACTCCATTTCGTCGTGTGATATTTTTAACTCGGTTTTTCGCTCTGTGATTAATTTCAGGCCTGACGGTTTGGGCGAAAACGTTGATGCTTGTGAAATAAAGACTGAAACGACAAATGAAACGAATGAGCCAGTTGAACCATCTGATTCCAAATGTGAATCATCTGAAGCAACTGATTCTGAGAAATTGGAATCAGTTGATTCTAGTGGATTCAGCTCAAAGGCGTCATGTGCAGAACCGTCTTGTGCTGAAAATTTGTCAAATGTTTCAGATGAAGTTCCTGCTAAAGTTTCTGGTATTTCATCTAACAAACCAGAACTCTCCGATTCTGTCAAAGCTGATGACATGAAGGATGAAGAGAAGATTGACGTGAACAAGGCTCCAAGTGCGCAAGCTAAACAATCTGAACCTTCTGTTAGTGATGAAAAGGTTCAGATCAAGCAACAAGAGCCGAAGCGAGCAGGTAAAGGACGCGGAAATAAGAAGCCTAAACATCGACAAGCAGGCTCTTCACAGTCCTCAACGGGCAGCAATAGTCCTCAAAAGGCCCGTGTTGTGAAAAATACCTTTGTTAAGCCAGTCAGTAATGGGAAATGTGAAAAATATGCATTTGACTGTGCTAACAAAGCTTTCGGAAAGACTGGTGAGATTTCTATCAACATGATAAATTGAGTTACAGGCAGTTATATGGAAAAGGTCTAGGGAGATGAGTTTAAGGGGACAAATATACTGGCAATTGTCTAGATCATTCAGTAGTAGATCAGTGTTGATAAGTGAAGTCAAGCCCAAAACCTTGTGATTTGATCCCTGAGTATCTATGCAAATTTCCTGATTTATTTTTGTTAATAATATTTTATTATTTAATTTTGTTTTTTAGGTTTTTATTTTGCAAACATTGCTCAAAAGGTTTAATGGATAATTTTCATTAAAATTAAATCAGTTTTTGAAATGGGTTAAAAAATTGCTTGATAAATCTATTTTAAGCCCAAGTCCACAAGGCCCAAGCCCATGATAACTGTTGAGTATAAAAAGGGTGGTTGCGAGTCGAGACCTCATTTCTCACTCGCAACCAAGCCTAATTCTCTCTCAAAAGCTCCGGTGATCTGTTGAAGATTCCGATTTATCTCCGGTTACGACTCGCGATCTCCGGTTGCGACTCATTGATCATCAAGGTATAATGACGTCATTATTCAAGTTTTTGCAGGAATTATGAATGGTTGTTGAATATTCCGATGAAGATTTGAAGATTCCGATGAGGATTTGAAGATTCCGATGATGTTTCCGATGAAGTTTTGAAGATGTTTGACTCGCAATCAAGAACACTGAGGACTCGAAACCAGTGGTTACGAGTCGCAACATCAAGATTGCGACTCATGGTTGCGACTCATTGTTTGTCGGTTGCGACTCATGTTTGCGACTCGAAATCTGTTGGTTGCGACTCACAAACAACTGGTTTCGACTCGAGACCTTTTGGTTGCGACTCATGGTCTCGAGTGAACAGTAACAGTGTTTGTTTTGGTTTTTATTTTTATCACTGTTATATTCAAAAGTTGGAAACTTATTTGATTTGTGTTGTGTGCAGAAAATGGATTTAAAGTTTATATCTTCTCATAATCAAGTTGGATATTTAGCACCTCCACCAGAGAAACACAAGCAGATGTTCATGTCATTGATGAAAGGCTTAAATAACTGCCGGATTGTTCATGCTCTTCGTGAGAATCCGGTTGTTTATGAAGAACTTATTCAAGCTTTTTGGAAGAGTGCTAAAGTAGAAGTCGTTGATGGAAAGGGAGCTATAGTTGCTGAAATGCAGCAATAGTCCTCAAAAGGCCCGTGTTGTGAAAAATACCTTTGTTAAGCCAGTCAGTAATGGGAAATGTGAAAAATATGCATTTGACTGTGCTAACAAAGCTTTCGGAAAGACTGGTGAGATTTCTGAACAAGACTTGCAGTCTAAACAAAACAAGAAGAATCAAAAGAAATCTCCACCACAGAAGGCCCCAGCAAACGACAAGTATAGACATCCAAATTCATCCTCGTTTGCAAGAAATGTGCAAAGAAAACAAGCACAAAAAGGACCAGTTCATCCTTCAGGGCCTGCAAGAGCTACACAAGATGATCAGAATGCCTTCTACATGAAGAGACAAACATGCTTCAATTGCGGCATTGCTGGTCACATTGCTCGGAACTGCACAAATCATCCCCATGAACCGTATTATGCTCAAAATCAGAGGGTTACACCTAAGGATAACTACCATTCTAAGCCAATGAAGGTTTCATCACCTAAGGCAATGAAGAATGTGAATCCCAAGGTTAAACCTTCTGATGGGGATTGAAATGCTGCTAAAAACAAACGCAAGGCTGTTCAGGAACAAAAATGTTTTTCTAAAACTAACAAACCTGAAACAACTAAAGTTGCTCAACTGAAGGCAACAAACGCGTTTGCTAGACCGAAACAGATTTGGAAACCCAAATCCAAAGCAGCAACATCTCCAATCCTTGAGACGAAAGGGGACCTATGTTTAAAAGAAGTGTCTTATTTTGATGCTTCAGGAAATCCCAGGACCACGATGGCCTGGGTACCCATGTCTTACTAATCTCCTTACCTTTCAGGAACAACCAAGGAGGAGCTGTTGACAATCTCTGGAATGTTGATAGCGGTTGTTCCAGAGATAAAAACGGGTAACATTTCACTGTTGCAAAAAGTTCAATTTTTTTTTTACAGATGATATGTTTCCTTTGGAGGAGATAAGTGAAGTAAGAAATGATCAGCAACAGGTACCGTTTAAATTCAGTACTTTGATTTGAATTTGATTAGTCTTCAATCTAATGACGGAACGGTTAAGCAAAAATATTTTTTTCCCTTTCTTAGTTCATTACTTTGTACATATTGTGTCCTTTCTCTAGTAAATGGTAAATTTGCGCAAAAATACAAGATTTATGCACAAATTTAGGGGGGGAGAGGAACATATAGATAGATATAGAGTTTAGGAGGAGAAAACTCAGAAAATACAAAAAGAGTTTGCTGTAAATATGTATTGTTTAGGGGGAGAAAATGAGAAAAATACAAAAACATTTGAAAAATGAAAAACCCAAAAAGAAAGATTGCATGATATGGGAAGTGAAATAAATGTTCGTGTTAAAGGGTTTGACTAACACATGTAAGGTGCCATAGCTGAAAATATGTATTGTTTAGGGGGAGAAAATGAGAAAAATACAAAAACATTTGAAAAATGAAAAACCCAAAAAGAAAGATTGCATGATATGGGAAGTGAAATAAATGTTCGTGTTAAAGGGTTTGACTAACACATGTAAGGTGCCATAGCTGAAAAGACTAGGATCTACTGTGATATGTCGATAGGCTTGACGCTCAACATGATAAAAGATACTATGTGATATAAACATAACGAACTATGTACCATGTGGGTAACATACCAACGGCGTATGATTTTATGGTCTTAAATCTTGTGTTGATAGATAGCCAATATCTGAGGTTTCGGGTCTTTATATTGTTGAATCATCCGGGGATATCTTGGCTGTCCTTCTGTTTAGAACTAAAATTGTACATGACCCCAGGAAAGAAAGTCACTTGGAATTAGCTCATTTCTATTTGAATGTCTGTATGTTGTCCCGATACACACAATTTTGATCTGATTCTGAAATCTTCTCTGAAAAAGTCGTGTACCTCCTCTGCTGCATCCAGATATATGCTGACCTGGAGGTGCTAGGCAACGACAGCTTCTGCTGCATCCAGATACATGCTGACCTAGCTGTACGTTGTCGTGCTATAGATCTAATACACCCGAAAGAGGCCCTCAAGTGCCCAAAAGAAACCCAAGAAACCTATATCAAACTGAGAAAAACTCATTTGATCTGTATATTATACCATCTCTGCAAAAGATCTATTCTGTTCTCTTCTCAACCTATTCCCAGTTAAGATTTCAGAAATCTGGATTGGACTTGTGAAATATGTGGTAGGGAAGATACTTGCATGATAGAGTGTGCTGTTTATATTTCCAGGATTTGATTAGTATTTATTTGGGTGTTCATTGTTAAGAAATCAAAACATGATAAAACAGATTATATGCAGACCTAGACACAGTCAGGATATCTTAAAGGATGACATCAGTATACTCACCAGCTACGATGAATAGTTGTGCTTACCTTAATCGCGGGGGTATGCCTTGGAATGGGTCACACGGGTATAATAGTATAATATTACCTAAATCATATCACGAAGTTGAAAAATTGAAAGTTGAGCGTTAAAGTTTAAGTGGACAAACATATTGGCAATTGCATAGACCAGTTTGATTAGGCTCGTACTGAAAAGTGTTCCTTAGTCTGCCTGAGAACGAATTTTGATCCCATTGCAATTGTAATTGTATATTATGGTAGTTGTTTATATTTTGAGTTTTTATTTGTTTTAATTCTTAAAAAAAAATTGAAAAATTCAAAAATACAAAAATAGTGTCTTTCTTTTCTATAAAACCAAAAATCCAAAAAATAGAGTGTTTATTTGTTTTCTTAAAAAATTAAAAAAATGTAACCGTTCTTGAAGATTTGACTGATCATCAAAAGTTGAAAAAATTTAAATTGTGAAATCTGAGTATAAGTACTTGGTTGTACCTAGTGTTCATATGGTACTCTCCCTGTTGCATAAGAAATGTTTGCTTATGAGTTTGTGAGCATGTGCAGAACTTGATTTCAATCAAGAACAGGGGTTGATGAAGACTGAAATGCTGTTAGTTGCTGAAGAAGCCTGAAGCAGCACAACAACAAGATGTACCTGAGTTAGAAGAACCGGATACGAAACGCCGTCTGACAGTGAAAGTACATTTGAAGAAGTACCATGAACCTGCTTGAAAGAAAAGAACTGAAGAAGAAAAGAGCTGTTGAGAATCCTCCTCTCACATTCTTTTTAACAAGATTTTCAAGCAAAGCTGATCGTGTTCCTAATATGAAGCTAACCACAAGAATTGAAGAAATAGACCCAGTGCTGAGAGTTCAGAAGTCAAGAACTTCCACAACATCTGCAGCATAGAGACAACCATAGACTTCGTTGAAGATGTTGCTGAATTCATATTATGAAGACAATTTGATGGCATCAGTCTAGGGGGAGATTGTTAGGCCCTAAAGTGTGAGACTGACGCATCAAATTATTACAACGAGCTATGGTTACGAGCTGGGCATTACCGGGTTAGTTTATATTAGGTTGTGGACCTTTATAGGTCACTTGGGCCAAGCTTTAGGCCATGTGGGTCAAGCAGGCCCAAGGGGAGCCCATGTAGGGAAGTGGGCTTGAGTTAGTATAAAAACAAGTTTCTAACTTGTTTTTAGGTTTGAACCTTTAGAGCCTCAGTTACAGAAATTCTAGAGTTATAGAGGGAGGCGATTTTGGTGGTGTAGGAACTTGTACCAGACGGTTTTGCTAGCTGATAGTAATAGAATCGTGTGCAAGTTTCAAAGTAATTCGGTATTGTGTTCTTCGTTTTTCAATTGCTTTTCGGTTTTTCTTGAATCACATCAAGTTTGGATTCCGCACAAACTTGGTGTAGTTTGATATCATTGAAAGATCCGTTTCACGGGACTTACATAATTGATGGAGAAATGTCTAGTGGCAAGAAAAGCTGCTTCAAGGAGGTTGTCAAGTGTTTTCGCTCGACGATTCCATTCTTGGGTGGTTGATTTGGCCCTTATTCCTGTAACTCGAATCCTAGCCCGGTATATCCCATTTTAGTTTTACACCATTGTGAACATTACGCCTTTTTTACTCTCTGATGGAGGTTCTCGGCATTAAAAAATCTTCGTAAACTAAATCACACGTGTATATGTTGACATTTGAGAGATATACAGCCAAGAAAATCAACAGCAATGGTGATATATATGCAGATTAGACACCAAAAGATAAACACTCAAAAAATGGCTACAATTTAAGGAATGTGTTTAGTAACGGCATCAGATTCCAAATTGATGGAGAAAGGTCTGGTGTCAAGAAAAGCTGCTTCCAGGAGGTTGTGAAGTGTTTTTGCTCGACATTTTCATTCTTGGCAGGTTGGTTTGGCCCTTGTTCCTGTAACTCGAATCCTAGCCCGGTGTATCCCATTTTAGTTTTACACCATTGTGAACCTTACGCCTTTTTAACTCTCTGATCGAGGTTCTCGGCATTGAAAAAATTTCGTAAGCTATATCACACGTGTATATGTTGACATTTAAGAGATATACAGTCAAGGAAATCAAGAGCAATGGTGGTATATATGAGGATTAGACACCAACAAATAAACACTCAAAAAATGACTACAATTTAAGGAATGTGTTTAGTGACGGCATCCGACTCCTAATTGATGGAGAAAGGTCTGGTGGCAAGAAAAGCTGATTCCAGGAGGTTATCAAGTGTTTTCGCTCGATGATTCCATTCTTGGGTGGTTGGTTTGGCCCTTGTTCCTGTTACTCGAATCCTATCCCGGTATATCCCATTTTAGTTTTACACCATTGTGAACCTTACGCCTTTTTTACTCTCTGATCGAGGTTCTCGGCATTAAAAAATCTTCGTAAACTAAATCACACGTGTATATGTTGACATTTAAGAGATAAACAGTCAAGAAAATCAAGAGCAATGGTGACATATATGCGGATTAGACACCAAAAAATAAACACTAAAAAAATGGCTACAATTTAAGGAATGTGTTTAGTGACGGCATCAGACTCCAAACTGATGGAGAAAGGTCTGGTGGCACGAATAGCTGCTTCCAGGAGGTTGTCAAGTGTTTTCGCTCGACGATCCCATTCTTGGGTGGTCGGTTTGTCCTTGTACCTGTAACTTGAATCCTAGCCCGGTATATACCATTTTAGTTTTATACCATTGTGAACATTACGACTTTTTTACTCTCTGATGGAGGTTCTCGGCATTGAAAAATCTTGGTAAATGAAATCACACGTGTTGACATTTAAGAGATATACGGATAACAAAATCAAGAGCAATGGTGATATATTTGTGGATTAGACACCAAAAAATAAACACTCAAGAAATGGCTACAATTTAAGGAATGTGTTTAGCGACGGCATCAGATTCCTAGTTGATGGAGGATGGTCTGGTGGCAAGAAAAGCTGCTTCTAGGAGGTTGTCAAGTGTTTTCGCTCGACGATCCCATTCTTGGGTGGTCGGTTTGGCCTTGTTCCTGTAACTCGAATCCTAGCCCGGTATATCCCATTTTAGTTTTACACCATTATGAACCTTACGCCTTTTTACTATCTGATCGAGGTTCTCGGTATTGAAAAATCTTCGTAAACTAAATCACACGTGTATATGTTGACATTTAAAAGATATACAGTCAAGAAAATCAAGAGCAATTGTGATATATATGCGGATTAGACACCAAAGCCTTACGCCTTTTTTACTCTCTGATCGAGGTTCTCGGCATTGAAAAATCTTCGTAAACTAAATCACACGTCTATATGTTGACATTTAAAAGATATACTGTCAAGAAAATCAAGAGCAATGGTGATATATATGCGGATTAGACACCAAAAAATAAACACTCAAAAAATGGCTACAATTTAAGGAATGTGTTTAGTGACGGCATCAGATTCCTAATTGATGGAGACAGGTCTGGTGGCAAGAAAAGCTGCTTCCAGGAGGTTATGAAGTGTTTTCGCTCGATGATTTCATTATTGGGTGGTTGGTTTGGCCCTTGTTCCTGTAACTCGAATCCTAGCCCGGTATATCCCATTTTAGTTTTACACAATTGTGAAACTTACCCCGTTTTTACTCTCTGATCGAGGTTCTCGGCATTGAAAAATCTTCGTAAGCTAAATCACACGTGTATATGTTGACATTTAAGAGATATACAGTCAAGAAAATCATGGGCAATGGTGGTATATATGCGGATTAGACACCAAAAAATAAACACTCAAAAAAGTGACTACATTTTAAGGAATGTGTTTAGTGACGGCATCAGATTTCTAATTGATTGAGAAAGGTCTGGTGGCAAGAAAAGCTGCTTCCAGGAGGTTGTGAAGTGTTTTCACTCGACGATTTCATTCTTGGGTGGTGCTTTGGCCCATGTTCCTGTAACTCGAATCCTTGCTCGGTATATCCCATTTTTGTTTTACACCATTGTGAACCTTACGCCTTTTTTACTCTCTGATCGAGGTTCTCGGCATTGAAAAATCTTCGTAAGCTAAATCACACATGTATATGTTGACATTTAAAAGATATACAGTCAAGAAAATCAAGAGGAATGGTGGTATATATGCGGATTAGACACCAAAAAATAAATACTCAAAAAATGGCTAAAATTTAAGGAATGTGTTTAGTGACGGCATCAGATTCCTAATTGATGGAGATATGTCCGGCGACAAGAAAAGCTGCTTCTAGGAGGTTATCGAGTGTTTTCGCTCGACGGTTCCATTCTTGGGTGGTTGGTTTAGCCCTTGTTCCTGTAACCCGAATCCTGGCCCGGCATGCCCCATTTTTGTTTTACACCATTGTGAACCTTACAAATTTTTTACTCTCTGATCGAGGTTCTCGGCATTGAAAAATCTTCGTAAACTAAAGCACACGTGTATATGTTGACATTTAAGAGATATATAGTCAAGAAAATCAAGAGCAATGGTGATATATATGCGGATTAGACACCAAAAAGTAAACACTCAAAAAATGGCTACAATTTAAGGAATGTGTTTAGTGACGACATCAGATTCCTAATTGATGGAGAAAGGTATGGTGGCAAGAAAAGCTGCTTCTAGGAGGTTGTCAAGTGTTTTCGCTCAACGATTCCATTCTTGGGTGGTTGATTTGGCCCTTATTCCTGTAACTCGAATCCTAGCCCGGTATATCCCAGTTTAGTTTTACACCATTGTGAACCTTACGCCTTTTTTACTCTCTGATGGAGGTTCTCGGCATTGAAAAATCTTCGAAAACTAAACCACACGTGTATATATTGAAATTTAAGAGATATACAGTCAAGAAAATCCAGAGCAATGGTGATATATATGCGGATTAAACACCAAAAGGTAAACACTAAAAAAATGGCTACAATTTAAGGAATGTGTTAAGTGACGACATCAGATTCCTAATTGATGGAGAAAGGTCTGGTGTCAAGAAAAACTGCTTCCAGGAGGTTGTGAAGTGTTTTCGCTAGACATTTTCATTCTTGGGTGGTTGGTTTGGCCCTTGTTCCTGTAACTCGAATCCTAGCCCGGTATATCCCATTTTAGTTTTACACCATTGTAAACCTTACGCCTTTTTAACTCTCTGATCGAGGTTCTCGGCATTGAAAAATCTTACTAAGCTATATCACACGTGTATATGTTGACATTTAAGAGATATACAGTCAAGAAAATCGAGAGCAATGGTGACATATATGCGGATTAGACACCAAAAAATAAACACTCAAAAAATGGCTACAATTTAAGGAATGTGTTTAGTGACGGCATCAGACTCCAAATTGATGGAGAAAGGTCTGGGGGCAAGAAAAGCTGCTTCCAGGAGGTTGTGATGTGTTTTCACTCGACGATATCATTCTTGGGTGGTCGGTTTGGCCCTTGTTCCTGTAACTCGAATCCTAGCCCGGTATATCCCATTTTAGTTTTATACCATTGTGAACATTACGCCTTTTTTTACTCTCTGATCGAGGTTCTCGGCATTGAAAAAACTTCGTAAACGAAATCACACGTGTATATGTTGACATTTAAGAGATATACAGTTAACAAAATGAAGAGCAATGGAGATATATTTGCGGATTAGACACCAAAAAATAAACACTCAAAAAATGGCTACAATTTAAGGAATGTATTTAGTGACGGCATCAGATTCGTAGTTGATGGAGGATGGTCTGGTGGCAATAAAAGCTGCTTCCAGGGGGTTGTCAAGTGTTTTCGCTCGACGATTCCATTCTTGGGTGGTTGCTTTAGCCCTTGTTCCTTTAACTCGAATCCTAGCCCGGTATATTTCATTTTAGTTTTACACCATTATGAACCTTACGCCTTTTTTTCCTCTCTGATCGAGGTTCTCGGCATAGAAAAATCTTCGTAAACTAAATCACACGTCTATATGTTGACATTTAAAAGATATATTGTCAAGAAAATCAAGAGCAATGGTGACATATATGCGTATTAGGCACCAAAAAATAAACACTCAAAAAATGGCTACAATTTAAGGAATGTGTTTAGTGACGGCATCAGATTCCTAATTGATGGAGACATGTCTGGTGGCAAGAAAAGCTGCTTCCAGGAGGTTATGAAGTGTTTTTGCTCGATGATTTCATTATTAGGTGGTAGGTTTGGCCCTTGTTCCTGTAACTCGAATCCTAGCCCGTTATATCCCATTTTAGTTTTACACCATTGTGAACCTTACCCCCTTTTTTACTCTCTGATCGAGGTTCTCGGCATTGAAAAATCTTCGTAAGCTAAATCACACGTGTATATGTTGACATTTAAGAGATATACAATATAGAAAATCAAGAGCAATGGTGGTATATATGCGGATTAGACACCAAAAAATAAACACTCAAAAAGTGGCTACAATTTAAGGAATGTGTTTAGTGACGGCATCAGATTACTAATTGATGGAGAAAGGTCTGGTGGCAAGAAAAGCTGCTTCTAGGAGGTTGTGAAGTGTTTTCGCTCGACGATTTCATTCTTGGGTGGTTAGTTTGGCCCTTGTTCCTGTAACTCGAATCCTTGCCCGGTATATCCCATTTTAGTTTTACACCATTGTGAACCTTACGCCTTTTTTACTCTCAGATTGAGGTTCTCGGCATTGAAAAATATTCGTAATCTAAATCACACATGTATATGTTGACATTTAAGAGATATACAGTCAAGAAAATCAAGAGGAATGGTGGTATATATGCGGATTAGACACCAAAAAATAAATACTCAAAAAATGGCTAAAATTTAAGAAATGTGTTTAGTGACGGCATCATATTCCTAATTAATGAAGAAAGTTCTAGTGGCAAAAAAACCTGCTTCCAGGAGTTTGTTAAGTGTTTTCGTTCGACGATTCCATTCTTGGGAGGTTGGTTTGGCCCTTGTTCCTGTAACTCGAATCCTAGCCCGGTATGTCCCATTTTTGTTTTACACCATTGTGAACCTTACGAATTTTTTACTCTTTGATCGAGGTTCTCGGCATTGAAAAATCTTCGTAAACTAAATCACACGTGTATATGTTGACATTTAAAACATATACAGTCAAGAAAATAGAGCAATGGTGATATATATGCGGATTAGTCACCAAAAAATAAACACTCAAAAAGGCTACAATTTAAGGAATGTGTTTAGTGACGGCATCAGATTCCTAATTGATGGAGAAATGTCCGGCGACAAGAAAAACTGCTTCCAGGAGGTTATCGAGTATTTTCGCTCGACGATTCCATTCTTGGGTGGTTGGTTTGGCCCTTGTTCCTGTAACCCGAATCCTGGCCCGGTATATCCCATTTTAGTTTTACACCATTGTGAACCTTACGCCTTTTTTACTCTCTGATGGAGGTTCTCGGCATTGAAAAATCCTCGTAAACTAAATCACACGTGTATATGTTGACATTTAAGAGATATATAGTCAAGAAAATCAAGAGCAATGGTGATATATATGCGGATTAGACACCAAAAAGTAAACACTCAAAAAATGGCTACAATTTAAGGAATGTGTTTAGTGACGGCATCAGATTCCTAATTGATGGAGAAAGATATGGTGGCAAGAAAAGCTGCTTCTAGGAGATTGTCAAGTGTTTTCGCTCGACGATTCCATTCTTGGGTGGTTGATTTGGCCCTTATTCCTGTAACTCGAATCCTAGCCCGGTATATCCCATTTTAGTTTTACACGATTGTGAACCTTACGCCTTTTTTACTCTCTGATGGAGGTTCTCGGCGAGATGGAGATGGAGGTTTACTACCCTCTGACTGCAATCTCGAACAACCAGTGAACGGTGATCAGGGTTGATCAAAGAGCCATTCATAAGTAATTCTAAGTCCTAAACTCTAAACTGATTTCTGATTTGTGATCTAAGATGTAGGTAGAAATTGCAGGTCGACTTTATGTGTCACCACTATGTATAGGGCCCTGAAGGAATTCCTCGTTGATACCTGTTCTAGAAAAATATTTCAACTAGATGATTCAGTTTTCATTAGGTTAAGGTGGACATATTTATGTCTCATTGAAAATGATGTTGTTTTATACATTTTAAATAATTAAACAAGTCTTAATCAAATCTGGAATCATAGCCACATACATATTTAGTGTTTTAAATCAAAATTTTTATACTTGTATTTGAGTAAAGTCTCATAAATCACAATTTGTATACGTGTATTTGAGTAAAGTCTCATATGGATCGCTGGTTTGGTGTTTGGGAATTGATACATTGTCGTTTGAGATTATGACTATCGGATGGACTATAGGTAAAGTTAGTTGTTTCACTAGACTAAATTGTTAAATAAATGAATTTTAATGCTATTTGAAGAATGCTCTTGTGGTTAAACATGTTGGTTATGATTTTTGTATTTAAAGATGAGTTTTATATCAATAACTCGCTGATTAGAGTTGTTGATGCTACAGGTAAGTTTGTTATGCCAAGCTAAAGTTTGTTTTTCAATAATGATTCACATTAATTGTTAGGGCATGGATTTTATGCTAAGGATCATCTATCCTGAGACTGGGCATGGATCACGGATCCTTAATGGATGATGCAGGGAGTCTGAGGATCCAGAGTCTGAGGATCACAGGATCCTAAACAGAACTTATGATTTCTAACAATTGCCACCTTTTTAATGTTTAAATGCAGATAATGGACGTAGTGGACTACTTCTTTGCTGGAATCTCGTGGAATATGCTTCTTAGGAACGTGCTTAATGAAGAAATAACCGTTAGTGGTGATCATGGGTTACTTCCACCTTTTTCGGGAAGTTAGTTAGTTGATTTTTTCTTATCTTTTATGGAGAAAACGAGCTCATTTGAGGCATAAGTCGAACACACCACAGAAAAAACACACAACACTCGAATTCTCTGCAAACACTTAGCAAAAACACACACTTACACTAGCAATTCAATGTATTGAGCTTGTTTTCTTCCGAAGTTGTACAAGGATCATTGTTTTTTTGCAATATAGTTGGTGATCGGTAGTGTCCATCACCCGAGGTTTTTTATGCCGGAGATCTTCTAAAGATCAAGGGCTTTTTCCTCGTATAAATCTCGGTGTTCATCGTTGATTTCATATACTTGTCGTTCATACAATTAACCAAGCATCATTCCTCACAACAAAGATTTGGTTGCATTATCCTTGTGTGATTTTTGACTAAAACAGTTTAGCGCCCACCGTGGGGCAATTGGTGCTTCAATTCTGAGAAATTTTGTTTATTTCATTCATTTCGGTTCATTACCTTCAACCACATGGTTTCTCAGGGAAAAACTACTTCAAGTTCCATGTCGGTGGTTTCCTCATCACATGGCATTCCACCATTGCATCATCCTCCCCCTGCATTCCAGAAGAATGCTCCGAAGAAGACAACCCCCGTTTTCACAAAACCAACTGTTGTTTCTTCCTCTACACTTACTAACAGTGATCTTTATGCTTTGATTTTGCAGATGAGAGGATACATGCAACAACAGGACCAAACTAATGGCAGGATCCTTCGCGAAATTGATAAAATCAGCTGAGGATCACTCCCCTTTGATGCTGAGGTCGCTGAGTTTTGACACTCCAGTCATAACTTCCTGGCACTTTGTAGCTCCAGATGTCCAATACCAGGGTGGATCAACAGGGATGCGTTCTAGATCATCGGCAATGTCTCAGGCTCAAGGATCCTCTTTCCAGCCTTCAGGATCCTCATTTCAGCATCAGGGATTCTTCACCAGTTTACGAGAATGCATGGGGACACAGCCAATTCAAGGATCCTCTCAGGTTCAAGGATCCTCCTTCCAGGTTCAAGGATCCTCCTTCCAGGTTCAATGATCCTCATCTCAGGTTTCCGGATCCATGGATTATCCTCCAAGACCTTCATTCACAGCACATCAAGGATCCAACATCTTCCAGGATCAAGGATACTTAAGGAGTAAACCCGGAAGTTCAGATGTTCATCTAGGAGACTTCATACCGATGCAGACTATTGCTTCTTCTGGTCCCTCAGTTATACCAGAATCCCATCAATATGGATTCACATCTGGAATTCCAACCTTGAATCCATTAGGAGGTAACACTTTGAATACTTCTTATAATGCTAACCATGGCTTCGTGCAGGATACAGGAATCAACCAAGCTATGGCTAAGGAACTGCAGAAACTCAAAGATATGATATCCAGCGTTCCAAGAGTGGTTAAGCCCATTCCTGAAATTCCAGATGGAAGTCACAAGGGAAAGAATGGAGATCAATCCCATTCCTGAGAGGTTAAAAGAAGCATGTCTATGCAAGGGTTTTGGATCCACACTCACAGGATCTGCTCTTAAATGGCTGCTAAGTCTTCCCCCTTACTCTATTACTCCATTTGCTAATCTAGTTAATCTGTTTAATAGTCAATTTTCATGTAGTAGAAAATTTGAACGATTAACTAGTGATCTATATAGGGTAACACAAGGTCAAAATGAATCACTTAGAGATTACATCACTAAGTTTAGTAAAGAATCCTTAGATATCCCTAACCTGGATATAGCTACGGCTGTAGAAGCCTTTAAAATGGGTTTACTTAAGGATTCAATGTTCTATGATGATCTTGTCATGACCCCTTGCAGGAACTTAGATGAGGAAAGGAACAGGGCCCTTAGGTTCATCCGTTTAGAGGATGACAAAAGGATCCACGAGAGATTGTCAGGATCCTCAAAGCAAGACAAACAAGGATCCTATTTTGAGAATAATTGATCCAAGAAATGTTCCAAGCATGACAACCAGAATATGCATGCTGTGGAACAACAGGGAGATGATGAGGATTACCATCCTATTTCTGAATATTGTTTTTATGCTGATAATAATGAACTAATCCTTGCTATACAGAATTTAGGTGACAAGGCTAGGTGGCCAAGGAAGAATGACAAACCGCCTGTTACCAAAGACAAATCGAAATGGTGTGCTTACCATGAGGATATTGGTCATCTCACAGATGAGTGCATATCATTAAGGAAGGGGATAGGTTATCTTTTGAGCAAAGGATACTTGAAGGAATTGCTTGGAAGGAAAAAGTCAAGGATCCAGGATTCTGAGAAAGTTCCTAAAAAGCTCCTCCTCCACCAGCTGATGCTCAAATCATCCATCTCATCTTCGGAGGTTCTCAGCAGCTAAAAGACATGCAAAGGAAACAAAGATGGAGAATGGGGACAGACCTGTTCGAACTTCCATTCTTACCCAGGAAAAAGTCATATCCTTTGATGGGGATGACCGTGTGGACATTCAGGATCCTCATCTTGACGTTTTGGTTATTACATTATTTATATCTAACCATTTTGTTCTCAGGATTCTCATTGATGGGAGAAGCTCAGTGAACATAATCCAGTTGGATGTCCTCAAAAGAATGAACATCCTTGAATCTGATATTTTCCCAAGATCATATGTCCTTGTGGGATTCAGTGTGGAGACAAAGATTACATTGGGGGACATCAAATTTCCTATTTATATAGAGGGAGTGAATTCTGTTAAAAAATTCTATGTTATTGATTGCTTATCTTGCTGTAATGTTATCTTTGGCAGGCCATGGATACACGATATGAGGGCAGTCCCCCTCGACATATCATCAATGTGTCAAGCTCCCAACTCTATAGGGTGTGGTGAAGATAGACATGATCAGCATGAGGCAAAGAACTGTTACACTTCTTCAATGAAACTAGCCTCCAAGGAGAAAGATGTCATGGAGGCAAGAGAGCAAGATGCCAAGGATATTCTGTTGAACCCAGAGGATCCTGAATCCAAAATTTTTATAGGATCCAGGATGCTAGACAGTATTGAGCAGGATTTAGTATCCTTCTTGAAAAGAAGAAAATCTACCTCTTCTTGGAAACATGAAGGCATGACAGGTATATCTAAGGATGTCATTACTCACAAACTTGGTATCGACAGGTCTTTCAAGCCAATACATCAAAAAAGGAGGAAATTTGCACCTGAAAGAAATGCCATTATCCAAGAAGAGATAGACAAATTGCTCAAGGCAGGTAAGACATATTGAGGAAGAATAAGAAGTTTGAGTGGACTGATAAGCATGAAGCTGCACTCAACATTCTTAAGGATTATCTATCCTCAGCACCAGCCCTGATGAAACCAGAAAATGGAGAATCATTATCCTTAGTTGTTTCAGCTAAAGTAGTAAGTTCGATCCTAGTTAAGGATCATCAAGGTTCTCAACATCCGGTATACTATGTAAGTAAAATTTTACTTGATGCTGAGGCCAGGTATTCTCATTTAGAGAAATTAATTCTTGATTTAATTATGCCTTCCGCTAAACATAGACATTATTTCGAAACTCACACCATTATTGTGAAAACTAACCTTCCTATCAAGAATGTTCTCAGGAAACTTCAAATGTCAGGTAGAATGGCAAAGTGGATAGTCAAGCTTAGTGCATATGACATTAAGTATGAACCCAGGACTGTCATCAAGTCCCAAGCTTTAGTTGACTTTGTGGCAGATTTCAGTAGTGATCTACAAAGGGAAGACCAAGGATCATTGGACACTCTTCATGGATGGAGCTTCAAATGTTAAAGGAACTGGACAAAGCACACTACTAAAATCGCCACAGGGGGACATTATACCCCAATCCATTGCATGTGAATTCCAAACCACTAATAATAAGGTAGAGTATGAGGTCTTGATAGCAGGTTTGCAATTAGCCAAGAATATGAGGGTCAGGTATCTTCAAGTGTTTATAGATTCCCTATTAATTACTAATCATTATAATGATTCCTATACTGTTAAAGGTGAAAAACTAATCAAGTACTTAGAAATAGTCAAGAAATTGGCAGATTCTTTTGCTTTTTTCAGTCTAACACAGGTATCCAGGGAAGAAAATGCAGAAGTCGATGCCTTAACTAACCTTGGATCATCCCTAAAGATGCCAGAGGATGTGAAGATACCTATCATCCATGTTTTGTTTCATAGAATTGAGGAAACTGAAATAATGGAGATAGTGGAGGACGTTGCAATTGTACCTAGTGATGATGTGCAGTCAAATTCAGGATCCTGGATCCTTCCAATTCTGAACTATATCCAGAGTGGAGAAATTCCCACAGGGGAAAATCCCAGAGCTTTCAAAGTCAAGGTCCATATCTAAGGTGCATTGAGGATCCAGATATTCAAGAAGTCTTAAACGGATTTTCATGAAGGAGATTGTAGAAACCACACTGGGGGCAGGGTACTGTTCTCAAGGATCCTTAGAACAAGATACTATTGGCCTGCTATGAAGAACGATGCTGTGGATTATGCCAAGAAATGTGATCCTTGTCAAAGACACAGCAATATCCTTCATCGACAAAGAATGGCTGGAGCATACAACAAGAATGTCAGGTCCCTACTTAATTGAAGCTGAAGCAGGAAATGGGGCATATCATTTGTTGACAATGGATGGTGACCTCTTACCAAGAGCTTGGAATGTTGTTCGTCTCAAAAAGTACTTTATGTAAGAAGGATCTTCTGATTAAGGATCCGGGATCCTCAAAGGATATATGATTCTACATTTAGTAACACATTACTTTCATCTTCATTCATCTTATACTTATTACTTATCATAAGGCAAAGATGTTAAACATTTAACATCTATTTTCATAAAGTTTAAGCTTTTGCAGAGTTGTTATCATTTTACAGAAGATCAAAGTGGTTGGCCAACTCTCCAAAGTTTATTTGGGCTTGTCCCCAGTTTTGGGCTTGTCCCCAGTTTTGGGCCTGTCCCCAGTTTTGGGCCTGTCCCCAGTTTTGCCAGTAGCGCACGATGATCCTGGTACAGTTCATGGCAATGGGACTAGTACTCGCTTTAGGGGCTGACAATTTCATTGTACTGGCTGTATCCGGGATCCTACGTATAATGGTAGACGTACCACACATCCGTTCCTAAGGTTTCTAACGTTTTCATGTTAGCTAAGGTTTCGGCATTTTCATGTCGCTCAAGTTTGGATAGTCGCCAGTGAGGGCCATACTCCAGTTTACACAAGTTTATTTGGGTTTGACCCCAGTTTACATCCGTTTATTTGGGCTTGTCCCCTGTTTTTTGGGCTTGTCCCCTGTTTTTTGGGCTTGTCCCCAGTTTTTTGGGCTTGCCCCCAGTTTATTTGGGCTTGTCCCCAGTTTGTTGGGCTTGTCCCCAGTTTATTTGGGCTTGTCCCCAGTTTGTTGGGCTTGTCCCCAGTTTATTTGAGCTTGTCCCCAGTTATTATGGGTTCATTCCCAATTATTTGGCTTGGTCCCAAGTTTGTTATTCTTGCAGGATCTTGGAGCTCTAAAGTTATACAAGTTCTGACAATAAGGATCCTGGATCCTGGAAACTTTACTTTTCACACATTTTATTCAGTATTAGTTTACAAGGATATAGAATCCTAACTTGGATTCTCTGGTATGTTATATTCTAACTTTTTCTAAGCTGCAAGTTGTCTCTTATCCTTTTTGGTTAAGGATCATTGATCCACATTTATATGAACACTTCAAGTTTTCTGTTAAAAGTTTAACATTATCATCAGATTTCCAATAACTTTCCAATTGTTTGGCGATGATATCTTTGAAAATAGAAAGCATACATGAAAAATAAAGAGGAAAGAAACAACAACAGTTGTAGCTAAAAAAGTTTAATGTTATCACCCATTCATTATGTATCAAATCATCTGGCCTGGATTTCACCAGCAAAACCGTGGACCATCCACCCAGGCCGGATAAGGCTATCTAACAGTTAAAGTGTCTATGCAGAAATTAAAGTGCAGGAAGGTTAATAGCGAACGGTGTAGAAGGATTCATTCTCCACAAACAGAAGGATCTTCTGATCTGTAAAGGCACTTGAGGAGTTATCTCTCACTCTATATTTTGCAATGATGATTATAGCAGGTTTTATCAGTGACGACAGGCAGTGTAACGACTAGTTACCGGTAGTAACGGCTAATCCACTTTTAACGGAAATATGACAGCTGTGAATCCTTATCACAACTGCCATATTGGGGGCAATTGTTAGGGCATGGATTTTATGCTAAGGATCATCTATCCTGAGACTGGGCATGGATCACGGATCCTTAATGGATGATGCAGGGAATCTGAGGATCCAGAGTCTGAGGATCACAGGATCCTTAACAGAACTTATGATTTCTAACAATTGCCACCTTTTTAATGTTTAAATGCAGATAATGGACGTAGTGGACTACTTCTTTGCTGGAATCTCGTGGAATATGCTTCTTAGGCACGTGCTTAATGAAGAAATAACCGTTAGTGGTGATCATGGGTGACTTCCACCTTTTTCGGGAAGTTAGTTAGTTGATTTTTTCTTATCTTTTAAGGAGAAAACGAGCTCATTTGAGGCATAAGTCGAACACACCACAGAAAAAACACACAACACTCGAATTCTCTACAAACACTTAGCAAAAACACACACTTACACTAGCAATTCAATGTATTGAGCTTGTTTTCTTCCGAAGTTGTACAAGGATCATTGTTTTTTTTTTTGCAATATAGTTGGTGATCGGTAGTTTCCATCACCCGAGGTTTTTTATGCCGGAGATCTTCTAAAGATCAAGGGCTTTTTCCTCGTATAAATCTCGGTGTTCATCGTTGATTTCATATACTTGTCGTTCATACAATTAACCAAGCATCATTCCTCACAACAAAGATTTGGTTGCATTATCCTTGTGTGATTTTTGACCAAAACAGTTTGGCGCCCACCGTGGGGCAATTGGTGCTTCAATTCTGAGAAATTTTGTTCATTTTATTCATTTCGGTTCATTACCTTCAACCACATGGTTTCTCAGGGAAAAACTACTTCAAGTTCCATGTCGGCGGTTTCCTCATCACATGGCATTCCACCATTGCATCATCTTCCCCCTGCATTCCAGAAGAATGCTCCGAAGAAGACAACCCCCGTTTTCACAAAACCAACTGTTGTTTCTTCCTCTACACTTACTAACAGTGATCTTTATGCTTTGATTTTGCAGATGAGAGGATACATGCAACAACAGGACCAAACTAATGGCAGGATCCTTCGCGAAATTGATAAAATCAGCAGAGGATCACTCCCCTTTGATGCTGAGGTCGCTGAGTTTTGACACTCCGATCATAACTTCCTGGCACTTTGTAGCTCCAGATGTCCAATACCAGGGTGGATCAACAGGGATGCGTTCTGGTTCATCGGCAATGTCTCAGGCTCAAGGATCATGACAACCCTCGTAAAGGGTTATGATACTACAGAAGGAATTGATCATCATATGCATGTGAAACAGAATCAACTGAATCTACATGAACAGACCTGTTGCTTTTAGACAAAAGTTCAGAAGCTTGCTCCTAGGTAAAACTTCTTATATTTGCTATTGAAGAGATACTTTACTTTGACTTCATTAAGATACATTAGGCATGAGGGTGTAAATGAGCCAAGCCGCTTGTGAACTACTTGGTACTCGGCTCGCTAAAAACTCGAATTGAGTTAAGCTTAAACGAGCTCTAGCCAAAGACTAAAAAAAACTTGTATAAAAAACTAGCTTGAGCCCGAACAGGAGCCGGTGCTTGAGCTTTACTTATTGAGCTCGAGCTGGCTCGTAAGTCCAAACGAGCTTTTTATTTATATCATTTTTATTTAATATATATTAAATATAATTATATATAAAAATACGATACAAATAACTAAGTGATGTCTACTGTATGTTATATAAAATTTTATCAACATTAAGTACAAATGTAGATAAAATAATCAATAAATAATATATGAGTCGAGCTTGTGCTTGAAAAACCACTCACGAGCAGAGATCAAACTCGAGTTCTTATATGTTAAACGAGTTCAAGCTCGAGCCTAATTCTGCCTTAACTTATAGCCTTGAATAGAGGTGGCATATTTGACCCCATTACTTTTGAATGTGTGCTACTATTTTTATCTTCAATGGGTAAAAAAAGGCTAGCTAAAGAAGAATATGTTAATTCTTTCATAGTTTATTATATGCATAATGTAAAACCATGTAAATAATTTTATACAAAAAGTTAGACGTTAGGCTGCATGAAGGGGTCTAAAATGACATGGTCCTCTTGTTGAAACGCACATTATGGGATGTTTTCAATCATTATAAAATGGGAAACTAGCTGAACTATGTGCAGATACACACATACATATATAGCACCAAGACTAACGTTTTAAAAAAAATCCATTTGTATACTTTGAGGTTGAATTCCGTTATTCACCATGAACGTTGATTTGATTCCAGCAGGTGGTTGGAGTGGCGAGTTGACACAGAAGCAATGAAGCCCTCGACAAAGGTAGTACCAAGGTTTGTATTTCGTTCACTTAATTTTCACTATCATTTAGACAAAAGAAACATATCATGCTTTTACAAAATTTTAGTTATTTGGTTCCAACATTCTCCAGCATTAGTCAACCTTTGTTCTTGATTCATCATGCATTTCGTGGCCATATATTTGACTAAATGTCTTCATGAAATTTCATACAATTGCACATACAATTCAATGTAATTTCTTTGGTTTATTGCATTATTTGTGGCTGTTACATCAGAGAAACTCATATGTTTTTGCCTGATTAAACAAACTCACATGATTGTGGCTTGTTACATCAGAGAAACTCATATGTTTTTGCCTGATTAAACAAACTCACATGAAATATCCATAATTGATGCATATGTCTAGATGTTGCCAGGGTTCCCATCCTACTCATTTTTAGTTTATTTACTATAATTTAGTCATATGTAGATTATTTAATCTAGTCACTTGTTTTGTTTTGTATTAGGAAGTTATTAACAGATTCTTGCCTATAAGAATTTCAAAGTTTGGGATTTTGGTGCTTGTTCAACGCTTCTTAAGGTTAATATTTAATCTCTTTTTAAATCATTTAGTCTGAATATATTTTATTATCAATACAGGTAAATTTAGTTCTACATAAGCCTTTGTGGGTTTTTTTTTTGTAATTTGTAACAACATTTACCAATGACAATAATGAATCAGGTAATCAGGTAACTTGGAGCACTAATGAATCGAAACATGCCAATGACAAAACTAAGGAAGACGGAAAATGGGAAGAACTCATGATACCCGCAACAAACCCATTAAGACAATGACTTATAAGTAATATGTTATCTTGGTTTTTTTTTTTTAATTTGTGTTCTAGAACTCACAAGTTATAGATCATTACGTTTTTTATTTGTTCACATGTATTATTCTATCTAAGCACATTTCCTACATAAATTGTGAATTCATAGAACTTTGTAAATTTTTTTGGTATCATTTTCTTAGATTTGGTTTGAGACGTATTATTGGAAATTAGTTTTTATACTTTTAATAAGTATAATAGAGACTAGAAATTTCGCTATTAGAGATTGATTTTTCAGTCTCTAAAATAAATATATTATGAACTGAAATAACATGGCATTAGAAACTAATTATCAGTCTTCGAAACATTTTATTAGAGACTAAATTAACATTGAATCACGAACCTGACGAAACGTATTAAAGACCATATTGACATGTTTAGAGGACAGATTTCCACTCACTAAAGTTAAACATTGGGGACTGAAATATCATACTATCCAAGACTGATTTGCAGTCATTGAGAAAAGTATTGAGGACTGAAATGTCGTGGTGCCAGGGTATAAATCAACGACTAAATTTTTATATGTCGAAGAGTGATCATTAGTCCCTACTGGTGTCATACAATGGAGACTGATTTTTAGTTACTAAAACCACTATCTAGGACTAGGTATCTGGGACTGGCTGGGGACTGCCAAATCAGTCCCCGATAACCATTAGGTACTGATTTAGATGCATTAGAGACTGTTTTTTAGTCTCTGATACTCATTTTTTGTAGTGAGATTAAAAACAACTCATATCCACAATGTAAGCAATAAAAATAGTTTCAGCCATGCTAGTGTCGCAGTCCACGCAGTGATAGCCCAAGTATCCTGATGCTTTAGTGTTTACCCAAGACTCAAGGTAAACTAGAATCCTCCTAACAATACCCCCCGAGAATAATGGGAGAGGTGCACCCCCTATAGCGCTACTATTGTTAAGGTGGATGTTGGGATTGAACCCTACCAAAGGAACAGATAATGTAAAGCCAAAACCTGATCATAACAGTGGATTCACAATCAGCAGTTGTTTACACTAAGTCTTCTCCCTTGAAAGTGATTACAACAGCTGATGGTCTTATATCCCCTGCTCGGATACAACTGTTGCTCCAAATAACTACTGATGAAGCCTAGAAGACTGCTGGATACTAAGCACTGCTGGTACAAACTGCTGATGACAAAGCACTGCCCAATCAAGGACTGATCAACCTTAAGGAAAGCACTGACGTATAGGAAAAGCATTAGTTTAGTATATCATCTGATTCTTGTATAGTCAGTTGTTAGGTTTAGCAGTGTTTGTATAAGAACAGTAGATACAGGTTGTTAGGCTGTTAGACGTCGCTTTCATGGTGACGTCAGCTGAGATGCCTCAGCGGTTTGGTTTGTCTATAAATGGAGCAGTACTCTGTACTGTTACATTTGATTCGTTTTGAGAGAGTTCTTCTCCTCAATTCAATCCTTTCATCTTGTACAATCCAACCTTGGGGCATCTGGCTGAGGGGGAGCTTAGTGTGTAAGCATATCTGTAATCATTTGACTCTTATTGTAAATCTTTTGACTAAATGAATTGCATATGCTTTCTCAAAACTATTTTCTTCTTGATTGTGTTTACAAAGTTTGTTATTCATTTCCGCTGCACTTAAACTCTGTTCATCTCTATTGATTATACAATTTTACACAAACAAACACTTTCATGAGGGCCTCCGATCCTAACAGTGGAACTACACACCCTGGATTAAACGTCACGTAGCACAAAATAGAATACTAGAATGCACAGGTTTCACATACACATAGGATAGAGTTTAGTTTGCAAAGATTCAAGTTTATATAGAATACATGTTACACCCCAAAGTTTAAAAGTAAAAAGGGGATCGAGTATACTCACAGTGATTGCTTAACAGTCGCAACTGTAATTGGATCAAAGGGAGCTCTTTTTAGAATTAGCCTGATTAGATTACAATAGGATAAGAGTCGGGCAGAATAACGAGATTGAATAAAGTGTTGGAAACTGTCACTGGATCGGATGGCTGTCCGATCGGATGGCTGTCCGATCGGATGGCTGTCCGATCGGATGGCTGTCCGATCGGATGGCTGTCCGATCGGATGGCTGTCCGATCGGATGGCTGTCCGATCGGATGGCTGTCCGATCGGATGATGGCTGTCCGATCGGATTTCCAGTCGATCAGGTGACTTAGCATGAAATTAATGATTGTCTGATCGGACGGCTGTCCGATCGGGTGGCTTAGTGTGAGGGTGAAACGAATGGCTGCCCGATCGAACGGCTGTCCGATCGGGTGACCATCCGATTCGAGTGACAAGTACATAGTTCAAGGGTTCTGGTTATCTTGATCGGGTGACTGCTCGATCTGGCGGCTGTCCGATCGAGTTGCCACTCGATTGAGATCTTCAAAACTCTAAGTTTCTGAAAAAAATCACTAAGTGTTGGGAGGTTTCAAAGTTCAAAGGTTATAAGGCAAGTGTCACTCAATCGGGTGGTTGTCCGATCGGACGGCTTTCCGATTGGGCGAACCTCGTTCCCTTAACCACTCTGTAAAAAAAAATTTCTAAGTTTAACGATGACGGCATGGTACATGTTGTGACAATGGTAATCTTCATCGTTGCACAGCCGTTCTGATCGGGTGGGAACCACCCCTGTCTGGTCAGTTACTGTTCGTGATGACGTTTATGTCAAACTCCGTATTCCGGCTATCATCCTCCAGTGGAAATCCATCCTTGAGCCGACTCTAGACTAATAATCAAGTATATAGTCCGTTCAGGACCAGATCTCACCATTTAAAGTGAAAGATTGAAGAAAAGATGAAGAAACTTAAGTTTTATCATGAAAATACTTAGATTTAGCTTAGGTTTAGTGATAAACACATGGAATCCCTTAGATCTTAGCTAGATCTCACCAAGAATGACCTCATATGACAGTTTGTACAAACCACCATGATGACATCATCCTAAAGATCTCAGATCTGAGAGATTTCATGGTGAAAAGTGTGATTTCAAAGGTGAATCACGTAGGGAATGAAGTGTAGATCAAGAAAGTACAAGAATCTAGCTTGAAACGTACCGAAATCGCCAAGAAATTGAGAGAATGTAGTGTGCGTGCGTCTGGTCGAACAGGGCTGTCACATCAGGGAATAAAGTGATGTGACCGGCCTATTTATAGTGTGGAAGGGACTTGAGGCGGTGTGGCATGGATAGGGTGGTGGCCCGTTCGGGTGGTCATCCGATCGGATGGTAATCCTTTCGGGTGGCCATCAGGTAGGGTGGCAATCCGATCGGATTGCCACTCTGGCCAATCCAACTTTGCCATGTTCCCGAATTTGATTCGTTTTGTATGATAGATTAGGCGTTGCGTATTATAGAATAACTAGATTATATCATAAACGTCAAAAATTTCAAGATTAATAGATTCCGCCAATGACAAGGCTCGAGTCTCTCGTTTAACCAAGAATCAAGTTTCACGAGTCTAAAGAGTCGAGCACCAAATAGATTAGACATCCGAAACATAGATTTAGGCATTTCAACATAGATTTATGCATTTCAACATAGATTTAGGCATTCCGACATAGATTTAGACTTTCCAATTATAGAGTTTAGGCATTCCAAGCATATAGACATAGACAATCCAAAGAAATAGACATTCCATGTGTAGATTTAGGCATTTCAAGTATATATCATAGGCTTCCACATAGGTTAGGGGCTAGATTGACAAATAAACAAACTTCAGGGACTAATCTTGACAAAATCCTAAAGTTTAGGGACGCTGGGCATTACAGCCTGCTCGATCTAAGAATGTACAAAAACTCAACCGGCAATTGATAGAAACTTCAAATACCCCATGGTTAACTTCAAATCCGTGATTCCCCCTTAAGATCTGATATCCTGTTTACCGTGATCCACGTTAACGCACCATAAGAATGACAGATCTGTGTAAACAGTATTCTCCACAATCAGCAAATCTTCATCGGAAAAACAAATCATCTGGTAATGCAATCCGATCTCTGAAGCATTCGTCCATAATCAGATTCATCTCCTAGGATAATCTAGATCTCAGAAGCTATCATCCACGATCACTCTCAAATCTCTGATGCTTTCGTCCATGATCAGATATCAACACCTCGAATCATCTTGATCTCGAAAGCTTTCACCCACGATCAGATTCACATTCCCCCTGACAATCTGAAGTCGAAACTACCCGAATACAATTGCAGTGTCGCGAATTTCAAAAATGCCAGAATTTCAACATATGACTTTGAAACTTTTATTCCCCCTCATTTTTGTAAATTCTGACGTCTCTATTACTGAATTCCCTCTCAAACTGAATTCAGTTTTCAATTCTCTTCTCCGAAAAACTTGACCAAACTAGAATATCACAATATTCGCCAGAATTGTCAGTTTTTCGTCTTTGCGGATTTTACGATTTGTCCCAAAAATAGTCAGATACCCAGAATGATAAACATTCTTCACCAGTATCATGACTACCCCACTAACTTTCATAATCCGTGATCGCATCATCAAATATATTCACTGAAGCCCCTGACGGTGTCCCCAAACAACCCAGCTTGGTCGTTAAAAACCCGAAAAAATTGTCAATCACCAAATTTTTTCTAGAGACTCTCCTCATCGTTGCGATCAAAAAATGCCTTTTATTAGGCATTTGATCATCTGGTCGAATGGCATGGATCGGATGGTTATCTGATCGGATGGTCGTCCGATCAAATGGTCATTCAATGGAAGGACAAAATGAACAAGATGGTATGATGGATCGGATGGTCATCCGATCGAATGACAAAAGAAACAAACAAGTGTTTGTGGATCGGATGGTCCTTCGACTGAAAAACAATTGATCTTTCAAACATCCAATAGTGACTTGGATCAGATGGTCGTCCGATTGGATGGTCGTCCGATCATATGGTTGTCCAATCGGATGGTCATCCGATCGTATGGTCATCCGATCGGATATGTTCTAACAGCTCAAGAACACTCCGAATCACGTTTTTTCGATCCAGAATCTTTATTTGTGTGAATTTCATGATGAAACTTCACAGGATTGTACGCGAATCAATTTCGAACAGAATGATGTCTTCAATTCCAAAATCCATCCGTGAATTGACCTTTATTTTTATGATTTTCTCTGTTTAACGTCAAAACTCCCGTTTTACCCAAAATTGATGAGCTTTGGGTGATTTAACCGACTGTTAGATCGATTAAATCGGTACCGTAGCTCTGATACCACTGCTGACTCCAAGAACCGGTGAGTTTGACAGAGCTTCGGTCCCGAAACGACGTGTTCGGTGCGTTTATTACGACTAAAAAAGGAGTAGAAGATAGACACGATACCGATCAGTCACTTACAATCTGGTCTCTATTGATTATTCAACGTTTACCGCACCACGAGACCAGTTGGACAGCATGTCCCCTATGGGAACCAAAAGCTTGTCCAAATGGGAACCCCAAGTCCCTATTTATAGACAACCACTAACTATGTCCATCCGACCAGATTGCCATCCGACAGGATGGTCATCCGTCCGGATGGACCTTTACATTACAAAACCGTGTCCAACTTTCTCTATTCTACACAATATTCAACACACGCTCTATCTAACTATTCGCACAGTGACAGACGTACGAAATATGCACCAACACCTTTCCCGGTATATCCCATTTTAGTTTTACACCATTGTGAACCTTACGCCTTTTTACTCTCTGATCGAGGTTCTCGGCATTGAAAAGTCTTCGTAAACTAAATCACACGTGTATATGTTGACATTTAAGAGATATACAGTCAAGAAAATCAAGAGCAATGGTGATATATATGCGGATTAGACACCAAAAAATAAACACTCAAAAAGTGGCTACAATTTAAGGAATGTGTTTAGTGACGGCATTAGATTAATAAGTGATGGAGAAAGGTCTGGTGGCAAGAAAAGCTGCTTCCAGGAGGTTGTCAAGTGTTTTCGCTCGACGACTCCATTCTTGGGTGGTTGGTTTGGCCCTTGTTCCTGTAACTCGAATCCTAGCCCGATATATCCCATTTTAGTTTTACACCATTGTTAACCTCACGCTTTTTTTACTCTCGGATCGAGGTTCTCGGCATTGAAAAATCTTCGTAAACTAAATCAAACGAGTATATGTTGATATTTAAGAGATATACAGTCAAGAAAATCAAGAGTAATGGTGATATATATGCGGATTATACACCAAAAAATAAACACTCAAAATATGGCTAAAATTTAAGGAATGTGTTTAGTGACGGAATCAGATTCCTAATTGATGAAGAAATGTCTGGTGGTAAGAAAAGCTGCTTCCAAGAGGTTGTCAAGTGTTTTAGATCAATTATTCTATTCTTGGGTGGTTGGTTTGGCCCTTGTTCTTGTAACTTGAATCCTAGCCCAGTATATCCCATTTTAGTTTTACACCATTATGAATCTTACGCCTTTTTTACTCTCTAATCGAGGTTCTCGGCATTGAAAAATCTTCGTAAACTAAATCACACGTGTATATGTTGACATTTAAGAGATATACAATCAAGAAAATCACGAGCAATGGTGATATATATATGCGGATTAGACACCAAAAAATAAACACTCAAAAAATGGCTACAATTTAAGGAATGTGTTCAGTGATGGCATCAGATTCCTAATTGATGGAGAAAGGTCTGGTGACAAGAAAAGCTGCTTCCAGGAGGTTGTCAAGTGTTTTCGCTTGATGATTCCATTCTTGGGTGGTTTGTTTGGCCCTTGTTCCTGTAACTCGAATCCTAGCCCGGTTTATCCCATTTTAGTTTTACACCATTGTGAACCTTACGCCTTTTTTACTCTCTGATCGAGGTTCTCGGCATTGAAAAATCTTCGTAAACTAAATCACACGTGTATATGTTGACATTTAAGAGCTATACAGTCAAGAAAATCAAGAGCAATGGTGATATATATGCGGATTAGACACCAAATAAACACTCAAAAAATGGCTACAATTTAAGGAATGTGTTTAGTGACGGCATCAGATTCCTAATTGATGGAGAAAGGTCACGTGGCAAGAAAAGCTGCTTCCAGGAGGTTCTCAAGTGTTTTTGCTCGACGATTCCATTCTTGTGTGGTTGGCTTAGCCCTTGTTTCTGTAACTCGAATCTTAGCCACCACCTACTTATCTTCAACCTCCACCCTCAACCACCTACTTCATCTTCAACCTCCATCAACACTATTAAAATATATGCTCTTCTTGATGTTCCATCATTGATACATAACAACAATAGACCTGAAACCAATTTTCAGATTGTGTAACTGCAAACTCTGGCTGGCGGTGGCATAGAAAAAAATGAGAGAACGGATATTTTAATAAAAATGCCTTGTTTTTGTTATCTAATGGCTCATTTTCCAGCAAGCATCTTTGTTAGATCATAGTAATTGCAGAAGGGATCCATTAAATGCATTTTGTTGAAATAACTTTGGTTCGGTTCTCAAACATTCGGTTCTTTGGTCTAAAACCGAGAACCGACCTAATACCTATTAGTAATCTGCAACTGATATGAAATCGACAGATAATCTGAAACAAAAACAAATAAAGTAAAAGAGACAGTAACAGTGAACCGGACTTGTGTTTGACACAATTCCCTTAAACAGATTCGCGGTATGTTCCCAGGGTACGCCAGTTCGAAGCAGCAACAGCGCACTGCCCGACTTGAACACTTGCCTGAAATGAAAGAGGAGAGATGTTGCAGAGATTGAGAGAGGAGAAGATGTTGTTGGTGTGTCTAAACTGATTAGCTTCATCTGGTTTTATAGTCACAGAACCATAACTGAATTATGGCCCATTATTACAGCGAATTAAAACCAAATAATGGTCATTAGTGGTCATAATAGTAGTTTAAAACTGAAAGTAAAATAATGATCATCAATACTGAATAATCATTTCAGTTTTAAACTCATTAAAAATGAATCAGAGTGCCGAGTGCAAACCGTGCCTCACGCGGAACCGGGTTTTCACAGTTGCATTCATGTCCGCAGGACGTGCGGCCACGCACGAGTTCAACCAAATTCCAGTTCCGAAACTCAATTTTTTGCACCCCCTTGTGCGCGCGGGTAGTACTTGTGGTAAAATATGTCATAAAGTTACAATAGTTTGGTAAATGTTTTACCTTATAAACACCCATTCCCTTTGTTCCCACACCAATGTGGGATAAAGTGTTTTACCACTTTGAGACTTTCATTCACACACACCCAAAACTTCCAACAATCCCCCACATGAATGGATGTCGATCTCAGAAACAACATTATTCCAATTAGATTTCAGCAGTTGAGTTTTGCATATGATAGGTAGGTGTTACCCTTTGAACCTTCGCTCATGACAATACAATTCACACAAGACTCTCCCTGACAAAGTTAAGTCCTCATAGCTGTGTTCCTTATGGTCATGAACATGAGCCTGGTTCTGCGAGAGCCATTAAGTATTGTGCCCCAACATTACCCTTCAAAGCAACCCCATTTCTGTCTCCCATAGGTGATTCACTATGTATTTTATCTTAGTCGAATCATTAAAAGCCATAGGCTTAGCCTCACACTTGTCACTTTTAGGAATGGACTGGGAAGTTTACTAAGCTTTCAAAAAGTGCCTTTTTAAATCCGCAGGGTTATCCCCCACAGTGACCTCACTTATTCATACAATTAGGTTTTCCTATTGAACTTAGTTCTTGGGATCTCAAGTCTATTGAGTTAGGTTTCCATCATATGAACTTAATTTTTCAAGGGCTCCAGTCCCATTCCCATGGACGACTTCTATACTAACTCTCTACTTAGGCCTTTTGTTAGAATCCGCGATATTATCCTTTGACCTCACGTAGTCAACAGTGATAATTCCTGTAGAGATTAGTTGTCGTATCATATTATGTCTACGTCCGATTTGTCTGTTCCTACCATTATTGTAACACCCCCGAAAATTCCATCCAATTATGTGACGACACGTGTCCAATTCTCCAACTAATACCGACTACGTGGAGGGAGAAATCTCCAACTAATGCCGACTATGTGGAAGGAGGAAGGACCTACACTCAGCGTTAACTGAAACATGTTTTGAATCTCTAACTAATCCCGATTCTAGGAAAGAGAGAAAGCTTATTATTAAGTGTTAGCTAAAACTCGACCCGGATCTCTGACTAATCCCAACTACGAGGAATGAGAGAGACTAAATGTGCCAAATGGCCAAAGATCTAAAGTCCAAGGACTAAACATAAAAATTCTCAAAAAATCAGTTTTGGAGGTCTCATACGGACCGCAAAGCCTAGCCGCTTACGGTCCGTAAGAAAGTTCAAAACTCTGTGCGCTTAAGGTCCTTACGACCATAAGCACTTATCCCTTACGGTCCGTAAGGGACTGCGAGAGGCAGTTTTGCTTGCAGCCCAAGGCCAGCTGCCATTTTGCCACCTATCTCGCATTTTGACCACCCTTGCTCAGTCCTTGCCACCTCATTAACACTTGCAAACATCCTAGAAGGCCTCTGGACACTTGTCTTGATCTTGTGCTCCATCTTCAAGTATAAACAGGCCATGATTTCTTCACAACTCCTTGCTCATTTGCTCTCTTCTCTCTCAATTACTCTTGGAGCTTTCCACTGGACAAGAGGACTCCCTTCTTATTAGATTTTCTGCTCAACACTTCCAAGTAAGTGTTTCCATTAGTCTTATTTCATTTTATTTAGTTGTTTTGAAGTCTAAAGTCAAACAGTTGACTTTATGTTTGACTTTAGCTTTTGACCATTTTGGTGAAGGTAAAGTACAATCCGAACTTTCTTACGTGATCGTAATAACGTTGGTATGATCCCTCTGTGATCATACCTTCGGATAATCACGTTTACTAGTTGAATTGTTAAGTTGAGCATTTTCCGTAAAAGTTAAATTTTGACTAAAATGCATAAATGATTTCTATAACTTGTAATTAAGTTATTTTGGCATATATACAAGTTTTATAACTTATACAAACTGATAATAACATGCTCAACTTGTCCAATTCAGCTTACGGTCTCATTCTATGATAGAAGTCAACCAGTTTGTCTTTTGCTTTGACTTTTGATTCTGACCCGTTTGGTCAACGTTTAGACTTGTTTTATACTTTTTTTAGGACCATAATATTGTTGAGTATAACTCTCTGAATTTATATCATATGGTCAGTCCGTTTGATGGGTTTAATGACAAGTCGTAAATATATTGTTAAAAATGACCACAATGCCCTTATGTGGTCAAATGAGCTAATTGAATATTTTAAACTAAACCAAACTTATAATCTGACTTTAAGTCAGTAAGTACTTCAACTAAAAATGTATTTTGATAATAAAACTTGTCATAAGCTCATCCGACCTTCCGAACCCGTCTTTATGCGCATAACTAGTTATGCGAACCTAGTTAGCATAAACTAGGCGTAACGGGTCAAAGCATTTTTAAACCTTTCTAAGTCAGAATGTTGGTTTGATTAACCTTTATCCAATGATTCCTTACACTCGGATAGGTACAAACCACATTCTAAGCAATCTACGCTTAATCTAGCGAATTAATCTTATTCTTACGAAACGGGTCGTGTCAAAGGAACTAACCTATGATCGTATACATTCTAATAGATGGCCAAATCTGTTCACTCCGGACTATAGAACCCCCCCCCCCCCCAGATAATCGGACTTGAGTTTAATACTTTGCCTTTACGGCTTTTACTATATTTGAAAACCGTTATCGGTTGGAAGCTAGCTAAAAGGTAAATACTCTTAACTTATTTTGTTTTTAAAGTTGGGGTATGGAGAATACGCCACTTGGAGCGGGTATTACCTAAATGGGTCGCCTATGATAACCCATAAATGTAAGCACCCGGTTTAATCCGTTATATTTGATAACTAAATCAAATGGGGGTTATTGTTACCGTGTTCGAGCATCCTGACTCATGAATAGGGGTGCAAACGAGCCGAGCGGCTCGCGAGTTACTCGAGATCGGCTCGAGAAAAAGCTCGAAACGAGCCGAGCCTTATTGAGCCCGAGCCGAGCTTGAGCCTCAAAACAAAGCTCGTTTGTTTATCGAGCCCGAGCTCGAGCCTCACATGTGAAGGTCGTTAGGCTCGTCGAGCCTTGTCGAGCCTTAGTGTAAACGAGCCAAGTCGAGCCGAGCTTATTTAAACTTGTTTACAAGCCGACCTCGAACCTAAAAATAAACTTATTTAGTAAACGAGCTCGAGCCCGAGCTTTACTTATCGAGCTCGCAAGCCTAAACAGTCTAGTATTTATATTATTTTTATTTAATATACTAATTAATAGATAATTAACGAGCTGAGCCCGAGCCGAGCTCGAGCTTGATAAAATATAAACGAGCCGAGCTCCAGCTTTGAAAACAAAGCTCGAATCGAGCCAAGCTCGAGCCCGAGCTCTCATAAGTTAATCGAGCTCGAGCTCGAGCCTGGCCGAGCTCAGGCTCGGCTCGGCTCGTTTGCACCCCTACTCATGAACTATTATGGCCATACAGAATAACGTGCTGGGGTAGGCATACTTACTGTAAGATACGTTATTCAACTTTGGTGTGTACTTTAAGCATTATACCACCCTGAAAATGACCGGCTTTGATATCTGGTTACCATTGTATGACAAATATGTAAATCTGGTGACAAGATAAAATCCCAAGAAATATTAAATGATTCCTTATGAGTTTTCTCTATGTATAAAATCATTTTTGAAAAACTATTTTTAAAGTGAGTCAGTTAATTGTATTTACCAGCGAAAGCTGACGTATTTCCAAAAGATTGAACTGCATGTACCAAACCTTGATATTAGGCTGGGAATCCGGGTCAGCTATGTTAAAAGCTTTGGAATTTGCAACTCCTAGCTTAAGGCCTATGATGTCTAAGTTTCGTTTTACTTCGATCCGCCTGTGGGCAATTATATGACCACTTGAACATCTTTGTACATTGAATATTAAACACCTTTAATGTTATGAATACTTTTACTCTTAATACTTCCGCTACATTATTATTATTTAATTGTGATAACTGTAACCAACCGTCACGACTAAACACATTCGGGCCCACCGGATATCGGGGTGTGACAATTATACATTGTGCTACGAGCTCTGCCAATTTTCGATTGGCTATCACAATGTATACAAATGGCCAATGTCGGCTTAGGCCATCTTGGTATATCTTCAACAAATTGACGTAGCCATTCTGCCTCTTCACCTGCTTTATCTAAAGATATGAACTCTGATTCCATCGTGGATCTAGCAATAACCGTTTGTTTCGACGATTTTCATGATATAGCTGCATCTCCAAGTGTTAATACATACCCACTTGTTGCTCTGGAATCATTCGTGTCAGATATCTAATTTGCATCACAGTGTTCTTCTATAATTGTTGAATATCTATTATAATGCAACCCGTATTCCCGAGTGTATCTTAAGTAACGAAGCAACCGAATGATACAGTTCTAATGAATTGAACTTGGGTTGTTCGTGTATCTACTTAGCTTTCTCACAACATATGCTAAGTTTGGTTTAGTACAACTCATAAGATACATCAAGCTACCAATAATTCTTGAGTATTCCAACTGGTTAACAGGTTCACCTCTATTCTTGGCTAGATGTTGACTTGTGTCAATGGGAGTTCTAGCTACATTAGAGTCATTTGCATTGAACTTCTCAAGAATTTTGTCCACATAGTGGGATTGACTTAAAACAAGTCCACTTTGGGTTCGTGTGATTTCAACTCCTCGAATCACATCTGCAAAACCCATGTCTTTCATGTCAAATCTTGTTTTTATCATGTCTTTCGTAGACTTTATAATTTTGTCATCACTTCTAGCAATGAGCATATTAGCTATATATAGACACAAAATAACATATCCATCTGATGTTTCCTTCACATATACACACTTGTCACATTCATTGATTTTGAACACAGCATCAAGCATGACATGATCAAACTTTTGGTGCCATTGTTTTGGAGCTTGTTTCAATCCCTACAAGGATTTTACAAGCTTACACACTTTCTTTTCTTGCCCAATGGCTGTGAAGCCTTCATGTTGTTTCATGTAAATTTCTTCCTCTAGATTTCCATTCAAGAAAGTTGTTTTCGCATCCATTTGGTGAACTTCCAAATTTCTAATTGCGGAAATGGCAAGCACCAACCTGATGGAGGTTATTCGCGTAACTGGCGAATATGTATCAAAGTAATCTACACCTTCTCGTTGTTTATACCCTTTAATCACCAATCTTGCCTGGTACTTATCGATGGTTCCATCTAGTTTCATATTTAAGATCCATTGATATCCTAGTGGTTTACATCGTTAAGGAAGATCCACTAGTTCCCAAGTATGATTTTGTAAGATAGAGTCTATCTCACTTTTGATGGTCTCCCTCCACTAAGGTCCTTATGAGGAATTCACCGCTTGTTGGTACGTTTGAGGTTTCTCTTCTACCATATAGGTAAGAAAGTCAGGGTAAAGGATTTTTCAGTCCTTTGCTGTTTACTCTTTCTGATTTCAACTTCCTCAATCTTAGTTTATTCTCGAGGTTCATTATTTGCAACCTCATCCTCTGGAACAATTTCCTCAACAGGTCTAGTAAAACTCGGTTTGCCTTTACCTAAGCATGGGAACACATGTTCAAACCATGATGCATCCTTAGATTCTATTATGGTGTCGTTGCATATTCCAGGGTTCTTAGAATTATGCACAAGAAAACGATATGGAGCATAAGGACGGGTGTATCCTATAAATACACAATCCACTGTTTTGGGTCCTATTAGTAGGCTCTTTGGTGGTGTGACCACCACCTTGGTTAGACACCTCCACACTTTCAAGTATTTATATGGTATCATGTTCAGCTTTCTTTCTTATTGGGTATCATGTTCAACACATAATTTGTCGATAAGATTACTTCCCCCCACATGTTTTGGCTTATCCAAGAACTTATCGTCATGGTATTCATCATTTCTTTCAAAGTGCGATTTTTGCGTTTCGCTATGCCATTTGATTGAGGGGAGTAAGGAGCTGTAAGTTCATGTATGATTCCATTTTTTGCACACACATCAATAAAAGGTGAAACATATTCACCTCCTTAGTCGCTCCTTACGATTTTGATTTTTTGATTTAGTTGAATCTCAACTTCGGCTTTGAACAAGATAAACTTATCAATAGCCTCATCCTTACTCTTAAGTAAGTACACATAGCAATACCTTGTACTATCATCAATGAATGTGATGAAGTACTTGTTCCCACCACGAGTAGGAATTGCTTTTAGATCACACAAATCAGTGTGGATCATCTCGAGGGATTCGGTGATTCGTTCAACCTTTTTGAATGATGATCTCGTTTGTTTTGCTTCTACGCAAGTTTCACATTTATTATTTGAGTCAATATCGAATGTTGGTATGCAATTAAATTTAATCAAACAACGAATGGAATTAAAATTAACATGACCTAGTCTACCATGCTAAAGATTAGAAGACTCAAGCAAGTAAGCAGAACTAGTAAAGTTTTCTTTCATTCCATTTACAACGATTACATTTAATTTAAACATACCGTTGAGGGCATAGCCCTTACCAACAACACCCCATTTTTGGTCAACACGACCTTGTCCGACTCAATCACCATTTTGAAACCAAACTTATTCAATTGCTACCCGACACAAGGTTCTTACGAATTTCTGGAACATACAACACGTTGGACAAAGTGAGTTCTTTTCCAGAAGTCATTTTCAAAACCACATTCCCCCGCCTTTAATTTCTTTCGTGGCGGAGTTTCCTATAAAAATATTTTATCCATTAGTCACCTCCTTGAAGGTGCTAAAAAGATTTTTGTCAAAACACACATGATGGGTAGCCCCCGTATCAACCCACCAATCCTTGTGATTTTGCCCAACCAAGTTAACTTCTGTGACCAAAATCGAGAGGTCCATGATCCGAGTAACGAGGTTATCAACCTCACGAACCATGTTCACTTGTCGAGTATTTTCCTTCTTTGGAAGCTTGCATTCGTTGGCCTTATGCTTGTCGAATATAAAATTTTGAGTCTGTGACTTCAGGAGGAAACGGTTAAAATGGATTTTAGAATGGAAAAAGTTATACTTAGTTTTGAAATGCCATAAAAAATAGTGTTAATATATATGGAGATCTCAATAGCTCTTACTAAAAGTTTAGTTAAGCTTTCTTTGTTGCCCCTATGAAAATAAAAATCTTGAGTTTGTTGCTACCGGACGAATTGGTTAAAAGGGATAATGTTATACTTAGTTTTAAGAGTTAATTGCCAAAATCGTCCCTGAGGTTTGGGCACATTTGTCATTTTCGTCCAAAATGACACTTTTGTACCATTTTGCCTCCCACGTTTGTAACTTTTTGCCATTTTCATCCAAACCACTAACTTAGTTTATTTTTCTGTTAAGTTGAAGGATATTTGGATGAAAATGGCAAATATAAACCATAGGGACGATTTTGGCAATTTAATAAAACTCTTTTTAATTTCTTTTATTTAGTTAATAAAATCATAATTCACGGAATAAGAAATAAATAATATCATGTATTATATAATTCATTGAATAAATATAATTAAAAATAAAAATTTAAAGGATTATTAAAATAAATAACAAATAATTCATTCAGTAGATAAAATTACGTATTGAATAAATTCATTGAACAAATATAATTAAAAATAAAAACTTAAAGGATTCATGTTAAAAAGATAATTATTTTGTTTTTTAATAAAAAATTTATAATAAATTCATAAGTAAATAGCATATTAAAGTTCATTTTTTAAATACATATTTTGATGATTTTATGTGTTAAGTGATTAAATTATATTTATTCATCCCGCGCAAATGCACGGATCGTTTGTTAAGATTTGACTTTTTTATTATTATAGTATATAAATATAAAATTATATCTATGCAACCCGTGTAATACACGGGTACTACCCCTAGTTATTTTTAATAAAGCTAAAATGTGAATATATTATATGCTACTTTATGAGATGGTTGCATCAAATACTTAAAACCAACAATGGTAATAATTTCCCCAGATCGGTTAAGCATTCCAGTTTTTAAGTGGCTTCTATACCTTCATTAAAATTAGTCATATGTTTTCTTTTTAAAGTAAGATTAAATAAATCTAGTAAGAACAAACAAAAATGATCTGGTAAACTAGTAATAGGGTAAAATATTGTTTCTTTTATGAAAAATAAAACAACAAAACATTGTTAGTATTGAAGAGAAAATTTTGTAATTAGTCGTTACATCTAAAAAAAATAATATGAATCCTTTAAGTTTTTATTTTTAATTATATTTGTTCAATGAATTTATTCAATACGTAATTTTATCTACTGAATGAATTATTTGTTATTTATTTTAATAATCCTTTAAGTTTTTATTTTTAATATTATTTATTCAATGAATTATATAATACATGATATTATTTATTTGTTATTCAGTGAATTATGATTTTATTAACTAAATAAAAGAAATAAAAAAGAGTTTAAGTAAATTGTCAAAATCGTCCCTGTGGTTTATATTTGCCATTTTCATCCAAATATCCTTCAACTTAACAGAAAAAATAAACTAAGTTAGTGGTTTGGACGAAAATGGCAAAAAGTTACAAACGTGGGGGGCAAAATGGTACAAAAGTGTCATTTTTGACGAAAATGGCAAATGTGCCCAAACCTCAGGGACGATTTTGGCAATTAACTCTAGTTTTAAAGTCGTTTAAATATAAGAAAAGGTTTAACTAATTATTTTTAAAGTTGTTTAAATATAAGAAAAGGTTTAACTAATCAATAACTATATTATCTAAGCGATAGAATATCAAAATAGTTAACAAAAAGAATAATTAAGTTAGTTTGTATCTAAAAGAACAAAACAATAACTATATTATCTAAGCGATAGAATATCAAAATAGTTAACGAAAAGAATAATTAAGTTAGTTTGTATCTAAAAGAACAAAAGAATATACTGTTGTCAAGAGAAAAAAAATTGTTTTTAAGAAAAACTTTTCAAGCGAGTGGATCTAACTTAGCTACCAAGAAATATAATATTAATATTTTCCTAAAATCATTTTCATATGTTTACAAGAGAATAGAGTTTATATCTTACAATGTAAAGGACTTTTATAATTACTCAAAATATTCTTTCTTTTTTTTAGTAGAATGCACGGATAGTCCCTGTGGTTTGTCAAAATAACACCTTTAGTCCCTATCTTTTGAAAATTACATCGGTGCTCCCTGTGGTTTGACAGGTTGTTACTCGGATAGTCCCTGGAGTGGACGTCCGTTAGTTTTCGTCGTTAACTCCATGTAAAATAACTAAAATGCCCTTGTTATTAAACTAAAACATTAAGATATATTAAAACCAAATGTGGGACCCACCACCCTTCTTCTCCATTTAGCTCCACTCTCAAGTCCCCAACCCTAATTCCTTCTCACCAGATATCTCTGCTTCTCTCTCTCTCTCTCTGCAATTTCCTTTATCTCTCTACAATTAATTAAATATACATAACCTATCAACTGCACATGAGCCGTCTCAACCCCCCAATTTGCAACCGCAATGTCTTCTGTTCTCCTTCAATCTAGAATCCACCATCACTCACGTTCTCGTCATCAATCTCCCGCAATTAATCGTAATGGCGGTTACCACTTCTCGTTCCGTCACATTCACACGCCGGAGAATGTGAGTCAGCTCCACCATGAAGAAGCGCAAATCATCTCGTGAGAGTGAGTCGGCTTCCGTCGGCGCACCGATTGTCCTCTCGGAACCACCATGGGTATAGATTTTTTTATGCTCTGTTTTGAGTAAAACTTGTTCATTTCCGATTTGTCTCATATTCCAAATATTGGATAGATTGATTGTTGTTATCCTATCCCAAATTGAGTAGAAATTATTCATTTTGTTTGATCGTTGTTATAGCATTCCAAGATTTGGATTGATGGATCGTCGTTTTCCTATTCCAAATTAGGAATTAGGATAAAATTTGTTGTTCAGTGGATATTGAAATTTAAAGCTTTATGTTCCAGTTGATGATTTTGAGGTAGTGGCTTCAATGGTGGTTTTAGGTTTAGGTGGCGGAGGTGGGTGGTGTATGTGGAGGTGGGTGTCTATGGGGATGGTGGTCGATTGTTTTTATAGAAGATAAAGGGGTTTGTGGCCCCACACGTTTATAATATATATTTTCTTTTATTTTTTTTTGAAGAGGGGTAAATAGGTAATTTCAAATGGACTTAACAGAGAAAATAACGGACATCCACTCCAGGGACTATCCGAGTAACAACCTGTCAAACCACAGGGAGCACCGATGTAATTTTCAAAAGATAGGGACTAAAGGTGTTATTTTGACATACCACAGGGACTATCCGTGCATTTTACTCTTATTTATATTAAAATAAGTATATGATGATGTCTGACTTGCTTTGTAAATTTCATATGGGGGAGGTTTCTTAATTAAGTTGTTACATAGATGTATGGGAGATATAACAGACCGAGCTAAAAGTAGTTTTGCTTACGTTGATGGGTTGGAGCTTCCAGGGGTGAACTTATTAACAAAGATCGAGTTTTCAGGAACTCATTCTGTTTTTAACTTTTAGTGCAAATATACATAAAAAGCTGAAAATGAACCCATAACTCCATAAGTAAAATATATAGGAAACGCATAAACAAAAAAACTTTGGTAGTCCATTGGTTAATCCATGTTCTTCTTCCCTTGACACCTGGATTCGAATCCCGTATGAGGCAATTATTAAATTTTTGTTCAGCTTTTTTTAATTTCTATTTTTTTTTAATGAAAAACCCATTTAGGGTTACAACAAAACCTAGCCCCTAACAGAAAAAAACAACAGCAGACTCTCTACGAACAAGTGAACAACAGCGACGCCTGAACCCTCATCCTGCCTCCTCCTTCCTCAGCGACAACCTCCGCTCCAGCCGACAGCCATCCTCCTCCAGTAGACAACCGTCCTCCTACGGTCGTTCTTCACAGGTGTGTTAACTGATGTTAATTTGACTTGTTGTTATTTAACTTGTTTTTTATATTCCGATGTTATCTTCTGATGTTAATTTTTTGATAATCTGATGTTAAATTGTTATGTTAAATTGATTAGATGTTAATTTTTTTACTAATATTTTTTGATAATTAGTGATGTTAAACCCAAGCATAGACGACTACTGAATATCTACTAAATATCTGAAGCTAAACCAAATTCGCCATTTTGCCTAATATTTTTTGAAGTTGTGATGTCTGTGTGTTCATATTATGTATCATTACAAGGTAAAAGATTATCTTATAGAAGAAAACAATATGCTAGAATCGTATTCCCTCAAAAATCCAAAATCAATTGATTAGTAACAGAAGAAAAGATGGTTGTAGATGGTAATATTATAAAACCAACTTCATTTTCACCATTTTCTATGTTGTTACTTATATAGTTCACTGTAAAAAAAGTATACAGTACTTTCAATATACCCACATGTTCGATTGCACATGTTGTGTTCACTCTAAGCGATTTAAAGTTCTTCAATTCTTCAAGTATCCATCTCGGCTATTAGGTTTTAAGTCTATGTTGGCATAAGTGTGTAGTTTGATTCATTAAGCATGCTTGGCATAAGTGATTAACTCAAATACTCAATATTTGATATGAACTCATTAGTTTTGATTTTTACTTTTTATAGGATGCTTATTTCATAAGAACTTTAGGGCTTAGGCAATTTTAGTTTTATAGGGCTAATGCTAATGGAAATTTAGGTCTTTATTATGTTCTGCGAGTTGCCACCCGACCCAACCCGACCAAAAAATTGTAACATATGGTTGTGAAAATCTGACCATTCAAAAAAGTGAACCCATAGGAAAGAAATCCTGGATCCGCCACTGGGAGCTTCAACTGACTATGTATCTATTTAGATAATTCCTCATCTATAGATTAATTCTATTGAGAAGTTTGTGAACACCGGAATGAGAGATGGAACAGAATGGATTATTAAAAGGAAAATGAAGAAAAAAGTGTTTGTTTGGTCAATTGAATGAAATCAACCATTGACATTCCATTCCTTCAAAATTGTTACATCAGCTAACCATGTTTTTTTCCACTCCATTCTCTCTTTCATCATTCATTAACAACACCACCACTTCCATCCATAACCATCACCTCCACCCACCTCCACCGTCCAGTACCGTCCGTCGCCGCCACCACCCATCATCGGCGTTCACCACTGCCATCTGCCGCCGGCACCACCGACGTCCACCGTCGCCACCACGCCACCACCCACTTCTGCCCCCGCCACCTACCCACCCACCCCCACCACCTACCCACCCACCCCCACCCCCACCCCCGCCGCCACCGCTGTCGCCACCTACCTCTACTACCACCGCTACCCACCTTGTCGTCACCACTGCTGCCCCAACCACCGCCACCCGCCCATCCTCACCCTCACCCCCACCACTCACCACCGATTTTTATTCCTTGGTCTTTTCGTGTCTACCAAATAACACAAAATAATGACTCATTCATTCAATTCTATTACCTACTTATCTGTTAACTAAACAAGACATAGAATGGAAATAATCCATTCCATTACCTATTTTATAAATTTTCTAACACTGCTTAAGCAAAACACATTGTTAAGATATCTTCTCTATAATATCATATTACATTTTCAATAATTGTATTAGAGAAAAGTGTCCTGATATTCCCCGTCATTTGCTCCGTTTTCACCTATAGTCCCTACACTTCTAAAATTACAGCTATAGTCCCTAACTTTTGCATTTTCGTTCTCAGATAGTCCCTGGCGTGGATGAGCGTTAGTTTTCTCAATTATGTGGCTGTAAAATGACGAAATTACCCTTAATATAAAACAAAACAAATTAATTGAATACATATATATTTATGTAGGGCCCACTAACTATAAAAAAACTAATCCCAACCCACCCCAATCCCCCCTCTCTTCCCACCGGTTTCCCCATCTTCCGTCACCGGATTCTTCTCCGGCCCAACCTTTTTGCTTATTCCGGCTAATCTCCTCTCTTTCTCTCTCTCTCTCTATATATATATATATATATTTATCTTTCTCACAGTTTCAGTTTGAAATTCATTTTCAATTTACCCACACAGGTTCCCTTAGCCTATGAAGTTTTCTTTTGCAACACCACCATGGTTTCTGACGGTACCGGACCACCTTACTCGTTCGGCCTGGAATACGAAGGTCATCTGCTACCACACCACGCTCTTCCCCGAGCTTTTCCAATCGATATCAACAAGATTCCCATTGCCGCAATCATTCCCCCATCTCGTAATAGTAGTAAACCCATTCTTGCTTCTAAACTCTCCACCGAGACTATTATCTCCCCAATTTCTGTCACACCCCGACCGCGTAAAACAACAACCGCGGTGGAAACGTCGGGGAGTGTAGTAACAGAATCATTGTTTCATAACACATGGAACTTAAAGTTTGGTTTAAGTAATTAAAATGTTTACATTGTCTTAGTTCAAACAGAAAACGAAACATAAATAAAACTTGTCTTGCTTGATTTTAAGTCATTAAGGCCCAAGTCCGCCTAAGTGTATCACGATCATCATCATACATTAGCTCCTGAAAACACATGTGAAAATAGGTACATCAGCATAAAAATGCATGTGAGATACATAGGTTTTGATCGTGAGGGTTCATGACTTGAAAGTTAAAACAAATGTTTAACGAAAAACAGTCATGATCCTTATAAAAATTTTTCTTTTATAAAATCATATGAAAATCAGATGATATAAAAGAATGAGGTAGGGTTAAATAAATAACCAAGCAAAATGAATTGTATAAAATATGTCATTTGTAAAACAATGTCTTGAAAAATATGTCATTTGTATAAAATGTGTCATATCTTTGTCTTTGTCGAAGTGGTTTAGAGAACGCTACAATATGTAATATCATTAAAGCACTTATATATAGGAAGTACCAGCGGCGTATCCACCATGCTTTTATCATATTACACACGCCTCGTTATTTAAATCACTTTATCAATAACCACCAAAAATGTCTTGTTTAAACCAATGTCAAATGTCATGTGTAAACAATGTCCAATGTCAAGTATAAACCATGTCTTGTATAATCAAATGTAAGATAATCAACCAATGTCTTGTATGGTTGTGAATAAAAAGTCTTTACTCAAACCATATGTATAATGTGATGTATAATCAAATGTCATGTACAAAACAAGGTATTTGAATAAACAAAAGTTTAAATCAAAAGTTATGTTTTGCAAAACCAATGCTTTATTTGATATGAACATTTATGTGGTTGTGTTTATCGTATACATTCAGGCCTTGAGACAGTCGGATAAACCCTTAACAAGTCAAAGGTTTATCAAAAATGTATTCGGATTATGTCATTCCCTACTTCCAAACAAACCTAGGAATCGGGGAACGTGATTTGTCAAGTCCATGGTACTATTACATACTACTGAGCGGCGTGATCAATGTTAATGAATGTATTCTTGTCCCGTTAAACATACCAAATGTCATAACCAATGTAAGCTTGTCATGTAAAAACCATGTACTAAGTATGTTAAGTAAACATACGAAGTTGAAATGTCCATGAAATCAATGTGCTAGCATGCTCAGTCAACATTCATAGCAAAAATGCAACGTAAATCAATGTGCTCATATACTGAGTAAACATATGCCGCAAAAAGTATCTTTGAAATCAATGTGCTAGCATGCTCAGTCAACATACATAGCAAAGCATAATTGAAATCATGTACTATATGTGTACTAGATGAACATAGCAAGTATATGTCATGAAAAGCATGAAAGTAACAAGTAGGCACATGTGTTTCACCCCAAAAAAATGAAAAAAGTAAAAGAGGAGACTATGTACTCACTTGAGATTACAAGGTATCCTCGATTAACTGAACTAACAATGCTCGGGCAATCAAGGAATCAAGTGGCACCTAGTATCGGATCACTATGTTAATAATCGAAACCTAAATCGGGAGATCGGGTAGAATGAGGTCTCGTAAACCAAATGAGTATTGGAACTCATTTGATATGGTTTAAACAAGCCTACATTCTGATTTTAATGTAATCCTAAGTGCTTATAACCCGTTACGACTCGTTAAGGTAGTTTACGCTACTTTAACGTGTCGTTTGCGCAAAAGAACGTTAAGATAGTCTAACCAGTCCTATGATAAGTTTTATATGCCTAAACATGTTTAATAATGTTGCATAATCAGTTTAAGTGTCAAAATTTAGGTTACATATGCTTAAATTAAATTCATGCGCAAAAAGGGCAATTTGGTCATTTTCCTAAGGCATATAAACTACCTATCATACAACTAATTAAACGAAGTGACCATAAGGTATAACCTCGGAAGGTTATTCCCTATTCAACTATATTCACAATATATGTTTGATTGGATCCTAATGATCGACCAAACGGGTCGGGTTCGAAAGTCTAAACGGTTGTCGAGACCGCTTGACTTACGACCCTATACAAGCACTAAACTAGAAGTGACGAGTTAAACATGTTTACCTAAGTTAGAAAACTGATTTGATATCAAAACAAAGTGTTTTGATATCCGAAAATAGTTTCATCACAAAATGCACATAATCATGCATTTTGACCGAAACTTTGACTCGTCACTTCGACTAGTCAGCGTGGTAATCAGTAGGTATAGTCACAAGGGACTATATCCATCGTGATTACGATCACGTTGCAAAGTTGAAACGAACTTTGTCTTGACCAATTCATGGTCAAAGCTGAAAGTCAAACACTGTTTGACTTTTAGCTTGGAATAAATAAACAAGACATGAAAGAACACTTACAAGTGCTCTAGTATGAAGAAGATGACCAAGAATGCTCAGGTATGAAGCCTCCAACTAAGTGTGGTAGCCTCAATTCAGAGCAAGAGTGAAAAGAAATGGAAATGAGCAAGTTGGAGTGTTGAAGTTCATGGGTGTTTATAGGATTTCTTGAACCATTAGATCATGCCATGGGTTTTGTTTGATGATCAAGGAATAATGCACACCATACACTTGTTAGGACCTGATTAGGGGACTTGGAGAACACACAATTAGCCCACAATAATCAGAAACAAGGTTTCAAAACAAGGACAGCAGGCTGTTTAACTAAAATTTGGTTTCTACCTAGCATGCTCTGTTGCGTCCCACGACAGATATAGCTAAAGCTGTCGCGCTCCGCGAGGGCCTGCTGTCCAGAAGTTTCATTTTTGGCAGAACAGGTCCCTACAGCTCCGATACTTGTTTTTCGACGCGTTTAACCCCCGTTAACCCAATTTCAAGGCTCTACAAAGATGTTAAAGTATAGGGGACTTGAAATATGCTTGGAAATATCATAGATGTCGGTTCATTTGGTCGTACGATCGCGTTTTTCAGTTAATTACGACGAAACTTGAATGGACACGAAATGATCCAAATTGTGCGACGAATGGTATTTTAGTGATTACAAAAAAATTTTGATGTCCGGATATGGTCAGAACGCAAGATATGCACGCATTTGCATACTTTCGCAAGTTTTGACGCTTTTAGTCCCTGTGATCAAATAAGCGTATTTTCGCATACCGAACTCTCAAAACTTATTTCTAAGCTATGTTAAGGGTATTTAGGGTATGTTTAGCTCATGATCTTGTTCCGGAGCGTATGTTGCTATACGAGTTGGCAAACTTTTTGCAGTTTGTCGCAAATAGTCCCTGTGATTGAATAAACTTGTTTTTGCCATACCAAACCCTTCAAAACTTATTTCTAAGTTATGTAAAGGTTATTTAAGGTATGTTAAGCTTATGTTACTGCTCCGGAATGTATATTGCATTAAACTGATTACGTTTACGTATAACTTTCCAGAAAGCATTTAAGAGTTTGAAATTGGACAAAAATCAAAACGTGCAAATGTCAAACATAAATAAACAAATATTGGGATCAAAACACATTGTTTTATTGATATTTGAATTGTTTAGAGTTATACAATGATTACACAAGCACAGATGTCACAGTCTCCCCTACTTTAGGAAATTTCGTCCCGAAATTTATTTAGAGGAAACTTGTGAGAATAGATGTGGATATTTCGCCTTCATTTGATCTTCACGTTCCCAAGTAAATTCTGGGCTACGTTTTGATTACCAACGAACTTTGACAATTGGTATGCGCTTGCATTTGAGCTTCTTGACTTCACGATCCAATATTTCCACAAGCTTCTCGACAAAGTGCATCGTGTTATCAACACGAATTTCATCAAGTGGTATGTGGAGGTTCTCATCAGCTAAACACTTTTTAAGATTGGACACGTGGAAGGTTGGATGAACATTTTCAAGTTCAGGAGGTAGCTCTAATCTGTAGGCCACTTCTCTGATTCTTTCAACGATTTTAAGTGGTCCAACATATCTTGGTGCAAGTTTTCATTTCTTTCCAAATCTAATCACACGTTTCCAAGGGGATACCTTGAGTACGACGTGATCACCGACTTGAAATTCCAAGGGCTTGCGTCATCTATCTGCGTAACGCTTTTGACAGCTTCTAGCTGTCTGAAGGTTATCGCGAATTTTCTTGACCTTATCTGTAGTCTCTAGAATGAGTTCAGGTCCAGTAAGCTGAGCTTCACCTATCTCATTCCATCAGACCGGTGAACAACATTTTCGACCATATAAAACCTCGAAATGAGCCATGTTGATGCTAGAGTGATAACTATTGTTGTAGGAGAATTCGATCAATGGTAGATGCGAATCCCAACTACCACCAAAATCGATCACACAAGCTCTAAGCATATCCTCCAGTGTCTGGGTTGTTCTTTCAGATTGACCATCTGTTTTTGGATGATAATTTGTGCTCAACTTAAGTTGGGTTCCCATGGCAGATTGCATGGTTCTCCAAAAGTGAGACAAGAATCGAGCATCTCTGTCAGATATAATGTTCAAAGGAACACTATGTCAGGATACAATCTCATCCACATAGATCTTAGCAAGTTTGTCAGCAGATAAATCCTCACTGACTGGCAAGAAATGTGCTGACTTGGTTAGACGATCAACGACTACCCAAATGGCATCATGACCTCTATTAGTGCGTGGCAGTTTGGTAATGAGATCCATAGCAATGTTTTCCCATTTCCAAACCGGTATCTCTGGTTGCTCCAATAATCCAGAGGGATGTTGATGTTCTTCCTTAACCTTAAGACAAGTAAGGCATTTCGATACGTACAAGGCAATGTCTTTCTTCATACTCGGCCACCAATATTGGGTTAGAAGATCCTTATACATTTTGTCTGCACCAGGATGAATTGAATAACGAGACTTGTGAGATTCATCCATTAACAAGGTGCGAAGATTTCTTGACCTGGGACCCACAAACGGTCCATGAAATAATATAACCTATTGTCTTTCAGTTCAAGATGAGGCTCAAGATGATATGGTAATTCCTTACCCATCAAGTCTTGTGAATACATGTATGTTGAGCTTGAGAAATGCGGGTTTGAATATCAGATCGAACCTAAACACAGTGAAGCTTGACGCGTTCCTTACGACTCAATGCGTCAGCCACGACATTCGCCTTACCAGGATGGTAGCGAATTTCGCAATCGTAGTCGTTAAGAAGTTCAACCCAACGTCGTTGCCTCATATTTAGTTCTTTCTGATTGAAAATGTGCTAGAGACTTTTGTGGTCAGTGAACACTACACATTTTGTACCGTACAGGTAGTGTCTCCAGATTTTGAGAGCAAAAACTATAGCGCCTAACTCAAGATCATGAGTTATGTAGTTCTTCTCGTGTACGTTCAGCTGTGTTGATGCATAGGCTATGACTTTGTTTATTTGCATGAGAACGCAACCAAGGTCTAAGTTGGATGCATCATAATATACGACAAAATCGTTGTTGCCCTTAGGTAAAGATAAGATAGGTGCATCACAGAGTTTCTGTTTCAAGGTCTGAAAAGCTTTTTCCTATTTGGGTCCCCACTCAAAAGATTTATTCTTTTGAGTTAAAGTTGTGAGAGGAACCGCAATCTTGGAGAAGTTTGCAATAAAATGGCGGTAATAACCCGCGAGACCAAGAAATGAACGAACCTATGTAGGAGTAGTAGGTGTATCCCAATCCTTAATCGCACTGATTTTGGAGGGATCTACATGTATACCTTGTTTGTTGACAATGTGTCCCAAAAATTGAACATCCTTAAGCCAGAATTCACACTTGGAGAACTTGGTGAAGAATTGTTCTTTCTTTAGGAGTTCCATTGTAAGACGGAGATGTTGTTCATGATCGGCTCATGTTTTTTAATAGATCAAAATGTCATCAATAAAAACAATGATGAACTTATCCAAATAAGGCTTACAAACCCGATTCATCAAGTCCATTGTCGCAACCCCCGACCCCTACCCCGGGAGCAGGCGGCCGCGAGGACAGTATCAGAGGTATCGGTGTTTATTAATTTGGCAGCGGAAATTTACATCAGGATCGTAGTTAGGAAATTGTTTATTAGAGTAAAACACCAAACTTTTATATTAATAAATACATGGGAAAACCCAAGTTTCCATTACAACATGTTTATAAGGATAAACCCTAATTTATTGAAATAAAACTTCTTTCTTATTTAGGTAACTTTTATAGCCACTTTTCCAAGGCTTCAGTGCTCTCTAGCTGGCTTCTATTTGGCTTTCACATTTTGTTACCTGAAACGCGTTTTAAAAAGTTTTATCAGCAAGAAATACTGGCGAGTGAATTCCAGTTTAATCAAAACAATTTTATTATTTTACAGTATTGAGGGCATCCGCAATTACATTTGTTTACATCTACTCAATTACCACCCACGGTACTGTCAATAGTGACTTGTGGTCATGCTACTACTCACAGTGTAGTAACAAGTGATGTATACAAAACCCCAACATACTGACAGTAATTGTAGAATCACAAATACTCAATCACTGTTAAATGTAATTTAAAATAATTTAGGTTTTGTAAAAACAGTTTGCAAAAAAGGGAATAACTCACATTGTTGTTTTAGATAATTCCTGGTGACTTCCTAGTTATAATCTATTAAATTAAATAATCACACGTGTTAGTAAGATAACCCAATTTACATTAGCTATACCCTCCCCCCGAGATAGAACTCTAACGGTTGAGTCAGGCAGAGCCTTGACATGCGTTACGAAGCTCTAGATCAATCGGGCAGAGTAACTAATACGTAAGCGGGGGTTATAATACTTACAACGAGGCAGAGCTTCGCTTTTTAAGGGGGGGGGGATTATACCTGAGAATTTTAGCTTTAATATTAGAGAGAGAAAGAAAATTGTGAGTGAATGAAACTGAGCTCGATCACTCAATTTATAGGGCTGGAGATAGGCGGCTCGCGGCCCGTGAGGCCCTAGACTAGGGTTGTAGGCTTGGCTGGTCACGAACTAGCTTCAACATGTTCAGGACACGTGGCAGCTCAGGGCTCGGCCTGGTGTCACTGGGTCGCGGCCCACGACAGGCCCAGCTTACCTGGGTTGCGCACCGCGAGGACCTCAAATTTTTGTTTTTATTTGATTTTTGTAATTATAAAGGTATTTTAGGGTTATTTTTCGTATACGTGGTGTATTTTAGGACGTATAGGACATGTTTAAGGGTTTTGGGAGAGTTGTTATATCCTCCCCACCTTGTTTTAGATCTCGTCCTCGAGGTCTACTGGAACAGGTGTGGATATTTCCTCTGCATCTCTGATTCGAGCTCCCAAGTGTACTCTGGTCCTCTCTTGGAATCCCATTTTACTTTGAGTAGGACTAATCTCTTGTGTTTGAGATTCTTGATCTTCCTGTCTTTAATCTATAGAGGTTTCTCTACAAACTTAAGTTTCTCATTCACCTCTATGCCCTTAAGAGGTACCACTAATGATTCATCTGCTAAGCACTTTTTGAGATTACATACATGAAATACATCATGTATTCCTGCCATTTCCTCTGGCAGTTGTAACTGGTAAGCTACTGGTCATATTCTTATAATAATCTCAAAAGGTCCAACATACATGGGGCTTAGCTTTCCCCTCTTTATGAATCTAACTACTCCTTTCCATGGAGAAACTTTTAATAACACTTTATCTCCTACTTGAAAGTCCAACGGTTTTTGCCTGTTATCAGCATAACTCTTTTGTCGATCTCGTGCTGCGTTTAGTCTTTCCTTGACTTGAATAATCTTGTCCATTGTTTCTTGTACTATCTCTGGTCCAGACAGTTGTTTTTCTCCAATTTCTGCCCAACAGACTGGAGTTCGGCACTTTCATCCATAAAGTGCTTCAAATGGTGCAGCATTGATACTGGTATGATAGTTGTTATTGTAGGAAAATCATATTAATGGTGAATGATCGTCCCAATTTCCTCTGAAATCAATTACACAAGCTCTAAGCATATCTTCCATTGTCTGAATAGTCCTTTCGCTTTGTCCATCCGTTTGAGGATGAAAAGCAGTGCTTAGATTTAACTTGGTTCCCATTGCTTTTTGGAAACTAGTCCAAAAATGAGAAGTAAAACGGCTATCTCTATCAGAAACAATAGATAAAGGAATTCCATGTAATGAAACCATTTCATTTACATATAACTTGGCTAGTTCTTCCATACTGAAGGTTTCCTTCATCGGTAAGAAATGAGCAGACTTTGTTAATTTGTCTACAATCACCCAGATTGTATCATTTCCTTTTCGTGTCTTGGGTAATTTAGTAACAAAATCCATTGTTATCAATTCACATTTCCATATTGGCATTTCTAGTTGCTGTAATAAACCCGAGGGTTTCTGATGTTCGGATTTAACTTGAGAACAAGTTAGACACTTGGCAACATAGGTTGCTATATCCTTTTTCATTCCTATCGACCAGAAATTATTTCTTAAGTCTTGATACATTTTATCATTACCAGGATGTATCGTGCACTTAGACTTATGGGCTTCTTCTAAAATTTGGTGGCGTAGGTTTCCTTGTTTGGGTATCCAGATTCTTTTCTTATAGAATCTCCAAACTCCATCTGTTCCTTGTTCTAATTCCTTAATCATTCCTTTTAATTTTTCAGTATCGTCCTTGATTACTGATTCTTGTACTTCTCTAATTTGCTCATTTAAATCTATCCGCAGACTTAATTTGAGAGAACGTACTCTTCTTGGCTTTTCATGATACTTTCGACTTAAAGCATCAGTTACTACATTAGCCTTTCCTGCATGATACTGGATATTACAATCATAATCACTAAGAATTTCCATCCACCGTCTCTGTCTCATATTTAGCTCTTTTTTGCCCGAAAACATATTTTAAACTCTTATGATTAGTGAAAATGGTTAACTTGCTACCGTAAAGATAATGTCTCCAAATTTTAAGGGCAAAAATTATGGCTCATAATTCTAGATCATGGGTTGTATAATTCTCTTCATGATTCTTAAGTTGTCTAGAGGCATAGGCTATAACCTTTTGGTGTTGCATAACACACATCCATAACCTAACTTAGATGCGTCACAATAGACTATAAAGTCTTCAGTTCCTTTTGGTAACGCAAGTATGGGTGTGTTGGTTAATATTTGCTTAAGAATCCTAAAAGCTTCTTCCTGTTTTGGTCCCATTCAAACTTAACTGATTTGCAGGTCAGTTTCGTTAAAGGAATGGCTATTCTAGAAAAATCTTGAATAAATCATCTATAATAACCTGCCAGTCCAAGAAAGCTTCTCACCTCCGTTGGTGATTCAGGGACTTTCCATTTAGTAATCGCCTCGATCTTTGTGGGATCCACATGAATTCCATCATGATTAACCAGGTGTCAAAGGAATTGCATTTCTTGTAACCAAAATTCACATTTTGAAAACTTAGAGTGTCGGGATTTCCAAGATTCTTTATTTAATTTTATTTTTATTTATTTACAATCCTATTCGTCATGATTTATTAAAAACTTTTCATAAGATAAATTACTTATTAGGGCATAACATGCCTTTGTAAAATTCTATTTATATACAAGTTCACATACCTCACGGGGATCACTCAACACTCGGCCGAAAATGTGTTTTTGTGGATCACTCGAGAGCGGCATGGAACTTACTCCTACCATAGGCTTGCCAAGCAATCAATCCTCCTCCTTTTTAACTTATATACCTTTGTAAATATCAAGAGGACTTAGTGGGTTAAGGGTTAGGCTTGGGTTAAAGGTAGGTGGTTGGGTTGGTGGTTAGTAGAAAAAGGGCGAAAAGCGTAACAAGTGTCGGTTTTCGTAAGACTTTCTATTTTCATAACTTTTATTTTGATGAAGCTATTTATTCAAACAAAGTTATTTTTTTTTTTGATGAACTTGTTTGTTTATTTTCTTTTGCTTCATCATCAACAAAATAAATATTTTTTTTTTGAAAAGTCATATGAAGAACCGAACTTGTTACTAAAACAAAGGGTTAAAAATGAAAAAGGTTTTGGTGGGTAAAAAGGGTTTTTGGGATTGGGTTATGAAATGAAAAGGTTTAGGCTCAAAGGGACTAACTAGGGGGATTTTGGGTAGGTAGTAAAAAAAAAATAATGATGTAGAAATAAAAAGGTTAGTCCTAATGCCTCCATCATTTACTTACTCGGGTTTAAGTTGGTAAGGATTGGGAATGTATCGTCATGGCAAGTTCTAGAGTCGTAAGAACCAAGCGGCTATTCACACAAGAAATGAAAAATGAGCATTTAGTCAAATGATATGTAAGTGTATGCTCAATAAAGGCTCAAAACTCACTTTTGTGGGAATGGGTTTTTTATGTGATCAAGTATATATAATCAAATTTTAACTAAGCTTGTTATGCCTTTTCATAATTTTCTTATGTTGGTTCTTTTTATCACGACGCTATCGGTTGTAAATTCGTAAAAATATAACCTTTTTAAGAACTTGGATTTCCCGAGTTAAACCTAGACAAGTAAAAAAAATGAAAAATTTTTGAAAAAAATTTGGGGTGATTAGCGGTTCCAATAGAGTTTTGTGTAAGGCTTGTATTTAGGACTTGCGAGATTCAAGGTTTTAGCATCCCCCCCCCCCCCCCACACTTAAATTACACATTGTCCTCAATGTGTCCCAAAAATAAGTTTTTAGGTTGATTGAATGTGTAAAAAGGTGTAAAAAGCAAAAAAAATTGTGTTACTGGGCGCTGAACACGGCCCCGTGTGATCCGGGCACGGCCCCGTGTTCAAGTGCCAGTAACAAAAATGAAACAAGAGAAACAGAAGTCTGGACACGGGGGCGTGTTGGGTGGACACGGCCCGTGTCCAGTTACCTGAACTGGGTCTTTTTCTGCAGACTGTGCAGCACGGGGCCGTGTTGGGTGGACACGGCCCGTGCGGAGCTTACTGTAAATGAAGAAATTTGTTGGACGGTCCTGTTTTCCTGTATGGAGTGCTGGTTCAAGTTTCCCTTACATCCTTTGCCATCTCAAGTGTGTTTTATTCCTGAAAATTAAAACTAACTAGAAAGCAAGAAAATTAATCTAAACTAAACTAAGGATAGTTCCGTGGAATGCCTCCATGGTGCGCCACGTTTATAAGGGTCCTTGGCTAGACCCAAAGCCTGGTCATATGTTACCCAAGTGGGATGTATTGCATCCCATGTTACACCGTCGGAGAGCGTCATCCAAGCTTGAGTCTATGACCTTCATGTAGTTGATCGGATCTTCTTCCTCTACTTTCTTTCCACATTCAAATTTTACTTCCTCATCTCCAAACTTCAATGTTAAAGTTCCGTCATTCATATCCACCACTGCTTGGGCGGTGGCTAGAAATGGCCTCCCGAGGATGAGAGGGACATCGGTGTCTTCTTCCATGTCTAGGATGACAAAGTCGGTTGGAAAGACGAAATTGTCAACCTTGACTAGCAGATTTTCAGCGACACCTTGTGGAAATTTGACGGACCTGTCGGCGAGTTGTATGCTCATCTTTGTAGGGCTTGTTGTTCCTAGGCCGAGTAGCTTGAACATTGACGTGGGCATGAGGTTGATGCTAGCCCCAAGATCGGCTAAAGCATTACGGACGGGGGACTTCCCAATCGAGCAAGGGATTGTGAAGCTCCCGGGGTCGATTTTCTTTTGTGGAAGTTTGTTGAGTACTAAAGCTGAGCATTCTTCGCCTAAGTTAACTAATTGCAAGGATTCAATTTTCCTTTTGTGGGTGAGGAAATCCCTCATGAATTTTGCATATTTAGGCATTTGGGTTAGGACCTCAATAAAAGGAATATTAACATGCAATTGTTTTAGTAAACTTTCGAACTTTGCGAATTGCTCATCGGTCTTTTGACGATTTAACCTACCAGGGTACGGAATCGGACGAGTCTTGGTGGGCTCTTGATTTGGTGTAGAAGCCTTTTCTGGTTGCGGTGTGGGCGAAGTAGTGTTTTGGCGTTGACTTCCTTCAATTGGCGGTAAGGGCTCATCCTCGGGACCCACGGTTCGGTTTCTCAACGTGATGAGGTGTACTTGCGCCTTTGGGTTGGGTTCGGTATTACTTGGTAACGCGCCTTGTGGTCTCTCGGAGAAATTTTGAGGTAGTTGATTTAATTGTTTCTCAACGTTTTGAATGCTAGCTTGTTGATTTCTAAAATCCGATTCCAATTGTTGAAATCGATCCGAGTTTTTCTTTTCGGTGTCGGAGATGAGGCGAGATAGGGTATCTTCAAGCCTTTCTCTTCCACCTTGTTGTTGAGAGAAATTTTGTGGTTGTTGAAAATTAGTTCGTTGGTTACTACTATTGCCGGGATCTCTCCAACCAAGATTTGGGTGGTTACTCCATCCTTGGTTGTAGGTACCCGTTGGAGGACCCGACGGCCTAGGTCTATTATCAATGTAGTTTACCGTTTCTGCTTGTTCATCTAATTCTTTCATACAACTCCAATTTTCATGTGACCCACCACACCCTTCACAAGCCATAACCGAGGCCGTTTTTGTCATTTCTAGCCTTTTGATTTTCGAAGAGAGGGCCTCGATTTGGGCTTGTAAAGAGGTGCTTTCATCAACCTTATGGGCGCCCGGGGCAATAGATTTATTACCTCGGGGAGTGTGCCATTGAAAATTGGTTTGATCAATTTCCTCAATTTGATTATATATTTCATTTGGGCGACGATTACCTAAAAGTCCCCCGGAGCTTGAATCAAGTGTTTGTCTTGTGTGTGGCAACAACCCATTGTAGAAAGTGGATACTTGTTGCCACACCGCTAGACCGTGATGAGGACACTTTCTTAGAAGCTCCTTGAACCTTTCCCAAGTTTCATATAAGGATTCCCCATCCTCTTGTGAGTATGTATTAATTTCAGTCATTAATTTAGCCGTTTTAGCAGGAGGAAAATACTTATATAGAAACTTTTGGGCTAGTTCATCCCAGGTGTTTACCGAGCCAACTAGGAGGGTGTTAAGCCAAGCCTTAGCTCGGTCTTTTAGTGAAAATGGAAACATCCTAAGGCGAATGGCGTCGTTTGATGCTCCATTGATCCGAAAAGTATCACATATTTCCAAGAAATTAGTAATATGTAGATGGGGATCCTCGTCCGCAAGCCCATAAAAGGTTGCGGAGTTTTGGAGCATTTGTATCAAATGCGGCCGAAGTTCGAAGTTGTTGGCTTCGACATTCGGTGCATTGATAGCGACGCCGAGATTGCCTACGGTGGGCCGTAGGTAATCCATGAGGGTACGTTGGTCCGCCATTGAAAGTGGGTCCCCCGAAACTTTCTCTTGATTTTTAGCTTTAAGTCTTTTTCTGAGAAAGCGTTCGGGTTTTTCTAGGGGTTCTTTTAAGTCTTTACTAGAACTAGAGCTCATGCACTACGTAGGAGGGTCAAATGTGGCACCTGGGTTCCAAGTCCTGCAATAAAAACAGAAAAGCACGTTGGTCAGAATGTTCACCACGGCCCTGTGCTCAGTGGACACGGCCCGTGGTCAGAGGTACAGTAATTGTTTTCCGGATCCCTGTTACTGGGAGTTGGACACGGCCCCGTGTTGCACCGACACGGCCCCGTGCTCAGCTCTCTGTAACTCAGAAAATAAAAACTGCCAGTGATGATGCTGGGCACGGCCCGTGTCTGACCAGGCACGGCCCGTGCTGAGTTCTGCAGAAATAGAAAAACTAAAAAAATCCCAAAAAAATGAAAAATAAGAAAAACGATTAGGCCGCTGATTCCTAACTTTCTTAAAATCCTTGTGTCCCCGGCAACGGCGCCAAAAACTTGATGCGTGTGAAGTATTATATATATTAGGTGTATATTTTAAGCCCCTTTAACACTTATTTTTAGCCAAGTTTTAAATTTATAAAACACGATATTTCACTAACACTAAACACACATATGGGCAAGTGCACCCATCGTGAGCGTAGTATAGTGTTGGCAAGATACCGAGGTCGTCCAAGGACACAAGAGCTTTTAGTACCGGTTTATCCTCAACGTCTAATCAAAATAAAAAGTTAGAAAAATGTTTTAAACTAAGAAAACATAAAAACTAACTAAATGCTGAAAATAAAAATAAAAAAAGAAAAACAGATAGACAAGATGAATCGCTTGGTTCCGACTCGTATCTAGTGTAACCTTTGATTATTTCCGCACTTTTGCACATAATTAAGAGATTATCTTAGTTATTGTAGTAGGCCCCTCTTTTGAAGGTGACGTTACCCTCACCCCAGTAGTTTGAGTCAGCAAGGATACAATCCTAAAAGGGTGGATTATTGGAAGATAATGAATTAAGTTATTAATGCAATATTATGGTAGGCCCCTCTTTTGGAGGTGACGTTACCCTCGACTAAGTAGTCTGAGTCAGCAGGGATACAGTCCTAAATAGCCGGGTTATAGTATTAATAGTAGTTAACTTATGAGGGGATCAAAGAGTTTGGACCCCCGCTATCCAATACCGTGAAGTATTGAAGGAGGTCCTACTAAATTTGACCCAGGTCCATTGCAGGACCTCTAAAAGCTGAACAATGGCAAGACCTTTACCAAACCGTTCCCTTAACCCCCGACCAGGTAGCCAACATACCTCCATATAGACCGTGGAGATATGAATGGTGAAAATCTTTTATTTTATATAGACAGTAAAATAATGCCAAGACACCACGGACAAACGATAAGGAAAGATCACCTTCAACATAAGCAACTAGTTATTAAAGTCATTAATACAAAACCAAATAAAAAGTGCAAAAGATTAGAAATAAAAAGTATTACACTAGACACTTTGTCTTCACCAAGTGATGTAAGAGACTTAGGCAAACATGGCCTTGATTGTCAAGAACTCTTACGATCAATCTTGGATCCCGAGACGACTCACACACTCTACGATGGACAATGGATGATGGTGGTGGATGATGGTGTTATGGTGGTGGTGGGTGGTGAGTGAAGTGTGAGAGAGGTGGTGTGCCAAGGGATGGTTTGAGCTTGAGCCAAGCATTTCTATTTATAGGCTGAACAGAAGCTCGGGCACGGCCCCGTGTCCAGTGGGCACGGCCCCGTGTCCACATCCTCTCTTTCTTCATTAAATGCAGCTTTGTCTTATTAGTTGACCACGCCCCCGTGTCCGCTGAGCACGACCCCGTGTGCAGAAGAATCTTTGTACTATGAAGATTTGCCTGGATTGTGCGAATCTTATAGTTGACCACGGCCCCGTGTCCGCTGAGCACGGCCCCATGGTGGGCAATAGAAGCTTCTACCACTTTGTCTTTTCTGCTGACACTTGGGCACGCCCCCGTGCTGGCTGAGCACGGGGCGTGTTCAGGCCTCTGATCTCTTGTTTTGCTTGGGAAGATGCTGTTGTGGGGTCGGGCACGTCATGTCTTGCTCCTTTTCTTGTATTTATGTTAGATTTTGGTGTCTTTTTGTTTTTTTGTTAATTTGAGCTCATTTAATCCTGAAAATACAAAAGGAAGACAAAAGCACACTTTTTCCAACATTAGTACTAAAAAAGGGTTAGTTTTATGCCTCATTTGATGAAATTTATATGTTAATATTTGAACACATCAACAATACAAAAGTTTGAAGGTCCAATAAGCATTAGAATTTACATAGTTGTTGCCATGCCTACACGTGATGGTCTGATGACCATGTGAGGTGTACTATTTGATGAGTGCATGATGTGAGAGGATGTTGTTTATGATTAGGAATCGAGTTTATGCTATTGGAATCATGATTCGTGAATATATGTTGTGTGTATTACCGGTTTAATGTTACACAAGAACTTGGGTTGTTTGTTATTATTCGGAAATCGTTGATTGATTATGTGAATTAAATGTTATGCTAGATTATGATCATGATGAGAGGTTAGTTGGAATCCATATGAAGTAATTGATAATTCATTGATTTGATCGATAAATGCATAGATGGAAACTATTGAAATTAGTAATTGATTGCCACAATTTAAGGAAACTTGTAACCAATCGCACAAGATAGGAACAATCACTTAGAGCATAGTGTACAAACAGGTTATGCATGATCGCACAAGGGTTGTGGATCGCACAAGACAAGTGTCGATCGCACAAGTCTTGGGCCTTACACAATATTTGGACTTAACATATTATTGGACCGAATGGCCCAAATCTCGGTCGCACAAGATGTCCCGAGTCGCACAAGACCAACCGGACCGCACAAGACTTCTGTTTATTGGTTGGGCCGTATATGTTACTAGGCGGGGTATTATTGGGCTTTGTTATTTACTTATCTAATATTGCTTTACGTGAATGTCATGTATACCATGTGTTCGTAACCTGCTATCTCTGTGTAAACATACGTGCACTACTTGAACCTAGACCTGACTTGTATGGTAACCATGTTAGGACGTGGTTGACCTCTAGCAGCTCGATTGACCTTTCATTTATCTGCCGAGCTAACCTAAGGTGAGTTCACACTTTCTACAAAGCATGGGATTCCCAGGGGTTGGGAATAGGTTAAGGAATATAGATTCCTCGTCCTTCTTGGGTAGGACAGTACAGGTTCAGGAATATAATTCCTCGTCCTCATGGACAGTTAACTTTCACTAGACCAAAACTCTATCACGAAATCCCTCCTTTTTATATCGACTTAATCGCCGGGTCAATGGCGAGCGGGTCATTAGTTAGATAGCGCTATTTAGGTTTGACAAACCTCACACCGTGCCGCAGAGGACGGGCGTGAACTAATGGACTATGGCACGTCGGTGATGATAGACACCGACGCTAAGGGCACATAAACATGACTAACGTCAGTATTCGATATGGTAACGAGTCTAGTATATACATGGGGTAGCCCCCACGGCCAGAGAGCCAGATAATTAAACATGGGGTAGCCCCCACGGCTGGATAGCCAGAGTAAACGGGATTTAACCAGAACACGTTTTCAACTATGGGGTAACCCCCACGGCAGGGATGCCAGCTAAAGGAAACTGTTTTTGAAACAACTTAAAACAAACACCCAACTGTGAACTCGCTCAACTTAGTTGTTGACTCGTTACTACATGCTTTCCAGGTCACTAGGTACTTAGCTGGAGCTTGCATGGGGAAGAGTCGTTGTGGGACATGGACAGCTGTGTGCCATGTTAAACATTGAAACATTTAAACTTATGATTTGGTTTTAAACATTATGCTTCCACTTACAACCTAAACTATGTTTTGTTTGGACACCAATCGTATTGGTTGGGTTATATAATTACTTACATGCTTGTTCAATATGATTGGTGGCTGGATCCTGGTCAGTCACGCCTCCAAGCGGTGATACTCCGCATGTGGATTTTGGGGGTGTGACATTAGGGTCCTAGAAAGGTTATAGTCTAGGTCAAAGCATTACTAATAACCTAATTCCCTATAACCATGAGCTCTGATACCAACTCTTCTGTCACACCCCGACCGCGTAAAACAACAAACCACGGCGGAAATTGTAGGTCCCGTTTTTCCGGTGGATCGATAACGTAAACCTAACCTTGTTTATCACAAACACGGTAACGGGTGCGGAATCCCCGTGATGGTGCAAACCAAACACAGTGTAAAACACACAGAATAACCAATGATTCAATATCTATTGATTATGGATGAGTACAACCACAAACATATACAGACAATGTTTTAACGGACTCTCACTAAGTCTCTCTGTGCTCATCAGTTTCACACAGAAACTGAGAGGGGTATTTATACTAGACACAGACACAGACTTGACGAAACACAAATAACTCGACGAAACAACTTTTGGGACAAAACATTGGGCCTAAAGAAACCCAACAGCCGACGAAACAGGCTAAGGCCACTAAAGAGATGACGAAACATAATTGTGTTTCGTCATTTGATTCACAAATTCATCAAGTTCAACATAAGACAAAATAGTGACATCATCATGACATCACTAAGGTGATGTCATGGTGATGTGTTGGCGGGAAAGGCCACGGCTCTCCGTGCTTCGCGTGTCGAACTCTGGGGCGCACGACGGAGGAATGTCGTGATGTCGGGCTTGAGCCGGACCTAACCGTGTCGAAACCAAGTTGAACTGAGCCGAGTCGAACCGAACCGAGTCGCGTCCACACAAAGTGTATTAACAAACTCCCCCTTGGACGCTACTCGTGATGGTTCGTCTTCTGTGATGGTTCGTCTTCTGTGTCTTTCATGTCGGAGGATCTTCAAAGTCTTCACGCTTCGTAAGAAGAAAGTGTATCAACAAACTCCCCATTTCATTTAGGAAGTGTGTTAACAAACTCCCCCTTAGAATGAACTCTCCATTGAGTTATGCTCGTGAATCTTTTGATTTGAAAATTCTTCAGATCCTTGTGGTGTTGATGAAGGGACATCGGCAACTCTATCATCATTATCTATTGAGTGCCTCCACGTCGTGTCTTCATTCCAAAGCTTGTCATCGAACATGTTCTCCTCGGCGTTAGCATCTGCACATGCAAGAAATCTAAACGCATAATGAGAACAACTGCTTGGAATATAGTTTCCATAAACAAACGACACATGTGAGATCAAATCTCAATCAAACACCGACCGACAACAGTTTGAAAGTTTAAAAAATGATCAATTTTAATCCTTTAACTTTCAAAACTTGTCAACTTCGACCGTTTATGAATATCTACTTGTTTTCCGGCTTACGATTAGGATTTAGGTAGGATAGACTCGAGTTCCAACATCGGTCAATCAAAAATAAACTAGAAGCAAAATCTTTTTGGATTTTATAAAGTTTATATTAAAACACACCTAAAATCTTTTTGGAATTTTTCATTTTTAAATAAATATATACAGAGATGCAGAAACTAAAAGCAGTAAATAAATATTTACCGACAATCTTTTTGCGAGTTTCGAGGGTAAGAGAATCATATCAGTGTACGGTCACGCCAAAACGCTCTTTTTGTTCAATTAGTTAACATTAAGATAAGCATCCTATAACAATTATCGGTATTGTTGTCCACATAAGCTCAACTTATCAGATGTAATCATGACGAGGGGATACGTTAAGGTATGATTTATACTTACCGACCGGTGTTCATCCACACATGACACATTCCCGTATCAAGGCATGCGCGAGAGTTCATCTTACCGGTGAGTATACCGTTTATCATCTGTTTGACCGTATAAAAGATGTGAGAAACTCACTTATTTTGATTGAAAACAAGCCCTATGTGATAGAATCACTTATTGATGAGGAACTTGATTTTCTATGCATGAGGGCACAGGGGCAAGTCCGTGAACAGGTCAGTACTTTCGTACAACAGAGAGACGAACTTGACTCCCGGATAAATGTGACATATAATCACTTATTTGTGGACATGTGAGTGTTGATCACTTATTAAGGTCAGATGCAATATGTACACGTATGTATAGTTTCATGGAAGATCTAGACTTGCGTCCCCGTTATTTTTCGGTAAAAGATACAACCATGATACCCAAATGATAAGCAGCATAAAGACCGAATATCTCAGAACCTCGGCAATCTCTCAAACGAAATTTCGGTACTAAGACCATATGCCAATGAGTGGTTCCCACCTGGTCTTCAGTCGATTTAAGTTTATATCACCCTGCACACTTTAAAATGATTGTGAGCCTACCGATACATCTTATATAGAGCTGCTTATCGCTTTTCATTTTAGGTTTAAAGAGGTTTGGACAGACCACTGATGTACTATCATTTTCTCTTTTGCTCGCCAGGAAACTCATTTTTGTTTTTCTATTGTTTTTGTGATTTTAAATTTTTCGATGTTTTTGGATTTTCAAATTTTGGATTTACTCCCCCTAAAACCAACAAACTAAGATAAAATTTTAAAAACACAAAGGTATTTACAAAAACGATTTTCCGATGTCGGTTAACTCATGTTTTACCTCAATGCCGTTTACCAAAATTAATTTTTGAATCAGAAATGATGTATCGAATTTTGGAAAAATCAGTTGGCATGTCGGTAAGCGGTGCGGACCATGACAACATTGTCTGGCCAAAGAGTGCTGTACGAGATAATAATTCATTAAGCAGCTTAAATATCGACAAGTATAGGAGAGATAAGAAAATTAAACCCGTATCCTGCAACTGTTTCATGCATTGCAAGGAATCTGAGTGCTCTACCAAACTGGATATCCACCCGGTGTGGATTTCAAAGTCGATTTTGTAGGTACTTAGAAATCTCTTCACAGCAACAAGATCAGAAACCTTTAGGTCCGGCTGGTCTTCCACATTGCACCAGCGAAGGTCTTTGTCTTTCTCTTGAGAAGTAGTGTGCGGTTGTTCAATCCACGCCAAGGCATCCGCACACCCAGTTGGTTTGTTCAACAAACACATTTTCTCCAATCACACCGCGAAGAAATGTACACTGCACGTTCATCTTGTTGATTTTGAACATCAGACGGGCTGCAGGTGCGTACATTTTGATTGAATCTATCCCGGGGACCCGATTAAAGCCTTGAACAATCAAACTTTGAAATGATTTGCATTTTGTCGAAGTTATCAATTTCTTTCAACAAACAACTCTGTTTCCCCTTTCTTTTTCTCTCCATCAAAGGCAACAATTTCTTCTGTCGCCTATCTTGTGCAAGGACGCTCCACTATCAACAATCTTACGACTATCGAAAGTTCCTCCTGGAACATCCTACACACTCACTCAGAGATTAGTTGGAGAGGGGGACCCAAGCCTTCATAGACTTAGGTTGCCCCTGAGAATCAAAAAATGTAATTTCAATTTCCTGATGATTTTCAAACACAGCACCTCCCCCTGAACGTTCACCCGTTTTAGGTTTCCAAGTTTGTTTTTGTTTACCAGATTGTGTATTATGTACAGTTTCTGGTTTTAATGGTTGTGACAAACTAGGTTTCCTTTTAACTGTTTTGACTTCAGATTTTAAAGCCTTTTCAACAGCTTTGATGTTATGACGTCGTTGTTTCGTTTCTTGTTCCTTAACAGTTCTTTTATCATGTTTTGGAGAAACAGGACGACGTTGTGAGTGACCTTGTTCAGAAGGGGTTCTTTCAACAAAATTTGGTTTATGCGAGTTTGTGCAGTCTTTAATGATGTGCCCAAACTTCCCACATTTGAAACACGTTCTCCTTTCAACAAACTTAGGAGAATTTGATCGACTGGCAGATGTCGAACCTGTAGAACCTGAGGTACTTGCTCTTTCATCACACCCGTTTGTGTGTTGGGTGTAATTGTTATCACTATTACGTTTCAAAATCTTGACTTGTTGTACAAAATCGGTGTTTGATTTGTTTTCAAAAGTCTCGATTTTATCCGTACCCTTTGATGCTACAAATTTAACATCCTTGCTTTTCTTCTGATAACGAGCTCCTTTTGTTTCAAATTTTGATTGAGAAATGTTAGGCTTTTGAGCTCGCCTTTTTGGCTGTTTACCCTTAGAGGCAATAGGTTGTTGCTTTGTCGGTGATTTCTGTTTTCCAAATTGTTTTCTGATTTCTGATTTTGGAACAGGATCACATTGTGTTACCACAACTCCGGGAATGCTCTTTTCCAAAAATTTATTCGTGTTGTCTTCAAACACTTTATCAATCAAAGATGGATTGACATTTTTAATTGGAAAATCATTGTCCGAATAAATTTTAGCATCACCGACCAAAGTATACAACACGTTATTGCTCTTAACAGCAGACACACATGCTTTGTCATCCTTGACATTCTTCACAGGATCTATCACTTGCTTGGCAACAGGTTGCACGACAGGAGTAGGAGGATCACAAAGAATATGATTCTCAATTGGAATTTCTACTCCTTTCGTCTCATCAAGTGATTCATCCTGGTCATTCACATCTGATTCATCATCTGAAGAATCATAGTCCTCAATGGTTGGAGGACTTTGATTTGAAGCACATGATGACTTTTCTTTGTTATCAGATGAGCCCTCCGATGAATTGTCCGTTTTGAAACCTAAACCAGTTGTAACATCCTCATAATCGAGAGGTACAGATGGTTCAAAACGAGGCATATCCTCTTCATCGGGCATTTTGGTATAGTTGTGTCTCAAAGGGGGTGGACACTTCTTATATCCTATGCCTTTCTTATTTCCTTTCAGTTGTTGAACGTCAATAATGTGATCAAGCACAAATCGGGAGTTAGAATAACTTTCCAACTTTTGCTTGATAGCATCATGCTCGCATTTGGCTATGGCTAGTTCCTTTTTGGTTTCATCAACAATGTTAATATATTCGTTAATGCTCACTTGTTTATGATAAACAACTTTGTTTACTTCAGAAACACTTTTCTTTAAAGTTTCAATTACAGATTTAAATTCCTTTTCATTTCGAACTAAAGCCATGTTCGCTTCTTTGCACTTAGATAGTTCAATAACCAAACTTTGATTATGGCTATGAAGCTTTTCGGATTCAAGCTTCATATCTGCACAAGATTTACAAACACTAGGAGCAGGAGTTTCAGAATTTACCTGACTCGAAGAGGCTGAGACATTTGCCATAAAGGCAGTATGAAAAGAAAAAGATCCGTCTTCAAAGAAGAACTTCTCCATTTCCTTAGATGCAGCAGCAGCCTTCTTGATCAGAACTGATCTCTGACATTTTAACTCCTCAGCTTCATTTAACAAGTCTTCAACATCAGAACTTGCTTCTTCCTTCACATCAGAATCAGAATGATCATCTCCCGAAATAGAACTTTCTTCATCAGAACTCCCGGTATAACCCAAACCGTCGTCACTTTCAGAAAATTCCTCCTTATGAACATGCTTGATGTGATTGATAATCTTTGCATAACAAGCTGTTCCTCCTCCTTGATCTCCTTCCCCAAACTGTACAGACCAGTCACATCCTTCGTCAGCTTGAACGGTTAATGCCTGATTTGGATTTGATGGTCCAGACTGGTTCTGATTGTTATTCACTGCTACAATCCTCCTTTCACGATTCTCTTGCTGGGCATTGACATTTGTAGTACTCGTCTGGTTTCTGAATGGGTTATGATTGCCTTGTTTTGTTGGTCGGGTGCACTCACGCTTGAAGTGCCCTTTCTCGCCACAATTGAAACATGTGACAGGATTTATATCAAACCCGTACTTCGTATCCTTTTTGCCTTCCAACGAAGTTCTTCCAGTTCAAGCCATGAAGTCTTTTGCCCTTCTAACTGCACTAGCAAAAGCCCATTTTATGTCCATTAACTCCATCTCATCCTTGTCGATATGTTGATAATCTTCATTGGTCATATTAATGTTTCCAATATGGCCTGCGACCAAACCGCAGTAAGCACTGACCATCGTATTGATGAGTTCCATATGCTCCTTTGCTACTTCAATGCTAACTTGTGAAAGATTTGAAGTGTCGACTCGGACCGTGTTAGGGTTTTGAGGTGGAGGATTGTTGGTATAATGAGCTTGTTGTTGTGGTTGGACTTGTGGTAGTTATGGAACAGGAATGTAAGCCCTCGGATCGAATTGAGGTTGAGCAGGATTAACTAGAGGTGGAGGTTGAGGTGTTGGAATATAAGCCCTTGGATCGAAAGCCAGAGTAGGAGCTGACTAAGGAAACGGAAAGGAACTTGTATTGGACACAAATGCCGTTTGCAATTTTGGTTGCTGAGCTGCACTGGATCTGGACAAAGAGTCGAAACCTGGAAGGTACATTTCTGTATTTTGAGGAGCAGGAACTCGGTTAGCTTTCCGGATTTCTTCATCATTCTTGTGTTCCAGCTTCTGAATGAACTCATAGATGTTGACTGTATCTAGAGTACCCGTATGCTTCAACAGCTCAATAAACGAACTCCACTTTGGAGGTAAAGCATCAGCAAACCTAGCCACCATTTCCTGTTGAGTTGCCAAAACCCCAAAAGCAAACATTTCACTAATCAAGTGATAAAAACGTGTAGTCATATCATTTAGGGTTTCATTTTCCAAAAACTGAAATGATTCAAACTCTTTCTTTAACAGATCATGGTGAAACTTTCGAGTAGCTGCATTGCCTTCTCCTCTCGCTACCAAGGCATCCCATAATGTTTTCGTGTCTTTGCAGTAAGAGAACTGATGATAGATTTCTTTGTTGAGTGCTTGTGTAAGGATAGCAAACGCCTTTTTCTCTAAGTCATAGGCTTTCTTGTCATCTTCAAGCATATTAGCATAACCTGCTGAAGTGGATGCTGCTACTTCGAGATTAGGGTTGAATGCATTAATGAAACATGTCCAAAGTTCGGTGCTTTGTCCTTGAACATATGTGTGAAAGCGGCCTTTCCATGATGGAAAATCGTTCATGTGATTCAACTTTGGTGGGCGATTGTTGCTGCCAGTTTCACTTTCACTAAGCAGAAGATTTTGAATACTTTGGTTCTGATTGGATACCAACGCCCATTGACTTGCACTGATAGCTGGTTGAGGAAACATACTTCTTGCCCACGCGGCTGCGGAAGTTTGATCTTGACCGGGTTGTGGGTCCGTACTCCAGTCCCACGGACTTGTGCAACTCATCTTTGATGTATACAAGTAGAATACCTGATCAAACACTTGAAAACATAATGTTATGATAGATTTGCAAACCTTCTGTTGAAAAATGACAACACACACGACGAAACACTTTCTACGAAACATATTTTGTTTTGACGAAACGAAAGATGACGAAATGGATTCTGTTTCGTGGAAGAATTATGGTGAAATAGATTTCTAATTCGTCGGAGGGACCTTTGGCGAAACAACTTTTGATTCGTCGAAGGGATCTATGGCGAAACACTTTTCCGTTTCGTCGAAGAGACCTTTGGCGAAACACTTTTTGTTTCGTTGAAATCTGATTCGTCGATAATTTGATTCGTTGATGTCTGTTACGTCAAAAGGTTGTCAGAAGGTTGGTAAAGTAGGTGAATTGTTTATACTCAGCCTGTCAACTCACACACGACTTTTCTCTTTAACCCATGCTTTCTCACCAACTTAAGGTATGGTGGATAAAAGATTTAACCTTTACAATTTTCAATGCAACAAACAACCTTATATGTTTGTAAAATAGAGATCAAAAAGTGCAATTTGTCAAGAACAGTTTGAATATTGTTTGAAGTTATGAAGAACACAAGAACAAACCGGCAAACTTACAACTTTCTGAACACAACTTTTTGGCTAAAATTTTCAACAAAAAACAACTGTTAATGTGTAAACACTTAAACAAGCAAGGTTTTTCGGTAAAATTTTTAGCAAACCAACAACATCCACTGATTTTAAAGTCCTTTTTCCAGAAAATACTAAGTTTTAAGAACAAATTTTCTGAGAAAAAAAAACATACAAACACTTGTTATAACAACCGAACTATGTTTGATTTTAAACAAGGATAAGAGCCTAGAGCTCTGATACCAATTGTAGGTCCCGTTTTTCCGGTGGATCGATAACGTAAACCTAACCTTGTTTATCACAAACACGGTAACGGGTGCGGAATCCCCGTGACGGTGCAAACCAAACACAGTGTAAAACACACAGAATAACCAATGATTCAATATCTATTGATTATGGATGAGTACAACCACAAACATATACAAACAATGTTTTAACGGACTCTCACTAAGTCTCTCTGTGCTCATCAGTTTCACACAGAAACTGAGAGGGGTATTTATACTAGACACATACACAGACTTGACGAAACACAAATAACTCGACGAAACAACTTTTGGGCCAAACATTGGGCCTAAAGAAACCCAACAGCCGACGAAACAGGCTAAGGCCACTAAAGAGATGACGAAACACAATTGTGTTTCGTCATTTGATTCACAAATTCATCAAGTTCAACATAAGACAAAATAGTGACATCATCATGACATCACTAAGGTGATGTCATGGTGATGTGTTGGCGGGAAAGGCCGCGGCTCTCCGTGCTTCGCGTGTCGAACTCTGGGGCGCACGACGGAGGAATGTCGTGACGTCGGGCTTGAGCCGGACCTAACCGGGTCGAAACCAAGTTGAACTGAGCCGAGTCGAACCGTGCCGAGTCGCGTCCACACAAAGTGTATTAACAGAAACGTCGGGGAGTGTAGTAACAGAATCATTGTTTCATAACACATGGAACTTAAAGTTTGGTTTTATTAATTAAAATGTTTACATTGTCTTGGTTCAAACAGAAAACGGAACATAAATAAAACTTGTCTTGCTTGATTTTAAGTCACTAAGGCTCAAGTCCGCCTAAGTGTATCACGATCATCATCATACATTAGCTCCTGAAAACAAATGTGAAAATAGGTATGTCAGCATAAAAATGCATGTGAGATACATATGTTTTGTTGTTAAGGGTTCATGACTTGAAAGTTAAAATAAATGTTTAACGAAAAGTAGTCATGATCCTTATAAAATGTTTTCTTTTATAAAATCATATGAAAATCGATATGAAAATCAGATGATATAAAAGAATGAGGTATGGTTAAATAAATAACCAAACAAAATGAATTGTATAAAATATGTCATTTGTAAAACAATGTCTTGAAAATATGTCATTTGTATAAAATGTGTTATTTCTTTGTCTTTGTCGAAGTGGTTTAAAGAACGCTACAATATGTAATATCATAAAAGCACTTATATATAGGAAGTACCAGCGGCGTATCCACCATGCTTTTATCATATTACACACGCCTCGTTATTTAAATCACTTTATCAATAACCACCAAAATGTCTTGTTTAAACCAATGTCAAATGTCATGTGTAAACAATGTCCAATGTCAAGTATAAACCATGTCTTGTATAATCAAATGTCAGATAATCAACCAATGTCTTGTATGGTGAATAAAAAGTCTTTACTCAAACCATATGTATAATGTCATGTATAATCAAATGTCACGTACAAAACAAGGTATTTGAATAAACAAATGTTTAAATCAAAAGTTATGTTTTGCAAAACCAATGCTTTATTTGATATGAACATTTATGTGGTTGTGTTTATCGAATACATTCAAGCCTTGAGACTGTCAGATAAACACTTAAGAAGTTAAAGGTTTATCAAAAATGTATTCGGATTATGTCATTCCCTACTTCCAAACAAACCTAGGAAGCAGGGAACGGGATTTGTCAAGTCCTATGGTACCATTACATATTACCGCGCGGCGGGATCAATGTTAATGAATGTATTCTTGTCCCGTTAAACATACCAAATTTCATAACCAATGTAAGCATGTCATATAAAAACCATATACTAAGTATGCTAAGTAAACATACGAAGTAGAAATGTCCATGAAATCAATGTGCTAGCATGCTCAGTCAACATACATAGCAAAAATGCAATGTAAATCAATGTGCTCATATGCTGAGTAAACATATGCCGCAAAAGTATCTTTGAAATCAATGTGCTAGCATGCTCAGTTAACATACATAGCAAAGCATAATCAAAATCATGTACTATATGTGTACTAGATGAATATAGCAAGTATATGTCATAAAAAGCATGAAAATCATGAAAGTAACAAGTAGGCACATGTGTTTCACCCTAAAACATTTGCAAAAGTAAACGAGAGGACTATGTACTCACTTGAGATTGCAAGGTATCCTCGATTAAGTGAACTAACAAAGCTCGGGCAATCAAGGAATCAAGTGGCACCTAGTATCGGATCACTATGTTAATAATCGGAACCTAAATCGAGAGATCAGGTAGAATGAGGTCTCGTAAACCAAATGAGTGTTGGAACTCATATGATATGGTTTAAACAAGCATACATTCTGATTTGAAAGTGATCCTTAGTGCTTATGACCCGTTACGACTCGTTAAGGTAGTTTACGCTACCTTATCGTGTCGTTTGCGCAAAAGCGCGTTAAGATAGTCTAACTAGTCCTATGATAAGTTTTATATGCCTAAACATGTTTAATAATGTTGCATAATCAGTTTAAGTGTCAAAATTTAGGTTACATTTGCTTAGATTGAATTCATGAGCAAAAAGGGCATTTTGGTCATTTTCCTAAGGCATATAAACTACCTATCATACAACTAATTAAATGAAGTGACCATAAGGTATAACCTCGGAAGGTTATTCCCTATTCAACTATGGTCACTATATATGTTTGGTGATCTTAATGATCGACCAAACGGCTCGGGTTCGAAAGTCTAAGCGGTTGTCGAGACCGCTTGACTTACGACCCTATACAAGCACTAAACTAGAAGTGACTAGTTAAACATGTTTAACTAAGTTAGAAAACTGATTTGATATCAAAACAAAATGTTTTGATATCCGAAAATAGTTTCGTCGCAAAATGCACATAATCGTGCATTTTGACTGACACTTTGACTCGTCACTTCGACTAGTCAACGTGGTAATCAGTAGGTATAGTCACAAGGGACTATAACCATCGTGATTACGATCACGTTACAAAGTTCAAATGAACTTTGTCTTGACCAATTCATGGTTAAAGCTGAAAGTCAAACACTGTTTGACTTTTAGCTTGAAATAAATAAACAAGACATGAAAGAACACTTACAAGTGCTCTTGGATGAAGAAGATGATCAAGAATGCTCAAGTATGAAGTCTCCAACTAAGTGTGGTAGCCTCAATTCAGAGAAAGATTGAAAAGAAATGGAAATGAGCAAGTTGGAATATTGAAGTTCATGGGTATTTGTAGGATTTCTTGAACCATTAGATCATGCCATGTGTTTTGTGTGATGATCAAGGAATAATCCACACCATACACTTATTAGGACCTGATTAGGGGACTTGGAGAACACACAATTAGCCCACAATAATCAGAAACAAGGTTTCAAAACAAGGACAACATGTTGTTTAACTGAAATCTGGTTTCTGCTCAGCATGCTCAGTCGCTCCCCGCAACAGATACAGCTAAAGTTGTCGCGCCCCGCGAGGGCCTGCTGTCCAGAAGTTTCATTTTTTGTAGAACAGGTCCCTGCAGCTCTGATATTTTTTTTCGATGTGTTTAACCCCCGTTAACCCAATTTCAAGGCTCTACAAAGATGTTAAAGCATAGGGGAGTTGAAATATGATTGGAAATATCATAGATGTCGGTTCGTTTGGTGTACGATCGCGTTTTTCGGTTAATTACGACGAAACTCGAACGGACGCGAAAACGATCCAAATTGCGTGACGAATGGTATTTTTGCATTCCTATCACTAAAATACAATATTTTAGTGATTACAAAAATTTTTGGACATCCGGATATGGTCAGAACGCAAGATATGCACGCATTTGCATACTTTCGCAAGTTTTGACGCTTTTAGTCCCTGTGATCAAATAAGCGTATTTTCGCATACCGAACCCCTGAAAACTTATTTATAAGCTATGTTAAGGGTATGTAGGGTATGTTTAGCTCATGATCTTGTTTCGGATCATATGTTGATATACGAATTGGCAGACTTTTGCAGTTTGTCGCAAATAGTCCCTGTGATCGAATAAACTTGTTTTTGCCATACCAAGCCCTTCAAAACTTATTTCTAAGTTATATAAAGGTTATTTAAGGTATGTTAAGCTTATGTTACTACTCCAGAGTGTATGTCGTGCTAAACTGATTATGTTTACGCATCAGTTTGCGTATAACTTTCTAGAAAGCGTTTAAGAGTTTAAAATTGGACAAAAATCAAAACGTGCAAATGTCAAACATAAACAAACAAATATTGGGATCAAAACACATTGTTTTATTGATATTTGAATTGTTTAGAGTATACAATGATAACACAAGCACAGATGTCACAATTTCCGTTATCTCATTCAGTAGTAATGAAAATATTAAAAAAACACATGCTAATTTTCCATACAATATTCAAATCAACTGTATGTTTGAACCTCCAAATGAAAATGTGTTCCCTTTTCCCCCAAAGTGATTGATTCATTTTGATGGTAATTGAAATTTAAAATCCTTTTGTCATTAATTTTGGGTTAGGATTCTATGCTTTTGGTTTTAGACCTCTGATTCAATGAATTATAATCTTAAAGTTTGTCATTAGGCATAGAAATCGTGCAGGTTTGTGTAGGACATAAGTTTTTATTTTGTTTTGTTGCAATGGTGATGATGGCGGCGATGGTGGTGTGTCGGGGGGTGGTTGTGTCAGTGGTGATGATGGCGGCGGTGGTGGTTGTGGCGGGGGTGGTTGTGGCAGTGGTGGTGGTGGTGGCGGAGTGGTGATGCCAGAGGTGGAGGTGGTTTTCTAAATGACAGAGAGTAGATAGAGAGATGTGTTTAGGTGGAGAAAAAGTAAAGAGAGACAGTAGAGTAAATTGGTTTATTTTTATAGTTAGTGGATCCCATATATATATGTATGTATATATATATGTGTGTGTATATATATATATATATATATAGGATTAGGTTCAAACGTGAACAAAATCCCAAGAGTGAACTGCGTGAACTGATCTGGGCCCTTGATGTTTATGATCTTGAGATTAAAGTGAGTGGCATGATGGTGATTATTTGGTTAATTTTTTTCATTTAATTAAATACAAAAAAAGTATATGTGTAATTTCAATCTTCAATTGATTGCATAAATCTCTCACAAATCAAGTAATCAATTATCCTCTTAAATTGATTGCATAAATCTCTCACAAATCAAATCAAGGATTAGAAAAGATGTAACTTAATTCAATTATTAAAATAATTATTTATTTAAATGCAATCTACACATGTGTATTCTGATTTTGCCCTCTTTTTAATGGATGTACACATGTGTATATCGTCTGTTTTTGTGATATCTCGGAATTTTTTTGTATTGAATGTTGATGTACACCTGTGAATTACTGTACACATATGTACGATGCTGAGTACACATGTGTACTGTTCTATTTATATCCAAGTACACATGTGTATACCATTGAAATATGAAGTTTACGTGGATCTTAAAAATCAAAATTTGAATTCTGGTGATGAAATCTGAAATAAAAATTAAAATTGAAATCTGGTGATTTGTTGTTCGTTTTGATAATTATCTTATTAATAAATAAACATAATGTGGATAATGAATTTAAATTAGAAAAGATGTAAGTTAATTCAATTATTAAAATAATGATTTAAGTCTAATTTTTTATATAATTACAATCCTACCCTTAACAACTAAAAAGGAAATCAAGGGTCCATATCTGTTCACGCAGTTCACTCTTGTGAGTTTGTTCACGCTGGAACTCTACGCTATATATATATAGGGGAGTGCTAAAATGAAAACCACCTCCAGTTGTAAGAACCGAGAGAACCACTTTCTAGCCACTAGATCAAAAAGATGGATGGATGAGATTAAAAGTAACTAAAATTAATATTAAATACATTTTTTCTTATTATGTCTTTAATATTTTAATCTAAAAGGGCAGTTTAGTAAAATTTCTCTATTTTGTCTTTTTTTTCTTTATTATTTTTTATTACATTTTTGTTTTATTATATTATTTTTATTTTTTAAAACAGATTTTTTATTAAAAGCATTTTAAAATTCAAAATTTTCTACGAAAACAAATTTTTTTTTTTGCGCGCCGGTCTTTGCACGCCGTTTTTATGCCCGACTTCTTCACGCATCGGTTTTTAACGAGTCGTTTTTGCACGCCGTTTTTACGCTCGGCGTTTTCAAGCGTTGTTTTTTCAATGCGCCGTTTTTACGTCCCGTTTTAACACGCCGTTTTCTACGTCCCGTTTTTTTCGCGGCGTTTTTATGCCCCGTATTCATGCCCCTTGTTTAGGCGCCGTTTTATCACATGGTTTTTTACGCTATACAATTTACGTAGAAAAAGTTTACGTTTTACGTTAAATAGTTTTTACATAAAAGTTTACGTTTTACGTTAAAATTTTTAAACTTTTTACGTTTTACGTAAAACTTTTTACTTTTTACGTTTTACATTTTACGTAAAACATTTTACGTTTTAGGTTAAAATTATTTCGTTTTACGTTAAACTTTTTACAATTTACGTTAAACTTTTTACGTTTTACGTTAAACTTTTTACGTTTTACGTTTTTACGTTTTATGTTAAACTAACGTTTTACGTTTTTTCGGAAAACGAACAGAGTTTCTTCTGTTTTTGGAATAAGCCGACAACTCAAGTTGTCGTTATCTTTTCAAAACTCAACAATTTTCACCAATATAAACACAATATATAAAATTTCTATCAAAATGAAAAACGTAACAAGTCACTAAAGTATCGATTCGAGCTCGGTGCGCGTTAACTAAATAAAATATAAACTAACGTAATTATAACTCGCTAATTTACCGGTCCTCAGTTTACCATATTTTGACTTGTTTGACTGATGCTGACCCGAACCGGGTCCGTTGACTGCTTTCGACCCAAACCAAAACCTGAAACTGACACGAGTTGCACCGCGTCGAGCCAAAACCCGAGCCGCTACTAAACTGTGTCACCGCCAAACTCAGCTAAAACCCGAAACTCCCGAACCTGCTAAGCCGAAACACGAAACGTAACCCGAACCAAGCTTTGACCCATGCCTGATGTCAAACGAACGCCAAACCATGACCCGAACTGGAACCACATACCTGAAGTTAAAAAACTTGAACCGAAGCTTGACCAGATCTGAACAACATTAACCACCACCGCCGTCACGGCAGACGGCGGCGTCGCTGCCATGAGCCTCCACCGCCACCGCCATCAGTGGCTGCGCCTCCACCGCCACCGCCATCAGTGGCGGCGCCTCCACCGTCGGGCTCCCTCCACAACCCCGATTCTTCTTTCTCTCTCTGTTTTTCTCCGTCTCTCTGTTCGTCGCCGCAGCCGCCTTGGGTTGTCGCCGGAAACAGGGGGTGTTTTGTGGCCGGAAACAGAGGGTGTTTTGTCACCGGAAACAGGGGTTGTTTTGTTGCCGCCGCCGCCGTGGTGGCGGTGTTTCTACTGTTGTTCTCCGCTGCTACCAAGAGTTGGTGGTGGTTGGAGTTGTTTTTGGTTGTTGGCAGGTATTCACCGGAGGGAGGGGGTGTTTTGAGGTGTCGTGATGTGTTTGTAGAGGATTTTTGGTTGGTTTAAGTTCTGATTTGGGTTTCTCATTGTGTAGATGATTTTTAAAGAAGATGAGAGATGGTGGTAAATGAGAGATGAAAGAGGAGAGAGGTATATAAAGAGTCAGTGGCTTTAAATAAAGAGAGAGAGAATATTTGACATTTGTGATAAATGACCAACATACCCTCCTTTATATTGGCATAATCTGATTGGTTGAGAGTGGTTCTCGGGGTTCTTATAACTGGAGGTGGTTTTCATTTTAGCGCTCCCCTATATATATATATAGGATTAGGTTCAAACGTGAACAAAATCTCAAGAGTGAACTGCGTGAACTGATCTGGGCCCTTGATGTTTATGATCTTGAGATTTTTAGTGAATGGCAAGATGGTAATTATTTGGTTATTTGTTACTATTTAATTAAGTGAATAAGGGTATATGTGTAATTTACATTTTAACTTGATTGCATAAATCTCGTTTATCTCCACATTTAGGTTTCAAAATCCCACACAAATCTTTCTCTCTCACATATCAGCGCCGCCGACCATTTCCATCTTCATCACCGCCGGCCACCTCCATCTTCATCTTCATCACTGCCGGGCATAGAAGTCTTGCTGGGCCTGGCAGTTTTGCTCGGGCCATTCATGGGATCTGGCAGTTTTGCTCGGGCCTATCAACTGGTTATAACTGTGAAGATGAGAAAGAGCTTGAAGCATGCCTGACCGGAGTTTATGAAAAATTGTGGGAGAAATTACCATCACTGAATGAGAATCCAGCACTATTCTTGTTATTTCTCGAGTTATTCAGGTTGGTATGTTTTATATTGTTTATTGTTGGATCGTTCGCGGTGGTTTTGGGTGGCAACAACTGAATGGTGGTGACGACAAGGTGGAAGCCGGTGGAAGATGGGTTTTCCGATTTTTGGTAGTGGCCGGAATTGCCTAATATGCGACTAACGTGAATGACGGCGCCGGAGAGTCATAATTTCCGGTCAAGTGATGTTCTCCGGTGAACTGGGTGGCGGCTGGTGTCCTTTGTTTGTGGCTAGGGTTTGGAAAGGGTTTGCATGGGCTTGGATAAATTATGGGCCAATAATTTCACATGATTAAAAAGTAATTCCCGTGGACCCACCTGCTGATTATGGGTGTCGGTTGGTTTGCTGGTGTCACCTTTCTATATTTTTGGGCTGTGTACATCTATGGAGATGTGAGCGTTTGTGGAATTATTTCATTGGATCATGAAAGTCACGTATAGGATTGGATGCATACATCATTCTCATAAGTTCAGGTTTATAATTGAGCCATTTTTCTTGGTATAATTTATTTTGGGCCTCATGTTCACCATGGTTGATTAAATGAAATTAAATTCTCATCGTGATGTTTAGTGAAGCCAAATTATTAGTTGCTGGTTTTTTTTTTCAATTTTTTGATTTAGCTCCGTTTTTAATGCGATGTACACATGTGTATTTTGATTTTGCTCTATTTTTAATACGATGTACACATGTGTATTCTGATTTGTTTTGTTTTTAATACGATGTAACATGTGTATTTCGTCTGTTTTTTTGTGATATCAGATTTTTTGGTGTATTGAATGTGTAAAGTTGTTGATGTACACTTGTGAATTATGCAAAGTATTAGTTGCTGAGTTTTTTTTGTGCTATTATAGGAGTTCTCGTTAACGAGAAAAGTGGAGATGGAAGGTCGATAAGGATGATTCACATAAGAGGTCGATAAGGATGATTCACGTATGTTTGTTTGCTTGGTTGATAAGGATGATTTAGCATACAACATGGCGAATCGTTGTAAAAGATTATGTTTTTTGTTTTTCCGATTATGTTGGGTTTATTGTTTTCACGAAACTGGAACTTGTAATTGTATGTTTTTTTGTTTAGTTTGTCAAACATTATGGAACTTGTAATTTGTTAAATATAAAATAGTTTTACAGGTATTGTTTCTATTTAGCTAATTACACATATGTACGATGCTGAGTACACATGTGTACTGTTTTATTTATATCCAAGTACATATGTGTATACCGTTGAAATATGAAGGTTACGTGGATCTTAAATATCGTATTTTGAATTCTGGTGATGAAATCTGAAATAAAAATTGAAATTGAAATCTTATGATTTGTTGTTTGTTTTGATAATTATCTTATTAAAAATAAAAGATAATGTGGATAATGAATTTAAAATAGGAAAGATGTAACTTAATTCAATTATTAAAATAATGATTTAAATCTAATTTTTTATACAATTACAATCCTACCCTTAACAACTAAAAAGGAAATCAAGGGTCCAAATCTGTTCACGCAGTTCACTCTTGGGAGGTTGTTCACACTGGAACCCTACCCTATAAAAAATTGCGAGAACCGTGAGAACGCTAAATATTGCGAGAACCGTGAGAACGAATAAAAAAACCAATCAAAACCAATTTTTTTAATACAAACCTCATTGTAATTAAAATACAACATCAAAAAAAGAATTTACAACATCAAATAATTCATTTCTCTTCTCAAAATCACTTTTATTAGAATTTTTACACATGTGTAAATATAACAAATTTACACATGTGTAAACGGCAAACTTACATATGTGTAAATTTTCTTTATTTACGAATTTACGTAAATTTAAACGTATAAATGAAATTTATAACAATGTATTCGAATAATAATGATAAGTGTAAAAAGAAATTTTGAATTTGAATTGTTTTTGACAAAGTTCTCGCGGCTTTTTGATTCGTTCTCACGGTTCTAGCGATATTTAGCGTTCTCATTTAAACCCTCCCCTATATATATATATATATATATATATATATAGGCTAATTATAAGGAGAAAACTCACTCCAGTTGACTAAACTCAAGAAACCCACATGAATGGTTAGCATGCTACCATGTGTAATATGTTACAAAGACTTTCAGGGGTATTTTCGTAACTTTTGTCACTGACATACTATTGTCTGTTGCACATTAAATGAAGACTTTTTAACTTGTTTGTTGTTTATCTTCTCTTTCTCTCTCTTCCTATAATATATCCCAAATTGTTCAGATCTCACTTTAATATCTATATAATATGAAAAATCATCCTCATACTCATTTATAATCTCTACATTTTATCATTCTCTTTCACAATCCTTTAGATCTCACATCAACTTCATGCACATTCACACCCAATTTTAAACCAAATCGAAACAAATCTAAACAACTGGGTTTTAGGTCTGTACCAAATTGGAACAATGGGTAATCAAAACTACTTTGACGATGTGGACGGCGGTGGTTACCGGACTCCATTCTGTATGAGTCAAGATCCAACGGTGTTTTAATAGACCCGGTGGTGTTTCCAAGATCCCGATGTGGCTAGCGCTTTAAGGAGACGAAGTTGTGTGGGTTTTTTAGATTTGAAGTCTTTGATGGTGTGATTTTTGGTTCAAGAAGGTGTGAATTAGTCTTCAAAATCTTATATAGAACCATCAAAATCACATGATCCAGATCATAGAAACTGATAATCCAGATCCATGGTGTCTTTCTCTCTCTTCACAATATCCAGATTCAGTGTCTTGAAGGAGACGGAGTTGTGTGGGGTTTTCAGATTTGAAGTCTTTGATGGTGTGATTTTTGGTTCAAGAAGGTGTGAACTAGTCTTCAAAATCTTATATAGAACCACCAAAATCCCAGGATCCAGATCTTAGAAACTGATAGTCCAGATCCATGGTGTCTTTCTCTCTCTTCACAAGATCCAGATTCAGTGTCTTAAAGGAAACCTCACGTGAATATGAAAATGGCGATGAATTAGATACGAAGATGATGAATTAGATATGGATCCTGGTACAATATTTTCTACTTTTTTTTTTGTTAAATCAGTTTTTGTAAGCCATAAAATGTGTGTTATGGTTACATAAAAATAAAGTGGATTTTGTTTACATGAAACAAATTATTGTTAGGTCATTGTAGTTACATGAAAATAGAGTGGGGTTGTGTTTGTTAATTTTACACATGTTACAGGAAATAAAGTGGTTTTGTTGTTGTTACACATATGACTTGGCATGTTACAGAAACAAATTATTGTTAGGTCATTGTAGTTACATGAAAATGCATGTTACATTTTTTTGTGTTATAGAAATAATGCCCGTTACAAAAAATAAAGTGAATTGTTACACGTTTTTATATTATTGTAAAAATAAAGTGTGTTGTCAATTTTTTTCCAGATTATTGTAAAAATAAAGTGTATGTTACAGAAACAAAGTGTTACATTTTTTGTGTTACAAAAAAAAAGTGTTACATATGTGACGTAAAATTGATCATGTAAAAATTGTAGTGTACGTACCAACATGTAACATTTTGTAGTAGGAAGACGACTTTTGTAACAATGTGATGTAATATAACACTTTGTGTCGGAGGAGAAAGAAAAGAAAACGTGTTACACTTTTATGTATGTGGATATCCTTTAAATGGTAAAAAAAACAAGCATTTTTCTTGTTTACTGGGTGTTTACATTTTTTGAATTTATACAGAAAATGTAACGTTATTTTTTGTATTTTTTTTGTAAAATGTTACATATGAATTAAAAAAAAAGCCATCATCTCATGAATGGATATTAGGGTGATATACAGATTGTAGTGCTTTTTTAATAAGAAAAAGATGCACGAGAAACTAGGGAGGATTTGTCATAACTATTTTCTTTTCTTTTTTTTAATATGTATTTTGAATTATGTGTTACATCAAAATGAAGTCAGAAGTCAAATCAGATGCAGTTGCATCTTCCCAAAAATATATTTGTAACTCTCCATTCCCATTTTGCCCTTACATGTACTATTTAATGATTAATTTAATAAAAGTAAGAGAGATAATACCCAAACACATCACAACCATCCATCTCTTCTAATCAATGGTTATTAATGGGTTTTCAGGGTTTAGTCAACTGGAGTGGGTTTTCGATTTATCCTTGCCCTATATATATATATAGGGGAAGGTTAAAATGAGAACCACCTCGAGTTGTAAGAACCCGCGAGAACCACCCCCGCGGGGGGGCGTTGACCACGATTTTTTTTTTTACAACTAGATGTGTATATTTTAACAACCTACGTAAAGTTTGGGTTTAAACGGCGCGCCCGAGGGTGTAGTTTTTTACGCCCAAAGTTTGGGTTTTTTTTATTTTTTTTTAATTTTTCTTTTTTTTTAACCAAACTTTGGGCGTAAAAAACTACCCCCTCGGGCGCGCCGTTTAAACCCAAACTTTACGTAGGTTGTTAAAATATACACATCTAGTTGTAAAAAAAAATCGTGGTCAACGCCCCCCCGCGGGGGTGGTTCTCCCAGATTTATTGGGTTTCCTCCTGAATTGGTGTATAGGCATTATTGCCTAGTGGAGATGGATATGATCGGGTGGTTCCGCTGGTGGCACGATGATACTCCAGTGGTCCGTCAGTGATCCAAATTTGCCGTTCAAAAAAAATTAACTCTCTTTTCGTTGGTGAAAGATACATATTATGTGATGTCATGTGTGGTGAAACATCTAGGCAAGTTTCCTAAGTTACCGTATGTTAGTAGGCATGTTCATGATATATAATAGACTGGACTACATAAGGGCGACATCGGGCCGAGGGGGGGAGGGGGGGGGGGTCAGAGGGATACACACTCCTTTGATCATCGGAATTTGTTGAATTTTTTTCCTAACGCAAAAATGAGTTTTGTTAAGAAAAAGAAGTACTAGTTGGCTTTCTATTTGAGTTATTAGATAAGTGAATGACCTCGACAAGGAAGATCTGGTTGTGTCACTGATAGCACACGAAGATCGTATAAAAGTAAAATCATGAATCAAAGAGAGTAGCAGTTGTACTAGTTTAAATGGGTGAGAGTGAGACTCTAGAGCTAGACGGTACTGGGCCATTGGCTGCAAGTTGGGATTAAATTCTGAGCTAAAACCATTTTTGATGTCTTTTTCAGTATGTAATGGGATATTATGAGCCTTCTTTCTTATTTCATTAGGAGTTAAATCCCATTTTAGTTCCCGTGGTTTTGTCCATTTTGCCAATTTAGTCCAAAGATTTCGTTTTTTGCCTGTGGGTTCAAAAAGGTTTCACCGTTGTCATTTTAGTGCACTAGGTTAACTTCATCCATTATTTCTGTTAACGAGAAGGGCAATTCGGTCATATACCGAATTGCCCTTCTAGTTAATAGAATTACATATAAATACCATTGCCCTTTCTCATTAACAGAAAAAATTGATGGAATTAACCCAGTAGACTAAAATGACAACGGTGAAACCTTCTTGGACCCATAGGCGAAAAAGAAAACATTTGGACTAAACTGAGAAAATGACCTGAACCACAGGAACTAAAATGACCATTTAACTCTTTCTTTAAACTAAAAGTTCAAGGTGGCTTGTTGGTGTGTTAATATAGCCCAACAACTATAAAGTTTTTAGGCCCAACGTCGACTTTAAAGTTAAAAGGTTTAATAAAAACTGCATAATACTATTATAGTGGAAGGTTCAAATGAGAAGAATTTTTTTGTAAGAAGAAAAAAAAAGAAGTTTCAACCTATAAGAATGCTTCATTTTACTTTATTTAATATTTGTAGTTAGTTTTAATATAAGGGTATATTGGTAAACTTGCATAAATCATTAATTTGTATTCTTCCCCTTTAATAACTAGCTAAATTAAATTTGTAACTCCTTTTTAAAATATATATTTTTTCTAAATTAAAAAAACAACTTAATTTAAAGTGTAGAATAAATTACTAGTTGTGTAGGATAAATTACGAGTTGTGTAGGATATATTTCGAGGTGTGTAGGATAAATTTCGACTGTGTAGGATAAAATTCTATAATGTGTAGGGTATATGTAGGAAAATTTTGATATGTGTAGCTTTTGTACATTATATGTAGGATAACTAATGATTAGTTGATTAATTAATTAAAGAGAAAAAATTAATGATATGAGTTATAAATGAAATATCATTTTACTAATATGTCATTTTCTTCTTTTTCTTCTCACATTAACTTTGTTCTCAAATGAACCTTCCCCTACTATTATATATATATATAGGGTTGAGTTCATTTCAGAACTCTAAATAACTACAGAACTTTCAGAACTCCTAATAAACAATCATTTTACATATAAGTTTTTGTATTTAGGATCTTTTTATCATCTATTATATTTATTTCTTTGATTACATACATGTTAAAAGTAGTTTACATATGTTTAATTGCCAAAATTATATATATGTGTCATAATTAATTACATATATGTAAAAAAACTAGTTTACATATGTGTAAATATAAAATTACATATAAAAAATGATAAAATTACTCTTAACATGTATGTAATCGTAAAAATACACATAATAAATGATAAAATTATCCTAAACATAAAAATATATAAATAAAAAGATTGTTGATTAGGAGTTCTGCGAATTCTGTAAATATTTATGGTTCTGAAATGATCCTGGCCATATATATATATATATATATATATATATATATTATTGGTGATGGTTCATGAACAGTGGCTCAAGAAAAAAAGGAAATGCATTGCATAGCTATTAGTTTGCTTTTTTTTTTAAACATGACTATTTTTTTTTCTTTTTGCTATTTATATAAAATAAAGTTCAATCTTTAATACAAAAGTAGAGTTGGTTTAGTGGTTTCTACCTACTCTATTGAAATGAATAATCTAGGGTTCGATCCCCATTGTATTTTTTTTCACCTCTTCACTTTCTTAATCACTATGAAAGTATTGTTTTGCTTTTGGTTGAATGCTTTTAACTTTCGTTTTTTTTTTCCCTCTTTTTAGCTCTTCACTTCCTAAACCACTATGAAAGTATTTTTTGTTTATACTAATTTTTATTTTCGTTTTGATTTACTAAGTTTTTAATGGTTTTTTTAATTGTCTCCTCTTAGCGAAATTAACTTTTCTATAATTTAAATTATTTATTTTTTAAATATTTATAGTCCACTTTTAAATATTGGATTCGATACTCATATTCATTTCTATAAACACATGTCAATATATTTTTGTCTATATCACGACTTATTTTTTATGTTTTCACTTTGGTTGCTATACCAAGTCTTGATAGCATAACGATTTTTGTTATTATATACATATAAGATTTTTTGTTTTTAACAATTCATTTTTCTTTTCTAAATCATATTTCCTTTATCATTTAATTTTTTATTTTAATAATTCTTTTTATCTTTTAAATCATGTTTCCCTTATCATTTAATTTAATATTTTTAATAATTTATGTTTGTTAACTTTTTTTAAAAACCTAAATACGTAGTTATGCTTAATTTTTTCCTTCCGATATAAATTTTATTAAAACGAAGTTGTATTTAAAATAGAGTATGTATTTGGTATTGTAAAACGGTATGATGAAGAATTGAATCGAACCAATTCTGAAACTTTGGCTTTCTAAACAACACCCTTCATTTTCAAATAACGTTTGTCATTATCAACTACTTTGTTTCGCAGCAACGCGCTATGTTAAGAAACCTAGTTATCTTTAGTTGGGTAAGTGTTGTATAGAACTCGTGAATATTAAGTAATTATTTTCTAATAAAGTTCTCCGTTCGTGGGAAAAAACAATTTTTTTTTGTAAGAAATTACAACGGGTTCTCAAAAGTAACAAATAAACATATATTTCTACGAATCAAAAGAAAAGAAAGCTAGTGTACACGAAGACATACGGTTAAAAAGTTTAGGATGAGAACTTGAACCCTACTCAACATCAAAATATTTATCTTGAATTGAAGCAATTATATTACCTGTCTTTCACTTCAACTTAAGTTGGGAGTTTCTGTAAACAAATTTACAAAACTCATATTTCACAATGTAGTTTGTTTCTAAAACATTATCTAGCATAATCGTATCCCATACAATACACGTAAAATATATATTAACAAGAATAAAATGCTTAGACAAGTAATTCCCAATCACCATTGTTGAGCCAAACTAATGGGACTTTGTTAATTTATGTGCATAAGGAGTCGTTTTAGACTTTCCTGTGTGACACGTCAGCGCCACTTCGGCTTTTTATCCATTTTTCTCAGTTTTCTCCGGAATTCCTTAGATTTTGCAACAGATTTCCTCAAATTTCCCCAAAACTAAATTATTTTAATTTCATATAAACTTTAAAACATATTAAATATTTAAATGTTTTAAATATCAGTAAAAATTAAAAACACATAATTAAAATAGAAACAATATAGTTTTAAAATATGAATTACGTAATACAAATAAAACTACTTAATGTAAATGTAAACTACATAATTCAAATAAATATACTTAATTTAAATGAAAAATACATAACTAAATAAACATCCTTAAAATTTGTCATGCCGAAACATGCTTGAGTTTCTGGTCGTACAGATGTTGTACTCGACATGGGCCACTTCGATTGCTTCCTCATCCGTTAGCTCACCTTCGCCATTCACCATATCGTTGAAGAGCAACTGAAATCTTCCAGACTTAAGACTTATGATGGATATGCATAACTCGAATTAATTTGTTCTACATTGCGGTTGGTCTGGCCCAAATGTTGATAAAATTGTTGAAAAACTGCATTCCAAAATGAAGACCTTACACCAGGAGGCGTTTCTTTGTGGAACTCACCCAGGCCGTAGCCAAAGCTATCTTTTCTTTTTCGGTTCAAGATCTCTTGAGAGAGATGATATATATATATATATATATATATATATATATATATATATATATATATATATATATTTTGAGAGAGAAATGTGTGTAAAATGGTAGGATTTTTTATGTGTGTAAGTTTTGTAAATTTAGTTGGTATTTAAAGGGTTAAATTAAGTTTTTTGAATTTGTCCCTAATATTCGGTGTCAGCTAGCGGACAATCGGTGAGAAAAAAAAAAAGGTCCCCTGGTTCGGGGGTGGTGTTCCCACCCGGGCTGAAATTCTGGGCTAAAACCATTTTGATGTCTTTTGGGATATTATGGGCCTTCTTTCTTAATTCTGTAAATTAAAAGTTGGGATATTATGGGCCTTTTTCTTAATTATGTAAATTAAAAGTTCAAGATGGCTTGTTATGCATATATTTAGACCAACTCCAAAGTATAGAGTTTTTAGACTCAACTTCGAATTAAAAGGATTTAATAAAAACCACATAAAACTATAACTAATTAACTATAAGTAATGTTACCGTTAAAAATAAATTATAAGTATTGTTATATATCTTTAGATGGGTAATTGTTGTATTGACCTCGTGAATAGTAAGTAACAAATGTTTGTATTCTTCAATTGTTTTTTTTTTTTCTAGCATATTGCTATGTTACATTTTCCAATAAAATTAACCATTCAAGAAAAAAAAAAGGTTTGGAAGAAATTACCACAAATAGGTCCTCAAAAGTAACAATAAACATATAATTCTATGAATGAAAGTAAAAGAGGCCTACAAATAGGTTCTCAAAAGTAACAAATAAACATACAGAGGCCGGTTAACATACAAAATGACTTATATCTACAAATCGAGAGAAAAAAAAAAGCTAGTTTACACGAAAGACATACGTTTAAAAAGTACTTAGGATGAGAACTTGACCAGTACTCAACATCAAAATATTTATCTTGAATTGAAGCAATTTATATTACTTATGCCTCACTTCAATTTAAACTGTGAGTTTCTATAAACAATTCTACAAAACTCATATTTCACTATGTAGTTAGTTTCTGAAAACATTATCTAGCATACAATATAATTGTATCCCATACAAGCATAGAAAATATATATTATAAATCGACAAGTATAAAATGCATAGAACAGTCATTCCTAATCGCCATCAGTGAGCCGAAATAATGTAACTTGGTTAATCTAAGTGACATATTTAAATACAGAGCCGTCCCCGAGAACTTTCAAAAAAATTTAGACCTCGGGCGATAAAAAGAATTGAGCCCAAAATTGTGGTTAAGGGGAGATAAATTAAAAAATAAAACCTTAGTAGTGTAGCCAAAATTTGAACTTCAGACCTCTACAAGATCTTAAGATGGTTATTTTCACTCAGCCACCAACATTTTTTTGCATAGTAAATGGATTCATGTACTAAGTATATAATTTATTTAATATATATGTAAAAGCTTATAAAAAATATTCGGGCCCTTTAAAAATTTGGGTCTTGTGCGACAACACGGGTTGGCCGGCCCAAGAGCCGGCCCTGTTTAAATATCTAATTGTTACTTGGCTGTAAATATAAGGCTTGTGGGCGGTGGTGGACCGAATTTTTTTTTTCTACTGGGGTCCACATTTCTAGGTGTTCAGATTTTTCACTATGAAACATTAGAATTTTCGAGTCAATTGTTGTTCTGGGTCGGGGCAGGGCGGCAAACTAGTTCTTAAACCTATATATGATTAGAAGTGCCTAATTATTAAAATAAGTTTGATTTTTAAAATATTATTTAAAATTTATTTTTCGTTGGTCGTGTTTATTTTGATTAATTAATTTAGAAAAAATAGAGTAATGTCAACACTATTGTAAACATTGGATCCAGAAGTTCAATGACAAAAAATAACACTAGCAATAATCACCTGGTCCACCTAATAAAAATGAAAGTGTTTTTAATAAGAACAAAATTAAAACACATACAACGGGTAATTACACCAATTAGTAATATGAATATCACTAAAAGTGTGATATTGTAATCATAATTTAGTATTAATTAAAATAAACTTTTTTTTAAAGGAAAACTTCATTAAAACCGACCGGCCTAACAAAAAACACAGGAACGCACCACAAACCAATTACAACATATACAACGTTTAATTACACCAATTACTCCAAACTAAGTTTCGATGTTTGGATATACAATTTGGAAAGGTGTGTCCATCAATCTATAAATTCTCACACCCATTCATAGAGACAAAAAAAAACTTAAATGTTGCAAATTTGTGGGATGTGGGAAAGTTAACAAAAAATGGAAAGTAAAAGGTCTCGAACCTGCAACTTTGGGTTTAAAAATTCAAAGGTTTGCTACTGGAACAAGCTTTAATTTGATACTATGGGGTCCTTAAAAATATTTTTATGCGATACTTCAAAAAATTTCTATACCATCTCTACTACATTTTTATAAAAAGATTGGGGTTTGTGGACCCGAAGGGTGGGCCTGCCCCTGCTTGTGGGTGTGGGTTCGGGAAATCAAGTGGGGAGCTGACGTGGAGAGAGACCCAGACGGGCAACACCGCCCTGTCCCAACTTCACCCCCCTCCCCCACCCCCCACCCCTGAAAGCTTGTGATTTTTGTGTGTTAGTGGGTTTTTTTATTACTCTGTTTCTAAATTTTTTTCTTGCAGGTATGGAAGAAGGAACTATGTATATTTTATATTGTTTCCCTAAAGTTTGCTTTAGTGCTAAATTTTATCCTAAGAATTTGGTTTTAGTTTTAAAAAGACTCCACAAGTTTGATTTAGTGTTAAATATTACTCTTAGAATCTGGTTTTAATTTTAAGAATAAGAAGACCCCTCAAATTTGTTTTAGTTCAAAGAATACACCTTAGGATGTAGTTATAGGTAGAGGATCATGTAAAAAGTGCTCAAAGTGTGAGAAGTGTGAGAAGTGTATTATAACACTATATATAATACTATATAACACCATATAAACACCGTATAACAATATGTAACATCATATAATACCATATAACACTATGTAACACTATATATCATTATATAACAAATATAACACTATAGGTTGTCTGATAGCATGTCTATGATAGATGTATAGTGTTATATTTTTTATATAATGATATATAGTGTTACATAGTGTTATATGGTATTATATGGTGTTACATATTATTATACGGTGTTTATATGGTGTTATATAGTATTATATATAGTGTTATAATACACTTCTCACATTTTAGGCCCTTTTTACACTATCATTACCCTGTAGTTATATATGTTAATATTTAAAGTTTAATTTAAATTTAAAATATTTTTAGTTGTTTTTATCTTAATAAATTAAAGGAGTAAAAAATGTTATTTATAAATAAAATACATTAAACAAAAAAATATAAAAAAATGAAAGGGAAAGGGGAAAAAACGGAAACCACACCCTACTCTTGGGGTAAATCAGTAAGGTGAAAAAGAGGGTGATGTGACGCCTATATGGACCTGGGAAGGGGGAACCACATCCCATAGTCTGACTTTTTTTTTTGTTTTTGTTAGTATACGTCTTTCTCGTTACTTGTGATAAGATAATTTTAGTTTCAGGTTAACCAGTTGTCATCAAAATATTGAACCCAAACCAAAATTTATGAAAAATATCCGTAACAAGAAAAATATGGTAGGTTTTGTTAGTATGTAAGTTTGGAAAACTATTGAAAACCTTAAAAAACCAATGAGTTTGTTCATTAACAAAGGCAAAAACCTTTAAAACATCTAGTTGAAAACCTCAAAAAACCAATGAGCTTGTTCATTAACAAAGAAAAAAACCCTTTAAAACACCTAGGTTAGAAAAAGAAAGACGTTGAATTCAAGTCCTACATACATCAAAGGTTAAAATAGATTGGTCGCTAAAAAAAAGTATGTAGGTTTGGAAAACTATTGAAAACCCCCTATTGAAAACCCTAAAATTCTAATTTGTGCTGTGCAATAATCTAATGCGATTAAATGCCACATGCGCCTGGTCCACCTAATAGGCAAAATCCAAATCTTTGGAAAAGGTGTAATGTTTTTTTATTTTTTAATGTTACATATAAACAATTCATTCTTGCAAGGCGACACTAAAGAAGACCCCACTATGGACGCGAATGGCTATTCCTTCGTTGAACTTTTGAGATACTATTCTTCATTCGTTATTCGAATCGTACTCAAATAATTCAATAACGAATCATACTCAAATAATTCGAAATTTGATTTCATATTAACCTAACAGATAGGTTGATTTTGAAATTTTTGTTATTCAAATAAAATAATTATTCGATTCAATCTTTTTTTTTGAACGGCGAAAGATTCTATGATTATAGAACAGGGCAGCAACGCTGTAAAATCCAAAGAAATAAAAAAAAAAACAAAACAAACAAATCAAAAGACAAGAAACAATACACTTACATTATTAACTCTAACCATATCTCACAAACAAGATTTCCGAATTTTTATCTACCTTTCAACCACATAAAAGTGTTTGCTTTTATTTCCTCCGCCGTTTTATTGTACGGAACATGTCTTCCTTCAAATTCTTCTTCATTCCTTGCTTTCCATATTTGCCAAGTTGTCGTCAAGAATATTGCACTAATTACTTTCGACCAATCTTTTGAACCCTTGTATGTGTGCACTAGCTCCAACATTCCTTTGATCTTATTAATATTATGGCTTGGAGGCAACTTCAACCCAACAAGAACATTCCACCATATACTTTTTGATTCCTTGCACTTCACCATCCACATCTTCGTTTTGTATACCACATCTTGAGCACATGCTATTTGGCAATATTACCCCACGTTTTTGTAGTTCTGTTTTACATGGGATTTTGTTAATTCATGCTCTCCAACAAAGATAATTTAGTTCCATAGCTTCCATTCCTCCATATTTTCTTCGTGTGATGCCTTTAATATGTCCTCCCTAATCGATATTATTTGTTTCATGGTGTTTCGGGTAGGCCTTATTAGTTTCGCGTGTTCCCTGTTGTATTGCCTATAAATACAATAGGTTAGGATTCATTCTGTAAGAATGCATTTTGAGAGAGTATTGGAGCTTATTTTGAAGATTTATGTACTGTCAAAATCAATTGAGAAACTTTTGAGTGATTTGTTCTTCTTGATTTATTGTGCTCTTGCTTGGTTGTGTGCAAATCATGGATTACACACCTGTGTTTATGCATTTGATAACTTGAAATCACCTTGTTCTTAGATCTCTAAGAGCATTCACATCCATGTCATCAAATTATGTGTGTAGAGTTTTTATAACATAAAGAGTATAAAAAGTGGTTGTGAGTGGAGAAGAGAGAATATTACTGTTCATATGTATATTTAGGGGGACACTGTTCACCCCTTATAAAATTTTTATTATATTTTGAAAGTGGTTTTGAGTGGAGGAGATAGCAAAAGTAATGATAAAGGTATAAAAATATTATTTAATTAGAAATGAGAGAGAAAATATTGTGTTTTTTAGTTTAATTTAGGGTGAAAATATGATAAAATAGATGTGAATGCTCAAGGGACCTACATAGTTGAAACCAAATCAAAACTAAAAAATTATGTGATTTATCTAACCAAACCAAAATTTAGAACAATATCCGTGATGAGAAATATATGGTACATTTTGTTAGTATTTAGGTTTGAAAAACTATTGAAATCCTTATATTGTTTTTTTAACGGCAATGAATTACGTGCCAATCCCTATGACACAGGGCGCTGTGACCTACAGTGGCGGATCCAGCCAGTTTTTTCAATGGGTTTCTTTTTCCAAATCATACAAGGTTTACACTAAAAAAAACGTTTTTTCCCGACCTCCACCGGCCCGAAAGCACCGCCACTTGACTCTCCCAGATGCGCGGAAACCCGACCTCCACCGGCCCAAAAGAACGATAGTAAAATAATCGGTAAAACCTTGGCTCTCATCCAAGACGAACCGGCGCCACCCGTATTCGCCCTTCACCTGGATGCCGCCGAAAACAATAAAAAGAGTGGAAGTCAAAACTGGATCACAAGTAATACAAAATCTTTTTCCAACCAGTCCACCGCTAAGGGTGAGGGGGGCACTCCCCTAAGAGGGGAGTCCCCTCTTTTACGCATAACCAATCCTCGTGTGCCACGTCAACTCCCCTCTTAAATTCCCCTAACACCCTAAATTGATGGCGGCACTCCCCTCTTAGGTGACTTGGTTTTTTATTAAAAAAAAAAAAAAAAATTTCATTGGTCCACTCCTCCCTATCTCCTCCCTCTCTTCGGTGAATTCCCACCGATTTTGGTCCCCGATGTTGGTCCCCGATTGAATGGCAGCACCTCCCTCTTCGATGGAGGAGGTCCGGGGTCACCGAGAACGCCCCGCTCACCCTAACTCATTCATGAAATCCCTATATTCTAATTTGTGCAGTGCATTAATTCAATACGACTGAATGCCACATGCGCCTGGTCCCCACTAATTGGCTAAATCCAAATCTTTGGAAAGCTACAATGTTATTTAGTCTTCTATCACAATGCATTATTGCAAGGCGATTAAGACGACCCCACTATAGACGCGAATGGTTATTGAGAGCATTCTCATCCAAACCATCAAAATATGTGAGGGGTAGTTTTTATATTATAAAGGGTATAAAAATGGTTGTGAGTGGAGGAGAGAGAAAATGTTACTGTTCATCTGTATATTTGGGGGGACACTGTTCACCCAGTATAATTTTTTTAATATATATTGAAAGTGGTTGTGAGTGAATGAGAGAGAAAAATGTAATGATAATATTATTTAATTGAAAAGGAGAGAGAAAAAGTATTTTTTTAGTGAAAATATATTGATATAGGAGTTGTTTTTTAGTGGAATGTATGTATAATTTGATGGATTGGATGAGAATACTCGTTGAATTTTGGAGATAGTATTCTTCATTATAAATAAGTTGAACTTGAGTCCAATCGAATATTGTGTTTGTCGTTTTGGCCTTGTATAGTTGTGTTTTTGGGTTTAAGTAATTAATTAATTGTCTATTTCATTTAATGGCTCAAAAAGACTTTGTGTAACCTATGAACCTAATGTAAGTAAACGGTTTTTTTCTACAACCATTCTACTGTCGTTAGGCGTTGCTGATTTTTTGCGGTTTTGATATTTTCTGGGGGCTCTTATCTTGTTATGTAGGTGCCGTGTTACTATATTAGAGTGTTAAATGTTAAAGAAAATAGTTATTTAGTCTTATTTTTGTATTTTTTTTTTATTTTTCTGTATCTTTTTCCATATTTGAATAAGTTGAATATGTTAAAAGATAAACATGTAAAGAGGAGAAGCGGCTTGGGTAATTATTCCATAGAAAAGTGTTAATAACAAATGAAAGAAATGCACAATATACAATCGGGCTAACAAGCCAAAACCCACAATAAACTAAACATCCTTATTACGCTAACACTCCCTGAAACTCACAATGCAACAATGATAATAATTGAGAGTTTATGACATAAGAATCGAAACCGAGGTGTTGATTAAGCCCCGGTGTAAACATCCACAAATGAAGAGAAGCGATTGTAGCTAAAGATGATAACGAGTGAAATGACAACAATCTCAATATGTTTGTTCACACATGAAACACAGAGTTATTAGCAATCAGAGAAAAGTTATGTTTATTTGGTAATCGTATAAATAGCACAAGTAACATCGTAGAAAAGTTATGAACACGGTTATGGAACCATATGTTTAGACGTTCCATGTGACTTCTTATTTGCGTGCCAGTTGCTAGACATGTGTAGGATTTCCATGCAACGTGTAAACAAAGCCTAATAACCCATGGTAACTATTATAGGGCGTGGTCGATCGCTCTAGGTTTCGTACACATAAATCTAATCTGCCGAGCAATAAAAAGGTGAGTTCACTGCTCTTTTTCAAGCATGCGTCCCGGGGAGGGACATCTGGTAAATATTCCGGGGAGGAATATTGGGTTAATTGGGTTTAACTGGATGTGTTAAACTGGGATGTTGGATAATACACTCATTTTCTATCACTTAAGTCCCATCTACTACCGAATCAGTTGCCGGGGAGGCAACGGGGTTATTAGTTGATAGCGCTATTAGGTTTGACACCCTCACCCCGTACCGGGGAGGACGGGCGTGAACTAATTACCTTAACCACTCGACCAATGTTTAATAGAGCATTGGGGAAGGGCAAACAAACTGACGCCAACTTGCGGTATCGAGTTATTATCAACATGCTTAAACTTATATTCGGTAACTAAACGTTTTTGATAAACTTTGAACTCGCCAGCGTTATGCTGATACACTTGTGTGCATGCTTGCAGGTCATTAGATTCTTGGACATGGAACTTGCTATCTGGGATTGCTGGAGTGGTCATGGGTCGAGCCTCTTGGAAACGCGTGACAAGTTTATTTGGTTTGCGTACATTTGGTTTTGAAACGTTTGAACCGTGATTTATTTTATGCTTCTCTGAAAATATTGGTTTTAAGTTATGTTTGAAATTACAATACCGTGATAAATGGAAACTTTTATTTAATATCTTGTTATAGTTCAATGTGATTGGTGGCTGGATCCTGGTACGTCACACGTCCCGCGGGGTTTCCGCATGTGGTATTTTTTGGGGTGTGACAGTTTGGTATCAGAGCCACTGGTTATAGTGAACTAGGTTTTAAAATGTTTTTATAAAACCAGACTATAACCGAACAATTCTGAAAATCGACCATGACACTCAACTCCAGATTGCAAGGTTCGTTTCTCATTTATTTATTGCATAGCACGGCTAGTGTACATCCATGTATGACATTACATATGATTGAACACTTAGCACTACAATATAAATTCATGTGTTATTGGTCTGTGTTATGTGATTGATAGTGTGACCACTTCTCTAGACTTTCGTGACCTATGTTTATGATGTCTTTTGTCTTGTTTCTCGAATCCGAGGAACCTTTTAGCGCAAGTTAAGAGGAGCTGAGATAAACATGCAAGTCGCATGATCATTATGGGTGCACACATAATAAAAATGTGGGGTGCATGTGAGTCCCAACAAGGCTTAACGAGTGTGAAAGGGGTTCTGTTCCATTACCTGACGTAATGGTAGGACTCTGTAATCTGTAGAAGTCATAGCGATGTTTGACTCCTACTCAATCCCGACCCTTAACCTTTTTTTTTTTCCACTTTTCTTATATAGAATCATGAGTAGACGTGGTGGACGTAACGGTGGATGTGGTGGCGGCTGCGGCGGTGGACGTGGCAACATTGTTATGTCCCAGTCTGAACTAACCGATTTGATCAATACTCGTGTGGCTGAAGCTCTAGCGGCTCAGCAGGATGGTATGTTATGTACCAACCACTCTTTATCCCTATGTCGTGTACTCGACTCTTACTCGTGTGTTATATTTTCTTTCGTGCTTAGGTCAACATGCGAACCAGAACCAGAGCATCCTACCTGCTTGCACTTTTAAGACATTCATGGATTGTAAGCCACATACTTTTAGTGGAACCGAAGGAGCAGTGGGACTACTCCGTTGGTTTGAAAAAGCTGAGTCAGTTCGCTATGTGTAACTGTCCCGTGGGGGACCAGGTGAAGTATGCTACAGGCACACTGGACGATGTTGCCTTAACTTGGTGGAATGCCCAGGTACAGATCTTGGGCATCGAGATGGCAAATGCGACCACTTGGGATGATTTCAAAGAGTTGATGCGGGAGGAGTACTGCCCACGCGATGAAATTCAGAAGTTGGAAAATGAGTACTACAACTTGAAGATGGTGGGATCTGAGATCGAGGCCTACACGAAACGATCTCATGAACTAGCGAACATGTGTCCTAACTTATCACGACCACCTCATCGAAGAATTGAACTGTACATTAATGGCTTAGCGCCGCAAGTCAAGGGTTTAGTTATTGTTACAAACCTTGACAACTTGCCTCGAATAATTCGTTTAGCACACAAGATTACAGGCCAAGAGGTCGAGCGTGGTTCGCTACCACTTCGTGTTTCTGCTACTACCGCTACTGCTACAGCTACCACACCTGCTAATGATAACAAATGTAAATGGAATGATACTAACAAGGTGTCCAGTGCAACTCAATCACAGAAGAAGCCTGACAACAGCAACATTCGTGGTTTCAGCCAGTCATCCTCTGTTAACCAAGGTCAGACCAGCAATCCAAACCAAGGCTCATACGTGGGAAGACAGCCAAAGTGTAACAAGTGCAACTATCATCGTGGACCGTGTACCCGAGCCTGCCATAGGTGTGATAAGGTGGGTCATATGGCAAAAGACTCTAGAGCTCCGTTTCCAAAGCAACAACAACAGCAGTATCAGCAGCAGTCGCAACAACAGCAAAGGCAGCAACCCCATCAGAACCAAGGAAATAGGAAAGGATGTTTTCATTGCGGGGACGAGGGCCACATCAAGAGGGATTGCCCTCAATTGAATCAAAATGCCAATAACAATCGCCAGAATAACAACAACAATGCTGGGAACAACCACAACGGAAATAATGGTGGTATGGTGCACGTGGACGGGTATTTACGATTGGCGCTGGTGATGCTAGGAATGATGGCAATGTCATGACTGGTACGTTTTCCGTGAACAACCTTTTCGCTTCTGTATTATTCGACTCTAGTTCCGATTGGAGTTATGTGTCTTTGGGGTTCAGCCGACGGTTAGGGTTAACTCCAACACCCCTTGAAATCAAACATGTAGTAGAATTGGCTGATGGCAAGTCAAATGAAGCCTCACACATTCTTCTGGGGTGCAAACTCGATCTTGTGGGTTAAGTGTTCAACATTGACCTTCTTCCTGTTACTCTTGGTAGTTTCGATGTAGTGGTTGGTATGGATTGGTTGTCCAAGCATCACCCTGACATACTTTGTAAGGAGAAAATCGTATGCATACCTCTCCCAAGCGGAGAATCGCTGTGCATTCAAGGCCATCAAAGTGGCGCAATGGTTGCAATCATTTCGGCTATGAAAGCCCAGAAGTGTTTACGGAAGGGCTATCCTTCTATTATGGCACTTGTCACCGACACTCAGCCTGAGGAAAGAAGGATCGAAGATTTACCAGTTGTCCGCGAGTTCCCTGATGTATTTCCCGAAGAACTTCCAGGTTTACCTCCACACCGTCAGGTGGAATTCCAGATTGATCTTACACCAGGAGCAGCCCCAATTGCTCGTTCTCCTTATCGTCTTGTACCAGGAGAGTTGCAAGAGTTGTCTAATCAACTTCAAGAACTGTTGGATAGGGGCTTTATCCGACCCAGTTCTTCGCCTTGGGGATCCCCAGTCCTATTCGTGAAGAAGAAAGACCGTTCTTTTCGTATGTGTATCGACTACCGTGAACTCAGCAAGGTGACAGTCAAGAACCGTTATCCCTTACCTCACATCGACGATCTGTTTGACCAGCTGCAGGGGTCAAGCTTCTATTCAAAAATCGACTTAAGATCGGGCTATCATCAGATGAGGGTCCGAGAGGAGGATGTTCCTAAAACGGCTTTTCGTATGCGGTATGGTCATTATGAGTTTCTGGTTATGCCATTTGGGTTGACTAACGCACCAACAGTTTTCATGGACCTTATGAACCGTGTGTGCAAGCCGTATCTTGACAATTTCGTCACCGTGTTTATCGATAACATCCTGATCTATTCTAAGTTCAAGGAGGACCATGAGCGGCACTTACGTCTTATCTTGGAACTTCTGAGGAAGGAGCAACTCTACGCGAAGTTTGCTAAGCGCGACTTCTGGATTCAAGAAGTACACTTCCTTGGTTACATAGTCAACGAATTGGGAATACACGCGGATCCCTCAAAAATTGATGCTATCAGGAATTGGGCGGCACCGAAGAATCCTTCGGAGGTGCGAGAATTTCTTGTTCTCGCTACATACTACCGCAGGTTTATTAAAGATTTCTCGAGGATCGCTCAACCTCTTACCGCGTTGACACAGAAAGGGGTTGTATACTTGATGTGCGTGAAGTGTGTTATGGTTTTAATGTTTATTTTAAGCCCTTTTACACTCTTTAGCCAAGTTTTAAATTTATAAAACACGATATTTACTAACACTAAACACACATATGGGCAAGTGCACCCATCGTGAGCATAGTATAGTGTTGGTAAGATACCGAGGTCGTCCAAGGACGCAAGTGCTTTTAGTACCGGTTTATCCTCAACGTCTAATCAAATCAAAAAGTTAGAAAAAGGTTTTAAAATAGAAAAATAAAAGCTAACTAAAATGATGAAAATAAAATAAAGAGTAAACTGCCATTTTGGTCCCTGTGGTTTAGGCACTTTTGTCATTTTAGTCCAAATCTCAAACTTTTTAAATCTGGGTCCCTGTGGTTTCACTTTTATTGCCATTTTAGTCCAAAATTAAGAGTAAACTGTCATTTTAGTCCCTGTGGTTTCACTTTTATTGTCATTTTAGTCCAAATCTCAAACTTTTTGGAACAGTAAAAAAAAGGGGGATTTTGAATTTTGGACTAAAATGGCAATAAAGATGAAACCACAGGGACCCAGATTTAAAAAGTTTGAGATTTGGACTAAAATGGCAAAAATGCCCAAACCACAGGGACCAAAATGGCAGTTTACTTTAAAATAAAAGTAAAAACTGATAGAGAAGATGAATCACTTGGCTCCGACTCGTGTATAGTGTAACCTTTGATTATTTCCGCACTTTTGCACTTTTTAAGAGATTATCTTAGTTATTGTAGTAGGCCCCTCTTTTGAAGGTGACGTTACCCTCAACCCAGTAGTTTGAGTCAGCAAGGATACAATCCTAAAGGGTCGGATTATTGAAAGATAATTAATTAAGTTATTAATGCATATTATGGTAGTTCCCTCTTTTGAAGGTGACGTTACCCTCGGCTAAGTAGTCTGAGTCAGCAGGGATACAGTCCTAAGTAGCCGGGTTAATGTATTAATAGTAGCTTACATATGAGGGGGTCAAAGAGTTTGGACCCCCGCCATCCAATACCGTTAAGTATTGAAGGAGGTCCTACTAAATTTGACCCAGGTCCTTGCAGGATCTATACACTGAACAAGGCAAGACTCTTACCAAACCGTTCCCTTAACCCCCGACCAGGTAGCCAACATACCTCCATATAGACCGTGGAGATATGAATGGTGAAAATCTTTTATTTTATATAGACAGTAAAATAATGACAAGACACCACGGACAAACGATAAGGAAAAATCACCTTCAACATAAGAAAATAGTTATTAAAGTCATTAATACATAACCAAGTAAAAAGTGCGAAAACATTAAAAATAAAAAGTATTACACTAGACACTTTGTTTTCACCAAGTGATGTAAGAGACTTAGGCAAACATGACCTTGATTGTCAAGATCTCTTACGATCAATCTTAGATCCCGAGACGACTCACACACTCTATGATGGACAATGGATGATGGTGTTATGGTGGTGGTGGTGGTGGGTGGTGGGTGAAGTGTGAGAGAGGTGGTGTGCCAAGGGATGGTTTGCACTTGTGCCAAACACTCCTATTTATAGGCTGAACAGAAGCTCGGGCACGGCCCCGTGTCCATCATTCATCTCTTTCTTCATTAATTGCAGTTTGTCTGCATTAGTTGACCACGCCCCCGTGTGCAGAAGCAAATCTGTACTATCGAGATTTCCCAGATTCTGCGAATCTTAGAGTTGAGCACGGCCCCGTGTCCGCTGAGCACGACCCCGTGGTGGGCGATAGAAGCTTCTACAGCTTTGTCTTTTCTGCTGGCGCTTGGGCACGCCCCCGTGTTCACTGAGCACGGGGCGTGTTCAGCCTTCTGTTTTCTTGTTTTTCTTGGGAAGATGCTGTCGTGGGGTCAGACATGTTACGTTTGTTCCTTTTCTTGTATTTATGTTAGATTTAGCTGTCTTTTTGCTTCTTTTGTTGATTTGAGCTCATTTAATCCTGAAAATACAAAAGAAAGACAAAAGCAAACTTTTTCAACATTAGTACTAAAAAAGGTTAGTTTTATGCCACAATTGATGTAATTTATATGTTGCATTTTGCACACATAAATACCCCCACACTTGAATCTTTGCTTGTCCTCCAGCAAAACTCTTTATAATGTGGCTTTACACTCCCAAATGGAATGGGTAGAAGAGAAGGTTTTTGGGCTTGTCATATAGTGTCGGGATTTCCAAGATTCTTTATTAAGTTTTATTTTTTTTTATTTATTTACAATCCTATTCATCATGATTTATTTAAAACTTTCATAAGATAAATTACTTATTAGGTCATAACATACCTCTTTAAAATTCCATTTATATACAAGTTCACATACCTCACGGAGATCACTCAACACTCGGCCGAAAATGTATTTTAGTGAATCAGTCGAGAGCGGCATGAAACTTACTCCTACCATAAGCTTGCCAAGCAATCAATCCTCCTACTTTTTAACTATATACCTTTGTAAATATCAAGAGGACTTTTGGGGTGAAGGGTTAGGCTTGGGTTAAAGGTAGGTGGTTGGGTTAGTGGTTAGTGAAAGGGCGGAAATCGTAACAAGCGTCGGTTTTCGTAAGACTTTTTATTTTTGCAACTTTTATTTTGATGATGCTTTTATTCAAACAAAGTTATTTTTGATAAACTTGTTTGTTTATTTCTCTTTTGCTTCATCATCAATTTTTTTTTTCAAAAGTCATACGAAAAACCGAGCTTGTTACTAAAACAAAAGGTTAAAGATAAAAAGGGTTTTGGTGGGTGAAAGGGTGTTTGGTTTGGGTTATGAAATGAAAAGGTTTAGGCTCAAATGGGCTAACTAGGGGGATTTTGGGTAGGTGTTAAAAAAAAGAAAAATAATGGTGTAGAAATAAAAAGGGTTAGTCCTAATGCCTCCATCATTTACTTATTCGGGTTTAAGTTGGTAAGGACTGGGAATGTATTGTCGTGGCAAGTTCTAGAGTCGTAAGAACCAAGCGGCTATTCACACAAGAAACGAAAAATGAGCATTTAATTTAAAGATATATATTTGCATGCTCAATAAAGGCTCAAAACTCACTTTTGTGGGAATGGGTTTTTATGTGATCAAGTATATATAATCAAATTTTAACTATGCTTGTCATGCCGTTTCATAATTTTCTTATGTTGGTTCTTTTTATCATGACGCTATCAGTTGTAAATTTATAAAAATATAACCTTTTTAGAACTTGAAATTCCCAAGTTAAACCTAGACAAGTAAAAAATGAAAATTTTTGAAAAAATTTGGGGTGATTAGTGGTTCCAATAGAGTTTTGTGTAAGACTTGTAGTTAGGACTTGTAAGATTCAAGGATTTAGCATCCCCCCACACTTAAATTACACATTGTCCTCAATGTGTCCCAAAAATAAGTTTTTAGGTTGATTGAATGTGTAAAAGGGTGTGTAAAAGCAAAAATTTGTGTTACTGGGCGTCTGGACACAACCCCATGGTGTCCGGGCACGGCCCCGTGTTCACTCGCCAGTAACAAAATTGAAAAAGAGAAACAGAAGCTTGGACACGGGGGCGTGTTCGGTGAACACGGCCCGTGTCCAGTTTACCTGAACTGGGCATTTTCTGCAGACTGTGTAGCACCGGGCCGTGTTGGGCGGACACGACCCGTGCTGAACCTGCTGTAACGAAGAAAATTTTGTCGGATGGCCCTGTTTTCCTGCATGGGGTGCTGATTCAAGTTTCCCTTGTTTCCTTTGCCATCCCGAGTGTGTTTTATTCCTGAAAATTAAAACTAACTAGAAAACATAAAAATTAATCAAAACTAAACTAAGGACAGTTCCGCGGAATGCCTCCGTGGTGTAACACCCGTCTAATTTTACTTGAATTTAATAAAAATTCATGCCATTTTTTTTTTTTATAAAAGATACCAAATTAACATAACTTTCATAAGTCGAGTTCATAAGTAGCATAAACTTAGTCAACTAACGACTAAGTTAGAACATCCAAAAGTTTTTAACAATTTGTTTACAACCCATAAACATAGTCTATTAAAGATTAAAACATTGCGGAAGCTTGTAAATAGTGTTCGGTTCTTCAAAAGCTTGCTCGATCATCTTCCGTTTAGTTTCCAACATCACCTACGATCAAAACCATAACAAATGTTAGTTTTGATCAAGTTAAAATGGATACAAACAAGTTCCAAGGGTCAACAACCAAGAAAATAAAATAAATTTTTCCGGAAGGGGGCGCCGCGTGACGCCAAGGCCCCTCGCGTCACGCCTAGCCCTGATTTTCTCAGACTGTTTATTTCTTTGATGCTGCAGATTCCCAGCTCAAAGTTTAATCAAGTTCTAACTTAAACTAGCCATAACTTATGATTCGGAAGTCCGTTTTTAGTGATTCTTTTTCCTATACGTCTGTAATCTTATTACCAACGTGCCTATTACGATAATCATGTCAAAACTTCAACTTACGGACAGAAAGTCTATAAGTCGTTATGCATTTATTCGACCCATTCCTACTTGACACAAATTACTACCATATAACTAGTAAACTTATGATACTTTATACCCAATATCCCGGGCTTATCATCACTTGCATTTCTTTACCAATCTCATGGTTTAATGCTCTTGTGATTAGTATCACTATTTTGATACTCTAAAACACTAAAACAACAACTTGCACAATTAATCGACTCGTTTGGCTCATCTTATGGAATTCCCCAATATGATGACTACCAAACGATCCCATGTCACTCTTAGACAATTAATTTAAGTAACGATCATAGTCGCTACATTTGACACCGTAATTATCCTAAAATGAAACTTTGCATAATTTAACAACAATTCGTTTAATGTAACTCTTTTTAATCACATATCATGTTTAGAACTCTTTTTAATCACATATCGCATAATAGTCAAAACATCACAATTAGGTGTTTTAACTTCAAAATTCTAGTCTCAAGCCTTCTTTGAAGCATTTCAACAAACACTTTAAAGGCAGAATTTTTACATGATTATATAGTAAATTCCTAGCTTATCATCTAGCCCGAATTTCACATAAATCAACCCATTTTACACAATCGTTAGCTTCTAAAATTCTAAAGTCACTTTACAATTGTCAAATTACACTAGAACAACACCCAATTTCCTAGTGTTTATCAAGTTCTACATAACCCACTAATCACCTACAATGGTGTTCATGGATTTTACTAAAATTTCACATGATTTCAACTTGTATTGGTCTAGGGTTTGTCCCTAGACACTGTATTGTTCCTAATTCATCATAGAACTAACATGCAACCATAAATTTCAGAAAATCCCAATTTCATGAGAATTTCGAGTTGAGAGTTTTCATCAAATTTTACATACCTTGTAATCCTCTTGCGATGAGGATCAATAATCTATGCTTTAATTTCGATTTCAGCTTGGATTGAGCCTTCAATTTGAAAGTTTAGTGATGTTTTAGGGTTTTGGAGTGTGGGGATCGCCCCTGCTTGTTCTTGTACGACCAGACATCCCAAATGGGGTGTTTGGTTTTGTTTTTTTTTATTAAAAATGATAATATAGTTTCAATCTTTACAACTTAGGCCCCTCCACTTTTGTTCAATATATAGTTTGGTTATGTTAACCCTATTTCAAGTTATTTCTACAATTATAGTTGACTAGGTTATAATTTTCCTAGTTAGTAAATTCTTGTTTATTTAAACTTTATAATTCTAATATAAAGTTTTATATTTTCGGGGTGTTACACGTGGTGCGCCACGTTTATTGTTGGTGCATATTCTGTGACAACAGCTTAATAGTTTAATTATTTAGTCTTTGGATATTTTGTAATGGGCTTAGCTTATTGGTTAGTGAGTTTATTATTGTAATGGGCTTGGAAAATGGCCTAGTCCATGTAGGAAGCCCAGTTCACAGACATGTGGTATATAAACATGTTTTGTGATTAGGGTTTTAGAGGTTAGAGAATTTTAGAGAGAGAAAGTAGAGAGAGAGAAAGTAATTTCGAATTTAGGTTTGTAGCAAGATCACAGAGATAGGCTGTGAGGTTGTGAGGTCTTGAATTGATTGTAAACTGCAAGTTGGATAATCAATAGAAGACCCGTTTGATTGTGAAATTCAGTTTCTACTTGTTTCTGTAATAAATCTGATCTAGAGGATTCCGCACTCTTGATTGGAAAGACAATTATGTGAAAGATCCATACGATTAGGGGACCTACAATTGGTATCAGAGCATTAGGCTCTTGAAAGCTCGGTTCAGGATTGTTGGCTGCAGAAACAGGAAGAAATTTTCGAAATTTTGAAAACCTGAAAAATTAGGGTTTTGAAATTTTCGAAATTTTTGATAAAATTTTCGAAATTTTTGATAAAATTTTCGAAATTTGTTTGGCTGTTTTGATCTTCTGGTTTGTTTGGTTGGTGTTTTGCAGGATTTTTGGAAAGACTGTGTTGATTTTGGAAGAGTTTTCGGCTGATAGACTTGAAGATTCGAAGACTGTTCTTCGTGTTCTTCACGTTCTTCACGTTCTTCGTTCTGTTTCTTACTGATTTTCGAAATTTACTGATATTTTGCTGTTTCGATTTTGCAGAAAGTTGTTAGGAGAATCAGAAAAATCTTCCGAATTTTGATCAGATTGAATTTCCATATATACTGATCTGCGAAATTAAAAGACGGGCGAAATTAACTGATACAACATTTTTACCAGCGAATTTGGGACTTATATCTCGGTGATCGGCGATCTTAAATCCAAAGGCGACTTTGGTAACCGGGTAATTATCCACAGCGAAATTACTACGGTTTTCGGCGACTTTACAAGTCGTCGTAATCGCGAAATTACCAGCGAAGTTTGACTAGCGAAATTGAACAAGTAACAGATCAGCGAAATTGAACTAGTAACAGATCAGCGAATTTGGACAATTAAGTAATCAGCGAAATTAACAGCAACACTAGCAAAATTAACAGCATATCCAGCGATATTAGCAGCATAATTGTGGTGGAATTTCAGTTAGCAAGCGTCGATAAAATTTCAGTGTTTTGCAAATAGAAATTGATCCGCAGCTCGTTAGACAGAATCGTTTGGACCGTTGAATTCCTTGGATTTTTAGGGTAAAAATAAAAAAAAAAAAAAAAAACTCTGGAAAATCCCGAATACGGTTTTTGACATTATATATCATTGGATTTGTCTTTTCGAGACGATTCTAACGGTGTAATTTGATAACCACTGTTTTCAGAGAAATTTTGTACGGTTTTATCTGTACGGTTACGGTAAAACGTGTTTAAAGATGGTTAAAGTAGACAATGTTAGTGAGAAAGTTAAGAATTGGCCAAAGCTGAGAAACGTCAAAGAATATTCTATTTGGAAAGAGGAATTTGAGGGATGTGTGAAAAGTGAAGATATCAGAATGTGGTATTGTATGATTGATGGATACATTGCTCCTAGACGTCGTATTGAAGGAAGAGTTAAAGTGATTTCTTATGAGATGATGGATGAATCTGAGAAACTCATGGTAAATGCTGAGAAGAAAGCTTTAGCAGTGATCAAGATGTCCTTGCCTGAGGGAATTAAACATACCATCAAGCACTGTGAGACTTCTTATGAGCTGTGGGAAGCTTTAGAAAAACGTTATCAGAATTCATCAAGGAAGAATGTAGGAGGTTGTGCTTTAGATGAAAAAGCAGATGTTGTGGTAGAAGAGAAGAAGAAAGATGATAAGGAGAATGGTGAGAAGAAAGAGACAGAAGTTTCAAAGGGCTTGACTGATGTGAACGGACTTACAGCAGAGGTGAAGGTATCATCAGAATCTGTAAGTCATACATGTCTAAATTGCACTGAACTACAAGGTCAAGTTAACAGACTATCGGAACAAAACAAAATTCTGTTAGCTGAATTGGAAAAATTGAAAGAGTCAAATGTTCTTTTGATTAAACGAGAGTCAAATTGTTCAACTAAACTTGAGTCAAATGAACAAAAAATCAGCAGTTTAACAAGCAAAGTCAATGAACTGTTACAGATCATTGATTTGGCTCGTGAAACTGTGAAGGACAAAACTAATGAATTCCTTATAAGTGCAGGGAATTGGCCGTTGCACAAGACCAAATTCTTGAACTTAAAGGAAAGTTAGACAAGTTTGGAAAATCTTCATTAGTTAGGACTAAAATTCAAGCAAGTTTGAAAAAGAGTAATGATAAAAAGGGTTTGGGGTTTAGTAAAGCCTCATCTTCTAAAAATCAAGACTACTCTTTTTTACCCGATGAAAATGAGTTAATTGATTTTGTGCCTACTACACCAGCTGTAGTGGATCCGATAGCTGTGGACTTGCCAAGTAGTCCAGTTTCTTTGAAAGAATCTGTTGAGTCTGACAGTACACCTTATAAATCGGATGAGGATACTGAAGAAGAAAAGAAGAAAACATTTAAAAAGAGATTTAAGAAAAAGAGAAATTACAAGACAAAATCTTGTTTTAGATGTCACAACAAAGGGCACGTGGCGAGTTGTTGTCCTTTGAAGAAAAATAAGCAAAAAGTTGATGAAGTTAAGAATGGGAATAGGGTTGGTTTAAATAATGATGTGCAACCACATTGTCAACGTAATCAACCATGTTTTCAATCTAAGACTTCAACATCAAGACGATTTGATAGACCAAGAAGCAATTCTACACATTTTGGTCATTTTAATGGTAAATCAAATCAGTTTCAAAGTCAAAATAGAAATTTTGGATATCAAAATCGACACCATAATTTTGGTAATCGAAATTTTCAAAGAAGAAATGAATATAGGGGTTTTAATAACTCAAATGTTCAACAACATCCAAAATTTTTTCAAAATTCATGGTATAATAATGGGAGAAAAAGGTATCAAGATAATAATTTTCAAAGGTCGGAAAATCCGAGAGTTTATTGGAACTCTCGTGATCAAAGACCTAGTGGAAGTTATAAATCTTGTTCAACAACGAGTACAACATCCAAGACACCAGTAAGGTGTGATGGATATTGGTTAGAAGCATCTTATGTGGATTTACATGGTAGACCCAAAACCGGTCAGGTTTGGGTTGTTAAGTCTAACTAAGTTGTTGAGTGTGTGCAGGATGACCAAGAAGGACTGTTGATGTGTTCGACAGTGGTTGTTCCTGTAGAGTGTCTGAGGTGAATAGTAGGTTAACATGGGTAACGAACTATTTACTTTAGTGATGGTTATGATTTTTCTAAACTTCAAAAGTGAAAAACTTATTGTCAGATTGAAGTGGGAGTTTGTTTGTGTTTAAATTTCTGTTTTTGAAACTTGCTCCATAAAAACAAAAATTTAGGGGGAGAAATTTCCCTAAGCCAAAAAGAGTTTAGTTTGTGCGTGGGTTTAGGGGGAGTAAGTTATAGAATTTTAAAATTTCTTAAAAATAAAAAATAATTTTTTTTTTGAAAAATCAAAAACATAAAAAAAATAGAAAAACAAAAATGAGTTATCACTGTGTGAAAAAGAAGAAATGATAGTACATTGGCAAGTTAGACTGTCACACTGAAAATGAAATTAAAATGCTTAAGTGTGATAGCAGCTTCATTATATGATGTACCAGTAGGCAAACAACATGAAATAATCAACTTACCAATGTGATATAAATCTAAATGAACTGTGTATGAGTGGGGAACACATCAGTGGTGTATGGTTTAATGACCTTAAATCTTGCGTTGATAGATTGCCAAAATCTGAAGTTTTGGGTCTTTATACTGTTATTTCATCTGGGGATATCAGGGGTGTCCTTCTGCTGCATCCAGATATATGCTGACCTAGACACACCCATGATATCTTAAAAGAGCTAAAAATGCCAAAACCCAAAAATGAAGAAGCTCTCAAAGAGAGTCATTCAAAAAGTGCAAAAAGCACAAATCATACCAAAAATGGTATCTGTCTTAGCCCTCGATAAGATATTTTGGTCTCTCTGCTGTACGGAAGTACTGACCTGTTCACCATTTATCTATCGTTGAAAAATAAAACGGATGAATTCAGTATACTCACCTACTACGATGAATCTTTGTGCATACCTTGATCGTGGGGGTATATCCTGAAGTGGGACACACTAATATATCAGAAATAAAATTACCTTAACGTATCATATGGTAATGGTACTTGAAATGTCCATGCATTTTGTTTAAGAGGACAAACATACTGGTAATCGTCTTGAACTGCTTTTCACGAAAAATTAAATAAAGAATTATCTAATAGTGTGAAACAATTTGATTATGCTGATATGATCTTCTTACCGGTGATTCTCACAAAAATAGAGTGTTTATTGCTTTTGTAAATAGTTTACTGCTTTTCTTAAAATATCAAAAATACCAAAAAGATTTCTTTTTAAAAAAGACTTCCATTTTGAATTGACAAGTTGTTGTTTTTGCATGATAAGATAAAATATTGGTTTATCTTTAAATGTGAAAAAGACTAATGGTTTTTCGAGATACTTGCTTGTGTTGCTAAACAGATTGATGCAGTTATCAAAATGAAGTGCAGAATACAAGTAAAGTTTATTATTTAGAGTAAAGAATGTGTGAAGATGCATGGTAGGATCCTTCTACTACATTGCAGAAAGAGAGATATGGAAGAGTTGGAGCTTACTTGCTTAACCAAGGATTGCTAGCTAACTGATCTACAATGAATGAAAGTTTTGGAGATTGGAAGCATCAGCTAAGGGGGAATCTGTTGATGTCAGAAGCTGTGTAGCTGACGCTATCCAAAGACCAAAAGAACACAAGATGTTTGAAGACAAAGTTACACTATGAAGCTATTGTCAAGGGGGAGTCTGTTGGTGCATATTCTGTGACAACAGCTTAATAGTTTAATTATTTAGTCTTTGGATATTTTGTAATGGGCTTAGCTTATTGGTTAGTGAGTTTATTATTGTAATGGGTTTGGAAAATGGCCTAGTCCATGTAGGAAGCCCAGTTCACAGACATGTGGTATATAAACATGTTTTGTGATTAGGGTTTTAGAGGTTAGAGAATTTTAGAGAGAGAAAGTAGAGAGAGAGAAAGTAATTTCGAATTTAGGTTTGTAGCAAGATCACAGAGATAGGCTGTGAGGTTGTGAGGTCTTGAATTGATTGTAAACTGCAAGTTGGATAATCAATAGAAGACCCGTTTGATTGTGAAATTCAGTTTCTACTTGTTTCTGTAATAAATCTGATCTAGAGGATTCCGCACTCTTGATTGGAAAGACAATTCTGTGAAAGATCCATACGATTAGGGGACCTACATTTATAAGGGTCCTTGGCTAGACTCAAAGCCTGGTCATATGTCACCCAAGTGGGATGTTTTGCATCCCAAGCTACACCGTCAGAGAGCGTCATCCAAGCTTGAGTCTATGACCTTTATGTAGTTAACCGGGTCTTCGTCTTCTACTCTCTTTCCAACTCCAAACTTCACTTCCTCGTCCCCAAACTTCAATGTTAGTGTTCCGTCATTCATATCTACCACTGCTTGGGCGGTGGCTAGAAATGGCCTCCCGAGGATGAGAGGGACATCGACGTCTTCTTCCATGTCTAGTATGACAAAGTCGACTGGGAAGACGAAATTGTCGACTTTGACCAATAGATTTCAGCGACACCTTGTGGAAATTTGACGGATCTATCGACAAGTTGTATGCTCATCTTTGTAGGGCTTGTTTTTCCTAGGCCGAGTCGTTTGAACATTGATGCGGGCATGAGGTTGATGCTAGCCCCAAGATCGGCTAGTGCATTGCGAATGGGGGATTCCCCAATCGAGCAAGGAATCGTGAAGCTTCCGGGATTAATCTTCTTTTGTGGGAGTTTGTTGAGTACTAAAGCGGAGCATTCTTCGCCTAAGTTAACTAATTGCAATGATTCAATTTTCCTTTTGTGAGTGAGGAAGTCCCTCATAAATTTTGAATACTTAGGCATTTGGGTTAGGACTTCGATAAAAGGAATATTAACATGCAAATGTTTTAGTAAATTTTTGAACTTTGCGAATTGCTCATCGGTCTTTTGACGAATTAACTGACCGGGGTATGGGACCGAAGGAGCTTAGTGGGCTCTTGAGTTAGTGGAGAAGCCTTTTCTGGTTATGGCACGGGTAGAGTCGGCTGGATTGGATTCTTTCAGCTGGCGGTAATGGAGCCTCCTCGGGACCCACGGTTCGGTTTCTTAATGTGATGAGATGTACTTGCGCTTTTGGGTTGGTTTCGGTATTGCTCGGTAACGCGCCTTTTGGTCTCTCGGAGAAATTTTGAGCTACTTGATTTAATTGGTTTTCAATGTTTTGAATGCTAGCTTGTTGATTTCTAAAATTCGATTCCAATTGCTGAAATCGATCCGAGTTTTTCTTTTCGGTTTCGGAGATGAGGCGAGATACAGTATCTTCAAGCCTTTCTCGTCCACCTTGTTATTGAGAAAAGTTTTGTGGTTGTTGAAAGTTAGTTCGTTGGTTTTGTTGGCTACTACTATTGCCGGGATCTCTCCAACCAAGGTTAGGGTGGTTACGCCATCCTTGGTTGTAGGTACCCGTTGGGGGACCCGACGGCCTAGGTCTATTATCAATGTAGTTTACCGTTTCTGTTTGATCGTCTACTTCTTTCATACAACTCCAATTTTCATGTGGTCCACTACACCCCTCACAAGCCATAACCGAGGCCGTTTTTGCCATTTCTAATTTTTTGATTTTTGAAGAAAGGGCCTCGATTTGGGCTTGTAAAAAAGTGCTTTCATCAACCTTATGGGCACCCGGGGCAATAGATTTATTGCCTCGGGGAGTGTGCCACTGAAAATTGGTTTGAGCAATTTCCTCAATTTGATTATATATTTCATTTGGGTGACGATTACCTAGAAGTCCCCCGGAGCTAGAATCAAGTGTTTGTCTCGTGTGTGGCAACAACCCATTGTAGAAAGTGGATACTTGTTGCCATACCGCAAGACCGTGATGAGGACACTTTCTTAGTAGCTCCTTGAACCTTTCCCAAGTTTCATATAAGGATTCCCCATCCTCTTGTGAATATGTATTAATTTCAGTCATTAATTTAGCCGTTTTAGCAGGAGGGAAATACTTATATAGAAACTTTTGGGCTAGTTCATCCCAGGTGTTTACCGAACCAACTGGGAGGGTGTTAAGCCAAGCCTTAGCTCGGTCTTTTAGTGAAAATGGAAACATTCGAAGGCGGATGGTGTCATTTGATGCTCCATTGATCCGAAAGGTATCACATATTTCTAAGAAATTAGTGATATGTAGATGGGGATCCTCGTCCGCAAGCCCATGAAAGGTTGCGGAGTTTTGAAGCATTTGTATCAAATGCGGTCAAAGTTCGAAGTTATTGGCTTCGACATTCGGTGCATTGATAGCGGCGCTGAGATTGCCTACAGTGGGTCGTAGGTAATCCATGAGGGTACGTTGGTCCGCCATTGGAAGTGGGTCCCCCGAAAGTTTCTCTTGGTTTTTAGCTTTAAGTCTTTTTCTGAGAAAGCGTTCGGGTTCTTCTAGAGGTTCTTTTATGTCTCTACTAGAACTGGAGCTCATGCACTTCGTAGGAAGTTTAAATATGGCGCCTGGGTTCCAAGGCCTGCAATAAAAATAGAAAAGAATGTTGGTCAGAAGGTTCACCACGGCCCCGTACTCAGTGAACACGGCCCGTGCTCGGAAGTACAACGTTTGTTTTCCAGATCCCTGTTACTGGGGAGTTGGACACGGCCCCGTGTTGCACCGACACGGCCCCGTGCTCCGCTCTCTGTAACTCGGAAAATAAAAACTGCCAGTGATAATGCTGGACACGGCCCGTGTCCGACCAGGCACGGCCCGTGCTGAGCCCTGCAGAAACTGAAAAATTAAGAAAAATCCTAAAAAAAATAGAAAAATAAGAAAAAACGATTTGGCCGTTGATTCCTAACTTTCTTAAAATCCTTGTGTCCCCGGCAACGGCGCCAAAAACTTGATGTCCGTGAAGTGTGTTATGGTTTTAATGTTTATTTTAAGCCCTTTTACACTTTTTTAGCCAAGTTTTAAATTTATAAAACACGATATTTACTAACACTAAACACACATATTGACAAGTGCACCCATCGTGAGCGTAGTATAGTGTTGGTAAGATACCGAGGTCGTCCAAGGACACAAGAGCTTTTAGTACCAGTTTATCCTCAACGTCTAATCAAATCAAAAAGTTAGAAAAAGGTTTTAAACTAGAAAAATAAAAACTAACTAAATTGCTGAAAATAAAATAAATGTAAAAACCGATAGACAAGATGAATCACTTGGCTCCGACTCGTGTATAGTTTAACCTTTGATTATTTTCGCACTTTTGCACTTTTTAAGAGATTATCTTAGTTATTGTAGTATGCCCCTCTTTTGAAGGTGACGTTACCCTCAACCCAGTAGTTTAAGTCAGCAAGGATACAATCCTAAATGGTCGGATTATTGAAAGATAATTAATTAAGTTATTAATGCATATTATGGTAGGCCCCTCTTTTGAAGGCGACGTTACCCTCGGCTAAGTAGTCTGAGTCAGCAAGGATACAGTCCTAAGTAGCCGGGTTAAAGTATTAATAGTAGCTTACATATGAGGGGGTCAAAGAGTTTGGACCCCCGCCATCCAATACCGTTAACTATTGAAGGAGGTCCTACTAAATTTGACCCAGGTCTTTGCAGGATCTATACACTGAACAAGGCAAGACTCTTACCAAACCGTTCCCTTAAGCCCCGACCAGGTAGCCAACATACCTCCATATAGACCGTGGACATATGAATGGTGAAAATCTTTTATTTTATATAGACAGTAAAATAATACCAAGACACCACGGACAAACGATAAGGAAAAATCACCTTCAACATAAGAAACTAGTTATTAAAGTCATTAATACATAACCAAGTAAAAAGTGCGAAAAGATTAAAAATAAAAAGTATTACACTAGACACTTTGTCTTCACCAAGTGATGTAAGAGACTTAGGCAAACATGGCCTTGATTGTCAAGAACTCTTACGATCAATCTTGGATCCCAAGACGACTCACACACACTCTATGATGGACAATGTTTGATGGTGGTAGATGATGCTGTTATGGTGGTGGTGGGTGGTGGGTGAAGTGTGAGAGAGGTGGTGTGCCAAGGGATGGTTTACACTTGAGCCTAGCACTCCTATTTATAGGCTGAACAGAAGCTCGGGCACGGCCCCGTGTCCATTGGGCACAGCCTCGTGTCCATCCTTCATCTCTTTCTTCCTTAATTTTAGTTTGTCTACATTAGTTGACCACGCCCCCGTGTCCACTGGGCACGCCCCCGTGTGCAGAAGCAAATCTATACTATCGAGATTTCCCAGATTCTGTGAATCTTAGAGTTGACCACGGCCCCGTGTCCGCTGAGCACGACCCCGTGGTGGGCGATAGAAGCTTCTACAACTTTGTCTTTTCTGCTGGCACTTGGGCACGCCCCCGTGTTCACTGAGCACGGGGCGTATTCAGCCTTCTGTTTTCTTGTTTTGCTTCGGAAGATGCTGTCGTGGGGTCGGGCATGTCACGTTTGTTCCTTTTCTTGTATTTATGTTAGATTTAGCTGTCGTTTTGCTTCTTTTGTTGATTTGAGCTCATTTAATCCTGAAAATACAAAAGTTAGACAAAAGCACACTTTTTCCAACATTAGTACTAAAAAAGGGTTAGTTTTATGCCACAATTGATGTAATTTATATGTTGCGTTTTGCACACATCAATACTCCTGGGGAACGAAACAGGATGATGCTTTTCAACTTTTGAAACAAAAACTCTGCAGTGCACCAATCTTGTCCTTACCTGAGGGTACTGAAGATTTCGTGGTGTACTATGATGCTTCTATTCAGGGTCTTGGTTGCATGCTGATGCAACGCGAGAAGGTGATAGCTTATGCTTCTCGACAATTGAAAATTCACGAGAAAAATTACACGACTCACGACTTGGAGTTGGGTGCCGTGGTTTTTGCACTAAAAATCTCGAGGCATTACTTGTACGGTACTAAATGCACTATTTATACCGACCACAATAGCCTTTAGCATATCTTTGATCAGAAGAAGTTGAATATGCGACAACGTCGCTGGGTGGAACTCTTAAACGACTACGATTGTGCAATCAAGTATCATCTAGGCAAAGCTAACGACGTAGCTGATGCCCTTAGTCAAAAGGAAACGCAGCCTAAACAAGTTCGAGCTTTGCAACTCATCATCCAATCTAATCTACCAGACCAGATTCGTTCTGCCCAGACAAAAGTGTTGAAAGACGAAAACCTTAAAGCTGAAGCCATGCGAGGTTTGGAGAAACAACTTGTGGAAAGATCTGACGGTATTCGCTATTTCATGGAGCGAATATGGGTCCCCTTGTACGGAAACCTTAGAGAGCTTGTGATGGACGAAGCACACAAGTCTCGATACTCTATTCACCCGGGTTTCGATAAGATGTATCAGGACCTAAAAGTCTTGTACTGGTGGCCGGGCATGAAGGCTCACATAGGAACGTATGTGGGCAAATGCTTGACTTGCGCGAAAGTCAAGGTGGAATACCAGAAACCATCTGGTTTGCTTCAGCAACCAGAAATACCCATGTGGAAATGAGAACAGATCTCCATGAATTTCGTCACTGGTCTACCTAGAACTCAAAACGGAAACGATACCATTTGGGTGATCGTTGATCGTCTCACAAAATCAGCACAGTTCCTTGTGATCGAGGAAACCGACAAGTTTTCGCAGCTTGCTGGCATTTACTTGAAAGAGGTGGGTTTTAGGCATGGGGTGCCAACCAATATCATCTCGGATCGTGATCCGCGTTTCATATCCGATTTGTGGCAAGCGATGCACAAATCATTTGGCTCAAATCTTGACATGAGCACTGCTTATCACCCTCAGATTGATGGTCAAAGTGTTCAAACCATTCAGACACTTGAAGACATGCTGCGAGCATGTGTGATCGATTCTGGTAAAGGTTGGGAAAGAACCTGCCGTTGGTAGAGTTTTCCTACAACAACAGCTACCATTCCAGTATTCTGGCAGCTCCGTTCGAGGCATTGTACGGACGGAAATATCGATCTCCCCTTTGTTGGGCTGAAGTGGGTGACAGCCAAATCACAGGCCCAGAACTTGTACTTGAAACCTCTAAGAAGATTGTTCAGATCAGAAATCGTATGGCAGCACGTGATTGCCAGAAAAGCTACGCTGACAAGCGTAGGAAACCCTTGGAGTTTGCTGTAGGCGATCGTGTTCTATTGAAAGTTTCACCCTGGAAGGGTGTGGTACGCTTTGGGAAGCGCGGTAAGCTTAATCCACGTTACGTTGGGCCATTCAAAATTCAGGAACGAATTGGCTAGGTGGCCTACAAACTAGAACTACCTGAGGAATTGGGTAATATTCACGATGTCTTTCATGTCTCAAACCTAAAGAATTGTTTGTCTGATGAAACACTTGTGGTACCTTTACAAGAGCTAAAGATAGATGACAAGTTGCAATTCATTGAGGAACCTATCAAAATCATGGACCGGGAAGTTAAGGTTCATAAGCACAGTCGAATTCCAATCGTGAGAGTTCGTTGGAACTCAAGACGTGGACCGGAGTTCACGTTGGAACGTGTGGATCAGATGAAGCTCAAGTATCCTCAATTGTTCAAATCAGCTGAACCGAATCCTTACGCGACTAGTGAATTTCAAGACGAAATTTTGTTGGTGCATATGTCTGTCGACTTCGTCTTGTATCGAGTCTTGTAACTAGATTGATAGACCAGGACACGTAGTACGAGAAAAATGGGAAACAGGCATGAACCAACCACCTCACACGAACTGACCAGTTCGTGTGAACTGGCCAGGTCGTGTGAAGTGGACCAGCTCGTATGGACAGTTTCATGTGACCTGGGTTTCCTATATATAGTGAGTCTTGGGATTTCATTTGTAACTTCTGATTCCGATAGCGAAGCTCTGCCGAAGTGTCGCCAAGCTTGTAAAACGTTGTGAAATCAATACAAACAGTGTAAATTAAGCTGCTACAACATCAATACGTCTGATTGCGCCTTTCGTATTGATCGAGAACTCTTCTAATCATCTCATTTTGATCGATTCAATGATCCTACAAGTGGTATCAAAGCTCAGGAGGAAGAGTTCTTACCATTTCAGCTTGTTTTCACGGATAAAATCTGATTTCTTCTCACTTTTTACACTTTTTCATCAAAATCAGAACGTTTTCACGGTTAAAATGACCTGATTAACACGTAAAATTGAGTTTTAATCAATCCTTGAAAAAATCAGAACTAAAATCAAACTAAAACTTGAAAAAATTGACCAAACCGTGTGAAAAACTGTTCAGATCATTCGGAATTCAGTCAGTTCATTGTGAAAATGGTTCAGGTCATTTGAAAGTATATCCAACTCGCACGAGTTGAAAAGTACAGGTCGCAAGGATTGTTCAGATCGCTTGAAAAAGTAACTCAGTCCGCACGGTTTGGGCCAGATCACACGAAGTGTTCAGTTCGCTTGAAAGTTCATTAGCTCGCACGGTTTGATTCACTCAGTTCGTACGAACTCAGTCAGATCGTTTGGAGGTTGGTCAGTTCGTTTGGAATAGACTCTTCAGTTCGTACGGTTTGGTTAAAGGGTGTCCAGATCGTTTGAAATCTTCTCGGCTTGTTTGAAAAGTCTGTTTTTGTGAAATCTCAATACCGAAACATGGACAACGAATTTTATAATGCATTTGCTACTGCCCCGGGTACTCCTGTTACCGTTGCTCAGAGTGTAACTATGGAAAATGAAACGGGAACGTTACAGAAACCTCCTAAGTTGATGAGCATTGAAGAATATTATAGTTGGCAAGAACGGTTCGAGAATTGAGTTCAAGCAAATCATCTAAGGTCTTGGGAGTGTATTGAAACTAAGTACGTTCGACCTCGTAATAATGTGGGAGTTGTAAAGAATATTTCTGAATTTACGGAAAAAGAGAGAGAAATGTACAAAGCAGAAAAAATGATGATCAGTTTACTTCAACAAGCTGTGAAAGAAGACATTTTCCTATTACTTCAGCATATGATGATAGTGCACGTTCGATTTGGGAAGCACTTCGTACAAAATTCGAAGGAAGTACGGAGATGATCAAGAATAAAAAATCACTATTAAAGAAAGAATTTGAATTGTTCTCAAGTGTGCCGGGAGAAACTACAAAGACTCTTATTGAGAGATGTTGTCATTTAGTACGTTCAATGAGTCGGTTGGATATCACTAAAGATCGTGAAGAATGGGTTGAAAAATTAGCCGATGCTTTACCTAAAAAAGAATGGGGTACATATCTTATGATTTTAAAGAATACCGGAGAGTATGATAGATTGACAATTGCTCAATTCATTGAAAAACTTGAAGGACAGGATCTTGAACAACAAAAGATCGCTAGAATGAACAATTCAAGTGGTCAACAAGATATCAAGATGTATTTCAAAAGAAATGTTCAAAATGTTGAAGCTAGTCCGAAGATCCAAACCGCTTTCAGCGCAGAAAACTCATCCGGATCACTCAATCTGTTGGACCGTTTGCGTGACCCTAAACGTCAGTAAAATTAGTTCATCTCAGTTTACAGAGGCGGAATCAAAGTAAACCGAGTCACAAACAGCTTTTATCCTTTTAACTTCCTTTCTATTACTGATTGCAAGACTTTACAAGTGTTTCTAACAAGATTTTGGCAGCACCTCGTCTCACATACAATGATCACTGTCCGTTTCAAATGACACACACATCGACTATATATAGGCATTTCCTGTTCGCTTGAAAGTGACATGGCTTCTCAAGCGAACATGTTCAAGCGAACATGACTTAGTTGGATTCGCTTGAACATGACATGATGTCATTTCAAGCGAACTACCTTACATTAACATATTAAACCCTAAATCAACCTATCTAGACCTAAGACTTGATTTAAACGTAGTCAACAGACATTCAGTGCACCAAGAGACTCCCCCTTGGATGTTGACGAAGTCTTCGGCGTCAAGTCTTTAGTCTTTGTCTCTTTCCAAATCCTGTCATTGTAAAACTCTCTTCAATCTTTATCTTCAAACTTTAATCTTCAATCTCCTCTTTAAGTTGTTGATTCAGAAATCTTGACTCCCCCTTTCACAGACTCCCCCTCTCGGTATGCTGGGACTTGAAATTCTGGTTCAAACTTTAACATTTTGTTGCCATGAGGATTCCTGTTACCTGCATATTCTCTACCCAAATATAAGATATAGAACAATAACAATTTTAATCCAAAACTTACCTTTTAACCTTCAGTGATAAAAATCCACTTATGTATTCAAGTTCAAGTTAATGACCCTAATTACTCAATTTATCTACCAAGTCCAATTTAATGACCTTGGTTGATCAGAGACAATTCACACTGACTTTCCGTTCAATTTGTTTCTGAAAATTTACAAGATTCAAATTAATGAACTTGCTTTAACTTTTTAACTTCTCAAACTTATCAAGATCAGCTCACGACTCATCCTCCAGTCCAGAAATCTCCTGCATCTTCTTTCAATTTTCGAATCCGAAGATCAACTCTCCACTTTGTTTTGTTAAAAATAAAGTAGAAATGAAAAATCTTTTTGGATTTTTAATAAAGCATCTAAACTAGGAATGAAATACAGAACTAAAATGTAATGAAAGTAAACTATTTACAAACATATTTTTGGTTAAGCGTGTTAGGGAATCATATCAGCTATTCGACAAATCACAAGTACCGTTAAGCTTCAATTACATACTCAGAATTAAACAATTCGCTTAGATTGTCAATATACTGATCCACTTAAATTTCTACACAAATTTCAATCTGTCCAGGATACGAATTTAGTGTTTTAGAGACTTAAACTTATACGTGTGTCCCACCTCTTGAATATACTCCCGTATCCAGATCCCGATATTCAGTCTTACAGGTAATTATAACACAAATGATATCTGTAAGGGGTTAATAAATTATGAAGAATCATGAGAGCTCAGGTCAGAACTACCGTTCAGCAGAGAGATCATGACTCAACTTGGGTGTGTCCCATTTAGAGAATCTTTTTTACAACAGCATTACTAAGCAATTTTATTGTCTTATCATATATGCTGAGGGTGATGCTATGTTTCAAGCATTCCGGAAAGTATTATTCGAGGACTAGGTCAGAACTTCCATTCAGCAGAAGTCCCGGAATAATACCCCAGATATCACCGACTATAAAAGCCTAGTATATCAGAAAAAGGAATCTTTCAAACGAGATTTCAGGGGTTACTTATATATCCAAGTAGTGTTCCCCACGAAATAAGTAAGTAAAGATTTAAGTTTATATCCAGAACAAACCTACTAAATGTGCAAAAACCTATCGACAAATCATCAGCGAGACTGTTTAATCTTTTAAAATATTCCAATTCTTTAGCAAACCGTGATTGTCAAGCCGATGTACTATCATTTTCCCTTTTTACACAAGCTCTTTTTTCTGGTTTTCTATTTTTTTTAAATATCTCATGTTTTTGTATTTTTGTCATTTTTTATTGTTTTTGTATTTTCTGAAAAAATTACCCTATACTCCCCCTAAATACCAAAACAAGTAAAAAATCGACAAACCATTGCAGATTGCTTCTCAACATCATCTACAATGTCTCCTTCATCAACGCCAAGAATCTCCTCCAACACCGATAAAAGCTTCATACCATTCAGTTTTAGCAAATATTGAAAACGTGCTTTATCAAAAGCTTTGGTATGTAAATCAGCTTTTTGTTCATCAGTGTGGATTTTCTCAATTCGTATAAACTTCTTCTTGAAACAATCTCGAATAAAGTGATGACGAATCTCTATGTGTTTCATTTTAGCGTGATGAACTGGATTTTTAGTAATGTTAATTGATGCCTCATTATCAACAAAGATAGGGGTGTTTAGAAATTGCAAATCGTAGTCGTGCATCTGTTGCTGGATCTACAAGATCTGAGAGCAGCAACTGCTAGCAGATACATACTCCGCTTCACATGTGGATAAAGCCACAGAGGTTTGCTTTTTGCATTGCCAAGTGACCAAACGTGGTCCGAAAAACTGGCACCCTGCTGTTGTTGATTTAGCATTAACTTTGCAGCATCCGAAATCGGAATCGGAATACCCTTCGAGCGTGAAATTGCCTTCTCTTGGATACCACAACCCCAATGATGGAGTTCCTTTCAGGTAGCGCAATATCCTTTTCACAATAATCATATGCGAAGCTCTCGGGTTAGATTGAAATCTTGCTGCGAGGCAGGTTGGGTACATGATATCGGGTCTTGAATCTGTCAAATACATCAGCGATCCGATCATGGAACGATACATCGTTTCATCTACCTTCTCTCCGATGAGATCAGGGTTTATCCCATAATTCGTTGCTAATGGGGTGGAAGCTGGAGTAGAACCTGACATCTCGAATTTTTCCAAGATATCATGAACGTACTTCGTTTGATGTATGAAAATTCCTTTGAGTAGTTGATCAACCTGTAATCCCAAAAAGAATTTCATCTCACCCATCGATGACATTTCGAATTTCTGCTTCATAACTCGTTCAAAATCTTTGCATAGATCTTCATTTGTTGACCCAAATATGATGTCGTCTGTTGGTGCACTACATCTGTCGACTTCGTCTTGTATCGAGTCTTATTTTAAATAGATTTAATCAGGGCACGTAGAACGAGAGAATGAGAGAATATTAGAAGGTTTCGCTTGAAAAGTGTGTTATGTAAAGGATTTCGCTTGAAGCAGCTCAAGCGAAATCATCATATCAGATTTCGCTTGAGTGATGCTGAAGCGAAATCCCAATCTCTATATATAGGAGTTCAGTGTCAAGCGAAATTAAGAGAGTAACATTTGAGAGATTTCCATACCGAGGTGCTGCCGGTGTGAGAACTGATTGTAATTGAATTCATATCAATATAAATCAGTGTTAAAGTGAAGATTCAGCTGTGTTTAAGTCAAATACTTGTTTTCCGCACCTGTATTTGATAGAATTCCTCTGAACCGACTCATTCGGGTCGCAAACCGATCCTTACAATTGGTATCAGAGCCAGTTGAGGAGTTCTGCAGGATTTCAGCTGAAATTGACATCATTCTCGTACTTCTACACCTTCTTTTCATCAGTTCAGAATTTTTTATGGTAAAAAACTATTCAATTTCTCATGGATTGTTTAAAAATACAAGATAACAAACCCTTGAAAGTTTCGTATCAAAATTTGACCTAAAAGTGATTAAAATCGACCTTCGAATGGATTTCGCTTGAAGAACAAAGTTTCATTGGACGATTTCGCTTGAAATTTCAAGCGATACTTAACATTTCGCTTCAAACAGGATCTGTTTTCACTTCGAGATTTTCGCTTCAAAGTTGTCGCTTCAACATTTTCGCTTCAGTATTTCGCTTCAAGGTGTTCGCTTCAGGGTTCTTTTTCAGGATCGCTTCAAAGTATTTCGCTTCAAGAATTTCGCTTGAGAGTTGTTCAGTTTAAATTGTTTCACTTGAAGGGTACCGCTTGAAAGATTATTTCGCTTGAAGAAAGTTCAGTTGATCAGTTCGCTTGAAAGCTACAAATTGACTATTTCGCTTGAAAGAATCTGTTATTGAAACATGGATAACGATTTCCACAATGCATTTGCAACATCGCCTAGTTCATCTTCAATTGCTCAGAACATGAATTCAGAAAACGAAACGGGGACAACTCAAAAACCCCCGAAGCTTATGGGAATTGAGGAATACTACGGATGGAAAGATAGATTCGAAAACTGGGTGCAGGCAAATCATTTGAGATCATGGGAATGTATTCTAACAAAGTATACTCCACCACAAACCGAAATGCAGACTGAAAAACAGCTTTCAGATTTTAGTAAAGAAAAACGGGAAATATACCGAGCTGAAAAGATGATGATCAGTTTACTTCAACAGGCCATCAAAGAAGACATCTTCATACTACTTCAACATGACAAAACATCACAATCAATATGGGATGCTCTAAAAATTAAGGTTGAAGGCAGTACGAGTATGATTAAAAGCAAGAAGGCTTTGCTTAAAAAGGAATTTGATTTGTTCACAAGTTTGCCCGGAGAAGATACGAAGAAACTCATTGAACGATATTGTCACTTAGTGAGAACAATGTCAATGATGAGCATTAAAAAGGAAAATGATGAATGGGTGGATAAACTTGCTGATGCGTTACCTCAGAAAGAGTGGGGAACTTATTTGATGATACTGAAGAATACTGGAGTTTATGATAGATTGTCGATCTCTCAGTTCATTGAAAAGATTGAAAGTCAGGATTTGGAACAGCAGAAGATTGCAAGGATGAATAATCCAAGTGGTCAACAGGATGTAAAGATGTATTACAAGGGTAGTGTTCCAACTTCAGAAGCTGAGAGAAGTCCGAAAATTCAGACTGCTTATAGTGTTGGAGATTCTACAGAAAAGACTGATCAAAACTCAAACAAAAGCAACAGTGGTTTCTCATTGTATCCAAGTGTTAATTCAAAAAGTTCATCAGAAAGTTTTCAATCTCAAAGCACAAAGATGGGAAATGGTTGTGTGATTCAATGCAACATAGCTCTAAATCTTCCAGAAGGTCAAAGTTTTTCTGAAGACACTGCGAAAGATCATATGGCATTACTTGGTTCCGTGCTTATCTCATATGAAGGTTTAGTGGCTGGTCGAATTGGAAATCCTATGCTTACTAAAGAGGATTACGACCAAATAGATGCTGAAGAGATGGAACTAATGGATATCAAATGGTGTCTTGCAAGTGTTCTTAGACGTGCTGAGAAGTTCAAGACAATTACCGGGAGAAATGATTTTCTTGATGCTTGTGTTTCTACTTTAGGTTTTGATAAATCTAAAGTTACTTGTTTCAGGTGCAGGGAAAAAGGTCATTTTAAGAGGGAGTGCAAGAACAGAGAAGTTAGTGGTGCTCAGAATCCATTTGGAAAAGATGACTACTACCGGAAAGCCATTTATCATCAAGTTGGTCAGACACAAGAATTACAAACGGCTCATGGTAGAAAGATTGAAGATTCAAAGAAAGGATGTTTGGTAGATTTCAATTGGAGCAACTACATTTCTTCTAACAGCACAGCATGTATAGTGGACCAAATTGATGAACAACTACCTGAAGGATTCAACTGGGATATGTTTGTTGATGAAAAAGGGGATTTCAAAGCTTTCATTGCAAAGATTGTTAGAGAACCAGATTTGTTTGTTACTTGGATGAGATCAATTGGTGAAACAGTGAAAGATCAATCGAGTACATCTGAAGAAAGTTCAGAAAGTGCTGATTCTGAATCATTAAGTACAGATGAGAGTGTGCAAAATGATGATACTTCAGAAAAAGAAGTTGTTTTTGATCAAACACCATCTGATTCTGGTGTTTCAGATGCTGAGTCTGAAAAATCTGTAGAGTTTGATCAAACATCGATGGAGAGTAGCAGTGATGATGAAGAAGAGAAACATATTAATATTGCTAAAAAACATCTTTCTCCTGAAAGTTTTCATTTTTATTTTGCAGATCGCATGGAGAAACTGAAGGAGAAACAAGCTGCAAAAGAACAACAACAAGATGAGAAAGTTGAAAATGTTGTTCAAACTGAAGAAGTTAAAAGTATGGATGAAGAAAAGGTGATTGAAGTGGTAAAAACAATCGAGATTGAGAAGATTGTTGAAATTGAAAAGCCTTGCAAGAAATGTTTGGAAATTTGCAAGAGTTGTGAAGAAAAAAATGTTACACTGTTTGATAGAGAAAGATTGATAGAAAAGCTACTATCTGACATCAGCTATGTGAAAGAATCGTATAGCGTGTTAAACAGAACTGTGACAGGTCTTCAAACAACAAACTCTGAAAGAGATAAAGCTTTAACGATGAAGAATTCTACGTTGATGGCAAAACAAAAGGCAATTAATCATTACATCGAAGAAAATGCTAATCTTAAGCAAGAGTTGGAAAAAGAAAAGATCGAGAATGAAAGGATCAGAAGGTTATTACTGAGTTATTCTTGTTCTGATTATGTTATTGATCGAGTTTATCCTACTGTTGCAGGTTTTGAAGCATTTCAGGATGAGAAGCAAAAGAATGAGACTGGTAAGAAATCGACTGTTAAATACAACAAGTGTCCGCCTCCTATCTGGGAAGGGTATTCTCCTAGAAAACCAAATGAGGAGCAAGTTGAAAAAGCAGTCAATATAAAGTTAAAATCCGAGACAACTGACGTTTTACCAGATAACATTGATATTACATTTACCTCGTCTGATACTGATCATGAGTCTGAGTTAATCAAAAAGGTGGTCGATCAGGTGTTGGATACTGAGGAGGTGTCTGAGTCAAAGTTTGAGTCTGGGGGTTCAAGTTCATCAGTCAACAGTTCAAAATCATCGGAAAAACGGTCTTACAGTAAAGAATTTTTGTTATCAAAGGCAAATTTGGATGATGAAACATTTGAAGTTGCATATACTTTAAATGATTCGGACAAATTATACTCTGACAAAGAGTTTCCGATTAGAAGTGTTTGTTTTGACATGATCAAAAAGGTTTTCAAAATGACGGAAATTAATTTTTCTGAAATTAAGGATCTAAAATCTACTGAAAAACCTAAAAAATACACTTCTAGAGTTCAACAAAGGTTAAACAAGAAAAAAGGAAAAAAGAATTACAATTCTGATTCTAGTTTTCAAAAGAAAACAAATCAAAATTGTAGTTACAAGAAGAAAGGTCTTGGTTTTACTCCACCTGAAAATCGTAAAAATGAAAAATATGTTAGAGATTTTAAATCAAAAATGACATATGTTGCAGGAAAAAGCTATGAAGAGGAGTCAAATAGCTTATCAAATCAAGAGTTCCTTGTTGAAAGAAAAAGAACAGGAACTGGAGTTTTTCATCAAATTGGAGTTTTTCAACCAAAAGACACAAGAACTTGTTTTCAATGTCAAGTTGTTGGACACATCGCTCACAATTGTCCAAACAAAGTCAACAAAAAACAGGGAGTAACTGAAAAACTTAAAGAAAAAGTGGTTGAAAAGAATGATTCACCAACTACAAACTTCAAAACTTTTGAAAATTCAAAGAATGAAGTTGGTAAAAATTCTAAAAGATTGTACAAAAAGAATGCAAAAGACAATCAAAAATGGATTGTTAAAAAATCAGATATACAATCTGGCGATGAATCTGATTCCACAAAATCAGAGGAGCAACAAGTTGAGGAAAAACATTCAGTGAATGATGTTGACATTCCATCACTGAACTTTGAAGAAATTAAACAAATGGTTGGTAAAGTGGAAATTTCAAATCAATTCTATTCCGATGAAAAGGAATTTGATATTGAGAAAGCTTTTAATGGAAATGTTAAGAAAATTTTTAAGAAAATGCTTGATGGAAAGGTAAAGGGGGTTAAAGATTTTTATGCAACTAAAAAGGCAACTTACAACCCTACTGCTCAGGAATTGGAAGCCACCAAGTCAAATAAGACTTGGGTGGAAGTTTGTTTTCCTTAAAAGTCTTAGGACTTGCCGGAGATCCCAAGTTTATATCGTGGATCAGGAATCGGCATCTTTCTTATATTTGAAGTTTTTTGATTGAAAATTTTTGATAGTGTTTGGATGTTTACAGGTTGTATGACTACGCCGGAGCTTCCAGGTTGGTAAGTGCGAAGCAGGAATCGACATTCAGATTGGTAAAATGGTGATGTAGACGTAACATTCCTACAAGTGATATTGTGTTCTACATGTGATAATTTTTACAATTGATATAGATGGTGCATATTTGCAAGTGGTAAATCAAGGACATTAATTTGTACTTGATCTGCTACAAGTGGTTAAGAATAGACAATGTGATGAACCACACCCCGAATCTACAAATGATTATATCATAAAAACTCATTTTCCGGAAAAATCATTTTGATTAAAACAAACTTAAGTGTTTTGAAATCTAAATGAGAAAATAGTTTTGTGATAAGAGGGAGTTCTGATTGTTTATGCCGAGTGAATGGCGATTTGATGCGATTCGATATCAGTTGTCAAGTTTATTGTACAGTTTGTCACTTTATTGTACAGTTTATTTTCAAATTTCCTAAAATGTGTTTGCATTTTAGGGGGAGTAAATTTTTTTAGAAAATCCAAAAACATTTGAAAATTTGAAAAAGACAAAAACATGATAAAATTCAAAAATGAGTTTTTGTTGCATATAGAGGAAATGATAGTACATCAGTGGACTATCACAACATGCTAAAGATATGTAAAGTAAAAATGTGATAAACAATTTTACTGTGGATATGTCAGTAGGTTTTTGCACATTTAGTAGATTGTGACGAGATATAAATCTAAATTTCAAACTTGCTTGTTCTGTGGGTTAACACAAACTTGGATATATAGGTAACCCCTGAAATCTTGTTTGAAAAGTCCCTTATTCTGAGATACTAGGTCTTTATGCTCAGTGATATCTGGGGTATTATCCCGGGACTTCTGATTTTGCGGAAGCAATGGCCTAGTCCCCGGAGAATACTTTCTGCTTGCTTGAAATATAGCATCACCCTCAGCTAAAAATGATGAAACATTGAAAAATGTTAATCATGGCTGTTGAAATTCAAAAGATCCTCTAAAGGGGACACACCTAAAAGTCAACTAGGCTCTCTGCTGAACGGAAGTTCTGACCTGAGCTATCACGGTTGCATAATTTATTCCCCTGACAGATATCATCTGTGGTATACTCACCTGTAAGACTGAATATTGGGATCTGGATACGGGAGTATATTCAAGTAGTGGGACACACGGATAAGTTTAAGTTGCTTAAAACATTAACAACATATCTCGGATCAGTTGAACTTTGTGTGAAAATTTAAGTGGACAAACATACTGACAATCTAGGTAAATTGTTTAGAACTTAATATGAAATGAAGCTTAATGGTGTTAGTGATCTGTCTCAGAAACTGATATGATCCTCTTGCACAAACTCACAAAAATATTATTTGAAAAATTTCTTTATTGCATTCCTTTACAATCAAAAATTACAAAAAGATTTTTAGTGTGTTTTAGCATAAATTTTGAAAAAAATACAAAAAGATTTTCGACAACTGATATTGGAAAGCTGATTGTCAAAGTTTCAAGTGCTAAACATGATGACTTGGTTGTGAGGGGGATTGAATCTTAAAATATAAAAAGGTTTGTTAAAATTCTTACAATTGGTATTTTAAAAACCTACATTTGATTCATCATTGAATTGTGATATGAGAGAGAATTATCTGATTATATCAGATTGTTGGTGCATTTAAATTGTTAAATTTAGAAAATTTATTTCTGGGTTAAGATTGTTACAGGTGAGCCAGGTTAATTCTTTCAAAGCTTATAAAAGTCAGAATCTGATCATGAATCTAAAAGTTTGCTAGCTGCTGATGCTGATGAACTTAAGGAATCAAGAGATCTGATCAAGAGAATTAGATGCGATCCAGGCAATGATCTTGTAAACAACATTTGAATCAGACATCGATCCTAAAGCAGATGTTGCTGAAGAACAAATGAATATCAGCAAATCGTGAGGGGGAGTCTGATAGAGAAAGGTGATTTTGGAAGAAGAAGATAGAAAGAGAAAAGCCCAGAGACTGATCAAGAATGAAGATGTGAAGACACAGTATTGGTGTGACTCGATAGTCGACTCGTCAACATCTGAGGGGGAGTCTGTTGGTGCACTACATCTGTCGACTTCGTCTTGTATCGAGTCTTATTTTAAATAGATTTAATCAGGGCACGTAGAACGAGAGAATGAGAGAATATTAGAAGGTTTCGCTTGAAAAGTGTGTTATGTAAAGGATTTCGCTTGAAGCAGCTCAAGCGAAATCATCATATCAGATTTCGCTTGAGTGATGCTGAAGCGAAATCCCAATCTCTATATATAGGAGTTCAGTGTCAAGCGAAATTAAGAGAGTAACATTTGAGAGATTTCCATACCGAGGTGCTGCCGGTGTGAGAACTGATTGTAATTGAATTCATATCAATATAAATCAGTGTTAAAGTGAAGATTCAGCTGTGTTTAAGTCAAATACTTGTTTTCCGCACCTGTATTTGATAGAATTCCTCTGAACCGACTCATTCGGGTCGCAAACCGATCCTTACATCGTCCACATAAATTTGAACAATCAGAAGATGTCCATCGACGACTTTGGTGAAGAGAGTGGCATCCACTTTTCCACGAATGAAACTGTTGGCTAGTAGGTGTTGAGACAATGTCCCGTACCAAGCTCTCGGGGCCTGGTGTAAACCATATAGTGCTTTATCTAGCAAGTAGACCTTGTCTTTGTGGATTGGATCGGTGAAGCCTGGTGGCTGACCGACATATACCTCCTCTTTTACCTTCCCGTAGAGAAACGCCGATTTTACATCTAACTGATATACTTTAAAGTTTTTCATTGATGCAAATGCTAAGAAGATTCTGATAGGTTCTAGTCTAGCTACAGGAGCATACACTTCAGTGAAATCTATCCCCTCCTGCTGACTGAAACCCTGGACTACGAGTCGAGCTTTGTTGCGTACCACAACTCCTCTATCGTCTCTCTTACACTTGAACACCCACTTGGTGTTTATCTTCCTCTGACCATCTGGCAAATCCACTAACTTCCACACTCCCAACTTTTTGAATTGACTCAGTTCCTCCTGCATTGCATTGACCCAAGAATCTTCTGTAAGCGCCTCTTTGTAAGTCCTTGGTTCAACCTGCGAGATAAAACAACTCAATGAGAATTCAGTTTGCAAAGGAGCAACTGTTGTATAAAAACATGTAAGCCCTTTATCAATCCGTCTACGAGTGCGAACGCCATTCTGTAGTTCTCCAATGATTAATTCCTCTGGATGATATGAAAGAGTTCGTGGCATTACTTCGCCTGGAACATCTACATCACCTTCCAGATTAGTAACATTCTGATTTGCATCATGTTCACTGACTGGGTTTGTTTGACTTGAAATCTAAATTTGCTCCCCCTCAGAATTTGAATCACCATGATCAAATACTGGCATGTTCTCAGATTCTTGATTATCATTCTGTGCCGACTGATTATCTTGAGCAACTTCATTTTGTTGGACATAATCATGTTCACCAGCATTGCTTGGACCTGCTTCATCATCATTTGAAGCTCTTTGCGGTCTTCTTGAATACTCAGCTGGAAACCTTTCCTGCGATTCTTCATACTCTCATAGAATATCCAACTCATCAAAGAAATTATCTTCTTCTTCCTTTTCTTCTTCCATGTCAAATGAATCCCACAATTTATCGTAATTAAAACGCCATGAGTCACCGGGATTTTGAGGCGGCATAGTATACCCCTGACACTCAACATGATGTGCTTCGATAATCTGCTTCATGCTTGGAACAAAAACTCATCTTTGTGGACTTGAGTATCCCACAAATATTCCTTCAATACTCTTTGGACCAAACTTACCAAAAGGCTCTAGAACTGTACAAGGAGACCCAAACGGTTCTAAAAACTTCAGGTTCGGTTTACGGTTATTGATCAATTCAAAGCATGTCTTGTTGAATTTCTTTACAGTAAGAACCCGGTTGAGTGTATAGCATGCAGCAAAAACTGCTTCTTCCCAAAAATTTATCGGTAGCTTTGAATCAGCAAGCATTGTTCTAGCCGTTTCGATTAGCGTCCTGTTTTTGCGTTCTGCGACTCCATTCTGCTGTGGAGTGTACGGAGCACTAAACTCATGCAATATACCTCTTTCATCACAATATTCTTCCATCTTGTTGTTCTTGAATTCAGTACCATTATCACTTCTGATTCTTCTGATACGCCTTTGATACAGATTTTCGATCTTTCTGAACAACGCCATCAAACTGTCAAACATTTCATCTTTCGACTTCAAGAATGATACCCACGAAAATCTGGAATAATCATCAGTAACCACAAGACAGTAGAGATCCCCTGTAATACTTTTGACGTTTACTGGACCAAACAAATCCATATGTAGTCTCTCTAACGGTCTGGAAACTGAATTGACTTGCTTTTTAGGGTGCGACTTTTTCTTCTGCTTGCCTTTGACACAACTAATGCACTCCCCTTCCAGATGAAAACCTTTGATATTAACTCCAAGAACCAAATCATTGTGCACCAAGTGATTCATTTTTCTAAGATGTATATGCCCTATCTTTCGGTGCCACAACTTTGATTCTTTCTCCGTTGCTCTAGACACAAAACAATGAGCCTGACCCGTGGTTGTAGTAGCTACGCTCATGTCTAACACGTACAGATCATTGACTGTTGGTGCCCTCATGATAATCCATTATTCAGGGATAACAAATCCTGGCTTCAAGATCAAACATTCTTTATCAGTAAAGTGAGTGGTATACATCCTGTCACAAATCTGCGAAATGCTTAGCAGATTATTCTCCAGCTCAGCAATGTAATTAACTCTCTCAAACGTAACAATCCCATTGGATAACGTTCCTTCACCAACAATTCTACCACCTTGGTTTCCTGCGAATCCCACGTATCCTCCATTGAAATTTCTTACATCATACAACAATGCAGTCTTTCCTGTCATATGTCGAGACGCTCCGCTATCCATAATCCATCTTGAAATAGCTCTCGGAAGTTCCTGCACATATCACAAACAATTCAATAAAGATGCCGATTCCTACTTCACAATTGCCAACTAGGAAGCTCCAGCAAGTCCAAAATCTTTAGTGAGATTTTGATGCCACCCAAGCCTATTTTGACTCGGGTAACTTGACTTTAATGTGAGTTTTAGCAGTGTAAAGTGGCGGAAAATTTTTATCATTCATTTTCAAATTTTCATCTGATCCAACCTCAACCTTTTTGTATAAGAAAAACTCATCTATCTTAAGTTGACCGGTTGGTTGATTTCTCTTTTGAACATTCTTCTTCTCAGGTGGAGTAAAAGATTGTTTCTCCAGCTTTTCATAATAATCCAAAGGAACATCCATCTTTACCGGTGTGGTAGAAGACGATTGTTTTTCCAACACTGAAACCTTTGGTTTTTCAACAACTTTTGGCTTCCATGTTTGTTGAGATGTTGCAACCCGTTTATAAAATTTGTCCATTTTAGTTACCACGTTCTTAACAGGTTCAATTTTGATTTTTGATTTCTCATTTTTCAAAATTTTCTCAACAACCATTGGAGCTTTGCCTTTTGAATCAACCTTCTTCTTTTGATTCTCAACAACTTCAGTCTTAGGCTTGGATTTGGTTCAATTTCTTGCAATGTGACCAACTTTGTTGCATCTAAAACACGTACGAGTATCAACTACCCGACTTGTACCTTCAGACTGAGGTTGTGAAGCCCTCTTCGCAAAAAAATCTTTATTTGATTTCAAAAAGATTTCATTTTCCTCATCAGAAAGTGAACTTGAACTGTTCACAAACACCTTCTTTTCTGCAAACCTTTTGTTTTGAAAACTCCTTTTCTGATAACTCTTACCACCCTGATATCCACCCGACCAATTGTTTCGATTGTTGTTATAAAAACGTGGTGGAACTACAGGTTTCTTGTAGTAAGCTTTATCTTTCTCAAAATTCATTTGCCTTTTGGTTTGTTTTAAACTCTTTACTTCAGACAAATCGATTTCAACCATTTTGAACACATTTGTCAATTTTGAAACATTTACATTCTCCAGAGGAAACTCAGAATCTGAATACAACTTATCAGATCCAACCATCTTGTACATCACAAGACCCGGTTCATCACCTAAGTTGTTTTTAGATTTTGGTTTCTGAATGTACTTGTCCAGAAAACATTTTTCATCCTCAGCTGAATCACTATCCAAAACACTTTCAGCCATGCCTTTAACAATCTCAGTTTGAACACTATCATCAAATGATGATGAAGAAAATGTCACATCAATTGACTCAGGAAGTTTCACATCATTTTCTTCCTCAAGATTAACCAACCCAGATTGCTTTTTCGAATAATTTTCTAGAACTTGTGGTGGAACTTGATGAAAACCAACCCCAGTTCCATCACAGTATACATCTTCGCCTGCTTTGTCTTTCCCGATGGGTTTGGGAATAATGTGTTGTAAAACAAAGCTTGCAGAGCTGTAACTGTTCAATTTCAAATTGATACGCTCATTCTCAATCTTGGCTTCTTCAAATTGAAGTTTCAATTTAGCAATCTCATCCAATTGTTTGTTTATTAATTCTTCTTTGATTCTCAAAATACATTGCAATTGGCAATTTTCTTTATAAGTTTTACCATTTTGATCATCATTATCTTTAATCGTGCTTTTAAGCTTTTCAAATTTTTCAGTGATCTGACGATTTTCTAGAACTAACCTTTCATTTTCTTTCCTAACCTTTTCCTGATCAATTTTATCAGTTTCAATTTTGTTAGTTAATTCTTTTAATCGTTCAGTTGAAGCTTTCACCATTTTGTCACGATCAAGGATTTGATCCTCAACACTTCTGACTTTAGCAGTCAGATCCTCAATCTTCTTACCTTTGAGATAAGTGTTTGTACTACAGACCTTGCATTCTTTGATGCAATTTTTGCAGTCAACATCACCACTGACCTTCTTAACCGACTCAGTCGTTGAAGCGTTTGAACTGACTTGGCTTTTAGACTCAGAAACGGATTTAGTATCTACCTCAATTGCCTTAGCTGCCAGCACCTTGTCAGCCATCTTTCCCATGTTTTCAGCATTCAACTCCTGTGTCGTGTCAATAATCCCAGTATCAACTTTCTTGGACTTCTCTTTCTCTTCTTTCTCCTTCTTCTCTTTCTCTTCATCTTCTCCGCTTCCCCACCATTTCTTCTGCCAATAATCATCTTCAATTTTATACTCTTGGATTATGGTTTCCAAATCAAGAGTTTTATGATCAACAGTAATGTTTCCATAGGGGTCAAGATAACACTCCCTGTCTGGATCCCATCTATTTGCTCTTTTTGCCTCAGAAAAGATACCAGATATTCTGATCATTTTGTTTATAGCTAACTGCTTTCTGTAACCATACTTATGTTCTTCAGTTCTGTCATCTTTCCAAGGAACAGGTTCAGATTTTGCCATGAATGCATATCCAACCGCATCCTCCTCAGGTAACAACTCGCTCCAGTCGTAACCTTCATCGTCGTGAATCACCGCAAGAGCTCTAGATTTTTCTTTGTTATCCTCAAGCTGTTTCATCCTTGGCGGTTCTGATTTATTCTGATGATAAATCACCTTCTTGTAGTAATCTTCTTTGAACGGGTTTTCAGATTCATCAGCATACGCATTTCTGCATTCACGCTTAAATTTACCTTTCTGTTTGCACTTGAAGCATGTCACCTTAGACTTATCAAAACCCAACTTGGTAGATGGTCCACCAATTGACTTTCTCCCGGTTATCTCCATGAAACGCTGTGCTCGACGAACTGCACTGGCCTTACACCACCTTATGTCGATTAGTTCCATCTCCTCAGGATCTATCTAATCATAATCTTCTTTCGTCAGGTTGGTGTTTCCTATCTTCCCTGCTACAAGACTTTCATAAGATTCTAGCATAGATGCTAGGAAAACCATCTGTTGTTTGGCAGACTCCTCGCTGAAGTTCTGAGCATTCTTTAAGTTTACAGCGATGTTGCATTGAAATAAGTTCTTTGCATCAGACTGGTTTGAATTTGATGAAGACCCACTGTGATATCCACTATGATATCCACTGCTTTGACTTTCTTTGCTTGTTTTGGAAACATTTTCAGCAGAAAACGCAGTCTTGGGAGATGTGTTCTTTGGCATCATACTCTTTGGATAATACAAATCCAAGTTCTGCTGATAAGACGAATGATTTACTTTGTGCGTCTTCTTTAACTCCAACTCGTGACTTTCTTATCTTTCAATCAGCAAGTCGACTGTCAACGCTTCTGGTGGCTTGATAGTATTCTTTAGCATCAATGCATAATATTGCCAATCCATCTCATCTGGTAATGCATCAAACAATTTGTCGACTAGCTCTTCTCGAGAATAGACAATATCATGTCTTGCCAGTTCTAGTTTCAGATGCCCAAACCTCTCTATCATTTTACAAACTGATTAATTCTTTAAACACCCAAACAAATCAAACTCTTTTCTAAGTAGTTTCTTTTTGTTTTTCACAATTTCTGTGCTTCCTATATATTTGTTTTTCAATTTGTTCCAGAGGTCTGTAGCACTAGAGTATTCGATCAAAGATATTATATCTTCTCTGACGTACTGAAACAGCAACGCAATACATTTTTGCTCAGCAACAAACAAATCTATCTCCTCATTTGTTGTTAAGGTTTCACCTTTTTTGTTTCCATTTTGATATCCATTTTTTAGACTCTTCCAGCTAGGAAAAGCAAAGGCCATCAACCAATCTTCAAACTTCTTTGCCCACCGACTGTAATCTTCTATAGCCATCAACTTCGGGGGTTTATTGTAGGTTCCGAAAGCACTTTCAACCTCCAAGACATCCGATAACTTTTTCTTTGGATTTGACGTGTTCTCATTGGTGTTACTAGAAGATGTATCATTTCCACCGTCTCTAGCAAACGCAAAGACATCATAAAATGGATTGAAATCTTCCATCTTGTATGTACCTGAAAAATCAGCAAACACTTTAGAAATTTCTTGAAATTTTGCAAATCAACAAGTTCAAACGAAATCACTTGAAACGAAATAGCTTCAAGTAGAATCAGCAACTTTCAAGCGAACTTAGGTAGTACAACTTCAAACGAACTCAATTAATGCAAGTTCAAGCGAACTCAACTAATGCAAGTTCAAGCGAACTAAGTTCAAACGAACTCAACTCAAGCGAACACAGATTATCTTAGTTCGCTTGAAAATACACAAGTATTTCAAGCGAACACTACTGAAATGCACTTTTCAAGCGAACTAAACAAGTTATTTCAAACGAACAGCCCTATGACGTCATCTTTTTACGAACAAATTCAAACGGTCAATCAATTTTGATCAGTTTTAAGCCGTTTTTTAGTCCGAAACTTTCAAGGATTAGTTAACTATGTATTTCGCTTGATATGTGTTAATTTCAGGCCATTTCAACCGTGAATTATGTCCGAATCAGAAAAAGAATGAGAAGAAGTAAGTAGAAATGAGAAAATCTGATAGAATCAAGCTGCTATGGTATGAACTCCTCGTCCTGAGCTCTGATACCACTTGTTGGACTGTTTGCGTGACCCTAAACGTCAGTAAAAGTAGTTCATCTCAGTTTACAGAGGCGGAATCAAAGTAAACCGAGTCACAAACAGCTTTAATCCTTTTAACTTCCTTTCTATTACTGATTGCAAGACTTTACAAGTGTTTCTAACAAGATTTTGGCAGCACCTCGTCTCACATACAATGATCACTGTCCGTTTCAAATGACACGCACATCGACTATATATAGGCATTGCCTGTTCGCTTTAAAGTGACATGGCTTCTCAAGCGAACATGCACGATTCGGTTTGAAGCGAACTTGCAAGATCCTGTTTCAAGCGAACATGACTTAGTTGGATTCGCTTGAACATGACATGATGTCATTTCAAGCGAACTACCTTACATTAACATATCAAACCCTAAATCAACCTATCTAGACCTAAGACTTGATTAAAACGTAGTCAACAGACATTCAGTGCACCAACACAATCAAAGTTCAACCAACAATAGTGGATTTTCTTCATATCCGAGTGTTAATCCTAATGTTTCAACTTCAAGTTATCGGTCTCAAAGCTCAAACAATGGTAATGGTCATGTGCTACAATGCAACATCGCGTTGCATCTTCAGAACGGTCAGAATTTCTCTGAAGAAGTCGCTAAAGGTCATATGGCTTTACTAGTTACCGTGTTAGAATCATATGAGAGTTTGGTTGCGGGAAGAATCGGAAATCCTATCTTAACAAAAGAGGATTACGATCAGATTGATGCTGAGGAAATGGAGCTAATGGATATTAAGTGGTGTTTAGCGAGCGTGTTGAGGAGAGCTGAGAAATTTAAGCAGATTACAGGAAGAGATGACTTACGTGATGCTAATGTTTCTACTTTAGGTTTTGATAAGTCTAAAGTTACTTGTTTTCGGTGCAGGGAAAAAGGACATTTCAAGAGGGAATGTACCAACCGAGAAGCAGGTGGAGCTCAGAATCCGTTCGGGAACAATGAATATTATCGGAAAGCAATATATCATCAGGTAGCTCAACAACCGTCATCATCCCGTGCTATTCCAATTGAAGATGGAAAGAAGAAAGCTTGTATTACTATGCCTCCAGATTAAGAAGATGAAAGATTACCAGAGGGATTTAGCTGGGACAAATATATTCCGGCTGAAAGTAACTATAAGTTTAGAGCATTTATTGCACAGATCATTCAAGAGCCAGAGTTGATGAAAGAATGGATGGATGTGTTTGCAAATGATGAGAAAAGTCAAGATGGAGAGTCTGTTTCTTTAGAAAATAGTTCAGAAAAGACACCAGTCTTTGATCAATCATCAATTGATAGCAGTGATGATGATGAAGAAATTAAACAAATAAACATTGGTAAAACTCATCTATCTCCTGAAAGTTTCAAATTTTATTTTGCAGATAAATTAGAGAAGCTAAAGGAGAGACGAGCAACAAAAGAAATGAAAGAGGTAAAATGTGAAAATATTGCTCAGGAAGAAAAGGATGAACAGAGTAAAGAAGCTAATGTTGGTACACTTTATGTGGACGCGACTCGGCTCGGTTCGACTTGGTTTCGACTCGGTTAGGTCCGGCTCAAGCCCGACGTCACGACATTCCTCAGTCGTGCGTCCAAGAGTTCGACACGCGAAGCACGGAGCGCCGTGAACCAAGACAAGGTGACACATCACCATGACATCATCTCTGTGATGTCATGATGATGTCATTGTGTTGAAATTACAAAGATTATAACAGAAACTTGTCTTGGGCCGTAATTTTCACTTGGGCCGTGAAGACTTGTTTGTGGACTTTGTCAAATACTTGGGCTTCAACACACTCGACAAAACAGATTTAGTTTTAATATGTATGTCGACGAAACAAGGTGAGTTTCGTCGACTTTAGTGTTTCGTCGTGTCCTTTCCGTTTCGTCATGTCTGTGTCTAGTATAAATACCCCTCACAGTTTCTGTGTGAAACTGATGAGCGCTGTGAGACTTTGAGAGAGTCTGTAAAACATTGTTTGTATATGTTCGTATCCGTTCTCATCCTTAATCAATAGATATTGAATCTTTGGTTACGCGTGTGTTTTACACTTTGTTTGGTTTGCACCGTCACGGGGATTCCGCACCCGTTACCGTTTTTGTGATAAACAAGGATTCGGTTTTCGTTATCGAGCCTCAGATTTCGGGACCTACAAGTGGTATCAGAGCTTTGGCTTTAATCCTTGTTTAAAACCAAACATATTTGGGTTTTTATCAAGTTTGAAACTGATTGTTTATGATTTTCCGAAAAGGTGTTCTTGAAAGTTTATATATTTTCTTGAAAAAGTCACTAAAATCAGTGTTTATATTGTTGTTTTGCTAAAAGTTTGTTCAAAAACCTTGTTTGTTTGAGTGTTTACATATTAGCATTTGGTTTTTGTTGAAAGTTTTAAGCAAAATCGTGTTTCGGAAAATTGTTCGGTGACCGGAATCATCATAATCTTTGCCGGAAAACTCATAGTTCATCAGGGTCTTCATATTGTTCTTCATATTTTCTGGATTTGATTTGTGTTTGATAAATTATTAAATTGATTATAATATATTTATTTGACTTGGGTATACAATAGGTATGATGTAAGTTGAAAAAGGGTGTCTGTGTAGTTGAAAAATTTGACTCACTTGTCAGAAGAAGATAGGGTTTCTTTGAAAATATCTCACCAGATCTTATCCCAAAAATCAGTTTCGTCGACCAGATATAACATTGAATCTGTTTCGTCGTTTTATATATTCGGTTTCGTCATCTTTTAAAACTATATTCTGTTTCGTCAAAAAGGATCCAACAAAACAGAATTGGGCCTCACCCTCAAACTGCATTGGGTCTCAACTTCAAATTAATTGTGTTTCGTCGAGCACCTGTTATCCACTTTTTGTTTCGTCGACCAAAAACAACATCAGTTTCGTCAATCAAATATACTTCCATCAGTTTCGTCGATCTACATAACTGTTTCGTCGCAATGCTTACATCAGAACTGTTTCGTCGCAATTAATAGTGTTTCGTCGTTCTATTACTTGTGAGTTTCGTCGCACATTAAGACTCATCAAATCAGTTTCGTCGATTCAAAATTTCAATCAGTTTCGTCGCACAAGTCAAGTGTTTCTTCGTACATTGATTTGGGCTTCACCGTTTCGTCGCACTCAACAAAACTGATTTGTGCTTCACATTTCATTGGGCTTCAAACTAAAGTGGGCTTCATCTGTTTCGTCGCCTAGTTTCATAACTGAGTTTCCTCATAGCGTTTCGTCGAGTTTGTTATCATTTTTAAACAGAAGGTTTGCAAAAGTGTGATAACAGTCTGTTTTCAAGAGTGTGATCAGTTTTTCACATACATACATCAAATATGAGTTGTACTAGCCCATGGGATTGGAGTACGGACTCACAACCAGTTCAAAACCCGACTTCGATGGCCGAATATATGAGGAGTACCATACCTCAACAACAACAATCTATAAGTGCAAGTCAATGGGCTTTGGTGTCGAATCAAAATCAAAACATACAAAATCTTTTGGTAGCGAGAGGAGAAGGAAATGCAGCTATTAGAAAGACACGTCATGATCTGTTGAAGAAGAAATTCGAATCATTTCATTTCTTAGAGAATGAAACCCTAAATGATATAGTTACTCGTTATTATCATTTGATGAGTGAAATGTATTATTTTGGTGTTCTTGCATCTCAACAGGAAATGGTAGCACGGTTTGTTGATGCTCTACCTCCAAAGTGGAGCCCATTCATTGAGCTTTTAAAGCATACGGGCGTTCTAGATGCTGTCAATGTTAATATCTATGAATTCATTCAGAAGTTGGAGCACAAGAACGAAGAGGAAATTCGGAAAGCTAAAGGGATTGCACCTACTCAAAACACAGAAATGTATTTGCCGGGTTTTGGTCCTTCAGCTAGTTCTAGTTTCATTCAGCAACCGAAGCTTCAAACGGCGTTTGTATCAAATACAAGCTCATCTTCGTTTCCACAGTTCAATCAAAGTGCTAATCTTTCGCAATCTAAACCCCAACCTCAACCTCAAGTTTCCACAACACAACCTCAATTCGATCCAAGTGTCGATTGTGGTCCGGCCATACAGTTGGGAAACGGTGATCAAACAAGAACTGCGTTTTATGCTGAAATTGTTAAGAATGTCAATGATGGTGAATCTTCAGGAAAAGATGATAGTTCGGGATACAGTGGCAGTTCGGATGAAGAATTGAATTTGAATGAAAGAACTGATTCTGAAGGTGATAATTTGTCGAATGATGCTAACGAGAAATCGGACTTGATCAAGAAAGCTGATGCTACATCGAAAGAAATGGAGAAGATTTTCACTGAAGATGGATCTTTCTTTTCTCAGACTGCCTTTATGGCTAATGTCACAGCTTCTACAAGTCAGGTAAAATCTGAAACTCCTAGCATATGTAGTGATTGTGCTGATATGAAACATGAATGTGCTGAATTGAAACGTGAATCTGAAACGGTTCATAGTCACAATGAGAGTTTGGTTATTGAACTGTCAAAGTGCAAAGAGGCAAATATGGCTCTAGTTAGAAACGAAAAGGATTTTAAATCTGTAATTGAAACCTTAAAGAAAAGTGTTTCCGAAGTGAGCAAAACTGTTTATCATAAACAAGTTAGCATTAACGATTACATTAACATTGTTGAGGAAACCAAAAAGGAACTAGCCATTGCCAAATGCGAGCATGATGCAATCAAGCTCAAGTTGGAGAGTTATTCTAACTCCCGATTTGTGCTCGATCACATTATTGACGTTCAACAACTGAAGGGAAACGTGAGTGGTGTTGGGTATAAGAAATGTCCGCCCCCTTTGAGACAAAATTATACTCGAATGCCCGATGAGGAGGAAATGCCACGTTTTGAGCCAACTGTACCTCTTGATTATGGGGAAGTTACAACTGGCTTAGGGTTCAAAACGGACAATTCATCGGAGGGCTCATCTGATCGGAAAGAAAAGTCATCATGTGCTTCAAATCAAAGTCCTCCAACCATTGAGGACTATGATTCGTCCGATGATGAACCAGATGTGAGTGATGAGGATAAATCTCTTGAGAAGAACAAAGGAGTAGAAGTGCCTTTTGAGAATCACATTCTGTGTGATCCTCCTACTCCTGTTGTGCAATCAACTGGTGCTAAACAAGAGATAGATCCTATCACTGAGACAGTGTCTACTATTAAAAGTGATAACGTGTTGTATACTTTAGTCGGTGATGAAAAAATTTATTCAAACACAGCTTTTCCAATTAAAAATGTCAATCAATCTTTGATTGATAAAGTGTTTGAAGATACTACCAGTAAGTTTTTGGAAAAGGGGATTCCGAGAGTTTCAGTAACTCAGTGTAATCCGATTCCAAAAGCTGAAGTTAGAAGAAATTTTGGAAATAAAAAATCACCAACGAAGCAACAACCTATCGCTTTTATGGGTAAACAACAACAACAACGAGCTCCAAAGCCTAAGGCTAAGGTTGAATCAAAAGGAGCTCGTTACAAGAAGAAGGCAAAAGACGTGAAATTTGTGGCCTCCAAAGGTACTGATAAAGTGGAGACTTTTGAAAATAAGCCAAATACCGATTTTGTTCAAAAAGTCAACATTTTGAAACGTAATAGTGATAACAATTACACCCAACACACAAATGGGTGTGAAGCTAGTACCTCTGGGTCTACAACTTCAACGTCAGGCCGTCGATCAGATTCTCCTAAGTTTGTTGAAGGAGAAAATGTTTTAAGTGTGGGGAGTTTGGGCACATCATTAAAAACTGTAAAAACACTCCCAAAGAAAATTTTGTTGAAAGACCCCCTTCTGAACAAGGTCACCAATAACGTCGTCCTGTTTCACCCAAAAATGACAAACGTACTATTAAAGAACAAGAAACAAAACAACGACGTCAAAATGTGAAGGTGATCGAAAAGGCTTTAAAATCAGAAACTGTTAAAAGGAAACCAATTTTGTCACAACCGTTAAAACCAGAAATTTCTAAATCTGTAAATAATACACAATCTGGTAAATGGAAACAAGCTTGGAAACCGAAAACAGGTGAAGGTTCAGGGGGAGGCGTGAAATTTCCAAATCATCAAGAAATTGAAATTACATTTCTTGATTCTTAGGGGCAACCTAAGTCTATGAAGGCTTGGGTCCCCCTCTCCAACTAATCTCTGAGTGAGTGTGTAGGATGTTCCAGGAGGAACTATTGATAGTCTTAAGATTGTTGATAGTGGAGTGTCCATGCACAAGATCGGCGACAAAGAAATTGTTGCCTTTGGTGGAGAGAAAAAGAAAGGAAGACAGAATTATCTGTCGAAAGAAATCGAAAACCTTCGACAAAATGAAAAATCATTCCAAAGTTTGATTGTTCAAGGCTTTAATCAGGTCCCCATGATAGATTCAATCAAAATGTACGCACCTGCAGCACGTCTGAAGTTCAAAAGTCAACAGGATGAACGTGCAGTGTACATTTCTTCGCGGTGTAAATTGAAGAAAATGTGTTTGCTGAACAAACCAACCGGGTGTGCGGATGCCTTGGTTTGGATTGAACAACCGCACACTACTTCTGAAAGAGAAAGTCAAAGACCTTCGCTGGTGCAATGTGGAAGACCAGCCAGACCCAAAGGTTTATGATCTTGTTGCTGTGAAGAGATTTCTCAGTAGCTACAAAAATCGACTTTGAAGTCCACACCGGGTGGATATCCAGTTCGAGAGAGCGCTCAGATTCCTGGCAATGCACAAAGCAGTTGCAGGATACGGTTTTAAATTTCATATCTCTCCTATACTTGTCGATATTTAAGCTGCTTTATGAATTTTTATCATCTCGTACAACACTCTTTGGCCAGACACGTTGATCTCGAATATCACCTCACACGTGATTGTTTCACTATGAAACCTGTCAATGTTGTCATGGTCCGCACCGCTTACCGACATGCCAACTGATTTTTCCAAAATTCGATAAATCATTTCTGATTCAAAATTAATTTTGGTAAACGGCATTGAGGTAAAACATGAGTTAACCAACATCGGGAAATCGTTTCTGTAAATACCTTTGTGTTTTTAAAATTTATCTTAGTTTGTTGATTTTAGGGGGAGTAAATCCAAAATTTGAAAATTCAAAAACATCGAAAAATTTCAAAAGCGCAGAAACAATAGAAAATCAAAAATGAGTTTCCTGGCGAGAAAAAGAGAAAATGATAGTACATCAGTGGTCTGTTGAAACATCTTTAAAATGAACTTGAAAATGAAAAATATGTTAAGCAGCTCTATATAAGATGTATCGGTAGGCTCACAATCATTTTAAAGTGTGCAGGGCGATATAAATCCTTAATCGACTGAAGACCAGGTGGGAACCGCACATTGGCATATGGTCTTAGTACCGAAATTTCGTTGAGAGATTGCCGAGGTTCTGAGATATTCGGTCTTTATGCTTCTTATCATCTGGGTATCATGGTTGTATCTTTTACCGAAAAATAACGGAGACGAAGTCTAAGATCTTCCATGATACTATTCATACGTGTACATATTGCATTCGACCTCAATAAGTAATCAACAATCACATGTCCAAACAAAATAAGTGATAATATATCACAGATTCTATGCGGGAGTCAAGTTCGTCTCTTTGTTGTACGAAAGTACTGACCTGTTCACGGACTTGCTCCTGTGCCCTCATGCATCGAAAATCAAGTTCCTCATCAATAAGTGATTCTATCACATAGGGCTTGTTTTCAAACAAAATAAGCGAGTTTCTCACATTCTTTTATACGGTCAAACAGATGATAAACGATATACTCACCGGTAAGATGAACTCTCATGCATACCTTGATACGGGAATGTGTCGTGTGTGGATGAACACCGGTCGGTAAGTATAAATCATACCTTAACGTATCCCCTCGCCATGATTACAACTGATAAGTTGAGCTTATGTGGACAACAATACCGATAATTGTTATAGGATGCTTATCTAAATGTTAACTATTTGAAAAAAAAGCGTTGTTTTGACGTGACCGTACACTGATATGATTCTCTTACCCTCGAAACTCGCAAAAAGATTGTATGTAAATATTTGTTTACTGCTTTTAGTTTCTGCATCTTTGTATATATTTATTTATTGCTTTCCGTCTTTACATTTGAAAAATGAAAAATTTCAAAAAGATTTTAGGTGTTTTCTAATATAAACTTTATAAAAGCCAAAAAGATTTTGCTTCTAGTTTATTTTTGATTGACTGATGTTGGATCTCGAGTCTATCCTATCCAAAATCCTGATTGTAAGCCGGAAAACAATTACATATTCATAAACAGTCGAAGTTAACAAGTTTTGAAAGTTAATGACTAAAATTGAATAATTTGTTAAACTTTCGAACTGTTGTCGGTCGGTGTTTGATTGAGATTTGATCTCATATGTGTCGTTTGTTTAATTTGTCTATATTCCAAGCGGTTGTTCTCATTACGTGTTTAGCTTTCTTGCGTGTGCAAATGCTAAAGGCGAGGAAAACATGTTCGATGACAAGCTTTGGAATGAAGACACGATGTGAAGGCACTCAAAAGATAAAAATAATCGAGTTGCTGCTGATCCCTCATCAACACCACAAGGATCTAAAGAATTGACGATCAAAAGATTCACGAGCATGACTCAAATGAGAGTTTATTCCAAGGGGGAGTTTGTTAACACACTTCCTAAATGAAAAGGGAGTTTGTTGATACATTTTCTACTTACGACGCGTGAAGACTTTGAATATCCTCCGACACAAAAGACACAGAAGACGAACCTCAAGAGTAGCGTCCAAGGGGGAGTTTGTTGGTACACTTTATGCGGACGCGACTCGGCTCGGTTCGACTTGGTTTCGACTCGGTTAGGTCCGGCTCAAGCCCGACGTCACGACACTCCTCAGTCGTGCGTCCCAGAGTTCGACACGCGAAGCACGGAGCGTCGTGAACCAAGATAAGGTGACACATCACCATGACATCATCTCTGTGATGTCATGATGATGTCATTGTGTTGAAATTACAAATATTATAACAGAAACTTGTCTTGGGCCGTAATTTTCACTTGGGCCGTGAAGACTTGTTTGTGGACTTTGTCAAATACTTGGGCTTCAACACACTCGACGAAACAGATTTAGTTTTAATATGTATGTCGACGAAACAAGGTGTGTTTCGTCGACTTTAGTGTTTCGTCGTGTCCTTTCCGTTTCGTCATGTCTGTGTCTAGTAAAAATACCCCTCACAGTTTCTGTGTGAAACTGATGAGCGCTGTGAGACTTTGAGAGAGTCTGTAAAACATTGTTTGTATATGTTTGTATCCGTTCTCATCCTTAATCAATAGATATTGAATCTTTGGTTACGCGTGTGTTTTACACTTTGTTTGGTTTGCACCGTCACGGGGATTCCGCACCCGTTACCGTGTTTGTGATAAACAAGGATTCGGTTTTCGTTATCGATCCTCAGATTTCGGGACCTACAACTAAAGTGATTGAAAAAATTCTAGAGGTCACAAAACCTTGTCTGAAATGTTTGGAACCATGCAAACATTGTGAAGAAAAAGATAAAAAGTATAGTGAGCTAGACAAGATGAAAGAAAAATTGTTGTTCGATGTTAAGTACGTGAAAGAATCTTATGATGTGTTGAACAGAATAGTAAACCAGTTGGAAAAGACAAATTCAGAAAGGGAAGATGCTTTGACAATGATGAATGCAACAATGATGTCTAAGCAGAAGGCCATCAATCATTATATTGAAGAGTGTGCAAAGTTGAAGCAGGAATTGGAGACTGAAAATATTGAGAATGAAAGAATCAGACGATTGCTAATGAGTTGCTCAAGTTCTGATTATTTGATTGATAGAATCTATCCGACAGTTGCAGGTTTTGAAGCCTTTCAAGATAAGAAGTCGGAAGATACGGATACTGGTAAGAAACAAAATACAAATTATAAAAGGTGTCCGCCTCTAGTTTGGGAAGGGTATTCACCGAGACATCCAAACTCGGAACAAGTCAAAAAGGCAGTCAATATAAAGTTAAAGTCTGAAACAACTGATGAGTTACCAGACAACATTGATGTCACATTCACATCGTCTGACACTGATCATGAGTCTGAGTTAATAAAGAAAGTGGTCGATCAGGTGTTGGGTAAGGACGAGGAGTCAGAGTCAAAGTCTGAATCTGAGAGTTCGAGTTCATCAGTCAACAGTTCGAAATCATCGGTCAAAAGGGTTTACAATAAAGATTTTCTGATATCAAAAAATAATTTGAATGATGAACCAATCAAAGTGGCATATACTTTGAATGATTCAGACAAATTATATTCTGATGAGGAATTTCCAATTAAAAATGTGAAAATTGAAAATATTAAAACAATTTTTAAATTGATAAAAATAAAGTTTTCAGAATAAAAGATAAAGTAGGATTTTCAAAACCTAAATATACTTCTAGAGTTCAACAACGTTTAAACAAGAAGAAAGGTTTTGGTCCAGAACATCAAAAGAAACCGAATCATAAAAGCAATTTCAAAAAGAAGGGGTTGGGTTTTGATGTTGAAAATAATCAAAATATTAAAGATTTTAAATCAAAAACTGTATTTGTTTCAGGTGCTTCTTCAGAGGAAGAAAAGGAAAAAGCTTTCTGGAAACAATTGAACAAGGAATTTCTTGCTGAAAAACAAAAGTTTGAGAAGAATGTGTTTGGAACCAAAAAGGAAACAAGAACATGCTATAAATGCAAAAATGTTGGTCACATAGCCTGGAACTGTCCAATCGCAACCAACATAAAACATGAAGTTCTTTCTAAACTTAAAGAAAAAATTGTTGATGAAAATGAACCACCAACGGACAAATTCAAAGTGTTTAAAAATTCAACATATGAAGTTGGTGAGTGTTCTAAAAGGTTTTACAAAAGAAGAGTGAATCTTAACAACCAAACATGGGTTGTTAAGAAATCCGATGTTAAATCTGGTGATGAATTTGTTTCTTCGGAAGCAAAGAAGCCACTTTCTAGCGATGAATCTGACTCGTCAAAGTCAGAGGAGCCACTAGTTGAACTAAAAGGAGAAAATTCAGTTCCGCCAATGGATGACGCAAACTTTCCACCATTGCGGACTGAAAATTTTAAACAAAAAGTTGGAAAAGTAGAGATTTCGAATCAATTCTATTCTGAAAAGAAAGAACTTGATGTTGAAAAAGCGTTTAATGGCAAAGTGAAACATATTTTTGGAAAAATGATCGATGGTAGGGAAAAAGGGGTAAAAGAATTTTATGAATCAAATAGGAGAACTTACCCACCGAGTGAAAATAACTCGGATGCACCCAAAGCTGGCCAGACTTGGGTGTCTGTATTCTTTGCTTAAAAATCCTGAGTTGCCGGAGCTCCCAAGTTGGTAATCGTGGAGCAAGAATCGGCATCATTCTTGAAAAATGTTTTTGTGAAAAACCTACAAGTAGTTAATCAAGGTCATTAAATTGAACTTGATTTAACTTTCATACAAGTGGTTAAAGAAAAGGAAAAGTGAACTTACAAGTGGTAATTTCAAAGTGATGAATGCATCCCTATGTTTGTGAAATGACAAACAAACTAATTTTCTGAAAAAACCATTTTGATTAAAACAAACTTAAGTGTTTTGAAATATTTATGGGAAAATAGTTTGTTGTCAGGGGGAGTTCTGATTGTTTAAGCAAAGTGAATGGAGAATTGAAGCAATTCACATCAGTTTGTCATTTTATTTGTACAGTTTATTGCTTTTACTTTCAATTTTTCCCGGAAAATCAAAAATTGAAACATAATTTTGATTTTAGAGGGAGTAAAAAATTAAAATTTTGAAAATTTGAAAAATCCATAAACATGATAAATTCTAGAGTAAATTGCCATTTTAGTCCCTGAGTTTTGACCAAAATTGCCACTTTAGTCCAAATAGTTTTTTTCTTGCCATTTTAGTCCAAATAGTTTTGTTTTCTTGCCATTTTAGTCCAAATAGTTTTGTTTTCTGCCATTTTAGTCCCTGGTAGGTGGTGATGGTGGTGGGGTGGGTGGGTGGGTGGTGACGGTGCAGGCAGGTGGTGGCGATGATAGAAGGTTAGTCCCTGCACCGTCACCACCCACCCACCCACCCCACCACCATCACCACCCACCATTTCCACCACCACCGGGCACTTTTACGCCACCCACGTCATTAACCAACATCACCGTCATCATCGTAAAACCAACAACCACCGCCATCATCTTCACTGTAAACTGGCACAACACCATCCCCATACCATCGCACCTGCAAAAAAAGAAAGAAAAATGTGGTTCGACCAAAATTCACCTAAGTTAAATAAATTTTTTTTAATGGAGTTAGTGGGTTGGATGAAAATGGCAACAAATGACAAAACTCAGGGACTAAAATGGCAGAAAACAAAACTATTTGGACTAAAATGGCAAGAAAACAAAACTATTTGGACTAAAATGGCAAGAAAAAAACTATTTGGACTAAAGTGGCAATTTTGGTCAAAACTCAGGGACTAAAATGGCAATTTACTCTAAATTCTAAAAAGCCAAAAACATCGAAAAATAAAAAATGAGTTTTGTTGTGAAAAAGAGGAAATGATAGTACATCAGTAGACAATCACAGTACGCTAAAGAATTGGAAAGTTAAAATGTGATAAACGGTCTCACTGATGATATACCAGTAGGTTTTAACACGCTTAGTAGATTGTTTTCGAGATATAAACCTAAATATCAAATACTTACTTATATCGTGGGGAACATCTCTCGGATATATAGGTAACCCCTGAAATCTTGTTTGAAGGGCTTTCTATTTCTGAGATACTAGGTCTTTGTGCGTGATGATATCTGGGGTATTATACCAGGACTTCTGATTTTGCAGGAGCAATAGCCTATTCCTCGTATAATACTCTGCACTGCTTTAATCATAAAGCCCACCCTCAGCATAAAAAATGATAAAACATTGAAAAATGCTAATCATGTGCTGTTGAAGAAATGATTTTCTAAAGGGAACCCACCTAAAGTCGAGCCATCATCTCTCTGATTTTGTGGAAGCAATAGCCTGAGCTCTCATGGCCTCGCATTCACCCCTTACATATATCATTAGTGTACATTCACTTGTAAGACTGGATATAGGAGTCTGGATATGGGAGTATATTCTGAGGTGGGACACGCGAATAAGTTAAGTGCTTAAAACACTAAATCTCGTATCTCGAAACAGTTGAACTTTGTGTGAAAATTTAAGTGGATCAATATACTGACAATCTAAGTGAATCGTTTAGATCTTAAAGTGTTTAAAGCTCAACGGTGCTAGTGATTTGTCATAAACTGATATGATCCTCTTATACAAACTCACAAAAAGATGTTTGTATATAGTTTATTTCCTAAAATCCAAAAAGAGTGTGTTTTAGCATAAAATTTTGAAAATTCAAAAAGATTTTATTTAATCTTATTTTCAACAACTGATGGTTGGAAAGCTGATTTTCAAAATTCCAAGTGCTGAACATGATGAACGACAACAGGGTTGGGAGAGTTTGTTTGAAATGAGAAAGGATTTTGAAATGATTAAATGGTTCATTAATTTGATACCAAATTTGAATGTTTCGAATACAAGTGGTTAAGCAGAGATTAACATTGTTATACATAAGGTTTTTATGTTTTAGGCAGAGTTTGAGCTAGGATACGATCCCGGAACAACTTAAGGGGGAGTTTGTTAGCAAAGGGGAGTCTAATCAAGAGAGATTGATAGATAGAGATTGATGAGGATGCTTACAGAGAAAGATACTTTGGAGAGTGCGAGAAGACTGATCAAGGCTGAAGACTTGACACACTGAAGACTCGTCAACATCCAAGGGGGAGTTTGTTGGTGCATATGTCTGTCGACTTCGTCTTGTATCGAGTCTTGTAACTAGATTGATAGACCAGGACACAAAGTACGAGAAAAATGGGAAACATGCATGAACCAGCCACCTCACACGAACTGACCAGTTCGTGCGAACTGGCCAGGTCGTGCGAAGTGGACCAGCTCATATGGACAGTTTCATGCGACCTGGGTTTCCTATATATAGTGAGTCTTGGGATTTCATTTGTAACTTCTGATTCCGGTAGCGAAGCTCTGCCGAAGTGTCGCCAAGCTTGTAAAACGTTGTGAAATCAATACAAACGACATTTAAAGTGATTCTAAGTGTAAATCAAGCTGCTACAACATTAATACCTCTGATTCCGCCTTTCGTATTGATCGAGAACTCTTCTGATCGTCTCGTTTTGATCGATTCAACGATCCTACAAATTCCCTTTCAACTTGGGGATGATGTGGTACCCGAGGAAAATCCACAATCATTTTAACTCGTCTTTCACTCTCCTGTGTCTACTTATCAAATTTCGGGACGAAATTTCTTTCAACTTGGGGATGATGCGACAACCCGTGATTTTAAGGTAGAAACCTATTTGTTTCATCTCTTTTAAATCAAATCATACGCTTTTACTATTTGATGAATTAATTATATTTTGTCCATATCGTGTTGAACCAACTTGAATCGTTTGAACCAAAGTACATGTCTCGCTTGTCGATCCAACCCATTCGCGTAACTCGAAATTCATGAGGTCCGAACCATGGCCTAGACCTTGCATTTAAGTTAGTTGTGAAAATAATAATAATAATAACAATAATTATAGTACAATGATCAAAACCAATCACACCCTCTTGCACTTTAATTGGCTACGGCCAACTCCCAGTAAATCCCAAAATGCCCCAATAGTTCACTTATTATTATTTTTATTTTTTTATGATTATGTATATTATGCTCCACACCCAAATTAAACCATCTTAAACCTGATTTTCTTTTGTGGCCCAAGTCTAAACAACCTAAACTAATGAGGTTCAGCCCACATGTACTACCCTAACTGCCCCCACTAGTTTTTTGATGTGTACGTAATTTATGCACGTTCATTATCATTCCACAACTCCCTAAACCCTAATTTCTATTGGCTGCAATTTCTTCCCTACTCCATTGCTGATGTTAACAAAGGTCCAAGAGGACTCCAAGTTTCAGCCCCAAGATCATATCTAATCCCCATAGTCGCTAGGTAACGTCTCTAGATTCCATTGTTTATAAACTCAAGATGTAATATGTATGCTTTTCTGCTGTTTAATCAGGCTAATGTGGCTATGTTTGTGTATATCTGTGATGATCTTGATGTTGAAAATGTTAACTTGTAGTGTAGGATGCATGAGAGCCATTTATGGCGTTTGGTTTTATTGTTAGTTCCTTTGAGTTCATGCAAGATCGAATGCGTTATACTTTGTTTATAATCTGTGTTTTTCGGTTGTGTTAATTAATTTGATGTTTATGATAAATCAGATATAACGAACTTATAACCTGCTGTGAATGTTTGATTATGTTCCTATAATTGCTAAAACATGTCAAGTAAACTCGAAAACTCGTTTTATGTCGCCAAGAGCTGAAACTAGGAATCTGCCGAACGAATTCAGCCAACTTCAGTTGGCTGTAACCAGGTCAAAATTGAACGAAAATCCATGTTTCTTGATTCTATAATGTAGTTCTAGGAAATATCTTTCAAACCTCACTGAAATTGCATTTTTTCGACGCCGTTTTATATTATAATTGAATTATTTCGTAACAAAGGTCCAGGCTGCGTTTTCTGTCAAAATTTGCAGCCCATTACGAATGTTATAACTCAATATAGGAATTGAGTTATGATCTAAAATTTTTACTGTAAATACTTCCAGGTGATTCCAAAAATCTACAACAGGAATTTCGTCAATCGAATAAACGAGCAATTTTAAATAAATTTTTCCGTAAACTGTAGTCAGAAGTGACGAATCTGATTGCAGCTTAGTAAATGAATTTTTATAAATTTTGGGTAAAGAGCTAGACCCTGATATTTTAACCCAAGGGTTAACCCTCTGAGATGTGCATTACATAAAAAATCATAATTTTTTAAGGCTTGTAAACAGGTTAAACGGGTCACCCAAAACATCTTATTTTCAGTGATTTTGTATGTAGTAAAGCATGAACGCTTAGGAACCAACTTGCTACTTGTAGTACCCATGTTAGTTTGGTAATCGTATAAATTGCACAAGTAACATCGTAGAAAAGTTATGAACACGGTTATGGAACCATATGTTTAGACGTGCCATGTGACTTCTTATTTATGTGCCAGTTGCTAGACATGTGTAGGATTTTCGTGCAATGTGTAAACAAAACCTAATAACCCATGGTAACTATTATAGGGCGTGGTCGATCGCTCTAGGTTTCGGACACCTAAATCTAATCTGCCGAGCAATAAAAAGGTGAGTTCACTGGTAAATATTCCGGGGATGAATATTGGGGATGAATATTGGGTTAATTGGGTTTAACTGGATGTGTTAAACTGGGAAATTGGATAATACACTCATTTTCTCTCACTTAAGTCCCATCTACTACCGAATCAGTTGCTTAGGAGGCAACGGGGTTATTAGTTGATAGCGTGATTAGGTTTGTGTAACGCCCGACTTAATAAATAAAGATTTTAATAATAAAATACACATTTTAATGCTAAAATGTGACTTTACAAAAACTTTTCATACTAACATTCCCACATGTTTACAACATTTCAAAAATATACAACTTAATGTAATTGAATTCGTCGTTTAAAAGATACGACGAAACGCCGCGTGGAAGCTTGTATTTTATCGTGTTCGGTTCCTTATCGAGCTTGATCTTCATCCGGGCACTCTTGGCGATCACCTATGATCAAAACCAACTTAAAAGTTAGTTTTCATAGTTAAATAATAAGTTTAAACAAGTTCCATGTGTCAAACAAGCAAAAAAAATAAAGTTTTCCCGGAAGGGGGGGCGTCGCGTGACGCCTAGCCCCCTTGTTCACAGAATGTTGTTTCAGCTGTTGCTGTACATACCCAGCTCAACCCGATTTCACGGAAATGACCATAACTTCTTCGTTATTGATCCGTTTTACGCGATTCTTTTTCCTACGCGACCGTAATTTAATTCTCCATCCTATGGAGTTAAAATCCGACATCCGGATTAACAAAAATTTCAGACTTTTAAGTCTTCGACTTACTACCCTTTTTACCAAATATTGACCCGTTCATGATTTTATCACACCAACATGTTCATTTGATCTTTAAACTCATGAAATTCATTATTTCAATATCTCCTATCATATTAATCTCAAATGCTTGTTTTGACCCGTTAAGGGTATTTACGCATTTTAGTCTAGAACTTGTGCTTTTCTTTTGATGCTACAAATATTCCACCACAACTATTTTGTGGCGGATTTAACATAATGAACCCCTTTTTTTTCCAATTTTACCCATCGGTTGATCATTTTAAGCAAATGACCATTTTTGAGCATTTGACCCACGAATAAAAATTCCTAAGACTTTTATTCATATTTAATGATTCCAAAATCTTAATGACGGTTCCTAATCAACCCTTATGGGTCGTTTTCCCGATATACCCTTCAAGGGTGTTTTGGTCAACTTTAGTCCTTCACTTTACGACGAAGGACTTTCGCTGAATATTTGACCGAAAATTTGTATGTTTAACTAAAAGCTTATTTATACGTACCTGGCTCGGGTCAAGGTATTGACCCGTTTACATAACGTTTTGCTTTAAATCTTTCTAGTTAAAGCAACACACGTTTATGTTGTTTCCTGTCGTTACAACACTCAACAAGCAATTGTCAAATGAAGTTGTCAAATGGTGTTAACAACACCATTTGACCCATTTAGCCTAATTGACCATTTATTCGTATGAGATGGTATTTAGTTACCATTTCATCCCTTTAAACCTACCCCGGTTTTCCTTTTAACTCGTTTTACATAAAAGCATTTTTATTTGTTCGCCATTACATGACTAATTTACCTTTTTGCCCCTTTTTCCATAATTCATGATTTCCTACCTTTTTATTCATTCCGGCTTGCATTGTATCATACCGGATCATCGTATTTCGATTACTTAAGATTATTCACGATCAATTTTCGCTAGTAAGTGTATAGTAATTAAAAAGGGGGTGTAAGTTTTACTTACCTTGTATCCAAGTTACGCCTTTTCTTCTTTCTTGTTTCGTTTGACCCGCTTCACCCCAAGCCTCCATCTAGCTTGTCCTGAGTCAAACTATCGTCAACATTTATATGGTGGTTAAATTAGTCATCAAAATCACGACCATTCCACCTCACTTATTTTCTATGTCGAAGCTTCTATTCGACTTCATGATTAATTAACTTAGTTTATCAAAGTTAACTATTTTCAATCACATGGTTTACAACATTAAATCTAAATCAACGTGATGTTTAGAACCCTTATCACTTCATATTACGCATAATTACCATATCATTCAAATACGCGTTTTCATTTTAAATTTCAACACTTTTGTTCTCATTTAGGCATTTTAACAAACACCTAATGTGCATAATTTTACATATTTACTAACTAGTTCATAACTAGTTATCTTTACCAAGATTTACATCAACACATGCAAACCTCCAAGTCTAGTGTTCATGAACTACATCTAGAACTTATATCATAACCTCAATATTCATCAATCTTACATTCTAATCTGAGTGTTCATCATATTAACATAAAACCCACTTAGCACATAATAGGGTAATTACCAAATCCCTAGTTTTGACAACAATTCATCAAATTTTCTACTAGGGTTTGTTTCTAAACCAAGATATAATCACAATAACACTCATAGATTCAACATTCATTCCAGAATTTTGATTATGATTGTTCATCATAATCTCAAAATATCACTAAATCATAAAATTCAACATACCTTGTAATCCCCACGACTAGGTGATCACGAATTTGTAATCATGCAGACGATTTGGGTTTGATTTGAGCTTCAATTTGAGAGATTTGTTGCATTTAGGGCTAGAGCTCCATGGGAGCTTTCTCCTGGCCATCCCCACGCACGCACACACACACTTTTAGTGTGTGTTGTGTTATTTTTTTTTTTATTAAAACCATTTTCAAGATATCTTATTTTGGTCCCTCATATTTGGTTAGTTATTAAGTAGGCCACAATCTAACTATTTCTAACACTACTCCCACTTATTAACTAGGTTAAATATTCCTATTTAACTTAGTGGGTTCGGGGAAATTATGACTCAGTTTATTTTAAGTCCCGTTAATTCAAGCTTCTTATAAACTTGATTTCCTTAAAAACATTTATTCACCTTTTATTGAATATTAGGTTTATTTATTTTAAATCCTAATATTTACCGGGTTACCTTTACCGCTAACGGTATTTTACCCGTTTTCGGGGTGTTACAGTTTGGCACCCTCACACCGTACCGGGGAGGACGGGCGTGAACTAATTACCTTAACCACTTGACCAATTTTTGATAGAGCATTGGGGAATGGCAAACAAACTGACGCCATCTTGCGGTATCGAGTTATTATCAACATGCTTAAACTTATATTCGGTAACTAAACGTTTTTGATAAACTTTGAACTCGGCAGCATTATGCTGATACACTTGTCTGCATGCTTGCAGGTCGTTAGATTCTTGGACATGAAACTTGCTATCTGGGATTGCTGGAGTGGTCATGGGTCGAGCCTCTTGGAAACGCGTGACAAGTTTATTTGGTTTGCGTACATTTGGTTTTGAAACATTTGAACCGTGATTTATTTTATGCTTACGCTGAACGTATTGGTTTTAAGTTATTTTTGAAATTACAATATCGTAATAAATGGAAACTTTTATTTAATATCTTGTTATAGTTCAATGTGATTGGTGGCTGGATCATGGTACGTCACACGTCCCGCGGAGTTTCCGCATGTGTTATTTTTGGGGGTGTGACACTATAGATAAGAAGCAGCTCCAAAGAGATAAAGAGAAAGAAATGAATGGTGCACTTGAAATGGTCACCAAAATCACCTATGTATACTAAGATTGGAAGTTCCCTGGTGTTGATTAGTGTTTCAACAGGTGTAGGAAGGTGGTTCAGGGTGGGGCAAACCGGAGCTAGGTGGCAGAAGGAGCAAGGAACAACTGACAGCTTACATTCAGCTATCAGCGATGTCCTTGTGGACCGTAAGCATATAGCCTTACGGTCCGTAAGGACCCTTAGCGCGCAGTTCATTTGAAACTCCCCTGCGAACCATGAGGGATATCCCTTGCAGTCTGTAAGGGACCACCATAAGCTAAATTCTTGTCATTTTTTGATACATGTCCCTCATCTTTGATCTATATACCATTTTTATAAATTGTGTCCATCTCGTTCAACAAATCTGGAATATTTGGAGAGTTTCCGGACACGTGTTGGTTCATAATTCGATAAAAAATTCTAAGGTGTTACAACCTACCAAAATACCTTTGAACAACCATAAACTTCGCGACCATCACCACCTGTTCACCAACCATCACCAACCACGACAATTACCACCAACCATCACACCACCAGCCAGCCCTCACGAACCACTGTCGTACTCCACCACCAACAACAACATCTTCCCCAACCTAAACCCCCAACCACTTACATGTTTAGTCAAACCTACTTCTAAACCCAAACTGACAAAAACCACCATCTTAGAACCTAAACCCTAGCCGCAGCCTAAAGCCCGATTACCACAACCTTCACCTAATCTTTCAGACACAACCTTCAATGCCAACAACCACATATGGAATCTAATGTCACCATCTGTTTTTTTTTTCTCATGGCTTCAACCCCCAAATTTTGATAACCCCCAAATTAGTTAGGTTCCGGTTAACAAGACCCACTCTGGTAGCAGAGCAGGTGCGGTTTTTCATGGCTTCATAGGCCTGAGATCAAAGTAGTGGTGGTTCTAATGACTGGGTATTGTGGTGGTTCTAACGACGAAATTACCATGGTGGTGGTTGTTTGCCGGGTGGTGACCGGAATCAATGAAGAAGATGTTTGGTTTAGAGAAAGAGATGGTAAAGGTGAATGATATGGTAGTTGTTACAGTAAGTAGGGAGAGATAGGGATGATGAAGTGAATAATAAATTTTATGTTTTATATTTATTATCAATAAAAACTTGATTTTAGAGTTAATAACAAATTATTTAATACTTATATGTAAAATTACCGAAATGCCCCTACTCTTAACTGGACCTTTTAACTGAGTTAGAGTCAATAAGCAAACTGGCGATAAAGTGGCAACCACAGGGATAAAAAATATCACGTTTTAAACTATTGGGGCAAAACCATTAAAAAGACCAAATCACATGGACTAAACGGAAGTTAACTCTTTTCAGAATTTTCCCTACCATCCATGGCTACGTAGACTTATTTTTTAGCATTGACCATTGGCAGGTCGTTGAAATTTTGAAATTCCTCCGTAGAATTTTTGGTTTTTGTTTTTTAATGGCACACGAGATTGTCTTGAAAATATCTGCGTAGATAAAGGGTGATGACAGTATGAAACTGTAAGGATCAATATTTGGCATATTATATTTATATGGCAAAACACATTGATTATTGCATTCAACTTGCTTGATGCTATGCACTGAATTCCATAGTCAAAGTTTGCTTGCTGGTTAATTGGTTTTAGGAATTACAAAACCTCCTACTGTTAAATTACATAAGTTTAGGTGTCTAGGATGTTCGAACCAAGTTCGAGACTCCTCTTCATTAACACGCTGATCCTGTCTACGCTTCTTTTCTTTCAAATAACTGATATTCAAGCACAAGTCGGACATCTTCCTCCAAGTGAAGGCAAGTAAACCATGTTCGATGTTTCGTTTTTAGAATTCTAAGTAATATTATCCCTGATTACTGTGTGAATTTAATAAAAACTCACAGCTGTATTGAATTATGATTTCTTCTAAACTTCTTCAAAAAGTTTTTGTTGTTATCTTGCAGTGGATGCCCTTCACGAAATAGCTAAGCAACTGGGAAAAGAGGACTGGAATTTTAGCCTTAACCCATGTGATGGAAATGCCAACTGGAGAACACCTACTTTAAATTCTCAGATGTTCAACAACGTTGTTAACTGTACTTGCTCCCCTGATGATGCTTGTCACGTTGTTAACATGTATGTTTTATATCAATTAGGTCTTTCATTTTTTCATTTACTATATGTATAAGGTGAGGTTTATTACTATACAATAAATTATTGTCACACAAAAAGAATTAACCCAAATCATTTATTTTCTATTATTAATGATTCATATATTTTGAAATTTGTACTTCTGTTATGTACATATATAAACCATTAAACTAGCTAGCAATGCATTTGGAGGTTTTTAAGCCCAATATATAGAAACGAGTGTTAAATTGGTATGGCCATTTGATTATGAAACTCAAGTCTATCTGAAATTACCTAAAAATTTATATGGGTAAATTCATAAATTAGAATTTGTAACATAATATGTTTAAGGGAAATTATATCCGTAACATAATATTTCTAATGGAAGTTATATTCGTAAATGCTTAAGCTACAAATTTAACTTTTCCCTTTGAACAGATCTTTGAAGGGGCAGGATCTGGCTGGTGTTCTCCCACCATCGCTGGCAAAATTACCATATATTAAGTGGATGTAAGACTTTGTGTTACATTTGTAGCATAATTTGAGTCGGAAATATTTGTTCCAAGTACATTGCTAAGTCATGCCATAACCAAAGATCATATCGGTTACTTCTTGCAGTGATTTATCTTATAATTACCTAACTGGCACCATACCTAATGAGTGGGCATCAACTAAGCTGGTATTCGTGTAAGCTACTTCAGCCTCTCTTTTTGTACGTCCAATTTGAATATAATTATTTGAATCTTTGATTGTTAATGAGTGAAAGTAATCGTATTTCAGATCTGCCTCGGCTAATCGTTTGTCAGGAAGGATTCCTGGAGTTATAGGAAATCTAACTACACTTGAATACCTGTTCTCTCTCTCTTTCATATGTTAAATACTAAAGGAAAATCATAAAAATATACAAGTTGACCCAAAAGATTAACAAAATAGGCAATGATTTTTTACATTTGTTAAACTAAGCAAACCAAAACAACCAATCCGAGAAGGACAAATAAAAAAGACGACAAATACATAGCCATGTAGAAGTCAATGCTTGTTTTGTTAATTCTGGTGGTCAACATGCCTATTTTGCCATTTTCCCTTGATAATATTACGTACTTTATGTTGGTTTTTAATTTTAATGGATAAATGAATACCAGGACTCTAGAGAACAACATGTTCTCAGGAAAACTTCCTGTTGAGATTGGGAAACTAAAAAATTTGAAGCTTCTGTAAGGCCTTCTTTGTTTTCTTATATATATTTCTTGCTTTTATATAGCTTTTATATATAGTAATGAACTAACTATCGATATGTGTTTATCATAATGGCTTATTCTCAAATCATAGGATCCTGACTGCTAATAATCTTACTGGTGAATTGCCAATGGAACTTACTAGTCTGACCAACTTGACAGAACTGTATGCAGACTACACCCATCCAAGCTAACATGCTAATGGTCACATTGTTCTTTAATTGTTATCCCTACTTTTCACCTTTGTGCAGCCGCCTGGATAGCAACTACTTCAGTGGGCGAATCCCAAACCTTGGAACCTTAACACAACTTCAGAAATTGTAAGTTTTAGTTTATGTATAGCAAAGCTCCGATTTCCCCAGTAAAATATAAAGTTATTCATGTGTTCTTCATATGCTCTTAATACACCACCACCAAAACACAAACAATATTGCCCAGATTCGAGATTTGCTATTGATGGACAATGATAACAACAAGAATACAAATAGCAAAAACTTTGATTCAATGATAATTGTTGTGATTACAAAATTTGGACTTTAAAACCTATATATAAATCTCAATTCCTTCTTGATACGTCGCATGTAGTGTTGCGACTTGTTGGTGGTGTTGATTCATAATCAGTATTAGATCAACACATCAATTTGAGTTCATACACCCCTAGACTTTGTACATACATTAAATACATGATAAACATAGTTTTAACTATCTATACTAACACCCTTAAACTTTGAGATGAGTAGGATTAGTGTCTTCATAACCCCCTCAATCACGACCATCTTAGTGTTGTTTTAGGTCTTAAACTCTGAGTAATTCCATCATAGTGATGTACTTGATCCATGCGGTGTCTTTGCTAGAATATTTGCCCTTTGTAGTTCACCACTGATTTGTTGCACATTGATGTGTTCATTCTATATACACTCCTTGATGAAGTGATAGTGTGTGTCCGTGTGCTTGCTCCTCGACATGCAGTAGAGGGTATATAAAAAGTGATATATTTTAGGCGATTTATATATTGCTTCAATTTTTAATATTTAGAAAACACAATAAAATACTATTACTCTATACTTCAATTTGGGCAAGTGCACCTATCGTACGCATAATATAGTGATGGATAGATACCAAGGTTGTCCAAAGATACAACAACTTTTAGTACAGAGTTATTATCAACATCTAGCCAATCCAAAATTGAAGGTTGTTTTCTGTTTCTTTTTATAAAAGAAAACCTAAAAATAATTAAAACAAAGTTTGTAATCAAAATAATAAGAAAATGGGTGTTTAAGATATTATTTTGACTCAAGACAAACCAAACAAATATCATAAGTTTGACAAATGATCGAACCTCAACTGCTTAATCGAAACAAGCAAGCATCAAGAGGTCTTTTATTTGGGTTACAAATTAGGCTTGGGGTGATGTGTGGATTTTTTGGTAACAGTGACTAAAAGTTAGCAAAAATATTGGTCTTGTAAGAGTCTTTGTCTTATCGTCACTTTTATGAGTAACTTTACAAGGGTAAAAGTCAACCTACAACTTTTAACAGTAACTTTACAAAGGCAAAACCTGTCAAAATTCGTTAAAAAGCACACCACCTGTAAAAGGGTATCAAGATAAAGGAAAAAACTTGTAATTTTTCCTAATAGAAATTTTGATTTGTTTCTATTTGTTATATCTAAAAGTTTCCTTTCATATTTACAAATCAAAAAAGTTTTTAGGTATCTAGCATTTGAAATGCGTTTGCAATGTGAGTTTCTATACACAGATTATTATTTTGTTGCAAAAATAAGTTCTATATTTGAACAAAATTTGAAAACACTCGGTGTAAGAAAGCGGTTTCAAGAGAGTTTTGTGAACGGCTCGGTTTATAGATGTGCAAAAGATTCAAGTTTTTATTTTAACCCATGTTTTCCTCCCCATTCTTAAAATTCACATTTTCCCCAATGTGATTAACTAATTCTATATTTATTGTAGGATGATGAGAATAAAAATTGTATGGAGGAAAAACAACAAATACTCCCTTTTTGGATTAGAAGAAATCCCGGGAGACGGGTGTCCACAAGTTGCCTCAAATCTCGCCACCTTAACTATCATTATTAGTCCTTTCAAAAACCCCATTTTTCATTAAATCAAATTAACACATGCAAACTAGAAAAAAAAAAAAAAAAAGACAAGATATAATATAAAAAGATCTTAAACATAAGATCTAAAGAAAAACACTAAACATCCAAGAGTTATGTCCGGCTCGGTTTATAGATGTGCAAAAGATTCAAGTTTTTATTTTAACCCATGTTTTCCTCCCCATTCTTAAAATTCACATTTTCCCCAATGTGATTAACTAATTCTATATTTATTGTAGGATGATGAGAATAAAAATTGTATGGAGGAAAAACAACAAATACTCCCTTTTTGGATTAGAAGAAATCCCGGGAGACGGGTGTCCACAAGTTGCCTCAAATCTCGCCACCTTAACTATCATTATTAGTCCTTTCAAAAACCCCATTATTCATTAAATCAAATTAACACATGCAAACTAGAAACAAAAAAAAAAAAGACAAGATATAATATAAAAAGATCTTAAACATAAGATCTAAAGAAAAACTCTAAACATCCAAGAGTTATGTCCCATAAGCAAGAAATTCACCACCACAACCACCTACACGCCTTTTTAAGTCGCCAACATCTCATATGGAAGGCGTAGTTACGAGTCTCTCGGCTCAACTTCTTCCCCAAGGTTCATCACAAGAGTCAGCTCGGGCTCCACTTCGGCTTCTACCACAACTTCGTTTGCGACTTCATCTTCTTGAGGAGGTGGAGGTGGGGGAACAAGTGGGTCCTCAAATGAGAATCGAGAATGGTGGCAAGTCAACATCCCACCCAGGGGCGGACCCAATGCTTTAGTAGCCGTAGCACGGGCTACGGCTCAAGTGCGTATTCGTAGTATATTTTTATTTATTTTTTTCCGGTTTTATATCAAGGATACCCTAAAAATAGTACAAGGATACCCCTAACCAACCCAAAAATAATACAAGGATACCCCTAAACAACCCAAATTGGGTTCATCAGAATTTCATTCTATCTTTGCCGGAGTTGCAGAGTAGGCGAGTGATGTGAGGTGAGGAAGATAATTGGTAAGATGGTAAATATATTAGTAAGTGAGGGGCATTTTTTGTAATTAGCCATGCCCAATAAAAGAGAAATGCTAGTATAGTCAATGACCTACTGACATTTCTTGTCAATTTAATGATAGTTTAAATGGTTTTTCATTTACTAAAGTTATTACTTATTATTTATTTTTAGTTGTTAGTTTAATTAATTTAGCTTACAAAATACAACCAGCTTTTATTTAATTTAATTTAAATTAGTAGGCTTACATAAATAATTAATTATATATAATTTTATTTAATTTAGTAGGCTTACATAAATAATTAGCTATATATAATTTAATAATAGTTTAAATAGCTCTTTTATTTACTAACGTTTTTACTTATTATTTATTTTTAGTTGTGAGTTTAATTAATTTAGTTTAAAAACTATAACTAGTTTTTATTTTATTTATTCTTTTATTTTATTTAGTAGACATAGATAAATAGTTAACTATACACACATATATAGTAGACTTACATAAATAGTTAACTATACGCGCATATATATATATTTATATTTATTGATCCTCCGGTTAAAAATTTCTGATTCTGGCACTGTTAATAATATGATTGAAATCGTGGCCCAATTAGTTAGGTATTTGTTTTATTTTATTTATTTATTTATTGTCGTTTTTTTTATATTGTATGATTGCACGGTAAAATTTTTTTTTTGGGATACCCCTGATTTAATGGGCTAGTTCCGCCACTGATCCCACCCGATTGTATCACTTGGTTGTATCCATCTGGGAAAATCATCTCCTCCTCCATAGGCATAAACATGATGTTAAGCCATGATCTGGGTAACCAGAAGTTCCTCAACCTCGGCCACCTCTTCCATGAACTCCTTAAGCTTGATAACAAGCCTACAAAGAGTGCCTTCGATCAAAGAGTCCGTTAAGCTTGCAACATTTGTAGCCATGTCAACTATTTTTCCATTGCTAGCCATGTTTCGAAAACAAGAATGGTCATGCCTAGGAGACCTGAGGTGTGTCTCACACCTGCAACAACTACTATTTTGCCCTTCTTCTTCACCTAGGATTCAAATTTGGTGTGGATTTGGATGTTTTGTACCACTTTTAACCGTTAAATACAAGAGTTTAACCTAATATTTCAACTTTTGATTGGATAAAACTAAAAACATTGTAGTCTCTAGGTGTTTTGATGAAGAAGAAGCAGGTGTTTTTCCCAAAGAAGAAGCTAGATGGATAGGGACAATGAATGAGTTTGAAGGTGATTACTTGATTTGTATAGGTAAAAAACACCTTGAAATTCAGGGAAAAAAGAATGTGTATTTGGAATGGGTGAATAAAAAATGTATATAAGCATGTTGTCTTACAAAATCCTGTAAGCGAGGCATGACCCCTGCCTTCTAGACACGACCCGTGTCTTCTAGGTGGTGGGAAGAATGGTCAAAGAGTCGGCTCGGGCTCCAATTTGGTTTCCACCATGGCTTTGGTTTTGGATTCTTCTTGAGGATGTGGAGGTTGTGGAACAAGCAGGTCCTCAACTGAGAGTGGTGACAAGTGAACATCCCACCTAGTTGTATCATTGGGTTGTTCCAACCCTTGGATGACGAGTCCATCCAGGAAATCATCTCCTCCTCCATAGGCCTAACCATTTTGTTAAGCATTGACCTGAATAACGAGAAGTTCCTTAACCTCGGTCATCTCTTCCATGGCCTCTTTAAGCTTGATAACAAGACTACAAAGAGTCCTTTCAATCGAAGAGTGGACATGCAGGGTTGCAACATTTAGAGTCGCTTCAACTAATTTTCCATTGTTAGCTATGCTTCGAAAAGAAGAAAAATGCACATTAAACAAATAAAAAAGAAAGTTGTTGCCTGCTAAGGTCAAGGCATGGCCCATGCCTGGGAGGTCCGGGCGTGTCTCACACCTGCAACAACTGTTGTTTTGCCCTTCTTATTCACCTAGAACTCCAATATGTTGTGGATTTGGAAGTTTTGGGCCACTTTAAATGTTAAGTGCGAGAGTTTAACCAAATATTTAAACTTTGTTTGGATTAACTCAGAAAGTTGCTTAAAACTTGGAGTCTCAAGATGTTTTGTTGAAAAAGAAGTGGGTATTCTTCCCAAAGAAGAAGCTAGATGGATAGGGACAAAGAATGAGTTTGAAGGCGATTACATAGTTTGGTATTGGTGAGAAAACACCTTGAAATTCAGGGAAGAGAGAATGTGTGTTTGGAATGGGTGAAGACAACATGCATGTAAGCATATTGTCTTAAAGTAGCCTTTCAGCGAGGCACGACCCATGCCTTCCAGACACAACCCGTGCCTGGTAGGTGGGCGGGAAGAATGGTCAAAGATGGCTGGCACGGGGCGTGTCTGGGAGACACGACCCGTGGTTGAATTTTTTATTCAAAGAGGATGTCTTCCCCTTTCTCATCTAGGAATCCCTCATGTCTCTTGAGACGGTGCCCATTGACTTCGAAAGCATCACCAATAGAGGGTTTATGTCGACTGAACCATATTGGTTTATTTTGTTCACCTTGTATATGGTCCTGTCCACCTAGACTTAAGTTTTCCTGGGAAGAGATGTAGCCTAGGGTTGTATAGAAGGACTAAGTCTCCTTCTTGGAAGTCTTTTGATACTTTCAAATTTTCATAATGCATATTTTGGATCTTTCCTTATATATTGGAGTTATCATAGGCCTGGTTTCTTGTTTAGATGGGAAATCTGATTTATTCCGTCTTCATTTAAGTCTAGGTTGGTATTTTTGAGGGCTCAGTAGGCTCTGTGCTCAAGCTACACTATACTAGGATATGACATGTTTTTCCATATACTAGGAGAAAGGGTGTGGAACTAATGGTGGGTCTTGTAAGCGATTCTAAATGCCCAAAGAGCATCATCTAGCTTATCTAGCCACTCTTTCCGATTTTGCCCCACTATTTTTTCAATAATTTGCTTTATCGCCCGGTTAGTCACTTCAGCTTGACCATTTGTTTGGGGGTGGTATGTGGCGGACAATCGGTGGTTAACACCATATCACGACATGACTTTCTCATTAGGTAATTGCAAAACTGGGTTCCATGATCACTTATCAAAGCGTTAAGCACACCGAAACATGAAAACAATTTCTTTAGAAACTCAGCAACAATCCTTACATCATTTCTGGGTAAAGCTTCAACTTCTTCCTATTCGGAAATGTAATCAACCGCAACAAGGATATATTTGTTTCTGTAGGTCCGGCTAGGGGAGGATCTAGTCGCCTAATCCTTGTATACGAACCACTCCGGTTGTGCGGAATCCAACCGGAATAGCAAACCGAGACGGAACACGTAAAAACACGACACGCAGATATCACCGTTAAACACCACTGTATTATAACGATAAAAGGGTTCGGTTACAATCCAATGTTTACAATGCTCTTTGTAAACTCTCTCTAGTGTGTGTGTGTGTGCTCTGTTCTTTCTCTCTGAAAGTCTGTGTGTTCTCTCTGTTCTGCTCGCCGAAACAGAAACATAACATGCTATTTATACTAACAGACACACTACATATGACGAAACAGAAAGACAGGCGACGAAATAGATCATGGTAGGTCCGGCTAGGGGAGGATCTAGTCGCCTAATCCTTGTATACGAACCACTCCGGTTGTGCGGAATCCAACCGGAATAGCAAACCGAGACGGAACACGTAAAAACACGACACGCAGATATCACCGTTAAACACCACTGTATTATAACGATAAAAGGGTTCGGTTACAATCCAATGTTTACAATGCTCTTTGTAAACTCTCTCTAGTGTGTGTGTGTGTGCTCTGTTCTTTCTCTCTGAAAGTCTGTGTGTTCTCTCTGTTCTGCTCGCCGAAACAGAAACATAACATGCTATTTATACTAACAGACACACTACATATGACGAAACAGAAAGACAGGCGACGAAATAGATCATGGTCGACGAAACAGATGTGTTTCGTCGACTTCTGGGCTGATTCGTCGATAGTGGGCTTCGGTCCAATCAGTTGAGGCCCAAACTGTGTTTCGCCATCATCTATTAGCCCAAGGACTGTAATGTTGAGCCCAGTCCTTGTCTGTCTCCTTTGATGGCTTGAAGTCTTGTACACGACGGAGGAAAGTCGTCACAATATAAGCCGTGCTGAGTCGCGTCGAGTCGCGTCCACTAATCGAATCACGTCGCGTCGAGTCGCGTCCATAAATATGTATCAACAAACTCCCCCTTGGACGCTACTCGAGAGATTCTCTTCTCATTTCTTCTATGTCGGAGGATCTTCAAAGTCTTCACGTCTTGTAGGCAGAAAGTGTATCAACAAACTCCTTGTTTCATGTAAGAAGTGTGTTGACAAACTCCCCCTTAACATAAGCTCCCCCTTGAGTTATGCTCGTGAAAGTCTTTATCTTTATGAAGTGAGATCCTTGTGGTGTTGAAGGTCAGCGGCAACTCCATCATCTTTGTCTTTTGAGTGCCTTCACGTCGTGTCTTCATTCCGAAGCTTGTCATCGACCATGTTCTCCTAGCCTTTAGAATCTGCACATGCAAGAAATCTAAACGCGTAATGAGAACAACCGCTTGGAATATCATAACATAACCAACCGACACACGTGAGACCATTGTTCAAGCAAACGCCGTCCGACAGTTTGAAAGTTTAAAGTATTTTATCAATTTCAATTTTAACTTTCAAAACTTTGCAAATTTCGACCGTTTATGAAGATTTAGTCATTTTCGGTTTTCGTTCAGGTTTCAGGTAACGAAGACTCGAGTTCCAACATCGTACGATCGAAAATAAAATAGAAATAAAATCTTTTTGGATTTTATAAAGTTTATATTAAAACAAACTTAAAATCTTTTTGGTATTTTTGAATATTTCAAATGTAAAGACTGAAAGCAGTAAATAAATATATACAAACATTCTTTTTGTGAGTTTCGAGGGTAAGAGAATCATATCAGTTTACGGTCATGCCAAAACGCTCTTGTTGTTCATTTAGTTAACATTAAGATAAGCATCCTATAACGATTATCGGTATTGTTGTCCACATAAGCTCAACTTATCAGATGTAATCATGGCGAGAGGATACGTTAAGGTATGATTTATACTTACCGACCGGTGTTCATCCACATCACGACACATTCCCGTATCAAGGTATGCACGAGGGTTCATCTTACCGGTGAGTATACCGATTATCATCTGTTTGACCGTATATGATGTGAGATTCTCACTTATTTTGATTTGAAAACAAGCCCTATGTGATAGAATCACTTATTGATGAGGAACTTGATTTGCGATGCATGAGGGCACAGGAGCAAGTCCGTGAACAGGTCAGTACTTTCGTACAGCAGAGAGACGAACTTGACACCCGGAAAGAATTTGTGATATATTATCACTTATTTTGTGGGACATGTGATTGTTGATCACTTATTGAGGTCGAATGCAGTATGTACACGTATGTATGGTATCATGGAAGATCTAGACTTGCGTCCCCGTTATTTTTCGGAAAAAGAAACAACCATGATACCCAGATGATAAGCAGCATAAAGACCGAATATCTCAGAACCTCGGCAATCTCTCAAACGAAATTTCGGTACCAAGACCATATGCCAATGAATGGTTCCCACCCAGTCTTCAGTCGATTTAAGTTTATATCACCCTGCACACTTTAAAATGATTGTGAGCCTACCGATACATCTTATATAGAGCTGCTTAACATTTTTCATTTAAGGTTTAAAGAGATTTAAACAGACCACTGATGTACTATCATTTTCTCTTTTGCTCGCCAGGAAACTCATTTTGCTTTTCTATTGTTTTTGTGTTTTTGAAATTTTTCAATGTTTTTGGATTTTCAAAATTTTGGATTTACTCCCCCTAAAATCAATAAACTAAGACAGATTTAAAAACACAAAGGTATTTACAAAAATGATTTTCCGATGTTGGTTTTACTCTTGCTTGACCTTAATGCCGTTTACCAATAATAAGTAGTCAAATCTTGATTTGTCAAAAGCTTTGGTAAAAAGGTCGGCACGTTGGTCATCGGTGTGGACGTAAGCAACATCGATTAGCCTTTTCTCAAAGCAATCACGTATGAAGTGATACTTAATGTCGATGTGCTTAGTCTTTGAATGCTGCACAGGATTTTTAGTGATCTGTAAGGCGGCAGAATTATCAACGTAAATAGGAGTAGTTAGGAATTCAAAACCGTAATCACGCATTTGTTGTTGGATCCATAGGACTTGGGAGCAACAACTTGAGGCAGCAATGTATTCAGCTTCGCATGTTGATGTAGCGACGCACGTCTGCTTCTTGCACTGCCATGTGACTAGGCGATTTCCCAAAAACTGACATCCAGCCGTTGTGGATTTGCCGTCGATTTTGCATCCGCCAAAATCAGAATCACTGAATGCGATCAAGTCAAAGTTATTATCCCTAGGGTACCATAGACCGGTGTCAGGGTAACCCTTCAAATAACGAAAAATCCTTTTTACAGCTGCAAGATGTGAGGCCTTCGGATTCACTTGATATCTGGCAAGCAGGCACGTTGGGTACATTATATCTGGTCTTGATGCTGTGAGGTACATAAGAGATCCGATCATCGCGCGGTAGTATGAGGGGCTAGTATCTTGTCCCTTCAGGTCTGGAGTAATTCCGTGATTTTGCGGCAATGGGGTACCAATGGGCGTTGCATCAGACATCTGGAACCGGCTCAAGATGTCACCAACATATTTAGTCTGATGGATGAATATCCCAGACTCCGTTTGTTGTACTTGTAGGCCCAAAAAGAAAGTCATTTCCCCCATAGCACTCATCTCGAATTTATCCTGCATAACACGCTCGAAATCCCTACACAAAACATCATTAGTAGAACCAAAAATAATATCATCAACGTATACCTGTACCAGTAGAAGATCTCCATCTTGTTCTTTGATGAAAAGAGTACAATCGATAAGACCTCTTCGAAAACCATTCTCCAGCAGATAATTAGATAAGGTTGCATACCAAGCTCGCGGTGCTTGATGAAGACCATAGAGAGCTTTGTTGAGCAACCAAACCCGATCGGGATGAATAGGATCTTCAAAACCTGGAGGTTGTTCGACATACACCTCTTCTTCCACCACACCATGTAAGAATGCACTTTTCACGTCCATCTGGTATACCTTGAAACCTTTGAATGAGGCATAAGCCAGAAAGATCCGAATTGCTTCTAGACGTGCAACAGGTGCATAGACTTCGTTGTAGTCGATTCCTTCAATCTGACGAAAACCTTGAACGACTAGCCTTGCTTTGTTCCGGATAACAATTCCACGGTCATCCTTCTTGCATTTAAACACCCAACGGGTACCAATCTTCTTATAACCAGCAGGTTTCTCTACGAGTTTCCAGACACCAAGCTTCTGGAATTGTTGCAGTTCTTCCTGCATTGCCTCAACCCATGCGCTATCTTTCAAAGCATCTTTCCAAGTTCTTGGTTCTTCCTGTGAGACATAACACGCGAAAGACCAATCATTCTGTTGACCAGATTCTCGGATAGTTGCATACAAGCCTGCATTGTTGTTGTTTCGCAACATGTTTCTTGTTTGAACGCCACTCTGTACATTTCCTATGATGTTTTGTTGAGGATGGGTATTATGAATCCTTGTTTCTGGATTATCTTGAACTGGAATATTTGTACCCAGATTGTTGAGATTCAGATCAACAATCAATTCAAGGCCCGGAATTGACGAAGAGGATGATGCAGAAGTTTCAGCTGTTCTAGGGACATCCACTGGAGGTGTACCCTCTGAAATACCATGAACTGCTGTTGGAGCTTCTTGATCTGCATCTAGAAATTCATCATCCTCTGAAGATTCGTTCAATTCGGAAGCATCTTGAAAATCCTCATTGTCGAGAGCATTATTGTTCACTGAAGATGGTTCTTGATTGACAATAATGGGACGAACCAACGGTGAATCTGTTGCGTTGTCACTCTCGAAAAACATCCTTGCCGCAGCATTTTCTTCAACGGCTTCAACATTGATCGAATTGAAAAAGTCATCGTACTCAAACATCCAAGGCTGACCAGGATTTCTAACTGGTAAAGTGTGCCTTTGTACTCTGACTTCAGACCATTCCTCGACCCTTTTTGTCTCTAGATTCCAGACTCTTAAGTTTGGGGTGGAATACCCAAGAAAGTATCCCTCAATGGCTCTAGCCCCAAACTTTCCATTAGGATCGATTATTGTGCATGGAGCTCCAAACGGTTCAAGATAAGACAAGTCTGGTTTCCGTTTGTTGATAAGCTCAAAGCAGGTCTTGTTGTGCCTTTTGACTGTAAGGACTCAGTTCAACGTATAGCATGCAGAAGACACAGCTTCAGTCCAGAATGGAATGGGTAGCTGCGACTCTACCAACATAGTCCTAGCAGTCTCGATCAATGTGCGGTTCTTACGTTCAGCGACGCCATTCTGTTGAGGAGTATAAGCTGCACTAAATTCGTGAAGAATACCTTTTGAAGTGCAAAACTCCGCCATGGCATGATTTTTGAATTCAGTACCATTGTCGCTACGTATCCGCCTAACCTTCAAGTTGTAAAGATTCTCAATCTGAATGATCAAGTTTTTGATAATACCGAAAGTTTCACTCTTATGTGCCATGAACGCCACCCAAGAAAATCTTGAATAATCATCAGTAATCACGAGGCAGTATTGATGATTCCTAATACTTTTGTGCTTGACAGGACCGAACAAATCCATGTGCAAACGTTCAAGAGGAACAGCCACCGTGTTGACTTTCTTTGTAGGGTGTTGCTTCTTTGTTTGTTTTCCTTTCTGGCACGAGACACAGACGTCGTGAAGATGGAAATTTTTAAGAGGAACACCATTCACCAATTCATTTGACACCAATTGATTCATTTTGCGTAAGTGAATGTGACCCATTCGTCTGTGCCAAGAGATTGTGTCTTTTTCTGTGGCTTTGGAAACGAAACAAGTTGCTTGTGCAGACGTAGTAATAGCTTGGCTCATATCAAGGACATACAAATCATTTATCCTTGGAGCCGACAAGAGAATCCATTCTTTTGGAATTTTGAAGCCAGGTTTCAGCACACAACATCCATTTGCATCAAAGTGTACTGAGAACTGCTTATCACAAATTTGAGAAACGCTAAGAAGATTGTGATCAAGTTGTTGTACGAAGTTGATCTTGTCAAAACTAACAACCCCGTTGGAAATCATTCCTTCACCCGTAATGTATCCGCCCTTATCTCCAGCAAAAGCAACATAACCTCCTCTAATAGATTTGACGTCGTAGAGAAGCTTCATGTCGCCTGTCATGTGCCTGGATGCCCCACTATCAACAATCCAATGACTACTGATAGTTCCTCCTGGAACACCCTGCACATGAACTCACACAATTAGTTGGAGATGGGGACCCAAGCCATTGTGGTCTTGGGTCTTCCATTTTCATCAATCACAATAACCTCTATTCTTTGATGATTCGAGAATTGAGATGGTCCCCCTGACTCAGTAACCGTTTTTGGTTTCCAGGTCTGTTGAGTTTTACCAGTTTGATTGTTTGAAGTTTTTGAAAACTTTGAATTATCTGGTTTAACTGAAACAGATGGTTTGTGAATCACATCGGTTTTAATTGCCTTTTCAATTTTCTTGACCTGTTGGCGTTTCTGTTTCTTTTCCCTTTCTCTTATGAGTCGGGGATCTTGTTTTGATGAAACAGATCGCTTGCGGTCAATGTGGTCACGGGGAACATCAACTATGCCTTTTTGTTTATGAAGATACGGGCAATTTCGAACGATATGCCCAATTGTACCACATTCAAAACATGATCTTCGTTCAACAAACCCCGAAGTATCATGTGGTCGTCTTGCCGATGATGAACTTTGTGATCCCGAGGTACTAGGTTTTGAACTACTTGATTCGTTCCTTTTCATTACAGTTGCTTTTTGGACAAAATCTAAATTAGATTGATTTTCAAACTTTGCAATTTTGTCCGTTCCCTTCGATTTCACAAAGTTCACATTCTTCTTCTTCTTCTTCTGATTCGGCTTCTTTTGATTCTGAGTCGGTGCTTTACCTTTGGGTTTGGCATGATTTTGCTGTTTTTCCACTGTTGGTAATTTCTTGTTCCCAAATTGTTTTCTAACTTCAGCCTTTGGGATAGGAGGACACTGTGTGACTGTAATATGTGGTCCTGTCTTTCCCAAAAACTTACTTGTAGAATTTTCAAAGACTTTACTGATTAAAGATTGATTAACATTTTTAATAGGAAAATCTTTGTCTGAATAGACCTTATCATCACCAACAAGAGTGTACAGCAAATCCACACTCTCCGACTCTTTAGCTGATGTGGACTCGGTTGGAACAGTCTTAGCAGGTTTTACGGGAGGATCACATAAAATATGATTCTCAAGAGGTATGTCCTCTTCTTTGATTATCGCATCAGACTTTTCCGAATCAGAATCATCGGACTCATCATCAGAAGAATCAGAAGCCTCACTGTATATCACAACTGGAGGATTCTGTTTCAGTTCAGCAGATGACACACATGTATCTGCTGACACATCTGAATCTGATGATTCCTCTTTCTTGTATCCGAGTCCAGCTGCAAATTCTGTTGCAAATTCCTTAACATCTAGAGGGACAGATGGTTCAAAATGAGTTCTATACTCCTCATCAGGCAGTGCATCATAGTTGTGTCTCACGGGTGGTGGACATTTCTTGTAACCTATGCATGTGACATCCCGTTTCTCTTTCTGAACATCAATGATGTGATCCAACACATAGCTAGAGCTCAAATAACTGTCTAACTTGAGTCGGATCGCCTCACTTTCAGTTTTAACACAAGCCATTTCTTTTTGCATCACCTCAAGACGAGTGATATACAAATTAATGTCAGTTTGTTTTCTGGAAACCATTTTAGTCAGTTCTGTTTTATCTTTCTTTAATGTTTCAATCATCCTTTTAAATTCCTTTTCATGGTTTTCATAAAACATATTGGCTTCAGTGCACTTTGAAAGATCAACTGTCAATTTCTGATTATGAATAAAAGTCACATCATATTTCTCTTGCAAAGCCTCATGCTTGCTTTGCAATTCACACCACTTATCATTCACTAAAACATGTTTGTCTTGCAATTCAAACAAACTAGCTTGTAATGCATCGTGTTTGCCTTGCCACTCAGACATGTTTGCAACCAAATCAGCACATCTAACATTCAAACTATCACAATTATCACAGCTAACAGAAGTGGGTTCGTCGACACATACCTGACTTGATGAACTGTCGACATTCGCCATAAAGGCAGAATGGAGAGAAGACAAAGAATAAGCAGCTTGATCCACCAGAATAGATCTTCTTTCAATTCCTGCTGCAGCTTCATCCAATAGTTCATCAATAACTGCATCGACTGACACACTTGATGTGTCATCTTCCTGATCATTCCCTGAACCCGAGGATTCTTCATCCGAACTACCACTATAACCTGAGCTGTTTTCATCCTCAGAAGATTCACCACCATTGGCGGAAGATTCTCCACCACTGGCGTGATTTAGATCTTTGACAATCTCAGCAAAACATGCTGTTCCATCCGGAGCATCATTTCCCAACTGGATTGACCAATCACAGCCTTCATCTACTTGAACCACAAGTGCCTGGTTGGCATTTGATGGTCCTGCTTGAGTCTGGTTGTTGACAGGCACCAATGTGCGAACATTGTTCCTGTTCTGGTTCTGTTGGTTGCCTAGGCCTCTAAAAGGATTCTGGTTTCCATGTTGAGATGGCCTCGTACACTCACGCTTGAAATGACCACGTTCACCACAATTGAAGCATCTAACGGCCTGTTTATCAAACCCATACTTGGTGTCTTTCTTGCCTTCCAAGCTGGTTCTGCCAGTTCTTTCCATGAAATCCTTTGCTCGCCTAACAGCACTGGCAAGGGCCCACTTGATGTCCATCATCTCCATCTCCTCTTTATCAATCTGCTGATAGTCTTCTTGTGTCAGATTAATATTACCAATCTGACCTTCCACTAATCCACAGTATGCGCTCACCACAGTGTTTAGCAGCTCCATGTGTTCCTTAGCTACTTCCACACTGACTTTAGAAAAGCTTGAGGTGTCGAGCCGTACTGTATTTGGCTTTGATTGCTGACCAGCAGATGATGTGCTTCCATAACATGCTTGCTGTTGAGGAGGAAGCGGATTCCCGTACATGTCTGTTGTTGGTAAAGGATTTCCGAACATATCAGTTGGTCTGAGAGGTCGTTGCTGTTGTGGTGCTGATTGAGGAACTGGATCAAGCAGATTTCCATACATGTCTGTTGTTGGTAAAGGATTTCCGAACATATCAGTTGGTCTGGGAGGTCGTTGGCTTTGCTGTTGCTGTTGAGGAACTGGTTCCAGTAGATTTCCATACATGTCTGTCTTTGGAGGCACCGGAACTTGGATAGTATTGCCATACATGTCTGTGCTAGTCACAAAGGCTGTTTGAATTTGAGCATGTGAAGACGGTTTTGTAGAACTGCTAGACGTTCCAAAATACATTTCAGGATTTTGAGGCACAGGAATTCTTTTTGCTTTCAGAGTTTCTTCCTGATTCTTGTTTTCCAGGATTTGAACAAAGTCGTTGAAGCTCGTTGTAGCTAAAGTACCATTGTACTTCATGATTTCCAAGAAGGTGTTCCATTGAGGTGGCAACGAATCTGCAAATCTTTTCACAATCTCTGCAGGAGTTGTAACTACCCCAAAATTTGTCAATTCAGTCAACAAATGATTAAATCGACTTGTCAAATCACCTAACGACTCATTCTCCATACAAGTAAAACCATCAAACTCTTTCTTCAGCAGTTCTTTTCTTAATTGACGTGTCGCTTCATTTCCCACGCCCCTTGTCTTCAACGCATCCCACAACCTTTTTGTCGTCTTGTGACTAACAAACTGATGATAAATATCTTTACTCAACGCCTGAGTAAGAATGGCATATGCTTTCTTTTCCAAGTCATAGACCTTCTTCTGATCTTCCGCCAGATCTGCAAATGTAGCGGCAGATGATGCAGCAACTTCTATTGTTTGATCAAAATCTGTGATGAACCGCAACCACAACTCTGTATTCTGACCAAGAACGTATGTATGAAATCTATCAATCCATCCTGGATATTCATATAAATGCATCAACTTTGGAGGTCTATTCAAACTTCCAGTTTCGCTTTCGCTTAAAAGAATGCTTTGAACACTTGGAACTTGATTTGATACAAATGCCCATTGACCGGTAGAAATTGCATTAGCTTGAGAAGATACTGGGGCAGAAGATGACGGAGTACCAAAATACATATCGGTATTTACCAGAGTATTCCACCTTGGATTCATTTTTGACCTAGGATGACAAGTACCTGTGAAACACACTCAAAATAAACTGTTAAGACACACTTGCAAACCCTCTGTTATAAGCTGATAAGTGTTTTGACGAAATGCAGACCCACGAAACAGATGTATGACGAAACACAGTTTCTTTATGAGTGGCGAAACAGATATGTGTATTGGGTTTGACGAAACAAAGGTATTCGACGAAACTGATATTGAGCAATTGGGCTAAATGTGTCGAAGAAACAAGCCCACTTGTGTTTGGGCTGCCACTCGACGAAACAGAGACCCAAGATGTACTACGAAACAGAAGCCCAAATTGTTAGCCCGATTCCACAACACAGTCCACGAAACAGAGGCCCAACAACAAGTAATATCGACGAAACAGAAGGTCTGTTTCGTCGAGGAGGGGCTTGACGAATGAGACCTGTTTCGTCTGATGTTTGATTCGTCGAAGAAGTAGCTGGGTGGGTGAGATCTGTCAGACACAACACTCTTTTTCAAACAACTGGTATGGTAAGATTACTAACCCGGTAAGGTGTCCAATTTTAATAATCTATTTCAATTTCCAATTCACAAACACTTTTTAATTTAAAAATTTTAAGATCAAAAAGTGGGTCTTGGTGAAGAACACTTTGAAGATGTTCAAGAACACAATGAATTTTCCGGTAAACTATGAGTTTTCCGGTGACCCGATAAATTTCCGAAAGCTGAATTTTGCAAAAATGTTTAATAAAAACCAACAAATAATATGTGAACTTTATTTTAACAAGTTTTTTTTAAGCAAACATAATGCAAAACAACAAGATTACAGCCGATTTTAAGAGATTTTTCCAGAAAATTATGAACTCTAAATCCGAAAATCAGCAAGAACTCCTCGGTTTTAACAAGGATAAGAGCCAAGGCTCTGATACCACTTGTAGGTCCGGCTAGGGGAGGATCTAGTCGCCTAATCCTTGTATACGAACCACTCCGGTTGTGCGGAATCCAACCGGAATAGCAAACCGAGACGGAACACGTAAAAACACGACACGCAGATATCACCGTTAAACACCACTGTATTATAACGATAAAAGGGTTCGGTTACAATCCAATGTTTACAATGCTCTTTGTAAACTCTCTCTAGTGTGTGTGTGTGTGCTCTGTTCTTTCTCTCTGAAAGTCTGTGTGTTCTCTCTGTTCTGCTCGCCGAAACAGAAACATAACATGCTATTTATACTAACAGACACACTACATATGACGAAACAGAAAGACAGGCGACGAAATAGATCATGGTCGACGAAACAGATGTGTTTCGTCGACTTCTGGGCTGATTCGTCGATAGTGGGCTTCGGTCCAATCAGTTGAGGCCCAAACTGTGTTTCGCCATCATCTATTAGCCCAAGGACTGTAATGTTGAGCCCAGTCCTTGTCTGTCTCCTTTGATGGCTTGAAGTCTTGTACACGACGGAGGAAAGTCGTCACAATATAAGCCGTGCTGAGTCGCGTCGAGTCGCGTCCACTAATCGAATCACGTCGCGTCGAGTCGCGTCCATAAATATGTATCAACAGTTTCTAATCAAAATTGTAAAAGGTCCCATGAAATCAAGCCCCCAAATATCAAAGATCTCACATATTTAGATACCTTAGCGTATGTCATGTACCTAAATATCCTTAGATGTTTCATATTTGGCTTCATAACGAGTCTTACTTATCAAGGCTTTTATTGGAACCATGTTTAGTATGTTATGGCATGATTCACTGCTTCTCCCTAGAAAATGTGGCATGTTCATTCCTTTCAACTTGCTCCAAGTACAAGATCAACAACATTATGTTTTTTCTTTCAACTACTCCATTTTGTTATGGTGAGTATGGTGTCGTAAGTTGCCTTGCTATGTCGTTGTCTTTGTAGTATAGTGAAAAAAAATGGAAGTGGATTCTTTCCCATGTCTGTTCTTAGCATCTTTAACTTGGTTTGCCTTTCAGATTCTAAAGTCCTCCTAAACTCAATGAAAGCTCCAAATGCTTGATCTTTGGAAGTTAGAAAACAGTACACTCTTCTACAAGTAGGATTGTGTATTTCTTCCCAGAATGTGTAAGTGGGGATATAGGACCACAAAGATCTCAGTGTACCAATTAAGTCCAGAGGTTTAAAAACCTGAACTTATCCTAGGAATCCCTTAAACCATTATATTCCGGTTCATATGATTGCATCAAAATGTATATGGCCTAACCTTGTGTGCCACAACCATGCTTGATCCTCAGTATTCGAGAGTAAGAAAATTGGCGTTCCAATCTTCAACTTGCTGAGGAGGAGCAGACAATGATGCGGTGGTTATTAAAATTGGCATTTCCAATCTGCAACACTCACTACTCACAACTAGAAAACTTGGCTATTGCAATGAAATCTGAGACCTAAATTGTGGTTGCAAAATTAGTAGTTGCAAAATATTGACTGGTCACAAAGATGAAGCTTGCAAATCAGGATGGTCCACAAACATTTTGGTGATAGAAATTTCGGGCAAATCGACCGCAAAAGGTTATTTGGAACTGAAATTTATATGGTACCCAACAAATCATACTAAAAATGAGATGTGGCATGTTGAAAAGAAGGGGAAGATGGATATGAAGAATGAAGGGATAGAGGGCAGTAGTGTGGTAGTCTATATTGACTTGTGCAGGAACATAATAAGAAACTACATGGTATTTAAATGGATATGTAAAGTCCAAGAGGAGATTTTTTCTATTTTTTGCTAGGAGAGTGTGCACTGGTTCTTAGTTACCAAAAGTATTAAAGGAGAGTGTTTCTATTTTATTTGTATTATTACCATTTTTTAGAAAAAGGTAGGTAAGCATGTTCTTTTTATTATAAGTTTTATGTGTTTTACATATGCATTAAATTTATCTTCTAATATTACTAGGGAGATGCAAGGTAGTGGGGTGGAAGGACCAATTCCAGAAAGCATTTCCCTTTTAACAAAGTTGACTCGACTGTAAGTTACATAAACCATTTTCATTAATTTCTTCCTATTCATGCACCGAGTATTACTCTAAATGTATTCATGTAAGCCGTGTTCAGAGCAATCTCTGATTTAAATGGAGAAGGATCTCAGCTGTTTCCAAATCTTAGTAGCATGACTAGCATGAGAAAGTTGTAAGTAATTGTAGGTTATATTAAAAAAATCATTCAATACTGCTTGTTTTGTTTTCAAGAATATTGGTGGATTTTACAGGATGTTGAGAGGATGTAATCTAAGAGGGTCTATTCCTGGTTATCTATCACAAATGTCCAACTTGCAGTATCTGTAATATATAATTCATCCTCTTCCATTCTTGATTGAAACCTACTTTAGATTATAGCGAAGACCGGTAAGTAATAGTTTTTGTTTATACTTTCACAGAGATCTCAGTTTCAACGATTTGGGTGGAGATATACCAGATCTAAGTGATATAGATCTGGAAAAAATGTAAGAAATCTATGCTTGTACTTGAGTTTCACATATATCAGCATTCTTCCACTCTAAAATATATTTCATCCCATTGTTCTTTACAAATTACAAAAAAAAAGAAGACAATTATAAATTATAACAAGAGTATATGGTGAAATGCTTAGGTATCTGACTGGTAACTTCTTTAACGGGAGTGTTCCTAGCTGGCTCACAGATGAATTTGATAATGAACGGTATATTTATTAAGCTTTCTTTTATTTTTGTTAGGATATATTTTATATTAGATTATTGCATTGGTAATGCAGTGAAGTAGATCTTTCTTACAACAACTTCAGTGATGTACCTCAAAGTTGTTATGAACGATTGTAAGTTTAAGCCTTCAAATGTTCTTTTCTTTTCACGTACCACTTGAAATGAAAACCTACCACCTCTTCATTACTAGGAACTTATTCAGAAGCTACACTAGCACAAACGATTCGTAAGATTATACTCTTCACTTTATCTTTTTAGCGAATAAAATTACTATTTAACAAAATAGGCACCTTGTTTTACATGGTTGATTTAATGCAGAGACCTTGGCAAGTGCCTGAAAAGCCATCCTTGCTTAAAGAGTGAGCAACATGCATCCTTTCCTGTGATATATGAATGCAAAAAGAAAAAGAAAATAATAAAAGGAAACCTGATCTTTTTTTGTTTGTATTTTGTTGGTTTAGCTTACTATTCAGTTCATATTAACTGTGGCGGTCCGAAAGTTACCATAGGAGACAAGGTTTATGAAGCAGATCAAGATCTAACTGGAGCTGCAAGATTTCTTCCTTCAAATGATCATTGGGGAACTAGTAACACAGGAAGTTATTGGAATAGGAATCCCAATGCAACCATAAATGATTATGTTGCAACGAACGTATCTATACTCACTATGAAACACTCACAACTTTACACAGCGGCCCGTCGCTCACCATTGTCTCTCACTTACTATGGCCGATGCTTAGCAAATGGAAATTATACGGTGACTCTGCATTTTGCAGAGATAATTTTCAGAGAGAGTCGATCTTTCAAGGGACTTGGAAGACGTGTCTTTGATGTTTATGTCCAGGTTTTATAAAGAATCCATATTATTAAGCTTTCACTTTTTTAGAGTGGATAATTTTATGAAAAGGTCACCAACTTTTGTCAAATTTTTATTTTAGGTAACCAAACAAAGCTTATGATTTTTAATTTACGGTAAACATTAAAAAATATCGATATAGTATATCATTCCATTAAAAAAGTACCTCAAAATCAAAATTTATGAAACTTTGATGGTTTTCTCTAGAGCAAAAACATTGATTACTTAAAACTAGAAATTTGACCAAAGTTGTTTTTTTCTTTTTATGCAATTTGTCCTTTGGTGGATGTACACTTTCATTCAACTTGCCCTTTGGTGTACACTTTCATTGGCCTTTTTTAGAACGGTAACTTACATACCTTCTAAACATACTACTAAATATACTCCACTACGGGACTAGAAATATCAACCACTTAGGGAGGAACACTTTGGCTACACACATGGATACGCTTGATACATCCTTTTTGGTATCTTCTTTATGTAAACAAGTAGACTTGTGTTCGTATTCCAAACACTCCTACACAATCTAGTATTAGCGATGGCTTTTTGAAAAAATCCGGCACAATAATTGTGACGTTCAAAGCGGTCCAATCGGTAGTGAAACTAATATATATACATCGAATTTTCGTATCACACTATTTTTTAAAAGCTTTCCACGTAGCCTCTAATTAATGAGATTTTTATTGGCAGACTTTTGTTGATTGGCTTTTTCTTTCCTATGTTGCAGGGTGTAAATACCATTAAAAATTTTGATATTAAGAATGAAGCAGGAGGGGTGGATAAGGCAGTAATAAAAACATTTAACAACGTCCGTGTAACCAATGGAACATTAGAAATTCGGTTCCAGTATACGGGGAAAGGTACAACCGCAGTGCCAGAGAGAGGGTTGTATGGCTCTCTGATATCTGCCATTTCTATGGAGTCTGGTACTTACATATGCTTGTTGTCCAAATGTTTCTGTAGGTCCGGCTAGGGGAGGATCTAGTCGCCTACTCCTTGTTGTCGAACACACCCGGTTGTGCGGAATCCAACCGGAGATGCAAACCGAGAACGAGATGAACACCGAGACTCAACGATTAACACCAATGTATTAATACGTATGAAAAGTCAGTTACAAGCTCAATGTTTACAAAATAATCTTTGCAAACTCTCAAACAAATCTCTCGGGTTCTTCTCTTGTGCGGTTCTGCTTCACCACCGAAAACACTCTTGTTTTCTTGTCTCTTGTCTGTGCACTGTGTTCTGTCTCCTCTTGTCCACCCACCACCGAAAACCCTTGTTTTCGGTATATATATGAATTGCACATGTTGTGCGATTAGGGTTCGGCCCAGATGAGAAATAAAGGCCCAACATGGAGTTAATTGGCCCACAAATAAATTTCATGCACGTACATGAAGGCATTTCTCATGAACTTGTATTTAGTCAACATGAGTGACATCATCATGACATCACCAAGGTGATGTCATGGTGATGTGTCGACGGGAAAGGCCGCGGCGCTTCGTGCTTCGCGTATCGAACTCTGGGACGCACGACGGAGGAATGTCGTGGCGTCGGGCTTGAGCCGAACCTAACCGGGTCGAACCGAACCAAGTTGCGTCGAGTCGAGTCGCGTCCACATATATGTATCAACAAACTCCCCCTTGGACGCTACTCGCGAGATTCGCCTTTCTTGTCTTCTATGTCGGAGGATCTTCAATGTCTTCACGTCTTCAAAGTAGAAAGTGTATCAACAAACTCCCTTTTTATGTAGGTAGTGTGTCAATAAACTCCCCCTTAACATAAGCTCTCCCTTGAGTTATGCTCGTGAATGACTTGATCTTCAATGCTTGAGATCCTTGTGGTGTTGATGATGATCAGCGGCAACTCGATTATCTTCATCATTTGAGTGCCTTCACGTCGTGTCTTCATTCCGAAGCTTGTCATCGACCATGTTCTTCTTGCCTTTAGCATCTGCACATGCAAGAAAGCTAAACGCATAATGAGAACAACCGCTTGGAATATAGTTAACATTTAAACAAATGACACATATGAGATCAAATCTCAATCAAACACCGACCGACAACAGTTTGAAAGTTTAACAAATGTACAATTTTAGTCCTTTAACTTTCAAAACTTGTTAACTTCGACAGTTTATGAAGATGCAATTGTTTTCCGGCTTACGATCAGGATTTTGCGTAGGATAGACTCGAGTTCCAACATCAGTCAATCAAAAATAAACTAGAAGCAAAATCTTTTTGGATTTTATAAAGTTTATATTAAAACACACCTAAAATCTTTTTGGAATTTTTCATTTTTCAAATGTAAAGACGGAAAGCAATAAATAAATATATACAAAGATACAAAGCAGTAAATAAATATTTACAGACATTCTTTTTGCGAGTTTCGAGGGTAAGAGAATCATATCAGTGTACGGTCACGTCAAAACACTCTTGTTGTTCTTTTAGATAACATTTAGATAAGCATCCTATAACAATTATCGGTATTGTAGACCACATAAGCTCAACTTATCAGATGTAATCATGGCGAGGGGATACATTAAGGTATGATTTATACTTACCGACCGGTGTTCATCCACATCACGACACATTCCCGTATCAAGGTATGCACGAGAGTTCATCTTACCGGTGAGTATACCGATTATCATCTGTTTGACCGTATATGATGTGAGATCCTCACTTATTTTGATTTGAAAACAAGCCCTATGTGATAGAATCACTTATTGATGAGGAACTTGATTTTCATATGCATGAGGGCACAGGAGCAAGTCCGTGAACAGGTCAGTACTTTCGTACAGCAGAGAGACGAACTTGACTCCCGGATAAATGTGATATATTATCACTTATTTGTTTGGACATGTGATTGTTTATCACTTATTGAGGTCGAATGCAATATGTACACGTATGTATAGTATCATGGAAGATCTAGACTTGCGTCCCCGTTATTTTTCGGTAAAAGATACAACCATGATACCCAGATGATAAGCAGCATAAAGACCGAATATCTCAGAACCTCGGCAATCTCTCAAACGAAATTTCGGTACTAAGACCATATGCCAATGAATGGTTCCCACCCAGTCTTCAGTCGATTTTAAGTTTATATCACCCTGCACACTTTAAAATGATTGTGAGCCTACCGATACATCTTATATAGAGCTGCTTATCGCTTTTTCATTTAAGGTTTAAAGAGGTTTGGACAGACCACTGATGTACTATCATTTTCTCTTTTTCTCGCCAGGAAACTCATTTTTGTTTTTCTATTGTTTTTGTGCTTTTGAAATTTTTCGATGTTTTTGGATTTTTCAAATTTTGGATTTACTCCCCCTAAAATCAACAAACTAAGATAAAATTTAAAAACACAAAGGTATTTACAAAAATGACTTTCCGATGTTGGTTAACTCATGTTTTACCTCAATGCCGTTTACCAAAATTAATTTTTAATCTGAAAAGATTTATCGAATTTTGGAAAAATCAGTTGGCATGTCGGTTTGCGGTGCTGACCATGACAACATTGTCTGGCCAAAGAGTGCTGCGAGAGGATAACAATTTATAAAGCAGCTTAAATATCGACAAGTAAAGGAGAGATTAGAAATTTTAAAACCGTATCCTGCAACTGCTTCGTGCATTGCAAGGAATCTGAGTGCTCTCCCAAACTGGATATCCACCCGGTGTGGATTTCAAAGTCGATTCTTTGTAGCTACTGAGAAGTCTCTTGACAGCAACAAGATCATAAACCTTTGGGTCCGGCTGGTCTTCCACATTTCACCAGCGAATGTCTTTATCTTTCTCTTGAGAAGTAGTGTGCGGTTGTTCAACCCATGCCAAGGCATCCGCACACCCAGTTGGTTTGTTCAACAAACACATTTTCTTCAATCACACCACGAAGAAATGTACACTGCACGTTCATCTTGTTGATTTTGAACTTCAAACGTGCTGCAGGTGCGTACATTTTGATTTGAATCTACCCTGGGGAACCCGATCACAGCCTTTAACAATTTAAACGTTGGAATGATTTTCAATTTGTCGAAGCTTCTCAAACTCATTCAACAGACATTTCTGTTTTCCTTTTCATTTTCTTCTCTTCTCTCCATCAAAGGCAACAATTTCTTCTGTCGCCTATTTTGTGCATGGACACTCCACTATCAACAATCTTACGACTGTCGAAAGTTCCTCCTGGAATATCCTACACACTCATTCAAAGATTAGACGGAGAGGGGGACCCAAGCCTTTGTGGACTTGGGTCGTCCTTGATCATCAAGGAAAGTGATCTCAATCTCCTGATGATTAGGAAACAAAACTTGTGGTGCTCCCCCTGATTGAATTGCCTGTTTTGGCTTCCAAGCCGTTTGTCCTTTACCAGTATTTGAATTTATTGCTTTAGCATTTACTGGTTTTACATTTTTAGGTTTTGCTTGTACAGGTTTTTCTTCTTTGACCTCTGATTTTAAGGCCTTCTCAATTACCTTTTGATTCTTTTGTTTTAATTTCTTTTCCCTTTCTTTCAAGACACGTGGGTCTTGTTTCGGGGAAACTGATCGTTTTTGGTAATTGGTTTCTTGGGGAGCATTCGTCTTTGCCTTCAACTTTTGCAGGTATGGGCAGTATCTTACAATATGCCCAATTGTGCCACACTCAAAACACATTCTCCGCTCTACAAACCTCGGAGAAACATGTTGATGACCAGACGAAGAACCAGACCATGAACTTTGTGATCTAGATGTACTTGGACCTAAATCACATCCGTTGGAATGTTGGGTGTAATTATTCTGATCATTTCGTTTTAAAATTCTAACTTGTTTTATAAAATCAATGTTAGATTTATCCTGAAATGTTTCAAGTTTATCTGTACCCTTGGATCCAACAAAGTTCACTTTCTGTTCTCTTTTCTTAACAGGAGCTCTTTTGTTTTGCACCTTTTGCTGTTGAACTTTAGGTGCTTGAACATTCTTGTTCTGAGCCTTCTTTCCCTGTCCCTTACCTTTCCCGGAGTTCACTTGTTGTTTTCGCTCAATTGGTTGTTTTTGGTTTCCGTATTGTTTTCTAATTTGTTCACACGGAATTGGATCACATTGAGTGACGGTAACTTTGCCACTTTTGTTCCCCAAAAACTTTTCAATACATCCTTCAAAAATTTGCTCAATTAAATCTTGATTTACATTTTTAATTGGAAAATCTTTGTTAGAGTAGATCTTTTCATCTCCTTTGAGCGTGTACAACAAGTTATTCCCTTCACAACTAGAAACAAGGGACTCCATTCCTTTTGACATTTCAGTCTTACTCGGTTCCACTGGTGGATCACACAAGATGTGATTCTCGATTGGAATATCTATTGTAACCGAGTTAGACTGTTGATTCACAATCTTTATAGATTCATCATCCGATGAATCAGATTCATCATCCGAAGAATCAGTATCCTCAACAGTGGGAGGACTCTGTTCCTTAACACACGATGAATCTGTCACATTCTCAGATTCTGATTGACCCGAGGATGATGTACCAGTTGTGAACCCGAGGCCTGCTGCAAAATCATCTAGATTGAGTGGCACAGTAGGTTCAAAACGGGGCATATCCTCGTCATCAGGCAATTTGGAGTAATTGTGATTCATTGGGGGAGGACATGATTTGAATCCATTACACTTTCTATCTCCCTTTTTCTTCTGAACATCAATAATGTGATCCAAAACATAGCGGGAATTGGAATAGCTTTCCAATTTCTGCTTAATTGTCTCACATTCACATCTAGCTGTTGCTAACTCAACCATTTGCTTTTCAATTGTGTCAATTAAATCATTGTTAACATGTTGTTTTCTCAAAACAGCCCTTTGTAATTCAGAAACATCATGTTTTAATGACGCAATTGTTGCTTTAAACTCCTTTTCATTTCTGGTTAAAAACAAGTTAGCTTCAGTTGCTTTAGAAAGATCAACAATTAATTGTTGATTGTGTTTGTTTGTGACTTCAAACTGCTTTTCCTGTTCAGCATATTTAACCTTTAAACTATCACAATTTTCACAGCTAACTACAGTGGGTTCATCGACACTTACCTGACCTGATGAACTGTCGACATTAGCCGTAAAGGCTGAATGGAAAGAAAAAGATCCATCTTCAGAGAAAATCTTCTCCATTTCTTCTGATGTAGCATCAGCCTTCTTGATCAAGTCAGATTTCTCATTAGCATCATTCGACAAATTATCACCTTCAGAATCCACTCCCTCCTTCACGTCCGATTCTGAACTGTAATCACTCACACCTGAGCTATCTTCATCAGTGCCACTACATCCTGAACTGTCATCTTTTCCTGAAGATTCACCATCATTGACATTCTTGACAACTTCAGCATAAAACGCAGTTCCTCCTTGATTTCCACCTCCACATTGTACAGACCAGTCACACCCATCATCGGCTTTATTTGAGTTGGACGTGGATGTACTTGTTTGATTTATGAAAGGATTTTGGTTGCCCTGTTGAGGTTGGGCTTGAGGTGGTTTCCAAAAATAGGCAGTTGGATCAAATTGGGGTTGAGTTGGGGCAATAGCTCGCAAGAATGCATTTTTGTCGAACTCTGGCTCAGGTTGTGTAGCTGATGATTGTGGAGTCGAAGTTAATTGAGTCCACCACTCACCGTTTGTTCCCATTTTATAAAATTAATATATTAAGTGAAAATTGATTTTTTTTTTTTTTTTTTTTAAATAATTTTCACAAACTATGTTAAAATTTCGAATGATAACAACCAGCCGAAGGATCCTTGATCGAAAGACCCAACTCCTTGTGCGACAAATCAAGTCTTGTGCGACTAATTGAAACTTGTGTGATCAAGCAAATCTTGTGCGACCCAACTAAACAAATCTTGACCGACTTCAATCCCAAATGAACAAATCTTGTGCGACTGGATATTAACAGCCCAAACAGAAGTTAAAAGTAATCAGAAGCCCAGTTAGAAGCCCACTAGCTTGTGCGAGAAAACTGTCTTGTGCGACTGAAAGCTTGTACGTTCCAGCTGCCTTGTGAGACTCAAAGTTTATGTTATCCAACTATCTTGTGCGACTTGGAGCCCAAACAAAGGTTCAACAGAAGCCCAATTGAAGCCCAGCTACTTGTACGAGCCCACAACTCTTGTGCGATCCCCACTGTTGTGCGACTCAAGTCTTGTGTGAGTGAAAATGTTGTGCATTTGAAACAAAACTTGTGTGATTGTACAATTGACTTTCTGTCCACTGACACAAAGAAGCTCCTTTTCGGTTCACTCTTTCCAAGTTTACCAACCAAATGATGGCAGACAATACTTTATCCTTTAAACCCCTTTCCAATGCAATAACAACTTGACAATATATCTCAAAGATCTAAAAGTGTAACTTTTGAAGAACACTATGAAGATTATATGAATATATGAAGAACACAGTGAACTCGATGAAGTTTCCGGTAAAAATATAAGTTTTCCGGTGACCCCTTAAACTTCCGAACACAATATTTTGCTAAAATGTTTAATGAAAACCAACAACTAACATGAGAACATGATGAACAACAAGGTTTTCAACAAAACACCAAGCAAAAACACAAACTTAAACCCGATTTTAAGAAGTTTTTCCAGAAAATATGAACTTTTCAAAAACCCGAAAAACAACCCGAAAACGCTCGGTTTTAACAAGGAGAAGAGCCAAGGCTCTGATACCACTTGTAGGTCCGGCTAGGGGAGGATCTAGTCGCCTACTCCTTGTTGTCGAACACACCCGGTTGTGCGGAATCCAACCGGAGATGCAAACCGAGAACGAGATGAACACCGAGACTCAACGATTAACACCAATGTATTAATACGTATGAAAAGTCAGTTACAAGCTCAATGTTTACAAAATAATCTTTGCAAACTCTCAAACAAATCTCTCGGGTTCTTCTCTTGTGCGGTTCTGCTTCACCACCGAAAACACTCTTGTTTTCTTGTCTCTTGTCTGTGCACTGTGTTCTGTCTCCTCTTGTCCACCCACCACCGAAAACCCTTGTTTTCGGTATATATATGAATTGCACATGTTGTGCGATTAGGGTTCGGCCCAGATGAGAAATAAAGGCCCAACATGGAGTTAATTGGCCCACAAATAAATTTCATGCACGTACATGAAGGCATTTCTCATGAACTTGTATTTAGTCAACATGAGTGACATCATCATGACATCACCAAGGTGATGTCATGGTGATGTGTCGACGGGAAAGGCCGCGGCGCTTCGTGCTTCGCGTATCGAACTCTGGGACGCACGACGGAGGAATGTCGTGGCGTCGGGCTTGAGCCGAACCTAACCGGGTCGAACCGAACCAAGTTGCGTCGAGTCGAGTCGCGTCCACATATATGTATCAACAGTTTCAGTTTCTTTTATCTTCACAAAATATGTTGGTGTGTAATGTGTGCGTATATGTGTATACATTCCCGATTTCTATCATTCTATGGTACTAATCTGTTGATAAATCTGTTTAATTAATAAGCTTTCTAATATATTAATTTCAATAGAGTTTAAGCCTCTAGAGCTCAAGCAGATTAGCCATGGTAAAAAAAGAACATTCCTAGTCATTGGAGTTGTGGTTGGGGTATTGTTACTCATACTCACAGTTGTTGGTATTGCATGGAAGAAGGGTTATATTGGGAATCAAATATCAAAGGAAAGAGGTGATTAATTACTTTCTGACACTGTATATATGATTTTATTTCAAATGAAAGTAGACAATTTCCTTAGTAATGTATTTCTTTCTTGAAGGTCTAAGGGGACCGGACGTGAATATTGGTGTATTTACTTATAAACAAATCAAAGCAGCCACGAATGACTTTGCTGAATCGAATAAACTTGGTGAGGGCGGTTTTGGATCCGTCTACAAGGTATTGTAAATAAATAGATTTTTCTTTTGTCTGTAACTTATTCTAATGTAGAAGAAAATATATGAAAGGTGAATACCCAACAAATTAAGTGTAGTTGATACATATGTAAGTTGTTAATTGCAGGGTGCACTTCTAGATGGAACACTAATTGCTGTGAAGCAACTCTCTTCAAAATCAAAGCAAGGAAATCGTGAATTTGTGAATGAAATAGGGTTGATCACTGGCATACAACATCCTAACGTTGTAAGACTACATGGATGTTGTGCAGAACACAACCAACTATTACTTGTTTACGAGTACATGGAGAATAATTCTTTAGCGCATGCTCTATTCGGTACATATTCTCCTTTGTTATACTTTTTGAGAATCATGTACGTAGTTCTAAATGTGTGTAAATTTTATTTTTATTTCATCAAATATCAGATCAGGATAAGTCTAAGATGGAAATTGATTGGCCTACAAGACAAAGAATTTGTGTTGGCATTGCAAGAGGCTTGGCATTCTTACATGAAGAGACGACACTAAAAATGGTTCATAGGGATATCAAGGCTGCAAATATACTACTGGACACTGAACTTACTCCAAAGATCTCAGATTTTGGTTTGGCTAAGCTCAATGAAAAAGAAAACACTCACATTAGCACTAGAGTTGCTGGAACTCTGTGAGTTATCTGTTATATGTTAAATAATTTATGCTAGCAAGTTTCTTTAACATGCATTTTTTTTGTCTTCCAGAGGGTACATGGCACCAGAATATGCATTATGGGGCCACTTAACCTACAAAGCCGATGTATTCAGTTTTGGGGTTCTTGCATTAGAAATAATTGCTGGAAAAAACAATATGAAATCTCGACCAAATGAAGATTACGTTTCTCTTCTTGATTTGGTAAGAATTCTTATTACTGAAAGTACAATATGATCCTTTCCACCCAAATCATGAGAATGTCTAATTATCTATGTGTCTTACGTTTATAAGGCTGTTGTTCTCAAAAAGAAGGGAAGGCTGATGGATTTGGTGGATCCAAGATTACGGTCCGATTTCAATAAAATAGAGGTGGAGAGAATGATAGAAGTTGCTATTTTGTGCACTAATCAATCCCCGACTTTTAGGCCTACCATGTCTGAAGTCGTGAATATGCTCGAGGGCCATACAATAATAAAGGAGATAGACATGAATATAGGTACATTGGAAGACGATTTAAGGTTGCAAGCAGTCAAAGGGAATATTGAACATACTCAGCCTCCACATGACTCTGTTATCCATCAATCATCTTCTAGCATACATGACCTCTACGCCAGTAATCAAATTTCTGAAGAATCTTGAATCCTATTCGAGTAAGCGCAGCCATTTTTTATATCCTTTAGTATATGCATTACATATAATGTTCACATGTAAATCAAATGTTCAACAATAAGCAAGTGTTGTTTGTATTTCAATATGAGGACTGTATATATGAAGCATATAGTTGCATAATCCGGGAACCTTTTTGAACAATGGCTTTCTTTTCTATGAACCTTAGTGGCAAAATGGGAGACATTGTTCAGTCTCCATGGAAACCTAACTTTAACAAATCCGGCGACTAAACTATTGACAACCCTACAACTAAAACGGAGGAGAATCTTTATTGTTTATATAATATAAACAAAAATTATTATATATTTATGTTATTTAGACATACGATTGTAATCACTCTATTATTGTGCTCAGATTTAGATTGTATGAGGTCGATAAATTGGCGGTTTACAAGATACTATCATTTGGTAGTTTTGGCGCCAATCATAATCACAACCGACATTTAAAGATAGATATCACACCCCGGCTATGGCAACACCACGGCTATGGCAAAAATGTGGGAATGCAACGATATAAGAGCAATCAGACTATGTCTCAACTAAAAAACTTGTTCATGCAATCAAGTCCTCAAATGCAAGTCTTTATTAAACAAAAAATCCGCACCCCTAGCTATCTCACATATTATCAGCTAAACATGGTGTTTTGATAGAAGATGGTCGTGGTAGTAATGGAGATGATGATCGGTGGTGTTGGGTGACGACTGCCATGGTAAGAGATGGAATTCGTGGTAGTGGTGGTTTGCGGATGTGATGGAGGTGATGTGCGATGATGGTGATAAAGAAGATGTGTGGTGTCCAATGGTAGTGACGAAGGCGACGTGAGACGATGGAGACAAAGAGACAATGGTCGGTTGTGGTGTTTAGAGGCGATGGTTGCTATGGTGGTGATTGGTGGGGGTGATGGTGACCACGACGGAGGTCGAAGGGTGTCCAGTAGACGAGATTTCAACAAAGATTGAATCGGTTACTCTTGTACAAGCTCAGTTGGATTAGGGTTTGGATATTCAGTTCGGATTACATGTCTGATTGTGTCTTGGGTGACTAGAATCCGAATTTGTATGGGTCAAAGTTATCAACATGATGATTCTAGACAAGAAACCGGGTTTGGTTATGGAGTATTTAATTAACATGGGTTAACATACACATGCATGGGTCAAAGTTACGATGGGGACGATTCCCACAGTCAATGGTTTTTATGACGTATTGGTTAATTGGACTTTATTTGTCCAACGTAGGCAAATGGTGCTTTATTAGTGATGTTAATACCGTAGAGGTATGAGGTGTTGTAGGTGTCAATACTGATAGTATGACTTCTTTCGTGTAGGATTTAAACCTATGATTCTATCATTAGGTTTCAAGCCCTAATTGTGAAAGGAGTGTGAAGGTAGTAGTTGTCAGGTGGTTGATATCCCTTAGACCTTGTATATGTGTGTATGTTATCTTATGTGATGTAGCATCATTTAGGTCCTTGATGATGGTTAAACGAGACAAGGATCATCATTGCCAATTGGGTAGCTTGTGTTTAAATTGTCGCAACCCCTGCCCCTTATCTGTCCTGGGAATGGGCGGCCGCAAAACCAGTTTTGGTGGTATCATTTTTTTTTATTATTTTGGCAGTGGAAATTTCATTAGGATCGTAGTTAGAAAATGTTTTATCAGAGTAAAACCACCATATTTTATATTGATAATCACATGGGTAAACCCCAAGTTTCTTATTACAACATGTTTATAGGGATAAACCCTATTTTATAGAATTTAAAACATCGTTATTTAGGTAACTTTTATAGCCACATTTTTCCAAGCCGTCAGTGCTCTCCAGCTGGCTTTCTTCTAATTTGGCTTTTACATTTTGTTACCTGAAACGCGTTTTAAAACATTTATCAGTGGGAAATACTGGTGAGTGAATCCCAATTTAATCAAGAAGAATTTTATCCTTTAACACAGTATTGAGAGCTATCACATTGTTTATTTCTACATAATTACTCATTCAGTATTATCAATCCTAACTGGTGGGTCATATTACACATTGGCTAACTCGTTGTCCAATGGTAACGTGTTCCACATTTTGTATACAAAACCCCAACATACCGGCAGTAATTGAAGAACTACAAAGACTCAATCACTGCTTTATCACATTGTAAAACATTTAAGATTTTGTAAAAACAGTTTACAAAAAGGAGATTACTCACATTGTTGTCTTAGGTTTTCTGTAAGGGTTTCCTGGTGATTATCTATAATTTACACAATGCACATATATTAGTAAAATAACCTGTTATTTACATTAGTAATACCCTCCCCGAGACGGCATTCCAACGACTACGTCGGGCAGAACCTCGACAGCCGTTACGGAACCCTGGATCAATCGGGCAGCGTATCTAATACGTAACCGGGGTTATAATACTTACATCGGGGCAGAACTTCGTTAATTAGGGGGATATTTGTAACAACTCTCATTAAAAGTCCTAATTATTTTATTTTTTTATCCAATAGGAAACCCTAATTAAGACACCCAAGTGATTCTGCGCAAACCCTAAAATTTTCAGAACAATCAGAATCAGGATCACGTCCCCTAAAACTCAGGGGGGGTAAACCCTAGTTACGATTATCTTTAAATCTCGTTGTCAAAATTGAAAATTTCGAATCAGTCAACTCAGCAAGGCTAGTCCCAGACGTGGCCACCCAATAGTGCTTTCGTGTCCCTTGCGCACCGTAAGGGATAAGTCTTACGGTGCGCAAGCATGTCAAATTTTCGGGTATAAATAGTGGACATTGGCAATCGATTTCTGGCACTAAAACGACGAAGAAATTCGTTACGTAGACTGAGATATCGTAGAAACACTTCTAAAAACACACACGATTCACGAAGTGCTGCCGCAATCAGGGTAATAACTCGATCGCTGATACGATTCAATGTTCGATTGATTAAAAATATCCAATGGATGTTTAAGTGCTGCTCAAATTTGGGTTATGCTTTGTCATTAGTCGTGATTCCGACAGGATGTTTGAGTACCACCCAAAATCGGGGAATACTCTGCCATTCGTTGTGAATCCGATGGATGTTTAAGTATTGCACTTTGTCATTCGTTGTGAGGGTTTTAATCTCATGAGTTATCGTAAATGCTGTATTAAGTTACTAACCGAATTGTGTGCCTGTTATTAATTTAGGTTAAAAGGCTAATTAGTAGGCTAGGCTCTGCTCAAATTAAATCTGCAATGTGAGTCATTCTCTTTTTATCAAATTACTTTCAAAATCATGTTTATTTTCAAAGGTTATAATTACAGTGATTAAGTTTATGTAATCACCAAATTACAGCCGGTATGTGGGGTTTTGTATACATTACTTGATAACCGTCACTATTGGACAACGAGTTAGCCAATGAGTGATATGACCATAGTCACATGCTCCATTGGACAATTAGGTTACCGATGGATGTTCGAGTGACAAATACTGTGGGTAGTTGGTTTGATATCTGGAAACATTGTAATCTCTCTTAATACTGTAAATTATAACAAACGAGTCATTTTCATAAAAAGAATGATTCACTCAGTATTTCCCGCTGACAAAAATTTTTTCAAACATGTTTCAGGTGATCTGTTGTGATCCAGGAAAAGTGCAGTGAAGCACTACAAGCTTAAGGAAGTGGCTCAGTATAAAATAAAGAAACATGTTTTGTAAAATAAAAGATTTCTTCGTGAAATCTCAAGATTGTAAATTACCGGGTTTTATCCCAAGTTGTGAAATAAAATAATCGGGAAATATTTCAGTTTTAAAAAGATCCTGAAGAAACTTCCGCTGTTAATTAAATACCACGGGATTTCTGTCCCGCGGCTCGTGAAACGGGTCAAACAGGGTCGGGGCCCGCGGCTCGTGAAACGGGTCAAACCGCGAAATAAGCGTAACGGGTATCCGCAAGAGCCATATACAGGTTTCCTAAGTTAATATGCTTCAAATATGTTGTGACATCAGTAAGATGTCTTTCGTTATGCCCCGAACTAATTTAAACACAAACTATGCCCCGTAGGGGTAGTTTGGTCATTTTAAAGTTTGTAAAAGTGTTTATATGTTCAACTGAGTTACAGGTCTGATGTAAACAGCAAACATACTCATTTTGATGGGGTATAACAGTAGGCTAAGGCATATATGTGAAATTTATCATATTTAACCAAACTATGCCCCGTAGGGGTATTTTGGTAATTTCACATAAGCCGGAAAGCTCAAAAACGAAGTCTGAGTTTATCAACCTTTGCATACTATTAAAATATCATAATTTTCCTCATATATCAGTAGGCATCAACCCGGGTATGTCCAATATGATTCTAAGACATACTATGCGTTAAAAACGCTAATTATGGCGATTAAAGGCCATTTCCGGGTTCTATACTTAAATCTGATATTTTTATATTTCCAGAAGGCTTAAAATAATTTATTTAACATATGTGATCAGTAGCAAAAGGTTTGGAATCGTTTAGATAAGTAAAACTCGTTTTATGGCCCGTAAGGGCAAAACCGACAATTACCGGATTAAGCCTACGACTACTAGTTATGCTCGGCCTAAAATTAATTAAAAATCTTTAAAAATCCCAAAATAATATATAACATCAGTGGGTAAAATATTTGATATCAAAAAGTATGTTTAACTAGGCTATACGCTAATTACGCCATTTTGTTAACATAAAGCTTTAATTTAGCGACAATGAGCATAACTCTTAATCTACAAGTCATACTGATGTCAAACTTTGCATACAAGTTTATATATCAGTAACTAAGGTTTCTACACTTTTACATTTTCATAAATCATGATTTAAGGTAATAAGGGCATAACGGTCAACGTATGAGCATTTAACGGAAATATGCCTATTAATTGGATAACTAGTGAACCAAGGTGTATGATCACAGAGGGTTGTTCTAACATGTATCCTAATCCAATTAAAGCTCTGAGGCATTTCTAAAATATGCCCAAACGGGTCAGAACTGAAAGTCAACGGGAAAGTCAAACTATGTGACTTTCGGTTCCGAACCGGGTCTAAACAGGAAATAGTCGGATTGAACATGTTTAGACATGTTCTTACACTTATTATTAAATTATAACAATAATCAAACAGGTTATATATGATCTAGATAGCTAATTATGCATAAATGACATTTTAAGCATTATGTTGACTTTTTAAGTAAAGGTTTGACCCGACATTTGACCTGGTTAGGATGGTGATCAGGGGAAACCCTTTTGGGGTTTTATTACCCACATAAATACCATCCTATAACTACTTTTAATTCGAGATAAGACTGAGCCATTAGTGACTAATCTCGAAGTCAAACCGTAATTACGACGGTTTGACTTTTAGCTAATTAACTAAGCTAAACACAACTAAACAAGGACTAGTAGACTTACAAGAGTCCAATGCACAAATTTTGATCAGATGGGAGAGTTCCTTAGCTCCAGAAATGCTCCAATGATCAGATGCAAGTGTGAAGAATGTTGTGATCTTGGAGTGCTTTATATAGTGAAAAACTCACCATGATTGGTTGACAACTAACTCTAGGATTAACCACAACCATCCAACACTTGTCCTAGTGTTCTAGGATAGTTTAGGGGTCTTTAAATAATGATAAAAACCAGTTAAATCGGTCATAGTCGCGAGAAACAGGCAACAGCCCGTTTTCTGATGCTGGGCACTACCTTACGGACCTCAACATTGTTGAGGTTGAGGTCCGTAAGCTTCCCTCCAGCCACAAAAATTGACTTTTCATTGGTGTGTTGAAAAGGCAATCCCATTATCCGACTTTGTGACCTCAAACAACACTTAGGGACTTCCATAATGTGTCTAGTACAGTTCCTTACCCTACCATTTGCATTTGCTTGCTTAGATTCCAAAAAAAAGACCCGAAAACACAGGTTTATCATTGCTTTTCTTTGTGGGATCAAGTCATGCATTTGTAAGTCCATTATTGACAATAATTCTCTGTAATGAGGGCATAGAAGATGTGTATAACATTTAATCGGGTCTTGGGATTTATACTTGAGGTCGTTCAGAGGTAACAATTTAACATGACGCCACTTTAAATCCTACCGAAACATCTTTATTAAATCCGGGTTTACAACGCGTTTTGTCTTACATGACACGTGTCGTTTTATTATTGAACCTGAAATTTTCGAGGTGTTACATCCTCACCCCCTTAAAATAAATCTCGACCCGAGATTTACTGAAACAAGTAAGGGTACTTTTCTTTCATCGTGGATTCAACCTCCCACGTGAAATCGGGACCTCTACGGGCATCCCATTTGACCTTGACAAAAGGTATATGCTTCCTTCGAAGCTTCCTTACCTGTCGATCTTCAATCGACAAAGGTTTTTCAACAAATTTTAAGCTCGCGTCTATATGCACATCCGTGTGTGGCATGACATGTGATTCGTCAGCGGAACACTTCTTTAGATTGCAGATGTGGAACACGTTATGAATTCCACTGAGCTCTTCTGGTAAGTTCAACTTATAGGCAACTGACCCGACACGTTCGATAACCTCGAAAGGTCCTATGTATCTCGGGCTTAGTTTGCCTTTCTTACCAAATCGCATCACTCCTTTCCAGGGTGACACTTTAAGTAGGACTTTGTCACCTACTTCGAAGTGAAAATCCTTACGACTTGGATCCGCGTAACTCTTTTGCCTATCCCGGGCAGCTTGGAGATTGTTACGAATCTGGACAATCTTGTCCGTCGTTTCAAACACGATCTCTGGTCCTGATAACTGGACTTCTCCGACTTCCGCCCAACAAACTGGCGATCTACACTTTCTACCGTATAATGCCTCAAAAGGCGCAGCCTTTATGCTGGTATGGTAGCTATTGTTGTAGGAGAATTCGATCAATGGTAGGTTCTTATCCCAGCTACCTCCCAAATCGATCGCACATGCGCGTAGCATGTCTTCCAACGTTTGAATAGTACGCTCACTCTGACCGTCAGTCTGAGGATGGTAAGCCGTACTAAAGTTCAGACGTGTGCCCAAAGATTGTTGGAAACTCTTCCAAAAGTGTGACGTGTATCTAGTATCCCGGTCAGAGATAATAGCTACAGGTATGCCGTGTAGGGCTACAATCTTATCGACGTATAACTGGGCTAACATATCGGAGCTATAAGTCTCCTTGATGGGTAAGAAATGAGCTGACTTAGTCAGTCGGTCAACTATAACCCATATCGTATCGTTTCCTTTCCTCGTCTTGGGTAACTTGGTAATAAAATCCATAGTTACCATTTCCCACTTCCACGTAGGAAGTTCAGGCTGTTGTAGCAAACCTGACGGTTTCTGATGCTCGGCTTTGACTTGCGCACATGTCAAGCATTTTGCTACATGGGCGGCTACAGACTTTTTCAAGCCTATCCACCAATAATTTGCCTTTAAATCCTGGTACATCTTACCGGCTCCAGGATGAACGGAGTATTTGGAACTATGGGCTTCTTGGAGGATGACATCACGAAGTCCTCCAAAAATTGGAACCCATATTCGTCCATTTAATCGCAGAATTCCGTCCTTGCTAAGAGTTAACTGCTCCTCAGTTACTCCTAACTTTTCATTAGGATAGTTAGCTTCCAACACAGCATCCTTATGTGCAGCTAACACCCTTTCTATCAAACTGTTCTTTATTTCCATTCGCTTGGCATTGATTCGGATGGGCTTAACTCTTTCCTTCCGACTCAAGGCATCGGCGACTACATTCGCCTTGCCGGGATGGTACTTGATTTCACAATCATAGTCATTCAAGGTCTCCATCCAACGGCGTTGCCTCATGTTTAATTCTTTCTGATTAAACAGATGCTGGAGGCTCTTGTGATCAGAATAGATCACACATTTGACACCATAAAGATAGTGCCTCCATAGCTTCAGTGCGAATACAACGGCACCCAGCTCCAAGTCATGGGTGGTGTAATTCTTTTCATGCACTTTCAATTGCCTTGAAGCGTAGGCAATCACCTTGCCTTTCTGCATAAGCACACACCCCATGCCAGTGTGCGAAGCATCACAATATACCACAAAGTCTTCAATTCCATCTGGCAATGTCAGTACTGGGGCGTTGCTCAATTTCTGCTTCAAAATATCAAAGGATTCTTGTTGCTTAGGGCCCCAAACAAACTTAACCTTCTTCTTAGTTAAGGAGGTTAGGGGTGCAGCAATCCTTGAAAAATTTTCTATGAAACGCCTGTAGTATCCTGCCAATCCCAGGAAGCTACGAATCTCTGTAGGCATCTTTGGCTCTTGCCAGTTCATTACTGCTTCAACCTTAGCGGGATCCACCTGGATACCACGCTCACTAACCACGTGTCCAAGGAATTGGACTTCTCGTAGCCAAAATTCACACTTGGAGAATTTGGCGTAGAGCTTCTCCTGACGTAGAAGTTTGAGAATACAACGAAGGTGTTTCTCGTGGTCAGCTTGATTCTTAGAATAAATAAGGATGTCATCGATGAAGACGATAACAAATTTATCTAAGTAAGGTTTGCAGACGCGATTCATGAGATCCATGAATGCGGCTGGTGCATTAGTGAGCCCAAAAGGCATCACTAGGAACTCGTAGTGACCATAACGAGTCCTAAATGCAGTCTTGTGAACGTCTTCATCCTTGACCTTCAATTGATGGTAGCCTGACCTTAGATCGATCTTCGAGAAGTAACTTGCCCCTTGGAGCTGATCGAACAAATCGTCGATCCTGGGTAAAGGATACCTATTCTTGATCGTGACCTTATTGAGCTCGCGATAGTCGATGCATAGCCGCATCGACCCATCCTTCTTTTTGACAAACAAGATTGGCGCTCCCCAAGGAGATGAACTAGGTCGAATGAAACCCTTAGCCAGCAATTCATCTAGCTGCGTCCGCAACTCCTTCATTTCCGTGGGTGCCAATCTGTATGGAGCTCTAGCAACTGGTGTCGCTCCGGGGATGATGTCGATCCTGAATTCCACTTGCCTATCCGGTGGCAAACCAGGTAGATCTTCAGGAAACACTTCTGGGTACTCAGAGATGACAGGGATGTCTTCTATCTTCGGTTTGGGCTCATCAATGATCACTTGCGCCATGTAGATGACACATCCCTTCTTCAAACACTTAGAAGCCTTGAGCATAGTCACGTGCTCAGGCAGTCCATACTGGGTATCTCCCCGAATGGTAAGTGACTCACCAGACGGAGCCTTTATTACCACATGCTTCTGGTTGCAGACAATTTGGGCCTGGTTGTGAGATAACCAGTCCATACCCAGAACTATGTCAAAACCAGCCAACTTAAAAGGGAGTAGAGACAGAGGAAAAGAATGGTTCTTAATGGATATAACACATCCATCTAACACAGTAGAGACGGTTTCTATGGTACCATCTGCTAACTCTACCTCATAGTTCACTTTTAGGGTTTTGACAGGTAAATTCAACAATTCACAAAATTTATGATCTACGAAAGACTTATCTGCGCCTGAATCAAAAAGTACTCTTGCAAAAACATCATTTACAAGGAAAGTACCTGTTATGACGTTATCATCCTGCACAGCCTCCTTCGCATCCATCCTGAAGACTCTGGCATTAGTCTTCTTAGCCTCCTCAGGCTTCTTGTTGTACTTAGGGCAGTTAGTCTTTATGTGGCCCTTTTCATTGCAACGGTAGCAGGTTGCATCTTTCATCTTCTAGCAATCCAAGGTTTTGTGTTCCTTGGACTTGCACAAACCACAAGCAAAAGACCTTGACTCGTTATTCGAGTTTGATTCGAGTCTGCACTTTCCAAAGTGCTGTTTCTTGCAAGTTTTGCATGTGGGCTTTTCTCCAGAACGATGCCCATCTTTCTTCGAATCCGATCCCTTCTTGTGATCACCGCTCCCGCGGTGCTTCTTGTTCGATCTACGCGAACCATCATCTTCTCGCTTCCTCTTCTCAGCATCCTTATTCCTCAGCGATCTCTGCCGGACCGCATCCAGTGTGAGGGATAAGGAAAGGTCAGTTACAGACCTGAAGGTAACTGGCCGAGAAGCTTTTACACTGGCCTTGATCTCGGGTTCTAAACCACCAATAAAACGAGCGATCCTTTTAGGCTCCGGGGTCACCAGATAAGGTACCAACCGGGATAGTGTATTAAAGCTTGTCAGGTAAGCTTGACAATCGAGGTTCTTCATCACCAACGATAGAAAGTCTGATTCTATCTTTTCCACCTCATGTTGAGGGCAAAAATTTTCCTTGATTAGGGCGATGAATTGATCCCACGACATACTATACAATGGGATCTTTCCGGAGGCCTCCATCAGAGATCTCCACCAAGCTAACGCCTCACCTTTGAAGGACTGTGAGACAAATTTAACCACATCACCTTCAGCGCATCCGCTGATGTCCACGACCGTGTCCATCTCATCCAGCCACGTCATACAGTCGACTGCTCCTTTCTCCCCCGTAAAATCCCTGGGTTTACAAGACACAAAGTACTTATATGTGCAACCCTTGTTACGGGGTCCTTGATGCAGTACTAAATGCTGAGATGGATTACTTTGGTGATTGGTGGACTGGCGATCATCACCGTTTTTCTTTGGTCCATCCTTTTTGGGAGGAGGCTTGTTATGAGCCTCAGAATGAGTTCTGGGCTTTGACTGTGACGCAGAGTGGGTCCTACTTCGGGTACCACTGTACTCCTCATACTGCCTATCCAAAGCCTCTGTGAGAGCACCATCTATGATTGCTTTTAATTCAGCGCCCGTTAATGTAATCTGGGCGTTCACATTTGGCTCCGCGGGATGGCTATTTACTTCATTTGAGTCAGCCATTTGAATTGAACTGTTGCAGAAAACAAGAACAATATTTTATTTGCGAGTTTATTATGGAATTACCCCTTAGGGTGACTCGTTAACCATGGTAACAGAGACCACATTTGGTTAACTTATTAATCGTATTAATTTAGGATTTCAATTAAAATTTATCCTAATTATAACAATATATATTAGCACATAAGGCTTAGTCACATGGACAATTTAAATTTAATCTATGATTTCAGAGAATCAAAACATTATGGTATACTGGCACAATAGGCCTAGTCACAAGGACAATATTAATTATAAACTATGATTTCAGAGAATCAAGGCTTTTAAGGTTTGAACCTAGTTCATTACCTTTATTTGACAGGGAGTCATTGCTACCACTGTCTTTTGGCTCATATAGGAATAAGCAAGGCCCGTAGGCGTTATATTACCAACGTATGGTAAAAAAAATGATCATCTTAATTGATGATGTAGACCCAGGATTCAGAGATCATTAAACTGGGTTTGGAATCTTCTAAAGAATCCTTATATAAATGTGATTTTTAATGAAATCACTTCTGCCAGGAGTGTTAACATGTTTTAAGATGTTAACAGGAATTTGAACCTTTTAAACAGGTCTTACCATCTTGGCCCGGTCTTATATTTGACACGTGGCTAGGTTTCACATTATAAGATTCTTAATTAAAAATTTTACATAGGCAGATTTTTCAAAAAGGAAATGATTTTAATTTATTTGTTTCATTTATAATTTATATATGCTCATAAAGGCAACATGAAATTTATAAAATAATCATTCCATTAATTCATTTAGAATATTACACATTTGCCCTAAACGGGTCTTCCAAATACAAACTTACCCTCGTAGGGGTTAAATAACACACATGCCCACGCAGGGGCTAAATATCACACATGTCCACGCAGGGACTACATAATATAATAGTCCACGCAGGGACTTAATCAAACCACACTCCCACGTAGGGGTTAAAGCAAACAAGCATGCCCTCGCAGGGGCTTAACAACAAATACACCCACGCAGGGGCTTATACAACAGCAATGGAAGAATTCAACGATCCTTCTTGTTCTTCCCCTTGATCAGACCCATCAGTCCTTGGAAGAATGTTTGTCTTTCCCTACGATCCTCGTGTGCTTCCCGTTCCACCTGCTCCAACCTCTGCAAAATCTCCTCCCTATTTGGAGAAAATCGTGGTGGCTGTGACTGCGTCCTGATAATGGGTCGTGGGGGTATAGAGTATCCCTGAGTTGGGTAACTCACCCCCCATGGATCCCCAAAGGGTCCTTGGTTGTTGTAGTTTGCTGCTACCATGTATGGATCAGCCTCCGCGTACCCATAGTCGTGATGCGTTGGCGGTTCAAACGGGTTGTAAGCCATGCCACCCGTATATGCCGGGATTGGGTTTTCAAACCCCATCGGCGGTGGCTGTAGTACAGCAGGGTTGGAGGGTCCACCCATTTGTGGGTCCTCCTGGTATGGCGGGTAGTGACTAGCACTTGACTGTTGTGGGGAACTGAAATTGAAGCCCCCCGGTCGCACCGACATGCGTGCACCGGTTCTTCTACGCCTTGGCGGTTGAGGAGGTGCCGGTTGAACTGGTGGCGGTGGAGGTGGTGGCGTAACTGCCACAAATCGATGATCCTCAGATGAATCTTGATGATGCGGCTGTGGCTGTGGCTCCTGTTGCTGATGAGACTGCTGCTGCTGATGCTGCCCATGTGACGACGAGTGGTGTGATGGTGTATAATACCACTGGTGTTGATCGAACAGGGCTTGAAAACTGTCTGGACCACCATAGGGTGATCCGTGGAAGGACGATCCGTCGGAGATTTCGATCGGATGGTTTGGGGTTCCGTTTGCAGGCATGACGGGGTCCGTATCCTCGTCCATGTCGTCAGCTTGATCACCGGAGAAGTGATCGTCTGGCCCAAGTGGGTTGAAACCCACGGGTTCTTGCAGGTAATCGGCCGGATTAAACTGGCCTCTAAAGATGGGTGTGGGGTCCCCATAGGAGTGATGGGACAAAGACCTCTGCAGTGGTATGTATGAGGGCAGAGGGTTGTTAGGCTCGTCTCCTGCGTACGGTCCATATGCGTTTTGTACTGGCGGGGTTGAGCTGTGCGAAACGGATCGCCTTGCTGGTTCGAACTGGTTGCGTCTGTTTCGGCGGGGGTCCTCGCTTTACGTCGCAGCTGGAGCTCGTGTATTAGACGGCCCTGCTTCATGGTCGTTGGGGGCGGCTACTGGCCTCTTTCCACGTCCTCGCGTACGCAAGAATCTCGGAGGCATCTTTGTTATTCCTGTCAATAAAGCATGAGCTAACAATAACAAATATAAAATTTAAAGGACAAAACAAATACCGAAAAGGTGGAATTTTTCCTAAGTTATAAGTCTAGACTCGAAGGTTTAGATATGTGCAATTGTGTAACTGAGATTAAACACAAAAGGCTAGTGTTTAATTCACTCAGTGTTGGCTCTGATACCAACCTGTCACACCCCGATTTCCACGTGTCACCGGTGGGCCCGGTGGAGGAGTATCGTGACGTGGTTGGCAACGTAATAGTCAAACAACACAATATAATAATGCACAGCGGAAGCAATTTAAAAATAAGATACAACCGAATTTATTTATTGTAAACAAAGTCACAATTATCCGGTGTTTATCCACAGTAGGATCGAATTAAAAACATTGTTTATGGTTCAACAGACTTCGGCATCTTAAGCTTGCGAGACTTCTAATGATGCTTAGGAGAATCCCAGCCTATTTCGCCTAGTACCTGCATTTAATCTTTTTGGGAAAATACGTCAGTTTACACTGGTAAATACATTCAACTGACTCATTTTATAAAATGATTGAAAATTTGTTTGGATGCATATGGCATAAACATTTTTTTTTATTAACTTGGGAGAATTATTTAATATTATAATCTTGTGAACGATTTACATGTTACTTATGCGTTCAGTAGCCCGGAACGTATCCGGGTTAAGGATCAATAGACACACCACAATAATGAGTTATACACCGACAGGTGTACGCCTACACCCCGTGCTCAGGTCGTGGCCATCTCGTAAGATAATGCCAAGGATATCCGGGACATGGTCATTAACCCCCCAAAGGCTGTAAAGTAAACAAATCTGTTTAAAACGAGCCGATCAAATTATTCAACTACCCACTCAGCGTGGAGATTTGATGCCCGATCAAGCGGTACGCTATGTACCGTAACCCAAGCCCGTATAGGGAAAATAAGTTAAAAGTATTTACCTTGATGCAAAGTATAGTCACAATAAGCAAATAGCAAGTAGCTTTTACTGTTTCTCCTAATATGGAACGAAGGTTAAATATAACCTATTAGAATCCTAGCGGGTCTTTAATTATGCTTAAGCTTAGACCGGCTAGTTTCGAAGATACGGTTCGTACGCACGATTAAGCGAAGACCGGATAGAATGTGATTCAGACCCGACAAGTTTGAAGACTTGTTTAATATGGGTTTATTATTCACATTCTGGATTTTGAGATAAAACCGATAAGGTTTGACCCGTTTCGGCTAATTTATGTAAACTTGTTACATAAACCGCACCGAACGCGAAATAAGCGTAACGGGTATCCGCAAGAGCCATATACAGGTTTCCTAAGTTAATATGCTTCAAATATGTTGTGACATCAGTAAGATGTCTTTCGTTATGCCCCGGACTAATTTAAACACAAACTATGCCCCGTAGGGGTAGTTTGGTCATTTTAAAGTTTGTAAAAGCGTTTATATGTTCAACTGAGTTACAGGTCTGATGTAAACAGAAAACATACTCATTTTGATGGGTTATAACAGTAGGCTAAGGCATATATGTGAAATTTATCATATTTAACCAAACTATGCCCCGTAGGGGTATTTTGGTAATTTCACATAAGCCGGAAAGCTCAAAAACGAAGTCTGAGTTTATCAACCTTTGCTTACTGTTAAAATATCATAATTTGCCTCATATATCAGTAGGCATCAACCCGGGTATGTCCAATATGATTCTAAGACATACTATGCGTTAAAAACGCTAATTATGGCGATTAAAGGCCATTTCCGGGTTCTATACTTAAATCTGATATTTTTATATTTCCAGAAGGCTTAAAATAATTTATTTAACATATGTGATCAGTAGCAAAAGGTTTGGAATCGTTTAGATAAGTAAAACTCGTTTTATGGCCCGTAAGGGCAAAACCGACAATTACCGGATTAAGCCTACGACTACTAGTTATGCTCGGCCTAAAATTAATTAAAAATCTTTAAAAATCCCAAAATAATATATAACATCAGTGGGTAAAATATTTGATATCAAAAAGTATGTTTAACTAGGCTATACGCTAATTACGCCATTTTGTTAACATAAAGCTTTAATTTAGCGACAATGAGCATAACTCTTAATCTACAAGTCATACTGATGTCAAACTTTGCATACAAGTTTATATATCAGTAACTAAGGTTTCTACACTTTTACATTTTCATAAATCATGATTTAAGGTAATAAGGGCATAACGGTCAACGTATGAGCATTTAACGGAAATATGCCTATTAATTGGATAACTAGTGAACCAAGGTGTATGATCACAGAGGGTTGTTCTAACATGTATCCTAATCCAATTAAAGCTCTGAGGCATTTCTAAAATATGCCCAAACGGGTCAGAACTGAAAGTCAACGGGAAAGTCAAACTATGTGACTTTCGGTTCCGAACCGGGTCTAAACAGGAAATAGTCGGGTTGAACATGTTTAGACATGTTCTTACACTTATTATTAAATTATAACAATAATCAAACAGGTTATATATGATCTAGATAGCTAATTATGCATAAATGACATTTTAAGCATTATGTTGACTTTTTAAGTAAAGGTTTGACCCGACATTTGACCTGGTTAGGATGGTGATCAGGGGAAACCCTTTTGGGGTTTTATTACCCACATAAATACCATCCTATAACTACTTTTAATTCGAGATAAGACTGAGCCATTAGTGACTAATCTCGAAGTCAAACCGTAATTACGACGGTTTGACTTTTAGCTAATTAACTAAGCTAAACACAACTAAACAAGGACTAGTAGACTTACAAGAGTCCAATGCACGAATTTTGATCAGATGGGAGAGTTCCTTAGCTCCAGAAATGCTCCAATGATCAGATGCAAGTGTGAAGAATGTTGTGATCTTGGAGTGCTTTATATAGTGAAAAACTCACCATGATTGGTTGACAACTAACTCTAGGATTAACCACAACCATCCAACACTTTTCCTAGTGTTCTAGGATAGTTTAGGGGTCTTTAAATAATGATAAAAACCAGTTAAATCGGTCATAGTCGCGAGAAACAGGCAACAGCCCATTTTCTGATGCTGGGCACTACCTTACGGACCTCAACATTGTTGAGGTTGAGGTCCGTAAGCTTCCCTCCAGCCACAAAAATTGACTTTTCATTGGTGTGTTGAAAAGGCAATCCCATTATCCGACTTTGTGACCTCAAACAACACTTAGGGACTTCCATAATGTGTCTAGTACAGTTCCTTACCCTACCATTTGCATTTGCTTGCTTAGATTCCAAAAACAAGACCCGAAAACACAGGTTTATCATTGCTTTTCTTTGTGGGATCAAGTCATGCATTTGTAAGTCCATTATTGACAATAATTCTCTGTAATGAGGGCATAGAAGATGTGTATAACATTTAATCGGGTCTTGGGATTTATACTTGAGGTCGTTCAGAGGTAACAATTTAACATGACGCCACTTTAAATCCTACCGAAACATCTTTATTAAATCCGGGTTTACAACGCGTTTTGTCTTACATGACACGTGTCGTTTTATTATTGAACCTGAAATTTTCAAGGTGTTACATCCTCACCCCCTTAAAATAAATCTCGACCCGAGATTTACTGAAACAAGTAAGGGTACTTTTCTTTCATCGTGGATTCAACCTCCCACGTGAAATCGGGACCTCTACGGGCATCCCATTTGACCTTGACAAAAGGTATATGCTTCCTTCGAAGCTTCCTTACCTGTCGATCTTCAATCGACAAAGGTTTTTCAACAAATTTTAAGCTCGCGTCTATATGCACATCCGTGTGTGGCATGACATGTGATTCGTCAGCGGAACACTTCTTTAGATTGCAGATGTGGAACACGTTGTGAATTCCACTGAGCTCTTCTGGTAAGTTCAACTTATAGGCAACTGACCCGACACGTTCGATAACCTCGAAAGGTCCTATGTATCTCGGGCTTAGTTTGCCTTTCTTACCAAATCGCATCACTCCTTTCCAGGGTGACACTTTAAGTAGGACTTTGTCACCTACTTCGAAGTGAAAATCCTTACGACTTGGATCCGCGTAACTCTTTTGCCTATCCCGGGCAGCTTGGAGATTGTTACGAATCTGGACAATCTTGTCCGTCGTTTCAAACACGATCTCTGGTCCTGATAACTGGACTTCTCCGACTTCCGCCCAACAAACTGGCGATCTACACTTTCTACCGTATAATGCCTCAAAAGGCGCAGCCTTTATGCTGGTATGGTAGCTATTGTTGTAGGAGAATTCGATCAATGGTAGGTTCTTATCCCAGCTACCTCCCAAATCGATCGCACATGCGCGTAGCATGTCTTCCAACGTTTGAATAGTACGCTCACTCTGACCGTCAGTCTGAGGATGGTAAGCCGTACTTAAGTTGTTCATTTACCTCTATATCCTTAAGAGGTACTACCAGTGATTCATCAGCTAAACATTTCTTGAGATTGCATAAATGAAATACATCATGTATTCCTGCCATTTCCTCTGGCAGTTGTAGCTGATAGGCTACAGGTCCTATTCTTCTAATTATCTCAAAAGGTCCAACATACCTGGGGCTTAGCTTTCCCCTTTTGATGAATCTTACCACTCCTTTCCAAGGAGAGACTTTTAATAACACCTTATCTCCTACTTGAAATTCCAATGGCTTTCGTCTGTTATCAGCATAACTCTTTTGTCGATCACGTGCTGCTTTCAGTTGTTCCTTGACTTCAATGATTTTGTCTGTTGTTTCTTGTACTATCTCAGGTCCAGATAGTTGCTTTTCTCCAATTTCTGCCCAACAGACTGGCGTTCGGCACTTTCGTCCATAAAGTGCTTCGAATGGTGCAGCATTGATACTTATGTGATAACTGTTATTATAAGAAAATTCTATCAATGGTAAGATTGTCCCAATTACCTCCGAAATCAATTACACAAGCTCTAAGCATGTCCTCCATTGTCTGAATTGTCCTTTCGCTCTGTCCGTCCGTTTGAGGATGATAAGCGGTGCTTAGATTCAACTTGGTTCCCATTGCTTTTTAAAAACTTGTCCAAAATGAGAGGTAAAACGACTATCTCTGTCAGAAACAATTGATATAGGAATTCCATGTAATGAAACTATTTCATTTACATATAATTTAGCTAACTATTCCATACTGAAAGTTTCCTTCATTGGTATGAAATGCGCTGACTTAGTTAGCCTGTCTACAATCACCCAGATTGTATCATTACCTTTTCTTGTTTTGGGTAATTTGATAACAAAATCCATTGTTATTAATTCACATTTCCATACAGGCATTTCTAACTGTTGCCATAAACTTGAGGGTTTCTGATGTTCAGCTTTGACTTGTGAACAGGTTAAACACTTTGCAACATATGCTGCTAAATCCTTTTTCATTCCTATCCACCAAAAATTCGTTCTTAAATCTTTATACATCTTATCACTTCCAGGATGCATCGTATACTTAGACTTATGGGCTTCTTCTAATATACGGTAACGTAGGTTTCCTAATTTAGGTATCCACACTCTTTTCTTATGGAATCTCCAAATTACATCTGTTCCTTGTTCTAATTCCTTAATCATTCCTTTTAACTTTTCAGTATCATCCTTGATTACTGATTCTTATGCTTTTCTAATCTGATTATTTAAATCTACTTGCAGATTTAACTTAAGAGAACGTACTCTTTTTGGCTTTTCGTGATACTTTCGACTTAAAGCATCAGCTACTACGTTTGCTTTTCCTGCGTGATACTAGATATTACAATCAAAATCGCTAAGTATCTCCATCCAGCGTCTATGTCTCATATTCAACTCCTTTTGCCCAAAAACATACCTTAAATTCTTATGGTCGGTGAATATGGTAAACTTACTACCATATAGGTAATGTCTCCAAATTTTAAGTGCAAAAATTATGGCTCCTAATTCTAGATCACGGGTTGAATTATTTTCTTCATGATTTTTAAGTTGTCTAGAGGCGTAAGCTATAACCTTTTGACGTTGCATTAACACACATCCATAACCTAACTTAGAAGCGTCACAATAGATTATAAAATCTTCAGTTCCTTCTGGTAACGCTAGTATGGGTGCATGTGTTAATCTTTGCTTAAGAATTCTAAAGGCTTCTTCTTGTTGTTTTTGTCCCCATTCAAACTTAACAGATTTACAGGTTAGCTTAGTCAAGGGAATGGCTATTCTAGAAAAAACTCGAATAAATCTTCTATAATAACCAGCCAAACCTAAGAAACTTCTAACCTCGGTTGGTGACTCAGGGGTTTTCCACTTGGTTATTGCCTCGATTTTGGTGGGATCTACATGAATTCCTTCATGATCAACTAGATGTCCAAGAAATTGCATCTGTTCTAACCAAAACTCACACTTCGAAAACTTAGCATAAAGCTTTTCCTTTTTAAATAAACTTAGAAGTGCGTGTAGATACGCTGCATGTTCCTCTTTGCTTTTGGAATAAATAAGAATATCATCTATAAAGACAATTATGAATTTATCCAAATATGGCTTACATATTCGGTTCATCATGTCCATAAATGCAGCTGGGGCATTGGTTAGACCAAATGTCATGACAGTAAATTCATTATGGCCATACCTTGTTCTGAAAGCGGTCTTAGGAATATCCTCTTCCTGTACCTTTAATTGATGATATCCTGACCTTAAATCGATTTTTGAGAAAAATCATGCTCCTTGCAATTGATCGAACAGATCATCTATTCTTGGTAATGGATACTGATTCTTAATCGTGACTTTATTCAATTAACGGTAGTCAATGCATATACGCATTGATCCATCCTTCTTTTTAACGAATAAAATCGGTGCTCCCCATGGCGATGAGCTTGGCTGTATGAATCCTTTCTCCAATAATTCGTCTAACTGTTTCTTCAGTTCTTGCATTTCTGCGGGTGCCAAACGGTAAGGTGCTTTGGCAATTGGTGCGGTTCCTGGTATCAAATGGATTCTGAATTCAACTTCTCTATCTGGAGTTTGTCCTGGTAGCTCTTCTGGAAATACATCTGAAAACTGGGATACTACAGGAATATCCTTTAATTCTTTTCCTTTAATGTTAGTGATTATGGAAATCAAATACACTAATGATCATTTTCTTATATAACTTGCAGTTTTCATCATAGAGATGAATTTTGTGGATCTAGAAAACTTATTTCCTTTAACTGTGATCTTTTCACCTCTTGGTGAATTTACTTAAATTGACTTTTGATCACATAAAATACTGGCTTTATTGGCTATTAACCAATCCATACCTAACACAACATCAAATCCTGCCAGATTCATTGGGTAAAGATTTGTAATAAATTTCTGATTTAAAATTTCTATTCTTGCTCCCTGCAAGATTTCAGAAATCTTAATGGTTTCCCCGTTTGCTGTTGTTGATACATATTAAGTGGATACGGCTCTACTCGGTTCGACTCGGCTACGAAGTGAAGGCCGTAGTCAAGACGACCTCCTGTCTTGACTCGGTATGCGATTGACTTCGTAACGTACGAAATTGCTACTGCGTGTGCGCAGTATGCAATTAGTATTGCTTATGTGTTTAAGTTTGTATGTTGCCTGTTTGTTTGTTTTGGCCATCATTGAAGAAGCCCAAGCTTTGGCCCAACTTGAGAAGAAGCCCAAGATACATGTGATGAAATCCAAAGCCCAAGTCCAAACAACTGATGGACGAAAACACTATTTAGGTGAAATCACCCTTGTGGTGAAAACCAAATTGGCGAAATCACTTATGGGACGAAATCACCTGATTTCGTCCAGATCTTGGATTTCGTCCATGTGTTTTCGTGGGCCACTTGATTTCGTCACTGTGTTACTATATATACCCAGATAACAGACAGAACACAGTAACGAAGTCTGAATAGATTTCTTTGAGCGAACACACTGTAAACACACACACACTGAGAGTTTATGAGAGCATTTTGTAAACATTGTATTGTAACCGTTTTCTAGATTAATACAATGGAGTGTTAATCGTGAATCTTGTGTTTTATGTGTTCGTCACTTGGTTTAACTTACCCGTTTGGATTCCGCACTTTCGGGTTTGTCGGAAAACAGGGAATAGAGGTTACTCGATCCTCCGGGTTGACCTACAATTGGTATCAGAGCATTGGCTCGATTCCTTGTTTAAACCAAGTCGATTTTCTTGTGTTTTGATAGATTTTAAAAGGGTTTTTCAGTTTACATTCTTGTTTCAAAAATTATATTTCTGGAAAAGCTTTTCTTCAAAACCTTGAAAATCTTTGTATTTTGCTATTAGTTTGTATAAAACCACTGTTAAAACACATGCTTACATGTTAGTATTTGGTTTTTACTAAACTTTTGTGCAAAAAAAAAAACGTTTTCGGAAAATTTGTCCGGTGAAAACTTGGCCAGAATATTCAAGTTGTTCTTGTCTATCTTCATAGTGTTCTTGGTTTATTCAAACTGTTCTTGAATTATATATGGTTTTGATCTGAATTGTGTTTGAATTATAAGTGTTGTTGCATATTTTATCATTGTTTGACAAATGTGTACTAGTGTGATTATGGTTGTTGAAAATAACAAGCTTTGAAATCTGTTTCAGTAAGGTGGTTTGACAAAAGAGGTATTTGTGTCAGTAGACAAGGTTTGAAAATATCTTGTTGTCTGGTTATCTCTTCACACGAAATCACCATACATCCTCATTAGTTAACGAAATCACCTGGTCAACAATATCAAGCTGGATGAAAACCCAATTTCAACGAAATCACTTGTGCACCTAGCTGCTGGACGAAATCACTTATATGTGCTGGACGAAATCACTCTTGATTTCATCATCATTCTTCAGCCGAAATCAGTTCTGGGCCGAACTCCCACCTGGGCCGAAAACACTCCCTGGGCCGAAATCAGTTCTGAACTGAAATCCATTTCAACAAAAACCCTTATCGCCGAAATCACTTCAGTTCTGGTCCGAAATCACTTCAGTCCTGGCCGAAATCACCTCAATTCAACGAAATCAGTTCTGGGCCGACACTTTTAAATACATTCTGATTGGGCCAAAATATCCACTTTCATCTTATATTTATATATGGATAATTAAATGCTGGGCCGACACCTTGTTAACAACTGGGCCAACATTTTTTGTTTAATTATTCTCATCATTCAATGTCATAAAGGTTTCGTCAAAATCAAAAACATTTCGTCATAACTATTTCAACATCAGCTTTCATCGATCAGCATTGAGTATCTTCGAATCAAATTTAATCAAGTTTTGTCGTTCATTAATCAAACTTGTTTCGTTGTATACTTGTTTCGTCGTATACTTGTTTCGTCGACATCACTTGTTAAATTTTTAACAGAACCATTAAAAAATCAATCTTAACTGTTTGTTTTGAGATTTTTAATCAAGTATTCATCATTATACATTGAAAATGAATCCGGCTTGGGGTACTCCGTCAAATACAGAGAACAAATATAGAAGCATGGGTTTATCGCCTTCATGGGCCGAAAATCCCGCACCCACTTCTGCAATACCAGTGCGACAAAATACTGATATGTATTATGGAACTCCTAGCACTTCTGCAAGACCTGCTTCACATGCTCCACTTCAAACGACGTTTGTCACAAGCACAGATTTGTATGGCAATCCGATACAAGTTCCTGTAAAGCTAGCTCCAACAACAGACTTGTATGGAAATCCATTACCACCAGTTGCCTCACAGCGCCATCATTCTACTGTAGCACCATCATCTCTTGATCCAAGGAACTGTAGTCAATCAAAAATGGTGTTTTATGCTAAAATTGTCAAAGAGGCCAGCAATGTTGAATCATCGCGAAACGATGACAGTTCTGAACATGACAGTAGTTCAGTTGAAGACGTTTCAACTTCAGTTGATGATGTTACAACTTCAAGTTCAAGTTCAAGCGAGGATGGATCTGAATGTGAATCATCAAGGGAGGTTGTTGATTCTGATGCAGATAGGTCAACATCTGAGAGTGATTCCAGTCAGGTACGTGTCGATGAATCAAAATCCGATAGTTGTGATAGATGTGATAGGTGTGTTGGATTAAATGCTAATATGTCTGAATTGCAAAGCAAACATGATGCTTTAAATGCTGAATTGTGTGACTTGCAAAACAAACATGTTTCTTTTGATGCTAAGTGGTGTGATTTCCAAAGCAAACATGAGGCTTTGCAAAACAAATATGAAGTGACAAATATCCACAATCAAAAGTTGATAGTGGATCTTTCTAAATGCACAGAGGCCAACATGTTTCGTGAAAATTATGAAAAGGAATTTAAAAAGATAATTGAAACATTAAAAGCAGATAAGACCGAGCTAACGAAAATGGTTTCAAGAAAACAAACTGAAATAAACCTTTACATCAATAGGCTCGAGATAATGAAAAAAGAAATGGCTTGTGTTAAAAATGAAAGTGAGGTGATCCGACTCAAGTTAGACAGCTATTTAAGCTCTAGCTATGTGCTGGATCACATCATTGATGTTTAGAAAAAGAAAACTGATGTCACATGCATAGGTTATAAGAAGTGTCCACCACCTATTAAACACGATTATTCTTCGATGCCTGATGAGGAAAATAAACCTCATTTTGAGCCCTCAGTTTCATTGAGCCTTGAGGAATTCACAATTGGGCTAGGTTACAAAAAGGAAGTATCCTCATATTCGGATGAATCAGCAGATGCAAAAGCGCCAACAGCTGAACGAAATCAGGATCCTACAGTTATTGTTGAGGATGCTGATTCGTCAGATGATGAATCCGATGATTATAACTCTGAACAGTCAGAAACGGTAACAAAAGAGGAAAACATACCTCTCGAAAATCACATTCTTTGTGATCCACCTGCAAAACCATTTGTGACTGCTACAGCCAAGTCTGTTGAATCCTCATCTGGAAGCTGTGAAAGCGTGAACTTGCTTTACACGTTGATTGGATCTGATAAAATATACTCAGACTATGATTTTCCAATCAAGAATGTCAATCAATCTTTGATTGATATAGTTTTCGAAGATTCTACCAGTAAGTTTTTGGGAAAGTCGAGCCCAGGAGTTGTAGTAACTCAGTGTGCTCCTATCCCAAAATCCGAAGTTAGAAAGAGACATGGGAATCAAAAATTGCAAAAACAAAACTGTGACAACCCGAACTTTCAAGGTCAGTGCCTCCTAATCTTGTGATCCGGTTTTCTAATTATTCCTCTTTTATGTCCTTACTGTGATCGAGTTTGTTAACCGCTCGTAGCTAGGATAAACTTGTCAAGTATAAACGTAACTGGGTATGATTGAATGTGTTATTGGGTTATTCTAAGTGCCGAGTAGTGTTCACGGGCCGCACATGCAACTGGGCCGCAAACCACACTCTTTAAACTATCATACCACCTCTAACTCACCTTGGACTACACTTGTTGTCCCATCTCGGCCCACACATGTAGTTAGGCCCGAATAATTTAAGCCCAATCCTATGAATTATGTACATTAGTAGAGTTGGGTTACGTAATGGATAGTTTGGAAACCATAAAAGATAACAAAGAAACCCTAGTGCACCCTACCCTATTCAATCCGACGATCAGCCTTCCCTCCCCTCCGAATTGAACATTCTGGTAAGTATAATATTAAGGATTTTAATATTGTGGAGCTATGATTGGTTGCATGCAAGGTGCCATCGATTTGTATGTATGCTACGTGGTGTGTCTTGTTGAATAAGGGCTAGGGTTCGAATGGGTATTAGAATTAATGAATATGAGACATGCATTTGTTGGTGAAATTAAATGATATGTAGGACAAATCTGTTGTGGGTGAGGATAAATGGATGGTAATTCAGATTCGCAGGATATTAAATAACTATTTTCGATTTGCATGCATATGTGATACATTCAATGTTTGACTAAAGAGCATTCAAATAAGATTTGATTGGGACGCACCACAAGAGCATCTGACTATCTATTCTATTGATTTTATTCTATGTGGTTTAATAAAATAATGGCTATGATAGTTAGGGGACCCGGGGTGGGGGAAATATCCCCGTGATACTTTGTTTTTGACGCGTGATATTATACCCAACTCCACCGCCACTCACCAACATCACGCACAAAACTTCAAAACGCGTTGATTTTTTGACGCGTTAAACTTTGGCCGTCTGGCATTTTCGAGGAGCAAACCACCGCCACTCACCAACAACAACAGCAGCAAGACAGCAGCTCCGGCAACAACAACAACAACAGCAACAACAACAAAAGCTCCATTGTTGCTGATCTTCTGCGCGTCCACCGGAGATACCGTCGGGGTCGGAGCTCCGGCAACAACCAATTCTCATCATTCGGTGCCCAATATCAGGTATTCTTAGGTGATTGTGGGTCGATTTCACTGTGTGAGCGAAAGCCCCATATCAATTTAGGAGATTATTAAGCTTATCTCCTTCAATTTTGTGTTAACTTGAACTAGGGTTCATGGTGATTCTGGTGATTGTCTCCTTCAATTTTGTGAGTGATGGAATTTCTTCAACAAGTGATACCATTTCCACTAAAAAAAGGTTGTAAGTGATGGAATAGTGATTGCTGACATGGCCTAACCTTATTGGGTGTTGCAAGTGATGGAATTTCATCACTTGCAAACCACCCCTACCCCCCTTATAGGTATTTGTGAAACCCAAAAAGTATTATAGGAGCTTTGGTTTTGTCGAGTAGCATAGGTTGCATGTGATGTGATGATTTTGTGGATAAACTGATTAATAAGTAACAATAAAAGAAATAGTGATAACCATTGGGACTTGCATGTTAGTTGTTGGGTTGATGATGTTGGTGTCACATGTAGGTTATACAGAACTTTCGGTTTGTGTGAGGCGGCATGGTATATATTGCATGATACTCATAAAATGTTAAAAAAGGTTAAAACAATATTGTGGGTAGTTGTTGTTGTTGAACTAGTTTGACATCTTTGGGACGCATAATTAACGTTTATTCACATATTAAATTGAAGCCACGTACTACATATGGACCAATAAACTGAAACTTGGCTGCACGGTTGTGTACATCTTTTGGTTGGGCCTGAAATCAGTTGGGTCGCACAGCATGAGGAGTAGTGTAGTGGGCTGTTAAGAAATGGCCCGTGTGGAATGCTTTAATATGTTAATGTATGAGGGTTGAATGATTCAGTATACTAGGTAGTGAATGCCTGTGTTACAATTTGTCGAATGTATGAATGGTTCTGATTAGTGTTGATATGATACATGTATATATGATGAAAGTAGATAAGTGAAGGTTAAATTGATTGTTCAGTGAATGTTGTAACTAGTGTGATGCATGATTTCATGTGAAGATTTGTATGACATTATGTGTGAGTTTCATGTAAAATGTGTATAAGGAACGTATGATTAAGTGCTATAAAAACTGACTATCACTGGAACTGATATTAGGATTTGATTGATCAATCGTGAACACATAACTAATCCTACCGAGCAAACCAAGGTGAGTTCATCTCTTGAGCATGCATCCCGGTGGTTGGGACAGTCAGTGGGTATCCCGGGGAGGGATAAGTCTTTTGGGTAAAAACAGGAATGTTGGATAATATACTCTTCCTATCACCTTTAAAGTCCCTCCGTGTTGTTTGGTTACCTGGGAGGTAACATGGTATTAGTTAGTAGCGCTACTTAGGTTTGGCAACCTCACCCCGTACCGGGGAGGACGGGCGTTGAACTAATGACCTAGTCATGACCAATGCTTTGATAGGAGCATTGGAGAAATGGCAAAATAATCAGAAGCCGTCTTGTATTCAGGGTATTATCAACATTACTTTAGGAATTAAATTCAATGGATTAACTAAACACTCGGTAACCAACGTTTTCGTAAAACTATGAACTCACCAGCGTTGTCTGATACACTTGTTGCATGCTCGCAGGTCGTTAGATATCTTGGATTTAGGAACTTGCTGTCTGGAGTAACTGGAGTGGTCATGGGTCGACTAGAGGGATTCATGGGATTGGCTTATTGATTTTGTACATTCGATTTGAGACAGTTAAACTATGATTTCATTTATATGCTTCCGCTAAACATGTTGGTTTCCATTTAAACTTACTGATGGCACTTTTCATTAATAATCGAGGATTATATTTAACAACTTGTGATTGGTTCAATATGATTAGTGGCTCGTTATTGGTTTGTCGCACGCCTATTAGGGTTTCTCATGGGTGGTATTTTCGGGGTGTGACAGTTTGGTATCAGAGCCACTGGTTATAGTGAACTTGGTTTTAAAACGTTTTTATAAAACCAGACTATAACCGAACAGTTCCGAAATCGACCATGACACTCAGCTCCAGATTGCAAGGTTCGTTCCTCATTTACTATTGCATAGTATATTTAGTGTACACTTATGTATGACATTACACGTGAATGCACACTTGGCACGACAGTATGAGCCCTTATGTTACTAACCCCTGTTATGTGATCTGTTAGTGTGACACTACCCATTAATTATTGTGATTCTTAACCCTGTAATACCTTTCGTTTGTTGTTTGGATGAGGGGAAACTTTTTGCGCGAGTTAAGAGGCACTGAGGTAAGCATGCAAATTGCCTTATTATTATGGGTGCACACATAATAATAATGTGGGGTGCATGTGAGTCCCAGTGAGGCTTAACGAGTGTGAGAGGGGTTCCGCTCTGTTGTTAGATGTGAACTCAGTAGTCTGTAAAAGTCATTAGGGGGTTTGACTCCTGCCTTATTTCGACTCGTAACCTTTTCCCTCTTCTCCTATAGAATCATGACCGGACGAGGCCATGGACGCGGCCATATTGCTATGACTCAGGCTGAATTAACTAACTTGATCAACACTCGTGTGGCTGAAGCCCTAGTGGCTTACCAGGCTGGTCAACCTGCGAATCAAAACAACCCACCTACTCCACCTGCTTGTACGTACAAGATGTTCATGGATTGTAAGCCACAGACCTTCAGTGGGACTGAAGGGGCTGTAGGACTCCTGGGGTGGTTCGAGAAGGCAGAATCGGTATTTGCAATGTGTAACTGTCCTGCTGGGGACAGAGTGAAGTATGCTACGGGCATACTCGAGGATGGTGCCCTGACATGGTGGAATGCCCAGGTTCAGATGTTGGGTATTGAGATGGCGAATGCCACTACTTGAGATGATTTCAAGGAGTTGATGCGAGAGGAGTATTGTCCTCGTGATGAGGTTCAGAAACTGGAGAACGAGTACTACAATCTGAAAATGGAGGGATCTGAGATTGAAGTATTCACGAGGAGGTCTAATGATCTAGCAACTTTGTGCCCTAACCTGTCTCAACCCCCACATCGGCGAATTGAGTTGTATCTCAAGGGCTTAGCACCAGCTGTTAAGGGGTACGTTACTGCTGTGAACCTAGACAATCTGCCCCGGATCGTCCGATTGGCACATAAGATTACTGACCAAGAGGTCAAACGTGGCAACTTTCCGCCACGTGTTTCTGCTACTACCTCGACTGCTACAGCTACCACACCTGCTAATGATCATAAGCGAAAATGGAATGATACTGACAAAGCAACCAGTGCCACCAATCTCAGAAAAGGGCAGACAATAGCATCCACCGCAGTTTTAGCCAGTCGTCTTCTGTGAACAAGAGTCAGAGCAACAATTTAAATCAGGGTTCTTACGAGGGAAAGCTACCAAAGTGTAATAAGTGTATGTTCCACCATCGCGGACCGTGCACCCGGGTATGTCATAGGTGCAACAAGGTGGGTTATATGGCTAAAGATTGTAGGGTCTGGCTTCCTAAGCAGCCGCAGACACAACAACAGGAGAGACAGCAGCCCCAACAGAATCGGGGAAATCAAAAGGGGTGCTTTTAGTGTGGTGAAGAGGGTCATTTTAAGAGGGATTGCCCTCAGCTTAATCAGAATGCTGGCAACAACAACCATACTGGGAATAACAACAATGGGAACAACGGTGGGAACGGGGCAAGTGGAAGAGTATTTACTATTGGCGCTGGGGAAGCTCGCAATGAGGGGCAATGTTGATATCAATACGTCTTCTTTGAATGATCTTTTTGCTTCTGTTTTATTCGACTTTGGTGCTGATTTGAGTTATGTGTCTCTGGGGTTCAGTCGCCAGTTAGGACTGACTCCCACCCCTCATGTAAAATAAGTATGTAGTAGAATTAGCTCATAGTACGTCGATAGAAGCTCCTCATGTTCTTTTTGGTTGTAAACTTGATCTCATGGGTCAAGTATTCGACATTGACCTACTTCTCGATACCCTTGTAAGTTTTGACATGGTCGTTGACATGGATTTTGTTATCTATGCATCAAGCGGAAATTCTCTGCAAAGAGAAAATCGTGCGTATCCCTCTCCCTAGTGGGGAATCCTTATCAGTTCAAGGTCCTCGTAGTGGTGCCATGGTTGGCATCACCTCAGCCATGAAAGCCTAGAAGTGTCTACGAAAGGGCTACCCTGCTATTCTAGATCTCGTCACCGATTCGCAACCCGAAGAAAGAAAGATCAAGGATCTTCCAGTTGTTCGTGAATTTCCTGACGTGTTTTCTGAAGAGTTTCCTGGATTACCTCCACATCGTCAGGTGGAATTTCAGACTGATCTTATGCCATTTCAGATTCCTTCTGGGATACAACAATCCTTTGGGTTCGCTGGATACTATCACAAATTCATCAGGGGATTTTCGAAGATTGCGCAACTCCAACTTCCTTGGCACAGCGGGGAGCTGTGAATTCATGGGAAATAAAACAAGGGAACGTCTTTTCAGCTTTTGAAACCCAACCCTGCAATGCATTGAGCATCACTTCTATCCGAGGGCACTGATGATCTGGCGGTATACCATGATGGTTCGAATCAGAGTCCCAGTTACACATCAATGCAGCACGAGAAGGAGATGGCCAACGTGGTGGACTTACAAGAAGAACTACACGAGTCACGACCTACGGTGGAAGCCATGGTCTTTGGATTTAAGTTGGAGGCATTACTTGGATGGTACCAAATGCACTACCTAGACCGATCACAAGGGCCTCCCGTATACCCTTGTTTCGAAGGAAGATAGTTCTCAAGATTAACCCATGCGGGGCATGGGGAAGCAACCTTTGGCAGATCGGACGATATTTGCTACTTCATGGAACGAATATGGACCTCACTATACAGCAACCTTAGGGAACTGGTGCAGGCGAAGCACACGGGCCTCGATATCCTATTCATCTGAGTTTTGATAGGATGTATTAACACCTGAAGACCATGTACGGGTGACCGGGCCTAAGGCCCACATAGCTACGCATGGAAACGATGTTTGACTTGTGGGAAGGTCAAGGTGGGATATTAGCAACCAGAAACACATATATGGAAGTGAGAACATACTGCCATGGATTTTGCCACTGGTTTACTTACCACTCGAAATGGAACCATTATCACCTAGGTGATCATTGATGGACTCACGTTACCAGCACACTTTCTTGTGATCAATGAAATGGCAAGTCTTCACAGCTTGTTAATATTCCTCTGAGAGAGGCGGCATTAGGGCACGAGGTGCCAACTCTTGTTATCTCTGATTTTGATCTATCCTTGATTCATGTCATGCAATACACAACACCCTTGGCTCACGTCAGGCCCGGAGCATTGCTTATCGCCGTTGAGCAAACGATCAGAGGAAACAAACTCTCCTGGCACTCGAAGACATGCTGCAAGCATGTGTGTGACTGGCTTTGGTGCAAATTGGAAGGACTTTTACCTATGGATGAGTACTACTGCGGCAGTTATCATCTTGGTAACCAGACAACTTTATTGAAGCATTACGTAGACGATAATGCCAACCTCCTTGTTAGACTGAGATGGTTGAAAACTTAATTACTGGTCTAGGACTGGTACTCGAAACTCTTGGGAAGGTTGTTTGGATCGGGAGTCGATTGGCGGCAACGCGTGACTGTCAAGAAAGCTGATAAACTTGAGAAACGCTGGAAGATTGCTGTAGGCGACCGTATCGTGTTGAAAGTCTCACCCTGGGAGGGTGTGGAATGCTTGGGAAGCATGGCGAGCTTAACTGATGTCACAATGGATCATTCAGCAGTCCGGGAAGAATCAGTAGCGTAACCTACAAACTCGAGTTACCTGACGAATTCGATAATGTACGCGATGCCATTTATGTTTCGGATCTAAGGCAGTGGTTGTCTGATGAAACATGTGCGATACCTTTACTGGGGGAATTTATCGAACACATGGACCAGGAAGTCAAGGTGCGTAAACATAGTCGTATCCCGATTGTGAGAATTCGTTGGAACTCCAGACGTGGACCGGAGTTCACGTGGGAGCGTGAGGATCAAATGAAGCTTAAATATCCTCAACTTTTTCCTAATGACCAATCTAATTCTGGTACTACTGGTGAATTTCGGGGCGAAATTCCTCTTCAAGTTGAGGATGATGTGGCACCTAAGGAAAATCCGCAACAATCTTGATTTATCACTTCACCTCTCTGTGCTTACTTGTCAAATTTCGGGACGAAATTTCTTTCAATTTGGGGATGATGTGACAACCCGAACTTTCAAGGTCAGTGTCTCCTAATCTTGTGATCCGGTTTTCTAATTATTCCTCTTTTATGTCCTTACTGTGATCGAGTTTGTTAACCGCTCGTAGCTAGGAAAAACTTGTCAAGTATAAACGTAACTGGGTATGATTGAATGTGTTATTGGGTTATTCTAAGTGCCGAGTAGTGTTCACGGGCCGCACATGCAACTGGGCCACAAACCACACTCTTTAAACTATCATACCACCTCTAACTCACCTTGGACTACACTTGTTGTCCCATCTCGGCCCACACATGTAGTTAGGCCCGAATAATTTAAGCCCAATCCTATGAATTATGTACATTAGTAGAGTTGGGTTACGTAATGGATAGTTTGGAAACCATAAAAGATAACAAAGAAACCCTAGTGCACCCTACCCTATTCAATCCGACGATCAGCCTTCCCTCCCCTCCGAATTGAACATTCTGGTAAGTATAATATTAAGGATTTTAATATTGTGGAGCTATGATTGGTTGCATGCAAGGTGCCATCGATTTGTATGTATGCTACGTGGTGTGTCTTGTTGAATAAGGGCTAGGGTTCGAATGGGTATTAGAATTAATGAATATGAGACATGCATTTGTTGGTGAAATTAAATGATATGTAGGACAAATCTGTTGTGGGTGAGGATAAATGGATGGTAATTCAGATTCGCAGGATATTAAATAACTATTTTCGATTTGCATGCATATGTGATACATTCAATGTTTGACTAAAGAGCATTCAAATAAGATTTGATTGGGACGCACCACAAGAGCATCTGACTATCTATTCTTTTGATTTTATTCTATGTGGTTTAATAAAATAATGGCTATGATAGTTATAGGTATTTGTGAAACCCAAAAAGTATTATAGGAGCTTTGGTTTTGTCGAGTAGCATAGGTTGCATGTGATGTGATGATTTTGTGGATAAACTGATTAATAAGTAACAATAAAAGAAATAGTGATAACCATTGGGACTTGCATGTTAGTTGTTGGGTTGATGATGTTGGTGTCACATGTAGGTTATACAGAACTTTCGGTTTGTGTGAGGCGGCATGGTATATATTGCATGATACTCATAAAATGTTAAAAAAGGTTAAAACAATATTGTGGGTAGTTGTTGTTGCTGAACTAGTTTGACATCTTTGGGCCGCATAATTAATGTTTATTCACATAATAAATTGAAGCCACGTACTACATATGGACCAATATACTGAAACTTGGCTGCACGGTTGTGTACATCTTTTGGTTGGGCCTGAAATCAGCTGGGTCGCACAGCATGAGGAGTAGTGTAGTGGGATGTTAAGAAATGGCCCGTGTGGAATGCTTTAATATGTTAATGTATGAGGGTTGAATGATTCAGTATACTAGGTAGTGAATGCCTGTGTTAGAATTTGTCGGATGTATGAATGGTTCTGATTAGTGTTGATATGATACATGTATATATGATGAAAGTAGATAAGTGAAGGTTAAATTGATTGTTCAGTGAATGCTGTAACTAGTGTGATGCATGATTTCATGTGAAGATTTGTATGACATTATGTGTGAGTTTCATGTAAAATGTGTATAAGGAACGTATGATTAAGTGCTATAAAAACTGACTATCACTAGAACTGATATTAGGATTTGATTGATCAATCGTGAACACATAACTAATCCTACCGAGCAAACCAAGGTGAGTTCATCTCTTGAGCATGCGTCCCGGTGGTTGGGACAGTCAGTGGGTATCCCGGGGAGGGATAAGTCTTTTGGGTAAAAACAGGAATGTTGGATAATATACTCTTCCTATCACCTTTAAAGTCCCTCCATGTTGTTTGGTTACCTGGGAGGTAACATGGTATTAGTTAGTAGCGCTACTTAGGTTTGGCAACCTCACCCCGTACCGGGGAGGACGGGTGTTGAACTAATGACCTAGTCATGACCAATGCTTTGATAGGAGCATTGGAGAAAGGGCAAAATAATCAGAAGCCGTCTTGTATTCAGGGTATTATCAACATTACTTTAGGAATTAAATTCAATGGATTAACTAAACACTCGGTAACCAACGTTTTCGTAAAACTATGAACTCACCAGCGTTGTCTGATACACTTGTTGCATGCTCGCAGGTCGTTAGATATCTTGGATTTGGGAACTTGCTGTCTGGAGTAACTGGAGTGGTCATGGGTCGACTAGAGGGATTCATGGGATTGGCTTATTGATTTTGTACATTCGATTTGAGACAGTTAAACTATGATTTCATTTATATGCTTCCACTAAACATGTTGGTTTCCATTTAAACTTACTGATGGCACATTTCATTAATAATCGAGGATTATATTTAACAACTTGTGATTGGTTCAATATGATTAGTGGCTCGTTATTGGTTTGTCGCACGCCTATTAGGGTTTCTCATGGGTGGTATTTTCGGGGTGTGACAAAAACAATCAACGAAAGCAAAATCACGCTGCCCAAGGAAATGGAAAAGGCAAACAAAGCCAAAACAAGAAGACGATTCAGAAGGTGAACTTCGTGAAATCTAGAGGGACTGATAAAATTGAAACTTTCGAAAACAAATCCAACACGGATTTTGTTAAACAAGTTAAAATTTTGAAAAGAAACAGTCAAAACAATTACACACAACACACAAACGGTTGTGATGTAGGACCAAGTACCTCAAGATCACGAAGTTCATCATCAAGATCCTACAGTTATGATACTCCAAGGTTTGTTGAGCGGAGATCATGCTTTGAATGCGGTGAGTATGGCCACATTGTCAGAAATTGTCCATATCTCACGAAAAGAAAGGCAAAAGTTGATGCCCCCCATGGTAACAGTTACTATAAAAGATTTGTTTCACAAAGACAGGACCCTCGTCTTGTTAAACAACAAGAAGTGAAACAGATAAAGAAACAACGGAAAAATGTTGAAAAGGTTTTAAAACCAAAGGTTATCCAAACACAGTCTGTTAAATCAGATGTTAAAAATGAAAAACAAAAACAGATTTGGAAACCAAAATCGGAAACTGTTTCAGGGGGAGCTACATCAATTCCGAATCATCGGGAAATGGATGTCACAATTCTTGATGATGACGGACGACCCAAGTCTGTGAAGGCATGGGTCCCCCTCTCCAACTAATCTCTGAGTGAGAGTGCAGGATGTTCCAGGAGGAACTATTGATAGTCTTAGGATTGTTGATAGTGGAGCGTCCATGCACAAGATCGGCGACACAAGACTCCGAAATAGTGTTACATCTAGGAGAATATTGTTGCCATTGAGGGAGAGAAAAGAAAAGGGAAAGAAGATAAAAATGTCTGATGCAAGAATGATGATGAAAGAATTTGACCATTTCGACAAAATGAAGATCATTCCAAAATTTGGTTGTTATGGTTTTTTATCGGGTCAACATGATAGATTCCAATGAAAAGTACACACCAGCAGCACGTCTGAAGTTCAAAATTAACAAGATGAACGTGTAGTGTACATTTATCTACGGTATGATTGAAGAAAATGTGTTGGTTGATCGAACTACACCGGGTGTACGGAAGTAGCTGCAAAATCGACCTTGAAATCCACACCGCGTGGATATCCAGTTTGGGAGAGCACTCAGATTCCTGGCAATGCACGAAGCAGTTGCAGGATTACGGTTTTAAATTTCTAATCTCTCCTATTCTTGTCGTTATTTAAGCTGCTTTATGATTTAGTAACATCTCGTATAAGCACTCTTTGACCTGACACGTTGAACTCGAATATCACTTCACACGTGATTGTTTCACTATGAAACTCGTCAATGGTGTCATGGTCCATACCGATGACCAACGTGCCGACCTTTTTACCAAAGCATTTGATAAATCAAGATTTGACTTTTTATTATTGGTAAACGACATTAAGGTCAAGCAAGAGTAATCCACATCGAAAAATCGTTTTTGTAAATATATTTGTGTTTTTAAAATTATTTTAAGTTTGTTGATTTTAGGGGGAGTAAATCAAAATTTGAAAATTCAAAAACATCGAAAAATTTCAAAAACTCAAAAACAATAGAAAAACAAAAATGAGTTTCCTGGCGAGCAAAAGAGAAAATGATAGTACATCAGTGGTCTGTCTAAACCTTTTTAAACTGAAATGCAAACTGAAAAATGTTAAGCATCTCTATATAAGATGTATCGGTAGGCTCACAATCATCTTAAAGTGTGCAGGGTGATATAAACTTAAATCGACTGAAGACTGGGTGGGAACCACTCATTGGCATATGGTCTTAGTACCGAAATTTCGTTTGCGAGATTGCCGAGGTTCTGAGATATGTGGTCTTTATGCTGTTTATCATCTGGGTATCATGGTTGTTTCTTTTACCGAAAGAAACGAAGACGAAGTCTAGATCTTCCATGATATCATACATACGTGTACATACTGCATACGACCTCAATAAGTGATCAACAATCACATGTCCACAAAATAAGTGATAATATATCACAGATTCTTTGCGGGAGTCAAGTTCGTCTCTTTGCTGTACGAAAGTACTGACCTGTTCACGGACTTGCTCTTGTGCCCTTCATGCATCTGAAAATCAAGTTCCTCATCAATAAGTGATTCTATCACATAGGGCTTGTTTTTCAATCAAAATAAGTGAGTTTCTCACATTTTCATATACGGTCAAACAGATGATAAATGGTATACTCACCAGTAAGATGAACTCTCGTGCATACCTTGATACGGGTATGTGTCGTGATGTGGATGAACACCGGTCGGTAAGTATAAATCATACCTTAACGTATCCCCTCGCCATGATTACATATGATAAGTTGAGCTTATGTTGATAACAATACCGATAACCGTTATAGGATGCTTATCTAATTGTTAACAAAAAGAACAACAAGAGTGTTTTGGCATGACCGTACACTGATATGATTCTCTTACCCTCGAAACTCACAAAAAGAATGTTTGTATATATATTTACTTTTCTTAGTTTCTGCAACTCTGTATATATTTATTTACTGCTTTCAGTCTTTAAGTTTGAAATATTCAAAATGCCAAAAAGATTTTAGGTGTGTTTTAATATAAACTTTATAAAAGTAAAAAAGATTTTATTTCTGCTTTAGTTTTGATTAACCGATGTTGGAACTCAAGTCTTCGTTACCTGAAATCTGATTGAAAACCAAAATGACTGAATCTTCATAAACGGTCAGAGTTTGCAAGTTTTTGAAAGTTAAAAAAAAACTAAAATTGAACAATTTGTTAAACTTTCAAACTGTCGGACGGTAGTTGAAAACATGGTCACATGTGTGTCATTTGTTTATGATAAATATATTCCAAAGCGTTTGTTCTCATTACGTGTTTAGCTTTCTTGCATGTGCAGATGCTAAAGGCGAGGAGAACATGTTCGATGATAAGCTTCGGAATGAAGACACGACGTGAAGGCACTCAAATGATAAAGATGATCGAGTTGCCGCTGATCAATCACCAACACCACAAGGATCTAAAGCATTGAAAGTCAAAAGATTCCCAAGCATAATCAAAGGGGGAGTTTGTTTACACACTACCTAAATGAAAAGGGAGTTTGTTGATACACTTTCTACTTTCGACGCATGAAGACTTTGAAGATCCTACGACAAGAATGAATGAACCATCAAGAGATGGAGAACGAGATTACGAACCTCGAGAGCAGCATCCAAGGGGGAGTTTGTTGATACATATTAAGTGGATACGGCTCTACTCGGTTCGACTCGGCTACGAAGTGAAGGCCGTAGTCAAGACAACCTCCTGTCTTGACTCGGTATGCGATTGACTTCGTAACGTACGAAATTGCTACTGCGTGTGTGCAGTATGCAATTAGTATTGCTTATGTGTTTAAGTTTGTATGTTGCCTGTTTGTTTATTTTGGCCATCATTGAAGAAGCCCAAGCTTTGGCCTAACTTGAGAAGAAGCCCAAGATACATGTCATGAAATCCAAAGCCTAAGTCCAAACAACTGATGGACGAAAACACTATTTAGGTGAAATCACCCTTGTGGTGAAAACCAAATTGGCGAAATCACTTATGGGACGAAATCACCTGATTTCGTCCAGATCGTGGATTTCGTCCATGTGTTTTCGTGGGCCACTTGATTTCGTCACTGTGTTACTATATATACCCAGATAACAGACAGAATACAGTAACGAAGTCTGAATAGATTTCTTTGAGCGAACACACTCTAAACACACACACACTGAGAGTTTATGAGAGCATCTTGTAAACATTGTATTGTAACTGTTTTCTAGATTAATACAATGGAGTGTTAATCGTAAATCTTGTGTTTTACGTGTTCGTCACTTGGTTTAACTTACCCGTTTGGATTCCGCACTTTTGGGTTTGTAGGAAAACAGGGAATAGAGGTTACTCGATCCTCCGGGTGGACCTACAGCTGTCTCTACTAGACATTCTTGTGGGAGTTTAGTTAATGATTGATTAAGAAGTTTGCAAAATGAAGTATTAATAAAACTTTGGTTCGTAACAGAGTCAAATAATACTTTAGCAAAAACATCATTAACTAAAAACGTACCAGTGATCACATCTGGGATCATCTTTGCTTATTCTGCAGTCAGAACAAATGCTCTAGCATTTTTAGTATTCTTGGTGTTCATGGCTGGAGCTAACTTTGGAAAGTTAGGCTTGATATGACCTTGTTCTCCGCAGTTGTAGCATATTCTGTTGTTAGGCTTTTTACTGCAGTCTTCCTCCTTGTGTCCAGATATTTTGCAAAAGTTACAATATATGGAGCATCTTCCTGAATGCTTCCTTTTGCAATACTTACAGTAGGGTGCAGAGGTAGAACCTACATTTTTCCCACGGTTAGAATTTCCAGAACAGAATTTTTGGGTAAGCTTATGGGTTAGGTTCCTCCTTTGATCCTCTTCTCGCGTACGGACTAATTCATCTGTCAAGGTGTTGGCTAGTTCTACAGCTTCTTCTATAGTTTGAGGTCTAGTTGCATTGACTACATGTCTAATCTCTCAAATTAATCCCCAGATATTACGGGAGATTAAAACTTGTTCAGGTGAAGCAAGGGTTGGTACTATTCTGGCATATTCAAAGAATAATGTAGTATAACCCTTACTATCTACCTTAATCATCCTAAGGTTTAGGAATGTGTTTGCTATCTGTTCTTTTTCATTGGGATGGCAGAATTTCCTTTCTACCATATTTTTAAATTCTTCCCATTCCATATTATAAGTCCTATCACTTCCCCTTGACTAGAGGATAGTGTTCCACCATTCTAGCGTTGAATTCTTAAACAGATTGGAAGCAAACCTTATCTTATCCTCTTCCGCACATTTACTTATTCTTAAGACTGCCTCAGTCTTTTCTATCCAGCGTAGAGATGCAACGGCCCCTTCATTGCCAGAGAATTCCATTGGTTTACAAGACCAGAATTCTTTATAAGAACAACCGTAAGACACGGTTCTTCTTCTTTTGGGGATGGTCACTTGAAGTACGGGTCCATTGTTTATGCTGTTTTCAAGTTCAGAAGGTCGTTTACTATCATGTTTACTTTTATTTTCGGCTTCCCTAACCATTTTGATAATATATGGCATCGCATCTATTATCCCTTGTGCCACTATATGTTGCATGGCACTGTTATCCACTTGGTTTCCGTTATTGTTGTTGTTCGGGTTCTCATTATCCAAGTTAATATTACTCTGGTTATCGTTATTCTGGTTTTCCTGGTTTACTTCATCGTCCATCTGAATTTTAAACATTTACCAGTTATTAATATCACAAAATAATTAATAATTTAGGCAACAACCACACAATACACATATTGGCTAAAAGCGTCGAGCATTGCGACTTTACTCTTTTCTATTATAGTATGCTTCTAATACAAACCAAATACTAGAAATTAAAAATTACAATACAATACTACTATGCATCGCTAACAACGAAGTGGTCTATACTACAACATATGTTATTATTATTATTATATATATATATATATATATATATATATTTCATACAAACATATTATATATTATTATATTATATTATTATTATTACCAACTTCACCATCTCCTTTACTGGTCTGGATTCATCTAGTAATCCATATTGCGCTCGTCGTACTTCCAGATGAGTCGCTCTCCTACCTGCCTCATCCTCTCACTACTCTCTAAAATCTCTTCTCTGAAAGTTCGGAGCTCATGCACATTTTCTGCACTCATTGGGGGTGCAGGTGCTGGTGCTGGTACTGGGTCCGGGTACTGGGGCATGGGATTCTCCTGAGGGTACGGATTCTCTAAGATTTCCCTAATGTATTCATCGTTATCGTAGTAGGGATCTAGAGGGTCCAGACCTGGATAGGCTGCTATATTCGGCATGGGTTCGTCGTTTAGATGGTAGCGTGGCACATAATCCCTATGATCATCGAACCATGGATCATAATCCGGATCTAAGGGATTAGGGTCTGGTATCCTAGGTATCTCCTCAGGGTTGAAATCATGCATTTCTACTTGATTTTCAGGGTTATCTTCTATCTCCATCAGGCTGAGTGGGAAATATAGGTAAGGGTTGTGGGGCTACTTATTGCTCCAGGTTCGGGTCGGCAGCAGTTGTTGCTAGGATATGAAAATTGGCTAAGCTCCTATTAAGCATATCTTGTGTATGGGCATCTGACTCTCGCTTAGCGGCTGCTAGGACTTTTTGCTGTTGCAACTTTCGCATTCTTTTCCTACGTTCAAATGCTCCCTTACTGAACCATCCTCTCTTTTTCTGAGGGAATGGCTCTTCAGACTGAGCCTTAAAGACAAACATCCCTTCTTCATTATCTGCTGTATACCCAGAGAGGGCAGGCTGTGAAGAGGTACCTTCACTCCTAGGAGAATTGGACAATTGATGATACGCATCTGAGGGTCCTTGATCACTCATACTTAAAACTAACAAATAGTCAAATAACACACGACCATAAAATACAGATATGTACGTATTTCCATAATTAATTTCCTAACAATTTAAATAATATATTGATGTCAGCAGAACACTTCTGTGGCTGAATCAGTGGCTTTAGCTCTGATACCACCTTCTGTCGCAACCCCTGCCCCCTATCTGTCCCAGGAACGGGCGGCCGCGAAACCAGTTTTGGTGGTATCATTTTTTTTATTATTTTGGCAGCGTAAATTTCATCAGGGCCGTAGTTAGGAAATGTTTTATCAGAGTAAAACCACCATATTTTATATTGATAATCACATGGGTAAAACGCAAGTTTCTTATTACAACATGTTTATAGGGATAAACCCTATTTTATTGAATTTAAAACATCGTCTTTTAGGTAACTTTTATAGCCACATTTTTCCAAGCCGTCAGTGCTCTCCAGCTGGCTTTCTTCATATTTGGCTTTTAAATTTTGTTACCTGAAACGCGTTTTAAAACATTTGTCAGTGGGAAATACTGGTGAGTGAATCCCAGTTTAATCAAGAAGAATTTTATCCTTTAACACAGTATTGCTATCACATTGTTTATTTCTACACAATTACTCATTCAGTATTATCAATCCTGATCGGTGGGTCATATTACACATTGGCTAACTCGTTGTCCAATGGTAACGTGTTCCACATTTTGTATACAAAACCCCAACATACCGGCAGTAATTGAAGAACTACAAAGACTCAATCACTGCTTTATCACATTGTAAAACATTTAAGGTTTTGTAAAAACAGTTTACAAAAAGGAGATTACTCACATTGATGTCTTAGGTTTTCTGTAAGGGTTTCATGGTGATTATCTATAATTTACACAATGAACATATGTTAGTAAAATAACCCATTATTTAAATTAGTAATACCCTCCCCGACACGGCTGTGACACCTGTGCCTCCGCGACCATCAAAAAAATACTAAACCAATGAAATATTGTGTTTCATACTTGGGATTTGTATAAATATGTGTATCATCTGCACATATCAATTCTCGTTTGATTTCGAGCTCTAAATCGCTTTCTGGAAAGTTATACGTGTACTGATGCGTAAACGTAATCAGTTTAACGTGACAAACACTCTGAAACAGTGGCATAGGCTTAACATACCTTTAATAACCTTTACATAACTTAGAAATAAGTTTTGGAGGGTTTGGTGTGTCGAAATAAATTTTATTCCCTTACAGGGACTAATTTCGACAAACTGCGAACGTATGCCGATTCGTACTATAAAGAACCTTCCGGAATATGATCATAAGTTAAACATACCCTAAACATACTTTACATATCTTAGAAATAGGCTTTGAGGTGTTTTGGTGCGCAAAAATAAACTTTATTGATCAATAGGGACTAAAAGCGTCAAAAAGTGCATAAGCTTGCATTTTCGCGCATATCTTACGTTCTGAATATATCCGGACATCCAAAAATTTATTTAATCATTAAAATATTTTATTTTAGTGATTGGCATGTTAAAATTTCACTCGTCGCGTAATTTGGATCGTTTTTGCGTTCGTTACGATTTTCGTCGTAATTAACCGAACAACGCAACCGTACGACCAAACGAATTGACATCCGGGATATTTTTTAGCACATTTCAAGTTCCCTATACTTTAACTTTATTTTAGAGCCTTGAAATGGGGTTAACGGGGTTAAAAGTGCCAAAAAATCAAGTTTTACAAGTACAGGGACTAGTTTTGAAATTTCGGGCAGGTACATTGAACTTGGTCAATTTTTGAGGTTTTGATAGTTTTAACCCAAGGTTTTGCACTCTATGGGCTGGAATTTGATGGTTTTAAGTATTCCCATGGTTTTGAAAACCATGTGCCCACATGGAGGGTCAAGATCAAGGCACGAAACGCGAGAAACGATCCTAATGGTTCTCCAAAATCTATAAATACCCAAGCTCTCATTCCATTTTTCTCACACCTTGATCTAATTTTATGCTCTAAGTTGAAGCTTTATGCTTCATACCTGAGTATTTAGATCAAGTTCTTCCTAGCTTGGACCCTTTGTAAGTATTCCTTCGTTCTTTTATGCGTTTTTAAGCGTGAAAGTCAAACAATGTTTGACTTTCTGCTTTGACCAGTCTATGGTCAACACGAAGTTCATTTGAACTTCGTAACATGAGCATAATCACGATGGTTATAGTCTCTTGCGACTATACCTACTGATTACCACGCTATTTAGGTGTAGTGACGAGTCATAGTTTCGGTCAAAATGCGTATTTTTTCGTATTTTGCAACCAAACTATTCCTGGGTATCAAGACCCTTAGTCTTGATATCAAACTTGTTTTCTAACTTCATTAAACATGTTTTAACATGTTTAGCTCGTCACTTTAGGTTTAGTGCTTATATAGGGTCGTAAGATAAGCGGTCTAAACAACCGCTTAGACTTTCGAACCCGACCCGTTTGGTCGATCATTAGGATTCGACCAAGCATTTATTGTGACCATAGTTGTATAGGGAATAACCTTCCGAGGTTATACCTTATGGTCACTTCGTTTAGTTAGTTGTATGATAGGTAATTTATATGCCTTAGGAAAATGACCAAAATGCCCTTTTTACGCATAAATTCATTTTAAGCATATGAAACATAAATTTTGGCATCTAAACTGATTAGGCAACATTATTAGACATGTTAAGGCATATAATACTTGTCATAGGACTAGTTAGGCGGTCCGAACGCGTTTTACGCGAACGACGCGTTAAAGTGGCGTAAGCTACCTTAACGAGTCGTAATGGGTTGTAAGCACTTAGGTTAGGTTTCGTTTTAGAATGTAGGCTTTGTTAAACCATATTACATGAGTCCCTACACTCATTTGGTTTACCAAACCTCATTTTATCAGATTCTCCCGATTTAGGTCCGTTTATTAACTTAGTTACCTATATTAGGTGTCGTTTGAAATCCGTGATCCCTCTAGCTTGCTTGGTTGTTATTCAAGACTTCTAAGCATTCTCAAGTGAGTACATAGTCCCCTCTTTTACTGTTTTGGGGTGATACACATGTGCCTACTTGTTACTTTCGTGCTTTTCATGCTTTTATATTATATACTTGTTATGTTCATTAGTACGTATATAGTACATGATTTCATTATGTTTTGCTATGTATGTTCTCTTAGCATGCTAGCACATTGATTTTCATGTTACATTTTGTTGCATATGTTCATCCAGCATATGGACACATTGTTTTACATTTTGAATTGTTTTGAACCGTTAAAATTGTTGGTCTATGTGAACCGTTTGAATCTGATTGATTATGTGAACCGTTTGAATCTGATTGATTATGTGAACTGTTTAAATCTGATTGATTATGTGAACCATTTGAATCTGATTGATTGTGTGAACTGTTTAAAACTGTTTGAACCGTTGGGTTAGGGAAGTGATTAGGTAACGAGGCGGGTGTAATGTGTTAAAAGCGTGGTGGATAGGCCGCTGGTACTTCCTATATATAAGTGCTTTTAACACATTATATATCGTTGCGTTATCTAGTTCACTTGGGCAAGGTTATCAAAACAAAGTTATATTACAAGGTTTTTCTAACAATATAAAACATTCGAGTTTTATTTCAAAAATGATTTACAATTTGGGTTTACTTAAACAAATGTTTTGAGTAAGATTCATGGTATCGAGGTTTTATAAATTATAACAAATCTGTTTTAACTTGGTTATTTCAATTCACAAACTAAACATTTTACAAAACTAGTTTTTCTAATAACGAATAACAAAGTTGTTTGAGTTATTTCAAAAGGTAAAACGAGCCATGATTCTGACACTCACATAAAACCTATGTACTCGCCGTTATTTTTATGCTGACGTATTTTCACATGTGTTTCAGGTACCATAGTTGATGATGTTTGATGATGATATTGATGCATGCTCACATAGGAATGGACGAGGCCTTAGTGACTTAATAACAATGAAAGTCTATTTGTTTATATTTTGTTTCTAATTTCAATGTAATGTAATACATTTAATTTAATAAAATAGAACTTCAATCCATGTGTTATGAAACAATGATTCTGTTACAACACTCCCCGATGTTTCCGCCATGATTTGTTGTTTTATCGTGGTCGGGGTGTGACAACGGCATTCCAACGACTACGTCGGGCAGAACCTCGACACCCGTTACGGAACCCTGGATCAATCGGGCAGCGTATCTAATACGTAACCGGGGTTATAATACTTACATCGGGGCAGAACTTCGTTAATTAGGGGCATATTATACCCGAGTATAGTGCCTACTATATAGTAATTCGAGAGAGAAAGTAAGAATTGAGCGAGTTTCGACTGAAGGCCCGATGCCCTCTTATATAGGGCCTGATTTTGGGTTTCACGCGGCCCGCGTAAGGTGAGACTAAGGGCTACGCGGCCCGCGTAGTAGACTGGATAGGCCCTAGCCTGGCCCAGTCAGCGCCCTAGCCTGGCCCAGTCAGCGCACTAGCCCCGCCACGATCATGACACGTGTCGGCCTGAGGTCTCGCCTGATCTCGTAGCTGTCGCGCCCCGCGTAAGATCCTTAAGGGATCTACGCGGCCCACGAGCGACATAGAATTTTTGTTTTTATTTTATTTTTAATGCTAGATCGTATTTAGGGCTCGGTTTTCACATACGGGGTGTATTTTAAGACATATGGGAATATTTTAATATATTTTAGGGTGTCAGAAAAAAATTTCAGGAGGGTTGTTATATAAATAGTCACTGCCCTAGTGACGCGACAAACTATTATGCAGGTATCGGACCCTTAGGAGTTAATTTGGAGGTGACAAAACCCCGACGAGCTGTTTAGAATAATTATAATAGGTTAATGTTAAGTATGTTACACACTCGTTTGGTAACTAGTGAATGTACTCAATCGCTAAGTGTTGTTTCGCGAATGCGTGGACAAATGGAACCATTCGGTAATGTGTACCCTAGCGAATGGCAACTTGCCTATTGGGACTGAAACTTTTATTTACTCATGTTTTGTATGCCAAGTATACGCATATAGATTCCGCATATATACGTATATACACATGTAAAATTACCAATCGATCCATGTTTAGAGTACCTTTAATAATAGAAGAAAAATATATGGATGATAAGATTTGTAGGTCCGTGAATTTGTTGAATCTATGAGACTACTAAGTGTAACTATGTGTAGAAGAGTGAAGAATCCAATTCAATGAATATGTCAATCAAACACCCGTGTAAATATACATTTCAGCTCGTATCATTAATCAAAATCACATTTACACTTATTTGGATCTAACACACATTAGAGAATTTCACACCAAGAGTTGTGGATGAGTCTTGAAATATTGCAAGTGATCGGGTTTAAATAGGTGTTGGACTCATTCACTATCCTTAGTGATTGAACTCAATCACTAAACCTTGACTCAGTTGTTTACATTCCGAAACAATTGAGTCTCAATCACTAACTCTTAAATAGTAAGTTAACATATAACTAAAACCAAGCTATTCAAGACTCGTTATGACACCCTAACACCTAAGTCCCAATAACCTACCGTCTATAGACATCAAAATGCAACTACAAACTCCCCGTTGGATATAGCCGGCAATCAAATTCTTCGGTCTTCATTTCCAATTGCTCTTCAAGTTGCTTCCACCATTGATCTTGAAAGGAAAACATACACAAACCACACGTTAACTTTAAAGCATGATCCATGTCTCTCTCATAACAATCACTAGTAAAAGTTCAACATCTTGTATAAATATTGGATCGAAGATCCTAAAAGCCTGATTTCCCTCTTTCAAAAAAATCACTACTTAACCTGTATGTTAATCATAATACCACCACTTAAGTGATCCGCAAAAGTCCTGTTTGATTTTTTTTAACAGTAATGTCACACCCCAACCGACGGCTAAACGAGTCGGGGCGTGATGTGTGATTGTTCATAACTCATAACTCATGACACTATTTAAAAGTATTATATTTAATCATACCAATTTAATTTTTTCAAATACAAATAACAAATTGTCGCATCATAAAATAAAATAAGGTAAAGTTTCAATTATTTATGCTAAGTTCGATGCATCCTTTCTCATCATGGTTGATAACATCTTAAACTGTATCACTTGTATCATCTATAAAATAAAGAGTCAAATTCGGGTGGGTGTTAATCCAATAGCGCTATTATCTACTACTTTAGGCTTAGTTTGTTAATCATCAATAGAAGAAATAGATTCTAGGCTTAGGTTCACAATAGAAATAGTTCAACACATAACCACCAATTAACACACAGACAAAATGAATTCGCATAACTTTGAATAAACGAATTTGAATAATAAAATAGGTATACATGATACACCCCAAAACATAAAATGAGAAAAAAGGGGCTATGAATACTCGCATGTTGCAAAGATAGCAAATTGCAATTTAGCACAAGTTGTAGTGTTTTGGAATAAATTCCAAAAGTTATCCTAACAACATATAATATATATAAAAGTATAAATGAAATGGATAAAATGAGTGAAATGAATACCATGGAATGAGGATTTCTAGGTTCGTATGTAGGTTGCCCCTTCTTTGAATGTGTATAATTAGAGTAAGCAAATGGCTAGCAGGGCCGAGGAACCACAATGAGCGGGATGATAGAAGTTCCACAAGAATATGACCAGAAAGATATGTTCTTCTTCGTGCATACAGGTGTGGTTCCTGAGAAAACATATCTCTATTAGCGAGTTTCGCGGTACAATTTATAACCCAGGACTATCTGAAATAAATGAATTCTCATGGTTTCTGCCGGCTAATACGGCGAGCAGCGTAATGGAGTCCCTGGGCGGACACTATGAGTGAGAGCCCAGACCATAGCGCCTTTAGAGACTTCTCTCTTGGATTTAACGGCGATGAAAACGTTCTCCGAGAGGCTTTCCTTTATGGTTTACTGTGATTTACCCATAACCATCACCGGCAAGGATTTTGGAAGAGGCCAAACCAACCCAGGTACACCACAAATAGATACGATTGGAGTAGCGTACCTAGGTGGCACAGCATCCCTTCGAGTTGCTTGCCACCCATTTTCTCCTTTCTCCCTCATCCGGTCACCTCGTTACCTGTTTTGCGTTCACACATTGACTTCTTTCCACTTTTTCACTTCTTTTCCTTTGATTCAGCTGTATTAATAATTGATGATTCTTTTTTTCCAAGGGTGTCCGATTGGTATCACTCACATAAGGCTTTTCCTTTACTTGTAGCGGCCATGTGGCATAGTCCATCTTTTCCTTATCTTTTTCCCTCAAAATAGAATATATACTTGCCTTTATACGGATTTCAATATATGTAGAAAGGCTTAGTGGAAGGGCGCCCGAGGGGTAGCTAGGCGAGCAAGGTCAAGAAAGAAAAAAATCGTAGGCAGAGATGACTAAGTGAAGAAGGCCCGACCTCAAGTTATTCAAGAATAGCGTCATTGAGTTTCTCGACCCTTTGTCGGTGACAAGGATGGCTTTGCCTTGGTAAAAGTACTAATCCATCTATTTACTTACTACCTAACTAAGAGAATGGTATTTACTAAGAGAAGTAGTACAAGGAGCTAGATTGTTGTTGTCTTCTTTCTAGCAGTGGGATAGGGAAACTATGAGGACTGAACTTTCACTTTCTTACTTGAACTCATAGCTCTTTCCCTTTTTATCTTGTGAGAGCTATATGTAACTATAGTTCTTTATGGGCTGGGGAAATCTCCTAAGTTACAAGAGAGGAAGATAAAGTGAGCATTGGTCGGGAAGGAAGGAACTAGTAATCCATTTAAGAGGACTTTACCCTAGAAAAAGTAAAAGGGAGGGAAGGAACTGACTTTTTATAACTCGGAATGAATTGGAAGTGCGAGATGCACTAATTGAAAAGAGACTATCTCTTGACCTGACTTTCCCTGTTAGCTTTGACTGTGGTAAGTACTCACTCAAACCGATTCCATTTATGGATACTTGGAGGGTGGGAAAACTCTTTATTTTATCAGGATCAAAGGCTTAGCTGCCTGACTCACCCCGGATAGAAAGAGAGGTTCAGACACAGCGGATACTTTCATTGAATATGGTATTGAGACTACGATTGGAATGGAATTGCTCCTCCGTTGATAGATCAAGATTCGCATCTGCCCGTCTAAGAGATTTCTTGGTGCCGGGTCGTGAGCTATGTGGAGTGAGAAAAAAATGGAATCTATTGGGCTTTCACTTGCACTACCTTCGCCTAGGACATTAGAAATGGCGAGAAACCCCCACAATTGAAAATTCATTCTAGCACTCCTTTTATAATAGAAGGAATTGCATGACTTCGGTTGGTCACTTGCGGGAAATGAAGTCTTTGATGCGTGAGAAAGAGGGGTTGCCTTCGCAAGGCTTGCTTTAAAGTCCCAACTGAAAGGACGGTTAATAATTAGTAGTTGTTCTGACTCTCCCTGCCTGCGCTTTTGTTCTCATGCTTCGTTTTGTTGATGTCGTGCGTAGGAGTAATTGCGAGAAATAACCATTATAGAACAATCATTTGATCTATTTCATTCTTTAACTGCTCTGCTCCCAAAAAAATGGAGAGACTTGTTCTTCCAATTCAGGAAGACTTATTTCGCCGATTGGTTGGGTGTTATGTGACGTGTGTGCAGGTGCGTATATTTTTTTAGTATATTTTTAGCTCTTTTTACTCGCCGATTCAAGTTTTAAATTTATAAAACACGATATTCCACTATCACTCTACACACACGCTAGGGCAAGTGCACCCATCGCGGACGTAGTATAGTGATGGCAAGATACCGAGGTCGTCCAAGGACACAAGAGCTTTTAGTACCGGCTTATTGTCAACGTCTAATTGAACCAAACTTTAAGAAAAGTTTTTTAAACTATAAAGAGATATACTAAAAACAGAAAATAAAATAAAAGTAAAAACAGATAGACAAGAAAGAATCACTTGGTTCTGACTTATCTTTTATGTACTCTTTTGATGATTTCCGCACTTTGGGCATTTTTAAGATATTATCTTAATTATAGTAGTAGGCCCCTCATGTGAAGGCAACGTGACCCTCAACCTGGTGGTCTGAGTCAGCAAGGATACAGTCCCACTAGGTCGGATTATTGAAAGATAATTAAATAAGTTATTAATGCAAAAAGTGGTAGGCCCCCTTCCAGGCAGCGATCACCCTCAACCCTTTGGGCTGAGTCAGCAGGGATACAGTCCTCGTAGGGTTGGTTTAAAGTTTTAATAGTAGTTTATAGATAAGGGATTCAAGCTTTTTGAACTTCTCCCGTATTGGGTAATGCCCACTACGACTCATGAAGTGTTACTATGCTTGAACCAGGTTCTCGCAGGATCTATACACTGAACAAGACATAAAATTTACCCAACCACCCTTCTAACCCCCTATGAGGCAATTAACGCGCTTTATATAGACCATAAAAACACGAATATGCGAATCAACGACATATGAAGAATGATTAGATAAATTTGCCTTCAATAAAAAAACTAGTTATTAAAGTCATTAATACATACCCAATGAAAAAGTTGCCAAAGATTGGAAATCACAAAAGAAAATACACAAAGATTTTTCTTCACCAAGTGATTTAAGAGTTTAGCCAAGCACGGCCTTTGTTTGACAAAGACTCTTACTATCAATCTTGGATCCCGAGACTACTACACACACTCTAAAAGATGGAAAATGGATGATGGTGGTGGATGATGGTGTTGTAGTGGTGGCCAGTGAGAGAGAAGTGGTTTGCCAAGGGATGGATTGGAATGAAACCAAGCACCCCTATTTATAGCTGAAAACAGAACGTCCATCACGGCCCCGTGGCCATCAGTCTCACTCTTCTTCATTAACTGCAGTGTTAGACTTGTACTAACACGGCCCCGTGTGTCAACGGCATGACCCGTGGCCAATGTACTTGCTGTACTACTTCAGATTCTGAAAATCTTGGAGTTGATCACGCCCCATGTTTCTTTAGCATGCCCCGTGTTGAGCTTTGGATTTGTCTTTTGTTGTTGTCTTTTTCTACTGCAGAGAATTCTCACCAGGCACGGCCCATGCTAGGTGAGCACGGCCCCGTGCCAAAGCTTTTGATTTTGTTATTTCTTTGGTTTGGATGTGGACGGGGGCTTGGCGAGTTACGTTAATCCTTCTTCATTGCATTTTATGTTGGTTTTTGCTGTTATTTTGCTCCTTTTATTCATTTAAGCTCTTTTAACCCTGTTAATTAAAAAGGAACAAAGAAACGGGCTTGTCCAACATTAGTACTGAAAAAGAGGTGATTTTACTCCGTGTTTGATATAATTTATATGTTGTATTTTAAGCACATCATTATGGCAAAGAACAAAAAGAAAACAAACGGAGAGATTTGTCCAATTGTCACAAATGGTGCCTCCACAGGTTGAAATCTAATCCAACCTAGTAGTAAGCAATTGGCCAAAAGCAGCCAAAATATTCCTTGGTGAATCGGGCGAAAACGTGAACTACTAAGGCTTTAAGGTGAACCGTATGTCAGATGGAAATAGAGTCGACCTCACCTTCTCGTAGATGGTGTCAGTGAGAGCCGTTTTAGTACCCCCTTGAACTTTTTTGTAGATAGAATCTTCAATGATTGGAAACAAGCAACCTTACTAAGCTAAGAAAGGTACTTGTGGACTAAGGTCGGCTTTCTTCGAATGCTTGAGCGCTTCTTTCATACCGATCATTCTATATCCTTGACTTTTCAATAAGGGACGCATTAGCTGGGCCATTTTCTTGCAGGAGTGCTAACACGTGCTGTCACACCCCGATATTTTAACCTCAAACCAGTGGGCCCGGTGGGGAGTATCGTGACGTAGTTGATATCAATAGTCAATTAAACACAATTATAGCACAGCGGAAGGCTTGGAAAATTACTATTACAAACCGAATGTTCAAAGTACGAATAAAAGAATATAAGACGGTTGTAAAGAAAGGATCCACATGCGGATCTAAATAAAATACAAAACAAAGTTCAACAGACTTAAGGCATTTCGGACTTGCAAGATCCTCTACTTAACGCCCAGAAGCTCCCAGCCTATTACGTCTAGTACCTGTCACTTAGTCTTTTGAAAATACGTCAGTTTACACTGGTAAATACAATTAATCGACTCTTTTGAAAAGTGTTTATGAAAATTGGTTTAGATGCACAAAGCTCAAAATTATTTTATAACTCGTGACAATTATATTTATAATCTTGTATACAGCTTTACATGTTTGTCATACATTTAGGGCCCGGTATAGAAGCCGAGACATGATTAACCGAAACACCACTAATATAAACCCACAAGGAGTGGTCCCCAACAATGTGGGTATATTTTTTTACATACGCAACTGTCAGGTGTATGCCTACACCCCGTGCTTAAGTCGTGGCCATTTGCAATTAAATGAGCCGAGGATATCCGGGACACGGTCGTATTAACCCCCAATGTTTATGTTATCCAACAATACGGATTAAAACGAGTTATGCGGATTTATTAATCACAATCCGACCAAATGTTCCCATACCCGACCAGGCGGTAATATTTTACCGTATCCCAAACCCGTATAAAGGAAAATAAGTTAAAAGTATTTACCTGAATTTCTAAATGCAAGATTTATCTACTCAGCCGTATAATGTACTTAGACTTGTGAAGGTAGCTTTTATCAGGGCTCCCTAATCTAGAACGAAGGTTTTATTAACCTATTAGATTACTAACGGGCCTTATTTAAGTCGTAGACTTAGACCAGTTAATTTAAAGAAGGAATTTACGGTATGAAACGCTAGATTAAGCGATGACCGAAATGGAATGTATTTTAGACCCAACATATATGAAGACTTGTATTATATGGGTAAACTAAATACATTCTGGATTTTGAAGTTCAAATGATAAGGTTAAACCTGTTTCGGTTAATTTATGCAAACTAGTTACATAAACCGAACCGAACGAGTATAAGCATAGACGGGTAACCGGTTGAGTCATATACTAGTTCCATAAGTTATTACGCTTAAAATATGCCATGATATCAGTAGGATATCAGTAAGTATGCCCATAAAAGTTTTAAAACCAAATTTAGCCTCATAAAGGCATTTTGGTCATTTTAAAGATTTATAAAAGGGATTTTTATGAAATCTGAAGTTCTGGTCATAAATATTGTGTAATAATATTTAATTTATGTCATCATAACAGTAGGATATCATACATATGTGTGGTTTATGTTTTACTGCCAAACTATGCACCGTAGGGGCATTTTGGTCATTTCACACATGGTTTTAAGGACTTAATTGGGATTCTGAGTTCATGACTTATACCTATTGTAAGAATATTAAAAATGGTTTATAAATTCAGTAGGTAATAAGTCTTGGGTGCTAAGTATGGTTTAAAAGCATACTATGCACCTATTTAGCATAAAAGTCGACAAATGACGATTATTTCGATGTTTAGTCAATTCTGAGCTTATGACCAGCTTTGAATGGTCAAAATATTTTATTTACCAAAACACATCAGTAACAAAAGGTTTTTGCATGTTAATTATATTTAAAACCCAATTTGTGTCTGAAAAGGGCATTATCGTCATTTACTAACTTCATGGAAGAACTCTAAGTTAAACTCAGAAAATAATCTATTTAAATATCCCAAATATTTCCAAATATGATATCATATCAGTAGGTAATGCGTTTTTATGTTAATTATGTTAAAAACTCATTTTATGTGAAAAAGGTTATTTTAGTACTTTTTTAAAGCTTATATTTCGATTAATTAAGTAACCTTAGTTTATGAGCAGTTTATAATTGTAAAAATACGCTAAACATGTTAATATATCAGAATATAATTCATTTGCATGCTTAGTTGTATTCAAAATCTCATTTTTAAATAAAAAGGCATAATAGTCAAGTTTAAGCATAATAACGGAATCAAGTAAATAACTCAGATTACTAGGTGACAATGTAATATAACATCAGAGGGTTATACTACTACATAATATGGTCACAAAGGATCCTTAATACATAAAGGAACTAAGCTAATTCGGGTCAGAACTGAAAGTCAAAGCAAAAGTCAAGCTTTTGTGACTTTCGGTTGCGAACCGAGCCTAAACTTAGAATTGTCGGGTTGAACATATTTAGACATGTTCTAATAATGTTTACAAAGTTATTAAAGTGATAAAACATATTTTATAACTTCTACATTATCAGATTTGAATTTATTTAAAAACTGACCCGTTTGACTTTTTATGAAAATTACTTTGACCCGACAATTAAGTAAGTAAACGTGGTAATTAGGAGGTGCCCTTTTGAGGGATTAACACATACCTAATTACGATCACGTAGCCATATTCGCCTCGAACAAGGGCTGGACCGTTTAGGTCTAAACCAAAAGTCAAAGCCGATTCACGGCAACTTTGACTTTCGGCTTTTAAATGCATAAAAACCGAACTAGAGTGGCTAAGGACACTTACAACAGGTCCTAGCTTGAAAACTTGACTAAGAGGGAGCTACCTTTTGATCGGGAACCTCAGAGAAGAAGTATAAAAGTGATTTCTGAAAGGTGCAAGTATGAATGGAGTATGAAGGCACCTATTTATAGTAAATCATGGTGTCTTAGGATCAATCGAGGTGTTTTTGATCATCTTCAGATCATTCCAAGTGTCCTAGGGTCAGTAAATACCATTAAACAAGCCCTGGTTTTGAGTTTCAGGCATGTAATGTCGGTTTGTGTGGGCTGCAAGGCTGCTACATGCAGCTGTCCATTTTTTGCTTACTAGGCAGTCTCTCGCGAGCCGTGAAAGATAAGACCTTGGTCTTCGCAGACCGCGACTCTCCTTCGGTTCCGGTAAAACAAGTTTTAAAATTGGCAGTTTCAGTCCCTGGTCCTTATTAACTTCATATAACTTTCATTTTTAGCACTATTAGCCCCTATAGTTAGTTTTTAAGGATCTTGAAGGTTATAATAAACACCGTTAGGCTCTTCTTCGGTTAAAGGTCACCCGAAGACACTAGTTTCTCTCGTTGACGCTTTTAACCCCTTTTTCTTGAAATCTTTCACAACTATCACATAATGATACCGAAACCTTGTGAATTCATTAACATGTATTCTTGAGAGTATAATGGATCGTTACGAAGCCCCAGGTTTGTTAAAAGGTCAGTCAGAGGTAAGAATTAACATGTTCACACATTTAACCCCTTCGTCTTGTAAGCTTTCAATTGTTTTCACAAATGGCTTCCTATGCCCAATAATTCACTTGTTTGAGAATACGAATATCGTGTAAGGTAAATCAGAGGCATAAGTTTAGCATGTTGACATTTTTAGTCCCTCCGCATACATCTTTTCACTGTTTGTCAACTTTAGTCCTTTAAAGTCAACTCTTTACACGTTTAGGGTTTAGGACACGTGTCTTCACATAATTGGACATGATTTTACGAGGTGTTACACATGCCCTTACTGTCACACCCCCAAAATACCACATGCGGATTTCACTGTGAGGCGTGTGACGTACTAGGATCTAGACACTAATCATCTCGAACTAATAGTAATTAACAATAAACACAAACTTCATGTTCAACATGAATAGTTCATTTCAATAAAAAACGTTTCAAAAAAACAATGTATTCAGCGGAAGCAATGTAATTGTTTCAACATAATTCAAAACCAAGACCTATTAAGATGCAAAGTGTTAAATATTTCATCAAGTAGAACGCCCCATCGCACTTTCCACTCTCCAGACAGCAAGTTCCAAAGCAAGATATGTCTAATTACCTGCAAGCATGCAAAAAAGTGTGTTAACATAAAGAGGGCGAGTTCATAGTTTTGTTTAACGTAAATCATATAAGTGTTTAGTTTAAAGACATGTTACGAATAATAAACTTGATACTGAATGACAGTCATGTTTGTTGTGCCCTAATCAATGTCTATCAGCATTGATACACGTGTTTAAGGTCATTAGTTCACGCCCAACTCCCAGCACGGTGTGAGGTTTGTCAAGTCTAATAGCGCTATCAACTAATACCCCGTTGCCTCCCAGGCAACTAGCACGGTAGTAAGTAGGGACTTTCGTGATAGAGTTTGTGTTTATTAACTAACATCTAAATTAAACCAAGACATTTAAAAGTAGTCCTCCTAGGAATATTATTTGTTTGCCCCCCCCCCCCCCCCGGACGCATGCTTGTGAAAGAGTAGTGAACTCACCTTATTTTGCTCGGTATATATTACGTACTTCTACGCGTTAATGATATGTTAGGTCCGTTACATGCGACCTAATGTACAATAAATGTAAGTACGTATGTGTGTAGGGGTATGCAATGCCCTAATGTCCAAAAAATTGTGTTTGATGTGAACAGGTTTACAAGTTTAACACATTGTGATTTCCCTGGTGACAACAGTTGGTGCTTTGAGAATACAGATTTCACATACACTCACACAACCAATCATATATGCATACGTAAATTCAGACAATGACATTACTTCTCAATTCACTAGACATGATTTAATAATAACTAGTGAAACACCCACGCTACGCATGGGAGTTTGGTCAACAAAAGTTATTAACGGTCAAAGGGTATAATCGTCTTTTCCACACTAGTTTTATATCTTACTCAACATAACACCCTAATATATCACATCGCTGTAATCTTACCCCCACCTATTAAGCTCTCCTTCGTTTCTTCTCCGGTGACATAACGATGAACAGTACGGAGATGGTGAAGGTTTTACAGTCGTCGGTGGTTGTCGGAGAAGGTGTACGGTGGTTATGAAGGTGATTCAGGTTGTAGGTGTGAGGAAGACGACTGGAGATGGTGATAGGCGATGGTGATTATGGTGAACGACGACGAACAACGGTGACTGAAGATGATGAACGATGGATGGAGGTGGTCGTCGATGTGTTCAGTGGTTCGAGAATGGAGATGATGACAATGATCAAACTCGAAATCGAAAATGATTATTACAAAATAAAGTTCCATGCTTGACTGTTGGTTTGATATGTGTGGGTGTTAAATCTACTGACTGTTTAGACAATTAAATGTTAAATCTACTAACTGATAGAATGAAATGTTATGAAAAATTCGAATGATGAACGATTTCCGTTAGTGTTTTGTGAAATAATGATGGTGGTTAATCGATTTGGAAGATAACAGTGAAACGGTGATTCAACGATTTAATTCATTGAATATGGTTAACAATGAAGATGATGTAGATCCTAAACACAAAGGCATGAATATGTATAGCTATATGGTTTACATGTGATGACTGTGTTTAGAAAAGCTTGATGTTGGCTTTCATGGAGTGTACAAAAATATATACATGAGGTACAACCTACTGGAGGTTGCATGATTCGCACACTGAACCTACAAAAGTGGAAGGAGGTGATGTTGACTTTCAAATGAGTGCTGCTAACTTATACGAAAATAGCTGAAACTCAAAGGTGGGATATTGTTTCAAGAGATGGAGGAGGTGAAGGAATTATCATACTCTGAATGATACAATAACTAATGAAATGCTCACAAGTGTAATAATGGAAGTAAGCTCATGAGCATTACAACTAAACCATGAATGGGATTTATCCAGCATAGGTTGTTGGGATTTTAGACATGGATTTTGGAAATAAGTCTGGTTTTACGTTGGGATTCGAGACGGAGGTTAATTCTTGAATAAAAGACACAACAGAAATATAATGAAGCAAAGGAAATGATTTATATTTTATACACTGTGTTTGTTGATTTTGAAAAGATATAGGATAGGTGCCAAGAGAGAGAGGTAATATAATCTGATTGTTTGAGAAGATGAAATGTTAATGTGCTTTGACAATAACCTCGCACAGTAGACGATGGTGGTTGCCGGAATGGTGAAGATGATGATTTATGGTGAAGATGATCGGAGTGGTTGAGTAAATTCCATTGGGGGGTAATATTGCAGAGTAAAACAAACCATATGTGATAACAAGAAAGGGTAATATAGTCGTTTCACATTCCATTTAACAGATTTGTTAACTTATTCGACGGCAGGGGGCAAGATTGCGACATAAACCCCAGGGGGTAAAATTGCAGTTTACTCTATTAAACATAACTAAAAAAGTATTTGCAAAGTTTATTAGGATAGTTAAGAAAAATAAGTAAATAATATAATAAAAAAGCAACAAAAAGTAAAAGCATATTTCTAAGAAAAATGTGTTGAGGGGGAAATCAAAGAAAACAAATTGTAGTAGTAAAATCTAGAATTTAGAAAGTTGATTGGCGCAAAAGAACGATGACAATTGATATATATATATATATATTTGACGGCAGGGGGCAAGATTGCGACATAACATAAACGTTGGGGGGGGGGGGATTGCAATTATTTCGTTAGAGGGGGTTCAGAGTGCCAATTGGCCTAAACCCCAGGGGGTAAAATTGCTGTTTACTCTAATAAATATAACTAAAAAAGTATTTGCAAAGTTTATTAGGACAGTTAAGAAAAATAAGTAAATAATATAATAAAAAAACAACAAAAAGTAAAAGCATATTTCTAATAAATGTGTGTTGAGGTGGAAATCAAAGAAAACAAATTGTAGTGGTAAAATCTAGAATTTAGAAAGTTGATTGGCTTAAAGAACGATGACAATTGATATATATAATAACTAGTGGGTTACAGCCGCGCTTTGCGGTGGGGCGACCCGATTTTTGATCCGATATAGCAGTCGAAAGAGAAAACTTACAAAATAAAGTCGTGGTAAGTACAAAAGTATGTCGACATGTGTTTTACATCGACCGGAAAACTCGATTACAAAAGTACTTAGAAAGTTAAAGAGTTGTCAGTGTTAATGCTAAAAGTTGAGAAAATAAAAAAAAATATGTTGAAATGTAAGTCAACTTAAGTTTATATCGACACGTAAATAAAAATAAAGACGTAAAAGTCGATTAAAAGTATGTAGAAAGTTAAGATGTTGTAAGAGTCAAGGTTAAAAGTAAAGAAAAAAAGCAAAAAGACAAAAAAAAAAAAAAAATAATCACCGACTACAAAAGTATTTAGAAAGTTAAAGGGTTGTTAGTGTGAATACTGAAAGTTGAGAAAACACAAAAAAAAAAAAATTATGTCGAAACGTAAATCAAGTTAAGTTTATATCGACACATAAATAAAATAAAATGTAAAACTCTGTTAAAAAGTATTTAGAAAGTTAAGGGGTCGTAAGAGTTAATACTGAAAGTTAAAGGTTAAAAGTAAACAAAAAAAACAAAAACACAAAGTCAAAGATTTAAAAAAAAAAAATACTGTAGCACTATTTATCCATATGTTTCAAATTAATACATACGTATATATGAATTCCTTCACATGTATCCAGAGATATAAAAAGGAACTAGGCCCACCATAATTTACAATTACTCATAGCCCACTTGTGTATACTATATTTAATTTGAACGAATATGTGTTCCATCCCACTCAAATCCAGTTGGCCTGACTTCTTTAATTTCGGACCAATATATAATGTATTAATTCGGAGGAACATAAAGTCTGCACATGCAGTTTATTCAAAGTCAATCGGCACCTTTTATATGTAAACTTACTAGGTTTAACAAATATAACTTTATATATTATAAGGTAACTTTGTAGAATAGTAACCAAGTTTTAAAAGTGTTTCGGTTAGGTCACTTAAGTTTCAAAAGTGTTCCAATCAAGTCACTCAACATTTATTTTTTTATTAAAATTAAAGGTTTTTTCATCCATTTCATAGGTAACCGTGGTGATGGGTTGAATAAACACGTGTATTACACGGGTTGATTAAATATAATATATAATCAGTTAACACATATGGTCGTCAATATATGTTTTTGAAAAAAAAAATAAACTTTGATGTATTATAACATTTTACTTTGTTATTTATTTATTTATTATTATGTTAGAAACTTGTGTATTACACAAATTAACATTTTACTTTATTTTTTATTTATTTATTATTAATAGCTTACAAACTTAAGTATTACGCATGGCTAAATCGATGAAATTTTAAATTTAATATTTATTAATAAGCGAAAAAAGTAAAAGAAAACGTTAAAAGAAAAAAAATGTTGTTTTTTTAATTTTCATTACCTGTTGGTTGTTAGATAGTTTTTCATTTTATTAATTAATATATGGTTATCAGTTATCCTTTTTTTATCATCAAAATCTTTTAATTTTAATAATTAATATATGGTTATCACTTATCTATATCTTTATCATCAAATATCTTCTACACATTTTAATTGAGGCCACCTTATAAAGGGACATGTGTCCCCAAAGTGGTTTCTTTTATTATATAGGATAGATTCGGAACTTCAGCATATTTATATTCGGACATAACAATTCTGATCCTTATATTTAACTAGTTTTTTCCTCGCCCGCGTTGCGGGGCAATAAACCGAATATTTCTCTCTCATAACATGTATGTCTCTGTTTCGGTTACTTGTACATACTACTCATAACACAATCTCAAAAAAATTACATCGAGTCAACCAATTAAAACAAAAACACTACCATACTTTTACTAAAAAAAACTAAGACGATGGAAATACTATAATTTTAAATTAGGAGCAAAATTGTAATTTTTCAGGACAAATGAGCATGTACCAGGCATGCCTGAACTAATAGAAATTACACCTATGCCCGCCCGCGTTGCAGGGCGTTAAATCAAATATTTCTTAGTTTTATAACATGTATGCATGTATTTAGGTTACTTGTAATACTACTTATAACACGATCTAAAAAAAATACATCGAGACAACCAATTAAACGAAAACACTACCATAATTTTGCTAAAAAAGTTAAAACAATAACATGTTTGTAATTTTGAGCTGAGGGTAAAATACTAATTTGTCAGAACCAATGAGCGAGTGTTAGACAACTGCTTAACGCAATAAAAGTTACATTGAGTCAACCAAGCAAAATAAAAGAGTACTATAGTTTTGCAAAAAAAAAAAAAGTAAAACGATGGCAAGATCATAATTTTTAACTGCGGGAGAAATCGTAATTTTTGAAATGGGTGCAAAATAATAATTTTGAACATATGGCAAAATCGTAAAAATATTTTGAACTGAGGGCGAAATCATAATTTTAAACTGAGGGCAAAATCATAATTTTGAGCTATGGGGGAAAACATATTTTTATTTTGAAGGGGGGCAAAAGCGTAATTTTAGACGGAGGGCGAAACCATAAATTTAAACTGAATGTAGAATTAGAAATGGGTTTTTGAACGGAGGGCGAAAGCGTAAATTTTGAGCCAGGGCAAAAATATAATTTTATTTTGAGTTAGAGGCAAAAAACCGTAATTTTAAACAAATGACAAAACCGTAATTTTAGGCTGGGAATAAATTAAATTAAAACTGGGTTGGAACAATAGGGAAGTGCCAGACAAGCTCCCTAGCACTATTCCCTCAACTTCTTTTTGTATATGTAGGATAATTTAATTTAACGTGGCTATTATATAAGACTACTCGGACAATCAGGCCCAATCATTTAACCCACACCTTCAGCCCATATGTGCATATACTTTATACCCGGCCCCATCTCATTCTATATAAACTCTGAATATTAAAGTCTGACATGACATATGGATTTATTCCATAAAGTCGGACCATCTATTTCTTTTCTATTTCATTTGTAAACTCTGATGATTATTAAAGAATATTCTGACAACCGAGTACCTTGTAAACCCTGACTTTATACATTAAACCCGACCATCCATTGAAGATAAAGAAACTCGGACCCAACACTCACAAGGCTGGACCCGCATCATGTTTTTCTAAACTCTGACTATGCTTGTTATATTTTTTGTAAACTCGGACCATGTTATTGTAAACTCGGACCACGATGATTATTTATAAAACCAGGATCACACATGAGTTGTAAATCCTGGCAAATGTTAATCTATTCAAATTCGGATCCCGTTTAATCTTGTAAATTCGGATCCCCTTTAACTTGTATGTTAATTCAGCCATGAATGTCCTTGTAAACCCTGTCCTCTTATACATTGATTCATTTGTTACTTAAATTCGGATATGTAAACCCTGATTTTTATTCTACAAGTTCTAACTTATGATAAACTCGGACTTTGTGACTTCACAAGGTCTGACCAGTAATTCCGGACAAGCAAACGCACAGAATTAACAAAGCCAAAATCGCAGTTTTCAATATAATAGTTACATACAGTACGATCAACCCTAATCTTATTCATCAACAATGCTATGAATTAAACAATAGTTTAGCAATTCTAGCATAACAATTATATCCTAATATCAGGCAACGATTAGCATTCATTAAAAAACAACCACATGCTCAATCAAAATGATCAACTAAACTACAGACCACATGTTTGGACATCTAAGGTTTTCCTGCAAACAAGAGAACAAGAATAACCATGTATAACATAAACATTACCTTAGATTGATTCTAAGGTTTGCTCTTGAAAGTTTGAAAGATCAGAGATTGATGATTGTACAAGAACTTGATGTCACTAAGAATGATTAGAGATGATTAGAGGATGGTTAGAAACTGCCGTGCATGAATTATGAGAAAGTTTTAGGGTTATTCAGTAGTTATTAGAGTTTCACAATTAACCCTAAACACCCCTAACTATAATATTATTACACAAAGTACACAACAAATTGTAATTTACAATTAAAGCATGTATTTCACGTATTTGTCATACAACACATAGGTTTCGTATGAACCATCCCTTTATAATTATTATTCGCGTTAGTCACCAACGTTCGAGAGTTATCATGTGTGTGTTCCAATAATTCTCCGAATTACCAAAGTAGACTCATTTAACTAACCCTAGTTAAATGCAGTGCTATGAATGTATGTCTAAATTAACTGTGGTTAAGTTAAAGTAGTAACCTAAAGTGACGGGTTGTCACAACATCCCCAACTTGAAAGAAATTGCATCCCGAAATTTGATAAGCAGTCACGAAGGAGTGAGAAGATAAGTTAAGATGACTGTAGGTTTTCCTCGGGTACCACAGTTGCGTTTTCTTTGCTTGCTCTGCAGTACGAGCCTCATACAAAGCCATGCCCCTTTAAGAGTGTAGGTTTCCTCGGGTACCACAATTACGTTTTCTTTGCTTGCTCTGCACATGACTTTGTATCTTGGTGTTTTTTATAATATTGTACGTCATTAATCACTTAAAAGTTAGAACCCATATTCCATATGATCCTTTAATTAGTTCAAACATATTGATTTCTTGTAATCTGCAAAACAAAACCAAGTTTGCTAATTTCGATAAAAGATAATTAATCTTATGTCATTTTGTGTGTGTCCACTTTTCTAATTTGCATCAACACATCCAATTTTGAATATGAAGATATTGGCCTTAACTAGTTCTTGGTGCTTAATAATCTTTTTATTTGGTATTTAGTATAATTGTATCCTTTAAGCATGTTTTTCTCTGTAATTTACTAAATACAAAAACAAGAGAAAACAATATATTTTATACTCAAATCGATGCATTTATATTATAGTTAATACCAACTAATGTGTAGCTAAAATGCACCGATCACTAAACTTGTGCATTCATTAACTAACCGTGATCGAGCCGACCAATAGTATATTATGGCGCTATAGGTGTGACGACTCGTTCCCATTTCCATTGTGTGGTGTGTGCGGAAGTAACCATGGGAATGATAGAGACCGAGCTATGTGTTCTAGGATAATCCTTTGGGCATCCTCCTTCGGGTTTCCTACTTGTCAACTAAGTTTTGAATGTACATGCTTATATAACTTGCTTAATTTATTACATAATGCCATATGCTTTGTACTAAAGAGGGTTTTGCTAATGTGCTAATGCTATCATAACTTTTTGCTAAACGATTTGGCTATAAAACCTATGTTGCTCACCAACTTCTCGAAGTTGACGTCTTGGTCGATAAACATTCTGTTAATGATAATTATTGAAAGGTTGATTTCTCTGATTTTGATAATATTTTGAATTATCATTCTTAAAACTTTTTTTTCTTTCTGAACACTTTGTGACCTTTGGTTAGAAACGACCAAAGAGTTTAGATTGACATTTAAGCACGGGAGATCACATTTGTGATCTCCTCTCAAACTAACACGCTCAATCGCTCTAAACCAAAGGTTATGAAACGAATGGGTTTCTCGTCTATTTATACGTGATTAGCTCAATCACTAAGACTTAATCTTAGTGATTAACTTCAATCGTTTACACTAGGATCAATCCTTTAAAATTGTTAAACGATTGAGCACATTCGATCCTATTAACCATACAATACACACTATTCAGCACACGACTAATCTAGCCTATTCGAACGACATACACACTAAAATCCACCAACAAGATTAATTAAGGAATTAATTAGTAGTTTGATTAAATGGTTTGCTTTGTTTGTTATGTTTTATTAAGTTAGGTTGACTTGATTATTTAAAAAGAGTTTGAGTTGGGTTAGATTTGGTTTATGTCTATGAGTTTATAATAATGGAAGAGTTAAAACTAAGTATTATTTAAATAGAGTTTGAGTTAGGTTATATTTGGTTTATGTCGATTGAGTTAATTATCATAATGGACGAGTTTTTATTTATTTTTTTATTTTTTTTGTAAGGTAACTTTCACTCAAAACACCCAAAAGGTGGTCCTTAAAGCAAGGACCCTCGGGCACAAACAAATGATTACATCAAGTCCAAAGGGTAATTACACCATTTTTTCCAATCGAAATCTTTAATTCAAGTTCTATGACGAAACCAAAAGAACGAAGTAGTCTTGATGTACTCAAACACTTCAACCGGTCTTCTATGTTTGCGTAAAAAGATCCGCGCATTTCTTTCATTCCAAATCGACCACAGCGCCGTGTAGATAATACCCCGGATAATGGACTTTTTCTTGTTTGAAACCAATTGAGAGTCGACAATCGATAGAACATCCGGCACATCAAAGGCATAAAAAGGGCATAGGCGACACCAAGCCATAATTCTATTCCAGATTTCAAAAGAGAATACACACCCGGTGAACAGATGCATAGCCGTTTCGTGACCCGATTGACAAAGAATACAATTCGTCTCTTGCAATTGAACACCTCGCTTCTCTAACGCTGCACAGGTAAGAAGACGGTCCCGAATAGCTCTCCATACCAGAATCTTGCATTTAATAGGGACCCAAACTTTCCAGTTTATTGTCGGAGTCTTGAAAGTGTTAAAGGTATTGTAGAGAAACAACTTTGCTGAACGAACTGAAAAATAATGGAAGAGTTAAAACCGAGTACAGGGTACTGACATCAGATTGCTTTTCTTGGGTTTATGTTTATTGAATATGTGCCAACAAGAAAGAGCAAAAAAGACCTAAAAAGCTAAAATCAAGAAATCCAAAATAATTAAGAGACTTTTATCCATCATTTCATTCCTCTACACAATAAAAACATAAATAAAAGGACGCTGGTAAAAAAAAAAAAAAAAAAACCTTATGCGGTTAAACAATGAGTGCCGTGGGTACTACAAAATCACAAAAGCATAAGAAAACCAACATTCAAAGGCAGATAGCAGCTTTAGTTGAACAACGATAGAAAAAAACGGCTACCCGGTTGATTATTGAGACAAATCATTGTAAATGTACATATTTGTTTATTTTAGAGTAAATTGCCATTTTAGTCCCTGAGTTTTGTCCAAATTTGCCATTTTGATCCAAATAGTTTTTTTTTCGCCTGGGAGTCCCTGACTTTTGCATTTTGTTGCCATTTTGATCATTTTGTCTAACTCCATCCAACTCCATCCAATTTTGTCTAACTCCATCCAAAAACCCAGTTTGTACATAATCACTAATGTTTTCAGTTGCCATTTTGATCCAATTCCAAAAAATCAAAAAAATTCCAAAAAATCTAAAAATCAAAAAAATTCAAAAAAAATCATAAAAATTCTAAAAAATTCAAAAAAATCTAAAAATCAAATAAATTCTAAAAAATCATAAAAATTCTAAAAAATCAAAAAAATCATTAAATGTTTCGGCACGAACCGTTTCGACGCCGTACCGTATCGAACCGTACCGTTTCGACCCGTACCGTACCGAACCGTTTCGACCCGTACCGTATCGAACCGAATCGTTTCGAACCGTACCGTTTCGACCCGTACCGTTTCGACCCGTACCGTTTCGAACCGTACCGTTTCGACCATCGAACGGTACCGTATCGAACCGTACCGTTTCGGCACGAACCGTTTCGAACCGTACCGTATCAAACGGTTCGTGTCGAAACGGTACGGGTCGAAACGGTACGGTTCGATACGGTTCGGTTCGAAACGGTTCGCGTCAAACGGTTCGGTTCGAAACGGTTCGCGTCGAAACGGTACGTACGGTTCGATACGGTACGGGTCGAAACGGTACGGTTCGATACGGTACGGCGTCGAAACGGTACGGTTCGATACGGTACGGTACGGGTCGAAACGGTTCGGTTCGAAACGGTACGGTTCGAAATGGTACGGTTCGATACGGTACGGTTCGAAACGGTTCGCGTCAAACGGTTCGGTTCGAAACGGTTCGCGTCGAAACGGTACGTACGGTTCGATACGGTACGGGTCGAAACGGTACGGTTCGATACGGTACGGCGTCGAAACGGTTCGCGTCGAAACGGTACGGTTCGATACGGTACCGTTCGATACGGTACGGTACGGGTCGAAACGGTTCGGTTCGAAACGGTACGGTTCGAAATGGTACGGTTCGATACGGTACGGTTCGAAACGGTTCGTGCCGAAACATTTAATGATTTTTTGGATTTTTTATAATTTTTATGATTTTTTAGAATTTTTTTGATTTTTAGATTTTTTTGAATTTTTTAGAATTTTTATGATTTTTTTTGAATTTTTTTGATTTTTAGATTTTTTGGAATTTTTTTGATTTTTTGGAATTGGATCAAAATGGCAACTGAAAACATTAGTGATTATGTACAAACTGGGTTTTTGGATGGAGTTAGACAAAATTGGATGGAGTTGGATGGAGTTAGACAAAATGATCAAAATGGCAACAAAATGCAAAAGTCAGGGACCCCCAGGCGAAAAAAAAACTATTTGGATCAAAATGGCAAATTTGGACAAAACTCAGGGACTAAAATGGCAATTTACTCTTTATTTTAGGACTTGAAACCTCAGCCTTAACCTTTATAGTGATGGTCATCTTTAGAAGGCTAAAAAATCCATTGGTAATAGCTGCTCTAGAGATAATCTAAAGTAATTTATTTCATTATGACTAGCTGGGCCGGTATCAGGCACCAAAAGTCTCTTGCATGGGTCCCATCGATGAAATAATGCATCTATTTTTTACGATGAAAGACACCCACCATAAATATGAGACAAATTACCGGTCACTATAGGAAACTGTGGCCATGTTTCTCGATATAATTGAAAGCATTCGTTTTTGGAGTACTATACTATTCATCGGTTTGCATGGCCCGCGCTATTAAATTTAAAAGATACCAGCCACATATATGAGTCAAGTCACACAGGACAGTGGACACACCACACCAGTAGTACTCTTGTAACAATCCCTTGCAATGTTTTTATAAACATTACATGAATAACTCTTGTAACAATCCTCATTTTAATTAGATGTCGATCATTTTCAATAAAAGTTTGGAACTTTTATTTACCATCGTGCTCATCTTCCTAGCACTCCTGTTGTTTGAAGTAACTGATGTTCATGCACAAAATGGCTATCTTCCTCAAGATGAAGGCAAGTCTTTTTCTGTTCTTATTGGATTTCATTTTGATCGTCTAGATTGAAATGTTCATTTGTGTTTGCGGTTCATGTTGTTTTTGCAGTGCGTGCTCTTCGTGATATAGCACAAGAATTGGGTAAAAGGGACTGGAATTTTAGCCTGAACCCATGTGATAATAATCCCAATTGGGCAACACCCAACCAGACCGAAACCTCCCTTTATAACAACACTGTTATGTGTAACTGCTCCTACCCTGGGGATGTTTGTCACGTCATTGCAATGTATGTTGTTTTTGTTCTTCTAATTTTCCATTTATTCTGCAAACCTTTCTGTTTATTTACACTGATTAGGGGTGTCCAAACTGCTCGGCGCTCGAAGATCGTTCGACGAACGTTCGAAAAAGCTCGGAAATTTGCTCGTTCGATTCCTTGCTCGGTTAAAACCGAGCCGAGCAGCTCAGTTCGGTTTAAAAACGAACCGAGCACGAGCATAGGTACGCTCGCTCGCTCGTCGCTCGTTCGGTTTCGCTCGTTCTATTCGGTTTAAAAACGAACCGAGCACGAGCATAGGTACCCTCCCGAGACCCTATAAGTAGCTTTGCTATTTGTGGGATTTACTGGGTATGGTTGTTGTTGTTGTTATTATTAAATATAATAAACATGTAACATATCCAGCCCCTAGAATCCTCATATCTTCATATCTTTAGTTCAAAAAAAAAATTAATCTCTCTCAACTCAGTTCAAAAAAAGAGGGGTGTTTTATGTGTTTGAATTGATGTTACTGAACCAACTGGGGTAGCCCAGTTGGCCACCGACACCCACCTCTTCCCAGAGGTACCGGGTTTGAGTCTTGGGAGTGGCATATGTCGCCCAGGGTAAGAACTCGGCATGGCGAAGTCACCGCGGAGCTAGCTTGGTCGGGTAGCGGCTCCCGGGGTGAGATCACTCCGGCGGTTGCGAGGACCGTGCACTATCCCCCCCCCCCCCCCCCCGAATTGATGTTACTGTATCAAATTTTATGTTTTGAATTCAATTTTTGATTGAAGATGTCTGAAATGACTTCAACGCGTGTTTTTAAAGTTATTTTGCATTTTAGATATTCTTAAACAATAAACATTTGGATGACATTTTGTGTTTATTTTTGTGGGACTTTTAATGTTTGTATTTTGTTAAATTGTTAAAGTGTGTGTGACATATAAGTTGATGAATTTTGGTGAATGAATGGCTGTGTAGGAATGCTAAATAAAACTGAGCAAAAGCGAACCGAACCGAACCGAGCGGCTCGGTTCTAAACCGAACCGAGCATGAGCATAAGATTTCCGCTCGATTTCCTAAATCCGAACCGAACCGAGCGGCTCGGTTTCAAACCGAACCGAGCACGAGCAGACCTTCGTTCGGTTCGGTTCAGCTCATGAACACCCCTAACACTGATAGTGATTATCAAAGGGCAAATGTGTCTATAATATTGGCATAAATGCTAAATTTAACATTGTGGGGTAACAATATTTGTTTTAAAAGAAGTGTCGGTAAGTATGTGAAAGAAGGAGTTACAAGTCTACAACTAGTTGGAAAATATGGTGCATTTAGCACCCAAAAAAAAGAATCCATATATATATGGTCCACGTATATCTCCTAATTTATAATTTATGGAAAAAATTCCAAAATAATGTACTTATTTATAACATTTGAAATAATTGCATGTTGTTATTATTATTATTATTATTATTATTATTATTATTATTATTATTATATTAATACACATAAGTTTTTTTTTTTTGAACGGCAAATTTGTTTACTCATGTCGTCTGTGTGTCTTGAACACAAAACCTACTCATCCCAAGATGTTTAAAGGCATTGATTTTTTCAATGGACAACCACCCCATTGGTATTAATATATATAGTTAAATATTATTAATCAGTCGTTTTTTGGATATACCTTTTTTAAAATATTTATTTCATTACTTTTTAATTATTTAATTCCTAAAACATAAATATTATTAGTTATTTGTTTTTCAAAATTGTTATTATATTATTTATACCATCACCGAGCTGTTGACATTCTCCAAAAACTTACCAATTAAATTATGTGTCTCACAAACAAAAGGTTATTCAAATATATCATATGTGCGTTGTGATGTATTTATACTAGAACATTTAACAATTATTAAAATAAAAAAAATAGCACCATAATTAAAGCCCTAAACCCAAACTATACCTTGAATATTAAGTGGAAAATTGGAAATTCTTTTATATTTATTTCACCAAAGTTCCCACTTAGATTAAACTAGAAGCATCCGTAGCATTGCTGGCGGGGCTCAGTTTCACATATAGTACAACATAACTAAACAATGAAAACCCCTCTTCTAAACCAAAAAAATTCAAATATTATAAACATGACATTAGAGCATCATTCCAACTTCCTTGAATGACCAGATCCAATAGTTGAAGTCTTATTCTTGATGATGGCATAGACCCTTTGTTTGTTTTACAAAGATTATCAAAACTATATTATTTATGCAAAGTATAAACAAACAATAGTAAATGGCCAAATGAAATCAACAACTTGTTACCTATAATCGTTGGTTACCAACTGTGAAAAAACTTGGCTTGTTCTTGTGCCCGAAAGCAAGTCAATCATCATAATATATTGCTAGAGCCAACACTGGCTGTAATGTCTGGTTCGCTGGTTTGACAAATGCTAGTTGCATTTGCACTTTCGGCCTCTTGAAACTAAAGTTCATGTTCCATGTTCCACAATACATCTACCATGGTCAGTCTATCGACGCCATAATCCGCTAAACATTTCTCGGCTATGTTCCCATACGTTGCCAAATACTCGGGTCTTATCTCGTCAGTAATACGGGGTCAGGATCCCTTTAAGCAACCCTTTCTTCTAACATTGAACCCACTCGTCTAAGTTTATCTCTCTGCAACCCAGCAACGGGTCAACAACAGGTCGAGCGCAAAGCACTTCAAAAGGCACAAACCTAAAATCGAAACCCCACCATAGGAGACACCAAAGCTTGAACATTGGAAAAAGTTAGGCCTCTATTGTTTTATAAAAGTTACCTATAAAAAACTTAATTGCATAGCTGTCACTGCCGCCAGAGGCGGTCTTCGGATGAGTTATATAAGCATTATAGGTGTACATACATTCCAGCAAGTGAATAGCCATGTGTTGCTATCATCATAAAGATCTGTATTCACCTGAAAAAGATATGTTTATTATAACAAACTCAATAATAGAAGAAAGAAGGGATCTCAAACTAATAAGTGACTTAACTTGATTAATTTTCTAGCCACTAACATAAAAAATGGAACATACAACAGTAGACATAATCTATAAAATCAATTCAAATTCATACACTATTATATATAATTAGTATCAATTTCTAACAGTAGGTATACACTATAAAATCAATTGAATTGGGAATAGTTACCTGTAACCAAAACAGATCAGGTTTAAAGGCTTGAACGATTGTCTTGGTGCTCTAGATGAAAAAGTGGACGATATCGAGGCTAAAGCAGAGACACACAATGTGTAGGTCCACTAGCGGAGGATCTAGTAACCTTATCCTTGTGATACGAACAAACCCGGTTGTGCGGAAATCAACCGGTAAGTTAAACCGAGCAAAGAACACACACACACAAGAGAAAGATTCAACTGTTAAAGCTCAACTTGTATTACACAGAAAGGTTTTGATACAAGATAATACAAGAATACTCTCTTAGAACTCTCTCTGTTCTCACACACTGTGTTCTGTTTATCTGGTGTTCTCTTTTCGTTTATCTGTTTTGCAAGTGTGCTTATATAGCCGAACCTTATCCACATTCCAACGAACCATCAAACAGGACGAACCTTTCACTCTTCGTCGACATCATTTGGACGAACCTTGATAAGTCTTCGTTGGGCAACATTATGGGCGAACAATGACATTCTTCGTCCTCATGAGTCTTTGTAAGACCCTAAATCGTACATGTCAAAAGTCGCAGCGGAAACACGTACCATAACATTTCTTTCATTATAAATACCTCAACTTATTTAAAATTCTTTCTCATAAATCAGTCATCCTCTTATTAACTAGTTAAAAACATAGCTTATGTTTACTACATTATGTACATCAACGTTTCCGTACAATCTCTCTAGTGACTCGATCTTCGATCTTCAATCCTTGGATATCCTCATGACTAGTACTACCTGCACTCACCACATACCTTCATAACATTAGCACATATTATATAAACAAGATTCATTCGCGTACACTTCACATTTCGTGATCTTTCAAGCTTTAAGCATCTCATCTGTGTATCCATTTCTTGGTGAGACTTCAATAATGTACCTGCATTACTTTTCATTCTCAAGGTACACCATTAATAACGTAAACCCTCAACGTGTCTAAATCATGCATACATACTTACTTACATACAAACATACATTCACATCTACATACATACATATCTTTCCTACAACTTTACATACATGCATACACTCATACATGACTTTACACATACATACATACACAACTACATACGTACATACCTTTCCTACATCTTTACACACATGCATACACTCATGCATACCTTTATACATTCATACACACACATCTACATACGTACATACCTCTCCTACATCTTTACATACATGCATACGCTCATACATATCTTTATACACACGTACCTACACATCTACATACGTACATACCCTTCCTACATCGTTACATACATGCATACACTCGTACATACCTTTATACATTCATACATACACATCTACATACATATATACCCTTCCTACATCGTTACATACATGCATACACTCGTACATACCTTTATACATTCATACATACACATCTACATATGTACATACCTTAACGAACACGTACTAGATCACGTGTACCTCTTACATAATCATACATACCTTTACATGGGTCTTAGACTTAGCTTTATAGCCCATAAACATCTAAGGAACCATCAAAATCATGTTTGGAAAGTCCGCCGTAGTCCACGGATATCAAACCGAAGCCTACGGTACATAATCAACTTAACAAACAAGATTTCAGCTTTTGGGACTTGGGGAGGCCGTCGCCGACGCCCCTAGGGCCGTCGGCGACGGGCTTTGCATTCACCCGTAGCCAGAAACACCCGTAGACAGGTATTTAGGGCGTCGGAGAAAAGTCAGCTTTCTAGAGCCCGTCGGCGACGGCCATGGAACCCGTCGGCGACGCCCTCTAGAAAGTGGCTTTTTCTGCAGAATCGTTTCGTCGTCCGTACGCACTAAAACGCGCATAACTTTTGAACCGTTTACCCGTTTAACCTCCCGTTTCTTCCTACATGCTTGTAAATTCACATTCTATCATATGAACTTAAAATCCCACAACCGGATTATGGAAATTCTTAACTTACATGTATTCGGCTTATTATCATATTCTAATTATTTGACCCGTTCGTGCATTTATCAACATAATCTGTTTATTTGACCTCAATCTCATATGAACTTAATAATTTCATTGACGCCTATCATAAAAGATTAAATTCTCAGATGCCTTGCGTCCTCTTAACCCATTTTCATTTAAAAGCTCATTTTTGACCCGTTATGGGTATTTGTGCATTAAATGGTCTATGACATAACAAAACCATACTCTTCGCTTTCACACATGACCAACACTTTACTCTAATCGGTTCACTTGTTTCCAATAGACATTCAAGGTCGTTTCCCGATATACCTATCAAGGGCGTTTTTGTCAATATCGCTCTATCCTTAACAACAAAGGAATTCCTTACATAAGTAACGAATCCTTCTACTTAGCTAAAATTCTTAGTCACACATACCTTGCTCGGATAAAAGCTAAGATCCGTTTAATACTCATCGACATCATACAATTCATTCCTAATTGACCTCAATTATCATATTTAATTAAGTTGCATATAACTTTACATAAACAACTAAGAAGTGATTACGGAATCACTTACCTAATGCATCCGTGCTCATGTCCGATTCCTCGCCTTTTCTTGACCCGTTAACACCTCATGCTTGAGCCCGTCTCGGCGTGATTCCTATACTTTCATTCCATCCAAATCACGCTATTATTAGCATACTCATGTGTACATGATAACAATCGTATCAATCCCATATTTCACACTTAACTTTCATTAATCATTTCTAACAAACATAACTCATATAATCATGTCCGTATACGTTTAACTCATGTAACTCATCATGTCATTACATTTAACACGGATTGCTATTACATGTACCATACGACTTCTCATCAACCTACATTTACGACAACGAGTCAACTCATGTTTCTTATACTTAGTTGACTTTCAAAAGTCAACTATTAACCATACATAACTATCGACTTATCAACATATACCCGTAACATCATAATCGACTATACGGATGACACTATATACATTTTATCATTCACTTGATGTACGTACTACCTTTTAAGCATAACGTACAACTTATTCATGCATAAATCTTCTAAACTCTTACATAACCCATCAAAACCAACTACTAACCATCATGGATCATTCCCAAATAAACATCAATCATATCATCATCATTTTTCTCCTAATTCATCTAACAAGAATTCATCATACCTACATAATACATCAATCTTTCAACAAGAATTGGACATAGGTGATGAGTCTAGTCATCTTCATCACCATAACTAATGGGTTTATCATCTAAACATCAAATTAGCACAAATCATTCATAATCCATGTTCTATATGATGATTATAACACTTACTAATGCTCAATTCCACTTAAACTCATGGATTGGAACATAACCCACTTTACCCATGATCACCAATCTTAGATTTTAGACATACCTTATGATCCCCTCGTGTTAGTGATCATTAATCCATGCTCGGTTATGAATTTAAGCATCATTTAGCATTCCAATTGGATGATCTTTCATGTTTAGGGTTTGAGACTCCATGGGAGTCTCCTGATCGATCTAGAACACACACGAAGGTGTGTTTGTGTGTGTTGTTATTTTCTTTTAATAACTCATCTTTCATCCTATACCATCTAGCCCCTCATGTTTACCATTTAACATAATTGGCACAACTTTCATCCTTTACTTGTTTCTACCATACTTTTAACTAGGATAATTAACCTAGTTATTTATTTCTTAATGTACCATATTAGAACATTTAACGAATGTAGACATTCGGGTTTTGGGGTGTTACAAGTCTACCCCCCTTAAATAAGGTTTCGTCCCCGAAACCTTTCTCATTTCCTCTTACACACACACATGTATGTTTGACTTAACACTTACATCATAATTATAAGTAATCATCCTATCTCATTTCATAATTATTCATACACTTGACTCTTCCTCTTAACAAGTCTATACTTTCCATGGTATACTTTCATATAACATTCTCATTTCCTTTGACCCATTAATAACAGGTTAATATACTTACTTATTCAAACTTATAATAATGCTTACACTCATACAATCCGTTTATAACGGGTTTAGTACTTTCATCTCATCCTTTAAGATTCCATTCTATAGACACATTGTTTAACATTTAACTCTTGTTTTGTTATCACAACAAAACTGCTATGTCATCGTCATACCTACGTGCTTAACTCCGTAGCTAACACCATTCTACATTTCTATAGTCTTTTGTACCATACATATCCTTACGTTACTTGCACATTCGGATATTTTCATTTCTATCATTCTTTTGTTCATCTGCTTTACATTTACTTATATGACTTGTTTGACGCATACATGGTCAAGCTATTGACTTCTTCTTATGTAGACTAGTTCCGTCTTTTATATCTTAAATCTGTTTCGCGGATTTGAACGCGTTATTCATACCTTTCGTACCTTCTATGTTTTGAATCCGTCTCGCGGATTTAAACATTGCATTCATATCTTTCATTCTTTGAATCCGTCTCGCGGATTCAAACATTGCATTTACGCTTTTCATCCCTTGAATCTGTCTCGCGGATTCAAGCATTGCATTCATATCTTTCATTCTTTGAATCCGTCTCGCGGATTCAAACATTGCATTTACGCTTTTCATCCCTTGAATCCGTCTCGCGGATTCAAGCATTGCATTCATATCCTTCATTCTTTTAATCCGTCTCGCGGATTCAAGCATTGCATTCATATACATTGTTGATCCGTACCTTCTTACGGATTCAACATTCTTCATTCTTATCATTCATGTTTTTCATTCCTACATAGTACTCTCAATTTCCCGAGAGTCTTATTACCCACTTCACCCGCACGCCCACATGCTACCCAATTCTAATGGACATACCTGCGATAATTACCACGGTCTCACGAATGTCATATGCTTCTTGCGTACTGGCCAGGTGCGCAATTCACATACTAATTTCGTGCCTTCAGGTAATCATCGCCTTATGTCTGCAGTAGTGGGTCTCAATTCGTGCTACATTTTTACAACCTTATCAAGACAACATCGTTGTCTTCCATTTAGTACTTACCCTCCCAATGAGATTTCTTCCTTTTTCTTTTAACACCGGTACCATACATACTAACATTGTGTACCTGGGGTTCGTCTGTCCATCCGCATCCTTGCCTGCCTTAGCATTCATCCTAGACTGCATTCAAGGGTCATCTTCTTCAAACACTTATATTTACCGTGCACATAACATACCGTCAATTTCTTTATACGTATACATAAGTACACACTTACATTCGCTTCTACCTTTGGATCTTGATCGATTCTTAGATTGTACGGGTTCCTTATCATAAGAGCACACAAGTTTGAGTTCAAGTACTTACTTTCTTGTACTTGATACAAACATACATTCACATCTACATACATACATATCTTTCCTACAACTTTACATACATGCATACACTCATACATGACTTTACACATACATACATACACAACTACATACGTACATACCTTTCCTACATCTTTACACACATGCATACACTCATTCATACCTTTATACATTCATACACACACATCTACATACGTACATACCTCTCCTACATCTTTACATACATGCATACGCTCATACATATCTTTATACACACGTACCTACACATCTACATACGTACATACCCTTCCTACATCGTTACATACATGCATACACTCGTACATACCCTTATACATTCATACATACACATCTACATACATATATACCCTTCCTACATCGTTACATACATGCATACACTCGTACATACCTTTATACATTCATACATACACATCTACATATGTACATACCTTAACGAACACGTACTAGATCACGTGTACCTCTTACATAATCATACATATCTTTACATGGGTCTTAGACTTAGCTTTATAGCCCATAAACATCTAAGGAACCATCAAAATCATGTTTGGAAAGTCCGCCGTAGTCCACGGATATCAAACCGAAGCCTACGGTACATAATCAACTTAACAAACAAGATTTCAGCTTTTGGGACTTGGGGAGGTGTAACACCCGTTGTTATAAATCAAGGATTAACATATATTTTACGAATAACAATCATGTAATTAAGATTACATAAACGTTGGAAATACGGGTTTATTAAAACTTTTACAAATCATAAGTTATTCTACATAACTTGATCGGGTTTGTCGTTAAAATTTTACAACGAGGCAATGTGCGGAAGCGTGTATCTTTATCGTGTTCGGTTCTTTGTTGAGCTTGATCGTCTTCCGGCATCCAAGTGTACCTACATTTCAAAAACATGAAATGCTTTAGTCTTACGGGCTTTAAAACGTATCCAAACGAGTCCGGGAAACCATTGAATCCAAAAACAAAATTTTGAAAATGACCTCCACCGTAAATTACGGTGGCACCGTAATTTACGGTGGCCCCTGGGTTCATCTTCTTCTACCGTAAATCAGAAGGTTACCACCGTAACCATATCAGCTCCACCGTAAATTACGGTGGCACCGTAATTTACGGTGGACCCTGCATCCAGTTTTTCCATTTCGCCGTAATTTGACACGAAATCTTTCGTATCTTTCAAACCGCTTATCCGTTTGACCTACCGTTTCTTCCTACATGTTTGAAATTTCATTCTCCATCACATGGAGTTAAAATCCGACATCCGACTTAATAAATTTGAGACTTTTATGCATTCGGCTAAAACTAGAATTTACCCATTTTAACCCATTCTTGTATTTATCAAACAAACTTATTTGTTTGATCCCAAATTCTCATGAATCTTCTAATTTCTATTTCATCAATCATAATTGGCTCAAACCACGGGTTTCCTACGCATTTTAAACTCGCTTATACTCAAGTGCTTATTTTGACCCGTTAAGGACATTTAAGCACTTTTACGCATAACTCCCACCCATCTCTTTCTAACATTTTATTTCCACATTAGTTATCAAATGATCTTCCATCACATCTATTGCTATGATGGTTTTAATATGTCGATCTATCTAATCCGAGTTTTTCCTTCGGATTATCAACTTACGGCAAAGACTCATATAGAGTCTTTTGACCAAGGATATACATCTCACGCTATTATACTTATTCTAAATATTAACTTGATTATAAAACTCGTTTTCAAGCGACTTCTAAGGGTTGTTTGCTTAATTTTGCTTACAAGGGCGTTTTAGTCATTCTTAACCCTTCTTTTACAACTAAGGGCTTGCTTAAGCCATGTACGCCCAAAATCTCATTTTTAACCAAATCTTGTTTTCAAAACACTCTGTCTATAATTTAAATCCTTCGGTTTACCTTTTAAGGTGACCGAATGTCCCTTTTTACTTTGCCAAAATCTCATAGATCTCCAAGTTCTAAATGAGGAGTTGATCTATTATACATACCTGGCCCGGATCAACTTATTAACCCAGTTTTAATACCTTGCTTTATATTCGCTAATTTAGAACGATGCGAATATCCATTGGATATCTATTCCTGCAAGCATATAACTCGACAAAGAATTTATTAGTCTATATAATCAAAAGGTGTTGTCTACACCTTTTGACCCGTTTGGCCGAATTTACCATTTATCTTTACGAGATGGTATTTATTATCACCTCCTCTACATGACTCGTTCCATTTAACACCGTACGGTCATTTTAACATATAACCGTTTAGTACTTTCGACATAATATGACTGAATTACCGATTTACTTCTTTTTAACCATTATTACGGTTTCTTTCATCTTTGATTGTCTTGTTCCGTTTGACTACACGACGGAACATCATATTTCAATTGTTTAGATATCTCATTCGTAATTTATATGATAAGAAAATGTTCCACAATTTAAGACTAGTGTAAGCTATACTTACCTTGCATCCGAATTATGCTTTTCCGTCATTCTTGCTTCGTTTGACCCGCTTCCTTCCCCAAGCCTTCACCTAGCTTGCCAAGCGTCAAACTATCATTGTAATTGTAAGATGGTTAGGTTAGTCATAATCATTTACGACTATTCCATCCTACTCTTCTTATATCGAATTTACCATCCGATCATACACTTGGTCGATTTGACTTTTTAAGGTCAATCGACTTATCAACTTATTCATTGCACATTTTCACTCTAATTTCAACACTTTAGTTTTCATTTAGGCATTTTAACAAACACCTAATGTGCATACATTGCTTTTACACATTTTACAACTAGGTAACATGATTTCAAGCATCTATATCAAGATCTTAACATCAATTCTTTTATATCATATAACAACCCATTTCATGGTAAATATGATTTATGTACCCAAACACCTAAATTGTTCAAGTACTTTGTCTTACTAACTAATATGATGATTCTAATCACAAGTTTGACACTAACATCTTTATATCATAAAAACCCATCTCAAGTCATGTATGTTCAACACTCAAACTTGCTAATTGTTCAAGTATCTTATTTCTTCTAGCAATTATGATGATTTTAAACATGTGTAAGCCATCATCTTCACTATATAATAAAAACCCACTTGTCTAAAAGTGGTAAATCACCTAATTACTCAAATCATAGAAATTTTACTTCAATTTTCTACTTAGGGTTTGTTCCTAAGCAATCATACTTCATTAATTTGGCCATAGCCTCTATGATTCTTGCATAAATCACATCATGCAAATTTAACAAATTTTCACAACTTCATGAATGTTAGAAATTCGACATACCTTACGATCCCCACGACTAGGTGATCGTTTCTATGTATTAAATTCCGAATTTGGCCTTCATTTGATCTTCCAATTTGAAGATTTGTTGAAGAACTAGGGTTTGCTCCATGGAGCTCCCTCCTGGCTTCTCACGCACGCACACACACATATGTGTGTGTTTGTTTTATTTTTAAGTTTATAAAACCATTTGTAAGTTACCCGGCTTTGGTCCCTCGTGTTTGGTTAGTTATTAATTAGGTCACAACCTAATTATTTTCGACCATAGTCCCACTTATTTACTAGGTTTAATATTCCTAGTCAACTTAGCGGATTCGGGAATATTTATGACTAAGTTTATTTTGGGTCCCGTTAACTCGGGCCTTTTATCCATTTTATTACCTTAAAAGCTTTTATTCACTTTTTATTTAATATTAGGATTAATTGTTTAAATCCTAATATTTACCGTGTAAATTCTGCCACTAACGGTACTTTACCCGTCTTTCAGTATTAACGGAGTTTGATTATCAAACCCGTTTTCGGGGTGTTACAAGTCTACCCCCCCTTAAAGAGGTTTCGTCCTCGAAACCTTTTCTTACTTAATTCGTTGAGTTTAAACTCAATGTATTTGATCCATGAAATCTTTTAAACATCACTTATACTTTTAACCAATCGTTAGTATTACCTGAAAAGTATGGTAACAGCTTTCTGGTTACTAACTGTCTACGTATCTCATACAACATAGTGCAACTCGAAATAACGTAATCTCGTTAATTCCACTAGCTTAATTAACTTAGCAATTTTTCCATCGCTCTCATATACTCTCGAATTCTTTATGAATCCGTTACTTTGGCCCGTTTAAAGGTCTTTAATGAAATATGTCACTTTTCGCAACGATTTCTTTTGTTTTCAATTTTATTTATTCGGTTCATTTATACCGAATCCACCGTTTACAAGCAAACCAAATTTATTTAAATGACCTTGACGGGTCTCACTAATTAGACCTATTAATCCAGTTATTTTTTACCGCTTGCTTGGTTATAATGTGATGCTACTTCACATTACATTTCTTGACCGTGATCTTGTCACATCATGTTTAATTTATATTAACTTTTCATTTTCGAAAATGTCACTTTTCGAGTATATCGTCCTGCGCCTACCAGCGTCAAGACTTGTATCTTTAATGCTTACTATTATCTGGATTACATACATTCATATTTGATTATGTCCCATTACCGGGCTCATTATTCTTTTGCTTTTAACGATACCATTATCCTGCTTGCGTTTACTCATGTTGTCCGGCATGATATTATATTTGACCCGTTCAACTTTAAAATAGTTGAACTTAATTTATTCAAAATTTCTATTATTACATTATCTTGTTGTCTTTTAGTTATGACTCAAAACCCGAGTCTTTTAACCTTCCATCCGAGTTCCCGTTTCTCGGTCTACGCATGTGTTTAATTCTTACCCATCAACCGGGTGTTTTACCGAAGTCGTTATTATTGTAACCCTTACGGTATACATTATGACTTCGTCTCGCTTTTATATTCCTACTATGTCCTCGAGTTTGACGTTTTATTAAAACGTCCCGTTTAGGGATATATTCGCATTTTTCCGGGTTCGAGTGTAGGTACACTCCCTCCCAATGCATATCTTGATCATTCTACATGTTTATATTCTTCGGGTTCGAGTGCAAGTACACTCCCTCCCAATACTTGTCTAAATCATTTTACATGCTTGCGTTTTCTGGGTTCGAGTGTAAGTACACTCCCTCCCAATACTTGTCTAAATCATTTTACATGCTTGCGTTTTCTGGGTTCGAGTGTAAGTACACTCCCTCCCAATACTTGTCTAAATCATTTTACATGCTTGCATTTTCTGGGTTCGAGTGTAAGTACACTCCCTCCCAATACTTGTCTAAATCATTTTACATGCTTGCGTTTTCTGGGTTCGAGTGTAAGTACACTCCCTCCCAATACTTGTCTAAATCATTTTACATGCTTCTTTGTCCCTTCACTCGGGCTCATTATCCTAATGTAATACGCTTCCGTCACTCGGTTGTGCGTTTACATTGTTATCAAATATTTTGCTTATCTGCTTCATTTGGGTACTTTTTAATTAGTCCCATTCACCCCGCCCTTACTACATCGGATGTAAACGTGTCCATCACAAGAAGTTCATGGTACCACGTGTTCACTACTTACTTGGCCAGAGTAAGCGATCAACACCTGGTATACATGACCTTTTTATAATTTTCACATTACACCCCATGTAAGTAATGCCTCTATTTGTTTCTCTTGGAAACAATATCCTGGATAGGTATTCTATTCAGGTTTTTCCAAGTTTTCAATCTACATATGCAACTATCAGTTTCTACGTATTTGTTGCATATTTCTATTCATGCAATAATTTAAGCGTGCACCTGGTAAATGCTTGCCCCAACGGGCGTTCCTTGCCATTAACCTTGTTCGCGGTCGTTACGCGATTTAGTCCTCGGTGAGCATGCTCCTCTCGTCATACTTCGGACCGTTCCATCATCATATCCACAATTCGTTTGACTCTCGTCGTCTTCAAACGCGAGTGTTCTTCAATTAAAACATTCACAAAGTTAGTAACGTCAAATTCAATAATCGCCCGTATTATAATACAAGGCTTTTTCTACTATACACGTCAACGTGCGTATTTTCGTCAACTATATCAATCATTTTAATTGGGGTAACGTGTATCACACGATAGCCCTATGTGTTGTTTACAACACTTTAGCATGCTAAATTATTAACATACTTGTACTTACCGGATTTGCGATCAAGCTTCGAACCGAACACCAATCTTTATTAAGAGCATAAGGTTTAAGTCCAAGCATAGTTTTCCCCACCATACTTGAATCTCTTAAACCAAGGCTCTGATACCAACTTGTAACACCCGTTCTTATAAATCAAGGATTAACATATATTTTACGAATAACAATCATGTAATTAAGATTACATAAACGTTGGAAATACGGGTTTATTAAAACTTTTACAAATCATAAGTTATTCTACATAACGTGATCGGGTTTGTCGTTAAAATTTTACAACGAGGCAATGTGCGGAAGCGTGTATCTTTATCGTGTTCGGTTCTTTGTTGAGCTTGATCGTCTTCCGGCATCCAAGTGTACCTACATTTCAAAAACATGAAATGCTTTAGTCTTACGGGCTTTAGAACGTATCCAAACGAGTCCGGGAAACCATTGAATCCAAAAACAAAATTTTGAAAATGACCTCCACCGTAAATTACGGTGGCACCGTAATTTACGGTGGCCCCTGGGTTCATCTTCTTCTACTGTAAATCAGAAGGTTACCACCGTAACCATATCAGCTCCACCGTAAATTACGGTGGCACCGTAATTTACGGTGGACCCTGCATCCAGTTTTTCCATTTCGCCGTAATTTGACACGAAATCTTTCGTATCTTTCAAACCGCTTATCCGTTTGACCTACCGTTTCTTCCTACATGTTTGAAATTTCATTCTCCATCACATGGAGTTAAAATCCGACATCCGGCTTAATAAATTTTGAGACTTTTATGCATTCGGCTAAAACTAGAATTTACCCATTTTAACCCATTCATGTATTTATCAAACAAACTTATTTGTTTGATCCCAAATTCTCATGAATCTTCTAATTTCTATTTCATCTATCATAATTGGCTCAAACCACGGGTTTCCTACGCATTTTAAACTCGCTTATACTCAAGTGCTTATTTTGACCCGTTAAGGACATTTAAGCACTTTTACGCATAACTCCCACCCATCTCTTTCTAACATTTTATTTCCACATTAGTTATCAAATGATCTTCCATCACATCTATTGCTATGATGGTTTTAATATGACGATCTATCTAATCCGAGTTTTTCCTTCGGATTATCAACTTACGGCAAAGACTCATATAAAGTCTTTTGACCAAGGATATACATCTCACGCTATTATACTTATTCTAAATATTAACTTGATTATAAAACTCGTTTTCAAGCGACTTCTAAGGGTTGTTTGCTTAATTTTGCTTACAAGGGCGTTTTAGTCATTCTTAACCCTTCTTTTACAACTAAGGGCTTGCTTAAGCCATGTACGCCCAAAATCTCATTTTTAACCAAATCTTGTTTTCAAAACACTCTGTCTATAATTTAAATCCTTCGGTTTACCTTTTAAGGTGACCGAATGTCCCTTTTTACTTTGCCAAAATCTCATAGATCTCCAAGTTCTAAATGAGGAGTTGATCTATTATACATACCTGGCCCGGATCAACTTATTAACCCGGTTTTAATACCTTGCTTTATATTCGCTAATTTAGAACGATGCGAATATCCATTGGATATCTATTCCTGCAAGCATATAACTCGACAAAGAATTTATTAGTCTATATAATCAAAAGGTGTTGTCTACACCTTTTGACCCGTTTGGCCGAATTTACCATTTATCTTTACGAGATGATATTTATTATCACCTCCTCTACATGACTCGTTCCATTTAACACCGTACGGTCATTTTAACATATAACCGTTTAGTACTTTCGACATAATATGACTGAATTACCGATTTACTTCTTTTTAACCATTATTACGGTTTCTTTCATCTTTGATTGTCTTGTTCCGTTTGACTACACGACGGAACATCATATTTCAATTGTTTAGATATCTCATTCGTAATTTATATGATAAGAAAATGTTCCACAATTTAAGACTAGTGTAAGCTATACTTACCTTGCATCCGAATTATGCTTTTCCCTCATTCTTGCTTCGTTTGACCCGCTTCCTTCCCCAAGCCTTCACCTAGATTGCCAAGCGTCAAACTATCATTGTAATTGTAAGATGGTTAGGTTAGTCATAATCATTTACGACTATTCCATCCTACTCTTCTTATATCGAATTTACCATCCGATCATACACTTGGTCGATTTGACTTTTTAAGGTCAATCGACTTATCAACTTATTCATTGCACATTTTCACTCTAATTTCAACACTTTAGTTTTCATTTAGGCATTTTAACAAACACCTAATGTGCATACATTGCTTTTACACATTTTACAACTAGGTAACATGATTTCAAGCATCTATATCACGATCTTAACATCAATTCTTTTATATCATATAACAACCCATTTCATGGTAAATATGATTTATGTACCCAAACACCTAAATTGTTCAAGTACTTTGTCTTACTAACTAATATGATGATTCTAATCACAAGTTTGACACTAACATCATTATATCATAAAAACCCATCTCAAGTCATGTATGTTCAACACTCAAACTTGCTAATTGTTCAAGTATCTTATTTCTTCTAGCAATTATGATGATTTTAAACATGTGTAAGCCATCATCTTCACTATATAATAAAAACCCACTTGTCTAAAAGTGGTAAATCACCTAATTACTCAAATCATAGAAATTTTACTTCAATTTTCTACTTAGGGTTTGTTCCTAAGCAATCATACTTCATTAATTTGGCCATAGCCTCTATGATTCTTGCATAAATCACATCATGCAAATTTAACAAATTTTCACAACTTCATGAATGTTAGAAATTCGACATACCTTACGATCCCCACGACTAGGTGATCGTTTCTATGTATTAAATTCCGAATTTGGCCTTCATTTGATCTTCCAATTTGAAGATTTGTTGAAGAACTAGGGTTTGCTCCATGGAGCTCCCTCCTGGCTTCTCACGCACGCACACACACACACATATGTGTGTGTTTGTTTTATTTTTAAGTTTATAAAACCATTTGTAAGTTACCCGGCTTTGGTCCCTCGTGTTTGGTTAGTTATTAATTAGGTCACAACCTAATTATTTTCGACCATAGTCCCACTTATTTACTAGGTTTAATATTCCTAGTCAACTTAGCGGATTCGGGAATATTTATGACTAAGTTTATTTTGGGTCCCGTTAACTCGGGCCTTTTATCCATTTTATTACCTTAAAAACTTTTATTCACTTTTTATTTAATATTAGGATTAATTGTTTAAATCCTAATATTTACCAGGTAAATTCTGCTACTAACGGTACTTTACCCGTCTTTCAGTATTAACGGAGTTTGATTATCAAACCCGTTTTCGGGGTGTTACAAGGGGAGGCCGTCGCCGACGCCCCTAGGGCCGTCGGCGACGGGCTTTGCATTCACCCGTAGCCAGAAACACCCGTAGACAGGTATTTAGGGCGTCGGAGAAAAGTCAGCTTTCTAGAGCCCGTCGGCGACGGCCATGGAACCCGTCGGCGACGCCCTCTAGAAAGTGGCTTTTTCTGCAGAATCGTTTCGTCGTCCGTACGCACTAAAACGCGCATAACTTTTGAACCGTTTACCCGTTTAACCTCCCGTTTCTTCCCACATGCTTGTAAATTCACATTCTATCATATGAACTTAAAATCCCACAACCGGATTAAGGAAATTCTTAACTTACATGTATTCGGCTTATTATCATATTCTAATTATTTGACCCGTTCGTGCATTTATCAACATAATCTGTTTATTTGACCTCAATCTCATATGAACTTAATAATTTCATTGACGCCTATCATAAAAGATTAAATTCTCGGATGCCTTGCGTCCTCTTAACCCATTTTCGTTTAAAAGCTCATTTTTGACCCGTTATGGGTATTTGTGCATTAAATGGTCTATGACATAACAAAACCATACTCTTCGCTTTCACACATGACCAACACTTTACTCTAATCGGTTCACTTGTTTCCAATAGACATTCAAGGTCGTTTGCCCGATATACCTATCAAGGGCGTTTTTGTCAATATCGCTCTATCCTTAACAACAAAGGAATTCCTTACATAAGTAACGAATCCTTCTACTTAGCTAAAATTCTTAGTCACACATACCTTGCTCGGATAAAAGCTAAGATCCGTTTAATACTCATCGACATCATACAATTCATTCCTAATTGACCTCAATTATCATATTTAATTAAGTTGCATATAACTTTACATAAACAACTAAGAAGTGATTACGGAATCACTTACCTAATGCATCCGTGCTCATGTCCGATTCCTCGCCTTTTCTTGACCCGTTAACACCTCATGCTTGAGCCCGTCTCGGCGTGATTCCTATACTTTCATTCCATCCAAATCACGCTATTATTAGCATACTCATTTGTACATGATAACAATCGTATCAATCCCATATTTCACACTTAACTTTCATTAATCATTTCTAACAAACATAACTCATATAATCATGTCCGTATACGTTTAACTCATGTAACTCATCATGTCATTACATTTAACACGGATTGCTATTACATGTACCATACGACTTCTCATCAACCTACATTTACGACAACGAGTCAACTCATGTTTCTTATACTTAGTTGACTTTCAAAAGTCAACTATTAACCATACATAACTATCGACTTATCAACATATACCCGTAACATCATAATCGACTATACGGACGACACTATATACATTTTATCATTCACTTGATGTACGTACTACCTTTTAAGCATAACGTACAACTTATTCATGCATAAATCTTCTAAACTCTTACATAACCCATCAAAACCAACTACTAACCATCATGGATCATTCCCAAATAAACATCAATCATATCATCATCATTTTTCTCCTAATTCATCTAACAAGAATTCATCATACCTACATAATACATCAATCTTTCAACAAGAATTGGACATAGGTGATGAGTCTAGTCATCTTCATCACCATAACTAATGGGTTTATCATCTAAACATCAAATTAGCACAAATCATTCATAATCCATGTTCTATATGATGATTATAACACATACTAATGCTCAATTCCACTTAAACTCATGGATTGGAACATAACCCACTTTACCCATGATCACCAATCTTAGATTTTAGACATACCTTATGATCCCCTCGTGTTAGTGATCATTAATCCATGCTCGGTTATGAATTTAAGCATCATTTAGCATTCCAATTGGATGATCTTTCATGTTTAGGGTTTGAGACTCCATGGGAGTCTCCTGATCGATCTAGAACACACACGAAGGTGTGTTTGTGTGTGTTGTTATTTTCTTTTAATAACTCATCTTTCATCCTATACCATCTAGCCCCTCATGTTTACCATTTAACATAATTGGCACAACTTTCATCCTTTACTTGTTTCTACCATACTTTTAACTAGGATAATTAACCTAGTTATTTATTTCTTAATGTACCATATTAGAACATTAAACGAATATAGACATTCGGGTTTTGGGGTGTTACAGTCTTCGTCCAAAGCATGTAGTCTTCGCCATATATAGAACTGGACGAACACTCCGTCTTCGTGACATTGGAGTGTTCGTCAACCATGTGGTCTTCGTGGAAGGCATTTAGTCTTCGTCTACAATAAGTCTTTGTCCAAAAGGATTGTTCGTCTACAATAATTCTTCGTGGCAATAAGTCTTCGTGACAATGAGTTAACTTACAGTTGTAAAACTTGTTGACATTTCTTATACCGGGTCAAGATGGAGGATATCTTGATCCCTGCCTTCTCTTCGAAACACAGGCGAACCGCAACGAGTCGTATCCACAATAGGTGCATCAACACAATGGGGTTGTCGTAGTGGTTCACCCAATCTCCCAACTAATTTTGCAGAAGAACAAATATTGAGTTCGAAGAGAATTTTTGTGAGTTCAATTAGGGTTGAAAGGTTTATAAAAGATATTGATAATCGAGATAAATGAAATACCTTCTCGTGGTTCTCGGCTTCTTGATCGTCTTCGTCGTCAAAGGAAGCCACCTCGGCCGAAACCGCCGCTATCTGAAACAGTATTCACCATCACCGCCTCCAGTTCCGCCGGTGGATCTGATCATTTTGTGTAGCCGAAGGCGAGGGTTTACATTCAACAGGCGGCCAAGTAAGCAACTGAAAAATTATCTAACGTAGGTAGAGAAGGTGTAATGACAGGAGTATGTGCCACGGTGACGATGGTCTTTGTGGATTCCGACAACCACCATAACCACAACAACTACCATCATCACCGGTTAAAATACTCGCATACACGAAAAATTACGGCCGATAGGTTGTGCATCATTAATTGTATTCAAAACAGACATCAGTTAATTACTATAATTAAAGATGTACAACAGAAGCTCACTAACCTCCATCCGCATGAGCAATTCGATCACAAGCATGACAAGATACAAACATTAATCCATTAGTAACTACTTGTGTAAAGAGTAATTAATCAATGATATGCTTTTTTTATTTAAAAAAATTAATTTATTACCTTATTGTATCTTGTCAAGTATGTCTTTAATGGCTCAATATAATCTTCAAACCCTAAAGTAGCCATTGCCCAAAGAAGATCATCGTCATTCGCAGTCGGGTACAACACCGTAAACGATGGTTGTTCCACCGTCTATTTATCTCTCTAAAACTTATATGGAACATAGAGCTTGCAAAAGAAGCTTTAGTGTACAACTAACATAACCAAATGTACACCTTAAATATGCACAAAAAACAAATTAAGCCATAGGTACAACTACCTGTTTAAATAGTTTTCTCCGACTATTGGTTGTCCTCAACACCTTCATGATCTGGTTTCAAAACCCCTAAACTGGAACCCTAGCCGCCATTGCTGCCAATCTGGTTGTCGGAATACATAATCCGTCACCATCATCCCCTTCATCGGGTTGAGTTGGCCGGCTTCCTTCCCCTTTCATCGGTCTCTCTCTCTATCCTGCTTCTCTCTCTCTGATGCGACGCCGTTCGCACTCTCTCTCTCTCTAGATGTGTATGTATGAGTTTCTACACGCTGCAACTACTTATCATATTCAACAGGTAAAAAGAATCTTATGCTATCTCAAGGGCACCATTGCATTTGGGTTGCATTACAATCGCCCTACTTCCACATCTCTACTTATTTACTCTCATGCTGATTAGGCAGTTTCTTGGAGACTAGGCGGTCTACTTATGATTATTCTATATTTTCGAGAGGCAATCTGATTTCTTGGAGTGCTAAGAAGCAACCAACTATTGCTCGATCGAGCTGTGAATCGAAATATAGATTTATGGGTAATACTGCTGCCAAAATTGAATGGTTGACTCATCTTCAACAGGAGTTTCATGCACTTCCTCTGTAAAGACCAACTGTTCTTTGTGACAATCAAAGTGGCATTTTTCTCACTCAAATTCTTGTTGCTCATTAACACCCAAGCACATAGATCTTGATTGTCACTATTTGCGCGAATTAGTTACTGTTGGAAAACTAGCTACTAAATTTGTTCTGACCAAGCTTCAGTCATTGGCTCTGACAGACATTTTTACAAAAAGTCTTCCAAGATCTTAGTTCACCATTTTCAGACGAATGCTTCACATCGGGCCACCTCCGTTCAACTTGCATGGGGATGTTAAATAATATAGTCGGTTGTATATTTATTAGTTCGTGTATGCATAAGTGTGATTCTTTAGGTAGTTTAAGTGTAAGTATAAAGTCTATATAAAGTCTCTTGTATTATATTCTATTCAGTGAAAAATACCTTTTGAGATTTCATACAAAAACCACCAAGTTAAAGATCTTTTTATAACTATTTCTATTTCGCCAAAATTTCCATCCAAACCAAAAGAGAAATATAGATTTAAGTGAGAAATAGGACATCGAAATCTACAAAGAGGATTATAAATAATAAATTATTAAAAATTGAATCTTACTATTCTATATGTGAGTAACTTTTACTGTACCCCACATAATAAAATTTGGTATTTATGTAGCTTGTCTTGGTTATTTTGATTACCAAACAATGCCATAAAAAATCATTGAGTATAAAACATATTCAAAATGCGCTAAAGATAAGTTAGTTCAAGTGTTCACCATGAATTTAGGTTAACACAACATAATAAAATTTGGTATTTATGTAGCTTGTCTTGGTTATTTTGATTACCAAACAATGCCATAAAAAATCATTGAGTATAAAACATATTCAAAATGCGCTAAAGATAAGTTAGTTCAAGTGTTCACCATGAATTTAGGTTAACACAAAACTAAGAGGTTGAATTTTACTTTATGAACAGAATTCTCGAAGGGCAGGATCTCGATGGTGTACTTCCACCATCCTTGGCAAAGTTACCTTACATCAAAACAATGTAAGACAAAGATCTCTGCTTATACCACAACCAAACCTAAAATGAAAATCAGATACCATGCTTCAAGGCGTTATAATGATACCCATTGTTTCTTGCAGTGGTTTGGGTCGTAATTACCTGAATGGCACCATACCGCCAGAATGGGCTTCAACCAAGCTGGAGTACCTGTGAGCAATTTCACTCCAATTTTAGTTAATATCAATTTGAATCTTATCTTTTTACAGAACAAACGTATCCTAACATAGGTCTGTATCTGCGAATCGCTTGACGGGAACGATTCCGACATACTTGGGAAACATAACGTCACTTGTATATTTGTATGTTCTCTCATTCTCTTTGCATCTCACACACAAAAACACATGGATACACAATTTTGAGGATAATAAAATGATTGTCGACCAATTGGTAAGTCTACATTGGGGGCAACCAACAACATATCCATGAGCTCCTAGTATTCAGAGTGGATAGCATTTGTGTTATGAAAGGCCAAATGTTACAAATGGTATTAGATCAATTCATGTTCATTTGGGATGATGGGCTAAGCCACATTCAGGATGATGAGTGTGTTTACGTATTTGATTGCGATGGTGGGGCACATCTTAGAAGAACAAGAACCATTAATCCGTAGGAGCTGATTGTAACACCCTAGAGAAATGCGACATTTGTCATGGCTTGGAGGGATGTTGTGTTCATAAAATATATTGAGACTCAAACATCACCGATGCGTTTTGGGCGAATTTGTTGTGGAGAAGATGAAAACTCCACACTTAAGCATGTTTGAGTAAACAAAGTTGAGATTATTGGTGGTACAAGAAATTGTATGACACAACTTCAATGAGTTATATGTAATTCAGTGTGTGTGTGTGTGTGTGTAGGCTAGGAGTTGGCTACAAAGTCTAAATTTATTAAAAAGTATAAAAAGTCGCAAAACACCATAATATCAACGATAAAACACACACAAAACCCACAAATAACAAAATGAAGATTACTAAAACATCATATCTATGGGGTTTGTTTTGTGTTTTGGATGACAAGGAACTGACTATCGAATTGACAAACTTTATTGTGTTTTTTGTTGATTAACATATTGTGTTTTATATTCATAGTTCTACAATGGTATGTTTGAAGTTTTTATGGACTATTAGGGTTATGGTGTTTTGGTAATCTTCATCCTTTTATTTACGAGTTTTAGGTGTGTTTTATGGCTGAAATTATAGTGTTTTATTATAACTTTTTACACTTTAAAAGAAAATTTGGACTTTTCAACCGAACCCACCCTATATATGGCTACTAAAGTCTTCCTAATAACCTGCTAAAGTCATCATAATATACTATTTTTCTGTATATTATTATATACTTTATCTAATTTTGTTAATGGATTAATGTACTAGGAGTCTGCAGAATAATATGTTCTCTGGAACTATTCCGGCGGAGCTTGGCAAACTAGAAAATTTAGCAAACCTGTACGCCTTCTTTCTAGTCCTATCATATTTTACTGTAAGGGTCGTGATTAGTGCTTTTATGGTGATTGATTGAATACATATCTACAAATTTATTCTCAAATTCTAGGATTCTTAATGCGAATAATCTCTCTGGCCAGTTGCCGGTGGAGCTTAATAGTCTAGCCAATTTGACAGAACTGTATGCCAACTCCATTCTATTAATATATCCTTTGCTTGTCCTAGATAACTAGTTAACCCCTTATCTGAATGTTTTACGCAGCCGATTAACTAGTAACAACTTCAATGGAAGAATCCCTAGCCTAGAAATCTGGAAACAACTTAGCAAACTGTATGTGTTTAACTAATTTTCATGTTCTAAAACCTTTTCTTCTGATGATGAGTATTGTGACCATTGTGTCCCTACACTATCTCCTATATGACTATATCATCAGAGAGATGATTGGTAGTGGACTGGAGGGACCAATACCAGCAAGCATTTCCCTCTTGAGCAATTTAGAAGAACTGTAAGTAACTTGAACACTCTCAAAATTTTCATTTTTTTTTTATTACTAAACTTCTAGTTTATGTAACCCATATGTAGAAGAATCTCTGATTTAAGTGGAGAAAGTTCACTGTTTCCGAATCTCAGTAGCATGACAAACATGAGAAACTTGTAAGTCATTGTCGTATTTAGGTATTTAGAAATCAATTAACAAGTTTTTAAATTCCATACCGGCTGTTGTAACTTCAAGATCATTGAGAATTTTTGTAGGGTATTGAGAAGCTGTAATATAACCGGGAGAATTCCTAATTATATAGCACTGCTGCCAAACTTGAAGTTTTTGTAATAGTTCTCCTTTTATTATTATTGGTGGAAACCTATTTGCGACTTCGGCTAGTATTATTTAATTTGTCTTATATATTCTTTTTTTTTTTAATTTCCTAATATATTCTCTTTGTCCATATTCATATATTTTACAGAGATCTAAGTTTTAATGGTTTAGTTGGAGATATACCAGATCTAAGTGGACTAGAAGATCTATACACTGTGTAAGAAATACATGCTTTACTTTTTCAGATGTGTACGATTTGCTTCAATCAAACTATGTTCTTACAATCACTTCATTTATAGACTTCATAATATTGTTGTTTACCTCATCATATTGTTGTTTACCTAAAAGTTGATAAAGCGGATCAATTAAGAAAAAAATGGAAATGAAAGAAAAAGACAATAATAAATTCATAACAAGCTTATATGGTGACATGACTAGGTATTTCACTGGTAACTCCCTCAACGCTAGAGTTCCTCGTTGGCTTATGAATACAGGTAATATAAATTTTAAATTATTAAGCTTAATTTCAGCATTACTTTTGTGTAACATATTTGCATTTAGTGAAAGAGTAATTCAAATGAAACACACACAAATTGTGTGTATGTATATATTCATGAATCTACTTATGCATACACTCATGTATGTGTGTATATATGTGTATATGTGAATGTATGTCTATTTCAAAGACGCCCCTAGGGAAGGACAATGTGGGTGATCGCTAGGGTCCACTGTCATGGAGGGCCCAAAATTTTTAAATATATATAGAGAATGAGCGATTGAGATAAACTTTAATTTGAGAAAAAAAAAGAGAACAAATGACATGATGATAAAATAACAAATAGTTTATCCCACATTTCATCATACACATCTTGAAATTTACCTTTCATGATAAATTAGTATTGTCTTGAAAGGGTATATTTTGAAAATAAATGATTATTAGTTTAAATTAATTACCTAATTTAGGGGAATACAATAAATTAATTAACTATTAAAATTTACCTTTTCGCCCTTACAATAACATTATATTAAATTATTAAATCAAACATTTTTATTAGTTTCAACTTATTCTTTCTTTTCTTACAAAGAAGTTTTTTTCATTTGAACACTTCACTATAAATATAGTTTTTTTATTATTTTCTACAATCGGAATGTACCTTTCTTGTACATAATTAAGTCTAATTTTGATACAAGTTTACTAATTTTGTGGGTAAAATTGTCAAGATATTAACAGTCTTTCATGTTTAAAGCTTCAAATTCTAATTCAAGTGGTTTGGTTGTAGTCTTGCTTCTTTGAGTTGCACCAATAAATTGAGTGTACAAGTCTTCCTAATTATCTTTAGCATTTATATGATGAGGAATTTGAATAACAATTTCCTCAAGCACGTGCATGCCTTTTCTTTTTTTTTTTAAAGGTAAATTTCATTAACACACGTGCATGCCTTAGTAGAGATAAACAATAGCTTTAATGTTTTTCTTTGTATTAACTTCTACCGTTGATTTGTTGATTCGATTTATTCCCAAATCCCATGTACAATATTTACCGCCATGATTTTTACAGCCCATATAGTATAGTTTGTAGAGTTCAGAATTAGACATTTGAAAGTCATTTACGTTGCTTCTTCCCTTAAAATTTCATTTTTCTGTCATTGTTCATCTCTTTGCTCTCCCAATTTTAACTTGCCTTTTACATCATAGGTATAGGTTTTTGATCGAATTTGATATCAACTTTAGTAGTTTTGGATCAAATCAATGTAACCGTACTTGGGTTTCTTTTAACCTTCAATTAATTTGATATCAGTCGAACAACTTCAGATCAAATTAGTATTCCTCCTTTGATTGTGACTAACTTGATATCAACTTTAATTGTTTCACATCAAATTAATCAGCCTTTTTAGTTTCATGAACTGTTTACAATTTTGATTTTGAAAATATCATGAACTTGAATTTTAAAATACTTTTTGGAAGTATGTTTAAGCTAAACAAACTAACAAAGCAGATTTTAAAGATTTTGAATAAATATTGGTTTTCTGTTTTCTTTTTCGATAAATATCATGACCTTTTATTTTTGCAACCATTTATTTTTCTATGTTCAACTTCTCCTTTTGAGCTTTTGGTTTTGATAAAAAAAAAACTATGTCAACTCAATTCTTAAAACAATTTACCAAGGTTATTTTTTATTCCAACAACGATTAAATGATTCTTAGGCTGGTATGGGGCGCCCCGTGGTAGGAAGTTGGTCACGCGTTGATTGACGTGGAACACCACAGCCGCTGCAATTAATCACTCGTGGAACTGGCAATGCGTGGTGGTCTTCACGCGTGAAAGGTTCAATTGTTTTGTTGTTTTGTGAATGATTTTGATGATGGAGATGAGTGTGTGGTGAATGATGAACATTTCCACTAAAATCCATCACTAGTGATGGAATAAAGCTCGATGACGTGGCGGAACTTGATTGGAGGTTGTGAGTGATGGAACTCCATCACTAGTGGAGCGCCCCTACCCCTTTATGTTCCTTCGATGCGTTTTAGATTTAGGAGACCAGTTTGGATTACGTTTGGTTCTTGATTTATTCAAAATCCGCCAGAGGAACTTCTTTGTTCGTCCTCTGTTCGTTTTCTACGAGGATATCCTGAGTTTGATACTATCGATTTAACTGAGGTCAAATATAATGTTTTTGGTTCCGTTTTGATTGTATAAAGTGAATAAATCAGTTATTACTAGATTATGATTACGATTTTTGGGATTGATCACAAGTTTATCAATCCTTGATGGTAGGATTGGATCATGATTTCTTGGCCGGAAAATAGGGAAGGATCGATGTAGATGGCTCTGATGTCAACAAAAGGATTCTAAATATAATATTCAATAGTAATTCACAGTATATAAACTTTAACTATATAAACTTGCTTTCTTAGAGTAATCATCAGTTTACATATGAAAGGGGTTTGGGACATTAATACATAGCGAAGGGCACCTCATATACCAGTACCCGTGAATGTTGTTGTGGATGTTGTTATGCATTTGGCGGTAAAAATGTTTTCGTATTTTCTTACATTATTGTGTTTATACTCAGGTGTTGCAGTAGATCTTTCCTACAACCACTTTAGTAAAGAACCAGTGCTTCGACGTTGTCCTGAATCAGTGTAAGCTTTCAGATTCTAAATACTCTTTCCCTGTTCCCATAAAACTTGAACATATAGTCTATGCATGACTTCTTCATTTACTAGGAACTTATTCCGAAGCCACACTGATGGAAACGACTCGTAAGCTTATGCCCTACTCCTGGTTTTTAGTATTAATAGAACTTCAATTCAACCAGATAAACACCATGTTTTTCATGTTTCATTTAATGCAGCGACCTTGCAAACTGCTTTAGCCAATTTCCTTGCTCCAAGAGTGAGCAACATTTTGTCAGTGAAGTTAAATTTCCTTCTTAAATACCAAAGTAAAGCTGGTCCATTTTATGTTTCTGATTTGTTTGTCCAGATTACAGTTCAATTCATATCAATTGTGGTGGGATAGGAGTTACCATAGGAGACAAGGTTTACGAGGCGGATGATCAGGATCCGGGTGGACCTGCAAGATTTCGTCCTTTAAATGATCACTGGGGATTTAGTAGCACAGGAAATGTATGGAATGTTAAGGATTATCGATATACAATAAATAATGTATCAAGACTCACTATGAAAGACTCCGAACTTTACACAGTCGCTCGCCGCTCTCCACTTTCTATCACCTACTATGGTCGTTGTTTAGCAAATGGAAGGTATAAGGTGACTCTACATTTTGCTGAAATAGAATTCAGAGATAATAGATCTTACCAGAGTCTTGGAAGACGTGCTTTTGATGTTTATATACAGGTTGAATTTTGTTCTTGCTTCTAAAATTTCTGAATTATTTTATATATTTCACTAAGAAATTTATAAACAGAAATAAATAGATACAGAAAACTTTTCCTTTTTTTCTACCCTGCAGGGTGCAATTGAACTGAAGAATTTTGATATCAAGCATGAAGCAGGAGGGGTTGATAAGGCAGTAATAAAAACAATAGAAAATATTCATGTAACTAATAAAACATTAGAAATACGGTTTCAGTATGCTGGGAAAGGCACAACTATAGTCCCAAGGGACGGAGTATTTGGACCTATGATATCTGCCATTTCTATGGAGTCAGCTGGTATGCTTATTGTCCTAGTGTTTTCACTTCTGTTTTTATCATAAATGACCAATCGTTGTCATATATAAAATTTTGTAATAAAGTTTGAATAAAAAAGTTCAATTAAAAGAATCTAGAATTTTTATAGTAGATTTTATATCCTAAATTATATAAAAAATAAATATATATAAATGCATGATCATGTTTTGTTCTACTCGATCTGGTGTCTGGGAAAAAAATTAGTGAAAGTGATACTGTGAAAACAAGGTTTTATGTTGGCAGGCCGGAGGGTCAATGGACCCTCCGGATCCCCATGTGGTTCGACCGCTAAGTTTAAGGGTGAAATATGGGTCACCTAAGTGTACACGTGTGTGTAAACATAAAAAGTTAATATATAATCAACTTTAATGTGCTGCTAATATTTTGCTTCCCATAGAGACCAAGTCTGGCAAACCAAGTATATACATAGTCATTGGAGCAGTGACTGCAGTGTTGCTCCTTACTCTCATAGTCATTGGTGTTGCATGGAAGAGAGGTTATATAGGGGACAAGAAATCTCGAGAGAAAGGTATTCTGATATGATCAAGGTTAAAGCATTTTTTATGCCATCTAAACACAACCAACATGGGCTCAAGCTAAGTAAATCCTCTTGATGAAATTCACTTAAATTTATACAATATTACTATTAGGCGCGCAGTCCTTGTTATTCTATTTGTTTCTTAAAAAATTCTGTTAGCTCAAACAAATGATCAGTTACATGCCTGTTCATAAATTATTTTGTTTTGTGTTTCATATATAAAGTTTTCGTTGAATGAAAAAAATATTGAGAGGCTTAATTTTCGACTCAATTTTCTTAAAGCACATTGTTGGTTATATATGGATGTTTAGTTTATTCATGATGATGTATTCTAGAAAAGAAAAATATATTTCCCAACTTTTGATGTATTCAAATACCTAGTATAAATTGTGATTAAAAATGTCACAAAGGAGTAGAACTAGATTGAATATTTCACCAATTAGTTAAAAAAATTAATTATGAAAGTTCGTGAAAAAATTGCATAACAGAGACCAAAAATAACAATTTTTCATAATGTATTTTATTCGGTTATTTAAAAAGCTAAACTTCAAATTTGGTTTAGGCCAGCTCTAATCCTCTATCCCCTCAATGACATTGAGGTTTGTGTTGTGGCTACTTATGCCATTAGTTAGGCATATTTATTTCATTGATAATATACCGTTTACTTGCAGATATAAGGGGAATCGATTTGCAGACTGGTGTATTCACATATAGACAGATCAAAGCTGCCACCCGCAACTTTGCTGATTCAAATAAACTTGGGGAAGGCGGTTTTGGATCAGTCTACATGGTAATTATTGAATATATAGTTATGTTTTTTTTTGGTGTTGCACATTGTTATATTACAAAGTTTCATTTGTTTGGTGCTCAAATTCAAAAGAAAAACATGAAAGAAACTAATAAACATATTAAAGGTGTAGTTGACATGAACCTATAATCCATTAATTGTAGGGCACACTACTAGACGGAACTCTAATTGCTGTGAAGAAACTTTCTTCTAAATCAAGTCAAGGAAATCGTGAATTTGTGAATGAAATAGGGATGATAGCTAGTATTCAACACCCTAATGTTGTAAGGCTACATGGATGTTGTGTGGAACGCAACCAACTACTGCTTGTTTATGAATACATGGCGAATAATTCTCTAGCACATGCTCTATTTGGTATTCTCCTTTTCTCCCTCCATCCACTTAGTAATGAAAAAAGTTAACAAAGTCAATCTTTGTAGTGAACTAAAGGTAACAATGGGCATTCAAAATGATAGGCTATTTGTAAAAGAAGGAAATGTTAACAATTACACGGGACATTCCAAAATGGAATACGTAATAAATTCTGGAATAATATTTGTGTATTCCTCATGAGAAAACAATGACTAATACAAAATAAAGGCAATGAAAAGGAAACCAAGTAAATCGAAGCTAGGAGATTAAATCAAGTCAACCCACTAAATATGATTGGTATATCTAACCATACACAACTTCATGAATAACATACATTTTTTTATAAATCAGATAATGATAAAGCTATGATGGAAATAGATTTTCCTACAAGACAACGAATTTCTATTGGGATAGCAAAAGGTCTAAAATTCCTACATGAAGATTCAGTGCTAAGAATGGTTCATAGGGATATAAAGGCAACAAATGTACTTCTTGATACTGACCTTACCCCAAAGATATCAGATTTTGGTTTAGCAAAGCTCAACGAAGAAGAAAACACTCACATCACAACGACAGTTGCCGGAACAATGTGAGTTCCTCGTTAACTATACTCATTTTCTTTGACTTGCATCATTCTTTCATTATATATGTTACTCTCCTCTACGAATATCTCCACTTCTAACATTGTAAGTTTTAGAATGCGCCACATAATAAACTCCTTGTCATTGACTTATCTTTCCACGCTTCTATATGATGTAGTCTCTACTATGTTTTATTGGATATTTGAAACTGTTCACACAACATGTGTCATAATGAAAGATTATATGATCAATAAGCATTTGATATTGCTTGAGTGAACAACTTACATGAGAACATTACAACTGGTTTTTTATGTCACTTTAGATGTGTTTTGTTCAAATAGAGGCCCTTCCAAAAGTTCTATACATTTCTTTATGCAAAAAGTTCTATACATGTCTTTATTCAAAAAGTTCTAAACCTACCAAAACTGATATATAATCTTCATAATCAAAAAGTTCTATACATGTCTTTATTTACATTATTCTATGATCTATCATTGGATTATCCAAACCTTCCAACGGGTCTCCGTAACATTCCAAGGGGTTCCATTTCTTTTCATCGACTCTTCATGATTGTCCATGAGAATCATGGTTTCTTCCTTTGAGTTTGGCTTTTTTATGTCCAATAAAAGAAAGAAACTATAATTCCCATGGATTAGAGTAAATGAAAATATATGTAACTGCTTGGAATGTTACAAGACACCATTGGAAGGTTTGCATAACTCTATATCATCAGGGTTTGCCTGAATAATTGTACCCATTTCTTGTTTAGCATCTTTTGTGGTTAGATCCACTAGTTTTCACATTCTTGACACCTTTACCTCATACACATTTTAACTTTATGATTATTCTTGGGCATGTCGATTACCCTTAGATCAATTCCCTATTCTTGGAGGACTTTGACCTCGCATAACATCACTTTGTGGCTGGATTTAGTTTTATCCAACGATGGTCATGCCCTTAACCATGGGTGTCTCATGCACATCTTGAACCTTGCCTTTTAGTGGTCATTCTTCTTTTTAAATTTCTTTTTCTGCTCAGACTTGAGCATTCTTGTGCCCATATAACACCTTGCTTTACCTTGTGTGACTCTTCCATCATTTCACATTTCAAGTCCACTCTAGGCGTACTCGTGCATGTGTGGCACCTTGACTCTATCTTAGGCTACTCTTCTTTTTTATGGAACTAAGAAATTGCATTAAACACATGCATGTCTGCTTATCCTCGCACTACTCCATAAGCTTCATTTCCACCATTGTTTGCAAGCTCAATTTACTCGTGAGCATTCAAATGTAGTCGATCACATCAATAACGCCTCAAACCACTCTCTCTTACTTAAGTGGTTTTCGTGCCGCCTGTTTTCATGAACATATGTCCCCAAATTTCTCATAATCACTATCTTCAATCATCCTTCGGTTTACACATCCCTTCTCGAGTGCATATGCTTTATTTATCACCTTGACAAGGTTCTATACTCCCGGCCTCCTTTGGTTAGTCATGCCCCATGGTTGTGACCCAATCACGATATAAAGATTGTTAGGATCGGAAGTCTCTCAAACACTTTTGGATTGTTCTCTTATGCTTGAATCAGTATAGCCCCCTCCTTGTTTCGTCATTGGCATTATGTGGACATAATTTTCTCTAAATCTCTCCCCCAAACTCTTCCCACACACCTTTCTATAGTCGACAAGTGCATCTACTTTCCATAGTGGCTTTTGTGTTCCCTCTTCATCATTAGGTTTACGCAATCATGTAGCTATAGTAGATGAGCATATCTATTTTCTCTAGACCACATGCCTCTCTCATTGTCCAGATGTCCATGCCTGCACCACATGCATTTATACTCTTCAAGTGGATTTTGGTTGTCTCGCTCTTGGTCACGGTAATCTCCGATTTGAAGGTAGGAATCACCTTTTTTTTTCAATTTCCTAGGAATGGTGATTTATTTAGAATTACCAACTTCATTATGGTAGCGGAAGCTTTGTCTCCACTAATCAACCCCTTCTTGCATTTGCACATATTCATAATATTATTCACTGTCACTTCTATCAAGTAGCGGACCTTGAATTTTAATTCACCACACATTGATAGCTTTCTTCAAATCATCCGTGATATCCAACATACAAATCCTAACTCATGCAGCTTTTGGTGTGAATCTTTACCTAATGTCTTTAACTACATTATCAATAACTCCACATCCATAACATCATTTCCATGCTCACCACCATGTATTTGAATCCTCCTCATTACTTCTTACATTGTTGTCTAGATTGTTCTAGACCTCGATTCTTATCACCACCCACAATAGTTGTTGGTGCAACATTTCCAGACTCGGTTAGAATCCCATGAATCAATGTTCTCTGGTATCGCATATTACAAGCTTTTCTTTTAGGCTTCCATACGAAAGTTAGTCTCTATTACGTTCAGCCTTACATTATGATATTTGAAATGATTCATACAACTTGGACTGGAACGCAAGATTATACATGAGAAAAACATGTTTGTAGTTCTTAAGAAAACATTTTGCAAGGGAACTTTACAAGCAAATGTCAAACATTTATTAGGTGTTCTGAGATCTATTTATACTTCTAAAGCTACCAAAGAATCACTGTTTGTAATGCTCCAGTTCAAGAATATTCTTTATAAGTTATTGTTTACACCACGGTAGGATCTTTAATGGAAATATCCATACATTTCTATGGAGTTTTCATAACAGTCCAAGAACACCCTGTATATGAAGATCAATAAGAAGTTTAGTTTTTAACTTTGATATCTCTCTCTCTCAAGACCAATCTGTAATTTTGAAATTTATAAATCTTCTGATCCATGTCTTAGGTAGTTTGTGACATTATCCTATAAATTGGGCTAAGATCCATTAAAAGTGGGTCGCCCAAGCTATGTTAGCTATTATTTTCTTTTCTATTGTTCATCATTATATGCTTCTTTTACTTTTCTTTCATTTTGTTTCTGGTCCTTCAGAGGGTACATGGCCCCAGAATATGCATTGAGAGGCCACTTATCATACAAAGCAGATGTATACAGTTTTGGGGTTCTTTTATTGGAAATTATTGCTGGAAAGAGTAATATGAAATATCACCCAACTGAAGAATTTATTTGTCTTGTTGATTGGGTAAAACTCCTTTTGCTGAAACTATGTATTTCCTTCAGACAATCCTGTATAATTTATCAATATGTTTCTCATTTCTAAAGGTTGTTGCTCTTAAACAAAAAGGGTGTTTGATGGACTTGGTGGATTCAAGATTGGGTTCTGATTTTAATAAAGAAGAGGCATTGAGAATGATACAAATTGCTCTATTATGCATTAATAAGTATCCTGCTCATCGGCCTACCATGTCTGAAGTAACAAATATGCTCGAGGGTCGTATCAAAATTAAGAAACAAGATATTAGTTTAACTACCTCTGATGATGAGTTTAGGTTGCAAGCGCTCAAAATGAAGCTTGAAGAGATACAGACCCCTTACTTTGATGAACTGGAGAGTTTCACTAACCCTTCATCATCTATCCACGACCAATATACCGATAGTCAAGCTTCGGAAAAAAATTGTTAATTTAATGCTAGAGTAAGCATTTTTCTTTTTACATCCATTGTAATGTATTTTCTAAAAACCTCTACAACTTACTATGACTAATTGCAAGTGTTGCAAAGAGTTATGCTAAATGATGATGATGATGATGATGATGATGATGATAGTAATAGTAATAATAATAATAATAATAATAATAATAATAATAATAATAATAATAATTGTAGGTCCCTAGAGAAGGATCTAGTAACCGTATCCTTTTTACCGAACACGCCCGCAAGTGCGGAATCCAAACGGGTATTGATGCGTGTGAAGTGTTATATATATTAGGTGTATATTTTAAGCCCCTTTAACAGTTTTTAGCCAAGTTTTAAATTTATAAAACACGATATTTTACTAACACTAAACACACATATGGGCAAGTGCACCTATCGTGGGCGTAGTATAGCGTTGGTAAGATACCGAGGTCGTCCAAGGACACAAGAGCTTTTAGTACCGGTTTATCCTCAACGTCTAATCAAAATAAAAAGTTAGAAAAGGTTTTGAACTAAGAAAAATAAAAACTAACTAAAATGCTGAAAAATAAAAATAAAAGAAAAACAGATAGACAAGATGAATCACTTGGTTCCGACTCGTATCTAGTATAACCTTTGATTATTTCCGCACTTTTGCACATATTTAAGAGATTATCTTAGTTATTGTAGTAGGCCCCTCTTTTGAAGGTGACGTTACCCTCACCCCAGTAGTTTGAGTCAGCAAGGATACAATCCTAAAAGGGTGGATTATTGGAAGATAATTAATTAAGTTATTAATGCAAATTATGGTAGGCCCCGCTTTTGGCGGTGACGTTACCCTCGACTAAGTAGTCTGAGTCAGCAGGGATAGAGTCCTAAATAGCCGGGTTATAGTATTAATAGTAGTTAACTTATGAGGGGATCAAATAGTTTGGACCCCCGCCATCCAATACCGTGAAGCATTGAAGGAGGTCCTACTAAATTTGACCCAGGTCCATTGCAGGACCTCTAAACGCTGAACAATGGCAAGACCTTTACCAAACCGTTCCCTTAACCCCCGACCAGGTAGCCAACATACCTCCATATAGACCGTGGAGATATGAATGGTGAAAATCTTTTATTTTATATAGACAGTAAAATAATGCCAAGACACCACGGACAAACGATAAGGAAAGATCACCTTCAACATAAGTAACTAGTTATTAAAGTCATTAATACAAAACCAAATAAAAAGTGCAAAAGATTAGAAATACAAAGTATTATACTAGACACTTTGTCTTCACCAAGTGATGTAAGAGACTTAGGCAAACATGGCCTTGATTGTCAAGAACTCTTACGATCAATCTTGGATCCCGAGACGACTCACACACTCTATGATGGACAATGGATGATGGTGGTGGATGATGGTGTTGTGATGGTGGTGGGTGGTGGTTGAAGTGTGAGAGAGGTGGTGTGCCAAGGGATGAGTTGAAATGAAACCAAGCACTCCTATTTATAGGCTGAATAGAAGGCTGGGCACGGCCCCGTGTCCGCTGGACACGCCCCCGTGCCTGTCTGACATTCTCTCTCTTCATTAATTGTAATTCGCAATTACAATTAATGCGCCTGCTGTACTTTCGCCACGCCCCCGTGTTCACTGGACACGGCCCCGTGGTGGGCAATAGAAGCTTCTATAGGTTTGTCTTTTCTGCTGCTTCTTGGGCACGGCCCCGTGCTGGCTGAGCACGGGGCGTGTTCAGTCTTCTGCCTTCTCTATTTTGCTTGGGAAGATGCCGTTGAGGGGTCGGGCAGTCCACTTATGTTCCTTTTCTTGTATTTATGTTAGATGTAGCTGTCTTTTTGCTTCTTTTGTGAATTTGAGCTCATTTAATCCTGAAAATACAAAAGGAAGACAAAAACACTCTTTTTCCAACATTAGTACTTAAAAAGGGTAAGTTTTATGCCTTATTTGATGTAATTTATATGTTGCATTTTACACACATCAGGTATGCAAACTGAGATAAGAAACACACACACAAGAACAAGAACAAGATTCAACTTTAAAGCTCACTTATATAGCATTCAGAACAGTTACAGTACAACAATTACAAGACAAATCTCAAACTTTCTGAATACTCTCTCTGTGTTTTGTGTTGTGTGCCCTCTCATCTGTTTGGCTGCAAGTTGCTTTTTATAACAAACCTTATCCATAGTATCACGAAGAACCATCTGGGTCTGATAAAGAGGCCCACGAAGAACTGAAGTCATGAAGAACTCAAGGTTCTTGTAGGTCCAACTAGCGAAGGATCTAGTCGCCTAATCCTTGTATATGAACAAACCCGGTTGTGCGGAATCCAACCGGGAAAGCAAACCGAGATCGAGAACACAATGACACAAAGATTCAACGTTTAAATCTCAAATATATTAATCACCAGAATGTTTGTTTACAAAGGATTACACAAAGTTATACTCTCACAAACTATCTCTGGTTCTCTCGTGTCTCGTAGTTGTGTCTCTGTTCTGTGCCTGTGCTCTCCTCTCATATCTGTCTGCAGTTTTGCTGCTTATATAGGCACATGGTCGACAAAACTTGTTGCAGGTCGACGAAAGATAAGCAGCCAACGAAACACTACGACGAAACACTCTAGCAGCCGACGAAACACTTCATCCGGCGAAAGATGTTGACGAAATACCACCACGACGAAAAACTAATGTTCATGAAGTTTTTCGTCAACAAGCATGTGCAGGGTTTTTCGTCAACAATCATGTGCAGGCAAAGTTATTCGTCATGAATGTTAACATGGTTATTCTTCATGTATGCAACAGATTCTTCGTTGGACTTTTTCATTTAACATTAGGAGGTGACATCATCATGATGATGTCATGATGGTGTCATCTTGCGGCTCTTCGTGCTTCACGTGTCGAACTCTGGGTCGTCCGACGGAGGAATGTCGCGACGTCAATCTTGAGCCGAACTTGACCGAGTCGAACCGAACCGAGTCGAACCTAACCGAGTCACGTCCACATAATATGTATCAACAAACTCCCCCTTGGACGCTACTCGTGAGGGTTCGTCTTCCATGTTTTCCATGTCGGAGGATCTTCAAAGTCTTCGTGCGTCGTAAGTAGAAAGTGTATCAACAAACTCCCCTTTTCATTTAGGAAGTGTGTTAACAGACTCCCCCTTAAAATAAACTCTTTCTTGAGTTATGCTCGTGAATCTTTAGATCTTCAATTCTTTAGATCCTTGAGGTGTTGATGAGTGGTCAGCGGCAACTCGATCATCTTGAGAGCTTCCATGTTGTGTCTTCATTCCAAAGCTTGTTATCCAACACGTTCTCTTCGCCTTTAGCTGGTTTGAAGCGCATCTACACATACAAGAAAGCTAAACACGTAATGAGAACAACCGCTTGGAATATAGTTAACATAAACAAATGACACACATGTGACCATGTTTTCAACTACCGTCCGACAGTTTGAAAGTTTAACGTATTTTTCACTTTTAGTTTTTAACTTTCAAAACTTGCAAATTTTGACCATTTATGAAGATTAAGTTGTTTTTGGTTTTCGATCAGGTTTCAGGTAACGAAGACTCGAGTTCCAACATCGGTTAATCAAAGATAATGTAGAAAGAAAATCTTTTTGACTTTTAGAAAGTTTATATTAAAACACACCTAAAATCTTTTTGGAATTTCGAATATTTCAAATGTAGAGACGAAAAGCAGTAAATAAATATATACAAAGATGCAGAAAATGAAAGCATTAAATAAATGTTTACAGACATTCTTTTTGCGAGTTTCGAGGGTAAGAGAATCATATCAGTGTACGGTCACGCCAAAACGCTCTTGTTGTTCAATTAGTTAACATTTAGATAAGCATCCTATAACGATTATCGGTATTGTTGTCCACATAAGCTCAACTTATCAGATGTAATCATGGCGAGGGATACGATTAGTGTATGATTTATACCTACCGACCGGTGTTCATCCACACACGACACATTCCCGTATCAAGGTATGCACACCGGTGAGTATACCGCTTATCATCTGTTTGACCGTATAAAAGATGTGAGATACTCACTTATTTTTTATTGAAAAGAAGCCCTATGTGATAGAATCACTTATTGATGAGAAACTTGATTTTCATATGCATGAGGGCACAGGAGCAAGTCCGTGAACAGGTCAGTACTAACGTACAGCAAAGAGACGAACTTGACTCCCGGATAAATGTGACATTTTATCACTTATTTTGTTTAGACATGTGGTTGTTGATCACTTATTGAGGTCGTATGCAGTATGCACACGTATGTATGGTATCATGGAAGATCTAGACTTCGTTTCCGTTATATTTCAGTAAAAGAAACAACCATGATACCCAGATAATAAACAGCATAAAGACCACATATCTCAGAACCTCGGTAATCTATCAAACGAAATTTCGGTACCAAGACCATATGCCAATGAGTGGTTCCCACACAGTCTTCAGTCGATTTAAAGTTTATATCACCCTGCACACTTTAAAATGATTTTGAGCCTACCGATACATCTTATATAGAGCTGCTTATCGTTTTTCATTTAAGGTTTAAAGAGGTTTCGACAGACCACTGATGTACTATCATTTTCTCTTTTGCTCGCCAGGAAACTCATTTTTGTTTTTCTATTGTTTTTGTGTTTTTGAAAATTTTCCATGTTTTTGGATTTTTCAAATTTGGATTTACTCCCCCTAAAATGTAAAAACTATGATAAATTTAAAAACACAAAGATATTTACAAAAACGATTTTTCGATGTCGGTTTTACTCTTGCTTGACCTTAATGTCGTTTACCAATAATAAAAAGTTAAATCGTGATTTGTCAAATGCTTTTGTAAAAAGGTCGGCACGTTGGTCATTGGTGTGGACCTTAACAACATCGACGAATTTCACATTGAAACAATCACGTGTGAGGTGATATTCGAGATCAATGTGTCTGGCCAAGGAGTGCTGTACGAGATGTTAGTAATTCGCAAAACAGCTTAAATATCGACAAAGATAGGAGAGAGATTAGAAATTTAAAACCGTAATCCTGCAATTTCTGCGTGCATTGCCAGGAATCTGAGTGCTCTCCCAAACTGGATATCTACCCGGTGTGGATTTCAAGGTCGATTTTGCAGCTACCTCAATGAACCGAGAATTCTCTTTACAGCAACAAGATGATAAACCTTCAGGTTCGGCTGGTAAGTGGCAAATGGAGCATGTGGGAAAGCTTGTACACATCATCATTGGTCGATCCATGCATGATGTATTTCACATGTTTTTGCACCAGCAAAGGTCTTTCGTCTTTCTCCTTTAGAAGTAGTGTGCGGTTGTTTAATCCACTCCAAGGTATCCACACACCCGGTGTGGTTTGTTCAACAAACACATTTTCTTCAATCACACCGTAGAGAAAAGTACCCTACACGTTCATCTTGTGGACTTTGAACTTCTTTTGGAAGAAAAATCCATGAATCTTCAAAAGGCTTCAGACGTGCTGTAGGCGCGTACTTTTCATTGGAATCTTTCCTATCGACCAGATCAAAAACCATAACAACCAAATTTCGGCACATTTTTCTTCTTGTCAAATTTTTCAACTTCATTCAACCACATTCTTTCACCATCATTCCTTCATCGGAATTTTTGTCTTATTTTCTTTTTCTTTCTCTCCATCAATGGCAACAATATTCTCCTAGATGTAACAATATTTTGGAGCCTTATGTCGCCGATCTTGTGCATGGACGCTCCACTATCAACAATCCTAAGACTATCAATAGTTCCTCCTGGAACATCCTGCACACTCATTCAGATATTAGTTGGAGAGGGGGACCCAAGCCTTCATAGACTTGGGTCGTTCGTCATCATCGAGAATTGTGACATCCATTTCCTGATGATTCGGAATTGATGTAGCTCCCCCTGAAACAGTTACCGGTTTTGGTTTCCAAATCTATTTTTGTTTTTCATTTTTAACTTCTAACTCAACAGACTGTCTTTGGATAATCTCTGGTTTTAAAACCTTTTCAATTTCTTTTCTTTGTTTTCTTTTCTGTTTCATTTCCCGTTGTTTAACAAGACGAGGGTCCTGTTTTGGTGAAACAGATCTTTTATGGTAACAGTTACCACGGGGGGCATCAACCTTTGCCTTTCCCTTGGTGAGATATGGACAGTTTCTGACAATGTGCCCATGCTCGCCGCATTCAAAACATGATCTCCGCTCAACAAACCTCGGAGTATCATAACTGTGGGAGCTTGATGATGAACTTCGTGATCTTGAGGTACTTGGTCCTACATCACAACAGTTCGTGTGTTATGTGTAGTTGTTTTGACTGTTTCTTCTCAAAATTTTCATTTGCATAACAAAATCTGTGTTGGATTTGTTTTCAAAAGATTCAATTTTATCCGTCCCTCGGGATTTCACGAAGTTAACCTTCTGAACCTTCTTCTTGTTTTGGCTTTGTTTGCCTTTTCCCTTTCCTTGGTGAACGTGACCTTGCTTTTGTTGATTGTGTTGTGGTTGCAATTTTTGATTCCCATATTTCTTTCTAACTTCGGATTTTGGGATAGGATCACACTGAGTTACTACTACTCCTGGGCTCGACTTTCCCAAAAACTTACTGGTGGAATCTTCAAAAACTTTATCAATCAAGGATTGATTGACATTCTTGATTGGAAAATCTTTGTCTGAATAGATTTTAACAGATCCAATCAACGTGTAAAGCAAATTCACGCTTTCACAACTCCCAGACTCTTGCGCAGACGTGGACTCAACCAGAACAGTCTTAGCAGGTTTTGCGGGAGGATCACATAAAATATGATTCTCAAGAGGTATGTCCTCTTCTTTGATTACCGCATCAGACTGTACTGAGTCAGTATCATCGGATTCATCATCTGAAGAATCAGCATCCTCAACAATGACCAGAGGATCCTGATTTTGTTCAGCAGTTGATACATCTATATCTGCTGACACATCCGAATCTGATGATACTTCCGTTTTGTATCCAAGTCCGGTTGCAAATTCTTCAATGTCTAAAGGAACAGATTGCTCAAAATGAGTTCTATTCTCCTCATCAGGCATTGCATCATAATTGTGTCTAACAGGTGGTGGACATTTTTTATATCCAATGCACGTGACATCCTTTTTCTCTTTCTGAACATCGATAATGTGATCCAGCACATAACTAGAGTTTAAATAACTATTTAGCTTAAGCTGGATCGCCTCACTTTCGCACTTTACACAGGCTAACTCTTTTTGCATGACCTCGAGACGATTGATATAACAGTTTATGTCAGTTTGTTTTCTTGAAACCATTTTAGTTAGCTCGGTTTTATCTTTTCTTAAATTTTCAATCACCGTTTTAAACTCTTTTTCATGGTTTTCATAAAACATGTTAGCCTCTTTGCATTTCGAAAGATCCACGATCAAACTTTGATTGTGGATAAATGTCACGTCATACTTGCTTTGCAAATCGTCATATTTGCTTTGCAAATCCGACAATTTGCTTTGCAAATCAGACAATTTAGCAGTTAACTCAACACAACTATCACACCTATCAGAACTTGGTTCATCGACACATACCTGACTGGATTCACTCTCAGATATTGACTCACTTGCCTCAGAATCAACAACCTCCCTTGTTGATTCATATTCTGATCTATCCTCGCTTGAACTTGAACTTGTACCATCTTCAACAGAGCTACCGTCATGTTCAGAACTGTCATCATTTCCCGAGGACTCACCATTGCTGACATCCTTGACAATTTTGGCATAAAACGTCGTTCTTGTTTGATCATTGCAGTTTGTATCTAGAAATGATGATACTCCAGTAGAACGATGGCTTTGCTCTGAGGCAACTGGTATTGGTTCACCATACATATTTCTTTCCATTTTTGGTTTGTGAATTTGGTTAGTAACCAATGCCCACTGATTTGCCGTAATAGAACACGCTCGTGATGAGGACGAGGGGGTGGGAGATTCGACCCATGATGGCGATAAACCCGTGCTTCTATACTTGCTCTCCGTATTAGATGGAATACCCCACCAATCTAAACTCATTTTGGTTGAGACTAAATGACAAATACTTCAAAAACCAATTAACACCTTCACGTGATACACCAACCCAAATACTAACAATAGATGAGGCCCAAGTCCACTAACAACTATATTGTTGAACACAATCTTGGGCCAAGCAGATTATATATATGATAGTCCAAAGACTTATCTACCAACAATACTTCACACAAAGCCAAAGAAAGACCAACGAACACTTATGTGTATTAATTGGTGTCGAAGACTGATGGTGTCACGAAGACTTGATAGTGGGCCAACGAACACTACAATAATGGGCTCATGTAATGTCCACGAAGATTGAATGCCCACGAACAGTAAATGCCCACGAAGACTTGTAGGTTCACCAAAAAGAGAAAAAAAAATTTAAGGGGGGGCCACGAAGATGTAGTGTTCGTTGAAGTGAGAATTTGTGAAAAGTTGAAATTGGAATTAAAAAAGTTGAGAAACAATATTTTAATCAAAGTATGGTAAGTAGGTGACCCAAAATATCAAACACCATACTCTTTCTCTGTGTACAGATCAACTCACATCACCATTTTTCTTACCAACTTACCAACTTTTCAAACATACAATAATTTAAGATTAATAAATCAATTCTTATACACCAAAACCCAGAGGATATGAAGAAAACAATGAAGAACTCGATGAACTTATGAGTTTTCCGACCAAGTTATTCACCGGAATAATTTCCGACCTTGAATTTTGCACGAAACTTCACTATAAAACCATATCTTAACATGTATTCATGGGATTTAACATGGTTTTTGATCAAACTAAACAGCAAAACATCAAGATTTTCGAGAATCTCAAACTACTTTTCCATAAAATATGATCTTCAAAACACAAGAAAAACACTCGGTTTTAACAAGGAAGAGAGCCCTTGCTCTAATACCACTTATAGGTCCAACTAGCGAAGGATCTAGTCGCCTAATCCTTGTATACGAACAAACCCGGTTGTGCGGAATCCAACCGGGAACGAAAACTGAGATCGAGAACACAATGACACAAAGATTCAACGTTTAAATCTCAAATATATTAATCACCAAAATGTTTGTTTACAAAGGATTACACAAAGTTATACTCTCATAAACTATCTTTGGTTCTCTCGTGTCTCGCAGTTGTGTCTCTGTTCTGTGTGTGTGCTCTCCTCTCATATATGTCTGTAGTTCTGCTGCTTATATAGGCACATGGTCGACGAAACTTGTTGCAGGTCGACGAAAGATAAGCCGCCGACGAAACACTTCAGCCGGCGAAAGATGTTGACGAAATACCACCAGGACGAAAAACTAATGTTCATGAAGTTTTTCGTCAACAAGCATGTGCAGGGTTTTTCGTCAACAATCATGTGCAGGCAAGGTTATTCGTCATGAATGTTAACATGGTTATTCTTCATGTATGCAACAGATTCTTCGTTGGACTTTTTCATTTAACATTAGGAGGTAACATCATCATATGACATCATCATGATGATGTCATGATGGTGTCATCTCGCGGCGGGTCGCACGACGGAGGAATGTCACGACGTCGATCTTGAGCCGAACTTGACCGAGTCGAACCGAGTCGCGTCCACATAATATGTATCAACAGTGCTTCATGGGGTGAGTAGGGCGAAACATCAAGACCCATGAAGAATATTCTTGGTTGAATCAATGCAGGTTCTTCGCCATTCACAGTTCTTCATGGATGTTGATCTGGTGATAGTTCTTGGTCCCTTGAGGTTCTTCGTGAGGAGGTAGACACCAATTAACATGGTTCTTCATGGAGTGTATATGCTGTAAAGAATGTTATTTGACCACAACATTCTTCGTTGACTGATATTTAAAGACATTCTTCATGGAGACCATGTTCCATGCAATGGACATTGGTCTTTCATGGTGTAATATGCAGTACACGTAACTTGCACACATGAACTAACAGAAGTACCAAAACACAGACCAGCAACAATTTTTTTCACATTCGCAACTGTTTTTCGTCACATACGAAGTCAAGGTTATTCCGAGACAAGATGGAGGATATATTGCTTCGGACTTCACTTTGTATCGTAGCCGAACCAAACGAGCTGTATCCACAAACTCCCCCTTGGATGTTGCTCATGATGGTTCGTCTTCACATTGTTGTCGGATCTTGAGATGTCTTCACTTGTCAAGGACAGGGAGTGTATCAGCAAGCTCCCCCTTGAACGTTGCTCGTGAAGCGTTGATCTTCGAATTTTAGATCCTTGCGGTGTTGAGAAGTGGTCAGCGGCAACTCGATCATCTTGATCCTTTGATTGCATCCATGTCGTGTCTTCATTTCGAAGCTTGTCTTCTAACACGTTCTCTTCGCCTTTAACTGGTTTGGATGTCGCATCTGCACATACAAGAAAGCTAAACGCGTAATGAGAACAACTGCTTGGAATATAGTCAGCATATACAAATGACACGTATGAGACCAACTCTCAATCAACTACCGACCGACAACAGTTTGAAAGTTGTAAAAATTTGATCAATTTTAGATTTTATCTTTCAAACTTGTTAATTTCGACCGTTTATGAAGGTGCAATTGTTTTAGGTTTCGATCAGGTTTCAGGTGGAAAAGACTCGAGATCCAACATCGTACAATAAAAAATAAGGTAGAAATAAAATCTTTTTGGCTTTTATAAAGTTTATATTAAAACACACCTAAAATCTTTTTGGTATTTTTGAATATTTTAAATGTAAAGACGGAAAGCAGTAAATAAATATATACAAAGATGCAGAAACAGAAAGCATTAAATAAATATTTACAGACATTCTTTTTGGGAGTTTCGAGGGTAAGAGAATCGTATCAGTGTAGGTCATGCCAAAACGCTCTTGTTGTTCAATTAGTTAACATTAAGATAAGCATCATATAACGATTATCGGTATTGTTGTATACTTAAGCTCAACTCATCAGATGTACTCGCGGTTAGGGGATACTTTAAAGTATGATTTATACTTACCGACCGGTGTTCATCCACACACGACACATTCCCGTATCAAGGTATGCACGAGAGTTCATCTTACTGATGAGTATACCATTTATCATATGTTTTCAACATATATGATGTGAGATACTCACTTATTTTTGGATGAATACAAGCCCTGTGTGATAAAATCACTTATTAATGAGGAACTTGATATTCGATGCATGCGGGGCACAAGAGCAAGTCCGTGAACAGGTTAGTACCATCGTACCGACAAAGAGACGAACTTGACTCTCGGATAAAAGCTGTGATATATTATCACTTATTGATTGGGACATGTGATTGTTTATCACCTATTGAGGTCGTATGCATCATGTATTATATACATGTTTGAATGATATGTACACGTATGTATGGTATCATGGAAGTTCTAGACTTGCGTCCCGGTTGTTTTTGGTAAAAGAAACAACCATGATACCCAGATGATAAACAGCATAAAGACCACGTATATCAGAACTTCGGAAATCTATCAAACGAAATTTCGGTACCAAGACCATATGCCAATGAGCGGTTCCCACACAGTCTTAAGTCGATTTAGTTTATATCACCCTGCACACTTTAAAATGATTGTGAGCCTGCCGATACATCTTATATAGAGCTGCTTCTCGTTTTTCTTTTTAAGTTTAAAGAGGTTTCGACAGACCACTGATGTACTATCATTTTCTCTTTTGCTCACCAGGAAACTCATTTTTGTTTTTCTATTGTTTTTGTGTTTTTGAAATTTTTCGATGTTTTTGTATTTTTTTTTTTTTTTTTTTTTGAAATTTTTCAATGTTATTGTATTTTTCGAATTTACTCCCCCTAAAATGAAAAAAGTACGAGAAATTAGAAAACACAAATAAATATTTACAAAAAGGATTTTCCGATGTTTGTTTACTCTGGCTTGACCTTAATGTCGTTTACCATTAGTAAATAGTCAAATCGTGATTTATCAAATGCTTTGGTAAAAAGGTCGGCACATTGGTCATCGATGTGGACCTTAACAACATCGATAAGTCTTTTATCAAAACAATCACGTATGAAGTGATATTCGATTTTGATGTGTTTGGTCTTTGAATGTTGCACAGGATTTCGAGTGATCTATAAGGCAGCAGAATTATCAACGTAAATAGGAGTAGATAGGAATTCAAAACCGTAGTCGCGCATTTGTTGTTGTATCCACAGGACTTGGGAGCAACAACTTGAGGCAGCAATGTATTCGGCTTAACAGGTTGATGTAGCGACACAAGTCTGCTTCTTGCACTGCCATGTGACCAGGCGATTTCCTAAAACCTGACATCTAGCCGTTGTGGATTTGTCGTCGATTTTGCAGCCACCAAAGTCAAAATCACTGAACGTGATCAAGTCGAAACTATCATCCCTAGGGTACCAGAGACCGGTGTCCAGGCAACCCTTCAGATAGCGGAAAATCCTTTTTACAGCTGCTAGATGTGAGGCCTTCGGGTTGGCTTGATATCGGGCGAGCAGGCACATAGGATACATTATGTCGGGCCTCGAGGCTGTGAGATACATAAGAGATCCGATCATTGTGCAATAAAATAAAGAGTTAACGCTTTCACCCTTCAAGTCCGGAGTAATCCCGTGATTCTACGGAAGTGGGGTACCAATGGGCGTCGCTTCGGACATCTGGAACCGGCTCAAGATGTCACCGACATATTTAGTCTGATGGATGAATATCCCAGACTCCGTTTGTTGAACTTGTAGGCCCAAATAGAAATTCATTTCCCCCATGGCGCTCATCTCGAATTTCTCCTGCATAACACGCTCGAAGTCCCTACACAAAACATCGTTAGTTAAACCAAAAATAATATCATCTACGCATACCTGAACCAACAGAAGATCTCCATCCTTTTCGTTGATGAAAAGAGTGCAATCAATAAGACCTCGGTGAAAACCATTCTCCAGCAGATAGTTAGAAAAGGTTGCATACCAAGCTCTATGTGCTTGATGTAATCCGTAGAGTGCTTTGTTGAGCAACCAAATCCGATCAGGATGAATAGGATCTTCAAAACCCGGAGGTTGTTCGACATACACCTCTTCTTCAACCACACCATGTAAGAATGCACGTTTCACGTCCATTTAGTAAACCTTGAATCCTTCGAAGGTGTCACACCCTGTCTTTTGCGGAAGCGTATGATGTGTGACTAGCTTGTTATCATTGCATTCAATCGTAATAAACAACTACATGATCAATACGATGTTCATCCATCCATGAAAATTTGAGTATTACAAACACTTGTTATTTAAGTTTTCAAAACACGACCTTTGACAAGGTTACAATTCAACAAAAGTGGATGACATCTAAACTTGTAGTCAACTTCTAGTTACGACACTTGCTCCCAAGATCCATCCTGTCACCTGAAATACATGTAATTTTGGAAAACATCAACATAAAGTTGAGCGAGTTCATGCGTTTTTGTATTTCACGATTTTATACTTTGTATGAAAACATAGTATGTGTCATGTATAATTCAAGTCTTTCTTGAGTACCCCACGTACTCAAGTATAATTCCCGTTTTCTTGAGTACCCCACGTACTCAAGTATCATTCAAGTTTTCTTGTGTACCCCACGTTTTAAATGATTGTTTATACCAGGACATTAAGGCACGTGAGGACATAGGGAGCATTAGTATATTATCCTTCAAGGCATGTGAGGACATAGGGAGCATTAGTATTTTCTCCCTCAAGGCATGTGAGGACACAGGAAGCATTAGTATATTCTCCCTCTAACTATGTCGATTTCCCTCGACTGTGTCGATTAACCTCGACTGTGTTATTTCCCTTGACTGTGTCGATTACCCTCGACTGCGTCGATTACCCTCGACTGCGTCGATTTCCCTCGACTAGGACACCGAAGCACTCAAGTGGTCACATAAGGACCATGAGTGGGGCTCGGCCGTACCCGTTAGATCTAACCCTCGTCCCTAATTAAGTATTAATGGCATCTCAATATCTAGTTTAAGCTCACATGATCTAGTATTTTCTAGGCTTTTCTTAAAGCTCATCATATTGCACTCACCACGAGTGCTTCTCGTATTCTCAAATCATATTGCACTCGGTTCTCGTTCTCACCAAGAGTGCTTCTTGTATTTTTACCCTTTGTAAAAATTATAATATTTGTAACATGTATTTCACCCCCGAGAGTTATAAAACCAAAAACAGTTAAGAGAAAAGGGGGAGCATGAACTCACAACTTTGCGTTCCTTGCGTCGTAAACTTCACCGGATTTGCTTAATTAACGTCGTAACCTATACGCGTTTTCTTAACGTTAGTCACTAGACTTGCGTCGCACAAGTACAGTCACTCTCTTTTGTGTATATATTCTTGTGTTAAAAATATTTTATATTTTTAACTAAGTATCTTACTTATATTATTTTCTCTAAAATTAATATAAGTATCTCGTGTTTTGCACTTTGCACCCGAATTATGTACTTTATATGTCGTATGTGTATTTTTTTGTGTTTATACTTCTCATGAGTATTCAGCGTATTATTAAGTCTTAACACACTAGCACGTATAACACATACTATATACACTTAGCACAAAAGTTGGTGATCAAATAATATATATTTTTCTCTCAAAAATATATATATACTTAATATCCATTTTTATTCTTGAAGAAATCCTCATTTCTTATCACCAAAAATTAGGGAAACCTTGGTAATATTTTTAGATACATTTTTAGGGAATAAGTTTCTCAAAACTTATATTTTTCTAAGTGTCGAAATTTATAGAAATTTCGACAGAGTTTCCCCTAAAAATGGAGGTTTCCCATGTTTTCAAAACATGTGTTTATTTTCTTTTAAATCGTCAACAACCAATTTTCAACAACAATATTTATTTATCAAACTTGTCAAAACAAGCATATATCACAACTTATGAACTTGAAAGTTTGTAAAAATATGTAGTAACTTACTAGCACATTTAGTAAGTCTTGTTACCTTTAAAAATAAGTTTAGTTTCTTAAAAACTTTATTTTTAAAGAATATGAAGTTTCACAACTTCTAGTCAAGATTCACAAAAATATTTCTTTGTTGAACTTCCTTGTTACACAAGTGTTTACACACTTGTTTATTTACTAAAAAAAATATATTTAGTTCATGTAAGATCCGGGTTTTAAACAAGACTAATATTTTTGCTTGGTTCTTCCGAAAAACCACTTGTAGATCTTTAGATCCACATGTTTAAAGTCTTATTTTACAAGAAAAATTACTTTTACTCAAGTTCATGTTTCATGAGTGGAAGGGTTCATCATCTTTCACATCTCTAGCACTAACATACTACTAGTTCATGTTCTTGAACATGATCTAGTATGGTTAGATGATGATCTATCCCACTTTTAGTAACGAACAATCATCAAATAATAACAACCATACAAGATTCATATGATTTACACACCTATCTACTCTTTATCCACCATTAATCTCTTATGTTCAAGACTTTATGTTATGTTCTTTAGTGTTCACAATTTTTAACCATTAAATCACCTATTAACCACTTTAAACAAGAACAAGATGGTGTTTTAGAGCACTTACTACTAGCACAAGGCTAGGGAAGTTCAAGTGTATAAATGAGGTGGATAAAAGCAAATGGTTGAGGTTCTTCAACTTCCGTAAGCTCCTAGCTTCTTTGTTATGCTTCTTACACCTTAGGATATGCTTGGAATGTGTAGAAGATGATTGAAAATGAAGGTATGGAGAGGGGGTGTTGGAGCCGTGGCTATGGAGGAAGGGAGAGAGGAGTTTTGGTGTGTTGATGGTGATGAGTAATGGTTATGACAAGTCTTGTGGTTTATAAGGAAATCCTCCAACATTTTATTACCCTTAGGTCATAATGTTCCCTAACCTTCCATCAAGATCAAATAAATAAATAAAAGAAATCCCCATGTGGTGCCCCATGTTAGAACCGTTCATTTAGGGGGGGGGGGGGTATTGGTTGCATTTCAACTACAAGTTACTTATCCTAGTTACATGATAAGTGTTAATTTTAGTGTTGAGTGTGGTTAGTAATATATAGTGTGTTAGGGTGTTTGGGGACCCCAACTAGCCTAGAAGAATAAGAACTATGCTTCTAGCATTATTTTGGTGTTCCGGGTAATATCCGGTTGTTCGGTTAGACACCGATTCGTTAAAGTGCTAAATCACACTCTTTAGTGTCTTTTAAGTACCTTTTTGCATCCCTTCAGTTCCCAACACTTGGGGAAGTATTCTGGATAATAAAACGTAATTTCTGCATAATATTTATAAGTCTAAAAGCTGATTAGAGCTGAATTCATTAAAATTCTGCACTTAAAGTGCGTTTCGGGTGCTTTTTAGTGCTTATTTTTGCTTCCGGAGAGTGTATATATTAAACCCTTGTATGTACTCTTGGGTTTTAATGCATTTTTGTTGTCGGACCTACACCTAGGCTCCAATTTTATTGTCTGACTGCTTTCTGCAGTTCTGTTGACACGATGTGTCTTACCGGTGAGTTTACTAATATTTTTGACGAAACGCTATTATAACGAAATTCTTGTAGCATATATCATGCATGAATTCACTTGTATGGAATTCAGAAATTTATTTGTCTGGTAAACTAGATCATGTACAGTCATTAAAGCACAAATTACTGTTCATCTAGTGTACGGAATGTACGGAAAAGTGACGGTTGTCACAGTCTCCCCCCGTTAAAAGAATTTCGTCCCGAAATTCAAGCGATGCCATCGGTCACAGGGGAGTTGTGAAACCAATATGGTCACTTAGATTCATGATTTGTCTTCATGTTCCCATGAAATCTCTGGGTCATGTCATGAATTCTATCATACTCAAGTAAGTCGATCATGACTTTTCTGTATCTTGTGGACTCTTGGTCCATAACCTCAATAGGTTTCTATAGTATCACGGACTCTTGGTCCAAAACCTCAACAGGTTTCTATAGTAATTCTTGTCGTTTGTCATTGACGTGAATCTTATTTGTGGGAACAACGACTGTTCCTTAAGTCAGACTCCTCTACAGACTAGACACATGAATGTGTCGCGATCACTACTGATCTTTTTCTGGGAGCTTCATCTTGTGAGCAATGGTTCTGATCCCTACACCGGGGATTCAACCTTTTCGTTTTCCAACTCACACTACGCCTTCTCTAGGCGAGGCTCTCATCAAGGCCATACTTCTTGTCTCAAATTCTTTCGACTTATGCCGCTCATCGGCGCTATCTTTCTGTATTCTGCGGGCTGTCCTGATATGATCACATATCTGAACGATCTGGCCTCTAGTTTTCCTGGGCCATCTCAGGCCAGCTGATTGTTTTGTTTCTGGTATCCGTTCAACATGACGGGAATTGACTCCTCATGTTCCGTCTAAAGCTTTACAAGAAGCGGTTTAGACGGCGGTGTGATAAATACTGTTGTAGGAAGACTCCACTAAGGGCAAGTGAGTGTTCTGACTTTTCATTAAAGTTTATCACACAAGCACGTATTGTGTTCATACAGTCTGCATCGTTCAGTAGCTCAGTTCATATTCGAATTCTTACGATCATCGGTGTGCTGCGACCCTTGTGATCAGTAAAGATCGTGCAACGTTTTCTTTCAGGTAGTGACGTCCAGTTTGCGGCGCGCAATTATTATATCTATCTCAAGATCTCTTCTCATGATTCCTTAATCAATGTGCCGCGTGTGCAATGTCGTGGTCTCGTTGCATCGACGTACAATCGAGACTTTGTCGAGAGACGTCACATAATTGCAACTCTAGCTCCTTAGCTCTTGGTTGCAGGGTTGGCATGAATTTTGTTCTTATGCACCATGCATTTTAAAGTTCTCAATTTGCGAATTCAAAATCCGCTTTTCGCCATCTTAGCACATAATCGTCCTTTCTCTAAGGGTTGCAAGGTAAATTGCAGCTGTTTGCTCACGACCTTCCTTGGTCGTTGGCCATATAAGAATGTAGTCAAATAAGTATATGACTTATCCAGGTATGGCTTACACGTTCGATTCATGAGGTCCATGAATATTGTCGATGCATGTGTTAAGCCAAAGGATACGCCTAGGAACCCGTAATGCTCGAAGCGAGTCCTAAAGGTCGTTTCAGGGATATTTCCCTCTTGTATTCACAGTGGAGGACATCCTGACCTTAAGTTGATCTTTGAGTGGTAACTGGAACCTTACGATTGGCTCATTTGTGTCATCAGTCCCTGGCAAAGGATTCTGATTCTCAATTTTCTGAAGTTTATGTAAAGTGGAGACTACCAACTTTCTCTTTGTCTCCTTAACTAAGGATGCTACATCCTTAATTTCCTCTGTCTAGCAGCTCTTGCAGTTATATCAGAGGTTCATGCTTCGCTGGTGAAGCTAGGCGGTATGGCGTCATTCGTCACTGGTGCTGCTCCTGGCACACGATTTATCCCAAACTCCTCTCGTCGCTACAGAGAGGCGTTCCTGGCAAGTCTTCTGAAAAGGCTACTGGGACTTTTTCCATCACGGGGATGTTCTCAGGCTCTGCAGTCTACTCGGAGGCGTTTCTATGCCTCTTCGACCAATGGGGGATGTCGTAGATCTGTCGCCTTGTGGGGTCTAGCATCCTTGCACCTATCGCAGGGAGTTTGGGTTTCATCATTCGCAAGAGGGATGCGACTGATTTTCTCATATCAAACGACGTCAGCTGTATACTTGGATTTCCGATCCATGCTGACTATCATATTATGACTTCGCGAGTCAAGGGTAACAGAAGGTTCCGACCTTCTGAGTCCCTAAATGCAGTCCTTAATTGCTTCGACTGTTTAAACTAGCCTTCTATATGCCCATTTCTTAAGAATATAGGACGTCTATTTTACTTGAAACTAGGCCAAGCAGTTTCTTAAGTTCTAAGCATGTAAGGTTTAAGTTGGTGCCAGTATTAATTAAAAGTAGATGGATTAGGTTGGTTAATAGGGAACGTACCCGTAACCGCATCTGGATCCTGGCGTGCTTCACGAGTTTCGATCGTGAAAACCCTTCCTTCTTGTTTCTTCCTAGGGCAATCTTTCCTAAAGTGCCCTGCTTCACCACATTTGTAGCAACCTGGTATTCTCTTATTTCTTCCATCTGGGTCCTTCGCCCAACAGGCATCCTTGATGTGCCCTTCTTTTCCACACTTTCCGCACGTAGGCCTTAGACATCGACCTTCGTGGTGAAAAGTGCATTCCCCGCATCTCGGCTTAGTCCCCGAGTATATTTTACCACCAGCCTTATTAGTGGCTCCATCAGTTTTCCTTCCAGGCGGCGGGTTCACTTTCTTTCTTTTGCCTGTTTGAGAGCTTCCATAGTTGACTTGGGTGCTCATCTTTAGGTTTGAGGACTTCCTCTTCTTGTTGCTTGACGACTCCACATGAGTCTCTTTCTTCTTACCCTCAGATTCCGAAAATTATCCCGCACGTAGAGCTTCTTCAGTAAGAGTGACACTCATATCGATAGCCTCTACAATGGTTGAGGGCTTTGAGGTAATAACCATGCTCCTGATCTGAGGTGCAAGTCCCCAAATGAATCGTTCAACCCTTTTGAATTCCGGTTTGACTAAGTAGGGGACGACCCTAGACAAGTCGTGAAATCGTTGGATGTATTCAGGAATCTTCGGTCCGTCCATTTTCAGGTTCCAGAACTCCACCTCAAGCTTCTGGATTTCAGCCCTAGAACAGTATTTCTTTTCCATCAATTCCTTGAGCTCGTCCCAGCTTAGTGCATAAGCAGCATCCACACCAAGGGTTTGAACCTGAAGGTTCCACCAGGAGAGTGCGCCATCTACGAATAACCCCGAGATATATGTAACACTCTGTCGGGGCGAACAGTTACTCATTCTTAGAATGGAGTCAGTCTTTTCTGCCCAACAAACAAATGCAACGGCACCTCCTGTGCCATCAAAATTCAATGGCTTGCAGTCCAGGAATTGTTTATAGGTGCAGCCAGTTGGAGGTTTATTTTCAGTAGTGCCAACGCTGTGCTTAGAGCGGAGGGATTCATGTCGCGCAATTGCCTGTGAGATGCGTTCTTGCAGCTCGGCTTCTGTCCTTGGCAACGTACTGGTGTTTGTGTCTCACCTGGGCGGCATTCTCTTCTGCCAAAATGGTATGAAGTAGGTTAGACAACATTCCAATTGTCTATGAGATACATAGCACCATAAGCCATTATGTAATCACCCAATTTCACACGTGTATATAATCAGTGTATAAGCGAGGAAACAGCTATTGAGCCTTCACATAGGCTTGCCAACTTGGCTTATTGTTTGAAATGAACTCGAGGCTACATCGCCTTGGTCATTCAAGTTTTAGTTATTTCCCGCTACATTGGTTTTCTTAGGTCTTTAGCTTTACTGGTGCGTATATTTCCCCTTTGATGGGATTGTTTGTGTAGAGGTGATAGGGAGTGTATCGTCGCTGATTCTTTTTGAATGTTATTCCACCTCTCTTGCTTAAATATCGTTTTCTCAAACGTCTCTTATGCAGGTAGAAGTGTCAGTCACGAAGTAGGCTAAGACAGGCTTCCTACTTTCTAACGTGCTAAAGCACTGATCTATGTGTTGTTCTACCAGATGAAGGTGAGGACACCTATAGACAAATTTTGTATGGTTTTCATTAGCTTAACCCGCAGAGTCCACCAGGATTTCTGTGCACTACAAGTCGTTATTACGTGGGCCCCCGTAATAATAAATTGTCTTGCACAGTTACCCCAAATTTTCTCTCGTCCAAGCAGATGATCAATCAAGGAGGGGACACTACTGTCCTTATACCTCTTTGTCATGGAAAGGACCTTTGCGATGGTCCACGCGCTAACATTCGCTATTGTTACGCGCGTATAGGCACGATGATTAGATGGAATAGGAATAGAGAGAATTCCTAGTAGTTGGAGGGGCACCTTCGAGATGAATACTTCATCTTCCTTTTCTGGTCAAGTGCGTCGTCAATCTTGCTTCTCATAAGCCGCAGGGATCTCGTCCCGTTGATCAAGAATTTGTTCAAGGTTGCCGCCTCTGCCTCGTCATCATCGCCGTAGTCTGGCATCTTCACGTTCGAGAGGGAAGAGCAGCCATTTCCTACGGAAGTAAGCTCAGCATCTTGTTTGGTAATCACTCCCAGCCATGAGCTTTGCAAAGGATGCGAGGTCGGTAGCTTCATCGTGCGAGTCACGTACAGTAATAGGAGTCAGAGTCGAAAGTATCTCATTCACGTCAATAATCATTCCGTACATTTATTTGTATGTATGTATATCAATAACATATATGCTACTTAGCATAATCAAGCAATTTAATGCATTATATTACGTATAACTCTCGTTTTTGGGGGTCATTTTGTTTTTGGCAAGTCTAACTCGTGTAGACTATGCTTTGGTTGGCACCTTATTTTAAAGGTATTCCTCACTAATGTCCTTGCCTTGTCACTTTTTGAAAAGTGTCTGACTTGTGGATCTTGGCGCTTTCGTGAATGCAATGAAAACCTTTTTATAAAATGTTTTTGTGAGAGCACTCTTGTGATTGTAGTCTAGACTCGAGAAGAATCCTAGTTCACTACAATCGAAGCTCTGATACCAAACTGTCACACCCTGTCTTTTGCGGAAACGTATGATGTGTGACTAGCTTGTTATCATTGCATTCAATCGTAATAAACAACTACATGATCAATACGATGTTCATCCATCCATGAAAATTTGAGTATTACAAACACTTGTTATTTAAGTTTTCAAAACACGACCTTTGACAAGGTTACAATTCAACAAAAGTGGATGACATCTAAACTTGTAGTCTACTTCTAGTTACGACACTTGCGCCAAAGATCCATCCTGTCACCTGAAATACATGTAATTTTGGAAAACATCAACATAAAGTTGAGCGAGTTCATGCGTTTTTGTATTTCACGATTTTATACTTTGTATGAAAACATAGTATGTGTCATGTATAATTCAAGTCTTTCTTGAGTACCCCACGTACTCAAGTATAATTCCCGTTTTCTTGAGTACCCCACGTACTCAAGTATCATTCAAGTTTTCTTGTGTACCCCACGTTTTAAATGATTGTTTATACCAGGACATTAAGGCACGTGAGGACATAGGGAGCATTAGTATATTATCCTTCAAGGCATGTGAGGACATAGGGAGCATTAGTATTTTCTCCCTCAAGGCATGTGAGGACACAGGAAGCATTAGTATATTCTCCCTCTAACTATGTCGATTTCCCTCGACTGTGTCGATTAACCTCGACTGTGTCATTTCCCTTGACTGTGTCGATTACCCTCGACTGCGTCGATTACCCTCGACTGCGTCGATTTCCCTCGACTAGGACACCGAAGCACTCAAGTGGTCACATAAGGACCATGAGTGGGGCTCGGCCGTACCCGTTAGATCTAACCCTCGTCCCTAATTAAGTATTAATGGCATCTCAATATCTAGTTTAAGCTCACATGATCTAGTATTTTCTAGGCTTTTCTTAAAGCTCATCATATTGCACTCACCACGAGTGCTTCTCGTATTCTCAAATCATATTGCACTCGGTTCTCGTTCTCACCAAGAGTGCTTCTTGTATTTTTACCCTTTGTAAAAATTATAATATTTGTAACATGTATTTCACCCCCGAGAGTTATAAAACCAAAAACAGTTAAGAGAAAATGGGGAGCATGAACTCACAACTTTGCGTTCCTTGCGTCGTAAACTTCACCGGATTTGCTTAATTAACGTCGTAACCTATACGCGTTTTCTTAACGTTAGTCACTAGACTTGCGTCGCACAAGTACAGTCACTCTCTTTTGTGTATATATTCTTGTGTTAAAAATATTTTATATTTTTAACTAAGTATCTTACTTATATTATTTTCTCTAAAATTAATATAAGTATCTCGTGTTTTGCACTTTGCACCCGAATTATGTACTTTATATGTCGTATGTGTATTTTTTTGTGTTTATACTTCTCATGAGTATTCAGCGTATTATTAAGTCTTAACACACTAGCACGTATAACACATACTATATACACTTAGCACAAAAGTTGGTGATCAAATAATATATATTTTTCTCTCAAAAATATATATATACTTAATATCCATTTTTATTCTTGAAGAAATCCTCATTTCTTATCACCAAAAATTAGGGAAACCTTGGTAATATTTTTAGATACATTTTTAGGGAATAAGTTTCTCAAAACTTATATTTTTCTAAGTGTCGAAATTTATAGAAATTTCGACAGAGTTTCCCCTAAAAATGGAGGTTTCCCATGTTTTCAAAACATGTGTTTATTTTCTTTTAAATCGTCAACAACCAATTTTCAACAACAATATTTATTTATCAAACTTGTCAAAACAAGCATATATCACAACTTATGAACTTGAAAGTTTGTAAAAATATGTAGTAACTTACTAGCACATTTAGTAAGTCTTGTTACCTTTAAAAATAAGTTTAGTTTCTTAAAAACTTTATTTTTAAAGAATATGAAGTTTCACAACTTCTAGTCAAGATTCACAAAAATATTTCTTTGTTGAACTTCCTTGTTACACAAGTGTTTACACACTTGTTTATTTACTAAAAAAAATATATTTAGTTCATGTAAGATCCGGGTTTTAAACAAGACTAATATTTTTGCTTGGTTCTTCCGAAAAACCACTTGTAGATCTTTAGATCTACATGTTTAAAGTCTTATTTTACAAGAAAATTTACTTTTACTCAAGTTCATGTTTCATGAGTGGAAGGGTTCATCATCTTTCACATCTCTAGCACTAACATACTACTAGTTCATGTTCTTGAACATGATCTAGTATGGTTAGATGATGATCTATCCCACTTTTAGTAACGAACAATCATCAAATAATAACAACCATACAAGATTCATATGATTTACACACCTATCTACTCTTTATCCACCATTAATCTCTTATGTTCAAGACTTTATGTTATGTTCTTTAGTGTTCACAATTTTTAACCATTAAATCACCTATTAACCACTTTAAACAAGAACAAGATGGTGTTTTAGAGCACTTACTACTAGCACAAGGCTAGGGAAGTTCAAGTGTATAAATGAGGTGGATAAAAGCAAATGGTTGAGGTTCTTCAACTTCCGTAAGCTCCTAGCTTCTTTGTTATGCTTCTTACACCTTAGGATATGCTTGGAATGTGTAGAAGATGATTGAAAATGAAGGTATGGAGAGGGGGTGTTGGAGCCGTGGCTATGGAGGAAGGGAGAGAGGAGTTTTGGTGTGTTGATGGTGATGAGTAATGGTTATGACAAGTCTTGTGGTTTATAAGGAAATCCTCCAACATTTTATTACCCTTAGGTCATAATGTTCCCTAACCTTCCATCAAGATCAAATAAATAAATAAAAGAAATCCCCATGTGGTGCCCCATGTTAGAACCGTTCATTTAGGGGGGGGGGGGGGGGTATTGGTTGCATTTCAACTACAAGTTACTTATCCTAGTTACATGATAAGTGTTAATTTTAGTGTTAAGTGTGGTTAGTAATATATAGTGTGTTAGGGTGTTTGGGGACCCCAACTAGCCTAGAAGAATAAGAACTATGCTTCTAGCATTATTTTGGTGTTCCGGGTAATATCCGGTTGTTCGGTTAGACACCGATTCGTTAAAGTGCTAAATCACACTTTTTAGTGTCTTTTAAGTACCTTTTTGCATCCCTTCAGTTCCCAACACTTGGGGAAGTATTCTGGATAATAAAACGTAATTTCTGCATAATATTTATAAGTCTAAAAGCTGATTAGAGCTGAATTCATTAAAATTCTGCACTTAAAGTGCTTTTTAGTGCTTATTTTTGCTTCCTGAGAGTGTATATATTAAACCCTTGTATGTACTCTTGGGTTTTAATGCATTTTTGTTGTCGGACCTACACCTAGGCTCCAATTTTATTGTCTGACTGCTTTCTGCAGTTCTGTTGACACGATGTGTCTTACCGGTGAGTTTACTAATATTTTTGACGCAACGCTATTATAACGAAATTCTTGTAGCATATATCATGCATGAATTCACTTGTATGGAATTCAGAAATTTATTTGTCTGGTAAACTAGATCATGTACAGTCATTAAAGCACAAATTACTGTTCATCTAGTGTACGGAATGTACGGAAAAGTGACGGTTGTCACAGAAGGAAGCATAGGCTAGAAAAATCCGAATAGCTTCAAGACGTGCAACCAGTGCATATACTTCATTGTAGTCTATCCCTTCAACCTGACGAAAACCTTGAACGACTAATCTCGCCTTGTTTCGAACGACTACTCCATGGTCATCCTTTTTGCATTTGAAAACCCAACGAGTGCCAATCTTCTTATAGTTCTCAGGTTTTTCAACCAGTTTCCAAACACCTAGCTTCTGGAATTGTTGCAGTTCCTCCTGCATAGCTTCCACCCAAGAATTATCCTTTAGCGCTTCTTTCCAAGACCTTGGTTCTTCTTGTGAGACATAACACGCGAAGGACCAATAATTCTGCAAACCCGATTCTCGAATCGCTGCATACAAGCCAGCATTGTTGTTGTTTCTCAATTGATTTCTCATCTGCACGCCACTATGGACATTACCAATGATGTTTTGTTGAGGATGGGTATTATGGATTCTCGTTTCTGGATTATCCGGAACTGGCATATTTATACCCAGATTGTTGAAGTTGAGATCAACAACCAAATCAATACCCTGAACTGGCGAAGAGGATGATGCAGTAGCTTCAACTGTTTTAGGGCAGTCCTCAGGAGGTGTAGCCTCAGAAGTACCATCCACAACTGTTGCAAGAGCTTCTTGGTCTACATCGAGGAATTCATCATCCTCTGAAGATTCATTCAGTTCAGTAGCATCGTGAAAATCCTCATTCTCGAGAACAATATTGTTAACTTAAGATGATTCTTGATTGTTGAAAATAATTGGACGAACCAACGGTGAATCTGTTGCGTTGTCACTCTCGAAAAACATCTGTGCCGCAGCACCTACTACTTCTTTGTCGATATTGATCGAATTGAAAAAGTCATCGTACTCAAACATCCATGGCTGACCCGGACATCTGACTGGCAATGTTTGCCTCTGTACTCTGACTTCAGACCATTCCTCAATCCTTTTAGTTTCGAGATTCCAAACTCTTAAATTTGGGGTGGCATACCCAAGAAAGTATCCCTCAATTGCTTTTGCCCTAAACTTTCCATCAGGATCGATCATAGTGCAAGGAGCCCCAAACGGTTCAAGAAATTGTAAGTCTGGTTTCTGTTTGTGAAGAAGCTCAAAGCAGGTCTTGTTGTGTCTTTTTACTGTAAGGACTCGGTTCATCGTGTAGCATGCAGAGGCCACAGCTTCACTCTAGAAAGGAATGGGCAACTATGACTCTACCAACATAGTCCATGCAGTTTCGATCAATGTTCTATTCGTACGCTCAGTGACGCCATTTTGTTAAGGAGTGTATCTTGCACTGAATTCATGAAGAATGCCTTTGGATCTATAGAACTCCTCCATAGCATGATTCTTGAACTCGGTTTCGTTGTCACTGCGTATGCGTCTCACTTTCAAAGTTTCACTCGTGTGTGCCATAAACGCCACCCAAGAAAATATTGAATAATCATCTGTCACCATGAGGCAGTACGAGTCATTACTGATGCTTTTATGCTTGACAGGACCGAACAAATCCATGTGCAGGCGTTCAAGCGGCACTGCAACCGTGTTGATCTTCTTTATTGGGTGAGACTTCTTACTTTGTTTTCCTTTCTGGCACGAAACACAGACGTCTTGAAGATGAAAGTTTTTGACGGGAACACCAGTTACTAACTCATTCTTCACCAGATGATTCATTTTTCTTAGGTGAATGTGTCCCATCCGCCTATGCCAAGAGATTGTTTCCTTTTCTGTGGCTTTAGAAACAAAACATGTTACTTGAGCAGACGTTGTGATTGCTTGGCTCATATCAAGGACATATAAATCATTAATCCTTGGAGTAGATAAGAGAATCCATTCTTTGGGGATCTTGAAACCGAGTTTCAGCACATAACATCCATTAGCATCAAAGTGCACCGAAAACTTCTTATCACAGATTTGAGAAACACTTAGAAGATTGTGATCAAGCTATTGCACAAAGTTGATCTTGTCAAAACTGACAACCCCGTTGGATACCATTCCTTCACCAGTAATATATCTGCCTTTATCTCCAGCAAAAGCAACATAACCTCCTCTAATAGATTTGACGTCGTAGAGAAGTCTCATGTCGCCAGTCATGTGCCAGGATGCCCCACTATCAACAATCCAGTGACTACTGATAGTTCCTCCTGGAACACCCTGCACATGTACTCAAATGATCAGTTGGAGATGGGGATCCAAGCCTTCGTGCACTTGGGTCTTCCATTTTCATCAACAAAAGTTATTTCAACTCCGCGATGATGTGGAAATGGTGATGCTCCCCCTGAGTTTGTAACCAATTTAGGTTTCCAAGTCTGTTGAGTTTTACCAGTTTAATTGTTTGAAACTCTAACTTTGTGATTGTTTGAAGTTTTTGAAATTTTTGAAATTTCTGGTTTGACTGAAACAAAATGATTTTGAACCACATCGGTTTTAAGAGCCTTTTCAATTACCTTGATTTGCTTGCGTTTCTATTTCTTCTCCCTTTCTTTCACAAGACGGGGATCTTGTTTTGGATAAACAGATCGCTTTTGGTAATTTTTCTCACAGGGAACATCAACTTTAGCATTTAACTTCTGAAGATATGGACAATTTCGAATGATATGTCTAAATTCAACACACTCGAGACATGATCTTCGTTCAACAAACCCCGAAGTATCATGTTGATGTCTCGTTGATGAACTTTGTGATTTCGAGGTACTTGGTCCTGAGTTATTTTGACCATCTCTTTTCAAAATTTTAACTTGCTTAACATAATCTATGTTAGACTTGTTTTCAAAAGTTTCAAGTTTATCGGTTCCCTTCGACTTCACAGAGTTCATCTTTTTGTTCTTTCTCTGGTTTTGTTCCTTTCGACCTTGAGTTGTCGATTTTCCTTTTGGTTTAGTGTGATTTTGCTGAGTTTTCTCTGTTGGTAAGTTCTGGTTGCCATATTGTTTTCGAACTTCGGCTTTTGGAATAGGAGGACATTGTGTTACCACAACTCGTGAACTCGACTCTCCCAAAAACTTACTTGTCGAATCCTCAAAAACTTTACTGATTAATGATTGATTCACATTCTTAATCGGAAAATCTTTGTTTGAATAAACTTTATCATCACCAACAAGTGTATACAGCAAATTCACACTCTCACACTCTTGTGTAGAAGTGGACTCAACCCGAACAGTCTTAGCAGGTTTTGTGGGAGGATCACATAGAATGTGATTCTCAAGATGTATGTCCTCTTCTTTGATAACTGCATCAGACTGTGAAGGATCAGTATCATCGGATTCATCATCTGAAGAATCAGCATCCTCAACAATGACTGGAGGATCCAGATTTTGTTCAACAGTTGATACTTTCGTATCTGCTGACATATCCGAATCTGATGACACTTCCTTTTTGTAACCGAGTCCAGCTGCGAATTCCTCAACGTCTAAAGGAATAGTTGGCTCAAATTGAGGTTTATCCTCCTCATCAGGCATTGCGGTATAATTGTGTCTAACAGGTGGAGGACACTTCTTATATCCAATGCACGTGACATAACTCTTCTTTTTCTGTATGTCAATGATGTGATCCAGCACATACCTAGAGTTTGAGTAACTATCTAACCTAAGATGGATCGCCTAATTTTCACACTTGACACAGGCCAACTCCTTTTGTGCTTCCTCGAGCCAAGTGATGTAATTATTTATAGCAGTTTGTTTTCTTGAAACTGTTTTTACTAGCTCGGTCTTATCTTCCCTTAATGTGTCGATTACTTTCTTAAATTCTTTTTCATGATTTTTATGGAACAAGTTGGCCTTTGTGCATTTCGAAAGATCCACGATCAAACTTTGATTGTGGATAAATGTCATGTCATACTTGCTTTGCAAATCATCATATTTGCTTTGCAAGTCAGACAATCTAGCACCTAAATCAACACAATTATCACATTTATCAGATTTAGGTTCATCGACCCGTACCTGACTTGACGAACTGCCAACATTAGCCATGAAGGCTGAATGATGAGAAGAAGAAGAAGAAGAATAAGCAGCTTGATCCACCAGAATTGATCTTCGGTCATTCCCTGCTTTAGCTTCACTCACAAGCTCTTCAACATCTGCATCAATGGTTTCATGTGACACTTCATCCGTACCGTCTTCTCCTGAACTTGAGGATTCCTCATCTGAGCTTCCATTATAACCAGAACTGTCTTCATCTGAAGATTCTCCACCACATGCTTGTTTTAGATCCTTGATAACCTCAGCAAAACAAGCTGTTCCACCCTGATCACCGCTACCCAGTTGAATTGACCAGTCACAACCTTCATCAACTTGTACCTCAAAAGCTCAGTTGTTGTTTGATGGACCTGCTTAATGAGAATTGTTTGTAGGCATCAAGGCACGTTCATTATTCCTGGTCTGATTCTGATTCTGTTGATTGCCTTGATTTCCGAACGGATTCTGGTTCCCATGTTGAGTTGGCTTCGTACATTCACGTTTGAAATGACCTCGTTCACCCCAATTGAAACACTTGACTGCTTGCTTGTCGAACCCATACTTGGTATCTTTCTTGCTTTCCAAGTTGGTTCTACCAGTTCTTTCCATGAAGTCTTTTGCTCGCCTCATTGCACTAGCAAATGCCCACTTGATTTCCATCAAATCCATTTCATCCTTATCAATATGCTGATAATCTTCCTGAGTCAAATTGATGTTCCCAATTTGCCCTGCTACCAACCCATAGTAGGCGCTCACCAAAGTGTTTAACAGCTCCATATGTTCCTTTGCCACCTCAACACTCACTTTTGAGAAACTTGAAGTGTCTAGCCAAACTGTGTTTGGATTAGTTGGTTGACCAGCATTGACTGTTGATGAAGTGTTTCCATAACAGGCTTGTTTTTTACCTTTGTAGTTTGGATCAAGAAAAGATGGTACTCCAGTAGACTGATAGCTTTACTCTGGGGCAGCAGGTTGTGGTGTTCCATACATATTGGTGCTCGAGACAAATGTCGTTTGTAGCTGAGCTTGTTGAGCAGGTCTTGCAACCGTGCTGGTACCTCCACAATTTCCATAGTACATCTCGGGATTTTGTGGTACCGGCACTCTTTTTGCCTTCCTGATTTCATCTTGATTTTTGTTCTCCAAGAGTTGAATGAAATCATGGATGTTGGTTGTAGCTAGCGTGCCATTATATTTCAGAATCTCCAAGAAACCATTCCATTGAGCTGGCAATGTGTCGGCAAATTTTGTGACAACCTCTTCCGGAGTTACCGCGACCTTCAAAATTACCCATCTCACTCAGCAGGTGATAAAATCGACTTGTCATGTCTCCCAGTGACTCCCTTTCCATACACATGAAGCCGTCGAACTCCTTTTTGAGCAGATCATGTCTCAATTTGCGTGACGACGCATTTCCTTGACATCTTGCCTTTAGTGCATCCCACAAACTTTTTGTTGTTTTGAATCCCACAAACTGATGATAAATATCTTTGTTTAAGGCTTGAGTTAGAATTGAGAATGCTTTCTTTTCTAAAACATATGTCTTCTTATCATCGACCAAAAGATTCGCAAATGTTGCAGCAGTTGAACCGGCTTCTTCAAGTGCTTGATCGAATTCCTTTGTAAAAGACAACCAGAACTCGGTGTTTTGCCCAAGAATATACGTATGAAATCTCTCTTGCCATCCGGGATACTCGTTCATATGCATGAGCTTTGGTGGGCGGTTGTTACTACCGGTTTCATTTTCGCTCAAAAGAAGACTTTGAATACTTTTGTTTTGGTTTGTAACAAAAGCCCACTGATTTGCTGTAATTGAACTCGATTGTGCTGATGACGAAGACGTGGGAGTCTGAGCCCATGAAGGGACTGGACCTGAACCTTTACTCGTATACATATCCGCATTAGGATCAGTTTTCCAACCCCACCAATCAGAACTCATGATTTATAGAAAATAACAACTTAAAACAATGGTGAACCTTCTGTGATACAACTGTGAGCGATTGGAATGCACGAAAAAATTCAAGCCTACGAAAAACTAATGTACGAAGGACCTGGCCCAAATATTGACACCAACCAATAATTAGCAAGCCCAAAATAATCTCACGAAAAATGATGCAGATAAAAAAAAACTTTTCAAAGCCCAAAGAAACACTAAGTGATAAATGTTTTGGGCCTAGATGTGAGGTTCATGGTTTTTCGTGAGGTGGAGGCCCAAGGAAAATGTAATGGACAAATTATGTAGTCTTTCGTTGACTTTAAAGAATTCTTCATTGACTGAGTATCCAATACTCCAACCGGCATTTGATAAGGGTTCCATTCTTTAAAAACTGCATCAAGTCTTGTTCTTGTCATAAGAACTCTTTCATTCAAGCATACGACATTGGTAGAGTTTTCTGGTGAACTGTCTTCTGTAAACCATCTTTGTGGAATCGAACAAGTAATGTACTTTGATCATCAGCATCAACACTCAGGAAGTCAGCTAGACCGAGTATATCATTTGCAAGCTCAACCAGCACGCTTAGTTGAACTACATCCAGATCTCATTGTCTCGCCTTTGTGAAGTTGACCACGTAATGCCCTATGGATCTTCAGCATCAGTACACAGGATGTCAGCTTGACCAAGTACATCGTTTGTAAACTCAACGAATTGAGTCACACCCAAATCCCTGTAAAATCCCAAAGAAGCATCAAACCCAAAACCGAATCCTGCAAATTCCCCCTCAACTATAACTTCTGATAGAGTTGGAATCCACACTTGTCAGCCTTGAACTATCAGCTCTCATAAGGATTCCCCAGGTCTTCAGTGAACAGCGTTTTGAAACTACTATTGACTTTAGATACCTGTATGTTTCCGTGCAAAACCCTTCACGCTGGCTGGAGAATTAATTAAAATCCTCAAATATATGTTTGTGCAAAACATTCCACGCAGAACCTTTGGCATCACCAGAAAATCACAAACTCTACCACCTGTGATTGCGTTTAGAAATTTACCGAAGAAATTCCAAAACATATGAAAATTTGTATCCCCCCGTTTCTTTGGTGAAATGTCTAAACCTTAACAAATTCCCTCCTCTAAGCGGAACTCTCCTCAACTATACTGAACAAATTCTCTCCACTGAGCGGAATCTTTCAAATGTTCTCGGTTTTTTGAAAAATCACGAAAGCGACTTTCTTTTTTGCATATTCTAGTTGATAAGGAAAGTCCCCTAGCCCCGTAGGATCCGACTTGTATCCCCCCAAAGTTCTGCTAACACCTAATCCGAAAACTTCCATCATAGGCACAACTCTTCGACTTTGTGAACTCTTTAGGACCGGTCTTGGCTCTCTAGGTTCCTTCAATCGTTACCAAATGCGAGAATATGACAATAAACAAAATTCTTTCGAGCATTTATGAACACCGATAACAAAATAAATTTTCATGTGCAGAAAAAAATATACCGTTTTTGGCCCATAATAGTCAAGTCACCAAATTTGACATTTGCATCGGTAACTGTGACTACCCCACGTTCTTAAAAAATCATTTATTTTCATCATCCCTCGCGTTAAAGCTTAATTCAAATAAGCTTCACGAACACCTGACCCCACTTTGCAACTCACGAATAGAGACGGGTCCACGACCCAATGTCTCATCTAAAACATTTGTTCCAATGCCTATGAAAAAACCTCATCCACAGAACCAACGAACAACCTATTGGGCCCAATCCAATGTCCACGAATGATGTCTTTCGTCCAATACCTCACGAAGAATGTGATGATTCAAAGCCCCACGAAGAACCTTGGACGAATAATTCAGGATGAAGAATGGAGTAGGCCCAATGAAAAATATAATTCGTGATAGCAGGCCCAAACCATTAATAACCTAAGCCCAACATGGTCTTTCGTGAACTCAGTTAACATACAAGTCCATGAAGTATACACGATTTTTGTGAACTATGATAGTTGGCCCAAATAATGAACAGTGAGCCCAAAACCAGCGAACAACTTAAATTGATGAAGAATATAGGATTTTCATTGAAAACCAAATCAATTTCCATCAACACCGAGTGGGCCCCTGATGGAGGTTGTGAAACACAAGCCTTAAGTGTATTAATTTTTGTGAGTTAATGTGTTTTATGAGATTATGTTATTTGAATATAGTAACTACGAGTGTTTGTTGATTTATAGGTTAATCGGCATAATTCGATGAAGTTAGGGCGCTTGGAGATGACAAGGAACGACCGAGGATGGAACTCATGGTATATTACATCATTCGGTAGATGTTCGGGTTGTAAAGATAGCTCAGAAGCTCGATAAATACAAAGGAATGAAGTTGAGGGGCTTGTGGGTAATTAATGGAAAATGATTTTCAGGACTCAACAAATGTTACGGAGTCACAAGGATAGCCTACGGTTTATGTGAGAACAAAGAAACAGAAACAATATAACGTAACCTACGGTCTCAAACGTAGGTTACGGCACACATAACTTGGCAGCCGCACGTGAATGTTGTTAGAGTAATTAATAAAAGAAAAAGGAAACCTAGTACACGAACATTGGAGGCGGCAAGAAACAGATTGTTGGTGGGAATTATTATATTCTTAACATCACCAAAAGTAGAGATCAGTAGATTCACATGGCTTTAGGCCATCACACAAAGTCAACATCATCATTGGGCTAGAGGTGAAGAGTTGGACGGCTCATGTGGGCTTCCCTTGTGGGCCGACATATGCACATAAAAGGGCGGCAATCATCATGTGGACTACTGGGGAACAAGAAATAGATTGGGCCGCACGTGGACTTAGTACACTTTTGGGCTAGAATCAGGAGGAGATTGAGAGGACACGCAAAGTCAATATTAGGGACTAGACTTGTTCGACGGCAGTAGACGAGAAGAAAAAGGAGGGCTTTCAAGGATCACTCAACCGATATGAGCGCCTAGTCTCCTAGTGGTTTCCTCCGGATGGAGGGTTTTTGTAAGTTGGATAATTTTATGTGTTTGTGACAATAGTTTTAACCTGGTGATCTAAGCATTCGATGCTTTTCACCATGGATTTGATTTATTGGTTGTAAACAATTGCATTTATTTAAACCTTAATTTCTAAGCATTCAGTTCCCGAGAGTTCTAGTAATTGGGATATATTTGACATGGGGTTAGGGTTTGTAATTGTAACTGATAATCATTCGATAACCTCCCGTTATGTATTGACTAGGGATGAGCAAAATGGACCCGGTACCGGTACCGAATTTACCGAACCGGGTACCTTTTCGGTACCGATTCGGTACCGACTTTTGACATTTTCGGTACCGGTTCGGTACCGGTCTGGTACGGTACCGGTTTTTACCCTCAAATACCGATACCGTACCGGTACCGAACCAGTACCGGTACCGAACCGTACCGAACCGGGTATATTCGGTACCGGTACCCACTTTTGAGGATTTTCGGTACCGGCTCTTTCGGTACCGGACGGTACTGAGCTCATCCCTAGTATTGACCGGAGTACTTAGTCGTTGGTTATCACAACTGGTTAATTAGATTCAACACTTATGTCTATGTAAGTGTTTCGATTAAACACATAACTGAATCTAGCTGCAAAACCTGAAATCTAGAGGAACCATTGTTTCTCTATTGATTTAAACTTCACTTTTTAGTTTGTAATTTTAGATAATCAATCAACTCACAACAAAGCTTTATTTTTTTCGTCTTAGTTAATGAACACCTAACCTTATAACACTTTTCACAATCCTCCTCTGGTTCGATATCCGACTTATCCTATTTACATAGTTTAGTTGGTTTTTGCATGTCCTTAACGACAGACATCAGCCCCACCATTAATTCTTTAGATGACTCATAACATGAATCTGGTCCATCAATAGTGCATGTAGATGGGCCCAAGTAAAAATCCAAACCAAAACCTTTTCAAGCAAACCCTAGATAAATATTGTCCAGCCATCAATCATCCTTAAACTTTCTCTTTCTCTTTCCCTACCACCCATCATTTCCTTTGATCCATCCCCCTTTCTGATTCCGATTCATCCATAACCCACCCAGATTCACGTCGTCGCCTCCTTCACAACTACTGCCTCCATCCTCCGATCAGGTGGACATGAGCTCTCACGCTCCTCGAATTGATAGAAGAGACAATAATAATAATAATAATAATAATAATAATAATAATAATAATAATAATAATAATAATAACAGGCCCAGGTTTCCTCGTCGTCAAGAATGGACTTCCAGAGGATCATCCACCATAACAGTTGATGCTAATTCCCCCTTCATCAACTGTTGCTTCAAATTCAGATGGAAATGCATCGGAATCACATAATGGTGTTGTAGATATACCACGATCAGGTTTTCAGCATCCAACGTGCACCTCCAAACATTCAGTACAGAAGTTACCACACATCACCATCTCCGACCTGTTTCACAATCAAACGAAGAATATTCTTCGTCGGAGGTTTCGTGTGTCCTGGTCTTTCGTGAGTGGAGGTTCTTCAGCAGGTGAGGAGTTCTTCGTATAGACCAACATCACCGAACAAATGAAGCAACATAGAATGTTCTTCGTCAGATGTTATTCTTCGGCCAAAGGGGGTTTTTCGTGTTGGTTCCACGTGAGACATGTTCTTCGGACAAGGTGGTTCTTCGGCTAAAGGAGTTCTTTGGCAAGGGGGATTCTTCGCAGAAGGGAGGTTCTTCGCAGTGGGGGTTTTCATGGAGGGTAACTGAAGAAACCCTAATGTTTCTTAACAGCCGCCACACCCCCTTCAAGAACACAGCGAAGAACATCTGCAGATCTGACGAAATAACACCTCAAAATGATAAAGGATGATGAAAACTTGATAATATTGGTGTGAAACATAAATCTTAACCCTCTTGTATGGTCTGATTCATCTTAGACCCGTCCAGATCTTGGTTTTTCTTCATGTTTACATCACTTTACATCTTGAACAAAACACCACAAAAATCACTGATCAAGAGCACATGTGACTTAGCAAATGGTTAGATTCACTAAGTCGGGTACCATGGCTCTGATACCAATTGTAAGTTCATGATTCCGGACCGAACCCGTGATTAGTGTGTGATTACATTCAAAGACGGGAGATTAGAGACGGATAAAACAACTTTCTTGTATAAATTCGGTAGCATAACATTACAAACTGGCATGATTACAAGCTAGCCGAACTATACCAAAGGAGCATACATCCGGGGAAAGACCAAGTGGTGATCTCCCCCCCCCCCAGTCTAAAACCTTCAAGTGTTGCAAATGACCAAGGGTTAGTATTTATAGCCATACCACATTCACTTGCAAACACACACGGTCAAACGAATAACCCTCTCGTTTAACCACTTCAAACGAGCGGGTCTATACACGTTCGTTTGACCGTTTCACTAACTATTACATAATCAACATACAAAGTAATCTAATCTATTCGAACAACATCAGACACAAAAACTGCACCAACACACACAAACACAAGAATATCACTTTCAAGCTCAGTATTTGATTTCAGCAGAGTATGGATACAAAAGGTTTTGCACAAAATGCACTCTCACTAAAAATGGTGTTCTCTTCTGTACTGTGTGAGCTCACTATTATGTGTCTGAACATAAGGCTGTATATATAGCCACAATGCCCAGCAACCCACGAAAGATGTTACTGGCCACGAAAGAATGCAATCCCACGAAGTATATGGCATTCTTCGTGAGTTCCATTATCTGCGAAAACCTTCTTGCATGCATGTGGAGCACTAGTTCTTCGTGGACTTTATACATGGACGAATAATATCTTTCATGAATAAGAATTATTCGTGCAATTGATTCTTCGTGACATGTTCCAATGAAACAACTAGACTTTCGTCACTTCTATTATGGATGCACAAAATGCTTCTTTATGGATATGGTCCATGTTCAAACGAATAATCATGTTCACATGCAAGATTCTTCGAGACCTTCATATTTCGTGTAACATTCAGACTGCACACTTGCATCAATTTTACAACACGTACAAAGGAAACGTCTTTTCGAGTCAAGATAGGAGGATATCTTGACTTCGGTCTACACTTCGTAACCGAACCGAACCAAAACGAGCCACATCCACACAAATATGCATCAACAACCCCCCCCCCCCCCCTTGGATGTTGCTCGCGATGGTTCGTTCTTCACACTGTCGGATCTTCAGATATCATCACTTGTCACAGTCATGAGGTGCATCAGCAAACCCCCCCCCCCCCCTCCCCCTTTAAATGTTGCTCGTGAGACGTTAATCTTCAAATCTTTAGATCCTTGTGGTGTTGATGAGTGGTCTGCTGCAACTCGATCATCTTGATCTTCTGATTGCATCAATGTCGTGTCTTCACTTTACGGCCTGTCATCTGACACGTTCTCTTTGCCTTTAGGTGACTCGGATGCCACATCTGCACACACAACAGAGCTAAACGCGTAATGAGAACAACCGCTAAGAAAATAATTAATCACCACGGTCACATTCAAGCCATACCCTCCCGGTGCTTCCCCCGATTTTCTTTGGTCGACGGGTCACAATAACGAAACCATCCGCGTTTGCCATTTCTTGTGCCCATTTCTTTAGTTCATCTAGAGAGTTGAAAACCTGTAACATCGATAATAATAACAATATTAATAACAATAAAAATAATAATAATACAAATTTCAATAATAATAATAATAACAATAATAATAATAACAATAATAATAATAACAATAATAATAACAACAATTTTAACAATAATAATAATAATAATAATAACAATTAATCTATCTAACGTAACAAAATAAAATTGATACCTGCTATTTTAAGTACGGATTGTCCGGGATGGGGGTGCCTCACCACCATATCCACCAATCTCCGGATAGTTTTGTTGAACGTAAGGAACGCTCGGGGAAATGAATTGCTGATGACCACCGTCTCCTCCGTATCCATCGGGATAATGTTGTTGCACGTAAGAATATTCACACCCGTATCCATAATTCGGATACCATTGTTGCACCGGATAACTTGGTTCACCAGCATGGTTTGAGTCATCTACAGGGGATGTTTCATCAACAGGGGGATGCGTGTTCAAATCTAGAATCTAGAAACGGTCTGTTTTGTTTTCCATGTACACTAGACACGACCTCCTCTTGCTCGTTAGAATAGACACCTCCAAAAAACGATATCATCATTAGTAAATAATTAATTAAAACAACAAGTAATTAAAACAGTTAAGCTAATAACTGTTACTGGAACGTTTTCGGGCACCCATGAGTCGCTAGAATACTGCCCAAAGACATAGTTGTCGTCCTAGTATGATGACATTTCAGCACCTCACAAGTGATAAAAACACGAATGAAAAGAAGAAAACTTCTTTCGAAAGAAACAGAAGATGCCTCGGGTGGATGAAGAATGCTCTGCATGTCCCTATTTATTTGAAACAGAGACGCCTCGTATAGCCCTAGACGCCCCATATTGCTTTATGTCGCGTGCCAGACACATAATCACACCAGTCCTCAAGACGCCTCGTATAGCCCTAGACGAGGCGTCTTGGTCCCTCGTACAGGCCTAGACGCCCCGTCTAATGTGACTGATTTGACGTGGTACGAGGTTCAGTGGTTGGTAGAAGAAAGTAGCCCTAGACGCCTCGTATAAGCCTATACGAGGCGTCTTAAAGGGTGTGGAAATAGGCAAAAGGGTGTGTGAATATGCACACCCTTTATAAACTTCGCATGGTTTTGCTTATAGAAATGCTTCATGTTGAGATATACTGATTTCCTCATTTTCTTTCAGGAATCGAACTAGTGATCTCCACCTATTCGCCTAGTCTCCCATCATCACCAGGTGCCGTAGAAAATAATGAGGAGGGAAGGAATCGAACTTGGGTCCCTTTGAACACCAAGTCTCTCCCTTACCACTCCACCACCACCACCTCATTGGCTCCTTTCCTTCATCTTCATTTTCGTTTTCCCTCCTTTCAAGCCATAAAACAGCTAAGTCCGCCATTCCATTCATTTGTGTCTCCCAAAACCATCCTTCAATCTGATACCCCTCCAAAGTTGGATTCCCCCCCCCCCCAAATCTAGTGATCGAGTCTTAAATCAAAAGGTATCTACTTCTCTCTCTCACACTGGGTGAAATCAATTGAGAATTGTTAGGTTAGAATGTTGTAATTGTAGGGCTTTTTTTTTTTGTTTGTTAATTTGTTTGTAGGAAGCTAAGGTTAGGGCGTTCTAAAAATTTGAGTTAAGGATGATGATTCATTCTGCAGATTATGTTCGTATATGTTAAAGAATAGACGTATTAGGTTTGTCCTGTTGAACAATGTATGTGTGTTCGGCAATGATTGTAACAATATTCTCTTATCTAGGTTACCAACTGTTGTTAGTTACTTTTATACATGTTAGATGTAAGATTGTTGGCTTTTTAAGAAAATTTTTGGAAGCTTTTCTTATAATAGGTATATAATCTCTTATGATATTCATCGGCATTGTTTTGAGGCTGTGATGATGGGTGTTGCTTTGAGCAGTGGCGGATCCAGGATTTTTTTTTCATTGGAGTCCATTTTTTTGTGTAAGGATTTTTCACTACTAAACATTAAAATTTTTGAGTCGGTCATCGTAGTCGCGTCGGGGAGGAAATAATGTAGAAGCTTTTAGTGGACATGAAACCACCACATTATAATGTGTTAAATAGAATCTAGATTCAATTTATCATTTTAAAGAAGCAAATTAGAGGATCAATGGGTGGTTGTGCTGTTTTAAAACACTAGTTTAATTTTGATGGAAAAAAACAAGACTTAAACTTTTTTTTTTCGAAAGGTAAACTTCATTAACACAAACGCCAACCGAAGCCGGGCCAACGAAAAACAAAACACAACAAAATTACATATGTACAAAGGAACACCACTCCCTCCAATCTATCCCTGCATCTTTAAATCTATTGAAAAACCAAAGAAAACCCAGAGCCTTTATCTCACTAACAATTCCTTCTATTCTTACCGATATATTAGAAAATTTGGCGTTATTCCTGGCACGCCACAAACTCCAACATGCTATCATTATAATACCATGCACCGCTTCCTTCTTCTTGTTCGAAACTCTGAGATTTTTGTGAAAGGAGAAGAGGTCTTTTATCGAAAAGGCATAAATACTTGGAATTTTACACCAAGAACTTATACCCTTCAGAGTTGCACAAAATGCACCGAGAATCTCCAACGGATATATTTCTTCTCTTTAGCCCGTTAGTTGTGGGCACTCTATCCATCTCTAATCTCCACGCATGAATATTGACTTTAGTGGGTAACCATTTGCACCAGTCTAAAACCAAACTGCTAGCCTGCACATCTTCCTCGACCATCAGCTTCTTGACCGCTTTCACTGTGAACATACCATCAGATTCAGAGCTCCGTTTCCAGCTGTCATTATCGGACGAGACCTGCACATTATTAATCGCAGACGTTAACAGCTCGAAGCTGGGCAGCAAGCCTGCGCCGGACACTTCCGAATTCCAGCACCAACTGTATTGAACCTCACTGCCATGAATTGATAACCAATCAGCCACCTTACATTTCTTTTCGGTTTCCAATCTAAAAAGACCAGGAAACAAAGTCTTGAGTGGGTCATTGAAGAGCCAAGAATCAAGCCAGAAAGCTATCTCTTGACCATTGCCCATCGAACCTTTCAAAAAATTCCGCAAAGGACGACCGCCAACTTTAGTGTTAATGAAGTTTTTCGCAATATTATTCCAAACCCCGCTGAGAGATTTTTTATAAGGGATACATTCCCACCCCACCCTACTATAATGAAGCGCATCAATGACTTTCTTTCATAGATTATTCTTTTCCGTCTTATATCTCCATCCCCATTTCGCCCATTTCGCTAAAAGAGACGTGTTAGCGATAAGTAATTTGTTCAAGCCCAAACCTCCACATTTTTTCGAACAAGTAACCTTGTCCCATGAGACCCAATGCATTTCCCTTTCTTCCGATGATCCACCCCACAAGAACCTTTTAATCAAAGATTCAAGATCGTTGATAACCTTCTTTGGCGCTTTGTAAAGAGAGAAATAATACGTTGGCAAGCTTTCCAAGACAGATTTGATTAGAACCACCCTCCCCCCAATAGAGAGAAGATGCGACTTCCAACTAGCGAGACGAGCACGAAAAATCTCGAGGACCGTTTGCCAATTTGAGACCCGATTCATGTTGGCTCCAACTTTAAGACCAAGGTACTTGAAAGGAGGACAGTCCGGTTTTCATCCAACCATGTTGGCCATAACGCCTATATCATCCAATCCCACTCCTAAACCGTAAAGATTTGACTTATCGATGTTGATCTTAAGACCCGAGCATAAGTGGAAGCACAGGAGAATTCTCACTATATTGATCACTTCATTTCTAGACCACTCACCCATCAAATTAGCATCGTCCGCGTATAATAAATGAGCAATACTCGGCCCGTTGTTAGGGGTTGATATACCTTTGATCACCCCCACCTCCTTAGCATTATTTATCATACGAGAAAGAGCCTCCATAACTACCAAAAAAAGAAAAGGAGAAAGGGGGTCCCCTTGCCTCATACCTTTCTCACATTTGAAAGTGAAAGTGGGAGAACCATTAACCAAAACGGAGGAATTGGCCGATTTAAGAATTCCAAATATCCAATTGCACCATTTTTCGTGAAACCCCATTTGAAGAAGGATGCTATTAACGAAATTCCAATTGACATTATCATACGCCTTATCGAAGTCTATTTTAAGGAAAAACGCCTTATCTTTCTTTTTCTTAATCCAAGAAATAAGCTCGTTGACAATTAGCGGACCGTCCAAGATGTATCTTCCTTTAAGAAAAGCGGATTGCGAATCCGATATGACCTCGTCCAAAACCACCTTCAACCGATTAGCCAAGACTTTTGAGATAACCTTACTTATCACACCAACCAAATTAATTGGCCTATAATTTTTTAGAGAAACCGGATCTGAAACTTTAGGAACTAAAGCAATAAAAGAGGCCCCACTCCCTAACGTGATTTCTCCCGAGTTGTGAAACCATTCGAAGATTCTAATGAAGTCCTCCTTGAACAGTTCCCAAAAATGTTTCATGAATCTGAAATTCATCCCATCTGGACCCGGAGCCCTATCGTCACCACATTCAAACAAGACTTGAACTTGAGATCTATTTGTTGGAACACAATGAGATTTACCACTACACCATCTTTGTTTTTAATATTATGGTGTCCAATTAATTTATTTTATGGGATCCTTGAAAAATTTAATATACCGGTTCTACTATTTTCTAAAAAAAAATTGGGATCCGTGGACCCTGACCTGGACAATGTGGGTCCGCCCCTGGCTTTGAGCATTGTGAGACAATGTATGATCTTGAATACTTGAAAGGGTAATATTCTTTTTGTATTGAGTTTTGTCTGCTAGGTGTTGTTCCATGTTCATCGGATGTCAAACGGCTCAAGGATCTTGGTGTTCATGGAGTGATTACTCTCAATGAGCCATATGAGACTTTGGTCCCTACATATTTATACAGAGTAATTTCTTTTTGTCTCTCTCAAGTCTCATCTACTAGTAAGCCTTATCATCACCTCAAAGGAAAGTATGTTGCTCAGCCTTGTATTTACTTAGTCATATTGCAGGTCTCTGCATTGAATCAAACATCGACCATATCCTTAAAATAATTGGTTTTTTGTTAAAGAACAAAAGTAGATTATATGCTTGCATTACTACAAAAATAGCAAAAGTGAAAGAACTTTTGCTACATACAAAAAACAGTTGTAACTTACAGCATTAGGGACTTAAAACCAAATGTTTGCAAAATTAGCAGTTAAAACAAAACCGCTCCTAAATATAATGATCGAATCAAAACTAATAGTTATATAAAAAAAACAGTAAGTTTTATCATATCCTTTTTTGATCCATTAAGGAAATCATCATCATCATCATCATCATCATCATCATCATCATCATCAGTGGCGGATCTTGCCCGTTGAACGTGCCAGGGCCGAAAGACACGGGCACTAAAAAAAGCCTGGGCAAGCCCGGGCCAAACATAGTATATATAAAAAAAATCGATTGAAATGCGGAAAATTAGCACTACGGCCGAAAAACTTGCCCGTGCCGTGGCCCTGCCACAGCTCTATAAAGAACCGCCCCTGATCATCATACTAAGTAAATCTCACCAATAACAAAGCAAAGGTAGGGTCTGAGGAGGGTAAGATGTAGACAGTCTTACCTCTATCTCGTAGGAATAGACAGGCTGCTTCCAGTGAGACCCCCGGCTCGATAGTAGTTTTGCATGTTTGAAATGTTAAAACATCTCAACGTACATCCAAGAAACTTTCTATAATATACATAATTATTAGTGAATGTTCTCTAGCAAATTTATTTCTTGATACGTTCAATACCGTTGTGTATGAAGAAAGAAAGCATGATTGAGGCTAGTGCCCGGTGAGCAAATCGATACTGGAAAATAATCAAAGTGGTAAGTACGAAATACAAAAAGAGATAATAGTATTAATGCAGTATATTAATTACATTTTTGTGTTTACAAAACAAATTACTACAGATTTTGATAATTACTTGTTATTAAGTTCAAATATAAACAAACATACATGAAAATATATAACATTTTATCCGTTTTCGCTTATTAATTAATTGAATATTCATGAAAATATATAAAAGTATTAAGATAATGCTAAAGTAAAAACTTACCTAATACTCATTTTCACATACGTTTGTTCAACATTCGTATAAGCATATATATAAAATTCGAATCTAAATAATCTATCCATTTGGTAAAGCTTTAACCAAAGTGGCCTATTAGCTCAGTTGGTTAGAGCGTCGTGCTAATAACGCGAAGGTCGCAGGTTCGAGACCTGCATGGGCCATTGTAACTGATTTTTTTCACATGCTTAGTTCAAAATATTCATCTTACCCCCTCATGTTTTGGTCAAGTCCAATTTGGTTCTTGATGCTTGTTTGTGCCTTCAGGAGAAGAAGAAGAAGCTTCTGGTAAGATACCATACTTTTGGGAGAATTAACCGTTCAAGGAGTGGCCAGGCCCCAGGATCAGGCTTTGTCTTTAGGAACTAATTTGAACAATGCATTTTTTATGTTATACAAAAAGTTTTGGCATTGGACCGGGAGGGTCAGTCTCAAAACACAGAAAGAACTGCGAGAACTAATAAACACGTGTTCATGACCAAATATTAAAAGTTCACATTTGCTCAGACATGCATTAAACCAGTGGGTTCTTGGTCACTCTTGCTTGTCTTTTGATATGCGATTAATTAAAGATGTGCACTAGAAGTGTTTGCACTTCTTAGCACCCCACTCATCAGGAATTGGGGAGAATCCAAAAGAGGGTGAAACTAGTGAACCTTGATATATGCGGTATGAAAAAATTGTTCTTCTAGATCCAAGGACACGGGAAGGGTTCGTGACAACAGCTCACCAAAGTAACCAAATAACCAATTTACAACCCAAAAAAATAGGTCTTAAAAGTATTGGAATGTATTATCAGACTACGTTTATTAGGCCATGCGTAGTCATAACGCCACTTTGTGGACGTTATGCGACACGTGGCGCGCCACGTGTGCGGGTGGGCGTTATGCATTTAAGCCCGTAGTCATAAAGCCCCCGCCTAATCATTACTCAATTATTAATTTCTAATTTTTTATAATTATTTTCTAAGTTTATAAAATTAAAATTCATTTCATTAAATTAAAAAACATTACACTAAAATAAAAAAATAAAAACATTACACTAAAAAAAAAACGGTTCCACTAAAAAAAAAAGTTGGACTAAAAAAATAAAAAAAAACCTTACACTAATTAACTCAAAACACAAAATCAGCCCAAAGCCCATATAAAAAACAAAACACAAACCAGCCCAAAGCCCATAAATTAAAAACCCTAAAATTCTTCTTTTTCCTTGTCTTCCTTCTTCTTCTTCTTCGATAGATACCTGCAACACAAACACAAACACAAACACAAACACAAAAACAGAGCAAAAAAAAAAAGAAAAAAAAAATCAAACAAACCCACACATCACGCCGCTATAGACATCGCGCCACCCCCTCATTTTCGATTCATAGCGCCCCGCGTATTGGTGTGCCCGGCGTTTTGCCGGCGCCATGCTTGGGCATACCGCCCCACTACGCATTACCTTACTATGAGCCCATGGGCTTAGGTTTCTAGGGTTCCCTGTGATCTCTATATATTGTAACCTAACTATTCAATAATATGTATTTCATCATCTTACATGGTCCACCACAATCCTCTACCACCAGATAAGACTAGTCTGTTGCCACTTCTCCGTGGAGCTGCTCCCTCTTGCTAGACTATGGATCTCTAGCCACTTGTCGGCCCCCGTCGTTACATTGTTATAGGACTACGGTCCACCACAGTCGTGTAGGAGGAAGGCTTGGTTTGATTTTGAACTTCCACCAAACCAAATTCGAAAATTTCGGTTATTGATGTATGTTAACCATTTGGTTTCGACTAATCGGTTTCAGTCAATTGGATTTTGGCATGGGTTCCATGTTAACGGATGTGTTTGCTGCTGAGATCTTTTGAAGGTTTGTTGCTTGTGGCATGCTGTTCCTCCTAGTCGATGAGTTAAGTTGCGAGTGATGTAGTCATTGGCGAAGGATAAAAGGGGCGGGGAGGGGCGCCCGACCCCCCGAACTTTTCGCTTAGTAGCGTTATATAGGTATTTTTCGTATAGAAATTTTTTGGCATATACGTTTTCGACCCCCCGGTTCTATAGAAATTTTTTGGTATATACGTTTTCAACCCCCCGATCATTCGGGTCAAGCTTCGCCACTGGATGTAGTGATTGGTGTTTTCAATTAGTGGTTTTAACCATGGTTTTTTGGTTACAGGTAGTGTCCGTGATGCGACTTCAGGAAGGTCAGCTTCGTGATTTAGCAGCTTCGCAACCAGTGAATTCTAATGCCTCTCTCTTTACATTTTGGGCTAACATGCATGCGTTATGAGTTTTATAAACAATCAAGTCTTTACGAGACTGCATCTGTTAATGTATATGTTAAGTCATTTTTATAAGGGTCTCGTGTAAATATTCGGGGTTTGAGTCGCAGAATGTGAAGGGTTTTATTGGTCAGTCAGTCATGGGTCATATATATCACCTAGATATGACGAGTGTCGTCAGTTGGGTAACACTGAGTGATGGAATCTTAGTATTGAAGTCATGTAGTTGTGATATGTCTAGACATTGATGACTTATCTGTTAGGCATAGTATCATGCATCTAGAGGATAACTCAAGTGAGTCATGAGTGGAAGTCGTGTATGTTAGTACCTTGTCATGTACGTTTGTGTGTTTGAGACTAAGGGGGGAGGGGGTGGTCACTAGTGATAGATTTCTATCACTCCCAATATCCAATCAAATCATGTCATCACCCAATATTCTATCACTAGTGATAGAAATGTAGTGGGGGTGGTCATCACTAGTGATGGATTTCAATGTACAAGCATTAATACACAATGTGCAACTCATACACATTCATTCCTCAATATTCAACGCGTTATATATATAACGAGTTATTCCTATCACTCGTTATAAAAGTGGAGGCGGCGGTGTTAGTGATACTATCACTCGTTATGGGGAGTCCATAACAGACCACCCCCTCCCCCCTAAGGGGGGTAGGGGTGGTCATCACTCACCACCCACTCATCACTCACAACATCCAATCAAGTTCCGCCACGTCATCGAGCTTTATTCCATCACTCACAACCTTTTTTAGTGGAAATGGTCATCACTCACCACCACACCCAACAATTTCCCCCATAACCAACAATTTCCCTCACCACTCAATACCCCATAACACGTTATAAATATCACGCGTTCTTATTTTAACGAGTGATAATTATAGGTGGCGGTGGTGTTATTCTTGGTACCACTCGTGAACAAATTTCATCACGGGGAAAAGTGTTCCCACCCCGCCTGCCCTAAGTAGGTTCCATTAGATAACGCGACAGGGTGAGTAGTTGTTTAGTCGGATTTAGGGGGTGCTCCACAAAATCAGGATGTAAATGGGTTCCTAGGCTTTTGTGCGTCTAGATAATTGTGTGCGTGAGTGGTATTCCTTGTCTAGGGCATGGACAAATCTTAATCAAAAGCATTAGTCGTGTCGAGGTGACGGTGTGCCTCGGGTGGCTGAGCACAGTTTGAGTGGTCGAGCACAGTTTGAGTGGTCGAGCACTCAACTCTGAAGACGACTGCTGCGTCGAGGTGGCATTGCATCTAAGTAGGTAAACAATTATTCTGTCGAGGCGACAATGAGTTTACATCTGCAGTCGATGTCTTTTGACGGAGAAGGTACGTTGGTCACGGTGACCTTATGATGTGGTTGAATTGTGTGTTAAGTTCCAACCTTATGTGACATATTTAATTTGCATTCAAATGGACTAACTGGTGGGATTGTTGTGTATTTATACGTGTTATAGTGTCTTAAATGGTGTTATGTGTAAGTTTTAGCTATGCAGCAGGTGCATCAGTTAAGGGGTCATATGGAATTCTTAGGGGCGAGCCCTAAGTTAGAGAACGAGTCAATCTTGGTATATTTTACTGATTTGGTCGGTTTGGGTGACAAACTTGGGTGTCAAATCGTGTGTTAGTGATTTGGTTTGGTATGGCATATTTTTGTAACACCTCGAAAATTCACGTCCTATAGTGTGTTGACACGTGGCATAGGTTTTGAACGTGTGAAAGAATGTTCTAGAAGGACTAAAGTTGACAAATATGGAAAGTATGTGAATATAAGGGTACAAAATGTCAACAATGGGTAATTATACTTTACAATAACCCTACATGATGCTCATACCTTCAAACGAATAAATCATAGATCATACGAAGCTAAATATGAAAGAAAGTGAGAGATTACAAACTACAAGGGTTAAATGTGTCAACATGTTTAAAGTATACCTCTAAGTGACCTTTTAGCAAACCCGAAGCTTGGTAACGGTTAATTATGCTCACTATAATGCACGATGTAAATTTCATAAAGTTTCGTTATCGTATGAGAATGTTATGATCAAATTCGTATATAAGGGGTTAAAGCGTCAACGTTGAAAATTATGACTTTTCGGGTAGTAGCAAAGTGGCCAAGGACTTAACAAAGTGGGTATATATCTTAAAGCCCTTATAAGTCAAATTGGAGGGTTCAAAATGCAAGAAATAAAGTCGAAACAAAGTTTTTATGGACCAAGGACCTAAACATAAAAAACTAAAAATAGATTTGAGTCAGAAAGGGCGTCGCGCGACGCGAGGGTCTCCTAGGGGGTCTACGCGTGACGCGAGGGGCCATCTGATCCGAAAACTTTGGGCTGATGTTGCTAGGTGTCTGCTATGAGCATTATAACCGACTTATAATCGATTTTCCTCATCTTGGACGACCCCTAAATGACTCCTAGGCCCTTAGGGACATCTGTGGATGATCCATGGCCATTGCTAGGCTTGCGTGTCAATGATCTATGAGATTTTGAACACTATATAAAGGCTTCATGTTGCAACCATTGATCACACCTCACTTCTGCATTTCTGGAGCTTCCTGGAGCTTAAGAGCAGACCCTAAGCCTTCCTAATTGTGCATAGGACTTCAGTAAGTATGCTTAACCTTTCTTAGTTAAGTTTTTGCTTAGTTTTAGCTTAAAAGTCAAACCGTCGTAATTACCGTTTGACTTAGAGATTAATCATTGATGGTCCAGTGATTACTCGAATTGAAAGTAGTTATAAGTTGGTAATTATGTGGGCATTAAACCCTTAAAAGGGCACCCTCTGATTCCCACTCTAACTAGGTCAAATGTCGGGTCAAACTTGCTATTAAAAAGTCAACAAAATGCTTATTTTCCAATTTATGCATAATTAGCAATGTAGAACCCATACAACCTATTTGATCATTAGTATAACTTGGTAATTAGTGTAAGAATATGTCTAAACATGTTCAACCCGACAAATTTTCAGTAGAGACCCGGTTCAGAACCGAAAGTCGCATAATTTGACTTTTGCTTTGACTTTCAGTTCTGACCCGTTTTGGTATGTTTTAGAAATTCCTTAGAGCTTTAATTGGACTAGGTTACATGCTAGTATAACCCTCTGTGATTATACACCTTGGTTCAATAGTTAACCAATTAATATGCATGATTCCGTTAATTGCTCATATGTTGACCATTATGCCCTTTTCACCATAAAACGTGATTTTTGAAAATGTAAAAGAGTAGAAACCTTAGTTACTGATTTATAAACTTGTAACCAAAATTTGACATTAGTTTGAGGTGTAGATTGAGAGTTATGCTCGTTAGCGTAATTAGAAAGCTTTTTAGCGATTAAACGGCATAATTAGCATATAGCCTATTTAAACCCACTTTTTGATATCAAACTTTTTACCCACTGATGTAATGTATTATTTTGGGATTTTTGAATATTTTTATTTAATTTTGGCTGAGCATAACTTAGAGTTATAAGCTTGAATCGGTAATTGTCGGTTTTGCCCTTTTGGGCCATAAAATGAGTTTTACATATCTTTTCAACCCCAAACCTTTTGCTACTGATTTTATATGATAAATAAATTATTTTAAACCTTCTGGAATAATAAAAATATCAGCTTTCTATATAGAACCCGGAAACGGCTCCTAATCGCCTTTTTAAGCGTTTTTAACGCATAGCATGTACTAAAACTATTTTAAACATACAAGGGTTGATACCTACTGATATTTTAGGTAAATTATAATATTTTAACAGTAAGCAAAAGTTGTTTAACTCAGACTTCAGTTTTGAGCTTTTCGGCTTATGTAAAATTACCAAAATGCCCCTACGGTGCATAGTTTGGTTATAATTGATAAATTTCACATATACGCAATACCCTATTGTTATAACTTAGTAAATTAAGTATTTTTACTGATTATATCAGACCTGTAACTCTGGTTAATACTTGAACTCTTTTATAACCTTATAAATGACCAAAATGCCCCTACGGGGCATAGTTTGTGTTTAAATTCGTTTCGGGCATAATAAAAGATATCTTACTGATGTCACAACATATTTGAGGCATATTAACTTAGGAAACTTGTATATGGCTCTTATGGTTACCCGTTACGCTTCTTGCGCGTTCGGTTCGGTTTATGTAACTAGTTTGCATAAATTAGCCGAAACGGGTCAAACCTTATCGGTTTTATCTAAAAATCTAGAATGTGTTTAGATTACCCATATAAGACAAGTCTTCAAACTTGTCGGGTCTAAATCACATTCTATTACAGTCTTCGCTTAATCACGCGTTCGAACCGTATCTTTAAAACTAACCGGTCTAAGTTTAGGCTTAATTAAAGACCCGTTAGGATTCTAATAGGTTATTATAAACCTTCGTTCCAGAATAGGAGGACCAGTAAAAGCTACGTGCATTTGCTGTTTGTGAATTATACTTGCAAAGGTAAATACTTTTAACTTATTTTCCCTTATACGGGATTGGGGTACGGTATATAAAATACCGCTTGGTCGGGCATTCGACCTTAATCGTTTGGTGGTTAAGTATTATCGAGATGACCCGTTTAAAATATGTTTTGTTTGGTTAACGCCTTTGGGGGTTAATGACCATGTCCCGGATATCCATGGCATCATTTTACGAAATGGCCACGACCTAAGCGCGGAGTGTAGGCGTACACTCGTCAGTGCATAAATAAATTATGTGGTGTGTCTATTGATCTTTAACCCGGCACGAACCGGGCTACTGAACGCATAAGGAACATGTAATCCTTTTACAAGTTTATATATTTAAATAATTATCCCAAGTTATAAAATGTTTGTGCCATGTGCATCCAAATCAATTTTTAATCATTTTTAAAATGAGTCGGTTGGTTGTATTTACCAGTGTAAACTGACGTATTTTCCCAAAAAGATTAAGTGTGGGTACTACTCGTAATTGGCTGGATTTCTCCTTAGCATCAAAAGAGTCTCGCAAGCTTAAGATGCCTAAAGTCTGTTGAACTACTGTTTCCATTTTATTTAATCCACCTGTGGATAACCTTTCGACTGTTGTGATACTTGATATTACAGTATTATATTTGGTTGAAATACATCTTTCGTTTGCTTCCGCTGTGCATATTAAATATTGTGTTGTTTGACTGTAATGTTGCCAACCACGTCACGATACTCCCCCACCGGGCCCACCGGTGAAACGTGGAAATATCGGGGTGTGACAGGTTGGTATCAGAGCCAACATTGAGTGAATTAAACACTAGCCTTTTGTGTTTAATCTCAATGACACAATTGCACATTCCTAAACTTTCGAGTCTAGACAAAGAACATAGGAATAATCCAAAATGTTTTTGTTTTTATCTTATCTTTGTCCTTTATATTTTGTTGTTATCTTATGTTATATTGACAGGTCTAAATATGCCGCCAAGATTTTTCAGACGAAGAGGACGAGGCAAGGGGCCAATCACCGCCCCCAATGATCACGTAGCCGGGCCTTCGCACAGGCGAGCTCCTTCTACCACCGCAAGTGCCGATCCTCGAGAGAACAGGAGGAACCTCTTTAAGCCTGCTAGACGATCTGTCTCGCACAGTTCAACGCCTCCCTATCATAACTCTTATGGGCCACAGTCAGAAAATGAGCCCGATAACCCACAACCTTCTTACATACCTCTTCAGCGAACCCTATCGCATAATTCCTTTGGTAACCCCACACCTGTCTTTCAGGGCCGGTTTAACCCGACAAACTACATACAAGAACCAGTGGGTTTTAACCCATTGGGGCCAGAGGATCATTTCTCCGGCGATCATGCAGAAGGACATGGACGAAGACACGGATCCTGTCGAGCCTACAACCGGGACCCCCAACCATCCTATCGAGGTCTCTGGTGGTTCGTCTTTTCATGGATCACCCTACCATGGTCCAGACAGTTACCAGGCAATGTTTAACCAGTTCGAGTGGTATTTTACACCCTCGCATCATTCGTCGCCTCGCCAGCAGCAGCAGGATCCCTCTGGGGATTCACGTTTCGTGGCTGTCACGCCACCGCCTCCACCGCCACCAGTTCATCAGGCACCTCCGCAACCGCCGAGGCATAGGAGAACCGGAGCACGTATGTCTGCGCGAGGAGGGGACTTTCATTTTAGCTCTCCTCGTCAATCAAGTGGCAGTTATTATCCGCCACTTCAGGAAGACCCACAAATGGGTGGGCCTTCAAACCCAGTTGCACCGCAGCCACCACCGATGGGTTTTGCTAACCCGATTTCTGCTTACACTGGTTCGATGGCGTATAACCCGTTTGAGCAGCCGACTCACGCCAACTATAATTACGCTGAAGCCGACCCACACTTGGTGGCGGCCAACTATAACGCCCTTCATCCTGAAGGACCGTATGGAGCTCCTTGGGGAGTAGGGTACCCAACTCATGGGTACCAAATACCTGCCAGACCAATAATTCGGCAACAATCGCAACCGCCACGGTTTTCCCCACCCGAGCGGGAAGAAATTCTTCACAGATTGGACCAGGTCGAGCAAGATTTTCACAGAGATCGCAGGGAGCGACAAAGTTTCTTCCAGGGATTGACAAGCTTAATAAAAGGGAAGAGCAAGAAGGACCATTGAATCCTTCAACTGTTGATTGTACTTTCCTTGTTTCGGTTGAGCCCCTGCGTGGGCCTGTCTTATTGTTTTAACCCCTGCGAGGGTATGTTTGCTTGTTAAGCCCCTGCGAGGGCAAGTCTTTGTTTAAACCCCTGCGTGGGCCTATCTTTCTATTAACCCCTACGAGGGTATGTTGTATGTTTATGTCCCTACGTGGACTAGTATTTTAGTTTGACCCCTGCGTGGGTAGCTTGTTCTGTTAAAAAGTCCCGTTTAGGGCGATGTGTAATCTTTTTAATAATTAATGGAATGTTAAGATTTTAAATTTCATTTTTTCCATTATATGCATAAAGAAATTATATGTGAAATAAATGAATCAAAATCATTCCTTTTAAAAATAATCTGCCTATTTAAGTATTAACTAAAGAGTCTTAAAGGTATAACCTAGCCTGCATGCCATTATAAGACCTGGCTAAGATGGTAAAACCTGTTAAAAAGATTCAAATCCCAGTTAACATCTGAAAACATGTTAACGCTCCTGGCAGACGTGATTCGTTAAAATCACACGCGTCATTATTATATAAGGACTCTTCAAAAGATTCCTAACCCGACTTAATGATCTATGAATCATGGGTTTAAATCATCAATTAAGATGATCATATTTTAACCATACATTGGTAATATAGTGCCTACGGGCCATACTCATTTTCATATGAGACAAAAGACAGTAGTAGTCTGCGACCCTGTCTGAAAAAGGTGAAGAACTATGTTCAAACCTTCAAACCTTCATGCCTTGATTCTCTGAAATCATGGCTTATAATTTAAAATGTCCCTGTGACTAGGCCTTTTGTGCTACTAATAAAACTGTTATTGTTTTATAATTAGGTTAGGTTATAATAAAAGTCCAAAATAAATGTGAGTAACAAATTAACCAAATATGGTCTATGTTTGGCGTGGTTAATGAATTGCCATAAAAGACAATTCCTTAATAAACTCCCAAATAAACTATTGTCAATATCTTATGTAACAGTTCAAGATAAATGGCTAACTCGGACGAGATTAACAGTCATCCTCTGGAGAATAATGACAATGCTAGGATTAATATAACCAGAGGAGAGCTTCGTACACTGATTGATACAGTTGTGTCTAAAGCTATAGAGGAGCAATTTAAGGAGTATAGTGGGACTCATAGTAAAGCCTCATCTGTACCCCGCTCTAAGTATGCCCCTAAAACTCAATCTGAGGCTCACAGCAAGCCACCACCCCCTAAGAAGGAAGGACCCAAGAAAGTTGATGACGATCGTCAGTCCTCGAATCAGCAAAGTGTTCCATCTCTGAAGATCGTACCGAAACAAGGGACCCAAGACAAGGGTTGCTCCTACAAATATTTTGTTTCATGCAAACCCAGGGATTTCACTGGGGAGAAAGGAGCTGTAGATTGTATGACGTGGTTGGACGAGATGGACACAGTTGTTGATATCAGCGGATGCGCTGAGAGGGATGTGGTCAAGTTTGTGTCTCAATCATTTAAAGGTGAGGCCTTAGCCTGGTGGAGATCGTTGATTCAAGCCACAGGGAAAATCCCATTGTACAATATGACTTGGGATCAGTTTGTGTCGTTGATCAGGGAGAACTACTGTCCTCATCATGAGGTAGAAAAGATTGAGTCTGATTTTCTGTCATTGGTGATGACAAATCTGGATTGTCAAGCTTACCTTACGAGCTTTAATACCATGTCAAGATTGGTTCCGTATCTGGTGACCCCGGAACCCAAAAGAATAGCTCGTTTCATTGGGGGTTTAGCCCCAGAAATAAAGGCAAGCGTGAAGGCCTCTCGGCCAACTACTTTCAGATCAGTGGCTGATATATCTTTGTCCCTCACACTGGATGCGGTCAGACAAAGATCGCTGAGGAACAAGGATGCCGAGAAAAGGAAACGTGAAGATGACAATTCACGTAGGTCAAACAAGAAGCACCGAGGGAGCAATGACCACAAGAAAGGGTCTGAATCAAAGAAGGATGGGCATCAATTTGGTGCTAAGCCCAAGTGTAAGATCTGCAAGAGACAGCACTTCGGGAAGTGCAGGTATGAATCGAACTCGCAGACTCAGTCGAGAACTTTTTCATGTGGGATATGCAAGTCCAAGAAGCACAAGACCTTGGATTGCAAAAAGTTGAAGGACGCAACGTGCTACAGTTGCAACGAAAAAGGGAATATCAAGTCCAACTGCCCAAAACTTGCAAAGAAGACTGAGGATGGGAAGAAGACCAATGCTAGGGTCTTCAGGATGGATGCAAAGGAAGCCGTCCAAGACGACAATGTGATTACAGGTACCTTCCTTATAAACGATGTCTATGCAAGAGTACTTTTTGATTCAGGCGCTGATAAATCATTTGTAGATAATAAATTTTGCAAATTGCTGAAGTTACCTGTTAAAACCTTAAGTGTGAAATATGAGGTGGAGTTAGCAGATGGCACCATAGAAACCGCCTCAACCATATTAGATGGATGTTTCATATCCATTAAGAACCACTCTTTTCCTTTGTCCCTACTTCCTTTGAAGTTAGCCGGTTTCGACATCGTGTTAGGCATGGACTGGTTATCTCATAACCAGGCCCAGATTGTCTGCAATAAGAAGCAAGTGGTGATCAAGACTCCATCTGGCGAATCACTTACCATTCAGGGAGATACCCGGTTTGGACTGCCTGAGCAAGTGGCTATGCTCAAGGCCTCTAAGTGTTTAAAGAAGGGTTGTGTCATCTACATGGCACAAGTGACTATTGATGAGCCGAAACCCAAGATTGAGGATATCCCCGTCATTTCTGAATAACCTGAAGTGTTTCCTGAAGAACTACCTGGCTTACCACCAGATAGGCAAGTAGAATTCAGAATTGACATCATCCCTGGAGCAGCACCTGTTGCCAGAGCGCCTTATAGGTTGGCACCAACAGAGATGAAGGAGTTGAGGACGCAGTTAGATGATTTGCTAGCTAAAGGTCATTCTTGTTCGTCTCCATGGGGAGCGCCAATCTTGTTTGTCAAGAAGAAGGATGGATCGATGCATCTGTGCATCGATTATCGTGAGCTTAATAAAGTCACTATCAAGAATAGGTATCCTTTGCCCAGGATCGACGATCTGTTCGATCAATTGCAAGGGGCAAGCTACTTCTCAAAAATTGATATGAGGTCAGGCTATCATCAATTGAAGGTTAAAGAGGAAGATGTACACAAGACTGCATTTAGGACTCGTTATGGTCATTACGAGTTCCTAGTGATGCCTTTTGGGCTCACTAATGCACCTTCCGCGTTCATGGATCTCATGAATCGCGTCTGCAAGCCCTACTTGGACAAATTTGTCATCGTCTTCATTGACGACATCCTCATCTACTCGAAGAACCAAGCTGATCATGAGAAACATCTTCGATGTATTCTTTCACTACTTCAGCAGGAGAAGCTCTATGCCAAATTCTCTAAATGTGAATTTTGGCTTCGAGAAGTCCAATTCCTTGGACATGTGGTTAGTGAGCGTGGTATCCAAGTGGATCCCGCTAAGGTTGAAGCTGCCATGAACTGGCAAGAGCCAAAGACGCCTACAGAGATTCGTAGCTTCCTAGGTTTAGCAGGATACTACAGGCGCTTCATTGAAATTTTTTCAAGGATTGCTGCACCCCTAACTTCATTGACTCGTAAGAAGGTAAAGTTCGATTGGGGTCCTAAGCAACAGGAATCCTTCGATATTCTCAAGCAGAAGCTGAGCAATGCACCTGTATTGACATTGCCTGATGGAATAGAAGAGTTTGTGGTATATTGTGATGCGTCACGCACCGGGATGGGATGTGTGCTTATGCAGAAAGGCAAAGTTATTGCCTATGCTTCACGATAGTTGAAAGTGCACGAGAAGAATTACACCACCCATGACTTGGAGTTGGGTGCCGTTGTATTTGCACTAAAACTGTGGAGGCATTATTTGTATGGTATCATGTGTGTGATCTATTCTGATCACAAGAGCCTCCAGCACCTGTTTAACCAGAAAGATTTGAACATGAGGCAGCGCCGATGGATGGAGACGTTGAATGATTACGATTGTGAAATAAGATACCATCCTGGCAAGGCGAATGTAGTCGCCGATGCCTTGAGCAGAAAGGAAAGGGTTAAACCCAACCGAATCAATGCCAAGAGCATTGAGATAAAGAACAGTTTGAACGAAAGGTTGTTAGCTGCACAGAAGGAAGCTGTGTTGGAAGCTAACTATCCTAATGAAAAGCTTGGACTAACCGAAGAACAATTATCTCAGGGCAAGGACGGAATTCTAAGATTGAATGGACGAATATGGGTTCCAATTTATGGAGGACTTCGGGATGTTATCCTCCAGGAAGCCAATAGTTCTAAGTATTCCGTTCATGCTGGAGCTGATAAGATGTACCAGGATCTAAGGGCAAACTATTGGTGGATAGGCTTGAAGAAGTCTGTAGCTACCTATGTAGCTAAATGCTTGACCTGTGTGCAAGTCAAAGCAGAACATCAAAATCCGTCAGGTTTGCTACAACAGCCTGAACTTCCCACCTGGAAGTGGGAAATGGTAACTATGGATTTTATCACCAAGTTACCTAAGACAAGGAAAGGAAATGATACGATATGGGTGATAGTTGATAGACTGACTAAGTCAGCGCATTTCCTACCCATTAAGGAGACCTACAGCTCCGACATGTTAGCCCAATTGTATGTAGACAAGATTGTAGCTTTACATGGCATACCTGTGTCTATTATCTCTGACAGAGATACTAGATACACGTCCCATTTTTGGAAAAGTTTCCAACAATCTTTGGGTACGCGCTTAAATTTCAATACGGCTTACCATCCTCAGACAGACGGTCAGAGTGAGCATACTATCCAAACGTTGGAAGACATGCTTCGTGCATGTGTAATTGATTTAGGTGGTAGTTGGGATAACCACCTGCCATTGATCGAATTCTCCTATAACAATAGCTACCATACGAGCATTAAGGCTGCGCCTTTTGAGGCATTATATGGTAGAAAATGCAGAACGCCTGTTTGTTGGGCAGAAGTAGGGGAAGTTCAATTATCAGGACCTGATTTGGTCTTTGAAACAACGGACAAGATTGTCCAGATTCGCGATCGCCTGAAAGCTGCCAGGGATAGGCAGAAAAGCTACGCAGATCCAAAGCGTAAACCTTTAAAGTTTGAGGTGGGCGATAAAGTTTTGCTTAAAGTATCGCCCTTGAAGGGGGTGATGCGGTTTGGTAAGAAAGGTAAGTTAAGCCCGAGGTATATAGGACCATTCGAGATTATCGAATGTGTTGGGTCAGTGGCTTACAAGTTAAACTTACCTGAAGAGCTCAGTGGTATTCATAACGTATTCCACGTCTGCAATCTGAAGAAATGCCTAGCTGACGAATCGCTAGTCATACCACATATGGATGTGCATATAGATGAGAGCTTGAAATTTGTGGAAAAACGATTGTCGATTGAGGATCGACAGGTTAAGAAGCTTCGAAGGAAGCATGTGCCTATTGTAAAGGTAAAATGGGATGCCCGTAGAGGTCCCGAGTATACGTGGGAGGTGGAGTCCACCATGAAAGAAAAATACCCTTATTTGTTTCAGTAAATCTCGAGGTCGAGATTTCTTTTAAGGGGGTGAAGATGTAACACCTCGAAAATTCACGTCCTATAGTGTGTTGACACGTGTCATAGGTTTTGAACGTGTGAAAGAATGTTCTAGAAGGACTAAAGTTGACAAACATGGAAAGTATGTGAATATAAGGGTACAAAATGTCAACAATGGGTAATTATACTTTACAATAACCCTACATGATGCTCATACCTTCAAACGAATAAGTCATAGATCATACGAAGCTAAATATGAAAGAAAGTGAGAGATTACAAACTACTAGGGTTAAATGTGTCAACATGTTTAAAGTATACCTCTGAGTGACCTTTTAGCAAACCCGAAGCTTTGTAAAGGTTAATTATGCTCACTATAATGCACGATATAAATTTCATAAAGTTTCGTTATCGTATGAGAATGTTATGATAAAATTCGTATATAAGGGGTTAAAGCGTCAACGTTGAAAATTATGACTTTTCGGGTAGTAGCAAAGTGGCCAAGGACTTAACAAAGTGGGTATATGTCATAAAGCCCTTATAAGTCAAAATTGGAGGGTTCAAAATGCAAGAAATAAAGTCGAAACAAAGTTTTTATGGACCAAGGACCTAAACATAAAAAACTAAAAATAGATTTGAGTCAGAAAGGGCGTCGCGCGACGCGAGGGTCCCCTAGGGGGTCTACGCGTGACGCGAGGGGCCATCTGATCCGAAAACTTTGGGCTGATGTTGCTAGGTGTCTGATATGAGCATTATAACCGACTTATAATCGATTTTCCTCATCTTGGACGACCCCTAAATGACTCCTAGGCCCTTAGGGACATCTGTGGATGATCCATGGCCATTGCTAGGCTTGTGTGTCAATGATCTATGAGATTTTGAACACTATATAAAGGCTTCATGTTGCAACCATTGATCACACCTCACTTCTGCATTTCTGGAGCTTCCTGGAGCTTAAGAGCGGACCCTAAGCCTTCCTAATCGTGCATAGGACTTCAGTAAGTATGCTTAACCTTTCTTAGTTAAGTTTTTGCTTAGTTTTAGGTTAAAAGTCAAACCGTCGTAATTACCGTTTGACTTAGTGATTAATCATTGATGGTCCAGTGATTAGTCGAATTGAAAGTAGTTATAAGTTGGTAATTATGTGGCCATTAAACCCTTAAAAGGGCACCCTCTGATTCCCATTCTAACTAGGTCAAATGTCGGGTCAAACTTGCTATTAAAAAGTCAACAAAATGCTTATTTTCCAATTTATCCATAATTAGCAATGTAGAACCCATACAACCTATTTGATCATTAATATAACTTGGTAATTAGTTTAAGAACATGTCTAAACATGTTCAACCCGACAATTTTCAGTAGAGACCCGGTTCGGAACCGAAAGTCGCATAATTTGACTTTTGCTTTGACTTTCAGTTCTGACCCGTTTTGGTATGTTTTAGAAATGCCTTAGAGCTTTAATTGGACTAGGTTACATTCTAGTATAACCCTCTGTGATTATACACCTTGGTTCAATAGTTAACCAATTAATATGCATGATTCCGTTAATTGCTCATATGTTGACCATTATGCCCTTTTCACAATAAAACGTGATTTTTGAAAATGTAAAAGAGTAGAAACCTTAGTAACTGATTTATAAACTTGTAACAAAAATTTGACATCAGTTTGAGGTGTAGATTGAGAGTTATGCTCGTTAGCGTAATTAGAAAGCTTTTTAGCGATTAAACGGCATAATTAGCATATAGCCTATTTAAACCCACTTTTTGATATCAAACTTTTTACCCACTGATGTAATGTATTATTTTGGGATTTTTGAAGATTTTTATTTAATTTTAGGTTGAGCATAACTTAGAGTTATAAGCTTGAATCGGTAATTGTCGGTTTTGCCCTTTTGGGCCATAAAATGAGTTTTACATATCTTTTCGACCCCAAACCTTTTGCTACTGATTTTATATGATAAATAAATTATTTTAAACCTTCTGGAATAATAGATCCCGGAAACGGCTCCTAATCGCCTTTTAAGCGTTTTTAACGCATAGTATGTACTAAAACTATTTTAAACATACAAGGGTTGATACCTACTGATATTTTAGGTAAATTATAATATTTTAACAGTAAGCAAAAGTTTTTTAACTCAGACTTCAGTTTTGAGCTTTTCGGCTTATGTGAAATTACCAAAATGCCCCTACGGTGCATAGTTTGGTTATAATTGATAAATTTCACGTATATGTAATACCCTACTGTTATAACTTAGTAAATTAAGTATTTTTACTGATTATATCAGACCTGTAACTCAGGTTAATACTTGAACTCTTTTATAACCTTATATTTTAAACCTTCTGGAATAATAGTTTGTGTTTAAATTCGTTTCGGGCATAATAAAAGATATATTACTGATGTCACAACATATTTGAGGCATATTAACTTAGGAAACCTGTATATGGCTCTTACGGTTACCCGTTACGCTTCTTGCGCGTTCGGCTCGGTTTATATAACTAGTTTGCATAAATTACCCGAAATGGGTCAAACCTTATCGGTTTTATCTCAAAATCCAGAATGTATTTAGATTACCCATATAAGACAAGTCTTCAAACTTGTCGGGTCTAAATCACATTCTATTCCGGTCTTCGCTAAATCATGCGTTCGAACCGTATCTTTAAAACTAACCGGTCTAAGTTTAGGCTTAATTAAAGACCCGTTAGGATTCTAATAGTTTATTATAAACCTTCGTTCCAGAATAGGAGGACCAGTAAAAGCTACGTGCATTTTCTGTTTGTGAATTATACTTGCAAAGGTAAATACTTTTAACTTATTTTCCCTTATACGGGCTTGGGGTACGGTATATAAAATACCGCTTGGTCGGGCATTCGACCTTAATCATTTGGTGGTTAAGTATTATCGAGATGACCCGTTTAAAATATGTTTTGTTTGCTTGACGCCTTTGGGGGGTTAATGACCATGTCTCGGATATCCATGGCATCATTTTACGAAATGGCCACGACCTAAGCACGGAGTGTAGGTGTAACACCTCGAAAATTCACGTCCTATAATGTGTTGACACGTGTCATAAGTTTGAACGTGTGAAAGAATGTTATAGAAGGATTAAAGTTGACAATCATGGAAATTATGTTAATATACGAGTTCTAAATTTCAACAGTGAATAAATATATTGTACATTAACCTTACATGATGCTCATACCTTCAAACGAATAAATCATGGATCATACGAAGCTAAATATGAAAGAAAGTGGGAGATTACGAACTACAGGGGTTAAATGTGTCAACATGTTTAAGTTATACCTCTGAGTGACCTTTTGACAAACCCGAAGCTTTGTAACGGTTAATTATGCTCACTAGAATGCACGATATAAATTTCATAAAGTTTCGTTATCGTATGAGAAAGTTATGATCAAATTCGTATGCGAGGGGTTACAAGCGTCAACGATGAAGTTTAGGACTTTTCGGGTGACAATAAAGTTAACCGAGGACTAAACAAAGTGGGTATATGTCTTAAAGCCCTTATAAGTCAATTTGGAGGGTTCAAAGTGCAAGAAATAAAGTCGTAGCAAAGTTCCCAAGAGCCAAGGACCAAAACATAAAAATCTAAAATTTGATTTGGTGCAGGGGGCGTTGCGCGACGCGCGGGCCCAAGGGGGGTTCTACGCGTGACGCCTAGGGTCATCTGATCCGAAAACTTTGCTAGATGTCTGCCAATTCCATTCTAACCGACTTATAATCGATTTTCCTCATTTTGGACGACCCCTAAACACCTAGGCCCTTAGGGACATGTGTTGATGATCCATGGCCATTGCTAGCACTTGTTGTCAACAATCTATGAGGTTATGAACACTATATAAAGGGCCAAAGTTGCAACCATTTCTTCACACCTTCCTTCAGCATTTCGGATCATTTCTGGAGCTCCAAAGCAGGCTCAAGTGATCAATAATCATGCATAGGACTTCAGTAAGTATGCTTAACCTTTCTTAGTTAAGTTTTGCTTAGTTTTAGCTTAAAAGTCAAACCGTCGTAATTAACGGTTGACTTAGCGATTAATCATTGATGGTTCAGTGATTAGTCGAATTGAAAGTAGTTATAAGTTGGTAATTATGTGGGCATTAAACCCTTAAGAGGGCACCCTCTGATTCCCACTTTAACTAGACCATTTGTCGGGTCAAACTTGTTATTAAAAAGTCAACAGAATGCTTAATTTCTAATTTATGCATAATTAGCAATGTAGAACCCATACAACCTGTTTGATCATTAATATAACTTGGTAATTACTGTAAGAACATGTCTAAACATGTTCAACCCGACAATTTTCTGTTTAGACCCGGTTCGAAACCGAAAGTCGCAAAGCTTTGACTTTTGCTTTGACTTCAGTTCTGACCCGTTTTGGTATGTTTTAGAAATTCCTTAGAGCTTTAATTGGACTAGGTTACATGCTAGTATAACCCTCCGGGATTATACACCTTGGTTCATTAGTTATCCAATTAATATGCATGATTCCGTTAATTACTCATATGTTGACCATTATGCCATTTTCACCTTAAAACGTGATTTTTGAAAATGTAAAAGAGTAGAAACCTTAGTTACTGAATTATAAACTTGCACCCAAAATTTGACATCAGTTCGAGGTGTAGATTGAGAGTTATGCTCATTAGCGTAATTAGAAAGCTTCTTTAGCGATTAAACGACATAATTAGCGTATAGCCTATTTAAACCCAGTTTTTGATATCAAACTTATTACCCACTGATGTAATATATTATTTTGGGATTTTTGAAGATTTTTAATTAATTTTAGGCTGAGCATAACTTATAGTCATAGGCTTAATCCGGTAATTGTCGGTTTTGCCCTAACGGACTATAAAATGAGTTTTACATATCTATTTGACCCCAAACCTTTTGCTACTGATTAGATATGATAAATAAATTATTTTAAACCTTCTAGAATAATAAAAATATCAGTTTTCCATATAGAACCCGGAAACGGCTTCTAATCGCCTTATTAAGCGTTTTTAGCGCATAGTATGTACTAAAACCATTTTAAACATACAAGGGTTGATACCTACTGATATTTTAGGTAAATTATAATATTTTAACAGTAAGCACAAGTTTTTAAACTCAGACTTCAGTTTTGAGCTGATCGGCTTATGTGAAATTACCAAAATGCCCCTACGGTGCATAGTTTGGTTATAATTGATAAATTTCACATATATGCATTACCATACTGTTATAACTTAGTAAAATAAGTATTTTTGCTGATTATATCAGACCTATAACTCAGGTTAATACTTAAACTCTTTTATAACCTTTTAAATGACCAAACTACCCCTACGGGGCATAGTTTGTGTTTAAATTCGTTTCGGACATAATGAAAGATATCTTACTGATGTCACAACATATTTGAGGCATATTAACTTAGTAAACCTGTATATGGCTCTTACGGTTACCCGTTACGCTTCTTGCGCGTTCGGTTCGGTTTATGTAACTAGTTTGCATAAATTAGCCGAAACGGGTCAAACCTTATCGGTTTTATCTCAAAATCCAGAATGTGTATGAAATACCCATATTAAGCAAGTCTTCAAACTTTCCGGGTCTAAATCACATTCTATTCCGGTCTTCGCTTAATCATGCGTACGAACTGTATCTTTAAAACTAACCGGTCTAAGCTTAAGTTTAACTAAAGACCCGTTAGGATTCTAATAGGTTATTATAAACCTTTGTTCCAGAATAGGAGAAACAGTAAAAGCTACTTGCATTTGCTTATTGTGATTATTACTTTGCTCAGGTAAATACTTTTAACTTATTTTCCCTTATACGGGCTTGGGGTACGGTATATAAAATACCGCTTGGTCGGGCATTAAATCTTCCATCGTATGTGTTAGGGGTCATTTTCTTAACATACGTATCCTGACCAATATCCTGCCTTTGTTTGTTTATTTGTGACCAGGATGCTGGAAGAGGATATTGCTAACATCTTGGGCGATATCCTGAGGTTTATAGAATTAACCACGTGCAGGTTAAAGGCTGAGACTTGCTAACGGTCAAGAGGACTTCTTCTCCTCAAGACTCGGACGAGTTTGTTGAAGGAGAGACGTTGAGCCCGAGAGACCAGGTCCACAACGTTCGATGAAGGAATATTCGGTGGATCCCGGAACTTTAGGATAGTTTGTTATTTTATCTTTACTATAAATAGATGAGGTCGGATCAGTTTAAGACACACAATCTCCACTTACACTCTCGCATACTTTCACTTTCTAGCTCATTGCAAACACCACACTTGTATTCAAATTTCGTTGTAACACTTAGTCGATCCGCACCACATCCTGCACTGTATCCTGATATTTGAAGCAATAGAAGAACAAGGCAGCTGCGATAGTCAGCTCCCGAGGTTTTATGCCGGCGATCTAGATTGATCAAGGGCTTTCCTCGTACATCTCGTGTCATTTACTTTACTTTTGCTCATAGTTTGATCTTAGAAACAGCTCTATATCCTGAGCCGTATACTGAATACTGATTTTCTAAACAACTTAACAAGCACATTTTTAATTTACTTTCTAGCACACTACCTCACTTTACTAATTTGATCACTTAATTGCTTCGGTAATTTTTGACCAAAACAATTTGGCGCCCACCGTGGGGCAAGTGGTGCTCTCTTTACTAAAATTTTTTGTGAAATCGCTAATCGGTTTTTTATTTTCAAAACTTTTTGCCACATTGTCCATAATGGCCTCAAGATCAAACATGAGTTCCTCTACTGTGTCTGCTATGACTTCTGCTACTGCCGGTCCGGTGCTTCCACCACCTCCTCCAAGGATGCCAGCCTCTACACGACCTCAGGATATTATCCATACTCGCAGTGTTCAGAAATCTGCTCCCGTTCTAGCTTCTAATGATGAAATTCTCACTTTATTTGGAAGTGTGCAGGAACAAATGAGGCAGCAACAGGAAACAAACCAAATGCTTTTAAGGGAAATACAACTCCTGAAGTCAGGCTCGAGCAGATCTGCTGAGGACAATGTCACTCCATTACACCCTAGAGCGTTGAACTTCAGTTCAGCTGTGTATACTGAGGATAACAGGGGGAATATCGTGCCCAGCCTTCCTCAGAATCATACTCCTGAAATACCCTCCTCGGTCAGGATGTCAACCATGAGGAGCTCAGGATATACTTCAGGATATGGGCAAAATCCTCCAACGGGTAACGTGTCGAATAATAATAATACTTATGCTACTAACAATAGTGGATCTTTGCAGGATACAGGTGTGACATCAGCACTCACTAGGGAACTTCAAAAGTTGAAGGACATGATATCCAGTGTACCTGGGGTAGTCCAGCCGATCCCGGAAGTGTCCCAAGATAGCCATAAGATATCTCGTTTTGCACATCCTATCTGTGATGCTGAGATCCCAAAGAGATTTCAAACCCCCAACATGAAGCTTTACGACGGAACTACATATCCTGAGGAGCATATTGCTCAGTATAGGGAAAGAATGGAGATTAACCCTATCCCTCCGGAGCTCAAGGAAGCGTGCTTGTGCAAGGGATTTGGTTCTACCTTAACAGGATCAGCCTTAAAATGGCTGTTAAATGTTCCTCCATACTCAATTACTTCGTTTGCTCATTTGGTTAATTTATTTAACAGTCAATTTTCTTGTAGTCGGAGTTTTGAGAAACTAACCAGTGATCTTTACAGGATAACTCAAGGGCCTCAGGAATCCTTGAGGGATTATGTGAACAAATTCAGTCGAGAATCCTTGGATATCCCACATCTTGATGTTGCAACAGCTGTGCAAGCTTTCAAGATGGGATTACAAAAGGATTCTCAGTTTTATCAGGATCTTGTAATGAATCCCTGCAGGAATCTCGACGAAGCTCGTAACAGGGCTTTGAGATATATCCGTCTGGAGGATGACAGGAAGATGCAAGAAAGGATGAACTCATCTAACACTTATGAGTCAACTAACAGGAAGTCAGAATCCTCATTCAAATCATATCGGCCTAAGCCATATGGCAGAAATGATAACAAGAGAGTGAATGTTGTCGAAGATGAGGATCCTGAAGAGTATCCTGAGTTGTCTGAATATTGTTTTTCTGTTAACATTCCCGAATTGATGTATGCCATGCAGGATCTAGGAGACAAGGCTAGGTGGCCTCGAAAGAATCAATAAAAGGCTGACTGGAAAGATAAGTCAAAATGGTGTGCTTTCCACGAAGATTTCGGACATGTAACCGAGGATTGCATTGCTCTAAGGAAAGAAATAAGCTATCTTCTAAGTAAGGGATATCTGAAAGATCTCTTAGGAAGAAAGAAGAATAAGGGTCAGGATACTGAGAAGGATCCTGAGCGAGCAGCATCACCCCCCGCCGATGCCAAGATAATCAACTTCATTTCGGGAGGATCCGACATTTGTGGGACCTCGTATTCGGCAGCAAAAAGACATGCAAGGGAAGCTAAGGCCGAAAGGGGAGACAAACCTGTCAGGATGACTACCCTCACAACTGACAAAGTGATCACTTTTGATGCAGATGACAGGGATACTGTCCAGGATCCTCACCATGATGCTCTGGTAATAACGTTATATGTGGCTAACCATTTTGTACGCAGGATACTGGTTGATAATGGCAGCTCCGTCAACATAATCCAACTAGAGACTCTGAAGAGAATGAATGTGTTTCCAATGGATATTACTTCGAAGTCTACCGTGCTTGTTGGGTTCAGTGGAGAGGCTAGAAATACGGTGGGAGAGATAAAGTTGCCAGTATACGTTGAAGGAGTCAACTCGATACAACGTTTCTGTGTGATGGATTCTCTATCCTGCTATAACATCATACTGGGAAGACCGTGGATTCACGATATGAAGGCCGTGCCATCAACATATCACCAATGCATCAAGATACCTACCCCTTGGGGAGTTGTCAAAGTTGATAGTGATCAGCAGGAGGCGAAAGAATGCTACTCATCCTCGATGAAATCCTCAACCAAACCTAGTGCAGCATAGCAATTAAAGACGCGGGCCCAGGATATCGTGGAGGATCTGGAGCAGGATGTGAAGAAAATTATCCTAGACCAGGATAATCCCGATATTTCGGTGCTCGTGGGAACCAATATCCCTCAGGATATTGAAGAGCAATTAATTAACTTTTTAAAATGCAGGATGTCAACGTTTGCATGGAAGCATGAGGATATGACAGGCATATCCAAAGATATTATCACTCACAAGCTTGGAATTGATAAATCATTCAAGCCTGTGTAACAAAAAAGAAGGAAGTTTGCTCCTGAGCGGAACACGATTATCCAGGAGGAAGTTGAAAGATTATTAAAGTCCAGAATGATCAGAGAGGTTAAGTTCCCAAGGTGGCTAGCAAACGTGGTTGTAGTACAGAAGAAGAATGGGAAATGGAGAGTTTGTGTAGACTACACAGACTTGAACAAAGCTTGTCCTAAAGACCCATTTCCTCTTCCCCACATTGATGCAATGGTAGATGCCACTGCCGGGCATGAAATGCTGACCTTCATGGACGCATCTTCAGGATTTCAACAGATCCAAATGGAGCCTTCTGACCAGGAGGATACTGCCTTCATGACACCAACAGGTATTTATTGTTATACAGCTATGCCTTTTGGTTTGAAAAATGCAGGTGCAACATACCAAAGATTGGTAAACATGATGTTCAAAGACAAACTGGGGGACACCATGGAGGTATATATCGATGATATGGTGGTGAAATCTAAAAAGGCTGAGGATCACCTCCAGGATATCGAGGGAGCATTTGATATCCTGGATCAATACAACATGAAGCTGAATCCTGCTAAATGCCATTTCGGAGTGGGGGCAGGAAAGTTTCTTGTATATATGGTGACAAAAAGGGGGATAGAAGCAAGCCCAGAACAGATCAAAGCTATCCTGGATATAAAATCACCCTCAAATATGAAGGACGTACAAAGATTGACAGGCCGAGTAGCAGCTTTAAACAGGTTTATCTCAAGATCCTCAGAGAAATGCAAAGACTTTTATGATATCCTGAAGAAGAACAAAAAATTCGAATGGGGGGAGAAGCATGAAGCAGCATTGCAGGATTTGAAACGATATCTATCAACCGCACCTCTATTGATGAAGCCTGAGAATGGTAAACCACTATCCCTATACCTTGCTGTATCAGGGAATGCTGTAAGTGCCGTTCTTATAAAAGACCATGAAGGTCAGCAATATCCTGTTTATTATGTTAGTAAAAGTTTATTAGATGCTGAAACTAGGTACTCTCACTTAGAAAAATTGATACTAGCATTAATAATGGCATCAACGAAACTTAGGCATTATTTCGAGACACATAGGATACATGTTAAAACAAATTACCCTGTCAAAAATGTACTTAGGAAACCAGAGATGTCAGGCAGGATGGCCAAGTGGTCAGTAAAGTTAAGTGCTTATGATTTAGTATATGAACCTAGAAATGCCATAAAATCTCAGGCTTTAGCTGACTTTGTGGCTGACTTTAGTAGTGACATTCAGGACGAGGTAGACCTTGAAGTTCAACAGTTAGGAGAATCCTCAGGATCCTGGACATTATATACTGACGGTGCATCTAATGTAAGAGGAGTAGGATTAGGAATACTACTAAAATCGCCACAGGGGGACATATTACCCCAGGCTATTAGGTGTGAATTTCCTGCTACTAATAATGAAGCAGAGTACGAGGCTTTAATTGCAGGATTAGAGTTGGCTAAGAGCATGAGTATCAAAAATTTGCAAGTATATGTTGACTCTTTGTTAATTACTAACCATTTTAATGGATCCTATGCAGTTAAGGGTGAGAAATTAATCGAATATCTCGATATTCTCAAAAAATTAGCAGGATATTTCGATGTTTTTATACTTGAACAGGTACCAAGGGAGGATAATGCTGAAGCGGATGCCTTAGCAAATTTGGGATCATCGATCAGGATACCTGAAGGGACGCAAATACCAATACTACATGTCTTATATCCTGCAACGAATCCATAGGATAAAGAAGTAGCTGGTATTCAGGATCCTGGAGCAGAACATCCTGAAGAGGATCCTAAATCCTGGATGGCTCCAATCATGAGATATCTCAAAGAAGAACACATCCCTGAAAATGAGAATCCTAAGGCATTTAGGATGAAGGTATCACGATTCACTATTATAAATAATATTTTATACAAGAAATCTCTTGCAGGACCGTATTTGAGATGCTTGGAGGATTCTGAAGCCAAAGAAGTACTTCAGGATATACATGAAGGGGATTCTGGTAACCATGCTGGGGGCAGGTCGTTATTCTCAAAAGTGTTAAGGACAGGATATTATTGGCCAACAATGAGAAAAGATGCTGCAGAGTATGTTCGAAGATGTGACGCATGTCAAAGACATAGTAACATACTGCATCCGCCGGCTGAACCATTATATCCTATTGTTTCCCCTTGGCCATTTATGAAGTGGGGTATGGATATAGTGGGAAAGCTACCAAAAGCTCCGGGAGGAAAAGTCTTTATGCTGGCAATGACGGATTATTTCTCTAAGTGGGTTGAAGCAGAAGCGTTTGTTCAAGTTAGAGACCAAGAACTAGTATCCTTCATCAAGAGGAATATCCTGACCAGATTCGGAGTACCAGCCAAGATAATCTGTGACAATGGTTCTCAGTTTATAAGTAAGAGGACTACTGACTTTTGCAAGAGTTGGGGAATCAAAATGATTACATCTACTCCGGTACATCCTCAAGCAAATGGACAAGCAGAATCCTCAAACAAGATAATTGTCAATAACTTAAAGAAAAGGCTTGGAGCCAAAAAAGGAAGATGGGCAGAAGAATTACCCTTTGTTTTATGGGCTGATAGGACAACGGTAAAGAATGCAACAGGCCAAACCCCATTTTCGTTGGTGTTTGGAGCAGAAGTAATGATTCCAACGGAAATGACAATACCTACTGCAAGATCTACCTTAAGTGATCCTGAGCAGAATCCTGAAGCCTTGAGTCAGGATTTAGACACTATAGATGAAAAGAGAAATGCGGCAAGATTAAGGATGGCAGCATATCAACAGAGAATATCCAGAGCATATAACAAGAATATTAGAACCAAAAGATTTAAGGTTGGAGATTGGGTATTAAGAAAGGCTTTTCAGAATACTACTAATCCTGCCGTTGGCAAGTTAGCTCCAAAATAGGAAGGAACATATGAAGTTGAATCAGAAGCAGGAAAAGGAGCATACAGACTTAAGAATATGGAGGGGGATATGCTACCGAGGTCTTGGAATGCTATACACCTTAAGCTCTATTTCAAGTGAGTTTAGAATTTAATTTCTAGCTCAGAATGGTATGGATTCTATCTTTTTTAAATATGTTTGGTTTAATTTGTTATTTGCAACCCAATACTGACTTAAGCATCGGAGGGGTGTTAGCCAAGCTAACACCCACCTTAGTTTACAATTGTTTTGCAAGATATGTTTCAGGATATAGCTCCAGGATATCTACTCAGGATAACTCAGAAGATTAGAGGATTGGCCCCCTCTCTCACGTTTAAGGGATACTGATCCCTTCACAGGTTTAAAGGTATTCACCTTTCTTCCGAATTGGGTTTAAACACCCCGCCTGGAGCGCAAGTTATTCAGGGATAGTTCAAGGTGGCGGGACCAGTCCATGTAAAAGTGGCTGACAATTTCGTTACTGTTGGCTATATCCTGAATCCTAAAGGTATATGAGGATTGATCACCCTCTCTCACGAAAGGGTATTTTCATACTCTCTAAGGTTTGAAGGTTTTCACCTTTCTAAGTCTTGGAGTTTATACACTCCCGCCTGTAGCGCATGAAAATTTGGGATTTTCCCCAGGATACAAGGGATTTATCTCCAGTACATCCTTGGGTTTTGCCCTGGGGATGTAAAAAATTGCCTATGGAAACTGACATTCAGAAGATTTCTAAAGTATTTGAAGACATTGCACACAGGGGATATTCCCACCAAGGTGGTGGTGTAAAGCTGAAAGAATGAGGTTTGGAACTAATGCACTAAGTACCTTGCATAGGGGACATTTTCATTGGAAGAGTTGCAAAGGGATTGAAGTTTGGTAATAGGTTTATACCCTATTTCTGGTATGATCTTTCCTTTGTAAACATTGTCTAAGTTTTTAGTGACATTATATTTTATAAAAGGATAAATATCCTGATATATTCTCAAAGTCTTTTTCAGAATATTTGATTAGGGTGTTTGAAACTAGTGTTGGTTTGGAACTTTGATCATTTAAATATTATCGAAACTTGGCTTTGAAAAGATAGACTGTTTTTCACACTCTAAAGAAATTTTTACAAAGTTGAAGGAACGTTTGGAAGTTCTATCTACTAAAAGGCTTTTGCAGTATATCGCTGAGCATACTGATCAGGATATTTTATAAGATAACAATACAAAATCTTTACAAAGCAAAGAGTCACACTAAGTAATGCAAGGTAACAGAAAATAAGTCAAAAGATAGTTATATTATTAACAAGTCAAGAGTTGTGCTTTTGGTTTCACCTAAAACCAAGGCCCATCCGCCAAAAGCACGATCAGTTTTTACCATATTTGTGTAACGGTTGCAGGGTATATCTCAAAACAGGACCTGTCCACCTACAACCGTTATCACATTCAAAACAAGTTATACTAATTGATGACCAAGGGCTTCGTCCTAAAACCTAGGACCCATCCACCTTTGGTCATCACATTGTTTCAGTGCAGGAAATGTAAATTGTTCAAAGACAGGAAAAGTAAATTGTTTATGCAACCACAACCATGAAATTAAAAAGTGGGCTCCGGCCTTGGCACGTATATCCATCATCACCCACTCCGCTGCCTAAGGGGCAGCACCCTCTTGAACAGCAACCTCTTTCCCGGCATCCATACCAGCATCATCCTCGGGATTCTTCTCAGTATCCGCAGCAGCATCCTTTTCACCAGCATTCTTTCCAGCATTTGCCTCAGCATTCTCAGAAGCATCCTTTGAAGCGCTAACATCCATTGCTTTGGCAGACTCTTCCGCAGCAGATTTGACAGGAGGCTCCACAGGATTTCCCCCGAGATCTCTTAACTTCGCTTCCCAGACCTTGATGTTCCAAGAAGGGCATTGCAAACCCAAAGCCATTGCCTCATAAGCCATTTTCAGCCTGGCCTGGAGAAGGGAGATCACGACGGAATTCTTGAGGCTTTCTCGGTATGAAGCCATGGCCTGTTCGTGTTGGAGTTGGGCTGCGTCAGACTTGGCTTGAGCCTCTTGGGTAATCTTTTGGATGGCAGCTTGGTGATCCTGAGTCATAGCCTTATACTTAGCTTCATAGTTTTCCGATTTAGCGGTGGCAATTGCTGCTTGGTCTGCAATGGTGGCCTTGGCCTTTTTCAGCTAGCTTTCAAGCATGACATTGGAGCCACATGCGTCCTCGTAAAGGAAGACCAGGCGTTCAAGGCCCTGCAAGGTGATACCACAGGCATTGTTCTAAATAAACATTTCTATTAAGTATATGATGCAGGATACAGATCAGGATACCAACCTGGTTAAGGAAGCCGGTCATAAATGTGCTGGATTCTGTGAACCCGTGGTTCTCGAATGGGAATACAAGTGGTGGAGCAGAGGGTTCGACTTCCTTTCTTTTCCGGGAGCTGGAGGCCCGGGTCCGGGATGCAGGGGGAGCTTTGGGAGCAGCGGAGGTCTTCGAACTAGTGAGTTTTGGGGTAACGGATGATTTCGGATTAGATTCTTGCTGGGCAGGCTCAAGGCTGGAATAACTATCCAGTTCATCGAGTTGGAAGCCTTCGAGGTTAATAACTGGCACTGCACAAGGGAAGATGTTTTGAACTTGTTATGTTACTGTACAATAAAATAATAATCAATTCCTGAAATTATACTTACCAGACATGTTGGAACTTGATCTTTGACTTGAGCTTGTGAGTAACAGGTTAAAGGTTCTTTCACCCTCTGGAAGCTTGTAGATCTCTTATATCCTCCCTTCCGATTCAGCACTAGGAGGGGCTAGTTCTTTAAAGTTTGTTGCAAGAAAAGAAACAAAAATATCAGGATGATGGTTCAGGATAAAGGTTTGGGATATGAGTGGGGATACTCCTAAAACCCTAAGTACTACCAGAAGTCAACCATCTTTTAGGGAGGTCAAAACCCTTATCGATGGAGTCTCTTTTCACAAAGAAAGACTTTCTGGTCCATTTATTCTCATTCTTGGTAGCCTTGAGAATGAGGGGGTTGCTAGAGATGGAAAAGAAGAGAAACCGGCTGGAACCATGTGACCTTAGACGGTAGGCCATCGGAAGGTCTTCAATGCATAAATCAGGCATATGGCGAGCCTTAATCTGCTCCAGAGTAATTAACACACGCCAAACCATAGGCATGATTTGGGCAAAACTAAGACCGGTAAGCTCAAAGAAGCGGGATATGAAGGGAGAAAATGGATATTGAAGCCCTAATGAAAAAGGATATGCGAAGAAGCAAACCCATTCGTCGGAGCAAAAATCCGACCGGACCTCTCGGTCGAATGGATGGAAGATTGTCCCAACGGGAAAGGCACCGGAAGATCGTAGGGCTGCGATGTCGGAACTGTCAAAGGAACACACTTCTTTAGAAGGATTCTGAAGCAAGTTTTGTTTGTGGAAGGGAGAAACCGAGTCCGCCACTTGCGATCTGGTACGAGTCGCCATGAAAGAACACAGTCGGAGAAAAGAAGAATTAAAACAAGGAAAATAGAGAGGGTAGAGAGGAAAATACCTGGTGTCCACTTGAAGATAAGGATAACTATGATAAGGAGTCCCTCGGTTAATATAGGATGAATATAGGGGGTAAAGAGTAAATAATGCTTTGGAAGTTGCACCGCTGTCATTTCAAGAGTCTAGTCATATTAATTGCCTTAAGTTATGAGGTGAAACTTTTGAAATATATCTGTTGGATTGGTATCCCAACCGATATATTTGGGGACAATTGTTAGGGGTCATTTTCTTAACATACGTATCCTGACCAATATCCTGCCTTTGTTTGTTTATTTGTGACCAGGATGCTGGAAGAGGATATTGCTAACATCTTGGGCGATATCCTGAGGTTTATAGAATTAACCATGTGCAGGTTAAAGGCTGAAACTTACTAACGGTCAAGAGGACTTCTTCTCCTCAAGACTCGGACGAGTTTGTTGAAGGAGAGACGTTGAGCCCGAGAGACCAGGTCCACAACGTTCGATGAAGGAATATTCGGTGGATCCCGGAACTTTAGGATAGTTTGTTATTTTATCTTTACTATAAATAGATGAGGTCGGATCAATTTAAGACACACAATCTCCACTTACACTCTCGCATACTTTCACTTTCTAGCTCATTGCAAACACCACACTTGTTTTCAAATTTCGTTGTAACACTTAGTCGATCCGCGCCACATCCTGCACTGTATCCTGATATTTGAAGCAATAGAAGAACAAGGCAGCTGCGATTGTCAGCTCCCGAGGTTTTATGCCGGCGATCTCGATTGATCAAGGGCTTTCCTCGTACATCTCGTGTCATTTACTTTACTTTTGCTCATAGTTTGATCTTAGAAACAGCTCTATATCCTGAGCCGTATACTGAATACTGATTTTCTAAACAACTTAACAAGCACATTTTTAATTTACTTTCTAGCACACTACCTCACTTTACTAATTTGATCACTTAATTGCTTCGGTAATTTTTGACCAAAACAGTATGATGGTTAATTGATATTTGATCGGCCCGTTTAAATTGTTTTGTTTGCTTAATGCCTTTGGGGGGTTAATGACCATGTCCTGGATATCCTTGGCATCATTTTACGAAATGGCCACGACCTAAGCGCGGAGTGTAGGCGTACACTCGTCAGTGCATAAATAAGTTATGTGGTGTGTCTATTGATCTTTAACCCGGCACGATCCGGGCTACTGAACGCATAAGGAACATGTAATTCTTTTACGAGATTATATATTTAAATAATTATCCCAAGTTATAAAATGTTTGTGCCATGTGCATCCAAATCAATTTTTAATCATTTTTAAAATGAGTCAGTTGATTGTATTTACCAGTGTAAACTGACGTATTTTCCCAAAAAGATTAAGTGCAGGTACTAATCGTAATTGGCTGGATTTTCTCCTTAGCATCAATAAAGAGTCTCGCAAGCTTAAGATGCCTACCGTCTGTTGAACTACCGTTTCCTATTTAATTTCGATCCGTGTGTGGATAAAATTTCAACTGTTTGTGATACACGATATTACAATATTTTATTCGGTTGAAATATATCATTTCAATTGTTTCCGCTGTGCATTTAAATATTGTGTTGTTTGACTATTATGTTGCCAACCACGTCACTATACTCCCCACCGGTGACACGTGGAAATTTCGGGGTGTGACAGGTTGGTATCAGAGCCAACACTGAGTGAATTAAACACTAGCCTTTTGTGTTTAATCTCAGTTACACAATTGCACATTCCTAAACTTTCGAGTCTAGACAAATAACATAGGACAAATTCTACTTTGTTTGGTTTTGTTTTGTCCTTTATTTTATATATTCTTGTCGTTATCTTATGTTGTATTGACAGGATTAAAAATGCTGCCAAGATTCTTTCGACGAAGAGGACGAGGCAAGGGGCCAATCACCGCCCCCAATGACGACGAGGCCGGACCTTCGCACATGCGAGCTCCTACCACCACTGCGAGTGCTGACCCTAGAGAAAACCGGAGGAACCTTTTTGAACCTGCTAGACGATCTCTATCGCACAGTTCGACGCCTCCCATTCATAACTCTTATGGGCCACATTCGGAAAATGAGCCCAACAACCCTCAACCTTCTTACATACCTCTACAGCGATCCTTATCGCATCATTCTTTTGGTGACCCTACACCTGTTTTTAGGGGCCGGTTTAACCCGGCAAATTACATACAAGAACCAGTGGGTTTTAACCCATTGGGGCCAGAGGATCATTACTCCGGCGATCATGCAGAGGATATGGACGAGGACACCGATCCAGTCGAACCCGCAACCAGAACTCCGAACCATCCCATCGAGGTCTCAGATGGTTCGTCTTTTCATGGATCACCCTACCGTGGTCCGGACAGTTACCAGGCACGATTTAACCAGTTCGAGTGGTGTTTTACACCCTCGCATCATTCGTCGCCTCACCAGCAGTAGCAACAGCAGCAGCAACAGCAGGATCCTTCTGAGGATTCACGATTCGTGGCAGTCACGCCACCGTCTCCACCGCCGCCAGTTCAGCCGGCACCTCCGCAACCGCCGAGGCGTAGGAGAACCGGAGCACGTATGTCTGCACGAGGAGGGGACTTCCATTTTAGCTCTCCTCGACAATCAAGTGGCAGTCATTATCCGCCACTTCAATAAGATCCACAAATGGGTGGACCTTCAAACCCCGTTGCACCGCAACCACCGCCGATGGGTTTTGATAACCCGATTCCTGCCTACACGGGTTCGATGGCGTACAACCCGTTTGAGCAACCGGCTCACACCAACTATGGCTACGCTGAAGCCGACCCATACTTGGTAGCGGCCAATTATAACGCCCTTCATCCTGAAGGACCGTATGGAGCTCCTTGGGGAGTAGGATACCCAACTCATGGGTACCAAATACCTACTAGACCTATAATTCGGACACAATCGCAGCCGCCATGGTTTTCCCCACCAGAGCGTGAAGAAATTCTTCAAAGATTGGACCAGGTCGAGCGAGATTTTCACAGAGATCGCAGGGAGCGACAAAGTTTCTTCCAGGGATTGACAAGCTTAATAAAAGGGAAGAGCAAGAAGGACCATTGAATCCTTCCATCATTTGCTGTAATTTCCTTGTAACAGTTAAGCCCCTGCGTGGGCCTGTCTTGCTGTATTAGCCCCTGTGTGGGTATGTTTGTATGTTTTGACCCCTGCGTGGGTCTATCTTTCTGTTAACCCCTACGAGGGTATGTTGTTTATTTAAGTCCCTGCGTGGACTAGTGTTTCAGTGTGACCCATGCGTGGGTAAGTTTTCTGTTAAAAAGACCCGTTTAGGGCAGTGTGTAATTTGTATGATTATTGGAATGTTAAGTTTATAAATTTCATTTTGCTATTATATGCATAGATATACTACATGAAATAAATAAATCAAAATCATTCCTTTTTAATAAAAATCTGCCTATTAAATATTGAATAAGAATCTTAAGAGTGAAACCTAGCTTGAGTGTCATTAAAAGACTTGGCCAAAATGGTAAGACCTGTTTAAAAGATTCAAATCCCTGTTAACATCTGTAAACATGTTAACGCTCCTGGCAGATGTGATTCGTTAAAATCACACACGTCATTCTTATATAAGGATTCTTTAAAAAGGATTCCTAACCCAACTAAATGATCTCTGAATCATGGGTTTAAATCATCAGTTAAGGTGATCATATTTTGACCATACATTGGTAAAGTAGTGCCTACGGGCCTTGCTCATTTCTACATGAGCCAAAAGACAGTGGTAGATATGACTCCCTGTCCGAAAAAGGTAAAGAACTATGATTCAAACCTTAAAGCCTTAATTCTCTGAAATCATGGCTTATGATTTAAAATGTCCTTGTGACTAGGCCTTTTGTGCCACTAATAGAACTGTTATTGTTTTATAATTAGGATAAAATATAATAGAAATCCTAAATAAATATGATTAATAAATTAACCAAATATGGTCTATGTTTACCATGGTTAATGAATTGCCATAAAAGACAATTCCATAATAAACTCCAAAGTAAACTATTGTCCTTATTTTATGTAACAGTTCAATTAAAATGGTTGACTCGGATGAAATTAATAGTCACCCAATGGAGAATAATGATAACGCCCGAATTAATATAACGGGTGCTGAACTGAAAGCGTTAGTAGACGACGCAGTTACAAAGGCCTTAGAGCGGCAGTACGAAGAAAATAGTAGGACTCGAAGTAGGACCCTATCTACACCGCATTCGAAGCCACATTCCAAGAAGGAAGAACCAAAGAAAGATGATGATCGACTCTCCTCAAACCATCACAGTGCTCCGTCTCAAAAGATCATGCTAAATCAAGGACCCCGTGATAAGGGTTGCTCCTATAAATACTTTGTTTCATGCAAACCCAGGGATTTCACTGGGGAAAAAAGAGCCATTGACTGCATGAGGTGGTTAGATGAGATGGACACAGTAGTGGATATCAGCGGATGCGCTGAGAGGGATATAGTCAAGTCTGTGTCTCAATCTTTCAAGGGTGAGGCCTTAGCCTGGTGGAGATCGCTGATTCAAGCCACTGGGAAGATCCCATTGTACAACATGTCTTGGGAACAATTTGTTGCCCCCATCAGGGAAAACTACTGCCCTCAACATGAGGTTGAGAAGATAGAGTCTGATTTTCTATCATTGGTTATGCAAAACCTTGACTGCCAAGCTTACCTCACGAGCTTCAACACAATGTCCAGGTTGGTTCCGTCTCTGGTGACCCCGGAACCCAAACGAATAGCTCGTTTCATAGGGGGTTTAGCCCCCGAGATAAAGGCAAGCGTGAAGGCCTCTCGGCCAGCTACTTTCAGATCTGTAGCGGATATATCTTTGTCCCTCACGATGGACGCGGTCAGACAAAGATCGCTGAGGAACAAAGATGCTGAGAAAAGAAAACGTGAAGATGATAATTCACGGAGGTCAAACAAGAAGCACCGAGGAAACGGTGACAACAAGAAGGGGTCTGAGTCAAAGAAAGATGGGCATCAGCCTGGTGATAAGCCCAAGTGCAAGATTTGCAAGAAACAGCACTTCGGAAAGTGCAGGCTCGAATCGAACTCGCAGACTCAGTCAAGAACTTTTGCTTGCGGGATATGCAAGTCCAAGGAACACAAGACCTTGGATTGCAAAAAGCTGAAGGATGCAACGTGCTACAGTTGCAATGAGAAAGGGCACATTAAAACCAGCTGCCCTAAATATGCCAAGAAGCCTGAAGAGGCCAAGAAGACCAATGCTAGGGTCTTTAGGATGGATGCGAAGGAGGCTGTGCAAGACGATAACGTGATCACAGGTACCTTTCTCATAAATGATATCTATGCAAGAGTACTTTTTTATTCAGGCGCTGATAAATCATTTGTAGATAATAAGTTTTGCAAATTGCTGAATTTACCTGTTAAAACCCTAAGAGTGAAATATGAGGTGGAGTTAGCAGATGGCACCTTAGAAACCGCCTCAACCATATTAGATGGATGTTTCATATCCATTAAGAACCACTCTTTTCCTTTGTCCCTACTTCCTTTGAAGTTGGCCGGTTTTGACATCGTTTTAGGCATGGACTGGTTATCCCGTAACCAGGCCCAGATTGTCTGCAATAAAAAGCAAGTGGTGATCAAGACTCCGTCTGGTGAGTCACTTACTATACAGGGAGATACCCGGTATGGATTGCCTGAGCAAGTGACTATGCTCAAGGCCTCTAAGTGTTTGAAGAAAGGTTGTGTCATCTACATGGCACAGGTGACTATCGATGAGCCAAAACCTAAGATGGAAGACATCCCCGTCATTTCTGAATACCCTGAAGTTTTTCCGGAAGAACTACCTGGTTTGCCACCAGATAGGCAAGTGGAATTCAGAATTGACATCATCCCTGGAGCAACACCTGTTGCTAGAGCGCCTTACAGGTTGGCACCAACAGAGATGAAGGAATTAAGGACACAACTGGATGAATTGCTAGCTAAAGGTTTCATTAAACCTAGTTCGTCTCCTTGGGGAGCACCAGTCTTGTTTGTCAAGAAGAAGGATGGATCGATGCGTCTGTGCATCGATTACCGTGAGCTTAATAAGGTCACAATAAAGAATAGATATCCTTTGCCCAGGATCGACGATTTGTTCGATCAATTGCAAGGGGAAAGTTATTTCTCGAAGATTAACTTGAGGTCAGGCTACCACCAACTGAAGGTCAGAGATGAAGACGTACACAAAACTGCATTTAGGACTCGTTATGGTCATTACGAGTTCCTAGTGATGCCTTTTGGGCTCACTAATGCACCTGTCGCGTTCATGGATCTCATGAATCGCGTTTGCAAGCCTTACTTAGATAAATTCGTCATCGTTTTCATCGACGACATTCTCATCTACTCGAAGAACCAAGCTGACCATGAGAAACACCTTCGATGTATTCTTAAACTTCTACACCATGAGAAACTCTACGCCAAATTTTCAAAGTGTGAATTTTGGCTTCGAGAAGTCCAATTCCTTGGACATGTGGTTAGTGAGCGTGGTATCCAAGTGGATCCCGCTAAGGTTGAAGCTGTTATGAACTGGCAAGAACCAAAGACGCCTACAGAGATTCGTAGCTTTCTGGGCTTAGCAGGATACTACAGGCGCTTCATTGAAAATTTTTCAAGGATTGCTGCAGCCCTAACTTCATTGACTCGTAAGAAAATAAAGTATGATTGGGGCCCTAAGCAACAAGAATCCTTTGATATCCTGAAGCAAAAGTTGAGCAACGCTCCTGTACTGACATTGCCTGAAGGTACCGAAGAATTCGTAGTTTACGGCGATGCATCACACACTGGAATGGGGTGTGTGCTTATGCAGAAAGGCAAGGTTATTGCCTATGCTTCAAGACTGTTAAAGGTGCATGAAAATAATTACACCACCCATGACTTGGAGTTGGGTGCCGTTGTATTTGCACTAAAACTATGGAGGCGTTATTTATATGGAATCAAGTGTGTGATCTATTCAGGTCACAAGAGCCTCCAGCACCTGTTTAAACAGAAGGATTTAAACATGAGGCATCGCCGTTGGATGGAGACTTTGAATGATTATGATTGTGAAATCAGATACCATCCCGGCAAGGCGAATGTAGCCGTTGATGCCTTGAGTCGAAAGGAAAGGGTGAAACCCATCTGAATCAATGCCAAGAGCATTGAAATAAAGAACAGTTTGAATGAAAGGTTGTTAGCTGCACAGAAGGAAGCTGTGTTGGAAGCTAACTATCCTAATGAAAAGCTTGGGGTAACTGAGGAGCAGTTATCTCTTGACAAGGACGGAATTCTGAGATTGAATGGACGAATATGGGTTCCAATTTATGGAGGACTTCGGGATGTTATCCTCCAGGAAGCCCATAGTTCTAAATATTCCGTTCATCCTGGAGCCGATAAGATGTACCAGGATCTAAGGGCAAACTATTGGTGGATAGGCTTGAAAAAGTCTGTAGCTACCTATGTAGCTAAATGCTTGACGTGTGCGCAAGTCAAAGCAGAACATCAGAAACCGTCAGGTTTGCTACAACAGGCTGAACTTCCCACTTGGAAGTGGGAAGTGGTAACTATAGATTTTATCACCAAGTTACCTAAGACAAGGAAAGGAAATGACACCATTTGGGTGATCGTAGACAGACTGACTAAGTCAGCACATTTCCTACCCATTAAGGAGACTTATAGCTCCGACATGTTAGCCCAATTGTACGTGGATAAGATTGTAGCCTTACATGGCATACCTATGTCTATTATCTCTGACAGAGATACTAGATACACGTCACATTTTTGGAAAAGTTTCCAACAATCTTTGGGCACGCGTTTAAATTTCAGTACGGCTTACCACCCACAGACTGACGGCCAGAGTGAGCGTACTATTCAAACTTTGGAAGACATGCTTCGAGCATGCGTAATTGATTTAGGTGGTAGTTGGGATAACCACCTTCCCTTAATCGAATTCTCCTACAACAATAGCTACCATATCAGCATTAAAGTTGCGCCTTTCGAGGCCTTATACGGTAGAAAGTGTAGAACGCCCGTCTGTTGGGCGGAAGTTGGAGATGTCCAATTATCAGGACCGGAGATAGTCTTTGAAACGACGGACAAGATTGTCCAGATTCATGACCGTCTCAAGGCTACCCGAAATAGGCAGAAGAGTTACGCAGATCCAAAGCGTAAACCTATGAAATTTGAAGTTGGTGACAAAGTGTTACTTAAAGTATCACCCTGGAAGGGAGTGATGCGATTTGGTAAGAAAGGCAAGTTAAGCCCGAGATACATAGGACCTTTCGAGGTGATCGAATGTGTCGGATCAGTTGCCTATAAGTTAAACTTACCTGAAGAGCTCTGTGGTATTCATAACGTATTCCACGTCTGCAATCTGAAGAAATGCCTAGCTGACGAATCGCTAGTCATACCACATACAAATGTGCATATAGATGAGAGCTTGAAATTTGTGGAAAAACCATTGTCGATTGAGGATCGACAGGTTAAGAAGCTTCGAAGGAAGCATGTGCCTATTGTAAAGGTCAAATGGGATGCCCGTAGAGGTCCCGAATACACGTGGGAGGTTGAGTCCACAATGAAAGAAAAGTACCCTTATTTATTTCAGTAAATCTCGAGGTCGAGATTTCTTTTAAGGGGGTGAGGATGTAACACCTCGAAAATTCACGTCCTATAATGTGTTGACACGTGTCATAAGTTTGAACGTGTGAAAGAATGTTATAGAAGGATTAAAGTTGACAATCATGGAAAGTATGTGAATATACGAGTTCTAAATGTCAACAGTGAATAAATATATTGTACATTAACCTTACATGATGCTCATACCTTCAAACGAATAAATCATGGATCAGACGAAGCTAAATATGAAAGAAAGTGGGAGATTACGAACTATAGGGGTTAAATGTGTCAACATGTTTAAGTTATACCTCTGAGTGACCTTTTGACAAACCCGAAGCTTTGTAACGGTTAATTATGCTCACTAGAATGCACGATATAAATTTCATAAAGTTTCGTTATCGTATGAGAAAGTTATGATCAAATTCGTATGCGAGGGGTTACAAGCGTCAACGATGAAGTTTAGGACTTTTCGGGTGACAATAAAGTTAACCGAGGACTAAACAAAGTGGGTATATGTCTTAAAGCCCTTATAAGTCAATTTGGAGGGTTCAAAGTGCAAGAAATAAAGTCGTAGCAAAGTTCCCAAGAGCCAAGGACCAAAACATAAAAATCTAAAATTTGATTTGGTGCAGGGGGCGTCGCGCGACGCGAGGGCCCAAGGGGGGGTCTACGCGTGACGCCTAGGGTCATCTGATCCGAAAACTTTGCTAGATGTCTTCCAATTCCATTCTAACCGACTTATAATTGATTTTCCTCATTTTGGACGACCCCTAAACAACCCCTAGGCCCTTAGGGACATGTGTTGATGATCCATGGCCATTGCTAGCACTTGTTGTCAACAATCTATGAGGTTATGAACACTATATAAAGGGACAAAGTTGCAACCATTTCTTCACACCTTCCTTCAGCATTTCTGATCATTTCTGGAGCTCCAAAGCAGGCTCAAGTGATCACTAATCGTGCATAGGACTTCAGTAAGTATGCTTAACCTTTCTTAGTTAAGTTTTGCTTAGTTTTAGCTTAAACGTCAAACCGTCGTAATTAACGGTTGACTTAGCGATTAATCATTGATGGTTCAGTGATTAGTCGAATTGAAAGTAGTTATAAGTTGGTAATTATGTGGGCATTAAACCCTTAAGAGGGCACCCTCTGATTCCCACTCTAACTAGACCATTTGTCGGGTCAAACTTGTTATTAAAAAGTCAACAGAATGCTTAATTTCTAATTTATGCATAATTAGCAATGTAGAACCCATACAACCTATTTGATCATTAATATAACTTGGTAATTAGTGTAAGAACATGTCTAAACATGTTCAACCCGACAATTTTCTGTTTAGACCCGGTTTGGAACCGAAAGTCGCAAAGCTTTGACTTTTGCTTTGACTTCAGTTCTGACCCATTTTGGTATGTTTTAGAAATTCCTTAGAGCTTTAATTGGACTAGGTTACATGCTAGTATAACCCTCTGGGATTATACACCTTGGTTCATTAGTTATCCAATTAATATGCATGATTCTGTTAATTACTCATATGTTGACCATTATGCCCTTTTCACCTTAAAACGTGATTTTTGAAAATGTAAAAGAGTAGAAACCTTAGTTACTGAATTATAAACTTGCACCCAAAATTTGACATCACTTCGAGGTGTAGATTGAGAGTTATGCTCATTAGCGTAATTAGAAAGCTTCTTTAGCGATTAAACGGCATAATTAGCGTATAGCCTATTTAAACCCGCTTTTTGATATCAAACTTATTACCCACTGATGTAATATATTATTTTTGGATTTTTGAAGATTTTTAATTAATTTTAGGCTGAGCATAACTTATAGTCATAGGCTTAATCCGGTAATTGTCGGTTTTGCCCTTACGGACTATAAAATGAGTTTTACATATCTATTTTACTCCAAACCTTTTTCTACTGATTAGATATGATAAATAAATTATTTTAAACCTTCTGGAATAATAAAAAATCAGTTTTCCATATAGAACCCGGAAACGGCTTCTAATCGCCTTATTAAGCGTTTTTAGCGCATAGTATGTACTAAACCCATTTTAAACATACAAGGGTTGATACCTACTGATATTTTAGGTAAATTATAATATTTTTATAGTAAGCAAAAGTTGTTAAACTCAGACTTCAGTTTTGAGCTTTTCGGCTTATGTGAAATTACCAAAATGCCCCTACGGTGCATAGTTTGGTTATAATTGATAAATTTCACATATATGCATTACCATACTGTTATAACTTAGTAAAATAAGTATTTTTTCTGATTATATCAGACCTGTAACTCAGTTTAATACTTAAACTCTTTTATAACCTTTTAAATGACCAAACTACCCCTACGGGGCATAGTTTGTGTTTAAATTCGTTTCGGGCATAATGAAATATATCTTACTGATGTCACAACATATTTGAGACATATTAACTTAGGAAACCTGTATATGGCTCTTACGGTTACCCGTTACGCTTCTTGCGCGTTCGGTTCGGTTTAAATAACTAGTTTGCATAAATTAGCCGAAACGGGTCAAACCTTATCGGTTGAAATACATCTTTCGTTTGCTTCCGCTGTGCATATTAAATATTGTGTTGTTTGACTATAATGTTGTCAACCACGTCACGATACTCCCCCACCGGGCCCACCGGTGAAACGTGGAAATATCGGGGTGTGACAATTTTTAATTATGGTTTCGGAGTCTTTATAAACCAGAGTTCCTATGTTGTTAATAAAGTGTTTTGGGTCAACTTTATTGTTTTAAACTTAACTATAAGAACTCACTCAACGTAACTGACTTTTGCGTTCATGTTTGATTGGTGCATGGGTAAAGCTTCTCGGGTTTGTCCCAAGGCTTTCATATAAATAATCTTGTTATTGATTTTAAATGGCTTTTAGTGAGTTTACCTCAAATTAACATCGTTTTTATTACAATTTTCGTTGTGTATTTATAAACTAAATCGGTCTTTTAAGTTAAAACGGTGCGATGATGTCTAGCTGTAAGGTGCCAAGTTTGAAACCTTACACAAACTTGATACCATTCAAGAAGAAGCTAAAACTTTGGACCTCTTTAAACGTCCTCCAAAACAATAACTCAACCAATATTTCAATAACCATCATAGAATTTTTTATTTATGCAACTATACAGATACATGTGATTACAAAATCAAGCCTTAAAATATCAATTAATCAATCGTGTCAAGCCTGTTTTCATAAAATCAAGCCTTAAAGATCAATTGATCAATTAATCAATCGCCTCAATTTGGTGATAGAGGTTAATTATTTTAGTGTAAGTGAGATTGATTAGTTAACCAAAGTGTATCATAATATATATCAAACAAGTTAGAAGAGTGCGGGGCTATGTAGCACCGGGACTCCATTTATGTGGCCGTACCCGTCTCGGGTACTTGTCGTGGACGGAAACACCATAGGTACTCGTCGGGGACGTTTCCTAAACGTTTCCAATGTCGGGGACGTATCTGGTAGAAGTATCTAGCCAGTTTCCATTTATTTTTAGGGTTTTTACCCTTTCAAATTCCACAACCGGCCATTAAATAAATAGACCTATCATATTCGGCTTCTCTAATCTCTAAACTCTCAAGTCTCATCATCTCTAATTCTCTATCGATTGCCGATCTCTCACTAGATGAACCGGGATTTGAAAATGATTTGATTATTGATAATTAACTACCTTTGGAAGATGTAGTATTTTTGGAATTTTTTAATGTATTTTTATTTTTTTATATTTTTTATTGCCGTAGGAATTTTGAGTTTTGTCGTTCCTCGTTCACATATCGTCCCTGTACCCCGATCCCGTACCCGTTCCAGTGCTACTTAGGCGTAGGGTATACACTCATTTAAGTTTATTATAACTAACAATTTGAGAACCGCAGTGCCCTTTCAAGGTGAAGCCCCTATGTGGTGTCCATGCGCATGCTGAACTCCCTCTGCATTGTTGTAAAGCTTGTTTCTGGATGATTTGACACAACAAGTTAATAGATGTAAATTTGATCATTTATATTTTGATCATTGTGGAACGTATGATAAATAAAATCATATCCAAGTATAGTTTAAGTCAATAAATGCTTTTTTTTACATGAATCATAATGTCTATTCCGCATATCAGCTGAACAAGTTATTCAAGGCTGCTGGCAAATAAAGTTATATTATGTAACAGATTTGATTTGTTTGGAAATCAAACATATTTTGTAATTTCCATCGTGCAAATCAAAACAAAATCGGATCGATACCCTAGTCTGGAAAACAAGCATCGGGTCGAAAAGTATTTCTGATCATAAAACAAGCTAAGAAAATATTTCGTAAGCGGTTTCTGAATCTTACATGTATTTCTGGGAGCATTCCTGTGTTGAATGCAAACACAAGACTTGCAGAAGCACCAATGGTTGTAAAGATCTTGCTTGTGTGTGTTCCTGGAATGCTATAGTCCCTTGGTGGAGCTTTAATTCCTGTATTTCAATATTTCAATCATAAAAAATAGTTCTAACCGAAGGAAATCGTTAAAGGTCAGGGAATATTCTTAAACTAGAGAGAGGGAAACTGTTGTAACAATATAAACTAGACTCAAGAATGTCGAAACGCCAAGCCATATTCTTAAAGCCGACAGATGAGGGATACAAATTCCAAAGAGGCCACAAGTGAACCCTGCAATTGCAATGAAGTAGGGGAGCTTCATGGCATTGTCATCCCTGAAAGTTATATAAATTGCGTGCAAGATCATACCAACAAGGTTAGCAGATAAAGAACAATTAAAGATGCGGATGGTACCTACCTACCATTGTTGAAGATTGAAGGTAGGTAGGATAGATGGTTTGCTTTGCTCGAACTTAATTAGGATTTTAGGGTTTCAGGAGGTCTGGAGGTCTGGTTATATACAGGGTTAAAGGGCGCCAAAATGAGTGGGAAAGCAATTAACGAAAAAGGGTTAATAAAAAGAAAAATGAAATGACAAAAATGTCCTTGGCAGCTTTAACAGATATGGATGGAGTTAAGTCAGTTTGACCAAAATGGCAACAATGAAACCTTTTTGGATCCAGATGTTAAAAATGAAACCTTTGGACTAAACTGCCAAAATGGCCCAAACCACAAGGACTAAAATAGCAATTTACACTTTTAAAATTACAAACTAAAAAGGAAATACTGAAACTAAAGACGTAATTAGACGGGTGATTATTGATTCAATCAAAGATTCTCCAACTGTAATCCAAGTTACCCCGTTTAAATTTGAGCCTTTTATGTTCTATTTCTCTTTGTTAAGTTGGTTCATGTAAGAGTTCGCTAGTTTTTGGACCCGATCCTCATCAGTCCACCCATAAGCAAACTAAACATGATCAAACTATACCAAGAACCAATGTCTCTTTTTATTGAACTTTTGAAAATTTCTCGGTTCTATTTTGGTCACGTTTGTATCTATCACTAAAATATCAAGGGATTTTTACATATTTCCCCCTCCTAACATGTCTTATTACGTATTTCCCCAAACCATAAAATCAATTACATATTTCCCCTTCCTAACTCATATATATTACATATTTTCCCCTTTTCATTTAAATGACTCTTAATTATGACTATTTTACCCTTAATGAACTATTAAAGGAATATTTACATATTTACCCAGATTATGTAGTATCACCTCAATTCTTCTACTTGTTACTCTTGTTAAACAATACACACAAAACCAAAATACTCATAATAAAAACATAAATTCCGTTCAAAAAAACATAAATTACGTTCATAATAGTCATAGATTCCATTCAAAAAACATTATAAATTCATCTTGTACATAAGAATTGAAGAATCTCTACTAGAAAATGGCATTATGTACATAAGTTTAAACAACAAATTATTAACATTATAAAGTCAACTTGTACATAAGAAATGAAGAATCTCTACTAGAAAATGGGATTCTGACCAATTCAATAACTACTTACACACCAACTACTTGAATCTATTTATCTTCATATTATATCTTTCCAGTCACTTGCACAATCTAGTCATTCAATTCCTTTTACTGCAATTCCTGTCGAATCAAGGGAACCAGCTTCTCCTATTCCAGCGCTGACTGCGAATTCGAGCTTCATGTCCAATGCGCGTATTCCATTTCCGGAGCTACAAGTTGGAATGGAGTGCACAATTCCAACATGGCTAACAATGTCCCCTTTGTTTTTGTTCCTGATAGTCATTGAATTCCATTCACCCATGCCCACAATATTCATTCTAATCTTAATGATCATACTTATGCTATTTCCATTCCACCTGGCTACTACCCGAATTCAGTTCCTACTACCCAAAATCCAACCATTTCACATGTGCAGTATCATTCTACTCCCCATAATCATACTTATGTTAATTCCATTTCGCCTGGCCGCCAGATGTCAATTTTGACCTCCCCAAATTCATCAATTTTTACTCCCACAAGTTCATTAATCCATTTCAGCCACCCCCACAATTTATCTACAGTAAATTTAAATAAAGAAGATGAACAAGCAGATGTGATAGCAGTGATTATACGATTATACGAATGACGAAGACGAACAAGCAGATGTGATGGCAGTGATGTGCGTCGCAATTGTGAATGAAGATGAACAAGTTCGATTAACATACCTGACGAAGGAAGCAACGATGTTCGTCCAGGGGTTGCGTAGGAAGAAGAAACGTCCGTTGGTGTGTAGGGTTTGGGCGTGCTGATTACATGAACATAAATAAGCAGATAATTATTTTGAGGGTAATTGGGTAATTTCTCAAATAAAAGGGAAATATGTAATTGATTTTATGGTTTGGGGAAATACGTAATAAGGTAGGTTAGGAGGGGGAAATATGTAAAAATCCCAAATATCAAAACCAAACCTTTGTAACCGAACTAAAGTTATACTAGACTCTAGAGTCCCATATAGGTATTTTGTAAAGTTTAACCCAAATTGTTCAAATTAGTGATAGGAAAAGGTGAAAGAGAAAATGGTGCATGTGATAATTAATAATCACGGTCTAAAATATGAAAAGCAAGAAACAATCTTGTATTCTCCGGTAAGTAAATCATGGATGGAATCAAGTCTATTACTTTTCTTTACGTTAAAAATATAGATATAAAAAAGCTTTAGAGTGGGATAATTAGTGTAACTTTTAACACATTTAAACATTTTGCAATATTGGGTGTGTTTGGGATTGCTTATTCAAGTTTAAAAGGTATTTTTGTTAAAAGTACTTATTAACTTATAGTTTTTCGAAAATGAGTTTCTAAAAAAAATGTTTGGGTTAGTTTATAACCTTTTAAGGGATATAATGTAAAGTTCATCACAAAAGTCCTTTTTATTTTTGAGAAGTTACTATTTTGAACTTTTCAAAAATCCTTTTTTCAATATAATTTAGAAGTCATTTTAAAAGACTTATACAATTTGTCAAACACTATAAAACAACTTATTAAATTTTATAAGTAAATTAATTAAAAGGAGATCCAAAATAAGACTGCGGGGAGTTGGGGCGTTGGTTGGGCGGGGAAAGCCGTTCAACGCCAGCTGCTCTACTCCGGGTTAGGCTTGGGCATAGCGTTGCCCCTTTAGCTTGGGAATTCAGTCTGGCGTGGGGCGGGAGGCATGGTGATTTGGCTGGTTTTGGTTGGCTACTTTAATTAAAAAAAAATTCACATGGCTGGCCACGCCAAGCTAAGCCACTCCATACCACACCCTCATTTTTTATCATAAGCTTGTGGATCTCATCCTCATACGTGTCGAAGAATGTACCCAACCCAAGCCCCTCCACTCACAACACTCTAAGCTAAGCTAAGTAGCTATCCCATAATCTCGACTTCCGCTTAAAAATAAAAAAAGGGCCGTTACATTAATAAAATTTAAAAATAGAAAGTTCATTCAGAAACCCTAACTACACCCTCCCTCCCTCCCGTTCTAACTTGGTAAAAACATCTTCTTTTTTGTTCATCAAGCTCCTCAATCTCCATGAACAACATGAAACCCTAGCCCTAGATCCTCCCTAAACCACCACCAATGTCACTCTTCGGCGACGACGTCAACTACGATCTCGAGTTCCGATCTACCAAAGACGACGGCTGGTATCACTGCGGCGTCGTTTTACAAGACCGCAACCGTCTTCGCGTAAAGTTCAATCACTTCGATAACATCTCAAACGATGAGGTTTTCTCCGTCACCGATTTCTCAACAAACGACGACGTTTCGAAGTTTCTACAGCGATTCCGTCCGGAATCCGAGCCGAACGGAGATAATCGATGCTCTAGGGTTTCTGAAGGGTTAATGGTTTCTGCTGCGTGCACTGTTGGTAATCATTTGCGTAAATTTGACGCCGTTGTTGAGGCTGTATGTATTTATTTTTTCTTCAATATTACTGTTTTTAACTTTTGTTCTGTTTTGTTGAATGATAAAGTATGTGATTTTTGTTGTTTATTTCTTGTTGTTAGCGTATAAATTGGCTGATTGATGTGATTAGTTAAGAGTTTGTTGAAATTTTTGTTGGAGTGTTGTAAAATTCAGGATTAATTGGTGATTGATCGTAAGTTTAGTTGTTTATGTTTGAACTTTGAAGTATTGTATTCAAATCGATACGTTTGTGTATATAAGTTTGAAAAGTTACATATAAAATTCAAATCTGATTAATCGCTAGCGCCTAGCGATTTTACAACACTAGTTCAAGTAGACCTAACAGCAGCTTGTGGTTTTGTTATTCCTTGCAAATTGTTATAAGTTTTGGTTTGGCAGATTATAATTGGTGTTGTTAATGAAGAAATTAAAAATACTGGTCACAGTGCCTAAATGTATATTACTAATTTAATTTCAGTACATTTTTTGTTCTTCAATTTAGGACAATTTCTCAGTTTTTGTTCTGTTTTAAGTTACTAAATTATATAATTGTTATTATTTACTTTCATTTTATTAGCATAAAGATTGGCGGTTTGACATGATTTATCAGAATTTGTTCAACTTTTTGTTGGAGCGTTAGACCTAACAGCAGCTTGTGTCGTTGTTGTTTCTTGCAAATTGTTGCAGATTATAAACGGTGTTTTAAATGAAGAAGTTAAAAATAGTAGTAATCTTACTCAACGTGTGTTACTAATATCCGTTCTTTGTTGTATAGGTGATTAAGAAAAAACACTCGCCCGAGAAGTGTTTATGCACCTGTTTACTATTCTGGCAGCATGGTCCGAAAGAGGGCCATACAACAACAACAAATCTTTCTAGTGTATACCTCATTATGTCCGGTTCTGTTGATCCCACAGTGCTCAACTTTACAAAACTTGTGAATGAAAAAGTCAACAGGGCCTCTATCGAGTTTACTCTGATCCCCAAGAATCCAAATTTGTTCAAAGGAACAAGCTCAAATGAAAATATCACTAAACCACAGGTAAGTTTTTCAGTTAATGACATTTTGTCTTTCGGTTTTTCTAGCTTATGGTTTCTGGTATTTATTCAGAAAGGATTTGTTTCTTTATTTTGTAGGACTTTGGCTCTGTGGGACACAGTTCCCATGATGGTTTCTCTGCAGGTTTTGTGATTTAACCAAACATTGTCGTAAGAGTAAAGTACACGGGTGGTCCCTGAGATTTTACCAAAACTTTGGATTTGGTCCTTAGCTTTCCAAAAGTACACCACAAGGACCATCGGTGTCCTTTACTCTTGTTTTAATTAAATATACTGAATTAATAATTTGAGAATCCATTTTTAACTTTTGTTTTTTTTATTGATAGGCAGTGAAGGATTTTTCCCCGTAAGTGATCAGGGATGCGAGAAAGAAACCGGCAATCAGCATTATCTTATATTGGAAAACTTGGAGACAGATTTATGTCCATTGTTCCTGATTGATTTCATTCATGAACAGACATTAATCACAGCTCAAGCATACATTATTCCACATCTGTTATCAGAAACATGTGCAAGGGCGGCAATTGTTGTAGATAAGAAAACAGAACTGGAGACGATTTATAAATTTCTAAATAATCCAAATCACATTATTGTATCTTCCTCCGGAAGGTTAGTATTGTTTCATTATTGTATGATGGTGCTTAAGGTTTATTAATTACATTGAGTTGATTCTTGTAATTTTATTACTTGTAGACCATGGGTATTAGCTGAAGATAAGGTTAGAACTGGATCATTCAGCACAAACCTGCACGGTTTCCCGCCTATGTCCGAGGTAAAAGTTTAGTTTCGAAATATTAAGAGTAAAATGCCAAGATGATTCTTGAGTTTAGGCTATTTTTGGCACTTCGGTCCAAAATGAAACCTTTTGTATCTGGTTCCCTGAAATTTATTTCATCCAATTGGCAAACTGGGTTAAAATTTTCCCCTTTTTCGTTGTAATACCAGATACAAAAAGTTTCATTTTTGAACTAAAATGACTTTAGCTTAGGGACCTTTTTGGCATTTTACTCAAATATTAAGAACTGGGCTTTTAGTTTTGGGCCAAATCCTGGACTCGTCCGGTCCATTAGACCACTTATGCAAATCTATTCCAAAAATAAAATTTAACCTATTTTCTGTTTAACAGAAGGGGAACATGAAGAAGGATTTGAAGGTTGTTAAGTTAGGAACAGAAGAATACACAAAAGCTAAACAACAAAAAGATTTGTATATGGAATTTCGCAATTATCTTAATAATGTTGTACAAAGGTTAGCTATGGAGGAGGAGAGCGTAAACAATGGCCCAGCCCAATAACTCATTAAGTGCAAACTAGTTTTTTTCCTGCAAATTGTAATTATGCAGTATCTAACGGTTAAAAATATTAACTTGTTTCATGTCATTAGTTAGGCATGAAAACAGTGGCGGACCCAGGATTTTATTTCAATGGGGTCCATTTTCGGGTCGGTCCTCGTTCGGGTCGAGTTAAAGTGAGGTTTGAACTAGATTTTTAAAAAAAATAAGGAAAATGGGCTTATCAAGGATTGAACCCATGACCTCTTGGTGGAAAAGAGGGAGATTTACCACTACAGCAACTTTCTTTTTATTTCTATGGTGTCCACCTAATTGTATTTATGGGGTCCATATACAATTTAATATACCGAATCTACTATTTTTTTTAAAAAGATTGGGGTCCGGGGACCCCGGTGGCACCAATGTGGGTCCGCCCCTGCATGAAAATACATGGGAGCCCGGCCCAAAGTGGATGTCCAGCCCAATTATAGCTTTGGTTTTGCTGGACCAATCTAATGGGTTTGGGTCCAAGCTAGACTGCGAAGCTAAGACTTTCTCCAACGATTCCATCCCTTCCCCACCGCTCATATTTCCTGCGCGATGCCGCCTCAGTTGCCCAACCTTTCTTCCTCTTCTCTATTATAGGCGCAAGAACAGTGGGACCCATCTCTCCTCTCACAACATCCTTCTCCTCTGTAACAAGCACCTCTCTCCCACACCCTTAGCTTCAGATTTTCTCCTTCTCTCTCATCCATGTCATCTAGCCACATCATCAAGGGTATGAACGGATCTGTGCTTTTCTCCTGCATTCGAGATAGTCTAATGCCATCTTAGAGCACCCACAACTAGAGGTGCACATAAAAACTGTAACCAGAACCGGTTTTTTTAATACCCGTGTATTCTATACCCGAAACCGGAACAGGCTCTACCCGTAGGGTATAAATAGGGTATGCATGTTGATCTCAATACCCGGAACCGGAACCGATCATACCCGATTTATACCCGAAACCGAACAAGAACTGGAACCGGAACCGATGATGCCTGTTTATACCTGATACATAATTCTAATATCTTTTTTTTTTAATTTATGTTAGTGCATTCATTTTAATTTTCTTACATTATATAATGCATTTTTAATGATAATAAACGAAAAACACAAGAAAATAGGGTAATAAAAACGCAATAGAGTATTAAAAATACGAAAAATATAGAACTAAAAAACTCGGAAATAGGGTGTAAAACCCGAAAATAGGGTATTTTAATACCCGGTTTCCTAAGAACAGGAACCGAAGGCTACCCGGAACCGGGCACATAGGGTATGGTTTTTTGGTCAAATAACCGGAAACGGAACCAAACCGGTTACAACAATAACCGGTTCTAATCCTTAAAACGAGAAACCGAAACCGGTTCCATAACCGGAACCGGTTATTAAAAATACCCGGTTTGTGCACCTCTACCCACAACACTATGAGCAAGTCTAAATCCAGACTGTCCAGTTAGCATACATAACATTCCAAACCACTGTCATTCTAAAGAGTAAATTGCCAAAATCGTCCCTGGTATTTGGGCACGTTTGTCAGTTTCATCCAAAACAACTTTTATGTACCATATTACCCTTCACTTTTGGGATTTTTTGCTATTTTCATCCAAATGTCTAATTTGTTTTGTTCTTTTTGGCAGACATTTGAATGAAAATGCCAAAAAAAATCCCAAATCTCAGGGACGATTTTGATAAAAAAAAAAAAAAAGTTAGACGTTTGGATGAAAATGACAAAAAATCTCAAAAGCGAAGAGCAATATGGTACAAAAAAATTGTTTTGGATGAAACTGACAAACATACCAAAACCTTAAGGACGATTTTGACAATTTACTCCATTCTAAATCCCACAACACTAAACAATTTCAAACCACTCCAAACTACACCTCATTATCAAACTCATCACCTACTTTTCATTTTATTTAAATTATATCTAATTTATATAATCTATTTATAATTTGTTAAATTAATAATTATAATTATTATTACTAAATTACTTAAAAATATGAAAAGTTAAAATTCCTAACAAGACAATTTATTTAAAAAAACACACTTACAACAATTATATATTATATATCTTTCTATACTAATAAACAAAAATCTTTTTTAGACACGTGTCATTCTCTGGTAATTTCTCACCTTTATTTTTTTATTTATCTCTTTTATTAAATAATAAATAATAATAATATTAAACATCAATTTAACTAAATATATTTATCTCTTTTGTTTTCATAATCTGAAATTAATTTCTTTTTTAACTCTAAAGTTTTAATCTTTGCCAATTTAAGTCTAAAGTTTCAATCTTTGGTATTTTAACCCCTTTGATTAATTTAATTTTTCACTTCTAATTCAAAAGTTTTCATCTTTTGCAATTTAACCCCTTTAATTTTTTTTTTTACTTTCAACCCAAAGCTTTTCATCTTTTGCAATTTAATCTCAACACTTTTTTTACTTTCAACTTTAGTCTCTTATATACTTTTCATCTTTCATAAGTTCTCCGTTTAACGTGTCGTTCTAAATTTCCGAGTTAACACATCGCAACGTGCGTGTGAGGTTCAACGTTTTTTCATCTATTTTTTTTTCCTGTTTGACATGTCTGTCGCAGTGCGTCTATTTTTCCAGTTTGATAGGTCTGTCGCTACGTGCAATTAATTATTTTTTTATCGGTTTTACACATAGCTAGGCTCGTGGTTATTTGAGAAACATTTGCCTTTCATCTAACATGATATATAACTAATGAATCCCCCGCCGCATTGCGGCGGGTGGTAATTCTAGTAAAATAATATATAATAATATAAATAATAATATAATATATAATAGTAATAATAATAATAATAATATAATATAATATAAATCTATTAAATCTTAAAGGCTAGGAATAGTGACATGTACCACGTGGCGCCTATTAACTTGTTCATTTTTTTGCCTTGCCCCCTTATTGATTGAGTATATGTAGGATTGGTGTTTCAGATTCAACATATTAGTGTAGTTGATAAAGTGATTTTCTATCTAACTGAATGCCTCAACCCTAAAAAAAATAAGACACTTAAACAAACAACAAAATAAAAAAAAACTATTCTCTGTATTCCTTCGGCCTCACCTGGCGATGTGTGATGCGTGTGAAGTGTTATATATATTAGGTGTATATTTTAAGCCCTTTAACACTTTTTTAGCCAAGTTTTAAATTTATAAAACACGATATTTACTAACACTTAAACACACATATGGGCAAGTGCACCCATCGTGGGCGTAGTATAGTGTTGGTAAGATACCAAGGTCGTCCAAGGACACAAGAGCTTTTAGTACCGGTTTATTTATCCTCAACGTCTAATCAAATAAAAAAGTTTAGAAAAAAAGGTTTTAAGCTAAAAAAATAAAAACTAATTAAATTGCTGAAAAATAAAAATAAAAGAAAAACAGATAGACAAGATGAATCACTTGGCTCCGACTCGTGTATAGTGTAACCTTTGATTATTTCCGCACTTTTGCACTTATTTAAGAGATTATCTTAGTTATTGTAGTAGGCCCCTCTTTTGAAGGTGACGTTACCCTCAACCCAGTAGTTTGAGTCAGCAAGGATACAATCCTAAAGGGTCGGATTATTGAAAGATAAGTAATTAAGTTATTAATGCAAATTATGGTAGGCCCCTCTTTTGGAGGTGACTTTACCCTCGACTAAGTAGTCTGAGTCAGCAGGGATACAGTCCTAAATAGCCGGGTTATTATATTAATAGTAGTTTAACTTATGAGGGGATCAAAGAGTTTCGACCCCCGCCATCCAATACCGTTAAGTATTAAAGGAGGTCCTACTAAATTTGACTCAGGTCCATTGCAGGACCTCTAAACGCTGAACAATGGCAAGACTCTTACCAAACCGTTCCCTTAACCCCTGACCAGGTAGCCAACATACCTTCATATAGACCGTGGAGATATGAATGGTGAAAATCTTTTATTTTATATAGACAGTAAAATAATGTCAAGACACCACGGACAAACGATAAGGAAGAATCACCTTCAACATAAGAAACTAGTTATTAAAGTCATTAATACAAAACCAAATAAAAAGTGCGAAAAGATTAGAAATAAAAAGTATTACACTAGACACTTGTCTTCACCAAGTGATGTAAGAGACTTAGGCAAACATGGCCTTGATTGTCAAGAACTCTTACGATCAATCTTGGATCCGGAGACGACTCACAGACTCTATGATGGACAATGGATGATGGTGGTGGATGATGGTGTTATGGTGGTGGTGGGTGGTGGGTGAAGTGTGAGAGATGTGGTGTGCCAAGGGATGGTTTGAGCTTGAGCCAAGCACTCCTATTTATAGGCTGAACAGAAGCTCGGGCACGGCCCCGTGTCCACATCCTTCTCTTTCTTCATTTAATGCAGCTTGTCTTATTAGTTGACCACACCCCCGTGTCCGCTGAGCACGACCCCGTGTGCAGAAGAATCTTTGTACTATGAAGATTTGCCTGGATTGTGCGAATCTTATAGTTGACCACGGCCCCGTGTCCGCTGAGCACGGCCCCGTGGTGGGCAATAGAAGCTTCTACCACTTTGTCTTTTCTGCTGACACTTGGGCACGCCCCCGTGCTGGCTGAGCACGGGGCGTGTTCAGTCTTCTGTCTTCTTGTTTTGCTTGGGAAGATGCTGTCGTGGGGCCGGGCATGTTACGTCTTGTTCCTTTTCTTGTATTTATGTTAGATTTTGATGTTTTTTTGCTTCTTTTGTTAATTTGAGCTCATTTAATCCTGAAAATACAAAAGGAAGACAAAAGCACACTTTTTCCAACATTAGTACTAAAAAGGGTTAGTTTATGCCACAATTGATGTAATTTATATGTTGCATTTTGCACACATCAAATACCCCCACACTTGAATCTTTGCTTGTCCTCAAGCAAAACTCTTTAATATGTGGCTATTACACTCCCAAATGGAATGGGTAGAAAAGAAGGTTTTTGGGCTTGTCATAGAGTGTCGGGATTTCCAAGATTCTTTATTTAGTTTTATTTTTATTTATTTACAATCCTATCCGTTATGATTTATTTAAAACTTTTTATAAGATAAATTACTTATTAGGGCATAACATGCCTTTGTAAAATTCTATTTATATACAAGTTCACATACCTCACGGGGATCACTCAACACTCGGCCGAAAATGTATTTTAGTGGATCACTCGAGAGCGGCATGGAACTTACTCCTACCATAGGCTTGCCAAGCAATCAATCCTCCTCCTTTTTAACTTATATACCTTTGTAAATATCAAGAGGACTTTTTGGGTGAAGGGTTAGGCTTGGGTTAAAGGTAGGTGGTTGGGTTAGTAGTTAGTGGTTAGTAGAAAAAGGGCGAAAAGCGTAACAAGTATCGGTTTTCGTAACACTTTCTATTTTTCAACTATTTTTTTTTATGAAGTTATTTTTCAAACAAAGTCATTTTTGATAAACTTGTTTGTTTATTTGCTTTTGCTTCATAATCAACTATTTTTTTTTTTTGAAAATCATATGAGAAACCGAGCTAGTTACTAAAACAAAGGGTTAAAAATGAAAAAGGTTTTGGCGGGTAAAAAGGGTGTTTGTTTGGGGTATGAAATGAAAAGGTTTAGGCTCAAAGGGGCTAACTAGGGGAATTTTTGGGTAGGTGGTAAAAAAAAAAGAAAAGATAATGGTGTAGAAATAAAAAGGGTTAGTCCTAATGCCTCCATCATTTACTTACTCGGGTTTAAGTTGGTAAGGACCGGGAATGTATCGTCGTGGCAAGTTCTAGAGTCGTAAGAATCAAGCGGCTATTCACACAAGAAACGAAAAATGAGCATTTAGTTTAAAGATATATATTTGTATGCTCAATAAATGCTCAAAACTCACTTTTGTGGGAATGAGTTTTTATGTGATCAAGTATATGCAATTAAATTTTAACTAAGCTTGTCATGCCTTTTCATAATTTTCTTATGTTGGTTCTTTTTATCACGACGCTATCGGTTGTAAAGTCGTAAAAATATAACCTTTTTTAGAACTTGAATTTCCCGAGTTAAACATAGACAAGTAAAAAAAATGAAATTTTTTGAAAAAAATTTGGGGTGATTAGCGATTCCAATAGAGTTTTGTGTAAGGCTTGTATTTAGGACTTGCAAGATTCAAGGTTTTAGCATCCCCCCACACTTAAATTACACATTGTCCTCAATGTGTCCCAAAAATAAGTTTTTAGGTTGATTGAATGTGTAAGAGGTGTGAAAAAGCAAAAATTTTGTGTTACTGGGCGCTGAACACGGCCCCGTGTTCTCCGGGCACGGCCCCGTGTTCAAGTGCCAGTAACAAAATTAAATCAAGAGAAACAGAAGCCTGGACACGGGGGCGTGTTGGGTGAGCACGGCCCGTGTCCAGTTTACCTGAACTGGGTATTTCTGCAGACTGTGCAGCACGGGGCCGTGTTGGGCGGACACGGCCCGTGCCGAACTTACTGTAAACGAAGAATTTTGTCGGACGGTCCTGTTTTCCTGCATGGGGTGCTGGTTCAAGCTTCCCTTGTATCCTTTGGCATCTCAAGTGTGTTTTATTCATTTCAACACCATCCAAACACCAAATTAACTAAAACCATCATTTATTGAGTCATAGAGAGAATTACATAATAGTCCTAAAAAAAATGAAAAATAAAGCGGAAAATAAAAGTTAAAAGTTCTAATATTAGATAGGTTAAGTGATCCGTAAAATCTTCCTAAGGAGCTCTACTTCTACAATAAGAACCAAAATTCCGGAAATAGATTTCCGGTCTAAAAGCCTTGTAGAACTCTAAGCCGAGCGGTGTCCCTTAGATGTTGCTAGAGCCATTCTTCTATCTCCCTTGGGAGAATGGAGGCGACTTCATGTTCCTCAACATCTTGTGGAGGAGGAGCGACACCAATCGGAACCCCTTGTAGTATGTCTCGAGGTGGCTCCGGATGTAAGGTGTACCATTCGGCCGGAATGATGACTTCCGGTACCACATTCCATGCCCTTTGGGTGATAATTGGCACCAAAGGAGGAGAGGCGAGAATGTTCAACCTTTGGTGCAAAAGGTTGACTTCCCGGAGACATCCTTCTAGTTCCATCGTCAAATGATTAATTTGGTCAACCAATGCCTCTTCCACACTTGTCATTTCATCAAGGGCTTCCCTTAAGGCGTAAACATAGTTTACAAGAGAATCTTCAACCGTTGACGATCTTCTCCCCTGCCAGTTGTTTCTGGAATGTGACGAAGAGTGTCCGCTTGTTCGGCTTGCCATTCTGAGAAAACATTCCGAAAAGAGTTCAATTTTATGGGACCCGTACTTCGGACACGGCCCCGTGTTCAGCGAACACGGCCCCGTGTTCAGATGTCTGCAGGATTTTAGGAACAAGGAATCTTGGGGTTTTAAATTGTTTGCATAACTTTTAAAGCATTTTTGAACATAAACAACTTAAAACATTTTTGTAGAGCTTATTTTTAGCAAGATTCCATGAACAAAATCTAACAAACATCTCAATAAGGCTTGAAATTATGGAAGGTTCAAGCTTTAATGGAAGTATGAGAAAAATTGAAGAAGATGATAGTGGATAAAAGAGGAAAGGACAAGAAGATAGTTGAGAAACTTCTTTTAGAAAATACCTAGGATGGTATGTGAGAATATTCCCCAAATCTCTGTCCCTGGAATGGTTCAAATGTGCAGGATTCTTGGCTGCATTTATAGAAAACGACAGTACGTTGCGCACGGCCCCGTGTCGGCTGGACACGGCCCCGTGTGCAGACAGAATCCTGACACATTTTTGTCCGTATTCTGACAAAATCAGAAGGGAATCTTTGGGTGGACACGGGGGCGTGCTGACCTGGACACGGCCCCGTGTCTAGAGGCTGTCTGTGAAGCTTGTTTATTTTTAAGGAACTTTTCCAGATCGGGCGATTCCTTACTGGATGGAACAACCCCAAAGTGCCTAAGATACCTTAATTGCTCTAGATTAAGACGAGAACGCAAGAGGTTGTCGGTGAGGGTGATTCCTATGCTATATGTAGGTGGACAAGTCCAACCCTTTTCCGGGCTCTCGTTAAAGAAGGTGTATGTCGAATCGCTCAGGTCTATGTATGCATTGAACGAAGTCGATGGGGAGTCCTTCACGGCACAATCGACATAGGGACGACTATCGCTCAAGTCCTCACTAGAGTTAGAAGTATCGTTGGAAACAACGAAGTTGTTTGAATGCGGTTCCAACCCTTCTTCTTGGCTATTGTCTTGGAAAAGATCATTGAAATCTTTCCTAAGTTCTTTTAACCAATTAAGAATTAGATCTTCTATTTGAAATAATTCATCGAGAAGCATTTCTCCTAGAAATTCCGGTTGGGAGCATTCGAGGGAGAGATAGGGATTATTTTTACTTTCGCCCCTCTTAAGGATACAAGGAAATGATGGGTCTATATAGTGGGGCTTATAATTTAGAAAATAACATTCTAATTCCTTATGGTTACCACCACATAATTGACACCACGTAGTACCATAAGAGTGTCGAAAGTAAAAAGTATCAGTATCACTCATGTTTGTGTCAGAAATTACCAACCGTCGGGATCTTACGGTTCTGTTTTCAGTAACTGAATCTTGGGCACGGGGGCGTGTTGAGTGGGCACGGCCCCGTGTTCAGCTACTGTCTGACTTAAAACAGGATTGCCAGTTCCAATGATTGGGCACGGGGCGTGTTCAGCGGGCACGGCCCGTGCTGAGTTCTGCAGAAGCTGAAAAATTAAGAAAAATCCTAAAAAATGAAAAATAAGTAAAAAAAACGATTAGGCCGTTGATTCCTAACTTTCTTAAAATCCTTGTGTCCCCGGCAACGGCGCCAACAACTTGATGCGTGTGAAGTGTTATATATATTAGGTGTATATTTTAAGCCCTTTAACACTTTTTTAGCCAAGTTTTAAATTTATAAAACACGATATTTACTAACACTTAAACACACATATGGGCAAGTGCACCCATCGTGGGCGTAGTATAGTGTTGGTAAGATACCAAGGTCGTCCAAGGACACAAGAGCTTTTAGTACCGGTTTATTTATCCTCAACGTCTAATCAAATAAAAAAGTTTAGAAAAAAAGGTTTTAAGCTAAAAAAATAAAAACTAATTAAATTGCTGAAAAATAAAAATAAAAGAAAAACAGATAGACAAGATGAATCACTTGGCTCCGACTCGTGTATAGTGTAACCTTTGATTATTTCCGCACTTTTGCACTTATTTTAGAGATTATCTTAGTTATTGTAGTAGGCCCCTCTTTTGAAGGTGACGTTACCCTCAACCCAGTAGTTTGAGTCAGCAAGGATACAATCCTAAAGGGTCGGATTATTGAAAGATAATTAATTAAGTTATTAATGCAAATTATGGTAGGCCCCTCTTTTGGAGGTGACGTTACCCTCGACTAAGTAGTCTGAGTCAGCAGGGATACAGTCCTAAATAGCCGGGTTATAGTATTAAAAGTAGTTTAACTTATGAGGGGATCAAAGAGTTTGGACCCCCGCCATCCAATACCGTTAAGTATTGAAGGAGGTCCTACTAAATTTGACCCAGGTCCATTGTAGGACCTCTAAACGCTGAACAATGGCAAGACTCTTAAAAAACCGTTCCCTTAACCCCCTGACCAGGTAGCCAACATACCTCCATATAGACCGTGGAGATATGAATGGTAAAAATCTTTTATTTTATATAGACAGTAAAATAATGTCAAGACACCACGGACAAACGATAAGGAAGAATCACCTTCAACATAAGAAACTAGTTATTAAAGTCATTAATACAAAACCAAATAAAAAGTGCGAAAAGATTAGAAATAAAAAGTATTACACTAGACACTTGTCTTCACCAAGTGATGTAAGAGACTTAGGCAAACATGGCCTTGATTGTCAAGAACTCTTACGATCAATCTTGGATCCCGAGACGACTCACAGACTCTATGATGGACAATGGATGATGGTGGTGATGGGTGGTGTTATGGTGGTGATGGGTGGTGGGTGAAGTGTGAGAGATGTGGTGTGCCAAGGGATGGTTTGAGCTTGAGCCAAGCACTCCTATTTATAGGCTGAACAGAAGCTCGGGCATGGCCCCGTGTCCAGTGGGCACGGCCCCGTGTCCAGTGGGCACGGCCCCGTGTCCACATCCTTCTCTTTCTTCATTTAATGCAGCTTGTCTTATTAGTTGACCACGCCCCCGTGTCCGCTGAGCATGACCCCGTGTGCAGAAGAATCTTTGTACTATGAAGATTTGCCTGGATTGTGCGAATCTTATAGTTGACCACGGCCCCGTGTCCGCTGAGCACGACCTCGTGGTGGGCAATAGAAGCTTCTACCACTTTGTCTTTTCTGCTGACACTTGGGCACGCCCCCGTGCTGGCTGAGCACGGGGCGTGTTCAGTCTTCTGTCTTCTTATTTTGCTTGGGAAGATGCTGTCGTGGGGTCGGGCATGTTACGTCTTGTTCCTTTTCTTGTATTTATGTTAGATTTTGATGTCTTTTTGCTTCTTTTGTTAATTTGAGCTCATTTAATCCTGAAAATACAAAAGGAACACAAAAGCACACTTTTTCCAACATTAGTACTAAAAAGGGTTAGTTTTATGCCACAATTGATGTAATTTATATGTTGCATTTTGCACACATCAATGTGCCAAAAGGTGCTTGGTCAAATTGTGTCGAAGAGTGTGATGAGTTTCCCTGTCACGTAAGTGTTTAATCCTTTGTAAGCGTTCAACAAAGTTATCCGTCGGTGTAACACCCTTAAATTTTTACTTGAATAAATCACAAATTTTATACATATTAATACCGAAAGATATTAAAATTAACATAAGTTTCATAAGTAACATAAACCTTAGGGGCTGTTTGGTAGCCTCTTAATGACCATTCAGATGCTACCTCTTAATGGTTTAAAACCTCTGAATGAATAAGAGGTAACCTCAAGTCTGAATGGTTAAGAGGTAACCTCTGAATGGTAAATCATCACATGTCACATTCTTCTACCTACTCATTGTAAAAATTCTTAATGGTTCCATTAAGAGGTAGCCTCTTAATGACCATTCAGAGGCTACCAAACAGCCCCTTAGTCAACTAATGACTAAGTTTGAAACATTCAAAATTGTTTAAGAAATTGTTTACAACCCAGGAACAAAATCTAAGTATGATTAAAACATTGCGGAAGCTTCAAAAATCGTGTTCGGTTCTTCATCATTCACTTGACCGCCATCCGTAAGATCCACCTGGTTACCTATGGTCAAAATCTTTAAAACATTAGTTCTGACATTGTTATATAGTACGTGAATACCAGATCCAACATCAAAATATGAATAACAAAACATTGTTTTGTTTTCTGGTTCCACCGTAAAACAGATGAAACCTGCCGTAAACATCTGGCCTTTACCGTAAGTTACGGTACTACCGTAACTTACGGTAACTTCTGGAAATCCATAATTTTGTTTGTTTAGTTCATTTGCACTCAAACCCAACTCTCGGATTTTCGCTTTTCTAACATACCAATACATTAAAATCTCGAAATTTTAACATGTTATATATTGACCCATATCAAAGATCAATCAATCATATTTCGAAGCATTAACCATGCTATACTTGATTATTCGACCCGTTTGGCTAGTCTAAGGAATCTTCCTTTATTACGACCACCAACGAGTTCTAATCAAATTTGACCTTTTATTCACTATTGCGACATTATTACTTCAACTCAAAACAACTCTTATTCTATGATACGACTACTAGTGTGATAATCATCAAATTTACTTAATGTAACGGATCAAGTTACATACCTTTAAAGCAAGCCCTTCAAACGTGCGTCCACACCGGTTTGCCCGCTAGATGCCCCGGCTTCCTTTCCTATAGAGTTCAATCACTTTATGTTTAGAACTCTATGTTTTACATACATAACACACATTTTGTCATACTTCATAATTATGCGTTTTTAACTTAACAATTCAGTTTTAAGCCTTCTTTGAGGTATTTCAACAAACACTATAAGGGCAGAATTCTTACATCTTTCATATTCATGTTTATAGCTTGCTAATTAGTTAACTTAACTTCAATAAAGCCTTCACATAGCATTTAATCATCATACTTTTCTGAAATCACCTTCTAAGATCGAATTACACTAGAATAATCATTCTAAACCCTAGTGTTCATCATCATCATGTAAAACCCACAACCCACCTTCAAGGTGTTCATGGAATTTCCTGAATTTGGTCATGATTTCACATGTAGTTGGCTAGATTTCACTTCTAGACACCATATCAACTCTAATCTAACCAAATAACACACATGCAACATCTAATTTCAGATTTTCCAAAATCATGAGAAATTCAAGTTGAGAGATTTCATCAGATTTTACATACCTTACAATCCTCTTGTGATGAGGATCATGATTCTAAGCTCAATTTTCGATTTCGACTTGGATTAATCCTTCAATTTGCAAGATTAATGAAGTTTTAGGGTTTTGGAGGAGTGGGGATCGCCCCCTGCTTTACTTGATCAACCAGACACCCCTAAATGGGGTGTTTGGTTTATTTTTATTTGTTTTATCCAATTTAGTTTCAAATTTAACAACTAAGGTCCCTCTACTTTGTTCAACATATCATTTAGTAGCTTTTAACCCTATTATAGGCTATTTCTAGTCTTGTAACTAACTAGGTTAAAAATTCCTAGTTAGTAAATTCTCGTCTATTTATACTTTATAGTTCCAATATAAAGTTTTATATTTTCGGGGTGTTACAGTCGGACCATGTGTTGGTGGTGACGGCAAATTCTCATTCTCATCATTATCTAAGTCTGATACGACATAACATTCGTGTTCAATGATCATGTAGTGTAGTATTATACATGTGTACATTATATCGGATAAAACTCTTGCCTTCCAAATCCTTGTTGGACCTTGTATAATGTGCCAACAAGCCTGGGGGACACCGAACGCCCTTTCCACATCCTTTCTTGCGGACTCGTGACTTTTTTCAAATAACTTTATTTCATCGCTTTGTGGATACGAGAAGCTCAAGAGTGCTCTATTGAGGGTTAGTTACATCTGGTAGATAATATCCTTGGTTGTATTCCATGTCGTTCACTGTAAATTGTAAGGCGGCGTAAAGCCGTCTAAGATGTCGTTGAATATCGGTGACTGGTTTAAGACGTTTATGTCATTGTTCGAGCCGATAACTCCAAAAAAGCATGTCAAATCCAAAGGTCACATGATCCAACTGCCTCGAGCATTATGGTGGGAAAACTGTGATCACCACAAGTTAAATTTCGATGCCATGCAACAGGATAATTTTTCCTCCTCCAATGCATACAATCAATACTACCAAGCACTCCTAGTAAGCCGTGTCGGATTTGATGAGCCTCTAACAACCGTTGGATGTTGGTTGCATTAGGCTTCCTCAAGTAGTCTTTAGAATATATTTCAATAATATACTTGCAAAAATACCTTAAACATTCCAAGGCCATAGTTTCACCGATCTGTATGTACTCATCGGTTGCGTCAATAACCGTGCCGTATGCCAACTGATGTATGGTGGAAGTGCATTTCTGAATCGAAGATAGCCCCGTTCTACCAATTACATTCGTACAATGTGTAAAGTATGAATACTTTTCAGATGGGTCGTTTACAATTTTAAGGAAAGGTGAATCCCTTATCCGGAAACGACGTCTAAATCTAACTTCATCAAACACGGGTTGCGGGGTAAAGTAGTCCTTCCATAGACGCGAGTCTCCTTCCACTCGACCACTATATATTTCTTTGTGCTTCTGTAACATCCCGAAAATACAAAACTTTATATTAGAATTATAAAGTGCATAATAAACAAGAATAAGCTGACTAGGATAAATAACCTAGTTAGTTAGGAATCTTGTAATAACACATGAAAGAGTTAAAAGGCCAAAGATATAAACTACATAAGAGTGGAGGGACTTAGGTTGTTAAAATTGAAACTTAAATTACTAATATTAGTAAAATAAAAATCCAAACACTCCATTTTGGAGTTCCTGGTCGATCAGAGCAAGAGAAGGGGCGACCCCCACTCTCAAAACCCTAGAAATCACAAAATCCACAAATTCAAGGCATAAATCAAGTCCAAATCGATTTCTAAGCACGAATTGGTGATCACCTTACTGAAGGGATCACAAGGTATGTGAAATTCTAGTGTTTTGATTCATCTCAAGTTCTAGTGTAATTGTGAAAAATCAGAATGTAGCTTAATTGTGTATTGCATGTGTGTAATTAGAAGGGATATGGTGTTTAGGGATGAACCCTAGGTGAAATCTTGTTAAAAGATTTCATGGTAATCATAGAGTTTATAACCAACATTTTAGGTGGCTAATGAACTTGAAGAGAGCTTGATAAGTCCTAAAAATATGATCTTGTTCTAACATAAATCTGAATTTAAGAATAAATTCAGAAATATTGATGCCAAGACTTGTGTAGGATTGACTAATTAAAGTAGTTTGGATGATAATTACTAGTCATGAATTTAGTCTAGATCATGTAGAAATCCGACCCGCTAGGTGTTTGATAAAACGCCTAAACGAGGGTTAAAATGTTAAAAGTTGGTAAAAACGCAGATTTAGCATATGTTATGAACTAATGCGTTAAAGCTTATGAAAGAGTTCTAATCTTGTTATGAATTGAACTCTTTAGGCAAGGAATCCGGAACGTCAAGTGGACACGCCGGAGGTGATACTCGCGGAAAAGGGGTGCTTTGAAGGTGCGTGACTTTAGTCTCGTTACATTATGTAAATGTTTGGTTTTTGTGTAATAATGATGTCGTAGTGTAAAGGGACGCGTTTGATGTGTCGTTAAAGTGGCGAAGTTCGCTAGACCATCAAACAGGTCAAAATAAAGATTTGGAATTTGGTTTGGCTATCAATAAAGTGATGGTTTTCACTAGATAGTCAAACGGGTCGAAATAAAGATTTGGAATTTGGTTTGGCTATCAATAAAGTGATGGTTTTCACTAGATAGTCAAACGGGTCAAAATAAAGATTTGGAATTGGGTTTGGCTTATCAATAAAGTGATGGTTTTCACTAGATAGCCAAACGGGTCAAAATAAAGAATTGAAATCAGGTTTGGCTTATCAATAAAGTGATGGTTTTCACTAGATAGCCAAACGGGTCAAAATGAGGCTTGTAAAGGAATCAAGTGAGTAGAGACTTAAAAGTTTCATATCTCGCTAGGTAATGGACGGTACCAAATTAATAAAATTGGTTATGTTAATTTAAGTTTATGAACCCGTGATATCGGGTCAAACTCTAAAGGTCAATAAAATGTGTCGTTTGAAACGGAATGATGAATTCCAAGAAAAAGAGCTTTCAGTTTCAAGGAAATATGAAACTATGAATAACGTAAACACACCAAGATTTACAAGCCTGGGATCTTGGGTAATGGCATCTAAAGGGTTGGAATAAGAAATTGGAAACAAACACTTATAGTTAGAATAGGTCGAATAATTGGTAGTATAGAAACCTTTAGCCATACGATCGGTGAGTCGATGGTTGGTATGATAGTTGAAATGAACATGTCCGTAATAAATTTACAGACATACAGGAAAAGAAATGGCCTAAAACGGTATTCGGATTTGAGAGAAATCCATAAAACAGTTAAATGGCAAATTACCAGTGTCCACCGTAAATTACTGTATCACCGTAATTTACGGTGGAGGTCAAAGTGTTATGGTGAGACCTTCCTGTGTTACGGCAGGATCAGAGACACTCAAGATCTACCGTAACTTACGGTAGACACCGTAAGTTACGGTAGAACCCAGAAAATTTGTATTTTATTTGTTAATTCTCGATGTCGGAATTCGTTTATATGTAACGTATTAATGTCAAAACTAATGTTTTAGTGTTTGACCCTAGGTATGGATGAAGTCCTCTCGGATGGTGATCAAGTACATAGTCAAGAACCGAACACGCATTTTGAAGCTTCCGCACTAAATTTAACTTTGTCTAGACTTTAATCATGTTGTAAAAGTTTTTGTCAACCATGTTTGGAATCCTTTAAACTAGTTGTAGCTGACTAGCAAGGGTTAACTTTAAACTCGTTATACATTATCTTGAATGTGTTTGGTACTATCACAAGTCAGTATGGTTTAAAACACGAAATGTTTTTTTGTAAACTCTGATTTATATAAAGTTCATATGATACTTAGTTAAATTCCGTCAAAATATTAAGGGTGTTACAAGTTGGTAATCAGAGCCCAAGGTTGTTAACAAATGTGTTCGGTTCAAGCTTGATCAAACATCCGGTAAGAGTTAATTGTTCTTAGTAGAGTTATTAGGTATAAAGAGGGAATAATGAATAGATATGCATGGGAAGAGTGTGTTAACACACTCAAACCCGGAAAGTGCATTAAATAAGAACGGTGAAAACAAGTCACAAACTTGAATAAACCGAAGTAAATAAATCACATGTTATAGATGAAATATTAACGCTCGATGTAAACATTTCAGTTAAAGATGGCGAATAAAGGTAATGATGATGCGGTGCCAAGAGTCACCGAGCAAACGAGAGAAGTGATTGCTGAGGAGGTAGGAAAAGCAATCGAAAACAGTTTGTCGGGTTTTATCGACAAAATCCAAAACACGGTATTATCAGTGCTGGAAGAAAGGATCAAGAAATTGGAGGATAATACCAATTTAGCAAAGGAGAAGTCGGGGGGACGAAAATCTTGTTCTTATAAAGAGTTCATGGCGTGTAAACCGCCAATCTACAATGGGGAAGTCGACCCGATAATATGCCAACGGTGGCTAAGTGATATGGAGGGAGAATTTGAAAGGACCCATTGCGATGAGGATGACTTCGTGGCTTATGGCACGAGTCAGTTAAGGGGTCAGGCGAAAGATTGGTGGGATAACAAGAAGAAAGAGATCGGAAGTGAAGCGGCTAAGGCTATGACATGGGACGAGTTTAAGATGTCGTTTCTTAAACATCATAGTCCCAAGGCAATCATTAACAAAATCAAGGAAGAATTTATGCAGCTTCGACACAAGGGTGAATCTATCGATAAAATCACGGGAATGTTCATGGATAAAATGAAGTTTTGTGATGATCTCATAACGAATGAAGAGCAGAAAATATATTATTATTATTATAATATGCTGAGCGCCGAATATAGGGAGTTTATGACTCCTTCGAAGTATGAGACTCTCACCGAGATTATAAACGTTGCTCGGGAACGGGAGATAGAGTTGAAGAAACAGATAGAAAGAGGCAAAAGAAGGGCACAGGTAGTCAACCCAAGCCCGACGAAAAAGGCACGTCCGAACGAATCCTCAAAGAAACAAGAAGGAAAAAGCGGGTCATCAAGCTGCAAGATATGCGGGAAAGGGCACAAGGGTGAGTGCCGGTTTAAGGACAAGTCGTGTCCTATTTGTGGGAAAACCGGGCACACGGCTGCGTTGTACTCGGGGAAGGTGTCGGTGTGTTACAAATGTTATCAGCCGGGTCACAAGAAATCGGAGTGTCCGGAATTGATCGGGAAGAAAGATGACAAAGATACACGTACAGAGACACCAAGAGCAAAGGCAAGATCCTTCCAGTTAACGGCAGCCGAGGCAAAGGTGGAACCCGATGTGGTTTCAGGTATATTTGCTATAAACTCGATTCCTGCACATGTGTTATTTGATACGGGTGCGAATAAATCCTTTGTTTCACATGGATTTATTCGACATCCTTCTTTTGTACTAACGAAATTGCCTATGCCATTAGAGGTAGAAATAGGTGATAACAAAAGTTTCCTTGTATGTGATGTATGTCGAGACTGCAAAATAAACATTGATGATGAAGAATATTTAATAGACTTGATCCCTATGTCAATAGGAGAATTCCAAGTAGTGGTCGGGATGGATTGGTTATCTCGACATCATGCAGAAGTGATATGTTTCCGCAAGGAGATAAAATTGACATCTCCAAGCGGAAAGCAAGTTACCATCTATGGCGAAAAAGGGGGCAGTCCCGTTATGTGCTCCATATTAAAAGCTCATAAACTTATGAGGCGCGGATGTAAAGCATTTATGATATACGCAAACGAACCTAATAAAGAGACGCCGAAGATTGAAGATGTACCAGTGTTACGTGAATACACTGATGTATTTCCGGAAGATTTACCAGGAATACCGCCAGAACGGGAGGTGGAGTTCGGAATTGAATTGATTCCGGGCGCGAAACCTGTGGCTAAGGCGCCGTATCGGTTAGCGCCATCAGAATTGCAATAATTGATGTCCCAAATCCAAGAATTGCTCGACAAGGGATTTATTCGGCCAAGTGTGTCTCCATGGGGCGCACCAGTATTATTTGTGAGAAAGAAGGACGGGAGCATGCGTATGTGCATTGATTACCGGGAGTTGAATAAACTCACGGTAAAGAATCGATATCCGCTTCCAAGAATTGATGACCTATTTGACCAATTACAAGGTGCAAGTTGGTTCTAAAAAATCGACCTCAGATCGGGGTATCATCAGTTAAAGGTCAAAGAGGAGGATGTACCGAAAACGGCTTTCCGCACACGGTACGGACATTACGAGTTTCTCGTGATGTCCTTTGGGTTAACTAACGCACCCGTGGCTTTCATGGATCTCATGAACCGGGTTTGCAAACCCATGCTAGACAAGTCAGTGATAGTGTTTATTGATGACATCTTGATATACTCCAAGAATGAAGCAGAACACGCAAGTCATTTGCGTGAAGTGTTGGAGACGCTCAGGAAAGAGAAATTGTATGCAAAATTCTCAAAATGTGCCTTCTGGTTACGAGAGGTGCAATTTCTTGGGCACATCATTAGTGCAAACGGGGTGTTAGTAGATCCGTCAAAGATAGAAGCTGTGTCAAGATGGACTCCACCAAAGAATCCTTCGGAAATCAGAAGCTTCTTGGGGCTTGCGGGTTATTATCGGAGATTCATACAAGATTTCTCCAAAATTGCTATGCCGTTGACCAAACTAACCCGTAAGGATGAAAAGTTTATATGGGCCGAGGATCAAGAAAGGGCGTTCCAAACACTTAAGGAAAAATTGACCCATGCACCGGTATTGTCATTACCGGACGGAACGGAGGATATGGTTGTTTACTTGGATGCATCGCATTCATGACTTGGCTATTTTTTGATGCAACGGGGCTAGGTTATAGCCTATGCCTCGAGGCAGCTAAAGACTCATGAGAAGAGATATCCTACCCATGACCTCGAGTTGGCAGCAGTGGTATTCACCTTGAAAATATGGAGGCATTACTTGTATGGGGTGAAGTGCATTTTCTTTACCGACCACAAAAGCTTAAAGTATTTCTTCAATCAGAAGGAATTAAATATGAGGCAGAGACGGTGGTTAGAAACTGTCAAAGACTTTGATTGTGAAATACATTACCACCCCGGGAAGGCTAATGTAGTGGCAGACGCGTTGAGCCGAAAGACAGATTATACGCCTATTCGAGTACGATTGATGCAACTAATTGTGACATCGGGTTTGCTTGAACAAATCCGGAAATCTCAAATTGAAGCAATCAAGGAAGAAAATGTGAAGAAGGAAAGGATAGTTGGGCAGCTAAAAGACCTGGAGGATGATAATCAAGGATTGAAAACTCGATTTGGGAGAATTTGGGTTCCAAATACGTGTGGGGCCAAGGTGCGTCTACTTGACGAGGCCCATAAATCTCATTATTCAATTCATCCGGGGGCGACCAAAATGTATAATGACTTAAAACAAAACTATTGGTGGCCCGGAATGAAAAGAGATATTGTGAAATATGTGGAGAAGTGTTTGACTTGTTTACAAGTCAAAGCGGAGCACCAAAAGCCATATGGTAAGTTGCAACCATTGGATATCCCAGTTTGGAAATGGGTACAAATCACGATGGATTTGTTAAGTAAATTGCCCAAAACCAATCGCGGATTTGATGCTATATGGGTAGTCGTGGATAGATTGACAAAGAGTGCTCACTTCATTCCGATTTGTGAGACTTATACATCCGAGAAGATGTCGGAAGTGTACACCAATGAAATCATAGCACGTCATGGAGTGCCGATATCCATTGTATCAGACAGAGATACTCGGTTTACTTCAAAATTTTGGCGTGAATTCCAAGAGCAAATGGGAACTAAATTGTTCATTAGCACTGCTTACCATCCACAAACGGATGGGCAAAGTGAGAGAACGATACAAACGTTGGAAGATATGTTGCGGGCTTGTATTATCGACTTCGGGGGTAGTTGGGATGTCTATCTACCCTTGGTCGAATTCTCATATAACAACAGCTATCACACGAGCATTAAAATGGCCCCTTATGAAATGTTATATGGAAGAAAGTGTCGAACCCCGGTATGTTGGGGAGAAGTGGGTCCACGAGGACTAGCTCCTACTGATATAATCCGGACTATGAATGAGAAGATCGACTTGGTCCGAGCTAACCTAAAGGCGGCTCAGGATCGACAAAAAGCGTACGCAGATAAACGGAACAGACCAATTGAATTTCAAATTGGCGATAAAGTAATGCTAAAAGTATCGCCATGGAAAGGAATTATACGGTTCAGAAAAAGAGGAAAGTTGAGTCCGAGGTTCATTGGGCCATTCAGAATCACTGAACGGGCTGGTAAGGTAGCATATCGCCTTGAACTACCCGAGGAGTTGAGTGGAATTCATAGCACATTCCACGTGTCACATCTCCGAAAATGCTTAGCAGATGAAACCGATCGTATCCGCTATGCTGACATCGAGGTGGATAACAGCCTCAACTATGCAGTGAGGCCAATTGCAATTTTAGATCGAAAAGAGAAGAGTTTGAGGAACAAAATAATTAACCAAGTGAAGGTTAAATGGGAGCACAGGAAGGGTGCGGATACCACGTGGGAATCCGAAGAAGAGATGCAGCGGCTCTACCCTAAACTATTTGGTACGTATTACGGTTTCGGGGACGAAACCCTTTTAAGGGGGGTGGACTTGTAACATCCCGAAAATACAAAACTTTATATTAGAATTATAAAGTGCATAATAAACAAGAATAAGCTGACTAGGATAAATAACCTAGTTAGTTAGGAATCTTGTAATAACACATGAAAGAGTTAAAAGGCCAAAGATATAAACTAAATAAGAGTGGAGGGACTTAGGTTGTTAAAATTGAAACTTAAATTACTAATATTAGTAAAATAAAAATCCAAACACTCCATTTTTGGAGTTCCTGGTCGATCAGAGCAAGAGAAGGGGCGACCCCCACTCTCAAAACCCTAGAAATCACAAAATCCACAAATTCAAGGCATAAATCAAGTCCAAATCGATTTCTAAGCACGAATTGGTGATCACCTTACTGAAGGGATCACAAGGTATGTGAAATTCTAGTGTTTTGATTCATCTCAAGTTCTAGTGTAATTGTGAAAAATCAGAATGTAGCTTAATTGTGTATTGCATGTGTGTAATTAGAAGAGATATGGTGTTTAGGGATGAACCCTAGGTGAAATCTTGTTAAAAGATTTCATGGTAATCATAGAGTTTATAACCACCATTGTAGGTGGCTAATGAACTTGAAGAGAGCTTGATAAGTCCTAAAAATATGATCTTGTTCTAACATAAATCTGAATTTAAGAATAAATTCAGAAATATTGATGCCAAGGCTTGTGTAGGATTGACTAATTAAAGTAGTTTGGATGATAATTACTAGTCATGAAATTAGTCTAGATCATGTAGAAATCCGACCCGCTAGGTGTTTGATAAAACGCCTAAACGAGGGTTAAAATGTTAAAAGTTGGTAAAAACGCAGATTTAGCATATGTTATGAACTAATGCGTTAAAGCTTATGAAAGAGTTCTAATCTTGTTATGAATTGAACTCTTTAGGCAAGGAATCCGGAACGTCAAGTGGACACGCCGGAGGTGATACTCGCGGAAAAGGGGTGCTTTGAAGGTGCGTGACTTTAGTCTCGTTACATTATGTAAATGTTTGGTTTTTGTGTAATAATGATGTCGTAGTGTAAAGGGACGCGTTTGATGTGTCGTTAAAGTGGCGAAGTTCGCTAGACCATCAAACGGACCAAAATAAAGATTTGGAATTTGGTTTGGCTATCAATAAAGTGATGGTTTTCACTAGATAGTCAAACGGGTCAAAATAAAGATTTGGAATTTGGTTTGGCTATCAATAAAGTGATGGTTTTCACTAGATAGTCAAACGGGTCAAAATAAAGATTTGGAATTGGGTTTGGCTTATCAATAAAGTGATGGTTTTCACTAGATAGCCAAACGGGTCAAAATAAAGAATTGAAATCAGGTTTGGCTTATCAATAAAGTGATGGTTTTCACTAGATAGCCAAACGGGTCAAAATGAGGCTTGTAAAGGAATCAAGTGAGTAGAGACTTAAAAGTTTCATATCTCGCTAGGTAATGGACGGTACCAAATTAATAAAATTGGTTATGTTAATTTAAGTTTATGAACCCGTGATATCGGGTCAAACTCTAAAGGTCAATAAAATGTGTCGTTTGAAACGGAATGATGAATTCCAAGAAAAAGAGCTTTCAGTTTCAAGGAAATATGAAACTATGAATAACGTAAACACACCAAGATGTACAAGCACGGGATCTTGGGTAATGGCATCTAAAGGGTTGGAATAAGAAATTGGAAACAAACACTTATAGTTAGAATAGGTCGAATAATTGGTAGTATAGAAACCTTTAGCCATACGATCGGTGAGTCGATGGTTGGTATGATAGTTGAAATGAACATGTCCGTAATAAATTTACAGATATACAGGAAAAGAAATGGCCTAAAACGGTATTCGGATTTGAGAGAAATCCATAAAACAGTTAAATGGCAAATTACCAGTGTCCACCGTAAATTACGGTATCACCGTAATTTACGGTGGAGGTCAAAGTGTTACGGTGAGACCTTCCTGTGTTACGGCAGGATCAGAGACACTCAAGATCTACCGTAACTTACGGTAGACACCGTAAGTTACGGTAGAACCCAGAAAATTTGTATTTTATTTGTTAATTCTCGATGTCGGAATTCGTTTATATGTAACGTATTAATGTCAAAACTAATGTTTTAGTGTTTGACCCTAGGTATGGATGAAGTCCTCTCGGATGGTGATCAAGTACATAGTCAAGAACCGAACACGCATTTTGAAGCTTCCGCACTAAATTTAACTTTGTCTAGACTTTAATCATGTTGTAAAAGTTTTTGTCAACCATGTTTGGAATCCTTTAAACTAGTTGTAGCTGACTAGCAAGGGTTAACTTTAAACTCGTTATACATTATCTTGAATGTGTTTGGTACTATCACAAGTGTGTATGGTTTAAAACACGAAATGTTTTTTTGTAAACTCTGATTTATATAAAGTTCATATGATACTTAGTTAAATTCCGTCAAAATATTAAGGGTGTTACAGCTTCCCCCTGTTCCTTCGTCTAAAACTTGAGCTTACTTCGACACCTAGCTAATCATATAATTGTAAGTACATCAGTTCGACGTCGTCGAACTGCAAGACGTCGAATGTTTGCATGAGGACGTGCATGAATTGAGAATTAAGAATATTGAGATCATAAGCCTAAACGGGAATGTCAGGTAGTTGTGGAGATTGATCGGCTTCTGAGTCACTAGAGGTATCCGCTACAAATATATCACGTTTATGTGGGTGTTGCGTGGTTTCTTCGTCGCTTGAGCTCAGTGTGATTAAAACGGAACTTGGAATTGGTAAATTGGAATTGGGGGTTAAGAGTGTTTGTGTGTGTGAGATGTGTAATATAAATGTGTGTATATATAGTGGATAGGTTGGTTTAAAAATGTAATTATTTTAATATTTAAAAAAAACGGTTTGAAAGTTTTTTATCCTCAACAGTCCAAATGGACCCACCCAACACTTTCTCTCCTCATCCGCGCTGGAGCAGACCACTCCTAGTCATCGCCACACATCGCTCCGATCCAGTTTTGGCCTCTTTCGGATTTCGGACGTCCCCCAACGAACTCAGCGTTAGAGGTGCTCTTAGTTCTATTCTTTAGTTAATTGATTATACATAATTAATTTGTAAATAAAATATAAAATATTAACACATGTGGAGTATAAAGTTTGAGGGAATTAGTTTTGGAAAGAAAATTTATAATAAAATTAAAATATGCTACTTTTACTATGCCATGTGTTTCTCTCCAACCAATCAGGTTTTTTTTTAAGTAAACTTTATTAAACATATCTTCGGCTCAAATAGGCAAGAGGCCAAACAATATACAACCCCCGACCCAAGTGGGAAAGAGACTAAAATTACAACATATACAAAGGAGAATTACACCGATCCTTCCACCTAATATTTTTAAAGGAAGACCTATTCTTGAGCCAAACATAACCTCTAGACTTGACCTCACTTACTACATTCTGCGGGCTACATTTTTTTTGTTATGAAACAGAGCCTCATTTCTCCCTTTCCAAATGCACCAAACCGTGATTATAATCAGACCATGAATAGTCCTTTTCGCTTTCTTTCTCATCCGTAAATAGCCGTGCATATCCATTAGATCTTTAATCGCGAACACGAACAATTGAGAGATTTTACACCATGAGCTAAAACTAACCCAAACTCTATTTGCGAATATACAAGCCGCGAATAAATGTTCCGCCGATTCCTCACTTTCATTGCACATCAAGCATAGAACCGAAGGAATGTTCACGTTTCTCCTCCTCAAACTCACTCGAGTTGCTAATATGTCAAGGTTGGCTCTCCAAGCCATAATATCGCATTTAAGCGAAGCCCACTTGCACCATTTAAAATCCCTACCTGTTCCACCTCCTCTATCAGCCTCCATCAACATTTTGACCGATTTAACCGAAAAAATCCCTTTGTCGTCTCTCGTCCATTTCCATTTACCATAATGTTTGACAGTCGCACCTCCGCTAAGACCACCTACACTCCTACCATTCAAACCACTCTGCCTCTATCTCTGAGTCTCTTTGCCACTTCCAAGCACACCTTCAAACATCCCCTCCTCCCTATAGACCCTCTCCGCTATTTTACACGTCTTTTCCATCCCCAATCAATCTGTTAATTAAAATACTCATTACTATTCATTCAACCATTTTTAGATTTTTTTAATACAAAATATTAACAATTTTGAAACTTTTTTTGTTCGTAACAATTTTAAAGAAATTACCTAACAAGAAAACCTATTTACTAATCGTAAAGCTAGATTACAACTGCTAAATATCTACTCATTATCATTGACAAGTAGGCGAAATGTGTAATTATATTCTTCTACCGAATTACCGATCCATTCATGTACAAAAAATATTACACTACCAGAAAAAGTACTTTATTTTACTAAAGATAAACATAATATTTTTTTTTTAAATAATCTGCTCTTCATCGTTGTCTACCGTCTATTAGTTGAAGTACCTAATTACGTTTCGTCTAAAGTTACCTACCCAAGCACTGTGTAAGGGTGGACTGTTTAATGAACAATCAATCAAGTATAAAATTGTCAAACTGAACACTTATGCATATAATATTAACCATAAGTTCGTAACAAATTAAATAGCCATATTGGATGATTATAAAAGTGTAATAGATAGTCCACTCTAGTTTTGATCCTTTGGATATGGGATCCCTACGTAGAAGCATATGAATTAAGAACTAATTGTGTATTCAACATGCCCCTATGCATTGGGGAGTTATAACATGCTCCATCGAGAGAACTACACATACTTTTGCATTCTTTTAATATATTTATTTTATAAATATCAAGCAGTTTGATATTGGTTTAATCATTAACTAGGGTCTAACAAAGCCCGCACTTTGTGGCGGACATTGATTTTCCGCATTCCTTAGCGCGATGCGACACTAATTCGTTTGGCATCGTTTCGGTTCGTTATGAGTAGAAAATTCAACTTCCGCATCCCTCCTCCGGGCGATGCAACGTGATTTGCTCGGTATCTTCTTGGATCGTTACGCATAAAAAAATCAATTGGTATTGTTTTTGTTTCTTACGGGGTTCTCCAATTTATTACGCTAGGTTTTGAAGACAAATTTACATCAAAAGCAATTCACATCTTATAAAAATATGAATTGTTTATAGATATCTAATTAAATAATAAATTAGTAGTTAAAAAAAATTGATAATCTTATTTCGATAAGGATATAACCTACGATTGCAGCGTAAAACCACGACAAAGAATAACAGATAGTTACCGGCTTGCAAATGTACCAATGGAGGTATGCAAAGTGGACCATTGAGATTCAAGAATTATTTACATCAAGGGCATCATTTTACAGGAAAAGAGATATGTCACCTGAAATTTATTTGCGAACAATTTGAGAATCACTTGCGAGATTGTTTCAACTCTCATGTTACAGCCAGAATATTAAGGGTCATGGTCTACTTGATGATCTAAAGTTGGGGTCACTTCCTTGATAAATCCAATCCAATATGAAAAGAGCCAACCTCAAGCATATACAGGATGGAAGTCACGGAAGACTGGTCCTTGCGGATTTGAGGATTCTACACGACACCCTTTAAGACGCGTTCATGTTGGTGCACTTGTGTCTGTATTTTGTCATGGTACCAAACGATGTCTTGTGTTAGTCTAAGTTACGTCTTAGGTTTGTTATTATGTGCCTTCGATGTAAGTTTGACCAAGTCAACCATCCTCCTGGTTTGACTTGGCCAAACAGTTGGCACATTGGTTGTAAGATGTCTGTGTCGAAGGATGAGTCATCGAAGGATTGTTTATATCCTTCGATGAGCTCGAAGGATAAACCTTCGATGGATGGACCTCGAAGGATATCATCCTTCGAGGTATATGTGGATCCTTCGAGCTGTTTCAGATCGATAGATGATCTTTCGATCAGTCTATCTGATCCTTCGACCAGACGATCTGTGTTTGGGTATATATACCCATGTATTGTGTTCACTTCATTTGAGACAGAAAAGTGAGATAAGTGTGAGAAGTGAGTCTTGTAGAGAGCATTTTCAGTTGGGTCAAGGCTGTAACCGTGTTCCACTGAAATACAAGAGAAAACTTTGATATCTCGTGTGTCTACCTTTCTCTTTGTAGCTTGTGTTTTCATCTAAACTATCGGTTTGCTTGCTAGCTTGGATTCCGCACTTGCTAGTGTGTTAGACATAACAAGGAATAGGTTTAACCTCAACCTCCGAGGGACCTACAAGTGGTATCAGAGCCGTGGCTCTTTTCCTTGTTAAAAACCGAGTTTATACAAGACTTTGGAGTGTTTTGGACAAAAACTCACATGGTTTAGCACCCGTTTTTAGTGTTTTTCTTACTTTTCCAGTCGTAAAAACGTGTTCTAAACTTACCGGGTGTGTTAAAAGACGGGTTGGGTAACTTAAAAACTTGTTTTTAAGAAGTTTGGTCTTCTCCGGCCAAGTTCCGGCTTACTCCGGTGACCGGTTTCTGGGTTGATCCTTCGATTTTTAGTATATTTTATTGTTTCAAAATCTCGGTTTGCTAAAAGTATGGTCTGACCATACCTTCTGCCTTCTGCCGAAAGATTTCCACCAACCCATCACCTTTTCACCAACCTGTCACTTTTGTCAACTGTGTCAGTGCAGATCGAAGGATATCCTTCGAAGTCGAAAGATCATCTTTCGATCAAAGGAGGTTCGATAGATAATCATCCTTCGAACATCCTTCGAAGTCTGTGACTTATCCTTCGATCCAAGGAATCTTTTCGAAGCATACATCTTTCGGTCTACAGTTCTTTTTCGAAAGATAAGGATCCTTCGTTTGGAGAATCTTTCGAAATCATTGTTCGAAATTCAACAGTGATCTTTCGAACACTGTTGATCCTTCGAACAAGTCCTGATCCTTCGACCTTAGTCTGTTTATGTTTAACAAGTTTGTGATTTTCAGGTTTTATTTTTCTTGATAAAAAATGAATCCAAGATGGGGTACTCCGTTAAATACAGAGATGTATTTTGGTACTCCGTCTCCCGCACCGGTATCTTCTCAAGCTAATGCAATTTCTACCGGTCAATGGGCATTCGTATCAAATCAAACTCCAAGTATTCAAAGCATTCTCTTAAGCGAGAGCGAAACTGGAAGTTTGAATCGGCCTCCAAAGATGATGCACTTATACGAATATCCAGGATGGATTGACAGATTTCATACATATGTCCTTGGACAAAATACAGAATTGTGGTTGCGGTTCATCACAGATTTCGATCAAACAATAGAGGTTGCCGCATCATCTGCTGCTACGTTTGCAGATCTTACGGAAGATCAGAAGAAGGTCTATGATTTGGAAAAGAAGGCATATGCCATTCTTACTCAGGCGTTAAGTAAAGATATTTATCATCAATTTGTCATTTACAAGACAACGAAGAGGTTGTGGGACGCATTGAAGACAAGGGGCGTAGGAAATGAAGCGACACGTCAATTGAGACGTGAGTTGCTAAAGAAAGAGTTTGATGGTTTTACTTGTATGGAGAATGAGTCTTTAGGAGATTTGACAAGTCGATTTAATCATTTGCTGACTGAATTGGCAAATTTTGAGGTTGTTACAACTTCAGCAGAGATTGTGAAAAAGTTTGCAGATGCGTTGCCACCTCAATGGAATACTTTCTTGGAAATCATGAAGTACAATGGCACTTTAGCTACAACAAACTTCAATGACTTTGTTCAACTCCTGGAAAACAAGAATCAGGAAGAAACTCTCAAGGCAAAAAGAGTTCTCGTGCCACAAAATCCTGAAATGTATTATGGAACTTCTAGCACTTCTACAAAACCTTCTTCACACGCTCCAATTCAAACAGCGTTTGTGTCTAGCACTGACATGTATGGCAATACCATCCAAGTTCCGGTCAAGCCTCCTCCAACAGACATGTATGGAAATCCGCTTGAACCAGTTCCTCAACCAGTACCACAACAGCAAAGCCAACGACCTATCAGAGCAACTGATATGTTCGGAAATCCATTACCTGTTCGATCTACCGGACCAACAGACATGTATGGGAATCCACTTCCTCCTCAATCTACCGGACCAACAGACATGTATGGGAATCCACTTCCTCCTCAACAGCAAGCGTGTTATGGAAGCACATCATCTGCTGGTCAACAATCAAAGCCAAATACAGTACGGCTCGACACCTCAAGCTTTTCTAAAGTCAGTGTGGAAGTAGCAAAGGAACACATGGAGCTGCTAAACACTTTGGTGAGCGCATACTGTGGATTAGTGGAAGGTCAGATTGGTAACATTAATCTGACACAAGAAGACTATCAGCAGATCGATAAAGAGGAGATGGAAATGATGGACATCAAGTGGGCCTTTGCCAGTGCTGTTAGGCGAGCAAAGGATTTCATGGAAAGAACTGGCAGAACCAGCTTGGAAAGCAAGAAAGACACCAAGTATGGGTTTGATAAGCAGGCTGTCAAGTGTTTCAATTGTGGTGAACGTGGTCATTTCAAACGTGAATGTACGAGGCCATCTCAACATGGAAACCAAAATCCTTTCAGAGGTCAAGGCAACAGGGCAAATCAGAACCAAGTAAGGAACAATGAGCGCACATTGGTGCCTGTCAACAACCAGAGTCAAGCAGGACCATCTAATGCCAACCAGGCACTTGTGGTTCAAGTAGATGAAGGTTGTGATTGGTCAATCCAGTTGGGAAATGATGCTCCAGATGGAACAGCTTGTTTTGCTGAAGTTGTCAAGGATCTTAAACACGCCAGTGGTGGAGAATCTTCCACCAATGGTGATGAATCTTCTGAAGATGAAGACAACTCCGGTTACAGTGGGAGTTCAGATGAAGAGTCCTCGAGTTCAGGGAATGATCAGGAAGATGACACATCAAATGCGTCAGTTAATGCAGATATTGATGAGCTATTGGGAGAAGCTGCAGCAGAAACTCAAAGAAGATCTATTTTGGTGGATCAAGCTGCTTATTCTTCGTCTTCTCTCCATTCAGCCTTTATGGCTAATGTCGACAGTTCATCAAGTCAGGTATGTGTCGATGAACCCATTGCTGTTAGTTGTGATAACTGTGATAGTTTAAATATTAAATGTGCTGACTGAGTTGCAAGGCAAACATGATGCTGTACAAGCTAGTTTGTTTGACTTGCAAGACAAACATGTTTCATTGAATGATAAGTGGTGTGAATTGCAAAGAAAACACGAGGCTTTGCAAGAGAAATATGATGTGACATTCATTCACAATCAGAAATTGACCGTTGATCTTTCGAAGTGCACTGAAGCCAACATGTTTTATGAAAACCATGAAAAGGAGTTTAAGTCGGTAATTGAAAAGTTAAAGAAAGATAAAACCGAGTTAACTAAAATGGTTTCCAGAAAACAAACTGACATTAATTTGTATATAACTCGTCTGGAAGTAATGCAAAAGGAAATGGCTTGTGTCAAAACTGAAAGTGAGGCGATCCAACTTAAGCTAGACAGTTATTTGAGCTCTAGCTATGTGTTGGATCACATCATTGACGTACAGAAAGAGAAACGGGATGTCACATGCATAGGTTACAAGAAATGTCCACCACCTGTGAGACATAATTATGATGCCATGCCGGATGAGGAAGATAGAGTTTTCTTTGAACCATCTGTTCCTTTAGATGTTGAGGAATTTGCAACAGGACTCGGATACAAGAAGGAAGTATCATCAGATTCAGATGCGTCAGCAGATACATTTGTAACTGCTGAACAAAATCAGGATCCTCCAGTTGTGATTGAGGATGCTGATTCTTCTGATGATGAATCTGATGATACTAATTCAGCAAAGTCTGATGCGGTAATCAAAGAAGAGGACATACCTCTTGAGAATCATATTCTATGTGATCCTCCCGCAAAGCCCGCTAAGACTGCTGCAACCGAGTCCACGTCTGCAAAAGAGTCGGAGAGTGTGGATTTGCTGTACACTCTTGTTGGTGATGATAAAATTTATTCAGACAAAGATTTTCCTATTAAGAATGTTAATCAATCATTAATCAGTAAAGTCTTTGAAAATTCAACAAGTAAATTTCTGGGAAAGAAAGGATCACACGTTGTGGTAACACAGTGCCCTCCTATCCCAAAGGCTGAAGTTAGAAAACAATTTGGCAATCAGAAATTACCAACAGAGAAAAGGCAGCAAAATCATTACAAACAAAAAGGAAGATTGCCGGCTCAAAGTCAAAAGAAGCCAAATCAAAAGAAGAACAAGAATGTGAACTTTGTGAAATCAAAGGGAACGGACAAAATTGCAACGTTTGAAAACCAATCTAACTTAGATTTTGTCAAGAAAGCAACTGTGATGAAAAGAAATGAACCAAATAGTTCAAAACCTAGTACCTCGGGATCACAAAGTTCATCATCGGCAAGACGACCACATGATACTTCGGGGTTTGTTGAACGAAGATCATGTTTTGAATGTGGTACAATTGGACATATAATTCGAAACTGTCCGTATCTTCATAAGTTGAAAGCAATTGATGATGATCCCCATGAATGTAATCACCAAAAGCGATCTGTTTCTGTAAAACAAGATCCCCGACTTGTAAGAGAAAGGGAAAAGAAACAGAAACGCCAACAAGTCAAGGTGATTGAAAAGGCACTTAAAACTGATGTGGTTCAAAAACAATCTGTTTCAGTTAAACCAGAAAGTTCAAAGTTTTCAAAAACTTCAAACAATCACGAAGTTAAATTTTCAAACAATCAAACTGGTATAACAAAACAGACCTGGAAACCAAAAACTGTTATTGAATCAGGGGGACCATCACAATTTTCAAATCATCAAAGAATAGAAGTTATTGTTGTTGATGAAAATGGAAGACCCAAGACCACAATGGCTTGGGTCCCCATCTCCAACTAATTATGTGAGTTCATGTGCAGGGTGTTCCAGGAGGAACTATCAGTAGTCATTGGATTGTTGATAGTGGGGCATCCAGGCACATGACAGGCGACATGAAGCTTCTCTACGACGTCAAATCTATTAGAGGAGGTTATGTTGCTTTTGCTGGAGATAAAGGCGGATATATTACGGGTGAAGGAATGATTTCCAACGGGGTTGTTAGCTTTGATAAGATCAACTTCGTACAACAACTTGATCACAATCTTCTTAGTGTTTCTCAAATTTGTGATAAGCAGTTCTCAGTACACTTTGATGTAAATGGATGTTATGTGCTGAAACCCGGCTTCAAAATTCTGAAAGAATGGATTCTCTTATCTGCTCCAAGGATAAATGATTTGTATGTCCTTGATATGAGCCAAGCTATCACAACGTCTGCACAAGCAACCTGTTTCGTTTCCAAAGCCACAGAAAAAGACTCAATCTCTTGGCACAGACGAATGGGTCACATTCACTTACGCAAAATGAATCATTTGGTGTCAAATGAATTGGTGAATGGTGTTCCTCTTAAAAACTTCCATCTTCAAGACGTCTGTGTCTCGTGCCAGAAAGGAAAACAAACGAAGAAGCGACACCCTACAAAGAAAATCAACACGGTGGCTGTTCCTCTTGAACGTTTGCACATGGATTTGTTTGGTCCTGTCAAGCACAAAAGTATTAGGAATGATCAATATTGCCTCGTGATAACTGATGATTATTCAAGATTTTCTTGGGTGGCGTTCATGGCACACAAGAGTGAAACCTTCGGTATTATCAAAAACTTGATCATTCAGATTGAGAACCTATATAAGTTGAAGGTTAGGCGGATACGTAGCGACAATGGTACTGAATTCAAAAATCATGCCATGGCGGAGTTTTGCACTTCAAAAGGTATTCTTCACGAATTTAGTGCAGCTTATACTCCTCAACAAAATGGCGTCGCTGAACGTAAGAACCGCACATTGATCGAGACTGCTAGGACTATGTTGGTAGAATCGCAGTTGCCCATTCCATTCTGGACTGAAGCTGTGTCCTCTGCATGTTACACGTTGAACCGAGTCCTTACAGTCAAAAGGCACAACAAGACCTGCTTTGAGCTTCTTAACAAACGGAAACCAGATTTGTCATATCTTGAACCGTTTGGAGCTCCGTGCACACTAATCGATCCTAATGGAAAGTTTGGGGCAAGAGCCATTGAAGGATACTTTCTTGGGTATTCCACCCCGAACTTAAGAGTCTGGAATCTAGAGACTAAAAGGGTTGAGGAATGGTCTGAAGTCAGAGTACAAAGGCACACTTTACCAGTCAGAAATCCTGGTCAGCCTTGGATGTTTGAGTATGATGACTTTTTCAATTCGATCAATGTTGAAGCAGTTGAAGAAAATGCTGCGGCAAGGATTTTTTCGAGAGTGACAATGCAACAGATTCACCGTTGGTTCGTCCCATTATTGTCAATCAAGAACCATCTTCAGTGAATAATAATGCTCTCGATAATGAGGATTTTCACGATGCTACCGAATTGAACGAATCTTCAGAGGATGATGAATTTCTAGATGCAGATCAAGAAGCTCCAACAACAGCAGTTCATGGTACTTCAGAGGGTACTCCTCCAGTGGACACCCCTAGAACAGCTGAAGCTACTGCATCATCCTCTTCGCCAATTCCGGGCATTGAATTGGTTGTAGATCTCAATCTCAACAATCTGGGTACAAACATTCCAGTTCAAGATAATCCAGAAACAAGGATTCACAATACCCATCCTCAACAAAACATCATCGAAAATGTACAGAGTGGCGTTCAAACGAGAAACATGTTGCGAAACAACAATGCAGGCTTGTATGCGACGATTAGAGAATCTGGTCAACAAAATGATTGGTCTTTCGCGTGTTATGTCTCACAGGAAGAGCCAAGAACTTGGAAAGAAGCTTTGAAAGATAACTCATGGGTTGAAGCAATGCAGGAAGAACTGCAACAATTCCAGAAGCTTGGTGTCTGGAAACTCGTAGAGAAACCTGCTGGTTACAAGAAGATTGGTACCCGTTGGGTGTTTAAATGCAAAAAGGATGACCGTGGAGTCGTTATTCGAAACAAAGCAAGGCTAGTCGTTCAAGGTTTTCGTCAGATAGAAGGGATCGACTACAACGAATTGTATGCACCTGTTGCACGTCTAGAAGCAATTCGGATCTTTCTGGCTTATGCCTCATTCAAAGGTTTCAAGGTATACCAGATGGACGTGAAAAGTGCATTCTTACATGGTGTGGTGGAAGAAGAGGTGTACGTCGAACAGCCTCCAGGTTTTGAAGATCCTATCCATCCCGATCGGGTTTGGTTGCTCAACAAAGCTCTATATGGTCTACATCAAGCACCGCGAGCTTGGTATGCAACCTTATCTAATTATCTGCCGGAGAATGGATTTCGCAGAGGTCTTATCGATTGTACTCTTTTCATCAAAGAACAAGATGGAGATCTTCTACTGGTACAGGTATACGTTGATGATATTATTTTTGGTTCTACTAATGATGTTTTGTGTAGGAATTTCGAGCGCATTATGCAGGATAAATTCGAGATGAGTGCTATGGGGGAAATGACCTTCTTTTTGGGCCTACAAGTACAACAAACCGAGTCTGGGATATTCATCCATCAGACTAAATATGTTGGTGACATCTTGAGCCGGTTCCAGATGTCTGATGCAACGCCCATCGGTACCCCATTGCCGCAAAATCACGGAATTACTCCAGACTTGAAGGGTGAAGCTGTTAACCCCTCATACTACCGCGCAATGATCGGATCTCTTATGTACCTCACAGCATCAAGACCAGATATAATGTACCCATCGTGCCTGCTTGCCAGATATCAAGTCAACCCGAAGGCCTCACATCTTGCAGCTGTAAAAAGGATTTTTCGTTATTTGAAGGGTTGCCCTGACACCGGTCTTTGGTACCCTAGGGATAATAACTTTGACTTGATCGCATTCAGTGATTCTGATTTTGGCGGATGCAAAATCGACGGCAAATCCACAACGGCTGGATGTCAGTTTTTGGGAAATCGCCTAGTCACATGGCAGTGCAAGAAGCAGACATGTGTCGCTACATCAACATGCGAAGCTGAATACATTGCTGCCTCAAGTTGTTGCTCCCAAGTCCTATGGATCCAACAACAAATGCGCGACTACGGTTTTGAATTCCTAACTACTCCTATTTACGTTGATAACTCTGCTGCCTTACAGATCACTAGAAATCCTGTGCAGCATTCAAAGACTAAGCACATCGAAATTAAGTATCATTTCATACGTGATTGCTTTGAGAAAAGGCTAATAGATGTTGCTTACGTCCACACCGATGACCAACGTGCCGACCTTTTTACCAAAGCATTTGACAAATCAAGATTTGACTATTTATTACTGGTAAACGGCATTAAGGTCAAGCAAGAGTAAATCCACATCGGAAAATCGTTTTTGTAAATACCTTTGTGTTTTAAATTTGTCTTAGTTTATTGATTTTAGGGGGAGTAAATCCAAAATTTGAAAATCCAAAAACATCGAAAAATTTCAAAAACCCAAAAACAATAGAAAAACAAAAATGAGTTTCCTGGCGAGCAAAAGAGAAAATGATAGTACATCAGTGGTCTGTCCAAACCTCTTTAAACCTTAAATGAAAAACGATAAGCAGCTCTATATAAGATGTATCGGTAGGCTCACAATCATTTTAAAGTGTGCAGGGTGATATAAACTTAAATCGACTGAAGACCAGGTGGGAACCATTCATTGGCATATGGTCTTAGTACCGAAATTTCGTTTGAGAGATTGCCGAGGTTCTGAGATATTCGGTCTTTATGCTGCTTATCATCTGGGTATCATGGTTGTATCTTTTACCGAAAAATAACGGGGACGCAAGTCTAGATCTTCCATGATACTATACATACGTGTACATACTGCATTCGACCTCAATAAGTGATCAACAATCACATGTCCAAACAAATAAGTGATAAAATATCACATTTATCCGGGAGTCAAGTTCGTCTCTCTGATGTACGAAAGTACTGACCTGTTCACGGACTTGCTCTTGTGCCCTTCATGCATCGAAAATCAAGTTCCTCATCAATAAGTGATTCTATCACATAGGGCTTGTTTTCAAATCAAAAAAAAGTGAGAATCTCACATCATATACGGTCAAACAGATGATAATCGGTATACTCACCGGTAAGATGAACCCTCGTGCATACCTTGATACGGGAATGTGTCGTGATGTGGATGAACACCGGTCGGTAAGTATAAATCACACCTTAACGTATCCTCGCGCCATGATTACATCTGATAAGTTGAGCTTATGTGGATAGCAATACCGATAATTGTTATAGGATGCTTATCTTAATGTTAACTAATTGAACAACAAGAGCGTTTTGGCATGACCGTACACTGATATGATTCTCTTACCCTCGAAACTCGCAAAAAGAATATCTGTAATTATTTATTTAATGCTTTCAGTTTCTGCATCTTTGTATATATTTACTTACTGCTTTCTGTGATTCTGATCATGACCGTACACTGATAATAACTTTGACTTGATCGCATTCAGTGATTCTGATTTTGGCGGATGCAAAATCGACGGCAAATCCACAACGGCTGGATGTCAGTTTTTGGGAAATCGCCTAGTCACATGGCAGTGCAAGAAGCAGACGTGCGTCGCTACATCAACATGCGAAGCTGAATACATTGCTGCCTCAAGTTGTTGCTCCCAAGTCCTATGGATCCAACAACAAATGCGCGACTACGGTTTTGAATTCCTAACTACTCCTATTTACGTTGATAACTCTGCTGCCTTACAGATCACTAGAAATCCTGTGCAGCATTCAAAGACTAAGCACATCGAAATTAAGTATCATTTCATACGTGATTGCTTTGAGAAAAGGCTAATCGATGTTGCTTACGTCCACACCGATGACCAACGTGCCGACCTTTTTACCAAAGCATTTGACAAATCAAGATTTGACTATTTATTACTGGTAAACGGCATTAAGGTCAAGCAAGAGTAAAACCAACATCGGAAAATCGTTTTTGTAAATACCTTTGTGTTTTAAATTTGTCTTAGTTTATTGATTTTAGGGGGAGTAAATCCAAAATTTGAAAATCCAAAAACATCGAAAAATTTCAAAAACCCAAAAACAATAGAAAAACAAAAATGAGTTTCCTAGCGAGCAAAAGAGAAAATGATAGTACATCAGTGGTCTGTCCAAACCTCTTTAAACCTTAAATGAAAAACGATAAGCAGCTCTATATAAGATGTATCGGTAGACTCACAATCATTTTAAAGTGTGCAGGGTGATATAAACTTAAATCGACTGAAGACCAGGTGGGAACCATTCATTGGCATATGGTCTTAGTACTGAAATTTCGTTTGAGAGATTGCCGAGGTTCTGAGATATTCGGTCTTTATGCTGCTTATCATCTGGGTATCATGGTTGTATCTTTTACCGAAAAATAACGGGGACGCAAGTCTAGATCTTCCATGATACTATACATACGTGTACATACTGCATTCGACCTCAATAAGTGATCAACAATCACATGTCCAAACAAATAAGTGATAAAATATCACATTTATCCGGGAGTCAAGTTCGTCTCTCTGCTGTACGAAAGTACTGACCTGTTCACGGACTTGCTCTTGTGCCCTTCATGCATCGAAAATCAAGTTCCTCATCAATAAGTGATTCTATCACATAGGGCTTGTTTTCAAATCAAAAAAAAGTGAGAATCTCACATCATATACGGTCAAACAGATGATAATCGGTATACTCACCGGTAAGATGAACCCTCGTGCATACCTTGATACGGGAATGTGTCGTGATGTGGATGAACACCGGTCGGTAAGTATAAATCACACCTTAACGTATCCTCGCGCCATGATTACATCTGATAAGTTGAGCTTATGTGGATAGCAATACCGATAATTGTTATAGGATGCTTATCTTAATGTTAACTAATTGAACAACAAGAGCGTTTTGGCATGACCGTACACTGATATGATTCTCTTACCCTCGAAACTCGCAAAAAGAATATCTGTAATTATTTATTTAATGCTTTCAGTTTCTGCATCTTTGTATATATTTACTTACTGCTTTCTGTCTTTACATTCGAAATATTCAAAAATACCAAAAGGATTTTAGGTGTGTTTTAATATAAACTTTCTAAAAGCCAAAAAGATTTTATTTCTATTTTATTTTCGATCGTACGATGTTGGAGCTCGAGTTTTCGTTACCTGAAACCTGATTGAAAACCGAGACGACTAAATCTTCATAAACGGTCGAAATTTGCAAAGTGTTGAAAGTTAAACCTAAAATTGATAAATTTTGTTAAACTTTCAAACTGTCGGACGGTGTTTGATTGAACAATGGTCACATGTGTGTGGTTTACTTATGATATTCCAAGCAGTTGTTCTCATTACGCGTTTAGATTTCTTGCATGTGCAGATTCTAAAGGCAAGGAGAACATGGTCGATGACAAGCTTTGGAACGAAGACACGACGTGAAGGCACTCAAATGATGAAGATGATCGAGTTGTCGCTGACCATCATCAACACCACAAGGATCTCAAGTTGTAAAGATCAAGACTTTCACGAGCATAACTCAAGGGGGAGCTTATGTTAAGGGGGAGTTTGTCAACACACTTCCTACATGAAACGGGTAGTTTGTTGGTACACTTTCTGCTTTCAAGACGTGAAGACTTTAAAGATCCTCCGACATTGGAGACTTGAAAAGACGTCAAAGACTTGAAGACACGAGGGACCTACAAGAATTAAGATCGAGACAAAGCTACAGCCAAGGGGGAGTTTGTTGGTGCACTTGTGTCTGTACTTTGTCTGTATTTTGTCATGGTACCAAACGATGTCTTGTGTTAGTCTAAGTTACGTCTTAGGTTTGTTATTATGTGCCTTCGATGTAAGTTTGACCAAGTCAACCATCCTCCTGGTTTGACTTGGCCAAATAGTTGGCACATTGGTTGTAAGATGTCTGTGTCGAAGGATGAGTCATCGAAGGATTGTTTATATCCTTCGATGAGCTCGAAGGATAAACCTTCGATGGATGGACCTCGAAGGATATCATCCTTCGAGGTATATGTGGATCCTTCGAGCTGTTTCAGATCGATAGATGATCTTTCGATCAGTCTATCTGATCCTTCGACCAGACGATCTGTGTTTGGGTATATATACCCATGTATTGTGTTCACTTCATTTGAGATAGAAAAGTGAGACAAGTGTGAGAAGTGAGTCTTGTAGAGAGCATTTTCAGTTGGGTCAAGGCTGTAACCGTGTTCCACTGAAATACAAGAGAAAACTTTGATATCTCGTGTGTCTACCTTTCTCTTTGTAGCTTGTGTTTTCATCTAAACTATCGGTTTGCTTGCTAGCTTGGATTCCGCACTTGCTAGTGTGTTAGACATAACAAGGAATAGGTTTAACCTCAACCTCCGAGGGACCTACAGTTCATGACAAGTAGTATCAACGTGGGAGTATTAATTGATGAAGTGGTCGAGTTTTACAAGGCAACCTAATGGGCAAGATCATTATCCCAGGAATGTTAGAAGGGATACATGAAGTCATGGCGAGTCACATGATCCGCCCAATGGATCACAAGAAAGGGTAACGGGAGGAGGGGATTCTCATTAGATGACGTAGTCAATGGGTTTTCGAGAAGAAGCATGGGACCGATTCATGGGAAATGTTTGCATCACCATGGAAAAGAATTTGTCATTGTCAAGTTAATAAAAAATTATCATCTTTACATACCTGGGAAATCTTTGCAACGAGTCGAGCTGAGCCGAAGCTCCAGCTCCTTTAATTTTTGAAAGCTCGAGCCCGCCTCTGTTCAAACTTTGTTTCTAAAGCTCGAGCTGTGTAGTTTTTCAAGCTCGAACTGGATAAGTGATGCTCGGGCTCGAGCTCGTTTACTAAACAAGCTTATTTCGAGCTGAGCTTGATCGAGTAGCTTGTAAGTAGCAAAGCTCGTTTGCACCTAGTATAACTCATCATATGTTTTATATTGGCTTTTGCAAGTCTTTAAAGTTGTAAATAGAAACTTGGTTTTGACATTTTGTTTCAAGGAAAACTTTGAAGTCTTGAACAGAATGCATATCTATATAATAAATTGTCTCCAACTTTTGCACTTACTGTTCTCAAAGATCTCATCTTCAATCATTCCTCAAGACACTTTCAATCCTCTAACTCAATTTCCAAAATAATGTTTCACAGCATCCCTTAAATCTTCAAACTCATGACATTTTGTGAAAAATCCACTCATCAGTTTCTTCAATTCCTCATCTCCAAGATCATCAGTAAAAGGAGTAATCGGAATCCCATTTCAGGCTGCAAACTGTAAGATTTCGGTTTATCGTCAACAATCACCCCCTTCTTCAGATCCCGCCCTAAACATGACAAATCCTTAACACACCTCCCGTTGATTTCCTTACACGAATCCCGATACAATCTATGCGAAATCAACCCATCTCGATCCAATATATCCAACACAGTAGACGCGTACTCCTCATTCCCTGCGGTAAAAACCACAATTTCAAAATCACTTTCGCTTAAAAACCGTAGAAACTCATCAACAAACGGACGTTTCAAAACATAACGCTCATCTCCTTTGCAACCTAGCAACGGCTTCACAACAAAATCATACTTTCTTGGACCGATTAATCTGGATGCGGGAATCGAGTGAATTAGGGTTTTGTCGAGGTCCAGAAAGACAGTTTTTTTATTCGGGGAAATCAACGGCGGGAGGAGTGATCTAGGGACCCTAGCAATGTGGTCGTTACACAAGTGTTTTTTGACGGATGATTTGCTCTTCGTGGTAGCATTATTGTGGTTTGTTCCGGTAAGAACCGTGCATGGGAGGTTTGAAACGTTTTCCTTTGTTATAACATTCCGGTTTCGGTTTGTTTCCGCCATTGATTCCTTCTTCTTTCTTCTGTTGTACGTAATGCGTGAAAACATGGCTGTTATAATCCCTTGAGTATGATTAAACCCAACTGTTTACCACAGTCTGTCCTTTGAATGTTCAACCGTAGCTCTCTCCTTAGCGCAACAAGTTTCGATCAATCAAAGTCCTTTGTGGATCATTCTTGCTGGACTCACAAGACTTTGATCGAACTCCCAGAGCTGATCAGAAAAGAGATGAAAGCAAAACTAGATCCTGTGATTAATTGGATAGTTAGGCTTACAATATATTATATGATATATAACCCTAACAAACTTAGCCCGTTAAATTAGGATGAATAAAACTATCAGATAAAACCAAAACTTGATCCTGTGATTAAGTCACGGGTTACACTCGCGCTCCCGGTGAGGGGTATACATTTTTTTTATTTTTTAAATTAAATGAAAACCAAGATACAATTGTAAAAATAAAGTTAATGACAAGAATTTGGATGGTATTAGGGGAGGCGGGGTGGACAAAAAATTGTCCGTGATGGTTTCTTATAACGCGTGGTGGGAACAAATAAACCACCGCCACTCAAACACTTCAACGCATGATGGAAGGATTCCAAACGCATGATGGAAGGATTCCATGATATATATCACGCGTTATGGGCTATTCCGTGATAATTGGAACGCATTTCTTAGGAACGAAAATACCGATGAACAAGAAAGGGTCTTAGTTTTGTTACCGACACTCAGTATAGCAACAGAAAAATAAAGTCACCCGAAAGGATTTGGACACGTGGTTTAAATCGACTGAAAACGATAAAAACAAATTCAGTAAGATGTGCCGTGGGGTATAGATCCGGTGGAAAACTGAGCTAAGCCAACTCAGCTCAGTTAAAAAGCGAGTCTAACTGAGTTCAGTTCATAGCTCGCTTGTTAGCTCGGCTCAATTTAGTTTAGCTGAGACTATTTTACTTTTGATACACACACACACACAGACACACACACACACACACACACACATATATAGAGGAAGGTTCATTGGGGAACACCAAAAAAGTGGGGAACCGACTCAAACGAACTCCGATTGGACTCATTCCAGCGGCATTGGAACCGGCTCGTCGAACCCTAACTAGGATCTCTTAACCCTAAACCCTAAATCCTAACTCCTAAATTGAAAAAGTAAAACGATTAAATAGTAGTTTCAAAGTGAACAAAGTAAAACGACGAATTTGTAAAAGATGAAAAGTGAACAAAGTTGAAAATGAAAAAGTATTGGATAAAAAAAAATTGTGACAAAATTAAAAAAGACATAAAGGTATAGGTCAGAAAAGTGTAAAATGTTGAATTACACCTCTTAGTTACAAACCAAAAATTGGTAAAAACGGGAATATATGAACTAATGGTTCGATCGACCAATAAACCAAAAAGAAAAATGAATTGTGCATTAGTTAGTTGTACACATTGCTATTAGAACTTATACAAAATTAAATAGTAGTTTCAACTCACAAAAGTTTTTTTTGTGAAATTATAGAGGGAAAATTCACTAAATTAATTTTGAAAAAAAATAGACATTGATTTTTGTTATCAATGGCAAAAAATCCCAAATCTCGAGGACGATTTTGACAAAAAAAAAGTCAAATGTTTAGATGAAAATGATAAAAAAATCTCAAAAGTGAAGGACTATATGGTACAAAAAAGTTTTTTTTAATAAAAATGGCAAACATGCCCAAACCGCATATACGATTTTGGCAATTTACTCTAATTAAAATAATGTAACCTAAACTAAACTATGATATTATATGGTATGGTATATATAGTATAGTGTAGTAAGATATTAAAATATTGTCATATTTATTTCCAAGTGTTTAGTAATTTGTAGAAATTCACTAAATTCATTTAGAAAAAAATAAACATTGATTTTGTTATCAAATCAATTTATGTAAATAATTATTATTTTAGTTAAAATAAAGTAAACTGGGATTGTTACTGTATAGTATGTAGCGTGTATATTAATATATTAATTAATATATTATAATATATATTTGAAATTAGAAAAATTAAGTAGGGATAAATAGGAGATATAGATGAAATTATTTACTTGAATAAAGATAAGAATTATTAATGATAAATAATAAAGCATAATTATAAAATTTAAGATTGAAGGAGAAAATGTCACGTGTCATTAATTGTAGTCTTTTATTATAATTTAGATTAGATTTAGGCTTTGGTTATCCACACATCCCTCTCAATTTATCCACACATCCCCTAACCCTATACACCCCTCATTGCCCTATACGCCTGAAAATGGACACTCCTGATAAGCCCCTCATTGCCCTATACGTTTACTTTTTTGTTACTTTTTCACACATCCTATTAATTGTCAATGATTGAGTGTCAGCCAATGATTGGATGTCAGCCAATGATTGCCCAATCATTGGCTCTTTTGTGTGGAATAAATTTGAAGGGTATGGAGGGTTTTCAAGTGGGTGAAATATTATTTTAAAAAAAACTTTATATATATTTTTTTAAATTTTTGTTAAAATATAAAAATATAAACATTTATATTTATTATTATTTATTGTTATAAAAGGAAGGTATATAAATGTCATTTTTTTATTTAATATATTTAGAAAAATTGCAACATTTTTATTTATTAATTATTATTATAAAACGTCAACAGTTTTTTTAATTAGACTTATAAAACTTCTACATTTTTTATCAAGTGTTAGTATAAAACGTCAACATTTTTTTTAATTAGTATTATAAAACTTCTACATTTTTTTATCAAGTGTTATTATAAAACGTCAAATTCTCTATAATCCGTAACGCAAATTTAAGTGAACATTGTTTGATAAAATAACACAAAACACAACACTTTCATACAAAATGTAATACAATACATAGCCGAAACCCTAAACCCTACACACTAAATCGCTAACTATTACATATTATTACTTAGATTCACACGAACCCGTTGTCTATCTGAATCAGGTTCTCAAACAAACCGTGAAATCGAACAGTTTCTTCGTACAACTGTGGCTAATGGAAATGCATGAAAAATATGATGAAGAAGTTGATTCTCGATTTGATGAACCTGTTCTTATGACAAACCCTTCATCAATTGAGATTTTAAATACAAGGCAATGTCGTGAGTTGGGAATAGAATCGGTTAGTTCATCACGCGTCTGAACCGGCTTTTAAACCGGACGGAATCTACGAAGAAACTGTTTGATTTCACGGTTTGTTTGAGAACCTGATTCAGATACACAGCGGTCTCTTTGCTTCGTATGTAAAGAACTATTTGTGTATGCATTCTTTTGGTTGTTAACTACCAAAAGAATGCATACACAAATAGTTCTAGTGGACGAAGCAAAGAGACCGTTGTGTATCTGAATCAGGTTCTCAAACCCCCCGTGAAATCGAACAGTTTCTTCGTAGACTCCGTCCGGTTTAAAAGCCGGTTCAGACGCATGATGGTATATGGTGGTCACGGAACTACCGGGCGTCGGTAGATGCCGGTGACGGAACTACCGCGCATCGGTAGATGCTATCAAGAGTGCACCCAGAATCGACAATATGAGAGTTCCGTGCTATTTGCACGGTAACATCTGACAATGTCGGAGTTCCGGGTGACTTGGCAATTGATGTTGGATGATGCATCCCCCACTGCCAAGCACCTCACCCTAGACCGACGTCCCGGCGCATGAATCTGAAATATGAACGCAGTGCACTTCTCCATAAGAATTACGTTTCCACCACCGTCAAAACACTGACTTTCGATATCCTGTTAAAAAACATAGAATTATAGTGTTAGACTCGATATTAGAAATTATATTGTAAAATATAATAAACAAACAACAACACCACCACCACCACCACCACCCACCACCCACCACCACCATAGCCGACCACCCACTACCACCACAGCCAACCACCACCACCAGTCGGACGCCCACCACTGCCCACCACCTTCCACCCACAACCTAACCACCACCAAAACCACCATCCCAACTACCACAACACACCACCACCACCACCACAACCTACCACCCTCAACCACCTCAACAGCCACCACAGCCTACCACCCACAACACAACACAACACCACCTCACCACCGTCAACCACCACAACCACCACAACCCACCACCTCACTACCGTCAATCTTAACAAACCAACACCACAGCCCACCACCCACAAACACCACAGCCTACCACCGTCAACCACCACCTAACCACCCACAAACACCACAGCCCACCACCCACAAAACAACACAACCACAAAAACCCACCACCCCAACACCAATATACCCGACCAAAATAAACCACAAAAATCAGAGAAAAAATGAAAATTAAACATAAAAATACGGGATACGAACTAACCTTAAATACTCCGAGCGTATAAAGCGATACGAGAGCGATAACAATACGAGAGACAAAGAATCCGTGCGTGTGTGTGTACTTCCGGATCTTCATCGTGTGGTCCAAGTTGGTCTCGTGTGGTCCAAGACCTTTTTGGGGATATAGTTGGGTGAATATCCGTCAAAGAGCTGGCTCCTCGGTAAATAAGTCAAACAAAACGCGTAAGTATGTACTTTTTCTGAAAAGGTGTCAGTGTATACGACCGTATAGGTCAATGTGAGGCATATACACCACCTAACTTTTTGTTATACGGACCTCATAGCACTATGTGAGGCATATGTATTTACTTTTTCTGAAAAAGTGGTTAGATTTTGTACTTTATACGCATCTCATTGTGCTACGAGCGGCGTATTGAGTCTTTTTTTTCTAAACAAATACTATTACGTACGAGAAAGTGTAATCCATATCCATCTTTACATTCACAATGGTTATTTGTAGATGTGGAAGGCAAGCTAGGATAAAAACATCTTGGACGGATATTAATCCTGGGCATCAATTTTACACCTGCTCTCAATTGGTATGTACTTTAAGCACTACTACCTCCGTCCCATTAAAATTGTCATATTTTGAATTTTCAAAGTCTTTATTTATAAACTTTGACCTTAAATAATTTTGTTTGTGTTAGATAATACTTGATGAAAGTTATATGATTTGAGTGTGTTTTACAAGTGTTTTTATCGGGTTAATTTTCATCAAGTTTTATATAACACAAAAAATCGATAATTAAAGTCAAAGTATATAAATAAATACTTTGAAAATTCAAAATATGACACTTTTAATGGGGCGTATTTTTTACACTTAGAAACACTAATTCGCCTTCGGTTTCAGCGTTCTAGGTGCAAATTCTTTGCGTGGATCGACCCTCCCATGTGTCCTCGGGTTTAACACCTCGTAATTTCATGTCCAATGATGTATTAACACGTGTCATAAGCTTTGAACGTGTGAAAGAATGCTTTAGAGGGACTAAAGTTGACAAACAAGGAAACTATGTGAATATAAGGGTCCAAAGTGTCAACAATGGATAAATATATTTTAAAATAGCCCTACAAGATGTTTATGCCTTCAAACGAATAAATCATGGATCATACGAAGCTGAAAATAAAAGAAAGTGAGGAATTACAAACTACAAGGGTTAAATGTGTCAACATGTTTAAAGTGTACCTCTGAGTGACCTTTTAGCAAACCCGAGGCTTTGTAACGGTGAAATATGCTCACTAGAATGGGTGATAAAAGTTTCATAAAGTTTCGTTATCGTATGAGAAAGTTACGATCAAATCCGTGTACGAAGGGTTAAAAGCGTCAACGTTGAAATTTGTGACTTTTCGGGTGAGCACAAAGTTAACCAAGGACTTAACCAAGTTTGTAAAAGTCTTAAGGTCCTCAAAAATCATGTTAGAGGGTCAAAAGTGCAAGAAAAACACTTAAAACCACGTTAGAAAGGACCAGGGGCTTAATTGCAAAAGATGAAACTTGTTTGGCCTGTTGCGCTGGTTTTAGGCGCCCCGCGAGGGACGCTTCGTCGCCCGCGTACAACCTGCCAGCGCAGAATCTGCGCACAACTGCCTGTTGCAGCTCTGAAACCGACTTTAAACATTTGTTTTCTTATACCAGGGGCTCTCCAATGGTAATACATGCATAGAGGGCACTTGTCTTGATCTCATAACATCAGTAGACTACCTTGGCATCATCCTAAGAGATCAAAATTCACTATATAAGAACACCCAAAGTTGCAACATTTGTTCATTCACTTGCAACTTCATCTCTGGAGCTCTCTGGTCAGCAACAAGGATTCATTAGGCTCCCTAGTCATGATTAGGACTCTTGTAAGTGTCCTTACCCCTTCTAATTCAGTTTAGCTTAGTTAATTAGCTAAAAGTCAAACCGTCGTAATTAGAGTTTGACTTCGAGATTACTCATAACGTATTCAGTCAAATCTCGAATTGAAAGTACCTATAAGTAGGTAATTATGTGGGTAATAAACCCTTAAAAGGGTACTCTCTGATTCCCACTCTAACTAAGTCAATTGTCGGGTCAAACTTGTTATTAAAAAGTCAACAGAATGCTTATTTTCAAATTAATGCATAATTAGCAATGTAGGAGACATGCAACCTGTTTGATCACTAATATAACTTGGTAATTAATGTAAGAACATGTCTAAACATGTTCAACCCGATAATTTTCAGTTTAGACCCGGATCGGAACCGAAAGTCGCATAAATTGACTTTTGCTTTGACTTTCAGTTCTGACCTGTTTAAGCATGTTTTAGAATTGCCTTAGAGCTTTATTTGGACCAGGTTTCATATAAGTATAACTCCCTGAGGTTATACACCTTGGTTCAATAGATACCCGATTCACATGCATGTTTCCGTTAATTGCTTATATGTTGACTATTATGCCCTTTTCACCTTAAAACGTGATTTTTGAAAATGTAAAAGAGTAGAAACCTTAGTTACTGATTTATAGACTTGCACCCAAAATTTGATATCAGTTTGAGGTCTAGATTAAGAGTTATGCTCAATAGCGTAATTAGAAAGCTTTTTGTTAATTAAACAGCGTAATTAGCGTATAGCCTATTTAAACCCACGTTTTGATATCAAAATTTTTACCCACTGATGTAATATAATATTTTGGGATTTTTGAAGATTTTTAATTAATTTTAGGCTGAGCATAACATAGGGTTGTAGTTCTAAATCGGTTATTGTCGGTTTTGCCCTTTTTGGCCATAAAATGAGTTTTACAAATATTTTGACCCCAAACTTTTTGCTACTGGTTTTATTTTATAAATAAAATATTTTGAGCCTTCTGGAATTATAAAAATATCAGCTTTCCTTTGAAAACCCGGAAATGGCCCCAAATCGCCATTTTAATCGTTTTTAACGCATAGTATGTACTAAAACTATTTTAAACATCTAAGGTTGATACCTACTGATATTTTTAGTATATTCTTATATATTAACAGTAAGTAAAAGTTTTTAAACTCAGGTTTCCAGTTTTGACCTTTTAAGCCTAAGTGAAATTACCGAAATACCCCTAAGGTGCATAATTTGGTTTTAAATGATAAATTTCACATATAGGTTATACCCTACTGATATAACTTAGTAAATTAAGTATATTTACTAAATAAATCAGACCTGTAACTCAAATTACTAATTAAACTCTTTTATAACATTTTAAATGACCAAAATGCCCTTATGAGGCATAGTTTGAATTTAAATCTATTTCGGGCATAATAGAAGATATCTTACTGATGTATCAACAAATTTAAGGCATATTAACTTAGGAAACTTGCATATGACTCTTTTGTTTACTCGTTACGCACTTGTCGCGTTCGGACCGGCGTATGTGACTAGTTTGCATATATTAGCCGAAACGAGTCAAACCATATCATTTTTGTCTCAAAATCCAGAATGTGTTTAAGTTACCCATATTAAACAAGTGTCTAAGCTTGTCGGGTCAAAACCACATTCTAAACCGGTCTTCGCTTTATCATGCGTTTGACCCGTGTATTCCTTTGAAAACTAACCGGTCTAAGTCTAAGCTTAATTAAAGACCCGTTAGGATTCTAATAGGTTATTATAAACATTCGTTCCAGATTAGGAGCCCAGTAAAAGCCATCTGTACTTGCTGTATTTGAGGTATACATTGCTCAGGTAAATACTCTTAACTTATTTTCCCTATACGGGCTTGGGTTACGGTATTATAATAATACCACTTGGTCGGGTGTGTAATCATTTAAATCGGATTGTGATTAATGTAATTACATAACTCGTTTAATATGTATTATTTGGTGTATGGCCTTTGGGGGTTAAATGACCATGTCCCGGATATCCTTGGCACCATTCAAAGAAATGGCCACGACCTAAGCACGGGGTGTAGGCGTACACCTGACAGATGCATTATGTAAAAACTGGTAATCCACTTAGAGGAATAAATCCTTGTGGGCATTATACCTGTGGCGTGTCAATTAATCTAGACCGGCCCTACAAACCGGCCCTAATGGACGACAAATAAGTAAAACTGTATACATGATTATTTTTAATAATTGTCCCAAGTTATAAAAGATGTTTTTGCCGAAGCGCATTCAAATCAATTTTCAAACCCTTTTCAAAATGAGTCAGTTAAGTTGTATTTACCAGTGTAAACTGACGTATTTTCCAAAAAGGTTAAGTGCAGGTGCTACACGTAATAGGCTGGATACTCCAGACATCAATAATCAAGTTTCGCAAAGCTCTAGGTGTCAAAGTCTGTTGAACAGTTTTCCTCTTTATTTTTGATCCGCCTGTGGATCTGTTTCAACTACATTGTGATACTTTATATTACAATTTATTCGGTTGAAATAAATCTATCTTTGCTTCCGCTGTGCATTTAAATATTGTGTTGTTTGACTATGATGATATCAACTACGTCACGATACTCCCCACCGGGCCTACCGGTAAAACGTGGAAATATCGGGGTGTGACAGGTTGGTATTAGAGCCAACACTGAGTGAATTAAACACTAGCCTTTTGTGTTTAATCTCAGTTACACAATTGCACATTCCTCAAAATTTTCGAGTCTAGACAAAGAACTTAGGACTAATCCAAATTGTTCTATTTGTTTTATTTTAACTTTGTCCTTTATATTTCTTGGTTGTATCTTTTAATTGTTTGACAGGAAATATGCCGCCAAGATTTTTCAGAGGAAAAGGAAAGGCACTTGTAGGAACCCACGACAATGAGGCAGGGCCTTCTCAAAGGCGAACTTCACCCGTTCCTGTTAGCACCAGTCCTCAGGGAGACTGGAGATCCCACCTGTAGCCAGCGAGGTGGTCCGTCTCGTTAGCTTCGTCACCCTCTTACCTACATTCCTTTGGACCCCACTCCGAGAACGAACCTGAAAACCCGCAGCCTTCGTTCATCCCTCTACAGCGCTCCAACTCGCGCCATTCTTTTGATAACCCGTCCCATCTTTTTCGCAGCCGGTTCAACCTGGCAAACTACCTTGAGAAACCCGTGGGTGTTAACCCATTGGGACCGGAAGATCACTTTTCGGGAGCTCACGACATGGACATGGACGAGGATACTGACCCTACTGAACCACCGAGCGGTACCCCAACACACCCTATTGAGATCTCCGATGGATCATCTTTTCACGGATCACCTTACCGTGGTCCAGATAGCTTTCAAGCGAGAATGAACCAGTATGAGTGGTATTTCACTCCCTCTTACCATTTATCACCTTATCAGCAGCAAGAGCAGCAGCAGCAGCAGCAATCGGATCCTTCCAGGGACTCTCGTTTTGTGGCAGTTACCCCGCCACCACTGCCACCTCAGCAGCAGCCTCCTGAGTCACCAAGGCGAAGGAGGACAAACGCACGAATTTCCGTGCAAGGAGGAGGGGTACATATCAGCACTCCCCAACCATCGAGTAGCAGCCACTATCCGCCGCACCGAGAAGACCAGCAGTTTGGGGGACCTTCAAACCCCAATCCGGAAGTGAACTCTACGCATGCCATGCCACCACCATTGGGCTTTGACAACCCAATTCCCACGTATACCAGTCCAGCAACATATAACCCCTTTGAGCAACCTGCTCACTCCAGCTTTAACTATGCTGAGATCGATCCCTACTTGGCGGCGTGGAACTACAATGCTGCTAACCCCGATGGGCCTTACGGAGCTCCTTGGGGAGTAGGATACCCAGCTTATGGGTACCAACAGCAGCCGCCTTTTCGACCTCCATATCAGCCGCAGCCGCAGGTACCACAGTTTTCTCCGCCAGAAAGGGATGAAATTCTCCAAAGACTGGACCAGGTTGAGCATCGAATTCACAGAGATCGAAGGGAACGACATGGTTTCCTCAAGGGATTGGCAAGTTTGATAAAAGGGAAAAGCAAGAAGGACCATTGAATCCTTCAAGTTGTTGGTTGTATTTCTTTGTTTTCAGTTGAGCCCCTGCGAGGGCCTGTCTTTCTGTTGTTAAGCCCCTGCGTGGGCAAATCTTTTGTTTAACCCCTGCGAGGGTATGTTCTTTAGTATTCTGCCCCTGTGTGGGCATGTGTTTTTCTGTTGACCCCTGCGTGGGTATGTTTGTTGTTTAAGCCCCTGCGTGGGCGTGTTATTTTGAAGAAGTCCCGTTTAGGGCAGACTCGTTTCTTTTAAAATTATGCGGTGGAATGATTAGATTTAAATTTTCATTTTTATATTATATGCATGAACAAAAATATAAAATAAATAATAACATCATTTTGCAAGATCTATCATTATGTTAAAATGATAAAATCTAAAAGGACAAGACCTAGCCATGTGTCACCTTAAGACCGGGCCAAGATGGTAGTTTCCACAATTAGATTAAAATCCATATTAACATCTCAATTTATAAATTGTCTGCGTTAATGCTAAAAAGAATCTTAAGGGGGTAAAACCTAGCTAGTATGTCATTATAAGACTTGGCCTATATGGTAAAACTTGTTTAAAAAGATTCAAATCTCTGTTAACATCTGCAAACATGTTAACATTCTTGGCTAAATGTGATCCACAAAATCACACGTGCCACCCTTGCATTATATTATCCAAATTATTTATTATTAATTAAACATCCGATTGAGATGTAATGCCTACGGGCTATGATTAACGTCCTCTGAGACTAAAGACAGTGTTAGCCTACAACTCCCTGTCAAGAAGAGGTAATGAACTTTGATTCAAACCTTAATACCTCGATTCCATAAAATCTAGGCTTATAACTTAAATTTGTCTACGTGACTAGGCCTATTGTGCTATTATTAACTTATAATTTAGGGTTTGTATAAAGATCCTAACTAATTTTAACAAATTAACTAAAATGGCTACTAAAACCATGGTTAATAAATCGTCAAGAATGATAGTACTGTTTAGGCTTCTAAATAAACCTTGTCCTTATTTTCTTTATGTAGCAATTAAAGCTACATGGCTAAGTCAGAAGAGGTAAACAGTCATTCGGTGGAAAACCCTGAAAATGCTAAAATACTTGTAACTGGTGCGAAAGCTGAAATCATTAGTAGACAATGCTGTTACTGAAGCAATAAATAGGCAGTATAGTGAATCGAGTGGGACTCGAAGTAGGACTCAATCCGCTCCACATTCCAAGCCTAAGACTCACTCGAAGGCTCACAGCAAGCCACCCTCTAAGAAAGAGGAGCCCAAGAAAGATGATGATCGACATTCATCTAATCAAAACAGTGTTCCCTCAAAAAGGATAGGGTTTGATGCTAAACCTCATACCAAGTCCTGTACCTACAAGTACTTTGTTTCCTGCAAACCCCGGGATTTCACTGGGGAGAAAGGAGCAATAGATTGTATGACCTGGTTAGATGAAATGGACACGGTAGTTGACATCAGCGGTTGCGCTGAAAGGGATATGGTGAAATATGTATCCCAATCGTTTAAGGGAGAAGCACTGGCATGGTGGAAGTCTCTCATTCAAGCTGCTGGAAAAATCCCACTCTACAACTTGTCATGGGATCAGTTCGTTGCTCTCATTAAGGAGAATTATAGCCCGCAGCACGAAGTCGAAAGAATCGAATCAGATTTCTTATCGTTGGTGATGAAGAATTTAGATTGTCAAGCCCGGAACCCAAAAGGATTGCTCGTTTCATTGGGGGTTTAGCCCCAGAAATTAAAGCCAGTGTTAAGGCATCGAGACCTGCTACCTTCAGATCAGCAGCTGATCTATCTCTGTCTCTTACCTTAGACGCCGTCAGATTAAGATCGCTGGGGGGGGATAGTGCACGGTCCTCCCAACCGCCGGAGTGATCTCTCAGAAATTCAGAAGAAAGTAAGAGGAAGCGTGAGGATGATACCTCACGAAGATCTGAGAAAAAGCACAGGGGTAATACTGACTTCAGGAAGAAGTCTGGATCCAACAAGGGTAGCCAGCAAGCTGAGGAAAAGCCAAAGTGCAAGACTTGCCAAAAACGCCACTTTGGAAAGTGCAGACTTGAGTCCAAGTCTAAGTCAGGATCACTTGCATGTGAGTTATGCAAGTCTAAAGAGCACAAGACTGTTGATTGCAAGAAGATTAAAGATGCCACATGCTACAACTGCAATGAGAAAGGGCATATTAAAACCAATTGCCCTAAATACGCCAAGAAGCCGGAAGAGGTCAAGAAGACCAATGCTAGGGTCTTCAAGATGGATGCAAAGGAAGCTGTTCAAAACGAAAACGTGATCACAGGTACTTTTCTCATAAATGATGTTTATGCTAGAGTATTATTTGATTCTGGAGCGGATAAGTCTTTTGTGGATAACAAGTTTTGTGAGTTGTTGAAATTGCCTGTAAAAGCCTTAAGTGTGAAGTATGAGGTGGAATTAGCTGATGGAACCGTAGAAACTGCCTCAACTGTGTTAGATGGATGTGTTATATCCATTAGGAATCACTCTTTTCCTTTGTCCTTACTTCCCTTTAAGCTAGCCGATTTTGATATAGTGATAGGTATGGATTGGTCATCGCATAACCAAGCTCAGATAGTGTGCAACAGAAAGCAAGTGGTAGTCAAAACTCCGTCTGGTGAGTCACTTACCATTCAGGGGGATACCCAGTATGGATTACCTGAGCAAGTGTCTATGCTCAAGGCCTCTAGGTGTTTGAAGAAGGGTTGTGTCATCTACATGGCACAAGTGACTATCGATGAGCCAAAACCTAAGATTGAAGATATTCCCGTCATTTCTGAATATCTTGAAGTTTTCCCCGAAGAACTACCTGGTTTACCACCAGATAGGCAAGTAGAATTCAGAATTGACATCATCCCTGGTGCGGCACCAGTAGCAAGAGCGCCTTATAGGTTTGCACCAACAGAGATGAAGGAATTGAGGACGCAGTTAGATGATCTACTAGCCAAAGGTTTCATTAGACCTAGTTCATCTCCTTGGGGAGCGCCGATCTTGTTTGTCAAGAAAAAGGATGGATCGATGCGTCTGTGCATCGATTACCGTGAGCTTAATAAGGTCACTATCAAGAATTGGTATCCTTTGCCCAGGATCGACGATTTGTTCGATCAACTTCAAGGGGAAAATTACTTTTCTAAGATCGATTTGAGGTCAGGCTATCATCAGTTAAAGGTTAAAGATGAGGATGTACACAAGACTGCATTTAGGACTCGTTATGGTCATTATGAGTTCCTAGTGATGCCTTTTGGACTCACTAATGCTCCTGCCGCATTCATGGATCTCATGAATCGCGTCTGCAAGCCCTATTTGGACAAATTTGTCATCATCTTCATTGACGACATCCTTATCTACTCGAAGAACCAAGCTGACCACGAGAAACACCTTCGCTGTATTCTTAAACTTCTACATCATGAGAAACTCTACGCCAAATTTTCGAAGTGCGAATTTTGGCTTCGAGAAGTCCAATTCCTTGGACATGTGGTCAGTGAGCGTGGTATCCAAGTGGATCCCGCTAAAGTAGAAGCAGTTATGAATTGGCAAGAGCCAAAGACGCCTACTGAGATTCGCAGCTTTCTAGGACTAGCAGGATACTATAGGCGATTTATTGAAAACTTCTCAAGGATTGTTGCGCCCCTAACTTCGTTGACACGGAAGAAGGTTAAGTTTGATTGGGGCCCTAAGCAGCAGGAATCCTTTGACATTCTTAAGGAAAAGTTGAGCAATGCACCAGTGTTAACATTGCCTGATGGAATAGAAGAATTCGTGGTGTATTGTGATGCATCACACACCGGTATGGGATGTGTACTCATGCAGAAGGGCAAAGTCATTGCCTATGCTTCACGACAGTTAAAGGTGCACGAGAAGATTACACCACCCATGACTTGGAGTTGGGTGCCGTTGTATTTGCACTAAAACTGTGGAAGCATTACGTGTATGGAACCAAGTGTGTGATCTATTCGGATCACAAGAGCCTTCAACACTTGTTTAATCAGAAGGACTTAAACATGAGGCAAAGACGATGGATGGAAACTTTGAACGACTATGACTGTGAGATAAGATACCATTCAGGCAAAGCAAATGTGGTTGCTGATGCCTTAAGCAGAAAGGAAAGAGTGAAGCCGATAAGAATCAATGCCAAGAGCATTGAGATAAAGAATAGTTTGAACGAAAGATTGTTAGCTGCACAGAAGGAAGCTGTGTTGGAAGCTAACTATCCTGATGAAAAGCTAGGAGTAACTGAAGAGCAGTTATCCTATGACAAGGACGGAATTCTGCGGTTGAATGGACGAATATGGGTTCCAATTTATGGAGGACTTCGAGATGTTATCCTCCAGGAAGCCCACAGTTCTAAATATTCCGTTCATCCTGGAGCTGATAAGATGTACCAGGATCTAAAGGCAATTTTTTGGTGGATAGGCTTGAAGAAGTCTATAGCTGCCTATGTAGCTAAAAGTTTGACGTGTGCGCAAGTAAAAGCTGAGCATCAGAAGCCGTCAGGTTTGCTACAACAGCCTGAACTTCCCACATGGAAGTGGGAGATGGTGACGATGGATTTCATCACTAAGTTGCCAAAGACTAGGAAAGGAAATGATACTATATGGGTGATAGTAGATAGACTGACCAAGTCAGCACATTTCCTACCCATTAAGGAGACTTATGACTCTGACATGTTAGCTCAATTGTACGTAGATAAGATTGTAGCTCTGCATGGCGTTCCAGTATCAATTATCTCTGACGGAGATACAAGATACACATCACATTTTTGGAAAAGTTTCCAACAGTCTTTGGGCACGCGCTTAAATTTTAGTACGGCTTACCATCCACAGACGGACGGGCAGAGAAAGCGTACCATCCAAACTTTGGAAGACATGCTTCGTGCATGTGTAATTGATTTAGGTGGCAGTTGGGATAGCCACCTGCCATTGATCGAGTTCTCCTATAACAATAGCTACCATACGAGTATTAAGGCTGCGCCTTTCGAGGCACTATATGGTAGAAAATGCAGAACGCCTATTTGTTGGGCGGAAGTAGGAGAAGTTCAGTTGTCAGGACCTAACATAGTCTTTGAAACGACGGACAAAATTGTCCAGATCCGTGACCGCCTGAAAGCTGCCAGAGATAGGCAGAAAAGCTACGCAGATCTAAAGCGTAAACCTCTAAAGTTCGAGGTGGGCGATAAGGTTTTGCTTAAAGTATCACCCTAGAAGGGAGTGATGCGGTTTGGTAAGAAAGGTAAGTTAAGCCCGAGGTATATAGGACCATTCGAGATTATCGAATGTGTTGGGTCAGTGGCTTACAAGTTGAACTTACCTGAAGAGCTTAGTGGTATTCATAACGTATTCCACATCTGCAATCTGAAGAAATGCCTAGCTGACGAATCACTAGTCATACCACATACGGATGTGCATATAGATAAGAGCTTGAAATTTGTGGAAAAACCATTGTCGATTGAGGATCGACAGGTAAAGAAGCTTCGAAGGAAGCATGTGCCTATTGTAAAGGTCAAATAGGATGCCCGTAGAGGTCCCGAATACACATGGGAGGTAGAGTCCACGATAAAAGAAAAGTACCCTCATCTGTTTCAGTAAATCTCGAGGTCGAGATTTCTTTTAAGGGGGTGAGGATGTAACACCTCGTAATTTCATGTCCAATGATGTATTGACACGTGTCATAAGCTTTGAACGTGTGAAAGAATGCTTTAGAGGGACTAAAGTTGACAAACAAGGAAACTATGTGAATATAAGGGTCCAAAGTGTCAACAATGGATAAATATATTTTAAAATAGCCCTACAAGATGTTTATGCCTTCAAACGAATAACTCATGGATCATACGAAGCTGAAAATAAAAGAAAGTGAGGAATTACAAACTACAGGGGTTAAATGTGTCAACATGTTTAAAGTGTACCTCTGAGTGACCTTTTAGTAAACCCGAGGCTTTGTAACGGTGAAATATGCTCACTAGAATGGGTGATAAAAATTTCATAAAGTTTCGTTATCGTATGAGAAAGTTACGATCAAATCCGTGTACGAAGGGTTAAAAGCGTCAACGTTGAAATTTGTGACTTTTCTGGTGAGCACAAAGTTAACCAAGGACTTAACCAAGTTTGTAAAAGTCTTAAGGTCCTCAAAAATCAAGTTAGAGGGTCAAAAGTGCAAGAAAAAACACTTAAAACCACGTTAGAAAGGACCAGGGGCTGAATTGCAAAAGATGAAACTTGTTTGGCATGTTGCGCCGGTTTTAGGCGCCCCGCGAGGGACCCTTCGCGGCCCGCGTACAACCTGCCAGTGCAGAATCTGCGCACAGCTGCCTGTTGCAGCTCTGAAACCGACTTTAAACATTTGTTTTCTTATACCAGGGGCTCTCCAATGGTAATACATGCATAGAGGGCACTTGTCTTGATCTCATAACATCAGTAGACTACCTTGGCATCATCCTAAGAGATCAAAATTCACTATATAAGAACACCCAAAGTTGCAACATTTGTTCATTCACTTGCAACTTCATCTCTGGAGCTCTCTGGTCAGCAACAAGGATTCATTAGGCTCCCTAGTCGTGCTTAGGACTCTTGTAAGTGTCCTTACCCCTTTCTAATTCAGTTTAGCTTAGTTAATTAGCTAAAAGTCAAACCGTCGTAATTAGAGTTTGACTTCGAGATTACTCATAATGTATTCAGTCAAATCTCGAATTGAAAGTACCTATAAGTAGGTAATTATGTGGGTAATAAACCCTTAAAAGGGTACTCTCTGATTCCCACTCTAACTAAGTCAATTGTCGGGTCAAACTTGTTATTAAAAAGTCAACAGAATGCTTATTTTCAAATTAATACATAATTAGAAATGTAGGAGACATGCAACCTGTTTGATCACTAATATAACTTGGTAATTAATGTAAGAACATGTCTAAACATGTTCAACCCGATAATTTTCAGTTTAGACCCGGATCGGAACCGAAAGTCGCATAAATTGACTTTTGCTTTGACTTTCAGTTCTGACCCGTTTAAGCATGTTTTAGAATTGCCTTAGAGCTTTATTTGGACCGGGTTTCATATAAGTATAAATCCCTGAGGTTATACACCATGGTTCAATAGATACCCGATTCACATGCATGTTTCCGTTAATTGCTTATATGTTGACTATTATGCCCTTTTCACCTTAAAACGTGATTTTTGAAAATGTAAAAGAGTAGAAACCTTAGTTACTAATTTATAGACTTGCACCCAAAATTTGATATCATTTTGAGGTCTAGATTAAGAGTTATGCTCAATAGCGTAATTAGAAAGCTTTGTGTTAATTAAACGTCGTAATTAGCGTATAGCCGATTTAAACCCACTTTTTGATATCAAACTTTTTACCCACTGATGTAATATAATATTTTGGGATTTTTGAAGATTTTTAATTAATTTTAGGCTGAGCATAACATAGGGTTGTAGTTCTAAATCGGTTATTGTCGGTTTTGCCCTTTTTGGCCATAAAATGAGTTTTACAAATATTTTGACCCCAAACTTTTTGCTACTGATTTTATTTGATAAATAAAATATTTTGAGCCTTCTGGAATTATAAAAATATCAGCTTTCCTTTGAAAACCCGGAAATGGCCCCAAATCGCCCTTTTAATCGTTTTTAACGCATAGTATGTACTAAAACTATTTTAAACATGTAAGGTTGATACCTACTGATATTTTTAGTATATTCTTATATATTAACAGTAAGTAAAAGTTTTTAAACTCGGGTTTCCAGTTTTGACCTTTTAAGCCTAAGTGAAATTACCGAAATACCCCTAAGGTGCATAGTTTGGTTTTAAATGATAAATTTCACATATAGGTTATACCCTACTGATATAACTTAGTAAATTAAGTATATTTACTAAATAAATCAGACCTGTAACTCAGATTACTAATTAAACTCTTTTATAACTTTTTAAATGACCAAAATGCCCTTATGAGGCATAGTTTGAATTTAAATCTATTTCGGGCATAATAGAAGATATCTTAGTGATGTCTCAACATATTTAAGGCATATTAACTTAGGAAACTTGCATATGACTCTTTTGTTTACTCGTTACGCACTTGTCGCGTTCGGACCGGCGAATGTGACTAGTTTGCATATATTAGCCGAAACGAGTCAAACCATATCATTTTTGTCTCAAAATCCAGAATGTGTTTAAGTTACCCATATTAAACAAGTGTCCAAGCTTGTCGGGTCAAAACCACATTCTAAACCGGTCTTCGCTTTATCATGCGTTTGACCCGTGTATTCCTTTGAAAACTAACCGGTCTAAGTCTAAGCTTAATTAAAGACCCGTTAGGATTCTAATAGGTTATTATAAACATTCGTTCCAGATTAGGAGCCCAGTAAAAGCCATCTGTACTTGCTGTATTTGACTTATACATTGCTCAGGTAAATACTCTTAACTTATTTTCCCTATACGGGCTTGGGATACGGTATTATAATAATACCGCTTGGTCGGGTGTGTAATCATTTAAATCGGATTGTGATTAATGTAATTACATAACTTGTTTAATATGTATTATTTGGTGTATGGCCTTTGGGGGTTAAATGACCATGTCCCGGATATCCTTGGCATCATTCAAAGAAATGGCCACGACCTAAGCACGGGGTGTAGCCGTACACCTGACAGATGCATTATGTAAAATCTGGTAATCCACTTAGAGGAATAAATTGTCACACCCCGACTTTCCACGTGTCACCGGTGGGCCCGGTGGGGGAGTATCGTGACGTGGTTGGCAACATAATAGTCAAACAACACAATATTTAATATGCACAGCGGAAGCAAATGAAAGATATAATTTAACCGAATATAATGTTGTAATATCAAATATCACAACTGTCGATTGTTTATCCACAGACGGATCGAAAATAAAATGGAAACAATAGTTCAACAGACTTTTAGGCATCTTAAGCTTGCGAGACTTCTATTGATGCGAAGGAGAAATATCCAGCCAATTACGTATAGTACCTGCATTTAGCCTTTTTGGAAAAATACGTCAGTTTACACTGGTAAATACAATTAACTGACTCATTTTGAAAATGGTTTAAGAAAATTGATTTGGATGCACGTGGCACAAAATATCTTTTATAATTTGATTAAAATGCAAAGAGGCAAAATTAACCTTTTATAACTTGGGAGAATTATTTAAATATATAATCTTGTGAACGAATTACATGTTCCTTATGCGTTCAGTAGCCCGGATCGTGTCCGGGTTAAAGATCAATAGACACACCACATTATTCTTTTGTGCACTGACATGTGTACGCCTACACCCCGCGCTTAAGTCGTGGCCATTTCGTAAAATGATGCCAAGGATATCCGGGACATGGTCATTAACCCCCCAAAGGCTTTTAAGTAAACAAGACTGTTTAAACGGGCCGATCAAATTATCAATTAGCCACCAAACGATGGAAGATTTGATGCCCGATCAAGCGGTATTTTATATACCGTAACCCAAGCCCGTATAGGGAAAATAAGTTAAAAGTATTTACCTGAGCAAAGTATAAATCACAATAAGCAAATTGCAAGTAGCTTTTACTGGTTCTCCTAATCTGGAACGAAGGTTTATAATAACCTATTAGAATCCTAACGGGTCTTTAATCAAGCTTAAGCTTAGACCGGTTAGTTTCAAAGATACGGTTCGTACGCACGATTAAGCGAAGACCGGATAGAATGTGATTTAGACCCGAAAAGTTCAGAGACTTGCTTAATATGGGTATTTCATACACATTCTGGATTTTGAGATAAAACCGATAAGGTTTGACCCGTTTCGGCTAATTCGTGTAAACTTGTTACATAAACCGAACCGAACGCGAAATAAGCGTAACGGGTAATAATGAGATCCATTTACAGGTTTCCTAGGTTAATATGCTCCAAATATGTTGTGACATCAGTAAGATATCATTTATTATGCCCGAAATGAATTTAAACACAAACTATGCCCCGTAGGGGTAGTTTGGCCATTTATACTGTGATAAAAGAGTTTAAGTAATATCCTGAGTTACCGGTCTGATGTAATCAGCAAAGATAGTCAATTTGCTAAGTTATATCAGTAGGGTATTGTATATATGTGAAATTTATCAATTATAACCAAACTATGCACCGTAGGGGCATTTTGGTAATTTCACATAAGCCGTAAAGCTCAAAACTGAAGTCTGAGTTATACAACTTTTGCTTACTATTAAAATATTGTAATTTGCCTCAAATATCAGTAGGTATCACCCTTGGTATGTTTAAAATAGTTCTAGTACATACTATGCGTTAAAAACGCTTAATTAGGCGATTAGAAGCCGTTTCCGGGTTCTATATAGAAATCTGATATTTTTATTATTCCATAGGGTTTAAAATAATTTATTTATCATTTAAGATTAGTAGAAAAAGGTTTGGAGTCGTTTAGATATGTAAAACTCATTTTATAGCCCGTAAGGGCAAAATCGACAATTACCCGATTAAGCCTACGACTATGAGTTATGCTCAGCCTAAAATTTATTAAAAATCTTCAAAAATCCCAACATAATATATTACATCAGTGGGTAATAAGTTTGATATCAAAAAGTAGGCTTAACTAGACTATACGCTAATTACGCCATTTAATTAACACAAAGCTTTCATTTTGCGCTAATGAGCATAACTCTCAATCTACACCACCACTTGATCTCAAATTTTGGTTACAAGTATATATATCAGTAACAAAGGTTTCTACTCTTTTACATTTTCAAAAATCACGTTTTAAGGTGAGAAGGGCATAATGGTCAACATATGAGCAATTAACGGAATCATGCATATTAATCGGTTAACTAATGAACCATGGTGTATAATCACAGAGGGTTATACTAGCATGTAACCTGGTCCAAATGAAGCTCTAAGGTATTTCTAACACATACCAAAACGGGTCAGAACTGAAGTCAAAGCAAAAGTCAAAGCTTTGCGACTTTCGGTTCCGAACCGGGTCTAATCAGTAAATTGTCAGGTTGAACATGTTTAGACATGTTCTTACACTAATTACCAAGTTATATTAATGATCAAATAGGTTTTATGTGTTCTACATTGCTAATCATGCTTAAATTAGAAAATACACCCTCTGTTGACTTTTTAATTACAAGTTTGACCCGACATTTGACCTAGTTAGAGTGGGAATCAGGGGGAACCCTTTTGAGGGTTTATTACCCACATAATTACCAACTTATAACTACTTTTAATTCGAGATTTGACTGAGCCATTATTAATTAATCTCGAAGTCAAACCGTAATTACGACGGTTTGACTTTTAGCTAAATGACTAAGCTAAACTCAATTAAAGAAGGTTAAGCAAACTTACAAAGGTCTAATGATTGATGAGGAAGGCCTGGAAAGTGCTCTTGTGCTCCATAATTGATCAGAAGATGTTTGAGGAATGAATGATCAATGTGTTGCACTTAGGTGCTTTATATAGTAACCAAGACACCACAAGGTGTTGACAAATAAGTCTACTACTGACCATAACATTCCCACAAGTGTCCCTAGATGTTTAGGGGGTGTTTAGGGGTCAAGAAAGATGTGGAAATTCGGTTAAAAGTCAAGTAGAAAGCACATAACAGGCAAAAACCCAAGAAAATCGGATCAGATGACCCCTCGCGCGACGCCAAGCCCCCCTAGGGACCCTCGCGTGACGCGAGGCCCTCCTGCAGCAAATCTGGATTTTAGATTTTTATGTTATAGTCCTTAGCTCTTCAAACTTTGTTTAGACAGTTGTTTCTTGCATCTTGAACCCTCCAATTTGATTTATAAGGGCTTTAAAACATATACCCACTTTGTTAAGTCCTCGGTTAACTTTATTGTTACCCGAAAAGTCCTAACTTTCAACGTTTACGCTTTAACCCTTCGCACATGAATTTGATCATAACTTTCTCATACGATAACGAAACTTTACGAAATTTATATCGTGCGTTCTAGTGAGCATAATAAACAGTTACAAAGTCTCGGGTTTGTCAAAAGGTCACTCAGAGGTATAACTTAAACATGTTGACACATTTAACCCCTGTAGTTTGTAATCTCTCACTTTTAGCTTCGCATGATCCATGATTTATTCGTTTGATGTTATAAACATCATGTAGGGTTAATGTACCATATATTTATTCACTGTTGACATTTAGAATACGTATATCCACATACTTTCCATGATTGTCAACTTTAGTCCTTCCATAATATTCTTTCACACGTTTAAACATTTGACACGTGTCTACACATTATAGGACGTAAATTTTCGAGGTGTTACATAAATCCTTGTGGGCATTATACCTGTGGCGTGTCAATTAATCTAGACCGGCCCTACAAACCGGCCCTAATGGACGACAAATAAGTAAAACTGTATACATGATTATTTTTAATAATTATCCCAAGTTATAAAAGATGTTTTTGCCGAAGCGCATTCAAATCAATTTTCAAACCCTTTTCAAAATGAGTCAGTTAAGTTGTATTTACCAGTGTAAACTGACGTATTTTCCAAAAAGGTTAAGTGCAGGTGCTACACGTAATAGGCTGGATACTCCAGACATCAATAATCAAGTTTCGCAAAGCTCTAGGTGACAAAGTCTGTTGAACAGTTTTCCTCTTTATTTTTGATCCGCCTGTGGATCTGTTTCAACTACATTGTGATACTTTATATTACAATTTATTCGGTTAAAATAAATCTATCTTTGCTTCCGCTGTGCATTTAAATATTGTGTTGTTTGACTATGATGATATCAACTACGTCACGATACTCCCCACCGTGCCCACCGGTAAAACGTGGAAATATCGGGGTGTGACATCGGGCAGTTCAAGTCATCCGAGGTTTGCTGGATACGAAAGCAGTACTTGAAGACGAAGTCAAGCATTTGAAAGAGGAGGTTCGAATATATAAAGAGCAAGTAGCAGAAATGGAAAATAAAAATTCAAGGGTCGTTCGTAAGAGGGACACCTGTTTGATAATCTGTTGGATTTTGTTTTTTTTGTCCGTATTTGTATTTGTCGTTAGCCGTATTTAAGTTTATGCAACTTATGTAAACGAATGTAATGACTCTCGTATTTTGGTGATTTAGCGGAATGTTATGTCTTGAGAGTTTATGCAACTTATAATAATAAAACATATGCACATTTAAAAAAACGATGTTATATCTAGTCCCGGCAAACGGGTCGGGCCGGGGGTCGGGTAGGGTTTTTGACCCATGACGATATTTTATGAAATGAATTTTGTGTATTATAAAATGTCAAATTTTTTATTTATAAATTATTATTATGTCTTTAATTATTTTTCACTTGTCATTTATTAACCATAACGCAATAAATACACGAAACATCGTTTTATATTAATACACAAAACATGTCATTTTAATACAAAATGTAACGACTAAACCCTGAACCCTAATCCCTAAATCGCTAACTGTTACATATTATTAAATTCTTGCAAACTGTATCGGTTATTCAGATCTCTATTCGTTCACCATATTGTTGCTATCAAGTTTAAGGATGCGCTCCCTCGTTGCAGAAGAATTCTCAGTAACCGGTTCCACAGCATGAAGAACCAATCCATACAGAAGGAGTTCTCCCTCGAGGTTGCTGACGCAGAAGCATTGTAGTTGGTGGAGGTTCCAGGACATTCCAGTTAACCCTCATAGTCACCGGTAAATATATACTTCCAGCGTCACAGATTGTGAGTGCAGAAGCATTGCCGTTGGTGGACGTTCCGGTGCATGAATCTGGAATACGAACGCAGTTACGCGTTTGAATCTGAAATACGAACGCAGTGTACTTCTCCATAAGGATTACGCTACCACCACCATCAAAACACCGACTTTCGATATCCTGTTAATAAAACATACAATTATAGCATTAGACCCGACATCCGAAAATATATTGTTAAAAATAATAAATATAAGAATAAAATTAACATATGCACATTTAAAAAAAAACAATGATATAAGTCTAGACCTAACAAACGTGTCGGGCCGGGAGTCGGGTAGGGTTACGCTACCACCACCACCACCACAACCACCACCACAGCCGTCAATCACCACCACCACCACCGCCGTCAATCACCACCACCACCACAGCCATAACCACTACCACCACCAACACCACAACCACCACCACCACCACAGCTGTCAGTCACCACCACCACAGCCGTCAATCACCACCACAACCACCACCACCACCACAGCCGTCAATCACCACCGCCGTCATTCCCCACCACAGTCAATCCCCCACCTTCGTTAATCCCCACCGCCACCAATCCCCCACCGCCGTCAATCCCCCACCACCGTCAAACCCAACACCACCACAAACGGCGGAAATAAAACCAAAAAATAAAAAAAAGGTTGAAGATTAAGCAATAAAATTTGGAATACAAACTAGCCTTCATCGTGTGGTCCAGAGTTTGTCTTGTGAAAATCGTGTGGTCCAGAGCGTTTGTGTGTGTGTTCTTGGTGTTTTAGTGTGTGAGTTTTCAAATTTTAGATCTAGTTTACCCCTTTATTGAAGTTGGGAAAGTGTTTGTGTTCAATGAGAGACGTATGGTTCAATGAGCACCTTATAGGATATACTATAACCAATTTATCAGCTCATGTACAGGAGGATAAACTGGTTAAGGCTTGTGTGTTCTATGTGAAATGTGCGAGTTCGAAACCCTGGGGAGGCCGGTCCGATACAGAAGGACCCCTCTTTTTTTTGTTTGTGTAATTCTACTTTTTCAAATCTAAGTGTATAAAGGATATACTATAACTAGTTTATTAGCTCCTGTACAGGAGGATAAACTGGTTAAGGCTTGTGTGTTCTATGCGAAATGTGCGAGTTCGAAACCCTGGGGAGGCCGGTCCGATACAAAAGGACCCCTCCTTTTTTTATTTGTGTAATTCTGCTTTTTCAAATCCAAGTGTATAAAAGATATACTATAACTAGTTTATCAGCTCCTGTACAGGAGGATAAACTTGTTAAGGCTTGTGTGTTCTATGCGAAATGTGCGTGTTCGAAACCCTGGGGAGGCCGGTCCGATACAGAAGGACCCCTCCCTTTTTTATTTGTGTAATTCTAATTTTTCAAATCCAATCCCTGAGGTTTGTTTTGCACAAGAACAGTCCCTGCTCAGTTATTAAAAACTAACTGTAATTCTAATTTTCAAATCCAGCCCCTGAAATTCTTATAACCGTTTATACCCCTTCTGCACATGCTTAGCATTTTTAAAAAAGACCATTATACCCCTTCGTTATAAGAATTCCAATACCTATTTGTTCGTACAACCACATTAAACCCAAAATACAACATAGATGCTGATAAAATATTAAACATGTTACCATCCATACATGCTGATAAAAGATTAAACGTTTATACAAAAACAATCGGGCATACAACTAAACATAAATAACAAAAGACAAATAAATATTTGTTCGTACAACCACATTAAACCCAAAATACAACCAAACGAAACAGATAAATACTACTCCTAAGTCATTTCCTCGTCACTGTCATCAGAACCACTATCATAACATGTCAACTGCATCTGCGTGTCAGACGGGCCTGCCTGCGTGCCGGACGGGCCGGCTTCCGAGCCGGACCCCGGATACACTCGTGGTTGTGGCGGGTCTCGAACCGGCAACCCCGCCTCGGTACGCCTATCAGCCTCGCTAGCCATCATCCACTCCATCATATCCTCCATCCATCGATCCTGGAGCGCCAACCTCTCCATCACAGCCGTCTGACCCGCCACAAGCCTCTCGAGGAGACGCTGAGTGGACTGAGGCAACCTCACCGCATGATAGACGCGCCGAGGATGCTGTGGCGGCTCCTGCGGATGCCCCTGCTCAACCTCAGGCTCGACGTCACCCTCTCCAACAGGCTCATCAACAACATGAGGCATATCCACCTCCGCAGCCTCCAGCAGATGTTGATGTAGTAACGGCTGGGCTACGAAAATCGGATCGTTCAAACCGACAAACCGATAACCAATGCCCGGAAAGTTCACCGCTAAGTTCATCCCTCTCATCGTCCTAATACCCAAATACTCGAAAGGGGCAGGCGGTGGCAACTCACCGATGAATGGAAAATACCGACCGCAAAGCTGGGCAATACGCATGATGAACGCCCCTCCGTGCAATCCGCCACGCTTCTGACGTCGGGAAAATGAGGAGAAATACTCCGCCAGGCAGCGATGGAGGGCAATGCAACGGTGTATGTAGCGAACGAGTGGGTCAGGAATCAACGAGACACGGGCCTTATGACCGAAGGGTACATCACAGAGGGTGGGCCACCAAGCAAGCAACTGATCATCAGGCATAGATGTGATCACGGTGGTATAAATATCCTGAACCAACTCCTCATCAGTGTAGAATCCGGTGGCCAAAGCAAACTGACGTAGCGACATATTATGTCGCTCCCCGAATAAACAGAAAGTTACCTCAGCAGGGGGTGGTTCCACCATCGGATCGTCCATATCTGAGTTAGGCTGCTCAGCAGGCCGTGGTCGATAGATAAACATGGAGAGGAACTCCACCATCATAGGACTATAAGAAGGCCCAGCCGCATAAAAAAACATACGATCCCACGGGTTATTTTCCCCGATTATACCCCGGGCCCTCTGCTCCTCGCCACACTCCCGTAACGCGTCCCAACACAACGCCCTCTGCTGCCTTACTCTCATACCCCGGAACTTGGCAAAACGTCTGTATTCCGTACTCCTCTGGGGAAGTCTAAAAATTCGTACTGCTCACAATTACCCCCGGCCATCGGATTGAATACCGGACCACCATTTGGTGCCTGTTGTTCCTCATCTGACGACATATCTGCAACAATTAAAAATTAATATTTTGTCAAAATATTAATAAAATTACGACAACCCACAAACACCACAGCCAACCTACAACCACCACAGCCAACCCACAACCACCACAGCCAACCCACAACCACCGTCAAACCCTAACCCATAGATACAACCACCACCGTCCTAACCTCAACCACTCTAACAACCACCACCGTCCTAACCTAAACCACTCTAACAACCACCACCGTCAAACACCTCAACCGCCAAACACCACAACCAAAATATTTCAGAAAAAACAAAAAAAAAACGTAAAAAAACAATAACAAAAAAGGAAAGATGAAGATGTTACTAACCTCTTGTGAAAATTCGCACCATATTGTTCGATACGGGATAGAAATGGTATACGGGAGAGAGTTGTGTGTGTTTTTGGTGTTTTGGTGTGTGTGTGTTTGAATTGATTTTGATCTAGTTCTCCCTCTTTAGTGAGCTGAAAAGTTGTTTGTGTTGGTATACACTCCTCATTGGCCAATACGTGGCTTATAGCTTGCTTACCAGTAGCCGCTTATTGTGCTATGAGCGGCATATAGAGGCTGGTATACACCTCTCATGGCCCAATATGCTGCATATGATGCCTTTTTTTTAATAAAAATAGTGATATAAATAAGTGTTTTTACATTATAAAACAATGTAATTAACATTTTTTATAAAATAAATGTTGCTTACACTATATTCAAAAGATAATAGAATGTAAATTAAAAAAAATAAACACATAATAATACGATTAAACAGTTTTACGTGTTACAACGAGAACCTACAACAAGTTAATAAAGTCTCTTCGAACACTTCTATTACTACGAAGTAACTTCTTACCCTGTGAAAGACAAGACATGTACATTGTCTCCCACTCCATAGCTTCAGTACTTCGATACATATTCCATAGTCCATTCGGTGGAGCCATCGGACCATCATCCGTTAACTTAACCATGATGAAATGGCCATCTTCCACATAGGCAATCGAAAGAACAGAATGGCCCTCCGCCGGACCATCAAACATGGGAAAGTATGTTTGACAAACACCATTGCTTAAATGTTGAACAACCACACCAAATTTTTGAGCCACCAATAATCTGGCGTACGGCAAGAACATCCAGCATGCCATTGGTGCAGGTTCCACGTGCAACCAGTTTATTGATCGATACACTGTAGTGTAAAATCCCGGATCAAAAGAGTCAAGAATAGGCCACCACCGGGCTTTGTTAATGAACATCTCATCCAGTAGCTCTTGGCGGACCCACATCCAAGCATTCTGGTCCAACCCCAAACCCATAGCCACCGATCGAAACCCACAGTTACCGTCAGGCTGAGCATCTTCCATATGTGTTATGTATCTCCGATACATAGATGGAAGACAGTCCTTAAAACGATTGATCATGTTTTTGTACCTGTAATTGGAAAATATATTGTGGAAAATCTTTATCAGGGAAAATGTATGTCGGGAAATACGTAGGATATTATATAGGTCAATGATTGTTGACGTACCTATCCCCCACCAACAGTGGAAAATCTTCATCTATAATTTCAACTCTCTTTTTAGCCTTATTTTTCTTTGAACGACTGCGTTGCACTGCTGGATTTTGAGCGTCCTCGTCCTTCTTTTGGCTTTTGGCTTTTGTCTTTTGCTTCAGAATGGGTATCTTTACGTCTCGCAACCTCCTCCTTCTTTTTTTGTTGTGCTTTAGAGGTTAGGCGCCCCCGAGTATCTTGTTGTACCTCAGGCAGTTGATGGTCAGTCATACTTGGATTCACCATCTCCTTTATCTTCGACAACATACTTTTTAACACTATCGGTGGTTGCGCCTTCAGTTGTTGCATGACTCTGTCCTTTTCCTCCCGAAGATTATTGTCACGGCCCCCGACCCGGTTTTACCCGTTCAGGAGCCGCGCGACAGAAATCCCGTGGTATTTATTTAACAGCGGAAGTTTTCTTCAGGATCTTTTTAAAACTGCAATTTCCCGATTATTTTATTTCACAACTCGGGATAAAACCCCGGTAATTTTACAACCATATGATTTCACTGAGAAATCTTTATTTTACAAAACATGTTTCTTTATTTTATATTGAGCCACTTCCTTAAGCTTGTAGTGCTTCACAGCAGTTTTCCTGGATCACAACAGATCACCTGAAACATGTTTGAAAAAGGTTTTGTCAGCGGGAAATACTGGTGAATCATTCTTTTTACTAAAACGACCCGTTTGTTATAATTTACAGTATTAAGGGTGATTACATTGTTTCCATATATCAACCAACTACCCACAGTATTTGTCACTCGACCGGATCTGTGACTATGGTCATATCACCCATTGGCCACCCGTTTGTCCAATGGTGAAGATTATCAAGTAATGTATACAAAACCCCACATACTGGCTGTAATTTGGTGATTACAAAGACTTAATCCCTGTAATTATAACTTTGAAAATATTTAAGAATTTAAAAAGCACTTTGACAAAAAGAGAATGACTCACATTGCAGATTTAATATGAACAGAGCTTAGCCTACTGATTAGCCTTGATAACCTAGTTTAAATAACAATGCACACAAACTAGGTTAGTAACTAATACAGCATTTACGATAACTCACGAGATTAAACCCTCACATCGAATGACAAAGTGCGATACTTAAACATCCATCGAATTAACGACGAATGACAAAGCATAAACCCTAATGTGGGCAGCACTTAAACATCCATTGGATAGTTTAATCGATCGGACATTGAATCATAGCAGCGATCAAGTTATTACCCTGTTTTGCGGCAGCACTTCGTGATCTGTGTGTGTTTTTGTAGTATTCAGACAATATCTCAACGTACAATTTGAGTTTGAACGTCGAACTAACGCACAATTGCATGTACCAGACTCCTTTATTTATACATGAAAAATGGTCCCTCCCGCGTGTCGCGACAGGGACACCTGCACCTGTCGCGTGGCGCGGGGCACATACTTTTAGCCTAGGGTAGCCTTGTGTGCATGTAGCCTTGCTGAGTTGGTCGTTCGTCAATTTTCATTATACACGTCAAACTGTTTAGGTAATACTAACGGGAATTTACCCCCCCCCCCCCCCTAGTTTTAGGGGCCCTGATCCTGATTCCGATTATTCTGAAAATTTTAGGGTTTATGCAGAATCACTTGGGTTTCTCAATTAGGGTTTCCTATTGGACAATTAAAATAATAAATAGGACTTTTGATGAGAGTTGTTACAATTATTATCGTCTTCCTTAAGTTCTTCAGCATTGAAATCTAGTTTTGTCCAGAATTTGTCTACGTCGGCAAGAGGAATTTTGCAATCTGTATTTTAAAAACAATAGTTAGAAATGAGGGGGGTGGGTATTCATATGAAGTAGAATAAGCGGTTGAAGCCTGTTTTTATTACTTGTATTTTCCCACCACTCCATCTGACAAGCACATGGCAACCCACAACTCGTAAAAAGCTGGTGACCACAAGTCCCCCCTGCTGCGAGCAACGTACGTATCTTTTTCTTCTCCACAAGCAACAAATCTAATGCTTTCAGGGAAACATTACCACGTAGGTTATCAAAGAATGATATCATGTGGTCCCCCATTTTCAAGGACCGGCTATCCTGAAAAGTGAGGTTTATTTGTATGCGTTGTGACTCTACAACTTTGTCAACAAGCCACACAAGTCTATGGAGCGAGTTGTTTGGCCCCTTAAGGTATCTCTTAAACTTAGCATGTTGGCTTTCAACTCTCTTGGTTGTATGTTGACCAAAGTTAGGGCTTGTGTTAGTCCAGGCAGAAACAAACTTTTCTTTATACGGTAGTAGCCAGACAGTATACAAATAGTCCAAAACTCCTGAAAAAAACAGAATATAACGATTTGTAATGTTTGTATTGTAACACCCCGACCAAAGGCTGAAACAAAATTTTTCTGATAAATTAACTATTTTTAAATAATTAATTAAACAAATAAAACTATGTAATTATTGGATTAAATTGGTTAAAAATCGAATTTTGGGAAAAATATCAATTTTATATTTTCGAACATCATTCTAATGTTAAAATAATTATATAAAAATTTTCAGGTTTTATAAAATTAGTTTGCTATTTTTATTGAATTTAATAAGATTAAAACTAACTTAATTCATAATAATTAGATAAAACCGGAAATAATTATAGTTTATATTTTTAGTAAATCAGGTTTGATGTATATGAGTTTATAAAAATGTTAGTTTTTATAAAAGTGATAAAAAAACGTAAAAATAAAATAAAAGGTGTGTGCCCGGTTGGATTTTAAGAAGTGTATAAAACAACTAATGTTAGGGTATCAATCAGCTCCTGTACAGGAGGATAAACTGGTAAAGAAGGGGTGCTTTTACACGAGTGGTCCGGGTTCGATCTTTGCTAAGGGGCGGGTTATACCCCCTTTTTTGTTATTCTAATTAACATAGTTAACTAAGTTAATTTTTTTAAAGTATAAAACAACTAATGTTAGGGTATCAATCAGCTCCTGTACAGGAGGATAAACTGGTAAAGAAGGGGTGCTTTTACACGAGTGGTCCGGGTTCGATCCTTGCTAAGCGGCGGGTTATACAAGAAACCCCCTTTTTTTGTTATTCTAATTAACGTAGTTAACTAAGTTAACTTTTTTTAAAGTATAAAACAACTAATGTTAGGGTATCAATCAGCTCCTGTACAGGATGATAAACTGGTAAAGAAGGGGTGCTTTTACACGAGTGGTCCGGGTTCGATCCTTTCTAAGGGGCGGGTTATACAAGAAACCCCCCTTTTTTGTTATTCTAATTAACGTAGTTAACTAAGTTAACTTTTTTTAAAGGATTTCTTATTCAACATTTAACTCGGTTAAGATTTTAGAGTTAAAATAAGTTTCAAACAAGGCAATTTCAACCCTTATACTTTAGATTTCAATAATTACATTTTATGCCCAATACTTTGTACTTTTAAATAATGTCAAAATAACCCCTAGACTATAACTTTCAATAAATGACAGTTTAGTCCCTGGACTTGGTTTTAACCATTTTTAAAGCAAGTTTCAAACAATGACAAACAAGTCCCTCAACTTATAGTTTCACAAAATGTAAAAATAGGCCCCTATAGTTTGTAAAATATAATTGCGTATATAAAATTCAGGGAGGTTACATGTATGTGTGTATACATGAATGAATGTAAAGTAATATAATACGTACCTAATCTATGGTCGTTATTCAGTCGCGTAAATAGCCGCTCAAAGTTATAATTGTATAGCGTCTCAGTGGGATAATTACATAATCGAGACCAAGAAAGCTTGAATATTTTCCATTCTTCGGCCGTTGCAAATTTTGCCTTGGTGTGTTTTAGAATATTTTGTGGGATGTGCCACCTACATAGCAATTTGGATGCTTTTGGGAATACTTTATCGCAAGCATTCATCAAAGCTTTATCGCAATCTGTTACTATCACGCGCGGTTCTATACCCTCTACCAACAATCCTTTGAGCTTCTGTAGGACCCACAAGAAGTTATCATGTTTTTCTTTAGAGATAAAAGCATGAGCGACACAAAACGACTTGTGTGTCGATGTCACACCCACAATTTGAACAAACAGAAGTCTATACTCATTCGTTTTGTAAGTGGTATCAATCATCAACACATGTGGGAAAGCACGCCACATTATGTACGAGTACCGATGAACAAAAAAACCTCCTCGACCGCATTTGTTTCGGGATTCACCCGGGTGTGGTAAACATACCTTCCTTCATGCAACATTTGCTCCAATATCTGCATTGGAGTCCGATCACCGAACATTTTGACTTTAATCTTTTTTATCACGTTTTGTATGTCTCGTAGAATGCACACGCTCTGTGGGTTTTGTTTTCTTGTGGTTAAATGTATGTTCGTAGGCTCCATGTTTTGAATATAAAGTCTCTCTACCAATAATTCTTCGTCTGGGGTCAACCTTCTCGCAAACGCGTGACCCTCGAGAAATGCCGCAGGCTCATGGTTATGATCCTTTTGCTTCACCACTAAGCTCCAATTGCCACTACTTGCGTCTAGTTTCCCTATCATTTTAAAAGGACACCCAATCTTCTTGCTACCAGAACGCCGAACTGTTGCTTTACTTTTGCATGTGCCTCCACGGTCGCATTGCAACCATATCTTCACTGTCCTTGCTGACGAATCTTCGCCTTTTTTTACCGTTTGTTCGGTCACAATGACGTAACCTTTCGCAATTTCTGTTTTGTAAGCCCAATTCTTTAACTCGTGAAGTGTCGCAAATACCTGAAACAACGGTAATTTAAAACTATATTTAAAACTATATTTGTTTAAAATATAATAAACCTTATACATAACGAATAACACGTATACAAAATCAACATTGTCTAAAATCTAATAAAAATTATACATAACGAATAACACGTAAACAAAATCAACTTTGTCTAAATTCTAATATGCACCCTTCTAATAAACCTATACATAACGAATAACACGTATACAAAATCAAAACTGTCTAAAATTTAATAAACAATATACATAACGAATAACACGTAAGTGACGGTTATGTTATACATTTCCGTGTTTTTTCGGGTCATTAGCACCATCGTCCCCGCCACCACCATCGTCCCAGCCACCACCATCGTCCACATCTTGATCACTTTCCTCGAAGTGTGTAACACCTTTCTCGATTTTGTTATCGTCTTCCTCGAAGTCAAAAGCACCTTCCTCGGACTTTTTCTTGCGTTGTTTTTCCTGATGGGAATGGTAAGTCCCGTATGCGTGTTGCGGATAGCTTTGAGCCACGTAAGATGGTCCCGCCTCCTCTACGACCTGAAACAACTTAATGGTTAGACTAAAATAACCAAAACGACAATATGAATTTTTTACCTGGTTCAAATCAGGCATCACGGGCCGCACACTCCCTTCCTGATGCGAATGGTAAGTTTCGGCGTGTTGCGGATAGCTTTGAGCCACGTAAGATGGTCCCGCCTCCTCTACGACCTGAAACAACTTAATGGTTAGACTTTAATAACTAACGCCAATATGAATTTTTTACCTGGTTCAAATCAGGCATCACGGGCCGCACACTCCCTTCATCACAACGACGCACGGAAACCACCTCCTCCTCACCTCGATCAACGCCGGGTAACCAAACGCTTTCGGAGACGTATGACTCATTCGAACTTTCACCACAAAAAATATCTAAAGTCCCAATTTGACATCGTGATTCGAATCTAATTTAACCAGACCGTTTATTTGAAAATTTTTATCATTTTCATCACTTTTTTGGGATTTTTGAACATTTGTATTACATGAATCCCGTAAGCTTGGGGTAAAGGGAAAAAAATCGAAACAATACGCAGCGTATAGGGCCATGAGCGTGTATATGCGGATCACCTTTTCAGCCTTTTCAGTCTGAACTCCGCTGTCTTGTCAGCAATATACCTTAAATTCAGATATTATAGTACCAATGAGCAGCGTATAAAGCAATGAGAGGCGTATAGGGTTTATTGCTCCAACTACCACCTTTCTAATACACCGCTCATAGGGCAATGAGGGGCGTATAGCTTTACTTTTTCTGACATAATTAATGCACTCAACCCATATACAACCCTCATTGCCTTATACGGGGCTGCTGGGAGGGATGTGTCACTACTTTTGAGGGATGTACCAATTCCCTCACCCTAAATTTAAACCTTGAATCTTATTTTGTATTTGCTTGAGCATGATTTTTGCTTCAAATGTATTAAGTTTAATTTGAAAGCTATGTTTTAAATATTCTTTTAAATTCAAGCTCGATTTGTAATGTTCTTTTAAACTGCTCAATAATATACTAATAGTGAAATATTGTAGTAAACTCACGATGAGTACTTATGTGACTAACACTAGAATGGAATATCAAGTATGATACCTGAGTAGAGTAGAACTAAACACCAAAATGGAATATCAAGTATGATAGAACTAAACACCAAAATGGAATATCAAGTATGATACATGAGTAAAGTGGAACTAATGGATTCATTATGATTAGTAAAGACATGAAGGTCTTTTGCTGAATTAAGAAGGTAAGAAGAAAACATATATTTTTGTCTGCGAACAAAGCCCTAATATACAAGCCACAAGTATGCACTTTGGTTGAATTGAATGAATAAATAAGTAGTGACGATCATTGCTAGGAATCTAGCATTCTGCATGGAATCGCAATTCAATAAATTGAAATGAATGCCCGAGGACTAGTAACGTTATGTGCCTTAAGATATGCATTATCGACTCGACATACCCGATCTTCTATTCTAAGTGTGTCGATTGAATGAATAAACAAACGAATGGCAGAAGTAACTTGGTTGTGATGAAATAGGTTTCGGGGACGAAACCTTCTTTAAGGAGGCTAGACTTGTAAAGCCTCAAATTTAATATTTTGCTAAATATGTGTTTATAAGTTCATTTCATGAAATAATTTTAATAGAATGATTAACTTAGTTAGTACGTGTTGTTAAATGGAAAGAATAAAAGAAAGTGCATGGACCATTTGTTTTGAAAGTTATATAAATGGTCAAAATAGGGGTGGACTTTGGTCAAAATCAGAAATTGGGTTATGGAGGATGGAACATGGCGACATGAAGGAGCAAGCGAGAGAGAGAGAGATGGATCAAATTCTTGATTTCTCAGTTATTCCTCGCATGAATAAATTTTGTTGATAATCAAGTTTGTTTCTGTACGTCCTTATACGGATCGTCGGACTACGATTATTTTTTTGTTTCGGATGCCGTAATAAGTGCGGAATCCTTGTTATGACACAAACCGATCAAGAGAGTAAACACAACACAAAGATTCAACGTTAAATTACGTGTATGAGATTTGACAGAGTTTTGGTACAAGATGATACAATACAAGCACTCCGATACTCTCTCTCTCTCTCTAGGCTGATACTATGACGAACACGACTATTTATACTAAACATCAGATGATCCTATCGATAGTAACTAGTTTGATTGATAGTTTCACTATTGATTTTCTACAATATTATATCCATAGTCAAGTATGATCGATAGTTTCATGTTCATGCATCAAGATCTTGATTTTCTTCAACCAAAAATTCAAAACAAGTTAAAAAAAGTACATTTAAACAGTGAAATGAAACTCAAACTTCAATCTCAGTTTGAAAGTTTGAATTCTTACTATCCCCACATATCTTCACTCAATTTCTCAATGCAATTTGAATATGCAACTCCATTTCCAACATAATGTTTCACAGCATCCCTCAAATCTTCAAATTCATGACACCTTGTGAAAAATCCACTCATCAACTTCTTCAATTCATCATCTCCAAGATCATCAGTAAAAGGAATAATTGGGATGGCATTTTCGGGCTGCAAAATGTAAGAATAAGGCTTATCGTCAACAATCACCACCTTGGTCAGATCCCGCCCTAAATTCCACAAATCCTTAACAAAACTCCTGCTGAATTTCTTACACGAATTCCGATACAGCCTATGCGAAATCAATCCGTCTGGATCCAATACATCAAGCACCATAGACGCATACTCCTCGCTTCCAGCGGTAAACAACACAATTTCAAACCCACTTTGGCTTAAAAACCAAAGAAACTCATCGACAAACGGACGTTTTAAAACATAACGCACATCTCCTTCGCCACCAACTATGAAATTATAGTTTCTCGGAGGAGGACCTAGTCCAGATGCACGAACTGAGTGAATTAGGGTTTCGTCGAGGTCAAGAAACACAGTTGAAGAGGTATGGTCCCAACTCCTTGCCATGGTGGCAATGACCATACCACTTTCTGCATCCTACGTGGCAGTGACATCAGCCGCACCATCCAGAAGCTTCTGGAAGCTTCTGGAAAATATCCAGGTGACACCAAAGATACTCCATGCGACATGAAGGACAACGTGTCACCAACCATCAAGCGCCAAGTAGACCTGCAGCAGGTCAGGGAGCAGCCAGACAACTCCAGTACGATGTTTCCACACTCGACAAGTAAGGACGCGCCACGTGTACCACTACACAGACTGCAGCAGAGGAGACCAAGGGGATATTCCCCCTGGTCAGACAGCTGGCGCGCGTCCACAGCTGGCATCGCTGCTCCTCCCTTCTTCACCCTCCGGCTATAAATAGGACCCTTCACCATCCAGGTCGATCATCTTGCTCTCACTATTCTCACACTTAACACACACTGATTATCCTTCCTCGGAACAGTACTTATTCTCACGCCGGAGCCTGGTTAAGAGGGAAACCCCCACATTCCCCTCTTAACGAGACTGACGGTTTGCTGTTTTGCAGGAGACGGTCATCTTACGAGTAAGAAGAGAGATTGAACCCACGGAAGAAGTAACCCCACTGATTAACCATAGTGTTAACCAGTGTTTCATCAACAGTTATATTATTCGGGGAAGTTAACGGAGGGAGGGGGCGGAAGTGGTGGAGTCCTGGATAAGTGGTCCGAGGACGCTGGCCAAGTAGTCATCATTGGAGAGTTTTTTAAGGACTTTGTAGCTGATTTTGGCGGATGATTTGTGCATCATATTGGTGATACGAACAAGTTTTGTGAAGATTTTGATGAGGCGGGGATCGCATTGGTAGGTGTTAATCGATTTGTTGATTGAGGATGCGGTCTTGGTGACAGGAACGTGTTCTTTTGTTATAACGTTCCGGTTTGGTTTCACCATTGGTTCCTTCTTTTTTCTTCTGGTGTACGTATGATTGAACCCACAGTCTCTCCTTGCGCAACAAGTTTCGAACTAACAGAGCTAAACCAAAACTTCTTCCTCTGGTTATATATATCCCTCTTTAAATCCCTAACAAACTTGGCCCATAAGAAACCTATTTGATTTAGATTAGGATGAATCTATACTATATAATAAAATATAATAAAAGAAACATGTTTTGGGACACTTGTCATTCTCTCATTTAATTGATTAAAAATATTAATAATACTAATAATAATAATATTTAATCTAATCTAATACAAATAATAATAATATTTAATCTAATCTAATACAAATTCTTATTATTAATTCAATAACCTATTGTTAAACTAAAACTTCAACAAAATCTTAAATCCTAGCTAAACAAGTTTCGAAATTCATAATAATATTAATATGTTAGACTAAATATATTATTGATATATATAACTAAAATTATTATCAATAATATTAATAATAGGTTTAGAATCAAATACAAATATTCAAAAAATAAGAAGTCGTACAAAGGGTATCAAATAGACTCTGATTGACCTCATTCAACCGACATTAGAGCCGTCTTATCGAACTCTACGACATTAATTAATATGTACGAGTTGATGGGTTACATTTATATTAACTCATTTATGTCAATATGGTATGTAAATGTCTATGTCTTTGTTTTGCATTTACAGGAAATGTCTATACTATATAGTTTAAATTGTTCAACCCGTGTAACACACGGGGAACTAACCTAGTAAAATCAAAATTCTAATAAAAGACTACAATTAATGCCACATGGCAACACCTCCTACAATCTAATTTTTTTTTGTTAAATTTAATTTTTTATTTGTTTTAGTTTTTATATATATTTAAAATTTTTAATATCACGTTTATCTATATACAATCCTAATTTAAAATTTCCTTTATCTTATATTTTTCATGATTTAAAAGTTTGTTTTGGTTTTATTTTTAAATTTAAAATTTAGTTTATTTTATATTTTCACTTTAATCTATAAAAAATAGGAGTGATTTTTTTTTTCAAGATTTCTTATCGGATTGATGGTATCCTTAAACGAAATTTGTATTATTGTTTTTCTCATGTAATTTTAAAATATTGTCTTTCATAAAATTATAATTATGAATATAGTGTTGCTAACATGTTTATTTTGGTCTACATCATATATAAATTTTATTCAAAATTTTGTTGTGAATTACACAAGTTTGAGGATTAGGTTAAAAACATATGTATTACATGGGTTTGAGTATAAAAAATATATAATTTAATAATGTATGCATAAATTTACATAACTAAATTATTTTCATACATACAACTTGTTGGGTAGTGAAGGCAGCAAACCATGAAACTTTGTTTCTGCTCGTGACTTCATCTAGATGTTAGTACTTTGATATTATGGTTTTTATATTTAAGAACATCAAAATATACTTATAAAAAGTTAAAATAATATATAAAAGTTATATATAACAAAATTATAATCAAAATCAAAATCAAATCATAACAAAGCAAAGCAATGCAATGTAAAAAATAGTAACATAAAGAGAACGTGGATCCATAGTGTCTTAGCAACTCCACAATAAATTGGAAAGTAAGATAAGAGTATAATTGTTTTATAAGGCTAAAGGGTGTGGGGGTCATGGTTGAGACATGATTCGTCATGTAGGAACATGAATAGAAGGCTACACCACCCCTTGCCTGATCTACAATATGCAAAATAATTTGGAAAGACAAAAAAAATCCCTTAAAGAAATGTGTTTGAAAATTATTAATTGAAATAGTTTTATTTATAGATAAATTTGGTATGGCTACCATGTATTTGCGATATTTGATTGAGAAAACTGAATATGACATCTATATTGGTCGTATATATGAGCATATTGCTAAAAAGATTTGTACGAAATTATCAAGTTATATAATTTATATCATTAAACCCGTGTACCACACGGGTCTATATTCTAGTTATCTCTAATAAACTTAGCCCATAAGAAACCTATTTGATTTGTTATACGTTACTACGCTAAATTCTTCCAAAATATAAAAGTTATTTCATACTAGTTTGTTTTCAAAATGATAAAAATTAAGTTCATCTCGATTCAATGTTTAAGGTAGGTCGTATTAGATTGCGCTTTCCAAAAGAGCTGCATTTACTATTTATATTTTTATAACTAAATATTATTTAAATTATATCTTATTTATAATACTTTAACTTAAGATTTACTATTCATATTTTTATAACTAAATATTATTTAAATTAATTATTATCTTGTTTAAAGGGTCAAAAGGGTTTAAGTCAGACTAGTACTTAAGGCATGTCGGACTAAAATACGTTCTCCAAAAGAGCTATATTTAGTGTTGATATTTTTATAAGTAAGGGGATCGCTAGAATGAGAACCACCTCCAGTTATGAGAACCATGAGAACCACTTTCTAGCCATTGGATCAAGTAGATGAATGGATGAGATTAAAAGTAACAAAAATTAATATTAAAAGCTTTTTGTCTTATTATGTCATTTATATTTTAATCAAAAAGGGTAGTTTAGTAAAATAACATTTTTTTGTCTTTTTCTCTTTATTAATTTTTAATTACTTTTTTGATTTATTATATTACTTTTTATTTTTATTATATTACTTTTTATTTTCTAAAAAGATATTTTTATTAAAAACGTTTTTAAATTCAGATTTTTTTAACAAAAGACAATTTTTTTTGCGCGCCGGTTTTTGCACGCGTCGTTTTTTCGATGCGTCGTTTTTTAACGCGCCGCATCCCGTTTTTAAGTCCCGTTTTTACGCGCCGTTTATACGGCCCGTTTTTTCACGCCGTTTATACGGCCCGTTTTTTACGTCCCGTTTTTACGAGCCGTTTATACGGCCCGTTTTACGCGCCGCGTCCCATTTTTTACGTCCCGTTTTTGCGCCCCAGTTTTTACGTCCCGTTTTAACGCGCCGCGTCCCGTTTTTACGCGCCGATTATATGGCCTGTTTTACGCGCCGTTTATACGGCCCGTTTTTACGCGTCGCGGCCCATTTTTTACGTCCCGTTTTTACGAGCCGTTTATACGGCCCGTTTTACGCGCCGTTTATGCGGCCCGTTTTTACGCGCCGTTTATACGACCCATTTTAACGCGCCGCGTCCCATTTTTTACGTCCCGTTTTTGCGCCCCAGTTTTTACGTCCCGTTTTAACGCGCCGCGTCCCGTTTTTAAGTCTCGTTTTTACGCGCCGATTATACGGCCTGTTTTACGCGCCGTTTATACGGCCCGTTTTACGTTTTTTGCCGTCCCGTTTTAGCCGTCCCGTTTTAGCCGTCCCGTTTTTTGCCGTCCCGTTTTAGCCATCCCGTTTTCTGCCGTCCCGTTTTAGCCGTCCCGTTTTTTTACAAGCCGACTCGTTTTACGCCCCGTTTTTTTACGTTTTACGCGTCGGTTTTTACGTTTTACGCCCCCGGTTTTTTACGTTTAACGCGGCGTTTTTTAAGTCCCGTTTTATTTACGTTTTACGTTTTACGAAAAACTTTTTACATTTTACGTTTTACGAAAAACTTTTTACGTTTTATGTTTTACGTAAAACTTTTTACGTTTTACGTTTTACGAAAAACCTTTTACCTTTTACGTTTTTACGCGTCGCTTTTTAACGCGTCGTTTTTTAACGCGCCGCTTTTACGGCCGACGTTTTACGTTAAAAAGTTTACGTTTTTTGTTAAAAAAATTATGTTTTACGTTAAAAAGGTTTACGTTTTACGTTAAAAAATTTACGTTTTACGTTAAAAAGTTTACGTTTTACGTTAAAAAGTTTACGTTTTATGTTTTTACGTTTTACGTTAAAATATTTACGTTTTACTTTAAAAACTTTACATTTTTACATTAAAAAGTTTACGTTTTATGTTAAAAGTTTACGTTTGACGTTAAAAAATGTATGTTTTACGTATTACGTTAATTTTTTTAATCTTTTTACGTTTTACATTAAACTTTATTACGTTTTACGTTTTAAACTTTTTACGTAAAACTTTTTACGTTTTACGCTTTTACTTTAAAACTTTTTTTACGTTTTACGTTAATTTTTTTAATCTTTTTACGTTTTACGCTAAAATTTTTAAGTTTAACGTTAAAATTTTTACGTTTTACGTTAAACTTTTTTACGTTTTACGTTTTAAACTTTTTACGTTAAACTTTTTACGTTTGACGTAAAAGTTTACGGTTGAACTTTTTTTTCACAAAGATTTTTTTACACAAAAACTTGTTTACGCAAGACGAACGCACCCATAAATCGCAAAGTCGGTAGGTGTCTCGGATAGATTTTTATCGTCATCGACTGGGGAAAAGAATATAAAAAACCAACAACAACAAAACAAAAGAGTATCTCGAAAAAAAAACGGGGTTGGGCTCAGATTTTTTCCGATAATTAAAAGGCTGCAAATGTGGGGTTGCAGGTTCAAAAACCTACCATCCACCATCGTTGCCGCGCCATCGTCATCAAAATCTACGGGTTTTTTTTTTTTTTTTTTTTTTGCATCATCGCCACCCAAATTCACTGATCGAAATCTACCAAAAAGCACCAGATTCAAAACATTTAAAAGGGACCCAATTCAACAGATTCAAACATTCAAAAGCACCATGAACATCATTCAAACAGATTCAACAAATTCAAAAAGCACCAGATTCAACTGAATCAAACCCAGCAAAAACACTTACAAAAAAATTGGTTTTTTTTCTTTTTTTTTCTTTTTGCGTCATCACCGCCCAACATCAAGAACACAGATCAAACACCCACCAGAGAATCAAAAGCACCAAAAAAATAGAATCAATCTATCAACAGTTGATTCCACACCTATCAACATAATCAAATAGATCAAACCCACAAAAATCAAGAAACCCCCAAGAAACTAAAAAATTTTGTTTCCAGATTCAAAAATTTCAAAAAGCACCATCAAAAACCTTACCAAACACCAGCACCACCAACACCGTCGCCCAATGGTTCATCCACCGCAGCTCACACAGCCACCGCCTCCAAACACCACCGGTCTCCCCACAAAACCCCCACCGGTCTCCCCACAAAGAGATGAATGAGAGATGGGTGTCGGCTTGTTGTCGGAGGATGGTGTGGGTGTCGGCTTGTTGTCGGATGGTGGTAAAGGCGGTGGTAAAAGCTTGCTGTCGGATGGTGGTAAAGGCGGTGGTAAAGGTGGGTTTCAGGCGTCGTCATCGTCTTCGTTTTATCGGGGATGCAGCAGTGGTAAAGGCGGAGGTTCGATGGTTGTTGTGGAGGAGGAAGTGGAACTAGATCAGCTTGTATTTCAATGGAATTTGGGAATTCCATTCACACAGAACTTGAAAAATGGAGGATAGATGAAAGTAGGAAATGGAGAGAGAAGGGAAAATGAGGAGAGATGAGAGAAGATGTGCAACTTAAATGAGAGAGAGATGTCTGCAACTTTAAAGAGGAGAGAGGAGAGAGGAGAGAGAGAGGAGAGATTAGACATAAAAAGGAAATGACTAAACTACCCTTTGAGTTGTCATAATCTTATTGGCTGAAAGTGGTTCTCATGGTTCTCATAACTGGGAGTGGTTCTCATTCTAGCAGCTCCCTTATAACTAAGTACTGTTTTAATTAAATACTATTTTATTTAAATACTTAGAGTTAATTACATAGTTAGTCCCTGTGGTTTGCACAAAATAACAAGCTTAGGTACTAATAGTTTCTGATAACATTCTAGGGTATTAACTTTTCATTTTGTAACGTTTGAGGGTATTAAGCTTATTTGTAGGCTTAAAATCACATTTTGTTAGTACCTAAGTATGTTATTTTGTGCAAACCATAGGGACTACCTATGTTATTACCTTAGAAGTTAATACCTCCAAACGTTACAAAATGAAAAGTTAATACCCTAGAAGGTGATTTTAAACTATTAGTACCTAAGTTTGTTATTCTGTGCAAACCACAGGGACTAACTATGTAATTAACTCAAATACTTATGTATGTTATTACTAAATATTTACATAATAATAATAATAATAATAATAATAATAATAATAATAATAATAATAATAATAATAATAAAAACAACAACAATAACGAAATATGAGTATTGTTTCAGACAAACCAGGTTAGATTATGTTGTTTAAAAGAGTCTCGTTGAAACCCGTCGCATCGCACGGGCCAAGTCACTATATAATAAATAGTCTCTAAATTTTGCACTTAGTTAAACTAGTAGTTTTATAAACTTAGGAATTTATAATCGATCAGTTGTTGATAAACCCAATAAGGAGGCTTGAAAGTTTAAATTCTTACTGTTCTCAAAGATCTCATCTTCAATCAATTTCCAAAATAATGTTTCACAGCATCCCTTAAATCTTCAAACTCATGACAATTTGCAAAAAATCCACTCATCAATTTCTTCAACTCCTCATCACTAAGATCATCAGTAAAAGAACTAATCGGAATCGCATTTTCGGGCTGCAAACTGTAAGACTTAGGATTATCGTCAACAATCAACCCCTTCTTCAAATCCCGCCCTAAATTCGACAAATCCTTAACAAACCTCCTGCCGGATTTCTTACACGAATTTCGATACAGTCTATGTGAAACCAAACCGTCTTGATCCAATATATCCAACACCATAGACGCATATTCCTCGGTTCCTGCGGTAAAAACCACAATTTCAAAATCACTTTCGCTTAAAAACCGAAGAAATTCATCGACAAATGGACGTTTTAAAATATAAAACACACATTCTTTGCCCCTTGCAACGGCTTCACCACGAAATCATAGTTTCTTGGACTAGTTAGTCCGGATGCAGGAACCGAGTGGATTAGGGTTCCGTCCAGGTCGAGAAACACAGTTTTTTTATTTGGGGAAATCAACGGCGGAAGGGCTGTGATGGGGACGCTAGCAATGTGGTCGTCACATGAGAGTATTTTGAGGAATTTGTAGCAATTTTTTACAGATGATTTGTTCTTCATAGTAGCAATATTGTCGTTTGTTCTTGTATGAACCGTGCATGGGAGGTTTGAAACGTGTTCCTTTGTTATAACATTCCGGTTTCGGTTTGGTTCTGCCATTGATTACTTCTTCTTTCTTGTGTTGTGCGTAAGGGGTGTACTCGGGCTTGACTCAATTTTGCGAGCCAAGAACCCGAATAATGCGTGAAAACATGGCTGCTATAATCCCTTGAGAAATAAATGGCCAATAAAGAGAATATTCACAAGTGAATGTCACATATATCATGTTTATATCTTCACTTAATATTGGTGTTTTTATTTAATGGGTGGGGATCAAATAGAAATTTATTTTGGCTAGGAATGATGGGAAGCAATAGTATTATGTCATGTGACAAAATTTAAAATAAAGAGAAAGGGTATTTTAGTCAATTTATCCCAATCTTCTCCCTTCGTATCTCTGTAACTTCAAAACCCACCATTTTTAAAACCCATCATCTTTAACCTTTTCTTAACTTTCTCTTAATAATCACTACATTATAGTGCGATTTTCGTCACCAATCAATGATTCAAACACCTAATCAACGTGTTCTTCAACTTTTTTGAAGAAACCCAGTTTAATTTCGTACAATATCTCATTTTTTTTCCCGTGATTTTGAAGCGAATCACTCGATTCGTTCAATTCGATCGCTGATAAGCGTTTCTAACATTCAAATTTCGTCGATTGTTGAAGAAATCTGAAGAAATCGGCTTCGATTTATGTAACAAATTTTTGAATTGCATTTTTACGATCTGGGTTTTTGAATTGAGTCATTGCGTTTTACAAAGTAATGAAAAAACACCGTTTTTTTGTATTTTCAGTTTATTGGGTTTTAGAAACAACACATTTTATTGTGTTTTTAGTTTATTGCGTTTTAGGTAAAATACATTTTATGTGTTTTTAGTCCATTGCGTTTTAGAAAAAAAAACCCTTTCTTTTGTGTTTTTATTTATTGCGTTTTAGGAAAACACATTTCTATGTGTTTTTTTTTTGTCCAATGCGTTTTAGAAAAACACATTTTGAAGTGTTTTTAGTACATTGCGTTTTAGGTAAAACACATTTTTTATGCGTTTTTAGTCTATTGCGTTTTAGAAAGAACACTTTCTTTTGTGTTTTTAGGCCACTGCGTTTTAGAAAAAAAAAATTAATGTGTTTTTTGGTCCATTGCGTTTTAGAAAAACACATTTTGAAGTGTTTTTAGTTCATTGCGTTTTAGGTAAAACACATTTTTACGTGTTTTCAGTCCATTGGGTTTTCGAAATAACACTTTCTTTTGTGTTTTTAGGCTATTGCGTTTTAGAAAAAAAAAAAAAAAAAAAGACATTTTTATGTGTTTTTTATCTATTGCGTTTTAGAAAAACATATTTTGAAGTGTTTTTAGTCCATTGCGTTTTAGGTAAAAACAGATTTTTATGTGTTTTCAGTCCATTGCGTTTTAGAAAGAACACTTTCTTTTGTGTTTTTAGGCCATTGTTTTTAGAAATAAGACATTTCTTTGTGTTTTCTAGCCATTCCGTTTTAGAAATAAGACATATATTTGTGTTTTTTGTCCATTGCGTTTTAGTAAAAGGTCATTTTTTACGCTTTTTGTCCATTGCGTTTTACGCAACTGAGTTTTTGAAAAAAAATTCGAAAATATAGCAATAGTATATACTCGTTTTAAAGATAAAAAACGCTCGTTTTTTTGCTGCAATTTTTATTAAAAATTAATGTCTTATGAAAGAGTTATTAACGTTTAAAAAATGGGGGGGGGATTTGAGGAGAGGGAAACTATTGGCCTGGATTGACTACAATGCCCCTACACAAACTCACGCGCCTCCTTTTTTTTCTTCAATTTCACTCATTTAATCTTAACCGTTCATTAAATCAATTGATTGTTAAGATTACTTTCTAACCGTCCTAGCAAAAAAAACTTCCTATTATATCACGGCCCATTATTTAATTGCCCATAAAGTTTTTGTTTATTCATTGGGTTCCCTTTTTAATAATAACTAGTGGGGAACCCGTGTGTTGCAGCGGGGTCAACGTTTGCAGCATTGTTTGCGTTTCCTGTTAGTTTTCCAGCATATCGTTTTGTTTGGTTATGAGTCACGTAAAAGAAGTAGTAATTAACAATTTAGTATTAACACGTGTAATAATAGAACATGTTAACAATTGGGCATCAACATATGATTAATTTCACGCTTTGACCCATGGAAATCTTTTTCATAGTAAGCATTGTTACACGTTTTAAGTCTTTTTTCCCGACATTTTTTTAAATACTAAATACAATTGATAAATTCCTCAAATATAAGCATTGTCACATGCATAATACATACATTCCATTTCTTATCAACCAATTGATAAATTCCTCAAATAAGTAGTAAAACCATTGCCTGGATGTGTTTGAACAAATGTAAAAGATACATTTTATAACTTAATCATATGTTAGGTTTTCTTACTTTTAATTTTTCTCGTGAATAAAATTCAAAGAGCCTAAGAAAGGGTTTGTGTACCGTATGTGTATAACTTTATGGTTGGGCCTAGGTTGATCTTGACTTAAAACTGAACCTTAACCAAGAAGTTCGGTTATTTGAATGTGTAAACCAAGCAACTTTGTTAATTTGGTTTGTTTTGTAATTTCTTTCGAGTTTTGGCTATGAATCGGCTAACTGTTTTCTATTGCTATAAACTTGGGCCAAATTGGCCCAACAGAAAAAAATTAACAAAACTGGCCCAACAACATGCAAAAATTCTTAATATAACAAATGTGGCCTACTTGCAAAACAAAAACAGAAGCATTGGTTTTCTAATAAATAAATTAGTAATGAAATATGTCTTGAGTTCTTGAGTTCTAGTTACAAAACCAAATAACCAAATACATAGAGATCGAATAAATAGCTGGACGAAATATATACTTATAATGAGATATACTGATTAAATGGTAATTTTAACCATCAAGTACTTTTAATTTAAACCCTCTACCACACAAACAAAATATACTAAAAAACATATTAGATTACCAAAGTTACCTGTGGATTCCGAAGGTACTCAGAAATGTCGTTAGAGCATGACGGACATCTCATGACATTCTTTTGTGCCCTTAATGTTCGTCTACCTTCGCAATTTCTTTCCTTTATAAATGTTTGACCAGCAAAAGCATCCTACAAGCATGACTTGCAGAAATTGTGAGCACATGGAGTAGTAAGCGGCTGAGTCATCACTTTGTGGCAAATGAGATAGTAAAACTCTACAAGTGATTAAGTGTAAAAGTTTATGCAACTGAAATTCCTATACAAAAATGACTTCAAGAAACTGAAACACAAATTACATCACTCGTATTGCTAAAAAAACTTATCTTTAAGAAGTCTTTCACTCACAAATATTATATGTGTCTTACGTCTAACTGTTTTTGTTTGTGTGCCATCCTTAGCATCTCCAGTGCTTGCTCGTTTTCTACTGTAGGTGGATGCCCTCATTCGAGCTCCACGGCAATCGCATCTAAATGAATTATCATCATCATTTATAATACCCGTCTTTACATTTCCCCCATGTTTCGACCGAAGAAATGAATAAATGAACGTGAAAGTACCCGGGCATGTAATATTCTGATGGGAAAGTGGTGTTGTAGAAAATCTGGGCTTGAATCTTCTTCGCGAACGAAGGGGAAAGCATTTCAAGAAGCAGTCTTGCTTATGTCGACGAAATCCGGGTCACCCAAGTTCATTCTAAGAGCAAATATATGTTTTAATGCTTCCACAAATCGATGCAGGCCTAACATTCCTTTTGCATTGTCTGTGTTCTCATACCCGTTTAAACTTTAAAATATTCACTACCTGTGTTTTTAGCGTCGTAAGTAAGCATGGCGTCTTATCTATACACTTAAGAAAATAAAAGCTTACCAAAGCTAGCCCAAGTGTACCACTTGACGGGGCTGGCATCCCGAAAATATTAAACCCCATCGTGTTCACCTCAAGTGCGTCGGTAACTTTGACCTCATAATTCCTTAGATCATCCATTGTCAAGATGCCACCACCCGCGCGAACATCATTAACCAATGCCTCCCCTATAGGGCCATTATAAAAAGCCTCGAGACCACCTTCCGCTATAGTTTCTAAACTCAAATCGAGCTGATGGTTATAACACGTTTCACCGGCTTGTAATAGTTCCCCATTTGGAGCATACACTTTTTGTAGGCCCGGGTCTTTTTTAATCGTTGCAGCGTAACTTGAGATTGAACTGGCAAGATAAGGGGCGATTATAAACCCGTCTTTCGCTAGACGAATGGCGGGCTGGAACAATGTTTTACAAGGTAGTCACCCGTGTTCTAACCATGCTTTGCAAAGACCAGCGATCTCGCTCGGAACACCGACCGCGAGTGCTCTGGTATACTTGTCGTCAAGATTGTTTTGATACATGTTCTATGTTATCAACAAGTAACAAGTTTTAATAAGTTATTGGCTGTTTTGAAAATAAGACCGATTACATTACATAAAAGTGTAAAACTTAAAACCATATTGCACGGTTGGTTATATTTAAAAGCTTAAAAAGTTGTATTTTTCATACAAAAAATAATATTTTTTTTAGGAAAAGGTAACTATTTTGGCTTTTTTTATAAATATAACACAAAATCGTCCTAAATTACTTGAAGACACTTTCATTTATAAGAGACTGATTTTAAAATATTGTAATTTAAAAGATTATCCTCATTAAAAAGGTATGCTGGTTCAAACCAGTGGTGCACAAATTAGGTTCAAAATCTAAACTGGCTCGGGTTTAAACCAGTTTGGGTTGGTACAAAAAAGTCAAAACCGTTTTGCGTTCGAACCGGTTCGGGTTGTATTTGTTTGTTGACCAAGTACGGTTCAGTTTCAAATCTGTTTTGAGCAATTTTGAGAGGGCTTTTACCGGGATCGATTCAGGTTCAACCGGTTTCAAATGAGAGGGTTACAAACCGGTCTCAGACCTCTGGGTTCAACCAGATTTGAACCAGGTTGGGTCTCTATTGGGTCCAAACCAGTTCGGTTTGGGTCGGTTTCAGTGTCAAACTGTTTTAGGATTGCACGCCTAGTTCAAACCATCGGACCAACAGAATTGATGCAGTTTCAACAACATTGACCCCGTAAATCGCATCTAAATGAATTATCATCATCATAAAGTGTTCTAACCATGCTTTGCGAAGACCAGCGATCTCACTTGATGGCAATCGCATCGAAATGAATTATCATCATCATAAAGTTTTCCAATTACAAAATAATACCTTAGCTTTAGAGTACATACTGCACTAAACAAAGCCTAACTGGATAAATAATGCACTAAATAAAATCTAACTGAAGATAAACTGCACCTAACTGAAGAAATATTGCACTAAAGAAAGCCTAATTGAATATATACTGCAGTAAACAAAACCTAATTGAAGATATACAGCACTAAACAAAACTGAAATGAAGAAATTTGCACCTAACTTAAGATATAATGCACTAAACAAAACGTAACTGAAGAAATACTGCACCTAACTGAAGAAACACTGCACTAAACGAAACCTAATTGAGGAAATCTTGCACTAAACAAGACCTAATTGAGGAAGTACTGCACTAAACAAAACCTAATTGAAATTAATGTTCAATTGCAACACTCGCGTATGTATATGAGTTGAGAAATTGAAGTTTAAGTTACGTGATCAGAGTTAGTGGAGGATAAATTCCACCAGAAGATGGTGCCATCGGATCCGCCGGTGTAAAGAGTGGCAGGGCGGTCAAGTACGGCAGTGGCGGTAACTTTGTGAACCGGTGGTGATTCTGACCATATGCAGTACAAAATCAAACATTAAAAAAACAAAAGCAAATTAAAAGACATAAGCAAATCAAACATACCAACAAACCAAATAACAACAGATCTGATACAAATTAGTTGAACAAAAACATTAAAACAACAAAAGCAAATGAAAAGACATAAGCAAATCAAACATACCGACAAACCAAACAACAACAGATATGATACAAATTAGTTGAACAAAAATATTAAAACAACAATCATTAGATCCAGAAACAAAAACCCAACTAAAAAATACAAAATTTACTAACAGATAAACCGTGAATCGTCGCCGCAGCCTGGTTCTTCATCACCGCTAGAGTTGAAACCGCAGTCCGTCTATCTCTATATAGGGTTGTGTGTGTTTTGTAAAGAAGAGAAATGATAACAAAGTTATAAACATTGATCACTAAATTTCACAATTAAAAAAAAAAGAAACCTTATTTCAATTTCACAAATTACAAACCTAAATTTACGAATTTTATGGTACCTTGGATGTTTTCCTGTAGGAATTGGAGATGAACATGGTGATGATAGCATGGTTTTAGATTACAGCGAACTCCAGCTTGTTTCCTGTTCTTGATGGCTCTGTACCCTTAATCTGGTAAAACTGGACACTGATCGTCAAGAGTTGCGACAAATGATTATTATATTAGGGTTCTTTTAGAATTCTATGTGAAATCTCAATCTTAACCCTGTAGTGTCTTAAAAGTTTAGAGAACTTTCAAAATTACCCTCTCTCAAATGGCTTTAAGCATCTTGTACATACTGCTTTAGAATTGATACGCGTGGCCAAATTACCATATTGTACGTTAGATTTCCTTTATATAGTATTAATGTATTATAGATATAGATTATTTCAAATCTTTCACATGTAAATGGAAAATTCTCATAATCTTAGGTATATATTGATCTTATATTTGCAATTTGTAAACAACAATTGAGGCGTATTAACTACTTTTGCCTAAAGTTCTAGAATTTTATAGTAGAAAATTTGCCAATTTGACAACATAACAATATAGAAATACAGTTTTTTATTGACAATTAACTATGCATGTTATCAATTTAGCGAAACATGCAAAATGTACATAAGAGCTTCTCCACCGCTATGTAGTGGATGGATTTCAAAAGCGGAGAGGGGTGCGCGTTGGAGGATATGACGAGGATGGATCTGTTTTGTTCAACCAGATGCCTCCAGAGTGAGGTTGGTAGGACAATCGTCGAAGATTTGAAAGTGGAGGGTTTGAGCATCGACGAGATGATCGTCGATGGTTTGAAGGTTATGTTGGTTTTGATGGGAGATGGATAATTGCCACCCATATCTCTAAATTCAATATAGTTTTTGGAGTGGAATGTGAATTAAGAAGTGTAAATGTGAGTTAAAAGACGAATTGAATTTATATTCGTCGGAAAAAATAGTTGTTCGAAAAGCAGCTATTGGAATTGAATTTTTAATTTATTTTATTCAATATATTTTTCTTTTTTGTTTATTCTGAAATTTTTAATTTGTTTTATTTAATATAATAGTATTATAAATTAAATATTAAAATATTTTTTTGCGAAAGAAATCTATTATTATTATTATTATTATTAATAAATAAAAATAATTTGGGTCACGTGTCGTATTGCATCCCAGATTACTTTTCCCACCCAAAATTCTGGGTCCGCCTTATGGTTATCCATTATCTTATATGTTATACCCGAACCCAATACTACGACCGGAAACCCTGTCACCGCCAATTCCTCTTCCTGTATTCTCGATGGCCATGCCCTCCTTCTTACTTATTCCAATCCATTCCTCACAAATCCAAAATCACACTACCTAAAATAGCACCACATGTTCATCAATACACCCTACAAATCAACCATACCCTAATCGAACATTTTAGGTTTTGTTCTATCAATACAGTTGTAACACAAAAAATCTCTCCAAAACACCTGCAATTCGTGTATAAAAATGACGATTATTGTTCATAACAATGGCAAACGGAACAGATGATGACGAATACGTGGTGAATTAGGGCTCAGAAATGAGGTGAAACTTGAGGTTACGTGTGCTAGGATGGTTGAGGTGTCGTCAGAGCGGTTTCTAGTGAGTAAAAAAAAATAAAGTGGCTCTTGAACCGGGTACATCATAAAACAACAATTTTGTTCTTTGATTTTTCTAATTGGTGATGTGTATCGGTGTTTGAACAAGAGGGGTTTATGATTTTACTATTTGTTTACTCTAGAAAATAAGTGTTAATTTACCATTATCTTTTTTAACTTTGAACACCATGACATGATACTAGCTGAAACTGAAAATTTGGAGAAAGGGGTTAAACTTTACATAATCCTACACCGGGGCCGTGTGGGCGCCTGCTCAAGCCCAAAATCGTAAAAGGGCACGAAAAAGTTTTCAATTTTATATATTTTATATAGGGTGGAGATATAATAGGAAGTTTATTTCGCTAGGAAGGATAAGAAGCAATCATAACCGTCCAATTGCACAATCTACGGTCTAGATCAAAATCAGATTAAAAACTGTCATTTAAACACGCTCTCCGGGGTTTCAGGGGTATTATCGTCAAATTTCAAAATAACCGCCGTTGAATATACACAGAAACGCTTCGAAAAAAAGTGCATTACGTTTTACACTTCCATTGAACGATCAAACACATACAGAAATTTGAGAAAATCATACTCCATTGAAGTTCATGGCGTCGTCGAGAGATAATTTGAAGGTTTACATTCGAGTTACTCAAAAGAAATCAGTCTCTGAAAACCCTAAATCATCAAAGAAGCGAAAAACATCATCAGCTGAAGAAAACATAGATGAACAAGAAAATATTAGCCGGAAATCAACAATGAAACAACAAAGAACTAGAAAACGCAAAGATATTTCAGACAATGGTATATTTAACTATTTTTGCTCTTTAACTGAATTCAAGTTACATTTTATGAAGTACAATAGACATAATATATCATATCCGTTCCGAAAAATAGTTAATGAGTTATATCTTCCCCTATCTTAACATTTTTGTTACTAGAGACTACATTGCGTTTTATGTTAAAACTATGATCTAAGATGCTAATGCTTCTTATGGGATTTATATATTGTGAATTAATGCGTTTTGCCTTAATAAATTTGCAGAAACAAAGAGATTATTATTATGATAATTGTAATCGAATTTTAGAACATTGCGTTTTATCTTTGAATTTGCTGAGATACATGTGTTGTTACCTATTGCGTTTTATATTAATATATCATAAAAAAACAAAAAGAGATTATATAATGGTAATTTGGTGTGTTAAATAATATGATGTAAAGTATTGCGTTTTATCTTAAACCTGTTAATTACTGCTTTTTATCTTTATATTGTTAGCTAATGCGTTTTATCATAAATTTATTAATTGACATTGTTGACTAATGCGTTTTACATTAATATATCATAAAAGACAAAATGAGATTATGTAATGTTAATTTGGTGTGTTAAATAATATGATGTAAAGTATTGCGTTTTATCTTAAACCTGTGAAACACTGCTTTTTATCTTAATATTGTTAGCTAATGCGTTTTATCATAAATTTGTTAATTGACATTGTTTCATTATTTTATTTAAAGTTAAAAAACAAGAGGAAAAACAAAAAAGGCAAAGAAAGAAAGTGGTGATAGAATCATCAGAAGATACAGTTTCTGATTCAAAAGATGAAAAATCTAGTCGAGCTATTGTTCTGCATACTTCCAAACAACAACAAGAAAATTCAGGTAACATAAAACGCATTTAACAAATTTCTTGAAAAAAATATATGTTTTTAACACAATTCAATGTATCAGATGATGATTTTGTGGATCCACAACCAAGAGTTAACTTGACAAAAAATCAAAAGAAGGAAAAGGCAGAATCAAAACCAAAGAGATCACTGAGGAAAGATAAAGCAAAAGAACAACCAGAACAACAACCATATTATGATTACGACGGAAAAAAAAATCAACATAAGATGTGTAGTCAATAATCTAAAAGATTATATTGAAGGTTTGTCAAAAGAGCAAAGGAATGTTGTTAGAGAAATAGGGTTTGAGAGCATACTAAAATTCAAGCTGCATTCAGTTCCACGCAAATTCGGATATTGGCTGGTAAAAAACTTTGATGATGAAAATGATGAGATAAATATTGGAGATGAAAAGATTAAGATCACAGCTGAATTTATCCAAAAGGTATTTCAAATACCAAATGGAAAAACAGAGATTGTGGAAAAACTGAGACCAAAAGACACTGATCTTATAATTAAATTCTGGCGCGGTCAATTCAGCAGGGATATTTTGAAGAGAATGTATGCACACAACTTGATTAGTTATTTAAAATCAAAAAATGAGCTTGGAAGATTGTTCAAACTAAATTTCTTGGTTATATTTTTTACGATCATGGCGGAGGCAATGCAAAGTAGTAATGTTAATCAAAGATTCTTGCCATCAATGAAAAGTGACAAAAAAACCCAGGATTTTAATTGGTGTGAATATATTCTGACCGTTTTAAGGCGTACAAGAAGACAATGGCCTGGAAATGAGAAGCTCTTCAATGGACCTATTGCATTGTTAGCGGTATGAAATCTGATTTTTCATTATTGCTAAATATTTGCTGAATGCTTGTTTAGGCTGCTTGTTTATATTCTTTGTTTGTTTAAAACTATACTTTATAAAACGCAATGTATATTTTAAAACGCAATGATCTTTCATTTATGTTTGTTTATATTCTTTATTTGTTTAAAACTATTCTTTGCATGTGTAAGACGCAATGTTTTTGCTAAATATTTGCTGAATATTTAGCAAATATTTGTTGAATGCTTGTTTAGGCTGCTTGTTTATATTCTTTGTTTTTTAAAACTATTCTTTATAAAACGCAATGTATATTTTAAAACGCAATGATCTTTCATTTTTGTTTGTTTATATTTTTTATTTGTTTAAAACTATTCTTTATTTGTGTAAGACGCAATGTTTTTGTAAAACGCAATATATTTAAAGTTACAAAACATTAGTTTTGTAAGGTGTTTACAATTATTTATATTTTAAAACGCAACAAAAATTGAATTGATTATTTTTCTAAAAAGCAATGATTCATACAGATACTATATGCTTACAAAAAACAAGGATTTGACGATGCTGAAAACACTGAAGAGTTCTCTCTTGATAAAATTGACTCTACAACATTACAAGAATTTGAAGATGAATTGGAAATTGCTGTGCAAAATGAGGGGAGATGTCTTGTAATCCATAAAGAGAAAAAAGTCAGAAAGAATAAACAAAAAAAGAAAGATGAAAAGGATGAATTTTATGTTTATCCAACTGAATCCGAGAATGAAAACGAAGAAATTTTTGATGATGAATCTGAAGAAAAAGATGAAGACGATGATGAACAACCAATCACCTTACTTAAAGCTGCAACAGACTGGATTGATCAAGAGAATCAAGAGAATGTTCAAAACAGCCCAATTATAACCAATGAAACTGAGAAAACACATACAGAAAGTGGAGGGTCATGGGGGCAATTCTTCATTAAACCATCAATAGGAAATAAAGATAAAATGTGGGTAGACAGTCAAAGCCGACTGCGTAATTTCATGCCATCACAAAATCAAAGTGAAGGTCTTTCTGACATTCATTCAACAAAAAGTGGCGATGAAAATATGAAGAACATTAAAGATAAAAAAATCACATGAAGAATATCTTGTGACTGCTTTGGATGATCATTTTAAAGGATTTGAAGAAATTTTCGAAAACATCCAATCACGCATAGATGAGATTGTCGAAGAATATCCAAACAGTGAAGCTCTTCATAACAAAGTAAACGAATGGGTGTCATTGATTGAAAAATTCAACAATCAAGCAAAAAAGCACATGAAAGTTAATATTGATTCAACTATGATGGAAACTCCATCAAGATTTCTAAATTTGAGCCAAAATGAAGACACCGAAAATCAAATCATTTCAACACCATTGATTGTAAAACGCAATGATGAAGATACAAAACGCAATGAGGATAGCACACCAGTAGTTCAGTCATCCAATCCAGAAAAAATCAGTGAGAATGAACCTGCATCTGTTCTCTAAACACACATTGAAAAATCTTCAATGATACAATCATCATTTAGCGAAGAAACTCCATCATTAATGTTGGAGATTATCAAAAAGACAGATGAAGAAGAAAAAAAATCAAATCAAAAAAAAATTCATGATGATGAGGTACCATCCTTTGATTTGAAAATTTCTCAGTTGTCTTCAAATGTTGATGAAAATGAAGTTGAAGTTGATGCTACTCGCCACGCTGCACAAACCGAAATTCAAGCGGAATCTGAAAATAAAACAATCGAACAAGATGTTCAAATTACTGGAATACAAACAATGTTTGATCGAATTGAAGAACAGGATACTGAAAAGGAAATCAGTGATCTACTTCAAAACACATCATTCCTCAACCCACAAGAAGATCCGTATAAAACACCTGCAAAATCAGTTCATCAAGAACAACAAACAACTGATATAAGCAAAACAGAAGAAATAATCACAAGGATGGTACGACCAGATCGAGAGAAAAATGTACCAGAAGTATTTTGTTCACCATACTATCTTAGACAAGTAGCAATGAAGGAAACAAGAACGACACACGAAAACAACATATCGGGATATGCTTTCCATGCAAAAGGAGAAATGATGTAAAAATTCATTTATATACACTAAAACAAAAAAAACAAAAATCAAAATATTATAATTTAATTATTATTATTTTTTTTTTTTTTGCAGGGATACTCTCTTTGAAATTAAACATCATGTATTTCTATATAGATATGCTGCTGAAACAATGAGGCCAGGATTGGAAATCACAGGAGAAGTAATCAATTGTTGGTCATATATTTTGAATGAAGAAGAAAAAAGAAGATCAAAAGACAACAAAACTCCAAGATTTTTCTGTACTATTCGAATGCTGGTATGATATATAAAACGCAATTTTTCTGTATTCGTATAATGAAGTATTTTGAAGTATGATTGAATGAAGTTTTATAAAATGCAATTGCATTTTTATTTCTTTAATAAAACGCAATGCTTACTTTGTTTGAATGAAGTTTTATAAAACGCAGCTGTATGCTTTATTACCTTCATAAAACGCAGCTGTATGTTTAATTACCTTCATAAAACGCAATAATATGTTAATTTGTTTAATTTTATCCAGGCTTTACCATCGAGTTCAACGGAAGAAACTGAAAATAAAGAAAAGATGATAGAAGCATTCACAATTAACATAGAAAAAATTCTTCAAGGTGCAAAGCTAAAAAGCATTAAGGATTTTAAAATTATCCTTGTCCCGATTCTCTATATACAGCATTTCTTTGTGATATCGTTCAATCTTGAAGAGAAACAAATATTCATCATTGACAACAGTGCGAAAGAAGAAACAAATGAAGCTAAATGTGGGAATGTGCCTGAAAATACAGTAAGTATTCTTACTTGTGCTTTTAAAACACAAATATAAACCACCTAATCTGTTTGTTTTGTTTTTTTTTTTTTTCTGTAGAGGAATGCTTTGGCAGCTTACCTTAAATCTGTTGGACATGAAAAAGCAGATGATATAAAGGGAATAACCCCTGTTAGAATGCAGATGAAATGGAGGACACAACATAATGGCATTGACTGTGGTATATTCACGATGCGTCATATGGAATGTTATCATGGAGAACCGGTCGAAAAATGGGATTGTGGGTTTAACGTGGAATATGAAGAACCTGCAATTATCAAGAAGGGTAAAAACAAAAAACCAGTCAACAAACAGACCGCACAACTAGAAGATTTAAGAAGAAAGTTCATCGCGAAGATATTATTGCACGAAATCAACGAACAAAAAGATTATGTTATTGAGGACTCAAAGAAGTTTCGAGACCTCAATGCGAAACTTAAAAAACAATCTTATGACACTAGTTTAGATAGGATTAAAGAAAGGCTTGCTCTTGCTGGTTTACTTTGATTTTGAAATGATACTTATTATAAAACGCAATGTTTTTTCATTTATCATGGTTTTTATATAACTCATTATTTTCTTGATCTTGCTAGTTACTTTGATTTAGAAATGCTACTTATTATAAAACGCAATGTTTTTTCTTTTGTGATAATTTTCATTTAAAGCAATATTTTGATGATATATTTAAAATGCACTTATTTTTTTGTTATTTTAAAACGCAATATGTATGCTTTAAAATTATTTAAACATTATTTTGTAAAAAGTTTATAAAATATATATAAAATTTATAAAACGCAACATTTTAATAGTATGTTATAACTCAACATTGTCTATTTAAATTCTTAGAATATTTTTTGAAATGCTACTTATTATAAAACGCAATGTTTTTTTAATTATTCATTTCCAAACATATAACGCAATATATTTATAACGCAATGAATTTTTTTTTTAGAATTTTATAACACTAAAAACAAATTAGACCAAAAATAAATAAATAAATAAACTAATAGCTTAATGACAAGAAATTGATTAGACAAAAAGCCTTAAAAAGCCTTTTGGATTCCTGATATATAATACTGTATGATTGAACAATCAATTCAAAGAAAAAATAAAAAATAATCATTTTTATTATTATGACAGATGATTCAAATTCCTCTACCAATAGATTATATAAGAACAGAAACCCTAAACTATTTTCACATTGCTCTCATCATACAACAAAATACACCAAATACCCAACACACACAAACCCTAAAATGGCTAATCAACAACTATCAGTTTGGTGGGTTAAAAGAATCAATTTCTTTCTTCAATTCCTTGATGGAAAAAAAATAAAATACCATTCCGTTGCTTCTGTTCTTCAAAACTGCAATGAAAATGTTTTGAAAAGGATGAACGAAATAGGTATACCACCTTCTTGTTACACAGATCAAACAGCCGCACTGTTCAGAATTCTACACAAAAGATTTGGTAATCCGAACCAAACTGCAACTGAAGATGCCCAGGTTACATCTTGGGAGTTCATTGAGGAAACTTTCAAAGTTTCAGTGACTTGGGACGATGGTGATGTGCAGATGTATGACCCAAAGGAGATATCTACCAGTGAGGATCTAAATTTTTTGAAGCAGTTATCTGAAATACCAATCATCAACAACTCTGCTAGCAAATTTGTAGAGAAGCTTCAAAACGCAGTAGTCTCACAGGTTGAACTTTGGGTTGAATCTGAAAGTGATGAGGAAATCCCTGATGGAAGCTTAGGGTTCTCATCCGATGAAGAAACAAACTTTGATCCATGAAGCTGATCATGCTAGTAATTTTTATTTAAATTTGTGGTTTGAAATCATCATCTTTGTTTAAAACTATCATTATCTATATAACGCAATGTTTATTATATCCACTTGCATTTCTTGTTTAATTTTATGTATGATCTGTGTGATAATAAAACGCAATAATCAAAAAATACCATTTAAAGTTTATTGTTCTATGTATATAACGGAATAACAATATACTGTTATCATAAAACGCAATTAACCAAAAAAAGCTGAAAAGTGATTTGGAAATCCCTGATGGAAGTTTAGGGTTGTCATCATTTCTTGTTTAATTTAATCTATGATCTGTGTTACAATAAAACGCAATAATAAAAAAATACAAATTAAAGTGTATTGTTCTATGTATAAAACGCAATAACAATATATTGTTGTTAACTATGAAGGATATCATAAAACGCAATTAACCAAAACATACTGATAACTATGAAGGATATCATAAAACGCAGTAACAAAATGAGATGAAACATACACATCATAAAACGCAATGACAATTTTTTTTTACTTATTGATATCTGATTTTGACATAATTTGTATACATATTTATATTGCATTGCTAGAACCTATAGCATTAGAAGAAACCTTATCTTTACATGTGCGACTGCTATGTCCTTTTTCACCAGATACACGACACGATTTCTGGATCTTTGATGATTTCTGAATTGCAATCTCACGATTTGACTTGATCCTTTTTTGTACACCGCATCCTTTTGTCCTTATTTTGATCGGGACACGAATAATAGAATCTGATTTTTCTATGTTCCCTCCAATATCAGCAAATCTTTCTTTGCGACTAGGAGGCGGCGCAGCAACCATAACCTCATCTGCTTTATCAATATAACTTTTAATATGATCCCTGTAACGACACAGCTCATCTAAATCGCCAACCAGCCTATTAACCACATACTCATTTGCAACAACGATTTCTCTATAAACTTTATCAATTTCACTATTCCTACCAATTTCATCAAACTGAATATTGGAATGATTTGATCCAACAGAAACAACATCTCTCATCCATCTTCTATGAACATATCTTCTAGGAAACTCAGTTATATCATCATATCGTAATACGTAAAATATATGCCGGCACAATATACCAAATTGTTCAAACCGTTTGCAAGAACAACTTATAGTTAAACCATCTTCTTGTTTGCTGTATTGCACCTGTAAATAGGATTAAAAAGCTATATAAAATTAGTGAAATGAAATATAAAACGCAATGAATAATAAATATAATACAGATAAAAATATATGATCATATAATGATAAAACGCAATGAAAGATGGAAAAATAAAACGCAATAGATATTTAAAACTCTATAAATTGAAAAAATACCTTTAAAAAAGATGTGCATGGCTGTCTGAAATCCTTTATTTCAAAATATTGAACATCACCCACAATATCAAGAGACTTTGACATACACTTTGTAATGGCAGCATCAATTTCAATCTGAATATCCTTAAAAATTGTTTTGGTATATATTTCTGATGCTTGTTTCTCCAATACAAAGTCACTCCAGGGCTTAGACTCAATATACCTTGTATCATGATCATTCCTCCTATGCTCATGCCTTTGAATATCCATTGCAGTCTCAAAATGAGTGAAAAATTCAACAAGTGTACATCTTGGATTGCAAATCTGACCAAAGAAGTAATTCTCGCTTTCACATCTCGACGTAGTACGCATAAGACCAGTCAAATCCTCTCCATGGTAATAAGCAGGAATCCAGTCAAATCGAAGATCGTACATATCTTTTAACCACTCATGATTTTCCAATCCAAAAGTAGACATTATTGAATGCCACTCAGTTTCAAAATCTTCTGGAATAATGGTATCATTCCAAACAACATGAGTCATTCTTGTATTAAAATCAGTGTTTGCTGACAAAACAGGACCAACCTGAATAAAAAAAATAATAATATTATTAAACATAAAACGCAATAATTTAAAAACAATATATTGAAAATGATAAACATATTGCATTGATGGTAAAACGCAATTGTTTTGTAATTCTATTTATAAAAATATTTGGGGATCTTATTGTATAATACATAAAACGCAATAATAAAACAATTTAAAATTGCAGTTTGTTATATCATAAAACGCAGTTAATACCTTTGTCTTCAATTTCTCCCATATATGCCACATACATAACCTATGCCTACTTCTTGAAAGTACATCCTTAATAGCTCTCTTCATTGCAGCATCTTGATCAGTAACAACAACTTTAGGCTCACTTCCAAAGGCATTAACAAAACACCTTAAAAGCCATCTATAAGAATCTGCAGTCTCCGAACCAAGTAATGCACCACCAAATGTGACATTCCTATAATGATTATCAATACCAGTAAATGGTACAAAAACCAAATCATACCTGCATAAAAAACAAATTAAAAAAGCATTAGAAAATTAGAACAGGATATATAACGCAATAGAATATATAACGCAATAAATGAAAAAAACTTACTTGTTTGATTTATAAGTATCATCAAAACCAAATATGTCACCAAACACTGTATAATTTGTTTTTGATTGCTCATCAGCCCAGAAAAGCCCTTTCAATCTTCTATCTTCACCAATAACATAATCACATGTGAAACCAGGACAACATTCTTTCTTCCTAATAAGACGCCTAACTACCATTTCAGCATCATACTCTCCGATGTAAAGATTCAAATCCCTTCTATAATTCTTACAATCAACTTTACTTGCACCAACTTCACCAAAACCACCATACATTGTTTTCATAATATTGAATGCTTTAACAGGTCCAATATTGATTGCAGACATTCCAGATATAAAACTTTCTTTCACATAATCAATACTTCGAGCAGCCGGCAAGAAATGAATATCTTCATCTTCAACAAAGATATGATTATATTCTTCTTCAAAGTAGTAGATTTTAAACATATTATTGTTCTCTAATATTAATTTCACATGAGCATTGCATTCAACTCTTTTTGAACCTCTATTACGTCTAACAATCTTTTTTACTATTCTCAACTGAACCAGAATCTATTTCTTTGCTAACATGAAATCCTTCTTTTGAACAGACAATATATCTTATTTTCACTAAACCACCACCATTTTTCCAAGAGGTATTTTTTCTTGCAGAAAAACCTGCAGCAAGTGCATATCTCTGATAAAACGCAAAAGCCTCATCAAATGACTTAAAAAACATTCCAACAGCAGGTGTAATGGATCCACCGACTTTAGGTTTGAAAAACTTTCTTCCACTGTTTATGCATACACGTTCCTCCCACTTGGAAATGTTATCTGAAACAATTAAAAAAACTATAAAACGCAATACCTCTTACATAATAATGTTTTTAGTGATAAACATTAAAATATGTTAATAAAAAATTAAAAAATACAAACCTTTAAAGTTTATATATGAACTAATATGGACAAAAGCATAAAAAGCAATACGTTCAGTAAAACGCATCATGTGATCTGAAACACTTAACAAATAATCATAAAACGCAATACATCCTATATAATAATGTGTTTAGTGTTAAATCTATGTTAATAATAATTTAGAAATGCAGACCTTTAAGGTTTGTATATGAACTATTATGTATAAAATCATAAAACGCAATACATTCAGTAAAACGTATCAAATGATGAAAAAACAAAACATTATACAACAATAACAGTTATAGACAGTTATAGCTTTATATTACATAAATCTTAAAATAAAAGTTTGTATGCATATAATTTAATTAATATCATAAAACGCAACCCTTCACTAAAACGCAATAAATGATTAAGAAACAAAACAAACAAATTATGTTAAATTATACAACAATAACAATTAAACTTATGAAAAATCAAATATTACTTACAGAACCACGAATTATAAAACGTAAAACAATGAAATTCGGAAAAAAATAACAATAATTTACTCAGAATTGAAGCTAAACATACCTGCAGAGTTTGAAGAAGACATTGAAGTTATCGAATTGACGAACGATACAAGATTAATGTTTGAAAAGAGGTGAATTTGCGATCGACAGCGATTTAGGGTTATAGAATCTTCAATTATGTTATGAGAGTGATGAACTAAGAAAAGAGGTAACAGAATCTATAATCGAATTAGAACGAAGATATGATAATGTAAAAAGACGAAAATGCCCACGCGTCCAAAAATTTAAAAAAAGATGATGAACGGCTAAGATTGCTTCCTATACTTCCTAGCCAAAATAAACTTCATATTTGATCTTTTCTCATTTTATATATAAGTTATATATACTACATCATACAAAGCAAGGCTTCAAAATCAATTTGTTCTAGGAGTAGGTAGACTCCATTAGAGGATTGGGGGTGGTCACTAGTGATAGAATTCTATCACTCCCACTATCCAATCAACTGCAGCCATGTCATCACCCAATTTTCTATCACTAGTGATAGAATTGTAGTGGCGGTGGTCATCACTAGTGATAGAATTCCATCACTCACAAATTTTTTAATTTTTTTATTTTAAATTAGAAATTAACAATAAAACACTAAAATTATAAATTTCATTAAAAATAAAACATACTAGTTCAATTTAACATATTAGAAATAGTTTAGGCTACAATTGAGAAAGATGTAGTTCAATTTAACATCCGTAGGGAACTTCATTTGAGAAAGATGTAGATTGTGTGAAATGTGTTTAAAATGGTTTAAAGATGTAGATTGGTGTGTGTAAAATGGTTTAAAATGGAAATATAAATAGATAAAGGGTTTAAAGGTTTTTTTTATTGAATTGTACCGTTATTCAACGGTCAAAAGAAGCCAAACGTTCGAATTTTTTAAACTTTCAACGCGTGATGCTTTCAACGCGTTTCAAATTTAACGCGTTATTTTTATTGTGGTGACGGTGTTCGTTATCTTTTCACGCGTGATGGGGTGGCCATCACGGACCACCAGCCTCCCCTTATGAAATATAGGACCCGGGATCGAATCACCCGTCTGTTCTACTTTATATTTTCTTTTTTCCTATTGGAAATTGAAGTTCACAGGATATGTCAAGTTTAGTTTTCTTTTAATTATTTCCATTTGAACATGAATTTCAAATGATATCTAAAATGTAGGGCTTCCTTTTAATTATAAATGTTATTGATAATTCATTAGTATTTTATTTGAAGGAAACGTGTTTTATCTGTATGTACGTTTTGAGTTGGATTATATATGTTTTGATATAAATTTTGTTTGAAAACAAATTGGGTCAACTATAATATGTTTTTATTTGACATTATAAATTTGAGTTGCTATATGTTTCGACGTAAGTTTAGTTCGGAAACGAGTCGGGTCAATTGTAGTCTATTCTTTATATTTGATTTACATTTTGAGTTGATCTACATTTGGACATAAATTTTAGGAAAAATTACAAGTTTTGTCATTTATCTTAATACCACTTATCAAGCAGTGTCCTTTTCAACGAATTTTGACAGGTTTTGCCTTTTTTATAGGGAATATTGTTGCACGTCTTATCCTTTAACCCTAACCCAGTTAGATTTTTTTGTTAAATCTGATCATAAGCAAGGCACATGAAGACATTCTTGTGGTTTTACCTGAAAGGACTAAATATGTAAATAACTTAAATTCTCAACCATTTTAAATAAATAAAAATGTTATCTCTCTATCGCTTAGACCACCCACCACCATCACCACTACCGCCATCTCCCACCACCACCACATGTCGGTGTTTCCTCATCTATATACAGCCAGTGAGCCAAATGACATTTGTCATTGAAAGAACGTTTTTTAATATACATTTTTTTAACCCAAATCTTTTTTAAAGTGCTAAAATGAAATAATTTACAATGGTTTTAAGATACGAGGACCTAAGGATTATAATGTTTGGTTGATATATGGATTACTAAAAGAAGTAACTAATACATGGTCAGATGAAAAAAAAAATATTTTTGATTGATTATAATGTTTATTTTTAGTCTAATTAGCAATTTTTAGTAAACTTTTAAATTTACTGTATAGATCTATCCCTTTTCAAACTTTTTAATGAAAATAAAAAAAATTTATCAAATCCTTTAAGTAGCAATTAAGGTAACGTTAAAAGAATCTATTCAATCGTTTTTGTGTTTAGAGTACGTTAATTGTTAAAAAAAAAAAGAAGGCGACACACGATTGTGAATATATAAACATAGTATAAGTTTGATCATCTACTTAAAATGTTTTGTATCAGCCACCGTCTAAACTGCGGAAAAAATGTATCCATTTTATGAATGTAGGTAAAAAAAATTGGGATACCCTTAAATTTTTCTTCTAGTTCCGTCACTGCTTTATTCAATGGGCACATGCGAAATTCAATTACTTCACTTATGTTATACATATTATTCCATATATAAATTAGTAAGTTATATGTGCATTATGAGTTGTATATTGTGTTTTGGGCATTTTTCAAAAAAAAAAAAAAAAAGTTGATTTCTTACTTTTAACCCAAAGGTTTTACCTTTTGCAATTTTAACCCTACATAATTCGTTTTTTAACTTTAACCCAAAACTTTTCATTATTTGCAATTTAACTTCACAACTTTTATCACTTATACTTTTCATTTCGCAAATTTTCGTTTTACGTATAGTTCTAAATTTTTCGAGTTAATACGACGCAACGTGCATGTGTGGTTCAACGTTTTTACCTCTATTTTTCCATGTTTGACAGGTTCGTCGCAACACGCATATCCTAGGTCGAGTCAGTGTTGGTGGTCGATGACGGTTGTGTGACATTAGTACTATTTGATAACGTTTTACGCCTCGCCGCAATGCGGGGTGTGCTTTGGGGGGTTTTCAAAGAAAAAATGGTTGTCGTAACTTTGGCTTTGTGGGTTTTCCAAAAAAATTGATTTTTTTACTTTTCACCCAAAAGTATTTCATAAATTACTTTTAACCCAAAACTATTTGTTTTTTTTTTTTACTTTTAACCCAAAACTTTTTATCTTTTCCAATCTATCCTCGTAACTTTTTTTACTTTCAACTTTGGTCCTTTATAGTTTTCATTTTCCACAAATTTTTTGCTTTATACTTGGTTCTAAATTTTGTGACTTAACACATTGCAACGGGCGTCTTTGGTTTAACGTTTTTACATTTCGTTCTAAATTTTGCGAGTTAACACGACGCAACGTGCGTGTGTGGGTGAACGTTTTTACATCGTCTATTTTTCCCCGTTTGACAGGTTTAACATAACGTGCGGGTTCTAGATCGACTTAGTTATAACTAAAGAATGCGGCGGGTTGCAATCCTAGGTTGAATTAATTACATGGTTAGTATTTGTGATTACCCATTTTGTTATTTTCATACATATTTATTAGAAATTATACTATTGGTATTAATTTTTATAAATTGTTACACCACCACTACCCCGCATGTACTAACCATGTAACAAACAGTAAAACAATTTATAAAAAAATGATACCAGTGACGTAAATATTTACAAGAATAATATTTAATCATGTAACGGTCGTGAGATGTATTAATTTCTAAACTAAAACAATGTTGCACAATAAAGATCAAACCACCTACCACTTTATAAAATAAGATATTATCATATATATTTGCACAAAATCCATTTTGCAAGATACTTAAAAAGTATTGAACAGCATTCTATCAAATTCTTCAACCAAAACATCACAAAAATTCAAAACAAATATAATAACTTAAAAAAAAATAAAGTAAATTTAAACAGTGAAATGTAATATTCAAACTTCAATCAGAGCTTGAAAGTTTGAACTCTTACTATTCTCAAATATCTCATCTTCAATCAATTTCTCAATACTCTTTGAATCTTCAACTCCATTTCCAACATAATATTTCACAGCATCCCTTAAATCTTCAAACTCATCACATTTTGTAAAAAATCCACTCATCAATTTCTTCAACTCCTCATCTCCAAGTTCATCAGTAAAAGGGCTAATCGGGATCGCGTTTTCGGGCTGCAAACTGTAAGAATTCGGATTATCGTCAACAATCACCCCCTTTGTCAAATCCCGCCCTAAATTCGACAAATCCTTAACAAACCTCCCGTCGAATTCCTTACACGAATCCCGATACAGCCTATACGAAATCAACCCGTCTCGGTCCAATATATCCAACACTAGAGACGCATACTCCTTGATCCCCGCGGTAAAAACGACAATTTCAAAACCACTTTCGCTTAAAAACCGAAGAAATTCATCGACAAACGGACGCTTGGTTACATAAAATGTAACCCGTTCGCCATCTAGCAACGGCTTCACTACAAAATCGTAGTTTCTGGGACGAATTAGCCCGGATGCAGGAACCGAGTGGATTAGGGTTTCGTCGAGGTCTAGAAACACGGTTTTCTTATTCGAACAAATTAAGGGCGGGAGCGAGGCGGTGGTGGTGGTGTCCTGGAAGAGGGATCGGCGGACGCTCGCAATGTGGTCGTCACGAGGGAATTTTTTTAAAATTTTATACCCTTTTTTAACAGATGATTTGCTCTTCGGGGTGGCGATGCGAACGAGCTTTGAGAAGATTTTGATGAGGCGGCGGTGGCAAGTGTAGATCGATTTGTTGATGGAGGCGACTACGACGGATGCGGTTTTGGTTGCGGCGGTGACCGGGGTCTTCTTACGGCGGCGGAGAGTGTGTGTGGCTGGAGATCCTCTTGATTTTTTGGCTTTGGACACCATTTTTTGAGGGTTTGGTGTGAAGTGGCTGAAAAATAGGGGTTGGTAAAGTGTTTGGGGATTTTGGGGGTTTAATGGGGATTTGAAATTAGGTTCGGAGTAACGGTCGAAAATTGGGTAGGTTCGGTACCGAACCAATTTAAAAAATAAAGATGAAAAGGGAGTAAAGGTGATGTAGCTGAGCTGGATATTGTTTTGAATAATTTCTTTTTTTATTTGGCGGGATTATTTTGTGTTATATAACGTCAATTTGAATTTGAATTTATTAACATCTGAATTGGCTTAAACAGTAAATTGTTTTCTTTATGTGAAACAATAATACTGTGAAATGAGGATGGTGTTCAAGAACTAGCACTTTTTCTAGATATATTAACGAAACGAGTCAAGGTGTCAAGACGTATGTAATCTACTCAAGATAGGCTTGCTAAAAGTTTGAAATGAGTCGTGCTTAAACAGTTAAATGGGCTTGGATCTAAAATAAGTTGGATTGATAAATGAGGTCGAGCTCGAACGCTAGCTTCACTTACCGTACTCGTATTGACTCACAAGCTAAAAGAGTCTCTTATTCATATAGGTTCCATTCAATATATTGAATATATCATTTATATAATAATAACAATAGTTATTATTGCTATATAGAAAAGTCAAGATAAAATAACTAAAATAATATATATTATATGTTAGTATATAAAAAATATAATATGTATTGATCAAAGAATAATAAACGAATCGACCTTAAGCTTGATAAACTACTCACGAGTCGAGCTCGTGCTTTAGAAATAGAGCTCAAAACGAAATCCTCTCATAAGTTAAGTGAACCAAGCTTGAACCTAAGTGTATGCGGACTTGGCTCGGCTCGTTTACACCTCACCTTTTCCCTGATGGCGCCACATTAGTGACATAGCTAGGTGAGTCATCCGTTTCAAGTACTTTCAACAAACGTCTTACATACACCAACTATAATTATACAAATAATATACTAGAGTAGTAGGGCATGCACATTGAAAAAGAATTTCATCTTTCTGTTTGTATAGATGCTACAAGATAATGGTAACCATCAATACTTATCTTAAAACCAATATTTTAATTTTAGCTCTTAATGATTCAGATCTCTTACTGGTTCAATATTTAATGGTTTAAGTTGTTTGTTTCACGAGCATGTATCTGAATGGTTTAGACATTTGTCTCTAAATGATTAAGTAATACACTCAAGATAGTCTTGCTAAAAGTTTGAAATGAGTCGCGTTTAAATAGTTAAATGGGCACGGATCTAGAATAAGTTGGATTGATGAACGAGCTCGAGCTTGAACCCAAGCTTCACTTACCGTACTCGCGTTGGCTCATGAGCTAAAAGAGTTTGTTATTCATATAGTTTCCATTCAATATATTAAAGAGTTAAATGCTTGGTTGGTCCCTGTGGTTTGCAAAAATTTCAAACTTGGTCCTAGTGGTTTACTAATTACACGCGTGGTCCCAAAAGTTGTCAAAAATGCACTCGGTTGGTCCCCAGCCCTAACCTCTGTTAAATTTCTCAGTTAACTATGTGTGAAATGACTATATTACCCTTGAACAAATAAAAGAAATAAAACCCACCATCTTCTTCATCCCATCCCCTGTTCTTACCCCTCTCTTTAAAATCCACCATCTCCACCTTCAATCCATCACCACCACCTCCACCTCCACCGTCACCTTCAACCCAGCCAACCCCCACCCTTTCAGGCACTCACTGTCATACACAAAATCGCCATTGCAGACTACTGCTCTTCAACTACTTTACACACACACAAAACTCACACCGACACACTGCTGCGAATAGCTCCATAACCGACGTTTTCACCGTTTTCTGCTTCTGAAATTCGTCAGCAGGCGATTGAACTGACATTGTTCAACTATCGATCTGCAGAAGAAAGAACAATTTGCACAGATTGATCAGGTTCTAGTTGTGAGGATCTACTTGCTCAGCTTCACCGATCCTTTTCTCGATCTGTCTGCAATTTCAACGGTCCGTTACAACTGAAATCGAATTTCTGTTTATTTTATTGAATATTACGTTTTACAGATTACGATGTGGATTTATTTTGTTTTGTAGATTTAAGTGCGAGTTGATAATCATTCATCAGTCAACTCTATTACGTTTTACAGATTACGATGTGGATTTATTTTGTTTTGTAGATTTAAGTGCGAGTTGATAATCATTCACCAGTCAACTCTAATTTCGCTGTTATTGTTTTATTTATATTTCAAATTTGAGATTAGATGACAGTGAGTGTCTGAAAGGCTAGGGGTTGGCTGGGTTGAAGGTGACGGTGGAAGTGGAGGTGGTGGTGATGGATTGAAGGTGGAGATGGTGGCTTGGTGGGTTTTAAAGAGAGGGGGAAGTACTGGGAATGGGAGGTTGAAGAAGATAGGTTTTAATTGTTCAAGGGTAATATAGTCATTTGACATATAGTTAACTGAGAAATTTAACAGAGGTTAGGGATGGGGACCAACCGAGTGCATTTTTTACAACTTTTGAGACCACGCGTGTAATTAGTAAACCACTAGGACCAAGTTTGAAATTTTTGCAAACCACATGGACCAACCAAGCATTTAACTCTATATTAAATATATCATTTATATAGTAATAACAATAATTATTATTTCTATATGTAAAAGTTAAGATAAAATAACTAAAATAATATATATTATTTGTTGTATATAAAAAATATAATATGTATATAATAATTAATAATATGTATTAATCAAAGAATAATAAACGAGTCGACCTCAAGCTTGATAAACTGCTCATGAGTCGAGGTTGAGCTTTAGAAATAGAGCTCAAAACGAATCCTCTCATAAGTTAAACGAGCCAAGCTCGAACCTAAATGTGTGCAGACTTGGCTTGGCTCGTTTACACCCCACCTTTCCCTGATGGCGCCACATTAGTGACATAGCTAGGAGAGTCATCCGTTTCCACAAACGTTTTACATACACCAACTATAATTATACAAATAATATACTAGAGCAGTAGGGCATGCCCATTGAAAAAGGATTTCATCTTTCTATTTGTATAGATGCTACAAGATGATGGTAACCACCAATAGTTATCTTAAAACCAATATTTTAGTTACCAACTCACATGTAGATAAACATAACTATTAGATAAAAATGAAACACTAGATTAAAGATATATCATCTAATAGAAGAAGGAAAACATAACTTCATGAGCCTTATGTTATGACCATCTTTGTGCAATCACCTTCTTTCATATGAAGGAAGACATACTATGGTCTAGTCGAGTCAACATATCCAAGAGATGTGTTGGTATATACGCGGTTTTAGATAAGATAGACAACAAGTTTTTAGCTACGACGAGAACAAGTAGATTATATAACTCGAGGTGTAGCTTGGTAAGCTAAACATAGAGTAACTGCCTAGATATGGTGTTGCATCTCTAACAAAGTTGAGATTGTATATCATATGAGTCATTGCATTAGAATCCATGAATCAATTAATTTACAAATATCAGGAAAAGTCGAAAGTTAGTCCATAATGAGAAGCCCATTGCTGAAAAAAGGGGCCCAAAGTATGGCCCACTGTTATTATACCCAGCCAGGCTGTAAAGCCACACAAGTCTTGCATCATGATTCATGAGCACTATATACGTGGAATTGCAAATGTTGGCCAATGATCTCTCTCTAGATCAAGTCTTAATAGATGCAAGTTCAACTCCCATTTGGTGCAGAGTGAGGCATTGGTGGGCAATGATAGGAGACTCAGGAAATCCTGAGTTCGATCCTTGAGCCAAACGAGGTTTACCGGTAATTTCACCGTCGTGCCTACGGGCGGGTGGGTTACCGGGTTTTCCCCGGAATTGGTGGTGGACTTTTTTTTTAAAACTATACAAGATAATAGCAACTATCACTGGTTATCTCGAAACCAATATTTGTATTACTAAACATGTAAATAAACGTAACTTTAAGATTAAATCATAACAATATAAATAATACTAATACAAACGGATAAAGAAGTATAGGTTAATACACATAATAAGCACTAGGATTCGTTCGTTTATTATGGCACTCTTACTTGTTAGGTGATTGAGAGTTGAGATACTGATCTGGAAATGAGAAATATGTGTTTAATTGTGAGACTATGTTAGTGGTTTAACTAAAAAGCGTAAAAGTTTTTGTCATGTTATTGTCACATAGATAGTAGTGCTTTAACCAAACTACACTTTGTATAAATGCTTAACTAAACAGGAGTGTGATTTGAGAAATTGGCTCAAATAAATTAATTGAGCCACCTCTCACGCGCCCGTTAATGGCTTAACGCTTGTATGCTGAATTGGTTTCACGTGCTCAATTTGCTGAGGTGTTAGGATGCTAACCCACTACACATTCTGGGATGAATTGCAAAGGTGCATATCAAAGTACGACTTTTATATACATTTTACTTGATTGCATAGATAGAGAAAAGTATAAATTATATAATCATACAAAGTAGGGCAAGCTCCTCATTTATTTGGTTATTTTCATGATAATTTGTATAACTCCCATTAAAATCATGTGAATTTGATAGGTAGAGGATCATGTAAAAAAAGAGTTTTTCTTGTGAGAAGGACAAGAAAGAATCTACACCATTAGATCAAAGATCTAATGGTTGAGATTAATAGAGATCAAATTGTAAAATATGTTTTATTATTTTGGACTGATTTGAAAATTGTAGGGGTAATAAAGTCTTTTATATCCATTTGAAAAAGGAAACTGTATATCAAAAACCCTACAATTTCGTGAATCACCGTAAACCATTACCACCCTCCATCACAGTTTAACCACCGGTCGTACACCTGAACATCATCTTCTCCGGCCGTGGTGGTGCCCGTAGTGGAATGAACCTCTCCACGACAGCGGCGACGTAGCGCCAGTGGAACGAACCTTTCCACGACAGCGGCGGCTGAACATCATCTTCTCCGGCCGTAAACCATTACCAACCTCTCCACGACAGCGACGGCGGAGCGGCAGTGGTGGTGCCGGCAGTTGGACGACAGGGTTGTAATGTTATACAGAGTTATAAAAGGGTAATATGGTGTTATATACTATTCATAGTGTTTTGTAGTGATATGTAGTGTTATATCTTGTTTTGTAGTGTTATATAGTTACTACGGTGTTATGAACTGTTGAATGGTGTTTTGTAGTGTCTTTAATAGTGATTTGTAGTATTATATACTTATTACAGTGTTTATGAACTGTTGAATGGTGTTTTTGTGGTGTTATATACTTATTACAGTGTTATGAACTGTTGAATGGTGTTTTGTGGTATTATATACTTATGACAATGCTGAATGGTGGTTGTAGTGTTATATATAATGTTATAGTGTTATACAGAGTTATAAAAATGTTATTGTTTTGTAGTGTTATATACTTATTACAGTGTTATGAATCGTTGAATGGTGTTCTGTAGTGTTATATACTCATTACTACGTGCTGAATGGTGGTTGCAGTGTTATATATAATGTTGTAGTGTTATACAAAGTTATTCGTAGTGTTTTATAGAGATCTTTAAAAAAAACATATTCCTTTAAATAAGGGTGGCGGTTATGGAATGTTATCAATTAATTAAATCAATGATAAAATTACTTGTTTACCCTTTTAAATTAATTTAGATTTAGGACACATGTCACATCCACAATATTTCTCACATTTCTCACACTTTTAACTTTTTTTACAATAACCTTACCCGAATTTGATATATTTGTAATTGTCTAATTGATACATGTTAGCTTGCATAGATCCATTGTATTTGCAAAGGAAAGGGAAATCTTTCACAATGAGAGGAGGTTTTCTTAGCATTTATGAGTTTTTCGAGAAATTATGTTCCAGAGTTTTTTTTATGGAAAGAACAGATGAGAAGAAATTAAAGAGATGGATTACCTTCTATTATCTCCTAAAATTCATCTTTCAAAATTGGAAGGAAGGGAGAGAGGAAATTAAAGGTAAAGAAGCGAAGAGAAAGGGATGGATTACCTTCTATTATCTCCTTAAATAAAACTCGGGAACATTGGTGGTTCTCTTTTCCCCATCTTCCATATTCGCCAACTTAGAGCCACATCGTCATCACCTTCCACCATTCCCCTCCTTCCCCGTCAAGGGGTGTGGTTCCCTTCTCTTCTCCTTCCATTTTTTTATTCTTACCATTAAATTTAGTTTTTTTTTAAACAAAGACATAAATATAAATATAAAGTTTTCATTAAGATTAAAAAAGTACACTACATTAAAAGAAAAAACAAGTGCATCATTTAAAAAAAACTATATTTAATATTTTTATCATTTTTACTAACACAAAAAAGCAAATATTTAAAAGAAAAAAACTACCCATCCATTAAACCTACAACAAATCCTCAAGCCTAACCTTCTACCATGTAAACTTGTGTGTATATGGAGGGAGAGAGTAAAAGAGAGAAGCAAAAAGAAATGAAAAAGAAAAAATTGTTTGGGGAGGTGGGTGGAAACCACTCGAACTCACCGAAAATCAAAAGGGAGGGGTGGTGTACCCTTTTGGCACTGAGCGCCATGTCACCCTCATCGAAGGGTTTCCCAGCCCACACCATATAGCCTAATGGTGTTGTTTTCAGTAAACATGGACAAAATTGCTCAACATTTGGACGCAAAGGTTGCCAAACACCCCGTTAGTATAAATTCATGAATTTTAACTCACTTAGTACCTAATCTTTTAAAAATACAGAAACTAAAAAAATATATTTACTCTAATAAATCTTCCAATCATATATATTATCAATGGAATAACCTTGGTAGTGTAGGACCAAAGTTAATCTTTAATACATAGTAAGTAGAGTAAACTGCAATTTCAACCCTGAATTTTTTGCAGGAATAGGTAGTTTCAACCACAAAAAAGTGCCTTTAGGTGGCCTGAAGAAAGATGATTACAATTAGGTAGATCGCTGATTAAAACAACGAAGTTGAAGATAAATTCTAACAGAATTATCACAACATTCCTTTTGCAGGAACTTTGCTATTTCATACCGGTACACTGAGCAAGTTCGCTGTTTGATTTTCATATATTGATCAAGTTCGCTGTTTCAGATGAATACCTAATTAAACTTCGATGTTTCAATAGCATGTGATAAAAAACATCGATGTTTCGTATACATATGGCATGCAACGAAGAACCGTATGACGTAAATGACCTTTGGGAGTTAACCCAACATATTTGGGATGCCAATAATGAGAATATCCATCCCAAATGGGGGTCCACAAGCTCACTATTACTTTGGAATTGGATATTCTCATTATTGCCATCCCAACTATGTTGGGTTAACTCCCAAAGGTCATTTACGTCATACGGTTCTTCGTTGCATGCCATAGCCAAAATAGACTGCCAATTCTCATTATCATGGGTTGCGGCAGGATTGAGGCCGTCAACATATTTTAACGTTTTCTAAACCACCAAAGTTTTCACCGTAATTTTGATTCTGATTAACACTGGATCCCCGTGGTTCATAATTCCTCCCCCAATCAGATGGCCCAGTCTCTTGAACGTTTGTACCACCACGTCCGCGTCGCCGTGGCCTACCTAACCTCTGAGTGCGAGGATATGAAAAAAGGTCCACCGGGTCTTGTGTCAAACGAGTTGGATACTGTGTATATTCTGGAACATTTGACATATCCAGTGCCTGGTAAGCGGCACCTTGAATGAACTCCAAATATTGTGATTGGTGTATTACACCCATCGTGCCCGTCTGAAAAATTTAATAGTTAATTTTTTTGAAGAAATAACTTGAAACATAATAGACGTGACCTTGTAAAAATTAAAAGTTATATATACCATCATTTGGACTCTTGCTCCTTCGTCTTGGTATCCACTCATGGGGAGATGTGGTAACTGTGGGTTGGTCAAATATAAAATCGTATGACGCATGTACCACGGCATATAATCATTGGCAACGGAATAAGATGTGATTAATTCTCCGTCTACCACGTTTTGATGATGTAGCTCCCAACCACGAACATATTGACCATGACGAGCTATCCAATTCCACCCAGTTTTACCGATTCGGGTTAACTTATGAAGCCTGGCATGCTTAGTAACATTTATAATAATTAACGGAGGTATATATTGAACCATGCCAAACTGTCTCATAACACGCTGCGGATAGTGGTTCTCTACAACCTCCCAGTATATCAAAGGGCAAGCACTCCTCCAGCTTTCCCTCCCACTACTGGATATCTTCGGGAGTCTATCCATAACGTCGTCGTAAGGTCTCCAATTAAACTGAATAAAAATTTTTCGAACTTTAGCAAGGTGGTCAAAAAAACTTATATATGTCTACAACTAGCATACCATTGCCTCGTTCATTAATTGAAGTTGTGATCTATACGATCTAAGGCAACGTGTCGGAGCGTCTACACAACTTAGGCTCCCCTTCCACCTACAAAAGTAAATAATAACTTAACATAATACTTAGTGAACAAATAATTTGAAAATTGTTAACTTTACAATACGGAGCAGCTAACAGCGCATTGTAGTTAAACCCGTGGTTATTCTCCGGTGCAAAACAACGAAACCTCTCCTACGCCCACACTTGTAAAATAGACACTGGGCCGGTAACGCTTACAGCATCGGGTGCTGCAGCATTACAAAGTTTTCTATAGAGACTCTATAATGCAGCACTACCCCAACTGACCCCGGAACATGCACTCAAATCTTGTAGGAAGTGCAAAAAATGTAGAGAAATCCAGTTTTTTGCATTATCAGGTAATACTGTACAGCCTATTAAATAAAATATTATTAAACGTGCACGAATAATGCACTGTTCATCCTTTGCGTCAGTGTCTGAAAATCCTGACTTTATTTCATCTAAAATACAAACCGAGCTAACTCTTTTGCCGCTGACTTGATTTTCTGTTGGGATAAACCCCAATAGTTTTTCACACATCGAAGCTACAAGAGAAAATGATATCACAGAGTCCGCCCCACATACAGGGCACCCCATCTATTGGTAGGCCCCATAGCACATTAACGTCTTGTAACATCACAGTCGCTTGACCAAACGGGAGGTGAAACGTGTGGGTTTCGGGCCTCCAGCGCTCAACCAACATGTTTTTTAACGCGTAGTCTATATACCGGTATCCACGATCCCACTGAATCCTGCTACACGTATTAATGCTTCCACTCGTGGTCCAATAGGATGTTGTTTGAGATGCTTCCAAAAATGTAGAGAAATCCAGTTGTTCGCATTATCACTGAGAGGACCGGGATGCAATTCATAACTCATTTAGAGAATATGAGGTTTTTAGACACTCTATGTGCAGTTTATTTGTTCTTGGCTAAGTCAATTTTGTTGTATTATCAATTGAAGTATGTGTATATATCATGTTTAAACGAATCTGCATGTATGTAAGTTTGATATGACTAGAGTCTGTATAATAGTATTCAAAACAGTGTTCATTCTTACACCTCCTATTCATTGTTAGAGTTTTGTAGGTATCAATTTTCTACTCACACTCAACATAATATTAAATACATGTATTCTATTAAATACACCACCTGTTCATTCTCACGTGAAGCTGCAGTTTTTTGGCAGAAGACATGTGATATTTAGATGTTTGTACTATCTTTTTTATATATTTGTATGAATCAACGAAATAAATAAAGATCTGCATATGAATCAGCGAACTAAAATGAGATATAGGTATGAAACACTGTCGTTTATATAGATATAGACCTGAAACAACAAATTTTCCTGCATATATAAATGAAACAACGAAGTTTAATTAGGTATTCATATGAAACAACAAACTTGATCAATATATGAAAATGAAACAGCGAATTGCTCATTGTACCGGTATGAAACAGCGAAGGTGTAACGCCCTAACACGTTTTAACCAAATTTATCGCAGCGAAAATTACATATTTTAAATTTCTTTTATTAATTTCATTCATTCACATTAAATACATTAATCCCTTCTATAATTAATCAAAAACTAACATACTAATATCAAATTACGTGACCACATACACACCCACGTACAATCCATGTCTTGACTCGATCTTCAACCGTGTACACTTCTTGATGAAACATCCATAAACCTATACAGCCTGCAGTCACCACATTCAATCACATCATTAGCAACCGATGACAAAATACAAAATCTTAACATATGCATAATAAAGCGACAACATATCATGCTTTCTCTATTACTAGCCCCTTCATCCATCCATTGTATCACTCGCATCAAATTGCGGAGTAAACCTTCACCTCCATTGTTAACATACCTACACTTCACATTAATTATCAATAGAAAAACGGTTAGTATCATTAGCGTCCTTTCATATGAACATGTCCTCGAATACACATAACTCATCTTTATGCATAATTCATTATGTACATTCCCTTTCTTACCCAAACTTAATCGAATCTCTTTCTTAACCACTTCCGACCCATTTCCACTAAAACTTAACTTAGTAATAACAACGATTCATATCTTCTTACATTACATTCAATAATTACCATATATCATAAATACATTACCAAACAAAAGGGTAAGTTCGGAGTTCACTTACCTCGTGCGTCCGAGTTCAAGCATAGCTTCCGTGTTTATCCTTGGCCCGTTGCCCTTCCATGCTTGTGTCCGCGTTGACATGACTCCTTATAATCCCCTAGCTTGGGTGATCATTAATTCACGTTCGGTTGTGAATTTAGACTTCATTTGGCCCTTCAACTTGAAGATTCTTTAAGAACTAGGGTTTGAACCCTTGGTTCTTTCTCCTGGACATCGATCCAGAACACACGCAAGTGTGTGTGTGTTTGTGTGTGTATTCTTTTAATTAAACATCTTTCAAGTTGTCCCGCTTTGGTCCCTCATGTTTCTTTTTAATTAAATAAGGCTACAACCCTTCATTTTTAATACCAACGATATAAGAAAATCAACTAGGTTAATTATTCCTAGTTAATATTCATTTACGGGTTCACTTTTATCCCCTAACGGTATTTTACCCGTTCCTTTATATTAACCGGGTTTAGATTACCAAACCCATTTTTTTGGGGTGTTACAGAAGGTCCTGCAAAAGGAATGTTGTGATAATTCTGTCAGAATTCATCTTCAACTTCGTTGTTTTAATCAGCGATCTACCTAGATGTAATCATCTTTCTTCAGGCCACCTAAAGGCACTTTTTTTATGGTTGAAACCACCTATTCCTGCGAAAAATTCTTTAACCCTTGGGGTATGGGCCCGCTGACACCCTTACCCCTATTTTAAAAAAAATGTTGTCATACCCCCTGTGTTTGTCTGATTGAATCAATCTTGGCCCTTCTATCAAGTCAATGGTACTTTGACTATTAGAGATAAGAGTATTTTTGTAATCTTACTTCCATTTCCCCCATATCCATTTCTCATGCCATCTTTCTCTTTGTAGGTCCCTAAAGGAGGATCTAGAGAACCTATTCCTTGTTGGTTAACACACAAACAAGTGCGGAATCCTTGTTATTATGCAAATCGAAGCAAAGAACACAACAAACACAAGATAGATATCACTGTTAAAGCTCAATGGTTTGATATCAGCAGAGTAACATTACACAATGTTCATAACCTCTTTGAAAGTGCTCCCCCTTCTAAACATAGTGTATATTTGCTGCTATTTATATCACATAGCAGCAGACAATACAACGAAATACAACGAAATAGAACATTGTACAAGCTTGTAATCTAAATAGACTTGAGTGTTAGCTATATATTCTATCGAAACATGCTTGAACACTTCGAAATAGTCTTTAACATCATCGAAATAGGTTGGACATATCAAAGCAGCTTAGTTCCTATCGAAATAGAATGGCCTAATATTGAAATAGATATCCATTTCTATTTCGATATCTACAAATAAGCATAATATCTCCTGTATTTCGATGTCTCTTGTATTTTCCTTTGCATTTGTATTTCGATGACTACGTATTTTGTTGTCTAGTGTATTTCGATAGCTGCAAAACATTTTCCATTCACATATTTTAACAGGAGTATGTTAAATATGTGTTCTTGATACGAGACGAACCGAACCGTGAAGTCTGTCGTGAAGAACATGCAAAAACCGAAATAAACTATATAGATAGAGTAAGTCGGATATCGATCCAGTGGAGAATTGTGGAAAGTGTCACGATGTTAAGTATTGATTAACTATTGCGAAAAAGTAAAATTCAATTGATGGTTTGATTGTTTATCTAAATTAACAACTAAAATCGAAGTTTAAATCAGTAGGAGAAACAATGGTTCCTCTGAATTTCAGGTTTGTAGCTAGATTCAATTATGTGTTTAATCGAAACACTCACATAGACATGATTGTTTAACTTAATTCATCAACTGTGATAATCAAAGATTAAGTACCCCGGTCAATACATAACGGGAGGTTATCAAATAATTATCAGTTACAATTACCAACCCTAATCCCATAGCAAATATATCCCAATTACTAGAACTCTCGGCAATTGAATGATCAAAGATTAAAGTTAACGAAAATGCAACCGATTACAATTGATTAATCAAATCAAAGGTGAAAAGCATCGAATGCTTAGATCACCGAGTTATACGATTGTCACAAACTCATAAAATTATCTAACTTACAAAAACCCTCCATCCGGAGGAAACCATAAGAGTTTTAGCCGCTCATCTCGCAAACTTGATCTTCAAAGGCTTGGAAATACGATTGTTGCATGATCGATCCAGCAAGTAATGAAGATATAATGATGGTTAAGATGAATTGAATGCCAAAAGTATGCCTTTGTTGCTCCAAAAATCGTCCACGGATGAAGTCCTTTATGAAACCTAGGGTTCACTTTCTTAAAACCCTCCAAAAACAATCATGTACGCGCCCCCCCATAAAATCCGCCGTCACCTACGGTCTGTGGACCGTAGGTTACGGTTCAAGTGATTTCACAATAAGTTGTCCACTGTAGGTGGAGGTCTAATCCGCAGGTGGAGGTGTATGGCTGCTGTTTGTTTTCTTATCTTGCCTCCTTCAACCGTAACTTACGGTTTCTATACCGTAAGTGAAGGCGCATCTTCTCAACTCCACGTACAACCATCCTAGAACTTTCATCAATTGTCAATTTCACCCCCAAGACTTCATGACTATTCGTTCCTTTAACATTCCAGCCACAACTATCTTTCAATTAAGTACCAAACGCCCCCTAGACTTTGTTCTTTTATTTTATTTTTGTTTCTAATAAATCCAAGTTACTTTCTCAACCGAACAAGTCCCAAATCTGCACCGTGGGCTGCAAGTACCATCCCTAAACATTCCACTTCGCCTTTAACCATTGTAACTTCACCGAATTACGTGCTTAACCTGCAAATCAACAAACACTCGTAGTTAACCTATTCAATGCATGTAACACATAAAACACATATCAAACTCACGATATAAGCACTTTAGCACTCGTGTTTCACACTGGCCATCACATTCCCACACTTGCCTTTGATTTTCCTCAAGCAAACCAATCCGGACCTATTCACCGTAGTAACAACGCCTCTAAATCCCTCAACCAGTTCAACAATTTAAGTCCCAAGTTATACTCGTCCCATAGACTGACACAATCGAGATTGACAATCTGACAGATAAATGATACGCATTTAAAACAGCTTAAGACTTGCCTAACCAAAACTAACATACTTATTATACTACGCACATGCCACATGCCCCTCACAATGGTCACTCCTCTCGGATTAATCAAAACTAGCGTGTAATGTGCTAGTATGTAATTCGCTCAAAACCAAATACGCTACCTTGCAATCATAAGCATGTATAGCAATCAAACCTCCACTGTATCAAGTAACGTACACATATCAAAAGGACTTTTCGGGTTTTGGGTTAAGGGTAAAGGTAAGTAAATATTTTTGGATTTTTATGTTTATTGGCGAACACAAATGAATATACCAAACCATGACAACTTATTCCCAATACTACTAAACTTTGGGTGATTTTCGACCCATTTATTTAACACGAACATAACAATGATTTCTGTTTTTCTTTTTCTCTCTTTTTTTCAACAAATATCTAACACACAATTGCCATTCATGGTTGGTATTCAAACGGGTCAAACAAAGTGTAACAAACGAAAGGTGAAAAGCTCAACATGGTTCACTAAGGTAAGATAGATAAACAATCAACATATGAAACAATGAAGGGATCCTAATGCCTTTATCATCTATGTGCATACGCTAAACCACAGTCTCGGCACGTATCAAACCACACAAGTTCTAACGCAAAGCAACATATGGCCTACTCTCAGCAAATGAACATTTATTGAAATTCAACTAACAATCTAATAGGCTCAAACGTCTCACCGAATAGAAGGAATATGGGTTACCCACATATAGCATGTGTAATTCCTAAATCATGTTACCCCTAGTTAGGCATCTCTTCTCACTATGTTCTAAAACTTGTCAGAAATACTCTCGTACAGAACGAACATGTGGTCCTGATCGATGGTGCAGATTAGTGAGTGCTCAATCATATGATGGCTTCGATCCACCATAATAGCCGCCTAGGGTGTTATAGAAGGAGCTCATATCAAATATATCCGCCAAACCTTCGGTTGGCGGGTCTTGTTGCTGCTGGGATGATGATTGCTGCTCATGTTGATGCTGACGACGAGCTGAGTATTCATAAGGTGGTGGTTGAAATGGATACGAGCTCTGGAAATGTGGCTCGGAGTACTCTCTTGGAAGCCACATAGAACCGTGGACTTGTGGATGTGGCTTCTAAGAGAGTACTCCGAGCCACATTTCCAGAGCTCGTATCCGTTTCAACCACCACCTTATGAATACCTGGCTCGTCGTCAGCATCAACATGAGCAACAATCATCATCCCAGCAGCAACAAGACCCGCCAACCGAAGGTTTGGCAGATATATTTGAGATGAGCTCCTTTTATAACACCCTGGGCAGCTATTATGGTGGACCGAAGCCATCATACGATTGAGCACTCACTGATCTGCACCATCGATCAGGTCCACGTGTTCGTTCTGTATTTTATTTGAACAATTTTATTTTTCGTTGTTTTGGTGTGTTTTATTGTACTTGGTGGTGTTAAACTTTATGTGCAAGGGTATGTGTTTTAGGTAATTGTGTTAGGAAATTGTCGACCGTTGGATTAGTTGGTGGTACTCCCGGGTTTTGTTATAGAAGCACTATACATTGAGGACAATGTCGCCCAGGTGAGGGGATGTGGGAACCCGGGAAAGGTTTGGGAAAAGGCTTAAAAGCGATTGAAATGGTTGAAATCGATGGAAAGTGAAAAAAATTGTAAATTTAAAAAAAAAATCATCGCCTTAAGTAAGCTAAAATGGATTCGAAAACCTTAAGTTCAATCGCTAATGAGCTCCTTGCCAGTAGTAAACTAACCTAGTCCCGAGTCATGGTTGTCCCTTTAAGTTTCATGAGAGTATTTCTAACAAGTTTTAGAAAATAGTGAGAAGAGATGCCTAACTAGGGGTAACATGCTTTAGGAATTACACATGCTATATGTCGGTAACCCATATTCCTTCTATTCGGTGAGACATTTGAGCCTACTAGATTGTTAGTTGAATTGCAATAAATGTTCATTTGCTGAGAGTAGGCCATATGTTGCTTTGCGTTAGAACTTGTGTGGTTTGATACGTGCCGAGACTCTGGTTTAGCATATGCACATAGATGAAAAAGGCATTTGGATCCCTTCATTGTTTCTTATGTTGATTGTTTATCTATCTTACCTTAGTGAACCATGTTGAGCTTTTCACATTTCGTTTGTTACACTTTGTTTGACCCGTTTGAATACCAACCATGAATGACAATTGTGTGTTAGATATTTGTTGAAAAAAAAAAGAGAAAAAGAAAAACAGAAATCATTGTTATGTTCGTGTTAAATAAATGGGTCGAAAATCACCCAAAGGTTAGTAGTATTGGGAATAAGTTGTCATGGTTTGGTATATTCATTGGTCTTCGCCAATAAACATAAAAATCCAAAAATATTTACTTACATTTACCCAAAACCCGAAAAGTCCTTTTGATATGTGTACGTTACTTGATACAGTGGAGGTTTGATTGCTATACATGCTTATGATTGCAAGGTAGCGTATTTGGTTTTGAGCGAATTACATACTAGCACATTACACGCTAGTTTTGATTAATCCGAGAGGAGTGACCATTGTGAGGGGCATGTGGCATGTGTGTAGTATAATAAGCATGTTAGTTTTGGTTAGGCAAGTCTTAAGCTGTTTTAAATGCGTATCATTTATCTGTCAGATTGTCAATCTCGATTGTGTCAGTCTGTGGGACGGGTATAACTTGGGACTTAAATTGTTGAACTGGTTGAGGGATTTAGAGGCGTTATTACTACGGTGAATAGGTCCGGATTGGTTTGCTTTGCTTTGCTTGAGGACAATCAAAGGCAAGTGTGGGAATGTGATGGCGAGTGTGAAACACGAGTGCTAAAGTACTTATATCATGAGTTTGATATGTGTTTTATGTGTTACATGCATTGAATAGGTTAACTACGAGTGTTTGTTGATTTGCAGGCTAAGCACGTAATTCGGTGAAGTTACAATGGTTAAAGGCGAAGTGGAATGTTTAGGGATGGTACTTGCAGCTCACGGTGCAGATTTGGGACTTGTTCGGTTGAGAAAGTAACTTGGATTTATTAGAAACAAAATAAAATAAAAGAACAAAGTCTAGGGGCGTTTGGTACTTAATTGAAAGATAGTTGTGGCTGGAATGTTGAAGGAACGAAAAGTCATGAATTCTAGGGGGTGAAATTGACAATTGATGAAAGTTCTAGGCTGGTTGTACGTGGAGTTGAGAAGATGCGCCTTCAATTTTGGTATAGAAACCGTAAGTTACAGTTGAAGGAGGCAAGATAAGAAAACAAACAGCAGCCTTACACCTCCACCTGCGGATTAGACCTCCACCTACGGTGGACAACTTATTGTGAAATCACTTGAACCGTAACCTACGGTCCACAGACCATAGGTGACGGCGGATTTTAAGGGGGCGCGCGTATAGGATTGTTTTTGGAGGGTTTTAAGAAAGTGAACCCTAGTTTTCATAAAGGACTTCATCCGTGGACGATTTTTGGAGCAACAAAGGCATACTTTTGGCATTCAATTCACCTTAACCATCATTATATCTTCATTACTTGCCGGATCGATCATGCAACAATCGTATTTCCAAGCCTTTGAAGATCAAGTTTGCGAGATGAGCGGCTAAAACTCTTATGGTTTCCTCCGGATGGAGGGTTTTTGTAAGTTAGATAATTTTATGTGTTTGTGTCAATCGTATAACTCGGTGATCTAGGCGTTCGATGCTTTTCACCTTTGATTTGATTAATCAATTGTAACCGGTTGCATTTTCATTAACTTTAATCTTTGATAATTCAATTCCCGAGAGTTCTAGTAATTGGGATATATTTGCTATGGGATTAGGTTTGGTAATTGTAACTGATAATTATTTGATAACCTCCCGTTATGTATTGACCGGAGTACTTAGTCTTTGATTATCACAGTTGATGAATTAAGTTAAACACTTATGTCTATGTGAGTGTTTTGATTAAACACATAATTGAATCTAGCTACAAACCTGAAATTCGGAGGAACCATTGTTCCTCCTACTGATTTAAACTTCGATTTTAGTTGTTAATTTAGATCAACAATAAAACCAGCAATTGAACGTTGACTGTTCCACCACTACCACCATCAGGAAACCGCCACCGCCAACAACAACATGTTCAGTATCTTTATACTCCTCCACATGCAAGGTTGTCAGCGAATGATGGGGGGTTGTAGAGCTTGAATCTGGTGAGAATTTGAATAGATTAACAGCTGCATTTTTGATCGAAAAATAGGCGCCTGCGAGCCTAATTGATGAAGGATAGGTTTAGGGTTTTGTCAAATTGAGAATAGTGGAGTAAGTTGAAAGCTCTATGTTCGTTTAATTGATCAACGATTGAATGGTTTGGTATAAGGTGGCGTTTGAGGATGAATTTGCGAAACTATGTGTTAGTTTAATTGATTGGTTTAGTATAATAGATTTCCAGAATTTGTGCTTTTCAGAATCAGTGATTGAATGGTTTAGTATAAGGTGGTCCTTCCGGTTCAATCAATGGCAACGATGAAGTTCTCCGGCTGAACCATTCGCCGATCACAAATCTACTGTAAGCCTCTACGAAATCGATTTGCCAATCCACAACCCTGTATGGTGGTGGTGTGGTGGAGAAAGAGCGGTAACTGAGGATGATCGTTTTGAAGCTGATTTTATTCTATCTTTACTGTAGAAATGTTTGAGGATGATGGCTTTGAAAATTTGATTGTATATTAGGTTTTTTAGATAAAATACTAATCTAATAAGAATCAAGGACAAAAAGCGATTTTTCACCCTCTCATTAACAGTCAAAGTAACGTTAACCGGACGGAGGGGCCAAGATCGATGCAATCAGGCAAATGCGGGGGGGAGGGGGGGAGGCAACATTTTTTTAAAAATAGGGGGTAAGAGTGTCAGCGGGCCCAAACGACAGGGAGTAAAATTGCAGTTTACTTTATTAAGTATAGTATAATATAATTTGTAGGATAAAAAAAAAAGGAATAATAAACAGTCAGCCAAGGTCACCAGAGAAATTTGCTGCGAGTGGTTGGTGTCAGAAAACCTAGCGAAGATAAGATTGTAAGATGAGAAAGATCACGAAAGGGCCCATTGGGGGGAGGGGGGGGGGGGTGGGTGGCAACATTTTTTTGAAAATAGGGGTAAGGGTGTCAGCGGGCCCAAACCACAGGGGGTAAAATTGCAGTTTACTTTATTAAGTATAGTATAATTTGTAGAATAAAAAAAAAGGAATAATAAACGGCCAGACAAGGTCACGAGAGAAATTTGTTGCGAGTGGCTGGTGTCAGAAAACCTGGCGAAGATAAGATTGTAAGATGAGAAAAGATCACGAAAGGGCCCATTTTCTTGATGTTTATATCACTAAAGGAAAGTTCTCATATCAAACAAGGATGTAAAGTACATACACGACTAAAAGTCTTATCATGTGTATTTAAGTTCACATTAATGAAATAAAAATCTAATACGCGGTTAAAAGCTACATAGAGCCGTGTATTTCATAACTAGATGCACAAATATTTATCCTACACAAGTATAAAACTATAAGACCGACCACAAGCGTCATTGTCTCTTTATAAGATATACTTACCAGAAGAAAGCTAGCCGTTAACCCTGTAAGAATATAGAAAAGTAAATGAAAGACGAATGCTGATGAGCTTGTGGTGAAGTGATTGAAGAAAGATTTGGTGTTACTTTTAACCCAGGTTCGACTCTCACTCTCCCCATTATTTTCTGCGGCATCCAGGTGAAGGGCGAATACGGGTGGCGCCGATTCGTCTTGGATGGGAGGCGAGGTTTTACCGATTATTCCACTGTCGTTAGTGGTGCACAAATCGGGTTTTTTTAAAAACCGGGTTTCGGGTAGGATCGGGTTTTACAAAATCGGGTTTTTTTAAAAAACGGGTCGGGTCCGGGTCCGGGTTTTCTACCAAAAATGTATACCCTATATACCCGGGTTCGGGTCGGGTTTTATAAAACCCGGGTATTATAATACCCTATTTCCGGGTTCGGGTCCAGTTCGGGTATTCATCGGGTAGGGTTCGGGTATGCATCGGGTTGGGAAAAAACCCGCACCGGGTATTAAAAAAACCCGATTTGTGCATCACTAATGACAAGTATAGAGTTTAACAACCGGGCCTCAATGATATATCCAAAACCTTAGCTCACTAGAATATCACGATCCCATCAATATGAAATTTGTCCACCACCAGCCCAGTTCCAAACTACTTCTTGACCCACCATGGATTCATAGACCCCTAAGACCATCGCTGGGTTATTGAAGCTGGTAAACAAGTGCCGAAATTGCTTATTTCTTGGCAGCATCGTCCACTGTAGGAAGCAACTTGGGAGAATTATGATATGTTGACAGCTCAATTTCCTTCCTTCGACTTGAGGAGTGAGGACAAGTCGTTTTTCTAGGAGGGTAGTGATGATACCGTGAAAACAATTTGTTTTTGGGCCATGAAAGATATACTCAAGCAATTGCATGTTGGGCCGAAAAATCATAAGAACTAGAAACCTAATACTTAAACAAGATTACATCAAAGTGCATACATAATTTTGTAAAATCATAAGAACTAGAAGTCTTAATGCATACATAAGTAAACAAGATTACATCAAAATCGGGTTTTTTTAAAACCGGGTTTCGGGTATAAACCGGGTTTCGGGTATAAACCGGTTCCGGGTTCGGGTTCGGGTATTTATAAAACCGGGTTTCGGGTATAATTCGGGTATAAAAAAACCGGTTCCGGGTTCGGGTTTTAGATCAAATATGCATACCCGGTCCCTACCCTACGGGTAGGGTCGGGTTCGGGTATAAAAAACCCGGGTTTTATAATACCCGGTTCCGGGTTTTTTTTTCGGGTCCGGGTCCGGGTTCGGGTTTTTTGTGCACCACTAACTGTCGTGCCTTTAGACGGGTAGAGGTCAGGTTTCCGCGCATCTAGGAGAGGCAAGAGGCTGGCGGCGGTCGAGTAGTCAATCTTGGCCACATCGTCCGTTGTCACGATAGTTGGCACGTCGTTTTTTTTTTTTCGTTACAAAAAGTTAGAAAAAATGAAAGACGAATATTTTAACAAGAAGGGGTCACGTGGATTATTTTGTAAGAAAAGTAAGACCTAACCAGGCCCCATCATGCCCACGTGATTACACCATCAATCACAAGTTCACCACACATGCAGCATGCCTCCATTATCCATGTCCCACTTGTCCTCACCGCTCCTAATATTATTGTTTATTATTTTCCTTTATTCATTTCTTTATTATTAGAATTATTTAAAATATAATAATATCATAACTTATAAATATAATATATATCTCATTGTTATACTTCTCCCTTTCTGAATATTAATTAAAGAAAATAATATGTAATAATAATCATCATAATAATAAAGAAAATCAATTCATACTAATTCTGTATCTAAATCTACAACTGTTTTACAACCACAATACCTTTGAATTCACTAATTCTTCAGCACAAACCAAATCAATCAATTCTTCACTGCTATTATCTGCAAAATGGAAAACAACGAATATTATATCCACCACCCGCAAATTCATCGTAACCAACCCGGCCCGACCCGTATCAAAATTGACCCGTTAGCAAGTCGGCTCAATAAGTAAGTTTACCTAGTACCGGGATTCCCAAGGGTAAGCTCGAGATCATCAGAAACACATTCCTCATGGATCCTCTCTCCTTCCCAAGGTTTCACTAGACCCTTCATGTTACTCCCAAAAGCAAACTCAGACGAAATCACATCCGACATCGGGACATCAGCTGTTTGGTCAACGCCACCATTGACTGCAGGAGAGCACGTACCACTTTGACCCGGGGTCCACATCTGACCCGCAAACGCCTCCTTGAACCCAAACTGATGGTTTGATGCAACGAGGCTGAATGTGGGTGACGATGGCCCTTCTTGCGGGATTTGAACACCCGAGAGCCATCCTGAGTCAGGTGGTGTTTGGATACCCGGGATATGATAGTTCGGGCCGGGCCATAGAGAAGATCTGGGTTGATCATCAATGTCGTTAATTCTCGGAGTCTGACACGTCGGTGAACTTATGGGAGGGGTAACGGGTGCGCTTACTGAACCGCTGGCGATATAGAGATGATGTGGGAATTTGGAAGACGATGAACCCGACGAGAGGTTTTTTAGCCATGGGATAAGAGAATTCGGGTCGGGATTTTTATTAGAAGCGTAAACGGTTGAGCCTGGGCTCGGAATGGATGATGAAGTTGGGCTGAAATTGTATGAAGAAGCATTCGGGCTCGGTTGGTATGACGATGAACACGGGCTTGGTGATGCTGATCCACCCATAGTTTCTATACGTTCAACCGGTTTACAACCCTACAAAAATTAAAAATACAGAAATATCAACAAACTGCAAATGTAACATTGGTTTTAGCAGGGTATCTGTGGGCCTGTGGGTTTTCGAGTGACGGATTATAACAAAAAGAAAGAGAAATGACATCTACTTATACTGTAATCAAAACTTAAATGGTGGTTTATTGAAGATAAGATAACAAGTAATCATGAAAGTGGAGAATCAAAACTAGTGTCTTTTGCATGGCATTTCTTTAGAAAAGATGTAGGTCCAACTTTATTTCCAAAAGTCAACCCAACAAAAGCTCAAATCACCATATCTAAACATGATTCTCCACCGAAAATTCAGGAGAATCCAATAACAAAACTCTAAAAATAACCCCAAATCAAGAATTCCTAAATTTTCAAACTATAAAATTTGAAGAACAAAAACTTATTTATGACTACAATCAATAAGCTTCTCTGACATTGACAACGCATTGTTCTATCTCTCTCACAAATACCGTACAAAAGAAGGTATATAACATAAATATATATAATCAATGTTCTTCCATTATAAATGAAGGGTAAAACTCACAGAAGAAAATCTAGAACTGTACTGTACTTCCATCTCTGTAAATATGTGGCATTATTGTCTAATTAGAGGAGACTCTTTAAACTAAAATAATAAATTAAAAATGTTGTGTTCCGTGCGCATTCACATGGAAGCAGATTCAGACGATGCTGTTGGTGCTAACATGCGCCAAGTGCTCAGGAAGCACGTTAGCTTGTCGGTGATAACGACAAATCTCCAGATCCGTTCACAAAATAGCATTCATATTTGATCAGATTGTTTCTCTTTCATCCTTGCTAACATAAGCCTAGAGACGGTAATGGAAATCTCAACGAATTTCATTTCAATTGCATCAAGTTGACCTATAATGTTAAAAAATTTACTTTACTAATCGTTTAATCGCTAATTGATTGATAAAATCAATCATAAACGAAAGCTATATAGACTGTTTTACTAACGTGCGCACCACCATAACAATCACATGAAATCTATCATCTCTATAACAGCTGTAAACTTATCAGTAATCACAGAACTACTTTGCTAACGTGCGCACCACAAAAATCACATTAAATTCAAAAGAATCATCTGCAGAAGCTGCAAAACAATCACAGAACTAACATCCTAACGTGCGCACCACCAAAATGACAGAGAATAAATCATCGACGATCTAAAAACATCCGTAAAAGCTGTATAACAATCACAAAACCGTTATGCTAACGTGCGCACCACCAAAACCACAATCCGAAAACCTAAAATACAAAACGAAAACAAAAACAACAACAACAAATCAATAATAAATTCAAAATTACCTTACGATAAGTAGTTCCGTCTTCTTCAACGATCCATCCAGCTTCATTACAGAGCGCTTTCAACACCTCGTTGTTATCACAGTGCTTTGGAAGCTTGTAGTTACCGTAAACCCTAAGTCCGGCGAATATCTTCGCAGCGATTGCTCTACGACGTCGTTCTCTCCGTTTATTATTCTCTCTCTCCTTCCACGTCGGCAGTCTCGTTCCTGACGTCATCTATATGTTATAAATACCTCCGGCGATGTACGGATGAATGATGACGGTTGACGGAAAACAGGTGCCGGCCGTTGACGGAGATGGTGAAGTTTGGTCAAAGTTGAAAGGTTGTAATGAGGTGAAGCTTTTTATAGTTTATATGATAAAGTGTTGGTAAATGGGCATGAAAGAGTGAGGAATTACGGAAAAGCCATTGAATTGTTCAAAGGAATACTGGGAATTGGGTCCGTGCACGTGGAACGTGTGTAGTCTTTTCAAACAAACAAGTCTTTCGTGGGGGTACATTGGGTGAAACGATGTCGTTTTGTTGGTTTCGTGTTTATTGGGTTGTTGGTAGTGTATTTGTAGTTTACTTTTAACAAAAGTTTAAGCTACCAAAACTTATTTTTTATGGATGATGCGATTTTTATTGCTAATGCAAAGAATTTGGTGCCAATTCTTAGAGCATTCACATTCTATCCATCAAAATATGTGAAGGGGAGTTTTTATATTATAAAAGGTATAAAAAGTGGTTGTGAGTGGAGGAGAGAGAAAATGTTACTGTTCATCTGTATATTTTGGGGGACACTGTTCACCCAGTATAATTTTTTTAATATATATTGAAAGTGGTTGTGAGTGAAGGAGAGAGAAAAATGTGATGATAATATTATTTAATTGAAAAGGAGAGAGAAAAAGTAATTGTTTTTAGTGAAAATATATTGATATAGGAGTTGTTTTTTAGTGGAATGCTCTTAGATGTTTTTACTTGCATCCGAATTAAAAGTTAATTTTTTGAAGAGTAAAGTTTTTTGTGGGTATTGAGGTAGATATGTTGGAAACACAAGAACGGAAACACAAGAACTAACCTTCGTTCTCAATGTCATACGGGGTGGTTTTCTTTAACGTGTCTAGGTCTTTATGTGAGAGCGAATTTGAACCTGTTAAAACATTTGCAACCGGTTATTGATTGCTTTAAAGCAAAGCTTACCCTTTGGAGCTGGAAGCGTCTGATGCAGCTGGACCTTGAATGGGAAGAATGACAGCGATGCGAAGCGCTATTAAATTATAAGGTAATGATATCCAAAGAATGACTAAATGGACCTGGTGTGGTATCAAATTCAATGTGTTTAAAATTGAAGTTGTTGGTAAATATTTCTTAATTTGAATTAGTCCTCACCAATTCTAATCTAATTTTTCATTCACCAATAGGTCAAAGTTGGTATTATTAAAATCTAATTTTTCATGAACTTAGGGGGGGGGGGGGGGGAGGGGGCGGTCCGTTATGGACTCCCCATCACGAGTGATCCGCCGCCTCCATGTTGGTCACGAGTGATAGTAATAACTCGTTGATTATATAACGCGTTGAACATATTGATGAATGAATGTGTATGACTTGTACATTGTGTATTAATACTTGTACATTGGAATCTCATCACTAGTGATACCACCCCCACTACAATTCTATCACTAGTGATAGAATATTGGGTGATGACATGGCATGATTTGATTGGATATTGAGAGTGATAGAAATCTATCACTAGTGACCACCCCCTCCCCTTATTTGTGTCCAAATTTATAAATTATAGCAGATTGAGGATTGTTTATTCATTGATTTCATGCTAAACTTGTCCTTTAAATGATTTATTAAGTCATTTTACAGAATAACTAGAATGGAGCCCACCTCGTTGCGACAGGGTATTAACGAACATTAAGCGTAGTAATTATATGAAAACTAACGATAAACTATATATATTAGCATCGATAGTTAACAAAATTTACAATCAATGTGTTCTAATACTAATGCATCTAAGCCTAATCTTTTTTCTCGACACTGTTAGCGCTAGCATATACGCGTAAAGCGCGTGGATAGCGAGTTGTAATTCCGCCTATTTTTCACGGATTTTTCATTAATTGTTCGAATGCATTCGTTTCATCATTAGTTGTAGACATTCTAAATCCAAAAATGTAAATATAAATTATGGTATTCTTCAACTAAACAACAACAAATAAGAATCAAAACTCATTATACGTAGGAAAGGTTTCGAGGACGAAACCTCTTTAAGGGGGTATACTTGTAACACCCAAAAAAAGATTTGGTAATTAAACCAAGTAAATTTTGATGTGCTGACAAAATACTGTTGGTACACTTTATGTGGACGCGACTCGACTCGGTTCGATTCGGTTCGGGTCGACTAGGTTAGCTCCGGCTCAAGCCCGACGTCATGACATTCCTCCGTCGTGCGCCCCAGAGTTCGACACGCGAAGCACGGAGCGCCGCGAACCAAGACCAGGTGACACATCACCATGACATCATCTCTGTGATGTCATGATGATGTCATTGTTGTTGAAAATGTGAAAACAATTGACCACAATTGACCAGATTCTTCTCTGGACCAATCAACCTCATTTGGGCCGTAACCTCAATATATGGGCCGAAGACTTGAGAGTGGGCTTTTGACCTTTCAGTTGGGCTTCATATTAAACGACGAAAACACTCAGGTGATGGACGAAATCACATGTGATTTCGTCGATCCTATGGGATTTCGTCCAGTTCCTGATTTCGTTGAAGTGTTTCAGTATATATAGCTCAGACATCAGACAGAACAAATTAGAGAGAAGTCTGAATAGATTTCACTGAGCGAACACATTGTAACACACACACTGAGAGTTTACAGAGACCATTTGTAAACACCGCATTGTAACCGTTTTCTAGCATTAATACATTGAGTGTTAATCGTTGAATATTGTGTCTTACGTGTTCGTAACTTGGTTTAACTTACCCGTTTGGATTCCGCACTTTCGGGTTTGTCGGAAAACAGGGAATAGAGGTTACTCGATCCTCCGGGTGGACCTACAATTGGTATCAGAGCATTGGATCGATTCCTTGTTAAAACCAAGTTGTTTTCTTGTGATTTTGAAAGATTTTTAAGTGTTTTTCTTAATTTTCGAGTTTGAAGATCATACTTTTCTGAAAAATCATTTTTAAAGTCTTGAAAATCTTGTGTTTTGCTAGTAGTTTTTACAAAACCTTGTTATATTTTATGTATCCATGCTAAAACTTGGTTTTGAATAAACTTTTATTGCAAAAATTGTTGTTCGGATCAACTGGATATTCATCGAGTTCATCATATATTCAAGTTGTTCTTGTTTTTCCTCTTGATAATATCTGTGTTTGATCGTTATTGTTGAGTTATCAAAGTGTTTGTGATTAAAATAGTATTGTTTGACAAATGTGTACAAGTGCAATGATGAAAGGTTGAAATTAACATGCTTCGAAATCTGTTCAGTAAGGTGCTTTCGGCAAAAGAAGTCCTTGTGTCAGGATAAGGTTTTAGAAAATATCTTCTTGTCTGGTTGCAATTTTCAACGAAATCACCTTATACATCTCAGTCAACGAATACACTTCATCAGTCAAATATATCAAGCTCACTGAAATCAGTCCTTTTCAACGAAATCCCTCATCAAGTCACTCTTGCCGAAAACACTCTCTAGGCCTTTTATCAATTCTGGGCCGAAATCACCTTATCAACACACCTGGGCCGAAATCAACTTCTGGGCTGCAAACAATCTGGACGAAATTAGAACTTGATTGTGGCCGAAATCCCTTGTTTGTTAAACGAAATCACATCAGCGAAATCACCTGATATCATATCACTATCTTCAACGAAATCCTGGTAGTCAATAATCTCAAGCTTCTGGAAGAAATAACCCTCCACGAAATCACCTTATATCAAGCTAAAATCTTTTGGCTACTGGACGAAATCACTAACATATAGTGATTTGGACGAAATCTCAGTTAACAATATCACCTGTTATCTGATCGAAATCACCAACATCATTTCAACGAAATCACCTATTCCCAAACAACCCACGAAATCACCTATTCATCCCAGCTCAACGAAATCACTTCAAGTCCTCTTTTCCAGCCGAAATCACTCCCACATCACCCTCAACGAAATCCAACATCCACTCAACGAAATCACCATTGGATTTCGTCAAACATTATTATACCTGTGATTTTTAACAGGGGACTTCTAAAAGTGATTTAACAGTTTGTTATTGAGTGTGTGACCAGGTTTTCACTTACATACATCAAACATGAGTTGTACGAGCCCTTGGGATTGGAGTACGGATCCACAACCAGATCTAAAACAGATGTCGATGGCCGAATATATGAGGAGGACCATACCTCAACAACAACAGTCAATAAGTGCAAGTCAATGGGCAATGGTGTCGAATCAAAATCAGAGCATTCAAAATATGTTGCTTAGTGAGAATGAGACGGGTAGCAACAATCGCCCGCCAAAGTTAAATTACATGAACGACTATCCATCATGGAAGGGTCGTTTCCATAACTACGTTCAAGGGCAAAACACAGAATTATGGACGTGTTTCATCTCTGAATTTAGTGAAGCTCTTGAAGAAGCAGGATCAAATGCGACAACTTTCAATAATATGCAAGAAGTCGACAAAAAGGCATATGATCTGGAGAAGAAGGCGTATGCTATTCTCACTCAATCACTTCACAGATACATCTTTCATCAATTCTCATATTGTAAAACCACGAAAGGTTTATGGGATTCATTGGTAGCGAGAGGAGAAGGAAATGCAGCTACTAGAAAGATACGCCATGATTTATTAAAGAAAGAGTTTGAATCATTTCAGTTTTTGGAGAATGAAACTCTAAATGATATGACTTCTCGTTTTTATCATTTGATTAGTGAAATGACTTCTTATAGTGTTGCTGCAACTCATCCGGAAATGGTTGCACGATTTGCTGATGCTCTACCTCCTAACTGGAGTCCATTCATTGAACTTCTAAAGCATACGGGCGCTCTGGATGCAGCCAATGCCAGTCTTTATGAATTCATTCAGAAGTTGGAGCAAAAGAACGACGAGGAAATTCGGAAAGCTAAAAGGATTGCATCTGCACCTCCTCAAAACACAGAAATGTATTTACCTGGTTTTGGTCCTTCAGCGAGTTCTAGTTCAGTTCAGCAACCGAAGCTTCAAACGGCGTTTGTATCCAATACAAACTCTTCTCCGTTTCCACAGCAACCACAGTGGGATCAAAGTGCTTATCTTTCACAATCCATACCCAAACCTCAAGCTCTACCACAACAACAACAAGCAAATTATACCAACAATCCTTTACCCCAAAACACCAACACAGTCAGAGTTGATACTTCCAATCTTTCAAAGGTCAGTGTAGAAGTTGCAAAGGAACATTTGGAACTTCTCAACACAATGTTCAGTTCCTATTGTGGATTGATAGCAAATAAAATTGGAAACATCAATATGACCAATAAAGATTATCAGCAGATAGACCGTGATGAAATGGAGTTAATGGATATCAAGTGGGCGTTTGCAAGTGTTGTTAGAAGGGCAAAGGATTTCATGGCTCGAACAGGAAGAACTTCGTTGGATGGCAAAAATGATACGAAGTACGGGTTTGATAAAGAAGCGGTTACATGTTACAATTGTGGCAAAAAGGGTCACTTCAAACGTGAGTGCACCCGACCAAGCAGACAAGGCAACCAGAATCCATTCAGAAATCAGACAAGTACTTCCAATGCCAATCAAGATAACCGTGAAAAAGGGATAGTAGCTGTGAACAACACCACCAACCAGAACCAGTCTGGACCTTCAAACACCAATCAAGCATTGACTGTTCAAGCTGATGAAGGATGTGATTGGTCCGTACAGTTGGGAGGAGGAAGTGCATGTTATGCGAAGATCATCAGTCACATCAAGCACGTTCACAAGGAAGAATTTTCTGAAAGTGACTACAGCTCGGGTTATAGCGGGAGTTCTGATGAAGAAAGATCGAATGCGGGAGATTATCATTCTGAATATGGATCTTTTTCTTATCAGACTGCCTTTATGGAAAATGTCTCGGCCTCGACAAGTCAGGTAAATTCTGATCCTCCTACTCCTAGTGTTTGTAATTCTTGTGCTGAATTGAAGCTTGAATCTGAAACGGTTCATAGTCACAATCAGAGTTTGGTTATTGAACTGTCAAAGTGCAAAGAGGCAAACATGGCCTTAGCTCGCAATGAAAAGGAGTTTAAAACAGTTATTGAAACCCAAAAGAAAAGTGTTTCCGAATTAACAAAAATTGTTTTCAACAAACAAATTGGTATTAATAACTACATTAATATCATTGAGGAAACCAAAAAGGAGCTAGCCGTTGCCAAATGCGAGCATGATGCGATCAAGCTCAAATTGGATAGTTATTCTAACTCCCGATATGTGCTTGATCACATCATAGACGTTCAAAAGCTGAAAGGGAACGTGAAAGGCGTTGGGTATAAGGCGTGTCCACCCCCTTTGAGACACGACTATACCAAGTCGCCCGATGAAGAGGATATGCCTCGGTATGAACCCAGTGTGCCTCTTGATTATGAGGAAGTTACTACTGGCCTAGGGTTCAAACCGGACAATTCATCGGAGGGCTCATCTGATCGGAAAGAAAAGTCATCATGTGATTCAAATCAAAGTTCTCCAACCATGGAGGACTATGATTCTTCAGATGATGAATCAGATGTGAATGACCAGGATGAATCACTTGATGAGACGAAAGGAGTAGAAATTCCAATTGAGAATCATATTCTTTGTGATCCTCCTACTCCTGCCGTGCAACCTGTTGCCAAGCAAGTGATAGATCCTGTCAAGGATGTCAAAGATGACAATGAATGTGTGTCTGCTGTTAAGAGCAATAACTTGTTGTATACTTTAGTCGGTGATAGTAAAATTTATTCAGACATAGATTTTCCAATCAAAAACGTCAATCAATCTTTGATTGACAAAGTGTTTGAAGATAATACAAGAAATTTTTTGGGAAAGACAATCCCTGGAAAACAGAAATCACCGACAAAGCAACAACCTGTTGCTTCTAAGGGTAAACAACAGCAACAACAAGCTCCAAAGCCAAAGGCTAAGGTTGAATCAAAAGGAGCTCGTTACAAGAAGAAAGCAAAAGATGTCAAGTTTGTAGCATCAAAGGGTACTGATAAAATTGAGACTTTTGAAAACAAATCAAACACCGATTTAATCCAACAAGTCAAAATTTTAAAACGTAACAGTCAAAACAATTACACTCAACATACAAATGGGTGTGATGAAAGAGCAAGTACCTCAGGTTCTACTGGTTCGACATCTGTTAGTCGAACAGATTCTCCTAAGTTTGTTGAAAGGAGAACTTGTTTCAAGTGTGGGAAGGTTGGGCACATCATTAAAGACTGCAAAAACTCGCCCAAACCAAATTTTGTTGAAAGAGCCCCCTCTGAACAAGGTCACTCACAACGTCGTCCTGTTTCACCAAAACATGATAAAAGAACTGTTAAAGAGCAAGAAACAAAACAACGACGTCAAAACGTCAAAGAAGTTGAAAAGGCGTTAAAACCGGAGGTTGTCCAAACAAAGTCTGTTAAGTTAGAGATTAAAAATGAAAAACAAAAACATATTTGGAAACCAAAATCGGTAACTGTTTCAGGGGAAGCTAAATCCATTCCGAATCATCGGGAAATCGAAGTCACAATCCTCGATGATGAAGGACGACCCAAGTCTGTTAAGGCTTGGGTCCCCCTCTCCAACTAATCTCTGAGTGAGTGTGCAGGATGTTCCAAGAGGAACTATCGATAGTCATCGGATTGTTGATAGTGGAGTGTCCATGCACAAGATAGGCGACTCAAAGCTCCAAGATATTGTTATTTCTAGGAGTGGTTGCCTTTGATGGAGAGAAGAAAAAGAAAAAGAAGACAGAATTGTCTGTCGAAAAAGATTGAAAGCTTCGACAAAATGAAAATCATTTTAAAGTTTGATTGTTAAAGGCTTTGATCGGGTCCCCAGGATAGATTCAATCAAAATGTACGCACTTGCAGCACGTCTGAAGTTCAAATCAACAAGATGAACGTGCAGTGTACAATTTCTTCGTGGTGTGATTAAAGAAAATGTGTTTGTTGAACAAACCAACCGGGTGTGCGGATGCCTTGACCTGGATTGAACAACCGCACACTACTTCTGAAAGAGAAAGACAAAGACCTTCGCTGGTACAATGTGGAAGACCAGCCGGACCCAAAGGTTTCTGATCTTGTTGTTGTGAAGAGATTTCTCAGTAGCTACAAAAATCGACTTTGAAATCCACAACGGGTGGATGTCCAGTTTGGGAGAGCACTCAGATTCCTTGCAATGCACGAAGCAGTTGCAGGATACGGTTTTAAATTTCTAATCTCTCCTTTACTTGTCGATATTTAAGCTGCTTTATGAATTATTATCCTCTCGTACAGCACTCTTTGACCTGACACGTTGAACTCGAATATCACCTCACACGTGATTGTTTCAATATGAAACTCGTCAATGTTGTCATGGTCCGCATTGCTTACCGACGTGCCAACTCTTTTTCCCAAAATTCGATTAAATCAATTCTGATTAAAATTAATTTGGGTAAACGGCATCGAGGTAAAACATGAGTTAACCAGCATCGGGAAATCCTTTTTGTAAATATCTTTGTGTCTTTTAAATTTTATCTTAGTTTGTTGATTTTAGGGGGAGTAAATCCAAATTTGAAAAATTCAAAAACAGTGAAAAATTTCAAAACTAAAAAACAATAGAAAAACAAAAATGAGTTTCCTGGCGAGAAAAAGAGAAAATGATAGTAGATCAGTGGTCTGTCGAAACCTCTTCGAACTGAACTTAAAATGAAAAATGTTAAGCAGCTCTATATAAGATGTATCGGTAGGCTCACAATCATTTTAAAGTGTGCAGGGTGATATAAACCTTAATCGACTGAAGACCAGGTGGGAACCGCACATTGGCATATGGTCTTAGTACCGAAATTTCGTTTGAGAGATTGCCGAGGTTCTGAGATATTCGGTCTTTATGCTGTTTATCATCTGGGTATCATGGTTGTTTCTTTTACCGAAACAAAACGGAGACGAAGTCTAGATCTTCCATGATACCATACATACGTGTACATATTGCATTCGACCTCAATAAGTGATCAACAATCACATGTCCAAACAAAATAAGTGATAATATATCACAAATTCTTTGCGGGAGTCAAGTTCGTCTCTCTGCTGTACGAAAGTACTGACCTGTTCACGGACTTGCTCCTGTGCCCTCATGCATCTGAAAATCAAGTTCCTCATCAATAAGTGATTCTATCACATAGGGCTTGTTTTCAATCAAAATAAGTGAGTTTCTCACATCTTTTATACGGTAAAACAGATGATAAACGGTATACTCACCGGTAAGATGAACTCTCGTGCATACCTTGATATGGGAATGTGTCGTGTGTGGATGAACACCGGTCGGTAAGTATAAATCATACCTTAACGTATCCCCTCGCCATGATTACATCTGATAAGTTGAGCTTAAGTGGACAACAATACCGATAATTGTTATAGGATGCTTATCTTAATGTGAACTAATTGAACAAAAAGAGCGTTTTGGCATGACCGTACACTGATATGATTCTCTTACCCTCGAAACTCGCAAAAAGAATGTCTGTAAATATTTGTTTACTGCTTTTAGTTTCTGTATCTCTGAATATATTTATTTATTGCTTTCCGCCTTTACATTTGAAAAATGAAAAATTCCAAAAAGATTTTAGGTGTGTTTTAATCTAAACTTTATAAAATCCAAAAAGATTTTGCTTCTAGTTTATTTTTGATTGACCGATGTTGGAACTCGAGTCTATCCTACCCAAAATCCTGATTGTAAGCCGGAAAACAATTGCATCTTCATAAACTGTCGAAGTTAACAAGTTTTGAAAGTTAATGGATTAAAACTGATCATTTTCTAAACTTTCAAACTGTTGTCGGTCGGTGTTTGATTGAGATTTGATCTCATATGTGTCATTTGTTTAAATTGTCTAAATTCCAAACGGTTGTTCTCATTACGTTGTTTAGCTTTCTTGTATGTGCAGATAAGACATCAGAATCAGCTAAAAGCGAAGAGAACATGTCAGATGACAAGCCGTAAAGTGAAGACACGACGTTGATGCAATCAGAAGATCAAGATGATCGGATTGCAGTTGATCACTCATCAACACCACAAGGATCTGAAGAATTGCAAATCAAATGATTCACGAGCATGACTCAATGGAGAGTTCATTCTAAGGGGGAGTTTATTAATGCACTACCTAAATGAAAAGAGAGTTTGTTGATACACTTTCTACTTACGACGTGTGAAGACTTTGAAGATCCTCCAACATGAAAGACACGGAAGACGAACCTCATGAGTAGCGTCCAAGGGGGAGTTTGTTGGTACACTTTATGTGGACGCGACTCGACTCGGTTCGATTCGGTTCGGGTCGACTAGGTTAGCTCCGGCTCAAGCCCGACGTCATGACATTCCTCCGTCGTGCACCCCAGAGTTCGACACGCGAAGCACGGAGCGCCGCGAACCAAGACCAGGTGACACATCACCATGACATCATCTCTGTGATGTCATGATGATGTCATTGTTGTTGAAAATGTGAAAACAATTGACCACAATTGACCAGATTCTTCTCTGGACCAATCAACCTCATTTGGGCCGTAACCTCAATATATGGGCCGAAGACTTGAGAGTGGGCTTTTGACCTTTCAGTTGGGCTTCATATTAAACGACGAAAACACTCAGGTGATGGACGAAATCACATGTGATTTCGTCGATCCTATGGGATTTCGTCCAGTTCCTGATTTCGTCGAAGTGTTTCAGTATATATAGCTCAGACATCAGACAGAACAAATTAGAGAGAAGTCTGAATAGATTTCACTGAGCGAACACATTGTAACACACACACTGAGAGTTTACAGAGACCATTTGTAAACACCGCATTGTAACCGTTTTCTAGCATTAATACATTGAGTGTTAATCGTTGAATATTGTGTCTTACGTGTTCGTAACTTGGTTTAACTTACCCGTTTGGATTCCGCACTTTCGGGTTTGTCAGAAAACAGGGAATAAAGGTTACTCGATCCTCCGGGTGGACCTACAAATACCGTTAGTGGTAAAGGTTAACCCGATAAACATTAGGATTCAATTAAATAAACCTAGTGTTAAATAAAAGATAAATAAATGCTTTAGTAAATAAAGTTTATAAAAAAACCTGGGTTATCAGAAGTTAAGATAAAACGGGTTATAACCTCCCCGAATTTTACTAAATTAACTAGGAATGTTTAACCTAGTTAAGAGCATTCACATCCAATCCACTAAAAATATACATACATTCCACTAAAAAACAACTCCTATATCAATATATTTCCACTAAAAACAAATACTTTTTCTCTCTCCTTTTCAATATATATTACATTTTCTCTCTCCTCTACTCACAACCACTTTCAAAATATATTAAAAAATTATACAGGGTGAACAGTGTCCCCCCAAATATACAGATGAACAGTAACATTTTCTCTCTCCTCCACTCACAATCACTTAAAACACTTTTTATAATTTAAAAACCCATCTCTCAAGATTTGGTGGATAGAATGTGAATGCTCTAATAAGAGATAATATTGGTGGAACTAAGTATGTTGGGGCCTACTTAATAATTAACAAACCAAAGGGGCTAAAGATGGTTAAGTATGAAAGTTGCTTTGTAAAATTGGAAGGAAAATAAAAACCCAGGTTTGGGTGTCTATGTGTGCGAACAAGATGGAGAGATAGAGATGAAGTTCACCTCCAAAAGCCCAAATACACAAAAATCAATGGATTGAGGGTGAAATCCAAGTGATTTTTCACTTGCATGTTTGATAATTTTAGTGTCTAACATCATCTACATATAAGGTATGTGATGAATCTGTATATAATGAGTTTTATGTTAAGTGGGGTTTTAATTATATGGTGAAATTGATAATGAAATCATGTGTATAATCATCGGTAACACCCCGTGTTTCGAAAGTCAAAGTCAAAGTCAAGATTGAAGTCAAAGGAAGAAAAGATTGCTAATTGCGATCTGTCACTCCTTGCTCAACTACTGTTTTGACTTCTTTGACTTGTAATCAAATCTATTTATCTATTTTCTTTAGTTGTATTATGTGGAGTATCTATTAATAATCGATGTTTAATTGCTACTTAATCGCATGTTTGATCGATTTATCATCGCTATCGCAATCGCAACTCGAATTATGTGTTCTGGATATTGTTTTACGTGTGTGTGCTATTTACGTGTTAGTTGTGCATGTTATGTTTATATTGAGGTGTTAATCGCAATCGCAAATCTATCGCATCGCAATCGAATCGCAAACGCTAAACGCAAGTTAATTATAGTGATTGTATGTTAGATATAGTAGTTATGTTATTCGTGTAACTAATACTATCGCATCGCTACCCCCGAATCGAATCGCATCGCAACGCACCGCTCAACACGCGAATCGAAACGCCAAAACTCATCGCGCCGAACAATTGGATCGAGTGGCCAACCGATCGAGTGGCCATCCGATCGGATTGCCATCTGATCGAGTTGTCACCCGATCGGGCTGCCACCCGATCGGCCGACACCTTCACCACTTTCCTTTTTGGGAAACCCTATAAATACCCACCTGTCACATCATTTGTGATGTGACAGCTCCCTTGTTCGACCAGCCGACTTCAAGCCCTCATTTCTCCCGATTTCTCTCGATTCTTGTAAGTTTCCAACCTAAATCTTATACTTCTATGATCTACACACACTTCTACACTACTTTCACCTTTGAATCTCAACGTTTAACCGTGAAATCACCGGATTTGGGGTGTTCTAGGGTGATGTCATCATGGAGTTCTTATGAACTTCAAGGTTTGGCTTCATTCCACCAAGAACAACTTAGATCTGAAGGATTTCCACAAGATTAATCAATGTTTTTGCATAGATCTACACAAATTCATGATTGAAAGGATTGAAAAGAAGGATTTCCAACTTTCTTTCAACTCTTTTACACTCAATGCACTCAAAACCGATAGAATCGGAGCTCATTCTGATCTTCTACTCTTTCTTAGTGATGGGTTAGTTCAAGGTCTGAATTCTATCCGAGAGATGATTGATTTAGGGTTTGAACATGAACAACAGTCCCGAACCGTGAACTGGCCGGACTAGGATGGTTCCTGTTCGATCGGGTCACTTGGGTCGAGATGGGGTTCCTATTGTTCAAACAAGATATCAAAACGCCTCGTTCAAAACTACAAAACTTCAAACAGAATCGAGTGTCAAGACGATCAGATCGTTGGGACGGATTGTCGTTCGATCAGATTGCCATCCGATCAGATTGCCATCCGATCGACCGGCCATCCGATCGGGTTACACTTGGTTCCATACTTAAACTTTTATTTAAACATTTTAAGGATCTGAACGTCGAACGGATTGCCGTTCGAACGGATTGCCATCCGATCGAACGACCATCCGATAGTGTGACGTTTGGGACCTTGATACTTAGTCAATTTTCAACATGTTCGATGCATACAGATTGCCACCCGATTGGATAACCATCCGATCGAGTGACCGTCCTGCTGTGAACTTATTCTCAACTGAGAAGCCTCGCCAATCGGATCACCATCCGATCGAACCGCCGTCCGATCGACCGACCTGAAGGGTAGAGATACTTCTCTATTTTCAAAATGCTACAACGAAAACTTCAAAGGACAAACCATCATACACAAACACATCCTCACCAAACGAGGTGTCAATCCAATCGAATGGCCATCCGATCGGATGGCCATCCGAACGGATTGCCACCCGATCGACTGGCCATCCGATCGGATTGCCATCCGATCGGATTACCGTCCGATCCTTGGTACTCTTGCATCGTTTTACGCGCCGCTCATCGTTATGCTATCGTTAACTGTTCAGGCTAATTTCTCTCAGCGCCCCCTTCAATCCAAGGCAGTGTTTATTAAGTTAAACGCTATCTGTGAGTCTACTCGATCCCTTTTTGCTTTATGCACTTTTGGGTGTTACATACGTTACTTATTGATGTGCGCAAAATGCAACATATAAATTACATCAAATGTGGAGTAAAACTAACCCTTATTTACTACTAATGTTAGAAAAAGTGTGTTTTTGTCTTCCTTTTGTATTTTCAGGATTACAAGAGCTTAAATGAACAAAAGAAGCAAAAATGCAGCTAAATCTAACAATAATACAAGAAAAGGGAAGGAACGTGGCATGCCCGACCCCTCGACAGCATCTCCCAAAGCAAAAAAACAAGAAGAAAGCTGAGCATGGGGCTGTGCCCAGCTCAACACGGGGCGTGCCCAGCGGACACGGCCCCGTGCCCAGCGGACACGGGGGCGTGTTCAGGTGTCTGCAGAAAAGACGAAGTTGTAGAAGCTTTTATTCCTGACACGGGGGGCGTACCCAGCTCAACACGGGGTCGTAGTCAACGCTAAGATTCGCAGAATCCAAGCAAATCTTGATAGTACAGATACGCTTCTGCACACGGGGTCGTGCCCAGTGGACACGGGGGCGTGGTCAACTAATGTAGACAAACTGCAATTAATGAAGAAAGAGAAGAAGGGTGGACACGGGGCCGTGTCCAGTGCACACGGGGTCGTGTCCTGGCTTCTGTGCAGGCTATAAATAGGGGTGCTTGGCTCATTTGCAAACCATCCCTTGGCAAACCACCTCTCTCACACTTCACCCACACTCCACCACCACCACAACACCATCATCCACCACCATAATCCATCATAGAGTGTGTGTAGTAGTCTCGGGATCCAAGATTGATCGTAAGAGTTCTTGACAATCAAAGGCCATGTTTGCCTAAGTCTCTTACATCACTTGGTTAAGACAAGTGTCTAGTGTAATACTTTTTATTTTTAATCTTTTTGCACTTTTTATTTGGTTATGTATTAATGACTTTAATAACTAGTTTCTTATGTTGAAGGTGAGTCTTCCTTATCGTTTGTCCGTGGTGTCTTGGCATTATTTTACTGTCTATATAAAATAAAAGATTTTCACCATTCATATCTCCACGGTCTATATGGAGGTATGTTGGCTACCTGGTCGGGGGTTAAGGGAACGGTTTGGTAAGAGTCTTGCCTTGTTCAGTGTATAGATCCTTCAAGGACCTGGGTCAACTTTAGTAGGACCTCCTTCAATACCCACTAGTATTGGATGGCGGGGGTCCGAAGTCCTTGACCCCCTCATATGTAAACTACTATTAAAACTTTAACCCGGCTACTTAGAACTGTATCCCTGCTGACTCAGACTACTTAGCCGAGGGTAACGTCACCTCCAGAAGAGGGGCCTACCACAATATGCATTAATAACTTAATTAATTATCTTTCAATAATCCAACCCTTTAGGATTGTATCCTTGCTGACTCAAACTACTGGGTTGAGGGTAACGTCACCTTTAGAAGAGGGGCCTACTACAATAACTAAGATAATCTCTTAAAAAGTGCAAAAGTGAAAAAATAATCAAAGGTTACACTAAACACGAGTCGGATCCAAGTGATTCATCTTGTCTATCTGTTTTTATTTTTATTTTATTTTTCAGCATTTTAGTTAGTTTTATTTTTCTAGTTTAAAAACCTTTTTTGTAAACTTTTGATTTGATTAGACGTTGAGGATAAACCAGTTTTAAAAGCTCTTGTGTCCTTGGACGACCTCGGTATCTTACCAACACTATACTACGCTCACGATGGGTGCACTTGCCCATATGTGTGTTTAGTGTTAGTAAATATCGTGTTTTATAAATTTAAAACTTGGCTAAAAAGTGTTAAAGGGCCTAAAATATACATTAAAAACTATACGACACTTCACACGCATCAAGTTTTTGGCGCCGTTGCCAGGGACACAAGGATTTTAAGAAAGCTCAAAATCGACGGCCTAATAAGTTTTTCAAAACCTTTTTAAAACGCGCGCACATTTTTCTGCATTTTAGTTAGTTTTGCATTTACAGTAGGTTGAACACGGGGTCGTGCTGAATTTTTTTATAAAACACCCAGTAACAGAGTCTGAACACGGGGTCGTGCTCACTGAACACGCCCCCGTGCTCAACGAAATCAGTAACTTTAATTAAAACGCCCAGATACAGAATCTGAACATGGGGCCGTGCTCACTGAACACGGGGCCGTGTCCAGCCTCTGTTTTCGTTTTTATTTTTGTTTTCTGGTCTTGAGACTTTGTTGTGGTCTGCTGAGTGATTCTCATGGATCAATACTCAGGAGGCTACAACTACACCTATGAGGAGGGTGATTATAGGGAAGACTATTGCACTAATTGTGGTGACCCGCACTCGGTTCAATATTGTGACTTATTTCAACCATCCATTTCATACACCTACTATGAGGAGCCCAGGTACGAGCCATCAACTTCATACACATCCTATGAAGATCCAAGGTAAGAACCTCCTCCCTCATACTCATATTTTGAAGAACCAAGGTATGAGCCTTCATACTCATACTTTGAGGAACCAAGATATGAGCCACCACCTTCATATGCTTATTATGAGGAACCATGGCGTGAACAACCCACCTCGTATGAGTATTATGAAGAACAAAATTACGACCCTTATCCATCATATACTTACAATGAAGGACAATGGTGTGAACCATCTACTTCCTATGAGTATTATGAGGAACAAAGGAGCGAACAACCGGATTCAAGCTTTGAGGATCCCGATCCTTACTCTATCACCGACATAGTCGATAGGATAATAGAAAAAATTAAAACTATCGAACGTTACATATTAGAATCTCGCGCAAGGGAAGAGGAGTCCCGCGCAAGAGAAGAATTAAATAAAAAAGAGATAGTTGAAAATATAAAAATGGAAGAACAAATAACTGAAAAGCCGACACATGAGTTAAACAACGAAAAATGAGAGTCCGATAACGTTAAAATTCAAGAAGAGTCTAATTTTGAAGAAATTAATCTCTTGTCACCTTCTTTCGAAAATCATTGTTTAGTTCCCACTCATGCTAAGTTTTTAAAAGAGTTAAACACTAACACTAAAATTGACGAAACGGTAAGCGTTAAGTTAACTAATGATCAAACTTCGCTAATAAAAGAAGATCCATTTCAAATTAACATTACATCGGTTCCATGTTTTTTTTTCAAAATTCATTTATTAGTAATATCACAATTGATAAAGATCTTTGTGTTAACATAATGCCTAACTACATTTTCGAAAAATTAAGTATTGGTGATTTTTCTCCACTTCAAATACCCATTTTTCTATCCAATCGGAAAGTAATAAAATCAATCGGTGTAGTTGAGGATGTCTTGGTTCAAACAAATCAAATGGTAATTCCAACCGACTTTGTCATCCATGATGACGCTCCTCTAGTGTTGGGATGACCCTTTGTAAAAAACCACGAAGCTTTGAAAAACCGGAAGCGCAACAATTTATCTATTCAATTAGGGGCATTTAAAAAGAGTGTCGATCTTGAGCGTTCAATGAAATATCCATTCGGCAATAATGACCCCCTAATTGAAGATGAAGATGAACCACCCGATACAAGAGAAGAAACTGACCACTTTGTTGAAGAAGAGGTCGCCATAGAACAAACTTTTGTAGTTCTTGATCGAAATGAGCAACCAAATAAGGAGTCTCCGAAAGACCCACCTCTTGAGCTCAAAGAACTTCCAAAAGGTTTAGAATATGCTTTTCTAGACAAAGATGGTAAATTACCTGTAATTATTTCGTCAAAATTAACTAGGGTAGAAAAAGAAAAATTAATTACACTTTTGAAAAAAACACAAAAATGCGATCGCTTGGAAGCTTGTAGATATTAAAGGCATAAGTCCTTCCATGTGCACGCACAAAATTTTAATGAACGATGACTACAAACCGGTAATACAACCACAACATAGAGTAAATCCAAATGTCCAAGAAGTGGTTAAAAACGAAGTCATCAAATTACTTGACGCCGGACTTATTTATCCTATCTCCGATAGTCCTTGGGTAAGTCCCGTCCAAGTAGTTCCAAAGAAAGGAGGTATGACGGTAATTACTAACGAAAAGAATGAATTAATACCAACAAGAACCGTCACAGGATGGAGGGTATGTATAGATTATAGGCGATTAAATGAAGCAACAAGGAAAGATCACTTTCCTTTACCCTTCATTGATAAAATGTTAGAAAGATTATCCGGTCATAAATTTTATTGTTTCTTGGATAGTTTTTCAGGTTACTTTCAAATCCCGATAGCACCCGAAGACCAAAAAAAGACAATTTTCACTTGTCCCTATGGAACTTTTGCTTATCGACGCATGCCCTTTGGTCTATGTAATGCCCCCGCAACCTTTCAACGTTGCATGGTGGCCATCTTCCATGACATGATAGAAAAGACAATGGAAGTCTTCATGGACGACTTTTCTATCTTTGGAGATTCATACGACCAATGCCTCGATAACCTTGAACGAATGCTATCCCGATGTGAGGAAACCAACCTCGCCCTTAATTGGGAAAAATGTCATTTCATGGTAACGGAGGGAATAGTACTCGGTCATAAAATCTCAAGCGAAGGAATGGAGGTTGATCGAGCAAAGATAGACACTATTTCTCGATTACCACCCCCATCCTCCGTTAGAGCTATCAGAAGTTTCTTAGGACATGCCAGATTCTATAGGAGATTTTTTCTAAAATCTCAAGGCCTCTAAAAAAATTACTTGAAATGGGTCTAGCCAAGGACCCTTATAAACGTGGCGCACCACGGAGGCATTCCGCAGAACTATCCTTAGTTTAATTTAGGTTGGTTTTTATGTTTTCTAGTTAGTTTTAATTTTCAGGAATAAAACACACTCGGGATGGTGAAGGATATACCAAGGGAAACTTGCACCAGCACCCCATGCACAAAATCAGAGCCTCCCGCCGATTTTTCTTCGTTACAGCAAGTTCAGCACGGGGCCGTGCTCAACCCAACACTCCCCGTGCTCAACCATCTGCAGGAAATTGCCCAGTTCAAGTACCTGGACACGGGGCGTGCTCACTGAACACACCCCCGTGTCCAGCCTTCTGTTACTTTACTTTCTTTTCTTTTCTGTTACTGGTAATATGAACACGGGGCCGTGCCCGGACACCACGGGGCCGTGTCCGGACGCCCAGTAACATAAATTTTTGCTTTTTCACAACTTTTTACACATTCAATCAACCTAAAAACTTATTTTTGGGGCACATTGAGGACAATGTGTAATTTAAGTGTGGGGGGATGCTAAAACCTTGAACTTTGCAAGTCCTAATTACAAGCCTTACACAAAACTCTATTGGAACCGCTAAACACCCCAAATTTTTTTCAAAAATTTTTCATTTTTTTTACTTGTCTAGGTTTAATTTGGGAATTTCAAATTCTAAAAAGGTTATATTTTTTACAAATTTACAACCGATAGCGTCGTGATATAAAGAACCAACATAAGAAAATTATGAAACGGCATGACAAATCTAGTTAAAATTTGATTATATATACTTGATCACATAAAAACTCATTCCCACAAAAAGTGAGTTTTGAGCCTTTATTGAGCATACAAATACACATCTTTAAACTAAATGCTCATTTTTCGTTTCTTGTGTGAATAGCCGCTTGGTTCTTACGACTCTAGAACTTCCCACGATGATACATTCCCGGTCCGTACCAACTTAAACCCGAGTAAGTAAATGATGGAGGCATTAGGACTAACCCTTTTTATTTTAACACCATTATTTTTCTTTTTTTTACCACCTACCCAAAATCCTCCTAGTTAACCCCTTTGAGCCTAAACCTTTTCATTTCTTAACCCAAATCAAACACCCTTTTACCCACCAAAACCCTTTTTCATTTTAAACCCTTTTATTTTAGTAACAAAGCTCGGTTTTCGTGTGACTTCCTTATAAAAAAAAATCTTGATAAAGAAGAAAAGAAAAATGAAGTTAGAAAAAAACAAACAAAGCTCATCAAAAGAAGTCTTGTTTGAATAAAGATTCATTGGAATAAAAAGTCACAAAAAAAGTTTTGCGAAAACCGACGCTTTTTACGCCTTTCGCCCTTTTCTACTAACCACTAACCCAACCACCTACCTTTAACCCAAGCCTAACCCTTCCCCTAAAGTCCTCTTGATATTTACAAAGGTGTATAGTTAAAAAGGAGGAGGATTGATTGCTTGGCAAACTTATGGTAGAAGTAAGTTCCATGCCGCTCTCGAGAGTTTTCACAAAAATACACCTTCGGCCGAGTGTTGAGTGATCCCTCGTGAGGTATGTGAACTTGTATATAAATGGAATTTTAAAGAGGCATGTTATGCCCTAATAAGTAATTTATCTTATGTAATGTTTTAAATAAATCATGACGAATAGGATTGTAAATAAATAAAAATAAAACCTAATAAAGAATCTTGGAAATCCCGACACTCTATGACAAGCCCTAAAACCTTCTCTTCTACCCATTCCATTTGGGAGTGTAAGCCACATTATAAAGAGTTTTGCTTGAGGACAAGCAAAGATTCAAGTATGGGGGTATTTGATGTGCGCAAAATGCAACATATAAATTACATCAAATGTGGCATAAAACTAACCCCCTTTTAGTACTAATGTTGGTAAAAGTGTGTTTTTGTCTTCCTTTTGTATTTTCAGGATTAAAAGAGCTTAAATGAACAAAAGAAGCAAAAATGCAGCTAAATCTAACAACAATACAAGAAAAGGGAAGAAACGTGGCATGCCCGACCCCTCGACAGCATCTCCCAAAGCAAAAAAACAAGAAGAAAGCTGAGCATGGGGCTGTGCCCAGCTCAACACGGGGCGTGCCCAGCGGAAACGGGGGCGTGTTCAGGTGTCTGCAGAAAAGACAAAGTTGTAGAAGCTTCTATTCCCGACACGGGGGGCATGCCCAACTCAACACGGGGCCATGGTCAACGCTAAGATTCGCAGAATCCAAGCAAATCTTGATAGTACAGATACGCTTCTGCACACGGGGCCGTGCCCAGCGGACACGGGGGCGTGGTCAACTAATGCAGACAAACTGCAATTAATGAAGAAAGAGAAGAAGGGTGGACACAGGGCCGTGTCCGGGCTTCTTTGCAGGCTATAAATAGGGGTGCTTGGCTCATTTGCAAACCATCCCTTGGCAAACCACCTCTCTCACACTTCACCCACACTCCACCACCACCACAACACCATCATCCACCACCATCATCCATCAATCCATCATAGAGTGTGTGTAGTAGTCTCGGGATCCAAGATTGATCGTAAGAGTTCTTGACAATCAAAGGCCATGTTTGCCTAAGTCTCTTACATCACTTGGTGAAGACAAGTGTCTAGTGTAATACTTTTTATTTTTAATCTTTTCGCACTTTTTATTTGGTTATGTATTAATGACTTTAATAACTAGTTTCTTATGTTGAACGTGAGTCTTCCTTATCGTTTGTCTGTGGTGTCTTGGCATTATTTTACTGTCTATATAAAATAAAAGATTTTCACCATTCATATCTCCACGGTCTATAGGGAGGTATGTTGGCTACCTGGTCGGGGGTTAAGGGAACAATTTGGTAAGAGTCTTGCCTTGTTCAGTGTATAGATCCTGCAAGGACCTGGGTCAACTTTAGCAGGACCTCCTTCAATACCCAATGGTATTGGATGGCGGGGGTCCGAACTCCTTGACCCCCTCATATGTAAACTACTATTAAAACTTTAACCTGGCTACTTAGGACTGTATCCCTGCTGACTCAGACTACTTAGCCGAGGGTAACGTCACCTCCAGAAGAGGGGCCTACCACAATATGAATTAATAACTGAATTAATTATCTTTCAATAATCCAACCCTTTAGGATTGTATCCTTGCTGACTCAAACTACTGGGTTGAGGGTAACGTCACCTTCAGAAGAGGGGCCTATTACAATAACTAAGATAATCTCTTAAAAAGTGCAAAAGTGCATAAATAATCAAAGGTTACACTAAACACGAGTCGGATCCAAGTGATTCATCTTGTCTATCTGTTTTTATTTTTATTTTATTTTTCAGCATATTAGTTAGTTTTATTTTTCTAGTTTAAAAACCTTTTTTCTAAACTTTTGATTTGATTAGACGTTGAGGATAAACCGGTATTAAAAGCTCTTGTGTCCTTGGACGACCTCGGTATCTTACCAACACTATACTACGCTCACGATGGGTGCACTTGCCCATATGTGTGTTTAGTGTTAGTAAATATCGTGTTTTATAAATTTAAAACTTGGCTAAAAAGTGTTAAAGGGCTTAAAATATACATTAAAAACTATACGACACTTCACACGCATCACTTATTCTAAATCACATCGAACACACAACGCAAACACTATTTATACGCTGACCTTTAATGCATGTTATACGTGACTCGATGAATGCCTGTTTGTTATGTTAACACAATGATTGCTGTCTACCTGCCTTAGCAACGATAGTACTATAGTTTGGACTGAGCACCTGTTTAATCAGGGTTTGTTAAGGACAATACTTCACGTGTTCACAGTGGTGGACATGTGATGCGCACTCGTTATTCGCAGTCAACTCGCAGTCATTGGTATTGATAGGATCTTTGTCGATAACTTACATGCTTCACATTATACGCTATACATGCTGGTTATGCGTAAACGATTTCGAACTCTATTATGCTATTATCAAACTTGTATGCTCACCTTTACACTATGTGTATTGACCTTATTTTAACGTATGTGGCAGGTTCTTAAGATGCTAGGGATTGTTGTGCTTTGATGAATCAAGCTAGGGGTCTAGTTATGTCACGCTTAAATCTGAGTCGTCGGAGCAGTATTTGTTTATGAGACAATTATTTGTAATAACTGTTTTTATTTGGATATGTTGTGGTATGGGACATGACGTTTTAATTATCTGGTAATGAATAGTTGTTATGGATACTCATGGATAATCCGTTTCGCTTAGTGCCATGCCCCGATGTTTCCGCCATCGGTTGGGGTGTGATAGATTGGTATCAGAGCCATAACTATAGGGAATTAGGCAAGACTCGACCTAGTCCGGGTCGATGTCTTAGAACGACCAAGTCTATAGTCTAAGTACCAACAGACCGACTTGTGCATGCCCAGTAGGGTTTTGTACGAGCTTACTCGCTATTTCTCGCTCGAACTCGTTGTACACTACACACTTGCGCGAACATCGCATACTACAGTTCCGCGCAAGATCAGCCTTTCCTAAGGCTGATTACACACACAAACGGATGATCTGGTCAAGATTAGGTGTGAAAACCACAAACTCTCGACCAAATTACTCGTTCAAATTGCTATTTTTACTACAAAACAAGAGAATTTGAGTTGAATTAGGAGTGAAATCCTTACTTCGACACATATCTCCTCATTTATCTCGTGATTCTATCACACAAACAGGAACGTAGTCGCTGAGTTAGGGGTTAAACCCGAACCTTGATGACTCGTTCTACACTCTAACGTAGTCGCTGAGTTAGGGGTTAAACCCGAACCTGGAAGGATGCGTGCCGATCGCTCGAATCGAAGCGAGAACACAACCCAGAAAGCCAAAGTGTGGACTTAAGGTCCTTGTGAATAGTCGAACCACTTTGGGTAGTCAACGTCTGATGCGTGTGAAGTGTGTATATAAGTTTAAGTATATTTTAAGCCCTTTTACACTTTCTTTAGCCAAGTTTTAAATTTATAAAACACGATATTTACTAACACTAAACACACATATGGGCAAGTGCACCCATCGTGAGCGTAGTATAGTGTTGGTAAGATACTGAGGTCGTCCAAGGACACAAGAGCTTCTAGTACCGGTTTATCCTCAACGTCTAATTAAATCAAAAAGTTTAGAAAAAATGTTTTTAAACTAAGAAAAATAAAAACTAACTAAAATGCTGAAAATAAAAATAAAATAAAAAACAGATAGACAAGATGAATCACTTGGTTCCGACTCGTGTATAGTGTAACCTTTGATTATTTCCGCACTTTTGCACTTATTTAAGAGATTATCTTAGTTATTGTAGTAGGCCCCTCTTTTGAAGGTGACGTTACCCTCAACCCAGTAGTTTGAGTCAGCAAGGATACAATCCTAAAGGGTCGGATTATTGAAAGATAATGAATTAAGTTTTTAATGCAAATTATGGTAGGCCCCTCTTTTGGAGGTGACGTTATCCTCGACTAAGTAGTCTGAGTCAGCAAGGATACAGTCCTAAATAGCCGGGTTATAGTATTAATAGTAGTTAACTTATGAGGGGATCAAAGAGTTTGGACCCCCGCCATCCAATACCATTAAGTATTGAAGGAAGTGCTACTAAATTTGACCCAGGTCCCTTGCAGGATCTCTAAACGCAGAACAACGGCAAGACTCTTACCAAACCGTTCTGCTGACACTTAAAATCTAAAATTTGTGTTAGGAAATAAATTACGGAAATACGTGCATAACTGTATTTATTTGTTATGTGACTATTTGTTAGTTTTCAGTATGAGTGATCAAGAACCATCAGATGTGAATCGTCAGTTATCTGATTCACCTGGGAGTGAAGGTACATCATTACAGCCTGCCCTCTCTGGGTATACTGCTGATCATGAAGACGGAATATTTGCTTTTAGAGCTCAATCTGAAGAACCATTTCCTAATAAGAAACGAGGATGGTTCAGTAAAGAAGCTTTTGCTCGTAGGAAGAGAATGCGAAAATTGCAACAGCAAAGAGCTTTAGCAGCTATTAAGCGAGAGACAGATGCCCATACTCACGATATGTTAAATAGAAGCCTAGCTAATTTCCATATTCCAGCTACAACTGCTGCTGACCCAAGTCTGGAACAACTAGTAGCTCCACAACCACAAAACCCAGAACAACCCATGGAGATAGAAAACCCGGAAAACCAAGTGGAGATGCATGACTTTAACCCAGAAGAAATCCCTAGGGTACCTGCACCAAACCCCCTAAATTATTTATTAGGGCATAACTTGCCTCTTTAAAATTCTATTTATATACAAGTTCACATACCTCACGGGGGATCACTCAACACTCGGCCGAAGATGTATTTTAGCGAATCACTCGAGAGCGGCATGGAACTTATTCCTACCATAGGCTTGCCAAGCAATCAATCCTCCTCCATTTTAACTATATACCTTTGTAAATATCAAGAGGACTTTTTGGGTGAATGGTTAGGCTTGGGTTAAAGGTAGGTGGTTGGGATAGTGGTTAGTGGTTAGTAGAAAAGGGCGAAAAAGCGTAAAAAGCATCGGTTTTCGTAAGACTTTCTATTTTTCAACTTTTTATTTTGATGAAGCCATTATTCCAAACAAAGTTATTTTTGATGAACTTGCTTGTTCTTTTGCTTCATCATCAACACATATTTTTTTTTTGAAAAGTCATACGAAAAACCGAGCTAGTTACTAAAATAAAGGGTTAAAAATGAAAAAGGTTTGGTGGGTGAAAGGGTTTTTGATTTGGGTTAAGAAATGAAAAGGTTTAGGCTCAAAGGGGTTAACTAGGAGGATTTTGGGTAGGTGGTAAAAAAAAGAAAAATAATGGTGTAGAAATAAAAAGGGTTAGTCCTAATGCCTCTATCATATACTTACTCGGGTTTAAGTTGGTAAGGACCGGGAATGTATCGTCATGGCAAGTTCTAGAGTCGTAAGAACCAAGCGGCTATTCACACAAGAAACGAAAAATGAGCATTTAATTTAAAGATATATATTTGTATGCTCAATAAAGGCTCAAAACTCACTTTTGTGGGAATGGGTTTTTATGTGATCAAGTATATATAATTAAATTGAACTAAGCTTGTCATGCCTTTTCATAATTTTCTTATGTTGGTTCTTTATATCACGACGCTATCGGTTGTAAATTCATAAAAATATAACATTTTTTAGAATTTTGAAATTCCCAAATTAAACCTAGACAAGTAAAAAAAATGAAAATTTTTGAAAAAATTTAGGGTGATAAGAGGTTCCAATAGAGTTTTGTGTAAGGCTTGTTATTAGGACTTGCAAGATTCAAGGTTTTAGCATCCCCCCACACTTAAATTACACATTGTCCTCAATGTGTCCCAAAAATAAGTTTTTAGGTTGATTGAATGTGTAAAAGGTGTGAATTAAGCAAAAATTTGGGTTACTGGGCGCTGAATACGACCCCGTATTAGCCGGGCACGGCCCCATGTTCAAGTGCCAGTAACAAAAATTAAACAAAAGAAACAGAAGTCTGGCCACGGGGGCCGTGTTGGGCGGACACGGCCCGTGCCGAACTTACTGTTAACGAAGAAAGTCATCGCACGGTTCTGTTTTCCTGCATGGGGTGCTGGTCCAAGTTTTCCCTTGTATCCTTTGCCATTCAGAGTGTGACTTATTCCTGAAAATTAAAACTAAACTAGAAAACATAAAAAAAACTAATCTAAATTAAACTAAGGATAGTTCCGCGGAATGCCTCCGTGGTGCGCCACGTTTATAAGGGTCCTTGGCTAGACCTAAAGCCTGGTCATATGTTACTCAAGTGGGATGTTTCGCATCCCATGTTACACCGTCGGAGAGCGTCATCCAAGCTTGAGTCTATGACCTTCATGTAGTCGACCGGGTCTTCGTCTTCTACTCGCTTTCCCACTCCAAACTTCACTTCCTCGTCCCCAAACTTCAATGTTAGTGTTCCGTCATTCATATCAACCACTGCTTGGGCGGTGGCTAGAAATGGCCTCCCGAGGATGAGAGGAACATTGGCGTCTTCTTCCATGTCTAAGATGACAAAGTCGGTTGGGAAAACGAAATTTTCAACTTTGACCAATAGATTTTCAGTGACACCTTGTGGAAATTTGACGGATCTGTCGGCGAGTTGTATACTCATCTTTGTAGGGCTCGTTGTTCCTAGGCCGAGTCGTTTGAACATTGACGTGGGCATGAGGTTAATGCTAGCCCCAAGATCGGCTAATGCATTACGAACGGGGGATTCCCCAATCGAGCAAGGAATCGTGAAGCTTCCGGGATCAATTTTCTTTTGTGGGAGTTTGTTGAGTACTAAGGCGGAGCATTCTTCGCCTAAGTTAACTAATTGCAATGATTCAATTTTCCTTTTATGAGTGAGGAAGTCCCTCATAAATTTTACGTATTTAGGCATTTGGGTAAGGACTTCAATAAAAGGAATATTAACATGCAATTGTTTTAGTAAATTTTCGAACTTTGCGAATTGCTCATCGGTCTTTTGACGATTTAACCGACCGGGGTATGGAACCGGTGGAGTCTTGGTGGGCTCTTGAATTGGTGGAGAAGCCTTTTCTGGTTGGGGCGCGGGTGAAGTCGTGGGTTGGCTTCTTTCAACTGCCGGTAATGGACCCTCCTCGGGACCCACGGTTCGGTTTCTCAATGTGATGAGATGTACTTGCGCTTTTGGGTTGGTTTCGGTATTGCTCGGTAACGCGCCTTGTGGTCTCTCGGAGAAATTTTGAGCTACTTGATTTAATTGTTTTTCAATGTTTTGAATGCTAGCTTGTTGATTTCTAAAATTCGATTCCAATTGCTTAAATCGATCCGAGTTTTTCTTTTCGGTGTCGGAGATGAGGCGAGATATAGTATCTTCAAGCCATTCTTGTCCACCTTGTTGTTGAGAAAAGTTTTGTGGTTGTTGAAAGTTAGTTCGTTGGTTTTGTTGGTTACTACTATTGCCGGGATCTCTCCAACCAAGGTTTGGGTGGTTACGCCATCCTTGGTTGTAGGTACCCGTTGGAGGACCCGACGGCCTAGGTCTGTTATCAATGTAGTTTACCGTTTCGGTTTGTTCATCTAATTCTTTCATACAACTCCAATTTTCATGTGGCCCACCACACCCTTCACAAGCCATAACCGATACCGTTTTTTTCATTTCTAATTTTTTTTATTTTTGAAGAAAGGGCTTCGAGTTGGGCTTGTAAAGAAGTGCTTTCATCAACCTTATGGGCGCCCGGGGCAATAGATTTATTGCCTCGGGGAGTGTGCCATTGAAAATTGGTTTGAGCAATTTCCTCAATTTGATTATATATTTCGTTTGGGCGACGATTACCTAAAAGTCCCCCGGAGCTAGAATCAAGTGTTTGTCTTGTGTGTGGCAACAACCCATTGTAGAAAGTGGATACTTGTTGCCATACCGCAAGACCGTGATGAGGACACTTTCTTAGTAGCTCCTTGAACCTTTCCCAAGTTTCATATAAGGATTCCCCATCCTCTTGTGAATATGTATTAATTTCAGTCATTAATTTAGCCGTTTTAGCAGGAGGAAAATACTTATATAGAAACTTTTGGGCTAGTTCATCCCAGGTGTTTACCGAGCCAACTGGGAGGGTGTTAAGCCAAGCCTTAGCTCGGTCTTTTAGTGAAAATGGAAACATCCGAAGGCGAATGGCGTCGTTTGATGCTCCATTGATCCGAAAGGTATCACATATTTCTAAGAAATTAGTAATATGTAGATGGGGATCCTCGTCCGCAAGCCCATGGAAGGTTGCGGAGTTTTGAAGCATTTGTATCAAATGCGGCCGAAGTTCGAAGTTATTGGCTTCAACATTCGGTGCATTGATAGCGGCGCCGAGATTACCTACGGTGGGTCGTAGGTAATCCATGAGGGTACGTTGGTCCGCCATTGGAAGTGGGTCCCCCGAAACTTTCTCTTGGTTTTTAGCTTTAAGTCTTTTTCTGACTAAGCGTTCGGGTTCTTCTAGAGGTTCTTTTATGTCTCTACTAGAACTGGAGCTCATGCACTACGTAGGAAGTTCAAATGTGGCGCCTGGGTTCCAAGTTCTGCAACAAAAACAGAAAAGAACGTTGGTCAGAAGGTTCACCACGGCCCCGTGTTCAGTGAACACGGCCCGTGGTCGGAGATACAGTAATTGTTTTCCGGATCCCTGTTACTGGGGAGTTGGGCACGACCCCGTGTTGCACCGACACGGCCCCGTGTTCAGCTCTCTGTAACTCGGAAAATAAAAACTGCCAGTAACAAGGCTGGACACGGCCCGTGTCAGACCAGGCACGGCCCGTGCTGAGCTCTGCAGAAGATGAAAAACTAAGAAAAATCCTAAAAAAAATGAAAAATAAGAAAAACGATTATGCCGCTGATTCCTAACTTTCTTAAAATCCTTGTGTCCTCGGCAGCGGCGCCAAAAACTTAATGCGTGTGAAGTTTGTATATAAGTTTAAGTATATTTTAAGCCCTTTTACACTTTCTTTAGGCAACTTTTAAATTTATAAAACACGATATTTACTAACACTAAACACACATATGGGCAAGTGCACCCATCGTGAGCGTAGTATAGTGTTGGTAAGATACCGAGGTCGTCCAAGGACACAAGAGCTTTTAGTACCGGTTTATCCTCAACGTCTAATCAAATCAAAAAGTTTAGAAAAAATGTTTTTAAACTAAGAAAAATAAAAACTAACTAAAATCCTGAAAATAAAAATAAAATAGAAAACAGATAGACAAGATGAATCACTTGGTTCCGACTCGTGTATAGTGTAACCTTTGATTATTTCCGCACTTTTGCACTTATTTAAGAGATTATCTTAGTTATTGTAGTAGGCCCCTCTTTTGAAGGTGACGTTACCCTCAACCCAGTAGTTTGAGTCAGCAAGGATACAATCCTAAAGGGTCGGATTATTGAAAGATAATGAATTAAGTTATTAATGCAAATTATGGTAGGCCCCTCTTTTGGAGGTGACGTTACCCTCGACTAAGTAGTCTGAGTCAGCAAGGATACAGTCCTAAATAGCCGGGTTATAGTATTAATAGTAGTTAACTTATGAGGGGATCAAAGAGTTTGGACCCCCGCCATCCAATACCGTTAAGTATTGAAGTAGGTCCTACTAAATTTGACCCAGGTCCCTTGCAGGATCTCTAAACGCTGAACAACGACAAGACTCTTACCAAACCGTTCCCTTAACCCCCGACCAGGTAGCCAACATACCTCCATATAGACCGTGGAGATATGAATGGTGAAAATCTTTTATTTTATATAGACAGTAAAATAATGCCAAGACACCACGGACAAACGATAAGGAAGAATCACCTTCAACATAAGAAACTAGTTATTAAAGTCATTAATACAAAACCAATTAAAAAGTGCGAAAAGATTAAAAATAAAAAGTATTACACTAGACACTTGTCTTCACCAAGTGATGTAAGAGACTTAGGCAAACATGTCCTTGATTGTCAAGAACTCTTACGATCAATCTTGGATCCCGAGACGACTCACACACTCTATGATGGACAATGGATGATGGTGGTGGATGATGGTGTTATGGTGGTGGTGGGTGGTGGGTGAAGTGTGAGAGAGGTGGTGTGCCAAGGGATGGTTTGAGCTCAAGCCAAGCACTCCTATTTATAGGCTGAACAGAAGCTCGGGCACGACCCCGTGTCCAGTGGGCACGGCCCCGTGTCCACATCCTTCTCTTTCTTCATTTATTGCAGCTTGTCTTTATTAGTTGACCACGCCCCCATGTCCGCTGAGCACGACCCCGTGTGCAGAAGCATATCTGTACTATGAAGATTTGCCTAGATTCTGCGAATCTTATAGTTGACCACGGCCCCGTGTCCGCTGAGCACGACCCCGTGGTGGGCAATAGAAGCTTCTACTACTTTGTCTTTTCTGTTGACACTTGGGCACGCCCCCGTGCTGGCTGAGCACGGGGCGTGTTCAGTCTTCTGTCTTCTTGTTTTGCTTGGGAAGATGCTGTCGTGGGGTCGGGCATGTCACGTTTGTTCCTTTTCTTGTATTTATGTTAGATTTTGCTGTCTTCTTGCTTCTTTTGTTAATTTGAGCTCATTTAATCCTGAAAATACAAAAGGAATACAAAAGCACACTTTTTCCAACATTAGTACTAAAAAGGGTTAGTTTTATGCCACAATTGATGTAATTTATATGTTGCATTTTTCACACATCAACGTCTATCTAGCCAAGGCAATCTACCCTCGAATTTTATGTATTCCGATTCTGGAACCCGCAGCCGTCAACTCTGTGATTTGTTGATTTTATGTGAATTTGAAGTGGTTTTTATGTGATTACGTGTTTCGATTTTGGTGATTTATCTGTTTTCACTGATCATTTCGATCAACACACACAAATCACACTACACATCTACCTCAATACGCTAACAAATCGCTGGTCATTATTCGCAATCGCTGCTCGATACTCTCAATCGCTGTATTTAATCGCTATACGTGCTGTGAAGGATAGGGAATACGTGCAACATATAGTAAGGTTTCTGTATTCTGACTGCCTTATGTGCTTCTGTGCCTTACGTTCCTACGTGTTATGTGATTCTGTGATTATGTGTTTATATGGTTCTGTGTTTATGTGTATACGTGTTCCTGAGCTTTATGGTGAATCGCTAGACTATACTAGGAATGATCGAATGGTGTTTTGAATCCTATGGCGCTGTCTGTTGCAGACAATGTCGTCATCTGGATCCCTACACTCACGAGCTGCTAGGCGTAAGCACGCCGACAAGCGACTTGCTTCTCTCGTCGCCAACCAAATCGCTAAAGTCATTCCCCAGATCGTGAGTGAACTAAACGAGAATGCAAGCAAGTCTTCTGAAGAGTCCCAAACTGATTCACCAAAAGCTGCTTTTAGCTTCAAGCAGTTCAAAGCCTGTGGACCGAAAGAGTTTACTGGTGAAGATGGTCCTACGACCATGTTCCAATGGTTTGATTATATCGAAGTCACCCTGCGTCAGAGTGGCTATCCTGACAATCTCCGTACTCTCAACGCAACTGGTGTCTTCCAGCCCCACGCATTAGGCTGGTGGACGGCCGAGAGAAACAAACGCAGAAATGATGCAGCTTACGGGCTATCATGGGACGAGTTGAAGGATGTGATGATGGAAGAGTTCTGCCCTCCCCATGAGCGCCAAAAGTTGGAGGATGAATTCTGGCACATTAAGCAGAAAGATGGTGACAACGCTGGTTTAACTGCACACTTCAAGCAGTTGAGTATAATCTATCCGGACCAAGTCAAGACGCCCGAAATCGCCATCAAGAAGTATATCCGTGCTCTTCCGGATTGCGTGGCTGATTTTGTTCAAGCCGCAAAGACGTCAACGATTGAAGAAACCTACTTGCTTGCTGCTGAGATCAACGACAATTGAGTCAAGTCTGGTGTCTGGGATAAACCTCCCAAGAATCTGCATCAAGCTACCACTGCTTCAACCGCTGAAACCGCCACCGCTCTTCAGTCGTCCAAACTCTCAAGACACAAGAGAAAGAACAACAGCTGTTCCAGCAACAAGAACTGCGCTGTGACCAATGCTGCCCCGCTCCAATTAGCTCCAGCTCCTCAGCAACATCAACACCGCCAAGTAGCGGCCCCGGTTACCAACGGACCGCCGGCAAAGCGTGCGTATACTGGTCCTCATCCGGTTTGCCCTGCTTGTACTTATCACCACCCAGTGGGAATCGCCTGCAGATACTGTGCACATTGCAACATGTACGGCCATTTCACCGTCAATTGCCGTACAGGTCCACGTCAAAACCCTGCTCCAACACAAGGTCAAGCTCCTGCTCAACAAGCTATCCTTGCTGCTCCACAAGGCCATCAAGCGGCTCATGCACCCGCGGTCAATGCTAGAGCTTGCTATGCGTGTGGTGATCCCAACCACTTCGCGAATATGTGCCTGAACCGAGTGGTCAAGCAAGAGCCATAACAGCAGCAGCCCAGCAGCAGCCTCAGCAACAGCAGCAACAACCAGCAGCACGCGGACGTGCATTCAACATTAACGCTCGCCAAGCTTAAGCCGATAACAATGTGGTCAATGGTACATTTCTCGTGAACGGTATATATGATACGTGTTTATTTAATACTGGAGCAGATAACTATTTTGTATCGTTTGAATTCGAAAAGCTCCTCAATCGTAAGCGCGCTCATCTCCCCTTGACGTTCGATGTTGAAGTTGCCACCGGAAGAACCGTCGCCGTCAATTCTGTTCTTCGTGATTGTACTCTCGAGCTCAGTCGTAAGCGCGCTCCTCAATCGTAAGCGCGCTCATCTCCCCTTGACGCACATTGTAGTAGCGGAGAAAAAGGAAGTTAAGGTGGTAAACCAGGTACCTGTTGTTTGCGAATTTCCTAATGTTTTTCTCGATGATCTTCTGGGATTACCACCCACTCGTGATATCGATTTCCGAATCGACCTCATTCCTGGAGCAAATCCTGTTGCTAAAGTGCCGTATCGTCTCGCTCCTTCCGAAATGCACGAACTCTCGAGTCAGCTCCAATTACTTCTTGATAAAGGCTTTATTCGCCCTAGCACCTCTCCATGTGGCGCGCCTGTCCTTTTCGTCAAAAAGAAGGATGGTTCGTTCAGGATGTGCATCGACTATACGGGGTTGAGTAAGTTGACAATCAAGAATCGCTATCCGTTGCCTCGAATCGATGATTTATTTGATCAGCTACAAGGTGCTACGTGTTTTTCTAAGATCGATCTACGTTCAGGCTACCACCAATTACGCATTCAAGAGGAGGATATACCCAAAACCTCTTTTCGAACCCGCTATGGTCACTATGAGTTCGTTGTCATGCCTTTTGGTTTGACCAACACTCCTGCAGTCTTCATGGACTTAATGAATCAAGCGTGCAAACCCTTTCTTGATCGCTTCGTAATCATATTCATCGGCGATATCCTGATCTATTGCAAGTCAAAATCCGAACACTCGCAGCATCTACGTTTGGTTCTTGAGTTGCTCCAGGGAAACCGTCTCTATGCCAAGTTCTCCAAGTGTGAATTTTGGCTGGAGGAGGTTCAATTCTTGGGTCACATTGTCAATAGTCGAGGCATCCACGTTGACCCTGCGAAGATCGAAGTTGTTAAGGGTTGGGTTACACCCAAGAATCCATCTGAAAGTCCGTTATTCCCTCGGACTGGCAGGCTATCATCGTTGTTTTATCGAAGGTTTTTCTAAGATCGTCGTGCCGTTAGGAAAAATATCAGAGTTTAGAAAACACCGGATTTTTATTTATTAAATGGATGGAATACACCCATGTTTTACAATGGTAGCTTTAATAAAGATAAATTTTGATTACATAAAACAATATTTCTTAATTTGATTTAATTAATAAAATAAGCCACTTCTTGAAGCCTTTCAGTGCCGTATCCAACTCTTACTCCAATTTACTGTAATTACCTGAAACATGTTTGAAAAAGGTTTTGTCAGCGAAAATACTGAGTGAGTTCATTCCATTTTTATAAAATATATTGTTATACCTTACAGTATTAAGGTTTTTATATTTATTTATATTTACCCAACTCAATCAGTATTTGTCACATGGTGGCAGTTCCGATGTGACAGTAGTCATATTACTCATTGGCTCACTTTCGTCCAATAGTGAATTTATCAAGTAATTATATTTTACTATTATTCAATTTATCTGTTAATAGGCGATTCCTGTGACGGTGGTCATATCACTGTTGATCATTCTTTCAACTAGTGACTCTGGTCATATCACTGTTGATCATTCTTTCAACTAGTGATTCTAGTCATAACACTGTTGATCATTCTCTCAACTAGTGCCTTTGGACATGTTACTGTTGATCATTCTCTCAACTAGTAACTCTGGACTTAGTTATGTTCAGTGACATTACTTTGTCAAATATATTACTTATGGCACAAACCATTTAACCCAGAAAATGACATATATCATTTTATGTCATACTACTATAACTTATCAAATATAATATGTTAATTAAATAATTGTAATATCATTATTTAATATACTAATGTGACTAAGACTAAAAATATAATCTTAGTATAGTAGAACATATTATACTTGACTATTTTATTATGGTATACACCATTTAGATTTATTTCAAACATACATTAAATTTATTAACGATTTAATGTTAAAACAATATTAGTTATAGGCTATGGCTACTGGGGCATAATTCCCACTGTGATTGTGGTCATGCTACTATTGGCTAATTTTCTGGCTAATAGTAACGAGGGTCAAATAATGTATAAAACCTCCCATACCGGCAGTTATTATAGAATATAAAAATTTAATCACTGTAAGTATAACAGATAAACATTTAAGATTGTGGAAAGCATTTGTAAATATAATTGCATCACAAAAAGGTGATAAAAACTGTGAGAAAAGAGAATGGACTCACATTGTAGATTTCTACGGGCAAAGTTTAGTCTACAGATAAGCCTTGATATATTGCAGATTTATACAGGCAGAGCTTAGCCTATTAATTAGCCTTGTAACCTAGTGCACACGAACTAGGTAAGTAACTAATACAGCATTTACGATAACTCACAAGATTAAAACCCTCACAACGAATGACAAAGTGCAATACTTAAACATCCATCGGATTCACAACGAATGACAGAGTATTCCCCGAGTTCGGGTGGTACTCAAACATCCTGTCGGAATCACGACTAATGACAAAGCATAACCCAAGTTTGAGCAGCACTTAAACATCCATTGGATATTTTTAATCAATCGGACATTGAATCGTAGCAGCGATTGAGTTAATACCCTGTATCGTAGCAGCACCCCGCTATATTAATTAGTGATTTTGAGACTGTTTCGACTATAACTCAACGTACAGATTGAATTTGATCGTCGAACGAACGCAGAATATCAAGTGCCAATGCCTGCTATTTATACACGAATTTTACATCGCTTGCGCACCGTAAGCCTCAACCCTTACGGTGCGCAAGGGACACAAAGTGGTCATATGGTTGCCACGTGTGTTTGGAGTTCAGTTGAGTCGATGGTTTCTCGAATTTTGTTTTAGACAGCGAGATATATGGATAATCGTTGAGTAGGGAATACCCCCCCCCCTGAGTTTTAGGGGCCCTGATCCTGATTCTGATTGTTCTGAAATTTGTAGGGTTTGTGCAGAATCACTTGGGTGTCTCAATTAGGGTTTCCTATTGAATAAAATAATAAAATAAATAGGACTTTTTAATGAGGGTTGTTACATTCTCCCCATCTTAATAAAAATCTCGTCCTCGAGATTTACTGGAATAAGTAGGGATACTTTTTCTTCATTTCAGATTCCAGCTCCCAAGTGTATTTAGGTTATGATATTTCTTTTAGACTTATGTCATATTTTAGTCAATAAAAACAATATTAAGGTAGATGACACAGAATTAAAATATCGAATTTTGCGAATACAAGTTGTACAATAGGTAGGATTCAATGGTTCAACTGAATTAGTTCAAGAAATCGATGACAAACAAATGAGATGAAATGATATATTTTCCAAGATGACTATGTTCAAACCAAAAGATATATGATCAATAGATATTTAGAATGAATGTGAAGGACTTTTAAAATCAATAAAAATTCTTTTGTCAAAAGAAAGCTTACTTTGATTGGCAACTGAGGAAGACTTAGAATTGACAGGTTCCAAATGAAATAAAGGCATGGAAAATGATTTGTCAAAGATATAAGAAAATCAAAGTGTTAAGATGAGTGAATTGCAAAGATACATCAAAAAGACAATAGAGTTAGTGTATCATTGTCTTAATACATAATTGCATCAAGACTACTTTTAAATGATAAGTCAAACGAAAGAAATGCATGGTTTTGAGTGATTCGTATGCTTATGATTAGCCCAAGCTACAAGTTTATAACAACGCCACAAGGTGTCGTAATGATTGAAATAATTCAATAATTACGGTGACCGAACAATTTCACCGTGTAATCAACTGAAAGTTTTAATGAAGTAAATTTGGATATTCATTTCGAATAGGATTTTCAATTGCTGATGAAAGACCAAATGAATATTATAAAATTTTCAATTAATGATGAAAGAAACTTTTAGAGATACACTGGAATATGATATGAATTTGTGTACTCTTATCTTAACACATAATTGTATTAAGACTGTTTAAGATAATGAACTAACAAAAAGAAATAAATAAATCCATACATCAGGTGTGAAAATGAGAATAGCTCAAGTTTCAAATTAAAGAAAATGCCACCACAAGGTGTCGTAGCCAATTTAAATGATTCAATGAAAGTGAAGACCAAACAAGTCTGTTATGGTTTTGAATAGATGAAGTACTTGGCATAATGTATTTATTTAAAAACTTCTATTTATATTAGGGTTAAATAATAACTTAACTTAGATATTACATATCAGCGATTACGTCTGGAATCATTTCTGCTTCTTGCGTAGTAAGTACGAATGCTCGCGCGTTCTTCCTAGCTCCGTCTGTTGTTCTGGCCTTGTTGTCGGGTGTTTTGGTTAGTTTCGGGCAATATGGTTTGATATGTCCTGTTTCTCCGCAATTGAAACAAACATTAGTTTTCCTTCTACACTCTTCCTCTATATGCCCGGTCATCTTGCAGAAGTCACAGTAGGGTGTTCTTCGGCATCTTCCTAAATGCTTTTTGTTACAGTTTCTGCAGATAGGTTGCTCCAATGACGGTTCAGTTCCTGTCTTCTTGAATTCTTGGAAATTTTTCTGGGCTAACTCTTTCTTCTTGTTTTCTTCTCTTGTGCGGATTAGTCCATCTGTCAACATGTTAGCTAGTTCGACTGCTTCTTCAATAGTCTGTGGTCTAGTGGCCTTGACTATGTCTCGGATTTCGCTAACTAATCCCCAAATATAACGAGAAATTAGTACGGGTTCTGGCGAAGCCAGAGTTGGTACCATTCTTGCATATTCGAAGAACGTTGTCGTATATTCACGACAATTCACATCTATCATTTTATGATTTAGGAACTTGTTAGTCATTCGTTCCTTTTCATAAGGGGGACAAAATTTCCTTTCTACTATTTCCTTAAATTTTTCCCAGTTCATGGCATAAGCCATGTCACTTCCTTTTGCCTGAAGGATTGTATTCTACCATTCTAAGGCTTCTTCCTTGAAGAGGTTAGATGCATACATCACCTTATCTTCTTCGGCACATTTGCTGATTGTAAGAACAGCTTCCGTCTTTTCCAACCATCGCAGAGCAGCCGTGGCACCTTCACTGCCTGCGAACTCAGTTGGTTTACAGGCTAGAAATTCTTTGTTGGTACACCCGAGAGTCATCGCCTTCTTTTTCTTGGGAAATGGGGTTTTGATAATATCATTATTACCTCCATTGACACTATGGCTGAAACAGTCGTCATGAGTATGCTTGCTACTCACAACTTTGGTGGGTTCTACGGGGTTTTTAACAGCTTTAATTATTAAAGGTAAAGCATTAGCTATTCCTTGAGCTATTAGATTTTCTATAGCATTTTTATCCAAAGGATTTTCTTTATTAGCATGAACTTCTGGATTATGTGGTACTTCATTCGACATCTGAATTGCAAACATTTTCACTTATTAATATCACAGAATAATTAAAACAAAACAATACTTCCAGGATATTATATGTGCATATCGACATATATATATTCATATATAACACATATGTTAATTTGTATCAATTTCCTAACTTTTAAGTTTAGGTATTAAAAGAACACCTAAATAGCTTAAACAAGTGGCTCTGATACCACCTTCTGTCACGACCCCTGACCCACCCTGGACGGAATCGGAAGCCGCGAACAGCCCAGTGGTACCGGTGATTATAAAATATTGCAGCGGAAATTTCATCAGGATCATGAGTTAGGAAAAATATCAGAGTTTAGAAAACACCGGATTTTTATTTATTAAATGGATGGAATACACCCATGTTTTACAATGGTAGCTTTAATAAAGATAAATTTTGATTACATAAAACAATATTTCTTAATTTGATTTAATTAATAAAATAAGCCACTTCTTGAAGCCTTTCAGTGCCGTATCCAACTCTTACTCCAATTTACTGTAATTACCTGAAACATGTTTGAAAAAGGTTTTGTCAGCGAAAATACTGAGTGAGTTCATTCCATTTTTATAAAATATATTGTTATACCTTACAGTATTAAGGTTTTTATATTTATTTATATTTACCCAACTCAATCAGTATTTGTCACATGGTGGCAGTTCCGATGTGACAGTAGTCATATTACTCATTGGCTCACTTTCGTCCAATAGTGAATTTATCAAGTAATTATATTTTACTATTATTCAATTTATCTGTTAATAGGCGATTCCTGTGACGGTGGTCATATCACTGTTGATCATTCTTTCAACTAGTGACTCTGGTCATATCACTGTTGATCATTCTTTCAACTAGTGATTCTAGTCATAACACTGTTGATCATTCTCTCAACTAGTGCCTTTGGACATGTTACTGTTGATCATTTTCTCAACTAGTAACTCTGGACTTAGTTATGTCCAGTGACATTACTTTGTCAAATATATTACTTATGGCACAAACCATTTAACCCAGAAAATGACATATATCATTTTATGTCATACTACTATAACTTATCAAATATAATATGTTAATTAAATAATTGTAATATCATTATTTAATATACTAATGTGACTAAGACTAAAAATATAATCTTAGTATAGTAGAACATATTATACTTGACTATTTTATTATGGTATACACCATTTAGATTTATTTCAAACATACATTAAATTTATTAACGATTTAATGTTAAAACAATATTAGTTATAGGCTATGGCTACTGGGGCATAATTCCCACTGTGATTGTGGTCATGCTACTATTGGCTAACTTTCTGGCTAATAGTAACGAGGGTCAAATAATGTATAAAACCTCCCATACCGGCAGTTATTATAGAATATAAAAATTTAATCACTGTAAGTATAACAGGTAAACATTTAAGATTGTGGAAAGCATTTGTAAATATAATTGCATCACAAAAAGGTGATAAAAACTGTGAGAAAAGAGAATGGACTCACATTGTAGATTTCTACGGGCAAAGTTTAGTCTACAGATAAGCTTTGATATATTGCAGATTTATACAGGCAGAGCTTAGCCTATTAATTAGCCTTGTAACCTAGTGCACACGAACTAGGTAAGTAACTAATACAGCATTTTCGATAACTCACAAGATTAAAACCCTCACAACGAATGACAAAGTGCAATACTTAAACATCCATCGGATTCACAACGAATGACAGAGTATTCCCCGAGTTCGGGTGGTACTCAAACATCCTGTCGGAATCACGACTAATGACAAAGCATAACCCAAGTTTGAGCAGCACTTAAACATCCATTGGATATTTTTAATCAATCGGACATTGAATCGTAGCAGCGATTGAGTTAATACCCTGTATCGTAGCAGCACCCCGCTATATTAATTAGTGATTTGGAGACTGTTTCGACTATAACTCAACGTACAGATTGAATTTGATCATCGAACGAACGCAGAATATCAAGTGCCAATGCCTGCTATTTATACACGAATTTTACATCGCTTGCGCACCGTAAGCCTCAACCCTTACGGTGCGCAAGGGACACAAAGTGGTCATATGCTTGCCACGTGTGTTTGGAGTTTAGGTGAGTCGATGGTTTCTCGAATTTTGTTTTAGACAGCGAGATATATGGATAATCGTTGAGTAGGGAATACCCCCCCCCCCCTGAGTTTTAGGGGCCCTGATCCTGATTCTGATTGTTCTGAAATTTGTAGGGTTTGTGCATAATCACTTGGGTGTCTCAATTAGGGTTTCCTATTGAATAAAATAATAAAATAAATAGGACGTTTTAATGAGGGTTGTTACACGTTAACTTCTCTTACGCATAAGGATAAACCTTTTGTTTGGGGAACCAAACAGGAGGAAGCCTTTCAAACCCTCAAGACCATGCTTTGCAATGCTCTCATGCTCTTACTGCTAGACGGAAAGGACAATTTCGTAGTTTACTGCGATGCCTCAAACCTTGGTCTTGGTTGTGTTCTTATGCAACGAGACAGGGTTATCGCGTACGCTTCTTGACAGCTCAAAATCCACGAGAAGAACTACACCACACACGAACTCGATCTTGGCACAGTTGTTTTTGCTTTAAAGATTTGGCGACACTACCTTTATGGTACCAAGTGTACGATCTTCACTGATCATAGGAGCCTACAACATATCTTTGACCAGAAGAAACTGAATATGCGTCAACGCCGGTGGGTAGAACTACTCAACGATTACGACTGTGAGATTCGTTACCATCCAGGCAAAGCAAATGTCGTTGCCGACGCTCTCAGTCGACGAAGTTACTTGCTTAGTGTTCGTAATTCCCAAGCCCAGATTAATCTCGAAGCTCTTATCCGTGACGCGCAGCATGCTTGTTTTACCGAGCGAACTTTGAAGAAGGAAAGAATTCTAAACGATGGCTCCCAACTCGAGAATAAGTCGAATGGTATCTTTCATTATTTGGATCGGATTTGGATTCCCAAGCGTACGAACTTGCGACAACTTCTGATGGACGAAGCCCACAAATCTCGTGTAACACCCCTGATTTCATATGTCATATTATAATATTATAATCACAATATTTTGATGAAAAGAAATGGTAAATATAGATTTTTACCATTATTAAAGTTTTATAGATTTTAGTAAATATAAATCTTATGTATGCATGAAGGTTAACTAGGTTAGTATGTGGAAATGGGGAAAATGGCATGTTATAAAAGAATGAGGGGGTGAAAATGATAAATGTGTAAATAAAACACTTAACAAAAAAATGTCCAGTGTTTTTGAAAGTGTGGGTGTGCGATCGAGAAGAGCGACCAGGGGAAACTTTCCCCTCAAAACCCCAGCATTATAAAATCCATCAAATTAAGAGGGGAATTGAAGGTTAATCGAGTGCATGAACTAGGAATGTTGATCACCTAAGTATCTCCAACATCAAGTAAGTCGAAATTTGTGATTTAGTGATGTTTGGTTTAGTGGGTTTTGTGGAATTCGTGAATGTAATGTAAAATTTAGCATGAATGTTGGTTGCTATGAATGTGTAGATGTTAAGAAATGTTTAATTTTGAATATGATGATGAATTGGGGTAAAACCCACTTATATGCCAATGAATGATTAGAAATTGTGAAGCTCTACATGCTAATTAGTCTAATGTTGATGACATTTTGATGAATAGATGATTTAGAACAATATGTATATGCTTAGGTTGGCAAATTGTGAAGTTGGGAGTGCTTATGTTAATCAATGGATGAATTATGGAAAAATATGCTTTAAGTACTTGTACTTTATGCTTTGTAGTTAGAATGCACGCCATGTGTTCGATGAAATGCCTTAGAATGATTTAGTTGTGCTTTGACATCAATTCTTGATAAAATGATGTTATGAAATGAAAATGAATGTATGCTTTGTCGTTTAACGCCATGATGAATAAGTAAAATGCATATGTGATGCAAAGCATACGAAAGCTAAAAGTGTAAAGTTATGACATATAGGCACGAAGAAAGAAGAAGGCACGAGTTATTTGAAGTCACAAGCAACGCAAGACCACGGTAAGTTCATATGAACTTCATTCTCTCTATATGTAGATTTATGAATGTAAATCTTGATATTTGAGTCCTAATGTAGAATTATTATTATTGTTCATGGTAGAATTGTGTTAAGTTGAGAATTGTTAATGGATAGGAAATGTGAAGATAATGGATGTGTTTTAACCCGCTTCAAGTGGGTTGAAATGTTGGAAAGTATGATGTTGTAATGTTTAAGTAAGAACTAGTAGAAAACGGGTCAAAATGGCGAAAATGTGTAGAAAGTGTATGGTATGTATTGATCATGTATGGGTGAGTCGAAACGCTTACATGCTGAATGTTTCGAAGGGTAAGGGTAAAAGAGCATAAAAGAATTTATGCTAGAATGGGAAGAATGATTATAATAAGGATGTTGGTTAAAAGAGAAATGAATGTTAAATTTCACTAATGGGTCGAATAAGAGTAAGTATATGGAAGACTTGAAATTTGTTTTGAGAATTTATGCTAATGAATGTTTGCTTTATGTATGATAGGTAAATCCCACTCTTGATGATGCGAGCTCGAACTGAACACACTACATCGCCCTTTATGCGCTTCCGGTTAAAGTCGTCTTTTGTAAATGGGTCAAAACACTTGTAATGGAATCTTGTTTGGTTGCAAATTTTATGTCTTTTGAAACATGTCGTAGAATTAGTATTGAATGATGATTGTTAAAGACCTATACAAATTGAAGACAGAAAAATCAAGAATCTCAAGCATAACAGACTAGTTCTAGTCAAAGTGAAGTGGGACTCCAAAAGAGGACCAGAGTACACATGGGAGCTTGAATCTGAAATGCAAAAGAAATACCCGCATTTGTTTCAATAGATCTTGAGTACGAGCTCTAAAACAAGGTGGGGAGAATGTAACAACCATCGGTAAAACCAACACCCTCATAAATATTATGACACTCTAGTATATTGTAAAATATCCCAATATGTCTTATATTACACCCTGTATGTAAAAACCAAGCCCAAATCATGTTATGTTATTTAAATTAAATATAAAAGTTATAAATCAGAGCTGAGGCGGGCCGCGTAGGACCTCACCTCAAGCTTACGCGGGCGGTATGAGGGCTAGAACCAGACTCCGCTGATTTCTTAAGTTGATACGGGCCGGGTAAGCCTAAGCTTACACTTACGCGGGCCGCTAAAGACCATCACACGCGGATACATCCTAAGCAGACACGTGTCGACATCATGTCGAGTCTAGTAGCTGACCTAGCTAAGCTATTATGTTGACCGGTGTTAACGCGGGCCGCGTAAGGCTTAGCCTTACCTTACGCGGGCCGCTTGAGAGTCAATATCAGCAACTATATAAAGGAGGCCTCGGATCTCATTTCAGTTCGCTCATTCTCAAATTCTAAATCACAATTTCTGTAGAAGAGGTATTATAGTCGGGTATTATACCCCTAATTAGCGAGGTTCTGCTCCGTTGTAAGTATTATAACCCCAGTTTCGTAATAGTTACGCTGCCCGATTGATTTAGGGTTCCGTAACAACTGCCGTGGTTCTGCCCGACGTAGTTGTTGGAATGTCGTCTCGGGGAGGGTATCATTAATATTTTCAAAGGGTTATGATACTAACTAATGTACATTTGTATAAATTATAGATTATATCCAGGAAACCCTTACAAGAAGCCTAAGATAGCAAAGTGAGTTTATCCTCTTTTTGTTAATGTTTTTGGAATGTTTTACAAAACCTTAAATGTTTTACAATGCGATTAAGCAGTGATTGAGTCTTTGTAGTTCTTCAATTACTGCCGGTATTATGGGGTTTTGTATACAAAATTTACTACGAGTAGTAGTAAGTCTGAATGACAGTGCATTACCATTGGACGACGAGTTAGCCAATGGGTAATTTGACCATAGCCATAGATCCGGTCGAGTGGCAAATACTGAATGAGTAATTGTGTAGAAATAAACAATGTGATTGCTCTCAATACTGTTTTAATTGATAAAGCGTTTCTTGATTAAATTTGGGATTCACTCACCAGTATTTCCGACTGACAAATGTTTTTAAAACGCGTTACAGGTAACACAATGTGAACAGCCAATTAGTGAAAAGTCAGCTGGAGAGCACTGAAGACTTGGGAAAATGTGGCTATAAAAGTTACCTAATAAACGATGTTTTAAATTCAATAAAATAGGGTTTTGTCCCTATAAATGTATTGTAAGAAGAAACTTGGGTTTTGCCCATGTTATTATTAATATCAAATATGGTGGTTTTACTCTGATAAACATTTCCTAACTACGGTCCTGATGTAAATTCCGCTGCAAGATTTAATAACTGATACCACCACTACTGAGTTCGCGTCCGCCCGTTCCCGGGACAGATAAGGGATCGGGGGTTGACACAGAAGGTGGTATCAGAGCCTAGCCACTGGTCTGAGCCAAAGAAGTGTTCTGCTGACACTTAAATTCTAAAATTTGTGTTAGGAAATAAATTACGGAAATACGTGCATAACTGTATTTATTTGTTATGTGACTATTTGTTAGTTTTCAGTATGAGTGATCAAGAACCATCAGATGTGAATCGTCAGTTATCTGATTCACCTGGGAGTGAAGGTACATCATTACAGCCTGCCCTCTCTGGGTATACTGCTGATCATGAAGACGGAATATTTGCTTTTAGAGCTCAATCTGAAGAACCATTTCCTAATAAGAAACGAGGATGGTTCAGTAAAGAAGCTTTTGCTCGTAGGAAGAGAATGCGAAAATTGCAACAGCAAAGAGCTTTAGCAGCTATTAAGCGAGAGACAGATGCCCATACTCACGATATGTTAAATAGAAGCCTAGCTAATTTCCATATTCCAGCTACAACTGCTGCTGACCCAAGTCTGGAACAACTAGTAGCTCCACAACCACAAAACCCAGAACAACCCATGGAGATAGAAAACCCGGAAAACCAAGTGGAGATGCATGACTTTAACCCAGAAGAAATCCCTAGGGTACCTGCACCAAACCCCCTAGACCCGAATTATGACCCCTGGTGGGATGACAATAGGGACTTTGTGCAACGTTACCCTATCCAGGATTATCCACCCATGCAAAACATAGAAGTTTACCCAGGTATGGACCCTTTAGATCCCTATTACCAAGATGATTATATTAGGGAAATTTTAGAAGATCCTTACCGATTTCAGGCACCTACACCCCCATATCAGGAACACGTACCCCAGATTCCAAACCCAGTCCGAGAACCTGCACCCCCAATGAGTGCAGAAAACGTTCAAGAACTTAGGACTTTCGGGGAGGAAATTTTAGAAAGCAGTGAGAGAATGCGTCAGGTGGGAGAGCGTCTCGTATGGAAATACGATGAGCGCAATATGGATTTTTGGATAAATCCATATCCGTGAATAAGATGGTGAAACGATGGTAGTAATAATAATAAAATAAAATAAAATATGTGTGTACGGATGCATATTACTATTAGTGTGATTCTATTTCTGTTGGTATTGTAATTTTATTTAAGTACTAGTGTGTAATAGACGCCTAATAGTATACGAAAAGAGTATAGTCGCAATAATCGACGCTTTTGGCAAAAATGCGTGTCGTGTGATTAACTATATTAAGATATTATTTGTGATATTAATATGGGGTAATTGTTTAAAATTCAGATGGCCGACGAAGGAAACCAAGGAAATCTGAATAATGATAACCAGAGTAACATTAACGTGGTTAATGAGAATCTAAGCATCAATAACAATAACAATCAAGTGGACAATAGTGCTATTCAACACATAGTAGCACAGGGAATTATAGATGCAATGCCATTTATTCTTCAAACTGTTAAAGATGCTGATAATAAAAGTAAGCATAGCAGTAAGCGACCAAGTGAACCAGAGCATAGTGTGAACAATGGACCAATACTTCAATTGCCTATTCCCAAAAGAAGAAGAACCATGCCTTATGGTTGTTCTTATAAAGAATTCTGGTCTTGTAAACCAATGGAATTCTCAGGCAATGAAGGGGCCATTGCAACCCTACGCTGGATAGAGAAAACTGAAGCAGTCTTAAGGATAAGCAAGTGTGCTGAAGAAGATAAGATATTGTTTGCTTCTAATTTGTTTAAGAATACATCACTAGAATGGTGGAACACAATCCTCCAAACAAAAGGAAGTGATAGAACCTACAATATGGAATGGAAGGAACAAATAGCAAACAAATTCTTAAACCTTAGGATGACTGGTGTGGATAGTAAGGGATACACTAAGTTATTCTTCGAATATGCTAGAATAGTGCCAACTCTTGCTTCCCCAGAACCAGTGTTAATCTCCCGTTATATTTGGGGATTAATCGGAGAGATAAGACACGTAGTCAAGGCAGCTAGACCTCAAACCATAGAAGAAGTTGTAGAACTAGCCAATACCTTGACTGATGAATTAGTCCGTACCCGAGAAGAGGATCAAAGGAGAAACCTAACCCAGAAATTGACTCAAGAATTTCGTTTTGGAAATTCTAACCGTGGGAAAAATATAGGTTCTACCTCTGCACCCTACTGTAGGAATTGCAAAAGAAAGCATTCAGGAAGATGCTCCATATACTGTAACTTTTGCAAAATATCGGGACACAAGGAAGAAAACTGCAGGAAGAAAGCTAACAGCAGGGTATGTTACAATTGTGGAGAACAAGGTCATATCAAGCTGAATTGCCCAAAATTAGCTCCAGCTCCAGACAACAAGAATACTAAAAATGCTAGAGCATTTGTTCTGACTGCAGATGAAGCCAAGATGATTCCAGATGTCATAGCTGGTACGTTTTTAGTTAATGATATCTTTGCTAAAGTATTATTTGACTCTGGTGCAAACCAAAGTTTTATTAATACATCGTTTTGTAAATTTCTAAATCAGTCATTAACTAAACTACCACTAGAATGCTTAGTAGAGACAGCCAATGGAGAAACTGTTAGGATTTCTGAAATCTTGCGGGGAGCAAGCATAGAAATTTTCAATCAGAAATTTATAGCAAACCTATATCCCATGAATCTGATAGGATTCGATGTTGTTTTAGGAATGGATTGGTTAATAGCCAATAAAGCCAATATTTTATGTGATCAAAAGATAATTCAAGTAAATTCACCAAAAGGTAAAACGATCACAATTAAAGGAGATAAACCTTCTAGATCAACTAAGTTCATCTCTGTGATGAAAACTGCAAGTTGTATAAGGAAAGGTTCCATAGTGTATTTGATTTCTATAATCACTAACACTAAGGGAAAAGAACTAAAAGATATTCCAGTAGTATCTCAGTTTTCAGATGTATTTCCAGAAGAATTACCAGGACTACCTCCTGACAGAGAAGTTGAATTCAGGATTCATCTACTACCCGGAACATCACCGATTGCCAAAGCACCCTACCGTTTGGCACCCGCTGAAATGCAAGAATTAAAGAAACAATTAGATGAATTGTTGGAGAAAGGATTTATACAGCCAAGTTCGTCGCCATGGGGAGTGCCAATACTGTTTGTTAAAAAGAAGGACGGATCAATGCGTATGTGCATTGACTACCGTGAATTAAACAAAGTTATGATTAAGAATCGGTACCCATTACCGAGAATCGATGATCTGTTTGATCAACTGCAAGGAGCTCGATTTTTCTCTAAAATCGATTTAAGATCAGGATATCATCAATTAAAGGTACAGGAAGAGGACATTCCTAAGACCGCATTTAGAACAAGGTATGGTCATTATGAATTTACTGTCATGCCATTTGGTTTAACCAATGCCCCAGCTGCATTTATGGACATGATGAACCGAATATGTAAACCATATTTGGATAAATTCATAATTGTTTTCATAGATGATATTCTAATTTATTCTAAGAATAAAGAGGATCATACAAGGCATTTGCACTCACTTTTAAGTCTATTAAGAAAGGAAAAGCTTTATGCTAAATTCTCTAAGTGCGAATTTTGGTTAGAACAAGTACAATTTCTTGGACATTTAGTTAACCATGAAGGAATTCATGTAGATCCAACAAAGATTGAGGCAATTACTAAATGGAAAACCCCTAAGTCACCAACCGAGGTTAGAAGTTTCTTAGGATTGGCTGGTTATTATAGAAGATTTATTCAAGATTTTTCTAGAATAGCCATTCCTTTAACTAAGTTAACCTGTAAATCTGTTAAGTTTGAATGGGGAATAAAACAAGAAGAAGCCTTTGGAATTCTTAAGCAAAGATTAACCCATACACCTATACTAGCATTACCAGAAGGAGCTGAAGATTTTGTAGTTTATTGTGATGCTTCTAAATTAGGTTATGGATGTGTATTGATGCAACGACAAAAGGTTATAGCTTACGCATCTAGACAACTTAAGAATCATGAAGAGAATTATTCAACCAATGATTTGGAATTAGGAGCTATAATTTTTGCTCTTAAGATTTGGAGACATTACCTTTATGGTAGTAAATTTACTGTATTTACCGATCATAAGAGTCTAAGGTATATTTTCAAGCAAAAAGAGTTGAATATGAGGCAAAGACGCTGGATGGAATTTCTTAGTGACTATGATTGTGATATCCAGTATCATGAAGGAAAAGCAAATATAGTAGCAGATGCTTTAAGCCGAAAGTATCATGAAAAGCCAAAAAGAGTATGTTCTCTTAAATTAAATCTACAAGTAGATTTAAATGATCAAATTAGAGAAGCACAAGAATCAGTAATCAAGGAAGATACTGAAAAGTTAAAAGGTATGTTGAAAGAATTAAAACAAGGAACAGATGGAATTTGGAGATTCCATGAAAAGAGAATGTGGATACCTAAATTAGGAAATCTACGTCATCGTATATTAGAAGAAGCCCATAAGTCAAAATATACGATGCATCCAGGAAATGATAAAATGTACCAGGATTCAAGGAAAAATTTCTGGTGGATAGGAATGAAAAAGGACATAGCAACTTATGTTTCTAAATGTTTAACTTGCTCACAAGTTAAAGCTGAACATCAGAAACCCTCAGGTTTGTTACAGCAATTAGAAATGCCAATTTGGAAATGGGAATTGATAACAATGGATTTTGTTACTAAATTACCCAAAACTAGGAAAGGAAATGATACAATATGGGTGATTGTAGATAGACTAACCAAGTCAGCTCATTTTCTACCCATGAAGGAAACAATTAGTATGGAACAATTATCTAAATTGTATGTAAATGAAATTGTTTCGTTACATGGCATTCCTTTATCAATTGTTTCTGATAGGGATAGCCGCTTTACATCTCATTTTTGGTCAAGTTTCCAAAAAGCAATGGGAACTAAGTTAAAATTAAGTACCGCTTATCATCCACAAACGGACGGAAAAAGCGAAAGAACAATCCAGACAATGGAATACTTGCTTAGAGCTTGTGTAATTGATTTTGGAGGTAATTGGGATGATCACTTACCTTTAATAGAATTTTCTTATAATAATAGTTACCACACAAGTATCAATGCTGCACCATTTGAAGCACTTTATGGAAGAAAGTGTCGAACCCCAGTCTGTTGGGCAGAAATTGGGGAAAATCAACTATCTGGACCTGAGATTGTGCAAGAAACAACTGACAAGATTATTCAAGTCAGGGAACGACTGAAAGCAGCACGTGATCGACAAAGAGCTATGCTAATAACCGATGCAAGCCATTGGAATTTCAAGTGGGAGATAAAGTATTGTTAAAAGTCTCTCCTTGGAAAGGAGTAGTAAGATTCATCAAATGGGGAAAGCTAAGTCCCAGGTATATTGGACCTCTTAAGATTATTAGAAAAATAGGATATGTAGCCTGTCAGTTACAACTACCAGAAGAAATGGCAGGAATACATGATGTGTTTCATGTATCTAATCTAAAAAAGTGTTTAGCTGATGAATCATTGATAGTGCCTCTTAAGGATATAGAGGTAAATGAACAACTCAAATTTGTAGAAAGACCTATACAAATTGAAGATAGAAAAATCAAGAATCTCAAGCATAAAAGACTAGTTCTAGTCAAAGTGAAGTGGGACTCCAAAAGAGGACCAGAGTACACATGGGAGCTTGAATCTGAAATGCAAAAGAAATACCCGTATTTGTTTCAATAGATCTCGAGTACGAGCTCTAAAACAAGGTGGGGAGAATGTAACAACCATCGGTAAAACCAACACCCTCATAAATATTATGACACTCTAGTATATTGTAAAATATCCCAATATGTCTTATACTACACCCTGTATGTAAAAACCAAGCCCGAATCATGTTATGTTATTTAAATTAAATATAAAAGCGATAAATCAGAGCTGAGGCGGGCCGCGTAGGACCTCACCTCAAGCTTACGCGAGCGGTATGAGGGCTAGAACCAGACTCCGCTGATTTCTTAAGTTGATACGGGCCGGGTAAGCCTAAGCTTACACTTACGCGGGCCGCTAAAGACCATCACACGCCGATACATCCTAAGCAGACACGTGTCGACATCGTGTCGAGTCTAGTAGCTGACCTAGCTAAGCTATTATGTTGACCGGTGTTGACGCGGGCCGCGTAAGGCTTAGCCTTACCTTACGCGGGCCGCTTGAGAGTCAATATCAACAACTATATAAAGGAGGCCTCGGATCTCATTTCAGTTCGCTCATTCTCAAATTCTAAATCACAATTTCTGTAGAAGAGGTATTATAGTCGGGTATTATACCCCTAATTAGCGAGGTTCTGCTCCGTTGTAAGTATTATAACCCCAGTTTCGTAATAGTTACGCTGCCCGATTGATTTAGGGTTCCGTAACAACTGCCGTGGTTCTGCCCGACGTAGTTGTTGGAATGCCGTCTCGGGGAGGGTATCATTAATATTTTCAAAGGGTTATGATACTAACTAATGTACATTTGTATAAATTATAGATTATATCCAGGAAACCCTTACAAGAAGCCTAAGATAGCAAAGTGAGTTTATCCTCTTTTTGTTAATGTTTTTGGAATGTTTTACAAAACCTTAAATGTTTTACAATGCGATTAAGCGGTGATTGAGTCTTTGTAGTTCTTTAATTACTGCCGGTATTATGGGGTTTTGTATACAAAATTTACTACGAGTAGTAGTAAGTCTGAATGACAGTGCATTACCATTGGACGACGAGTTAGCCAATGGGTAATTTGACCATAGCCATAGATCCGGTCGAGTGGCAAATACTGAATGAGTAATTGTGTAGAAATAAACAATGTGATTGCTCTCAATACTGTTTTAATTGATAAAGCGTTTCTTGATTAAATTTGGGATTCACTCACCAGTATTTCCGACTGACAAATGTTTTTAAAACGCGTTACAGGTAACACAATGTGAACAGCCAATTAGTGAAAAGCCAGCTGGAGAGCACTGAAGGCTTGGGAAAATGTGGCTATAAAAGTTTCCTAATAAACGATGTTTTAAATTCAATAAAATAGGGTTTTGTCCCTATAAATGTATTGTAAGAAGAAACTTGGGTTTTGCCCATGTTATTATTAATATCAAATATGGTGGTTTTACTCTGATAAACATTTCCTAACTACAGTCCTGATGTAAATTCCGCTGCAAGATTTAATAACTGATACCACCACTACTGAGTTCGCGTCCGCCCGTTCCCGGGACAGATAAGGGATCGGGGGTTGCGACACCAACATACCTCCATATAGACCGTGGAGATATGAATGGTGAAAATCTTTTATTTTATATAGACAGTAAAATAATGCCAAGACACCACGGACAAACGATAAGGAAGAATCACCTTCAACATAAGAAACTAGTTATTAAAGTCATTAATACAAAACCAATTAAAAAGTGCGAAAAGATTAAAAATAAAAAGTATTACACTAGACACTTGTCTTCACCAAGTGATGTAAGAGACTTAGGCAAACATGGCCTGGATTGTCAAGAACTCTTACGATCAATCTTGGATCCCGAGACGACTCACACACTCTATGATGGTGGTGGATGATGGTGTTATGGTGGTGGTGGGTGGTGGGTGAAGTGTGAGAGAGGTGGTGTGCCAAGGGATGGTTTGAGATCAAGCCAAGCACTCCCATTTATAGGCTGAACAGAAGCTCGGGCACGACCCCGTGTCCAGTGGGCACGGCCCCGTGTCCACATCCTTCTCTTTCTTCATTTATTGCAGCTTGTCTTTATTAGTTGACCACGCCCCCGTGTCCACTGAGCACGACCCCGTGTGCAGAAGCATATCTGTACTATGAAGATTTGCCTAGATTCTGCGAATCTTATAGTTGACCACGGCCCCGTGTCCGCTGAGCACGACCCCGTGGTGGGCAATAGAAGCTTCCACCACTTTGTCTTTTCTGCTGACACTTGGGCACGCCCCCGTGCTGGCTGAGCACGGGGCGTGTTCAGTCTTCTGTCTTCTTGTTTTGCTTGGGAAGATGCTGTCGTGGGGTCGGGCATGTCACGTTTGTTCCTTTTCTTGTATTTATGTTAGATTTTGCTGTCTTTTTGCTTCTTTTGTTAATTTGAGCTCATTTAATCCTGAAAATACAAAAGGAAGACAAAAGCACACTTTTTCCAACATTAGTACTAAAAAAAGGGTTAGTTTTATGCCACAATTGATGTAATTTATATGTTGCATTTTTCACACATCAAATACCCCCACACTTGAACCTTTGCTTGTCCTCAAGCAAAACTCTTTATAATGTGGCTTTACACTCCCAAATGGAATGGGTAGAAGAGAAAGTTTTTTGGGCTTGTCATAGAGTATCGGGATTTCCAAGATTCTTTATTTAGTTTTATTTTCATTTATTTACAATCCTATTCGTCATGATTTATTTAAAACTTTTCATAAGATAAATTATTTATTAGGGCATAACTTGCCTCTTTAAAATTCTATTTATACACAAGTTCACATACCTCACGGGGGATCACTCAACACTCGGCCGAAGATGTATTTTAGCGAATCACTCGAGAGCGGCATGGAACTTATTCCTACCATAGGCTTGCCAAGCAATCAATCCTCCTCCATTTTAACTATATACCTTTGTAAATATCAAGAGGACTTTTTGGGTGAATGGTTAGGCTTGGGTTAAAGGTAGGTGGTTGGGATAGTGGTTAGTGGTTAGTAGAAAAGGGCGAAAAAGCGTAAAAAGCATCGGTTTTCGTAAGACTTTCTATTTTTCAACTTTTTATTTTGATGAAGCCATTATTCCAAACAAAGTTATTTTTGATGAACTTGCTTGTTCTTTTGCTTCATCATCAACACATATTTTTTTTTTGAAAAGTCATACGAAAAACCGAGCTAGTTACTAAAATAAAGGGTTAAAAATGAAAAAGGTTTGGTGGGTGAAAGGGTTTTTGATTTGGGTTAAGAAATGAAAAGGTTTAGGCTCAAAGGGGTTAACTAGGGGGATTTTGGGTAGGTGGTAAAAAAAAGAAAAATAATGGTGTAGAAATAAAAAGGGTTAGTCCTAATGCCTCTATCATATACTTACTCGGGTTTAAGTTGGTAAGGACCGGGAATGTATCGTCATGGCAAGTTCTAGAGTCGTAAGAACCAAGCGGCTATTCACACAAGAAACGAAAAATGAGCATTTAATTTAAAGATATATATTTGTATGCTCAATAAAGGCTCAAAACTCACTTTTGTGGGAATGGGTTTTTATGTGATCAAGTATATATAATTAAATTTTAACTAAGCTTGTCATGCCTTTTCATAATTTTCTTATGTTAGTTCTTTTTATCACGACGCTATCGGTTGTAAATTCATAAAAATATAACATTTTTTAGAATTTTGAAATTCCCAAATTAAAACTAGACAAGTAAAAAAAATGAAAATTTTTGAAAAAATTTAGGGTGATAAGAGGTTCCAATAGAGTTTTGTGTAAGGCTTGTTATTAGGACTTACAAGATTCAAGGTTTTAGCATCCCCCCCACACTTAAATTACACATTGTCCTCAATGTGTCCCAAAAATAAGTTTTTAGGTTGATTGAATGTGTAAAAGGTGTGAATTAAGCAAAAATTTGGGTTACTGGGCGCTGAACACGGCCCCGTGTTAGCCGGGCACGGCCCCGTGTTCAAGTGCCAGTAACAAAAATTAAACAAAAGAAACAGAAGTCTGGCCACGGGGGCGTGTTGGGTGAACACGGCCCGTGTCCAGTTACCTGAACTAGGTCTTTTCTGCAGACTGTGCAGCACGGGGCCGTGTTGGGCGGACACGGCCCGTGCCGAACTTACTGTTAACGAAGAAAGTCATCGGACGGTTCTGTTTTCCTGCATGGGGTGCTGGTCCAAGTTTTCCCTTGTATCCTTTGCCATTCAGAGTGTGTTTTATTCCTGAAAATTAAAACTAAACTAGAAAACATAAAAAAAACTAATCTAAATTAAACTAAGGATAGTTCCGCGGAATGCCTCCGTGGTGCGCCACGTTTATAAGGGTCCTTGGCTAGACCCAAAGCCTGGTCATATGTTACTCAAGTGGGATGTTTCGCATCCCATGTTACACCGTCGGAGAGCGTCATCCAAGCTTGAGTCTATGACCTTCATGTAGTCGACCGGGTCTTCGTCTTCTACTCGCTTTCCCACTCCAAACTTCACTTCCTCGTCCCCAAACTTCAATGTTAGTGTTCCGTCATTCATATCAACCACTGCTTGGGCGGTGGCTAGAAATGGCCTCCCGAGGATGAGAGGAACATCGGCGTCTTCTTCCATGTCTAAGATGACAAAGTCGGTTGGGAAAACGAAATTTTCAACTTTGACCAATAGATTTTCAGCGACACCTTGTGGAAATTTGACAGATCTGTCGGCGAGTTGTATGCTCATCTTTGTAGGGCTCGTTGTTCCTAGGCCGAGTCATTTGAACATTGACGTGGGCATGAGGTTAATGCTAGCCCCAAGATCGGCTAATGCATTACGAACGGGGGATTCCCCAATCGAGCAAGGAATCGTGAAGCTTCCGGGATCAATTTTCTTTTGTGGGAGTTTGTTGAGTACTAAGGCGGAGCATTCTTTGCCTAAGTTAACTAATTGCAATGATTCAATTTTCCTTTTATGAGTGAGGAAGTCCCTCATAAATTTTGCGTATTTAGGCATTTGGGTAAGGACTTCAATAAAAGGAATATTAACATGCAATTGTTTTAGTAAATTTTCGAACTTTGCGAATTGCTCATCGGACTTTTGACGCTTTAACCGACCGGGGTATGGAACCAGAGGAGTCTTGGTGGGCTCTTGAATTGGTGGAGAAGCCTTTTCTGGTTGGGGCGCGGGTGAAGTCGTGGGTTGGCTTCTTTCAACTGCCGGTAATGGACCCTCCTCGGGACCCACGGTTCGGTTTCTCAATGTGATGAGATGTACTTGCGCTTTTGGGTTGGTTTCGGTATTGCTCGGTAACGCGCCTTGTGGTCTCTCGGAGAAATTTTGAGCTACTTGATTTAATTGTTTTTCAATGTTTTGAATGCTAGCTTGTTGATTTCTAAAATTCGATTCTAATTGCTGAAATCGATCCGAGTTTTTCTTTTCGGTGTCGGAGATGAGGCGAGATATAGTATCTTCAAGCCTTTCTCGTCCACCTTGTTGTTGAGAAAAGTTTTGTGGTTGTTGAAAGTTAGTTCGTTGGTTTTGTTGGTTACTACTATTGCCGGGATCTCTCCAACCAAGGTTTGGGTGGTTACGCCATCCTTGGTTGTAGGTACCCGTTGGAGGACCCGACGGCCTAGGTCTGTTATCAATGTAGTTTACCGTTTCCGTTTGTTCATCTAATTCTTTCATACAACTCCAATTTTCATGTGGCCCACCACACCCTTCACAAGCCATAACCGATACCGTTTTTGTCATTTCTAATTTTTTTTTATTTTTGAAGAAAGGGCTTCGAGTTGGGCTTGTAAAGAAGTGCTTTCATCAACCTTATGGGCGCCCGGGGCAATAGATTTATTGCCTCGGGGAGTGTGCCATTGAAAATTGGTTTGAGCAATTTCCTCAATTTGATTATATATTTCGTTTGGGCGACGATTACCTAAAAGTCCCCCGGAGCTAGAATCAAGTGTTTGTCTTGTGTGTGGCAACAACCCATTGTAGAAAGTGGATACTTGTTGCCATACCGCAAGACCGTGATGAGGACACTTTCTTAGTAGCTCCTTGAACCTTTCCCAAGTTTCATATAAGGATTCCCCATCCTCTTGTGAATATGTATTAATTTCAGTCATTAATTTAGCCGTTTTAGCAGGAGGGAAATACTTATATAGAAACTTTTGGGCTAGTTCATCCCAGGTGTTTACCGAGCCAACTGGGAGGGTGTTAAGCCAAGCCTTAGCTCGTTCTTTTAGTGAAAATGGAAACATCCGAAGGCGAATGGCGTCGTTTGATGCTCCATTGATCCGAAAGGTATCACATATTTCTAAGAAATTAGTAATATGTAGATGGGGATCCTCGTCCGCAAGCCCATGGAAGGTTGCGGAGTTTTGAAGCATTTGTATCAAATGCGGCCGAAGTTCGAAGTTATTGGCTTCGACATTCGGTGCATTGATAGCGGCGCCGAGATTACCTACGGTGGGTCGTAGGTAATCCATGAGGGTACGTTGGTCCGCCATTGGAAGTGGGTCCCCCGAAACTTTCTCTTGGTTTTTAGATTTAAGTCTTTTTCTAAGAAAGCGTTCGGGTTCTTCTAGAGGTTCTTTTATGTCTCTACTAGAACTGGAGCTCATGCACTACGTAGGAAGTTCAAATGTGGCGCCTGGGTTCCAAGTTCTGCAACAAAAACAGAAAAGAACGTTGGTCAGAAGGTTCACCACGGCCCCGTGTTCAGTGAACACGGCCCGTGGTCGGAGATACAGTAATTGTTTTCCGGATCCCTGTTACTGGGGAGTTGGGCACGGCCCCGTGTTGCACCGACACGGCCCCGTGTTCAGCTCTCTGTAACTCGGAAAATAAAAACTGCCAGTAACAAGGCTGGACACGGCCCGTGCTGAGCTCTGCTGAAGCTGAAAAACTAAGAAAAATCCTAAAAAAATGAAAAATAAGAAAAACGATTAGGCCGCTGATTCCTAACTTTCTTAAAATCCTTGTGTCCCCGGCAGCGGCGCCAAAAACTTGATGCATGTGAAGTGTGTATATAAGTTTAAGTATATTTTAAGCCCTTTTACACTTTCTTTAGCCAAGTTTTAAATTTATAAAACACGATATTTACTAACACTAAACACACATATGGGCAAGTGCACCCATCGTGAGCGTAGTATAGTGTTGGTAAGATACCGAGGTCGTCCAAGGACACAAGAGCTTTTAGTACCGGTTTATCCTCAACGTCTAATCAAATCAAAAAGTTTGGAAAAAATGTTTTTAAACTAAGAAAAATAAAAACTAACTAAAATGCTGAAAATAAAAATAAAATAAAAAACAGATAGACAAGATGAATCACTTGGTTCCGACTCGTGTATAGTGTAACCTTTGATTATTTCCGCACTTTTGCACTTATTTAAGAGATTATCTTAGTTATTGTAGTAGGCCCCTCTTTTGAAGGTGACGTTACCCTCAACCCAGTAGTTTGAGTCAGCAATGATACAATCCTAAAGGGTCGGATTATTGAAAGATAATGAATTAAGTTATTAATGCTAATTATGGTAGGCCCCTCTTTTGGAGGTGACGTTACCCTCGACTAAGTAGTCTGAGTCAGCAAGGATACAGTCCTAAATAGCCGGGTTATAGTATTAATAGTAGTTAACTTATGAGGGGATCAAAGAGTTTGGACCCCCGCCATCCAATACCGTTAAGTATTGAAGGAGGTCCTACTAAATTTGACCCAGGTCCCTTGCAGGATCTCTAAACGCTGAACAACGGCAAGACTCTTACCAAACCGTTCCCTTAACCCCCGACCAGGTAGCCAACATACCTCCATATAGACCGTGGAGATATGAATGGTGAAAATCTTTTATTTTATATAGACAGTAAAATAATGCCAAGACACCAAGGACAAACGATAAGGAAGAATCACCTTCAACATAAGAAACTAGTTATTAAAGTCATTAATACAAAACCAATTAAAAAGTGCGAAAAGATTAAAAATAAAAAGTATTACACTAGACACTTGTCTTCACCAAGTGATGTAAGAGACTTAGGCAAACATGGCCTTGATTGTCAAGAACTCTTACGATCAATCTTGGATCCCGAGACGACTCACACACTCTATGATGGACAATGGATGATGGTGGTGGATGATGGTGTTATGGTGGTGGTGGGTAGTGGGTGAAGTGTGAGAGAGGTGGTGTGCCAAGGGATGGTTTGAGATCAAGCCAAGCACTCCTATTTATAGGCTGAACAGAACGTGTCCAGTGGGCACGACCCCGTGTCCACATCCTTCTCTTTCTTCATTTATTGCAGCTTGTCTTTATTAGTTGACCACGCCCCCGTGTCCGCTGAGCACGACCCCGTGAGCAGAAGCATATCTGTACTATGAAGATTTGCCTAGATTCTGCGAATCTTATAGTTGACCACGGCCCCGTGTCCGCTGAGCACGGCCCCGTGGTGGGCAATAGAAGCTTCTACCACTTTGTCTTTTCTGTTGACACTTGGGCACGCCCCCGTGCTGGCTGAGCACGGGGCGTGTTCAGTCTTCTGTCTTCTTGTTTTGCTTGGGAAGATGCTGTCGTGGGGTCGGGCATGTCACGTTTGTTCCTTTTCTTGTATTTATGTTAGATTTTGCTGTGTTCTTGCTTCTTTTGTTAATTTGAGCTCATTTAATCCTGAAAAAAAAGGAATACAAAAGCACACTTTTTCCAACATTAGTACTAAAAAAGGGTTAGTTTTATGCCACAATTGATGTAATTTATATGTTGCATTTTTCACACATCAACGTCTATCTAGCCAAGGCAATCTACCCTCGAATTTTATGTATTCCGATTCTGGAACCCGCAGCCGTCAACTCTGTGATTTGTCGATTTTATGTGAATTTGAAGTGGTTTTTATGTGATTACGTGTTTCGATTTTGGTGATTTATCTGTTTTCACTGATCATTTCGATCAACACACACAAATCACACTACACATCTACCTCAATACGCTAACAAATCGCTGGTCATTATTCGCAATCGCTGCTCGATACTCTCAATCGCTGTATTTAATCGCTATACGTGCTGTGAAGGATAGGGAATACGTGCAACATATAGTAAGGTTTCTGTATTCTGACTGCCTTATGTGCTTCTGTGCCTTACGTGCCTACGTGTTATGTGATTCTGTGATTATGTGTTTATATGGTTCTGTGTTTATGTGTATACGTGTTCCTGAGCTTTATGGTGAATCGCTAGACTATACTAGGAATGATCGAATGGTGTTTTGAATCCTATGGCGCTGTCTGTTGCAGACAATGTCGTCATCTGGATCCCTACACTCACGAGCTGCTAGGCGTAAGCACGCCGACAAGCGACTTGCTTCTCTCGTCGCCAACCAAATCGCTAAAGTCATTCCCCAGATCGTGAGTGAACTAAACGAGAATGCAAGCAAGTCTTCTGAAGAGTCCCAAACTGATTCACCAAAAGCTGCTTTTAGCTTCAAGCAGTTCAAAGCCTGTGGACCGAAAGAGTTTACTGGTGAAGATGGTCCTACGACCATGTTCCAATGGTTTGATTATATCGAAGTCACCCTGCGTCAGAGTGGCTGTCCTGACAATCTCCGTACTCTCAACGCAACTGGTGTCTTCCAGCCCCGCGCATTAGACTGGTGGACGACAGAGAGAAACAAACGCAGAAATGATGCATCTTACGGGCTATCATGGGACGAGTTGAAGGACGTGATGATGGAAGAGTTCTGCCCTCCCCATGAGCGCCAAAAGTTGGAGGATGAATTCTGGCACATTAAGCAGAAAGATGGTGACAACGCTGGTTTAACTGCACGCTTTAAGCAGTTGAGTATAATCTATCCGGACCAAGTCAAGACGCCCGAAATCGCCATCAAGAAGTATATCCGTGCTCTTCCGGATTGCGTGGCTGATTTTGTTCAAGCCGCAAAGACGTCAACGATTGAAGAAACCTACTTGCTTGTTGCTGAGATCAACGACAATCGAGTCAAGTCTGGTGTCTGGGATAAACCTACCAAGAATCTGCTTGAAGCTACCACTGCTTCAACCGCTGAAACCGCCACCGCTCTTCAGTCATCCAAACTCTCAAGACACAAGAGAAAGAACAACAGTTGTTCCAGCAACAAGAACTGCGCTGTGACCAATGCTGCCCCGCTCCAATCAGCTCCAGCTCCTCAGCAACATCAACACCGCCAAGTAGCGGCCCCGGTTACCAACGGACCGCCGGCAAAGCGTGCGTATACTGGTCCTCATCCGGTTTGCCCTGCTTGTACTTATCACCACCCAGTGGGAATCGCCTGCAGATACTGTGCACATTGCAACATGTACGGCCATTTCACCGTCAATTGCCGTACAGGTCCACGTCAAAACCCTGCTCCAACACAAGGTCAAGCTCCTGCTCAACAAGCTATCCTTGCTGCTCCACAAGGCCATCAAGCGGCTCATGCACCCGCGGTCAATGCTAGAGCTTGTTATGCATGTGGTGATCCCAACCACTTCGCGAATATGTGCCTGAACCGAGTGGTCAAGCAAGAGCCATAACAGCAGCAGCCCAGCAGCAGCCTCAGCAACAGCAGCAACAACCAGCAACACGCGGACGTGCATTCAACATTAACGCTCGCCAAGCTTAAGCCGATAACAATGTGGTCAATGGTACATTTCTCGTGAATGGTATATATGCTACGTGTTTATTTGATACTGGAGCAGATAACTATTTTGTATCGTTTGAATTCGAAAAGCTCCTCAATCGTAAGCACGCTCATCTCCCCTTGACGTTCGATGTTGAAGTTGCCACCGGAAGAACCGTCGCCGTCAATTCTGTTCTTCGTGATTGTACTCTCGAGCTCAACAATCACGTCTTTCCTATCGACCTTATTCCAATGCAGCTCGGTAGTTTTGACATCATAGTAGGCATGGACTTTCTTCGTGAAAACCACGCTGAAGTTGTTTGCTTCGATAAGGTGATTTGATTCTCGCTCGCTAATGGTGATCGATTGTGTGTATACGGTGAAGTCGCTTCGAAGAAACTCCAACTCATGTCGTGTGTCCAGGCTAGCAAGTATATCCGCAAGGAATACCAAGCTTTCCTGGCGCACATTGTAGTAGCGGAGAAAAAAGAAGTTAAGGTGGTAAACCAGGTACCTGTTGTTTGCGAATTTCCTAATGTTTTTCTCGATGATCTTCCGGGATTACCACCCACTCGTGATATTGATTTCTGAATCGACCTCATTCCTGGAGCAAACCCTGTTGCTAAAGTGCCATATCGTCTCACTTCTTCCGAAATGCACGAACTCTCGAGTCAGCTCCAATTACTTCTTGATAAAGGCTTTATTCGCCCTAGCACCTCTCCATGGGGCGCGCCTGTCCTTTTTGTCAAAAAGAAGGATGGTTCGTTCAGGATGTGCATCGACTATACGGGGTTGAGTAAGTTGACAATCAAGAATCACTATCCCTTACCTCGAATCGATGATTTATTTGATCAGCTACAAGGTGCTACGTGTTTTTCTAAGATCGATCTACGTTCAGGCTACCACCAATTACGCATTCAACAGGAGGATATACCCAAAACGTCTTTTCGAACCCGCTATGGTCACTATGAGTTCGTTGTCATGCCTTTTGGTTTGACCAACGCTCCTGCAGTCTTCATGGACTTAATGAATCGAGCGTGCAAACCCTTTCTTGATCGCTTCGTAATCATATTCATCGGCGATATCCTGATCTATTCCAAGTCAAAAGCCTAACACTCGCAGCATCTACGTTTGGTTCTTGAATTGCTCCAGGGAAACCGTCTCTATGCCAAGTTCTCCAAGTGTGAATTTTGGCTGGAGGAGGTTCAATTCTTGGGTCACATTGTCAATAGTCGAGGCATCCACGTTGACCCTGCGAAGATCGAAGTTGTTAAGGGTTGGGTTACACCCAAGAATCCATCTGAAAGTCCGTTATTCCCTCGGACTGGCAGGCTATCATCGTTGTTTTATCGAAGGTTTTTCTAAGATCGTCGTGCCGTTATGTCACGACCCCCGACCCACCCTGGACGGAATCGGAAGCCGCGAACAGCCCAGTGGTACCGGTGATTATAAAATATTGCAGCGGAAATTTCATCAGGATCGTGAGTTAGGAAAAATATCAGAGTTTAGAAAACACCGGATTTTTATTTATTAAATGGATGGAATACACCCATGTTTTACAATGATAGCTTTAATAAAGATAAATTTTGATTACATAAAACAATATTTCTAAATTTGATTTAATTAATAAAATAAGCCACTTCTTGAAGCCTTTCAGTGCCGTATCCAACTCTTACTCCAATTTACTGTAATTACCTGAAACATGTTTGAAAAAGGTTTTGTCAGCGAAAATACTGAGTGAGTTCATTCCATTTTTATAAAATATATTGTTATACCTTACAGTATTAAGGTTTTTATATTTATTTATATTTACCCAACTCAATCAGTATTTGTCACATGGTTGCAGTTCCGATGTGACAGTAGTCATATTACTCATTGGCTCACTTTCGTCCAATAGTGAATTTATCAAGTAATTATATTTTACTATTATTCAATTTATCTGTTAATAGGCGATTCCTGTGACGGTGGTCATATCACTGTTGATCATTCTTTCAACTAGTGACTCTGGTCATATCACTGTTGATCATTCTTTCAACTAGTGATTCTAGTCATAACACTGTTGATCATTCTCTCAACTAGTGCCTTTGGACATGTTACTGTTGATCATTCTCTCAACTAGTAACTCTGGACTTAGTTATGTCCAGTGACATTACTTTGTCAAATATATTACTTATGGCACAAACCATTTAACCCAGAAAATGACATATATCATTTTATGTCATACTACTATAACTTATCAAATATAATATGTTAATTAAATAATTGTAATATCATTATTTAATATACTAATGTGACTAAGACTAAAAATATAATCTTAGTATAGTAGAACATATTATACTTGACTATTTTATTATGGTATACACCATTTAGATTTATTTCAAACATACATTAAATTTATTAACGATTTAATGTTAAAACAATATTAGTTATAGGCTATGGCTACTGGGGCATAATTCCCACTGTGATTGTGGTCATGCTACTATTGGCTAACTTTCTGGCTAATAGTAACGAGGGTCAAATAATGTATAAACCTCCCATACCGGCAGTTATTATAGAATATAAAATTTTAATCACTGTAAGTATAACAGGTAAACATTTAAGATTGTGGAAAGCATTTGTAAATATAATTGCATCACAAAAAGGTGATAAAAACTGTGAGAAAAGAGAATGGACGCACATTGTAGATTTCTACGGGCAAAGTTTAGTCTACAGATAAGCCTTGATATATTGCAGATTTATACAGGCAGAGCTTAGCCTATTAATTAGCCTTGTAACCTAGTGCACACGAACTAGGTAAGTAACTAATACAGCATTTACGATAACTCACAAGATTAAAACCCTCACAACGAATGACAAAGTGCAATACTTAAACATCCATCGGATTCACAACGAATGACAGAGTATTCCCCGAGTTCGGGTGGTACTCAAACATCCTATCGGAATCACGACTAATGACAAAGCATAACCCAAGTTTGAGCAGCACTTAAACATCCATTGGATATTTTTAATCAATCAGACATTGAATCGTAGCAGCGATTGAGTTAATACCCTGTATCGTAGCAGCACCCCGCTATATTAATTAGTGATTTTGAGACTGTTTCGACTATAACTCAATGTACAGATTGAATTTGATCGTCGAACGAACGCAGAATATCAAGTGCCAATGCCTGCTATTTATACACGAATTCTACATCGCTTGCGCACCGTAAGCCTCAACCCTTATGGTGCGCAAGGGACACAAAGTGGTCATATGCTTGCCACATGTGTTTGGAGTTCAGGTGAGTCGATGGTTTCTCGAATTTTGTTTTAGACAGCGAGATATATGGATAATCGTTGAGTAGGGAATACCCCCCCCCCCTGAGTTTTAGGGGCCCTGATCCTGATCCTGATTCTGATTGTTCTGAAATTTGTAGGGTTTGTGCAGAATCACTTGGGTGTCTCAATTAGGGTTTCCTATTGAATAAAATAATAAAATAAATAGGACTTTTTAATGAGGGTTGTTACATTCTCCCCATCTTAATAAAAATCTCGTCCTCGAGATTTACTGGAATAAGTAGGAATACTTTTTCTTCATTTCAGATTCCAGCTCACAAGTGTATTTAGGTTATGATATTTCTTTTAGACTTATGTCATATTTTAGTGAATAAAAACAATATTAAGGTAGATGACACACAATTAAAATATCGAATTTTGCGAATACAAGTTGTACAATAGGTAGGATTCAATGGTTCAACTGAATTAGTTCAAGAAATCGATGACAAACAAATGAGATGAAATGATATATTTTCCAAGATGACTATGTTCAAACCAAAAGATATATGATCAATAGATATTTAGAATGAATGTGAAGGACTTTTAAAATCAATAAAAATTCTTTTGTCAAAAGAAAGCTTACTTTGATTGGCAACTGAGGAAGACTTAGAATTGACAGGTTCCAAATGAAATAAAGGCATGAAAAATGATTTGTCAAAGATATAAGAAAATCAAAGTGTTAAGATGAGTGAATTGCAAAGATACATCAAAAAGACAATAGAGTTAGTGTATCATTGTCTTAATACATAATTGCATCAAGACTACTTTTAAATGATAAGTCAAACGAAAGAAATGCATGGTTTTGAGTGATTCGTATGCTTATGATTAGCCCAAGCTACAAGTTTATAACAACGCCGCAAGGTGTCGTAATGATTGAAATAATTCAATAATTACGGTGACCGAACAATTTCACCGTGTAATCAACTGAAAGTTTTAATGAAGTAAATTTGGATATTCATTTCGAATAGGATTTTCAATTGCTGATGAAAGACCAAATGAATATTATAAAATTTTCAATTAATGATGAAAGAAACTTTTAGAGATACACCGGAATATGATATGAATTTGTGTACTCTTATCTTAACACATAATTGTATTAAGACTGTTTAAGATAATGAACCAACAAAAAGAAATAAATAAATCCGTACATCAGGTGTGAAAACGAGAATAGCTCAAGTTTCAAATTAAAGAAAATGCCACCACAAGGTGTCGTAGCCAATTTAAATGATTCAATGAAAGTGAAGACCAAACAAGTCTGTTATGGTTTTGAATAGATGAAGTACTTGGCAGAATGTATTTATTTAAAAACTTCTATTTATATTAGGGTTAAATAATAACATAACTTAGATATTACATATCAGCGATTACGTCTGGAATCATTTCTGCATCTTGCGTAGTAAGTACGAATGCTCGCGCATTCTTCTTAGCTCCGTCTGTTGTTCTGGCCTTGTTGTCGGGTGTTTTGGTTAGTTTCGGGCAATATGGTTTGATATGTCCTGTTTCTCCACAATTGAAACAAACATTAGTTTTCCTTCTACACTCTTCCTCTATATGCCCGGTCATCTTGCAGAAGTCACAGTATGGTGTTCTTCGGCATCTTCCTAAATGCTTTTTGTTACAGTTTCTGCAGATAGGTTGCTCCAATGACGGTTCAGTTCCTGTCTTCTTGAATTCTTGGAAATTTTTCTGGGCTAACTCTTTCTTCTTGTTTTCTTCTCTTGTGCGGATTAGTCCATCTGTCAACATGTTAGCTAGTTCGACTGCTTCTTCAATAGTCTGTGGTCTAGTGGCCTTGACTATGTCTCGGATTTCGCTAACTAATCCCCAAATATAACGAGAAATTAGTACGGGTTCTGGCGAAGCCAGAGTTGGTACCATTCTTGCATATTCGAAGAACGTTGTCGTATATTCACGACAATTCACATCTATCATTTTATGATTTAGGAACTTGTTAGTCATTCGTTCCTTTTCATAAGGGGGACAAAATTTCCTTTCTACTATTTCCTTGAATTTTTCCCAGTTCATGGCATAAGCCATGTCACTTCCTTTTGCCTGAAGGATTGTATTCTACCATTCTAAGGCTTCTTCCTTGAAGAGGTTAGATGCATACATCACCTTATCTTCTTCGGCACATTTGCTGATTGTAAGAACAGCTTCCGTCTTTTCCAACCATCGCAGAGCAGCCGTGGCACCTTCACTGCCTGCGAACTCAGTTGGTTTACAGGGTAGAAATTCTTTGTAGGTACACCCGAGAGTCATCGCCTTCTTTTTCTTGGGAAATGGGGTTTTGATAATATCATTATTACCTCCATTGACACTATGGCTGAAACAGTCGTCATGAGTATGCTTGCTACTCACAACTTTGGTGGGTTCTACGGTGTTTTTAACAACTTTAATTATTAAAGGTAAAGCATTAGCTATTCCTTGAGCTATTAGATTTTCTATAGCATTTTTATCCAAAGGATTTTCTTTATTAGCATGAACTTCTGGATTATGTGGTACTTCATTCGACATCTGAATTGCAAACATTTTCACTTATTAATATCACAGAATAATTAAAACAAAACAATACTTCCAGGATATTATATGTGCATATCGACATATATATATATTCATATATAACACATATGTTAATTTGTATCAATTTCCTAACTTTTAAGTTTAGGTATTAAAAGAACACCTAAATATCTTAAACAAGTGGCTCTGATACCACCTTCTGTCACGACCCCCGACCCACCCTGGAAGGAATCGGAAGCCGCGAACAGCCCAGTGGTACCGGTGATTATAAAATATTGCAGCGGAAATTTCATCAGGATCGTGAGTTAGGAAAAATATCAGAGTTTAGAAAACACCGGATTTTTATTTATTAAATGGATGGAATACACCCATGTTTTACAATGGTAGCTTTAATAAAGATAAATTTTGACTACATAAAACAATATTTCATAATTTGATTTAATTAATAAAATAAGCCACTTCTTGAAGCCTTTCAGTGCCGTATCCAACTCTTACTCCAATTTACTGTAATTACCTGAAACATGTTTGAAAAAGGTTTTGTCAGCGAAAATACTAAGTGAGTTCATTCCATTTTTATAAAATATATTGTTATACCTTACAGTATTAAGGTTTTTATATTTATTTATATTTACCCAACTCAATCAGTATTTGTCACATGGTGGCAGTTCCGATGTGACAGTAGTCATATTACTCATTGGCTTACTTTCGTCCAATAGTGAATTTATCAAGTAATTATATTTTACTATTATTCAATTTATCTGTTAATAGGCGATTCCTGTGACGGTGGTCATATCACTGTTGATCATTCTTTCAACTAGTGACTCTGGTCATATCACTGTTGATCATTCTTTCAACTAGTGATTCTAGTCATAAAACTGTTGATCATTCTCTCAACTAGTGCCTTTGGACATGTTACTGTTGATCATTCTCTCAACCAGTAACTCTGGACTTAGTTATGTCCAGTGACATTACTTTGTCAAATATATTACTTATGGCACAAACCATTTAACCCAGAAAATGACATATATCATTTTATGTCATACTACTATAACTTATCAAATATAATATGTTAATTAAATAATTGTAATATCATTATTTAATATACTATTGTGACTAAGACTAAAAATATAATCTTAGTATAGTAGAACATATTATACTTGACTATTTTATTATGGTATACACCATTTAGATTTATTTCAAACATACATTAAATTTATTAACGATTTAATGTTAAAACAATATTAGTTATAGGCTATGGCTACTGGGGCATAATTCCCACTGTGATTGTGGTCATGCTACTATTGGCTAACTTTCTGGCTAATAGTAACGAGGGTCAAATAATGTATAAAACCTCTCATACCGGCAGTTATTATAGAATATAAAAATTTAATCACTGTAAGTATAACAGGTAAACATTTAAGATTGTGGAAAGCATTTGTAAATATAATTGCATCACAAAAAGGTGATAAAAACTGTGAGAAAAGAGAATGGACTCACATTGTAGATTTCTACGGGCAAAGTTTAGTCTACAGATAAGCCTTGATATATTGCAGATTTATACATGCAGAGCTTAGCCTATTAATTAGCCTTGTAACCTAGTGCACACGAACTAGGTAAGTAACTAATACAGCATTTACGATAACTCTCGAGATTAAAACCCTCACAACGAATGACAAAGTGCAATACTTAAACATCCATCGGATTCACAACGAATGACAGAGTATTCCCCGAGTTCGGGTGGTACTCAAACATCCTGTCGGAATCACGACTAATGACAAAGCATAACCCAAGTTTGAGCAGCACTTAAACATCCATTGGATATTTTGAATCAATCGGACATTGAATCGTAGCAGCGATTGAGTTAATACCCTGTATCGTAGCAGCACTCCGCTATATTAATTAGTGATTTGGAGACTGTTTCTACTATAACTCAACGTACAGATTGAATTTGATCGTCGAACGAACGCAGAATATCAAGTGCCAATGCCTGCTATTTATACACGAATTTTACATCGCTTGTGCACCGTAAGCCTCAACCCTTACGGTGCGCAAGGGACACAAAGTGGTCATATGCTTGCCACCTGTGTTTGGAGTTCAAGTGAGTCGATGGTTTCTCGAATTTTGTTTTAGACAGCGAGATATATGGATAATCGTTGAGTAGGGAATACCCCCCCCCCCTGAGTTTTAGGGGCCCTGATCATGATTCTGATTGTTCTGAAATTTGTAGGGTTTGTGCAGAATCACTTAGGTGTCTCAATTAGGGTTTCCTATTGATTAAAATAATAAAATAAATAGGACTTTTTAATGAGGGTTGTTACACGTTAACTTCTCTTACGCATAAGGATAAACCTTTTGTTTGGGGAACCAAACAGGAGGAAGCCTTTCAAACCCTCAAGACCATGCTTTGCCATGCTCTCATGCTCTTACTGCTAGACGGAAAGGACAATTTCGTAGTTTACTGCGATGCCTCAAACCTTGGTCTTGGTTGTGTTCTTATGCAACGAGACAGGGTTATCGCGTACGCTTCTCGACAGCTCAAAATCCACGAGAAGAACTACACCACATACGAACTCGAGCTTGGCGCAGTTGTTTTTGCTTTAAAGATTTGGCGACACTACCTTTATGGTACCAAGTGTACGATCTTCACCGATCATAGGAGCCTACAACATATCTTTGACCAGAAGGAACTGAATATGCGTCAACGCCGGTGGGTAGAACTACTCAACGATTACGACTGTGAGATTCGTTACCATCCAGGCAAAGCAAATGTCGTTGCCGACGCTCTCAGTCGACGAAGTTACTTGCTTAGTGTTCGTAATTCCCAAGCCCAGATTAATCTCGAAGCTCTTATCCGTGACGCGCTGCATGCTTGTTTTACCGAGCGAACTTTGAAGAAGGAAAGAATTCTAAACGATGGCTCCCAACTCGAGAATAAGTCGAATGTTATCTTTCATTATTTGGATCGGATTCGGATTCCCAAGCGTACGAACTTGCGACAACTTCTGATGGACGAAGCCCACAAATCTCGTGTAACACCCCAGATTTCGTATGTCATATTATAATATTATAATCACAATATTTTGATGAAAAGAAATGGTAAATATAGATTTTTACCATTATTAAAGTTTTATAGATTTTAGTAAATATAAATCTTATGTATGCATGAAGGTTAACTAGGTTAGTATGTGGAAATAGGGAAAATGGCATGTTATAAAAGAATGAGGGGGTGAAAATGATAAATGTGTAAATAAAACACTTAACAAAAAAATGTCCAGTGTTTGTGAAAGTGTGGGTGTGCGATCGAGAAGAGCGACCAGGAGAAACTTTCCCCTCAAAACCCTAGCATTATAAAATCCATCAAATTAAGAGGGGAATTGAAGGTTAATCGAATGCATGAACTAGGAATGTTGATCACCTAAGTATCTCCAACATCAAGTAAGTCGAAATTTGTGATTTAGTGATGTTTGGTTTAGTGGGTTTTGTGGAATTCGTGAATGTAATGTAAAATTTAGCATGAATGTTGGTTGCTATGAATGTGTAGATGTTAAGAAATGTTTAATTTTGAATATGATGATGAATTGGGGTAAAACCCACTTATATGCCAATGAATGATTAGAAATTGTGAAGCTCTACATGCTAATTAGTCTAATGTTGATGACATTTTGATGAATAGATGATTTAGAACAATATGTATATGCTTAGGTTGGCAAATTGTGAAGTTGGGAGTGCTTATGTTAATCAATGGATGAATTATGGAAAAATATGCTTTAAGTACTTGTACTTTATGCTTTGTAGTTAGAATGCACACCATGTGTTCGATGAAATGCCTTCGAATGATTTAGTTGTGCTTTGACATCAATTCTTGATAAAATGATGTTATGAAATGAAAATGAATGTATGCTTTGTCGTTTAACGCCATGATGAATAAGTAAAATGCATATGTGATGCAAAGCATACGAAAGCTAAAAGTGTAAAGTTATGACATATAGGCACGAAGAAAGAAGAAGGCACGAGTTATTTGAAGTCACAAGCAACGCAAGACCACGGTAAGTTCATATGAACTTCATTCTCTCTATATGTAGATTTATGAATGTAAATCTTGATATTTGAGTCCTAATGTAGAATTATTATTATTGTTCATGGTAGAATTGTGTTAAGTTGAGAATTGTTAATGGATAGGAAATGTGAAGATAACGGATGTGTTTTAACCCGCTTCAAGTGGGTTGAAATGTTGGAAAGTATGATGTTATAATGTTTAAGTAAGAACTAGTAGAAAACGGGTCAAAATGGCGAAAATGTGTAGAAAGTGTATGGTATGTATTGATCATGTACGGATGAGTCGAAAAGCTTACATGCTGAATGTTTCGAAGGGTAAGGGTAAAAGAGCATAAAAGAATTTATGCTAGAATGGGAAGAAGGATTATAATAAGGATGTTGGTTAAAAGAGAAATGAATGTTAAATTTCACTAATGGGTCGAATAAGAGTAAGTATATGGAAGACTTGAAATTTGTTTTGAGAATTTATGCTAATGAATGTTTGCTTTATGTATGATAGGTAAATCCCACTCTTGATGATGCGAGCTCGGACCGAACACACTACATCGCTCTTTATGCGCTTCTGGTTAAAGTCGTCTTTTGTAAATGGGTCAAAACACTTGTAATGGAATCTTGTTTGGTTGCAAATTTTATGTCTTTTGAAACATGTCGTAGAATTAGTATTGAATGATGATTGTTAAAAACAGGGAATTGCTTATAATACGAACGGGTCATGCCCAATTTTTGCTAAAAATAGTATGTCATTATTGTATTTTCGAATGTGAAAAAGTGGGCATTACATTTCGATATTCTATTCATCCCGGTGCTGACAAAATGTACCAGGACATGCGCTGCAAGTACTGGTGGTCGGGCATGAAGAAGGATATCGCAATCTATGTTTCGAAATGCTTAACCTGTTCCAAGGTCAAGGCTGAGCATCAAAGACCATCTGGCATACTCGTTCAACCCAAGATCCCGACGTGGAAACAGGAGAGTATAGCTATGGACTTCATAACGAAACTTCCGCGTACTCAGTCTGGTCATGATAGCATTTGGGTTGTGGTTGACCGTTTAACCAAGTCAGCTCACTTCCTGCCAATATGAGAAGACTACAAGGTAGAAAAAATAGCCCGAATCTACACCAACGAGATCATTAGTCGACATGGGACGCCTCGTGGCATCATCTCTGACCGCGTTGGTCGGTTTACCTCGCGTTGTTGGGAAACGTTTCAATCTGCTCTCGGTACTACTCTTAATCTAAGTACCGCTTTCCATCCCCAAACCGACGGTCAGACTGAAAGAACGATTCGCACCCTTGAAGACATGCTCCGTTCGTGTGCCATAGATTTCGGTGGTAATTGGGACGCGTACAAATAGCACCATTTGAGGCTTTATACGGAAGGAAATATCGATCGCCTATTGTGTGGCACGAGATCGGAGACGCACAAATTACCGGTCCCGAGCTGTTGCAAGAAACGACAGACAAAATCCTCCGAATTTGAGACAGCCTGTTGAAAGCTCGGAGCCGACAGAAAAGTCACGTTGATAGATGCCGCAAGCCCCTTGAATTTGACGTTGGCGATCACGTACTCTTAAAGGTTGCACCTTGGAAGGGGGTGATCAGATTCGGCAAGAAAGGAAAGCTCACGCCTCGATATGTTAGACCCTTTAAGATTCTGGAAAGGATTGGAAAAGTGGCCTACAGACTCGAACTACCAGAGGAACTGAGTAATGTCCACCCGACTTTCCACGTTTCGAACCTTAGAAAGTGCTTGGCCGACCAGGAATTACATGTCCCTCTTGAGGATCTACAAGTGGACGAAACATTACACTTCGTGGAAAAGCCTATCGAGATCGTGGGACGAGAAACCAAGGTACTCAGACGCTCACGCATTCCCATTGTGAAGGTTCACTGGGAAGGCAAACGCGGTGCCGAGTTTACCTAGGAACTCGAAAACGACATGAAGGCGAAGTACCCGCAGTTGTTTGTTACGGCTAAAGCCTAATTTCAGGACGAAATTCCCTTAAGTAGGGGAGGCTGTAACACCCCGTGTTTCGAAAGTCAAAGTCAAAGTCAAAGTCAAGATTGAAGTCAAAGGAAGAAAAGATTGCTAATTGTGATATGTCACTCCTTGCTCAACTACTGTTTTGACTTCTTTGACTTGTAATCAAATCTATTTATCTATTTTCTTTAGTTGTATTATGTGGAGTATCTATTAATAATCGAGGTTTAATCGCTACTTAATCGCATGTTTGATCGATTTATCATCGCTATCGCAATCGCAACTCGAATTATGTGTTCTGGAAATTGTTATACGTGTGTGTGCTATTTACATGTTACTTGTGCATGTTATGTTTATATTGAGGTGTTAATCGTAATTTCAAATCTATCGCATCGCAATTGAATCGCAAACGCTAAACGCAAGTTAATTATAGTGATTGAATGTTAGATATAGTAGTTATGTTATTCATGTAACTAATACTATCGCATCGCTCCCCCCGAATCGCATCGCAATGCTCAACACGCGAATCGAAACGCCAAAACTCATAGCGCCGAACACTTGGATCGAGTGGCCAACCGATCGAGTGGCCATCCGATCGGATTGTCATTCGATCGAGTTGTCACCCGATCGGGCTGCCACCCGATCGGATTGCCACCCGATCGGCCGACACCTTCACCACTTTCCTTTTTGGGAAACCCTATAAATACCCACCTGTCACATCATTTGTGATGTGACAGCTCCCTTGTTCGACCAGCCAACTTCAAGCCCTCATTTCTCCCGATTTCTCTCGATTCTTGTAAGTTTCCAACCTAAATATTGTACTTTTATGATCTACACACACTTCTACACTACTTTCACCTTTGAATCTCAATTTTTAACCGTGAAATCACCGGATTTGAGGTGTTCTAGGGTGATGTAATCATGGAGTTCTTATGAACTTCAAGGTTTGGCTTCATTCCACCAAGAACAACTTAGATCTGAAGGATTTCCACAAGATTAATCAATGTTTTTGCATAGATCTACACAAATTCATGATTGAAAGGATTGAAAAGAAGGATTTCCAACTTTCTTTCAACTCTTTTACACTCAATGCACTCAAAACCGATAGAATCGGAGCTCATTCTGATCTTCTACTCTTTCTTAGTGAAGGGTTAGTTCAAGGTCTGAATTCTATCCGAGAGATGATTGATTTCGGGTTTGAACATGAACAACTGTCCCGAACCGTGAACTGGCCGGACTAGGGTGGTTCCTGTTCGATCGGGTCACTTGGGTCAAGATGGGGTCCCTGTTGTTCAAACAAGATATCAAAACGTCTCGTTCCAAACTACAAAACTTCAAACAGAATCAAGTGTCAAGACGATCCGATCGTTGGGACGGATTGCCATCCGATCGACCGGCCATCCGATCGGGTTGCACTTGGTTCCATACTTAAACTTTTATTTAAACATTTCAAGGATCTGAATGTCGAACGGATTGTCGTCCGAACGGATTGCCATCCGATCGAACGACCATCCGATAGTGTGACGTTTTGGACCTTGATACTTAGTCAATTTTCAACATGTTCGATGCATACGGATTGCCACCCGATCGGATAGCCATCCGATCGCGTGACCGTCCTGCTGTGAACTTATTCTCAACTGAGAAGCCTCGCCAATCGGATCGCCATCCAATAATCGAACCGCCGTCCAATCGACCGACCTGAAGGGTAGAGATACTTCTCTATATTCAAAATGCTACAACGAAAACTTCAAAGGACAAACCATCATACACAAACACATCCTCACCAAATGAGGTGTCAATCCAATCGAATGGCCATCCGATCGGATGACCATCCGAACAGATTGCCACCCGATCGACTGGCCATCCAATCGGATTACCGTCCGATCCTTGGTACTCTTGCATCGTTTTATGCGCTGCTCATCGTTATGCTATCGTTAACTGTTCGGGCTAATCTCTCTCAGCACTCCCTTCAATCCAAGGAAGTGTTTATTAAGTTAAACGCTATCTGTGAGTCTACTCGATCCCTTTTTGCTTTATGCACTTTTGGATGTTACATACGTTACTTATTCTAAATCACATCGAACACACAACGCAAACACTATTTATACGCTGACCTTTAATACATGTTATACGTGACTCGATAAATGCATGTTTGTTATGTTAACACAATGATTGCTGTCTACCTGCCTTAGCAACGATAGTACTATAGTTTGGACTCAGCACCTGTTTAATCAAGGGTTGTTAAGGACAATACTTCACGTGTTCACAGTGGTGGACATGTGATGCGCACTCGCATTCGCAGTCAACTCGCAGTCATTGGTATTGATAGGATCTTTGTCGATAACTTACATGCTTCACATTATACGTTATACATGCTGGTTATGCGTAAACGATTTCGAACTCTATTATGCTATTATGAAACTTGTATGCTCACATTTACACTATGTGTATTGACCTTATTTTAACGTATATGGCAGATGCTTAAGATGCTAGGGATTGCTGTGCTTTGATGAATCAAGCTAGGGGTCTAGTTATGTCATGCTTAAATCTGAGTCATCGGAGCAGTATTTGTTTATGAGACAATTATTTGTAATAACTGTTTTTATTTGGATATGTTGTGCTATGGGACATGACGTTTTAATTATCTGGTAATGAATAGTTGTTATGGATACTCATGGACAATCTGTTTCGCTCAGTGCCATGCCCCGATGTTTCCGCCATCGGTTGGGGTGTGACATCATCATACTTGTAAGTATATATGAAATACTTGAAAAATTTAGAGGCTTAAGTATATGTTCATACATGACATGAAATGGGTTTTGATGATAGGATGAAATCAATGTTATTTTGATGTTGAAATGTGTTGAAATAATCATGTATATAGGAATGTGTGAAGAACTTGAACAATTTAGGAATGTCTAATTTTTGGGTGAAATAGGTTTTTGTATAAGAAGATGAAGACCCCAATTGTAGTGTCATAAATTGACAAATTAGTTTATGAGGCTTGAGAGATTATGCTAACTCGATATTGTTAAGTATATAACCTTGTTGATTTGAAAGAAATAAGGTAAGTTGGATAGCAAAGTTAGCTAAAAATAATAATAGCCTTAAAGATGATGCTTGCCAAGTGATTCATAAAATGTCTAAGTGAGTTTCATCAAAACATTAGTGCATCTATACATGTCATTTGGTAGTTTGACTTTTAAAAGTCAAACTGGCCTATAATAAAAATCGAATGTGAAATATGGTAAAAAAGATCCATAAGAATGATAGTCATGGTATTGATGACTAATATAACCATCTTGTGGATGTTGCATTATAGTTTGACTATTGACAAGCTAGGTGGAAGCTTGGGAAGAAGTGCGTCAAATGGATCAAATACGGGAGAAAAACATTATTGGAATGCAAGGTAAGTGAAGCTTACACTTTTAAAATGGTACGTCTATTTATATATTTGACTAAGAATAAGAGAATTGGTATTTGGAATGAGATTTAGAAATATGATGTGTAACAACCCGACTTTCGAAGTCAAAGTCAACGTACAAGTCAAAGTCAAAGTCAAAGTCAAAGGAAGAAAAGATTGCTAATCAGATCTGTCACTCTTGACTTAATCATTGCTTCTACCCTTTGACTCGATAATCGATACCTTGTTTGACGATATTTGTTTTACGATTATTTAATATATGAAGTAACAATGCGATAAACGTAATTAAACGCTAATCTACTTAATGCTATCACATCGTTATCGCATCGCAATTCGGATTACAGTTCTAGATATTGTTTTACGTGTGTGTGCTAATTATGTGCTTTACTTGTGTGTGCTTATATTGTGGGATGTTAATCGCAAACGCAATCGCAACTCTATCACAACGCAATCTCATCGTGAACTCGAAATCTAAGGTTTACTTTTGTGATTATTAGTAGTTATATTATTTGTGTAACTCATGTGTAATACTATCGCATTGCTTACTCGAAACGCAACGCTCGACGCACCAAACAAAAAGTCGGAAACCAACCCACTCGAGCCATACAATCGGATGGCCATCCGATCGGAAGGCCATCCGACCCTTTCCCTGCACCGCCTTTCTCCTCCTCTTGCCTATAAATACCACCTGTCACATCAACTATTCACTGATGTGACAGCTCTCCTCCGACCCACGCGTTCTCAGCCTACTTTTCTCCGATTTCTCATGATTTCTCACGATTCTTGTAAGTTTCCACCTCAAATTTTGTACTTCTTTGATCTATACACACTTCTTCATCATTTTCACCAACAAATCACAACTTTTAACCATGAAATCAACCTGATTCGGGCTGTTCTAGGATGACGTCATCATGGGTTTTCATGAACACCAAAGTGTGACCTCATTCCAGCAAGAACAACTAAAATCTAAAGGATTTCTACAATGTTTAAACACTGATTTCACCTAAATCTAAACATTTTTCAAAGGATTCAAACTTTTCTTCAAATTTTCTCCACTTTTCACTCTAAACCGACGGAATCCGAGCCCGGTCAGGCCTTCTATTCATTCTCCAGTGAAGTGCTGGTATGAGAACGGATTACTATCAAAGAGACAACCGATTCACGGGTTGAACATGAAACACCGTCATGAACAGCTGGTTCGGATCGAACGTGGTGACTCCCATCCGACCGGATGAGTTGGACCTGGTGAGGTTTCTGTTGTTTAGCACGTTGTCACATCGTCTCGGTCAAACCGCAAACTTTCTAAATTTCATGGATTTTACAAGTTTTCAAACGAACAGATCGCCGAACGGATCACCATCCGATCGAACGACGATCCGAACGGATGACTTATGCTATTCAACACTCCAAACATTTTCACAAGACTTCAAACAAAACCAGTTCCAAGGAATCATCCATCTGACCGAACGGTCATCCGGCCGGATGACCTAATAGCTAGGAACACTTCACCATTTTTAAAATGCTACAACGAAAACTTCAAAGACCCATCATACACAAACACATTATTCCCAGACGAATGACCATCTGACCGAATGGTCATCCATCTGGATGACCATCCATCCGAACGGTCTTCCGATCGGATCACCATCCGTCCCTAAACTCACCGACACGCTCCGTTTTACACACTGTTCAACGCTTATACTGTCGTACTGTGTTCAGGCTAATCTCTCAGCGCTCCCTTCAATCCAAGCTTGTGTTTATTTATTTTACACGAACTGTGAGTATACTCGATCCCTTTTTTCTTTAAGCACTTTTGGGTGTTACATACGTTACATATATCAAATCACAAACGACACACAACGCAAACACATTTTATACGCTAACCGCCCTTGCATGTTATACGTGTTACTCGATGAATGTTAGTATGTTATGTTTACACAGTGATTGTTGCATGACACCTTACCAATGATAGTACTATAGTTTGGACTCAGCACCTGTCGTGGACAGGGGTTGTTAAGGGCTTTTCTTCACGTGTCACAGTGGTGATACGTGTTGCACATTCTACAACTCGCAGTCACGCATTCTACAACTCGCAGTCACGTCTGTGCATATTTCATTGTTGATAACTTACCTGCTTCACAACTATACGTGTTACATGCGGGTTATGCGTAAATCGCTTTCGCTACTATTGTACTATTAAACTTGTATGCTAACCTTTACACCATGTGTATTGACTTTATTTTAACGTATATGACAGGTGTTTAGGATGCTTGCTTGCCATGACGATGAATCGAGCTTAGGTGGTCTAGAAACCCACGAATAATTTATGAGTTGTCGAGACAGTTTGCTTGTTTTTGAGACAATTATCTGTAATAACTATTTTTACTTTATCTGTTAGTAGTATGGGATATTAACGTTAAGGATTTGGTAATTAAATAGTTGTTGTGGATTCTCTTGAATAATCTGTTTCGCTCAGTGTCGCGCCCCGATGATTCCGCCATCGGTTGGGGTGTGACAGATTGGTTTCAGAGCCATAACTATAGGGAATTAGGCAAGACTCGACCTAGTCCGGGTCGATGTCTTAGAATTGACCTAGTTTATAGTCTAAGTACCAACAGACCGCCTTGTGCGAGCCCTGTAGGGGTTCTGCGCAAGCTTACTCTTTATACTCCCATTTGTACTCGCTAAATTCACCACTTTGCACGAACATCGCATACTACAGTTTTGTGCAAACACTCAGCCTTTCCTAAGGCTGACAATACATACATTTTTTTTTAAAACAAACGAGTGATTTGGTCGAGACTAGGTGTGAAAATCGTAAACTCTCGATGGAATCGCTAGCTCGACAGGCTTATATCTAATAAAACATAAGAATATGCGTTGAGTCGGCTGTGAAAACCATACCTCGACGCAATTCTCCCTATCTATCTTGTGATTTTATCGCACAAACAGGATAAAGTTGTTAAGTTAGGGGTGAAACCCACATCTCATTGGCTTATTCCGCTCTATAATTGGGATTTGCAAAACTCTCACCAAGGTCTCGATGAGTTCCAACGACTAGGGTCACGTAATGGCCGAAAGGATGCGTGCCGATCACCTAGATTGAGGCGAGAGCATAGTCTATTAAGCTAACACGTGTACTCAAAGTCCTTGAGAATAGTCGAATCACCTTGGGTAGTCAAAGTCTAGCACACCCAAGACATTCTGATTTTCGCTGATTTTCGCTGATTTTACGCTTTTCGCTTTTATGTGTTTCGATTCTGAGGATCGCCACCGCTGACTCTGTAAATTATCGCTTTTATGTGAGATTTTACATGTTTTGTGTGGTTTTATGCATTTATGTATGTTTTGGTTTTGGTGACTTACTCGCTTTTCTCTTCGATACGCACGCAAAACCCGCTTTATACATTTATCTCTAAACGCTAACAAATCGCGAACTTTCACACATTGTGATACTCGCTTACGCTACTCGCACTCGCAACTCCCGATCGCTTTATGCAGCTGTGAAAGATAGGTGAATACGTACAATGTATGTAGGTGAATACGTGCAAAATATAGTTGAAGATGTGCTTATGTGGACTACCTGCTTCTGTGCTTACGTGGACTATGTGTTTATGTGCTTACGTGCTTATGTGGTTTACATGCCTACGTGATTATGTGCCTATGTAATTAGACGTGTTCATGTGCTTTACGTAAGGTAGCTTTTGGTGATACACCAGACTGTAATTAAATCGCATCTGAGTCCTATGGCGATGTCTGTTGTAGACAATGTCATCATTTGGATCGCATACTGCTCGCGCTTCTCACCGTAACCACGCTGACAAGCGTATCTCTTCTCTAGTCGCAAAGAAAATGGCTAAGGTCATTCCGCAAATTGTCAGCGAACTTAATGAAAACGCTAGCAAGTCCTCTGAGGAATCAAGGACTGACTCGCCTAAGTCTACTTTTAGCTTCAAGCAGTTTAAGGCCTGCGGCCCTAAAGACTTCACTGGTGAAGATGGGCCTACTGCCATGTTTCAATGGTTCGATGCAATTGAAGTCACTCTGCGCCAAAGCGGTTGTCCTGATAACCTCCGCACTGTCAACGCAACCGGCGTTTTCCAGTCCAGGGCTCTGGATTGGTGGACCGCCGAAAGGAACAGGAGAGGAAATGACGCAGCCTATGGGCTTACTTGGGAAGAGTTGAAGGAGATCATGATGAAGGAATTCTGCCCTCCCCATGAGCTTCAGAAGCTGGAGGACGAGTTTTGGAACATTAAGCAAGAGGGTGGCGACAATACTGGCCTTACTGTCCCGGCCAAGTCTCTACTCCCGACATCACCATCAAGAAATACATATGTTCTTTACCGGATTGTGTTGCTGATTTCGTGCAAGCCGCCAAGGCAACAACCATTAAGGAAACCTTCCTGCTCGCTGCTGAGATTAATGACAAGCGAGTTCGGGGGGTTACTTCGATAAAACCGCCAAAAGTCTTCATCAAGTTACCGCTGCTCCCACTACCGAAGCCGCCGCACCGGAAGCTTCCAAGTCTTCACGCCGAAAACGCAAGAACAACAACAACAAGAATTGTGCTGTCACCGCCACTCCACTCAATGCGGTACCTGCACAACCCCAAAACCAGTACCGACAAGTCGCTGCACCAGTGACCAACGCACCTCCTGTGAAACGTGCATATACTGGTCCTCACCCACTATGCCCTAGGTGTACTTACCATCATCCTGTTGGGATCGCATGTCGATTTTGTGTTCATTGCAACCTTTATGGCCACTTTACTGTAAACTGCCATACTGGTCCCCGTCAAGCTCAAGTTCAAGCTCCTCCTGCTTTAACACCCCGAAAATATAAAACTTTATATTGAAATTATAAAGTATAAAATAAACAAAAATAAACTAACTAGGAATAAATAACCTAGTTAGTCATAAGTCTAGTTATAACAAAGAAACTTGATTAAAACATCTAAAGTTTAACTTGGCATTAGTTGGAGGGCCAAAGGTGTTAAGGTGGAAACTTGATTTTATAAAAAAAAAATTACCAAACACACACTAGAAGTGTGTGTCTGGATCGATCAGGAGCAGGGGTGACCAAAAACTCATCTTCAAAACCCTAGTTTCAATAAATCGATCAATTGAAGGTCCAAAATTGTTCCAAATCGAATTCCAAGCATAGATTAGTGATCATCTCAGCGAAGTGATCATAAGGTATGCTAAAATTCCATCATTTAGTTCCATCTCAGATTTTTGATGATTTGTGAAATCAAAATCTGAGCTTGATATGTAGATGCTTAGATGAAATTAGTGTTGGAAACATGTTTAGATGTAAACCCTAGCTAATAATTTGAGAAATTGATGTTAAAATTATGAATATTCATGTTTACCCATCTAAGTGTTAAATGGGTTTTGTGGATAATAAGGAAACCTAATAAGTAATTAGAAAACTGATGTTAAACGGTTAGCATGAAGCGAATTTGATATTGATATACATGCTAGAAGTAAAGAACTTGCAAAAAGTATAAAAAATTCGGCTAAATAGTTGAGACATGAACTTGATACTGGTTAATTAAAAACCCTGCTCTTAAAGTGTTTGTTAAAATGCTTAAGAGAAAGCTAACATAGCGAATTTGAGATAAAAACGCATGTCTGTATGATATGGCAAAATATGCATGATATGTTGTGAAAAGAGTTCTAAACAATACTTGGCTGAACTCTATAGGAAAGGAATCCGGATCGTCAAGTGGACAAGCCGGAGGGGATACACGCTTGAAAGGGGTGCTTTAAAGGTACGTAACTTTCGGTTTCGTTACATTGTGCATAAACAAAATTACTGGAAATGTTAATGAGATTGTAGTGTCAAATGCGAGTTTGGTATGTCATAGAAGTGACGAAGTTCACTCGACAAACCAAACAAGTCAAAGTAGTTAATTAGATATGTTGGTTGATGTTATTGTTTAATTAGTCACGTTTGGAATGAAAATAAAGTGATGTAATTCGCTAGATAAGGAAATGGGTTAAAGTATTGGTGGTAATAAGTTTGGTATGTTGATAAAATGGTGAATTCCATTAGACAACCAAATGGGTTAAATAATGGTCGAAATGGTAGTGTTCGAAGTGACTTAAACGTCACTCATTAAATTGAGTTACAAAAGCGTAAACCATGGAATGGACGTGATACGCTAAGGTTGACAAGCCCGGGAATGGGTAATTATGGTTAGAAAACAATGTTGATGAATGATGCAAGTACGTAACTATTAGTTCCGTTACTTAGTTATAGGAAATGGTTAGATTGTTTTGTAAATGTTGTTGTAGTGTAATAAGATTGTTTGATGTATCATTGAAGTGACTAAATACACTCGATAGATCAAATGGATTAATTTGAATGATTTTGGTAATCATCAAAGTGAAGGTTTTCACTTGACAATCAAACTAGTCAAAACTGTGCTTTTAAAATGACGATGTGTGTGGAGACTTGAAAGTCTCATAATATGCTAGTGTTAGAAAACAATACGCCAATGGATTGGTTATACTAGGTTAAGATTATGAATCCGTGATATTGGGTCGAACGGTTAGATATTAATTGCAAGAGTTGCAAAAAGCGGCATACTTGAATTATGAGAAGACGAGCATGAAATTCTAATGTGAGTGTAAAGCCATGTAATGGTGTCATGACCCCCGACCCACCCTGGACGTAATCGGAAGCCGTGAACAGTCCAGCGGTACCGGTGATTATTTTAAAAACATTGCAGCGGAAATTTTCATCAGGACCGTGAGTTAGGAAGAATATCAGAGTTTAGAAACACCGGATTTTATTTATTAAATAGATGGGATAAACCCATGTTTTATAAGATAAATTTGTTTACGTAAAACAATATTTCTTAATTTGATTTAATTAATAAAATAAGCCACTTCTTGAAGCCTTTCAGTGTCGTATCCAGCTCTTATTCCAATCTACTGTAATTACCTGAAAAATGTTTGAAAATGGTTTTGTCAGCGAAAATACTGAGTGAATTCATTCCATTTTTTTATAAAATATATTGTTATACCTTACAGTATTAAGGTTTTTATATCTATTTATATTTATCTACTCAATCAGTATTTATTACATAGCGACAGTTCCAATATGACATTAATCATATTACTCATTGACTTACTTTTGTCCAATAGTGAATTTATCAAGTAATTATATTTTACTATTATTCAATTTATCTGTCACTAGGCGATTCCTGTGACTATAATCATATCATTGTTGATTATTCTTTCAACTAATGATTCTGGTCATATCACTATTGATCATTCTTTCAACTAGTGATTTTATACACTGTTGATCATTCTTTTAACTAGTGCTTTTGGTCATGTCACTGTTGATCATTCTTTCAACTAGTGACTTAGATCATATTACTATTGATCATTCTCTCAACTAGTAATTTCTATTTATAACACTGTTGATCATTCTCTCAACTAGTGTCTTTGGACATGTCACTGTTAATCATTCTCTTAACTAGTGACTCCAGACGTAATTGTGTCCCGTGACATTTCTTTGTCAAATATATTACTTATGGCATAAAACCATTTAATCCAGAAAATGACATATATCATTTTATATCAAATTAAAATAACTTTATCAAATATAATATGTCAATTAAATAATTGTAATATCATTATTTAATATATTAACATGACTAAGACTAAAATATAATCTTAGTAGAATGCATAATTTCCACTGTTATTGTAGTCATGCTAATATTGACTAACTTTCTGGCAAATAATAACGAGAATCAAATATTATATAAAACCTTTTATACCCACAGTTAATATAAAAACTTAATCACTGTAAGTATAACTGGTGAATATTTATGATTCTGGAAAACCTTTGTAAATATAATTGTATCCCAAAAAGGTGATAAAACTGTGAGAAAATAGAGTGGACTCACAAACTGTGAGAAAAGAGAAATGAACTCACATTGCAGATTTTTATGGGCAAAGCTTAGTCTATAGATAATCCTTGATATATTGCAGATTTAATTTGGGCAGAGCTTAGCCTATTCTTAGCCTGGTAACCTAGTGCATACAAACTAGGTAATTAACTAATATAGCATTTACGATAACTCACGAGATCAACCCTCACAACGAATGACAAAGTGCTATGCTTAAACATCCATCGGATTCACAACGAATGACAGAGTATCGTCCGAGTTCGAACAGCACTCAAACATTCAAGTCGAAATCACGATTAATGACAAAGCATCACCCTAATGTGGGCAGCACTTAAACATCCATTGAGTACATTGATCGATCGGACAATGAATCGTAGCAGCGATCGAGTTAATACCCTGTTTAGCAGCACCCCGCTATACTAATTAGTGATTTGTGTGTGTTAATTGAGAGTATTTGGACGATATCTCCGTGCCTGAGTTGAATTTTATCGTCGAACGAACGCACAGAAGCAAGTCCCAACTCCTGCTATTTATACACCAATTTGCCATTTGTTACGGACCGTAACAAATATACCTTACGGTCCGTAAGGGGTACATTTTCTCCATAGGGTCGCCACGTGTGGGAGTAGGCCTGCTGAGTCGACGTTTCGATTAAATTCGAATTTTATAATAAGTTATAAAGATAATCGTTGAGTAGGGAATGCCCCCCCCTGAGTTTTAGGGGCCCTGATCCTGATTCTGATTGTTCTGAAATTTGTAGGTTTTGCGCAAAATCACTTGGGTCTCTCAATTAGGGTTTCCTATTGAATAAAATAATAGTATAAATAGGACTTTTAATGAGGGTTGTTACAAATGGTACAGATACGCCAAGATTACAAGCCCGAGGAATGGGTAATTAAGTCTAGTATGCCGGAGAATTGAATGATGAAAAAAATATGCACACATAGCTAATGGGTCGGATAATCGAAACAAGGATTTTGTGAACCATTCGTTCATAAACTGGGTTTCGTTATGTGAAATTTACATGGTTAAATCCGTAATTTTATTACGGATATGTAGGAAAAAGAATCGACTAAAACGGACATGTAGATAAAACGTTATGCAAGTTTAAAGTTGAGATTTATGGAAAATTCAGAGCTAGGAAGAAATGCAGGAAATCAACCTGCACCCGCTGGAAATTGGGTTCCCCCGCGGCACGCGACAGGGAACACTAGCTCTGGCACGACACGCGAGAGCGCTCGCGGGGCGCGAAGGATCTGATGGAGTCTGTCGCGTGGCGCGACAGACCAAGAATTTAAATTTTATTTTTGTTTTCAATCGTATGATACTAGAACTTGTTTATACGTATTTTATTGATTTCAAAACTAACAATTATTGGGGTTTGACCTTAGGTGATGTTCGTCTCATTCCGGATGCCGATCAAGCAAGTATGCAAGAACCGAACACAAAGTTTTGAAGCTTCCGCGATAATTTAATCTTGTTTTAGATGATGTTTATTTTGTAAACACTAACTATATGTTGAATGTTTTAAACTAGTCAGTTGGAAATTTTAGAACAACTTAACTATGTAATCTTAGTTTTTATAACTAATTTTTGTCATTATGCATTTTGGCTTTGAAAATGCGTCTTTTATATCGAAATGTTAAACAATGAGATGGGTGTTACACCTGCTCTACTCCCCGCTCCCCATGGACAACAAGCAGCTCCTGCTCACGCAAGAGCCTGTTATGTGTGTGGTGATCCTAACCACTTCGCGAATGTCTACCCGAACAGAGTGGTAAAACAAGAGCCTCAGCAGCAGCCAGCGCAGTAACAACATCAACAGCAACAGCCTCAGCAACAGCAGCAGCCAGCTCAGCAAGCAGCCCGTGGGCGAGTTTTCAACATCAACGCCCGCCAGGCCCAGGCAGACAACAACGTGGTTAATGGTACATTTCTCGTAAATGGAATATATGCTTCGTGTTTGTTTGATACTGGAGCCGATAACTGTTTTGTATCGTTCAAATTCGAAAGGCTCCTAAACCATAAACGCGTTAACCTCCCGTCAACATTCGACGTAGAAGTTGTCACTGGAAGAACCGTCATTGTTAGTTCCGTTCTACGTGATTGTACTCTTGAGCTCAACAGTCACGTTTTCCCAATCAATCTGATCTCGATGCAGCTCAGTAGCTTTGACGTCATAGTAGGCATGGATTTTCTTCGTGAAAATCATGCTGAAATCGTTTGTTTCGATAAAATGATTCATTTCTCTCTCGCAAACGGAGACCAATTGTGTGTCTATGGCGAAGTTGCTTCAAAGAAATTATGACTCATGTCGTGTGTTCAAGCTAGCAAGTATCTCCGCAAGGAATACCAAGCTTTCTTGGCGCACATAGTAGTAGCGGAGAAGGAAAAGAAAGAAAAGGCAATGGAAAAGGTGCCTGTGGTTCGTGATTTTCCTAACGTCTTTCCTAATGATTTACCTGGTTTACCGCCATCTCGCAATATCAATTTTCAAATTGACCTCATTCCTGGAGTAAATCCTGTCGCTAGAGCGCCATATTGTCTCGCTCCCTCTGAAATGCGCGAACTCTCGAGTCAACTCCAGGAATTGCTTGATAAAGGCTTTATTCTCCGTAGCACCTCTCCATGGGGCGCACCTGTCATTTTCGTCAAAAAGAAGGACGGATTATTCCGGATGTGCATCGACTATAGGGAACTCAATAAGCTGACTATCAAGAATCGCTATCCCTTACCTTGTATCGATGATTTGTTTGATCAATTACAAGGTGCTACATGTTTTTCCAAGATCGATCTAGGCTTTGGTTATCACCAGCTACGAATTCAAGAGGAAGATATACCCAAAACCGCTTTTCGTACCCGATATGGTCACTACGAGTTTGTTGTTATGCCTTTTGGTCTAACTATCGCCCCCGCAGTTTTCATGGATCTAATAAATTGCATGTGTAAACCCTTTCTCGACGGCTTCGTCATCGTGTTTATCGATGATATCCTGATCTATTCCAAATCAAAAGCCGAACACGCGCAACATCTATGTTTGGTTCTTGAACTACTCCAGGGAAACCGCCTCTATGCCTCCAAGTGTGAATTTTGGCTTGAGGAGGTTCAATTCCTCGATCACATTGTCAATAGTCAAGGTATTCATGTCGATCCTGCGAAGGTAGAAGCAGTTAAGAGTTGGATTACACCAAGGAACCCGTCTGAAGTTCGTTCTTTTCTCGGATTGGCGGGTTACTATCGTCGATTCATCGCTGTTTTCTTGAAGATCGTTGTCCCTCTCACCTCGCTTACGCACAAGGACAAACCTTTTGTTTGGGGAACTGAACAAGAGGAAGCCTTTCAAACCCTCAAACTTATGCTTTGCAATGCCCATGTGCTCGCATTACCTGACGGAAACGACGACTTTGTAGTCTACTACGATGCCTCTAACCTCGGTCTCGGTTGTGTTCTCATGCAACGGAACAAGGTTATCGCGTACGCCTCTCGTCAGCTCAAGATCCACGAGAAGAACTATACAACCCACGATCTCGAGCTTGGTGCAGTTGTTTTTGCGTTAAATATTTGGCGACAATACCTTTACGGTACCAAGTGTATGGTCTTCACCGACCACAAGAGCCTACAGCACATCTTTAACCAGAAAGAGCTAAATATGCGCGAACGCCGATGGGTTGAACTTCTCAACGATTACGACTGTGAGATTCGTTACCATCCTAGCAAAGCAAATGTCGTTGCCGACACTCTCAGTCGACGAAGCTATTTGCATAGCGTCCGTAATACTCAAGCCCAGCACAATCTCGAAGCTCTTATCCGCGACGCTCAACATGCTTACTTTACCGAACGCACCTTGAAGAAAGAAAGGATTATCAATAACGGTGAACAATTAGTGAATAAAGGGAATGGTATATTTCACTACCGAATTTGGATTTCCTAAATGCACTAATTTACGAGAAATTATGCTAAACGAAGCCCACAAGTCTCGATATTCCATTCATCCAGGTGCCGATAAGATGTAGCAGGACCTTCGCTACAGGTACTGATGGCCGGGCATGAAGAAAGATATCGCTATCTACGTTTTGAAGTGCCTAACCTGTTCGAAGGTCAAGGCTGAACAACAATGCCCCTCTGGCTTACTTGTGCAACCCGAGATCCCTATGTGGAAATGGGAGAGTATAGCCATGGATTTCATAACGAAACTCCCATGCACACCTTTAGGTCACAACATCATTTGGGTTATCGTTGATCGTCTCACCAAATCCGCCCACTTCCTGCCGATACGGGAAGACTATAAGGTCGAACGATTAGAACGGATCTAATCCGACAAAGTCATTTGTCGAAACGGGACACCTCGTGACATCATTTCTGACCGCGATGGTCGATTCACTTCGCGCCTCTGGGAAACTTTTCAATCCGCTCTCGGTACTACTCTCCATCTTAGTACTACTTTCCATCCACAGATCGATGGTCAGACTGAACGCACGATACGCACCCTAGAAGACATGCTCCGCTCGTGTGTTATAGATTTCGGTGGTAATTGGGATTCGCATTTACCTTTAGTCGAGTTCTCGTACAATAACAGTTATCACTCTAGCATTCAAATGGCACCATTTGAGGCATTATATGGAAGAAAATGTCGATCGCCTTTAGTCGAGATCGGGGATGCACAAATTACCGGCCCTGAGTTATTGAAAGAAACGACTGACAAAATCCTCTTAATACGAGACAATCTCCTAAAAGCTCGGGGTCATCAAAAGAGTTACGCCGATAAACGCCTCAAGCCTGTTGAATTTGACGTTGGTGATCACGTACTCCTAAAGGTTGCACCTTGGAAGGGGGTGATCCGATTCGGCAAGAGAGGAAAGCTGGCGCTTCAATATGTTGGGCCCTTTAAGATTCTGGAAAGAATTGGCAAAGTGGCCTACAGACTTGAATTACCAAAGGAGCTCAGCAATGTACATCGTACTTTCCACGTTTCGAACTTCAAAAAGTGTCTAGCCGACCAGAACTTACATGTCCCTATTGAGGATCTACAAGTGGACGAAACATTACACTTCGGGGAAAAGCCAGTCGAGATCATGGACCGGGAGACCAAGAAACTCCGACGCTCACGCATTCCTATTGTGAAGGTTCGCTGGGAAGGCAAACGAGGCGCCGAGTTCACCTGGGAACTTGAAAGTGATATGAAGGCTAAATATCCACAGCTATTCGTTACGCCTGCGCCTTAAATTTTGGGACGAAATTTCCTAAAGTAGGGGAGCCTGTAACAACCCGACTTTCGAAGTCAAAGTCAAGGTACAAGTCAAAGTCAAAGTCAAAGGCAAAGGAAGAAAAGATTGCTAATCATATCTGTCACCCCTGACTTAATCATTGCTTGTACCCATTGACTCGATAATCGATACCTTGTTTGACGATATTTGTTTGACGATTATTTAATATGTGAAGTAACAATGCGATAAACGTAATTAAATGCTAATCTACTTAACGCTATCACATCGCTATCGCATCGCAATTCGAATTACAGGTTCTAGATATTGTTTTACGTGTGTGTGCTAATTATGTGCTTTACTTGTGTGTGCTTATATTGTGGGAAGTTAATCGCAAATGCAATCGCAACTCTATCACAACGCAATCTCATCGCGAACTCGAAATCTAAGGTTTACTTTTGTGATTATTAGTAGTTATATTATTTGTGTAACTAATGTGTAATACTATCGCATCGCTTACTCGAAACGCAACGCTCGACGCACGAAACAAAAGGTCGGAAACCAACCCACTCGAGCCATCCGATCGAATGGTCATCCGTCTGGATGACCATCCGACCCTTTCCCTGCACCCCCTTTCTACTCCTCTTGCCTATAAATACCACCTGTCACATCAACTATTCACTGATGTGACAGCTCTCCTCCGACCCACGCGTTCTCAGCCTACTTTTCTCCGATTTCTCACGATTCTTGTAAGTTTCCACGTCAAATCTTGTACTTCTTTGATCTATACACACTTCTTCATCATTTTCACCAACAAATCACAACTTTAAACCATGAAATCCACCTGATTCGGGCTGTTCTAGGATGACGTCATCATGGGTTTTCATGAACACTAAAGTGTGACCTCATTCCACCAAGAACAACTCAAATCTAAAGGATTTCTACAATGTTTAAACACTAATTTCACCTAAATCTAAACATTTTTCAAATGATTCAAACTTTTCTTCAAACTTTCTCCATTTTTCACTCTAAACCGACGGAATCCGAGCCCGGTCAGGCCTTCTATTCCTTCTCTAGTGAAATGCCAGTCTGAGAACGGATTACTATCAAAGAGACAACCGATTCATGGGTTGAACATGAAACACCGTCATGAACAGCTGGTTCGGCTCGAACGGCGTGACTCCCATCCGACCGGATGAGTTGGACCTGGTGAGGTTTCTGTTATTTGGCACGTTGTCACATCATCTCGGTCAAACCACAAACTTTCTAAATTTGACGTATTTTATAAGTTTTCAAACGAACAGATCGTCGAACGGATTGCTGTCCGATCAGATCACCATCCGATCGAACGACGATCCGAACGGATGACTTATGCTATTCAACACTCAAAACATTCTCACATGACTTCAAAGAAAACCAGTTCCAACGAATCATCCATCCGACCGAACGGTCATCCGTCCGGATGACCATCCGGTCGGATGACCTAATAGCAAGGAACACTTCACCATTTTTAAAATGCTACAACGAAAACTTCAGAGTTCCATCATACACAAACACATCCTTCCTAGACGAATGACCATCCGACCGAATGGTCATCCGTCCAGATGACCATCTGTCCGGACTGTCATCCAATCGAATAACCATCTGTCCCTAAACTCACCGACACGCTCTGTTTTACACACTGTTCAACACTTATACTGTCGTACTATGTTCAGGCTAATCCCACAGCGCTCCCTTCAATCCAAGCTTGTGTTTATTTATTAAACACGAACTGTGAGTATACTCGATCCCTTTTTACTTTAAGCACTTTTGGGAGTTACATACGTTACGTATATCAAATCACAAACGACACACAACGCAAACACATTTCATACGCTAACCGCCCTTGCATGTTATTCGTGTTACTCGATGAATGCTAGTATGTTATGTTTACACAGTAATTGTTGCCTGACACCTTAGCAATGATAGTACTATAGTTTGGACTCAGCACATGTCGTGGACAGGGGTTGTTAAGGGCTTTTCTTCACGTGTCACAGTGGTGACATGTGTTGCGCTTTCTATAACTCGCAGTCACGTCTATGCATATTTCATTGTCGATAACTTACCTGCTTCATAACTATACGTGTTGCATGCTGGTTATGCGTAAATCTCTTTCGCTACTATTGTACTATTAAACTTGTATGCTCACCTTTACACCATGTGTATTGACTTTATTTTAACGTATGTGACAGGTGTTTAGGATGCTTGCTTGCTATGATGATGAATCGAGCTTAGGTGGTCTAGAAACCCACGAATAATTTATGAGTTGTCGAGACAGTTTGCTTGTTTTTGAGACAATTATCTGTAATAACTATTTTTTACTTTATCTGTTAGTAGTATGGGATATTAACGTTAAGGATTTGGTAATTAAATAGTTGTTGTGGATTCTCTTGAACTATTTGTTTCGCTCAGTGCCGCGCCCCGATGATTCTGCCATCGGTTGGGGTGTAACATGATATTCCGACGCGAAATGTTACGGGTCGGAAAAAGTGAAAAATGGTAAAAAGGGGCAAAACGGTGATTCGATCATGTGATGGCCGAATAAACAAAGAGTTTTGGAAATGTAGGTCCCCTATTTCATACGGATCGTCACAGAATTGTCAATCTAATCTAGAGTGCGGAATCCTCTAGATCAGAATAGCACAGAAACGAGTAGAAACAGAATTCACAATTAATCGGTCTTCTATTGATTATCCAAACGATGAGTTTCACAATTAATTCAAGACACGCACAACCTCACATCCACTCTCTGTGATCTTGCTTCAAACCCTAAAATTCAAAATCTCTTTCTCTCTCTACGTTTTCTCTCTCTAGCCTCTAAGAACTCTAAAACCCTAATCACAAAAACATGTTTATATACCACATGTTTGTGAACTGGGCTTCCTACTGGGCTAGGTCATTTTCCAAGCCCATTACAACAAATAACTCACTAACCAATATGCTAAGCCCATTACAAAATATCCAAAGACTAAATACTTAAACTATTAAGCTGTTATCACAGAATATGCACCAACACACTCCCCCTTGACAATAGATTCATAGTGTAACATTGTCTTCAAACATCATGTGTTCTTTTGGTCTTTGGATAGTGTCAGCCACACAGTTTCTGACATCAACGGACTCCCCCTTAGCTGATGCTTCCAATCTCCAAAACTTTCATTCGTTGTAGAAGGATCCTACCATGCATCTTCACACATCTTCACTTCACTCTCAATCTGCACTTTACTTGTATTCTGCACTTCATTTTGATAACTGCATCAATCTGTTTAGAAACACAAGCAAGTATCTCGAAAAACCATTAGTCTTTTTCACATTTAAAGATAAACCAATATTTTATCTTATCATGCAAAAACAACAACTTTTTCAGTTCAAAATGGAAGTCTTTTAAAAAGAAAATATTTTTGTTTTTTTATATAAATAAAACAACTAAACAAAACTCAAAAATATTTACAATACATCTTTTTGTGAGAATCATGTGCAAGAAGATCATATCAACTAAATCAAACTGTTTTCACACTCTTAGATAATTCTTTATATAATTTTCTGTGAAAAGCAATTCAAGACGATTACCAGTTGATCGGAGTGTCGCGCTCCGGTCAAAGATAATACTTATATACCCAAATTACCCTTAACAAATAGCTAGTGGTAGTAAGGGGTCGAACCACGAAGAGTATGTGGTTTGCGAATGGACTTGATTGAATTTGAACGAGTGTCACAATTTATGAAGCTTGCTATCTTGTTTTTGTATATTTTTGTTTGATTGAAAGATGTGAATTAAAATTACTAGAATGATTGAATGGATTAACTACTAATGATTAACAAATTGCAATAAATAAAATTGATTGATTGAACAATAATAAGAAAACAAGGCTCACACCCGGTTTCAACTAATGCAAGACTTAGGGTTACTATGTATTTTAATTAGCTTTACTTGAAATAATTCATTAACGGATCGCAATCACAAAGTTTAGGTGTCAATCATTATCAACGTCATAAACAACGGACCATGATACAATTCGTTACTTTGGACTAGCAAATCCTACCAAAAGACAAGGCATAAATACGTGTATTCATTTCACAAAGTCAACTTTAATCATTCACTCGACAATTTGCAAATTCAATACCAACGTAGGACAATTGTCTAAGATTCAAATGCACTTCAAGTTGTCACAAAACAATTATCAAAACATAATAAACCCTAAATCTTACAAAAGTCTACACCGGGGTGAAACCTCCTAGGAATTAGCCGCGCATGATCGAAAGAACTTGATCACCGGATGTTGAAAGCTTGAATTGGATCATCATGAAGCTTGAAGGTGGATGAATGGATGAATGGTTAGGGTTATGGAAGGTTGGTGATGATGGATTGGAATGAATGGTATGATAATGAATTAGGGTTCTTGATTGGAGAATGATGATGATTTTGGGTGTTGATTCGGGTCTTGAATATGATGGTAGATGGAATGGTAGATGATAGATGATGATAAAAGGCTCCCAGATGATATTCAAAACTCCAAAACAAGTGTAACCCCCGAAAATTGATGACCAAGATGTGTTTTATTCGTTCCCACGCCCCAAGGATCAAAATTTCGCGACAGCAACTTAGGGGAGCCGTCGCCGACGGTGGATGTGTCCGTCGGCGACGGTGTGTGTTTTTCCAATTGCAACCGACAGGCTAACTAGCTGTCTACGGCGAATTTGGGCGATGGAGGATTACACAAGCCGTCGGCGACGGACCATATGGTCGTCGGCGACGGCCCCCGGAACTTCAACTTTCTGTTTTTTCCATTTCTCAAGTCCGGTTGACTCGTTTCGCGTCCCGGTGGCTCGTTTTTCGCTCGGTGGTCCGTTTAGCTCCCAATTAGCTCCTTAAACTTCACAAGACATGCAAAACACAAATCCTTTTACGAGTAGGCTATTCGAGATTAAAAGTTAAATAAAAACATGAACTTAGACATAAACGAACACCGGTTTTCGACCACGTATCACCAGTATGTTTGTCCACTTAAACAAAATGCATGAACATTTCAAGTACCATTACCGTATGATACGTTAAGGTAATATTATTACTGATAAACTAGTGTGTCCCACTTCAGGATGTACCATCGCGATCAAGGTATGCACAAAGGTTCCTCGTAGTAGGTGAGTATACCGAATTCATCCATTTTGTTTTCAACGATAGATAATTGGTGACCAGGTCAGTACTTCCGTACAACAAAGAGACCAAAATATCTAACGAGGGCTAAAACAAATACCATTTCTGGTACGATTTATGCATTTTGCACATTCTGAATGACTCTCTAGGAGAGCTTCTTCATTTTCAGGGTTTTGGCATTTTTAGCTCTTTTAAGATATCCTGGTTGTGCCTAGGTCAGCATGTATCTGGATGCAGTAGAAGGACAACCCTGATATCCCAGATGAAATAACAGTATAAAGACCCAAAACCTCGGATTTTGGCAATCTATTAACGCAAGATTTAAGGTCATTAAACGATACGCCACTGATGTGTTCCCCACTCATACTCAGTTTATTTAGGTTTATATCACATTGGTAAGTTGATTATTTCATGTTTTTTGCCTACTGGTACATCATAGATGGAGCTGCTATCACACTTCAGCTTTTTAATTCATTTTCAGTGTGACAGTCTAACTTGCTGATGCACTATCATTTCTTCCTTTTCACACAGTGATAACTCATTTTTTATTTTCTATTTTTTATGTTTTTGATTTTTCAATGTTTTTGTATTTTTGATTTTTAATTTATAACTTACTCCCCCTAAACACACGCACTATCTAAACTCTTTTTGGATTAGGGAAATTTCTCCCCCTAAATTTTTGTTTTTATGGAGTAAGTTTCAAAAACAGAAATTTAAACACAAACAGACTCCCACTTTAACCTGACAATAAGTTTTTCACCAATAAATCATCAATCAATCACTAAAGTAAATAGTTAGTTACCAATTTTAACCTACTATTCACCTCAAACGTTTTACAGGAACAACTACTGTTGAACACATCAAACAGTCCTTCTTGGTCATCCTGCACATACTCAACAACTTAGACTTGAGAACCCAAACCTTACCGGTTTTGGGTTGACCATGTAAATCCATATAAGATGCTTCTAACCAATATCCATCACACCTTACTGGTGTCTTGGATGTTTTACTTGTTGTTGAACAAGATTTATAATTTCCACTAGGTCTTTGATTACAAAAATTCCAATAAACTCTCAGATTTCCCGACCTTTGAAAATTACCCTTTTCAAACCTTCTTCTCCCATTATCATACCATGAATTTTTGAAAAATTTTGGATGTTATTGAACATTTGAGTTACTAAAACCCCTATGTTCGTTTCTTCTTTGAAAATTTTGATTACCAAAGGTCTGGTATCGATTTTGATATCCAAAATTTCTATTTTGACTTTGAAACTGATTTGATTTACCATTATAATGACTATATTGTGGAGAATTACTTCATGGTCTATCGAATCTTCCAGATGGTGAAATCTTTGATTGAAAACTTGGTTGATTACTTTGATAATGTTGTTGAACATTATTATTCAAACCAACCCTATTCCCATCATTAACTTCATCAACTTTTTGCTTATTTTTCTTCAAAGGACAACAACTCGCCACATGTCCTTTGTTGTGACATTTAAAATAAGATTTTTTTCTTATAAATTCTCTTTTTGTTAAATCTCTTTTTAAATGTTTTGTTCTTTTCCTTTTCAGTATCCTCATCTGATTTATGAGGTGTACTATTAGACTCAACATATTCTTTCAAAAATACTAGACTATTTGGCAAGTCCACGGTTATCGGATCCACTACAGCTGGTGTAGTAGGCACAAAACCAGTTAACTCATTCTCATCAAGTAAAAATGAGTAATCTTGATCCTTAGAAGATGAGGCTTTACTAAACCCCAAACCCTTTTTATCATTACTCTTTTTCAAACTTGCTTGAATTTGAGTCCTAACTAATGATGATTTTCCAAATTTGTCTAACTTTCCTTTAAGTTCAACAATTCGGTCTTGTGGAATGGCCAATTCCCTGTACTTTTCAGAAAATTCATTAGCTTTATCCTTTAGAGTTTCACGAACCAAATCAATGACATGTAACAATTCATTGACTTTGCTTGTTAAACTGTTGATTTCTTGTTCATTTGATTTGAGCTTATTTAAACAATTTGACTCTCGTTTAATAAAAAGAACATTTGGCTCTTTTAACTTTTCTAATTCAGCTAACTGAATTTTGTTTAGCTCCGATAGTCAGTCAACTTTACCTTGTAGTTCAGTGCAATTATGACATGTGTGACTTACAGGTTCTGATGTAACCTTCACCTCTGTTGTAAGTTAATTCACACCATTCAAGCACTTTGAAACTTATGCCTCCTTGTCAACATTCTCCTCATCAGCTTTCTTCTTCTCTTCTACCACAACATCTGCTTCTACATCTGAAGCACGAGCACCTACAGTTTGTCTAGATGAACTCTGATAACGTTTTTCTAAAGCTTCCCACAGCTCTCTAGAAGCCCCATACTTCTTAAAGGAATGTTTAGTTCCCTCAGGCTAGGACATCTTGATCACTGCTAAAGCTTTCTTCTCAGCATCAACCATAAGTTTCTCAGATTCATCCATCTTCTCATAAGAAATCACTTTAACCCTTCCTTCAACAGGACGTGTAGGAGCAACATATCCATCAATCATACAGCTCCACATTCTGGTATCTTCACTTTTCATAAATACCTCAAACTCCTCTTTCCAAACAGCATATTGTTCAATGTTTATCAGCTTTGGCCAATTTTTAACTGTCTCACTAACATTGTCCATTTTGACCATCTTTAAACACGCAGCTTAAAAGTTTAAATGGGTTTTGGTAACCTGTGTCAAAATCCAAATCCAACTTCTCTGCTGGTCCTTGTCGCGTTTTTACCGTAACCGTACAGATAAAACCGTACAAAAAGTGTCTGAAAACTGTGATTACCAAATTATACCGTTAGAATCGTCTCGAAAGTACGAATCCAATGATATATAATGTCAAACACCTATTTCGGGATTTTTCAGAGTTTTTTTCCTAAAAATCCAACGAATCCAACCGGGCAAACGGTTTGCTTAGATGAGCTACGGATCGTTTTCTATTTACAAAAACGTTAAATACTCTATACGTACCCAATTACTCCACCAAAATAAATACTCCACTTTTTTTTAATTCCTCCAACAAATATGCTGGCTAGCCACGTTAATTATGCTGGTGAGTAAATATGTTGGTCCAAGTTAATTATGCTGGCACTGAGTAAATTCGCTGGTCCAAGTTAATTATGCTAGGTCAAGCTAATTATGCTGGCTGATTAAATTCGCTGGTTAATTATGCTGGCTGATCAGTTCACTATTATGACGACTATTAATTTCGCCGATCACCGTAATAATGTCGCTGGGGACTATTAAAACGGTTACCAAAGTCGCCTTTGGATTTTAATTTCGCCGGTCAGTGTATTTATCAGGGTCACTATTTCGCAGGTTTGGACTGTGAAATTATTAAATACTCAAGTAAATTCGAAAACTCAATCTGTTCGAAATTTTGAAGATTTTCCAGATCCTTTTAACAGTTTCTTGCAGAATCAAGAAGCAAAATACCAGAAATTTTTTCAAAAAATATGAAGAACACTAAGACTAGTCTTCGAATCTTCAAATCTTTCCAGCCAAAATTCTACAAGAAATCAAACAAAACTGTCCCGAAAACCTGTAAATCAGCAAAACTAAAAACACAGTAAGATCAAAACAGCCACAAATTCGCAGAAATATATCAAAACTCAAGAAATTTGAAAACCCTAATTTTCAGGTTTAAAATTTTCGAAAATTTTAAACACTTCCACCCGAATTCTGCAGATTACAATTCTGAACCGAGCTTCTTCAAGAGCCTAATGCTCTGATACCAATTGTAGGTCCCCTATTTCGTACGGATTGTCACAGAATTGTCAATCCAATCTAGAGTGCGGAATCCTCTAGATCAGAATAGCATAGAAACGAGTAGAATTCATAATTAATCGGTCTTCTATTAATCGTACGGATCGTCACAGAATTGCCAATCCAATCTAGAGTGCGGAATCCTCTAGCACAGAATTCACAATTAATCGGTCTTCTATTGATTATCCAAATGATCAGTTTTACAATCAATTCAAGACAAGCACAACCTCACATCCACTCTCTGTGATCTTGCTTCAAACCCTGAAATTTGAAATCTCTTTCTCTCTCTACGTTTTCTCTCTCTAGCCTCCAAGAACTCTAAAACCCTAATCACAAAAACATGTTTATATACCACATGTTTGTGAACTGGGCTTCCTACTGGGCTAGGCCATTTTCCAAGCCCATTACAACAAATAACTCACTAACCAATATGCTAAGCCCATTACAAAATATCCAAAGACTAAATACTTAAACTATTAAGCTGTTGTCACAGAATATGCACCAACAGGAAAAGATACCTTATGGTGTAAACCATAATGGGTAACAAGAGCGAAATGGTAATTTTGGTCACAAGTCGACGGAAAAGTAATAGTTTTTTTAAAGACACTCTATGGCGTAAGCCATGATGGGTCGAAGGAATTAAGAAACGAACTTAAGTAATATGATCATACGGTGTAAATCAAAACGGTTTAAATGGTGAGATGCTAAATAAATATCATCTCATATTGATAAAATGGTCATTTAGGCCAAACGGGTTAAACGGTGATGTCATCACCATTTGACATTAATAACTTATGATCAATTATCGAGTTTTGTGTTCACAGGGATATAGCATGAGGTTCGCATTACTATTAATTAGTAATTATTAGTGCAAGGTATTCAAACGGGTCAATGCTATGACCCGAGCCAGGTATGTGTAATGATTCAAACTCTCATTGAGGACTTAAGGTTCGATGAGAGTTAAACGAAGTCACTAATGAACATTGGGTTACCTAAAGTAGGTAAATCTAATAATCTAAATCACAGACATTACGTTCTTAGAAACATAATGATTTTAAATAAGATTATGGTTAAAATGTGCAAAATTGGTCAAAACATGCTATTGAAATTCCTTCGTCGTAAAAGAATGGGCTAAAGTTGACCAAAACGCACCTAAATGATAAACCGGGTAAATGACTCTTAAGGTTAGTTCAAGAATAAGTTTTATGATCGAGTAAATCCTTTTGATAAGTGTAAAAGTGAATGGTATAAGCCTTTTTGGTCTAATGCCTCGTAATGGGTCTTTTTCGTAAATTATGAAACCGAAGAGTACAATTCAGAAAATAAGATTTTATCATATGAAATCCACCATGAAAATAGTTGTGGTGGAAGATAAATGAAAATCCTAGTGTGGGAATGGGAGGTGTGGAAAGAATAAACGAGATTTTAGCTTAGTGCTCAAATCTTAAAACGGGTCGAATAATTTCGTAAATAAATATTAAGCCGAAGGTTTATAAGATGAAAATTTTGTTAATCCAAATGGTGGATTTTGAGTCCAACTGATAGAGGACCAAATTACGATCACGTAGGAAGAAACGTGCGGTTAAACGGATAAACGGTTCGAAAGTTACGGTCGTTTTCGTAAAACGGACCAAAACTGAAAAATCTGCAGCAGCTCTGCAGCGTAACCTACGGTCCAGACCATAACCTACGGTACAGAGCTGTTGTCCAAGTTATTTTTGTGTGCCGTTAGCTACGGTACACCAACCGTAGCCTACGGCGAGCCTTCCAAACTGAATTTTGATTGCTTTTTTTGTTATTTATGGGTTATAAATACAAGTCTAAGCACCATATGACTAACTTATGAGTTGTTATTGGTGTATATGTGATAGCTAGGACCTCACGGATGAAGATCAAGCTCAACGAAGAACCGAACACGGTCAAGTTCAAGCTTCTGCATTATGTATAGTCATTTACGAAATCATTCATCGTTAATAAGACGAAATGTTTTTAATTTTTAAGAAGTATTATGAAACTCGAAGTTTTTTAATGGACTTATATTTGTATAAATACATTTATATGCGGATTTTTTTATTGAATTTTACTTTAGCAAGAAGGGTCTTACATTGTAGTTAAAACCTTAAGTCTACAAGGTGAGTCATTCTTCTTTTTATCACATTATTGTGATACATTTTACTTAAAATGCTTTGCAAAACCCTAAATGTTTTCAGTTATACTTATAGTGATTAAGTATTTGTATTATGAAATTATTGCCAGTATGTGGGGTTTTGTATACATCACTAGTCTATAGTCACCAAGGGTGTGACAGGAACCGTTACTATTGGGTGACAGGACCCAAAGTAATATGACCACTAGTACAGGAGATTTTCCTCAGTCGCATGCTGTGTTGAATAATTGATAGATATAAACATTGTAATTACCCTTGATGTTGTAAAGTCATAACAATGTGCCTTTTTATAAAATAGAATGAACTCACGAGTTTTTTTCGCTGATAAAATGTTTTTAAACGCGTTTCAGGTAACTTACCATGAAAGTAATAGAAGCATGCTATGGAGCACCGAAGGCTTAAATAAAGTGGCTATAACTACCTGAATAAAAGAAGAAATTTATGTTTTATCAATTAGGGTTATCCCTATAAAAACATTTTAATGGAATATGGGTTTTAGCCCATTGGTTTAGTATTAAAAGTTTGGTGTTTTACAAACTCTGAAATTATTTCCTAACTACGATCCTGATGAAACAAACCTAAAACACACAGAACCACTAAAATATAGTAACTATACATCTTCATTCTCACAAACAAATCATGACAACCCAAAAAAGGAAAAATAAAGAGGGAAAGCGATTCTTAGATGAAAATAGACTCGTTGTCACCGAACTAACCTAACCCACAAAAGCCTGAAATAAATCAGACAATGTTTAACACATTCCTACCGAAAACCCTAAAGGCTTAATCGAAAGCTCAAAACCCTAAAGCGTAACAAAAGCATATAGCGGTAAAGTACAGAAAAACAAAAAGAAGCATATCAGATAATGTCAAGGACATGATCAACAGCCGGAATTGAAAGCATAGAGCTGTGTAACAGATCAACGGTGGTGGCAACGTTGTACGACAGGAGTTAGGTGAAGCAGTGGTAATGAGGGTTTAGGCGTTTAAACACAACTGATCGTCAAAATCAATGACCGAAATAGAAAGGAGGGAGCGACAGTGGTTGATGAGGCGGTGAGATAGATGGAAGAAGGTGCACAAATGAGGGTTCCACCTTATATACCTAACAAATCTACAACAAAACAAAAGCAAGTATAACATCCAAATGCATAAAACACCCATAAAGCAAAGAGTAGAACACAACGATGCTAAAAGCACTTAAAATATATATATATATAGGATAAGGATCATGAGTGAACAACATCCTTGTTTGTGAATTGTGTGAACTGATCTAGACCCTTGATTTACATCATCTTGAGATTTTAATTCAATGGCATGATGGTAATTATGGGGTTAATTTTATATGTTTAATTAAATTGAAAAGGGTATTATTGTACATATACATCATAAAAAGGGGTATTAATTTTATAGAATAAATCATAATCCCTTAATATATGCATTCAGTTTCTTTTTCATTATTCATCATTGAATTCTCTATCCCCTTCTCGATACAAACAACAACACCACGGCAACCCAAGGGTTTCACTTTCACCAATCGTCGTTGTTTAACCGATCATAACAACACCTTTAGATCTGAAAAATATGGCCAGCAGAGGCGGCGGCATAGCCACTAACGGCGGAGCAATTCCGCTGGCTTCTCTAAAGATGGTACAGAGTCTCAAGGAGATTGTCAACGGAGTTTCCGATGCTGAGATCTACGTTGCGCTTAAGGAGTGTAATATGGACCCTAATGAAGCTGTTAATCGTCTCCTAACTCAAGGTGAAAAAGATATACTTGTTTTTGCTTCTGGATAGTGTTTGTTTGTTTGACCTAATTTTGGTGGATATTTGTTATATGGCAGGATTTAGGGAAAATAGGTTATAGGTTACAAAACGATTATTGGTTATTTGATGAGGTGTAATTAGTTTTAGGTTATGTGTTATGTATGTGTTGATACTGGATCATGCAGATTTAAGCATTGTGAGTTTTGATTGGTGCTTTACACTAGTGTGTTTTGTAGCTTTGTGTATCTTATATGTCCTTTTAATTTTGAGCATAATGATTCTTTTGTTTCTTTTTTAAAATAGCAGTTCATAGTGACTTGTGCTACAAGTAGTGTTGTTTTATTTGTTAGAACTCTGGGAGAAAATTATAATTTGTGCTACAAATAGCAGTTCATAAAACTTTGTCAATGTTTTGCCAATCTTTTTAATATATTATACTATTAACGAGGTATAATTGGATTAATTTATTCTTTTCCAGGATTTCCATCCTTCAGATGTATATCGTATTGCCGGTGGGGTGGAAGGTGTTGCTGTCGTTACGCCCTCGGGTTCACAGCCGTCGCTTTATTGCCGGAGATTTGCCAGGTAGTTTTCGGATTGACATGTGTACTCTGTTTATGTAAATTGGTTATACACCCGTGTATAAAAGTAGTTAAGCGATATTTCAAAAACTTATGTCTGTTGTTTATGTAAATTGGGTGTACACCTGTGTATACAGTGTTCGTACATTTGGTGTACACATGTGTATGCAAATTGATGTAGGTATACACTGTGTATACACCTGTGTAAATTGGGTGTACACCTGTGTATGCAGTGCTAGTCTTTTTATTTAACTAAGACATTCATTGACCTGTGCAAAACGTATTTGTGTTTTACAGTTGCTAATTTGAGGGAATCAGTGAATCATCCGAAATGTGGTCAATTTGAAGGAATAATACCAGATAAGTTGTGGAAAAGTATGTTGTGAAGATTGATGTGAATAAGTATGCTGTGAAGATTGTGTGCTCCCATGCTAACACGCTCCGCGATGGAAGTAATGGTTGAATCGGTAGCATACAACGTGACGAGTAGGCTTAGTGTTTAAAACATTCCATGCAAACAATAGTAGTAAAGACTATGTTTTTGTTTTTCTGATATGTGGTTATTTGTTTGTTTCGTTGGGTTACTTTTTATGTAAACTTCATGTTTAGTTGGTTGGTATATCTTATAATATGTTTTTTGATTTGTTTTTGGGGCATGTTATGGTTTACGGTGAAGTAGTATGCGTTTACTAATCTAAAAAAAAGATTATAGACAAATGTACATAGGTGTATTAAATTTAAATACACAGGTGTACTTCGAAATCTGGGTTTTTTATCGACGAAGAACTGCTGGATTTAAAAAAAAAAAATCAGGTTTTTTTTAAATGGTGATTATGATATACATCTTGTTTAGATTTAAAAGATATTTTGATTTTGAGTAATCACAAAAAAATAGGAAAGTGTAACTTCCATTAATTAATTAAAATAAATAATTAATAACAACTTAATGTATAATTACCATCCTATCCTTTTCAACAAAAAAGATGATCAACGGCTATGATCAGTTCACACGGTTCACTCTTGGGAGGTTGTTCACTCTAGAACCCTACCCTATATATATATATATATATAGGGAGGGGCTCATGCGAGAACCACTCTTATTGTGAGAACCTTGAGAACCAATGTGAACACAACCTAAAATAGCTAAAAAAAACCTAACCCCCACCCCCCCCCACCCAAAAACCTAAACCCCCCACCCCCCCCCCCCCCCAAGCTAAAAAAAACCTAAAAAAAAACCTAAAAAAACCTAACCCCCACCCCCCCACCCAAAAACCTAAACCCCCCACCCCCCAAGCTAAAAAAAACCTAAAAAAAACCTAAAAAAACCTAACCCCACCCCCCCCCCCCCAAAAAAAAAACCTAAACCCCCCTCCCCCACCCCCCCCCCCCCCCAAGCTAAAATGCTAAAAACTAAACCCCCAAAAAACCTAAAAAAATCTAAAAAAAATCTAAAAAAATCCAAAAAAAATCCAAAATTTTTTTTTTGATTTTTTTAATATTTTTTAGGTTAAAATCGCTACTTTTCGAACCCAAAAAAAAAAAAAGTTTTTTTTTTTAAATTTTTTTTTTTAAAAAAAAAATTTATTTTTTTTTTTGCTTCGAAAAGTAGCGATTTTAACCTAAAAAATATTAAAAAAATCAAAAAAAAAATTTTTGTGTGATTTTTAGCTATTTTTAGGCATTTTTGGTGTGTTCACATTGGTTCTCGTGGTTCTCGCAATAAGAGGTGGTTCTCGCATGATGTTCTCCCTATATATATATATATATATATATATATATATATATATATATATATATATATGGAGAGGATCATGAGAAAACTACATATAAATGAGAAAACTAGAAAACTAACTAAAAAAAACCGAAAAAAATACCAAAATTTTTTTTTCTTTTTACAATTTTTTATAAAAAAATCGCTAGTTTTTATATATAAAAAAAATTCATAAAAAAAATTTGTTTTACTGCACATGTGCATTATATGTGTACTACACATATGCACTATATCCGTAATAGTGCACATGTGCAATACAACAAAGGAATATTTTTTTAACTTTTTTTTTGAAAATTTTTTTCATTCATAAAAACCTGCGATTTTTTTATAAAAATTTAAAAAAAATTGGTATGTTTTTTAGGCTTTTTTAGTTAGTTTTTTGGTTTTCTCATTTAAACTAGTTTTCTCATGATCCATCCCCTATATATATGGGAAGGTTTAAATGAGAACGCTAAATATTATGAGAACAAATGAAAAAAACCGAGCGAACTTGGTCAAAAACAATTCAAAATCAAAATTTTTTTCTACACTTATCATTAATATTCGAATACAATGTTAGAAATTTAATTTACACGTTTAAGTTTACGTGAATTCGTAAATAAAGAAAATTTACACATGTGTATGGTTGCCATTTACACATGTGTAAATCTGTTATATTTGATGTTATAAATTCTTTTTTGATGTTGTATCTTAATTACAATGAGCCTTGTATTAACAAAATTGGTTTTGATTGGTTATTTCATTCGTTCTCACGGTTCTCGCAATATTTAGCGTTCTCAAGATAACTCTCCATTTATTGCGAGAACCGCGAGAACCAATGTGAACACAACCAAAAATACCTAAAAATAGCTAAAAAAAACACACAAATTTTTTTTAATATTTTTTATAAAAAAATCGCTACTTTTGGTAGCCAAATTTTTTTTTTTTAATTTTTTTTATATTTTTTTTTGTGCTACTAAAAGGCTCGATTTTAATGTCAAAAGTATTAAAAAAAAATTTGTGTGTTTTTTTTTAGGTTTTTTTGGGGGTTTAGTTTTTAGCATTTTAGCTTGGGGGGGTGGTTAGGTTTTTTTAGCTATTTTTTGTTGTGTTCACATTGGTTCTCGCGGTTCCCGCAATAAAGGTGGTTCTCGCATGAACCTATATATATATATATATATATATATATATATATATGTTCTCGCGGTTCCCGCAATAAAGGTGGTTCTCGCATGAACCTATATATATATATATATATATAGGGTGAGGTTCCTGTAAAAAGGACTAAGGCACATAACACTCAACAATTAAGACAAAGGACGACTAGTGCATGTACGCCCTTATCTTTCGGCTATCAATTCCACCACATGATGCATGATTAACCACCCCCTCTTTTAACGTTATTTTCACGAAATTAGTAAAATAACATGAAAATTAGTGCATTTTCACTTTTGCCTCCCGAGCGCCTATATATATATATATATATATACTCTTTAGTCTTTACCTATATATATATTATATGCGCATACCGCAAACGGGGCGTAGAATTTGAAAAGAGGCATCGAATTTATTTAGCTTTACGCCCTAAAATGGCCGAGCCGAATAACGCTACTATCTTTTAAACCATGAATGAATGTATGTTTTATTGGTCAAGTATGGGATTTGCGTGATATGCACTATCACTCGAACCTCTATTCCCAAAAGGATATGTTTTTTTTATGGGCCTGATCTCACAATTTACATTTCAACCACTTTACAGTTGTGAGCCCAAATTAATTATATTATAATAAATATTATAGCTCATTTGTACATAAATCAGATTTCTTTTTTTCTTGCTGACGTAATCAACTTCCACCAATTAATTTCATATCATGTGCAAAATGTATATTTGCTTTAGAAATAATCGCCTACCAAAGCCAAGTATGAATTTGTACCACCTACGGTTTAATTTTGATTTGTTACACACATTAAAATTAAATGGACAATTGTACCCTCATAGTTGGACGAAATTGGCCAAAAAAGTCAAATAGTTAACATTCATAGACTTGAGGCCACGATTTAAGAAAAGAAAACGCGAAATGGTTAAAATGAGTAAATCTCAGCAAGTGAAACAGAGATTAGGTTGATAAAATATTAAATAGTTGATAGTAAAAATTCATGAAATATAAAACAATGTTTTGAGATAACTAAAGTCACCTATCTCACATAAGTTGATATATTTAACATATTTTGTTTTATTACTATAAAAATCATGAAATAAGAGAAGCAAGATAAAAGGATTTTGGACTTACATGCCTGTTAAGTATGATACAACCAGGGCCAGCCCGGAGGGTGGGTGACCGCCCAAAGCCCAAACGCTCCCAAACCCCGAAAGGTTATTTTTAAAATATATATGTTAAAACTTAAAAGTATATATAAGGGTCTGTTTGGTATGGGGTAATGGAATGGACGAAGGAATGGAATGGATGAGGTAATGGAATGGATGAGGGAATGCAATGGATCATTACCATTCCATGTCTTGTTTGGTTACCATGTGTGAATGAAATGAGTTATTATTGTGTATTGTTCGGTAGGCAAGAAAAACGGAGTAATAAAATCAACGGTGAGTGGTGGTGGTGGTGGTGGTGGTGGTGATCGGTGGTAATGATTGTGGGTGGTTATAGGTGGCGGTGGTGGGTGTCGGCGGCGGCGATGGGTGGTGGTGGTGGCGGCGAGTAGCGGTGCGGCGGGGACGACGACGAGTGGTGGTGGTGGCAAGGTGTTCGCTAGTGGTGGGTGGCAGAAGAGGTGGCGGTTGGTGGCGGCGGCGGCGGTTGGTGGCGGCGGTTGGTGGTGGCGGCGGTGGTGGCGTTGACGACGGTGGTGGGCGCCGCTGGCGGCGAGTGTCCTTAGCGGTTGGTCGTAGCTGTGGGTGATAACGGTGGCGAGTGGGTGGCGGCGGCGGCGGTGGCTGTCAGGGTGAGGTGGTGGCGAGTGGCGGCGATGGCGTCGGTGGTGGTGGTGGTGGTGGGTTGTGGCGAAGGCGGTGGGTTGTGGTGTTGTTGATGAATGGTGCAAGAGGGGATGGAATGGAAAAAAAACATGGGGGGTGGAAGGAATGATTTTGAGGGAATGGAATGCATTTTAGAATGGGTGATTCCATTCCATTGACCAACCAAACACCCTTTTCTTCATTCCCTCGTAATCATCCATTCCATTCCACCTCTAATTCCTGCATACCAAATACTACCTAAATGTTTTGTTCTAACTCTATTAACTAGGAAGGTGTCTCTTTTGATGTCTTCCAATCAGGGGCGGAACCAGAGTGGGGGTCAAGAGGGTCCGTTGACCCCCCGGACATAGAAATTTGTAAGATTTTTATTTGTACAATATGAGATTTTTCTAGGAAAAAAAAACATGTTTTAGACTCTCTAATTGTAGCCGGTAGAAAAAAGAGTCTTATGATGACCCCCTGACAAAGAAGTTCTGATTCCGACACTACTTCCAATATGTATGAAAAGAGTTTATATAGATCAACCTCAAGTTCGATTCTATGAGAATGTTTTTATGGGCTTCTTAAATACCTTTGTTTCCTTTAGTTTTTTCCTAACTTGATTTGTGTTCTTATTGTTTTGTTTTTTCGTCTTTTTTCCTATTTCATTTTAAGTTTTCCTTTTTCTATTTAGAGTGAATTACAAGTTTTGTCCTTTACCTATATATTAAATTTTAGGTGGTGTCCTTTATCTTTAAAATTGACGAATTTTGTACTTAATGTTTTAAAATAATTACACATTATGTCCTTTAGCACTAACCCGGTTTATTTTTTCAGTTAAATTAGATCACACAAGGGTAGTTTAGTCTTTTTACCCATTAATGTAAAAGTATTAAAATAAATAAAACATGAATATATTAATATAATATAGGGGAAAGTTATTATAAAAATAAACTTAACGTACAAAACATACGAATTGCATGAAAAGGAAAAAGTAGGCGGTGGCATTTTTGTAATTATCAGTAACTATCAAAGTTACTCTACAAATGTACCTGTAGAGTAATTTTGATCTTTTGTAGAGTAATTTTGTAAAATGGTCTTGTAGAGTAATTTTGTTCTTGTATGGTAATTATCAAAATTACACTAACCCACCTCCCCCCCCCCCCCCCCCCCCAAACTAAAAGCTAAAGCCTAAACCATAAAGCTAAACCCCATAACTAAATGCTAACAAAATTACTCTACAAGATCAAAATTACTCTACATGATCATTTTACAAAATTACTCTACAAAAGATCAAAATTACTCTAAAGTTTTTTGGGGGTTAGTTGAAATTTTGATAATTACCCTACAAGACCAAAATTACTCTACAAAAGATCAAAATTACTTTACAGTTTTTTGATAAACTTGCTGGGTAATTTTGATTCACTTGTAAAAGTAATTTTGATGCAGAGTAATTTTACAAAATTACTCTACAAAAGATCAAAATTACTCTACAATAGGAATTTTGATAGTTACTCATAATTACAAAAATGACACCGTGCTTTTTAATCTTTTCATTCAGTTTGTATGTTTAGTACGTTAAGTTTATTTGTATTTGATCTTTATCCATATAATATATGTATATGTATATACATATAAAACCCCCTCTATCCCTTTCTCTGTACCTTTCCCCACCACCACCACTAACAACCGTCACATTCAACCATGAACAACCACCATCGTCAATAACCATCAGTGTAACCCCATCACCGTTTGATATACAAGGCATTTGATTATGTTTACATTTCTAGAAAACCAAAACCATTTAACAAAATTCGCTATAAGAATTTAATGAACTGCACTCAATTTTAAAGTTTTTCCATTAATTTTAACCAGACCTTTACTTTTGATGGGGTATGGTATTAGATCCGACCCGAGCGGTCGGATATTCCCGTTACTTATTGCTTTTATTATAATATTTATTACTATTGCGTACTAACCCGCGAAGCCTAGCGCGTTGTAGTTTACACTACACTAGGTTGTGGGCTTGTAGAGATAACCCCTAACTGGGCCTGACCCATTGAGTTTAGGGGAGGCCCATATCTCCTCTATATATAAAGAGGTGTTCACCTCATTATTAGGGCAGAAGATATGGGAGCCGCCACACTTTTGTTACGGAAAACAGGGGATTCTTTCCCATACCGGTCATCTCTACAGCTCCACTTTCTTCTCCTCTCCATTGCAGATCTAGGTTCAAGAGGAAGAACAAGGTGTGATGTAAGGACCTGCAAAAATATCCAAAAACGACCCGTAAGTGAAAACCCGGACCCCTGAAACCCTAACGTGCATGAAAAACCAAGAAATTAAGAAAATTGGGTTTCACGCGGGCCGCGTAAGACATAAGGGTTGTCTACGCGGGCCGCGTAAGACATAAGGGTTGTCTACGCGGGCCGCGACAACTCATAAAATCTACGGATCAGCTAACAGGCCACGTGTCGCACACGTGGCAGACCTAGGTGTGACACGCTAGCCCTAGTTCTAGACTAGGTGGCCTTCGCGGGCCGCGTAAGTTCTTATAAGGGTTTACGCGGGCCGCGTAAAACCCATTTTTCAGCTATAAATGAGTTAGACATGGGCAGTTCATCTGTGTTCGAGAATTCAATCAAAAACGAAAGTATACTGCTCAAAATCGTAATTTCCATTAGAGAGACGCCGCTACGATACAGGGTATTAACTCGATCGCTGCTACTATTCAATGCCCGATCGATTGAAACCAATCCGATGGATGTTTAAGTGCTGCCCGAATTAGGGCTATACTTTGTCATTCGTCGTGAGGGTTTTAATCTCGTGAGTTATCGTAAATGTTGTATTAAGTTACTAACCTAGTTCGTGTGCATTGTCATTTAATTTAGGTTACAAGGCTAAATCAGTAGGCTAAACTCTGCCTGTTTAAATATGCAAAGTGAGTCATTCTCTTTTTATCAATAATATTTTACAATACTCCAATCATTTTCAAAAGTTATAATTACAGGGATTAAGTCATGGTTATCTTGAATCACTGGCTAGTGGGGTATTGTGCGCATTACTAATTTCTCACGGTTAGGTTCATCAACCTAACAGTGATAATCATCACTAAATGGGTGAAAGGACCCAATAATGGTATGACCATCGTAACAAGGCTGTGACACGGCGCCAGATAAAAATAAGATAGTAGCCATTGTAATCGCTCTTATGCTGTAATTTATAACTATGTGTCGTTTTAGTAACTTGAGTGACTCGCCATTATTTCCCCGCTGATAAAATATTTTTAAAACATGTTTCAGGTGACCTACTGTGAATCAAGGAAAAGTGCTACGTAGCACTAATAAAGCTTGAAGTGGTGGCTCAGTTAAATAAATAAACATGTTTTGTAAAATAGGGAATTTCCTCATGAAATTCCTCTATTGTAAATTACGGGGTTTGTCTCAAATTATGAAATAAAATAATTGGGCATTTCCAAGTTTTAAACGATCCTGTTAAACTTCCGCTGTCAACTCAAATAATAAATACCACGGGTTTCTGTCCCGGTGACAGAAAAATGTGGTACCAGAGCCACTGATTTAAGCCAATTAAGTATTTAGAAATACTTAATTTTTCTGATTGCCATTCTGTGATTCTGTGAAAATTTAATTTGCAAAATTTTAACTTAGAATTTGGTGTGTTTCTTCATGTATGCTCACAGCATGAATGAACTATTAGAAGCACTTCAAAACTTTTCTATCCATAGCTCAGATATGGATACCACCGGTACCTTTACCGGCTACCAGGCTGACACTGAAGAGCCAATGGTATTCCAAGCTCAACCTCAGGAAAAACCAAAACCAAAAAAGAGAAGAAGACTTGTAGGCTGGAGGCGTGTGCGTAGGAAGAGGCCAGCAACACAAAAAAGTTATAAAGACTGAGGATCCCAAAGATAAAGGCAAAGGAATAGAGATCGGATAAAGTTCAAGGCAAGCCCAAGAGATGCCACCTTGGGAGGAGCTGGACCGCCAACTGGCAAATAGCGACCTCATCGGACCTGTCGATGAGACTCTCTTCAATTACCCAGCTGAAGCCCAACTTCCAGTCAATCTGGAACTTGCTATTCCATATCCTCTTGTTAACTCCCGACCTCTAGGAGAGCTAGAAGAATGGTGGACCACTGACTGGCAGTTCCAGAATCTCCTTAATAACCCTAATACCTTTTTCCCCCAATTTGACCCTGAGCCTCCACTACACCCACCTACGAGTTCAGAAAACTTGGCTGAACTCCGCCACTATGGCGAGGAGCTAGTGGACGCAGGAAATAGGATCCGGGAAGTAGGGGAAAGGATATCCTGGAAATACGACAAAAGGGAACGTCGTTTCTGAAATGCCAGTTGACGGGATCGTATGTGGTTGTGGGAATGTGCGTTTAATAATAATATAATAATAAAAATATAATTATGTAAAATAACTAAAAATAAAACTTGTGTAATATAACTAGTGTGTACGGACGCATATAAAAATATATAAAATATGAAAATCGAAAAATCGACAATATTGGCTATGCGTATTGATGTAATTATGTGCGATTGTTTTATTATGTTTGGGTATTATTTATTTTGTGCTAATCACTTATATAAATTAATTACCAGATGAAACACGCTGGTAATGAACCAGTTAACGAAGTTAATCAATCTGAGCAAAACAATGGAGACCAATTTCTGAATAGACAAGATATAGAGAATATTGTTGCTCAAGGAATAGCCAATGCTATTCCAGCAATCCTTGCTGCTGCCCGAAATCCAGTTGAACCTCAACCAATTATTCCCAGCAAACGTACTCACGGCGAAAATTTCAGTAATAGTGTAAATGGAGGCGGCAACACTAATAATAACGATAATGATGGGATGCAAGCCCCATTCCTTAAGAAAATGAAAGCTAAACCCTAAATACTAATGCCAAACCCTAAAACTAAACCCTAAAGCTAAACCCTTAAGCTAAAATCTAAAGCTAAACCCTAAAAGTTAAACTCTAAACCCTAAAAGCTAATGCCAAACCCTAAAACTAAACCCTAAAGCTAAACCCTAAATACTAATGCCAAACCCTAAAACTAAACCCTAAAGCTAAACCCTTAAGCTAAAATCTAAAGCTAAACCCTACAAGTTAAACTCTAAACCCTAAAAGCTAAACCCTATATATATTTGAATAGGATTCGACGAGCCGATTCTAACGCCGCTGGAATGAGGTTAATTGGAGTTCGTTTGACCCGGTTTCCTACACTTTGTAGGTTAAGATTGTTTTGTATTTGATCCTACCCTTATATATATATATATATATATATATATATATAGGGTAAGGTTCATGCGAGAACCACCTTTATTGCGAGAACCGTGAGAACCAATGTGAACACAACCTAAAATAGCTAAAAAACCCTAAAAAAACCTAACCCCCACCCTCCCCCCCCCCCCCCCCCACAAAGCTAAATGCTAAAAACTAAAACCCCAAAAAAACCTAAAAAAAAACAACCCCCCCCCCCCAAAAAAAAACCTAAACCCCCCTCCCCCCCCCCCCCCCCAAGCTAAAATGCTAAAAACTAAACCCCCAAAAAACCTAAAAAAATCTAAAAAAAATCTAAAAAAAAAAAATCTAAATTTTTTTTTAATATTTTTTATGTTAAAATCGCTACTTTTAGTAGCCAAAAAAAGAAAATTTAAAAAAAAAAAAAAAAATTTTTTTTGGCTACTAAAAGTAGCGATTTTAACATAAAAAAATATTTAAAAAAAATTTGTGTGTTTTTTAGCTATTTTTAGGCATTTTTTGTTGTGTTCACATTGGTTCTCGCGGTTCTCACAATAAGGGGTGGTTCCTAACGGATCTTTGTCCTATATATATATATATACTAGTAGGGAACCCGCGCGATGCGAAGACAACAATTTAACACGCGATGCTTGTTTTGCTATTAGTTTATCAATACTCTCGTGATATATAGTATAACATGTTTGTTGTTTTTCTTATCCGTAACATCGGCGTGGAGAATTAGTTGTTTTGACCCGAACCCATTACCATGCCCACCTATTTTGCTACTTAGGGCCAATACACATAACCACTTTCACATGAATGATAAACAAGCCACAACAAGATATTTTTCAATTAATTTTGTTACTTTTTTTTTGGCAAACTGATAAAATAAAAATAAGTTTTTATCAATGGTTTACAGTACGGCTGTCTTTTCATAAAAACAAGTATGTTTTTATGAAAGTCGAAGTGGATCAATTAAAGTACAACAAATGAGCACTAACTAAAGTACAACAAATGAGCACTAACGCATGGCAAAACAAAAAAAAAACTTTTTTCCATTCCTTGACTCAATTAGATAATAATGTCACCTAGGTTATTTGTATGTTAACAATGGTCTTGTTACAATGAAGAAGGTGTCCTATGCTATTATTTTCGAACGGCCAGTTGTCCTTTGGCATTAAGTGTATGAATCATGAATGTTATTGCAAGTGCCTAACTCAGAACCCTTCAGAAGCTCTTGAGCTTTTTGAACCTCTTAATGTGTTACAATAGTTTTATAAGATACATTAAAATATACTTTCGTACATACAATGGCACCAAAGTGTGAAAGTAATAAGATTTCGTGCAAGGCTCCAAACACAAAAGACAGTTGTTCTCAATTTCTCATGGTGTTCTGTTTTCGATACAGAGAATACACGCAATCATATATACATGTAGCATTCTTCTTTTTCCATGCTAGTCAGTATTTTATGGTTAAGTTTACATAGTTTAAGTAATTGCAAAACAACTAACTTATGCTTCCTAGCATACAATGTATTTGATTAGTGTCTGGTGAGGTTACCGGTAACATCCTCGGCCACAATGGTGGCTGCTAATAAAGTACGCAACCTCTAGTTGTATGACATGAGTGGTTAGCCTTTGGCCAAACAATGCTCACCATTGGATCAGGGGCATCTTCCTGTTTGCACTTGTAACCCAGCTTTAGCCCAATCAGGTTCCATTGACTTGTAGCCTGGAACATGTGCTTTTTTCTTTGAGCTTTAGGTGGTCTGCACATTCAGTACAAACATTTTAATAACTTCTGATAGCTAACCCTGGCTTAAAAATGAGAACAGATTAAAAATAAGCAATTTGAGGAGCTGAATCTAAATCCAAGAAAAACTCATATCCCATCTTCAGCAATAGGCCTGTTTACATTTAGAAAAACCCGTGACTGGTTTATTAAAAATGGTAATCTCTAGTTACTAAAAATGATAACTTGATCTGATTATTAAAAATGATAACTTGACTTATTTATTAAAGATGGTGAAATGGGTCAACCGGTTAAAAAAATTTACTAAAAACATTGGTTCAATGGATCAAAAACGGAAATAACATTAAAATATCAAAAATTCGATAAAAAGTAGTTGTGGGTCGATCCCACACCAAAACACCTTAGTTACCCGATTACCCTCCCGATTGCAGATTGACCCAGAGGCATTTTGCCACCTCTATGACTTGCAACTATGGACACAATAGGTAAGTCCATGTTAGGAATAGGAAGTTATCCAGCAGAAGCACCACAATAGCAATGGTAAGTCCGACAGCCGGCCATGGTAAGTTATTCAGCATCGAACTCGATCAAGTTGTCTAACTTGGAAATTCGAACTTAATGCCCATTTATGCGCTACTTCTGGAACATTAAAAAATCAACTATTATAAACTATAAACTTGTATCATTAAGTTAAAAAAAAGTAAAAAGAATTACATGAACCACCACAAGGAACTAATTTGTTCCAGATCTGGAAAAAAAAAATACAAAGCATATGTTGTCTTTTACCTTTCCTGAAAATGGCACCATCTGGAGTATGAGTACATTTGGTGACCGTGTCATTAACCTGCCAAGTTTTGGTGATACCACTCCTGTTGTCCTTGATCTGGACTTATGACGCACCATTGCCACCAGAATCGATTGTTTCATGGTTCGCTGGAGCTCACCTAACTGCGGGATTTACAAGTGGAGAGTAGAATTAAAGAAAAACAGAATGTAGATGAAGTATTTGAACCACAGAACCCCTAATATCTAAGCATTAGAATAATCTGAGAATGTAGATGGCGACTGTTAACAAGAATGCAAGATCAACAAACATGAGAATGATGTAAAAAGCTAGGAACTTGATGCTAAGCTAAAGAATATCAAGTTATGTTAGGCCCTAAAGTGTGAGACTGACGCATCAAATTAACACAACGAGCTATGGTTACGAGCTGGGCCATACCGGGTTAGTTTATATTAGGTTGTGGACCTTTATAGGTCACTTGGGCTAAGCTTTAGGCCATGTGGGCCAAGCAGGCCCAAGGGAAGCCCATGTAGGGAAGTGGGCTTGGTTGAGTATATAAACAAGTTTCTAACTTGTTTTAGGGTTGGAACCTCCATGTTACAGAAATTCTAGAGAAACAGAGAGTGGGAGGCGATTTGGTTGTGAGCACTTGTACTAGACGATTTTGCTTTGATAGTAATAGAATCGTGTGCAAGTGTTGAAAGTGATTCAGTGTGTTTTTCGTATTCGGTTCGTATTTTCATATTTTTTCGGTTTATTCTTGAATCACATCAAGTTTGGATTCCGCACAAACTTGGTGTTGTTTGATATCATTGAAAGATCCGTTTTACGGGACTTACAAGTGGTATCAGAGCCAAACTATCAGCAGAAATCACAGGTGGAGCAGTAGTAACAGCAGTAACAACTTCAGCTTCAGGTGGAAGCTCTTCATCTTCACCAGAATCACACATAATTTCAATGCCTTCATCGTCAGAGTCAATTGTCAAAAACTCAGTCTCAGGCTCATCTTCAACACCTCTCTGAATATCATGTTCTTCAGCAACAATAGCATTTGCAGGCCCAACATTTTCTTGAACAGGTTGTGCTATCACAGGATCAGCAACAACATCTTCAGTCTCTGAGAATTGACCAAACTTCTCCAACGGAATTAATCCTTCAAACTTCTTTTCAGTACCCTTCTTTGGAGTGAGAGCACCAAAACAAGCAGGACCCATAGGCTTCAACTCCAATGTATTTCCAGATTTCTCCAACTCTGGATAACGCGCATTAAAAATCATTTGTAAAAACCTTGGATACATGAGAAATTTGTCTTTCCTGACTCCTAGCACATTCCTTTTCATAGCTTCCAAAATATACTTCGAATAGTTGAACGGTTCATTAGTTATCACACAGACTAGAGCAGCAGCCTGTGTACTGTTCAGCTGATCTGTGCCTCCTCTGTTCTCGGATATACACAAGAGAAACATGTGCAGCAGAAGTCGCCAATAAGGATGCACAAATTTCTTAACCAGAGGTGGATATCTTCCTTCATAACTCAGTCTAGGCAATATTGCTTCAACTGTGCCAGCTGGAAGCTCGATCGAATCTGTTTCTTGATCATTGAACTGCAATACTTCTAGAATCATCTGCTCTGACACAGTAACAGTCTTCTTTTGAACTTCAGAGACAATAACCCCCTTTCCCTCAACAACTTCAATTTTTGCATTCTTCCAGAATTCTTGAACAAGACTTCATAGATAACTGGATTGTCTCGTAATGCGTGAACGATGCGGCAGTTGTTGAGACCTTTCATCAATGAGGTATACAATCTTCTGTGCTTCTCTGGAGGAGGTGCTAAGTATCCAGCCTGATTGTGTGTTGCAATGAACTTTAAATCCATAGTCTGCACAAAACAGAAGTGCATTACAAACATGTACAGTAATATTTTCACAATCAACACTTTTGACTACATCAACTCAGAATTTTCTAATCTTGACTCGAGACCGGTTACTGTTGACTCGAAACCATGAGTCGAGACCATGAGTTCTTGAGTCGCAATCAGGAATCACAAAGTCGAGACCATGAGTCAAGATTCTGATCCGTTTGAAGACCAAAATATATAAAGTTAGGGTTCTTGGGCATCTTCAAAACATCATCCGATCATCATCAAATCTGCAAATTATCTGCAAAACTTCAAGCAAAACATCATCATACCTTAATAAACAATGAATCGAGACCGGAAACACCAAGTATGATGACTAGAAACCGGAGATTTACGTCGGAATCAAATCGGAAATACAAAGAACAAAGATTTTCGCCGGAACTTTGAGAGAGAATTGCTGAAGGTCTCGAGTGAGAAATGAGGTCTCGACTCGAGACCCTTAACTTATACCTTAACCCGATTAAATGGGCCTGGGCCGGAACAACTGTTTGGGCTTATAAAGACGGATTATCTTTGAAAAGATTTTTATAGTAAATCAAATTTAATCAAATCCATTAAGCAGTTAACACTTATAACCCATTCAACTTTCTGAGCATGATTTGCAAAAACCTAAAAAACAAAAATAAATAATAATAAAAATTATTATTTACAAAAATAAATTAGGAAAATAACGGAGATTATTCAGGGATCAAATCACAGGGATTCGGGCTTGACTTCACTTATCAACACTGATCTACTATCGAATGATCTAGACGATTGCCAGTATATTTGTCCACCTAAACTCATCTCCCCAGACCTGTTCCATATAACTGCCTGTAACGTATTTTATCATGTTTTGATTTCTTAACAATGAACACCCAAATAAATACTAATCAAATCCTGGAAATATAAACAGCACACTCTATCATGCAAGTATCTTCCCTACCACATATTTCACAAGTCCAATCCAGATTTCTGAAATCTTAACTGGGAATAGGTTGAGAAGAGAACAGAATAGATCTTTTGCAGAGATGGTATAATATACAGATCAAATGAGTTTTTCTCAGTTTGATATAGGTTTCTTGGGTTTCTTTTGGGCACTTGAGGGCCTCTTTCGGGTGTATTAGATCTATAGCGCGACAACGTACAGCTAGGTCAGCATGTATCTGGATGCAGCAGAAGCTGTCGTTGCCTAGCACCTCCAGGTCAGCATATATCTGGATGCAGCAGAGGAGGTACACGACTTTTTCAGAGAAGATTTCAGAATCAGATCAAAATTGTGTGTATCGGGACAACATACAGACATTCAAATAGAAATGAGCTAATTCCAAGTGACTTTCTTTCCTGGGTTCATGTACAATTTTAGTTCTGAACAGAAGGACAGCCAAGATATCCCCGGATGATTCAACAATATAAAGACCTGAAACCTCATATGTTGGCTATCTATCAACGCAAGATTTAAGACCATAAAATCATACGCCATTGGTATGTTACTCACATGGTACATAGTTCGTTATGTTTATATCACTTAGTATCTTTTATCATGTTGAGCGTCAAGCCTATCGACATATCGCAGTAGATCCTAGTCTTTTCAGCTATGGCACCTTACATGTGTTAGTCAAACCCTTTAACACGAACATTTATTTCACTTCCCATATCATGCAATTTTTCTTTTTGGCTTTTTCATTTTTCAAATGTTTTTGTATTTTTCTCATTTTCTCCCCCTAAAACAATGCATATATACAGCAAACTCTTTTTGTGTTTTTCTTTTTCTGAGTTTTCTCCCCCTTAAACTCTATATCTATCTATATGTTCCTCTCCCCCCTAAATTTGTGCATAAATCTTGTATTTTTGCGCAAATTTACCATTTACTAGAGAAAGGACACATTATGTACAAACCCTTTATGTTACTAACAAACATCCATCAGTTGAAGCACCTTCATGGTACTTCTTCAATCATACGAAATCCGAGTATAAGTACTTGGATGTATCTGGGGTTCATATGGTACTCTCCCTGTTGCATAAGAAATGTTTGCTTATGAGTTTGTGAGCATGTGCAGAACTTGATTTCAATCAAGAATAGGGGTTGATGAAGACTGAGATGCTGTTAGTTGCTGAAAAAGCCTGAAGCAGCACAACAACAAGATGTACCTGAGTAAGAAGAACTGGATATGAAACGCCGGGTGACAGTGAAAGTACAATTGAAGAAGTACCATGAACCTGCTTGAAAGAAAAAGACTGAAGAAGAAAAGAGTTGTTGAGAATCCTCCTCTCACATTCTTTTTAACAAGATTTTCAAGCAAAGCTGATCGAGATCCTGATATGAAGCTAACCACAAGAGCTGAAGAAAGAGACCCAGTGCTAAGAGTTCAGAAGTCAAGAACTTCCACAACATCTGCAGCATAGAAACAACCATAGACTTCGTTGAAGACGTTGCTGAATTCATGCTATGAAGACAATTTGATGGCATCAGTCTAGGGGGAGATTGTTAGGCCCTAAAGTGTGAGACTGACGCATCAAATTAACACAACGAGCTATGGTTACGAGCTGGGCCATACCGGGTTAGTTTATATTAGGTTGTGGACCTTTATAGGTCACTTGGGCTAAGCTTTAGGCCATGTGGGCCAAGCAGGCCCAAGGGAAGCCCATGTAGGGAAGTGGGCTTGGTTGAGTATATAAACAAGTTTCTAACTTGTTTTAGGGTTGGAACCTCCATGTTACAGAAATTCTAGAGAAACAGAGAGTGGGAGGCGATTTGGTTGTGAGCACTTGTACTAGACGATTTTGCTTTGATAGTAATAGAATCGTGTGCAAGTGTTGAAAGTGATTCAGTGTGTTTTTCGTATTCGGTTCGTATTTTCATATTTTTTCGGTTTATTCTTGAATCACATCAAGTTTGGATTCCGCACAAACTTGGTGTTGTTTAATATCATTGAAAGATCCGTTTTACGGGACTTACAAGTTACCTTTATAGGCCCGTATTCTATAGCATATGGCATCGGAAAACATTACTATTGCCGCAATCAGCCTCATTGACCTTAGTCTATCAAGAAAGCCCAACACACAAGTCAATATAATCACTCAACAGTGAGTAGGTGCTGGAGAAATGAGAACGGTTCATAAAGAAAATACTGAGACTTACCTAATTCGTCAGCGTTGCTGCCCTTGCAGAACCCTAATCCGACCGGAATCAAACCTACAGCTCCAATCACCACCATTTATTCACCTTCAACCCATCGATTCCGTCATCTCAGTTTCGAACCACCATTCCCCCACTACCGTCTCATGAGCCCTAACCATTAACCCCAGAACTGAAACCACCTGCTGTCTCTATTTATTAGCTTTATCTCCCTACTTCTAACCTCCAACTCTTTCAATTCAGGGGAAATAAAGAGACAAATGTTTAAAGGGTAATGTTATGGGTTTTGATTAGAAGATCTTTGGAATTCCTATCTAAACTGTATCTATTAATTCATTTAGCAATTTAGGGGCTGTTTGGCTAAGCTTATTTTTTTTACTTATTTACTTATTTGCTTATTTGAAAAGCAAATAAGTTATAATGGAATGACTTATTTACTTATTCCTCTCACATAATAAGCTAACCCAAACACCTTTTAACTTTTCAAAAAGTAAATAAGTAAATAAGTCACTAAAATAAGCTTAGCCAAACAGCCCCTTAATATTTGTGTAGAAAGACCATTTTGCCCTTTTACTTACTTCATTAAGTTATTGTACCATATGCATAAAATATTGTAATTACTTAAATTTGGTTGGTATACTTGGGAAATGCTTTATAATATAGTATAGATATGTATGTATTTGGAAAGAAAATATGTTTATATATAGGGCTATTGGATTATAACACCTCAAACTATGAAGAATTGGCCGCTGCCACCCCCAACTAACACTTTGATCTGTGACACCCCAAACTTTTAATTTTGTTTTTCATTTCACCACTCAGTTAAAAAATGACTAACTGAGTTAGTCTTCCATCCTAGCTGGCATCATTAATCCTACATGGCACCCATGACGTGGCAAACACATGTTATAAGAAGCAAAATCCTTCAAATGAAGTTCATTGTTCTGTTGTTGTTTTGTGCGTTTTAGAGGGAACGATCAGAGGAAGGGTTACGTGACCTAGCTTCTCAAAATCAACAATCCATCAAGTGTAAACTCCGGTCAGTTCAAGGTATGATTTCACATGAACTAGTAGATTATGCAATGGGGAAATCGATTGATGTTATGCTTTGGTATGGTGGTTACATTGAGTTAGGTTTTGGTCTACCACAGTACGTTGGGGGTGAATCTAGGTTAACTAAAGTTGATGTAGACCACATTTCATACTTTGAGCTAGCAGATTATGCATTGGCAACGAACTGCTATAAACCAAGGGACTTTCATATGTATGTGTTGGATGCGGATGATGGTGAACTTAGGCATTTTCGTGATGATAGAGATGTGTTGGAGTTGGCTAAGAAGGTTGTTAATTGGAGTGAACCATTAATGGAAGTACTTGTTCAAGAACGTCAATTGAGTGCACCTGAAGCCCACTCCAGTTCTAGGCCCAGTAAACCTGTTACCCAGCCCAGTAAACCTGAAGCCCAATCCAGTAAATGAAAAGCCCAATCTTTTAGTTTTGGTGGGTCAACTGATAGGGTTTCCCCTGGATGCAGCTCTAAGACAATAGGTAAGCAACCAGACGAGGAGAGTGAAGATAGTGAGTTCAGTGTGGAACTAGTTGGGTCAAAAGAGTCAAATTCTGATGATGAAGGATCCTAATAAAAACAGAAAGAGGGACCCTCATGAGGATCCCAAGAAACCAGGCAAACTGACTAAGCATGGGGTCGTAATAACATGTGGGATTTGTGGAGCAAGAGGTCACAACAAGAGAAAATGCACCGTTAAAGATGAACTTAATAGATTCAGTTGGTTTATTGTTTATATTAATGTTTCCTAAATTTGTTTACTATTAACAAATTCTCAAAATGCGGCAGAAATTGGAAGGAAAAAACCAAGTAAAAGGGGAAGGCCAACTAAAAGAGGGAGGCCAACTGGGAAAGGGAACGGAGAAGGCTGTAGTTAGTTAATCTGTTTTGAATATGAATTATGAATGGTTAATCTTATGTAAACTTATGATTGCTGAATCTTATGTTGGTTGTGTAATGACTATGTAAACTTAAGTAATTTGTGTAATGACTGTGTTTTTTATGTTAATTATTTTAGTATCAGGGGTATTATTGTCATTCTGCTTATAATATTTCATAGCAGGGGTATTTTGGTCATACTGCAGTTAATATTTCATAGCAGGGGTACTATGGTAATTCTGTTTATGCAGCTGGTATGCATGTATCGTGTCTGCATATTAACAAGGTCATAGGGGTCAGTTGGGTCTGTGGATAGCATAAGGTTACAGGGGTACATGTATGTTCAGCATTATATGTTCAGCATTACTTAGTTATATGGTTAGATGGTTAGTTGGGTCTGCATATATGGTTAGATTAGTCAGTTGGCTCTGCATGTATGGTCTGCACATTAGACGCATTAGTTGTTTAGTTGTTTTGGTCTACACTCATGGTAAGTTGGGTCTGCACATATGGTAAAAAGGTCTGCACCTATTTAGTTGTTTTGGTCTGCACATATGGTAGTTGTTTAGTTGTTTTGGTCTGCACATATGGTAAACAGGTCTACACACATTTATCATTACACATCGTTGGTCTGCACATATGGTACAGTGAGATAGTTTCAAATAAAGACTATATTCATTCATGTGTTCAAAGAACGTACAATCAAATTCAATATCTACTTCACTATGTAAAACAACATGCCAATGATAACAAACAAACTAAAGACAAACTACTGCTTCAACATGGATTCTTTCGCACAAATTTTTCGTTTCAACATATTGTTCTCTTGAGATAGCAAGTTGTTCCGCAATTGCAATTTCTCATTCTTATATTCATTGCCGGTCATCGCATCACTTCTTGTAACTGCACTTGAGCTGTAAGTTGAATGAACTTCGAATAATTTGTCGAAATCTTTTTTCCACATAAAGAACTTGCAGTCGTCTCGCTACAAACCAACATCATGTCGTCAGTTCAAAAACAAGTTAAATTCGATACACATTGATACACAGGACTTTCCGGCCATTGTGAGCAACCGTAAAATTCAGCACCACATCGAACACTTCTCCTCCCCGCTATGCAAAGAACAGCTCTGATCTCGTGATGACTATACAACTTCCCATCCATGTCCACCTTGAATATTTTAGGGATTCGGTTCGTATTACATGAAGAGTTGGAAGAGGTAGACATGTCGATCAGCCAATACGTTGAAAGAATGTATCTTGATAGTGAATTAGGGTTTCGATTTGGTCGATTCATGCACCGTATGAGCAAATTAGGGTTTCCATTGAAACCCAATTGTTTGTGCAGGGTTAATCGAAGAAGAAAATGGGTTTTATACCCATGAATGTGCTGCATCGTCAAAAATAGTCCACGTAGGATGCCAGCTAGGATGGAAGACTAACTCAGTTAGTCATTTTTTAACTGAGTGGTGAAATGACAAACAAAATTAAAAGTTTGGGGTGTCACAAATCAAAGTGTTAGTTGGGGGGTGGCAGCGACCAATTCTTCATAGTTTGAGGTGTTAAAATCCAATAGCCCTTATATATAATAGGCTAACATATCAATGCTCCATATATATATATATATATAGTGGAGGGTTCAAATGAGAAGAAATTTTTTGTAAGAATAAAAAAAACAAACTTCAACCAATAATAATGCTTCATTTTACTTCATTTAATTTTTGTATTTAATATGGGTGTAAGGGTATATTGGTAAAATTAGATAGATCATTAATTGTTAGTCTTCCTTTTTAATAGCTAACTAAATTAAATTTGTAACTTATTTTAAAAAAATATATATTTTTTTCAAAGAAGATAAAAATTAATTTAAAGTGTAGGATAAATTATGAGGTGTGTAGGATGAATTACGAGTTGTGTAGGATAAATTTCAGTATGTGTAGGATAAATTTTCAAAAATGTGTAGGATAAATTTTGATGTGTCTAGGTAAAATTTTAGTGTGTAGGATGATACTCTTTATGACTAATTAATTAGTCAAAATAATAATAAATGAGATAAGAGAAAAACTATTTAATGTTTTACAATTGTACCCTTTATTCTTTTTGTTCTCAACTTAATTTTCTTCTCAAATGAACCTCCCTATATATATATATATATAGAGAGAGAGAGAGAGAGAGAAACGGGATCAGGAGAAAACGCCCAAAAGTGTGAGAACGGTGAGAACGCATCCTGGGCCAACACGTGGCGCGCGATATAATTAGGGCGTATGGGTTTTTTTGTCATTTTATCTTCCGCTTTTCCAATTCCGCTTTTCACAATATTGATTTATTTTTGGGGTTTAAGATTTTTTAGCGTTAACCAGTTTCAATAATTATATGGCGTTTTATTGGTTTCATTGTATTAACATTTTGGCGTTTATGGTGTTTTTCAAATCGTATGCCATTGGAACCCCAATGTGGTCAGAATATCTCTCTGAATGGTTTCATCCATACTAAGTATGGCCAGGACTTTTTAGGATGACGCCCCATTATTTGTTCTTAGATTCAAAGGCGTTTTAGACAAGATGACTCATTGTTCTATTATTTTTTATATACATTTTGGCGTTTGTGGTATATTGGCATTTTACAATCGGAAAATTATATTACAACCACATGGAAAAAAAATAGAAGCGAAAAAAATAAATTAAAAATCCTAATCGGATCTCTCTTCACAATCTTCACTGTCATCAGTCCCTCTCTTCTTTAATACTACACGAACTGTCACCAAATATATGGCGTTTTACGTAAAACTTAACAAACCCACCGGTTTGATTATTTTGCATGCTCGTCTGTTGAAGTGGCTTTTGTGGATGTTTGGGGACATATATCTATGACGTGTGGGTAGGTTTTTCGCTTTGATCTTCAACTTGATCTTCATCTTTATAATCATCTCACTCTTCAGTGTCATTGATCTCTTCTCCTCATCCAAGCCTTCTTCAAGAACAAAGAACACAAAATGACATATGACTGTCATTAGTATCTTTTGCTTGAAGATTTGTCCATCTCATGCAGCAAAATCTTACTGAGTTACTCCCCTCACCTAACAATCCATTCAGTGAACCTTCACGAAGAACAACACTGAATATCCAAGAAAGCATATTACCCATCTTTGATTTTTAAATTTTTTAGCGTTTTACAGTGAGTGGTATTTAGTAGTATTGGCGTTTGTTTTTTCGGTTTAATCAAATGGAAGTTGCTGAGAGGTATTATTTTATAGGATGTCTTTTTGGCGCGTAGGTTAGGCGGTGCATTATTATAATTAAGTATTCGTCGTTTCAGTTACTGTTTGTAATTATTGTTTTTGATAAGCTTTATCTCTGAAGTCTGTAACACGTCCCGTCTTTCAAGTTTGGCGTTTTAGATTCTAATATAATAAATTTTCCGTCTCTTCAGTTTTACTGTTTTGTAGTTACTGTTTTTAGTTATCTTTTCAAGTTTGGTTTTTATTTTTTTTATTTTGGGTTTTTTATAATACTTGTCCAAAGTAATTTTATTAAAGTTTGGGAGTTTTTGGCTGTCTGACGTTTTTATTATATATGGCGTTGTTATTATATAACAATCAACTGAAAAAGAAAATTAAAAAAAATATATATATATAAACAATTGATCTTCCAAATCTTCACTGTCACCAGTCTCTTTCTTCTTTTTTGAATCATCTTCACTGGATGTTTCGACTTTCGTATGATTTATTTTGATTTTTTATTTATGAAATAGTTTTTTTGTCGCCGTTTGGAAGCACAAAGTCTGAAATCAGCCTCTTTTTCTTGAAGATTTGTCCATCTCATGCAGCAAACTGTTATTGAGTTTACACCCTTTAGCCAACAATCTTTAATTTCCAATGAATGATGTTTGATTTTTTAACTTTTTGGCGTTTTACGGAGAAAAAAAACGCCACTAAATAAAAACACCTTAAAACTCTAAATTTGATCATGCTAAATCAATAATGTTTTGTTGTATGATGATGGACAACATTGTTAATCCTCAGTTAAGAAAGATGTCTGACAATGTTGTCCACCCCATACAGCTAGACTTTATTGACAACAAACCTCAATAGTGTCTTTGTATGTTTTGGCGTTATAAATTGTATGGAAATTGAGGATAAAGTCAATAAGATTTTACTCAATGAAATGGACAATATCCTCACTTATAACGTAAATTCCATCTACTTTTGCGTTGATTTAAATCAAACCGGTTTGCATCAGATAACTTGTATAGAAATTGGTAAATTGTATTTTAATAATCCAAATTATTAATCTTTGTTGATAATAACTTATATTGATAACATGACTAATGACACTTATAATTTTTATTTTTATTGCCAAGAGCAACGCCACCCTGGCTAAGATGTGTTCATAAATTTTATTTTTGTCATGTCAAAACAATTTACAACATTTCGTTTATGATAAAAATTCTTTGATTTTTTGTTAGGGGTAGAAGTGAGTTTCTTTTTTGTTAAGTATGATTGTTCTTCGTAATAAAAGTCATAGTTAAAAGTGTTGTTAGTCACATTATCAATATAAATTATTGTTGGCTAATGGGTCATAGGTCATAGTTTAGATTGTTAAAGTCTGATGTACCGGAAAAAGATTGGATACTAAAAAAAGTGTAATCACATTTGGTTTTGTTTGATGGCAAACTGCCGAATTGCAGAAATGATATTTGATAAGACTCATTCAATTTATATTAATTACAACCTTTTGTCTTAACTAATTAAGTTAACCAACAGTGGAACCCCCAGCCTACCGAATTATTTAATTTATTTAAAAAATGGTTTAGAGATGAGAAAGATGGATATTGTGGGTTTTATATAAGGGATGAAAAGTATTTAATGTGAAAGAGAAAGCTCAAACACGAGAGATAGGGATGGCTATTTGGTACTGGATATTCGTATCGAATTATTTTTGTTACCGATGCGGTACCTACTTTTTTACTTTTTAGTACCGGTAGTTTCGGTTCGGTATGGTATCAGAATTTTACCGATTTTTACCTTTAAATATCGGTACCGGTATCCAATTTTGAGGGTTTTTGATACCAATACCAAGCTCATCCCTAATGAGAGATATGTAAAAGATGCATACTCTCCACCATAAACCCGCATTGCTTTAAAAATGTATGGGTGATTCTCCCTTCTTTAATGTCGGTTATTGCATTTTAACAATCCAAATTTTAATCTATTGCCCATGATCAATTCAAACTAAGGAACTGTTTAAAGACAATCATAACTTTGAACGAACGATCTCATACTAATTGAATGTTAACCTAGTTAGTTTTTTGTTGTCATGGTATGCTTATGTGGCAAAACTTTAACACTTTTATGACATGGCAAGCTTATGTAGCAAAAAAAACAACAAAATTTTTGACGGCGTGGCATATCTATGTGGCAAAACTTTAAGTTTTGATGACATGGCATGCCACATCATAAAAAAACTAACTAGGTTAACATTTAGTTAATATGGAATAGTTGGAGAAAAATACGTTAAAAGTAGGATTGTCTTTAAACATTTCCTTGATTGAGATTAATCCCTTGATGACGTGGCATGCCACATCATAAAAAAAAAACTTTATGGGTTAACATTTAGTTAGTATGGAAAAGTTGGAGAAAAATACGTTAAAAGTAGGATTGTCTTTAAACATTTCCTTAATTGGGATTAATCCCGACCAATAAAACAACAACAACCATGCCTATTAAATACTACAAATAGCAAAGCTATTGGTAGGGTTTGGTGAGAGTGAGATGTAGGCACACCTTACCTCTACCGTAAGCTATGGTAAAGTAACCATAGCTTACGGTGGAGCTCAAGAAGCAAGTGAAAACTTGAATTAATGAAGCCCCGAATCTTGATAGTTCCCAATAAACCCCAAATGTAGTATGATGATTAATGAGGATGTGTAGGAAAAGAAGGATACGAATGAAGTTAGTACCGGGTTTATTAACCCAATAATGAAAAGTATGTGGTGTGGTCATGAAATGGCTGTTAACACCAAGAACGGATGGAATGAAAGTATAATAGTAATGAGTAAGAGAATGAAAGTCATTAAAATATGTTAAGCTTAATAACATATTACTTAAAATATGTTGTAGAATATTTCCTATGGCCAATCCAATAGCTCCGTCAAGCTCCTAAAAAAGTAATGTATGATAATTAGGGTCCTCTAAATGTTAATCGGGTCCTATCGAAATGTTTCGAAGTAAGAACGTATATGATTGGAAAGTTATGAATGAAATTCTAGCTGGGTTCATCAATCCTATGATGAGAAGTATGTGGTGTGGTCATTGTTAGGGCATGAATTTTATGCTAAGGATCATCTATCCTGAGACTGAGCATGGATCACGGATCTTTAATGGATGATGCAGGGAGTCTGAGGATCCAGAGTCTGAGGATCCAGGATCCTTAACAGAACTTATGATTTCTAACAATTGTCACGTTTTTAATGTTTATATGCAGAAAATGGACGTTGTGGACTAAATCTCAGCTAGAATCTCGGGAATATTCCTTCAAGATGCCGCACATGTGCTATTTTCACGATGGTCATGGGGAGAAAACGTGGACTACCTTAATTTTCGGTTATATTGGTTATTTCTGAGATTTAAGGGGTTGATCAAGTTTGTTTTAGGCCAGTTATCACTTTCATAAACACACACACATTCGCAGACATTCGCAAATTAGAAGTTTTCACAACACACATAGCATTCAATCATTGTACCACACTTGATCAACATCCAAAGTTGTAATATATTTCGTGTAATATAGTTGATAGTGATAGTTTTCACTATCCGAGGTTTTTATGCTGGCGATCTGCTAGCGATCAAGGGCTTTTCCTCGTAAAAATCCTGGTGTTCAGCCTTCATTTCGTTCATCTCTTGTTTACACATTTGCTCGATTAACCAAGCATCATACCTCACAAAATCAGATTTGGTTGCATTATCCTTGTGTGATTTTTGACCAAAACAGTTTGGCGCCCACCGTGGGGCAATTGGTGCTTCATTCCTAAGAAATTTTAGTCATTGTGATCATTTCGGTTCAACCAGGTGGCTTCTTTAGCAAAGAACACTTCAAGTTCCATGCCAGCAATCACTTCTTCACAGGGCGTTCCACCTTTGCCTCCACCACCTTTTGGATCTCAGAAGAATGCTGAGAATCCCGCGAAGAAACCGACCCCCGTTTTCCCAAAACCACCAACTTCTGCTGTTTCTTCTAATCCTACTAACAGTGATCTCTTTACTTTGATTTTGCAGATGAGGGATCACATACAAGAGCATGATAAAACTAATGAAAGGATCCTCAAGGAGATTGGTGATATCAAGAAACATAAGAGATCAGTGGAGGATCATTCTCCATTGATGCCTAGATCGCTGAATTTCGACACTCCGGTCATAACTTCCCAGCATTCTGCAGCTCCGGATGTCCAATACTTGGGTGGATTAACATGAATGCGTTCTGGATCATCGGCAATGACTCAGGCTCTAGGATCCTACTTTCAACCTTCAGGATCCTCTGTTCAGCATTAGGGATCATTCTTCCAGCATCAGGGATCCTTCACCAGTTCAGGAGGGTACATGGGGACACGGCTAGCTCAAGGATCCTCCCAGGTTCTAGGATTCCCCCAGGTCCAAGGATCCTCCTTTCAGCCTCAAGGATCCTCACCGCAGGTTTTAGGATCCATGGATTATCCTCCAAGACCCCCACTTACAACACTTCAAGGATCCAACATCTTTCAGGATCAAGGATCCTTAAGAAGTATGCAACCTGGAAGTTCAGATGTTCATCAAGGAGACTTCATTCAAATGCAGACCATTGCTTCTTCTGGTCCTTCAGTCATGCCAGAATCCTGCCAATATGGATTCTCATCCAGAATTCCGACCTTGAATCCTCTGGGAGGTAACACTTTTAATAATTCTTATAACACTAACTATGGCTCTATGCAGGATACAGGTATCAATCAAGCTATGGCTAGGGAATTACAGAAACTGAAGGATATGATATCCAGTGTTCCAGGAGTGGTTAAACCCATTCCTGAAATCGCAGATAGTAGCCACAGGATATCCCGTTTTGCACCACCCCTTTGTGATGCAGAAATTCCAAAAAGGTTCCAGATACCAACCATGAAGTTGTATGATGGTTAAACGGATCCAGAAGAGCATATGGCTCAATACAGAGAAAGGATGGAGATCAATCCCACCCCGGAGAGGTTAAAAGAAGCATGTCTATGCAAGGGTTTCGGATCCACACTGACAGGATCAGCTCTTAAATGGCTACTAAGTCTTCCTCCTTATTTTATAACTTCATTTTCTCATTTAGTTAACTTGTTCAATAGTCAATTTTCCTGTAGTAGAACTTTTGAAAGGTTAACTAGTTACTTATATAGAATCACCCAAGGTCATAATGAATCATTAAGGGATTATATAACTAAATTTAGTAGAGAATCCTTAGAAATCCCTAACTTAGATATTGCTACTGCTGTTGAAGCTTTTAAAATGGGTTTACTTAAGGATTCTTAGTTCTATGATGATCTTGTTATGACACCTTGCAGGAACCTAGATGAGGTAAGGAATAGAGCCCTTAGGTTCATCTGTTTAGAGGATGACAAAAGGATCCAGGAGAGATTGTCAGGATCCTCAAAGCAAGACAAACAAGGATCCTATATCAAGAATAACTGATCCAAGCAATACTCCAAGCATGGCAACCATAATGTGCATGCTGTGGAACAAGCGGAAGATGATGAGGATTATCCTCCTATTTCTGAATATTGTTTTTGTGCTAATAATAGTGAACTAATCCTTGCTATGCAGAATTTAGGTGACGAGGCTAGGTGGCCAAGGAAGAATGACAAACCGCCTGCTACCAAAGACAAATCCAAATGGTGTGCTTACCATGAGGATTTTGGTCATCTCACAGATGAGTGCATAGCATTAAGGAAGGAGATAGGTTATCTTTTGAGCAAAGGATACTTGAAGGAATTTATTGGAAGGAAAAAGTCAAGGATCCAGGATTCTGAGAAAGTTCCCGAAAAAGCTCCTCCACCAGCTGATGCTCAAATCATCCATTTCATCTCCGGAGGTTCTCAGCAGCTAAGAGACGTGCAAAAGAAACAAAGATGGAAAATGGGGACAGACCTGTTCGAACTTCCATTCTTACACAGGAAAAAGTCATATCCTTTGATGAGGATGACAGTGTGGACATACAGGATCCTCATCATGACGGTTTGGTTATTGCATTATTTATATCTAACCATTTTCTTCGCAGGATTCTCATTGACAAGGGAAGCTCAGTGAACATAATCCAGTTGGATGTCCTCAAAAGAATGAACATCCTTGAATCTGATATTGTCCCAGGATCATCTGTCCTTGTGGGATTCAGTGGAGAGACAAAGAATACATTGGGGGACATCAAACTTCCTATTTATATAAAAGGGAGTGAATTCAGTTCAAAAATTCTATGTTATTGATTGCTTATCTTGCTGTAATGTTATCTTTGGCAGGCCATGGATACACGATACGAAGCCAGTCCCCCTCAACATATCATCAATGTGTCAAGCTCCCAACTCTATGGGATGTGGTGAAGATAGAAAGTGATCAGCAGGAGGCAAAGAACTGTTACACTTCTTCAATAAAGCCAGCTTCCAAGGAACAAGACGTCATGGACGCAAGAGAGCAAGACGTCAAGGATATTATGTTGAACCTAGAGGATCCTGAATCCAAAATTTTTATAGGATCCGGGATCCTAGACAGTATTGAGCAGGATTTAATATCCTTCTTGAAAAGAAGAAAGTCTACCTCTGCTTGGAAGCATGAAGACATGACAGGTATATCTAAAGATATAATTACTCACAAACTTGGTATTGACAGGTCTTTCAAGCCAATACACTAAAAAAGGAGAAAGTGTGCACTTGAAAGGAATGCCATTATCCAAGAAGAGGTAGACAAATTGCTCAAGGCAGGTAAGACATACTGAGGAAGAATAAGAAGTTTGAGTGGACTGATATGCATGAAGCTGCACTCAAGGTTCTTAAGGATTATCTATCCTCAGCACCAGCCCTGATGAAACCAGAAAATGGAGAATCATTATCCTTATACTTAGTTGTTTCAGCTAAATCAGAAACTTCAAATGTCAGGCAGAATGGCAAAGTGGATAGTCAAGCTTAGTGCATATGACATTAAGTATGAACCCAGGACTGCCATCAAGTCCCAAGCTTTAATTGACTTTGTGGCTGATTTCAGTAGTGATCTACAAAGGGAAGCTGATTTAGAAGTTCAACAACTTGAGAAGACCAAGGATCCTTGGACACTCTTCATGGATGGAGCTTCAAATGTTAAAGGAACTTGACATGGCACACTACTAAAATCGCCACAAGGGGACATTATACCCCAATCCATTGCATGTGAATTCCAAACCACTAATAATGAGGCAGAGTATGAGGCCTTGATAGCAGGTTTGCAATTAGCTAAGAATATGAGGATCAGGTATCTTCAAGTATTCGTAGATTCTCTATTAATTACGAATCATTATAACGGTTCTTACACTGTCAAAGGTGAAAAGCTAATCAAGTACTTAGAAATATTCAGGAAACTGGCAGATTCTTTTGCTTTTTTCAGTCTATCACAAGTACCCAGGGAAGAAAATGCAGAAGCTGATGCTCTAGCTAATCTTGGATCATTACTGAAGATTCCAGAGGATGTGAAAATACTCATCATCCATATTTTAACTCCTGTAATTGAGGATCACGTAGCCATGAAGATAGTAGAAGATTCTGCAATTGTACCCAATGATGGTGCACAATCAAATTCAGGATCCGGGATCCTTCCAAAGTCAAGGTATCTTAAATTACAATATTAGATAACATGTTATATAAACGATCTTTTGCAGGTCCATATCTAAGGTGCATCGAGGATCCTAAAATTCACGAAGTCCTAAAGGATTTTCATGAAGGAGATTGTGGAAACCACACTGGGGGCAGAGCACTATTCTCAAGGATCCTTAGAATAGGATACTATTGGCCTACTATGAAGAAGGATGCTGTGGATTATGCAAAGAAATCCGATGCTTGTTGTTTTGGTCAAAAATCAAGCAAGGATAATGCAACCAAATCTTTTGTTGTGAGGTGTGATGCTTGAATCAATGAACAATGTTAAGAATAACTCAGAAATGTAATGAACATATGACACAAGGATTTATACGAGGAAAAAGCCCTTGATCAAGAGTTGATCTCCGGCACAAAAAACGTCGGGTGATGGAAACTACCGATCACCAACTAAGATTAAACAAAATAAATTTACAACTCGGGATGATAACAAGCTTGTTACAAGGATCACTAATGTGCAATGTGCAAAAAATGTATGAAATCGCCAAGTAGTGTTTGAGAGCTGATTGAGAGCTGTTACGAGAGTGTGTGTATGCCAAAATTAGCTAAGTCTTCTAACTCAAGCTTGTTATCCCCATTTTAAATTAGAAACAACTAAACTAACTAACTATCCGCAAATTGTGCAAGCTCCCCACGATCTCCAGAACGTCCACAAGAGCCAAGCACATGCGGAATATTGAGGGAATATGCTCCAGGAATTTCGGTGAGACTTGGTCCATGCCTTTGCTCCTGCAAAACAAGCTTACGTACAAGGTAGACAATTGTTAGCATAAGGATAACAATAAGGATCATGAATCCTGATCCTGCAACACCTACTGAGGATCCTTAATTCAAACAGAGTTGAGGATCCATGATCCTGGCAGCATTTGAGGATCCGTGATCCTTAGGATTGGAAAATCCTCCCCTAAAAATTGCCCCCAAAATATAAGGAGTAAAGTGTAAATTAACGAGTTATATTTTCATGATCTTATCTGCAACAAACTAACGGATATATAGCCGTTAGGATCTAACTAGCCGTTACCGATCATTCGTCATTGAAGCGACATCCCTGCAGAATCATCATTATAAATTGAAGTTAGAGATAAGGGTCAATGTGCATTTAAATTCGAGCAATACTCCCTTTAAATCCACATTCGAAGATCAAGCAGGTACTTCTCTTTCTCCTTTTCTCTTCACATTCTTGCTTTGTTCCTTCTTTCTCGAAATCTCTAAATCACGATGAAGTTAAGATCATCCCCTGCCAAGGATCACCACAAAGACAGTCCTTTGAAGAGCCAAGGGATCATCAAAGATTCTCCGAAGGAACGTTGCTGCTTCACAGATCCTGAGATCGACAGGATTCGTCATTGCTTTCCTGCAAACGCTGTCTTCAAGCCTTTTGACCCTACCGCCTTGAGCGATTTCGTTTCTGAAACCTGGGTTGCCTTTCCAGTCACCCCATTCCTGATAGGATACTCCTATCCTTTTCCTGCTTTTACTCATTCTTTCTTCTCTCTTACCGGCATATCCTATATCCAGGCTATGCCAATGATGTGGAGGGTTTTATTTACCCTAGAGAGGATCATTGAGCAGGAGGATATAGATTTGGGAATGTCTGAACTTGCTGAATTGTACAACCTTGTGAGCCATGGTTCACACCGCTTTTTATTCAAACACAAACCCGGTGAAGAACACCCAATCCTCAAGACCACCAAAAACGACACTAAGTGGAAGAAACGTTTTTTCTTCGTCAGGAGGGATTCTATCCCAGATGGGAAGGATCTCCCTAGAAAATGGGCCACTCATGGTAGGATAGAGGATTCTTATAGAAGGATCATAGGATAACCCTGTTTCCGTTAAGGATCACTAACATATTTTTGTATCTTTTGTGCAGCTATCTCTGTTTCACATATCATTCCATCACCTGCAACCAAGGAGAGGATCGACGCTTTCTGGAATCTTGATCCTGCAGCAAGGTCATTTCAAACAAACACCAAGGATTCTCAAGAAGTATCCTCAGGCTCCGTTACAATGTCAAGTAAGTATCCAAGTTTATATGTGGTTAAATGTTGAAATGCAAATAAAACAAGAATACTTATCTGTTGTTTTGGATTGATAGGTGCTGGAAAATCCTCAAGGTCTGCCACCCGCTTCAGTGTTACCGATCTTACTGCTATTGCTCCCAGGTCTGGGAAGAAGAAGACTGCTGCTAGCCCGAGTGCCGTAGTTCCAAAGCCTGTCACCTCCAAGGGGGGAAAGAAGAGGAAGGCCACCGAAGCTGAAAATCTTGAAGGCTTGCCTCTTATCCGCCACCAGTTCCAAGAATACTTTGCTGATGTAAGGATCACTGACTCTGCTTGATTATCCTGCCCACTTGAGGATCACGTGTTCCTGAACTTTACCTTGACTTTTTGCAGAAATTCGCCGAGGTCGAAATGTTGTTTGATGCATATGTTGAAGAGGTGGAGCAAAAGCATCTGGAGTATCAAAAATTCTTCTTGGCTAAGGATCAGACTATCTCTCGCCTTGAGAAGGATCTTGCTATGGCAAAGCAGCAGGTGGTCATGGCCCAGATAAATGCTGATCATGAGAAGCACGACCTGCTGGAGGATGCTAAGGTCTCTGCTGCCATCACCATGTACAAAATCAAGCTGCAAATGGCTCAGGAGGCTGAGGATCCTGACTTCGACAGGACCACTTGGGACAAGGAGGGCTGGAAGGCAAAGCTGGCTGAGCTAGAGGATGACGAAGAGGCTACCGAGGTCTTGGCGATTGATACGTGGGTAAAAACCGGTGCTCGTTATTGCTTAACTTGACGTTTTTACGTAAGTTTTAATTTCGAATAGCCTACTTTTAATCAAGAATGTGTTTTGCAGGTTTGATGGAGTTTAAGGAGCTTTTCGGGAGCTTTACGAGTCACCGGATTGAAAACCGGAGCACCGGAACGCATTATGGATCAGACGGAAGCGGAAAACGAAGAAATCGGAGAAGCTAGCAGGGGAGCCCGTCGCCGACGGGTCCCAAGCCGTCGGCGACGGCCTGTAGATTTGCCCGTCGGTCAGATGAACGCGTATCTAGTTATTTAAGGCGTCGGATGGAATGATCATCAAACGAACCCGTCGGCGACGGAGTCATGCCCGTCAGCGACGGGTAGTGGAATCCTGTTACGCGAATTTTGGATTTCTTTGGGTTATACTAGATTCCCATTGGTTCTGGGTCATTCAAGTCGGGAGTTACACACTCTTGGGAGGTTTGAACTTGATCTTGGAGCCAATACTCAACACCATTCACCTACCATTCCATCTCTACATCATCTATCACCCGAATCAAGATCAATCATCATCTACTATCATCCATCTCACAATCAATCATAAAAACTGTAGGATCGTGAAACGACCTAACGAGTCGATCAGAAGAGTGCTCAGACCGAATCAGAGGCGGAATTCATTGATTCGGTCTTTGTTTAGCTTGGATTCACTATTAAATGTCTCGTATATTAATCTCTGAACGTTTACAGGACTGGAGACACTTCGACAGCACCTCGGCGTCGGAAATCAGAATCTTACAAATGAAATCGTTTGAAGGCTATTTATAGGGAACACCCTTCCGTTTGAAAATGACATAACCATTTCAAACGGAACCCTTCAAACTTTACATTCAAACGGTCAACTCAAATAATTCTAATTTCATATGTAATCTAACTTCTATTTTGTCTTTTTGCAAGCATGATGTAATAGATGATATCACATATATGATGTTATCATCATATATGATGACATCACTCTTGTTCAGCAATGCAACGAACCCGAGACTCGACATAAGACGAAGACGACAGATGAATGCACCAACAGACTCCCCCTCAGATGTTGACGAGTCTTAAGTGTCGAGTCTTTGCATCTTCAGTCTTAATCAGTCTCTTTTCTTTCTTAGCATATACCAGGATCTTCTCTTTGGATCTAACCTCGTCAGACTCCCCCTCTCATCATGATGGGATCGCAGTCTGGAATTAGCTATCACCTTGAGATCAATCCCTGGCTTTATCTCTGTTTAAGCTCATCTCCTGCACAATCTTCTCACAAACACATAAGTTTTTACTTAAATCAATAAGAAAAACTTACTAAAAATAGTTACATCAAGTTCAAATTAATGACCTTGATTAACTAATCAAACTACTCTTTTACAAACCCAAATTCTTCTGTTAAACTCACACTCCCAAACCTGTTCATCATGTTCAGCACTTGAAATTTTGAAAATCAGCTCTTCAACATCAGTTGTCGAAAATCTTTTTGTATTTTTCAAAATTTATGCTAAAACACACTAAAAATCTTTTTGGATTTTTGAATATAATGAAATGCAGTAAAGAAATATTTACAAACAATATTTTTGTGAGTTTGTGTAAGAGGATCATATCAGTTTTTGTGACAAATCACTAGCACCGTTAAGCTTTAAACATTTTAAGCTCTAAACGATTCACGTTGATTGACGATATTGTTGTCCACTTAAACTCAATCTAAAAACTTTCAATCTGCTTAGCGATACTTTAAGGTATATTAAGATAGCACTAAGTTCTTATGGACCCCACGATCTCAGCATATCCCCTCATCATGCAATACACTGACTCAAGTAATGCCTTTAAACTTTATCAACTGTGATTTGTGCGAAAACAAAGCAGAATGTTTAAACATTAACAATCAGGTCGATACTTCCGTATACGCAGAGAAAGTCCAATGTTTAAACAAAATAAGAAAATAAAAATAAGTTGAAGTTGTTTAGTATTTAACCACCAGGTCGATACTCCCGTATACGCAGAGGAGGTCCAAAGCTTAAACGAAACACCAAAGAAAATAAAGCAGAACGTTTAGGCAACAACATCCAGGTCGATAATCACGTATACGCAGAGGATGTCCGATGCTTAAACAAAATAAAGAAATAAAACAAGTTTAAATCTTTGCAAAATAAAATGCACAATCACAGCGACTTTTCAGCAAAGTTGTGAAAGTTCACAAACTTAACCAGTTTTATGTCTTTCGACAATCAACGATTACTGAGTAGGCACACAGTCAAGAAGGACAAAACTAAGTACTATGCTTTCAATCATGTTTCCCACTAGAACTAGGCTTTTTCATTTAGGTTTGTATCGTTATCGCAAATCTACTAATCTAGCTGAGCCTACCGTCACATCTTTAGTAAGATCGCTTATCACATTTTGACTTTACATTTCTTTAGCATGCTGTGACAGTCTAATTGATCTACTATCATTTCCTCTTTTTCACAACAAAACTCATTTTTCTTTTTTTTAATTTTTTTACATTTTCAAATTTTCTAATTTTTTTAAAATTTTTACTCCCCCTAAAATCAAAATATGTCTCAATTTTGATTTTCTGGGAAAATTTTAAACAAACTGTACAAGAAATATGACAACATGATGAGAATCACTTCAATTCTCCATTCACTTGACATGAACAATCAGAACTCCCCCTGACAACAAACTATTTTCCCATAGTGATTTCAAAACACTTAAGTTTGTTTTAATCAAAATGGTTTTTCCGGAAAATAAGTTTTGTGTGTCTTTTCACAAATTCGGGGTTTCATCCATCACCTTGTTTTCTTTAACCACTTGTAAAAATTTAACATTTGTAAGATCAATCCACAAACATCACTCGTAGAAAATCAAGTACAACTTAATGTCCTTGATTTACCACTTGTAAGTCGAAATATCACATTCGTGAATTTCTCAAGAAATGTGCCAATTCCTGTTCCACGCTTACCAACCTGGGAACTCCGGCAAGTCAGGTTTTTCATTTAAACAGATTCACCCAAGCCTGACGATCCTTGGGTGATTTCGAATTCTTGTTCAACAATGGTGGAAAATTTGCCTCATCCATTGTTAGACTAGAACTCTTAGTTTTTACCTCAACAACTGGCTCTTCTGGCCTTACCATACCAGAATCATTGCCTGAACTTGGCTTGTCTGACTTTGAAGAATCAGATTCATCGCCAACAACTTTCTTCTTCTTCTTCTTTCTCTCTTCTGTCCTCAGATTTGTATCTGATGAATTCGTTTTGCTTGATTTGTCAGTCTTTGGCGAGCAAGACGATTTATCAGAACTTTTATCTGTTTTACCAGTTGTATCCGAGGACAATATCTTCTCCAGATACTCTCTCGCCTTCTTCCTCTTTTTCCTCAGTCTGTCTTTTTGCCCCTGTGAAAGCTTCACTTTCGTTTCTTGAACTTTAGGTTCTTGAACTTTAGGTTCTTGAACCTTCTGTTCTTTAGGCTTGACAGAGACTGATTTCTTCACCTGCTTCTGAGATTCAGCCCTCGATCTTCTCATTGATCTCATTAAGCAATCTCTAGCAATGTGGCCAATGATGTTGCAGTTAAAGCATCTCCTTGATTCAAACCTCCAACTCTGGCAGTTAACAGCAATGTGTCCATGATAGCCGCATCTTTAACACACTCTGTTATCATACCAATCACCATTCTCAGTCCAAACATTCAAATCATAGCACTGTTTAGCTTGGTGATATCCATCTCTCCTCTTGTAAGCTGGATTTGACTTTGAAGCACTGTGGTCCAACCTGCACCACTTATTGCCAACAATTTTTAAGTTTTCAATTTTTACTTTTTGTAATTTTTCATTACGATTGGATGATCGATCTGATGAGCTTTTATTATCTTTTTGAACATTTTTCTCATTTTTAATTTTTTGTTTCTGTTCCACTTTCTTCTTCAAAGGTTTTTGCTTAGAGCATTCTCCCTTTTCAGTCGATTTCAGAACAGTTTCTTGAAATTTTTCTTTTAATTTCAAAAACAATTTTTGCTTTTCAATTTTATTTTTTTCATCATCAGATTTTTCATCGCAATCTTCAACTTTGACATTGTCAAAGTTTGTGACATTGTCACTTATTGGAACTGAATTCACAGGTTTTGGGCAGGGAATAGCTGAAGTATTCACAAAAACCTTCAACTTTTCTTCCCATTCCCTGATTTTACCTTCTAACTCTTTGATTTTCTTTTGAGCACATTCTGCTTCCTTTTCAAGTCGAATAATCTTTTCAAGATGAGAATTGATTGCAATTTGTTTTTCAAGATTGTTTTTACCAAACAAATCTCTTTCATCTTCTAAAATTTTTATTTGACTTTGAAAATCTTTCTCAATTTTTACTTTTTCATTTTCTAAATTTTGTATTTGATTTTTCAAAACATTTTCTGATTTTTTTAGATTTTTGTTTTCTAATGACAAACTCTCAACATCCTTCAAGAGTTTGTCATTTACAAATGTCAACATCTCACAATTTTTCAGCAAAACAAGAATATGTTTATCATCAATTTTTGTCTCAACCTTTAAAGATGAGATATTTTCAACCTGTTCCTTTTCCTCATGAACACTTTCATCATTACTCTCTTCTTCTGGTGAATGATCAAAGATAGGTGCGTCTTTTGCAACCTCTTTCTTTGACTCTGATTCAGGATAGACAGATACAGGTTTTTCAGATTCTTCTTTCTCAATCTTGACTGCTGGAATTTGTTCAACCTGTTTTTTCTCACTAGGTTTGATTTGTTCTTCAGCTGTTGTTGTTTTTACATCTTTCTCAGATTTGATCTCATCAGTCTCTTTCACTTGACCTGCAAAACACCCATTATTCTTATCAGATGAAATTTATTTTGAAAATCTTCAAGCTTTTGTATTCCCTCTTCATCGTTGTCACTCTCTTCATCAGACGAGTGATAAAAAATAGGTGCTTTTTCTGCATCCTTTTGAAAAGTTTCTGTTTCAGTTTCAATACCGGAAGTTTCGGCAACAATAACAGGAGCAACTTGTCCATTAATAAAAACACTGAAATCAATATCAAAAAGTCTGTAAAACTCTTTATCCATGTTTCGGTGTCAAATATTCACTTTAAATGTTGATAGGGCCGAGCGAAATATGGACTGACAATTCAATTAATATCACATGAACTCTTGTACAAACTAACAACTTTGTTTAAAATTCACATGCACAATTAAAACCTGACAAGCATCAAATACACCAACCAATTTATACACTCACTAGATAAATCCAAAACAACTAGCCGACATTTTATCTTTCAAAAGTCTTTGATTGGACCGATCAATTGATGTTGTTTTTTTTTTAATTCATAATGCCACTCACTAAAACTAATCACATGTAATATCTTGAATGAAATCAAAACTGACACACCTTTAATTCTTCACATTTACCAACTAAATTCAATACTCAACTGCCGACATTTTCTTAATCTCTAAATTCTCATTGGCCTTGACACACGGCAGCACATGTAACAAATAAATTCAATTTGGCCGATGACATGTTCTCATGGGTTAAGACTGTTATGTTCACGTGACTAACAATATGTGGTCACCACTCAAATCTCTTTGAATCAATTATATCAAATCACAAGAATCACATTCAAATGACACAAACATGTGATATCTTTTCCCAATCTACTGACAACTTTGATCAGAATGATTCACACAATACGATACACTTTTTAAGCGGTTCACACTTTTCAATGTACAAACACGTGAAAACTGAAACACTTTTCAAACAGATGTTTCAAACGATAAGTTGAATTTCAAACGGTCAGATTATGTTTCAAACGGCCAGGTACAATTTCAAACTTTCAGGTGCAATTTCAAACGATATGTTCAAACGGAACACAAATTTCAAACGTAACAGTCCTGTCACGTTTGAAATTACATCATTTTCAAACGTAATGTCAAGCTTCAAACGATGTTTCAAACGGAATGTAAGCAGATTTCAAACGTTCAGGCAGTTTTCAAACGGAACACCTATGCTTCGTTCAAACAGAATGGTATTTTCAGTCCATTTTTACCACTTTTACTTCGAGTTTAGGTCCGATATTCTCAAGGGTTTGTTAAAACACCATTACGCACATTTTGTGAAAATTTTAGCCGATTTTATCCGTGAAAACTTGTTCAGTTTTGAAAAGAAGGTGTAGAAATCAGAATATGCTAGCGAAAACGAGCTAAACGGTAAGAACTCTTCCTCCTGAGCTCTGATACCACTTGTAGGATCGTGAAACGACCTAACGAGTCGATCAGAAGAGTGCTCAGACCGAATCAGAGGCGGAATTCATTGATTCGGTCTTTGTTTAGCTTGGATTCACTATTAAATGTCTCGTATATTAATCTCTGAACGTTTACAGGACTGGAGACACTTCGACAGCACCTCGGCGTCGGAAATCAGAATCTTACAAATGAACTCGTTTGAAGGCTATTTATAGGGAACACCCTTCCGTTTGAAAATGACATAACCATTTCAAACGGAACCCTTCAAACTTTACATTCAAACGGTCAACTCAAATAATTCTAATTTCATATGTAATCTAACTTCTATTTTGTCTTTTTGCAAGCATGATGTAATAGATGATATCACATATATGATGTTATCATCATATATGATGACATCACTCTTGTTCAGCAATGCAACGAACCCGAGACTCGACATAAGACGAAGACGACAGATGAATGCACCAACAAAAACCCTAGTTCATCCAATCCATCATCCATCTCACCATCATCATCCACAAACCCTAATCATCCATAATTCCTTCATCCATCAAGCTTCAAGATGACTTCATTCACGTTCCAATCATCCGGTGATCAAGCTTCTTCAACCATGAGCGGCTAATCATCTCGGTTTCACCCCGGTGTAGGTAGTTGTTAATTTTAGGGTTTCGAATTGTTCTTGTTTCAACTTAGTGACAATTTGTGTTTGATTTTTGAAACCTTTGATAATAGTGTTACATTTGTTGCGAATTCGTAAATTGTCGAACGATGTTAAAAGTTATGACTTTACGAAATGGTGATATGTAATTGTGCATTGTCGTGGTTAGGATTTACTTGTGTTGATTACAAAGTGTATTCTTGTCCGTTCTTCGGGACGTTGATAGTTATTAGCACCTAAGTCACGGTACACTAAATCCGCTAATCATATGCATTTGAGTTGAATCTAAAACTTGTAGAAATCCTAGGTTAGCAATTACCGAAACCGGGTGTGATTCCTTTTTATTATTATTGTTCTAGTAACCAATTTTCTCGTAATCGTTAATTAATAGTTGTTAATCAATTTAATCAATTCATTTAGTCTAAACTCACATCTCTCAATTAAACAAAAATACAAAAACATTCTAGTAAGCTTCATAAATTGTGACACTCTTGATAATTCAATCGAATCCATTCACAAACCACATACTCTTTGTGGTTCGACCCCTTGCTACCACTAACTATTTTTTAAGGGTAATTTGGGCTAATAAATATTATCTTTGACCGGAGCGCGACTCTCCGATCAAATTTTGGCGCCGTTGCCGGGGAGTGCGTGCGCTTTGTGTTTGGATTATTGTTTGAATTTTGTGATTATCTGTTTAATTGGCATAGTTTATTTTCTTGCACTTTGTCTTTTTCTTTGTTACGCGGGTGTGTTACTTGTGCAGGTACAGGTAGTGTATGCATACGCGAAACTCCGGGAGGACTTCACCGTTAGTCTACGAACCGGAAATCGAAAGAGTAGCAAGAAGAAACTTAGCAAGCCGGTTAGAGGCAACACTTGCTTCTAATCAAACCAACCAAACACCACAACTCACATCGACCATTGAAACCGATTCAATGGCGAACCAAAATTCCAACCAAAACTTCAACCAAAACTCCAATCACCCAAACCTCAACCAAAATCAATTCCAATCCCGAGGAACCTTTTACCCCGTTCAAAATGTTCAACCTATGCCTCAAGAGCGACCGGGTGGTAATAACAACAATACCGGACCACCCACCCCACCTTTCCAAAACCAAAATCCCAACAATAACCAAAGAACACCCCAACAACAAAACCTTCATCGACAAGCTTCCTTACCCCTCAACCTTGATGACCGGAATGTCAATTCCTACCGTCGAGGCAACCAAGATCGTGGCAATCCCGCGAACGAAGACCCATTCTTCAACATAGACGATTTAAGGAACGCCATCCCCGATGATGAGCCATTTAGTGTTCCCGGTTATCAATCGCCGGAACATGTAAGCATTCATACGGAAAATTCAGACGATGGGGGGTACTATGATGATCGGGCTAACGATGACGAAGATTGGGGATACGTGAATCGAGGTAATGGCTACAATGCAAGAGGGTATGAAGATGAGGAAATTGGATACCAACACGCCAATTATGTTGGAGAGGATGATTACGGGTATGGGGTTGGAAGAAATGATGGTTACGAGAACAACCATCAACCACGAAACAATTATCAAAGGAACCGAAATGACGGGTTTTACAACAACAACAACAACAATGGCAACCCTAATCGGATTCCTCGTTTCGTGGGAGGGGGTAACCAAAGGGGTAACCAAGGTGGAAATCGAAGAGAAGATAGAAGAGGTGATAGGGGCGGTGATCGAAGGGACAATCGAAGACCGGGTGATCAAGAAGTAAATGGTCCACAACGTCGTCAACAACCTCCACGGGGAGTGAATGACCGTTTTCGACCGATAGTTACCGAAAATGACTCTCCGATAGTATGCGAACGGAGAATGTTTGATTGCAAACCACATTACATCAACATACTTCCCCACTTCAATGGGAGATCGAATGATGAGCCGTATACGCATTTGGCGGAGTTCTCGTCCATTTGTAACACTATTGGGGGGCATAACTTCGCATTAGAAGAGGTCAAGCTTCGTTTGTTTCAATTTTCGTTGAAAGATAAGGCAAAACAATGGTTTCTCACACTTCCGGCGAATAGCATTCGGACATGGGGTGAGATGCAACAAGCCTTTTTAGACGAATATTATTCGATGGCGAAAACTGACGACGCTAGGGATGAGATAAGATCATTTCGGCAACTATCGACTGAACCGTTGCATGAAGCGTTCACTCGATTTAAAGAATTGATGCAGAGATGCCCACATCACCAAATAGAAAAGTGGGAATTGGTGAAGTGCTTTGTACGGGGTCTAGATGACAATACATGGAATCGTCTTGAATCGACTAGTAACGGGACTCTTTTGAGCAACCATGAAGACGATGATTGGGAATTTTTGGAGCGGATGAGTAAACGGTCAAAAGAGAAAGAATCGGCCGATAGAGCCAAGAAACATCCCATCTCCCGGTCACTTCCCGATCTTGATTCTAAAGATCGAATTTCCACTCTAGAACGGGAAATGGCTCGTATGAAGAAGAAGGAGGTGAACGCAGTACAATTCGCGGTGTGTGAGGATTGTGGAGATATTGGCCATAGGACCGATCAATGTCCAACGGGGCCGGGTGAGTACACCGAGGAAGTCAATCAAGTGTTTGGGGATAGAAAAAATAATGATATGACTTCGAACACTTATCATCCCGGATTGAGAAACCATCCCAACTTTCGATATGGGAATGCCGCGAATCAAATGAACCCGAATTTCCAACCTGGTAATCAAAGCGGGTCATCATATCAAAATCGCCAAGGTGGTAACCAAGGGGGTTACCAACGTAATTACAATCAAGGATACCAAGGTAGAGATAATAATTATCAAGGTGGGTATCAAAGAAATTACAACAACCAAGGCGGTAATGGAAGTGGGTCAAACAACTAAGGGGGTGGTAATGATTTGAATGCGAAAATGGACGCGATGCTTTCGATGATGCAAGAATCCAAGAAGGAGAATGAGATTCGGGATAAAGCACATGAAGCATTAGCAAAACAAGTAGGCCAGCTCGCGGAGGAAATGGCTCAAGTGAGAGGAAGCTCGGGGAAGCTTCCAAGTGACACAACGGTGAACCCTAAGCATCAAGGGTCAAACTCAAGGAACACACGTGAGGTACCAATTAATAAAATTACTTTACGTAGTGGTCGAGTTGTTGATAATGATGTCAAAACACCATCACCCCAGTTTGTTGAAGGGGTGGTGGAAGATGCTAGTGAGGATGAAAATGAGGATGGTCAAACGAGTCAAAATAAAAGTGATTTGAAAAAGGATAATAACACTCCCGTTGTGACCATACCCGTCCCTAAGGCTAAGGAAAAGGGTGTGGAGGCTAATACCGCCCCTTATCCCGAAGCATTGAAGGGGCCCATTAAGAAGGTCGTAAGCAAAAGAGGTCCACAACAAGAAGAGTTGTTGGAAATTTTTAAACAAGTAAAAATAAATTTACCTCTTTTGGATGCAATCAAACAAGTACCGTCTTATGCTAAGTACTTGAAAGAATCGTGCACGCAGAAACGAACTCATAAATTTCCTAAAAAATTAGATTTAACCGAAAATGTGAGTTCGATTCTTTCGGGTGCACTTCCACCTAAGCTCCAAGATCCGGGTGCGCCTATCATTTCAATTCAAGTAGGCGATTTTAAAATCAACCGGGCACTTCTAGATCTTGGTGCTAGTGTGAGCATTCTACCGGGTAGTTTGTATGACCAATACGAGTTTGGTCCACTTCAATCGTCAAACACCACCGTGGTGTTAGCCGATTTGACACCCAAATTACCCCGTGGAATTGTCTCGGATGTGATAGTAAAAATCAAGGATTTTTACTATCCGGTGGACTTTTTAGTACTTGATTATGTGGCCAAGGACCCAACCAAGCAACCTACGGTGATTTTGGGTCGACCGTTCTTAGCAACCGCAAATTCTCAAATTGATTGCAAAACATGAACGGTTGACATGACATTTGGAAACCGAAGGTTGAGGTTGCATGTTTTTTCCGGACTTACGAACCCTCCAGTTGATGATGAATGCTATATGGCGGACATTGTTGACACGTGTATACCTCTTTGCGACACAGTCGTGGATGGGGAAAACACAATGGAGGATTGTTATATGTTTGACAGGTCACAGGTGGAGATGGATAAGAGCATAGACGAGGAGGTAAAAAGTTTAGAGGTGCTTGCGGTTAGAGAGGGAAAACCGACATGGACGCACCAAGTTGAGAGTTTACCGGAGAGCATTGATACCAAGTTGAAGTCGTCGTTAGTAGAGCCGCCGGAGGTTGAATTGAAGGCGTTGCCTAAGCATCTCAAATATGCTTATGTTGGTGAAGGCAACACACTCCCGGTTATCATTGCATCAAACTTAACCGAGGAGCAAGAGGATAAATTGATGGGTGTTTTGGTCACTAATCGGGCGGTGATTGGATGGACCATTGCTGATTTGAAGGGTATTAGTCCCTCGGTGGTGATGCACAAAATCATCATGGAAGAGAATGTGATTCCCGTTCGAGATGCACAACGGAGATTAAATCCGAACATGCGGGAAGTAGTGAAGAAGGAAGTGTTGAAATGGCTCGATGCGGGTATCATTTACCCGATCTCGGATAGCCAATGGGTGAGCCCAACACAGACGGTTCCCAAGAAAGCGGGCATACAAGTCGTCAAAAATGACGCAGGTGAAGAGGTAGCCACTCGGCCGGTAACCGGGTGGCGAATTTGTATTGATTATAGGAAGTTGAATACCGCAACTTCCAAAGATCATTTTCCTTTACCGTTCATTGATCAAATAGTTGAGAAATTTTCGGGGCAACAATTTTATTGCTTCTTAGATGGCTATTCTGGTTATAACCAAATTGCCATCCATCCAGAAGATCAATCAAAGACCACATTTACTTGTCCCTACGGCACCTTCGCATTTAGGCGAATGCCGTTTGGATTATGTAACTGTAGGATCGAATTCCGACCTAAACGAGTCGTGTAGAAGAGTTTTACATCAAAACAAGAGGCGGAAACAAGTGTTTCGATGTAATTCAGCACGTATACACATAAAACTGTCGATATTATTGATCTAGAAGACGTTTACAACCTGTCGACGCTTCGGCAGCACTTCGTGGCTCACCGGAAGACTACACCTTGAACTACTGTGTGAGATCCGCTCATTCAGACTATATATAGGAGATCTGGTTCGCTTATAATGACATGACACAAAAGCGAACCTGACATTTGACTTAAAAGGGGACCTAAACTTGACAAATGAGCGAACCTCATCTAGTCATAAAAGCGAACCTAATACAATCATGTTGACCGAATTCTAACTTTAACTATCTAATCCTATTTGTCTTATATGTGATGATGTCATTGATGACATCACTTTGATGATGTCATGATGACATCATGCTTGAACGTCTTCGCAACAAAACTGAGACATGACTGAAGACGTAGACGACAGACGGATGCACCAACAAACTCCCCCTCGGATGTTGACGGAGTCTTCAGTGTCAAGTCTTTGCATCTTTAGTCTTTATCAGTCCTCTCTAACTCTTTGAAATGTCTGACATTGTAAGAATCCTCAATCTCTATCTTCTCTTCTCTTTTCATCACCAACATACTCCTTCCTTAAAGAATCTTCAGACTCCCACTTTCGATATGCTGGGATCACAGTCTGGCTTGATGAAAACACAGAGTTATCAGGTATCGGAACCTGACACTCTATCTTCAGGTTTAAGATCAAAACCTGGCTATAACTGCACATACTCTACTCAAAAATAAATTTTCTGATGATAACTTGAACACAATCAGACATCACTTTAAAATATCACAAAAATGATCTAACATTTATAGTCTCTGATGAACCATTTGAAGAACTATCATTTTCATGTAAAAAAAACAACACACTCTCCCAAACCATTTGTTCATCATGTTTAGCACTTGAAATTTTGAAAATCAGCTTTTCAATATCAGTCGTCGAAAATCTTTTTGACTTTTTCAAAATTTAGGCTAAAACACACTAAAATCTTTTTGGATTTTCTAAAATAAAATAAATGCAGAAATGAAATATTTACAAACAATATTTTTTGTGAGTTCGTGCAAGAGGATCATATCAATTTTTTAGACAAATCACCAACACCGTTAAGCTTCATTTCATTTTAAGTTCTAAACAATTCACCTAGATTGTCAGTATATTGATCCACTTAAATTTTCACACAAAGTTCAATTGATCCGAGATACGAGGTTAATGTTTTAAGCTCTTGAACTTATTCGTGTGTCCCACTACTTGAATATACTCCCGTATCCAGATCCCAATATTCAGTCTTACAGGTGAATATACCACAGATGATATCTGTCAGGGGAATAAATTATAGTACGAGGGCCGTGAGAGCTCAGGTCGATCTTTCGATACGCAGAGAGATGACGGCTTCGACTTTTGGTGTGTCCCCTTTAGAGGATCTTTTGCATTACAACAGCAGCGACTATCAATTTTATTGTTTCATCAGCTTGCTGAGGGCGATGCTATGTTTCAAGCATTTGCAGAAAGCATTATCCAGGGACTAGGTCAGAAATTTCTTTCAGCAGAAGTCCCGGGATAATACCCCAGATATCACTGAGTATAAAGACCTAGTATCTCAGAATAAGGGACCTTTCAAACAAGATTTCAGGGGTTACCTATATATCCAAGTTTATGTTAACCCACAGAACAAGCAAGTTTGAAATTTAGGTTTATATCTCGTCACAATCTACTAAATGTGTAAAAACCTACTGACACATCATCAGTGAGACCGTTTATCACTTTTTTTATCTTACCAGTTCTTTAGCATGTTGTGATCGTCCACTGATGTACTATCATTTCCTCTTTTATACAACAAAACTCATTTTTCATTTTATCATGTTTTTGACTTTTTCAAATTGTCAAATGTTTTTGGATTTTCTAAAATTTCTTACTCCCCCTAAAATGCAAACACATTTTAGGAAATTTGAAAATAAACTGTACAATAAAATGACAACCAATATCGAATCACCTCAATTCGCCATTCACTTGGCATAAACAATCAGAACTCCCCCTCACAACAAACCATTTTCTCATTAAGATTTCAAAACACTTAAGTTTGTTTTAATCAAAATGATTTTTCCGGAAAATAAGTTTGTTTTTACCACATGTAAAGTTGGGGATGTGGTTCATCATATTGTCGTCAACCACTTGTAGAAAATCAAGTACAACTTAATGTCCTTGATTTACCACTTGTACCAAAAACACAATCAAATACAAAGAATGATGCCGATTCCTGATCCACGATTACCAACTTGGGATCTCCGGCAAGTCCACAGACTCATTGTTCATAGTATGAACCATCCCAGTCACAAACCAGGGATGGTTCAACTTTATCTTTCTGCATCTTCTTCTCATAGAACTCTTTAACCCCTTTGACTTTTCGATCAATCATTTTACCAAAAATGTGTTTCACAGTGGGGTTAAAGGCCTTTTCGACATCAAATTCCTTCTTGTCATCATAAAATTGGTTTGAAATTTCAACTTTACCAATTTTCTTTTTAAAATTTTCAGCCTTCAATGGTGGAAAATGAACATCATCCATTGGAGGAACTGAAGTTTTCAATTTTAACTCAACCTGTGGCTCATCTGATTTTGTGGAATCAGATTCATCGCCAGAAGATAGCTCCTCTGATTTTGTCCTATCAGAATCATCGCTAGAACTACCTCCAGACTTCTTAACCACCCATTTTTGTTTGTCATTTTTAGCTCTTTTCTTGTAAAACTTGTTTGAACATTCACCAATTTCAAATGTAGAATTTTTGAATAACTTTGTTCTGTCAATTGATGGTTCAAACTCAACCACTTTCTCTTTAAGTTTACGAGAAACTCCCTGTTTTGATTGTATAGCCTTATAACAATCTCTGGCAATATGTCCAACAGTGTTGCATTGGAAACAGGTTCTCGTTTCTTTCATCCCTTCTTGCTTCTTTGCAAGGAATTCTTTGTTCGATTGTCTCCAAAATTCTTTCTTTTCTTCTTCTTCTGCTGATGTACCTGAAACAAATGTCATCTTTGATTTAAAATCACGAACATATTTTTCATTTTTCTGTTTTTCTGTTGGAATAAATCCAAGACCTTTCTTTTTGAAATTACGGTTTTGGTTTGATTTCTTTTGAAAACCAGAACCAGAACTGTAACCCTTTTTCTTGTTTAAACGTTGTTGAACTCTTGAGGTGTAAGGTTTAGATTTACCATTAAGATTTAAATCTTTTATTTCAGAAATATTAATTTCTGTTAGTTTGAAAACCTTTTTGATCAATTCAGTTTTGACACCTCTTATTGGAAATTACTCATCAGAATATAATTTGTCAGAATCATTCAAAGTATATGCAACTTTAAACGTTTCATCATTCAAATTAGATTTTGATAACAGGAATTCTTTATTATAAACCCTTTTAACTGAAGATTTTGAACTATTGACTGTCGAACTCGAACTTTCTGAACCAGACTTTGACTCTGACTTTGACTCTGAGTTTGACTCCAACTTTGACTCCTCAGTTTCATCTTTATCCAACACCTGATCGACGACTTTCTTTATTAACTCGGACTCATGATCAGTGTCAGATGATGTAAACACGACATCAATATTTTCTGGCAAATTGACTGACGACTCCGACTCCCACTGTAAATTTGTTGCTTTTTCGACTCTTTCCTGATTTGGATTCCTGGGCAAATATCCATTTTCTAACGGGGGTGGACACTTGTTGTAACCTATATCTTGTTTCTTACCAGAATCCTTCTTTTCAGTCTTTTTCTTTGATTCATTCTTCTTCTTGTTCTTCTTTTCTGGAGTCTTTTCTTCAGCCACTTTTTCATTATTCTTTTCTTCAGTTACTTCATCCTCTTCAAATGCCTTCATCCCTTCAACAGTCGGATAAATCCTGTCAATGACATAAGAAGTACATGAGTAACTTTTCAACAAACGATTAACTCTTTCAGTTTCAATTCTTTGCAATTCCAACTTTTGTTCTAGCACAGCACACTTCTCAATGTAGTTGTTCACCACTTTTTGCTTCGTCATAAAAGCTCCTTGAAGTGTTTTCATCGCTGTTGCTTGTTCTTCACTAGTTAGATTGTATTGGTTCATTGCTTTGTTCAGTACATCTTAAGATTCCTTCAAACTATTCAAATTATAGATTAGTGTACTGTTCTGCTTCTTCACAGCTTCACAGTTTTCACACTTCACTGGAATCTTCTTTGCATTAACTTCTTCATCAACTTTGAACTTCGCAACTTCAACCTTTACTTTCCTTTTGATCACTGGAATTTCTTCGTCATCACTGCTCACTGGAGTCTTGACCTTTTTCTTCTTCTTTTTAACCTTTTCATCTTCACTTTCACTTTCAGCAATCAGTTTCATATCAGCTTCGAATTTTCTCTTCCAATATTCAGTATCATCATCACTGTCCTCTTCAACTCGAGCTACAAAAGCTGTGTGAGCTTTAGCTTGATCAGGAATATAATCATCCCAAGTAAAATTCTCCCAGCTAAAACCCTCAGGTAACTTTTCGTCATCTTGATCTATTATCAAAGCACTACCATTAACTCTCTTTAAAGAATCTTGATTCACCGCACAAGCTCTCTTTCCAGAGTCTTCCATAATATGCATTCCATGTGCAGTTTGTGCTTGATGTTGATGTTGTTGAGACGGTTGTTGAGCAACTTGATGGTAGATGGCCTTTCGATAATAATCATTGTTGTTATTGAAAGGATTCTGAGCTCCACTTGCTTTGCGATTGGTGCACTCCCTCTTGAAGTGACCTTTCTCCCTGCAACGAAAACAAGTGACTTTAGATTTGTCAAAACCTAAAGTAGAAGTATTAGCTTCACGTAGATCATCTCTTCCAGTGATTTGCTTGAATTTCTCAGCTCTCCTCAACACACTGGCCAAACACCATTTTATGTCCATCAGCTCCATCTCTTCAGCATCAATCTGGTCGTAATCTTCCTTTGTCAGCATTGGATTCCCGATTCGACCTGCAACAAAACTACCATAAGATTCAAGAACAGTTCCCAATAAAGACATATGACTTTTTGCTAACTCTTCAGAAAATTCTTGATCATTTTCAATGTTCAACACAATGTTGCATTGAATCTTTTTGCCATTTCTTGTTGTTGACACATTTGGATCAAATGATGAAAATGATGTAAAACTTGTTTTGCTGTTTGATCCTGATGATGAATTTTCAGAAGAATTCTTGACATTGTAAGCAGTTTCTATTTTCGGAGATAGATTTGAAGACTTTTCATTCACTCCTGCTTTATAATACAACCCAATATCTTGTTCACCATCGAAGTCTTTCATTCGAATAATCTTTCGTTGCTCCATTTCTTGAGCTTCCAACTTCTCAATGAACTTGCTGAGTGTCAAACTGCTAAAACCTTTCTTGTTTCTAAGCATCATGAGATATGTTCCCCAAGTCTCGTGTGGCAATGAATCAGCAAGCTTTTCGATCAACTCTTCATTATCTTTCTCGATGCTCAATCTCTTCATATTTGCTAGCAGATTGCAATATCTTTCAATAATCTGCTTTGTGCTTTCATTCTGCAAACCACGAAACAAATCGAACTCTTTCTTCAGAAGTGACTTCTTATTCTTTATCATTTCTTGACTACCAACAAACTTTGATCTTAACGCTTTCCAAATCGAGTAGGAAGTTCCATTATGTTGTAATAACACCAAGATGTCTTCTTTCACAGCTTGTTGTAGAAGACTCAACATCATTTTCTCATCTTTGTATTTCTTTCTAGCATCGGCGCTTAGATCTTTAATCGGAACTACTTCTTCATCATCATTCATTGGTCGAATGTATTTTGTTTCAACACATTCCCACGCATCCAAGTAGTTAGCTTGTACCCAACTCTCGAAACGGCCTTCCCAACCCTTATATTCTTCAATGTTCATTAGTTTGGGCGGCTTTTGCATCGTCCCTGTTTCGTTTTCCATCAATGTGTTCTGTGTAATACTGATCGGCGTAGCCGGGGTAGCAAATGCGTTATAAAAATCTTCGTCCATTTTTCTTCGAATTTTCAAATGAGCTTTATCACTTCGTAAAAATTCCTGTCGACAAACAAAACAACAATCAGTTTAACAATTTATCGATTAATTGAATAAGACTGGTACTCAAACTGTGATTATTTTGTGCAGACTGAAGATAGACACACTGTGCGGACTGCTTTGACCCAGATCAACATCAAACAACCTGACCCACAATGACTGAGTACAATTCCAAACGACCTGGTTCAAAATTCAAGTGAACTGGACCTTTGAATGATCAAACCATGATACTTGAACCTTTAACTGATGAATCCGTGGGAGTTGGTTTCACATATATGCCAACAACAATTAATGTTCAATTTAAAGAGATACACAAACGACAATGTCAACTTTTAAATGTGGCCGGCAACTTTAAGAATTCAAACTATATGATTGGGCCGCACACTTTCATCCAAGACACATGATTGGGCCGTGAGCTTTGATATGAATCCCATGGGCCAACAAACACTTTAAGACATGTCACATATATCCAAAAATAAAACTCTGGTGACTTAGTAGGCTGACAACAAGTAGTGGATTTTATCAATATGCAACCAATATGATTGGACCAAATACTTTTCACATGGATCCTGACAACACTGCAATCTAATATTTCGATTTTTGAATATGACCAACAACTTTGTATCACAAGTTTACCCTATTGGACCTCAAATAACCACCAAACCGACAACTTTTAGTGTGTTGACACCTTTTAATTCAGATCACATGGACACCTACACAAATCACATGATCTCTTATCCCAACCATCCGACAACTTTGAATTCAATGTTGCACAATTTTCAATGAACAATCACGTGAAATACCAAAACACTTTAAGGCTGAATTTCTAAGTGTCACTATGAGCGGACAACAAATGTCACTAAGAGCGGACCAGAATGTTCAAATGAGCGGACCAGATGAGCAGACCATATGAGCGAATCAGATGATGTCCGGATAAGCGGACCAGATGAGCGAACCAGCTGATGTCCGGATAAGCGGACCAGATGATGACATCATCAAAATCACGAGTTCGTATGAGCGAACCTTCAAAAATCCGATGTTTTAGGTCGATTCAAGCTTTGAAACTTTCAAGGATTGATCAAAACATGTTTACGCACAATATATGTGAAATTTGGCCGATTTTGACCGTAAAAAGTTTAGTTTTTCGGAAAAGAAAGGTGTAGAAACAGAAATCGCTGCTGAATTGTAGAAAACTCTTCTTCACTGGCTCTGATACCAATTGTAGGATCGAATTCCGACCTAAACGAGTCGTGTAGAAGAGTTTTACATCAAAACAAGAGGCGGAAACAAGTGTTTCGATGTAATTCAGCACGTATACACATAAAACTGTCGATATTATTGATCTAGAAGACGTTTACAACCTGTCGACGCTTCTGCAGCACTTCGTGGCTCACCGGAAGACTACACCTTGAACTACTGTGTGAGATCCGCTCATTCAGACTATATATAGGAGATCTGGTTCGCTTATAATGACATGACACAAAAGCGAACCTGACATTTGACTTAAAAGCGGACCTAAACTTGACAAATGAGCGAACCTCATCTAGTCATAAAAGCGAACCTAATACAATCATGTTGACCGAATTCTAACTTTAACTATCTAATCCTATTTGTCTTATATGTGATGATGTCATTGATGACATCACTTTGATGATGTCATGATGACATCATGCTTGAACGTCTTCGCAACGAACTGAGACATGACTGAAGACGTAGACGACAGACGGATGCACCAACAGTAACGCCCCCGCCACCTTCCAAAGGTGTAAGATGAGTATCTTTTCAGATATGGTGGGGAAGTCTTTGGAAATCTTCATGGATGATTTCTCAATTTTTGGGTCATCGTTTGAGGCTTGTTTGGACCAATTGGATAAGGTACTAAAAAGGTGTGTTGAAACTAGTTTGGTCCTAAGTTGGGAAAAGAGTCATTTTATGGTTCAAGAGGGAATCGTGTTGGGACATGTGGTGTCGAGTCGTGGGATAGAGGTTGATTGTGCAAAAGTACAAGTTATATCCACTTTACCGTATCCCACGAGTGTTAAAGGTGTTAGGTCGTTTCTAGGTCACGCGGGTTTTTATCGACGGTTTATTAAGGGTTTTAGTGATATCACCAAGCCTTTGTGTAACTTGTTGTTAAAAGATAAACCGTTTGATTTTAATGAAAATTGCCAAAACGCTTTTAACAAGTTAAAAGAAAAGTTAGTTGAGGCCCCAATCTTGCAATCGCCAAATTGGTCTTTCCCTTTTGAAATTATGTGCGATGCGAGTGATTATGCGGTGGGGGCCGTGTTGGGACAACGGGTTGACAAGAAACCCGTTGCCATATACTACGCGAGTAAGACTCTTTCGGAGGCACAATTGAATTACATCACCACCGAAAAAGAGCTACTTGCGGTGGTATATGCATTGGATAAATTTCGGGCATATATATGGGGTAGTAAAGTGATTATTTATTCTGATCACACTGCAGTTAGGTACCTCATGGAGAAGAAAGATGCAAAACCAAGATTGATCCGATGGGTGTTGTTGCTCCAAGAGTTTGATTTGGAGATACGGGACAAAAAGGGTACCGAGAATGTGGTAGCGGACCATTTGTCCCTATTGATGGTTGATGAGGATCCTAAAGCATTAGAGATCAATGAGTCTTTCCCTGATGAGCATATTATGAAATTAGATAAGTTACCTTGGTATGCTAACATTGTGAATTATCTTGTTACAGGTGACTTACCGGCACATTGGGATAGACGGAAGAGGCAACACTTCATGTCTCAAATCAAGTATTACCGGTTGGAGGAACCGCATTTGTGGAAAGAGTGTGCGGATCAAATGATTAGAAGATGCATAGATGACGAAGAAATTCCAAGCGTGTTGCATCATCTACATTCGTTTGCATGTGGTGGTCATTTTAGTGGTCACAAAACGGGTCATAAAGTGTTGAATAGTGGTCTTTATTGGCCAACCATTTTTAAAGATGCAAATGAGTTTTCCAAGAATTGTGTAGAGTGTCAAAAACTAGGGGGTATTTCAAAGAGGGATGAGATGCCCATGCAACCAATCCTTGTAGTCGATATTTTCGATGTGTGGGGTATCGACTTCATGGGCCCATTCCCTAACTCTTATGGCAATTTGTATATCTTGGTGGCCGTTGATTACGTGTCAAAGTGGGTCGAGGCAATCGCCACCAAGACAAACGACCATTCCGTAGTTTGTAACTTTGTTCAAACCAATAGTTTCTCAAGGTTTGGGATTCCTCGTGTCATCATAAGTGACGGAGGATCTCACTTTAAAAACTTTCGGTTTGGAAAACTTTTAAAACGGTTTGGTGTTGACCATAGAATTGCTACCCCCTACCACCCGCAAACAAGCGGGCAAGTCGAGGTGTCAAATGGGCAAATCAAAGAGATTTTGCAAAAGACCATGCGGGCGGACCGTAAGGATTGGTCAATTTAGTTGAACGATGCTTTATGGGCCTACCGTACGGCACATAAGACACCCATTGGCACTACACCTTACCGGTTGGTTTACGGTAAAAATTGTCACTTACCGGTTGAACTTGTGCATAAATCATTATGGGCTATTAAAGAAGTTAACCTTCAATATGATGATGCAGGTAAGGAACGGAAACTTAAGCTTTGTGAGTTGGAGGAGCTAAGGGAAATGGCATATGAATGCGCATCCAAATACAAGGATGGGATGAAAAAGGCGCATGATGCCAAGTTGAAGAAGAAAGAGTTCGAGATTGGGCAAAAGGTGTAGCTCTACAATTCGAAGCTCAAATTCTTTCCCGGAAAGCTCCGAAGAAAATGGATGGGACCCTATGTGATCACCCGGGTCGGACAATTGGGTGATGTTACAATCGAGGACCCGAAGGATGGGTCACGGCAAACGGTTAATGGTCATCGGCTAAAACCGTTTCTCGATGGTAACGAAAAGGTGGATGATAACAAAGAATCGGTGAGCTTCGTGGTAAGCATTCCGGTTTATGAGGTCGAATGAAAAGGACCGGTAACGTTTTGTGTAAAGTTATGTATAATTAGTTAATTGTTTGAGTGTTTGGATATAATCGTTTCCGTTTCATACTAACCCCGTTTGATTGTGTGAAGTCCGAATATCCCGAACGAGTTTTGAAGACGTAAGGTATGTTTTTAGACTTTATTAAGGGTATTAGGGACAATACACGATTTTTTGGGGGGTGGTAGGGCCGTTAACGATTTCCGCATGTTTAAAATTTAACTTATAAAAATTCACAAAAAGATTTTTAATAATTTTTAGGAATTTTTAATGTATATAGTCCTTTTATAAAAAGTGTATAAATTTCTTCATATTTTCGAAAAAAAAAAATTTAAGTGAAAATCAAAGACCCGTCGGCGACGGGCAAGGGGGCGTCGGCGACGGGACATCAAAACACCCGTAGGCACAAATTTCCCGTATACAGGTCATTAGGCCGTCGCCCAAATTCGATCAAAAGCAGACCCGTCGGCGACGAGGTGGGACCCGTCGGTGACGAGGTGGGACCCGTCGGCAACGGGTTGTCCATGTTGCTCCGAGCCTGGTTCGTTTTTTAGGTGTTTAATTCGAACCTAATCACCTCTACACCTAACCAAACACCACCTAAGCTCATTATTGGCCCCCAATTCGACCTACACCAACCCCATATCATTCATTACTTCAAAATCCCTGCTATCTCTCCTAACTCACCCATTCCATCTTCCCTATCTTCTCCATTAACCACCAAGAACCCTAGCAACTTTCAAGCTTTCATAACTTTCTCAAATCTCTACCAAATCACCTGATTTTTGAGTCCATCGCGCGTGATTTTTCGAGAGGAACAAAACCCCCAACACGGTTTTCATCAATTCTTGCTAGTTTGCAAGATTTCTGGGCGTGTAACTTCGGGTTTTTGAAGGGGTGTTCATCAATCTTTTTGCTTTACATCTTTTCATAGTTTTTCTTGTTCAAACAACACAAAGGTATGGATTTTCCTTAACTTTATGCATGATTATCATATGCTTAGTTGTTTTTCTTCCGAAATTTTTAATCTTTTTAGTTTAAGAGTAGGTTGTTTAAACAATGTATGTTATTCTAGCATGATTTTGAGTAAGATTAGTTGTTTTGGATGGAAGTTGAGCATGCTATAGCCATAGTGAAGTGATTACACTTGTTATGAACATGATTGAACGTGAAGGTGATGTTGAATATATTGTTGAACTTATAAGAAATTGCAAGTTAACAAGGAAATTGATAAGTAGATGATAAAATGAGCGACTTTGGAAGTTTAAAAAGGCGATTTTACATTCACTTGTTAATAAAAACTTCAACATCACACCTCATGTTCAAAGTTTGAGAGTTTAGTAAAGGTTTGGGTTTATATTGATGTTTTGCTTGTTTGTGATTGTAGTTACGGCCGGTGGTAAAAGACAAAAGACTACAGGGCAAGCTTCATCATCGGGAGTCGGTTCTTCTTCCGGTTTAATACCGAAGAAGTGGGAGCAATTGAGCTCCATAGAAGAGGGTGATGCAAGATTGTATAGACAGGATTGGGCGTGGGCAAAGTTCAGGGATAGCAAAAGCGCCGAAGTTTGGGATGAGGAGAAGAACAAACCCTTATCGGGTTATCAAGATAGGAAGTTAGAGGCCAAGCTTTGGAAATGGAAAATGGTCAACAACGTTAATACCTCAGTTCCGGAAAGGATTCTATGTGAAAGAGTGGTGAATGTTGAAGAGTTCAAACAAATCGGAATCGCGCAAATGTTTGAACGCCAAGGATGGGAAAGGGTGCTTGATTGGTGTGAAGATAACACCTCGCGGGTGTATCTGGCGGAGGTGTGCGAGTGGTTGTCGACGTTGAGGTTTATGAATAAAGATAGTCCTCCTGCTGAGTGGAAATTGGTTGGTAAAACAAGCCAGGGGGTAATGACGATGTCTTTCGAAACAATCATTTGCATTGCACGCTTTGATTCTCTGGGGGTGCAAGCACATGACTATCCAACTATGCAATAATTTTTGGATAATCATATGAATGATGGCGATCCGGAGCAGTTGACCGCGGTTATTTTACCATACAGTGATGGGGGAGAGGCTAAAAGAACTCAAATGACGATCGAAGGGAAAATTTCTTCAAGGAATTTCCCTAGAAAATGTGATGGTGAGATTCGGTGATCGAGGGGGAGTGAGAGCGAGCGATTGTAGGGTTGTCCATTCTCTGTTGTATGGGACCCCTACCTTGTCATGGAGACATATTGTTATGATGAATACATGTATTACCCGTGAGGCATCTCAAAGGCGTTTTATCCCATATGCACGCCTTATCAGTGCTATGATTGTGCAACAGAATTGTTTGCCTCTGGAATCACTTTGGGTGTCCAAACCTCTAGAAGAATTCAACATCGCCTCAATGAGAAAAAATTGGAGAATAGATGTGGAGCTGTCGGGAAACAAATACGTGGTGACTGATAAATTGGGTCATAGATATGATTTTGTTAACCCAGATGCGCAGCAAGGAGATGAGGAAATGATTGAGGAAGAAGAAGAGGTTGAGCCTTCTGGTCCACGGGGACCACAACAGAGGTACATGAGGCGCCATAGGGAGATCAATGCAGAGGTGGCAGGTTTTGTGAAACAAAGACAGGTGCCGTCATACAAAAATTTTACCCGCGGGCAACAAGCAACTTATGATAATGTCTCGGCATGCATAGGCGAGGGCCGGGAATATAACAGGAGGAGAGAGAATTGGGAAGGGATGCACGGGACCTTCTCGCAAGAACAGTGGGCCTCCCAAGCGGCCTATCACGAGAGAATGGAGAAATTTGTGGAAGAGCAACAAATGCACCAAGCGCTTCAACAATCACACATGGAACGCTTGATACAGTTGCAGGAAGAAGACATGGCCCGCAGACGGGCATGGGAAGAAAGGGAGGAAAAAGAGCGGCACAAGCGTAACACGTTGGAGGACAACCGTTTTAGTGCCTTATTTGTCTCACAAGAAATGGCTATTAATAATGCATAGATCCTTCACGATCAGGAGAGATACCAACGAGACCTTGAGGCTGGCCGTCCCTATGTCGAGCATTCGGGGTGGACCGACTACTCCAATCTCTCCGTTCCACGAGGCCCATCCGACCCATCTCCTCACTGGCCCGAGGCCGTAGGCTCCAGTTTCATCCCAATACCCTATCAGCCACCACCTCACGGAGAGTCGAGCCCACTAGATAACTATAGGGAGATGTTTGAAGCCCTCACTGGTTATCCATACCAGCCAAACCCGCCAGTTGATCCCAATGAGAGATATCAGCGGTAAAGGCTAGGTATGTTTTGTGTTGTTGTTGTTGTATACTTTAGTTCTATATTTCTTTTCCGTATTATTTAGTTTTTGCCTAGTTAAATGAACGTTGTGGGTGTGTTCCCTATATAACCCTCACGAGACCTCTCGTCCTCCCAAGCTGTTGGGGGGTTTAAAAGGGCTTGTTGCATAAGCTAAATGCAACCGTGATTCCTACGAAAGTGAGTTAGGTTTATTGTTATTGTACATTATTTTTCCACATAAATCAAAGTAAATTAATGTATGACTTGGTAATATTTTCATAAAAGTGGTAGAACTAGGTAGCTAATAAATTTTAATGGTTGTGAGAAGCATGCTTCTACACAAGGGTTAAGATTTGTAGGTACATTATGTTCGTGAGACGACCGTTTTGTTGAAAAGATGAAGAGCACACGAGGAACTAGCTCAAAAATCAGGTGCATACGTTTCTTTTTACTTTTAATTTTTAGTTAGCAAATAAGTGGATTGTAAATTGTATTTTATTTTCCGGGGTGAAATTTTGGGGAGGTTAGCCGTGTCACATCCCTTGTGCGTTTTAAAAAACTCTAGTTCTCACACATTGAGGACAATGTTTGCCTCAAGTGTGGGGATGGGGGAGTTAGTAAAAGTTTTCGATTTTTGACCCGTTCGTTTAAACACTACACATTGAGGACAATGTTTACCTCAAGTGTGGGGATAGGGGAAAATTTCAAAAAAAATTCAAAAATGTCTTTGTTTGAAGCAATCTAAAAAGCACAAGTAACTAAGTCAACGAGGGATGGCACAACCCATTTGGTCTATTGTCATGGTCAAGTTCAAACAATTAGCATGACGGGTATTTAGCTGGTGGTTATTTGGGAATAATCCGCCTAAAAAACTAGTACATTATGCATGTCACATACCATACCCTTTATACATGTGAGGTTTTGAGCCACTTTTACATCATAGGATTACATATTCATGTTTCTTTGTTTGAGTGGACCATTAGTCATGTATTGTAGAACTTGCGACTTTTGATACGTTTGAGACCATAGACCGAATACAAGCACGAGGATGATTAAGGCATTAGGTGAACCTTTTCCTTTAAAACCATTTATCCATCCTTACCCAAATAAATCCCCTAGTCGCCCACTTTGAGCCTAATCCTTTCGTTTGACAACCCGTTTAGCCCATAACCGTTAAACCTTTTCTTTTAAACCCGTGTGATGAAAATTCGATTATAGGATTATTTGTTTGTATAGTTGTGTTTGCAAAAAAAAAAAAATCAACCGGAAAATGTTGCGAAAAAGAATAGAAAATCATTGAGAAAAGAACAAAAATATGTGTTTCTAGTTGTTGAATAAAAGGCGAAAATCATTGCCTTGTAATTGATGTTTATAGTTTACTTGAGTTTAGAATAGTTGCGTTGTAATAAAAATCGAATTTTCATCACCTTAGCCACTTTAAAATATCCAATTTCCTACCCTTAGCCTAGCCCCGTTACAACCCTTATAAAGACCTTATGACTTGTGCTTAGTATTCGTGATTGGTGGTGGAGAATGATTGAGTTGCAAGCCTATGCGGATACGTGTTCTAATCGGTTTTGAGCGATTAAGTGTTGAAGTGCTAATACATTATACACATTAGCCAATTTTTAAGCCGAGCGGAGAGAATATTGTGAGGGATATGTATGACTTGTTAGTTTTACAGGAGGGTTAATCTTGGATAACCATTATTATATGTGATTATTCACTTAACCGGTAAATATGTGAAAATTGTAAAAGGTTTGAACTTTTGTATGACAATAGACCTTAACCTCTGTCTCGGGAATGGGAAGTGTATTCGTTGTTCGACCCACGTGAAAATGAAAAACAGATTTGCTTGAGGGCAAGCAAAAGACAAGTGTGGGGATGTGATACGTGGGTAAAAACCGGTGCTCGTTATTGCTTAACTTGACGTTTTTACGTAAGTTTTAATTTCGAATAGCCTACTTTTAATCAAGAATGTGTTTTGCAGGTTTGATGGAGTTTAAGGAGCTTTTCGGGAGCTTTACGAGTCACCGGATCGAAAACCGGAGCACCGGAACTGTTAAGGGAGGATTTTCCAATGATCAGTGATCCTCAATTACTATTGGGTTTAGTGATCCTCACTTCTGTTTGAATTGGTGATCCTCAGAAGTGTTGCAGGATCAGGATCATGGATCATCTTAAGGATCCTTATACTAACGATTGTCTACTTTGAATATGATGATGTTTTGCAGGAACACGAGCTTGGACTTGGTCTTGGCGATATTCCTGGAGCATATTCCATATTTATTCCGCATGTGCATGACAGAAATGGACGTTATGGAGGTCGTGGGGGACTTGCACCAAATGCGGAATGTTTGTTAGCTTAGATATTTTCCATTTTTAAAAGGGGTAGCGAGCTAATTAGAAAACACTTGGCTATTTTTGGCTACACACACACACTTGCAACTGCTCTCACCAGCTCTCGATAATTCACTTGGCGATTACACACTTTTTTACACAATACACTATAGTGATCCTTGTAATTAGCTCGCTATCATCCGAAGTTGTAATACATTTCTTGTTTAATCTGAGTTGGTGATCGGTAGTTTCCATCACCCGAGGTTTTTTATGCCGGAGATCATTCATTGATCAAGGGGTTTTTCCTCGTATAAATCTTTGTGTCACTTGTTCAATACATTTCAGAGTGATCCTTAGTGTTGTTCATTCATTCAAGCATCATACCTCACAACAGAAAGTTTGGTTGCATTATCATTGCTTGATTTTTGACCAAAACAGTTTGGCACCCGCCGTGGGGCAATTGGTGCTTCATTCCCAAGAAGATTCATACCTTTGTGGTCATTTCGGTTCATAACAACCAGGCAGATGGCTTCCTCAGCGAAGAACACTTCAAACTTAATGCCGTCATTCAGTTCTTCACAAGGCATTCCTCCTTTGCCTCCACCACCTTCTGGATCCCAGAAGAATGCTAAGAATGCTGCGAAGAAACAAACCCCCATTTTCACAAAACCACCAACTTCTTCTGTTTAAACTAATCCTACTACTAATGATCTTTACGCTCTGATTTTGCAGATGAGGAATCACGCACAAGAGCAGGACAAAACCAACGAAAGGATCCTCTGGGAGATCGCTGAGATCAAGAAACAGAAGAAATCAGTGGAGGATCACTCCCCTCTGATGCCAAGGTCGCTGAACTTCGACACTCCAGTCATAACTTCCCAGCACTCAGCAGCTCCGGATGTGCAATACTTGGGTGAATTACCAGGAAGACGTCATGGAACAACAACAATGAGTCAGGCATTTGGCTCTCACTACCAGCCTCAGGGATCCTATTTTCAGCCATCGGGATCCTCTATTCAGCATCAAGGATCCTTCAGCTCAGGAGGATATTTGGGAATGCACACGGTCCAAGGATCCTCCCAGGTCCAAGGATCCTCCCAGATCCAAGGATCCTCCCAGGTCCAAGGATTCTCTATTGTCCCAGGATCCTTTCAGGTTCAAGGATCCTCTCAGCCTCAAGGATCCAACGTCTTTCAGGATCAAGGATTCTTGAGAAGTATGCCGCCTCAGAGCTCGGACGTCCATCAAGGAGACTTCATACCAATGCAGACCATTGCTTCATCTGGTCCTTCGATCATACCAGAATCCCGTCAATATGGATACACATCTGGAATTCCAAACACGAATCCTGTGGGAGGTAACACTTTTAATAATTCATACAACACTAACCATGGCTTAATGCAGGATACAGGTATCAATCAGTCTATGGCCAGGGAGTTACAGAAGCTCAAGGATATGATATCCAGTGTTCCAGGAGTGGTTAAACCCATTCCTGAAATTGCAGACGGTAGCCATAGGATATCTCGTTTTGCACCACCCTTATGTGATGCTAAGATACCCAAAAGATTCCAGATACCATCCATGAAACTGTATGATGGTTCAACGGATCCAGAGGAGCATGTAGCTCAATACAGGGAGAGAATGGAGATCAATCCAATTCCTGAGAGGTTAAAAGAAACATGTCTATGCAAGGGATTTGGATCCACACTTACAGGATCTGCTCTTAAATGGCTGCTAAGTCTTCCCCCTTACTCTATTACTTCATTTGCTAATCTAGTTAATTTGTTTAATAGTCAATTCTCTTGTAGTAGAAAGTTTGAACGATTAACTAGTGATCTATATAGGATAACACAAGGTCAAAATGAATCACTTAGAGATTATATCACTAAGTTTAGTAAAGAATCCTTAGATATTCCTAATTTGGATATTGCTACGGCTGTAGAAGCCTTTAAAATGGGATTGCTTAGGGATTCTCTATTCTATGATGATCTTGTTATGACACCATGCAGGAATCTTGATGAAGTAAGAACCAGGGCCCTTAGGTTCATCCGCCTAGAGGATGACAAAAGGATCCAGGATAGATTGACAGGATCCTCAAAACAGGAGAAGCAAGGATCCTACTTCAGGAACAACAAATCAAAGTCTTACAACAGATCTGATAACCAGAACGTGCATGCAGTGGAACAAGAAGAGGATGATGAGGATTATCCTCCCATTTCTGAATACTGTTTTTCTGTTGATAACAATGAACTAATCCTTGCAATGCAGAATCTAGGTGAGAAAGCTAGGTGGCCGAGAAAAAGTGATAAACCAGCTGCTACAAAGGATAAGTCCAAGTGGTGTGCATATCATGAGGATTTCGGGCATCTCACTGAAGAGTGTATTGCACTAAGAAAGGAAATTGGTTACTTGTTGAGCAAGGGGCATTTGAAGGAACTCTTGGGACGAAAGAAGTCAAGGATCCAGGATCCTGAAAGGATCCCAGAAAAGGCTCCTGCCCCTCCAGCAGATGCACAAGTTATAAACTTCATATCCGGTGGATCAGACATTTGTGGTACCTCCTTTTCGGCAGCAAAAAGACATGCTAAGGAAACCAAGATGGATAATGGAGACAGACCCGTTCGGACTTCCGTTGTTACCCAGGATAAAGTCATAACCTTTGATGAGGATGATCGTGTTGATGTCCAGGATCCTCATCATGATGGTCTTGTAATTACATTGTTTATTTCTAACCACTTTGTTCGTAGGATCCTTATAGATGGAGGAAGCTCTGTGAACATCATTCAGCTTGATGTCCTCAAGAAGATGAATATCCCGGAGTCTGATATTGTCCCAAGATCCTCAGTACTTGTGGGATTCAGTGGGGAAACCAAGAACACATTGGGGGACATCAAACTCCCAATCTATATTGAAGGATTGCATTCTTATCAAAAATTTTGTGTTATATATTGCTTATCTTGTTGCAATGTTATCCTTGGCAGGCCATGGATACATGATATGAAGGCAGTTCCATCCACCTATCATCAATGTGTAAAGCTTCCAAGTCCTTGGGGAGTGGTGAAAATTGAGAGTGATCAACAAGAAGCTAAGAATTGCTATACCTCATCAATGAAGCCAGCCTCAAGACCAAGGGAGCAATAGCAATTAAAGTATCCTTCAAGAGATGTCTTGGAGGCAAGAGAACAGGATGTGAGAGAAATCCTCATGGATCCTGATGATCCTGAATCTAGGATCTTCATAGGGTATGGGATCCTTAGTGAAATTGAACAGGAGCTAGTATCCTTCCTTAAAAGAAGGAAAACTACCTTTGCCTGGAAACATGAGGATATGACAGGTATATCTAAAGATATAATTACTCATAAACTTGGCATTGACAGGTCATTCAAGCCTACACATCAAAAGAGGAGGAAGTTTGCACCTGAAAGGAATGCTATTATCCAGGAAGAGGTAGATAAACTACTTCGGGTAGGTATGATTAGAGAGGTTAAGTATCCAAGATGGTTAGCCAATGTGGTTGTTGTTCAAAAGAAAAATGGAAAGTGGAGGGTATGTGTCGATTTTACTGATTTAAACAAGGCATGTCCCAAGGATCCTTTCCCATTACCCCACATTGACTCCATGGTGGATGCTACCGCGGGTCATGAGTTGTTGACTTTTATGGATGCTTCATCTGGATTTCAACAAATTCAGATGGAACCATCTGATCAAGAGGATACAGCCTTTATGACCCCAACTGGTATATACTGTTATATTGCTATGCCATTTGGACTAAGGAATGCAGGTGCTACTTATCAAAGGCTAGTCAATATGATATTCAAGGAACAAATTGGACACACTATGGAAGTTTATATTGATGACATGGTGGTTAAGTCCAAGAAAGCTGAGGATCACCTTAAAGACTTGGAGGAAGCATTCAATATCCTTGATAAATTCAATATGAAACTTAATCCTTCCAAGTGTCATTTTGGTGTTAAGGCAGGTAAATTGTTAGGCTATATGGTGACAAAGAGGGGCATTGAAGCAAGTCCAGAGCAAATCAAGGCTATTGTGAATATCAAATCTCCTGCCAATGCTAAGGATGTGCAAAGACTGACAGGCAGGATCGCAGCCTTGAACAGGTTCATATCCAAATCCTCAGAAAAGTGCAAGGAATTCTATGACATCCTGAGGAAGAACAAGAAATTTGAATGGACTGAGAAGCATGAAAGTGCCCTCAAAGCTCTTAAGGATTACCTATCCTCAGCCCCTGCCTTGATGAAACCAGAAAAGGGGGATATATTATCCTTATACTTAGCAGTATCCTCAAAAGCAGTAAGTGCGGTCCTTGTTAAGGATCACCAAGGTATACAACATCCTGTTTATTATGTAAGTAAGAGTTTACTTGATGCTGAATCCAGGTATTCACACTTAGAAAAACTTATCCTTGCATTAATTATGGCATCTACTAAATTAAGACATTATTTTGAGACTCGTGTCATTATTGTTAAGACTAATTTTCCAATTAAGAATGTTCTCAGGAAACCTGAAATGTCAGGAAGGATGGCTAAGTGGGCAGTGAAGCTGAGTGCATATGATATAAGATATGAACCAAGGACTGCCATCAAATCCCAAGCCTTAGCTGACTTTGTGGCAGATTTTAGTAGTGATTTGGAAAAGGAGGCTGAGTTAGAAGTCAAACAGCTTGAAGAAACCAAGGATCCTTGGATACTATTCACTGATGGAGCCTCCAATGTAAAAGGAACAGGACTTGGAATACTACTAAAATCGCCACAGGGGGACATAATACCCCACTCCATAGCTTGTGAATTTCAAACTACTAACAATGAGGCTGAGTATGAAGCCTTGATATCTGGTTTGCAAATTGCTAAGCATATGAGGATCAGGTATCTTGAGGTACATGTAGATTCATTATTAATCACTAATCACTTTAATGGATCCTATGCGGTTAAAGGTGAAAAGCTAATCAAATATTTGGAGATAGTCAAAGAATTGGCACTCTCTTTTGTTTCCTTTAGTTTGACACAGGTACCAAGGGAAGAGAATGCAGAGGCTGATGCATTAGCTAATCTAGGATCATCCTTGAAGATCCCGGAAGATATAAGGATTCCTATTATCCATATCCTGACCCCTGCTATTGAGGATCATATAACTATGGAGATAGGAGAAGATTCTGCAATCATCCCTAGTGGTGATACTCAACCTCATTCAGGATCATGGATCCTCCCAATCATGAGATACATACAACATGGAGGGATTCCTACAGGAGAAAACCCAAGGGCTTTCAAAATTAAGGTATCTCAATTTACAATATTAAATAATATGTTGTATAAATGATCTCTTGCAGGACCATATCTAAGATGCATTGAGGATCCTGAAATCCAAGAAGTCCTAAAGGATTTCCATGAAGGAGATTGTGGAAACCACACTGGGGGCAGGGCATTATTCTCAAGGATCCTGAGGACAGGATACTATTGGCCCACTATGAAGAAGGATGCTGTGGAGTATGCCAAGAAGTGTGATCCTTGTCAGAGGCATAGTAATATCCTTCACCAACCAGCAGAGCTCTTGCATCCTATATCCTCTTCCTGGCCATTCATGAGATGGGGAATGGATATAGTTGGAAAGCTTCCTAAGGCACCTGGTGGAAAAGTATTCATGCTTGCTATGACTGATTACTTCTCTAAGTGGATAGAGGCTGAAGCCTTTGCTCAAGTCAGAGAAAAGGAAGTTATATCCTTTATTAAAAGAAACATTATTACTAGATTTGGTATACCTTCTGAAATTGTTTGTGATAATGGATCCCAAATTATTGGGAGTAGAACCACTAACTTTTGTGACAGCTGGGGGATTAAGATGATAACATCAACACCAGTCCACCCACAAGCTAATGGTCAGGCAGAATCATCCAACAAGATCATCATCAACAATTTGAAGAAGAAGCTTGGATCCAAGAAAGGAAAATGGGCAGAAGAACTACCTTATGTGCTTTGGGCAGATAGGACAACTCCCAAGAATGCTACTGGCCAAACTCCATTTTCTTTGGTGTTTGGGGCAGAATCAGTGATCCCTACAGAGATGGTGGTTCCAACTGCAAGAACAAGCATTCGTGATCCTGAAGAAAATGCTGAAAACTTGGTTCAAGACTTGGATACTATAGAAGAAATCAGGGATTTGGCAAGGATAAGGATGGCTAGTTATCAACAAAGGATGGCTGGAGCCTACAACAAAAATGTTAGGATCAGGAAATTCCAAGTTGGTGATATGGTATTAAGGAAAGCATTTCAGAATACTACCAATCTTGCTGATGGAAAGTTGGCACCAAAATGGGAAGGCCCCTATTTGATTGAAGCTGAGAAAGGAAAGGGGGCATATCGATTGCTAACAATGGAAGGTGATTTGCTACCAAGAGCTTGGAATGCTGTCCATTTGAAGAAATATTTCATGTGACAAGAATCCATGATCCTTACATGACAAGTATCCTTGAAGGATCCTTATAAGACAGATGATCCTCTTTCTGGTAATATTCTGATATCTAACTATTTCATTCTTTAATTATCTCATATAAGGGTAAGGATCCTGCATCCTTTATCCTCCTTTTACATGATTCTGAGTTTTGAAGGTTCATGTATCCTTAACTAAGGATTGAGTATCCACAGAAGTATCCAGTTATTTGGGCTTGACCCCAGTTATTTGGGCTTGACCCCAGTTATTTGGGCTTGACCCCAGTTTGGGCCTGTCCCCAGTTTCGCCAGAAGCGCACGATGATCCTGGTATAGTTCATGGCAATGGGACCAGTACTCGCTTTAGGGGCTGACAATTTCATTGTACTGGCTATATTCAGGATCCTACGTATAATGGTAGACGTACCATACATCCGTTCCTAAGGTTTCTAACGTTTTCACGTTAGCTAAGGTTTTGGCATTTTCATGTCACTAAGTTTGGATAGTCGCCAGTGAGGGCCATACTCCAGTTTACACACGATTCTTTGGGCTTGTCCCCAGTTATCCTTTGGGCTTGTCCCCAGTATATTGGGCTTGTCCCCAGAATTGTTGGGCTTGTCCCCAGTTACTAACTCTTATCTTATATTGGCTTAGTCCCAAGTTGTATCCTATTTCAGGTTTTTGGAGGTAAACGACCAAGGATCCTTGATCCTTACTTTCTACTAAGGTTTGTCTTTTGTGTTATCCTGATTATAAGTGTTAAAGGATAGGATCCTAACTTGGATTCTCAGGTATGATCCTTAACTGTTAGTGAATTCATCTGTCAACTTCGTCTTAGATCGAGTCCCAGTTGCGTTGCGGATCTGAACGAGTATATACAATAATGACATCATCAGCAATGACATCATCAATGTCATCACTTCATAACAAGACAAAGCAATATAATATTCACGTGATATCAGTTTGTTTAATATTGTAATATCGCTCATATGTACAGTTAGGGTAGTTTAGGTGATTTCGCTTTTATGGTTACAAGGGGGTTCGCTTTTGTGTCAACATGGTGATTTCGCTCTTACGTCATGTCATTGGAGCGAAATCATGCATACTATAAATACCCGAACATGTGATCTCATATGTAACTTGAAGCGAGACCTGTTCATATGCTAGGTAACCAAACTCTGTCAAAATCATTTCAGAAAGCATAAATAAAGAAGATATTGAAAGGAACAGCTGTTGTTACGTTACGTATTCTGATTCCGCCTTTATACGTGATGATGAACTGCCTTGACTGATCGTTTAGGGTCACGACACGGTCCAACAAGTGGTATCAGAGCTTCAGGACGAGGAGTTCATACTACTTCAGCTGATTCGACATTATTCTCTCATTTCTACTCAATTTCACTTTTATTTTTTTTCGGATTATACAAGTTACTACGGTCAAAATGAGTTGAAGTTCAAATATATTGTGCGAAACTGCATCTTGAAATTTGAAAAAACATTTGAAAATTTGAAAAAGTCAAAAACATGATAAAATTCAAAAATTGAGTTTTTGCGTAAAAAGAGGAAATGATAGTACATCAGTAGACAGTTACAGTATGCTAAAGAAATGGAAAGTTTAAATGTGTTAAACGATCTCACTGTGGATGTGTCGGTAGATTTTTATACATTTAGTAAACTTTTTCGGGATATAAACCTAAATTCAAACTTACTTATTTCGTGGGGAACACTACTTGGATATATAGGTAACCCCTGAAATCTCGTTTGAAAGGTCTCTTAATCTGATATACTAGGTCTTTATACTCAATGATGTCTGGGGTATTATTCCGGGACTTCTGCTGAACGGTGGTTCTGACCTAGTCCTTGGATAATACTTGCTGCAATGCTTGAAACACAGCATTAAACCCTCAGCATGCTGAAACAATAAAATTGATAAATGCTGCTGTTGTAAGCAAAAAGATCCTCTAAAGGGGACACACCGAAAAGTCGAAGCTGATATCTCTCTGCGTATACGGAAGTATCGACCTGAGATCCCTCGGCCCTCGCATACCTAATTTATATACAGATATCATTGTAGTATACTCACCTGTAAGACTGATTATTGGGATTCTGGATACGGGAGTATATTCAAGAGGTGGGACACATGAATGGGTTTAAGTTCTTAAAATACATCTAATTCGTATCCTGAATCAGTTGAACTTTGTATGAAAATTTAAGTGGATCAGTATATCGACAATCTAAGTGAATTGTTTAATTCTTAAAGTGAAATTAAGCTCAACGGTACTTGTGACTTGTCATAAACTGATATGATCCTCTGACGCATACTCAAAACAAAAATATTATTTGTAAATATGTTTGTACATATTTCTTTACTGCTTTATATTTTCAGAAAATACAAAAAGATTTTGATTCTGTTTTATTTTCGACAATCGATGTCTGAGTGCTGAGTTTCAAAATCTAAGTAAGCTGATTGTGTTTCTGAAAATAAAACAAGTTCATTAATTTGAAACTTGAAGTTTTAAAAATTAAAAATTCAAAAACAGTTTGTGATATCTCCAAGGTCATTAATTTGGACTTGGATGATTAACTGTGGGGGAGTTGGATGTTTATATTGTTATAGAGCTAGTTTCCGATACGATTCGATGAAACTGCCATATTCATGAGAAGTGATTTTGAGGAGATTGAATTGTCAGATTACGATATCTGGAAATTTAAAATGTTGTTACTTATAGATGTATGAGTGATTGCAGGAAAAGTCCAGACTACGATCCCGAGAGCAGAGTCTAAGGGGGAGTCTGAAGACAAGTTGAAAGTTAGGAGGAGCTTGTAGCTGGAAAGCTAGGTGTCGATCCCAAAGCACGGAAGCTTGATGAAAGGGGGATCCTAAAGCTAATAAAGACTGAAGACTGAGAAGACTCGACACTTAAGACTCGTCAACATCTGAGGGGGAGTCTGTTAGTGCATTCATCTGTCAACTTCGTCTTAGATCGAGTCCCAGTTGCGTTGCGGATCTGAACGAGTATATACAATAATGACATCATCAGCAATGACATCATCAATGTCATCACTTCATAACAAGACAAAGCAATATAATATTCACGTGATATCAGTTTGTTTAATATTGTAATATCGCTCATATGTACAGTTAGGGTAGTTTAGGTGATTTCGCTTTTATGGTTACAAGGGGGTTCGCTTTTGTGTCAACATGGTGATTTCGCTCTTACGTCATGTCATTGGAGCGAAATCATGCATACTATAAATACCCGAACATGTGATCTCATATGGAACTTGAAGCGAGACCTGTTCATATGCTAGGTAACCAAACTCTGTCAAAATCATTTCAGAAAGCATAAATAAAGAAGATATTGAAAGGAACAGCTGTTGTTACGTTACGTATTCTGATTCCGCCTTTATACGTGATGATGAACTGCCTTGACTGATCGTTTAGGGTCACGACACGGTCCAACATTAACCATTTTGACTTTATTCATTATTCATTTGAGTAACCCTTATCCTTTGACAACTGAACTTATGATCCTTAAAATATGTTACTTTTCAGAACTTGTCGACTATAGGATATGTGATCCTTGATCATATCCTAAACTTTTTGAAGATATTTATTAAATATTTCTTTATTTGATAAATTTAAACAAAATGAACATCACAATAATTGAAAAGTAAAATACTAACAAGGATAGTAACACGGGAGATAGCCAAAAAGTTAAAGTTATTTTATTCACAAAAGATTAAACCCTTTAAGGTTGTCAAAATTGCCAACCCACGTTTCTACCAGCAAAACGTGGCCCGTCCACATGGGTTGGCAAAGGGTGTCCATTGTTCATAGGTCTAGAAAGTGCAGGAATCAAAAGACGGCAGGATCACAATGGCTTCATCCCCCAAACAGAGGATCCCTCCACCATTTGTAATCCTACCTATTGTTCAAAGGATCCATGATCCTTAGCCCTAATTATTATTGTTCAAATACAACCCATCATTGTTCAACAAAAAACACCATAACCAAAATAAACTATCAAACTCTAAAAAAATGGGCTCCGGCTACGTCTAGAAATGTCCTTCATCGCCCATTCATGTAGCTTACACCTTCGCTGCATCACCATCACCTCCAGCTCCAGCACCATCACCTGCTTGATCCTTGCCACTGCCACTCACCTCGATTGCCAAGACCTCACCAGCCTCTTCTTCGTCATCCAGCTCAGCCAACCTTGCCCTCCAGCCCTCAACGTCCCAGTTGCTCTTGTCAAAGTCAGGATCCTGAGCTTCTTCGGCCATTTGCAACTTGGTTTTGTACATAGCAATGGCAGCGGAGACTTTGGCATCATTGGTGATTTCAGCCTTCTCTTGGTCGGTAGTGATGTGAGCCAGGACGAGTTCCCTCTTTACCAGATTGACGTCGTTTTCAAGGGAGGCAATCTTCTTATCCTTGGCTAGCATGATCTTTTGGAGGTCCACACACTTCTGCTCAATCTCTTCAACATTGCCTACGTAGTCCTCGATTTCAGTAAATTTCTGTAGAGAAGACAATACAAAGTTAGGATCACATGATCCTCAAGTAGATAGGATAACTAAGCTAAGTCAGTGATCCTTACATCAGCAAAGTACTCGAGGAACTGATGGCGGATCAGAGGCAAGCCTTCCAGATTATCAGCTACAGAGGTTCTCCTTTTCTTACCACCCTTGCCCTTGGAAGTGGTTGCCTTGGGGATTATGACGGAGGGACTAGCAGCAGACTTTTTCTTTGAGGATCGGACAGTGTCAAGATCAGTGACACTGAATTTGGAGGCAGATCTTGAAGGTTTTCCAGCGCCTACACACCCAAAACAGATAAGTATCCTTATCCTATTTCTATTTAACTATTTATCTAAACATTTAACTATACAAAAAACAGGATACTTACTCGACATAGTGACAGAACCTGAGGATACTTCCTGAGAATCCTGGGTGTTTGTTTTAAATGATCTTCTTGCAGGATCAAGTCTCCAGAAAGCGGCAAGCCTTTCCTTTGTTGCAGGTGTTGTGATTAGATGTGCGACAGTAATAGCTCCAAGATAGAAACAAAAGGACGTTAGTGATCCTTAAACAAAAACAAGGTCATCTGGTGATCCTTCTCAGGATCCTCTATCCTACCATGGGTGCTCCACTTCCTTGGCAGATCCTTTCCATCAAAGATAGAATCCCTTCTGACATAGAAGAATCGCCGTTTCCAGTTGGTATCATTCTTAGTGGCTTTGAAGATGGGGTGTTCTTCACCGGGTTTATGCTTGAGTAGATATCGGTGGGATCCAAATGTTACGAGGTCATACATCTCTGCCATCTCCGACATTCCCAGAGCAATTCCTTCTTGCTCAATGATCCTTTCAAGGGTATATAAGACCCTCCAGATCATTGGCATAGCTTGAATGTAGGAGATGCCGGTGAGGGAGAAGAAAGACTGGGTGAATTCAGGGAAAGGATACGAGTATCCTATTGTGAAAGGAGTGACAGGGAAAGCTACCCATGTTTCAGAAATATAATCACTTAGAACGGTAGGATCAAATGGTTTGAAATCGGTGTTTGCCGGAAAACAATGGCGGATTCTGTCTATTTGTGGATCAGTGAAGCAGCATCTTTCTTTCGCTGAATCTTTGATGATCCCCTGGCTCTTAAGAGGACTGTCTTTTATGTGATCCTTAGCCGGAGAGGATCTTAGCATCATCTTGGTCATGAGGGTAGAGAAGAAGATGAACAGAGAAAGAAAACGTAAAGGGAGAAGAGGAAGAGAGATACATGTTTGATCTTCGGATGTGGATTTAAAGGGAGTTTCTCTTGAATTTAAATGCGAATTGATCCCTATCTCTAACTTCAATTTATAATGATGGTCTTGCAGGATAGTCACTTCAGTGACGTCAGGATGGTAACGGCTAGTCCGATTACAACGGCTAGTTATCCGTTGATTCATTACGGATAAGAACAGAAAATATAACTCGTTTATTTACATAATTACTCCTTATATTTTGGGGGCAATTGTTAGGGGAGCATTTTCTAATGATCAGTGATCCTCAATTACTGTTGGGTTTAGTGATCCTCACTTCTGTTTGAATTGGTGATCCTCAGAAGTGTTGCAGGATCAGGATCATGGATCATCTTAAGGATCCTTATACTAACGATTGTCTACTTTGAATCTGATGATGTTTTGCAGGAACACGAGCTTGGACTTGGTCTTGGCGATATTCCTGGAGCATATTCCATATTTATTCCGCACGTGCATGACAGAAATGGACGTTATGGAGGTCATGGGGGACTTGCACCAAATGCGGAATGTTTGTTAGCTTAGATATTTTTCATTTTTAAAAGGGGTAGCGAGCTAATTAGAAAACACTTGGCTATTTTTGGCTACACACACACACTTGCAACTGCTCTCACCAGCTCTCGATAATTCACTTGGCGATTACACACTTTTTTACACAATACACTATAGTGATCCTTGTAATTAGCTCGCTATCATCCGAAGTTGTAATACATTTCTTGTTTAATCTGAGTTGGTGATCGGTAGTTTCCATCACCCGAGGTTTTTTATGCCGGAGATCATTCATTGATCAAGGGCTTTTTCCTCGTATAAATCTTTGTGTCACTTGTTCATTACATTTCAGAGTGATCCTTAGTGTTGTTCATTCATTCAAGCATCATACCTCACAACAGAAAGTTTGGTTGCATTATCATTGCTTGATTTTTGACCAAAACAGGAACGCATTATGGATCAGACGGAAGCGGAAAACGAAGAAATCGGAGAAGCTAGCAGGGGAGCCCGTCGCCGACGGGTCCCAAGCCGTCGGCGACGGCCTGTAGATTTGCCCGTCGGTCAGATGAACGCGTATCCAGTTATTTAAGGCGTCGGATGGAATGATCATCAAACGAACCCGTCGGCGACGGGGTCATGCCCGTCGGCGACGGGTAGTGGAATCCTTTTACGCGAATTTTGGATTTCTTTGGGTTATACTCGATTCCCATTGGTTCTGGATCATTCAAGTCGGGAGTTACACACTCTTGGGAGGTTTGAACTTAATCTTGGAGCCAATACTCAACACCATTCACCTACCATTCCATCTCTACATCATCTATCACCCGAATCAAGATCAATCATCATCTACTATCATCCATCTCACAATCAATCATAAAAACCCTAGTTCATCCAATCCATCATCCATCTCACCATCATCATCCACAAACCCTAATCATCCATAATTCCTTCATCCATCAAGCTTCAAGATGACTTCATTCACGTTCCAATCATCCGGTGATCAAGCTTCTTCAACCATGAGCGGCTAATCATCTCGGTTTCACCCCGGTGTAGGTAGTTGTTAATTTTAGGGTTTTGAATTGTTCTTGTTTCAACTTAGTGACAATTTGTGTTTGATTTTTGAAACCTTTGATAATAGTGTTACATTTGTTGCGAATTCATAATTTATCGAACGATGTTAAAAGTTATGACTTTACGAAATGGTGATATGTAATTGTGCATTGTCGTGGTTAGGATTTACTTGTGTTGATTACAAAGTGTATTCTTGTCCGTTCTTCGGGACGTTGATAGTTATTAGCACCTAAGTCACGGTACACTAAATCCGCTAATCATATGCATTTGAGTTGAATCTAAAACTTGTAGAAATCCTAGGTTAGCAATTACCGAAACCGGGTGTGATTCCTTTTTATTATTATTGTTCTAGTAACCAATTTTCTCGTAATCGTTAATTAATAGTTGTTAATCAATTTAATCAATTCATTTAGTCTAAACTCACATCTCTCAATTAAACAAAAATACAAAAACATTCTAGTAAGCTTCATAAATTGTGACACTCTTGATAATTCAATCGAATCCATTCACAAACCACATACTCTTCGTGGTTCGACCCCTTGCTACCACTAACTATTTGTTAAGGGTAATTTGGGCTAATAAATATTATCTTTGACCGGAACGCGACTCTCCGATCAGCGATTGAGGCAAGTGGCAGCGGGAAGGATCAAGCTGGTGGTGATGATGCTGGTGGTGATGCAGCCAAGGTGTGAGCTGCAGAAATGGGCGATGATGGACATTTCTAGACGCGACCGGAGCCCATTTTTTTAGGATTTGAAAGTTTTTTGGTTGTGATGTTTTAAAATAATGTTGGGTTGTGCTTTGAACAATAGTTTCTAGGGTTGTGGATCATGGATCCTTAGACAATAGGTAGGATAATAGGTGGTGGAGGGATCCTCTGTTTGGGGGATGAAACCACTTGTTATCCTGCCATCTTTTATTTCCTGCACTTCAAAGACCTATTAACAATGGACACCCTTTGCCAACCCAAGTGGACGGACCACGTATTGCTGGTAGAAACTTGGGTTGGCAATTTTGACAACCTTAAAAGGGTTTAACTTTTGTGAATAAATAAAACTTCAACTTTTTGGCTATTTCCCGTGTTGTTATCCTTGTGAATTCTTTATTTTTATACTGTTGTTGTTCACTTTCTATGAATTTGTAAGTAAAGAATAAAGGTTTAATAAATCATGTTTAAAACTTTTAGGATACGATTAAGGATCAAATATCCTATAGTCGATAAATTCAGAAAAGTTATGCAACTTAAGGATCATTAGTTCTGTTGTCAAAGGATAAGGGTCACTTATATAAATAATGAATGAAATCAAAGTGATCAAGGATCATACCTGAGAATCCAAGTTAGGATCCTAACCCCTTAACATTTATAATCAGGATAACCAAAAGACAAACCTTAGTAGAAGGTAAGGATCGAGGATCCTTGGCTGTTTAGCTTCAAAAACCTGAAATGGAACATAACTTGGGACTAAGCCAATATACGAGAAGAGTTAGTAACTGGGGACAAGCCCAACAATTCTGGGGACAAGCCCAATATACTGGGGACAAGCCCAAAGGATAACTGGGGACAAGCCCAAAGGATAACTGGGGACAAGCCCAAAGGATCTTGTGTAAACTGGAGTATGGCCCTCACTGGCGACTATCCAAACTTAGTGACATGAAAATGCCAAAACCTTAGCTAACGTGAAAACGTTAGAAACCTTAGGAACGGATGTATGGTACGTCTACCATTATACGTAGGATGCCGGATACAGCCAGTACAATGAAATTGTCAGCACCTAAAGCGAGTACTGGTCCCATTGCCATGAACTGTACCAGGATCATCGTGCGCTACTAGCGATACTGGGGCAGGCCCAAATAACTGGGGACAGGCCCAAACAACTGGGGTCAAGCCCAAACAACTGGGGTCAAGCCCAAACAACTGGGTCAAGCCCAAACAACTGGGGTCAAGCCCAAACAACTAGGGTCAAGCCCAAACAACTGGATACATCTGTGGATACCCAATCCTTTGTTAAGGATACCTAAACCTTCTGCAAAACTCAGAATCAAGTGAAAGGAGGATAAAGGATCCAGAATCCTTATCCTTGTATATAGGATAATTAAAGAAATGAAATAGATTGAGATTAGATCATTACCAGGATGAGGATCACCTATCTTCTAAGGATCCTTCAAGGATACTTGTTATGAAAGTGGCTAAGGATCATGGATCCTTATCACATGAAGTATTTCTTCAAGTGGACAGCATTCCAAGCTCTTGGTAGCAAATCACCTTCCATTGTTAGCAATCTATATGCCCCCTTTCCTGCCTCAGCTTCAATCAGGTAGGGGCCTTCCCACTTTGGTGCCAACTTTCCATCAGCAGGATTTGTGGTATTCCGAAATGCTTTCCTTAATACCATATCACCAACTTGGAATTTCCTGATCCTGACATTTTTGTTGTAGGCTCCATCCATCCTTTGTTGATAACTAGCCATCCGTATCCTTGCCAAATCCCTAAGTTCTTCTATAGTATCCAAGTCTTGAACCAAGTTTTCAGCATTTCCTTCAGGATCACGTATGCTTGTTCTTGCAGTAGGAACCACCATTTCTGTAGGGATCACTGATTCTGCCCCAAATACCAAAGAAAATGGAGTTTGGCCAGTAGCATTCTTGGGAGTTATCCTGTCAGCCCATAATACATAAGGTAGTTCTTCTGCCCATTTTCCTTTCTTGGATCCAAGCTTCTTCTTCAAATTGTTGATGATCATCTTGTTGGATGATTCTGCCTGACCATTAGCTTGTGGGTGGACTGGTGTTGATGTTATCATCTTAATCCCCCAGCTGTCACAAAAGTTAGTAGTTCTATTCCCAATAAATTGGGATCCATTATCACAAACAATTTCAGAAGGGATACCAAATCTAGTAATAATATTTCTTTTGATAAAGGATATCACTTCTTTTTCTCTGACTTGAGCAAAGGCTTCAGCTTCTATCCACTTGGAGAAGTAATCAGTCATAGCAAGCATGAACACTTTTCCACCAGGTGCCTTGGGAAGTTTACCAACTATATCCATTCCCCATCTCATAAATGGCCAAGAAGAGGATATAGGATGCAAAAGCTCTGCTGGTTGATGAAGGATATTACTATGTCTTTGACAAGGATCACACTTCTTGGCATATTCCACAGCATCCTTCTTCATAGTAGGCCAATAGTGTCCTGTTCTCAGGATCCTTGAGAATAATGCCCTTCCCCCAGTGTGGTTTTCACAATCTCCTTCGTGAAAATCCTTTAGGACTTCTTGGATTTCAGGATCCTCAATGCATCTTAGATATGGTCCTGCAAGAGATCGTTTATATAACATGTTATTCAATATTGTAAATTGAGATACCTTAATTTTGAAAGCCCTGGGGTTTTCTCCTGTAGGAATCTCTCCATGTTGTATGTATCTCATGATTGGAAGGATCCATGATCCTGAATGAGATTGTGTATCATCACTAGGGATGATTGCAGAATCCTCTCCTATCTCCATGGCTACATGATCCTCAATAGCGGGGGTTAGGATGTGGATAATAGGGATCCTGATATCCTCTGGAATCTTCAAGGATGATCCTAGATTGGCCAATGCATCAGCTTCTGCATTCTCTTCTCTGGGTACCTGTGTCAAACTAAAGGAAACAAAAGAGAGTGCCAATTCTTTGACTATCTCTAAATATTTGATTAGCTTTTCACGTTTAACAGCATAGGATCCATTAAAGTGATTAGTAATTAACAATGAATCTACATGTACCTCAAGATACCTGATCCTCATATGCTTGGCAATTTGCAAACCAGCTATCAAGGCTTCATATTCAGCCTCATTATTAGTAGTTTGAAACTCACAAGCTATGGAGTGGGGTATTATGTCCCCCTGTGGCTATTTTATTAGTATTCCAAGTCCAGTTCCTTTGACATTAGAAGCTCCATCAGTGAAGAGTATCCAAGGATCCTTAGTTTCTTCGAGCTGTTGGACTTCTAACTCAGCTTCCCTTTGCAAGTCACTACTGAAATCTGCCACAAAGTCAGCTAAGGCTTGAGATTTAATGGCAGTCCTTGGTTCATATCTTATATCATAAGCACTAAGCTTCACTGCCCACTTAGCCATCCTTCCTGACATTTCAGGTTTCCTGGGAACATTCTTAATTGGAAAATTAGTCTTAACAATAATGGCATGAGTTTCAAAATAATGTCTTAATTTAGTAGATGCCATAATTAGTGCAAGGATAAGTTTTTCTAAATGTGAATACCTGGATTCAGCATCAAGCAAACTCTTACTTACATAATAGACAGGATGTTGTGTACCTTCGTGATCCTTAACAAGGACCGCACTTACTGCTTTAGAGGATACCGCCAAATACAAGGATAATATATCCCCTTTTTCTGGTTTCATCAAGGTAGGGGCTCAGGATAGGTAATCCTTGAGAGCTTTGAGAGCATTTTCTTGCTTTTCAGTCCACTCAAATTTCATGTTCTTCCTCAAAATGTCATAGAATTCCTTGCATTTTTCTGAGGATTTGGATATGAACCTGTTCAAGGCTGCGATCCTGCCTGTCAATCTTTGCACATCCTTGGCATTGGCAGGAGATTTGATATTCACAATAGCCTTAATTTGCTCTGGACTTGCTTCAATGCCTCTTTTTGTCACCATATAGCCTAGGAATTTACCTGCTTTAACACCAAAGTGACACTTGGAAGGATTTAGTTTCATATTAAATTTATCAAGGATATTGAATGTTTCCTCCAAGTCTCTAAGGTGATCCTCAGCTTTCTTGGACTTAACCACCATGTCATCTATATAGACTTCCATAGTGTGTCCAATTTGTTCCTTGAACATCATATTGACTAGCCTTTGATAAGTAGCACCTGCATTCCTTAGTCCGAATGGCATAGCAATATAACAATATATACCAGTTGGGGTCATAAAGGCTGTATCCTCTTGATCAGATGGTTCCATCTGAATCTGTTGAAATCCAGATGAAGCATCCATAAAAGTCAACAACTCATGACCCGCGGTAGCATCCACCATGGAGTCAATGTGGGGTAATGGGAAAGGATCCTTGGGACATGCCTTGTTTAAATCAGTAAAATCGACACATACCCTCCACTTTCCATTTTTCTTTTGAACAACAACCACATTGGCTAACCACCTTGGATACTTAACCTCTCTTATCATACCTGCCCTGAGTAGTTTATCTACTTCTTCCTGGATAATGGCATTCCTTTCAGGTGCAAACTTCCTCCTTTTTTGATGAATTGGCTTGAATGACATGTCAATGCCAAGTTTATGAGTAATTATATCTTTAGATATACCTGTAATGTCCTCATGCTTCCAGGCAAAGGTAGTTTTCCTCCTCTTAAGGAAGGATACTAGATCCTGTTCAATGTTGCTGAGGATCCTTGATCCTATGAAGACTATGGATTCAGGATCATGAGGATCCATAAGGATTTCTTTCACATCCTGTTCTCTTGCCTCAAAGACATCTCTTGGAGGATGCTTTAATTGCTATTGCTCCCTTGGTCTCGAGGCTGGCTTCATTGATGACGTGTAACAATTCTTAGCTTCTTGTTGATCACTCTCAATTTTCACCACTCCCCATGGACTAGGAAGCTTTACACATTGATGATAGGTAGATGGGACTGCCTTCATGTCATGTATCCATGGCCTGCCAAGGATAACATTACAACAGGATAAGCAATCTATAACACAAAATTTTTTATAAGAATGAAGTCCCTCAATATAGATGGGGAGTTTGATGTCCCCCAATGTATTTTTGGTCTCTCCGCTGAATCCCACAAGAACTGAGGATCTTGGGACAATGTCTGATTCAGGGATGTTCATCTTCTTGAGGACATCAAGCTGAATGATGTTTACTGAGCTTCCTCCATCTATCAGGATCCTGCGAACAAAGTGGTTAGAAATAAACAGAGTGATAACAAGACCATCATGATGAGGATCCTGAACATCAACACGATCATCCTCATCAAAAGTTATAATTTTATCCTTGGTAACAGTGGAGGTCCGGATGGGTCTGTCTCCATTATCCATCTTGGTTTCCTTGGCATGTCTTTTGGCTGCTGAAAAGGAAGTACCACAAATGTCTGATCCACCAGATATGAAGTTTATCACTTGTGCATCTGCTGGAGGAGCATGAGCCTTTTCTGGGATCCTTTCAGGATCCTGGATCCTTGACTTCTTTCGTCCCAACACCTCCTTCAAGTGTCCCTTGCTTAACAAGTAACCAATTTCTTTTCTAAGTGCAATACACTCTTCAGTGAGATGTCCAAAATCCTCATGATATGCACACCATTTGGACTTGTCCTTTGTTGCGGCTGGTTTATCACTTTTCCTTGGCCATCTTGCTTTCTCACCTAGATTCTGCATTGCAAGAATTAGTTCATCGTTATCAACAGAAAAACAGTATTCAGAAATTGGAGAATAATCCTCATCATCCTCTTCTTGTTCTACTGCATGCACATTCTGGTTATCAGACTTGTTGTAGGACTTAAACTTGTTATTCTTGAAGTAGGATCCTTGCTTTTCCTGTTTTGAGGATCCTGCCAGTCTCTCCTGGATCCTTTTATCATCCTCTAATTGGATGAATCTAAGGGCCCTGGTTCTCACTTCATCAAGATTCCTGCATGGGGTCATAACAAGATCATCATAGAATAATGAATCCCTAAGCAAACCCATTTTAAAGGCTTCCACAGCCGTAGCTATATCCAGATTAGGGATATCTAAGGATTCTTTACTAAATTTAGTGATGTAATCTCTAAGTGATTCATTTTGACCTTGTGTTACCCTATATAGATCACTAGTTAAACGTTCAAATTTTCTACTACATGAGAACTGACTATTAAACAGGTTAACCAGATTAGCAAATGAAGTAATAGAGTAAGGGGGAAGACTTAGCAGCCATTTAAGAGCAGATCCTGTAAGTGTGGATCCGAAACCCTTGCATAGACATGCTTCTTTTAACCTCTCTGGGATGGGGTTGATCTCCATCCTCTCTCTATATTGAGCTACATGTTCTTCTGGATCCGTTGAACCATCATACAGCTTCATAGTTGGTATTTGGAACCTTTTGGGTATCTCAGCATCACAAATGGGTGGTGCGAAACGAGATATCCTATGGCTCCCATCTGCAATTTCAGGAATGGGCTTAACCACTCCTGGAACGCTGGATATCATATCCTTCAGCTTCTGTAATTCCCTAGCCATAGCTTGATTGATACTTGTATCCTGCATAGAGCCATGGTTAGTGTTATAAGAATTATTGAAAGTGTTACCTCCCATAGGATTTGAGTTAGGAATCGTAGATGTGAATCCATATTGACGGGATTCTGGTATGATTGAAGGACCAGAAGAGGCAATGGTCTGCATTGGAATGAAGTCTCCTTGATGAACATCTGTGCTTGGGGGTTGTACACTTCTCAAGAATCCTTGATCTTGGAAGATGTTGGATCCTTGAACCTGAGAGGATCCCTGAGGCTGAGAGGATCCTTGAACCTGAAAGGATCCCTGAGGCTGAGAGGATCCTTGAACCTGAAAGGATCCCTAAGGCTGAGAGGATCCTTGAACCTGAAATGAGGATCCTTGAACCTGAGAGGATCCTTGGACCTGAGAGGATCCTTGGACTGTGTGCATTCCCAAATATCCTCCCGAGCTGACGAAGGATCCCTGATGCTGAAAAGAGGATCCCGAAGGCTGAAAACTGGATCCTTGAGGCTGGAAGTGAGACCCAAAAGCCTGACTCATAGTTGTTGTTCCATAACGCCTTCCCAATGGTTCAGTTTGGTACTGGATATCTAAGGCTGCAGATTGCTGGGCAATTATAGCTGGAGTGTCGAAATCCAGTGACCTCGGTATTAGAGGAGAGTGATCCTCCCCTGATCTCTTCTGTTTCTTGATGTCACCGATCTCCCGGAGGATCCTTTCGTTGGTTCTGTCCTGCTCTTGTATGTGATCCCTCATCTGCAAAATCAAAGTAAAAAGATCACTAGTAGTAGGATTAGAAGAAACAGAAGAAGTTGGTGGTTTTGGAAAAATGGGGCTTTCTCTCTTTGCAGGCAAGGGTGGAACGCCCTGTGAAGAACTGATTGCCGGCATTGAACTTGAAGTGCTCTTTGCTGAAGAAGCCATCTGCTTGGTTGTAATGAACCGAAATGATCACAAAAACAAGAATTTCTTAGGAATGAAGCACCAATTGCCCCACGGTGGGCGCCAAACTGTTTTGGTCAAAAATCAAGCAAGGATAATGCAACCAAATCTTTTGTTGTGAGGTGTGATGCTTGAATCAATGAACAATGTTAAGAATAACTCAGAAATGTAATGAACAAATGACACAAGGATTTATACGAGGAAAAAGCCCTTGATCAAGAGTTGATCTCCGGCACAAAAAACCTCGGGTGATGGAAACTACCGATCACCAACTAAGATTAAACAAAAGAAATTTACAACTCGGGATGATAACAAGCTTGTTACAAGGATCACTAATGTGCAATGTGCAAAAAATGTATGAAATCGCCAAGTAGTGTTTGAGAGCTGATTGAGAGCTGTTACGAGAGTGTGTGTATGCCAAAATTAGCTAAGTGTTCTCACTTAAGCTTGTTATCCCCATTTTAAATTAGAAACAACTAAACTAACTAACTATCCGCAAATTGTGCAAGCTCCCCACGATCTCCATAATATCCACAAGAGCCAAACACGTGCGGAATATTGAGGGAATATGCTCCAGGAATTTCGGTGAGACTTGGTCCATGACTTTGCTCCTGTAAAACAACCTTACGTACAAGGTAGACAATTGTTAGCAAAAGGATAACAATAAGGATCCTGAATCCTGATCCTGCAACACCTACTGAGGATCCTTAATTCAAACAGAGTTGAGGATCCATGATCCTGGCAGCATTTGAGGATCTGTGATCCATAGTGTTTTGGTAAAAAATCAAGCAATGATAATGCAACCAAACTTTCTGTTGTGAGGTATGATGCTTGAATGAATGAACAACACTAAGGATCACTCTGAAGTGTAATGAACAAGTGACACAAAGATTTATACGAGGAAAAAGCCCTTGATCAATGAATGATCTCCGGCATAAAAAACCTCGGGTGATGGAAACTACCGATCACCAACTCAAATTAAACAAGAAATGTATTACAACTTCGGATGATAGCGAGCTGATTACAAGGATCACTATAGTGTATTGTGTAATAAATCTGTGTAATCGCCAAGTGTGTTAGCAAGAGCTGATGAGAGCAGTTGTATGAGTGTGTGTGTAGCCAAAAATAGCCAAGTGTTGTAAAAAATAGCTCGCTACCCCCTTAAAATTTGAAAATATCTAGCCTAACTAACATTCCGCAAATGGTGCAAGTCCTCCATGACTCCACAACGTCCATTTCTGGCCAAGCACGTGCGGAATAGACTTAGAATATTCTCCAGGAATATCGCCAAGACCAAGTCCAAGTTGATACTCCTGCAAAACAATTACGAATTCAAAGTAGACAATCGTTAGTACAGGAATCCTTATAGTGATCCATGATCCTGATCCTGCAACACTTCTGAGGATCACTACTTCAGACAGAACTGAGGATCACTAAACCCAACAGTAAATAAGGATCACTGATCATTTAGAAATCCACCCCTAACAATTGCCCCCAAAATATAAGGAGTAATTATGTAAATAAATGAGTTATATTTTGTTCTTATCCGTAACGAATTAATCAGATAACTAGCCGTTGGAGTCGGACTAGCCGTTACGAACATGACGTCAGTGAGATGACTATCCTGCAGAATCATCATTATAATTAGGAGTTAGAGATAGGGATCATTTCACATTTAAGTTCAAGAGAACTCCCTTTATATTCTCATCCGACGATCAAGCAGGTAACTCTTTTCCCTTTCTTCCTTCTCTTACTCTTCTTTTCTTTCTTTACCATCATCTCGTCAAAAATGATGCTCCGAAACTCACCGGGCAAGGATCACAAGAAGAACATCCCTCTTAAAATCCAGGGGATCATCAAAGATTCACCGAAAGAAAGATGCTGCTTCAATGATGCACAAATAGACAGAATTCGCCACTGTTTTCCGGCGAATACCGTTATCAAGCCATTTGACCCCACCGCTTTGAGTGACTATATCTCTGAAACTTGGATTGCCTTTCCTGTTACCCCATTCACCATAGGATACACCTATCCTTTTCCAGCCTTTACCCAATCCTTTTTCTCCCTTACCGGCATCTCCTACATCCAGGCTATGCCGATGATCTGGAGGGTCTTATATACCCTTGAAAGGATCATCGAGCAGGAAGGGATTGACCTAGTAATGTCGGAGTTGGCTGAGATGTATGATCTCACAACGTTTGGATCCCACCGATATTTGTTTAAACGAAAGCCTGGTGAAGAACACCCCATTTTCAAAGCCACCAAGAACGATACAAACTGGAAGCGACGCTTTTTATTTGTCAGAAGAGACTCTATCCCAAACGGAAAGGATCTTCCCAGGGAGTGGTCCACCCATGGTAGGACAGAGGATCCTGAGAAGGATCACCAGGTAATCTTGCTCTTATGATAGGATCACTAACCCCCTTTTGTTTTACGTTATGCAGCTGTCACTGTTTCACACCTCATACCGTCTCCTGCTACCAAGGAAAGGCTTGCTGTTTTTAGAAGACTCAGTCCTGAAACAAGATCATTCAAGACAATCACCCAGGATTCTCAAGAGGTATCCTCAGGCTCTGTCACCATGTCAAGTAAGTATCCTGTTCTTTTTATATTCAAATGTTTAAATAAATAGTTATATATGAATAGAATAAGGACACTTATCTGTTTTGGGTGTGTAGGCGCTGGAAAGTCATCAAGATCTGCTTCCAAATTTAGTGTCACTGAGCTTGACACCGTCTGATCCAAGAAAAAATCTGCTGCTAGCCCCTCCATTGTAATCCCCAAAGCTACCACTTCAAAGGGAAGAGGTGGAAAGAAGAGAAAGACTTCCGAAGCTGAGGATCTGCAAGGTCTCCCCCTGATCCGCCACCAGTTCCTTGAATACTTCAATGATGTAAGGATCCTTGTCCCTGCTTTAGGTATCCAGCTTATTTGAGGATCACCTGTTCTTGAACTGTTCTTTATCTTCTTTGCAGAAATTTGCTGAGATTGAAGACTATGTTGGGCATGTCGAGGAGCAGGACAAGAAGATTGCTGACCTCCAACAAGTCGCATTGCTCAAGGATCTTAAGATTGCTGACCTCCAAAAGGATCTCAAAGATGCCAAAGCTCAGACAGCTACAATCCTGATTAATTTTGATTATGAGAAGAGCGAGATCACGGAGGATGCTAAGGTCTCCGCTGCCATAGCCATGTACAAGACCAAGCTACAAATGGCCCAAGAAGCTCAGGATCCTGCCTTTGACAGGAGCAACTGGGATGTGGAAGGCTGGAAGGCTAGGCTGGCTGAATTGGAGGATGAGGATGAGGCTGATGAGGTTCTGGTAATCGAGGCTGGAGGCAGTGGCAAGGATCATGCAAAGGATACTGGAGCTGGAGGGGATGATGATGCAGCGAAGGTGTAGGCTGCTTGAATGGGCGATGAAGGACATTTCTAGACGTAGCCGGAGCCCATTTTTTAGTTTGGTTATGGTTTTTTGTTTTGATGATGTTTTGATAAACAATGGTTGGTCTGTACTTGAACAATAGTAATTAGGGTTGAGGATCATGGATGTTCCTTTGAACAATAGGTAGGATTACAAATGGTGGAGGGATCCTCTGTTTGGGGGATGAGGCCATTGTGATCCTGCCGTCTTTAATTTCCTGCACTTGTTAGACCTATGAACAATGGACACCCTTTGCCAACCCATGTGGACGGGCCACGTTTTGCTGGTAGAAACGTGGGTTGGCAATTTTGACAACCTTAAAAGGGTTTAAGCTTTTGTGAATAAAATGACTTTAACTTTTTGGCTATATCCTGTGTTGATATCCTTATGGTTATTTTATTTTTCAATCTATTGTGATGTTCATGTTGTTTAAACTTATCAAGTAAGGAAAAAATTTAAAAAATATCCCTTAAGAGTTAAGGATATGATCAAGGATCACATAAAAAATAGTTTAAGGATCATAAGTTCAGTTGTCAAAGGATAAGTGTCACTTAAATACATAATGAATAAAATCAAAACAGTTAAGGATCATACCTGAGAATCCAAGTTAGGATCCTATCCTTTAACACTTAAAATTAGGATAACCCAAGATACAAACCTTAGTTGAAAGTAGAGATTAAGAATCCCTGGTCATTTATCTTCACAAACCTGAAATAAGATATTGCTTGGGACTGAGCCAATATAAGATGAATGTTAGTAACTGGGGACAAGCCCAACAATTCTGGGGACAAGCCCAATATACTGGGGACAAGCCCAAAGGATAACTGGGGACAAGCCCAAAGGATAACTGGGGACAAGCCCAAAGGATCGTATGTAAACTGGAGTATGGCCCTCACTGGCGACTATCCAAACTTAGTGACATGAAAATGCCAAAACCTTAGCTAACGTGAAAACGTTAGAAACCTTAGGAACGGATGTATGGTACGTCTACCATTATATGTAGGATCCTGAATATAGCCAGTACAATGAAATTGTCAGCCCCTAAAGCGGGTACTGGTCCCATTGCCATGAACTATACCAGGATCACCGTGCACTACTGGCGAAACTGGGGACAGGCCCAAACTGGGGACTAGCCCAAAGAACTGGGGTCAAGCCCAAATAACTGGGGTCAAGCCCAAAGGATAACTGGATACTCAATCCTTAGTTAAGGATACCTGGACCTTCAAAACTCAGAATCAAGTAAAAGGAGGATAAAGGACGCAGGATCCTTATCCTTGTAAGAGAATAAAAAGAATGAAATAGTTTGAGATTGGAATGTTACCAGAAAGAGGATCATCTGTCAGTGGGGATCCTTCAAGGATATTTATCTGGTAAGGATCACGGATCATGATCACATGAAATATTTCTTCAAATGGACAGCATTCCAAGCTCTTGGTAGCAAATCACCTTCCATTGTTAACAATCGATATGCCCCCTTTCCTGCTTCAGCTTCAATCAAATAGGGGCCTTCCCATTTTGGTGCTAGCTTTCCATCAGCAGGATTGGTGGTGTTTTGAAATGCTTTCCTTAATACCATATCCCTAACTTGGAATTTCCTGATCCTGACATTTTTGTTGTAAGCTCCAGCCATCCTTTGTTGATAACTGGCCATCCTTATCCTTGCTAAATCCCTGATTTCTTCTATAGTATCCAAGTCTTGAATCAAGTTTTCAGCATTTTCTTCAAGATCACGAATGCTTGTTCTTGCAGTTGGAACCACCATCTCTGTAGGGATCACTGATTCTGCCCCAAATACCAAAGAAAATGGAGTTTGGCCTGTAGCATTCTTGGGAGTTGTCCTATCAGCCCAAAGCACATAAGGTAGTTCTTCTGCCCATTTTCCTTTCTTGGATCCAAGCTTCTTCTTCAAATTGTTGATGATGATCTTGTTGGATGACTCTGCCTGACTATTAGCTTGTGGATGGACTGGTGTTGATGTTATCATCTTAATCCCCCAACTGTCACAAAAGTTAGTGGTTCTGTTCCCAATAAATTGGGATCCATTATCACAAATAATCTCAGAAGGGATACCAAATCTAGTAATAATGTTTCTTTTAATAAAGGATATAACTTCCTTTTCTCTGACTTGAGCAAAGGCTTCAGCCTCTATCCACTTAGAGAAGTAATCAGTCATAGCAAGCATGAATACTTTTCCACCAGGTGCCTTAGGAAGCTTTCCAACTATATCCATTCCCCATCTCATGAATGGCCAAGAAGAGGATATAGGATGCAAGAGCTCTGCTGGTTGGTGAAGGATATTACTATGCCTCTGAAAAGGATCACACTTCTTGGCATACTCCACAGCATCCTTCTTCATAGTGGGCCAATAGTATCCTGTCCTCAAGATCCTTGAGAATAATGCCCTGCCCCCAGTGTGGTTTCCACAACCTCCTTCATGGAAATCCTTTAAGACTTCTTGAATTTCAGGATCCTCAATGCATCTTAAATATGGTCCTGCAAGAGATCGTTTATACAACATATTATTTAATATTGTAAATTGAGATACCTTAATTTTGAAAGCCCTTGGGTTTTCTCCTGTAGGGATTTCTCCATGTTGTATGTATCTCATGATTGGGAGTATCCATGATCCTGAATGAGATTGGGTATCATCACTAGGGATGATTGCAGAATCTTCTCCTATCTCCATAGCTACATGATCCTTGATAGCAGGGGTCAGGATATGGATAATAGGGATCTTGATATCCTCAGGAATCTTCAAAGATGATCCTAGATTGGCTAATGCATCAGCTTCCGCATTCTCTTCCCTTGGTACCTGTGTCAGACTAAAGGATACAAAAGAGAGTGCCAATTCTTTGACTCAAGGTACCTAATCCTCATGTGCTTTGAAATTTGCAAACCAGCAATCAAGGCTTCATATTCAGCCTCATTGTTGGTAGTTTGAAATTCACAAGCTATGGAGTGGGGTATTATGTCCCCCTGTGGCGATTTTAGTAGTATTCCAAGCCCTGTTCCATTTACATTGGAGGATCCATCCGTGAACAGTATCCAAGGATCCTTGGTTTCTTCAAGCTGTTGGACTTCTAGTTCAGCCTCCTTTTGCAAATCACTACTAAAATCTGCCACAAAGTCAGCTAAGGCTTGGGATTTGATGGCAGTCCTTGGTTCATATCTTATATCATATGCATTCAACTTCACTGCCCACTTAGCCATCCTTCCTGACATTTCAGGTTTCTGAATGCTTCCTCCAAGTGTTTAAGATGATCCTTAGCTTTCTTGGACTTAACCACCATGTCATCAATATAGACTTCCATAGTGTGTCCAATTTGCTCCTTGAACATCATATTGACTAGCCTTTGATAAGTAGCACCTGCATTCCTTAATCCAAATGGCATAGCAATATAACAGTATATACCAGTTGGGGTCATAAAGGTTGTATCCTCTTGATCGGATGGTTCCATCTGAATTTGTTGAAATCCAGATGAAGCATCCATAAAGGTTAACAACTCATGACCCGCGGTAGCATCCACCATGGAGTCAATGTGGGGTAATGGGAAAGGATCCTTGGGACATGCCTTGTTTAAATCTGTAAAGTCGACACATACCCTCCACTTTCCATTTTTCTTTTGAACAACAACCACATTGGCTAACCATCTTGGATACTTAACCTCTCTAATCATACATGCTCGAAGTAGCTTATCTACCTCTTCCTGGATAATGGCATTTCTTTCAGGTGCAAACTTCCTCGTCTTTTGATGAATCGGCTTGAATGACCTGTCAATGCCAAGTTTGTGAGTAATTATATCTTTAGATATACCTGTCATATCTTCATGTTTCCAGGCAAAGGTGGTTTTCCTTATTTTGAGAAAGGATACTAGCTCCCGTTCAATATCGCTAAGGATCCCTGACCCTATGAAGATCTTGGATTCAGGATCATCAGGATCCATGAGGATTTCTTTCAAATCCTGTTCTCTTGCCTCCAAGACATCTCTTGAAGGATACTTTAATTGCTATTGCTCCCTTGGTCTTGAGGCTGGTTTCATTGATGAGGTATAGCAATTCTTAGCCTCCTGTTGATCACTTTCAATTTTCACCACTCCCCATGGACTTGGAAGCTTTACACACTGATGATAGGTGGATGGGACTGCCTTCATATCATGTATCCATGGCCTGCCAAGGATAACATTACAACACGACAAGCAATCAATAACACAAAACTTTTGATAAGAATGCAATCCTTCAATATAGATTGGGAGTTTGATGTCCCCCAATGTATACTTTGTCTCTCCACTGAATCCCACCAGTACTGAGGATCTTGGGATAATATCAGACTCTGGGATATTCATTTTCTTAAGAACATCCAGCTGAATGATGTTCACAAAGCTTCCTCCATCTATAAGGATCTTGCGAACAAAGTGGTTAGAAATAAACAATGTAATTACAAGGCCGTCATGATGAGGATCCTGGATGTCAACACGATCATCCTCATCAAAAGAAATGACTTTATCCTGGGTGACAACGGAGGTCCGGACGGGTCTGTCTCCATTATCCATCTTGGTTTCCTTAGCGTGTCTTTTTGCTGCTGAGAAGGATGTACCACAGATGTCTGATCCACCGGATATGAAATTTATGACTTGTGCATCTACTGGAGGAGCAGGAGCCCTTTCCGGGATCCTTTCAGGATCCTGGGTCCTTGACTTCTTTCGTCCCAAGAGTTCGTTTAAATGCCCCTTGCTCAACAAGTAACCAATTTCCTTTCTAAGTGCAATACACTCTTCAGTGAGATACCCAAAATCCTCATGATATGCACACCATTTGGATTTATCCTTTGTAGCAGCTGGTTTATCACTTTTCCTTGGCCACCTAGCTTTCTCACCTAGATTCTGCATTGCAAGGATTAGTTCATTGTTATCAACAGAAAAACAATATTCAGAAATAGGAGGATAATCCTCATCATCCTCTTCTTGTTCCACTGCGTGCACATTCTGGTTATCAGATCTGTTGTAGGACTTGGATTTATTGTTCCTGAAGTAGGATCCTTGTTTATCCTGTTTTGAGGATCCTGTCAATCTGTCCTGGATCCTTTTGTCATCCTCTAGGCGGATGAACCTAAGGGCCCTAGTCCTTACTTCATCAAGATTCCTGCAAGGTGTCATAACAAGATCATCATAGAATAATGAATCCATAAGCAATCCCATTTTAAAGGCTTCTACAGCCGTAGCAATATCCAAATTAGGAATATCTAAGGATTCTTTACTAAACTTAGTAATATAATCTCTAAGTGATTCATTTTGACCTTGTGTTACCCTATATAAATCACTAGTTAATCGTTCAAACTTTCTACTACAAGAGAATTGACTATTGAACAAGTTAACTAAATTAGCAAATGAAGTAATAGAGTAAGGGGGAAGACTTAGCAGCCATTTAAGAGCAGATCCTGTAAGTGTGGATCCAAATCCCTTGCATAGACACGCTTCTTTCAACCTTTCAGGAATTGGATTGATCTCCATCCTCTCCCTGTACTGAGCTACATGCTCTTCTGGATCCGTTGAACCATCATATAGCTTCATTGATGGTATCTGGAATCTTTTAGGTATCTCAGCATCACATAAAGGTGGTGCAAAACGAGATATCCTATGGCTACCATCCGCAATCTCAGGAATGGGTTTAACCACTCCTAATACGCTGGATATCATATCCTTTAGCTTCTGTAGCTCCCTAGCCATGGCCTGATTGATACCTGTATCCTGCATAAAGCCATGGTTAGTGTTATATAAATTATTAAAAGTGTTACCTCCCACAGGATTCGAGTTTGGAATTGCAGATGTGAATCCATCTTGTCGAGACGCTGGCATGATTGAAGGACCAGATGAGGCAATAGTCTGCATCGGTATGAAGTCTCCTTGATGAACGTCCGAGTTCTGAGGCTGTATACTTCTCAAGGATCCTTAATTTTGAAGGAGGTTGGATCCTTGGAATTGAGATGATCCTTGAACCTGAAAGGATCCTGGGACAAGGGAGGATCCTTGAACAAGGGAGAATCCTGGGACCAGAGAGGATCCTGGGACCAAAGAGGATCCTGGGACCTGGGAGGATCCTTGGACCTGGGAGGATCCTTGGACCTGGGAGGATCCTCGTACTTGGGAGGATCCTTGGACCTGGGAGGATCCTTGTACTGCATGCGTTCCCACATATCCTCCTGACATGAAGTATCCCTGATGCTGAGAAGAGGATCCTGATGGCTGAGAAGAGGATTCCTGCGGCTGGAAGTAAGAGCCAAATGCCTGACTCATTGTTGTTGTTCCATAACGCCTTCCTGGTAGTTCACCCAAGTATTGCACGTCCGGAACTGCTGAGTGTTGGGAAGTTATGACCGGAGTGTCGAAGTTCAGTGACCTTGGCATCAGAGGGGAGTGATCCTCCACTGATTTCTTCTGTTTCTTGATTTCATCGATCTCCCGGAGGATCCTTTCGTTGGTTTTATCCTGCTCTTGTGCATGATTCCTCATCTGCAAAATCAGGGCATAAAGATCATTAGTAGTAGGATTAGTTGAAACAGAAGAAGTAGGCGGTTTTTGGAAAATAGGAGTTGGTTTCTTCGCAGCATTCTCAGCATTCTTCTGGGATCCAGAAGGTGGTGGAGGCAAAGGAGGAACGCCTTGTGAAGAACTAAATGAGGGCATCAAACTTGAAGTATTCTTCACTGAGGAAGCCATCTGTTTGGTTGTAGCGAACCGAAATGACCACGAAAATACGAATCTTTCTAGGAATGAAGCACCAATTGCCCCACGGTGGGCGCCAAACTGTTTTGGTCAAAAATCAAGCAATGACAATGTAACCAAACTTTCTGCTGTGAGGTATGATGCTTGAATTGATGAACAACAATAAGGATCACTATGAAGTGTAATGAACAAGTGACACGAAGATTTATACGAGGAAAAAGCCCTTGATCAATGAATGATCTCCGGCATAAAAAACCTCGGGTGATGGAAACTACCGATCACCAACTCAAATTAAACAAGAAATGTATTACAACTTCAGATGATAGCGAGCTGATTACAAGGATCACTATAGTGTATTGTGTAATAAATCTGTGTAATCGCCAAGTATGTTAGCGAGAGCTGATGAGAGCAGTTGTATGAGTGTGTGTGTAGCCAAAAATAGCCAAGTGTTGTAAAAAATAGCTCGCTACCCCCTTAAAATTAGAAAATATCTAGCCTAACTAACATTCCGCAAATGGTGCAAGTCCTCCACGACTCCACAACGTCCATTTCTGGCCAAGCACGTGCGGAATAGACTTAGAATATTCTCCAGGAATATCGCCAAGACCAAGTCCAAGTTGATACTCCTGCAAAACAATTACGAATTCAAAGTAGACAATCGTTAGTACAGGAATCCTTAATGTCATCCATGATCCTGATCCTGCAACACTTCTGAGGATCACTACTTCAGACAGAACTGAGGATCACTAAACCCAACAGTAAATAAGGATCACTGATCATTTAGAAACCACCCCTATCACATAGGATTGGAAAATCCTCCCCTAACAATAACTATACTCAATTTAACACATGTAGTATCATCATCTTCATAACATCACTACTACAAGTGGGTTTTCATCAAAACATCAAAATAATTAGAATTTCAAGCATAATTCAGGTTTCATGAGATGATTCTAACTCACTATCATTCTAGTTTCATACAATTTCACGGATTGATTCAAAACCCAATTCATCAAGATCATTAAAACATATAATTTAACTCACCTAGGGTTGAGAATACTTAGACGATTGAGAAATTAGAGACATGCATTCGAATTTATCCTTGAATCATCTTCAATTTGCTGAATTTTGGAATGTGTTGGAGAAGAAGGGGTTTTCCTTCTCCCTGGTTCTTTCAAGCGACACACACACACAAACTCTTATGTGTGTTGTGTTTTATTTTTTCTATTTTATATAATTATCTTTTCCTTCTTACAAGTTTGGCCCTTCAAGTTTAATCACTCATTTTAAAAGGGTTGAATCTACTTTTATATAACATGAACACATGTTTAAATAAAAACCTTCATAATTAAGTTTTGGGGTGTTACAAGTTTACCCCCCTTAAAGAAGGTTTACCCCCCTTAAAGAAGGTTTCATCCCTGAAACCTGAATACATACTGAATAATGATGGGTAGTGTTCCCGCATATCATTTTCCGTTTCCCATGTGAGACCCGAGCCTTTTCAATGTTTGCCATTGGACCAAAACTTGTCTAATGGCTTTATTGTTTCACCTTGTAATCTTTTATTGCCACGGGCCTTTCAATATATTTCAATCTTTCATCCACTTCGATGTCATTCAATCTTTCATCACCGCAAGGCATCTTCGTAATTGCGACACATGGAGGGTGTTGTGAATTCCATATAATACCGGTGGTAATCCTATCCGATATGCTACCGTTCCGACCCAAGCTAGTATACATTCTATTAAGTCTACTCGTATCCTTTCGTAAGTACATACCTCGAACTTTGACAACAAGTTTTAATCCGATCACCCGTCATGATGATTTGGTCACTACCACTTTACAACTTGTCCAATGCACTTGGTAATTCAATATTGTATGATTCAATACGATCCTACTACATTATTCCATAATCAACGTTCATTCGTTCTAGCTGACTTTCTTAAAACTTGTGTGTCAGACTATGCATACCCACATACCTCTAACACCCTCTTCGGGAAACAATTATCATAATAGTCATGTTTGTTCATTCCTATTCATTCATACAAAATCACAAGTCAAACACCATTCAATAGTTGTTAACTATTTAGCTTCTACATACACCCCACCCTTTTCTGGGCCAACATCAAGTAAAATTTATTTCATGTCAATGGCTTAGTAATTCTTTTCACACTTTTCTTGTAATACTTACGTGTGATCTCTACTCGAGTCCAATATTTCTTTCTTTATTAATCTAACGTATCTGCATGGTTAACTACAATTCAATGCATACATTTATACAACCCGCGTATAAACTATCTTGCTCCAACCCCTCTTAATGTCTATCCCTTGGTTGTAAGGGCCTACATAAGGCTTTAATCACACAACCAATATAATCGTATATCAATACGTACATTCATGTAACTCATATTACACCCAAGGTGTTATACGCAACTATATACGCCATCACATTCCATAACTGTCATACATACATCAGTCCTTCTAACATTGCAGTACAAAGGCAAGAATCTAACATCGTACCACAATGGATAACTCTACCTATATACCTACTAAAGTTCCGTTACATACGAGATTATAAAATTATTACACATGCCATTCCATTCCACGTGTGAGTTACATAAAACTAGGTGTTAGGGCATGGATTTTATGCTAAGGGTCATCTATCCTGAGACTGGGCATGGATCACGGATCCTTAACGGATTATGCAGGGAGTCTGAGGATCCAGAGTCTTAGGATCCCGAGTCTGAGGATCCAAGATCCTTAACAGAACTTATAATTTCTAACAATTGTCACGTTTTTAATGTTTATACACAGATAATGGACTTAGTGGACTAAATCTCAGCTAGAATCTCGGGAATATTCGTTCAAGATGCCCCACATGTGGTATTTTCACAACGGTTATGGGAAAAGAACGTGGGAGCTTCCTTATTTTTCGCAAAGTTAGTTGTTAGCAGTTTTTCCTATTATTTTAGGGGATATTGAGCTGGTAGAACACACAAGTTTTCGACACAACACCTCTGCTACTCGCTCTCTCACACACACACACTAGAATTCATTGTAACAAGCTCAATATTTTCCAAAGTTGTAATCTTTTTATGCAATATAGTCGGTGATCGGTAGTTTCCATCACCCGAGGTTTTTTATGCCGGAGATCAACTCTTGATCAAGGGCTTTTTCCTCGTATAAATCCTTGTGTCACTTGTTCATTTCTTTTTGCGAGTTATTCATACATTTGTTCATTGATTCAAGCATCACACCTCACAACAAAACATTTGGTTGCATTATCCTAGCTTGATTTTTTACCAAAACAGTTTGGCGCCCACCGTGGGGCAATTGGTGCTTCATTTCTGAGAAATTTCGTTCATTTCATTCATTTCTCCTCATTACCTTCAACCACATGGCTTCTCAGGGAAAAACTACTTCAAGTTCCATGCCGGCAGTCACTTCTTCACAGGGCATTCCACCGTTGCATCCTCTCCCCCTTGCATTCCAGAAGAATGCTGAGAATGCTCCGAAGAAGACAACCCCTGTTTTCACAAAACCAACTGTAGTTTCTTCCTCTACACTTACTAACAGTGATCTTTATGCTTTGATTTTGCAGATGAGAAGATACATGCAACAACAGGATGAAACTAATGGCAGTATCCTTCGCGAAATTGATAAAATCAGCAGAGGATCACTCCCCATTGATGCCAGGTCGTTGGATTTTACTACTCCATCATCAACAATCCAGTTTTCCAAATGATCCAATGTCCATATTCAAGGATCCTTTATCCTTCGGCAAGGATCACTGGAGTCAGCGTAGCCTCAAGGATCCTACTTCCAGCCTTTAGGATCCTCTTTCCAGCATCAGGGATCCTTCGTTACCTCAGGAGGATATATGGGGACGCACACAGTTCAAGGATCCTCTCAGGTTCAAGGATCCTCTCAGGTTCAAGGGTCCTCCTCTCAGGTTCAAGGATCCTCATCTCAGGTTTACGAATCCATGGATTATCCTCTAAGACCTCCAGTCACAGCACATCAAGGATCCAACATCTTTCAGGATCAAGGATTCTTAAGGAATGTGCAACCCGGAAGTACAGATGTTCATCAAGGAGACTTCATTCCTGTTTTGGTAAAAAATCAAGCAATAATAATGCAACCAAACTTTCTGTTGTGAGGTATGATGCTTGAATGAATGAACAACACTAAGGATCACTCTGAAATGTAATGAACAAGTGACACAAAGATTTATACGAGGAAAAAGCCCTTGATCAATGAATGATCTCCGGCATAAAAAACCTCGGGTGATGGAAATTACCGATCACCAACTCAGATTAAACAAGAAATGTATTACAACTTCGGATGATAGCGAGCTAATTACAAGGATCACTATAGTGTATTGTGTAAAAAAGTGTGTAATCGCCAAGTGAATTATCGAGAGCTGGTGAGAGCAGTTGCAAGTGTGTGTAGCCAAAAATAGCCAAGTGTTTTCTAATTAGCTCGCTACCCCTTTTAAAAATGGAAAATATCTAAGCTAACAAACATTCCGCATTTGGTGCAAGTCCCCCACGACCTCCATAACGTCCATTTCTGTCATGCACTTGCGGAATAAATATGGAATATGCTTCAGGAATATCGCCAAGACCAAGTCCAAGCTCGTGTTCCTGCAAAACATCATCATATTCAAAGTAGACAATCGTTAGTATAAGGATCCTTAAGATGATCCATGATCCTGATCCTGCAACACTTCTGAGGATCACCAATTCAAACAGAAGTGAGGATCACTAAACCCAACAGTAATTGAGGATCACTGATCATTGGAAAATCCTCCCCTAACAATTGCCCCCAAAATATAAGGAGTAATTATGTAAATAAACGAGTTATATTTTCCGTTCTTATCCGTAATGAATCAACGGATAACTAGCCGTTGTAATCGGACTAGCCGTTACCATCCTGACGTCACTGAAGTGACTATCCTGCAAGACCATCATTATAAATTGAAGTTAGAGATAGGGATCAATTCGCATTTAAATTCAAGAGAAACTCCCTTTAAATCCACATCCGAAGATCAAACATGTATCTCTCTTCCTCTTCTCCCTTTACGTTTTCTTTCTCTGTTCATCTTCTTCTCTACCCTCATGACCAAGATGATGCTAAGATCCTCTCCGGCTAAGGATCACATAAAAGACAGTCCTCTTAAGAGCCAGGGGATCATCAAAGATTCAGCGAAAGAAAGATGCTGCTTCACTGATCCACAAATAGACAGAATCCGCCATTGTTTTCCGGCAAACACCGATTTCAAACCATTTGATCCTACCGTTCTAAGTGATTATATTTCTGAAACATGGGTAGCTTTCCCGGTCACTCCTTTCACAATAGGATACTCGTATCCTTTCCCTGAATTCACCCAGTCTTTCTTCTCCCTCACTGGCATCTCCTACATTCAAGCTATGCCAATGATCTGGAGGGTCTTATATACCCTTGAAAGGATCATTGAGCAAGAAGGAATTGCTCTGGGAATGTCGGAGATGGCAGAGATGTATGACCTCGTAACATTTGGATCCCACCGATATCTACTCAAGCATAAACCCGGTGAAGAACACCCCATCTTCAAAGCCACTAAGAATGATACCAACTGGAAACGGCGATTCTTCTTTGTCAGAAGGGATTCTATCTCTGATGGAAAGGATCTGCCAAGGAAGTGGAGCACCCATGGTAGGATAGAGGATCCTGAGAAGGATCACCAGATGACCTTGTTTTTGTTTAAGGATCACTAACGTCCTTTTGTTTCTATCTTGCAGCTATTACCGTCGCACATCTTATCACAACACCTGCAACAAAGGAAAGGCTTGCCGCTTTCTGGAGACTTGATCCTGCAAGAAGATCATTTAAAACAAACACCCAGGATTCTCAGGAAGTATCCTCAGGTTCTGTCACTATGTCGAGTAAGTATCCTGTTTTTTGTATAGTTAAATGTTTAGATAAATAGTTAAATAGAAATAGGATAAGGATACTTATCTGTTTTGGGTGTGTAGGCGCTGGAAAACCTTCAAGATCTGCCTCCAAATTCAGTGTCACTGATCTTGACACTGTCCGATCCTCAAAGAAAAAGTCTGCTGCTAGTCCCTCCGTCATAATCCCCAAGGCAACCACTTCCAAGGGCAAGGGTGGTAAGAAATGGAAGACCTCTGAAGCTGATAATCTGGAAGGCTTGCCTCTGATCCGCCATCAGTTCCTCGAGTACTTTGCTGATGTAAGGATCACTGACTTAGCTTAGTTATCCTATCCACTTGAGGATCATGTGATCCAAACTTTGTATTGTCTTCTCTGCAGAAATTTGCTGAAATCGAGGACTACGTAGGCAATGTTGAAGAGATTGAGCAGAAGTGTGTGGACCTCCAAAAGATCATGCTAGCCAAGGATATGAAGATTGCCTCCCTTGAAAACGACGTCAATCTGGTAAAGAGGGAACTCGTCCTGGCTCACATCACTGCCGACCAAGAGAAGGCTGAAATCACCAATGATGCCAAAGTCTCCGCTGCCATTGCTATGTACAAAACCAAGTTGCAAATGGCCGAAGAAGCTCAGGATCCTGACTTTGACAAGAGCAACTGGGACGTTGAGGGCTGGAGGGCAAGGTTGGCTGAGCTGGATGACGAAGAAGAGGCTGGTGAGGTCTTGGCAATCGAGGCGAGTGGCAGTGGCAAGGATCAAGCAGGTGATGGTGCTGGAGCTGGAGGTGATGGTGATGCAGCGAAGGTGTAAGCTGCATGAATGGGCGATGAAGGACATTTCTAGACGTAGCCAGAGCCCATTTTTTTAGAGTTTGATAGTTTATTTTGGTTATGGTGTTTTTTGTTGAACAATGATGGGTTGTATTTGAACAATAGTAATTAGGGCTAAGGATCATGGATCCTTTGAACAATAGGTAGGATTACAAATGGTGGAGGGATCCTCTGTTTGGGGGATGAAGCCATTGTGATCCTGCCGTCTTTTGATTCCTGCACTTTCTAGACCTATGAACAATGGACACCCTTTGCCAACCCATGTGGACGGGCCACGTTTTGCTGGTAGAAACGTGGGTTGGCAATTTTGACAACCTTAAAGGGTTTAATCTTTTGTGATAAAATAACTTTAACTTTTTGGCTATCTCCCGTGTTACTATCCTTGTTAGTATTTTACTTTTCAATTATTGTGATGTTCATTTTGTTTAAATTTATCAAATAAAGAAATATTTAATAAATATCTTCAAAAAGTTTAGGATATGATCAAGGATCACATATCCTATAGTCGACAAGTTCTGAAAAGTAACATATTTTAAGGATCATAAGTTCAGTTGTCAAAGGATAAGGGTTACTCAAATGAATAATGAATAAAGTCAAAATGGTTAAGGATCTTACCTGAGAATCTAAGTTAGGATCCTATCCTTTAACACTTATAATCAGGATAACACAAAAGACAAACCTTAGTAGAAAGTAAGGATCAAGGATCCTTGGTCGTTTACCTCCAAAAACCTGAAATAGGATACAACTTGGGACTAAGCCAATATAAGATAAGAGTTAGTAACTGGGGACAAGCCCAATATACTGGGGACAAGCCCAAAGGATAACTGGGGACAAGCCCAAAGAATCGTGTGTAAACTGGAGTATGGCCCTCACTGGCGACTATCCAAACTTAGTGACATGAAAATGCCAAAACCTTAGCTAACGTGAAAACGTTAGAAACCTTAGGAACGGATGTATGGTACGTCTACCATTATACGTAGGATCCTGAATATAGCCAGTACAATGAAATTGTCAGCCCCTAAAGCGAGTACTGGTCCCATTGCCATGAACTATACCAGGATCATCGTGCGCTTCTGGCGAAACTGGGGACAGGCCCAAACTGGGGTCAAGCCCAAATAACTGGGGTCAAGCCCAAATAACTAGGGTCAAGCCCAAATAACTGGATACTTCTGTGGATACTCAATCCTTAGTTAAGGATACCTGAACCTTCAAAACTCAGAATCATGTAAAAGGAGGATAAAGGATGCAGGATCCTTACCCTTATATGAGATAATTAAAGAATGAAATAGTTAGATAACAGAATATTACCAGAAAGAGGATCAATTGTCTTATAAGGATCCTTCAAGGATACTTGTCATGTAAGGATCATGGATTCTTGTCACATGAAATATTTCTTCAAATGGACAGCATTCCAAGCTCTTGGTAGCAAATCACCTTCCATTGTTAGCAATCGATATGCCCCCTTTCCTACCTCAGCTTCAATCAAATAGGGGCCTTCCCATTTTGGTGCCAACTTTCCATCAGCAGGATTGGTAGTATTCTGAAATGCTTTCCTTAATACCATATCACCAACTTGGAATTTCCTGATCCTGACATTTTTGTTGTAGGCTCCAGCCATCCTTTGTTGATAACTAGCCATCCTTATCCTTGCCAAATCCCTGATTTCTTCTATAGTATCCAAGTCTTGAACCAAGTTTTCAGCATTTTCTTCAGGATCACGAATGCTTGTTCTTGCAGTTGGAACCACCATCTCTGTAGGGATCACTAATTCTGCCCCAAACACCAAAGAAAATGGAGTTTGGCCAATAGCATTATTGGGAGTTGTCCTATCAGCCCAAAGCACATAAGGTAGTTCTTCTGCCCATTTTCCTTTCTTGGATCCAAGCTTCTTCTTCAAATTGTTGATGATGATCTTGTTGGATGATTCTGCCTGACCATTAGCTTGTGGGTGGACTGGTGTTGATGTTATCATCTTAATCCCCCAGCTGTCACAAAAGTTAGTGGTTCTACTCCCAATAAATTGGGATCCATTATCACAAACAATTTCAGAAGGTATATCAAATCTAGTAATAATGTTTCTTTTAATAAAGGATATAACTTCCTTTTCTCTGACTTGAGCAAAGGCTTCAGCCTCTATCCACTTAGAGAAGTAATCAGTCATAGCAAGCATGAATACTTTTCCACCAGGTGCCTTAGGAAGCTTTCCAACTATATCCATTCCCCATCTCATGAATGGCCAGGAAGAGGATATAGGATGCAAGAGCTCTGCTGGTTGGTGAAGGATATTACTATGCCTCTGACAAGGATCACACTTCTTGGCATACTCCACAGCATCCTTCTTCATAGTGAGCCAATAGTATCCTGTCCTCAGGATGCTTGAGAATAATGCCCTGCCCCCAGTGTGGTTTCCACAATCTCCTTCATGGAAATCCTTTAGGACTTCTTGGATTTCAGGATCCTCAATGCATCTTAGATATGGTCCGGCAAGAGATCGTTTATACAACATATTATTTAATATTGTAAATTGAGATACCTTAATTTTGAAAGCCCTTGGGTTTTCTCCTGTAGGAATCTCTCCATGTTGTATGTATCTCATGATTGGGAGGATCCATGATCCTGAATGAGGTTGAGTATCACCACTAGGGATGATTGCAGAATTTTCTCCTATCTCCATAGTTATATGATCCTCAATAGCAAGGATCAGGATATGGATAATAGGAATCCTTATATCTTCCGGGATCTTCAAGGATGATCCTAGATTAGCTAATGCATCAGCCTCTGCATTCTCTTCCCTTGGTACCTGTGTCAAACTAAAGGAAACAAAAGAGAGTGCCAATTCTTTGACTATCTCCAAATATTTGATTAGCTTTTCACCTTTAACAGCATAGGATCCATTAAAGGGATTAGTGATTAATAATGAATCTACATGTACCTCAAGATACCTGATCCTCATATGCTTAGCAATTTGCAAACCAGCTATCAAGGCTTCATACTCAGCCTCATTGTTAGTAGTTTGAAATTCACAAGCTATGGAGTGGGGTATTATGTCCCCCTGTGGCGATTTTAGTAGTATTCCAAGTCCTGTTCCTTTTACATTGGAGGCTCCATCAGTGAGTAGTATCCAAGGATCCTTGGTTTCTTCAAGCTGTTGGACTTCTAACTCAGCCTCCTTTTGCAAATCACTACTAAAATCTGCCACAAAGTCAGCTAAGGCTTGGGATTTGATGGCAGACCTTGGTTCATATCTTATATCATATGCACTCAGCTTCACTGCCCACTTAGCCATCCTTCCTGACATTTCTGGTTTCCTGAGAACATTCTTAATTGGAAAATTAGTCTTAACAATAATGACATGAGTCTCAAAATAATGTCTTAATTTAGTAGATGCCATAATTAATGCAAGGATAAGTTTTTCTAAGTGTGATTACCTGGATTCAGCATCAAGTAAACTCTTACTTACATAATAAACAGGATGTTGTATACCTTGGTGATCCTTAACAAGGACCGCACTTACTGCTTTTGAGGATACTGCTAAGTATAAGGATAATATACCCCCCTTTTCTAGTTTCATCAAGGCAGGGGCTGAGGATAGGTAATCCTTAAGAGCTTTGAGGGCACTTTCATGCTTCTCAGTCCATTCAAATTTCTTGTTCTTCCTCAGGATGTCATAGAATTCCTTGCACTTTTCTGAGGATTTGGATATGAACCTGTTCAAGGCTGCGATCCTGCCTGTCAGTCTTTGCACATCCTTAGCATTGGCAGGAGATTTGATATTCACAATAGCCTTGATTTGCTCTGGACTTGCTTCAATGCCCCTCTTTGTCACCATATAGCCTAAGAATTTACCTGCCTTAACACCAAAATGACACTTGGAAGGATTAAGTTTCATATTGAATTTATCAAGAATATTGAATGCTTCCTCCAAGTATTTAAGGTGATCCTCAGCTTTCTTGGACTTAACCACCATGTCATCAATATAAACTTCCATAGTGTGTCCAATTTGTTCCTTGAACATCATATTGACTAGCCTTTGATAAGTAGCACCTGCATTCCTTAGTCCAAATGGCATAGCAATATAACAGTATATATCAGTTGGGGTCATAAAGGCTGTATCCTCTTGATCAGATGGTTCCATCTGAATTTGTTGAAATCCAGATGAAGCATCCATAAAAGTCAACAACTCATGACCCGCGGTAGCATCCACCATGGAGTCAATGTGGGGTAATGGGAAAGGATCCTTGGGACATGCCTTGTTTAAATCAGTAAAATCGACACATACCCTCCACTTTCCATTTTTCTTTTAAACAACAACCACATTGGCTAACTGTTAGGGGAGGATTTCTTACTGACCTGTGATCCTTAAGTGTTATCCTGTTTGGTGATCCTTACCTCTGTGACAATTACTGATCCTCAGAAGTACTTCAGGATCAGGATCATGGATCATCCTAAGGATCCTTATACTAATGATTGTTCACTTTGAATTCGGTATTGTTTTGCAGGAGTACCGGCTTGGACTTGGTCATGCCGATATTCCTGGAGCATATTCCCTTCAAATCTGCACGTGCTTGACCATTGTGAACGTTATGGAGAACGTGGGGAGAAGGCACGAAATGCGGACAGTTAGTTAGGCTAGATATTTTCTAATTTTAAGGGGGTAGCGAGCTATTTTTTAGAGGACTTGGCTATTTTTGGCTACACACACTCGTACAACTGCACTCACCAGCTCTCGGTAAAACACTTAGCATTTTTCGTACATTTCTACATGATACACTATAGTGATCCTTGTACTTAGCTCGCTATCATCCGAATTTGTAAAAGGATTATTGTTTAATTTGAGTTGGTGATCGATAGTTTCCATCACCCGAGGTTTTTTATGCCGGAGATCCTTCATTGATCAAGGGCTTTTTCCTCGTATAAATCTTTGTGTCTCCTGTGCAATTCATTTCTTAGTGATCCTCATTGTTGTTTACCAATTCAAGCATCATACCCCGTAACAGAGAGTTTGGTTGCATCATCCTCGTCTGATTTTTGACCAAAACAGTTTGGCGCCCACCGTGGGGCAATTGGTGCTTCATTCTTAAGAAATTCTCATTTTTGTGATCATTTCGGTTCGTTACATCTAAGCAGATGGCTTCATCATCAAAGAACACCTCCAGTGCGATGTCTGCAGTCAATTCATCCCAGGACATTCCACCTTTGCCTCCACCACCTTCTGGACCTCAGAAAAATGCCGAGAAGAAACCAACTCCCATTTTCTCAAAACCTCCAACTTCTTCTGCTTCTTATACTCCCACTACTAGTGACTTGTTTACTCTGATTTTGCAGATGAAGGAGTGCATTACAGATCATCAGCAATGACTCAGGCTTCAGGGTCATACTTCCAACCAGCAGGATCCCATCCTCAGCATATAGGATCCTTCGTAAGCCCAGGAGGATACTCAGGAGCGCAGCAGATTCAAGGGTTCTGGCCGTTTCAAGGATCCTCCCAGGTTCAAGGATCCTCTCAGTTTCAAGGATCCTCCCAGGTTCAAGGATCTTCCTACGTCCCAGGATCCTCCCAGGTTCAAGGTTCCTCCTATGTTCCAGGATCCTCCCAGGTTCAAGGATCCTCTCAGTTTCAAGGATCCTCCCAGGTTCAAGGATCTTCCTACGTCCCAGGATCCTCCCAGGTTCAAGGATCCTCTCAGTTTCATGGATCCTTCCAGATTCCGGGATCCTTAAGGAGTTTGCAATCAGGGAACTCCGATATCCATCAGGGAGATTTTATTCCAATGCAGACCATTGCTTCTACTGGTCCATCGGTCATTCCAGAGCCCCAACAATATGGATTCACATCCGCTCTTCCTAATTTGAACTCAATGGGAGGTAACACTTTCAATAATTCTTATACCACTAACCATGGCCTTATGCAGGATACAGGTATCAATCATGCCATGGCCAGAGAATTGCAAAAGTTAAAGGATATGATATCAAGTGTCCCAGGAGTGGTCAAGCCTATCCCGGAGATTGCAGATGGGAGCCACAAGATATCTCATTTTGCACCACCAATCTGTGATGCTGAGATACCCAAGAGGTTCCACGTGCCTACCATGAAGTTGTATGACGGTTCAACAGATCCTGAAAAACACATAGCACAGTACAGGGAAAGGATGGAGATCAATCCCATCCTAGAAAGGTTAAAGGAAGCATGTCTGTGCAAGGGATTTGGATCCACTCTTACTGGATCGGCTCTTAAATGGCTGCTAAGTCTTCCCCCTTACTCTATTACCTCGTTTGCTAATCTAGTTAACCTATTTAATAACCAGTTTTCTTGTAGTAGAAAATTTGAGCGTTTAACTAGTGATCTGTATAGGATAACCCAAGGTCATAATGAATCATTAAGGGATTATATCACTAAATTTAGTAAAGAATCCTTAGATATTCCTAACCTGGATATAGCTACGGCTGTTGAAGCCTTTAAAATGGGATTGCTTAGGGATTCATTATTCTATGATGATCTTGTTATGACACCTTGCAGGAATCTAGATGAGGTAAGAACCCAGGCCCTTAGGTTCATCCGGCTAGAGGATGACAAAAGGATCCAGGAGAGGTTAGCAGGATCCTCAAAGCAAGAGAAGCAAGGATCCTCATTCAAGAACAACAAGTTCAGATCCTATAACAAATCTGATAACCAGAATGTGCATGTTGTTGAACAAGAAGAGGATGATGAGGATTATCCTCCAATTTCTGAATATTGTTTTTCTGTTGATAACAATGAACTAATCCTTGCGATGCAGAATTTAGGTGATAAAGCTAGGTGGCCTAGGAAAAATGACAGACCAGCTGCAACTAAAGATAAGTCAAAGTGGTGTGCATATCATGAAGATTTTGGGCATCTCACAGAAGAATGCATCGCACTGAGAAAAGAAATTGGATACTTGTTGAGCAAGGGGCACTTGAAAGAATTATTGGGGAGAAAGAAGTCAAGGACTCAGGATCCTGAAAGGATCCCAGAGAAAGCTCCAGCCCCTCCAGCAGATGCACAAGTTATAAACTTTATTTCTGGAGGATCAGACATTTGTGGAACATCCTTCTCTGCAGCTAAAAGACATGCAAAGGAAACCAAGATGGATAATGGATATAGACCCATTCGAACATCCAGTGTCTCCGAAGGAAAAGTCATAACTTTTGATGAGAATGATCGTGTTGACATTCAGGATCCTCATCACGATGGTTTGGTTATCACTCTTTTTATTTCTAACCATTTTGTTCGCAGGATCCTTATAGATGGAGGAAGCTCTGTGAACATTATCCAGCTTGATGTCCTCAAGAAGATAAATATTCCTGAATCCGATATCATACCAAGATCCTCTGTGCTCGTGGGATTTAGTGGCGAGACTAAGAATACTCTGGGGGACATTAAACTCCCAATCTATATCGAAGGCCTACATTCTTACCAAAAATTTTGTGTTATTGACTGTTTATCTTGTTGTAATGTTATCCTTGGCAGGCCTTGGATACATGACATGAAGGCAGTCCCATCCACTTATCATCAATGTGTGAAGCTTCCTAGTCCTTGGGGAATAGTGAAGATTGATAGTGATCAGCATGAAGCTAAGAACTGCTACACCTCATCAATGAAACCAGCCTCAAAGTCAAGGGAGCAATAGCAATTAAAGCATCCTCCAAGGGATGTCTTGGAGGCAAGAGAGCAGGATGTAGTAGAAATCCTTGTGGATCCTGATGATCCTGAATCTAAAGTTTATATAGGATCAGGGATCCTTGGCGAAATGAAGGAAGACCTCATATCCTTCCTCAAAAGGAGAAAGACTACCTTTGCATGGAGACACGAAGACATGACAGGTTTATCTAAAGATATAATCACTCACAAACTTGGCATTGATAGGTCCTTCAAACCAATCCATCAAAAGAAGAAGAAATTTGCACCAGAAAGAAATGCCATTATCCAGGAGGAGGTAGAGAAATTACTCCGAGCAGGTATGATTAGAGAGGTCAAGTATCCAAGATGGTTGGCCAATGTGGTTGTTGTTCAAAAGAAAAACAGAAAGTGGAGGGTATGTGTCGATTTCACTGATTTAAATAAGGCATGTCCCAAGGATCCTTTCCCATTACCCCACATTGACTCCATGGTGGATGCAACTGCGGGTCATGAACTGTTAACTTTTATGGATGCTTCATCTGGATTTCAACAAATTCAGATGGAACCATCCGATCAAGAGGATACAGCCTTTATGACTCCAACTGGTATATACTGTTATATTGCTATGCCATTTGGAATAAGAAATGCAAGTGCAACATATCAAAGGCTAGTGAATATGATGTTCAAGGATCAGATTGGACAAACTATGGAGGTTTACATAGACGATATGGTGGTAAAATCCAAAAAGGCTGAGGATCACCTAAGGGACTTGGAGGAAGCATTCAATATCCTTGACAAATATAACATGAAACTTAATCCTTCAAAATGTCACTTTGGTGTTAAAGCAGGTAAATTCTTCGGATATATGGTGACAAAGAGAGGCATTGAAGCCAGTCCAGAACAAATCAAAGCTATAGTGAATGTTAGGGGAGGATTTTCTAACAATTAGTGATCCTTATTCGTTATCCTGATTAATGATCCTTATTTCTGTGACAGATAGTGATCCTCAGAAGAGCTTCAGGATCAGGATCATGGATCACTTTAAGGATCCTCGTACTGACGATTGTTTATTTGTGTTTTGTATTACTTCGCATGAGTAACAAGCTTGACTTGGTCTTGGCAACGGTACTAAGGAATATTACACGGGTATTTCGCACACGATTGACCAAAAATGGACGTTGTGGAGAACGTGGGAGCTTGGCACAAAAGTCGGATAGTTAGTTATTGTAGTTAACTTCTATTTTAAAAGGGGTAACGAGCTAGAATTAGAACATTTAGTCATTTTTCAGCTACACACTCTCATATACTCGCACACTTGAAGCTCTCGACGAACATTCATTCATTTTCACTCACTTTTACACATTTCACGATAGTGATCCTTGTACCTAGCTCGTTACTATCCGAAGTTGTAAACATTTTATTCATTTATTTGAGCTTGGTGATCGGTAGTTTCCATCACCCGGGGTTTTTTGTGCCGGAGATCAACTCTTGATCAAGGGCTTTTTCCCCATATAAATCCTTGTGTCATTAGTGCAATTTACATCGAAGTGATCCTTGTTATTGTTCTACATTATTAGCATCATACCCCGTAACAGAGAGTTTGGTTGCAATATCCTCGTCAGATTTTTTGACCAAAACAGTGAACATCAAGTCCCCTGCCAATGCTAAGGATGTTCAGAGGTTAACAGGCAGGATTGCAGCTTTAAACAGATTCATATCCAAATCCTCAGAAAAGTGCAAGGAATTCTATGATATCCTAAGGAAGAACAAGAAATTCGAGTGGACTGAGAAGCATGAAAGTGCCCTAAGAGCTCTTAAGGACTCCCTATCCTCGGCCCCGGCCTTGATGAAACCAGAAAAAGGAGATGTGTTATCCTTATATCTTGCGGTATCCTCAAAAGCAGTAAGTGCCGTCCTTGTTAAGGATCACGAAGGTACACAACATCCTGTCTATTATGTAAGTAAGAGTTTACTTGATGCTGAATCCAGGTATTCACACTTAGAAAAACTTATCCTTGCATTAATTATGGCATCTACTAAATTGAGACATTATTTTGAAACTCATGCCATTATTGTCAAAACTAATTTTCCAATTAAGAATGTCCTCAGGAAAACTGAAATGTCAGGAAGGATGGCTAAGGGGGCAGTGAAGCTTAGTGCATATGATATAAGATATGAGCCCAGGACAGCCATTAAATCCCAAGCATTAGCTGACTTTGTGGCAGATTTCAGTAGTGATTTGCAAAAGGAAGCTGAATTAGAAGTCCAGCAGCTAGAGGAGACCAAGGATCCTTGGATACTCTATACTGATGGATCCTCAAATGTCAAAGGAACAGGGCTTGGAATACTACTAAAATCGCCACAGGGGGACATAATACCCCACTCTATAGCTTGTGAGTTCCAAACTACTAACAATGAGGCTGAATATGAAGCCTTGATAGCTGGTTTGCAAATTGCTAAGCATATGAGGATCAGGTATCTTGAGGTACATGTAGATTCTTTGTTAATCACTAATCACTTTAATGGATCCTATGCTGTTAAAGGTGAAAAGCTAACCAAATATTTGGAGATAGTCAAAGAATTGGCACTCTCTTTTGTTTCCTTTAGTTTGACACAGGTACCAAGGGAAGAAAATGCAGAAGCTGATGCATTGGCTAATCTAGGATCATCTTTGAAGATCCCGTAGGATATAAGTATCCCCATTATCCATATCCTGGCTCCTGCCATCGAGGATCATGTGGCTATGGAAATAGGAGAGGATTCAACAATTATCCCTAGTGAGGATACTCAATCTCATTCAGGATCATGGATCCTCCCAATCATGAGATACTTACAACATGGAGAGATTCCTACAGGAGAAAACCCTAGGGCTTTCAAAATTAAGGTATCTCAATTCACAATTTTAAATAATATGTTGTATAAACGATCTCTTGCAGGACCATATTTAAGATGCATTGAGGATCCTGAAATCCAAGAAGTTTTAAAAGACTTCCATGAAGGAGATTGTGGAAACCACACTGGGGGCAGGGCATTATTCTCAAGGATCCTGAGGACAGGATACTATTGGCCAACTATGAAGAGAGATGCTGTGGAGTATGCTAAGAAATGTGATCCTTGTCAGAGACACAGCAATATCCTTCATCAACCAGCCGAATTTTTGCATCCTATATCCTCCTCTTGGCCATTTATGAGATGGGGTATGGATATAGTTGGTAAGCTCCCTAAGGCACCTGGTGGAAAAGTGTTCATGCTTGCTATGACTGATTACTTCTCCAAGTGGATAGAGGCTGAAGCTTTTGCCCAAGTCAGAGAAAAGGAAGTTATATCCTTCATTAAAAGAAATATAATAACTAGATTTGGTATTCCTTCTGAAATTATATGTGATAATGGTTCCCAATTCATTGGGGGCAGAACTACTAACTTTTGTGACAGCTGGGGGATTAAGATGATAACGTCAACACCAGTCCACCCACAAGCTAATGGTCAGGCAGAATCATCCAATAAGATCATCATCAACAATTTGAAGAAGAAGCTTGGATCCAAGAAAGGGAAATGGGCAGAAGAACTACCTTATGTGCTTTGGGCTGATAGGACAACTCCTAAGAATGCTACAGGCCAAACTCCATTCTCTTTGGTATTTGGGGCAGAATCAGTGATCCCTACAGAAATGGTGGTTCCAACTGCTAGAACAAGTATTCGTGATCCTGAGGAAAATGATGAGAACTTGGTTCAAGACCTGGATACTATAGAAGAAATCAGGGATTTGGCAAGGATAAGGATGGCCAGTTATCAGCAAAGGATGGCTGGTGCTTACAACAAAAATGTCAGGATCAGGAAGTTCCAAATTGGTGATATGGTGTTGAGGAAAGCATTTCAAAATACCACCAATCCTGCTGATGGAAAGTTGGCACCAAAATGGGAATGCCCTTACTTGACTGAAGCTGAGGCAGGAAAGGGGGCTTATCGATTGCTAACAATGGAAGGTGATTTGGTACCTAGGGCCTGGAATGCTGTCCATATGAAGAAATACTTCATATGATAAGGACCTATGATCCTCACATGATAAGTATCCTTGAAGGATCCTTAGAGCACAGATGATCCTCATTTTGGTAACATTCTAATCTCAAACTATTTCATTTCCTTACTTTCTCACATAAGGATAAGGATCCTGCATCCTTTATCCCCCTTTCACGTGATTCTGAGTTTTGAAGGTTCAGGTACTCTTAGCAAAAGGATGGTTATCCACAAAAGCAACCAGTTACTTGGGTTTGACCCCAATTATTTGGGCTTGACCCCAGTTCCGCCAGTAGCGCACGATGATCCTGGTATAGTTCATGGCAGTGGGACCGGTACTCGTTTTAGGGGCTGATAATTCCATTGTACTGGCTATACCTAGGATCCTACGTATAATGGTAGATGTACCATACATCCGTTCTTAAGGTTTCTAACGTTTTCACGTTATCTAAGGTTTTGGCATTTTCATGCCACCAAGTTTGGATAGTCGCCAGTTAGGGCCATACTCCAGTTCACATACGATCAATGGGCTTGTCCCCAGTTATCCATGGGCTTGTCCCCAGTTATCCTTTGGGCTTGTCCCCAGTTGCTAACTTTTATCTTATATTGGCTTAGTCCCAAGTTATGTTCTATTTCAGGTCTTCGAAGTTAAACAACCAAGGATCCTTGATCCTTACTTCTTACTAAGGTTTGTCTTATGGTTATCCTGGTTATAGTATTAAGGGTTAGGATCCTAACTTGGATCCCCAGGTACGATCCTTAACTATTTTGATTTTATTCATTGTTTATTTGAATAACCCTTGTACTTTGACAACTGAACTCATGATCCTTAAAATATACCACTTTTTGGAATTTTTCAATTATAGGATATTTGATCCTGGATCATATCCTAAATATTTTTTATCTAATTTGTTCAACTTTTCTTATTCAGACAAGTGTATATCAAAACAATTGAAAATTAAAAGGACAAACAAGGATAACAACACAAGATAAGCGAAAAAAGATTAAAGTTATTTTATTAACAAAAGTTTAACCGTCGAAGGTTGTCAAAATTGCCAACCCACGTTTCTACCAGCAAAATGTGGCCCGTCCACATGGGTTGGCAACGGGTGTCCATTGTTTATGCAGTTATAGCAAGTGCAGGAAATCAAAGGCGACAGGATCACAATGGCTTCATCCCCCTAACAGAGGATCCCTCCACCATTTGTAATCCTACCTATTATCCAAAGGATCCTAGATCCTTAATCCTAAAACTATTGTTCAAATACAAACCAACCATTGTTTAACAAAAACTACCACCAAACCTAAAAAAATGGGCTCCGGCTATGTCTAGAAGTGTCCATCATTGCCCATTGCTGCAGCCTACACCTTAGCTGCATCACCATCTCCAGCTCCACTAGCTTCACCACCATGATCTTTGCCACTGCCTCCAGCCTCGATCGTCAGGATCTCCTCAGCCTCCTCCTCGTCATCCAGCTCAGCCAGCCTTGCCTTCCAGCCTTCCACATCCCAGTTGCTCCTGTCGAAGTCAGGATCCTGAGCTTCCAAGGCCATCTGCAATTTGGTCTTGTACATCGCTATGGCAGCAGAGACTTTAGCATCCTGGGTGATCTCATGCTTCTCGTAATCAGTATTGATCAGAACCTTGGCCGTTTCAGCTTTGGCAGTTTGGAGGTCCTTTTGGAGGTCAGCAATCTTAAGATCCTTGAGCAATGCGACTTGTTGGAGGTCAGCAATCTTCTTGTCCTGCTCCTCGACATGCCCAACGTAGTCTTCAATCTCAGCAAATTTCTGCAAAGAAGATAAAGAACAGTTCAAGAACAGGTGATCCTCAAATAAGCTTGGTACCTAAAGCAGGGACAAGGATCCTTACATCGTTGAAGTATTCAAGGAACTGGTGGCGGATCAGGGGCAGACCTTGCAGATCCTCAGCTTCAGAGGCTTTTCTTTTCTTGCCACCCCTTCCTTTAACAGGTGCCTTGGGGATCGAAGCAGTTGGGCTGGCAGGAAGCTTCTTCTTGGAGGATCGTACGTTGTCCAGATCGGTCACGCTGAACTTGGAGGCGGATTTTGAAGCTTTTCCAGCACCTGCACATTCAAAGCAAGATAAGTATCCTTATCCTATTTCTATTTAACTATTTTTTTAAATCTTTAACTATACAAAAAACAGGATACTTACTTGACATGGTGACTGAGCCTGAGGATACCTCTTGAGAATCCTGGGTGATTGTCTTGAATGATCTTGTTTCAGGACCGAGTCTTCTAAAAGCAGCAAGCCTTTCCTTGGTAGCAGGAGACGGTATGAGGTGTGAAACAGTGACAGCTGCATAACATAAAACAAAAGGGGGTTAGTGATCCTATCACAAGAGCAAGATTATCTGGTGATCCTTCTCAGGATCCTCTGTCCTACCATGGGTGGACCATTCCCTGGGTAGATCCTTTCCGTTTGGGATAGAGTCTCTTCTGACAAAGAAAAAGCGTCGTTTCCAGTTTGTATCGTTCTTGGTGGATTTAAAAATGGGGTGTTCTTCACCATGTTTTCGTTTAAACAAATATCGGTGGGATCCAAACGTTGTGAGATCATACATCTCAGCCAACTCCGACATTCCTAGATCAATCCCTTCCTGCTCGATGATCCTTTCAAGGGTATATAAGACCCTCCAGATCATCGGCATAGCTTGGATGTAGGAGATGCCGGTAAGGGAGAAAAAGGATTGGGTAAAGGCTGGAAAAGGATAGGTGTATCCTATGGTGAATGGGGTAACAGGAAAGGCAATCCAAGTTTCAGAGATATAGTCACTCAAAGCAGTGGGATCAAAGGATTTGAAAATGGTGTTTGCCGGGAAACAATAGCGAATTCTATCAATTTGTGGATCGGTGAAACAACAGCGTTCTTTTGCGGAATCTTTGATGATCCCTTGGCTCTTTAAGGGGCTGTTCTTCGTGTGATCCTTGCCCGGTGAGTTTCGGAGCATCATTTTTTACGAGATGATGGTAAAGAAAGAAAAGCAGAATAAGAGAAGGAAGAAGAGGAAAAGAGAATACCTGAATAAGTCTTCTGATGATGATTTAAAAAGGAAACGCTCGGATTTAAATGCCCTTTCGCTCTTATCTCTAACTGCCATTTATAATGATGATTTTGCAGGATAAGTCACCTCAGTGACGTCAGGATTCCAACGGCTAGTTCGATCTTAACGGCTATATATCCGTTAGTTTGTTGCGGATAAGATCGACAAAATACAACTCGTTTATTTACAATATTACTCCTTATATTTTGGGGGCAATTGTTAGGGGAGGATTTCTTACTGACCTGTGATCCTCAAGTGTTATCCTGTTTGCTGATCCTTACCTCGGTGACAATTAGTGATCCTCAGAAGTACTTCAGGATCAGGATCATGGATCATCCTAAGGATCCTTATACTAACGATTGTTATCTTTGAATTCGGTATTGTTTTGCAGGAGTACCGGCTTGGACTTGGTCATGGCGATATTCCTGGAGCATATTCCCTTCAATTCTGCACGTGCTTGACCATTGTGAACGTTATGGAGAACGTGGGGAGAAGGCACGAAATGCGGACAGTTAGTTAGGCTAGATATTTTCTAATTTTAAGGGGGTAGCGAGCTATTTTTTAGAGGACTTGGCTATTTTTTGCTACACACACTCGTACAACTGCACTCACCAGCTCTCGGCAAAACACTTAGCATTTTTCATACATTTCTACATGATATACTATAGTGATCCTTGTACTTAGCTCGCAATCATCCGAAGTTGTAAAAGGATTATTGTTTAATTTGAGTTGGTGATCGGTAGTTTCCATCACCCGAGGTTTTTTATGCCGGAGATCATTCATTGATCAAGGGCTTTTTCCTCGTATAAATCTTTGTGTCTCCTGTGCAATTCATTTCTTAGTGATCCTCATTGTTGTTTACCAATTCAAGCATCATACCCCGTAACAGAGAGTTTGGTTGCATCATCCTCGTCTGATTTTTTACCAAAACATTAACCATCTTGGATACTTAACCTCTCTAATCATACCTGCCCGAAGTAGTTTATCTACCTCTTCCTGGATAATAGCATTCCTTTCAGGTGCAAACTTCCTCCTCTTTTGATGTATAGGCTTGAATGACCTGTCAATGCCAAGTTTATGAGTAATTATATCTTTAGATATACCTGTCATATCCTCATGTTTCCAGGCAAAGGTAGTTTTCCTTCTTTTAAGGAAGGATACTAGCTCCTGTTCGATTTCGCTAAGGATCCATGACACTATGAAGATCCTAGATTCAGGATCATCAGGATCCATGAGGATTTCTCTCACATCCTGCTCTCTTGCCTCCAAGACATCTCTTGAAGGATGCTTTAATTGCTATTGCTCCCTTGGTCTTGAGGCTGGCTTCATTGATGAGGTATAGCAATACTTAGCTTCTTGTTGATCACTCTCAATTTTCACCACTCCCCAAGGACTTGGAAGCTTTATACATTGATGATAGGTGGATGGAACTGCCTTCATATCATGTATCCATGGCCTACCAAGGATAACATTGCAACAAGATAAGCAATCTATAACACAAAATTTTTTATAAGAATGCAACCCTTCAATATAGATTGGGAGTTTGATGTCCCCCAATGTGTTCTTGGTTTCCCCACTGAATCCCACAAGTACTGAGGATCTTGGGACAATATCAGACTCCGGGATCTTGGTTTCCCCACTGAATCCCACAAGTACTGAGGATCCCGAAATCCTCATGATATGCACACCACTTGGACTTATCCTTTGTAGCAGCTGGTTTATCACTTTTTCTCGGCCACCTAGCTTTCTCACCTAGATTCTGCATTGCAAGGATTAGTTCATTGTTATCAACAGAAAAACAGTATTCAGAAATGGGAGGATAATCCTCATCATCCTCTTCTTGTTCCACTGCATGCACGTTCTGGTTATCAGATCTGTTGTAAGACTTTGATTTGTTGTTCCTGAAGTAGGATCCTTGCTTTTCCTGTTTTGAGGATCCTGTCAATCTATCATGGATCCTTTTGTCATCCTCTAGGCGGATGAACCTAAGGGCCCTGGTTCTTACTTCATCAAGATTCCTGCAAGGTGTCATAACAAGATCATCATAGAATAGAGAATCCCTAAGCAATCCCATTTTAAAGGCTTCTACAGCCGTAGCAATATCCAAATTAGGAATATCTAAGGATTCTTTACTAAACTTAGTGATATAATCTCTAAGTGATTCATTTTGACCTTGTGTTATCCTATATAGATCACTAGTTAATCGTTCAAACTTTCTACTACAAGAGAATTGACTATTAAACAAATTAACTAGATTAGCAAATGAAGTAATAGAGTAAGGGGGAAGACTTAGCAGCCATTTAAGAGCAGATCCTGTAAGTGTGGATCCAAATCCCTTGCATAGACATGCTTCTTTTAACCTCTCAGGAATTGGATTGATCTCCATCCTCTCCCTGTATTGAGCTACATGCTCCTCTGGATCCGTTGAACCATCATACAGTTTCATGGATGGTATCTGGAATCTTTTGGGTATCTCAGCATCACATAAGGGTGGTGCAAAACGAGATATCCTATGGCTACCGTCTGCAATTTCAGGAATGGGTTTAACCACTCCTGGAACACTGGATATCATATCCTTGAGCTTCTGTAACTCCCTGGCCATAGCCTGATTGATACCTGTATCCTGTATTAAGCCATGGTTAGTGTTGTATGAATTATTAAAAGTGTTACCTCCCACAGGATTCGTGTTTGGAATTCCAGATGTGTATCCATATCGACGGGATTCTGGTATGATCGAAGGACCAGATGAAGCAATGGTTTACATTGGTATGAAGTCTCCTTGATGGACGTCCGAGCTCTGAGGCTGCATACTTCTCAAGAATCCTTGATCCTGAAAAACGTTGGATCCTTGAGGCTGAGATGATCCTTGAACCTGAAAGGATCCCGGGACAATAGAGTATCCTTGGACCTGGGAGGATCCTTGGATCTGGGAGGATCCTTGGACCTGGGAGGATCCTTGGACCTGGGAGGATCCTTGGATCTGGGAGGATCCTTGGACCTGAGAGTTCCTTTAAATGCCCCTTGCTCAACAAGTAACCAATTTCCTTTCTTAGTGCAATACACTCTTCAGTGAGATGCCTGAAATCCTCATGATATGCACACCACTTGGACTTATCCTTTGTAGCAGCTGGTTTATCACTTTTTCTCGGCCACCTAGCTTTCTCACCTAGATTCTGCATTGCAAGGATTAGTTCATTGTTATCAACAGAAAAACAGTATTCAGAAATGGGAGGATAATCCTCATCATCCTCTTCTTGTTCCACTGCATGCACGTTCTGGTTATCAGATCTGTTGTAAGACTTTGATTTGTTGTTCCTGAAGTAGGATCCTTGCTTCTCCTGTTTTGAGGATCCTGTCAATCTATCCTGGATCCTTTTGTCATCCTCTAGGCAGAAGAACCTAAGGGCCCTGGTTCTTACTTCATCAAGATTCCTGCAAGGTGTCATAACAAGATCATCATAGAATAGAGAATCCCTAAGCAATCCCATTTTAAAGGCTTCTACAGCCATAGCAATATCCAAATTAGGAATATCTAAGGATTCTTTACTAAACTTAGTGATATAATCTCTAAGTGATTCATTTTGACCTTGTGTTATCCTATATAGATCACTAGTTAATCGTTCAAACTTTCTACTACAAGAGAATTGACTATTAAACAAATTAACTAGATTAGCAAATGAAGTAATAGAGTAAGGGGGAAGACTTAGCAGCCATTTAAGAGCAGATCCTATAAGTGTGGATCCAAATCCCTTGCATAGACATGCTTCTTTTAACCTCTCAGGAATTGGATTGATCTCCATTCTCTCCCTGTATTGAGCTACATGCTCCTCTGGATCCGTTAAACCATCATACAGTTTCATGGATGGTATCTGGAATCTTTTGGGTATCTCAGCATCACATAAGGGTGGTGCAAAACGAGATATCCTATGGCTACCGTCTGCAATTTCAGGAATGGGTTTAACCACTCCTGGAACACTGGATATCATATCCTTGAGCTTCTGTAACTCCCTGGCCATAGCCTGATTGATACCTGTATCCTGCATTAAGCCATGGTTAGTGTTGTATGAATTATTAAAAGTGTTACCTCCCACAGGATTCGTGTTTGGAATTCCAGATGTGTATCCGTATCGACGGGATTCTGGTATGATCGAAGGACCAGATGAAGCAATGGTCTGCATTGGTATGAAGTCTCCTTGATGGACGTCCGAGCTCTGAGGCGGCATACTTCTCAAGAATCCTTGATCCTGAAAGACGTTGGATCCTTAAGGCTTAGAGGATCCTTAAACCTGAAAGGATCCTGGGACAATAGAGAATCCTTGGACCTGGGAGGATCCTTGGACCTGGGAGGATCCTTGGACCTGGGAGGATCCTTGGACCTGGGAGGATCCTTGGACCGTGTGCATTCCCAAATATCCTCCTGAGCTGAAGGATCCTTGATGCTGAATAGAGGATCCCGATGGCTGAAAATAGGATCCCTGAGGCTGGTAGTGAGAGCCAAATGCCTGACTCATTGTTGTTGTTCCATGACGTCTTCCTAGTAATTCACCCAAGTATTGCACATCCGGAGCTGCTGAGTGCTGGGAAGTTATGACTGGAGTGTCGAAGTTCAGCGACCTTGGCATCAGAGGGGAGTGATCCTCCACTGATTTCTTCTGTTTCTTGATCTCAGCGATCTCCCGGAGGATCCTTTCGTTGGTTTTGTCCTGCTCTTGTGCGTGATTCCTCATCTGCAAAATCAGAGCGTAAAGATCATTAGTAGTAGTATTAGTTGAAACAGAAGAATTTGGTGGTTTTGTGAAAATGGGGGTTTGTTTCTTCGCAGCATTCTCAGCATTCTTCTGGGATCCAGAAGGTGGTGGAGGCAACGGAGGAACGCCTTGTGAAGAACTGAATGACGGCATTAAGTTTGAAGTGTTCTTCGCTGAGGAAGCCATCTGCCTGGTTGTTATGAACCGAAATGACCACAAAGGTATGAATCTTCTTGGGAATGAAGCACCAATTGCTCCTCGGTGGGCGCCAAACTGTTTTGGTCAAAAATCAAGCAATGATAATGCAACCAAACTTTCTGTTGTGAGGTATGATGCTTGAATGAATGAACAACACTAAGGATCACTCTGAAATGTAATGAACAAGTGACACAAAGATTTATACGAGGAAAAAGCCCTTGATCAATGAATGATCTCCGGCATAAAAAACCTCGGGTGATGGAAACTACCGATCACCAACTCAGATTAAACAAGAAATGTATTACAACTTCGGATGATAGCGAGCTAATTACAAGGATCACTATAGTGTATTGTGTAAAAAAGTGTGTAATCGCCAAGTGAATTATCGAGAGCTGGTGAGAGCAGTTGCAAGTGTGTGTGTGTGTAGCCAAAAATAGCCAAGTGTTTTCTAATTAGCTCGCTACCCCTTTTAAAAATGGAAAATATCTAAGCTAACAAACATTCCGCATTTGGTGCAAGTCCCCCACGACCACCATAACGTCCATTTATGTCATGCACGTGCGGAATAAATATGGAATATGCTCCAGGAATATCGCCAAGACCAAGTCCAAGCTCGTGTTCCTGCAAAACATCATCATATTCAAAGTAGACAATCGTTAGTATAAGGATCCTTAAGATGATCCATGATCCTGATCCTGCAACACTTCTGAGGATCACCAATTCAAACAGAAGTGAGGATCACTAAACCCAACAGTAATTGAGGATCACTGATCATTGGAAAATCCTCCCCTAACACTAACCATGGCTTTATGCAGTATACAGGAATCACCCAAGCTATGGCTAAGGAATTACAGAAACTGAAGGATATGATATCCAACGTCCAGGAGTGGTCAAGCCCATTCCTGAAATCGCAGATGGAAGTCACAGGATATCTCGTTTTGCACCACCTATTTGTGATGCAGAAATTCCAAAGAGGTTCCAAATACCAACCATGAAGCTATATGATGGCTCAACTGATCCAGAAGAGCATGTAGCTCAATACAGAGAAAGGATGGAGATCAATCCCATCCCTGAGAGGTTAAAAGAAGCATGTCTATGCAAGGGTTTCGGATCCACACTGACAGGATCAGCTCTTAAATGGCTGCTAAGTCTTCCCCCTTACTCTATTACTTCATTTGCTAATCTAGTTAATTTGTTTAATAGCCAATTCTCATGCAGTAGGAGGTTTGAACGTTTAACTAGTGATCTATATAGGGTAACACAAGGTCATAATGAATCACTAAGGGATTACATAACTAAATTCAGTAGAGAATCCTTAGAAATCCCTAACTTAGATATTGCTACTGCTGTTGAAGCTTTTAAAATGGGTTTACTTGAGGATTCTCAGTTCTATCATGATCTTGTTATGACACCTTGCAGGAACCTAGATGAGGTAAGGAACAGGGCCCTTAGGTACATCCGTTTAGAGGATGACAAAAGGATCCAGGAGAGATTGTCAGGATCCTCAAAGCAAGACAAACAAGGATCATATTTCAAGAATAACTGATCCAAGCAGTACTCCAAGCATGACAACCAGAATGTGTATGCTGTGGAACAAGAGGAAGATGATGAGGATTATCCTCCTATTTCTGAATATTGTTTTTCTGCTGATAATAATGAACTAATCCTTGCTATGCAGAATTTAGGTGACAAGGCTAGGTGGCCAAGGAAGAATGACAAACCGCCTGTTACCAAAGATAAATCGAAATGGTGTGCTTACCATGAGGATATTGGTCATCTCACAGATGAGTGCATAGCATTAAGGAAGGAGATAGGTTATCTTTTGAGCAAAGGATACTTGAAGGAATTGCTTGGAAGGAAAAAGTCAAGGATCCAGGATTCTGAGAAGGTTCCTGAAAAAGCTCCTCCTCCACCAGCTGATGCTCAAATCATCCATTTCATCTCCGGAGGTTCTCAACAGCTAAAGGACATGCAAAAGAAACAAAGATGGAGAATGGGGACAGACCTGTTCGAACTTCCATTCTTACCCAGGAAAAAGTCATATCCTTTGATGAGGATGATCGTGTGGACATACAGGATCCTCATCATGACGGTTTGGTTATTACATTATTTATATCTAACCATTTTGTTCGCAGGATTCTCATTGATGTGGGAAGCTCAGTGAACATAATCCAGTTGGATGTCCTCAAAAGAATGAACATCCTTGAATCTTACATTGTCCCAGGATCATCTATCCTTGTGGGATTCAGTGGAGAGACAAAGAATACATTGGGGGGCATCAAACTTCCTATTTATATAGAGGGAGTGAATGCTGTTAAAAAATTCTATGTTATTGATTGCTTATCTTGCTGTAATATTATCTTTGGCAGGCCATGGATACACGATATGAAGGCAGTCCCCCTCAACATATCATCAATGTGTTAAGCTCCCAACTCTATGAGATATGGTGAAGATAGAAAGTGATCAGCAGGAGGCAAAGAACTGTTACACTTCTTCAATGAAACCAGCCAAGCAAGACGTCATAGAGTCAAGAGAGCAAGACGTCAAGGATATTCTGCTGAACCCAGAGGATCTTGAATCCAAAATTTTTATATGATCCGGGATCCTAGACAGTATTGAGCAGGATTTAGTATCCTTCTTGAAAAGAATAAAATCTACTTTTGCTTGGAAACATGAAGACATGACAGGTATATCTAAGGATGTTATTACTCACAAACTTGGTATTGACAGGTCTTTCAAGTCAATACACCAAAAAAGGAGAAATTCGCACCCGAAAGAAATGTCATTATCCAAGAAGAGGTAGACAAATTGCTCAAGGCAGGTAAGACATATTGAGGAAGAATAAGAAGTTTGAGTGGACTGATAAGCATGAAGCTGCACTCAAGGCTCTTAAGGATTATCTATCCTCAGCACCAGCCCTAATTGTCACACCCCGACCACGTAGAACCTACAAAACGTGGCGGAAACATCGGGAGTGTTGTAACAGAATCATTGTTTCATAACACATGGAACTTGAAATATTGTTTTATTGATTAAAAGTGTTACAATGTCTTGACAATCAAAGAAACATAACAAAATAACTAGTCTTGCATCTTTTATTGTCACTAAGGCCCATGTCCGCCTAAGTGTATCTTGATCAATCCTATGCTTCATTTCCTGAAACACATGTGAAAATAGGTACGTCAGCATAAAAATGCCGGCGAGTACATAGGTTTTGTGAAAATAAGATTCATGACATCTGTTTAAGAAAATGTTTAGTCATGAACCTTGTAATTTGCTTTGTCTTTGTAAATCATTTGAAAAACAATAAGTTCAGATGATACGTATAAATAAGAGAATAATGCATGGTTAAATGAATAACCATGTAAAAATGAGTTTGTATAAGTTAAGTTGTTTGTAAAAAAATGTATTGTGAAAAGTATGTTATTTGTATAAAATGTTATATGTCTAAATTGAAATGATTTCAAATAACGCAACGATATGTAATACCATACAATCACTTATATATAGGAAGTACCAGCGGCGTATCCACCATTCTTGTATCATATTACACACGCCTCGTTACTTAAATCACTTACTCAAACCAAACCACCAATATAAGATGTCTATGTTTAAACCAATTGTCAAAAGTCCTTGTATAAACCATGTCAAATGTTGATAGTCCAAAAGTAGTCAAGTAATGTGTAACAAATGTTTATGTATGGCTAGTGAAATGCATCAACTAAACCATAGATGAAATGCACAAAACAAAGTATTGAAGTAAAACTTGGTTTAAATCAAAGTTATGTTTTGTAAAATATATGCATGCTATACTGAATATGAACATTTATGCGGTATTGTAAAAATTCATACATCCAAGCCTTGCGACAGTCGGATAACTATGTAAAAATGAGTTATCAAAAGAATATGTATTCGGATTCGGTCATTCCTTACGTCCAAATAAACCCGAGATTTCAGGAATGGGATTTGTCAAGTCCTATGGTACCACTACCTACTACCGAGCGGCGTGATCGGTGTTAATGAATGTATAGTATAGTTTAAACAAACCAAATGTCATACCAAAATGTAAGCATGTTTTATGAAGATAATGTACCTAGTATGCTAGAGTAAACATACAAGGTAGAGCTGTAAAACAATGTGTCCATATGTTACTGGAACATATGCAACAGAGATGCAATGTAAAATAATGTACTAAGCATGTACTAAATGGACATACATAGCATGTGATGTGATGTGATGTAAAACAATGTACTAAGTATGCACACAATGGACATACATAGCATAAAATGTAATGAAATCATGTACTAATAGTGTACTAATGAACATAGCATGTATATAATGTGAAAACATGGAAAGCATGAAAGTAACAAGTAGGCACATGTGTTCCACCCCAAAACGTTTGGAAAACAGTAAAAGAGGGGTCTATGTACTCACTTGAGATTGCTCAGAAGTCCTAAGATAACCACCAAGCAATGCTAGAGATCTCGGAATATCAAACGGCACCTAATATAGGTAACTACATTAATAAACCGGACCTAAATCGGAAGATCGGATAGAATGAGGGCTCGTAAACCAAATGAGTATGGGAACCATGTAGTATGGTTTAACAAAGCCTACATACTAAATGAAACCTAACCTAAGTGCTTACGACCCATTACGACCCGTTTAGGTAGCTTATGCTACTTTAACGCGTCGTTCGCGTAAAACGCGTTCGGACCGCCTAACTAGTCCTATGACAAGTAACATATGCCTTAACATGTCTAATATTGTTGTCAAATCAGTTTAGATGTCAAAAGTTATGTTACATATGCTTAAAATGAATTTTGGCGTCAAAAGGGCATTTTGGTAATTTACCTAAGGCATATAAGCTACCTATCATACAACTACTTAAACGAAGCGACCATAAGGTATAACCTCGGAAGGTTATTCCCTATATACTATGGTCACCTAATGTGCTTGGTCGGATCCTAATGATCGACCAAACGGGTCGGGTTCGAAAGTATAAGCGATTGTTTAAATCGCTTACCTTACGACCCTATATAAGCACTAAACTAAAAGTGACGAGCTAAGCATGTTAAAACATGCTTAACTAAGTTTAGAAAACAGGTTTGGTATCAAAACAAACGGTTTTGATACCCATAAGTAGTTTCGTTACAAAATACGCAAGAATACGTATTCTGACCGAAACTACGGCTTGTCACTGAGCCTAGATAACGTGGTAATCAGTAGGTATAGTCACAAAGGACTATAACCATCGTGATTACAATCACGTTGCGAAGTTCAAACGAACTTCGCATTGACCATAAGCTGTTCAATGCAGAAAGTCAAACAAAGTTTGACTTTCAGACTCGAAAAGCAATAAAAGAACGAAAGAATACTCACGTAGGGTCCCCGAATGCTAATCTAGATCAAAATAGCTCAGGTATGAAACAAAGGTTTCAACTTAGAGCATTTGAGATCAGATTCTAGTGAGTTTAGAGGTTGGATGGCAAGGGGTATTTATAGTGAATGGTCCACCATTAGGATCGTTTGTCGAAATACGTGCCTTAATCTCATCCGTACATGTGTCGGAACCTTATGGTACCCAAAAAGGCCACTCACCATAAGAGTTTGACACTTGGCACTTGACCTTTGGAGAGTGTTAAGGGCTGTTAAAAGATGAAAAAAAACGTTTTGCTGCATCTGGCCCCTGTTTACGGACCTAGTTTGGCAGATTTACAGTTTCAGTCCCTGCAACCTCAAAACTTGGTTTTCGATGCGTTTTTTTTTTTACACGTTTAAGCCCTGTTAACCCCATTTCAAAGCTCTAAAATGAAGTTAAAGTATAGGGAACTTAAAATGTGTTCAAAAATATCTCGGGTGTCGGTTCGTTTAGCCGTACGGTTACGTTGTTCGGTTAATTACGACGGAATGCGCATAAGCGCGAAAAATGATCCAAATGGCGTGACGAATGGATTTTTCTTATGCCAAACACTAAAATAAAATATTTTAGTGCTTACATAAATTTTTGGATTTCCGGATGTATTCAGAACGTAAGTTATGCACGAAAATGCAAACTTGTGCACTTTTTGACGCTTTTAGTACCTGAATGAGCCAAAAGTTTATTTTAGCACACCGAACCCCTCAAAGCCTATTTCTAAGCTATATAAAGGATATTTAAGGTGTGTTTAACTTATGGTCATGTTCCGGAATGTCTGTTACAGTTCAAATTGGCATACTTTCACAGTTTGTCAAGTTTAGTCCCTGTAAGCGAATTAACTTGTTTTTGCCATACCAAAGCCTTCAAAACTTATTTCTAAGTTATGTAAAGGTTATTTAAGGTATGTTAAGCCTATGTCACTATTCCGGAGTGTTTGTTGAATTAAACTGGTTATATTTACGCATCGGTGCGCGTATAACCTTCCAGAAAGCGATTTAGAGTTTGGAATTGAACAAAAATTGATATGTGCAAATGATACACATATTTTTACAAATCCCAAGTATGAAATATAATATTTCATTGGTTTGTTATTTGTTTGATGGCCGTGGAGGCACAGGTGTTACACTAATGGAACCAGAAAATGGAGAATCATTATCCTTATACTTAGCTGTTTCAGCTAAAGCAGTAAGTGCGATCCTAGTTAAGGATCATGAAGGCTCTCAACATCCGGTATACTATGTAAGTAAAATTCTACTTGATGCTGAGGCCAGGTATTCTCATTTAGAGAAATTAATTCTTGATTTAATTTTGGCTTCCGCTAAACATAGACATTATTTCGAAACTCACACCATTATTGTGAAAACTAACCTTCCTATCAAGAATGTTCTCAGGAAACTTCAAATGCCAGGTAGAATGGCAAAGTGGGCAATCAAGCTTATTGCATATAACATTAAGTATGAACCCAGGACTGCCATCAAGTCCCAATCTATAGCTGACTTTGTGGTTGATTTCAGTAGTGATCTTCAAAGGGAAGCTGAATTAGAAGTTCAACAACTTGAGAAGACCAAGGATCCTTGGACACTCTTTACGGATGGAGCTTCAAATGTTAAAGGAACTTGACAAAGCACACTACTAAAATCGCCATAGGGGGACATTATACCCCAATCCATTGCATATGAATTCCAAACCACTAATAATGAGGTAGAGTATGAGGCCTTGATAGCAGGTTTGCAATTAGCTAAGAATATGAGGATCAGGTATCTTCAAATATTCGTAGATTCTCTATTAATTACTAATCATTATAATGGTTCCTATACTGTTAAAGGTGAAAAACTAATCAAATACCTAGAGGTAGTCAGGAAACTGCCAAATTCTTTTGCTTTTTTCAGTTTAACACAGGTACCTAGAGAAGAGAATGCAGAAGTAGACGCTTTAACTAACCTTGGATCATCCCTAAAGATTCCATAGGATATTAAAATTCCCATCATCCACATCTTAGCTCCTGCTATTGAGGATCACACGGCTATGAAGATAGTGGCGGATTCTGCAATCATACCTAATGATGGTGCACAGTCAAATTCAGGATCTTGGATCCTTCCAATCTTGAGATATATAGAACATGGAGAGATCCCTACAGGAGAAAATCCTAGAGCTTTCATAGTCAAGGTATCTCAATTTACAATATTAAATAACAGGTTGTATAAACGATCTCTTGCAGGTCTATAGCTAAGGTGCATCGAGGATCCTGAAATGCAAGAAGTCCTGAAGGATTTTCATGAGGGAGATTGTGGAAACCACACTGGGGGCAGAGCACTATTCTCAAGGACCCTTAGAACAGGATACTATTGGCCTACTATGAAGAGGGATGCTGTGGATTATGCAAAGAAATGTGATGCTTGTCCGAGACATAGCAATATCCTCCATCAACCAGCGGAGCTCCTACATCCTATTATTACCAGATTTGATGACCAGTTATCAACAAAGAATAGTTGGAGTATACAACAAGAATGTCACGATCAGAAGATTTCAAATTGGTGATTTTGTGCTAAGGAAAGCATTCCAGAACACTACGAATTCGGCTGATGGCAAATTAGCACTAAAATGGAAGGTGCCTACCTAATTGAAGCTGAGGCAGGAAAGGGGGCATATCATTTACTGACAATGGAAGGTGATTTACTACCAAGAGCTTGGAATGCTGTCCACTTGAAGAAATACTTCATGTAATAAGGATCCAGAATCCTTAGCAATATTCATGACCGATATCCTTGAAGGATCCTTAGAGGATAAATGATCCTCACTCTGGTAATGTCTAACTTTAATTTATCCACTTCTTTAATTAACTTATTTACAAGGAGAAGGATCCTGGATCCTTTATCCTTCTTTCATTTAGTTCTGAGTTTTGCAGAAGGTTAATGTATCCTTAGCAAAGGATCAAGTAGCCACAGAAGTCTCCTAAGTTTTATGGGCTTGTCCCTAGTATTTGGGCTTGTCCCCAGTTTTTTGGGCTTGTCCCCAGTTTTTGGGCTTGTCCCCAGTTTCGCCAGTAGCGCACGATGATCCTGGTGCAGTTCAAGGCAATGCGACCAGTACCCGCTTTAGGGGCTGACAATTTCATTGTACTGGCTATATTCAGGATCCTACGTATAATGTTAGACGTACCATACATCCGTTCCTAAGGTTTCTAACATTTTCATGTTAGCTAAGGTTTTGGAATTTTCATGTCACTAAGTTTGGATAGTCTCCAGTGAGGGCCATACTCCAGTTTACACAAGATCCTTTGGGCTTGTCCCCAGTTATTTGGGCTTGTCCCCAGTTTGTTGGGCTTGTCCCCAGTTTATTTGGGCTTGTCCAAAGTTTGTTGGGCTTGTCCCCAGTTTGTTGGGCTTGTCCCCAGTTATTATGGGTTCATTCCCAATTATTTGGCTTGGTCCCAAGTTTGTTTTTCTTACAGGATCTTGGAGCTCTAAAGTTATACAAGTTCTGACAATAAGGATCCCGGATCCTTGAAACTTTACTTTTCACAGTTTGTTTATTCAGTAATAATTTACAAGGATATAGAATCCTAACTTGGATTCTCTGGTATGTTATATTCTAACTTTTTCTAAGCTGCAAGTTGTCTCTTATCCTTTTTGGTTAAGGATCATTGATCCACATTTGTCCGAACACTTCAAGTTTTCTGTAAAAAGTTTAACATTATCATCAGATTTCCAATAACTTTTCAGTTGTTTGGCGATGATATCTTTGAAAATAGAAAGCATACATGAAAAATAAAGAGGGAAGAAACAACAGCAAATGTAGCTAAAAAAGGTTTAATGTTATTACCCATTCATTATGTATCAAGATCATCTGGCCTGGATTTCACCAGCAAAACCGTGGACCATCCATCCAGGCCGGACAAGGCTATCTAACAGTTAAAGTGTCTATGCAGAAATTAGAGTGCAGGAAGGTTAATAGCGAACGGTGTAGAAGGATTCATTCTCCACAAACAGAAGGATCTTCTGATCTGTAAAGGCACTTGAGGAGTTATCTCTAACTCTATATTTTGCAATGATGATTATAGCAGGTCTTATCAGTGACGACAAGCAGTGTAACGACTAGATACCAACAGCAAAGGCTAGTCCACTTTTAACGGAAATATGACAGCTGTGAATTCTTATCACAGCTGTCATATTGGGGGCAATTGTTAGGGCATGGATTTTATGCTAAGGATCATCTATCCTGAGACTGAGCATGGATCACGGATCCTTAACCGATTATGCAGGGAGTCTGAGGATCCAGAGTCTTAGGATCCCGAGTCTGAGGATCCAGGATCCTTAACAGAACTTATAATTTCTAACAATTGTCACGTTTTTAATGTTTATACGCAGATAATGGACTTAGTGGACTAAATCTTAGCTAGAATCTCGGGAATATTCGTTCAAGATGCCCCACATGTGGTATTTTCACAACGGTTATGGGAAAAGAACGTGGGAGCTTCCTTATTTTTCGCAAAGTTAGTTGTTAGCAGTTTTTCCTATTATTTTAGGGGATATTGAGCTGGTAGAACACACAAGTTTTCGACACAACACCTCTGCTACTCGCTCTCTCACACACACACACACTAGAATTCATTGTAACAAGCTCAATATTTTCCAAAGTTGTAATCTTTTTATGCAATATAGTCGGTGATCGGTAGTTTCCATCACCCGAGGTTTTTTATGCCGGAGATCAACTCTTGATCAAGGGCTTTTTCCTCGTATAAATCCTTGTGTCACTTGTTCATTTCTTTTTGCAAGTTATTCATACATTTGTTCATTGATTCAAGCATCACACCTCACAACAAAAGATTTGGTTGCATTATCCTAGCTTGATTTTTGACCAAAACACTAGGTATAACCATTCATTCAATAATTTGTTTATACTTTACCTCGTAGGGTTGTCCTAATAAACAAACCAAGAATCCTTACGCATACAAACGCTAACTCGTGACATTTCTCGAGAGGTTTACCTTCTGATAAGTCCTCACATGTTTTAGGAAACCCAACTAGGGGTAGGATTCATTCAAATATCAATTTATTTACTTACTTAGTCCAAAATTTCTTGCCATAGCATAATCCCGTCTTACATTCTTTGCAAGGCTCACTTGTGGTAAAATATCTTTTATGCCACATTCAACCTAATCATTCTTTATGTAATATTTCACCATTTCTAATAGTTATGCATTATAATGCTTTCATTCTAACTTCCTCAACATTAACCTTTTAAATCTTCCATACAACTCTTTCTAATTCTTTTAAAGTTAGCATTCTTTGCATTTTCCCTGCTTTGTTATCAGTTCCTTACTTTCCTTTCCTTTCCTTTCCACTACCCATTTTTTCCAATATGCGGGTCGACTCTTACCATCTTTCCACAACGACATTTGGTAACTCCGTCACTATTAGTTGTTTGCTAATTCATTCCATACCTTTCTCATATTGCACTTCAATTTGCACATTAGCTTATGTTTTTCAATCCTTTACAAAATTCCTTCCGTACGCAATATGTAGTTATCCACCTTACTTCGACTAGTTTAATGATTTACTTCCAAGCCATATTACAAGTTCAACTTCATCATTTGAAGTTCTTAACCTTTGGTCATTACCCTTTCCATTCCTACAGTATGGACTAACTCGCACATTTGTACTCCTTAGTTGATTTTGGACATACTTATGCAAACGTTGTTCTTGCCACCCCATTTCTTTTATATTCTTATTCAATAAGTCCAACATGTAATTATGTTTACACGTTGGGCCACCTCCATCATTCTTGAAATTAGTTCAAATCATTTAAACCTTCAAATTCAAATATACTTACTATCATTTTACTATTCCTTACAAAATCCCTATCCTTGTAAGTGCTTAAATCATCCACCTAGTTCTTAGTCCATTATTCATTCTAATCCTCATGAGTTGATCACTACATGCTTAATACGTAACGCATCCAACGCATAATTCTTCCATCACAATCTTTTATTACCTCAACATCTTTCTATGTATATATATTTACTTATACTATTAAATGATACCACATTTGTCATATGTTTTACTCTTACTCGTACACCCCGTTTTGGGTTTACCACAGTTAACTATCAACATATCCTTATTCATATTCCCAAAACCAGCTACAACCTATTTCACGTACATACACCTATACATCATCTATATATATGTATATACATTCCATTTGTCCAACATCATACTTGACTGACCAGGCTACCTGTGCCACTTACCTATTATGTTTATACTAATCTTTAGTTAGGTAGAGAAAAGCATCTCCTCATTTGCATTTCATACATTCCTTCCCACCTAAAGACTCTAACTTTTATCCATTTATAACCCCTTCTTAAGGTTCTATCCATGCTTACTACTCGGGTACAGTCCTTCCGTTCTGGCTGTTCATTCGGGCATTTCATCCGAGTTTATTTGACCCGTTTTTGCTTATGGGTTAGAACATCTTTTTCTATACCTTTCTTCCTTATATACTGATTCACCCTTGATATGGGTGAAATTCTGAGCCCATATCCTAATGATATATCTTGATTTTTATGTTGCTTATCTGTGATCAGGATACCGAACCAGGATATTGGTAATATCCTGCGGAAATATCTTGGTCATGACTAACGGTTTGCTTGTAGACTTTGGCTACAGGTGATTAATGCATGCTAATTTACCGGAGACACATTTGGAATGGGTCTTGTAACGGTCATAATTAAGGAAAGGCATATTCTGCGAGAGTTTCGGATGCTAATTAATGCTGATTGATGCTAATTGATACTGATTGATGCTGTAACGGTTATGTGAACTGACGACCAGGATTTATACATGGAAAGGAGCGTAATCTCAGTATCCCGGAATAATAGGGGAATATTCTCAGTATCCCGGATTTTTAGCATAGTTTGTTATTTCTTGTAACTATAAATAGGAGTGCTGGATCATAGGACACACACTTTGGAGCTCTCATACTCGTACACTCTCATTTCTAGCTGCAATTACACTCTAACACTCACAATTCACAATCATTGTAACACTTAGATTCGATCCGAGCATCATCCTGCATTGTATCCTGGTTATTCAAGCAATAAGAAGAACAAGGCAGCCGACGATTGTCAGCTCCCGAGGTTTTATGCCGGAGATCTAAATTGATCAAGGGCTTTCCTCGTACATCTCGTGTCAACCTTTACATTTTTGCTCATTGTTTGATTATTGATATAGTCTGATATCCTCGGACTATATCCTGAAACTGTTTTTGCAAACTAACAAACCAAAATATTTTTCACAAAGTATTACTAGCACACTACCTCACAAAACTAATTTGATCACTTAATTGCTTCGGTAATTTTTGACCAAAACAACCCTCATCTACGGGTTCAACCCGTTCATTTCCACATTTCTTTCTTTCATCACATCATCCTCCATCAAGTATCATGTGTCACGTCTCGTAGCCACCTTCTATATTCAACTTCAAGTGTTGTTTCCCAACACTATATTCTACCTTCTATTTCATGTGCCGCGTTTTCACATAAAACATTTTCCTCTAAATTTTCATTCTACTAACATTTACTTTTCATTTGACAAGATTTTCATCCTTAGGACCATACTATACTCAAAATTCCATCATTCTCTCATGTTCTATACTTTCTAAGCTTGGTCATACTTATCATTCAAACATTTCACTACATTCTAGATGTAATCATGCTCATTTTCCATACATTTCATTACATTCTAGGACCATACCAACTTCTTCCGCAATCATTGCTTTTATTCCTTTTTACCGTGCCATTTGTTATCATTTGTATTCCCTTCATCCGTCATCTACATTAAACATTTTCTACATTCATTACTTCATATACTTTTTATGTTATCTCAAGTTACATTCAGGCATTCATACTCATATTTCAACAACTATCATTTCACTTTTACATCATCAACATCGGTCACAATAGGCCATATCATGCATACCTCTTTTTAATAGGGAAATAAAATCCCTCATCCTTGATACTTACTTTCTCGCACCATTCGTTACTCGAAACGTATTCCGTTAACAATTGCTTCATTCTCATCAGCCATCTACTATAACATTCGAGATCATTACTAAATTTCATTCTTTAGTCATGTTCACTTCATTCTAACATTTTTAAATTTTTCTATACTTTCCTTTCTTTCATGTAGGTGTTAACGGTTCTTTATGATTGTTTTGGTCAAAAATCACACAAGGATAATGCAACCAAATCTGATTTTGTAAGGTATGATGCTTGGTTAATCGAGCAAATGTGTAAACAAGAGATGAACGAAATGAAGGCTGAACACCAGGATTTTTACGAGGAAAAGCCCTTGATCGCTAGCAGATCGCCGGCATAAAAACCTCGGATAGTGAAAACTATCACTATCAACTATAATACATGAAAAATATGACAACTTTGGATGTTGATCAAGTGTGGTACAATGATTGAATGCTATGTGTGTTGTGAAAACTTCTGATTTGTGAATGTCTGCGAATGTGTGTGTGTTTATGAAAGTGATAACTGGCCTAAAACAAACTTGATCAACCCCTTAAATCTCAGAAATAGCCAATATAACCGAAAATTAAGGTAGTCCACATTTTCTCCCCATGACCATCGTGAAAATAGCACATGTGCGGCTTCTTGAAGGAATATTCCCGAGATTCTAGCTGAGATTTAGTCCACAACGTCCATTTTCTACATATAAACATTAAAAACATGATAATTGTTAGAAATCATAAGTTCTGTTAAGGATCCTGGATCCTCAGACTCTGGATCCTCAGACTCTGGATTCTCAGACTCTGGATCCTCAGACTCTGGATCCTCAGACTCCCTGCATCATCCATTAAGGATCCGTGATCCATGCTCAGTCTCAGGATAGATGATCCTTAGCATAAAATTCATGCCCTAACAATTGCCCCCAATATGGCAGTTGTGATAAGGATTCACAGCTGTCATATTTCCGTTAGAAGCGGACTAGCCGTTGCTGCTGGTAACTAGTCGTTATACTGCTTGTCGTCACTGATAAGACCTGCTATAATCATCATTGCAAAATATAGAGTTAGAGATAACTCCTCAAGTGCCTTTAAAGATCAAAAGATACTTCAGTCTGTGGAGGATGAATCCTTCTACACCATTCGCTATTAACCTTCCTGCAATTTAATTTCTGCATAAACACTTTAAGTGTTAGATAGCCATGTGCGGCCTGGGTGGATGGTCCATGGTTTTGCTGGTGAAATCCAGGCCAGATGATTTTGGTACATAATGAATGGGTAATAACATTAAACTATTTTAGCTACATCTGTTGTTTCTTCCCTCTTATTTTTCATGTATGCTTTCTATTTTCAAAGGTATCATCTCCTAACAACCGGAAAGTTATTGGAAATCTGATGATAATGTTAAACTTTTTATAGAAAACTTGAAGTGTTGAGACAAATGTGGATCAATGATCCTTAACCAAAAAGGACAAGAGACAACTTGCAGCTTAGAAAAAGTTAGAATATAACATACCAGAGAATCCAAGTTAGGATTCTATATCCTTGTAAATTATTACTGAATAAACAAACTGTGAAAAGTAAAGTTTCGAGGATCCAGGATCCTTATTGTCAGAACTTGTATAACTTTAGAGCTCCAAGATCCTGTAAGAAAAATAAACTTGGGACCAAGCCAAATAATTGGGATGAACCCATAATAACTGGGGACAAGCCAAAATAAACTGGGGACACGCCCAACAAACTGGGGACAAGCCCAAATAAACTGGGGACAAGCCCAACAAACTGGGGACAAGCCCAAATAAACTGGGGACAAGCCAAACAAACTGGGGACAAGCCCAACAAACTGGGGACAAGCCCAAATAACTGGGGACAAGCCCAAATAAACGGGTGTAAACTGGGGTCAAGCCCAAAGAAACTTGTGTAAACTGGAGTATGGCCCAAACTGGCGACTATCCAAACGTGAGCGACATGAAAATGTCGAAACCTTAGCTAACGTGAAAACGTTAGAAACCTTAGGAACGGATGTATGGTACGTCTACCATTATACGTAGGATCCCGAATACAGCCAGTACAATGAAATTGTCAGCCTTGAACTACACCAGGATCATCGTGCGCTACTGGCGAAACTGGGGACAGGCCCAAAAACTGGGGAGAAGCCCAAAAACTGGGGACAAGCCCAAATAACTGGGGACAAGCCTAAATAACTGGGGACAAGCCCAAATAACTGGGGACAAGCCCATAAACTTTGGAGAGTTGGACAACCACTTTGATCTTCTATAAAATAATAACAACTCTGCAAAAGCTTAAACTTTGTGAAAATAGATGTTAACTGATTAACATCTTTAACTTATGATAAGTAATAAGAATAAAATGAACGAAAATGAAAGTAATATGTTACCAAATGTAGAATCATATATCCTTTGAGGATCCCGGATCCTTAATCAGAATACTGGTATCGCTGAGGATCCCTGATCCTTCTTACTTAAAGTATTTCTTTAGATGAACAGCATTCCAAGCTCTTGGTAAGAGGTCAACATCCATTATTAACAAATGATATGCCCCCTTTCCTGCTTCAGCTTCAATTAAGTAGGGATCTTCCATTTTGATGCCAATTTGCCATCAGCCGAATTCGTAGTGTTCTAGAATGCTTTCCTTAGCACAAAATCACTGACTTGAAATCTTCGAATCCTAACATTTTTGTTGTATGCTCCAGCTACTCTCTATTGATAACTGGCCATAGGATACAGAGGTTCCGCTGGTTGATGAAGGATACTGCTATGTCTTTGACAAGTGTTAGGGGAGGATTTTCCAATCCTAAGGATCACGGATCCTCAAATGCTGCTAGGATCATGGATCCTCAACTCTGTTTGAATTAAGGATCCTCAGTAGGTGTTGCAGGATCAGGATTCATGATCCTTATTTTTATCCTTATGCTAACAGTTGTCTACCTTGTACGTAAGCTTGTTTTGCAGGAGCAAAGGCATGGACCAAGTCTCACCGAAATTCCTGGAGCATATTCCCTCAATATTCCGCACGTGCTTGGCTCTTGTGGACGTTATGGAGATCGTGGGGAGCTTGCACAATTTGCGGATAGTTAGTTAGTTTAGTTGTTTCTAATTTAAAATGGGGATAACAAGCTTGAGTTAGAAGACTTAGCTAATTTTGGCATACACACACTCTCGTAACAGCTCTCAAACACTACTTGGCGATTTCATACATTTTTTGCACATTGCACATTAGTGATCCTTGTAACAAGCTTGTTATCATCCCGAGTTGTAAATTTCTATTGTTTAATCTTAGTTGGTGATCGGTAGTTTCCATCACCCGAGGTTTTTTGTGCCGGAGATCAACTCTTGATCAAGGGCTTTTTCCTCGTATAAATCCTTGTGTCATTTATTCATTACATTTCTGAGTTATTCTTAACATTGTTCATTGATTCAAGCATCACACCTCACAACAAAAGATTTGGTTGCATTATCCTTGCTTGATTTTTGGCCAAAACAGTTTGGCGCCCACCGTGGGGCAATTGGTGCTTCATTCTTGAGGAATTCTTGTTTTTGTGATAGTTTCGGTTCATTACAAACAAGCAGATGGCTTCTTCATCAAAGAGCACTTCAAGTTCAATGCCGGCAATGAGTTCTTCACAGAGCGTTCCTCCTTTGCCTCCACCACCTTCTGGATCCCAGAAGAATGCTGAAAATGCTGCAAAGAGACAAAGCCCTATTTTTCCAAAACCACCAACTTCTTATGTTTCTTCTAATCCTACTACTAGTGATCTTTTTACTTTGATTTTGCATATGAGGGATCACATACAAGAGCAGGACAAAACCAAAGAAAGGATCCTCGGGGAGATCGGTGACATCAAGAAACAGAAGAGATCAGGGGAGGATCACTCGCCTCTGATACCAAGGTCACTGGATTTCGACACTCCAGCTATAACTGCCCAGCAATCTGCAGCCTTAGACATCCAGTACCAAACTGAACCATTGGGAAGGCGTTATGGAGTAACAACTATGAGTCAGGCTTTTGGGTCTCACTTCCAGCCTCAAGGATCCAGTTTTCAGCCTTCGGGATCCTCTTTTCAGCATCAGTGATCCTTCGTCAGCTCGGGAGGATATTTGGGAATGCACACAGTCCAAGGATCCTCTCAGGTCCAAGGATCCTCTCAGGCTCAAGGATCCTCCATGGTTCAAGGATCCTCTCAGGTTCAAGGATCCTCATTTCAGGTTCAAGGATCCTCTCAGCCTCATGGATCCTTTCAGGTTCAAGGATCCTCTCAGCCTCAGGGATCCTTTCAGGTTCAAGGATCCTCTCAGCCTCAGGGATCCTCTCAGGTTCAAGGATCCAACATCTTTCAAGATCAAGGAATCTTGAGAAGTGTACAACCCCCAAGCACAGATGTTCATCAAGGAGACTTCATTCCAATGCAGACCATTGCCTCTTCTAGTCCTTCAATCATACCAGAATCCCGTCAATATGGATTCACATCTGCAATTCCTAACTCAAATCCTATGGGAGGTAACACTTTCAATAATTCTTATAACACTAACCATGGCTCTATGCAGGATACAGGTATCAATCAAGCTAAGGCTAGGGAATTACAGAAGCTGAAGGATATGATATCCAGCGTTCCAGGAGTGGTTAAGCCCATTCCTGAAATTGCAGATGGGAGCCATAGGATATCTCATTTTGCACCACCCATTTGTGATGTTGAGATACCCAAAAGGTTCCAAATACCAACTATGAAGCTGTATGATGGTTCAACGGATCCAGAAGAACATGTAGCTCAATATAGAGAGAGGATGGAGATCAACCCCATCCCAGAGAGGTTAAAAGAAGCATATTTATGCAAGGGTTTCGGATCCACACTTACAGGATCTGCTCTTAAATGGCTGCTAAGTCTTCCCCCTTACTCTATTACTTCATTTGCTAATCTAGTTAACCTGTTTAATAGTCAGTTCTCATGTAGCAGAAAATTTGAACGTTTAACTAGTGATCTATATAGGGTAACACAAGGTCAAAATGAATCACTTAGAGATTACATCACTAAGTTTAGTAAAGAATCCTTAGATATCCCTAATCTGGATATAGCCACGGCTGTAGAAGCCTTTAAAATGGGTTTGCTTAGGGATTCATTATTCTATGATGATCTTGTTATGACCCCATGCAGGAATCTTGATGAAGTGAGAACCAGGGCCCTTAGATTCATCCGATTAGAGGATGATAAAATGATCCAGGAGAGATTGGCAGGATCCTCAAAACAGGAAAAGCAAGGATCCTACTTCAAGAATAACAAGTTTAAGTCCTTCAACAAGTCTGATAACCAGAATGTGCATGCAGTAGAACAAGAAGAGGATGAAGAGGATTATCCTCCAATTTCTGAATACTGTTTTTCTGTTGCTAACAATGAACTAATTCTTGCAATGCAGAATCTAGGTGAGAAAGCAAGATGGCCAAGGAAAAGTGATAAACCAGCCTCAACAAAGGACAGGTCCAAATGGTGTGCATATCATGAGGATTTTGGACATCTCACTGAAGAGTGTATTGCACTTAGAAAAGAAATTGGTTACTTGTTAAGCAAGGGACACTTGAAGGAGCTGTTGGGACGAAAGAAGTCAAGGATCCAGGATCCTGAAAGGATCCCAGAAAAGGCTCCTGCTCCTCTAGCAGATGCACAAGTTATAAACTTCATATCTGGTGGATCAGACATTTTTGGTACTTCCTTTTCAGCAGCCAAAAGACATGCCAAGGAAACCAAGATGGATAATGGAGACAGACCCATCCGGACCTCCACTGTTACCAAGGATAAAATTATAACTTTTGATGAGGATGATCGTGTTGATGTTCAGGATCCTCATCATGATGGTCTTGTTATCACTCTGTTTATTTCTAACCACTTTGTTCGTAGGATCCTGATAGATGGAGGAAGCTCAGTAAACATCATTCAGCTTGATGTCCTCAAGAAGATGAACATCCCTGAATCAGACATTGTCCCGAGATCCTCAGTTCTTGTGGGATTCAGCGGAGAGACCAAAAATACATTGGGGGACATCAAACTCCCCATCTATATTGAGGGACTTCATTCTTATCAAAAATTTTGTGTTATAGATTGCTTATCCTGTTGTAATGTTATCCTTGGCAGGCCATGGATACATGACATGAAGGCAGTCCCATCTACCTATCATCAATGTGTAAAGCTTCCTAGTCCATGGGGGGTTGGTGAAAATTGAGAGTGATCAACAAGAAGCTAAGAATTGTTACACGTCATCAATGAAGCCAGCCTCGAGACCAAGCGAGCAATAGCAATTAAAGAATCCTCCAAGAGATGTCTTGGAGGCAAGAGAACAGGATGTGAAAGAAATCCTTATGGATCCTCATGATCCTGAATCCATAGTCTTCATAGGATCAGGGATCCTCATCAACATTAAACAGGATCTAGTATCCTTCCTTAAGAGGAGGAAAACTACCTTTGCCTGGAAGCATGAGGACATGACAGGTATATCTAAAGATATAATTACTCATAAACTTGGCATTGACAGGTCATTCAAGCCAATTCATCAAAAAAGGAGGAAGTTTGCACCTGAAAGGAATGCCATTATCCAGGAAGAAGTAGATAAACTACTCAGGGCAGGTATGATAAGAGAGGTTAAGTATCCAAGGTGGTTAGCCAATGTGGTTGTTGTTCAAAAGAAAAATGGAAAGTGGAGGGTATGTGTCGATTTTACTGATTTAAACAAGGCATGTCCCAAGGATCCTTTCCCATTACCCCACATTGACTCCATGGTGGATGCTATCGCGGGTCATGAGTTGTTGACTTTTATGGATGCCTCATCTGGATTTCAACAAATTCAGATGGAACCATCTGATCAAGAGGATACAGCCTTTATGACCCCAACTGGTATATATTGTTATATTGCTATGTCATTCGGACTAAGGAATGCAGGTGCTACTTATCAAAGGCTAGTCAATATGATGTTCAAGGAACAAATTGGACACACTATGGAAGTCTATATAGATGACATGGTGGTGAAGTCCAAGAAAGCTGAGGATCACCTTAGAGACTTGGAGGAAGCATTCAATATCCTTGATAAATTTAATATGAAACTAAATCCTTCCAAGTGTCACTTTGGTGTTAAAGCAGGTAAATTCCTAGGCTATATGGTGACAAAAAGAGGCATTGAAGCAAGTCCAGAGCAAATTAAGGCTATTGTGAATATCAAATCTCCTGCCAATGCCAAGGATGTGCAAAGATTGACAGGCAGGATCGCAGCCTTGAACAGGTTCATATCCAAATCCTCAGAAAAATGCAAGGAATTTTATGACATTTTGAGGAAGAACAAGAAATTTGAGTGGACTGAAAAGCATGAAAATGCCTTCAAAGCTCTTAAGGATTACCTATCCTCAGCCCCTGCCTTGATGAAACCAGAAAAAGGGGATATATTATCCTAGTATTTGGCGGTATCCTCTAAAGCAGTAAGTGCGGTCCTTGTTAAGGATCACGAAGGTACACAGCATCCTGTCTATTATGTAAGTAAGAGTTTGCTTGATGCTGAATCCAGGTATTCACATTTAGAAAAACTTATCCTTGCACTAATTATGGCATCTACTTACATTATTTTGAAACTCATGCCATTATTGTTAAGACTAATTTTCCAATTAAGAATGTTCTCAGGAAACCTGAAATGTCAGGAAGGATGGCTAAGTGGGCAGTGAAGCTTAGTGCTTATGATATAAGATATGAACCAAGGACTGCCATTAAATCTCAAGCCTTAGCTGACTTTGTGGCAGATTTCAGTAGTGACTTGCAAAGGGAAGTTGAGTTAGAAGTCCAACAGCTCGAAGAAACTAAGGATCCTTGGATACTCTTCACTGATGGAGCTTCTAATGTCAAAGGAACTGGACTTGGAATACTACTAAAATCGTCACAGGGGGGCATAATACCCCACTCCATAGCTTGTGAGTTTCAAACTACTAATAATTAGGCTGAATATGAAGCCTTGATAGCTGGTTTGCAAATTGCCAAGCATATGAGGATCAGGTATCTTGAGGTACATGTAGATTCATTGTTAAGTACTAATCACTTTAATGGATCCTATGCTGTTAAAGGTGAAAAGCTAATCAAATATTTAGAGATAGTCAAAGAATTGGCACTCTCTTTTGTTTCCTTTAGTTTGACACAGGTACCCAGAGAAGAGAATGCAGAAGCTGATGCATTGGCCAATCTAGGATCATCCTTGAAGATTCCAGAGGATATCAGGATCCCTATTATCCACATCCTAACCCCCGCTATTGAGGATCATGTAGCCATGGAGATAGGAGAGGATTCTGCAATCATCCCTAGTGATGATACACAATCACATTCAGGATCATGGATCCTTCCAATCATGAGATACATACAACATGGAGAGATTCCTACAGGAGAAAACCCCAGGGCTTTCAAAATTAAGGTATCTCAATTTACAATATTGAATAACATGTTATATAAACGATCTCTTGCAGGACCATATCTAAGATGCATTGAGGATCCTGAAATCCAAGAAGTCCTAAAGGATTTTCACGAAGGAGATTGTGGAAACCACACGGGGGGCAGGGCATTATTCTCAAGGATCCTGAGAACAGGATACTATTGGACTACTATGAAGAAGGATGCTGTGGAATATGCCAAGAAGTGTGATCCTTGTCAGAGACATAGTAATATCCTTCATCAACCAGCAGAGCTTTTACATCCTATATCCTCTTCTTGGCCATTTATGAGATGGGGAATGGATATAGTTGGTAAACTTCCCAAGGCACCTGGTGGAAAAGTGTTCATGCTTGCTATGATTGATTACTTCTCCAAGTGGATAGAAGCTGAAGCCTTTGCTCAAGTCAGAGAAAAAGAAGTGATATCCTTTATCAAAAGAAATATTATTACTAGATTTGGTATCCCTTCTGAAATTGTTTGTGATAATGGATCCCAATTTATTGGGAATAGAACTACTAACTTTTGTGACAGCTGGGGGATTAAGATGATAACATCAACACCAGTCCACCCACAAGCTAATGGTCAGGTAGAATCATCCAACAAGATCATCATCAACAATTTGAAGAAGAAGCTTGGATCCAAGAAAGGAAAATGGGCAGAAGAACTACCTTATGCATTATGGGCTGACAGGACAACTCCCAAGAATGCTACTGGCCAAACTCCATTTTCTTTGGTATTTGGGGCAGAATCAGTGATCCCTACAGAAATGGTGGTTCCTACTGCAAGAACAAGCATACGTGATCCTGAAGGAAATGCTGAAAACTTGGTTCAAGACTTGGATACTATAGAAGAACTCAGGGATTTGGCAAGGATAAGGATGGCTAGTTATCAACAAAGGATGGCTAGAGCCTACAACAAAAATGTCAGGATCAGGAAATTCCAAGTTGGTGATATGGTATTAAGGAAAGCATTTCAGAATACCACAAATCCTGCTGATGGAAAGTTGACACCAAAGTGGGAAGGCCCCTACCTGATTGAAGCTGGGGCAGGAAATGGGCATAGAGATTGCTAACAATGGAAGGTGATTTGCTACCAAGAGCTTGGAATGCTGTCCACTTGAAGAAATACTTCATGTGATAAGGATCCATGATCCTTAGCCACTTTCATAACAAGTATCCTTGAAGGATCCTTAGAAGATAGGTGATCCTCATCCTGGTAATGATCTAATCTCAATCTATTTCATTCTTTAATTATCCTATATACAAGGATAAGGATCCTGGTTCCTTTATCCTCCTTTCACTTGATTCTGAGTTTTGCAGAAGGTTTAGGTATCCTTAACAAAGGATTGAGTATCCACAGAAGTATCCAGTTCTTTGGGCTTGACCCCAGTTGTTTGGGCTTGACCCTAGTTGTTTGGGCTTGACCCCAGTTATTTGGGCCTGTCCCCAGTAGCGCACGATGATCCTGGTACAGTTCATGGCAATGGGACCAGTACTCGCTTTAGGGGCTGACAATTTCATTGTACTGGCTGTATCCGGGATCCTACGTATAATGGTAGACGTACCATACATCCGTTCCTAAGGTTTCTAACGTTTTCACGTTAGCTAAGGTTTTGGCATTTTCATGTCACTAAGTTTGGATAGTCGCCAGTGAGGGCCATACTCCAGTTTACACAAGATCCTTTGGGCTTGTCCCCAGTTATCCTTTGGGCTTGTCCCCAGTATATTGGGCTTGTCCCCAAAATTGTTGGGCTTGTCCCCAGTTACTAACTCTTCTCTTATATTGGCTTAGTCCCAAGTTATGTTCCATTTCAGGTTTTTGAAGCTAAACAGCCAAGGATCCTTGATCCTTACCTTCTACTAAGGTTTGTCTTTTGGTTATCCTGATTATAAATGTTAAGGGGTTAGGATCCTAACTTGGATTCTCAGGTATGATCCTTGATCACTTTGATTTCATTCATTATTTATATAAGTGACCCTTATCCTTTGACAACAGAACTAATGATCCTTAAGTTTCATAACTTTTCTGAATTCATCTACTATAGGATATTTGATCCTTAATCATACCCTAAAACTTTTAAACATGATTTATTAAACCTTTATTCTTTACTTACAAATTCATAGAAAGTGAATAACAACAGTAGAAAAATAAAGAATTCACAAGGATAACAACACGGGAAATAGCCAAAAAGTTGAAGTTTTATTTATTCACAAAAGTTAAACCCTTTTAAGGCTGTCAAAATTGCCAACCCAAGTTTCTACCAGCAATACGTGGCCCGTCCACTTGGGTTGGCAAAGGGTGTCCATTGTTAATAGGTCTTTGAAGTGCAGGAAATAAAAGATGGCATGATAACAAGTGGTTTCATCCCCCAAACAGAGGATCCCTCCACCACCTATTATCCTACCTATTGTCTAAGGATCCATGATCCACAACCCTAGAAACTATTGTTCAAAGTACAACCCAACATTGTTTTAAAACATCACAACCAAAAAACTCTCAAATCCTAAAAAAATGGGCTCCGGTCGCGTCTAGAAATGTCCATCATCGCCTATTTCTGCAGCTCACACCTTGGCTACATCACCACCATCATCATCACCACCAGCTTGATCCTTCCCGCTGCCACTTGCCTCAATCGCCAAGACCTCGGTAGCCTCTTCCTCATCCTCTAGCTCAGCCAGCTTTGCCTTCCAGCCCTCCTTGTCCCATGTGGTCCTGTCGAAGTCAGGATCCTCAGCCTCCTGAGCCATTTGTGTAACACCTCGAAAATTTACGTCCTATAAGGTCTTGACACGTGTCATAATGTTTGAACCTGTGAAAGATTGCTCTTGGAGGACCAAAGTTGACAAACAGTGAAACTGTGTAAATAGAAGGGTTCAAAGTGTCAACAATGAATAATTACACTTTGCAATAACCCTACATGATGTTTATAACCTTAAACGAATAGATCATGGATCATACGAGGCGAATTGTGAAAGAAGGTGAGAGATTACAAACTACAGGGGTTAAATGTGCCAACATGTTTAAATTATACCTCTGAGTGACCTTTTGACAAACCCGAAGCTTTGTAACGATTAATTATGATCACTAGAATGTACCATAAAAATTTCACCAAGTTTCGTTATCGTATGAGCAAGTTGTGATAAAATTCGTGTGCAAGGGTTAGAATCGTCAACGTGGAAATTTAGGGCTTTTCGGGTGATCACAAAGTTACCCGAGGACTTGACAAAGTGGGTATAAGTCTTAAAGCCCCAAATATTAAATATCAAAGCTTCTTAGGCAAGATTGGACTTGAAAACGACCTTTCGGGGGACTAGGGACCAAAATGCAATACAAGAAAACAAGTTAACCTGATCAGGGGGCCCAAGCGGCCCGCATCAGGATCAACAAAACCCAAAGCGGGCCGCATTCGACCTGCAGATGCAGAAAATGACCTGCTGCATGGGCAGGTGTCTGTTCGTGCCTTATAACCGACTTATATTGATGGTTTTCGATACTAGGGGCTGGTATACATTAGTATACAACTTATAAAAGCCATATACATTCATCATTGATCATCATTCACCCATTTGGAATCAAAGAAGAAAGATCAAAGTCCTTGTCGATAGTCTCGTGTTCAACATACAAACACATATCAACTTCTGGACATCAAAGGAGCTTACGGGTCATTCACAAGACTTCCATATCATCCATTAGACTTGTGTAAGTGCTCTTAATCCTTCTCGATTCAGTTTTACATCGTTTATAGCCTAGAAATCAAACCGTCGTAACTACGGTTTGACTTGGCGATAAAACACAAACGATCCAGAGATTTGTCGAAACGAAAGTTGTTACGAGTTGGTAATTATATGAGTATTAAAACCCTAAAAGGGCTCTCACTGATTTTTAATCCTAACTATGTCGTTTGTCGAGTCAAAGGTTACCCGAAAAGTCAACAGAAATGATAATCGCATATTTAATGATACGGAGGGCGTGTAATCTGTTTTAACACTCATATAAACTGAAAATAAGTATAAAAACTTGTCTACGCTTGGTTGATTCGACAACTTTCTATTTAGAACCGATTCGGAGCCGAAAGACGCAAAAGTTTGACTTTTGCGTTGACCTCAGTTCTGACCCGATTCTTATAGGTTTAGACATGCCTTAAGGTTCCTTTAGGACCTAGATACACGTGTGTATAAACCTCTGCGTTTATACCACTCGAATCCCTAATCGTCCGATGTTTCCGTTAATCGCCTAAATAGTGACCGTAATGCCCTTATGACCATAAAACGAGATTTTGGGAAAAGTGGAAATGCCATAATCTTAGTTATTGATTATTATGCATGTCCCGAAAATTTCACGATAATCGGAGGTCTAGATTAGGACTTATGATTAATGACGTAATTATGGCGATTCTTAATACATAAATGACGTCATTAGCGTAAAGCCTATCTAAACCCAATTTTTGACACCAAACCTCTTACTCACTGATGTAATATAATATTTTGGGATTTTTGAAGTTTTTTAATTATTTTTAAACTGATCATAAGCTTGGATTAGCGCCTTAATTCGGTTAATACCGAATATACCCTTTTCGGCCATAAAATGAGTTTTACAAATCCTTTTAACGCCAATCCAATTGCTACTGATTTTAAATATTTATTTAGAGTGTTTTGAACCTGTTTAACTGATCAGGAAACTCAGAATCGTATTTTAAACCGTACGTCGCTTAAAACGGCTTTATACGCGTATTATACGCATAGTTTGGGTTTAAAACTATTTTAACATATAAGACTTATAACCAAATGTTATAACCTGTTAATATAAGCTATTTTACTGATGTAATCAGACCCGGTTCATAGAAACCTAATTTAATCCTTTTATAATCTTTAAAATGACCAAAATACCCCTACGGGACTTATTAAGAGATTAAACTCGTTTTGGGCATCATGGGTGATATCCTACAGATATCACAACTTATTTAAGGTGTATTAACTTAGGGAACCTGTTTAGGACTCTTACGGATACCCGTTACGCTTTATACGCGTTCGGTTCGGTTTATGTAACTAGTTTACATAAATTAGCCGAAACGGGTCAAACCTTATCGGTTTATTCTCAAAATCCAGAATGTGTATCATATACCCATATTAAACAAGTCTTCAAACTTGTCGGGTCTAAATCACATTCTATCCGGTCTTCGCTTAATCGTGCGTACGAACCGTATCTTTAAAACTAACCGGTCTAAGCGTAAGCTTAACTAAAGACCCGTTAGGATTCTAATAGGTTATTATAAACCTTCGTTCCAGATTAGGAGAACCAGTAAAAGATACCCGCACTCGCTGATTTTGAACTATACTTGCTCAGGTAAATACTTTTAACTTATTTCCTTATACGGGCTTGGGTAAGGTATATAAAATACCGCTTGGTCGGGCGTTGAATATTTAATCTTATTATGGTTAAATTATTGAGATGTCTCCGTTTAATTTGTTTTGTTGCTTAAATCCTTTGGGGGGTTAATGACCGTGTCCCGGATATCCCTGGCATCATTTTACGAAATGGCCACGACCTTAGCACTCTGGTGTAGGCGTACACCTGTAGTGTCTCATAATTTAAGTGGTGTGTTAATTGATCTTTAACCCGGCTCGATCCGGGCTACTGAACGCATAAGGAACATGTAAATCCTTTACAAGTTTATATATTAAATAATTATCCCAAGTTATAAAATATTTGTGCCTTGTGCCTTAAATGCATTTTCTTAAACTCTTTTCAAAATGAGTCGGTTGATTGTATTTACCAGTGTAAACTGACGTATTTTCTTAAAAGGTTAAGTGCAGGTACTACGCGAAATAGGCTGGCTTGTCTCCTAGCATCCACATTAAGTCTCGCCAGCTTGGATGTCATAACTGTTGAACATTTGTTTCCTTTTTAAACTTGATCTACCTGTGGATTTATATTCGACTATTTGTAATACTTAATATTACAATATCGTTGGTTGAATTAAATCTATACTTTGCTTCCGCTGTGCATTTAAATATTGTGTTGTTTGACTATTATGTTGCCAACCACGTCACGATACTCCCCTACCGGGCCCACCGGTGACACGTGGAAATTCGGGGTGTGACAGGTTGGTATCAGAGCCAACTCTGAGTGAATTAAACACTAGCCTTTTGTGTTTAATCTCAGTTACACAATTGCACATTCCTAAATCTTCGAGTCTAGACAAAGAACTTAGGAATAATCCAAATTGTTCAAATTTTTATTTTATTTAATTAAATTTGCCCTATATTTTTCCTTGTTATTATCTTGTGTGTTTAACAGGTACAAAAATGCCGCCAAGATTTAGACGAGGTGGTCGAGGAAAGGAGCCAGCTAGTGCCCCTAACGACCATGAGGCAGGGCCTTCGTTTCGAAGAACTTCTTCTACAAGGAATGATGAAACGAGGGAGCTATGGAGGACCTACGAAGACGATGCCAGGCGATCTTTTTCGCACTCCTCAACACCTCCATATCAGGACTCTTATGGGCCACAGTCAGAGAATGAACCCCACAACCCGCAACGTTACTTTGGCGACCCTACTCCTGTTTTTCAGGGTCAGTTTAACCCGGCAGAGTATCTGCCAGAGCAAGTGGGCTTTAACCCACTTGGACCGGAAGATCACTTTTCTGGTGATCAGGATATGGACGAGGACACAGATCCCGTCGAGGCTTCAACCGGATCCATGAACCATCTTTTCGTGATCTCTGACGGATCGTCATATCACGGGACACCATACCAGGGTCCGGATAGTCACATGGCACGGTTTGAACGGTGTGAGTGGTACAATACACCATCTCACCATACACCGTCTCACCATACACCGTCTCACCATACACCGTCTCATTCAGCATCTCATCAGCAACAGCAGCCTCATCAAGATTCCTCTAGGGAACACGAGTTTGTGGCAGTCACGCCACCGCCTCCACCGCCACCAGTGCATTTAGAGCCTCCAGCACCACCTAGACGTAGGAGGACTGGTGCACGGATCTCAGCACGAGAAGTTGACTTTCGTCTCAACACCCCTCAACACTCTAGCGGTAGCCATTACCCGCCTACTCATGGAGTCCCACAGATGGAAGGACCTTCTGTCCCAGTTTCGGAGGTGAATTCAGCACCTATTGTACCGCCATCACCGGGTTTTGGCCACCCAATACCTGCTTATACTGCTCCGGCAGCTTACAACCCATATGGGCCACCAGCATACCATGGCTATAACTATGCTGATGACCCTTACAACGTAGCAGCAAGCTACCAAGCCCATAATAATCCTGAAGGACCCTACGGACCTCCTTGGGGAATGGGATACCCAACTCAGGGGTATCAAGCACCAGTTCAGCCGCCACCACATTACCAGCCACCAGGGGCTCCTCCCCATGAGCAGGAGGAACTCCGCCGAAGACTGGCCAAAGTGGAGCGAGACTTCCAGAAGGAACGTAAGAAGAATGAGGGATTTATGAGTGGTTTGGCAAACTTGCTTAAGGGAAAGAAGAAACGGGATCGTTAAATCCCCATATATATTGTTGTATTTCCTTGTTTAAATCAAGTCCCTACGTGGACATTTATTTAGGTGTGTATGTAGTCCCTGCGTGGACATCTATCTTTGTACTTAGTCCCTACGTGGACTTGTCTCTAGTAGTCCCTGCGTGGACATTTACTTTTGTAGACCGTCCCTGTGAGGACATGTATTATCTGTATAGCTCCTGCGTGGGCATCTGTATAGTGAAAAGTCCCGTTTAGGGCAAAAATGTACTACTTTTAGTTTAATGGAATGTTTGTTTTATAAGTTTCATAATTGCCATATGCGCATATATAGTGTATAAATGAAATAAATTAAAATCATTCCTTTTAAATTAATCTGCCTATGAAATTAATTAATTAAGGATCTTAAAAGTGTGAACCCTAGCCTCGTGTCAAATATAAGACCGGGCCAAAATGGTAAGACCTGTTTAAATGATTCAATTTCCTGTTAACATCTTAAAACATGTTAACACTCCTGGCAGAAGTGATTCGTTAAAATCACATACGTCATATTATAAAGGAATTCTTTAAAAGATTCCTAACCTAGTTTAATGATCTCTGAATCCTAGGTTTACATCATCAATTAAGATGATCATATCTTAACCATACGTGGTAATATAATGCCTACGGGCCCTTCTCATTTTCATATGAGACAAAAGACAGTATTAGTCTGTGACCCTGTCTGATAAAGGTAATGAACTAGGTTCCAACCTTAAAAAAAGCCTTGATTCTTTGAATTCATAGCTTATAATTTAAATTGTCCCTGTGACTAGGCCTTATGTGCTAATAAAACTATTATTGTTTTATAATTAGGATAAATTATATTAGAAATCCTAAATTTATGTGAGTAATAAATTAACCATATTTGGTCTAAGTTTACCACGGTTAACAAATTGCCATAAAAGACAATTTTATAATGAACTCACCAATAAATTGTTGTCGATATGTGACAGTTCTAGATACATGGCAGACTCAAACGAGGTCAACAGTCACCCAGGGATAGTGAATGAAAATGCCCAAGTTAACGTAGCAGGTCCAGAGTTGCAAGCTATGATAAATAATGCGGTTAATATAGCTATGGGTAGACAGCACCATGGATCAAGTGGTACCCATACGAGGACCCATTCTGCATCACACACTAGAACACCTTCCAGGACCCACACTGCCCACAACAGTAATACTCACCACTCCTCGAATCAAAGGAGTAATCCATCCCAAAGAGTCGTGCAGAACCAAGAACCTCGTAATAGGGGTTGCACATATAAGTACTTTGTCTCGTGCAAACCCAGAGACTTCAATGGGGAAAAAGGAGCAGTGGATTGCATGACGTGGATGGATGAAATGGATACTGTGGTGGATATTAGTGGTTGCCATGAAAGGGATATTGTGAAGTTTGTCTCACAGTCGTTCAAAGGAGAAGCCCTAGCCTGGTGGAGATCATTGATCCAGGCTACAGGAAAGGTTCCATTATACAACATGACCTGGGAGCAGTTCATGGCACAAATCAAAGAAAATTTCTGCCCTCAACATGAGGTTGAGAGAATTGAATCTGACTTCCTGGCGCTGGTCATGAAGAACCTTGACTGTCAGGCCTACCTAACCAGTTTTAACACTTTGTCGAGGTTGGTTCCTTACTTGGTAACTCCGGAGCCTAAACGTATAGCTCGTTTCATTGGAGGGTTGGAACCGGAGATCAAGGCGAATGTGAAGGCCTCGAGACCAACTACTTTTCGGTCAGTAACGGACATTTCATTGTCCCTTACCTTGGATGCTGTTAGGCAAAGGTCACAGAGGAAAAGTGACACCGAAAAGAGGAAGCGTGAGGATGACAACTCACGTCGTACAGACAAGAAGCAGAAGGGAAACAATGACCAGAAGAAAGGGTCAGGTTTTAGGAGGGATGGCCAGCAGTCGGGTGAAAAACCCAAATGTAAAATCTGCAAGAGGCAGCACTTTGGCAAGTGCAGGTTTGAATCCAACTCTCAAACACAATCGAAGCCTTTTGCTTGTGGTTTATGCAAATCCAGGGAACACAAAACCGTGGATTGCAAGAAAATAAAGGATGCAACTTGCTATGGTTGCAATGAAAAAGGGCACATCAAGAGCAATTGCCCAAAATATGCCAAGAAGCCGGAAGAGGCTAGGAAGACCAATGCAAGGGTCTTCAGAATGGATGCAAAGGAAGCCGTCAAGGACGACAACGTGATAACAGGTACCTTTCTCGTAAATGATGTTTATGCGAGAGTGTTATTTGATTCAGGCGCTGATAAGTCGTTTGTAGATAATAAGTTTTGTGAGTTGTTAAAACTACCTGTTAGAACTTTAAGTGTGAAGTATGAGGTGGAACTAGCCGATGGCACAATAGAAACCGCTTCAACCTTATTAGATGGATGTTTCATATCCATTAGGAATCACTCTTTTCCTTTATCCCTACTTCCTTTAAAACTAGCCGGTTTCGACATAGTTTTGGGTATGGACTGGTTATCTCATAACCAGGCCCAGATTATTTGTAATAAGAAGCAAGTGAGGATCAAGACTTCGTCTGGTGAATCACTTACTATCCAGAGAGATACCCAGTATGGGCTGCCCGAGAAGATGTCTATACTCAAAGACTCAAAGTGTTTGAAGAAGGGCTGTGTCATCTACATGGCACAGGTGATTATTGATGAACCAAAACCCAAGATTGGAGAGATCCCAGTCATTTCTGAATACCCCGAAGTATTTCCTGAAGAACTACCTGGTTTGCCACCAGATAGGCAAGTGGAATTCAGAATTGACATTATTCCTGGATCAGCACCAGTTGCAAGGGCGCCGTATAGATTGGCACCAACTGAGATGAAGGAATTGAGGACGCAGCTAGATGATTTGCTAGCCAAAGGTTTCATCAAACCTAGTTCGTCTCCTTGGGGAGCACCGGTTTTATTTGTTAAGAAGAAGGATGGATCGATGCGTCTGTGCATCGACTACCGTGAGCTTAATAAGGTTACCATCAAGAATAGGTATCCTTTGCCCAGAATTGACGATCTGTTCGATCAACTGCAAGGGGCAAGTTTCTTCTCGAAGATTGACTTGAGGTCAGGCTACCATCAATTGAAGGTTAGAGATGAAGATGTGCACAAAACAGCATTTAGGACTCGTTATGGTCATTACGAGTTCCTAGTGATGCCTTTTGGGCTCACTAATGCACCGGCCGCATTCATGGATCTCATGAATCGCGTTTGCAAGCCGCACTTAGACAAATTCGTCATCGTCTTCATCGACGACATTCTCATCTACTCAAAGAGCCAAGCTGACCATGAGAAGCATCTTCACTGCATACTGGAACTACTTCATAAAGAGAAGCTCTACGCCAAGTTCTCAAAGTGTGAATTCTGGCTCCGAGCAGTCCAATTTCTTGGACATGTTGTTAGTGAGCGTGGTATCCAAGTAGATCCCGCCAAAGTTGAATCTGTCATGAATTGGCATGAGCCAAAGACGCCTACAGAAATCCGTAGCTTCCTAGGTTTGGCAGGATACTATAGACGATTCATAGAAAACTTTTCAAGGATTGCTGCACCCCTGACTTCGCTGACACGTAAGAAGATTAAGTTTGACTGGGGTCCTAAGCAGCAGGAATCCTTTGATATTTTGAAACAAAAGTTGAGCAATGCTCCAGTATTGACATTGCCTGATGGAATAGAGGAGTTTGTAGTTTATTGTGATGCATCACACACCGGGATGGGATGTGTGCTTATGCAGAAAGGCAAAGTCATTGCCTATGCTTCACGTCAGTTAAAGGTGCACGAAAAGAATTACACCACCCACGACCTAGAGTTGGGTGCCGTTGTATTCGCACTAAAACTGTGGAGGCACTACTTATATGGAATCAAATGTGTGATCTATTCTGATCACAAGAGTCTTCAACATCTGTTCAACCAGAAGGACTTGAACATGAGGCAACGCCGATGGATGGAAACTCTTAATGATTACGATTGTGAAATAAGATACCATCCCGGCAAGGCGAATGTAGTCGCCGATGCCTTGAGTCGGAAGGAGAGGGTGAAACCCATCCGAATCAATGCCAAGAGCATGGAAATAAAGAACAGCTTGATGGAAAGGTTGTTAGCTGCACAGAAGGAAGCTGTGTTGGAAGCTAACTATCCTAACGAAAAGCTCGGAGTAACTGAGGAGCAGTTATCTCTTAGTAAGGATGGAATTCTTAGATTGAATGGACGTATATGGGTTCCAGTTTATGGAGGACTTCGTGATGTTATCCTCCAGGAAGCCCATAGTTCCAAATACTCCGTTCATCCTGGAGCTGATAAAATGTACCATGATCTTAGAGCAAATTATTGGTGGATAGGCTTGAAGAAGTCTGTAGCTACCTATGTAGCTAAATGCTTGACGTGTGCGCAAGTCAAAGCAGAACATCAAAAACCGTCAGGTTTACTACAACAACCTGAACTTCCTACTTGGAAGTGGGAAATGGTAACTATGGATTTTATCACCAAGTTACCCAAGACAAGGAAAGGAAATGACACCATCTGGGTGATAGTTGACCGACTGACTAAGTCAGCACATTTCCTACCCATTAAGGAGACCTACAGCTCCGATATGTTAGCCCAACTGTACGTTGATAAGATTGTAGCCTTACATGGCATACCTGTAGCTATTATCTCTGACCGAGATACTAGGTACACGTCGCACTTTTGGAAAAGCTTCCAACAATCTTTGGGCACACGTTTGAACTTTAGTACGGCTTACCATCCACAGACAGACGGTCAGAGTGAGCGTACTATTCAAACGTTAGAAGACATGCTACGTGCATGTGCGATCGACTTGGGAGGTAGCTGGGATAAGAACCTGCCATTGATCGAATTCTCCTACAACAATAGCTACCATACCAGCATCAAGGCGGCGCCTTTTGAGGCATTATACGGTAGAAAGTGTAGATCGCCTGTTTGTTGGGCGGAGGTTGGAGAAGTCCAGTTATCGGGACCAGAGATCGTGTTTGAAACGACGGACAAGATTGTCCAGATTCGTAACAATCTCCAAGCTGCCCGGAATAGGCAGAAGATTTACGCTGATCCAAATCGTAAGGATTTTCACTTCGAAGTAGGTGACAAAGTCCTACTTAAAGTGTCACCCTGGAAAGGAGTGATGCGATTTGGTAAGAAAGGTAAGCTAAGCCCGAGATACATAGGACCCTTCGAGGTTATCGAACGTGTCGGGTCAGTTGCCTACAAGTTAAACTTACCTGAAGAGCTCAGTAGTATACACAATGTGTTCCACATCTGCAATCTGAAGAAGTGTTTCGCTGACTCCGCTAACGAATCAGTGATTATACCCTATACAGATGTGCATATCGATGAGAGCTTGAAATTTGTTGAAAAACCTATGTCGATTGAAGATCGACAGGTAAGGAAGCTTCGAAGGAAGCATATACCTTTTGTAAAGGTCAAATGGGATGCCCGAAGAGGTCCCGAATTCACGTGGGAAGTTGAATCCACGATGAAAGAAAAGTACCCTTACTTGTTTCAGTAAATCTCGGGTCGAGATTTATTTTAAGGGGGTGAGGATGTAACACCTCGAAAATTTACGTCCTATAAGGTCTTGACACGTGTCATAATGTTTGAACCTGTGAAAGATTGCTCTTGGAGGACCAAAGTTGACAAACAGTGAAACTGTGTAAATAGAAGGGTTCAAAGTGTCAACAATGAATAATTACACTTTGCAATAACCCTACATGATGTTTATAACCTTAAACGAATAGATCATGGATCATACGAGGCGAATTGTGAAAGAAGGTTAGAGATTACAAACTACAGGGGTTAAATGTGCCAACATGTTTAAATTATACCTCTGAGTGACCTTTTGACAAACCCGAAGCTTTGTAACGATTAATTATGATCACTAGAATGTACCATAAAAATTTCACCAAGTTTCGTTATCGTATGAGCAAGTTGTGATAAAATTCGTGTGCAAGGGTTAGAATCGTCAACGTGGAAATTTAGGGCTTTTCGGGTGATCACAAAGTTACCCGAGGACTTGACAAAGTGGGTATAAGTCTTAAAGCCCCAAATATTAAATATCAAAGCTTCTTAGGCAAGATTGGACTTGAAAACGACCTTTCGGGGGACTAGGGACCAAAATGCAATACAAGAAAACAAGTTAACCTGATCAGGGGGCCCAAGCGGCCCGCATCAGGATCAACAAAACCCAAAGCGGGCCGCATTCGACCTGCAGATGCAGAAAATGACCTGCTGCATGGGCAGGTGTCTGTTCGTGCCTTATAACCGACTTATATTGATGGTTTTCGATACTAGGGGCTGGTATACATTAGTATACAACTTATAAAAGCCATATACATTCATCATTGATCATCATTCACCCATTTGGAATCAAAGAAGAAAGATCAAAGTCCTTGTCGATAGTCTCGTGTTCAACATACAAACACATATCAACTTCTGGACATCAAAGGAGCTTACGGGTCATTCACAAGACTTCCATATCATCCATTAGACTTGTGTAAGTGCTCTTAATCCTTCTCGATTCAGTTTTACATCGTTTATAGCCTAGAAATCAAACCGTCGTAACTACGGTTTGACTTGGCGATAAAACACAAACGATCCAGAGATTTGTCGAAACGAAAGTTGTTACGAGTTGGTAATTATATGAGTATTAAAACCCTAAAAGGGCTCTCACTGATTTTTAATCCTAACTATGTCGTTTGTCGAGTCAAAGGTTACCCGAAAAGTCAACAGAAATGATAATCGCATATTTAATGATACGGAGGGCGTGTAATCTGTTTTAACACTCATATAAACTGAAAATAAGTATAAAAACTTGTCTACGCTTGGTTGATTCGACAACTTTCTATTTAGAACCGATTCGGAGCCGAAAGACGCAAAAGTTTGACTTTTGCGTTGACCTCAGTTCTGACCCGATTCTTATAGGTTTAGACATGCCTTAAGGTTCCTTTAGGACCTAGATACACGTGTGTATAAACCTCTGCGTTTATACCACTCGAATCCCTAATCGTCCGATGTTTCCGTTAATCGCCTAAATAGTGACCGTAATGCCCTTATGACCATAAAACGAGATTTTGGGAAAAGTGGAAATGCCATAATCTTAGTTATTGATTATTATGCATGTCCCGAAAATTTCACGATAATCGGAGGTCTAGATTAGGACTTATGATTAATGACGTAATTATGGCGATTCTTAATACATAAATGACGTCATTAGCGTAAAGCCTATCTAAACCCAATTTTTGACACCAAACCTCTTACTCACTGATGTAATATAATATTTTGGGATTTTTGAAGTTTTTTAATTATTTTTAAACTGATCATAAGCTTGGATTAGCGCCTTAATTCGGTTAATACCGAATATACCCTTTTCGGCCATAAAATGAGTTTTACAAATCCTTTTAACGCCAATCCAATTGCTACTGATTTTAAATATTTATTTAGAGTGTTTTGAACCTGTTTAACTGATCAGGAAACTCAGAATCGTATTTTAAACCGTACGTCGCTTAAAACGGCTTTATACGCGTATTATACGCATAGTTTGGGTTTAAAACTATTTTAACATATAAGACTTATAACCAAATGTTATAACCTGTTAATATAAGCTATTTTACTGATGTAATCAGACCCGGTTCATAGAAACCTAATTTAATCCTTTTATAATCTTTAAAATGACCAAAATACCCCTACGGGACTTATTAAGAGATTAAACTCGTTTTGGGCATCATGGGTGATATCCTACAGATATCACAACTTATTTAAGGTGTATTAACTTAGGGAACCTGTTTAGGACTCTTACGGATACCCGTTACGCTTTATACGCGTTCGGTTCGGTTTATGTAACTAGTTTACATAAATTAGCCGAAACGGGTCAAACCTTATCGGTTTATTCTCAAAATCCAGAATGTGTATCATATACCCATATTAAACAAGTCTTCAAACTTGTCGGGTCTAAATCACATTCTATCCGGTCTTCGCTTAATCGTGCGTACGAACCGTATCTTTAAAACTAACCGGTCTAAGCGTAAGCTTAACTAAAGACCCGTTAGGATTCTAATAGGTTATTATAAACCTTCGTTCCAGATTAGGAGAACCAGTAAAAGATACCCGCACTCGCTGATTTTGAACTATACTTGCTCAGGTAAATACTTTTAACTTATTTCCTTATACGGGCTTGGGTAAGGTATATAAAATACCGCTTGGTCGGGCGTTGAATATTTAATCTTATTATGGTTAAATTATTGAGATGTCTCCGTTTAATTTGTTTTGTTGCTTAAATCCTTTGGGGGGTTAATGACCGTGTCCCGGATATCCCTGGCATCATTTTACGAAATGGCCACGACCTTAGCACTCTGGTGTAGGCGTACACCTGTAGTGTCTCATAATTTAAGTGGTGTGTTAATTGATCTTTAACCCGGCTCGATCCGGGCTACTGAACGCATAAGGAACATGTAAATCCTTTACAAGTTTATATATTAAATAATTATCCCAAGTTATAAAATATTTGTGCCTTGTGCCTTAAATGCATTTTCTTAAACTCTTTTCAAAATGAGTCGGTTGATTGTATTTACCAGTGTAAACTGACGTATTTTCTTAAAAGGTTAAGTGCAGGTACTACGCGAAATAGGCTGGCTTGTCTCCTAGCATCCACATTAAGTCTCGCCAGCTTAGATGTCATAACTGTTGAACATTTGTTTCCTTTTTAAACTTGATCTACCTGTGGATTTATATTCGACTATTTGTAATACTTAATATTACAATATCGTTGGTTGAATTAAATCTATACTTTGCTTCCGCTGTGCATTTAAATATTGTGTTGTTTGACTATTATGTTGCCAACCACGTCACGATACTCCCCTACCGGGCCCACCGGTGACACGTGGAAATTCGGGGTGTGACAGGTTGGTATCAGAGCCAACTCTGAGTGAATTAAACACTAGCCTTTTGTGTTTAATCTCAGTTACACAATTGCACATTCCTAAATCTTCGAGTCTAGACAAAGAACTTAGGAATAATCCAAATTGTTCAAATTTTTATTTTATTTAATTAAATTTGCCCTATATTTTTCCTTGTTATTATCTTGTGTGTTTAACAGGTACAAAAATGCCGCCAAGATTTAGACGAGGTGGTCGAGGAAAGGAGCCAGCTAGTGCCCCTAACGACCATGAGGCAGGGCCTTCGTTTCGAAGAACTTCTTCTACAAGGAATGATGAAACGAGGGAGCTATGGAGGACCTACGAAGACGATGCCAGGCGATCTTTTTCGCACTCCTCAACACCTCCATATCAGGACTCTTATGGGCCACAGTCAGAGAATGAACCCCACAACCCGCAACGTTACTTTGGCGACCCTACTCCTGTTTTTCAGGGTCAGTTTAACCCGGCAGAGTATCTGCCAGAGCAAGTGGGCTTTAACCCACTTGGACCGGAAGATCACTTTTCTGGTGATCAGGATATGGACGAGGACACAGATCCCGTCGAGGCTTCAACCGGATCCATGAACCATCTTTTCGTGATCTCTGACGGATCGTCATATCACGGGACACCATACCAGGGTCCGGATAGTCACATGGCACGGTTTGAACGGTGTGAGTGGTACAATACACCATCTCACCATACACCGTCTCACCATACACCGTCTCACCATACACCGTCTCATTCAGCATCTCATCAGCAACAGCAGCCTCATCAAGATTCCTCTAGGGAACACGAGTTTGTGGCAGTCACGCCACCGCCTCCACCGCCACCAGTGCATTTAGAGCCTCCAGCACCACCTAGACGTAGGAGGACTGGTGCACGGATCTCAGCACGAGAAGTTGACTTTCGTCTCAACACCCCTCAACACTCTAGCGGTAGCCATTACCCGCCTACTCATGGAGTCCCACAGATGGAAGGACCTTCTGTCCCAGTTTCGGAGGTGAATTCAGCACCTATTGTACCGCCATCACCGGGTTTTGGCCACCCAATACCTGCTTATACTGCTCCGGCAGCTTACAACCCATATGGGCCACCAGCATACCATGGCTATAACTATGCTGATGACCCTTACAACGTAGCAGCAAGCTACCAAGCCCATAATAATCCTGAAGGACCCTACGGACCTCCTTGGGGAATGGGATACCCAACTCAGGGGTATCAAGCACCAGTTCAGCCGCCACCACATTACCAGCCACCAGGGGCTCCTCCCCATGAGCAGGAGGAACTCCGCCGAAGACTGGCCAAAGTGGAGCGAGACTTCCAGAAGGAACGTAAGAAGAATGAGGGATTTATGAGTGGTTTGGCAAACTTGCTTAAGGGAAAGAAGAAACGGGATCGTTAAATCCCCATATATATTGTTGTATTTCCTTGTTTAAATCAAGTCCCTACGTGGACATTTATTTAGGTGTGTATGTAGTCCCTGCGTGGACATCTATCTTTGTACTTAGTCCCTACGTGGACTTGTCTCTAGTAGTCCCTGCGTGGACATTTACTTTTGTAGACCGTCCCTGTGAGGACATGTATTATCTGTATAGCTCCTGCGTGGGCATCTGTATAGTGAAAAGTCCCGTTTAGGGCAAAAATGTACTACTTTTAGTTTAATGGAATGTTTGTTTTATAAGTTTCATAATTGCCATATGCGCATATATAGTGTATAAATGAAATAAATTAAAATCATTCCTTTTAAATTAATCTGCCTATGAAATTAATTAATTAAGGATCTTAAAAGTGTGAACCCTAGCCTCGTGTCAAATATAAGACCGGGCCAAAATGGTAAGACCTGTTTAAATGATTCAATTTCCTGTTAACATCTTAAAACATGTTAACACTCCTGGCAGAAGTGATTCGTTAAAATCACATACGTCATATTATAAAGGAATTCTTTAAAAGATTCCTAACCTAGTTTAATGATCTCTGAATCCTAGGTTTACATCATCAATTAAGATGATCATATCTTAACCATACGTGGTAATATAATGCCTACGGGCCCTTCTCATTTTCATATGAGACAAAAGACAGTATTAGTCTGTGACCCTGTCTGATAAAGGTAATGAACTAGGTTCCAACCTTAAAAAAAGCCTTGATTCTTTGAATTCATAGCTTATAATTTAAATTGTCCCTGTGACTAGGCCTTATGTGCTAATAAAACTATTATTGTTTTATAATTAGGATAAATTATATTAGAAATCCTAAATTTATGTGAGTAATAAATTAACCATATTTGGTCTAAGTTTACCACGGTTAACAAATTGCCATAAAAGACAATTTTATAATGAACTCACCAATAAATTGTTGTCGATATGTGACAGTTCTAGATACATGGCAGACTCAAACGAGGTCAACAGTCACCCAGGGATAGTGAATGAAAATGCCCAAGTTAACGTAGCAGGTCCAGAGTTGCAAGCTATGATAAATAATGCGGTTAATATAGCTATGGGTAGACAGCACCATGGATCAAGTGGTACCCATACGAGGACCCATTCTGCATCACACACTAGAACACCTTCCAGGACCCACACTGCCCACAACAGTAATACTCACCACTCCTCGAATCAAAGGAGTAATCCATCCCAAAGAGTCGTGCAGAACCAAGAACCTCGTAATAGGGGTTGCACATATAAGTACTTTGTCTCGTGCAAACCCAGAGACTTCAATGGGGAAAAAGGAGCAGTGGATTGCATGACGTGGATGGATGAAATGGATACTGTGGTGGATATTAGTGGTTGCCATGAAAGGGATATTGTGAAGTTTGTCTCACAGTCGTTCAAAGGAGAAGCCCTAGCCTGGTGGAGATCATTGATCCAGGCTACAGGAAAGGTTCCATTATACAACATGACCTGGGAGCAGTTCATGGCACAAATCAAAGAAAATTTCTGCCCTCAACATGAGGTTGAGAGAATTGAATCTGACTTCCTGGCGCTGGTCATGAAGAACCTTGACTGTCAGGCCTACCTAACCAGTTTTAACACTTTGTCGAGGTTGGTTCCTTACTTGGTAACTCCGGAGCCTAAACGTATAGCTCGTTTCATTGGAGGGTTGGAACCGGAGATCAAGGCGAATGTGAAGGCCTCGAGACCAACTACTTTTCGGTCAGTAACGGACATTTCATTGTCCCTTACCTTGGATGCTGTTAGGCAAAGGTCACAGAGGAAAAGTGACACCGAAAAGAGGAAGCGTGAGGATGACAACTCACGTCGTACAGACAAGAAGCAGAAGGGAAACAATGACCAGAAGAAAGGGTCAGGTTTTAGGAGGGATGGCCAGCAGTCGGGTGAAAAACCCAAATGTAAAATCTGCAAGAGGCAGCACTTTGGCAAGTGCAGGTTTGAATCCAACTCTCAAACACAATCGAAGCCTTTTGCTTGTGGTTTATGCAAATCCAGGGAACACAAAACCGTGGATTGCAAGAAAATAAAGGATGCAACTTGCTATGGTTGCAATGAAAAAGGGCACATCAAGAGCAATTGCCCAAAATATGCCAAGAAGCCGGAAGAGGCTAGGAAGACCAATGCAAGGGTCTTCAGAATGGATGCAAAGGAAGCCGTCAAGGACGACAACGTGATAACAGGTACCTTTCTCGTAAATGATGTTTATGCGAGAGTGTTATTTGATTCAGGCGCTGATAAGTCGTTTGTAGATAATAAGTTTTGTGAATTGTTAAAACTACCTGTTAGAACTTTAAGTGTGAAGTATGAGGTGGAACTAGCCGATGGCACAATAGAAACCGCTTCAACCTTATTAGATGGATGTTTCATATCCATTAGGAATCACTCTTTTCCTTTATCCCTACTTCCTTTAAAACTAGCCGGTTTCGACATAGTTTTGGGTATGGACTGGTTATCTCATAACCAGGCCCAGATTATTTGTAATAAGAAGCAAGTGAGGATCAAGACTTCGTCTGGTGAATCACTTACTATCCAGAGAGATACCCAGTATGGGCTGCCCGAGAAGATGTCTATACTCAAAGACTCAAAGTGTTTGAAGAAGGGCTGTGTCATCTACATGGCACAGGTGATTATTGATGAACCAAAACCCAAGATTGGAGAGATCCCAGTCATTTCTGAATACCCCGAAGTATTTCCTGAAGAACTACCTGGTTTGCCACCAGATAGGCAAGTGGAATTCAGAATTGACATTATTCCTGGATCAGCACCAGTTGCAAGGGCGCCGTATAGATTGGCACCAACTGAGATGAAGGAATTGAGGACGCAGCTAGATGATTTGCTAGCCAAAGGTTTCATCAAACCTAGTTCGTCTCCTTGGGGAGCACCGGTTTTATTTGTTAAGAAGAAGGATGGATCGATGCGTCTGTGCATCGACTACCGTGAGCTTAATAAGGTTACCATCAAGAATAGGTATCCTTTGCCCAGAATTGACGATCTGTTCGATCAACTGCAAGGGGCAAGTTTCTTCTCGAAGATTGACTTGAGGTCAGGCTACCATCAATTGAAGGTTAGAGATGAAGATGTGCACAAAACAGCATTTAGGACTCGTTATGGTCATTACGAGTTCCTAGTGATGCCTTTTGGGCTCACTAATGCACCGGCCGCATTCATGGATCTCATGAATCGCGTTTGCAAGCCGCACTTAGACAAATTCGTCATCGTCTTCATCGACGACATTCTCATCTACTCAAAGAGCCAAGCTGACCATGAGAAGCATCTTCACTGCATACTGGAACTACTTCATAAAGAGAAGCTCTACGCCAAGTTCTCAAAGTGTGAATTCTGGCTCCGAGCAGTCCAATTTCTTGGACATGTTGTTAGTGAGCGTGGTATCCAAGTAGATCCCGCCAAAGTTGAATCTGTCATGAATTGGCATGAGCCAAAGACGCCTACAGAAATCCGTAGCTTCCTAGGTTTGGCAGGATACTATAGACGATTCATAGAAAACTTTTCAAGGATTGCTGCACCCCTGACTTCGCTGACACGTAAGAAGATTAAGTTTGACTGGGGTCCTAAGCAGCAGGAATCCTTTGATATTTTGAAACAAAAGTTGAGCAATGCTCCAGTATTGACATTGCCTGATGGAATAGAGGAGTTTGTAGTTTATTGTGATGCATCACACACCGGGATGGGATGTGTGCTTATGCAGAAAGGCAAAGTCATTGCCTATGCTTCACGTCAGTTAAAGGTGCACGAAAAGAATTACACCACCCACGACCTAGAGTTAGGTGCCGTTGTATTCGCACTAAAACTGTGGAGGCACTACTTATATGGAATCAAATGTGTGATCTATTCTGATCACAAGAGTCTTCAACATCTGTTCAACCAGAAGGACTTGAACATGAGGCAACGCCGATGGATGGAAACTCTTAATGATTACGATTGTGAAATAAGATACCATCCCGGCAAGGCGAATGTAGTCGCCGATGCCTTGAGTCGGAAGGAGAGGGTGAAACCCATCCGAATCAATGCCAAGAGCATGGAAATAAAGAACAGCTTGATGGAAAGGTTGTTAGCTGCACAGAAGGAAGCTGTGTTGGAAGCTAACTATCCTAACGAAAAGCTCGGAGTAACTGAGGAGCAGTTATCTCTTAGTAAGGATGGAATTCTTAGATTGAATGGACGTATATGGGTTCCAGTTTATGGAGGACTTCGTGATGTTATCCTCCAGGAAGCCCATAGTTCCAAATACTCCGTTCATCCTGGAGCTGATAAAATGTACCATGATCTTAGAGCAAATTATTGGTGGATAGGCTTGAAGAAGTCTGTAGCTACCTATGTAGCTAAATGCTTGACGTGTGCGCAAGTCAAAGCAGAACATCAAAAACCGTCAGGTTTACTACAACAACCTGAACTTCCTACTTGGAAGTGGGAAATGGTAACTATGGATTTTATCACCAAGTTACCCAAGACAAGGAAAGGAAATGACACCATCTGGGTGATAGTTGACCGACTGACTAAGTCAGCACATTTCCTACCCATTAAGGAGACCTACAGCTCCGATATGTTAGCCCAACTGTACGTTGATAAGATTGTAGCCTTACATGGCATACCTGTAGCTATTATCTCTGACCGAGATACTAGGTACACGTCGCACTTTTGGAAATAATTGTGCCTTGTGCCTTAAATGCATTTTCTTAAACTCTTTTCAAAATGAGTCGGTTGATTGTATTTACCAGTGTAAACTGACGTATTTTCTTAAAAGGTTAAGTGCAGGTACTACGCGAAATAGGCTGGCTTGTCTCCTAGCATCCACATTAAGTCTCGCCAGCTTGGATGTCATAACTGTTGAACATTTGTTTCCTTTTTAAACTTGATCTACCTGTGGATTTATATTCGACTATTTGTAATACTTAATATTACAATATCGTTGGTTGAATTAAATCTATACTTTGCTTCCGCTGTGCATTTAAATATTGTGTTGTTTGACTATTATGTTGCCAACCACGTCACGATACTCCCCTACCGGGCCCACCGGTGACACGTGGAAATTCGGGGTGTGACAATTTGCAGCTTGATTTTGTACATGGTGATGGCAGCAGAGACCTTAGCATCCTCCAGCAGGTCGTGCTTCTCATGATCAGCATTTATCTGGGCCATGACCACCTGCTGCTTTGCCAGAGCAAGATCCTTCTCAAGGCGAGAGATAGTCTGATCCTTAGCCAGGAAGAATTTTTGATACTCCAGATGCTTTTGCTCCGCCTCTTCAACATATGCATCAAATAGCATTTCGACCTCGGCGAATTTCTGCAAAAAGTCAAGGTAAAGTTCAGGATCACGTGATCCTCAAGTGGGCAGGATAATCAAGCAGAGTCAGTGATCCTTACATCAGCAAAGTATTCTTGGAACTGGTGGCGGATAAGAGGCAAGCCTTCAAGATTTTCAGCTTCGGTGGCCTTCCTCTTCTTTCCCCCCTGGGAGGTGACAGGCTTTGGAACTACGGCACTCGGGCTAGCAGCAGTCTTCTTCTTCCCAGACCTGGGAGCAACAGCAGTAAGATCGGTAACACTGAAGCGGGTGGCAGACCTTGAGGATTTTCCAGCACCTATCAATCCAAAACAACAGATAAGTATTCTTTTTTTATTTACATTTCAACATTTAACCATATATAAACTTGGATACTTACTTGACATTGTAACGGAGCCTGAGGATACTTCTTGAGAATCCTTGGTGTTTGTTTGAAATGACCTTACTGCAGGATCAAGATTCCGGAAAGCGTCGATCCTCTCCTTGGTTGCAGGTGATGGAATGATATGTGAAACAGAGATAGCTGCACAAAAGATACAAAAAGATGTTAGTGATCCTTAACGGAAACAGGGTTATCCTATGATCCTTCTATAAGGATCCTCTATCCTACCATGAGTGGCCTATTTTCTAGGGAGATCCTTCCCATCTAGGATAGAATCCCTCCTGACTAAGAAAAAACGTTTCTTCAACTTAGTGTCGTTTTTGGTGGTCTTGAGGATTGGGTGTTCTTCACCGGGTTTGTGTTTGAATAAAAAGCGGTGTGAACCATGGCTCACAAGGTTGTACAATTCAGCAAGTTCAGACATTCCCAAATCTATATCCTCCTGCTCAATGATCCTCTCTAGGGTAAATAAAACCCTCCACATCATTGGCATAACCTGGATATAGGATATGCCGGTAAGAGAGAAGAAAGACTGAGTAAAAGCAGGAAAAGGATAGGAGTATCCAATCAGGAATGGGGTGACTGGAAAGGCAACCCAGGTTTCAGAAACGAAATCGCTCAAGGCGGTAGGGTCAAAAGGCTTGAAGACAACGTTTGCAGGAAAGCAATGACGAATCCTGTCGATCTCAGGATCTGTGAAGCAGCAACGTTCCTTCGAAGAATCTTTGATGATCCCTTGACTCTTCAAAGGACTGTCTTTCTGGTGATCCTTGGCAGGGGATTGTTTTGGTCAAAAATCAGACGAGGATAATGCAACCAAACTCTTTGTTACAGGATATGATGCTTGAATTTGTAAACAACAATGAGGATCACTATGAAATGAATTGCACAGGGGACACAAAGATTTATACGAGGAAAAAGCCCTTGATCAATGAATGATCTCCGGCATAAAAAACCTCGGGTGATGGAAACTACCGATCACCAACTCAAATTAAACAATAATCCTTTTACAACTTCGGATGATAGCGAGCTAAGTACAAGGATCACTATAGTGTATCGTGTAGAAATGTATAAAAAATGCTAAGTGTTTCGCCGAGAGCTGGTGAGTGCAGTTATACGAGTGTGTGTAGCCAAAAAATAGCCAAGTGTTGTCTAATTAGCTCGCTACCCCTTTTAAATTAGAAAATATCTACTCTAACTAACATTCCGCAAATGGTGCAAGTCCTCCACGACTCCACAACGTCCATTTCTGACCAAGCACGTGCGGAATAGGCGTGGAATATTCTTCAGGAACGTTACCAAGACTAAGTCCAAGCTGGTATTCCTGCAAAACAATTACGAATTTAAAGCAGACAATCGTTAGTATAAGGATCCTTAGAATGATCCATGATCCTGATCCTGAAGCACTTCTGAGGATCACTAACTGACACAGAAGTAAGGATCGCCAAGCAGGATAATAATTGAGGATCACGGGTCATTTAAAAATCCACCCCTAACAATTTCCCCCAAAATATAAGGAGTTATATTGTAAATAAACGAGTTGTATTTTGTCGATCTTATCCGTAACAAACTAACGGATATATAGCCGTTAAGATCGAACTAGCCATTGCGATCATGACGTCACTGAGGTGACTACCCTGCATAATTATAAATAGGAGTTAGAGATAGGATCAATTTGCATTCAAATCCGAGAGAAACTCTCTTTAAATTCTCAGCCGAAGATCAATCAGGTATCTCTTCTCCTACTTCTCTTTCTCTTACTCTGTTTTTCTTTCTTTACCATCATCACATTAAGAATGCTGCTCCGGTCCTCCCCCGCCAAGGATCACCAGAAGGATAGCCCCTTGAAGAGTCAAGGGATCATCAAAGACTCAGCGAATGAGAGGTGTTGCTTTTCTGATGCGCAAATAGATAAGATCCGGCACTGCTTTCCGGCGAACGCCTTTTTCAAACCCTTTGATCCCACTGTTCTGAGCGACTACATTTCTGAGACATGGGTTGCCTTTCCGGTTACCCCATTCACCATAGGATACACCTATCCTTTTCCAGCTTTTACCCAATCCTTTTTCTCCCTTACCGGCATCTCTTACATCCAAGCTATGCCGATGGTCTGGAGGGTCTTATATACCCTTGAAAGGATCATAGAGCAGGAAGGGATTGATTTAGGAATGTCGGAACTGGCAGAGATGTATGATCTCACGACGTTTGGATCCCACCGATATCTGTTTAAGCGAAAACCCGGCGAAGAACATCCCATTTTTAAGGCCACCAAGAACGATACAAACTGGAAACGACGCTTTTTCTTTGTCAGAAGGGATACCATTCCAAACGGAAAGGATCTACCAAGGAAATGGTCCACCCATGGTAGGACAGAGGATCCTGAGAAGGATCACCAGGTAATCTTGCTCTTGTGATAGGATCACTAACCCCCTTTTGTTTTATGTTATGCAGCTGTCACTGTTTCACACCTCATACCATCTCCTGATACTAAGGAAAGGCTTGCTGTTTTTAGAAGACTCGGTCCTGAAACAAGATCATTCAAGACAATCACCCAGGATTCTCAAGAGGTATCCTCAGGCTCAGTCACCATGTCAAGTAAGTATCCTGCTTTTTATATAATTAAAGATTTAAATAAATAGTTAAAGAGAAATAGGATAAGGATACTTATCTTGCTTTGAATGTGTAGGTGCCGAAAAAGCTTCCAAGCCTGCCTCCCAGTTCAACATGGCCGATCTTGACACTGTTCGATCCAGAAAGAAGAAGACCATTGCCAGCCCTAGTGTCTCCATCCCCAAGGCACCCACTAAAGGAAGGGGCGGCAAGAAGAGGAAAAACTCTGAGAAAGAGGACCTACAAGGCCTGCCACTGATCCGCCACCAGTTCCTTGAATACTTCAATGACGTGAGGATCACCAATTCTGCCTAGGTATCCTACTTATTTGAGGATCACCTGATCTTGAACTGCTTTGTCTCTTTTGCAGAAATTTGCTGAGATTGAAGACTACGTGGGGAGTGTTGAGGAGCTGGATAAGAAGATTGCTGACCTCCAACAAGTTGCAGTGCTCAAGGATCTTAAGATTGCTGATCTCGAAAAAGCCCTTCAAGACGCCAAGACTAAGACAGCTAAGATCTTGATCGACATTGACTACGAGAAGCATGATCTCATAGAAGGTGCAAAGGTCTCCGCTGCCATCACAATGTACAAGACAAAAATGAAGATGACCCAAGAGGCTCAAGATCCTGACTTCGACAGAAGCAGCTGGGATGTTGAGGGTTGGAAGGCGAGGTTAGCTGATCTGGAAGATGATGAGGAGGCTGAGGAGGTTTTGGCGATCGAGGCTGGAAGCAGTGGAAAGGATCAGGTGAAGGATACCGAAGCTGGAGGGGATGAAGATGCAGCGAAGGTGTAGGCTGCATGATTGGGCAATGATGGACATTCCTAGACGTAGTCGGAGCCCAATTTTTAAATTTGGTAGTAGTTTGTTTTTGTGGTTGTTCTGTTTTAAAACAATGATGGTCTGTATTTGAACAATAGTTTTAGGATTAAGGATCTAGGATCCTTTAGACAATAGGTAGGATTACAAATGGTGGAGGGATCCTGTGTTTGGGGGATGAAGCCATTGTGATCCTGCCGTCTTTTGATTCCTGCACTTGAAAAACCTATGAACAATGGACACCCTTTACCTACCCCAGCGGACGGGCCACGTATTGCTGGTAGATGCTCGGGGTAGGTAATTTTGACAACCTTAAAAGGGTTTAAGCTTTTGTTAATAAAATGACTTTAACTTTTTGGCTATATCCTGTGTTGATATCCTTGTTGTTATTTTAATTTTCAATTGTTTTGATGTACACTTGTCTGAATAAGAAAAGTTGAACAAATTAGATAAAAAGTTTAGGATATGATCCAGGATCAAATATCCTATAGTTGAGAAATTCCAAAAAGTAGTATATTTTAAGGATCATGAGTTCAGTTGTCAAAGTATTAGGGTTATTCAAATAATCAGTGAATAAAATCAAAATAGTTAAGGATTATACCTGAGGATCCAAGTTAGGATCCTAACCCTTAATACTATAACCAGGATAACCATAAGACAAACCTTAGTAAGAAGTAAGGATCAAGGATCCTTGGTTGTTTAACTTCGAAGACCTGAAATAGAACATAACTTGGGACTAAGCCATTATAAGATAAAAGTTAGCAACTGGGGACAAGCCCAAAGGATAACTGGGGATAAGCCTAAGGATAACTGGGGACAAGCCCAAGGATAACTGGGGACAAGCCCAAGGATCGTGTGTGAACTGGAGTATGGCCCTAACTGGCGACTATCCAAACTTAGTGGCATGAAAATGCCAAAACCTTAGCTAACGTGAAAACGTTAGAAACCTTAAGAACGGATGTATGGTACGTCTACCATTATACATAGGATCCTAGGTGTAGCCAGTACAATGGAATTATCAGCCCCTAAAACGAGTACTGGTCCCACTGCCATGAACTATACCAGGATCATCATGCGCTACTGGCGGAACTGGGGTCAAGCCCAAATAACTGGGGTCAAACCCACGTAACTGGTTGCTTTTGTGGATAATCATCCTTTTGCTAAGGGTACCTGAACCTTCAAAACTCAAAATCACGTGAAAGGAGGATAAAGGATGCAGGATCCTTATCCTTTTGTGAGAAAGTAAGGAAATGAAATAGTTTAAGATTAGAATGTTACCAAAATGAGGATCATCTGTGCTTTAAGGATCCTTTCAGGATATTTATCATGTGAGGATCATGGATCCTTATCACATGAAGTATTTCTTCAAATGGACAGCATTCCAGGCTCTAGGTAGCAAATCACCTTCCATTGTTAGCAATCGATATGCCCCCTTTCCTGCCTCAGCTTCAATCAAGTAAGGTCCTTCCCATTTTGGTGCCAACTTTCCATCAGCAGGATTGGTGGTATTCTGAAATGCTTTCCTTAGTACCATATCACCAACTTGGAATTTCCTGATCCTGACATTTTTGTTGTAGGCTCCAGCCATTCTTTGCTGATAACTGGCCATCCTTATCCTTGCCAAATCTCTGATTTCTTCTATAGTATCCAGGTCTTGAACCAAGTTCTCATCATTTTCCTCAGGATCACGAATACTTGTTCTAGCAGTTGGAACCACCATTTCTGTAGGGATCACTGATTCTGCCCCAAAAACCAGAGAGAATGGAGTTTGGCCTGTAGCATTCTTAGGAGTTGTCCTATCAGCCCAAAGCACATAAGGTAGTTCTTCTGCCCATTTCCCTTTCTTGGATCCGAGCTTCTTCTTCAAATTGTTGATGATGATCTTATTGGAGGATTCTGCCTGACCATCAGCTTGTGGGTGGACTGGTGTTGAAGTTATCATCTTAATCCCCCAGCTGTCACAAAAGTTAGTAGTTCTGCCCCCAATGAATTGGGAACCATTATCACATATAATTTCAGAAGGAATACCAAATCTAGTTATAATATTTCTTTTAATGAATGATATAACTTCCTTTTCTCTGACTTGGGCAAAAGCTTCAGCCTCTATCCACTTGGAGAAGTAATCAGTCATAGCAAGCATGAACACTTTTCCACCAGGTGCCTTAGGGAGCTTACCAACTATATCCATGCCCCATCTCATGAATGGCCAAGTGGAGGATATAGGATGCAGTAATTCAGCCGGTTGATGAAGGATATTGCTGTGTCTCTGACAAGGATCACACTTCTTAGCATACTCCACAGCATCTCTCTTCATAGTTGGCCAATAGTATCCTGTCCTCAGGATCCTTGAGAATAATGCCCTGCCCCCAGTGTGGTTTCCACAATCTCCTTCATGGAAGTCTTTTAAAACTTCTTGGATTTCAGGATCCTCAATGCATCTTAAATATGGTCCTGCAAGAGATCGTTTATACAACATATTATTTAAAATTGTGAATTGAGATACCTTAATTTTGAAAGCCCTAGGGTTTTCTCCTGTAGGAATCTCTCCATGTTGTATGTATCTCATGATTGGAAGGATCCATGATCCTGAATGAGATTGATTATCATCACTAGGGATGATTGCAGAATCCTCTCCTATCTCCATAGCCACATGATCCTCGATAGCCGGGGTCAGGATATGGATAATAGGGATCTTGATATCCTCCGGGATCTTCAAGGATGATCCTAAATTGGCTAATGCATCTGCCTCTGCATTCTCTTCCCTTGGTACCTGTGTCAAACTAAAGGATACAAAAGAGAGTGCCAATTCTTTGACTATCTCCAAATATTTGATTAGTTTTTCACCTTTAACAGCATAGGATCCATTAAAGTGATTAGTGATTAACAAAGAATCTACATGTACCTCAAGATACCTGATCCTCATCTGCTTAGCAATTTGCAAGCCAGCTATCAAGGCTTCATATTCAGCCTCATTGTTAGTGGTTTGGAACTCATAAGCTATAGAGTGGGGTATTATGTCCCCCTGTGGCGATTTTAGTAGTATTCCAAGCCCGGTTCCTTTGACATTTAAGGATCCATCAGTATAGAGTATCCAAGGATCCTTGGTCTCCTCTAGCTGCTGGACTTCTAACTCAGCTTCCTTTTGCAAATCACTACTGAAATCTGCCACAAAGTTGGCTAATGCTTGGGATTTAATGGCTGTCCTGGGCTTATATCTTATATCATATGCACTAAGCTTCACTGCCCACTTAGCCATCCTTCCTGACATTTCAGGTTTCCTGAGGACATTCTTAATTGGAAAATTAGTTTTGACGATAATGGCATGAGTTTCAAAATAATGTCTCAATTTAGTAGATGCCATAATTAATGCAAGGATAAGTTTTTCTAAGTGTGAATACCTGGATTCAGCATCAAGTAAACTCTTACTTACATAATAGACAGGATGTTGTGTACCTTGGTGATCCTTAACAAGGACTGCACTTACTGCTTTTGAGGATACCGCCAAGTATAAGGATAACACATCTCCCTTTTCCGGTTTCATCAAGGCTGGGGCTGAGGATAGGTAATCCTTAAGAGCTTTTAAGGCATTTTCATGCTTCTCAGTCCACTCGAATTTCTTGTTCTTCCTTAGGATATCATAGAATTCCTTGCACTTTTCTGATGATTTGGATATGAATCTGTTCAAAGCTGCAATCCTGCCTGTTAACCTCTGAACATCCTTAGAATTGGTAGGGGACTTGATGTTCACTATAGCTTTGATTTGTTTTGGACTGGCTTCAATGCCTCTCTTTGTCACCATATATCCTAGAAATTTACCTGCTTTAACACCAAAGTGACATTTTGAAGGATTAAGTTTCATGTTATATTTGTCAAGGATATTGAATGCTTCCTCCAAGTCTCTTAGGTGATCCTCAGCCTTTTTTGATTTTACCACCATATCGTCTATGTAAACCTCCATAGTTTATCCAATCTGATCCTTGAACATCATATTCACTAGCCTTTGGTAAGTCGCACCTGCATTTCTTAGTCCGAATGGCATAGCAATATAGCAGTATATACCAGTTGGAGTCATAAAGGCTGTATCCTCTTGATCGGATGGTTCCATCTGAATTTGTTGAAATCCAGATGAAGCATCCATAAAAGTTAACAGTTCATGACCCGTAGTTGCATCCACCATGGAGTCAATGTGGGGTAATGGGAAAGGATCCTTGGGACATGCCTTATTTAAATCGGTGAAATCGACACATACCCTCCACTTTCCGTTTTTCTTTTGAACAACAACCACATTGGCCAACCATCTTGGATACTTTACCTCTCTAATCATACCTGCTCGTAGTAATTTCTCTACCTCCTCCTGGATAATGGCATTTCTTTCTGGTGCAAATTTCCTCCTCTTTTGATGGATTGGTTTGAAGGACCTATCAATGCCAAGTTTGTGAGTGATTATATCTTTAGATATACCTGTCATGTCTTCGTGTTTCCATGCAAAGGTAGTCTTTCTCCTTTTGAGGAAGGATATGAGGTCTTCCTTTATTTCGCCAAGGATCCCTGATCCTATATAAACTTTAGATTCAGGATCATCAGGATCCATAAGGATTTCTACTAAATCCTATTCTCTTGCCTCCAAGACATCCCTTGGAGGACGCTTTAATTGCTATTGCTCCCTTGACTTTGATGCTGGTTTCATTGATGAGGTGTAGCAGTTCTTAGCCTCTTGTTGATCACTATCAATCTTCACTATTCCCCAAGGACTAGGAAGCTTCACACATTGATGATAAGTGGACGGGACTGCCTTCATGTCATGTATCCAAGGCCTGCCAAGGATAACATTACAACAAGATAAACAGTCAATAACACAAAACTTTTGGTAAGAATGTAGGCCTTCGATATAGATTGGGAGTTTAATGTCCCCCAGAGTATTCTTAGTCTCGCTACTGAATCCCAAGAGCACAGAGGATCTTGGTATGATATCGGATTCGGGAATATTCATCTTCTTGAGGACATCAAGCTGGATAATGTTCACAGAGCTTCCTCCGTCTATAAGGATCCTGCGAACAAAATGGTTAGAAATAAAAAGAGTGATAACCAAACCATCATGATGAGGATCCTGAATGTCAACACGATCATCCTCATCAAAAGTTATGACTTTTCCTTCGGAGACACTGGATGTTCGAATGGGTCTATCTCCATTATCCATCTTGGTTTCCTTTGCATGTCTTTTAGCTGCAGAGAAGGATGTTCCACAAATGTCTGATCCTCCAGAAATAAAGTTTATAACTTGTGCATCTGCTGGAGGGGCTGGAGCTTTCTCTGGGATCCTTTCAGGATCCTGAGTCCTTGACTTCTTTCTCCCCAATAATTCTTTCAAGTGCCCCTTGCTCAACAAGTATCCAATTTCTTTTCTCAGTGCGATGCATTCTTCTGTGAGATGCCCAAAATCTTCATGATATGCGTACCACTTTGACTTGTCTTTAGTTGCAGCTGGTCTATCATTTTTCCTGGGCCATCTAGCTTTATCACCTAAATTCTGCATCGCAAGGATTAGTTCATTGTTATCAACAGAAAAACAATATTCAGAAATTGGAGGATAATCCTCATCATACTCTTCTTGTTCAACAGCATGCACATTCTGGTTGTCAGATTTGTTATAGGATCTGAACTTGTTGTTCTTGAATGAGGATCCTTGTTTCTCTTGCTTTGAGGATCCTGCTAACCTCTCCTGGATCCTTTTGTCATCCTCCAGCCGGATGAACCTAAGGGCCCGGGTTCTTACCTCGTCTAGATTCCTGCATGGTGTCATAACAAGATCATCATAGAATAATGAATCCCTAAGCAATCCCATTTTAAAGGCTTCAACAGCCGTAGCTATATCCAGGTTAGGGATATCTAAGGATTCTTTACTAAATTTAGTGATATAATCCCTTAATGATTCATTATGACCTTGGGTTATCCTATACAGATCACTAGTTAAACGATCGAATTTTCTACTACAAGAAAACTGGTTATTAAATAGGTTAACTAGATTAGCAAACGAGGTAATAGAGTAAGGGGGAAGACTTAGCAGCCATTTAAGAGCCGATCCAGTAAGAGTGGATCCAAATCCCTTGCATAGACATGCTTCCTTTAACCTTTCTAGGATGGGATTGATCTCCATCCTTTCCCTGTATTGTGCTATGTGTTCTTCAGGATCTGTTGAACCGTCATACAACTTCATGGTAGGCACGTGGAACCTCTTGGGTATCTCAGCATCACAAATTGGTGGTGCAAAACGAGATATCTTGTGGCTCCCATCTGCAATCTCCGGGATAGGCTTGACCACTCCTGGGACACTTGATATCATATCCTTTAACTTTTGCAATTCTCTGGCCATGGCATGATTGATACCTGTATCCTGCATAAGGCCATGGTTAGTGGTATAAGAATTATTGAAAGTGTTACCTCCCATTGGATTCAAATTAGGAAGAGCGGATGTGAATCCATATTGTTGAGGCTCTGGAATGACTGATGGACCAGTAGAAGCAATGGTCTGCATTGGAATGAAATCTCCCTGATGGATATCGGAATTCCCTGATTGCAAACTCCTTAAGGATCCATGAAACTGAGAGGATCCTTGAACCTGTGAGGATCCTGGGACGTAGGAGGATCCTTGAACCTGGGAGGATCCTGGAACATAGGAGGATCCTTGAACCTGAGAGGATCCTTGAACCTGGGAGGATCCTTGAACCTGGGAAGATCCTTGAACCTGGGAGGATCCTTGGACCTGGGAGGATCCTTGAAAAGGCCAGAACCCTTGAATCTGCTGCGCTCCTGAGTATCCTCCTGAGCTTGCGAAGGATCCTATATGCTGAGGATGGGATCCTGCTGGTTGGAAGTGTAACCCTGAAGACTGAGTCATTGCTGATGATCCGTAATGCACTCCTTTTGGTCCTCCCACATATTGAACGTCTGGAACCACTGAAGGCTGAGAAGTTATAACCGGAGTATCGAAATTCAAAGATCTGGGCATCAGTGGGGAATGATCCTCTGCCGATCTCTTCTGTTTCTTGATGTCTCCAATTTCTCTAAGAATCCTTTCATTGGTCTTATCCTGCTGCTGTATATGCTCCTTCATCTGCAAAACCAGAGTAAACAAGTCACTAGTAGTGGGAGTATAAGAAGCAGAAGAAGTTGGAGGTTTTGAGAAAATGGGAGTTGGTTTCTTCTCGGCATTTTTCTGAGGTCCAGAAGGTGGTGGAGGCAATGGTGGAATGCCCTGGGATGAATTGACTGCAGACATCGCACTGGAGGTGTTCTTTGATGATGAAGCCATCTGCTTAGATGTTACGAGCCGAAATGATCACAAAAATGAGAATTTCTTAGGAATGAAGCACCAATTGCCCCACGGTGGGCGCCAAACTGTTTTGGTCAAAAATCAGACGAGGATAATGCAACCAAACTCTTTGTTACGGGGTATAATGCTTGAATTTGTAAACAACAATGAGGATCACTATGAAATGAATTGCACAGGGGACACAAAGATTTATATGAGGAAAAAGCCCTTGATCAATGAATGATCTCCGGCATAAAAAACCTCGGGTGATGGAAACTACCGATCACCAACTCAAATTAAACAATAATCCTTTTACAACTTCGGATGATAGCGAGCTAAGTACAAGGATCACTATAGTGTATCGTGTAGAAATGTATGAAAAATGCTAAGTGTTTCGCCGAGAGCTGGTGAGTGCAGTTATACGAGTGTGTGTAGCCAAAAAATAGCCAAGTGTTGTCTAATTAGCTCGCTACCCCTTTTAAATTAGAAAATATCTACTCTAACTAACATTCCGCAAATGGTGCAAGTCCTCCACGACTCCACAACGTCCATTTCTGACCAAGCACGTGCGGAATAGGCGTGGAATATTCTTCAGGAACGTTACCAAGACTAAGTCCAAGCTGGTATTCCTGCAAAACAATTACGAATTTAAAGCAGACAATCGTTAGTATAAGGATCCTTAGAATGATCCATGATCCTGATCCTGAAGCACTTCTGAGGATCACTAACTGACACAGAAGTAAGGATCGCCAAGCAGGATAATAATTGAGGATCACGGGTCATTTAGAAATCCACCCCTAACAGGGATGATCTTAACTTTATCGTGATTTAGAGATTTCGAGAAAGAAGGAACAGAGCAAGAATGTGAAGAGAAAAGGAGAAAGAGAAGTACCTGCTTGATCTTCGAATGTGGATTTAAAGGGAGTATTGCTCGAATTTAAATGCACATTGACCCTTATCTCTAACTTCAATTTATAATGATGATTCTGCAGGGATGTCGCTTCAATGACGTATGATCGGTAACGGCTAGTTAGATCCTAACGGCTATATATCCGTTAGTTTGTTGCAGATAAGATCATGAAAATATAACTCGTTAATTTACACTTTACTCCTTATATTTTGGGGGCAATTGTTAGGGGAGGATTTTCCAATCCTAAGGATCACGGCTCCTCAAATGTTGCCAGGATCATGGATCCTCAACTCTGTTTGAATTAAGGATCCTTAGTAGGTGTTGCAGGATCAGGATTCAGGATCCTTATTGTTATCCTTATGCTAACAATTGTCTACCTTGTACGTAAGCTTGTTTTGCAGGAGCAAAGGCATGGACCAAGTCTCACCGAAATTCCTGGAGCATATTCCCTTAATATTCCGCACGTGCTTGGCTCTTGTGGACGTTATGGAGATCGTGGGGAGCTTGCACAATTTGCGGATAGTTAGTTAGTTTAGTTGTTTCTAATTTAAAATGGGGATAACAAGCTTGAGTGAGAAAACTTAGCTAATTTTGGCATACACACACTCTCGTAACAGCTCTAAATCAGCTCTCAAACACTACTTGGCGATTTCATACATTTTTTGCACATTGCACATTAGTGATCCTTGTAACAAGCTTGTTATCATCCCGAGTTGTAAATTTCTTTTGTTTAATCTTAGTTGGTGATTGGTAGTTTCCATCACCCGAGGTTTTTTGTGCCGGAGATCAACTCTTGATCAAGGGCTTTTTCCTCGTATAAATCCTTGTGTCATTTGTTCATTACATTTCTGAGTTATTCTTAACATTGTTCATTGATTCAAGCATCACACCTCACAACAAAAGATTTGGTTGCATTATCCTTGCTTGATTTTTGACCAAAACAGTTATGATATATGAAGTTGGATGTTGTAGATTATTATTATATGAATTGAAAGTTATGTGAAAAAATAGTTGAAGTTCATGATCTTGATATGAACTAGTGAAGTTATGCATAAGATACTTGTACATTATGCTTCGCTAATGTTATGCACACCATGTGTTTGATGAAATGCTTGCGTATTAGTTCTCATGTAATGTGGATGATTTCATATACACGTGATGGTAATTGATTAGAATTGATGAAATTATGAATTGTTAGCTCACTATGTTAATGTAAATGTGAGATAAAAGCATGAGATTGAAGGAATGTTGAATGTGAAATTGTAGGCGTGAAGGAAGAGGATACAAGTCAATCCGGTTCGCAAACAAATGCAAAACAAAGGTAAGTTCTTATGAACTTTGAGTAGACTTAATGTAGAATACGGTTTGGGTTTTATTCTATTGTTACTAGTTATAAGATATAGAATTGTGTGGTATGTAAGATGATGATCCGTCATGAACGGGTCAAACGAATGGATAACGAGATTAGGGAATAGATATGAAATGACTCGTTATAAATGAGTCATAATGCATTGAAGTTTTGAAATAATGAAATGTTAAATGTTGACCCGTCGAGAATGGGTTAAATAATGCCATGAATGTTAGGCTTCGTGAAGGTTTTAGTCTTAGACTCGTTGTGAACGGGTCGGATGGAATGAAGATATGGATAATGAAATGATATGTAAAACATCCATTCTTAACGGAAATAGCTAGTTGAAAGAAGTAAATGGTAAAAAGAAATAAATTCTTGCTATGAATCGCTAATGGGTCAAATAAAGGACGAATTGACATGAAATGTTATGATGTTAAAAGAATTGCACTAATGAACTTATTTGTGTTTTTGAATGTTAGGTAAATCTCATCTTTGATGATGCCGAGCTTGGATCGAACACCCCGCCCCGCCCTTTATGCACTTCCGATTTAAGTTTATCTTTTGTAAACGGGTCAAAACTATTTTAGAATGTAAATATTAGTTTTTCAAGATTAAGGTCTTTTGTTAGTAAGTATGTTAAACTTGTACTCGACATGGTGGATTGTGTTAGCTTTTGTGATTAAACTAGATGGTTACGTTGATTTTGAACTAAGGGTATTTTAGCAAAAATATATGTAATGAATTGAAAGTTTCAAATTTTGACGGTTTTTTTTACATTATGTTTTGACCCTATGTAAATCTGGGCGTTACAGATGTTGTCAAAATCAATGTATCACATATTCAAAATTCTAATTTCCAGTATCTAAGTGTTACATTTTATCAAATCCATGAGAACTAACACATGTAACGTGACATCACTGACTAAATAACATACATTCACAGTTAAAAACAAAACAATTTTTATACCTGTAAAAAAGCTTAGCAAATATATAGAGACAAGTTAAAAAAAACCCTAAATCAAACCATTCTACTAATAGTGCAGAGATTTGTGGTCATAAAGTCAAAAGAGAAATGTAACAAGTGTGGAAAGAACTTCAAAAAGCAATATGAACAAACAAATCCATCATTCATTGATACCTTTTTTGTGACTTCACATGTGCAAACCACCATTGTCATTCAGACGGACAGTTGCAGGGGAAGAAGATGAAGAAGATTGTTGTGGGATTAGGGTTTGGTGTGAGGCGATTTTGGGGGTATACAATTTGGGGAAGATGAAGTTATGGGGGGAAGATATATCTGTTGACCATTTATTAGGGTAAATTAATTAAATATAATTAATTTAATTATTAATATGTTATAATAAATTGAGATGGACCATTTTGCCCCTGAAGAAAAAGACAAAATATCCATATTTTAATAGTCAAATAAGAGGTGATTTGATTTTTGGACCAAAAAAGGCAATAAAAATGAAACCACAGGAACCCTGATTTAAAAGGTTTAAGTTTTGGACTAAAATGGCAAAAGTGACCAAACTTCAGAGACCAAAATGTGTGATATTGGTCATCTAACTATTTGGCTTTACATTATCTCAATGGTAAAAATCACCTTAGTATCAAAGTTTATTAAATTAAGCTTTCTAATGTCACAGGCATATGACACTATTTCAAGAACCATTGGCGCAGGTTAGAAAGGGCCGGGAGAGGGGGGCGGCCGACCCATTGAACTTTTTGCTCAGTAATGTAATATATGTGGTTTTCGTATAACAATTTTTGGGTATTTACGTTTTCGATCACCTGGTTCTATAGAATTTTTAGGTATATATGTTTTGGACCTCCACCCTGTCAGAAATCTCAAGCTTCGCCACTGTCAAGAACACACCCAACTATGCAGAGCCATCAGTGTTGACACTAATAATAAAAATAATATATTGTTGTTGTTTTGATTTTGATCACTATGATAGTTACTTTCCTTTTTTGAACGGAAAATTTAGATCACTGACAGACCAATAGAGTATCATCGTGTCACGGGCGACCCAATACATCTGGGAAAAAGCCACCTTAATCGAACCCATGACCTAATAGTCATAAGCCTTATCTCACCCTTAACATGCCTCTAGACTATAATGCCATAGACGATAGTCATTTTTCCTGATTATATATTTTTTCGTCTTTCCGATACAGCAATGACTCCTAAAGTTTGACGAGTGACAATTGACAAAGAATTTTTCTTTCAACTTGTTTTTACTTTGGTTAACGTTCTATTACATGGAGACATTAGAGTCACCAGTGTAAAGTTATCTACAAAATTCAAAGAGTTAATTATTGTTTTCGTCCTTGTGGTTTGTCAAAAATCACTATTTCAGTTTATTAGTTTAAAAATTGCGATTTCAGTCCCTGTGGTTTCACTTCCGTAACCATTTCAGTCCACCTCGTAACCATTTCAGTCCCAGTACTTAACAGAATAATTGATTGAAATGGTTACGAAAGTGAAACCACAGGGACTGAAATGGTTACGAAAGTGAAACCACAGGGACTGAAATCATAATTTTTAAACTAATTGACTGAAATAGTGATTTTTGACAAAACACAGAGACGAAAACAGTAATTAACTCAAATTCAAAAGACACAAATTACAAATAAGAAATCAACTCTATAAACAAAGAAAAGTACAATGCAGACCATATATTATTTGATCCACTTTATACCTTAGAAAAGTTTTACTAATAATTTTGTTTCTTCTCATCTTACATGTGACACATCATGGATTAAAATAGTAAATGGTTTCTAAAGAGAGAATTAATAATCCAAAAAGTTCTATAAGAGGAATCAAATATGAAAGAAAAAGGAGAATTCGACACTTGTGCCAAGAAAGTATGAGATGTTTAAAAAACTTGAAGTATATATAGCAAGAAAAATGAGGTGGAACAACAATATAAAAAAGATATTCGTTTCATAATAATATATTAAAACTTATTGAAATTTAACAAAAAATGTGACTCGTGAGAGTGGTGGAATCATTGAAGTTAAGGAAATCAAATACTCAATGAAGCTTTTCTTTAAAATTAAAGAGAAAAGTACAATTTTATACCCTTGTTCGAAACCCATACTTTGAAAGATAACACTCAACACTAAAAAACACAATTGAATCTTACTCTGACTATAGATTAACCACGTGACAACTGCTCAAATTCATGTTCCATATTTAGTAACACTTACTTGATCATACATCGCGTGTTGCGAGTTGAGATCTTGCATTTTTTAACTATAACACGACATATATATTTATTTGTGTCGTATTGTGTTTTACTCACTTAAAATCATGTTGTGTTTTAGGTCGACCTAATTTATGTTTATTTATAAATGTGAGGAGTTTTTTTAGTCAAGACTTAGTAACAATTTAAACTAATTAATTAATTTGACTATAGTTAAAAGTTATATAGTTAAGGGTTTTTAGAGTTAACATTGAAACTCTAATAAAACTACTGCATAACCCTAAACTCCTCATAATTTCAATCCTACGACAGTTGCAATTCTCTAATCATTTGGCTACACAAATCTCACACACAATCATAAATCTTTGATCTTTCAATTCTTCAAGAACAAACTCTAGATGGTATCTAAGGTAATGCTTTATGTTATACGTTGATATTTTTGTTTTCTTGATTTCATGCAAACCCTAGTTATCCAAACAACTAATCTGTGATTAGTTAATAATGCTTGAATGAATGGGTGTTTGTGAATGAATGTGTATTGTTTGTCAAACACTAGGGATGCTATTGAGATAATGGAACTGTTAGTCTATTGATTTGATTCGTAATATTGTAGAGATTAGAGTTTGATCACAGAACTACAATGCAACTGTTACATTGATATTTGCTTATTTCGTGTTTCTGTGCGATTAGGGTTTGGTCCGACTTTGTGAAGTCACAAAAGTCCGGGTTTTAGAATATATTGATGATCTGAGTTATTAACATGCAAAGTTTTCCGAGTTTACTAATAATCATGTATTCGGAGTTTGTATAATAATCATGATGTCCGAGTTTAGCTATATAAAAATGATTTTCGAGTTTGTTTATGGGTTGTATACGTGTCCGAGTTATTATATGGATATGTGTATGTGTTCTTGGTTAATGTGGGTTCCGAACATATAGGTATGGTTCCGAGTTTACCATGTATCCGAGTTTAATAATAATATTCAAGGTTGTTCGAGTTTGTTATAAAAAGGATCCAAGTTTAATCAATTACCAAGGTCCGAATTTATCAAATATAATCCGAGTTTCCATGTGCCTGAGTTTGTGTATGTGTGGTTCCGAGTTTAATATAAGATCTGAACTTATATACATAGTCCGAGTTGTAATGATGATAATGTTCCGATTTTTAAAATAAATTTAATAATCCGAACTTTATCATGCTTATCCGAGTTTAGTGGGGATACCTATTTCCGAGTTACAATTAAATAGATGAGTCCGGGTTTTGTTGATGACCGAGGTTATTTGATCCGGATTTATTGATAAATGGGTATTCCGAAGTTATGGGTTGAATAATTATCCATGGAAGCTTGACCACTAGCGGGTTGTTGTTTCAACGCCTTGCAAAACGGTTTTTCGATTTGTTGTTTCAAGTTGGCGTTTGCGGTTTCGGCGTAAAAGTTTTGCCAATGATGACAACGCGCTCCTTTTTTACCGTTGGCCATCTCACACAAATCGAAATGTGACCAAACATTGGGGTTTCGCTTTGTTGGAATAACATGAACCACCGTGTCGGTTGTAGACTCGCCAACATTGATCGGATCATAAGCACTAGAGGTTGCCATACTTTTTTGAGAATTATCAAACAAGAAAGTGAGCGTTGTGTGATTGAACCTAAACACCCACAACCCTTTTATACTTGTTTGGAGATGGATTTTAGGCACAAAAAACGGCTATATTGGCCCCCAAACGGTCATATGACCGTTAATAGTGACTGCAGCGTTTTCGTTACCAATTAACCGGTTTATATATAACCGGTTTTCCAACCGGTTTTTTCGCCCAAACTAATAACCGCCCAGTAACCGATCTGACCGAATATTAGCTGAACCGATTACAAAAAAACTAGTTTTTTGTACATCTCTAGCCGCGCGCCGTTGTTTTGGGCCTCCCCTCTCTCCGGTATCTCTCTCTCCTAATTCTCTATCTACTTTTGTGTTTGTGTATGAGACAATGGGTAAGTGGTTGACCTCAAAAGAAGGTGTCGCACACCTCACCGACCCCATGTGGGCCTTGAAACATGGCATGCACACCAAAGCATCGCCTATACGACCCAGTGAATATGTGCCAAGCAAGTGTCTGACACTATTCCTAAGGTTTAAGGTTTGTATATTCATAATATATATATATATATATATATAGGTTGGTTAACGTACAATTGGCCTTAACCTACGTTGCGTACGCGATGCCAATTCCGCATGTTATAAACCTCAAAAACGAAATCCCGCATATTGAGCCCATAAAACCCGCATGTTTGCATCATAAAAAACCGCGTGTACACTTTAACCATATAACATGCGGATTTACTCCATTAAAAAATCCGCATGTTATACATCTCTTCCCAAATTCCGCATGTTATATCTCTTAAATCCGCATGTTATATTCTGATCGCGTACGCATCGTACGTTAAGGGATATTGTACAGTACACTTTCTCTCTCTCTCTCTCTCTCTATCTATATATATATATATATACTATAATATTTAAAAATCCGAATATTTTACTTAATTTTTAGAGTAAATTACAAGTTTTGTCCTTTATGTATGTCCCAAATTGAAGGCGCTGTCCTTTGTCTTTAAAATTGATGAGTTTTGTCCTTAATGTTTGCAAATCTTGCACGTTATGTCCTTTAGGCCAAACCCAGTTAGATTTTTTGGTTAAATCTGCTCACCAAAGGGTATTTTTGTCTTTTTACCTATATATTTAGTATTATTATTTAAAAAACTAAAACAAAATATATTTAAAAAAAATACTATTATTATTACTATTATTTATATACATATATATATATACAAGTATATATCAGATCAGATTTTCACCCTCTCTCTCTACACCTCCCTCTCTCTCTCTCTACCACCATCAACCACCATCCACCACCGCAACCACCATCCCCACCCCTGCAACCATCATCCCCACCCCTGCAACCACCGCCCCCACCCCACCTACCACCACCGCCCCTATCGTTCAGGACCGGGACCGCCACCGGAATCAAGCGAATCAAACCGGCCAGACATACGGCCGTCACGTTGAGCACCGGTTTCTTCACGGAATCCACGGCCTTTAGTTTTCTTCGGTGCACCGGTAATGGCGGATTTAAGTTTAGGAATGTGAGAAGAAACCCTAGGTGAAGATGCGTCTACGTCAACGGCGGCGTCTTCGTCCATGAGATCATCATCATCTGGCTCGAAATCGAGTGTGTCCACGTCAGCAGCGTTCGCCATTGGGGATTTTGGGGGTTTTTTATTTTGTGGGTTTTAAGGTTTTTGATTTTGTGGATTTTGGGGGTTTTTGATTTTGGGTGGGTTGAAAGTGAAGAATGTTGTGAGTTGTGAGGTGTCTGATTTGAAGGTGAATGGTTTGTTTTTCGCAATTGGGCATGAACCGGCTACAAAGTTTTTGGATGGGCAGTTGGAGCTTGATTCAGATGGGTATGTTGTGACCAAGCTTGGGACGACTATTACTAGTGTGAAGGGTGTGTTTGCTGCTGGTGATGTGCAGGATAAGAAATACAGGCAGGCGATTAAGGGTGTGTTTTTGATTTTGTGGATTTTGGGGGTTTTTGATTTTGTGGGTTTTAAGGGTTGTGGTGGTGTCGACGGTTGTTCTTTATTTGGTGGTGGAGGTGGAGGGTGGTGGTGAAGACCGGTGCAGGGGAGGGTTCCAGTGGGGGTGGTGGGTTTAATGGTGTTTGTTGCTAATTTGGATTATTGCAGGTTGGGGTTGAGGTTAGGGTTCCGGTGGGGGTGGGGGTGGGGATGGTGGAGACAGTGGTGGTGGTAGTCTGGTAATCGATGGTGGTGGTGGGTCTGCAGAAGATGGTGGTGGTGGTGGTAGTCTGGTAATCGATGGTGGTGGTGGGTCTGCAGAAGATGGTGGTGGTGGGTATTTATTTTAAGTTAAATACATAAATTTCTCTAAAAAATGAAATTACAAAAATGCCCTCATGTGCCTTGCACATGATCAGTTTTAACCAAAAAATCTAACTGGGTTTGGCCTAAAGGACATAACGTGCAAGATTTGCAAACATTAAGGACAAAACTCATCAATTTTAAAGACAAAGGACAGCGCCTGCAATTTGGGACATACATAAAGGACAAAACTTGTAATTTACTCTAATTTTTATGTTTTCATCTTTAAAGTCTAAAAATGATTATTTTTAAAAGACCCTCAAAAAGTCAACCACTTATTAAGCAAGTTGTGTTCGGTTACCCCTTTTAAATTGGTTGTGCTCAGATTGATCTGTTTAAAAACATATCATGTCAGCTTACCCACAACCTCTTCTTTTTTTCTTGTCGTGTCAAGAATTATTGACTGTGTCTCGTGGTAATTGAAGGGGTATGGTCCCAAAAAGCCGCGCAGACCAGCCAGGTCACGCGCAGGACCATACTCCTTACACATTAATCTGACTAATCTAAAGATCCCGCGCGAGATACTTAGGCAAAGCCTAAAACGCACGCAAGGTCCAAGCAAGATTTAAAGTCAGGTTCCACACTTAGCATCCTGAATGAAAGCCCTCAACCCCTAGACCTTGCGCCGGCTGATTGGACACATGCCAAGGGCCGCGCGAGAGTAGCGGCGCAGGTTCATTCAAGGAAGCATGAAAGGTACGAGTGGCAGAAGAATAAGCCAATCAGCGTCCAACAGGCTGTATTATATCATGCTCCACGATTAGCAATCATGGAGAAGACAAATAGTACACAAGGATGCCTACGTGACACCAATCAGGGGGCGGCGACAACTGCCCCATGATCTCCACTACTGATGTCAGAGAGACAACAAGGACGACAACCCGGACACGTGGCTCCAATCAAGGTGCGCCAGCACCAAAGATCTTCTAGAAGACACTAACGGTTGTCACCAAAGAGACAAAACGGATATTCCTTGTTGCCGCCTCCAGGCTCAAGGCCCATCAGCCCATCTCCTTCTACACTACTCCGGCTATAAATAGGGATCTTCATACACAGGTTGATTTATTCTGTTCTCCATTCTCTCACTCTTAACACACACTTATTTCCCCAAAACAAATGCTTATTCTCATGCCGGAGAGTGGTTAAGAGAGAAACCCCATATTCCCCTCTTAACGAGCTTAACGTGGTGTTATTGTTTTGCAGGAAGGATCATAGCTATAGCTATAGCTCAGGAAGGATTAAGAAGATTAACCCTCATGTTTGAAACATAAACCAAACTAATAAACTTAAAATTAGTTCCGTGTTTCTTCAGTAATGTATCGGAATTCAGGTATAGTCATTATTATAATACAATGTTAAACACGATGGTTCAAAGTAACAAATTACCGAATAACCATAATGAACACATTTTTCCTCGAAAGCAACCGAATTATTGGAACGACAATGTTGACATCTTTTGATATGTGATAAAAGGAAGTTTGGCGCCGATCTAATCCTTTTATCCGTCTACGACCGATTGTGAAAACTGATAAATAGCTTTGGGACCAAAAGTTTAATTTGCATTTGCGTTTTGTATAGCATGAATCTATTTAAATTAGAAATAATAATAATAACAACAATTACAGTCTGTTACCATGACCTTTTTTATTATTTTTTGTATTCTTTCAATACGTTTTTGTTTTATAATTTTTAGAGTTAAATGCCATTTTAGTCCATGTGGTTTGGGCCATTTTGTCAGTTTAGTTCAAAGTTTCATTTTTAACATGTGGGTCCAAAAAGGTTTCACAGTTGCCATTTTAGTCCACTGGGTTAACTTCATCCGTTTTTTCTGTTAACGAGAAGGCCAATTCGGTCATTTTATATGGCTGAATTGCCCTTTTAGTTAAAAGAATTACATACAAAATGACCAAATTGGCCTTCTCGTTAACATAAAAAATGGATGAAGTTAACTCAGTGGACTAAAATGACAACTGTGAAACCTTTTTGGACCCACAGGTTAAAAATGAAACATTTGGACTAAACTGACAAAATGGCCCAAACCACATGGACTAAAATGGCATTTAACTCTAATTTTTAATATAAAATTATATTGGAACGTAGATAGATTTAAACATACCAGCAACGAATTATTTAAATTTATATAAATTAGTTAATTTAAGATTTATGAAAACACATTTTAGTTGATAAATTATTTAAGGTAGCATCAATATGATACAATCAGTAACTTTTTTGGATCTAAATGATATGAACCTTTAAATTTAGGTGTTGATTTTGCAACATATCACACAGCAATATTCTTTTGTTTATCACTTTTAGTTTTTGTATAAATATTTTTTTCTTTAATGTTTATTAGTTAAATATATTATTTGTTCAAGTTTACTTTTATGTGTAAATTAATATAATTTTAAATTGAATTACATGTATCACAAATGTATTATTGGGATATAAATCTATTTACATTGAAAAACGTTATTAACAATTACACCAAATTAACATGACTTTTTATAATCATATTTTTGTTTTTTTAAACATAATTTAATAATCTAGGGAGATGATCAAATAGAAAATTGATTTTGGCTAGGAAGGATGGGAAGCAACAGGGTTATGACATGTGACAAAATTTAAAATAAAGAGAAAGAGTATTTTAGTCAATCGTATACTTTCTTCTTCCTTCTTTTCCCCAATAACTTCAAAACCAATCATTTTTAAAACCCACCATCTTCAACCATTTCTTCACTTTCTATCTCAATAATCACTACATTATAGTGCGATTTTCGTCACCAATCAATGATTCAAACACCCGATCAACGTGTTCTTCAGCTTTTTTGAAGAAACCCAGTTTAATTTCATAGAATAACTTCTTTTTTCCTTTGATTTTGAAGCGAATCACTCGATCCGTTTGATTCGATTGCTGATAAGTGTTTCTATCATTCAAATTTCGTCAATCGTTGAAGAAATCGGCTTCGATCCATGTAAGAAATTCTTGAATTGCATTTTTACGATCTGGGTTTTTTAATTGAATCATTGCGTTTTACGATCTTGGCGGGGATCCGGGGGCAGCGCCCCTGGGAGCAGGGTCCAAGGGGCAGGGTCCAAGGGGCAGAGCCCCTGGCTGGGGTCGAAAATTTAATTTTCTAGAAATTGGCTCATTTTCGTAGACATTTTTTTATCTCTACTTCCTGGTTCAGACAGTTTTTGAAGTGTTTTCTGACCATTGCGTTTTAGATAAAACACATTTTTATGTGTTTTCAGTCCATTGCGTTTTAGATATAACACTTTTTTCTGTTTTTAAGCCATTGCGTTTTAGAAATAAGACAATTTTATTTGTTTTCTGGCCATTGCGTTTTAGAAAAACACATTTTTTAAGTGTTTTTAGTCCATTGCGTTTTAGGTAAAAACACATTTTATGTGTTTTCAGTCCATTGCGTTTTAGAAAAAAAAAACATTTTTAAGTGTTTACTGGCCATTGCGTTTTAGGTAAAACACATTTTTATGTGTTTTCAGTCCATTGCGTATTAGAAAGTACATTTTTTTTTGTGTTTTTAGGCTATTGCGTTTTAGAAATAAGACATTTCTTTGTGTTTTTTGTGCATTGCGTTTTAGGTAAAACACATTTTTATGTGTTTTCAGTCCATTGCGTTTTAGAAAGTACATTTTTTTGTGTTTTTAGGCTATTGCGTTTTAGAAATAAGACATTTCTATGTGTTTTCTGGCCATTGCGTTTTACAAATAAGACATTTCTTTGTGTTTTTTGTGGATTGCGTTTTAGAAAAATGTCATTTTTAGGTTTTTTTTCCATTGCGTTTTACGCAACTGAGTTTTTTTCCATTGCGTTTTACGCCACTGGGTTTTCGAAAACATAGCAATAGTATACTCGTTTTAAAGATAAAAAACGCTCGTTTTTTTGGTGCAATTTTTATAGAAAAAAATGTCGTATGAAAGAGTTATTTACGTTTAATAAATGTGGGGGAATTGGAGGAGAGAGAAACTATTGCTTTGGATTGATTAGAATGCCCATAGACAAACTCACGCGCGTCCTTTTTTTGCTTCAATTTCACTCATTTAATCTCAGCCCTTGATTAAATAAATGGATGGTCAAGATTACTTCCTAGGATTCCTACCCAAATAAACTACCTATTATATCCTAACCCTAATAATCTATATCTTCTATACTATATAATAAAGTAAATCAACAAGGAATACGTATCATTAATTGCAGCTATCTATTTTCTGGTTTTTTCATCTTTATCTTCTATTTAACTATGGATAATTATTTTTTAATTAAAGTCTTTATCTTCTATTTTTTTTTTTTTTTTTGAACGGTTAATTTTTCCCCTTAAATGGTTATACCTCCCAAGGATTGAAAATTGGTCTCCCCACAAGAGATAATTTCTCTTGATCACTAGTCTATAGCCTAAGTGACTTTTATCTTCTACTTAATTATAGATACTTATTTTTAATTAAAGTTAAGAGTAAAATGCACGGATGCTCCATGTGATTTGGTAAAATAACACATATAGTCCTCAACTTTTGGAAATTACACTGGTGGTCCCTGTGGTTTGACAGTTTGTTACTCGGATAGTCCCTGGAGTGGATGAGGGTTATTTTTCTCCGTTAAGTGGCTGTGAAATGACTTATTTACCCTTAATAATAAAACAAAATAAACTAATTAAATATTAAATTATATATTTGTTCTCCCTTGTCTTCCTAGTCAATCATCATCATCTCAATTCAAAAACCTAGTTTCACAAATCTTCATCCAATGAAATTAATCAAATGGTGTTGCACCAACAAATCAAATAACAGTCATAGATCATAACTGACCTCCGTCCTTTGATACCCATCACTGTCGTCCAATTTCACATACAATCAGACAACCATTACCTCAGCATACGATTTCACAGAGTTTCCCCTTGTTATGATTCAATTTGGTCACGAATTGAAGGATAAAAATAGCGATTGCATTCATTTGGGGGTTTCATCGTCATCACTAAGAATCACCATCGAGTTTATTTGGGCCGAGTTTGCTTGGGGGCTTATCAGGTTCGTGTTTACAAATTAGGTTTCGATTTACTTTGGTATGAATTAGTGGTTGGAGTCAGAGAAGGTGTTGTTGACGGTGGTTATGGTGGAGAGGATTGTTATACCTTTGAATGATGGTGGTTGTAGTGGTTATTAACGGGAGGTGGACTGGTCATGATGGTTGGTTGTATGCGGGTAGGTTGTCGGATTTGAAGCTGAAATGTGGGTGGTGGTGAGTGGTGTTAGGTAGTGGATGATGGTGAATGCAGTGGGGTATGGTGGTGACGACGGGTGTTGTGGGGGTGGGTGGTGGCAGGTGGTTGTGTGGGGGTTGTGGCAGGTGTTGGTGGCAGGTGGCGGTGCTGGTGGCTGTAGGTGGTGGTGGGGTTTGCCTGAGAAAGAGAGAGAGAGTAGAGAGAGAGTCAGAGTGTGCATTTTAGAGGGAGTCGGTGTGTGTGTTTATATGTATTTGTGGGTGTGAATTATTTCTTATATTTTAATAAAAGCAAGGGGTAATTTTGTAATTTCACATGGACTTAACGTAGAAAACTAACCCCATCCACTCTAGGGACTATCCGAGTAACAAACTATCAAACCAAAGGGACCATCAGTGTAATTTCCAAAAGTTGGGGACTATAGGTGTTATTTACCAAACCACAGGGAGCATTCGTGCATTTCAGGGGCGAAGCTTAATGGGGGCGGGGGGGGGGGGGGGGGACGTCCGCCCCCCGGGATTTTTCGCTCAGTAGTGTTATATATGTAGTTTTCGTATAGAAATTTGTGGGTATATACGTTTTCACCCCCCCGGTTCTATAGAAATTTTTGGGTATATATGTTTTCACCCCCCCGGCCGAAAAATCCAAGCTTCGCCACTGGTGCATTTTACTCTAAAGTTAATTATAATAACATTATCTAAATAAAAGCATCAATATCACGAATTCTTTTTTAATACATAATCATCAATAAATCATAAATATCACGGATTCTTTTTTTAATACATACTCATCAATGAAATTTTATTACTAAGAGCACTATATTACACTTATTTTAAAATCATACTCATGACGTGATGAAAATACTTCTTAACTCTTTAAATAATCATATATCAGTACTCATAATTAGCATATATTGATCACTCAAGATTTAAGATAAATTCATATAATTTTGAGGTACATGTTTAAGTAACGTTGTTACAAATAATATAACAGTATGAAGATACCTTATATTATTAACCCTGTAAGAGCATTCACATCTATTCCATTATATTTTCACCCTAAATTCCATTAAAAAAGTACTATATTTCTATGACCTTTTCAATTAAATAATATTTTTTATACCTTTATCATTATATCTCCTCTCTCCTCCGCTCACAACCACTTTCAAAATATATTAGAAAATTATAAGGGGTGAACAGTCTCCCCTCAAATATACAAATGAACAGTAACATTTTCTGTCTCCTCCACTCACAACTACTCTTTTTACTCTTTATATTATAAAAACTCTACACACATAATTTGATGACATGGATGTGAATGCTCTAAGAACCTTGAATGGGATAAATAGATTACTTTTAAATTTCTTACATAAGTTTTATAAAACTTTCGTTTTCTGCTTAGAATATTATGAGTTCAATATAACACAATGAGTAATGGATAAATGCAATTGTAATATGTTATTAATTGTAATACAGTGTAATTGGTTCGTCAATCTTCATATATTACAACTAAAAAATTCACTTTTTATTAATTAATTAATTAAAAAACTTACCCTTTTTTAAAAATTAACTAATTAACGATTCCAAATAATGTCAACCTGTGATACATAGGTTTGTAATACACGTGTAATAATTAACTAAAAAACTTTATAATTTATATTTTTCTTTTTTTGATATTCAACCTTTGTAATATATGGGTTTCTAAAGACTGTTATGTATCACTCATTTATATATTAGTAATAAAATACTAACCTACTTATTTATTTATCAATCTTATAATAATTATAAGCAACGAATTAACGATGTTATATTTCTTAAAACTATATGTTTACGATAATATTTATTTATTAAAACCGTGTAATATACAGAGATTCAACTTTGTACATAATATATAATGTTTTATTCGATACAACTTTCCTAGAAAATGAGCCAACTATGATATATTTGTTACTTGTTAGTCATAAAAACATCAATAAAGATAAACATACCAAAACAACTTATTTAAATTTATATAAAACATTATAATCTAAAAGTTATATAAGAATAACTGAATAACCAAATTGCATTTTAAATATAATAAAAAACAAAATTCTTAAGCTAACATCAATATGATACAATTAGTAATTCTTTTAGATTTAAATTCTGTAAACCTTTAAAATTAGGAGTTGCTTTTACAACATATCACATGTTTTCTCTTTTACTTTTTTTTTTCAAATGATATATTATCTATTTCTCCTTGATGTTTAATAAAGATTTGACATATTATCTGATCAAGGTTATTTTATGTGTAATAAGCATAGATAAAATTAAAGATATGGCAATAACTAATTATTTCATTTATATAAAATATTATATATTTAAGTTATACAAGGAAACTGAAATACATTTGAAATAAAAATAATAATAATAAGATTTTCAAGGTCACATCAATATAATGCAATTAGTAGTTTTTTTATAAGTAAATACCTTGAATCTTTAAAATTAGGCGTTGATGTTACAACATATCACGGGTGAAGATACAATAGGAAGTTTATTTGGCTAACAAGGCTAGGAAGTGATCTTGACCATCCATTAAGTTAATCAAGGGCTAAGATTAAATGATGGAAATTGAAGGGAAGAAAAGAGGCGCGTGAGTTTGTTTAGGGGCATTCTAGTCAATTCAAGCCAATAGTTTTTCTCTCCTCCAATCCCCCTCCCCCCATTTTTTAAACGTTAATAACTCTTTCATACGACATTATTTTTTTTATAAAAATTGCACCAAAAAAACGAGCCTTTTTTTTATCTTTAAAACGAGTATACTATTGCTATATTTTCGAATTTTTTTTGAAAACCCAGTTGCGTAAAACGCAATGAAAAAAACTCAGTTGCGTAAAACGCAATGGAAAAAAAAACCTAAAAAATAACATTTTTCTAAAACGTAATGCACCAAAAACACAAAGAAATGTCTTATTTGTAAAACGCAATGACTAGAAAACACAAAGAAATGTGTTTTTTCTAAAACGCAATAGCCTAAAAACTCAAAAGAAAGTGTAGCTTCTAAAACGCAATGGACTGAAAACACATAAAAATGTGTTTTACCTAAAACGCAATGCACCAAAAACACAAACACATGTCTTATTTCTAAAACGCAATGGCCAGAAAACACTTAAAATGTCTGTTTTCTAAAACGCAATGAACTGAAAACACATAAAAATGTGTTTTACCTAAAACGCAATGCACAAAAAACACAAAGAAATGTCTTATTTATAAAACGCAATGGCTAGAAAACACTTAAAAATGTCTCATTTCTAAAACGCAATGGCCTAAAAAAACAAAAGAAAGTGTTCTCTGTAAAACGCAATGGACTGAAAACACCTAAAAATGTGTTTTACCTAAAACGCAATGACTAAAAACACTTCAAAAATGTGTTTTTCTAAAACGCAATGACCAGAAAACGCATAAAAATGTCTTAGTTTTAAAACGCATGGACCAGGACAATAGTTGTCTGTGAATTGTCTGAACCAGGAATGCAGTTCTAAAACGCAATGGCATAAAACTGTCTACGAATGCAGTTTTCCAGAGACCCCAGCCAGGGGCTCTGCCCCTTGGACTCCACCAGGGGCTGCCGCCCCCGGACCCCCCCGCCAAGATCGTAAAACGCAATAACTAAATAAAAAACCCAGATCGTGAAAATGAAATTAAAGAATTTCTTACATGGATTGAAGCCGATTTCTTCATCGATTGACGAAATTTGAATGATAGAAACACTTATCAGCGATTGAATCGAACGGATCGAGTGATTATCTTCAAAATCACGGGAAAAAACGAGATTTTAAATGAAATTAAACTGGGTTTTTTTCAAAAAACGCTGAAGAACACGTTGATCGGGTGTTTGAATCATTGATTGATGACGAAAATCGCACTATAATGTAGTGATTATTGAGATAGTAAGTGAAGAAAATGTTGGAGATAGTAGGTTTTGAAAATGGTGGGTTTTGAAGTAACTGAGGAGAAGAAGGAAGAAGAAAGGATGTGATTGACTAAAATACCCTTTCTCTTTATTTTAAAATTTTCCACATGTCATAATCCTATTGATTCCTATCATTCCTAGCCAAAATAAACTTCCTATTTGATCTTTTCCCACATATCACTCCAAAACGTCATTCTTTCGTTTTTTTCTCTTTCAAGTTTTTTATATAGCATATTATTTATTTTCCTTGACGTTTAATATAATTTTAAATATATTATGTTATCAAGTTATATTCCTTGATGTTTAATATAATTTTAAATATATTATGTTATCAAGTTTATTAACATGTGCAATTTAGAATAAATATTTGTTTAAACAAATTTATATGTATCATAATGTATTTTCAGCCACAAAACATACTTTAAATTATATAAAATGCAAGAACGAAAAAATCTAGATTCAATGAATACACACATAAAATGATGTTAAGATTGAAAATATATATTATATTATATGCAAAGTTTATCACAGAAACTTATATTAAATTATATACAAGTAATCAAGTCAAAACATGCATTCAAATTTATATAAAACACTTTTTGTTAAACATATGTGTTTTAATAAAAATAAAATAAAAATTTCCCTAAAAATCTTGTTGGGGGACCTCAATGAAAATATGGAATGGTCCTTAAAAGCTAAAAGAGAGAGAGAGAAACGCGGCCTCACCATTCACCGGAGTGAATACTGGTCACGTAAATATGTACGGTACTCACCCAATTTTATGGCTCATTTACATTTATAACCCTTTTACTTTAAGAAACTAGAAGACTTTCTTTCTTTTTGTTTACTTTTCACAAATGTTTCTATCATATTATTAATTAATATGTCAAAGATCGTGTTTCTTTGAAATACTGGAAAGTTCTTGGGAGTTTATTTTGGTCCATATTATGTAGGGAAAATAGTTCTAGATAATATGATATAAATAGTATCATGCATGATTACAATGTATTTTTGTCATTTGTCTTGCTAGTATTTTATTGCCAATTGGTTTCATGGTTATATAATACATGATAATCTAGTTTTATATTAATTTTCAAAAAAAAAAAAAATTCTAGTTTTATATTAAGAAGTATATTCTAAACTTTTATCTAAAATTCGGTTTTTGATGATTTTATTGTTGCAAGTGTTTTGTGCAAAATGTCCTGGATAAACAAGATTCGGGTTTTATATTAAGAAGTATCATTCCACACGAAAAAAGGGCAATTACAAAGCAATGGCAGGTAGTCGGGCAACAAGTTGCGCCGCCACCCCCTTTTGAATAGAAAAACCAATTCTGCTAATATGTGATTATTATATTAGATCGTTTTATTTTATTTTTCTTTCTCGTTTCTAGCACTTGTTTTAACACGTCCAGATCACAAATTCCAACTACGTCGTTGTATATGCGTAAACAAAATGTTAAAAGCAACACATTAAATTTTCTAATTCTCGTACGTGTGTTTATTACTTTCCCAACACTATTCTCCACTTAATTGAAGTCATTGATAATGTATTCTAATCTAGGGTTCTTATATTTGACTTATATCAACTAAGGAACACTTATTGCATAACTTATTTTAAGGACAAACTCAATGCACAAGGCTTTCGTATGCACAAGGCTTTTGTATTTCTGTATAAGACTGTTTCCATGATTCAAATTAACCACAACCTTGTAGCTGCTTCACGGTTCACCCCTTTGATACATACCTTATTTATATTGTAATATTGAAGATTTTATTTTCATATTTCAACAATAAATACTTTGTAATAAACTTTCTTTAGTTACTTTAGGTTTATGTTTATGCTCAAACACAACCAAAACTAAAAACAAATCAATTAAAACGACTCGATAATCCAATAAATACAAAATAACTAACAAATTCCAAAACCTAAACTATATGAAAACAACTATTGTACTTCAAATTCTTGTCTTTTAAATGTCAAAGTAGATAATTCTATTGTCTAATATTCAAAGTCCAATAGTTTCAATCCCAGAAAAAAGAAGTCAATTTTGTTTTTATTTTCAAGTTATCATGGATTCATTCATGGTAATGTACTTATCCCCCAAAACTTTTTGAAGTGTATTCACACATAATTCAACAAACAAAGGCTACTTTTGCAACATATCCACAACCTCAAGGGTGCAAAATAAAACATTTGCCAGCCCATATACACCTCTTCGAGAATATAAATATAAAGTCGATTCATCCCACCAAAGCACATACGTCACACCATTAACGTTTTCTATATAAAATTACCACGACACAAGAACTAAAACCCACGACCAAGATTACGAACTGAAGGTGACCCAATTTGATCCAACGATTAACGATCCAGTCAACGTTGTTCATTCGAGGAAAGACCTGCGATTACGACATTTGTAGACGATCAGAAGAAGCACCAATTGAAGAATTTTCAATCTCTATTATTACCCTTATATTGTTTATATATGTTATTCACGTAAAACCCTGATCAAGTAGTTAATTTCGACACTTGGGGTGACGTTTCAAGCACTTTGGAAGCCATTTTGGATAATATTTTGGTTCAGGTATTACGTCGAACACCTGGTGTGCATATAATTTGCTTCTTTTGCTTTACGTTTCCGGAAACAATTTGTTGTTTTTTACTTGTTTTGATGTTTCGTTTTCGTAAATAATTATTGGGTATTGAGTTGTTCTTGTCCCTGATTTATTTTCCCTTTTTAATTTAAACTTAATTTATATAAATTGTTGTATGCAGGGGATTAGGATTAGACTCATCAAAATTACTTTTTAGCTCTGTTTTGGAGTTATTTTTGGGAGTATTATCTTGATGTAGTTGTGAAATTGAAGTGATCTTGATTGTTGTTGGTATATCTTGGTCAATGATGAATGATGTTCATGGGAATTTGAATTCGAATTCAAATTCAAATTCGAATTCGGGTTCAAATGCTCTGCCACCTTTTATCGCGAAAACATATGAAATGGTCGATGATCCTTCGACGAATTCCATCGTTTCGTGGAGTCAGACTAACCGGAGTTTCATCGTGTGGACTCCGCCTGAATTCTCGGGTGAATTGCTTCCAAGATTCTTCAAGCATAACAATTTTTCAAGCTTCATCAGACAACTTAATACTTATGTAAGCCAAGTCAGTTTAATACTTATAAATCATTTATTTTCTTGATCTTTAATGTTATTTATGTTTATATAATTTGTTTTTATCCATCAGGGTTTTCGAAAAATCGATCCTGAATTATGGGAATTTGCTAATGAGGATTTCATTAGAGGTCAACCACACCTGTTAAAGAACATCCATAGAAGAAAACCGGTTCATAGTCATTCGATTCACAATCTTGCAAACAATGGATCATCATCATCGTCGTCTCCATTGACCGAATCAGAGAAACAACAATACATAGAAAAGATTAGCACCCTGCAACACAAGAAAGAATCGTTGTCTATACAGTTTCACATGCACCAACAAGAACAGGAGAGGATCAAATTCGAAGCACACGGGTTAACAGACCGTTTAAAACGGGCTGCAAAGCTGCAAAAAGACATCCTTTGTTGTTTAGACGAGTTCTTGCAGAAACCACCTCAAGAATGCGAATTCACGCCTCAGTTGATGGAGAATCGAAAGAGGAGACTGTCGTCAGAAAACGTTAACGATCAAGTTTGTCCTTTTAATATCCCGATTAGCGAGACGATAACTGCCGACGCGCTTCTAGCGTTAAACACCGAACTGGTAGAACAGTTGGAGTCCTCAGTCATGTCATGGGAAGGTATATTCAAAGAAGTTGATGATGAGTTTGAGATGCAAAAGTGGTCAATGGAATTGGATCATGGGCCTGTAGGTTGTGCGGATAGCCCAACTATTGATTACCCGTTAATCAATGTCGAAACGGGCTCTAAAGAAAGTGAGATTGACATGAATTCTAAACCAGTTAACCCGGTTCCAACTGAAGAAACGGCGGTTAACGATGTTTTCTGGGAGCAGTTCTTGACCGAGAACCCAGGCGGGTCAACGGGTAATAATGTAGGCGAAATGGTGAGTGAAGATAGAAAATATGGGAAGTTTTGGTGGAATATGAGTAGTGTAAATAATCTTGCTGATCAGCTAGGGCAGCTTACTTCAGTAGAGAGAAGTTGATGATGGTGGATTGTCTAAATTTACTATTAATCTGTTATTTATTAATATTGGTGGGGTGGTTGTAAATTTGGTATGAGGGTTTATATGAATTTTGAGCGTTTTGTAGATATATTACAGGCTTTTGATAATAATATATTTATGTTCATAACTATTTATGGAGGAGTTAATTGTGATACACACGAACCTAAACACGACACATATAAAATAAAATGTAAAAAAAATAATTGTGTTCGGACTACAAAACGTTACATGTATTTCCCATTTATGTTTTAACAATGAAATATTTTTTATGCCGGAATGAACTCGCACAATGTCTACTTGTTCGTGTATTTGATGCTAAAATGAGAACACAATACTTGAATTTGCTATTTAATCGACACATATAAAATAATTGTGTTCGAGCTACAAAACGTTACATGTATTTCCCCTTTATGTATTAACAATGAATTTTTTTTTATGCCGGAATGAACTCGCACAATGTCTACTTGTTAGTGTATTTGATGCGAAAATGAGAACACAACACTTGTATTTGCTATTTAATCCATTACTTATGTAAACATGGTGATCCAATCATATGATCAATCGATGTTTGTGTTTGCTTCGAAATGTATGGACAAACTAGTTAGACGAGTGGTGTTATGTAATATTATTGACTTGTCAAAAGGTGAGTGTGGTTTGTCATCAAAAAATGGTGTGGTTCGATTTGGACCAACTTGTTTGAAGTTTGGTGGCAAAACATTCCACTTATATTGCACTTTGTCACCATGGATAAAACACACAATTTTTTATTATTTCATTCATGACCTAAAAAACTCCAAGGTATTCATAATAAGTACCACATTCTCTCCTTTTGTCAAGTAGTTCATGTCTTAATAATAGAGTGATTGATGGAAACAATATAACGCCACACGTGTAGCTTATGGTGTTTGCTTATGTCTCGGTAGTAAAAGGCGTTGCGAGAGAAGATAGCTTATGATGTTTGCTTGTAATACATGTCCCGGTAGTAAGAGGCGATGCGAGAGAAGATTGTAAATGGTCACTTTAGTAGGAATAGCTTGTGAAAGTAGTCTAGTATAAAAATCTAGTTCATGAATTCCCTTTAACATGTCTTTCTTTCAACAAATCATAAAATATATTCAAGACATCTCTCATGCTAAAATTACTTGTGAAAATTGTCAACGTGTGAACATTTTCTGCATCAACATTTAATATGAAGAGAAAAAAAAAACTAATTTCACATGAGGTAATATGAATTAACATTGAATGTACTGTGGAAGGTGGCAAGCTAGAGTTGAATATATGTAGCTAGGGCTATAAAGGATTAATAATTTTCTTACCATTCGGATAACTATGATAGGACTTCACATTCGAAATGGACCAATTTCAGTTGGAAGTTTGCATGAGAGATATTCATAGGATTTATTTTCATTTTCATTTTCATTTTCATTCATTCATTCATTTCCTACTTATACAAAAGAAAGTTAGGGATTCATTCATTCATTTCCTACTTATACAAAAGAAAGTTAGGGGAATAGTGCCACGCAGATTTTCCTACTTATACAAAAGAAAGTTAGGGGAATAGTGCCACGTTCCCTATTCGATCAACCATTTTATTGGTTTATCTTCGTTTTAAAATTACTGTAAAACCCTTGCAGGATCAATCAATGATATCAACAATATCTTGTGAAGGAGCGGAAATCAATCACAAGATGATTCAAGATTATATAATGATAATAAAGATAAATAATCTAGAACAATAGAAATCACAAACCAATGAATTCTTGCATTCAACGATAAACGTAGACTGATACAAGAACTTGCAAAAGAACTCGCAACTGGCTCCTTGTGTCGCCCCACTATCCACGCAATCAACAACCCTAAATAATGAGGTTGTGATGTGCTTATATACATAACAAATGGACCGATAATCTAAGCCCAATGCGACACAAGACCAAAGACCCAAACACTAACAAAACCGGCCCATACAAGTAAACTAAACATAAACATAATCAACCCTCAAACTATGCTAACCTACATGAATAAACCTTCAGGTTCCAACAATCTCCCCCTAGGTTTATGCATGCAGGTTTTTGACACTTTAACCTTCAGTATCATCTTGCACCCGATCCTTAATACCACCGAACCCCTTTGTATGAATATGAATAGATGCTGCAACAGCTTTAGTCCAAGCTTTGGCAATTTCTTCATATTTCTCAGTAGCTCTAATTTGATGACGAGCCAGCACTTCCAAATCTTCATGAGCAACGTTCAGTAAATCAATCTGATCCACCAAGTAAAAACACACATCATCATCACAAACAATCACTGCCTGCCCTAAGCGCTCATCATAAGACCAAAAATGTAAGGTCTTTAGAGCACCCTTTGGAATCTTTTTCACCAACGGAATTGTCTTCTCTTTATCAGTAACAGGCCAGCGTACAATCTTCAAGCGCTTGTTCGTATATGGATCTCTAATGCCTTTAGCTGGTTTAACAATGGACTCTGCAGTACGCATTGAAGGAAAACCCTTAAGAACCTCCCTCTTCAACCTCTCGAAAAACCTATAACCAACTCCTCCAGGCTTATCATCTACATAAGGTGCTCTAGACAAGTCTGTCAAGTCCACTTTAGTAAATGACTGAAACTGGCCTGGATGTTTGTACCACTCAACAGGTCCAACTTTTCTTTTAATCCACCATCTTTTACGATCATGATCATAACCCCAGCTAACTACACCAGAACGATTTCCAATCTTATCATAGAGAGTTTCACCAACATCCATTAAATGATGAGTAGCATGAGCATCATCATCGTCTGGATTTAGATTCCGATTCTTCATAACTACAAACTCTCTCTTCTTCTTGATTCTTTCAGCTTTCTCTTTGTCTGCAACAGGATCAATGATTCTTCTAAAGTAATGTTCCATAGCAGCACTTCTTTCAGCATCATCCTTTTCAAACGCCTTTTTCCTTTTTTCAACATCAGTTGGATCTGAGAACTCTTGTCCAAATTTCTTCTCCAACTTTCCACGCAAATCATACACCATGTTAAACAACAAACTAACATCTCCTTGAAGTTGCTCAATCTGTTGATCTTTCTTCACAACCATATCTTCTAATTGAATAATCTTCGCATCTTTATGAATGGAATCTTGCTCAAGGACAACCATTCTTTTCTTCATATCTCTCATGCTGATAAACTCATCTTCATCACTCGAATCATCATCAAACGGCATTCTAAATGGCTCTTCAGGTCTTTTACCACTTGAACTGCTAGGCATATCAAGATCAACTTTAGAAGAACCTGCAGCTTCAGTAGCACTAGGTAATGTTGTCTCAACACTGGCATCAACCTCAATACTAGTAACCTGAACATCATCAGTAGTAATATCCATATCAGTTCTTTGAGCATCAGCATCAAAATCAAAGATGTCTTCAGTAGCAGCGGTGGTATCGGTGACATTCTTCTCAAACTCGAAGTCATAAAGACCTTCATCATCTTCATCAGTAACTACGGGTTGATCTTCGTTATGCTCAACATACATTCCGGGCCGAGGATCCCTCCTTTTCCGCTTCAATGGCATGGAATCAGAATCCTTTGGGTCTTCACTAGGCTTTTCACTTGACACTGCAAGATCAGAAGGAGGATTTCCCATCTTGTCAGTTACAGATTTGAGTAACAAAGCCAAACTTTCAGCAGTAATCACGGGTGGAACAGTAGAAACAGCAGTATCAACTTCAGCTTCAGGAGGAAGCTCTTCATCTTCATCAGAATCACACATAATTTCAACACCTTCATCGTCAGAGTCTATTGTTAAAATCTCTGTCTCAGGCTGATCTTCAGCATCCATACGAATATCATGTTCTTCAGCAACAATAGCTCTTGCAGGTACACTATCCACTGAAACAGATTGTGCTATTTCCGGATTTTCACTAACATCTTCCGTCTCTGCAAACTGACCAAACTTCTCCAATTTAATCAAACCTTCATATTTCTTCTCAGTACCCTTCTTAGCAGTAAGAGCACCAAAACATGATGGGCCCATTGGTTTCAATTCCAACGTATTACCAGATCTCTTCAATTCTGGATATTGATCATTCAGAATCATCTGCAAGAATCTCGGATACATCAGAAACTTATCCTTCCGAAGTCCAATTGCATTTCTCTTCATAGCTTCCAAAACATATTTTGAGTAATTGAACGGCTCATTAGTAATTACACAAATCACAGCCGCAGACTGAGTAGTATTCAACTGATCAATTCCCCCTCTATTTTCTGTCATGCACACAAGAAACATATGCAGCAACAGACGCCAGTATGGATGCACAAACTTCTTTACCAAGGGTGGAAACTTTCCTTCGTAGCTCAAACGAGGCAAGATTGCTTCTACTGCTCCAGCTGGAAGTTCTATAGGATCTGTTTCCTGATCATTAAATCTTAGCACTTCTCTAATCATCTGCTCAGTCACTATAACTTTCTTTTCTTGAATTTCAGCAACGATAGCTCCCTTTCCATCAACGACTTCTACTTTAGCACTCTTCCAAAAAGCTTGAATAAGATCTTCATAAACAACCGGATTCTCACGAAGAGCATGAACAATCCGACAGTTATTTAAGCCTTTCATCAATGACGTGTACAGCTTCTTGTGTTTCTCTGGTGGAGGAGCCAAATATCCGACCTGATTGTGTGAAGATATAAATTTCAAGTCCATCTTTCTGCACATAACACAACTCAAATAAGTTTCCAACTTTCAAATATAACAGTGATAAAAATAAGCCAAAACAAACACTGTTACTGTTCACTCGAGACCATGAGTCGCAACCAAAAGGTCTCGAGTCGCAACCATGAGTCGCAACCAGTTGTCTACGAGTCGCAACCATGAGTCGCAACCAACAAACATTGAGTCGCAACCATGAGTCGCAATCTTGAGGTTGCGACTCGTAACCCCTGGTTTCGAGTCATAAGTGTTCTTGATTGCGAGTCAAACATCTTCAAAACTTCATCGGAAACATCATCGGAAACTTCAAATCTTCATCGGAATCTTCAAATCTTCATCGGAATATTCAACAATCATTCATAATTCCTGCAAAAACTTGAATAATGACGTCATTATACCTTGATGATCAATGAGTCGCAACCGGAGATTGCGAGTCGTAACCGGAGATGAATCGGAATCTTCAATAGATCACCGGAGCTTGAGAGAGAATCAGACTTGGTTGCGAGTGAGAAATGAGGTCTCGACTCGCAACCGCCCTTTTATACCACAAAACAGATCATGGGCCTTTAACTCTTGGGCTCACAGATTTAACACATTTGGGCTTGACAAATATGGGCTCTTGACTAAACAGATTTATCAACCAATTTTTAACCCAATTCAAAACTGATTTAATTTTTAATGAAAATAATCCATTAAACCTTTTGAGCATTGTTTGCAAATAAAACCTAAAAACAAAAATAAATAACAAAATATTTACAAAATAAAATAAGGAAATTTGCATAGATACTCAGGGATCAAATCACAAGGTTTCGGGCTCGACTTCACTTATCAACACGGATCTACTACTGAATGATCTAGACAATTGCCAGTATACTTGTCCTCTTAAACTCATCTCCCTAGACCTTTTCCATATAACTGTCTGTAACTCAATTTATCATGTTTTGATATCTTAACAATGAACACTCAAAACAAATACTAATCAAATCCCGAAATTATAACAGCACACTCTATCATGCAAGTAGCTTCCCTACCACATGTTTCACAAGTCCAATCCAGATCTCTGAAATCTTAACTGGGACTAGGTTGAGAAGAGAACAGAATAGATCTTAAGTAGAGATGATATAATATACAAGATCAAATGAGTTTTTCTCAATTTGACATAGGTTTATAGGGTTTCTTTTGGGCACTAGAGGGCCTCTTTCGGGTGTTTAATTGATCTATAGCGCGACAACGTACAGCTAGGTCAGCATGTATCTGGATGCAGCAGAAGCTGTCGTTGCCTAGCACCTCCAGGTCAGCATATATCTGGATGCAGCAGAGGAGATACACGACTTTTTCAGAGAAGATTTCAGAGTCAGACCAAAATTGTGTGTATCGGGACAACATACAAACATTCAAATAGAAATGAGCTAATTCCAAGTGACTTTCTTTCCTGAGGTCATGTACAATTTTTAGTTCTAAACAGAAGCAGCCAATGTTTCCAGTCTTAAGGATAGAGCCTACCAACACATCATACTAGAGTCAAACTATTTCGATACTGGTCTTACATGAGTCAGCCCTCGACCATAAAGTGAAAATTTATTTCATTTCCCAGTCTTGCCACACCTCTTTTTGTATTTTTCAATTTTTTAATGTTTTTGTATTTTTTCAATTTTTTTAATGTTTTTGTATTTTTCAGAAATTCTCCCCCTAAATTTGAGCATAAATAAAAACTACCTAAGAATAGAAAACTTTATGAACAAATTTATCTACGAAAAACAAAAACATGCTCAATCAGTAAAACGGATCATTTTCAGAAAATCCACAAGCACTCTGAATTTTGAGCTGCTGACAGGTTTGGTGAACAAATCGGCAGCATTTGCATCTGTGTCGATTTGGTCAAGAGTAATAAGACCTCTGTCAAAACAGTCTCGGATAAAATGAACTTTAATATCAATGTGCTTGGTTTTGGAGTGAAAGACAGGATTTCGAACAATTTGTATTGCAGCATCATTATCACAGTAAATAGTAGTGTTAAGATAAGTCAAACCATAATCCTGCAATTGATGTTGCATCCACACCACTTGAGAGCAAGACGCAGAAGCAGCAACATACTCGGCTTCAGCTGTAGATATCGCCACTGTTTGTTGTTTCTTGCATTGCCAAGAAATGAGCCGATCACCCAAAAATTGGCATCCCGCAGATGTAGATTTCCTGTCACTGTCAGTACCTCCAAAATTGCTGTCAGAGAAAGCAAACAAGTCAAAATTGGAATCCCTCGGATACCACAGGCCAAACCGAGGTCGGCCTTTAAGATACCGAAAGATCCTTTTAACAGCAGTAAGATGAGAAGTTTTAGGATTAGCCTGATAGCGTGCACAGTTGCAAACAGCAAACATAATGTCCGGACGGCTAGCTGTGAGATACATCAATGACCCGATCATGGACCTATATTGACGTTGATTGACAGACTCTCCTTCTTCATCTTCAGTCAATAGTGGTCTCTCTGCCATAGGTGTTTCAGCAGGCTTAGCGTCCGTGAATTTGAATTTTGCCAGCACATCATCCACATACTTCCCTTGATGAATAAGAATTCCTTGTGAACTCTGCTTGACTTGTAGACCCAAAAACAGTATCATTTCCCCAAGAGCACTCATTTCAAACTTCTTTTTCATAACTCCCTCGAATTCCTTGCAAAGATCCTCACTTGTAGATCCGAAAATGATATCATCAACGTAGATTTGAACCAAGATTTGATCACGTCCTACTTTCTTGATGAACAAAGTCTGGTCTATGGTGCCACGTGTATACCCATGAGCCAACAGATGCTCTGTTAGTGTGGCATACCAAGCTCGAGGAGCCTGGTGTAACCCGTACAGTGCCTTGTCTAGCTTGTAAGCATAGTCAGGATAATCTGGATGCACAAACCCTGGTGGTTGCTCGACAAAAATTTCCTCCTTCACCTTTCCATAGAGAAACGCGGTTTTGACATCCATCTGATAAACAGTGAATCCCATGTATGACGCGTAAGCCAAAAAGATTCGGATGGCTTCAAGTCGTGCAACCGGAGCATATACTTCATCATAATCCAGTCCTTCAATTTGTCCAAATCCCTGAACCACCAGCCTTGCTTTGTTTCGAACGATGACTCCTGCAGAATCCTGCTTGTTTCGAAATACCCACCTAGTTCCAAGCTTACGTTTTCCTGTTGGCAACTTGACGAGCTTCCATACTCCAAGTCTTTCAAACTGGTTCAGCTCTTCGTGCATAGCATCTACCCAGCCAGGTTCCTGCAAAGCTATATCAATAGTTTTAGGTTCGATTTGAGAAAGATAACAAGAATATAAGCAAGTGTTAATGGTTCCTGTTTGACTCCTGGTCAAAATTCCTGCATTTACAGGACCAATCACATTCTCGATTGGGTGATTGCGTTGAACGCTCGTAGGTATGGCCAAATCAGGTACAGTCTCCTCTTCAGTGGTGGTGTTGCTGGACTCCCCCTCATTAGGTGCTGTAGTAGTATGAACTACAGGAGAAGTGACAACACAATCCTCAGGAATTGGTTCAGGAAATAAAGCAGAGTCACTAGTTGATGCACCCTCAGGAGATCGATTGACCGTCGGATTTGGTGTAGGATGTTGCGTAAACACCATTCCCGGTGGATCAATGGTATGATGCCTCACTCTATCTTGCATCTGTGCTTCGTCTTCCGTATCTTCAAACGACAATGGTTGTTTGGGAATAGACACACCTGCAACTGAAACATCACTTGACAAAATGTTAAATGATTTAAACAGAGCAGAATAATCGTATAACCAATCTGGACCAACTCTAGCGTCCGTAGCATTCTCTTCAAGCCATTCAATGTTGCACGACTCGACGACCTTTTTAGTTACTTTGTTGTATACCCTATAAGCAGAGCCTTTCGCATATCCAACAAAGTAACATTCGTCACCTTTGACTTCAAACTTTCCATTTGAGTCCATTAGTAATAATACACATGGACAACCAAAGATACGAAAGTGTGAAACCGAAGGTTTAAGTCCTTCCAGAATCTCATAAGGGGTTTTCATGTGACGTTTGTTTACTAAAGCATGATTCTGGATATAACAAGCCGTGCTAACTGCTTCGGCCCAAAAGAAGCTAGGAAGTTTTGAATCAGCCAGCATAGTGCGTGCAGCTTCAATGAGAGTACGATTCCTTCTTTCAGCCACTCCATTTTGTTGTGGAGTTCGAGGCGCACTGAATTGACGATCGATTCCCTTATCAATGCAGAAAGTATCCAAAGTAACGTTCTTGAATTCTGTCCCATTGTCTGATCGAATAGCCTTCACCTTAGTACTCGCTTGATTTTCAGCCAAAGTAATGAATTGTTTTACCAAGACAGCAGTTTCATTTTTGTGGCTGAGAAAATACACCCAAGTGTAGCGAGAGTAATCATCGACGATTACCAGACAGTAAGCTTTCTTCCCAATGCTCAGCACATTCACTGGACCAAAAAGATCCATGTGAAGTAATTCGAGTACAGCTTTTGTTGAAGGTGCTGGTTTAGTCTTATGAGGTTTTCGATGAGCTTTTCCTTTAGCACAAGCAACACATTTCTCCACCAACATGAAGTCCTTGATTGGAAGATCACGTACCAGTTGACCTTTAGCTAGACGGTTCAGATTTTTCATATTCACATGCCCAAGTCAACGATGCCACAACAGACCATCATGCTCCGAAATTTTTGAAAATAGACAAGTGATCTCTTCACACGGTTTCTTGTTCATATCAATGACGTAAGCATTACCTTTCCTTTCAGCCGTCATCAAGAACCAATCTTCTGGAATAATAATCCCTGGCTTAAGAACATGACATCCCTTCTTCGTGAAATGAACTGAATTCCCTCGATCACAAATCTGCGAAATACTTAACAGATTGTGTTTCAGTTCTGGAACATAATTAACATTTTCAAAACTTAAGACACCGTTTCGAACAGTTCCTTTTAACGTGATTCTGCCTGACTCTCCTCCCGCAAATGAGACATATCCACCATTAAACTCTTTGATATTTTCCAGTTGGGATAAGTCTCCTGTCATGTGCCTGGAACAGCCACTATCCATGTACCAGAGGCGCACGGTAGTCCTCCACAGCTGTTCCTGCACGATTAGCGGGATTAGTTAGATTTAGGAACCCAGCCCATAGTGGATCTGGGTTTTCCTTGTGCATCAATATACGTCACTCTCTGCCACACTAAATTATCTTTATTCAGAAATTTTGAAACATCCCTTTTTGCGACATTTTGATGACATGATTTCATTGAATTGGATTGCATGCCATTAGCTTTAGGTTTCCAAAACTGTCTTGACCAGTTAGAACTGAAACTTTCATAAGCGTTACCAAAAGAATTACTTCGATTTCGCTGAAAATTTGTTTGTCTATTCTGATATTGATTATAGCGTTTGGCTGCATTCCAATCCTGATCAGAAGGTCTAGTCCTGTGATAGGTGTTCTTCATTGTCGTAGTCTTTGCAGACATCATGGACTTCGAACAGTGATATCGATTAGACGTGACCTTCTGATTTCGCTCTGATGTTTTCTTGTTCGGTGTCCTTGGGAGTTTGCCACAATTTCTGGCAATGTGACCAGCAATGCCACAGTTAAAACATGTTTGACGTTTCACATTTTGAATATTCTTGACGTTTTGACTCTGTTTGCTTGATTTCGTGTGATTTGACGTTTTAGTTTTCTGAACATGTTTGACTTGTGGTTTTTCTTTAGACAACTTTTCTTCAACTGATTTCTCTCTTAGATCAGCATCCTTTTCATTGTTACTTAATCTTGATTCCGAATTTGAACATGTACAAGTTTCATCCAAATGCATTTTATCAAGGCATTTCTCATCTGAAACCGATTCAGGTTCACTTCCCGAACAAGAAGAAGTCTCAACAATATGCTCTTCCTCAATGCATTTGTCATGTGAAACTGATTCAGGTTCCTTTTCTGAGCCTAAAGAAGTTTCATCAATATGCATTTTCTCAGAGCATTTATCATGTGACACAGATTCTGGTTCATTGTTTAACACAGTTTCCAATGGGGTCCCACTAGATTCAACATTAGGGACACCCACTGAGACAGATTCGGAAGAAGAATCAGGATACTCTTGATTTTCTTGAGAAGTCGTTTCAGTGGTTTCACTGAATGCATCCTGAGGGACCTCACCTGTAACATTTTCACAAACATTTTCACAAGCTGAAACATTAGAGATGTTAGGATCACAAACATTAGTTGAAAAACAACCATCACCACACTTATTGTTCAAATCATCCACACAAACATTATCAGTTTTGCCCAAAACATCAGGCTCACAAGACGAAACATAAGCTGAAAACGAAGCAAACAAAGAACTAGTAAAAGCAATGTCCGACTCAGTTGGTTCAGAATAATATTCAAAATATGGTTCAGAAACATTTGAACTAATAACCGGTTCACTCCCATGAACATCATCACACTTTACTTCAGAGCTATCATCTGCACACGAAGATGAAACATTAGGATCAATTGTGCCTTTGTGAACAAAATTCAATGGAGCAGACTTCCTTTTCTCAATTTGTCTGTCATTTAACGATGACTTATTATTTTTGGGACCATAAGTCATTTTACTTTCATTTTCCATCTCCTCCTCAGTCATAGGTAAATAAGTATAATTGTCATTATAAGGAGGAGGAGCCTTATTAAAACCCAAACCACACCCTTTCTTTTCCTTGTATGCAAGTTGTTGATCACAAAGATTTTTAACCAATTTACTGGAAGAATCAAACTTCTTGATATTTAATTCATTAATTTGATATCTGTTTTGAATATCTTCCAGTTCCTTAGTTAAAATGCATACCTTTTCTTGAGCTTCTAGGAAATGGGCTGTTTTTACACTCACATCATCCTTTAGTTTGATGATGTCTTTTCGCTGAGCTTCAATCTTTTCTTTATAAAGCTTCTCATTTTTAGACAAAGTAAAATTTTTATTTTTTATGTCATTATAATCTTGAATGAGCTCAGCGTTGTGTATTCTGTAAGCCTCAACCCTTTCCCTACACTCAGGAGTACAGAAAACAGAAATTACCTCTTCTTTGGTGAGACCTTTAACAGGAGCTGAAAGAATTTGAGTCATGAAAGCAAAATCATCAGCTACAGTCTCTTCCTCTGGCTTTGGGCTATGTTCACTTGTAGTCATGAAAGCAATGTTGGATGTAGCATTTTGATTCTCGGGAGCTGATATGTTCAGACGCTCAATTTCTGAAGTCCAATCAAAGTTGACGTTGGGCTGAACCACCAGTGCTTGAGCTAATCCTTGCGGCACAGGACTTCCAGAAGCAGCAGCATCTGCTATACTTGTAGTGGTCACAAGAGCTCTTTCTCGATTAGGAGTTGCAGGTTGGGCAGGAGTTGCAGGAGTTTGGTCTCTGTTTATACGTGGCTGTGGGCAATTTCGAGCATAGTGTCCTTCCTCATGACAGTTGAAGCAACGAAGATTAAAAGGCACTTTAGCAGCTCCATCCCATGCATTTCCCCACTTGTTTTTACCTGTTCTTTTCACAAACTTTTGGGCTCTGAAAGCTGCCATCGCCATCTGCCAGGTGATGTCCATTTCTTCAACATCATCTGGATGAATCTGTTTCAGATCATCAGAACACCACTTTGGTGGGTCAAGTTTTCCTGCAATAAAAGCATTCAAACAGTTGATCACTGAAGCTGCAATATCCAAGTTTTCCTTTGATTGTTTAGCAAAGAAGGCTATCATTTCGTTGTTAGCAGCGGAAGCAGAAGCAGCAGTTGGAATTGAAGCAGAAGGAGCTGGAGAGACGACTTGATTAGAGGATCCAGATGAGTGCACCTTAGCTGAAGTTGGAGTAGCGGATGAAGTATTTCGAAACATCTGAAAACCACCTTGAGACAATAATGCTGTGTTGCTGTTGTTAGAGGAAGCGGGAGCAATGGAGTAACCAGCAGCTAGCATACTGTTCTTGTAATTTGTTTCTCTTTGCTTATCATCCAGTTCGCATGCCTTAATGTGAGAGATCATCTCTGACAGAGTGCATCGAGCGAGATCTTTAGTCTTCTTGATCATAGCAACATGATGATCCCAACTCTTTGGTAGTGCATTAAGAAGTTGGCGATTTGTAGATGCATTTGTTGTATGAATTTCTTCCATTTGCATTTGGGTAATCAGCTTCACAAACCTCTGAACCTGATTGTCTACCGTTTCACCATAAATATGGTTGAAGTTGTTGAAATTTTGTTGTAGCAGATTTCTTCGGCTCTCTTTCATATCTTCGTTTCCTTCATATACTTCGATCAGAGAATCCCATAATTCTTTGGCAGATTTGCAGGTGCGAAAGCCAACAGCAATATCAGGACCCAAACCCATGGTTAAGTAGGAAAGAGCTCGATCATCTTCTTCAACTATGAGCACATCATCTTCAGTGTACTGATCCCTAGGTTTCTTTACTTTAAGACCTGGTTCAGTTGAGCTTTCCATCATAATTTCCCTAGGACCTCGCATAATGCTACGCCACAGCTTATAATCCTTAACCTTCAGATGATTTTCAAAACGCCACTTCCACTCAGGAAAATCATTAGCATCAGTTAACCTAGGAATGCGTGTTGTGGTACCAAGCTTTGAATCCAATTCTTGTTGTTCTTTAAGAGCGGACAGTTCACTGTTGTTAGATGACATGATTAATTAATCAGTTAATTAATTAATTAAGTTTGTTTTAAGTCCAAAGGTCAACAGTCCAAAAGTCCGTAGATCAGTGTCGTTGCGAGTCGTAAACTGCTGTGGTTGCGAGTCGTAACTGCTGTGGTTGCGAGTCGTAACTGCTGTGGTTGCGAGTCGTAACTGCTGTGGTTGCGAGTCGTAACAAAAACAGGATGAGCCGAAACCAAAGTTGCGAGTCGTAACAGCTTCGGTTGCGAGTGGAGACTGACTTCTGGTTGCGAGTCGTAACTGAAACAGGATGAACCGTAACCGTGATGGTTGCGAGTCGTAACTGGAACGTGATGAGCCGCAACTAGATGATTGCGAGTCGAAACCTGCAAAACAGATAAGAGATAAGAACTGTTGACTCGTAATCCCGGATTTCCAGCACTTCCAAAATTCAAAGATATCGTAATCTTTGAATTTCTTGACCACCAACTTTCCGTAAAATCAGCAAACACCTTTTCCAGAAATCAACAAACCAAATTTAGTATTATTTCGATGAATCTGTCAAGAACAGATTAAATATATCGCTGCAAAACAATCACCACAAACCGATTAGTAATAACAGCTTAATCTTGAATCTGATTGATATCAAAACCGAACCAAGAATGGTTTCTTGGCTCTGATACCAATTGTAAAACCCTTGCAGGATCAATCAATGATATCAACAATATCTTGTGAAGGAGCGGAAATCAATCACAAGATGATTCAAGATTATATAATGATAATAAAGATAAATAATCTAGAACAATAGAAATCACAAACCAATGAATTCTTGCATTCAACGATAAACGTAGACTGATACAAGAACTTGCAAAAGAACTCGCAACTGGCTCCTTGTGTCGCCCCACTATCCACGCAATCAACAACCCTAAATAATGAGGTTGTGATGTGCTTATATACATAACAAATGGACCGATAATCTAAGCCCAATGCGACACAAGACCAAAGACCCAAACACTAACAAAACCGGCCCATACAAGTAAACTAAACATAAACATAATCAACCCTCAAACTATGCTAACCTACATGAATAAACCTTCAGGTTCCAACAATTACGGTTTGGTCCTTCCTACTTATACAAAAGAAAGTTAGGGGAATAGTGCCACGCATCTGCGTGGCACTTCCCTATTCGATCAACAATTTTATTGTTTTATCTTCGTTCTAAAATTACGGTTTTGTCCTTAATTTAAAATAAAATTACGTTTTTACCCCCACTTCAAAATAAAATTATGTTTTTGTCCATCGCTCAAAATTACGATTTTGCCATGCGTTCAAAATTATGATTTTATCCCCAGATTACATTTACAATTTTCGCCCCAGTTCAAAATAAATTTTTGCTTTTGCCCCAAACTAAAAATGACGATTTTGCATTTTCGCCCCGTTTCAAAAATTATGATTTCGCCTTCAGTTTAAAGTTATGTTTTTGCCCGGTTCAAAATTTTGATTTTGCCCCAGTTCAAATTCAAAATATAGTTTTTTCCCAGCTTAAAATTACGATTTTGTCCTTAGTGCAAAGTTATATTACGATTTTGTCTCTGTTTCAAATTTATAGTATTGCTATCACTTTAACTTTTGGCAAATTATGATTTTACCAAAGTCAACAAATACAACTTTGCCCTCAGTTCAAATTAGAGTATTGCTTTCGTTTTAGTTTTTTTTAGTAAAACTATAAAAGTGTTTTTTTTAATTAGTTGAATGGATTTAATTTTTTTCCATGTCAAGGAGCTGCCTAACACTCGCTCATTAATCCTGACAAACTACAGTTTTGCCCTGAGCTCAGAACTACGGTCTTATCATCGTTTTAGTTTTTTTTCCTAACAAAACTATAATAGTGTTTTTTTAATTGATTGAGAATTATTCGGCCATCGCCCCGCAACGCGGGCGGGGCATCAACTAGTTTTCATACAAAAGGCTTGCAGAAAATAGTGCATGTTCAATATATACAAAAGGCATGTAAGGGAATAGTGTCACGTAGCTCCTTAACACTTCCCCATTAGTCTAATAGAATTACGATTTTACCCAGTGGTGGACCCAGGAATTTTTCCATGAGGGTATGGAACATTTTTAAAAATTTTAGGCCCCTAGGTATATAAGTAAAAAAATCGGTTCGTATTGGGTCGGGTCATGTCGGGTCGGGTCATGTAAAACAAAAGAAATCGCGCCATAACGTCCCTACTCATGGTTCCTATCACAAACAAATTGATCCATAAGTTCATCGCTCCATAACATAATGTTTCAATTTTAATTTTCAACCCTAGAAATCGTGTGTAATTACCCTAAAAATCATCTAAACAACATAATCACCCTAAAAATCATCTAAACAACCATAAAACACGTCAAAACACATGAAATTTCAAACCTATTTAAGAATTTTGTTACCCTTTGGTGTCAGACGGCGGTGGTTCGCGGCTGCTGGTGACGTGCTGTTGTGGTTGCTGTTGTGTTCGATGATCGCTGGCAGGAGACGACCCAAGAGAGGGAGGGCGGGAGGAATTCTAAGGGACTATTGGGCTTATTTTAATTATTATAGTTTGAACTTATGTTGAGTTTGGTTAATGGAATCTGTCACACCCTCAAATCCACATGCGGAGTACGACCGCGAGGCATGTGACTGACCAGGATCCAGCCACCAATTATACTGAGCATTTAAATAATAATAAGGATGTTCATCAACCACAAGGGTTAGTAAATACCATAGTTAATGTTCAAAAGTTTTGAGTTCAAATAACAGTTTAAGTAAGTAGCGGAAGCATAGACAAAACAGTTTAAAACAAAGTTCATAGTTCATGTTTATTAGAGAACCCAACACATTGGTTAAGACGACCACTACATATCCCCAAGCTGCAAGCTCCTGAGTCACTGGGTACCTGCAAAGCATGTAGTAGGGTATCAACATAATGTTGGCGAGTTCACGAGTTTGCCTAGTTTTAATTCCAAAAACTTGTTTCAACAGTTAATTTACTCATTTATACCATGCCATGGGGAGCTACCCCAAGAGTAAGCTACTTAACTGTTTACAATACCAAATACTATGCGACCGTACATTTCCGTAGAGTGCCCCGTTTGTCGATGTTCTATCATCATTGACGGTTTGCCAGAGTCTATTAGCTCACGGCCGATCCCATACGCGGGCACGGTGTGAGGCTGGTGAGACCTAAATAGCGCTATCAACTAATAACCCGTTCGCCAGGCCCCGGCGACTAATCGGTATTAAGTAGTAGGGACTTGAGTGATAGAATTTCGTTTAGTATTGCTCGTTGCATCCAATATAAATAGTAATTAACTAAAGGTCCCGCATATGGGGAGAAAAGTAGGTTTGTATCCCTCACAGGGGATAGCGTTGTTTTAAGTTCCGTTTCCCAACCACTGGGAACGCATGCTTTTAAAAGTTGTGAACTCACCTTGGGTTGCTCGTCAGATTAGTTTACTTGGTCAAGCACGCTGGTCACCACGTCCTAACATGGTTACCAGTATGGGTCATGTTTGGGTACAGGGAAGTCACGTATATTCTACACATAACTAACACATAGTATGCATAACATACAATTGTCCTTTAAGTTATTGGGCCTGTTCTAATCCTTAAACAGTTAATCAGCAGTTATCACATCGTCCAGTTAAACATGCAGCCCAAACATGACAAAACACGTTGTGGCCCAATAACTAAGGTAGGCAGCCCAGTCGAGACCAGGTGGTCTCGACTCGAGAGCACGAGGTCTCGAGTCGCAACCAGCGGGTCTCGAATAGTGAATGTCCAACTCAAAATCATGCGGGTCTCGAGTCCCATCTCGAGTGCAGATCAGGGGGTCTCGACTCGAGATCGTACCAGTCTCGAGTCCCGGAAGTGTGGCTGCTAGTCTCGAGTTGTTGATGTCTGCTGCCTGGTCTCGAGTCGAAACCGGGGGTCTCGACTTGTTTGTCTGGTGAGGAGATCCTTCTAGAACCTCTGATGTACTATCCAATTACATTTCACAGACATGATTTCTTGTACTATCCAATAGAATTGCATAAACATGTTTCCTTGTCTAATTCTTAACCAAACGGATCAAACACAACAATTTCAAATATTCATATCATATTGATGTGCGTAAGTGTGTATAGTTTTTAATATATATTTTTAAGCCCTTTTACACTTTTTAGCCAAGTTTTAAATTTATAAAACACGATATTTACTAACACTAAACACACATATGGGTAAGTGCACCCATCGTGAGCGTAGTATAGTATTGGTAAGATACCGAGGTCGTCCAAGGACACAAGAGCTTTTAATACCGGTTTATCCTTGTTGGATCTGAGTTTGGTTTTGATTGTATTTTTCGTTTGAATTAGAATGAAGATGGATGAGTTGTGCAGCGGAATTAATATGAAAACAAACTTTGCATACAATCAAACGAGAGTATTGCTTTGATCAAACACTTTTCACAAAGAACCGAAAGATTGAATTTATTTCAATTACGATTACAATGCAATGTTGAATGCAAACTCCCCCTCAGCCAGAGCTCAGTGTTTGTTCGTGCAAAGAAGACGATTGTGCAAAGAGCTAATAGAACAGTACAGAGCACTGTTCTATTTATAGGCACTAGCAAACCACTGAGCATCTAAGCTGACGTCACCATGAAAGTGACATCTAACCTCCTAATAAACTCTAACCTCTGATCAATATAAACACTGCTATGCTAACTACTGCTATTACATTTCTTTACATAAAAGACATCTAAATAACTGCTGCTACCTTCCACTGCTGTGAACCCAGTAGTACTTGTCCGGATCAGCAGTGCTTGACTCAAGGCAGTAGATTGAACAGCAGAGCTTTAGTCTTTCATCAGGCCTTTACTTGATCAGCAGTTTGGAGGTCAGCAGTTTGTATGATCAGTAGATAGGAGGTCAGCAGATGTTGAAATCACTTTCAAGGGGAGAGACTTGTATGTAACATCTGCTTATTCTGGATCCACTGCTCTGATCCAGTTTTGGCTTTAATTATCTGTTCCTCTGTTAGGGTTCAATCCCAACAATCTCCCCTGGAACAGATAATGCCAAAACTCTTCATTATTGTGGAATTTTTATTGCCTCATCAACAGTTCCCTTATTTGCCCTTTAAGTTGTAGTTCAAAGGTTAAGGCATCTGTGTCATCATCATCCCTGCTAAGTGGAAGATCAAGGAGATCCTGCAAATCTTCAAGACTTAGGCCAAGTGCTTGTTCCCTTGATATTTTCTTCACTTCTCCATCAGACCTGAACATAGTCAGTACATGGGTCTGTTTGTCAGTTTCCCACTTTAGTACTTTTGAGCCTGGTGGGTTTCTTGGGAGATTTTTATTTGATGAGGTGTTTGGTGAAGCTGGCCTATTCATGACTGACTGAGCAGTACTTGCAGTTTGATCCAAACCGAGAGTTTCTATGATCATTTTCTTTATGCCTTCTTTTACAAGGGCATCTCCTTTTATCATCTCTTGGATGGTTTCACCACCCAACTGTTTGTGTGGCCTTCTTTTATAGATGGTTGTACCAGCTGGAGCAGTGGCTCTCCTGATTTGCAGCTTTGATGGTCTTTTTGAAACCTCTGCTTTGGAGTAGTCAGGACTTTTTGGAACCGTTGGATCTTTCTTTCTAAGTTCCTCCAACTTTTTGTAGGTAGCCCTGACCCTATCTTCTCCCCACTTTGTCACAGAATTCTTTGACCCATAATCAGCTGCTATCAGCTCCTCTTTCATTCTCTTCAACTCTAAGACCTTATCAGCTTCAAACTGTTTGAATTTTTCAGGAGGAGTCTGCTTGACCTTATTTTTGATCATTTCTTGAATCCTGGCTGCCTCTTTTTCAAGCTCAGGAATGGTCCAGTTTTTGTACATGTGTTTCTCCCCCTTGTATTTCTTGTAGGTCATGATGTTCTCAATGTAGTCTTTTCTCAAGGACTCATCTGCCCTTTCTGAGATTTTCTGACATACATTTTTGGCAAATTGCTCCATAGCTCTGACCTGTGTGAGTAGAAACTGATAGTTTTGCTGAAATTCTCTATCAGATTTCCCTTGTTTATTTTTGATTGAGATATCCTCTGCTTGCTTGGCCTTGAGTTTCAAATATTCTTCAATATTGTTAGGCCTGGGATATCCTTCAACTGATGGAAAATTCCTTTTAGCTGGGTCATCCTCATAGTAGAAGGATTTGATTTCTTCCCTAACTGCAATGAGTTCCAGAGGAAATGAGACACCAGCAGGAGGTAATGGCTTCAGAATTTGAGCTGAAGAGAAAGGCATGGATTTTGGAATTGTGACAAGTGACAGAGATTTTGAAGATGTTGGTGGTGGAGATGTGTCATCATCTTTTAGGATTAGCCTTCTCCTTTTTGTTTGAGGAGGGACTGATGATGCTTTGGGTGGAACAGTGGTGATAGTTTAAGTGGCAGTAGCTGTTGAAACAACTGGTGCTTCAACCACTGTTGTCATTACAACAGATGTTGTAACATCTGTTGTCTTCTGCTTTTTGGCAGGAGATGATGGTGGTGAGGTTGTTTTTGGTGGTGATGGTGGTGGTGGTAAAGCAGTGGTTGTGGTGTGTGTTGAAGTGGTGTGTGTTGAACTGATAACAGATGTTGAAACCTCTGAAGTACCAGTAGTAGTTGATACAGCAGGAGTTACAACAGCTGTTTGGGTGGAGGTTTGATGCTGATGGCTTTTGGATGGTGGTTTTGGAACATGCTTTGGAATTCTGGATGGGATGGACTTGGGTTTTCTTTTTGGCACAGGATTTTGAACATCCTTTAGCCCAGAACAACCCTGCGCATACAGCTCCATGTAAGCTCTTTTCTCCTCATTCCACCTTGAAATATCCTTTGCCGCTCTATCCCTTTTTACACTTGCTACTCCTTCATCAAGTGCTTCTTGGGTAGCATCAACCTTTTTGCTACCATCTGGCAAAGGAATTTTTCTGACCATAGCATCCCTTTTTGGTTCAATGTAAAGACCATCATCTATCCCCTTCCTTATCCACTCCTGAATTTTCTCCCCCTTTTTGGCATTATCTGGGGGAAGTTGATCAATAAAGAGAATAGTAGGAGGAGCAGTGCCAGTGGTTTCCAATAAATGGGCCTTGATTGCCTTAATGTCTGCTTGAGTGTTCTTGAACCTAGACTCCATGATGTTTCTCAGCTTTTGGACATGTATTTCATGTTGCTGATCTGCCATTTCTTTTTGTTGTTGGAGAAAAGGTTGGAAAAGGTTCCAGAGCTCATTTGTAGCAGGTGCTTGTGGTTGAGCAGGTGCTTGAGGTGGAACAACAGTGGATTGCATCTTTTGTACTGTCAACAACTGTTGCAGCATTTCTTTGATATCTGCAACTGAAGTATCCAGTTTATCAACACGTTCCGTCAATTCCAAATATTTTAAACCATCACCCAATTTAATGGGATCATCTGATTTCCCACTAGCAGTGGTTTTATCAGTGGTTGAAGTAGGGAGTGTACTCCAAACATTAACCACTGATGCCCCTTTTTCTTGGTACTGGGGTCTTCTCCCTTCAACACTTGACAATCTTTTGATGTTTCCAGTGGTAAAAAAGAATCCACTGGTAGATGTCAGAGGTGCTATGGAAGGAATTGCCTCCAAGGAAGTCTTATTAATGTAACCACTGTCCAAATGTAAACCAGTGGGTCCAACATTTGTAGTGGCTGCTTCACTTGGATTACCACCAAGAGTTACTTGTAACTCAAGGGGTGTAACCTCCTCAGGTTGTGTTGGTGGGTTAGCAAAGATTGATACATCAGACCCAGTCATTTGTTGAGGCATGTTCTCATTGATAGGTGATTGAGAAGGACTGGTTAGTGCCTGGTTCAAATCAATTGCATCCAACAGAAGTTTAGTTGGTGGGGGAATTGTGGATGTGATGTTTGGTGTAGAAAGAGAATTTGCCCCGGGCATTGGGCTGTGGATGATGGAAACGAGTGATTCCAGAGCATCATAATGTGGAGTCCCTATGTGTATAACCTGTTCTTTTTTAGAAGAAGCAGGAGGAGTTTCGGTTATGGGTTGAGATATTTGTACCAACTGCTGTGAGGAAGAAGCAGCAGTGGTTTCTTGTGACTTTTGTTTTGTCACAGGCAGTTGCTCTGGTATCTCATCCTCCAGAGTTGCTTTTTTGGTAGGTTTGGGGGGTTTTTGATTTTTCTTTTTCTGTAGTTTTTTGGTGATTTTAGGTGTGGGTTTCAAAGCAGTTGTGTTGCTACTTTGATCACCTTGAGCAGTGGGCTCAGCAGCAGATACCTGAGGAGCAGTGGTAGCTGCTAAATTCTGCTCAGGCACCTCTGCTTGTGTTTTGCAAGGTGTGGACATTCTTGTAAAAGTTTCAGCAGTTAAGCTGTGCATTTGTAAAGAGTCACCTTGATTTATTACAGCAATATCATCCTTACTGAATTTCTTTTCAAAATAATAGCTTAAAAACCTGGGAAACAGTAAGAATGATTTTGTTTCAACATTTTTAACCAAATCATTAAAGATTTCCTGAGAATAATTAAGATTTTCTTCTTGAAGAATAGCATATCCCAGATTTTGAATCTTTAATGGTATTTCATTAAAAGCAGTGGTTTTGTTTGAAACACATATTAAGAGGGTGTGAAATAAAAATCTTGTTGCAGAAGGGAAGTAACCCTTTTGTAAGGTGTTCTTTTTTACTTCTGCATTATACCCTCTTTCCAGAAAATCATTTTTTAACTCGTTTTTGGGAAAAAGAAAGTTTACCTTCCTGATCATCGAGTTAAAAGACCTCTGAAAGTGATTGTGGTGTAATCTTGACGGCTTTACCCTTTAGAGAAGAGTTGATGGCTATTACAGTGTCTCCTTGTTTTTCAAGGGTTGCATTCTTCCAAAACTCTCTTTGGGTTGTCAAGTAAGTTGGTGCATCCGCTGTTAACAAAGTTTTGTACTTTGATGCGGAAATGGTAGCAAGGATGGAATCGAAAGCTTCTGTAGTGCCGGGTTTTGTGAGGAGACCGAGAAGATTGTGAGATGGTTTGTGTGGAATTTCGGTGGATTTGGCCTTTTGAGAGACCTTTTTTACGATGATTTGGAAGTGGGTTTTGTAGATGGCTTCGATTTTGTCATTTTGAAGATGATGATCGAAGGAGATGTTGAAGTAATTTGATGAAGAAACTGCTTTGAGAAGAGAATTTTTGAGAATTCAATTCGATAGTAAAACCCTGTTTTGGTGTGAAGTGGGGGTTTTATAGATGAAAAGTGAAGGCTGACGTGGCAGCGGTTACAAAAGTACTGACCACTATGTACTGCCCACATGCCAACCTCTGATGAAATGAAGGACAGTACTTTTATGAAAGTTACTGATGAAAGCAGTGGTTACAACGGTAAAATGGAAGCAGTGGATGATTTTCACTATCAGTGGATAGCATATCAGTGGATAAGACACTGCTTTTGAACAACAGAGTTTATCAAGGAAATGAGAAGACAGAGGATGGCTTTCAGCAGTGGACAGACATTTTGAAGTAGAGCAGACTTTTGAACAAGCAGTGGATATGGCACACTTTTAGGATTTTAATGAAAGCTTCATTTTTAGCTATTTTTAAGGATGGATTTTTGATTTTCTGAAAACATTTTAATGCTTTTATTCATAGAAAAACAAGATTTTTCTTGTTATTCCATGTTTAGCATGCCAATCCTAGAGACCAAGCTTTCAAAAGTGGCTGTATCTAATGCTTTGGTGAGCACATCTGCCAGCTGGTCTTTAGTTGGAACATGATGCAGAGAAATCAAACCTTTTTCATAGCAATCCCTCACAAAGTGATGTCTGATGTCGATGTGTTTGGTGGTTGAATGGGAAACTGGATTTTTGATGATATTTTCTGCTGCCTGGCTAACCAACATGAGTGGTGTCTTTAAGGCAGTGATACCAAAATCCAGCAACTGATTTTGAAGCCACATGAGTTGGGCGGTACAGCTTGCAGCAGCAATGTATTCAGCTTCAGCAGTGGATGTTGAAACAGCTGCTTGCTTTTTTGCTTTGCCATGAAACTAAGCAATCACCTAGAAACTGGCACCCTCCTGATGTGGACTTCCTTGTGGTGTTACATCCAGCAAAGTAACTGTCTGAAAATCCTGAAAGCTTGATATTCCCATTAGCTGGATACCAGATACCAAGTGTGGGAGCACTTTTTATGTATCCGAATATCCTTTTTACAGCAATAAGATTGGATTTTCTAGGGGCTGATTGACTTCTTGCACAAACACATGTTGCAAACATGATGTTTGGCCTAGATGCAGTTAGGTACAACAAAGACCCAATCATGCTTCTATATAGAGTTTGGTCAATCAACTCATCCTTTTCATCAGACATGACAAGCTTATTAGTTGCCATGGGTGTGCTGCATGGTTTGCAATCATTCATATCAAATTTGTTTAAAAGTTCTTTAGCATATTTGCTTTGATGAATGAAAGTTCCATTTTGCATTTGCTGAACTTGGAGACCAAGAAAGCATTGCAGCTCACCCATTGCACTCATTTCAAACTCAGATGTCATGAGTTCTCTAAACTCTTCACACATTTTGTTACATGTGCTTCCAAAAATACTGTCATCCACATAAATTTGGACAATCATTAAATCCTTTCCTCTCCATTTTAGAAACAGTGTTTTATCAATGGTACCTCTTTTGAAACCATTTGAGAGTAGAAAGGTGGAAAGAGTTTCATACCAGGACCTTGGTGCTTGTTTCAGGCCATTCAAGGCTTTGTTTAACCTGTAGACATGATCTAGATAAAATGGATCCTCAAAGCCTGGAGGTTGATAGACATACACCTCTTCTTGAATTGTACCATAGAGGAAAGCACTTTTGATATCCATTTGAAACACCTTCATGTTGTGGTTGACAGCAAAGGCCAGGAACAGTCTTATAGCTTCCAATCTTGCTACAGGGGCGAATGTTTCATCATAATCAATCCCCTCTTCCTGTCTGTAACCTTGAACCACAAGCCTGGCTTTATTCTTGACAACAATACCCCTTTCATCAGTTTTGTTTTTGAAGACCCACTTTGTGCCAATGGGGCTAACCTCTTCTGGTAGTGGTACAAGCTCCCATACTTTTTGTCTTTTGAACTGTTGGAGCTCCTCTTGCATAGCTTCTACCTAGCTGTTGTCTTTCAGTGCCTCTTGGTACTTGACTGGCTGATGGAGTGATAGAAAACCAACAAAAAGACAAATGTTTTGGGTTTGGCTTCTTGTGAGCACCCCTTCATTGATGTTGCCAATGATTTGATCAGGTGGATGAGATCTCAAGTAGATTAAATCTCCTTGGTATGGAATGATGGCATTTGTTGGTGAAGGCTGCAAATGTGTATCATCTGAGCTAACCACTGCAGGTGACTTTGATGATCCAGCAGTGGCTTCAAAAGGTGGTGGAATAGGAGGTAATGGTGAGGACACATGCTGACTTTTATCCACTGTTTGAGGACTTTTGTCAGCAGTGTTTGATGATGTGGAAGCAGTGGTTAAGGGGCTACTTTGGTCAACAACTGTTGAGGTAGCAGTGGTTGAGCTTTGACAGCTGTTTTGAACATCTGCTGCTCTTCCCATTTTGGCAGACCTTTGAGGGATGATGATTTCATACCTATAGTCTGGTGTTGAATCCTCTGATGGACCTGCACTGTTAGTCTTGACAGCAGTATTTTCAAAAGTGAATTTATCAAGATCAAACAGATCTGCAGGATTTGCTGGGATTTTCATTGATGAAAGTTCATTGAACTTTACATTCAAGGTCTCCTCCACTGCCTTGGTACGTGTATTAAACACTTTGTAGGCTTTGGCAGTGGTTGAGTATCCCAGATGATAACCACAATCAATTTTGGCTGCAAATTTTGAAATGGAATCTTTCAAGTTCAAAATAAAGCATGGGCAGCCAAATACCTTGAAATATGAGATCAGTGGTTTGATTTTATACAGAATTTCATAAGCAGTCTTTTTGTGCCTGGGGTTTATTAAAACTCTGTTTTGGACATAGCAAGCAGTGTTTACTGCCTCTGCCCAAAAAAGTTAATGGCAAACCTGAATCAGTAAGCATGATTCTGGCAGCCTCAATCAAAGTTCTGTTTTTTCTTTCAACTACCCCATTTTGCTCTGGTGTTCTAGGGATGCTGTACTGCCTTACAATCCCTTTCTTCACACAGAAGGCATCCAACTCCTTATTTTTAAATTCTGTGCCATTGTCACTCCTGAAGACTTTTACTGGAAGGTCAAATTGCTTTTCAACCTGTGTCACAAAGTCTTGCAAAATGCCTGCAGTCTCATCTTTTGAGTGTAAAAAGAAAGTCCATGTAAACCTAGAAAAGTCATCAACAATAACCAAACAATATCTCTTCTTTTTGAGACTCATGACTTGAACTGGGCCAAACAAATCCATGTGCAGCATTTGCAAACACTGGGTTGTTTTGGACTTGATCGATGTCGTTTGGTCGGTCAAAAAAATATTTATAAAAAGTTCCTAAATACCTTAACTAGTTAGGGTAAGTAGGGTGTCAGTCCACGAGGAGTATGTGGTCAGAATTGGTTTTCTATCTAAATTAACTAAATAAAATAATTAATTGATTGGTTTGGTTGTTTTTTAGAAAATAAAGTCTAAACTAACGTGATTTAGAAAACAATAGTGGTAAAGGTAACCTCCTCCAAACTTCAGGTTCTAGGTTTACAAAATCTCAGTTTAATTCAATACTTGACACCACATAGACATAGTGTGGGAAAGTTGATTAGTTTGATTGGTTACTGAAAACGGGTCTTTGTCATCAGATCTCTTATAAGTCAATTAATCCTATTCACTAGCATGAATCAACCTACTCTATGTCACCCAATCCGCTACAAGGTTTTGTCATCAATCGAACAAATTGTAAAGTAAGGACTCAAAAACACAAGCAAATAGTTCAAACAAAATCAACACATCAAATTACTTATAAAGGTTTGTCAATCCAAAAGTAATTCCAAACATGAATAAAACTGAAAATAAATAAAACCTAACTGAACCATCTGTCTGGAGGAAGCCACGTATGATTTAGCCGCTCATCTCGGTTGAATGATCTTCACTGGTTCGAGCTACGGTTGAAACCATCTTCTTCCTTATTTAATATTTTAATCAAATAATAATAATGATGAATGTGATGTGATTCCTCAATCTGCCGTCAAGGATATGATGATTAATGTTGTTCCCTCAAGATCATCTCTTCACGTGACTAGGAGCCGCCGCCCAAATCCAGCCCATCTGCGGCCCAATGTGAGTTATGATGATGATTATCTTGTTATCGGCCCAAGAAACAAAGACCAAAAGTCCAAGTCTGCGTGAAAGAAGGCTGCCCCCTAATTAATAATGATGATCATTTCATGTAGTTGACTTTTTAGATCTAATACTCCTTCACATGTGCCCCTCTTCCACTTTTCTAATGTGAGATGATGATGGATGATGAATGGTGTGATGATATTGTGAAAACCAATAACTTCCCACAAGGTCACGTGAAACATAATAGGGTCTTTTTAAGAATCCCTTTCAATTCTCACATGCATGCCATCATATATACACCGTAGCTTACGAATTAACACCGTAGGCTACGGTTCAATGTTTCTGTCCACTTGTGTTTATGTTGACCGTATACTACGGAATTCAACCGTATTCTACGGTTGACTTGGGCTGGAACTGTTTTGGTTAAATTTTAACTTTCATTTAATTACCCATCAACCCCTAAACTTCATTCTTGTGCATCTCTTCTATATTCAAGCAACCTTTTCGATTCGAACAAGTCCCGTTTAACGTGGTATCTCTTTAATAATCATTCGTGCTTGTTCTGTTTCATCACTACGCTCACTAACTTTGTCGTATTACGCTGTTAACCTGTAAAATCACAAACTTGCGTAGTCAACATATTCAAAGCGTATAATCAACTAAACGGCCATAAACATGTAATATAACACAATTTAACATCTGGGTTTCACACACTCCATCACATCCCCACACTTAACATTGATTGTCCTCAAGCAACTATCACAAACATTACTCACCTTATTAACAAATCACCATCAAATCCCTTACCGAATTAACAATTTAAGGTCCCAAGTCATACCCGTCCCATAGACTGACACAATCGAGATTGACAATCTGACAACTAAGTGATACGCATTTAAAACAATTTAAGACTTGCCTAACTAAAGCTAACATGCTTATATTACTACACACATGCCACACGCCCCTCACAATGATCAATCATCTCGGCTTAATCAAGACTAGCGTGTAATGTGCTAGTATATATTTCACTCAAAACCAAATATACTACTTTGCAATCATAAGCTTGTATAGCAATCACACCTTCACTGTATCAAGTAACGTAAACACATATGAAAAGGACTTTCAGGTTTTGGGTTAAAGGTAAAGGTAAAGGTAGGGATGTATTTTTGGGTTTTTTTTTTAATTTTATTTGGCAAACACAAATGAATATACCAAACCATGACAACTTTATTCACAAAAGCTACTAACACATCGGGTTATTTTCGACCCAGTTATTAACACGAACATCAATACTACTTTTTTTCTTTTTCTTTCTTTTTTCCTTTTTTCTTTTTTCTTTTTTTCATAACAAATACACAATTGTCATTCATGGTTAGTAATTCAAACGGGTCAAACGGGGTGTAACAAACGAAAGGTGAAAGGCTCAACATGGTTAACTAAGGTGGGGTGGATAAACAATCAACAAATAACACAATGAAAGGATCCTAATGCCTTTATCATATACGTGTATACGCTAAACCACAGTCTCGGCACGTATCAAACTACACAAGTTCTAACACAAAGCAACATATGGCCTACTCTCAGCAATTGAACATTTATTGAAATTCAACTAACAATCTAGTAGGCTCAAATATCTCACCGAACAAAAGGAATAAGGGTTACCGACACGTAGCATGTGTAATTCCTAAAGCATGTTACCCCTAGTTAGGCATCTCTTCTCAACTATTCTCTAAAACTTGTCAGAAAAACTCTCATGAAACTTAAAGGGACAACCATGACTAGGGATCTAAGTTAGTTTTGTCTCGGCATAGAACTTTTTAGCAAATGAGGAATTTTTTATTTTTTTTATTTATTATTATTATTTTTTTTTCAAATTTTATAGTTTTTTTTATAAATATATAGTCAGTTTCACACAAGTATCCCTATCCCCACACTTGAAATTTACATTGTCCTCAATGTGGATAGAGAAACTACAAAAATAATAAAAACGAAAGAGTTGGAACCAACACACCTGGTATGCATAGCAGAATCATCAATATTTGTGTTCCAAACTGATGTGCACAACCGTATAGCATTCCATTCGCGGTTGCACATAAACTCTTGGGATGCTCTTCACAAATATATTTCAATCCTTCCCGCCCGAATGAAGATTGAGTACGAATGGGTCGAATGAAACCTGCAAAATAGTCTGAAAGCAAACCCACATAAAACTGACTCAAAATAACACATGTAGCTTCCCCACACTTGAATGGTTCACTAGGTAAATTATACAAAATGAAAATAAAAACAAAATAACAAAAGTTAAAATTTTGGGTTGCCTCCCAAGAAGCGCTAAGTTTAACGTCTTCAGCCAGACCTAACCTGGCACTCATGGTGGTTGAGTGGGATGCTTGCACGCCTTCTTCATCGTATCATCACTATCATCAGCACCCATTCCCCAATATTTGTCAAGGAATAACATGTATGCCTCCTCCTCATTCGACGGGTATGATCCTTTCCTTTTCCTCTTCTTTGTTCTTTTTCTCTGTCTCTTCCTTTTATTTTCGTCTAACCCGTTAACTATAAAACACTCTTTTTGACTCTTCTCTTCAGAAGGTCCACTTTTGTCATTAGCTTTAGGTTTAGTCAAACTGGAAAATATTTTAATTGTCATCTTTTGAGACCCAAACCTAAACTTGACCGTTCCTTTAACACAATTAATATTAGCATGAGCGGTGGCTAAGAACGGTCTTCCCAAAATAACTGTTGGTTGATAATTTTTAACACAATCAAGAACAAGAAAATCTACCGGGTAATAAAAATCACCAACTTTAATTATCATATCTCGCACAATCCCCCTAGGACTCGTAGGAGTTTGATCAGCTAAAACCACAGTTGTGTCAGCTTTTTCTAATGAACCAAAATCATACTGATCAAATAAACTCCCCGGTAAAATACTAACACTCGCTCCAAGATCCAATAAAGCCCGGTCTATTTTAAAATTACCAACTTGTATAGAAATAATAGGCGCTCCCGGATCTTGGAGTTTCGTGGGAAGAGTACCCAACAAAACGGCATTCACATTATTAGTTAAATCTAATTCTTTTGGAATTTTGTGACGTCGTTTTCTGGAACTTAATTCTTTTAAACACTCAACATTATCGGGATTTTCTTTAATTATTTTCAAAAAGGGTAAATTAATATTTCGCTTTTCGAATTTTTCCCATTTTTCATCATTTGTTGGATCCACTTTTGGTTTAGTTGACACCGGGGCTATTAACGCCGAAGGAAATGGAACGTTAAAGGATTTTTCCACATTTTTAGTTTCTAATTTAGTTTGTGAAATCAAATCCTGATCAATGCCATTTTGATGTCTGTCGTTAGTGACATGCAAAAACCTAATTAACCTAGGTAGCTAGGGTAAGTCGGATATCGAACCAGAGGAGGATTGTGGAAAGTGTCGAATGAAAAGTATTAATTAATTACTACTGAATTGGAAAATCATTGTGATTGATTATAAGAATTATCTAAATTAACAAATAAAATTGAGAAAAAGATTGAGTTGTAATAAACAATGATAAGGAAAGGTGATCACTCCGGGATTCAGATTGTGTGATTAACTAATAACTTAGCTGATTGTCATATTGGATACTATTGGTTAAACGATAAAATTATCAACTATTCATGCAATGAATAATTTTTTAACCAACAAAGTATAATCGGATTTAAACGTATTTATGTCTCTGTCTATCACACAGGATTCGTTTGTCAAACGAATTATAAAAATGCAAGTAAAGACCGTCTGTCACACGGTTACAATCCAAACTCAATACATAAAACAATAAACCAAATCAATAGTGTCTTACACAATCATTCACCCGAAGTGTCCACAAGAGATTTAGCCGCTCATGTCGGTTGATTGATCTTCATAGCCTTCTCATCTTCTTCCTCGAACCCTCTTCCCCACACTTATTAATTTGAATGATTGATATGGGGAGAGGTTCGGTACACACATTCATCTCATCAGACTGCGCTGCCTCCTCATCCTCACACACCATCTGATCCACCAGTGACTCTTCATCAGATAAAGGATTCATTGGTGTGGTATTATCCTCCACAACCTCATCCTCCATGTGAGAATAATCTCTAATATCAACAGGTAATGGTGAGAGACGCTCTTCTATTTCTATCTTCATTTTTAACTTTTGACACTTGGAAACTAGACAGCTGATTCGATCTTCATCGGAAAGGTTGGGTGCTGATAAATACTGCTCGAGTTTTGACAAAGTCACTTCCAATATAGCAAGCTCTTTCTCCTCCTCAGTCTGATAAGCATAGACACCCTCGGGCTCATGATATTCCTCGGGATGATACTGTCGGTATCCCTGATACGGTGTTGAGATGTACGCATCCATCATTTTTTTATTCCAATACTCTGGATTTTCCAAATACACCGCGCACACATCATCATAAACAGAAGTATGATGACGACCGCAACAGAAACATCGTCCATCCATCCTTGGCTCATAATAAACATCCTCGTCCTGATCCCATCCGTCAAAGTAATAATCATCCTCCATCTCTAGGTCATAATCATCAGCGTATAATGGAGGTGGAAGCTGTGAAACATAAGACACCGGTTTTCCATGTGCCCTCCTGTAGTGGGCCTCGTGGCAACCGATACACGGATGACGTGGACCCCCGCACAATATACACGTAGAAAAGCTGAAATCTGTGTAATGCTCTGTCATCCTACACAACACAACTCAACTACCAAGTGTAAATCACGAACATCAAAGAAAAATCTTTTTGGGATTTTTAAATTTTTTATTTTTTTTATTTATTTAATTATTTTTTTTTATTTTTTTTATTTTTTACTAAAACTTAACACTAAACACTTTGCGCACGCCTCCCCGGCAGCGGCGCCATTTTGATGTATGTCGTTTGGTCGGTCAAAAAAATATTTATAAAAAGTTCCTAAATACCTTAACTAGTTAGGGTAAGTAGGGTGTCGGTCCACGAGGAGTATGTGGTCAGAATTGGTTTTCTATCTAAATTAACTAAATAAAATAATTAATTGATTGGTTTGGTTGTTTTTTTAGAAAATAAAGTCTAAACTAACGTGATTTAGAAAACAATAGTGGTAAAGGTAACCTCCTCCAAACTTCAGGTTCTAGGTTTACAAAATCTCAGTTTAATTCAATACTTGACACCACATAGACATAGTGTGGGAAAGTTGATTAGTTTGATTGGTTACTGAAAACGGGTCTTTGTCATTAGATCTCTTATAAGTCAATTAATCCTATTCACTAGCATGAATCAACCTACTCTATGTCACCCAATCCGCTACAAGGTTTTGTCATCAACCGAACAAATTGTAAAGTAAGGACTCAAAAACACAATCAAATAGTTCAAACAAAATCAACACATCAAATTACTTATAAAGGTTTGTCAATCCAAAAGTAATTCCAAACATGAATAAAACTGAAAATAAATAAAACCTAACTGAACCATCTGTCTGGAGGAAGCCACGTATGATTTAGCCGCTCATCTCGGTTGAATGATCTTCACTGGCTCGAGCTACGGTTGAAACCATCTTCTTCCTTATTTAATATTTTTATCAAATAATAATAATGATGAATGTGATGTGATTCCTCAATCTGCCGTCAAGGATATGATGATTAATGTTGTTCCCTCAAGATCATCTCTTCACGTGACTAGGAGCCGCCGCCCAAATCCAGCCCATCTGCGGCCCAATGTGAGTTATGATGATGATTATCTTGTTATCGGCCCAAGAAACAAAGACCAAAAGTCCAAGTTTGCGTGAAAGAAGGCTGCCCCCTAATTAATAATGATGATCATTTCATGTAGTTGACTTTTTAGATCTAATACTCCTTCACATGTGCCCCTCTTCCACTTTTCTAATGTGAGATGATGATGGATGATGAATGGTGTGATGATATTGTGAAAACCAATAACTTCCCACAAAGTCACGTGAAACATAATAGGGTCTTTTTAAGAATCCCTTTCAATTCTCACATGCATGCCATCATATATACACCGTAGCTTACGAATTAACACCGTAGGCTACGGTTCAATGTTTCTGTCCACTTGTGTTTATGTTGACCGTATACTACGGAATTTAACCGTATTCTACGGTTGACTTGGGCTGGAACTGTTTTGGTTAAATTTTAACTTTCATTTAATTACCCATCAACCCCTAAACTTCATTCTTGTGCATCTCTTCTATATTCAAGCAACCTTTTCGATTCGAACAAGTCCCGTTTAACGTGGTATCTCTTTAATAATCATTCGTGCTTGTTCCGTTTCATCACTACGCTCACTAACTTTGCCGTATTACGCTGTTAACCTGTAAAATCACAAACTTGCGTAGTCAACATATTCAAAGCGTATAATCAACTAAACGGCCATAAACATGTAATATAACACAATTTAACATCTGGGTTTCACACACTCCATCAGGACTCTTCAATGGACTTATAAGAACTTTTATGCTGTTTTCCTTTTAAACAGGAAATGCAATGTTCAGGACATGAAAACAATTTTTGTGGTAGGCCTCTTACCAAACCATTTTTTGAAATTTCAGTGATTGTCTTAAGATTTGTGTGCCCCAGTCTTCTGTGCCAAAGTTCTGTCTCTTTGTTAGAGGCAGCTGAGAACAGACAGGCATCAGCTCTGTGACACTCTTTTGACATATCAACAACATAAACATTGCCACTTCTTTAAGCAACAAGTTTTATTTGACTTTTGTTTGACCAGTTTTTATTATTGCTTCAATCTTTTTGACCATTTCTGGTCCAACAATCCTACAACACTCCTTTGTGAAGAATGACCCATACCCCTTGTCACTTATTTGTGAAACACTCAGGACGTTGAATTTTAGACTGTCTATCAGATTGACATTTTCAAATTTTACATTGCCAGACTATACTGTACCAGACCCCAGAACTTTCCCTTTACTGTTATTCCCAAAGGATATATCACCCCCTCCATGAATTTTGAAATCTTTGAGTAGGGCTTTACATCCAGTCATGTGCCTGGAGCCTCCACTATCAACATACCAAAGGCTATCTAAACAGGCAGAAGCTCCCTGCACATGAAGTAAAAGGATTAGTTCATTAGGGTTTCCAAAGCCAATAAGGCTTTGGATGGGGTCTCAACAGTGTCTGGGATGGATGCACATTGATGGACAGTGGTTAGGTCAGGGGTTTGGACAGTTTTAGGACTGTTTCTTGCTAACCACTGTTGGGGGTCTTGACCAATCACCTGTTGGTACCCAAAAGGATGCCTGTTCACTTTAGGTTTAGAGGGCCTTTTGTAGGCCTCATAAACGTGTGGAACCCTAGGGTATGGTGGTTGTCCCTTACCTCTTCTATATTGATTGGCAGGGGGTGCATCAGTAACCTGAACATCTCTTTTAATAGATGTTTGGTTCAGCTGTTTTGTGACAGCTGTTTGAACTGGCACAAACAGTGGTTGGTTTTTAGTGAATTTGACAGATGATGTTGATGGACTCAAGGATGTTTTAGCAATGTACTCATTCTTTTTCACATCAAAGTTTTTGAGATACACACATGCTTGAGTTTTGTGGTTTGATTTACCACAAACAATGCAACTTTCAGCAGAAACAATGACACTGGTTTTGTTCAAATCATGTGCTTTTAAATGGAAGCAGTCTTTTGTTAGATGATTCCTTTTCTCACAGAATTCACAAAACAGGTTATTGATCTTTTCTTTCTTCTTTCTCTTTTCGGACTCCTTTGCAACAGAGGTTTTAACCTCTGTTGGGATGTCCTTTAGAGGAATGACTTTAGCTTTTGGAGCTTTAACACCATCAGTGGATGTAAAGTCCATGGGCTTGAAATTTTCAAGAATATCACACTCATCAGACCATGTTGGTTTAAACTGATATTTTTCAAGCTCCTCAAAAGTAGAGGATCCCATTGGTCTGTCAAATGTGATTTTGTTACCAAGTTTATCAGTGATTTTCACTTCTTGGCCATTCTTGTTTGTGGGGATGAACTCAGTGGTTACATCAGTGGTTTGAACAGATTTTTCAACAGCAGTGTTTTCATCATCATGTTTTCTATAACCAATACCAAATTTCACATTGCTTTTAATCTGTTTTTCAAGCAATAACTCATATCCTTTGCAGGATTCCACCCATTTCTCACATGTGATTTGGGTGGACTCTAACTCCTTTTTGCAAACTTGGTATTTTTCTACCATAGTTTGGAGTTGAGTTCTGGTTATGCTCTGCTCTTCTTTCAGACTGCTGATCTCTTTTTCCTTTTCAGTCAATTTGTTTTTAAGTTCTTTTAAAGATCTTTCAAATTTGACTTCATCAGTTAAGATTTTATTCCGAAGGTTTTCATTTACCTCTTTGATGTTAGCAAAAGCAATAATGCAATTGTCAGAACACATTTTTCAAGAACTTGAGGAGATACCTTGGCAGCAGCCATCATTGCACAATCACATTGATGATTTTCTTCATCATCAGCTCTAACTTCTTTCTCACCTGCTTTCTTCTCTTCCTCTTCTTCTTTATCCTCTTCGGACCATGGATCTGCCAATGGTTCAATCAGGGTTCCTGAACTTTCTCCCAGCAGTAGTTCACCAGCCACAGCAGTAACCACTGCTTCAGTCACCTCATCCACTGTTTCAGCACTTAGCTGTTCACCTTCAGTTTCAATCCCCTCTGGTATTGACTCTAATGCCATCAAACAAAATTCATCATTAGAAGGTTCATCAAAAGCATAGAGTGCAAAATTTTCATCACCAAGCTCATCAGGCATGCTGCTCCAGTCAACAAAGCCTTGAGTGAAAAAGCTTTGCTGATCTGGTTGTACCACTGCTGGAGCAGCTGTTTGAGGTGCAACAGGTTGCACTTGTGCCTGGGGGACAGGGGTTTGAACATACTGAATTTGTGGAACAGTGGTTTGGACATAATGCACAGGCACAGGGGCAGCAGCATAGTGAGCAGTGTTAACATGAGCTGCAGGGGTATATTGGGTATAGTGAACAGTGCTTTGATTCTGTGGTCTAGGGTTTGAGCTGGGATGAGTGATTATAGGACCAGTAGTTTAACTCCTGCATTCCCTAGCAAAATGACCTAGCCCATTGCACTTGTAACACTTGATTTTTGATTTATCCAACCCAACCCTTAAATTCCCATGTAACCCTGGGAATTTTCTCCCTGTTCTTTTGTAGAATTTGCTTGTTCTTACACTAAGCAAAGCCAATTGATGCAAGATGTCCATCTCTTCTAAGTCAATGGGATCAAAGTGTTGCAAATCATTGAGTTCAAAGCACAAATTATCTGACATCTGGTTCTCACAATTTGCAGTAAAAGCATAATTTGCAGAGTGAGGATCAGGGTTGTTAAAATTACCACCAGCAGTTATATCAATAAAGTGATCATAACCCTGATCCTTACCACTGCTACCAGATTCTTCCTGACCAAAAAGAGCTGTGCTACCGAATGAATAATCATCAGTAACTTTTCCAGACTCTTGCAACTTCTTTTTCTGGTTCAACTCCCTTTCATAGGTCAGGAGTCTACCATGAAGTTGGGTCAGGGTCAGATCTTTGAACTCAGCAGAGTTTCTAGTAACAAAAGCTATGGTGTCCCATTTTTCTGGTAGTGATCTAAGGAACCTGCTATTTTGAGTTGTATTTGGAAAAGTTACTTTAACAAGCCTTAGTTCACTAATGAGACAACTGAATCGCTCAAACTGCTGAGTCAATGATTCACCCTTGATGTGACAAAATGTTTCATACTGCTGATTCAGAATTTCCATATTGTTTTCAATGACTTCTTCTGTCCCACCAAACTGTTCCTTCAACGCATCCCACAGCTCTTTTGCACTGTTACAATGTAACAGTCCAACATAGATCTCATTTGGTAAGGCAGATGCTATAATGCTAAATGCTTTGGCATCGAGTTCGAACTTTTGAAAATCAGTTTTAGTATAGTTTTCATATGGTTTTGGTACGAACTTCTTTGAATCCTCAGCACTTGGCACCATAGGAACATGGGGACCAAAAACAACAGACCTCCAACATCCAGTGTTCTGTTGAGTAAGGATGTGACCCATCCTTCTCTCCCAGATGTTGTATTCATTACGTTTAAGCATGGGTGGTTTAAAAAGTGAGCCAATGTTATTCTTATCATCTTGTGATTGTGACGTCATCCTGGTTGTTTTACAGGCACTGATTAATCAACTTTAATGGTGATTAAACCTTGCTCTGTTTTTCAACAAAAACGAACAAACTATCGATATCAACGATTTTGAGCTGAACTATTTATGTCAAAATGATTGTTAAATCAAATTTGACTGTCCAAGCTCTGATACCAATTGTTGGATCTGAGTTTGGTTTTGATTGTATTTTTCGTTTGAATTAGAATGAAGATGGATGAGTTGTGTAGCGGAATTAATATGGAAACAAACTTTGCATACAATCAAACGAGAGTATTGCTTTGATCAAACACTTTTCACAAAGAACCGAAAGATTGAATTTATTTCAATTACGATTACAATGCAATGTTGAATGCAAACTCCCCCTCAGCCGGAGCTCAGTGTTTGTTTGTGCAAAGAAGACGATTGTGCAAAGAGCTAATAGAACTGTACAGAGCACTGTTCTATTTATAGGCACTAGCAAACCACTGAGCATCTAAGCTGACGTCACCATGAAAGTGACATCTAACCTCCTAACAAACTCTAACCTCTGATCAATACAAACACTGCTATGCTAACTACTGCTATTACATTTCTTTACATAAAAGACATCTAAATAACTGCTGCTACCTTCCACTGCTGTGAACCCAGCAGTACTTGTCCGGATCAGCAGTGCTTGACTCAAGGCAGTAGATTGGACAGTAGAGCTTTAGTCTTTCATCAGGCCTTTACTTGATCAGCAGTTTGGAGGTCAGCAGTTTGTACGATCAGTAGATATGAGGTCAGCAGATGTTGAAATTACTTTCAAGGGGAGAGACTTGTATGTAACATCTGCTTATTCTGGATCCACTGCTCTGATCCAGTTTTGGCTTTAATTATCTGTTCCTCTGTATGGTTCAATCCCAACAATCCTCAACGTCTAATCAAATCAAAAGTTAGAAAAAAAGGTTTTTAAACAAGAAAAATAAAACTAACTAAAATGCTGAAAAATAAAATAAAATAAAAGCAGATAGACAAGATGAATCACTTAGATCCGACTCGTGTATAGTGTAACCTTTGATTATTTCCGCACTTTTGCACTTTTTAAGAGATTATCTTAGTTATTGTAGTAGGCCCCTCTTTTGAAGGTGACGTTACCCTCAACCCAGTAGTTTGAGTCGGCAAGGATACAATCCTAAAGTTTGTGGGTATTGAAGGAGGTCCTACTAAATTTGACCCAGGTCCTTTGCAGGATCTATACACTGAACAATGGCACGACTCTTACCAAACCGTTCCCTTAACCCCCGACCAGGTAGCCAACATACCTCCATATAGACCGTGGAGATATGAATGGTGAAAATCTTTTATTTTATATAGACAGTAAAATAATGCCAAGACACCACGGACAAACGATAAGGAAGAATCACCTTCAACATAAGAAACTAGTTATTAAAGTCATTAATACATAACCAAATAAAAAGTGCGAAAAGATTAAAAATATAAAGTATTACACTAGACACTTGTCTTCACCAAGTGATGTAAGAGACTTAGGCAAACATGGCCTTTGATTGTCAAGAACTCTTACGATCAATCTTGGATCCCGAGATGACCCACACACTCTATGATGGACAATGGATGATGGTGGTGGATGATGGTGTTGTGATGGTGGTGGGTGGTGGGTGAAGTGTGAGAGAGGTGGTGTGCCAAGGGATGGTTTGCAAATGAGCCAAGCACCCCTATTTATAGGCTGAACAGAGACTCGGGCACGGTCCCGTGTCCATTGGGCACGGCCCCGTGTCCACCTTCCTTCTCTTTCTTCATTAATTGCAGTTTGTCTGCATTAGTTGACCATGCCCCCGTGTCCGCTGGGCACGACCCCATGTGCAGAAGCGTATCTGTACTATCAAGATTTCCCCAGATTCTGCGAATCTTAGAGTTGACCACGGCCCCGTGTCCGCTGGGCACGCCCCCGTGGCGGGTGATAGAAGCTTCTACTGCTTTGTCTTTTCTGCTGACAATTGGGCACGCCCCCGTGCTCACTGAGCACGGGGCGTGTTCAGCCTTCTGTTCTCTTGTTTTTGCTTGGGAAGATGCTGTCGGGGGGTCAGGCATGCCACGTTTGTTCCTTTTCTTGTATTTATGTTAGATTTGGCTGCCTTTTTGCTTCTTTTGTTCATTTGAGCTCATTTAATCCTAAAAATACAAAAGGAAGACAAAAACACACTTTTTCCAACATTAGTACTAAAAAAGGGTTAGTTTTATGCCACATTTGATGTAATTTATATGTTGCATTTTGCACACATCACATATTCAACACATATTCATCATATGTTCATACGGTTCATCCTTAGGGTTTTCATCTTGCACACTTGATTATTCAAAATAAGCATACATCCTCTACCAAAATCTATTCATAGTTCGGTTTATTTCATCATTCAAACACATGTAACTATTTCATTATCCACACTTAATCCTCATATAGACAATGTCATCAAACAAGTGTTTAACCATAATCATGTGAGATCCTAGTTATCTACTTGACATTTTTACTCTACACATATATGAAAACAGCTCATATTTTCATTCAAATGTGCACCTTATTCATGTTCAATCATGTTTATCATCATCAAGGAAACATCTTTACCACTCAACGATATCCATAATACATCCTACCACTAAACAACCGAGATATATGGAACTAACCGGAGCTCGCTTGGGTGCGAATGCGTGTGAGACGATGAAGGGAGTTCCCAAGTGATGATCACAAGCTGATCCGAGGGTCTTGATGCTTCCGGTTGAGTCCGAGAGAGAGAGGTGAAGGGTGATGTGGTTAAGGTTTTAGTGAGAGAGAATGTAGGAGAGTGTGGGAGTGAGTGTGAGGGGATGTTTGGGGATTTGGGATGATGATTGAGTGTCCAAAATGGGGAAATGTTGGCTTGGGTAAGGGTTTTATACCCGTTCTAAGGTCGGTGCACCCTAATGGGTTTCCGAGTGGGCTTCACGGGTGCGTGGCCCAACTGGTTCAGTTCACTCGAGACCGCGTGGTCTCTGGTCGGGTCTTTGTGGTTTCGGTTCACCAGAACATGCATATACATATACATATATACTACATACACATAACCTAATACGAGGATCACATAGCACATCAAGATAAATCACAAACTTTCATTTAATAATATATGTACACACAATGCTAATACAAGAAAGTTGCTCGGGAAAACCTAGAGTGTCACAGGCTAGTAATTAGTGGGCTAATTATGTTTAATGAAATAATGGGTTAAGGTATTGGGTATTTGGGTTAAGTTGGGTAGTATAAGTTTATATAATTTAGGTAGTTTTTTTTTAATTAGAGTTTACTAAAAAAATTTAAAATATAAATCGATAACATTTTTTACCTAAGGTGTGTGGACAAAAAATTCCAAGGGGTGCGGATGAAAAAATTCAAGGAGTGCGGACGAAAAAATCCAAGGGGTGCGGACGAGATTTTCAACGGAAAATAGCACTGAATTTTTTTCCCGGGGGTGCGCCCGCCCACCTTGGGCTAGGGGTAAGTCCGCCCCTGATTTTACCTTGTTTAAATTTACATTTTTGTCATTGATTTTAGAGTTAATTGCCTGGATGGTCCCTGTGGTTTCTCATTTTTTCACCTTTAGTCCCCAACTTTTTAAAATTACACGTATGCTCCCTGTGATTTGATCTTTTGTTACTCGGATAGTCCCAAAGTGGATGTCTGTTAGTTTGTTCAGTTAAGTTGGTGTAAAATGACTTAACTACCCTTATCTTGTGGCGTTTTTTCTTAGGTAGGTTGGGCCTCTTGTTGTACATGTGCAAGCCCAACAGTATGCATGTATGTGGGCCTATTATTATATTGGAGGCGTCTATCTATATGTATTTGTATTGTGGGATTAGCGTCATTGCCCTCCCTCCTGATCAATCCGCGATGGCACTTTTGCTTTTGAAGAAATCAGTCTAGAACTTGGTGGCAAACAGACATGTGTTGTATGTATACGAATTATTATTATTGTTGTTGTTGTTGTTTTTATTATTATATTATTATTGTTATTTGTTGTGAAACAACGACCTACTAGCAATGTATAGAGAAGAATGAGAGAATGGAAGATGGATTTCTTATTGATGTGTAAGTATGAAATGCAAAGCCTCTATTTATAGGCTTGTACATTAACATAATATTAAATATAAAAGAGGAGTTAAGGATGTAGAGAGTCACTTTTAATGATGTATTCGTAACACTCCCCCTTGACTATCCACGTGATAAAAGAAAACAATGTATTATACGCTTGTTGGTGCTGCCTCGTTAAAAACCTTGCTAGGAAAACCTAGTGGGACAAAACCTCAGCTAAGGGAAAAAGAGTGCAGCGCGCATTTTCTCCCCCTGATACTTTTGAATCAAATATGTTGCCTCATTAAAAACCTTACTAAGAAAACTCAATGGGACAAAACTTAGTCAAGGGAAAAAGAGTGCAACTTGAATAAGTTTCCCCCTCATTTTAACATGTTTAATTTAAGTGATGTGTGTCCATCTTCCTTGAAAGTCAAATAAAGCCTTTGTAGCGAATGATTTGTCGCTTGATCCCTTAATGTGCAATCCTTTATGTTGATAAATGTTGTATAATCTTCTAACGAGACTTTAGGTGCCTTTTCCAAAAATTATCATATGTCCACGACTGTGTTTCGTTACATTCCTGCATCTACAAGACTAACCAAACTTGTTTTGACGGGTTAGTAAAATATAACCGAATATCGTTTATACCTGAAATGTTTCTTTGAACTCATTCCAATGTCTCTTCGCTTGACAAAGGTTATATCATGACAATAAGCTCAACTGAAAGATATTATAACCATACATAGCTAGCAAAATATATCAATGCACTTATGCATTTAACGATGGTACTTCTAGAATGAGAATCTCTACTTTGATAGGAGATGATAATATGCATTTCTTATAATAAATGACTTAACAACCTTTAACATACATTAAGGTTCAACTATGCCCATACTAAAATATCCAAACATCATCTTCTAGATGTACTTGGGGGATTGGTAAAATATAATTACATATATACTCGAACTGCAGTTCGAGTAATAATTAGACCGTGCCAAGGTCATTCAAAAATTCTCACTCTAAAAGTTCGACAATTTCTCTCGATGATGCCTATACATCATCACTGTAAATTGCAATTATAGTGAACTTTTAAAAGTAGAACGTCGATAAAACATGACTAATTTAATCAAATTTATATCCTTCTTTATGCAAATATATCGAGTTGTATAACACTCGATCTAACTATTTTAGTCCATACATATTCTATGAACTTGATATAGTACGTTCTTGAGGTTTTGACATCATTGATGCTTCTAGCATTATCAATCCATGAGGGAATTCTTTCCATCTTATCCAAATATACATGTGCATTCACTCTTCATGAGTTTTGCTACATAAACTTACCCATATAACACATAGATATCTATATCATATGCCAAAATGTCATGAACACTTGCTTTTATCTTCAAAATCCATATTGTACCATGTGTGTACACTATTTATTGAGATATCATAATCATTTGGTACAAGTTTCAATGTATGTTTACTGGTGCACATGATTTACATCATTAAGATGTTTTGATTTACCTTTAGGGAACTCAATTGCTTTAGAAAACTCATTAGGAGTTCAATCGTAAACAAAAATGAATGTATATACAATGATCATATTGTTCCCAGGAACTTAACTTACATGATTTTGATCATTCAAATCCTTTAGGGACCTTCATGTACACTTTTAGTATCAAGTGATACATAACAATCATAGACGCACATCAATTCTCTCTCTATATTACCAGACTAATAAAATATTGGAAAGTCAATGCATCCACCACTGGAGAATACGTTTCCTCATAATCAATCATAGGTCTTTGTGAAAGTTCTTGTGCCACCAATTTTGACTTATATCACTTAATTTGATTTTCACATGATTTGCGTAAAAGACACATTTGTATCTAACATATTTTACAACTTCAGTTGTATGAAATGTTGGTCCAGAAACTTTCCATTTCATTAGAGAACTAAACTGTGCCTTATTTGCGTCTTTCTATTTTGGCCAATCATTTCTAATATGCATTCATAGGAAGATTTTAAATCTTGATCCTCATCATTTAATCATTTTAAGCGCTACATTATATACAAAAGTATAACGACGTCGATTTTTATTTCGATTCCATACATATCTTAGACATGATACAACTTATCGAGATCTCTTTATTTTCAGGTACCTGAGATTCTTCTTGAACTATCATGTCTATTGTCTCTTCAGGAGATCTTATTACTATAACCTCGACTTGACCATCTTAATTACTTGCTCCAATTTTCGAGGAATTTTATTATTGGAATCAACTAGTCTACCACGCTTTAGGCGTGCAATAGACTCATTACAAAAAATATGTGGTTGTTCTCTTGGGACCCAAATATAAATGGAGCATAAGCTAGTTGATTATGTGACTTACTTAGTCACTCTATTTAGGTCAGTGAACTTGTCTGGTAATTTGTTCTTTAATATTGATAAATGAATTATACTTTAAACTTCTAGGTCATAGTTTATAGTCTGAGGATCAAGATGACATGATAATTCATTTCACTTTTCACTTTCCAAATGCTTGTTATCTCCCCCTAATGTTGGGAATATTCATTCATTAAAGTGAAAACCAATGAGCCATAAACGAATTTCTCACTAATGGCTTTAAGTATTTAATCATAGACGATTATTTATACCCAACATATTCTCAAACTTTTTAGTAGTCGCATCTTTGTGCGGTGCGGTGGATGAGTTTCAATATATGTCGCACAACCAAAATCTTTGATGGGACATCTTTGGTTCCTGACCAAAAACCAACTGTATGGGAGATAACTATAACTTATTGGCTTGATGTGAATTGATGGTACTATATATAAAATTACATGTACCTAAATGAACTTTTGCTCCTCTCATGATTATTGGCTTTGTAACCAATAGTAGACGTTTAGTGATCACAATAACACTTATTCCAATGATCATTAATAACTTAGGAATCAAATTCACTATTATCAAATAAATATACTAATTTGGATTAATATGCTTGCTATCACATTAGCTAAGCCAAAATCACACAAGCTTCAGGTTGTGGATTTGATAACCATTTAGACGATTCATTGATTTTAAAACACTAAATGGTATCATGTTTGTATATTTATTTCCATTATCATTTCTAGAATATTTAGGGATTCACACCCTACTTTTGTTGATCAATACTTAACTTCACTTGAGAGCAAACATGACATGTATAATTATCAAGAAGAATCTTCTATTTCTTTAATACTTTTCACATCATCATTAATGACTCGGTGTGGCCTAACCGATCATGCCAACTAACTAAATAATTATGATCCATAAACTTTTGGATTATGATCGCATATGTATTACTTGTATGTAATAAAAAAAATATAAGATACGAGTGAATGTATTATAACTTCAAAGTTTAAACCATCTTGTTATATGGTCATTCCTTAGTTTGCCACTTTTGGTGGTCGATCTCAATAAAACGGTTGTCAACATGAGGATTATTACAATTTCCTCAGTTAGCATGATCATGACCTTTATAACGATCATTATATAGTCATGGCACTATTAACATGGTTGATCTTATCACATGATCATCATAACAATTTCCTCAATTACCACCCTCACGAACTTTACACCAATTATTATATCATCACATTCTATTCTAGGAATAGATTATACCCATACAACATTCATGGTGGCATCATTACAATTTTCTTAGTTATGTATATGATTATAACCTTTGAATTGATCAATATATCATCACATTCACATCAGGGAATGAATTAGAACCATAGAACTTTCATGCTTGTTGTTTCAAACTTTATATATATTCTTTAACAATATTGGTACTTCAATAGCATATATGATATTTGACGATGGAAATTGTTTTGCTCAATGGATTATGATATACAGTTCTCTTATCACATGATAAATAGAGATGTAGTTATATAACCAAGACATTTATACTTATCGGTTTAAAATCTTACAAGCTTCAATAAACTCATAATAAGCTTTGAGAAGTTAGACACTCCAAGTGTCTTTTTATATAAACCTTGACCATAATTCAATCGTTTTTATTATGACAACTGGCACAAAACCGGTAATTTCCGTAAAATTTAATTAATACTTGATAACTGCAAATATGTGCTTAAATGTCAACATTGTCTGATTACATACTATACAAGTGAATTCATGCACGTTTTATACTACAAATATTGCTTTATGCATTAATGAATAGCGTTGCGTCAGAAATACTAGTAAACTCACCGGTAAGACACATCGTGTCAACAATTCTGCAGAAAGCAATCAGACATTAGAATTGGGGCCTAAAAGTAGGTCCAACGTCAAAATTACATTAAAACCCAAAGAATATATACAAGGGTTAGCATATAGACTTTCCGGAAGCTAGAATATGCACTAAAAAGCACCCGAAACGCACTTTAAATGCAGAATTCTGCACAAATCAGCTATAATCAGCTTTTTAACACATAAATATCATGCATAATTCATGTTTTATTATCCAGAATACCCTCCTAAGTGTTGGGAATTAAAAGGGTCACAAAAGGGTACATAAAGGACACTAAACGGTGCAATTTAGCACTTTAACGAACCGGTATTTAACCGAACAACCGGACATTACCCGAAACACCAAAATATTACTAGAAGCATTGTTTTAATGTTTCTGAGCTAGTTATGATCCCTGAACACCATTACACCCCTTATAACATAATAACACATTAAATCCCTAAACTTCATACTTGAAAACTAACTTATTTATACTATTAGAGATTGGAATTTACACTTTGCCCCCCCTATATTGTTCATGGTCACAAAGGGTGTGGACCCACCCTTGATCTTGTGTGATCTTGCTAGATCTTGCTTGATCTCATTAGATTGCATATGATATTTCTTGGATTCATTTAGATATTATAGGATCTTGTAAAGATTGTGAAAAGATATGAAATGGTTATAAGTAGGCACAAAAGATCAAGACCTCACCAACATCAACCTTCTTCTCCTCTCCCTCTCTTACCCATGGCCGTGAGCCACCACCCACACCACCACCATCTTCATCCATTGTTCATCCATTCCAAGTTAGTTACAAGGTGCAAGAAGGTGTTTAAGGAGGTTTAGAGCTTGTGAATCTTGAAGAACCTTCTCCATTTGCTTTTAACCATCACATTTGCCATCCTCAACTTCTTGAGTTCTTCCCTAGCCCTTGTGCTAGTAGTAAGCTCCTTGTAACTTGTTACTTCATATTTTGATGGTTAAAAGATGATGAATATTGTTAATCACATGAACACAAAAGAACATGATCATGATACTTTAACATAAGCTTAAATACACAAGAATACATGTAAATTAAGATGATTTGCTTCTTGATGAATGATGATTTGTGTTAGTGATGTTAGACATCATAAGAAACCTACTAGATTGTGATTAAACACATGATCTAGTAAGTTAAAGTGGTGATCTTGTGAAAGACCAAGATCATCATGCTTTATGTCTTCATGAACTTGAATGATGAAATTAGTGTTCATATGTAAAGATGATTTAAACAAAATACAAATCTTGTAAATAGATGATTACAAAAACAATTTTCCCAAGAAACCAAGTTCATTTATGTCACACCCCCAAAATCCACACGCGGAGTATCACCGCTTGGAGGCGTGGCATGACCAGGATCGAGCCACCAATCATATTGAACAACCTAATTAAGTAAGTAAAACCAACCTCAATACAATTGGTGACCATAAGACGGTAACCAACTTTAAGTTAACCAAGTTCAGATTTAAACAGCGGAAGCATAAAACGTGAAACCAAAACATAAGTTCCATAGTTCATAAGTTATAAGTTCAAAACGTAAGTTTAATAGGTTCATATGGATTAAATATTAAGCACGGGACATAGCAATCCATATCCCACAACAACCTTCTCCTCGTGCAAACTCCATAGGCATCTAGCGACCTGTAAGGCATGTAACAACGAGTCAACAACAAAGTTGAGTGAGTTCACGGTTGGTTGATTAGTTTTAAGTTGTTTCTGAAAAACGTGTTTTGACTTTCGTTGGCTTATTTTCCGTGGGGGTTACCCCATAGTTGAAAGTATGTTTAACAAGTTCCTTTTTATTACCCAAACCATATCCGTAATCAGTGGGGGCTTCCCCATGTGAACTACTAGACTGTTATGATATCGACTACTAACGAATTTTGTTGTGCCCTACGTCAATGTTCTATCATCATTGACAGTTTGCCATAGTCCATAAGTATACGCCCGTCCGAACGGCACGGTGTGAGGTTTATTCAACCTAATAGCGCTATTAACTAATGACCCGCTCGCCATCGGCCTCGGCGATTAAGTCGATATAAAATGAGGGACTTAATGATAGAGTTTTGTCTAGTAAATTTTAAGTGTGTTGTCCTACCCAAGGAGGACGAACGTACGTATTCTACTCAAGGAGAATACGCAGGATTAATATTGGCATCCTACTCAAGGAGGATATGTAGGTTCCGTTTTAATTCATTAACCCATTCCCAAACCACCGGGAATCCCATGCCTTAGAAAGTCTGTGAACTCACCTTGGTTTGCTCGGTTAGATTAATTACTCTAACAAATCAGAAATCAAGCACGTCCTAATAAGGTACGGATAACAATCAGTTTCTCATGCATAACACGTATCCTACGTACGGTTTATTTACTCATTACTTCTATCACACACCACACAATTCAAATGTCAAGTTATATCGTTAAGTTACATTATTTTACCCTAAAGTAATATAACTATCTCACAAAATAAACACGTATCCACACAAGTGTTCTAGTATAAAATATATATTCTAAATATATATTTAACCATTTTTATTTACGAAAATCAACCTCCGACACTTAGTATTTTGTTACAAAAATTATGGCGAAGTTTGTATTCGAAACACAAATTATAAAATATACTTGTAACGCTTGTTTAAAAAAAATATTGTCTAAGTGTTGGAGTTTTTTTAGAAAACTTCGCCAGATTCTCCTTTGTAAATGGAGGTGTCCATGCTTATTAGCATATCATTTTCTTTTGTAAACATCATTCAACAACCACCAATCAACAATATGCAACCTCTACTTACCGAACTTTCCCAAAAACAAGCATAAACTATAAACTCATGAACTTGAGAATTTATAAAAATATGTAGTAACTTACTAGCATACTTAGTAAGTCTTGTTACCTTTTGAAATGTGATTAGTTCTTTAAAAACTTTATTTTTAAAGAGTTTAGGTGTTTACAACTTCCAACCGTATTTTCTAAAAATATTTCTTTGTGAACTTTTCTTATTACACAAGTGTTTCTACACTTGTTTATCCACCAAAAATGTGATTAGTTTATGTAAGATCCAAGATTTTACCGAACTCATATTTTTAACTTGGTCCTTTTGAAGAACCACCCATGGATCTTTAGATCTACATGATTATCACCTACTTTGATTCTTTATTTTTCAAGAAACCATTCATTCCTTCAAGTTCATGGTTTATGAGTGGATGATCCATCATCCTTCAACATTCTTACTTTTCTCATCTTGCTAGATCATGTTTTTAATCATGATCTAGCAAGACTACAAGATGATTCACATCATTCCTACTAACAAACAATGATCAATATGCATATCAACTTGTATTTATCATGATATCTTCATCTAGCAAGTTTATGTTCATGTCTTCTTCATAAGATTCATTAGTGTTCTTAATATTTTGATCAAGATACATCATTAACCACTTAAACAAGATGAAAGATGCAAGGATCTAAGTTCTTACCACTAGTTCAAGACTAGGGAAGTTCAAGTGAAGAAATGTGGTGGATAAAAGAAGATGAGCGTGGTCCTTCAACTTCCGAACACACCGAGCTTCGTTGTATGCCTTCTAACACCTATGTATGCTCTTAGAATGCTTGAAGGTGATCAAGTGATGGTGGTGGTGGTGCTCTTGGGGGCGGCTGAGATCAAGAAGGGAGGAGAGAGTGAGAGTGTTGTTGAGTTAGTGAATGGTGAGAATGATGGTGGACTAGTGGTTTAAATAAGAAATCCTCCAACACTTGTTTACACATTGGTTAACATGCTTCCCAAGTACTTAGCATATATAATAAACAAATGAAGGAAAATCAAGGGTGGGGTACACCCTTGAAACCGTAAGAAGAGGGGGGGGGGGGGTGCTTGGTTGGGTTTCAACTATTAGTTAGTGATTTAGTTGGAAATCAAGTGATTATTTAGTGTCTTATGGTATGTTATGAAATATATAGTGTGTTAGGGTGTTCGGGGACCCTAACTAGCTTAGAAAAATAAAAACAATGCTTCTAGCATTATTTTGGTGTTCCGGGTAATGTCCGGTTGTTCGGTTTGATACTGTTCCATTGAAGTGCTTAATTAATCCGTAAAGTGTCCTATATATATATTTTTGTAACATTTTTAATTTTCAACAATCAGGAAAGCATACCGGACTATTTAGTAACTTTTCTGTACACTACTAGTATGTTAACAAGCACATGTAAGTGTAACACAGTAATCAGAAAGCAGTTAAGTGATTCAGCACAGTCATCAAGCACTTTAATTATCATTAATAAATCGTACGGGTACATGGAATTATGAGGGTTGTCACATTCTCCCCCTATTAAGATAATTTCGTCCTGAAATTTAGCACGTGGTTACTGAGGAAGCTAGTTAAGTTGCGTTGGTTTCCTGGTTTTCCTGGGGTGTCACATCATCCCCCCGTTGGTTTGGAATTTCGTCCCGAAATTTTGCAGTAGCTTCAGCCTCAGTAGTGGTTGCACTTTTCTTAAACAGCTGGGGGTACTTGAGTTTCATTTGGTCTTCTCGTTCCCAGGTATACTCTGGGCCATGACGGGAGTTCCAACGAACTCGGACGAGAGGTATTCTGGTACGCTTGAGAATCTTAACATCTCGATCAGTAATCTCTACTGGTTCCTCGATGAATTGCAACTGGTCGTCGATGGTGAGCTCCTTTAAGGGAACTATGAGGGTCTCATCTGACAGACACTTTTTCAGATTTGACACGTGGAGTACGTTGTGAACTCCGCTGAGTTCTTTAGGTAGATTCAACTTGTAAGCGACTTTTCCAATTCTCTCAATGATTTCGAACGGTCCGACATAACGCGGATTGAGTTTGCCTCGTTTGCCAAAACGAACTACACCTTTCCAATGTGAGACTTTGAGTAGCACCCGATCCCCAACCTGGAACTCGAGTGGTTTCCTTCATTTATCCGCATAGCTTTTCTGACGGTCACGAGCTGCCGCCATTCGTTGCCGTATCTGAGCAATCCTTTCAGTTGTATACACTACAAGTTCTGGGCCAGCGATTTGACTGTTGCCAACCTCTGCCCAACAAAGAGGTGATCGACATTTACGTCCGTACAATGCCTCAAACAGAGCGGCCTGGATGCTGGTGTGGTAACTGTTGTTATACGAAAACTCCACTAACGGGAGGTGTTTTTCCCAGCCATTACCAAAATCGATTACACATGCCCTAAGCATGTCTTCAAGGGTTTGGATGGTGCGTTCAGACTGCCCATCCGTCTGTGGATGATATGCCGTGCTCATGTCTAGTCGAGAGCCAAAGGACTTGTGCATAGCTTGCCACAATTCAGATGTAAAACGTGAGTCACGATCAGAAATGATGGAGGTTGGCACTCCGTGCCTTGATACTACTTCCTTTAGGTAGATTTCTGCTAGAGTAGAAAACTTGTTGGTTTCCTTGATAGCCAAGAAGTGTGTAGACTTAGTCAATCGATCCACTATCACTCAAATAGTGTCATTTCCGCGTTGAGATCTCGACAGACCAGTAACGAAATCCATGGAAATTTGCTCCCATTTCCATTTCTGGATCTCTGGTTGTTGAAGTAGCCCTGATGGTTTCTGGTACTCGACCTTGACCCTGGCACAAGTTAAGCATTTACTGACGTAGGTTGCTATGTGGGCTTTCATGCTAGGCCACCAGTATGTAGTCTTGAGATCATGGTACATTTTATCCGAACCAGGATGTACTGAGTAACGAGACTTATGTGCTTCATCCATCACAAGCTCGCGTAAGTTTCCATAGAGTGGAACCCAGATGCGCCCGTTTACATAGTAGGCGCTGTCTTCCTTTTGTACTAACCATCTCCTTGATCCTCATAAGGACTCAGCCCTGATGTTTTCTGCTTTCAATGCTTCGACCTGAGCATCACAAATTTGAGTGGGAAGGCTAGAGTGAATGGTAAGCTATAACGCACGTACACGCTTAGGTATAGTATCCTTTCGACTGAGGGCGTCGGCCACAACATTGGCTTTTCCTGGATGGTATTTAATCACACATTCGTAATCATTCAAGAGCTCGACCCATCGACGTTGTCGCATGTTTAACTCCTTTTGCTTGAAGATATGCTCGAGACTCCTGTGATCGGTGTAAATGGTGCACTTGGTACCGTACAGGTAATGTCTCCATATCTTAAGTGTGAAAATAACTGCTCCCAATTCCAAGTCATGCGTAGTGTAGTTCCTTTCGTGAACCTTAAGTTGGAGCGATGCGTAGGCAATGACCTTGTCACGTTGCATCAACACGCAACCTAGTCCTTGTATGGAAGCGTCGCAATAAACCACAAAATCATCTGTGCCTTCAGGCAATGAGAGGAAAGGCGCACTACAAAGTCTATATTTTAAGTGCTGAAATGTGGACTCCTGTGCATCACCCCAACGATAGGTGACACCTTTTTGAGTCAGTGAGGTGAGAGGTTGCGCAATCTTTGAGAAATCCCTGATAAACCTTCTGTAATATCCTGCCAATCCCAAGAATTGGCGGATTTCTGTTGGTGTACGGGGTGCAGGCCAGTTCTTGATCAAGCCAACCTTGGATGGATCAACATAAATCCCATCCTTGTTTACTACGTGGCCTAGGAAGTGGACTTCGCGAAGCAAGAAGTTACATTTCGAAAATTTAGCATACAGTTGCTCTGCTCGAAGAAGTTCCAGCATAAGTCGTAGATGCTGCTCGTGTTCCTCCTGACTCTTAGAATAGATCAGGATGTCGTCGATGAAAACAATAACGAACTTATCCAGGTAAGGTTTGCATACTCGGTTCATGAGATCCATGAAGACCGCAGGTGCGTTTGTCAACCCGAAAGGCATGACCAGAAACTCGTAATGGCCGTAACGAGTTCTGAATGCTGTTTTGGAGACGTCCTCATCTCGGACTCTCGGTTGATGGTATCCCGATCTCAGGTCAATCTTGGAATAGAAACTCGACCCTTGCAACTGGTCGAATAAGTCATCAATGCGTGGGAGAGGATAACGATTCTTCACGGTCACCTTGTTATGTTCGCGATAGCCGATACACATTCTGAAGGTACCGTCTTTCTTCTTCACGAATAACACTGGAGCTCCCCAAGGCGAAGAGCTAGGACGTATGAAACCCTTTTCCAAGAGTTCTTGTAGTTGTGCGGACAGTTCTTCAAGCTCTGATGGAGGTAGATGATAAGGTGCACGAGCTATTGGTGCTGCTCTAGGAGCTAGCTCGATTTGAAACTCGACTTGTCGATGAGGCGGAAGACCAGGTAATTCCTCAGGAAATACCTCAGGAAAATCGCGCACAATAGGAATGTCTTCAATTCTCTTCTCTTCCGTTGATGTGTCAGTAACGAGTGCCAGAATGGTAGTGTGGCCCTTTCGTAAACACTTCTGGGCCTTAAGGAAAGAGATAATGCCTACGACAGCACCACTCTTGTCGCCATGAATCACGAGGGGTTCTTTACCAGAACGAGGGATGCGGACAATCTTCTCGTTGCAAAGAATTTCCGCTTGCTGATGAGATAATCAATCCATCCCAATAACAACGTCAAAACTACCCAGAACGATAGGAATAAGATCGATAGAGAAGGTCTGACCAGCTAGGACGAGGTTACAACCCTTAACTATGTGTGTGGCCTCGAGACTTTTACCGTTTGCTAGTTCTATCGTGTGTTTGGTGTTCAGAAGTGTTGGAGTGCGCTTAAGCATTTGGCTAACTTTTAAGGACACATAACTAGTATCGGCACCCGAATCAAATAAAACAGTAACAAAGAAGTCGTCCAGAAGAAACTTACCCATCACCACGTTGGGATCGTTCCTTGCATCACCCTGACCCAGCACGAAAACACGTCCCCTGGCACCATTGCCAATATTGTTACCCCCTTGTTGCCTCCATTGTTGTTCCCGTTTCCTTGGTTGTTGTTGTTCTGATTCTGGTTCGGCTGAGGACAGTTCCTCTTAAAGTGGCCTTCAGCGCCACACTGAAAGCATCCTTTATTGCCTTGCTGTTACTGCTGGTGGTGGTTCTGTGGAGCTTGTTGTTGTTGTTGGCGATTCTGATTTGCTGGTCGTGCGCCCCTGCAATCTTTTGCTTCATGACCAAACTTGTTGCACCGTAGACAACGACCCTTGTGGCACTACCCGCTATGATGCTTATTACACCGGTTGCACTTGGGGTGGTTCCCTCGGTATCCACCCTGTCCTTGACTACCAGAAGATTGCTGACCAGGACTCTGGTAGTCATCAGTATTTCGCTGCTGAGACTGAACTGAAGTAGAACCCTTGCCCGAATTTCCACCCCACTTGCGCTTGTTATCACTGGGAGCATCAGTAGTAGTAGCGCTAATACGCTTGGGCAGCTTGTTCTGCTCAACTGCCTGATCAGTGAGACGATGAGACAACTTGATGATTTGCTGAATGGTGCCAAGATTAGCTGAGGTCACGTGGCTTTGAATTTCTGGCACTAAACCCTTAAGGTATAACTCGATATGCTTGATAGGAGGATCCACCATAGTGGGTCACAGGATAGCTAATTCGTTCGACCTCTTTGTGTATGCCTCAATTTCAGACCCCGTTATCATCAGATTGAAAAATTCCACCTCTAGCTTGTGGATGTCATCACGACTACAATACTCTTCTTTGATCAGTTCTTTGAAGCCATTCCATGGGGTGGCATTAGCAACTGCCAGCCCTAGCAGTTGAACCTGTGCTTTCCACCAGGTTAACGCAGCACCTTCGAGTGTTCCAGTAGCATATTTCACCCTACGATCTTCAGGGCATTCGCACATCTCGAAAATAGACTCAAGCTTCTCGAACCAGTGAAGAAGGCCTACAGCTCCTTCTGTGCCGCTGAAAGTACTAGGTCGGCAATCCATGAATGTTTTGAACGTGCACACAGGAGGCTGAGCATGTTGACCTGTTGCGCGAGAATAAAAGACAAGGTTAAGCACGAGATTTGGTTCGCAAGAGTAGGATCTAAACATCCTAAGATGGGTTGATATGGCAGGTTATACCTCCTGGGGGGACAGCTGCGAGTGCCTCAGCAACCCGTTCATTAATCAAAGCTGTCGACTGGGCTTGAGTTAGATTGATACGTCCTCCGCGTCCGTTCATCATCTTCATAATGAAGCAACGTAGGTGAGAAAAGTGTCGCGAAAGTGCGTAAGTGTGGGACGATAGTAGAGAGTAAGCACACAAGGTTCAAATAGCAATTATCACATTAATTAATGCACAGTGTGAACTATCTAACCGACAATATAACATAAATCATACCACCTATTGTGTTGAGTCTTGCACGTGGAGCGAAGCGTCGTTGTGGATCGTTGAGCACTCTACACGTTATAGTCTGGTTTTATCAAAAAGCTTTTTCCCCTTTTTAAAACCAAGTTCACTATAACCAATGGCTCTGATACCAATCTGTCACACCCCCAAAATCCACACGCGGAGTATCACCGCTTGGAGGCGTGACATGACCAGGATCGAGCCACCAATCATATTGAACAACGTAATTAAGTAAGTAAAACCAACCTCAATACAATTGGTGACCATAAGACGGTAACCAACTTTAAGTTAACCAAGTTCAGATTTAAACAGCGGAAACATAAAACGTGAAACCAAAACATAAGTTCCAAGGTTCATAAGTTTAAAGATCAAAACGTAAGTTTAATAGGTTCATATGGATTAAATATTAAGCACGGGACATAGCAATCCATATCCCACAACAACCTTCTCCTCGTGCAAACTCCATAGGCATCTAGTGACCTGTAAGGCATGTAACAACGAGTCAACAACAAAGTTGAGTGAGTTCACGGTTGGTTGATTAGTTTTAAGTTGTTTCTGAAAAACGTGGTTTGACTTTCGTTGGCTTATTTGCCGTGGGGGTTACCCCATAGTTGAAAGTATGTTTAACCAGTTCCTTTTTATTACCCAAACCATATCCGTAATCAGTGGGGGCTTCCCCATGTGAACTACTAGACTGTTATGATATCGACTACTAACGAATTTTGTTGGAGTTTTTTTAGAAAATTTCGCCAGAGTCTCATTTGTAAATGGAGGTGTCCATGCTTATTAGCATATCATTTTCTTTTGTAAACATCATTCAACAATCACCAATCAACAATATTCAACCTCTACTTACCGAACTTGCCCAAAAAACAAGCATAAACTATAAACTCATGAACTTGAAAATTTATAAAAATATGTAGTAACTTACTAGCATACTTAGTAAGTCTTGTTACCTTTTGAAATGTGATTATTTCTTTAAAAACTTTATTTTTAAAGAGTTTAGGTGTTTACAACTTCCAACCGTATTTTCTAAAAATATTTCTTTGTGAACTTTTCTTATTACACAAGTGTTTCTACACTTGTTTATCCACCAAAAATGTGATTAGTTTATGTAAGATCCAAGATTTTACCGAACTCATATTTTTAACTTGGTCCTTTTGAAGAACCACCCATGGATCTTTAGATCTACATGATTATCACCTACTTTGATTCTTTATTTTTCAAGAAACTATTCATTCCTTCAAGTTCATGGTTTATGAGTGGATGATCCATCATCCTTCAACATTCTTACTTTTCTCATCTTGCTAGATCATGTTTTTAATCATGATCTAGCAAGACTACATGATGATTCACATCATTCCTACTAACAAACAATGATCAATATGCATATCAACTTGTATTTATCATGATATCTTCATCTAGCAAGTTTATGTTCCTGTCTTCTTCATAAGATTCATTAGTGTTCTTAATATTTTGATCAAGATACATCATTAACCACTTAAACAAGATGAAAGATGCAAGGATCTAAGTTCTTACCACTAGTTCAAGACTAGGGAAGTTCAAGTGAAGAAATGTGGTGGATAAAAGAAGATGAGAGTGGTCCTTCAACTTCCGAACACACCGAGCTTCGTTGTATGCCTTCTAACACCTATGTATGCTCTTAGAATGCTTGAAGGTGATCAAGTGATGGTGGTGGTGGTGCTCTTGGGGGCGGCCGAGATCAAGAAGAGAAGAGAGAGTGAGAGTGTTGTTGAGTTAGTGAATGGTGAGAATGATGGTGGACTAGTGGTTTAAATAAGAAATCCTCCAACACTTGTTTACACATTGGTTAACATGCTTCCCAAGTACTTAGCATATATAATAAAAAAATGAAGGAAAATCAAGGGTGGGGTACACCCTTGAAACCGTAAGAAGAGAGGGGGGGGGGGTGCTTGGTTGGGTTTCAACTATTAGTTAGTGATTTAGTTGGAAATCAAGTGATTAGTTAGTGTCTTATGGTATGTTATGAAATATATAGTGTGTTAGGGTGTTCGGGGACCCTAACTAGCTTAGAAAAATAAAAACAATGCTTCTAGCATTATTTTGGTGTTCCGGGTAATATCCGGTTGTTCGGTTTGATACTGTTCCGTTGAAGTGCTTAATTAATCCGTAAAGTGTCCTATATATATTTTTGTAACATTTTTAATTTTCAACACCCAGGAAAGCATACCGGACTATTTAGTAACTTTTTTGTACACTACTAGTATGTTAACAAGCACATGTAAGTGTAACACAGTAATCAGAAAGCAGTTAAGTGATTCAGCACAGCCATCAAGCACTTTAATTATCATTAATAAATCGTACGGGTACATGGAATTATGAGGGTTGTCACAATTTACAAGATTTACAAAGTCATGGTTTCTAAGTAAACTAATCATATTTTTAGTGTTTAAACAAGACTAGGAACATGATTGTAACAAGAAAAATACAAAAGAAATATTTTTAGAAAAATCATCTTACAAGTGGTAAATGACCAAATCCTTTAATAAAGTGATTTACAAACAAATAACCATGTTTTTAAGGGTAACTAAACCTACTAAATAACATGGTAAGTTACTACAAGTTTTTACAAAAACTTCAAGTTCATGATGTAGCGTAATTTACTTGATTTTGACACTCGGTAAGTGTTGAATGAGTTGATGATTGTTTGTAATGATTTTAAAAGAAAATAAACACATGTTTTGAAAACATGGGAAACTCCATTTTTAGGGGAAACTATGTCAAAATTTCTATAGAATTTTGACACTTAGAAAAATATAAGTTTTGGTGAAACTTATTCCCTAAAAATTTACCTAAAAGCATTTACCAAGGTTTCCCTAATTTTTATGTAAACTTCAACATAAGAAATGATGATTTCTTCTAGATAAAAATTGATATTAAGTATGTATATTTTTTAGGGAAAATATATATATTCTTTGGTCACCAAATTTCGTGCTAAGTGTATATAATATGTATGTAGTATGTATTATACGTGATAGTGTATTAGGACTTGAAAATACACTAAATACTTCTAAGGAGTGAAGATACAAAAATACACATACAACATGCATAGACAAATACAAGAGAATATATTTATGAAAATATATTACTTGATAGATTATATAACTTTGACAAGTTATGAACATGAAATGAAGTTTTGGACAAAATACATAACTCGGGTGAAAAATACAAGATACTTATATTTTTTTTTTTAGAAAATGATATAAGTAAGATACATAGTTAAAAATATAAATTATTTTTAACACACAAAGAATACATACAAGATGGTGACTTGTACTTGTGCGATACAAGTCTATTGACTAACCTTAATAAAACACGTATAGGTCACGACGTTATATAAGCAAACTTGGTGAAGTTTACGGCGCAAGAAACGCAAGTTGTGAGTTCATGCCTCCCCTTTTTCTTTTAACTGTTTTCAGTTTTATAACTTCGGGGGTGAAGTACATGTTACTAAATGTTTACAGACAAGTGAGTTCATGTCCACACTTTTAAACTTTTACATACTTTTTTTAAACTTGGGGATAATACATGTTTTATGGTATGCTGGATACAAAGACGAAGGAATGATACTTGAAATCGTGTCACGAATAGGGTACCAGAAGCACCATTAATCAACAATAGACCTAGACCGCAGAACAAAAGGTTAGATCTAATGGGTTTCGGGCAGCCACACTCTTGGTGAAAACTAGTACCAAGTAGTGCTTTTGTGTCTCAGTCGTGAATCGATAACTAGAAAAATGCCTATGGTTTGGATGCTTCCTATGTCGTGTCACATGTTAATGGCCTTGCAACCCATTAACAATCTCGATACTTACAGAAATACTTGATTTATACGAGTTACATACCATGTTTTCATACAAAGTATACAAACGTTCAATACAAAAACTGCATGAATTCACACCAACATTATGTTGACGTTTTTCCAAAAACTCACATGTATTTCAGGTAACTAAAGTGGATGTGCGCGCGGTCATAATCTTGCTCTTGGATGTTGTTTATGTTGATCTTTGAATAAAGTTGTAAACTTATCAAACAAAATGCTGTCTTGTGATGTAAACACTTAACCTATGTTTTCAGTTATGTAATGTTATTGGCATTTGAAGTTATTTTTACGAGCATGTAGTATGTTTACCATTCGTATGCAATGAGAACCTTTCATGATCACACCTCGTGCTTCCACCTTAGAAAGGGGTGTGACATTTATAGCTTGTCATATGCCACAACCCTGGTCACTTTGATGTCCCCTTCCAAATTTATAACCTATGGAACATAATATGTACATTAGATTATACAATGCATGACTGTATAACATGTCACCAAATAAATAGGTTATGATCAACCTTATGAAATTAGATTTTTTCATCACTTGTAAGAAATATATAATATTTTTATTTAATAGATCATCTAAATAAATCAAAGCATATAAAAGACACATAAAATTGCAATAGTGATAAGCCTATTATTATAGGTCATGCTCTAATTTATCGACAACGTGTGCGTTAGTTTTCAAATTAGTGGTGTTCCATAAAGGACAAAATTGATATATGATCAAAGCCACAATAAAATCATACATCTTGATTAATAGTAAGATAACATTTATAAAGAAAGATGAGTAAAGCAATATATGATTTTTTACAGGAAGAAAGGATCTCCGCAGCTATCGCCCAATATGAGGCGAACCGCACCGAACAAAGTGGAGGACCAAGCAATGCTAGACGTAATGGGCATGGAGACACATCTGGAGGAAACACAGATCAACGCTGCACCTTCAAGCAGTTTCTCGACTGCAAGCCGCTGAACTACGACGGCACTGGAGGTGCAGTGGCGTTTGTACGCTGGACGGAGAAGACTGATGCCACTATCCGTATGAGCAAGTGTACCGCGGATCAGCAAGTCACTTTTACTACGGGGTTGTTTGTTGATGAAGCTTTGACTTGGTGGAATTTGCAAGTCCAGACTCTGGGTGATGATGCTGTGTACGGCATGATGTGGGATGAGCTAAAGGAACGTATGAGAGAGAAGTATTGCTCTCGTGCTGAACTCCAAAGGTTGGAGACTGAGTTCTGGCACTTGACCATGGAAGGTGCTGACATTACTGGTTATACCCGAAGATTCCATGATTTGTCTAGAGTGATCCCTTACATGGTGACTCCTGAATTTAAGCGCGTTGAATGCTACATTTGGGGATTGGCCTCAGAATTTCGCAGCATGGTAACTTCGGCCAAACCTGCAACAATCACCGAGGCTGTAACTCTGGCTGTCAGCCTTACTGAAGATGCTGTGCGTATGAAGAAGTTATCACTGAACCCTACTGAGAAGACCGAGACGCATGCTGAGCCGTCCGGTGACAAGAAAAGGAAGCATCCAAATCTGAATCAAGCAACCCGCAGCAACAACAAAGGTTCAAACAACAAGAAGCGTGACGCTAACCCACCTAAGGAGGCGAGAACCTTTGCAGCGGCAAATGATACTGTAACCAAAGGATACCAAGGCACCCTGCCTAAATGCCAAAAGTGTAGGTATCATCATCAAGGAGCTTGTCGCATTCCAAGTTGCGAAAAATGTGGTAGGTTGGGTCATCAAACAGAAGATTGTTGGGGAAAAGGAAATATAAACGGGAATGGAAACCGTAACGGCGCTGGTAATAGAAACAATGGTGGAAATGGAAATGGTAATCGGAATGGTAATGAAGCTGGGCAGAACCAAGGATGCTTTGGTTGTGGAAGCAAGGATCATTTCATAAAAGACTGCCCAAGGGAGAACAACGCTCAGGCTCGAGCATTTGTGATTGGAGCAAAGAACGCACGCGAGGACCCTAATGTGGTCACCGGTACGTTTCTCGTTAACAATCACTTTGCATCCATATTATTTGACACTGGTGCCGATTATAGCTTCATGTTTGTGGAATTTAAACGTATGCTTGGAATAGAATCTAGTAGATTAAGTATTCCTTATTCCATAGAACTAGCCAATGGCAAACTTGTTGAATCGAGCGAAGTCGTTAGGGGTTGCACATTAGAACTTGGTGAGCAAAGATTTAGCATCGACCTCTTACCTATCCAATTGGGTAGCTTCGATGTAGTGGTCGGAATGGACTGGTTGTCCAAGAACAAGGCTGAAGTTATTTGTCACGAGAAAATCATTCGCATCCCTTTGGCGAATGATGAAACTCTCATCGTGCATGGAGAAAAACGAGACGCGCCTCTGCGAATCATCAGTTGTATGAAAGCACAGAAGTGCTTAAGGAAATGATGTGTTGCTTTCCTAGCGCACGTTGTAGATAAGAAGGTTGAGGAGCCGAAACTCGAAGACATTCCTGTTGTGAAGGAATTCCCTGATGTTTTTCCCGAAGATCTGCCAGGACTACCTCCTCAACGACAAGTCAAATTCCATATAGACTTGGTTCCAGGAGCCGCTCCTGTAGCCAAGGCACCCTATCGGCTTGCACCATCCGAGATGTAAGAATTATCTACACAACTCCAGGAGTTGTTGGATAAAGGATTCATAAGGCCAAGCTTCTCGCCTTGGGGAGCTCCAGTATTGTTTGTAAAGAAGAAGGATGGAACACTGCGGATGTGTATCGATTACAGAGAACTGAACAAGCTCACAATCAAGAATCGGTACCCAATACCGAGGATTGATGACTTATTTGATCAGTTGCAAGGATCGAGCTACTATTCCAAGATCGACCTTCGATCTGGATACCATCAGTTAAGGATTCAAGAGGAAAGCGTACCAAAGACTGCATTCCAAACGCGTTATGGGCATTACGAGTTTCTTGTGATGCCATTCGGACTGACGAACGCGCCAGCGGTATTTATGGATCTGATGAACCGCGTATGCAAACCATATCTCGATAAATTCGTGATTGTATTTATCGATGATGTCCTGATTTACTCACGAACGAGAGAAGAGCACGGGCAACACCTCAGGATCATTTTGGAACTACTGAAGAAAGAGAAACTTTATGCAAAGTTTTCAAAGTGCGAATTTTGGATTCGCGAAGTACAGTTCCTTGGAGACGTTGTGAATGAGAAGGGCATTCATGTAGACCCATCCAAGATTGAAGCAATAAAGAATTGGGAAGCCCCCAAAACCCCAACTGAAGTTCGACAATTTTTTGGCTTAGCGGGCTATTACCGGCGATTTATCAAGAATTTCTCCAATATAGCTCAACCGCTGACTACCCTTACACAGAAAGACAAGAAGTACGACTGGGGTGATAAGCAGGAAGAAGCCTTCCAACTGCTCAAAAATAAGCTATGCGATGCACCGATACTATCCTTACCCGAAGGCACTGAAGACTTCGTGGTATACTGCGACGCTTCGCGTCAAGGGTTGGGTTGCGTGCTTATGCAACGCCAAAAATGTGACAACCCTCACTAAACCAGGTATCCGTACGACTTAATTAATAATTAATTACTGCTTAATTACTGTGCTTGTTTGAAATTACTGATGAACTGCTACTTGATTTCTGATACATGCATATACCTGCATCATACTTTACTTACCGTCACTACATTATTTACATGCTGAACCTTAGTGACAAACATGATGCACAAAAAGCACGGTAGCACTATAAACGGATAACCTATTGAACATGCTGATAAAGCCAGCATCAGGCAGACACTGCCTCTAAGGCCTGTATGAGCCAGAAATATTTTACTACACTAGTGGTGAGTGTAGGGATACAAGGGTTGTAGAACTGCGTCTCTAGGAATAAGTTACAGTGACCGGATGTGCCTAAAACGTACTCTAAGTACAAAATTCAGCACTTTAATTAAAATTCAGCATTTGGCTAACTAATAAAGTGCCAAGACATGAGGAAAATATTCCCGACACTTTGGAGGAATAAGTTGTGTCACTAAAAAGGGTATTAACGACACTTTAAAGCTTGTTTAACGCTTTAACGGATTACTATCCAACCGAACAACCGGACTATACCCGGAACATGAAAATATTGTTAATAACATTACTTATCTTTTTCTGAGCCAGTTAGGGTCCCTGAATACCCTAACACCCGCAATAAAGCACAACACACTACTAACCGGGTTAATCCCTAAACTTAACTAGATTAACCTAACTATTAACTAATGTTTAGTTGGATTTGAACCAAACTACCCCCCCCCCCCCCTTTACAAACCGTCCCCAAGAGGGGGGACATCCTTTTGTCCTTCTTGATTATTTAATTACATTTGTTTAATATCAAAGTGACATGAAATCCAATGGTTAAAGAACTTAAGTTTGTCTATAAGAGCTAGAGATTACACACGTGATCATTCACCACTTAGCATTCACCAAACACTTCCTCTCTCTCTCTCAAAGGCTTCGGCCGAACACCCCCTATATCATTCCTCCACATTTCGATTTTGATCTTCACATTCCAAGTCCATACAAGCGTTAAGGATCGCGGATAAGAAGGCTTGGTGCATTCGGAAGGCGAAGGACCTCACTCTATTGCTTTTATCCTCTCATTTTGCGTCTAGATTCTCCCCTAGCCTCGAGCTAGTAGTAAGTTGCTATAATCACCCTCTCGAACTATTTTGAACTAGTTAAAATGATTTGTAACGGTTAAAACTCGTAAACATGCAAGTTGAAACATGAAAGTCTACTAAAAACACTAAAAGTGATGGTTAAAAGCTTGTTTGTTGTGTAAAACTTGTAGTATTTGATTTGTGTAGTTATTTGGACCCGATCTATGTTGTGGTAGCTCGGATCATCGTTTAACCCGGATTGGTCATGATCTTGGATCATGACATAAGGTTGTTTTGGAAGTAACAAGGGTCAAAGGATGAAACTCTACCACACACGAATCATGAACTTGTGTAAAAGCGATTTAGCTTGTGAAATAGTGTTTAAAACTAGTAGATCTACGGATCTACAAGCGGTATTTTCAAAGAACCAAGTATCAAAGAAATTATGTTTTCTAAAGACGGATCTTACACTAACAAAAAAAATGATTTTTAGAACACACAAGTGTGTAAACACTTGTGTAGCACAAAGTTTCGACAAAATAACTATTTTTGTAAAAGATGACGAGAAGTTGTAAAAACGGAATTTCTCTAAAGACGAGATTTTTACAAAATCGGATGGATTTATATAGAGATCCGCTAAAAGTAATGGGATTTACTTCATAATATTAGAAAACCACAAGTTCATGTGATTTTTGCGACTTATATATATTTGTTGACTAGTTTGTTGTCTTGAACATTGTTTTGGTTAAATAAGGAAATTGTTGGGTTGATTTATAAAAGAAAATGATACGCTTGAGAGCGTGGCCACCTCCAGTTACAGAGGAAACTCTGGCGAAATTTTTCTAAAAACCTAACACTTAGAATTATTTTCACTATAAGTGTTAGAAATACTTCTCGACATGTTTTCAAAATATAAGTTTCGCCACGACTTTATTTACAAAATATCGGAGGTGGGATTTTCACAAAAATTAAACGTGATAAATATATTTAGTAAATATATTTTTTTTTCACAACGTTACTTGTCATTATTTGCGAAGACACATAAATATTATTTTTAGGGTAAAAATAATATTATCGAATGTTAACGAATCCAAAATAATACGAGCGCTTTCACGATAAATATATAAGTTACACCGGTAATTATTATTACCACTCGATCGTTAAAACGTAACTTACACATTTTAAGGAAATATTCATGAACGCATATTTTTGTTAAAGTATTATTTTGGGGAAAATTATGTGTAATAGAAAATATAATATTTTTGAGAAGAATATTTATATTTGGGATTAGAAATAAAATATATTTTAAGTGAGACTTAATAATATATTTCGAAATTATACGAACACACATGTATTAAATCCCCCATCCTTGGGAAGGAAAATGATTACCAAGTATACAGAATGTAAACACGAAATAGTTGTCTAACTATTTCCCGAAAACTTAAACCTTAAAGCTAAGGCACGGCCGTCCGTCTAATAGAGTTAGTACGTGTAGGTCGTCACACAGCTGCTTGATTTGGAGGTATACTTGGTAGAGACGCACCACTGTGAGTTCATGTCCCCCTTTTCTCTTAACTGTTTTCAGTTTTCTAAACTACGGGGGTGAAATACATGTTACTTTGATTACAAGTACTTTATACATGGTATGGTTAGCGTAAGGAGGTTTACTACTTAGATCATGTGAGTGGGTAGGAGCAACATGAGGCCATTAGTCCTCATGGTAGGACCGAGGGACAGGAGCGGTAGATCTATCTGGGTGTAGCGAGCCCAGCCCCAGGCCAAACTAGAAACGGACCTCGGGGTGACTTTGTGCCCGACGCATAAATCTGCTAGGTTTGAGTCTCCCTACTTGCACTTCACACATATCAGTGGCCTTGCAAACCATTGGTGATCTCAATTCCCTTATGTGCTACATACCAGGATTTTTATACTTACAAAGGTTTATTTACTCACTTACACATGAACTCGCTCAACATTATTGTTGATTTTTCAACTTACATGTATTTCAGGGAATTAAAGGATCTGGCGCGGTATGACACGTTTTCCCGCTGCACTAGTTACGAGGTCATCCGGGTTTAGGGAATGTGACTCTTTCCTGGACAAGTTACAGTCCTTAAACTATGCTTATGTTATGTTGTGTTTGTTGAACAATGTTTATGTCGTTAGGATATGTTTCCGTTAAGACAATGTTATTGTATTTGGTTTTTAAAACTTAATCGAATGGATGATCTTGCATGGTTTTATTTCATATAGCTTTGTTATGGTTAAGCTATGGTATTAAGAAGTCACACCAAATTAACCACGCTTCCGCAAAGCCAGGGTGTGACAGCTTGGTATCAGAGCTCTGATCATAGCGAACTAGGATTCTTTCTCGAGTCTAGACTATGATCACTAGGGCTCTCACGAAAACATTTTTACTGCATACCACTTAAGTCCAGATCCAAAACGTTTTTACAAACAAATGTTGAGCACATTTTATTTATTATTTATAGGCTCAGTCTTGGAGGCTGAGGCTCGGTCTTGGAGGCCGAGGCTCGATCTAAGAGATCGAGGAAGATGGCTAGGGAGACTAGGAAGAGCAGTCTAAGAAGCTAGGAGAATTTGGCTAGCGAGACTAGGAAGAGCAGTCTAAGAGGCTGGGAGAATTTGGCTAGTGAGACTAGGAGTATCAGTCTAGGAGACTGGGAGGCTAGTGGGACTAGGAGAATTATTTGATTGCTTACTTGGTGACTAATGTGCTTATCTGATTGTATGATTGACTGTTTGTGCATGATTGTGTTTATGTTACAGATGCCATGGACACCTCTGGCACAGGTGACTCAGACACCACAGGACCTAGACCTATAGTATCAGATGACCTAGAGTCTTCAGAGCACGAGGTCCACACATCCGACGTTACTAGCACGGACGAGGACGACTTTCAGCCCTTTGCTTTACCTGATGGTGCTGATGAGCTCGCTGATGGCCCTTTGGCCGGGGACCTACCGTTAGTGGAGATCCCTACTCCCATACCCTTAGTTGTTTATCCTGCTTACGATTTACTTCTCGACGCCGACGATGATGGCGACGTCGATCTGTATGATGATGAGCCCTTAGAGGAGGATGTTCAGGGCGAGGCCCTTCTTGCTGCTAGTGATCTCTTGATGATCGCAGATGCTCCCGCCGAGGAGTCACCCGCTCACTCTCCGGTCCTAGACTCTTTCGAGTCTGTGGCCTCCGCACCTTCACACACCCAGAGTGCGCAGCACTTCTCACATGGATCAGATCCCGACCAGGCATCCTCTGTTGCCCCTATTCCTAGTTTTGCTTTCGACCACGATGATGTGGAGGATTCCGATCCTGTCTTTCCCCCAGGATTCGACCCAGATCAGGATATAGAGTTTATACCCATGGATCAGCCTATGGAGGATCCAGTCGACCCAGTAGACCCAGTTGATCCCATCGATCCCGAGTTTTATTTTGGGATGGCCTTTGATGACCCCGAGCCTGCCATGGCCCCTGAGCAGGTAGCCGCTCTAGACCCTGCGTTTGAGCACGACCCAGTTCATGCTGACGCACCTATTATTGAGCCTGTCATTGCTGACCCACCTATTGATGATCACCCAGTGGATGCTCCGTTGTTGGAGGGCGATCATGTCATTGCTGCTGATCATGTTGATCCCCCACTTATTGCTGATGCACCAGTTGACCCTCTTGTTGCACCTCACCATGATCCTATGCCAGTTCAGTTTGATCATGCACTTTTTGAGGCACAGATGGACCCACGAGATGAGCACGCCCAGCATGGGTGGATTCCTGCTGATGACGAAGTCCCACCTATTCCCCCTCAGATCACTGATACCCATCATATTGATACCTCCTTTTCATTTCCTCGGTTTACACCTCCAGCGCGACCTGAGAGGGTTCTTCGGCTCACCCTTTTGGACATGTACCGGTATCTATCCCTGCTATACCACCGTCTGCTACTTTTCCCCCTGTTTCTCCATTTCATGTGGCACCTTTTGATCCCACCAGTGAGCCGTTACTCTGGTCATCACCACCTGCCATGACACCGACCGACCCTTACCATCCTTTCCATATGGGATATTCCATTGAGGATGTTTTGATGTCTTTTGTCGCCCAGGACGAGGCACACACGCAGCGCATTCAGGAGCTTGAGAGAGCCCAGCCGCCGCCGTGTCAGTGCCAGGGTCAGACCCACTCTCCTTTGCAGCCCTCTCGACCTTTACCACCAGACTATGCTGCACGCCTTTTTGCCCTAGAGCAGCAGGTTGCTTCTTTCTTGCGTACCCAGAGAGCCATGGAGGAGGACTGGCTCCATTTGCGTCGCTTGTTTTACACTCACTTTCCCCCTCCTCCACCGCCATCCGTGTAGAGCTCTTCAGTACCGTATGGGTAGACGCTGGTGAGAAGACGGCGATTGCTTTTGACTGCACAGCATTTTTGGAGACTACATTATGATTCTGACTTTTGTTGACATGTATTTGATGTACTGACACTGATTTGATATAGTTTTTGGACTAGGGTGATGTAGCCCTTAGTCGATGATGATGTATGACACTATTATGTACCTGTACACTTACTATGTGGTCTCGATATATGGCAATCGCAGTATTCTCATCATATGTGATGTTTTGATTGATTATTTATGTTTTATAACATGGGATGTTGTGTGATTGATATGATTATAACATGAGATGTTATGTACTATTACTATCATAATAAAGCGTACGTATTATAACATGGGATCTTTATTATGGCCTGACCGACGTAAACCCATCTTTTAGAAGATGCCGCCGAGACGTCAAACGCCGATGCCTACCAATGAGGCAGAACTCCAACAAGTCATCGCTGCTGCCATCGCGCAATACGCCGCCTCGCAAGGAGGACCCAGCGGAAACAGCTCAAACAACAATGGCAACAACAATCCACCTCATGGTAATACTAAGTCATTTAGACATACCATGACCTAATTGGATATCTATAGCAAAGATGCTAATGCCGTTCACATGTTACAATGTGTGTGCAGGGTGTACCTACAAGCAGTTTCTAGACTGCAAACCGGTCAACTTTGATGGCACAGGAGGTGCTGTCGCCTTTGTTCGTTGGGCTGAGAAAACTGAATATGTTCTTCGCATGAGCAAATGCGCACTAGATCAGCAAGTCACCTATATCTCGGGGCTATTCTTGGACGGAGCCCTCTCTTGGTGGAATTTGCAAGTACAGACACTTGGTGAAGCTGCTGCCTACGCGCTAACCTGGACCGAACTGAAGGAACTTATGCGCAAAAAGTACTGCTCTCGCGCGGAAATCCAAAGATTGGAAATTGAGTTCTGGCATTTGAAAATGGAAGATCCAAAGATCGCAGAATACGTTCAGAGGTTCCATGACTTATCGCATGTGGTACCTTACATGGTCACTCCGGAGTTCAAGCGGATTGAACGTTTCATTTGGGGATTAGCTCCTCAAATCATAAGCATGGTGACCTCATCCAAGCCTGCGACAATTACTGAGGCAATTGATCTGAGCGTGGCTCTCACAGAGGAGGCTATTCGCCTGAACAAGTTCGATGATGCTGAGCCTAAGAAGAAAGAGACTCACGTCGAGCCATCAGGAGGTAACAAACGGAAGTTCTCGAACTTCAAGCAGGGCGCCAGTGTGGTGGTTAAGAAAGGAGGATCAGGCACGCCAGCTCAGGTTACAGCTGGTAGTGGAAAGAAAGGAAAAGGATATATGGGCACCCAGCCCAAGTGTAATACCTGCCAACGCCACCATTCTGGCCATTGTAGTGGGAAAGTATGCGAAGCATGTGGAAAGCCGGGCCACTTGAAGGACACTTGTTGGGCCACTGCTGGCCAGGGAGGCCAGGGAGGATTCGGAAACAGAAATAACAACCGGGGTGGGAATGGAAATGGCCCACAAGGAAACAATGGAGGTAATGGGAATCGAGGCAACAATGCTAATCAAGCGGGTGCCGTGAATCGTAACCAGAGGAATAATCAAGCTGGTGGAAACGGGCAGAGACCCGGATGCTTCAACTGTGGTGATCTTGGGCATTACAAGAGGAACTGCCCAGAGTTAAACCAAGCCCGTGGAAGAGTGTTTAATATTGAAGCGAGGGAGGCGCGCCAGGATCCCAATGTTGTCACTGGTACGTTCCCTGTAAACCAACGCTATGCATTCGTTTTATTTGATACTGGCGCCGATTATAGCTTCGTGTCGTTAGAGTTTAAGAATATGCTTGGTTTAGCCGCTAGTAAATTAGATATTCCGTACTCAATCGAATTGGCTAATGGAAAGATAGTAGAAGCCAATTAAGTTATCAGAGGTTGTGTGATCGAATTGGGAGAGCGTGAGTTTGCTTTGGATCTACTACCAGTCCAGTTGGGAAGCTTCGACGTGGTGGTAGGAATGGATTGGTTATCAGGCAACAAGGCTGAAATAGTTTATCACGAAAAGGTCGTTCGTATCCCAACCGAAGATGGCGAAACAATTGTGGTTCACGGGGAGAAGCGTGATACGCCGTTAAGAATTATCAGCTGCCTGAAAGCGCGAAAGTGTTTGCAGAAGGGATGTGTTGCCTTCCTGGCACACATTGTGGATAAGAAGGCTGCTGAGCCAAGAATAGAAGACATCCCTGTCGTGAGGGAATATCCAGAAGTCTTCCCAGAGGACTTACCTGGACTGCCACCTCAGAGACAAGTAGAGTTCCGCATTGACTTAGTTCCAGGCGCCGCGCCTGTGGCTAAGGCACCTTATAGACTTGCTCCGTCTGAGATGCAGGAACTGTCGACACAACTTCAAGAGTTGTTAGACAAGGGATTTATCCGACCAAGCTTCTCGCCTTGGGGAGCTCCAGTTTTGTTTGTCAAGAAGAAGGACGGAAGTTTTCGTATGTGTATTGACTACCGGGAGTTGAACAAGCTGATGATCAAGAATAGATACCCTCTGCCAAGGATTGATGATCTGTTTGACCAACTGCAAGGCTCAAGCTTTTATTCAAAGATCGATCTTCGATCTGGATACCATCAGTTAAGGATACAAGAGGAAAGTATCCCAAAGACAGCCTTCAGAACTCGTTATGGGCACTACGAGTTCCTAGTTATGCCGTTTGGGTTAACAAACGCACCTGCAGTGTTCATGGATTTGATGAATAGAGTTTGCAAGCCGTACTTGGATAAGTTCGTGATAGTGTTCATCGATGATATCTTGATTTATTCAAAGACGAAGGCTGAGCATGAGCAACACCTAAGAGCTATTTTGGAGCTGCTGAAGAAAGAACAGTTGTATGCTAAGTTCTCTAAGTGCGAGTTTTGGCTACGAGAAGTACAATTCCTTGGGCACGTGGTAAATGGAGATGGAATCCACGTGGATCCCACCAAGATCGAAACGATTAAGAATTGGGAAACGCCAAAGACGCCAACCGAGATTCGACAATTCTTGGATTTGGCTGGCTATTATCGAAGATTCATTGAGGATTTTTCAAAAATCGCTCAACCATTGATGCTCCTCACGCAGAAAGATAAGAGGTTTGATTGGGGAATCAAACAGGAAGAAGCGTTCCAGATATTGAAGGATAAGCTCTGCAATGCGCCAATCTTAGCACTACCGGAAGGTACAGATGATTTTGTGGTATACTGTGACGCTTCGCGTCAAGGATTGGGTTGCGTGTTGATGCAACGCCAAAAGGTTATTGCTTACGCATCACGTCAATTGAAAGTGCACGAAAAGAACTATACCACACATGATTTGGAACTTGGCGCAGTGGTATTTGCATTAAAGATCTGGAGACACTACCTTTATGGTACAAAGTGTACAATTTTTACAGATCACAAGAGCCTACAACACATATTCAACCAGAAGGAGCTGAATATGAGGCAAAGACGTTGGGTTGAGTTGCTGAACGATTACGACTGCGAGATAAAGTATCATCCAGGGAAGGCGAATGTGGTCGCCGATGCCCTAAGTCGAAAGGAGAGGATCAAGCCCATAAGGGTTAGGGCTTTATAAATGATTATCCGAACCGATCTTTCCTTGCGCATTCGTGCCGCGCAGAAAGAAGCTCTCAAGGAAGGAAACCTTGAAGAAGAATATCTCCGTGGGATGGAGAAGCTACTAGTACCAAACGAGGAAGGAACGTTATGTTTTGAGAAAAGGATTTGGGTTCCTTTGTTTGGAGGTTTAAGGAAGGTTATTTTCGATGAAGCTCACAAATCGCGGTACTCTATCCACCCTGGAGCGGATAAGATGTACCAGGATCTCAAAGATTATTATTGGTGGCCTAGGATGAAGGGTGATGTTGCTGTTTATGTGAGCAAATGTTTAACATGCGCTAAGGTTAAAGCCGAATATCAGAAGCCTTCAGGACTTCTGCAACAACCCGAGATTCCCAAGTGGAAATGGGAAAAAATCTCCATGGATTTTATTACAAAGTTGCCAAGAACGCCAAGAGGCCATGACACTATTTGGGTAATAGTGGATCGATTAACAAAGTCAACACACTTCTTACCTATCAGAGAGAAGGATAATACGAGCAAGTTGGCCGAAATTTACATGAGAGAGATCGTTACGCGCCATGGAGTACCTCTCTCAATCATTTCCGATAGAGACGGAAGGTTCATATCAAGGATTTGGCAATCCTTCCAAGAAGCTTTTGGCTCGCAATTGAATATGAGCACCGCATTTCACCCGCAGACCGACGGGCAAAGCGAGCGGACGATACAGACTTTGGAAGACATGCTGAGAGCGTGTGTTATGGATTTGGGCGGTAGCTGGGATAAGCATTTGCCTTTGGTCGAATTTTCATACAACATCAGCTACCACACCAGTATTGGTGCCGCGCCATTCGAAGCTCTTTACGGACGCAAGTGTCGATCACCCCTATGTTGGGCTGACGCAGGTGATAGACAGCTTGTTGGTCCCGAAATCGTCCAAGAGACGACAGACAAGATTGCGCAGATCCGAAAACGCATCGAAGCAGCTCGTGAAAGACAGAAAGCCTATGCAGATCCAAACCGGAAACACTTGGAATTCCAAGTTGGAGATATGGTTTTATTGAAAGTTTCACCCTGGAAGGGTGTGGCACGCTTCGGAAAGCGTGGAAAGTTAAATCCGCGCTACATTGGTCCTTTCAGAGTTTTGGAAAGAATAGGACTAGTAGCATACAAGCTGGACTTACCTGCCGAGCTGAATGGAGTTCATGATACATTTCATGTATCCAACCTGAAGAAAAGTCCAACTCAAGATACCATTGCCATTCCCATTGACGAGATTCATGTTGACGACACGCTCCATTTCGTTGAAGAACCGGTTGAGGTTACGGATTGGAAAGTAAACAAGACCCGCCGGAGCAGTGTCAAGCTCGTCAAAGTTCGTTGGAATGCCAGACATGGTCCTGAATACACCTGGGAGCGTGAGGACCGGATGAAAGAGAAATACCCCCACCTATTTCCTAAGAACCCTGCATCTACAAGCAGAACTTAAAATTTCGGGATGAAATTTTTCTAACGGGGGGAGAATGTGACAACCCTCACTAAACCAGGTATCCGTACGACCTAATTAATAATTAATTACTGCTTAATTACTGTGCTTGTTTGAAATTACTGATGAACTGCTACTTGATTTCTGATACATGCATATACCTGCATCATACTTTACTTACCGTCACTACATTATTTACATGCTGAACCTTAGTGACAAACATGATGCACAAAAAGCACGGTAGCACTATAAACGGATAACCTATTGAACATGCTGATAAAGCCAGCATCAGGCAGACACTGCTTCTAAGGCCTGTATGAGCCAGAAATATTTTACTACACTAGTGGTGAGTGTATGGATACAAGGGTTGTAGAACTGCGTCTCTAGGAATAAGTTACAGTGACCGGATGTGCCTAAAACGTACTCTAAGTACAAAATTCAGCACTTTAATTAAAATTCAGCATTTGGCTAACTAATAAAGTGCCAAGACATGAGGAAAATATTCCCGACACTTTGGAGGAATAAGTTGTGTCACTAAAAAGGGTATTAACGACACTTTAAAGCTTGTTTAACGCTTTAACGGATTACTATCCAACCGAACAACCGGACTATACCCGGAACATGAAAATATTGTTAATAACATTACTTATCTTTTTCTGAGCCAGTTAGGGTCCCTGAATACCCTAACACCCGCAATAAAGCACAACACACTACTAACCGGGTTAATCCCTAAACTTAACTAGATTAACCTAACTATTAACTAATGTTTAGTTGGATTTGAACCAAACTACCCCCCCCCCTTTACAAACCGTCCCCAAGAGGGGGGGACATCCTTTTGTCCTTCTTGATTATTTAATTACATTTGTTTAATATCAAAGTGACATGAAATCCAATGGTTAAAGAACTTAAGTTTGTCTATAAGAGCTAGAGATTACACACTTGATCATTCACCACTTAGCATTCACCAAACACTTCCTCTCTCTCTCTCAAAGGCTTCGGCCGAACACCCCCTATATCATTCCTCCACATTTTGATTTTGATCTTCACATTCCAAGTCCATACAAGCGTTAAGGATCGCGGATAAGAAGGCTTGGTGCATTCGGAAGGCGAAGGACCTCACTCTATTGCTTTTATCCTCTCATTTTGCGTCTAGATTCTCCCCTAGCCTCGAGCTAGTAGTAAGTTGCTATAATCACCCTCTCGAACTATTTTGAAGTGGTTAAAATGATTTGTAACGGTTAAAACTCGTAAACAAGCAAGTTGAAACATGAAAGTCTACTAAAAACACTAAAAGTGATGGTTAAAAGCTTGTTTGTTGTGTAAAACTTGTAGTATTTGATTTGTGTAGTTATTTGGACCCGATCTATGTTGTGGTAGCTCGGATCATCGTTTAACCCGGATTGGTCATGATCTTGGATCATGACATAAGGTTGTTTTGGAAGTAACAAGGGTCAAAGGATGAAACTCTACCACACACGAATCATGAACTTGTGTAAAAGCGATTTAGCTTGTGAAATAGTGTTTAAAACTAGTAGATCTACGGATCTACAAGCGGTATTTTCAAAGAACCAAGTATCAAAGAAATTATGTTTTCTAAAGACGGATCTTACACTAACAAAAAAAATGATTTTTAGAACACACAAGTGTGTAAACACTTGTGTAGCACAAAGTTTCGACAAAATAACCATTTTTGTAAAAGATGACGAGAAGTTGTAAAAACGGAATTTCTCTAAAGACGAGGTTTTTACAAAATCGGATGGATTTATATAGAGATCCGCTAAAAGTAATGGGATTTACTTCATAATATTAGAAAACCACAAGTTCATGTGATTTTTGCGACTTATATATATATTTGTTGACTAGTTTGTTGTCTTGAACATTGTTTTGGTTAAATAAGGAAATTGTTGGGTTGATTTATAAAAGAAAATGATACGCTTGAGAGCGTGGCCACCTCCAGTTACAGAGGAAACTCTGGCGAAATTTTTCTAAAAACCTAACACTTAGAATTATTTTCACTATAAGTGTTAGAAATACTTCTCGACATGTTTTCAAAATATAAGTTTCGCCACGACTTTATTTACAAAATATCGGAGGTGGGATTTTCACAAAAATTAAACGTGATAAATATATTTAGTAAATATATAATTTTTTTTTTCACAACGTTACTTGTCATTATTTGCGAAGATACATAAATATTATTTTTAGGGTAAAAATAATATTATCGAATGTTAACGAATCCAAAATAATACGAGCGCTTTCACGATAAATATATAAGTTACACCGGTAATTATTATTACCACTCGATCGTTAAAACGTAACTTACACATTTTAAGGAAATATTCATGAACGCGTATTTTTGTTAAAGTATTATTTTGGGGAAAATTATGTGTAATAGAAAATATAATATTTTTGAGAAGAATATTTATATTTGGGATTAGAAATAAAATATATTTTAAGTGAAACTTAATAATATATTTCGAAATTATACGAACACACATGTATTAAATCCCCCATCCTTGGGAAGGAAAATGATTACCAAGTATACAGAATGTAAACACGAAATAGTTGTCTAACTATTTCCCGAAAACTTAAACCTTAAAGCTAAGGCACGGCCGTCCGTCTAATAGAGTTAGTACGTGTAGGTCGTCACACAGCTGCTTGATTTGGAGGTATACTTGGTAGAGACGCACCACTGTGAGTTCATGTCCCCCTTTTCTCTTAACTGTTTTCAGTTTTCTAAACTACGGGGGTGAAATACATGTTACTTTGATTACAAGTACTTTATACATGGTATGGTTAGCGTAAGGAGGTTTACTACTTAGATCATGTGAGTGGGTAGGAGCAACATGAGGCCATTAGTCCTCATGGTAGGACCGAGGGACAGGAGCGGTAGATCTATCTGGGTGTAGCGAGCCCAGCCCCAGGCCAAACTAGAAACGGACCTCGGGGTGACTTTGTGCCCGACGCATAAATCTGCTAGGTTTGAGTCTCCCTACTTGCACTTCACACATATCAGTGGCCTTGCAAACCATTGGTGATCTCAATTCCCTTATGTGCTACATACCAGGATTTTTATACTTACAAAGGTTTATTTACTCACTTACACATGAACTCGCTCAACATTATTGTTGATTTTTCAACTTACATGTATTTCAGGGAATTAAAGGATCTGGCGCGGTATAACACGTTTTCCCGCTGCACTAGTTACGAGGTCATCCGGGTTTAGGGAATGTGACTCTTTCCTGGACAAGTCACAGTCCTTAAACTATGCTTATGTTATGTTGTGTTTGTTGAACAATGTTTATGTCGTTAGGATGTGTTTCCGTTAAGACAATGTTATTGTATTTGGTTTTTAAAACTTAATCGAATGGATGATCTTGCATGGTTTTATTTCATATAGCTTTGTTATGGTTAAGCTATGGTATTAAGAAGTCACACTAAATTAACCACGCTTCCGCAAAGCCAGGGTGTGACAAAAAAGTCATCGCTTACGCTTCAAGACAGTTGAAGGTGCATGAGAGGAACTATACCACTCACGACCTAGACCTAGGCGCAGTGGTATCCGCCTTGAAGATCTGGCGACATTATTTATATGGTACTCGATGTACAATCTTCACAGATCACAAAAGCCTACAACACATATTTGATCAGAAGGAACTAAACATACGTCAGCGACGATGGGTCGAGCTGCTGAACGATTATGACTGTGAGATTAAATACCATCCAGGAAAGGCAAACGTTGTAGAAGACGCGTTAAGCCGAAAAGAAAGGGTTAAGACCCTAAGGGTTCGAGCATTGGAAATGACTATTCAAACGATCCTCACTGCACGCATTCGTGACGCACAACAAGAAGCCCTGAAAGGGGAGAATCGTAGAGCTGAATAACTCCAAGGTATGCTGAAGAATTTGGTGCCAAACAAAGAAGGAACCTTGTACTTTAAGAGCCGTATTTGGGTTCCGCTCTATGGTGATATTCGAGAGGTCATCCTTAATGAAGCCCACAAGTCAAGATACTCGATCCATCCAGGATCGGACAAAATGTATCAAGACTTGAAAGACTACTATTGGTGGCCGAGACTTAAAAGCGATGTTGCTATATATGTTGGAAAATGCCTAACCTGTGCTAAGGTTAAGGCTGAATATCAGAAACTGTCTGGCGTACTGCAACAACCAGAGATACCCATGTGGAAGTGGGAGCAAATCTCTATGGACTTCATAACAAAATTACCCAGGACCCCTAGAGGGCACGATATGATATGGGTGATTGTTGATCGATTGACGAAATCTGCGCATTTCCTACCGATCCGTGAAAAAGACAGTACTGGAAAGCTTGCTGAGCTGTACTTGAAAGAAATTATGGCACGTCATGGAGTGCCTATCTCAATTATTTCAGACAGAGATGGCCGCTTCGTATCAAGGATCTGGCAATCCTTCCAGGAAGCCTTTGGATCCCAACTAGATCTAAGCACGACCTTCAATCCGCAAACAGACGGCCAGAGCGAACAGACCATACAAACGCTAGAAGATATGCTTCGCGCATGTGTTATGGACCTCGGCGGCAACTGGGATACTCATCTACCTTTAGTTGAGTTTTCCTACAATAACAGTTATCATACGAGCATAAAAGCCGCATCGTTCGAAGCTCTGTATGGCCGCAAGTGCCGCTCGCCATTATGTTGGGCAGACGCTGGAGACAAACGTATGGTTGGTCCTGAACTTGTGCAAGAGACAACCGACAAAATCATGCAGATCAGAGAGCACATTAAGGCAGCTCGAGATCGACAAAAGAGCTACGCTGATCGAAGAGGAAAACCATTAGAATTCGAGCTGGGAGACAAAGTTTTGTTAAAGGTCTCACCTTGGAAGGGCGTAGTAAGATTCGGAAAACGGGGAAAGTTGAATCCACGATACATCGGACCATTCAAGATTCTGGAAAGAATTGGTACCGTGGCTTACAAATTGGAATTACCAGAAGAACTTAATGGAGTACATGATACGTTTCATGTGTCCAACCTCAAGAAGAGTCCAACCCAAGAAACATTGATCATCCCTGCGGATGAAGTGCATATTGACGACACCCTCCGATTTACAGAACAACCCGTTGAGGTTACAGACTGGAGAGTCAACAAGACCCGAAGGAGCAATGTCAAACTTGTCAAAGTACGTTGGAACTCTAAGCACGGACCCGAGTACACGTGGGAATGTGAAGACCAGTTTAAAGGAAAGTACCCCCACCTGTTCAAGAAAACTCCTGCGAGAGATAGATCAGCTTGAATTTCGGGACGTAATTCTTTTAACGGGGGGAGACTGTGACAACTGGCACAAAACCGGTAATTTACGTACAATTTAATTAATACTTGATAACTGCAAATATGTGCTTAAATGTCAACATTGTCTGATTACATACTTATACAAGTGAATTCATGCACGTTTTATACTACAAATATTGCTTTATGCATTAATGAATAGCGTTGCGTCAGAAATACTAGTAAACTCACCGGTAAGACACATCGTGTAAACAATTCTGCAGAAAGCAATCAGACATTAGAATTGGGGCCTAGGAGTAGGTCCAACGTCAAAAATACATTAAAACCCAAAGAATATATACATGGGTTAGCATATAGACTTTCCGGAAGCAAGAATATGCACTAAAAAGCACCCAAAACGCACTTTAAATGCAGAATTCTGCACAAATCAGCTATAATCAGCTTTTTAACACATAAATATCATGCATAATTCATGTTTTATTATCCAGAATACCCTCCTAAGTGTTGGGAATTAGAAAGGTCCCAAAAGGGTACATAAAGGACACTAAACGGTGCAATTTAGCACTTTAACAAACCGGTATTTAACCGAACAACCGGACATTACCCAAAACACCAAAATATTACTAGAAGCATTGTTTTAATGTTTCTGAGCTAGTTATGATCTCCGAACACCATAACACCCCTTATAACATAATAACACATTAAATCCCTAAACTTCATACTTGAAAACTAACTTATTTATACTATTAGAGATTGGAATTTACACTTTGCCCCCCCTATATTGTTCACGGTCACAAAGGGTGTGGACCCACCCTTGATCTTGTGTGATCTTGCTAGATCTTGCTTGATCTCATTAGATTGCATATGATATTTCTTGGATTCATTTAGATATTATAGAATCTTGTAAAGATTGTGAAAAGATATGAAATGGTTATAAGTAGGCATAAAAGATCAAGACCTCACCAACATCAACCTTCTTCTCCTCTCCCTCTCTTACCCACGGCCGTGAGCCACCACCCACACCACCACCATCTTCATCCATTGTTAATCCATTCCAAGTTAGTTAGAAGGTGCAAGAAGGTGTTTATGGAGGTTTAGAGGTTGTGAAACTTGAAGAACCTTCTCCATTTGCTTTTAACCATCACATTTGCCATCCTCAACTTCTTGAGTTCTTCCCTAGCCCTTGTGCTAGTAGTAAGCTCCTTGTAACTTGTTACTTCATATGATCTAGTAAGTTAAAGTGGTGATCTTGTGAAAGACCAAGATCATCATGCTTTATGTCTTCATGAACTTGAATGATGAAATTAGTGTTCATCTGTAAAGATGATTTAAACAAAATACAAATCTTGTAAATAGATGATTACAAAAATAATTTTCCCAAGAAACCAAGTTTATTTACAAGATTTACAAAGTCATGGTTTCTAAGTAAACCAATCATATTTTTAGTGTTTAAACAAGATTAGGAACATGATTGTAACAAGAAAACTACAAAATAAATATTTTTAGAAAAATCATCTTACAAGTGGTAAATGACCAAATCCTTTAATAAAGTGATTTACAAACAAATAACCATGTTTTTAAGGGTAACTAAACCTACTAAATAACATGGTAAGTTACTACAAGTTTTTACAAAAACTTCAAGTTCATGATGTAGCGTAATTTACTTGATTTTGACACTCAGTAAGTGTTGAATGAGTTGATGATTGTTTGTAATGATTTTAAAAGAAAATAAACACATGTTTTGAAAACATGGGAAACCTCCATTTTTAGGGGAAACTATGTCAAAATTTCTACAGAATTTTGACACTTAGAAAAATATAAGTTTTGGTGAAACTTATTCCCTAAAAATTTACTTAAAAGCATTTACCAAGGTTTCCCTAATTTTTATGTAAACTTCAAGATAAGAAATGATGATTTCTTCAAGATAAAAATTGATATTAAGTATGTATATTTTTGAGGGAAAATATATATATTCTTTGGTCACCAAATTTCGTGCTAAGTGTATAAAATATGTATGTAGTATGTATTATACGTGATAGTGTATTAGGACTTGAAAATACACTAAATACTCCTAAGGAGTGAAGATACAAAAATACACATACAACATGCATAGACAAATACAAGAGAATATATTTATGAAAATATATTACTTGATAGATTATATAACTTTGACAAGTTATGAACATGAAATGAAGTTTTGGACAAAATACATAACTCGAGTGAAAAAAACAAGATACTTATATTTATTTTATTTTTTTAGAAAATGATATAAGTAAGATACATAGTTAAAAATATAAATTATTTTTAACACACAAAGAATACATACAAGATGGTGACTTGTACTTGTGCGATACAAGTCTAGTGACTAACGTTAATAAAACACGTATAGGTCACGACGTTATATAAGCAAACCCGGTGAAGTTTACGGAGCAAGAAACGCAAAGTTGTGAGTTCATGCTCCCCCTTTTTCTTTTAACTGTTTTCAGTTTTATAACTTCGGGGGTGAAGTATATGTTACTAAATGTTTACAGACAAGTGAGTTCATGTCCCCACTTTAAAACTTTTTCATACTTTTTTTAAACTTGGGGATAATACATGTGTTATGGTATGCTGGATACAAAGACGAAGGAATGATACTTGAAATCGTGTCACGAATAGGGTACCAGAAGCACCATTAATCAACAATATAACTAGACCGCAGAACAAAAGGTTAGATCTAATGGGTTTCGGGCAGCCACACTCTTGGTGAAAACTAGTACCAAGTAGTGCTTTTGTGTCTCAGTCGTGAATCGACAACTAGAAAAATGCCTATGGTTTGGATGCTTCCTATGTCGTGTCACATGTTAATGGCCTTGCAACCCATTAACAATCTCGATACTTACAGAAATACTTGATTTATACGAGTTACATACCATGTTTTCATACAAAGTATACAAACGTTCAATACAAAAACTGCATGAATTCACACCAACATTATGTTGACGTTTTTCCAAAAACTCACATGTATTTCAGGTAACTAAAGTGGATGTGCGCGAGGTCATACTCTTGCTCTTGGATGTTGTTTATGTTGATCTTTGAATAAAGTTGTAAACTTATCAAACAAAATGCTGTCTTGTGATGTAAACACTTAACCTATGTTTTCAGTTATGTAATGTTATTGGCATTTGAAGTTATTTTTACGAGCATTTAGTATGTTTACCATTCGTATGCAATGAGAACCTTTCAAGATCACACCTTGTGCTTCCGCCTTAGAAAGGGGTGTGACATTTATAGCTTGCCATATGCCACAACCCTGGTCACTTTGATGTCCCCTTCCAAATTTATAACATATGGAACATAATATATACATTAGATTATACAATGCATGACTATATAACATGTTACCAAATAAATAGGTTATGATCAACCTTATGAAATTAGATTTTTTCATCACTTGTAAGAAATATATAATATTTTTATTTAATAGATCATCTAAATAAATCAAAGCATATAAAAGACACATAAAATTGCAATAGTGATAAGCCTATTATTATAGGTCATGCTCTAATTTATCGACATCGTGTGCGTTAGTTTTCAAATTAGTGGTGTTCCATAAAGGACAAAATTGATATATGATGAAAGCCACAATAAAATCATACATCTTGATTAATAGTAAGATAACATTTATAAAGAAAGATGAGTAAATCAATATATCATTTTTTACTACTAAAATAGCTATAATTTGTCATCAAACGGATTATATGATAACATGTCATGTAATGTCATATAAAGCACCAAATTTCATATTCTTATATATCAAATAAGAACACTATAAACATACACTTATCGTATTGTATTTCTGGTTAAATTGTTACGAACAATCACATTAAAATTTATAAGTCAAATACAAGTATTACACATCAGAAGTTAATGTACATGAACATATTAAATACTAAACAGACTTTTTCATATTTTAATAATCTGTTAACTATTGTATACCATAAATTCATCTCCATCAAACGTTATTATGAAATACGATCAATGCATACATTTTTTTTTGAATGGCTAACGTTACTCTCCCAAACTCCTATATTTACAAATAACTCACCCATGCTTGGGATTGAACCCAAGACCTCCCACTAAGAGGCAAGTGCCTCTACCAAGTGAGCTAGCCCCACTTGGCATCAATGCATACATAACATATTATCTAAACAATATAAACTATAAAGTCAATAAGTAAGAGATATAATCTGTCTATAATTTCGTATTGCAATTTTAAAATCGTCATCTCTTAAATTAAATTGTAAATCACTTAATTTTCTATAAAATAGTATTATTGTGACTATCCATGTTCTTAACTCCATATCATTTAGTGTTATGAATATTGTGACTATCCATGTTCATAACTCCATATCATTTAAGATTGTAATTAAATGGATATTGAAGATCATTTAAAGTAATAAGAATTAATCCAATTTCTAACGTTAAAAGATATTAATAAGAATGAATTAAAATTAATAAAGAATGAATTAAACTGCATGATGGGAAAAATGATACTTAATTATTTTAATTTCTAAGCATTAACTAACATGATGGGAAAAATGATATTTAATGATTTTAATTTTTGTAAGCATTAACCAACATCATATATATTAATATCGTTTAAAACCTTCTTTAATTTCTTAAGAATACAATTGGTTTATGCATAAACGTATAACCAAATATTTAATCCTATAACATCACTAAATCCATTTAAATTATAAACTATACAAAATGAAAATCTAGTGCATACATCATTTATATTTACCACTAACACAAGCAGATATACCTAATACGATTGCACTGTTTAGTCCATAAATATCGTGCTGATAACGTGTTGTGAAACAACGACCTACTAGCAATGTATAGAGAAAAATGAGAGAATGGAAGATTGATTTCTTATTGATGTGTAAGTATGAAATGCAAAGCCTCTATTTATAGGCTTGTACATTAACATAAGATTAAATATAAAAGAGGAGTTAAGGATGTGAAGAGTCACTTTTAATGATGTATTCGTAACATTATTATTATTGTTTTTATTATTGTTATTATTATTACTAGTGGGGAACCCGCGCGTTGCGGCGGGATCTAATGTGTACAAAACGCAAAAATGCATATTTAATAGTACAACCAAGTAGTCAACGTTGTGTTTCAAATAAGCCCTTCTAAAATAAATACTTAGATGTTCGTGAAGTGGGAAGTGACCAATTTGAATAACATCATTACTTTTGCACCCCCGTTTGTTTCATATTTGACTAAGTTGACATGATAACTTCCATCTGCTAAAGACAAATCCAGTGCACGAGGCTCCTTTACTAAAGATAAATTTACTAAACACTTGAGTTTCCATTTCAATTTTTTTCTTTCAGATGCAACCAAAATTACCTCACAAACCCCATACTAAATCAATAAATCCTGATCCCCTTTCCAAACAGGCATATGTGTTGAGAAAGTGCATATGAATATATATGGACTACCACATACATAGACTGTTATTGCATATGTGAATCCAGATCGCATATATCTGATATTGCATGTGCTACATTGAAAGCATTATAAAACTGTTAGTAGAAATCCAAATCTCCATTTTTTTGGTAAACCACAACATAAAACACAAATCGAATTAAAACAATAAGACTTTAGTCAATCCCGATGACACTAAGTAGTTATGAATATCAACGCACACATGTTAATACTTTTAGCCTACAAGAAGGATTAGGACTTACATACCCGAGAAACAAGACTCTTTCATGATCAATCCATCCTGTGATAAACATCACAAAGAAAAAACAACAAAAGTCATCATAGCCCGTGTAACTTTCACCTCTAAATAGGGTAATGATAGTTAAAGCTGCAATGTAGCATACCAGAATTTTGCTACGTGATTTTGATCTAAAATCAAACCCACGCACAAGCATAAGTAAAAAAAAGACCTCTGGAATCAACCAAAAGTAAAAAAAAAAAAGATCTCTTATATTATACCCTCTCGAAACTTAGAATATTAAAAGGATTCTAACCGGAAACTGTTATTTAGATACTGTAGAGTCCTATATTCTCCTAACGTCTAACGTACTTAACAAGGGTAAATACGTAAAAAATCACTCAACTATTATGAAATCAACTTCGCAACTAAAATGCTAAATGAATAAAAACAAATCTACCTTATTTAAAAAAAACAATAGCAAATATAAAGATCGTTTACCCCCAGTTCGATACTGACCCGTTTGAATAAATACGGACAGAGCAATTTTTTTAATACCAAACAATGCACCCACTGAAAAGCAGCGCGCTAAAAGCATCGTTTGTGTTATGTTTTAGGTCGTGTCAGGAATTTACACAAGAATTGCCACACCTAAAACACATTACAGATCCAACACAGCTGATTACAAAGATTATAAACTGAATCTTTAAATCTACAGCTAAACAGTGAACAAGATACATTCTTTTATCGCATAAATCGATATAAATTTACATTCCTAGTTGTCTAAAATAAAAAACATAACTTAAATCTCATGGGAAAGTCTCAAATATCCTCTGCAAACAACCACAGATGTATCTACACTTGGATGTATCTGATTGTTACAAACTTGTTGGTCCCATGTTTAGCCCAATGAGCCCTCAAATCAATTGCATTATCAAAACCATAACCTTCAGAAGCCAGCTTCTCCAACACCTTTTTAAAAGCCCCTGGGCTCATCTTCCGGCCCGCGATTCGAGCCCCACGACGTTTCGTGCTCATCAGCAACAGGTACATCGAAATGGTTGTTGTGCGACAAGCCGACTGCCACCCACCCGACCCCCATCGATAACACTGCTGAGACGTTCCAGTGCATGAACAAACCGGTATCGAGATCCCAGATATGTCCATATCCAGCCCGTTTATCACAATATCCAAACTTCGTTTCATAACCTTCGATCGTTGACCCATTTGACCTTTTGGTTCGCGGGGTCCTTCGCCATCTTTGGTTTCTTCCCTCGTGGGCCTTTTGGGCCCAATGGGCAAGATCTCTTCTTCACCGGCCCGTTAGGCCCGTTGTAGGACCGGTTTTGACTCCGAAACGATTGCGAAACGAACGTGAAACGTGCGGAATCCGTACACGAACGCGACCTAAACACACATGACTTAATATAAACGTGATTCTTTGATAAAATCTGATAACGTACAAGAACCGTGAATCACTTGGAGTACTTTCTCTCTCTAGACTCTCTCTCTAGATCTAGAGTTCTCCAAAACACAAATGAGCTAAAAAGTTCCTAAACTATGACATAAGGATCTATTTATAGGCCTTGGCTTTTAATGAGATTTCTCATTAATTACAATATTGCCACCTTGCCTTTTGCCTAAATATTGCATCATAACGACTCGTTTTCTTCTGTTTCTTGCTACGACTCGGATTGACGAAGGCTATAGACATAAATGCACTAACAGACTCCCCCTTGGATATTGCCGCAGTCAATCTCGATCATTGAGTCAAACTCGTAGCGTCTTCTCTTTCTCTTTCTCTCTTTGAATCTTCTCGAACAGAATCCCGTTGGATCTGTCTTCAGCTTCAGCTTCAGCTTCAGCTTTTCCTCTTTTCTTCATCAGGCTCCCCCTTTCTTCAAGCTTCCGTGCTTTTAGGATCGACACCTTGCCTTCCACGCTTCCTTTTGCATTAATCTCGTCTTCAGACTCCCCCTTAGACTCAGCTTCCGGGATCGTAGTCTGGACTTTTTCCTGCAATCACTCATACATTCATAAGTAACAACATTTCAAATTTCAGCTATCCAGGAATTGTAACCTGGCTCACTCAAACATTCTAAACAAACAATTTTCATGAATTTAGCAGTTTCATCGAATTGAATCGGAAACTAGCTCTATAACAGTATAAGCATCCAACTCCCTCACAGTTAATCATCCAAGTTCAAGTTAATGACCTTGGAGATATCACAAACTGTTTTTAAAATTTTTGATTTTAATTCAAGTTTCAATTTAATGAACTTGTTTTATTTCCAGAAACACAATCAGCTTACTTAGATTTTGAAACTCAGCACTCAGACATCGGTTATCGAAAATAAAGCAGAAATCAAAATCTTTTTGTATTTTCTGAAAATATAAAGCAATAAAGAAATATGTACAAACATATTTACAGACAATATTTTTGTTTGAGTATGCGTCAGAGGATCATATCAGTTTTCGACAAGTCACAAGTACCGTTGAGCTTAAAATCACATTATGCATTAAACAATTCACTTAGATTGTCAATATACTGATCCACTTAAATTTTCATACAAACTTCAACTGATTCAGGATATGAATTAGGTGTATTAAGAACTTAAACCTATTCATGTGTCCCACCTCTTGAATATACTCCCGTATCCAGAATCCCAATAATCAGTCTTACAGGTGAGTATACTACAATGATATCTGTATATAAATTAGGTATGCGAGGGCCGAGGGATCTCAGGTCGATACTTCCGTATATGCAGAGAGATATCAGCCTCGACTTTACGGTATGTCCCCTTTAGAGGATCTTTTTGCTTACAACAGCAGCGACTATCAATTTTATTGTTTCATCGGCATGCTGAGGGTTTAATGCTATGTTTCAAGCATTTCAGAAAGTATTATTCAAGGACTAGGTCAGAACTACCGTTCAGCAGAAGTCCCGGAATAATACCCCAGACATCATTGAGTATAAAGACCTAGTATATCAGATTATGAGACCTTTCAAACGAGATTTCAGGGGTTACCTATATATCCAAGTAGTGTTCCCCACGAAATAAGCAAGTATGAAATTTATGTTTATATCCCGAAAAGTTTACTAAATGTATAAAAATCTACCGACACATCCACGGTGAGATCGTTTAACACATTTAAACTTTCCAATTCTTTAGCATACTGTAACTGTCTACTGATGTACTATCATTTCCTCTTTTTACGCAAAAACTCAATTTTTTTTAAATTTTATCATGTTTTTGACTTTTTCAAATTTTCAAATGTTTTTGTATTTTCTAACAATATTACTCCCCCTAAAATGCAAAATCATATAAAGAAAATTTGACAACCAACACTGATAGCTTTGTCTCGCCATCCATTTTCTGCTAAAAGTGTACTGATTTGCAGAAAATCTAACATAACCCCATGATTTACAACACATTGATTTTTACAGTTTGAAAACCGTTTTTCAATCTGGTGAAAGTAATCATGTTTGTTCAGCCGTGAGGGTTTCGGCATATTCAATCAACACATATTTTTGTAATTTTCTTATTTTTGACAAAATTAAAAACAAACATATTTTTGGTTTTTCAAATTTTTCAATTTTTAGGGTTTTTGAAATATTGTTTATTTATTTACAGAAAACATATAAATTCCCTGTTCAATCAGAACAGGATCCAGCAGCAGCCTCTCCTTGTTGTGCCAGGCTGCTCCAATCTCCATTCTCACAATCTTTGAATTCCATGAGCACCTGCACAAACAAACTACTCAATTACTTGAACAATTTAGCCCAGGCCTGTTGAACCTTAGGCATTTCAACACAATAATTTTCATTCAATGCTGGAAATTCTTTATCATTTTTCACAAAAACTTTCTCAATTTTAACTTCAACTTTCTCATCTTTTACCAAATCAACATGTTTCTTAACACTCCATGTTTGACCTTTTGGTGTTCCTCGTTTGTAAAAATGTGAAACTTTTTGAACATTTTGATTTTGAACAACAACTTTTGGTTTCCAAAACTCTTGAGGTTTTGTCATATCAACTGTGGTTTTCCAACTCTGTGTTGTTCTGAATCTAGGTGTGTAAGAATTCCAGATCTGTCTAGAATCAAACCTATTCTGGTCTGATTTCCAGTTTTGATTTGAAGCAAACTTGTTTGTATTGAACCTCCAAGTTTGTTTCGAATCAAATTTGGTTGACCTTTGTCTCACATTCTCAGATTTTTGTTTCTCAGCATCAAACTTCTTTTTGTCAACATCCACAGGTTTTAGATTAGGACACTTGCGTGCAAGATGTCCTTTTTGATCACATTTGAAACATGTTCTCATGGACACATCTTTGACCTGTGGTTGTTGCTATTTCTTTTGAGCAAAGAACTCATCATTAGATTGTCTCATTTTGAGTTCTTTTTCTTTTTCTAAACTGTCTCCTTGAACAAAACTCAATTTTGCCTGAAAATTTGGCATTTCATTTTTGTTTCGATTCTGTTTCTTCTTATAAACCAACCCAGCCTTCATGTTCTTCCTTTTGAAACCAGGTTTGTTATACGAACCTTTATGACTCTTACCAACAAACTTTGAAATCTCAGACTTCTCAATCTCAACCATTTTGAAAACTTTGTCAACCTTTTCTGAAATCACATTCTGAATCGGGAATACAACATCTAAGAACAATTTGTCTGATCCAATCATGGTATAAACCAATCCCTTTGAATCATCATTCAAATTTTTCTCGGATTTTGTGTTTTTCAGATATCCATCATGAAGATTTCCTTCATCTTCATCCTGTGATTCAGATTTACCTGTATCAACTGACTCTTCTTTCAACACACTTTCAACGACTTTACCTACCACCTCTAAATCATGAGAATCATCAGATTTGGAATAGGTTATGTCAATGTTGTCTGGCAATTGATCTACCATGTTGAAAGCTTTTTCGACCTTTTCCTCATCATAAAATGCAAATTTTCCCGGTGGTGGAACTTGATGAAACTCTGAACCAATACCTTTCTTGTTCTGCTCAGACTCACCCTCACCCGGTTTTATATTGAAAATTCTTTCAAGCACATATGACGACACATGATAACTTTTTAACTTGTTGTTATCCTGTTCTAAATCAGCAATCTGTCGCTTTAACTTAGTAACATCCTCAATATAAGAATTAACAACATCTTGTTTTATAGAATACATTCGTTTAAGCTCTTTGGTTATTTCAGACAGATAATTCATTCTTGATTGAGCATATTTCATTTCGTCTTTCACTTTTTCATATGACTCTTTCGTAATGTGATATGATAATTTCATTGAGTCATATTCCTTTTTCATTTCTTGACAAGCAATTTCTTTTTGTTCACATTCATTTGTCATTTTCAAAACATTCTCTTTCAAAACTTCATTTTCCTTTTCTAATTTGTTACATTTTTCTGAAAGTTTCTCATCATTTTCTTTAAAAACTTTTTCTTTTTCTAGCATTTCTTTGCATTTTTCTTTGAAAATCTTTTCAATTTTTGTGAACTCAAGATCTCTTGTTCTAAATTGCTCATCTTTTCAGTACAAGTTCTGCACGGTTCCATGCATTTCTTGCACTGATCAATCAGTTTCAAGTTTTCAGAGTTAGAATTTACCTCAGTGATTGGCACTTCGGTGTTTTCAGCAACCTCTGTCTGCTTATCAACATTCTGCTTCTCTTCAACACCGACTTCATCACCAACATTATCAGCTTCCTCATTCTCATTCTTTTCTTCTATCTGCTATTCTTCAGTAACAACTTTTTCAACCTCTTCAATCAAAGCAACTTCTTCACTTTTGATTTCCTTCACAGCTTCAACTTCAACAGTTTCTGTTTTAACCTCTTCATATTTTTCACCATTTCTTCAACATTCTTCTTCATTCTCTCCTCATCCCTTTTTCTTAGACATGATAACATAGCATATCTGATCTCCTTTTCATATCTCTTAACGTATGTGTCATATTTCAATACATTTCTATAGTATTCATCTCTCAACGGGACTTTGAGAAGAACATCATCGAAGATTATGTCTTTCTTGGGAACAACCGGTTCTCCTTCTCTGTTATAATAACATTCTCTATTTTTATCCCATCTTTTGCTACCGACAGCCATCTCATACTCCTCTTGCATATCATCCATTCTGTTGTAGACCACGTTTCTTTCTCTGTAGGTCTTCTCACTCAAGATCTCTTCACGAGATTTCTCTTTGATCTCGACTTTTTCTTCATGAGCTTCAGTAGTGTCTTTGTCTTTGTTTTCATCTTGAATCTTAGCAACAAAAACAAACTTTCTTTCTTCTGTCATAGCTCTCCCTTGAGCTGTTTTACGAACATTCTCTAAACGATCTTCTTCTGGACAAACTGTGCTCCAGTCAAATCCTTCATCAGGATAGATTACTGCATATGCTCTTGATTTTTCTCTCGGCTTATCTTCAATCAACTTTGGTTCTTCTCTGCTTCGATGGTAAATCGCCTTTCGATAATAATCATCGTTGAAAGGACGTTCACTTCCTTCAGCAACTTCAGAATTTCTGCATTCTCTTTTGAAATGACCCTTTTGCTTGCATTTGAAGCAGGTCACTTTGGATTTGTCGAATCCAAGCTTTGTTGACGCACCTCCAAGAGATTGTTTCCCGGTAATCTCCATATACCTCTGAGCTCTTCGAATACAACTAGCTAAACACCAACGGATGTCAATGAGCTCCATCTCTTCCGGATCAATCTGGTCGTAGTCTTCTTTGGTCAATTCAGAATTTCCAATTTTTCCAGCTACTAGACCTTCATATGACTCCAGAACAGATGCAAGGAAACTCATTTACTGCTTCGCTGCATTTATGCTCATAGCAGGAGAATTCTTCAGTTTAAGAGCAATGTTGCACAGAATTTCTTCAGAATCATCAGAATTTGTCTTTGAAGATGAATGATATCCAGAATGATGACTTGTTGACATTGTTGGTGGTTCTTTCATCTTTTCACCACTAAATGCTGTTTTTGGTGAACCAATGCCTTTATCAGAAAGCACACTGCTTTTGTAGTACAAGCCAACGTTCTGTTGATGTGAAGAATCAGTCATCTTGTTTTGCTTTTGTAGCTCCAGATCATGACTTTCAATCTTTTCAAACAAAGCATCAAGAGTAATTGTATCATACAAAGCATCATTTTTCAAAATAAAAACAAACGTTTGCCACTGATCAGCTCGTGGTAACGCTTCAATCACTTTGTCTATCAATTCCTCTCTTGTTTTATTTATCTCTAATCTCTCCAGCTCAATTTTAAGATGACAGAATCTCTCAATCATTTGCCTCACCGACTCTCCTTTTATGTTATCAAAAAGATCAAATTCTTTCTTTAATAAAGCGATTTTGTTCTTTTTAATCTGTTTACCCCCTTCAGCTTTAACACGTAAAGCTTCCCAGACAGACTTAGATGACCCATCATGAGTTAGTAAAGCAAAAATATCATTTCTGATTGCTGACTGGATCAATGCTATCATTCTCTGTTCAGCTCCGTATTCAGCTTTATCTTCTCTGGAAAACTTCTTGAATACTAGATCTTCGCCTTTCTCGTCTTTTGGTTTTTCATACCCATATTCCAAGCAAAACCAGCTTTCATGAGCATACGCTTTCGCCCAGTTGATAAAGCGTTCTTTCCACCAGGTATAATCCTCAATGCTATCAAGAGTTGGTGGCTTTGAGTGAGTTCCGTAAAAGTTATCATGCTTGATGTTTTCGTTGAGCACCTTCGTGATGGTTTTTGGTGTAACATTTGCTACATCAGACGATTCGGTTGTTGTGAATGCGTTGAAAAACGTGTTGTAAAATTCTTCAGCCATGATGTAAACCTAGCAATTACAAGAAAACAAACAAACACAATCAGTTCAAACACTATCAAACAACTGAATTAAAATAATACTCGAACTGGTGAATTTTCTGTGCGGACTGAAAGTTGACAGATTGTGCGGACTGAAAGTTGACAGACTGTGCGGACTGAACTTGATGCGAACTGAGATTTAAGTTGTCAAACCGTACGAAGTGCTATGACCCGGATCAAATTGAAATGACCTTTTCCAATGACCTTACAAGATTCAAATGAACTGGAACAAACAACTTGAAATCTTATGTTTTTATTTATAACTCCTTACACCCGTTGACTTGATTGGAGTTGATAGGGCCGCACCCACTAACCCAACAACATGATTGGGCCGCCAATTTCCACTAAACCAACCATTTCACATGAGCTGATGAAAACTTGTGCCGACAACAATTTTACCAATTTTATCCTTAGTGGGTCGGTGCACAGTATACAAACAGAATCAAACAAGGTATTAAATCGATTTTAATTGGACCTTTTAATCAATTAGTCGGTGACTGTTTAAGCTATGTTTGTCAACCTTATCAAATTCGACAACACCAATTTCAAAACAATCTAATTGGACCTCAAATACAATGTCTGACACTATATCTCGAGAATCGGCAGAAACAATTCACGTGACTGATACACGACAGGTCACATGCAAACTTGACTCCTTCTTTTAATTTGATTGAACCGAGACACTATATCGACAATTCACATGTGCCGACAACTGAACAATCACGAGAACACTTTCAAACTGTAACCATTTCAAACGGACAACACTCCTCAAACTGGAATCGTGTTTCAAACGGTCACCCCTCAAACTGTCACAGGTTCAAACAGTCAGGTCTGTTTCAAACTGTCAGGACTATTTCAAACGGTCATGTGCTAGTTCAAACGGGATGTCCTCTTTCAAACGGGATGGATAATTTCAAACGATAGTTCAAACGGGACGGTCAGTTTCAAACGATAGTTCAAACGGGACGGACAGTTTCAAACGATAGTTCAAACGGGACAGACAGTTTCAAACGATAGTTCAATTTTCAAACGATGTCGGACACAAAAACTCAGATTTCTCCTAAACGGCTAGGACTTAAGATCTGAAACTTGGTAGGATTGTAAATCAAGTGTTTTCGCACAACATATCAAAAAATCAGATGATTTGGACCGTAAAAACCCGTTCAATTTGACGAAAATCAGTGAAAAACGTGAAAATATGAAAAATATGAAGAAGTAGATGAAATTCAGATCTGAATCTGATGAAATCAAGATCGAAAATGTGTGTTGGATCAGTGCAATCGAGCTCTAGCTCTGATACCACTTGTAGGACCGGTTTTGACTCCGAAACGATTGCGAAACGAACGTGAAACGTGCGGAATCCGTACACGAACGCGACCTAAACACACATGACGTAATATAAACGTGATTCTTTGATAAAATCTGATAACGTACAAGAACCGTGAATCACTTGGAGTACTTTCTCTCTCTCTAGACTCTCTCTCTAGATCTAGAGTTCTCCAAAACACAAATGAGCTAAAAAGTTCCTAAACTATGACATAAGGATCTATTTATAGGCCTTGGCTTTTAATGAGATTTCTCATTAATTACAATATTGCCACCTTGCCTTTTGCCTAAATATTGCATCATAACGACTCGTTTTCTTCTGTTTCTTGCTACGACTCGGATTGACGAAGGCTATAGACATAAATGCACTAACACCCGTCAACATCACCTGCACATTAACCATCACCATCCCCACCACTGATATCCTCCAAGCTCATTCCGGGGTCTTTCAACGAATCGTTCGGCTGCATAATGTGGATTGAATTCGAGCCCGAACCCGAATGATAAAAAATACTCTGTCCGTATTTATTCAACTATTATGAAATCAACTTTGCAACTAAAACGCCAAATGGATAAAAACAAATCTACCTTATTTAAAAAAAACAATAACAAATATAAAGATCGTTTACCCCAGTTCGATACTGACCTGTTTGAATAAATACGGACAGTGTAATTTTTTTAATATCAAACAATGCACCCACTGAAAAGCAGCGCGTTAAAAGCAACAATCAAACCCCGGCCGATTGACTAATAGGTAAACCCAATCACCTCCAAGCTCTTTTCCATCTGAGCCAGCTGCTACGCGTATAATATCTTCTATTAACGCAAATTATAAAAAACCAAAAAACAAAAAAATTGACCCGACCGACCTTAAACCGTTTTGACCCCAACCAAAACAACCTGTTTTTTTAATTGAAACGTTTTGACCCATGATCCGACCTGTTTGTCGGGTCTACCTGTAACCATGTCTCAGTTTTTAATGATCCATCCATCATAATATAACCTCATTACTTATCTCAGTCAGTCATATAAAAACAACAAATTTCTTTTTACTTGAGAAAAGAGTATAGTCATAGTACCTGGGCTTCAGTTAATGAAGGCGATTTCATTCCTCGTCGTCAAGTGTTGTAGGCTACAGTTGTAGGTTGATCCTTTGAGACCACTTAAAAATATCAGAGTAAACCCAATCACCTCCAAGCTCTTTTCCATCTGAGCCAGCTGCTGCTCGTATAATATCTTCTATTAAAGCTAAAATCCCCATTATATCCACATGGGTCCCACTTTGGGTACCTCGTCCTTCCAGAAGAGTTGCTGGTGGTGCATGATTGTACTCTCGTATATATGTTTTAATCCCCCATGGATTGAATCGGGTTTTCCCCCACCAACCTTTTGCACACATGAAACCCGCACTCAAGGTGGGGACCGTTATAATGAACAACCCTGCATCAAGGATACTTTGAGCATTTTTTATTGTCATAAGTTGGGTCCAGAGTTATTTGTATAGCTTCTTTTCCAGGAGAGAATACAGGTTATAACTTACAGTTATAACAGAGACCAGTATGCATTCTAATAAACTTCAAATGCAATGATATCAAAAGATAGTAATGACGCTATAAACTTAAACTAAGAGAACCTACAACGCTACAGGAATCACTGCAAAGATCCATAGTGCAACTTTAATTAGCTAAAAAACTGAAATTCCAATTGTATCCTCACAACGTCTTAAAAATGACGCTAATTCCTATTCTACCCATCTCAAATTGTTAAAGCATAACTAAACAATCTCAAAAGATACAAATGAAAATTATCAAAATTAGGGTTCAAGTTCTTCCAAAATCAACTTCCCAATCAGTCAATTTCACTAACAAATAAATTCAACATATGTAAAGGCTTGTGCGAACCTGTTTGACCATATGGGAGCCAAAGAAATCGGAGGCATCAACCCCGGGTGCCGCCAAAAGCCTACCAAAAATCACCAGCCGATCCCTATGTACCTCAGAATCATCTTTTCGCCAAGAAAACACGCCTCAGGTGCAGAAAACACGTACAAATAGCAAACACGCCTCAGAATCAACTTTTTGTCATTTTTCATCCAAATATCAAACACATACAAAATTCAAACAACAACATAAGTTCTCATTCACAGAACCCAAAACCACAAATATGCAACCAAAACAGCCAAAAACAATAACTAAAACCCTAACATAAATAAAAACTTTAACTACCTTGAGGAACATCATCCGTGTGGTACAGAGACTTGTTAGTGTTTTTCAAAAGCTCGATCTTCGCTTTGAGAATCTAATTGTTCGGGTACAGTTCACGCTCCTGAGTGAATTCGAGCAACGGAAACACGAGACACCGGTCCAGATTGGGAGTAATTCGAGGTGTCAGATCGTATTTCGCCATCGCCATGAATGAATTTCAAGCTTTTTTTCTCAGATTGAAGATTTATGGACAAAAATTCGGTTATGTTGTAGCGATTGCAGGTTTTGGGATGGGGGATCTGGTTGCTAGGGTTTTGTGGAACCCCGTGTACCACCAAAAGCCTACCAGAAATCACCAGTCTTTAATGGGAAGGGTAAACGGGAACGATTGTGATTTGTCGGTTGAAAGATTGGGAACGTCGACTGGAATTCTGCATTCAAATGGCAGATTAATGGCTAATTCATGAAGATAAGGATTGTGTAATCGACTGCCATGTTGAAGGGAGAGGAGGGTAGAAAGGGAAAAGAATTGTCAAAAATTTTGGTTTTTAACTTGGCTTTTGATATCCCATCTTAAAATTTTAAAGAAAATTACATTTTTGTACATGGGAGATCTATTATATAGTATTATAGATTATTATTACTATTATTATTATTATTATTATTATTATTATTATTATTATTATTATTACTATTATTATTAATTACTATTATTATTATTACTATTTACCTTATAATGCTTTTTTATTCCAGTTTTATAGATGCATTCATTGGTGGCAAACTGTGTCAAGGAACAAGAAAGTGGGGAATGAATGTTTTTTATTAAATAATAATTAAATAATAAATAATATATTTTACAGCAGAGGTGTAAAGCAGTTACAACACCTTATAAACCTGATCAGGTGTAGGGTTGCAAATGAACCGAACGAACACGAATAAGACCTTGTTTGTGTTTGTTTGTTAAGAAATATATGTGTTCATGAACACTTACTGAACGAGATTTTATGTTTGTGTTCGTTTGTTAAGGAAATGTATTTGTTAGTGTTCATTTGTTAACTTTAGTCAACGGACGAAAAAGAACGTTGATGAACACAAATGAACACAAACTAATGTTCATGAACACAAATTAAAACAAATGAAGTATTTAAATAAAATGGAAAAACTAAAAACACTAATGAACTATCGAACACAAAGCTATGTATATGAAAAACTATACACCCCTGAAGAGAAGGAGAAGAGGTTTCAGATTTTTAAAGATACTCTCATGTGCATAAATAACCACAACTCCACCTTTCCCAATCCTAACTGCAAGATAAGACTCACCTACCGTGTAGATACATCGGCCAATAGAAGAGGTTCAGAATGAGTTCATAGAATTTACTATTAATCTGTTATTTGTTATGTTACAAGTTTTGTTTAACTAGAATTAAGCACCCCTCGCGTTGCGGCGGGGGCGAGCACTAATGCCACACTACTATCAGCGACCACCGGCACTGAAGTTGTGGTGTTAATGTGAAGAAGTTAAACCGAAACATAAAACATAGAATAAAATAACTAAGTTGATCTAGGACTCGCGCGTTACGATGAACCCGCGTCAATTTTTTCTTATTTGACAGGTTCATCGTAATCTATATATAATATATATCATTACCACTATACAAACCATAATGCATATATTACAACAACCATTGCATCAATATGTTGCAAATTATATTTATACAAGATTTTGGCTAAATTAATTATAGATTATTATAAATAATAAAAAATTACAAATTACAAATAAAACAACACAACTTTGAATGGATCAAACCGATTGAATATGGTAAGATAATGAAACCATTATTTGATTAGGGTACAACCACTTAAGCACAATTTACAACCATACATGCATACAAAACATATTGAATTTGGTAAGGTAATGAAACCATTATTATTTGATTAGGGTACAACCACTTAAGCACAACTTACAACCTATATTTGATTAAGGTACAAGCATTTAAACACAACTTACAACCAAATATGCACACAAATGTTTCAAATAAATAGTATATAAATATTGGTGGGGTGGTTGTAAATTTGGTATGAGGGTTTATATGATTTTTGAGCGTTTTGTAGATATATTACAGGCTTTTGATAATAATATATTTATGTTCATAAATATTTATGGAGGAGTTAAATGTGACACACAAACCTAAACACGACACATATAAAATAAAATGTATATAAAATAATTGTGTTCGAAGTACAAAACATTACATGTATTTCCCATTTATGTTTTAACAATGAAATATACAATCAATTTTTTATGCCGGAATGAACTCGCACAATGTCTATTTGTTAGCGTATCTGATGTGTAAATGAGAACACAATACTTGTATTTGATATTTTACTTATGTAAACATGGAGAGGGGGGTCAATAACGGTGATCCAATCATATGATCAATCGATGTTTGTGTTTGCTTCGAAATGTATGGACAAACTAGTTATACGAGTGGTGTTATGTAATATCCTTGACTTATCAAAAGGTGAGTGTGGTTTGTCATGACGCTTGACAAAAAATGGTGGGGTATACACCCTCTTTAGTTCTCGCATTGCGTGGTTCGATTTGGACCAACTTCTTTGATGTTTGGTGGCAAAACACGCTACTTATATTGCACTTTGTCACCATGGATAGAACACAATTTTTTTGCTACCATATTATGTCATTCAAGACCTAATAAACTCCAAGGTATTCATAATATTTACCGCATATCTTTGTAAATGGTTGTGTTTGTTTAGCTATTGTTAATGCCTTGACAACTTCATACTTTTATCAGTTTATCTTTATGATGATAACACTCCAATTATTCCTCATAAATTTCTTATAGTCTTCTCAAGTTGCACTTCATCGCTATGATGACACCCTCCAGTTCAACCACCGTTTGCATCTTCTTTTTAGCATCATACGTTGAACATGATGATCACACTTTCTAGCCTTTTGTCAAGTAGTTCATGTCATAATGTGATTGATGGAAATGGTCACTTTTGTGGTAATAGCATTAGCTTGATATCAGTGGCAGAACTTGACCAAAAGTTCCCAATTTATATATTAAATAAATATTTAGGCAAAATAATTGGGAGGCGATCCTTTATAATTTTAATTTTTTGTACGAAAAATCGGAAATTTTATACTTCTAACCGAAACATTTGAGGGAGGGGGTGCAGCCCCGAGTATCAATTAAGCTACGCCCCTGCTTATAATACATGCCCCAGTAGTAATAGGCGTTGCGGGAGAAGATTGTAAATGGTCACTTTAGTAGTTATAGCTTGTGAAAGTAGTAAAAAACCTAGTAAAGTGATAAGTTCATGAATTCCCTCTTTCTTTTCGAATTAAATCCTTGTAAATTATCGTGTCATGAATTTATATCGAGATAGATGGTAAACGGATAAACAGTTGCGCCGCTACCCTTTTTTGAATAGAAAAACTAAGTCTTTTAAAAACTACGTCCATAAATCTCGAGGTCGTAACATTACTATGCATGACCCTTTGAACTCGACTAAGAAGGTCCACAACCTCTGGCGCCAGGAAACCAAAAGTATCAAAAGCAAATGAGATAAACACGTGCTGGTTGTCAAGGCACAATTTCGCGTGTTTGGTCACTTTACCCGAAGCAGCCTTTAAAACAGCCTGACCCACCGTGAAAGCACTACCCCCGAAGCCCACAAGCGGGGAAACCCCTGTTAGATCCTGTTAACATCTTTCTTACAATAAATCATACAATATATTCAAGAACTCTTATATTTAATTACTTACGAAAATCGTCACTTAATGTGTGAACATTTTCTACATCAACTATTACTAAGATGAATCGTTTGACACTAAAAAAAGATAACATTTGCGTATACAACTCTTACCCCCAGCATTTAATTAAAAGAAAGAAAAACAAATTTCACATGAGATGATATGAACTAAATAGTCTAGTTGATAACTAAGCTAGATTGGAAGAGGATAAGATGTGCTTTGTGGCTGATCGAATGGTAAAAAACAGGCAGCAAGTTATCTGGAAATGGAGGTGGAAAAGGGAGGAATTTTCAGCTAGTGAACGGGCTGATTGGAGCAGGCTTTTGGGCTACTTAAATGCTGTGGACATATCGGACAGGAAGGATTTATGGAAGTGGCAAGGAGCTGGCTCGTGCTATTTCTCGGTTAAAGCTGTAAAACAGATTTTAAACGAATCTAGGCACTATTAGAAAATTGAAGATTTCCTACCAAAATTACCGACTAAAAATAATTCAGTCGGAAATTCCGACCACTTACCGACAAACTTTCGACTAGAACAAAAGTCAAATATTACCAACCAATTTCCGACCGCTTACCGACAAAGAAAAAAGTCGTCGGAAATTTGAAGGAAAGTTCCAACTAAATTCCGACAAAAAAAAAATATAAAAAAAAAGAAAAAGATTGGTTGGAAAGTTGTCGGAAATTTCCGACAATTTTCCGACTAAAACTTTTATTTCTTTTATTCAATTATATTGAGCTATATATATACATGTGAATGTATTTGCTTGTGTCTATATGTATGTGTATGTATATGACTCGGATATACACATACACACACATATATACCTATATATAATTATAGAATAATAAAAGCCTAGTTTAATTAATTAGTCGGAAACTAGTCGGAAATTTCCGACCACTTACCGACGAAACATAACATTTGGTTGGAAAGTTGTCGGTAATTTCTGACTATTTTCCGACTAAAACATTTATTTTTTTTCATATTTAATTATGTGGAGGTGTATATATATTTATAAATGTATTTCTTGTCTTTATATGTATGTGTATGTGTGTATTAGTATGTATTTGTCTCGGCATATATATATATATATATATATATATATATACATATATACACACTTATACAATAGTAAAAGCCTACTTTAAGTAATGGGTCTCGATAGTGTAGACGCATGTATGACTAGGTATAATAATACATATAAGTTGGTAAAGTAAAAGCATTTCATGTATAACTAAGGTGTACAAAATACGTAATGAAAAAACTATGTCAGAAGGTTGAAAAACCGAAAAAATGGATATTGGTGTCGGAAAATGGTCGGAAATTTCCGACCACTTACCGACGAAACATAACATTTGGTTGGAAAGTTATCGGTAATTTCCGACCAGTTTTCGACTAAAACATTTATTTTTTTTCATATTTAATTATGCGGAGGTGTATATATATATGTATATATATAAATGTATTTTTTGTCTTTATATGTATGTGTATGTGTGTATTAGTATGTAGTTGTCTCGGCATATATATCATATACATATATACACACTTATACAATAGTAAAAGCCTACTTTTAGTAATGGGTCTCGATAGCGTACACGCATGTATGACTGGGTATAATAATACGTATAAGTTGGTAAAGTAAAAGCATTTCATGTATAACTAAGGTGTACAAAATACGTAATGAAAAAACTATGTCAGAAGGTTGAAAAACCGAAAAAACGGATACTGGTGTCGGAAAATGGTCGGAAATTTCCGACCACTTACCGACGAAACATAAAATTTGGTTGGAAAGTTGTTGGTAATTTCCGACCAGTTTCCGACTAAAATATTTATTTTTTCATATTTAATTATGTGGAGGTGTGTATATATATATATATATAAATGTATTTCTTGTCTTTGTATCTATGTGTATGTGTGTATTAGTATGTAGTTGTCTCAGCATATATATAAATATACATATATACACACTTATACAATAGTAAAAGCCTACTTTAAGTAATGGGTCTCGATAGCGTACCCGCATGTATGACTGGGTATAATAATACGTCTAAGTTGGTAAAGTAAAAGCATTTCATGTATAACTAAGGTGTACAAAATACCTAATGAAAAAACTATGTTAGAAGGTTGAAAAACCGAAAAAACGGATATTGGTGTCGGAAAATGGTCGGAAATTTCCGACCACTTACCGACGAAACATAACATTTGGTTGGAAATGGTTGCCAAAAAAGTGCAACCTTTTTGCCTGGAGGGCGGAAATGGACAGGATTCCAACGGTAGAGGCGCTAAAACGCAGGAACATCAATGTTGATTCAGCGGGCTACATTTTTTGTGATTGTCCGATGGAAAACTCTGATCATTTATTCACCAGGTGCATGGTGGCTGTTTTGGTCAAAAATTACCGAAGCAATTAAGTGATCAAATTAGTAAAGTGAGGTAGTGTGCTAGAAAGTGTATTGAAAATATGCTTGTTAAGTTATTAAGAAAATCAGTATTCAGGATACGGCTCAGGATATTGAGCTGTATCTATGATCAAACTATGAGCAAAAGTAAAATAAACGACACGAGATGTACGAGGAAAGCCCTTGATCAATCTAGATCGCCGGCATAAAACCTCGGGAGCTGACAATCGCAGCTGCCTTGTTCTTCTTATTACTTCAAACGTCAGGATACAGTGCAGGATGTGGTGCGGATCGACTATGTGTTACAATGAAATTTGAATACAAGTGTGGTGTTTGCAATGAGCTAGAGAGTGTCAGTGTAAATTGTGTGCCTTAAACTGATCCGCCCCCATCTATTTATAGTAAAGATAATGTAACAAACTATCCTAAACTTCCGGGATCCAGCGAATATTCCCACTCGAACGTTGAGGACCAAGTCTTTCGGGTTCAACGGCTTCCTCATAACAAATACGCCCGAGTCTTGAGGAGAAGAAGTCCTGATGACCGTTAGTAACTTACAGCCATTAACCTGCACGTGTTTATTTCACTCAAACTTAGGATATCGCCCAAGATGTTAGCAATATCCCCGTCCAGTATCCTGGTCACAAATAAACAATAAAAAGCGGGATATTAGTCAGGATATGTATGCTCAGAAAATGACCCATAACAATTGTCCCCAAATATATCGGTTGGTATACCAATCCAACGGATATATTTCAAAACCTTTTCTCGTCGATCGAGGCTATTAAAATGAAACGATGGTTGAAATGACAGTGTGCCATTTTCAGTGCAACATTTACTCTTTACCCCCCTATATTCAGCCTATATTTAGCCAAATCATTTCCGCTTCTTTTTATCTTTCTTCAAGCGATTTTCAGGTAATCACTTCTCTCTCTATCCTCTATCCTTCTTTCTTGAATTTCTTTCAGTTTGCTCAACACCTTTAATGGCATCACGAACAAGATCCCAATCGGACACACCGGCCTCAAGCCTCGTAAGTCAAAATTTCATTGTTGATCCAGCAAAGGAGATCTGCTGCTTCAACAACGCCGACATCGCTGCTCTTAAAGATTCCAGCGCCTTCCCCGCCGGAACAGTCTTTCGTCCTTTTGATCGGGAAGCCCGATCAGATGCGATATCCAATGAGTGGGTTTGTTTCTTTGCCTACCCCTTCTCTCTTGGACTCCGGTACCCATTTCCACCCTTTATCTCTCGCTTTTTCGAACTCACCGGCCTTAGCTATGCCCAGATTATGCCAATGGTTTGGCGAGTTTTAATAGTGCTGGATCAAATCAAATCTCGTCATTTTCCTGACCTACTTGTTGAGGACCTCCCTATAGCATACCGGTTGAGATCCCACGGCAATCACCATTTTCTCTTGTTTTCTACTTCCAAGAACCCTCTGGTTCTTAAAGCCACCAAGAACGAGGATCGATGGCGATGAAAATTCTTTTTCGTAAAAAGAGACTCTATTGATAAGGGTTTCGATCTACCGGTTAAATGGTTAACCAAGGGTAGGATTTAGGGTTTTAGGAATATCCCCAATTATATCTTCAAACTGTATCCCGGACTTATATCCTGATGTTTTTATGCAGCGAATTTCAGAGATTTAGTGCCTCCCAGTGCAGAATCCGAATCCAAGATCAAGGAGATCTACCGACTTCCTGCCAGTGAAAGAACTTTCTCCCTGTCTCTTTCAGATTCAAGCCAGAAATCAAGCTCAGAAATGTCTGGTAAGCACATTCTCAGCATATATTTTAAATTAATTACTTTTCAAAAGTATGATGAGTTTAAGAATATCTTCCCTTGTGTAGTACCAGTTGTCAATCTTGAAGGTTTCCAACTCGACGAGTTGGATTGCTACTCCAGCCTCGCACCCATCAAACAGGAATCCAAGCCAAAGTCGTCTGCTACACCAAAACCTACCTCTTCAAGGACCATTTCTGCTCCTAAGGCCCCTCCGGCATCTAGGACCCGAGCATCCAGTTCTCGGAAGAGAAAGGAGTCGGATTCTCCAACTGTTTCTGAAACATTCTCTCTCGAGTACCATGAGTTTAACGAAGCCACCTCATTCCTCAAACAGGTAAAATTTTCCTTTCAAGATCCTGCACAAGTATGTTAGTCCTTATCCTGCTTATTTTTACATCGATACCTGTGTCTTTATCGATAGGGTTTGGATCGTCTTATGCACTTGTATGAAGACGCCTGCGGGCTTAACAAGATGTTGGAGATCAAGCTGGAGAAAGCTGAAGCCACCATAGCCGACCAAGGAACCATTGCAGCTGTCAAATCCCAGCATTACGAAGACAAATATAAGGCCATGATCCAGGAACACCAATCTACCCTCCACAAAGCCAATGAGGATGCCCAAGCCAAACTAGATGCTGCCCTTCTCCAGTACCAGCAGAATATGAGTTCCTATCAGGACAGCCTCAAAGCATCCGTGGTCGTTTCTCTTCTCCAAGCCAGGATAAGGATGGCTTATGAAGCCAGGGATTTGGGCTTCGAATGCCCCTCCTGGAACATAAAGACTTGGGAGGCGAAACTAAAGGATCTTGGAGGTCATCCCGTTGCTCATCCTGCAAAACATACTGGTGAAGAGCCTTCTAAGGCGGCAGAGGAAGTGGCCAATGCTGACGATGGTGATGCCGAGAAGAATCCTGAGGCCGATGCTGGTGCAGATGCTGGGAAGGAAGCTGTTGATCAAGAAGGTACCGTGTCTTAAGCGGTGAAGTGGGCGATGATGGATATACGTGCCAAGGCCGGAGCCCACTTTTAAGTTTCATGGTTGTGGTTATGTAAACAATTTACTTTTCCTGTCTTCAAACAATTTATATTCCCTGCATTAGAACAATGTGATGACCAAAGGTGGATGGGTCCTAGGTTTTAGGACGAAGCCCTTGGTCATCAATTAGTATAACTTGTTTTGAATGTGGTAACGGTTGTAGGTGGACAGGTCCTATTTTGAGATATATCCTGCAACCGTTACACAAGTATGGTAAAAACTAATTGTGCTTTTGGCGGATGGGCCTTGGTTTAAGGTGAAACCAAAAGCACAACTTTTGACTTGTTAATAATATAACTATCTTTTGATTTGTTTGTTATTGCCTTGCATTACTTAATGTAACTCTTAGCTTTGTAAAAATTTTATCTTGTTATCTTATGAAAATATCCTGATCAGTATACTCAGCAATATATTACAAAAACTTTTTTATTAGATAGGACTCCCAAATGCTCGTTCAATTTTGTAGAAAGCTTTTTGAAAAACAATCTATTTTTCGAAAACCAGTTTTCGATAATACTTAAATGATCAAAGTTCCAAACTAATACTAGTTTCAAACACCTTAATCAAATATCCTGAAAAGGACTTTGAGAATATCTCAGGATACTTAACCTTTTATAAAATATAGTGTTACTAAAAACTTAGACGATGTTTACAAAGGAAAGATCATACCCGGAGTAGTATATAACCCTATTACCAAGCCTCAATGTCTTTGCAACTTCTTCAATGAAGATGTCCCCTGTGCGAGGTACTTAGTGCATTAGTTCCGAGCCTTATCCTTTTAACTTTACATCACCACCTTGGTAGGAATGTCCCCTGTGTACAATGTCTTCAAATACTTTAGAAATCTTTTGAATGTCAGTTTCCATTGTATAGGTAATTTTTTTACGTCTCAAGGGTAAAACCCAAGGATGTACTGGAGACAAATCCCTTGTATCCTGGGGAAAATCCCAAATTTTCATGCGCTACAGGCGGGAGTGTATAAACTCCAAGACTTAGAAAGGTGAAAACCTTTAAACCTTAGAGAGTATGAAAATACCCTTTCGTGAGAGAGGGTGATCAATCCTCATATACCTTTAGGATTCAGGATATAGCCAACAATAACGAAATTGTCAGCCACTTTTACATGGACTGGTCCCGCCACCTTGAACTATCCCTGAATAACTTGCGCTCCAGGCGGGGTGTTTAAACCCAATTCGGAAGAAAGGTGAATACCTTTAAACCTGTGAAGAGATCAGGATCCCTTGTACGTGAGAGAGGGGGCCAATCCTCTAATCTTCCGAAATATCCTGAGTGAGCATCCCGGAGCTATATCCCGAAGCATATACTGCAAAACATCCTTACACTAAGGTGGGTGTTAGCTTGTCTAACACCCCTCCGATGCTTAAGTCAGTATTAGGTTACAAAGAACAAATTAAACCAAACATATTTAAAAAAGGTAGAATTCATACCATCCTGAGTTAGAAATTAAATTCTAAACTCACTTGAAATAGAGCTTAAGGTGTATAGCATTCCAAGATCTCGGTAGCATATCCCCCTCCATATTCTTGAGTCTGTATGCTCCTTTCCCTGCTTCTGATTCAACTTCGTATGGTCCTTCCCATTTTGGAGCTAACTTGCCATCGGCAGGATTAGTAGTATTCTGAAAAGCCTTTCTTAACACCCAATCTCCAACCTTAAATCTTCTGGTCCTAATATTCTTGTTATATGCCCTGGATATTCTCTGTTGATATGCTGCCATCCTTAGCCTTGCCGCATCTCTCTTCTCATCTATAGTGTCTAAATCCTGACTCAAGGCTCCAGGATTCTGCTCAGGATCACTTAGGGTAGATCTTGCAGTAGGTATTGTCATTTCCGTTGGAATCATTGCTTCTGCTCCAAATACCAAGGAAAATGGGGTTTGGCCTGTTGCATTCTTTACCGTTGTCCTATCAGCCCACAAAACAAAGGGTAATTCTTCTGCCCATCTTCCTTTTTTTGGCTCCAAGCCTTTTCTTTAAGTTATTGACAATTATCTTGTTTGAGGATTCTGCTTGTCCATTCGCTTGAGGATGTACTGGAGTAGATGTTATCATTTTGATTCCCCAACTCTTACAAAAGTCAGTAGTTCTCTTGCTTATAAACTGAGAACCATTGTCACAGATTATCTCGGCTGGTATTCCGAATCTGGTCAGGATATTCCTTTTTATGAAGGATACTACTTCTTGGTCTCTAACTTGAACAAATGCTTCAGCTTCAACCCACTTAGAGAAATAATCTGTCATTGCTAGCATAAAGACTTTTCCTCCCGGAGCTTTTGGTAGTTTTCCCACTATATCCATACCCCACTTCATAAATGGCCAAGGGGAAACAATAGGATATAATGGTTTAGCAGGTTGATGCAGTATGTTACTATGTCTTTGACATGCGTCACATCTTCGAGCATATTCTGCAGCATCTTTTCTCATTGTTGGCCAATAATATCCTATCCTTAATACTTTTGAGAATAACGACCTGCCCCCAGTATGGTTACCACAATCCCCTTCATGTATATCCTGAAGTACTTCTTTGGCTTCAGGATCCTCCAAACACCTCAAATACGGTCCTGCAAGAGATTTCTTGTATAAAACATTATTTATAATAGTGAATCGTGATACCTTCATCCTAAATGCCTTAGGATTTTCGTTTTCGGGGATGTTTCCTTCCTTGAGATATCTCATGATTGGAGCCGTCCAAGAATTAGGATCCTCTTCAGGATACTCTGCTCCATGATCCTGAATACCCGCTACTTCTTTATCCCGAGGATTCGTTGCAGGATACAAGACATGTAATATTGGTATTTGGGTTCCTTCTGGTATCCTGATCGATGATCCCAGATTTGCTAAGGCATCTGCTTCAGCATTATCCTCTCTTGGTACCTGTTCAAGTGTAAAAACATCGAAATATCCTGCTAATTTTTTGAGAATATCGAGGTATTCGATTAATTTCTCACCCTTAACTGCATAGGATCCATTAAAATGGTTAGTAATTAACAAGGAGTCAACATATACTCGCAAATTCTTGATACTCATATCCTTAGCCAATTCTAATCCTGCAATTAAAACTTCATATTCTGCCTCATTATTGGTAGCAGGAAATTCACACCTAATAGCCTGGGGTAATATGCCCCCCTGTGGCGATTTTAGTAGTATTCCTAATCCTACTCCTCTTACATTAGATGCACCATCAGTATATAATGTCCAGGATCCTGAGGATTCTCCTAACTGTTGAACTTCTAGGTCTACCTCGTCCTGAATGTCACTACTAAAATCAGCCACAAAGTCAGCTAAAGCCTGAGACTTTATGGCATTTCTAGGTTCATATACTAAATCATAAGCACTTAACTTTACTGACCACTTGGCCATCCTGCCTGACATTTCTGGTTTCCTAAGTACATTTTTAACAGGATAATTTGTTTTAACATGAATCCTATGTGTCTCAAAGTAATGTCTAAGTTTTGTCGACGCCATGACTAGAGCTAGTATTAATTTTTCTAAATGAGAATACCTAGTTTCAGCATCTAACAAACTTTTACTAACATAATAAACAGGATATTGCTGACCTTCATGGTCTTTTATAAGAACGGCACTTACAACATTCCCTGATACAGCAAGGTATAGGGATAGTGGTTCACCATTTTCAGGCTTCATCAATAGAGGTGCGGTTGAGAGATATCGCTTCAAATCCTGCAAGGCTGCTTCATGCTTTGCTCCCCATTCAAATTTCTTATTCTTCTTGAGTATATCATAGAATTCCTTGCATTTTTCTGAGGATCTTGAGATAAATCTGTTTAATGCTGCCACTCTCCCCGTTAATCGTTGAACATCCTTCATATTTGAGGGCAATTTAATATCCAAGATGGCTTTAATCTGCTCCGGGCTCGCTTCTATTCCTCTTTTGGTCACCATATATCCTAGAAATTTTCCTGCCCCCACTTCAAAATGGCACTTAGCAGGATTCAGCTTCATGTTATACTGATCCAGGATATCAAACGCTCCTTTAATATCCTGGAGGTGATCCTGAGCTTTCTTTGATTTTACCACCATATCGTCGATGTACACCTCCATGGTGTCCCCCAGTTTGTCTTTGAACATCATGTTTACCAATCTTTGGTATGTTGCACCTGCATTTTTCAAACCAAAAGGCATAGTTGTATAACAATAAATACCTGTTGGTGTCATGAAGGCAGTATCCTCCTGGTCAGAAGGCTCCATTTGGATCTGTTGAAATCCTGAGGATGCGTCCATGAAGGTCAGCATTTCATGCCCGGCAGTGGCATCTACCATTGCATCAATGTGGGGAAGAGGAAATGGGTCTTTAGGACAAGCTTTGTTCAAGTCTGTGTAGTCTACACAAACTCTCTATTTCCCATTTTTCTTCTGTACCACGACCACGTTTGCTAGCCACCTTGGGAACTTAACCTCTCTGATCATCCTGGACTTCAATAATCTCTCAACTTCCTCTTGGATAATTGTATTCCGCTCAGGAGCAAACTTCCTTCTTTTTTGCTGAACAGGCTTGAATAATTTATCAATTCCAAGCTTGTGAGTGATAATGTCTTTGGATATGCCTGTCATATCCTCATGCTTCCATGTAAACGTTGACATCCTGCATTTCAAAAAGTTAATTAATTGTTCTTCAATATCCTGAGGAATATTGGTCCCTACGAGCACCGAAATATCGGGATTATCCTGGTCCAGGATAATTTTCTTCACATCCTGCTCCGGATCCTCCACGATATCCTGGGCCCGCGTCTTTAATTGCTATGCTGCACTAGGTTTGGTTGAGGATTTCATCGAGGATGAGTAGCATTCTTTCGCCTCCTGCTGATCACTATCAACTTTGACAACTCCCCAAGGGGTAGGTATCTTGATGCATTGGTGATATGTTGATGGCACAGCCTTCATATCATGAATCCACGGTCTTCCCAGTATGATGTTATAGCAGGATAGAGAATCCATCACACAGAAACGTTGTATCGAGTTGACTCCTTCAACGTATATTGGCAACTTTATCTCTCCCACTGTGTTTCTAGCCTCTCCACTGAACCCAACAAGCACGGTAGACTTTGAAGTGATATCCATTGGAGATACATTCATTCTCTTTAGAGTCTCTAGTTGGATTATGTTAACGGAGCTGCCATTATCAACCAATATCCTGCGTACAAAATGGTTAGCCACATATAACGTTATTACCAGAGCATCATGGTGAGGATCCTGGACAGTATCCCTGTCATCAGCATCAAAAGTGATCACTTTGTCAGTTGTGAGGGTAGTCATCCTGACAGGTTTGTCTCCCCTTTCAGCCTTAGCTTCCTTTGCATGTCTCTTTGCCGCCGAATACGAAGTCCCACAAATGTCGGATCCTCCCGAAATGAAGTTGATTATCTTGGCATCCGCGGGAGGTGATGCTGCTCGCTCAGGATCCTTCTCAGTATCCTGACCCTTATTCTTTTTTCTTCCTAAGAGATCTTTCAGATATCCCTTGCTTAGAAGATAGCTTATTTCTTTCCTTAGAGCAATGCAATCCTCAGTCATATGTCCGAAATCTTCGTGGAAAGCACACCATTTTGACTTATCTTTCCAGTCAGCTTTCTGTTGACTCTTTCGAGGCCACCTAGCCTTGTCTCCTAGACCCTGCATGGCATACATCAATTCAGGAATGTTAACAGAAAAGCAATATTCAGACAACTCAGGATACTCTTCAGGATCCTCATCTTCGACAACATTCACTCTCTTATTTTCATTTCTACCATATGGCTTAGGCCGATATGGCTTGAATGAGGATTCAGACTTCCTGTTGGTCGACTCATAGGTGTTGGATGAGTTCATTCTCTCTTGCATCTTCCTATCATCTTCCAACCGAATATATCTTAGGGCCCTGTTTCGAGCTTCATCCAAGTTCCTGCATGGGTTCATTACAAGATCTTGATAAAATTGAGAATCTTTTTGCAGCCCCATCTTGAAAGCTTGCACAGCTGTTGCAACATCGAGGTGAGGAATATCCAGGGATTCCCGGCTGAACTTGTTCACATAATCCCTAAGGGATTCTTGAGGTCCCTGTGTTATCCTGTAGAGATCACTTGTTAATTTTTCAAAGCTTCTACTACAAGAAAACTGACTATTAAATAAATTTACTAAGTGAGCAAAAGATGTAATCGAATGCGGAGGAACATTCAAGAGCCATTTCAAGGCTGATCCTGTTAAGGTTGAACCAAAACCCTTGCACAAGCATGCTTCCTTGAGATCCGGAGGGATAGGGATAATCTCCATTCTTTCCCTATACTGAGCAATATGCTCCTCAGGATCCGTAGTTCCGTCGTAAAGCTTCATGTTGGGGGTTTGAAATCTCTTTGGGATCTCAGCATCACAGATAGGATATGCAAAACGAGATATCTTATGGCTGTCTTGGGACACTTTCGGGATCGGCTGGACCACACCAGGTACACTGGATATCATGTCCTTCAACTTCTGAAGTTCCCTAGTAAGTGCTGTTGTTACACCTGTATCCTGCAAAGATCCACTATTAGTAGCATGAGTATTATTATTATTTGACACGTTACCCGTTGGAGGATTTTGCCCATATCCTGAAGCATATCCTGAGCTCCTCATGGTTGACATCCTGACCGAGGAGGGTATTTCAGGAGTATGATTCTGAGGAAGGCTGGGCACAATATTCCCCCTGTTATCCTCAGTATACACAGCTGAACTGAAGTTCAACGTTCTGGGATGCAATGGAGTGACAATATCCTCAGCAGATCTGCTCGAGCCAGACTTCAGGAGTTGTATTTCCCTTAAAAGCATTTGGTTTGTTTCCTGTTGCTGCCTCATTTGTTCCTGCACACTTCCAAATAAGGTTAAAATTTCATCGTTAGAAGCTAAAACAGGAGCAGATTCCTGAACACTGCGGGTAGGGATAATATCCTAAGGTCGTGAAGAGGCTGGCATCCTTGGAGGAGGTGGTGGAAGCACCGAACCGGTAGTAGCAGAAGTCATAGCAGACACAGTAGAGGAGCTCATGTTTGATCTTGAGGCCATTATGGACAATGTGGCAAAAAGTTTTGAAAATAGAAAGCCGATTAGCGATTTCACAAAAATTTTTAGTAAAGAGAGCACCACTTGCCCCACGGTGGGCGCCAAATTGTTTTGGTCAAAAATTACCGAAGCAATTAAGTGATCAAATTAGTAAAGTGAGGTAGTGTGCTAGAAAGTGTATTGAAAATATGCTTGTTAAGTTATTTAGAAAATCAGTATTCAGGATACGGCTCAGGATATTGAGCTGTATCTATGATCAAACTATGAGCAAAAGTAAAATAAACGACACGAGATGTACGAGGAAAGCCCTTGATCAATCTAGATCGCCGGCATAAAACCTCGGGAGCTGACAATCGTAGCTGCCTTGTTCTTCTTATTACTTCAAACGTCAGGATACAGTGCAGGATGTGGTGCGGATCGACTATGTGTTACAATGAAATTTGAATACAAGTGTGGTGTTTGCAATGAGCTAGAGAGTGAAAGTGTTCGAGAGTGTCAGTGTACATTGTGTGCCTTAAACTGATCCGCCCCCATCTATTTATAGTAAAGATAATGTAACAAACTATCCTAAACTTCCGGGATCCAGCGAATATTCCCACTCGAACGTTGAGGACCAAGTCTTTCGGGTTCAACGGCTTCCTCATAACAAATACGCCCGAGTCTTGAGGAGAAGAAGTCCTAATGACCGTTAGTAACTTACAGCCATTAACCTGCACGTGTTTAATTCACTCAAACTTAGGATATCGCCCAAGATGTTAGCAATATCCCCGCCCAGTATCCTGGTCACAAATAAACAATAAAAAGCGGGATATTAGTCAGGATATGTATACTCAGAAAATGACCCATAACAGTGGCTGCTCAGATTTGGTGCTGGGTGAGTTCGTGGTGTAAAATTCCTAATGTTTTTGCTTTTTCGGTTAGAGACTTATGGGAATATCACAATCACATTGGAGCGGGTGAGATCAAAAGGAAGGTGGTGCACGGGATTATTATCCTTAGTTGTTGGTGCATTTGGAAGGCGAGATGCGAGAAGGTGTTCTCTAACAAGGATTGGAAACTAGAAGACATCAAGAATAGTATTAAAGCTTACGGTTTCCTTTGGTTTAAAAATAGATCTAAATTTCAATCTGTTTCGTTGTCGGAATGGTGTAAATTTGATTTCTTGTAATTTGTTGTTGTCGGCCTCTACTGCCTAGGCCTGTTGGCTAGGTGGTGTTTTGTGAATGAAAATTATCTTTCGAAAAAAAAAAAGCTAGAACGAAAGGGTTGACATTTTTTCTTACTATTCGTATAACTACAATAGGACTTCTCATTTGAATGGACTAAATTCCGTTTATCCGTGATAAGTTTGCGTCAGATAGATTCATAGGATTTATGGTTATTAAAATAAAAGGGTAAAATTTGACTTTTTTTTAACACTACACAAACACTATTGTCAAAAGTGTACACCGAGCTCTCCTGTTAATCATATAGGTTATATAACTGGACGAGAATTTCTGTTATATATGACGTATGTAGTTACATCAATAATTTCCGTCTCAGTTAAACATTTCATACGCTTCCTATGCTTTAGCGAAAACCATTTCATATGGGCCCTCATATGACCCATGTGATCATTTTTCCGCATGTCACTATTTAGCCATGTGCCATCATACGACTCGTGTGACACGATAGTTGTGTTTGAATAGTGTATGTGTGGTGTTCCAGTAGAGAAGACGACATTTCATGCATATCTCGTTAGACTTAGATATATCAAACATATCCACTGTATATATATAATATCATATCGTATTTTGTCTATTTTAACTTATTTTTATCAACAACAATTTATAATATGACCGGTTTACCCGTCTTTAAAAACCTTAATAATTTCATATGTACTAAATTAATAAACTCCTTTCTACAAATATTAAACCGCTCTGCCCCATTTTATTGTGAAAACATATGTAATGGTCGATGATCCTACGACGAATCCCATCGTTTCTTGGAGCAAGACTAACCGGTGTTTCATCGTTTGGAGCCCGCCTGAGTTCTCTCGTGAATTGCTTCCAAGATTTTTCAAGCATAACAATTTCTCAAGCTTTATCAGACAACTTAATACTTATGTATGACAAATCAATTCATAAACGAATAAACAATCGCAGCCAGTAAAATCCGCTCATAACAGAGCTATCTTCATGTCTATGGAGGGTGGGACGAGGGCAAATAATTTCTCTTGGGATAGAGTCTACTTAGCCTCCATGGCTCCATAAAAACATATTTTTACAGTATAGTATATATCATAAATATAAATCGTTTAATCTAAGATCCGCTCATAGCATAGCTATATGTAGGGTCCAGAGAGAGTGGGATGAGGGCTAAGGCCGACCCAAACTATTTGGAGGCCCCAAGTGAGATTTTATCTTGGGGCCCTTTATAAAAACAATCTTGATTATTTTCTTTTATAAATAAGTCGTCTTGTAGTGCCCGTTTTCTTTATTGGTATCTATTACATTTTGATTCCTCAAGACAATCCTACGATTTTTGAGATAACGAAATCGCGTGTCAATATGGGTCAAACGAAAATATCCATTTGTTCTTGTATTTGATGCGCAAATGAGAACATGATACTTGTTTAAGGCATGCAGTTAGATATATCATCAATCCATTATATATCTAAACACACAATATGAGTAGTGTTATGTAAATAACTAAATATAAATATAACACAAAATGTAAGTAGTGTTATGTAAGGGGGGGGGGGGGGGGGGGGGGGGGGGGGATACACCCAGTTTAGTTCTCGTATTGGGTGGTTTGGATTGGACCAACTCTCTTTAATATTGGGTGGCCAAACATTCCACTAATACTGCACTTTGTCACCATAGATAAAAACACATTCGTTTGAATTTAATGATTGCAGTCTATCTGTATGGAACACGGTGGAAGAAATAAAGGAGAATAAGTTTCTGTGGATCAAGGAAAGATAAAGGATAACAGGTCTCGTTTGGAAGAGATGGAAGGATTTTAATGTTAGAAATGTCATAATTTAATTGTTTGTTTCGTTCTCGTGTTCATTTTCTGTATTTGTACCTTAGGTTTTTTTCAGCTCCGCTGGCCCTTTTTTCTATAATCATAGAATCTTTGACATTAAAAAAAAAAGATAAAAACACATTCAACCACCAAATTACATCATTCATGACCTAAAAAACTAAAATGTGTTTACAACATTTACCATATACCTTGGTAAATGGCAGTGTTTGTTTAGCCATTGTTAATTCCTTGGCAACTCCATTATACGGAGAGAGCAGACGTGGTAGTGACTAATAGTTAAACTGTGTCCTTAAAACGACACTCCAATCCATCCGCCATTGGTTCATACGTTTTCAACATTACGGTGAGTATAGTGTTGGTGTTCATACAAATGATAAAAATTAGCTCTTGGATAAATAACGTCATCATACAAAGAGAACATAGATGGTGGGGGACCGGTGCCAAACATTGTTCTCAGATTGCACTTCATCGCTATTATGATAACACTCCAGTTCAACCATCATACATTTCCAACGTTTGCATCTTCTTTTCCACATCATACGTTAAACATGTTGTTCACACTTTCTCGCCTTTTGTCAAGTTGTTTGTCTTAATAATAGAATGTTTGCTTGTAATACATGTCCCAGTAGAAAAAAGGCGTTGCAAAAGAAGATCGAAAATGGTCACTTTAGTAGGAATAACTTGTGAAAGCAGTCTAGTATAAAAATCTAGTAAAGTGATTAGTTCATGAATTCGCTTTAACATCTCTTTCTTTCAATAAATCATACAATTTATTCAAGACCTTTCTCATGCTAAAATTACTTGTGAAAATTGTCAACGTGTGAACATTTTCTACATCAACATTTAATATGAAGAGAAAAAAAAACTAAATTCATATGAGGTAATATGAATTAAGTAATCTAGTAGATAACTAATTTCACATTGAATGTACTGTGGAAGGTGGCAAGCTAGAGTTGAATATATGTAGCTAGGGCTATAAAGGATTAATATTATTATTCGGATAGCTACGATATGAATAGGGCCGTTCAAATCGCTCGCCGCTCGCCGGTCGCTCGACGCTCGTTCGGAAACTGCTCGGAAAATGCTCGTTCGATTTGACGCTCGGTTGTAAATGAGCCGCCCTGCTCGGTTCGATTTGTAAACGAGCCAAGCATGAGCAAAGGTCCGCTCGGCTCGGTTCGGCTCGAATTATTATTTTAATTAGTATACATATACATACACCTATATACATACATATATAAACATGTATATGCACACACATATATATACACAAATATAAATTATACATAATACACACACACCTATATATATACACACTTACACATACATATATACTTAAATACAAATTAAATCTATAGTTTTATATGTACCACTCTATTAGATTTTGGTAAACGATATACAAATTTACAATTATATCTATACTTACTAGCCCAACCACGCCAATAAAAAAATTAATATTAAAACTAAAAGTTAAACCCTAAACCGATAAAAGATAGTTTGTTCATCGCCTCAATGTTTAATGTCGTTACCCTAAGTCGATCGTCTCCTGCTCTCAACGTAAATGTTCGTGCAATATGATTATCGCCTCGTCGGCCACAACATTGTTATTAATAAGAAAAATATTGTGCCACTAAATGTGCATATTTTTAAAGACATAAAAACTTGAGACCCAACATTGTCACTATCTCTCTCAGCAAATTTAAATCGGGCGACACAGTTGTCCAAATCGCTCGAATTTCGCTCGACGCTCGCTCGGATTTTTTATTGCTCGAAAAATGCTCGATTGATTTGAGGCTCGGTTTTAAATGAGCCGCTCCGCTCGGTTCGGTTTGTAAACGAGTCAAGCACGAGCAAAGGTCCGCTCGGTTCGGCTCGGCTCATGAACAACCCTAGATATGAATTCTCATTCGAAATGGACTAATTTCAGTTGGAAGTTTGCATGAGAGATATTAATAGGATTTATGGTTATTAAATAAAAAAGGGTAAATTTCAACTTGTATATTAGAAAATCTATTAACGATGGTCGTTTGTAAAAACATGAGGTTGAAATAAAAAATTAGATTGAAAAGGTTTAGAAGACGTCAAAACTAATGTTTGATATTAGTTTAGTTTTTTTTTTTTTTTCTTTTTTTCTTTTTTTTTTGGTAATTTATCTAATAATATTGTTTATGGAACTCAACAAATACTAAAAAAAACGATGTTGGAAAGAACATTCATATTAGAGTCTCAATTCAATATAATATAAAGAAAAGAATAAAGAAAAAAAACACTACTAGACCGGAATGTGAAGAGGTTTGGGTTGGGGGCGTTGCTCGATATGTGGCGATGATGAGATCCACAAGTTAATACTTAAAAACTATGGGTGTGGTGTGGTGTGGCATGGCTTAGCTTGGCGTGGCCAGCCATGTGGATTTTTTTTTAATTTTTTTTGTTGTTTAAACTATTTAAAATTTCACCTAGCCAACCAAATCCAGCCATGTCACCCAACCCCCCGCCCCACGCCAGGCTCAATACCCACGCCAAAGGGGCAACACTATGCCCAACGCCAACCCGGGGTGGAGCGGTTGACGTTAAGGAGCCAAAACGCCCCCAAACCAACGCCCACACTCACTAGTCTTACATTGGAATCTCTAGAGTAGAGAAAAATATAAAAGAAAGTAAAGTACACCTCAATATTTAGAGTTTCATATTCAACCCTTTATATTTTTATTGTGAGTGTGTAGGAAAGTGAAAAAAAATAATATAATAAGTGTTTGTGAGTAAAAATTAGATAGAGATAAAGAGTTGGAATCCGGGTCGGCTAGAATGAAGGCTAAGGAATTTGAAACTCCTGAAGTTTATGGCCTATGATATCTAAAGCTCTGTTTATTAGATCTCGCATGTGGGCTTATACTGAACGCTCGTGATACTTTTATATTCAAGCTTTATTGAGTTTAATACTTGAGTTAATTGCCATTTTCGCCCCTGAGGTTTGGGCACATTTGCCATTTTCGTCCAAAATGAAGGTTTTGTACCATTTTGCCCCCAACGTTTGTAATTTTTTGCTATTTTCATCCAAATACCTAACCTAGTTAGAATTTTTGGTTAAATATGGTCATGCACATGAGGGCATTGTTGTCATTTTTATCTCTTCAGGGACTATTGTGTAAAAAAATTATATTTAGGGACTAGTTTGTAATAAATTGAAAAAAATAAAGAAATATAATTATTTCTCTCTATCTCTCCCAACAACTGAAAGTCCCTCTCTCTCTTCTCTCTCTCTTCTCTCTCTCTCTAACATAACCTGGCACTACTCTCCACCACCGTTAACACATCACCGTCACCATAAGCATCCATCTACAACCACCACCACCGTTCATAAACGAAACCCCCAAATTTCAATTATGCAAAACAACATAAAACCTAACAAAAACAGTTATTTTCGTTTCATAAATTCTACCTAAACCAAAACGACATTTAAAATTTCAATTCAACTCCTAACCAGAGATTCAAACCTCAAGCAACTGTACCAAAAAGTCCAAACAACATAAAACCTAACAGAACCAGTTATCTTCTTTATCATCAATTCTAAAAGCATAACTTCATTGAAAATATCTCATCAATTCACAACAAAACACACAAAATTCAATCAATCATAACAAACAAACCTCATACATTAAGCTGATCTATATACCCCTTCCTCACAATCTCACTCTCATCACAAAGCTTATCAAAGAACAAGAACCTCCTCAACCCATAAATCCTCACAAAATGCGATAACGAAATGAACGACAACGCCGCCACGTTGCTCAGCGACAGCTGCACCAGCTCCGATCACAGACCTGTGTCGCCATCTCCGATCTCAGATTCGTGCCGTGGTGGTTGGTGATTTGGGGGTTTTGTTTATGAACAATAGTGGTGGTTGTAGATGGATGCTTATGGCGGTGGTTGTAGAGGTGAGGTATTTTAGAGAGAGAGAGAGCTGAGTTTTTTTAGAGAGAGAGAGAGAGAGGAGAACCTGTGACATAGAGAGAGTGGAGAGAGAGAGGGAGCAGGTTTTTTATTTATACTTTGTTTTTTTTATATATATAATTAGCCCCTTTATATAAGTTATTTACTTAATAGCCCCTCGAAAGATAAAAATAACCCATAATAAGATATAAAGTAACTTGGTTAGGTATTTGGATGAAAATAGCAAAAAGTTACAAATGTTGGGGGCAAAATGGTATAAAACCTTCATTTTGGACGAAAATGGCAAATGTGCCCAAACCTCAGGGGCGAAAATGACAATTAACTCTTAATACTTTTACTCCAATACTTCCGCTACATATTATTATATTGTGATAACTGTTATCCAACCGTCACCATTATACCCATCTGGGCCCACCGGGAATTAGGGTGTGACAATAAAGTTTCTGAAATTCTGTCGTTTGACTTTTTATTATACTTAACTTTTTGACCAACTTAACATGATTTCCAGGAGGTGCCCTTTTGAGGGATTAACATCTACCTTATTACGATCACGTAGCCATGTTCGATTCGAACAATGGCTGGACCATAATGGTCTAAACCGAAAGTCAAAGCAAAAATCAGTTTGCTTGATGATGTGTGCAAGTGTGTATATAAGTTTAAGTATATTTTAAGCCCTTTTTACACGTTAGTCAAGTTTTAAATTTATAAAACACGATATTTTACTAACACCAAACACACATATGGGCAAGTGCACCCATCGTGAGCGTAGTATAGTGTTGGCAAGATACCGAGGTCGTCCAAGGACAAAAGAGCTTTTAGTACCTGTTTATCCTCAACGTCTAATCAAATCAAAAGTTTAGAAAAAGGTTTTAAACTAGAAAAATAAAAACTAACTAAAATGCTGAAAAATAAAATAAAAGTAAAAACAGATAGACAAGATGAATCACTTGGCTCCGACTCGTGTTTAGTGTAACCTTTGATTATTTCTGCACTTTTGCACTATTTAAGATATTATCTTAGTTATTGTAGTAGGCCCCTCTTTTGAAGGTGACGTTACCCTCAACCCAGTAGTTTGAGTCAGCAATGATACAATCCTAAAGGGTCGGATTATTGAAAGATAATTAATTAAGTTATTAATGCATATTATGGTAGGCCCCTCTTTTGAAGGTGACGTTACCCTCGGCTAAGTAGTCTGAGTCAGCAGGGATATAGTCCTAAGTAGCCGGGTTAAAGTATTAATAGTAGCTTACATATGAGGGCATCAAAGAGTTTGGACCCCCGCCATCCAATACCGGTAGGTATTGAAGGAGGTCCTACTAAATTTGACCCAGGTCCTTGCAGGATCTATACACTGAACAAGGCAAGACTCTTACCAAACCGTTCCCTTAACCCCCGACCAGGTAGCCAACATATCTCCATATAGACCGTGGAGATATGAATGGTGAAAATCTTTTATTTTATATAGACAGTAAAATAATGCCAAGACACCACGGACAAACGATAAGGAAGAATCACCTTTAACATAAGAAACTAGTTATTAAAGTCATTAATACATAACCAAGTAAAAAGTGCGAAAAGATTAAAAATAAAAAGTATTACACTAGACACTTGTCTTCACCAAGTGATGTAAGAGACTTAGGCAAACATGGCCTTTGATTGTCAAGAACTCTTACGATCAATCTTGGATCCCGAGACGACTCACACACTCTATGATGGACAATGGATGATGGTGGTGGATGATGGTGTTGTGATGGTGGTGGGTGGTGGGTGAAGTGTGAGAGAGGTGGTGTGCCAAGGGATGGTTTGCAAATGAGTCAAGCACCCCTATTTATAGCCTAAACAGTAGCTCGGGCACGGCCCCGTGTCCATCCTCTTCTCTGTCTTCATTAATTGCAGTTTGTCTGCATTAGTTGACCACGCCCCCGTGTCCACTGGGCACGACCCCGTGTGCAGAAGCGTATCTGTACTATCAAGATTTGCCTGGATTCTGCGAATCTTATAGTTGACCACGGCCCCGTGTCCGCTGAGCACGGCCCCGTGGTGGGCGATGGAAGCTTCTACAGCTTTGTCTTTTATGCTGACACTTGGGCATGCCCCCGTGTTCACTGAGCACGGGGCGTGTTCAGCCTTCTGTTCTCTTGTTTTGCTTGGGAAGATGCTTTCGGGGAGGTCGGACATGCCACGTTTGTTCCTTTTCTTGTATTTATGTTAGATTTAGCTGCCTTTTTGCTTCTTTTGTTAATTTGAGCTCATTTAATCCTGAAAATACAAAAGGAAGACAAAAGCACACTTTTTCCAACATTATTACTAAAAAAAGGTTAGTTTTATGCCACAATTGATGTAATTTATATGTTGTAATTTGCACACATCAAATACCCCCACACTTGAATCTTTGCTTTTCCTCAAGCAAAACTCTTTATAAGTGGCTTTACACTCCCAAATGGAATGGGCAGAAGAGAAGTTTTTTGGGCTTGTCATAGAGTGTCGGGATTTCCAAGATTCTTTATTGAGTTTTATTTTTATTTATTTACAATCCTATTCGTCACGATTTATTTAAAACTTTTCATAAGATAAATTACTTATTAGGGCATAACATGCCTCTTTAAAATTCTATTTATATACAAGTTCACATACCTCACGGGGGATCACTCAACACTCGGCCGAAGATGTATTTTAGTGAATCACTCGAGAGCGGCATGGAACTTACTCCTACCACAGGCTTACCAAGCAATCAATCCTCCTCCTTTTTAACCATATACCTTTGTAAATATCAAGAGGACTTTTGGGTGAAGGGTTAGGCTTGGGTTAAAGGTAGGTGGTTGGGTTAGTGGTTAGTAGAAAAAGGGCGAAAAGCGTAAAAAGCGTCGGTTTTCGTAGCACTTTTTATTTTTGCAATTTTTATTTTGATGAAGCCATAATTCAAACAAAGTTATTTTTGATGAACTTGCTTGTTTATTTCTTTTGCTTCATCATCAACATTTTTTTTTAAAGTCATACGAAAAACCGAGCTTGTTACTAAAACAAAGGGTTAAAAATAAAAAGGTTTTGGTGGGTGAAAGGGTGTTTGGTTTAGGTTAAGAAATGAAAAGGTTTAGGCTCAAAGGGGTTAACTAGGGGGATTTTGGGTAGGTGGTAAAAAAAAAAAGAAAAATAATGGTGTAGAAATAAAAAAGGGTTAGTCCTAATGCCTCCATCATTTACTTACTCGGGTTTAAGTTGGTAAGGACCGGGAATGTATCGTCGTGACAAGTTCTAGAGTTGTAAGAACCAAGCGGCTATTCACACAAGAAACGAAAAATGAGCATTTAGTTTAAAGATATGTATTTGTATGCTCAATAAAGGCTCAAAACTCACTTTTGTGGAAATGGGTTTTTATGTGATCAAGTATATATAATTAAATTTTAACTAAGCTTGTCATGCATTTTCATAATTTTCTTATGTTGATTCTTTTTATCACGACGCTATCGGTTGTAAATTTGTAAAAATATAACCTTTATAGAATTTGAAATTCCCAAGTTAAACCTAGACAAGTAAAAAAAATGAAAATTTTTTTGAAAAAAATTTAGGGTGATTAGCGGTTCCAATAGAGTTTTGTGTAAGGCTTGTAATTAAGACTTGCAAGATTCAAAGTTTTAGCATCCCCCCCACACTTAAATTACACATTGTCTTCAATGTGTCTCAAAAATAAGTTTTTAGGTTGATTGAATATGTAAAAGGTGTGAAAAAGCAAAGTTTTTATGTTACTGGGCGTTTGGACACGGCCCCGTGTTCAGGTGCCAGTAACAAAAGGTTGAACAAAAGAAACAGAAGCCTGGACACGGGGGCGTGTTGGGTGAACACGACCCGTGTCCAGTTTACCTGAACTGGGTATTTTCTGCAGACTATGCAGCACGGGGCCGTGTTGGGCGGGCACGGCCCGTGCTAAACCTGTTGTAATGAAGAAAATTTGTCGGATGGCCCTGTTTTCGTGCATGGGGTGCTGGTCCAAGTTTCCCTTGTTATCCTTCACCATCCTGAGTGTGTTTTATTCATTACAACATCATCCAAACACCAAATTAGCTAAAACCATCATTCATTAAGTCATAGAGAGAATTACAAAATAATCCTAAAAGTTAAAATACTTGATAGTTAGGTCAAAGAAACACAAGAAATCTAAACCAAGAAGTTCTAGCCTACTATTTATTCTATTAGCAAAATTTCCGAAAGGATAAATCCCTCGGTTAGATGTGGCTTGAAAAACTTCTTTCTCCGGGCATGGGTTCCTCACACGTCGGCGAGCCATTCTTCTATCTCCCTAGGGAGAAGGAAGGAGGGCTCATTGGCATTGGTTTGAGGAGGTGCAACCTCCACCGGGACTTCTTGTAGATCTTCAAGAGGAGGTTCCGCTGGAATGTCGTCCCAACCGGTAGGATTGTTGATTCCAAGTGCTAGGTTCCAATCCTCTTGGGGGAGGATTGGTTCCATGGGAGGTGTTACAAGAATGTTTAACCTCTGATGCAAGAGGTTTATTTCTTGAAAACTGTTTTCCAACCCCACCGTAAGATAATTTATACGGTCTATTAGGACCTCCTCTACCGAAGTCATCTCGTCAAGAGCTTCACGTAATGCCATCACATAACGTACGAGAGTTGCTTCGATTGATGACCTTCTCTCCCTTCGACTGTTTCTGGAGTGCGCAGAAGAAGTTCCACTGTTTTGACTAGACATTCTACGAAAACAAACCAGAAATAGTTCATTTTAAATGAAACAGTACATCGGACATGGCCTCGTGCTCAATGAGCACGGCCCCGTGTTCAACTTTCTGCAGATTTCCGAAACAAGGAATCTTGGAGTTTTAAATTATTTTTCCAACTTATGAAGCATTTTTAACAGAAATAACTTAAAACAATGTTGCAAAACTTATTTTTAGCAAGATTCCTTGGACAAAAATCTAATAATCAACACAATAAAGCTTGAGAGCAAGCTTCAATGGAGGTGTTGAGACAAGAAAGATGAAGAAGAAGGCAATGGATAAAAGAGGAAAGGACAAGATGTTTGTTAGAACCTTCTTTTAGAAAATACCTAGGATGGTAGGTGAGAAGATCCTCTCAAATCTCTGTCCCTGGATGGTCTAAATGTGCAGGATTCTTGGCTGCATTTATAGAAAACGACAGCATGTTGCACACGGCCCCGTGTCGGCTGGACACGGCCCCGTGTGCAGGCAAGATCCTGACACATTTTGTCCGTATTCTGACTAAAAGGCAGAAAGGAATCTTTTGGTGGACACGGGGGCGTGTTGACCTGGGCACGGCCCCGTGTCGAAAGGCTGTTTATAAAGTTCGTCTATTCTTACGGAACTTTTCCGGATCGGGCGGTTCCTTACTGGATGGAACAACCCCAAAGTGCCTAAGATACCTTAATTGCTCTAGACTAAGACGAGAACGCAAGAGGTTGTCGGTGAGGGTGATTCCTATGCTATATGTAGGTGGACAAGTCCAACCCTTTCCTGGGCTCTTGTTAAAGAAGGTGTATGCCGAATCGCTCAGGTCTATGTATGCATCGAACGAAGTCGATGGGGAGTCCTTCACGGCACAATCGACACAGGGACGACTATCGCTCAAGTCCTCACTAGAGTTAGAGGTAACGTTGGTAACAACGAAGTTGTTTTTATGCGATCCCAACAATTCTTCTTGGTTATCGTCTTGAGATAAATTATTGAAATCTATCCTAAGTTCTTCTAACCAATTAAGAATTAGATCTTCCATTTGAAATAGTTCATCAAGAAGCATTTCTCCTAGAAGATCCGGTTGAGAGCATTCAAGGGAGAGATAAGGATTATTTTTACTTTCGCCTCTCTTAAGGCTACATGAAAACAAAGGGTCTATATAGTGGGGCTTATAATTTAGAAAATAACATTCTAATTCTTTATGAGAGCCACCACATATTTGACACCACGTACCATAAGAGTGCCGAAAGTAAAAAATATCATTATCACTCATGTTTGTGTCAGAAATTACCAACCGTCGGGATCTTACGGTTCTGTTTTTGGTAACTGAATCTTGGGCACGGGGTGTGTTGGGTGGGCACGGCCCCGTGTTCAGCTTACTGTCTGACTTAAAACAGGATTGCCAGTTCCAATGATTGGGCACGGGGCGTGTTCAGTGGGCACGGCCCGTGCTGAGTTCTGCAGAAGCTGAAAAACTAAGAAAAATACAAAAAAAAAACAGAAAAATAAGAAAAACGATTAGGCCGCTCTTATGGTAGGCCCTCTTTTGAAGGTGACGTTACCCTCGGCTAAGTAGTGTGAGTCAGCAGGGATACAGTCCTAAGTAGCCGGGTTAAAGTATTAATAGTATCTTACATATGAGGGGATCAAAGAGTTTGGACCCCCGCCATCCAATACCGGTAGGTATTGAAGGAGGTCCTACTAAATTTGACCCAGGTCCTTGCAGGATCTATACACTGAACAAGGCAAGACTCTTACCAAACCGTTCCCTTAACCCCCGACCAGGTAGCCAACATATCTCCATATAGACCGTAGAGATATGAATGGTGAAAATCTTTTATTTTATATAGACAGTAAAATAATGCCAAGACACCACGGACAAATGATAAGGAAGAATCACCTTCAACATAAGAAACTAGTTATTAAAGTCATTAATACATAACCAAGTAAAAAGTGCGAAAAGATTAAAAATAAAAAGTATTACACTAGACACTTGTCTTCACCAAGTAATGTAAGAGACTTAGGCAAACATGGCCTTTGATTGTCAAGAACTCTTACGATCAATCTTGGATCCCGAGACGACTCACACACTATATGATGGACAATGGATGATGGTGTTGTGATGGTGGTGGGTGGTGGGTGAAGTGTGATAGAGGTGGTGTGCCAAGGGATGGTTTGCAAATGAGCCAAGCACCCCTATTTATAGCCTGAACAGTAGCTCAGGCACGGCCCCGTGTCCATCCTCTTCTCTGTCTTCATTAATTGCAGTTTGTCTGCATTAGTTGACCACGCCCCCGTGTCCGCTGGGCACGACCCCGTGTGCAGAAGCGTATCTGTACTATCAAGATTTTTCTGGATTCTACGAATCTTATAGTTGACCACAGCCCCGTGTCCGCTGAGCACGGCCCCGTGGTGGGCGATGGAAGCTTCTACAGCTTTGTCTTTTATGCTGACACTTGGGCACGCCCCCGTGTTCACTGAGCACGGGGCGTGTTCAGCCTTCTGTTCTCTTGTTTTGCTTGGGAAGATGCTTTCGGGGAGGTCGGGCATGCCACGTTTGTTCCTTTTCTTGTATTTATATTAGATTTAGCTGCCTTTTGCTTCTTTTGTTAATTTGAGCTCATTTAATCCTGAAAATACAAAAGGAAGACAAAAGCACACTTTTTCCAACATTAGTACTAAAAATGGGTTAGTTTTATGCCACAATTGATGTAATTTATATGTTGCATTTTGCACACATCAGTTGACTTTTGGCTAATAAAAGCCTATAAAATGAAAAGAGCAGGGAAAGGAACACTTACAAGTGATCCTTAGAATGTTTGGAACTCAGAGGGATGCTCCTTTATGATCAGGAACTTCCAAATAAGCAGATAAGAAGAGAAGTGAAGAATGAGCAAGGAAATGGGTTGAGTTAGTGTACGATTTATAGTTGAAGAGGTGGAATGGAGATCGAGACAGGTGTTAGGGATGTTATAGGATCATCCCAGGTGTCCATGGACGTGTCTACTACTAAGCAAGAGTGGCAAATTCGCGAGAGGTGGCACCATGGCAGAGAAACTTGGCCTCCAAACAAAATTTTGTCACTGGCAGTATCTTACGAACCGTATGGCCTTCTGGCTTACGGTCCGTAAGCCTTGTAGGCGCACATAGTTTTCAACATCCCTACGAACCGTAAGCTATAAAGCTTTGCGGTCCATATCCGCTTCTTAAAAACAAAAATAATATATGTCTGCGGTTCGTAAGCATAAAGCCTTACGGTCTGCAAAGGGTCACTCAGAGGCCATTAATTGGCATGTTGACACATTTAGTCCCTCTACATTTAAAGTTTCAACAATTGGCAAAATTTGTCCTTCTCGTCCAAATTAATAGGCATATTTGAGAGTGGACACGTTTCATTGTATTATTCAATGAAATTTCCGAGGTGTTACAAGAAATCATCTAGAACCGATACCCGATTTAATCTTTAGGTCCATTCTTCGGTTATACATATTCAATAATTTTGGTTTTCGGGTCGGTTCGGGTAATCGTTGGGTCGGGTCGGTTATTGGACATTGCTCACCCCTAGATATATCACTGAATTGTTAGTGTTAAATTCCCTTGGTTGTAGAAAGTAGTTGATTATCTTAACTCTCTTTATTTCATACTGTAGGATCGAGTTGTGACCCAAACGAGTCAATCAGAAGAGCTCTTGTCTGTTTCAGAGGCGGAAACAAAAAAACAGACTTGTAAAACAGCTTGTTTCACTATTAATCATCTTGTTTTATTGATATTACAGCTTTACAGATCAAACAACGCGTCGGCAGCAGTTCAGTACCGGAATCAAGAACCTTACAAATGATTTCGCTTGGGAGGTATTTATAGGAAACTAATTCCGTTTGAAAGTGTCAAGGTGTTGGTTCAAGCGGAATTAACTATGTTAATTTCGCTTGAAACTGCATATGTCTCTTTCAAGCGGAATTAGGTCCTCCAAGCGGAATTAGCTCAACAACACCCTAAAACCTCCTATTTTCTCGTACAACGCGCCCTGATCTAACAATTCTAATACTAGACTCGATACAAGACGAAGTCGACAGACGTATGCACCAACACATACCAATGTTTTTAGTTTCAGACTTCTTAGTCCCCTTTTATATTCTATGTGATGGAGTACTTGACTCTAATACTACCATCATGTCTATATTTCCATCATCAATGCACTATGCAGGTCCTAATGAGGTATAATGGCATGCTAACGCAAGAATCTATGATGGTGCTAATTTCTACATCGTGGGTCGAGATACGACAAACTCGTGACTGGAAGCAATGGGAGGAGGCATATCTCATGATTACGAGTTTTCTAATGGTAATTTTATTTACTTTTAAAAAATATATCTATAGAATGTGACAACGAAAGGAAGCACTATATATGTGACGATGCAGGTCCTACGGAATGGACATGCCTAGAATTCCTGTCTTTTTGGACAGTTTTAGTTGTTGTACACTACAGAAATCACTGCTCTTAGAATCCATTATACTAAATTTGAGTAGTTAAACACCGAAATATTGAAGGTTTATTATGGGCCTAAGGTGCAATCCAACTTTTTTGAGCATGAAGAATAGCTGGGGTATACAATTATTTGCACTTCGGATATTAATTAATAATAATATATTGGTAATTTTTTAATCTGATGGTGTTATTATGGTTCAGATAGCACCAATAATTGCATATTAGTTGGGACTTGGGACTACGAAATCGAGAATAAGCTAATGTTATAAGTTTTTTTTTTGAAAGGTAAACTTCATTAACACGGCCGCACTGCCAAAAAAACGCAAAACCGCACCAAACAACCAATTAGAACATATACAAGGGCCAATTACACCATTCCCTCCAAAAAACATTACCTATTTTAGATCTACTTTTCAGCCATAAGAAACTAACCGCTTTAACATCTCCCATAATCTCTTGAGACGTCGGGTCACCATGGGAGAAGATCTTCCCGTTCCTGGCTTTCCAAATGCACCAAATGGAAACCCGAATGATACCTTCAACGATAACCTTAGCTTTATTGTCCTCCACCAGACTGTTATGTATGCCCATAAGATCCGAGAACGAGAATGCAAAAAACGTGGGGACTTTTATCCATTCACAAACCCGGTTCCAGACCTGAACAGCACAAGCACAACCCGAGAACAGGTGATCAACCGATTCAATAGCTTCTTCACATAAAACATAATCCGTCGAGTCCAAAACAATGTTCCTGCTCGAAAGCGCTTGTTTCGTCGGAATTCGATTCATGGCAGCCCTCCAAATAAGGATATTGCATTTGGCCAGGAGCCACCTGCACCCTTTAACCGAGAGTACCTCCTCCGATGTAACCAGATCCGCTGCTAACTCTTTAAATGAAGCTGAAGAATACTGCCCCATTTCCGTCAAGGTCCACCTCCATTTATCTTCACACTCGGATCTGACCATACCCTCGAGAAACGACTCACAATCGCTGAGCTCAGACAGTTCAAGACTACCAAACGGCGGCCTAGACCAGTCCCAGAACCAGTTTCCGACATCGACTTCACACGGAACCCGATCGGAGACCCAGCAGTTTTTATTCCTTTCAAGGGCGAACAAAGCCGGCCATTTGATCATTAGAGGATTGTCCCCGATCCACCAGTCAATCCAGAACCGTATGCTATGACCATTACCCAGAATCCCTTTGATATAATTATTGAATCTCTTACCTTTTAAAACCACTTTGGATTCTAATCTTGCAATATTCTTCCATACTCCCGATAAAGCCGGCTTCGATGGAATATAAGACCAACTCCTATTGCTTCCATGACAAGCCGATACCACCTTCCTCCATAAACTTTCCTTTTCCGTTCTATATCTCCACACCCATTTAAACAAGAGAGCTTCATTCACCGTCTTAAGCTTACAAATACCTAAACCACCAAACTTTTTAGGACGCGTAACAACCTCCCAAGCTACCCAATGCATTTTTCTCACCTCATCCGAGCCTCCCTATAAGAACCTCCTCATAAGAGCTTCCAATTTTCCAATAACCTTGACTGGGGCTTTAAATATGGAGAGGTAATAGATAGGCAAACTCTCAAGCACCGCTTTGATCAATACCGTCCTACCTCCAATAGAAAGAGAATTAGCTTTCCAAGAAGATAGACGGTCTTTAAAAATTTTGACTACCGGATCCCAATTCTTTACACGATTCATATTGTCCCCCAAAGGGATTCCCAAATATTTAAAAGGGAACTCCCCTTTCTCACACCCAAGAACCGACGCCATGGAATGTAACTCCGCTTCGTCTACACCCACACCGAAAAGGTTGGACTTGTGGATATTTAATTTTAACCCGGAACACGCGTAAAACACCCGGAGAATTCTAGCCACCGAGAGAATATTCTCCAACTCCCACTCACCAACTATAAGAGCATCATCCGCGTATAAGAGATGAGATATTTCCGGGCCACCATTAGGCAGTTTGATCCCTTTGAACCTCCCCGAATCACAAGCTTTAGAAACCACCCAAGACAAAGCTTCCATGACAATGAGGAAAAGGAAAGGAGAAAGCGGATAACCTTGACGAAGGCCTTTACAACAAGGAAACTCGAACGTTGGCGACCCGTTAACCAAAACCGAAGATCTAGCCGACTCCAAAATCCCTTTTACCCACTTGCACCAAACAGGAGGGAAGCCCATTTGATCCAACATCTCAATCAGAAAGCCCCAGTTTACATTATCGTATTCCTTTTCGAAGTCGATTTTGAGAATGAACGCCTTTTTCCTTTCTTTCTTCAGCCAAGACCATACCTCACTAAGGATGAGCGGGCTATCCAAAATGAATCTACTTTTCACAAAGGCTGATTGAGTCCCCGACACCACATTTCCAATAACCGGCTTGATCCGATTTGCTAGAATCTTGGATACAACTTTACTAATGGCTCCAATGAGGTTAATCAGCCGATACTCTTTCAAATTCACCGGGTTCACAACTTTTGGAACAAGCGTTATAAAAGATGAACTACACTTTCTATCGATCGACCCCGAGTTATAAAAGTGAGACAGGAAAGCCCGGAAATCTTCTTCGAAATGGATCCAAAAGTGCTTCAGAAACCTGAAATTAAACCCGTCCGGGCCAGGAGCTTTATCCGAACCACATTCAAACACTGCTTCTTTAATTTCCTTTGCTGAGAACGGGATAGTCAAGCTGGCTGCTTCCGAATCAGAGATTCTTTTAATCCCTCCACAACGTAACTTAGGCCTGTCACCAACTCTCTCCGTAAAGTGGTCCTTAAAAAACTTCAGGACTTCTTTCTTGATCGTCTTAGGATTATCCACCCACACTCCCCCAATATTTAGCCCAGGAATGTCGTTCTTGCGTTTCCTATTGTTCATAAGATGATGAAAAAAAGCGGAGTTTTCATCTCCGTCAATCGCCCACCGGCACCAAGACTTTTGCTTCATATCCAAAGTACGAGATCGATCCCTATCCGAGATGTTCTTTATACATTCCAATTTAATCCAATTTTCTTCTTCAGTTAGATCTCTTTCTTCGCTAATTTTATCCAATTGCTCGAGCTCCTCTTTATCTCTTTTCTCATCTTCTTTGCTTTTTTTATCCCACTCCTTCTTCCATATTTTGATCTTAGACCTAACATGTTTGAGTTTGTAGAAGAGATTCTCACCCGGGTTATCCCTATCCGTAACAAAGGATTCTACCGCATTAACCACCGCATTCGCATAACCTTCCTTCTCCAACCATGAATTATATACCCTGAACGGCTTTGCCCCGAAGTTCTTACGACTTGTTTCTAGCAGCACAGGACAATGATCTGAATAGAGTCTAGGGAGCGCCCTAACACAAGCATCCGACCAGCTAAGGAAAAACTCGTTACTGACTAGTACCCTGTCGATTTTGCTGAGCTTATTAGAATTCGGAGCCAGGAAGGTGAACTTCCTACCTTTCATACTATACTCAACTAGCCCACATTCGTCAATAAATTCGTTAAACGCATTTGCACAGGAGCTGTTAAAAGCTGAATTCAGTCTATCTTTGGGGATCCTAACAGCGTTAAAGTCGCCCAAAAGGATCCAAAAACCTACCCCCGAATTGATGATTCCCTTGATATTCTCCCACAACAATCTTTTCTCATGTACTCTATGAGGAGCATAGACGTTTAAAATATTTATAGCCTGATTACTCCCAACCAGCAACCCTTTAATCAATAAATAGTGCCTTTGTTTCAACACCTCCTGCATACGGAAAACATTTGTATCCCACATACCCCCGGACCTGCCCGTAGCTCCCACGGATTCAGCCGCAAAATTGTTATCACCCCAACATTTAGATAACCAGAAAGAACTAACCTCTTCGTTTTGGGTCTCCTGCAGAGCAATAAAATCGACCTTGTGATCTCTTCTCAAGCCTTTAACCCAACCAGTCTTCACCTCCGACCCCAAACCTCTGACGTTAAGCGATAAAACATTCATGATTTCACCGATTGGATACCTTCTTCCGAAATGATCTCTCTAATCAGCACCCGGTGGTTACTTAAATTCGTCCCAATTTCTTTACCTACTTTCAAAGTTTCCTCCATTTCTTTATCAACCGGAGGATTCACCACGTCCCCAACCTCGGCAGGCTCCGGCATCGGTTCAATCGTGGGATCGAGCAACCTTGCCTCCTCGCAACGATTGCTAACAGACTGAGGCTCCAATTGGGGCTCTTGTGAATTAAAGTTGTTTTGTGTTAAGTATATACTGAACAATAGGAGTAACTTTGCTGGTCCGAGTATTACATATTATATTATGGTTCATGTTTTGTCATTCAAAATGGGCTTTTTGGTGCATTATAAATTAGGGTCATATAAAGAATTTTTGGTGTGAATTGAGATATAATAATATATTAATTGGGCCTATGAATTTAGGACAGATTTATCCAATATGTATAGGGTCTAAAAGCGTAGATAATAATTGGAATGAGGACTTAATTTTTGGGACATGTACTATGAAAGTTTCAAATTCTTCTCATTTTTATTTTTGTAAATTTATAAAGGGTGTACCTATTGGCATACTCTTTTCACTATATACACACTTAAAAAGGTGTTTTTTGTCTTTATATGCACATCCTACAGTGTCGAACTGTGGCCAAAACGCGGCGTTTTGGTCCGGTTAATTAGAAAAAGACTGACGGGTGTCTGACGGGTCTGTTGACCGGACCAAAACACCGAGCTTTGGCCGCGTTTTGGTCCTATCAACCAGACAAAAGACTGACACCCGGTCTGGTTGACAGGACCAAAACGCTGCCAAAGCTCGGCGTTTTGGTCCGGTCAACAGATCCGTCAGTCTTTGTCTGGTTAACCTGACCAAAACGCCGCGCTTTGGCCACAGTTCAACACTGTAGGGTGTGCATATAAAGATAAAAAACACCTTTTAAAGGTCCTTTTTCCTTTATAAATCCTTACTCAGGTCCTTTTTCCTTTCAAAAAAAGTGTTTGATATTGGGTTGTCAGGAAAATGAGTATATCTTCGAGCCATCCATGGTCTGCCTGTTGTTGCATCACAATGTTGATTTAACACGTGTTAAATGGCATAATATATGATACTTTTTCAGTACCCCGTCTCTAAAAATTCATTTCTCTTGTTTGAGTTTGAAAATATGTGTCCTTTATTAATATTTTCTGAAACTAAATTAGTATTGAGTTCACTAAACCTAATGTCAAGTGGATTAAACTTTAAACCATAAACACTAAAGCCAATGCCAAGTGGGTTAAATTCTAAACATAAAAATTGATTTGTAAATGGGCCTATATTAGTAATGGTATGAGTTTACTATTTAAAAAAATTAACACATGCGCGCGCGCGCGCACACACACACACACATACATATATATATAGGGAGGGGCTCATGCGAGAACTCTATTTATTGCGAGAACCGCGAGAACCAATGTGAACACAACCTAAAATAGCTAAAAAAACCTAAAAAAAACCTAGAAAAACCTAACCCCCCCCCCCCCCAAGTTAAATGCCAAAAACTAAAACCCCCAAAAAACCTAAAAAAAAAACCTAACCCCCCCCCCCCCCCCCCAAAGCTAAAATGCTAAAAACTAAACCCCAAAAAACCTAAAAAAATCTTAAAAAAATCTTAAAAAAATCTAAAAAAAATCTATAAATTTTTTTTTAATATTTTTTATGCTCAAATCGCTACTTTTAGTGGCAAAAATTTTTTTTTTTTTAAAATTAATTTTTTTTTGTTTTTTTTTTTGCTTCGAAAATTAGCGATTTTTATATAAAAAATATTAAAAAAAATTGTGTGATTTTTAGCTATTTTTAGGCATTTTTGGTTGTATTCACATTGGTTCTCGCAATAAGAGGTGGTTCTCGCATGATCTTCTCCCTATATATATATATAGGTAAAGAGTACGGTACAAATTACCTTATCGTACATTATATACGCGAACATAATAGCCATACACGTGTCCTGATTGGTTTTTTCATATATAAGGTTAAATGAGACAATCAATTCAATCATCTGAGGGTAAATTCGTCTCTTCATTCAATCAGCGAGCGAGAAGTTCGTTACACTAATATCCCGGTATTTATCATTCGAATCAATTTCAAATTTTTTATAATTCTCAATTTGCAGTTATCGTTCTTTTGTGTTAGGGTTTTATTCAGTTGTTTTTTTTTTCGATGGATCCACAGAGCAGCACTGAACGTGCAAATGTTGATGTTGAAGAAAGTCGACATATCGGTGATCATGCTCAATTATCTGCATATCAGAGAGTTTCTATTGAGGATGTTTTAAATCCGCCATCTGCAAATTCAAATCCAATTGCAAGTTCAAGTGCTCTAAACGATTGTTTTAATGGTAATTATGTTAATTCAGATCTCTAAAATGTTCGTATACCTGTTTTTTGTTTAATCGCTCATCTGATTTTACATTGTTGTAACTGTTTTTGAAGTTTGAATGTTGAGTATATTTTTTGACATGTAAGCAACATGTACAAATTCGCATGTTATTAGTCTTTCAATTCGCATTTGATTTTTTTTTCCTTAATTATTTTGCATGCTATGGTATATTAAATCGCATAGATAAATCAGATTAATCAAAATCATCAATTTCGCATGTTTTCTTCATAGATTTCGCATGTTTTTGATTTTTCTGATTTTGATTCATTTAGATGAAAGGGTTTACACTCCGGAGGTTCAAGCATCAGCTACACCTGTGGTTGGAATGCAATTTATCTCTATTGAACAAGCATATGCGTTTTACCAATCATATGCTAAGTTAGCTGGTTTTTCTATTCGGAAAGGTGGTGAAGTACACAGTGGTGGTATAATCAAAACTAAGTATTTTGTTTGTCCTAAAGAGGGACATAAGCCACTGTGTATTGACGATCGTTCGAAGTCAAAAAAGCAATTCAAAACAAGGAACAGGGGGACTATTAGAACTGGATGCAAAGCTCAACTTATGATTTGCACTGTTGATGGTATATTATATATAGTAAAGAGATTTGTTCATGGTCATAATCATAAGTTTGTTTGTCAAGATGATATTCACATGCTGCCAGCTTACAGACAATTGTCAGATGTCCAGGAGGAGTTGGTTTGGGAACTAGGCACTTTAAACCTTGGTCCTGTCAAAGCTTTCCATATAATGAGGAAACGTTATGGTGGTTTCGAGAACGTTGGTGCCACGGTTGATGATTGCAAAAATTTTAGGAAGGGAATTAACAGCTATATAGGAGAATATGATGCTGACATGGTGATTAATAGGATGACTGACAAAAAACAGTATTTAGCTGATTATTCGTTTGAATATTCTGTTGATGATGGCAAACGTTTAACTGGGTTGTTCTGGGCTGATGGTTTATGCAAGCTTAACTATATGGAATTTGGGGATGTGATATCCTTTGATGCAACTTTCAAGACAAACAGGTTAGTGTATGAAGACAAAGATGTTTTTTTTTACTATTTTCGCATGTTATATGTCTTCATGAGCTGTTATATCGCATGTGTAAAATTGGTGTTGACTATATCGCATGTTATACTTTTGTTTTCGCATGTGGTTTTTTGTAATTCGCATGTTTTCAACGTATTTTCGCATGTGTTGTGCAGGTACAAGATGGTGTTTGTCCCGTTCACTGGCATTGACAACCACTGTCGAAATGTAACATTTGGAGCTGGGTTGTTGGCATCGGAGAGCATTGAATCATATAAATGGCTTCTGAATTCATTTTTAAAGTCATTTGGTCAGCAGCCAAAGGTTGTAGTGACTGATCAAGACCCTGCTATGAAACAGGCTATTGAGGAGGTTTTCCCTGTCAGCAGACACAGATTGTGCATGTGGCACATAATGAAAAAAGTGGCAGATAAGGTATAGTATGCTATATTGTCTTCTGTTAGTGTTATTTTTTTGTATATTATATATTTTTGTTATAAGTTGATATAAAAAGCATTTATTGTCATAGGTTGGACACGAGATGTGCAATAACGATGAGTTTAAAAGGAGGATGTGCGACATTGTATGGACTGATTCGATTGAGCCCGAAGAATTCGAGAGACAGTGGAAGTTGGTGATGATTGAGTTTGGTCTCAGAGAAAACAAATGGATCGATGATATGTTTGTGATGAGATCCATGTGGATTCCGACTTTTTACCGACACGAGCCAATGTCGGGACTTATGAGAACAACCTCAAGATCAGAGAGTGAGAACCATTTTTTCTGCCAGGTGTCTAATTCACAACTCACTCTCGTAGAGTTTATGAATCATTTCGATGGTGCAATGGATGTCCAACGTTTTAATCATAGAAAGAATGATCATTATTCAAGATATACTGAGCCTGCTTATTTGACCGGTACTTCTTTGGAAGAAGATGCTGCTAAGAGATTCACCAGGTCTATATTCTTTGATCAGCAAATAGAGATTTGTGGTACAATTTCTGAATGTCTGTCGATGGACACCAAAGTAGAGGGTCCACAGATCAGGATAATGTTGAAGGACTTTAAAGCCCATGGAAATGGTTTATTGGAGGTATTATAGCATATTTATTTCACACATGCGATTTGTTGATAACAATATGCGATTTTGTTTTTTATCATGCGATTTTCAAAATTTATTCATTTGCATGATTTTTTTAGGCATGCGAAATTGTTATGTTATACATGCGATTTTAATTGTTACTATATATATATATATATTTTTTTTTTTTTTGGTTTTTCCTAGGTGTGGTTCAAGAATCTTGAAGATGATGTAACTGCACAGTGTAGCTGTTTGTGTTTTGAGCAGTATGGGCTGCTATGCAAACACATTTATTTTCTTTTCAAGATGTTTGGTGTTAAAGAAATACCAAACAAATATGTTATGAAGAGATGGACGAAGGATGTTGTTCCGAATGAGTTAAATGTGAAGTACAATCTAAATGTGGGTGGCAAGGATGTGCAACACAAGGCTAAACGGATTGCTCGTGAAATCATCCACACAGGGGAGTATTTGGTTAGTAATTTGATTTCCGACCTTGATCAACTTGTTTTAGTCAGGGATCAAATGATGCAGCTTAAAGAGAGAGTTGATCAGAGTCGAATAACCAAGCAACTTGATCCAAAATTTGACCGATTTTCAAAGTTGATTGGTTATCAACAACCAGTAACTAATGCTCCTCCTACTGTCCGTGTGCCGGCTGGTATAAGAAACAAAGGTCGCGGCTCGCATAAAAGGATTAAATCTAAGAAAGAACAAATGATCAGCCGCAAGGGGAAAAGGTCAAGGACATGTAGCGTATGTAATGAAAAAGGTCATGATATTCGGACTTGCGAGGAGTTAAAAGCCAAACTACAAGGTAAACAGCAAAAAAAGAAGAAGAAGGGCATCCAGATCGAAAATGTTGCTAGAGACAAAGACAATGAGGTTGAAGATGATGAAGAGGAAGATGAGTTTGAAGATTACAGTAGTGATGATGGATTTGAAGAAGAAGATCAGTGGGAGGAGGTTTCGGAAGATGATGAGGATGAGTAGTTTTTTTCTAAATGGACATGCGAATTTATATGAAACACTTGCGATTTATTATATTCATCTGTTTATATCAGTTTTCATGCGATTAAAGTTTTTAAACATGCGATTTTATAATCAGCAGTTTATATAAATTTTTACATGCGATTTCACTTTTATTACATGCGATTTATTAGTTATCTTGTTTTTTGTTATGTGACAATGATGGCTATATCATTCATGCGATTTAATATTAAGAGATAACATAATATGTTCAAAAACATGTACCCAAAATATAATAATAGTTATTGTCTAACACAGCCATTACCACAAAAACGATTAAAAAGAGTTTTTTAGTTACTTGGAGTAAATATTTTGTCACGTTCAGAAGAGCTGAACTCCATCTTCTCCTTCACAGTGTTCAGAGCATCTGTCAGGAAAGAGAAGGCCAAGTCATCAGATCGAGATTGCTCTTTTATGTGATCCAAAGCTCTGTCTCTGAAAGTTGATGGTGGTTCTTGAAGTAGCTTTTCCCATACTGCTTGACTTTTCTTGATTTGTTCAAGAATTTTGCCCTGCACATCAAGAATAAGATGAGAAGAGGTGACATCAGTGCTTAATTCTGTCAACGTGCGAGTTGACAATAGCTCTTTGATTGCAATGTTTTTGATTTTTTCTATATCTTCAGATGCCATTTTTGTTGGTCTGTGTTTTTGTGTGTGTATTTCTTTGTCTTCTATGTCTTAATATGGAAGGTAGTTATATCTAGGTTTTTTATATTAATATAGTTAAATTATTATATAGGTAGGGTGGTAAGTTCTCTAGTATTTATTGTAAAATTGATCATTACATGTCAAATTACAGTCACATCGGTCATAAATTAAGTATTTTTTATATATAATACTACTATTTTTAGTTTTTAAGATTCGTATTTTGTTTTTTTTAGTTATTTATTTATTTATTATTATTATTTTTTTTTTGCATTTTTAGGAGAAAGCTATTTTTAATTTTTTGCACTGTTTTTATTCGAAATCGCATTTGAATGGATACAAATTCGCACACTATATAAAATCTCAAAGAATACTTAACATTTTACTGAAATCGCAATTCTTTATCATGAATTCGCACACTATATGAAATTTTAAGGAATACTTAACTTTTTACCGAAATCGCATGTACATTGTTATGAATTCGCACACTATATGAAATTTAAAATAATTTTTTTTAATTGAATTCGCATTTGCATTGTCCATGAATTCGCACATGATATCACAACCTGCATCATCTTCTTGATTAATTGTTATAATTTCGATTTATAAATTCATCAGAAGTTCACAAACGTGTCCATCGATTTGTGTTAGTTCAGAATTTCTAAATTCATCAGAATTTCATTTTTCACATAAGGATTTGGTGGATATGAATCGATCGATTTTTGATTAATTGTTATAATTTCGATTTCGGTTTTGATTTTAGAAGCTTACGTTATGATATTGAGGTTTTTGTTTGCTGATTATCAAGGGTTTTGATCTCGCATTTGACGATTTTAACCTTGGCGGTTTCTTTTTATTAATTTTAATTTGATAAATTTAATAGTAAAACACGCTGATTAAATGAGATGATCTGACGGTTGTGGATGAAGCGTACATAATGTACGATTAGGTTATTTGTATGATAACCAGCCTATATATATATATTGATTTTTTTATAAAAAAAACACCAGCCTCTTGAAATTACGAGTCCTGTGTGGTGGTCCTCTCCATACACCCTCATCGCCGCCACTGGATTTTGTTTTAAGTTGTGACATAAAATAGTGTCAAGAATATAATCATCAATGTGATCATTATCATTAAAAACATAAAGTCGTCTCTTGTGTTTATGCAAGTTAATCGATTATTTGGAATTTTAGAGTGAGGGTTGATATTGGGGATTAAACATTTGGTCATCGTGATTGATGTCATAATGATTTGGTTATATGTACTTCAAATTTACATTGTACATCATAAAAAAAACAAAAAAAAACCACTTGGGTTAGTGGTCCAGTGACAAAACAAAATCTTTTAAGGCATGTTTGGCTAAGCTTTTTGAAACAATTTATTGACTTATTGGCTTTTTGAAAAGTCATAAGCTTCAAAAAGTTTGTTTGGGATTGAGGGTGTATGTGAGAGGAAAAGTGACTTTTCCAAAAAGTCACTCCACCCTAACTTTTCCAAAAAGTCATAAGTCACTCCTGAAAAGCTAAGCCAAACATGGCCTTAATATACTTAATTGTGAGATCTTGGGTTCAAATCTCACAAGAAACAGAAAATTCGTCTTAAAAAAAAAACATAGTAATAAAAAAAGAGTTAAAGGTTTATATTACCGGTACCGTAACGAACAACATCAATATCAACCGAATGTCCGTATCTCCACGCAAGTAATTCTCACTAACAAAACTACTATATAATATATCACGAGATGATTGATAAGCTTATGTACTTATGATTGATTTGATGGAAAGATTGATAAACTAACAGCTAAAAAAATTAATAAAAGTATATCACCAAAAAATCGATAAACTAACTGAAAAACGAGTGCCACCATATCACGAATTAGAAAACTAACTTAAGGACTATACAATATATCACGAGACGACTGATAAACTAACGGTAAATGAGTATCCTATTGTAAATCGCCACTCCAACTAAAAATCAAATAATAAGTTAATAACCAAATTAAAATTACCTTGCGACGAACAACTCTAGATGCCTTCCAACATAACAAGCTTCTTGATTTCGGTTCCATTCTCATGCAAATTTAACAATAAGTCAACAACCATAGTAAACAAATATTGCTCTTGACTTTGAATGTCAAACAAACTACTTTAAAAAAAATCATCAGAATTCATTCAAGTATGCTTGATTTTTAAGAGAAATTTAATGCATAACACGTAGCAATTTGAACATGTAGAAATTGATATATGTAGAAAAACAATGGAAAAAGCCAATGTTTTAAAAACCGGTTTTTAAGTCGTACCGGGTTAGGCTCAGAAATGATTCAACTAGTTGAACCGCATTGTACCGTGGGGTTCAGCCGGTTTGATTAATTAACCCTATAATTCCATAATATACGATTTCAACTCAAAAAATAATCAAAAACTATATCATTCCATAATAAAAATATTCCAAAAGATTATCCATAATCAAAATATAATCCAAAAATTCACTATTGGTACCTTTTTGGTCGCTAGGTTTTATTAAAAAGGTAAATCGTCACTTTTTTTTGCGCATAAAAGATTAAAAGGTCCAAATTTTAATCTTTGGGCCGATACGGTATACCAGTTTAAATCGGTATAACCCAATTTACCGGCAGTACAATTTCTTTGTCGTTTTCTCAGTTACTAGTATGATTCGCGTCGGCCAAACTTTCGGCATCTGGTTTAACTGGTTCAACTCAAACATTGGAAAAAGCTTTGCGCATTGACCAATCGTTTCTATGTGATTATGCTTGCTGAATTACATTTACAAGAGACACTTTACCTTTGACTATAAGGCTATTGGGTGTGGAGGAGGGTAGTCCTCAAAGGGATGGACCTAGGGTGTGGGGATGGGCTCAATATATATGTGTGTGTGTGTATGTATGTATATGTGTGTGTTAGTATAAAGAAGTGGAGCGTCGAGGCAGGCCAGGAGATGACCCGGAGACGAGCCCCACACCGCACAGTCTAAACTGAAAGATTGACTGTGTTCCCCTAAATCCTAACCGTCTTTGAAAACCGATATCTGAATTGTTATGAGATGTTGTAGCTTCTATTTTACCGTTATTATTATTATTATCGATATGCAACTTAGCTTTTGGTTCTTCTACTTTAGTGATCTCACTTATTAGATAAACATGTACATATTTCATAAAATGATGTATGATGATTAAATGATGAAGTGTTTGTATTTGAGAAAACAATGGTATGGTTAAAAATTATTAAGTCCAAACTAATATACGAAATCCCATATCCATTGCAGAGTGAAGCAAATTATCAAATATTACCAAGCGCTTTTGTAAAAATGTGAGTACCTTTTTAAATTTTGAGGGGATATAAGTGTGTGTTATACCAGGATCCCAAAGTTGTGAAATAAAGTTAAGATTCTAAAACCAAGCCAATAAGAGAAAACCGTTGAAGCCCTTTTTTGTTATTACTTTTATCTAGTGCTCTTATATTAAGGTCGAGTGTAGTGGGGCGTTTTTGGGCCATAGTGCCTGGCACACGACGATGGGCGGCGCTATGGGGCAAAAAAATGGATGCAGCGCCATATGTATAGCGGCGTGAGAGGAGATGATTTTGAAGGGGTTTACACACACACATATATATACATACATATGTATGTATAATTGAATGGGTTATTAATTAATTGAGTAATGATGAGGTAGGGGCTTTATGATTACGTGCTCTAGTGACATAACGCCCTATAAAGCCCCTGTGTGACGTGGCACGACATGTGTTGCATAACGCCCACAAAGGGGCTTTATGACTACACATGGCCTAATCCAAACCGTTGGGACTATTTGAATTAATTTGTTGTCGATCAATAAAGTGTAGATAATCAAGGTAAATAGCTAGCTAGCTATAAGAGTTCAAACATCATCATACTATAACGTCATGCCAATCAAGTAATTTACCTCTGTGAGGATTTATCTTTTGAAGACAGAGGGGTTTAGTGGCGGGATAAAACAATGAGGATGTTTTAGGGGAAATCTTTTATACTAAATTATAGATAGATGTGTGCTCGTTTTCTATATTCAATCAAATTCGGACACCGCCAGTCTTATCGTTTTTCCGTGATAGATTCAAGGAATCGTCATTGGTTAGACCTGACCTCCTTTGCCATGGTATCAAGAAGATTTCGGACACCGACAGTGTTATGTTGGATGAAGCTTTCTCGGAACAAGAAATTAAGGATGCTATTTTCGAGTGTGGTGATGATCGTGCCCCAGGTCCTGACGGTCTGAAGAGGATTTATCAAACATTTCTGGGTTTATTTTAAAGACGATTTTGTTAAAATTTTCGCTAACTTCTACAACAACTGGATGATAAGTAAAGGCAGTGGAACTTCTTTCATCACTCTAATTCCTAAAATTTCAGATCCGGTATCTCTAAACAATTACAGACCTATTAACCTGGTTGGAGTTATTAGCAAGGCGATCTCAAAAGTTTTGGCGAATAGGATGAAAAAGGTTTTGGAAGGGGTTATTTCTGAAACCCAATATGCTTTTCTTAAAGGTAGATTCATATTAGACGGTCCTCTCATTATTACGAGCTCATTTCTTGGATTAGGAAAAGAAAGTCCAAAGCGTTTTTTTTCTCAAAATCGACTTCGAAAAAGCATATGACAACGTCAACTGGTGGTTTGTTGTCAATGTTCTTCACCAAATGGGCTTCTCACCCAAATGGTGTAATTGGATTATGGGAGTTCTCAAGTCTGCTAGCTCTTCCGTTTTGGTGAGCGGTGCCCCCACGTTTACTTTTAAATGTGAGAAAGGAATGAGGCAAGGGGATTCGTTATCCCCGTTTCTTTTCTTGGTGGTTATGGAAGCCTTATCGTGCATGTTCAACCGTGCGAGAGAGACTGGGAACATTAAAGGTATTCATTCGCCTAACAATGGGCCCATTCTAACCCATCTTTTGTATGCAGACGATGCGATTGTGGTTGGGGAATGGTCTTACCTTGAAGTTATGAATACAGTGAGAATTCTTCGGTGCTTTTTTGTTTACTCGAGTCTTAAAATTAATTTAGACAAATCCAATATCTATGGTTTGGGAGTTGGTTGGGAAGAGACTAAAGATATGGCTTATGAGGTGGGTTGCAAACCGGATATCACCCCGTTTAAGTACCTTGGCTTGAATGTGGGTGCTAATATGAATCGTATTAGCAATTGGCATCTGGTGTATGAAATCTTCCGTGCTCGTCTTTTCAAATGGAAAGCTAATCTCTTGTCCATTGGAGGAAAGATGGTGTTGATTAAGTCGGTTATGGAGTGTCTTCCAAATTATTATTTCTCCATATATAAAGCTCCTAAAAAGGTGATTTCGGATTTGGAAGCCATGATTAAAAGGTTCTTATGGGGGGGATCCGTTGAAGAAAGAAAGATGCATTGGGTGGCTTGGGATCGTGTTTCATGTAATAAGGAAGAAGGAGCAAGGAGGACTAGGATTTAAGAAGCTTAATGAGATTAACACGGCTCTTTTAATCAAGCGGGGATGGAGATATAAAACGGAGACCATGATTAAAAGGTTCTTATGGGGGGGATCCGTTGAAGAAAGAAAGATGCATTGGGTGGCTTGGGATCGTGTTTCATGTAATAAGGAAGAAGGAGCAAGGAGGACTAGGATTTAAGAAGCTTAATGAGATTAACACGGCTCTTTTAATCAAGCGGGGATGGAGATATAAAACGGAGACCAACAATCTTTGGAAAAGAGTCATTGACGCGTTTCATTTTAGTCGGGTGGGTTGGGAGTGTATCCCCTTTAAGAAAAGCCTTAATGGGGTATGGAACAATATTGCGAAGATAATCATTAACACTAAGGTTGGAAATTCTCCTATTCGGAATCTTATTAAAGGAACAGTGGGTAGTGGCTCTAGTATTGCTTTTTGGCTGGACTGTTGGGTTCTCAACGAACCTCTCAAGCACAGATTTCCAGCTCTGTTCAATTTGGAGTTGGACAAGAGGTGTTCGGTTGCAGATCGTATCTTAAATCAAGGAGGTGAGTCGGCTCTTAACTGGAATTGGCGGTCACCGCTAATTGATCCAGCCATTATTACTAGTTTTCAGCAGCTTCTCTCTCTCCTGGAAGGTGTTCATGTTTCGGCTGAAGACGACAAGTGGATATGGGCCTCCGATCCGTCCGGTGTGTTCTCGGTTAAGTCGGTCAAACATCTTCTCCATGCGGATGTCGATTCTGAAAATGGATTCATATTAGATCGGTGTAAATGGGTCCCCGCTAAAGGCAATATCCATTCGTGGAGGATGGAAATGGACAAGATTCCGACCGGAGTTGCCTTAAAAAACAGGAACGTTCAGGTTGGTGACCCGTTGTGTCCTTTATGTGGCTCGAACGAAGAATCGGTGGAACATATCTTCATTGCCTGCCATGTTGCCTCGGTGATCTGGAACGGAATTAGCTCGTGGTGCAAGATTCCGAATATTTTCGCGTTATCCATTAGAGATCTTCTCGGCATCCACAAGGAGATTAGAGCGTCTGATGTTAAGAAAGAAGTTGTCCAAGGAATCATTATGATTGGTTGTTGGAGTATATGACGTGCTAGGAATAACCTCGTTTTTTCGAATAAGGATATAAAAATAGATAAAATTATGAGCGAGGTCAAGGCTTTGAGTTATCTTTGGTTCTCTAATAGATCTAGACATAAGGGTATTGATTGGGGAAAGTGGAGCTCCTTTGTAAATATGTAAGTTTGTAGTTGTTTTTGTTAGTCGGCCCGGTTTGGGTCGGCTGTTTTGTTAATGAAAGTTACCCTTCAAAAAAAAATCAAATTCCGAATTATTAAATTATTTACAAGCTTTATATCATCCAATAATTAATGATAAATCCGTTGTTTGAAATAGAGTTTTAGTTCAATTTCTAAACACTCTGTTTTCAAAAAGTGAATCAAAGGTGTGGAAGTTTTTTAACAGGTTAGATTTCTTATGAAATAACATAGGTCTAAAAATAGCACCATTAGTTGTGAAACTAGATACAAACATAAATTAACGTAAAACATCATACATAATTTATAGAAATTAGCCAATAGTAACAACAGAAAGTAGCCTAAGAGGGTGTTTGGAAATGACTTATTATCTTTTTGAAAAAGCCAATAAGACAACACGTCATTTCCAAAATTCATTATTGGCTCCAAACTCCAATAAGTTAATAAGTCATTTCCAAACTCAATCCTAAACACTCCCTGGTAAAAGACCAAATACAAATAAAGTTAACGTACAATACGTATGAACCGAAGGAAAAGACAAAAAAACGTGGTGACATTTTTGTAATTATCAGTAACTATCAAAATTACTCTACAAATGATCCTGTAGAGTAATTTTGATCTTTAATAGAGTAATTTTGTAAAATGTTCTTGTAGAGTAATTTTGTTCTTGTATGGTAATTATCAAAATTACTGTACAAGTGTATCAAAATTACTCTGCATCAAAATTATTTTACAAGTGAATCAAAATTACTCTGCAAGTTTATCAAACAACATACAATTCAAAATTTACTCTACAAATAATCCTGTAGAGTAATTTTGATCTTGTAGAGTAATTTTGTAAAATGATCCTGTAGAGTAATTTTGATTTTGTAGAGTAATTTTGTAAAAGGATCCTGTAGAGCAATTTTGATCTTTTAGAGTAATTTTGTTAGCATTTAGTTATGGGGTTTAGCTTTATGGTTTAGTTTTTAGCTTTTAGTTTGAGTGGGGTGTGGGGTAGAGGTGTATAAAAAAACCAGTTTTAGAACCGAAACCGGGAAAAAAACCGAAACTGGTTTTTCTAACCGGTTTTTTTATAACCGGTTTTACAACCGAACCGAACCGCCGATTGTAGACCGGTTAGGATTATTGATCTGAAAAACCGGTTAAAAAACGATCCCAACCGGTTACACTGGTTATTGTTTTTGCTTGAAAAACCTGTTAGTAACCGAAACCGGTTATAGAAAAAACCGGTTTTCGTTTTGGATGAAAAAAACCGGTTCGGTTAATAACCGAAATCGGTCTTTGAAAAAAACCGATTTGTACACCTCTAGGTGGGGGGGGGGGGGGTTAGTGTAATTTTGATAATTATCCTACAAGTTAAAAATTACTCTACAAGAGCATTTTACAAAATTACTGTACAATATCATTTGTAGAGTAATTTTGATAATTATCCTACAATCAGATAACTACAAAAATGTCACTGTGCGCTTTTTGCTTTTTCATGTTAATCGTATGTTTAGTACGTTAACTTTATTTGTAAAGTAACTTTAAAAATTACTCTACAAGATCAAAATTACTCTACAGGGTCATTTGTAGAGTAATTTTGATAATCACTCTACGAGTAAATAATTACGAAAATGTCACCGCGTTTTTTTGGCTTTTTCATGTCTTTCGTACGTTTTGTACGATAAGACACTTTGTACGTGAACTTAACTCTACTAATAAATATTCAAATATTATTTTGATCCAATTTTAAATTTAATTAAATTATATATAATAATAAATATTTACTAGTACTTGTTCTGTTCCATAAATTGACTACACAAGTCACAACCAATATGCAATAAATCTTTGTCATAAAATCTTTTTGTTCACCAAAATAAAAACATCTTTTTTGACTCTCATCCAATGAAAAGAAAACATGTCTCCATCACATTATCTAGATCAAAAGAGCCATAAATTTTTTGAAAAAAAAATTGTTCTTTGACCAGTCAATAGTCAATCTTTCTCCTCACTGGCCAAGGTGGGGCCCACTTCCGTCAAAATAAAAAAGACAAAACACATGAGAAAAAAGTTTCATGACTTTAGCCAACTGGTTTTTTTCTACATCAAAGAAAAATATTACAATTTCATCAAAGAATACAATTGTTTACAAGGCCTACAAAGAACATTAAAAGCTAGAAAAATAAAAGAAATACTCATTAATCATTTGTGTTCTTGGGGTTGACTTTTATTAGTCAAAGCTAATCGGCCGATAAATTAATGCTTAAAAACGGAAAAGACTAACGTGTTCTAAACATTTTTGTATTACCTCGGCGATCTAGTTGAAAGACACCTTCCACAAGACACGAATCTCAGCAAAGCCCGTGGCTTTCTTGGTCTAAATTTCAATCGAGAAATCTGCACACACAAGATTTATCAACGATTAACGCCTTAATTTTGATCACAAAAACAATATGATTGTAGTAATATTACAAATATTTAAACAAAACGATTTAAGAGGTTGCATGCAAATAAGGTATTAAAATACACTTAGGGGACTTGCAACCCGATTGACCCAAGTCATCTGACCCGTTCCAATTTTAGCCAAAATAAAGGTTTTTTAACCTGTTTAATATTATACGCAACCCGTTTGACAAAAAATAAAGCAAGCAGGCCAAAATTGCCACTTCTAATATTAGTCAATATTAAATGAAAGATTAAAAAAGATAAGTTAACAACCATATTAAACAAATTTTGCTCATTACCTTGCGACGAGCAACTCTAGATGTCTTCCAGCACAACAAGCTTCTTGATCTCGGTTCCATTCTCCTGTAAGTTAAACAACAATCATGTTAAACATCCTTTGCTCTATCGGTTGTTTTATATTGACTTTGAATGTCAAACAAACTACTTTCGTTTTCAGAATTCTTTCAAGGATGCCTGATTATAGTATTTATAAAAGTTTGACTTTAAGAGTCAAACAATGAAAACTAATAGTCAAACAAGGAAGAAAGCTTACAGATTCTCTTGTTCAAGTTTTTCCGCAATGGAAACCGCTTTGCGTGTTGACCAACCGTTTCTATGTGATTCCGCTTGCTGAATTACATTTGCGAGAGAGACTTTACCTTTGACTAAACTCAAAGATTGACTTTGTTCCCCTAGTCGTCTTTGAAAACCGATACTTGAACCGTTATGCGATGTGGTAGCTTCTGTTTTATCATTATTATAATTATCGATATGCAACTTAGCTTTCGGTTCTTCGACTTCAACGATCTCACTTCTTTTTGCATACAAGTCTTCTTGAGATTCCGATGTTTCTTTTCGTGATTCGCTTCTCATTTCGATTGTAACAGGTGATCCAAGAACATGCTCAAATGCTTTTAATATATGGGTTTTGAATTTCTCGGCCTTTGACTTTGTAACGTGTGACGTGAAGTTGAGCTGGACAGTTGGAGCTGCAAAATGAATAAAAATCATTATTTTCCTGACTTTTAAAAAAAACATGGAACAGATTCAAGGTGGTGTTACGAATTGGATGTGTATTTTGAAACTTATTATGTGATCAGGGCTGCAAACGAACCAAACGAATACGAACAAGCCTTGTCCGTGTTTGTTTGTTGAGGAAATATATGTGTTCATGAACACTCACCAAACGAGATTTTATGTTCGTGTTCATTCGTTAAGGAAATGAACGTGTTCGTTTGTTAATTTTAGGTAACGAACATTCATGAACACAAATGGAAACTAAACGAACAAAATTCGTGTTCGTTCATTTATTAAACGAATGAACACAAACGAACTTCCTGCCAAACGGTTCATGAACTGTTTGCTGAACGTTCGGTTCGTTTGCAGCCCTATATGTGATACAGAATAATCATAATTTGGAAATTGTAACAAAACGTGTAGAAGATTATTGTAGTTGGTTAATTCTGATTATATAAGCAATTAATAAATAAAATGACCAAAAAGGACAATTTGAAGTATATACATATTAAGAAAGACAAGTTATTTTCTATTAGCTATAATATCTAGCCCTCATACCAACCAATATTGTCTGCTTTGCTCATAAGGAGCTCGCGGCTTTATTTTTGGTTGCGCGGGTGAAGACTTCCCAGGTGGGCGGAGGGCACGGATCGTGGAATTACTCCTACCGAAAGACACTCAACTGTGAAGTTCTCCACTCATCCACGTCCAGTGTGCCCAAAACACACATTTACGGTATTAGAGGTCAGACAATTCTTTAAGAGCCCAACATCTCTCCTACCCACGAGTCCACGACTAATGTAGGATTTGCCTAGAGTGTTACATTAATTTTAATAAAAGTGGTATATTAATGAAAAATAAAAAAACGGTATCTATAATTGGATTTATATGCAAACACACAAAAAAGACCTGTAATTAATTAAGAGTAGAGTACATGGTTATCCCTGTGGTTTACCAAAATTTTGAATTTTGGTCCCTAGCTTTCCAAAAATACACGGATGGTCCTTGTGGTTTGCACTTTATAACACATTTAGTCCCCAGTCAGCAAATCTAAAGGTTTCAGGACGTTTAAGTTAGGGACTAAATGCGTTATAAAGTGCAAATCACAAGGACGAAAAAGTTGGGGACGAAATAAGTTACAAAGTGCAAACTAACAGGACCATCTGTGTACTTTTGAAAAGCTAGGGACCAAATCCAAAATTTTGGAAAACCTCGACTATCCGTGTACTTTACACTTAAGTTAACATCATTTAAGAGAATCAACAACCGGAAAAGAAATATATTAATCTCTAACACTCGATTAAGAAAGGGTTAAAGAAACAAGATTCACAGGAAACAAAATACAATAAAAGTTCATAATAGACGTACCGGCACCGAAACTGAGTGACGTCAGCTTTCCTTCATGATACAAAAACTCTTTAATGCTATTTATCTGAATATTCTCAAGCACCTCCAACCAAATTTCATCAACTTCTTGCTGATACAATCTTTCTTTCAATTTCATCGAATTTCCAACGTTTTTCAAAAAATTCCTTTGAATCCCGGATGTCTCACCATGCTCAAAGTTACTTTTGCGGGGGCCATCTCGTCGACCACCTTTACTTAACCCCGTTGGACTGTAATGAATGCTAGTATCAATCGAAGATGTCGGTAATACATACTGCTGATCTGGCGCAAGTTGCAACAAAGCAGCGGTCAGCCAAGTCAACTTATCGTTCGACGTTCTGAGCTGTTTTTCCGCTTCGGATAACGTCTTCAATGCTAACCGCAGCCTCTCCATATCTTCTTTGGATACTGTAAAAAAGGGTTAAATATGTAACACAAGGTCAAAAGGAGTTGACTTTTTTGAAAATCTTGAAAAGTCAAACTTACGAGCTTGTTGTCTAAAGAACTTCCGTTTTGACCTTTCTTTCATGAAATTGTAACTACCCGCAAGAATATCGGTTATTACGGTTGCAAGTTGTGACATTAAAGCTAATGGCTCGATGCCCGATTCCATGATTTCTCTTAAATGTTTTACGGTATTCACCGTATCGGCTGATAATGCTAAATCGAGTAGGTCGACTAATTTGTCATCAGATATAAGTCCAACCTGTTTGGTGAAGTGCATACATAATAAGTTAGCGATCGCAAGGGAGAAAATTGTGAAAATTTAATTATTTTTGGTCAATATGTCATAATGTCAAATGGGCTGATTTGGCGGGTTGGTTAACATGTCAAAACGGGTCAAATTATTTTTTTTCGTTCCTTAAAAGTATGAAACGTACTTTTATTAAAACTAGAGTAAAATGCCATTATTGTCTCTGAGGTTTGGCCAGTTTTGCGACTTTCGTCCAAAGGTTTGTTTTTCCGCATTTGGATCCAAAAGGTTTAAAATCTTGCCATTTTCATCCAAGTTGTTAACTCCATCCATTTTTCTCCGCTAAATCAGGGGTATTTCTGTCTTTTTCGTTAACTTAAAGGGCAATTCGGTCTTTTTCACTTTACAGAGAAAATATGGATGGATTTAACGAGCTGGATGAAAATGACAAGATTTCAAACCTTTTGGATCCAGATGCGGAAAAACAAACCTTTGGACGAAAGTCGCAAATTTGGCCAAACCTCAGGGACGAAAATGGCATTTTACTCTAAGAACTATATCATGGCAAAATAATACAACTATCAGAAATAAAATTATTCAGTAGCTTATTATGTGTTTCAACTTGTTTGACCCGTTTTCTTTTTAGTTAAATCCTTTTAGCTAAAAACAAACCCAAATCAACACATTTAAAACTAAACGTATCGAAATCAAGTGACCAAATTCTATATATCAAAATTTTGTAATTATATTATAATATTATAAACAACAGAAGACGAATAGAATACCAGTTCTTGAACAAGAGAGACCGAAATACGTTGCCCGAGTAAACTCAACTGCTCAAGCGTCATTTCCGCATCCCGCAACGATCCGTCGGATCTCGAAGCAATAAGCTTCAACGCATCTTTATCAATTTCAAAATCTTCTTTCGTTGCAATCCATTGTAACGTATAAATAATATCTGCATCTTTCAACTTAGGAAAGAAAAACTTTTGACACCTGGATATTATTATATGCGGCAAAACATCGAGACTCGAGTTAACTAACAGAAAAACCATACGCCTTGGAGCGCGATCGATAACCTTCGATATCGCACTCCAACAATTAGGAGGCAAAGAGTCACAATCATCGATTATGAAAACGCGATATTGTGAGGGTACGTGAGAAAGGATCATGTTCTCCATAAGTTCCATGATTCTTTTGTATCCGAGATTGTGAACGGGACCCACTTCACGAACGCTTCGGTTTTTACCCATGTCGTGTGCGACACAAGAGTTGCAATACCCGCATGGTTTCGGGTGATCCAAAGATTGACAAGTTAACGCTCGAGCGAATATGCGTGCACACGATGTCTTTCCGGTGCCGTGGGGCCCGTAAAAGACGTAAAGCAGCCCAACTTTCTTTTTCGCAATTGCGTTTGAGAGAGCTTGTACTGCCAGATTCTGTCCAACGAGGTCCCGAAACGTTCGTGGCGCGTATTTTTGCGTGAGATTTTGGTGGCGAGTATTGTCGCGAGAGCGTTTTTGGTGACCCGATCGCGCTTCGGAAACGAGATCCGAATCGGTTCCACTGTTTAATAAATTATCTGCGTAAATTCCCAATTCACCAGAATAATCATGCACCCATGCGGCGGGATTTTTGCGACTTTCTTGAGAACCGTCCAATAACAAAGGTAGCGATTCACCGTTTGTAGATGATGCAGAGTCGTCAGACAAAACGGGTATTTGACCTTGACCCGAGTCCCGTTGACCACCTCGCTTTGACCTTGAGTCTGATAAACCGCACGAGAGACTCTTTCCTGCTATATCCAGAAACGATTTCCCCCGATCGTGAATTCTCGACCAATTAAACGGAATCCCGCAACCGTTTTTCGGACCCCCGGAAACATTTTGTTGACCATTATAGTCAACGTGTGGTACAAAATTAGAAGCCATTGACACCTCGTTTTTCGGTGCCCGAGAAGCCCGTCTTCCGCCTTTAAACTTCCGCCTTTTGACCCGATTAACACCGTGGCTATGCAGGCTTGATTCAACGTCAACACCACCGTGAAAACGATTGTGTGACGAAGCTACATTATCACTATCGATCGGGACATCGTTCAATTGTTGTAAAAGAGTTTTCACATGATCATCTTGCTTGTTGTTCTTGATACTTTTTCGCGCTTTTTGTTTACCTTTACTATCGGAACTCCCGGGGTAAATATCGCGAGCCAAATTCGCAGCGTCTAACGGAGAATCATCGTTAAAACTCCGCCTACTCGATTCTTCTTTCTTGATTCTTCTATGAACCGCATCACCCGTACCCACATTGGACGATGAGTTGCCGGATAAACCAACCGACCGCCTTCCACCACCATCTCCACCGCCACCGCCAGAAGGAGACTGAAACGGGGGCGGGCTCATGGAAGGATCCCGTAAAGATCTTGACCGTTGAAGAACAACAAGGTCTCGAATAAGCGACCTATCAGTGGTTATCGGGCTTTTGTGCATATGGTTTTTCAAGTGAATACAATTGGTCAAATGGATATGATTCCGCAAATGATCACTAATATCGCCATTAGCATCTTTAAGTATCCGATCACGAACAACTCGGGTCATGATCCGATTCTGCAAGATACCAAACACACCATTTTCTTTCTCAAAATCTTGAAATACAAAACAATGCCCCCAAATCTAACCCACTTCATTATAACCATTGAACAAACAAGTCAACATTCAAATACCATAAACACACACATTTCAAGATTCTAAACAAACCCAACTGAAAGATTCAAACTTTATGCTAACCCATTAACTAAAAAGCAAAATTAACAAAACCCCATTTGAAAAAACACATAAAAATGCAATCTTTAAAGCACCCAACACCCACCCAACCCACTTAAGAAGAATCAAGAAGAAACAGTAAATCTGTGAGCAAATTCAATTGGGTTTCACTTTATGATCAATAAAAAACTAATAAACATCACAAGAATTCACCTGAATTAGAGGCAAAGAAGCAAGTGACCCGTTTTCTTCATTAAATCTGAGATCTTTTACATCAACTTCACGAGGGTTTTGGTTGACTAGCGGCAGACAGTTGCAGCTGTCAATGTGGGTTCGTTAGTAACAGAGAGTGAAGAAGAATAAGATGGTGATGGTGGTGGTGGTTCTAGAGAGAGAAAGTGAGGTTCTAGAGAGAGAGTAAGGGGGGTGATGTAATATTGGTGATGCTGACAATAGTGTCTGGGAACTTGACACTTCGATAATAAACCCAGTTGTTGTTTGAGCGTTTGTTTGTGTGAATGAATCAATTATTTGAAATCTAATGATTTTTGGGTTTTGAATTGAATCTAGTCTAGTAATAATATTCATTTAATATTTTTTGTTGTGTAATAATTGGAATGTTACGTCAGTTAAATTTTTTATTATTATATATATAATACTAGGTTAGAACCCCGTGTATTACACGGGTTGAATAAATATAATTTTATATACTAAATTAAAACAGTTATTCTTTAAAAATCTCGTTTATTACACGAGTTGAACAAATGTAATTTTATATTTTAAATAATAAAAAAATTATATCTCTAAGAACCCCATGTATTATACTTAATAAATGTAATTTTATATACCAAATAATAAAACTCCGTATATTGTACGGGTTGAATAAATCTAATTATATATACTAAATAATTAAAAAATTATATCTTTAAAAACACTGTGTATTACACGGGTTAAACATATGTAATTTTGTATAGTAAATAATATGCTATTGGATTCGTTTAAAAAATCATAAATTTGGTTCCCTTTAATTCGAATCAATTCACAAACTTGGTTAAGTTTAATTCGAATTGATTAGAACCCCAATTTGAAAAATCAAAAACAGAATTATATTATTAGTTTCTCTTCCTAATTAGTGTTTTTTTTAAGTTTGATCTAATGTCTAATAAGTTATTTTGTATATTTTGTTTGTACTTTAAATTTTTTACATGAGCGTATTATTGTTTTTTTAAGTTTAACATTATTGTTTTGTGTTATTATTTAAAAAATATCTTTAATTTATAACTTAAATTTGAAGATAATATATTATTAGAAAAAATAGAATGATTCTATCCGACATTCAAAGGAAGATAAGATTTAATATTAATTGATTATTTATTATTTAATTAATTGATATAAGATAAGTATGAAAAGACAGGAAATTACAAATGTAGACGTCTTCAATGAATGACACGTGTCACTTATTGGTTTCTTTTATTATAGTAGATAGATTATAAGTAAATATTAGTTTTTCAAATAAAGTAAATTATTAAAAACAAATTTCGTATTGCATTTTTGTTAGTGGTATAATTTATGTAGAATTAATTTTATTTTTTGTGTTGAATATTTAATATAAGTACTAGGTTAGAACCCCGTGTATTACACGAGTTTACTAAATGTAATTTTATATACTAAATAATAAAAATAATATATCCTTAAAAAACTCGTGTATTGTATGGATTTAACAAATGTAATTTATATACCAAATAATAATAAAAAAAAGTTATATCTTTAAAAATCTTATGTAATACATGGGTTAAATAAATCTAATTTTGTATAGTAAATAATAAAAAAAGTTATTTTTTTAAAACCCGATGTATTACACGGGTTGAATAAACCTAATTTTATGTACCAAATAAGAAGAAAAAGTTTTTTTTAAAGTTGTATCATAAAAAAAAGTTTTTTTAAAAAGTTGTATCATAAAAAACTAATGATAACATATTAATACAAAGTTTGGTTTTCGTGATAATAAGAAAAAGTTATAGCATAAAAAAACGACGATTTTGTTATAGGGAAGCATTCTGTTCCAAAATGGCTAATGAAAAAACTTAGTTATATGAAAAATATATCTATCTATAAAGACACCAAGTACCTATACTTAATATGTTTAAGTTTTTTAAAAGATATGAGAACTTATGAATGCACTATACGTATCTGTAAACACAAAAAGTAACATTCGCCATTGAAAAAGTTAATAAAGAGAGTGAATCAACATAATAGCATGGATAGATTAATATCTATTTGGTGTAATTTAGAAGTAAAGTTATTATAACATTCGCCATTGAGAAATTAATAAAGAGTAACTAAATCAACATAATATACAGTAGAATAAATTAAACAAAAGGAAGGATATTAAAATTAGAAATAAAAAAAAAATTGAGAATTGATTTTGTAAATATTATTTAATGAAGATTTCCAATGAAGATTTCTTCAAATAAAGTGTCGATCCAATCGCTGGATCGCTTGTCAGTTGAATCCTTTATCCTAATATTGAATAAATAATTCAAAACCCAACACCAATGTTAGATAAAATTTGAATGGAAGATTTAAAAATTTTAATGGATTAAATTATCTTTAAATCATTAGGCAACAAACAACCATGAATTATTTAAATATTGAACAAAAGATATTATCACACTTAAATAATATTCATAAAAAACTCAAATTTTGATAGCCTCGTTGATTGACACGTGTCCCCAAAGAGGTTTCTTTTATTATATGTATAGATGTGATTTATTCAATATATAAAGAAGGTATAAAATAAGAAATATATTATTTAAATTGGTATAATAATTTTTTTAGCAATTAAATGATGTTTGTGTTAATTTTATGCAAAATGGGAGAGTTTATAACGTTACATCAATAGTAAGTCCATCAATTTCAAATAATCATTGAATTTAGTACCTTTTTATTTTGCAAGGTACCATCAATCCAAAATAGATACTCAAATCTTGAAAAATAATCTAAATTCAAATTTTCATCCTTGACTTCTTGTCCAGACAAGTTTTTTTTTTTCTTTTCGCTTTTTTTTTTTTTACCATGAACTTTCAAATATTTTAAATTCTTAATTACGCAACTTATGAAATATGAACACACTTCAAGCCAAATATGAGCTTCACTTATTTAACATGATGAGTTTGAACTCAAATTTGTCTCATTAAAAACCCTATGTATAAAGCTCAAGTTTAACTCGTAAGTTATTTTCTCAAGTTTAACTCGTAAGTTATTTTCTCTCAATATTTCCGACCGCCGGAGGCTCGACGATGCGGTGATCATTGGATTAGCGTGCTGGGTCGCTGATCTTCTTTAGCTTGACCTTACACTCTAATTCATATTATCATCTATTCCATTCGCCGTCTGGGATTGGCTGTTCGTCTTCTTGTTTTCTTTTTCTGGTAGTTTCATTTCCTCGGTGGCTCGACGAAAGGAGTGCGGTCGGGATAGCGTTTAAGGTTTAATTTGAATCACATATCGCTTGTGGTTCTTACCTAACCTGTCTCTCTATCTTGATTATCATTATCTTTCCATTCGCTACTCGGGTTTGGTTCCTTCGTTGTCATGGAAGAGGAAGGGCCATGGTTGGACCCTCATCATCTAAGGAAGAAGGGTAAAGATAAGCTCGTTGACAAGTCACAAAAGGATAACATCACTAAGTTCTACATATCAAATTTGCCTGTTGGTTGTAGACCTTGGGATGTCGCTGATTTCGTTGGAAAATGCGGAGATGTGGCTGGTATGTACATAGCGAGAAAAAAGGATAAGGAAGGTAGAAGGTTCGGTTTCCTGAGTCTCAGAAATGTGAGAGATGCCAGGGCTACAGAAAAGGTGTTGAACGGTCTAAAGATGGGGGATATAGTCTTCGAGTTAATATAGCTAAATTTGCGGCAGAGAACGTGGACTGGTGGAACGTGGATGCACAAGGTAATAAGGAAGGAATTGGATCATCGAGTACAGATTATGTGTCCCTTGGTGATACAGGTGCATATAGAGGGTTGGGTACCAACGGAAGTAGATTGAGAGAAGGAGTGTCTTTTAGAGACATGCTGAAGCAAGGGTGCAACAATAATGGGGAGGAATCTAAGGAAAAAGAAATTGAGGTCCACAGTGAAACGACGGCTTTTTTTGACCTTCAAGGATGAGCTGCGGTTGGAAGGGCGCTAGATTTGATGTCCCTTAGGAAGATGTACGGTTTAATCAAGGAAGTTGGTTTTCCCGAATTTAAGATTCACTATCTCGGGGGGCTTAGCTTACTGATTTCTTTCGATTTTGACATCGAAGCTGCCGACTTTTTGCTGGATGTGGATAAGTGGAGTAAGTGGTTTTCATCATTGGACATGTGGGTGGGCCATGTATTCCACTCAACTCTTCCGGTAGCTCAAGGCGATAAGCTACCTTGCCAACCCGTTCGATGATTCTAAATGGCCCAATAAACCTCGGGCTTAGTTTCCCTCTCTTTCTAAACCTGATAACGCCCTTCCATGGGGAAACCTTTAACATAACCATGTCGCCTATCCGAAATTCAATCGGACTTCGTCTTCTATCGGCATAAGACTTTTGCCTATCTTGGGCTGCTTTCAAATGGGCTCGTACCACTTCAATTTTCTCATTAGTGGCTTGGACAACATCTGTATGGGCCAGTTCACGTGGCCCCACTTCACCCCAACACACCGGGGTTCTACATTTCCTACCATATAGCATCTCGTAAGGTGCCATGCCGATGCTTGAATGGTAACTATTGTTATACGAAAATTCGGCCAACGGTAGATAAATATCCCAACTTCCGCCGAAGTCGATGATACATGCCCGTAACATATCCTCTAGCGTCTGTATTGTTCTTTCACTTTGCCCATCCGTCTGAGGATGGTAGGCGGTTGTCACACCCCGATATTTCCATCTATTACCGGTGGGCCCGGTGGGGAGTACCGTGACGTAGTTGATATCATCATAGTCAAACAACACAATTTAATGCACAGCGGAAGCAAAAGATGAATATTACAAACCAATATAAAGTAATATCAAAGTATTACAAACAGAATGTAAAGGATCCACAGGCGGATCAAATAAAAGATAATAGTTCAACAGATTTTAACATCTAAGCTTGCAAGACTATTTATTGATGCTAGGAGTGGCCAGCCTATTCCGTCTAGTACCTGCACTTAGCCTTTTTGGAAAATACGTCAGTTTACACTGGTAAATACAATTAACTGACTCATTTTGAAAATGTTTTAGAAAATTGATTTGAATGCACATGGCACAAAACTTTTTATAACTTGGGATAATTATTTATATATAAACTTGTTAAAGAATTACATGTTTCTTATACGTTCAGTAGCCCGGGTTGACACCGGGTTAAAGATTAATAGACACACCACAGGTATAATGCCCACAAGGTTGATTCCTTTAAGTGGATTACCAGTTTTTACATATGCAGCTGTCAGGTGTATGCCTACACCCCGTGCTTATGTCGTGGCCATTTTTATGAATGATGCAAAGGATATCCGGGACATGGTCATCAACCCCCCAAAGGTTTTTAAGCAAACAAAATAGATTAAACAGGTCATTTCAATGCATTAACCTTCATACGATTAACAATTCAATGCCCGACCAAGCGGTATTTTATATACCGTACCCCAAGCCCGTATAAGGGAAAATAAGTTAAAAGTATTTACCTGAGCAAATTATTCAATTTATCTCAACCGTATTCAATCAGCAAATGCAGATATCTTTTACTGGGCTCCTAAATCTGGAACGAAGGTTTTTAATAACCTATTAGATTCCTAACGGGTCTTAATTAAGCCTATGCTTAGACCGGCTAGTTTTAAAGGAGGATATACGGTTCAAACGCAAGATTAAGCGAAGACCGGATTAGAATGTGATTTAGACCCGACAAGTTTGTATACTTGTTTAATATGGGTAAACTAAACACATTCTGGATTTTGAGATAAAAATGATAAGGTTGGACCCGTTTCGGTTAGTTTATGCAAACTAGTTACATAAACCGCACCGAACGCGAATAATGCGTAACGGGTAACCAATTGAGTCATGACAGGTTTCCAAAGTTAATATGCCTTTAATATGTTGTGATATCAGTAGGATACCTTCCATTATGCCCAAAACGAATTTAAACTCAAATTTAACCCCGAAGGGGTAATTTGGTCATTTTAAAGGTTATAAAAGAGATTATATATAAATCTGAGATTTAGGTCTGATATATTCAGTAAAAATACTTAATTAAATAAGTTATATCAGTATGGTATTGCTCATATGTGAAATTTGCCATTTATAACCAAACTATGCACCGAAGGGCATTTTGGTAATTTCACATAAGCTTAAAAAGGTCAAAATTAGAATTCTGAGTTTAAAAATTTTCTTTACTGTTAGAATATAAAAATTTACTAAAAATATCAGTAGGTATTAAGTTTCATATGCCAAAAATAGTTTTAACTTATACTGTGCGTTAAAAACGCGTAAAAAGGCGATTTTAAGCGATTTCCGGGTTTTATAAGAAAGCTGATATTTTTATCATTCCAGAAAGCTTAAAATGTTTTATTTATCATATAAAATCAGTAGTAAAAATTTTGGTATCAAAATGTTAAGTAAAACTCATTTTATAGGCCAAAAGGGCAAAACCGGCAATTACCGAATCAAAGCTATAACCCTATGTTATGCTCAGCCTAAAAATAAATAAAAATCTTCAAAAATCCCAAAATATTATTTTACATCAGTAGGTAAAAAGTCTGATATCAAAATTTGAGTTTAACTAGGCTATACGCTAATTATGCCGTTTAATTAATAAAAAGCTTTTCATTTATGCTAATGAGCATAACTCCTAATCTAGACCTCAAACTGATGTCAAATTTTAGGGATAAGTTTATAATTCAGTAATAAAGGTTTCTATCCTCTCACATTTTCAAAAATCTCGTTTTAAGGTCAAAAGGGCATTATGGTCAACATTTAGGCATTTAACGGAAACATGCAATGAACTAGGATTTCTATGGAACCAAGTTGTATAACCTCAGAGGGTTATAATATCCTATAACATGGTCCTAAAGGAATCCTAAGGCATATCTAAACTAATCTAAATCGGGTCAGAACTGAAAGTCAAAGCAAAAGTCAACTTTTGCGACTTTCGGTTGCGAACCGAGCCTAAACTCGGAATTGTCGGGTTGAACATGCTTAAACATGTTCTTATATTAATTACCAAGTTATTTAAGTGTTAAAACATGTTCCATAACTTCTGTATTATTAGTTATGGATTTATTAGTAAAAAGTGACTCGTTTGACTTTTTATTAAGAAGTTTGACCCGACAATTGACTGAGTAAACGTGGTAATTAGGAGGTGCCCTTTTGAGGGTTTAACACCTACCTAATTACGGTCACGTAGCCACATTCGCTGCGAACAATGGCTCAACCGTTTAAAATTCAAAGGACACTTACAAAGGGCACTTACAAAGGTCCAATGGACTGAAGGAGGTTCTCAAGAAGCTCAAGACCCTCTTAGAATCAGAGATGAGCAGATTTGTGAGTTGCAAATGAAAGCTTGTAGGTTTATATAGTTTTTACAAGACCGTTAAGATCGTTCCTCGATAAACGAGCTTTGATCTGAGCCGTACAAGTGCACCCCCTGATTTAGAATACCATGGGCGCCCCTAAACAAGCCCATAGACTTGTTAAAACCATTTGCAAACCCTGGAAACAACTGGAACAAGCTGTAAACAACTTTCAGTAGATCTGTGGGTCGCTCGCGCCCCGCGTACGAGCTAGGCTGCTTTTACGCGGCCCGCGACTGCCTGCAGATCAGCAAACAAGTTTCATTTTTTACAGAAATGGTCCCTGCAGTTGTTTAAGTCCCATTTTGTCATGTTTAAAGCCCGTTAAGCCATTTTCAAGGCTCTATAATGATGCCTAAGCATAAGGGACATGAAACATGCTCAAAAATATGTCGGATGTCGGGTCGTTTGGTCGTACGGTCACGTTGTTCGACTAATTGCGACGAAACACGAACGGACGCGAAAAACGATCCAAACTACGCGACGAATGGAATTTTATCAAGACAAACACTAAAATAAAATATTTTAGTGCTTACATAAATTTTTGGATGTCCGGATATATTCAGAATGTGAGATATGCGCGAAAATGCAAACTTGTGCCCTTTTTGACACTTTTAGTCCCTGCTTGACTTAAAAGTTTATTTTTGCGCACCAAACACCTCTAAGCCTATATCTAAGCTATATAAAGGATAATTAGGGCATTTTTAACTCATGGTCATATTCCGGAAGGTCCGATAACACACGGATCGACATACTTTTGCAGTTTGACGCAAATAGTCCTTTAATCGCACGAAGTAGCGCGAAATGTCGTTTAATGATATCCAAGCCTTCCATGGACCATAATGGGCATTCCCAAGCATGAGTTTAATTATTTCTACGCTCTCGATCGCTTAAATGGTCACCAAAAGGCGTAGATTCAAAAGTTGACGCTTTAGGTCCCACTAATGCGCAAACTTGCGCATATCATCGTTTAATAGCATCGAAGCCTCATCTAATCCATATTAGGCATTCTAGAGAGTATTATTAAACATATTAGGAATTCTAGAGAGTATTATTAAACATCACGATGCTTCGGGTTCGCTAAAACATCATTCAGAGGTATAATTAAACATATTGACACTTTTAGTCCTTCTAACTTGCAAAGTTACGCGTAACTTTACTTATAGGCATAAAAACCTTAGACGGCCAATTTTTGGTATTCCCGAGAGTATAATAAAATATCATGAAGCTCCCCGTTTGTTAAAAGGTCACTCAGAGGTAAGAATTAACATGTTGACGCTTTTAACCCTTCATTGCACAAACTTTCAATTAATTACGCAAACGGCTACACTCGATCATCAAGTGGCTCATTTGTGAATATAAATATCGTAAGAGGTTATTTAGAAACTTATTTTAGGTATGCTAACACTTCCAGTCCTTTCATAATCAAAGTTTTCAATTTTTTGAAAAACTAGTCCCTTAAATTCAATGTTTGACTTCATTAGGGTTTATTACACGTGTCAATACATCATTGGACGTGATTTTACGAGGTGTTACAGCGGTGCTAATGAAATGTTTCATTCCCATTTGTTCTTGAAAATCTCGCCAAAAGTTTGAAGTAAACCGGGTTTCTCTATCCGACACAATGGATACCGGTACTCCGTGACGTGCCACTATTTAATTTATATATACCTCGGACATCTTTTCCGAAGTATATGTCTCACGTATAGGAATAAAATGAGCACTCTTCGTCAATCTATCCACAATCACCCATATAGCATCGAATCCCCGAATCGTTTTAGGTAGTTTGGTCAATAGGTCCATAGTGATATGCTCCCATTTCCAAAACGGGATCTCCAAAGGTTGCAGCTTTCCATATGGTTTCTGGTGTTCCGCCTTGACTTGTAAACAAGTCAAGCACTTCTCCACGTATTTTACTACATCCCTCTTCATTCCGGGCCACCAATAATTTTGTTTCAGATCGTTGTACATCTTGGTCGCACCCGGATGAATAGAATATCGGGATTTATGAGCTTCATCGAGTAGAAGCGTCTTCACCCCACAAGAATTTGGAACCCATACTCTCCCGGATCGAGTCTTCAACCCGTTCTTTCCGTCCGACAAATCTTTTAACTGACCGATTATTCTTTCCTTCTTCCTGTTCTCCTCTTTCACTGCCTCTACTTGCGCCTCTCGGATACGTTCAAGTATACCCGAGGTTACAACAAGCTGCATCGACCTTACTCGTATCGGGACATAATCCGCTTTTCTGCTCAGGGCATCCGCCACCATATTTGCCCTTCCGGGGTGGTAATGTATTTCACAGTCAAAATCTTTCACCGTTTCTAACCATCGCCTTTGTCGCATATTCAACTCCTTCTGATCGAAGAAGTATTTTAAACTCTTGTGATCGGTGAATATGGTGCACTTTACCCCATAAATAGTGCCTCCATATTTTTAACGCAAACACTACCGCAGCCAATTCGAGATCGTGCGTGGGATATTTCTTTTCATGTATCTTCAATTGCCTCAAGGCATAAGCTATAACTTTGCCCCGTTGCATCAGAACGCATCCGAGCCCCGATAGTGAGGCATCCGAATAAACCACCAAGTCTTCGACCCCGTCCGACAATGTTAATACCGGAGCTTGAGTTAACTTCTCTTTTAGCGTTTGAAACGCTCTTTCTTGTTCGACACCCAAATAAACTTTTCCTCTTTCCGGGTTAACTTAGTTAGCGGCGACGCAATCTTGGAGAAATCTTGAATGAATCTCCTATAGTATCCCGCAAGCCCTAAGAAGCTTCTAATTTCCGAAGGATTCTTCGGAGGGCTCCATTTTGACATGGCCTCTATCTTTGAAGGATCTACCAATATTCCATCGGCGCTTATGATGTGGCCGAGGTATTGCACCTCTCTCAACCAGAAGGCGCATTTTGAGAATTTCGCATACAACTTTTCTTGCCTGAGTGTCTTTAACACCTCTTGTAAGTGGCGTGCATGTTCTGTTTCACTTTTCGAGTATACCAGAATATCGTCAATAAACACGATTACCGATTTATCCAACATCGGCTTGCAAACCCGGTTCATGAGGTCCATGAAATCCGCGGGTGCATTTGTCAGCCCGAATGACATCATGAGGAACTCATAATGTCCGTATCGCGTGCAGAAAGCCGTCTTCGGCACATCTTCCTCCTTGACCTTTAGTTGGTGATACCCCGATCTAAGGTCAATTTTTGAAAACCAGTTCGCACCTTGTAATTGGTCGAATAGATCGTCTATTCTCGGAAGCGGGTATCGATTCTTTACCGTGAGTTTATTTAACTCTCGATAATCGATACACATACACATGCTTCCGTCCTTCTTTTTCACGAATAGCACGGGCGCGCCCCAAGGAGACACACTCGGCCTTATGAATCCTTTATCGAGCAAGTCTTGAATCTGCGACATTAATTCTTGTAATTCCGATGGTGCAAGTCAGTATGGTGCTTTTGCTACGGGTTTCGCGCCCGGAACTAATTCAATTCCGAACTCTACCTCCCGCTCGGGCGGCATTCCTGGTAAATCATCCGGAAATACATATTCAAAGTCACGTACCACTGGTACGTCTCCAATCTTCGGTAATTCTTTCTCGGGCTCATTCACGTATATCATAAATGCCTTACATCCATGCCTCATGAGCTTGTGAGCTTTCATCATCGAGCATATTGTAGGATTGCCTCCCATTTCTCCATAGATTGTGACGTGTTTTCCACTCGGAGATGTTAGCTTTATCTCCTTACGGAAACACACGACCTTTGTGTGGTGTCGAGATAGCCAATCCATCCCTACAACCACTTGAAACTCTCCCATAGACATCGGAATTAAATCTATCAAGTATTCCTCATCATCGATACTTAATTTGCAGTTTTGACAGACATCACAAACTATGAAACTTTTATTATCTCCTATCTCAACCTCTAAAGGCATAGGTAATTTTGTCAATTCAAATGAAGGATGTCGAATAAATCCATGTGAAATAAAGGATTTATTCGCATCCGTATCGAATAATACATGTGCAGGGATCGAGTTTATTGCGAATATACCTGAGACCACATCGGGTTCTGTCTTCGCTTCAACTGCTGTAAGTTGGAAGGACCTAGCCTTCGCATTTGGAGCTTCTGTTGGAGATTCTTTAACGTCTCTCTTTCCAACTAGGTCTGGGCATTCGGACTTTTTGTGGCCGGGCTGATAACATTTGTAGCAAACCGAGCCTTTACCCGGGAATAGAGACGCCGTGTGCCCCGTTTTACCACATATGGGGCACGGTTTGTCTTTGAAACGGCATTCTCCCTTGTGCCCTTTTCCACACAATTTACAACTTGGTGACCCGCCTTTAGCATCCACTTTCTTTCCCGATTCCACAGTTCGAGCTTTCTTTGTAGGACTTGGATTCACATCCTGTGCCCTTCGCTCGCCTCTTTCAATTTGTTTCTTCAACTTGATTTCTCGCTCCCGGGCGGTGTTGATAATTTCTGTGAGGATTTCATACTTTGAGGGAGTCATGAACTCCCGGTATTCAGCACTCAACATGTTGTAATAGTAGTATATCTTCTGCTCTTTAGTGGTGACTAACTCATGTCACACCCCGATTTCCACGTGTCACCGGTGGGCCCGGTGGGGAGTATCGTGACGTGGTTGGCAACATAATAGTCAAACAACACAATATTTAATATGCACAGCGGAAGCAATTTAAAAGATATAATACAACCGAATTTAATATTGTAATATCAAATGTCTCAATATTCGGAAGTTTATCCACAGACGGATCGGAAACAAAATGGAAACAATAGTTCAACAGACTTTAGGCATCTTAAGCTTGCGAGACTTCTATTGATGCTAAGGAGAAATCCCAGCCAATTACGCTTAGTACCTGCATTTAATCTTTTTGGGAAAATACGTCAGTTTACACTGGTAAATACAATCAACAGACTCATTTTGGAAAATGATTGAAAATTGATTTGGATGCACGTGGCATAAACATTTTATTTAACTTGGGAGAATTATTTAAATATATAATCTTGTGAACGAATTACATGTTCCTTGTGCGTTCAGTAGCCCGGATCTTGTTCGGGTTAAAGATCAATATATACACCACATTATTCTTTTGTGCACTGACGGGTGTACGCCTACACCCCGCGCTTAAGTCGTGGCCCTTTCGTAAAATGATGCCAAGGATATCCGGGACATGGTCATTAACCCCCCAAAGGCTTTAAGTAACAAGACTGTTTAAACGAGCCGATCAAATTATTCAATTAACCACCCAATGATGGAAGATTTGATGCCCGATCAAGCGGTATTCTATATACCGTAACCCAAGCCCGTATAGGGAAAATAAGTTAAAAGTATTTACCTGAGCAAAGTATAAATCACAACAAGCAAACGCAAGTAGCTTTTACTGGTACTCCTAATCTGGAACGAAGGTTTATAATAACCTATTAGAATCCTAACGGGTCTTTTGTTAAGCTTAAGCTTAGACCGGTTAGTTTTAAAGACACGGTTCGTACGCACGATTAAGCGAAGACCGGATAGAATGTGATTTAGACCCGACAAGTTTAGAGACTTGTTTAATATGGGTATTTCATACACATTCTGGATTTTGAGATAAAACCGATAAGGTTTGACCCGTTGCGGCTAATTTATGTAAACTAGTTACATAAACCTAACCGAACGCGTAATAAGCGTAACGGGTAATAATGAGAGTCATTTACAGGTTTCCTAAGTTAATATGCTCCAAATATGTTGTGACATCAGTAAGATATCATTTATTATGCCCGAAATGTATTTAAACACAAACTATGCCCTGTAGGGGTAGTTTGGTCATTTAAAAGGTGATAAAAGAGTTTAAGTAGTATCCTGAGTTACAGGTCTGATATAATCAGCCAAAATACTCATTTTACTAAGTTATAACAGTAGGGTAAAGTATATATGTGAAATTTATCAATTTTAACCAAACTATGCACCGTAGGGGCATTTTGGTAATTTCACATAAGCCGAAAAGCTCAAAACTGAAGTCTGAGTTTAACAACCTTTGCTTACTGTTAAAATATTATAATTTGTCTCAAATATCAGTAGGTACCACCCTTTGTATGTTTAAAATAGTTTTGGTACATACTATGCGTTAAAAACGCTTAATAAGGCGATTAGAAGCCATTTCCGGGTTTGATACTTAAAGCTGATATTTTTATTATTCCAGAAGGCTTACAATAATTTATTTATCATATGTGATCAGTAGCAAACGGGTTGGAGTCGTTTAGATATGTAAAACTCATTTTATGGCCCGTAAGGGCAAAACCGACAATTATCGGATTAAGCGTACGACTATGAGTTATGCTCAGCCTAAAATCAATTAAAAATCTTTAAAAATCCCAAAATAATATATTACATCAGTGGGTAATAAGTTTGGTATCAAAAAGTAGGCTTAACTAGGCTATATGCTAATTACGCCGTTTTATTAACATAAAGCTTTCATTTTACGCTAACGAGCATAACTCTTAACCTACACCTCAAACTGATGTCAAATTTTGTATGCAAGTTTAAATATCAGTAAGTAAGGTTTCTACTCTTTTACATTTCCAAAAATCACGTTTTAAAGTGAAAAGGGCATAATGGTCAACATATGGGCAAATAACGGAATCATGCATATTAATTGGATAACTAATGATCCGAGGTGTATAATCACATAGGGTTATACTAGCATGTAACCTGGTCCAAATGAAGCTCTAAGGTACTTCTAAAACATACCATAACGGGTCAGAAGTGAAGTCAAAGCAAAAGTCAAAGCTTTGCGACTTTCGGTTCCGAACCGGGTCTAAACAGGAAATTGTCGGGTTGAACATGTTTAGACATGTTCTTACTTTCATTACCAAGTTGTATCAATGATCAAACAGGTTATAAGTGTTCTACATTGCTAATTATGCATAAATTGTAATTTAAACATTCTGTTGACTTTTTATTATCAAGTTTGACCCGACATTTGACATAGTTAGAGTGGGAATCAGGGGGAACCCTTTTAAGGGTTTATTACCCACATAATTACCAACTTATAACTACTTTTGATTTGACTAATCACTGGACCATTAGTGATTAATCTTAAAGTCAACCGTTAATTACGACAGTTTGACTTTTAAGCTAAAACTAAGCTAAAACTTAACTAAGAAGGGATTAGTAAACTTACTGAAGTCCTATGCACGAAATGTGAAGCTTAGAGAGAAGTTCTTAGCTCGAGAAGTGCTCCAATATGCAGATGGAAGGTGTGAGGGACTTGTTGCAACTCATGGCCTTTATATAGTGATTTAAACACCACAAGAGTTTGACACACAAGTCTACAAGTGCCCACAAATCATCCACAGGTGTCCCTAAGTGTTTAGGACTGTTTAGGGGTCGCCCACAATGTGCAAAGATATGCTAAAGGGCGATTGAGCGCGTTTACAGGCTGTTGTCTTCACTTTCTGCATCTGGGCGATTGACGCGGCCCACGTAAAGTTATGTTAACCTTTACGCGGCCCGCCTTGACCCTGTTATCAGATTTTACATTTTCCATTTGTTGCATACTTGACCCTTGGCTCTTCGAAAGGGCAACCAAGTTTATTTCTTGCATTTTGACCCCCTCTTATTTACCTACAAGGGCTTTAGGACTTATACCCACTTTGCCAAGCCCCTGGACATTCCTGGTTAACCCGAAAAGTTATAACTTTCAACGTTAACGCTTTAACCCCTCGCACACGAATTTGATCATAACTTTCTCATACGATAACGAAACTTTATGAAATTTATATTGCGCCTTCTAGTGAGCATAATTATCAGTTACAAAGCTTCGGGTTTGTCAAAAGGTCACTCAGAGGTATAACTTAAACATGGTGACACATTTAACCCCTGTAGTTTGTAATCTCTCACTTTTAGCTTCGCATGATCCATGATTTATTCGTTTGATGCTATAAACATCATGTAGGGTTAATGTACAATATATTTATTCACTGTTGACATTTAGAACTAGTATATTCACATACTTTTCATGATTGTCAACTTTAGTCCTTTCAGAACATTCTTTCACACGTTCAAACATGTGACACGTGTCAACACATTATAGGACGTGAATTTTCGAGGTGTTACATCCTCACCCCCTTAAAATAAATCTCGACCCGAGATTTACTGAAACAAATAAGGGTACTTTTCTTTCATCGTGGACTCAACCTCCCACGTGAATTCGGGACCTCTACGGGCATCCCATTTGACCTTTACAATAGGTACATGCTTCCTTCGAAGCTTCTTAACCTGTCAATCTTCAATCGACAATGGTTTTTCCACAAATTTTAAGCTCTCATCTATATGCACATCTGTATGTGGTATAACCAGTGATTCATCAGCGAAGCACTTCTTCAGATTGCAGATGTGGAACACATTGTGAATTCCACTGAGCTCTTCTGGTAAGTTTAACTTATAGGCAACTGACCCGACACGTTCGATAACCTCGAAAGGTCCTATGTATCTCGGGCTTAGCTTGCCTTTCTTACCAAATCGCATCACCCCCTTCCAGGGTGATACTTTTAGCAACACTTTGTCACCTACTTTGAAGTGAAAAGCTTTACGCTTTGGATCTGCGTAGCTCTTCTGCCTATCTCGGGCAGCTTTGAGACGGTCACGAATCTGGACAATCTTGTCCGTCGTTTCAAAGACTATCTCTTGTCCTGATAATTGGACATCTCCAACTTCCGCCAAACAAACAGGCGTTCTACACTTTCTACCATATAAGGCCTCGAAAGGCGCAGCCTTTATGCTGGTGTGGTAGCTATTGTTGTAGGAGAACTCAATTAGTGGTAGGTGGTTATCCCAACTACCACCTAAATCAATCACACATGCACGTAGCATGTCTTCCAAAGTTTGAATAGTACGCTCACTCTGACCGTCTGTCTGAGGATGGTAAGCCGTACTAAGATTCAAACGCGTGCCCAAAGATTGTTAGAAGCTTTTCCAAAAATGTGATGTGTATCTAGTATCTCTGTCAGAGATAATAGACACAGGTATGCCATGTAAGGCTACAATCTTATCCACGTATAACTGGGCTAACATGTCAGAGCTATAAGTCTCCTTAATGGGTAAGAAATGTGCTGACTTAGTCAGTCTATCAACTATAACCCATATTGTATCATTTCCTTTCCTTGTCTTAGGTAACTTGGTAATAAAATCCATAGTTACCATTTCCCACTTCCACGTAGGAAGTTCAGGCTGTTGTAGCAAGCCTGACGGCTTTTGATGTTCTGCTTTGACTTGCGCATAAGTCAAGCACTTAGCTACATAGGCAGCTACAGACCTTTTTCAAGCCTATCCACCAATAATTTGCCCTTAGATCCTGGTACATCTTATCAGCTCCAGGATGAACGGAATATTTGGAACTATGGGCTTCCTGGAGGATAACATCTCGAAGTCCTCCATAAATTGGAACCCATATTCGTCCATTCAATCACAGAATTCCGTCTTTGCCAAGAGATAACTGCTCCTCAGTTACTCCTAGCTTTTCATTAGGATAGTTAGCTTCCAACACAACTTCTTTCTGTGCAGCTAACAACCTTTCAATCCAACCGTTCTTTATCTCCATGCGCTTGGCATTGATTCGGATGGGTTTCACCCTTTCCTTTTGACTCAAGGCATCAGCGACTACATTCGCCTTGCCGGGATGATATCTGATTTCACAATCATAATCATTTAAAGTCTCCATCCAACGGCGTTGCCTCATGTTTAAATCCTTCTGGTTAAACAGATGTTGAAGGCTCTTGTGATCAGAATAGATCACACACTTGATACCATATAAATAATGCCTCCACAGTTTTAGTGCGAATACAACGGCACCCAACTCCAAGTCATGGGTGGTGTAATTCTTTTCGTGCACCTTTAACTGTCTTGAAGCATAGGCAATAACCTTGCCTTTCTGCATAAGCACACACCCCATTCCATCCGGCAACGTCAACACAGGAGCGTTGCTCAACTTTTGCTTCAGAATATCAAAGGATTCTTGCTGCTTGGGGCCCCAAACGAACTTTACTTTCTTCTTGGTCAAGGAAGTTAGGGGTGCAACAATCCTTGAAAATTTTTCAATGAAACGCCTGTAATATCCTGCCAATCCCAGGAAGCTACGAATCTCAGTAGGCGTCTTTGGCTCTTGCCAGTTCATAACAGCTTCAACTTTAGCGGGATCCACTTGGATACCACGCTCACTAACCACGTGTCCAAGGAATTGGACTTCTCGAAGCCAAAATTCACACTTGGAATATTTGGCATAGAGTTTCTCAAGATGTAGGAGTTTGAGAATACAGCGAAGGTGTTTCTCATGGTCAGCTTGATTCTTCGAATAGATAAGAATGTCGTCGATGAAAACGATGACGAATTTATCTAAGTAAGGCTTGCAAACGCGATTCATGAGATCCATGAACGCGGCAGGTGCATTAGTGAGCCCAAAAGGCATCACTAGGAACTCGTAATGACCATAACGAGTCCTAAATGCAGTTTTGTGCACGTCTTCATCTCTAACCTTCAGTTGATGGTAGCCTGACCTCAAGTCAATCTTTGAGTAATAACTTTCTCCTTGCAATTGATCGAACAAATCGTCGATCCTGGGTAAAGGATACCTATTCTTGATCGTGACCTTATTAAGCTCACGATAATCGATGCACAGACGCATCGATCCATCCTTCTTCTTGACAAACAGGACTGGTGCTCCCCATGGAGACGAACTAGGTTTAATGAAACCTTTAGCTAGCAGTTCATCCAGTTGCATCCTTAATTCCTTCATTTCCGTGGGTGCCAACCTATAGGGTGCTCTAGCAACTGGTGCTGCTCCGGGGATGATATCAATCCTGAATTCCACTTGCCTATCTGGTGGCAAACCAGGTAGTTCTTCCAGAAAAACTTCAGGGTATTCAGAAATGACTGGGATGTCTTCTATCTTCGGTTTAGGTCCATCGATAATCACTTGTGCCATGTAGATGACACAACCCTTCTTTAAACATTTTGAAGCCTTGAGCATAGTCGCTTGCTCAGGCAGCCCATACTGGGTATCTCCCCGAATGGTAAGTGATTCACCAGACGGAGTCTTTATTACCACTTGTTTCTTGTTACAGACAATTTGGGCCAGGTTATGAGATAACCAGTCCATACCCAGAACTATGTCAAAACCGGCCAACTTAAAGGGAAGTAGAGACAGAGGAAAAGAATGGTTCTTAATGGATATAACACATCCATCTAACACAGTTGAGACGGCTTCTACGGTGCCATCTGCTAACTCTACCTCATAATTTATACTCAAGGTTTTGACAGGTAAATTCAGCAATTTGCAAAATTTATGATCTACAAACGACTTATCAGCGCCTGAATCAAATAGTACTCTTGCATAGACATCATTTACAAGGAAAGTACCTGTAATCACATTGTCGTCTAGAACCGCTTCCTTTGCGTCCATTCTGAAGACTCTCGCATTAGTCTTCTTGGCCTCTTCAGGCTTCTTTGCGTATTTCGGGCAGTTGGTCTTAATGTGCCCCTTTTCATTGCAACGGTAGCACGTTGCGTCTTTCATCTTCTTGCAATCCAAGGTTTTGTGATCCGTGGACTTGCATATACCACAAGCAAAGGTTTTCGACTGAGTCTGAGAGTTCGACTCGAGTCTGCACTTTCCAAAGTGCTGTTTCTTGCAAATTTTGCACTTGGGCTTCTCACCAGAATGATGCCCATCTTTCCTTGACTCAGATCCTTTTTTGTTGTCACCGTTCCCACGGTGCTTCTTGTTCGATCTCCGTGAACTATCATCTTCACGTTTTCTCTTCTCAGCCTCCTTATTCCTCAGCGATCTTTGCCTGACCGCATCCAAAGTGAGGGACAAGGATATGTCAGCTACAGATCTAAAAGTAGCTGGCCGAGAAGCCTTCACACTTGCCTTGATTTCCGGGGCTAAACCACCGATAAAACGAGCTATTCTTTTTGGTTCCGGTGTTACCAGATAAGGAACCAACCGGGACATTGTGTTGAAGCTCGTTAGGTAAGCTTGACAATCAAGGTTTGAAATCACCAATGATAGAAAATCAGACTCTATCTTCTCAACCTCATGCTGGGGGCAGTAATTTTCCCTGATGAGGGCAACAAATTGATCCCATGACATGTTGTACAATGGGATTTTTCCGGTGGCTTGAATCAGTGATCTCCACCATGCTAAAGCTTCACCCTTAAAAGACTGCGACACAAACTTGACTATATCCCTCTCAGCGCATCCGCTAATATCCACAACCGTGTCCATCTCATCCAGCCACGTCATACAGTCAATGGCTCCTTTCTCCCCAGTGAAATCCCGGGGTTTGCAGGAAACAAAATATTTATAAGAGCAACCCTTGTCACGGGGTCCTTGGTTTAGTACAACCTGCTGAGATGGAGCACTGTGGTGGTTCGAGGAGTGTCGATCATCATCTTTCTTCGGTTCATCCTTCTTGGACGGTGGCTTTGAAGGCTGTGTAGATAGGGTCCTACTTCGAGTCCCACTATACTCTTCGTACTGCCGTTCCAATGCCTTTGTAACTGCGTCGTCTACCAACGCTTTTAATTCAGCACCCGTTAAATTAATCCGGGCGTTATCAATGTTCTCCACTGGATGACTATTTATCTCGTCTGAGTTAGCCATTTTAATTGAACTGTTACAGAAAACAAGGACAATAGTTTATTTGGGAGTTTATTATGGAATTGCCCCTTAGGGTAATTCATCAACCATGGTAACAGAGACCATATTTGGTTAATTTATTAATCGTATTTATTTAGGATTTCTATTATACTTTATCCTAATTATAAAACAATAACAGCTTTATTTGTAGCACAAAAGGCCTAGTCACATGGACATTTTAAATCATAAGCTATGATTTCAGAGAATCAAGGCTTTTTAAGGCTTGAACATAGTTCATTACCTTTCTTAGACAGGGAGTCATAGCTACTACTGTCTTTTAGACTCAGAGGTCATTAACTATAGCCCGTAGGCGCTTCCATTCCAAGGGATGTTTATAATATGATCATCTTATAGGATGATATAAGCTATGATTTCAGAGAATCAAACATGAAGGTATACTGGCACAACAGGCCTAGTCATAAAGACATTCATCAATTATAAGCTATGATTTCAGAGATTCAAAGCATGAAGGTTTGAACCTAGTTCATTACCTTTTTCTGACAGGGAGTCATTGCTACTACTGTCTTTTGGCTCATATGGAAATGAGCAGGGCCCGTAGGCACCATATTACCACGTATGGTGAAATATGATCATCTTAACTGATGATTTAACCCATGATTCAGAGATCATTTAGTTGGGTTAGGAATCTTCTAAAGAATCCTTTTATAAATGACGTGTGTGATTTTAACAATCCACATCTGCCAAGAGTGTTAACATGTTTACAGATGTTAACAGGGATTTGAATCTTTTAAACAGGTCTTACCATCATGGCCGGGTCTTTATTATGACACTCAGGCTAGGTTTCACACTTAAGATTCTTATTCAATATTTAAATAGGCAGATTATTATTAAAAAGGAATGATTTTGATTTATTTATTTCATATATAATTTATTTATGCACATAATGGCAAACATGAAATTTAAAAAAAACTTACATTCCATTAATTATCAAAATATTACATATCGCCCTAAACGGGACTTTTTAATAAACAAACTTACCCACGCAGGGGCTTAACAACAACATAATAATAGTCCACGCAGGGACTTACACAAATAACATACCCTCGCAGGGGTTAACAAGAAGATAGACCCTCGCAGGGGTTAACAAGAAGATAGACCCACGCAGGGGTCAAAACAATAAATGGAAGGATTCAGCGGTCCTTCTTGCTCTTCCCTTTGATCAAGCTTGTCAATCCTTGGAAGAAGCTTTGTCTCTCCTGGCGGTCGCGGTGAAAGTCCCGCTCAACCTGATCCAGTCTATGAAGAATTTCCTCCCGTTCTGTGGGAGAAAATCGTGGCGGCTGCGATTGCGTCCGTATAATCGGTCTGGCAGGTATCTGGTACCCATGAGTTGGGTACCCCGCTCCCCATGGGTCTCCATATGGTCCTTGTGGGTTAAAGGCGTTGTAATTTGCCGCTACCATGTAGGGGTCTGCTTCAGCGTAACCGTAGTTGGTGTGCACTGGCTGTTCAAACGGGTTATACGCCATGGAACCCGTGTATGCTGGGATTGGGTTATCAAAACCCATCGGCGGTGGTTGCGGTGCAACTGGGTGTGAAGGTCCACCCATTTGTGGATCTTCTTGATGTGGCGGGTAATGGCTGCCACTTGATTGCCGAGGAGAGCTGAAATGGAAATCTCCTCCCCGTGAAGACATACGCGGTCCAGATCTCCTACGCCTCGGCAGTTGCGGAGGTGCCGGCTGAACTGGCGGCGGTGGAGGCGGTGGCGTAACTGCCACAAACCGTGAATCCACAGACGGATCCTGTTGGTGCTGCTGAGGCGGTGAATGGCGAGGAGGTGTATAGTACCATTAGTGCCTGGTAAACATAGCTTGAAAGCTATCTGGACCAACATAGGGTGATCCGTGGAAAGAAGATCCGTCAGAGATCTCTATCGGGTGGTTTGGTGTACCACTGGCAGGTTCGACGGGGTCCGTATCCTCGTCCATATCGTCCGCGTGATCTCCGGAGAAATGATCATCTGGCCCCAATGGGTTAAAACCCACTGGTTCTGCTATGTAGTTTGCCGGGTTAAACCAGCCTCGAAAAACTGGTGTAGGGTCACCAAAAGAATTATGCGATAAGGATCGCTGCAACGGTATGTAGGAAGGTTGCGGGTTGTTGGGCTCATACTCCGGTTGTGGCCCATAAGGGTTATGGACAGGAGGTGTTGAACTGTGTGAGACCGACCGTCTAGCCGGTTCAAAGAGGTTCCTCCGGTTTTGCCGGGGATCGTCACTCTCAGTGGTCGAAGGAGCTCGCACATTCGAAGGTCCTGCCTCGTTGTCGTTGGGGGCGGTGATTGGCCCCTTTCCACGTCCTCTTCTTCTAAAGAATCTTGGCGGCATTTTGTTAATCCTGTCAATATAGCATGAGATAACAACAACAATATATAAAAATTTTAAAGGACAAAACAAAAACCAAACAAGGTAGAGTTTGTCCTATGTTATTTGTCTAGACTCGAAAGTTTAGATATGTGCAATTGTGTAACTGAGATTAAACACAAAAGGCTAGTGTTTAATTCACTCAATGTTGGCTCTGATACCAACCTGTCACACCCCGATTTCCACGTGTCACCGATGGGCCCGGTGGGGAGTATCGTGACGTGGTTGGCAACATAATAGTCAAACAACACAATATTTAATATGCACAGCGGAAGCAATTTAAAAGATATAATACAACCGAATTTAATATTGTAATATCAAATGTCACAATATTCGGAAGTTTATCCACAGACGGATCGGAAACAAAATGGAAACAATAGTTCAACAGACTTTAGGCATCTTAAGCTTGCGAGACTTCTATTGATGCTAAGGAGAAATCCCAGCCAATTACGCTTAGTACCTGCATTTAATCTTTTTGGGAAAATACGTCAGTTTACACTGGTAAATACAATCAACTGACTCATTTTGGAAAATGATTGAAAATTGATTTGGATGCACGTGGCATAAACATTTTATTTAACTTGGGAGAATTATTTAAATATATAATCTTGTGAACGAATTACATGTTCCTTGTGCGTTCAGTAGCCCAGATCTTGTCCGGGTTAAAGATCAATAGACACACCATATTATTCTTTTGTGCACTGACGGGTGTACGCCTACACCCCGCGCTTAAGTCGTGGCCATTTCGTAAAATGATGCCAAGGATATCCGGGACATGGTCATTAACCCCCCAAAGGCTTTAAGTAACAAGACTGTTTAAACGAGCCGATCAAATTATTCAATTAACCACCCAATGATGGAAGATTTGATGCCCGATCAAGCGGTATTCTATATACCGTAACCCAAGCCCGTATAGGGAAAATAAGTTAAAAGTATTTACCTGAGCAAAGTATAAATCACAACAAGCAAACACAAGTAGATTTTACTGGTACTCCTAATCTGGAACGAAGGTTTATAATAACCTATTAGAATCCTAACGGGTCTTTTGTTAAGCTTAAGCTTAGACCGGTTAGTTTCAAAGACACGGTTCGTACGCACGATTAAGCGAAGACCAGATAGAATGTGATTTAGACCCGACAAATTTAGAGACTTGTTTAATATGGGTATTTCATACACATTCTGGATTTTGAGATAAAACCGATAAGGTTTGACCCGTTGCGGCTAATTTATGTAAACAAGTTACATAAACCTAACCGAATGCGTAATAAGCGTAACGGGTAATAATGAGAGTCATTTACAGGTTTCCTAAGTTAATATGCTCCAAATATGTTGTGACATCAGTAAGATATCATTTATTATGCCCGAAATGTATTTAAACACAAACTATGCCCCGTAGGGGTAGTTTGGTCATTTAAAAGGTGATAAAAGAGTTTAAGTAGTATCCTGAGTTAAAGGTCTGATATAATCAGCCAAAATACTCATTTTACTAAGTTATAACAGTAGGGCAAAGTATATATGTGAAATTTATCAATTTTAACCAAACTATGCACCGTATGGGCATTTTGGTAATTTCACATAAGCCGAAAAGCTCAAAACTGAAGTCTGAGTTTAACAACCTTTGCTTACTGTTAAAATATTATAATTTGTCTCAAATATCAGTAGGTACCACCCTTTGTATGTTTAAAATAGTTTTGGTACATACTATGCGTTAAAAACGCTTAATAAGGCGATTAGAAGCCATTTCCGGGTTTGATACTTAAAGCTGATATTTTTATTATTCCAGAAGGCTTACAATAATTTATTTATCATATGTGATCAGTAGCAAAAGGGTTGGAGTTGTTTAGATATGTAAAACTCATTTTATGGCCCGGTAGGGCAAAACCGACAATTATCGGATTAAGCCTACGACTATGAGTTATGCTCAGCCTAAAATCAATTAAAAATCTTTAAAAATCCCAAAATAATATATTACATCAGTGGGTAATAAGTTTGGTATCAAAAAGTAGGCTTAACTAGGCTATATGCTAATTACGCCGTTTTATTAACATAAAGTTTTCATTTTACGCTAACGAGTATAACTCTTAACCTACACCTCAAAATGATGTTAAATTTTGTATGCAAGTTTAAATATCAACAAGTAAGGTTTCTACTCTTTTACATTTCCAAAAATCACGTTTTAAAGTGAAAAGGGCATAATGGTCAACATATGGGCAAATAACGGAATTATGCATATTAATTGGATAACTAATGATCCAAGGTGTATAATCACAGAGGGTTATACTAGCATGTAACCTGGTCCAAATGAAGCTCTAAGGTACTTCTAAAACAAACCATAACGGGTCAGAACTGAAGTCAAAGCAAAAGTCAAAGCTTTGCGACTTTCGGTTCCGAACCGGGTCTAAACAGGAAATTGTCGGGTTGAACATGTTTAGACATGTTCTTACTTTCATTACCAAGTTGTATCAATGATCAAACAGGTTATAAGTGTTCTACATTGCTAATTATGCATAAATTGTAATTTAAACATTATGTTGACTTTTTATTATCAAGTTTGACCCGACATTTGACATAGTTAGAGTGGGAATCAGGGGGAACCCTTTTAAGGGTTTATTACCCACATAATTACCAACTTATAACTACTTTTGATTTGACTAATCACTGGACCATTAGTGATTAATCTTAAAGTCAACCGTTAATTACGACGGTTTGACTTTTAAGCTAAAACTAAGCTAAAACTTAACTAAGAAGGGATTAGTAAACTTACTGAAGTCCTATGCACGAAATGTGAAGCTTAGAGAGAAGTTCTTAGCTCCAGAAGTGCTCCAATATGCAGATGGAAGGTGTGAGGGACTTGTTGCAACTCATGGCCTTTATATAGTGATTTAAACACCACAAGAGTTTGACACACAAGTCTACAAGTGCCCACAAATCATCCACAGGTGTCCCTAAGTGTTTAGGACTGTTTAGGGGTCGCCCACAATGTGCAAATATCTGTTAAGGGGTGATTGAGCGCGTTTACAGGCTGTTGTCTTCACTTTCTGCATCTGGGCGATTGACGCGGCCCGCGTAAAGTTATGTTAACCTTTACGCGGCCCGCCTTGACCCTGTTATCAGATTTTACATTTTCCATTTGTTGCATACTTGACCCTTGGCTCTTCGAAAGGGCAACCAAGTTTATTTCTTGCATTTTGACCCCCTCTTATTTACCTACAAGGGCTTTAGGACTTATACCCACTTTGCCAAGTCCCTGGACATTCCTGGTTAACCCAAAAAGTTATAACTTTCAACGTTAACGCTTTAACCCTTCGCACACGAATTTGATCATAACTTTCTCATACGTTAACGAAACTTTATGAAATTTATATCGCGCCTTCTAGTGAGCATAATTATCAGTTACAAAGCTTCGGGTTTGTCAAAAGGTCACTCAGAGGTATAACTTAAACATGGTGACACATTTAACCCCTGTAGTTTGTAATCTCTCAGTTTTAGCTTCGCATGATCCATGATTTATTCGTTTGATGCTATAAACATCATGTAGGGTTAATGTACAATATATTTATTCACTGTTGACATTTAGAACTCGTATATTCACATACTTTTCATGATTGTCAACTTTAGTCCTTTCAGAACATTCTTTCACACGTTCAAACATGTGACACGTGTCAACACATTATAGGACGTGAATTTTCGAGGTGTTACAACTCATCACATAATCTCAGCTTATCCATAAAGATACCCGTGATTTTATCAATTGATTCTCCCTTTTGTCTTAACTGGATAAATTTTTCTTTGATCCTGTTAATAACCGCCTTGGGACTGTGGTGCTTAAGGAATGGCACCTTAAACTCGTCCCATGTCATGACCCTTTCCGCCTCGGCTCCTATCTCCTTCTTCTTATTGTCCCACCAATCCTTGGCTTGACCCCTTAATTGACCCATTCCTTAAGCAACAAAATCACTCACGTCACAATGGGTCCTTTCAAACACCCCTTCAACGTCACTCAACCATCTTTGGCAAATTATCGGGTCGACCCCCCCGTTGTAGATTGGCGGTTTACACGCCATAAATTCTTTGTACGAACATCCTTTACGTTCTCCCGATTTCTCTTTCATAAGGTTGACACTATCTTCCAACCTTTTGACTCGTTCTTCAACTAATGATAACACCGTGTTTTGAATTTTATCTATGAACCCGGATAGACTACCCTCAATTGCCTTTCCCACTTCTTCGACAATTATTTCTTTCATTTGTTCGGTGCTTGTCGGCACCAGATCATCGTCATTCCCTTCCGACATCTCGAAACTGAAATGTTCACATCAATTATTAAACATCTCATTTATAACATAACTTTATTTGCTTTGGTTTAGCCAAGTTCGTAACTTGCTTTAACCGTTCACATTTGGTGCACTTTCTGGGTTTGAGTGTGTTAACACGCTCTTCCCACGCACATCAACTCACATCTCGTTTCTTACATAAGATAAAATCTACTAACATAAATAATTAATTCTTACCGGACGATCGATCAAGCTTGAACCGAACACTTTGTTGACAACCTTGAGATAATAAAGTGATTAATTTACAACATCTAACCACTAGTTAAAAACATTCAAAACATAATTAGTAATTTGTTTACATCCCAAAACATTGTTTAAACATAGATTAAATCCACACGGAAGCTTGATAGATTTGTGTTCGGTTCATCAAAATGTTGCTTGATCGCCATCCGGAAAGTCCCATTTGCCACCTAAGGTCAAAACCACTTCAGATGTTAGTTTTGACATTTATATGAAGTGTACAAACAAGTTCCAAGCATTGAATCATGCAAAAACATAATAAAATTAAATTTGGTCCTGCCGCGTGGCGCGACGGGTCTTCGCGTGGCGCGACAGCTCTCGCGTGTTGGGCCGGATCCATGCGATCCTGTCGCGTGGCGCGGGAGGAATGGTTTTCCAGCAGATGCAAGTTTTTGTCCTGCATTTGCTGCCAGCTCCGGAAATTCAGATTTTTAACTTCAATTGACCATAACTTTTGACTTGTAAGTCCGTTTTAGGTGATTCTTTTTCCTATACGTCTGTAAATTCATTACCGACGTTTCTATTACAATTACTATACCGAAAATTTGATTTACGGGCTAAACAGCCAAAAATTTCTAAACCATTGTTCGACCCACTCTATTCTTCACTCATTTTGCTACCGCGTCAATAGTAAGCCTAAAGCGCCTTGTACCCAACCTCCGGGGCTTATCATCACCCGCATTTCCTTACCAATCTCATGGTTCATGCTATTGTGAATGTTATCGCCATCGCTAACTATTAAATCAACTCAACACTTCTTATTATCCCATTATTCGACCCGTTTGGCTCATCTACGGAATCCTCCATTATGATGACTACCAAACAACTTCTAACCAAATCTTATCCTATTATTTCAAGTAACAAACATTGTCACTTCGATCAACACGACCTTTATTCTATAACGCAGCCATACATATTCAAGCTATCAAATTACACAATGTAACGAGTCGAGTTACATACCTTCAAAGCACGCCCTTGAAACACGAGTCACCACCGACTTGTCCGCTCGACACTCCGGTATCCTTTCCTATAGAGTTCAACCATGGAATATTTAGAACTCTTTTCAATTCATATATCGCATAATTCGCCGAAACATCACAATTATGCGGTTTAACTTTAAATTTCAGTTTTAAGCCTTCATTGAGACAATTTAACAAACACTTTAAGGGCATAAATTTACACGATGTATTAACAAGTTCATAACTTGTCATATAGCCCTAAATTTTCATAAATCAACTACCTTACATGAATATTAGCCTCTAGAATTCTGAAATCACTTTACACACGTCAAATTTCACTAGAACAACCCCCAATTTCCTAGTGTTTATCAAGTTCTACTCAACCCACTAACCACCTACAATGGTGTTCATGAATTTGCTAGAATTAGGTATGATTTCAACATGTATTTGTCTAGGGTTTACTCCTAGACACTTCAATGTTCCTATTTCATCTACATAACACACATGCATTATCAGATTTTGAATTCCCTAAATTCATGAGAATTTCAAGTAGAGAATTACTATCAAATTTCGCATACCTTATGATCTCCTCTCGATGGGGATCACCAATCTTAGCTCGGATTTCGTTTTTGATCAGATTTGAACCTTCAATCTATGAGATTTGTGGAAGTTAGGGTTTTGAAGAACCATGGTCCCCCCCCCCTTATCTGGTTCGACCTCATCACACACCCACCAGTGTGTCTTGAGTTTTAATTTTTGTTTTATTAATATTAGTTTCAATTTAAACACTTTTGGCCCCTCAATTATTATTCAGTTCTTATTTTTAGTATTTTAACCCATTTATAAGTCACTACATGACTTTTACCTAACTAGGTTATTTTAATCCTAGTCAGTTCACTTTTTTATTTACCAATATTTTATTTAAATAAATGATTTACATTTTCGGGGTGTTACAAATGTGAACTGGAACTTTTTACTTTCGATTATGGAACAAATGGGTTTCCTGCCGAGATGGTGCAAGTGGATAGAAGGCTGTGTGGTTTCGGCTAGATCTTCGGTTTTAGTGAACGGATCGCCTACTTTCGAGTTCGCGTGTTCTAAAGGGATAAGACAAGGTGATCCGATGTCCCCCTTTCTTTTTATTATTGTAATGGAAGTTTTATCTTTCATGATAAATAAGGCGATAAATGAAGGGTTCGAGATTGGTATTCAAACTCCTTTGAACGGCCCTAAAGTGTCCCATTTATTTTATGCAGATGACGCCATTATTTTGGGGGAATGGTCGAAGTCTAGTTTTGATAATGTTGTTCGAATTCTTCGCATTTTTCACTTGTGCTCTGGGTTAAAGATTAATTTATCTAAATCTAATTTGTTCGGGGTCGGAGTTAATATTGGGGAATTGGAGTCTATGGCGAACATTATTGGTTGTCAAGCGGAAGTATTCCCTTTTAGATATCTTGGTTTGACCGTCGGGGCGAACATGAATAGGGCAGCCAATTGGAAACCTGTGTACGATATTGTCGAAGCAAGGCTTGCAAAATGGAAAGCGGTGATGTTATCTATGGGAGGGAGAATAACGTTGATCAAGTCGGTTCTTGAGAGTCTTCCGAATTACTTTTTCTCTCTTTATAAAGCCCTGGTGCAGGTTATTAGGGATCTCGAATCTAAGATTAGGGATTTTTTATGGGGAGGGAGTAACGCGACTAATAAAATTCATTGGGCAGCTTGGGAGCGGGTGGCTTGCCCGAGCAATAATGGTGGGTTGGGCCTTAGCAAACTCAAGCATATCAACATTTCGTTATTGGCTAAATGGGTTGGCGCTTTAAGTCGGAAAAAGATAAATTGTGGGTTAAAGTGATTGAATCGGTGCATAAATCGAAAGTTAGTTGGGACAGTTTTCCGGTCAGAAAATCAATGGGGGGGGGGGTTGGTGTAATATAGTTAGTTTGCTGAATAAAACTATGGTTGATAGTATGCCGATTAAGAATCTCATTATAGGGGAGGTTGGAAACGGGGAAAACCTGAAATTCTGGTTGGATCCGTGGTGTAATATCGGTCCTTTAAAGTCTCGGTTTCCAACACTTTTTAATTTAGAAGCAAAGAAAGATTGTAGTGTTGCTGAGAGGCTGACTAACAGTGGTGGGCTCTCTAGATTTAACTGGCAATGGAAGAGGTCGCTGGAAGTTGGTCAGGAGGTCGATGAACTTATTGGTTTGTGTTCTCTGCTGGCCGATAAGGAGTTATCGGAAGATTCAGACAAATGGATATGGACTGGTACTGCTGATAAGTCTTTCAGCGTGGGATTGGTTAAGGCCATTCTGAATAAAAATAACGCTGATCAGGGGAATTATTTTCCGAGTAAGTGTAGGTGGCTGCCTCGGAAGTGCAACGTATTTATATGGAGGCTTGGTATTGACAGGTTGGCTACCATGGATGCTCTAAAGAAAAGAAACATAAATTGTGGGGATCAAGTTTGTGTTTGCTGTGGCGAAGCTGACGAAACGGCGGAACACCTCTTCACTTCGTGTAGTCTTGCGTCGACTGTTTGGTCTATCATCAGCTCGTGGTGCAAGATTCCGGTTATATGGGCATTTTCAGTTAAAGATTTACTCGAATCGCATGAGATTATGGGTATTAAAGGGAAGAAAAAAGACATTATTCAAGGTATCCTGAGAATTGGATGTTGGGTCATTTAGAAGGCCAGAAATGATACTAGATTCAATAACATTCCTGTGAAATTGGAAGGGATTATTCGTGAGATTAAAATGGTAGGTTTTTTTTGTTGAACTCTAGATCGAAAGATAGTATGATTAGTTGGGAAGAATGGTGTAAGTTTGTTTTCATGTAAGTTTGTGGTTTTTGTTTGTTTGTTTGCCGCCCCTTCTTGGGGTTTTGGAGTCTGGTGGTAATGAAGTTCTCTTTTCAAAAAAAAAAAAACTCGTAAGTTATTTTACAAGTTCAAGTTGGGCTAATTAACTTTTATCTATATGTTAGCTAACTAACTTTTATGTATACATATAACTATTGTACATATCTGTGTAGCATGTATTATTTAGTTTTTAGTGTCCCTAACGCATTTAATCGTTAGTTGATTCTAGCTCTCTTGGACAAGTTACACCTAATTATTAAATGTATCTATAACTATTATCTAAAACAATAAGATGAGTGTGGAGCACTCAACATCTTTGTTATCAATATTATTTGATTTTCTTTCTTCTTCAACAATTCTTCTTGATTATTGCTTAAAATACCAACATCTTTAAAAGAATCATTTCATCCATGTACATCATTACAAAATAATAATAACTAGGGTTAAGACCCGCCCGCGTTGCGGCGCGGGTACATCGTAAACATTGAATGGATTAGTCCAAACGTTATATGATGCATTAACCATATGAAAACACACATTTTGGCGTATCTAGTTGAACTCTGTGTAACCTGTATAAGCATTGTGATGGATCAAACGTAAAGTAAATGGAATTCATATCAAAAAATCATAACGTATTATATGTGACCCAACTTACACAAAGAAAACGTAATGGGTATGAAGGAAAATATGCACATGTAATCGAAAGGGATTAATTAGAGCTTTCGAAAAAAATGGGAGAAAAAGAAACCATAATTTGACTCCACTCGGTTTGAAACAAACTTTACGAAACATACATAAAATAAACACGAAAACATATTATATTTGACCTGAATCATTTCCCAAAAAAGGTTTACGTCGAAACGTAGAACAACTTGAATTTATACGAAAACGTACATAGAAATATGCACGTAAAAATGGTTTCTTTAAACGAAAACGTATTATATTTGCCTGACTCGTCTATAAAAAAAAGTTTAGGTCGGGATGTAGAAGAAATCATTTTTACACATACCCGTACATAAAATATGCACGTAAAAAATAGTTTTTAAGTAAAGGAAGTATAGGGGTAAACTGAAACAAAAAATTAGTAAAAAAATTAATAGGTTAAAAACGTTCTTAAAACCGTGCCAAGTAGCACCAATGCTACAGCCGCATCGACTCTCAACATCGTAAAAATAAAACAGATAAAATGATAAAAATTACACTAAACGAAAAACAGACTAAAATCGTTGAACCACGCACACCCGTTACAGTGTCTTAATGCGAAGAAATTAACCAGAAACGTAAAACGTAGAAAATAATAACTTAGTCGATCTACGACCCGCCCGTTGCGGAGAACTTTTTTAAAAGGAAAAAATGGACGCGTTGCGACGGGTCTGTCAAATATGAAAAAATATAGCAAAAACGTTGAACCTCACATGCACGCTACGACATGTTAACTCGCAAAATTTAGAACGAAACGTAAAACGAAAAACTTGCGAAAGATAAAAAGTATGGGATATGAAATCTGTAAATAATAAAGTGTTGTGTTAAATTATAAAAGATGGAAAACTTTGGGGTAAAAGTAAAAAAAATGAAAAGGGGTTAAAATGTAAAATATGAAATGTTTGGGTTAAATGCGAAAAACCTAGTTTTTTTTTGAAACACTCCCCAAGCACAAGATACAAGTCATGATGCACATATAAGTTGCTTATTTATATATGGAATAATAATAATAATAATAATAATGCAGTCATAAGTTGGAGCTAGAGTTGTGATCAGTACTTGATGACCGGGATAGCCCAAGTTTCAATAACATGACTAAAACACATGACCGCTAAAGAGGTTGAACGGTTAAAAGGTTCAAAACCCGCGAAGTATTGTGAGCAAAAGAGAACAAACACAATAATCAGTCACATCAACTGAGATCTCACCAACTCAGCCGCAAAAGTAACGTGAAAGGAAACAGCCTTTTGTCCGCAGGTCCAAAACCTTCAACCCCTAAAAGGGTAATCCTCCTACTGCAGCAAGGTTCACTATGTCAAAGGTTTCCCTTTTTGGAGAAACCCTTCTCTATAAAAGACACCTCACTTCATTCATTTCAGACATTCCAGATCAGTTCAGATCTTCTTGGATCCCTGATCTTTCTTCTTGTCTTCCAAGAACTTGTTTCATGCAAGTTCCTCTTCTCCACTTAAAATCATACTACTTACTTGCCATTACATCCGAAGTTGAACTTCCTTCAGCCGAAGATCTTAAGTAAATAACAGACACAACTAGTGAACCTCCTTCTACGTCTAGCAAACATAGGGGGACCCCACGACCTGCGTTAGGCAAACTTCAACCCTTGAAGCCTTTTGCCTAACTAGTATGTCCACTACTCAAGGTCTCGTATTTGTTGTAACAACAAGTTGGCGCCCACCGTGGGGCTACGCCGCTTATTTTTCTCAAAAGACCAGTAGTGTAGCTCCACTTTCTCCAGAATCATCATGTCGGAAAGTGAATCTCCCGGTGAAGTTAATCAAGTGTCAAGAACTCCGACACCCAATACCAGCCAAATGTCACCGACTACGTCTACACCCCTCTCCGCCCCAAGAGGTACTCCAACAGGAACCATGTTCCCAGAGTTTGCATCTTTTCAAACACCAACCTCATCTCGACCAGGGGTTCTTTCTCCTCAAGTTGGTGTCTTAAACACTCCGGAACGTATCGATCTGACACCGGAGGGAGTAGCTCGGCATTTTCTGCAACTAAGATCACTTCTTAACCAACATGTGAGCTAAGAAATAGAAAAAGGAGTGAGAATAAGGCTATACTATGATGAGCCTGAACCCTCACTATCACGAGGCCCACCACCACCTCCTTTCACCAGCTCACGACCAAGTACTTCCCAATTTGAAGCTGGCCCAAGTGTGACAAGCCAACCGTTCAACCCTACTCCTCATGCTTATGGGAGACCAAGCCCAACGGCTTTCTCATTGTTTACTTCACAACCTGCTATAACCGGTGTAACACCTCGCTAAATCACGACCAATATAATAAAGACACGTGTCAAGAAGGTTAAATGTGTAATGAATTGATCTTGAGGGACTAAAGTTGTCAAACAATGTAAATGTGCAAGTAAAAGGATCAAATGTGTCATCATGCCAAACTAGTGCCTCTGAATGACCACATAAGATGTTCGTATTCTTTAATGAATAAATTGTCGGACATAAAAAGTCGTTGTGCTTAAATTGGAAAAGTTACAAAGTTTAAGGAGTTAAATGTGTCAACATGTTTAAAGTTACCTCTGAGTGACCTTTTAACATTTTACGAGACTTTGTAATACTTCCTTATACTTCCATAGATATTGGATAATAATTTTGTGGAGTTTCGATGAAAACAAGACGTTTCGGGTGATCTTACAACTAACCGGGAGCTTAACGGAGTTAATATGTGACACAAGGACCTTAATAGTTAACTATGGGGGTCATAAGTGCAATAAAAGAAAGTTTAATAAACTTAAAATTGGACCAGGGACTGAAATTGCAAAGTTTAGAAACTTTTTATCGGATTTCCCCCGCGGCCCGCATAAAAGTGCCAGTAACAGGAAAAAAGGACAACTGCATGTTGTAGCCTGTTACACCGCCATTGCATGGCTGATTTCGATACCAGGGACTGAGCAAATGGTTTTTCTTGCACTAGGGACACATGGGAACATCTGGTAGCAACATAGGGACATATGAATTGATCTTGGAGACTCAAAACTCCTATATAAGGCCCTTGTGGTTCTTGTGTTCATTTGCACACTTTCAATTTCACTCAAAACTCACTCCTTAAAGCCTCCTGGAGCTAAAGGAAGCTTTCTCAAGTTCAATATTCATGCTAAGGACCATAGTAAGTGTTCTTAGCTTCCTAAGTTTAAGTTTTATTAGCTTAATGACCGAAAGTCAAAGTTATCGTAATTAAACTTTGACTTGGTGATTAATCACTAACGGTCCAGCCATTATTCGAATTGAAAGTGCCTATGAGTTGGTAATTATGTAGGTAATAAACCCTTAAAAGGGCACCTACTGATTATCACTTTTACTTAGTCAATTGTCAGGTCAAACTTATTAATAAAAAGTCAAACGGGTCAGTTTTTATAACTTAATTCATAACTGATAATGTAGAAGTTATGGAACATGTTTTAACACTAAAATAACTTGGTAAATAATATAAGAACATGTTTAGGCATGTTCAACCCGACAACTCTAAGTTTAGGCTCGGTTCACAACCGAAAGTCGTAAAAGTAGACTTTTGCTTTGACTTTCAGTTCTGACACGATTTAGCTTAGTTTAGTTATGCCTTAGGGTTCCTTTGGGACCACATTTCATGTTAGTATAACCCTCTAACATTATACCATATGGTTCCTTTGAAATCTGATTCATATGCATGTTCCGTTAAATGCTTAAATATTGACCGTTATGCCCTTTTAACATTAAAACGAGATTTTTGAAAATGTGAGAGGACAAAAACCTTTATTACTGATTTATAAGCATGTCTTAAAAATTTGACATCAGTTCGTGGTCTAAAATAGAAGTTATGCGCAATATCGTAAAATGAAAGCTTTTTATTAATTAAATGGCAATTTTGGCATAAATCATATTTAAACCCAAATTTTGACACCAAACTTTCTACCCACTGATATAATATAATATTTAGGGATTTTTGGAAATTTTTGTCAAATTTTATACTGATTATATTATAGAGTTTTAGAGTAAATTCGATATTGACAAAATTGCCCTTTTCTTTAATAAAATGGGTTTTACATAACATTTTGATACCAAACCTTTTCCTACTGATTTCATATGTTAAATAAAATATTTTAAGCTTTAGAAATTGATCAAAATCTCTTATTTCCTTAAATAACCCGAAAGTCGTCAAAACTATATTTGACACCTAAGACTTGTTACCTACTGATATTATAAGTAAAATTTTACACTTTAACAGTAAGTAAAAGTTTTGAACTCAGATTTCCAAATTTGACCCTTATAGCATATGTGAAATGACCAAATGCCCCTACGGTGCATAGTTTGGCCATAAATGATAAAATTCACATATGCATGATATCTTACTGATGTAACTTGTTAAAATAAATATTTTTACTGATTATTTTAGACCAGAACCTCATATTACTATTTAACCTCTTTTATAAACTTTAAAATGACCAAAATACCCTTACGGGGCTTAAATTGGTTTTAAATTCATTATGGGCATAATGGAAGGTATCCTACTAATACCATAACATATTTTAAGCATATTAACTTATGGAACCTGTACATGATTCATTTGGTTACCCGTTATGCATATTCGCGATCAGTACGGTTTATGTAACTAGTTTGCATAAATTAACCGAAATGGGTCAAACCTTATCATTTTTACTTCAAAATCCAGAATGTATTTAGTTTACCAATTTTACACAAGTCCTCATACTTGTTGGGTCTAAAACACATTCTAATCCGGTCTTCGCTTAATCTTGCGCTTTGAACCGTAAACCTTTCATTAAAACTAACCGATCTAAGTTAAGACTTAAATAAGACCCGTTAGGAATCTAATAGGTTATTAAAACCTTCGTTCCAGATTTAGGAGCCCCGTAAAAGCTACCTGTGTTTGATGATTGTTATACGGCTGAGAATAATATTATATTTTTGCTCAGGTAAATACTTTTAACTTATTTTCCGTTATACGGGCTTGGGATACGGTATTTAATAATACCGCTTGGTCGGGTATTGAATCTTTAATCGATTAGTGGTTAAATCATTGAAATAACCCGTTTTAATCTGTTTTGTTTGGTACAATGCCTTTGGGGGGATAATGACCGTGTCGTGGATATCCTCAGCTCATTCATTGAATGGCCACGACTTAAGCACGGGGTGTAGGCATACATCTGACAGTTGCGTATGTAAAAGATATAACCACTCGTTGAGGATAACTCATCGTGGGATTATATTAGTGGTGTATCTATTAATCTTTAACCCGGTACTTCTAACCCGGGCTACTGAATGGACGACAAACATGTAAATATGTATATAAGATTATTTTGAAAATAATTGTCCAAAGTTATAAAAGACTTTATGCCTTGTGCATCCAAATTAATTTTATAAATGTTTTTCAAAAGAGTCAGTTAATTGTATTTACCAGTATAAACTGATGTATTTTAAAAAAGGTTAAGTGCAGGTACTACGCGTAATGGGCTGTATACTCCTAGTATCAAATAAAGAGTCTTGCAAGCTTTTGATGCTTTAATCAGTTGAATAATATTTCTTTTTATTTTAGATCCACCTGCGGATCCACTTACATTCCGTTGTGTAATAATTTATGTTACTTTCAACTCGGTTTGTATAAATTACTTTTAGACTTCCGCTGTGCATTAAACTGTGGTCAATTGACTAAGATGATATCAACTAAGTCACGATACTCCCCACCGGGCCCACCGGTAATACGTGGAAATATCGGGGTGTGACAGGTTGGTATCAGAGCCAACGTTAAGTGAACTAAACACTAGCCTTTTGCGTTTAATCTCAATGACACAGTTTGCACTTTCCTTGACCTCCGAGTCTAGGCAAATGACTTAGGACTAATCCTAATCTTAATTGTTTTCTTTTGTTGGTTTCTTTTGTTTGTTTTGGCAGAAACAAAGACAATGCCGCCACGTTTCAGAGGAAGAGGTGGAAGAGGCAAGGCGCCAATAATAGCTAGGAATGATCACGAGGCCGGGCCATCTCACCGGCGTACTCCTTCAGCGAACCTTAGCTCTAGTCCTCACGAGGATTGGATAACTTACCTAGAGCCTGCGAGACGCTCTGTCTCGCTCAGTTCCTCACCGTCATATGACGATTCATTCGGGCTCCATCAAAACAACGAGTCCAATCACTCTCACCACTCCTTCATCCCATTGCAGCGGTCGAGTTCACATCGTGCTTTCCAGGACCCGACCCCATACTTTCAGAGCCGGTTCAACCTGGTGAACGTGAATGAAGAACCAATGGGCCATAACCCATTGGGACCAGAAGACCACTTTCCTGAAGCCTAGGATATGGATATGGACGAGGATCCAGATCCAGATATGCCGCCATCTGGGACGCCGACGCATCCCATCGAGATTTCTGACGGATCATCTTTTCATCGTTTGCCATACAGGGGCCCATATAGTTTTGCTGAAAGATGGGCCACATACAACTGGGAGTACACTCCCCCTTTCAACCCACCTCCACAACAGCAGTAGAATCCCTCTGAGGATTCGCGTTTCCAGGTGGTTACGCCACCGCCACCGCCGCCGCTAGTGCAACAGCTACCGCCATAACCTCCGAGGAGAAGAAGATCAGGTGCACGAATGTCCGGGCGAAGGGGGATTTCCACTTCAGCACCCCCTAACACTCCAGTGGCAGCCATTACCCGCCACTGTATGAAGACCCGCAAATGGGTGGGCCTTCAAACCCAGTTTCAGAACTCGACTCTGCGCCAGTCGCATCACCGCCGCATATGGGTTATGATAACCCAATTCTTTCTTACGTCGGTGCAGCGGAGTATAACCCTTTTGAGCAGCCAGTTTATCCTGCCTACAACTACTACAATGCCCCTGCCGTTGACCCGTACCTCAAGGCGGCCAACTACAATGCTCTCCACCCTGAGGGAACTTTCGCAGCTTCATACCAGTCTAGGTACCAAGCATATGGGTATCAATACCCACCACCTCCTCAACCTCCGTAGCAGCAGCCGACGCAACCGCCACTGATCCAACCACCGCAGCAGCAGGAAATTCTTCAGAGGTTGAACCAGGTGGAACGAGAGGTACAGGAGGAGCGTAGAAGCCGCCGAGGGCTACTTAAGGGTTTGGCAGACCTAATAAGGGGGAAGAAGAAGAAGAGGGATTATTGAAAATTCCTTATTTATTTGTTTTGTAATTTTTAAATTTCAATCAAGTCCCTGCGTGGACATTTTTATTTATGTAATAGGTCCCTGCGAGGACCAGTATTTCTTATTTTAGTCCCTGTGAGGACAATGTTATTTCTTTAAAGTCCCGTTTAGGGCAATTATGTACTTCTTTTAAATTTGTTGGAATGTTTTATTTAAATTTCATTTGTCATCATATGTATGAATATAATGTATGAAATAAATCAAAATATCATTCCATTTTATAATTGATCTGCATTAATTATTAAAAGAAAATTCTTAAGGGTATAACCTAGCCACATGTCATTTTAGACATGGCCATGATGGTAAAACCTTTTTAAGATTCAAATCCTTGTTAACATCTGAAAACATGTTAGCACTCCAGATAACAGTGATATGATAAAATCACACTTGTCATCCTTATATTAGACTTTTCCAATTCTTTATTCTTATTTAATTAAAGCATCCATTAGTGATGAAGTGCCTACGGGCCATATTCATTGTCTTATAAGACAAAAGATAGTTGTAGTCTATGACTCCCTGTCAGAAAAGGTGATGAAATATGTTCAAACCTTAATGCCTCGATCTTGTAAGATCATGGCTTATAATTTTTAAAACTGTCCTTGTGACTAGGCCTTTTGTGCCACTCTAATATCTTCAATGATTTATAACTAGGGGTAAATTATAAATGAAAACTCTAAACAATATGACTAACAAATTAATCAATATGGTTTATATTCACCATGGTTAATGAATTGTCAAAATGACAATTCCATAATAAGACTTCTGAATAAATTATTGTCATCATTTTTATGTAGCAATCAAGCTACATGGCTGAATCAGAAGAGGTTAACAGTCACCCCAGGGAGAGAAATGATACCACCAGAGTAAACGTAGTTGGTGCAGATCTTCAAGCATTGATAGACGATGCTGTTACTAGAGCTCTTGACAGACAGTTCAAGGAATCAAGTGGTATTCGCACTAAGACTCAATCTGTGGCTCATAGTAAGCCCCCTTCTAAAACGCATGAGTCAAAGAAGGACAATGCTCGTCACTCATCGAATCAAAGAAGTGTTCCATCCAAACAAACTGTGTTTAATCAAGAGCCAAGTGCTAAGACCTGTTCTTATAAATATTTCGTCTCCTGCAAGCCCAGGGACTTCCCAAGGGAGAAAGGAGCCATTGATTGTATGACTTGGCTCGATGAGATGGATACAGTGGTTGATATTAGTGGTTGTGCAGAACAGGACATTGTGAAGTTTGTTTCACAATCTTTTAAAGGTGAAGCTTTAGCTTGGTGGAGGTCCCTAATCCAAGCTACAGGAAAGATTCCATTGTATAACATGTCTTGGAATCAGTTTGTTGCGTTGATCAAAGATAATTTTTGCCCCCAGCATGAGGTGGAAAGGATTGAAACCGACTTCTTGACCTTGGTCATGAAGAACTTGGATTGTCAGCATACCTTACAAGTTTCAACACCATGTCCCGATTGGTTCCTTACTTGGTCACACCGGAACCGAAACGCATAGCTCGTTTTATTGGAGGTCTAGCTCCAGAAATCAAGACAAATGTGAAAGCATCTAGACCTACCACATTCAGGTCAGTGGTAGATCTGTCTCTATCTCTCACACTGGATGCTATCAGAAACAAATCTGCCTAGGTTTCTAATGAAGCTAAACGAAAACGGGAGGATGAGAGTTCTCATCGCTCCGACAAGAAAAGGAAAGGGAACTCTGATCACAAGAAGAGTTCGGGGTTTAAGAAGGATAACCAGCATTCTGGTGAGAAACCCAAATGTAAGACCTGCCAGAAACCTCACTTTGGAAAGTGCAGGTTTAAATTGAAATCTCAGTCGCAGTCGCAGCCAAGGGTTTGTGGAATCTGCAAGTCCAAGGAGCAAAAGACCCTAGATTGCAAGAAAATGAAGGACGCAACTTGTTACAACTATAACGAGAAGGGGCATATCAAGACCAATTGCCCCAAATATGCAAAGAAACCTGAAAGGTTAGAAAGACCAATGCTCGGGTCTTTCAAATGAATGCTCAGGAGGCCATTCAAAACGACAACGTGATAACAGGTACCTTTCTTATCAATGATGTCTATGCTAGAGTGTTGTTTGAATCGGGTATAGACAAGTCTTTTGTAGACAATAAATTTTGTAAATTTCTAAATCTGCCTGTTAAGACTCTAAGCATAAAGTATGAAGTAGAATTGGCCGATGGTACTATAGAGACTGCCTCAACAGTTCTAGATGGGTGTTTTATATCCATTAGGAATCACTCTTTTCCGCTATCCTTTCTTCCATTTAAATTGCCAGGATTCGACATAGTGATAGGCATGGATTGGTTATCTCATAACCAATCCCAAATTGTATGTGATAAGAAGCAAGTGGTTATTAAGTCTCCTTATGGTGAGCCACTTACGATTCAAGGAGATACTCAGTATGGATTACCTAAGCAAGTGTTTATGCTTAAGGCATCGAAGTGTATGAAGAGAGGTTGTGTCATTTATATGGTACAGGTAACCATTGATGAACCGAAGCCCAAGATTGAAGACATCCCCATTATTTCAGAATATCCAGACGTTTTTCCTGAGGAACTACCTGGCTTACCTCCAGATAGGCAAGTGGAGTTCAGAATCGATATCATTCCTGGAGCAGCACCAATTGCAAGAGCACCTTATCGGTTGGCACTGACTGAGATGAAAGAGTTAAGGACTCAGTTGGATGATTTGTTAGAGAAGGGATTTATTCGACCTAGCTCGTCCCCTTGGGGAGCACCGATTCGGTTTGTGAAAAAGAAGGATGGCTCGATGCGTCTATGCATCGATTATCGCGAGCTGAACAAGGTTACAATCAAGAACATGTATCCGTTACCCAGGATCGATGATCTATTCGATCAGCTTCAAGGAGCAAGTTACTTTTCAAAGACCGATTTAAGATCGGGTTATCACCAGTTGAAGATCAGAGACGAAGACGTGCACAAGACTGCATTCAGAACACGCTATGGCCACTATGAGTTTTTAGTGATGCCTTTTGGGCTCAATAATGCACCTGCAGCATTCATGGATCTCATGAATCGCGTTTACAAGCCGTATTTAGACAAGTTTGTCATTGTCTTCATCGATGACATACTCATTTATTCGAAGAATCAAGCCGATCATGAAAGACATCTCCGGTGTATACTTAAACTTCTACGTCAAGAGAAACTCTACGCCAAGTTTTCTAAATGTGAGTTTTGGCTTCGAGAAGTCCAATTTCTTTGACATGTGGTGAGTGAGCGTGGTATCCAGGTGGATCCCGCTAAGGTTGAAGCGATTATGAATTGGCAAGCGCCCAAGACACCTACAGAGATTCGCAGCTTTTTGGGTCTAGCATGATACTATAGACGTTTCATTGAAAATTTTTCAAGAATTGCTGCACCTTTGACTTCGTTGACCCGCAAGAATGTCAAGTTTGACTGGGGTCTCAAGCAACAAGAATCCTTTGATATTCTTAAGAAGAAATTAAGCAACGCACCTGTGTTGACATTGCCTGAAGGGATTGAAGAATTTGTGGTTTATTGTGACGCATCGCACACCGGCATGGGTTGTGTGCTTATGCAGAAGGGCAAGGTTATTGTATATGCTTCACGTCAATTAAAAGTGCACGAAAAGAACTACACCACCCATGATTTAGAATTGGGTGCCGTTGTATTTGTACTAAAGCTTTGGAGGCATTATCTTTATGGGACAAAGTGCGTGATCTATTCTGATCACAAGAGCCTTCAACATCTGTTTAACTAGAAGGATCTTAACATGAGACAGCGTCGATGGATGGAGACACTGAATGATTATGACTGTGAAATCCGGTATCATCCTGGCAAGGCAAATGAAGTCGCTGATGCCTTGAGCAGAAAGGAAAGGGTTAAGCCTATTATCAACGCCAAGAGCATCGAATTGAAGAACAACTTGAATGAAAGGTTGCTAGCCGCTCAAAAGGAAGCTGTATTAGAAGCTAACTATCCGAATGAGAAGTTAGGAGTGACTGCCGATCAATTGTCATATGGCAAGGATGGAATCCTAAGATTGAATGGTCGAATATGGGTTCCAATTTATGGAGGACTTCGAGATGTGATTCTTCAAGAAGCTCAAAGATCCAAATATTTAGTCCATCCTGGCAGTGATAAGATGTACCAGGATTTAAAGACAAATTATTGGTGGATAGGTTTGAAGAAATCTATAGCCACTGATGTAGCTAAATGTCTGAAATGCGCGCAAGTTAAAGCCGAGCATCAGAAACCGTCAGGCTTGCTGCAACAACCTGAACTTCCCACTTGGAAATGGGAAATGGTAACCATGGACTTTATTACTAAGTTACCAAAGACGAAACGTGGGAATGATACTATTTGGGTTATAGTCGATAGATTGACCAAGTCAGCCCACTTCTTGCCTATTAAAGAAACTCACAGCTCCGATAAGCTAGCGCAACTGTACGTGGATAAGATAGTATCTCTTCACGGAGTACCAGTGTCTATTATCTCTGATAGGGATACAAGATACACATCACATTTTTGGAAAAGCTTTCAGCAATCTCTAGGCACTCGTCTAAACTTCAGCACTGCTTATCATCCTCAGACGGATGGTCAAAGTGAACGTACGATTCAAACGCTTGAGGATATGTTACGAGCTTGTGTTATTGACTTAAGTGGAAGTTGGGATGACCATCTTCCGTTGATTGAAATTTCGTACAATAATAGCTATCATTCAAGTATTCAAGCAGCGCCTTTCGAAGCTTTGTACGGAAGAAAGTGTAGAACGCCAGTTTGTTGGGCGGAAGTTGGAGATGTCCAACTATCAGGACCTGATATAGTCCTGGAGACGACGGACAAGATTGTTCAGATCCGTGATCGTCTTAAAGCTGCCAGGGATAGGCAGAAAAGCTACGCGGATAAAAGGCGTAAACCTCTGAGATTCGAGGTAGGTGATAAAGTGCTACTCAAGGTGTCACTCTGGAAAGGGGTGATGCGTTTTGGCAAAAAGGGCAAGCTTAGCCCAAGATACATAGGACCATTCGAGATCATCGAATGTGTCAGAATTGTAGCTTACAAGCTAAATCTGCCAGAAGAACGTAGTGGAATTCATAATGTATTCCACATCTGCAACTTAAAGAAATGTCTAGCCGATGAGTCGCTAGCAATGTCACATAAGGACGTGCAGATAGATGAGAGCTTGAAGTTCGTCGAGAAACCTTTGTTGATCGAGGATCGACAGGTTAAGAAGCTTCGAAGGAAGCACGTACCAATCGTGAAAGTAAAATGGTATGCCCGTAGAGGCCCAGAATACACGTGGGAGGTTGAATCCACAATGAAACAGAAATACCCTCATTTGTTTCAGTAAATCTCGAGGTCAAGATTTCTTTTAAGGGGGTGAGGATGTAACACCTCGCAAAATCACGACCAATATAATAAAGACACGTGTCAAGAAGGTTAAACGTGTAATGAATTGATCTTGAGGGACTAAAGTTGTCAAACAATGTAAATATGCAAGTAAAAGGATCAAATGTGTCATCATGCCAAACTAGTGCCTTTGAATGACCTCATAAGATGTTCGTATTCTTTAATGAATAAATTGTCGGACATAAAAAGCCATTGTGCTTAAATTGAAAAAGTTACAAAGTTTAAGGAGTTAAATGTGTCAACATGTTTAAAGTTACCGCTGAGTGACCTTTTAAAATTTTACGAGACTTTGTAACACTTCCTTATACTTCCATAGATATTGGATAATAATTTTGTGGAGTTTCGATGAAAACAAGACCTTTCGGGTGATCTTACAACTAACCGGGAGCTTAACGGAGTTAATATGTGACCCAAGGACTTTAATAGTTAACTATGGGGGTCATAAGTGCAATAAAAGAAAGTTAAATAAACTTAAAATTGGACCAGGGACTGAAATGGCAAAGTTTAGAAACTTTTTACCGGATTTCCCCATTGTCGCGGCCCGCGTAGAGTCCTTATGAGTCTTACGCGGCCCGCGTAAAAGTGCCAATAACAGAAAAAAAGGACAGCTGCATGTTGCAGCCTGTTACACCGCCATTGCATGGCTGATTTCGATACAAGGGACTGAGCAAATGGTTTTTCATGCACTAGGGACACATGGGAACATCTGGTAGCAACATAGGGACATATGGATTGATCTTGGAGACTCAAAACTCCTATATAAGGCCCTTGTGGTTCTTGTGTTCATTTGCACACTTTCAATTTCACTCAAAACTCACTCCTTGAAGCCTCCTGGAGCTAAAGGAAGCTTTCTCAAGTTCAATATTCGTGCTAAGGACCATAGTAAGTGTTCTTAGCTTCCTAAGTTTAAGTTTTATTAGCTTAATGACCGAAAGTCAAAGTTATCGTAATTAAGCTTTGACTTGGTGATTAATCCCTAACGGTCCAGCCATTATTCGAATTGAAAGTGGCTATGAGTTGGTAATTATGTAGGTAATAAACCCTTAAAATGGCACCTACTGATTATCACTTTTACTTGGTCAATTGTCGGGTCAAACTTATTAATAAAAAGTCAAACGGGTCAGTTTTTATAAATTAATTCATAACTGATAATGTAGAAGTTATGGAACATGTTTTAACACTAAAATAACTTGGTAAATAATATAAGAACATGTTTAGGCATGTTCAACCCGACAACTCTGAGTTTAGGCTCGGTTCGCAACCGAAAGTCAAAGCAAAAGTAGTCGCAAAAGTAGACTTTTGCTTTGACTTTCAGTTCTGACCCGATTTAGCTTAGTTTAGTTATGCCTTAGGGTTCCTTTGGGACCACATTTCATGTTAGTATAACTCTCTGAGATTATACCATATGGTTCCTTTGAAATCTGATTCATATGCATGTTCCGTTAAATGCTTAAATATTGACCGTTATGCCCTTTTAACATTAAAACGAGATTTTTGAAAATGTGAGAGGACAAAAACCTTTATTACTGATTTATAAGCATGTCTTAAAAATTTGACATCAGTTCGTGGTCTAAAATAGAAGTTGTGCGCAATATCGTAAAATGAAAGGTTTTTATTAATTAAATGGCAATTTTGGCATAAATCATATTTAAACCCAAATTTTGACACCAAACTTTCTACCCACTGATATAATATAATATTTAGGGATTTTTGGAATTTTTTTTCAGATTTTATACTAATTATATTATAGAGTTTTAAAGTAAATTCGGTATTGATGAAATTACCCTTTTCTTTAATAAAATGGGTTTTACATAACATTTTGATACCAAACCTTTTCATATGTTAAATAAAATATTTTAAGCTTTAGAAACTGATCAAAATCTCAGATTTTCTTAAATAACCCGAAAGTCGTCAAAACTATATTTGACACCTAAGACTTGTTACCTACTGATATTATAAGTAAAATTTTACACTTTAACAGTAAGTAAAAGTTTTGAACTCAGATTTCCAAATTTGACCATTATAGCATATGTGAAATGACCAAAATGCCCATACGGTGCATAGTTTGACCATAAATGATAAAATTCACATATGTATGATATCTTACTGATGTAACTTGTTAAAATAAATATTTTTACTGATTATTTTAGACCAGAACCTCATATTACAATTTAACCTCTTTTATAAACTTTAAAATGACCAAAATACCCTTACGGGGCTTAAATTGGTTTTAAATTCATTATGGGCATAATGGTAGGTATCCTATTGATACCATAACATATTTTAAGCATATTAACTTATGGAACCTATACATGATTCATTTGGTTACCCGTTATGCATATTCGCGATCAGTACGGTTTATGTAACTAGTTTGCATAAATTAACCGAAATGGGTCAAACCTTATCATTTTTACTTCAAAATCCAGAATGTATTTAGTTTACCCATTTTACACAAGTCCTCATACTTGTTGGGTCTAAAACACATTCTAATCCGGTCTTCGCTTAATCTTGCGTTTTGAACCGTAAACCTTTCCTTAAAACTAACCGGTCTAAGTTAAGACTTAAATAAGACCCGTTAGGAATCTAATAGGTTATTAAAACCTTCGTTCCAGATTTAGGAGCCCAGTAAAAGCTACCTGTGTTTGCTGATTGATATACGGCTGAGAATAATATTATATTTTTGCTCAGGTAAATACTTTTAACTTATTTTCCGTTATACGGGCTTGGGATACGGTATTTAATAATACCGCTTGGTCGGGTATTGAATCTTTAATCGATTAGTGGTTAAATCATTGAAATAACTCGTTTTAATCTGTTTTGTTTAGTTCAATGCCTTTAGGGGGGTTAATGACCGTGTCCTGGATATCCTCGGCTCATTCATTTAATGGCCACGACTTAAGCACGGGGTGTAGGCATACACCTGACAGTTGCGTATGTAAAAGATATAACCACTCGTTGAGGATAACTCGCCGTGGGATTATATTAGTGGTGTGTCTATTAATCTTTAACCCGGTACTTCTAACCCGGGCTACATAATGGACGACAAACATGTAAATCTGTATACAAGATTATTTTGAAAATAATTGTCCCAAGTTGTAAAAGACTTTATGCCTTGTGCATCCAAATTAATTTTATAAAAGTTTTTCAAAAGAGTCAGTTAATTGTATTTACCAGTGTAAATTGACGTATTTTCAAAAAGGTTAAGTGCAGGTACTACGCGTAATGGGCTGGCTACTCCTAGTATCAAATAAAGAGTCTTGCAAGCTTTTGATGCTTTAATCTGTTGAACAATATTTTATTTTATTTTAGATCCGCCTGTGGATCCACTTACATTTTGTTGTGTAATATTTTATGTTACTTTCAACTCGGTTTGTATAAATTACTTTTAGACTTCCGTTGTCACACCCCTTTCTGCGGCGGAAGCACGAGGTGTGATCATGAAAGGTTCTCATTGCATACGAAACGTAAACATGCTACATGCTCGTAAAAATAACATCAAATACCATAATTTGAAATCATAAGTTTAGCGTTTACATCGCTAAGTAGCATAAAACATTGTCTTAAAAAGTTTACAACTTTATTTAAGGATAAACAAAGCGACATCCATGAGCATGAGTAAGACCACGCGCACATCCATCTTAGTTACCTGAAATACATGTGAGTTTTGGAAAAACGTCAACATAATGTTGGTACTCGCCCTCACCAAGTGCGCTTCTTGTATTTCTTATATCTCGTCACACTAGGTACTCGTTCTCACCCAGTGTGCTTCTTGTTATCATACCATTAGTAAACATAGTAATATTTGTACATGTATTTCACCCCCGAAGTTATAAAACTGAAAACAGTTAAAAGAAAAGGGGGAGCATGAACTCACAACTTTGCGTTCATTGCGTCGTAAACTTCACCGGATTTGCTTAATTAACGTCGTGACCTATACGCGTTTTCTTATCGTTAGTCGCTAGACTTGTGTCGCACAAGTACAGTCACTCTCTTTCGTATATTTTTTGTTGTGTTAAAAATATTTTATATTTTTAACTAAGTGTCTTACTTGTATTATTTTCTCAAAAATTAATATAAGTATCTCGTGTTTTGCACTTTGCACCCGAATTATGTATCTAGTATGTTGTATGTGTATTTTGTGTTTATACTTCTCATGAGTATTTTTAAGTCTTAATACACTAGCACGTATAACACATACTATATACACTTAGCACAAAAGTTGGTGATCAAATAATATATATTTTTCTCTCAAAAATATACATACTTATATCCATTTTTATTCTTGAAGAAATCCTCATTTCTTATCACCAAAAATTAGGGAAACCTTGGTAATACTTTTAAATACATTTTTAGGGAATAAGTTTCTCAAAAACTTATATTTTCTAAGTGTCAAAATTTATAGAAATTTTGACAGAGTTTCCCCTAAAAATGGAGGTTTCCCATGTTTTCAAAACATGTGTTTATTTTCTTTTAAATCAACAACAATCTCAACAACACAATCTTTATGTATCAAACTTGTCAAAACAAGCATATACCACAACTTATGAACTTGAAAGTTTGTAAAAATATGTAGTAAGTTACTAATATATTTAGTGGGTCTTGTTATCTTTAAAAATAAGTTTAGTTTCTGAAAACCTTTATTTTTAAAGATCTTGAAGTTTCACAACTTCTAGTCATGATTTACCAAACATATTTCTTGTTAAATTTTTCTTGTGACACAAGTGTTTACACACTCGTTTATTCACTAAAATGCTTTTAGTTTATATAAGATCCGGGTTTTAACAAAACTAGCATTTTCCGCTTGGTTCTTCCGAAAAACCACTTGTAGATCTTTAGATCTACATGTTTAGAGTATTATTTTACAAGAAAAATTACTTTTATTTATGAGTGGAAGGGTTCATCATCTTGCTACTTTTACACTTAACATATTGCTAGTTCATGTTCCATGAACATGATCTAGCATGGTTAGATGACGATCCGTTCCACTACTAGCCACTAACAACATAAAATAACCCTTTCTAAACAAGATTCACAAGATTTACAACATTTTTTTCACTATAACCAACTAGTTTATCATACTTTCAAGTCTTTTAGTTTTGTCTTTGTGTGTTCTCGATTTTAACCGTTAAATCTCTTATTAACTACCTTAAACATGAACAAGAGAGTGTTTAGAAGCACTTACAACTAGCTCGTGGCTAGGGAAGAATCAAAGCGAAAACTAGGTGGATAAAAGCAACGTAGTGAAGTTCTTGAGATTCCGAAAGCACCGGGTCTCCTCGTATGATCTCTTGCACCTTGGGATGTAAGTGGAATAGCAAGATCAAACTTGAATGATGGGTGGAGGATGGATGATGGTTTCGGCCGATCCAAAGGAGAGAAGAGAGAGAGAGAGAGCAATTTTGTGTTGGTGTTTTGAAGTGAATGATGGTTAACCTCTAAGTATACTTATAGCCCATGTTATATGTTTAACCAATAGGTAAGGTGTCATCAAGATATTAGACAAGCCTTATTATAATAATCAAAAATTGGTGGAGGGTGTCCCACATGGGGAAACCGATCGGTTAGGGATTTAAATAGGTTATTAGTGTGTAAAGTAATATAACGGGTGTTAGGGTATTCGGGGACCCTAACTAGCTCAGAAAAATAAAAACAATGCTTCTAGCATTATTTTGGTGTTCCGGGTATTGTCCGGTTGTTCGGTTAGATACCGATTCGTTAAAGTGCTAAATTACACTTTTTAGTATCTTTTAAGTACCTTTTTGTATCCCTTTCAATTCCCAACACTTGGGGAAATATTCTGGATATCACAACATAATTTCTGCATAATACTCATACGTTTAAATGCTTATTAGAGCTGAATTTACTAAAATTCTGCACTTAAAGTGCGTTTCGGGTGCTTTTTAGTGCTTATTTTTGCTTCTGGAGAGTATATATGTAAACCCTTGTATGTATTCTTGGGTTTTAATGTATTCTTGTTGTTGGACCTACACCTAGGCTCCAATTTTATTGTCTGACTGCTTTCTGTAGTTCTGTTGACACAGTGTGTCTTACCGGTTAGTTTACTAGTATTTCTGACGCAACACTCTCGTTTATGCATAAAGCAATATTTTGTAGTATACAACGTGCATGAATTCACTTGTTTAGCATGTAATCAGTCAGTGTTGACATTTAAGCACATAATTGCAGTCATTAAATAATAATTAAAGTGTACGGAAATTACCGGTTTGGTGCCAGTTGTCACAGTCTCCCCCCGTTAAAAGAGTTTCGTCCCGAAATTCAGGCTGAACTAACTCTCGCTGGAGTCTTCTCGAATAGGTGGGGATACTTTTCTTTGAACTGGTCTTCACGTTCCCATGTGTACTCGGGTCCGTGCTTAGAGCTCCAACGTACTTTGACAAGTTTAACAGTGCTCCTCCTGGTCTTGTTGACTTTCCAGTCGGTAACCTCAACAGGTTGTTCTGTAAATCGGAGGGCGTCATCAATATGCACTTCATCCACCGGGATGATCACGTTTTCTTGTGTTGGACTCTTCTTGAGATTGGATACATGGAACGTATCATGTACCCCATTAAATTCTTCCGGTAATTCCAACTTGTATGCCACGGTACCAATTCTTTCCAATATTCTGAATAGTCCGATGTATCGTGGATTCAGCTTTCCACGCTTTCCAAATCTGACTACGCCCTTCCAAGGTGAGACTTTTAACAACACTTTGTCTCCCACCTCGAATTCTACTGGTTTTCTTTTCAGATCAGCGTAGCTCTTTTGTCGATCTCGAGCCGCCTTAATGCGCTCTCGGATCTGCGCAATCTTGCCGGTTGTCTCTTGTACAAGTTCAGGACCAACCATACGTTTATCTCCGGCATCTGCCCAACATAAGGGCGATCGGCACTTGCGGCCATACAGAGCTTCGAACGGTGCGGCTTTTATGCTCGTATGATAGCTGTTATTGTAGGAAAACTCAACCAAAGGTAGGTGAGTATCCCAGCTGCCGCCCAGATCCATGACACATGCGCGAAGCATATCTTCTAACGTTTGTATAGTTCGTTCGCTCTGGCCGTCTGTTTGTGGGTGGAAGGCCGTGCTTAGATCTAATTAAGATCCAAAGGCTTCCTGAAATGATTGCCAGATTCTTGAGACAAAGTGTCCATCTCTGTCTGAAATAATTGAGATTGGCACTCCATGTCGAGTCACAATTTCCCTTAAGTATATCTCAGCAAGCTTTCCAGCGCTGTCTTTTTCTCGGATCGGAAGGAAGTGCGCAGACTTCGTTAACCTATCGACTATCACCTATATCATATCGTGCCCTCTCGGGGTCCTGGGTAATTTCGTTATGAAGTCCATCGAGATTTGCTCCCACTTCCACATGGGTATCTCTGGTTGTTGTAGGAGGCCAGACGGTTTCTGATATTCGGCCTTAACCTTAGCACTGGTTAAGCACTTTCCAACGTAAACAGCAACGTCGCTTTTGAGCCTCGGCCACCAATAGTATTCTTTCAAGTCTTGATACATCTTGTCCGATCCTGGATGGATTGAGTATCTCGATTTATGTGCTTCATCAAGGATGACTTCTCGAATGCCACCATAGAGTGGAACCCAAATACGCTTCTTAAAGTACAAGGCTCCCTCTTCATTTGGCACCATGTATTTCAACATACCCCGGAGGTATTCAGTCTTACGGTTCTCTCCTTTAAGAGCTTCTTGTTGTGCATCACGAATGCGTGCAGTGAGGTTCGTTCGAATAGTCATTTCCAATGCTCGAACCCTTAGGGCCTTAACCCTTTCTTTTCGGCTCAGCGCGTCCGCTACAACGTTTGCCTTTCCAGGATGGTACTTGATCTCACAGTCGTAATCATTCAGCAGCTCGACCCATCGTCGTTGTCGCATATTCAATTCCTTCTGATCAAATATGTGTTGTAAACTTTTGTGATCTGTGAAGATTGTACATCGAGTACCATATAAATAGTGTCGCCAGATCTTCAAGGCGAATACCACTGCGCCCAGCTCTAGGTCGTGAGTGGTATAGTTTCTTTCATGAACTTTCAATTGTCTTGAAGCGTAAGCGATGACTTTTTGGCGCTGCATAAGCACGCAACCCAAGCCTTGTCGTGAAGCGTCACAGTATACCACGAAGTCATCAGTACCTTCGGGTAATGATAGTATCGGTGCATCGCATAGCTTGTTCTTGAGTAGTTGGAAGGCTTCTTCTTGTTTGTAACCCCAGTCGTATTTCTTGTCTTTTTTACTAAGGGTCGTTAGCGGTTGAGCTATTTTTTAGAATTTCTCAATAAACCGTCGATAATAGCCCGCTAAGCCCAAAAATTGACGAACTTCAGTTGGGGTTTTGGGGGCTTCCCAATTCTTTATTGCCTCAATCTTGGATGGGTCTACATGAATGCCCTTCTCATTCACAACGTGACCAAGAAATTGTACTTCGCGAATCAAGAATTCGCACTTTGAGAACTTCGCATAAAGCTTCTCTTTCTTCAGTAGTTCCAAGATGGTTCTGAGATGTTGCTCGTGCTCTTCTTTCGTTCGCGAGTAAATCAGGATATCATCGATAAATACAATCACGAATTTATCGAGATATGGTTTGCATACGCGGTTCATCAGATCCATAAAGACCGCTGGTGCATTCGTCAGCCCAAATGGCATCACAAGAAATTCGTAGTGCCCATAACGCGTTCGGAAGGCGGTCTTGGGCACGCTTTCTTCCTGGATTCTTAGCTGATGGTATCCAGATCGAAGGTCGATCTTGGAATAGTAGCTTAATCCTTGCAATTGATCAAATAAGTCATCAATCCTTGGTAGTGGGTACCGATTCTTGATCGTGAGTTTGTTCAGTTCTCTGTAATCGATACACATCCGCAGAGTTCCATCCTTCTTCTTTACGAACAATACTGGAGCTCCCCAGGGCGAGAAGCTTGGCCTTATGAATCCTTTATCCAACAACCCCTGGAGTTGTGTAGATAATTCTTGCATTTCGGATGGCGCAAGTCGATAGGGCGCCTTGGCTACAGGAGCGGCTCCTGGAACCAAGTCTATACGGAATTCGACTTGTCGTTGCGGAGGTAGTCCTGGCAGATCTTCGGGAAAAACATCAGGAAATTCCTTCACCACAGGAATGTCTTCGAGTTTCGGCTCCTCAACCTTCTTATATACCACGTGTGCTAGGAAGGCAACACAGCCTTTCCTTAAGCACTTATGTGCCTTCATACAACTGATGATTCGAAGAGGGGCGTCTCATTTTTCTCCATGCACGATGAGAGTTTCATCATTCGCCAAAGGGATGCGAATGATTTTCTCATGACATACAACTTCAGCTTTGTTCTTGGACAGCCAGTCCATTCCGACCACTACATCGAAGCTACCTAATTGAATAGGTAAGAGGTCGATGCTAAATCTTCGTTCACCAAGTTCTAGTGTGCAGCCTCTAACAACTTCGCCCGATTCAACAAGTTTACCATTGGCTAGTTCTATGGAATAAGCAATTTCTAATCTACTAGATTCTATTCCAAGCATGCGTTTAAATTCCACAGACATGAAGCTATAATCGGCGCCAATGTCAAATAATATGGATGCAAAGTGATTGTTAATGAGGAACGTACCGTTGACCATATTAGAGTCCTCACGTGCGTCCCTTGCTCCAATTACGAATGCTCGAGCCTGAGCATTGTTTCCCTCTGGGCAGTCCTTCATGAAATGATCATTGCTTCCACATCTGAAGCATCCTTGGTTCCGCCCTTTCCCGTTACCATTCTTGTTACCTGCACCATTCCCATTCCGGTTCTTTCCTTTTCCCCAACAGTCTTCTGTTTGATGACCCAATCTACCACATTTGTCACACCTTGGAATGCGAGAAGCTCCTTCATGATGATACTTACATTTTTGGCACTTAGGCATGGAGCCTTGGTATGCTTTGGTTGCAAGGGTCTTCGCCTCCTGAGACGGGTTAGCGTCACGCTTCTTGTTGGAACTCTTGTTGTTACGAATTGCTTGATTCAGGTTTGCATGCTTCCTTTTCTTGTCCCCAGATGACTCAGCAGGTGTTTCTGACTTCTCTGTTGGGTTCAGGGATAGTTTCTTCATACGAACACAATCTTCGGTAAGGCTGACAGCCAGAGTTACAGCCTCGGTGATTGTTTGAGGTTTGGCTGAAGTTACCATGCCGCGAAACTCTGGGGCCAGTCCCCAAATGTAGCGTTCAACGCGCTTAAACTCAGGAGTCACCAAATAGGGGATTACCCTAGACAAATCATGGAACCTTCGTGTATACCCAGTGATGTCTGCACCTACCATGGTTAAGTGCCAGAACTCAGTTTCCAACCTTTGGAGTTCAGCACGAGAGCAATACTTCTCTCTCATTCTTTCCTTCAGTCCATCCCAAGTTAGGCCATAAGCGGCATCATCGCCCAAGGTTTGGACTTGTAAGTTCCACCAAGTCAAAGCCTCATCGACAAACAACCCAGTAGCGAAAGTGACTTGTTGATCCGCGGTACACTTGCTCATGCAGATAGTAGCTTCAGTCTTCTCCGTCCAGCGTACAAATGCTACTGCACCTCCTGTGCCGTCATAGTTCATCGGCTTGCAGTCGAGGAACTGCTTGAAAGTGCAGCCTTGAGCTGCATTGCCTCCAGACGAATCTCCATTCCCATTACGCCTAGCGTTGCTTGGTCCTCCACTGTCTTGAGTACGGTTTGCCTCGTACTGGGCGATAGCTGTCACGGCCCCTGACCCGGTTTGACCCGTTTCAGGAGCCGCGGGACAGAAAATCCCGTGGTATTTATTTAACAGCGGAAGTTTCTTCAGGATCTTTTTAAAACTGCAATTTCCCGATTATTTTATTTCCCAACTCGGGATAAAACCCCGGTAATTTACAATCATATGATTTCACGGAGAAATCTTTATTTTACAAAACATGTTTCTTTATTTTATATTGAGCCACTTCCTTAAGCTTGTAGTGCTTCGCGGCACTTTTCCTGAATCACAACAGATCACCTGAAACATGTTTGAAAAAGGTTTTGTCAGCGGGAAATACTGGTGAATCGTTCTTTTTACTAAAACGACCCGTTTGTTATAATTTACAGTATTAAGGGGAATTACATTGTTTCCATATATCAACCAACTACCCACAGTATTTGTCACTCGACCGGATCTGTGACTATGGTCATATCACCATTGGCCACCCGTTTGTCCAATGGTGAAGATTATCAAGTAATGTATACAAAACCCCACATACCGGCTGTAATTTGGTGATTACAAAGACTTAATCCCTGTAATTATAACTTTGAAAATATTTAAGAATTTATAAAGCATTTTGATAAAAAGAGAATGACTCACATTGCAGATTTAGCAGAGCTTAGCCTACTGATTAGCCTTTTAACCTAAATTTAATAACATGCACACGAACTCGGTTAGTAACTAATACAGCATTTACGATAACTCACGAGATTAAAACCTTCACAACGAATGACAAAGTGCGATACTTAAACATCCATTGATTTAACAACGAATGACAAAGCATAAACCCTAATGTGGGCAGCACTTAAACATCCATTGGATAGTTTAATCGATCGGACATTGAATCGTAGCAGCGATCGAGTTAATACCCGGTATCGGAGCAGCGCCTCACTAATTATATATGAAATTTCTACTTCAGAGTGATATACTTACGTTTTTTTGAAAGTTTTGATCGACACCAGTGGAATGTGCAAGTGACGGGCTATTTATAGGTAAAATTAAGGCCTCATGCGGCCCGCGTAAGCCTTTGGCTTGCCTTTACGCGGCCCGCGCAGCCGCCCAGTCTACGACTAGCCTTGACCAGTCACAAGTAGTTTAGCCAGGTGGTTGCTACGTGGATCCGGAACACTTATCCAGTCAACACAGGTTTGACGCGGCCCGCGTAAGGTACGTTTAACCTTTACGCGGCCCGCCTGAAGACTACACTTCTTGTTTTCTTGGTTTTTCATGCACAGTATGGTTTCAGGGGTCCGGGTTTTAAGTTATGGGTTGGTTTATGACATATTTGAGAGTCCTTACATTCTCCCCACCTTATTTAGAATCTCGTCCTCGAGATTCATTGAAATAAGTGAGGACACTTTCGCTTCATCTCTGATTCCAGCTCCCAAGTGTATTCAGATCCTCTTTTTGAATCCCACTTGACCTTGACAAGTACTAGCCGTTTGTGTTTAAGAAACTTTACTTTTCTGTCTTCTATTTGAAGAGGTTTCTCAACAAATTTTAACTTTTCGTTTACCATTATATCTTGGACAGGTACTACCAAAGATTCATCTGATAGGCATTTCTTGAGGTTGGATACATGAAATACATCATGTACTCCAGCTAACTCTTCTGGTAGTTGTAAACGATAAGCAACTGGTCCTATACGTTGGATCACTGAAAATGGTCCTACATACCTTGGACTCAATTTTTCTTTCTTACCGAATCGAACTACCCCTTTCCAAGGAGAAACTTTCAAAAGTACTTTATCTCCAACTTGAAATTCCAATGGTTTTCGTCTATTGTCTGCATAACTCTTCTGGCGATCTCGAGCAGTCTTTAGTCTTTCCTTGATTTGAGTAATCTTGTCGGTGGTTTCTTGCACTATTTCGGGACCTGACAATTGACTTTCTCCTATTTCTGCCCAACAAATTGGAGTTCTATACTTTCTTCCATACAGTGCTTCAAATGGGGCAGCTTCAATGCTTGCATGATAACTATTGTTATAGGAGAATTCAATTAACGGTAAGTGATCATCCCAGTTTCCACCAAAATCTATTACACATGCTCTGAGCATGTCTTCCAGAGTTTGGATTGTCCTTTCACTTTGTCCGTCTGTCTAAGGATGATATGCAGTGCTTAGGTTTAATCGTGTTCCCATTGCTTCTTGGAAACTAGTCCAGAAATGAGAAGTAAACCGACTATCCCTATCCGAAACAATGGAGAGTGGAACTCCATGTAAGGATACTACTTCATCTACATACAACTTTGCCAACTTTTCCATGTTAAAGGTTTCTTTCAAAGGTAGAAAGTGAGCTGATTTGGTTAATCGATCCACAATTACCCAAATCGCATCATTACCTTTTCTGGTTTTAGGTAACTTAGTAACAAAATCCATTGTTATGAGTTCCCATTTCCATATAGGCATCTCTAGTTGTTGTAGTAAACCTGAAGGTTTCTGGTGTTCTGCCTTAACTTGTGAACAAGTAAGACACTTAGAAACATATCGAGCTATGTCCTTTTTCATTCCTATCCACCAAAAGTTATTTCTTAAATCTTGGTACATCTTATTATTTCCAGGGTGCATGGTATACCTAGATTTATGAGCTTCTTCTAATATCTTATTTCTTAATTCTCCCTGCTTAGGTACCCAAATTCTTCTTTGGTGGAATCTCCAAATTCCTTCAGCTCCTTGTTCTAACTCTTTTATTCTTCCTTTCATTCCTTCAGCATCATCCTTGATTGTTGTAGCTTAAACATTCTTCAATTGTTCCATTAAATCTAATTGTAGATTTAATCTGAGAGCACGAACTCGCTTTTGCTTTTCATGATATTTACGACTTAAGGCATCTGCAACTATATTTGCCTTTCCTTCGTGATACTGAATATCACAGTCGTAGTCATTTAGGATTTCCATCCATCTCCGTTGCCTCATGTTTAACTCTTTTTGCCCAAATATGTACCTTAAACTTTTGTGATCCGTATAGACAGTAAATTTACTTCCGTATAAATAATGTCTCCAGATCTTAAGCGCAAAAATTATGGCTCCTAATTCTAAATCATGAGTCGTATAGTTCTCTTCGTGCTTTTTCAATTGCCTTGATGCATACGCAATTACCTTCTTGCGTTGCATAAGCACACATCCTAATTCTAGTTTTGAAGCATCACAATAAACTTCAAAATCTTCAGTCCCTTCTGGTAATGCTAGGATTGGTGCATTTGTTAATTTCTGCTTCAAGATCCTAAAGGCTTCTTCTTGCTTAGGTCCCCATTCAAACTTAACTGCTTTACAGGTTAGCTTAGTTAATGGTACAGCTATCTTGGAAAAATCCTTAATAAATCGTCTATAATATCCGGCTAAACCTATAAAACTTCTAATTTCCATTGCGGACTGCGAAACCTTCCATTTGGTAATTGCCTCGATCTTAGCAGGATCTACATGAATACCTTCGTGATTCACCATGTGTCCTAAGAATTGTACTTCTTGTAGTCAAAATTCACACTTTGAGAATTTGGCGTAAAGCTTTTCTTTTCTTAACAAAGTTAAGAGTGCATGCAAGTGCTGACAATGCTCTTCCTGACTTTTGGAATAAATAAGTATATCGTCTATGAAGACAATTACAAATTTATCCAAATACGGTTTACAGATCCTATTCATCATGTCCATGAATGCGGCAGGTGCATTCGTTAATCCGAAGGGCATGACTGTAAACTCGTAATGACCATACCTAGTTCTGAAAGCAGTTTTAGGTATGTCTTCTTCTTGTACTTTCAATTGATGATATCCAGAGCGTAAGTCTATCTTATTTATATCTAGCTCCTTGAAGTTGATCGAATAGATCATCAATCCTAGGTAATGGGTATCGATTCTTAATTGTAACCTTATTCAATTCTCTATAATCAATACACATTCTCATCGAACCATCCTTTTTCTTTACAAACAACACTGGTGCTCCCCACGGGGATGAACTAGGTTGTATGAAACCTTTACTTAGTAATTCATCTAATTGCTTTTTCAGTTCTAACATTTCTGTGGGTGCTAACCGATAAGGTGCCTTGGCTATCGGTATAGTTCCTGGAATTAGATGAATTCTAAATTCTACTTCCCTATCTGGTGGTAACCCTGGTAATTCTTCTGGAAATACTTCTGGGTATTCTGAGACTACTGGTATTTCCTTAAATTTTTTACCCTTAGTACTAATGATTACTGAAATCATATATACTATTCCTTGCTTTCGTTCATAACTAGCAACTTTCATTTTTGATATGAACTTCATGGGCTTACGTGGTTTATCTCCTGTAATCATAATTACTTCTCCGGTAGGTGCCTGAATTTCTATGGAATTCTGATCACAAAGAATTTGAGCATGGTTGTCTACTAACCAATCCATTCCTAACACAACATCAAATTCGGCTAATTTCATAGGTAACAAGTTAGCAAAGAATTTATGACCTGAGAGTTCTATATTTTCCTTTTGCAAAACTTTATCTATGCTAACAGAATTTCCGTCTGCCGTTTCGACTGTAAAAATCTGCCTAAGGTTGGTTAAGGGTAAGTTAAGAGCTTGGCAGAATGAAGTATTGATAAAACTTTGGTTTGCACCAGAGTCAAATAATACTTTTGCATATACGTTGTGAACTAAGAACGTACCAGCTATCACATCTGGAATAAGTTCGGCTTCCTGAGTAGTTAACTGAAAAGCTCGAACATTCTTCTTGGTAGCTCCGTCGGCTGGCTTGGCTTTATTGTCTGCTGATTTAACCACTTTAAGACATTCTGTTTTGAAATGCCCAGCTTCTCCACAGTTATAGCAGATCCTTGTTTTCCTTCTGCAGTCTTCTTCACGATGTCCTATGGCTTTGCAAAAGTTGCAGGTCACATTACATCTTCCATAATGTTTCTTTCTGCAATTCTTGCAGAACGGCGAATTTGAGGATTGCCCTGTTCCTCTTCTCTTGAAGCTGTTATTATTACCCGTACGAAATCCTTGGGTAATTTTCTGAGCCAGTTCCTTCTTCCTGTTTTCATCTCGTGTGCGTACCAGCTCATCCGTTAGGGTGTTAGCTAATTCCACTGCATCGTCAATAGTACGAGGTCTCGCAGCTTTGACGATATTGCGGATTTCACCAATTAATCCCCAAATATAGCGAGAAATGAGTACCGGTTCTGGCGAAGCCAGTGTTGGTACCACTCTAGCATATTCAAAGAATGTCGAAGTATACCCACGACAATCTACACCCATCATTCGATGGTTTAAGAACTTATTCGCCATTTGATCTTTTTCATATTCGGGACAGAATTTTCTTTCTACAAGACTTTTAAATTCTTCCCAGTTCATAGCATACGCCATCATCCTTCCTTTTGCTTGTAACACCGTGTTCCACCATTCTAGCGCCCCTTCTTTAAAAAGATTTGACGCGTACATGACCTGATCGTCCTTGGCACATTTACTTATTGTAATCACTGCCTTGGTTTTCTCTAACCAACGCAGTACCGCAGTTGCTCCTTCATTGCCTGCAAACTCAGATGGTTTACAAGCAAGAAATTCTTTATAAGTGCAACCAGGTGTTGCAGCTTTCATTTTCTTAGGGAGTGGAGCCTGCCGTGGATTATTATCGTGATTAGTATGATTACCGCCTCCATTTACGCTATTGCTGAAGTTATCTTCAGAAATACGTTTGCTAGGAATGATTTGTTGAGGTTCGATTGGATTTCTAACAGCAGCAACTATTGCTGGAATAGCATTGGCTATTCCTTGAGCAACGATATTTTTGATATCTTGTCTATTTAAAAATTGATCCTCCGGATGTTGCTCAGATTGATTAACCTCATTAACTGGTTCGTTATTAGCGTTTTCCATCTGATAATTAATATATATAATTTATTAGTATCGAATAAATAACAATTATACACAAAACAATCATACAATTTTCAAATACACACATATAGCCAAAACTATCGATTTCTCGATTTCCATTTTTATATTTTATAGTATGCATCAATACACACCATTATCATACAAAGTTTTATTTGTAGTTATTTTACATGATTATATTATTATTGCTATTATACAACCACAGTCTCATAAACCCACTATCCCTCGTCAGTTGATATTTTAGTAACGACGTTCCCTCTCGTCGTATTTCCAAGAGATATGTTCTCCTACTTCCCTGATCCTATTTCCTGCATCTATTAACTCCTCGCCAAAGTGGCGGAGTTCAGCTAAATTCTCATTGCTCATAGGTGGGTTAGGTATAGGTTCTGGGTCGAATTGAGGAAGAAAGGAATAAGGACTGTTGAGCAGGTTTTGGAATTGCTAATCATTAGTCCACCATTCATCCATTCCTAGAGGCTGGGTGTGGATTATAGGTTCTGGGATTGCTGGTTCCAAATTCATTGGAAGTTGAGTTTCAATAGGATGAGTAAAAACATTTTCATTAACAGGCTTAATAGTATCACAGCTTGCCAATATAAAATCTAGCTCCTCCTGTAACGTCATTTCCTGGGTTTGCTTAGAGCTTTCTCCAATTTCTATCTTGGTTTGTCTAAAACCTTCCCCATACTCCATTTCCATCTGCCTAGAATATTCCCCAAACTGTATTTCCATCTGCCTATAACCTTCCCCGTCTTCAATCCCCTTCCCTTTGTCTAAGGGATTTTCTATTTTAGGAATCTTCCTAGTGGCGGGTTTCCTCCTGCGCACACGTCTTCATCCCACAAATCTCCTCTTTTTCTTGGGCTTGGGTTTATCCGGAGGTGGAGCATTGAATTCCATAGGTTCTTCTATATCTGGTATATACCTATTGAAATCTCTGGAAACCTCTATTTTTACCGGATAGAGATTTAAATTCTGAAGGGCTTCAGACAAGTCACTCATGCTGTTTAGTACATATGCAAAATACACAAAAATTGCTAAGTTAAAATTTTATAACAAAATTTCATAAATAACCTTTAAATATTATTTCATACCGTGTAACTAATTTAACACCAAGACAACTGATAATTAAAACATATTAAGTTTTATTGTAAACTTATTTATTTACTGGATAAAGCTTCAAGCTTGTAGGTGATAAGGGTGCTAAAACTTGAGTCAGAGTATTTAGAGATTTGTATTAACTTCTACAGTGGCTAGCATATAAAGATCTGCCCATTTTTCATCTAACTTGTCCTCCCATGGAGGGTTACTGCCTAGTTCTTGGGTTTTCTGATTAACCCTCTTTTCTTTTGGTTGGGATTTCTTTAATTTCTCCTGACTTTTCTTAATAATCAAACTTCTTTTATTAGGAGAAAGTGGTTCCTCATATTGTGCCTTACGGACAAATATTCCTTCTTCGGGATTTGCATAGGGTTTTGAGGAATTTGTTTGGGATGAACTTCCCTTCTCGTTTGATGACCTATCTAATTTAAGATAGATGTTTGAAAGCTTTTGCTTACCCATACTGTACACAAATATTCAAATAATAAAACACATAATCACAAAATAGCAATTAGTAAAATTAAGTATTTTCTAAATACTTAATTGGCTTAATTCAGTGGCTCTGATACCACCTTTTTCTGTCACGGCCCCTGACCCGGTTTGACCCGTTTCAAGAGCCGCGGGACAGAAAATCCCGTGGTATTTATTTAATAGCGGAAGTTTCTTCAGGATCTTTTTAAACCTGCAATTTCCCGATTATTTTATTTCCCAACTCGGGATAAAACCCCGGTAATTTACAATCATATGATTTCACGGAGAAATCTTTATTTTACAAAACATGTTTCTTTATTTTATATTGAGCCACTTCCTTAAGCTTGTAGTGATTCGCGGCACTTTTCCTGAATCACAACAGATCACCTGAAACATGTTTGAAAAAGGTTTTGTCAGCGGGAAATACTGGTGAATCATTCTTTTTACTAAACCGACCCGTTTGTTATAATTTACAGTATTAAGGGGAATTACATTGTTTCCATATATCAATCAACTACCCACAGTATTTGTCACTCGACCGGATCTGTGACTATGGTCATATCACCATTGGCCACCCGTTTGTCCCATGGTGAAGATTATCAAGTAATGTATATGATGTGTTCAAATTGTAACATATAAATTTCATCAAATGAGGCATAAAACTAACCCTTTTTTAGTACTAATGTTGGAAAAAGTGTGCTTTTGTCTTCCTTTTGTATTTTCAGGATTAAATGAGCTCAAATTAACAAAAGAAGCAAAAAGACATCAAAATCTAACATAAATACAAGAAAAGGAACAAAACGTGACATGCCCGACCCCACAACAACATCTTCCCGAGCAAAACAAGAGATCAGAAGACTGAACACGCCCCGTGCTCAGCCAGCACGGGGGCGTGCCCAAGTGTCAGCAGAAAAGACAAAGTGGTAGAAGCTTCTATTGCCCACCACGGGGCCGTGCCCGAGCTTCTGTTCAACCTATAAATAGAAGTGCTTGGCTCAAGCTCAAACCATCCCTTGGCACACCACCTCTCTCACACTTCACCCACCACCCACCACCACCATAACACCATCATCCACCACCATCATCCATTGTCCATCATAGAGTGTGTGAGTCGTCTCGGGATCCAAGATTGATCGTAAGAGTTCTTGACAATCAAGGCCATGTTTGCCTAAGTCTCTTACATCACTTGGTGAAGACAAAGTGTCTAGTGTAATACTTTTTATTTCTAATCTTTTGCACTTTTTATTTGGTTTTGTATTAATGACTTTAATAACTAGTTGCTTATGTTGAAGGTGATCTTTCCTTATCGTTTGTCCGTGGTGTCTTGGCATTATTTTACTGTCTATATAAAATAAAATATTTTCACCATTCATATCTCCACGGTCTATATGGAGGTATGTTGGCTACCTGGTCGGGGGTTAAGGGAACGGTTTGGTAAAGGTCTTGCCATTGTTCAGCGTTTAGAGGTCCTGCAATGGACCTGGGTCAAATTTAGTAGGACCTCCTTCAATACTTAACGGTATTGGATGGCGGGGGTCCAAACTCTTTGATCCCCTCATAAGTTAACTACTATTAATACTATAACCCGGCTATTTAGGACTGTATCCCTGCTGACTCAGACTACTTAGTCGAGGGTAACGTCACCTCCAAAAGAGGGGCCTACCATAATTTGGATTAATAACTTAATTAATTATCTTCCAATAATCCACCCTTTTAGGATTGTATCCTTGCTGACTCAAACTACTGGGGTGAGGGTAACGTCACCTTCAAAAGAGGAGCCTACTACAATAACTAAGATAATCTCTTAATTATGTGCAAAAGTGCGGAAATAATCAAAGGTTACACTAGATACGAGTCGGAACCAAGTGATTCATCTTGTCTATCTGTTTTTCTTTTTTTTATTTTTATTTTCAGCATTTTAGTTAGTTTTTATTTTTCTTAGTTTAAAACATTTTTCTAAACTTTTTATTTTGATTAGACGTTGAGGATAAACCGGTACTAAAAGCTCTTGTGTCCTTGGACGACCTCGGTATCTTACCAACACTATACTACGCTCACGATGGGTGCACTTGTCCATATGTGTGTCTAGTGTTAGTAAATATCGTGTTTTATAAATTTAAAACTTGACTAAAAAGTGTTAAAGGGGCTTAAAATATACACCTAATATATATAACACTAGAATACGCATCAAGTTTTTTGGCGCCGTTGCCGGGGACACAAGGATTTTAAGGAAGTTAGGAATCAACGGCCTAATCGTTTTTCTTGTTTTTCATTTTTTGTTAGGATTTTTTTTTAATTTTTCAGCTTCTGCAGAACTCAGCACGGGTCGTGCCCGCTGAACACGCCCCGTGCCCAATCATTGGAACTGGCAATCTTGTTTTAGGTCAGACAGTAAGCTGAACACGGGGCCGTGCCCACTCAACACGCCCCCGTGCCCAAGTTTCAGTTACTGAAAACAGAGCCGTAAGATCCCGACGGTTGGTAATTTCTGACACAAACATGAGTGATACTGATACTTTTTACTTTCGGCACTCTTATGGTACTATGTGGTGTCAATTATGTGGTGGTAACCATAAAGAATTAGAATGTTTTTTTCTAAATTATAAACCCCACTATATAGACCCATCATTTCCTAGTATCCTTAAGAGGGGCGAAAGTAAAAATAATCCCTATCGCTCCCTCGAATGCGCCCAACCGGATATTCTAGGAGAAATGCTTCTCGATGAATTATTTCAACTAGAAGATCTAATTTTTAATTGGTTAAACGAACTTAGGGAAGACCTCAATAATCTTTTCCAAGGCAATAACCAAGGAGAGAGGTTGGAACCGCATTCAAACAACTTCATTGTTTCCAATGATACTTCTAACTCTAGTAAGGACTTGAGCGATAGCCGTCCCTGTGTCGATTGTGCCGTGAAGGACTCCCCGTCAACTTCGTTTGATGCATACATAGACCTGAGCGATTCGACATACACCTTCTTTAACGAGAGCCCGGAAAAGGGTTGGACTTGTCCACCTACATATAGCTTAGGAATCACCCTCACCGACAACCTCTTGCGTTCTCGTCTTAATCTTGATCAATTGAGGTATCTTAGGCACTTTGGGGTTGTTCCATCCAGTAAGGAACCACCCGATCCGGAAAAGTTCCTTAAAAATAGACGCACTTCATAAATCAGCCTTCCGACACGGGGCCGTGTCCAGGTCAACACGCCCCCGTGTCCACCAAAAGATTCCCTTCTGACTTTTGTCAGAATACGGACAAAACGTGTCAGGATCTTGCCTGCACACGGGGCCGTGTCCAGCCGACACGGGGCCGTGTCCAGCACGCTGTCGTTTTCTATAAATGCAGCCAAGAACTCTGCACATTTGGACCATCCAGGGACAGAGATTTGGAGGGATTTTCTGACTTACCATCCTAGGTATGTTCTAAAAGAAGGTTCCTACAAGCATCTTGTCCTTTCCTCTTTTATCTATTTCCTTCTTCTTCATCTTTCTTGCACCAAGAACTCCATTAAAGCTTGATTTCAAGCTTTGTTGTGATGTTTATTGAATTTTTGTTCAAGGAATCTTGTTAAAAATAAGTTACACAACAATGTTTTAAGTTATTTCTGCTCAAAAAGCTTCATAAGTTAAGAAAATAATTTGAAACCCCAAGATTCCTTGTTCTAAAAATCTGCAGAAAGTTGAACACGGGGCCGTGCTCAATGAGCACGGGGCCGTGCCCGTGGTACTGTTTCATTAAAACGAACTGTTTTTGGTTTGTTTTCGTAGAATGTCTAGCCAAAACAGCGGAACCTCTTCTGCACACTCAAGGAACAGTCAACGAGAAAGGAGGCCATCGATTGAAGCAACTCTCGTAAGATATGTGATGGCACTACGTGAAGCACTTGACGAGATGACTTCAGTGGAGGAGGTCCTCATTGACCGTATAAACTATCTCTCGGTGGGGTTGGAAAACAGTTTCCGGGAAATAAACCTCTTGCACCAGAGGTTAAACATTCTGGTAACACCTCCTATGGAACCAATCCTCCCTCAAGAGGATTGGAACCTCGCACTTGTAATTCAAAATCCTACCGGTTGGGACGACATTCCAGCAGAACCTCCTCTTGAACAACTCCAAGAAATTCCGGTGGAAGTTACACCTCCTCAACCCGATGCTCATGAGCCCGCTTTTCTTCTCCCTAGGGAGATCGAAGAGTGGCTCGCCGATGTATGAGGAGCCCATACCCGTAGAAAGAAGTGTCAAGCCACTTTTAACCGAGAGATCTATCTTTTCGGAAATTTTGCTAGTAGAATAAATAGTAGGCTAGAAACTTCTTGGATTTCTTGTGTTTCTTTGACCTAACTAGCTAATATTTTAATTTTTAGGACTATTATGTAATTCTCTCTATGATTAATGAATGATGGTTTTAGTTAATTTGGTGTTTTGGATGGTGTTGAATTGAATAAAACACACTTGAGATGGCAAAGGATGCAAGGGAAACTTGAACCAGCACTCCATACAGGAAAACAGAACCATCCGACAAATTTCTTCGTTTACAGTAAGCTCGGCACGGGCCGTGTCCACCCAACACGGCCCCGTGCTGTATAGTCTGCAGAAAAAGAACCAGTTCAGGTAACTGGACACGGGCCGTGTTCACCCAACACGCCCCCGTGTCCAGGCTTCTGTTTCTCTTGTTTTAATTTTGTTACTGGCACTTGAACACGGGGTCGTGCCCGGATAACACGGGGCCGTGTTCAGCGCCCAGTAACACAAATTTTTTGCTCTTTACACCTTTTTACACATTCAATCAACCTAAAAACTTATTTTTGGGAATCATTGAGGACAATGTGTAATTTAAGTGTGGGGGGGATGCTAAAACCTTGAATCTTGCAAGTCCTAAATACAAGCCTTACACAAAACTCTATTGGAACCGCTAATCACCCCAAATTTTTTCAAAAATTTTCAATTTTTTTTACTTGTCTAGGTTTAACTCGGGAAATTCAAGTTCTTAAAAAGGTTATATTTTTACGAATTTACAACCGATAGCGTCGTGATAAAAAGAACCAACATAAGAAAATTATGAAAAGGCATGACAAGCGTTAAAATTTAATTATATATACTTGATCACATAAAAACCCATTCCCACAAAAGTGAGTTTTGAGCCTTTATTGAGCAAACACTTACATATCATTTGACTAAATGCTCATTTTCGTTTCTTGTGTGAATAGCCGCTTGGTTCTTACGACTCTAGAACTTGCCATGACGATACATTCCCGGTCCTTACCAACTTAAACCCGAGTAAGTAAATGATGGAGGCATTAGGACTAACCCCTTTTTATTTCTACACCATTATTTTTTTTTTACCACCTACCCAAAATCCCCCTAGTTAGCCCCTTTGAGCCTAAACCTTTTCATTTCATAACCCAAACCAAACACCCTTTTTACCCACCAAAACCTTTTTCATTTTTAACCCTTTGTTTTAGTAACAAGTTCGGTTCTTCATATGACTTTTCAAAAAAAAAAAAAAAACATTTGTGTTGATGATGAAGCAAAAGAAAATAAACAAACAAGTTCATCAAAAATAACTTTGTTTGAATAATAGCTTCATCAAAATAAAAAGTTACAAAAATAAAAAGTCTTACGAAAACCGACACTTGTTACGCTTTTTAACCCTTTCTCTACTAACCACTAACCACCAACCCAACCACCTACCTTTAACCCAAGCCTAACCCTTTACCCACAAAGTCCTCTTGATATTTACAAAGGTATATAAGTTAAAAAGGAGGAGGATTGATTGCTTGGCAAGCCTATGGTAGGAGTAAGTTCCATGCCGCTCTCGAGTGATCCACAAAAATACATTTTCGGCCGAGTGTTGAGTGACCCCCGTGAGGTATGTGAACTTGTATATAAATAGAATTTTACAAAGGCATGTTATGCCCTAATAAGTAATTTATCTTATGAAAAGTTTTAAATAAATCATGACGAATAGGATTGTAAATAAATAAAAATAAAATTAAATAAAGAATCTTGGAAATCCCGACACTCTATGACAAGCCCAAAACATTCTTTTCTACCCATTCCATTTGGGAGTGTAAATAGCCACATATTAAAGAGTTTTGCTTGAGGACAAGCAAAGATTCAAGTGTGGGGGTATTTGATGTGTTCAAATTGTAACATATAAATTTCATCAAATGAGGCATAAAACTAACCCTTTTTTAGTACTAATGTTGGAAAAAGTGTGCTTTTGTCTTCCTTTTGTATTTTCAGGATTAAATGAGCTCAAATTAACAAAAGAAGCAAAAAGACATCAAAATCTAACATAAATACAAGAAAAGGAACAAAACGTGACATGCCCGACCCCACAACAACATCTTCCTAAGCAAAACAAGAGATCAGAAAACTGAACACGCCCCGTGCTCAGCCAGCACGGGGGCGTGCCCAAGTGTCAGCAGAAAAGACAAAGTGGTAGAAGCTTCTATTGCCCACCACGGGGTCGTGCTCAGCGGACACGGGGCCGTGGTCAACTATAAGATTCGCACAATCCAGCAAATCTACATAGTACAAAGATTCTTCTGCACCACGGGGTCGTGCTCAGCGGACACGGGGGCGTGGTCAACTAATAAGACAAATCTGCATTAAATGAAGAAAGAGAAGGATGTGGACACGGGGCCGTGCCCACTGGACACGGGGCCGTGCCCGAGCTTCTGTTCAACCTATAAATAGAAGTGCTTGGCTCAAGCTCAAACCATCCCTTGGCACACCGCCTCTCTCACACTTCACACTTCACCCACCACCACCATAACACCATCATCCACCACCATCATCCATTGTCCATCATAGAGTGTGTGAGTCGTCTCGGGATCCAAGATTGATCGTAAGAGTTCTTGACAATCAAGGCCATGTTTGCCTAAGTCTCTTACATCACTTGGTGAAGACAAAGTGTCTAGTGTAATACTTTTTATTTCTAATCTTTTGCACTTTTTATTTGGTTTTGTATTAATGACTTTAATAACTAGTTGCTTATGTTGAAGGTGATCTTTCCTTATCGTTTGTCCGTGGTGTCTTGGCATTATTTTACTGTCTATATAAAATAAAAGATTTTCACCATTCATATCTCCACGGTCTATATGGAGGTATGTTGGCTACCTGGTCGGGGGTTAAGGGAAAGGTTTGGTAAAGGTCTTGCCATTGTTCAGCGTTTAGAGGTCCTGCAATGGACCTGGGTCAAATTTAGCAGGACCTCCTTCAATACTTAGCGGTATTGTATGGCGGGGGTCCAAACTCTTTGATCCCCTCATAAGTTAACTACTATTAATACTATAACCCGGCTATTTAGGACTGTATCCCTGCTGACTCAGACTACTTAGTCGAGGGTAACGTCACCTCCAAAAGAGGGGCCTACCATAATTTGCATTAATAACTTAATTAATTATCTTCCAATAATCCACCCTTTTAGGATTGTATCCTTGCTGACTCAAACTACTGGGGTGAGGGTAACGTCACCTTCAAAAGAGGGGCCTACTACAATAACTAAGATAATCTCTTAATTATGTGCAAAAGTGCGGAAATAATCAAAGGTTACACTAGATACGAGTCGGAACCAAGTGATTCATCTTGTCTATCTGTTTTTCTTTTTTTTATTTTTATTTTCAGCATTTTAGTTAGTTTTTATTTTTCTTAGTTTAAAACATTTTTCTAAACTTTTTATTTTGATTAGACGTTGAGGATAAACCGGTACTAAAAGCTCTTGTGTCCTTGGACGACCTCGGTATCTTACCAACACTATACTACGCTCACGATGGGTGCACTTGCCCATATGTGTGTCTAGTGTTAGTAAATATCGTGTTTTATAAATTTAAAACCTGACTAAAAAGTGTTAAAGGGGCTTAAAATATACACCTAATATATATAACACTAGAATACGCATCAGTATACAAAACCCCACATACCGGCTGTAATTTGGTGATTACAAAGACTTAATCCCTGTAATTATAACTTTGAAAATATTTAAGAATTTATAAAGCATTTTGATAAAAAGAGAATGACTCACATTGCAGATTTAGCAGAGCTTAGCCTACTGATTAGCCTTTTAACCTAAATTTAATAACATGCACACGAACTCAGTTAGTAACTAATACAGCATTTACGATAACTCACGAGATTAAAACCTTCACAACGAATGACAAAGTGCGATACTTAAACATCCATTAATTTAACAACGAATGACAAAGCATAAACCCTAATGTGGGCAGCACTTAAACATCCATTGGATAGTTTAATCGATCGGACATTGAATCGTAGCAGTGATCGAGTTAATACCCGGTATCGGAGCAGCGCCTCACTAATTATATATGAAATTTCGACTTCAGAGTGATATACTTTCGTTTTTTTGAAAGTTTTGATCGACACCAGTGGAATGTGCAAGTGACGGGCTATTTATAGGTAAAATTAAGGCCTCACGCGGCCCGGGTAAGCCTTTGGCTTGCCTTTACGCAACCCGCGCAGCCGCCCAGTCTACGACTAGCCTTGACCAGTCACAAGTAGGTTAGCCAGGTGGTCGCTACGTGGATCCGGAACACTTATCCAGTCAACACAGGTTTGACGCGGCCCGTGTAAGGTATGTTTAACCTTTACGCGGCCCGCCTGAAGACCACACTTCTTGTTTTCTTGGTTTTTCATGCACAGTATGGTTTCAGGGGTCCGGGTTTTAAATTATGGGTTGGTTTATGACATATTTAAGAGTCCTTACAATAGCAGCGGAGATCCTTTCTTCCAGTAGAGCGTTCACCTCTTCAGCCGTTCTTGGCAGTGGGGGAGGAGGAGGTTGATCATCATTGCGAGCATTCACAGCTTTCCTGGGTGCCATGTTCTGACAGATCATAACACAACAGGGTTAAAACACTTGTTTGATATCGTCATACTAGAAAGTAGTAGTATATATATTCACAGGTATATACCACATAAGTGACATCAACCAATTATTACTCTAGCAGAGTACTTAGTAGGCTTGCACTGAGGGAATCTATACATGACAAGACTTGCTGTGGTTTCTGTGCACTGAATTCCATAATTATGTATGCATCCATAATTACGTAACTCCTTACACAGTTCGTTTCATCCTCGTATTTCTTCCTTCAGACAGGCCATCGCTTTCAGATAAAGTCGCGTATACTTGTGACATTCTACTTCTATTATATGCTAATTATCACACATAATTGCAATTAACTCTCAATCACAGACGAGTGCTACTCTCGTGCACCCTAAGTCTCGTAGTGTCTTTTCTAGACTCTTGTAACCAGTTTCAGGTAGTGGATGTCGCGGGACGTTTTATGCAATGAAAACTCTTTGAAAAATTGTTTTCGTGAAAGGATCCTAGAGATTGTAGACTAGACTCGAGAAGGAATCCTGGTTCACTACAATCGCAGCTCTGATACCAATCTGTCACACCCCTTTTTGCGGCGGAAGCACGAGGTGTGATCATGAAAGGTTCTCATTGCATACGAAAGGTAAACATGCTACATGCTCGTAAAAATAACATCAAATACCATAATTTGAAATCATAAGTTTAGCGTTTACATCGCTAAGTAGCATAAAACATTGTCTTAAAAAGTTTACAACTTTATTTAACGATAAACAAAGCGACATCCACGAGCATGAGTAAGACCACGCGCACATCCATCTTAGTTACCTGAAATACATGTGAGTTTTGGAAAAACGTCAACATAATGTTGGTATGAATTCATGCAGTTTTTGTATTTCACGTTTGTATACTTTGTATGAAAACATAGTTTGTGTCATGAATAAATCAAGTTTTCATATATGAATCAAGTTTCATGTGTACACCACGTACTCATGTATACTTTAAGTTTTTCTCGAGTACCCCACGTACTCAAGTATAATTCTCGTTTTCTTGAGTACCCCACGTACTCAAGTACAATTCAAGTTCTTCTTGAGTACCCCACGTACTTCAAGTATTAATCAAGTTTTAGTATGGTATGAATTTTATGTAAATAAAGTATTCCTGTAAGTATCAGGATTTGTTAATGGGTTGCAAGGCCATTAACATGTGACACGACATAGGAAGTCACCAAACCTTAGGCATTTAGTTGGCATATTCTGAGACACAAAAGCACTACTTGATACTCGCCCTCACCGAGAGTGTGGCTGCCCGGCACCCGTTAGATCTAACCTTTTGTTCTGCGGTCTAGGTATATTGTTGATTAATGGTGCTTATGTACCCTATTCGTGACACGATTTCTCGTATCATTTCTCATAACGCATCATACTTGGTACTCGCCCTCACCAAGTGCGCTTCTTGTATTTCTTATATCTCGTCACACTAGGTACTCGTTCTCACCCAGTGTGCTTCTTGTTATCATACCATTAGTAAACATAGTAATATTTGTACATGTATTTCACCCCCGAAGTTATAAAACTGAAAACAGTTAAAAGAAAAGGGGGAGCATGAACTCACAACTTTGCGTTCCTTGCGTCGTAAACTTCACCGGATTTGCTTAATTAACGTCGTGACCTATACGCGTTTTCTTATCGTTAGTCGCTAGACTTGTGTCGCACAAGTACAGTCACTCTCTTTCGTAAATGTTTTTTTGTGTTAAAAATATTTTATATTTTTAACTAAGTGTCTTACTTATATTATTTTTCTCAAAAATTAATATAAATATCTCGTGTTTTGCACTTTGCACCCGAATTATGTATCTTGTATGTTGTATGTGTATTTTGTGTTTATACTTCTCATGAGTATTTTTAAGTCTTAATACACTAGCACGTATAACACATACTATATACACTTAGCACAAAAGTTGGTGATCAAATAATATATATTTTTCTCTCAAAAATATACATACTTATATCCATTTTTATTCTTGAAGAAATCCTCATTTCTTATCACCAAAAATTAGGGAAACCTTGGTAATACTTTTAAATACATTTTTAGGGAATAAGTTTATCAAAATCTTATATTTTTCTAAGTGTCAAAATTTATAGAAATTTTGACAGAGTTTCCCCTAAAAATAGAGGTTTCCCATGTTTTCAAAACATGTGTTTATTTTCTTTTAAATCAACAACAATCTCAACAACACAATCTTTATGTATCAAACTTGTCAAAACAAGCATATACCACAACCTATGAACTTGAAAGTTTGTAAAAAATATGTAGTAAGTTACTAATATATTTAGTGGGTCTTGTTATCTTTAAAAATAAGTTTAGTTTCTGAAAAACTTTATTTTTAAAGATCTTGAAGTTTCACAACTTCTAGTCATGATTTACCAAACATATTTCTTGTTAAATTTTTCTTGTGACATAAGTGTTTACACACTCGTTTATTCACTAAAATGCTTTTAGTTTATATAAGGTCCGGGTTTAAACAAAACTAGCATTTTCCGCTTGGTTCTTCCGAAAAACCACTTGTAGATCTTTAGATCTACATGTTTAGAGTCTTATTTTACAAGAAAATTTACTTTTACTCAAGTTCATGTTCATGAGTGGAAGGGTTCATCATCTTACTACTTTTACACTTAACATATTGCTAGTTCATGTTCCATGAACATGATCTAGCATGGTTAGATGACGATCCGTTCCACTACTAGCCACTAACAACATAAAATAACCCTTTCTAAACAAGATTCACAAGATTTACAACATTTGTTTCACTTTAACCAACTAGTTTATCATACTTTCAAGTCTTTTAGTTTTGTCTTTGTGTGTTCTCGAGTTTTAACCGTTAAATCTCTTATTAACCACCTTAAACATGAACAAGAGAGTGTTTAGAAGCACTTACAACTAGCTCGTGGCTAGGGAAGAATCAAAGCCAAAACTAGGTGGATAATAGCAACGTAGTGAGGTTCTTGAGATTCCGAAAGCACCGGGTCTCCTTGTATGATCTCTTGCACCTTGGGATGTAAGTGGAATAGCAAGATCAAACTTGAATGATGGGTGGAGGATGGATGATGGTTTCGGCCGATCCAAAGGAGAGAAGAGAGAGAGAGCAATTTTGTGTTGGTGTTTTGAAGTGAATGATGGTTAACCTCTAAGTATACTTATAGCCCATGTTATATGTTTAACCAATAGGTAAGGTGTCATCAAGATATTAGACAAGCCTTATTATAATAATCAAAAATTGGTGGAGGGTGTCCCACATGGGGAAACCGATCGGTTAGGGATTTAAATAGGTTATTAGTGTGTAAAGTAATATAACGGGTGTTAGGGTATTCGGGGACCCTAACTAGCTCAGAAAAATAAAAACAATGCTTCTAGCATTATTTTGGTGTTCCGGGTATTGTCCGGTTGTTCGGTTAGATACCGATTCGTTAAAGTGCTAAATTACACTTTTTAGTATCTTTTAAGTACCTTTTTGTATCCCTTTCAATTCCCAACACTTGGGGAAATATTCTGGATATCACAACATAATTTCTGCATAATACTCATACGTTTAAATGCTTATTAGAGCTGAATTTACTAAAATTATGTACTTAAAGTGCGTTTCGGGTGCTTTTTAGTGCTTATTTTTGCTTCCAGAGAGTATATATGTAAACCCTTGTATGTATTCTTGGGTTTTAATGTATTCTTGTTGTTGGACCTACACCTAGGCTCCAATTTTAATGTCTGACTGCTTTCTGCAGTTCTGTTGACACAGTGTGTCTTACCGGTGAGTTTACTAGTATTTCTGACGCAACGCTCTCGTTTATGCATAAAGCAATATTTTGTAGTATACAACGTGCATGAATTCACTTGTTTAGCATGTAATCAGTCAGTGTTGACATTTAAGCACATAATTGCAGTCATTAAATAATAATTAAAGTGTACGGAAATTACCGATTTGGTGCCAGTTGTCACATCCGTTGTGCATTAAACTGTGATTAATTGACTATGATGATATCAACTACGTCACGATACTCCCCACCGGGCCCACCGGTAATACGTGGAAATATCGGGGTGTGACAGGTTGGTATCAGAGCCAACATTGAGTGAATTAAACACTAGCCTTTTGTGTTTAATCTCAATGACACAGTTTGCACTTTCCTTGACCTCCGAGTCTAGGCAAATGACTTAGGACTAATCCTAATCTTAATTGTTTTCTTTTGTTGGTTTCTTTTGTTTGTTTTGGTAGAAACAAAGACAATACCGCCACGTTTCAGATGAAGAGGTGGAAAAGGCAAGGCGCCAATAACAGCTAGGAATGAGCACGAGGCATGGCCATCTCACCGGCGTACTCCTTCAGCGAACCTTAGCTCTAGTCCTCACGAGGATTGGAGAACTTACCTAGAGCCTGCGAGACGCTCTGTCTCGCTCAGTTCCTCATCGTCATATCACGATTCATTCGGGCTCCATCAAAACAACGAGTCCGATCACTCTCACCACTCCTTCATCCCGTTGAAGCGGTCGAGTTCACACCGTGCTTTCCAGGACACGACCCCATACTTTCAGAGCCGGTTCAACCCGGCGAACGTGAATGAAGAACCAATGGGCCATAACGCATTGGGACCAGAAGACCACTTTCCTGAAGCCCAGGATATGGATATGGACGAGAATCCAGATCCAGATATGTCGCCATCTGGGACACCGACGCATCCCATCGAGATTTCTGACGGATCATCTTTTCATGGTTCGCCATACAGGGGCCCAGATAGTTTTGCTGAAAGATGGGCCACATACAACTGGGAGTACACTCCCCCTTTCAACCCACCTCCACAACAGCAGCAGGATCCCTCTGAGGATTCGCGTTTCCAGGCGGTTATGCCACCGCCACCGCCACCGCCGCCGCTAGAGCAACAGCTTCCGCCAGAACCTCCTAGGAGAAGAAGATCAGGTGCACGGATGTCCGTGCGAAGGGGGATTTCCACTTCAGCACCCCCCAACACTCCAGTGGCAGCCACTACCCGCCACTGTATGAAGACCCGCAAATGGGTGGGCCTTCAAACCCAGTTTCAGAAGTCGACTCTGCGCCAGTCGCACCACCGCCGCACATGGGTTATGATAACCCAATTCCTTCTTACGCCGGTGCAGCGGCGTATAACCCTTTTGAGTAGCTAGCTTATCCTGGCTACAACTACTACAATGCCCCTGCCATCAAGGCGGCCATCTACAATGCTCTCCACCCTGAGGGACCTTTTGCAGCTTCATACCAGTCTGGGTACCAAGCTTATGGGTATCAATACCCACCACCTCCTCAACCTCCGCAGCAGCAGCCGCCGCAGCCGCCACGGATCCAACCACCGCAGCAGGAGGAAATTCTTCAGAGGTTGAATCAGGTGGAATGAGAGGTACATGAGGAGCGTAGAAGCCGCTGGGGGCTACTTAAGGGTTTGGCAGACCTAATAAGGGGGAAGAAGAAGAGGGATTATTGAAAATTCCTTATTTATTTGTTTTGTAATTTTCAAATTTCAATCAAGTCCCTGCGTGGACATTTTTATTTATGTAATAGGTCCCCGCGAGGACTAGTATTTCTTATTTTAGTCCCTGTGAGGACAATGTTATTTCTTTAAAGTTCCGTTTAGGGCAATTATGTACTTCTTTTAAATTTGTTGGAATGTTTTATTTAAATTTCATTTGTCATCATATGTATGAATATAATGTATGAAATAAATCAAAATATCATTCTATTTTATAATTGATCTGCATTAATTATTAAAAGAAAATTCTTAAGCTTATAACCTAGCCACATGTCATTTTAGACATGGCCATGATGGTAAAACCTTTTTAAGATTCAAATCCTTGTTAACATCTGAAAACATGTTAGCACTCCTGACAACAGTGATACGATAAAATCACACTTGTCATCCTTATATTAGACTTTTTCAATTCCTTATTCTTATTTAATCAAAGCATCCATTAGTGATGAAGTGCCTACGGGCCATATTCATTGTCTTATAAGACAAAAGACAGTTGTAGTCTATGACTCCCTGTCAGAAAAGGTGATGAACTATGTTCAAACCTTAATGTCTCGATCTTGTAAGATCATGGCTTATAATTTTTAAAATTGTCCTTGTGACTAGGCCTTTTGTGCCACTCTAATATCTTCAATGATTTATAACTAGGGGTAAATTATAAATGAAAACCCTAAACAATATGACTAACAAAATAATCAATATGGTTTATATTCACCATGGTTAATGAATTGTCAAAATGACAATTCCATAATAAGACTTTTGAATAAATTATTGTCATCATTTTTATGTAGCAATCAAGCTACATGGCTGAATCAGAAGAGGTTAACAGTCACCCCAGGGAGAGAAATGATACCACCAGAGTAAACGTAGCTGGTGCAGATCTTCAAGCATTGATAGACGATGCTGTTACTAGAGCTCTTGACACACAGTTCAAGGAATCAAGTGGTACTCGCACTAAGACTCAATCTGTGGCTCATAGTAAGCCCCCTTCTAAAACGCATGAGTCAAAGTAGGACGATGCTCGTCACTCATCGAATCAAAGAAGTGTTCCATCCAAACAAACTGTGTTCCATCCGGACATGGTATCATTAACCCCGAATTATGATAATTGTCAAGTAAATGGATTAAACCGTATTCTTACATTTTTGCGCAATCATAGGCGACTTACTTATGTAATAACCGTCCCAAGAGGCATATTTGTCGTCCCAAGTTTACACTAAAATAAGTCAAGAGTATTTACCTTTTTGCTAGCTTCCAATCAACAAAACTATAATTAGCAAAAGCCACAAGTCTAAGTATATTGACCCAAGTCCGATTATCTAGGGGGTACTATAGTCTGGAATGAACAGATTTATTATCTGTTAGAATGTATACGGGTCAAAGGTAGTCCCTCTAGATATAAGAATAGGTTTGCTAGATTAAGCGTATACCGAATAGAATGTGGTTTAAACCCAACAAGTACTAGGATTTGTATAATATGGGTAAACAATGTACATTCTGGATTTTGAGATCAAAACGGTAAGGTTAAACCCTTTTCGGTAAACTTAGGTAAACTAATTACGTAAGTCTAACCGTACGCGTATAAGCGATGACGGGTAACCGGATGAGTCATGAACAAGTTCCATATGCCAATATACTTTAAACAAGTTATAATATCAGTAGGAGATCAACTTGTATGCTCGTTAAGGTTTTAAAATCAAACTATGCCTCATAAGGGTGTTTTGGTAATTTTACAACTTATAAAAGGAGTTTGCAAGTAAACTGATGTCATGGTCATAAAAATTCTCTAAAAATGGTTAAATTATGATATCATATCAGTAGGATATCAAATATATGTGTGGTTTATGCTTTATGACCAAACTATTCACCGTAGGGACATTTTGGTCATTTCACACATAGTTTTGAGAATTTATTTGGGATTCTGAGTTCATGACTAATACCTACTGTAAAAACATTTAAAATGGTTTATAAATTCAGTAGGTAACAAGTCTTGACACATACATATGGTTTAAAACCATACTACGCGCCTAAACGGCGCTAATGTCGTTAAATGACGATTTATGCGAAGATTTATGAAATCTGGTGTTATGACCAGCTTTGATTAGTTAAAAATATTTTATTTGTCATAACAAATCGGTAAATAAAAGGTTTTGTTTGAATATTACACTTAAAACTCGTTTTATGTGCCATAAGGGCATTATCGTCATTTATCGGCTTTGTATACGAAACTGAAGTTAAACTCGGTTTACAATCTGACTTAGCATCCCAAATAATCCTATTTATAATATCATATCAGTAGGTAATGGGTTTTATACTAAAATTATGTTTAAAACTCATTTTGGGTGTAAAAGGGCATCTTAGACCTTTTAGAAGCATAGTTTACGCTTATATGTGTAAACTCAGTTTATGACCAGACTAAAATCATCAAAATATTCTAAACATGTTTACTTATCAGTACATAACTAATTTTCATACTCATTTACTTTTAAAACCTTATTTTAAACAAAAAGGCATAATAGTCAAAGTAAAGCATAATAACGGAACATGCGCATAAACTCAGATTCCTAGTCCGATTGTGTAATATAACCTTATGGGGTTATACTACATTATATTACGATCATAACAGAACCTAAAATCAGTAGCATACTATTCTAATTCGGTTTATAACCAAAAGTCAACGTAGAAGTCAAACTACGCGACTTTCGGTTGCGAACCGACCCTAAAACTGGAATTGACGAGCCGAACATGTTTACACATGTTCTAATAATTATTACCGAGTTGCTTAAGTGATAAAACGTATTTTAGAATACTTCTAAACTCATATCGTAATTATTTTTAAAACTGGCCTGTTGACTTTTTAAATTAATATTACGTTGACTCGTCAATTGACCAAACAAACGTGATTCCTAGGAGGTGCCCTTTTGAGGGATTAACACCTACCTAATTACGATCACGTAGCCATATTCGTTGCGAACAATGGCTTGACCGTTTAAGGTCTAACTAAAAGTCAAAGCGTTTATCGTAAACGCTTGACTTTTCGGCTTTAAGAGCCAAATAAAATAACTAGCCATGAAAGGATCACTTACAAGTGGTCCTAGGGACTGAAGAACACTCAAAGATATGCTCCCAATGTTCAAGAGCTCCCAAAAGAGAATGATAGAAAGAATTCAAGAATTGGTGCAAATGAAAATGTATGATTCATGGCCTTTATATAGATTTCAAGAATTGCTAGGATTGTGCCAAGTGTTTAGGGCTATCATAAGATCATTACATGTGTTATACTAGGTTTTTAAAACCGTTAACAAGCCCATGGTTTTGATTAAAATAGTTTTGGATTGGCATAAATGGCCCTTGTTACTTTTAAATGTATTTTATACTTTCGAAGTTTATATTTTAAGCACAAAGTTTATAATTCTCACTTGAAAGGTTAATATAAGTCATGGAGGCCCTTAGTGGCCCGTAATACACACACACACAGGAGTACAACCGAGTATCATGGAGTTCCTGGTTCGTTTAAAAGAGCCACTCAAAGGCGTAGTTTCGTACGTTGACGCTTTTAGTCCTTTTCAACGCACAATGTTGTGCGTATTATCGTTTGACAACATCAAAACCTTACGTAGCTCATATCAGGCATTCTCGTGAGTATTATGGAACATCACAATGCTCCGGGTTCGTTAAAAGGTCATTCAGAGGTAAGAATTAACATGTTGACACTTTTAACCGTTTAATGGCATCAAAGCCCTAAATGGCCAATATTAGGTATTCCCAAGAGTGTGATCAAATATCATAATGCTCTGGATTCGTTAAAAGATCACTCAGAGGTAAGACTTAACATGTTGATGCTCTTAACCCTTCGTAACGCAAACTTTAGAGTTTATCGCTAACGGCTTCAATTGTCCAACATGTGGCTTAATATGAGAATACGAATACTGTATAATGTCACTCAGAGGCTTAGTTTAAGCATGTTGACACTTTCAGTCCTTTCATATTCAAAGTTTTAACTGTTTGACGATGATAGTCCCTCCTAGTCAACGTTTGACATAATTAGGATTAGGGACACGTGTCGATACATTATTGAACATGATTTTACGAGTTGTTACAAAATACTATACCCGCCCCTTCGAATCTTTTTAACATTGTTAGGATCCAAACTCCATACTCCGTTTTCTTTAATTCACGGGAGACCCATTTGTTTTCTTTCCTCTTAAGAAGTGCATTGAAAATTTTCAAATTAATTTACTTTAAATTTTTTTGCCCTAGATCCCTCTTTTGCCTATTGTTAAAAGTTGTAATAAACTCCAACACCACCCTCCTATCATCATAAATAGAAGAATCATAGTTTCCCGCCTCAACAAGCTGGTCACAATACAAAAGTTTGGATTTCATTGCCATTTGCTCCTCATTATTCATTGACTTCATCCTTAGCCCAAGGTTTTATTCTATCTTTTAACAACTTGTGTTTATTCTTACGTTTGACAATACCAAAACCGTGGACTTCTTCCTTCCAAGAATCTTGAACCACCGTATCCAAACCTATCGAATCTAACCAAGAATTAATCTTTTTAAAGGGAATGGACTATATTCTGTTTCCTTATTCCTCAACAGAGTCGGTCTATGGTATGCGTAACTCGAGCTTAAGACTGTCACTTCCAAATCAAGAAGAAAGTCCAATAAACCCTCTGAAATCATAATCTATCTAGTTTACTAAGTTCCTTCCCTGACATGACCACTTGCTTCCCCATCCCTTAGGAGATGAGAGCATGGGTGGATGGCAATGAGGTAGTCATAATTGATGTTACAAAAGAGTACAATATATGTACTAAAAATGTATACATATAAATATTAGATGCACAAGGAATAATAGATAGCAAACATGACTTTTCCTTTTGTCCAGAAAATACCTTACAACAAATATCCATCTCTCTTTGACTACAAGTATTTTTGTGTTTTTTAAACCGGATTCAACGTACTAAATATGATTGAAAATGATGTGGATGAAGTTAGTAATGACATGTGAACGGTTTATTGAGTTAGCATAGGTGTCAAAATAAGATAATCTTCTTTTGTTGTTAGTGTTTGTTAAAGTTTCCTATGGTTCATAATATTCGATTGATCGTTTAAAAGGGTAGTCGTCATCCAAATCACTAGTTAGGACCTATGGTTCATAATCTTCTTTTGTTGGTAGTGTTTGTTAGTATTATCTCATGGATCATGCCAATAATTATGTGATACAAGCACTCATGCAAGCTATGTGACAAAAACACTTCACATTCATTGAATAATATCGTCTAATATTTCGGCTTACCAATGCTCCCCTTAAAGGGAGGGTAGCCAATCTATCACACTCACATTCAAACCCAACCCCCCCCCCCCCCCCCCCCCCCCCCCCACACACACACCACCACCACCACCACACCTTGGTTAATCTTTTTACAATAAAACTTTAGATAAATAAAAGATGTATATTAGTTAATCTATAAGTAACCTTTGTTTACAACATAAAAAGCTAAATGTACAAATTAAAGAAGCGCAACTTTTAATGAAATAAGAAAAAAATAAACAATTAAAAAACATTTTAGGTTAAAGTTGAAAAAAGTAAAAACATTAAGATCTGAGGATTAAATATGTAACTTAATAAAAAGAGATTTAGGTTAAAATTTATGAAAACAAAAACATTGAGGATGAAATATGCAAATAAAAGAGTTTTAGGTTAAAATAGAAGGAAAGAAACGCAACCGTCAGTATCTACCAGTCTCCTTCTCCATCATCTCTATCGTCTGCTTCATTTCACTAAGGTTCTTCATCATCATCGCATGTAAGGTTTATTTTATTTTATCTTTATCACCATTCTTGAGCATAAAACCTTACTTTCACGTCTTTGTACAAAAATCGCACGCTTTGCGCCTTCGATTTCACCTGAAAAACGACATAGGCGCTCGCTTTTCGTACACAGCTCGCCTTGTGTCACTCAAGGCGATCCCCTTGGCACCTTAGGTCGTTTATTCATGAGGTAATAAACTACAAAAATATCAATTTCTTGGTCATAAGAAAATCCCACATTGGCACGTGCCTAAATTCTCCCTTGATATAGAAAAGCGTAAGATTTTGTAATTAAGGGTGTCCATATGTTAAATACTTAATATTACCAATTAACTTCTTTAATGCACGTGACAATTATCTAGAGATTTGTAACTTTATAAAAAGAATTAATATATTGGCTATATGCGCTCACAATGTAATGTTTTTCTTGCCAACTTTCATATGTAGCCGCAAGTGAACTACACAAAAAGCAAAAGCCTTTGCTCTCGATGCTCGATATAGGTACGTGAGTGAGAGATTTGAAAAGGGTAATATCGTATAATGAGTTTTGTTCAAGAACCTAAGTGATTGTTCCTTTGGAACTAGACAATGTCAACCTTTTCCAAAGTAAGTGAATCATATCAACATATGTATAGCCCAAACCTTTTTAGTTAAAACTGTATCTAAGGGACCCTAATGGTCAAGTGTTGTGCTCCACAAACGAAAGGTTGAAAGTTCAAATTCTGTAATATGTAAGTAGTGATGTATTTATCCTAGAAAATTTAGGAGTTGTTTAAAGAAAAATCTAATCTTTTATTTCTATTTACCTAATACAACTATATTATACTATACTATACTATACATATGAATAAATAAAACTTCAGAGCATGTTTAATATCTAATAGAATTTTAGTAACTATCACTACATAATTGAAAGATTGATATGTTTCTCTCACCCTCACATGTCCACATAAACTATAAGCCGCATCATGTTTTTAGAAAAAATAATCCCAAAACATCTTGATACATGCAAAAAGTGTATATCTAGTCACTGGTAGGGGCAGGCAACATTAACCATTAATCGAATTTAATTGATAACTGAACCGTCTCTAAACCAAATTAATGGATAGCCAAGATTAACTGATGGTTATTATTAAGGTTAAATTGATTAACCGATTAATCAGTTGTGGATACGAAAGGGTTCCCAATAACTGAACGTTAAAAGAACCGAAACAAAAAGAATTAAGACATGCTTACGTAGAGACAAATATACGTGTATATGTATTTATGACTACATGTGAATTGGATATCTGTGTCATGTTGCAACAAAAAAAAACCTTAAGAATTCAAAATACGTTTGGATCGAGTAGCTTTAAATCTGTTTCAATGTTAAAGTGTGAAGTCATAGACCTAAATACTAATTATCAGTTAACGGATAAGATTTGATCACCCTTAAAAACCCTGATTATTTTTAGTGGTCAAGAGCACGGTTCTTAATAGCGAGCATAGCGCTCGCTATAGCGAATAGCGTAGCGAAACGTGAGTTTCCCGCTAAATGATGTATAGTGCCTAAATAGCGTGAAAATAGTGGAGTTAGGGGGTTTTCCCTTTTTTTAGAAAAATTAGTAGATTTTGGGTTTTTTTCCTTTTTTGTTGATAAATAGCCAATAGATAATGAAAAAAAGATGCTCTATTTTAGGAATGAAAAAAGAAGTGTAATTCTGGGTTTAATTTTAGAAATAAAAAAAGCAGTGTTTTTTTTATTTTAGGAAGGAAAAAAGAAGCGTATTTTTCATATTTACAAAATTTTGATAAAATATACATATAAAATATTTCTAAAATTGTCTTTAAGTGTATCGCTAAACATGAAATAGCACCCGCTATTTCATCGCTTTCACTACATGGCGCATAGGCAGCTTGTCGCTATCGTCCGCTATTGATAACTAATGTCAAGAGAGTTTAGGTATTGAACATATATATAAGCTAAGATAAATTAAAAACTAAATAGATTAAAGATAAGAACTAGTTGAGTAAAAAGTATATTGAATTGTATTACTTAATTTTGTTTATAAACTAACCTAATGATTATGAAAAATGTCATAGATCTTCCATGAGTAAAAAGTATACTTCATTGGTAGCATTCACAAACACCTTTCAAACCAGAAAAAAGTTACGGCTGTTAATATTATAATTTGTAAGCAAGTAAGAATCATACTTTCGGTCAAAAGTCGCTTTAAAAAAACATGGCATTTGTTTAGTTTACAACCAATTAAAATAATTTTGTAATAAACCGGTTATTTTATAGCCCGCAACCTTAAAAGAAAACAGGATTTATAGCTATATAAACCGGTTATTTTATAGCCCGCAACCTTAAAAGAAAACAGGATTTATAGCTATACTTGATTGTGTCATATGTACTAAGAAGATCCGTTCAAGGAGTTCAAGTGATGACTTAAAAGACTAGTATAGAGCCTTGATTATGCTAGAGTTGTTCAAACTCTCATGTCGGCAACCCACTTGCTATTTGTTAGCTCGCAGTGGCAGAGTTTGACCAAAAGTTTCGAGGGGGCGGAAAGTGATAGGACCCAAAAATATTTTCCTATCGTTATGTTTCGGGTCGGGTCATTCAGGTCAGATCAAATAATAATAGTTCCAAATAAAACAAAAAAAAATCATTCATTCAAAGGACTCGTTCTTGAACATAGAAAAACTAAATATTGCATAACAAACAAAAAACCTATATATATATATATATATAGGGTAAGGTTCATGCGAGAACCACCTTTATTGCGAGAACCGCGAGAACCAATGTGAACACAACCTAAAATAGCTAAAAAAACCCTAAAAAAAACTAACCCCCCCCCCCCCCCACCCAAAAACCTAAACCCCCCTCCCCCTCCCCTACCCCCAAGCTAAAATGCTAAAAACTAAATCCCCAAAAAACCTTAAAAAAAAAACACACACACAAATTTTTTTTTTAGTATTTTTTACATTAAAATCGCTACTTTTAGTAGCAAAAAAAAAGAAATTTAAAAAAAATGTTTTAATTTTTTTTTTTTGCTACTAAAAGTAGCGATTTTTTCATTAAAAATGTTAAAAAAAAATTGTGTGTTTTTTAGCTATTTTTTGTTGTGTTCTCATTGGTTCTCGCAATAAAGGTTGGTTCCTAACGGATCTTTGTCCTATATATATATATATATATATAGGAGACAGCTAAAATGAGAACCACCTCCAGTTGTAAGAACCGTGAGAACTATACCGTACGGGGCGAGCTGGACCAAAATTTACGGTACCCGTAAACACAAACTTGGGGTGCTCAAAACTACACACACGACATTTTTTTTTTAAATTTTTTTTTACAAATGTGTTTATAATACACGCATCTACGTTTATGAAAAAAAATTTGGTCCAACTCGCCCCGTACGGTGTAGTTATCACGGTTCTTACAACTGGAGGTGGTTCTCATGTTAGCGGTCCCTTATATATATATAGGATAAGGATCATGTGAGAAGTAGTAGGCTAATTGATAAACTTGAGAAGCATTCTGGACCACACATTTTCCCTAAGCAAAAAAATGCAAAAAAAAGGTAAAATAAATGTTTTTTTTTTTTTTTTTTTTTTTTTGAAAAATCGCAGTTTTTTCTTTAAGGATTTAATTTTTTATTTTTATTTTTTTTTTAATTTTGGATTTATACACATGTGTATATTGTTAATCTTTTAACTATACATATATGTATATACATGTTTAAAATTGAAAAATAAGTGTTATTTAGGGTTTAGCATTAGTATTTAGGGTTTAGCTTTATGGTTTAGAGTTTAACTTTAGGGTTTAGCAATAGTATTTAGGGTTTAGCATTAGAGTTTAGCTTTTGGGTTTAGGTTTAGCTTTATCTTTAGGGTTTGCATTAGGGTTTAGCATTAGGGTTTAGCTTTAGGGTTTAGGGTTCAGCATTAAGGTTTAGCTTTAGTGTTTATGGTTTAAGTTTTAGGATTTATAACACATATTTTTTCAATTTTAAACATGTATATACATATATGTATAATTGACAATATACATATATGTATAGTTAAAAGATTAACAATATACACATATGTATAAATCCAAAAAAAAACAAAATTTAAAAAAAAAATTAAAAAATTTAATCCTTAAAGAAAAGGCTGCGATTTTTCCAAAAAAAAAAATTTGCATTTTTTCACATTTTTTTTTCATTTTTTGCTTAGGGAAAATGTGTGGTTCAGATTGCTTCTCAAGTTTCTCAAATAGGGTGGACTTCTCTTTGGATCCCTACCCTATATATATATATAGAGGAAGGTTCATTTGAGAAGAAAGTTAATGTGAGAAGAAAAAGAAGAAATGGCATCTTAGTAAAATACTTTCTCATTTATAACCCATATCATTAATTTTTAACTCTTTAATTAATTAGCCAACTAATCATTAATTATCTTCATATAATCTACAAAACCTACACATATCAAAATTTTCCTACATATACCCTACACATTATAGAATTTTATCCTACATAATCGAAATTTATCCTACACACCTCGAAATATATCCTACACAACTCGTAATTTATCCTACACAACTAGTAATTTATTCTACACTTAAAATTAAGTTGTTTTTTTAATTTGAAAAAAGTATATATATATTTTGAAAAGGAGTTACAAATTTAATTTAATTAGTTATTAAAGGGAAAAGAATACAAATTAATGATTTTTGTAAATTTACCAATATACCCTTATATTAAAATTAAATGCAAATCTTAATTGAAGTAAAATGAAGCATTCTTATTGGTTGAAACTTCTTCTTTTTTCTTCTTACAAAAAAATTCTTCTCATTTGAACCCTCCACTATATATATAATGATACGAGATAAATGGAACCATGACGAAGAATTACAACTCAGCCCGGCAACCTTTAAGATTTTTTAATTCATCAATTATGTCTTCCGAATCAAACTTATCAGCAATTTCTTTTTCTATGTAAGTCATCAAGCTATTTGTCAGATATTAAGTTTATTGTGTGGTGGGTAATCTAGGGTTAAACAAATAAAATAAAATAAAAGTTAAAACGTATTTATCAAACTACCCATCATTTAGGAAAAATAACCACGGGGGGGGGGGGGGGTGTCCTATATAATTTTAAAATTTTCGAACGAAAAATCGGACCATATACACTTCTAACCGAAACATTGGGGTGGGCGGGTGCACCCCCGAACACCCATTATACTTCGCCCCTGTTAGCTCGACCTACTTGAATCTAGAAACATTATAGCCTACAAATAAAGTGATTTTTTTTAACGGCAAAATCACTTTATATATAAAGAGTAAAATGCACGGATAGTCCTTATGGTTTTGCAAAATAACACATATAGTCCCCAACTTTTGGAAATTACACCGGTGCTCCCTGTGGTTTGACAGTTTGTTACTCAAATAGTCCCTGGAGTGGATGACGGTTAGTTTTCTTCGTTAAGTAGATGTGAAATGACAAATTTACCCTTCATCTTCTCCACTCTATAAAAACAAAACAACCCCACCCCACCCCAACCCAACCCAACCCACCCCAACCCAACCCAACCCAACCAACCCCACCTTTCTCTCTGTTTCCCCAACCACTTCACAAACCAAGTCGCAACCCTCTCACCCAACCCAGTCTTCACAAACCCACGAGTAAAAAAGAAGGAAATCACAATCAACCAAATAACCTCATTAGTAAACCCACAAAATGTCATCGTAAAACTCAAAGTGTTGGTCAAAATGGTGGTTGTAAGACCCAAAAAATCCCATGCACTGACGGGTAATGAGGATAAGATTAGACCGGTGATGGTGGACATGAAGATGGATAACAGTTGCCATGCTTGATCGGTGAGTTCGATGGGTTTTTGGGATGATGAAACAGTCCGCCTTCTCTCTTTCTCTCATGTCACAACACATTTTTTGTCTTCTGTTACTCATGTATAGGGTATAGGGCTGGTAAAATTGTAAGAAGCAAAGTACCTGCTATTAAAATAACTACATTTAAGAGAAGACGGTGCTTTAGGTGGGAGGTGGGTGGTGGTTAATGGTGGGGGAAACAGAGAGAAAGGTGGGGGTGGGTGGGGTTGTTTTGTTTTTACAGAGTGGAGAAGATGAAGGGTAAATTTGTCATTTCAAATCCACTTAACGGAGAAAACTAACCGTCATCCACTCCAGGGACTATCCGAGTAACAAACTATCAAACCACAGGGAGCACCGGTGTAATTTTCAAAAGTTGGGGACTATAGGTGTTATTTTGCAAAACCACAGGGACTATCCGTGCATTTTACTCATATATAAATATAAAGAGTCAGCAAGAAGCTGGGAAACTAAACAAACAACCGAGAAAGAAAAACAAGAGAAAGAAAGAAACAATTAAATTATGTCTACAACATCGAAAGACACCCAGTTCTCCCATTTGGGATTCTTGATCCTCGATCGGTTTCTTATCCAAAGAAAAGTGTCTTCTTTAACGAGCTCCACCGTCTTCATAATCGGGATAAAACAGTCTTCAAAGACCTTTGCATTTCTCGCACTCCAAATTCTCCAAACCGTTGCTATCACTATCGTGTAAACTAAACGTTTCCAAACGCTTCCACCCGGACTCTCCTTAACATAGTTAATAAAGTCCAGAAGCGTCGCACAATCATCAGGGAAACGAATACGGACCCAGGCCAAAATATTCCACCAAATACTTCTAGCCCACAAACATTTTATAAAGATGTGATCTGGATTTTCCACTTCGAGCCCGCATCAAGGACAGCCGATATCGGACACCACCACACCCTTGCGAGCTAGCCCTTTCCTAGAAGCAATCCTACCTAGAAGAGCTCTCCAAAGCAGGAAATTACCTTTAGGCGGAGCCCAACTCTTCCACACGAACTCCGGATCATTTGTCAATTCAGCCAGTTTTAACATAATAAAACTTTATTCTATTTGACTACTTGGATTACGTGCTAATACGCACACCTTAAATCATACTTCGATGGGATCGGATCCCTCAACCTCATGGCCAAGAATACATTTTAACAATTTTTGGTACCGCAGGAGTAAGTAGATATCCTTAATATAAATTAACTAATATTATTACATATTAGAGATTTCCGAGTTTGTATTAACTACACACTATGAAATTTAAATGATCAAAAATACTATAGTAAATGGCATTTGCTTTTTGAAGGAGTAGCAACCCAACTACACACTCCAGCACAACTACCTCGAAACTGCTCTTAATTTTGTTTTTGAAGCTTAGTATGAACAATGTAATATTTTAGGAGCTCAGGCTTAGAAGACGTATCCCTTTTCGGAGCTCTAGCTCTAAATGGCTTATCGATCCCTTTCTACAGCTACAACTTCGTATGGTTCATCCTTCTTTGGAGCGCTGGCGCTCTATATAAGACCTTATACATATCAAGACACAAGTCTAGAATCAGAAAAATGTCATTTTATATTTTTATTTTACTTCTATTAATTTATTCTCTTAATTAACAGTGTATGTTTTTAACCTTTTATATAATGTCGTAGAAACTACCAAACATCCTGTCACCATCTATGATTTATGAACATATCAACAAATATGTTTTTCATTAACAAATCCTCGTTAATAGAAAAAGGAGTTAAATATACATCTTTTTTCTTACATTTGGAGTAAAAATTATATTATATTTTTTATCACACATGGTTCTGACATTGACATGCAAAACATAATAACGTTTATAAAACTGTAGATTCCCTTAACATTTAATACACCTCCAAAAATATAAAAATGAAAAACTTCCCAAACCCAATGCTACCTTTAACTTTACTGCTTTGTACTTATGGATACACCTATAAATTTTGTAAGTTTAAATCTTATAAACATTTAAAATGTAACTAACATTTTAGCTTTAGGTCAAAACATATAAATATGTTTCATCAATCTTTTCGAATGCAAAATTTTGACCACATAAATTTCGTTGACCGATCTATTTTCTTTCAAAAATGGTATACTTCCTATTTCATCTTATTGGTGTTTAACATATTTGCAGGTTGACGGTCTAACCTAACTGAACCTAAAAATTTTATACTACTCGAACTTGAATAATCTTATCAGACATATGAACCTGAATACGGCATGAATATTCACGGGTTGACCCGAACATAACCATTTGACCTGAAACTTTTTATTTTCTTTTTTTCCCGCATATTAATATTTTAAATTTAAAACTCTACAACAAAAAATACCAACGTATATTAAACAATTAGATTTTAATTATAATATTTTTACGTCAAATTTTGTTATTAAGTTTCTAATCATGGTATAAAATACTCAACCAATTTACTTTACGACAATTTTTTTTTGAAAAAATAAAAATATAATATAAATGGGTTAAACCGGTCAACCACCCAACCCGTCACTGTTCGACATGAACCCAACTCGTTTAGTTAAACAGCTTTGCAAACTCAACCTGAAACTGATCCGAACCCGTTTAGATTATAATCAACTCGTAAATTTCGTGTTAGATTTTCGTGTCGTGTCGTGTCGTAAATTCAAACCCCTACTTCAACTATACCAAAAGAATTATTTACTGTTTATTATGAATTCAATTTCAAGTATTCTAAAACTACCGTTTTCGGGTGTCGTTTTTGTTTTGCCGACGGTCGGGGTGGTCCTAAGAGCATTCCCATCCAGTCCATCATATGTAGTGTGTGAGGTTTTTAAAATGTAAAGAGTATAAAAAGTGGTTGTGAGTGGAGGAGAGAGAAAATGTTACTGTTCATCTGTATATTTGAGGGGACACTGTTCACCCACTATAATTTTTTAATATATATTGAAAGTGGTTGTGAGTGAAGGAGAGAGAAAAATATAATATATATTGAAAAAGAGAGAGAAAAAGTATTTGTTTTTAATGGAAATATATTGATATAAGAGTTGTTTTTTAGTGAAATGTATGTATATTTTTAGTGGATTAGACGTGAATGCTCTAATATTCTCCGAGAACCAATGGTTTTAAAGGTTGTTTGTAGAGTAGACTTTGAAGTATTTTAAAGACACAGGGACATCCACATGTGTACAAGTACAACGGCTACCACCCTAGCTAATCTTTTTAATAATTCCAGATTTTTAAAACGCGTTTCTAATAAAGATATTATATTTTGTAAGGCCATATGTTACACACAGTCACTAGAAGTGCACAATCAAGTTGGTTTGAGAACCAGAACATAGATCTGAATCAAAACTGGTATAAGTTGTAAATATTGTGAAAATGGTAGTTTTACAAATATAGGAAATGCATTTTTCCTAATTTTGGACTACGTTGCCTGCATGTGAGAGATGCGTGAGCCGTGAGTGCGTGACTATACTCACGCTCGTATGTTATGAGACAGGTGGGTATGGGGATGATAGTCTCTTTGGAGACTACCCGCCAGTGGCGGATCTTGCCCGTTGAACCTGCCAGGGCCGAAAGACACGGGCACTAAAATTAGCACTACGGCCGAAAAAACTTGCCAGGGCCGAACATAGTATACATACAAAATTTCGATCGAAATGCGAAAAATTAGCACTACGGCCGAAAAACTTGCCAGGGCCGTGGCCCTGCCACGGCTCTACTAAGATCCGCCCATGCTACCCGCCACGTATGCGCCACGTAATCACGGGAGGAGGAGCATCCTCTTGGGGACTACCCAAGGGTGTGGGGACTAGCCAAGACTACCCCACCATTAATAATAGAGTTAACTGCCATTTTCGTCCCTGTGGTTTGGTCACTTTGGCCATTTCAGTCCATTTTTAAAAAATGCGTCATTTTCCTCCCTGACGTTCTGGAAATGTGCCATTTCAGTCCAAAAATCATAACCCACTTAAGTCGGTTTGTAAATAAGGACTGATTGTGTAAATTTGTAACATAAAGGACCATTTAAGTAAAATGTATAAATATTAATATAATTATAAAATATAATATATATATATATATATATATATATATAATGTATACATATATATACAGATCAGACGAGAGAGGGAGAGGGTGAACCGGAGCCGGAACCGGAGCCGGAACCGGAGCTCCGGTGGTCACCACCGCCGCCGCCGGAACCACCACCATCAACGTCATCATCGTCATCATCTGTTATCAGATTCGCCATGCTTTCTGGGATCTTTCCATCCAACTGATTTCTTGAGAAATTTATGTAAGAAAGTTCGCCAAGAGTAGGGAATATTTCATCAGAGAGACCACCAGAAAGCTGATTTTCCGACAAATCAAGACTCTGCAGGTTTCTGCAGTTCTGAATTGTTACAGGAATACCTCCTAACAGATTATTGTTTGAAAGATCAATGGCTTGTACCATCTCCATCTTTCCAAACTCGCTTGGGATATTTCCTGTAAGAAAATTGTTTGAGAAATTGAGATATATCTGCATATTCTTCATACTTGAAATTACAGTCTGTGAAATCGATCCAGCGAAAAAGTTGTGTGACAGGTCTATTGAAACCAACCGGTTCAGTTTTGTCATACCCTCCTCAATCGACCCGTTAAACCTGTTTCCGCTGAGATTCAACCGAGAAAGCTTCTCGAGCCTTGAAACAGAATTCAGAATTGGACCCTCAAATTTGTTGTTCATCAAGTAGAGTTCAGTGAGCTGTTTAAGCTCAAAGATTTTATCAGGAATCCGACCTTCAAGATTATTATCACCAATCGAAAGGAGTTGAAGGGAAGAGATTTTTGAGATTTCTACAGGGACGGTGCCTGAAAACTGGTTTTGCCCAAGATCTAACACCATCAAACTAGTTAAGTTTCCAATTTCTTTTGTGATTGACCCGAAAAGAGAATTACGCTGAATCTACAGCTTTTGGAGATTATGAAGAGAGCCAATTCTTGAAGGAATTGATCGATGAATCTGATAACAGATGATGACGATGATGACGTTGATGGTGGTGGTTCCGGCGGCGGCGGTGGTGGTGACCACCGGAGCTCCGGTTCCGGCTCCGGTTCACCCTCTCCCTCTCTCGTCTGATCTGTATATATATATGTATACATTATATATATATATATTATATATATATTTTATAATTATATTAATATTTATACATTTTACATAAATGGTCCTTTATGTTACAAATTTACACAATCAGTCCTTATTTACAAACCGACTTAACTGGGTTATGATTTTTAGACTGAAATGGCACCTTTCCAGAACGTCGGGGAGGAAAATGGCGCATTTTTTGAAAAATGGACTGAAATGGCCGAAGTGACCAAACCACAAGGACGAAAATGGCAGTTAACTCTTAATAATATATTAATATATATATATATATATATAAAGGATGAGAGAGAAGTCAGATGGGGGCCACCAGTTGAAGAGGTATGGTCCCAATTCCTTACCCACGTGGCAAGGACTACACCACTTTTCCATCCCATGTGGCGTTTACATCAGCAAGATCATCCAGAAGCTTCTAGAAGCTTCTGGAAAACATCAAGGTGGCACCAAAGAGGCTCCATCCGGCAAAAAGGACAACACGTGTCACCAGACATCAAGCGCCAGGTAGGCCTGCGACGAATCAAGGAGCAGTCCGACAGGACCAGTACGACGTCTCCAAAATAAGCAAATGTAAGCGCGCCACGTGTACCACTACACTGACCACGGCAGAGGAGACCAAAAGGATATTCCCCTTGGTCGGACATCTGGCGCGCAACCACAGCTGGCACAACTGCTCCTCCCTCCTTCACCCTCCGGCTATAAATAGGACCCTTCATCATCCAAGTTGGACAATCTTGCTCTCTATACTCACACACTCTACACACACTGTTTATTCTCCCTCAGAACAGTACTTATTCTCACGCCGGAGCCTGGTTAAGAGGGAAACCCCCATATTCCCCTCTTAACGAGACTAACGGTGTTGCTGTTTTGCAGGACCCAGGTCATTTCTACGAGTAAAAAAGGAGATTGAACCCACAGAAGAAACAGCCCCACAGATTAACCTTGGTGTTAACCTGTGTTTCATCATTGGCGCCATCCGCTTTTAGCAAAACCACTCTCATCTCTTTTCTTTTTGAAAAACACTCGTCAAAATGGCCGAACAAAACCCTTCACACCAAGTCGACGGAGAAGTTTCCTCCTTTGAGCTCGTTTCGGACACAGCACACGTCCAAAGGGGTCAAAGGAACGAAATCATCCAAGAAGGGCCGGCAAACAATGATTTTCCTAGTATTTTTGGAAGTGCCTCCAGGGTTGTTAGCCAAACTACAACTGGACCGACTTTCCAACATCCAACTAGGATCATCACCCAAACCACAAATGGGGCCACTTTCCAACCTCCACCTGGGGTAGTCCAACAAACACCTCCACCAGTGCAGACACCAAGCCATGGAGCTGGTCCCTCAGCTCCATCGGAACAAGCACAACTGAATTTTTCTGCACTCTTAGGGCTACCAGAAGGAAAAACTCTGGCTTCCTGGTATGCCGAACAAATGGCGTATATAAACCTTGTTTATACACAACTAAGCGCGCAACAAGCTTTCCTCCAAGCACAAGCCAACCAGTCTGCATTTGTTACCCCACCGCAAAGGTCTCTGAGTATGCACACAACTCAGCGGACCAATGCATGGAACTTATGCCCAGAAAAAGGACCTATGCCAAAATCAGAAAACCAAGTGCCCAAGACACGCGCGACACCTACGGCGAAACGGAAAGCAACTATGTGCAGTATTCTCATCCACCAAGGAAGCCAGTACAAAGTCGTCTAGGTCCGCGCAACATAAACGACGAGCTCGATAATTATAAAGAGGAAGAAGACGAGACATACAAAGAAAGCACAGTGTTCAGCAGACTGCCGCCAGAACATGAAGCATACAAACCTCACAAACGCGCAGGGTATAACCCAAAAGCAGAACATGATTACACCTTGAGCTATCGTCCAGACGACATGGCTGAAAATTCAAAATTCATCAAAGAGATTGCCACAGCCGCTATCGACACAACGAAGCTACCACATAACGTGGGCAAATACAATGGCTTGACAGACCCAGATGATCACCTCCAAGTTTTTAATGGCGTTGGAGCAACAGGTGGATGGAACTTACCGACATGGTGCCATCTCTTTGCTTAAACCTTCGTCGGCGCAGCGCGCGTTTGGTTTGACAGCCTACCAGCAGGAAAAATCAGGTCATGGGTCGATTTCCGAGAGAAGTTCCTTGCACACTTCTCTCAGCAACGTAGACACACCAAAGACCCAGCTGATTGTTTAAACATATGGCGCAGAGACCACGAGAGTATGGAAGACTTCATCACTAGGTACAACAAAGAATGTCTGGAAATTGGAGATGTAGGCGAAAAGATGATGCGCGCACACTTCATGAGGGCAGTCAAGTGCGATGATCTAATCAAACGTGTAAAGGGAAGAGACGGAGGACCCAAAGATTGGGACACCTTCATAGAGGCAGCAAAAACCATTGCGTAGTCTGACAGACAGTTGACCGGTGATGACCACCGTCAACACGGATATAACCACAATGACCGGCACAACAAAAAGGGTAGAGGCCAACCATGGAAAGCGTCCGGTCACAGAGAGAGAAGCCCAGCAAGGGAAGATGCGCGCCACACAATCAATCAGATAGCCCACCGGAAAGAGGTAAAAAGAGAAAACAGGGAGAAACAGTGGACACCACTAACAAAGACCCCTTCTGAGGTCTTGGCCACTGAAAATCACCAGTTCAAACCACCCCTACAAATGCGAAACAAGAGGGGTCAAGATCCCAATCTTTTATGCGAGTTTCACAAAGACACGGGTCACTTAACTGGCGATTGCTTCAGCTTAAAGCAAGAAATAGAAAGGGCCTTAAGAGATGGGAAACTCACTCATTTTGTAAAGGGCGGAAAACGTGATTATCGCCAGATACAAAGAAGAGAAGAAGGACCAAATAACAAAAAACTCCGGAAATTAGAAACCCACATGATTCAAGGAGGTAAGCGAAGGCCAAAGAAAAACTACAACAAGCGCACACAAGACGACTCGTGGCGCGAAAGGCAGGTTGTTTTTCCTATTGTAAGAGGAGGCCCAAGAGAAAGAAGACCCATAGTCATCTCGGGCGTGATCGGACACTACCAAACCGATTACATTTTCATTGATCCAGGGATGACCGCGGACATCATATATGAACAATGTTTCAATCAATTCGACCAGGAGGACAAGGCGCGCTTAGAACCAGTTGATTACCCACTCACTGGTTTCTGCAATGAAGCCGTCTTTCCCCTCGGACAGATATCGTTCCCGGTGTTACTCTCGGATGGAAGGAATTCAAGAACAGAAGATGTTACCTTCATGGTGCTACCCGCACATTCAAGACATGACATCCTGCTGGGAAGAGAGTCCCAAGGAGACTTCAGTATGATTTGCTCCGGTCCACATTCAGCTGTGGGATTCCCAACAGAAACGGGGGTAGCCATAATATACGCAAGCAAAGAAGTCTTAGCAACAGATGAACTCAGACCTGCAAAGGCAAGTAAACCAGCACCATGCACGGAAGCAGAAAAATGGGTGTTAAACAGCGCATTCCCAGAACAGACAGTTACATTAGGACCTGCAATGTCCGATCTAAAGCGCGCGGCGCTAAAAAAACTGTTGTTCCAAAACATGGATGTGTTCGCCTGGATACCAGCAGACATGGTGGGTGTTCCACGGCACATAGCTGAACATCGACTAAACGTCTCAGAAGAAACAAAGCCGGTGGTACATGCCAAGCGCCACTTAGGAGACATAAAACACGATGCCATGAAAGAGCAGGTGATGGAACTGTTAAATGCGGGAATCATCAGAGAAGTCAGATACCAAACATGGGTGGTGAGCCCAGTAATGGTACAGAAACAAAATGGTAGTTGGAGAATGTGTGTAGATTACAAGGATCTAAACAAGTCATGTCCGCGCGACTGTTACGCCCTACCAGACATTGATGAAAAGATTGATTCGCTGGCAACATTCCGGTGGAAGTGTTTCCTTGATTGTTACAAGGGGTGCCACCAGGTACAGATGGCGGTGCAAGATGAAGACAAAACCGCATTCCGCACGCCGACAGGGCTATACTGCTACACCAAGATGCCTTTCGGCTTAAAGAATGCGGGCGCGACCTATCAGAGGCTGATGAATGAAACATTCCATGATGCCATTGGCAAGTACATCGAAGTGTATATGGATGACCTAGTCATTATGAGCAAAGAAGAGAGTACAATGCTGATGAACATCCAAAAAACGTTTGACACCTTGCGAGGAGTAAGTATCAAGCTAAACCCAGCGAAATGCTCTTTTAGCATGGAGGAGGGAAAATTCCTGGGTTTTATCGTCACAAAAGATGGCTTCAAAGTAAATCCTGATAAGATACAAGCAATCGAACGTATGCCTTCACCTTCGACGATCAAAGAGATGCAAAAATTGGCAAGGCGGTTGGCAGCACTTAACCGTTTCCTGGCCAATCACGCAGCTAAATCTTTCCCGTTTATCAAAACACTCCGCAACTGCATGAATAAAAGCCAATTTCAGTGGACTCCGGAAGCCGAAAGTGCGTTCCGAGATATGAAAGACTGCCTCATCAGGTTGCCAACATTAACTGCACCAGTCAAGGGAGAACCTTTGGTGTTATATTTGTCAGCCTCCGACAGAGCAGTAGGAGCAGTGTTACTTGTTGATCAACAAGGTATCCAAACACCAGTTTACTACGTGTCACGAACCTTGACCGACCCAGAAACCCGGTATGCCATCATGGAGAAACTAGTACTCGCATTGATCCATGCATCAAGACGGCTGCGCAGGTACTTTGCCAATCACGTCATTCACGTGTTAACAAACTACAATATTGGCAACATCCTCGCAAGGTCAGAGATTTCAGGAAGACTAGCAAAGTGGGCGATAGAACTCGGTGGCCATAATGTGGTTTTCAGGACAAGACCAGCAATCAAGGGCCAAGTGCTAGCAGACTTCATGACAGAAGTGCCGGACGACAAGGATCAGGAATGTAAAGCAATGGAAAAAGCCGAAAACAGCAAGTAGAAGAACCGTGGTTGTAATACACAGACGGCGCTTCTAACGAAGACGGCGTAGGCGCAGGGCTTCGGTTGGTGAGCCATGACAAGCATGAATTCACCTACGCCATATGTTTGGATTTCAAAAGCACGAACAATGAAGCGGAATATGAAGCTTTCCTTGTTGGCTTAAGACTGGCAATCAAAATGGGAGTTCGACACATTGAAGCACACGTGGACTCCATGTTAGTGGCCGGGCAAATCAACGGGCAATACGAAGCCAAAGGAGAAGTAATGGCGCTCTACCTGAGTCAAGCAAAGACGTTGCTACAAACCTTCTACTCCTACAAGGTGCACCACATTAATAGAAGCGAGAATAAACCAGCAGACGCGCTGAGTAAACTTGCATCCACAAGTTTTCAACACCTGGCAAAGGATGTGCGCATAGAAGTTTTGAGCAACCCATCAGTGCCATTAAGAGAAGTAAGCGTTATTCAAGTAGGAACAACGTCATGGATGACTCCGATAATAGCGTACCTCCAATCTGGGATACTCCCAGAGAACAAAGCTGAAGCTAGAAAAATCCAGTACAAGGCTGAACATTATCGAATGGCTGATGGGATTCTATACCGGAAGTCATACCTTGGGCCACTGTTACGATGCGTCGACCCCGAAGACGCAAAATATCTGATCAGAGAAGTGCATGAAGGAATTTGTGGTATACATGCCGGGCCAAGAATGGTGGTGGCAAAGGTAATGAATGTCGGGTACTACTGGCCCGGGATGCATTTAGACGCAGTAAAAGAATTGAGGAAATGCAGTGGATGCCAAAGACATGCCCCCAAAACGATGCGCCCCAAGAACGAATTGGTACCAGTCACAACGGCGTGGCCTTTTCAGCAGTGGGGAATAGATATGGTCGGCCCTTTCCCTGAAGCCCCAGGTGCTGTCAGATTCATAATAGTCGCAGTCGACTATTTTACAAAATGGGTAGAGGCAAAGGCACTGGCATCAACCACATCCACTGTCGTCAAAAGATTCATATGGGAACAAATCATATGCCGTCTCGAACTACCACTCAGGATCATCACCGACAACGGAACGAACTTTGCCACAGACGGTCTTCAGCAATGGTTTAAGGAATTACACATTGAGCACACCTTCTCCTCAGTTGCGCACCCACAGGGGAATGGTCAAGTGGAAGCCGTCAACAAGAGTATCGTCGATGGAATCAAGGCAAGATTGGGAGACAAAAGAAGAGGTTGGGTTGATGAACTGCCCAGCATATTATGGGCACATAGAACAATGCCGAAAACAAGCAACGGGGAGACACCGTTTAGCTTAGTTTACGGGTCTGAGGCTGTGATACCAGCTGAGATAGGGCTGCCATCGCCAAGAATGCTTTCCATGAACGTGATCAACAACGAGGAAGAGCGGAGGTTAGACCTTGATCTCCTAGAAGAAAGGAGAGAGATGGCGGCGATAAATGAAGCAAAGTACAAGACAAAGCTGGAGAAGTATTACAACTCCAAAGTCCGCATCTGCACCTTCAATCCAGGAGATTACATCCTAAGGGACAATGAGGCGTCTAATGCCGAAAAACCGGGAAAGCTAGCCCCCAAGTGGGAGGGGCCTTATGTAGTAGATGCGGTACTCGGAAAAGGGGCATACAAGTTACGCACCCTAAACGACAAAGAAGTTCCAAGAACCTGGAACGCACAACAGTTAAGAAGATGCTACATGTAAAAACCCGAAGTTTTTTATGTACTTGTAACGGCCGCGCGCCAACACAGTTAGCATTAATACAAGAAGTGTTTGGCAATTCAATTGGAATGCAAATTTCTCGTCACAACTGCATACATTACTTTGGGCATACACGAAAACATCAATGGCTCGACCATTAGGAAACGTTGTAGACCTCCAAGGCCTGTCACAAAACAAGTGCACAGCCGGGTCAAAAACACAACTAAAGCCTAAAAAACGCCAAATAAATACTTCGTGCCCACATAAACACGAAAACATCCAACACAGGATAAACAAACATTGTAAACACCCCCAAGGCTGAGCACAGCTGGGTCCACACAATAACCTGTAACTCGATCACTTCGTACCCATGAACCAACCTGCGCACATGAACGAATGAATAAAACGTTGTAACTAACACAACCTGTCAGCGCCATCATTCATTAGTGATACCTGAATCAAAGTAATTATACATGCACATATTATGACGATAACAAAATTCACATAAAACAAAGGCAAATATTAACATAACAAACGTCAAGCATAGTCAAATGTTTACAAGCATAACAGGTAAGCAAAAATTAATATTGTTCACAAAGTTGTCAAATGATTACAGGGCCGTCTAAGGCCATACGCGGCACGCAGGCCGGAATCCTTCACTTGGGATGACTGGTTCCAGTACCTCCAGCCGCGTTACCTTCATCACCAAGAGCTTTTTTCAGTAAGGCAACACCATCAGGCTTCCGAGCCAATTTTTGGGCAGCCTTAACGACAGCAAAATCTAAAGACGCGAACTCTTGTCGTTTTGCGGTATAAGCAGCACCACAATCCTCCTTATATAACTCGAAGTGATGGTCTTTCTCATTATTGAGAGCCGCAGCTCTACCCTCACTATAACCATCCTTGCGTCCACTATTGTACCCAGCTTGCCCCAACTTAAACATATAGTTGGCAAGTTCATGGGAGTTCACTATACGACCAGCAATCTACGAGAAACACACAGCAATGTAAATAGAGTAACTACCGCAAAGCAAACATAAACAAAGGAGGTTACCAGAGGTACAGCACGCGATAGCAACCACTTGCAATCCGCGGACATCTCCTCAGCAAGGAGTTCAGAAGCTTTACATTCAGCAATCTTCTTCTCAACAAACTCTTCCAACGCAGCTATACGCTCAAGATACTCTGCCTCCTTTTTCTCAGACGCAACACGCGCTTGCTCAGCCTTCTCACTAATCTCACGCTTCTCAGCAGACATCCGCACAATCGCATCACGTTGCGACTGCAATTCCTTGTTGGTACGCTCACAGGCAACCTCCCAATCTTTCTGTTTCTACGAATTAGCCTGCTTTTCTGCAGCAAGTTTGTTCTCCGCATCCGAAACCCTCCACATCAAACCTTTCTTCTCAGCATTAAATTTCTCCCTCTCCTCAGAAAACATATTCTTCTCATTTTCAAACTCAAGTGTGTCCTCCCCCATCAGTTTCCACTCGCGCACAATCTCTTGAGAGGTGGACAAAAGGTTAACCTCGACACGAACATGATCGTCTAATAGCTCTAACCGGCGGCGCCTTTTCTAAAATAAGCTCTCAGCCGGGGGAGAGACAACGAGAAGAACTCATGGCAGTTGTCAAGATCGTTCATCCGAGAGCCTTAGGTCAGATTCCAGCGAGGAGCATGTGGCATATCATCACACACTGGGTTTTGAGTGTCCCAAGACCCACCCTGAACATTCTCAAACTGTGGACTCCGAACCACTCCGGAAGTTGCACCACCACCACCCGGTGGACGCTTGGTATATATGGTTTGGCGAGGAGCTGTCTCACTTGACTCCACCCCGATTTCAACACCCTTACCACGATTAACACCAACAGCGCCACCCGTATCGCCACCACCTGTAACACCCCGTGTTTTCACAAGTCAAAGTCAACGGCCGATTTCGCGCGACTTGATTCGTAGAAACCTCTTTATTTTATTTGTATTATGTGGAGTAAGTGTCATTAATGCAATAATCGATGTGTGTTAATCGCTATTCAATCGACCTACGACTGTGAACTATAGGAAGTAACAATGCGATAAAGTTAACTAATCAATAATCAAGCTATGCTAATCGAATCGACTTCTAACCGCAACTCGAGCTATGAATTTTACTTGTTATTATACGGGTGTGTGTGCCTTACGTGTTACCTGCGCATGTTTATTTATGTTATGTTGTGGTAATCAAGCGAACTCAATCGAAACTCGAATGTAATCGCACTCGAACTCGAATCACGATCGAACTAGGATAAATAGTGGAAAATAGATTACGCAAGGTACGAAGTAGTTAAGACTAAAAGTAATTTGACTAGGAAACCCTATCGAATCGCTCGCAATCGTAACTGAAACTTCAAAGATCGTCGCACCAAACACACCACCCAGGCGCCAACCGGCCGGATGGCCATCCGCACGGGTAGCCGCCTGGGGAAGTGTTAAGTGCATCCGACCAGGATTGCCATCCGCCCGACCGACCATCCGGGCGATGTGCAATCCGGACGGATGACACTTTCCTCTTTTGGTATCCTATAAATACACGGGTCACTCTCCAAACTTTCCACTTTTGGCAAGTGACGTCCGACCAGCACGCTCTCTTCACCTTTTCTTTGATTTCTCTCAATCCAGGTAAGATCTCGCCCTAAATCTTGTACTTTCTTGATCTATACGCACTTCTACACCTTTCTATCTTCTAGATATTAACTTTTAACCGTGAAATCATCAAGATTTGAGGTATTCTAGGATGACGTCATCATAAGGTTCCCATGAACTTCAAGTTTGACCTCATTCCACCAAGAATAACTCGGATCTGAACGGTTTCCACAAGATTTCACAAACAACTTCGCATAAATCTGAACTTTTTCAAAGGATAAAAGAGTTGAAAGAAATAGACACAAGTTTTCTCCTTCTTTTACAGTCAAAAACGATAAGAATCGGATCAGTTCTAGTCTTCTACTCAATGTTAGTGATGCACTAGTCCTAAATCTAGATTCTACCCGCGAGACACCTGATTTCGGGTTAAGACCAGAATGACCGTTCTGAGCCGCCGACCGGCCAAGCTGGGGTGATTCCTGGCTGGCTTAGTCATGCGGGTAAGAATACAATTCCGATTGGTTGACACGTAATCAGAACATCTCGATAAAACAAAAAAAGCGACCAAGGGTATACGAATGGAACAACCAGAACGAGATGCTGTCCGGACGGACTGATGTCCGCACGGACAGGCTATCCAGACAGGTTTCCATCCGGACGGACTGATGTCCGCACGGACAGGCTATCCGGACGGGTTGCCATCCGGACGGACTACACTTGGGACCCATTTCTAAAACGAGGTTTGAGTATCGACGAATGAATAATCCGCACGGACGACCCTCTGAATGGATTACTCTTAGGATCATGAGATACTAAGACCTTAAACAAGTGACTCACCACTCAAGTCGTTGTCCGCATGGACTACCATCCGCACGGATTGTCGTCCGCTCGACCGACTTGAAGGGTAAGAGAACTTCAAGGTTTTCAAATGCTACAACAAAAACTTCAAAAGTCAAACCACCATACACAAACACATCTCACCCATAGGAAGAAACAATCCACTCGAATAGTCACCCGCCCGGACAAACTGTCCGCACGGATGACTAGCCGAACGGATTACTATTCACCCAGATTGTTGTTCGCCCGGATGACCATCCGAATATTCACCCGGATTGTTGTTCGTCCGGATTGCTATCCTACCCACTCTCACCCTGTATTGTTTTACGCGCCATTTATCGCTACGTTACCGAATCTATTCAGGCTAACCGTACTCGCTAAAAGCGCTCCCTTCAATCCATAATCACAGTGAGTATACTCGATCCCTTTTTGCTTTAAGCACTTTTGGGTGTTACATACGTTACGAATATTCAAACTACAATTATCACACTACTCAAACTATTTGAACGCTAACCGTTAAAGGCATGTTATACGTGGCTTATGAATGCTTGTTTGTTATGTTTACACATGGAATGTTGTCTACCTGCCTTAGCAACGATAGTACTATAGTTTGGACTCAGCACCCGTTCACACGGGGGTTGTTAAGGATCTTTTACTTGTATGGATTACGGTGGTAATCGTGTATTGCGAACTGCCTCGGGCAGTCAACCCGCAGTCATTGGTATCGATGGATCTATGTCGATAACTAACGTGCTTCATTTCACTATGTGTACGTGCTGGTTATGCGTAAACGAATTCAAACTCTATATGCTATTATCAAACTTGTATGCTCACCTTTACATTATATGTATTGACTTTATTTTAACGTATGTGACAGGTGTTTAGGAAGTTTACATGTTTAGCATGCTGTGAACTTGAGGCTAGGAAAGGTCTAAGATGCTCTCTGTGCCGTGACGAAATTGAAGCTAGGAACGGAGGTCCTAGAAACCAATAAATAAACTATTTTGTTTGAATCTGAGTTGTCGGAACAGAATATTTTCCTAGATGTTATCTGTAATAATTTGTTTACTATTTGAGACATGGTATGGGACATGTTAATTTAAATTGAATGGTAATGATAGTTGTTATGGAAACTTCTGGACAATCTGTTTCGCTCAGTGCCGCGCCCCGATGATTCCGCCATCGGTTGGGGTGTGAAAGATTGGTATCAGAGCCATAACTATAGGGAATTAGGCAAGACTCGACCTAGTCCGGGTCGATGTCTTAGAGACCTAGACTATAGTTAAGAACCAATAGACCGAACGTATGTGTTGTACTCAGCTATTTCTCGCTATCACTGCACTCGAATTCTCAAAAAGGATCGAACGATTTCGTTGGGATTAGGTGTGAAAACCGCAAACTCTCGACTAAATTGCTTGGTTAGTGCCGATTTTATCAATTTATCAATGAGTTCCTCATTAATTTCAATAGCAAACGAGGGGAAATATACCAAATCAGGAGTGAAATCCATATTTTGATGAATAATCTCCTCAACTTCTGCTAAAACAAGGAAGAAGTTGCTAAGCTAGGGGTGAAACCCTAACCTTGACAACTTGCTTCTAACTTATACTCATCTCACCAAAGCCTCGACGAACTTCAAACGACCTGAGTTCATGAGTATGACCCAGGGAGTACGTGTTGAATGCCCAAGAATCGAGGCAGGAACACGATCCCGAAAGTCAAAATGTGACGACAAGTCTGTTGAGGATAGTCGAATCACTTTGGGTAGTCAACGTCTAGTAGCCGCAGACGATCTAATCCTCAATTTATGTGTTTGGAGTCGGCAGTTGTCGCTTTGATTCGTCGATTTTATGTGTTTTATGTGGTTTTTACCAATTTATGTGTTTAAATTTTGAAAGATTTACTCGATTTTGCTCTCACTTCGATCGACACGCACGACGCGCACTGCATTTCTACCTCAAATCGCTAACAAATCGCCGAATTTTGGACAACCCTATGCTATACTACGCTATTCGATATACTAAGCACGATCGCTATACTCGAACGATCGCGAGCTTTGAATAATTGGTTTCTGTTTTCTGACTGCTTCTAGTGATTCAATGCGTATGTGTTCGTTGCTCCTATGCTCTACATGATTAGGTATTATGTGAATACGTGCTTTACGTGCTTAGGTGTTATGTGATTATGTGCTCTACGTGCTTATGTGTGTATGTGATAATGTGCTCCATGTGTTACGTAAGCGTACGTGTTACTGAGCTTTAGTAGGTAGAAAACGTGTGAGGTGAGATTCGAATACAATGTGTTGAGTTCTGTGGCGATGTCTATTGCAGACAATGTCGTCTGGATCCCGTCATGCACTTTCTTGTCAGGATAAAAGAGACAGACGTCTTGCTTCCATCATCGCTAAAATCGTAGCGAAGGCTGTGAGTGATGTCTATGAGAATGCCAGCAAATCATCTGAGGAATCAAGAACCGACGCTCCTAAAACTGCCACAAGGCCTTTCAGTTTCAAGCAATTCAAGTCTTGTGGGCCAAAAGAATTCACTGGTGAAGGAGGTCCCACTGCACTATTTCACTGGTTTGACTCAATTGAGGTTACTCTGCGACAAAGTGGTTGCCCTGATGACCTTCGAACTCTGAACGCTACCGGCGTTTTCTAGTCCCGAGCACTAGATTGGTGGACGGCCGAGAGGAACAAGCGAGGGAACGATGCAGCCTATGGTCTGTCGTGGGACGAGCTCAAGGAAGTTATGCTAGAGGAATTCTACCCTCCTCACGAACGTCAAAAGCTAGAAGATGAATTTTGGCACATCCAGCAAAAGGATGGTGACAATGCTGGTCTTACTGCTCGTTTTAAACAGCTCAGCATTATCTGTCCCGATCAAGTCAAGACTCCTAAACATGACAATCAAGAAGTACATCCGGGCCCTGCCCGACTGCGTTGCTGATTTCGTACAAGCGGCTAAGACTACGACGATCGAGGAAACCTATCTGCTGGCCGCGGAAATCAATGACAAACGGGTTAAGGCTGGTGTCTGGGATAAGACTTCGAAGCATCTGCATCAAGCTACTGCTACCGCACCAACTGCTGAACCTACCTCATCAAGCAACAAGAGGAAGAACAAGAGAAAGAACAGCTCTACCAACAAGAACTGTGCGATCACCGCTGCACCAGTTCAAGCCGTACCTGCTCAACAGCGTCAAGTAGCGGCGCCTGTGGCCAATGCACCGCCTGCAAAGCGTGCATACACTGGGCCACACCCGCTCTGCCCTACTTGCACCTACCACCACCCAACTGCCATTGCTTGCCGTCATTGTGCTCATTGCAACGTATACGGTCATTTTACTGCCAATTGCCGTATTCGTCAAGCTCCTACCAACCAAGCTCTACTCACTGCCCCACAGGGTCAACAAGCTCCTCCGGCACCCGCAGTCAAAGCCAGAGCCTGCTTCGCATGTGGCGACCCAAACCATTTCGCCAACGTGTGCCCAAACAGGGTCGTGAAGCAAGAGCCTCAGCAACAGCAACCACAGCAGCAACAACAACAGGCCGCACGCGCCAGAACTATCAACCTCAACGTGTGTCAAGCCCAGGCCGACAACAACGTGGTCAATGGTACGTTCCTTGTGAATGGTATTTATGATTCATGTTTGTTTGATACTGGAGCCGATAACTGCTTTGTGTCGCTCGAATTTGAGAAACTCCTTAGTCGTAAACGTTCCCAACTCTCCTCGGCATTAGATGTTGAAGTCGCTACCGGAAGAACCGTCGCTGTCAATTCTGTTATCCGTGATTGTACTCTCGAGCTCAACAATCACATCTTCCCAATTGACCTCATTCCGATGCAGCTCGGAAGTTTCGACGTTATAGTAGGCATGGACTTTCTTCGAGAAAACCATGCTGAAGTCGTATGCTTCGACAAAATGATTCGATTTTCGCTCGCGAACGGTGACCCATTGTGTGTATATGGTGATACTACTTCGAAGGGTCTCAAACTTATGTCTTGTGTCCAAGCTAGCAAGTATCTCCGCAAGGAATACAGGGCTTTCTTGGCTAACATTGTAGCAGCGGAGAAGGAAAAGAAAGTGAAGAAGGAAGTGAAGGACGTTCCTGTGGTTCGAGAATTTCCTAATGTTTTTCCAGAGGATCTTCCCGGATTACCGCCAAGTCGTGATATCGACTTTCGTATCGACCTCATTCCTGGAGCCAACCCTATTGCCAAAGCTCCTTATCGTCTTGCACCATCCGAAATGCGCGAACTCTCAACCCAACTCCAGGAACTACTTGAGAAAGGCTTCATTCGCCCGAGCAACTCTCCTTGGGGCGCGCCAGTCCTTTTCGTCAAAAAGAAGGACGGGTCGTTCAGGATGTGCATCGAGTATCGGGAATTGAATAAGTTAACCATCAAGAACTGCTACCCCCTACCTCGCATCGACGATTTGTTTGATCAACTACAAGGTGCTACGTGTTTCTCAAAGATCGACCTACGTTCAGGATACCACGAGCTACGTATTCAGGAGGAGGATATACCCAAAACCGCGTTCCGTACTCGTTACGGTCACTACGAATTTGTTGTAATGCTTTTTGGCTTAACCAACGCACCGGCGGTATTCATGGATCTGATGAATCGCGTGTGTAAACCATATCTCGACCGTTTCGTCATCGTGTTCATCGACGATGTCTTGATTTATTCCAAATCAAAAATCGAACATGCGCAACATCTACGTTTGGTTCTCGAGTTACTCCAGGGGAACCAACTCTATGCCAAGTTCTCCAAGTGTGAATTCTGGCTGGAGGAAGTTCAGTTTCTGGGTCACATCGTAAATAGTCAAGGCATTCATGTCGACCCTGCAAAGATTGAAGCTGTCAAGAGCTGGGTTACACCTAAGAATCTGTCGGAAGTCCGCTCTTTTCTCGGACTGGCAGGCTATTATCGACGATTTATCGAAGGATTCTCGAAGATTGCTGTACCACTTACCTCTCTTACGCATAAAGATCAGCCTTTTGTCTGGGGAACCAAACAAGAGACTGCCTTCCAAAACCTTAAGCACATGCTTTGCAACGCTCCTGTACTCACATTGCCAGACGGAAACGATGATTTCATTGTCCACTGTGATGCTTCCAACCTTGGCCTTGGTTGCGTTCTCATGCAACAGGACAAGGTCAAAGCTTACGCTTCTCGTCAGCTCAAAATCCACGAGAAGAACTATACAACCCATGATCTCGAGCTAGGCGCAGTTGTTTTTGCGTTAAAGATTTGGCGACACTACCTGTATGGTACCAAGTGTGCGATCTTCACCGATGATAGGAGCCTACAACACATCTTTAATCAGAAGGAACTTAATATGCGTCAACGCCGATGGGTAGAACTTCTCAACGATTACGACTGTGAGATTCGTTATCACCCAGGCAAGGCAAATGTCGTTGTCGACGCACTCAGCAGACGGAGCTACCTGCTTAGCACCCGCAATGTTCAAGTCCAACACGATCTCGAAACCCTCATCTGCGACGCTCAACATGCATGTTTTAACGAACGCACCCTGAAGAAAGAAAGGATCTACCACGATGGAGCCCAGCTTGTGAGCAAGTCAAATGGGATATTCCACTTTTTAGACCGAATTTGGATTCCCAAGCGAACCCACAAATCTCGGTACTCTATTCACCCCGGTGCCGACAAAATGTACCAGGATCTCTGTTATAGGTACTGGTGGCCGGGTATGAAAAGGGATATCGCTCTCTACGTCGGAAAATGCCTAACTTGTGCTAGAGTCAAGGCTGAACATCAAAGACCCTCTGGCTTACTCGAACAACCACCAATTCCCATGTGGAAGTGGGAGATCATAGCCATGGATTTTATAACCAAGCTACCACACACGTCATCAGGTCACGACAGCATCTGGGTTGTGGTCGACCGTCTGACTAAATCAGCTCACTTTCTGCCAATACGAGAAGACTACAAGGTAGAACGATTAGCCCGAATCTACACCGACGAGATCATTTGTAATCATGAAACGCCTCGTGACATCATTTCTGATCGTGATGCTCGGTTTACCTCGCGACTATGGGAAACGTTTCAAATGGCACTCGGTACAACGCTTAATCTAAGTACCGCTTTCCACCCTCAAACCGACGGTCAGACTGAAAGAACGATTCGTACTCTTGAAGACATGCTCCGTTCGTGTGTCTTAGACTTCGGTGGTAATTGGGATAAATACATGCCGCTAGTCGAATTCTCGTATAACAACAGCTACTATTCTAGCATCCAAATGGCACCATTCGAGGCATTATATGGAAGAAGATGTCGATCGCCTATTATATGGCATGAGATCGGTCATTCGCAACTAACCGGTCCTGAGCTATTACAAGAAACGACAGAAAAAATTTTCCAAATCCGAGACAACCTGGTGAAAGCCCGGGATCGACAAAAGGTTTACGCCAATAAAAAGCGCAAGCCCCGTGAATTTGGCGTTGGTGACCACGTACTCCTAAAGGTGTCACCTTGGAAGGGTGTGGTCCGATTCGGCAAGAAAGGGAAACTCGCGCCTCGATATGTTGGACCTTTTAAGATTCTGGAAAGGATCGGAAAAGTCGCCTACAGGCTCGAATTACCGAAAGAACTTAGTAACGTCCACCCGACTTTCCACGTGTCAAACCTCTGAAAGTGCCTCGCCAACCACGATTTACATGTCTCTCTAGACGATCTACAAGTGAACGAAACATTACACTTCGTGGAAAAGCCTGTCGAAATCATGGATCACCAAACCAAGCAGCACGCATTCCTATTGTGAAGGTCCGATGGGAAGGCAAACGGGGCGCAGAGTTCACTTGGGAACTCGAAAGCGACATGAAGGCTAAGTACCCGCAGTTGTTTAAAGAGTGAAGCTAGAGAGAGAAAGTAGCATCGTGATTCTAATGCTTTGTACGATTTCATATCAATCTATAGAATTACCGATTTTAGTACGTTCTAGTGTGTTTGGTCATGCACGTTCACGGATTTCACGTCTCAAGCGATCGTTTCAAGTCAAAATCGGTCCAAACGGAAAGTTCTCAAACGTGATTCATGGCGTTGTACTGCTTCCAGCCTAATTTCGGGACGAAATTCCCTAAACAAGGGGAGGCTGTAACACCCCGTGTTTTCACAAGTCAAAGTCAAGGTCAAAGTCAACGGCCGATTTCGCGCGACTTGATTCGTAGAAACCTCTTTATTTTATTTGTATTATGTGGAGTAAGTGTCATTAATGCAATAATCGATGTGTGTTAATCGCTATTCAATCGACCTACGACTGTGAACTATAGGAAGTAACAATGCGATAAAGTTAACTAATCAATAATCAAGCTATGCTAATCGAATCGACTTCTAACCGCAACTCGAGCTATGAATTTTACTTGTTATTATACGTGTGTGTGTGCCTTACGTGTTACCTGCGCATGTTTATTTATGTTATGTTGTGGTAATCAAGCGAACTCAATCAAAACTCGAAATCTAACTCGAATGTAATCGCACTCGAACTCGAATCACGATTGAACTAGGATAGATAGTGGAAAATAGATTACGCAAGGTACGAAGTAGTTGGGACTAAAAGTAATTTGAATAGGAAACCCTATCGAATCGCTCGCAATCGTAACTGAAACTTCAAAGATCGTCGCACCAAACACACCACCCAGGCGCCAACCGGCCGGATGGCCATCCGCACGGGTAGCCGCCTGGGGAAGTGTTAAGTGCATCCGACCAGGATTGCCATCCGCCCGACCAACCATCCGAGCGATGTGCAATCCGGACGGATGACACTTTCCACTTTTGGCATCCTATAAATACACGGGTCACTCTCCAAACTTTCCACTTTAGGCAAGTGACGTCCGACCAGCACGCTCTCTTCACCTTTTCTTCGATTTCTCTCAATCCAGGTAAGATCTCGCCCTAAATCTTGTACTTTCTTGATCTATACGCACTTCTACACCTTTCTATCTTCTAGATATTAACTTCTAACCGTGAAATCATCAAGATTTGAGGTATTCAAGGATGACGTCGTCATAAGGTTCCCATGAACTTCAAGTTTGACCTCATTCCACCAAGAATAACTCGGATCTGAACGGTTTCCAAAAGATTTCACAAACAACTTCGCATAAATCTGAACTTTTTCAAAGGATAAAAGAGTTGAAAGAAATAGACACAAGTTTTCTCCTTCTTTTACAGTAAAAAACAATAAGAATCGGATCAGTTCTAGTCTTCTACTCAATGTTAGTGATGCACTAGTCCTAAATCTGGATTCTACCCGCGAGACACCTGATTTCGGGTTAAGACCAGAATGACCGTTCTGAGCCGCCGACCGGCCAAGCTGGGGTGATTCCTGGCCGGCTTAGTCATGCGGGTAAGAATACAATTCCGATTGGTTGACACGTAATCAGAACATCTCGATAAAACAACAAAAGCGACCAAGGGTAGACGAATGGAACAACCGGAACGAGATGCTGTCCGGACGAACTGATGTCCGCACGGACAGGCTATCAGGACAGGTTGCCATCCGGACGGACTGATGTCCGCACGGACAGGCTATCCGGACGTGTTGCCATCTGGACGGACTACACTTGGGACCCATTTCTAAAACGAGGTTTGAGTATCGACGAATGAATAATCCGCACGGACGACCCTCTGAATGGATTACTCTTCGGATCATGAGATACTAAGACCTTAAACAAGTGACTCACCATTCAAGTCGTTGTCCGCACGGACTACCATCCGCACGGATTGTCGTCCGCTCGACCGACTTGAAGGGTAAGAGAACTTCAAGGTTTTCAAATGCTACAACAAAAACTTCAAAAGTCAAACCACCATACACAAACACATCTCACCCATAGGAAGAAACAATCCACTCGAATAGTCACCTGCCCGGACAAACTGTTGATACGTGGTTGAAAACCGGTGCTCGTTATTGTTTAACTTTATGTTTTTTATATGGGTTTTAATCTTGAATGGCCTACTTTTAATTAGACTTGTGCTTGTGCAGGTTTATTGAAGTTTAAGGAGCTTTTCGGGAGCTTTACGGGACACCGGAGCGATAAACGGACCACCGGGAAGCCTTACGGATCAAACGGGAGCAAAGAAATGAAAAATCAGGAATGAACTTTGGAGAGCCCGTCGCCGACGGGTCCCTGGCCGTCGGCGACGCCCCCTTAAAATACCCGTCAGCCAGATTTGCTCGTATCCAGGTACATATGCCGTCGGACGGAGAAAGAAAATCCAAAGCCCGTCGCCGACGGGTTGAGGGCCGTCGGTGACGGCTTGTCAATTCCTGAAACGTGAACCATGTTAATTTGGGGGTTAAGATCGATTTTGATTAGTTCTCTTGCATTGATTTCGGAAGTTACACATTGTTTGAGTTTTGAAACCAATCTTGGAGCCTAATTCCCATCATCATTCACGTTCCCATTCCATCTATCGTCTCTACATCACAATATCATCAAGAATCATCATCACCATCTACACAATCAATCATTCCACAAACCCTAATCCTTCTACCACTATCATCCTTCACCAAACCTTCATCATTCACCATTCATACACTTTTCAAGCTTCAAGATGACTTCCTTCGCATTCCAAACATCCGGTGATCAAGCTTCTTCAACCATGAGCGGCTAATCATCTCGGTTTCACCTCGGTGTAGGTAGTTGTTAATTTTAGGGTTTTGAATTGTTCTTGTTCAACTTAGTGACAATTTGTATTTGGTTTTTGAAACTCTTGATAATAGTATTACATTTGTTGCGAATTCGTGAATTGTCGAGCGATGTTAAAAGTTATGACTTTGCGAAACGGTGATATGTAATTGTGCATTATCATTGTTAGGATTTACTTGTGTTGATTACAAAGTGTCTTTTTGTCCGTTCTTCGGGACGTTGATAGCTAGTAGCACCTAAGTCACGGTACACTAAATCCGTTAATCGAATGCATTTGAGTTGAAACTAAAACTTGTAGAAACCCTAGGTTAACAATTACCGAAACCGGGCGTGATTTCTTTTTATTATTATTGTTCTAGTAACCATTTTCTCGTAATCGTTAATCATTAGTTGTTCATCAATTTAATTAATTCAATTAGTCTAAACTCATATCTCTTAATTAAACAAAAATACAAAAACATTCTAGTAAGCTTCATAAATCGTGACATTTGTTATAATTCATTCGAATCCATACACAAACCACATACTCTTCGTGGTTCGACCCCTCACTACCACTAGCTATTTGTTAAGGGTAATTAGGGCATATAAATATTATCTTTGACCGGAGCGCGACACTCCGATCAAATTTTGGCGCCGTTGTCGGGGAGTACGTGCGCTTTGAGTTTGGATTATTGTTTGAATTTTTGTGATTATCTGTTTAAATTGTTTAGCTTTCTTTTTGCACTTTGTCTTTTTCCTTGTTACGCGGGTGTGTTACTTGTGCAGGATACAGGTAGTGTATGCATACGCGGAACTCCGGGAGGACTTCACCGTTAGTCTACGAACCAGAAATTGAAAGAGTAGCAAGAAGGAACCTAGCAAGCCGGTTAGAAGCAACACTCGCTTCTAATCAAACCACCAACACACCACAACATACACCGTCCATTGAAACCGATTCAATGGCGAACCAAAACTCAAACCAAAACCTTAACTCAAACCAATTCCAATACCGAAGCAACTTCAATCCCGCTCCAAATATGCAACCTATACCTCCCGAGCGACCGGGTGGTAATAACAACAATACCGGACCACCTACACCACCTTTCCAAAACCAAAATCCCAACCACAATCAAAGAACACCTCAACAACAAAACCTTCATCGACAAACCTCTTTACCCATCAACTTAGATGACCGGAATGTCAATTCCGACCGTCGGGGAAATCGTGATCGCGGCAATCCCGCAAATGAAGACCCATTCTTCAACATCGATGACTTGAGGAATGCAATCCCCGATGATGAACCGTATAGTGTTCCCGGTTATCAATCGCCGGAACATGTGAGTGTTCATACGGAAAATTCGGATGACGGGGGATACTATGATGATAGGGCCAACGATGATGAAGATTGGGGCTACGTGAATAGGGGAAACGTCTACAATGCTAGAAGGTATGATGATGAGGAATTTGGCTACCAACATGCCAATTACGTTGGGGACGACGAATACGGTTACGGAGGTGGAAGAAATGATGGTTATGGGAACAACCGTCAACCACGAAACAATGAACAACGGAACCGGAATGATGGGTTTTATAATAACAACAACAATGCAAACCCTAGCCGGATTCCTCGTTTCGTGGGAGGTGGTAACCCAAGGGATAATAGAAGAGAGGATAGAAGAGAGGATCGAAGAGATGAAAGACGGGATAATAGAAGACCGGTCAATCAAGAAGTTAATGGTCCACATCGTCGTCAACGACCTCCACGGGGAGTGAATGATCGTTTCAGGTCGGTTGTCACCGAGAATGACTCACCAATCGTTTGTGAGAGGAGGATGTTTGATTGTAAACCACATTACATCAACATACTTCCTCATTTTAATGGAAGATCTAACGACGAACCGTACACACATTTGACAGAGTTTTCTTCCATTTGCGGCACTATCGGGGGGCATAACTTTGCATTAGATGAGGTTAAACTTCGCTTGTTCCAATTTTCATTGAAAGACAAAGCGAAGCAATGGTTCCTTACACTCCCGGCCAATAGCATCCGCACATGGGGAGAAATGCAACAAGCTTTTCTAGATGAATACTATTCTATGGCAAAGACCGATGATGCTCGTGATGAAATTAGGTCTTTTCACCAATTTTCGGGCGAGCCGTTGCATGAAGCTTTTACAAGATTTAAAGAAATGATGCGAAGATGCCCACATCATCAAATCGAGAAGTGGGAATTGGTTAAGTGCTTTGTACGAGGTTTAGATGACAACACATGGAACCGACTTGAATCAACGAGCAATGGGACCCTTCTAAGCAACCATGAAGATGATGATTGGGAATTCTTGGAACGGATGAGTAAACGTTCGAAAGAGAAAGAATCGGCCGATCGAGCTAAGAAGCATCCCATTTCACGGTCACTTCCCGATCTTGACTCTAAAGATCGGATTTCCACCTTAGAGCGGGAAATGGCTCGAATGAAGAAAAATGAAGTAAATGCGGTTCAATTCGAGGTATGTGAAGGTTCTGGTGATATTGGACATAGAGCGGAACAATGTCCAACGGGGCCGAGTGACTATACGGAGGAAGTCAATCAAGTGTATGGAGATAGGAAGCAATATGACATGAACTCCAACACTTATCATCCGGGTTTGAGAAATCACCCTAACTTCCGATATGGTAATGCTTCAAATCAAATGAACCTGAATTTTCAATCGGGCAACCAAGGAGGTCAAAGCGGAGCATCATATCAAAACCGTCAAGGTGGTAACCAAGGAGGTTATCAACGAAATTACAACCAAGGGTACCAAGGTAGGGACAATAATTACCAAGGTGGGTACCAAAGGAATTACAACAACCACGGCGGTAATGGAAGCGGGTCGAACAATCAAACCGGTGGCGATGATTTGAGTGCCAAAATGGATGCCTTGTTGAATATGCAAAAAGAATCCCAAAATAATATAAAAGAATCTTACCATGATATTAAGGAGATAAAAAAGACAAACGAGATTCGGGATAAAGCGCATGAGGCATTGGCAAAGTAAGTGGGCCAACTCGCGGAAGAAATGGCTCAAATGAGAGGAAGCACGGGAAGACTCCCAAGTGACACCGCGGTGAACCCTAAGCATCAAGGGTCAAACTCAAGGAACACACGTGAGGTACCAATTAATAAAATTACTTTACGTAGTGGTCGAGTCGTTGATAATGGTGTCAAAACACCATCACCCCAGTTTGTTGAAGGGGTGGTGGAAGATGCTAGTGAGGATGAGAATGAGAATGGTCAAACGGGTCAAAATAAAAATGACTTGAAAAAGAACAATGATACTCCCGTTGTGACCATCCCCGTCCCCAAAGCTAAGGAAAAGGGTGTGGAGGCTAATACTGCCCCTTATCCCGAAGCATTGAAGGGACCCATAAAGAAAATTGTAAACAAAAGAGGTCCACAACAAGAAGAGTTGTTGGAAATTTTTAAACAAGTCAAAATAAATTTACCTCTTTTGGATGCAATTAAACAAGTACCGTCGTATGCTAAGTACTTGAAAGATTTGTGTACCCAAAAACGCACTCACAAATTTCCAAAAAAGTTAGATTTAACCGAAAATGTGAGTTCGATTCTTTCGGGTGCACTTCCACCTAAGCTCCAAGATCCGGGTGCGCCTATCATTTCAATTCAAGTAGGCGATTTTAAAATCAACCGGGCACTTCTAGATCTTGGTGCTTGCGTGAGCATTCTACCGGGTAGTTTGTATGACCAATACGAGTTTGGTCCACTTCAATCGTCAAACACCACCGTGGTGTTAGCCGATTTGACACCCAAACTACCCCGTGGAGTTGTTTCGGATGTGATAGTGAAAATCGAGGATTTTTACTATCCGGTGGACTTTCTAGTACTTGATTACGTGGCCAAGGACCCAACCAAGCAACCTACGGTGATTTTGGGTCGACCGTTCTTTGCAACCGCAAATTCTCAAATTGATTGCAAAACGGGAACGGTTGACATGACATTTGGAAACCGAAGGTTGAGGTTGCATGTTTTTTCCGGACTTATGAACCCTCCAGTTGATGATGAATGCTATATGGCGGACGTCGTTGACACGTGTATACCTCTTTGCGACACAGTCGTAGATGGGGAAAACACAATGGAGGATTGTTATATGTTTGACAGGTCACAGGTGGAGATGGATAAGAGCATAGACGAGGAAGTGAAAAGTTTGGAGGTGCTTGCGGTTAGAGAGGGAAAACCGACACGGACGCACCAAGTTGAGAGTTTACCGGAGAGCATTGATACCAAGTTGAAGCCGTCGTTAGTAGAGCCTCCGGAGGTTGAATTGAAGGCATTGCCTAAGCATCTCAAGTATGCTTATGTTGGTGAAGGCAACACGCTCCCGATTATTATTGCATCGAACTTAACCGTGGAGCAAGAGGATAAATTGATGGGTGTTTTGGTCACTAATCGGGCGGCGATTGGATGGACCATTGCTGATTTGAAGGGTATTAGTCCCTCGGTGGTGATGCACAAAATCATCACGGAAGAGAATGTGACTCCCGTTCGAGATGCACAACGGAGATTAAATCCGAACATGCGGGAGGTAGTGAAGAAGGAAGTGCTGAAATGGCTAGATGCGGGTATCATTTACCCGATCTCGGATAGCCAATGGGTGAGCCCAACACAGACAGTTCCCAAGAAAGCGGGCATACAAGTCGTCAAAAATGACGCAGGTGAAGAGGTAGCCACTCGGCCGGTAACCGGGTGGCGAATTTGTATTGATTATATGAAGTTGAATACTGCAACTTCCAAAGATCATTTCCCTTTACCGTTCATTGATCAAATAGTTGAGAAATTGTCAGGGCAAAAATTTTATTGTTTCTTAGATGGCTATTCCGGTTATAACCAAATCGCCATCCATCCGGAAGACCAAGCAAAGACCACATTTACTTGTCCCTACGGCACTTTCGCATTTAGGCGAATGCCATTTGGATTATGTAACGCCCCCGCCACCTTCCAAAGGTGTATGATGAGTATCTTTTCAGATATGGTGGGGAAGTCTTTGGAAATCTTCATGGATGATTTCTCAATTTTTGGGTCATCTTTTGAGGCTTGTTTGGACCAACTAGATAAAGTGTTAAGAAGATGCGTCGAAACTAGTTTGGTCTTAAGTTGGGAAAAGAGCCATTTTATGGTTCAAGAGGGAATAGTGTTGGGACACGTGGTGTCAAGTCGTGGGATAGAGATTGATCGTGCAAAGGTACAAGTTATATCTACTTTACCGTATCCCACGACCGTTAAAGGTGTTAGGTCATTTCTAGGTCATGCGGGTTTTTACCGGAGATTTATTAAGGGTTTTAGTGATATAACAAAGCCTTTATGTAATTTGTTGTTAAAAGATCAACCGTTTGATTTTAATGAAAATTGTCAAAATGCTTTTAACAATTTGAAAGAGAAGTTAGTTGAGGCCCCAATCTTGCAATCGCCAAATTGGTCTTTACCTTTTGAAATTATGTGCGATGCAAGTGATTATGCGGTGGGGGCCGTCTTGGGACAAAGGGTTGAAAAGAAACCCGTTGCTATATACTACGCGAGTAAGACTCTTTCGGATGCACAATTAAATTACACCACTACCGAAAAAGAGCTACTTGCAGTGGTATATGCTTTGGATAAATTTCGGGCATATATATGGGGTAGTAAAGTGATTATTTATTCTGATCACACTGCAGTTAGGTACCTCATGGAGAAGAAAGATGCAAAACCGAGGTTAATCCGATGGGTGTTGTTGCTCCAAGAGTTCGATTTGGAGATACGGGACAAAAAGGGTACCGAAAATGTTGTGGCGGACCATTTGTCCCGGTTGATGGTTGAAGAGGATCCGAAGTCTTTAGATATCAATGAGTCTTTCCCAGATGAGCACATAATGAAATTAGATAAATTGCCATGGTATGCTAACATTGTCAATTATCTTGTTACAGGTGATATGCCGGCACATTGGGATAGACGGAAGAGGCAACACTTCATGTCCCAAATCAAGTACTATCGGTTGGAAGAACCGCACTTGTGGAAGGAATGTGCGGATCAAGTGATAAGAAGATGCATAGATGACGAAGAGATTCCAAGCGTGTTGCAGCATCTACACTCGTTTGCATGTGGTGGTCATTTTAGTGGCCACAAAACGGGTCATAAAGTGTTAAACAGTGGTCTTTATTGGCCCACTATTATTAAAGATGCTAACGAGTTTTCAAAGAATTGCATAGAGTGTCAGAAAATAGGGGGTATTTCAAAAAGGGATGAGATGCCCATGCAACCAATCCTTGTAGTCGATGTTTTCGATGTGTGGGGTATTGATTTCATGGGCCCATTCCCCAATTCTTATGGCAACTTGTACATCTTGGTGGCCGTTGACTATGTGTCAAAGTGGGTCGAAGCAATAGCCACCAAGACGAACGACCATTCCGTAGTGTGTAATTTTGTTCAAACCAATATTTTCTCAAGGTTTGGGATTCCTCGTGTCATCATAAGTGATGGAGGATCTCATTTTAAAAAATTACGGTTTGGGAAACTTCTTAAACGGTTTGGTGTTGACCATAGGATTGCTACCCCCTATCACCCGCAAACAAGCGGGCAAGTCGAGGTGTCAAATAGGCAAATCAAAGAGATTTTGCAAAAGACCGTGCGGGCGGACCGTAAGGATTGGTCAATTAAATTGAACGATGCTTTATGGGCCTACCGTACGGCACATAAGACACCTATTGGCACTACACCTTACCGGTTGGTTTACGGTAAAAATTGTCATTTACCGGTGGAACTTGTGCATAAATCGTTATGGGCTATCAAAGAGGTTAATGTTCAATATGATGACGCAGGTAAGGAAAGGAAACTCAAGCTATGCGAGTTGGAGGAGCTAAGGGAAATGGCATATGAATGCGCATCTAAACACAAGGACGGGATGAAGAAGGCGCATGATGCCAAGTTGAAAAAGAAAGAGTTCGAGGTTGGGCAAAAGGTGTGGCTCTACAACTCGAAACTCAAATTCTTTCCCGGAAAGCTCCGAAGCAAATGGATGGGACCTTATGTGATCACCCGGGTCGGACAATTGGGTGATGTTACAATCGAGGACCCGAAGGATGGGATACGACAAACGGTTAATGGTCACCGACTAAAACCGTTTCTTGATGGTAACGAGAAGGTAGAGGAAAGCAAGGAATCGGTGAGCTTCGTGGTAAGCATCCCGGTTTATGAGGTCGAATGAAAAGGACCGGTAACATTTTGTGTAAAGTTATGTATAATTATTTAATTGTTTGTGTGTTGGATATAATCGTTTTCGTTTCATACTAATCTCTCTTGATTGTGTGAAGTCCGGACATTCCGAACGGGTCATGAAGACACAAGGTATGTTTTTAGGCTTTGTTATGTGCATTGAGGACAATACACGACTTTTTTGGGGGTGGTAGGGCCGTTAACGGTTATTGTGTTTTCAAAATTTTAACTTTAAAAAAAAAAAAAATTAAACTGAAAAAGCACAAGCCGTCGGCGACGGGCTACCAAAATGACCGTCGGCACACTTAGCCCGTAGACCGGAGCTTAAGCCGTCGCCCCAACATATGATTTCCCTTACCCGTCGGCGACGGGGTGGGACCCGTCGGCGACGGGTCTTCGTTTTGTCTCCGCGTCAGATTTGTTGTTATGCATTAAAATCGAACAAAAACTCTTCTAAACCTAATAAAACATAACCGAACTCAGTTTTGGTTAACTAAAGTCGACCCATCTCATCCCCATCTCAACTTCACATCATACAACCCATTCCAAACTCCTATTCTCTCTTTCTCACACTCACCTACCATCATCTTCTTCCCCAAACACTCCAAAACCCTAGAAACCTTCAAGACTCCATAACTCTCTCAATTCTCCACCAAACCAACTGATTTTAGAGTCTATCTTGAGTAATTTTTCGAGAGGAACAAAACCCCCAACACGGTTGTCATCAATTCTTGCTAATTTGCAAGATCTTGGGTCGTGAAGTTTAGGGTTTTTGAAGAGGTGTTCATCAAGTTGCTTGTTTTCCATCTTTTCTTAGTTCTTCTTGTCTAACAACATCAAAGGTATGGATTCTCCTTAAATTTATGCTTGATTATCATATGTTTGGTTATTTTTCTTCCGAAATTTTAAACTTTTTAGTTTAAGAGTAGGTTGTTTAGACAATGTATGTTGTTCTAGCATGATTTTGAGTAAGATTAGTTGCTTTGGATGGAATTTGAGCATGTTATAACCATAGTGAAGTGATTACACTTGTTATGAACATGATTGAACATGAAGGTGATGTTGAATTTTGTTGAAATTATAAGAAATTGTAAGATTAGCAAGAAATTGATAAGTTTATGATAAAGTGAGCGACTTTGGAAGTTTAAAGAGGCGATTTTACATTCACTTGTTAATTAAAATGTCAATATCACATGTCATGTTCAAAGTTTGAGAATTTATTGAACGTTTGGGTTAATATTGATGTTTTGCTTGTTTGTGATTGTAGTTATGGCCGGTGGTAAAAGACAAAAGACTACAGGGCAAGCTTCATCATCAGGAGTCGGTTCTTCTTCCGGTTTACTACCGAGGAAGTGGGAGCAATTAAGCTCCATCGCAGAGGGGGATGCAAGACTGTACAGACAAGATTGGGAGTGGGCAAAGTTCAGAGATAGCAAAAGCGCCGAGGTTTGGGATGAGGAGAAGAGAAAACCCTTATCGGAATATCAAGATAGGAAGCTAGAGGCCAAGCTCTGGAAATGGAAAATGGTCAATAACGTGAGTACCTCAGTTCCGGAAAGGAGTTTATGTGAAAGAGTGGTGAATGTTGAAGAGTTCAAACAAATCGGAATAACACAAATGTTTGAACGCCAAGGTTGGGAAAGAGTGCTTGATTGGTGCGAAGATAACACTTCGCGGATATATTTGTCGGAGGTATGTAAATGGTTGTCGACACTGAGGTTTATGAATAAAGACAGCCCTCCCGCGGAATGGAAATTGGTCGGGAAAATAGGCCGGGGGGTAATGACGATGTCTTTCGATACCATCAACCGCATTGCACGCTTTGATTCCTTGGGGGTACAAGCATATGACTATCCAACCATGCAACAATTTTTGGATAGTCATGCGAATAATGGTGATCTGGATCAGATGACCGCGGTTGTTTTACCTTATCATGATGGGGGAGAGGCAAAGAGAAAGCACATGACGATTGAGGGAAATATTCTCCAAGGGATTAATGTTGAGAACATTTTGGTGAGGTTTGGTGATCGTGGAAGTGTTAAAGCGGGTGACTGTAGGGTGGTGCATTCTTTGCTATACGGGACCCCAACATTGTCATGGAGGCACATAGTGATGATGAACACGTGGGCTACTCGGGAGTCATCCCAGAGGCGTTTTATTCCATACGCACGCCTCATTTGTGCCATGATTGTTCAGCAAAATTGCTTACCTTTGGAATCACTATGGGTAACTAAACCGTTGGAGGAACTTAACAAGGCCTCCATGAAGAAGAACTGGAATATAGAAGTTAAACTCTCGGGGAACAAGTATGTTGTGACCGACAAGTTGGGTCATAAGTATGAGTTCCTTACTTCAGGGGCACCACCGGAATCAGAAGAAGATGAAGAGATGGGTGATGAAGAGGAGGGAGTTGAACCCTCCGGTCCACAAAGACCACGACAAAGATACATGAGGCCGCATATAGAAATTAATGCAGATGTGGCGGGCTTTGTGACCACTAGACGGGTGCCCTCCTACAAAAATTTTGATCGGGGACAGCAAGAGATATATGACAATGTCTCTGCATGCATAGGTGAAGGCCGAGAGTATAACCGAAGGAGGGAAGCCTATGAGGAGGCACAGGGACCTCAAATGCAGGAATTTTGGGCAGTTCAAGCAGCCCATCGGGAGAGAATGGATAAGTTTATGGAAGAACAACAACTGTTCCAAGAAATGCAGAGGTCACACATGGAACAGTTGGCGAAGAGGCAAGAGGATGAGGAAGCCCGAAGACGGGCATGGGAAGAAGATGAGGTTAGGCGTCAAGTTGAAGCAAGAGAATTGGAACGACGCCGATGGAGTGCTTTGGCTGTCTCTCACCAAATGGCGATTAACAACACCAAGATACTCCACGATCAGGAGCGCCATCAAAGAGACCTTCAAGCCGGTCTCCCGTACGCCGAACACTCGGGGTGGACTGATTACCCCAATCTTCCTCATCCACTAGGTCCATCCGATCCCACCCCTCATTGGCCCGAGGCAGTCGGTTCTAGCTTTATCCCGATTCCGTACCAACCGTCGCCTCAAGGGGAGCAGAGTCCCCTCGATAACTATAGGGAGATGTTCGAGTCCCTTACTGGTTATCAATACCAACCCAACCCGCCAGTGGATCCAAACGAGCGATATCAGCGGTAGAGGTATGGTATGTTTTTGTTGTTGTTGTTGTATATTATTTTGTTTCCGTTATTTTTATTTCATGTTATTTATTTTTCGCCTAGTTAAATGAACGTTGTGGGTGTGTTCCGTGTATAACCCTCACGAGACCTCTCGTCCTCCCAAGCTATTGGGGGGTTTAAAAGGGCTTGTTGCATGAGCTAAATGCAACCGTGATTCCTACGAAAGTGAGTTAGGTTTATTGTTGTTGTAAATTATTGTCCACATAAATCGAAGTGAAATAACACATGGCTTGGTAATATGTTTCATAAAAAAGGGTAGAACTAGGTAACTAACAAATTTTGATGGTTGTGAGAAGCATGCTTCTACACAAGGATTAGAATTTGTAGGTACAACATGTTCGCGGGACAACCGTTTTTATGAAGAGGCGAAGGAGATATGAGTATCAAGAGAAAAAAAAATCAGGTGCATGTGTTTCCTTTTACTTTGATTCTTAGTTAGGAATAAGTGGATTGTACATAATTTTCCGGGGTGAGATTTTGGGAAGGTTAGACGTGTCACATCCCTTGTGCGTTTTAAAACTCTAGTTCTTGCACATTGAGTACAATGTTTACCTCAAGTGTGGGGATGGGGGAGTAGTAAAAGTTTTCGATTTTGACCCATTCATTTAAATTCTATACATTGAGGACAATGTTTACCTCAAGTGTGGGGATGGGGGAAAATTTCAAAAAATTTTCAAAATTTCTTGCCTCAAAAGCGATCTTAAAAGCACAAGTAACCAAGTCAACGAGGGATGTCACAACCCATTTGGTCTTTTGTCATGGTCAAGTTCAAATTAATAAGCATAACGGGTATTTAGCAGGTGGTTATTTGGGAATAATTCGCCTAGGGAACTAGCAATTTATGCATATCACATATCATAACCTTATACGTGAGGTTTGAGCCACTTTTATATCATAGATTTACATTTACATGTTTCTTTGTTTGAGTGGACCATTAGTCGCGTATTGTAGAACTTGCAACTTTTGATACGTTTGAGACTATAGACCGAATACAAGCACGAGAATGATTAAGGCATTTGGTAAACCTTTTCTCTTAAAACCATTTATCTATCCTTACCCGAACAAATTCCCTAGTCGCCCATTTTGAGCCTAAACCTTTCGTTTGACCACCCTATAGCCCATAGCCTTAAACCTTTTCTTTTTAAACCCGTGTGATGGAAATTCGATTATAGGAGTCGTATTTGTATAGTTATTCTTGATTGTTTGCATTGTTGCGGAAAAAAAACAGAAAATATTATGAAAAAAGAATTGAAAATTGTTGAAGAAAAACACAAAAAGAAGTGTTAGTAGTTGTCGAATAAAAGGGTGAAAAATTATTGCCCATAGTTTATGTTTATATTTAGTTTTGTTTAATTTAATGGTTTGTAATAAAAATCGAATTTTCATCGCCATAGCCACTTTAAAATGTCTTATTCCCTACCCTTAGCCTAGCCCCGTTACAACCCTTCAAAGACCTTTTGACTTGTGCTTAGTATTCGTGTTCGGTGGTGGAGAATGATTGAGTTGCAAGCCTATGCGGGTACGTGTTCTAATCGATTTTGAGCGATTAATTGTTGAAGTGCTAATATATTATACACGTTAGCCAATTTTAAGCCGAGTGGAGAGTACATTGTGAGGGATATGCATGAGTTGTTAGCTTTACGGGCGGGTTATTCTTGGATAACCATTATTATATGTGATTATTCACTTTACCGGTAAATATGTGGAAAATGTAAAGAATGTGAACTTTTGTATGACAAATAGACCTTAACCTCTGTCTCGGGAATGGGATGTGTATTCGTTGTTCGACCCACGTGAAAGTGAAAAACAGATTTGCTTGAGGGCAAGCAAAAGACAGGTGTGGGGATGTGATACGTGGTTGAAAACCGGTGCTCGTTATTGTGTAACTTTATGTTTTTTATATGGGTTTTAATCTTGAATGGCCTACTTTTAATTAGACTTGTGCTTGTGCAGGTTTAATGAAGTTTAAGGAGCTTTTTGGGAGCTTTACGGGACACCGGAGCGATAAACGGACCACCGGGAAGCCTTACGGATCAAACGGGAGCAAAGAAATGAAAAATCAGGAATGAACTTTGGAGAGCCCGTCGCCGACGGCTCCCTGGCCGTCGGCGACGCCCCCTTAAAATACCCGTCGGCCAGATTTGCTCGTATCCAGGTACATAAGCCGTCGGACGGAGAAAGAAAATCCAAAGCCCGTCGCCGACGGGTTGAGGGCCGTCGGCGACGGCTTGTCAATTCCTGAAACGTGAACCTTGTTAATTTGGGGGTTAAGATCGATTTTGATTGGTTCTCTTGCATTGATTTCGGAAGTTACACATTGTTTGAGTTTTGAAACCAATCTTGGAGCCTAATTCCCATCATCATTCACGATCCCATTCCATCTATCATCTCTACATCACAACATCATCAAGAATCATCATCACCATCTACACAATCAATCATTCCACAAACCCTAATCCTTCTACCACTATCATCCTTCACCAAACCTTCATCATTCACCATTCATACACTTTTCAAGCTTCAAGATGACTTCCTTCGCATTCCAAACATCCGGTGATCAAGCTTCTTCAACCATGAGCGGCTAATCATCTCGGTTTCACCTCGGTGTAGGTAGTTGTTAATTTTAGGGTTTTGAATTGTTCTTGTTCAACTTAGTGACAATTTGTATTTGGTTTTTGAAACTCTTGATAATAGTATTACATTTGTTGCGAATTCGTGAATTGTCGAGCGATGTTAAAAGTTATGACTTTGCGAAACGGTGATATGTAATTGTGCATTATCATTGTTAGGATTTACTTGTGTTGATTACAAAGTGTCTTTTTGTCCGTTCTTCGGGACGTTGATAGCTAGTAGCACCTAAGTCACGGTACACTAAATCCGTTAATCGAATGCATTTGAGTTGAAACTAAAACTTGTAGAAACCCTAGGTTAACAATTACCGAAACCGGGTGTGATTCCTTTTTATTATTATTGTTCTAGTAACCATTTTCTCGTAATCGTTAATCATTAGTTGTTCATCAATTTAATCAATTCAATTAGTCTAAACTCATATCTCTTAATTAAACAAAAATACAAAAGCATTCTAGTAAGCTTCATAAATCGTGACATTTGTTATAATTCATTCGAATCCATACACAAACCACATACTCTTCGTGGTTCGACCCCTCACTACCACTAGCTATTTGTTAAGGGTAATTAGGGCATATAAATATTATCTTTGACCGGAGCGCGACACTCCGATCAACTGTCCGCATGGATGACTAGCCGAACGGATTACTATTCACCCGGATTGCTGTTCGCACGGATGACCATCCGAATATTCACCCGGATTGCTGTTCGTCCGGATTGCTATCCTACCCACTCTCACCCTGTATTGTTTTACGTGCCACTTATCGCTACGTTACCGAATCTATTCAGGCTAACCGTACTCGCTAAAAGCGCTCCCTTCAATCCATAATCACAGTGAGTATACTCGATCCCTTTTTGCTTTAAGCACTTTTGGGTGTTACATACGTTACGAATATTCAAACTACAATTATCACACTACTCAAACTATTTGAACGCTAACCGTTAAAGGCATGTTATACGTGGCTTATGAATGCTTGTTTGTTATGTTTACACATGGAATGCTGTCTACCTGCCTTAGCAACGATAGTACTATAGTTTGGACTCAGCACCCGTTCACACGGGGGTTGTTAAGGATCTTTTACTTGCATGGATTACGGTGGTAATCGTGTATTGCGAACTGCCTCGGGCGGTCAATCCGCAGTCATTGGTATCGATGGATCTATGTCGATAACTAACGTGCTTCATTTCACTATGTGTACGTGCTGGTTATGCGTAAACGAATTCGAACTCTATATGCTATTATCAAACTTGTATGCTCACCTTTACATTATATGTATTGACTTTATTTTAACGTATGTGACAGGTGTTTAGGAAGTTTACATGTTTAGCATGCTGTGAACTTGAGGCTAGGAAAGGTCTAGGATGCTCTCTGTGCCATGACGAAATTGAAGCTAGGAACGGAGGTCCTAGAAACCAACAAATAAACTATTTTGTTTGAATCTGAGTTGTCGGAACAGAATATTTGCCTAGATGTTATCTGTAATAATTTGTTTACTATTTGAGACATGGTATGGGACATGTTAATTTAAATTGAATGGTAATGATAGTTGTTATGGAAACTTCTGGACAATCTGTTTCGCTCAGTGCCGCGCCCCGATGATTCCGCCATCGGTTGGGGTGTGACACCACCCTCCCCAACCTGCTCAACATTTACGTCATCTTCTTTCTTCTTCTCACCCAGATCATCACGAGGAGGAGACAAATCAAACGTCCTCGAGGGCGGAGAAGCAGGAGGAGTGATTTTTGAAAGGTCAATTTTGTGTGAAGTCTTGGCTGGCTTGGCACCTGCTCCAAAACGAGCAACACATTTAGAGAAAAGAAGGGAGTAAGCAACCAGAAAAGACAAACGGGAAAACTGATAAAACGAGTACCAGAAGCCTCAAAAAATTTCTCCAACAAATTCCCATGTCTCTCAGTAAAAACACCCAAGTCATCCTCCGACTCCGAGGGAGCAGGAGGATCCTCCTTCTGAAGTTTAACCTTTTTTTATGCAAGCATAGCAGCAGCCTGCTCGTGAAGTTTCCGTTTTCTATCGTCAAAAGCCTTTTTCTGCATCATCTCTGTCAGAGTAGCGCTGTAACGCTCCGCGTTTTCATAACTTTCCATATTTAGAAACCATTGTTCACATTCCTATTTTTGGAAACTTTGCATCATGGTATTCGTCGTTTCGTTATAATCATCGAAAAATCTTTTTTTTTCCTTTAATTTAATTCGTTACAAACATGGTTGTTTATTTATAGTTTAATTAATTAAATTAATTAATTTGACAATTTAAAAGTATTTACTTTAATCGAGTTATTCTCGTTGAGTTTAAAGTTAGTTCATACAAACTAACCTAGTCGAGTTAATTCATAAAGTTAGTTTATTTTAAAAGTCTTATAACATCACTTAGTTAATTAAAGTAATTGATTAAACATTTCAAAGTTTAAGGGTTAGTATGGTCTTTCCTAAAAATAAGGTGCAACAAACCCTAATCCTCTTTTATATCAGCCGCTACTTATGTTTTTTTTTTTTCTATCATTGGTTGTCTGCTCCCTCATCTCCTTCTTCTTTTATAAACCCTAGCCCCATCTTCAACAAAGAACCCTGTCTCTCTCATTCATAGTTACAGGCAACATCACACTCACACAAAACCCTTACACAACTCAGATATTCATACAAAACCCAAGCCAAACACTCTCACGGTTACCCTCACCTGCTCCGATGAAGACCACCGGCTGAACGAAGGTGACCGGCGACCCCTTCTTCTCCGGCGCGACACCAGTACCCCCTTCATCTTCTCCGGTCGGATTTCCGGCAGACACCATCAACCATCCCCCTGTTCTTGACTAATTGAACCGCCGACCACCACCCCTCTGATGGTGGCACACAGCGACGCAGAGATAGAGAGAGAGATGCGAAGAGAAGACGGCGGCGCCGTCATCTGCGGCGGCGACGACAACCGTTCAGCGACTCAGTTTTATACGGTTCAACTTGGATCCGGTGCGGTCCAGGTCAGTCTTGGTTCCCGGTTATTTTTTTTTTTATCGGTTCAGTTCACCTTGTTCCGGGTTTAATCTTCAACTTGGTTCTGATTCAGTTTTGGGTTCGTGTTTGTTTCGATTCGTGATTCGGGTTCCTGTTCGGTTCAGGTCTCGGGTCAACAGGTTCGAATCCAAGTTGCTTCGTGTTTTTAGTCTCGGTTCAGTCTCGGCTCAGCCAACTCGGGTCAAGCCCGGTCAACGTGGTTAGCAACGGTCGACGCGAACTGTGTCGGTATATTCTTTTTAACCATATGCTTTCTCGATTAAGTATTTATAGAAATCTTATCTCTTTTTTTTTTGCTATTAACCTTTCCATCGAACTGATCATATAGTGCATCACGTTTTGCTCGATGTTATGATTCTGTTATATTTTGGGATGAAGATGCCAAATCAACTCATATATATATATATATATATATATATATATATATATATATATATATATATATATATTTTTATAAAATACCTTTTAAAGACAAGAATCACAAAGTATATATACACACACAGAAAGAGGGATTGATTTGGTTAAATGAAAAGAGTATTATAATATTTCTTCCAAATCAATCAAGTTTCACCTAGTGTATGTAGTGATTCAAGATTTCAAGTAATTGAAAATGGTAAACTGATTGGGATTTCTGTCGAGTTCATATTTCAAATAAGGAGAATGACAACATGTTAATAAACAAGATTCTTGTTATGAAATGGTACAGTTCCCCTTTTTTTTGGAATTCACTTTCTTTTATAAATAATTAACAATATATTACTTTTATAACATTAAATAATGGGAAGGATAATAACTAAATACTTAACATTGTAAAGCATAAATATTAGAAATTTTAATATAAATTTTAACTAGGTCGTTATGTGTTATTTTAAATATTTAGGATAACCGCTACGTTTGTTCTCTTGGAACTCTCTACTCCTTACTCGTGCGTTATTACAAGAAATCACAACGCAACTAATGTGAGTATACCCGAACCCATTTTACCTTTTAAACACTTTTGGGTGCAACATGTATTCTATGTAAAAACACTAAACACTTGAAACTATTTGAATTATATTCTATCCACATGTAAACATGTTCACCTCCCGCTAGTCTATTGGGAGCTATTCTATGAACGATTTGATGCTTGTTAATCTCATATGCTATGTAAACGATTAGTGTCTATATGCTCAATGACTTGGCTCGCCCACCTTAACAATTATAGTACTATGCATATGCTATAGGTTGTAACGCCCCGCCCCTTTTGTACTCGAGGGTATTGTTAAGTTATTCTATTTTACCTCCCGCTAAACTATTGGGATAGGCTATGTTAATTGCGTTGTATTCTAGGGTTTGAACATATAGTGACACTAGCTAAGCGTATTAGTAACTTGCATCATGTCATTTACGTTGGATATGAACTCATTTAAACTTTTTATTCTATTATGCTATGTATTCAAACTTGTATACTCGCCAACTTTTGTTGATTTTATTTTAATACATGTTGCAGGTTGTTAGACAAGACGATGAAGAAATCAAGTTAGGATGGACTTAGATACTCATTCAATAATAAACAATGTTGTTGCAATTTGTCTTTATTTGAAACAATGTATTCAAGTTTTAGTCATTAATGAAATTGGATTTAAATTATATTGTCACATAGTGTTATGATGCTTTTGAGCGATTTGTTCGTCTCATCCCGATGTTTCCGCCATCGGTTGGGGTGTGACAGATTGGTATCAGAGCCATAACTATAGGGAATTAGGGAAAGTAGGAATGCTTTAACCTAGTCTATAGTTTTAGAGCTTTATTCTCATGTTTTGCTTGAAACTACTTGCATGCTATCTTATTTGCCTTTATTTATTCTCTTTTCATATTTTAAACATATATGTCACTTATGTGTTAACACTTGACATGCTATACTTGTTTTATTATGTATTAATACTTGTTTTACGTGTTAATACGTGTTTCACTGTTCGATTATTTATGTGCTACTCTTAACTTGTTTTTCGATGTGCAAATATTTGTTTTATTGTCCTACTCTTTATGTGCTATTCTTGATATGCTTTCTGATGTGTTTATACTTGTTTGTTCATTCCTTTAACATACGCTCTTCCTTATACATTTTACTCGACTATTCTAAATTCACAAACCCTCGTAATACACAAACGAGACGACTTCACCAAAATAGGCGTGAAACCCACAATTTGGTGAACAACTCTCAATCCATCTACTTTTCTTTTTACATGAAATTCACCATTAAGTTAGGAGTGAAATCCTCACCTTGATGGAGAAATTCAAATTTCAAATTCTAGTGGACCCTCGTCAAAGTGTCGAAATTAACTTTCGACCGGACGAGTACCAACCACACTTAGGATACTAAATCGCCAAGTTAGGGGTGAAACCCGCACCTTGTCGACTAGTTCCGCTCCTTGATTTTCAAAAGTCCCGCCAAGTTTCGAATTTTCGATGGATTTGGGAACATGTAGTAACTGGAAGGGTGAGTACCGTTAGCCGAGGTATCGGCGAGAGTATTCCACCTATTAGGCCAAAGCATGTTTCTCAATTTCAAAGATCTTTCGACTACTTTGGTTAGTCAATGTTCCGTTTGGAACCATCTAAGTTTTACACGAGTTAAGCTTTATTATTTTCGATCTTTTGTCAATTTAGAACAATCTTTTTTCGAGATTTCATTTTTGCGCACACATCATATTCTTACTTTTCATACGATTATACATTATTAGCATGCATGACTTCACGTAATTTTATTTACACTTTTTTAACAACGAGTGGAGACATATCATCGAGATAGGAGTGATTTCCTTACCTTGTCGATTAACTCCGCTTCTTTTCTCATCTTACAACGACCTCACCAACGGGCTTGGGGTGATTCCCTTACCTAGGTGATCGTTACCATTGCTTTTTCTTTTAAAAGACTATATTATATAAATACGATCATGTTTATATCTAAATCATTTATCATTAGTCAAGTCCCTAATTATTTCAAAATGCATTGTTATATAAACGAATTTCCTATCCTACAATCTATTTTCATATAGCTCACACACACAAAATTCTTAACTTATACCATAAACGCTATTCCTCGACTTTCAAAATTTCACGAAATACTACTTACCAACCTAGGTTGTCTAATAAAATCATTGCCCACAAAATTTCATATTTCACGTAATTACTAAAACACGCTCATCTCGCATCACTATACTAAAGAATACTATTTTTCAATTGAGAATCAAACCAGCTTTTCATACAAAATATTACAAATATTATTCAATCGTTTACTAAAACTTCTTTCAAAATCAATAACACATTTTTATTAAAAGACGTTTTTCCAGCAAAACACTAAGTTCATATACCAAGATCCTTTTCCTAAGGATGAACCTTTTCACAAGAATCTGTAAACTTCGAAGTTTCTAATACAAAATTTCTTAAAACGAAGCAAACTTATTAATCTCTATAACTTTCCAAAATCTCACTCGATACGTCAATTAAATACAAAACACGTGGGCAAGGAAACTTCATAAGAACTGACAAATTTTCAACTATGTAAATTCTTTTAAAACCTTAGTAGCATTCCCATACTTTTACAAAGTACTATTTGCATAAATAGTGGATGATTTATACTCTCTTTACACTCATAAACTAGATTCTACATTTTATAACAACTCAACCTGTTTTGATTCAATAAACTCCACGTTTCGCTCACAACAATGCATTATGTTACACTTATGTTCCAATTATTATTCTTATTCATACAATTATACATCTACACTTATATTCGCATTTATGCATTTACGTTACACTTAGCATATTCATACGATACACATTCATACTTATATTTATCAAATAGGCATGAACCTATACACTTATATTCATACACCTACATCTTATTCATACTTAAACAAATATGTTTTTACACTTAAATTTATGCTCCCACATTTCAATCATGCTCATACACTTGTGTTTACTCTTATACTCATGTTCATGTTTATACTTGTACAGCCTACACTTTCATTTATAGCTATACTCATACATGTATATTTACCCGTATACATTCACACTCACCTTTATACTCACGCAATTTACGTGATACTTACATTCATATTCATACACCTACGTTTTACTTGTCATATACACATTCATACGTATGCAATTTGCGTATACGCTTATACCACTATGTTTATACTCGTATTTATATTCAGACACATTCTCACGTCTTTTATGATCCTCGTATTTATATACTCATAATTACCACGACACGTTTCGTGTCTATACTTTGACTCATATTTACACACGTACTCCCCACAATACGTTCGTATGCTTACACTTGTACTCATATAACTCATACTCGCAACAACGTACTTGTACTTATACAATCACTGAATCACGTTTACACTCATATATATATACTCATACATTCCATTCGTACTTAAACATTCATGTTTTACACATAATTTTCACATTTACATCCATACTCATGCATCTTATGTTTATACCCATATTTATACTCGTATTCACACTCGTACTCGTGTTTATACTCTCGTTTATACGATTTATGTTATATTCGTACTCGCATTTATACTCACGTTTATACGATTTATGTTATATTCGTACTCGCATTTATACTCACGTTTATACGATTTATGTTATACTCGTACTCGTATTTATACTCACGTTTATACGATTTCTGTTATACTCGTACTTTTGTTTGTACTCTCATTTATACGAATCGTGTCTATACTCGCGTCTTTCGTTTGTGCTCAAATGGTGCTCACATTTATGCCCATTTTTAATACACGTTATGCTTATACTTTTACTCATACTCATGGCATGCGTTTTGTGTTTATACTCACGTGCGTGTTCATATTTGAACTTATACTATGCTCATGCTTTTACTCAAAATTTATACTTTCGCACCTATACGCGAGCGAAACCCGAGGGATTCGCTTACGTTGGTCACTTGGTCTTATACTATTTGGAACGCAAACATGCTTATGTGTTACATTTCCATACACACGCAATCTTATTATCAAAACTTATGTATACCTTAATTCATACGCAATTAGTACAAGCTATGCGGACCATGCGACGATCAGTATAATCGCGGGTGCACACGGGATTATAGTGATAGGCGTATGAGAACCATAGAGTGTACTACTGTGTATGGTAAGACACGGAACGAAACTTGATACCGAATACGAAACGGACGTTATATGGTCAAAACATGGTAGATACGCCGCTGGTACTTCCTATATATAAGGGTTTCCACCATATTACCAAACTTTCGTAAAACGTGCCATGAGAAATTCGGTGTTTTGCAGACCTTTTTGGACCTAATTCAAACTTTAAACAACTCACAAACGCATTATATCCGATTATCCCCGACGAGACTTCATTCTTAGCACGATACTTTTGTCTATCCGATACTTATGCTATTCTTATACTCATAATCGTTTATTAGGTCAGTCGTACACCCTTATACCTCAATCATTATCCGTTGTCTCAAACTCCAAAGCCTCAATTTTAAAGAAATCCTCTTTTGTTTGCCAAAACACTTTCAAGTCTTCCTTCTAAATAAATTTCGGGACGAAATTTCCTAAAGTAGGGGAGACTGTAACGCTCCGCGTTTTCATAACTTTCCATATTTAGAAACCATTGTTCACATTCCTATTTTTGGAAACTTTGCATCATGGTATTCGTCGTTTCGTTATAATCATCGAAAAATCTTTTTTTTTCCTTTAATTTAATTCGTTACAAACATGGTTGTTTATTTATAGTTTAATTAATTAAATTAATTAATTTGACAATTTAAAAGTATTTACTTTAATCGAGTTATTCTCGTTGAGTTTAAAGTTAGTTCATACAAACTAACCTAGTCGAGTTAATTCATAAAGTTAGTTTATTTTAAAAGTCTTATAACATCACTTAGTTAATTAAAGTAATTGATTAAACATTTCAAAGTTTAAGGGTTAGTATGGTCTTTCCTAAAAATAAGGTGCAACAAACCCTAATCCTCTTTTATATCAGCCGCTACTTATGTTTTTTTTTTTTCTATCATTGGTTGTCTGCTCCCTCATCTCCTTCTTCTTTTATAAACCCTAGCCCCATCTTCAACAAAGAACCCTGTCTCTCTCATTCATAGTTACAGGCAACATCACACTCACACAAAACCCTTACACAACTCAGATATTCATACAAAACCCAAGCCAAACACTCTCACGGTTACCCTCACCTGCTCCGATGAAGACCACCGGCTGAACGAAGGTGACCGGCGACCCCTTCTTCTCCGGCGCGACACCAGTACCCCCTTCATCTTCTCCGGTCGGATTTCCGGCAGACACCATCAACCATCCCCCTGTTCTTGACTAATTGAACCGCCGACCACCACCCCTCTGATGGTGGCACACAGCGACGCAGAGATAGAGAGAGAGATGCGAAGAGAAGACGGCGGCGCCGTCATCTGCGGCGGCGACGACAACCGTTCAGCGACTCAGTTTTATACGGTTCAACTTGGATCCGGTGCGGTCCAGGTCAGTCTTGGTTCCCGGTTATTTTTTTTTTATCGGTTCAGTTCACCTTGTTCCGGGTTTAATCTTCAACTTGGTTCTGATTCAGTTTTGGGTTCGTGTTTGTTTCGATTCGTGATTCGGGTTCCTGTTCGGTTCAGGTCTCGGGTCAACAGGTTCGAATCCAAGTTGCTTCGTGTTTTTAGTCTCGGTTCAGTCTCGGCTCAGCCAACTCGGGTCAAGCCCGGTCAACGTGGTTAGCAACGGTCGACGCGAACTGTGTCGGTATATTCTTTTTAACCATATGCTTTCTCGATTAAGTATTTATAGAAATCTTATCTCTTTTTTTTTTGCTATTAACCTTTCCATCGAACTGATCATATAGTGCATCACGTTTTGCTCGATGTTATGATTCTGTTATATTTTGGGATGAAGATGCCAAATCAACTCATATATATATATATATATATATATATTTTTATAAAATACCTTTTAAAGACAAGAATCACAAAGTATATATACACACACAGAAAGAGGGATTGATTTGGTTAAATGAAAAGAGTATTATAATATTTCTTCCAAATCAATCAAGTTTCACCTAGTGTATGTAGTGATTCAAGATTTCAAGTAATTGAAAATGGTAAATTGATTGGGATTTCTGTCGAGTTCATATTTCAAATAAGGAGAATGACAACATGTTAATAAACAAGATTCTTGTTATGAAATGGTACAGTTCCCCTTTTTTTTGGAATTCACTTTCTTTTATAAATAATTAACAATATATTACTTTTATAACATTAAATAATGGGAAGGATAATAACTAAATACTTAACATTGTAAAGCATAAATATTAGAAATTTTAATATAAATTTTAACTAGGTCGTTATGTGTTATTTTAAATATTTAGGATAACCGCTACGTTTGTTCTCTTGGAACTCTCTACTCCTTACTCGTGCGTTATTACAAGAAATCACAACGCAACTAATGTGAGTATACTCGAACCCATTTTACCTTTTAAACACTTTTGGGTGCAACATGTATTCTATGTAAAAACACTAAACACTTGAAACTATTTGAATTATATTCTATCCACATGTAAACATGTTCACCTCCCGCTAGTCTATTGGGAGCTATTCTATGAACGATTTGATGCTTGTTAATCTCATATGCTATGTAAACGATTAGTGTCTATATGCTCAATGACTTGGCTCGCCCACCTTAACAATTATAGTACTATGCATATGCTATAGGTTGTAACGCCCCGCCCCTTTTGTACTCGAGGGTATTGTTAAGTTATTCTATTTTACCTCCCGCTAAACTATTGGGATAGGCTATGTTAATTGCGTTGTATTCTAGGGTTTGAACATATAGTGACACTAGCTAAGCGTATTAGTAACTTGCATCATGTCATTTACGTTGGATATGAACTCATTTAAACTTTTTATTCTATTATGCTATGTATTCAAACTTGTATACTCGCCAACTTTTGTTGATTTTATTTTAATACATGTTGCAGGTTGTTAGACAAGACGATGAAGAAATCAAGTTAGGATGGACTTAGATACTCATTCAATAATAAACAATGTTGTTGCAATTTGTCTTTATTTGAAACAATGTATTCAAGTTTTAGTCATTAATGAAATTGGATTTAAATTATATTGTCACATAGTGTTATGATGCTTTTGAGCGATTTGTTCGTCTCATCCCGATGTTTCCGCCATCGGTTGGGGTGTGACAAGCGCGGTCTTCAGGATCAGATCCACGATGTTTCTCTCTGGTCCCTAAACCGGACAACGTATCAGAAACTACAACGTAATCTAGGACAGGAAGAGTAGAAGGTCGCTTACGAGGAGTTTCAGTGGCATGTTCCTCAGCCTTCTTCCCTTTTCCCTTCTGGTTTGTCAGCTTTCGTTTTTCTCCTTGTTTCCAACTGCTCAGCAGTCTCAACCGGAATCTCCACATCATCATCAATGGGTTCATTAACAGGCTCGCGCGCAACCAATTGTGCTGGACCTGCACGCGGGGAATGAGAAGTTAGGCCTTTACAAGATCTGTCAGAGCCATCACTCGAAAGAACTACAACTTCTTCCCGAGTAGGATTAATAGCATCATCATCATCCTCACTATCTTCACCTAAAACAGTGTTGGCATGAGCAGTAAAACTCTCGTTGGTTGGATGCAAGAAACGGGGGCGAATCTGATCCAACCAAGGTTGTCTCCCAGCTCCCTGAACCGCCTCAACCATGGCACCACCGGCCTTCGTATCCAAAACATTCAACAAGCTGTAACCTACTACGAAAAACAAGGAGATGAGGAATAATATAAAAAAAATGAAGAGAGAAAGAAACAAAAAGTTATAGAACAACACATACGTTTGCCATTATAACCATAAGCTGGGACCCTCAAGGATGCTTCGGGATCCACAACATACTCATACCAGCACCCACCAACGCCATCTCCTCAAGCTGAAGAATAGGAGTGGCTTTATGAGTCAACTTTTTATACCACGCTTGTTCAGAAAAATCTGCAACCACATCAACCTTGGGGATCCCCTCACTCGCTGACCGGTAATGAATCTCTACCGGGATAACACCACGGCGAATATAGAAAAACCTTTGCTTCCAGTCATGCAAACTCTTCAAAGGAACAGAACAAACTGGAGTAACACTGGTCCGAGAATTAGAGGAATAAAAACCACTGGTATACGTAACGGTATAGAAGACGTTGAACATCGCAAAAGTTGGCTCCACACGTTTAGCCATGCAAACAAACTCAAAATGAGTAATACGGGTCAGCCCAATGGCATTGATCTGAGAAAGATGGAGTCCGTAGTTCCTCAAAACTTCGGCAGTAAACCTGGTGATTGGTAGTCGGAAGTTACCCTCCCGGAAAAAAGCAGCATACAAAGTCATGTAGCCCGGGGGTGCATCCACAGCAGTAGAACCAGCAGTCGGATACTGGGCTCCCCATTCAGGTAGGAAACCCATCTCCCTCACCAAATTGTGGAACTCCTCTTCTTTCCACCCTATAACTGCCTGGTCGGGACCCGGGGGAGTTTTCCCTTTGTTTCTTTTCTTCTTCTGGGAAGGATTTGCCCCAGACATGATGAAGAAAATCGGAAGTTGGACGAAAACTCTCAAAGAAAAGAAGGAGAAAAGACGAAGGAGTGGGAGAAAACCAAACTTCAAATTTTGAAAAGTGGGGAAGAAGGAGAAACCGCCTTTATATTTATACCCATCGCATTTAATGCGATGGGTAGTGGGCCGTCAGAATCCAGAAAGGCAACCAATGGGGAAGCAACACGTCAAGAGAGAGAGAGAAGACGTCGCCTCTTTTTTCGGGAGCAGGTAAACAGACGCCTGACACCTTGACAGAAAGTAACTGACATGACTGCAAAAGGCGCCTGTTAACCTTCGATAAGACATGGGACACCCGACAGTCACATCAGTCGCTCCCTCCCAAGACAACAAAACTTCCTTCAGAAGAAAACAACAAGTGCCATTGCGCCATGCGCCATGCGTCCATTTGGCTCAACTTTTCAAGTTACCAAAACCCATGCGCCATGCGTCCATTTGGCTCAACTTTACAAGTTGCCAAAACCCATGCGCCATGCGTCCATTTGGCTCAACTTTTCAAGTTACCAAAACCCATGCGTCATGCGTCCATTTGGCTCAACTTTTCAAGTACCAAAACCCATGCGCCATGCGTCCATTTGGCTCAACTTTTCAAGTTACCAAAAAACATGCGCCATACGTCCTGTCAGTACAACTTCACATAACAAACATACGTCATAGAAACCACTACCTTCATAAGTCCAGAATCCCTCCTAGACGATCAACTCAACTAGAAGGCACACTGGACTGGAGGGACTTGAAGAGGTATGGTCCCAATTCCTTGCCCACGTGGCAAGGACCACACCACTTTTCCATCCCATGTGGCGTTTACATCAGCGAGATCATCCAGAAGCTTCTAGAAGCTTCTGGAAAACATCAAGGTGGCACCAAAGAGGCTCCATCCGGCAAAAAGGACAACACGTGTCACCAGACATCAAGCGCCAGGTAGGCCTGTGACGAATCAAGGAGCAGTCCGACAGGACCAGTACGACGTCTCCAAAATATGCAAATGTAAGCGCGCCACGTGTACCACTACACTGACCACGGCAGAGGAGACCAAAAGGATATTCCCCTTGGTCGGACATCTGGCGCGCAACCACAGCTGGCACAGCTGCTCCTCCTTCACCCTCCGGCTATAAATAGGACCCTTCATCATCCAGGTTGGACAATCTTGCTCTCTATACTCACACACTCTACACACACTGTTTATTCTCCCTCAGAACAGTACTTATTCTCACGCCGGAGCCTGGTTAAGAGGGAAACCCCCATATTCCCCTCTTAACGAGACTAACGGTGTTGCTGTTTTGCAGGACTCAGGTCATTTCTACGAGTAAAAAAGGAGATTGAACCCACAGAAGAAACAACCCCACAGATTAACCTTGGTGTTAACCTGTGTTTCATCACCAGTTTTGCTCCGTCTCCTGCGTCACAATTCCGACGGAACTGCCGTGTCGGGCCCCAAGGGGGCGGTGTTTGACGAGGCTAGGGGGGGGGGGCCTCTGCCGATCCCCATACCCAATGGTCTGAGGAAAAGATTGGTGACATTTAGTTCAAACCAAACCAATGTAACACAACGACGTTGTCTTTTGTTTGTTTTATTATGTAATTTTCTTATTGTAATGTTTGTTTTAATATTTAATTTGTTCGTTAGGTATAACACATGGTTAGTGAGAGTGAAAATATGTGAATGTGTTATGGCCCAAACTGTTTTGACCTACACCCTTTGATCTATTTTTTTAATAATCAACAGCTCCTTTTTATTCGAACCCGATTTAACAAAATAATCTATTCAAATAATCCCTCAACCCAAACCAAACCTCGTGTGTTGGCACTCATATTTGTATCGTATGACAGTGTTTATATTAGAGAGAAAATATATTAATATTCTTAAAACAAAAGTTTTCATTCTTTGATTGTAGTTTGTAAGTTGCATTTTCCAAAATTTACTTTTTGTTCATCCTATTACATTTTGACACCGTTACTTTTGTTCATGACTAACTTACCATATTCATAAGTTGATAAAAACAGAAAAATTATGGGACCATTGCAATATATAACATCCTTTTGGGGAAAAAACCAAACGGGCCTAAGGGTAGGGGGTGGTCACTAGTGATAGAATTCTATCACTCTCAATATCCAATCAACTCATACCATGTCATCACCCAATATTCTATCACTAGTGATAGAAATGTAGTGGGGTGGTCACTAGTGATAGAATTCCATCACTCACAAATTTTTTTAATTTTTTATTTAAATTAGAAATTAACAATAAAACACTAGAATTATAAATTTCATTAAAATTAAAACATACTACTTCAATTTAACATACTAGAAATATTTTAGACTACAATTTAAAAAAAAAAAACATACTCCTCATCCGAATCATGAAACTCCAAACCTAGAGAACCTACTAGTTCGATTAAATCGTATCTCAACCAAAAGTGAGTTTCTTCATTCCGCAATTCTTGTTGGATATTTTGTGGAACTTGAACTTGTATAGGAGGATCCGGCACCCAATCCGGGGATATTGCACGTCCGTCTTCTTTGATCATCATATTGTGCAATATGATACATGCATACACCATGCTATGTATTGTTTTCTTGTTCATCGCACGAACCGGTCGGTGTAGTATACCCCATCTACCCTTTAAAACACCAAATGCTCTCTCAACATCTTTTCTTGCCGATTCTTGCAATTTTTTGAACACGATTTCTTTAGGCTCGACAGGAAATGAGGGAGCTTTCACAAAAACAGACCATGACGGGTAGATACCATCCACAAGATAAAAGCCTCGTTTGTAATGTTGACCGTTAACATAGAAAGGAGTGGAAGGTGTGGTACCATCCGTTACGGTTTGAAACAACGGCGACGTGTGCAACACATTGATGTCATTGTTTGAACCTGGAACACCGAAATACGAATGCCAAATCCATAAATCATTCGCCGCCACCGCTTCTAGTATGATGGTTGGTCATTTGATGTCTCCCCTAACATACGCCCCTCGCAACTCTCTTGGACAATTTTTCCACTCGATATGTGTACAATCGATGCTACCGAGCATCCCGGGAAAATGCCATCTAGCCTCATGTGCAGCGTAAATACGTGAGATGTCGTGGCTCGTCGGTTTACGTAAAAACTCTTTAGCATACAACTTAATGACCGCGTTGCAAAAAAATTGCAAACATTCACGTGAAGTTCTAGCCGACATAGCTAGGTATTCATCATATTGATCGGGAGGGTTACCTGTCGCTAGTTGGCGAATGGCAGATATGCATTTTTGTATCGGCGTGAAACTTGGTTTGCCCCTCGCATCGTAACGTTCTTGAAACCATTCCTCGCTTGCTTCGATGTCTCCAACAATCTTTAAAAATAATTTATTTATATAATATTAAAGAGAAAGGTCGGTGGTTTTGCCACCTACCTTTCTCTCCTAATCGAATACACGTGTGTTCTCCCATTCCACCTTTCTTTCCCACCCTAAACTGTACACAGAATCCCACTCCACCACTCCAACCCTTCACCGCCCCACCCCCCACCACAGTCACCGTCAATACCATAACGTTTTGTGATTTGGGGGTTTTCGTGATTAGGAATGAAGTGGAGTGGAGGACGGCCAGTTCTAGGGTTCTAAGGTTGCGCAACAACGGTGGATATGTACACCGATTTTCTAGCAACGAAGGTAAGGTCCAACACTTTTAACCCTAATTCTCTGGTTATTTGACTCAAATCCTCCATATGATCTTCCGATTTTTGGTCTTTTCGAGATTGCTGGGGGCTAAGGTGGTCGTTCCACACATCAGTGATGGCTTCGCCGGCGGAGATGATGGAGACGAACTCTGCAGCCGGACTTCAATGGTTGATGATGGAGTCGCTGAGTGAGACGGTACTGAACCCCAAATCACTCACTAAGAAGTTTGATATGGATAATCGTCAACTTTTATTTTTAAAGTTAGGGCTTACAAAAAGTTTGATGTGTTTATATATGATATTCTTTGCGATAATATAATTTTTGATGCCATTAGGGCTTTTAATTTCTGCTAAAAATGGAGAATTGATCTAGAGGAAAGGTTATATGTTTGTTGCTTGATCTTCTATGTTGAGTGAAGGTGTTTTTAAAAGGATTCAAAATGGTTATGAAGTGCTAATAAAGATCATAATCTATGTTTTTTTTTATACTATTCTATAGACACTGGCCTTATATAATACTTCTATTGAATTGAAGAGATATGGTGCTGATTAGTCATAAATTTCAACTACCAATTTGAAATTTAAACAAGTTTAAGTTTTGAAACAACAAGACCACCCAAAGATGCATGCAACCAAATATTGGAAAGTCCTTGGCTATACTGATATTTTCTTATGAGACCGTTTGAGTTTCCATTTTTTTTTTTGGAAAGGTCAGACATGTTTTAATACAATTTGATTATAATTTTATTTCTTTTTTAGGGAATAGTTTAGTTTTCATTCTTAGTGTAATTTCATTATATAATTTAGAGGTTGTTGATTGGATAAAATATTTGCAGGCATTAGATTACGTGATTGCACAAGCAAGACAAGTTGGATGTCGACTTTTGTTTGACTTGGTTAATAACCTCCTGGCATACGGCGGCAAGACTCAATATGTGAATGGGCATGGGATGAAGGTGTTGGCTGGAGTGCTTCGAATGACTCCTTTATCTTTGATCCATAGATTCACCTTTGTTTTAAGAATTATGTCATGGTACTTTTTCCCTCATTGGGTTCTCATTATTATTTAAAGACATTTTTATTCAGGTAAATATGTATATGTGTTAACTTACTTTGTTGGGTCTTTTTAAAGTCTTTTAACTTGAACACAAATATCTGATGTATACATTATATATGTGTGTGCGCGCGTGCATGTCTCTTTGTGTGTATATTGTATATGCATACATGTATTGTATGTACGCATGAATGTTTGCATATTTGTATATGCTGCTTTGTGCATAGACTTTAATTAAATGGAACCTTTTTTTTATAATTATATAGAATAGTTATTGAAGTTCAATTACTATTTCTTTATTATTCAGGCTATAAAAAATGGGTGCTACTTTCTACAACCCCCCCCCCCCCCACTATTTACTTTTTTCACCCCCTCCTCTCACATACTTACAGGTGAGGCCTGCGTGGAACCGACAGTTTTCCTCTCACAGGGGGGTATAATCAGGAAAGGGGAGGTGCGTATAGAATGAGCCTAAAAAATGTGGTGTTACCTAGCTCATGATTCACTTTATGGTGATAAATTGTTAGTCTATATAACTATATTATATTGCACTCAGTCTCTTCATAATTATTTGTTCTTTATGATTTTATGTTTAGAAATTGCAGGTTGCTTGGAGACGAGTCAGGTTACGACTTATTCTCTGTTGCTTAGATATCTTATCAGATTGTTGGTAATAGGCAATTTTCTTGGTAATAGGTATTTTGTTACAGCAGTTTGTGTTTTGTTTGTTGCTAGCATGTCAAATAGCTGACTCAATTTTTGGTCAGATTGTAGTTGCATTTCACCCCGCATTAGAGAGTAATCGAAGCGACATCTCCAATATTATCCGCTGTGTTACAGTTGATTGTAATATATCATTGATCCAAATTCCCGAGGTAGCTGGGATTGTATCAAAGGAAATGTAGATAAAACCTTTAGTTGTGTTTGATGAGGCTTATAATATTGATAATGCGTGCATTGAGTCACTGAGCGTTCGTGTAAGGAGGCAAACAATTGAAGGTGCAAATAGAAATATAAATAAGATGGCTCGGGATTAACATGTATTTTTTAGGGTTATTGGTATGTCATTTACTTTTTTGCAAGCATGTATTTTGTGTGGAATTAGTCATGAGAGGGTCGTCAACTCATCATTCTTGATGCCATAAATGTTTAATACTAATCATGAATTTGTTCATTTTCAATAGATGTGTTCGTATGTTTGCCGTTTATGTTTGAAGAATATTTTCATACCTTCAATTTAATCATCGTAGTCATATAGAACGGTCGATTCCGTTTCTTTTGTAATTGCAGTGCTTTAGATCTGATATGTCGAAATACACATTTTACCAAACGCGCCGCCATCTATAAACAACTAAGGTGTTGCCGCCGCAACGCGCGGCTATGGTAACAATCTAGTTCTTTGGGTAAACGAAACCGATCTCTAAACGTTTCGGCATTGTAGAGCGGATTTTCCACAAAATAATCGTTCATTAACACTTCGTTGGCATGTATACGATCACGGTCTAACATCTTCTTTGGGCGGGACGACTCGGCATCAAGTTCGTTATACAGTATAACCGACACAAAATATTTTAGCGTCTCATTGTCGGAAGACGACTCGGTATCGCTATCACTAGACATCGGAAACGTCGAATCCGTAGGGAAATCCATTTGAGAAAGATGTAGATTGTGTGAAATGGGTTTAAAATGGTTTAAAGATGTAGATTGGCGTGTGTAAAATGGTTTAAAATGGAGATATAAATAGATAAAATGGTTTAAAGGTTTTTTTTATTGAATTTAACCGTTATTCAACGGTCAACGTTCGAATTTTTCAAAGCTTTCAACGCGTGAACGATTGAACGCGTTTCAAAAATAACGCGTTATGTAGATGGTAGCGGCGGTGTTCGTTATTGTTTCACGCGTGATGGGGTGGCCATAACGGACCACCCCGCCTCCCCTAAGGCCCTAAACTGTGTGGTGCTGTGTCGACCTTTAGGGGATCGAAACCAAAAAACGGGCCTAATGCCCTAAACTGTGAGGTGTTGTGTCAACCTTTAGGGGACCGAAACCAAACGGGCTCAGATTCATAGCCATTTAACTTCACTTGCATTGGGGAATCGAGTCTTGACTGATCTTATCTTCGTTTAAGATAGCATTTGTGTTTGAAACGCTACCCAATATGGCCCGTTAAAAGTCACATAACCACTTGATCTTTATAATGAAGAGAGAACTTGTTCTCATTTTCTTCGGTTTCACCTCAAGTGTTCCACATTTTACACGACATACGATATAGTCAACAAAAGGAACCGATCGTCTGGAATAAACGGGTCAAACAACATATCCAAAACACCAACACCAACACCAACAGCAACTAGAAACTGCTCATAACATTTCTAAAAAACATCTTGAAACCGGACATCGAATTCAAAGAAAAAAGATCAAACATGGCTTCAGTTTTCTTTTCCTGACGTACGTGAAAAGTAAAAACAATAGAAAACAAGACTAAAAATATACATGATTTACCGTCTTTATGCTAGAAATCAAGTCTGAACGTCTCCTGTCTCAACTGTCACGGATCAAATTTGTGGGTGCGCTTAAAACATACTTCGGTAACTCATATTTTGCACCTGCAACATGCGAAAATTTAATTTAAAACAATAATAATAATGATGATAATAATAATAATAATAATAATAATAATAATAATAATAATAATAATAATAATAATAATAATCAAGGAGCTTAAAGTTTCAATGAAAACAAAAATACCTCTCTCGTCATAACATACAGTGAGATCAGCCTTTTGAACGATGACACCAGCGCTCTCTATTATCGCTTGTGCAAGCGTTAAGTCGGCCTCTGCAGCAGCTTGAAGTGCATCCCAAATTTCTGGTTTTGTATAAAAGAAAGTATATATCATATTCAATATTCGTCTCATTTTAAAGGTCTCGATTAATAATATTTCACCTTTTCTGCCACCGTAATGGGGAGCGGTATCCCAGAACTCGTCGCGCATCCGCTTAAGCTGCTCCCCGGTGATCGGTTCAGAATGCTTCCATGGTTTTGGTTTTGTTATTTTTTTAATAGGTTCTACAACAAAGAAGAAACAAAAGCCGCACGTAAATAAACAAAGTCCAGCCTTACATCAATTATATACCAACAACAATAAACTCGTGTGCGTGTGTGAACCGCAACTATTCGAAGGCACACAGCTGACGGTTTAAGTAGCTAAGTTACAACAACCTAGACTAACATACCGAAAAACAAGTTTGACTACAACCAAAGAAATCAAGAAAACTTTACCGAACATCATAAGTGCCATTAATGGCTACCTAATCCAATCCCAAACAAATAGAAAAAAAAAATACTCAAAATAAGTTGGGACCATCAAGCCACAAAGCAACTCATTCTGCAGACAACCGTGCATGACTTAAGAATTAATGGCCTAGCTTTCTTAAGCAAGAAAGATTAATTTATTATCATAAAGGCCATTAATAGCAACCTAATTTCCCGAACAAATCAAAGAAAGTTGGGATCATAGACAACCACGCACGACTATGGAATTGATGGCCCAGCTTTCTTAAGCAAGAAAGCTTTAAGAAAATTCATAAAAGCCATTAATAATAGCTACGTAAAATCCCAAAGAAATACTCGAAGAAAATTGGGACCATCTAGTCACGCCGGTAAGCAACTCACTCTGAACTGTGCTCGAGTTTCGTATTGATGGACTTTACAAGCAATAAAGATTTTTTTCAAAAATCGTAAAAGGCTATCTAAAATCAAAAACAAATCTAAGAGATACTCAAATAAAGTCAGAACCATCACGCCACACCATTAAGCAACTCATCCTGCATACAACGCATGCCCGACCCTTTACTCATATTTCATGAATCTTTTTCTTTCCCTACAATTAGGTGAGTGGGGGTGGTATCACTTGCAAAAATTCTATCACTCACAAACATCCAATCAAGTTCCGCCATGTCATCAACCATTTTTCCATCACTCACATCCTTTTTTAGTGGCAATGGTCATCACTCACAACATCTAACAATAAACCCCCACACCCCCTCACATCCATCATTTTTTACGCGTGATGGTCATCACGGAAATCCATCACGTTCAAACCATCACTCGTTGAACTAATCGGTGGCGGTGGACTTTTTGTTTCTTCCACGCGTGATCAAGGGTGCATCACGCACCACCCCGCCTCCCCTTAACATGACCCGAAAGGAGTTTGTTACTCCTACCTAACATCAAGCTCGACAATACCCTCCTCCAAAAAAGATTAACATATTTCGGTCTCAAAACAAACAAACTTACCCGCTAAAAACCCGACAGAAGGCAAGCCCTAATCCGGTCTTACAGTGTCCCATTGACAAGATAAGTGTACCTTACATTGCATCTTAAAACCCTTACCAACAAATACTTTCAAACTAATTATAACAACACAAAATACTTCACAAGAAAAAAAGTTCTACTATCAAGAACTTCAAGAAACCCTAACAAAAAACCCCTAATTCAATCCAGCAAGTAACATACCAACCCTCAATAATGGTCACATAAACAACCAAAAACCAATGAGAATAACAAGTTTCTAAAATCAAACATGCAACAAACAATACCCACGTAGAATTTAACCAAAAACCCCAATAAAATCCAACAATTTAAAACATTTATGTACCGTCCGCTTTGGCACGCGATGATCCTGCACAACCCATAATAGTGATAACTCCAACGAGTGAAATAATATCCAAATTGGTTTCGTTCCCCAAGATCCCAGAAACGATTTGATTAGAAAATCTTGAGAATTGAAGAATTGGGTTTCCGATAAAGAAGTTAATAGTGATGGATGATCATCGGATATCGTAATCGGAGGAGGAATTAGGGCAAATTGGTGCCCCTAAATTGGTTTATGGGGAGTGAATTGGGACTAGGGTTTGGTTTGGTTTTTGATTTGATTTGATTGATAAAAAGGTTGGATTATTTTGATGAGTTGGCGGGTTTTGTACCGAGTCTGGCACGTGGACATCACGTTCAAGTGTTCAACCTATATGCCATATATCACCGTCGCGGGGAAGAAAATTCATAAGCCATAACGCGGGCCGGGGGTGTTCCCCAACGCTATGGAGCGTCATCGGCTACATTACGTCTGATAACCCCACCACTACGGATAGTCTAATAAAAAGTTGAAAGTGGAATCGGGTTTGGACTAGTTTGGGTTTTGTCGGTTTGTTGAATGGTTCGAGTGGGTTTGTTGATGGGGTTTTGAGTAGTTTTGATTGGGTTTTTATTGGTTTGGTTTGGGGTTAAATCGGTTTTAAAGATGAAGATTACAAATTGGTCCTAAATCTATTGTTTCTATCAGGGCTTGGGCTTAAACTGGTTCTTCTCCGTAATGGTTCCAAACTGGTTTCGATTCGGATTTGATTCAGGAACGGTTTGGGTAAGCAACTCTAGTTAGGATGTTTGATATTCAGTTTCAAACTTATTAAACTTAACCGAATTACATTTTCTTGGGTTGGTTTTTAAACTACAAGCGAATTGGATCTTCGTTTTAAGAATCTGAATTCGGTTCAAACTAAATAACATATACAATTGGGTTAAAGAAATATATTGGATCCAATATATATATATATATATATTCATTTAAAGACATGGTGGATTAACTCTAATCTAGAGTTTAATCCATTCATCTAAAATCAAATATGTTTGATAATTTTTGTTTTGTATATTTTTCTATTTTTCTATTTTTCCTTACCCATCAAAACCTCCACATTGTGTAGAATATCATGTGTCATCTTATATTATTCGCAATATTCATGTTACATGTTAGTAATCTTTGTTATATATATATATATGGGAAGTTTCATTTGAGAAGAAATTTAATGTGAGAAGAAAAAGAAGAAAGGGCATATTAGTAAAATACTATTTCATTTATAACTTATATCATTAATTTTTCTCTCTTTAATTAATTAGTTAACTAATCATTAATTATCCTACATATAATCTACAAAACCTACACATATCAAAATTTTCCTACATATACCCTACACATTATAGAATTTTATCCTACACAGTCGAAATTTATCCTACACACCTCGAAATATATCATACACAACTCGTAATTTATCCTATACAACTAGTAATTTATTCTACACTTTAAATAAAGTTGTTTTTTTTTTATTTGGAAAAAATATATATTTTGAAAAGGAGTTACAAATTTAATTTAGTTAGTTATTAAATGGGAAGAATACAAATTAATGATTTATGTAAGTTTACCAATATACCCTTATATTAAAATTAAATGCAAATATTAAATGAAGTAAAATAGAGCATTTTTATTGGTTGAAACTTCTTCTTTTTTCTTCTTACAAAAAAATTCTTCTCATTTGAACCCTCCACTATATATATATATATATATGTGTGTGTGTGACAAGTATCATCTTATCTTGTCTTTCCATGTTCTTGGTCATATTCTTATTCAGGTTTATGATAATGTGCCCAATCAAAATATGAGTAACACACCAATATGGCATCATATTAATCTTTATCATATGCATACACAAAAAGCTTCAAAGACAAGGTTAAATCCTACACTCATCTCACTTGGCAATTCACCTGGTGGCAAGACACATTAAGTTGTCATTAGAGGAAAGAAGTAGTTAAAATCTTTAAAAAAATAATATTTTATTCAGTTTTTGTAAGGATTATACTTATTCGTATGGGTGAAATCATTAAACCGTGTTCATACATGCTCTTCTCTTCCCCTTAAATTATTAAACAAGGCGCATGAGTCACTCCACAAAAGTTTATAACCCATGTGCTCTTCCGGCTTGGGCCTAGGTGCGTCTCGTGGTCTAGGGACCCAGAGCTTGTGTGTTGCTTTGACCATCCACATGTGTCCGCCTAATCACACGTAACATGCAAGAAAAGTGTTATGTCTTTTTCATCGTAAAAATATGCAAAACTAGTGCTGTCCAAAAAGCTCGGAGCTCGCTCGAAGCTCGCTCGGATTTAGCTCGAAAAAAACTCGCTCGGTATGGGTATGGCTCGGTTTGAAAGCGAGCCTAGCTCGGCTCGGCTTGTGATGAGCCAAATTCGCTCGGTTTGGCTCGCTTGGTAGCTTGGCTCGGCTTAGCTCGAATTATTTTACTTATAATATATTTCATTTTTATATACATATAGTATATTACAAAAAAGTGATTATTATTTACATGTATTTAGGCTTGTAGTTTGATATCTATGACATATTTAAAGGTTGATTGACGTGCTAATGAACAAATATTGTATTTACTTGAAATATAAAACTTATTTTGCGTTGTTGAACGTGATTTTGGCTTGTAATGTATTATGTTGAACATATTTTAAATATGTTCTTTTGAAGTATTGAATAATATGTTAGAATACTGAATTTCGAGAGCTATGTATTAATTTTTATTTTTAAAATCAAGCCAAACCAAGCCGAGCCCGAGCTTAGATTTTCAGCTCGGTTTCAAATCCGAGCCGAGCCAGCTCGGTTTATAATCGAGCCGAGCCCGAGCTTGCCCTGGCTCGGCTCGGCTCGGCTCAGCTCATGAACAGTCCTATGCAAAACTCACCTAACTTGTTCTTTAACTCAATTCTTTTGAAACCTCGTATGTTTATATGGTTTAAGACTTAGAAAATCTACCCAAGATCATTTAACAATAATGTAAACTAGGTTATAACCCTGTGTATTACACGGGTTGAATAAATAAATTTTCTATAGTAAATAATAAAACAATATATCTTTAAAACCCTCATTTATTGCACGGGTTGAATAAATATAATTTTATTTATTAAATAATAAAAAGTTATATCTATAAGAACAATATTGTACTGGTTGAATAAATGTAATTTTATATACGAAATAAAAAAGTTATATCTTTAAAACCACGTGTATTACACGGGTTGAATAAATAAATTTTATATACTAAAAAAACCAATATATCTTTAAAAACCTCATTTATTGCACGAGTTGAATAAATGTAATTTTATATACCAAATAACAAAAAAAATACACTTTAAAAAATATGTGTATTACACGGTTTGAATAAAAGTAATTTTCTGTAGTAAATAATAATAAAATATATATATATATCCTTAAAAAACCCCGTGTATTGTACGAATTGAATAAATCTAATTTTATACATCAAATAATAAAAAGTTATATCTTAAAAAACCTCATGTATTACATGGGTCGAGTAAATGGAATTTTGTATAGTGAAAATAAAAATATTTAATATATTAACACAAAGTTTGGTTTTCGTGATAAAAATAGATTATTCTGTTGTTGCAAAATTTGTTAACGAAGTCTCAATAAATTTAACTCTTTATTTAAAACTCCGTAAATGTATAAATGATATATAATATTAGTTAATTTTATTTTAAGTTTCGTAAAATCTATTTGATACCAAACTAAACAAAATGTTCAAATTTATAGTTAATATCAAATTAGATAATTAAGTTTGAATTTGAAGTAAATAGATAAATACAAAAGTAATAATTAATTCAAATAAATAATATTATAAATGAGAAGAAAATTAAACTAAATAATAATTATCCATCAGATATTAAACTAAATAATATTTAGTAGAAGGGTTATCTATAATTAATTAGAAAAGATTAAACTAAAATAATAATTATCTATAAGCGATGCCCTAATATGATGACAAGTGTCCCTAAAGTGGTTTCTTTTATTATATAGTAAAGACTAGCCTAAGATCCCGCGAGTTTCGCGGGTGGCTTAACACAAACATAGGCTTCACGTCTAAGGGTTAAAACAGGTCCCAAACAGACAATACACGACCCTAACCGGTACAAACCCAAAACCGAACTGGTACGCGTTAAAACAGTTCAACTCCAAACAGTTCGTTTCTAAATGGTCCGCGTTAAAACACTTCGAGTCAAAATGGTACGGGTTGAAACCGTTTGGGTTGAAATGGTGCGGGATCGAAACGGTCGAAGATTCCATAAGATCAACATGAACTTGATAAAACCTTACAGATATTCGTATACATTGCCTAAAAACACAATAATTTTCATAGCAAAACACATTTAGCTTAAACATGATCAGTTCAGAAGCTAAACATCCTCAAAAAATCATTTTTTTCCTAAACAGCCCATAAGATCAATATCACAAACCTAAGCATTTGAAATTAGTAACATACTTTTTCATCCTTATATCCTTAACCACTTGTTAATCCAATTTCTTTCATGAACTTCTCCCATCCTCTCAGAGCATACCTCTTCTTAGTTCTTACCTTCGCATCGTTCCACTCGCATTTGTATTTTCGCAATTGATGCATCGAAAATCTTCACTTTGAGTTGCTCGACTTTATCCAATCAAGCCAAAGTAATAAACTTCTCTGGAAAATGATATAACAAAATTTAACAAAATATTTTAAAATTAATTAATGTATTTAAATATGTATTCAGTATTTGCCCGGATTGATCTTTATCATCTTCAATATTTAAAGAAGAATCACTTTTAATTTCAATAACCTCAACTTTGGAAATGATTTTCTATCATCTTCATTAACTGGCTTTTCTGGCTCACAAAGTTGTAGACCATCAGGATGGAGAAGTGACATGGTAAAAAGTAAAAAGATAGTCATCAACCTTTTCCAAACAAAAGAAAATGTCCAAAGGTTAGACAAAGATCTTTTCCTTTGGTCCATTCGTCCGTTAAGTAGTACAAATTCCCAAACTTCATAATCACCACAGACCACCAGGTCCATTCCAGAAACGTATGATTAGGGATAAGCATTTGGTACTTGGTACCAATACCGAATTTTTTCAGTATCGAAAATATTTTTGGTACCAATTTGGTACCTACTTTTTCCGTACCGGTACTTTCGGTTCGGTACAGTATTAATAAAATACCGATTTAATTATAAATGTATGCAAGTAAAATAATAAATGTATGCAAGTAAAAAAATAAGTCATGAGAATAGAGGTCTTTGCGCGACTTAATTATAAATGTATGCAAGTAAAATAATAAACAGAAAAATAACTGAATCAAGCAGCTTGTTTTTTAAATGTGTGATGCGCTTGGATGCGTTTTGATCCCAAAAGCCAATGCGCAATGCGTGACATGACCACCAGTTATTTTTAAAAGAAAGCCCCTTTGTGGTGTCATATGCGTGTAAAGGTTACCACTAAGTGCATCCAACAGGTTTTAAAAAGCTTTCAAAACATGTCACCCAACACGACTACCAACTATTTCGCCGCCTTTACGGAACATACTACTTCGCCACCTCTACTAAACACAGGACATATATTCTAGAAACATACCTCGACTTCAAGGAAAGACCAGCAACTGCAATAATAAGTAATCACTTCACTGATGGTTTAAGCGGATACCTGAATTATTAGATAAAAAGTAAGTATCACACTTGTTTCATTAAGAACCGAATAGAACCACCTTTTAACTGCTGCTTAGCATCATGAAAAGCTTTTGCAAGTGATAAAATAATGATAATTAATTAACTAAATCATTTTATTCAAAAAACGTAATTTTTTTGAAATAATAGAATTTTGTCTGTAGCAGATTTGACACATTAAATATATATAAAATTTCTGTAGAAAAAGAATTTGAAGCCAAACCGACCCGTCTAACTCTTAACAAAAAAGATATCATCACCTAGACTAACTAACCCACCCGTTTACCACCTCTAGTCAAGGTCAACTTGTTTAAAAAATCCCTTCAATCTAGAAACAAATAAAAATCTCAAATGCGGCTCTTAAACCATCAAATACACAACTTACAGAGTTTTATTCAATGAGAGCATGATCATCTGTAGGGATTCCCTCTATAAAGAAAGATCAGTTATGAGTGAGTCTATTTATTTAATAACTTTCTTTCTGAAACTGGTCAAACTAAAAACACGCAAAGAGTCACAAGTATCCTAATATTACAATTTCTCTAATCATATATAACACTTTATTTGTACATAACTAAATATATAAAATGGATAAAGTGTTTATCATTACAATTTGAAGTCCGTCTTGCCATGACATGAACGCTACCTGAACCAAGAAGTCCAACATTAGAGAGCTTTCAAAACAAATATTAAATAAAACATAAATATTGGTCCTAAAATGACCAAAGCATAACAACTTTAGGCTCAAAGATATATTACACCAGATATTGTAATAGAATGAGTTTTGTAAGCATTCTCATCACACACATTCACCATTCCACCATAAAATATGAAATAACCGTAAACCAAAACAGATAAAACTTAACCACAACAAAATTCATCTCACAAAATCGTTAAAATCTCTATAATAATCAGATCTAGATCAGAATAATCATTCAAACTTAAGCACTACACAATTCATCACATAAAATCGTTAAAATGCTATTAATCCGATCCATTTTAGAACAATCTTTAAAAAAGCAGATCATATTCGATAACTATATGCGTACAAACAGCAATCAAAAGCAGAGAATACCTCAATTAAATTGTCAAATATTAACCTGTTTAGCATATTGTTGTTCCAGATCAGTTTTGCAAGATCTGAAAGAAACTATTATCAAGATAAGAAACTCTCAAATCACAAAATGCTATAAAATAGCATTAGAACATTCAACACTGCTCATCATCAACTGTTAATTACATAAGTTTAACTTACAATAGAACCATCATCACGGCCATTGGCTCCCAGCAATTGAGACCAGGTCTATTTATTACACGCATAGGCACACCTGTTAAGTAACATGGAGAAACAACACCGTTAATTTTAAATTTTCTCAGAATTGTTATTTCACCATTAATCCTCCAATGAAAAACCAAAATTGTAAAATTGAAATTGTAATGCACATGATCCAAACGCACCTGAATAGAAATCCTCTTTAAAAAATGCCTCAAAACCCTAAACTCGAAATAGACGTGACGGAGTGTGAACGAAAGGGATCAGAAATCAGGAGCCAATTTTTAGAAGTAGAAGAAATTATTGAGGGCTTCATCGTCATCTCTGTTATCATCAACCATCATCACCAGTTGCGGAGGAAACCCTAGATGACCGGAATCTTTTGAAAGAAGAATCGCGGACAACGTGAAATATATAATCAGACCCAGGGTTTTTGATTTTAAATCTCTCCACAGAGGACGATGTATATTAGGGTTTTTGAATGTAAGGAGGATGAAATAAAAATGGGGAAAGAGAGAGGGGGCGGTGTGAAGAAATGTATGCGATTCGGAGAAGGTTGAATGATGCGTGTTTGAGAAGCCGCTTGTAAAGGAAAAAGAAGAGAAAACAAATTGCCGCTCAAAATCAATCTGTGAGGAATATCACATTGCCAGGTGGCAAGTAATGGTTTAAGCTAATGACAAGTGGCATAAGTTTGTTTTGTTTTATTATAAGGTATAGATTTAACACTCTTTGCCCTTTAACCCTCCATATCTTATAATTAGCCAGATATACACACTATTTTTTATTTTTTTAATAGTATAACATAATTACATACATATTTTAAACCCGTGAAAATTAAGAAAAGTAATCCTATACATCGTCTCAAATCTGAATACCTGTTACAAATGATCTAGTTCTCCTATTGATTTACACTTTTTATTTTCAATTGGAACAAAGGAAGGGAAGAAACCACAAAACATTTAAATTAAACCAATTGAATTCACTTTCGCTTATAAGCCTCGGGTGTATAGACACCTAATATTCTGCATATGTTAAAAACAAAATCAATATGATCGTGACCACTATCTTTATAAACAAAAACTATAAAAAATCATTTTCTTAGAACAATAAAAATTAATGACATTGATCGACCGCCAAGTACAAAAGGAAACAAACAATAAGAACACATGAACCCAAACCATGTCAATGGCTTGGTGACCATTGAACCACGCTCGTCATCCTGAGCCCCTAACTCGAGCCAAAACCCAACTGGGTTGGGTTGTGAATGGGGATAGTCTAAAATTCCGTATGTGTGACACCCCAGGAAAACCATGCAACTTAACTAGCTTCCTCAGTGAGTACGTACCAAATTTCGGGACGGAATTTCTTTCAACTTGGGGATAATTTGACAACTCGTATTGCAAACCTTTTCTTTGTACTTTGATGTAACGTATGTGGAACATTATGTGATTATGTGAACTTGTGAATGTTTTGTTATGTTATATGTTTATGTGTATAATGAGCCGATCGCACAACACTATTCGAATCGCACAAGTCTTTGGGCTTTGGTCCTTTGCTACTCTCGGCCCACACTCTTTTGTAGTTGAACCGAATAGGCAACCCATTAGGAGGGTTCGGCCACTCCCCTATATAGGCCGATACAAAACCTTTATGGGGTTTTGGCTCCCCATTATTTGCTAACTCACAACACCACACAAAAACCCTACTCTCTCTTTCTCTCTCTCGAAGCCGACGGCATCATCCCCACTCCTTGAAGCCTTTGTGTTCGGATCAATCATTGTTCTTTACTCTAATCGGTTAGTGTTTCAATTATTGTTGACATGATTGTATGATGTTGTACTATACATGCTTTACATGATGATGTGGGAATGATATATGATTGATGATGATGTAAACCGTTAATATTGATGTTCTTAAAATCGGCTCAAATGTACAATCGATAACGTTCATATTGCACGATATAAATCAAGAACCGAATGTATAGTTACTCGGCTGTGATGTGTTTACATTTGAATTGGTTTAGGGTTGATGTTTTAGAACCGAATAAGATGTTAATCGGCTGTTATGTTTCTGCCTTTCGGGTGGTTTGTTTGATGATGTTGAAAGCTTTAAATCAGATAGTTTGAATGTTTTAAGATGTTGTTTATGTTGAAACATGATTAGAGTTCATAGAGATTTGATGCTGAAAACACTTGTTTGATCGATTAATTTTATGAAAGGTAACTGTTGATATTGATTGGTACAAATCAAAGGTGTAACTGTTTGATTTTTGACTAAATCGAATATGGAAACAATATAACTAAATAGCATAATATTCGGATAATGAAACCAATCGCACAAGACCCCTTGGTCGCACAAGATCAGATCATACAAGATCTGATCTGATCGCACAAGAAGTCCGGTCGCACAAGAGGTCTGTAGTCGCACAAGTTAACCGGATCGCACAAGGACAACTCAGTCGCACAAGTAATTTGAGTCGAACAAGATTGTTTGTCTGTTTACTATATTGGGCCGTATGTATATCTGTTGAGCCGTAGACTGTTGGGCTGGGTAACAAAGCTGATCGCACAATACTATATGGATCGCACAAGTTAAATGTTGATTAGTTTATTGGACCGCACAAGATCAACGTGTTGTATTTTTGGGCTGTGTATCTAGGTTGGGCCGGGGTATTTTATTGGGCTTCTAATTGAGTCGCACAAGTTGGGCATTTGTGTGGACTTGACTGTTAAGTGATTACGTGTTTGCCATGATCATTGTGTGATTGTAATATGATAGTTTATGTGTAAACATGCGTGCCTTGTTTGAACCTAGACCTGACTTGTATGGTAACCATGTTAGGACGTGGTTGACCTCTAGCAGCTCGATTGACCTTTACTTATCTGCCGAGCTAACCTAAGGTGAGTTCACACTTTCTACAAAGCATGGGATTCCCAGGGGTTGGGAATGGGTTAAGGAATATGGATTCCTTGTCCTTTCTTGGGTAGGACAGTACGGGTTCAGGAATATAATTCCTCGTCCTCTTGGACAGTTTACATTTCACTAGACCAAAACTCTATCACGAAGTCCCTCCTTTTTATATCGACTTAATCGCCGGGCCAATGGCGAGCGGGTCATTAGTTAGATAGCGCTATTTAGGTCTGACAAGCCTCACACCGTACCGCAGAGGACGGGCGTGAACTAATGGATATGGGCACGTCAATGATGATAGACATTGACAGTTCAGGGCACATAAACATGACTACAGTCAGCAGTCGATATGGTAACGAGTCTAGTAGTATATACATGGGGTAGCCCCCACGGCCGAAGAGCCAGATAATTAAACATGGGGTAGCCCCCACGGCTGGATTGCCAGAGTAAACGGGATTAAAACTAAACACGTTTTCAACTATGGGGTAACCCCCACGGCAGGGATGCCAGTTAAAGGAAACTATGTTTTTGGAACAACTTAAAACAAACACCCAACTGTGAACTCGCTCAACTTAGTTGTTGACTCGTTACTACATGCTTTGCAGATCAATAGGTACTTAGCTGGAGCTTACATGGGGAAGAGTCGTTGTGGGGCATGGACATTGAGTGTTCATGAAGAACTTAAACACTTTTACTTTATGATTTGGGTTTTGAACTGATTGCTTCCGCTGATAACTTAGACTTATTAAATTGTTTTAGACACCAATTATATTGTGTGGTTGAACTTTTAATTGCTTTACTTTATGGTTCAATATGATTGGTGGCTTGATCCTGATCAGTCACGCCTCCAAGCGGTGATATTCCGCAGGTGGATTTTGGGGGTGTGACAGTATGCGAGCCCTTTTTATTGTTTATTTTATCTTTTAATTATTTTGCGGTGATCCATGCATCTAGCAAAACCACAACCTCCTTAGCCCAATTCCAAGATTTCCCATTTATTAACTTTAGCCCCATTTAACTAATTCAGCCCGCTAATCAATATAACTTCATTTGTTGAAGCCCACTTACGTTTGTTGCAGCCCACGAATTTTATAACAAGCTGGGTAATTTTCATAAGCCAACAAAAATGAATATAAATCAGTTTAATCATCATTATCATTTTAGTGCCATGGATTTTAATACAGTTTATGGACTTGAGGCACATAATTTTGTTCTTTATCACCACCTAATATTAATAATCATCAACCTCAAGTAAAGAAGCTGACAATATAATAATAATTATATATTAATTTGTTCATTAATTCACCCATCTAACTCATATTTAATTTAAGGGTAAATTACTTTTTGAGTCCCTGTGTTTTATGGTTTTTAACTAGTTGAGTCCAAAATCAAAAAGTTTAACGACCTGAGTCCCTATAAGTATTTTCTTTAACCATTTGAGTCTAAATTTCTAACTCCATCCACCAAGTTTGTTAACTACAAGGGTAATTTGGTTATTTACATCCAAAGTACAAGTCTTATATGCACAAGAGTATAAGGAACAAGTGTTTAATGCATAAATATTTTAATATTATATATATTATTATAAACATCTGCACACACACATTTCACACACACCTCTCTCTCTCTACCTAAGATCTTTATCTCTCTAACATACCTTTCTCTCTCAAGAAAACCACCACCACACCACAGCCATCACCACCTCCACCACCGTACAACCATTACCTCCTCCACCACCGCACAACCACCTACACCAACACCGTCGCATCAACACCGCATCACCACCACCAACACCGCAACACCAACACCTCTGTTGGTGCACTGAATGTCTGTTGACTACGTCTTATCAAGTCTTATGTCTAGATAGAATAAATGAACACACAATAGGTTAGAAATAGGTTTTACATGTTATATAGGGTGTTTCGCTTGAAGGTGATACATGTGTAGTTCAAGCGAAACCCATCCATATCATGCAGGTTCGCTTGAAACTGACCTGTTCAAGCGAAACCTATAGCTTGTCATGTTCAAGCGAAACCCAGGGCCTATATATAGGTGTGTGTGTCATTTGAAGGGAAAGAGGTATGGTGTTTGTGTGTGAGTCGAGGTGCTGCCAAAATTTTGTTAGAAGTTGATTGTAAAGACTCAGAATTGATTAATAGAGGAAGAATTGAAAGGAACAAAGTTGTTATGACTTAGTTTACTCTGTTTCCGCCTTTGTAAACAAAGATGAACTGCTTTAACTGACTTTTAGGGTCACAAAACCGATCCAACAAGTGGTATCAGAGCTCAGGACGAGGAGTTCATACCATAGCAGCTTGATTCTACTGGATTTTCTCATTTCTACTCACTTCTTTTCATACTTTTCTGATTTGAACGAGTTCTAACGGTTAAAATGGCCTGATTTTCACATATGTTGTGTAAAACATAGTTTTAACAAATCCTACAAAGAATCAGATTAAAATTCAGGTTAAAACTGATAAAAATGGCATAAAACCACGTTTCGCTTGAACTGTTCTTCGAGGTCTTGCTTGAAAGTTGCTGATTTTATCATCTTTCGCTTGAAAATAACAGCTTTCGCTTGAAAATCTCAAGCGAATCATCCTTTATTCTTAGCTTTCGCTTGAAAAGTTCAAGCGAACTCGGGTATTTGGGTTTCGCTTGAACTACTTGTACTTGTTTTAGCCTTTCGCTTGAAATCTCAAGCGAAACCAGGCCTTTCATTTGAACCTATTCTGGTCTGATTGAAACAAGACGTTTCGCTTGAAACAAGACGTTTCGCTTGAAACAAGACGTTTCGCTTGAAACAAGACGTTTCGCTTGAAGTTATTTTACTTCAAGTGGTTTCGTTTGAATCTGATATTTTTTTAAATCAAGAAAGTTCTAAGTGTTTTCTGATTTTTTTTCAGGTACATTCAAGATGGATGATATTTTCATGAACCCGTTTAGCGACATGTATGCTTTTGCTGGAAATTCTGGAGACGATACTTCTTCTAGCAACACAAATGAGAACTCGTCAAACACAAAGAAAAAGTTATCGGATGCCTTAGAGGTTGAAAGTGCTTTCGGAACCTATAACAAACCCCCGAAGTTGATGGCTATCGAAGAATACAGTCGGTGGGCCAAGAAGTTTGAAGATTGGTTGATGGCTTTTGCTTTTCCCAGCTGGAAGAGTCTAAAAAATGGTTACAATGATGGAGGAAAAAAAGGCGAAACTTTAACAACACCTGATGAAATAGAATCGTTTGTTGCTGAGCAAAAATGTATTGCGTTGTTGTTTCAGTCCGTCAGAGAAGATATAATATCTTTGATCGAATACTCTAGTGCTACAGATCTTTGGAACAAATTGAAAAACAAATGTATAGGAAGCACAGAAATTGTGAAAAACAAAAAGAAACTACTTAGAAAAGAGTTTGATTTGTTTGGGTGTTTAAAGAATGAATCAGTTTGTAGAATGATTGAGAGGTTTGGGCATCTGAAGCTGGAACTGGCGAGACATGAAATTTCTTATTCTCGAGAAGAGCTAGTCGACAAATTGTTTGACGCATTGCCAGATGAGATAGATTGGCAATATTATGCGTTGATGCTAAAGAATACTATCAAGCCACCAGAAGCGTTGACAGTAGATTTGCTGATTGAGAGACTAGAAAGTCACGAGTTGGAGTTAAAGAAGACGCACAAAGTAAATCATTCATCTTATCAGCAGAACTTGGATTTGTATTATCCAAAGAGCATGATGCCAAAGAACACATCTCCCAAGACTGCATTTTCTGCTGAGAATGTTTCCACAACAAGCAAAGAAAGTCAAAGCAGTGGATATCACAGTGGATATCACAGTGGGTCTTCATCAAATTCAAACCAGTCTGATGCAAAGAACTTATTTCAATGCAACATCGCTGTAGACTTAAAGAACGCTCAGAACTTCAGCGAGGAGTCTGCCAAACAACAGATGGTTTTCCTAGCATCTGTGCTAGAATCTTATGAAAGCATTGTAGCAGGGAAGATAGGCAACACCAACCTAACAAAAGAGGACTATGATCAGATAGATCCTGAGGAGATGGAACTAATCGACATAAGGTGGTGTATGGCCAGTGCAGTTCGTCGAGCACATCGTTTCATGGAAATAACCGGGAGGAAGTCAATTGGTGGACCATCTACCAAGTTGGGCTTTGACAAGTCTAAGGTGACGTGCTTCAAGTGCAAACAGAAAGGTCACTTTAAGCGTGAATGCAGAAACACGTATGCTGATGAGTCTGAAAATCCTTTTAGAGAAGACTACTACAAGAAGGCGATTTATCATCAGAATAAATCAGAACCGCCAAGGATGAAGCAGCTTGAAGATAACAAAGAAAAATCTAGAGCTCTTGCGGTGATTCACGACGATGAAGGTTACGACTGGAGTGAGTTGTTACCTAAAGAGGATGCGGTTGGATATGCTTTCATGGCAAAAACTGAACCTATTCCTTGGAAAGATAACAGAACTGAAGAACAGAAGTATAATCACAGAAGGTTGTTAGCCACGAACAAATTGATCAGAATATCTGGTATTTTTTCTGAGGCAAAAAGAGCAAAGAGATGGGATCCAGACAGGGAGTGTTATCTTGACCCCTATGGAAACATTGCTGTTGATCATAACACTCTTGATGTGGAAACCATAATCCAAGAGTATAAAATTGAAGATGATTATTGGCAGAAGAAATGGTGGGGAAGTGGAGAAGATGAAGAGAAAGAGAAGAAGGAGAAAGAAGAGAAAGAGAAGTCAAAGAAGATTGACACAGGGATCATTGACATGACACAGGAGTTGAATGCTGAAAACATGGGAAAGATAGCTGACAAGGTGCTGGCAGCTAATACGCTAGAGGTAGATTCTAAATCCGTCTCTGAGTCTAAAAGCCAAGTCAGTTCAAACGCGTCAACGACTGAGTCAGGTAAGAAGGTCAGTGGTGATGTTGACTGCAAAAATTGCATCAAAGAATGCAAGGTTTGTAGTACAAACACTTATCTCAAAGGTAAGAAGATTGAGGATCTGACTGCTAAAGTCAGAAGTGTTGAGGATCAAATCCTTGATCGTGATAAAACGGTGAAAGCTTCAACTGAACGATTAAAAGAATTAACTAACAAAATTGAAACTGATAAAATTGATCAAGAAAAGGTTAGGAAAGAAAATGAGAGGTTAGTTCTTGAAAATCGTCAGATTACTGAAAAATTTGAGAAGCTTAAAAGCATGGTTAAAGATAATGATGATAGAAACGGTAAAACATACAAAGAAAATTGCCAATTGCAGTGTGTTTTGAGAATTAAAGAAGAATTAATCAACAAACAATTGGATGAGATTGCTAAATTGAAACTTCAGTTTGAAGAAGCCAAGATTGAGAATGAACGAATCAATTTGAAATTGAACAGTTACAGTTCTGCAAGCTTTGTTTTGCAACACATTATTCCCAAACCCATCGGGAAAGACAAAGCAGGCGAAGATGTATACTGTGATGGAACTGGGGTTGGGTTTCATCAAGTTCCACCACTAGTTCTAGACAATTATTCGAAAAAACAATCTGGGTTGGTTAATCTTGAGGAAGAAAATGAAGTGAAACTTCCTGATTCAATTGATGTGACATTTTCTTCTTCATCATCTGATGATAGTGTTCAGACAGAGATTGTTAAAAGCACAGCTGAAAGTGTTTTGAATAATGATTCAGCTGGAGATGATGAATGTTTCTTGGACAAGTATATTCAGAAACCAAAATCTAAAAACAACTTAGGTGATGAACCGGGTCTTGTGATGTACAAGATGGCTGGATCGGATAAGTTGTATTCGGATTCTGAGTTTCCTCTGGAGAATGTAAATGTTTCAAAATTGACAAATGTGTTCAAAATGGTTGAAATCGATTTGTCTGATGTAAAGAGTTTAAAACAAACAAAAAGACAAATGAATTTTGAGAAAGATAAAGCTTACTACAAGAAACCTGTAGTTCCACCGAGGTTTTATAACAACAATCGAAACAATTGGTCGGGTGGATATCAGGGTGGTAAGAGTTATCAGAAAAGGAGTTTTCAAAACAAAAGGTTTGCTGAAAAGAAAGTGTTTGTGAACAGTTCAAGTTCACTTTCTGATGAGGAAAATGAATTTTTTTCAAAATCAAATGAAGAGTTCTTTGAGAAGAGGGCCTCACAACATCAGTCTGAAGGCACAAGTCGGGTAGTTGATACTCGTACGTGTTTTAGATGCAACAAAGTTGGTCACATTGCAAGAAATTGCACCAACTTCAAGCCTAAGACTGAAGTTGTTGAGAATCGAAAGAAGAAGGTTGAAGAAAAAGGAAAAGCTCCAATGGTTGTTGAGAAAATTTTGAAAAATGAGAAAACAAAAGTCAAAATTGAACCCGTTAAGAATGTGGTAAATAAAAATGACAAATTTTATAAACGGGTTGCATCTTCTCAACAAATATGGAAGCCAAAAGTTGTTGATAAACCAAAGGTTTCAGTGTCGGAAAAACAATCGTCTTCTACCACACCGGTAAAGATGGATGTTCCTTTGGATTATTATGAAAAGTTGGAAAAACAATCTTCTACTCAACCTGAGAAGAAGAATGTTCAAAAGAAGAATATACCAACCGGTCAACTTAAAATAGATGAGTTTTTTCTTATACAAAAAGGTTGAGGTTGGATCAGAAGAAAACTTGAAAATGAATGATAAAAATTTTCCGCCGCTTTTCACTACAAAATCTCACATTAAAGTCCAGTTACCTGAGTCGAAAGAGGCTTGGGTAGCATCAAAATCTCATTAAAGATTTTGGACTTGCCGGAGCTTCCTAGTTGGTAATTGTGAAGCATGAATCGGCATCTTTATTGAATTGTTTGTGATATGTGCAGGAACTTCCGAGAGCTATTTCAAGATGGATTATGGATAGTGGAGCGTCTCGACATATGACAGGGAAGACTGCATTGTTGTATGATGTTAGAAATATTAATGGTGGTTATGTGGGATTTGCTGGACATGAAGGTGGTCGAATTATTGGTGAAGGAACGTTATCCAATGGGATTGTTACGTTTGAAAGAGTTAACTACATTGCTGAGCTGGAGAATAATCTGCTAAGCATTTCGCAGATCTGTGACAGGATGTATACCACTCACTTCACAGACAAAGAATGTTTGATCTTGAAACCAGGATTTGTTATCCCTGAAGAATGGATTATCATGCGGGCACCTAGAGTGAATGATTTATATGTGTTGGACATGAGTGTAGCAACTACAACAACAGGTCAGGCACATTGTTTTGTTTCTAGAGCAACTGAGAAAGAATCGAGATTGTGGCACCGGAAGATGGGGCATATACATCTTAGAAAAATGAATCATTTGGTGCATAATGATTTGGTTATTGGAGTTAATATCAAAGGTTTTCATCTGGAAGGGGAGTGCATTAGTTGCATCAAAGGCAAGCAGAAGAAAAAGTCACACCCTAAAAAGCAAGTCAATTCAGTTTCCAGACCGTTAGAGAGACTACATATGGATTTGTTTGGTCTAGTAAACGTCAAAAGTATTACAGGGGATCTCTATTGTCTTGTGGTTACTGATGATTATTCCAGATTTTCGTGGGTATCATTCTTGAAGTCGAAAGATGAAACGTTTGATAGTTTGATGGCATTGTTCAGAAAGATTGAAAATTTGTACCAAAGGCGTATCAGAAGAATTAGAAGTTATAATGGTACTGAATTCAAGAACAACAAGATGGAAGAATATTGTGATGAAAGAGGTATATTGCATGAGTTTAGTGCTCCGTACACTCCGCAACAGAATGGAGTCGCAAAACGCAAAAACAGGACGCTAATCGAAACGGCTAGAACCATGCTTGCTGATTCAAAGCTACCGATTAATTTTTGGGCAGAAGCAGTTTCCGCCACATGCTATACACTCAACCGGGTTCTCACTGTAAAGAAATTCAACAAGACATGCTTTGAGTTGATCAATAACCGTAAACCGAACCTGAAGTTTTTAGAACCGTTTGGGTCTCCTTGTACAGTTCTAGAGCCTTTTGGTAAATTTGGTCCAAAGAGTATTGAATGAATATTTGTGGGTTACTCAAGTCCACAAAGACGTGTCTTTGTTCCAAGCATGAAGCAGATCATCGAAGCACAACATGTTGAGTGTCAGGGGTATACTATGCCGCCTCAAAATCCCGGTGACTCATGGCGTTTTAATTACGATAAATTGTGGGATTCGTTTGACATGGAAGAAGAAAAGGAAGAAGAAGAAGATTTCTTTGACGAGTTGGATATTCTAAGAGAGTATGAAGAATCGCAGGAAAGGTTTCCAGCTGAGTATTCAAGAAAACCGCAACGAGCTTCAAATGATGATGAAGCAGGTCCAAGCAATGCTGGTGAATATGATGATGTCCAACAAAATGAAGTTGCTCAAGATAATCAGTCAGCACAGAATGATAATCAAGAATCTGAGAACATGCCAGTATTTGATCGTGGTGATTCAGATTCTGAGGGGGAGCAAATTCAGATTTCAAGTCAAACAAACTCAGTCAGTGAACAAGATGCAAATCAGAATGTTACTAATCTAGAGGGTAATGTAGATGTTCCAGGCGAAGTAATGCCATGAACTCTTTCATATCATCCAGAGGAATTGATCATTGGAGAATTGCAGACAGGCGTTCGCACTCGAAGACAGATTGATAAAGGGCTTACATGTTTTTATACAAAAGTTGCTCCTTTGCAAACTGAATTCTCATTGAGTTATTTTATCTCGCAGGTTGAACCAAGGACTTACAAAGAGGAGCTTACTGAAGATTCTTGGGTCAATGCAATGCAGGAGGAACTGAGCCAATTCGAGAAATTAGGAGTGTGGAAGTTAGTGGATTTGCCAGATGGTCAGAGGAAGATAAACACCAAGTGGGTGTTCAAGTGTAAGAGAGACGATAAAGGAGTTGTGGTTCGCAACAAAGCTCGACTCGTAGTCCAGGGTTTCAGTCAACAGGAGGGGATAGATTTCACTGAAGTATATGCTCCTGTAGCTCGACTAGAAGCGATCAGAATCTTCTTAGCATTTGCATCATGGAAAATTTTCAAAGTATATCAGCTAGATGTAAAATCGGCTTTTCTCTATGGGAAGGTTAAAGAGGAGGTTTATGTCGGTCAGCCACCGGGCTTCATCGATCCACTTCACAAAGACAAGGTCTACTTGTTAGACAAAACGCTGTATGGTTTACACCAGGCCCCGAGAGCTTGGTACGAGACATTGTCTCAACACCTACTAGCCAACAGTTTCATTTGTGGAAAAGTGGATGCCACTCTCTTCACCAAAGAGGTCGACGGTCATCTTCTGATAGTTCAAATTTACGTGGACGACATCATATTTGGGTCAACAAATGAGAATCTATGCAAAGATTTTGAACGTGTTATGAAGCAGAAATTCGAAATGTCATCGATGGGTGAGATGAAATTCTTTTTGGGATTGCAGGTTGATCAACTACCCAAAGGAATTTTCATACATCAAACGAAGTACGTTCATGATATCTTGGAGAAATTCGGGATGTCAGGTTCTACTTCAGCTTCCACCCCATTAGCAACGAATCATGGGATAAACCCTGATCTCACCGGAGAGAAGGTAGATGAAACAATGTATCGTTCCATGATCGGATCGCTGATGTATTTGACAGCTTCAAGACCCGATATCATGTACCCAACCTGCCTCGCAGCAAGATTTCAATCTAACCCGAGAGCTTCGCATATGGTGATTGTGAAAAGGATATTGCGCTACCTGAAAGGAACTCCATCATTGGGGTTGTGGTATCCAAGAGAAGGCGATTTCACGCTCGAAGGGTATTCCGATTCAGATTTCGGATGCTGCAAAGTTAATGCTAAATCAACAACAGCAGGGTGCCAGTTTTTCGGACCACGATTGGTTACTTGGCAATGTAAAAAGCAAACCTCTGTGGCTTTATCCACATGTGAAGCGGAGTATGTATCTGCTAGCAGTTGCTGCTCACAGATCTTGTGGATCCAGCAACAGATGCTCGACTACGGTTTGCAATTTCTAAACACCCCTATCTTTGTTGATAATGAGGCAGCGATTAACATTACTAAAAATCCAGTTCATCACGCTAAAACGAAACACATAGAGATTCGTCATCACTTCATTCGAGATTGTTTCGAGAAGAAGTTGATACGAATTGAGAAAATCCACACTGATGATCAAAAAGCTGATTTACATACCAAAGCATTTGACAAAACACGTTTTCAGTATTTGCTAAAATTGAACGGTATGAAGCTTTTATCGGTGTTGGAGGAGATTATTGGCGTTGATGAAGGAGACATTGTAGATGATGTTGAGAAGCAATCTGCAATGGTTTGTCGATTTTTTACTTGTTTTGGTATTTAGGGGGAGTATAGGGTAATATTTTCAGAAAATACAAAAACAATAAAAAATGACAAAAATACAAAAACATGAGATATTTTCAAAAACCAAAAACAATAGAAATCCAGAAAAAGAGCTTGTGTAAAAAGGGAAAATGATAGTACATCGGCTTGACAGTTACAGTATGCTAAAGAAATGGAATGTTTAAAAGATTAAACAGTCTCGCTGATGATATGCCGATAGGTTTTTACACATTTAGTAGGTTTGTTCGGGATATAAACTTAAATATTACTTACTTATTTCATGGGGAACACTACTTGGATATATAGGTAACCCCTGAAATCTCGTTTGAAAGATTCATTTTTCTGATATACTAGGTTTTTATACTCAGTGATATCTGGGGTATTATTCCGGGACTTCTGCTGAATGGAAGTTCTGACCTAGTCCTCGAATAATATTTTTCGCAATGCTTGAAACATAGTATCACCCTCAGCATATATGATAAGACAATAAAATTGCTTAGCAATGCCGTTGTAAAAAAAGATCCTCTAAAGGGGACACACCCAAAAGTTGAGTCATGATCTCTCTGCTGAACGGTAGTTCTGACCTGAGCTCTCATGATTCTTCATAAATTATTAACCCCTTACAGATATCATTTGTGTTATAATTACCTGTAAGACTGAATATTGGGATCTGGATACGGGAGTATATTCAAGAGGTGGGACACACGTATAAGTTTAAGTCTCTAAAACACTAAATTCGTATCCTGGATGGATTGAAATTTTTGTGGAAATTTAAAGTGGATCAGTATATCGACAATCTAAGCGAATTGTTTAATTCTGAGTATGTAATTGAAGCTTAACGGTACTTGTGACTTGTCGGATAGCTGATATGATTCCCTAACACGCTCATCAAAAATATGTTTGTAAATAGTTTTCTTTTAATGCATTTTAGTTCTGTATTTCATTTCTAGTTTAGAAAGCTTTATTAAAAATTCAAAAAGATTTTTCATTTCTACTTTATTTTTGACAAACCAAAGTGGAGAGTTGATCTTCGGATTCGAAAGATTAAAAGCAGATGCAGGAGATTTCTGGACTGGAGAATGAGTCGTGAGCTTAACATGATAAGTTTGAGAAGTTGAAAAGTTTAAGCAAGTTCATTAATTTGAAACTTGTAATTTTCGGAAAATCAAATTGAACAAAATGTCAGTGTGATTTGTCTCAGATCAACCAAGGTCATTAAGTTGGACTTGGTAGATTAATTGAGTAATCAGAGTCATTAACTTGGACCTGAATACTTAAGTGGATTTCTAACACTGAAAGTTAAATGATAAGTTTGGATTAAAACTATTATTATCATATATCTTATATTTGGGTAGAGATTATACAGGTTGTAGATTTCATAATCCTCATGGCAACAAATCGTCAAAGTTTGAATCAGAATTTTAAGTCCCAGCATTTCGAGAGGGGGAGTCTGTGAAAGGGGGAGTCAGAATTCTGGATCAACAGTCAAAGGGGAGATTGAAGATGGAGCTAGTTTGAGTTTCTGAATCTGTGAAGAAGGAGTTTTACAATGACAAAATTTTGGAGAAAGACAAAGACTGAAGACTTGACGCCGAAGATTTCGTCAACATCCAAGGGGGAGTCTGTTGGTGCACTGAATGTCTGTTGACTACATCTTATCAAGTCTTATGTGAAGGTTTGTTTTAGGGGTTGTGAAGGTTTGTTTGGTGCTTGATTTGTTGAAGTTTGTTGTGGGTCGATTGGTGGGTTTGGTTTGGGTGTGTGAATGGAAGTGATTGATGGTGGGTTTTGGATTTGCATAAGGGAAACGTGAATTGAAACAAAAGGAGAAAAGGGGTTTGTGTGTTATGAGAAATCGAAAGGGGGAAACCATGAGTGTTGTTGAGAAATTGACAATGTTGTTCAGAATTGGAAATGAAACTTGAAGATTGAAACGATGAGGGTTTATTTAGGGTTTTAACTTTTAAAGAGGTGAATAAACTCAATCTGTGGTGGTGACGGTGTAGTGGTGGTGGTGACGGTGGAGGTGCAACGGTGGTGGGTGTTGTGGAGGTGCAGCGGTGGTGGTGACGGTGTAGTGGTGGTGGTAGGATGGAGATGGTTTAGGTAGAGAGAGAGAGAAAGTTCTGGAGGTGTGGTGGTGGAATGGAGATGATTAATAATCTGGAAATGATCTTGAAAATAAGTATATATATTTAATAATAAAATGGTTTTTTTAATTAAAAGGGTAATTTGGTCATTTAACAAAAGTTAACAGAATAATTTTAACAGTGTTAGAAATTTGGACTCAAATGGTTAAAGAAAATGCTTATAGGGACTCAGGTCGTTAAACTTTTTGATTTTGGACTCAACTAGTTAAAACACATAAAACACAGGGACTCAAAAAGTAATTTACCCTTAATTTAATTATGTCACTTTAGCTCATTTTCACTTTGAAGATATATCCTGATAAAGCTAGTCAACAATATATTTAAGACAAGATCAAAGAATTTGATTGGATTAAATAATTAGTATAAAAAAAGGTGTACCTAAAAGGCACCGATTACCTTAAGCAGAAATAAAGCTATCCGACATCCATCACTTTATTAAAGTTTCCATAAAAACTCATTATTCACCGAACACATTTAAAACATGTATGCTAGCCCAAAACATAGAAAAAAGGGCATCAGAACTTACAAGATGCAAAGCTTCCTAGTGCCATGTCCGTCGGTGTGTATGCGTAATCATCACTGACCTCAACTTGTTATCACATGAATATGGTTACGACACCTTTCAAGTCATGGCATGACCCATCATGAACCCAAAACCATGTCAATGGCTTGGTGACCATTGAACCACGCTCGTCATCTTGAACCCCTAACTCGAGCCAAAACCCAATTGGGTCATCTGTGACCCGTACGTGAACCAAACAAATAAACATGTCTTCATGCACGCATACCCATGCCATGTAACCCCTAGTTCTTTGCCTCGGTCACTAAGCCAGACCACTAGAACCACCACTATGGCCCTTGTTGTAGTCCGTCGTCACAACCGTGACCATGACCTCCATCCGCAGCCAATTCGATGGCCGCTACCTCCGCCTACCAACATCATCGTGCCCGTTTTCTTATAACGGCGTCACATCCATGGCTCCCAACACCATTCGATGCCGTACGAACGACGTCAACAACCAGTCTCGACTCCCCAAGCCCACAACCCCCACATGAAACATACGAGGGATTACCTGAAATTCGTGATTGGAAGTCGAATAACCATAAGCCGAGCTCGTCTCCCCTTCCTAGTCACACTCTCTCTTGTCCGCTCCCTTGTCACAATCGTACACCGCTAGGGCCAATTGTGGCTTTAGGGTTTCATCCCTCGTGTTTTTTATCTCTAAAACATCACGCCTGGATCCCTTAAGTTTGGTTACATGCATCTTGAGCTAAAGTAAATTTGTTAAGCTCTAATTAATGACAACCGGGTCCTCGAATAACCCAAAACAAACCATCATCACCTCATATCCTAAACCTCGTCGATAAATTCCGTCAAATAAGTTAACAACAAAGTTCAAGATGTTACAAGTATACCCCCTTAAAAGATTATTTGTCCTCAAATCCTAGCGGTTACAACCGAATCACATTCGTCTTCCCAAGGCAACATCGCCGTATTCTGCATTCCATTACCGGAGCTTACATCATTCATTATTCTTTGCCTGTCCATTCCATGCAAAGAGGTTTTCTCCACTGTTTGCGCTTAACTTTGGGGCTTCCATCAAGGTCAACGCTGGCTACACGCCCCCTTCATGTCCATCAATAACATACTACTTTCCCATCCATGACTGCAACCCGACGTCATCCACGTCATAGGTCATGACAGCTCAAACAACCCGACTGACCCGCACGTCGGTACTTTATATAGACTTCACAATCGTCGAAGCTTAAAGACTATCAAAACCCAAACACATCTCGCTGCACCCCTTCCGTCATTAAGAGACTCCATGAAACATTAAGAGAAGTCTTTTAAGTGAACTAAACACCTTCTACCTCTAACTGATTCAAATGTAGCTTCTTAATGAAATCATTAAGAAACTACCAAACAATCACTAAGTGTATATCACATTTTAGAAGATGTGTAGTTCCGTTCTATTTCTATAACTGTTTTAAGTTTTTCATCAATATTTGAAATAACTATGCTTTTACAAAAATAAAAATATATTTATGTGAACAAAAAGACTAAAAAATGAATTATATAAAAAATATTTGTATAAAAGAGTATCAATAATTTTTACCAAAAGAAATATCTAATCTTCTAATCTTCTAAATATTAATAAAAGACTACAAGCCACATGACATTCTCTACTTCAACTTGTTGATACACTTTATGTGGACGCGACTCGGTTCGATTCGACTCGGTTAGGTTCGGCTCAAGCCCGATGTCAAGACATTCCTCCGTCATGCGCCCCAGAGTTCGGCACGCGAAGCACGAAGAACCGCAAGCTGACATCACCATGACATCACCATGATGTCATGATGATGTCATGCCTTTTAACAAAATGCATACATGAATTTAGTAAATCGAAGACCTGCCATGCACATGGGTTTGTAGTCTTTCATGCTTAATGGGCCTTCACATAAGAAGTTTTATCTAATTGTTTGGGCTTGAAAGTCTTCATGTAGAACCCTCACGAAGCCTGTGTATGCAACGAAGACTGACTGTTCGTTGGGTTCATATATGACGAAGACTACTCATGACGAAACACCTGTTGATGCTGATTGACGAAAGACCTGCAATTCCTGCATGGCGAAACACCTACAAGTTTCGTCATCTAGTGTCTTTCATCAAGTGTATTTCGTCGGCTGAATATGTTTCGTCGGCGCCAAGATGTTTTGTCGACTACATTCATGTTTCGTCGACCGTTTCCTCTATAAAAGTAGCACTGAAGACAGACAAGAGACAGAGTACTTAGAGAGACACACGAGAGAACTGAGATAGTTTGTGAGAGCTTTATCTTCTGTAATCTTTGTAAACAAACTTCCTGGTTCTAATATATTTGAGATTTAAACGTTGAATCTTTGTGTCATTGTGTTCTCGATCTCGGTTTGCTTTCCCGGTTGGATTCCGCACAACCGGGTTCGTTCGTATACAAGGATTAGGCGACTAGATCCTCCGCTAGTTGGACCTACAAGTGTGTGTCTTGACAGTACAAAAGGATAAGATTTACTTTTGAAAAATCTCACCAACTTTCTCACCAACTCTCTGTGATCATATCTCGACGAAAATCCATAGCGACGAAATATCTAGAGTTTCGTCAAAAGCAACTTCGACGAAAGACCTTGTGTTTCGTCAAAGGTCTTTCGACGAAAGATCTTGTGTTTCGTGGCAAGAGTGTTTGACGAAAAAACCATCTTTCATCAAACTTGGTTTTTCGTCAAAGATCCAGTGTTTCGTCGAGACACTTGTAACATTTTTTCACAGAGGCTTTGCAAAAGTGTTTTAACAGTCTGTTTTCAAGTGTGTAACCAGGTATTCATTTTCATACATCAATCATGAGTTGTACTAGTCCATGGGATTGGAGTACGGACCCAAGACCAGGTGAAGATCAGACAGCCGTTTGGATGAGGAATGTTATGCCACAACAATCTATTAGTGCAAGTTAATGGGCATTGGTGACGAACCAGAATCAAAGCATTCAGAATCTGTTGTTTAGCGAGAGTGAAGCTGGAAGCAGCAATCGTCCGCCAAAGCTAAATCATATGAACGACTATCCATCTTGGAAAGGTCGATTTCACTCTTATGTTCTAGGGCAAAACACCGAGCTATGGACGTGTTTTACTACGCCATTCAATGAAGCTCTCGAAGTAGCAGTTTCCAATCCAGTTACCTTGGCGGGAATGGCCGAAGGTGATAAGAAGGCTTATGATCTCGAGAAGAAAGCATTTGCTATCCTTACGCAAGCACTTCATAAGGATATCTATCATCAATTCGCTTATTGTACAAACACGAAAGCGTTATGGGATATATTGGTAACCAGAGGAGAAGGAAATGCAGCAACAAGAAAGGTCCAACACGATCTTTTAAAGAAGGAGTTTGAATGTTTTATGTTCAAGGAAAATGAAACATTAAACGACATGGCTACTCGATTTTATCATTTGCTTAGTGGGATGCACTCATACAGGGTTAATGCTACACAACAAGAGATGGTCATGCGTTTTGCTGATGCTCTACCCCCAAAGTGGAGTTCATTCATTGAATTGTTAAAGCATACGGGTACTTTAGATACTGTCAGTATCTATAAATTCATTCAGAAGTTGGAGCACAAGAATGATGAAGAAATCCGGAAAGCTAAACGGATTCCAGTTCCTCAAAATACTGAAATGTACCTCGCAGGTTTTAATTCTGCAGCCAGTTCCAGTTCCGTTCAATAACCAAAACTACAAACGGCGTTTGTGTCCAATACAAGCTCGTTTCCCTTTCCCCAGTCAGCTCCTCCACCGGTTTTCGATCCAAGTGCCTATCTTCCGCTAGCGCATGTTATTGCTCAAGCTCACGCTTTTTCAAAACCTCAATTTGATGCGAATGCCTGGCTAGCTAAACCCCAACCTCCACCTCAAGTTTCCACTACTCAACCTCAGTTTGATCCAAGTGCCTATTTTCCTAAACCTACTGTCGATTGTGATCCGACCATACAGTTGGGAAACGGTGATCAAACAAGAACTGCGTTTTATGCTGAAATTGTCAAGAATGTCAATGATGGTGAATCTTCGGGAAATGATGACAGTTCAGGATATAGTGGCAGTACTGATGAAGATGGCTCAAGTGTGAGTGATTACAGTTCAGAATCGGACGTGAAGGAGGGAATGGATTCTGAAGCTGATAGTTTGTCGAATGATGCCAAGGGGATAAAATGTCAAAAATCTGACTTGATCAAGAAAGTTGCTGCTGCATCGAATGACATGGAGAAGTTCTTATCTGAAGATGGATCTTTCTCTTGCCAGAATGACACTACGGATAATGTCGCAGCTTCTACAAGTCATATGTAGTAACTGTGCAGATTTGAAACTTGAATCAGAAAAGATTCATAGTCACAATAAGAGTTTGGTTATTGAGCTGTCAAAGTGCAAAGAGGCAAATATGGCTTTAACTCGAAACGAAAAAGATTTCAAATAAGTAATTGAAACTTTAAAGAAAAGTGTTTCCGAATTGACAAAAATTGTTTTCAACAAACAAATTGGTATTAATAACTATATTAATATCATTGAGGAAACAAAGAAAGAGCTAGCCGTGGCAAAATGCGAGCATGATGCGATCAAGCTCAAATTGGAGAGTTACTTAAACTCCCGATATGTGCTTGATCACATCATAGACGTTCAAAAGCTGAAAGGGAATATGAAAGGCGTTGGGTATAAGTCGTGTCCGCCCCCTTTGAGACACAACTATACCAGAATGCCCGATGAAGAGGAAATGCCTCGTTTTGAACCAAGTGTGCCTCTTGATTATGAGGAAGTTACTACAGGATTAGGGTTCAAACCGGACAATTCCTCGGGAAACTCATCTGATGGAACAGAAACTTCAACATCTACAAATCAAAGTGCTCCAATTATTGAGGACTATGACTCGTCGGATGATGAATCAGATGTGAATGATGAGGATAAATCTCTTGATGATAGGAAAGGAGTAGAAGTGCCTATTGAGAATCATATTCTGTGTGATCCTCCTACTCCTGCTATGCACTCAACTGTTAAACAAGAGATAAATCCCATCAAGGAAACAATGTCTACTGTTAAAAGTGATAACGTGTTGTACACTTTAGTCGGTGATAGTAAAATATATTCAGACAAAGATTTTCCAATCAAAAATGTCAATCAGTCTTTGATTGATAAAGTTTTCGAGGATTCTACAAGTAAGTTTTTGGGAAAAGCGATCCCGAGAGTTTCTGTAACTCAGTGTGATCCTATTCCAAAAGCTGAAGTTAGGAGACAATTTAGAAATCAAAGATTACCGATAAAGCAACAACCTATCGATTTTAAAGGTAAACAAAAGGAACAACGAGCTCAAAAGCCTAAGGTTTCACAACCGAGGGTGGAAACAAAGGGAGCTCGTTACAAGAAAAAGGTTCAGAAGGTAACCTTCATGAAATCAAGAGGGACTGATAAAATTGAAACTTTAGAAAACAAATCCAACACGGATTTTGTTAAACAAGTTAAAATTTTGAAAAGAAACAGTCAAAACAACTACACACAACACACAAACGGTTGTGATGTAGGACCAAGTACCTCAAGAGCACGAAGTTCATCATCAAGCTCTTACAGTTATGATACTCCGAGGTTTGTTGAGCGGAGATCATGCTTTGAATGCGGTGAGAATGGACACATTGTCAGAAACTGTCCATATCTCACAAAAGGAAAGGCAAAAGTTGATGCCCCCCGTGGTAACAGTTACTATAAAAGATCTGTTTCACCAAAACAGGACCCTCATCTTGTTAAACAACGAGAAGTGAAACAGAAAAAGAAACAACGAAAAGAAGTTGAAAAGGCGTTAAAACCGGAGGTTCTCCAAACAAAATCTGTTAAATCGGATGTTAAACATTAAAAACAGAAACAAATTTGGAAACCAAAAACGGTAACTGTTTCAGGGGGAGCTCAATCAATTCTGAATCATCAGGAAATCGAAGTCACAATCCTCGATGATGACGGACGACCCAAGTCTATGAAGGCTTGGGTCCCCCTCTCCAACTAATCTCTGAATGAGGGTGCAGGATGTTCCAGGAGGAACTATTGATAGTCTTAGGATTGTTGATAGTGGGGCGTCCATGCACAAGATTGGCGACATGCGGCTCCGAAACATCATCATATTTAGGAGTTGTTGCCTTTGATGGAGAGAGAAAAAGAAAAAGAAGAATATGATGGTGAAAGAATGTCTGATGAAAGAGAATGAAAGCTTCGACAAAATGAAAATCATTCAAAAGTTTGATTGTTAAAGGCTTTGATCGGGTCCCCAGGATAGATTCAATCAAAATGTACGCACCTGCAGCACGTCTGAAGTTCAAAGTCCACAAGATGAACGTGCAGTGTACATTTCTTCGCGGTGTGATTGAAGAAAATGTGTTTGTTGAACAAACAACCGGGTGTGCGGATGCCTTGGCATGGATTGAACAACCGCACACTACTTCTCAAAGAGAAAGTCAAAGATCTTCGCTGGTGCAATGTTGAAGACCAGCCTGACCCGGAGGTTTCAGATCTTGTTGTTGTGAAAGGATTTCTCGGTTTATTGAAGTAGCTACAAAAATCGACCCTGAAATCCAAACCGGGTGGATATCCAGTTTGGGATAGCGCTCAGATTCCTGGCAATGCACGAAGCAGTTGCAAGATACGGTTTTGAATTTCTAATCTCTCTTATCCTTGTCGATATTTAAGCTTCTTTTTGAATTATTATCATCTCGTACAGCACTCTTTGACCTGACACGTTGAACTCGAATATCACCTCACACGTGATTGTTTCACTATGAAACTCGTCAATGTTGTCATGGTCCACACCGATTACCAATGTGCCAACTGATTTTTCCAAAATTCGATAAATCAATTCTGATTAAAATTAATTTTGGTAAATGACATTAAGGTAAAACAAGAGTAAAACCAACATCGGGAAATCGTTTTTGTAAATACCTTTGTGTTTTTAAAATTTATCATAGTTTGTTGATTTTAGGGGGAGTAAATCCAAATTTAAAAAATTCAAAAACATCAAAAAATTTCAAAAACACAAAAACAATAGAAAAACAAAAATGAGTTTCCTGGCGAGAAAAAGAGAAAATGATAGTAAATCAGTGGTCTGTCGAAACCTCTTCGAACTAGACTTAAAATGAAAAACGATAAGCAGCTCTATATAAGATGTATCGGTAGGCTCACAATCATTTTAAAGTGTGCAGGGCGATATAAACCGTAATCGACTGAAGACTGTGTGGGAACCGCTCATTGGCATATGGTCTTAGTACCGAAATTTCGTTTGATTGATTGCCGAGGTTCTGAGATATTCGGTCTTTATGCTGTCTTATCATCTGGGTATCATGGTTGTATCTTTTATCGAAAAATAACGGAGACGAACTCTAGATCTTCCATGATACTATACATACGTGTACATATTGCATTCGACCTCAATAAGTGATCAACAATCACATGTCCAAACAAAATAAGTGATAAAATATCACATTTATCCGGGAGTCAAGTTCGTCTCTTTGCTGTACGCTGTACTGACCTGTTCACGGACTTGCTCTTGTGCCCTCATGCATATGAAAATCAAGTTCCTCATCAATAAGTGATTTTATCACATAGGGCTTGTTTTCAATAAAAAATAAGTGAGTATCTCACATTTTTATACGGTCAAACAGATGATATGCGGTATACTCACCAGTAAGATGAACTCTCGTGCATACCTTGATACGGGAATGTGTCATGTGTGGATGAACACCGGTCGGTAAGTATAATTCATACCTTAACGTATCCCCTAAACATGATTACATCTGATAAGTTGAGCTTATGTGGACAAGAATACCGATAATCTTTGATATGATGCTTATTTAAATGTTAACTAATTGAGCAACAAGAGCGTTTTGGCGTGACCATACACTGATATGATTCTCTTACCCTCGAAACTCGCAAAAAGATTGTCTGTAAATATTTATTTACTTTTCTTCGTTTCTGTATTTCTGTATATATTTATTTATTGCTTTCCGTCTTTACATTTGAAAAGTGAAAAATGCCAAAAAGATTTTAGGTGTGTTTTAATCTAAATTTTATAAAAGCCAAAAAGATTTTGCTTCTAATTTATTTTGATTGACTGATGTTGGAACTCGAGTCTATCCTACCCAAAATCCTGATAGTAAGCCGGAAAACAATTGCATCTTCATAAACTGTCGAAGTTAATAAATTTTGAAAGTTAAAGGATTAAAACTGAACATTTTCTAAACTTTCAAACTGTTGTCGGTCGGTGTTTGATTGAGATTTGGTCTCATATGTGGCGTTTGTTTAATTTATCTATATTCCAAGCGGTTGTTCTCATTACGTGGTTAGCTTTCTTGTATGTGCAGATATGACATCAGAATCAGCCAAAGGCGAAGAGAACGTGTCAGATGAAAGCCGTAAAATGAAGACACGACATTGATCCTATCAGAAGATCAAGGTGGTCGAGTTGTAGCTGATCACTCATCAACACCAAAAGTATTGAAAATCAAAAGATTCACGAGCATCATTCAAGGGGGAGTTTGTTGACACACTCCCTGTTTGCGACACGTGAAGACCTTTTAAAGATCCGACAATGTGAAGAACGAACCATCACGAGTAGCGTCCAAGGGGGAGTTTGTTGATACACTTTATGTGGACGCGACTCGGTTCGGTTTGACTCGGTTCGGTTCTACTCGGTTAGGTTCGGCTCAAGCCCGATGTCACGACATTCCTCCGTCGTGCGCCCCAGAGTTCGGCACGCGAAGCACGAAGAGCCGCAAGCTGACATCACCATGACATCACCATGATGTCATGCCTTTTAACAAAATGCATACATGAATTTAGTAAATCGAAGACCTGCCATGCACAAGGGTTTGTAGTCTTTCATGCTTAATGGGCCTTCATACAAGAAGTTTATCTAATTGTTTGGGCTTGAAAGTCTTCATGTAGAACCCTCACGAAGCCTGTGTATGTAACGAAGAGTGACTGTTCGTTGGGTTCATATATGATGAAGACTACTCACGACGAAACACCTGTTGATGCTGATTGACGAAAGACCTGCAATTCCTGCATGGCGAAACACCTACAAGTTTCGTCATCTAGTGTCTTTCATCAAGTGTATTTCGTCGGCTGAATATGTTTCGTCGGCGCCAAGATGTTTCGTCGACTACATTCATGTTTCGTCGACCGTTTCCTCTATAAAAGCAGCACTGAAGACAGACAAGAGACAGAGAACTTAGAGAGACACACAAGAGAACTGAGATAGTTTGTGAGAGCTTTATCTTCTGTAATCTTTGTAAACAAACTTCCTGGTTCTAATATATTTGAGATTTAAACGTTGAATCTTTGTGTCATTGTGTTCACGATCTCGGTTTGCTTTCCCGGTTAGATTCCGCACAACCGGGTTTGTTCGTATACAAGGATTAGGCGACTAGATCCTCCGCTAGTTGGACCTACACAACTACATAAATTTTATTTATATTATTTAATTAATATATTTCTTTTAATACTAACAACCAATATATATAAATATCACTTATCTTTATCTTTATCCTTATCTTTATTTTAATATTAATAAATCCAATTAATAATATTATAAATATCTAAATCTAATATCTAATAAATTATTAATATCCTTTGGTTTAGACACTTTGTTTTTTTACTTATTAATAATAATATTACCCAAAACTTTTATACTTTTGCAATTTAGACCCTTTGTTTTTTTTACTTGTTAATCTAAAGCTTTTCATCGTTTCCAATTTAACCCCAACTCTTTTTAATTTTCAATTTTGTTCCACCATACTTTCATCATTCCCAAGCTTTTCGTTTCGTTCTAAATTTTGCAAGCTAATGCACCGTAACGTGCGTGTGGGGTTCAACATTTTTCGTAAATTTTTCCCGTTTGGCCCGTCAAAACACATCTATTTTTCTCTGTTTGACATGTTCGTCGCAACGCACGGGTCCTGGATTAACTTAGTTATTTTTTCTATGTTTTACGTTTCGATTTAATTTCTCTGCAACGAGCGTGCGTAATTCAAAGATTTTACGTCTGCTTTTCGCTCGGCTTTATTTTTTTTCGTTTTTATTTATTTTGTTTTTACGAGTTTTCCGGTGTTGGTGATCGCTGATAATGGTATAACATTGATAGTACTTGACACAGTTTTATGACAACCGCTGCAACGCAGGGGCTTAATCTATCTACTATAACAAAAGAAACCAAGTTTTGTACACGTGTCATTCATAGAATGTATCCTCAAATTTATATTTATCTTATATTAACTAAATAAATAAATAATAAATTAATATTAAATCTTATCATACTTTAATAAAATATTATCCTCAAATCTAAATTGTTAATTTAATATATTTTTAAAACAAATACCTATCTTTCCTACTTATCTTATATTTAATATATAAATAATAAATTAATATTAAATGTTATCCTAATTTATTAAAAAATATAACTTTTTTTATTAATTGGTATACAAATTATATTTATTCAACTCGTGTAAAACGTGGGGTTTTAAAAATATAATTTTTTTATTATTTACTATACAAAGTTATATTTATATAACACATGTAATACACGAAGTTTTTAAAGATATAACTTTCTATCATTTGCTATGTAAAATTAGATTTATTCATCACGTGTAATACACGGGGTTTTTACGGAGATTTTTTTTTTATTATTTGGTAGATTTTTCAACCCGACTATACACGGGTTTTTTTAAGATACGACGTTTTTAGTATTAAATATACAAAAATACATTTATTTAATATGTGTAATACACATGGTTTTTAAAAATATAACTCTTTTTTAGATCTATTCAACATGTGTAACATACGAGGTTTTTAATGATGTAATATTTTTATTATTTGGTAGATTTATTCAACCCGATTATACACGGGTTTTTTTAAAGATACGACGTTTTTAGTATTCAGTATACAAAATTACATTTATTTAATCTGTGTAATACACATGGTTTTTAAAGAGATAACTATTTTTTATTATTTGATATATAAAATTATATTTATTTAACCCGTACAATATACGGGGCTCATAAAGATATAACTTTTTATTCTTTAATATATAAAATTACATTTATTCAACCCGTGTAATACACGGGGTTCTAACCTAGTTTTAGTTTATATGAATAAAAAGAATAAATAAAAAAATGAATTCTATAAAAAAAATATTTTGTATAAAAGAGTATCAATAATAACAAACCGAAAAGAAAATAAATCTAAAACAGAAGTCAAATAATATACAAAAAACACGTCAGATAACGAGTACACATGTCACGATTTAATTGGCTTGAACTCGTCACATTTGAATCCTAAAAATAGAACGCATCGCACTTTCGTATAAACAACCCTAGGGCTCCTCCTACCAATTTCAACCACTTTCTCACCAATTCAACTTTGTAAGTTTCAATTCACCTCTTCTAGATCTCTTCATACATTCATTCATTTACCTGCTTTTTGAGGTTCCATTCTTTCTAATTTCTTGAAATCAGCCGTGACGGTTTATTGAATCGAGATTGTTTATTTGTTAATTTGCGTGCATTGATACGTTCGATTGTTTGTAATCTGTGAAAATCAGTTGCTATATAAGAAATCACCTGTTATGTTACCCGATCTGTGACGGTTTGTTGAATCGAGATTGCTCATATGTTAATTTGTGTGCTTTGATATGTTCGTTTGTAATTTGAAATCCGGCTGTCATTTTATCCGATCTGTGACGGTTTTGTTGAATTGAGGTGTTTGATCGTGTTCTTAATAGGTTGTATGTGGTAATTATGGTGGTTTTTGTATGGATCTGGAGATGTGAATGTATGTGTGCAATTGACGTGTTTTTTGAGATCGATCGATTATGTTATGGTTGAGTCGATGAAGCTTTGAAAAAGTTACAATTGTTTATTTCTGGTTGTTTTCTACGCCTCGATGATTTGCGATTCTGCATGTCGATGATGCGAGAAGTTTTGGAAGTTTATTGAATCGAAAGTGTAAATATTGAATTTTACTTTTGAATTGGATGTTAATTTCAAGTAACTGAAAGAAACAGAAATTAGGAACTATTGGATCTTAGTGAACCAATTTTCAGGATGTTATACAGATACACTGTGCTAAGACCTTTTCTTTTTGAGGGGCTGCATATATTTTTGGTATTTTCTAGATTGTGTGAGTAAATTGGTCTCAAATGGAAGATATTTCTATGAATTGGCTGGTTTTGTATGAGAGTTATACTTGTCACAATCTGTATATACTATACACGAATGCCAACATGTATGATCCTGCAGTTTGAAAAAAACAATAGATTCTAGATGTTTGTAAAAATATGCAAATTTATTTTCAATATGGGAATCTGTAGCTTCAATTTATAATGCCAATGCAGATTTCAACCGTGTTTGATACGCTAGTTGTTTATCTAGTCTGTTTTCTGTGAATAACTTAACTACGCTTGGTTATATCAAAACCACATTATGTGATAATAATTGTTTGCAAATGATTTGAAACAGGTGGTTTGCAGTTCTGTTTCGCTAAAATGGGAGGTGGTTTTAGAGTCCTACATCTGGTGAGACCATTTCTCTCGTTTCTACCAGAAGTCCAAAGTGCCGACAGAAAGGTTCCCTTCAGAGAAAAGGTCATATACACTGTGATCTCTCTTTTCATCTTTCTGGTTTGCAGTCAGCTTCCCCTGTATGGCATTCATTCGACAACCGGTGCAGACCCTTTTTACTGGATGCGTGTGATCCTAGCTTCAAACCGTGGAACCGTCATGGAGCTCGGTATCACCCCCATTGTGACTTCTGGACTGGTCATGCAGCTGTTAGCTGGGTCGAAAATCATTGAAGTTGACAACAATGTTCGTGAGGATCGCGCACTCTTGTAAGCAACTAAACAACTACTTTCCTACCCAGTATATATATTTTTTTGGGTAACTTACAGTTTTCATCCTTTATGTTTATACTACATTTCAGTGGATGTCCTTTACCTTTAAAAATGTCAGGAATCATCCTTTACGTTCTAAAAACCTTGCACGGTTTGTCCTTTGACACTAACCCAGTTAAATTTTTTAGTCAAGTTTGGGCAGTTTAGTCATTTTATTCATTTATTTAAAAAAGTATATTAAAAATAAAACAAAAAGAGTAAAAAAGAATTAAGAGATATAAACACCCATTCTCTGTCTAAACACCATAAAAAAGACTAAACTACCCTTATATTATCAGACATAACTGAAAGTTTTAACTGGGTTAGTGTCAAAGGACAGACCGTGCACGGTTTTTAAAACGTAAAGGATGATTCCTGACATTTCTAAAGGTAAAGGACGTCCACTGAAATTTGGTATAAGCATATAGGACAAAAAATGTAATTTACCTTTTTTTAATCATCTGTGCACCTTTTCATAAAGTAATCTGTTTATACATGCGATTTTTCCAGGAATGGTGCTCAGAAGTTGCTTGGTATCTTGATCGCTGTTGGTGAGGCTGTTGCTTATGTTCTATCGGGAATGTACGGTAGTGTCGGTCAACTCGGTGTTGGAAATGCGATTCTCATAATCGTGCAACTATGTTTCGCTGGGATTATCGTCATATGTCTGGACGAACTTCTTCAAAAGGGATACGGTTTAGGCTCCGGAATCTCATTGTTCATAGCTACCAATATCTGGTACGATCGTAGCCCTTCGCCATGTGTTAATATGCAGATACCGATTCCTATTTTTAACTTAATTTATTGATAAATTATGCAGTGAAAGCATTATCTGGAAAGCATTCAGCCCTACAACAATCAACAGTGGGCGTGGCGCGGAGTTTGAGGGTGCAGTTATTGCGTTATTCCATCTTTTAATCACTAGGTCCGATAAAGTTAGAGCTTTACGGGAAGCCTTTTACCGACAGAACTTGCCGAATGTTACCAATTTGCTTGCTACCGTTTTGATCTTTCTCATCGTTATCTACTTTCAAGGCTTCCGTGTTGTTTTGCCTGTGAGATCTAAGAATGCTCGTGGGCAACAAGGATCGTACCCTATTAAGTTGTTTTATACTTCCAACATGCCTATTATTCTTCAGTCTGCACTTGTATCCAACCTTTATTTCATCTCTCAGGTACCAAATTATATCTGATCTGATTTTTTTTTATATTTATTTATTTTTATGATTTTATCTCCCAGCAGCTGATTTTCTTTTGCATTTGAAAAATATAAATTTCAGTTGCTTCACAGAAAGTACAGTGGGAACTTCTTAGTTAACTTGTTGGGAAAGTGGAAGGAGTCTGAATACTCGGGCCAATCGGTTCCAGTTGGTGGGCTTGCTTACTATGTTACTGCACCTTCTAGGTATGGTTTGATTGTCGGGTTGATGGGTGGGTTTGGTAACGGTTCAAAATACGTCTTGGGACATCGTGTCGGGTTGGCATAGGGCTGCAAACAAACCAAGCGAACACGAAGTTTGTTAAGGAAATATATGTGTCCATGAACACTTACCGAACAAGATTTTCTGTCCGTGTTCGTTCATTAAAGAAATGAACGTGTTCGTGTTCGTTTGTTAACTTTAGGTAACGAACGCAAACGAGCGTTCACGAACACAAACTAATGTTCATGAACACAAATGAAAACAAACGAACATTAACAGGCGTCCATGAACAAAATATATAATGCACTGATACTTATTAAATATTTTATTTGTTTAAATTTTGAAGTATTTTAATAAAATATAAAAATTAAAAACACGAATGAACTATTGAAAACAAACGAACACGTTACCAAACGTTCATGAACATAAATGAACGAATGCGATCTCTGTTCATGTTCGTTCATTTAACTAAACGAACGAAATTCCTTGTTCGTGCTCGTTCATTTATACGGACGAAATTTCTTGTTTGTGCTCGTTCATTTATACAAACTGTTCACTGAACGTTCGGTTCGTTTGCAGCCCTAGGTTGGCAGGTTGAATTGTTCAACCTGAACACAACACACGTAAGTATTCGTATAAAAATTTGACTTAATTGTTTGGTTGGTTAATATCAGCTTGGCAGACATGGCAGCCAATCCCTTCCACGCTCTTTTCTATCTCGTGTTCATGCTAACCGCATGTGCACTCTTTTCCAAAACTTGGATTGAAGTTTCTGGATCATCTGCAAGAGATGTAGCCAAGCAGCTAAAGGTAATTCCAACGTTATTAAATAAATCACATTTAATCATTTGTTAATAATATTTTAATTCTCTTTTTCTTTAACTCGCAGGAGCAACAAATGGTGATGCCAGGTCACCGGGACTCGAACCTTCAGAAGGAACTGAACCGGTACATCCCGACTGCAGCTGCATTTGGAGGAATGTGCATTGGTGCGTTGACTGTTTTGGCAGATTTCATGGGAGCTATCGGATCGGGTACTGGTATATTGTTAGCGGTAACAATCATATATCAGTACTTTGAGACATTTGAGAAAGAGAAAGCCAGTGAACTTGGTTTATTCGGGTTTTAATTTCACGATGCTTTATGTTTAGAGGATGGGTTTAGCGTCTACTTTTCGTTCGTTTTAGGGAGAATACTTGTTTAAAGTAGTGGCAGTTTGAACCCGGACATTTCTGTTTTCGGATGTTGCATCCTGTTTTTTTTCTTTTCTTTTTATACTTGCAAAAGGTTTGCGTTTCTTTATGTTAGCAAGATCAGAACGGTTTAAGTACTTCGGGTTGGGTCGGACGATTCAGGTTGTTTCAACTCACCAACACATTCAATTGACAGGGGTGAAAAGAAATTTGCCATTAAAAAACAATGGTTTTCATAAACATTTAAAAAAATAATGGGGAGTTGATGTATACCAAATTATAAGACACAAGTTAATAAAACATCATGTTTGAGACAACAAACGTACATTGACATTTTGTGTAACAAAACAATTTAGCAACACAATGCTGCTACAAATGATAATAAAACATCTGATGATAACAAGTCAAAGTTAATAAAACCTCATGTTTGAGGCTACAAACAACATGGCCACATCATGAATCATGAATTCATATGTGAATTTTTACTCGTTAATGTACCAGGCTAAAAATCACATTATACGAAAAGGATTACTCGTGTATCAGCTTTTATTCGCTATATTTAGTTGACAAAACTCGTACATATGAAAGGAGCTCATGTTTTATCCATGAGCCAAAAAGGTAAAACAATGTCTGGGTTTGTTATTTAACGCATGTAAGTTTAGCTAACGGACTGATGTATTGCTGTGCTGTGTACTCTCGTTTTTATATTGTTTATCGTCTTCATGACAGCATTCCAACATAACCACCACATAATTCTAACGGGTTTTACCTTTTCAACATTACGTTAAACATGCTGTTAATGTTTACATGTTCTCGCCTTTTACTAAGTTGATAATGTTTTGAAGTTGTTTTTACCAACGACTCGCGTTAACAATTTTACATAGCACTGGTAGTGTAGGGTTTTTGTTTGCAATAATATGTTTTCTCGACAGAGAGAAAGACCAATAATAATTAGTTAAGTTAGAGTTTATATCATTTCAATATAAATTAGTATATCCGCTTAGTAAAATACTTAGTTTAGATGATTTGACTTATTTTATAGGCTTTAAAGGTGATTCAAATTTTATTCCATATGATTTGAATTTAAAGGTGATTTAGAGGTATCTGGGTGCAACTTTTTAGGCGTATATATTAATTGGAATTATTTTGATATTGACTTTGGATCAACACAAAAAGAGCCGAAAAAAATGCAACTTGCTAGTTTGAACCTAGGTTTTCTAATTCGACTTTCAAGGTAAATTTTTTTTTTTTTTTTTTTTTTGAAAATTAACTTTTATTCACAACCCCTCAACCGAGGGAAGCCCAAAACCAAAAACCAATTACATCAAATTAAAAGAACACCAGTCTCTCCAAACAATACTTCTGTTCTTAGATCTATTGTGGTACCAATGAAATCCTAAAATCTTAATATCTTGAAAAATATCTAAGGTTTCTTTTCTTTTGTTGTTGAATCTCCCATCGTTCCTCGCCGACCAAATACACCAACAGGCAATGATAATAATACCATGGAGAGCTTCACTTGCAACCTTGTTCAAACCAGCATGTTCATGAATAAGGTTATGGTCTTGGATAGAGAAGGCAAAAATTGGGCTAATCTTGCACCATCGACTGATCATGCACCAAATATTTGAGGCGACAATGCACGAACAAAAGAGATGAGCAGCCGACTCCTCGCCGTCTTCGCATAGGGGACAAAACGAGTCGCCATTGAAGCAATTCCTTCTAATAAGCGCGTCGGTCGTCGCGATCCTTTCCATCTCGGCTCTCCAAATTAGGATGTTACACTTCTTTGGCACCCACTTTGACCATTTAAAAATGAAGTTCCCACTATAATCGATCTCACTTCTAAGAAAAGATTTAACATCCTTCACCGAAAACTCCTTGTTCTTACCACCGGTCCATTCCCATTTGTCAAGAGACTCGCGTAAGGTCTTGTCGGACAGCAAAGGTTCCAACGACTACAGATCTTCAGACTCGAGCCCAGAAGCAAGAGGTCTCAACCAAGCCCAATTACCGGAAAAAGAATCGGTTTCAACATTAAATCTATCAGCAACCTTGCAGTTTTTCTCAGATTCAAGGAGAAATAAAGCAGGGAACTTATCCTTGAGAGCTTGGCTATCGGCCCACCGGTCCAGCCAAAAATTAATTGAAGCTCCGTTGCCAATCTTACCGGAAAAATTCTGAGATAAACAAGTGTCACACCCCGATTTCCACGTGTCACCGGTGGGCCCGGTGGGGGAGTATCGTGACGTGGTTGGCAACATAATAGTCAAACAACACAATAATCAATATGCACAGCGGAAGCAATTTAAAAATATGATACAACCGAATTTAATATTGTAATATCAAAGTCACAATATCCGGAAGTTTATCCACAGATGGATCGAAATAAAAATAATATTTATGGTTCAACATACTTCAGGCATCTTAAGCTTGCGAGACTTCTAATGATGCTAAGGAGAAATCCCAGCCAATTTTCGCTTAGTACCTGCATTTAATATTTTTGGGAAAATACGTCAGTTTACACTGGTAAATACATTCAACTGACTCATTTTGGAAAATGATTGAAAATTGGTTTGGATGCACATGGCATAAACATTTTATTTAACTTGGGAGAATTATTTAATATTATAATCTTGTGAACGAATTACATGTTCCTTGTGCGTTCAGTAGCCCGGATCTTGTCCGGGTTAAAGATCAATAGACACACCACAAAATTCTTTTGTTCACTGACGGGTGTACGCCTACACCGCGTACTTAAGTCGTGGCCATTTCGTAAAATGATGCCAAGGATATCCGGGACATGGTCATTAACCCCCCAAAGGATTTAAGTACCAAGACTGTTTAAACGAGCCGATCAAATTATTCAATTACCCACTAAATGGTGGAGGATTTGATGCCCGATCAAGCGGTATGCTATATACCGTAACCCAAGCCCGTATAGGGAGATTAAGTTAAAAGTATTTACCTGAGCAAAGTAAAATTCACAATTAGCAAAATGCACGTAGCTTTTACTGGTCCTCCTAATCTGGAACGAAGGTTTTATAATAACCTATTAGAATCCTAACGGGTCTTTAATTAAGCTTAAGCTTAGACCGGCTAGTTTCAAAGATACGGTTCGTACGCACGATTAAGCGAAGACCGGATAGAATGTGATTTAGACCCGACAAGTTTGAAGACTTGTTTAATATGGGTTTATTATTCACATTCTGGATTTTGAGATAAAACCGATAAGGTTTGACCCGTTTCGGCTAATTTATGTAAACTTGTTACATAAACCGAACCGTACGCGTAATAAGCGTGACGGGTATTCATGAGAGCTATATACAGGTTTCCTAAGTTAATTATGCCTCAAATATGTTGTGACATCAGTAAGATGTCTTTCATTATGCCCGAAACGTGTTTAAACACAAACTAGGCCCCGTAGGGGTAGTTTGGTCATTTAAAAGTTTATAAAAGAGTTTAAGTAACAACCTGAGTTACATGTCTGATGTAATCAGCAAAAATACATAATTTTCTAAGTTATATCAGTAGGATAAAGCATATATGTGAAATTTATCGTTTTTAACCAAACTATGCCCCGTAGGGGTATTTTGGTAATTTCACATAAGCCGAAAAGCTCAAAACCGAGATCTGAGTTTATCAACCTTTGCTTACTATTAAAATATTATAATTTGCCTCATATATCAGTAGGTATCAAACCGGGTATGTCCAATATAATTTTAATACATACTTTGCGTTAAAAACGCTTAATAAGGCGATTAAAGGCCACTTCCGGGTTCGATACTTAAATCTGATATTTTTATATTTCCAGAAGGCTTTAAATAGTTTATTTATCATATGTGATCAGTAGCAAAAGGTTTGGAGTCGTTTAGATATGTAAAACTCATTTTATGGCCCGTAAGGGCAAAACCGACAATTACCGGATTAAGCCTACGACTACTAGTTATGCTCAGCCTAAAATTAATTAAAAATCTTTAAAAATCCCAAAATAATATATTGCATCAGTGGGTAAAAGATTTGATATCAAAAAGTAGGCTTAACTAGGCTATACGCTAATTACGCCGTTTTATTAACATAAAGCTTTAATTTTGCGATATTGAGCATAACTCTAAATCTACAATTCAAACTGATGTCAAACTTTGCATACAAGTTTATATATCAGTAATTAAAGTTTCTACTCTTTTATATTTCCAAAAATCACGTTTTAAGGTAATAAGGGCATAACGGTCAACATATGAGCAATTAACGGAAACATGCATATTAATTGGATAACTAATGAACCAAGGTGTAACATCACAGAGGGTTATTCTAACATGTAACCTAGTCCAATTAAAGCTCTGAGGCATTTCTAAAACATGCCTTAACGGGTCAGAACTGAAAGTCAAAGTGAAAGTCAAACTATGTGACTTTCGGTTCCGAACCGGGTCTAAACAGGAAATTATCGGGTTGAACATGTTTAGACATGTTCTTATACTTATTACCAAGTTCTAACAATGATCCAACAGGTTGTTTATGATCTATAATGTTAATTATGCATCAATGGCATTTTAAGGATCCTGTTGACTTTTTTATAAACTAGTTTGACCCGACTTTTGACCTAGTTAGAATGGTAATCAGGGGGAACCCTTTTAAGGGTTTATTATCCACATAAATACCAACTTATAACTACTTTTGATTCGAGAATTGAGTGAGCTATTAATCATTAATCTCGAAGTCAAACCGTAATTACGACGGTTTGACTTTTAGCTAAATAACTAAGCTAAACTCAATAAAAGAAAGGATTAGCAACTTAATGAAGTCCTAAGCTTGATTAGTGATCACTTGGAAGCAGACTTGAGCTCCAGGAATGATCAGATAGCTTGAATGAAGGTGTGAAGACTTGTTGCAAGTTCAAGGCCCTTTTATAGTGAATTTCTCACCACAATTTGTTGACACTTGGGTCTACAACTCTCCACAACTGACTTACAAGTGCTCCTAGTGCTTAGGGGGTGCCTAGGGGTCGAGCATGAAGAGGCAAAGTCGATTAAAGGAGGTTACAAGGGCTGTGGCAGACAAAGAATCAAACAAGATTGAAGAAACACTAGATAAATGGTCGGAACCGAAGTATCTAGGGGGTTTGAATCCGCATAAAAGGGTTAGCTCTCTCTCGGTTGATTCAGTTGCAGCTGAACTTCTTCTCCGGTGATTCTGCAAAAAAGAACACCGTTAGCCTCGTCAAGGGGAGAAGAGGGTTTTCTCCTTGACCCGACTCCGGTGTGAGAATAAGTATTGGTAATGGAGAAGGGAAAGTATTTGAGAAGTGGGTGTATTCTGGTTTTATACCTGAACAGTTCTCTTATTTATAACCGGGAGTTTTGGGAGGGAAAACCTGTTATTGAAAAGATGACGGAAGATGCTAACACCGTAGCGGTTATATTTTCTTCCGTTTAAGTTCTTTGATTCAATCGTCAAGTTGTCTCGATCCGATGTGAATGCACATGGATCGTGGTTTGATCTATGGCTGGGGGATTGCCACGTGGAAAGTGATTAAGTGGAGATTACTCTCCAATTGCATGCCTTCGTTGTGATTCCAGGGTTGCTTGTGGTGATGACACGTGTCCAGACGGTTATAACCGTCTGGGTGGTGCACGATTGTATTCTTTCTAGAAGATTACTGCTGTAATCTAGTGTGGCACCTTACTGTGTGGAGACCACTGAATAAATCCTAAGTCTAAATTATCCAGGTCTGGATATTTAGGCGGAAGTGTTATCCTCAGGATTTTCATCCTTTGCTATTGGGAGAAGGCGCAAGGATTTATGTTTTCCTTTGGGCGCGTGACTATAGATTTGCTGACTGTTTTCTCCCTTTTATAATACCAGTGCGCGGCCGCGCAAGGCTAAAAGGTCAAAAGGCCAGTCTGTGGTATGGTCTTAAATACTTATCATGAGGTTTTTGGGACCTTACCCCTTCAAGTCCCCCCAGTCTAGTGTTGTACTTATGCAAATAAGTGGAGCACTGGACTTATGAGAGGGAAATGTTTTTGGGCGCGAAAAAGATAAGATATCTTTTATGAGAAGATTGAATCTTTTCTTTTGATTTTGTAAAGATTTTTTATGGAAAATCTTTGACTTTCAATGGGACTGGTGCAATAACTTGATTTGACAATCCTGTCATGGTCAGTTGTTTTTTACTGTCCGTGTCTTACACGCGCGCGTGTAAACGCGTGTGTGTTCTGACATTTCCTTTTTCTGCTGCTTGGGGAACTGTGATACCCGGAACAGTCGCTGTGACGGTTACCGATGTTATTTATTGCAATAAGTATATATAACGTTTGGGTAACCTCCTCTGTGCAATCATTATTTTGTTGAAAATCTTTTCATTCCTTTTTCTCTAAGAAGAAGAAATTCCATTGTTCATCCTCTTATGTCAACCGGAGAGCGTCAAGAGGATCTTGTTGAAGATATGTCGACTGAACTTCCACCATTGAAGTGGCCTAGGGCGTCTTTCGACGGTTTGATTCGGAATCTCAAGTTCCCAGAGAACTGGGGTGCTTTATATCCTGAAGAGGGGCAAACGGCAGCGGATGCTCCGGCCGGGTATATTACCCTCTTTTGGGATTTTTTCTGTGACGGTAATTTTCGCTTGCCTGTTACTAGATTTTTCCTTGAAATCCTTGGGTTTTATAACCTGCATATTTCCCAACTTCACCCAATTGGTATGGTTAGGATTCGACATTTCGAATTTGTGTGTCGGACAATGCATGTTGAGCCGAACGTTCCCCGATTTAGGGTTTTTCATCAGATGCATTGTACCCAAGGGTTCTATTCGTTCGTTCAAAGGGCTTCTGCAAAGAAGATTCTTCATCAACCCCCAAAATCTTTTCATGATTGGAAACAAAAATTCTTCTTTATCAAGGCTGGAGTGATTCCGGTGAAGATGATTTTAAGAGGAAAGGACGACGTTCCGATTGAAACGCTTCAGACTCCTGTTGATGAGAACTGGTACCAAGATCTGAAAGATGTGCCCAATATCGCATTGCCAGAGAAAGCCCTTGTCGGAGCCGGCATGAGTTTGAACTGGAAGATAGAACGTGATGATAAGCCCGTATACACCGAGGATGGTCATAGTAAGTTTGGGGCTTTTTCACTGTTCTTCTTTTTCTCTCTTTTTTTTTTTTTTGACCTGCTCTCTCTTCAAATGTAGTTATTTCTCTATATGTTGTTGCCTTCAAGAGGGAAGGCGGAAGAATGGGTACTATCAAGAAGAAGCCTGAAGAGGAGCTCTGGTATCATCGTATCGTGAGAAATTTTGTTCTTCCGCGGGATGCGGACCTATCTGTTCAACCGGCAACTGGTGCTGGTGGGTTTATATCTGTTTTTCCTTTTTTTTGCTTTGAGTAATTTTTTGTCTTGCGCTTTTCATAGGTGAATTGTTGAATTTGGGCGTAGGCCCTGAAAAGAAAAAACGCGCAACTACGTCCACTTCCGCGCCGAAGAGAAGTGAGACTGTTAAGACTCAACCTTTGAAGGCGAAAAATGTTGGAGAGAAGAAAGGTACGCGCCGTTCTTCTGTCTCCAGGTGTGATTATGTGGTGGTTTCTGACTCTTTGGAGGGTCTTACTCCTGTAGTGACTATGCGGGAACCGAAGCCTGAACCGAAGGATTCTGCTGATATTCCTCCTTCTAACCTGAATGAGCCTATCGATCTGGATTCCAGTCCCGAACATTTGGTTCATAGGAAGGTTGGTAAAAGAAAGCAAGCTGATGCTGATGCGGAGGGTCAGCCTCCCAAGAAAGTGCAGAGGAAGAAAATTACCAGAAAAGGAAACCTTGATGCTTTTGTTTCAGAATCTGTTCCTGGTAAGTATTGTTTTTCTTTGTTTTCTTTAAGCGGATAGGATTCTTACAGACTTTTATTTGTCCAGAAGTTCCTGTTTCCCCTGTTCCTGTGGAAGTACCATCTGTGGTTGATAAAGAACTTCCCCCTACTCCGCCGCGCGCTGCCGTTGCAGACCCGTTAGAGTCTTCAGAGATAGCTGGGGAAGGTGTTGAGAAAACTGTTGAGGCTGAGGAGCCTGTTGGTGCTGATATAGAGACTGAACAGATTGTTGAACCGGGTGTGGTAGATGATGCTGATAATCCACCGACACCGGAAACTGTTGTTCAAGATTTGGGAAAAAAGGAAACTGCTGAAAAAATTCAGTCTTCTCCCCCCTAGACCTTCTGAAACTATACCTGAGCATACTGCGAAGGCTACAACTAAGGAGACAGGTTCATCTGCTGGTGTTGAGAAGCAATCTCCAATTCGTCCAGAAGAAAATCTGGGAGAATATTATTACCGGACTTATACGGAGAAAGATGCTTCTGATCCTCATGTCCCTGTTTGGAATGTGAAAAAGGGAGATACCTTCTCGGATTGGCGTGTATGCCAAGATTGGTTGCAGGGGATACTTCCGCCTGGCGAGATTAAGTTTCAGGAAAATCAGCCTTATGAACAGACCTATCAGTCTTATCTTGCAGAAACTGCTTATCATGTTTCTACTACTCACCGTATAGTGCGTGAGTGGTATAGCATGCATAAAGAGCGGGCATCTTTTGTAGCATCACAAAGGAAGTTTGCTAAAGATGAAAAACATGTGGCTCAGTTGAAGGTTAAATTAGAGGCTGAACAAGCTAAGTTTGAAGCTGAGCGTAAGACTGAGGAATGGTCTGTTGCTGGTTGGAAAAGAAAAGCTGAAGCTGAAGCTGCTCTTTTATCTGAGGAACGCAAAAATTGGAGGATAATCTGTGAGAAAGATAATGCTGAGAAGGCAAACCTCCGCAATATCATAAATAACCTCAAGGTTGAGGTTGAAAATCTGAAGAATCAAGATGTGGAGGTAGAAAGATTGAAGAAGGAGAAAGCTGATATTGAAGCTGCGCTGGTGGAAGCGCGTTCTCATAGGGAACGTAGTGAGCAACGGGAGGTACAAGCTTTAGCCACTCTTGCCCTTAGAGATAGAGAGTTAGAGGAACTTACCGCTTTGGTTTCTGACCAGGAACAATTGAAGAAGGATCTGGAGCTTGCGCATTCTGAGAATACTGAAACCTCCCGCCGTTTGACTGAGGTTGAAGAAAATCTGGAGATTTCAGAAATGGCGCGGGTTTCAGCAGAAAGCGAGCTTGAACCTTTAAAGAATGACATGGCCTGGTTGAAAGATCGTGGGATTGCTTGTGTACGTTTCTTCCTTATTTTTTGTTCATATATGCGCTTTTTTGATGCTTATCTTTGCTTGATTTCATAGGTTTCCGAATCTGTGTTAAACTCTGAAGATCTGGATAAAACTGTTGCTAATTTGATGGTTGCTGCGCGATGAGATGGTTACGCGCAAGGATATGCGGAATGTTCCCAACATGTGAATAGCGCTTTGAAAGTTAACTGGGATGATAGCAAGTCTGCTACCTTTGGCGTTAATACTGCCACCGCGCTTGCTTCCATGAAGACAGAGTTTAATAATTTACAACTTCCAGTGATGGAGTTGATAAATGTGGCGCTGCAATCGGATGATCACGTTACGCAACTCAAAGAAATCTTTCCGGATGAGGGTGAAGATTTAGAGTAGGATGAAATTGTATTGAACAATTTTTTTTATGTAGGATGTAGATCCTTATTTTTTCGGTGCGCTGTTGCGCAAGAATTTTAAACACTGCTGTGTCTAAAACTCTTTAGGGCGTATTTGTACGCTTAAGAATAGTATGTTTCTATTTGTTTTGTTGAATGACTTTACAATATTCTGCATGAGTACAATTACTTTTGCTTTGAGTAAGGCGAATAAAGTTGGTATGAAGCTCATGTGTGAGTTCATGGTCATTTGTGACGTGATCACTGACCGCGCATGGAGCTTTGTGTTATACTACCATAATGTTTTTGCACTTACTAAAAAGAAATTGCATGCACTTTGTAAACATGAAAATAATAGAAACTTTGTAATTTTATTCATGGATAGTGCTCAGAGGCATTACAAAGTTTTTCTGATAATTAAATGGAACTTAACTTACTCCCTGATAGTTCCGCCGCATTTGATAAGTCATGTCTTTTCTGCGGAAAACTTATAGAGTCCTTTAAGTTTTAGCCCGTTTGCTTGAGCTTTCTTCTCCCCGGGTAATCTGCTTAATCTCCTTGCGCATATTCTGGAGTAAATGCGTAAGTTCTCCATTTTTGAGGGCCTTCTCTATTTCTGTGCGCAGAGATATGCAGTTGTTCGTGGTATGCCCGTTGTCTTTATGATATTCGCAGTATTGCGCCGGGTCTTGACCACGTTTACTCTTCATCGGAATCAGAGGTTTGAATTGGTAGTCCTCAGTACTTAGAACCTCCGCCGGGGTCTTTGTTAGGGGAGTCCACTACCTCTCCCTATTTTCGTGCTTGTTCTCTCTTTGTGCAGAGAGCTTGTTGATTGTTGTGCGGGCATCTTCAGAGGAACGACTTCCTGATGACTCGCGCCACGACTTTTTGTACCTTCTTTCACCAGTTGCGCTTAAGTCTGCGGGCCTGTTGTGTGGTGGTGGTGGCCTGTTTGTAGTAAGGTTTTTCTCGGTCTGCGCATAAACCTTGGCCGCCGCCATTATCTTTTCCCAACTCGTGGGAAGGCCCTCTGTTTCCGATAATACCTTGACCATGTCGTCACATCTAACCGCGTACTTCAACTGAGCACGGATTAGTTGTTCGTTAACACCTCCAATCTCTAACACTTCTTTATTGTATCTGGTGATAAAATCCTCCAGATTCTCGTCATCGCGGCGCCAGATGTTCATGACGTCGGATGTATCGCGCATTGATCGCCTTTGTTGGCTGAAGTGTGTTAAAAACTTTCTACGCAGATCTTTCCACGACTCGATTTGTCCTGTTGGAAGGTTATCAAACCAGATTCGCGCTGGGCCGGTTAATGTTTGCACAAACAAATGACACCATAGCGGAAGAGTCCAACCGCCAACCAACCCTGCGCTGGTGAATACTCTTAGATGATCATCAAGGTCAGTTAACCCATTGAATTTCCCAACGTTAGATGGTAATTTGGCCCTTTCCAATGGAGCCAGAGCTATCTCCAATATGAACTTCGAGTTTTCCGCCGCTTCAGCAGGGCGATAAACTAAGTCATAGTTATGCTCTGCCTCAGGGTTATAAACCGCTCGAGGCCTGCATTTGTTGTAGTTTGGCTGCAGTCTGTTGAATACACTGGTGTTTGCACTCAAACGATATGTTTGATCGGATTCATCAGTGTAGTTTGGCTCTTAACCTTGTGGTCGTGGGTTCGAGCCCCACGGTTAGCCTCGTCAAGGGGAGAAGAGGGTTCTCTCCTTGACCCGACTCCGGTGTGAGAATAAGTATTGGTAATGGAGAAGGGAAAGTATTTGAGAAGTGGGTGTATTCTGGTTTTATACCTGAACAGTTCTCTTATTTATAACCGGGAGTTTTGGGAGGGAAAACCTGTTATTGAAAAGATGACGGAAGATGCTAACGCCGTAGCGGTTATATTTTCTTCCGTTTAAGTTCTTTGATTCAATCGTCAAGTTGTCTCGATCCGATGTGAATGCACATGGATCGTGGTTTGATCTATGGCTGGGGGATTGCCACGTGGAAAGTGATTAAGTGGAGATTACTCTCCAATTGCATGCCTTCGTTGTGATTCCAGGGTTGCTTGTGGTGATGACACGTGTCCAGACGGTTATAACCGTCTGGGTGGTGCACGATTGTATTCTTTCTAGAAGATTACGGCTGTAATCTAGTGTGGCACCTTACTGTGTGGAGACCACTGAATAAATCCTAAGTCTAAATTATCCAGGTCTGGATATTTAGGCGGAAGTGTTATCCTCAGGATTTTCATCCTTTGCTATTGGGAGAAGGAGCAAGGATTTATGTTTTCCTTTGGGCGCGTGACTATAGATTTGCTGACTGTTTTCTCCCTTTTATAATACCAGTGCGCGGCCGCGCAAGGCTAAAAGGTCAAAAGGCCAGTCTGTGGTATGGTCTTAAATACTTATCATGAGGTTTTTGGGACCTTACCCCTTCAAAGATCAAAATCTGTCCAGATGGGGCAGTGGCGTAGCGCCACTGCATGAGCAGTTAGTGCTCGCGCTACGCGAGCCCCTAGTGTCATCCAACAAAACTTTTATTAATTGCAGTTTTGGTCCCTGGCTCTTCAAATTTCGATTAGTCACTTGTTTCTTGCATTATGAACCCCCATAATTGATCTATAAGGGCTTTAAAACATATACCCACTTTGTTAGGTCCCCGGTTAACTTTGTTGTTACCCGAAAAGGCCTAATTTTCAATGTTGACGATTTAACCCCTCGTACACGAATTTGATCATAACTTTCTCATACGTTGACGAAACTTTATGAAATTTTTATCGTGCATTCTAGTGAGCATAATTAATCGTTACAAAGCTTCGGGTTTGTCAAAAGGTCACTCAGAGGTAAAATTTATATAGGAAGTAGGCTTGGGTCACAACCGAATGGTTTAAGGCTCAAACGTGGCTTTCTAAGGACCAAACCCCCACCCCTCACAATACCAATCTCATATATGTAAAGTATGAGGTCCAACCCACCAATCCCGCACTCTCACACATCTAGACGAGGCTACCTAAAATTCCCCTATCATTTCCAAAAGCATGCTAATTCTAGGATTTAACAAGAATTCGTACACAAGTTCTATTAACACAATAAACACACACCGCCACTCAAAACAAAGAAAGCATCATTAATAATCATATGTGGCTCAAACACTCACCAAGAAATGACTAGGAATGGGTATTGGTGTGTCAAGTGGAACAATATCAAGTTTTCAAATTTTGACAATTTTCGCTTGGCTTCACAAAAATTTTTAACACTCCCAAAAATTTCCCCCATCCCCACACTTGGGATACATTGTCCCAATGTATGGCTTTGAGGGCTTTGATCACTAAAATTCATTCAACATCAACAAAAGCTTTAAATCTCAAACCCCAAATTTCTTTTTGGTATTTTTTTTTTCATTCTATTTTTTTTTCATATTTTTAATAAACAAAAGCAAACTAATAAACTAACAATATTTCAAAGCTAAAGAACATGACAAGTCTAAAGAAAAAGTACATTGACCTGGTGAAGTTTGACACAACAGATATTGTAGATAATCCGACTTCCTATCATCACCTTCACACAACTCTCCGCACATCTTCCCCACACTTATCTAAAAACACCTTGGGTTGCGTCCCAAGCAGCGCTAAAGTTTAGGTCTTCAGCCCGACCGTACCTGATATGTCTCAAGGTGGTCTCAATGCACATTTACCTTTTTCGTTGCTGATGTAAGCACGGTGTTTGATTCTTCTATTGTGTGTGTGCTTTGTCACGTCCCATCTTTCTTTGCAAAATTCTTTAAATCCACATTTTCCTACCGAATTTCCAACAAATGCTCGGTAGTTTACTCTCCACTTCACTACTTCGTTTTCTATGCCCAACAAATCCAAACTCTCCCATAAACATAACTTATGAATGAAATCCCCCACATCATGAAATGCCACCTTCCTAGTTTCTAAACATGCATCCTTAACACTCTTGGTTTCCATAACCACCACAGCCGGAGAGTTGTAATCAACTTTGATTGGTTCATCAAGTAAAAGGCTCTCAACTTTGCTCTCCATAGGTGGTTCCTCCACAATAATTTCAATTGTATATTCCTCATTTGGCCCTAATAATTCAGTTTCAAGTTCGAGAGGACTCACAACCTTTTCTTCTGCATCACCCATAGGTGTCATTTGTTCAATCTGCACATATATCCAGTGTTGTTTTGCTTGACGTTTTTCCACTATCGACGTCCCTGGCCTCATCTCTTTCACCTCTTTTGGTAACAAATCATATTTCCATTCCAAAAGTTCTACTCGTTCTTCCATTGACAAATGAGGTTTTGTTAATTCTTTTTCAACATGAACCATGTGTCTCTTTCTCATCATCTCGTCAAGACTTTCAGATTTATGTGACTGATAGTGCAAAGTAGGTTGTTGAGTTACACTTTCATAACCATACTGATCAAATGTATACTGAGCATGATAATAGTCTTGATCGTACATCTGAGGGCCTTCATATGAAAGTTGGGAATATTCATCATAATAATCACCGTAATCGTACTCCTCTTGGTAACTCATTTCCGGATCAAATGCCAAAGGTGATAGCTTGTGTGTAGGATCGGATTTCGACCTAAACGAGTCGTTCGGAAGAGCTCAACTCCGTTTCAGAGGCGGAAACAAGGAAACGGATGCGTACACAGCTTGTATCACACTTTAATCCTCGTATATATTGATTTTACAACGTTTCGATTACAAGGAAAAAAAACCGGCAATACCTCGGTATCAGATCTGAACTATGTTACAAATGAATATGACAATGAACCTATATATACTACTTCTGGTCCGCTCGTATGACATGCCATAAAAGCGGTCCAGAAGACTTGACACATGAGCGATCCAGATGATGACATATAAGCGGTCCAGAATTGCCGTATAAGCGAACCTCAAATGTTTGCATGTTGACCGATATCTCATTTAATTCACATATATACTTTTGTCTTATGTGTAATGATGTCATTAAACCTCATTGGACCATCCATTCTTTTGTCTTCTTGTGAAAGATAAAGTAAAAAATAAGATATAACAAATTTAGAAACTTTGCTAATCCCTTGAAGACACAACCCTGAATAGAAAGATTTATCATGTCAATTTCTGATGAACCACTAGAATGATTATCATTATCATTTCACACATTTTCAAACAAACTTTCCCAAACCTGTTCGTCATGTTTAGTACTCGGAATTTTGAACATCAGCTTTTTAACATCAGTTGTCTAAAATCTTTTTGAATTTTTCCAAAATTTATGCTAAAACACACCGAAAATCTTTTTGGATTTTTATATAAGAAATGAAATGCAGTAAAGAACTATTTACATACAATATTTTTGTGAGTTTGTGTAAGAGGATCATATCAGTTTATGAGACAAATCACCAACACCGTTAAGCTTCATTTCATTTTAAGTTCTAAACAATTCACTTAGATTGTCAGTATACTTGTCCACTTAAATTTTCATACAAAGTTCAACTGCTTCGAGATATGAATTAGTGTTTTAGGACTTAAACATCTACATGTGTCCCACCTCAGTATATACTCCCGTATCCAGACCCCAGTATTCAGTCTTACAGGTGAGTATACCTAGATGATATCTGTAAGGGGTTAATTGCGAGGGCCGTGAGAGCTCAGGTCGATCTTTCGATACGCAGAGAGATGACGGCTTCGACTTTTGGTGGGTCCCCTTTGGGGATCTTCTTTTCAACAGCACATGATTAACCATTTTGCAATGTGTTATCATTTTTTATGCTGAGGGGAGGCTTATATTTCAAAGCAGTGTAAAGTATTCTCCGGGGACTAGGCCATTGCTTCCGCAAAATCAGAAGTCCCGGGATAATACCCCAGATATCACTAAGTATAAAGACCTTGTAACACCCTAAAATTTTATCCTTAATTTTTGGCAAAATTAAGATTAAAATACATGACTTTCATTAACGAAGTTCATGAGTAACAAGACCTTAGTCAAGAAACGACTAAGTTACATGATTTCAAAATTTGTTTAAAAGTGTGTTATAACCCATATACAAATTCTACAAAAGATTTTAAAACAATGCGGAAGCTTCAAAAACGAGTGTTCGGTTCTTCACTTTATCACTTGATCGCCATCCTTAAGCTTCACTAAATTACCTATGATCAAAACATTAAACTCATTAGTTTTGATCGTTATTGTAAAACGAAATCACAATGATAAGCATCACACTTGAAATAATAAACATAAAACAACTATTCTGGGTTTACCGTAAATTACGGTCTCACCGTAATTTACGGTATGCCTTAAGAGTTTCTGGTTACCGTAAACCAGTAGCAATGCACCGTAGCCTGTTAACCATCACCGTAAATTACGGTAAGACCGTAATTTACGGTAAGAGCTGGAAATCCATGTTTTGTTTGGTTAATTTATCTCATTCACACAATTCTTGTAATTTACTTTTCTATCAACCCATATCACCAAATTTCTAGTATTTCTAAATAATGTGAAAACTAGTAACTAATAACATAACACTATTCATCATATTCCGTAGTATACATGAATCATGCTTTACTTGATTTTATTTGACCCGTTTAGCTCACCAACGAAACCTCCTCTATGACGACTACCTACGGATATCAGCCGAGATTATTAAATCAATCAATATAACCTTTTCATCGTTTAATTTAATCAACTCTTACTCAAGAATTCAATTACACATTAAATCATCAAGTCTAATAAATATAACGGTTCAAATTACATGCGTGAACTTTCTAACAATTGATTTGACCCGTCTCGCTTGACTAAGACGAAGGTCACTTCCGTAATACATTGAGCTATTTTGTTTACCATGTTTTCAAAACTATAACATAAAGCTATTAATTAATTCGTAATGTAACAAAATGGTAAATTCGTACCTTTAGAGCACGCCTTTCCCCCGTGAATTCCCTTCGGCTTGTCCGCTTGATGATCCGGACTCTTTGCCTAGAAAATTCAGTTTTACAACTTGTTTAGAACTCTTTCCATGACCATATTCATATCATTGTGAAACATGATCAAATCTGCGTTCTCATCAAATTTAACATCGAAAAATCCTCACTTAGGCATTTCTACAAACACCTAACGGGTCAGATTTTCCTGCCATCATTTCCAAGTTCATGACTTGAACTTTAAACCTCAATTTTCACTTTAATTAGTAATCTTGCACATATTTTAACATCAATATCACAGGAATTACCTCCTATGATGAAATTTATGCTAGAATTATCATTCAAATCCTAGTGTTCATCATTATCTTATAAAACCCATAACCTAGCTTCCATGGATTCATAGAATTCTCTGAATTTGGGCATGATTTCTCAAATAGTTAACTAGGTTGCACTTCTAAACACCTATTCAACTTCAATCTAACCAAGTAACAAACATGCAAGCATCTAATTTCAGATTTCCAAAATCATGAGAATTTCAAACAAGGATTTAACACGAATTTTTACATACCTTATGATCCTCTTGTGATGAGGATCGATAATCTAAACTCGGATTTCGTTTTGGATCAGAATTTCATCTTCAATTTAAGGGATTTGTGTGATTAGGGTTCTTGGGTTGGGGGTGTCGCCCCTTGCTTCTCTCTGATCGACCAACACCCTGGTTTGGGGTGTTTGGTTTATTTTTATTTGATAAACTTTAATTAAGTTTTAGAGTTTACAACTTTGGTCCCTCTATTTGTTCAACATATGGTTTAATAGCTTTTTAATCACTCTATAGGCTATTTCTAGACTAGTTAACTAACTAAGTTAAAATTTCTAGTTAGTAAACTCCCATTTATTTAGGTTTTATAATTCTGATATAGTGTTTTATATTTTCGGGATGTTACAAGTCCATCCCCCTTAAAAAGGGTTTCGTCCCCGAAACCAAAGTACGTACCAAATAACGTAGGGTGAAGACGTCGCATCTCCTCTTCGGACTCCCATGTAATGTCCGAACCCTTCCTATGCTCCCATTTGACTTTGACTTGTTCGATTTGTTTATTTCGTAAACGTTTGACCTTTCTGTCTAAAATTTCAACCGGTCTCACCACATAATTTAGACTATTATCCACTTCGATATCATCGTAATGGATATAGGTCGTTTCGTCAGCTAGAAACTTTCTTAATTGAGATACATGAAACGTGTTATGGATCCCACTCAGCTCCTCCGGTAGTTCAAGACGATAAGCTACCTTGCCAGCTCTTCCGATAATCTTAAATGGCCCGATAAACCTCGGGCTTAACTTCCCCTTCTTTCTAAATCTAATAACACCCTTCCATGGGGACACTTTTAGCATGACCATGTCACCGACTTGAAATTCAATTGGCTTTTTCCTTTTGTCAACATACGCCTTTTGCCTGTCTTGAGCCGCTTTCAAGTGTGCCCGAACTTTATCGATCTTTTCGTTCGTGGCTCGTACTATGTCTTGGTGGGCAAGTTCACGTGGACCCACTTCACCCCAACAAACCGGGGTTCGACACTTCCTACCGTAAAGTAGTTCATATGGTGCCATTTTAATACTAGATTGGTAACTGTTGTTGTACGAAAACTCGACTAACGGTAGGTGAACATCCCAACTGCCTCCAAAGTCGATTATACACGCCCGTAGCATATCTCCCAATATTTGTATCGTTCTCTCACTTTGTCCATCCGTTTGGGGATGGTACGCAGTGCTAATGTACAACTTGGTCCCCATTTGTTCTTGGAATTCGCGCCAGAATTTCGAGGTAAACCGGGTATCCCTATCGGACACGATGGACACCGGCACTCCATGACGTGCTATGATTTCATTGGTATAGACTTCTGACATCTTTTCTGACGTATAAGTCTCACGAATCGGAATAAAGTGAGCACTTTTCGTCAATCTATCCACCACCACCCATATGGCATCATAACCACGATTTGTCCTAGGCAGTTTGGTTAACAGGTCCATTGTAATATGTTCCCATTTCCAAACCGGAATTTCCAACGGTTGGAGTTTGCCATAGGGTTTCTGATGTTCCGCCTTGACTTGTAAACATGTCATGCATTTTTCCACATACTTCGCTACATCCCTCTTCATTCCGGGCCACCAATAGTTTTGTTTCAAATCATTGTACATCTTGGTCGCACCCGGATGAATTGAATAACGGGATTTATGAGCTTCATCAAGTAGAAGCGCCTTTACTCCACAGGTATGTGGGACCCATATCCTTCCGGATCGAGTTTTTAACCCGTGATTCCCATCCGACAAGTCTTTCAACTGACCAATTATCCTTTGCTTCTTCCAATTCTCTTCTTTTACTGCTTCTATTTGCGCCTCTCGAATACGTTCAAGTATACCCGAGGTTACCACGAGTTGCATCGATCGTACTCGTATCGGAACATAATCCGCTTTTCTGCTCAGAGCGTCCGCTACCACATTTGCCTTTCCGGGGTGATAATGTATCTCACAATCATAGTCTTTCACCGTTTCCAACCACCGCCTTTGTCGCATATTTAACTCCTTCTGATCGAAGAAGTATTTCAAGCTCTTGTGGTCGGTGAATATGGTGCATTTCACTCCATACAAGTAATGTCTCCATATTTTTAATGCAAACACTACCGCTGCCAATTAGAGATCGTGCGTGGGGTATTTCTTCTCGTGCATCTTCAATTGTGTCGAGGCATAGGCTATTACCTTGCCCCGTTGCATCAACACGCAACCGAGCCCCGATAATGAAGCATCCGAATAAACCACCATGTCTTCGACTCCGTCCGGCAATGTCAGTACCGGAGCTTGAGTTAGCCTTTCTTTTAGCGTCCGAAACGCTTTTTCTTGATCGACTCCCCAAACAAACTTTGCTTTCTTTTGGGTTAGCTTTGTTAGCGGCGATGCAATCTTGGAGAAATCTTGAATGAATCTCCTATAATATCCAGCAAGCCCCAAAAAGCTTCTAATTTCCGAAGGGTTCTTCGGAGGGTTCCATTTTGACACCGCCTCTATCTTTGACGGATCCACCAAAACTCCATCGGCACTTATGACATGACCGAGAAATTGTACCTCTCGTAACCAAAAGGCACATTTAGAAAATTTTGCATAAAGCTTCTCTCGTCTAAGTGTCTCTAACACTTCTTGCAAATGGTGTGCGTGTTCAGCTTCACTTTTCGAATACACCAAGATATCATCGATAAACACGATGACCGACTTATCCAACATTGGTTTGCAAACCCGGTTCATGAGGTCCATGAATGCCGCGGGCGCATTTGTCAGCCCAAATGACATCACGAGAAATTCGTAATGTCCGTATCTTGTGCGAAAAGCCGTCTTCGGCACATCTTCTTCTTTGACCTTTAGTTGGTGATACCCCGACCTAAGGTCAATTTTTGAGAACCAACTTGCGCCTTGTAGTTGGTCGAATAAGTCGTCTATCCTCGGAAGCGGGTATCGGTTCTTTACCGTGAGTTTGTTTAACTCCCGATAATCGATACACATGCGCATACTCCCGTCCTTCTTTCTCACAAACAACACCGGTGCGCCCCAAGGAGACACACTCGGCCTTATGAATCCTTTATCAAGCAAATCTTGAATTTGGGACATCAACTCTTGTAGTTCCGACGGTGCAAGTCGGTACGGGGCTTTTGCTACAGGTTTCGCGCCCGGAATCAATTCGATCCCGAACTCTACTTCCCGTTCAGGCGGTATCCCCGGTAGATCTTCCGGAAAAACATCTTCATAATCCCGTACTATCGGTACATCACCAATCTTCCGTGATTCTTTCTCGGTCTCATTTGCATAAATTAAGAATGCCTTGCATCCTCTCTTTATGAGCTTGTGAGCTTTCAACATCGAACATACTATGGGGTTGCCTCGTTTTTCGCCATAAATGGTGACGTGTTTTCCGCTCGGAGATGTTAGTTTTATCTCTTTGCGAAAACACACGACCTTTGCATGGTATTGAGATAGCCAATCCATTCCCACGACTACTTGAAATTCTCCCATCGACATCGGGATTAGATTTATTAAGTATTCTTCATCATCGATGCTCAGTTTACAATTTTCACATACATCACAAACAATAAAGCTTTTGTTATTACCTATCTCTACTTCTAAAGGCACAGGTAATTTTGTTAGAATAAATGAAGGATGTCGAATAAACCCATATGAAACAAAGGATTTATTCGCACCCGTATCAAATAACACGTGTGCGGGAATTGAGTTTACAGCAAATATACCTGAGACCACGTCAGGTTCAATCTTCGCTTCTGCGGCAGTTAGTTGGAAAGATCTTGCTTTTGCTTTCGGGGCTTCACCTTTTGATTCTTGCCCATCCTTCTTTCCAACCAGTTCCGGGCATTCCGACTTTTTGTGACCCGTTCGATAACAGTTGTAACAAACCGTCACTTTCTCCGGGCATGACATAGCCATATGTCCCTTTTTCTTGCATATGGGACACGGCTTATCTTTGTAACGACATTCGCCCTTATGATTCTTCCCACAAATTTTGCAACCCGATGTACTACCTCTAGCGTCGGATTTCTTTGCGGATTCACCCGTTCTTGCTTTCTTGGCAGGGCTTGGATTCACATCTTGTGCCCTTCGTTCGCCCCGTTCTATACTCTTCTTCAATTCAATCTCCCTTTCCCGAGCAGCGTTAACAATCTCGGTAAGGGTCTCGTATTTTGAAGGGGTTATGAACTCCCTATATTCCGCACTTAGCATATTATGATAATAATAGACCTTTTGCTCCTCGTTCGTTATCAAATCATCACAGAACTTCATCTTGTCCATAAACATTCCCGTGATCTTGTCTATGGATTCACCTTTGTGTCTGAGTTGCATGAATTCTTCCTTGATCTTGTTTATGACCGCTTTAGGGCTATGGTGTTTAAGAAACGGTGTCTTAAACTCCTCCCAAGACATGGCCTTAGCCGCTTCACTTCCAATCTCCTTCTTTTTGTTGTCCCACCAATCCTTCGCTTGATTCCTTAGTTGACCCGTACCAAAGGCTACGTAGTCTTCTTCGTCACAATGGGTTCTCTCGAATACCCCTTCGATGTCACTTAGCCATCGTTGGCACACTATCGGGTCAACCTCCCCATTGTATACTGGTGGTTTACAAGCCATGAATTCCTTGTATGAACAAGGCTTTCGTCCTCCACGCTTTTCCTTTACTACATTTGAATCGTCTTCCAGTTTCTTGATTCTATCTTCTACTATTGATAAAACCGTGTCTTGGATTTTATCAATAAAGTCCGACAAACTGTTTTCGATCGCCTTTCCAACCTCTTCGGCAATCACTTCCCTCACTTGTTCGGTGACTCTTGGCACCGCATTATCATTGCCTCCATCAGCCATCTCGATTTCTGAAATGTTTACATAGATTGTTAAACATTCTATTTATAACACTTGCTTTACTTGTTTTGATTTAATCAAGTTCGTAACTTGATTTGATAATTCTTGTTTCTATCCAATCAAGTCCATAGCTTGATTTGATTCATTCATGTTTCTATTTAATCAAGTCCGTAACTTGATTTGATAATTCATGTTTCTATTTAATCAAGTCCGTAACTTGATTTGATAATTCATGTTTCTATTTAATCAAGTCCGTAACTTGATTTGATAATTCATGTTTCATGCATTTCTTGCTTTTTGAGTGAGCTTACACACTCTTTTCATGCATATTGTCCATTTCTCATTTTTATACGTAGTACATAATTTATTAACAAAACAAGTTAATTCTTACCGGACGATCGATCAAGCTTGAACCGAACACTTATTGACAACCATGAGCTCTGATTACCAACTTGTAACACCCTAAAATTTTATCCTTAATTTTTGGCAAAATTATGATTAAAATACATGACTTTCATTAACGAAGTTCATGAGTAACAAGACCTTAGTCAAGAAACGACTAAGTTACATGATTTCAAAATTTGTTTAAAAGTGTGTTATAACCCATATACAAATTCTACAAAAGATTTTAAAACAATGCGGAAGCTTCAAAAACGAGTGTTCGGTTCTTCACTTTATCACTTGATCGCCATCCTTAAGCTTCACTAAATTACCTATGATCAAAACATTAAACTCATTAGTTTTGATCGTTATTGTAAAACGAAATCACAATGATAAGCATCACACTTGAAATAATAAACATAAAACAACTATTCTGGGTTTACCGTAAATTACGGTCTCACCGTAATTTACGGTATGCCTTAAGAGTTTCTGGTTACCGTAAACCAGTAGCAATGCACCGTAGCCTGTTAACCATCACCGTAAATTACGGTAAGACCGTAATTTACGGTAAGAGCTGGAAATCCATGTTTTGTTTGGTTAATTTATCTCATTCACACAATTCTTGTAATTTACTTTTCTATCAACCCATATCACCAAATTTCTAGTATTTCTAAATAATGTGAAAACTAGTAACTAATAACATAACACTATTCATCATATTCCGTAGTATACATGAATCATGCTTTACTTGATTTTATTTGACCCGTTTAGCTCACCAACGAAACCTCCTCTATGACGACTACCTACGGATATCAGCCGAGATTATTAAATCAATCAATATAACCTTTTCATCGTTTAATTTAATCAACTCTTACTCAAGAATTCAATTACACATTAAATCATCAAGTCTAATAAATATAACGGTTCAAATTACATGCGTGAACTTTCTAACAATTGATTTGACCCGTCTCGCTTGACTAAGACGAAGGTCACTTCCGTAATACATTGAGCTATTTTGTTTACCATGTTTTCAAAACTATAACATAAAGCTATTAATTAATTCGTAATGTAACGAAATGGTAAATTCGTACCTTTAGAGCACGCCTTTCCCCCGTGAATTCCCTTCGGCTTGTCCGCTTGATGATTCGGACTCTTTGCCTAGAAAATTCAGTTTTACAACTTGTTTAGAACTCTTTCCATGACCATATTCATATCATTGTGAAACATGATCAAATCTGCGTTCTCATCAAATTTAACATCGAAAAATCCTCACTTAGGCATTTCTACAAACACCTAACGGGTCAGATTTTCCTGCCATCATTTCCAAGTTCATGACTTGAACTTTAAACCTCAATTTTCACTTTAATTAGTAATCTTGCACATATTTTAACATCAATATCACAGGAATTACCTCCTATGATGAAATTTATGCTAGAATTATCATTCAAATCCTAGTGTTCATCATTATCTTATAAAACCCATAACCTAGCTTCCATGGATTCATAGAATTCTCTGAATTTGGGCATGATTTCTCAAATAGTTAACTAGGTTGCACTTCTAAACACCTATTCAACTTCAATCTAACCAAGTAACAAACATGCAAGCATCTAATTTCAGATTTCCAAAATCATGAGAATTTCAAACAAGGATTTAACACGAATTTTTACATACCTTATGATCCTCTTGTGATGAGGATCGATAATCTAAACTCGGATTTCGTTTTGGATCAGAATGTCATCTTCAATTTAAGGGATTTGTGTGATTAGGGTTCTTGGGTTGGGGGTGTCGCCCCTTGCTTCTCTCTGATCGACCAACACCCTGGTTTGGGGTGTTTGGTTTATTTTTATTTGATAAACTTTAATTAAGTTTTAGAGTTTACAACTTTGGTCCCTCTATTTGTTCAACATATGGTTTAATAGCTTTTTAATCACTCTATAGGCTATTTCTAGACTAGTTAACTAACTAAGTTAAAATTTCTAGTTAGTAAACTCCCATTTATTTAGGTTTTATAATTCTGATATAGTGTTTTATATTTTCGGGATGTTACAGACCTAGTATCTCAGAATATGGGACCCTTCAAACAAGATTTCAGGGGTTACCTATATATCCTGGAGATGTTCCCCACGTAGACGCAAGTAAATTTTATGTTTATATCTCATCACAATTTACTAAATGTGCAAAAACCTACTGACATATCCACAGTGAGACCGTTTATCACATTTTAACATTTCATTTCTTTAGCATGCCGTGATCGTCCACTGATGTACTATCATTTCCTCTTTTATACAACAAAACTCATTTTTGATTTTATCATGTTTTTGGCTTTTTCAAATTTTCTAATGTTTTTTGATTTTCTGAAATTTTTACCCCCCCTAAAATGCAAACACATTTTAGGAAATTTGAAAACAAACTATACAAAAAAATGACAACCGATATCAAATCACTTCAAATCGCCATTCACTTGGCATAAACAATCAGAACTCCCCCTTACAACAAACTATTTTCCCATTGTGATTTCAAAACACTTAAGTTTGTTTTAATCAAATGGTTTTTCCGGAAAATTAGTTTTGTTGATTTTACCACTTGTAAAGTTAGGGGTTCATCATGTTGTTTTTCCAAACAATCATTTGTAAATATGGTCCAATCAAGTTCAACTAAATGACCTTGATTAACCACTTGTCAATGAAAACCTTCAACAACTACTAGCAGGTTCACTTTATCAACCATAACCACTTGCACATCAAAATATAACAATTCAAAAATACCACATGTACTTTACCAATTGTACCAATTGTAGGATCATTTGCTAAGAAAAATGCCGATTCCTGCTCCACTCTTACCAACCTGGGAGCTCCGGCAAGTCCGGTTTTTACTCAAACATTACATCCACCCAAGCCTCACCAGCCTTGGGTGATTTTGGTGGCAAACATCTGTCCCACCAACATTTTGATTTGTAAAATTCTTTGGCATCCTTAACCTTCATGTCTACCATCTTCCCAAAAATATGTTTGACTTTCCCGTTGAAAGCCTTCTCAACATCAAATTCTCCCTCATCAGCGAAGAATTGATTTGAGATCTCTACCTTTCCCACTTTCTTCATCAAATTTTCTTTTGACAATTTAGGAAAATTCTCATCATTCACTTCTGGAACGGAATTCACAATCTTTTTCTCAACAGATGACTCCTCTGATTTTATGGAATCAGATTCATTGTCAGAATTACTCTCAGATTTAACCACCCATTTTTGTTTACTCAAATCACCTTTTCTTTTGTAAAACCGTTTTGAACTTTCTCCTTCCTCAGAAGTAGAATTTTCAAACTTTTTAACAATTTTTACAGGATGTTCTATCTTATCAACACAAGTGTTTCTTAAAACAGATTTAGAAGAAACTCCCTGTTTTTGGTAGTTGGTCTTGGGGCAATTCCAAGCTATATGTCCAACTTCTTGACATTTAAAACATGTTCTTCTGTCAACTCTTTCAGCAAACCTTCTCACATTCTTTTTTACTTCAGCAAGAAACTCCTGGTTTGACTGCTTCCAGAACGGTTTCTTCTGTTCATCCTCTGAACTTCCTCCTGAAACAAATTTTGTTTTTGGTTTATAAGTTTTCTGATTTTTATAATTTTCTGAAGAATTAAAACCAAGACCTTGTTTTTTGAAATTACGGTTGTGGTTTGGTTTCTTTCGATAACCAGAACCATAACTGTAACCCTTTTTCTTGTTCAATCTCTGTTGAACTCTTGAAGTGTATTTTTTAGGTTTTTCAGCAAGATTTAAATCTTTTATTTCAGAAATATTAATTTCTGTTAATTTGAAAACCTGTTTGATCATTTCAGTTTTGACACTTCTTATTGGAAATTCCTCATCAGAATATAATTTGTCTGAATCATTCAAAGTATAAGCCACTTTGATTGATCCGTCATTCAAATTAGATTTTGATAACAGGAATTCTCTATTGTAAACCCTATTAACCGGTGAACTCGGACTCTTTTCTGACGAACTCTGACTTTCAGACTTAGACTCCGGTTTTGACTCCTCATCCGTATCCAACACCTGATCGACAACTTTCTTTACTAACTCAGACTCATGATCAGTGTCAGACGCTGTGAATGTAACATCAATATTGTCTGGTAATTCATCAATGATTTCAGACTTTAACTTGATGTTGACTGCCTTTTTTAGACGCTCTTCATTTGGATTCCTTGGAGAATAAGTTTCATGGATCGGGGGCGGACATCTGTTATACTTGACACTTGGTTTCTTACCAGTATCAGTATCTTCAGTCTTTTTGTTCATGAACGCTTCAAGACCTGCAACAGTAGGATAAACACGATCAATCAGATAATCACATGTAGTATAACTCAACAGTAATCGTTTAATCCTTTCACTCTCAATCTTCTCAAGTTCCACTTCCTTCTTCAGTTTAGCACAATCTTCAATATACTCATTAATGACTTTCTGCTTTGTCATTAATGTTGCACTCATTTTATCCATTGCTTTTTCGGTTTCTGTATTCGTCTTTTTCAGACTATCAACTGTCCTGTTCAGCACATCGTACGACTCCTTTACATACTTCACATCGGACAATAAATCTTCTTTAATCTTTTCTAATTCAGCAATCTTCTTATCTTTTTCCTCACAAACTTGACAAGATTCTGAACACTTCACACATAGTTTTTCAACTTCAACCATTTTTTCAACTATCTTTTCAACCTCGACAGTCTTTTCAACTTCAACAAGTTTCTCTATTTCAACAATTTTTTCTACTTCCACAATTTTCTCAACTTCTACCAGTTTTTCAACTTCAACTATTTTTTCAATTTCAACAAGTTTTTCCACCACTTTCTCCACTTCAACAATTTTCTCAACTACTTTCTCAGTCACTGGTTCAACATTTGCTTCTCCAGCTTCTGTCTTTGTCTTTTCATCAGCTTGCATTTTTGTTGCTTCCAGCTCTTTTATCAATCTTGCCATCTTCTTCTGATACAGCATCTCCATTTTATCTGCAAAAAACAAATTAAAACCAGTAGGATCAATGCCTTTTCTAGCTCTGTTGAGATGTTCTTCCTCATCATCGATATCCACATCACTTCCAAGATCTGGAAAAATTGGGATTCTTTTCTGATTAACCTCATCTTCACCTAGAATTCGAGCAACAAAGCCTGATTCTGATGGAATGTATTTATCCCAACTAAATCCCTCGGCAACTTTTTCGTCATCTTGATGAATTAGTAAAGCTTTCTTCTTTCCATCACCAGTAGCATGAGCATGTGTAATTTGAGGTTGTTGAGAAGTCTGATGAAAAATTGATTTCTGATAATAGTTGTTCTTTTCTTGATTCTCGGTTGCTACTTGGTTTTTACACTCTCGTTTAAAGTGTCCTTTTCCTTTGCAACGGAAACAGGTAACTTTAGATTTATCAAATCCCAACTGAGAGGTAGCCATTCCTCGAAATTCATCTCAACCAGTAATCTCTTGAAATTTTTCAGCTCTCCTCCAAGCACTTGCTAAGCACCACTTGATATCCATCACTTCAAGTTCTTCAGCATCAATTTGGTCGTAATCTTCTTTGGTAAGCATCGGATTGCCAATTTTCCCACCGATCAAACTTTCGTAAGACTCTAACATAGTAACCAATGATGCCATGTGCTGCTTGGCAACTTCTGGAGACAAATTCTGGCCATTTTGAATGTTTAATGTAACATTGCATTGAAGATTTGTTGAATTCGATTGTTGAGGACTTGATGTTGTAAAGTTTGGATCAAAACTCGAGAATGATGAAGATCCACCACTTTGAGTAACATTACTCTTTGTTCCGGATGAACCATCTGCACTAAAACCAGTTTGAATCTTTGGGCTAGGGCTGGGAGTAGCCTCAAACTTGTTCCCTCGGTAGTACAAACTGACGTCTTGTTTGGCATTTGGATTCGTCATGATAGCTGTTTTCTGAATATCCAACTCATGCTCTTCAATCTTTTGAATAAACTTTGCTAGACTCATATTCTCAGATTTTCTCATGTGTTTGATAATCAACAAATAAGTTCCCCATTTCTGTTGTGGTAATGCCTCAGCAAGTTTATCCACCCATTCCTCATCATCCTTCTTTATATCCAATCTACCCATTTCCAAGACCAGATGACAATATCTGTCAATTGTCTGTTTCGTTGATTCGTAATCAAAAGCTACAAACATATCGAATGATTTCTTCAGCAATGCCTTTCTGTTTTTAATCATATCCGCGCTTCCTTTGAATTTCTGAATCAATGCTTCCCAAGTTGACTTAGCTGTATTGCCGTGTTGAAGCAAAACGAATATATCTTCTTTGATTGCCTGTTGAAGAATACTGATCATCATTTTCTCACTAGTATACTTCAATTTGTCAGCTTCCGAAAAGTCACAGAAATCCTTTACAAGCCCACGTTCGTTTTTCGGTTTCTCATAGTCTTTCTCCAAAGAACACCATGCATCAAATCTGTAAGCTTGAACCCAATTCTCAAATCGATTCTGCCATCCTTTGAAGTCTTCAATGTACATGAGCTTTGGTGGCTTTTGATGAGTTCCCGTCTCATTTTCACTGTACAATGCTTCAGCAGCTGTAACCGGAGCGACTGGTGTGGCAAACGCATTGTAGAAATCCTCTTCCATGTCTTCGGCAAATACCTTTACAATCACAAACAAAAACACAATCAGTATAAAGATTTTTCCAATTAATTGAAACAAACTGGTACTCAGACTGGCGATTTTTTGAGCGGACTGAACGTTGACCAACTGTGCGGACTGCTAGGACCCGAATCGAAATCAAGTGACTTGACCCTTTGAACTCCAAATCGTACAAAACTTTCAAACGAGTCGATGACTTTAATACACGACTTGACTGACAAAAACGACTGATCGAACCGTGCGAACCAACTAAACTCCAAATCTTGTGACCTGACTACTCAAGTTTCTTGAATACATACAAATATGCCGACAACACTTACAATAGATGAGCCAATGATATACAATCTTGGGCCGAACAATGTGTTTTGTATTAAAAAAAACTAAAATATCGATCAAACCAAAGCAACCTTTAGTGCCGTCAACTAATATATCATAACAATTTTGTGATTTGGCCGCTGACTTGGGCCAATGATATTCAAGGGGCGGCAATTATAATTGGCTGTGATTAAATGTGGCCGACAAATGGACTGACAACAACTGTTGATCAAATGTTGTGAATGGGTCGCTCACATTTATCACATGTCGTCAACAGATTTCAATTAAACTCTATTGGACCTCAAAATCCATTAAAACAACACTTTAAAGTATGTATGATTTGATCAGACTTCAATATTATCGAAACTCATAAAGTCACATGTGATCACAAATGATTCTTATCACTTCATGTAAACTGACACAAACATATAGTTTCCTTTTCCTGTTTCCAACTACTGACAACTTCACGTGATTATCATGTTCTATGACTGATAGACTTTGATGTTCACAAGAGCGAACCAGATGATGTTCTAATAAGCGGACCAGACACGACCAGAAAAGCGAACCAGACCGTGATCTAAGAGCGGGCCTCAACTGACACTAAGAGCGGACCTCAACTGTTCGAAAAAGCGGACCAGATATGTGGATCAGACGAGCGAACCAGCTGATGACATCATCACTATCACGAGTTCGTATGAGCGAATCTTCAAAAAATTCAATGTTTTAGGTCGATTTAAGTTCTGAAAACTTTCAGGTTTTGTTAAAACATGATTCCGCACACACTATGTGAATGTGACGTGATTCTGACCGTAAAAAGTTCAATTTTTTCGGAAAAGAAAGATGTAGAAGCAGAAAAAATAATGAAAACGAGCTGTATATGCGAGATCTCCTCCTCCTTGGCTCTGATACCAATTGTAGGATCGGATTTCGACCTAAACGAGTCGTTCGGAAGAGCTCAACTCCGTTTCAGAGGCGGAAACAAGGAAACGGATGCGTACACAGCTTGTATCACACTTTAATCCTCGTATATATTGATTTTACAACGTTTCGATTACAAGGAAAAAAAAACCGGCAATACCTCGGTATCAGATCTGAACTATGTTACAAATGAATATGACAATGAACCTATATATACTACTTCTGGTCCGCTCGTATGACATGCCATAAAAGCGGTCCAGAAGACTTGACACATGAGCGATCCAGATGATGACATATAAGCGGTCCAGAATTGCCGTATAAGCGAACCTCAAATGTTTGCATGTTGACCGATATCTCATTTAATTCACATATATACTTTTGTCTTATGTGTAATGATGTCATTAAACCTCATTGGACCATCCATTCTTTTGTCTTCTTGTGAAAGATAAAGTAAACGACCAATTCTTGTATCATGACATCACTTGTGATGTCACCTTGATGATGTCACTCGTGATGTCATACCCGATCGGACCTGCAACGAGATCGAGACTCGATATTAAGACGTAGTCGACAGATGACTGCACCAACATTGTGAGAGCTCCTAGTACGCATGCACCTGTCAATACCTGCACACTAACACACCCAGCGTAAACCAGAAAAATAACAAACTAAAAAGGATCAAAAATAACACACGTTGCGCACTACTCCCCGGCAACGGCGCCAAAATTTGACGTGATGTCGTGGTCACAATCAAATTTAATCCCATTACTACTAATAGCTAGCGGTAAGTGGGTATCGAACACAGGGAGTTTGTGGAATATGTGTTATTTGAAAGTTTATATAATTTAACTAAATTAATCTAATTGCAAGAGAAATAAAATTCAAGAGTTTATATGAGTGAATTGGTTTTAGACTAAATTAAACTAATTAAATTGCAAGAGAAAAGTTTGGTTGTAAGCAAATTAGAGACAAATGACCATCCTAGATTTTCGGTTTGTTTCGACATTCATATTATCATTCCACTAGAAAGAACTACATAGACATAGCTCATGCATGATTACTTGCAGTGATGAAAGGGAACTAAATACTCAGATTCCTAGAACGTGAGGTTGTTACCCAATGATCAATCAACCCTTACCCAATCCTAATTCTACCCATGATATCTCGATTGCCAACGGCACCAAGAACGTATGGTTTCAAACTAGATTAACATAAGAATTAACAAGTTACTAACAAATAATCACACACCATAACAAACCAACCATAAAGATAAGGATTGCTATTCTAGAAATTAGGAAATCAAATACAAAATGTCTCAAGCAAACCTTCAATCTAGGACGATCATAAAGTGTTTAGCCACACATGGCTCGAATCATGATAATAATTTCAATGTTCAAGGGAATCAAAAACATAAAAACTAATGATTCGATATTGTTCTTCACACCAAAAAGTCTCCAACAAGCTCTCCAATTCGTTCCTCCAAGAAGGTGTCGTAACCGAAAAACAGTGAAAAGACTTCTCCTCCGTAACCGAAAAATCATCCAGACATCAAAACCCATCAACTCACCAATTAATGCTTAAGTTACCAATATTTATGTGATGTGATGTGATGTATAAACCCCCTAAGTCACGTGTGAGATGATGATGATTGTTGACTCCCTTGTCTGCGTGTGTATATATATTCATGTGAGACCATATGTGATTGATATTTTACTTTAAAATAATTACTCCCCACCACATAAATCACGTGAAGGCCTGCTCCAATCCACACGAACATATGGCGGCTGCCTCAAGGACCTTTTTTTATTTATTTATATGTTCACTCAATGCTGCCTTGACATGCGTGTGATGATGTATATGATTTATATCTCTCCAAGTCCCTATGGCTGCCACAAGTGTCAATGTTAAAGCCCATGTGTCGATGAGATGATGATGATGTTTCTTTGACTTTTAATCACCTCCAAATTCGTGATGTTGTTGCTTCCTTGTTAGCAGCCCAAATAAGAGAGTCCAACAGTCCCCCAAGAAGCCCAGTCACGTGAATGTTGACTCAACTCTCAAATCCACGTGCTCAAGTCACTTCCTTCACGTGCATCTCTGGTTGCCTTCGAAAGTCCCCCATGTGCACATGACTTTTGATGATGTTGAATCATTTAATTAAATATTGTTCTTTATTTACGTGTAAGACTCCCCACAATGCTTCACATGCTTCTTTATTGCCTCCCTCAAAGTCTGCGTGACTTTTGATGATGATGATGGTTTTCTAATTCATGCCCTCTTCACATGTGATGTCACCGCCAAAAGAAGTGTGTGTATATCAATATGCGGCCCAATCCCAATCTGCCTTCATGTTAGCGGTCCACTAAGTCTCCTCTCTTTATGCGTGAAAGATATATGGCCCATGAAGAAGTCCACGTATGCGTTGTTCAGGTGCATCTTTTGTGGTGGCCCAATCAAAGAAAAGTCCATGTGCGGTCCATCTCTAATCTGCCGTGATGATGTCTTTCACAAAGTCCAAGATGTCCAGCCCACATGTGTCGTCCAAGTCCAAAAGTCAACATATGGCGCCGTAAGCTACGCCGCCTGCCGTAGCTTACGGTGCCCAATTGTTTCCTTATGGCGATGATACTCTGTCTTACGGCAATGATATTTTGAAGGGTTTGGAGCCATAATAGTATGTTTTTCCTTTCCTTCTTTGATTCAACTTGATTCTTCCAATCTTCCTTCCTCCAACATCAGGCTTTTATTTAACCTTCATAATACCCACTCCTTACACACTTTAACACCTGCAAATCCAAACTACTCGTAGTTACCAAATTCAAGCAATTAACCGAATAAAGTATGAGATGTATGTATATTTAGACCTTTTAAGGGTTGTCCTATGGACCACCCGTCACCGTCTCCAGCCCCTTGGCTCTCCCAGATGCGCGGAAATCCGACCTCCACCCGCCCAAAGGCACGACACTGGAATAATCGTTAAAACCTCGCCTCCCATCCGAGACGAACCGGCGCCACCCGTATTCGCCCTTCACCTGGATGCCGCAGAAAATAATGGGGAGAGTGAGAGTCAAACCTGGGTCACAAACGTTTATGCTTATCTAAATTTTTGTTTATAATTATTTATAGAAAAACAAATATTTATTTTTATCTAGTTTTTTTATTTAAAATTAATATTATTATTTAATATGATCATCATAAAAATAAACGTTTATATTCTTAGCTAATTTTTTGCTTAAAATTATTATTATTATTATTATTTAGTATGAGAGATAAATAAGAAAATAAGGTGAGAAAGAACCAGAAAATGACACGTGTTCAAAAAGGATTTTTATTTATTAGTATATGAAAATATATAGAATAATAGAAAAAACCATGACTTCAAAAAAATCAAGAAACTCAATCTCTACTATCTATCTAAAAATTGTATGATTGAGATTGTATGTTAGAAGAAGTTACTTTTTAAGAATATGTTACAAACTGACAAAAGTAACTGTAACTTTTACTTTTTAACTTTTTTTGTCTGACACACTGACATGTAACAACTTTGTTTGTTACATGTTACAGTAATTTTTTTTCTTATAAAAATATGTAACATGTTTTTTACATGCATTACATTGAAAACTCGTAAAATTTAAGTTCGACAATTATTTTCAATAGTTTACATAACACATAAAAAAAAGTAAAACTATCGAGTTGCTTGAACATAAGATGAATAGTGTGAATTCAGACCTACATCAAAGTATGGTTTCTATACACCTAATGAAATGACTCGAGTTTCACACAAATTTGACATTCTTAATCCAAAGGTCCAAAACCGAAACCTGAGCCAAACTAAATTTTGGTCTCGATCCAAGCTAAAAACTTAATTCACATAACTTGAACGGTGAAAATGTTTAGTTTAGTCGTTAAAAAACAGAAACAAAAAACCTTGAACCGGCGACCTCAAACTTTAATAAATCTATATATATATATATAAATGAGATGGATTTGGGCTAGGTGGCATTTGATTTTGGCCATTTTTGCTGATGTGGCAACTTAGTGTGTTGAGTTTAGGAGGGAAATCACAAATGGCTTATACAATCTCGATTTTAAGACAATAGATGCGGGATCCGAAATGATTTGGGTCGGGTTTTTTGTTTCCGAATACACCTTTTGCATATATTCGGATCATTTAAAACCTACTTCATTTTCTTTTCTCTCATTCATACCTACCTCAACTTTACTCTCTTCTCTCTTCCTTTTGTTCTACAATCAGTTATCTTCTCACCAAGTTTACAAAAATTAGGTCAACATCAAAGGTAAATACAGTAAATTGAAGCTAAATATTTGTTATTATATGTTCTGAATCAAGACCGGAGTTTGATTTTATGTTATTCCTTTCTATATAAAGTTAAATTTATAAACATTGTTGGTACTTCTATTAACTTCTTCTTTGGTCTGATTTTTGTAGATCCGACCATAAATCTTGAATGTATGTTGTTTTACTTTTTTTTTTTTATGTAGTATTCATCTTTAATCTAACCGATTCAACATGTTTGCTTTTTTTAAAAACCAAAATCTAGATCAGAGGTTTTTGTTTCAAACAAAATCAAGTTTTTGATTTTTCTTGATTTCTGTAGATCCGACCATATTTATCGCAGTTACTGATTTTTCTTGATTTTTTTTCATGTGAATCCCTAACTCCGTGATAACAATCGGAATCTCACCATTCGTCAAACAACAAAGGTTAGTTAAATCTTATATTTTTTTTTATGTTTTTTAAGTTTATCATATATAATTTTATGCTTTATGTTAAGTTTTTGTTTAATTAATAGTATATTCTGAATGTTTTATGGGTTATGCTTTGTTTTAATTAATAATATATTTAATTGACGTTAATTGATATTGTTTGTTTTTTGATATATATAGTCTGCCTTATGCCTTTTTTCTTATTAAATTAACAGTGTTTTGAAAATATTATAATTTGATTTTTCAGTTATCATTTTTTCAATTTTGCTTTAAAGATATCTTTAATTTCTTTTTAAAAATGTTTTTTTTTCTATAAACAGAGTAATAATGTTTTAAGCTTAATTTATGAATTTGAAATTATAAGTCTGTTTATGTAATTAGACATTGTTTCTATAATTAGGTTGCCGTTATATTTTTAAAAAAAATTATTTACTTCCTTTGCAATTATGGTTCCAATCGACTCTTCAACTTCACTCCAATCTTCTTCCAAGAATACCATCGGTTTCCATATAACAATGAATTCCTTTAGTGGATCTACATATATAGATGGTTTTACATTCTTCACCGTCTTCATCTACATCTACTTTTTCTTGAATCGATTTCTGAATTTCACATATCGCCCTACAAATCTGTAAATTGTTTTTGTTAAATTCCTTCTTTAATCATTATTCATGTGTTCTTCCTTTTATTTAATGTGTTTAAACTATGTTTATGAATCTGTAAGTTGTTTGTGAATATCATTCAAAAGCATAAATCCCATTGGCATTGTAAAATATGTTGATTTAGGGGTTTTAATATTATGGTTTTGTTATAGAATATGATGTTTATGCAAAACCCTAAAACCGATTTTGGAAAAAAATATGATCTTTATAGGAAACCCTGAATCCGATTGTTATTGAATATAGTTTTTTTAAGAATTTTATTTTTTTATTTGATATGATTCTGTTTATATGATTTTTTCAGTCTGATTTATTTGTTAAGTTTATGTTATACAAACCCTGATTCTGATTGTTATGGAAATTCTTATGATTTTCTTTTTATTTCACATGTTTATGTAATCTATCAACTTTTGAGGTCACTTTATCTTTATTTGATGATAGGATAATAGGATTGTATATTTTAAGGAGTTTTAAATTTTGTTAATTGTCAGTGTAAATCATTTTGTTACACGATTTTTTTATTATGATGTATCATAATTGTTATATCATCGGTTGCCTCCATTTGTTCTAGATTATGGAATAAAAGATACTTTTGATGAGGTTTGTTACATATGAATTGTTATTATAACATGTCGTTCACATTGTTTTTTTTGTTGTTATTTATATTTTTTTAATAATTTATCTGATGTTGTTTGTTTATGTAACCTGTTTTTGTAGGTATTTCATATGGCTGAAAGTTCATCAAGGTATTTTTTTTTTCATTTTGTTAGTTTATGTAACATTTCATTTGTAGAATCTGTGTTTTTTTTTTTCATGTTTTTGTTTTTTCTCACACTAACCTTAACATGCTACACTTTATTAACATCGTAATTTTTAAATCAGTTTCAGAGGACCCTGGTGCTGTAGGCTAATGAATGTAGCAGACGAAGTTATTCTGGTAAATGATAAATTATGACATAAGTTATTTTTGTTCTTTTCCTTTTCTTATTATTAAATACATTTTTATTATTATTGTATTGTTTATATCTTTTCACTATAATTTTAATTCATTTTGCATTTGTTTGTTTTATTAGTCCATTCCAGATGATGCTGTGTACAAACTATGGGGTGTAGATAAAGGCCCTACAAATGTTACAATACACACTGAAGATGGTCGATTATTTAATGTTTCTTTAAGCGCTTCTAAAGGAAAGTTGTTCTTTTTCCATGGTTGGTCCAATGTTGTAGAACATTTGCGACTAACCAAAGGTTGTTTGGTAGTATTTAATCCTGTAGATTCTACTACGTTTAAATTAACATATTTCGTTGATGGGGTTAGTCGTGGCTCTTTCTGGACGTATCTGCTCCCTTCGTCATCTCATTTTTATGTAAGATAAATTCTATTTTTATTTTTCGTAATGTATTGAGTTATTCCTTTAATTATATTAAAACTAAATTTTTTTTCTTTTTTTATCATTTCCACAGGTCATTCCTGAATGTATCCTGCAAAAAATTATGATTATTCCTCAAATGATGTAATCTCTACTGTAATGATAGACAACAAAACGTTTAACGTTGCCATTGAAACGTCTGACGGTAAAGTCGGTTTTACCGTTGGTATTAACGTAATTGTTATTCAGTTACAGTTGAAGGCTGGTTGTTTTTTGTTATTTACAAAAGGTTTTGGTAATTTTTTCCATTTAATTTTTTTTTTGGAAAAAACGGTGTTGAAATGAATTTTCCTGATGTAGATGTCGATGAGGTAAGTTACATTTTTGTACTTAATTATATATTTTATATATGTTAATGTAATGCATGTTATATATTTAATTTGCAGGCTGAAGTTGCACCTATCGATGCTGAAAATGAAGTTGATGAACAAATACATGGTGGTGTTCGTCGTTTTGTTCGTACGGCTGGTGAACGTTATTTTGTAAGTTTTAATATCATTTTACAAACCGCTAAAAAACAAGTGTTACAATTTTTTGTTACTTAATAAACATTGTTCTTTTAGTTTTATATTTATTATTAATTTTATTTTTACAACAATACAGAGGATTCCTGATCCTGTTTCACGGATGGCTAGACTTGATGAAGGTTTAAAAGATATAACCGTTAGGCTTATGCATCTGGATCCGCCACAGGAATTTACCAACGGTACCAGACGTGAAAGAAAAAGCGACGGAGGTTTTCGATACGCGTTAACCAGTTGGAAGAAGTTCATGAAAGCTGCTAGAATTAAGGTCCGTGACACGGTTCACTATTCTTTTGATGAAAATGATCAGGTGTTGAGTGTTGAACTGGTTGTACCTTACGTTAGGCGTAGACATTAGTTATATATGACATTTAGGGCATGTTTTTTGCCTTTCATATGTTAGATATTAACTTTTTATATGGTTTTGTTGGTTTTTGACATTCGTTATGGTTTTCAATTTCAAGTTATTACATATTTTTCATATCTTAACTGTGCTTTTAACCACTCATTTGTCATGTCTTGAAAGTTTAATCTATGTGTTAAGTAGTCAGTTTTTAAATTTGATAAATCCTTAACTGATGCTAATGATGTTAATAATTTCTTCAAAAAGTATATTAAACACAATTATATCTTAATCAATTAAGCATTTAACATTATTTAAAATAATCCGAATCACATTCTTTCTTTTATCTTTCTCTTTTCTGCATAGAGAGTATAGTGTTGTTATTATTATAAGATAGTATTATGAACCTTGTACTACAAATAGAATAGATAGATAACACTATGATTGTCATTTTTAAACCTTGCATTATAGTTTTGAGATGTTACATTATAAGGTTTTTATACAAGATTTAACATAAATAACCCATTTTATATTCATTTTAATTATAGAAAGTCAACTGTCACTTAGTATGTTGCAATTTCAAAATTTCGTTCTTACTTTGCAAGTGATTATTCATAAAATTTCTTCCTTACTTTGCAATTTCAAACTGATAATTATGGAAACTGATTATTCATAAAAATTTAGAAAAATCTATTTTTTTATATTTTAGTAAAGGTTGTCAATTATAGAAAATATGTTACAAATATAAAATTTTATGTTAATAATTATAAATAATATTTAAATTCGTAAAGTGAACCCGAAGTTATATAATTAATATGTACAGTTTCCGTTTTTACAATTTTGAATTTATGTTAATTCGTTTTATCTAATTATAAATTATATCGTTTCCTTATTTATTGAATTTTAAAAAGAAGGTCTATTTTGATTAGAAATATTGATAATATATTACTAAAAATATTACTGATTTTTAATTTGATATAAATAGATCATTTGTTTTCTTTTTAAGTCAAACTAATTTTTTTGCAACAGTCCATTCATTTATTTGATTTCTTCTTAGCTACAATGGAAAACGAAGGTCAGATCACCTTGCTGAACGATATCGATGCTCTTAGCACAAACTACACTATCAAGGTTAAAATTATTAGTTTGTGGAGGAAGAAGATGAGAGATAATGAAAGAGAGACGTATCGTATAGATATGATACTGATGGATGAAATGGTAAATTAATGATTTAATCTTTTTTGTTTTAATTATACTGATTTTGATTCAATTTTAATATACCCTTTGCATGTTATTCTGTATTTACACACAGGGTACCAAGATTCAAGCTTCTTGCTTGCATAAGCTATTTTCAACGTTTGAGAGGCATCTTAATGTTGATGAATGCTTTATCATAAAACGGCCATCTCTTGCTGCGAACACTGCATCTTTCAAGATTGTTCCTAACAATCAGAAGCTATCTTTTTACTATCATACGTTTGTGGAAAAGTGTAATAAATGGGAAGGTCCGCAGTACGTTTTCAATATTGTTGATTTTAATGATGTTCTTTCCCAGAAAATAAAAGAGGGTACGACAGTAGGTATGTTAAGTTTTTATTTACAATCTTTATATACCATAATATTTGTTTGCGTATTTTATAGATTTTTTTATGTTCTTATATATGATGACATCTATTTTATATTTTTGTTAGATTTCATTGGTTATGTTGGTGTTTGTTATAACATCGAGGAGACTAACAAAAAGGATGGTAGTAAAGGGAAACGCCTTAATCTTAAGCTTCAAGATCTTGAGTAATACATTTTATAAATTGTGTTTAATTTTTTTTCCATTTTATGCTTTCAAATTTACAAAATGTTGTTAAACTTATATTTTTTTCTTATATTCTATTGTAGAGATGTTCAGATCGATTTAACTCTTTGGGATGATTACGCTAAGGACATGTATTCTTACGTGGTTAGTGAAAAGCGTGAAGCACATGTTGTCGTTGTTGTCTATTTTGGTGCTGTTAAGACATACAAAGGTATTTAACTCATAGTGCATTTTATACCAAACAATGTATCTAGATGTTGTTACTTTGTATCTATTTTTTTTATTGTTTAAATTATTTTTACCTAACAATAGGTAAATGGGGATTTTCTAATAACTTTGATGGTTCACGACTTTTCATTAACGACAATTTTGATGACATGCTATCGTTCAAGCAAAAGTAAGTGTTATTATTTAAACATATTTTATAAATTTTATCAACTTTACGTATTGTTTGTATTTTTTATTAATTAAACATTTTTGTTTATTCAAACTGTTTTGTAGGTTTCTTGCAAAACTTGCTGCTTCAACTGAGTCAAGTAGCCATGCTGGGTCATATATGATGTGTTCTGTCGAAGATGAATTTTTAAAGAATGATGTTTTTTCACCAATTGCTTATCTTGCATCAATCTTAGAGGTTTTCCTTAACATTTCATGTTTTATATTTTTTATTTTATCAAAATTTTAATGAATTATTTTTCTTTTATTATATTAAACAGCCAAAGAAAGTGGTTGTTGTTGAAACTATTGTAGCAATCGTTTCAGATAAGATGTGGTATTATGATGGGTGTAACTATTGCAAGTCCAAAGTTGAGCAAAAGTTTGAAACCTATGATAAGGATGATGGAACAAGTGATGTTAGAAATGAGAAGTTATATCAATGTTCTAACAAGGATAGTAATGGAAAAGAAGTTTTCCCGTTGTCCAGGTAAAATGTTTGTTAGTCATACTTCTAATTATTGTTCATACAACAACAACAACGTAGGTCGTCTATATTATCTTTTCATATATGTTTGTTAATTATTTAAAAACCATTGTTAAGGTTTAAAATACCGGTTCGCGTTCAAGATTCAACCGGTACTGTGACACTTACATTATTTGACCATGAGGCGTTGAAGTTTGTTGGGAAAACTGCAAAGGAACTTATACAAATTCAGGACGAGGTTATATTTAGTTATACTTTATATTTATTTAAATTAAATTTTTATACATTTATTCTAATGACACATTATATTTTTTTAATATAGTTACTGAAGACAAATGAGATTCCAAGAGAATATCCAGTTGAATTTGAATCGTTGGTTAACCTAAAGTGTGCTTTCGTGATTAAAGTAACTGGCTTTAATATTGTCAATGTTGTTGAGAATTATGGAATATCAGTTGTTACGACTGATGATGACATCTTGGATAAGCTCAACAAAAAAATTTAAAATTGACCAAGTAAGCGATTGTTTTATTAATATATATTTGCACTTTCAAAACCGTTTAAAATATGTTGAACTATTTGTCGTTTGCTTTTCATGTTTTCACAGCTTGATGTTTCTGATTCTTTTGGTATAAGTCAGTCTGAGTTCTAAACTTCTGGTGGTGAATGTTTGAAGGTATAACTTAAAAAATAAACTTATATATAAGTTTAATAGTTGTGTTATTATAATTTGTTTATTTCTTTAAGGATGCTGATTCTTACACTGGGGATAACACCACACCTGTTTCAAAGGATTATGTGGGTGACTTGAAACAATCATCTTCTGATATGAAGCGTAACCTTGATGATGTTTATTTGAATGAAGAGGGATTGGCGTCGTCAGCAAGTAAGCCTCGCATGTGTGTTGAGAAGAATTGATAAAGGAGATATGGCAAATGGTGGTTTTAATAAAAAAAACAATTTATTTGGTATTTGAATATTGGAATTTTGTTTTGTTCGTATGACTTTTTGATGTTTCAAGACATTTTTATGGTTTGCCTATATATTGTGACTTTTTGAGTTATCGTATAATATTTTTGGTTGAGAATTATGTTTGGTTATATTCTTTATTTTATGAGACTACGTTGATTACTTTTTTATTTTTGTAATGTAATAATGCGATAATATAAATACTGAAAAAATAAAAAAAATTGGTGTATTAGTTTTCACCTTACTTAATTACTTTTCATGAACTGAACATTAATCATTTGTGGGTATATATTATTTACTATTCAGTTACAATTCTAAAGTTATTTTAAGAAATATGCTAATCATGTCAATTTTTACTATTCAGTTACATTTCTAAACTTATTTTTAGAAGTTTCGTAATTTTAGAAATTCTATTTTACGAAATGACACACTATCTTCTAATTTCGAAACTAATAAATATAGAATTGTTTTCATATTTATGATCATTAATTTGGTTACAATTTATTTTTGTAATGTATATTATTAATTCCATAAATAACTTATACCTTAGGTCTATAAATTCAGATACTTCACAGACTTTTGAAACATCTTCATGGTTATCTGAATTTTCCTTCTTAGCTTCCTTCTACGGTGGAATAAATTTTTTTCATCATTCTTTACATTTCCAGTAAGTTTTTATGTAGTTCGTTATAATTTTATTTATTCATGCATTTTTTTTCATTGTAAAGCAATTAGTTTTTTTGTTGTAGTTCTTTGTGTTGGTTAAAAAATGCATAATAGGTTTGAACAACTTACGTCGTATTCTTTTGAACGTCCACATATTGTCTTTGATAATAACTGTAAGTGTTTTTTTTTTCTTTTATCTCAAACATTTTAAATAGTATTCAATTTCTTTTTTCGAAAACGTTTTATGTTCTAAATTCTATATTTCTTTCTTCTTATTTAGTTTTTTTTTCATTTTAGCTTACGAAGTTAAATATAGACGTTGTTTAAGAAAACTATATCTTGATAATAAGAAATCAAAATCAACAGCACTTCCGGATTATTTTGTTAGAGGTAAATTTTCTATCATTTTTCTATGCATATATGTTTTGAATATATTTAATCATATTTAAGTTGTATATATCACATTTTTGTCATTAAAGAAAGTAATTTTTTTACTATTGTATGATTTTTAATGTTTACTGTTACATATGTCAAATTTTATTCATTATTATATTTTTATATTATAGCTGTTCAGGCTAAACATAGGCGCAAGTTAAGAAAACTATACCTTGATAGTAAGAGATCAAAGATTACTAAAAAATTCATTTCTAGAGGTGGTGCTTCAACGTCGTCATCATCAACACGAATCCTTTTAAATAACAAAGAGAATTTAACTGTCAATTTTTCAATCACAACCTTTCCTACCGAATCTTCAACTGTTATAGGGACGAGTAAGTTTACTTTTTTGTTAGATAATGTTACAAATTTCACATTACTAATTTAGTTCGTCAACTCCAGTTCGGTTATATTACATATTATATAATGATTGTTTATACCTTATTAGGTAATCATTTAAATTCGTCCGTTAATGTGAGATCTTCCATTATTACACATTCTACTTTGAAGAAGAAAGGAAATGTACTACAAGATCAGTTTACAACACCCAACCGTACACCGTTTGCAAACATAGAAAACATAATCCCAGGTTTGTAAATCAAAAACAAACAATTACTACTTGGTGATGTTTCACATTTTGTTTGTTTTTACAACATATAATATTTGAACAAATTATTTTTTAAATACTTATTTGTATAATCTTATTTCAATTTTTTTTTGTTTAGGAAATAATTATAATTCTTCGAGAAATGTAGCTTATTCATCTGGAGCATTTTCAAATCAGAATAGAAAGACAAATGTTTTGCAAGATTCTTCTACCTCAACACGACGAATGACGAGGTCAAACAAAGAAAACATAACCACCAGCTTCGTGTATTACAAACATACGTTCTCAAGTTCCAAGTGTATCGCATTTTTCTAATGCTATGTCTTCTTTGAATCGTATATAACCTGGTAAATTTTATAATTATATTATTACATACATTTTTAATTGTATAACTCATATAGTTAACGAAAAATTATTTTTTCTTTTTTATTCAGATAATATTGCAAGCTCATCAACTTTACCATTGAATGACTGCTATTCTCTTAATCCCAGAATAACGAATAAACGTAACACATCATCTTTGACCTCGGAATTTAGCTCGCTTAAAAAGATGTCTTCTGGAAAGCGTAGACTTATTCATAAACCAATAGAAATAGAACCCATACCAATGGCTGCTCTTGATTCTGATGATGAAAATCATGTTCACGAGGTTGTGTTAGACGCCACCAAAGGCGTATCTAAAGGTAACTGATTAATGTTATTCATTGTTGTTTCTAGGGATGAGATTTTTTACCGAAATACCGGTACCGTACCGATCATAAACGGTACCGGTACCGGTAATAGAATTTTCAAAATTCGGTATCGGTAAAAAAACGGTATATATACCGAATTTAATAATGACTTTATGTATTTTGCTATTATCCTAGATCCCACTATGACGTTATATTTTCTTGAACATTGTTTTACAAAAACCAATATCAAATTTCTTTTGTTTGGTTATTTTTAATCAATTATGATGATTTTTTAGACATGTTGGAATTTGGATGTTAAAAGTTGAACCTATGGATGTTTACCTTTTGATTTCTTTTACTAATTAATATGTTTACCCTTTGTTTACATTCCTCTAGTTCAATTAATAATGGATGGATGGGTTGCACATGAAAATTTTTTAGGTAAAACAATGGATGACACCAAAGCGGTACCAATATGGTAAAGTACTGAAATACCGGTACCGATACCGGTACAGTACCGATACCGAATCTATAAATACGGTACGGTAATCGGTATCCACATTTCCTCAATTTCGGTAACGGTATTTAAGGTATCGGTACCGGTACGGTACCGGTATCGTACCGATCTCATCCCTAGTTGTTTCATATTTTATTTTACCTACTTAATTTTTCAATTTATGTTAAATGTTCAGATTATGTTGACCATGGTGACCAATCTCTTACGTGTGGTTTATGCTTTGTAAAGTTATGGCCAACCGAAGGTGGAAATGGTCGCATTACACTTCAAAAGCAAACATATAGCTTATGTTGTGGATATGGTAAAGTTGACTTGCCTGAATATAAAGATGCTGATCCATCTTATCAGATGCTTTTTCGCTGTTTAGATCAGGAAATCAAGTTTTTCTTAAAAAACATAAGACGTTACAATTCTATGTTTCCTTTACTTCAATGGGAGGAAAAGTAGATACTAAAATAAACAAAGGTAATGCTCCATTTGTTTATAGAATCAGCGGTTAGAGTGCACATAGTATGGGTAGTCTTCTTCCTAAGCACGGAGACCAGCCAAAATTTTCACAGCTTTATATCTATGATACTGAGAATGAGCTTGCTAATAGAGAGTTTTTATTCGGGTATGTATTTTTTTTACTTACCAGTATCTTAATATTTCGTTACAACGTAGAATACTATTTTTTTCATTTCAACGTTTGAAACTGTAATTTAAAACGTATCATTTTCTTACGGTGATTCTTCAAGCAAAGCATCTTTAAGGGCAAAGGAACTTGATGTTAAATTTATAAAGTTTCTTACCAACATGTTAGATTCTAAAAATATGTTGGTAAAAACTTACAGGATGGTACGAGACCATCTCCATGAGAATCCTAATGTTTCCCTTAAGCTTCGTATAATCTCACAGAGAGATCGGGACGGTAGGACTTACAATTTACCTACTTGTTCTGAAGTTGCTGCTTTAATAGTTGATGAACCTGATCTCAAGATAGAAAGTCATGATATTATTGTCGAAAAGCGTTCAGGAGTTCTTAAGCATATCAGCGAGTTACATCCTTCTTATCTTGCTCTACAGTATCCAATTCTTTTTCCGTACGGAGACGATGGCTATAGGATTAACATTCCTCATAGGGATTTTGGTCCTAACACAAAGAAGACAAGACCAACTTGTACAATGAGGGAGTTTTTTTCTTATAGAATTCAGGATAGGCATAACAAGTTTTCTCTAATTCTTAATGCAAGAAGGTTGTTTCAGCAGTTTTTAGTCGAGGCCTACACAATGATTGAAAGTGAGAGGCTAAACTACATACGTTTTCAGCAAATCAAACTGAGATCTGATTCGCTTAACAGTCTTAAAAATGTTCAAGAGGTTGGTCAGAGTGATTTGAGTCATACAGGACAACCTGTTATATTACCGTCATCGTTTACTGGTGGTTCTCGCTACATGATGCAAAATTACTTGGATGCTATGGCGTTATGTAGGACGTATGGGTATCCTGATTTCTTTATCACAATCACATGTAATCCGAAATGGCCTGAGATTGTAAGATTTATTGGTGACTCTTCAATTAAGCCAGAAGACAGACCTGACATACTTTGTCGATTGTTTAAGATGAAACTTGATGAATTGATAAAAGATATGAAGCAAATTTTTTTTTTGCGATATTAATGCAGGTATGTCAATGCTACACCGACTTTCAATTTATAGAATTTTTTGGTGTTCCCATACATTTTATTTACTATCTTTTACTCATCGTTAGTATTCTTTTTTTTTTGCTGTAGTTGTTTACACTGTTGAGTTTCAAAAGCGTGGTTTGCCACATGCGCATATTTGCTTATTTATGAAAGCTGATCATAAGCTTCCTACAGTTGAACACATCGATCCCTTTATCTCAGCTGAAATTCCTGATAAAAATGAGGATCCTGAATTGTATTCTCTTGTGAGTGAATTTATGATTCATGGTCCTTGCGGACATGCCAACATGAAATGTCCATGCATGGTTGGGAACCGTTGTTCTAAGAATTTTCCAAAGAGGTTTTTGGAATCCACTTCCATTGACTCTGATGGATTTCCCGTTTATAGGAGAAGAGATTCTGGTCACACGGTTGTGAAGAAGGGTGTTACTTTGGACAATAGGAGTGTAGTTCCATACAATAAAAAGCTTCTTAAAAGATATCAGGCGCACATCAATGTGGAGTGGTGCAATCAGGCTGGCTCAATCAAGTATTTGTTTAAATACATTAATAAAGGACCTGATAGAGCCACTGTTGCTGTTTTTGATTTAGACAGAGGCCCCGATGAGGAGATCCCAAAAGATGAAATTAAAGAATATTACGAAGCTAGATATGTTTCCACATGTGAAGCCAGCTGGAGAATATTTGCCAATGATGTTCATTATAGGTATCCTTCTGTTATGAGATTACCCTTTCATCTTCCAGGACAACAAAATGTTGTATTTAGTTGTGACGACGATATTGAGGATGTCCTAAACAAACCTCAAGTAAATTCCTCAATTTTCTTAGAATGGATGAAGATGAACAATTCTAAGCCTGAAGCAAGAGAACTTACTTATGTTGAGTTTCCTTCAAAATATGTGTGGAAGTTAAAAGATCGTTGCTGGCAGCAACACCAAAATTATGTTGTTATTGGGATAATTTATCCTGCGTCTCCTTCTCTTGGTGAGGCTTATTACCTAAGAATTCTTCTTACTAAGGTTAAAGGACCACGATCATTTGAAGAAATCAGAACATATGATGGTGTTGTTTATCCTACTTTTAGGGATGCGTGTTATGCACGTGGCCTGTTAGATGATGACAATGAATATATTGAGTGTATTAAAGAATCCAGTTTCACTGGAAACGGTCATTATTTTCGTTCTTTGTTTGGAACACTACTTTTGTCTAATACGCTTTCAAGACCTGAAGTTGTTTGGGAGAAAACGTGGGAGCTATTGTCCGAGGACATTTTATACAATATGCGGAAAGATACTGACATGAGCGGTATGTTTTTCAGCCGTTTGTTTTATTTTGTGATGTTATATTAACAAATTGTTTCGGTATATTAAATAATTTTCGTTTTCATTGTAGGATTCGTTGTTTCTGAGGAACGTTTAAAGAATATAACGTTGTCCAAAATCGAAAAATTTCTTCTTCGTAATGGATCCAGCTTGCACAGGTTCCCGCCAATGCCTTATCCTGATGATGACTATCTAATGTCCAAGAGCAACCGTCTGATAAATGAGGAACTTTCTTTTGACACAGATGAACTTAGGGCTGAGTTCAATAATCTTCACAGGTCTCTAAACGACGATCAAAGAGCAGTGTATAATGAAATTATGGATGCTGTTCGAAGTGGAAAGGGTGGTGTGTTTTTTGTGTACGGTTATGGTGGTACGGGCAAGACCTTTCTGTTGAAAACTTTAGGTGCTTCCATTAGATGCAATGGACATATTGTTATTAATGTTGCTTCAAGTGGTATTGCATCTTTGTTGTTATCACGAGGTCGTACTGCTCACTCACGATTTCATATTCCAATTAATCTCAATGAAGATTCGGTATGCCATATCAAGCCTAATATTGAAGTCGCGAATCTTCTATACGAAGCCAAGTTGATTATTTGGGATGAGGCAATGATGGTACACAAACATGCTTTTGAGGCTCTTGATCGTACAATGAAGGATGTTTTGAGTGTGTTTGATTCACGAAATTCAGAACTTCCATTTGGTGGAAAAGCTATTGTCTTTGGTGGTGACTTTAGACAAATCCTACCTGTTGTACAAAATGGAAGCAGGTAAGAAATCGTAAACGCCTCTTTATGTTCATCCCACATCTGGTCCAGTTGCAAGGTGTTAAAATTGACAACCAACATGCGTTTGTCGGTTGGATCCAGTAGCTCAAACATCGAGGAGATAAACGGATTTGGTAAATGGCTTCTTGAGATCGGCGAAGGCAATGTTGGTGATTCTAACGATGGTGATGCAAATATTGAAATACCTGATCATCTTTTAATAACTGATGAAAATGATCTAATTCTAGGTTTGATTGACTTTGTATATCCTTCAGTGCTTCATCGTTTTAAAGACCGTGACTACTTTTCTGAAAGAGCTATACTCGCTCCTAAGAATGAAGTTGTTCATGAGATAAATGATCGTTTGCTTGCGTTGTTTCCCGGTGAAGAAGTAGAGTATCTTAGCTCTGATAGTTTATGTCCGACTGAGGAAATTAATGATCCGTTACATCAAGATTTATATAATCCAGATGTGTTAAACAGTGTGAAAGTATCAGGATTACCAAATCATAGATTGGTATTAAAATTGGGCGTTCCGGTTATGCTTTTGAGGAATATTGATCAGCAAAACGGTCTGTGTAATGGTACGCGTCTTCAAATCACACGTCTTGGTAAACGTGTTATCGAGGCTGAGATATTATCGGGAAGTAATGTTGGTTCAAGAACTTAAATCCCAAGAATTAGCATGATACCATCTGACAAGAAAATACCCTTCAAGTTTCAACGAAGACAGTTTCCAATAACCGTATGTTTTGCGATGACTATTAACAAAAGTCAAGGACAATCTCTATCAAGAGTTGGTCTATACCTGAGAGACCCCGTGTTCTCACATGGTCAGCTTTATGTTGCTTTGTCGAGAGTAAAGACTAAAGATGGCGTTAAGGTTTTAATATTCGACAAAGATGGGAGGCCAACAAATAAAACTGCAAACGTTGTATACAAAGAAATATTCGGGAAATTGTAGTTTAAACTTTTGTTATGAGGTTGATTTATCCTAACATCAATGTTTTACTAATTATTTTTTATAATTTTTTTTCATATATATATGTTATCATTGTTCTTTTTCCTAATTTTCATGTTGTTAATATATAATTTTATTATTTAAATATACTTAACCTCATTGTTATATCAATATAAGACGATATTTCTATGTATTAAATATAACATATAAACAAAAAACTAGAACAAGTAGATATTTATAAACACGATTACATAATAGAAGTCGAAACTACATAAAGATCGTAACTATCAAATATGTTAACCTACTAGAAAACAAAGAGGTAGTTTGAGTATTTTAAAATGTAATGCATAACTGTATTTGTTTTCGTTGAATTTTTTTTCGATAGTCATCTTTAATTTTTTACTTCATTTTGTTTTGTTACATTACATCTTTAGTACATCTTACTTTTAAATTATATAAACAATCCGAATCACATATAAACATCAACAACTTATTATGTAAATATATCTACTTAAACATTGATAATCAACAACCGTTTATAGACGATACCAATGTTACTTACATACAAAAATATGGTTTCTGGGTTGATGATATAACACTAATTGTCTTTAAACTTAAACTACCAAGTAACAAAATAAAACATCATAACCACTGCTTACGTGTCCAAAACAAAATTAACATAAAATAAGTAGCATAAAAGAGTCATGATTTGTTCTACACTAACACCTTCATCAGTAGAGTAGTTGTTAACCTGCATTAACCCCATCCACGTGTGATAAGATCAGGAGATTACCTGTACTTACAAATGTGAAATGCATTGTGTCACCCAAACGAAGGCCATTCTCCTTCATGAACATCGACCAACCTTCAATTGCATACCTTACACCATCTCCATTCTTCTGTCGCCTAAGATTCATATCGATGGTTTTTCCATTCATGTTTATCACTTTTAACTCATGCACTTTATTTCTGAATCCGGAAAATCTTACAACATTAGCAGGCATTCTCTGCATGAATGCCATAATTAACAAGTAAATTAGGCTTATGCATGTTATATTATTTCTGTTTATTACTGACTATGTTAAAAAAGACATACCATGCGGTTTTCTCCTTTTGTTGTGAATTCATATTTACCACTTCCCTCAACAGTATTTTTCCTTGCAACAACTTTTCGTTCAACATCCAGTTTCTTCAAAGCATTATCATTTCTCTTTCTTTTTTCGTTTACCTTATTTTTTAAGACATACATTATATTTAGACTAATATCTTAATTTATAATAAATATTGATAAATCAATGTTGTTATCTTATCATATACTTACCAACCGGTTCCGAGTTCTCTGTCCAACTGTTGAGACGTTTGGCATTTCAACTTCTGTCCCGCATATCAGCTCCTTACTGTCCTCCGCATGACAATATTCCTCAACCTGTTTTCCTTTCTTCTTAAGCTGTTAAGAGAAACACTAACTTTAGATAACAATAAGCAATGATTATTAACTAAATATGTTTACATATATTAATGAAACAAATCATCTATTATTATGTTTGAAATAATTACATCATCTTTTGTTGGTTGGTTTGTCTCTTTTCTCATCGAAATCTTTGTTTCTTCCTTCCACTTTTCTTTTCCAGCAATGTTTTTATTCACCTCCTCTTTGTTACTACCTTCATGAATCTGTGTATAATAGTTAATAATATTACAAAATCTGATTGTAATGTATTTTATTCTACATAAATGTAAACTTAGTACCTCAGAAATCAACTGATCTATCGAGTCATCATCATCACAGAATGTCTGTTATATAATAACATACGTAAATAAGTCGTATTTATTAGTAAACCGTTATAGTTTAGTTGAAAATACTTACAAACTGAACGTTTTTGTAGTATGTGTCTTTAGGTATTTCCAGCACAGAATCATCTTCACTTTCTTCTTTGTTGGTCAAAACAACCTCAACTCCTCGACGATAAATTTTTAACTCAAATGTGTTGCTGTCCGTCTTCATCAACAACAGTATATCATCATCTTCTATCCCAAGATCATGAAATAACTTCGGACAACCTTTTGTAAAAACATAAATATCATTTATTTTGTCCGTCTCAACTTTCCAAATCTGACCTGCTGCATATATGTTATAAGAATCCTTGACTGGCGTGTAAGAATAATATTTTGTGACACACGCTTCTGGAATCACCTGAAAAGTTATGTAGCATTTTATTGTTAAATATATATGTATACCATTCATTTTACAACTATAAAAAAGTGATTCATACATATTAGTATACTTACTATTATCTTTAAAATGCCGTAACGGTTTACTGTTAAAAAAGATTCACCACACATGTTATCGACGAAACAATCCATTTGCATATTTTTATCTTCGATTATCCTTAAGCGCAATAACGTCTGCTTTGTCAACTGAAGATCCCTTACCACGTCACGCCATCCGTCAGTGATAACAGATTCCCCGCTTACACTTCTCAAAGAAACTGGCCAACTTCTTTGACTTTCATGATGTATCATTAATTTTCTTCTTTGCCAATAATCACCATATACAGTCTTAACAAAGTCAGTTGCCAGCACCTGTGTTTAAATTTATGTCTTAGATCGTATGTAACACAATTTATATATACTTTTTTCTAACATTTGTAGCATACCACTTTTAACGAGGAATCCTCATCTAACACAGCTACGCATGATGAACTCATTTTTATATACCTGTAACATAGCAACAACTGTTATAAACATTTAGTATTCAACTTGAATTCATACATATAAGTTTATATGAATAACAAAATTACATCTTAAGCAATACTAGATAGACACGTTTTTATAAATTTGCCTTTATTATTCTTATATTTCTAAAATGTATACTGATATAATGTAACCAATATTTTCATTATTCCTAATCCTAATTCATAATCTACATAAAATCTGTCTATGTAGATTTTCAATAATACAATATAAAATATACAATATACATATAAAAAATAACAAAGGAACTGTTATCGGATCAATGTATTTGATTACAACTAAATAAATACTCTATTTAGTCGATCAATTTATAACAAGATACCTCTTTTTTTAGTGTTGAATCTTAGTGTATACATATATTTTCATATATAATGAAAAATAAAAGTATATGTCATCAATGTAATCCTATTTCAATATAAGTCAAAAAAAAATATTCTCAATATTAAATTTTATGTGATCCTGATAAACTATTCAATCATCCAAATAACAATGTTAACCAAAATAAACATAACTTTCTTCACAAGAAGATCTACAAAATATATCAACCAAATAACTTTATTAACCTAAATTCTATACTTTGAAAGACATACAATACAATCTAATCCCTCTTAGATACACATAACATACACAACATTCAATTTTATAAAAACCTAAATCAGATTTCACGTCTAAATTTTAAATAGCCGGATACAAACACCTTTTGAGTCAAGAAAAAATATTTCAATCTTAAATTTTATGTTATAACCTATTCAATCATCCAAATAACAATGTTAATCAAGAAATTTTAAATTTCACAACAAGATCCACAAAATATATCAACCAAATCATCTAATTAACCGAAATTCTATACTTTGAAACACATGCAATAGAATCTAATCTCTTTTAGATACACATAAGATACACAACATTTAATTTCATAAAAAACTAAAACCTGATTTCACGTGTAATTTTTCAATAATCGCCGGAAACAAGTCGGTAAAGTAACTCAAAGCGAAAATTGGCGTTCAACTGATTGGATAATAAGTGTGTAAATCAAAGCGAAGATTGCCGGTAAAATGATCGGAAAATAAGTCGGTAAAGTAACTTTACCAATTTCTTCTTCAACCGCCGTTTCCAAGTTTCTTGAGCCTTGTGATTTTTGATTGAAGATGATATGCGTGTTGAAGCAGATTTCAGTTGATATGTGATGATTGTATTAGGTATTTTAATTTTAATATTTAAGTATTGATATTTTTATTTTGTATATATCCGTTTCTTTCATGATATCACATTAACGTTTTTTTTTGCCATTATTTATTTGAATATTATACATAAATAGATATTGACTTTTTACTACCAAGATTTTATAAATCGGTTAAATTTTTTATTACTAGCAACATTTTATAAATCAGTTAAATTTTTATTACACATTTACATTAATTTGTATATTTTTTCCCAATATTCAGTTGAATAATAATTTACATAAATAGTTACAACAACTTTTGATTCTATTGTATTTTTAATTATAATTTGGCAATTTTCTCTTATAAATACATACTCATAATTTTTTCTTTCATTCTATGTGTTGCAATACTATTCGATTGTTAGTCTTCTTTCTGAACTTTCGTGTTTGGGTTAACATGTATCGTCATGGTTCGTATTTTATCATAACTATACTTGATCCGCTATCCCTTCAACAGGTACATAACTTTCATTATTATTTTTTTAAACTAATGATTCGTATTGTTTTATCTTTTATTCGAAAGAAATTTTCCGTTTCTTTTTTTGGTTTTCAGGCTATACCTATATGTATGAGTAGATTTATATGGATGAATAAGTTAGAATCCTCAACTGTTAGTCTTAAATTTGATGAAACGCATTCATGGTGTGTTGTTATCAAATTAATAGAAGATGTATTCTACTTTACGGATGGATGGTCTGAGGTTTTAAACTACTTTGGCCATGGATATTTCTTCATTATTTTCAACTATATTGGTGATCGTACTTTCAAGTTCAAGCTCTTCTGTCATGATCCAAATAAAGAGTTTGGAAAACCGTTTTGTAAAATTATTCAAAATCTTTTACAAAGTCCAATGGTACGTAATTTTATTATAGATTTTAATTTTTTTATTTAGATTTATTAAAAAACATAATACGCATAAATTTGTAATAATTGATTTTTTTACAGGTTCTACCAGATACTTTTCTTGCAGAACATTATGATTATCCTTTACCGGATAACATGGTTATACTTAACGTATCCGAGAATCATAAATGGGAAGTCCGTATTAGAATGATTGGTCGAAATTATTGTTTTGCTGATGGTTGGTTTAAATTTATTGAAGATCTAAGGTTAAATCTTGGGGATATTCTGTGTTTTAAAATAAACGACGTGAAACATTTTAATATTACCATATTCAATAAACACGGTCGTCAAGTTTTGTTAAACAACACTCCTTTGATTGAGCAAGAATATGAACATATTAGCAATGTGGAAGGTTATCGACAAGTTAGTGACGATCCTAACTATCTTTTTTTCGCAATGACAGTAACTAATGAATTGGTATTATATTATGCTGTTTTATGTTTAATTTTTTTTTTATTTTTAGTGTTTTTCATTTAATAACATTTACATATTTTTAGTGTTCTTACAAAATGTAGATCATTCCCAAATTGATTACTGACTTAAGTGGTTTAAACTTTAAATGAGTTTTCTGAACTAAAGATCAAAGTTCTTAAAGGAAATACTTGGGTTAAGAATCTTCGTACACACAATATTGATGGTCAAAGAAGGTTTGTCAATCAATTTATTATCTTATTTATTATTTATCTTTTACCCTATGTGTATATGTATTACTAACATTTTTTTTCATATTTTATCTACCATAGGTACGGTGTTGTTGGATGGCATGATATACTTGAAGCTGAACATATTTCCTTAGGTGAGGATTGTTTTTTCAACTCGTCTAAAACGAATTCCAAGTTATTGGTTACGAAACTCCAGCATGCAGAAGCGCTACAGTAATACGCTTTCAGTTTTTATTTAAAATCCCAAAAAACATATATCTTACATTTACTTTTCGATCCCCCTTTATTTATGTTTGTGGTACAATGCGTTTTTTTTTATTATTTTAAATTCAGATTACCATTATAATTTTATCCGTACAGTCCGTTTATGATAACTAACATAAATCATTTATATCAGAAGTATAAACATGTCATTTATTCATACACCTTATTCATGATACAATGTTTTCGTTTATTAATATAAATGTATATATTTATTTGTTTAGAAAGATAGATTAACAACCCGTGAGTATTCACGGGTTATAACGTAGTTGAGTGTATAAATAAATGATCATACGTATGTAATGTGACAATGAATTAAAGTGAATTTAAGAATGATTTAAGGATAAGTGTAGGAAAAGAGCTTTAAGTAGTAATGATAGATTTGAAGAATTGGTAAGGAAGCATGTCTTATGAAGAAAATTCCACTTTCCGCTCACGCGTGGGAACCACTCGCCGACCTTTGCGACTCTTGTCCCTCACCCTTGTCGTCTTGTCTCTTTCTCCATCATGGTTCATTTTTTTATTAATATTTTTACTTCCAAGTTTTTAAAACGCCTAAAATCATAGTTAAAACTAATAATTTTATATATTTTTTATATATTGTTGTATGAATTTTAAAACGCCTAAAATCATAGTTAAAACTAATAATTTTATATATTTTTTATATATTGTAGGAATACAATTTGTTTTTTAAACAACTGTATCACAGTCTTTAATTCTACTACTACACGAAATTACAATCACGGAAATTGAACTCTAATTTGAAAAGACAAAATCTTATCAAACACACTTTAACACTGCTAGCCAAAATCTTTTTGATAGGAATATAATTTGTTAACTTTAGTTTTAATACGATAAAGTAACTAAATTTCTTAAAATACATTTGACTGTAAAAAAAAAGCTAAATAATAGCTTCTTGTCTTTTAAAGTGATCATATTTTGGAAGTGTCTTTTCAAGTACATCAAAATGTTGACAAGAATGTTGTTGTATCATATAGAATGATATAAGTTTATATTTAGATTGGTGAAAATTTGATTAGAGAGTATTGTATGTTAGCAAAAGAGAATACATAACCTTTACATCCATGAAAAATAGCTTGCATCACCTTTACACATGTAATATTATTTGTATTGGTATAGTGGTGGATCTATGTCAAAAATACATTGGTTTTTTTTTTTGATAAGGGGTATCTTTTTAATAAGGCAAATTTGATTTAAATAATCCCAACTCACTGTTATTGTCCAGTAATAATTCTAACTCATTTAATCACCAATAATAACCCGAACTATTCACTTTTGTTTGTAAAATACTCATAGTTAAAAAAAACACTAACTAGGTTAAAAAATTGCTGATGTGGCATCTGATGTGGCCCTTTTAGCTGATGTGTCATATGACGTGGCAGTTGATGTGGCATTTTTGATGACGTGGCAGCTGATGTGGCAGTCTACGTGGCATTTTCGATGACGTGGCAACTGATGTGGCAGTTGACGTGGCAAGCCACATCAGCAATTTTTTAACCTAGTTAGTGTTTTTTTAACTGGGAGTATTTTACAAACAAAAGTGAATAGTTCGGATTATTATTGGTGATTAAATGAGTTGGGATTATTATTGGCCAATAACAGTGAGTTGGGATTATTTAAATCCAATTTGCCTTTTAATAAAACCGAAAGAAATTAAAATTTTACACTACATAGATAAAGTTGAGAGATATTTTTACACTACAGAGATGGAGTTGAGGGGTAGGTTAGCCCTACTACTATATTACCGCACTGGTATCTAATGTTTCTTAATGATTTCGAAGATACACACGTTCTGAAACAAGGTCAGTATTTTTAATATACCAAAAATCAAATTAAGACACGAATACAATTGATGACATGATGCATTTACAACTTACACACTACGTATATGTCATTTAAGAACATAAAATATATATATATATAGAGAGAGAGAGAGATGACAACTTTAAGTAGCGTTTAGTATAATGCACTTCTAAATAGCACAAAAAGGATAATCAAAGTAGTAAGAAATGAAAAGCGTGACCTCATATACCACATAATATACCTAATACCTCTATAACATATATATACATCACATATATAATGTATATGTAGAACTGTACAAATATAATATATTGTAAGTTTAAAAATGGACAAGAAATGATTATTTGTCCCGTAAAATAAGAAAACTTTAAACTCTTTAACAGAAATTAAATACATATTTTTTTTTTAAAAGAAAGTGTAGAATTCTACCATTATTCAATATTTCAATTACACATTACAAAGTATAAACCACTTACACCTGTACATTCAGACCCCTTTCCACCATAATCACCGCCGTGCCGGAAGGACAAAAACCTGACTTTGCACCACCGTGTCCCCAATCTTAAACCCCGGAACCACCGTAAACCCGACCCGAACCTCCCCGCCACCACCCGTAACCACCGCCTCATCCGTCACGCTCTCCATAAACACCTCCGAAAACCGACACCCTTTCCGCACCATAAACACACTCACCTCCTTCTCAAACGCCGCCGCCAAACACCTCAACACCCACACGCGCCGCGCCATCTCCGTAAACGCACCGAAAAACACCGTATCCGGATACTGCCACGTGTTCAATGTTTTCCGTTGGCTTAGGTTCCCGTACAATGACGCTTCCATTTTTGGATGCACCAGTCGCATGTACTTGGCGCGTGTAAACTTTCCAAAAATAGATTTGGGATTCTCTTTCAATAATTGTTGTGTTGTAACCGATTTTATTCTTTTAAACCGGTTAAACCACCGAACTTTACTATTACTATTACTATTATTATTGCTATCTTCCCCTTCGTCGTCACCATCATTGTTAAAGCCGTCGCTAAAACCCTCGAACATTTCTCGCGCAACGTAAGACTCTATCGCGAAACACCTGTAGGCGGGTTTGGCGAAAACGATAGTCGGGTCGATCGCTTGTACCGCCGCGTCAATATCCCAATGCGCGTTGATCATATCGCGCACCAGAACCTTCACGAAACTTCGAACCGATCTGAGCGCGTAGTGCAACACGTCCACGAAATGCGTTGGGGTTAAGTTATGCAGGGTGACGTCATCCCGTAGTGGGAAACACGCGCTGGAATTCAGCTTGGTTTCGATAGATTTGTTGACGGATGTTATTTCCGACAGTTGGGTTTTTAGCGACGAGATTTCAAAATCTTTTGATTTGATTTCTCTTTCCATTTTGTTCATTGTAATCTCGTACATTTTCATTAGAGATTGTTGTTCCTCTATTTCGGCTAACAATAGAGTGACATGAGCTTGTGAAACATCAACTTGTTTCTTCAAAAACATTCGCTTCATTTCGGATATTCGCTTAAGCTCGTCCACAACGCCTTGATCGGCGCATTGGACCGCTTGCCCGTTATACGGGAACTGGGCGGCCTGCAGCTCAGCGTAGGCCGCCTTAAGGGAGGATATTGTTGCGAAAAGTTTCGCAACAAAGGCCTCCATGGCGGCCCGGTTGCGGTGAACCGGGTCGTCAGCCAGGTGTTTGTTGAAATGCCTGAGAGAGTCGGTTTCAGTGTTTTTGAACTTGTTATCATGTGGGAGTAAGAGGCAGAAGCCATTGTTAGAAAGGGATTTGGTAGATTTTTTGAAAGGGAGGACTTTGTGGAAGGTTTTGGAGAGTTTGCTTCTAGATGTAGAAGTTGGTTTAGTGGTGTCCATTGAAGAAAATATGAAGGAGTGTTTGTTGTGTGGGGAAGAACATATGGAAATGAAAATGAAGAAAAGAGAAAATGAGAAAAAAGAAAAGGGGTAGTTTAAAGCGCGTGAAGAGCGGGGGAGAATTTTTTAAATTAAATTGAATGGAAGAGAGTGATTACTTTTTGTTTTTTGCTTTTGTTATAAACAACAAATGTACATTATATGATTTTGTTTACGTTGTGTAGATATCAAGTATGTCTCTATGGTCATAATTGACAAAATTATACGACTAATTAAAAAATTAGAAAAAAATGTATAGTACGAAATGGTTTAACGTACGAAGTGTATGCGATGACAAGTTCGTATGTTATAACCCAATAAAGAAAATCTCGCATGTTAAAAAAACCAAAGATCGCATGTTGAATTTTTTTTCGCATTTAAAAAAAATCGCATGTTGATGAAAAAACCAAAATCGCATGTTCAAATAAAAATCGCATGTTGATAATGCATCTCGTACGCAGCGTACGTTAAGACAATTTGTACAATAACCGACCTCCAGTGGCGGATCTAGGATTCACGCCAAGCCGTAACGTTTTATAAATAAGCCGTAACGAAATCGAAAAAACATCAATTTTTCCAAAATTTATACTAAAAATGTCAAATTTTTCCGAGCCAAGCCGTAGCGGAGGCTACCCCCCGGTATACACTAGGTCCGCCCCTGCCGACCTCTAAAAAATTAAATAAAAATACAACCCTTTTTAGCAAGGTTTTATATTTTAAGTTATGAGAGTAATTAAAAAATCAAATACAAATACAACCCTTTTTAGTAAGGTTTTATATTTAAAGTATGAAGTTTAGACAACCACTTTCAAAATATATTAAAAAATTATAAATAGTAAACAAAGTTCTATCAAATTTACAATTCACAATAATATTTTTCTCTCCTCCACTCACATAAAATAAAAACCTCACTCACATAATTTTGTGGAAGAGATGTGAATGCTCTAACTCTTTTTAAGTATAAGCACCGAGATCGTTTTGTATATTTAGCAGTTGTCAATGGCTATAAGCCAAACATATCGGATGTGAGGAGTTTGTCTTAATGTCTTCGATCTTCACAACTATACATCATACAACATATCAACTATAGTCTCAACCTCTTATCGAAAATGAATTTCCAATAGTTTACAACTTCTCAACCTTCAATTACATCGAACATGGTTTTAACGTTCATACATTCTTGCCTTTTGCTAGGTTAATAGTGTGTAGAACTTGTTTCCACCTTATTAGTTTAGTGGTTGATATTAACAATATAATGTAACACTAATAACTTACGATGCTTGTTTGTGTTACACATTTTTCCCGATAGAAAGATAAGTTAGAGGAAACCACAAATAATCACTTTAGTAGAATTTATATTTTTTTCATAGTAGACCAGTAAAAACACCTAGTACAATGCTTACTTCAGGTCTTCATCCATCAGGCCATGTGTAGTCGTTTAGTGAATAATGTCCTCACCTCTGGGCAATTTTCATCATGTGCCAGTCTAGTCAGCAAGGGGGCATTATTAGGCGTTGGCGTAGTGGAATAATGCCCAAAACAATTATTACACAATTATTAATTTTTTTAAATTAAAAACTAATAATATTTCATTAAATAAAAAAATTACAATACTAGCATTAAAAAATAAAAGCGATCATACTTAAAAAAACACATTAATTTTCAAGTTGTTAGTTTTGTAACTATTGAAATTCAAGTTTTTAGTATTAAACTTATTTTAGGAATAACTAAAACCACAGAGGCCTAATGTAACAACTGACCAAACTTTCAAATCAAACCAACCCGCCTCCCAACCCCTTCTTCTTCGTTTGACCAGCGCCAATTCCGGCAAAAATTCCGGCTAACCACAAAACCCAAACCCACTCCAATTATTATTTTCTTGTTTTTTCTAAATTAAATTAATTGTATTTGACATGGAATAACCTCATTGGCCAAACAAATTGAAGATCTGCGTGTTTCAAATCACGCTGGAGGGGGGTTTATTGCGAAATAACGCCGGAAAACGCCGGCGAGGGTGGTGATCGGGCGTTTTCGGGCATGACTGGGGGGAAAAACGCCGGAATCATGCCCACTACGCATGGCCTCAATACCTCTTTCTGTTGATATATATGCCATACATTCAAGTCATTTTGTGTTAACAAAGCCGTACTATTTGGGTAAAACTAATTGGTACAATAGTATGGTTAAAACAGCTTCTAGATCTTAACATGTTATTTGAAAACTTTTGTAGTTGATTGCTAATCCCAAAAATTTACGTCCACTGTGTTATTGAGGCTGTCAAACGTGTCATCACTTTTTCACGTGTGAAAAATTACAATCTCAATGCCATGTCAGTTTTTACACCTCGTCAAAGGGTGGAGAAAATTGGTTTCACAATCCATTTTTGTTCTAATCCACCTCTTCTATTGTTTCATTCACTTTTAACGTTCATAGAAGATGGAAAACTTTACGCAACATCACGTTGTGCACATGCGTAACTGGCGTGGTGTTCCACGCGTAAGAAATCTTTGTTGGGGGGTTGTTTGGATGGTCTGATAAATGCATTCAGTGCTAGTGGAGTACCGACTAGCGATTAATCAGGATTAATAAGGATTGAACAGATTAAGATTTTATATGTAACTTTCAATTTCATATGTATACACACACATTTTTATATGATTTTTTAAAAGTAGAAATGTTTTAGCACTTTCTTTACCCCAAATTTGCATGTAGATGAGACTAATTGCTGGAATTTACAGGTTTTAATCAAGAATTTGGTCGGAATAGCTAGAGTGCCACCAATTTTTGGCCAAGTAGGATTGAATCTGACCATTGTTGACCGCCTATTTATTAATGAGGCCGATTAGATAAGAATTACTCGGTGAACCTCCGACTAGCAATTAATCTACGACTAATCGGAGGCTAGTTGAAATTTTTACAACCACACATGTGTTTAACCCTTACACAATTTTCTCTGAAGGGGTAAGGTCCCAAAAATCTCATAAAAAGGATTTGAGACCATACCACAAACCAACCTTTTAACCTTTTGACCTTGCGCGGCCGCGCATTGGTCTTACAAGAAGAAGTAATCAGCAATCTATAATCGCGCGCCCAAAGGAAAACATAAATCCTTGCGCCTTCCCCCATTAGCAAAGGATAAAAATCCTGAGAGCAATACTTCCGCCCAAATATCCAGACTTGGATATCATTTTACCCAGACTTGGGATTTATTCGTCTGTGTCCACACAGCAAGGTGTCACACCAGAATACAGCAGTAATCTTCTAGAAAGAAATACAATCGTACACCACCCAGACGGTTATAACCGTCTGGACACGTGTCATCACCACGGGCACCCCTGGAATCACAACGAAGGCATGCAATTGGAGAATAAATCTCCACTTAATCACTTTCCACGTGGCAATTCCCCAGCCATAGATCAAACCACAATCCGTGTGCGTTCACATCGGATCGAGGTAACTCAACGTCTGATCAAAGGACTTAACGGAAGGAAATATAACCATCACGGCGTTAGCATCTTCCGTCATCTTTTCAATAACAGGTTTTCCCTCCCAAACTCCCGGTTATAAATACAAGAACTGTTCAGGTATAAAGGCAAGTGACTCACACTTCATCAATACTTCTTCTTCTCCATAAACACATATTTATTCTCACGCCGGAGTCGGGTCAAGGGGAGACCTCCCCTCTTCCCCTTGACGAGGCTAACGGTGCTTCTTTTTTGCAGAATCACCGGAGAAGAAGTTCAGCTGCAACTGAACCAACCGAGAGAGAACTAACTCTTTTATGCGGATTCAAACCCCCTAACTATCTCGGTTCCGACCATTTAGTTAGTGTTTCTTCATTGGCGCCCACCGTGGGTAAGTCGCCATCCGCGCTTGCTCCCTTACATACAAGCACGTAAGTCGCCATACGCGCATGCTTCCTTACATACAAGCACGTAAGTCGCCATACGCGCATGCTTCTTTACATTTAAGCACGTAAGTCGCCATCCGCGCTTGCTCCCTTACATACAAGCACGTAAGTCGCCATACGCGCATGCTTCTTTACATTTAAGCACGTAAGTCGCCATCCGCGCTTGCTCCCTTACATACAAGCACGTAAGTCACCATACGCGCATGCTTCTTTACATTTGAGCACGTAAGTCGCCATCCGCGCTTGCTCCCTTACATACAAGCACGTTGTCGCCATACACGCATGCTTCTTTACATTTAAGCACGTAAGTCGCCATCCGCGCTTGCTCCCTTACATACAAGCACGTAAGTCGCCATACGCGCATGCTTCTTTACATTTAAGCACGTAAGTCGCCATCCGCGCTTGCTCCCTTATATACAAGCACGTAAGTCGCCATACGCGCGCGCTTCTTTACACACAAGCACATAAGTCGCCATCCGCGCATGCTTCTTTACATTTGAGCACATAATTCGCCATCCGCGCTTGCTCCTTTACATACAAGCACGTAAGTCGATATCCGCGCTTGATCCTTGACACACGAGCATTTGAGTCGCCATACGCGCATACTCCTTTGCTTACGAGCGAACACACATACACTCGCTCCTTTACATACGCGCAACCCTGACAAACACGCTAGTACAATCAACGAGCACCAAGGTTTGCACAACCAGTTCCCACGATGAGCAATCACGTACTATTCACTATCTCCACATCCCTACTCACAGTTAAGGACAGACTCAACTAGCATGATCAACAACTATTCCTCACAACGCGCAGCAACCAGCCAAGCTGTTCAGCAAATCAGACTTATACAGGCAAGGTATTTTTTAACCCCGCGCCCTGTTAATACAAAGAATATCTTTACATGATTTTGTTTGTTACAAATTGCATGTAATTCCTTTGGTATACGCGAAAACAGTATGGTGAGCATTGTAAGCCTCATGAACGGTCTAAAAAAGAGCAGCCATGCGCACAGTCTAGACTTACGTTCGCACATGAGCACAATACCATTTTCATTCGCTCTACCTAAACAAAGTAATTATACACATGCAACATATTGTAATTCAAACATAAATCAATAATCACAAAACATAAATGCATAACATTGCATTAACAAGGGAAAGTTACTAGTACAGCAAAGAGGACACAGAAAAAATACCCACTCTTACTGCCAGCTGACGTCATTACACGTCAGAGCATGATTACAAAGTCATGTTTTTTCCCTTTTAAAACTTCTAAGAGAAATTTCCTTATCTCTCGCGCCCAAAAGCATTTCCCTCTCATAAGTCCAGTGCTCCACTTATTTGCATAAGTACAACACTAGACTGGGGGGACTTGAAGGGGTAAGGTCCCAAAAATCTCATAAAAAGGATTTGAGACCATACCACAAACCAACCTTTTAACCTTTTGACCTTGCGCGGCCGCGCATTGGTCTTACAAGAAGAAGTAATCAGCAATCTATAATCGCGCGCCCAAAGGAAAACATAAATCCTTACGCCTTCCCCCATTAGCAAAGGATAAAAATCCTGAGAGCAATACTTCCGCCCAAATATCCAGACTTGGATATCATTTTACCCAGACTTGGGATTTATTCGTCTGTGTCCACACAGCAAGGTGTCACACCAGAATACAGCAGTAATCTTCTAGAAAGAAATACAATCGTACACCACCCAAACGGTTATAACCGTCTGGACACGTGTCATCACCACGGGCACCCCTGGAATCACAACGAAGGCATGCAATTGGAGAATAAATCTCCACTTAATCACTTTCCACGTGGCAATTCCCCAGCCATAGATCAAACCACAATCCGTGTGCGTTCACATCGGATCGAGGTAACTCAACGTCTGATCAAAGGACTTAACGAAAGGAAATATAACCATCACGGCGTTAGCATCTTCCGTCATCTTTTCAATAACAGGTTTTCCCTCCCAAACTCCCGGTTATAAATACAAGAACTGTTCAGGTATAAAGGCAAGTGACTCACACTTCATCAATACTTCTTCTTCTCCATAAACACATACTTATTCTCACGCCGGAGTCGGGTCAAGGGGAGACCTCCCCTCTTCCCCTTGACGAGGCTAACGGTGCTTCTTTTTTGCAGAATCACCGGAGAAGAAGTTCAGCTGCAACTGAACCAACCGAGAGAGAACTAACTCTTTTATGCGGATTCAAACCCCCTAACTATCTCGGTTCCGACCATTTAGTTAGTGTTTCTTCATTCTCGTTTTTCATTTTTAGTATGTTTGTGTATATAGGTAGAGGATCATGTAAAAAGTGCTCAAAGTGTGAGAAGTGTATTATAACACTATATATAATACTATATAACACTATATAAACACCGTATAACAATATGTAACACCATATAATACTATATAACAATATGTAACACTATATATCATTATATAACAAATATAACACTATAGGTTGTCTGATAGCATGTCTATGATTGATGTATAGTGTTATATTTGTTATATAATGATATATAGGGTTACATAGTGTTATATGGTATTATATGGTGTTACATATTGTTATACGGTGTTTATATGGTGTTATATAGTATTATATATAGTGTTATAATACACTTCTCACACTTTAGGCCATTTTTACACTATCCTTACCCTGTGTATATATATACTGTAAATTTGCAATTTACTATTTTTATTCAGTATGTTTTTAATATGTATAAAATGATCAAAATTTTTATCACATGTTAATAACATCGTGAGGCTTAATGGCTAAAAACTAAAGTCGTCCATGTTAGAGATGGAAACCCATTATAAAAGTGCAAATAAGGGATGAACAGAGTCATTATAAGGTTTAGGAACTCAAATGTATAATTTTATATATCTTATATGAATATTTTCTCTAATTGCTATGTTAATTAATAATCATTACATTTCTTTATTTTAAAAACTATTAGATAACCATAGATTAGATATATCTTAAATAAACCATATAGTATGAGGGTACTCAATTCATGGTGGGGTTTTACAAAAGCATCACCATGTCCAATTTCATTAGGAATTGATGGCAATAATACTAACCACCACTATCACCATAGCATGTAAATGTACATTCTAAGAAAAGCTTATCATGACTAGGATACTTGAACCATACAAGTCTTATGTACATGTTTTGCTTTTTATCTTCAAGGCACTCATTCACCTCCCAACAATTTATGTGGTTGCAGACAATCACTTTATATATGAATGTCTATTCATATACTGTGCTAAAAAATAATTTTTTAGGGTGTTTTATTAAAGTTTATAGGTTTTAATATTCACACACCCCTTCCTTCTATCTCTCTCTATACATATATATATATATATAGAGATAGAGTGAAAAGAGATGTGAAAATAAGATTTAGGGGTGTGAGAATAGTGAAAGCCTTTATTTATTGTAGGTCCCTCTCGGAGGTTGAGATCAAACCTTATCCTTGTTATATCAAACACACTAGCGAGTGCGGAATCCAAGCTAGCATGCAAACCGAGATAGAAGACGACAAAACACAACACACAACATTCACCGATTAACACCACTTGTATTAATACGAATGAAGGGTCCGGTTACAAGCTCAATGTTTACAGAAGTATTCTATAAACTCTCAAAGTGTGTGTGTGCTCTCACTTGTCTCTCTCTGTCTTCTGCTTTTTTGAAGTGAACACAACACCCGGGTATTTATACCCGATACAGATCGTCTGGTCGAAGGATCAGACAGACTGATCGAAAGATCATCTGTCGATCTGAAACAGCTCGAAGGATCTACATGCACCTCGAAGGATGATATCCTTCGAGGTCCATCTATCGAATGCTATCTTTCGAGCTCATCATCATCGAAGGATATAAGGAATCCTTCGATGACATATCCTTCGACTCAAACATCTTTCAACAATGTGCTAACTGTTTGGTCAATTCAAACCAGGAAGATGGTTGACTTGGTCAAACTTACATCGAACGCACATAAAAACAAACCTAAGACGTAACTCAGACTAACACAAGACATCGTTTTGTATCATGACGAAATACAGACAAAGTACAGACACAAGTGCACCAACAAACTCCCCCTTGGCTGTAGCTTTGTCTCGATTTTCGTTCTTGTAGGTCCTCGTGTCTTCAAGTCTTTGACGTCTTTTCACGCCTTCAATGTCGGAGGATCTTTAAAGTCTTCACGTCTTGAAAGCAGAAAGTGTACCAACAAACTCCCCGTTTCATGTAGGAAGTGTGTTGACAAACTCCCCCTTAACATAAGCTCCCCCTTGAGTTATGCTCGTGAAATACTTGATCTTTATGAAGTGAGATCCTTGTGGTGTTGATGATGGACAGCGGCAACTCGATCATCTTCATCATTTGAGTGCCTTCACGTCGTGTCTTCATTCCGAAGCTTGTCATCGACCATGTTCTCCTAGCCTTTAGAATCTGCACATGCAAGAAATCTAAACGCGTAATGAGAACAACTGCTTGGAATAGCATAAGCAAACGACACACATGTGACCATTGTTCAATCATACACCGTCCGACAACAGTTTGAAAGTTTAGAAAATGTACAATTTAATCCTTTAACTTTCAAAATGTGTTAACTTCGACCATTTATGAAGATGCAATTGATTTCCGGCTCATAATCAGGATTTTGGGTAGGATAGACTCGAGTTCCAACATCAGACAATCAAAAATAAACTAGAAGCAAAATCTTTTTGGAATTTTCATTTTTTAAAAGTAAAGACGGAAAACAATAAATAAATATATACAAAGATGAAGAAACGAAAGCAGTAAATAAATATTTACAAACATTCTTTTTGCGAGTTTCGAGGGTAAGAGAATCATATCAGTGTACGGTCATGTCAAAAACGCTCTCTTTGTTCAATTAGATAACATTAAGATAAGCATCCTATAACAATTATCGGTATTGTTGTCCACATAAGCTCAACTTATCATTTGTAATCATGGCGAGGGGATACGTTAAGATAAGATTTATACTTACCGACCGGTGTTCATCCACATCACGACACATTCCCGTATCAAGGTATGCACGAGGGTTCATCTTACCGGTGAGTATACCGATTATCATCTGTTTGACCGTATATGATGTGAGATTCTCACTTATTTAGATTTGAAAACAAGCCCTATGTGATATAATCACTTATTGATGAGGAACTTGATTTTCAATGCATGAGGGCACAGGAGCAAGTCCGTGAACAGGTCAGTACTTTCGTACAGCAGAGAGACGAACTTGACTCCCGGAAAGAATTTGTGATATATTATCACTTATTTGTTTGGACATGTGATTGTTGATCACTTATTGAGGTCGTATGCAGTATGTACACGTATGTATGGTATCATGGAAGATCTAGACTTGCGTCCCCGTTAATTTTCGGTAAAAGATACAACCATGATACCCAGATGATAAGCAGCATAAAGACCGAATATCTCAGAACCTCGGCAATCTCTCAAACGAAATTTCGGTACTAAGACCATATGCCAATGAATGGTTCCCACCCAGTCCTCAGTCGATTTAAGATTTATATCACCCTGCACACTTTAAAATGATTGTGAGCCTACCGATACATCTTATATAGAGCTGCTTATCGCTTTTCATTTTAGGTTTAAAGAGGTTTAGACAGACCACTGATGTACTATCATTTTCTCTTTTGCTCGCCAGGAAACTCATTTTTGTTTTTCTATTGTTTTTGTGTTTTTGAAATTTTTCAATGTTTTTGGATTTTTCAAAGTTGGATTTACTCCCCCTAAAATCAACAAACTAAGATAAAATTAAAAACACAAAGGTATTTACAAAAATGATTTTCCGATGTTGGTTAACTCATGTTTTACCTCAATGCCGTTTACCAAAATTAAGTTTTAATCAGAAATGATGTATCGAATTTTGGAAAAATCAGTTGGCATGTCGGTTTGCGGTGCGGACCATGACAGCATTGTCTGGCCAAAGAGTGCTGAACGAGATAATAATTCACAAAGCAGCTTAAATATCGACAAGTATAGGAGAGATTAGAAATTTAAAACCGTATCCTGCAAATGCATCGTGCATTGTAAGGAATCTGAGTGCTCTCCCAAACTGAATATCCACCCGGTGTGGATTTCAAAGACGATTTTTGTAGCTACTGAGAAATCTGTTGACAGCAACAAGATCATAAACCTTTGGGTCCGGCTGGTCTTCCACATTGCACCAGCGAAGGTCTTTGTCTTTCTCTTTTAGAAGTAGTGTGCGGTTGTTCAATCCAAACCAAGGCATCCGCACACCCGGTTGGTTAGTACAACCAACACATTTTCTTCAATCACACCGCCAAGAAATGTACACTGCACGTTCATTTTGTTGAGTTTGAACTTCAGACGTGCTGCAGGTGCGTACATTTTACGTGAATCTATCCCGGGGACCCGATTAAAGCCTTGAACAATCAAACTTTGGAATGATTTTCAATCTGTCGAAGCTTCCAATTTCATTCAACCACATTCTTTCACCATCATTCCTTCATCGGAATGTTTGACTTCTTATCTTTTTCCTTTCTCTCCATCAAAGGCAACAATTTCTTCTGTCGCCTATCTTGTGCAAGGACGCTCCACTATCAACAATCTTACGACTATCGAAAGTTCCTCCTGGAATATCCTACACACTCACTCAAAGATTAGTTGGAGAGGGGGACCCAAGCCTTTGTGGACTTGGGTCGTCCTTGATCATCAAGGAAAGTGATTTCAATCACTTGATGATTAGGGAAAAGAACCTGTGGTGCTCCCCCTGATTGAGTTACCTGTTTTTGCTTCCAAACTGTTTGTCCTTTACCAGTATTTGAATTTATTGTTTTAGCATTTACTGGTTTTACAGTTTCAGATTTTGCTTGTACAGGTTTTTCTTCTTTGACCTCTGATTTTAAGGCCTTTTCAATTACCTTTTGATTCTTTTGTTTTAACTTCTTTTCCCTTTCTTTCAAGACACGTGGGTCTTGTTTCGGGGAAACTGATCGTTTTCGGTAATCGGTTTCTTGGGGAGCACTCGTTTTTGACTTCAGCTTTAGCACATGTGGGCAATATCTTACAATATGCCCAACTGTCCCACATTCAAAACATGTTCTCCGCTCTACAAACTTCGGAGAAACACGTTGATGACCAGACGAAGAACCAGACCATGAACTTTGTGATCTAGACGTGCTTGGACCTAAATCACATCCGTTGGTGTGTTGGGTGTAATTATTCTGATCATTTCGTTTTAAAATTCTAACTTGTTTTACAAAATCAAAGTTAGATTTTTCCTGAAATGTTTCAAGTTTATCTGAACCCGTGGATCCAACAAAGTTCATTTTCGGTTCTCGTTTCTTAACAGGAGCTCTTTTGTTTTGCACCTTTTGTTGTTGAACCTTTGGTTGTTCAGTCTTAGACTGTTGAGCTTTGGGTGCTTGAGCATTCTTGTTCTGAGCCTTCTTTTCCTGTACCTTACCCTTTCCGGAGTTGACTTGTTGTTTTCGCTCAATTGGTAGTTTTTGGTTTCCGTATTGTTTTCTAACTTGTTCACACGGAATTGGATCACATTGAGTGACGGTAACTTTGCCACTTTTGTTCCTCAAAAACTTATCAGTACATCCTTCAAAAATTTGCTCAATTAAATCTTGATTTACATTTTTAATTGGAAAATCTTTGTTAGAGTAGATTTTGCTATCTCATTTGAGCGTGTACAACAAGTTATTCTCTTCACAACTAGATACTAGGGACTCCATTGTTTTTGACATTTCAGTCTTACTCGGTTTCACTGGTGGATCACACAGGATGTGATTCTCGATTGGAATATCTGTTGTAACCGAGTTAGACTGTTGTTTCACAATTACTTCAGATTCATCATCCGAAGAATCAGCATCCTCAACAATGGGAGGACTCTGTTCCTTAACACACGATGAATCTGTCACATTCTCAGATTCAGATTCAGATTCAGATTGACCCGAGGATGATGTACCAGTTGTGAACCCGAGGCCTACTGCAAAATCATCTAGATTGAGTGGCACAGTAGGTTCAAAACGGGGCATATCCTCGTCATCAGGCAATTTGGAGTAATTGTGATTCATTGGGGGAGGACATGATTTGAATCCAATACATTGTTTATCCCCCTTTTTCTTTTGAACATCAATAATGTGATCCAATACATAGCGGGAATTGGAATAGCTTTCCAATTTCTGCTTAATTGTCTCACATTCACATCGAGCTGTTGCCAACTCCACCATTTGCTTTTCAATTGTGTCAATAAGATTATTGTTAGCATGTTGTTTTCGCAAAACAGCCTTTTGTAATTCTGACACATCATGTCTTAATGACGCAATTGTTTCTTTAAATTCCTTTTCATTTCTGGTTAAAAACACGTTAGCTTCAGCTGCCTTAGAAAGATCTACAATCAATTCTTGATTGTGTTTGGATATGATTTCAAACTGACTTTCCTTTTCAGCATATTTAACAGTTAAACTATCACATTTTTCACAGCTAACTACAGTGGGTTCATCGACACATACCTGGCTTGATGAACTGTCGACATTAGCCATAAAGGCTGAATAGAGAGAAGACGAAGAGTAGGCAGCTTGATCCACCAAATTAGATCTTCTTTCAGTTCCTGCTGCAGCTTCTTCCAAAGAAGTCTCATCCACATGTTCATTGCCTGAAGTGGAGGATTCTTCATCTGAGCTTCCACTATAACCAGAATTGTCTTCGTCTTCAGAAGATTCATCACCATTGGTGGAAGATTCTCCACCACTGGCGTGCTTTAAATCCTTTACAATCTCAGCAAAGCATGCTGTTCCATCTGGAGCATCATTTCCCAACTGAAGCGACCAATCACAACCTTCATCTATTTGAACCACAAGTGCCCTGTTGGCATTTGATGGTCCAGCTTGAGTTTGGTTGTTGACAGGCATCAACATACGCTCATTGTTCCTGTTCTGGTTCTGCTGGTTGCCTTGGTTTCTGAAGGGATTCTGGTTTCCATGCTGAGCTGGTCTTGTGCATTCCCTTTTGAAATGACCCCGTTCTCCACAGTTGAAGCATGTTACAGCTTGCTTGTCGAACCCATACTTGGTGTCTTTCTTGCTTTCCAAGTTGGTTCTCCCTGTCCTTTCCATAAACTCCTTAGCTCTTCGAATTGCACTAGCAAGAGCCCATTTGATATCCATCATTTCAAACTCTTCTTTATCCACTTGCTGATAATCTTCATTGGTTAGATTGATATTCCCAATCTGACCTGCGATCAATCCAGAATAAGCACTAACCAAGGTGTTCAACATCTCCATATGCTCCTTGGCTATTTCGACACTGACTTTGGAAAAGTTGGAAGTGTCTAATCTGACTGTGTTTGGATTGGAAGTGGCTTGAAAGTTTGAAGAGCTTCCATAAAACCCTTGCTGTTGCGGTTGTTGCTGCTGAGCTGAAGAAGAAGAAGAATCTGGTCTTGAATACATCATCGTGTATGCTGAAGGATCAAACTGGTTTGTTGTGGAAGGACCGGTGTTTGAGATGAAGGCTGTTTGAAGCTTTGCATGTTGAGAGACTGGTTTTTCTCCACTGATACCTCCTGCAATCCCGAAGTACATCTCTGGATTTTGAGGAGTCAATGTTCTTTTTGCCTTAAACTTTTCTTCTACATCCTTGTTCTCCAATCTTTGAATCAACTCATAAACGGTGATTGTGTCTAGAACACCATTTTCTTTGAGAATTTCAAGGTAACTGCTCCACTTTGCTGGTAAGCTGTCAGCGAATCTCTTCACCATTTCTTGTGGAGTGGCAGTGACTTTAAAAGCAAACATCTCGCTTAACAAGTGATGGAACCTTGTAGATAAATCTGCCAAAGTCTCATTCTCCATACACGTGAATCCTTCAAACTCTTTCTTCAGTAATTCTTGCTTAATCTTTCTAGATTGAGCATTTCCTTCACATCGTAACGTGAGCATATCCCACAAGCTTTTAGTAGTCGTGCAGTAAACAAACTGGTGGTATATGTCTCTGTGAAGAGCTTGTGTGAGAATCATGAATGCTTTCTTTTCTAACTCAAATTTCTTCTTATCATCTTCAGACAAAGTGCTGTAAGTTTCTGGATTAGATCCTGCAACTTCCAAGTCATGTTCAAATGCGGTGAAGAAGCACATCCATAGATCTTGACCTTGTCCCTGAACATAAGTTCTCAGCCTTTCTTTCCACCATCCCCAATCATTGATGTGATTTAGCTTTGGCGGTTTTGTGCTTGTACCAGTTTCACTGTCGTTCTGCATCATAGATTGAATGCTGCTGTTTTGATTTGTGACCAATGCCCATTGATTTGCAGTTATCATTGCAGCTTGAGGTGGGGCAATAGCTTGCATCCATGCAGTTTTGTTGAAATCTGACGCAGATTGTGTGGCTGATGATTGCGTAGCAGATGATTGTGGAGTCAAAGATGTTAGAGTCCACGCGGTTGGATCCCACTGACCGTTAGTTCCCATTAAAAAAAATGTTCACAAACTATGATAAAGTTTCGAATGATAACAACCGGCCGAAGGACCCTTGATCGAAAGATCTGTAAAACACAAACTTGTTAAACTTAAACAGATTAGGATCGAAAGAACAACACTTGTTCGAAAGATCAACAGTGTTTGAAAGATCACTGTTGAGTTTCGAGCAATGACTTCGAAAGACTCTCCAATCGAAAGATCCTTGTCTTTCGAACAATGACTTCGAAAGACTCTCCAATCGAAAGATCCTTGTCTTTCGAACAATGACTTCGAAAGACTCTTCAATCGAAGGATCCTTGTCTTTCGAATAAGACCTGTAGATCGAAAGATGTATGTTTCGAAAAGATTCCTTGGTTCGAAGGATGATTATCTATCGAACCTCCCTTGATCGAAAGATGAACTTTCGACTTCGAAGGATATCTTTCGATCTTGTCTGACACAGTTGACAAAGAGTGACAGGTTGGTGAAAAAGGTGATAGGTTGGTGAAATCTTTCGGCAGAAGGTATGTTCAGACCATACTTTCTGCCAAAACCAGATTTGAACCAATAAAATAATGCCCAAAAACAGAAACCGGAGAAAACCTTATCCAGAAACCGGTCACCGGATAAGCCGGAATTTTGGCCGGAAATCACCAAATATCTTAAAACAAGTTTTTAAGTTACCCAACCCGACCAATAACACACCCGGTAAGTTTAGAACACGTTTTAACAACAAGAACAGCGAGAAAAACAGTAAAAACGTATCCAAAACCAAGTGAGTTTTTGTCCAAAACACTCCAAAATCTCGGTTTTTAACAAGGAGAAGAGCCAAGGCTCTAATACCACTTGTAGGTCCCTCTCGGAGGTTGAGATCAAACCTTATCCTTGTTATATCAAACACACTAGCGAGTGCGGAATCCAAGCTAGCATGCAAACCGAGATAGAAGACGACAAAACACAACACACAACATTCACCGATTAACACCACTTGTATTAATACGAATGAAGGGTCCGGTTACAAGCTCAATGTTTACAGAAGTATTCTATAAACTCTCAAAGTGTGTGTGTGCTCTCACTTGTCTCTCTCTGTCTTCTGCTTTTTTGAAGTGAACACAACACCCGGGTATTTATACCCGATACAGATCGTCTGGTCGAAGGATCAGACAGACTGATCGAAAGATCATCTGTCGATCTGAAACAGCTCGAAGGATCTACATGCACCTCGAAGGATGATATCCTTCGAGGTCCATCTATCGAATGCTATCTTTCGAGCTCATCATCATCGAAGGATATAAGGAATCCTTCGATGACATATCCTTCGACTCAAACATCTTTCAACAATGTGCTAACTGTTTGGTCAATTCAAACCAGGAGGATGGTTGACTTGGTCAAACTTACATCGAACGCACATAAAAACAAACCTAAGACGTAACTCAGACTAACACAAGACATCGTTTTGTATCATGACGAAATACAGACAAAGTACAGACACAAGTGCACCAACATTTATGATAAGTAATATATAATACCAAAAACTAGAAACTCAAAAACAAGTGAGACTAAGGGGGTAGGGGTGGTCATCACTCATCACTCACTCACAACATCCAATCAATTGTCGTCATGTCATCAAACTTTATTTCATCACTAATGATGGTTTTAGTGGAAATGTCCATCACTCACAACACACTATCAAAATCACTAAAAAAACAAAACAAAACTGAATTCAAATCAAATTCTTCACGCGTGATATGGTTGACGCGTTATCAAATCCACGGATGATGAGAAGGAGTGGCAGTGGTGTATCACTTGCTATAACTCGTGATGGTGGTGGTATAACGCACCACCCCGGTCCCCTAATGAATGTGAACGAAAGTAGAGAATATGGATACCAGTTAAATAGTTTGAAAAACATAAAAAAGAAAGGACGTAATTATGTTCAACACAAGTCATTGTCATGCGCATGTATAAATTATTCCCTTTCATATGCTTTTGGTTTTTCAAATATATTTCACTATCAATAAGACAATAACTCTTTAATTTTCTTTTGATATTTTATGGTCAGCAATTATTATTTTCTTATCCTTTATTTTTTTAATTTTCTTTGTTATTATGTATTGTATTATTATTTTATTATGCAATGGTTATTTTTGTATTCTAATCATGTTGGCTTCACTTGAGTTGTATGAATTTTATTTTTATCGACCACCTCGTTCTCATATCACAACACGAAATCTCACAACTATTGCAATAATAAACATATAAATAGATAAACAAACAACAAAACAACACAAAGGGTCTCCTGGTTTCGAACCCAGGTCTCTCGTGTACCACTGAAGTTGGTGCGAAAGCCTAACTAGATGGTCTACTGGCAATTAAAAAAAAACAAAACAACATAAAACAATTGAAGGTTTGAATCAAAAACTTACATTCTTGTAATCAGAAAGAAAACACCACACTCTATAGAAGATACACCTCTGTGATTAAAGCATTTCTAGGTTATTATAAATAAGCCATAAGAAAAATGCACAAATAATTAAGTGTTCGTTTTAATACAAGATGAATGCTATGTTTTATCTAAAAATTAAAGTGAAAATAATTAATTAATACAGTTGAAGATGTATAGTAGAATGAGAAAATAATTCTTAGGACAACACATGTGCTCTGCAAATATTTAACATGAATAAAGACCCTACGTTGACATAGTTAAATTGTTCTTATATAGGTTACAAAGTTGGTGTTATATACATGGGTCCTAGTCAAGATTGCCATAGATATGGGTTGATAGTTGAAATAAGTTAAATGGAAGGACCATTCTTGTCAAGTTTTAAAAGTAAAAAATAACTACGATAAAACCGTTCACGGATGGTCATCGTCTCTTCTTCATACCGGTCCCTCCAAAAGCCTACACGGACACCCTCAGGTAGGGTTCGTTTCATTGATTGTAATGGAATTGGAATGAAAATTCACACACAAATTGAAGGGAGACCCACACACATTATAGTTTCCCCCTAAAATCAAGCTAATCGTAGTGAATTAAACATCAAGTTAAGAAATGGTTAGAATGCATCAATTAATTCTCTTTTTTTCAAATGGTTGAAAGATATGTGGTTTTATCTTGTAGTTAGTAAAATTGATTCTATAACCGATATTATAAATCAAAAGCAATAATAAATCTAATTAATAGTTGGAACAAGCTAGACATGCTTAGTTTGGTAATCTAACATAAAAATTTAAAGATTATGATATAAGTGGATCAAGAACAACTCAAAGTGGATTTTAGAGCAAATAATGTTTTTTTTTTTTTTTTTAGAAGATACTTTTTGCATTATATATAAGGTCAAACAAATTACACCAAGATAGCCGGTAAGCGGGCAACAAGCTGCGCCGCTACCCCCTTTTGAATAGCGAAACCTAACCTAGTAAAAACGAAACCCCGATCTCTAGGAGACGAAATGTTGCTGTGAACAACCCGTTGGACCCGTTCAAGAAATCTGATGGCTTCTGGGGCTAGCGAGCCAAAGGTATCAAAGGCAAAAGGGATAAATGAATGTTGATTATCCTCACAGGCTTTTGCATGTTTGTCCATTTTCTTTGCTGCCGCCCTTGCAATCGCCTGACCAGGGACAAAACCTGTATCCCGAAAGCCTACAAGGGGGGAAACCCCGGTAAGATCAACACAAGCGTGTTTACCTGCATCCCACCCGGAAACTAAAACGTCCGCGGGGCGCAATGCTTAATAATGTTTACGACATCAAATAACGATACGAATATGCTTAATAGCATAAAAGTGTTTTTAAATATAGAATCAAGTCAGTGGCGGAACCAGAACTTTACAACCGGGGGTCATAATATAACTTTATTAAACCCGTTAGCATATAACAACTAGTTTAATCAAATGTCTTACTACAAGCAAGGCGAACTTATGTTAATGGTAATTGCAATTTTTTTTACCAATCAATATAATATAAACCAAACCCCTTTTAGTATTAGTTTCATAAAATTTTAAAATATTATTAATGACGAGTCAATATACTTTTTTTCTTGTATATTTAGAAATGCACATCTCTATGTAATAAAAATGTCCTCTAATTACATTTATATAACAAGAAAATCAAATAAGTACTAAACTCTAAACAAATAACAGTCAATTAAAATGTTAATAAATAAAATAATAAGAAAGCCAAATATTTCAAACTGATTTAAGCAAAATTAATAAAGAAAAAGCTAAACAAAAAATTACTCATATATCATTACGTAAAAAAAAATCAAATCAAATATAAAACTCAATAATGAAATGATAACAACTAATTATCATATAGAAACGGTAAACAAATACAATATTAAGAAATCTGTATACTTTTTTTAGAGAATATATAAAAAAATTATTAAAGTATAAGCTAAATTGAAACTTAAATCCTTTTTTTTAAATGTTTTAGGAGGTGAGTTGTCAGATGTCACTACTCACATCCTTGAAAAATGAAACCATCTTTATCCATAATTTTCTCATTCACGGTACAAATAAGTATAAAAAATAATTAAAATAAACTCAATAATTGTTAGGCCAAACTTAACAAAAAAGCCCTAAGACTAAAGGGTATGGTTTGGCCCATCTCAAATGGGATGAGCCTCTACGTAGGCGCCACGTAGGCGGCTCGTGGGGGATGGGCCTCCATGAGTTTTGAGGGGGATGGAGGCTCGTGGGGGATGGGGCCCCACCTCATTATTTTATAATTTTCTAAGTTTTAATTTATTAACTTAATAAAAACTTTATAAAAATTAAAAAATAGAACATAAAACAACATAAATAATTTCATTTCATAACATAAAAAAAATTACATTTCCTAAAAAAAAAAATTACCGAAAAAAAAAAAATAATAAATTACATAACCTAAAAATAACTACTCGTCTTCATCTTCGTCCTCGACACCGTCCGCTACGTTAAAGTTGTTCCAAATATGTTCTACCAAATCCTGTTGAAGGTTTGCATGCGTGAAGTCGTTGGTTAGCGAGAACGAGTTTAAATCCTGTTGTGGCGGATCTACCGGGACAGTATTCCCGTATGATGCATTCTCATCATACTCACAAATTGCCCGACCTTCGTCTTCAATTATCATGTTATGGAGCAAAATGCAAGCGTACATAGAAAGGCGCAACCTCTTCGGTGTGAACGCACGTGCCGGTTGTTCAAGGATGGCCCATTTTTTTCGTAAGACACCAAAAGCACGTTCGATGTCTTTTCTTGCAGCTTCTTGACGCTTGTCAAATTTTTTTCTTTTTTCGTCATCGGGATGTCGAATAGTCTTCACAATTGTAGACCAAGACGGATATATCCCGTCAGCAAGATAATACCCACGTCTATACTCAACCCCAGAAACTGTAAAACGGGTGTCCGGACCGGTTCCATTAACGACATCGGTAAAGATCGCCGATTGGTATAACACATTGAGGTCGTTGAGTGAACCAGGGAGACCAAAGAAAGAATGCCAGATCCACAAATCTTGTGATGCCACGGCTTCAAGTATCACGGTTGGATAGCCGTGATCACCGTGAGTATATTGGCCGCGCCACGCAGTCGGGCATCTATGCCACGCCCAATGCATACAATCAATACTACCGAGCATTCCCGGAAACCCGTGCCGTGCTTCATGAGCTTGGTACAACTGCTGAACATCATACACGTTTGGTTTACGCAAATATTTTTTGCTATACAGTTTCACCACATTACGGCAAAACCGATACAAACATTCCCGCGTATGTCTTGCCGACATTTGTAAGTATTCGTCCAAAGCGTCGGCCACTGTCCCGTACGCCAGTTGGCGAATGGCCGCAGTACACTTTTGTAACGTGGTGAACCCGTTATAACCGCGAGCATCGGGTCGTTGCGTGAAAAACGGGTCTAGCCTCGCCAAATCATCAGCAATTCGTGTGAATAACCGACGACTCATTCGGAATCTGCGTCTGAATATCTCGGCATTGTAAAGGGGTGCATCCGAAAAATAATCGTTCACCAATTTCTCGTGCGCTCCTGTCGTAAAAAATATATAAATACGAGGAAATAAGGATAATAAAATTTATTAATGATAAACCTTGGCGGTCTCTGTTAACCCGTATTCGTGTGGTAATAACGCTTTCAGACGAGACGTCTTCCTCTTCGTCTTCCTCTTCCTCCTCGATAAGAATCTCCGCCGCCCGTAGCACAACGTTCGCGATAAACATCTCCTCTTCCTCATCCGAAGACGAGGACCACCAAGAATTAGATGGCATTGTGGATGAAAAGGTAATTTTTTTTTATAAAAGTGAAGAGAAAATTGTATAAAAATGAGAGGGTTGTGGGTTGAAAGTGAGGGAAAATGGTGAAAATGGGAGTGTTTTTATAGAAAAATTGATTTTTTTTTTTATTTTGAATAATAGCCGTTCAACGTTCAAATTTTCGAAATAGGTGAAAGTGGGTCCGTCTCAATCGGCGCAGGTGGGACGTTTCAGCCGGGCCGGGGCTAAGGGGGGCGGTGTGGGGGCTCGGCGCCGGACCGGGCCGGGGCTAGCCGACCCCCATACCCTTTAGTCTAAACAATTAATTAAATGGTCGTCCACTTCTGATATGTACTTTTCTTACAGAAAGCAAACTGCAGCGCCTTTAACCTCCATTGCCGACAGCCGGAAAAACTTCCCGATAATCTTGTCTTCACTTGACTTGGAGAGGGTCAATATGTATAATCGACGACTTTGAGGGGGGTCAAGCTGTAAAAAGACGACCACTTCATATTCCCGGTAAACAGGAGATTTGGCCGGCCGGAGGGTCAGTTGACCCCCTGACCCTCCTGTGATTCCGCCCCTGAATCAAGTGTTGGTAATTGGATGATTTTTTTTTGAACGACAAATTTCTTTTATTCCTGTCGTCTGTGAGACTTGAACCCAAGACCTCCTCATCCCAAGGTGTTTAAAGGCTTTGACTTTGTCAATGGACCACCACCCATTGGTTGGTAATTGGATGATTGATATGGCCAAATTTAAATACTTTTTAGATGAACCATGTTTTGGTAAAAAGAAAAAGGAGGAAACAGGCCGATGAGTTGAAAAACTCTAAAATTGACAAGTAGAATGCTGTACTTGCTTTAAATGGTGAAGCAATAACCTACTGGGTAAGAATTGGTCATTAATGTTGTAGGATTGGACACCAATTGGATGATTGAAATGGATATTGCCATAAATAGGCAATCTAGATGGAAGTTGCAAAAGCTTTTGAATTGTAGTGGCATAACTTGGATAAATTAAATGCGAGTACAAATAGATTTTTAACGGGTCACACATTAAAATGTGATTTTCACTAATGATATGATTTAAATAAAAGATTTTCGAGACTGGTTTTAGAGTACCTAAGTTGTGATTCTTGTAATATGATAAATAATGATAAGTTGAACTTATATCTGTATGGTGAAATATGGATAAGTTAGTATATTGTTATGGTGAAATATGGATAAGTTAGTATATTGTTATGCGTCATAAATATGACACCAAGGCCACTTGTTTAATATAAGCATACCAATATACTAACTTATCAACATATCACCTTTGCATTAGCTTTAATTTATGCTACCAACTAAGGGTTAACACATTTTTAATGACACGATAAGGTTTTGGTGTATTCACTCAACGTGTATTCTAAATGTCTTTGCTCGTCAAGTCACAAGCTTTTGATCAAATCGCTTTGCTACTGGCCCAGGCGTAATGGCTTTAGAGTGTCCAACTATAGAAAAAGGTTAACATGCAATGGCTACCTTCATTAAGACATCTCGCAAATGCAAAGGCGGGCAATGCGGGTGTCACTACCATAAGTCGAAAGACCCCACTCTGCAACATGTAGCACAACAGACAATCCTTCGAAATATTGTACAACAAAGCAAGCCGAAGGCCGCGTCCTACACATGGCAGACAATCCAAAAACATTATTTGGTACAAAATATATCTCTTGGCTCTCCCAAATGCGAAAGGAAAATTGAATGCTTAGTTATTGCATACTCTCCTTCCCACTTATCTTTTTTTGAACGACAAATTTGGATCACTGACGAACCACTGGATTTCCTCTTATCTATTATCCAATATCTTAATAGTATTCTCACATCAAATCTGGTCACATGTAGACCTCCCCTCACTGTGACAATAAATCCTCTGATGGGTAAATACGCATGGCCACATTGCGCCTAGGTGGCGTCCCTTCTCACACGCACAAACACTTAGATGCTGTTTTTTTTTCCAACAAGAGCTTCCTGGCCTTTATGTGTGCGTCGCGCAGACCACGCACATATCTTTGGGTCTGAAGACTGTTTGTTTTCTAGGAGACCTTTCATTGCAAAAGGTCTGTGCGTCCTCTTTTTGTTCCAGATGTGGGTCAAACTCTTCTTACCTCTTAATATATATATATATATATATATATATATATATATATATATATATATATATATATATGTGTGTGTGTGTGTGTGTATTTATGTGTAGAGAGAGATAATTTTTCTTTTTATGAAAAGTGATGTTTGTAAATGAAAGTAGCATTTGAGAGAAAATGAGTGTGTTTGAAATATGAATGAAAATTTGATCCGATAGCTGACGTGACACATGGTGAACATTTGAAGATTCTCTTATTTTTATTACTTGCAGTCTTAGATGCGAGCCTAACTTTAACCCTCAGTTGTCGAGCTATGAGTATAGTACAAAAACGTTAATAGCAACATTAGTGGTATCGCATTGTAAAACACTATTTCTTGCTCTTCTACTTTAGACCATATGTAGTTATAAAACCCCTTATGGGGCGTTATACGACAAGTGGCGAAACGCGTAAGAGATGAGTTTTATGGGGCTTTATATCATAAGAGAGTGTAGTGGGGTTATATGTATAGGGCTTTATATATATGTATGTATATATATGTGTGTTAGTTAGTATATGAAATAATCCCCCCTCACGCCGCTATGAGGATCACGGGAACACAAAATTTAACCCCATAGTGCCCGCCGTAATGGTGTTGGGCGGCACTATAGGGCGCCATGCTTAAGTTTGGCGTTATATCCCGGACCACTATAGGTGGCCTTAACCGGAAAGATGTGGATGGAACTACATTTTGATTTTTTTTTATTATAATTTAAGGAACTGCTAATTCTCCTATATATTAAAAACATAACTGAATGAACAGTAAACAATATAGTAATAAAAAATAGAATTAAATTAATAGTAATATCACTAAGAAATGAGCTGGTATCGGATATCGGTATCAAATTTATCAAACTGGGTGTATTCTTCGTACCGGTTTTGCACCGGCATTCATCGGTTTTTACCCTCAAATACCGGTGTCGTACCAGTACCGGTACCGAGTCGTACCGTACCAGGTATATTCGGTACCGGTACCCACTTTTGGGGATTTGGGTAACCGTATTTTCCGTACCTATTGGTACCGAGCTCATCAAATCCTGTAGCAACGTAGCAATGCAACTAATTGCACCATTTAGATTACTTTTCATACACACAGTAAGTAAACTGTATTTCGTTTGAATGAGGTTTTATATACAAAACAACTTATTTTGCTTTATTTTTTGTCTTTTTCTCTAATGAATGAATTGTAGCATGTAAAATTAACTTGGATATTTAGATTATTGATGAGCAAATCGTATCAAATCCTGTAATCAAACCGGTATCGTATCGGTACCAAATTTACTATACCAAATCATTTTCGGTACCAATTTGGTACCTACCTTTTGGCGTTTTCAGAATCGTTACTTTCGGTTCGACACCGGTCTAGCACCATACCTGTATTTATTGATTTTTACCTTCAAATACCATACCGTATTGTACCGAGCATTTTCGGTGCCGGTACCTAATTTCGATGATTTTTCGGATCGGCACTTTCGGTACCATTACCGTTACCGGTACCGAGCTCATCCATATTTCGTGTGGCTCCTATTATTATATATTAGGTTATTTAAAATCGTTTTTTTTAAGACGGAGTGACTATCCTTTTCACGACATTTTTATTTATGTTTTGATATTCGGCATCTGCTTGCCGTTACTGACACGCGTTTTGCAGTCATTGGGTCCCCGCCGCAATGTAGGACGTGTGGGTCCTATTATTATATATTAGGTTATTTAAAATCTTTTTTTGGACGGAGTGACTATCGTTCTCACGACATTTTTATTTATGTTTTGATATTCGATATCTGTTTGCCGTTACTGACACGCGTTTTGCTTTCATTGGTCCTCGCCGCAAAGCGCGGGCGGAAAATCAGCTAGTTAAGTATAAAATATACAATTTATAATTTTTTACAAACTGATATATTCCCAACCAAATTCACTCATCAATATATTTACACAGCAATAATTTTGTATTCATGTCAAGTTTTGGTTTCCCAAAACAATATGAATGAATATTGAAATGTAACTCTAGAATAAAAGCCTATTCATTTGTATCCTAACTTATCTTTCTTGACTAAGGCCAATGGGTATGGGGTCGGCTAGCCCCGGCTAGCTCCGGCGCCGAGCCCCCACACCGCCCCCCTCAAGTCCGGCCCGGCCCAAACGACTCACCCACGCCGATCTAGCCGAAGCTCTCTCCTCTCTCTATACACACATACCTCTATACATACATACATATATATATATATAAAGGGGTTCATCCCCCACCCCCTAGATTCATCCCATCCAAGCCACTCCTACGTGGCGCCTACGTGGCGGCTCAACCCATCCGAGCCCATCCTAACCATACCCATTGGCCTAACCCAATACCAAATAATAATAGAAGTTTGTGTCCATTCAAATGGAATAACACCATTCATGGGACTCAGACATTCCATATTTTTAATTATTTAATAGCATAAACAATAGTGTTGTTAATCGCTTTATATAGCCTAGTGATATCTTGAGGTAGGATAAGGTTTTGAGATCAAAAGGTCTTATATTCAATTTCCATAAAAGGGGGTTTTTCCTATATTTATTGGGTTTCCTCCTGCATTGGTGTATAGGCATATAATCGGGTGGTTCCGCTGGTGACACGATGATACTCCAGTGGTCCGTCAGACTCAGTGATCCAAATTTGTCGTTCAAGAAAAAAAAACATAAACAATAGTGTGTATAATATGTGTGTGATTGTTTCCTTGTTGGGGCCATCATATGAATAGTTTATAATGCTAAAAGAACAAACGAACATGATAATGAATTAGAGATGATTGTTGCATGCTTATCCCTTGCAAGACAAGAAGTGATCTACAAATCATCATCAATGGCACTTATATAATATCTTATCAAACATTTAGGGCCATAAATAAATACTCAAACTTTTTTAGCATGTTGTCTATTAGACGAGGCTCATTCTTCATTACACCAATCATTACCATGCCACATACCTTAGATAATGCATATTAAACAAACGAATAGTTTGATATATTAAGACATATACCATCACTGTGATCTAGTGGTGGCTACGAATATTTAAGTTTCATTTATGGTGGGTTCGAGTGAGTTTTCCACTCTAGGTCTCAAGTTCGAGTCTGTGTGATAGGGGTTTCTCATTGAGGGGTTTAAATTGGAGATCTATTATGCGAGGGGGCTCTCTAGGGGTTTAAATCGATGATTTGTCTGAATGAAATGGAATTATTTTCTCACCACTTGAGTTGCTGATGTTGTGTCAGTTGCTGATGTTGAGTTGCTCGGAAGGTGTTCGATGTTGGTTTCGATTCTCCAGAGCTGAAAAATGAGATGGGTGTGGGTTAATGTTATTGAATTTGTTAAAGGAATATGTAATTTTATTTTCTTTATGTTAGTAGATTTTATACATTTTTTGTTTGTAAATTTGTATAAATTTATGATTAATGTTATTGAAATTTTATAGTTTTTAGTTTTATTTGCTTTTGTATCCGATCTCTCGGATGTTTTATAAATAGAATAAAACTAGAAAAAACATTAAATTTCGTGACAATTGTGTAGCAAAAATAAAAAATTAATTTCCGTTAAATGAGTAGGAAAATGCGTAGAAAAATGTGTAGCAATTTGTGACAGCCTTTTTCTGTCAGAAATGGGTAGGAAAATGCGTAGAAAATGCGTAAAGAAACCAATTTCCTACGAGTGGTTTAACTACATATGCATTTCGTCACAAATTCGTAGAAAATTAAATTTCGTGTCAATTGTGTAGCAAAAATTAAAAGTTAACTTCCGTTAAATGGGTAGGAAAATGCGTAGAAAATGTGTAGCAATTTGTGACAGCCCTTTTCTGTCAGAAATGGGTAGGAAAATGCGTAGAAAATGCGTAGGAAACCAGTTTCCTACGAGTGGTTTTCCTACATACGCATTTCGTCACAAATTCGTAGAAAATCGCGAGTTGTGACGCATTTCCTACGGAAAATGGTGTCAGAAATTTTAATTTTTCTAGTAGTGCAATGTATGCTAGACCTCCTGACATTCGCGAATAATTCATACCTTTAAAAAAAATAGTAATTTAATATTGAGTTAAATGCCATTTTAGTCCCTGTGGTTTGGGTCATTTTGCCAGTTTAGTCCAAAGGTTTCATTTTTAACCTGTGGGTCCAAAAATGTTTCACAGTTGCCATTTTAGTCCACTTGGTTAACTTCATCCATTTTTCTGTTAACGAGAAGGCCAATTTGGTCATTTTGTATGTAATTCTGTTAACTAAAGGGCAATTCAGCCATATAAAATGATCGAAATGGCCTTCTGGTTCACAGAAAAAATGGATGAAGTTAACCCAGTGGACTAAAATGGCAACTGTGAAAGCTTTTTGGACCCACAGGTTAAAAATGAAACCTTTGGACTAAACTGGCAAAATGGCCCAAACCACAGGGACTAAAATGGCATTTAACTCTTTAATATTTTATCTTGTTTCTGGTTTTAAACAATTCCTGAATATGTATTTTGTAAAAATAACACTCTTTGACCTTAGACCATTGATCCATAGCTGGTTAACCATTGGCAGACCTACATAGAGTCGCGGCAAAAATGCTGATTGCACGCCTTAAAAGTTCGGTTAAACTCCCCGACCACCCCTCAAGAAAATAAATCCCGGGTCCAACCTCAGCTTACGTTTATCGACCATCTCTAGCCAAGGTTGTGCCACTTCATTGGTTCTCCCCAACATCACCGTCTCAACTCCGATAACCATCTTATGCCGTTGCCACCCGCGAGTTCTATTTTTTTCGGGTTTTTTTTTCTACACATGTTTTCAAGCTTTCTTAGTATTTACATAAAGGAAAAATGTTTTAGCTTCTGAAAATTAGAGTAGAAATGTCCACAAACTTTCTCATTCTAGATTCTTGGTCAACCCATATTCGTTAAGTACTTAAGAAGTGTAACTGAATTCTTATATAGCTAGAAATGGTATAGTGATTGTATGCATGACAAAACTGCTGCAGGGTTCAAGCACACCCACAATTTAAAAAAAAAATATTTTTTTATTTGAAATGTAAATTAATATTTATAAAATGCCAAAACAACAAATTACAAATCAACGACAGGTAAACGGGCAACAAGTTGCGCTGCAATTCCCTTTTGAATTGCAAAACCGATCCTAATAAAGACGAAGCGGCTCTTAAGGGTCAAGATATTACTGTTCACGACCCGCTGGACCCTGTTTAGAAATTCCACAGCCTCCGTGGCTAGAGACCTAAATGTATCAAAAGCAAATGGGATAAACACGTGTTGATTCTCTAAACAAGCTTTCTCGTGTTTAGCGACTTTGCTTGATTCCGTCTTCAACGCTGCCTGGCCAGCAACAAACCCATTATCTCGGAGCCCAACAAGAGGGGACACCCCTCTAAGGTCCAGACAAGCGTGTTTTCCCCCTGCCCACCCAAACACAAGAATATCGGCTGGCCAAATAGTAGACCTTCCATCGAGGGGATCTGTCAGAAAGTTCACCGTAGCCTTCTTTTTAGCCGAAATCCTCCCCCATTGTGGAGATAATTTAGAGATCTTTAAAAAAAAATTAGAGATCTAAAAAAAACTAAAAAGCAAGTCAAATTAAGCTAATAGAAGTCGATTGTGCAGATAATTTGTTAGCAAAGAAACAAGTAGAGAACAAATGGGTTTTGTATGAATTACAAAGTTCCAGCATACAATAAGTTATGTTGAATAGCTCAACGTTTTTATTCTTCATTTAAAATAATTCGTTTGCTTACTTTGAACGAATTCAAATAATTTTTTTTTCTCTTAATTTATTTTTATGTGATTAAGCATCTAGTTTTTTGATTTCATTGAGCATCATGTTGATTAGTTACCTAAAACCAAGTACTATAAGCTTTTCTAAATTTCATAGAGTAACAAAATGGGATGAAGTTTTTCCTATTATATCTTCCATTTCCCTAACAACATCCTTCATTACCTATACACCCCTCTATCTACTCTTCCCTCCTCTTTTCTCCATGCGGTGAACACTCGCCGAATTCACTCCCCCCATGCTGTGATTAGGTTGATGGCGGCGGTGTTCCCGCGAGGCAAACTCATATGCCGCATCACTCCCCGCACTCACCCCTTTCACCCTAAAGCACATCATAGGTGAAGAGAGAAATCTTGGCACAACGTCTATCGACGTCAGCGTTTCACTCTTTATCAATGATCAAGGCTTGAATTCCTACAAAACAAGCCATCGTGAGTCTCGCCACAGGAAGAGAGGTCCTCCTGCGATTACCTTTCGGCATGAGAATAAGTACTGGTTTCTTTGAAAGAAGAGTATGGAGTAAGAGTACGATGAGAGTGAGTGCATACTTGACCATTTACTTCTTTCTTACCATTTATATGAGAGTTTTTAGGGCTGACATCATGGTTATGTAAGGTGGCCCCTCTCTAACCGTCTGTCTGATAGGGACATCTCATCTCCTATTGACAAGGACGGAACATTCCTTTTTGTCATGATTGTACATTTTTTGATGGGTCATCATTGCTCAGTGATTATGTGTGGCCATTTTTATTGATTAACCAACGAAATTTTATTAATAGAAAACATAAAATGCACACCCCAACCGATGGCGGAAATATCGGGGCAAAACGAAATAGATTGCTCGAGACATCACAACTTACTAAATGTGGCAATATTTAATCAAACTTGATTTCATTGATAACTAAATGATACATTGTCTTGAAATAGAAATGAAACAACGAAAGTTCAAATACGATAAATTTAAAGTACATAAATTTAAATACGTTTCTAAAATCCATTCTACTAGATTCTTGAACGTCACATCATCAATTTCCTGCAATATATATTAAAATAAATGTCAACACATAAAGTATTAATGAACATACAAGTTTTAGCTACTAGCATAGATATAAAAGTTGTTATCAATCCTACATGGAATAACAATATACAAAGGCATGAAAACATAGCAATACTAGCATGCATCCAATAAAGGTCAAACCAATTATGTCTACAAAGTTGCGTATTTTGTCACCGCGGCGAACAAAACTGTGATTGAATGACTTAACATAAACCTTTCCTAAGGGTGGTGTGCTACTCCTATAGCGCTATACATGTTAAGGTTGGCTCATGATGTTAATGACAAGTATTTGTGCAAGAAGGGCTTCTAGCATGCATGTATCCTAAGCATATCATTTAAGCATGTATAAACGGATTGATTATTGTAATTGATACCGTGTTTATGATTTTGATAAAAATGTATATATATTGCACCCAAAAGTGTGAACACGGTAAAATTGGATCATGTAAACTTATGGTTTGCAAAGTTTCCAAAGAAATTGTGAGTTGTTGAGTCTTGAGATTGAAACACCGAAGTTACCCTACGATAGGGAAACGAAGGTGTATGAGTTTATGGATTCGATTAATGGATTGGGTTCGGAATTAAAATGACGGAAAAGTATATATATTATAGTCCTATGTGTTATAAGGTACCATGAAATGGTTATACAAGAAGGTAGGATGAATTCCATCCATTTAACCTCATTATATGGATTCACCAAAGCACAAAATCATCAACTTAGTTGATGATTTCGGCTGGTCATGAATAAGATAAAAAAATATACAAATAACAAATTTGCTAAGTAGCCAAATAAGGACAACCGGACGTGTACATACCCAACATTTGGCTTACTTTGATTTCTTGGAATCTACTTAGAATGTGCATCATCTAAATCACAAAGTAACCAAGTGTGCTCAAACTAGACGAGTGCATTCCAATTATGACAAATGTATGGAGACTTGGTGTAGTTTGGACAATTTGTTACTAGAAAGTTTACTTGATGACTTATGTTAAAGAAAATGGATTAAATAACTAAGTGAGGAAGTGGAATCATAGTTGAAATGCCAATGCTCCATTGTTCACACTTTACCAAAACACAAGCTTCACAACTTTGAAGGTTGTGGGGCTTGGATTGTTTCAACACTTATAGGTCACTTAGGAACCTTTAGGGCAGAAAGTTTTGAGGTTTTTGAACTTCTAACCTTATGGAAATTTACCATAACACAAGCCCATCAACATTAGTTTAGTTGGGAACAAGGTTTGGTGCAAGATTCCATAAGTTGAACAATGAAAAATGTAAGTTTGTAAAAGTCTTATGAAAGCAGAATTTATAACCCACTTTCGACTTCATATATGGAGTTGTACCACCTTGTTACACCTTGGTGAACATTGGTAACAACCTTTGATGTTATCCAAGGGTTTTTAAAGCAAAAACATAAGAAAAAGTAGAAGAAGTGAGTTAGAACTCACTTTGAACATTAGAGAGTATTCTGCCTAAAACATAATTTTCTTGAGAGAATTTGAGTGTTTGATGACGATTTGAGAATTTTTAAAGTGTTGGAGAGTGAGGAGGAGGCTATTTTATAAGTGGGAGAAGTAGGTTAGGTTAAATTAAATGTTTAAGGTGGTTGGGGGTTGAAAAAGTGGGTGAAAACATTAAAACCCGTAGCTGGGTAACAGACCTGCATGGTCATGCGTATCACAACTTGCTTGGTCATGCGGATCAGATGCATGGCCATGCGGATCACAGCTTGCATGGTCATGCAATGTCAAGTGCATGGTCATGCGAATGTGCAGAATTTCAAGGAACTTTCTAGAATTTGTAGTTTGACCCCTAGAGTTTGATAATTCCATCATTTTGTGCTAAAACTCATAACTAAGCATGTTTTTGGGTCTTTAAGGTGTATGTAAGTATAAAACACGTATGATCACACTTCGAAGCGAATATAAACTTAAAGCATGGTTCGGTTTTGCCTAACAATGCGTATTTGGTGATTGATTGCATAATGTACAAGTATGAGTTTAACATGATTGATATAAAATATGATTTTTTTATTATGATCAGTTGTATCGGATAACAAGTATTGAAATGAAGTACGGACAAAAGTTTTTTATAAATAGAAAGTACGAAAATACAAAAGGTTACATAAACTTGCCAACCAAACTGTTATGCGCCGTAATCTCCTCATTGATTTTACCAATATTCGGCTGCTTATGATTGAAGGTTGCCTCATTTCGAGATTTCCACATGACCCAAATTGTAACCTGAATAATCGACATAGTCATCTTTCGCCATTTCGCCGACCCTTGGTTCAAGTGTTGTACCTGCACTAAATCTTTTAGTTTCAAGATGAAAAAGGCTTGATCTTGCACCATCTAACCACGTATTTCCACACATGTTGAGCCAATTTACACCCCACAAATAAATGGGCAACCATTTCTGGATCTTCTAGGCACATCTTACATCATGAATCTTGTATATAAACATTCCTACGAAGTAGTCCTCCAGTCGTTGGAAGCTTGTTTTGAACAATCCACCACACCACAAAATTAACTTTCAAGGAAACCCAGACGTTCCATGTAAAACCTATGGGTGTTCAAAATCGGATATCCAAAATTTTTGGATACCTTATTTCACTATCCGAATCCGTATCCAAAATTTCAGATATCCGAATATCCAATTTTTTATTTAATTTTTGATATTCGGAACCGAATATTTCAGATAGTTTCGGATATCCGAATATAATTTTTCAGATATTTCATATATTTTCAAATATTCAGATATCCAAAAAAATTAAAATTAAATTTTTGAATATTTCGGATATCCGAAAATTTTTAAAATCACTATCTGAATCCGAATTCGAATTCAAAAATTCGGATATCCGAATTTTGGATATACGAAATTTCGAATATCAAAATGTTCGGATATCGGATTTTCGGATACAGATAGTTTTGAACACCCCTAGCTAAACCCAATCCAAAATCAGAGAAGGATGTCTTCGAACTGAAAACTGACATGTCGAGTCCTGTTTCCAACACCATGTATCCCCACCTGAGCCGGAATTAACAGAGTTAATTGCTGCCATCAGATCATTTGATTCTGCCGCTTTAGTATGACATCTTGGATGATTAGACTAGTTAAATTCCATATTAACACCTTCATTGGACATTTTTACCCTTTCAGCAACCACAACATTCTTGTTCCGTTCAATGGAAAACAAATTCGGGAATCTTTCACAAAGAGACTCTTCATACAACTAGACCTCCTTCTAGAAAATCATCATCATCATCATACTCAGTAAATCCTATCAATAACAAAGCAAAGGTAGGGTTTGAGGAGGGTAAGATGTAGACAACCTTACCTCTACTCCGTAGGAATAGAGAGGTTGCTTCCAGTGAGACCCCCGGCTCGATAGTAGTTTTGCATTAAGCCTTGGACATAAGGCACATAACACTCAGCAATCGGGACAAATACTGATTAGTGCATGTACCCTTTTGTCTTTCAGCTATCAACGCCACCACATGATGCATTGTAACACCTCGTAAAATCATGTCCAATGATGTGAAGACACGTGTCCTAAACCCTAATTGTATAAAAAGTTGACTTTGAAGGACTAAAGTTGACAAACAGTAAAAAGATGTATGCGGTGGGACTAAAAGCGTCAACATGCTTAAACTATGCCACTGAGTGACCTTATAATGAACCCGGAGCCTAACGGTACTTGATCATACTCCCAAGAATACTTAAAACCTAATTTGAAAGGCCCATAGTGCTAAATATGAAAGATATATGAGTTGTGAAAGTACAGGGACTAAACTTGCCAAAATTTAAAACAAATTTTGGTTTTGGGTTCCCTAGTGTGGCGCGCCAGACCCCCCTGTCCTGGCGCGTGGCACGACGGAGGCCAAAAACCAGCAGAAACTGCCAGCTGCCAGCATGCAGCCTTGCTCCCCACACAAACCATTCTACAACCTGAATTCAAAACTAGGAGCATGCAACTGGTTTTTAAAAACCTCTTGGACACCTGGAGTCATCTCAGAACACCATAGAACACTTGGATTGATCTTGGACAAGCTCCTTGCACTATAAATAGATCCCCATAGTTGCATTCTTCCTTGCACCTCTCATAATTTCTTCTCTTCTCACTTGCTTTGGCATTCTTGGAGATTCCTGATCATAAAGGAGACTCCTCTTAGTTCAATCTTCAAGCTAGGACCTGTTAGAAGTGTCCCTAGCCTCTCCTTTCAGTTTATAAGTTTTTAAAAACCGAAAAGTCAAAGTTTTCGATAAAAAGCTTTCACTTTCGTTTAGACCTTAACGGTCCAGCCCTTGTTCGAGGCGAATATTATAACAACTCTCCTAAAAATTCTTAAGACGCCCCTATATATATATATATACATCCAAAGATAGCTAAACATAAGTAGATAAATAGAGATGACAACAAATCTAACAAAATTAAAGCCACGTACTTCCTTCAGTTACCACCACAAATGTAACAGCTCTCCTGGAACCCTTAACGTGACCCTAAACACTCCCAAATACATCCCATACGTGAAAAATGGAACCGAGATACCTTCGTACTTGTGAAAATCAAGAAAAACAAGAATTTCCTTTCGCTCGCGGGCTGCGACGAACGAAGACAAAGCTGTCGCGGGGCGCGACAGCCGGTTGCTTGGCGGACACCCTGAATGCCACGTGTTAGGGCACGTGTCAACACCACTGGTGACTCAGCAAACCCAAAACCGCCTTTAAGGCCCTCGCGGGGCACGAAAGATGAAGTGAAGTTTGTCGCGGGGTGCGACAGACTGGTCGACCAGCTATAAAAGGGGCAGAAGTTGGCATTTGCAAATTGTTCAGTTTCTGTTTCTCTCTCAAACTCTCTGAATAGCTAAAACTCTCAGGAAATAATACCCCCTAAGAAGCGAAGCTCTGCCTCGCTGTAAGTATTATAACCCTGCTATTACCCTACACGATTGATCTAGGATTCCATAATGCATGTCGGCTCCGCCGACTCAGTCATTGGAATTCAGTCTTGTGTGTACACCCGATTGATTTAGGACTCCGTAATGCATGTCAAGGCCTTGCCTAACTCAGTCATTGGAGTTCTGTCTCGAGTTGTACGGTTAATGCAATTTGGGTTATTTTGCTAACACATGTGCATTGTTTATATAAATAATAATCAGGAGAATCAACTGGAAGTTATAATATTATCAGGAAGCTATAATATTATTACCAGGAAGCCTGTAGGAATACCTAAATCTACAAATGTGAGTTCATCTGCTTTTTATAAACTGTTTTTATAAAACCTCAACTGTTTAAGATTATATTTAACAGTAATTGAGTATTTGTAAGTCTACAATTACTATCGGTATATTGGGGTTTTGTATACAAAATTTGTGAGACGTTACCATTGGGGCAACAAGTTAGCCAATGAGTAATATGACCTACAAGTCGGGTTGACAGTACCATTTGGGTAATTGATTAGATTAAGCAACTGTAATTGCGGGTTGCCCTCAATTCTGTTAAAGTATTAAAATTGTTTTGATTAAACTGGGATGCACTCACCAGTATTTCTTGCTGATAAAGTGTTTTAAACACGTGTTTCAGGTAACTTAGTAGGAAGCCAATATAAGCCAGCCGGAGAGCACTGAAGGCTTAGAAAAGTGGCTATAAAAGTTACCTAAATAAAAAAGGAGAATTGTTTTCAATAAGTAGGGTTTATCCCTATAAATATATTACAAATAAAAGTCGGATTTTATTCCACTTATTTATCATCAATGTATTATCAGAAAAACTTGGGTTTCATCCCATTTATCTATTTTAAACATTTTGATGTTTAACTCTGATAAAATATTTCCTAACTACGGTCCTGATGAAACTTTCCGCTGCCAAATTGATAAAAACCGATACCATCTGACTGGCTCGCGGCTCCCGCTCCCAGGGTGGGGTCGGGGGTTGCGACAGAAGGTGGTATCAGAGCTATGCCACTAGTTTAAGTCCTTTTGGTGTTCTTCCAATACCTAAATCTTAAACATTTATGTTAGGAAATTAAATCCCTTATGTGTTATCCTGTGAACATAAAATCTTAATATGTTTATTATGATTTTTATGTCGTTTAACAAATTTTGAATTCCCAATATGTGTTACCCATATCTGTATCTTACAGTTATGCTATATTTATATATATATAGGTGATATATTAATAATGTTATGCCTTATCAATTTTTATGATATATTATATATATATTTATATAAATATGATTCAACATGAATTTTATAACATTATAATAATATTACGATATTAACATTAATATCTCCATATTAATATAAGATAACACAATTCAGGTATGATAATTCGAAAAATATCATAATATAAAATGTTGTTTGATACAATTAATGTAATTTATCGTTTATGATATAAACCCTAAAATTTTACTCGACTTAAAGTCTATATTTTTGTCAAAGTTTTGACAAAACGTATAATTAGATTATCTTTGTTAAAATATAATATTTTAGCATACTTAAAACATGTCTATTGTTTAGATATGATAATTAAGAACATGATTTTCATGATAACTTTATGAAAATATTATTCCATATGATTATATTATAAGTACATGTACATTTTCATCTGTATGAAGAGTATGCAAATATATGTATAAAATATTTTATATTTTATAACCTATATTAACAAAACAAATGATACTTTATACAAATAAGTACAAAAATATTTGGTATTATATAACTTGATGATTTAAAATATATGTACACAACACATACATATCGACAGAAAAGAGTTTAAGAATTTTTATCTAATAGCTCAACTTATTCCTTAAATTATATATGTATATTCTGATATAGGAATAATACTTCACTACTTAATAAATATGATAAATTAAGTTCTAAATATATTATAATCAAAATAAGTCCACCTATCAGTTAAAGGTTAAATCGTTCTAAAAGAATCCAGAAAATTTATATTTTTATTTAAATTCCTTTCGATGAATTTACCTTTTTATTCTAAAAATATTCTGTTTAATAAATGTAATAGAAATTTATTTTGATATTATAATAAACAAAGTTATGGGAATAAAACAGGGTAATTAATACATTTAATTATGTAACTGGATTCTTATAATTTGGTCTTATATATATTTCAGGAAACTTTAAAACTTTATATTATTACGTAGGTATATGCAAGACACAAATTTCTTGATAAAATATACAATATGATAATCAAATATCTCCTGCAGAAAAACAAGCTTTATTATATAACAGAAGAAAACAAACCTATATATTTACTCAAAGATCTATTTTGATACTCACCTTTAATTCAAAAGATACCTTAAGGATATTCGTACTAGCATCACCTCTTGAAAAACAATAATGGGCCAATGATGGAAAATTTCAGAACCTCATATAAAACCCTTACCTCTAGCCACAACCGTAATTTCTAAATACCTATCCAGCCATGAGCTCTGGAATATAATTGAATTATGACAATATAGGGAAAAGTTATTACAACAAAGACATAAACAACACATAATATAATATATATATACTTTCCTTATATTTTGATAAAATATATGGTGAAAGTAAAAGTGTTACGATATAATATGTACATATTTATATATATATATATATATATATATATATATATATATCTTAATGAATCATACTGATAAGTACGATTATAATAGTGCTAATATAAGCAACAAAAGGCGCCTGTGTCATTATTTAGTTCTGTGATAATTATATATGAACATGATTGTAATCTAGATGTCAAGGAAAATTGTGTACAATCAAGGAATCCAGGCTAGTAATGAGAATTCCTAAGATAAAAGCACTATAGAAAATATAATAGCTCAAGGAATATCGAATGCCATACCTTCGATCATTCAAGCTATTAAGATTTCCGTGCCTATAAACGAGAATCATACTACCCACTGTAGGCATCCTCATCACTTCAGACCTAGCCCTAGTTCCAACGGAAGTCATGATATTCGTATCAAAACTCCATCTTCCAAAAGGACCACAACATATAGCTACTCTTATAAGGAATTCCACTTCGACAAATCATATAAAGATAAAGGAATAGAACCAACAATCGCACAGCCTACCTGCAATAACAAAAAGCGTTCGGGAAGACACCATTTTAAGAAGACACTCTACTGTAACTTCTGCAAGAAAGCTGGACATGCCAAGGAAGAATGTAGAAGGAAAACTAACATCTGTTCCACTGCGGAGAAACATATCATATTCGTCCCTACTGTCCAAAACTATCTACAAGCACCCAACAACAAGACTAGAAACCCATATGAAGCTAGGAAGAACGCACAAACGACACAGGAAGCCATAGCAAATTCTAACATAAGCATCCGTACGTTTTACCTGTACTAAAGTATTAGTTGACTTTTGATTCCCATCAAAGTTTTATAAATAAAGAAAGGTCTTTATTTTTCTCTCATAAAGACTAACACTCATCTATCTCATCTCTTGACAAATTCCTATGCTGTACATGCATTGCTTGTTACGTATGTGAATTCATTTCAAAAGATCTTTTATTCACAAGTTTGGATCTTATTTCATTATACTCATTTTGACAATTCATATGATTGCAAAAACTTTGACTTTTGATATCAAGTCAACAGATTTCTTGGAAAACTCCTTGTCTTATTTTCTCACCGGATTTCATTGTAACCATTTCTTGTCAATACATATGTCCATTGTTGGAATATGTCTAAACCAAGCTCAATTGTTTGAACTTGTTCACAATATACATTCAATTCAAAATTCCATATGATGAATTGAGATCATCATATTCGAGATAATTTCATTTGTTTGAATCATAGTAGACCTATTCAAAGTCTACAACTCCAATAAATTGTTTGTTAACCCACGACACCTTGCGGTGGCGATTTCTTTGAAACTTGGACTCATTTCCTTTTCACACCTGAGGTACTAATTTATTGATTCATTGTCCTAAACCAGTCTTAATACAATTTTGTGTTAAGATAAAGGTACCTAAATTCTTATTTCAATGTAACTCCAACATTTCTTTCATCATTGATTAATCCTACGATATTCATTTATTCCTTCACTTGAAAATCCTATCATTTGAATATCCAAATTCACTTTATTGAAACTTTCAATTAATTTCGAGAACTGTGAAATCATTCGGTCACCGTAATTATTGAATTCTTTAAATCATTACAACACCTTGTGGTATCTGTATAAATTCATAGCTTGTGCTAATCATAAACCCTAATCATATCAATTCATACGTTTTTCGTTTGACTCCTCAAAGTAATCTTGATACAATTATGTATCAGGATAATGATACAGTAACTCCTATTGTATTTTCGGTGTACCCCTGCCATTCAACTAAATGTCACTAAATTCTAGTTTGATTATTGACAAATCATTTTTCATACTTCTATCTTCAAATTGAGATTTTTGATTCAGAGTTCTTTTTAAACGAACAAAGTAAGTTCTCTTTTGACATTGAATCCTATTATCTCTAAAAGACGTTTATTCATATGTCTCTATGTGATCTTGTGAAACTTATCACATTCAGTTAATAATCCCTGGAACTAAGTGAAACACTTATGTTTCTCATTTTCTTCGATGTCCTTAGAAGAAATCTCACTAAGGATTTGTCTGCTAAAGTAAGATTTCATACATACATTATTTCTGTCAGTTGTAGCTGATAAGCTACGGGATCTACTCGTTTAAATAAATGGTCTAACATACCTAAAACTTGACTTCCCTCTTTAACGAATCTAACTACTCCTTTCCATAGAGAAACTTGTAACCTTATCTCCCACTTAAGAGGTTTTTCATCTGTTATCTACGTAACTCTTTTGATAAAAACTCGTATTTGAATTATCTTGTCTATTGTTTCTTGTACTATCTCGAGTCTAGATAAGTTGCTTTTCTCCAAATTCTGCCCAACAGACAAGGGTTCGGAACTTTCGACCAATGAATACTTCCAAAGATGCTTTGACGCCATTTCAACTACAAGACTTGATATAACTCCAAGGGAATATAATAGCTCGAATCTCGAGGACGAGATTTAAAACAAGGTGGGGAGGATATAACAACTCTCCTAAAAATCATTAAGACACCCCTATATATATATATATACGTCCAAAGATAGCTAAACATAAGTAGACAAATAGAGATGACAACAAATCTTACAAAATTAAAGCCATGTACTTCCTTCAGTTACCACCACAAATGTAACAGCTCTCCTGGAACCCTTAACGTGACCCTAAACACTCCCAAATACATCCCATACGTGAAAAACGGAACCGAGATACCTTCGTACTTGTGAAAATCAAGAAAAACAAGAATTTCCCCTCGCTCGCGGGCTGCGACGAACGAAGACAAAGCTGTCGCGGGGCGCGACAACCGGTTGCTTGGCGGACACCCTGAATGCCACGTGTCAGGACACGTGTCAACACCACCGGTGACTCAGCAAACCCTAAACCGCCTTTAAGGCCCTCGCGGGGTGCGAAAGATGATCTAGGATTCCGTAATGCATGTCGGCTCTGCCCGACTCAGTCTTTGGAATTATGTCTTGTGTGTACACCCGATTGATTTAGGACTCCGTAAGCATGCCAAGGCCTTGCCTGACTCAGTCATTGGAGTTCTATGTCGAGTTGTATAGTTAATGCAATTTGGGTTATTTTACTAACACATGTGCATTGTTTATATAAATAATAATCAGGAGAATCAACAGGAAGTTATAATATTATCAGGAAGCTATAATATTATTACCAGGAAGCCTGTAGGAATACCTAAATCTACAAATGTGAGTTCGTCTGCTTTTTATAAACTGTTTTTATAAAACCTCAACTGTTTAAGATTATATTTAACAGTAATTGAGTATTTGTAAGTCTACAATTACTATCGGTATGTTGGGGTTTTGTATACAAAATTTGTGAGACGTTACCATTGGACAATGAGTTAGCTAATGAGTAATATGACCCACAAGTCGGGTTGACAGTACCATTTGGGTAATTGATTAGATCAAGCAAATGTAATTGCGGGTTGCCCTCAATTCTGTTAAAGTATTAAAATTGTTTTGATTAAACTGGGATGCACTCATCAGTATTTCTTGCTGATAGAATGTTTTAAACATGTGTTTCAGGTAACTTAGTAGGAAGCCAATAAAAGCCAGCTTGAGAGCACTGAATGCTTAGAAAAGTGGCTATAAAAGTTACCTAAATAAAAAGGAGAATTGTTTTCAATAAGTAGGGTTTATCCCTACAAATATATTACAAATAAAAGTCGGATTTTATTCCACTTATTTATCATAGATGTATTATCAGAAAAACTTGGGTTTCATCACATTTATCTATTTTAAACATTTTGGTGTTTAACTCTGATAAAATATTTTCTAACTACGGTCCTGATGAAACTTTCCGCTGCCAAATTGATAAACACCAATATCATCTGACTGGCTCGCTGCTCCCGCTCCCAGGGTGGGGACGGGGGTTGCGACAAATATGGCTACGTGATCGTATGTAGGTAGGTATTAATCTCTCAAAAGGGCACCTCCTAATTATCACGTTTACTTAGTTAATTGTCAGGTCAAAGTAATTAAAATAAAAAGTCAAACAGGTCACTTTTTAAAATAATCCAAATCTGATAATGTAGAAGTTATAAATTATGTTTTATCTCCTCTAATAACTTGGTGTAACAACCCGCACTTTCGCTCTTGCTACTCTCGTTGCTCTCGTTACGCCTAGCACCAGAGATTCGGATCATAATGTAAACTATACATCTTACTACACTATTTCGCATACTTTCGCAAACACATCACTTATTACAACACGCTATATCACAACACTTACACTTTTCACATGTACTATTACGCTATGGCTACGCTGGTTGCAAACGCAACGCAAACTCGAAACGCAGTTACTTATGCTAGGACCTATTACTATATTAATTAGTATATATAAACATATAAGTATTAAGACTTGCTAAACGCGCACTCGCTGGAATGCGTGACTCAATCTATCGCACATAAACGCAACATAGCACGATATTACTTATCTCGCTAAAACGCTTAAAGTACTCACAATATTTAACGCAACGAAACACGAAAAACGAACCAAAGTTGGAAAACTAACTCGCGCAACTCGGCCGTCCGAATGGACACAATCGCGCACCACCTTAACCTTTCCCCTCCACTATAAATACCAACCTTATGTCTCCATTTTAACACTTGGACACTCACATCCGCTCCCTAAGACTCAGACGCGATCCAAGGCCTATGTAAGTTTTTTCTCCCAAATCTCTGTCAGTCTTCATCTCTAATCACTTCTACTTCATCTTCTTCATCAGAATCACACACACGCACTAACTTTTTCTCGAAATCATTTGATATGGACCTCTTGAAGGTGGTTTCCACTCGTTTTGTCTAGGCAAACTGTTGTGGAGCATCATTTAATCGAGATTGGTTCCAGATCTAAAGAATTTCACACTTTTTCAATTTAGTTATGAAAGACTTCAACACTTTTTCATCTATTTTCAACTTTTCTTCAGTTTTTACACGAATTTTGATGGAATCTGGACTCAATCAGACTCTCGACTCATTCCTTAGTCGAAAGCCCGCTTGAAAACGAATTTCCACCGAAGAGATGGACCGATTAACGGGTCAAACATGAATCTTCATCAAGAACAGCTCGTCTGTCCAAATGGGCGGGACCCATCCGACCGAATGAACTGGACTTGGTTTTATTACGTTGCTTGACACGTCGTCACACCATCTCCGTTAACTCCAAACTTTTTACTTAGAAAATTTTACAAAATTTCAACCACAGATCATCTGCCCGAGTGGCCATCTGTTCGGGTGACCATCCGTCCGGATGACCGGATTCTTACAACCTCCATTGTTTAAACGCTTTTAACTAAAACTCCAACTTTTAACAAACACACACAGTCGATTTGAATGGCCATCCATTTGAATGGCCGTCCGTCCGGATGACCATCCGCCCAGATGGGACCCACCCGTTCGGATAGACTGTTGAACACTTTACCCCACTCGATACTCTGTTTACAACCATTCAGCCCTAAGGAAGACTTATGTATATGTTTCCATGCACAGGCTAACCCGACGCGCTCCCTTCAATCCAATCCAACTTGTGTTTACTTGATAAACACACACAGTGAGTATACTTGACCCCTTTTTACGCTTTAAAACACACTTTTGGGGTGTAACATACGTTCATATCTAAAACGCATTTATCAAAATGCAGTACACATTCTAAACTATTATCACATGCGAATAACTAATGTACATATTTACACGTGATGCTTGATATATATGTGCTAGGACTCTTACTTGTTACGTTCCACCTTAGCTAGTATGGTACTATAGTTCGACTCACACCCGACGGGGTCTAGTTAAGGATAACACACCCTGTTGGCTCTCCTTCACATTCATCTCGGGACTTAGCTGGTAGTAACTGTCTTGTGAGTATATATGTTGTGTTGTATCATGTTTATGTATGAGGAAGTTCGTAACGCTTTATCTACTTTACTATATTATTAAACTTGTATACTCGCCAATACTTTTGTATTGACTTTATTTTAACGTATATTGCTGGTTAATCGCATGTTATCATGAAACAAGATTAGGAAGTCTAGAAACTCACTTAAAATCTAGGTTGTCGGATTTGTTGTAGGTCCCGTGAGCCGTGCGGATCGTAACAGAATCGTCTATCCAACCTAGAGTGCGGAATCCTCTAGATCAGATTTCACAAAAAACAAGTAGAACAAGAATCACTTTAAACCCGATCTTTATTGATTATCTTCTAACGATTACAATCAATCAAGATCCTAATTCGTCCAAGCCTTTGTCTTTCACGAATTCCCTTAAGAGTGATTAGATGATTGGAAGATCAACCTAAACCCTAATGCTAAGCTTTGTTTATATAGGACAAAGCTTTGCACATGGACTAGGTCATGGGCTAGGCCCATTTCGCCTACCATCCCCATATGTGGGTTTGGTTTGGCCCAATCACTCTTAATTAACTATTACAAAGCTAAACCCGCTAACTGTTTATCGTTTTACTAATTACAAGATATCCAAAGACCAAATCTAAGCTGTTGTCACAAACATGCACCAACAAACTCCCCCTTGACAATAGCTCGCAAAGGTAACTTCAGTCTTCAGAATCTCACAGTCTTTTGGTCTTTGGATAGCTTCAGCTTTAACAGCTTCTGTCAGTAGTAACAGACTCCCCCTAAGCTGATGCATCCAATCACCAAATCTTCAAAACTTTAGCGTTTGAGTAAACTCCAGTTCAGCTTTTGTATAGCACTCTTCAACCTCTTCAACTTTGTCTGCAATGTAGAAAGGAGGTTCTACCATGCATCCAATCAAACTCTCATCTCTTCACAGCAACTTCTCAGCAACACAGCAACTTCTCACCAACACACTGCTTCAATCTGTTTACTATAAAACAAACATCTCGAGAAACCATAAGAATTTTTCAACATAAGTTAAACAAATTATTATTATTCAAGAGGTTAGTTAAACTGTATTAACAGATTAAGCACTTTCCAACTCAACACCAACACGCACAGATTTTAAACAAACACCCCATAACCTGCATCATTTCAAAATTTTGAACCCACTTACTAACACCATCTCCCCCTATCAGTAACAATTCCTCCAAGAATAACAGTTTTCCGTACATTAAGAATTTTAACAGGAAAAGACACTATTTTTGTATTTTTGTATTTTCTGAAAACAAATAAATACGAAAAGCAATAAACACTCTGTTTTTGTGAGAATCACCGGTAAGAAGATCATATCAGCACAATCAAACTGTTTCACACTACTAGATAATTCTTTATATACTTTTTTCGTGAAAAGCAGTTCAAGATGATTACCAGTATATTTGTCCACTTAAACAAATGCATGAACATTTCAAGTACCATTACCGTATGATACGTTAAGGTAATTTTAATTCTGATATACTAGTGTGTCCCACTTCAGGATATACCCCCGCGATCAAGGTATGCACAAAGATTCATCGTAGCAGGTGAGTATACTGAATTCAACCGTTTTATTTTTCAACGATAGATAATTGGTGAACAGGTCAGTACTTCCGTACAGCAGAGAGACCAAAATATCTTATCGAGGGCTAAGACAAATACCATTTTTGGTACGATTTGTGCATTTAGCACTTATTTTGAATGACTCTCTATGAGAGCTTCTTCATTTTCAGGGTTTTGGCATTTTAGCTCTTTTAGGATATCCTGGGTGTGTCTAGGTCAGCATGTATCTGGATGCAGCAGAAGGACACCCATGATATCCCCGGATGAAATAACAGTATAAAGACCCAAAACTTCAGATTTTGGCAATCTATCAACGCAAGATTTAAGGTCATTAAACCATACACCACTGATGTTTTCCCCACTCATACTCAGTGCATTTAAGTTTATATCACATTGGTAAGTTGATTATTTCATGCTTTTGCCTACTGGTATATCATATGATGAAGCTACTATCACACTTATGCATTTTGATTCAGTTCGAGTGTGACAGTCTAACATTGCTGATGTACTATCATTTCTTCTTTTTCACACAGTGAAAACTCATTTTTGATTTTCAATTTTTTTTTATGTTTTTGATTTTTCAATGTTTTTGTATTTTTTATTTTTGAAAAAGCAGTAAACTATTTACAAAATTCTTATGAAAAACCAGTTATTCAGGATTCCTCATCCCGTTGAGTTCGACTAAGTGTTCAAAGCGAGCTCGATCAAAAGCTTTTGTGTAAAGATCAGCAAGGTTATCTTCTGTGTCGACTCGATGTAATTCAATTAGTCGTTTTTCAGCACAATCCCGTATAAAGTGATGACGTATGTCAATATGTTTAGTTCTACTGTGCTTTACGGGATTGTTTGTGATTGAAATAGTGGCATTATTATCTATCATAATAGGAGTACGAGTGAAATCCAAACCGTAATCGCGCATCTGCTGTTGAATCCAGAGGACCTGAGAGCAACAGCTACCCGCAGCAATATATTCAGCTTCACACGTAGATGTAGACACACAGGATTGCTTCTTGCATTGCCAAGACACGATCCTGCCTCCCAAGAACTGACAACCACCTGTAGTAGACTTTCTGTTTGATTTGCATCCTCCAAAGTCTGAATCAGTGTAAGCAACAAACCTCAAATCACTATCAGCTGGATACCACAACCCAAGTTTAGGTTTCCCCTTCAAGTAACGAAGAATACGCTTCACTGCTTTCATGTGTGACTCTTTTGGATTCGCCTGATATCTGGCATACAAGCATACGGCAAACATTATGTCCGGTCTTGAAGCAGTCAAGTACATTAGAGAACCAATCATCGCCCTGTATTGAGTAGGATCAACATCTTCAGTGCTTTCATGATCTGGGCCAAGATTGTGATTTTCGCAAATGGGTGTGTTGAAAGTAGAGTAATCATTCATTTTGAACCGATCCAAAATGTCATACACATACTTCGTTTGATGAATAAACATCCCATCCTCCTTCTGTTCAACTTGTAATCCCAGAAAGTAAGACAGCTCACCCATAGCGCTCGTTTCAAACTTACTCTTCATCACCTGTTCAAACTCTTTACACATGTTCACATCAGATGACCCAAAGATGATGTCATCCACGTATACCTGTACTAGCAGAAAATCTTCCTTCTTCCTCTTTATGAACAGTGTACTGTCTATCTGACCCCTTTCAAAACCATTCTTGAGCAGATGTGTAGACAGTGTCTCGTACCACGCCCTGGGAGCTTGATGTAACCCATACAAAGCCTTATCAAGTTTGTACACTCGATCTGGATAGTCTGGATCAACGAACCCATCTGGTTGTGAGACATACACCACTTCTTGGACTTTACCGTAAAGAAATGCACTCTTCACGTCTAGTTGGTAAACTTTAAAGCCCTTGAAGGAAGCGAAAGCTAGAAACAACCGAATTGCCTCCAACCTTGCCACTGGTGCAAACACCTCATTGTAATCTATCCCTTCTTGCTGATTAAAACCTTTGACAACCAACCGAGCCTTGTTGCGCGTTACAATCCCTCTTTCATCCTTCTTGCACCTAAATACCCATTTAGTGCCAATCTCTCTTTCACCTTTAGGAAGGTCCACTAACTCCCATACCTTCAACTTCGCAAACTGGGCCAATTCTTCTTGCATAGCTTCAACCCATGAATTGTCTTTAAGAGCCATATGAATGTTCTTCGGCTCCTCTTGGGAAATAAAGCAACTATACAAGCACTCATTCACTATCCCAGTCTTCTCAATCGAAACAAATAACCCTGAATTCGCTGCTATGCTTCTTCTCGTCTGAACACCTGCAGTAGGATCTCCAAGTATCATGTCAACTGGATGATCTCTATTTGCTCGTGTAGAAGCAACTGCATCAACTTCAAGATTATCACCCAGGTTTGATCCAACCTCCCCCTGAATATTCTGATTTGCAAACGGATTAACAAACTCCTCCCCCTGAATAGGTTCAGAGTCACTATCGCTTGAATCAGGATTAGTAGCACCATGGGAAGTTTCCGGAGCATCTGACATATCAACATTCGATCTAGGCATAAACTCGCCTTCATCGTCTTCACCAATCACCGTTTGAATCAGCTGAGAATCATCTGCATCAGAAACCTCAGGAATATTAAATGATTTAAACACACTTTCATAATCATATAATATAGCAGGACCACTCGTTGATTGTTGAGGTTTGTAGGAAGTAATTTCCACATTAAAAACAACCTCAATTTTACCAGTTTTGAGATTAAAAACCCTTTTATTCGGTGTGCCAGGCACGTAACCTAGAAAGTAGCCTTCATCAGCCACCTCACCGAATTTTTGTTTATCTTTGTTTCGCACAATGGTGCAGGGTAATCCAAATGGTTCAAAGCCTGTTAAGTTTGGTTTTTCGTTAAACATAAGTTCATGACAAGTTTTGTTAAAACGTTTAACGGTTAAAACTTTGTTTAGGACGTAGCAGGCTGTATTCACAGCTTCTCCCCAGAAAAGAACTGGTAGCTTTGAATCTGAAAGCATAGTCCTAGCGGGTTCAATCAACGTCCTGTTTTTCCTCTCAGCGACTCCATTCTGTTGAGGAGTATAAGGAGCAGAATATTGATGTTCAATTCCCTTTCGAAGACAGTAGAGATCCAGAACTCGATTCTTGAACTCCGTGCCATTATCACTCCTTATCCTCTTAATCCTTGCATCATGGACGTTTTCCAATTTCGTAAAAAGATCTATCAGCATCTCCACTGTCTCATCTTTTGTACCTAAAAAGAAAACCCATGAATAACGTGAGTAATCATCAGTGACAACCAGACAGTAGTACTTTCCACCTATGCTCCTCACATTCACTGGACCGAATAAATCCATGTGAAGTAATTCATAAGGGGCATTAATGGAATTTACTGTTTTAGATTTATGAGGTTTCTTGTGTTGTTTTCCCTTTTGACATGGAAGACATTTATCTTCCACTTGAAACCTCAGCAATGGAACCCCTTTCACTAGCTCATTTTTAATGATATAATTCATTTTGCGGTAGTGAATATGGGCCATGCGTCTGTGCCACAACATAGATTCAGCTTCAGATGCTTTTGACAGTAAACACGCCACCGCAGCAGTTGGATCCTTGGCACCCATGTCCATGACATAAGTATCATTTTTCCTTGGTGCACGCATTACTATCCAATCGTCCGGAATAACCAAACCCGGTTTCAACACCAATGCCTCCTTATTTGTAAAATGGACCGAGTGACCCTTGTCGCAGACTTGTGACACGCTCATCAGATTGTGTTTAAGCTGCTCAACATAGTTCACTTTGTCCAACGTGATCTTCCCATTCGTCACTTTTCCTCGTCCAGTAATCCTACCACCTTTAGCACCAGCAAAATTTACATGTCCACCATCATATTCTTCAAATTCAGAAAACAACCTCGCATCCCCCGTCATGTGCCTGGAGCAGCCACTATCAACGTACCATAAGTTGATAATCCTCCTTAGCAGCTCCTGCACACACCAACCAAAAGATTAGTTAGATTGGGGGACCCAAGCCTTAATGGTCTTGGGTCTTCCAGATTCATCAACTACAGGAACATCCATCCAGTATCCATCACTCCTAGCTGGAGTCTTGGATCTTGAGCCTGTTGATGGAAATGGGACATGATTTCCATAAGGTCTCTGGTCCTCAGGGTACCTATTTGTGTTTGGACTATGTGACCTTTGAAAATTTTGATTTTGATTTTGATTCCAAGAACCTTGATTGTAATTTCTAAAGCCATTGTTATAAAAAGTTCGACCACCATTATTTTGGTATCGATTTTGATATTGACCTTGACTTCTGAAATTATTTGAATTTTGATTTTTCATTCTTGGTGAGTTACTTCTAGGTCTTTCATATCTGCCGGATGTAGATTCAGGCTGAAATCTTGGTTGATTTCTTTGAAAACGAGGAACTTGTGGAGTTCCTTTGTCAGCCTTATCTACACCACCAGCAACACCCGGTTGTTGCTTTGGAGCAGATTTCTTTGGAGAATTTGAGACTTTCTCCTCATTATCACCCTGCTTCTCAGGTGATTTCCCTCTTTGTTTCTCACTAACTTGTGCTTCAACCTTTTTGTTAGGACAGCAGCTAGCTACATGTCCCTTTGTGTGACATTTGAAGCACGATTTCTTTTTCGAAGACTTCTCAGCTGAAGCCTTTGAACTAGATTCTGGTGTTGATGATGATGCCTTAGAAGGATTTGGTTCAGTTTGCTTAGTTTCAAGATTTTCTATGTTCTTATTTTTTGCAAACTTTAAATTTGATTCGTTTTCAATAACAGCTGTTTCGTTTTTCATGTCACTTCCTTGAACAAAATTAACCTTTTTAACAAAAGTTGCATTTTTATTCGTAGGATTTGAGTTTTTCTTTTTCAAAACAGGTTTGCTGTTATTTTCCTTCTTAGCATCATTATCTTTAGACACATCACCTTGACTAGATGTGAAACTACTTGGTGATGTTGACAGGAAGTCTGTGAACTCATCTTCATCAGGTAAGAAAGAATAGTCATGACTAAGAGGAGGTGGGACTTCATTGAAGCCCTTGAATCCCACGCTGGTCTTGTCATTACTCTTCTTTAACCCACCCATCATGTGTTTCATAACAAAAGTAGAATCCCTGAATTGACCTAATTTCTTTTCAAGCTCAACAATTTTGAGTTGTGCATCGGACAACTCTTTGCATTTTTCAGAAATCTCTTTTGTTTTCTCAGCCATCATGTCATGAGCTAAGTCTATGACTTGAAGTTTTTCATTTAGTTTGCTGGTTAAAACTTCAATTTCAGCCTCATAGCCTTTTATCTTTTTCAAATATGATGACTCGTTTCTTTTAGCAAAGAAATTTGATTCTTTTACGTTAGATATTTCGCTCACCAGACTTTTGTTTTGAGTTGACAACCTATCAACTTCACCCTGTAATTCACGACACTTTAAACAAACAGGAGTAGCAGAGTTACTTACCTCTCCTGTCGATTTGTCTGAGTTGGCCATAAGAGCAGCAAGTTGAGCTTCCATTCTTTTGATGATCTCATCTTTGTCTTCGTCTTCCCTTTCATGCTCAGACTTTGGCTTTTCTTTTTCAGCTTCTGTTGTCTGATCAGCATTCTTTTCCTCAGCTTCATTTTTATTCTCAACCTTTGCATCATCTACTGTAGCTTCACCGTCATCAACTGGCACAATCTCTGCCATGAATGCCTGAGTGACATTCTCATCATTTTCCAAGTGAATACTCCAGTCATATGAACCCTCTCTTGCAGTAGAGATCAACGCCCTTGAGTTAGAGTTGTTGGAAGCATTCCTGTTGTTTGAATTCTGACTCGACGTCTCTTGCTTTTGTTTTTGACATTCTCTAGCAAAATGTCCATAACTTTGACAGTTAAAGCACCTGACTTTGGTCTTGTCAAAACCAACAGTTTTCCCCACAAACTTCCTTCCAGTTCTGTTCATGAACCTTTTCACACGTCTGGTAATCATGGCCATTTGCCATTGCAAATCCATATCTTCAAGATCATCAGGGTCAATCTGATCGTAATCTTCATCTAAAACGGCAGGATCAGATATCTTCCCCTGAATGTAGTTTTCATAAGAAGCAACAAACGAAGCAAGTAGAGCAAGATGCTCTTCAGCAGACTTCACACTCATTGGCATCGACTTTGCACTACTACTTGGCTTAGCAGCTGATGTTCTCTTTACTCTTGTTGATCCTCCTGAAGCAGCTACAAAACATACATTACCATCCTCATTTACCATGACTTGCTCATTATCACACGAAAGAAACGCAGTAGCAGAGTCGCTAGAAGCATCATGAGACGAAGAAGATGTAAGCCCATTGTAAATCCCTGGATCTTGAACCTGATCATATCCAGTGTCCTTTTTCTTCATGTTAAGCTCATAAGCTCTTAGCTTTCCAACTACTTCTTCTAGCTCCTTTGTGTCATAATCTGCTTCACCCTTGATCATGAGAGTGTAGATATCCCATTTAGCAGGTAGAGCATCCAGCAGCTTGTCATTTTTCTCTATGTCAGTGTAGCAATCTATATCATAATTGTCCAATTCTGACATCAGATGGTAGTATCGAGTGATGACGTCCTCAAGTGACTCATTTTTCATATATTTGAACACCGCAAACTGCTTCTTCAATAGATCAACTTTGTTCTTCTTTACATCAGGGTTTCCCTCATATCTCTTCTCTAGCGCATCCCACATTTCCTTTGAAGTAGTGTACTTCTTAAAGGTATGTTTGATGCCATCAGGTAAAGACATTTTAATGGCAGCCAAAGCTCTCTTTTCAGCCTCATACATTTTCTTTTGTTCGGCTTCCATATCAACATAAGCAGTTATACGTTGTCTGCCCTCAAACTCATGAGTTGGGTTCACATACCCATCGTCTATGCATATCCACATACGAGTGTCCTGGTACTCAACAAAGGATTGAAACCTATCCTTCCATGTCAAGTAGTTCTCCACCTTCATCATCTTAGGTGGTTTGTTCGTTGTGCCTACCTCATGTTCCATTCTTAAAAGTTCGTTCAATTTAGACATGTTCGACATTTTAACTTAAGCAGACTGGTTAAACCGTAAAATTTTAGTCCGAAATCAGTTTTTACCAAGTTATACCGTTAGATTCGTCTCGAGATTACGATTCCAATGATATATAATGTCCGAAATCAGTTTTTTTTTTTTTTTTTTATCCCTAAAAATCCAAGGATCCCAACGGTGCAAACGGTTTCCTTTGAAGAGTTACGGATAATTTTCTAAACACGAATCTGTGAAATTTTTCTTACGCAAGCCTAGAAAAATTCCACCCCTTCCGAAATGGTCAGAAAAGGTCTGAAATGGTTATGTTTATCCGAAATGAACACCCTTTTGTCCGAAATGGTCCGAAATGAGTTAAACTGATCCGTAATCACCACTTGTTTATCCGAAATGAACCTTCTGATCCGAAATGGATGATATTCTGGTCCGAAATCAGCTGATTTAATCCGTAATCAACTGTTATAATCTGAAATGATCCGAAATGCCTAGATTTCTGTCCGAAATGAATTTGAAAAGCAGTATTTTGATCCGAAATCAATACCCTCAGATCCGAAATCAACTATGTTAATCCGTAATGCAAGTAAATTGGTCCGGAATTCAACAGATTGATCCGAAATGGATCCGAAATGACTGATTTTGATCCGAAATGCAGGTCTTTTGATCCGAAATCCTTGAATTTAATCCGAAATCACCAGCAGAACTCTAAAAACGCCGTCTGAACCTCGAAAACAGCCTCCAAACTCGTCCAAAAACTTCCGATTTTCTGCAGAAACGATTCTGAACCAAGCCAAACAAGAGCCTAACGCTCTGATACCAATTGTAGGTCCCGTGAGCCGTGCGGATCGTAACAGAATCGTCTATCCAACCTAGAGTGCGGAATCCTCTAGATCAGATTTCACAGAAAACAAGTAGAACAAGAATCACTTTAAACCCGATCTTTATTGATTATCTTCTAACGATTACAATCAATCAAGATCCTAATTCGTCCAAGCCTTTGTCTTTCACGAATTCCCTTAAGAGTGATTAGATGATTGGAAGATCAACCTAAACCCTAATGCTAAGCTTTGTTTATATAGGACAAAGCTTTGCACATGGACTAGGTCATGGGCTAGGCCCATTTCGCCTACCATCCCCATATGTGGGTTTGGTTTGGCCCAATCACTCTTAATTAACTATTACAAAGCTAAACCCGCTAACTGTTTATCGTTTTACTAATTACAAGATATCCAAAGACCAAATCTAAGCTGTTGTCACAAACATGCACCAACATTTGTATTGTTTGAGAGACATGAAATATGTATGACTGTTTGTTGAGATATCGTTTATTAGTATGGGATAATGAACGCATTAAATATTGTCACTAAATAGTTGTTATGGATTCTCTTGAGCAATCTGAGTTGCCTAGTGTCGCGCCCCGATGATTCCGACATCGGTTGGGGTGTGACAGATTGGTATCAGGGCCATAACTATTGGGAAATAGGTCAAGTCGTGTAGAAAATACCCAGTCTATAGTCTAAGTAACAATAGACCCATCGTACGAACCCACTTGGGGCTTTGTACGGACCTACATGCTGTTATACTCTCGTTCGAACTTGCAATGTTATACTATACCTTCGTACGAACCCACATACTACAACTTCGTACGAAGGCAACCTTTCCTACGGCAAAATAAGTTTACACGCCTTTCCTGAGGCTAACACAATACACACGATCGATAACGCTCGTATAACACAACCGAGTGATTGTGTCGAGATTAGGTGTGAAAACCAAGAACTCTCGATAAGATCACTCACTCAGTGCGTTATTCTTAGCACGAGAACCTTTCGTTGAGTTAGGAGTGATATCCACATCTCAACGGAAATCTCCATTTCTATCTAGTGGAACTTCCAGAATAATTCGGTGAGCACAACCACAGCTAGGAGCGAAGTTGTGAAGTCAGGGGTGAAACCCGCATCTTAATAACCCGTTCCACTCCCTAAAATGGTTTTCAAAAGCACTCACCAAAGTCTCGACTGTATCAATGACTCGGGCCGTATAGTAACTGGAAGGACGAATGTCGTAGCCGCATCCCGGTGAGAGCATAGTTTATTAGGCCAAAGCGTGTGCTCGAACTTGTTGAGAATAGTTGAACCACTTTGGGTAGTCGATGTCTAAAACCCAGGACACTCTATCTGTAACAACTCTCGCCAAAATTACTATTTCTTATTTTAATATGTCCAATAGGAAACCCTAATTGAGACCCCCAAGTAATATTGCATGGCCCCTAAAATTTTCAGAACAGTTGGAATCAGGATCAGGGCCCCCTAAAACTCAGGGGAGGTATCCCCTAATTGACGATTATCCTTATATCTCGCTGTAAAAATTGAATTTCATCGATTTTTGACTCACCAAGGCTATAATGGAAACGTGGCTACCTTACCCTAAAAAGGGCGCTGTCGCGCCACGCGACAGGGACAACTTTTCAGTATATATTCCAGGGGTTGGCACTTGCATGCCGCTGTTATTACGACGATCAAATTCGTTTCCTACACTGAGTTATACTCTATTTCGTTCAAAAACACACACAAACACGAATCTCTGCTGCGATAACAGGGTAATAACTCGATCACTGCTACGATACTATGTACGATCGATTGAAACCGATCCGATGGATGTTTAAGTGCTGCCCGAATCCGGGCTATACTTTGTCATTCATCATGTGAGTTTTGATTTCGTGAGCTTATCGTAAATGTTGTATTAAGTTACTGACCTAGTTTCGTATGCATTGTTATTTAAATTAGGTTATCAGGCTTATCAGTAGGCTAAACTCTGCCCAACTAAACTTGCAATGTGAGTCATTCTCTTTTTATCAACTATTCTATAAAATCTCAAAGTATTTTCAAGTGTTATAATTACAGGGATTAAGTCGTGGTTATCTTGAATCACTGGCTAGTGGGGTGTTGTGCACATTACTAATTTCTCACGGTTAGGATGACAAACCTAACAGTGATAATCATCACTATTTGGGTGAAAGGACTCAATAGTGGTATGACCATCGTCACCAGGGTGTGACACGGCACCAGATAAAAATAAGATAGTAGCCACTGTAATCGATCTTATACTGTAATTCATAGCTATGTGTCGTTTTATCAAATTTGAGTAACTCGCCAGTATTTCCCCGCTGATAAAATATTTTTAAAACATGTTTCAGGTGTCCTACTGTGAATCAAGGAAAAGTGCTACGGAGCACTAATAAAGCTTGAAGTGGTGGCTTAGTTAAATAAATAAACATGTTTTGTAAAACAGGGAATTTCCTCGTGAAATTCCTCTATTGTAAATTCCTCTATTTTTAAAACATGTTTCAGGTGACCTACTGTGAATCAAGGAAAAGTGCTACGGAGCACTAATAAAGCTTGAAGTGGTGGCTTAGTTAAATAAATAAACATGTTTTGTAAAACAGGGAATTTCCTCGTGAAATTCCTCTATTGTAAATTACGGGGTTTGTCCCAAATTATGAAATAAAATAATTGGGCATTTTCAAGTTTTAAAAGATCCTGTTAACTTCCGCTATCAACTCAAATAATAAATACCGCGGGTTTTCTGTCCCGCGGCTCCTGAACCGGGTAACACCGGGACGGGGGCCGTGACAGAAAAAGGTGGTATCAGAGCCACTGATTTAAGTCAATTAAGTATTTAGAAATACTTAATTTTTTGATTTCCATTATGTGATTCTGTGAAAATTTAATTTACAAAGTTTTAACTTAGAATTTTATGTGTTTCTTCATGTATGCTAACATCATGAATGAACTATCGGAGGCACTCCGAAATATTTCTATCCATAGCACAGATATGGATACCACCGGTACCTTCACTGGCTACCAGGGTGATACTGAAGAGCCAATAGTATTCCAAGCCCAACCTCAGGAGAAACCAAAACCAAAAAAGAGAAGAAGACTCGTAGGCTGGAGGCGTATACGTAGGAAGAAACCAGCGACACAGAAAGTTATAAAGACTGAGGATCCGAAGGATAAAGGCAAAGGAAAGGAGATCAAGGAAAGTTCAGGGAAAACCCAGGAAATGCCACCATGGGAGGAGCTGGACCGCCAACTGGAAAATAACGACCTCATCGGACCTGCCGATGCAAACCTCTTCAATTACCCAGCTGAAGCACAACTTCCAGTCAATCTGGAACCTGTTATCCCAGATCCTATTATCAACCCCCGACCTCTACCAGGAGAGCTAGAAGAATGGTGGACAACGGACTGGCAATTTCAGAATCTCTTGAATGACCCTAACACCTTTTTCCCCCAGTTTGACCCTGAGCCTGCACCAAACCCACCTATGAACACAGAAAACTTGGCTGAACTCCGCCACTATGGCGAGGAGCTGGTGGACGTAGGAAATAGAATCCGGGAAGTAGGGGAGAGGATATCATGGAAATACGACGAGAGGGAACGTCGTTTCTGAAGTGCCAGCTGACGGGATCATATGTGGTTGTGTGGTTACGTGTTTAATAATAATAAAATAATAATAAATATAAAAAAATATATAACTATGTAAAATAACTTAAAATAAAACTTTTGTAACATATCTAGTGTGTACGGATGCATACTAAAATATATAAAATATGAAAGTCGCAAGGTCGACAATTTTGGCTATACGTGTTGACGTGATTATGTGCGATTGTTTTATTGTGTTTGGTTGTTATTTATTTTGTGCTAATCACTTATATATCTTAATTACCAGATGGAACACGCTGGTAATGAACCAGTTAACGAGGTTAATCAATCCGAGCAAAACAATGAAGATCACTTTCTTAATAGGCAAGATATAGAGAATATCGTTGCCCATGGAATAGCAAATGTTATCCCAGCAATCGTCGCTGCTGTTAAAAGTCCTGTTGAGCCCTCGCAAGCTCACCCCAGTAAACGCATGCGCGACGATAATTTCAGTAATAGTGTTAACGGAGGCGGCAATAACGACAACGTGATTCAAGCCCCAATACTTAAAAGAATGAAAGTTGCAACATCTGGTTGCACTTATAAAGAATTTCTTGCCTGTAAACCTGTTGAATTTGCAGGCAATGAAGGGGCAACGGCCACACTGCGTTGGTTGGAGAAAACCGAGGCAGTAATTAAAATAAGTAAATGTGCCGAGGAGGATAAGGTCATGTATGCTTCTCACCTCTTTAAGGAAGAATCATTAGAATGGTGGAATACGATATTACAAGCCAAAGGAAGTGACATGGCTTATGCCATGAATTGGGAAGAGTTCAAGCGTCTGGTAGAAAGGAAATTCTGTCCCGGATATGAAAAGGAACAAATGGCGAATAAGTTCCTGAGCCACCGAATGGTGGATGTTGATTGTCGAGGGTATACTTCGAAATTCTTCGAATATGCCAGAATTGTACCAACTTTGGCTTTGCCAGAACCGGTACTTGTTTCTCGCTATATTTGGGGTTTGATTAGCGAGATTCGTGATATTGTCAAAGCTGCGAGACCCCGCACTATTGACGATGTTGTGGAATTAGCCAACACCTTAACCGACGGGCTGGTACGCACAAGAGAAGAAAACCAGAAAAAGGGAGTAGCCCAAAAGATTACCCAAGGATTCCGTGTGGGTAATAGTAGTAATTTCAAGAAAAAGGGAACCGGGCAACCTTCCACTACTCCATTCTGCAGTACCTGTAAAAGAAAGCATTTTGGAAAATGCAAAGGGTATTGAAATTTCTGCAAAATTCTGGGGCATCAAGAAGAAGATTGCAGGAGGAAGAAATCAACAATCTGCTTCAACTGTGGAGAACCTGGACATTTTAGACCAGACTGCCCTAAACTGGTCAAACCAGCTGATAACAAGGCCAAACCAGCTGAAGGAACTAATAAAAAGAATGCAAGAGCCTTTCAGCTGACTACTCAAGAAGCAGAACTCATCCCTGACGTGATAGCTGGTACGTTCCTAGTTCATGACGTTTATGCAAAAGTATTATTTGACTCTGGTGCAAACCAAAGTTTTATAAATACTTCATTCTGCCAAGCTCTTAACCTACCCTTAACCAACCTTAGACAATTTTTTACGGTAGAAACGGCATATGGGAATTCTGTTAACATAGATAAGGTCTTGCGAGAAGAAAAGATAGAACTCTTAGGCCATAAATTTGCTGCAAACCTATTACCTATGAATTTAGTTGGATTCGATGTTGTATTAGGAATGGATTGGTTAGTAGCCAACCATGCTCGAATCCTCTGTGATAAGAATTCCATAGAAATCCGTGCACCCACAGGAGAAGTAATTATGATTACAGGGGATAAGCCGCGTAAACCAATGAAGTTCATTTCAGTAATGAAAGTTGCTAATTATGAACGAAAGCAAGGAATAGTATATATGATTTCGGTAATCATTAGCACTAAGGGTAAGGAACTTAAGGAAATTCCTGTAGTATTAGAATACTCGGATGTATTCCCAGAAGAACTACCAGGATTACCACCAGATAGAGAGGTAGAATTTAGAATTCATCTGATTCCTGAAACTACACCCATAGCTAAAGCACCCTACCGATTAGCACCCACTGAAATGTTAGAACTGAAAAAGCAATTAGATGAATTGCTCAGTAAAGGATTTATACAACCTAGTAATCCCCTTGGGGAGCACCAGTGTTGTTTGTAAAGAAGAAAGATGGTTCGATGCGAATGTGTATCGATTATAGGGAATTGAATAAGGTTACAATTAAGAATCGATACCCATTGCCTAGGATTGATGATCTTTTCGATCAACTACAGGGGGCTAGATATTTTTCTAAGATAGATTTACGCTCCGGATACTATCAGTTGAAAGTACAAGAAGAAGACATACCTAAAACTGCTTTCAGGACTAGGTATGGTCATTACGAGTTTACAGTCATGCCCTTTGGATTAACAAATGCTCCTGCAGCATTCATGGACATGATGAATAGAATCTGTAAACCGTACTTGGATAAATTTGTAATTGTCTTCATTGACGATATACCTATTTATTCCAAAAGTTAGGACGAGCATTGTGAACATCTACGAGCACTCTTAACTTTGTTAAGAAAAGAAAAGCTTTACGCCAAATTCTCAAAGTGTGAATTTTGGCTACAGGAGGTGCAATTTTTAGGACACATGGTGAATCACGAAGGTATTCACGTAGATCCCTCTAAAATAGAAGCGATTACCAAATGGAAGGTCCCGCAATCAGATATGGAAGTTAGAAGTTTTCTAGGGTTAGCCGGATACTATAGACGGTTTATTAAGGTTTTTTCCAAGATAGCAGTACCATTAACTAAGCTAACCTGTAAATCAGTTAAATTTGAATGGGGACCTAAGTAGGAAGAGGCTTTTAGGATTTTAAAGCAAAGGTTAACAAATACCCTAATTCTTGCCTTACCCGAAGGGACAGAAGATTTTGAAGTTTATTGTGATGCTTCTAAGCTAGGATTAGAATGTGTGTTAATGCAACGCAAAAGGTAATTGCGTATGCCTCAAGGCAATTGAAAAAGCACGAAGCAAATTATACGACTCATGACTTAGAATTAGGAGCGATAATTTTTGCCCTTAAGATTTGGAGACACTATCTGTATGGAAGTAAGTTTACTGTTTATACAGATCATAAGAGTTTAAGATATATATTTAGGCAAAAAGAATTAAACATGAGACAACGAAGATGGATGGAAATTTTGAGTGATTACGACTGTGACATTCAATATCATGAAGGAAAAGCAAATGTAGTTGCAGATGCTCTAAGTCGTAAGTATCATGAAAAGCAAAAGCGAGTTCGTGCTCTTAGATTAAATCTACAGTTAGATTTAATGGAACAACTGAAGAAGGTTCAAGTAACAGCAATTGAGGATGATGCTGAAGGAATGAAAGGAAGGATAAAAGACTTAGAGCAAGGGGCTGATGGAATTTGGAGATTCCACAAGAAAAGGATTTGGGTACCTAAGCAATGAGACTTAAGAAATAAAATTTTAGAGGAGGCCCATAAATCTAGGTATACCATCCATCCTGATAATAATAAGATGTACCAAGATTTAAGAAATAATTTCTGGTGGATAGGAATGAAAAAGGACATAGCTAGAAATGTATCTAAGTGCCTAACTTGTTCACAAGTTAAGGCAGAACACCAGAAACCTTCAGGGTTACTCCAACAATTAGAAATGCCTGTTTGGAAATGGGAACTAATAACCATGGATTTTGTTACTAAGTTGCCCAGAACCAGAAAAGGTAACGACGCAATTTGGTTAATTGTGGATCGATTAACCAAATCAGCTCATTTTCCTACCCATGAAGGAAACTTTTAGTATGGAAAGATTAGTCAAGTTATACGTAGACGAAGTAGTATCCTTACATGGAGTCCCACTCTCTATTGTATCGGATAGAGATAGTCATTTCACTTCACATTTCTGGACAAGTTTCCAAGAAGCAATGGGGACACGATTGAATTTAAGCACTGCATATCATCCCCAAACAGACGGACTAAGTGAAAGGACAATTCAAACTCTGGAAGACATGCTCAGGGCATGTGTAATAGATTTTGGTGGAAACTGGGATGACCACCTACCCTTAATTGAATTCTCCTATAACAATAGTTACCATTCAAGCATTGAAGCTGCCCCGTTCGAAGCACTGTATGGACGAAAATGTAGAACTCCAATTTGCTGGGCAGAAATAGGAAAAAGCCAATTATCAGGTCCCGAGATTGTACAAGAAACCACCGATAAGATAAATCAAATCAAAGAAAGACTAAATACGGCTCGAGATCGTCAGAAGAATTATGCAGACAATAGACGCAAGCCTCTAGAAATTCAAGTTGGAGACAAGGTACTTTTAAAAGTTTCTCCTTGGAAAGGGGTAGTTCGGTTCGGTAAGAAGGGAAAACTAAGTCCAAGGTACGTAGGACCATTCCCAGTAATCCAGCGAATAGGACTAGTCGCCTATCGCCTACAACTACCAGAAGAGCTAGCTGGAGTACATGATGTGTTTCATATATCCAACTTCAAGAAATATCTATCTGACGAATCCCTGGTAGTACCTCTTCAAGATATAGAGGTAAATGAGAAGTTAAAATTTGTGGAGAAACCATTGCAGATAGAAGACAGAAAGGTCAAGTTTCTCAAGCACAAACGACTAGTGCTGGTCAAAGTTAAGTGGGATTCAAAGAGAGGACCGGAGTACACTTGGGAACTGGAATCAGAGTTGAAACGAAAGTATTCCTACTTGTTCCAGTAAATCTCGAGGACGAGATTTTAATAAGGTGGGGAGGATGTAACAACTCTCCCCAAAATTACTATTTCTTATTTTAATATGTCCAATAGGAAACCCTAATTGAGACCCCCAAGTAATATTGCATGGCCCTTAAAATTTTCAGAACAGTTGGAATCAGGATCAGGGCCCCCTAAAACTCAGGGGGGTATCCCCTAATTGACGATTATCCTTATATCTCGCTGTAAAAATCGAATTTCATCGATTTTTGACTCACCAAGGCTATAATGGAAACATGGCTACCCTACCCTAAAAAGGGCGCCGTCGTGCCATGCGACAGGGACAACTTTTCAGTATATATTCCAGGGGTTGGCACTTGCATGCCGCTGTTATTACGATGATCAAATTCATTTCCTACACTGAGTTATACTCTACGTTCAAAAACACACACAAACACGAATCTCTGCTGCGATAACAGGGTAATAACTCAATCACTGCTACGATACTATGTCCGATCGATTGAAACCGATCCGATGGATGTTTAAGTGCTGCCCGAATCCGGGCTATACTTTGTCATTCGTTGTGAGGGTTTTGATTTCATGAGCTTATCGTAAATGTTGTATTAAGTTACTGACCTAGTTTCGTATGCATTGTTATTTAAATTAGGTTATCAGGCTTATCAGTAGGCTAAACTCTGCCCAACTAAACTTACAAGGTGAGTCATTCTCTTTTTATCAACTGTTCTATAAAATCTCAAAGTATTTTCAAGAGTTATAATTACAGGGATTAAGTCGTGGTTATCTTGAATCACTGGCTAGTGGGGTATTGTGCACATTACTAATTTCTCACGGTTAGGATAACAAACCTAACAGTGATAATCATCACTATTTGGGTGAAAGGACTCAATAGTGGTATGACCATCATCACCAGGGTGTGACACGACACCAGATAAAAATAAGATAGTAGCCATTGTAATCGCTCTTATACTGTAATTCATAGCTATGTGTCGTTTTATCAAATTTGAGTGGCTCGCCAGTATTTCCCCGCTGATAAAATATTTTTAAAACATGTTTCAGGTGACCTACTGTGAATCAAGGAAGAGTGCTATGGAGCAGTAATAAAGCTTGAAGTGGTGGCTCAGTTAAATAAATAAACATGTTTTGTAAAATAGGGAATTTCCTCGTGAAATTCCTCTATTGTAAATTACAGGGTTTGTCCCAAATTATGAAATAAAATAATTGGGCATTTTCAAGTTTTAAAAGATCCTGTTAACTTCCGCTGTCAACTCAAATAATAAATACCGCAGGTTTTCTGTCCCGCGGCTCCTGAACCGGGTAACACCGGGACGGGGGCCGTGACACTATCTGTTTTCTAGCCTGCAATCACCGATTTTACACGTCATTGAAATTATTACATTTATATGTTTTCAAATGATCATTTTACGCTTTATCGATTTATCGATTTACCGATTTTCGCTTTCCCCACTTTACGTATGCACAACTCGCATAACCATCGCAATCTAAAACAAGAGCCAATGTCCGCAACAAAACTAAAGTCTAACAACTCACCCTCTTAAACGCGCCATCTCACTATCTATACAAGTATATAAGTATATGCGTATCTAATATACGAAGTACGATCGCATATGCTTATGTGAATACGTGAAAATCTAGGGATTTCGTGTCTCCTATGTGGCTCTTATGTGAATACGTATTACTATATCAACTATGAAAAGTTTTAACACGCTCAATCGCATCGCATTCTCAAAAATCATTATGATCGAATCTCACTCCAAATCTCTCTTTGTCTAGATGTCTTCGAACGCTTCCAACTCGCGACGTCAAACTCGAAGAAACGCCGATAAGAGGATCGCCTCACTCGTGGCCAAGGAAATGGCCAAGGTTATTCCTCAAATCATCTCATAGATTCAATCCCTTAATGGCTCCCAAAAATTAGAAGTCTCAAAGACCAACGCGCCAAGGTTTACATTCTCCTACAAGCACTTCAAAGCCTGTGACCCGATGGTCTTCATGGGCGAAGGAGGTGTATCTCAACTGCTTCAATGGTTTGATGCCATCGAGGGTACCCTTCGTCAGAGTGGGTGCCCCGAGCATCTTCGTACCATGTGCGCTACAGGAGTATTTCAATCAAGAGCCCTCGACTGGTGGACAGCCGAGCGTAGCAAACGTGGTAACGATACAGCATACGCTCTCACCTGGGATGAGTTGAAGGAGCTCATGAAGGAAGAGTACTGCCCTCCCTACGAAGTTGAGAAGCTAGAAAACGAATTTTGTGAAATCAAGCAAGTTGAAGGTGAGAACGTCGGCCTCACAGCAAGGTTCAAACAGCTTAGCATTATTTGCCCAAGATAAGTTAACACTCCCGAAAAGGCCATCAAGAAGTACATCCGTGCTCTGCCTGAGTGTGTGGGTGATTTTGTCGAAGCTGCAAAACCTGCTACCATCGAAGAAACCAATATCTTGGCCGCAGAAATCAATGACAAGCGAGTCTTGGCTGGATTCTTCTCCAAGCATGCCACCAAGAAGGCTAACCAAGCTACCACTGAGTCAAGTGACGACGCCACGCAGCCGCAAGACACCGACAAGCCCAGCCGCAAGCGAAAGAACTCGAGTTTTAATTGCGCAGCAACAGTTCCATCCCAAACAGTTTTAAACCCCGAACCTTATCGAGCAATTCCAGTCCACCAAAAGCGCGCCTACACTGGAACTCTTCCCCTGTGCCCGAAGTGTACTTATCATCACCAGTCAGGAGCTAACTATCGCTATTGCGCAAATTGCAACTGTTTTGGTCACTTCACCCACCACTGTCGCACAGGGCCACGACCTCAAGGCACGTAAGCACTCCCCGCACCGCCAACGCAGCCCGCAGCCCCAGCAGCCGCCACACCAGAAGCTCTAACAGCAACCACAGCCCCAGCAGGAGTCTTCGACATCAACACTAACCAGGCGCAGAACGACGCTGTTGATGGTACGATTCATGACGTTTATCCTTATATGTTATACTTGCTCTATTGCTCGATGTCGCCACTATATGCGACGTTGACTCTCTCTCTCTCGATCGCTCTCTCTCTCTCTTTCCCCCGCGTCCTTGGAATAAGTTACGATAAACGTGCAAGGATCAAACCAATCACGGGTGCACACGGGATTATTTTAGTAAGTGCACGGAGATCGTAGTAAGTTTCAATGATGCCATAACGGTAAAAGCATGGTTAAGCGTGGTGGATACGCCGCTGGTACTTCCTATATATAAGCGTCTTAACCATGTCGACAAAGTGTGACATCTATTCACGGGACGGAAGTGGTGTGGCCGAAACATGGTGGATACGCCGCTGGCACTTCCTATATATAAGTGCTTTGCCATGCTAACGAACTTTCGTGAAGAAAATGCCATGTGGAGTTTAACGTTATTAGACCTCTTATACTATTGAGACTGTTTTCAACACGTTAAACTCCTTCGCAATGCATAACATCTCATCACATCTCAAACGCGTCATCGCTAGACTTTCGTAAGTCTACACGAACGCAATCGCACCTTCGCTGATATCTATCTCGCTTCGCTATCGCTATCCCTCTCAACGCTTCAACACTTTAATGCTTATCGCACCTATCAATCTCATCGCTTCGATACTCTCATTTCTTTCGACGCTTATCGCTTATCGCTTTCGACGCTTATCGCTTACTGTTTATCGTGTATCGCTTACCGCTCACCGCTTATTGCTTATCGTTTATCGCGTATCGCTTATCGCTCGCTGCTATTCGTTAGTCGCTTATCACACTCAACACTCACACTGCTTAGATGCTTCAATCGCGGAACCATTCGCGCACGCTATTATCGCTAAGTTGCAATCAACCACATCGTTCAGTTTACTCAATCTCCCCCTCGAACTTGGTCTGACCACTTATCGTTTGGACCAAGGATACTGAAACCTATCTGTACCATATCGACACACATGACATTGTTCCATGAGATAGAGGCAATATGGCTAAAACATGGTGGATACGCCACTGGTACTTCCTATATATAAGTGTTTTAGCCATATTAACAAACTTTCGTGGAAAGGTGCCATGTGGGGCTCGACGCTAATCAAAACTTTTTGTACTGTTAAAACTTATTTGTATAAAAAAATAATAATAAAATAAAATAATTTTTCCTGCAAACTTTTAGGAATAAATGGAAATCTTTCTGAAAATTTTTAATTAAAACCTTTTGGACAAGCAAAACTTTTTTACAGCGATAAACTCAGTTTAACACCACGTCATAAGAAAATTCTTCGAGAATCAAGTTTTCTTAAAATCTTTTATTAACTTAACAAAACTTCTCTTACAAATGCTGGTGTGAACATCGACTCAGTTTAACGCCACGCCGTAAGGAATTTTCGTAAAACAAGTTTTTCCTTAACATCCTTTTGTAATAACTTCACAAAACATTTTGAGAACCCAAAACGTTTTTGGATCGTCAATTCGCAAGTAACCATCCCTTAGGCAACAAATCACTTCGCTCATCGCTTTCTCTATATCACCAAGACGCTCTCACTCGTCAATCCTCGATCGATAGCTCGCTCATCCTCAGCATACCCTAACGCTTGTCGCTACTTACTCGTGTCAATTCTCGCAGTCCTCCTTGCGAATAAATTTCGGGATGAAATTTCCTAAAGCAGGGGAGACTGTAACAACCCGTACTTTCGCGCTTGTAACTCTCATTGCTCTCGTTACGCCTAGCACCAGAGATTCGAATCATAATGTAAACTATAACGCTTACTACGCTACTTCGCATACTTTCGCAAATACATCGTTTATTACAACACGTTATATCATAACGCTTACACTTTTTGCATGTACTATTACGTTATTGTTACGCTGCTCGCAAACGCAAATGAAACGCAAACTCGAAACAAAGTTACTTATGCTAGGACCTATTACTATATTAATTAGTATATATAAACATCTAAGTATTAAGACTTGCTAAATGTGCACTCACTGGCATGCGTAACTCAATCTATCGCACTGAAACACAACATAGCACGATATTACTTATCTTGCTAAAATGCTTAAAGTACTCACAATATTTAACGCAATGACACACGTCAAACGAACCAAAGTTGTAAAACTAACTCGCGCAACTTGGCCGTCCGAATGGCATTCTGTCCGAATGGACATCCGCACGGATGACCATCCGTCCGAATGGCCATCCGACCGGATGGAGCCATCCGAACACCACACAATCGCGCACCACCTTAACCTTTCCCCGCTACTATAAATACCAAGACTCAGACGCGATCCAAGGCCTATTTGTAAGCTTTTTCTCCCAAATCTTCATATCTAATCACTTCTACTTCATCTTCTTCATCAAAATCACACATACGCACTAACTTTTTCTCGAAATAATTTTATTTGGACCTCTTGAAGGTGGTTTCCACTCATTTTGTCTAGGCAAACTGTTGTGGAGCATCATTTAATCGAGATTGGTTCCAGATCTAAAGGTTTTCACACTTTTTCAACTTAGTTATGAAAGACTTCAACACTTTTCATCTGTTTTCAACTTTTCTTAGGTTTTTACACGAATTTCGATAGAATCTGGACTCAATCAGACTCTCGACTCGTTCCTTAGTTGAAAGCCAGCTTGAAAACGGATTTCCACCGTAGAGATGGACCGATTAACGGGTCAAACATGAATCTTCATTAAGAACAGCTCGTCTGTCCGAATGGGCGGGACCCATCCGACCGAATGAAATGGACTTGGTATTATTACGTTTTTTGACACGTCGTTACACCGTCTCCGTTAACTCCAAACTTTTTACTTAGAAAATTTTATAAAATTTCAACCACAGATCATCCGCTCGAGTGGCCATCCATCCGGATGACCTGATTCTTACAAACTCCATTGTTTAAAAGTTTTTTTTAACTAAAACTCCAACTTTTAACAAACACCCACAGTCGATCCGAATGCCCATCCGTTCGAATGGCTATCCGTCTGGATGGGACCCACCCGTTCGGATAGACTGTTGTACACTTTACCCCACTCGACACTCTGTTTACAACCATTCAGCCCTAAGGAAGACTTATGCATTTGTTTCCGTGCACAGGCTAACCCGACGCGCTCCCTTCAATCCAATCCAGCTTGTGTTTACTTGATAAACACACACAGTGTCACACCCCTTTCTAAGGCGGAAGCACGAGATATGATCTTGAAAGGTTCTCATTGCATACGAAAGGTAAACATACTGCATGCTCGTAAAAATAACTCCAAATGCCAATGACATTACGTAATTAAAAACATAGGTTAAGTTTAGAGTTTACAGCATAGAACATTGTCTAAAAAGTTTACAACATTATTCGAAGACAAACATAAAGGTTTTGGTCCTTATATCACCACACGAAGTGGGACATAACAACCAAACCCAGCAAAACGGCATAGGAGTCCTGACACAACATAGCTAACAACATAAACAACATCCAAGAGCAAGAGTATGACCGCGCGCACATCCACATTAGTTACATGAAATACATGTGAGTTTTTGGAAAATCGTCAATATAATGTTTGTGTAAATTCATGCAGTTTTGTATTGAACGTTTGTATACTTTGAATGAAAACATGGTATGTAATTTGTATGAAACAAGTATTTCTGTAAATGTAAGGAAATCGAGATCGCTAATGGTTTGCAAGGCCATTAACATGTGACACGACATAGGAAGCATCCAAACCATAGGCATTTTTAACTGTCGATTCACGACTAGAGACACAAAAGCACTGCTTGGTACTAGTATCACCCAGAGTGTGGCTGCCTGAAACCCATTATATCTAACCTTTTGTTCCGCGGTCTTGGTATGTAACTGATTAATGGTGCTTATGGTACCCTATTCGTGACATGATCTAAAGTATCATTCCTTAGTTTTTGTATTCCACATACCATAACACATGTATTTTCCCCAAGTTTAAAAAGCATATAAAAGTTTAAAAGTGGGGACATGAACTCACAACTTTGCGTTTCCTACGCCATAAACTTCACCGGGTTTGCTTATATAGCGTCGTGACCTATACATGTTTTATTAACGTTAGTCCCTAGACTTGTATCGCACAAGTACAAGTCACCATCTTTTTGTATGTGTTCTTTGTTGTTAAAAATAATTTATATTTTTAACTATGTATCTTACTTATATTATTTTCTCAAAAATAAATATAAGTATCTTGTATTTTTCACCCGAGTTATATCTTTTCGTCCAAAAAGAGATTTTAAGTTCGTAACTTGTCCAAGTTACATAATCTTTTAAGAAATATATTTTCATAAATATATGTTCTTGTATTTGTCTAAGCATGTAGTATCTGTATTTTTGTATTTCTACTCCTTGGGAGTATTTAGTGTATTTTCAAGTCCTAAAACACTATTACATACAATACATATTACATACACTTAGCACAGAATTTGGTGACCAATAAATATATATATTTTCCTCAAAAACATACATACTTAATATCACTTTTTATCTTGAAGAAATCATCATATATTAACTTGAAATTTACACAAAAATTAGGAAAACCTTGGTAAATATTTTTAGGTGAATTTTTAGGGAACAAGTTTCACCAAAACTTATATTTTCTAAGTGTCAAAATTTTACAGAAAATTTGACATAGTTTCCCCTAAAACGGAGGTTTCCCATGTTTTCAAAACATATGTTTATTTTCTTTTAAAATCATCATCAATCATCAATAACACAATCAAGACTTACCATAAGCCAAGATCATGTAAATTACACTACACAATGAACTTGAAGTTTTAGTTAAAACTTGTAGTAACTTACCATGCTATTTAGTAGGTTTAGTTACCCTTCAAAACATATTTATTTGTTTGTAAATCATATTATTAAAAGATTTGGTCATTTACAACTTGTAAGATGATTTTTATAAAAATATTTCTCTTGTATTTTTCTTGTTACCCACATGTTTCTAGTCTTGTTTAAACCCTAAAAATGTGATTAGTTTATTTAGAAACCATGACTTTGTAAATCTTATAAATAAACTTGGTTTCTTGAGAAAATTATTTTTGTAATCATCTATGTACAAGATTTGTATTTTGTTTAAATCATCTTTGCATATGAAAACAAATTTCATCATTCAAGTTCATGTATATAAAGTATGATCATCTTGGTCTTTCACAAGATCATCACCTTAACTTACTAGATCATGTGTTTAATCACAATCTAGTAGGTTTCTTATGATGTCTAACAACACTAACACAAATAATCAATCATCAAGAAGCAAATCAACACAATCAACATGTATTCTTAGCTTATGTTAAAGTATCATGATCATGTTCTTTAGTGTTCTTCAAGATTAACAATGTTTATCATCTTTTAATAATCAAAATATGAAGTAACAAGGGATCATAAGGGTCTTATTACTAGCACAAGGCTAGGGAAGAACACAAAAAGGTTGAAGATGACAAATGTGTTGGATAAAAGCAAATGAGAAAGGTCCTTTAAGATCCACAAGCTCCACACTTCCTTAAACACCTTCTTACACCTTAGGATGATCTTGGAATGATTGATCAAGACTTGAAAATGGTGATGGTGGGGTGTGCTATGTTCGGCCGAGAGTGAGGGGGAGAGGAGAAGAAAGATGATGGTGAAGTGTGTGGGTGATTATTAGAGCTTCAAGATCCTTTATAACCATGTTTAGCTTTTACCCTTTGTGTATTGTGTTCCCATAGTACCAACATAATCTCTAGCAAATCAAGAGAAGATCAAAGGAAGATTATGGAAATCTTTTAAGATCATGGGGTGGGGCCACCCTCATAACCGTCCATATGGATGGGGGGTCTTGGTTGTGATTAAATGGTAAGTTAGAGATCTAGTTAGGATTCTTAGTATAATAGTTAGTGTTTAAGTGTATGATGTGTTATATAGTGTGTTAGGGTATTCGGGGATCATAACTAGCTCAGAAACATTAAAGCAATGCTTCTAGTATAATTTTGGTGTTTCGGGTAATGTCCGGTTGTTTGGTTAGATACCGGTTCGTTAAAGTGTCAAACTATTCCGTTTAGTGATCTTTAAGTACCCTTTTGTGACACTTTTAATTCCCGACACTTAGGAAAGCATTCATGGCCATTTAGTCATATTTTTACATGTTACTAACTCGTTACAATGCTGAATTTTGCTGAAATATATAAAATTCAGTATTTAAATTGTGTTTCGGGTGCTTTTCAGTGCATAATTTAGCTTCCGGAAAGTCTATATGTTAACCCTTGTATCCATACTTGGGTTTTAATGTATTTTAGACGTTGGACCTACTCCCAGGCCCTAATTCCATTATCTGGCTGCTTTCTGCAGAGTCGCTGACACAGTGTGTCTTACCGGTGAGTTTACTAGTCTTTCTGACGCAACGCTAACATTAATGCATAAAGCAATATTTGAAGTATAAAACGTGCATGAATTCACAAGTATAGCATGAAATCAGACAATGTTGACATTTAAGCACATAATTGCAGATATTAATTAATAATTAAATTGGACGGAAATTGCCAGTTTTGTGCCAGTTGTCATAGTCTCCCCCAGTTAAAATAATTTCGTCCCGAAATTCAGGCTGAGTTATCTCCTGCAGGAGCTTTCTTGAACAGGTGGGGGTACTTTTCTTTAAACTGGTCTTCATGTTCCCACGTGTTCTCAGGCCCGTGCTTAGAGTTCCAACGTACTTTGACAAGTTTGACACTACTCCTTCGGGTCTTGTTGACTTTCCACTCTGTAACCTCAACGGGTTGTTCTGTAAATCGGAGTGTGTCGTCAATATGCACTTCATCCGCAAGGATGCTCACTATTTTTTGGGTTGGACTCTTCTTGAGGTTGGACACATGAAACGTATCATGTACTCCGTTAAGTTCTTTCGGTAATTCCAACTTGTAAGCCACGGTACCAATTCTTTCCAAGATCTTGAATGGTTCGATGTATCGTGGATTCAGCTTTCCACGTTTTCCAAATCTTGCTATGCCCTTCCAAGGTGAGACCGTCAACAAAACTTTGTCTCCCACCTCGAATTCTAAGGGTTTTCGTCTTCGATCAGCGTAGCTCTTTTGTCGATCTCGAGCCTCCTTAATGCGCTCTCGGATCTGCATGATTTTGCCGGTTGTCTCTTGAACAAGTTCAGGACCAACCATACGTTTGTCTCTAGTGTCTGCCCAACATAATGGTGTGCGGTACTTGCAGCCATATAGAGCTTCGAACGGTGCGGCTTTTATGCTCGTATGGTAACTGTTATTGTAGGAAAACTCAACTAAAGGTAGATGAGTATCCTAGCTGCCGCCTAGGTCCATAACACATGCACGAAGCATATCTTCTAGTGTTTGTATGGTCCGTTCGCTCTGGCCGTCTGTTTGCGGATGAAAGGCCGTGCTTAGATCTAGTTGAGATCCAAAGGCTTCCTGGAAGGATTGCCAGATCCTTGAGACAAAACATCCATCTCTGTTTGAAATAATCGAGATAGGCACTCCATGACGTGCCACAATTTCTTTCAAGTACAGTTCAGCAAGCTTTCCAGTGTTATCCTTTTCTCGGATCGGTAGGAAATGCGCAGACTTTGTTAATCGATCGACTATCACCCATATCATGTCGTGCCCCCTAGGGGTCCTGGGTAATTTCGTTATGAAGTCCATCGAGATTTGCTCCCACTTCCACATGGGTATCTCTGGTTGTTGCAGTAGCCCGGACGACTTTTGATATTCAGCCTTAACCTTAGCACAGGTTAGGCACTTTCCAACATAGATAGCAACATTGCTTTTTAGCCTCGGCCACCAATAGTATTCCTTCAAGTCTTGATACATTTTGTCTGATCCTGGATGGATCGAGTATCTCGACTTGTGAGCTTCATTAAGGATGACTTCTCGATTACCGCCATAGAGCGGAACCCAAATACGCCCCTTAAAGTATAAGGTTCCCTCTTTGTTTGGCACCAAATTCTTCAGCATACCTCGGAGGTATTCAGCTCTATGATTTTCCCCCTTAAGGGCTTCTTGTTGTGCGTCATGAATGCGTGCAGTGAGGTTCGTCCGAATAGTTATTTCCAATGCCCGAACTCTTAGGGTCTTAACCCTTTCTTTTCGGCTTAACGCGTCTGCTACAACGTTTGCCTTTCCAGGATGGTACTTAATCTCACAGTCATAATCGTTCAGCAGCTTGACCCAACGTCGCTGACGCATGTTTAATTCCTTCTGATCAAATATGTGTTGTAGGCTTTTGTGATCTATGAAGATTGTATATCGAGTACCATATAAATAGTGTCGCCAGATCCTCAAGGCGAATATCATCGCGCCTAGCTCCAAGTCGTGCGTGGTGTAATTCCTTTCATGCACCTTCAACTGTCTTGAAGCGTAAGCGATGACTTTTTGGCGTTGCATGAGCACACAACCCAAACCTTGACGCGAAGCGTCGCAGTATACCACGAAGTCTTCAGTGCCTTCGGGTAAAGATAGTATTGGTGCATCGCATAGCTTATTTTTGAGCAGTTGGAAGGCTTCTTCCTGCTTAACACCCCAGTCGTACTTTTTATCTTTCTGCGTAAGGGTTGTCAGCGGTTGAGCTATCTTGGAGAAATTCTCGATAAATCGTCGGTAATAGCCCGCTAAGCGCAAAAATTATCGAACTTCAGTTGGGGTTTTGGGGGCTTCCCAATTCTTTATCGCTTCTATCTTGGCTGGGTCTACGTGAATGCCCTTCTCGTTCACGACATGACCAAGGAACTGTACTTCGCGAATCCAAAATTCACACTTTGAGAACTTTGCATAAAGTTTCTCTTTCTTCAGTAGTTCCAAAATGGTCCTGAGGTGTTGCTCATGCTCTTCTCTCGTTCGCGAGTAAATCAGGATATCATCGATAAATACAATCACGAATTTATCGAGATATGGCTTGCATACGTGGTTCATTAGATCCATGAATACCGCTGGTGCGGTCGTCAGTCCGAATGGCATCACAAGGAATTCGTAATGCCCATAACGTGTTCGGAATGCAGTCTTTGGTACGCTTTCCTCTTGGATTCTTAACTGATGGTATCCGGATCAATGGTCGATCTTGGAATAGCAGCTCGATCCTTGCAACTGATTAAATAAGTCATTGATGTGTGTAAAATGCAACATATAAATTACATCAAATGAGGCATAAAACTAACCCTTTTTAAGTACTAATATTGGAAAAAGAGTGTTTTTGTCTTCCTTATGTATTTTCAGGATTAAATGAGCTCAAAAACGCAAAAGAAGCAAAAAGACAGCAAAATCCAACATAAATACAAGGAAAGGAACATTAGTGGACTGCCCGACCCCTCAACGGCACCTTCCAAAGCAAAAAGGAGAAGACAGAAGGCTGAACACGCCCCGTGCTCAGCCAGCACGGGGCCGTGCCCAAGAAGCAGCAGAAAAGACAAATCTATAGAAGCTTCTATTGCCCATCACGGGGCCGTGCTCAGCGGACACGGGGGCGTGTCGAAAGTACAGCAGGCGCATTTATTGTAATTGCGAATTACAATTAATGAGGAGAGAGATTGTCAGACGGACACGGGGCCGTGCCCAGCGGACACGGAGCCGTGTCCAGCACTCTGTTCAGCCTATAAATAGGAGTTCTTGGATTCATTTCATCTCATCCCTTGGCACACCACCTCTCTCACACTTCATCCACCACCCACCACCATCACAACACCATCATCCACCACCATCATCCATTTTCCATCGTAGAGTGTGTGAGTCGTCTCGGGATCCAAGATTGATCGTAAGAGTTCTTGACAATCAAGGCCATGTTTGCCTAAGTCTCTTACATCACTTGGTGAAGAAAAAGTGTCTAGTATAATACTTTTTATTTCTAATCTTTTGCACTTTTTATTTGGTTTTGTATTAATGACTTTAATAACTAGTTACTTATGTTGAAGGTGATCTTTCCTTATCGTTTGTCCGTGGTGTCTTGGCATTATTTTACTGTCTATATAAAATAAAGGATTTTCACCATTCATATCTCCACGGTCTATATGGAGGTATGTTGGCTACCTGGTAGGGGGTTAAGGGAACGGTTTGGTAAAGGTCTTGCCATTGTTCAGCGTTTAGAGGTCCTGCAATGGACCTGGGTCAAATTTAGTAGGACCTCCTTCAATACTTCACGGTATTGGATGGCGGGGGTCCAAACTCTTTGATCCCCTCATAAGTTAACTACTATTAATACTATAACCCGGCTATTTAGGACTGTATCCCTGCTGACTCAGACTACTTAGCCGAGGGTAACGTCACCGCCAAAAGCGGGGCCTACCACAATACTGCATTAATAACTTAATTCATTATCTTCCAATAATCCACCCTTTTAGGATTGTATCCCTGCTGACTCAAACTACTGGGGTGAGGGTAACGTCACCTTCAAAAGAGGGGCCTACTACAATAACTAAGATAATCTCTTAATTATGTGCAAAAGTGCGGAAATAATCAAAGGTTATACTAGATACGAGCCGGAACCAAGTGATTCATCTTGTCTATCTGTTTTTCTTTTATTTTTATTTTTCAGCATTTTAGTTAGTTTTAAATTTTCTTAGTTTAAAACATTTTTTCTAAACTTTTATTTTGATTAGACGTTGAGGATAAACCGGTACTAAAAGCTCTTGTGTCCTTGGACGACCTCGGTATCTTACCAACGCTATACTACACTCAACGATGGGTGCACTTGCCCATATGTGTGTTTAGTGTTAGTGAAATATCGTGTTTTATAAATTTAAAACTTGGCTAAAATAAGTGTTAAAAAAGGGCTTAAAATATACACCTAATATATATAACACTTCACCGCACATCAAGTTTTTGGCGCCGCTGCCGGGGACACAAGGATTTTAAGAAAGTTAGGAATCAACGGCCTAATCATCTTTTATTTTTCTTTTTATTTTTTTTTAGGATTTTCTTAGTTTTTCAGCTTCTGCAGAGCTCAGCACGGGCCGTGCCCCCTGAACACGCCCCCGTGCTTAATCATTGGAACTGGCAATCCTGTTTTACATCAGACAGTAAGCTGAACACGGGGCCGTGCCCACTCAACACGCCCCCGTGCCCAAGTTTCAGTTACTGAAAACAGAACCGTTAGATCCCGGCGGTTGGTAATTTCTGACATAAACATGAGTGATAGTAATTATTTTTACTTTCGGCACTCTTATGGTACGTGGTGTCCATTATGTGGCGGCGAACATGAAGAAGTAAAATGCTACTTCCTAAATTATAGGCCCCACTACATGGACCCACCAACTTCTCACAACCTTAAGAGGGGCGAAAGTAAAAATAAGCACTATTTCTCCCTCGAATGCGCCCAGCCAGATATTCTAGGGGAAATGCTCCTTGACGAGTTATTTCAACTAGAAGAGCTAGTTCAGAATTGGTTACAAGAGCTTAGGAAGGATTTTATTAATCCACCCCAAGACGATAACCATGAAGAAAAGTTGGAACCGCATTCCGACAACCTCATTGCTCCCGAAAATACCTTCGTACCTAGCAAAGACTTGGACGATAGTCGTCCCTGTGTCGATTGTGCCGTGAAGGACTCTCCATCGACTTCGTTCGGTGCATACATAGACCTGAGCGATTCGGCATACACCTTCTTTAACAAGAGCCCGGGAAAGGGTTGGACTTGTCCACCTAGAATAAAAATAGGAATTACCCTCACCGACAACCTCTTGCGTTCTCGCCTTAGTCTGGGGCAATTAAGGTATATTAGGCACTTTGGGGTTGTTCCAACCAGTCAGGAACCACCCGATACTAACAACTGCCTTAAAAAACTAGACAACTTCATAAAACAGTCCCTAGACACGGGGCTGTGCCCAGCCAACATGCCCCCGTGTCCATTGAAAGATTCCATTCTGATCAGTACGTCAGAATACGGACAAACTGTGTCAGAACTCCACCTGCACACGGGGCCGTGTCCACTGAACACGGGGCCGTGTCCAGGATGCTGTCATTTTCTATAAATGCAGCCAAGAATTCTGCACATTTGGACCAACTTGGGACAGAGAATTGCAGGAATCTTCTCTCAAACTATCCTAGGTAAGTCTAAAAGAAGGTTCCAACAACCCATCTTGTCCTTTCCTCTTTTATCCATTTCCTTCTTCTCCATCTTTCTCCAAGAGCTACCATTGAAAGTTTGGAATTCCTCCAACTCTATGGTAGGGATGAATGAGTTTTGCTCAAGGAATCTTGGTAAAAACATGTTATGAAACATTGTTTTAAGTTATTAGTAGCTAAAAAGGCCCCACAAGTTCAGAAAATAACTTAAAAATCCAAGTTTCATTGTTCCAAAACTCTGCAGAAAGATGAACACGGGGCCGTGCTCAGTGAGCACGGGGCCGTGTCCGGTCACTGTTTCATTAAATAAACTATTTTTAGTTTATTTTTCGTAGGATGCCGAGTGAAAACAGCAATACATCTTCTGTGCATTCGTCAAACAGCCAAAGAGGAAGAAGACCCTCCATTGAAGCTACACTTGTGCACTATGTGATAGCATTAAGGGAGGCTCTCGATGAAATGACGTCAGTAGAGGAGGTCCTAATCGACCGTATCAACGATCTTACGATGGGACTTGAAAGCAGCTTCCAAGAAATTAACCTCTTGCACCAGAGGTTAAATATTCTTGTAGCACCTCCAATGGAACCAGTCCTTCCTCAACAAGATTGGAACCTGGCACTAGGAATCAACAACCCTGCCGGGTGGGAAGACTTTCCAGCGGAACCTCCCGTGGAACACCAACAAGAGGTCCCGGTGGAAGTTGAAACTCCTCAAACTAATGCCAATGAGCCTTCTTTTCTCCTTCCAAGGGAGGTGGAAGAATGGCTCGCCGACATTCGAGGAGAACCGCACGCGGAAGAAGGAGTTCAATTAGGCCTTGTTTAACCAAGATTAATTACTTCTTGGAAATTTTGCTAATTAAAATAAAGGCTAGGACTCCATGGTTTGTTATTTCTTTGTTTTATCTAGTTTAATTTAGGACTATGTAAGTTATATCTATGATGAAATGAAATGGTGGTTTTAAGGTTTGGATGGTTTGTAATGAATAAAATACACTCATGGTGGTAAAGGATGAAAAGGGGAACGAGAAAAATGAACCCATGCACAAGAACAAGGCAACCCGACAATTTTCTCCATTTCAGAAGGTTCAACACGGGCCGTGCCCAACCAACACGGCCCCGTGCCGAACCACCTGCAGAAAAACGCCCAGTTCAGGTACCTGGACACGGGCCGTGTTCACCCAACACGCCCCCGTGTCCAGACTTCTGTTTCTCTTATTTTAATTTTGTTACTGGCACTTGAACACGGGGCCGTGCCCGGACAACACGGGGCCGTGTTCAGTGCCCAGTAACACAAATTTTTGCTTTTTAAACACTATTTTACACATCTAATCAACCTAAAAATTTATTTTTGGGACACATTGAGGACAATGTATAATTTAAGTGTGGGGGGATGCTAAAACCTTGAAATTTGCAAGTCCTAAATACAAGCCTTACACAAAACTCTATTGGAACCGCTAATCACCCCAAATTTTTTCAAAAATTTCATTTTTTTACTTGTCTAGGTTTAACTCGAGAAATTCAAGTTCTAAAAAAGGTTATATTTTTACAAATTTACAACCGATAGCGTAGTGATAAAAAGAACCAACATAAGAAAATTATGAAAAGGCATAGCAAACTTATTTAAAATTTGATTATATATACTTGATCACATAAAAACCCATTCCCACAAAAGTGAGTTTTGAGCCTTTATTGAGCACACAATTACATATCTTTTGACTAAATGCTCATTTTTCGTTTCTTGTGTGAATAGCCGCTTGGTTCTTACGACTCTAGAACTTGCCATGACAATACATTCCCGGTCCTTATCAACTTAAACCCGAGTAAGTAAATGATGGAGGCATTAGGACTAACCCTTTTTATCTTCTACACCATTATTTTTCTTTTTCTTTTACCACCTACCCAAAAAATCCCCCTAGTTAGCCCCTTTGAGCCTAAACCTTTTCGTTTCATCACCCCAAACAAAAACCCTTTTTACCCACCAAAATCTTTTTCATTTTTAACCCTTTATTTTAGTAACAAGTTCGGTTCTTCGTGAAAAAAAAAGTGTGATAATGATGAAGCAAAAAGAAAATAAACAAACAAGTTAATCAAAAATAACTTAGTTTGAATAAAAGCTTCATCACAATAAAAAGTTGCAAAAATACGAAAACCGACACTTGTTACGCTTTTAGCCCTTTTTCTACTAACCACTAACCCAACCACCTACCTTTAACCCTAGCCTAACCCTTAACCCGCAAAGTCCTCTTGATATCTACAAAGGTATAAAAGTTAAAAAGGAGGAGGATTGATTTCTTGGCAAGCCTATGGTAGAAATAAGTTCCATGCCACTCTCGAGTGATTCACTAAAAATACACCTTCGGCCGAGTGTGAGTGATTTCCCCGTGAGGTATGTGAACTTGTATATAAATAGACTTTTAAAAAGGCATGTTATGCCCAAATAAGTAATTTCTTTTATGAAAAGTTCTAAATAAATCATTACGAATAAGAGTGTAAATAAATAAAAATAAAACCCAAAAAAAAAAAGATCTTGGAAATCCTGACACTCTACGACAAGCCCAAAACCTTCTCTTCTACCTATTCCATTTGGGAGTGTAAGCCACATATTAAAGAGTTTTGCTTGAGGACAAGCAAAAGTTCAAGTGTGGGGGTATTTGATGTGTGTAAAATGCAACATATAAATTACATCAAATGAGGCATAAAACTAACCCTTTTTAAGTACTAATATTGGAAAAAGAGTGTTTTTGTCTTCCTTTTGTATTTTCAGGATTAAATGAGCTCAAAAACGCAAAAGAAGCAAAAAGACAGCAAAATCCAACATAAATACAAGGAAAGGAACATTAGTGGACTGCCCGACCCCTCAACGGCACCTTCCAAAGCAAAAAGGAGAAGACAGAAGGCTGAACAATCCCCGTGCTCAGCCAGCACGGGGCCGTGCCCAAGAAGCAGCAGAAAAGACAAATCTATAGAAGCTTCTATTTCCCATCACGGGGCCGTGCTCAGCGGACACGGGGGCATGTCGAAAGTACAGCAGGCGCATTTATTATAATTGCGAATTACAATTAATGAGGAGAGAGATTGTCAGACGGACACGGGGCCGTGTCCAGCACTCTGTTCAGCCTATAAATAGGAGTGCTTGGATTCATTTCATCTCATCCCTTGGCACACCACCTCTCTCACACTTCATCCACCACCCACCACCATCACAACACCATCATCCACCACCATCATCCATTGTCCATCGTAGAGTGTGTGAGTCGTCTCGGGATCCAAGATTGATCGTAAGAGTTCTTGACAATCAAGGCCATGTTTGCCTAAGTCTCTTACATCACTTGGTGAAGACAAAGTGTCTAGTATAATACTTTTTATTTCTAATCTTTTGCACTTTTTATTTGGTTTTGTATTAATGACTTTAATAACTAGTTACTTATGTTGAAGGTGATCTTTCCTTATCGTTTGTCCGTGGTGTCTTGGCATTATTTTACTGTCTATATAAAATAAAGGATTTTCACCATTCATATCTCCACGGTCTATATGGAGGTATGTTGGCTACCTGGTAGGGGGTTAAGGGAACGGTTTGGTAAAGGTCTTGCCATTGTTCAGCGTTTAGAGGTCCTGCAATGGACCTGGGTCAAATTTAGTAGGACCTCCTTCAATACTTCACGGTATTGGATGGCGGGGGTCCAAACTCTTTGATCCCCTCATAAGTTAACTACTATTAATACTATAACCCGGCTATTTAGGACTGTATCCCTGCTGACTCAGACTACTTAGCCGAGGGTAACGTCACCGCCAAAAGCGGGGCCTACCACAATACTGCATTAATAACTTAATTCATTATCTTCCAATAATCCACCCTTTTAGGATTGTATCCCTGCTGACTCAAACTACTGGGGTGAGGGTAACATCACCTTCAAAAGAGGGGCCTACTACAATAACTAAGATAATCTCTTAATTATGTGCAAAAGTGCGGAAATAATCAAAGGTTATACTAGATACGAGTCGGAACCAAGTGATTCATCTTGTCTACCTGTTTTTCTTTTATTTTTATTTTTCAGCATTTTAGTTAGTTTTTAATTTTCTTAGTTTAAAACATTTTTTCTAAACTTTTATTTTGATTAGACGTTGAGGATAAACCGGTACTAAAAGCTCTTGTGTCCTTGGACGACCTCGGTATCTTACCAACGCTATACTACACTCAACGATGGGTGCACTTGCCCATATGTGTGTTTAGTGTTAGTGAAATATCGTGTTTTATAAATTTAAAACTTGGCTAAAATAAGTGTTAAAAAAGGGCTTAAAATATACACCTAATATATATAACACTTCACCGCACATCATCATCAATCCTCGGTAGTGGGTATCGATTCTTGATTGTGAGCTTGTTCAACTCTCTATAGTCGATACACATCCGCAAAGTTCTATCCTTCTTCTTCACGAACAATACAGGAGCTCCCCAAGGTGAGAAGCTTGGCCTTATGAATCCTTTATCCAACAACTCCTGGAGTTGTGTAGATAATTCTTGCATTTCGGATGGTGCAAGCCGATAGGGTGCCTTGGCTACAGGAGCGGCTCCTGGAACCAAGTCTATATGGAATTCGACTTGTCGTTGCGGAGGTAGCCCTGGCAGGTCTTCGGGAAAAACATCAGGGAATTCCTTCACCACAGGAATATCTTCGAGTTTCGGCTCCTCAGCCTTCTTATCTACAACGTGCACCAGGAATGCAACACATCCTTTCCTTAAGCACTTATGCGCTTTCATGCAATTGATGATTCGCAGAGGCGCGTCTCGTTTCTCTCCATGCACGATGAGAGTTTCATCATTCGCCAGAGGGATGCTAATGATTTTCTCGTGACAAACAACTTCAGCTTTGTTCTTGGACAACCAGTCCATTCCGACCACTACATCGAAGCTACCCAATTGAATAGGTAAGAGGTCGATGCTAAAGCTTCGCTCACCAAGTTCTAATGAGCAACCCCTAACAACTTCGCCCGATTCAACAGGTTTACCATTATCTAGTTCTATGGAATAAGGAATATCTAATCTACTAGATTATATTCCAAGCATACGTTTAAATTCCACAGACATGAAGCTATAATCGGCACCAGTGTCAAATAGTATGGATGCAAAGTGATTGTTAACGAGAAATGTACCGGTGACCACATTAGGGTCCTCGCGTGCGTTCCTTGCTCCAATCACGAATGCTCGGGCCTGAGCAGTGTTCTCCCTTGGGCAATCTTTCTTGAAATGATCTTTGCTTCCACAACCAAAGCATCCTTGGTTCTGCCCAGCTCCATTACCATTCCGGTTACCATTGCCATTGCCATTTCCACCACCGTTTCTATTACCAGCACCGTTGCGGTTTCCATTCCTGTTCCTTCCTTTTCCCCAACAGTTCTCAGTATGGTGACCCAGTTTTCCACACTTGTCGCATTTTGGAACGCGAAAAGCTCCTTCATGATGACGCTTGCACTGGTTGCAGAGGGGCAGAGTACCCTGGTATCCTCTGGCAGGAGCGTCATTCATGGCTGCAAGAGTTCTCGCCTCCTGTGGCGGATTGGGGTCGCGCTTCTTATTGTTGGAACCCTTGTTGTTACGCGTCTCTTGATTCAGGTTCGAATGCTTCCTCTTCTTGTCACCAGATGACTCAGCATGCGTCTCGATCTTTTCAGTTGGGTTCAGCGATAACTTCTTCATATGAACAGCATCTTCCGTAAGGCTGACAGCCAGAGTTACAGCCTGAGTGAGCGTTTAAGGTTTAGCTGAAGTTACCATGCTGCGAAACTCTGGAGCCAATCCCCAGATGTAGCTCTTGACATGCTTAAATTCGGGAGTCACCATGTAGGGGATCACTCTTGACAAATCATGGAACCTTCGGGTATAACCAGTAATGTCTGCACCCTCCATGGTCAAGTGCCAGAACTCAGTCTCCAACCTTTGGGGTTCAGCACGAGAGCAATACTTCTCTCTCATTCTTCCTTTAGTTCATCCATCCCACAACATGACGTACGCAGCATCATCACCCAGAGTCTGGACTTGCAAATTCAACCAAGTCAAAGCTTCATCAACAAACAACCCCGTAACAAAAGTGACTTGCTGATCCGCAGTACACTTGCTCATACGGATAGTGGAGTCGGTCTTCTCCGTCCAGCGTACAAAAGCCACTGCACCTCCAGTGCCGTCGTAGTTTAGTGGCTTACAGTGGAGGAACTGCTTGAAGGTGCAGCCTTGAGTTGTGTTTCCTCCAGATGTATCTCCCTATCCATTACGTCTAGCATTTCTTGGTACTCCACTTTGTTCGGTGCAGTTCGTCTCGTATTGGGCGATAGCTGCGGAGATCCTTTCTTCCAGTAGGGCGTTCAGTTCTTCAGCAGTCCTCGGTAGAAGAGGAGGAGGGGGTTGATCAGAATCCTGATTGTTCACAGCTCTCCTAGGTGCCATGTTCTAAAAGAACACAACACGATAGGGTTAGACATTTGTTTGATATCTCCATACGAGACAGTAGTGGTATACACAGACATATACCCACATAAGTGACATCAAACAATCCGCCAAGCGTATAAATCAATTCATACAGCAACAAGCATACATAAATAGATAAACACTGATGTGTCATAAGATATTCACCGAGTCTCTACACATATTAGGGCAACTTGTTACATCATTGTTTGCGAAGTAAACAAAATGTATAAGGGTTACATCACCCCATAGTACAAGTTTAATATATGTAAAAGACAAAATATCTTTCTTCACATTGGCGGTTCTTGTCTTTATACCCTAAATCGTTACTCTAAAAGAGTATTTAATAGGCTGGGGAGGGGTGAGGGTGTTCACGTTGACCCTTTTCTTGTACTGAAAGAATCTCTTATGATACGTGACAAGACTTGCTGTGGTTTTTGTGCACCGAATTCCATAATTATGTATGCATCCATAATTACGTAACTCCTTGCACAGTCCGCACAGTTCGTTTCATCCTCGTATCACTTCCTTCAGATAGGCCACTGTTTTTAGGCGAAGACACGAGTACCTGAGATATTCTATTTCTAGTGTATATATATATATATATATATATCAATTATTACACATAGTTGCAAGTAATTTCTAGTCAAAGACAAGTGCTACTCCAGTGCACCCTAAGTTTCGTAGTGTCCTTACTTGACTCCTTGAAAACAGTTTCAGATAGTGGATGTCGCGGAGAGTTTTATGCAATGAAAACTTTTGAAAAAAATTGTTTTCGTGAGAGGATCCTAAAGATTGTAGTCTAGACTCGAGAAGGAATCCTGGTTCACTACAATCGCAGCTCTGATACCAATCTGTCACACCCCTTTCTAAGGCGGAAGCACGAGGTGTGATCTTGAAAGGTTCTCATTGCATACGAAATGTAAACATACTACATGCTCGTAAAAATAACTCCAAATGCCAATAACATTATGTAATTAAAAACATAGGTTAAGTTTAGAGTTTACAACATAGAACATTGTCTAAAAAGTTTACAACATTATTCAAAGACAAACATAAAGGTTTTGGTCCTTATATCACCACACGAAGTGGGACATAACAACCAAACCCAGCAAAACGGCATAGGAGTCCTGACACAACATAGCTAACAACATAAACAACATCCAAGAGCAAGAGTATGACCGCGATCACATCCACTTTAGTTACCTAAAATACATGTGAGTTTTTGGAAAATCGTCAACATAATGTTGGTGTGAATTCATGCAGTTTTGTATTGAACGTTTGTATACTTTGAATGAAAACATGGCATGTAATTTGTATGAAACAAGTATTTCTATAAATGTAAGGAAATCGAGATCGCTAATGGTTTGCAAGGCCATTAACATGTGACACGACATAGGAAGCATCCAAACCATAGGCATTTTTAACTGTCGAATCCACGACTGTCGATTCACGACTAGAGACACAAAAGCACTGCTTGGTACTAGTATCACCAAGAGTGTGGCCGCCTGAAACCCATTAGATCTAACCTTTTGTTCCGTGGTCTTGGTATGTAACTGATTAATGGTGCTTATGATACCCTATTCGTGACATGATCTAAAGTATCGTTCCTTAGTTTTTGTATTCCACATACCATAACACATGTATTTTCCCCAAGTTTAAAAAGTATATAAAAGTTTAAAAGTGGGGACATGAACTCACAACTTTGCGTTTCCTGCGCCGTAAACTTCACCGGGTTTGCTTATCTAGCGTCGTGACCTATACGTGTTTTATTAACGCTAGTCACTAGACTTGTATCGCACAAGTACAAGTCACCATCTTTTTGTATGTGTTCTTTGTTGTTAAAAATAATTTATATTTTTAACTATGTATCTTACTTATTTTATTTTCTCAAAAATAAATATAAGTATCTTTTATTTTTCACCCGGGTTATATCTTTTCGTCCAAAAAGACATTATAAGTTCGTAACTTGTCCAAGTAACATAATCTTTTAAGAAATATATTTTCATAAATATATGTTCTTGTGTTTGTCTAAGCATGTAGTATCTGTATTTTTGTATTTCTACTCCTTAGGAGTATTTAGTGTATTTTCATATTACATACAATACATATTACATACACTTAGCATAGAATTTGGTGACCAATAAATATATATATTTTCCTCAAAAATAAACATACTTAATATCACTTTTTTATCTTGAAGAAATCATCATATATTAACTTGAAATTTACACAAAAATTAGGGAAACCTTGGTAAATATTTTTAGGTGAATTTTTAGGGAACAAGTTTCACCAAAACTTATATTTTCTAAGTGTCAAAATTTTACAGAAATTTTGACATAGTTTCCCCTAAAAATGGAGGTTTCCCATGTTTTCAAAACATGTGTTTATTTTCTTTTAAAATCATCATCAATCATCAATAACACAATCAAGACTTACCATAAGCCAAGATCATCTAAATTACACTACACAATGAACTTGAAGTTTTTGTAAAAACTTGTAGTAACTTACCATGTTATTTAGTAGGTTTAGTTACCCTTTAAAACATATTTATTTGTTTGTAAATCACATTATTAAAAGATTTAGTCATTTACAACTTGTAAGATGATTTTTCTAAAAATATTTCACTTGTATTTTTCTTGTTACCCACATGTTTCTAGTCTTGTTTAAACACTAAAAATGTGATTAGTTTATTTAGAAACCATGACTTTGTAAATCTTATAAATAAACTTGGTTTCTTAAGAAAATTATTTTTGTAATCATCTATGTACAAGATTTGTATTTTGTTTAAATCATCTTTGCATGTGAAAACAAATTTCATCATTCAAGTTCATGTATATAAAGTATGATCATCTTGGTCTTTCACAAGATCATCACCTTAACTTACTAGATCATGTGTTTAATCACAATCTAGTAGGTTTCTTATGATGTATAACATCACTAACACAAATCATCAATCATCAAGAAGCAAATCAACACAATCAACATGTATTCTTATACTATTAAGCTTATGTTAAAGTATCATGATCATGTTCTTTAGTGTTATTCAAGATTAACAATGTTTATCATCTTTTAATCATCAAAATATGAAGTAACAAGGGATCATAAGGGTCTTACTACTAGCACAAGGCTAGGGAAGAACATAAGAGGTTGAAGATGACAAATGTGTTGGATAAAAGCAAATGAGAAAGGTCCTTTAAGATCCACAAGCTCCACACTTCCTTAAACACCTTCTTACACCTTAGGATGATCTTGGAATGATTGATCAAGACTTGAAAATGGTGATGGTGGGGTGTGCTATGTTCGGCCGAGAGTGAGGGGGAGAGGAGAAGAAAGATGATGGTGAAGTGTGTGGGTGATTATGAGAGCTTCAAGATCCTTTATAACCATGTTTAGCTTTTACCCTTTGTGTATTGTGTTCCCATAGTACCAACATAATCTCTAGCAAATCAAGAGAAGATCAAAGGAAGATTATGGAAATATTGTAAGATCATGGGGTGGGGCCACCCTCATAACCATCCATATGGATGGGGGGGGGGTCTTGGTTGTGATTAAATGGTAAGTTAGAGATCTAGTTAGGATTCTTAGTATAATAGTTAGTGTTTAAGTTTATGATGTGTTATATAGTGTGTTAGGGTATTCGGGGATCATAACTAGCTCAGAAACATTAAAACAATGCTTCTAGTATAATTTTGGTGTTTCGGGTAATGTCCGGTTGTTTGGTTAGATACCGGTGTAGGTCCCTCTCGAGGATGAGATAAAACCTTATCCTTGTTATATCAAACACACTAGCGAGTGCGGAATCCAAGCTAGCATGCAACCGAGACTTTATACGAGAACAAGCACAAACACAACACGCAAGATTCACCGATTAACACCACATGTATTAATACGAATGAAAGGTCCGGTTACAAGCTCAATGTTTACAGATATGTTCTATAAACTATCAAAGTGTGTGTGTGCTCTCCTGTCTCTCTCTGCCTTATCTCTCGTGTCTCACCTCTGTCTCCATGTCGAAGAGAACACAACACACGGGTATTTATACCCGACACAGCGTGTCTGGTCGAAGGATCAGACAGAATGATCGACAGATCATCTGTCGACCAGAAAGCCCATCGAAAGATCACATTCACCACGAAGGATGATATCCTTCGAGGTCTATCCTTCGAGGTCTATCTTTCGAGCTCATCATCGAAGGATATAAAACAATCCTTCGATGACACATCCTTCGACACAGCCATCTTACAACATTTCTCTAACTGTTTGGTCAAGTCAAACCAGGAGGATGGTTGACTTGGTCAAACTTACATCAACCTTACATTAAAGACATCGTTTTGTATCATGACGAAATACAGACAAAGTACAGACACAAGTGCACCAACAAACTCCCCCTTGGCTGTAGCTTTGTCTCGATCTTCGTGTCTTCAAGTCTTCAAGACCGAGTCGAACCGAGCCGAGTCGCGTCCACACAAAGTGCATCAACAAACTCCCCCTTGGACGCTACTCGTGATGGTTCGTCTTCTATGTCTTTCATGTCGGAGGATCTTCAAAGTTTTCACGCGTCGTAAGCAGAAAGTGTATCAACAAACTCCCCGTTTAATGTAGAAAGTGTGTTGACAAACTCCCCCTTAGATTGAACTCTCCATTGAGTCATGCTCGTGAATCTTTTGACTTGTCAATTCTTCAGATCCTTGTGGTGTTGATGAAGGGACAGCGGCAACTCGATCATTTTATCCATTGAGTGCCTCCACTTCGTGTCTTCATTCCAAAGCTTTTCATCGAACATGTTCTCCTCGCCTTTAGCATCTGCACATGCAAGAAAGCTAAACGCATAATGAGAACAACCGCTTGGAATATAGTTAACATTTAAACTAACGACACATATGAGATCAAATCTCAATCAAACACCAACCGACAGCAGTTTGAAAGTTTAGAAAAATATTCATTTTAAACCTTTAACTTTCAAAACTCGTTAACTTCGACTGTTTATGAAGATGCAATTGTTTTCCAGCTTACGATCAGGATTTTGGGTAGGATAGACTCGAGTTCCAACATCGGTCAATCAAAAATAAACTTGAAGAAAAATCTTTTTGGATTTTATAAAGTTTAAATTAAAACACACCTAAAATCCTTTTGAAATTTTCATTTTTCAAAAGTAAAGACGGAAAGCAATAAATAAATATATACAAAGATGCATAAACAGGAAACATTAAATAAATATTTACAGACATTCTTTTTGCGAGTTTCGAGGGTAAGAGAATCATATCAGTGTACGGTCATGTCCAAAACGCTCTTGTTGTTCTTTTAGTTAACATTAAGATAAGCATCCTATAACAATTATCGGTATTGTTGTCCACATAAGCTCAGCTTATCATTTGTAATCATGGCGAGGGGATACGTTAAGGTATAATTTATACTTACCGACCGGTGTTCATCCACATCACGACACATTCCCGTATCAAGGTATGCACGAGGATTCATCTTACCGGTGAGTATACCGATTATCATCTGTTTGACCGTATATGATGTGAGATTCTCACTTATTTTGATTGAAAACAAGCCCTATGTGATATAATCACTTATTGATGAGGAACTTGGTTTTCGATGCATGAGGGCACAGGAACAAGTCCGTGAACAGGTCAGTACTTTCGTACAGCAGAGAGACGAACTTGACTCCCGGAAAGAATTTGTGATATAATATCACTTATTTGATTGGACATGTGATTGTTGATCACTTATTGAGGTCGTATGCAGTATGTACACGTATGTATGGTATCATGGAAGATCTAGACTTGCGACCCCGATATTTTTCGGAAAAAGATACAACCATGATACCCAGATGATAAGCAGCATAAAGACCGAATATCTCAGAACCTCGGCAATCTCTCAAACGAAATTTCGGTACTAAGACCATATGCCAATGAATGGTTCCCACCCAGTCTTCAGTCAATTTAAGTTTATATCACCCTGCACACTTTAAAATGATTGTGAGCCTACCGATACATCTTATATAGAGCTGCTTATCGTTTTTCATTAATGGTTTAAAGAGGTTTAGACAGACCACTGATGTACTATCATTTTCTCTTTTGCTCGCCAGGAAACTCATTTTTGTTTTTCTATTGTTTTTGTGTTTTTGAAATTTTTCGATGTTTTTGGATTTTCAGATTTTGGATTACTCCCCCTAAAATCAACAAACTAAAATAAATTTAAAACACAAAGGTATTTACAAAATGATTTTCCGATGTTGGTTAACTCATGTTTTACCTCAATGCCGTTTACCAAAAATAATTTTGAACGAATTTCGGAAAAATCAGTTGACATGTCGGTAAGCGGTGCGGACCATGACAGCATTGTCTGGCCAAAGAGTGCTGAACGAGATAATCTATACTACTTTATAATACATATAGGAAGGACTTCTTAAAGTCCATAAAAATTCCCTTCAAACACCTCTAAAGCATGGTTTACAACCCTCTAAAGCACAAAATAATCTACACTTCCAATTATGCCCTTCACTAAAAAAAACACATGTGATACAACATCAGATGCATAATGTACAACACTTAAAGCATAAAGAAACACAAAAAAATACCCTTCAACTGGTTCATTTTCAGCCATCCATTTCCCTCACTTTTTCACACGGATCGTGATCTAAGGGCTGATATTCACTTCACACATATCAACCTTTCTATTCCCTCTCAAACACCCATTATCTTCTTTTCTTTTCATTTGCAGATGGAAGAACCGAGAAGAGAGAGAGAGAGACGGGAAGGAGAGTCGAGAGAGAATGTAGAGGTGGAAAATGGAACTAGGGTTCCGGCGACGACAAGATACAACAAGGTTGAACGGTGGCGGTAATAACTCAAAGTGTTCAGATCTGGAATCCTAGGGTTCGGCTCTTATGATTTTCATTTTGCGTTTGGTTGATTTGGGTATGCTAGGGTTTGTGTTTCTTGGTTGTGGAGTTTTATATTTGGATAAAAATGTTTGCTTTTTGGTATTAAGATCTGCTGTCTCATATGTTATTATTGATTATTTTTGTAGTTGTGAAATGATGGTGATGATTTAATTAGGGTTTGCTAATCTTGAAATCACTTGTTACAACCTATTTTTCAAGCAGGAAATGGAGCTTTCTTTGATTGGGCTTCAGAATGCTGGCAAAACTTCTCTTGTTAATGTTGTTGCTGTAAGTATATTAATGCATTTCATTCGCATCTGAATCCGGTTTCTTGAAAGTTATCGGTAACACAGGTTATAACTGTTTTTCTTTTTGTGTTATTTTGTTTGTAGACGGGTGGATATAGCGAGGACATGATCCCGACTGTGAGTTTTCTTCAAGTTTTACATTATTATTGGTCTTTACAAAGTTTTTAATTATATTAGTGCATCTTATAAAAGAAAAAATGTCGTTTAGGTGGGATTCAATATGCGCAAGGTAACTAAAGGAAATGTGACAATAAAGCTATGGGATCTTGGAGGTCAACCCCGGTTTCGCAGTATGTGGGAGAGGTATTGCCGTGCAGTTTCTGCTATCGTTTAAGTTACTTTCACTAAAACACTTTTTTGAGAACATTTGACTTATGATTTGTTAAAAGTAATTAATTTTGTTGATTTCGTTTTGGATGTGTGCAGTTACGTTGTGGATGCTGCAGATCATGATAACCTGAGCATTTCAAAGGGTGAACTCCATGATCTTTTAAGCAAACCAGCATTGAGTGGTATTCCTTTATTGGTTTTGGGCAGCAAAATTGATAAGGCTGGTGCCCTTTCTAAGCAAGCTTTGACAGATCAAATGTAAGGCCTTTTTTTAAGTTTTATCTTTTTTTTTGTACATTATCAGATTAAGGATATGAATAATATGGTTATAAGTTGTTACTTAGATAACACATGAATGCTTCTTAGATCATATCATGCAGGGTTTTGATGATGCAAAACAAGTATATTGTTTATAGATAATCTTTAAGGGTGGATTCATTCTTTTTGTTGTGATGGTATACAGGGATTTGAAGTCTATCACATATAGAGAAGTAACAGAATATCTATACTACCTTGCCCATGTAATTGATAATCTCCCTTGTCCTGATTGGTGCTTATTGCTTAGTGCTAGATGTAACAGAATGAGCGGATAGAGTAACAGGTCATAATCGGATATCTTTTGCTTTATATCTTACCATTTTTTCTGTTCATTTAGTGTCAAAAACGTTATATTGCTTCCATAACAATATAATAATAATAATAATAATAATAATATTTTGTGTTCTTAGTTTATGTTTGTTTTCATTTAAAAAAGTTAAAATTTTGTGTTCTTAGTTTATACTGAACTCTGGACTAATTTGATTCATAATTTTGGTTCAATACATGCAGGTTTCAAACGCTAACAAATGGGCTATCAAGCAATCAGTTGTTTCATGAGGCGCAAGGTTTACTCATAGCTGCTATAATTCCCATGGCATTTTTTACTCCCTATTTATCTGATGATTCCGTTGGGTTTTTACCCGCTTTGTGTATATTTCTAAGTATTGCATTATGATAAACTAATAAGATTATGTTTTATAAAACATAAGGTATTTAAAATTGATTTCAGAAAAAAAAAAACCGTTTTAAATACGACTGTTTTTGACACACTAACTTTTATTTTGATTTTCCATCCACTAATTCTTAAATATACATTTTGGTTTAGGGAACTATTAGAGTATACAGAGGTGGTTCTTAAATATACGACGACTCTTTTTCACCATGAACAAAGATTCTTCTCCACCATAGTTTTGAGACGTATCATCCTCAAATCGAAAATTGTAGAACTTGATACACACAATCAAGCCGTTAAACGACCATAAAGGATGGGTCAAACTCAAACAAAGTCAAAATTTGTAGTACTCGAGAACATGGTCCATACAGGTGATGTATGGAATGGTACTCAACTTCTTTTTTTACCAAATGGGTCAACAACCGAGCTAATTTTATTCTCTAATGGGTTGGTCTTTAAAATTTAAGCTAAATCGGAAACAAGGCCTTTCATGTATGAGTTGAATGTAGCCCAAAAGCTATTTCGGAATGTATAAAACCTCCTAAACCATTTGATTAAAGAAATTATAATATATTATAATTATATAATTTTTTATTCGAACGTCAACAAAGTACACATATGTTTATAACACCGAGTAAGAAAAGGGAAAACAAGCACATATGAACCGAATTTAATCATGAAGTTTTTAATAGGAAAGTATCAATTAAAAATGGACTTTCATTTGATTTTCATCAAGTTGAATACAATTAAATATAAACTATTTTTATTACCCCTTTTAGTTTTGACTTAGCATTCTGAAGCATGATCATCTCCAAAAGATTTTGAACTTTCAAAAGGTTTGCACCAAACCATACATTGCATTCGATGATCATCCAAATTTAAGACATGATTTGATTGTAGATTTAACTAAAATCCAGTGATCATTTAAATTCAAGACACCAATTTGATTGGGACAGTAACTTTTGAAATTATGATATAACTAAGAAATTCAAGAACAGAGGTATATGTATACATTAATACAAATACACAAACATAAACGAACTAAACAAGCGAGGTAACAAACCAATTTTGAACGAGCTTTTTTCAACCGAGATTTGAGCAAGGCACGAGCTCTTTAAACAATTGGCACTGTAGATCATCACCCGGGTTTCCTACAAGCTTTTTTTCAACCGAATGCCAGGCCTAACGCATGGGTAATTTCTATAAACAAAAGTCCGTAAATATCACGAGAGAATTGATAAACTAACGAAAAATGAGTACCACTTTGTAAATTGTCGCCGCCGCTGCATCGCGCGGGTCTCTGCTAGTAATTCACAAAGCAGCTTAAATATCGACAAGTATAGGAGAGATTAGAAATTGAAAACCGTATCCTGCAACTGCATCGAGCATTGCAAGGAATCTGAGAGCTCTCCCAAACTGAAGATCCACCCGGTGTGGATTTCAAAGTCGATTCTTTGTAGCTACTTAGAATTCTCTTCACAGCAACAAGATCAGAAACCTTTGGGTCCGGCTGGTCGTCCACATTGCACCAGCGAAGGTCTTTGTCTTTCTCTTTCAGAAGTAGTGTGCGGTTGTTCAACCCATGCCAAGGCGTCCGCACACCTGGTTGGTTTGTTCAACAAACACATTCTCTTTAATCACACCACGAAGAAATGTACACTGCACGTTCATCTTGTAGATTGTTGAACTTCAGACGTGCTGCAGGTGCGTACATTTTGATTTGAATCTATCCCGGGGACCCGATCAAAGCCTTGAACATTCACATTTTTGAAATGATTTTCATTTTGTCGAAGCTTCCAATCTCTTTCAACAGACATTTCTGTTTCCCTTTACTTTTTCTCTCCATCAAAGGCAGCAATTTCTTCTGTTGCCTATTTTGTGCAAGGATGCTCCACTATCAACAATCTTACGACTATCGAAAGTTCCTCCTGGAATATCCTACACGCTTACTCAAAAATTAGTTGGAGAGAGGGACCCAAGCCTTTGTGGACTTGGGTCGTCCTTGATCATCAAGAAAAGTGATTTCAATCACTTGATGATTAGGAAAAAGAACCTGTGGTGCTCCCCCTGACTGAATTACCTGTTTTTGTTTCCAAGCTGTTTGTTCTTTACCAGTATTTGCATTAATTGTTTTAGCATTTACTGGTTTTACAGTTTTAGGTTTTGCTTGAACAGGTTTTTCTTCTTTGACCTCGGATTTTAAGGCCTTTTCAATTACCTTTTGATTCTTTTGTTTTAACTTCTTTTCCCTTTCTTTCAAGACACGTGGGTCTTGTTTCGGGGAAAATGATCGTTTTTGGTAATTGGTTTCTTGGGGAGCACTTGTTTTTGCCTTCAACTTTTGCAGGTATGGGCAGTATCTTACAATATGCCCAATTGTGCCACACTCAAAGCACATTCTCCGCTCTACAAACCTCGGAGAAACACGTTGATGACCAGACTGAGAACCAGACAATGAACTTTGTGATCTAGACGTGCTTGGACCTAAATCACATCCGTTGGTGTGTTGGGTGTAATTATTCTGATCATTTCGTTTTAAAATTCTAACTTGTTTTATAAAATCAAGGTTAGATTTATCCTGAAATGTTTCAAGTTTGTCTGAACCCGTGGATCCAACAAAGTTCACTTTCGGTTCTCTTTTCTTAACAGGAGCTCTTTTGTTTTGCACCCATTGTTGTTGAACCTTAGGTGCTTGAACATTCTTGTTCTGAGCCTTCTTTCCCTGTACCTTACCCTTTCCGGAGTTGACTTGTTGTTTTCGCTCAACTTGTAGTTTTTGGTTTCCGTACTGTTTTCTAATTTGTTCACACGGAATTGGATTACATTGAGTGACAGTAACTTTGCCACTTTTGTTCCCCAAAAACTTATCAGTGCATCCTTCAAAAATTTGCTCAATTAAATCTTGATTTACATTTTTAATTGGAAAATCTTTGTTAGAGTAAATTTTGTCATCTCCTTTGAGCGTGTACAACAAGTTACTCTCTTCACTGCTAGATACAAGGGACTCCATTGGTTTTGACATATCAGTCTTACTCGGTTTCACTGGTGGATCACACAGGATGTGATTCTCGATTGGAATATCTGTTGTAACCGAGTTAGACTGTTGTTTCACAATTACTTCAGATTCATCATCCGAAGAATCAGCATCCTCAACAGTGGGAGGACTCTGTTCCTTAACACATGATGAATCTGTCACATTCTCAGATTCAGATTCAGTTTCAGATTGACCTGAGGATGATGTACCAGTTGTGAACCCGAGGCCTGCTGCAAAGTCATCTAGACCAAGTGGCACAGTAGGTTCAAAACGGGGCATATCCTCGTCATCAGGCAATTTGGAGTAATTGTGATTCATTGGGGGAGGACATGATTTGAATCCCATACACTTCTTATCCCCCTTTTTCTTTTGAACATCAATAATGTGATCCAATACATAGCGGGAATTGGAATAACTTTCCAATTTCTGCTTGATTGTTTCACATTCACATCGAGCGGTTGCCAATTCTACCATCTGCTTTTCAATTGTGTCTATAAGATCATTGTTAGCATGTTGTTTTCGCAAAACAGCTTTTTGTAATTCTGAAACATCATGTCTTAATGACGCAATTGTTGTTTTAAATTCCTTTTCATTTCTGGTTAAAAACACGTTAGCTTCAGCTGCTTTAGAAAGATCTACAATCAATTCTTGATTGTGTTTGGATAGGATTTCAATCTGACTTTCCTGTTCAGCATATTTAACATTTAAACTATCACAATTTTCACAGCTAACTACAGTGGGTTCATCGACACATACCTGACCTGATGAACTGTCGACATTAGCCATAAAGGCTGAATGGAGAGAAGACGAAGAGTAAGCAGCTTGATCCATCAAATTAGATCTTCTTTCAGTTCCTGCTGCAGCTTCTTCCAAAAGCTCATCAATATCTGCATCGACTGACGCACTTGATGTCTCATCCACATGATCATTTCCTGAAGTGGAGGATTCTTCATCTGAGCTTCCACTATAACCAGAACTGTCTTCATCTCCAGAAGATGCAACACCATTGGTGGAAGATTCTCCACCACTGGCGTGCTTTAAATCCTTTACGATTTCAGCAAAACATGCTGTTCCACCATTTCCTCCTTCTCCAAGCTGAAGCGACCAATCACAACCCTCATCTATTTGAACCACCAGTCCCCGGTTGGCATTTGATGACCCTGCTTGGCCTTGGTTGTTGACAGGTATCAACGTTCGAACATTGTTCCCGTTCTGGTTCTGCTGGTTGCCTTGATTTCTGAACGGATTTAGATTTCCATGCTGAGCTGGTCTTGTGCATTCCCTTTTGAAATAACCCCGTTCGCCACAGTTAAAGCACTTGACAGCTTGCTTGTCGAACCCATACTTGGTGTCTTTCTTGTTTTCCAAGTTGGTTCTCCCCTTCCTTTCTATAAACTCCTTTGCTCTTCGAATTGCACTAGCAAGAGCCCATTTGATATCCATCATTTCAAACTCTTCTTTATCCACTTGCTGATAATCTTCATTGGTTAGATTGATATTCCCAATCTGACCTGCGATCAATCCACTATAAGCACTAACCAAGGTATTCAACATCTCCATATGCTCCTTGGCTACTTCGACACTGACTTTGGAAAAGTTGGAAGTGTCTAATCTGACTGTGTTAGGATTGGAAGTGGCTTGAAAGTTTGAAGAGCTTCCATAAAACCCTTGCTGTTGCTGTTGTTGCTGCTGAGCTGTCGGTTGCACATTCGGTCGTGAAAACATCGTGTAGGCTGAAGAATCAAACTGATCTGTTGTTGAAGGTCCGGTGTTAGAAACGAAAGCTGTTTGAAGCTTCACGTGTTGAGAAGCTGGTCTTTCTCCACTGATACCTCCTGCAATCCCAAAGTACATTTCTGGATTTTGAGGAGTTTGTGTTCTTTTTGCCTTCAGCTTTTCTTCTACATCCTTATTCTCCAATCTTTGAATTAATTCATAAACGGTGATTGTTTCTAAAACACCATTTTCTTTGAGAATTTCAAGATAACTGCTCCACTTTTCTGGTAAGCTATCAGCGAATCTCTTCACCAATTCTTGTGGAGTGGCAGTGACTTTAAAAGCAAACATCTCGCTCAACAAGTGATGGAACCTTGTAGATAAGTCTGCCAAAGTCTCATTCTCCAAACACGTGAATCCTTCAAACTCTTTCTTCAGTAATTCTTGCTTGATCTTTCTAGATTGAGCATTTCCTTCACACCGTAATGTGAGCATATCCCACAAGCTTTTAGTAGTCGTGCAGTAAACAAACTGGTGGTAAATGTCTTTATGAAGAGCTTGTGTGAGAATCATGAATGCTTTCTTTTCTAACTCAAACTTCTTTTTATCTTCTTCAGACAAAGTGCTGTAAGTTTGTGGATTAGATCCTGCAATTTCCAACTCATTTTCAAAGGCTGTGAAGAAGCACATCCATAGATCTTGACCTTGTCCCTGAACATAAGTTCTCAGCCTTTCTTTCCACCATCCCCAATCATTGATGTGATTTAACTTTGGCGGTTTTGTGCTTGTACCAGTTTCACTGTCGTTCTGCATCATAGATTGAATGCTGTTGCTTTGATTTGTGACCAAAGCCCATTGATTTGCAGTTATCATTGCAGCTTGAGGTGGGACAATAGCACGCATCCATGCAGTTTTGTCGAAATCTGACGTAGATTGCGTAGATTGCATAGCTGATGATTGTGGAGTCGAAGTTATTTGAGTCCACGCGGTTGGATCCCACTGACCGTTTGTTCCCATTTTATGAAAATTAATATATTAAGTGAAAATTGATTTAAAAATTGAAAAATAAGTTTTCTCCTTTTAAAAAATTAATTTTCACAAACTATGTTAATATCTCGAAGGATAACAACCAGCCGAAGGATCAAGAATCGAAAGACCTGAAACACAAACTTGTTAGACACAAACAGACAAAGGATCGAAAGATCAACACCTGTTCGAAAGATCAACAGGGTTCGAAAGATCACTGTTGAGTTTCGAATAATGTTTTCGAAAGATTCTCCAACGAAGGATCCTTATCCTTCGAAAACGTACTGTAGACCGAAAGATATATGTTTCGAAAATATTCCTTGGACCGAAAGATAAGTCTCACACTTCGAAGGATGCTCGAAGGATGACTATCTGTCGAACCTCCTTTGGTCGAAAGATGATCTTTCGACTTCGAAGGATATCTTTCGAACAGCTCTGACACGGTTGACAAAGGGTGACAGGTTGGTGAAAAAGGTGATGGGTTGGTAAATCTTTCGGCAGAAAGTATGGTCAGACCATGCTTTTCTGCAAAAACAGATTTTGTATGATTATTTTAATCAGTTCCCTTTTCCAATACACCAACAACTTTCGAAAATAACTAAACAAGATCAAAAGATGTAAACTTTGAAGAACACTTGAAGATATTATGAACACAAAGGGTTTTCCGGTAAAACTACAAACTTCCGAACAAGATTTAAACCCGATAAAACAAAGTTTTTCAGAAAAATACAACTTTTCAAAACCCGAAAAACACCAAAGAACACCTCGGTTTTAACAAGGAGAAGAGCCAAAGCTCTGATACCACTTGTAGGTCCCTCTCGAGGATGAGATAAAACCTTATCCTTGTTATATCAAACACACTAGCGAGTGCGGAATCCAAGCTAGCATGCAACCGAGACTTTATACGAGAACAAGCACAAACACAACACGCAAGATTCACCGATTAACACCACATGTATTAATACGAATGAAAGGTCCGGTTACAAGCTCAATGTTTACAGATATGTTCTATAAACTATCAAAGTGTGTGTGTGCTCTCCTGTCTCTCTCCGCCTTATCTCTCGTGTCTCACCTCTGTCTCCATGTCGAAGAGAACACAACACACGGGTATTTATACCCGACACAGCGTGTCTGGTCGAAGGATCAGACAGAATGATCGACAGATCATCTGTCGACCAGAAAGCCCATCGAAAGATCACATTCACCACGAAGGATGATATCCTTCGAGGTCTATCCTTCGAGGTCTATCTTTCGAGCTCATCATCGAAGGATATAAAACAATCCTTCGATGACACATCCTTCGACACAGCCATCTTACAACATTTCTCTAACTGTTTGGTCAAGTCAAACCAGGAGGATGGTTGACTTGGTCAAACTTACATCAACCTTACATTAAAGACATCGTTTTGTATCATGACGAAATACAGACAAAGTACAGACACAAGTGCACCAACAAACTCCCCCTTGGCTGTAGCTTTGTCTCGATCTTCGTGTCTTCAAGTCTTCAAGACCGAGTCGAACCGAGCCGAGTCGCGTCCACACAAAGTGCATCAACAACCGGTTCGTTAAAGTGTCAAACTATTCCGTTTAGTGATCTTTAAGTACCCTTTTGTGACACTTTTAATTCCTGACACTTAGGAAATCATTCATGGCCATTTAGTCATATTTTTACATGTTACTAACTTGTTACAATGCTGAATTTTGCTGAAATATGCTGAAATATATAAAATTCAGTATTTAAAGTGTGTTTCGGGTGCTTTTCAGTGCATAATTTAGCTTCCGGAAAGTCTATATGTTAACCATTGTATCCATACTTGGGTTTTAATGTATTTTAGACGTTGGACCTACTCCCAGGCCCTAATTCCATTATCTGGCTGCTTTCTACAGAGTCGCTGACACAGTGTGTCTTACCGGTGAGTTTACTAGTCTTTCTGACGCAACGCTAACAGTAATGCATAAAGCAATATTTGAAGTATAAAACGTGCATGAATTCACAAGTATAGCATGAAATCAGACAATGTTGACATTTAAGCACATAATTGCAGATATTAATAATTAAATTGTACGGAAATTACCGGTTTTGTGCCAGTTGTCACACACAGTGAGTATACTTGACCCCTTTTTACGCTTTAAAATACACTTTTGGGGTGTAACATACGTTCATATCTAAAACGCACTTATCAAAACGCAGTACACATTGTAAACTATTATCACATGCAAATGACTGACGTACATATTTACACGTGATGCTTGACACACACACAGTGAGTATACGTGACCCATTTTTACGCTTTAAAACACACTTTTGGGGTGTAACATACGTTCATATCTAAAACGCACTTTTCAAAACGCAGTACACATTCTAAACTATTATCACATGCGAATAACTGATGTACATATTTACACGTGATGCTTGATACATATGTGCTAGGACTCTTACTCGTTACGTTCCACCTTAGCTAGTATGGTACTATAGTTCGACTCACACCCGACGGGGTCTAGTTAAGGATAACACGCCCTGTTGGCTCTCCTTTGCAGCCATCTCGGGACTTAGGTGGTAGTAATTGTCTTGTGAGCATATATGGTGTGTTGTATCATGTTTGTGTATGAGGAAGTTCGCAACGCTTTATCTACTTTACTATATTATTAAACTTGTATACTCGCCAATACTTTTGTGTTGACTTTATTTTAACGTATGTTGCAGGTTAATCGCAGGTTATCATGAAACAAGATTAGGAAGTCTAGAAACTCACTTAAATCTAGGTTGTCGAATTTGTATTGTTTGAGAGACATGAAATCGTATGACTGTTTGTTGAGATATCGTTTATTAGTATGGTATAATGAACGCATTAAATATTGTCACTAAATAGGTGTTATGGATTCTCTTGAGCAATCTGATTCGCCTAGTGCTGTGCCTCGATGATTCCGCCATCGGTTGGGGTGTGACACTTGGTAAACATTATTAAAACATATGTAAACATGTTCAACCCGACAATTCTGAGTTTAAGGTCGGTTCGCAACCGAAAGTCGCAAATGCTTGACTTTTACTTTGACTTTCAGTTCTAACTTTAATTAGCTTAATTTCTTTATGCATTAAGGTTCCTTATGACCATATTATGTTGTAGTATAACCCTCTGAGATTATATTACATGGTCACATAGTAATCTGAGTTTATTTACTTGTTTCCATTGTTATGCTTATGGCCTTTTGTTTAAAAATAAGTTTTTTAATATAAATGGGAATGAAAATGAACTAAGTACTGATTAGTAAACATATTTAGCATATTTTGGCACTTACACTCTGGTCATAAACTGAAGTTATATAATTAATCGAAAAATATGCTTTTATAAGGACTAAAATACCCTTTTGCATGCAAATCAAGTCTTAAACATAATTTGACATGAAACACTTTACTTACTGTTGTGATATCATATTTAAGATTTATTGGGATGTTAAGTCATATTATATACTAACTTTAACTTCGAGTTCTTGTATAAAGTTTATAAATGACAGTAATGGCCTTTTTGCAAATAAAATAGGTTTTATACATAATAAACATGCAAAACCTTTTTGATACTGATTTGTTATGAAAAATAAAATATTTTGACTATTCAAAGCTGGTCATAACCTCAGAATCACTTAAACTTCGAAATTATCGTCATTTACCAACATTTACGCTAATTAAGTGCATAGTATGGTTTTAAACCATATTTAGCACCCAAGACTTGTTACCTACTGATTTTTATAAACCATTTTAAATATTTTTACAGTAGGTATAAGTCATGAACTCATAATCCCAAATAAGTCCCTAAAACTATGTGTGAAATGACCAAAATGCCCCTACGGTGCATAGTTTGGCCATAAAGCATAAACCACACATATGGTTGATATCCTACTGATATAATATCATAAATTAAATATTTTTACAGAATGTTTATGACCAAACCTTCAGTTTACTTGCAAGCTCCTTTTATAAATCCTAAAATGACCAAATTCCATTATGAGGCTTAATTCAGTTTTAAAATTCTTATGGGCATATATGTTGATATCCTACTGATGTCATAACATATTTTAAGCATAATAACACATGGAACTTGTATATGACTCATCCGGTTACCCGTTAATGCATATACGCGTTCGGTTCAGTTTATGTGACTAGTTTGCATAAATTAACCGAAACGGGTTTAACCTTATCATTTAAACTTCAAAATCCAGAATGTATTTAGTTTACCCATATTATACAAGTCTTCATACTTGTTGGGTCTAAATTACATTCCATTCTGGTCATCGCTTAATCTAGCGTTTCGTACCGTAAATCGTTCTATAAACTAACCGGTCTAAGTCCACGAATTAAATAAGGTCCGTTAGTATTCTAATAGGTTAATATTACCCTCATTCCAGACTAGGAAGCCCCAGTAAAATCTACCTTCATAAGTCTAAATACATTATACGGCTGATTAGATAAATCTTGCATTAGAAACTCAGGTAAATACTTTTAACTTATTTTCCCTTATACGGGCTTGGGATACAGTAAACTATTACCGCTTGGTCGAGTATGGGATAATTTGGTCGGATTTTGATTAATAAATCTGCATAACCCGTTTTAATCTGTATTGTTTGATAACATAAACATTGAGGGTTGATGCGACTGTGTCCTGGATATCCTCAGCTCATTTAAGTTACTGATGGCCACGACCTATGCACGGGGTGTAGGCATACACCTGACAGATGCAAATGCTAAAATATAAAAATTACCCACAAGTTGGGGATAACTCCTTTGTGGGTTTTATAAGTGGTGTGTTCATTAATCATGTCTCGGCTTCTTTACCGAGCCCCATATGTATGACAAACATGTAAATCTGTATACAAGATTATAAATGTAATTGTCCCAAGTTATAAAGAATTTTTCGTGCATTGTGCACTTAAAACATTTTCAAATGAGTCATTTAATTGTATTTACCAGTGTAAACTGACGTATTTTCAAAAGACTAAGTGACAGGTTGTACACGTAATAGGCTTGGAGCTGCTCGGTGTCTAAATAAAGGATCTTGCAAATTCTTAGGCTTCCTTAAAGTCTGTCAAACATTGTTTTGTATTTTATTTAGATTCGCCTATGGATCCTTTCTACAACCGTCTGTATATTATTATTTTGAACTTGAACATTTGGGTTGTAATAGTAATTTCCTTCCAAGCCTCCCGCTGTGTTATAACTGTGTTTAATTGACTATGATGATATCAACTATGTCACGATACTCCCCACCTGTCCCACCGGTTTGTGGTTAAAATATCGGGGTGTGACATGCATGATTAACCGTCCTCAACTTTTAACGTTATTTTTATGAAACTAGTAAAATAACGTTAAAATTATTGCACTTTTACTTTTGCCCCCCGATGGCCCACACATATACACATTAGATACGCATACCGCAAGCGGGGCGTAAACTCCTTCTTGAAAACAATCTAACAATTAGATCCCGGTACGCCACAAAACAAATTTGTCAGGTTGATGCCCATCGCCTCCAGATCATTAGATATCCTCACACCTTGCTTGGTCAGGCCTGGAAAATTTTACCGGAATAAAATTCCAAGCTCTTGAGTTGTTTTGATGACCCCATATAACCTTTCGCCAGAAGCTATCCCTATCAACTTTGAATCACCGCCACCACTTCACCAACATCGCCACATTTGCGTCCCCAAGCGATCCAAAGCCCATACCCCCATATTCTTTAGGTGTCATTATCCGGTGTGGCCCTTTTTCTGATTTTGTGTTTGGCTTTTTTGATATGTTTATTGATTCTTGGGTCGCGTTTTAGACCCTACCTCTTCAATAAGCAACCTATCTATCAAATAAGATTTATATCTTAAGTATTGGGTTGTTAACGGGTGATTTCAAGTTGCAACAATATAACTCGGGCTTGAATTTAAACAACCTGTATATAATGGTGGTAGCTAATTATACAAGCTAACAAGCGAGTTACTCGAGACAAATCAGCTTGAATATTTATGCAAGCAAGTTACCTTCGACTCAAACTCGACTTTAACATTTAATCAAGCCAACGAGCTCAAGCTAAACCAACTTGAATTACTTGAGACAAATCAACTTGAATTTTGTTTATACAAGCGAGTTACCTTCAGCTTGAAGCCTTGAACTTGACTCGAATATTAAACGAGCAAGCGAGCTCAAGGCAATCCAACTTGAGTTTTTGATAAGCTAATTGATAATGATATTAGTTAACAAGTAAGCCGCAAGCTACATACTATTCAAACAACCATGTACACATCCAGTTAAAAACCACAAAGTAATTAACTCAAAAGATAAACCCTACAAACCAGAACTTCAAAAACATGAGAAATGAAGTGGGCCGGGCTTGGATGACTATTGTCTTGTGCCTACTTACTTTTGACTTTTGGGTCTGGTAGCATTGTAAATGGGCTATAAAATTATTATGTGTGTGGGCCAAAGTTGACTGTTGATTAGAAGTTTTAAAGTGCAATGTTTCGACTTTTTCTGCATCTTTTGGACCCTGAAAGCTGCACAAAAGTTTTTTGTTTTACACTGATTTTTCTAGGGTGATAATGTTGGTGATGAATGATGATGGGTATTATCAAGAAGCAAGAACACATTCATATTACTTTTTGAAAGTAACATGAGTTTGATTTTTTTTTTTTTTTTTTGTATATAAATTATGATGAATTTTATATAAATTTGAAAGTCACACTATTACTATTGTCTGACTCCAATCATAATACTACGTTTAGTGCGGCGTATGTTATACTAAAAAAAAAGTCATTTAAGCTATATAAACGCCTGCGTACCTCTAAGGGAAGTCTTAAGTTTGAGTCTAGCTTTCATTGGTCTGGTCATCTGCCTTGAACCCTTTTAAAGACCACGTGGCTAGCGGAAACTGCGTTTTACTTGATCTCCTTTGTTATGGTGTACGCCATCATTGGGAGTCCATACCGACCAGTCCTATGGCCAACAAGAGGGAGGTAAATCACATGTCCTAGAGAAAATCTGGTGGTGCCGGGGTTTGACCCTCAAACCTCCGCAATAGATCCAACCTCCTTACCAGTTAGGCACTAACGTGAGGACAGGCCTCCTTGGTTAGTAAAGCATTGGTGAGGTACCGCAAATTCACCAATAACAGGCTGCCGCGAATATGTATATTTTAAACAGCCACCAATTTATTTTATCATTTTATGTAAGGCCTAACGGTCTAATGATAGTAACGGTTAGAGGAGGAAAAAACTGAGTTGAAATGTTTAATCTTTTGTGGTTGGGCCCAGTTGGCCTGACAATGCCAAAGTGTCTTTTTGAAGGTGCAATGGTGATGGCATTGGCACTACAGGTGGTGGAAGATAAAAGCATCAAGATTTTGATGTTTTTTTTTAAATATTTTTTATAATTCTCAAACACAATTACTTCTTTGCCCTTCACCCAAATAGCCCACACACGTATACATTAGCTCGTTAAAAGATCTGGGGACAATTTTGCTCGAGTAACACACTCGTTGGCTTGTATAAATCAACTCAAAGAACTGGCTTGACAATTTTGCTAGAGTAACACACTCGTCGGCCCATATAAATCAACTCAAAGAACTGACTTGACAATTATGTTCGAGTAACAAAATCAATGGCTTGTATAAATCAACGCAAAGAACTAGCTTGACAATTTTGCTAGAGTAACACCCATTGGCTCGTATAAATCAACTCAAAGAACTGGCTTGACAAATTTGCTCGAGTAACACACTCACCGGCCCATATAAAACAACTCAAAGAACTAGTTTGACAATTATGCTCAACACACTCAATGGCCTGTATAAATCAACAGAATTGGCTTGATAATTTTGCTCGAGTAACACACTCGTTGGCCTGTATAAATCAACTCAAAGAATTGGTTTGACAATTTTGCTCGAGTAACACCCATTGTCCCGTATAAATCAACTCAAAGAACTTGCTTGAGAATTTTGCTCGAGTAAAACACTCATTGGCCTGTGTAAATCAACGCAAAGAACTGGCATGACAATTTTGCTCGAGTAACGCCCATTTGGCCTCTACAAATCAACACAAAGAAGTGGCTTGACTATTTTACTCGAGTAAAATAATCATTGACCCGTATAAATCAACTCTAAGAACTTGCTTGACGATTTTGCTCAAGCACTTGTTAGCCTGCATAAAATCAACTCGGTTAACAAATTTGCTCAACACTCGTTGGCCCGAATGTATAAATCAACTCAAAGAACTGACTCCTCAAGCCAGGAGTTGGCTTGAGTTACGAACTCGATTTCTCGATCAATTGATGAAGTCTGCTTTATTGAGGAACAGACTTTTATAGCCTTTCACTACTTAATCGTACAATATATCAAAACCAGTATCTGCAACAGGAAAATCATAAACTATATCAAAACCTGCATCTGCAACACCAAGAATCATAAAAGAATGGATTGCTAGTTCTAGATAACCTACAACAAGAATAATCACATAATATAAACGAAGCAATGAAAGCGAAAAAATGAAGGGAAGATAGGTAAACTCTATCAAGATTTACATCAAGGTAACAAGAGTTCATCATCATCATCCACAATGTACCTACCAACAATTAACCCATTTTCCAATCTTCCAATAAACAAATAACAAAACAAACTCCCATGTAGTAAACCTATTTTCAAAAAGTTAAAAAAAAAACAAAAAAAGAAAAAACCTTCTTTACCCTTCCTTTCTGGATCAGAATGTACAAACTCTGCCGTCAAGTTTGACCACAACAAAAGTCAAACAAAGCAGACAAATAACCACCAATAAGCTCAAGAAGAGCTCCCAGAATCTGAATTTGCTGAATCTTCTGATATTTCTCCAAGATTCTCAAGCATGTTTATAACTTCTACCGTATCATCCAAATAATACTCTGCTCTGCTCGGTTTCTGCCCAACCGTACACGCGAAAACCGATTTATTATTCTTATTCAAGATTACACCCGCCTTTATTGCGTCCCCGATCATCACAAACATATCTTCGTCGCTCCTATCGTCTCCAACACACAGTACAAAGTCGGCCCGTCTTTCGTTTTCGAACATCGACGCGAATATCTTCTCCGCGACTGAACCTTTAGTCACGCCCTACAAATTCCACCACTCGTTCAGTAAAATCGAACTTGTTAAAATCAATGAACAATATACAATGATACCTGTGGTTTGACTTCGACGATGTGTTGACCGCTTTTGACTACGACTGGTTCGTTTGCAAGCACGCTTTCTAGATGGTCTAACATTTCCTTAGCCTGAGCGGAACCGAAGCTTTGATCGGCGTCTTGAAAGTGCCAAACGAGTGCGCTTTCTTTACGTTCGATGGATGAACCGTCGGTTGCTTCGGTGTATAGTTTCATTACAGGCTCGGCCATTTGCATCCATCCAAAACTTGCGTTTTGGGCGTGTGTTTCCCATTCTTTATCAGCCTGCCACCTAGTATCACATAAGTTACCTTTTAGTATTTGTGAATTCACATGAGTTCATATAGAAATCAGGATTTTTTTTGCACAAAGTAGCAAAGATAATATGCACCCATTTCTAATTCTATATAACCACCCACAAATTCTCTAAAGTAATCAAATTGTTAATCCTTAATTTGTGAATATAGCAACAAATTATCAACTTCTTTTTTGTAAAAAAGCAACAAATTATCAGTCTTCTTTTTTTGTAAAAATAGCAACAAATTATCAACTTTTTTTTGTAAAAAAAAAACAACAATTACCAGTCCTTTTTTTTTGTAAAATTAGCAACAAATTATCAACTTTTTTTTGTGAAAAAAACAACAATTTATCAATCTTTTTGTGCAAATAGTAAATTATTAATCTATCTTTTTGTAATAAGAGCAACAAATTATCAATCATTTTGTAAAAATTGCAAATTTTCAGCTAAACAGGTCAGTTTTGTCTCTTTCTGTAAACAAAAAATGGCCTGCTAAACAGGTAATCAGGTACATGTTAGCTATTTTTACAAAAGGAATAAAAAAGTTCTGTTGCTATTTTTGTGTAGAAAAAAAAAACTAAAAGATTTTTTCCATTTTCACAAAAAAGAAGATTGTTGCTATTTTTACCAAGAAAAATATGAATTTTTTGCCAAAAATGGCTATTTTATGCAAAAAGGCCAAAAAGCAAAATCATACCTCATAAAGTAACCATGTTCCGCCGCAATGCCGAGTTTCTCACAAGGCGAAAACCATTTGGCAAGATCTTCTTTACCGCGTCCACTTACCACAAACACCGTATTCTTCGGGTCGTTACATAATTGATTAATAATCGAAATAACCTCTTGACTCGGACGTTTATTGATCGATGATTGGGGCATGATGGTCCCATCATAGTCCAACAAGATGGCTCGGTTTTTAGCACGAACATAAGCATTCATAATCGCATCCGTGTTCAACTTTCTGAACATCGGGTCAAGCGCTACGACTCGGAACCCAAAGCCTAATCCGATGCCCCAACAACGTCTTCTAAAATGGTCAACGCAAGTCCGTTCCAAATCTTGAAAAAAGCTACGTGACCAGTAACCGACGTCATGCGTGCTGACGTATTTATAATGCTTTTCATGACGCATTTGTTTTTCGAAATCTGAAAAGGATATGGCTTCGTACATGGCTTCGGCTGTTGACTCCACGTTCCACGGGTTGACCCGTATTGCACCGCTTAAAGACGGTGAACAACCCACGAATTCGGAGACCACTAACATGCTTTTTTGAGGTGAGTTTGATGAATCGGACCCAGAAATACCTTGTCTGCATACAACGTATTCGTACGGAGTTAAATTCATACCGTCTCTTACGGCTGTAACGATAGCAGCTTCGGAAATGGTGTAGTATGCAGCCTTCTCGGCTAACGTAAGCGGTCTATTGATAAGAACTATAGGTGTGTAGTTCGGATTTCCCAATTCTTGATTAATTCGTAATACGCTTGTTCTGATCTCCTCCTCGATCTCCTCCACGTCCCGACCTTTCCCACGTGCGGGATTCAAGATTTGGACTAAAACCGCACGCCCGATCCAACTGCGATGCGATTTAAGCAGGTGTTCCATTGCTAAAACCTTGAGATTTACACCTTTAAATGTATCCAAATCATCAACACCGAGTAGCACCGTTTTCCCTTGGAATTCTTGTTCGAGCTCATGAACACGAGATTGTTTATCTGATTGCTTTAAAACAGATTCCATTTGACCCACGTGGATCCCGCTTGGCATAATCTTGATTCCGATCGTTCTACCGTAGTATTCCAACCCAATGTACCCCCGTTTCGACTGGTACTCTAAACCGAGCATTCTACTACAACAAGAAAGAAAATGACGCGCGTAGTCGAATGTATGAAACCCTAAAAGATCGACATTTAATAACGCCTTCAAGATCTCTTCTCTAACGGGTAAAGTCCGGTAGATTTCCGAAGACGGAAACGGACTATGTAAAAAGAACCCCATTCGCAACCGGTTAAAATGTCTTCTCAAGAACGTCGGAACCACCATTAGATGATAATCGTGAATCCAAACGTAATCGTCATCAGGGTTTATCACCTCAATCACCTTCTGTGAGAAAATCTTGTTAGCCGACACGTAGGCTTCCCATAGCGACCGGTCAAACCGACCACCAAGACTAGCGGAAAACGGCAGCCGGTAATGAAACAAAGGCCATAAATGCTGCTTACAGAATCCATGATAATACTTATCCAAAACCGACGGAGGAAGAAAAGCCGGTACACATTTAAACCTCTCTAACAACACCTGCGAAACATCATCCTGTTCACTTGGGTCAATCTCAGCCCGAAGCGAACCTACGTATATAACCTCCATTTCCTCCGGTAAACCATCCTTAATATGCTTATATAACGAATTCTCATCCCAACTAAAACTCCACGATGCCTCTCCGGTCTTGTCATCCACCCGGCGTACCGCTTTTATCGGCAACTGATTCGCGACAACAATCAACCGGTCCGCCAGAACCGTCGAAGGCGCGTCCGAACTAACGCTTCGCGCTTGATCATCATCAAGCTCTGTCAAAACTCCAGGCACAGTCATTGTCCTTGAGAACATCTTCCTTCTAGGCTCTTCCATTGCTGGAAAATTCCCATTCGCTAGATCTAACAAGTTCGCATACGATTTCGAAATCATTTCGACACCAAACCCCAAATTCCTATCCAAATTCTAATCCAAATTCTGATCCGAACCGTGCCTCACTAACCAATGATCTGTAATCAATCAATAACATCCACAATCATCACCAAATTCACATCAAACACACACCAAAAACACACACAGATCCGAACAAATTAACCAACTACGGCCCTAACAAAGTCAAAATCAGCATAAGCTTAGTCAAAACCACATGAATTCGACTCCAAAAACAACTTCAATTAAACAAAATCGGTCAAATCGGAAGTACATACAGTGAAAATCGCGATATAAACAGCATGAAATTAACGTGACAGATAGCAAAATTAACGAATGTTTGTTACAGATTGATGAAAACTGACCTGTAATCGACGGTTAGGATTGAGCAATTTGAGAAACGAAAGATGAAGAAAATCTAGGGTTTGATTTGATTGATCCTGTTGTTGTTCTTCTGAGATGGATCTTGAAGGAGGTGGTGGTGGTGTTGTGTCTATAAAGCTGTTGAGAGGTGATTTATTATTATTAATTTAAAATAAAATGTATCTATATCTATTTGTGTGTGTCTATATATAAATATTAATTATAATAATGAGAAAAATGAAAGGGGATAAGGTCGGCCAGCAAAGAAAGTTGGGATGCCAACTGGAAATTAAGCATCACGCGCTTGTAATGACAGGGGGGACGTGTCAGTACTCTTGGTCTTCACGTGTTTACATATCTTATATATTTATTTATTACGTCATTTTTTTAATGAATTGAATTTTAAGAAGATGTCTAGGTCATCAAAAAGGAGAGGATAATGAGATATGAATTCGATTTGGAAAATGATGGCTATCAATATTCATCACATATTATTGTTGGGTTAATTTCTTTTTTTTTTTTTTTTTGGATTATATTGTATTGGTTGATATGATATGAAGAAGAAAGGGATTATCTAGATTTTTTTTTATTTGTTAAGGATAAATGATTATTTTATATCATGTTTTGTTTGGATTTTTTTTTCTGATTAGAGTTAAATGTCATCTAAGTCGCTGTGATTTGGGTCATTTTGCTAGTTTAGTACAAATGTTTCATTTTTTTCGCATGTATGTCCAAAAAGGTTTCACTTTTGCCATTTTAGTCCATTGTGTTAACTTCATCCATTTTTTCTGTTCACGAGAAGGGTAATTCGGTCATTTTATATGTAATTCTGTTAACTAGAAGGGCAATTCGGCCATATAAAATGATCGAATTGCTCTTCTCCTTAACAGAAATAATTGATGAAGTTAATCTAGTAGAATAAAATGGCAACGGTGTGACTTTTTTGAACCAACAGATGAAAAATGAAACATTTGGACTAAATTAGCAAAATAATCCAAACCACATGGATTAAAATGACATTTAACTCTTCTGATTATTTTATATCATGTTTTGTTTGGAATTTTTTTCTGAATTTGAGAGTGATTAAATTGGTAACTTTTAATGCGATATTATGTTGATAAATAGAAAATAAGAAAAAAGTGTTTTGATTGAGTTTGAATGTAAAAATGAGGAAAGTATTTGCATAATAGTCCATGTGGCAAATGAGAGTCATTGTGTAATCTATAATTACTTGAAATATAAACTTACATGTGAAAAAAAATATCAATTAAAATACTTGCTTCATGTGAATCATGAAATCTGATTAATATGGTTTTTTTATAATGATTGTTATTTTTCTCAAAGTGTTACAAATAGATAAAACAAGTATGGCAGAAAATCTAAGTCAAGGGTTATCTTAAGGTTTTTAATTTTTACTGGTTACAATCAGAGGGTCACTAATAGAAACTTTGTTTTTATATATAAAATCCTGGCAAATTACGATAACCGGGAGGTTAACGGGCCATCTTGACCCCTTGATTTCGTCCTTGGTATGTTAAAGTTGGTTCAAAACATGTATAACATATATGTTTCAACATGCTATGCAATTTTCTACGTGCAAATTTGGCATTTATAATTCCAACCAAAACATATAGGTTTTTTATAACTTTTTATATGTTACATAATCTTTTTTTTTTTTCTCAATTATCCAGTTGTGTGTACGGTGTAGCATGCATTAACATGTGATTGAGTCATATATTTTTTTAAAAGAAAAAATAGGATAATGTGCTAAAATATTCTCAAAATTACACGTTAGATAAGTACGACGAGCTTGACTTTTCTGGCCTCCTTTGACTCCAGCTTAAAGTTTACATATATACACGTTACGCAATTGTTAATCTTTGACCATTTTGCCTAAAGTTCAAATTGTTTTATCAAATAAAGTTTCTGAAAATTACAAGACAAATTTCTTTATTTTACCATTATATTTTTAACAGTTTTTTTTATTTTGATTTTGATTAAGTTTAAAACGTGTATAATAATAATAATAATAATAATAATAATAATAATAATAATAATAATAATAATAATAATATTATTATTATTATTATTAGTATTATTATTGTTATTATTAAATGAATTTCATCTTAAATTATGCAATATGACAATTTTTATCAGTGAGTTCCATGTAGGAGCTTTTGAAGACTTTCTAAGCATCATCGACGACGTCACTAATATAATTTTTTTTTTTTTTTTTTGCTACCAAACGACTTGGTAAAATCAATATGACATAGAACGGATTTAACGAGATGGTTAATGGTAAGAAGTCATATCACTTTCTTACGGTACAATGGTTTGCGTAGGATAAGGTTTCTTATTTTTTTTTTTTTTTTTTTTTAATAAAAGTCAAAATCATGATAAACGTACAATATAACCAGAAAACTTGTTAAGTTACATTAAAACAGAAGGTAGACGGGCAACAAGCTGCGCCGCCAACCCTTATTATTTTTTATTATTTTTTTTTCCCCAAAAGATAGAACTTTATTCACAACGCCAAAAATCGCAGGCCGCAACCCCTTAAAACGACATGGCCACCAACCACAAGACACTATACAAAGACAAATTTACACCATTTAGATCGTAGAAAAGATTTAAACTTTAAATCTCTTCGTGTACCATAAGAAACCTAATGAATTCACGTCACCAATGATATCTTCAGTTTTAATCTCTTATTCACTCTTTTCATGAATGCACATTCTCGCTTTCCAAATCCCAACAAGCAACACAAACAATACCATGCAGCGCTTCCTTCTTCCAATCTCCCTACCCACCATACTTGTACCACTTGATAATATCCTTCATTGAAAACACCACTACCGGGGGGCACTTTACATCAGCTACAGACATACTACCACACCACCGAAGCCACAAAGCAAGCCGAGAAGATATGGTCAGCTGATTCCAAACCAAACTCACATAAGGGACAAAGTTGCGGCTCCACTTGAATATTTCTCTTATCTAACGCAACCAAAGTAGGATTCCTATCCAAAGCCGCTCTCTAAATGAAGATATTGCATTAATAGGAACCCACTTAAATCAATCCATAATGTAAAACTGAATCGCATCAATAGTTAGGCTCAGCAAAAGTTTAAACGAGCTCACAAAGAAAGATCTTGATTTGTCTCCCTTAGCCGCTACATCGCTTGAAAGCATTTTTCACATTTCCTTATCTCCAAAACCGACCTCGAGTGAGGCTTCCTATCCCACTGCCATTCTAACCCATGAGCATGTCATCTAACCCGGACACTAACCATACAATTTTTGTTCTTCGCCAATGAAAACAGGCGAGGAAAGGCCTGCATGAAAGGGGCATTTCCTGACCACAAATCCACCCAAAACTTGATGTTATCCTCATTACCTACCTTGACGACGATTAGCTCTTGGATATTTATCCCCACCAAAGACTGCCTTACTAGCCACACTAACAATAATTTTCCAGACCCCGACTATCTTTATTAACCGGAACAAAATAAGCCCTCGATTTGCAATAATGCAACCCGTCAATGACCCTTTTTCCAAACCCGTTTCATAAGAAGTGCGATGCTAGCATTACGAAGCGTTTTAATGACAATACATCCCTTCTCCATAGGCAACACAACCTGATCCTAAGCCACCAAGTGCATCTTGAAAAAGTCGTTAGAGCCTCCTCAAAGGAACAACTTCATCATGCTTTCGAGGACCGAAATTATCTCTATTGAAGCTTTGTATAATAAGTAGTAAATAGGAAGACTTTCCATAACCGATCTTATAAGGGTAACTCTTCTGCCAATCGACAAATTTTAGCTTTCCTAACGGAAAGACAAGATGCAAAATATCCATCACGTGTCTCCGTTTATTTATGTTGTTCATACTAACGTCGACCGCTAAACCCAGATAAGTGAAAGCACACTACCACTCTTACACCCCAAGATAGTCGCTACATGGTTTAAGTCAGACAGGTTTAACTCAGACACCTCAACCGTAAATGCTTGACTTGTGAAGGTTAATTTTATTCCTCGAGCATAGGTGAAAGCAACTTAAGATTCTCGACACGTTCATCACATTGATCGGCGACCATTCCCTTATAATAATTGCATCGTCGACGTAGAACAACTGAGATAATTGGTCCCCCATTCGGGATTTGGATCCCCTTAATAGCCCCTAACTAAATAGCCTTATTTTATCATGCAAGCCAAGGATTCCATTGTAACGCCCTACTTCTTCGTACTTTCCATAATATTAGAAGGTCTTGCTTGTATTTCTATTTTTGGAAGTCTTGTGTTCTTGTAAACATTCTTGCGTTGTAATCGTTGTAAAATCCGAGACTTGAATCATAAATAAAATTCATATTTCTTTAAATTCGTGTTATACATACTTCATACATGTTCATACGTTTAATTTCGTGAAACAATCGATACATATTCGTAATTATTGGGAACTATGTGTTAAACTTGCAAATACGTGAAACATGCTGATTATACGCCTTTTAAATGCATACGATACTTAATTACGACATTTATACGCTTAAATAATTAATCATACTTCATTATGTTTGTTGTATGTTAATTATGTTTGTTAAACCCTTATAATATGTTTAAATGACATGAATTGCCCTTGAAAGACCGTAAAACATCCAAAATAAACCTAAGGGACTAAAGATGTTAACATTTGAAACATGAAAACTCGTCTGGCCATCCCTGGCGGGCCACGACTCGCCCAGCAAGGGGCTTCGCTGGAAGCGAGCCAACCGAATTCGGAAACAGCCTTACCAGCTCGCTGGTTGGTCACTTTTTGTTGAGTTTTGATTGGTTTTATGTGTGTTTCTTGCATTTAAACCTCACCAACCCAACCCTAATCCAACCCCTATATAACCCAAGCCTCCTCCAACATTTTTCACTTTACAAACATTCTCTAATCACTCTCAAACTCACTAAAATCGCAGCTGAATCCAGGAGATAATCAGATTCGTATCATCGTAAAAAAGTGAGCATAACTCACTCATTTCTTAACGTTTTTCCTTGATTCTTTTTCCTACTTGCTTGGAACAACCTTAGGTATGTTTCCAACAGGTTTTCCATGGATAACCAAGGCTGGAACATTACCAAATAAGGCTCCAAACTTTCTGTTTTGACTAAACTTTACTAAACTAGTTTGAACTTGAGTTATCTCATACACATTCCTATGTCCTTATGCTCATAATCACTTCTATGGTTTGTTGGGCTTAAAAAAAAAGGTTGTGACACTTAAAATCAGAGGTTAAAACCTTATAAACTTTCTGATTTGGTTAGGGTTTAACCCACAAGTAGTGAACAAGCTCAAAGCTTGATGTTTGTGTGATTATAGGACTAGCTTGGGCTATCATACTAAAAATCCACACATTACTTGGTGATTTCTTAGATTAGTTGTAATTATTTCCTTTATTATTGTATGTTCATGACCCTCCTTGATTGTTTATAACATCAAGTGTAGTGGTGAACACCAAGAGGTACCTAAATGGAAGACTTGTTCTTCCTACCTCCCAGATGACTTATATGATAAACAAAGAGGTTCCTAAATGGGGGATTCATCCTCCTACCTCATGCTTGACCTATATGACATAATGAACATTATATAATACTTATATATATTATCCAAATAATCGAACCTTTGATCATGAACTAGTGGTCATTTGTCAAAGTATTAGATTACATCATCTAAGACTTAATAACTTGTTATGATTCTAATGGGTATTTTACCCATGAAAACAATTTAACCCTTGGGGTTTCATAATGTCAAACAAGTATTATATAATTAGATGATTACTTTCTCACATGTTATTTTCATATAATTTAAATCTCCGAATCTATAATCTTCTGTTACAATCTCCATACTCATCCACTTATGTTTCTTCATGTAGAAGGACAAGGTGCTCCAAACTAATCTACCAACAACTCTCGCGGGATTAACAAGTGGAAAGCTTGCAAAACCGTGAGTATACTCGAACCCCCCTCTTTTACGTTTACCACCTTTTTGGGGTGTAACATGTTTACTTATGAAACTTACACTTAAACTTTATTCGTAAATGCACAAACGTTCCTATTACATGCTTGCATACTTGATTACTTGATACATTGAACTTGGGGTTATACGTTTTGTGTTAGACTTATCATTAACTTCGATCGAGCCTATCCTTAACATATATAGCGCTATAGGATTAACGCACCACCCATAGACTTTAGGTTATGTCATGAGCTTATTGCGTTTCATCATTGGTTTGATTTGTTAGACACATGCCAATTTTAATGCTTATCTTGTATCATTAGCTTGCCATGAGGAATCGTTTAAACTTATCATTTTATGCTATGTATGTATCAAACTTGTATACTCGCCTTTGCTTTTGCATTGAACTTTATTTTAAACATGTTACAGGTTGAGGATGACGATGCTATGAAATGAAGTAGCGATGATGCTTAGATACACATATAGACGTTCTAGGTTTAATATGTTGTATCAATTTTGTTCTTGTTGTTATGTATTCTCATTGAACTTGTTGTTATTTGAATTTCCTTGTAATGTTTGACAATTTGATTTATGAAATGAAACAGTTTGATTTAAATATTGTCACGAATAGTGTTATGAAGTCTCTTGCGATCTCGTTTTCGTCCCACTCCGATGTTTCCGCTATCGGTTGGGGTGTGACAGATTGGTATCAGAGCCATAACTATAGGGAATTAGGTAGAATTTCCATGTTCGACCTAGTCTATAGTAGGAACCATGTTTTTGACCATTCTTGTTATATGCTTAAAATGTTATGCTTCCTACTTTGCTTCTTCTCTTTTCTTTTGGTCTAAATGCTTACATTATGTCTTTCCTAAGATATTTTACACAATACACTTGAAGACTTGAAGACACTCTTTATATAAAAGAGACGAGTTTACCAAAATAGGTGTGAAACCCACAATTTAGTGAACGACTCTCAACCCGCTTATACTTTATTTTTGCACGATAGTGTAGAAGTGATTAATGTTGAACATTAAAGAAGATTCGAGGTAAAAAGCTTACAAGTTGGCCTTGAATCCGGACTGAAAGCGTATGGGAGCGTGTGAGAGAGTGGCGGAGTGAAATGTGAGAATGAAGGGTTGAGTGCCCTATGTATAGATGACAATGACAGGCCCATTCGATTGGTCTCGGTCAGATGGGTTAAGTCGGTGTAAGTGTGGCAGTCGATCGGTTGGCGTTCCGGTCGAATGGCCATCCAGTCGGATGGTCATCCGGACGGATGGTCATCCGGACGGATGGTCATCCGGACGGATGGTCATCCGATCGGATGTCCATTCGGACAGCTGGTTCGCGCCTGTTAGTTTTCCGTCTTTGGTTCGTTTTGCGAGCGAGGTTAAGTGTTGTGTTGCGTTGCGTATTATTATGAGTAGCCAATTCGTATAGTATTGTCTCATCTAAACGTTCGAATAGCATAAATGACACAAGGAGTTTCCGGACCAAATTAGTTTCACGTTCATTAAAAGAGTCAAGAATCTACATCGTTCACACATAATAAGCATCATAAAGAGCCAAGAATCTAGGATAACCATATTGTTCACATATAATAACATCACAAAGAGTCAGGAATCTGCTTAATCATAGTGTTCACGTACAGGAAGCATCACATAGAGTAAAAGTTTCACACATAGTTTAACACAAATAAAGTTTCAAGCAGTCTCATTTTCATTATGATCGGTCGTCTCGAGTGTTGAAACGTTGGGCGTTACATATATAGCGCTATAGGATTAACGCACCACCCGTAGACTTGAGGTTATGTCATGAGCTTATTGCGTTTCATCATTGGTTTGATTTGTTAGACACATGTCGATTTTAATGTTTATCTTGTATCCTTAGCTTGCCATGAGGAATCGTTTAAACTTATCATTTTATGCTATATATGTATCAAACTTGTATACTCGCCTTTGCTTTTGCATGTTACAGGTTGAGGATGACGATGCTATGAAATGAAGTAGCGATGATGCTTAGATACACATATAGACGCTCTAGGTTTAATATGTTGTATCAATTTTGTTCTTGTTGTTATGTATTCTCATTGAAGTTGTTGTTATTTGAATTTCCTTGTAATGTTTGACAATTTGATCAATGAAATGAAACGGTTTGATTTAAATATTGTCACGAATAGTGTTATGAAGTCTATTGCGATCTTGTTTTCGTCTCACTCCGATGTTTCCGCCATGGGTTGGGATGTGACATCCATGACAACAAGGAAGATGAATGGGGACAACGGGTCCCCATGCCTCATACCTTGCTTGTATTGGGAGCTCCGTTGACTAAAACAGACAATCTAGTCAACTTCAAAGCATATTCCGACAAATTCGCTCTTAGATGAAGTCATTGAAAATCGTTGGCTTCACGAGCATTAAATCTAGATCAATGTCTCTCCTCCCACCAGCTAAACAACATTAAAATCACCAAGGACAACCAACCTAAAGTGGCATGACTTATTAGAAAATAATAAAAGCATATGTATATCGTGCACACTTACAATATTTGAATATTTTAGTTCACTATGCACTTGTGTTTCAATATAAATTTTATTGATAACGAAATTGTATTCAAATTTTATATCCTAAACTCTACGTGGTACCATACCATATTGATATCATAGCAAATTGAAACAATTTTGACCAAAATCAAATTTTGGTTTTATCACTTAGAGGAATCTCACTAGTTAAACTTAAACTTATACTTAATGCTCTACAACATTTTCTTGGACAAATATTCGTCGGTAGACTAGGATTTAGATAACAAAGTGGCCTGAATTATTAGAAAATAAATAAAGCATATGCATATCGTGTACCCTTACAATAAATGAATGGATTTTGAAGGTATATTGACTATATTCCACTCTTTAGGATTTTATGGATAACTCACTTTCAACCATTTCCCTCAACCCCCCCTAAATTAACTGATTTACAATATGTGTTTATATATTTTATAATTGGTTATTGGTATTTGGTCATATGAATATACAATTTTAGATCTATATTTGTACGATAAAAAGGAAACTAAAAGATTAATCGTTTATAATTGAACTAAAATATTTACGTGTCATTTATATATGTTAAAATGTATTTACTATTGTACGACATATTGATTTTTAATGATTTAAATTTAAATTTAAATATGACATGTCCGATAATATCAATAACGTTAGTTTTTTTAACGGAAAATTTGGATTAGACCACTGAAGTATCATCGTTGCACAAGCGGAACCACCCGATCATATCCAGCTCCACTAGGCAATAATGCATATACACCAATTTAGAAGATAACCCAATAACTCTGGAAAAAACCCCTTGTGGGAATCGAACCCAGAACCTAATGGTCTCTAAGCATTATCCCACCCCTAACATGTCACTGTGCTATAATGTCATGGGCATCAATAACATTACTAGTTTTCATTTTATTTGTTTAGGGCAACCACCCTCAAACGGAGAACTAACTTCGTGTGACCCTGATGACATAACATATGACATGTAAGAGCATTCGCATTCCTTCTATAAAATTGTGTGACTTCTATCAAATTGTGTGAGTGATGTCTTTGTTAGGGTATCAGATCAGAGTAGGCTCGAGTGAAAGAGAAACAAACACATACGCACACTGGCAGAAAATAAAGACCATGAGAATTTACGTGGTTCGGTCAAGGCGACCTATTTCCACGGGTTGCAACTAGGGTTTCAGTTTTATTAAATGCTCACAACTATTTACAGAATGACACATGCTACAATTACATCATAGGTATTTGTATAACAAGATTAGGGTTTCCTACTTAGTCAACAAGTTAACTAAGTGGGCCTAATAACTAGGGTCAGCTAACCTAATTAGGGCCGGCTACCCTAAAGCCTACGAACCCAAACAATCTCCCACTCGGAGGCTTTGCATAGTTCATAAAGTGCATCCAAGAAACCATCACCAGTAACTTCAGGAATGTTTACGTTCAAGTCTTTCAAGCCTCCAATACCAAGAACAAGCTAAGAGTTCAGTCACATCTAAGCCACCTAGTTGTAACCATACCTCTTATCAAGTACCTGAGAGACCAGTTCAAGCTCCAACAAGCTCCAACCCAGTCGAGACTTAAATCGTCACTGACCCATTCTTGGTCTCAACCAGCTTGCACGATCCACCAGCTCCAGAGATACATCGAGAATTAATACCACTCTCCACATTTTGTAAACTATTTCCAGGAGAGCATATTTCTTTAGTCGGAATCTTCGTTTTCAAAACCCAACGGCGTTTTGTGATTGTACCCGAAACACGACCCGTGCTCCCACTATCACCAAATACCCTGACCGGCTTAAACTTAGAACCCCGGCCACATTCAACTGACATCCCCAAAGCACCAGGATTCAAGTTTGCAAATTGAACCCTCTTCCGCTTACTAGATTCAGTGAACCAGACTTTATGCTTAATAGGGACGGCTTCCCTTAGCAAATACCTCAACTAGATACAACGATCCTTGTTTCCTCCCACAGGCAACAACAATATTTCCAACAATTACCTTCCACTTCCCACCACCAAACTTAACTTCTAGTCCCTGTTTATCCAGTTGACTAACATAAATAAGATTCTTCGTTAAACCTAGAATTACCCTGACATTCTGCAAGTTCCATGTTGTCACACCCGCACAAATCAGAGTTGGTGTGATCTGACTGGTATCTTCATTGCATAACGGAAGTATATTATGCTAAAACTTCTAGAAAGTGAAAGCCCGCTAGGTACTCGAATCCCCATGGGTTCTCCTATTCCAACCGTGCCATAATTTGAAAGTGTAACCTAAGAAATAAACATGCGAAAAATCAACATAAAGTTGGCAAGTTCATAGTTTGTTTGAAAAAGATTTGAAATAAATCTTTTTGATAACCGGTTTAAAATAATGTTGAGAAAACGAAATAAAAATCATTTTCCTCGGCATGTCATATGAAAACTTTGTATTTGTAAAACTTTGTGTTAGCAAAACTTGTTTAACCGTCAATGTCCGCGTATGACAATGACAACATGCCCGCATGAGCCTGTGAGTTGTATGTAGGACAATCCAGTCCTTAAGTTGTATGTAGGACAATCCAGTCCTTAAGTTGTATGTATGACACACAGTCCCATTGTTCGTAAGCATGATAAACTGGTCCCCTTATTTGTATGCAGGACAACCCAGTCCCGTCGTAACTAGGACAGTGTAAGGACTCTCAAAATTGTCCTAAAAATACCCGTAAGTATAATCCCGGACCCCTGAAACCATAATGTGCATGAAAAACCAAGAAAACAAGAAATATGGTCTTCAGGCGGGCCGCGTAAAGGTTAAGCATACCTTACGCGGGCCGCGTCAATGTTAAGTTGACCGGATAAGTGTTCCGGATCCAGGTATTGACCAGCTATTGAACCTACTCATGACCAATCAGACCTACGCGTAGACTAGGCGGCCACACGTGTCACACCCCAACCGATGGCGGAATCATCGGGGCATCGCACTGAGCGAAACAGATTGTCCAGAAGTTTCCATAACAACTACCATTACCATTCAATTTAAATTAACATGTCCCATACCATGTCTCAAATAGTAAACAAATTATTACAGATAAAATCTAGGCAAATATTCTGTTCCGACAACTCAGATTTAAACATAAATAGTTTATTTAGTGGTTTCTAGGACCTCCTTTCCTAGCCTCAATTTCATCACAGCATGCTAAGCACGTAAACTTCCTAAGCACCTGTCACATACGTTAAAATAAAGTCAATACATAAAATGTAAATGTGAGCATACAAGTTTGATAATAGCATATAGAGTTCGAATTCGTTTACGCATAACCAGCACGTACACATAGTGAAATGAAGCATGTTAGTTATCGACATAGATCCATCGATACCAATGACTGCGGGTTGACTGCCCGAGGCAGTTCGTAATACACGATTACCCCCGTAATCCATGCAAGTAAAAGATCCTTAACAACCCCCGTGTGAACGGGTGCTGAGTCCAAACTATAGTACTATCGTTGCTAAGGCAGGTAGACAGCATTCCATGTGTAAACATAAAAAACAAGCATTCATAAGCCACGTATAACATGCATTAATGGTTAGCGTTCAAATTGTTTGAGTAGTGTGATAGTTGTAGTTGAATATTCGTAACGTATGTAACACCCAAAAGTGCTTAAAGCAAAAAGGGATCGAGTATACTCACAGTGATTATGGATTGAAGGGAGCGCTTAGCGAGTGCGGTTAGCCTGAATAGATCCGATAGCATAACGATAAGGGAACGAAACAAGTGAAGATGGGTCGGATGGTAGTTCGATCGGATGGTAATCCGATCGGACAGTAATCCGTGCGGGTGGTAATCCGTGCGGATGGAAATCCGTTCGGGTGGTCATCCGTGCGGATGGCAATCCGTTCGGATGACGATTCGAGTGGATTGTTTCTTCCTATGCTAAGGATGTGTTTGTGTATGATGGCTTGTCCTTTGAAGTTTTCGTTGTAGTATTTAGAAAACATTTAAGTATCTCTATCATTCAAGCCGTTCGATCGGATGCTGGGTCATGCGGATGACAATCCGGTCGGACGGTGATCCGGTCGGACGGTGACTCGATGGTGAGATTACTTGTTGAAGACAAGTTCACAGTTGGAGTGTCACTCGATCGGATGGCCATCCGATCGGGTGGCATTTCTGGTGATGAACATGTTGAAAATTGTTTAAGTCTTTAAAGTCTTAGTATCTCATGATCCGAAGAGTAATCCAACCAGATGGTCATCCGATCGGATTGCAATTCGTTCAATACTATTACTCTAGTTAAGGTTGTTCGAGGGTGGGACCCAAGTGTCATCCGTTCGGGTGACAATCCGTTCGGATGACCTATCCGATCGGATGACAATCCGATCGGACGGCAATCCGTTCCGATTGTTCCTTTCATCCTACACTTGGTCGTTTTGATGGTTTGTCGTTATTTCGAGACGTCTTGACAACTCGTTAGCCAACTAGAACCCTACCTTGACCCAAGTAACCAAACCGACCAGGAATCACCCTAGTTCAGTCAGTAACCGGCTCGAGACGGTTGTTCTTGTTTAAATTGGAGTCGGTTGTCTCGTAGGTGGAATCCAGATCTGAACCAGTACAACACTATGGTTGAGTAGGAGACTAGATCTGATCCTGATTCTACCGGTTTTGAGTGTTTTGAGTGTAAAAGAAGGAGAAAACTTGTGTTTATTTCTTTTAACTCTTTTATCCATTTGAAAAAGTTCAGATTTATGCGAAGTCGTTGTGAAATCTTGTAGAAACCGTTCAGATCCGAGTTATTCTTGGTGGAGTGAGGTCAAACTTGAAGTTCATGGGAACTTCATGATGACGTCATCCTAGAACACCTCAAATCTTGATGATTTCACGGTTAAAAGTTAATATTTAAGAGATAGAAAGGTGTAGAAGTGCGTATAGATCAAGAAAGTACAAGATTTAGGGCGAGATCTTACCTGGATTGAGATAAATCGAAGGAAAGGTGAAGAACACGAGCTGTTAGGACAGAAGGTTTCCAAAAGTGGAAAGAATGACAATGACAGGGGTATTTATAGGATTCCGAAAGGGGAAAGAGTGATCCGATCGGATGGCACTCCGCTCGGATGACGATCCGGTCGGATGACATCCTGGTCGGATGACGTACAGCCTGTCATCAATTGCGTTATCCGGTCGGATGACTATCCGATCGGATGGCTTATCCGGTCGGATGGCAATCCGGACGGGTGTCGCTTGGTTCAAGTTTTCGATGCGACGAGTTTCGGTGTTTCGATTCAGATGACGAGCGGTTCGATTCGATAGGGTTTCCTAGTCAAATTACTTCTAGTCCCAACTACTTCGTGTCTTGCGTAACCTATTTTCCACTATCTATCATGGTTCGATCGTGATTCGAGTTCGATTTGCTTTTGAGTTAGATTTCGAGTTTTGATCGGGTTCGCTTGATTACCACAACACAACGTAAATAAACATGCACAGGTAACACGTAAGGCACACACACACGTATAAACAACAAGTAAAATACATAGTTCGAGTTACGAATTGATGTCGATTCGATTAACATAGCTTGATCATTAGTTGATTAACTTTATCGCATTGTTACTTCCTATAGTTCACAGTCGTAGGTCGATCGAATAACGATTAACACAATTCGATTATTGTAATTAACGACACTTACTCCACATAATACAAATAAAATAAAGAAATTTCTATAAGTCAAGTTGTGCGAAATCGGTCGTTGACTCAGACCTTGACTTTGACTTTGACTTGTGAAAACACGGGGTGTTACAGCCTCCCCTTGTTTAGGGAATTTCGTCCCGAAATTAAGCTGAAAACTGTTACAACACTGCGAGTCACGTTTGAGAACTTTCCCTTTCTAGACTTTCTCTTCGAATAACTGCGGGTACTTAGCCTTCATGTCGCTTTCGAGTTCCCAAGTGAACTTTGCGCCTCGTTTGCCTTCCCATCGGACTTTCACAATAGGAATGCGTGAGCGCCTGAGTTGCTTGGTTTGGCGATCCATGATTTTGACAGGCTTTTCCACGAAGTGTAATGTTTCGTTCACTTGTAGATCATCGAGAGAAACATGTAAGTCATGGTCGGCTATGCACTTTCGGAGGTTTGACACGTGGAAAGTCGGGTGGACATTACTAAGTTCCTCCGTTAGTTCGAGTCTGTAGGAAACTTTTCCGATCCTTTCCAGAATCTTAAAAGGTCCAACATATCGAGGCGCGAGTTTTCCTTTCTTGCCGAATCAGACTACACCCTTCCAAGTTGATACCTTTAGGAGTACGTAGTCACCAACGCCAAATTCACGGGGCTTGCGCTTTTTATCGGCGTAACTTTTCTGTCGATCCCGATCCTTTACCAGGTTGTCTCGAATTTGGAAAATTTTGTCTGTCATTTCTTGTAATAACTCAGGACCGGTTAATTGCGAATGACCGATCTCGTGCCATACAATAGGCGATCGACATCTTCTTCCGTATAATGCCTCGAATGGTGCCATTTAGATGCTAGAATGGTAGCTGTTGTTATACGAGAATTCGACTAACGGCAGGTGTTTATCCCAATTACCACCGAAATCTAAGACACACGAACGGAGCATGTCTTCAAGAGTACGAATCATTCTTTCAGTCTGACCGTCGGTTTATGGGTGAAAAGCAGTGCTTAGATTAAGCGTTGTACCGAGCGCCGTTTGAAACGTTTCCCACAATCGTGAAGTAAACCGAGCATCACGATCAGAGATGATGTCACGAGGCGTCCCATGATTACAAATGATCTCGTCGGTGTAGATTCGGGCTAATCGTTCCACCTTGTAGTCTTCTCGTATAGGCAGAAAGTGAGCTGATTTAGTCAATCGGTCGACCATAACCCATTTGATGTCGTGACCTGATGACGTGGGTGGTAGCTTGGTTACGAAATCCATAGCTATGCTCTCCCACTTCCACATGGGAATCGGTGGTTGTTCGAGCAAGCCAGAGGGTCTTTGATGTTCAGCCTTGACTCTAGCACAAGTTAGGCATTTTCCGACGTAGAGAGCGGTATCCCTTTTCATACCCGGCCACCAGAACTTCTAACGAAGATCCTGGTACATTTTGTCAGCACCGGGATGAAAAGAATACCGGGATTTGTGGGCCTCGTCCATCAGAATTTGTCGCAGGTTGGTTCGCTTGGGAATCCAAATTCGCTCTAAAAAGTGGAATATCCCATTTGATTTGCTCACAAGCTGGGCTCCATCGTGGTAGATCCTTTCTTTCTTCAGGGTGCGTTCGTTGAAACATGCATGTTGAGTGTCGCGGATGAGAGCTTCGAGATTATGCTGGGCTTGAACATTACGAGTGCTAAGCAGATAGCTCCATCTGCTAAGTGCGTCGGCAACAACATTCGCCTTGCCTGGGTGATAACGAATCTCACAGCCGTAATCATTGAGAAGTTCTACCCATCGTCGTTGACGCATATTAAGTTCCTTCTGATTAAAGATATGTTGCAGGCTCCTATGATCGGTGAAGATCGTACACTTGGTACCATACAGGTAGTGTCGCCAAATCTTTAACGCAAAAACAACTGCGCCTAGCTCGAGATCGTGGGTTGTATAGTTCTTCTCGTGGATTTTGAGCTGACGAGATGCGTAAGCTATGACCTTGTCCCGTTGCATGAGAACACAACCGAGACCAAGGTTGGAAGCATCACAGTAGACAATGAAATCAGTGTTTCCGTCGGGTAATCTGAGAACATGAGCATTGCAAAGCATGCGCTTGAGGGTTTGAAAGGCAGTCTCTTGTTTAGTTCCCCAAACAAAAGGCTTGTCTTTATGAGTGAGAGAGGTAAGCGGTACAGCGATCTTTGAGAATCCCTCGATAAATCGTCGATAATAGCCCGCTAGTCCGAGAAAAGAACGGACTTCAGACGGATTCTTAGGTGTAACCCAACTCTTGACTGCTTCAATCTTCGCAGGATCGACGTGAATACCCTGACTATTAACAATGTGACCCAGAAACTGAACTTTCTCCAACCAAAATTCACACTTGGAGAACTTGGCATAGAGTTGGTTCCCCTGGAGTAACTCGAGAACCAAACGTAGAAGTTGCGCGTGTTCGGTCTTCGATTTGGAATAGATCAAGACATCATCGATGAATACGATGACGAAACGGTCGAGATACGGTTTACACACGCGATTCATCAGATCCATGAAAACCGCTGGTGCGTTGGTTAGACCAAAAGGCATGACAACGAATTCGTAATGGCCGTAACGAGTACGAAATGCGGTTTTGGGTATATCCTCCTCTTGAATACGTAGCTGATGGTAACCTGAACGTAGATCGATTTTCGAGAAACACGTAGCGCCTTGTAGTTGATCAAACAAATCGTCGATACGAGGTAGAGGATAGCGGTTCTTGATAGTCAACTTATTCAATTCCCGGTAGTCGATGCACATCCTGAACGACCCATCCTTCTTTTTGACGAAGAGGACTGGCGCGCCCCAAGGAGAGGTGCTCGGCCGAATGAAGCCTTTCTCAAGTAATTCCTGGAGTTGGGTTGAGAGTTCGCGCATTTCTGACGGTGCGAGTCGGTAAGGAGCTTTGGCAATAGGATTGGCTCCAGGAATGAGGTCGATACGAAAGTCGATATCACGACTTGGCGGTAGTCCGGGAAGGTCCTCTGGAAAAACATTAGGAAATTCTCGAACCACAGGAACGTCTTTCACTTCCTTCTTCTCTTTCTTTTCCTTCTCCACTACTACGATGTTAGCCAGGAAAGCCCTGTATTCCTTACGGAGATACTTGCTGGCTTGCACGCATGACATAAGCTTGAGCCCTCTTGAAGTAGTATCGCCATAAACACACAATAAGTCACCATTTACGAGTGAAAAACGAATCATCTTGTCGAAGCACACAACTTCGGCATGGTTTTCTCGAAGAAAGTCCATGCCTATTATGACGTCAAAACTTTCGAGTTGCATCGGAATAAGGTCGATTGGAAAGATGTGATTGTTGAGCTCAAGAGTACAATCACGGATGACAGAATTGACAGCGACGGTTCTTCCGGTAGCAACTTCGACATCAAATGCCGAGGAGAGTTGGGAACGTTTTCGACTAAGGAGTTTCTCAAATTCGAACGACACAAAGCAATTATCGGCTCCGGTGTCAAACAAACATGAAGCATAAATACCACTCACAAGGAATGTACCATTGACCACGTTGTTGTCGGCCTGGGCCTAACGCATGTTGAGGTTGAAAGTTCTGGCACGAGCGGCCTGTTGTTGCTGCTGCTGTTGGTGTTGCTGCTGTGGCTGCTGTTGCTGAGGCTCTTGTTTCACAACCTTGTTTGGGCACATGTTGGCGAAATGCTTCAGGTCGCCACATGCGAAGCAGGCTCTGGCTTTGACTGCGGGTGCCGGAGGAGCTTGTTGACCCTGTGGGGCAGTGAGTAGAGCTTGATTGGCAGGAGCTTGACGAATACGGCAATTGGCAGTAAAATGGCCGTACACGTTGCAACGAGCACAAAAATGGCATTGAATAGCAGTCGGGTGGTGGTAGGTGCAAGTAGGGCAGAGCGGGTGTGGCCCAGTATATGCACGCTTTGCAGGCGGTGCATTGGCCACAGACGCCACTACTTGACGCTGTTGGGCAGGTACAGCTTGAATCGGTGCAGCAGTAATCGCACAGTTCTTGTTGGTGGAGCTGTTCTTTCTCTTGTTCTTCCTCTTGTTGCTTGATGAGGTGGGTTCAGCAGTTGGTGCGGTAGTGGTAGCTTGGTGCAGATGCTTCGAAGTCTTATCCCAGACACCAGCCTTAACCCGCTTGTCGTTGATTTCAGCGGCTAGCAGATAAGTTTCCTCGATCGTCGTAGTCTTAGCCGCTTGCACGAAATTAGCAACGCAATCGGGCAGGGCCCGGATGTACTTCTTGATTGTCATGTCAGGAGTCTTGACTTGATCGGGACAGATAATGCTGAGCTGTTTGAAACGAGCAGTGAGACCAGCATTGTCACCATCCTTCTGATGTATGTGCCAAAATTCATTTTCCAGCTTTTGACGCTCGTGAGGAGGGCAGAATTCCTCTAGCATAACTTCCTTGAGCTCGTCCCACGACAGACCGTAGGCTGCATCGTTCCCTCGCTTGTTCCTCTCGGCCGTCCACCAGTCTAGCGCACGGGACTGGAAAACACCGGTAGCATTCAGAGTACAGAGGTCATCGGGGCAACCACTCTGTCGCGGAGTAACCTCAATGGAGTCAAACCAGTGAAATAGTGCAGTGGGACCTCCTTCGCCAGTGAATTCTTTCGGCCCACACGACTTGAATTGCTTGAAACTGAAAGGCCTTGGGAGCTTCAGTTCTCGATTCCTCGGATGATTTGCTGGCATTCTCATAAACATCACTCACGGCCTTTGCCACACTTTTGGCGATGATGGAAGCAAGGCGTTTGTCCCTCTTTTCCTGATGAGAAAGTGCATGACGGGATCCAGACGACATTGTCTGCAAGAGACATCGCCACGGAACTCAACACATTGTATTCGAATCTCACCTCACACGTCTACTACTACTAAAGGTCAGTAACACGTACCGTGTAAACACATAGACATTTAACCACGCAAAACACAAATTCATTTAATCACATAACCACATAAACACTTAGAGCACCATCACGTAAGCACGCGGAGCACATAATTACGTAATTCCTAAGTATGTAGAGCAAGGAATCAAGAAAAACGTATACACATTCAGTCACTAGAGGCAGTCAGAAAACAAAAACCTAAGTCTAGAGAAAGAAACTAGAGAGAGAAAGTGCAAAAGGTGATTCTGGGAGCGTGTACTTGTCAAACTGATCAATAAGAATCACGGTAAATTGTACGTCTAGTGTGTTCGGTCACGCACGTTCACGGATTTCGTACGTCGAACGTGTCGTTACGCAATCGTTTGGAGTCAAAATAAGCACATAAAATCGACGAAACATCAGAGTCAGCAGTTGCGGACTCAAAATCGAAACACATGAAATTCGAGAAATAGATTGTCTGCGGCTAGTAGACTTCGACTAACCAAAGTGGTTCGACTATTCACAAGGATCCATTGTGCACGTTTAACCTTCAGGACTGTGCCTTTGCCTCGATTCTTGGGCATCTGGCACGCATCCCGTTAGTCCTATTGTGACTTCAGGTCGTTGGAGTCCGTCGAGACTCTGGTGGGAGTTTTGTAAAACGTACGGAACAAGTCGTCAAGGTTAGGGTTCCACCCCCTGGCTTAACAACTTCGTTCCTGTTTTGAAATAGAGGAGATTATTCATCAAAATGTGGATTTCACTCCTGATTTGGCATAATTCTCCTCGTTTGTAGTTAAAATGAGAGTTGATTAAGCAACTTTAGTCGAGAGTTTGCGGTTTTCACACCTATTCTCGACCTTATTGCCTACTCATAGTTAAAATTCGAGTGCAGGAATAGTGTAGTATAAGCAAAGATAGTGAGAAATAAGTACGTACGAAATTCCTAATAAACGTACTCGAGTCGATCTGTTGGTTATTAACTATAGTCTAGGTATCTAAGACTTCGACCCGGACTAGGTCGAGACTTGCCTAATTCCCTATAGTTATGGCTCTGATACCAATCTGTCACACCCCAACCGATGGCGGAATCATCGGGGCATGGCACTGAGCGAAACAGATTGTCCAGAAGTTTCCATAACAACTATCATTACCATTCAATTTAAATTAACATGTCCCATACCATGTCTCAAATAGTAAACAAATTATTACAGATAAAATCTAGGCAAATATTCTGTTCCGACAACTCAGATTTAAACATAAATAGTTTATTTAGTGGTTTCTAGGACCTCCTTTCCTAGCCTCAGTTTCATCACAGCATGCTAAGCACGTAAACTTCCTAAGCACCTGTTACATACGTTAAAATAAAGTCAATACATAAAATGTAAAGGTGAGCATACAAGTTTGATAATAGCATATAGAGTTCGAATTCGTTTACGCATAACCAGCACGTACACATAGTGAAATGAAGCACGTTAGTTATCGACATAGATCCATCGATACCAATGACTGCGGGTTGACTCCCCGAGGCAGTTCGCAATACACAATTACCACCGTAATCCATGCAAATAAAAGATCCATAACAACCCCCGTGTGAACGGGTGCTGAGTCCAAACTATAGTACTATCGTTGCTAAGGCAGGTAGACAACATTCCATGTGTAAACATAACAAACGAGCATTCATAAGCCACGTATAACATGGATTAATGGTTAGCGTTCAAATAGTTTGAGTAGTGTGATAGTTGTAGTTGAATATTCGTAACGTATGTAACACCCAAAAGTGCTTAAAGCAAAAAGGGATCGAGTATACTCACAGTGATTATGGATTGAAGGGAGCGCTTAGCGAGTGCGTTTAGCCTGAATAGATCCAATAGCATAACAATAAGGAAACGAAACAAGTGAAGATGGGTCAGATGGTAGTTCGATCGGATGGTAATCCGATCGGACATTAATCCGTGTGGGTGGTAATCCGTGCGGATGGAAATCCGTTCGGGTGGTCATCCGTGCGGATGGCAATCCGTTCGGATGACGATTCGAGTGGATTGTTTCTTCCTATGCTAAGGATGTGTTTGTGTATGATGGCTTGTACTTTGAATTTTTCGTTGTAGTATTTAGAAAACATTTAAGTATCTCTATCCTTCAAGCCGTTCGATCGGATGCTGGGTCGTGCGGATGACAATCCGTTCGGATGGTCATCCGGTCGGACGGTGATCCGGTCGGATGGTGACTCGATGGTGAGATTACTTGTTGAAGACAAGTTCACAGTTGGAGTGTCACTCGATCGGATGGCCATCCGATCAGGTGGCATTTCTGGTGATGAACATGTTGAAAATTGTTTAAGTCTTTAAAGTCTTAGTATCTAATGATCCGAAGAGTAATCCAACCAGATGGTCGTCGATCGGATTGCAATTCGTTCAATACTATTACTCTAGTTAAGGTTGTTCGAGGGTGGGACCCAAGTGTCATCCGTTCGGGTGACAATCCGTTCGGATGACCTATCCGATCGGATGACAATCCGATCGGACGGCAATCTGTTCCGATTGTTCCTTTCATCCTACACTTGGTCGTTTTGATGGTTTGTCGTTATTTCGAGACGTCTTGACAACTCGTTAGCCAACTAGAACCCTGCCTTGACCCAAGTAACCAAACCGACCAGGAATCACCCTAGTTCGGTCAGTAACCGGCTCGAAACGGTTGTTCTTGTTTAACTTGGAGTCGGTTGTCTCGTAGGTGGAATCCAGATCTGAACCAGTACAACACTATGGTTGAGTAGGAGACTAGATCTGATCCCGATTCTACCGGTTTTGAGTGTTTTGAGTGTAAAAGAAGGAGAAAACTTGTGTTTATTTCTTTTAACTCTTTTATCCATTTGAAAACGTTCAGATTTATGCGAAGTCGTTGTGAAATCTTGTAGAAACCGTTCAGATCCGAGTTATTCTTGGTGGAGTGAGGTCAAACTTGAAGTTCATGGGAACTTCATGATGACGTCATCCTAGAACACCTCAAATCTTGATGATTTCACGGTTAAAAGTTAATATTTAAAAGATAGAAAGGTGTAGAAGTGCGTATAGATCAAGAAAGTACAAGATTTAGGGCGAGATCTTACCTGGATTGAGAGAAATCGAAGGAAAGGTGAAGAACACGAGCTGTTCGGACAGAAGGTTTCCAAAAGTGGAAAGAATGACAATGACATGGGTATTTATAGGATTCCGAAAGGGGAAAGAGTTATCCGATCGGATGGCACTCCGCTCGGATGACGATCCGGTCGGATGACATCCTGGTCGGATGACGTACAGCCTGTCATCAATTGCGTTATCCAGTCGGATGACTATCCGATCGGATGGCTTATCCGGTCGGATGGCAATCCGGACGGGTGGCGCTTGGTTCAAGTTTTCGATGCGACGAGTTCCGGTGTTTCGATTCAGATGGCGAGTGGTTCGATTCGATAGGGTTTCCTAGTCAAATTACTTCTAGTCCCAACTACTTCGTGTCTTGCGTAACCTTTTTTCCACTATCTATCATGGTTCGATCGTGATTCGAGTTCGAGTTCGATTTGCTTTCGAGTTAGATTTCGAGTTTTGATCGGGTTCGCTTGATTACCACAACACAACGTAAATAAACATGCACAGGTAACACGTAAGGCACACACACACGTATAAACAACAACTAAAATACATAGTTCGTGTTGCGAATTGATGTCGATTCGATTAACATAGCTTGATCATTAGTTGATTAACTTTATCGCATTGTTACTTCCTATAGTTCACAGTCATAGGTCGATCGAATAACGATTAACACAATTCGATTATTGTAATTAACAACACTTACTCCACATAATACAAATAAAATAAAGAAATTTCTATAAGTCAAGTTGTGCAAAATCGGTCGTTGACTCAGACCTTGACTTTGACTTTGACTTGTGAAAACACGGGGTGTTACACCCTCCCCTTGTTTAGGGAATTTCGTCCCGAAATTAAGCTGAAAGCTGTTACAACACCGCGACTCATGTTTTAGTTATCAGTTGTCCTTTGTATTAAATTAATCACACGGTATGCAATAATATTTAAAGGTTATATATGAAATTTGTTTATAAAATTTTAACTTAGCATTTTGTGTGTATTTTTTTGCATATATGCTAAACAGCATGAATGAGTTATCTGAAGCCCTTCAGAATCTCAATCTCTATCCGGTAAATATAGAAGTTTCCAAAGATTTTACTGGTTATATACCCGATATAGAAGAACCTATGGAATTCAACGCTCCACCTCAAGAGAAACCTAAGCCTAAGAAAATGAGAAGATTTGTAGGATGGAGGCGTGTGCGCAGGAGGAAACCCGCAACTAGGAAGATTCCCAAAATAGAAAATCACATAGACAAAGGAAAGGGGATTGAAATCAGGGAAGGTTCTAGGAAGACAAAAATGGAGATTGGGGAAGGTTCTAGGCAAACAAAGATGGAAATTGGGGAAAGCTCTAGGCAAATCGAGGAGTTGCCATTTCAGGAGGAATTTGATCGCGCATTGGCGAGCTGTGATATCGTTAGGCCTATCAATAATAACCTCTACCCTTATCCTGCCGAAAATCAACTTCCAATAAACTTGGAACCAGCAATTCCAGAACCTATAATCCACACCCAACCTCTAGGAATGGACGAGTGGTGGACTAATTATTCGCAATTTCAAAACCTCCTTAACCATCCTTATACCTTTCTCCCTCAGTTTGACCCGGAACCGATACCAAATCCGCCAATGAGCAATGAAAATCTAGCTGAACTCCGCCACTTTGGCGAGGAGCTGGTGGATGCAGGAAATAGGATTCGGGAAGTAGGAGAACATATTTCCTGGAAGTACGACGAAAGGGAACGTCGTTACTGAAAGTACCAACTGACAAGGGATAGTGGAGTTATGAAACTGTGATTGTATAATAATAATAATAATAATAATAAGTAAATTAAATCTTGTAAAATAACTACAAATAAAACTTTGTAAGATAATGGTGTGTAATAATGCATAATATTATAATGGGAATCAAGAAATCGATAATTTTGGCTATCCATGAGTTATGAAATTGTGTGATTATTTGTATATTGTTATTAATTATTTTATGCTAATAAATTATATATATTAATTATCAGATGGAAAATGCTAATAACGAACCAGTTAACGAGGTTAATCAATCTGAGCAACACCCGGAGGATCAATTTATGACTAGGCAAGATATAGAAAATATCGTTGCTCAAGGAATAGCCAATGCTATTCCAGCAATCCTTGCTGCTGCTAAAAACCTGTTGAACCTCAACAAATCATTCCTAGCAAACGTACTTCTGAAGATAATTTCAATAATAGCGTAAACGGAGGCGGAAATCATACTAATCATGATAATAATCCATGGCAGGTTCCGTTCCCTAAGAAAATGAAAGCTGCAACGCCTGGTTGCACATACAAAGAAATTCTTGCCTGTAAACCAGCTGAGTTTGCAGGTAACGAAGGAGCGACTTCAGCACTGCGTTGGTTAGAGAAAACCGAGGCAGTAATTTCCATCAGTAAATGTACTGAAGAAGATCAGGCCATGTATACGTCGAATCTTTTCAAAGAAGAGGCGTTAGAATGGTGGAACACGGTGTTACAAGCTAAAGGAAGAACGGTGGCATATGCTAAGAATTGGGAAGAATTTAAGAGTCTTGTAGAAAGAAAACTTTGTCCCAAGTATGAAAAGGAACAAATGACAAATAAGTTCTTAAATCATCAAATGGTAGGTGTAGATTGTCGAGGGTACACTTCGACATTCTTCGAATACGCCAGAGTAGTACCAACACTGGCTTCGCCAGAACCCGTACTTATATCTCGCTACATTTGGGGCTTAATTGGCGAGATCCGCAATATTGTTAAGGCTGCTAAACCTCGCACAATTGATGATGCAGTGGATCTAACCAACACACTGACTGACGAACTGGTGCGAACGAGAGAAGAAAATAGAAAGAAGGAAGTAGCCCAAAAGATTACCCAAGGATTCCGTATGGGTAACCATAACAATTTCAAGAGAAGAGGAACCTGACAATCTTCCACTGGTCCATTTTGCAATTCTTGCAAAAGGAAGCATTTTGAAAGATGCAAAGGATATTGCAATTTTTGCAAAATTCTAGGGCATCAAGAAGAAGATTGCAGGAGGAAGAAATTCACAGTCTGCTACAACTGTGGAGAAACTGGACATCTTAGGCCTGACTATCCAAAACTAAACAAACCAGCTGACAATATGTAACACCTCGAAAATTTACGTCCTATTATGTCTTGACACGTGTCATAATGTCCGAACGTGTGAAAGAATGTTCTTGGAGGACTAAAGTTGACAAACAATGAAACTATGTAAATACAAGGGTTCAAAGTGTCAACAATAAATAAATATACTTTACAATAACCCTACATGATGTTTATAACCTTAAACGAATGGATCATGGATCATACGAAGCGAATTGTGAAAGAAAGTGAGAGATTACAAACTACAAGGGTTAAATGTGTCAACATGTTAAGATGTACCTCTGAGTGACCTTTTAAGCAAATCCGAAGCCTTGTAACGATTAAATATGCTCACAAGAATGTACCATAAAAATTTCACCAAGTTTCGTCACCGTATGAGAAAGTTATGATAAAATCCGTGTGTGAGGGTTAGAATCGTCAACATTGAAAATTAGGGCTTTTCGGGTGATCACAAAGTTACCCGGGGACTTAACGAAGTGGGTATATATCTTGAGGCCCTTATAGATCAATATTGAGGGTCCATATCGCAATAAACAAGTGTCTGTACAAAGTTTGAAGAGACAGGGACTGAAACTGCAATTTAACAAAAATATGTTGGAAGACCCATAGGGCTCGCGTAGCGCGAGCACATCATGTGCAAGCAGTGGCGCTACGCCACTGCCATATCTGGACAGAACTTGGATTTTCTTGATTCTTTGTCTGCACATTGAACTTGGATGCAACTCTGATCGATCTTGCTCTTCATTTGGCCCCTAAAACACCCTCTAGAACAACTAGGACACTTGTTGATTAGTTGTGGTTGGATGGTAGACTTAGATGTCAAAGATTTGTGGTGTTTAAACCACTATATAAGAGCCTTAGTAGCAACTTATTCTTCACAACCTTCATCTGCAATTCTTGAGCACTTCTGGAGCTTAGGAGCAGACCCAATACCTTCCTACTCGAGCTTAGGACTTGGGTAAGTATGCTAGACCTTCCTCGGTTTAGTTTTTGCTTAGTTATTAGCTTAAAAGGCAACCGTCGTAATTAACGGTTGACTTAACGATTAATCGCTAATGGTCCAGCGATTAGTCAAACTTAAAGTAGTTATAAGTTGGTAATTAGGTGGGTAATAAACCCCTAAAAAGGGTTCCCCTGATTCCCATTCTAACCAGGTCAAATGTCGGGTCAAACTGTTATTTAAAAAGTCAACATAATGCTTAAAATGCCGTTTATGCATAATTAGCTATCTAGAACATATATAATCTGTTTGATCATTGTTATAACTTAATAATAAGTGTAAGAACATGTCCAAACATGTTTGACCCGACTATTTCCTGTTTAGACCCGGTTCGGAACCGAAAGTCACATAGTTTGACTTTCACTTTGACTTTCAGTTCTGACCCGCTTTAGTATAATTTGGAAATGCTTTAGAGTTTCCTTAGGACCAGGCTACATGTTAGCATAACCCTCTGTGGTTGGTTCATTGATTGACCCATTCGGTTACGCGTTTCCGTTAAATGCTCATATGTTGACCATTATGCCCTTATTACCTTAGAACGTGATTTATGAAAATGTAAAAGTGTAGAAACCTTAGTTACTGATATATAAACTTGTATGCAAAGTTTGATATCAGTTTGACTTATAGATTAGGAATTATGCTCATTATCGCAAAACTAATGCTTTATGTTAATAAAACGGCGTAATTAGCGTATAGCCTAGTTAAGCCGACTTTTTGGTATCAAACTTAATACCCACTGATGTAATATATTATTTTAGGATTTTTAAAGATTTTTAATTAATTTTAGGCTGAGCATAACTCATAGTCGTAGGCTTAATTCGGTAATTGTCGGTTTTGCCCTTACGGGCCATAAAATGAGTTTTACTTATCTAAACGACTCCAAACCTTTTACTACGGATCACATATGATTAATAAATTATTTTTAGCCTTCTGGAAATATAAAAATATCAGATTTATGTATCGAACCCGGTAATGGCCCTTAATCGCCTAAATTAGCGTTTTTAACACATAGTATGTCTTAGAATCATATTGGACATACCCGGGTTGATACCTACTGATATATGAGGCAAATTATGATATTTAAACAGTAAGCAAAGGTTAATAAACTCAGACTTCGTTTTTGAGCTTTTCGGCTTATGCGAAATTACCAAAATACCCCTACGGGGCATAGTTTGGTTAAATATGATAAATTTCACATATATGCTTAGCCTACTGTTATAACCCATCAAAATGAGTATGTTTGCTGTTTACATCAGACCTGTAACTCAGTTAAACAATCAAACTCTTTTACAAACTTTAAAATGACCAAACTACCCCTACGGGGCATAGTTTGTGTTTAAATTGGTTCGGGGCATAACGAAAGACATCCTACTGATGTTACAACATATTTGAAGCATATTAACTTAGGAAACCTGTATATGGCTCTTACGGATACCCGTTACGCTTATTTCGCGTTCGGTTCGGTTTATGTAACTAGTTTGCATAAATTAGCCGAAACGGGTCAAACGTTATCGTTTGTATCTCAAAATCCAGAATGTGTTTAGTTTACCCATATTATACAAGTCTCCAAACTTTTCGGGTCTAAATCACATCCTATCCCAGTCTTCGCTTAATCATGCGTTTTGAACCGTAAACCTTTCCTTAAAAATAACCGGTCTAAGTTACGACTTAAATAAGACCCGTTAGGAATTTAATAGGTTAATAAAACCTTCATTCCAGATTAAGAGCCCCAGTAGAAGTACTTGTGCTTGCTGATTAAGATATACGGCTGAGTGTAAATTGCATTGCTAGCTCAGGTAAATACTTTTAACTTATTTTCCCTTATACGGGCTTGGGATACGGTATTATAAAAATACCGCTTGGTCGGGTGTAGAAACCTTTTAATCGGAGATGATTAAATTGCATAATCCCGTTTTAATCTGTATTGATTGATAACAAATAACATTGGGGGTTAATGACCGTGTCCTGGATATCCTTGGCTCATTTTAAAAAGTGAATGGCCACGACGTAAGCACAAGGTGTAGGCAAAACACCTCCTGTTGCATATGTATAACGTATACTCACTCGTAAGGGTATCTTCTTGTGAGATTATATTTGTGGTGTGTCGATTAATCTTGTCCGGCTTGTATTGTATAATCACCGGCCCTAAATGTTGGACAACCTTGTAAATCGGATACAAGATTTTTATTAATAGAATTGTCCCAAGTATAAAAGATTAATTTTGCCTCTGTGCATTTTAATCAATGTGTCAAGATATTTTGTGCCGTTTGCACTCGAATCACTTTTCAAACTCTTTTTCCAAAATGAGTCAGTTAATTGTATTTACCAGTGTAAACTGACGTATTTTCCAAAAAGGTTAAGTGACAGGTACTATGCGTAATTGGCTGGGAGCTCAGGGCGTCACTAGGGAATCTTGCCAGTTCTAGATGCCTAAAGTCTGTTGAACAGTTTTCTTTTATTGATCCGCCTGTGGATCCTTTACCTTCCGTTGTAATACTTTGACATTACTTATATTCGGAACGTAATATATTTATCTCTTGCTTCCGCTGTGCATTATTATATTGTGTTGTTTGACTACTATGTTGCCAACCACGTCACGATACTCCCCCACCGGGCCCACCGGTGACACGTGGAAAATCGGGGTGTGACACAATAAAGCTAAACCTGCAGAAGGAACGAATAAGAAGAACGTTAGAGCTTTCCAACTTACAACTCAGGAAGCCGAACTAATTCCTGATGTGATAGCTGGTACGTTTCTAGTTCACAATGTATATGCAAAAGTATTCTTTGACTCTGGTGCAAACCAAAGTTTTATAAATACTTCATTCTGCCAAGCACTTAATTTACCCTTAACCCAACTTAGGCAGATTTTTACAGTCGAAACGGCAGACGGAAATTCTGTTAACATAGATAAGGTTGTGCGAGAAGGAAAGATAGAACTGTTAGGCTATAAATTCTCTGCAAACCTGTTACCTATGAAATTATCCGGATTCGATGTTGTGTTAGGAATGGATTGGCTAATAGCCAACCATGCTCGAATTCTTTGTGATAAGAATTCCATAGAAATTCATACACCCACAGGAGAATTAGTGGTGATTACAGGAGATAAGCCACGTAAGCCAATGAAATTCATTTCAGTAATGAAACTGGCCAGTTATTCAAGAAAACAAGAAATGGTGTATATGATTTCAGTAATCATTAAAACGAAAAGTAAAGAACTTAAGGACATTCCAGTAGTATCTGAATACTCGGATATATTCCCAGAAGAACTACCTGGATTACCACCTGATAAAGAAGTTGAATTTAGAATCCATCTAATTCCTGAAACTACACCGATAGCTAAAGCACCTTATCGGTTAGCACCCACCGAAATGTTAGAATTGAAAAAGCAATTAGATGAATTACTAAGTAAAGGTTTCATACAACCTAGTTCATCCCCGTGGGGAGCACCAGTGTTGTTCGTAAAGAAGAAGGATGGTTCGATGAGAATGTGTATTGATTATAGAGAATTGAATAAGGTTACAATTAAGAATCGATACCCATTACCTAGGATTGATGATCTTTTCGATCAACTTCAAGGAACTAGATATTTTTCTAAGATAGACTTGTGCTCCGGATATCATCAATTGAAAGTACAAGAAGAAGACATACCTAAAACTGCTTTCAGAACTAGGTATAGTCATTACGAGTTTACAGTCATGCCCTTCGGACTAACGAATGCACCTGCCGCATTCATGGACATGATGAATAGAATCTGTAAACCGTATTTGGATAAATTTGTAATTGTCTTTATCGACGATATACTTATTTATTCCAAAAGTCAGGACGAGCATTCTGAGCACTTGCATATACTTTTAACTTTGTTAAGAAAAGAAAAGAAAAGATTTATGCCAAATTCTCGAAGTGTGAATTTTGGCTGCAAGAAGTGCAATTCTTAGGACACATGGTGAATCACGAAGGTATTCATGTAGATCTTGCTAAGATAGAAGCAATCACCAAATGGAAGGTTCCGCAATCAGCAATGGAAATTAGAAGTTTTATAGGTTTAGCTGGATATTATAGACGGTTTATTAAGGATTTTTCCAAGATAGCTGTACCATTAACTAAGCTAACCTGTAAAGCCATTAAGTTTGAATGGGGACCTAGACAAGAAGAAGCTTTTAAGATTTTGAAGCATAAGTTAAAAAATGCCCCAATCTTAGCATTACCAGAAGGGACTGAAGATTTCGAAGTATACTGTGATGCTTCAAAACTAGGATTTGGATGTGTATTAATGCAACGCAAGAAGGTAATTGCGTATGCTTCAAGACAATTGAAAAAGCATGAGGAAAATTATAAAACTCATGACCTAGAATTAGGAGCCATAATTTTTGCCCTTAAGATTTGGAGACATTATCTGTATGGAAGTAAGTTTACTATCTATACAGATCATAAGAGTTTAAGATATATATTTGGGCAAAAAGAATTGAACATGAGACAAAGGAGATGGATGGAAATCCTAAGTGATTACGACTGTAATATTCAATATCATGAAGGAAAGGCAAACGTAGTTGCAGATGCCTTAAGTCGTAAGTATCATGAGAACCAAAGACGGGTTTGTGCTCTTAGATTAAATCTACAGTTAGATTTAATGGAACAACTAAAGAAGGTTCAAGAAACAGCAATCAAGGACGATGCTGAAGGAATGAAGGGACGAATAAAAGAATTAGAACAAGGAAATGATGGAATTTGGAGATTCCATAAGAAAAGAATTTGGGTACCTAAGCAAGGAGATTTAAGAGAAAAGATTTTAGAAGAAGCTCATAAGTCTAGGTATACCATGCATCCTGGTAACAATAAGATGTACCAAGATTTAAGAAATAACTTCTGGTGGATAGGAATGAAAAAGGACATAGCTCGATATGTTTCTAAGTGTCTTACTTGTTCACAAGTTAAGGCAGAAAACCAGAAACCTTCAGGTCTACTACAACAATTAGAAATGCCTGTATGGAAATGGGAACTCATAACAATGGATTTTGTTACTAAGTTGCCTAAAACCAGAAAAGGTAATGATGTGATTTGGGTAATTGAAGATCGATTAACCAAATCAGCTCATTTTCTACCAATGAAAGAAACCTTTAGCATAGAAAGGTTGGCAAAGTTGTATGTAGATGAAGTAGTATCCTTACATGGAGTTCCACTCTCCATTGTATCGGATAGGGATAGTCGTTTCACTTCCCATTTCTGGACTAGTTTCCAAGAAGCAATGGGAACACGACTAAACTTGAGCACTGCATATCATCCTCAAACAGACGGACAAAGTGAAAGGACGATACAAACCTTGGAATACATGCTTAGGGCCTGTGTAATTGATTTTGGTGGTAACTGGGATGACCACCTACCCTTAATAGAATTCTCCTATAATAATAGTTATCATTTAAGTATTGAAGCTGCCCCATTTGAAGCATTGTACGGACGAAAGTGCAGAGCTCCAGTTTGTTGGGCAGAGATAGGAGAAAGTCAATTATCAGGTCCCGAGATAGTGCAAGAAACTACCGACAAAATCACACAGATCAAGGAAAGATTAAAGACTGCTCGAGATCGTCAGAAGAGTTATGCAGACAATAGACGAAAGCCGTTGGAATTCCAAGTAGGAGACAAAGTACTATTGAAAGTTTCACCTTGGAAAGGAGTAGTTCGATTTGGTAAGAAAGGAAAGCTAAGTCCAAGATACGTAGGACCATTCCCAGTGATCCAACGTATAGGACCAGTTGCTTATCGCTTACAACTACCAGAAGAAATTGCGGGAGTACATGATGTATTCCATGTATCCAACCTCAAGAAATGCCTATTAGACGAATCTTTGGTAGTACCTCTCCAAGATATAGAGGTAAATGAGAAATTGAAATTTGTTGAGAAACCTCTTCAAATCGAAGATCGAAAGATCAAATTTCTCAAACACAAAAGATTGGTGCTAGTTAAAGTCAAATGGGATTCAAAGAGAGGACCCGAATACACTTGGGAGCTGGAATCAGAGATGAAGCGAAAGTATCCTCACTTATTCCAATGAATCTCGAGGACGAGATTTTAAATAAGGTGGGGAGGAAGTAAGGACTCTCAAAATTGTCCTAAAAATACCCGTAAGTATAATCCCGGACCCCTGAAACCATACTGTGCATGAAAAACCAAGAAAATAAGAAATATGGTCTTCAGGCGGGCCGCGTAAAGGTTAAGCATACCTTACGCGGGCCGCGTCAATGTTAAGTTGACCGGATAAGTGTTCCGGGTCCACGTATTAACCAGCTGTTGAACCTACTCATGACCAATCAGACCTACGCGTAGACTAGGCGGCCACGCGGGCCGCGTAAATGTTAAGCCAAGGTTCACGCGGGCCGCGTGAACCCTATTTTTCACCTATAAATAGTTTGGAGCAGGGGCTTTCATTCTGTGTCGACGAAAACTTTCAAAAACGAAAGTATTATGCTCTGAAGTCAAAATTACTTCCAAAATTAATAGGGTGCTGCTCCGATACCGGGTATTAACTTGATCGCTGCTACGATTCAATGTCCGATCGATTAAAACTATCCAATGGATGTTTAAGTACTGCCCACATTAGGGTTTATGCTTTGTCATTCATCGTGAATTCGATGGATGTTTAAGTATCGCACTTTGTCATTCGTTGTGAGGGTTTAATCTCCTGAGTTATCGTAAATGCTGTATTAGTTACTAAGCTAGTTCGTGTGCATGTTATTAAATTTAGGTCAGAAGGCTAATCAGTAGGCTAAGCTCTGCCCATATAAATCTGCAATGTGAGTCATTCTCTTTTTATCAACTATTTTACAATACTCCATTTTCAAATGTTATAATTACAGGGAGTAAGTCGTGGATATCTTGAATCACTGGCTAGTGGGGTATTGTGTACATTACTAATTTTTCTCTTGGTTAAGTTCATTGACTAACCGGGATAATCATCACTACTTGGGGTAGGACCCAATAGTGGTATGACCATCGTCACCATTGTGAAACGGCGCCAGATAGAAGCCATTATAATCGCTCTTATGCTGTAATTTATAACTATGTGTCATTTTATGCAAAATGAGTGACTCGCCAGCATTTCCCCGCTGATAAAATATTTTTAAAACATGTTTCAGGCGACCTGCTGTAAATCAAGGACACGTGCTACGGAGCACTAACAAGCTTGAAGAGGTGGCTCAGTTAAAAATGAATAAACATGTTTTAATAAATCAGGGAATTTCCTAGTTAAATTCCTCTATTGTAAATTACGGGGTTTATCTCCAAATTATGGAATAAAATAATTGGGCATTTGAGTTTTTAAAAGATCCTATTGAAAATCTTCCGCTGTCACATCATAAATACCACAGGTTCCTGTCCTGCGGCTCTTGACCGGGTAAAACCGGGGCTGGGCCGTGACATGAAAAAGTGGTATCAGAGCCAACTCAGAAAGCCACTGATTTAAGCCAATTAAGTATTTAGAAAATACTTAATTTTACTGATTGCTATTTTTGTGATTACGTGTTTTATTATTTGAATATTTGTTTACAGTATGGGTAAGCAAAGACTTTCAGATATCTACTATAAATTAGATATTACACCAAAAGAAAAACGATCATCATCCTCAAATCACTCTGCAATTCCTGAAGAAGGAATATTCGTTCGAAAGGCGCAATATGAGGAACCACTTTCTCATAATAAAAGAAGTTTGATTATTAGGAAAAGTCAGGAGAAAATAAAGAAATCACAACCAAAAGAAAAGAGAGTTAATCAGAAAACCCAAGAACTAGGCAGTAACCCACCATGGGAAGATAAATTAGATGAAAAATGGGCAGATCTCTATATGTTAGCCACTGTAGCATTAAATGCAAATCTTTAAAGACCCTGACTCAGTTCTAGTACCCATATCACCTACAAGCCAGAAACTTTACCCAGTAAATAAACAAGTTACAGTAAACCCTAATATGTTTTAGTTATCAGTTGTCCTTTGTATTAAATTAATCACACGGTATGCAATAATATTTAAAGGTTATATATGAAATTTGTTTATAAAATTTTAACTTAGCATTTTGTGTGTATTTTTTTGCATATATGCTAAACAGCATGAATGAGTTATCTGAAGCCCTTCAGAATCTCAATCTCTATCCGGTAAATATAGAAGTTTCCAGAGATTTTACTGGTTATATACCCGATATAGAAGAACCTATGGAATTCAACGCTCCACCTCCGGAGAAACCTAAGCCTAAGAAAAGGAGAAGATTTGTAGGATGGAGGCGTGTGCGCAGGAGGAAACCCGCAACTAGGAAGATTCCCAAAATAGAAAATCCCATAGACAAAGGAAAGGGGATTGAAATCAGGGAAGGTTCTAGGCAGACAAAAATGGAGATTGGGGAAGGTTCTAGGCAAACAGAGATGGAAATTAGGGAAAGCTCTAGGCAAATCGAGGAGTTGCCATTTCAGGAGGAATTGGATCGCGCATTGGCGAGCTGTGATATCGTTAGGCCTATCAATAATAACCTCTACCCTTATCATGCCGAAAATCAACTTCCAATAAACTTGGAACCAGCAATTCCAGAACCTATAATCCACACCCAACCTCTAGGAATGGACGAGTGGTGGACTAAAGATTGGCAATTTCAAAACCTCCTTAACAATCCTTATACCTTTCTCCCTCAGTTCGACCCGGAACCGATACCAAATCCGCCAATGAGCAATGAAAATCTAGCTGAACTCCGCCACTTTGGCGAGGAGCTGGTGGATGCTGGAAATAGGATTCGGGAGGTAGGAGAACAGATTTCCTGGAAGTACGACGAAAGGGAACGTCGTTACTGAAAGTACCAACTGACAAGGGATAGTGGAGTTATGAAACTGTGATTGTATAATAATAATAATAATAATAATAATAATAATAATAATAATAATAATAATAATAATAATAATAATAATAAGTAAACTAAATCTTGTAAAAAAACTACAAATAAAACTTTGTAAGATAATGGTGTGTAATAATGCATAATATTATAATGGGAATCAAGAAATCGATAATTTTGGCTATCCATATGTTATGAAATTGTGTGATTATTTGTATATTGTTATTAATTATTTTATGCTAATAAATTATATATATTAATTATCAGATGGAAAATGCTAATAACGAACCAGTTAACGAGGTTAATCAATCTGAGCAACACCCGGAGGATCAATTTATGACTAGGCAATCCTTGCTGTTGCTCAAGGAATAGCCAATGCTATTCCAGCAATCCTTGCTGCTGCTCAAAAACCTGTTGAACCTCAACAAATCATTCCTAGCAAACGTACTTCTGAAGATAATTTCAATAATAGCGTAAACGGAGGCGGAAATCATACTAATCATGAAAATAATCCATGGCAGGTTCCGCTCCCTAAGAAAATGAAAGCTGCAACGCCTGGTTGCACATACAAAGAATTTCTTGCCTGTAAACCAGCTGAGTTTTCAGGTAACGAAGGAGCGACTTCAGCACTGCGTTGGTTAGAGAAAACCGAGGCAGTAATTTCCATCAGTAAATGTACTGAAGAAGATCAGGTCATGTATACGTCGAATCTTTTCAAAGAAGGGGCGTTAGAATGGTGGAACACGATGTTACAAGCTAAAGGAAGAACGGTGGCATATGCTAACAATTGGAAAGAATTTAAGAGCCTTGTAGAAAGAAAATTTTGTCCCGAGTATGAAAAGGAACAAATGACAAATAAGTTCCTAAATCATCAAATGGTAGGTGTAGATTGTCGAGGGTACACTTCGACATTCTTCGAATACGCCAGAGTAGTACCAACACTGGCTTTGCCAGAACCGGTACTTATATCTCGCTACATTTGGGGCTTAATTGGCGATATCCGCAATATTGTTAAGGCTGCTAAACCTCGCACAATTGATGATGCAGTGGATCTAACCAACACACTGACTGACGAACTGGTGCGAACGAGAGAAGAAAATAGAAAGAAGGAAGTAGCCCAAAAGATTACCCAAGGATTCCGTATGGGTAACCGTAACAATTTCAAGAGAAGAGGAACCTGACAATCTTCCACTGGTCCATTTTGCAATTCTTGCAAAAGGAAGCATTTTGGAAGATGCAAAGGATATTGCAATTTTCGCAAAATTGCAGGGCATCAAGAAGAAGATTGCAGGAGGAAGAAATTCACAGTCTGCTACAACTGTGGAGAAACTGGACATCTTAGGCCAGACTGTCCAAAACTAAACAAACCAGCTGACAATAAAGCTAAACCTGCAGAAGGAACGAATAAGAAGAACGTTAGAGCTTTCCAACTGACAACTCAGGAAGCCGAACTAATTCCTGATGTGATAGCTGGTACGTTTCTAGTTCACAATGTATATGCAAAAGTATTCTTTGACTCTGGTGCAAACCAAAGTTTTATAAATACTTCATTCTGCCAAGCACTTAATTTACCCTTAACCCAACTTAGGCAGATTTTTACAGTCGAAACGGCAGACGGAAATTCTGTTAACATAGATAAGGTTGTGCGAGAAGGAAAGATAGAACTGTTAGGCTATAAATTCTCTGCAAACCTGTTACCTATGAAATTAGCCGGATTCGATGTTGTGTTAGGAATGGATTGGCTAATAGCCAACCATGCTCGAATTCTTTGTGATAAGAATTCCATAGAAATTCATACACCCACAGGAGAATTAGTGGTGATTACAGGAGATAAGCCACGTAAGCCAATGAAATTCATTTCAGTAATGAAACTGGCCAGTTATTCAAGAAAACAAGAAATGGTGTATATGATTTCAGTAATCACTAAAACGAAAAGTAAAGAACTTAAGGACATTCCAGTAGTATCTGAATACTCGGATATATTCCCAGAAGAACTACCTGGATTACCACCTGATAGAGAAGTTGAATTTAGAATCCATCTAATTCCTGAAACTACACCGATAGCTAAAGCACCTTATCGGTTAGCACCCACCGAAATGTTAGAATTGAAAAAGCAATTAGATGAATTACTAAGTAAAGGTTTCATACAACCTAGTTCATCCCCGTGGGGAGCACCAGTGTTGTTCGTAAAGAAGAAGGATGGTTCGATGAGAATGTGTATTGATTATAGAGAATTGAATAAGGTTACAATTAAGAATCGATACCCATTACCTAGGATTGATGATCTTTTCGATCAACTTCAAGGAGCTAGATATTTTTCTAAGATAGACTTGCGCTCTGGATATCATCAATTGAAAGTACAAGAAGAAGACATACCTAAAACTACTTTCAGAACTAGGTATGGTCATTACGAGTTTACAGTCATGCCCTTCGGACTAACGAATGCACCTGCCGCATTCATGGACATGATGAATAGAATCTGTAAACCGTATTTGGATAAATTTGTAATTGTCTTTATCGACAATATACTTATTTATTCCAAAAGTCAGGACGAGCATTGTGAGCACTTGCATATACTTTTAACTTTGTTAAGAAAAGAAAAGTTTTATGCCAAATTCTCGAAGTGTGAATTTTGGCTGCAAGAAGTGCAATTCTTAGGACACATGGTGAATCACGAAGGTATTCATGTAGATCCTGCTAAGATAGAAGCAATCACCAAATGGAAGGTTCCACAATCAGCAATGGAAATTAGAAGTTTTATAGGTTTAGCTGGATATTATAGACGGTTTATTAAGGATTTTTCCAAGATAACTGTACCATTAACTTATATCTTTCAGTAATGCATCGTACTTCATTTAGACGTTTGAAATGAATAATTTTATAATAATATTCGAAATCTCAACGTCTGAAATAAATATAAACAACTATATTTATTTTATAAAAATATTATGATTCTCGATGTTTGAAATAAATTTAAACAGTTATACTTATTTTATAAAAATATTCGGATTCTCGATGTTTGAAATAAATATAAACAACTATACTTATTTTATAAAGACATTCGAAAGTATTCGAATTATCGACATTTGAAATAAATACAAACCATTATATCTTTTTTATAAAGCTATTCAAAATCTCGACGTTCGAATATAAATAATTATACTTATTTTATATGATTTTCGAATACTAGGCGTTTGAAATATAATTTCCAAATTCTGACATTTGAAATAAATATAACTAATTATATTTATTTTATAAAAGTATTCGAGTTTCAATGCGTTTCCGTTGGTTTTGAATAAACTATATATTTATTTTTAACGAAAAACGGGTTGAGTTTCCTCTGTTTATCGGATAACCCGACAAATAAAGTTGCCGATATTTCATCAAAACACAACATTTTTAAAGCTCAATAATTCAATACGAACATCATACAACACAATATCATTATACATTCGATATTTAGATAACGTCAAAGTTCTAAGTTTTATATAAGTATCTTATACACACACACACAATACTTTCGCGTAATCGATCGATAGGTGAAATACTTAAATGTTATTATCTTGAAACTTTGACAGTGTATAATTTTAATCGGTCGGGTCGAGCTCAGTTCCGCGCCTAAATGATATTTATAAGAAATATAATAAATTTCGCATCTTTAATGGTTTACCGGGGCCTTAAGTTGACTGCGTTGACTAGCAGTTGATCCGTTGACCAACGTTGACCGAGTTTGAGTGAGTTGACCGGTTTTTGACCTGTGTTGACTGAGTTGGCCGGACTCGAACCGAAACTACCAAAACTAAACCGTTGACTTGTTAACCCGAACCGAAACAAACCCAAACCGAGTTGACCCGTGCTGTGCCGAACCCAAACCAAATACAACCACCACTTGCTGTCGTCGGTCCCAACGCCGGTAAGACGGCCTGTCGCCGTTCACCACCGCGCCACCAGAGGGAGGTGGTCGGCGCTGCCTTTCTCTCCCGAACCCCCTCTCTCTCTCTCTCACCGATCCCTTTCTCTCTCGCTCGAACCCATCCACCCCACACCACCTTGCCGGAACCCCTGCCACTTCACCGCCACTACCTGCGACAACACATATGTCTGACCATCAACGGATCTTTACAGATTTGAAGGAGAAGATGAAAATAGTTAGAGAAGCTTACAGAATGCGGATCTGAAACTCGGTTGCCGAAGTCGAAACTCCCACTTCAATTGCTCGAACGGGAAAACTAATGCCAGAATCGTGCTCAAGAGGTCCGATTTAGGGGGTACACCTTGGTCCGCCGTGAAAATCCACCACCGTGACACCCCCGCCGGTCCGATTTAGAGCAGATGTGTGTGTGGTTGAGAAAGTTTTCAAAATGGGGGCTACAGTTTTAGAAATGGGTATTTATATGTAGGGTTAAGTGGGTTGGGCCCAAGGCCCGTTAGGTCGTTTCAAATCGTTTGCGTGGCCCAATAAGATTTCTGAGGCCCATTTTCGTTACTGAACTTCGTAAATTGTCGTAATATGTTCGTTTAGGATTGAAACACTTAAAATTATGTTGGGTGTCGATGTTTTGTTGCGTTCATTGTCGGTTGCGTTAAAATTGCGTAAAATGCTTCGGTTGTCGTTTCTAATCCGTTTTTCAATCCGATTTCAATTGTGGATATTAAAATTTGATTACAAAGCTAAATATATCATCAAATTTTAGTTTTAAAGTTAATTCATGAGTCCGATGCTTCCATCTGGTTGTCGGTGCGTTCCTGCAGCTGCGTTTTTCGTTCACGTATACGTTTTCTGACGTTCAGAAGCATGACCATTTAGCAAAACCAATTCATGTGTTTAAAATACACATATGAAACTCGTATTTGTCAGCATTGTTAGTATTTCATTCGGTGTCAGTTCGTTACCGTTTAACATTCAACAATTTTCCCGCAAATCACCATTCGTGTACTGTAAAGTCAGATAGACGTTCCTAGGTATACTAAAAAGCCTATTTAAGTTAATTTGTGTCTTAAAACACCACTTATAATTTTCTTAATGTATAACTGTCTTAATGTTCGTTATGCGCGTAATTAAAACCCGTAAATTGTCGGTTGTCACACATGCAATGCCCAGTGGAGTCTTCAGATTGACATCTCCCATACTTGTAACATTAATAACATGACCGTTAACTAATCATACCTTTCCAAAGTCTCATTTTTTTCAGATTCACTACCGTCTTCCCACTGTGCATGGTGTGAAACAAAGAACCAAAATCCATAGCCCAAGAGTCTATAGATTTTTCACAGCAAACCAGTACATCACCGTCAGATTCATCTGAGACAACACAGTTTACATGCTGTTTACTATCCTCTTTCTTATGATCAGGACACTCGTTTCTAACATGCCCCTTTTCACCACTGTACCAGCACCTCACATTCTTCCCAGATTTTGGTCAAGTTTTTCCCACGACTCCCACTGCTTCTATTATTACATCTTCCCCTACTAACATTGAAAATACCAGAAGTAGATCCTCCACTAGAGTTCCTTCGGCGAATGTCTTTAACCAGAACACTATCCCCGGTCCAATCAAACTTCAAATTTCCAGTTCCAGCAGTTTCAGTGATAGTTGTCACAAACCCTGACCAACTATCAGGTAAGAAAGATAACAAAATCACAGCCTGAGTGTCATAATCGAACTTCATGCCCATAGTTGCTAACCTAGACAAAATCGAATTGACTTCGTTAATGTGATCAACAACTGGACTGCCCTTGTTCATTCTCATAGTAACCAGTTCCCTCATCAAGAACACCTTATTACCGGCAGACGACTTCTCATACATATTTGACAGAGTTGTTAACATACCACGAGTAGTTGTTTCTTTCATGATATTAAAAGCAACGCTCCTCGTCAAAGCCAATGTAATTTTACCTCTTACCTTTTTTGTCCTTTGAGTTCCAAATTGCTTCAGTAACTTTCTCCATTCCAACAGGTTTTTCTTCTAGTACCACATCGAAATCACATTTACCAAGCAACGCCTCTATTTGCATTCTCCACCATGCAAAATCAGTAGCGTTGAACTTCTCGATTCGGAACTTCCCGTCTTCAGCCATAGCAAACGAGAAAACCAGAAAAAACCACAAGGAACCAAGCACCCAAAACCCGAGCAACCTTTAATAAACCAGAAACCCGAAGTACCCAAAATAGCGACTTCTCCAGCAAACCCGAGTATATAATCAACTAATAACTAAGGTTCAAGAACCAAAACCCTAATCGCCAAACACCCCAAAACCACCAGATCTGCAACAGCAAACCCTACAGCGCAAACCCTTGACCTTACAATTCGTAACCCAGAGAATAGATATGAGTCGTAAACACATCAGCGGCGGCAACAACAACAACAGATCTAGACCTCTCGTCCAGTTCTCTCCCCCTCCTGCGATAACCGTGTGAACCATGGGGTTTAACTGTACCTATGGCTCTGATACTACTTGTTAGGGTATCATATCAGAGTAGGCTCGAGCGGTAGTGAAACAAACAAACACACACACATTGGCAGAAAATAAAGAAGACGAGAATTTACGTGGTTCGGTCAAGGTGACCTACGTCCACAGGTTGCAACTAGGGTTTCACTTTTATTAGATACTCGCAATTGTTTACAGAATGACACGTACTACAATTATATCATATGTATTTATAGAACAAGATTAGGGTTTCCTACTTAGTCAACAAGTTAACTATGTGGGCCTAATAACTAGGGTCGGCTAACCCTAATTAGGGCCAGCTACCCTAAAGCCTACGAACCCAATAGCCTTTATACTATGAAAAATATAAAATGTACTGGTTGTGAAATGTTACTGTTCATCTGTATATTTAATGGGACACAGTTCATCCTTTATAATTTTTTAATATATCTTGAAAGTGATTGTGAGTGGAGGAGATCTGTGGAGGAATGACCCGGCTCGATCATCCCGTGTCGGGTAAACCATCATTAAATAAGGAATATTAATAATAATGATATGGAAGACATTCTCATGCAAATATAACGTTGGTGCAATCTCTGAAAAGATAGGAGATGCGGCTAACCGACTCTCCGATTTAAGGGGAAATCCTAATTCGCCAGAAGCTATAAATAGAGGATGAAATCAAAAGGTACATTCATTCAATCTCTCTATCCTAAACACTTATTCTCCCATCTACAAGTACTTATTCTCACGCCGGAGGGTGGTTATAGGAATAAATTCATTCTTGTAACGAGTCCTAACGGTGTTTTGTTTTGCATAGTAACGTTCGGGCCATCTATAGTCGGATCATCTGACATAGTGATGTATAACCAGGTAACGTTTATACATTAGCGCCATCCGTGGGACGTAATACTGAGAATCCATTACCATGGTGAATGGTTCGAACATTAGTTCTGCAGTAACAAACGTCGTTCCGGCTCCTACCGGCCAAAAAGGTGTGGTTTCAACAATTGTGACTACGACAGTTTCTTCTCCAGTGATTACGTGGTCTTTGAACATGGAATTTGATGATGAGATGCCGCCAGGGTATGATGGTGGGTCCGTCAGCACAGCGGTCACATGGACGGGATCCTCAACTCAAAGTACAGGGCTGACTAAACCTATGACTGCATCTACAACCACGACGATTACTCTACCGGTTTCACACAGGGTAGTCTCAAACACCAGCTTACCGATGTTTACACCAGCCCCAGGCCAAGGGATCACTGTTATCAACCGTCTCAGCCTGTCTACACATCTGTTGTCGGGATAATGACTCAAATCTATCCACCAGCAGACAACTTTCAGTTTCTACCAGTATATTCAGCGGCTTTAACTGCGACGATGTCCACCCTGCCTCATCAGCCGATAATGATGTCGTGGGCTGTACAACATGCTCCCATAACAACCGGGAATCAAGCATATGTTCTGCCCAATTATTACATGCCAACTTATAACTACAACCCTCGCAGTGGGGGTATCAATACACACAACCCTGGGCGGGAGCCGTGAGCAGATACGAATGGTACCGGTGTTTATTAAAATTATCGCAGCGGAAAACTTCTCAGGACCGGGTGTCAGGAAAAATATCAGAGTTTCAAAACACCGAACTTTTCATTTCATAAGTTGTGGGATAAAATCCGTATTTACATAAAGGATTTTCACGGGGATAAATCCTTGGTTACAAAACACGTTTTATTCAGGTTTACATAGCCATTTATTTAAGCTTAGGTGTTTCATAGCACATTTTCTTCTCTTCATAGTAAATCACCTGAAACGCATTTTAAAAACATTTGATCAGCGGAAATACTGGTGAGTTCATTCAGTTCTACAAAAACGCATTGTTATAATTACAACATTAAGAGTTTTTACATTTGTTTATATCTTACTATTACCGGAAAGTATTTGTCACTAGGCTATTCCTGTGACTGTGGTTATATCACTGTTGATCATTCTCTCAACTAGTGAAGCTTATCAAGTAGTGTTTATAAAACCCCACATACTGGCAGTAATTTCTCAGTAAGAATACAAAGACTTAATCACTGTAAATATAACTAGAAAACATTTAGGGTTTTGAAAGCATTTGATTAAAGAGAATAACTCACATTGCAGATTTAAGGTTTGAACACTAGCCTTCTGGTTTAATGCTTGGTTTCCTAATTAAGCACACAATGCACACTTACTAGGTATTAACTCAATTCAACTTTAACGATAATCACGAGATCAAAACCCACAACGAATGACAAAGTATAGCCTTATTCAGGCAGCACTTAAACATCCATTGGCTCGGTTTCAGTCGATCGGACAGGGTACCGTACCAGTGATTCGAGTTAGCACGTTGATTACGGGTAAATTTTTAGCACTTCGGTTATTAGGGTATAATACCAGACTACCAGTGTAACGAGAGAAAGAAAAGAAACTTTGAGCAGATTTGAAAGCCTATTTCATGCTCAATATATAGCTGAAACACTCATATTATTATATTAAAAGTGTAGGGCCCACAAACTCTTTTGTCTTCTACAAAATAACCGGCCACCATCACCATAGCCACCAGCACCACCACCCCCACACCACCACCTGCAACAATTGTATCAACAATCTTCAAACCATTAGTCAAACTAAACCACTAACCACAATTTCCCTTCACCAAAAACAATTTCCACAAATCGCTGACTAAACCTAAATAAAACATCTTCTCTCTCTCCCTCTCTCTTACAACTGCCACCCACCACCATACCACCACTACCTGCCACAACCTCAAACACAGAAAATGGGTGAACGGAATACTCGTTGCTGCCTGATATGTCACCGGGGAGTTCAGATCTTTGCTGATATGCCAATAATTATCACGGTCAAACCCTAGCCACGAATCAGAACAGGGTGGCCAAACCAGAACCCTATGGAGCTGCGGTGGGAAGCATACGACGATAGTCTCGGTGGTTGTGGTAATGGTGCAAGGGTTTCACGTCTTGGATTAAAGTTGAGCTTCAGATAGGGTTTGATTGTGGATGCAGGTGAAGTGGTGGCAGGTGGTGGTGTGGGGGTGGTGGCAGGTGGTGGTGGGGGTTTGCTTGAGAGAGAGAGAGAGAGAGAGAGAGAGAGTAGAGATAGTAAGTGTGTGTGTGTTTTAGAGAGAGTGTGTGTGTTTATGTATCTATATATATATATATATAGGATAATGCTAGGGAGAAAACCCTCTATTTTGAGAAAACCTTGGAAACCCATCACAAGGCCTACAATCAGCCACGTATACACAGACAACTTGATTATACTTTTTGCTTTTGAGGGTATAACTGTAACTTTACATTTAACCTCCCAACCCAAAAGATCTTATCCCCATTTGATTTGACAACTCTAATTAATGCATCTCACATCATTGTACAACCACCATTTATTTTAGCTTATTTATTTTAAAAGGGAAAATTTTCAAATCCTCTTCATCTTCTTAAACAAGATCTTTAGTACGAGATCCACCATTAATGTACCATGGAGCCTCCACCAACAATGCTTGAATTAATGTTACCAGAGTTTGGCATCGAGTTTGACAACGACAATGAAGAAAATGTTTCAGGTTTGTACAACGATTATGCCGTTGATGTTGTTATTTTCATAAAAGAAATCAAAGAATCAAGATGCTGTCAAAATATTTTCATTTTGGTTTTAGTTTCCTTTCAATAATAAGTTGGTTTTGATAATTAATTGCCATTTACTTTGATTTTCGTTCTTCACAATTGGTTTTATTTTTTCCAGAATTAACAACAACAACAACAACCATACCCAGTAAGTCCCACATATAGCCGAGCTACTTATAGGGTCTGGGGAGGGTGGGATGTAGACAGGCCTTGCCTCTATCCCTAGGAATAGAGAGGCTGCTTCCAGAGAGACCCTCGGCTCGAGAACGAACAGCAAACCAACACAACAAGTCAAAGAATATATCAAGAATACAGAAATAAGAAGTCGCCCATTAGCAAGAAAGTGATCTGGGTCGCACAATATAATGTAAAAATCATGTATCATAGCATACAACATTATTTGGGCATAAACACAAAGTAAATCATGTATAGTAGCATACAACATCATTTGAGCATAAACACAATAAGGCAAACACTGGAAAGGTCCCTTTAAGAAAAAGAAAAACCTATGTCCCTGAAAATCCACCTAAGACCTTACTACAATATCCTCTAAAAGTCCTTAACCCTAATCCTACGCCTCCACGAAGCCCTTTCGTGGACCATGTCCTCAGAAAGATGCAACTCTAGTAAATCATGCCTAATCTGCTCATCCCATGTCAGTTTGGGTCTGCCTCTTCCTCTCCTCCCCTGCACAGTAATAGTCTCCACTACTCTAACTGGAGCCGTCGTTTCCCTCCGCTTCACATGCCCAAACCATCTCAATCTCCCCTCCTTAATCTTCTCTGATATACTAGCCACTCCTAGTCTATCCCTAAAAACCTCATTTCTTATTCGATCTAACCTCGTGTGTCCACACATCCACCTCAGCATCCTCATCTCTGCTACCTCCATCTTGCGCGCTTGTGTCTTCTTGGTAGCCCAACATTCTGTTCCATATAACATAGCTGGCCTAACTGCTACCCTGTAAAATTTCCCCTTAAGTTTAATTGGGAACCTCCTATCGCACAAAACCCCACTGGCTGCCATCCATCTACACCAGCCAGCCTGTATGCGATGGGTTACATCACTATCTATTTCACCATCTCTTTGAACATACGACCCTAGATACTTAAATCTAGTTACCTGCGGGACCAACTGATCCTCAATGGTGATTTGGCTTTCATCGTCAAAGGCTATACCGTTGAAATCACAGTGTAGATACTCAGTCTTAGATCGACTAATCCTTAGGCCCTTGCTCTCTAAAGCTACTCGCCACTCTTCTATCCTCTCATTCAGGCACTGTTTAGTCTCGGCAATCAACACAATATCGTCCGAAAAAAGCATGCACCATGGAACTGACTCCTGAATCAACTTTGACAGCTCATCCAAGACAACCGCAAAAAGAAACGGGCTCAACGCAGACCCCTGGTGGAGTCCTACCTCCACAGGAAAGAAGTTTGTATCTCCTACAGGCGCGCGGACAGTAGTCTCTGTTCTATCGTACGTATCCTTAATTATGTCTATATACTTCCCTGGTAGCCCTCGACCCTCCAAACTATCCCAAATCAGTTGCCGTGGGACAGTGTCATACGCCTTTTCCAGGTCGATAAACACCATATGTAAATCTTGCTTCTTCGCTCTATATTTCTCCATCAGCCTCCTTAGAATATGTATCGCTTCTGTAGTTGACCTCCCTTTCATGAATCCAAATTGGTTTACTGAAACCTGAGTTTCTCTTCTAATTCTAGTTTCAATTACCCTCTCCCAGAGCTTCAAAGTGTGACTTAGCAGTTTGATTCCTCTGTAGTTCCCACAACATTGGGCGTTTCCTTTTTCCAGAATTAACAATGCTGCCAAAAGATTTTTAATTTTCAATACCAATGATTTTTGTTTCAAAAGAAAGAAGGACGTTTATAGGTTATAATATTTCAATGCTATTGATTTTAGTTTGGTTTTCATTCTTCTGTGTTGATTTATGTCTCCAACAATCAATAATGGTGTTTATAAATTTTAATTTTGATCCATGGATTACTTGTTTTGGTTTCAAACTTGTTGATTTTGATCCATGTATTAATTATTTTTGTGTTAAAATCATTTTTATGTTAAAAAATTGTGTTTGGTTTGGTTGCTTGTTTGGGGATTTTGATCTGAATAGTAACTGTTTTTTTGTTGGTTTGGTTGCTTGTTTAGGGATTTTGATCTGATTAGTAATTGTTTTTTGTTGGTTAGGTTGCTTTATTTTGGGCTTTTGATCTGAATAGTAACTGTTTTTGTGTGTTATAATACAGAAACAAACCCATAACATGTGTTAAGCCCCTGTTATAATGATATATAACGTGTGTTGATTTACAGAAACAGACCCATAAAGATATTCAATTGACAAGCTGGATGGATGTAGGCGACGTTAATGCGGGGACATGTGTTAAAAAAAGATATTGAATAAGTCACATTTTTTAGGAAAGAACTCTTCGTTCATTTATAACATGTGTTAGTGGTAATGCTGTAACAGAACACCATGATGTAACCTTACATGTGTTCATGTATAACATGTGTTAAGCCTCTGTTAGAATGATATATAACGTGTGTTAACATAGATATTACTTGGAACATGTAGTTGCTTAACATGTGATAAGGGTGAAAACAGTCAACAGAGGCGATGGGTTTAATGGTGGGCTTAGTTAATATTGTAATCTCGTTGTAACCCGACTTGTATACATATGATAACATGTGTTAAGCATCCATTGTAATCTTTGTTGTAACCCGACTTGTATTAATGTATATGAAAGTGGTTTGCAAAACACTATGATGTGCATATACTGATCGTAACACTATGATGTGCATATACTGTTGTAACATGTGTTACACTTCGGGGTAAGAAGTGTTACATTGTTGAATGTAGGGCATGATCTACTTTGTCTTATATGTTGTAACATGTGTTACACTTCGGGGTAATATATCTTGCATACAGGGTGATATTCAATAGCTCATACGTTTAACAGTAGTTTATTATTTTTCATTAAATATATTACATATATAACAACCATTGTTACATATGTAACGACCATTGTTACATATGTAACGTTGCCTTTTTAACGTATGTAACACATGTGTACCAAAGGAATGAAGTGACCAACATTTACAAATGTTAATCAAAACAAAAGTCACTTGTCATCATGGGTTGTTAGTAATTGCACGCATTACAATCATACTTAAAGGTAACAAAAATGTTTATACAAACTTAAATATATAAAGATGATCCAGGAACTATCATAAAGGTTAAAAAATCTAGCTACGCTTTGCGTCTTGATAACCATCTTTATTTTGAACATAGACATCCATTCACCTATGAACAAAACAAGTACATCAGTGTTAAGGCCCTAAAGTTAAACTTATTAACACAAATGTAACTACATGTACATCAGTGTTAAGGCCCTAAAGTTAAACTTACAAAAAGATTATAACAGAGACTTAACACATGTTATATATTCCAAAATGTGCATAACAAATGACCCGTTTCAAATTATATATTCCAAAATTACCGGTACATGTGTTACCATAAATGGCTCGTTTAATATTACACGTTACATACTAACTTGTACATGTAATACTTGTACAAGTGTTACGCTCGGTCTCCACATTATCGGATATTTTAAACATCAGTAAAAATAAAATAGATATTTCTTGTTTTTTTTTTAATTAACAAAGGTTAACACACGTTATATATCATTCTATCGGGCGCTTAACACATGTTATACTACATGTCAGGTTACATTATGGTGTTCTGTTACAGCATGAACCACTAACACATGTTATAAACGAACGAATAGTTCTTTCCCAAAAGATGTGACTTATTCAATGTCCCTGCATTAACGTCACCTACATCCATCCAGCTTGTCAATTGAATATCTTTATGGATCTGTTTATGTAAATCAACACACGTTATATATCATTCTAACGGGTGCTTAACACATGTTACGGGTCTGTTTCTGTAAATCAAACAACCCAACAAAAAAACACTTACTGTTCAGATCAAAAGCCCAAACCAACAAAAAAACAATTATTGTTAAGATCAAAATCCCCAAACAAGCAACCAAACCAACAAAAAAAACCCGTTCAAAATCTCATCCTAAAGTTTTCGATTTATTTAAAATACATGAACATTAACCATTACTAGAACACTTTCAGCCCATAAAAAACATATTAACAACCATTTCAACAAAAAATCAAGTGTGAAATGATATTTCAAGAATACTTACCGGATCTAGAACCGTCCGATGAACACGAAGAAGATCTTCAAACCTTCTTCTCTCACACACACTTGTGCGTGTGTCTTTGTGATAAAGATTGTTGTTTCTCTATCTAAAACATCAACTTTCTCTCTCTAAAAACATTCATCATGCCATCGTTCTCTCTCTAAAACAACAAGTTCAAACTTTTTCTCTCTCACACACTTGTATGTGTGTTCTTGGTGTTATAGATGAACATGATGAAGATTGTTGTTTCTCTCTCTAAAACAACAAATTCCTCTCTCTAAAAACCTTCATCCTGCCATCGTTCTCTCTCTAAAACAACAATCTTCAAACATTTTCTCTTTTCACACGATGTAGATCTGAACTTGAAGATCTAAACTTGTGTTTGGTGTTCATCATGATCTTGATTGAAGACAGAGGATAGAGGAGAGAGAGATAACATGTGTGTGTAAGAGAAATAAAGTTGATGTGTGTGAGAGAAAATTCAGATTTTCAATACCTTAAATGCCCTTCTCCTTTACTTGTGTATAATTTATGGTTTTATTTAAATGTAAAAGACACCAAAAAAAGCTCAAACATTGATCTACTTGGATGAAACAAAATCAATGGACGAGGTTGGGTTTCCAAGGTTTTCTCAAAAAGATGGGGTTTTCCATATAACCCAACCCTATATAAATATATATATATATATATATATATATATATATAGGGTAGGGTTCTAGAGTGAACACTAGGTTGAGAGTGAACTGTGTGAACTAATCTGAGCCATTAATTGTTTAGATCTTGCAAATTTTAATAATGATAGTTTTGTAATTATTTATATGTAAAAAATAAATGAAAAGGGTATAAAGGTAAATTATTAATTACTTCTCTCTCCAATTAAATAATTAATTACATTCTCTCTCATTTTTCTCTCTCACCAATTAACTAAATAATTAATAACATTCTCTCTCATTTGTTCTCTCACCAATTAACTAATTTTCTAATTCTAAAAAAATTAACTATTATATAATATATTGTTCCATCTAGAACATGATTAAAAACACGTAGAAGTGAATGTACATATATGTATTATACGTAATCACCATTTAAAAATGTATGTACATATATATACATTAACAAATATTGTTCTATCCGATCATCTTCTTTAAGTGTACATGTCCGATTTGTAATGTGCACATATGTACATTCATAATATGCTTCTAAAAAAGAAGTTAATGATATGGTTGTTCAACATGGTACACATGTGTATAGCAAGTATATGAGATGATTGTTCGGCATTGTACATATGTGTACATAACAGTCTCAATACGTATATACATATATGTACATTAACAAGTCATATTCTTAACACGTATGTACACATATGTATATTATCATACCTATGTTCAGAACAAGTGTATATTATCACACAAGATTCAATAAATCAACCATAAAAAAGAACGTGTGCTTTGTTAAAAAAAATTACGAGAGAACATGCAATGAACATAATTGAAATACTAGAGAATCATAATTGAAAAAACAAAATAAATTAACATGCGATGAACTCACTGTGATTTTAATACATCTGTATGGTGATGTCACAATCTAAATCAAAATACCATTAATCAAGAAAAGATTTGTAAATTTCTTCCACTAGCAATGTCAGCAATGATCGAACCTCACTGTGAATGATTTGAATCGTGTCGATCTCTTTATTTTTGATAAAGAATACTGATTTGGAATCTTGTTAAAATTTGAATTATAATTTGAAATTACAAGTAAATAGAATTAGGTAATTGATTTTGTAACTCCCTATTAAAAATGGAATATATTAAAGGAATTAATATTAAGCTTACATGAATAATTACAATCCTATCCTTTTCATCTTAAACTAAATCAATGGCTAGAATAAGTTCACAAACAAGGGTTGGGTTCACAAATGAACCTAACCCTATATATATATATATATATATATATATATATATATATATATATATATATATATATAGTGTAAGTATCTATGGAAAACCCATTTAATCTATAAAACTTGGGAAACTTGTTATGTGTGGTCAAGATTAATCCACCTCACTTTCTATATTCAAATGTCTAAAGGGCAATTTCGTCATTTGATAAACCTATCAATATCAAATCACTTTTTTTGTACTTTACCTACCTTTTCCACTCCCCATGTCATCTTGATTCCCACCCCACCAACTTCACATTTCTCTCTCGATTCCCACACCACCAACTTCACCTTTCTCTCTCAATTCCCACCCCACCTTACTTTCTATAGTTCAAGAGATCTTCATCTTCCCTCCATTGATCATTCTCATCTCTTTCTCTCTCACACACAAACTCAAACTCAATCACAGTTCTAGTTTTTTATCGGTGTTTCATGGCTGACCCACATGACTTTGTGGATGATCTTAGTGCGTACTCTCCTAGACGTGTATTCCGTAACAACTTCATCGGTGATCGAAGCCACCAAATCTGAAGATCGAAGCCACCATTGAAGATCGAAGCCCCCATCAAAGCTCTCAAAGAAAAGGAAGCTCGGTGTCATTTTAATCACATCTTTGTTTCTGTTTTTTAGAGAGAGAAAGCTAATGTTTTAGAAGGAGAAACATTATTTTTCATCTTGTTCACCTAGACACCAAGAACACACACACAAGTGTGTGAGAGAGAAACAGGTTTAAAGATCTTACTTTTGTTATTTATGTAATTTGTTTAGATTTATACTTTGTATAACGTTTGGTAGATTTAAAATCAGAGCTAGTTTGTTTATTTTATTTTTTAAATCAAGATCTAGAAGAAATTTTTGTATGTTGTATTTCTCTCTTCAAAGTGTATTGATATTTTTTATGAAGATTAATGTTAAATTTCTAAATTGTTTGTCCAGCGATTTTGAGTTAATGATTGCTTTTAGTTGGATTTTTTGTGTGTGTGTGGGGGGGGGGGTGTGGGTGAGCTGGGTTTTTTTAGGGTTTATAAATTGGATTTGGTTTAATTTGTTTTCTGGTTTTGTTTAAATTCAGCATCACCATTGATGGTAGATAATTAGTTTGAAAATCCATAATTTTTACGATGTATGTTTCAAATTTCTTTGTTGTTTAGTTGTTTTTTTGAATAAATTCACTCCGATATTACATTTTCATTACCTTTAGAAAGTCCATAATTTAATCGGATATCGGGTTTGTTTTACAAATAGAAATTCGTGTTTTTTACGGGCATAATTTGCTACATATGTTACATTTCTATCAGCTACATTTATGTGAAGAGTATATTGATATTTTTTACGAAGATTAATATTGACTTTCTAAATTGTTTGTACAGAGTATATTGATATTTTTACGAAGATTAATGCTAAAATTTCTAAACTGTTTGTTATATATGTTGTAACACGTGTTACACTGAGGGTTACATATGTTGCATACATGGTGTTACATGTGTTACACCCAGTGGGCTAGACATGTATACACATGTTACATGTTGATGTTACCTGCGTCTAACACAGGGTGTTACATGTGTTACATATGTTGCATACAGGGTGTTACATGTGTTACATATATAGCCTCTTGTCTAACACATGAGTATACACTTGTTAATGTAATTAGGTTTTGTGGTTTTTTATTTACCAATTCAATATCTAACATATACAAGAAACATGTTTGTTAGCACATATGTTCTTTTTATTAAGTTTCATGAGAATGACAAGTGTTTATATGCAAATATAATATAACAAGATGTAATATGACGTGTACCTATTTATCCCTTTAATTTGTTACACTAGTCTCATATACTGCTAGTTACATATATTACTTATTTATCAATTGATGTGACGTTTTGGATGATGTAATGTTGTTACATATGTAATTTTACTAAGTTTAAACTAACATTGACGGAGCTGCACATATGTAACATATGTTTGTAACATATGTTACGCTAGAGGATAACACATGTATAGCCACATTACGCATGTTACATATGGTTTTTACATGTGTTACACAAGTGGTTTTGACATGGTTTTTACACGTGTTTTTACATGTTTTTGTTAGTTTGGTTGCTTGTTTGGGGCTTTTGATCTGAATACTAACTGTTTTTTTGTGTTATACTAGGCGGTAATACATGTATAGGCATGTTACATGTTTTACAACAAAAAGTTTACACATGTGTAACATGTAACAGTAAAGATATCTTTTTTCATTGTTACTTAAAAAGATATCTTTTTTCATTGTTACTTGAAAAGATATCTTGTTTTGAAGTAACAGTAAAGATATCTTTTTCCATTGTTACTTGAAAAGAATAGGTAGTTGTAACATGTGTTACACATTTTAAAATTGTCTATCTTTTTCAAATAACAACAGGCATTGTGACATGTATCTGGATAATGTAAAGGGTTCGAATAAGACTATGCATTTTATTTGGAGTTCTGACACTTGTTACATGTGTTACCCCCGACATGTAACATGATTTTGTGCTAACCGCCTACCCTCTTTTTTCCCAGGTACAACATGATTGGTGAAGCTCAGTATGTTCTTCGTTACCTAGTTTAACGTATGTACGTTTCATGTGAAACATAAACAATATCCCGCTCGTGTTTCAACATGTATTTTGGTTGTAATTTGACAATGGCATGGTTGCCCTTAACTTGTTTTACTAGATGTGTATATTCTTGTGTATGGTACCACTTTTATATGTTACCTTTACCACTTTTTATGTTTAACGACCTATTTTTGTTTTTTAAAAGGGTGCACCTCTGTAACCAATTCGGTAACCAATCAAACCATCATGTGATTACTTTTATATGATTACTTCCATTATATTAGATGAAAATGATTCCCATGTGTTGCATTTACTTTTGTAACGTGTGTTACAAATCACATGTACTAGCATGTTTGGATGTATACATGTTACATATACTAAGTGTTTTATAGGGGAATGATGTATAGAAAACCCACTTTAATTTAGAAAACCCGGGAAACTCAAAGCTCCCGATGTTTTTTTTTTTTTGAAAAAATTTATACATGTTATATACATGTTTTAAGGGTTTTGGGCAAAAAAAATCAAAAAAGCGCCGAGTAGATATTTTTAAAAAAAATATAAACAAGTTTTGGTGTAACACGTGTTACATTCATCTGACATATTTGTAACACGTGTTACACCAAAACTTGTTTATTTTTTTTTAAAAATATCTACTCGGCGCTTTTTTTGATTTTTTTTGCCCAAAACCCTTAAAAACATGTATATAACATCTGTATATTTTTATTTTTTTTTAATTCGGGAGGTTAGAGTTTTCCAAGTTTTCTAAATAAAAGTGGGTTTTCTATAGATACTTACATGTGTTTTATATATACCAAGTGTGTTTCATACACACATGTAACATGTGTATGCCTTTGTGGTGCATATACTCATGTTACATGTATACGTATGTTATTCACTACATCGTATGTAACACATGTTACTCATGTTACATGTATATGTATGTTATTCACTATATATGTGCCTTGTTTTTATTCACTACATCGTATGTAACACATGTTACTTACATGTTCCACCATGTACTACATTTACTTACGTAAGATGTGTAACACATGTTACAATTGCTTATTGTTTCCAAGTGACATTAAAGGTATGTACCTTGTTTTCTACTTCATCCTGTGTAACACATGTTACACTTGTTAATTAGTATCAAAGGTTACAATTGAAACAATATGTTGACCACCCAATGCTCGTCTACTACTTTTCTTACAATTGGTAATGAATAAAACATGTTAACTAATAACACATGTAACTGATAACTGGTAACCAAATACATTTCCCACCATAACTATTTAACATCCGGACACCAACATATTACAGAGAAGACCAGAATGGTCATATTGTATTTTGGGTTATGGCCATAATTTAAAATAAACAAAATTCGTGGTGACTACGATAGTTACAAAAACCACCACGCATATATCACTAGCCAGTTGACTTGTTATAAACAAAAGTTGTGGTACCCAAGATAACTACAAAAACCACCATAGATGTTCCCACAAAAACTGTAGAAAAGACAACACTGCCACACTCAGCGCCCTCCCATAAATGAGGCAGCTTCTATCTTGCCTTTCAAAGTGTTAGAGGGCGACAACAGAATATTATGAGTGGCATACTTCGTCCGCAACTTTCTCACCTCCTTCATTTTCCTGCTCCCATTTGTTAAAGGGCGACAACAAGATATGAGTGTCGTTCAAAGTGTTAGAGGGCGACAACAGAATATGAGTGGCATACTTCGTCCGCAACTTTCCTACGCACAACCTCCCCTTCAGCTTCTTCTCTTTCTTCCTCCCATTCATCATCCGTTTCTTCGTCTACTTTCTTTCGCTTTTTCGGTATCTTACCAGTTTGCGATCTTGTTACTCTCTTTGTTGCTGCAAATAAAACAGGTTTAACACATGTTACTTAATTTCATTAAAATAAAACAGGTTACCTAATATGTTTTTGATAAAATAAAGTCAGGTTTAACATATGTTACCTATTTTTATAAAAATAAGACAAGTTTAACACTTGTTACATAACTTGGAAAAAAATATGAGAGCTTAACACATGTTAACTAATCTGATAAAAATAATACAGGTTTAACACATGTTACAAAATTTGATAAAAATAAGACAGGTGTAACACATGTTACACTAACATGTTTACCTAATAGGAGAGGTTTAACACATGGTAATAAGACAGGTTTAACACACGTTTACATCATTTGATAAAAATGAGACAGGTTTAACACATGTTACACTAATATGTTTACCTAATCAGGGAGGTTTAACACATGGTACCCTAATAAGAAGGTTTAACATATGTTACACTAATATGTTTATATGTTTTTTAGTCCATTGACTTGTACCCTAATATCAGACAGGTTTAACACATGTTACGCTAATATATTTATATGCTTTTGAGCCCTTAGACTTGTACCCTAATATCAGAGGTTTACCTAATTTGTTTTTGACAGAAATCAAGGCAGGTCTAACACATGTTACCTAATATGTTTTTAATAAAAAATATAAGACATGTTTTTTACAGTAAACAAGACGGGTTTAACACATGTTACAAATCAATAGTTTTAACGTGCAGTTGGCAAGTTGGCAATCCAAAAAAAAATAATAATAAATAACCCGAGACTGTTTCTACTCAAAATAACTAACACTTCCTAGTCGCATTCAAAACAAAAGTCACCATCGATCGAACCAAAAAACACCTACCGATTGGAAAAAAAACATAAAAACCAACATTAACACTTTCTAGTCTCATTCAAAACAAAAATCACCACCGATCAAATCACACACCGATCGGACCAAAACACCTACCGATCGGAAAAAACAGAAAACCCAACATTTATCCGATCAAAACACCTACCGATCGGAGAAAAGAAAAATCCATCACCGATCAAAACACCTACTGATAAAAAATCGAACCAAACTTACTTGCTTCTGCACTTAGTTCTTGCTTTCTTACATTTCCGGCAACTTTTACCGGTCAGATCATCTTCTCCGGTGCCCCTTTTCTTCTCCGGTCAGATCATCTTCTCCGGTCAGATCATATTCTCTGGTCAGATCATCTTCTCCGGTCAAAACACCTTTTTCCGGTGCCCCTTATCTTCTCCGGTCAGATCATCTTCTCCGGTGCCCCTTTTCTTCTCCGGTGGGTTTTGGGAAGATCGATTGTTTGAGAGAGAAAGAGATGAATTTGGGTTGAGTATTTTGAAATGTTTGAAATGAGGTTGGGGTATTTGATTAGTTCTTATAGATATTCGTGCACCTCCTTTAATGCATGTCAAATCACATAATATTATAATATATATAATGTACTACAATTATGGTTGATTTTACCCATATGCCCTTGAAGTACCTTTATTGACTTTATCACTCTATTTAATTTAATTCAAAAAGGCTTCAAATTTTATGAGCCATTGGATGATCTTGATCAATGGTCATAGATTGGGTTTCCTAGGTTTTCTTAGTACAAATAAGTTTTCTATACATCCATGCCCTATATATATATGTACGTGTGTGAATATTTTTCTTATATTTTAATAAAAGCAAGGGTAATTTTGTAATTTCAAATGGAGTTAACGGTGAAAACTAACGAACATCCACTTAAGGGACCATCCGTGTAACAAAAAGTAAATCACAGAGAGCACCGGTGTAATTTCCAAAAATTAGAGACTATAAGTGTTACTTTACAAAATCACAAGAACCATCCAAGCATTTTACTCTTAAACCATGAGACTTTGGCTTATGTGGCAAAATCATTGGGATGGCTTGCATGGCATTGGAGTGTAGCGTTCTCCAGTGAAATGTCATTTTTAAAGGTAGTACATATTTTCATATTATAAATTAAATATGTATGTGCTTCATGTTGTACTATATGTTTAGGGGGTATTTCAAAAAAGTTTTAAATATTTTTCACTTCTAACCCAAAACATCTTATTTTTACAATTTAACCCCTTTGGTTTTTTTTACTTTTAACACAAAGCTTTTCATTTTTTGCAATTTAATCCTAATACCTTTTTACTTTCAACTTTGGGCCCCATAGTTTCATCTTTCAAAAGTTTTTTTGTTTTACGTTTCGTTCAAAATTTTGCGAGTTAACACGCCGCAACGTGCGTGTGGGGTTCAAAGTTTTTTTGTCTATTTTTTCCCATTTGAGAAGTTCGTCTCAGCGTACGGGTCCTAGATCGACTTAGGTATTTTTCTAGGTTTTACGTTTCAGCCTAAACGCTGCAACGTGCGTGTGAGGTTCAAAGTTTTTTTTGTCTATTTTTTTACCATTTGAGAAGTTCGTCGCAATGTACGGGTCCTAGATCGACTTTGGTATTTTTCTAGGTTTTACGTTTTAGCCTAATTTTTTCGCATTAACACACCGCAATGAGTGTACGTGGTTCAACGATTTTACATCTGCTTTTCATTCGGTTTCATTTTCTCAATTTCTATTTATTTTGTTTTTATGAGTTTTTCAGCGTTGATCGCTCGTAGTGGTGTGTCATTGGTGCTACTTTGCATGGTTTTATGTCCCCCACCGCAACGCGGGGGCCTTAATACTAGTTATATATTAATAAGATTTTGTGAGAGAGAAGGAGATGCGAAAGTGATCAGCGGATCAGATGAAAGGGCGAAAAATAACGCTTTAACATTGAAGATAGTCTTAGTCATCAATCATATTCGTGTTTTACTAAATTAAACAAAGTACGTTCACTTTTCACCCGAATCCAAAATCTAAACAACGTCCCCTAATCTACATAAGAATTTACTAGACAAATCTATATAGTAACTTTACAAAAAGAGCCTTATCATTGTATCAACATATATTTTTAATAAATAGTAATGCAATCATGTTAAAAAAGAATGGATAAACTGCTGTTGTAGTCTTCTAACATAACACCTAATTTCTGGTTGTCTACAAGGATGGAAACGAGTTTTAAAAGTTAAAAACAATTATCTAATCATCAACCATCTCAATACCCTCAATACTTTTATATTCAAATTAGAGAAATATGTATATTTTCCTACCTATTAAATAAAAACCTATGGTAGAATTAAATTATTATTTTTATTACAACTACATATTTTAAAAAATAAAATTAAATAATAAATTAATTCATCATTGGATAAAAAGGATAGAAACAAAAGGGTATATTTAATAATATGACAATTGTAGTGGGGTGTTAATAAAAAAAATTAATTAGATATAAAAAAAGCAAGTAAATATATACCGAATATGCCTATTTGTAGAGAGTTGAAGTACCTTTTGGGTGGGGCCTACAGAAGAGCTCCACGCGCAGCCACGTGGCAAAGGAGCTGAAAAGGTAAGCGGATAAGGCGCAAACAAGGACTGGTAATATGTGTCATGGATGACGTCATGGTGGAAATGAGACAGCACGTGGTCTGTGCCAACTCATATTCACAAATTCAAAGACCGGTGTTTTCCACGTAACGGCCAAGAAACAAAAAAGATAAATAAGGGAAAAGATCAAATAGGAAGATTAATTTCGCTAGAAAGGATAGGAAGCAATAAGAGGATGACATGTGGCAACATTTAAAATAAAGAAAAAGGGTATTTTAGTCAATCCAACCCTTTCTTCTTCCTTTTTCAAAACCCAGTAACTTCAAAACCCACCATTTTCAAAACCCACCATCTTCAACCATTTCTTCACTTTCTATCTCAATAATCTCTACATCATAGTGCGATTTTCATCACCAATCAATGATTCAAACCCCCGATCAACGTGTTCTTCAGTTTTTTTGAAGAAAACCCAGTTTAATTTCATACAAAATCTCGTTTTTTCCGGTGATTTTGAAGATAATCACTCGATTTGTTCGATTCAATCGCTGATAAGTGTTTCTATCATTTCAAATTTCGTCAATTGATGAAGAAACCGGCTTCGATCCATGTAAGAAATTCTTTAATTTCATTTACACGATCTGTGTTTTTATTTAGTCATTGCGTTTTACGATCTTGGCGGGGGTCCCGGTTGCGGGGTCCCGGGGGCGGCAGCCCCTGGCGGGGTCCAAGGGGCAGAGCCCCTGGCTGGGGTTGAGCTGCCTAAAAACGCATCAGAAAAATTAATTTTCTAGAAATTGGCTCATTTCGAAGACAGTAATTCGTAGACAGTTCACAGACAATTCACAAACAGTTCAGAAACAGTTTTATGTGTCCATTGCGTTTTAGAAATAAGAGAGTTTTATGTGTTTTCTGGCTATTGCGTTTTAGAAAAAAAAAAACACATTTTTAAGTATCTTTAGTCATTGCGTTTTAGGTAAAACACATTTTTGAAGTGTTTTTAGTCATTGCGTTTTAGGTAAAACACATTTTTAGGTGTTTTCAATCCATTGCATTTTACAGAGAACACTTTCTTTTGTTTTTTTAGGTCATTGCGTTTTAGAAATGAGACATTTTTAAGTGTTTTCTGGCTATTGCGTTTTACAAATAAAACATTTCTTTGTGTTTTCTGGCCATTGCGTTTTACAAATAAGACATTTCTTTGTGTTTTTTGTGTATTGCGTTTTAGGTAAAACACTTTTTTATGTGTTTTCAGTCTATTGCGTTTTAGAAATAAGACATTTCTTTGTGTTTTCTGGCCATTGCATTTTACAAATAAGTCATTTCTTTGTGTTTTTTGTGCATTGCGTTTTAGAAAAATGTCATTTTTAGGTTTTTTTTTTCATTGCGTTTTACATAACTGGTTGTTTTTCTGTTGCGTTTTACACAACTGGGTTTAATTTTTTTTTTTAAATATAGCAATAGTATACTCGTTTTAAAGATAAAAAAACGCTCGTTTTTTTGGTGCAATTTTTATAAAAAATAATGTCGTATGAAAGATTTATTAACGTTTAAAAAATGGGGGGGGGGAATTGGAGGAGAGAGAAACTATTGGCTTGGATTGACTAGAATGCCCTTGAACAAACTCACGCGCCTCTTTTCTTCTTTTCAATTTCCCTGATTTAATCTTAGCCCTTGATTAACTAAATGGATGGTCAAGATCACTTTCTAGCCTTCCTAGCCAAATTAACTTCCTATTGTATCTCCACCCAGATAAATAATATGGTAAAAGACACCTTTTTAATAATACAATTTTGAGCGGCAACATACATATTTTATCAAGTAAAAATTACCAAATTGTAATTTCACCGTTCAACATTATCAAATTGTCACTCTCAAGCATACTTGGATGGACTCCTGCACTATGGGAGGAGTCCGTTTGTCACATTGAAAAGTCCTTATATGAGGAGCTGACACGTGTCCGACAAAGCTGATGCGTCGGCGGCTGACTCCTCCAAGCCAAAAAGGTGGTTGACGTGTCTGGCATAAAGGTTAGCTGACTCCTCTCATTTACTAGGCTGACTCTACCCATTGGCTTGGCTGACTCATCCAAGTGGCTTGGCTTGGTGACAGCGGTGGTGGTGGGTGACAGCGAAGGTGGGTGGCGGTGGTGGTCAGAGGTGGTAGAGGTGGCGACGGTGGTGGAAGGTGGTAGCGGTGGTGGCAGTGGGTGGTGATGGTTGATAGCGATGGCGGAGGTGGGTGGCAACGGCGACGGTGATCAGAGGTGGCAGCGGCAATGGTGGCGACGATGAACGAAGGTGGGTGGTGGCGGTGGTTGGAGGTGGCAACGGCGATGGTGGATGACGGCAACGTCGGTGGCGGGGATGGAGGTGGGTGGCGACAACGACGGTGGCGGGTGGCGGGCGAAGGTGGGTGACAGCGACGGATGACAGTGGTGGTGGGTGGTGGTAACGATAGTGAGTTGTGGTGTTGTTAATGAAGGGTGTGGAGGGAATGGAATGGAAAAAAAACAGGGGGGAGGGATGAAATGATTTTGAGGGAATGGAATACATTTTGGAATGAGCGATTCCATTCCATTCCATCGACCAACCAAACATGTTTTTCTTCTTTCCCTCTCAATGGTCCATTTCATTTCACCTCTCATTCCTGCGTACCAAACGCTACCTTAGTTACTTCACCAAGTGTCAATGTGTGGTTAGCCCACTTGGTAAAGACATATGTCTATTAGAGGAGAGGTCAGAGATTTAACCTTAGACAAAAGTGAATATTTAGAATTATTGGTTTAATAGTAGGAGCAAACGTTGCCATTAAAAAAGTTATTTAACCAAATAGTTTGAGGGAAAATGCCCCAACCAGGGGCGTACCCACCCTAAGTCGAGGGTGGGCGGGCGCACCCCATGAAAAAAATATTTTTAGTGTTATTTTTCGCCGTAAATCCTGACCGCACCCCTTGGAATTTTTCACCCGCACCGCTTGAAAATTTTCAACCGCCTCACTTAGAAAAAAAATAATTATTAACCACTTATTCCCTTAATTATTTAATCAAATCAAAGTCCAATTTGCAATCAATTTTTATTAACACAAGCTCAAACCCAACCTAAAGAAATTTGAACTAAATAAAATAACCCAAACCCATCCACCCATTCCATTTCCAAATCCCGCCCCCAAAAAACTCCTAGCGACTTGATGCCACTGCTGACGACCTGGTGGCTTTTTTTACCGGAAAACCAAAATTCCGGTTGGACCGACCCATATTACATCAGAATTCCAATATAGCACTAGTATGGTTTATTTATTTATTTTGTTTTATGTGATGATTAGGAGAAAATATAGATGTGTAAGGGTTTAATCTTTTTGTATTTTTTTTTTTTTTTGTTGTTGTTCTAGACTTGTAGTTAAATGATTTTGTTGTTTTATTTATAGCTTTGTTTGTTTAAATGATTGGTTACAAGTAATCAACATTTAATATTAGGGTTTGAATGTTTAAAAATATAACTGAAAGTTATGTGCTATGGTTGAACATGATTGTTTATTTTGTTTAAGTGTTTAGTGTTGTTTTATGAACTTATGGAGCAAATATGTCTTAGGAACAATTAGTAAGAATGTAATGAACTTATGGCGTGTTTAGTATCTTTAGATGATATTTTGGATATATTAAAAAAAAAACCCTGTAGGACACAATTTTAAATAAGTTTGTAATTTGTAATGACGTATTTTTGATGATTTATAAATTTTAGTTTGATGTTCTTTTGTCTTACATGATCCGACCCGACCCGACCCGCTATGAACCGATATTTTTATACAGCTAGGGGCCTAAAATCTTTGAAAATATTCCGCACCCCCAGGAAAAAATTCCTAGGTCCGCCACTGGCCCCAACCACCATAACTAGAAGAGTTGACGCTTGTTTTTATAGGAACACATCATTTGTTGATTTGTAGTTCCCAAACCAATTGCTATTGGCAACGAAAAACAATTTGATGGAGACCCATAGATAGTTAAATCGTAGACAAGTTATCGAGTGAAGGTAACTGCATAACTATAAGGTAGAATAAAGAAAAAGGACGGGCTGTTACAAAAACGGTTGGTTTGAAGAGCTTTTTGGTGTTTTTATGGGCTTACAATCAGCGGCACAACTTTGTAGGGGACGGGAGGGGCGTCTGAACCCCCGAACTTTTCGTTTAGTATTGTCCGGTATATAGTTTTTGTATAGAATTTTTTAGGTATATACGTTTTCGACCCCCCCCCCCCCCCCGGTTTTATAATTTTATTAGATAGGGCTGGCAATTCTGACACGAACACGATAATACGACATGAACCTATACGAAGTTAATAGGTTTCGTGTTTGACCTTAACAGGTTCGTGTCTAAACAGGTCAACACTATAAGACATGTTTAAATTTCGTGTCTAAACAGGTTAAAACCCGTTAAACTGTTAAGACCCGTTAATGACACGCTAAGAATTTAAATTAAAAAAAATATATCAGGTATGTCATGTGAGAAGCGGGGTGGGTATATCCTAATTTTGAAATTCATTCTTCAATTCACGCTCCAAAGTGCAAAGTCCAAACCCTAAAAAGATCTCTCCAGCAGCCGCAATCAATCGACGAACAAGAACAACCATCGACGACCAGCATACGTTCAGCCATCAATCGACCAGCATACGTTCAGCCATCAGCCGCAATCAATCGACGAACAAGAACAACCATCGATGACCATCATACATTCAGCCATCAGGTAAGTTAAAGATACTTGATTTGTGTTGTTCTGTTCATCTGTTGTCATTACATGTCCAGTTTAGTATGCACTGATTTGTGTGAATATACTTGGTAAACTAAAAGATGAAGGTTGTCATTACATGAGGGTTGTTCTGTTCATCTGTTGTTCAGCCAAATGATATTAAAAGAAGAAATATTTTAACTTGATTTCGTGAATATGAAGATAACCTGTCAAAACAATATAGCTCTCTCTTTAACGGATCATAACTACCTGTACGAGTAAGCTCAAAATCATTTGTAGTCATAGATACATTTTTCGGGTACCAAATATTTGACTGCAGACTTGTACCATCCACACGTCTTTATGGCTTATCTTACGTTGTTTGAGGGTATGAGTTCAAATGATGGGTATATCAAGAATACGGCAGAACTGATGATGACCAAGTTTCAAAAATATTGGTCAGATTTTAGTCTTACCTTAGCGATAGCCGTAGTGTTGGATCCTAGATACAAGTTGCATTTTATCGACTGGAGTTATTCACAAATATACGGAGAGGCGAGCCCCGAATATTCAAATGTTGATCAGTTTTTGAATTCTACATTTAATGAATATGTCAACATGTTAAATGTGGCCGGTGATGAGAGAAGAGATGACCCAACACGTGCTTCAAATGCAAGTAAAGAGGTTGAGGACACAATGGATGATTCTACACATGCCTATGGAATGAGCGCAAGGCTTAAGTTAATTTATTTATATATTTATACATTGTGTTTAATTATTGACTAACTAATTTTCAATTATTTTTTTAGGATTTTGATCAATTTCAAAGTAAAGATTTTACAATTAACAAAAAATCAGAATTGCAAATGTATTTGGAGGAGTCAAGGGTTGACAGAAGCTGTGAACTTGATGTGTTGGTTTTTTGGAAAGCCAATGAGTTTAGATATCCCGCACTTGCGAGAATGGCAAGAGACTTTTTGACCATTCCGGTATCTACTGTCGCATCGGAGTCTACATTCAGTGCAAGTGGAAGAGTCCTTAATGAAAATCGAAGTTCACTTAGCAAAGATACTGTTGAGGCTTTCATATGCACAAAAGATTGGTTATTTGGAGATTATTGTAATGTCTTTTCTCTTGATTTTTTTATGTTTTTTTTTCATGGTTTTCTATTAATGTTATTATGTATATTTGTTTGTATTTTGTATGTTCGAACCAAGTTAGTGTAGATGAGCTCACAGAAGATATAATGTCACTTGACATTAGCCGTGAATCAGACGCTTCAAATTTCGTGAACTATCTTAAGGTATCCACTACAAATGCTTCAAGTAGTGTTGCTTTTTAAAAATCAAAGAACATCCCAAGGTACCCACTTCAAATGTTTCTAGAAATGTTACTTGATAAAACTATATGAATGAGTTTATGTCAAATTGTCCATGCCTAATACGACTGTAATTATTTGTGTGTAGGTTTGATTGTTTGGAATTGAAGATCTTTAGAAAGAAAGGCATATGGGAACTTGAATCTTGAAACTATTTGGATGTTATGATTAGACTTTTATGGAATTCGTTTTAAGTTTGTTAAAACATTATGTGTTTATGCATTTTTATGACTTTTGTGAACCTTTGGCGACTAGATTTTCATTAAACAGGTTCCTTAATTGCTAATTTCAAATATGGAATAATAGGTCATGTTCGTGTCTTAACGGGTCGTGTTCGGGTTTTAACGTGTCTTAAACAGGTCATTTCGTGTAACCTGTTTATTAACAGGTTCGTGTTCGGGTTTGGAAAATCTGACACGATAAGATTTCATGTCGTGTTCGTGTTTACAAGTTTCGTGTTCGTGTCTTATCGTGGTCGTGTCTTAACAGATCGGGTTGACCCGATATGCCAGCCCTATTATTAGGTATATACGTTTTTCGCCCCCGGTCGGAAATCCCAAGCTTCGCCACTGCCTACAATATCATATAACACTATAAAGACACCTATGAAGTTGTCATACATGTCAAAATTAGTAGCGTTAATGGAGGCCACAACGCCAATACACATGTATGCAAACTTTGATAAAGGGGTAAACGGAGGACTTAGACGCAATCTAGACCTAACTGATGAAAAAAAGAAGTTACAGACGTCTTGAAGGCCACTTAAAAGCGTAAATGGGATATGTGGTATGAGGTATAATCAAGTTTCATCGAATGTGGTGAATGTCCTAACGAACAAAAAATAGGAAACATGACATCACGATATCTATAAACATAAAGTTAAAGAGTAAGGGGTTGTTTGTTTAGCTCTTGTAACACCCTTGTTATTATTTTACGGTTTTCGTATAGTTTACGAAAATAAACATGTAATTCTGATAAATAAGGTTAGTTAAAACTTTTACAATTTAAAAGAATATACAAGTTAATGTAATTGAATTCGTCGTTTAAAAGATACGACGAAACGCCGCGCGGAAGCTTGTATTTTATCGTGTTCGGTTCTTGCTCGTCGCTTGATCTTCATCCGGGCACTCTTGGCGATCACCTATGATCAAAACCAACTTAAAAGTTAGTTTTGATAGTTAAATAATAAGTTTAAACAAGTTACATGGGTCAAACAAACAAAATTTAACAATTTTCCGGAATTAGGGGGTGTCGCGCTACGCCTAGGCCCCTTTTTCACAGATTGTTGCTTAAACAGTTGCTGCATATTCCCAGCATGACCCGATTTCACGGAAACGAGCATAACTCTCTCGTTTTTAATCCGTTTTACCCGATTCTCTTTCCTACGCGTCCGTAATTTAATTCTCCATCATATGGAGTTAAAATCCAACATCCAACATAATAAATTTTGAGACTTCTAAGCCTTCGACTCGTTACCTTTTTATCGAATTTTAACCCGTTTATGCATTTTATCAAACAAACATATTTGTTTGATCTTTATATCACATACACTTCTTCAAATTAAGGTTATCTACCATATTAGGTTCTAATCACAGGTTTATTACTCAATTTAAACCCGTTTTCGCCCGTATGCTTATTTTGACCCGTTAAGGGTATTTAAGCACTTTAAAGCTTGAAATCGCTTTCATTCATTTCTAGCATCTTATTCCTACATTTCTTATCAAGTAATCTTCCACCACAACTATATGTGCGTTGGATTTAATGTGGATATCTATATGTTCTGAGTTTTACCCCTCGGATTATCATTTTACGGCAAAGACACATATAAAGTCTTTCGACCCAAGAATTTACATCTTTCACTACCTATACTCATTCTAAGCATTTATTTAATCATAAAACTTGTTTCCGAACCACCTTTAAGGGTCGTTCGTTCGAATTAACTTACAAGGGCAATTTGGTCAATTTTCATCCTTCTTTTACTACAAGGACCTTTAAATACTTGTTTGACTCAAAATCCGACCTTTTAACTATAATTCTTGTTTGTAAACCCTGGTGCTTCTAAAACTCCATAATCATAACTCAATTTATTCGGTTTACCTAAAAGGTAACCGAATATCTATATTTTAACATTGTCTAACTCTTATAGAATCTCAAGTTCTGCATGATGAGTTGGATCATTATACATACCTGGCTCAGATCAATATATATTGACCCGTTTTTAAAGCTTGCTTTAATTCTCGCTTCTTAATAGCGATATAAGTTATCCTTCCGTATTTACTCCTGTGAACACACAACTCGACGGTTTTCATTAGTCGATATTTTCAATTGGTGATATATTCACTGTTCGACCCGTTTGGTCTAAGTGACCGTTTATCTTTGCGAGATGTTAATTAGTACCATCTCATCTACATGACTCGCTCCGGTTTATACCACACGGTCATTTTACTTATAACCCATTTCTTGATTAAATAATCGTATTAGCTCATTTTAGCCATTAAACATGGTTCATTTCCATTGTCTCTTGTTCTGAACCGCGCATGTAGTGTCGGAACATCGTAACTCAAACAAGACTTTATATTATTAGTAACCTATAAAACCAATAGGTATTTAGTACTAAGAGTGTAAGTTGTACTTACCATGCATCCCGAATACGCTTTTCCTTTATGCTTGACTCGTTCGACCCGCTTTCTCCCCAAGCTTCACCTAGCTTGTTAAGCGCCAACTATCATTCATTATTCACAAGGTTGTTAGATTAGTCATTCCAAATCATGACTTTCACACCTAATGATTCTTTGACTATTTTTCTCTTTAAACTCAATCATAAATCATGGGTTTAATTCTTGTGTCAAGACTCACTTCTAATCAATTATGAACTCTTAACAAAATCCCTATTTTGTTCAAGTAGTTCATTCATATGAGTTAGTATGACGTTTATAAATACCAATACAACATTAATTTCATCAAATCAACTAAACCCATTTCATAGCAATTATAATCATATACTCAAACTTGTAAATTGTTCAAGTATTTTGCTTCAACTATTAAATATGATGATTTTAACATGTGTGTATCATCCTTTTCACTACATAATCCAAACCCACTTGTCTAAGTGTGGTAATCCATCAAATTATTCAAATCATAGCAATTTTTCTGCAAATTTCTACTTAGGGTTTGTTCCTAAGCAATGACACTTCATTAATTCGGCCATAGCCTCTACGATTCATACATAGATTGCATCATGCAAAGTTAATCGGTTTTCACAACTCCAAGAATGTTAGAAATTCGACATACCTTACGATCCCCTTGACTTGGTGACCGTTTCTATGTGTTCAAATCCGAATTTGGCCCTTGTTTGATCCTCCAATTTGAGGGTTTTGTTGAATTTTAGGGTTGAGCTCCATGGGAGCTTGCTCCTGGCTTCTCACGTACGCACACACATATATGTGTGTTTGTTTTCTCTTTTTTTTTGTTTTTTATAAAACCATTTTCAAGATATCCAACTTTGGTCCCTCATGTTTGGTTAGTTATTAAGTAGGCCGCAACCTAATTATTTCTAACACTATTCTCACTTATCAACTAGGTTAAATATTCCTAGTTAACTTGGTGGGTTCGGGGAAATTATGACTTAGTTTATTTTAAGTCCCGTTAACTCAGGCTTCTTATAAACTTTATTTCCTTAGAAGCATTTATTCACGTTTTATTAAATATTAGGTTTATTTATTTATTTAAATCCTAATATTTACTGGGTTACTTTTACCGCTAACGGTATTTTACCCGTGTATTAGTATTAACGGGGTTTGATTACCAAGCCCGTTTTCGGGGTGTTACAGCTCTTAATGAGATTCTTAATGGTTCAGACCTCTTACTGGTTTAACATTTAATGTTTCATACTGTTTGTTTTGCGAGTGGATGTCTGAATGATTAAGGATTATACTGAGTCTGAAAGGTAATAGACCTTTTTAATGGTTCAGACCTCTTACTGGTTCAACACTTAATGCTTCATACTGTTTGTTTCAGACCTCTAATCTGAATTGGTAAATAAAGTTTTATAACGTGTATGACAGAAAAAAAGTTTTATCATCTCTTATTAATTAATACAAATCTATTAGTTAGACCACACGTAATGGGCATTATAGGGGCATGAAAGAGTTTGATAAAGCCCCTAGCACCATCCCCTTGGGCATTATAGGGCATGAAAATGGAGACGCATTTCTAGAATAATGCCCAAAGATGAGGAAAAAAATGGTAAACATTGAATGAAATTGGCATTAACCGTTACACTTTTTTGCAGGGGCATTATAATGTTGAGGTGACGAAAAATACCCCTTAGAGGGTATTAACCTTTACACATGGTCTTATGTGATAATAGACCTTTTTTTTCCGCTAAGAATAAGAGATAATGTATACTTATATCACCCGGCAACGATGGTTTAGCGTCCGTGAATAATGTTCACAATGTATAGATTTAGTAGTCTAGCTTTTTTCCCATTCTATACGGCTACTCAATTACCTCCTTTTTTTTTACTTTGTATTTGTATAAGTCAAAGTTTGCTTTCAATTATGTCAATATAGGTTTTCCAATATCATATAAGAGAACAAAACCTCCTAATTTGAAGCTTTCATCCTATCCTAACTTGTTAAATTCAAAATGCTTATAGATACATATAAATAAAATAACGATTGTTGAAAAATATTGAGTAAGACCACGTGTAATAGGGCATTATAGAGCGTGAAAGAGCTTCTTAATGTCTCTAACACTGCTTCATTAGGCATTATAAGGCATGAAGAGAGTGAGACATTTATTGCATAATGTCCAATGGAGAGAAAACAAAACGGAAAGTAATAATTGAAAGAGCATTAAAAAGCGTTAACCATTGCAAATGTTTTAAAAGGGCATTATAATGCTGATGTGACGGAAAATGCTCCTTGGGGGCATTAATCATTACAGATGGTCTAAGACCGTCGGTAATGGTTAATGCCCCTTAATGAACATTTTTCGCAACATCATATCATAATGCCTCTTAAAAATTGTGTAATGGTTAACGCCCTCATTCCATCATTACTTTCCAATTTTGTTTTCCTTATTGGATATTATACTAGAAATATCCTTACATTTTCATACTTCTATAAAACCTCCGGGGGTGATGTTAACGGCATTATCAAGCCAGTTTACATCCTTATAATGCTTACTAGTCATGGATGTAAAAGATTTTAAAATCATATTTTAACAAACCTCTAAAATTGTTTTATTAAATTTATAGTTGCTTTTAAATAATGTATGTATCATCCCTAAAAAAAGGGTGGTTTTTTTATATTAACTTTTATAAATTAATAAAAGACGTAATCATATTTCAAACTTCACCTATTCCAAAACCAACTAACCTATTAGACTTTAAGGTTAAGAAAAGTGTAGAAACGTTTAATCCAATTTTGAAATTTTTTTTTATAGAATGTCGTTTGGATATCAACTTCTTTTGCACAAGGTATTGTTGGAATAAGGGAGGTAGTAGTTGGTGGGGGAGGGAGACAAAATAACCATTTTGTCAACCTCATCCACCCTTCTTCCACCAAGTAAACAAACCCACCAATCCATTTCCTGCCATCATTGACCATATTTATTGATTTAATATTGCTTTTATAATTATACATATATTATTATATTCTAATTTTAGTTTATTTTTTCCGCCGATCAAACCCAACACACACGGATCCAATATTCATATTCATGTCAAACAAATGGGGGTACAAAACTGTGTTCTCAGTCCTAGAGATGTACAAAAAAAACCTCGGTTCTGAACCCGACCCATAATACTTGACCCGAAACCAGTTCCTACCCTACCTAACTTTCGGGTACTTACCAGTTCTAGACCCGGTTTAGAAAAAAGAATTGGAACGGAACTTGTTCCACACCCAAAACCCAGACCTGAACATGCCAAAACCCGATAAAAATCCGGCCAAACCGGCCATAAACCCGAATGTACCGGGAATCGGTTCGTACCCTATCTGGTTGTTGACTTTGTTGACCAAACCCGGACTCAGGCCATACCCGGCCCTAGCTACTCCCAACAGTGGCGGATCCAGGAATGTTTTTCACCCGGTTCCTTTTGTTAGATTCTCACTATTTTTTTTCCAAATCATACAAGGTTTCCATTAATTTTTTCCATTTTTTTCCAAACCAAAAGGGTTCCAAAGAACCCCCCAAAACACCTTTGGATCCGCCCTTGACTCCCAGGTTCTAAAAACCCGGTTTGTGCACCTATACTCAGTCTGATACAAATATGGCCTGAATATCATTAACCCTTTTTTTTGTCCTTACTAGTGTGTAACTACCTTTAAAAAAAGGTTATAAGTTTGTATGCAACAATTGCTCTTCAATAAAGATCTAGATCTGAATAGTAATTTTCTTTATAAGTTTTAAATTCTTAGAACTTAACATGGAATATTCGACCATACACTTAAATTCTAAAAAATACAGCTGTACCCTTAAATTATCCAAAGACTGATTTCATATGGTCATTTTATAAATGAGTCCAATAATGGCATCCACTACTTGTCTAATACACACACCTTAACATCTCATGTATGTTATTAGACTATCCGCATCAGTGAAAGGCTATCATTTTTACAAACAGCCTAATCAGCATGTCACATCAGCTTTTCATTTATTCTTCCCACAAATACTTTTTACCCACAACAATAACATATATATATCCTTCCCACAAACAACCTTATAAAAAAAAGGACCCACCATTAGGCCATTCTTCACCATTCTTCCCCAAGAATTGTGAAGAATGAACACCCTCCATGTCATCCTCTACAACACCCACTAATCCATCCCTCTCACAAATGCCCTCCACATAGGAATGAACACCCTCCATGTCACCTACAAACATCCTTGATGTGGATAGTCTTAGTATTTTTTTTTCTTCTCAAATCAATAGCATATGTCCCCTCTTTATTTCTTTGGTTTCGGTTTAGATAGGATCGAGCCTTGATTAACTTAAAAAAGTTCAAGATGTTTATGGATAAGAATTAATATGCTCAAATGAAATGCTAAATGTTTGTGGGTGAGTCATGACCAGCGGCGGACCCAGGAATTTTTTCCTGGGGTGCGGAAAAAATTTAAACATTTTAGGCGTAAAAAAATTCGGTTCATAGCTGGTCGGATCGGGTCGGGTCACGTAAAACCAGTAAACATAAACATACAGAGTTTTGCGGGCCGGATCAGATCGGGTCAGGTTGGGTCAATTTCAATTTTTAAACATTCAAACCGTATTTAAAAATAATTAATTATAATATTTTAATTGTTATATTTTAATGATAAGGGTATTTTGGTCATTTCACACCCACTTAACATCAAAAACTAACCTCCATCCGTGCCAGGGGCTATCCGGGAACGAAATTTCAAAAGTTGGGGACTATAGCTATAATTTTAGAAAGTTATGGACTAAAGGTGAAAAAATAGCAAACCACAGGAACTATACGGGTTGGAAAAGTTCTAATATATTTATATATGTTTTAATTTTGTATAAGAATGCTTACAAACATACACACACATATATGTATATATATATAGGTAAAGAGTACTGTACAATATTGCTTATCGTACATTACGTACGCTACAATCTCAGCCGTCAGATCATCTTCTCGCATTTTAAAATCGCATGTTGTTTTTTTATAACAATTTCGCATGTGATAATTTTTGATGAATTCGCATGTTGTTTTTTTGTGCCAAATTCACATGTGATAATTTTGATGAAATAGCATGTTGTTTTTTTTATAACAATTTCGCATGTGATAATTTTTGATGAATTCGCATGTTGTTTTTTTTGTACCAATTTCACATGTGATAATTTTGATGAAATAGCATGTTGTTTTTTTTTTGTAACAATTTCGCATGTGGTAATTTGATGAAATCGCATGTGTATAATCTGTGTGTGTGTTACTGTTCATCTTCTTCGATTGCTGGTCGATCATTGTCAGTCTTCTTCCGTTTGACCCTTACAACTCCCAAATTAATAGTTCTTGTTATCGATATCGCACCAAAAGGAACGAAGGGAAGTTGGGGAAGAAGAATTTCAGGTTTTTGAATTTGATTTAGGGTTTGATTTTGAACTATCATCGGTTAATTACAGAGATTTATGACCCCGCAATGACGTTTTTAACCTTCCAGGTATGATTTAGATATATTAAAATGATTAATTTAATCATTTAAATTAGTTTCACCCGCGTCTGATCGATTGAAGATCGTACGGCTAAGGGCATCGCGTACATAACGTAGGATAAGAGGTATTGTACGTTAACCGGCCTCTATATATATATATATATATATATATGGTAGGGTTAGATAGAAAACATTAAAAATTTGAGAAAACCCTAGAAAACCAACCTCCCGACTTTTTTTTTTTGAAAAAAATAACACATGTAATATACATGTTTTTAAGAGTTTTGAGCAAAAAAAAAATCAAAAAAGCGCCGAGTGTTTTTTAAAAAAAAAATAAACAAGTTTCAGCAACTTTTTGTTTAACACATGTTAGTGAAAAAGTTGCTGAAACTTGTTTATTTAAAAAAAAAACCACTCGGCGCTTTTTTGATTTTTTTGGCTCAAAACTCTTAAAAACATGTATATTACATGTGTTATTTTTTTTCAAAAAAAAGTCGGGAGGTTGGGTTTTCTAGGGTTTTCTCAAAATGGAGGGTTTTCTCCCTAGCATTATCCTATATATATTATACGATCCATCGTCCTTCAGTTCAAGATCAGGCTTAATGTGATAGGGTAATTCCTTACCCATCAAGTCTTGTGAAACACAAGCATGTTGAGCCTGAGAGACGCGGGCTTGAATATCAGATCGAGCTTGAATATCAGATTGAACACGAACACCATGAAGCTTAACACGTTCTTTACGACTCAAAGCGTCAGCCACGACATTCGCCTTACCAGGATGGTAGCGAATTTCACAGTCATAGTCGTTTAGAAGTTCAACCCAACGTCGTTGCCTCATGTTGAATTCTTTCTGATTAAATATATGCTGAAGACTTTTGTGGTCAGTGAAAATATATTTATATCGTTGAAATAGTCTACCTTTATATATTTAATATACTTTAATTAATATAATATAATTTTTATAATTATATTTATAATGTAATGATAGTTGTTTTTACATATAACCTAAAAGATTATTAGTTTATCTATTATATGACAATCTTTGATTACTTGTAAAATGGACCTAAGGTATTACTTTTTGTCTTGATGCCAAACCTGTTTTTAAACCTCGTTAAACATGTTTTGACATGTTTAGCTCGTCACTTTTAGATTTGTGTTTGTCTAGGGTCGTAAAGGTAAGCGATCTAATCAATCACTTATACTTTCGAACCCGACCCATTTGGTCGATCTTTAGGATCCGACCAAACACATTAGGTGACCATAGTTGTATAGGGAATAACCTTCCGAGGTTATACCTTATGGTCACGTCGTTTAAGTAGTTGTATGATAAGTAGTTTATATGCCTTAGGAAAATTACCAAAATACCATTTTTACGCATAAATTCATTTTAAGCATATGTAACCAAAATTTCGACATCTAAACTGATTAGGTAACTATATTAGACATGTTAAGGCATATTTTACTTGTCATAGGACTAGTTAAGCGGTCCGAACGCGTTTTACGTGAACGACGCGTTAAAGTAGCATAAGCTACCTAAACGGGTCATAATGGGTCGTAAGCACATAGGTTAGATTTCATTTTAGTATGTAGGCTTTGTTAAAACATATCATATGAGTTCCAATACTCATTTGGTTTACGAAACCTCATACTATCCAATATATATATATATATATACATATATATATATATATATATAGGGGATCGCTAGAATGAGAACCACCACGAGTTATGAGAACTACGAGAACCGTGCCCCGCGGGTGGCCGTCGGCGACGAAATTTTTTTTACACCTAGATCCGTATATTTTAGGACCGGGTGTAAATTTTCGGTTCAAACGGCGCGCCCGAGGGGGTAGTTTTTTACGCCCAAAGTTTGGGTTTTTTTAATTTTTTTAATTTTTCTTTTTTTTTTTTACCAAACTTTGGGCGTAAAAAACTACCCCCTCGGGCGCGCCGTTTGAACCGAAAATTTACACCCAGTCCTAAAATATACGGATCTAGGTGTAAAAAAAAATTTCGTCGCCGACGGCCACCCGCGGGGCGCGGTTCTCGTGGTTCTCATAACTCGTGGTGGTTCTCATTCTAGCGGCTCCCTATATATATATATATATATATATATATATATATATAGGGGACCGCTAAAATGAGAACCAACTCGAGTTGTAAGAACCGTGAGAACTTTTTGATCCGGGGCGAGGTGGACTAATTTTTTTTCCACAAACGTAGATGCGTGTATTATAAAAACATTTGTAAAAAAAATTCCTAAAAAAATATCGTGTGTGTAGTTTTGAGCACCACAAGTTTGTGTTTACGGGAGAACTACACCGTACGGGGCGAGGTGGACCAATTTTTTTTCCATAAACGTAGATGCGTGTATTATAAACACATTTGTAAAAAAATTCAAAAAAAAAAAAAATGTCGTGTGTGTAGTTTTGAGCACCACAAGTTTGTGTTTACGGGTACCGTAAATTTTATCGGAAAATTTACGGTACCCATAAACACAAACTTGTGGTGCTCAAAACTACACACACGACATTTTTTTTTTGAATTTTTTTTACAAATGTGTTTATAATACACGCATCTACGTTTGTGAAAAAATTTTTTTGGTCCACCTCGCCCCGGATCAAAAAATTCTCACGGTTCTTACAACTCGAGCTGGTTCTCATTTTAGCGGTCCCCTGTATATATATATATATAGGGTAAGGTTCATGCGAGAACCACCCTTATTGCGAGAACCGCGAGAACCAATGTGAACACAACCTAAAATAGCTAAAAAAACCTTAAAAAAACCTAAAAAAACCAACCCCCCCCAAGCTAAATGCTAAAAACTAAAACCCCCAAAAAACCTAAAAAAAACCTAAAATCTATTTTTTTTTAAAATATTTTTTATGTTAAAATCGCTACTTTTAGAAGAAAAAAAACTAAAAAAAAAATTTTTTTTTTTTTGCTTCGAAAAGTAGCGATTTTTTTATAAAAATATATTTTTTTTTTGTGTGATTTTTAGCTATTTTTAGGCATTTTTGGTTGTGTTCACATTGGTTCTCGTGGTTCTCGCAATAAGAGGTGGTTCCTAACGGATCTTTGTCATATATATATATATAGATTATGCTTCTCTGACTTGGAAAAAAACACTTGTTGCTTTAAATAATAATCACCACAAATTGGGCTGCATTTCAATAAGGTTTCATCTTGTAACATACTTTGGATACCCACCGCATATTGGGTTCTATTCCAATACCAAAAGCAAACTAAAGCTAGGTTCAGGTTTTTTAGACGCTTTATGCATGGTTAATACAAATTTTTGGAGTGATTTATTTGTAAATGTAGGAGTTTGAGAGAGTAACATTAGCCATTCAAAATAAAAATATACTAATTAATATATGTATACACGAATTCAATAATATTATTAAAACATACGCTAGAAAGTTCAAAACAAAAGTACAATATACATACAATAACCCAAATTAATAACGTTTAATAACATAATAATCTCTCAAAACATGTCGAGAATTACTTGATACTTTGTCCGTTGTATGAGGCAAACGTAATCTATGTAGGGATTCATCGAACAACTCATGGTACGAACTCATGAAACAACATTATAAATGTTAGAAGCCAATATAAATAAAAGGTATATTAGGGTTTTATTTATGTTGATGTTCTCTCTCCGTCCATCTTTCTCCATCGTGAGTCCCCGCCTTCCCCATCGTCATCTTCCATGTGGGTCCCCAACCTTCTCCCTCATCTCACTCTTACACAGCAGTCGTTCTATACGGAGCGACATGACATAATACGTTCATTAAGCGATACAAACGCCCTAATTAAATATGGTAACACCTTATGGAAATGATGCGCACCACCTCATCTCTCTAGGTAGGTTTTAAAACATCCTTATTTCATGGGTCTTTTAAACCTATGTCTATATCTATTGGTGGATGATAATAGTTGAGTATATGTTTAGGTTTTCTAAGCCTCTATTTTACTCAAATGACTTAACTTGACCACCGTACATCCAGGGGCGCAGCTTAAGAGGGGCCGGGGGGGGGGGGGTTCCGACCCCCGAACTTTTCACTCAGTAGTGTTATAAATGTAGTTTTCGTTTAGAAATTTTTGGGTATATACGTTTTCGACCCCCCGGTTCTATAGAAATTTTTGGGTGATACGTTTTCGACCCCCCCAGTCTTCATTGTCAAGCTTCGCCACTGCGTACATCCAAAGTTAATTACCCATATACCATTCATGGTACAATGTTCGAGTTTGGTTTGAACTAGATTTAAAACTTTAGTGCCGAGGCAAAGCATTGGAGGTGACAACCTTAAGCAATGAAGGCAGCAACCTCAAGCAATAAATCTAGTATATCTTGTTATTCTTAAACAATTGGGGAACGTGTTTCTAGTTAGAAGCATGCAAAAAACATGCATATAAACTTTATAAAGCAGCATAAAAGGGCTTTTATATAACACGAACTTTAACCCACGCGTAAAAAAAAGAATAAAAATTCACACAGTTCCTTTGGGCAAGATGCAAATAATTAATCCATATACATCATGTATTGATTGATTTGAAAACCGAATCAGTTATCAAATCAGTCTTATTACTAGTTTACTGGTCGGATCAGTTGACTCGTTGGACTCCCGGTTGATATTATATAATACTCTAATTTTCAACATTCTTGTGCAATGAGAGTTGTAACCTGTGTTTAATGAGTTGTATGTGCTTTATGTTATTGTACTATAGCTCTTTTGGTGGTACTTTCTGTATTACACATGCCTTCATCACCACTTTGTATGTGATACACGCAGAGACAAAAGAAAGGGAAAGGGAAGAAGAGATAGAGAGCAGCAAGGGAGAGAAACAGATATGCGGAACGACGAGTCACCGGCGACCGGCTCCAGACGCGTGCTCGCCTCACACCTACAGAACCGAAGTCGTCAAGTCTAGGGTTTTCCGGTGAAAATTCGAGGGTTCAGAGGTGGTAGTGGCGAGTTCCGACAAATCGAGGGTTCCGATCCGTTCAATCATCCTTTAATCTATCCAATCACAGGTGAAATTCATCTCCCTCTCTCATATTAAACCCTTACCGTAGATGTGCGTTTTCTCTGTTTTCTATACATGAAATTTGCGTTTGTATTTCGACCTTAATCCACCAGAAAATAATAGCGATACTGAAGGTACAAACGCCATTAACTATCACGTATTTGATTTTCCATAGTATAAACAGTAAACCCGCTTTTTGGCAGGGTCTACTAATTTGATTTAAAGGATCCTTTTTTATTTACTTTTGAACTAAATTCTGATTCAAAATTTTTAAATGAAATGATACAACAGATCCACTAGGATTTATGATCAGAATAGAAGTGATCAGAGACACTCTAGATTTTGAACAGAGGCTTCCAAGATTTAAATTTTAAAATTTTCAAAATGTAAATGTAGATGACACTTCACCAGGATTTGAATTCAGAAGAGAATTTGCAATAGTTCCAGAATTGCAAGACATGGACAACATCAAACTAAAGAAAGAGCTGTACGATGCAAACAAGGATGCCTCAAGACCCACAACACTCTCAACATCGTCAACAACTGCAGGATATGCTGTAAGTTTCTCATTCGGAACATTTATTGCTCTAACATATTAAATGCTCATATGTCAAATTTAGGGCCACCATTTTTTATGTGTGATGTGTAGATGTGACTGTAGAAAAAAGGAACTTATGTAAAAGAATACTGTGTACCCGGCCGCAACGCGGCGGGTACTTTTCTAGTTATAGTTAATTTGATTTTGGTTTGAACTAATATATTGTTATGTTATTTAAATATCCCCTTCCAGTCCAGTTGGTTTCCCATGTGGTGGTTGGGCCGGCTTCCTCCTTGTGAGGTCGCCGGTTCGACTCCCGGTTGCGGCATATTGGGGGGGGGGGGGGGGGACGTCCCTATGATGGGTCGTTCCTACCGAGGATGGTTCGATCCGGAGGGCAACCCGGTTTTCACCCAACTGTTACCCCAGCGGTTTTACCCGTGTGGGGGCAGTATGGTTTCCGGGCGAAGGTTAGTTTCCGTACGCGGCCGGGGCCCGATAGAACATCGCGTCCGTAACACGGGACTGACGGGGGATTGTCTTTGACAAGAACCCGGTGACCGATAGGTCCCGTACATAGAAAGTCACCCTTAAAAAAAGAATATAGGAAATATGATACTTTATTAAAATAAAATAATGAGGAGATTATTTTGGGGAGAGTATTCAATTTAGCTACCGAGCAATACAATACAACACCAATGTCTTTGTACATTCGGTGACAAATACTTTCATTTGTGTATGGTACCTATCAACTTCGAATAATATTATCTAAAATGTAACATTAACATCTTTTGAGATTTGTTAGCAAACATGAACTTACGTACAAGGCAGGTTATTATATTTTTGCAATATATTAAGTCAAAACAGGTCAAAGAAACAAACTGTCTGAACCATTAAGTGGTGAACCCGTAAGAAGTCTGAACCATTAAGAGCCTATTAAGAGCTGAAACAAACAACCCCTCAGTCATCCAACTGCCACCGTAGAAAACGAAGTATTCCATCCGGTGTCGATTCAACTCATATGAATTCAACTCATGAGCAGCTATGAGGGTGGGTGGGGTGGACCACCGGCCAGGGTCCGATATTTAGAAGGGCACCTTATTTAAAAAAATCCGATATGCATATGTAAAAAATAAATTAATAGGGTAAACCCATATGAACATCAAAATAGGCCCCACTTATAAAACTATTTTTATGGTTCAGATTAGTTATTAGCCAATTGTCATTAGGTTTAGAACGCTCAATACCCAATTTCGTTAAGGCCTAAGGGCACGTTTTTTCGAGCTCGAACAGGGTACACGAATTCTCAGGGTTGGCCCTGACTCGACTGGCAAAGGATGTGGTTCACGGGTCAATCCGATTTTAACATCACGTATACCATATTTTTAAACAAGAGTTAAGTGCCATTTTCGTCCCCATGGTTTGTCCAGTTATGCGAGTTCAGGCCAAATTTCAAATTTGTACAATTTTCGTCCCTAACATTCTTGAAACATGTCAGTTCCATCCAAAAAAGTAAGGTTGAATCGAATAATTAGACAAACCACAGGGACGAAAATGACAGTTAACTCATGCTTTTTTGGACGGAACTGACATGTTTCAAGAATGTCAGTGACGGAAATGGTACAAATTTAAAATTTGGTCTGAACTGACATAATTGGACAAACTGCAGGGACGAAAATGGCAGCTAACTCTTTAAACAAACATGTGGTTTGGTGGGTGTGAGTTATCCCCCACCGTTATTGAAAATGGGTGTTTTTTATTATTTTTAAAACGGTATAAAAGTATTATAAAGAAAAAAGAACCCTAACAAGTTGCTAGATAACAATTGCAATAAAGACAGAATGAGCTGTCATTTGTCAACTTGGAGCTGGGGCCTAACCATTTTTGAGTTTGGGTTCTAATCCATGAGCTTGGCAGCCCAATCCACATCTAATTATCTACGTCTATGATTTTTTATTCCATGTTATAATTAGAGGTGTACAAAAAAAAAAAAAAAAAAGGTTGGGATTTCCAAACTGCTTCCTAACCCGGCCTGGTACCATATGAAAAATTGGTGCCAATCCGACCCTGTCCACATGTTTGTATACCGGTTCGATAATTCTCCAGCAAAACTTGTTTGTACTCGAACCGGTGACAACCTGATGCAGCCCGCATGATTTGAGTATCAGTTTGGGCCTGAGCCGGTTTTAGTTCGCCCCCAATCCATTTGGATAGGGTTCAATTATTTTCCTATAAAACCAGTTTATATGAAATCTTATACTTAAAACCCATCATTGATTATTCTGTAATCACAAACGAAACTTTGTCACAAATACCGAGTCACTGACAACACCTAGAATGAAATTTAATAAAATATAATCCTTGAAACACGTGAAACATGACTTTTTTTTTTTTTTTAACTTTTAGTGTAATATTATGACGGATTACCCATAAGTATAACGTAATAACTTTTTTTTTAATATAATTAGTTGCAAGAGATCCGTGCTTCATGGAATTAGGAGTACACGAAAAAACTGGTTTAGGCTCAACGACCTGGAAATCGACCCGGTAAAAAGCAGGTTTGGGTCCAACCTGACCCGGCGCTTTGGTATAGCTTTTGAAATATTTGTGTTGAGAATCGGTTCCGGCCTAAGCTGGTTTAAGACTGCCTAAAAACCGTTAAAAACTAGTTTAAACGCTAAAACGTGTTTTGAACCCGATCCGAATCGGTTTGGGTGGGTTAGGGTTTTTCAACCCTAAAATCGGCTCTTAACCAAGCCGTTTGGGCCAAACCGGTTTGAGCCGAAATTAAAAAAAAAGGATCGGTTTATAAACTGAATCAGTTAGAGCTCAAACTGAGTTTTGTACACCTCTACATGGAATTAGTTTTGAAGCCCATTATTAGGTGGCAAATGGCAATGGTGGGTGATCCAATTAACTAAGCTAAAGAAACTCCAAATTGGGCTGGTCTCATCATCTACCTAGTAATTGGGCTAGGACACATTTCAAATTGTATTTCTCGTTAGCTTTCTGTTCAAGTGGTTCTATGTCCATTAACAGCTTAACCTACATCTTCGTTTTCGGATACCCGTTCATTGGTTATCGTCATATTGATTACGTGTTTATGTGTTTTTTTTAGTTTATTTTACTCATTCAAAACTCTCACTCAAAATTAATGTCTCGTTCTTCTTGATCCAACTAAAAAGCTATCATCTATACACAAGTTGTTCTTCGTAATCCTATATATTTTTTTTCATACCATAATTAATTGTCAACTTTCATACAAAAGTTGACAAGAGGTTCTCCACCACAGGTTATATAGTGCACCGGGGCCGAATCCGAGAACGATAAAAAACATTTGGGCCTCGGGTATTATAATATAAACCCATCAGTTATATATCAAGAAAACACAATACGACGATAATTGTTACAAAATAAACAAAACAAACCAAAAGTGGTGTAGTTTGATAAAATATATTTATACACCCATGTATATATAAATATGTGATTCAAATTAGTGATGTTTTTAGGCATAACATATCGTGTAATCACACTTTATAAAACGTTAATATTGTTTTTAGAAAATGAATCGTTACAAAATCATAAACTAAAAATAAAAGTTAATCATAGGGTTTGAACTCATGACCTCAAGAATATAACCCTAAGCATTAACCAATGAATCATATAATAATCTTGTTAACTGATCATATAATCAGCTTGTTAACTAGATCAAATTGTTAATTAATTAAGTGGATCAAACTGTTAAAAAATTAAGTGGATTGATAAATAAAAACACAGGAGACTAATAGTTGAAAATTGTTTAAATAAAAATGCACAAGAGGAGATTAGAACTCATGACCTTGGTTTTCAAATTTGAGTGTCTTAACCATTAAACTAGCTTCATTTTTTGTTATTGAACTCATTTATTAAACATTTAACATAACAATGCTCACCTAAAAATCTAGGCCTTGAAATTTTGTCGGGCCCTATAAACCCTTTGGGCCTTGGCGTCTGCCCGGGCTGCCCAGCCCTAAAACCGGGCCTGTAGTGCACATCAACTTTATTCATTTTACATTGATACATACTCACATAATTTGTGGCTTAGGGACTGTTTGGCAACTTCTGAATGGTTAAGTGCTGAATAAGTAAGAGGTCTGAACCATTAAGTGTTGAACTAGTAAGAGGTCTAAACCATTAAGAGCTGGTATAATGCTTAACCGTTGAGAGGCAAATGTCTGACCAATTCAGACTAGAGGTCTTAACCATTCAGACTCCGTATAGTGCTTAACCATTCAGAGGAAAATGTCTGAACCATTCAGACATTTGCCCGCAAAACAAACAGTCTGAACCATTAAGTGCTCAACCAGTAAGAGGTCTGAACGTTTAAGAGTTCATTAAGAGGTAAACAAACAACCCCTTAGACTCGGAAATCCTTTATATTATGTTTTTTATTCAATCAGCACACGAAATCTTGGATAAAAAATGTAAAGCTTGCAATCAAGGTCCCATCTTCATATCCCCAACTAATAGTATAATAATTAAGCTAAATTACACTTTTCGTCCTTTATGTTTGTATCAGATTGCAATGGATAGCCTTTAAGTTAAATAATTACAGTCACAATCCTTTATTCGGAAAACTCATTACATTTTTCGTCCTCTAGCACTAACCAAGTTAAAATTTTCAGTTAAATCTAATCAATTAAGGGTAGTTTTGTAATTTTACCATGTTTCTTCCTCCCTTCCTCATCATGTTCTTCTTTAACCCCATACACACAGGAACATCAAGAACAAGATCTGTAACATTTGTATTCTTTAAAAATCCAACACACACATGAAGAACAAGCACAAAATATAAAATCACTTCCTCCTATTCTCCATAACAACCAGACCCTATCATCACAACTTATGACCGCTACTGGCCACTAAACCCAATCATCACAACCGATGGAATATGATCGTCCCCCTCTCTTCACATTCGTGTACGTTTTAACAAAAATGCTATTAATGTCACCAACAACAATATCCCTTGAGGGTTTCTAGGGTGCAACCATGGTGTAACAGGCCTACCATGTCAGAAACACATGTTCTAATCCTATGAAGGTAATTTAACATCATAGGTACAATCTGATGTCTCAAATGTGCAATTAATTCGCATAACAACACCCTAAAAGCAATCGTCCACCCAAATACGATTATCGGTCCGATTAAAAACCGATCAACCGCCGCTCCACTAGTTATATCCATTTCAACAGTTCATTTTTCAACTTTCAAATCAAAACCCTAATTCACAATATTTTCCCCCAATTTTAAAATCAAACCATAATTCACAAAATTTGTTAAATTCTACAAAATTAAATAAAAACTCATGAGTATCTTGAACAACTGACAGTAATAAAAGTGAAATCAACCGATAGTTACGGAGAAGAGAAAGAGAGAGTCATAGAGAAGAGGAGGTGGTGGCTGGTTGTTATGAAGAATAGGAGGAAGTGATTTTATATTTTGTGCTTGTTCTTCATGTGTGTGTTGGATTTTTAAGGAGTGCAAATGTTACAGATCTTGTTCTTGATGTTCCTCTGTGTGTGTGTGTGGGGGGGGGGGGGGGGGGTTGTGTGGGTTAAAGAAGAACATTGATGAGGAAGGGATGAAGAAACATGGTAAAATTACAAAACTACCCTTATTTGATTAGATTTAACTGAAAATTTTTACTTGGTTAGTGCTAAAGGACAAAAGATGTAACGAGTTTTCCGAATAAAGAATTATGACTGTAATTGTTGAACTTAAAGGCTATCTATTATACAAACATAAAGGACGAAAATTGTAATTTACCCTAATAATTATTATATGTTATCCACTATGATATATGGAGCACTTCACCTATTGTCTCTTATATTTATCCCGTATTTTTTCACTTAAATGTTTACAGTTTAAAAATTGGATTAAGTTAATTACTTTTTTCGTGCATGTAGTTTGCTGAAAAAAAAACTATTAGAGTCTGTTAGATTAAAAATTACAAACACGATACCGATACATTCATTTTTGTTTCAACTGGACTCACCCCGCTAACCCATCCATATCACTATTAAGTTTTTAGTGAAATGACTAAAATACCCCTTACTTGAAGAACAATAATAAACAAACAATTCTTATATAAATTAAAACACATCTAAATTACAATTTTCATCCTTTATGTTTATACCAAATTGCAGTGGATGCCCTTTACATTTTGAAATTAGAAAGATCATCCTTTACGTATTAAAAACATTGCACCCATGTGAGGGCAATAACACCAGTTTACCCTCTCTTTCATCTCTCCCTTATAAACCCTTCATAACCTTCATATCCCACCACCCACCACCAACATATACACACTTTCTACTATCTCTCTTTCTTCCACCACCCACGACTCTACTCCGTCATGCCTAAATCCAGCACCATCGCCGCCATATGGTATTGGGGTTTGAAGGCGGTGGTTGGTTTATAAAACATAGCTCACAGTGGTCTCCCTCCCTCTAAACTCACCCCTCTCTCTACATTTGACTTCTACAACCATCATTACCGTTTTCCATCATTAACATCAACCATCATCACCATCTGCCAACGTCATCATTTGCCATTATCACCATACACCAAAAAACCTGTCTCCACCAGTGCTGTACCTCATCATCAGACCATAACACCGACACCTCCAAAGTCCCGTCGCTATCAAAACCCACCACCCTATGTTGGATCCCAATATCTGAGATTTTTAAGGAGAGGTTCTCCCTAGATTTGCTGTGACCCCATAAGACGGTGGTGATGGTCTTTGAATAACCAACCCTGATTTTGGTGTTGTTCTCAGACATCACAGTCTAGTCGTTACTACTAGCGAATCTAGGGTTTCACTATAAATCGTGATGACAATGTTAACTAACCAGCAATGACGGTTAAAGGGTTTCAAGAGAGAGAATAAGACAATGACCGTACGTGTAAGGGTTCTGGTGACACTTGGTATTCTAGTAACCAATCTAACTCCGGTGACGTCTAAAGGTTTCCATGGTGGTGGTATGCGATGTTTGCAGGTGGTCATCGGTTAAGGGGGTTGCAAGTGGGTAAATGATGATGCTTCTTGGTTTAATGAAAATGGCAAATGGTGTGTTTGGTAAAAAATATGGCTTTTGTTATCCTAAGTGTTAGAGGGAGAGAGGGAGAGAGGGAGAAAGAGAGAAATGTGGTGATTATGTATTTAATTTCTTATTTGTGATACAAATGAGCGAAATTACCAACATACCCTCATATGCAAGGCTAAAGGACATATGGTGCATTAACTCAAAATTTTAACCAGGTTAGTGCTAAAGGACATATGGTGCAATGTTTTTAATACGTAAAGGTTTATCTTTGTAATTTCAAAAGGTAAAGGGCATACATTGCAATTGATATAAACATAAAGGACGAAGAGTATAATTTACCCTTAAAACAACTCTCTCTACTTTCTCTCTCCCCTCTTTCTTTCTCTCTATGTATACACACACACACACAAAATAAAACAACAAACTGCTACATCATCATATCCCCACCACTTCCGCACCACTGGATCACTACCATCCATCACAAACCGGACCACAACCCACCACACCCCCTCACTTGAAAGTTAAAACCTACCACCACCACCACCACCACCATCTTCATCATCCTAAATTACCCCCATTGAAACCTACTAGATTCCCTCTCTATTATCTCTCTACCCTCATTCCCTTTTTAAAATTTTCAATCGTTACACACACTTTCTCTCTATATGGATGATCAATGGTAGTGGATCAGAGGTGAAAGTGGGTTGTGAATGTTGGAGGATTGGAGGTGGAAGTGGGTTGTGAGATGGTGGTTGTTGGGGGAGATGGTGGTAATTTTTGGGTGTTCAAAGGTTGTTGCATGTTGTTAACGGTGGTGGATCGGATGTGGAAGTAGGTTGTGCGATGGTGGTTCGTGGTGGAAATGGTGGCGGTTCATGGGTGTTCGAAGGTTGTTATAGGTTGTTAATGGTGGTGTATCGGAGGTGGAAGTGGGTTGTGCGATGGTGGTGGTTCGTGGGTGTTTGAAGGTTGTTGCAGGTTGTGATGGTGGTGGATCAGATGTGGATGCAGGGGCGGACCTAGGTTATGCCCAAGGTGGGCGGGCGCACCCCTTGAAAAAAAAATTTAGTGTATATTTTAGGCAAAAACACGACCGCACCCCTTGAAAGTATGCTTGAGCAACTCATCCGCACCCCCAGCAAATAATTCCTGGGTCCGCCACTGTGTGGATGTGGGTTAAGGGAGGGTGTGATGGGTTGGTGGTTTTAGGTGGGTAGAGAGAGAGAGAGAGAGAGAGAGAAAGAGAGATAGAGAGAGAGAGAGAGAGGGAAAGTTGGGGGGATCTGGTGTACTTATAAAATTTATTTATTTATAGTTTAACTTTAATAATAGTGCATTATGGTCATTTCATATAAAACTAACAGAACAAGTGGATGGGGTTAACGAAGGTGGGTCTAATTGAAACAAATATGAAAGCACTAATATTGTTTTGATAATTTTTAAACTAATGAACTGTAATAGATTTTTTCAACAAATCACAGAGATGAAAAAAGTAATTAACTCACTTGGATTTAGCCTTTGACATATCATTCCCAAGACATTGTTTCTTAGTCTATATTAAAAATATATTTCCACCACTCTAAAACATGTATAAGTGTGATGAAGCTCCTAAATTGGCACAAGGCCAAACGATATAGTTGTTAGATATAATGTCCGGTTTGATAAGTCAACACTGCCGACCGAGTCTTGACCCGTAAGAGTTACACCTTGGGCAACAAACTAAAATCCACTTAACCTGTTTAACTGGTAATTACGAACAACATACGTGACAGATCATAATTATATTTATGATCATAAGCGGGTATTAACTGAGAGACGGGTACATGGACCGGGTGACACGAGAATACTCACCCTATGCCACTTGTTGCGCATGCACCTTTGCTGCGCCACATGTCGTACATGCATCCACCTACCGCCACTTGTCATGCACCTACCTTTTGGCCAATCGCAACACATGCATTATGCATGTGTGCCACTTGGCGCATGCATGAGCCTCCATATTCCTTTTAATTAAGCATTATGGGTCTTGCATTTTAGTTGTTGTTGGATGAACGCCGCGGGCCACCGTCGCCGCCCCCGCCTCCGTCGTCGCACTTCTGCCATGCCGCCGCTGATTGCCGTGGCTGCCGCCGCTGTTTGCCGCGGTTGGCCGCCGCTTGGCGCCACCTCCTTCGTCGCGTTTCGTTGGTTCGTTCACTAGCACTTGTTCGTTGAACTTCGGTGTCTCGACCGGTTAGTCATTAACCGAGGTATATCTTTCTCATCGGTAGTTAAATTTATTTTCACTGTGCTCGTATCTGCATGTAACCAGATCTTGTCGGGTTTCGTTTCCGTTGATCATTAGTTTTTATTTCCGCTGCGTTTTATATATTAACTCGTTTAATTAATTAACTATTATTTATTGGACCGGGTTTTGATAAATAAATTTTTGACCGATCACCACGGAAACCCAACAGTGGTATCAGAGCCTTGGTTACAACATACGAGTCGGTACCGGTCCTTTTAACCGGAACTAGAACACAAACTTTATATATTTAAAGTTTTTGATCTAAGTATTTTTATGGGCACTTTTATTTTGGTCAATATTTTATTTGTTTTGCTTGACCAAAACATTGCCCGGTTTATTTTGTGATTGTTGTGCGATGTGTAAATCAAGCCCGACCTTATTTTTGTAGTTGTATATTTTATTCGGTTTTGTAATTATTATTTTTGGCCACCGAGATGGTTCAAAGTTGTAATAGATTAGTTTATGGTTTTGGCCCGTCTTGTGGTTCAAAGTTGTAATAGATAGGCCTTTTGTCTTTGTTGTATTTACTTGTTAAATATTGTTGATACGAAGACCCGAAGCAAAACCGAATGCCAAGAGGAGTCTTGGAGTTAGTGGGAGTTGCTCAAGACAACAAGATGCACTCAAGTCCATCCTTGTGGTTGTTTGTTTGTTGTGACCCCGTGGCCCGTTTGATCTTGCTATTAGGCTCTAGCAAGATCGAACAATTTTGGCCATATGGATTTACATATTTATCTTGCTATTGTGGTTGCTTTTATCTTATAAATTGTTATAACGTAACCAACCTAAATACCAACATGATTTTAAAAGGAGTTTTAAAATATTAAAAACCATCACATTAAAACAAGTTCTAAATTGTTTTTACAACTTGTTAAAGTTTTTGTTATAAAACAAAGGTTGTTTTTGAAACAAATAATAACCAATTAAATTTTGCAAATTAAACTAGTTTTTATTTTCCAAAACTATTAACTTAATAGTTTTCTATTAACTTAAAATTGGTTATTCCAAGTCGCGACAAACTTAGTTTTATAGGTTATCTAAAACTAATTGTTCCGAGAGGTGAAAGGGTCCTTTTGGTTATGTCGCAAATTTAATATCTAAATTAAAACCGACTATAACGACCCTATTTGGTAAAAAATTAAAATTAATAGTCTATGCCATCCTACTACTAGTAACACTTGGGGGCATAATGCGAACCATTAGTGTTGGAGCCAGAGCACAACACTTGGTGTCTAGTTTATCCTTCCAAGGTGCAAGGGCATCGTCGACACATCCGACCCTTCCACATGTGACCGTTTTAGGACGACTATTACTTTTCTTCTCGTGTTTACGTGCCCCAGCTGTCTCGAGAACAAAAATGGCATAGATGAGGCCAAACGTATCAATGCAAGGACAATAGGTTATCCTTGCAGCCTCATAAACCTTGGGAGTTGTGCTTTTCTCACAATTGACAATCGTTGTCAGTCCGCTTGAACCTCTTGCTAATGTTGCGTGCCCCAGCCGCCTTTGGAAAGAGCTTCTAACTGGATTCTCGTTCCTTATTGTCTCACCGCACGATATAAGGAGATATACATCGAAAATACTAATTAATATCACCTTGCTTATATATAACAGATGTCTAATGAAAACAACTCCTTCATTCTCAAGTCTATACTTGAAAGGAAAAAAAATTTGAATAACACCAACCTTCTCGAATGGCACCGCAATCTGAGAATAGTTCTCAAGATGGAGGAAAATTGTATATCTTAGATTGCCCAGTCCCTACCGAGCCTGAAAGTAATTCTACTACTGCTCGCAAGGCACTGGAGAAACATATCGAGGATGTCGTTGAGGTAGCCTACCTTATGAAAGCCATGTCTCCTGAACTTCAGAAGAACATGGAAGATAAGGATGCTTATGACATGATCCAGCAACTGAAAGGCATGTTCCAGAAACAAGCCCGACATGATCGATATGACAGCATGAAACGACTCATAAACTGTAAAATGCCGGAAGGATCATGTATCAGTACTCATGTGCTAAAGATGAAAGGATACATTGACCAGATGAACATACTTGGTTATTCCACAAAACCAACCAAGTTCTAATGGCTAAGTCTGGTGGTGTTAAGAAGCCCAATAACAAGAAAAGGAAACATAAGAGCAAAGGCAAGAGAAAAAGTTGTTTTTACTGCCAGAAATGCCACCAACAACAAGCATGTTGCAAAACCACATCCTCCTAGGAGCGTCAGTGCTTTGAATGCAACCAAATGGACACTAGAAGGGAAACTGCCCACAGTATCTAGCCAAGCTGAAAATGAACAAGGCCAATAACATTGGCACTTCTTCTGATATTCTCATTTATGTTATCGAACTTTTCACTTTTTCTAGTAACACATGGGTATTTGATACCGGATGTGGTTACCACATCGTTAATGTGTTGCAGGAGCCTGAAAAGTGGAAGAAACTGAAACAAGGCCACATGGAACTCATAGTTGGTAATGAGAGTTCCAGTTTTGGCAACTGGAACATTTTGTTTTTCATGTTCCCCTGGCCTTGTAGTTACTTTAAATAACTATTTATATGCACCTGGTTTGACCATAAACATTATTTCAGTTTCTTCACAGTTTGAACAAGGATTTAAGTACGTTTTAATAGTTTTTCTATTTTAGCCTACTTGAATGATGTCTTTTATTTTAAGGCTACACCTCGAAATGGTATATATGAGATTGATGTTCAAACAAGTAATAACATATATCATCTTTCTAAGCGTAACAAAGCTGGCATAAATAAAACATATTTATGGCATTGCAGACTTGGCCACATAAGTAAGGCACACATAAAATGGCTCCAGTCCAAGGGGATTCTTGAATCCACTAGACAAGACTCCTTTGATGATTGCGAATCTTGCTTAGCTGGCAAACTCACAAAGCACCCCTTCACCGATGTTGGTGAATGGATCAATGGTTTTCTAGTACTCATTCACATGATGTATATGGCCCTTTCAGAACCATGACTAGAAACCATGACTAAAACTAGCTTGATAGAAAGATAAAAGTAATTCGATCAGATTGAGGTAGTGAATATCTCAGCTTTGATTTTCTCAATCATCTGAAACTCTGAAAGAGTGTGGAATAGTTTCACGACCCTCTCCACCTGGCACACCCCAACTTAATGGCGTGAGTGAAAGGTGAAATCGAACTCTACTTGATATGGTTCAATCGATGATGTGTAGAACTAACTTGCCTCACTCCTTTTGGATCATGCTCTTATGACCGCTACCCGCATTGTCAATTTGACTCCGACTAAAAGGTAAACAAAACCGCCATATGAGATATGGCATGGGCGTAAACCCGTTTTGGAATACCTTAGAGTATGGGGATGTGATGCATACATCACAAGTGATTCTGATGATAAGCTCAATCCTCAAGGCGAAAAGGTTGTTTTCATCGGATACTATAAAAGAAGCGGATATTATTTCTACCATCCTGATGCAAATGTGATTTCTATCAAACGGAAGGGACACTTTCTCTAGGAAGAACTTCTTAATCGAGAAACTGGAAATAATGTGGTTGATCTTGAAGAAATTCAAACAAACCACAAACAACCGCTAATGTAGTCGGACTGTTTAAACAACAAGTAGTTGTTACCAATGAATCAGACATAAAACACAAGCGTTTGCAGAAGTAGTAGAATTCGCAAGAATCTGATAGATGTCTATGGCATCTAAAAGGTCCCGAAGTCTTATTGGTAGCTGAGTCTAATGACGAACCTGCTAACTACAAATCTGCAATCTTAGATTCGGAATCTGAGAAATGGCAGAAAGCCATGAACGTCGAGATGCAATCTATGCATGACAATCAAGTATGGGACTTGGTTGAGCTACCCCCCGAATCTCGGGCAATAGGGAGCAAATGGATTTTCAAGAGAAAAACCGATATGCATCAAAATGTACACACCTATAAAGAACGGCTAGTTGCGAAGGTTTTCACTCAAACTCAAAGTATTGACTATGATGAGACCTTTTCGCCCGTTGCTATGATTAAATCAATCAAGATATTGCTTGCCATAGTTGCGTACTATGATTACGGAATATGGAAAATGGATGTCAAAACCTCCCTTCTTAATAGACATCTCTCTGAAGATATCTATATGGTTCGGCCTGAAGGTTTCGTCGATCCTAAATGTCCAACTAAGGTGTGCAAACTAAATAAGTCCATTTATGGACTCAAGCGAGCATCTTATAGCTGGAATCTTCATTTTGACCAGAAGATCAAAGAGTTTGGTTTTGTCAAGAATGAAGATGAGGCTTGTGTTTACAGAAAGGCTAGTGGGAGCACCATATCATCCTGTATGTGGATGTTATACTAATCATTGGAAATAACATCCCCATGCTTAACGAAGTTAAACACTATTTGGGATCTTGCTTCGCAATGAAAGATCTTGGAGAAGCTGCTTGCATTCTAGGAATGAAAATCTATAGGGATAGATCTAAGCGGCTTATAGGGCTAAGTCAAAGAATGTACATACACAAAGTGATGACACGCTTCAAGATGGAAAACTCCAAGAAAGGAGATGTTCTTATGACCAAAGGAACCGTGTTGAAAAAATCGCAATCTCCTTCAGCGGACATTGAAATTAAGTAAATGGAAGTAGTTCCATATGCTTCGTGATTGGTTCAATCATGTATGTTAAGTACTAGACTTAACGTCTCGTATGCTTCAAGCATGACCAGTCGTTTTCAACATAGTCCTGGCATTGCCCATTGGACTGCAGTAAAGAACATTCTGATGTACTTGAGAAGAACTAAGGATATGTTCTTGGCGTTTGGAGGAGTGGAAGAGGACCTCACTGTAAGGTGTTACACTGATGCTAGCTTCCAAAGTGACCGAGATGATTCTTGCTCACAGTTAGGATTCGTATTCACTCTCAATGGAGGAGTTGTCTATTGGAAAAAACTCCAAACAGAGTATAGTGGCGGATTCAGCCATCGAATCCGAATGTATAGTTGCATTAGATGCTGCGGAAGAATCTGCTTGGATGAAGTAGTTCATCAACGACCTCGATGTGGTTTCAAGTATTCAGAAACTGATCTAGGTATTCTGTGATAACACAGGAATCATTGCTCAAACCAAGGAGCCCGGATCACAGGGTTAAGCACATTCTAACAAAGTTCCACTATATACGGGAAATACTGGAACGAGGAGACATCTTAACAAGCAAAATAGACACAGATCAAAACTTAGCAGACCCGTTCACTAGACCGATGTCTCAGGACAAGCATGGGAATGCTATCGGTCTTAGATTGGATAACCATTTATTTTGATTTAGTATTTGGATGTACGAACATTCAAACAGTTGTACCTTTCGAATTCACCTTTGATTTACTGGCTAAATGCAAAGTTTGAATCTTACAACTATGTTCGATTTTGATACGTTTAATCCATGAATCTTGTATCTAAATTATCCGTAGTCTGTCAGACTCGTGGGAACGACTCTGAATTAAGACTATTCTGACTTTGGACTCAAGGGGTTGACTTCCAAACTCACAAACCTCATTGTGAATAACGTTGGATGTAACTCGCATCAAATCATCTTCATGGATCATGGTCATAAGATGTATTTGATTTAGGTATACTCATTTAGTATCCTTTGACCTGAGATACATACTAGAAGTTTCGTTTACTAAAGACTATTCTTTGATCAGTGTCCAACACTGTCGCGTAACTGCCAGTCATAAAGGCATTGGTTGGGAGTGGTTCTGAAGTTCAGTGGGAGTTGTATGTAGTCAAGATGGGATTCTGTACTCTTACATTATATGTAACAGTTAGACATCTGGGCGCCCTCGTTGATTCAAACTGGTGAAGTGTAAGGCCTTACCCAAACTTACTGTGTGTTTGATTGGACCACTTTGATTCTATGAACGAGAACGATAATGATTGAACGCCATGTGAGATTGAATCTGATCCATGTCTCATTGTTAAATCGATGTCTTTTATAGAAAGGATAGATGACAACGATTGCCATAAGTCTACTGTCTTCATGTAGCAAGCCTTTGTTAAAAAGAAGATACCTTGGTTAATGACTTTAAATTGTCATGACCTGTTGGGGGCAGCTATGTGTAGCTAGAACACCGCTGGCTGTCTGCGTTGAGATCTTATCAGAGACCGTCCAAGTGGGAGCTGTTAGATATTATGTCCGGTTCGATAAGTCAACGCTGCCGACCGGGTCTTGACCCGTAAAAGTTACACCTTGGGCAACGAACTAAAATCCACTTAACCTGTTTAACCGGTAATTACGAACAACATACGAGACATATCATAATTATATTTATGATCATAAGCATGTATTAACTGAGAGACGGGTACATGGACCGGGTGACACGAGAATACTCACCCTACGCCACTTGTCGCGCATGCACCTTTGCTGCGCCACATGTCGTACATGCGTCCACCTACCGCCACTTGTCATGCACCTACCTTTTGGCCAATCGCAACACATGCATTATGCATGTGTGCCACTTGGCGCATGCATGAGCCTCCATATTCCTTTTAATTAAGCATTATGGGTCTTGCATTTTAGTTGTTGTTGGATGAACAAAATTGTAGAGCACAAAATGCTCTCAACAACACCACATGCACAACCGGCCACCGCCGCGGACCGCCGTCGCCGCCTCCGCCGTCGCCGCCTCCGCCGTCCCGCCTCTGCCCTGCCGCCACTGATTGCCGCAGCTGCCGCCGCTGTTTGCCGCGGTTGGCCCGCCGCTTGGCGCCACCTCCTTCGTCGCGTTTCGTTGGTTCGTTCACTAGCATTTGTTCGTTGAACTTCGGTGTCTCGACCGGTTAGTCATTAACCGAGGAATATCTTTCTCATCGGTAGTTAAATTTATTTTCACTGTGCTCGTATCTGCATGTAACCGGATCCTGTCGGGTTTCGTTTCCGTTGATCATTAGTTTTTATTTCCGCTGCGTTTTATTAATTAACTCGTTTAATTAATTAACTATTATTTATTGAACCGGGTTTTGATAAATAAAATTTTGACCGATCACCACGGAAACCCAACAATAGTTTCATGTTAATTTCAACATTACATATCACATTTTGTGTCATTATAGATCGCAACAAGAAATCACTGAAAGAGAAAATTGTCATGTTGACTGATATTAGCCACATTACAACCTTTCTTATTAACCAATTATCATGTCCAGCCACCCTCATTCAGTTAGTTTCTCTTTCCATTCTCGGAGTGATTATATAGTATTTGATAATTTTGGGTTTCTTTGTTATCTATAAAAGATGTGTTGTCTTTGTAGAACTAATTGTATCCTTCTTAAGGATAGCAAAAAATATCGAGCCGACATGATACCCGAAATTGGAAACATTTGGGATGGGTATTGAAGTATGAGATTGAAAAATGAATATATTACACGGATATGAGATTTGTTAATGCCCGACTAGATTACCTAGTGTTAGAAATGCCCCGTTGATGTGGCCTAACAGATTATTTAAGTGACATTACCAATATGACATAATTAGTTACCGACAATTACTTGATGATAGCAATTATAAATTTTGATTAGTATAAAGGGGTTATATTAATTCCCTTTTGGTTAATTTAATAGAGAATGTATAGAGTTTTTCATAACCAATCACTATTGATGATAATGATAAGACCATCCCCAATAGCTCATTTTTATGGGTTGTTTTTTGCCATTTGTCCACCTCATCAATTTGTTCTTATTGTGGGATTCATTTTTTCCTCATGTATTTGAGATCCATATTTGATGAAGAACGCATATTTGAGATGCTTTTTGTCAGGTGGTGGGGCCAAAGGGTGGGGGGTTGGGTGATAAATTAAAAAAAAAACCTTTAAATATATAAAAGGTGGTGATGATGTGACAATGTTTTTATGTGTTTTTGTGTTTTCTTATTGGGTGGGTTTTTGATGTTTTTGAAGGGTGAATGTTTTTCTGATGTGGCAGCTGACTGGACATGTTTTAAGGTGTTTTTAAGGGGCCTTATTGTGGATGCTCTAATATTCATTGATCTTTAGTATATTGAACATAAGAGTGAAAAACTCATCAAGAACACCATAGTAAGATTCTTTCTATCTACTAAGGTGTATTTGAGTGTTTTTAAGGAGAGAGAAATGTGAGGTGGATGAGAGAGGGTGTGAGGTGGAGGAGAGAAGGTGTGGTGATGTATGTAGTGAAAAACATGTATTTAAGAAGAGAGAAAGGTGTTGTGAGACTAGAGGGTATGGGGAGGGTCATCCCCATGAGGATGGGCCGCCACGTACGACGCCACATCACCATCCTCCATAGGATGACCCTCCTAGCATTTTGAAGGGGGTGGAGGATGGGCTTACCCCACACAATTATGTTATAATTTTTTAACTTTTTTTTTTGATTAACTTGATAAAAACTTCTTAAAAATTAAATAAAATTAAAACATAAAACAACATAATTAAATCCATTTCATAACATAAAAAAATTACATTTCTTAAAAATTAAAATTACTAATCCTAGAAACGAAAAACATTAAAGCGAAAAAAAAAATAATGATACAACTAAAAAAATACGAAACAACCTACGATGTCCATTTTTTCTTAACTTCCTCTTTCATCATCCGGTAAACCTCGCGTTCATCCTCTGGAACCGAGTCGAGATCCAACCTCATAATCCTAAAATCCTCCGCTCGAGCATAGTTTGGCCGACAAGTTTTTCTTATAACTATATTTTTCCGCCGTGAGCTCTTTGAACGAACGAAATTTGGATATCAACTCATCCATTTTCGAACCTGCCCCGGAAGACGTTTGGCTCGAGCCGCATCCTTTTCTCTTTCCGGCCGCCTCTTTTTTTGCTTTGTCCCTTCCGGGGGGACGTTCCGAGTTGTGAACGGGCAACACCTCCTCGTCAAATTCCGGGTCGTCGTTTATGTCGATTTGACAACGAGCGGTGGAGCCTCCCACACACTTCCGGACTCGGAAGTTTTACTCCGTTTGGCGGTTGCGACCTCATTTGGAATCGACCTCCATTTGTTTTCTTTCTTTAAAACGTTCCATACTCGGAGGTGTTGGAAAGGTGTTGAATTTTTAGAGTCCCATTTAGCCAAAGCAAGGTTGAGAATGTCCTCGTCGTTACTTCCACTAGGAGGATTAGTGTAAATTTGGTTATAAAACCCGCTAAAGGTGTTGATGGCCTTGCTCATTTTACGCCACTTGCCCGAGACGGAATCGATATCTCGCATCGGGCCTTGCTCCATAATCCCGTTAAATCTTTCCGTTATCGCCTTCCAAAAACCGGTACCCGTTTGGTTGTTCCATAAATTAAAAAAAATGCATTAGTAAAAATAAAAAATAAATCTTTTTAAATTTAAATTAAAAAAATAAACTTTGGTTCATACCAGCAATCGGGCAAGTTGAGGACTTAACCCATGCAATTGCTAGTGCCTCCTCCTCTAGTTTAGTTTTGTCCAAGGTCTCACCTTTGGTTTCGACTACGGTTTCAACCACCTTCCCCTTGTTTTTTTTTGCGCTTGAGATTTTGAGGTGGCGATTCGGGGACGACTTCTTCGTCATCGTCAAGTGGAACCGGGGGTTGCGATTGGAATTGCGCAAGAGATTCAAACGAGTTGTGTTGCATCATTTGTTGGAGTGCTTGGTAATGTTGCATTTGTTGAACTTGAGACATTTGTTTGAACGCGTTGGGTGGTTGTTGGAAACCCGAAAACGTAAATTGCGGAGACACCCATGAAGGATCGATAGTCGGAGTGTAAGCGGGAGTCGAAAAAAAGTTAGCTTGGTTCAGGTTGGGATTGTTCGGGTTGAACGGATTCATGATTTTATAAAAAAGATGGAGGTTTTTTTTTTTTTTTTTTTTTATATAAAAATGGATGAGAGAAGGGAGAAGTATTGAGATTTTGGATATAAAAATGGATGAGAGAAGGGGTATGTATCTATTTAAAGTGGAAAAGGTTTTTTTCTTTTTTTTTAATAAAATAGCCGTTACAAACGGCTAGTTTTTTTGAAAATGGGCCCGTCGAGCACGTTATCCAGGCGACGGAGAAGCCGGGACGTTCCTATGGGGGGCGGTGTGGGGGTGCGGCGCCGGGCCTCGTCGGCCCCCATACCCTCCAGTTTGAGAGGGAGAGAGGAGAGAAAGTGTTGTTTTTAGGTGACGAGAATGAGACAAGAGAGAGAATGTTTGTGAATTGTGGGGCAATGCCACCTTGACATTATAAAAACATAAAAAAAAAAACACCTCTACTGAGAATGCTATAACCTAATCATATGCCCAAAAATTTTAAATTAAATTTATATTTATTTTTTCTCTTAACCTTTGTTTAGTTACGCATCACTTAATAGGTTCATTACATGGAAAACAAACATTTATTTTGGGACATATATTTTAATATTATTTATAGTGTTATGTTACGAAATACAAAATTATCTTTTAAGATTTATATAATAATGAGATTTACATATTTTAGATATTTTAAACTATGATGACGTATATGTGATTTATTAGGGGACTCAGGGCGGGTACGTGATAGTCGACTATCACGCGTTGAAGTCCCACGCTACACCGCCGCCACTTGAAGTTCCACGCGTTATAAACAAAACGCGTTACACCCACAACGCGTTAAACTTTTGAAAAATCCGACCGTTTGATATTTGACCGTTTTAAAACGGTTCAATCAATAAAAAAAATATCCATTTTATCTATATGTATATCTACATTTTAACCATTTTTCACACACCAAACTATATCTTTTAAACCATTTTAAACCCATTTCACAAATTTTATATCTTTCTCAAATGGAATTCCCTACCGATTCGACGTTTCCGATGTCTAGCGACAGCGATACCGAGTCGTCTTCCGACAACGAGACGCTAAAGTATTTTGTGTCGGTGTATAACGAGCTTGATGCCGAGTCGTCCCGCCCAAAGAAGAAGATGGTCGACCGTGATCGTATACGTGCCAAAGAAGTTTTGATGAACGATTATTTTGTGGAAAACCCGCTATACAATGCCGAAACGTTTAGAGATCGGTTTCGTTTACCCAAAGAATTATTTTTAAAGATTGTTGGAGACATCGAAGCAAGCGAGGAATGGTTTCAAGAAGGTTACGATGCGAGGGGCAAACCAAGTTTCACGACGATACAAAAATGCACGTCCGCCATTCGCCAACTAGCGACAGGTAACCCACCCGATCAATATGATGAATACCTAGCTATGTCTGAAAGAACTTCACGTGAATGCTTGCAATTTTTTTGCAACGCGGTCATTAAGTTGTATAGTAACGAGTTTCTACGTAAACCGACGAGCCACGACATCTCACGTATTTACGCCGCACACGAGGCTAGATGGCATTTTCCCGGGATGCTCGGTAGCATCGATTGTACACATATCGAGTGGAAAAATTGTCCAAGAGAGTTGCGAGGGGCGTATGTGAGGGGAGACATAAAAAAACCAACCATCATACTAGAAGCGGTGGCGTCAAATGATTTATGGATTTGGAATTCGTATTTCGGTGTTCCAGGTTCAAACAACGACATCAATGTGTTGCACACGTCGCCGTTGTTCCAAAGCGTAACGGATGGTACCGCACCTTCCTCTCCTTTCTATGTTAACGGTCGACATTACAGACGAGGCTTTTATCTTGTGGATGGTATCTACCCGTCTTGGTCTGTTTTTGTGAAAGCTCCCTCATTTCCTGTCGAGGCTAAAGAAAAGGCGTTCAAAAAATTGCAAGAATCGGCAAGAAAAGATGTTGAGAGGGCATTTGGTGTTTTAAAGGGTAGATGGGGTATACTACACCGACCGGTTCGTTCGATGACCAAGAAATAAATTCATAGCATAGTGTATGCATGTATCATATTGCACAATATGCTGATCAAACACGACGGGCGTGCAATATCCCCGGATTGGGTGCCGGATCCTCCTACGCAAGTTCAAGTTCCACAAGATATCCATTTACAATTGCGTAACGAAGAAACTCACTTTCGTTTGAGATTCGATTTAATCGAACTAGTAGGTTCTCTAGGCTTGGAGTTTCCGGATTCGGACGAGGAGTATTTTTTTTTTTTTTTTTTTTTTTTAAATTGTATGTTTCTAGTATGTTAAATTGAAGTAGTATGTTTTAAATTTAATGAAATTTTTAATTTTAGTGTTTTATTGTTAATTTCTAATTTTAAAATGAAAATTAAAAATAAATGGGAGTGATAGAATTCCATCACTAGTGATTCCACCCCTCCTACATTTCTATCACTAGTGATGGAAATTTGGTTGATGACATGGCAGGATCTTATTGGACAGTGTGAGTGATACTTTCTATCACTAGTGAACCACCCCTAGTCCCCTTATAATTCAATTCACTGTACTCGTTAAAAAGATAAAATGGAAAGAAAAAATCTGCTTAAACACCTTAACAAATATTTAAAAAAAAAATCTAACATGTCAATCAATCAATCATACCCAGTCAAATCCCACAAATAGCAAAGCTATTAGTAGGGTCTGGGGAGGGTAGGATGTAGGCACACCTTACCTCTACCCATAGAGATAGAGAGACTGCTTCTAGTGAGACCCTCGGCTCCAAAACACCCATGAAAGAAATAAATAGAACATGAGGAGTGTGTGTATGAAGCTACCAATATAACATGAGTGGTGAAGGAGTGCATGGTAAACAAGACAAATATAACAACACAAACAGCCTATACACATAGATACATATCTACGACCATACACTACACCTAAAACCACAATTGTACCCTCTACAAGAAATCTTTCACCTTAATCTTACGTCTCCACGAGCTCCTATCATGGACCATGTTCTCGGAGAGGTGCAATATTTGCAAATCCTGCCTAATCCGCTCATCCCAAGTAATTTCGGGTCTGTCTCTCCTCCTCCTCCTCCTCCCTTCCACCTCGAGAGTTTCAACCACTCTAACTGACTCTATCGTCTGCTTCCTCTTCACATGCCCAAACCATCTCAATCTTCCATCCTTTATCTTATCTGATATACTAGCTACTTCTAACCTCTCCCTAAAAACTTCATTTTTTATCCGGTCTAACCTTGTGTGCCCACACATCCATCTTAGCATTCTCATTTCTGCCACCTCCATCTTGCGTGCTTATACTTCGTTAATGGCCCAACAGTCGGTTCCGTATAACATAGCAGGTCTAACTGCAACCCTATAAAATTTCCCTTTCAATTTTGTTGGGAACCTCCTATCGCATAATACCCCAGTGGCAGCTCTCTACCTACACCATCCAACCTGGATGCGGTGGGCAACGTCACTATCTATCTCCCCATCCCTCTGAACAAACTATCTTAGATACTTGAACTTAGTCACCTGCGAAACCACTTGACCGTCAATGGTGATCTGAATGTTCTCATCGTTGTCTACTCCACTAAAGTCACAATACAAGTACTCAATCTTAGATCGACTAATCCTTAAACCTCTGCCCTCTAAAGCTGCTCGCCACTCTTCTAACCTCGCATTCAGGCTTTGTTTACTATCAGCAACTAACACAATATCATCTGCGAAAAGCAGGCACCACGGAAGAGCCCCCTGAATTAACTTTGTCAACTCATCTAGGATAACTGCAAAATAGAAAAGGGCTTAAAGCAGACCCTTGGTGAAGTCCTACCTCCACCGGGAAAGAATCAGTATCCCCTAAAGGCGCTCGGACACTAGTCTCAGTCCTAACATACATATCCCTAATTAAGTCTATATACTTCTCAGAAACCCCTCTACTCTCCAAACTATCCCAAATCAATCTACGTGGCACACTATCATAGGCCTTTTCAAGATCAATGAACACCATGTGTAGGTCCCGTTTCTTCTCCCTATACTTCTCCATCAATCTCCTTAGAATATGTATTGCTTTCGTAGTCGATCGCCCTGGCATGAAACCAAATTGGTTTACCGTGACTTGAGTTTCTCTTCTGATTCTTGTCTCAATTATTCTCTCCAATAATTTCATAGTGTGTCCTAGCAACTTAATCCATCTGTAATTCCCACAATATTAGGTGTCCCCTTTGTTCTTATACACAGGTACTACTACACTATTCCTCCATTGATTTGGCATTTTTCTAGATTTGAAAATAAGATTGAATAAAATAGTTAGCCAATATACTCCTTCTTCTCCCAAGCATTTCCATACCTCAATCGGTATATTATCTGGCCCAACTGCCTTAGCCCTTCCCATCTTTCTAAGGGCTGTTCTCACCTCCTCCCGTGTGATACGTCGACAGTAGCCATTATTCCGTAGCTGCCTTTGAGTAGGTGAATCATCATTTTCTTGTTGGTAATCCCTCCCGCCATTGAAAAGATTGTAGAAGTACGCTTGCTATCTCATCTTAATGTCGTGTTCTTTGACCAAAACGCACCCGTCCTCTCCCTTTAAAAACTTCACTGCTCCTAAGTCCTGCCTTCTACGTTCTCTAGCTTTTGCAATCTTTGAACATGTCATACTCCCCCTCCTTTGTTTCTAGTCGATCATACATCTACTTGTAAGCTGCGTTCTTCAACTCTAACACTGCCTTCTTCGCTTCTCTCTTTGCTTCCTTATATCTCACCCTTAAAACCACCTGTTGGTGCACTAAATGTCTGTTGATTACGTCATAATCAAGTCTTGTGTCTAGATTGTTTGATTGAACACACAACAGGGTATTAATTAGGGTTTGGATATGTTTAACATGAAGATTTCGCTTGAAATCAGTTCAAGCGAAATCAACAAGACATGATTTCGCTTCAGACCATCTCAAGCGAAATCTACATTATATAAATAGGGTTGTGTTGTTCATTTGTGTAACAGATCTGGATCATTGCTTGTGGAACGAAACTCTGTCAAATTGTAATCAGAAAGCAATAAAAGAGAAGAAATTAAAGAGAATAGCTGTTATAACTTTGCGTGCATTGATTCCGCCTTTACACATAAAGATGAACTGCCTTAACTGACATTTTAAGGTCGTAGTACGGTCCAACAAGTGGTATCAGAGCTCAGGACGAGGAGTTCATACTACTACAGCTTGATTCTACCGATTTCTCTCATTTCTACTCAATTTCTCTCATACTTTTTCGATTTGAACTATTTCCTACGGTCGAAATGGTCTGATCTTCAAGTATATCGTGTAAAACAGAGTTTTAACAAAGCCTACAAAGTTTTGGACTAAAATTCTGGTTAAAACTTGTTAAAATTGACCTAAAACTGAATTTCGCTTGAGTTAGTTCGAAGATAATAGTTGATTTCGCTTGAAAATCAGAAGTTTTCACTTGATTTTGCTTGTAATCAGTTGAAGCGAAATACATTGATTGTTGTTTTCGCTTGAATCAGAACTAGACATAGATTTCGCTTGAAACTATTGAAGCGAAATAGTTCATCTGGGTTTCGCTTGAAACTGTTAGTCTTATAATCTCAGATTTCGCTTGAAATCATTTGAAGCGAAATTGGATTGCTGAATTTCGCTTGAAATAATTGGATCAGATTTCGATTAAAGTATAATATAGTGATTTCGCTTAAATTTCATTTTCGCTTGAAAAGTGAAATTTCTTGTAAAGATCATCACACGTCAACCGAGTGTCAGTCTATTTCAAGTTGTTTAATATTGTTTGATCTGATTGTGTTTGTTTGTTTGTGCTAGGTAATTGAAGATGTCAAACAACGGTGAAGAGTTCTACAATACTTTCTACAACGCGTTCACTTCCGAATCATCAGATAAAAGATCTGAGATGAAAGAATATTCAAGAGAGATTTCGGAGAATTTGAAGTTTGAGAACATGTACGGAAGCCAACAGAAGCCACCAAAGCTAATGAAAGTTGAAGATTATAATTGGTGGAAAAACAGATTTGAGGGTTGGGTAAAAGCTTTCGCTCCTGAAAGTTGGTTAAAACTGACAAATGGATACACTGAACCAGTAAAAGAGGGAGGAGAGTTAATAGAAGCAAAAGATTTCACAGACATAGATACAAAAAATTTTGTAGCTGAATATAAAATGATCACATTAATCAAACAGTCAGTGAGAGAGGATATTATTTCGTTACTTGAACAAGAGAAAACTTCAAAGAGTTTGTGGGAAGCGTTAGGGAAAAAGTGTGTAGGAAGTAATGAAATTGTCAAAAACAAAAAGAAATTGTTGCGTAAAGAGTTTGATTTATTCAGTTGTATGAAAAATGAATCTGTTTGTAGAATGATCGAAAGATTTGGGCATCTGAAAATGGAGTTAGCCAGACATGAAATCACATATTCTGAAGAGGATTTGGTGGATAAATTGTTTGATTCATTGCCAAATGATCAAGAGTGGCAATACTTCGCTTTAATGTTGAAGAACACAATCAAGCCTGAAGATTTGAAAGTGGATTTGCTGATTGAAAGACTTGAAAGCCATGAGTTGGAGATAAAGAGATCTAAAGTCAATAATCCAACTTATCAGCAAAATGTGGAGCTTTACTACAGAGGAAATGCACCACAGGCTGGATCTCCAAGAACAGCATTTTCTGCAGAAAGTTCAAGTTCAGTGAACAATGAAAGTCTTCATAGTGGTTTTCACAGTGGATCATCTTCAAACACTTCAAGTCAATCTGCTTCCAAGAATTTGTTTCAGTGTAATATCGCAGTGGATCTGAAGAATGGGCAGAATTTCAGTGAAGAATCGGCAAAACAACAGATGGTTTTCTTGGCATCTGTACTTGAATCGTATGAAAGCCTCGTTGCAGGGAAGATTGGCAATACCAATTTGACTAAAGAAGATTATGATCAATTAGACCCCGAGGAGATGGAACTTATGGATATAAGATGGTGCATGGCTAGTGCAGTTCGTCGGGCACAGCGGTTCATGGAGATCACGAGGAGAAAGTCAATTGGTGGACCATCTACCAAACTGGGATTTGATAAATCTAAGGTGACATGTTTCAAATGCAAACAAAGAGGTCATTTTAAGCGCGAGTGCAGAAATGCGTATGCTAATGATGATTCTGCAAACCCGTTCAACGAAGATTATTACAAGAAAGCGATTTACCATCAGAACAAGTCTGAGCCACCAAGATTGAAACAGCCTGAAGAAAAATCAAGGGCTCTTGCAGTTATATATGACGATGAAGGTTACGACTGGAGTCAAGTTTGCCCTGAACAAGATGTAGTTGGATATGCATTTGTGGCTAATGCTGATCCTGATAGATATTGGAAAGTAGATTATGCAAGATGGGAAATTGGAAAGTTAAATGAACCATTCAAAGAAGCTCAGAGAGCAAAAAGATGGAATGAAGAGTTGGAATGTTACATGGATTCACGAGGTAATCCAGTTGTTGATCCATCAAAAGTGGATTTCGAAGCTGTAATAAATTTGGTTCCAAGGCAGGCTACTTTCAACACACGAAGGTTCTCTGATAAAGCATATCTGCCTGATTTGGAGAAGAAGATAAGAGAGGTTTGTGAAGCAAGTCTACCAAAGGTGGTAGAGATGAAGAAGAGAAAAGAAGAAGAATTGAAGAAGATGATTGAAGAAGTAAAGGCTGTTGCGAAGACTGCTGCTGGAGAGGAACAGAAAGCTGAAGAAGAACAGAAGAATGAAGAAGCTCAGAAAGAAGAAAAAGTGGAGAACAAAGAGCAAGATCAGAAAGCTGAGACAGAAGAACCGGTGCTGAAAGAGACTGAGGTAATAAAATCTTCTGACTTGTCGAATGTTGAATTGGTTGATGAAAAAGAAAACAAATGCAGGAATTGCATAGAAATGTGCAAAGCCTGTACCGAAAAAGATGAAACAATCAAAACAAAAGATATTGAAAAAAACAAACTTGAAAATATTTTCAAAACAAAATGTAAAGAAATGATTGAAAAAGAAGAAATTTTGAAACTAAAAGTTGAAAAGCTGACACAGAAATGTCAAGGTCTTGAAAAGGATAATGATGTTTATAGACAACTGTGTTCTACAAAATGTGTCGATTGTGTTGAAAAAGAATCTAAATTTCAAGATTTACAAAAACAGTATGATTCTTTAAAATGGTCGAGTCAGAGAGTACAAGAAGCTTATGATACTTTGAAGAGCCAAGTCAAAAGTTTTGATCAAAGATTGTCAGAAACTTTAGTCACTAAAGAAATGTATGAAAGAAAATTTAAGGAAAAGCAATTTGAATTGAACAAATGTGTTGATGAAATTGCTAGTCTTAAACAAGTCTTGGCTGAAAAAGAAAAGGTTGTTACAAAACTTCAAAGTTATCATAACTCTTCGTATATTCTCGAACGCATTTTCAACATCACACCAGATGACAAAGATACTGAAAATTGCAAAAAGGGTATTGGTTCAGAATTTCATCAGGTACCACCACCATTGAGAAACAATTATACTTTTTATGATGAGGAAAAGGTGGTAAAGGGTTTGAACATAGCTGACCAGTTACCTGAAAGTATCAATGTGACTTACTCCAAATCTGATGATGCTAATGATTCAGAGGTGGTAAGTAAAGTTGTTGAAAGCGTTTTGAAAGATGAGTCTACAAAATGTAAGTCTGAATCACAGGATGAAGATGAAGGAAATCTTTATGATGGTTATCTGAAAAACACAAAATCCGAGAAAAATTTGAATGATGATTCAAAAGGTTTGGTTTATACCATGATTGGATCGGACAAATTATTCTTAGATGTTGTTTTCCCGATTCAGAAAAGGTCGATAAAGTTTTCAAAATGGTTGAGATTGAGAAGTCTGAGATTCCAAAGTTTGCTGGTAAAAGTCATAAATCTTTTTATAACAAACCTGGTTTTAAGAAGAAACACATGAAGGCTGGTTTGGGTTATAAAAAGAAACGGAATTGGAATCAAAATACAATACCAAATTTGCAACAAAAGATGAATTTTGTTCAAGGGAAAAGCTTGAAAGAAGAGGAAAAACTCAAATTTGGACAACAGTCTAATGAGGAGTTTGATGCTATGAAAAAGAAACAACAACAGGCCAAGGATGTTTCAAAGAAAGTGTGTTTTAAATGTGATCAAATTGGACATGTTGCACGAAAGTGTCCAAATCCAAAGCCTGTTGATGTTGAAAAACAGAAATATGAGGATGTGAAATCAAAGTCAACCAGATTTGATTCGAACCAAACTTGGAGGTACAATACAAACAAGTTTGCTTCAAATCAAAATTGGAAACCAAACAGGTTTGATTCAAGACAGACCTGGAATTCTCACACACCCAGATTGAGAACAACACAGAGTTGGAGAAAATTTGTTGATATGACAAAGCCTCAAGAGTTTTGGAAACCTAAAAATGTTATTCAAAATCAAAAGGTTCAAAAAGAGACAATTTTTTACAAAAGAGGTACTCCGGAAGGTCAAATGTGGAGTGCTAAGAAACAAGTGACGTCGGTAAAAGATGAGAAAGTTGAAGTTAAAATTGAAAACGGTTTAAGTGACAAAGAGTTTCCAAAATTGAATGAACATTATTGTGTTGAAATGCCTAAGGTCCAACAGACCTGGGCTAAATTGTTCAAATGATTGATAAAGTTTGAATGTGCAGGTGCTCAACGAAGCTGAAGATTATGAGAATGGTAGTTGGAGCAACCTGGCACAGGAAGAAGTTGCAGGACCCTGGTTTGGTTGAACATGGAGTTTAGTTTAAGTGATTTCTGTATATAAATAAACAATATTTTCAAAATCCTAAAAATTGGAAAAATTAAAAACCAAAAATATGTTTTTAGTTTGTTAAAATTTGAAAAACCAAAAATATGTTGTTTTTAATTTTGTTTGAATGTATGTTGATTGAATACGCCGAAACCCTCACGGCTGAACAAACATGATTACTTTCATCAGATTGAAAAACGGTTTTCAAACTGTTAAGATTAATGGGTTGTAAATCATGGGGGTACGTTATATTTTCTGCAAATCAGAGCACTTGAAGCAGAAAATGGATGGCAAGACAAAGCTATCAGTGTTGGTTGTCAAATTTTTCTTTAAATGATTTTGCATTTTAGGGGGAGAAAAATTGTCATTAGAAAATACAAAAACATTTGAAAATTTGAAAAAGTCAAAAACATGATAAAATTTAAAAAAAATTGAGTTTTTGTGTAAAAAGAGAAAATGATAGTACATCAGTAGACAGTTACAGTACGCTAAAGAAATGGAAAGTTTAAATGTGTTAAACGATCTCACTGTGGATGTGCCGATAGGTTTTTATACATTTAGTAAACTTTTTCGGGATATAAACCTAAATTTCACACTTGCTTATTTCGTGGGGAACACTACTTGGATATATAGGTAACCCCTGAAATCTCGTTTGAAAGGTCTTGTATTCTGATATACTAGGTTTTTATACTCAGTGATATCTGGGGTATTATTCCGGGACTTCTGCTGAACGGTAGTTCTGACCTAGTCCTCGAATAATACTTTCCGCAAATGCTTGAAACACAGCATCACCCTCAGCATATATGATAAGACAATAAAATTGCTTAGCAATGCTGTTGTAAAAAAGATCCTCTAAAGGGGACACACCCAAGTTGAGTCATGATCTCTCTGCTGAACGGTAGTTCTGACCTGAGCTCTCATGATTCTTCATAATTTATTAACCCCTTACAGATATCATTTGTGTTATAACTACCTGTAAGACTGAATATTAGGATCTGGATACGGGAGTATATTCAAGAGGTGGGACACATGAATAGGTTTAAGTTCTTAATACACCTAATGCGTATCCTGAATCAGTTGAAATTTGTATGAAAATTTAAGTGGACAAGTATATCGACAATCTAAGTGAATTGTTTAATTCTTACTGTGAAATTAAGCTCAACGGTACTTGTGACTTGTCATAAACTAATATGATCCTCTGACGCATACTCAAACAAAAATATTGTCTGTCAATATGTTTGTACATATTTCGTTATTGCTTTATATTTTCAGAAAATACAAAAAGATTTTTGATTCTGCTTTATTTTCGACAACCGATGTCTGAGTGCTGAGTTTCAAAATCTAAGTAAGCTGATTGTGTTTCTGAGAATAAATCAAGTTCATTAATTTGAAACTTGAAATATCAAAAATTCAAAAACAGTTTGTGATATCTCCAAGGTCATTAATTTGGAGTTGGATGATTAACTGTGGGGGATTTGGATGCTTATATTGTTATAGAGCTAGTTTCCGATACGATTCGATGAAACTGCTAAATTTATGGGAAGTGATATAGAAGGTTTGAATTGCCAGAGTACAATATTTGGAAGTTTTAAATGTTGTTACTTATAGTTGGATGAGTGATTGCAGGTTTAGGAATTTCTACGGAAGTTAAATGTCAAAGTTTGAACCAGATATCTCAGATTCTAGTATATCGAGAGGGGGAGTCTGTGAAAGGGGGAGTCTGGGTCAACGGTCAAAGGAAAGATTGAAGTTTGAAGTTTAAAAGTTGAAGATAAAGATTGAGGAAAGTTTTTACAAGGTTTGAAGAATGATGAAGACAAAGACTTGAAGCCAAAGACTTCATCAACATCCAAGGGGGAGTCTGTTGGTGCACTAAATGTCTGTTGATTACGTCATAATCAAGTCTTGTGTCTAGATTGTTTGATTGAACACACAACAGGGTATTAATTAGGGTTTGGATATGTTTAACATGAAGATTTCGCTTGAAATCAGTTCAAGCGAAATCAACAAGACATGATTTCGCTTCAGACCATCTCAAGCGAAATCTACATTCTATAAATAGGGTTGTGTTCTTCATTTGTGTAACAGATCTGGATCATTGCTTGTGGAACGAAACTCTGTCAAATTGTAATCAGAAAGCAATAAAAGAGAAGAAATTAAAGAGAATAGCTGTTATAACTTTGCGTGCATTGATTCCGCCTTTACACGTAAAGATGAACTGCCTTAACTGACATTTTAAGGTCGTAGTACGGTCCAACACCACCCTTAAAAAATCTAACATGTATATCCAACAAATTCTCAATGAGTATTAGGGCATGTATAAGACATAGCTTTATAATCATACACAAAACTAGACTTTTTCATACCTCCCTATCATTCTTTCTATTAGACTTTTTCATACCTCCCTATCATTCTTTCTATTTTGTGACTCTAATTATATTAAAGATATATTTATCTTATGATTTTGCATCTTGTTATATTTTATGAGATACTATTCTCGCTATTTCGTGACCTCAATAAGGCTACCAAGGATGGCAACCAATTTGTCCGTGATAAAAGAATATCACGCGTGGAACTTGGCCAAATACCACCGCCACCCCCTTGCCATCACGCGTGGAACTAAATTTCCGTTATATTTTTGACGCGTTATTTTTGATTGATGTGAGGGAAATTGTTGGTTGAGGAGAAATTGTTGGGTGTAGTGGTGAGCATTGTTGCAGAAATCGGTCTAGGCGGCCGATTAATCGGCGCCTAGGCGCTAGTCGGCTACTAATCGCCTAATTTTGAGCAAATCGGCCAATTAATCGGTCCAGGTCAAAATCGGTCCTAGTCGGTCAAAAGTCGGTCCTAGTCGGTCAAAAGTCGGTCAAGTCGGACTAATCGGACCATGGGTTTTTTGGTCAAAATCGGTCCTGGTCGGTAAAAATCGGTCCTAGTCGGTCTACTTGGTCAAAAGTTGGTTAATTTTTGAATTTTTATGTGAATTTTGAAGTATTTATGTGAATTTTGAAGTATTATTTTTATATTATTGTGTATATATATATATAAATTTGAAAAATTACATATATAAATTCCCATTCCGATTAATCCCGATTAATCCCTAGGCGGTACCTCACCGCCTGACTAGCGCCTAGCGCCTTCTACAACATTGGTGGTGAGTGATGACCATTTCCACTAAAAGAGGTTGTGAGTGATGGAATAATAATTGATGACATGGCGGAACTTGATTAGATGTTGTGAATGATGGAATTTGTACAAGTGATGACCACCCCTACCCCTAATGCCTTCGTTTATTCTACAAGCTCTATACCTTCTTTTCCTATAATTCCATTTTTCTTCTTCGTTTTCTTTTGCACGCTACTCACTCATCTTTCAAGGAAATAAATTTGAAGTAAAACAAACCATCATATGACAGTTTTTACTTATTTTTTTTTCCATATATACATGTTATAAAAGTTATTGTGATATTTCTAAACACATCAAATTTGAGATCTCTACAATTAAATGGTTATTATTTTGAAAAGTTTATCAATTTTTCTATATCCTAAAATGTTTTTTTTGCTAATATTTTATTCTCTCGCACTTTAAACTTGGATAAGAAATAAAATCAAGTCTAGCACAAAATCAGTCTTAAATAAAAAAGTATATAAATTTGGTCGTAGAAACCTCGCAAACGGTTTTCCAAAACGAAACAAAAGGAAATAAATAATAAGTTTGTGGCAACTTGCAAATCATTTGGTGAGACTACGATCCTCACGGAAACTGTGGGTGGGATAAACTCTACAAAAAGGTAATATTTATATTAATAAAAGGGGATTTTTTTTATTTTATTTTAAAAGCCTTTTCAATAGTTAGAAATAAGAGTATACATTTCATCCTTTAAATCATATGGTGACTCACCTTTTTGCTTCACAACTGGCTGCTCTAGCTCATGCAACAGGTGAAGGGCTAGACTTAAAATTGGAGTCAATGATCTATCAGGTTTTGTCAAATATTATGTTTTGCATTCTTCATAGTTCATAGTCACACCCAGGATAAACTAGAAATGTAAATTTTCCTAATCTAAAGTTGTGAAAACTTAGTACCATCAAGGGCGCAGGATTTAAGGGGCGGGAGGGGAGCCCGACCCCCCGAACTTTTCGGCCAGTAGTGTTATATATGCACGTTTCGTATAGGATTTTGTAGGTATATATGTTTTCGACCCCTCGTTTTTATAACAAAAAAATTAGGTATATACGTTTTCGACCCCCGAACTTTTTTTTCAAGCTTCGCCACTGAGTACCATCATCCTTAATGATCTAGTTATATGTTTTTTATATATTGAATAAACATCATGCTACATACAATGTTGTCTCTCTATCATGGTAAAACCAGTTAGAATAATAGTTGAATTGCTGGAAATAAACTTATGGAGTCTAAAGTAGCGCAGATTTTTCTATGTTGATTGTTTGCAAAAGAAGAGATGAAGTAAATGCTTGCTAATGAATAAAAGACCTACGTTTCTTGGTTTCGTGGAATGAAATAATACTTCGAGAGTTCTGTTTAGTTATCCAAATTTTATGTAGTCCTTTCAAGTTTCAAAGATACTACTTTAATAATCGGCATCTCAACTTCGCTCCATATTAGACATATCTTAGCTTGTTATGAAACTATCACTAAAGAGAGAACACAATATCGAAAATTTTTAATTGTGTATCTTGTATATAAATATAACTATCTATATCCAAACTTAGTGAAAAACTAACTTCAACAAATACATAGTTAACATATGCCAACAAAAGAGAAAAATAAAGCTTCTTACAACATATCAAGGGTGTTTGAATTAGGGACATAGGGTTATCTATGTTCCGTTTCAAACCGGTGAACCCGCCTACACGATCATAGGTTTGGGAACTAGCATTTTTTGTTTTTTCAAACTAAAATTTATCTTTGAAACTGTCTGAACAATTAGGTTTTCGAATTAGAACGGCTAACACACACTTCCTCTAAATTTCTAAAGCTAGTTCTAAATCTACACCAATGTGAGTCATGACTAGAACCCTCTACTTTGCAGAACACCTTCTAAACCTACTCTAAACCCTTTGATATAAAAAGGGTACATATTCACACACTCAAAGGCCTATTTCCACACCCTTTAAGACGCCTCGTATAGGTCTAGACGAGGCGTCTAGGGTTTTTGCCTCCTAACAGTACACCCTTTAAGACGCCTCGTATAGGCCTAGACGGGACGCGTCTAAGGTTTTTGTCTCCGACCAGATACTGAACTCGTACCAGGTCAAATCAATCAGATCAAATGGGGCATCTAGATCTAGATGATAGAGGAGTACGGTAGAGGAAGACGCCTCGTCTAGGCCTAGACGGGGCGTCTTGAGGACTGATTTGACTATCTTTCTAGCATGTGATTAAAGTAATACGATGCGTATAGAGCTATACGAGGCATACATATTGGAATTAAATAGGAACATGCAAGCCTAGACGAGTCGTCTAGACCCCTTACATTAATTTTGTGCCCAACGTCCTACTCAAAGCCCCTTGATTTCAGTGCCTTCGTATAGGCCTAGACGAGACGTCTAGGGCACCAAAAGTGTACAAATAGACAGGATGGGTGTGTGAATAGATCTAGCCAAAAAAAATCATTACTCCTCGTTTAGACTTAAAACTATTTAACTCCAACGGTAAAACACCCTATTTCAATGAAGAGGAAGTGACCTTAACACTCCAAAGATCCCTTCTTCTGGTTTATTATAAACCAATTTGTTACTAGTTAACTTTATGAAATGTAAACGCTAATTAAATATTCAAGTAGGCATATTAGATTAAAGTTTAAGATCTGTGTAATCTCACATGGTTTGAAGTTCAGTTCAAGCTTCCAGCTGGCATATATAATTAATCTATTCATCCAATGAACTTAATTAAGGATAAGGAAGAAGATTAATTGACGATGTAAACAATAATGCTCATCTTGATGACGCATTCAAAGATTCCAGAGAAAGTCTTTATGATGCAAATAGGGTATCAGATTGATGGTTTGTAACTTTAGTTTAATTGTGTTTTTTTTTATTATTATTTATTGTTCAAAAAATTAGTTTAAAGGCCCACTTGGATGATCTTTAATGTAGTTTCTTTACCTACTACATTTTTGTGTTTAATATATATATATATATTTATATAACATTAAAATGAAAGGTCGGTGGCTATGCCAAGTGACCATTCTACCCTTTGACAAGAAAAACAAGGGATCGTCGTCTCTGGCAGCAGATTGACCTGCAACTCCAAAGTCCAAAACCTTCACAGAGCTCCTACCCCAATGGCGGAACAACAACCTTCCCGATCGCCATGACAAAACCTTCATCTTCCGATCATTCTCCGTCATCGCCGCCATGATCCGTAACGGCACCACCTCTACCACCTCTACCACCACCGCCGCCGCCGCTTCTTCTTCCTCCAACACCGCCGCTCAATCTCTCGGTCTTAAAAAACTTCTTCAAAACTCCTGAAGGCCGGTACAAGTTTCTGCACGATAAAACGCATCCGTCGTCTCTTCTTCCGTACGTACTCACTAAATCTATTACTCAGGTAATCAGTTAATCATATTGTATGTGTAGGTGTTTCAGTTTCTGTATGATTAGGTTAATTTAGTTAGTTAAGTGATATTCGTATATGTAGATAGATTTGAAATTGTAGTTATAACTGTAAGAGAAACCCTAGCTTACCTACCTCTAGGATCAGTGTTACTTTTCCTGATGCAAAATTGACATGAGTATTGTTGCAAATTGCAACACAATCTGAGTGATGATTTTTTGGTGAGTGTGTATGTAGTTAATATCCCAATATATCAGTGATATATCGGTTATTGGTCCCTGTCGAGATATCGGTGCAAAATATCAGTCGTCAAAGTATTGGTACCGATAATATCAGCGATATTGACTGATATATCACCGATTTTCCCAATATTAGTACATTTCTTCTTATTTCTACCATTCGTCTTCCATCTTATTGCAATTGGCGAAGCTTGACCCGAATGACCGGGGGGGGGGGGGGTCGAAAACGTATATACCCAAAAATTTCTATAAGAAAACTACATATATAACACTACTGAGCGAAAAGTTGGGGGGGTCGGGCGCCCCCTCCCGCCCCTTCTATACTTCGCCCCTGCTTATTGCTGCTATTAGTTTTTTAAGTCTTAATTGTTAATTGTTAGTGTTTTAAGTCTTAGTCAGTTTCTACTTGCTACAATTGTTAGTGTTTTGCAAGTTGCAAAAGGTTAATTTGTAATTGTTAGTGTAAAATAGCTATATATATAAATTTAGCATGATATTAAAATTACCGATATCCCACCGCGATAACCGATACCTCAAATATCGGTCCTTGAATCTGAGTGATGATTTTTTTTTGGTGAGTGTGTGTAGGTTAATTATTGGAATTCATATATGTAGATGTGAAATTGTGATTGAAGTTGGAATTCGGTATTGGCTTTTGACTTTGATAAGACAAACCCTTGCTTACCGCAAAGATCAGCGATATATATGTTCTGGAAATAAGCTAATCCTGGCATCTTTCCTGAGTAAAATTAACATTAGTTTTGCTGCAAATTGTTACAAAGATTGAGTGATTTTTTTTAAAGTGTTTAGTTCAGTTATGATTATCTAAGTTCATATATGTAGGTGTGAAATTGGAATTAGCTATTAGCTTTCGATGTTGATAAGACAAATTGATATTAATCAAAGTAGGCAATGGATGGCAATATAAAAAACCGAAACACAACGGATAGGCAACGGTAATTCGAGATATAGAAACATAGTTATCGATAGCGGCCATAGCGAACGCTATCGCGAATAGCGTTGCGAATCGATGGACCTGCCTGGGCAACACGTGTTAATATCATCATCGTATCACATGCAACGAAGTGACAAACGGGATGTTGCCGCCGCAACGCGCGGCATGGGTAAAAATCTAGTATATATATATATATATATAGGGTAAGGTTCATGCGAGAACCACCCTTATTGCGAGAACCGCGAGAACCAATGTCACACCCTGTCTTTTGCGGAAGCGTATGATGTGTGACTAGCTTGTTATCATTGCATTCAATCGTAATAAACAACTACATGATCAAAACGATGTTCATCCATTTATGAAAATTTGAGTATTATAAACACTTGTTATTTAAGTTTTCAAAACACGACCTTTGACAAGGTTACAATTCAACAAAAGTGGATGACATCTAAACTCGTAGTCTACTTCTAGTTACGACACTTGCGCCCAAGATCCATCCTGTCACCTGAAATACATGTAATTTTGGAAAACATCAACATAAAGTTGAGCGAGTTCATGCGTTTTTGTATTTCACGTTTTTATACTTTGTATGAAAACATAGTATGTGTCATGTATAATTCAAGTCTTTCTTGAGTACCCCACGTACTCAAGTATAATTCCCGCTTTCTTGAGTACCCCACGTACTCAAGTATCATTCAAGTTCTTCTTGTGTACCCCACGTTTTAAATGATTGTTTATTAAGGCACGTGAGGACATAGGGAGCATTAGTATATTCTCCTTCAAGGCATGTGAGGACATAGGGAGCATTAGTATTTTCTCCCTCAAGGCATGTGATGACATAGGGAGCATTAGTATTTTCTCCTTTAACTGTGTCGATTACCCTCGACTGTGTCGATTAACCTCGACTGCGTCAATTTCCCTTGACTGTGTCGATTACCCTCGACTGTATCGATTAACCTTGACTGTGTCGATTAACCTCGACTGTGTCGATTTTCCTCGACTGGGACACCGAAGCACTCAAGAGGTCACATAAGGACCATGAGTGGGGCTCGGCCGTACCCGTTAGATCTAACCCTCGTCCCTAATTCATGAATGTTTTTAATGGCTTGGTACTAGTATTCACCAAGACTTTATGGCATCTTTTGTATTAGTCTATGCTCACATGATCTAGTATTTTCTAGGCTTTTCTTAAAGCTCATCATATTGCACTCACCACGAGTGCTTCTCGTATTCTCAAATCATATTGCACTCGGTTCTCGTTCTCACCAAGAGTGCTTCTTGTATTTTTACCCTTTGTAAAAATTATAATATTTGTAACATGTATTTCACCCCCGAGAGTTATAAAACCAAAAACAGTTAAAGAAAAGGGGGAGCATGAACTCACAACTTTGTGTTCCTGTGCGTCGTAAACTTCACCGGATTTGCTTAATTAACGTCGTAACCTATACGCGTTTTCTTAACGTTAGTCACTAGACTTGCGTCGCACAAGTACAGTCACTCTCTTTTGTATATATTCTTGTGTTAAAAATATTCTATATTTTTAACTAAGTGTTTTACTTATATTATTTTCTCAAAAATTAATATAAGTATCTCATGTTTTGCACTTTGCACCCGAATTATGTATCTTGTATGTTGTGTGTGTATTTTTATGTTTATACTCCTCATGAGTATTTAGTGTATTTTTAAGTCTTAATACACTAGCACGTATAACACATACTATATACACTTAGCACAAAAGTTGGTGATAAAATAATATATATTTTTCTCTAAAAAATATACATACTTATATCCATTTTTATTCTTGAAGAAATCCTCATTTCTTATCACAAAAAATTAGGGAAACCTTGGTAATACTTTAAATACATTTTTAGGGAATATGTTTCCCAAAAACTTATATTTTTCTAAGTGTCAAAATTTATAAAAATTTTGACAGAGTTTCCCCTAAAAATGGAGGTTTCCCATGTTTTCAAAACATGTGTTTATTTTCTTTTAAATTGTCAACAATCATCAACAACAATTATCAACAATAATCATCAACAATAATCACTAATTTCTCCATTTCATGAACTTGAATATTTACAAAAATGTGTAGTAACTTACTAGCACATTTAGTAAGTCTTGTTATCTTTAAAAATAAGTTTAATTTCTTAAAAACTTTATTTTTAAAGATCTTGAAGTTTCACAACTTCTAGTCAAGATTCACAAAAATATTTCTTTGTCGGACTTCCTTGTTACACAAGTGTTTACACACTTGTTTATTTACTAAAAATATATTTAGTTCATGTAAGATCCGGGTTTTAAACAAGACTAATATTTTTGCTTGGTTCTTCCGAAAAACCACTTGTAGATCTTTAGATCTACATGTTTAGAGTCTTATTTTACAAGAAAAATTACTTTTACTCAAGTTCATGTTTAGTGTGTAGTAGAGTTTCATCATTTAACCCTTTTCATTCTTAACATATTCTATGTCATGTTTCATGAACATGACTAATCCGGGTTAGATGATGATCCGAGCTACCACAACATAGATCGGCACTAAATAATCACCACAAAACAAGTTTAACAAGTTTTACACAATTATCCATCTATTAACCATCATATTCATCACTTTAGTAGACTTTTAGTTGGTGATTTAGTATGTTCATGATTTTCAACCGACAAATCTCTTATTAACCACTCTAGACAAGATCAAGAAGGTGTTTTAGAACACTTACTACTAGCTCAAGGCTAGGGATGAACAATGATGAAGATTGAGTGGATAAAAGCACACGGAAGAGGTCCTTCAAGATCCGTTGCTTGCAACCTTCCTAATTAGACCCGAGACACCTTAGAATCACCATAAATTGTATGGAAAGGAGTTGAAAAGTGAAGGGTGAGAGAGGGGTGTTTGGGCCGTAGCCATGAAGGGTGGAGAGTGAAGAAGATGAAGTTTGTGATTATGGTAGGATCATGTAAACTTATAAACCATCTAAACCCCTTACCCTTTGTGTATAGTGTTTACAAAGTACCTAGCATATCCTTACACAAATCTTTGAGAAGGATTCATGGGAGATTTATGAAGATTATGTGATCTTGGAGTGGGGCCATTCACATGGGCCGTCCACTTTGAGAAGGGGGGTGGTAAAGTGTAAAATCTCATGGTAATTGGTAAATGTTAGTTTAATTCCAAGTATTTGGTTACATGTCTTAGTTAGTAGGTAATCTAGTGGGTGTTATGGTGTACGGGGACCCTAACTAGTTCAGAAACATTAAAACAATGCTTCTAGTAATATTTTTATGTTCCGGGTAATATCCGGTTGTGCGGTTAGACACTGGTTCGTTAAAGTGCTAAATCACACTTTTTAGTGTCTTTTAAGTACCTTTCTTGTACCCTTTCGATTCCCAACACTTAGGGAAATATTCTGGATGATAAAACAAAATTTTTGCATAATATTCATATGTTTAAATGCTGAATTATCGCTGAATTCTATAAATTCTGCACTTAAAGTGCGTTTTGGGTGCTTTTTAGTGCTTATTTTTGCTTCCGTAATGTATATATATTACCCCTTGTATGTACTCTTGGGTTTTAATGTACTTTTGTCATCGGACCTACACCTAGGCCTCAATTCTAATGTCTGACTGCTTTCTGCAGTTCAGTTGACACAGTGTGTCTTACCGGTGAGTTTACTAATATTTTTGACGCAACGCTATCATAACGTAACTCTTGTAGCATATATCATGCATGAATTCACTTGTATGGAATTCAGAAATTATTTGTCTGGTAAACCAGATCATGCACAATCATTTAAGCGCAAATTACTGTTCATTTCGTGTACGGAATGTACGGAAAAGTGACGGTTGTCACAACCAATGTGAACACAACCTAAAATAGCTAAAAAAAAACTAACACCCCCCCCCCCCAAGCTAAATGCTAAAAACTAAAACCCCCAAAAAACCTAACCCCCCCACCCCCAAGCTAAAATGCTAAAAACTAAACCCCCAAAAAACCTAAAAAAATAAAAAAAAATCTAAATTTTTTTTTAATATTTTTTATGTTAAAATCGCTACTTTTAGTAGCAAAAAAATAATAATTTTGGCTTCGAAAAGTAGCGATTTTTTTATAAAAAATATTAAAAAAAAAAATTTGTGTGATTTTTAGCTATTTTTAGGCATTTTTGGTTGTGTTCACATTGGTTCTCGCGGTTTTCGCAATAAGAGGTGGTTCCTAATGGATCTTTGTCCTCTCTCTCTCTCTCTCTCTCTCTCTATATATATATATATATATATATATATGGTAGGGTTCTAGAGTGAACACTAGGTTGAGAGTGAACTGTGTGAACTAATCTGAGTCATTAGATTACATCATCTGGAGATTTTTAAATAATGGCAAGATTGTAATTATAATGTTGTAACTCCCCTTTAAAATAAATGATAGAATGGTATTTGTGTCTTTTGTAAATTGCATTTATTAAATAATATAATGAAAATCCCTAAAATCTCGCTAGTTTTCGTATATACAAAATACATTGTTGTTAGTGTATACACATGTGTCAGTTTATATAATATACACAGCTGTTAGTTTATACACATGTGTACAGTCTTGCTAACTATCGGTTTATACAAGATACACAGCTGTGAGTTTATACACATGTGTACAGTCTTTTATACATCTATGTATTCTATTTAGAAATGATTACATATGTGTATATTAACAACATATAGTATATTAGGCATGCACACAAGTAGATTCATATAAAAATTACGAAATTAATGAAAATGAAACATATCACATGTATGCAAAAATAAATAACTTCATCACATATTCAAAAAAAAATTAATGCCCCAAAATAATTACAATTTCAATCTTAGAGAATTTTTTTAATGCTTATTGAAAATTAAAAAAGTTAAAAACAATGTATTATGATATCTATATATACTGAGAGAGAGAAAGAGAGAGTTAAGAGATGGGAAAATTAAGGGATTTTAATTAAACATACTTGGGTAATGTCAATCTTACTCTTTTAATCTAAAATATGATCAATGACCAAGATTAGTTCACTCAGTTCACTCTCAAGAAGTTGTTTACTCTTGATCCTATTCCTCTCTATATATATATCAAATAAAAAGTTAATTTTGCCTAAGTAGGATGAGAAGAAATCTTAACCATTCATTTTTTAAATCAGTGGTTAAGATGAAAGTGTAGGAGAAAGGAGAAGTGCAAGGGTATCTTGGGAAATCCTATTTTTATGGACTCTCTCTCCACATGCAATGCACATGCATATTCCACCCTCATTTTTTAAATGTTCATAAGTTTTTTATACGACATTATTTTTTCATAAAAATTTCACCGTAAAATCGAGCGTCTTTTTATCTTTAATTTGATTACCATATTGCTATATAAAATATGAAGAGTAAAAAAACCCACTAAAATGTGTTGTATTTATATGTTGTATAACATCTTTTTGTGCTGTATTTTTGTACTATATTTTTGTGCTAGATTTTTTTGTCTTAATTTTTTTTTAATTTTTTGTGCTGGATTTTTTGTACTACATCTTTTTGCTGAATTTTTTCATGCTATATTTTTATGTACTAGATTTTTTTTGTGTTATATTTTTTTGTACTACATTTTTTGTGCTATATTTTTTGTACTAGATTTTTTGTGCTAGGTTTTTTTTACTATATTTATTTGTTGTATTTTTAAAAAAACAAAAGGGGTGCCACATGTCATTTTCACTCCTATTTATAAGGACCAAAATGCCCTTCATTCCTACTTATTAGGAGTGTCACATCTCACATGTCATCATCACAATCCTTCTTATGCTAATTAGACAAAATTCATTTTTAGTGGATCTTTCCCTATATATATATATATATATATATATATATATATAGGGGAGGGTTATCTTGAGAACACTAAATATTGCGAGAACCGTGAGAACGAATGAAAAAATGAATCAAAACCATTTTTTTTAATACAAAACTCATTGTAATTAAGATACAACATCAAAAAAAGAATTTACAACATCAAATCATTCTCCTTTCAAAATCACTATTTTTAGATTTTTTACACATGTGTAAATATAACAGATTTACACATGTGTAAACTTTCTTTATTTACGAATTCACGCAAATTTAAACGTGTAAATTAAATTTCTAAGATTGTATTCGAATAATAATGATAAGTGTATAATTTTTTTTAATTTGAATTGTTTTTGACCAAGTTCTCGTGGTTTTTTCATTTGTTCTCACGGTTCTCACAATATTTAGTGTTCTCATTTAAACCCTCCCCTATATATATATATTCTTAAGGTTTCATTGATAGTGGTCAATCATTATTTTTCTTCTATCTGTAGATAGCTATGTTAAGTATAGATAACTAGATGAAAAATAATAAAATATATACAATAATTATTAGGCTAGATATACTTACGATTATATATAACAACCTAATTATTTAGATGCCCGAAATTAAAAAATTCCAGCTACGATTGCTCAATGTCAACTGTATAAATGAATTTTATAGGATATAATAAATTCATTCATTTGATTACAATGAGTTTTAATTTTGATCTTTTGTATTTTATAAATAATTTTTTTACTCCTAAATATCATGTAATTAAGTTGTATTTGCAGGAAATTGAACTCACACCATATTTATGAGGAGTATTCACGAATGTCACTCGACCACAAGGACGTAGACATTTTTTAAATTTAATTGATTAGACTACTTAGTGGGCATGAAAATTTTACACATCAATAACCTTTGTGTGCTTTTTTTTATCATATATATACTAGCTTAAAAATTTGTGCATTACATAAGTTAAATATAAAAAAATAGATTTAATATTATTTTAGTTTACATGTGTTAAAAACACGTGTATTACATAAGTTGAATATCGAAAAAAAAAATGTAAATCATAAATTTCTATATAGCTCTTATCACATGGTTAAAAAATATAATACTATTATAATTTTATACGTTCATAATTCATGAAAGTTATAACATGGGTTAAGGAAATATAAACTATAATCTTATAAAAATGTGTAACACGGTTAATAAATGTAATAATCTTATCACACGGTTAAAAATCGTGTATTGTTGACGGGTATATTAATTGTTTCATAAATTAAAATATTATTCAAATTTTAAGTGTGATAAGCTCAAACCATTTTTTGTGTATAAGATTTATATGGAGGTGGTAGTTTATAAATGAAGCTTATAATATTATTTGTATTATTATATAACGCCTTTGTTATTATATTTATTTTATAATATTGGGAAGTTTGCCTAATTTTTTTAGGGTAAAAATTAATAGATATATGTATATAGGGTAGGAAGTAAAAAACTCCTAAAAGTGTGAAAAGTCTATGTAGGCATTATGTTTTAAGTTTTAGGCATAAAGTTTTACAATCTTTTGGCATAATATTATATAGAAAAACACCATATGTAGGCATTATGTTTTAAGTTTTAGGCATAAAGTTTTACAATCTTTTGGCATAATTTTATATAGAAAAACACCAAACATAACAATTTAAAATATAATAAAATGCATTCTAGGCATGAAATTTAAAACACATTTACTAACTTTCTTAGCATGGTAGTTTAACTTTCATGTCTAGAATACATTTCATCATGTTCTAAATTGTTACCTTTGATGTTTTTTTTATAAAATACCTTGATAAAAGAATCTAAAACAACCTTGCCTAAAATTTAAAAAACGATGCCTACATAAACTTCTTATACTTTTTTTAAAACTTTGTAACTATATGTAATATTAAAATTGTAAGAATAGGTTTGGTGCTTATACGTAATATTCTTGAAATCGTAATAAGGATAATAAGGATGTGTTATTATATGTGAATAATAGTGAAAGATCAATTGAGAAAAAAAGAAATTAAATTCATAGTACTACGTGTAATTTCACATGTGCTTTATATGCCATCTATGAACATTCTCAACCATTCATTCACATTTGTGAATAAATAAAATATTATACGAAATAAATATACAACTTTTGGCTTTTAATATCTTTTCCCATTAAAAACAGTCACATGATTCGATTTAATATATTACATATGAACCGATAGGGTAAGAATAAGGTTGAGGATTTTTTTAAGGTTGAGGATTTTTTTAGGGTTTTATGTGGAAAAGAAATTTTACACATACACATTAGTAAAGGGTGTTATGGTGAGTTGAAATATGAAATATGGTATTAAGTTGAGATAGAGGTAAAGAATTGGTTAATATATTAATTTATAATACAAAAGAGGGGTAGTCGGCGGTTCGCCTTACGCCAAAAGGGGCAGTGCCCTATTTAAAGCCTTTATGTAATGGTGTACATCACACCCCGCTTCCCCAGTGGGCCTAAGTGTAAGGCATTTGAATGACGATTGTATGATAGAATCACATCATAATGAAAGTAAATATAATAGTAACTAGTTGTACACCTGTGTGAATACACGGGTTTGTTTAATAACAATCGGAATAAAATACTAAAAACATATTATAATATATTATTTAAATTCTTTGTGTTTAGTTATATATCTTTATAAAACAATGTTAAAGACAATATGTGTTAGTGTACATGTTTGATATAGAAATAAACTAAGTAGTTTATAATGTGCAAAGTTTTTAGCTACATCTATATATGTAAAATATGATGTGAAATTATTTAATGAATTCACATTCGCATTATAGTTATGAATTGACAACAACATCAGGCATATAAATCATAAGTTGAGCTACAAAACATTCAGAAACAAAAGTCCTCTGTCACTGTTTCAAGCCAAATATTGACCTTGAAACCATATCTACAAGTGGCGCTGAATTTCTTGATCTCAATACCCAACCGACCTAAAATTGACACTTACTATCCCGTAAGTTTCAAAACCACATTGAAAAATCATATATAACAACCTAAGTTCGAGATGTATTAAGGAAAACCGTTACCTGAAATGTAAACGGAAAGAATGAATGGTTACTGTCATTAGGTGCATTGAGACCTAACGTCAAGAATTTAATGGCTTAAGTATAATTATAAGCTTACTAACGAATGAGACCAAATTGATTTAAAATTTAACCTTATGATAACCAAAAGGCAATCTTTGTATAGTCTGAAACATAAGTCATCCTTGAACATGGATCATCAGCCAAATCAAATAATAAAAAACAAATTATACCCCTGCATGAAAAACAAAATGGATAAATTTAGGGAAAATGGTTTTGAAAAATGATAACCCAACAGTAGAGGATCTCATTCTACAACTCCGATAAATGCAAGGGTGTTCTCAAATAATGGTTCCTAGATATTTGAAAACCAACAAAGATCGACAAATGTTAACAGTACTGATTCTGTGGACATTTGTCGGTCTTCAAACATCTAGGAAGCATTATTTGAAAACACCCCTGAATTTATCGAGGCTATAGAATGAGATCCTCAAATACTGGGTTATCATCTTTCAATCACATTTTCACTAAATTTATCAATCTTGTTTTTCATACCTCATCGAATCAACCTATCCGCCTGCAAACAGATGGAGAAAGCTTGAACTATAAGATGTACTTAATTATATGGCACCAGATTTTCACTGATTCAAGAATCTCAACACATCAGCTGACAACTTTGAACCGATTTACAAACATCTTAATACCAATCCATAATTCAGATTATTAACTTCTGAATGCACTAACCAGTTTTTCCTGAAGAATTGTTGTTTGGTCAGTGTGATGTGGTGTCAATTGTAATGTCATTCTGCTTCTTGGCAGTATTTCTCGTGTATCAGCCAACCAAAATAATTAAAAAACAAATCAAACACTACAACAAAACAAAAATCATTACCACAAACAAAACGAATAAAAAAAGATGAAACCTTTATCAAACTATAAATTCTTGAAATTACCAATCACGACTAAGAACAAACATACCAAGAGCATCTTCGGGGATGGAAAAAGTAGCTTATCTTTCTGATTGAACAACAATCGAGAATTGAGAGTAACCACCTGATCTGTAGGAGACAGTTGCTTCAACCTTAATATATTCACAGTCACTCTGTATCAACGTCAGCGAGTGATTCAACCAAATTCACAGTAAACTGGCAACACGAACACCTGTAAAAGAAAACACAGGAATCAGTTACAAACGTCAATTTATATGACCGATCTACAAACAAAAAATTGGAAAACTTACCGGCATCATCACATACAGCTAAATAGGAAACTCAGACCAACCAAACTCCATTTTCTTGTATAGATGTAACAACAATTATACACAATCACTTTTCAAAACCTTAATCAACAACACATGGTCAGCGAAGGTAATTGATAGTGAAGTTGCAAAACATTTGCAATTTCAGAATGCACGGCTCAGATTGTGAATAAAGATGATAACACCATAGTTGCAAGAGAGGTTGCATGAACAACTGCCATCCTACATGTCACACCCCCAAAATCCACCTGCGGAGTACCACCGCTTGGAGGCGTGACTGACCAGGATCCAGCCACCAATCATATTGAACATGCGAGTTAAAAGATATAAAAGTTTAACCAATACAATTGGTGTCCAAACAAACACATAGTTAAGTTGCAAGCGGAAGCATAAGTCTTAAATCAAAACATAAGTTTAATTGTTTCATAGTTTAACATGGCACACAGTTGTCCATGTCCCACAACGATCCTCCTCCATGCAAGCTCCAGCTTAAGAACCTAAGGACCTGCAAAGCATGTAGTAACGAGTCAACAACTAGTTGAGTGAGTTCACGGTCGGGTGTTCGTTTTAAGTTGTTTCGAAAACAGTTTCCTTTAGCTGGCATCCTGCCGTGGGGGTTACCCCATGGTTAAAAAACGTGACTTGTTTATTCCCGGTTACTCTGGCAATCCTGCCGTGGGGGCTACCCCGTGTTAGTTATCTGGCATTTCGGCCGTGGGGGCTACCCCATGTATACACTAGACTCGTTACCATATCGACTGCTGACTGTAGTCATGTTTAAGTGCCCTGAAACTGTCAATGTCTATCATCATTGACGTGCCCCAGATCCATTAGTTCACGCCCGTCCTCTGCGGCACGGTGTGAGGTTTGTCAGACCTAAATAGCGCTATCTAACTAATGACCCGCTCGCCATTGGCCCGGCGATTAAGTCGATATAAAAATGAGGGACTTCGTGATAGAGGTTTGGTCTAGTACGAGTTATCTGTCCATGAGGACGAGGAATTACATTCCTGAACCTTTACTGTCCTACCCAAGGAGGACGAGGAACCCAGTTCCTTAACCCCAATTCCCGACCCCTGGGAATCCCATGCTTTGTAGAGGGTGTGAACTCACCTTGGTTTGCTCGGTAGAAAACACAGAAAAGTCAAACAAGCAACGTTGAGGCTACTCACGTCCTATCATAGTTGTATCATACAATCAGGTTCGTATTCAAGTAGTGCACGTATGGGTTACACGTTTAATCATGGCAGATTCACGTTCAATTAGTAACATACAAAGTCTGTGTATTGGGCCCAAGAGTCCGGCCCAATCAAATAAGCCCATAATTAAACAAGTCCAACAGTGTGTATCCGTATAAGATCCCGAGTCGCAACTAGGCGTTTGCGACTCGCAACCGGAGTCGCAACCATGGTTTCGGTCCATGCTGTTTTGGTTACGAGTCGCAACCGGACTCGCAACAGTGGTTTCGAGTCACAAGGTTTATGTGCTGATCATGTGTGGTTCCGAGTCGCAACCAGGCGTTTGCGACTCGCAACCGGTGTCGCAACTGGGCGGTTTCGACTCATCATGCAATGGTTTCGAGTCGCAACCGATGGTTACGAGTGGACAGGGACTGATTCGGAACAGTGTACTATCCATTGACATTCTGATTTCATGCAGTTTGTACTAACCAACCACAATTCTTAAACATGTTCCTTGTCTAGAAATTTTCTAAAAATGGATCAAACAAATCAGATTTCGAATATTCAACCATGTTCTTATCACATTCAACAAGTTCTTCATGTTCATCAATTATTCAAAACACATTCATCATGTTCATCATTATTCATATGAACCTAAGTCTAACCCACATATATTCATCCGATTTCATAAGTAATAAACCTTTTAACATCATCAAGCCACTCGGATTTGAGCCTATATGGAACCGATAACATTTACTCATATTCAAGCATACATTATTCATCCAACATAACCAATAAATCATCATTAACCGAACACAAACACATAATATGGAACATTTATGCATCGATTTCTTGAATACTAACTTAACATCAATGTGTACTATCAAACATGTTCAACCGATTATCATACATCATTATCAACACAAAACACAATGCACATTCGGTTCACAAGCATTATCAAGCATACACCACACACTAGTTAAGTTCTATCATTCATGCTATCATTTAACACATCATAAACACTAACCGGTTGTGAGGTGGTGAAAGATGAAGCTTTGTGTTAGGTGTGAACAAGCAAAACCCGAGAATCCTTCTTGTGGTCGGTTGGTTGGATCCGAGATGAAGGAGAAGAGAGGTGATGTTTAGTGTTTAGGGTTTTTGTGAGAGAGTGGAGAGTGTGTGTTGGAGAGTATGAATGTTGTTCAAATGGTAACATGGCCATCTATCAAGTGTATATATATCCGCACCAAGTATGCACCCTAATGGACTCTCGGTTGGGTTAAGTGAGGTACGTGGCCCATCCGGCCCAAGTGTGGCGTGATGTTTACTCGAGACCACATGGTCTCGAGTCGGGTTCGTGTTATCTCGGTTCCTATATACATACATCGCATACATACATATAAGCATACACACGAATAACACATAATCACGTAAAGGTTCATTTGTCATTAACCACATAAGTTTAACTATTCACACGTTCAAGCATACAACGAAAGGTTCTAAATTTCGAGTTGTCACATCATCCCCAAGTTGAAAGAAATTTCGTCCCGAAATTTGGTAGGCACTCACTGAGGAAGCTAGTTAAGTTGTTTGGTTTTCCCGGTTTTCCTGGGGTGTCACATCCACCCCCCGTTGATCTGGAATTTCGTCCCGAAATTCCGTAGCTTCGGCCTCAGTAGTGGGTGTACTGTTTGCGAACAGTTGGGGATACTTTTGTTTCATCTGATCTTCGCGCTCCCAGGTGAATTCTGGGCCGCGACGTGAGTTCCAACGAACTCGTACAAGGGGTATTCTAGTGCTCTTGAGGACCTTAACATCCCGGTCCGTGATCTCGACTGGTTCCTCGACGAATCGTAACTGCTCGTCGATCGTGAGTTCCTTCAAAGGAACTACGTGGGTCTCATCTGATGGACACTTCTTCAGATTCGACACGTGGAAAACGTTGTGAACTGCACCGAGTTCTGCTGGTAAGTTTAGTCTGTAGGCCACCCTGCCTATTTTCTCAATGACCTCGAAGGGTCCAACGTATCGTGGGTTAAGTTTACCGCGTTTGCCAAAACGAACCACACCCTTCCAGGGTGAAACTTTGAGTAGTACCCGCTCCCCAACCTGGAGCTCAAGTGGTTTCCTGCCCATGTCGGCGTAAACTTTCTGACGTTCACGAGCGGCCGTCATGCGTTTCCGTATCTGAGCGATCTGCTCGGTTGTATCTACCACATATTCTGGACCAGTGATCTGACTATCTCCCACCTCTGCCCAGCAAAGAGGAGACCGGCATTTACGTCCGTACAATGCCTCAAACGGAGCAGCTCCAATGCTGGTGTGGTAGCTGTTATTGTACGAGAATTCCACAAGTGGCAGATGCTTTTCCCAGCGGTTGCCAAAGTCGATTACACATGCACGAAGCATGTCTTCTAAGGTTTGAATAGTGCGCTCGGACTGCCCGTCCGTCTGAGGATGGTACACTGTGCTCATATCTAATCGTGAGCCAAAGGATTTGTGCATTGCTTGCCACAGCTCCGAAGTAAAACGAGCATCTCGATCTGAGATAATGGAGGTGGGCACCCCGTGCCTCGAAACAATTTCTTTGATGTAGATTTCTGCAAGAGTGGAGAACTTATCCGTTTCCTTGATGGCCAGGAAGTGTGCAGATTTTGTGAGTCGGTCCACGATCACCCAAATAGTATCGTTCCCGCGCTGGGATCTAGGTAGGCCAGTAACAAAATCCATGGAAATTTGCTCCCATTTCCATTGAGGTATCTCTGGCTGTTGGAGCAGGCCTGATGGTTTCTGGTATTCCGACTTGACTCTAGCGCAAGTCAAACACTTGCTGACGTAGGTTGCTATGTGGGCCTTCATGCTAGGCCACCAGTACGTAGTCTTGATGTCGTGGTACATTTTATCCGATCCAGGATGTACCGAGTAGCGAGACTTGTGTGCTTCGTCCATCACAAGCTCTCGTAGGTTGCCATAAAGTGGGACCCAAACGCGTCCCGTTACGTAGTAAGCACCGTCTTCCTTCTGCTCTAAGCGTTGCCTCGATCCGCGTAGGGCTTCGGCCCTGACGTTCTCCGGTTTCAGTGCTTCTATCTGAGCTGCTCGTATCTGGGAGGGAAGACTAGAATGGATCGTGAGTTGTAAAGCTCGTACGCGCTTAGGCGCAGTGTCCTTTCGACTGAGGGCGTCAGCCACAACATTGGCTTTGCCCGGGTGATATCTGATTGCGCACTCGTAGTCATTCAGAAGTTCGACCCATCGTCGTTGCCGCATATTCAGTTCCTTCTGCTTGAAGATATGCTCGAGGCTCCTGTGGTCGGTGTAGATGGCGCACTTGGTACCATACAGGTAATGCCGCCATAACTTAAGTGCAAAAACGACAGCTCCCAGCTCTAAATCGTGCGTAGTGTAGTTCTTTTCATGAACCTTAAGTTGGCGTGAGGCGTAAGCTATAACCTTGTCTCGTTGCATCAACACGCAACCAAGACCCTGAATTGATGCGTCGCAGTAAACCACAAAGTCGTCTGTGCCTTCCGGCAAGGAAAGGATAGGTGCGCTGCAAAGTCTATCCTTTAAGTGCTGAAATGCCAACTCCTGTGCGTTTCCCCAGCGATAAACAACGCCCTTCTGCGTTAGTGAAGTGAGAGGCTGCGCAATCTTAGAGAAATCCTTTATGAACCTCCGGTAGTATCCCGCCAATCCCAAGAATTGGCGAATTTCCTTTGGTGTACGAGGTGCAGGCCAATTCTTAATCGAGTCTATCTTGGATGGATCAACGTGAATCCCATCCTTGTTCACCACGTGGCCTAGGAAATGAACTTCCCGAAGCCAGAAGTCGCATTTCGAGAACTTTGCATAAAGCTGTTCTGTTCGAAGGAGTTCCAGAATAAGTCGCAGATGCTGCTCGTGTTCTTCTCGACTTTTGGAGTAGATCAGGATGTCGTCGATGAAGACTATAACAAACTTGTCCAAGTAAGGCTTGCACACTCGGTTCATCAAGTCCATGAAAACCGCAGGTGCGTTTGTCATCCCAAAAGGCATGACCAAAAACTCATAGTGCCCGTATCGAGTTCTGAAAGCTGTCTTGGAGACGTCCTCTTCCCGGACTCTCAGTTGGTGATAACCTGATCTCAAATCAATCTTCGAATAGTAGCTCGACCCTTGCAGCTGGTCGAACAAGTCGTCGATACGCGGTAGGGGATAACGATTCTTCACCGTCACCTTGTTGAGTTCTCGGTAGTCGATGCACATCCTGAAGGTACCGTCTTTCTTCTTCACAAATAGCACTGGAGCTCCCCAGGGCGATGAGCTAGGACGAATAAAACCCTTATCCAAGAGTTCTTGTAGTTGCGTGGAGAGTTCTTTCAACTCTGATGGAGCCAATCGATAAGGTGCACGAGCTATGGGCGCAGCTCCAGGAGCTAGTTCGATCTGAAACTCGACTTGGCGATGAGGCGGAAGACCAGGTAATTCCTCAGGAAATACCTCTGGGTAATCGCGTACAACTGGAAAATCTTCTATTTTCTTCTCTTTCTCCGTGGTGTCAGTAATAAGAGCCAAAATAGCGGTGTGGCCCTTTCGCAAGTACTTTTGGGCCTTAAGGAGAGAAATGACGTTCTCAACAGCACTCCTCTTGTCGCCATGAATCATGAGAGGTTCACCATCGGGACCTGGAATACGGACAACTTTCTCGTTGCAAAGAATCTCTGCGCGGTGTTGGGATAACCAATCCATCCCAATGACAACGTCGAAACTACCCAAGACAATAGGAATGAGGTCTATGGAGAAGGCCTGGTCAGCGAGAATAAGTTCACAACCCTTGACTACGTGTGTGGCTTCTAAACTCTTACCATTTGCTAGCTCTACGGTGTGCTTGAGGTTCAAGGGTGTTGGAATACGCTTAAGCATTCGACTAACTTCTAGTGACACGTAGCTAGTATCGGCACCCGAATCAAATAAAACTGAAACATAAAAGTCGTCGAGAAGGAACTTACCCGCCACAACATTGGGGTCATTCCTTGCTTCGCCTTGTCCAATCACAAACATTCGCCCCTTGGCGCCATTGTTGTTGTTGTTCCCATTGTTACCATTCCCCTGATTGTTGTTATTGTTGTTGTTGTTCTGGTTCCTGTTCAGTTGGGGACAATCTCTCTTGAAGTGGCCCTCAGCTCCACACTGAAAGCACCCTTTGTTATCACCCTGTTGCTGTTGCTGCTGGCGCTGGTTCTGCTGAGCTTGCTGACGATTCTGATTGGCGGGGTATAAGCTCCTGCAATCCTTTGCAGCATGACCAGGCTTGTTGCACCTATGACAGTTGCCCCTGGTGCATGGTCCGCTGTGGTGCAGGCTGCAGCGATTGCATTTGGGATGATTTCCTTTGTATCCACCACCAGACGATTGCTGATTAGGGCTCTTGTAGTCCTCAGTCTTTCTCTGCTGAGACTGGGATTGAACAGAAGTCGAACCCTTACTTGAAGTTCCATCCCACTTCCGTTTGTTGTCACTCGAGGTACCAGTAGTAGTTGCAGCGCCAATGCGTTTCGGTAACTTGTTCTGCTCCACCGCCTGATCCGTTAGACGGTGAGCCAACTGAACGGTTTGCTGGTAGGTGGCGAGGTTCGCCGAAGTCACATGACTTTGGATTTCCGGCACTAAGCCCTGAAGAAACAGTTCAATGCGTTTGATGGGAGGATCCACCATGGTAGGGCACAAAATTGCCAGTTCGTTCGACCTTTTCACATAAGCTTCAATTTCGGACCCCGTCATCTTGAGGTTGAAGAACTCCACCTCGAGTTTGTGAATCTCATCACGACTGCAGTATTCCTCCTTGATCATTTCCTTGAAAGTTTCCCATGGGGTGGCGTTGGCAGCAACCAACCCTAGCATCTGAACTTGAGCGTTCCACCATGTGAGGGCTAAACCCTCGAGAGTACCAGTAGCGTACTTCACCCTGCGCGCCTCAGGGCATTCACACATTTCGAAGACAGACTCTAGCTTCTCAAACCAGTGTAGGAGACCTACCGCTCCTTCAGTGCCGCTAAAAGTAGTTGGTCGGCAGTCCATGAAAGTCTTAAAAGTGCACACGGGTGGTTGAACATGCTGACCTATCGTAGGTGAAAGAAAAGACAGAGTTTAACACAAAGGTTGGTTCACGAGAGTAGGATCCTAAAGATCCTAGAATAAGTTCGGACTGCAGGATATACCTCCTGCGTGTGCAGCTGCGAGTGCTGCGGCAACTCGTTCGTTGATCAGAGCCGTCAACTGGGCTTGTGTCATGTTAACGCGTCCAGACATGATCTTCATACCAAGAAGAACGTGAGTGAGAGGGGTTTCGCGAAAGTACAATGATAGGATAGAGTAAGCACGCACGTGTTCAAGCAACAGTAGTTATACTAACCAAGCATACCATAAGCAATGTACCATGTCACTAACAAGTAGGCAATATATACACAGATCATATTACCTAGAATGTCGAGCCTTGCATGTGGAGTGAAGCATCGTTGTGGACCGTTGAGCACTGTACAGGTTATAGTCTGGTTTTAACAAAAACGTTTTCCCCTTTATTAAAACCAAGTTCTCTATAACCAATGGCTCTGATACCAATCTGTCACACCCCCAAAATCCACCTGCGGAGTACCACCGCTTGGAGGCGTGACTGACCAGGATCCAGCCACCAATCATATTGAACATGCGAGTTAAAAGATATAAAAGTTTAACCAATACAATTGGTGTCCAAACAAACACATAGTTAAGTTGCAAGCGGAAGCATAAGTCTTAAATCAAAACATAAGTTTAATTGTTTCATAGTTTAACATGGCACACAGTTGTCCATGTCCCACAACGATCCTCCTCCATGCAAGCTCCAGCTTAAGAACCTAAGGACCTGCAAAGCATGTAGTAACGAGTCAACAACTAGTTGAGTGAGTTCACGGTCGGGTGTTCGTTTTAAGTTGTTTCGAAAACAGTTTCCTTTAGCTGGCATCCTGCCGTGGGGGTTACCCCATGGTTAAAAAACGTGACTTGTTTATTCCCGGTTACTCTGGCAATCCTGCCGTGGGGGCTACCCCGTGTTAGTTATCTGGCATTTCGGCCGTGGGGGCTACCCCATGTATACACTAGACTCGTTACCATATCGACTGCTGACTGTAGTCATGTTTAAGTGCCCTGAAACTGTCAATGTCTATCATCATTGACGTGCCCCAGATCCATTAGTTCACGCCCGTCCTCTGCGGCACGGTGTGAGGTTTGTCAGACCTAAATAGCGCTATCTAACTAATGACCCGCTCGCCATTGGCCCGGCGATTAAGTCGATATAAAAATGAGGGACTTCGTGATAGAGGTTTGGTCTAGTACGAGTTATCTGTCCATGAGGACGAGGAATTACATTCCTGAACCTTTACTGTCCTACCCAAGGAGGACGAGGAACCCAGTTCCTTAACCCCAATTCCCGACCCCTGGGAATCCCATGCTTTGTAGAGGGTGTGAACTCACCTTGGTTTGCTCGGTAGAAAACACAGAAAAGTCAAACAAGCAACGTTGAGGCTACTCACGTCCTATCATAGTTGTATCATACAATCAGGTTCGTATTCAAGTAGTGCACGTATGGGTTACACGTTTAATCATGGCAGATTCACGTTCAATTAGTAACATACAAAGTCTGTGTATTGGGCCCAAGAGTCCGGCCCAATCAAATAAGCCCATAATTAAACAAGTCCAACAGTGTGTATCCGTATAAGATCCCGAGTCGCAACTAGGCGTTTGCGACTCGCAACCGGAGTCGCAACCATGGTTTCGGTCCATGCTGTTTTGGTTACGAGTCGCAACCGGACTCGCAACAGTGGTTTCGAGTCACAAGGTTTATGTGCTGATCATGTGTGGTTCCGAGTCGCAACCAGGCGTTTGCGACTCGCAACCGGTGTCGCAACTGGGCGGTTTCGACTCATCATGCAATGGTTTCGAGTCGCAACCGATGGTTACGAGTGGACAGGGACTGATTCGGAACAGTGTACTATCCATTGACATTCTGATTTCATGCAGTTTGTACTAACCAACCACAATTCTTAAACATGTTCCTTGTCTAGAAATTTTCTAAAAATGGATCAAACAAATCAGATTTCGAATATTCAACCATGTTCTTATCACATTCAACAAGTTCTTCATGTTCATCAATTATTCAAAACACATTCATCATGTTCATCATTATTCATATGAACCTAAGTCTAACCCACATATATTCATCCGATTTCATAAGTAATAAACCTTTTAACATCATCAAGCCACTCGGATTTGAGCCTATATGGAACCGATAACATTTACTCATATTCAAGCATACATTATTCATCCAACATAACCAATAAATCATCATTAACCGAACACAAACACATAATATGGAACATTTATGCATCGATTTCTTGAATACTAACTTAACATCAATGTGTACTATCAAACATGTTCAACCGATTATCATACATCATTATCAACACAAAACACAATGCACATTCGGTTCACAAGCATTATCAAGCATACACCACACACTAGTTAAGTTCTATCATTCATGCTATCATTTAACACATCATAAACACTAACCGGTTGTGAGGTGGTGAAAGATGAAGCTTTGTGTTAGGTGTGAACAAGCAAAACCCGAGAATCCTTCTTGTGGTCGGTTGGTTGGATCCGAGATGAAGGAGAAGAGAGGTGATGTTTAGTGTTTAGGGTTTTTGTGAGAGAGTGGAGAGTGTGTGTTGGAGAGTATGAATGTTGTTCAAATGGTAACATGGCCATCTATCAAGTGTATATATATCCGCACCAAGTATGCACCCTAATGGACTCTCGGTTGGGTTAAGTGAGGTACGTGGCCCATCCGGCCCAAGTGTGGCGTGATGTTTACTCGAGACCACATGGTCTCGAGTCGGGTTCGTGTTATCTCGGTTCCTATATACATACATCGCATACATACATATAAGCATACACACGAATAACACATAATCACGTAAAGGTTCATTTGTCATTAACCACATAAGTTTAACTATTCACACGTTCAAGCATACAACGAAAGGTTCTAAATTTCGAGTTGTCACACTACAACCTTGTCATACCAGGGGGGGGGTAGTTGCACGGACCTCCCATCCGCCGGAGTATTGCAACTCCGCAAGCTAGCTTAGCCCCATAGCTGCCTGGCGGTGATTACCCACGGTGAAGAGCCCCAACACCCCATAAGGGCATTGCCGGGAATCGAACCGGTGACCTCAAGTAAAGGCCTGGGTGAGGCTGGCCAACTGGGCTACCCCAGAAGGTTAACCTTGTCATACCATAATGCTATATTCATCCAATTTTTAACCAATTGGGGTAGCCCAGTTGGCCACCGACACCCACCTCTTCTCAGAGGTCCCGGGTTCGAATCTTGGGAACGGCATATCCACCCCTGATTAGAACTCGGTAAGGGGAAGTCACCGCCAGGGCGCTTTGTCGGGTAGCAAACTGGGGAGGCGGATCCCTCCCGCGGTCAGGGGTACCGTGCATTTACCCTTTTTTCCAATTTTTACTCAGATCTACAAAATCATCATAGCCTCATTTTGAAAGGACTTTTGTCAAATGCACTTTGCATTCATTTTTATTCACCATCATAGTCAACACGGAATGATTTACTAAACTATACAAATGATTGCAAAATGTCAGACCTCGTGTATACTCAGGCCGACATTTCCTTCAACGGAAACGCATCTAACTTACCATAAAGTCCCTGGAACCCTGGCTTACTACCAAAACCCTCTGTGGAAGCTTTGTAAAGGAAACCCTAGAGTTTGAATCGAAATCACCTGTGATGAAGAATAGAGAAGAAAGAGACGAATAGAGAAGAAAGAGAGAAATGTGCGCTATAAGTTTGAATCGAGAAGAAAGAGAGAGTTGATATGATTACTTCTGATGTGGATTAAATGGCCAAACAACTCCCCATGCATTTTCAAATTTTGACTCCTAAAAAAAAAGAAAACTTCTTCAATTTAATAACAACTAAAAAACAGATTATATATACATAATATTATAAAAAATTCAGAATTATGACATTAGCGGAGTCAATATGGCATACCTAATATAATGACACGTAAGCAAAGTGAGGTCATCATCTAAGCTCCTTTAATAGATAGCAATAGATAGATAGATAGATAGATAGATAGATAGATAGCAATAGATAGATAGATAGATATATCACCATTCTGGGAGCACCGTCAAACATAGAATTCTTGGAAAAGACCATAGTTTTAGTCTCAGGTGAGAACCATCTCATCAACATCATTGACTGAATATCGCGTGCTATTAAAAAACATTGTCTTATGTGACAGCAATGGCATAATCATCGGCCGAACATGGATTACAGCGAATGCTACCTAGCACAGCCGCGAACGACAGTCAGCAACAATGCTTTATATGTTGCAACAGTACGCCAGATCTCAAAATCGTAACCTCAGATGACAAAATCATCTTCATCGGTCTGAATAGATACGTTCAAGTTGTTTTGCGCATTAAATATACATGTGAGAAGTAATCAAATATGCATCTCTCTCTTTCTTCTTGACATTTTAATCTACAAAATCATCATAGACTCATCTTGAAAGGACACTTTAATATACAAAATCATTATATACAATATTATTTTGTCAAAATGCAAGGCTCAGATTGTGCATAAAGATGACAACACCATGGCTGCAAGAGAGGTTGCACGAACAACTGCCATCCTACAACCTTGCCATACCATAATGCCATCTTCATTCAATTTTTACTCAGATCGACAAAATCATCATAGCCTCGTGTTGAAAGGACAAAAAAAATGCACTTTGCATTCATTTTTATTCATCATCACAGACAACACTAAATGATTTGCTAAAGTAATACAAATGATTCGAAAATGTCAGACCTCACGTATATTCGGGCAGATGTTTCCTTCATCATAGTTTTAGTCTCAGCTGAGAAGCATCTCATCAACATCATTGACTGAATATACCTTAGGTAACATCGATCTAATTATCATCAACCAAACATCGATTACACCCAACGCTACCTAGAACAGCCGCGAACGGCAGCCGGCAACGATTTGGGCATGTTGCAACAACACGCCAGATCTCGCCATCATAGTCTCAAATGACAAAAGCATCTAAAGTGAACAAAACTGAACCGATCAATTTTCAAAACAGTTCAAAATTGAATCTTAATATAACAACACATACTGGTTCAATCAAAACAGTTCAAAATTCAGATGATACAACTTTAGGTAATAATCTGTTTTTTTAGGAGGCAAAATTTGAAATGCATAGGGAGTTGTTTTGGCCATTTAATGCACTAAGAACTAATCATATCTCCTTCCAACTCTCTCTTTCTTCTCTATTAATGGAGAAGTTGGAAAACATTTATATTATCAAACTGTCAGGCTCAGATTGTGCATAAAAATGACAACACCATAGCTGCAAGAGAGGTTGCATGAACAACTGCCATCCTACAACCTTGCCATACTATAATGCTATCTTCATTCAATTTTCACACTGTGTTGCAAAATCATCATAGCCTCATGTTGAAAGCACAAGAAAAGTGCACTTTGAATTCATTTTTATTCATCAACACAGTCAACACTAAATGATTTGCTAAAGTAATACAAATGATTTGAAAATGTCAGACCTCGCTTATATTCGGACAGACGTTTGCTTCATCATAGTTTTAGTCTCAGGTGAGAAGCATCTCATCAACATCATTGACTAAATATGCCTTAGGTGAGATCGATCTAATTATCATCAACCAAACATCAATTACACCCAACGCTACATAGAACAGCCGCGAACGGCAGCCAGCAACGATTAGGGCATGTTGCAACAACACGCCAGATCTCGGCATCATAGCCTGAGATGACAAAAGCATATATGGTGATCAAAACTGAACCGATCAATTTTCACCATAAAAAAAATCCTAATTGAATCTTAATGTAACAACGCATACAGGGTCAGTCAACACAATTGAGATAATACAGGTTCAGGTAGTAAAAAGAAACCCTCTGGTGTAGAAGCAACCAGTGAGAGTGTTTTGATGGAATTTTTAGGAGGGGTCGGTGACATTGTCGAGGGTTGTCAGGAAATGCTATCACTTATCATTTCCTGACAACCTCGGCAACGTCACCGACCCCTCCAAGTTTTCAACCAAAACACTCTCACTGGTTACTTCTTCAACAGAGGTCATCCTCTAATCTCCCTTAATAGCTAAGAACGTGACACGTAGGCAAATCGACGTCATCCTCTAATCTCCCTTAATAGAATCCTGAATTCAAACCGTTACTATATAAAATTTGATAAACTAAATTTGATCAATTTAATTGATTTGAGATAAAGAAAAACCAAAACTGATGCATTATTTACTAAATGATTTAAACTTCCAACTGATGTTAAAAGCGACCATTTTTTATGCAAAGAAAACGGGCTGCGGTTGAAAGGCACAATTTTTTGTATAGTAAAAGTCAACCATATTGGACACGAATAGCTTATTAGCAACAACATTTCAAACAACGTCACCTCTGCAAGTGACTTCAACTTATTAGCAAAAACATTTCAAACAACGTCAACTCTAACATGATGTAATTTAAAGGACAACATGAGTTATCTCAAACTTACCGATATCAATTGCTCATGGATAAAATCCATTAACTGTTGGCTTGACATACAATCCCTAAACACATGAAAGTAAAATAATTTAGTAATGATCCAAAAGATTAAGAATAATCCATAAAAAGTTGCATATTGAGTGTGCAGAGGGACTTACAGTGTTGACATCAGGATTATCCGCCTGTTGTTTTTCAGGTTTCATAAAATTCCATGTCACCTGCGCAACCATCGCTACAATATTAAGAAACAATTAATAAGATGAACCAATCTATCTATCTCTTTCTGCAGCAATTAGGGTATTAAATTGCTGAATGTCTTCATCACCCTAAACCATAACAAACACTCAAGCACACCCAAAATCAAACACACAAATCAAAAGATATACACAAAATACCAAAACCCTAAACAATATGAGACATAAACGATTACCTGCACGACAACTGCTGTAGAAGATAATGCCAACCCATTACCGATGACAATTGCAGCAGGTCCTGGCAGTCCGCATACAATATGAGCAACTCATTTAAACACAACAGGTGTCACCAACACCTGTATCAGCGTATGACCAACAAAAATTAAAATAAACAGTAGCACAACACAAAATGTATCGACCAGATTATTTTTAGTTACATGACCAGAACCCAATCCAAAAACGTATTTCTTCATGGAACTCAGCCTTTCAACAGAAAAGCTGTGAACAATAACAATACACAGTTTCAAGTTTCAACTCATCTAATACAAAAGAATAATGAAATTAGACTTATTTTCACACTCAAATTCGGTCAAATCATCTGCTAACAAACAACTGTAAACTCAAATTCTGAAAAATAATCAACAGAAACTTAAACGTATCCAGATCCCGCCGTCACCCAACCTAACAAATTTCGCAAGAATCAACTCCTGTTCCAAATACAGTATCTAAAAACCATAAACACACAAATAAATCACTTAACCCATACCTTAACATGCGGATCTACAGAATTTCCAATCCTGTAACTTCCTTGCACGAAACCAACAGGCGGAACGTTTTCGGAGTGGAACCGAGATAACCTAGGGTTTGAAAGAGAACTCATCTTGTTGTCTCTTGCTGCATTTCCAGCCAGCTCCAAAACCTAATTTCAAATTGTATAAAAAAATTATTATAAACCTTTACCCTCAAACAATAAAAACCCACTTGAAGTTATGTGGAACTTGACGGAAGTCACCTCAAATCAACCTTTTTCTATTTTAGCAGACAATACAACTCTGCATCTCCTATTAGGCCACCAGACATATCCAGAGCAGAAACAGAGGCATAGCGATAGTCACCACAGCGATAGTCACCACAGCGATAGTCAACAGTCGCACACATGCAGACGAATGGGGTTTCAGTCACCACAGCGATAGTGAACAGTCGCACCCCAAGTGGTGGCCAGGGTTTGCCGTTTCAGGTATTATCAGCAGAAACCTATGGTGACGGCGGTTAGGGTTTCACTACAGTGATGAAGATGGCTTCAAGAAAGCCAAGACTCGAAAAGTACAACAAAACGATGTGGCTCAGATCTACCAGAAATCATGGCTACAAGGTGGGTTGCAGGTCAAACCCTACCATCCGCCATCATTGCCATGCCAAAATCAACTGGTAAAAGACTTTTGAGATCATCATAGCCGAGTGACAGAACCATCGGACTTCTTTGCCGAATACATTCTTCAACTTGAAGCTTTTTGAATACAGAAGAAAGAGAAACCCTAGAAATCGCCAGAAGTGAGAAGAGAGAAGTCAGTTTGAAGAGAGAAGAAAGAGAGAACAGAGAAGTGAGAAGAGAGAAGTCAGTTCTCTGATGATGTGCATTAAATGGCTATACAACTCCCTATGCAATTCAAATTTGCCTCCTTAAAAATTTAGTTTGTATATTATATTAAAAAATTCCGATTATATAATATAGATATATATAAAATAAATAAATGGTAATTATGACATCAGCAAGGACTACTTGGCATACCTAAGAAGTTGACACGTAAGCAAAGTGAGGTCATCGTCTAAGCTCCTTTAATAGAGAAGATAGATTGCAAATAAGAGCTTCTTCAAAACTTGATATTTATCAAAATATTTAAGTAACAATATCTCATACAAAACAACCAAAAGGTAGATAGATGAAAAGAAGAAGTGACTTGGAAACATCTTAGGCTTCGTCAATGGAGTCACAACTTCCAAAGTGACGAACCTAACCCATCCTGCTATTAAGGAGCAGCACACGTGAGTCGATCTTTAAAATACGCCAGCTTTCGCTAGTAAATAAAATTAACAACACATTTATAAAACATGTTTAAACAGTCATGAGATTAGCATCTTGATTTAAAAGGATTACCAAGATATACCAATCGTACTATAACAACCCTCCTAAAATACTTATAACACCCCTATACGCTCAAAAATACACCCCGTATACGAAAAACGGCCCTAAATACATTTGATTTAACAAAAATCAAGAAAAACAAAATTAAGGGGGCGCTCGCGGGGCGCGACCCCCTTGGTTAACGTTGTCGCGGGCCGCGACCCCTTGACCACCAGGCAAACCCCTGAGCTGCCACGTGGCAGGCTCATGTCGAAGCTAGTCCGCAAACTCAGCAAACCTAAACCCTACTCCACCTAGCTCGCGGGGCGCGGCAGCCCCTTGTCTCTCTCTCGCGGGCCGCCAAGGACTCCCTGATCAGCACTATAAATAGGATCGATTGGCACTCAGACAAAACCGTTCAAAACAAAATTCTCTCTCTCAATCTCTGATAGCAATTATACTTTTCGGGTATTATACCCACTAAAATAACGAAGCTCTGCCTCTATGTAAGTATCATAACCCCCGGTTACGTATTAGATACGATGCCCGTTTGATCTAGTGCTCCGTAACGCATGTCAAGGCTCTGCTTGACTCAGTCGTTGGAGTTCTGTCTCGGGGATGGTATAACTAATGTAAATTTGGGTTATTATACTAACGTGTGTGCATTGTTTAAATTATTAGATTATAACCAGAAAATCACAAGGAAATACCTAAATTAGCAATGTGAGTAATCCTTCTTTTTGTGAAACCTTTTTGTAAACTGTTTTTACAAAACCTCAAATCTTTTAAATTATATTTCACAATGATTAAGTATTTGTAATTCTATAATTATCGTCGGTATGTTGTGGTTTTGTATACAAAATTTGTTACTACACTGTGAGTAGTAACATTACCACCAGTTAGGATTGACAGTACCGTGGGTGGTAATTAAAGTAGATGTAAACAAATGTAATTGCTGGATTGCCCTTAATGCTGTAAAATGATAAAACTTTTCTTGATTAAACTTTGATTCACTCGCCAGTGTTTCTTGCTGATAAAATGTTTTTAAATGCGTTTCAGGTAACAAAATGTAAAAGCCAATTAGAAGCCAACTGGAGAGCACCGAAGGCTTGGAAATGTGGCTATAAAAGTTACCTAAATAAAGGAGATGTTTTATTTCAATAAATTAGGGTTTATCCCTATAAACATGTTTGTAATGGAAACTTGGGAATTTCCCATGTATTTATTATTATAAAAATATGGTGTTTTACTCTGATAAACTATTTCCTAACTACGGTCCTGATGTAAATTCCATTGCCAAATAAACAAAAACCAATACCACTAATACTGGTTCGCGGCCGCCCGTTCCCAAGGATAGGGGTCGGGGGTTGTGACAGAGAGTGGTATCAGAGCTACAGCCCCTGATTTCAGCCACATAAGTGTTCTGCTGATACCAAAATTTTATCCATTATGTTAGGAAATAATCTACGTGATTACGTGCATATCTGTATATTATTGTTTTGTGTTATTTAACAATTTGTTAGTTTACAGTATGAGTGATCAAGGTCCGTCAGACGCTTATCGTCAACTGTCTAGTTCTCCTAGAGATGAAGGAAATACTTCCCAGCCTACCCCTTCGGGGTATTCAGCTGACACAGAGGAGGGGATTTTCGTATTCAAAGCGCAATCTGAAGAGCCATTCCCTACCAAAAAGAGAGGATGGTTCAGTCGGGGAGCACACGAGCGTAGGAAAAAAATGAGGAAGTTACAGCAACAGAGGGCCTTAGCAGCTGCAAATAGGGAGATGAATGCCCAGACCGAAGATATAGTCAATAGACGATTGGCTAATTTTCACAGACTAGCTACCACTACCACAGACCCAAACTTAGAATGAATCATTACACCACAGCCACTACCCTTGTTCCCAACTCAACCCATGGAAATAGAACCTAACCCAGGAGACCAGCTTCCCATACCCGCCTTCGACCCAAACGAAATCCCTAGAGTCCCAGCACCAAATCCTCTAACATACGACCCATGGGAGGACGATCATAGGGATTATCGAGAACTCAACCCACTGGAGGAACCTATACCAAACCCAGTAGCACCCTATCCCAACCTTGACCCTCTAGATCCATATTGGGATATTGACCAGTATGTTCGGGAAATCCTAGAAAACCCATACCCATATGAAGAACCGATGCCCCAGTACCCTGACCCAATACCAGCACCAACACCACCCATGAGTACCGAAAACGTGCAGGAACTCTGCACTTTTGGTGAGGAGTTATTAGATGAAGGTGAACGGATAAGGCAAATAGGGGAGAGGCTCGTGTGGAAGTATGACGAGCGAAGTATGCAGTATTGGATGAATCCCTATCAATAATAATAATAATAATAATAATATAAAAATATATACATATGTGTGTAGGTTGAAAAAAATAGATAATCCAATAGCTACTGATGCATAACTAGTATTGTATTTTAAATTTCAGTTGCAGTTTGTAATAGATATAGATATCTATCAAATAGAGTAAATGTCGCAATGCACGACGATTTTGATCAATGTGTTTGTTTGTGTGATTGTTCGCATTAAATCTTGTTTTGTGATATTAATACTTGGTAAATGTTTATAATCCAGATGGACAACGAAGTGAATCAAGAAAACCCGAATAACGATAATAACGGAAACCAATTAGATAACAGTGCCATCCAACACATAGTGGCACAAGGGATTATAGACGCTATGCCATATATTATCAAAACGGTTAAGGAAGCGGAAAACAATAAAAGTAATAATGGAAGTAAACGACCACCTACTGAACCCAGTCACAGCGTAAACAATGGACCGTTACTTCAATTGCCTATTCCAAAAAGAAGAAGAACCATGTCTTATGGTTGTTCTTACAAAGAATTCTGGTCTTGTAAACCAATAGAATTCTCGGGCAATGAAGGAGCCATTGCAGCTCTACGTTGGATAGAAAAGACTGAGGCATTCTTAAAAATAAGCAAGTGTGCAGAGGAAGACAGAATCATGTTTGCTTCCAATCTTTTAAGAATGCCGCTCTAGAATGGTGGAACACTATTCTCCAGTCTAGGGGAAGTGACATAGTCTATAATATGGAATGGACTGAGTTTAAGAGCATGGTTGAAAGGGAATTATGTCCTCCCAATGAAAAAGAACAAATAGCTAATAAGTTCTTAAACCTTAGAATGACTAGAGTAGACTATAAGGGTTACACTACCGTATTCTTTGAATATGCTAGAATAGTGTCAACCCTAGCTTCACCAGAACCAATATTAATCTCCCGTTACATCTGGGGATTAATCAGTGAGATTAGACTCGTAGTCAAGGCAGCTAGACCACAAACCTTAGAAGAAGCTGTAGAACTAGAAAATACCTTGACTGAACTGGTACGTACACAAGAAGAAAACCAGAGGAAGAACCTAGTCCAAAAGCTTACCCAAGAATTTCGCTACGGTAATTCCAACCGTGGGAAGAACGTAGGTTCTACTTCTGCACCTTATTGTAAGGCCTACAAAAAGAAGCATTCAGGAAAATGCTCCACATACTGCAACTTCTGCAAGATACCAGGACACAAGGAAGACAATTTTAGGAAGAAACCCAGTAATGGAGTATGCTTCAATTGTGGAGAAAAGGGGCATATTAAGCCGAATCGTCCGAAACTAGCTCCAGCCATGAACAACAAGACTACTAAGAATGCTAGAGCATTTGTTGTGACTGCGGAAGAAGCCAAGATGATTCCGGATGTGATTGCCGGTATGTTTTTAGTTAATGATGTTTTTGCTAAAGTATTATTTGACTCTGGTGCGAACCAAAGTTTTATTAATACTTCATTTTGCAAACTTCTCAACCAACCATTAACTAAACTTCAACAAGAATGTCTAGTAGAGACAGCAAATGGAGAATCCATTAAGATCACTGAAATCTTGCAGGGAGCAAGAATAGAAATTCGAAACCATAATTTTATTACAAATCTTTATCCAATGAATCTGGCTAGATTTGAAATTGTATTAGAAATGGATTGGTTAGTAGCCAATAAAGTCAGTATTCTATGTGATCAAAAGTCAATACAAGTAAATTCACCAAAGGGTGAAAAGATCACAATTAAAGGAGATAAACCATCTAGATCCACGAAATTCATCTCTGTGATGAAAATAGCCAGTTATGCAAGAAAAGGATCACTAGTGTATATGATTTCCATAATCATTAAAACTAAAGGAAAAGAATTGAAAGATATTCCCGTAGTATCTCAATTCTCAGATGTTTTTCCCGAGGAGCTACCCAGATTACCGCCGGATAGAGAAGTTGAATTCAAAATTCATCTGCTACCAGGGACAACATCCATTGCCAAGGCACCCTATTGTTTGGCACCAGCAGAAATGCAAGAGTTAAAGAAACAATTAGATGAATTTCTGGATAAAGGATTCATACAACCTAGTTCATCGCCATGGGGAGCACCGATCTTGTTCGTCAAGAAGAAAGACGGGTCAATGCGTATGTGCATTGATTACCGAGAGTTGAACAAAGTCACGATTAAAAATCGGTACCCATTATCGAGAATCGATGATCTGTTTGATCAACTGCAAGGAGCTCGATTCTTTTCTAAGATCGACTTACGTTCAAGATATCATCAACTGAAAGTACAGGAAGAAGACATTCCTAAAACTGCTTTTAGGACAAGGTATGGCCATTATGAATTTACAGTCATGCCATTTGGTTTAACCAATGCCCCAGCCGCATTTATGGACATGATGAACAGAATATGTAAGCCATCTCTGGATAAATTCATAATTGTCTTTATCGATGTTATTCTCATTTACTCTAAGAGAAAAGAGGAATATGCAGCGCATTTGCATACACTCCTAAATTTGCTGAGAAAAAAAAAGCTTTATGCAAAATTTTCGAAATGTGAATTTTGGTTAGAAGAAGTGCAATTTCTTGGACATTTAGTTAATCATGAAGGAATTCATGTGGATCCCACAAAGATCAATGCAATTACTAAATGGAAAGTCCCCAAATCACCAACGGAGGTTAGAAGTTTTCTCGGACTGGCAGGTGATTATAGACGGTTTATCCAAGATTTTTCGAGAATAGCCATTCCTTTAACAAAGCTGACCTGTAAATCTGTTAAGTTTGAATGGGGACCAAAACAGGAAGAAGCCTTTAGAATTCTTAAGCAAAGATTAACCAACGCACCCATACTAGAAGGAACTGAAGACTTTGTAGTCTATTGTGGCGCTTCTAAGTTAGGTTATGGATGTGTGTTGATGCAACGTCAAAAGGTTATAGCCTATGCTTCTAGACAACTTAAGAATCATGAAGAGAACTATACAACCCAAGATTTAGAGTTAGGAGCCATAATTTTTGCCCTTAAAATTTGGAGACATTACCTTTACGGTAGTAAGTTTATCATTTTCACCGATCATAAGAGTTTAAGATATGTTTTTGGGCAAAAAGAGTTAAACATGAGACAAAGAAGCTGGATGGAAATTCGTAGTGATTATGATTGTTGTATCCAGTACTATGTAGGATAGGCTAACGTAGTAGTCGATGCTTTAAGTCGAAAGTATCATGAAAAACCCAGAAAAGTACGTTCTTTTAAATTAAATCTGCAGATAGATTTAAATGAACAAACTAGAGAATTACAAGAATCAGTAATCAAGGACGATACTGAAAAATTGAAAGGAATGATTAAGGAATTAGAACAAGGTACAGATGGAATTTGGTGATTCCATAAGAAAAGGATTTGGATACCCAAACAAGGAAACCTACGCCACCGAATATTAGAAGAAGCCCATAAGTCTAAGTATACGATACATCCTGGAAATGATAAAATGTATCAAGACTTAAGAAAGAATTTCTGGTGGATAGGAATGGAAAATGATATAGCAGCTTATGTTGCCAAGTGTCTAACCTGTTCACAGGTCAAAGCTGAACATCAGAAACCCTTAGGTTTAATGCAGCAATTAGAAATGCCAATATGGAAATGGGAATTGATAACAATGGACTTTGTTACCAAATTACCCAAGACACGGAAAGGTAATGATACAATCTGGGTGATTGTAGATAGATTAACCAAGTCTGCTGATTTCTTACCGATGAAGGAAACTTTCAGTATGGAACAGTTAGCCAAGTTGTATGTAAATGAAATAGTTTCATTACATGGAATTCCTTTATCTATTGTATCTGATAGAGATAGCCGTTTTACTTCTCATTTTTTTTGACAAGTTTCCAAAAAGCAATGGGAACCAAGTTAAATCTAAGAACAGCTTATCATCCTCAAACGGATGGACAAAGCGAAAGGACAATTAAGACAATGGAAGACATGCTTAGAGCTTGTGTAATTGATTTAGGAGGAAATTGGGATGATCATTTACCATTAATAGAATTTTCCTACAATAACAGCTATCATACCAGTATCAATGTTGCACCATTCGAAGCACTTTATGGACGATAGTGCCGAACTCCAGTCTGTTAGGCAAAAATTGAAAAAAAGCAACTGTTTGGACCAGAGATAGTACAAGAAACAACGGGCAAGATTTTTCAAGTCAAGGAAAGGCTAAAAGCAGCACGCGATCGACAAAAGAGTTATGCTGATAACAGAAGAAAACCGTTGGAATTTCAGGTAGGAGATAAGGTATTGTTAAAAGTTTCACCATGGAAAGGAATAGTTAGATTCATCAAGAGGGGAAAGCTAAGCCCCATGTATGTTAGACCTTTTGAGATTATTAGAAGAATAGGACCCGTAGCTTACCAACTACGACTGCCAGAGGAAATGGCAGGAATACATGATTTATTTCATGTATGTAATCTCAAGAAATGCTTAGCCGATGAATCACTAGTGATACCTCTAAAGGACATAGAGGTAAATGAGAAACTTAAGTTTGTGGAAAGACCCCTACCGATTGAAGACAGGAAAATCAAGAATCTCAAACACAAGAGATTAGTTCTAGTAAAAGTGAAATGGGATTCCAAGAGAGGAACATAAAACACTTGGGAGCTTGAATCAGAGATGCAGAGGAAATATCCACACCTATTCCAGTAAGCAACTGTTTGGACCAGAGATAGTACAAGAAACAACGGGCAAGATTTTTCAAGTCAAGGAAAGGCTAAAAGCAGCACGCGATCGACAAAAGAGTTATGCTGATAACAGAAGAAAACCGTTGGAATTTCAGGTTGGAGATAAGGTATTGTTAAAAGTTTCACCATGGAAAGGAATAGTTAGATTCATCAAGAGGGGAAAGCTAAGCCCCATGTATGTTGGACCTTTTGAGATTATTAGAAGAATAGGACCCGTAGCTTACCAACTACGACTGCCAGAGGAAATGGCAGGAATACATGATTTATTTCATGTATGTAATCTCAAGAAATGCTTAGCCGATGAATCACTAGTGATACCTCTAAAGGACATAGAGGTAAATGAGAAACTTAAGTTTGTGGAAAGACCCCTACAGATTGAAGACAGGAAAATCAAGAATCTCAAACACAATAGATTAGTTCTAGTAAAAGTGAAATGGGATTCCAAGAGAGGACCATAATACACTTGGGAGCTTGAATCAGAGATGCAGAGGAAATATCCACACCTATTCCAGTAGACCTCGAGGACGAGTGACGGGTGGTCCGTAAGACAACCCTTAAGTGTGTTAAAAGACGAATTAATCCCTCATTTAATCATGTAATTGTCTTGAATTAGATAACTACAGTTGCTTATGTTTCATGTGCGTTTGGAGCTTAAAACGAGGGAAAAAGCTACTTTGGATGGGAATGGATCAGAACGAGATACACAAGATTGGAAAGAAGAACAAATGAGAAGATTCAGGGCTCCACCGTAAATTACGGTGGCTACCGTAATTTACGGTAGCCCCTGAATCTTCCCATTTCCACCGTAAGGCAGTAGCTACGCAGCGTAACAACTTAAAGGCCACCGTAAATTACGGTACCTACCGTAATTTACGGTAGGCCCTGACGCAAAACTTGTAACTGCCCATTTTAATACCGTTTTCAAGTGTCTTTTCACCTATCTCATCATTAGGGACGTTTCTCTGGAGTTCTAGGGAGAATTTTAGCTTGTGCAAGTGATTGGGAACATTTCTAAACATTTCGGTTTGTATTTTGATTCGTATGAACTTTGATTTTGTTGGAATGATGATTCACCAAGCTATGTCCAGCTAAACTTTCGGTGATCATCTTAGGTGAAGTTTCTTATGCCTATTGTGTGTTTATCTTTATTTCTAGAATAATAAACTTGGTGTGTTTGCTATGTTTATTATGGCGCATGAATGTTTGATTGTAATTGGTTAATTGATGTTTTGATCCTAGTCTAAATCGTACGTTCTTGGTGTCGTTGACAATCGAGATATCATGGGAAGGGTTAGGGTTGGATATTGGTTAATTGGTCATCGGGTAACAACCTCACATTTATCTAATCTGAGTACTTAGTTCCCTTTTATCACAACAAACGTTTATGCACGAGTTATGTCTATGTAACTCTTTCTAGTTGGATTTATACACGATTGTTAATGGAAACTGGATCTTAAGATGGTCATTCTCTCGTAATCTGATTAACAACCAATTTTGATTTGCAATTTAGTTAGTAATTTAGTTCTTAAAACTAAACATCCAAACTCTTGAATTGTAATTTCTGCAAATTAGTTTAATTGTAGTTAATTCACAAAGCTATAGAATCAACACACTTTCCACAAACTCCATGTGTTTGATACCCATTTACTGCTATCTATTAGTTGTAATTTGGATTAAATTTGCGTGTGACTACGACCACACGTCAACAAGTTCTAAAACAAGGTGGGGAGGATATAACAACCCTCCTAAAATACTTATAACACCCCTATACGCTCTAAAATACACCCCGTATACGAAAAACGGACCTAAATACATTTAATTTAACAAAAATTAAGAAAACAAATTAAGGGGGCGCTCGCGGGGCGAGACCCCCTTGGTTAACTTTGTCACGGGCCGCGACCCCTTGACCACCAGGCGAACCCCTGAGCTTCCATGTGGCAGGCTCGTGTCGAAGCTAGTTCGAAAACTCAGCAAACCTAAACCCTACTCCACCTAGCTCGCTGGGCGCGACAGCCCCTTGTCTCTCTCTCGCGGGCCGCTAGGGACTCCCTGATCAGCACTATAAATAGGATCGACCGGCATTCAGTCGAAACCATTCAAAACAAAATTCTCTCTCTCAATTTCTGATAGCAATTATACTTTCCTGGTATTATACCCACTAAAATAACGAAGCTCTGCCTCGATGTAAGTATCATAACCCCCAGTTACGTATTAGATACGTTTCCCGATTGATATAGTGCTCCGTAACGCATATCAAGGCTCTGCCTGACTCAGTCGTTGGAGTTCTGTCTCGGGGAGGGTATAACTAATGTAAATTTGGCTTATTATACTAACGCGTGTACATTGTTTAAATTATTAGATTATAACCAGGAAATCACAAGGAAATACCTAAATTAGCAATGTGAGTAATCATTTTTTTTTGTGAAACCTTTTTGTAAACTGTTTTTACAAAACCTCAAATGTTTTAAATTATATTTCACAGTGATTGAGTATTTGTAATTCTACAATTAGCGTCGGTATGTTGGAGTTTTGTATACAAAATTTGTTACTACACTGTGAGTAGTAACATTACCAACAGTGAGGATTGACAGTACCGTGGGTGGTAATTAAAGTAGATGTAAATAATGTAATTGCTGGATTGCCCTCAATGCTGTAAAATGATAAAACTTTTCTTGATTAAACTGAGATTCACTCACCAGTGTTTCTTGCTGATAAAATGTTTTTAAACGCGTTTCAGGTAACAAAATGTAAAATCCAATTAGAAGCCAGCTGGAGAGCACTGAAGGCTTGGAAATGTGGCTATAAAGGTTACCTAAATAAAGAAGATGTTTTATTTCAATAAATTAGGGTTTATCCCTATAAACATGTTTGTAATGGAAACTTGGGAATTTCCCATGTATTTATTATTATAAAAATATGGTGTTTTACTATGATAAACTATTTCCTAACTACGGTCCTAATGTAAATTCTGCTGCCTAATAAATAAACACCAATACCGAGAATCGATGATCTGTTTGATCAACTGCAAGGAGCTCGATTCTTTTCTAAGATCGACTTACGTTCAAGATATCATCAACTGAAAGTACAGGAAGAGGACATTCCTAAAACTGCTTTTAGGACAAGGTATGGCCATTATGGATTTACAGTCATGCCATTTGGTTTAACCAATGCCCCAGCCGCATTTATGGACATGATGAACAGAATATGTAAGCCATCTCTGGTTAAATTCATAATTGTCTTTATCGATGATATTCTCATTTACTCTAAGAGAAAAGAGGAATATGCAGCGCATTTGCATACACTCCTAAATTTGCTGAGAAAAGAAAAGCTTTATGCAAAATTTTCGAAATGTGAATTTTGGTTAGAAGAAGTGCAATTTCTTGGACATTTAGTTAATAATGAAGGAATTCATGTGGATCCCACAAAGATCAATGCAATTACTAAATGGAAAGTCCCCAAATCACCAACGGAGGTTAGAAGTTTTCTCGGACTGGCAGGTGATTATAGACGGTTTATCCAAGATTTTTCGAGAATAGCCATTCCTTTAACAAAGCTGACCTGTAAATCTGTTAAGTTTGAATGGGGACCAAAACAGGAAGAAGCCTTTAGAATTCTTAAGCAAAGATTAACCAACGCACCCATACTAGAAGGAACTGAAGACTTTGTAGTCTATTGTGGCGCTTCTAAGTTAGGTTATGGATGTGTGTTGATGCAACGTCAAAAGGTTATAGCCTATGCTTCTAGACAACTTAAGAATCATGAAGAGAACTATACAACCCAAGATTTAGAGTTAGGAGCCATAATTTTTGCCCTTAAATTTGGAGACATTACCTTTACGGTAGTAAGTTTATCATTTTCACCGATCATAAGAGTTTAAGATATGTTTTTGGGCAAAAAGAGTTAAACATGAGACAAAGAAGCTGGATGGAAATTCGTAGTGATTATGATTGTTGTATCCAGTACTATGTAGGATAGGCTAACGTAGTAGTCGATGCTTTAAGTCGAAAGTATCATGAAAAACCCAGAAAAGTACGTTCTTTTAAATTAAATCTGCAGATAGATTTAAATGAACAAATTAGAGAATTACAAGAATCAGTAATTAAGGACGATACTGAAAAATTGAAAGGAATGATTAAGGAATTAGAACAAGGTACAGATGGAATTTGGTGATTCCATAAGAAAAGGATTTGGATACCCAAACAAGGAAACCTACGCCACCGAATATTAGAAGAAGCCCATAAGTCTAAGTATACGATACATCCTGGAAATGATAAAATGTATCAAGACTTAAGAAAGAATTTCTGGTGGATAGGAATGGAAAATGATATAGCAGCTTATGTTGCCAAGTGTCTAACCTGTTCACAGGTCAAAGCTGAACATCAGAAACCCTTAGGTTTAATGCAGCAATTAGAAATGCCAATATGGAAATGGGAATTGATAACAATGGACTTTGTTACCAAATTACCCAAGACACGGAAAGGTAATGATACAATCTGGGTGATTGTAGATAGATTAACCAAGTCTGCTGATTTCTTACCGATGAAGGAAACTTTCAGTATGGAACAGTTAGCCAAGTTGTATGTAAATGAAATAGTTTCATACATGGAATTCCTTTATCTATTGTATCTGATAGAGATAGCCATTTTACTTCTCATTTTTTTGACAAGTTTCCAAAAAGCAATGGGAACCAAGTTAAATCTAAGCACAACTTATCATCCTCAAACGGATGGACAAAGCGAAAGGACAATTCAGACAATGGAAGACATGCTTAGAGCTTGTGTAATTGATTTAGGAGGAAATTGGGATGATCATTTACCATTAATAGAATTTTCCTACAATAACAGCTATCATACCAGTATCAATGTTGCACCATTCGAAGCACTTTATGGACGATAGTGCCGAACACCAGTCTGTTAGGCAAAAATTGAAAAAAAGCAACTGTTTGGACCAGAGATAGTACAAGAAACAACAGGCAAGATTTTTCAAGTCAAGGAAAGGCTAAAAGCAGCACGCGATCGACAAAAGAGTTATGCTGATAACAGAAGAAAACCGTTGGAATTTCAGGTAGGAGATAAGGTATTGTTAAAAGTTTCACCATGGAAAGGAATAGTTAGATTCATCAAGAGGGGAAAGCTAAGCCCCATGTATGTTGGACCTTTTGAGATTATTAGAAGAATAGGACCCGTAGCTTACCAACTACGACTGCCAGAGGAAATGGCAGGAATACATGATTTATTTCATGTATGTAATCTCAAGAAATGCTTAGCCGATGAATCACTAGTGATACCTCTAAAGGACATAGAGGTAAATGAGAAACTTAAGTTTGTGGAAAGACCCCTACCGATTGAAGACAGGAAAATCAAGAATCTCAAACACAAGAGATTAGTTCTAGTAAAAGTGAAATGGGATTCCAAGAGAGGACCATAATACACTTGGGAGCTTGAATCAGAGATGCAGAGGAAATATCCACACCTATTCCAGTAGACCTCGAGGACGAGTGACGGGTGGTCCGTAGGACAACCCTTAAGTGTGTTAAAAGACGAATTAATCCCTCATTTAATCATGTAATTGTCTTGAATTAGATAACTACAGTTGCTTATGTTTCATGTGCGTTTGGAGCTTAAAACGAGGGAAAAAGCTACTTTGGATGGGAATGGATCAGAACGAGATACACAAGATTGGAAAGAAGAACAAATGAGAAGATTCAGGGCTCCACCGTAAATTACGGTGGCTACCGTAATTTACGGTTGCCCCTGAATCTTCCCATTTCCACCGTAAGGCAGTAGCTAGGCAGCGTAACAACTTAAAGGCCACCGTAAATTACGGTACCTACCGTAATTTACGGTAGGCCCTGACGCAAAACTTGTAACTGCCCATTTTAATACCGTTTTCAAGTGTCTTTTCACCTATCTCATCATTAGGGACGTTTCTCTGGAGTTCTAGGGAGAATTTTAGCTTGTGCAAGTGATTGGGAACATTTCTAAACATTTCGGTTTGTATTTTGATTCGTATGAACTTTGATTTTGTTGGAATGATGATTCACCAAGCTATGTCCGGCTAAACTTTCGGTGATCATCTTAGGTGAAGGTTTCTTATGCCTATTGTGTGTTTATCTTTATTTCTAGAATAATAAACTTGGTGTGTTTGCTATGTTTATTATGGCGCATGAATGTTTGATTGTAATTGGTTAATTGATGTTTTGATCCTAGTCTAAATCGTACGTTCTTGGTGTCGTTGACAATCGAGATATCACGGGAAGGGTTAGGGTTGGATATTGGTTAATTGGTCATCGGGTAACAACCTCACATTTATCTAATCTGAGTACTTAGTTCCCTTTTATCACAACAAACGTTTATGCACGAGTTATGTCTATGTAACTCTTTCTAGTTGGATTTATACACGATTGTTAATGGAATCTGGATCTTAAGATGGTCATTCTCTCGTAATCTGATTAACAACCAATTTTGATTTGCAATTTAGTTAGTAATTTAGTTCTTAAAACTAAACATCCAAACTCTTGAATTTTAATTTCTGCAAATTAGTTTAATTGTAGTTAATTCACAAAGCTATAGAATCAACACACTTTCCACAAACTCCATGTGTTTGATACCCATTTACTGCTATCTATTAGTTGTAATTTGGATTAAATTTGCGTGTGACTACGACCACACATCAACGAGTTCTAAAACAAGGTGGGGAGGATATAACAACCCTCCTAAAATACTTATAACACCCCTATACGCTCTAAAATACACCCCGTATACGAAAAACGGACCTAAATACATTTAATTTAACAAAAATTAAGAAAAAAAATTAAGGGGGCGCTCGCAGGGCGAGACCCCCTTGGTTAACTTTGTCACGGGCCGCGACCCCTTGACCACCAGGCGAACCCCTGAGCTTCCATGTGGCAGGCTCGTGTCGAAGCTAGTTCGAAAACTCAGCAAACCTAAACCCTACTCCACCTAGCTCGCGGGGCGCGACAGCCCCTTGTCTCTCTCTCGCGGGCCGCTAGGGACTCCCTGATCAGCACTATAAATAGGATCGACCGGCATTCAGTCGAAACCATTCAAAACAAAATTCTCTCTCTCAATTTCTGATAGCAATTATACTTTCCTGGTATTATACCCACTAAAATAACGAAGCTCTGCCTCGATGTAAGTATCATAACCCCCGGTTACGTATTAGATACGTTTCCCGATTGATCTAGTGCTCCGTAACGCATATCAAGGCTCTGCCTGACTCAGTCGTTGGAGTTCTGTCTCGGGGTGGGTATAACTAATGTAAATTTGGCTTATTATACTAACGCGTGTACATTGTTTAAATTATTAGATTATAACCAGGAAATCACAAGGAAATACCTAAATTAGCAATGTGAGTAATCATTTTTTTTTGTGAAACCTTTTTGTAAACTGTTTTTACAAAACCTCAAATGTTTTAAATTATATTTCACAGTGATTGAGTATTTGTAATTCTACAATTAGCGTCGGTATGTTGGAGTTTTGTATACAAAATTTGTTACTACACTGTGAGTAGTAACATTACCAACAGTGAGGATTGACAGTACCGTGGGTGGTAATTAAAGTAGATGTAAATAATGTAATTGCTGGATTGCCCTCAATGCTGTAAAATGATAAAACTTTTCTTGATTAAACTGAGATTCACTCACCAGTGTTTCTTGCTAATAAAATGTTTTTAAACGCGTTTCAGGTAACAAAATGTAAAATCCAATTAGAAGCCAGCTGGAGAGCACTGAAGGCTTGGAAATGTGGCTATAAAAGTTACCTAAATAAAGGAGATGTTTTATTTCAATAAATTAGGGTTTATCCCTATAAACATGTTTGTAATGGAAACTTGGGAATTTCCCATGTATTTATTATTATAAAAATATGGTGTTTTACTATGATAAACTATTTCCTAACTACGGTCCTGATGTAAATTCTGCTGCCTAATAAATAAACACCAATACCACTAATACTGGTTCGCGGCCGCCTGTTCCCAAGGATAGGGGTCGGGGGTTGCGACACGTACACATCACCGCAATCATTAGGTGTTATGCCTACACTTTGTGTTTTGTGGCTTAAACCATGAATAGATCAAGGTACTTTCATATGTGCATGAATTGGCTCAAAGTGTTTATAGTTACAAGCATGCTGCCATAAATCGAGTTATCTCATGACGGCCAAAGCCCCATTATGCGTGATACGTTTACCAAGAGGTTTTATACTAGAATATTAGATTTTCATAAAGTAGTTAATATGTATTTACCTGTAATAACACTTGGAACACAGTCTATTCACATTTGTATTACAAATCTATCAAAGTATTATTGTCTCATAGTGCGTATTCCAGGTTGGTTCTATAGTCATAGATCATAATGGAACAATACTTTATTAAGATGGTTACTAACTGTTAATTTTCATTTTGGGTGATCATAAGTCACCGGGTTTTAAAAGCATAACCGTTGGATTAAACGGTTGAATCAGATAGATTGGTGTTTTACAATCCGTCTTGGTGAAATATTCACATTTCATAGTTTGTTCGTTACTGATCAAAGAGTTGAAGTTAGTCTTTATGGACCGTGTAGGTGGATTAGGCTAAGCTAAACGGTTCGTAACCCAATTACTTGGGTTAGGATGGAATGAGTTCGTTATGGGTCATGTACACGAAATAAGTTGTACAAGTTCCCAATGCAAAACTAGTCAATTTAGTTGGATGGTTACCAAGACGTGTCATGGGGAACCATTATGGACTTGGCACATGATCCGAAATGGGTTCTTGAACACTTAACCTGTTTGAATTAACCAAACTAAAATCAATAACCCGCAATTAAAGTAAACCTGAAGAGTAGACATGTACCTAGGATTAAGATAAAAGTCCAGACGCAAGGATTTTGAATTTGGTGGTTCCAATCAACCTAGAACAAAGGTCAAACCAGAAAGTTCAATATAAAAAATACGCAAAGTACAGAAGAAATAAAGACTAAACCATTAAGGACATCGAATGGCTTGGGAATGAGCTCGAATCTATGAAACTCAAAACAACTTAGAAGTCATAGTGAAATTGAGTGTTTAAGAGAAAGTTTGTGAAAGGTGTGAAGAATTCATCAATGGAGGTGTGTATTTATAACCTAAAGGATAAGGGAATGAGCATATACGCATCTAATGAGTGGAGATGTAGAATATATGTGGCACAAGGTGGTGATAAAAGCCACCACGTACCAGTGTGAGCACATTGTTTTTGTAGGACCACAATGGTTCACAGTCACGGTCCGCGATGAATGGAGAAAACTGAAAAAAAATTATGTTTTGTCAAGTATGGTCTCTCAACTTCAAAATTTTGATCCAATGACAACTTTAACTCCTTAACTTCAATTTAGTTATCACAAGAAAAGTGTCGAAACACATGTCATTCATTACCATGGTTAATCGAGAAATACCAGTTTGTACAGTGTACAACGCCCAATTTGCCAACATGGTAAGTGGTTGGCGCCCCCATAAAGCCCACAATACATGGTCTAATACAAGTCCCACCTGATTGAACTGAACTAACTCGAATTAAGTATTTGGTCTGGATATCATTAAGCTATTTTATATGTTGGTTTTCGGTGAGGTGCAAGTTCTGCTAAACCAAAATAAAAAAAAACTTTTATTTTGACATTTATTATTTATATGAAGAATCCCTATGCTGTACCCATCATAGGTTACACACCTAAAGAGTTTCTTATTTTTTATATAAACTTAAAAATTCATGTGTATCCCCATCGTTCCTCACCAAATATACAAATTCACTAAATTTTACATGCCATTCATAAATATACAAAAAAATTTCTTTTATGCAATATTAGTTCAATAATATAAATGCATTGTCGTTTAACCCCTTAACCCATTCATGTGTATCCCCACCATGTCATCCCTTGAGCACATTTCTACCCAACCCCCGCACTTTAGAAGGGCGGCCCTCAAGAGTGCCCATTATCGATTGTGTAAATGTTTCATTTTAGGGATTTCTTTCATTTTCTCCATTTAAAAGGCACACAACTTATTGGTGGTTATTTGATTGGTTTTGACAAGATTTGGGAGCAATTATTGGTGGTTATTTGATTGGTTTTGACAAGATTTGGGAGCAAGAACAAATGATCCCTTACTTCAATCCATGATCCATTCCATTCTTCACCATTGAGGGCAGTTAAATTCTTATCTATCTTATAACATAAAGAAATATGATGGTAGTTAGTATGCATCTTAGCTTTGCTTATGATGCTATGATTTCATGGTAGATCTCTTTTGTGTTCACTTTGATGATGTGAACCTAAAATTTTGTTAATTAATCTTTAACACTTATAGTTTAACCTATATTTGACTGTGATTCGAAATTGTTCAAGTGAATCTTAGAGGACTACCATTTGGATGTTTCTTGCACGAGTGTTAACATTGGGCTACTTGTATGTTAAGAACCTTTAGTTTATGTTGTATGCATGTGTTTGACTATTTTCAAATGGTTGAATCTCACATTTGGATGATATTAAGTATTCATTCTATCATAGTATGTGGTTCTTACTCCGACATATGATAAACTTCAGTGTATTTTGACATTTGATAACTTGTACTATGATTGTTGATTCACGATTATTTTTAATGTGTTTTGCATATCTGGTAATATTAAATAGATCACATGTATGTAATTTCATAATTTTACTTTAACAAATGGGGTTATATGTGTTTCATGGGCATTTGATAACTAATGCGATAAGACGATAACTGGTTTCATTAATATACTCGCACACGATTAGTTTCAAGTTTAAATTGGCATAATACATTGTGATCAATCTAGTTTCATATATGGAAGAATCAATGGTTTCATGTTTGATTGCTCTATTTTAATGCACACATGTTGGAATTTTTGGCACTCTTTTTTTTCGATATATGTAGGTCTAGAGGCTTACTAATTTACTATTGCCTTACTTGTCTTCGTCTTTATTTTATTGTTACCATACAAATTGTAAATTGAGAGATTAAGAGCTAAAGATTGGAGAAGAAGAAATCCAGAGAAGGAGGAGATTACTCTCAAATTCAATAGATACTCACTTGTTCGTTACATAAACGAACACTTATTACAACATAGAGTTACAACCTTATGCTATTGAACTATTACAATTCTGGTCCCTATACTATTTAGTATGTAACATTACTCCCCCTTAAAATATTTTTGTCCCCAAAAATCAGAATAGGGAGAACAAATATAAAAAAAATCTAATCAAAACTATCAAATTTAAATCGGAAATATTCATGTGCTTGACTTTGTAGCTCCAAATGAGCCTGCCCCTTAGCAAATTGTTTTGGCAAATGAAAGTGAAGTTTACCCACCATAGACTCCAAGATTATGCAACACATGCTTTTTTTAATACCATAATTTCTTTTGTACAACAAAAGAGATAACTTTTGCTCCACGTTTTTTAGAAACTTATTTCACTTTCTCAGTGTTAACCTTGCCACCCTTCATGACCTCACAGGGTCTTGCTTAATGTCTAAACCAACTTGGTTAATTACGCTAAGAAATGTATAAGTCTCTGCATTAACAAAAGTTATCCTCATTAAGTATATTTTTAATCCATCTACAAGAATGCTACTCGCCTTCTGAAAATAGGTCTCAACATCGTTGGTTTCTTCATCCTTACTAACTTTGAATGTATGATCTATCGATTGCAACTCCCATGTATTGATCTGAACAGTCTGGTTCTCACTGGCCAAATTTATGCAATTATGGAAGAAGTTCATGATCTGCTCAATGTTTATAATAGGATTAAAATCAGTTGTATTGGCGAGAGTAATCATTTTTTCAGACGAATAATATCCGCACAAGTGAGCATTGTTGATGCAAATGATGCCAAAGCTGCTGGATGGTCTGTTACCTCAAGTATATGAGATAACACTCTATCCACATTAGTTGAGTGTTTGGCATAAAATACTACGGGTAGTAATGGAACAATCATTAACAGAAATAACATAACTACAACTTCATCCATGCCGTTTTAATGAGTGAATGGCCACACAATCAGAATCAATACGACATCCTTTAATTGCTTCTAGCCCATAGCAAACTTGACATTATTGGACTGCTGCATACCCAATTTCACAAACTTGTCATTCAATATTATTCTTCCTGAGTGTTCATATATCATAAAACTTCTATTCTTTTTACTTGGTGATCGAGGGGTATTTGTGGTATTATACCTTTTTTCATGTGAAGTCGGTTCCACACCATGGGATGAATCGCGAGTGCCAAGATAGGAATTCAAATAATCTTCATGCTCATACATGTTTCCAAGCCTAGCCTCTTTGTAAAGCCTTGCAACTTACTTCATTCATCATTTTCATTGTCTTATTCTGCCACAACGGAATCCTTTGAGTTGTAGTATGATTGCTCCCTTGCCATATCAGAATCACAACATATACAACAAGCCTCTCTTTGGCTCTGATTTCATTCGCACTCTTTATAGCCATTTCCATTTGTATTTGTAGGATCGTTTTGAGACCCGAACGAGTCGTTCAGAGGAGTTTGAAACAGTTTCAGGTGCGGAAAACAAGAAACTGAGTATGAAACAGCTAGCAATATGCTTTAAACACCTTGTAGATTGATATAACACTGAATACAATCAAGATTCAAACCGGCAGCACCTCGGTATGAAATTCCAGAACTGTTACAACTGATTCGCTTGAATGGACTATATATAGGCATCAGGGTTTTGCTTGAAAGGAACAAGAACCAGTTCAAGCGAACTCAAATATGTTGTTTTCGCTTGAAACTACACTTGTCTCATTTAAGTGAACATGCCTCCTTCAAGCGAACTTACATAAAACACTCACTAAAACATCCTATTTTCTTGTACAACGTGCCCTGATCGATCATATCTAGAAAAAGACTCGATACAAGACGAAGTCGACAGATGTATGCACTAACAGACTCCCCCTCAGATGTTGACGAGTCTATCGTGTCGAGTCTTTACGTCTTCAGTCTTTATCAGTCTCTGGACATTCAGAATCTCTTTCTAGCTCTTTCTTCCTGGATCTCGACCTGGCTCTTGAGCTCTCTTTTTCTCTAGCAGACTCCCCCTCAACTTATGTTGGAATCATAGACTTCTAATTCTCTTGATCAGATCTCTTGATTCCTTAAGTTCATTAGTATCAGCAGTTTTAGGATCATGATCTGACTCACACTTTCCACAAGTTCAGGATTAAAACCTGGCTCTCTTAACACTCTGAGTCCTTAAGTATCGAAACTTGACTAAACCTGCACATTCTCTACTCAAAAGTAAATTTTCTGATATTCACTTGTAAAGCAAATCTTAGAATGATTTAACATTTAAATCCTGATAAACCACTTTCAGGAATGTTTTCATAAAAATTTTTCTCATTCAAACATTAACTTCCTCTCTCAAAATGCTCAATCTTTTCAAACACTCTTTCCCAAACCTGTTCGTCATGTTTAGCATTTAGAATTTTGAAAATCAGCTTTCCAATACCAGTTGTCTAAAATCTTTTTGAATTTTTCAAATTTTATGCTAAAACACACCGAAAATCTTTTTGGATTTTTGAATGAAAAGAAACGCAATAAAGAAATATTTACATACACTATTTTTGTGAGTTTGTGCAAGAGGATCATATCAGTTTTTAAGACAAATCACTAACACCGTTAAGCTTTAAACATTTTCAGCTCTAAACAATCCACGTTGATTGACGATATTGTTGTCCACTTAAACTCAAACTAAAAACTTTCGAAATGTTTACCGATACGTTAGGTATATTTATATAGCACTAAATTCTTATGGACCCCACGATCTCAGCATATCCCCTCATCATGCAATACACTAACTCAAGCAATGCCTTTAAACTTTTATCAACTGTGATTTGTGCGAAAACAAAGCAGAATGTTTAAACATTAACAATCGGGTCGATACTTCCGTATACGCAGAGAAAGTCCAATGTTTAAACAAAATAAGAAAATAAAACAAGTTGAAGTTGTTTAGGCTTTAACCACCAGGTCGATACTCCCGTATACGCAGAGGTGATCCAAAGCTTAAACGAAACACCAAGAAAATAAAGCAGAAAGTTTAGGCAATAACATCCAGGTCGATACTCACGTATACGCAGAGGATGTCCAATGCTTAAACAAAATAAAGAAATAAAACAAGTTTAAATCTTTGCAAAATGAAATGCACAATCACAGCGACTTTTTAGCAAAGTTGTGAAAGTACACAAACTTAACCAGTTTTATGTCTTTCGACAATCAGCGATTACTGAGTAGGTACACAATCAAAAAGGACAAAACTAAGTACTATGCTTTCAATCGTGTTTCCCACTAGAACTAGGCTTTTTCTTTATGTTTGTATCGTTATCGCAAATCTACTAGTCTAGCTGAGCCTATCGTCACATCTTTAGTGAGATCGTTTATCACATTTTGACTTTACATATCTTTAGCATGCTGTGACAGTCCAACTGATATACTATCATTTCCTCTTTTATACAACAAAACTCGTTTTTGATTTTATCATGTTTTTGGCTTTTTCAAATTTTCTAATGTTTTTGGATTTTCTGAAATTTTTACTCCCCCTAAAATGCAAACACATTTTAGGAAATTTGAAAACAAACTATACAACAAGGTAACAACCGATATGGAATCGCATCAAATCGCCATCCACTGCGCATAAACAATCAGAACTCCCCCTTTCACAAAACTATTTTCTCATTATGATTTCAAAACACTTAAGTTTGTTTTAACCAAAATGATTTTTTCCGGAAAATAAGTTTTGTTGATTTTACCAATTTGTAGATTCGGGGTTTGGTTCATCACACTGTTTTCAACCACTTGTATAAGGATTACATCAAGTTCAAATTAATGACCTTGAGTAATTACTTTGTCAGAACAAATCTCTGAATCAGTTGTAAGAAAATTAAGTACAACTTAATGTTCCTGATTTACCTCTTGTAGGAATATCACATCTACACAAAATCATTTTACCAATAAGGATGCCGATTCCTGCTTCACACTTATCAACCTGGAAGCTCCGGCATAGTCCATCACCTGTAAAAACTAAACACATTTAAAAATCTTTCACAAAATCCAACATAACAAGAATGATGCCGATTCCTGATCCACGATTACAAACTTGGGATCTCCGGCATAGTCCTGATTTTCAAGGAAAAAGAATTTCCACCCAAGTCTTACCAACCTTGGGTGTTTTTAGCTCTTGTTCAGTAGGGTTATATGTTGCTTTCTTTGTTGCATAGAAATCTTTAACCCCTTTGGCCTTTCCCTCGACCATTTTCCCAAAAAATTTCTTAACATTTTCATTGAAAACTTTCTCAACATCAAATTCCTTCTCATCAGAAAAGAATTGATTTGAAATTTCAACCTTACCAACCTTTTGCTTAATTTTTTCAAATGTCAAAGATGGAATTTGAACATCATCTTCAACTTGTGGCCACACTGATTTTGTAGAATCAGGTTCATCACTGACTTTTACATCACCCTTCTTGACAACCCACATTTGGTTATCTTTTGCTTTCTTTTTGTAAAAATTTTTCTTTGAACTCTCACCAAGTTGGTGTTTCAACATCAACAACTTTTTCTTTCAGTTTTTCAGATACTCCCTGTTTTGGTTTTGCCGTTTGAGAACAAACTGATGCAATATGACCAGATTCATTGCATTTGAAACAGGTTCGAGTATCCTTCCTGTGAAAAACTCCAGTTCCTTTTCTCTTTTGTTCAACAAGAAACTCCTGGTTTGATTGTCTCCAGAACGGTTTCTTCTGTTCTTCTTCTGCACTTCCTCCTGAAACAAATGTTGTGTTTGTTTTAGAAATTTTGTCATTTTTGTAATTTTTAGGTGGAATAAAACCTAAACCTTTCTTTTTGTAGCTACCATTATGGTTTGATTTCTTTTGAAAACCAGAACCAGAATTGTAACCCTTTTTCTTGTTTAATCGTTGTTGAACTCTTGAAGTGTATTTTTTAGGTTTTTCAGTAAGATTTAAATCTTTTATTTCAGAAATATTAATTTCTGTCATTTTGAAAACCTTTTTAATCATTTCAGTTCTAGCACTTCTTATTGGAAACTCTTTGTCAGAATATAATTTGTCAGAATTATTCAAAGTATATGCTACTTCGAATATTTCATCATTCAAATTTGATTTTGATAACAAAAACTCTTTACTGTAAGCCCTTTTAACCATCGGTTTTGAACTGTTGACTGGCGAACTTGACCCTCCAGACTTTGACTCAGACTCCTCATCAGTTTCCAACACCTGATCGACCACCTTTTTGATTAACTCAGACTCATGATCAGTGTCAGACGAGGTGAATGTTACGTCAATGTTTTCTGGTAAATCATCAGTTGATTCGGTTTTTAACTTTATATTGACTGCTTTTTCGACTTGCTCCTCATTTGGTTTTCTGGGAGAATAACCTTCCCAGATTGGAGGCGGACACTTGTTATAGGTAACACTCGGTTTCTTACCAGTATCCTTCTTCTTTGTCTTCTCGTCCTTGAATGCTTCGAAACCTGCAACAGTCGGGTAAATTCGATTAATAAGATAATCAGAACTAGAATAACTCTGTAATAATCGTCTAATCCTCTCATTTTCAATTTTCTCAGTCTCCAACTCTTGCTTCCACTTTGCACTTTCTTCGATGTAGAAGTTAGTAGCTTTCTGTTTTGTCATCATCGTTGCATTCATCATCGTTAAAGCATCTTCTCTCTCAGAGTTAGTCTTTTGAAGACCAGTTACTGTTCTGTTTAAAACATCATATGAGTCTTTCACGTAGTTAAGATTGAACAGTAATTGTTCCTTCATCTTCTCAAACTCTGTCAGCTTCTCATCTTTAGCTGCACATTCCTTGCAAGGTTCTAAACACTTAAAGCAAGGCTTGACAACCTCCACAATCTTTTCTATTTCTATGATCTTTTCAACTTCTATGATCTTTTCAACTTCTACAACTTTCTCAGCTTTAGTCACCTTTTCTGCTTCAATAATCTTCTCAGCAACACTTTCAGTTTTCATTTGATTTTGTTCTTTTGCTGCACGTCTCTCCTTCAGCTTTTCCAAGCGATCTGCAAAATAAAAATGAAAACTTTCAGGAGAAAGATGAGATTTTGCAACATTAATATGTTTTTCTTCTTCATCATCACTACTGTCATCAGTTTGTGATTGATCAAATTCTATTGATTTGTCAGAACTATCAACCGAAGAACCAGAATCAGATGGTGTTTGATAAAAAACAATTTCTTTTTCTGAACTTTCATCTAAAATCTGTGAGCTTTCTTCTGATGAAACAGATTTTTCATCTTCATTCTTCACACTAACACCAATAGATTTCATCCACTCAGTGAACATGTCTGGTTCTTTCACAATCTTGGCAATGAAAGCTTTGAAATTCCCATTCTCATCCGCAAACATATCCCAGCTAAAACCTTCCGGTAGCCTTTCATCATCTTGATTAATCAAGCATGCTTTGTTGTCAGATGAAATGAATTTTTCCCAGCTAAAACTTTCTTGATTTCCCAAACAAGCTCTCTTTGAATCCTCGATCACTTTTCTACCATGAGCCACCTGCGGTTCTTGTTGTTGTTGTTGACAAACTTGTTGATATATAGCTTTCCGGTAGTAATCATCTTTTCCGAATGGATTCTTTGGATCATTTGCCTCTCTATTCTTGCATTCCCTCTTGAAATGACCTTTCTCCCTACATCGAAAACAAGTAACTTTAGATTTATCAAAACCTAAAGTAGATACATGTGCATCAAGAAAATCATTTCTTCCAGTAATCAGTTTGAACTTTTCAGCTCTTATAAGAACACTAGCTAAACACCATTTGATGTCCATTAGTTCCATTTCTTCAGCGTCTATCTGATCGTAATCCTCTTTTGTTAGCATCGGATTCCCGATCCTCCCTGCAACCAAGCCTTCATATGATAGTAGCACGGAACCAAGTAATGCCATATGATCTTTAGCAACTTCTTCAGAAAAACTTTGACCATCAGGAAGATTCAAAGCAATGTTGCATTGTATCACACAACCATTTCCACTTTTAGAACTTTGATGCTGAAAGCTTGATGTTGTATCTTTTGGATTAACACTTGGATATGAAGAGAAACCACTGCTTTTGTTTGAAGCCTGATCAACTTTTTCCGATGAATCACCAGCACTAAATGCAGTTTGGATTTTCGGGCTTCTTTCAACTTCTGGAACACTGCCTTTGTAGTACATTTTTACATCCTGTTGACCACTTGGACTATTCATCCTCGCGATCTTCTGCTGTTCCAAATCTTGACCTTCAATCTTTTCGATAAACTGAGAAATTGTCAATCCATCATACACCCAAGTATTCTTCAAAATCATCAAGTATGTTCCCCATTCCTTTTGCGGTAACGCATCAACTAATTTGTCTTCCCACTCTTCACGATCTTTTGTTATGCTTAGCATTGACATGGATCGCACTAAGTGGCAATATCGTTCAATTAGCTTCTTTGTATCTTCCCCGGGCAAACTAGTGAATAGATCAAATTCTTTTTTAAGCAGTGCCTTTTTACTCTTAATCATATTCTCACTACCTTCAAACTTGACTTTGAGAGCATCCCAGATTGACTTTGAGGTCTTGTCATGTTGAAGCAAGATAAAGATGTCTTCTTTAATGGCTTGCTGAAGCAAACTTATCATCATTTTTCAGCTTTGTACATTTCACGTTCTTTGTCATTGAATTCCTAGATTTCTTTTAAAACTTGCAGATCTATACGCGGTAGAACATACTTCTTCAAAATACATTCCCATGATCTCAGATGGTTAGCTTGAACCCAATTTTCGAAGCGATATTTCCATCCGTAGTATTCTTCATTACTTATTAGCTTCGGGGGTTTTTGAGTAGTTCCAGTTTCATTTTCCATATTCATGTTTTGAGCAATGGAAGCCGGAGTAGTTGGGGATGTTGCAAACGCGTTATAAAAGTCTCCACTCATGATTCGGAAACTTTTTCACAAAACAACACTTTCAAGCGAGATAGGGTCTTCAAGCGAGATCACCAATTAGCAGCTTTCAAGCGAACTAACCAATTTCAAGCTAAATATTCAAGCGAGATAATGATTTCAAGCGAAATGACCAACAATGTTCAAGCGAAGACCGGCTGAAACGAAATACCAGATTTTTTTAAACGATACCTTCTATTTTAAGCGAAATGCCTTAGTTCGCTTGAAATAAACACAATCTTTCAAGCGAAAACTGATGGTATTGTTCAAGCGAAACCACTTCTAAGGTCCATTTTATCCATTTTTAGTCCGAATTTTAAGCTGAAACTTTCCAGGGTTTGTTAATATGCACTATTACACATTCTGTGAGAAATTTAGCTGATTTCGACCGTTAAAACTTCCTGAATTGATGAAAGAAAGTGTAGAAGATAGAAAATGCAACAAATATCAGCTGTAATCTGCAGAACTCCTCCTCCTAAGCTCTGATACTAATTGTAGGATCATTTTGAGACCCGAACGAGTCGTTCAGAGGAGTTTGAAACAGTTTCAGGTGCGGAAAACAAGAAACTGAGTATGAAACAGCTAGCAATATGCTTTAAACACCTTGTAGATTGATATAACACTGAATACAATCAAGATTCAAACCGGCAGCACCTCGGTATGAAATTCTAGAACTATTACAACTGATTCGCTTGAATGGACTATATATAGGCATCAGGGTTTCGCTTGAAAGGAACAAGAACCAGTTCAAGCGAACTAAAATATGTTGTTTTCGCTTGAAACTACACTTGTCTCATTTAAGTGAACATGCCTCCTTCAAGCGAACTTACATAAAACACTCACTAAAACATCCTATTTTCTCGTACAACGTGCCCTGATCTATCATATCTAGAAAAAGACTCGATACAAGACGAAGTCGACAGATGTATGCACTAACAGTATTGAATTGTCGTCACATAAGTAGTATGTACGTTCACATCTTGCTTGTTTTATAGCTTCACAAATACCATACCAACAGTCACCATTTTTGTTCTTTAAACCATCATCAAGATTCATACTTGGAAGGTCACAATCATCAACATTTTTAACTTTAGCTACAAACTCTGAACACTTCGGAATACATCTAAATGTAAAGGGTTGGTATGTGCTTTTGAAAACTACACTTCTAAATACATCAGTTTTATAAAGAACTCCCATACATGTTTATCACCACATTTGCTAACCATTTTCAACTCTATATGAAATCCGAATGCTTCTAAGCATCTACTACGCACAGAGTTTGGGCGTCGGTCTCCCCTTCCGCAGGTTGGGGAGAGGTTTCAGTCAAGAACCTCGCAAGGTTCATGGTGGTCAAGTAGAAGAACATCTTATGTTGCCACCTTTTGAAGTGTAAACCCGAGAACTTCTCGGGTCTTTCAGCGTGATTGGCCACTATGGACGCTCCCACAGTGTTGGAGTTCTAGGGGGTTCCCGTCACAACATTCGTATTATTGTTGACATTGACGTTTTCAGTCGACATTCTGTAAAATTAAAATTCCAAGTTTAGTTCAGAAATAAACTATTTAATTTTAATTATTAATGTCAAGTGGGGTACACCTCCGAGGTTTTACACGTTGATTTAACAATCAGAGACAACCCACGGGTTAGGTCTAGTGCAAACAACCAAGGCGTTTCTTAATCAGGTTTACCACAAATTTACTGTTCCGCTTCTAAGTCCAACTTTGAAGACCAAAACAGAAAATTTTTATAAGTAGTGAAACAAACTTACTGTTCGGCTTCTAAGTCCAACTTTGAAGACTAAGACAGAAAGTTTTATGAGTTTTAGGACGGAATCTAAAAGTAATCAGCACTATTTCCAACCAAAGTCGCTCCTCTGAAGATGAAAACAGAAATAAAATTTGTTTTTAAAACACAAACTGTGTGAAACAAAACTGGTTTGAATCACAAACAGGGTGGTTTTGAATACACGAACGGTGTTTTAAAATTTGTTTTAAGATTGTAGGAGTTGTTCGCGTATTAAATAAAATAAAACAATTTTATTATTCAATTACAATACAGAAATAAAGAAAGCTGAAAAACAGTACAGTTACAACTGAAATAATCAAATTACAAGAATGAAAGATAAAACAGAAATTCAGATTGGCTGAGGGTTGTGTTTAACACAGAGCCCTTAAAATAAATTCCGAGTCTCCCAAGAGAACTCGTTTTGTTTCCCAAGGTACAACAGCCGGAGCAGTAGTACTGCCGGAGCTGGCTCGAGGACCCGAAGATTACCTTGAAAGAAGCAAGAAAAAGATCAGAAGTATGTAGAGGGAAGTTTGCATAAGTTGCTGGTGTTGCTGGTGTCTTCGGCAGTGGATGCGATGATCTAGTTATACAGCATTTGATTTGAACAGCCAAAAAAGGAATTAAATGAGAGAATTAAATTGCATTGAACGTCTTCAATGCACTTTAATTCGTCATTTAATTCTCAGTCAAAACCGTTGACTCGTCTATTTCAAACGCTGAAATGAAACTACTCTGTCATTAAAGTCTGGAAGCTTCCGTCGCGCGAGCGCGATTGACAAACACTCTGGCTCACTTTCATGCGCCCCAGGCCTGCACCACTTATTCGCGCGTGTGCCAGTTTGGCTCACTTTCATGAGTGCGTACGCTAGTGCCAAGTGTGCCATCTAAGCGCCACATCGTTCCCACGTTGCGCGTGTGCGAATGCGAGTTAGGTACCCTTTGTGAGTACACTAGTGTGTGCTTCCATGAAACATTAAGGATGAGTGTTCCCACTTAAATACCCATTTAAGTTTCATCTCTCCTCCTATGTGGGACAATGTGCCACTTTCCCATTATTTCAGCATTCAATGTTTCAAACATCAAATTTTGAGCATCGATATCTCATTCATCTTAGCTCCGTTTTGGACGCGGTTTAGTTCGTTGTGAAGCTCTTCCAACATAGAACACAAACCCATAAATAAATACATGAAATCTCCTTCGTTTTTTATATTTATTTCTAATCCAAATTTAGGAAAAATACATTTCATGTATTTGTGAAAATTCATATTTTCACAATATTTCCAACATAGATTTTGTAGCCAATTCTCACCCATAATTAGTATGCACGTAGACCAGGTTGCTAACCGCTTCTTCACAAGCTCATCTTGGTGTACGGAAACAATGATCTTGCTAAACTTTAAATGTGAAACGACACAAAAGAGAGAGTTGAAGGATGTAACTGCAATTTTCCAGCAACGTGCCAATATGTGGTGTCTCTTTGTGGTAGCCGCCTTACATGTTTTTGAAAACATGGACCATTATTGGTGTGGGTCTACTATTAAAACATAACAAGTTCATATAATCTCGGACACAAATGTTGTTTGAAAATCCAATTTCACAATCTAATAATTTGTAGAAAATCAATGTGTCCCATTACTCCATATTAATATGCAGCAAATTACATATATCTACCATAAATCGTCACCTAATTCGGCATGTGAAATTAAAAATCACGACTAATATTATGTACGATAGCATTTGAACCAATGAACCCAATAATTCATTTGTTGAAATTTAAAAACACAATTAAAATAAAAAAAATATATACAACTGTCAGGAAGAAAAAAAAAAAATACTTGAATGATAGGTTAATTAAATCCCAAAGTCGTATATTTGAATGAAATTAATATAGATTAAAATTGTGAAGTCCCTTTCAAGTTGGAGTATAGTATTGTATTACTATTACCTTATTAATATTGTAATTAACCCCCCCCCCCCCCCCCCCCCCCCCCCCCTTTTCATTTGGATTTATTTTTCACACCTTCTTGCACGTCCTCTATAAAATATCCAATTGCCCATCTGTCAACATTCGGGACCCATATAATTAATTTGGACCAACTCCATTTGTTCATCACCTTCCTCCATTTTCTTCCTCTCTCTCACATACACACAGACAAAACATCTCTCATTAATCCATTTGAGCCATCACACTAGCTATTGTACATATATGGGCACAAACACAACGGTAAATATTAAGAAAGCTTAAGAAGATCACATCCACTTCTTTCTGGAAATTATTCAGTCATGGAATATCACGAAGAACACGAATACTCGCCAGAAAACAGCCAAGATTCGCCATCTTCTGGCGTGTTTAACGACATGAAGACAACTTCCACTTTCTCCTCTAAAAGAAGGTTAGTTGATTTTTTATTTTTATATATATATATATATATATATATATATATATATATTTTGTCTAGATATCGCGTACATAACTGAATTTTACATGACATAACAAACTAACAATTGTTGTAACATATGTTTTTTTTTTTTGGATTTGTTATAGTAAACGTTCGTTGCAAAAGCGAGTTGTATCTGTGCCAATTAAAGAAATCGAAGGATCGCGGCTTAAGAGTGAGATAAATGCTCCCCCTTCTGATTCTTGGGCATGGAGAAAATATGGCCAGAAACCCATCAAAGGCTCACCTTACCCTCGGTAAGTTTACACTCCAAAGTTTGTTTAGTTTAACAAGTTCATAGTATAATTAGTTTAAGGCAATTGAGGTTCTTAATTGAAATAAAAAAATTTGCACATAAATTGTTGGAAAACATTATTGTGTTCTTCAATTATACATGATCCTACATCTAAAATTCATAATCTTTTAATTAATATATGCATATATAATTGAAAAGAAATTAAACAAGTTATAGACAGAAGTTGTAATTTCAAGCTATACAATTTTTTAAGTTTCTGAATTATAAGAAAATAATTGAGATTTTTGTTTTCTTTCTTTTTTCTTTTTTAATTACATTTTATCTTTCTAATATTTGAATAAATATCATTTACTTTGAGAATTCAACTCCCAAGTTACAACGTTGGTTGATAATTTAGAATAATAGGGTATTGTGATAAACTAATTGTAAAATTGAATATTAAAATATATTGATGTTTACAAGATGCTAATTCAAGAAAAACGAGGATTAAGAAACTAATAAGCCTCAATTATTATTTTTGGCAGGGGCTATTATAGATGTAGTAGTTCGAAAGGTTGTCCAGCAAGAAAACAAGTAGAGAGAAACCGAGCGGACCCTACAATGGTAATTGTGACGTATTCATGTGACCACAACCATTCTTGGCCGGCATCAAGAAATAACAACAACAATAACAATCACAATCACCACCACAACTCTGCCGTATCACCACCACCGGCCTCTACTCCCACCAGCACGGAAGAAGAAGCTTCCAACATCGATGATCAAGAGGAAGATCTTCCCTGTTTAAAAAAAGAGGAAGATCTTCCAACATTAAACAAGCAATCTATAGTTGAACCCGAGTTCACGAACCTCGAGGTGGGCCCAGGGGGTCCTTTTATAACCAACACTGATCAATATGGATGGTTTTCTGATCTTGATCAATCGTCAACCATGCTAGAAAGTCCATTGCTAGCTGGGGACATAGTCGGGGATGCTGACTTGGCGATGATCTTTTCAATCAGAGAAGAAGACGAGTCTTTATTCGCTGATCTAGGCGAGTTACCCGAATGCACGACGGTTTTCCGACGGGGAGAAATAATAAACGAGGACCGAAGGACGCGCAACTTGGCCCCGTGGTGTGGGACAAAAGGGTGATAGGCATTTTAGTCACAAATTTGTCATTTCTTTTATAAATTTGCGTACAGTGCGCCTAAAGATGCCTAGAGAAACAATTTTATAATCTTGAATATTTTTTTCCAACTTTTGATGTTTAGATATTCCTTGGTTTCAGTGTCATAAGTCATAACGAATAAAGGGTGGAGAAAAAAATTGTTTCTATTGGATAGAAATTTGTCTCCATGTGGGTGTTATTGAGCACTTTTTGTGGCCATTGTTTCTAACGTAAAGATACTTTGACACTTTAACTATAAGTGAAGGGATATACCATCATATCACAATTATTTATTAGATTTTCTTGCATGTTTTTAGGGATGCTATGATGCAAAAGCTTTAACACTCAACAAAATGATTAGATTATTGAAGTTTTTTGTTTATAATATTGCTTAATAAAAAAGAGGAGTGTAATAATTATTGTGTGTTAGTCTAGATCGATAAATGCTTAAATATATAATTATAAACCTTAAAAAGGGTTTCTAAGTTCTCAGATTATGATCCGTTGTTAGATCGTCTTCAAAGGGAGACTTTAGGAAATCATCTTGGGTGATAAGGAAGAGAGATGAGAAGGTGGCAACACATGTGATGGAGAGAGGGAGTGTACGTTCATCCGTAAGGGCACCACCTGTGAAGTCTGTGTGAGCGGAGGAAAAAAAAGTCAGACACTCTAGGGTGGAGGTGAGAAAGTGGGTGCTGATAAGCCCCTCTTCACGTTCGCCTTCCAAAGATAAATATTTTAGCTTTTCATGAGTTACTTGATAAAGGTTACATACGAAATAGTATATGGACCGGAATTGTAATAGTTCAATAGTAGAAGGTTGTAACTGCATGTTATAACAAGTGTTCGTTTAAGTAACAAGTAACGAACTAATGAATCGTAATGAGTAGCTATTGAATTTGAGAGTAATCTCCTCCTTCTCTGGATTTCTTCTTCTCCAATCTTTAGCTTTTAATCTCTTGATTACCAATTTGTATCATAACAATGGTATTAGAGCCTTTTTTTTCCTCTGACCGTGAGTTAGGGCAACGGCAGCAACAATCAAGATTCACAACAACATCAACAAATCAATTAGGCCATCAATCAGATTGGTGATTCAACCAATTGAACAAGAACGGTGGCAATTGGGGCATCGGTTAGATTTTGTGATTCAGAGCACCAACAACAAATCGACCATGGAATTAGCAGTGGAAGAGATTATGGCACTAAGGCAAGAAGGTACGGTTAAGAACTATTGTGAGGAATTCGAATTTTTGTTCAACCAAGTTAAATATTCTCAAGAAATTAGTGAAACTTATGCTATATACCTCTTTATGGATGATCTTGAACTAGAAATTAGGGATGTTTTTATAACATGGCATCAATCTAGTTTTCATATGGTGAAAGATTGCATTTATTTAGCTTTTTAATTGGATGCAAATGAAATGAAAGATTTGTTTTCTCCTTATGATCCAAATTCTTTTTTATATCACGCTTTAAAGGTATTTGATATTAATGAATGAAGGGGAAATGGAAGGGTATTTGAAAATGATATTTCAAGAGAGAATGGAAATGATAGTAAGATTACAACCAAGGTGTTTGATGAAATGCCTGAAGATATAATAAAAGAAACAAAGAGTGATTTTCAAGAATCTGTAAATGAAAACGATGATGATGTTATATAATCAAAAAATGAAATCAAGACAATTGAGATAAATGAGTTAATTATAATAATGGTTGAAGATTCAAAGGAAAAACAGAATAGATTTAGAGACAGATACGGATAGGAAATTGGAGTGTCTAGATGTTTTAGATTAAGTAGTGTCACTAGTGGATAATGGTGATTTAAAAAGGGTTGATCATGAGATAATAGAAAACGAATCGGTTCAGGTGATTTCATTAGTTGTAATAGGCATGGTTCAAAGAAAAGTTGATGAGGTTGGGACTGTTTTAATCAAAGGTAGAAAAGAATGGCAGTTTAGTATTAATTTGATAGTTGTTGAAAGTTTTGAATGGAAATCTGGTGGGTAGCTCTGTTTAACTAAACTTTTAAACCAGACGATCGTCATTTACGATATGTTGCAGTTCGTATTGTTGGAATGCAAGTCTGACGAAACAGACTTGGATCAAGAAATACAGAGTCTCAGGATCTGGTCAGATATAGGTTGGGTTTCTAACATGAAATGTAAAAGCAATTGTAATAACCAGAAATAACCAGACTGTTTCGTACCATAAGATCAAAATAATACCAATTGTAATAACCAGAAATCTACATGCAAGCCGAAAGACAAACTTTTGCATGAGCCAACATACCAACTATGATTTCTTATGCACCCTCTGTAAGATTAAATATATTATGGTTCTGTATTTATTCTAGTAGCCATTATAATCTTTTACATTATATAGATCAAAATATATAAACACCTATTGAATAATTAGTTGGTAACTGTTGATGGACCATATTACCCTTATTAACTAATTGATTTCCTCTTGGGTGCATATATAAGGAGACTAATATAGAGGTTACAAGGTTAGACAACCTAATTATCCATAACATCAATCTCGCCTCTCTCTCTCAATCGAACACCCTATTCAATTTTCATCACCATCATTAGATTGCACCCTAAGGAGAAACCGGATCATGTTGACAAGCATGTCGAACTCGATGGCTGCATCTCTTACTGGATTCTCTGTTGGCATGTCTGCAATCACGGGTATGTTTTCATGTTTTTCATTATGCCTAAAACAGAACTGATCAACACCCTCACGCACCTAAATATAATCGATCCCCTTCTATCACAAACAAGTGAAACAAAAAAAAGATCATAATTGAAGTCATTTGTATTTACATAAAAAGACAAATAAGTGTAGTCAAACAGCCGAGAGAACAATTAAGCTTGCATCAGGATGACTGCCCCAAAAAACATCAAGTTTTCCATGTTTATTCTCATAACAGACCAATGTAGTGGCACCAACATTTTTGTAAGCCTACTCAAAAGCTGCCAAAAAGTGTTATATAATGAGATATGAGAAATGTTAATGGCGCTAAAAATATTTTCGATACATATTACTAGCAAGTTGATTATGCTATATCTCAAACGGGTCAAATGAAAAAAAACTTGGCTACCAGAGCATAGAGTCATTAGAGCTGAAAGTAGCCGGAAAACTATATTTATTACATAAATGTTATTGATTATTGTGTTGATTTGTATTCTTCCACCGGTACCAGACGGTATTGTGCAAACAACAGACGCCAACAAAGTTTCTTCATCAAATAGAGCTTTCTTTGTAGTCTTTCCTATTGAGAAACTATTCTGGGTAACATTAGCCACCATGTTTGGCACAGCCTCACTAAACTTTATTTGGGTAGTGAAACCATAGTGAGGGTTTAGTGAAAAAAGTGAATGCAAGTGATGTGTCATGTACTTTATGACGTGTAAGGCTGGCAAATCGTGTCTTAACAGGTTTAACAGGTTTCTGACGGCGCGCACAACAAAAGTTTTAAACATGATTACGACTCGTTTAACTACTTTCTGCCTCATGTTTATAAAACAGTTTTATGTTTTATGTACAAAGATAAATAAATGATAGATCCTAACATTGTAATTTTAATTATTTTAAAAATTAAAAAAGTCAAAGGGTGTATTTTTCAGTCAAACAGGTCTAATCGTGTCTTAACAGGTACCCAATTGCCAGCCCTAAATTGACGTGGTAGTGACGTAGAGTGAAGGGGCATGAAACCATAGTGGATAGCCTAAGGGCGTAATATAGTGGGGGCGGGAGGGGGCGGCCGATCCCTCGAACTTTTCACTCAGTAGCGGAGAGTATGTAGTTTTTGTATAGAAATTTTTGAGTATATACGTTTTCAACCCCCCATTTGTAGAAATTTTTGGGTATATACGTTTTTGACCCCCCGGTCGAAAATCTCAAGCTTCGCCACTGGGATAGCCTAAGCCTTACAAGAAAGTCCGAGAAAAAGTAAAGAATATCATATAACAAAACTGTTGTGAATATAAGAAGTTTAGTGGTGCCAAACTATGAAGCACGGGGACACCAAGTATCATCGAGTACCCATCCCAGGATGTTTTGGGGATGGAAAAGCCATGGGGATGCCATGGGGACGTTCCCCAAACGTTTTCGAGAAAGTGGGGACGACAGTATGACATTTCGGGGACGTTTCCTATTATATCCGGCGAAAAATCCGACTCCAGTGATTTCCATTTTGATAACCTAGTATTCACCGTATCAATGACGCATTCCAATTCTGGGCGAGATTCATATTAGCACTAAGGAGGAGTCCAAAGGCATTTACAAGGGAGAATTCCCACATTGATATTTAAACATACTGCCACATTATCAACTACTGCGTCATCCACTCCAATTCCAAACATACTGGACTTTGTATGATTAATCTTTAAACCCGAAATGAGGTGAAAACTTCTCATTAATCGAATAATATTTTTAATATTATATTCCCCCCACTCACCCGTGTATATGACGTCGCCTGCATACATCAGATGAGTAAGACATGGACCATCATTCGTGTCACACCCCAACCGATGGCGGAAATATCAGGGCGCGGCACTGAGCGAAACAGATTATTCAAGAGAAATTCCATAACAACTACATTACCAGATAGTTAATATCATGTCCCATACCATAACCCATCAAGCAAATTAAGTTATTACAGACAACGATATCTCAAAAACAAATAACATGTTTCGACAACTCAGATTTAAATAAATTGTTCGTTTGTTTCTAGACTCTTCCTAACTCGATTCCACACAACAAGCATCCTAGCAGGTAGCATCCTAAACACCTATCACATACGTTAAAATAGAGGTCAATACACATAGTGTAAAGGTGAGCATACAAGTTTAATAGTATAATAGAGTTCGAAATCATTTACGCATAACCAGCATGTACAACGTATAATGTGAAGCATGTAAGTTATCGACAAAGATCCTATCAATACCAATGACTGCGATTTGACTGCGAGTAGCGAGTGCGCATCACATGTTCACCACTGCAAACACGTGAAGTATTGTCCTTAACAACCCCTGAGTGAACAGGTGCTGAGTCCAAACTATAGTACTATCATTGCTAAGGTAGGTAGACATCAATCAATGTGTAAACATACCAAACATGCATTCATCGAGTCACGTATAACATGCATTAACGGTCAGCGTATAAATAGTGTTTGCGTTGTGTGATCGATGTAATTTAGAATAAGTAACGTATGTAACACCCAAAAGTGCATAAAGCAAAAATGGATCGAGTATACTCACAGATAGTGTTTAACTTAATAAACACAACCTTGGATTGAAGGGAGCGCTTGAGAGCTTAGCCTGAACAGTTAACGATAGCATAAACGATGAGCGGCGCGTAAAACGGTGCAAAAGTACCAAGTATCGGATGGTAATCCGATCGGATGACAATCTGATCGGATGGCCAGTCGATCGGATGTCAATCCGTTCGGATGGTCATCCGATCGGATGGCCATTCGATTGGATTGACAACTTGTTTGGTAAGGATGTGTTTGTGTATGATGGCTTTGAAGTTTTCGTTGTAGCATTTTGAAAACAGAGAAGTATCTCTACCCTTCAGGTCGATCGATCGGACGGCAGTCCGATCAGATAGTGATCTGATTGACAGGACACTTAGTAAGAACAAATTTGCAGCAGGGATGTCACTCTATCGGATGGCAATCCGATCGGATAGCAATCCATTGGAACTACTGTTCTTTGAAATTGATCAAGTACCAAAGTCCCAAACGTCACACGATCGGATGGTCGTTCGATCGGATGGCAATCCGATCGGACGGCAATCCGATCGGACGACAATCCGTTCGATGTCCAGTCCTTGAAGTTTGGAAAAATGTTTAAGTGTGGATCCAAGTGCAAGCCGATCGGGTGACAGTCCGATCGGATGGCAGTTCGATCGGACAGCAATCCGTCCCACGACCTGATCGTCTTTGACACTTGATTGTTTTGAAAGTTTTTGCAGTTTTGATCGAGGCAGCGTGATAACCTGTTAGACAACAGAATTCCCATATTGACCCAAGTGATCCGACCGAAGAGGAACCACCCTAGTCCGACCGGTTCACGGTTCGAGACGGTAGTTCATGTTTAACCCGTCATCAGTTGTCCCTTGGATAGAATTCAGATCTGGAACTAATCCATCACTAAGAAAGAGTAGAAGATTAGAACGAGCTCCGATTCTATCGGGTTGAGTGCATTTAGTGTAAAAGAGTTGAAAGAAAGTTGGAAAACCTTCTCTTGATCCTTTTTACCATGAATATGTGTAGATCTATGCGAAAACATTGATTATTCATGTGGAAATCCTTCAGATCTAAGTTGTTCTTGGGGGAATGAAGCCAAACATTGAAGTTCATAAGAACTCCATGATGACATCACCTTAGAACACCTCAGATCCGGTGATTTCACGGTTAAAAGTCAAGATTCCAAGGTGAAAAGATGAAGGAATGCGTGTAGATCATAGAAGTACAAGATTTAGGTTGAAAATGTCACACCCCAACCGATGATGGAAACATCGGGGCATGGCACTGAGCGAAACAGATTGTCAAGAGAAATTCCATAACGACTAAATTACCAAATAGTTAATATTATGTCCCATACCATAACCCATTAAGTAATCTAATTATTACAGACTTAGATATTCTCAAAATAAAACATGTTCCGACAACTCAGATTCAAATAAAAATGAATTGTTCGTTTGTTTCTAGACTTTTCCTAACTCGATTCCACATAGCTAGCATCCTAGCAGGTAGCATCCTAAACACCTGTCACATACATTAAAATAAAGGTCAATACACATAGTGTAAAGGTGAGCATACAAGTTTGATAACAGCATAATAGAGTTCGAAATCGTTTACGCATAGCCAGCATGTACAACGTATAATGTGAAGCATGTAAGTTATCGACAAAGATCATATCAATACCAATGACTGCGAGTTGACTGCGAGTAGCGAGTGCGCATCACATGTTCACCACTGCGAACACGTGAAGTATTATCCTTAACAACCCCTGAGTAAACAGGTGCTGAGTCCAAACTATAGTACTATCGTTGCTAAGGCAGGTAGACAACAATCAATGTGTAAACATAACAATCAGGAATTCATCGAGTCACGTATAACATGCATTAGAGGTTAGTGTATAAATAGTGTTTGCGTTGTGTGATCGATGTGATTTTAGAATAAGTAATGTATGTAACACCCAAAAGTGCATCAAGCAAAAAGGGATCGAGTATACTCACAGATTGTGTTTAACAAGTAAACACTCTCTTGGATTGAAGAGAGCGCTTGAGAGATTAGCCTGAACAGTTAATGATAGCATAAACGATGAGCGGCGCGTAAAACGGTGAGAAGTAACCAAGTATCGGATGGTTATCCGATCGGATTGTCAATCCGTTCGGATGGTCATCTGATCGGATGGCCATTCGATTGGATTGACATTCGTTTTGGTAAGGATGTGTTTATGTATGATGGTTTGCCCTTTGAAGTTTTCATTGTAGCATTTTGAAAATAGAGAAGTATCTCTACCCTTCAGGTCGATCGATCGAACGGTCGTTAGATCGGACGGCGATCCGATTGGCGAGGCTTCTCAGTTGAGAACAAGTTCACAGCAGGATGGTCACTCGATCGGATGACTATCCGATCGGGTGGCAATCCGTATGCATTGAACATACTGAAAATTGATTAAGTACCAAAGTCCCAAACGTCACACCATTGGATGGTCGTTCGATCGGATGGCAATCCGATCGGACGGCAATCCGTTCGACGTCCAGACCTTGAAAGTTTGAATAAAAAGTTTAAGTGTGAAACCAAGTGCAACCCGATCGGATGGCCGGTCGATCGGATGGCAATCCGATCGAATGGCGATCCGATCGGACGGCAATCCGTCCCAACGACCTGATCGTCTTCGTCACTTGATTGTTTTGAAAGTTTTGTAGTTTGAACGAGACGTTATGATAACTTGCTTAAACAACGGAAACCTCATCTCGACCTAAGTGACCCGATCGAACAGGAACCACCCTAGTCCGACCAGTTCACGGTTCGAGACGGTTGTTCATGTTCAAACCCGAAATCAGTAGTCTCCTGGATAGAATTCAGATCTTGAACTAACACATCACTAAGAATGAGTAGAAGATCAGGACGTGCTCCGATACTATCGGTTTTGAGTGCATTGAGTGTAAAAGAGTTGAAAGAAAGTTGGAAAACCTTCTTTCAATTCTTTTAACCATGAATTTGTGTAGATCTATGCGAAAATGTTGTTTAATATTGTGGAAATCCTTCAGATCTAAGTTGTTCTTGGTGGAATGAAGCCAAACCTTGAAGTTCATAAGAACTCCATGATGACTTCACTGTAGAACACCTCAAATCCGGTGATTTCACGGTTAAAGGTTAAGATTCAAAGGTGAAAATGATGAAGAAGTGTGTGCAGATCATAGAAGTACAAGATTTAGGTTGGAAACTTACAAGAATCAAGAGAAATCGAGAGAAGTGAGAGCTTGAGTGTGGCTGGTCGAACAAGGAGCTGTCACATCAAAAATGATGTGACAGGTGGGTATTTATAGGGTTTCCTAAAACGGAAAGTGGTGAAGTGTCGGGCCGATCGGGTGGCAATCCGATCGGGTGGCATTCCGATTGGGTGACAACTCGATCGGATGACAATCCGATCGGATGCAAATCTGATCGGATGGCCACTCGATCGGTTGGCCACTCGATCCGGGTGTTCGGCGCGATGAGTTTTGTCGTTTCGAGTCGCGTGTTGAGCGTTGCGATGCGATTTGAGTGAGCGATCCGATAGTATTACCCATTAGTTACACAAATAATATAACTACTATATCTAACATACAATCACTATAATTAACTTGCGTTTAGCATTTGCGATTCGATTGCGATGCGATAGATTTGCGATTGCAATTAACACCTCAACATAAACATAACATGCACAAGTAACACATAAATGGCACGCACATGTAAAACAATATCCAGAACACATAATTCGTGTTGCGATGCGATAGCGATAAGTCGATTAACGATTAAATATGCGATTAAACCTCGATTATTAATAGATACTCCACATAATACAACTAAAGAGAATAAATAAATAGATTCGATTACAAGTCAAAGAAGTCAAAACAATAGTTGAGCAAGGAGTGACAGATCGCAATTAGCAATCTTTTCTTCCTTTGACTTCAATCTTGACTTTGACTTTCGAAACACGGGGTGTTACAGCCTCCCCTACTTAAGGGAATTTCGTCCCGAAATTAGGCTTTAGCCGTAACAAACAACTGCGGGTACTTCGCCTTCATGTCGCTTTCGAGTTCCCAGGTGAACTCGGCACTGTGTTTGCCTTCCCAACGAACCTTCACAATGGGAATGCGTGAGCGTCTGAGCACCTTGGTTTCTCGTCCTACGATCTCGACAGGCTTTTCCACGAAGTGTAATGTTTCGTCCACTTGCAAGTCCTCAAGAGGGACATGTAATTCCTGGTCGGCCAAGCACTTTCTGAGGTTCGAAACGTGGAGAGTCGGATGGACGTTACTCAGTTTTCTCAAAACCACCAACTTCTGCTGTTTCTTCTAGCCCTTCTAACAGTGATCTTTATTCTTTGATTTTGCAGATGAAGGATTACATGCAGCAGCAGGACAAAACCAATGATAGGATCCTTCGAGAGATTGATGACATCAAGAAATTGAAGAGATCAGCGGAGGATCACTCTCCATTGGTGCCCAGATCACTGAATTTTGATTCACCAGCCATAACGGCCCAGCACTCCTCAGCATCAGGTTCTCAATACCAAGGTGGAATGTCAAGTCTACGCTATGGATCGTTGGCGATGCCTCAGACTCAAGGATCCTACTTTCAACCTTATGGATCCTCTCAGCCTTAAGGATCCTCTCAGCTTCAAGGATCCTTCTTCAGTTCTGGAGGATATGTAGGAGCGCAAACAATTCAAGGATCCTCCTCTCAGGTTCAGGGATCCTTTCAGGTTCAAGGATCCTCCTTTCAGGTTCAAGGATCCTCATCTCAGGTTTACGGATCCATGGATTATCCTCCAAGACCCCCAGTCACGGCACATCAAGGATCCAACATCTTTCAGGAGCAAGGATTCTTAAGGAGTGTAAAACCCGGAAGTTCAGATGTTCATCTAGGAGACTTCATCCCTATGCAAACTATTGCTTCACTGGTCCCTCAATTATTCCAGAATCCCGTCAATATGGATTCACAACTGGAATTCCAAACTTGAATCCTTCAGGAGGTAACACTTTGAATAATTCTCATAATACTAACCATGGCTTTGTGCAGGATACATGTATCAATCAAGCTATGGCTAGGGGATTACAGAAACTGAAGGATATGATATCCAGTGTTACAGGAGTGGTTAAGCCCATTCCTGAAATTGCAGATGAAAGCCATAGGATATCTCGTTTTGCACCACCTATTTGTGATGCAGAAATTCCAAAGAGGTTTCAAATACCAACCATGAAGCTATATGATGGCTCAACAGATCCAGAAGAGCATGTAGCTCAATATAGAGAAAGGATGGAAATCAGTCCCATCCCCAAGAGGTTAAAAGAAGCATGTTTATGCAAGGGTTTTGGATCCACATTAACATGATCAGCTCTTAAATGGCTGCTAAGTCTTCCCCCTTACTATATTACTTCATTTGCTAATCTAGTTAATCTGTTTAATAGCCAATTTTCATGTAGTAGAAAATTTGAACGTTTAACTAGTGATCTATATAGGGTAACACAAGGTCAAAATGAATCACTTAGAGTTTATATCACTAAATTCAGTAAAGAATCCTTAGACATTCCTAATTTGGATATTGCTAAGGCTGTAGAAGCCTTCAAAATGGGTTTACTTAGGGATTCATTGTTCTATGATGATCTTGTCATGACCCCTTGCAGGAATCTTGATGAAGTTAGGACCAGGGCCCTTAGATTCATCCGATTAGAGGATAATAAAAGGATACAAGAAAGACTGGCAGGATCCTACTTTAGGAACAACAAGTCCAAATCTTATAACAAATCTGACAATCAGAACGTGCATGCAGTAGAACAGGAAGAGGATGATGAGGATTATCCTCCCATTTCTGAATATTGTTTTTTCTATTGATAACAATGAATTGATCCTTGCAATGCAGAACTTAGGTGAAAAAGTAAGATGGCCCAGAAAGAGTGATAAGCCAGCTGCAACAAAAGACAAATCCAAATGGTGTGCATATCATGAGGATTTCGGTCATCTCACTGAAGAATGTATTGCACTCAGAAAAGAAATTGGTTATTTGTTAAGAAAGGGGCACTTGAAGGAGCTATTGGGAAGAAAAAAGTCAAGGATCCAGGATCTTGAAAAAGTTACAGAAAGAGCTCCTGCTCTTCCTGCTGATGCACAAATTATCAACTTCATATCCGGTGGATCAGACATATGTGGCACTTCCTTTTCAGCAGCCAAGAGGCATGCCAAGGAGACCAAGATGGATAATGGGGATAGACCCATTCGAACCTCTACTGTCACACAGGAAAAAGTTATAACCTTTGATGAGGATGATCGTGTGGATGTTCAGGATCCTCATCATGGTGATCTTGTTATTACTTTGTTTATATCTAATCATTTTGTTCGTAGGATCCTGATAGATGGAGGAAGCTCAGTGAACATCATTCAGCTTGATGTCCTCAAGAAGATGAACATCCCTGAATAAAAAATTATCCCAAGATCTTCGGTTCTTGTAGGATTCAGCGGGGAAACCAAGAACACATTGGGGGACATTAAGCTTCCCATTTACATAGAGGGACTTAATTCTTTTCAGAAATTTTGTGTTATAGATTGCTTATCCTGTTGCAATGTTATCCTTGGCAGGCCATGGATACATGACATGAAAGCAGTTGCATCTATATATCATCAGTGTGTAAAGCTTCCTAGTCCATGGGGGGTGGTGAAGATTGAGAGTGACCAACAAGAAGCAAAGAATTGCTACACTTCATCGATGAAGCCAGCCTCAAGACCAAGGGAGCAATAGCAATTAAAGCATCCACCAAGAGATTTCCTAGAGGCAAGAGAACAAGACGTGAAAGATATTCTTATGGATCCTCAGGATCCTGAATCCAAAGTCTTCATAGGATCCGGGATCCTCAATGATATCGAACAGGATTTAGTATCCTTCCTCAAGAGGAGAAAAACTACCTTTGCCTGGAAGCATGAAGACATGACAGGTATCTCTAAAGATATAATTACTCATAAGCTTGGCATTGACAGGTCATTCAAACCCATACATCAAAAGAGGAGAAAGTTTGCACCTGAGAGGAATGCCATTATCCAGGAGGAGGTAGACAAGCTGCTCCGAGCAGGTATGATTAGAGAGGTTAAGTATCCAAGATGGTTAGCCAATGTGGTTGTTGTTCAAAAGAAAAACGGAAAGTGGAGGGTATGTGTCGATTTCACTGATTTAAACAAGGCATGTCCCAAGGATCCTTTCCCATTACCCCACATTGACTCCATGGTGTATGCTACCGCGGGTCATAAGTTGTTGACTTTTATGGATGCTTCATCCGGATTTCAACAAATTCAGATGGAACCATCTGATCAAGAGGATACAGCCTTTATGACCCCAACTGGTATATATTGCTATGCCATTTGGACTAAGAAATGCAGGTGCCACTTACCAAAGGCTAGTCAATATGATGTTAAAGGAGCAAATTGGACACACTATGGAAGTCTATATAGATGACATGGTGGTTAAGTCCAAAAGAGCTGAGGATCACCTTAGAGATTTGGAGGAAGCATTCAATATCCTTGATAAATTCAACATGAAATTGAATCCTTCCAAGTGTCATTTTGATGTTAAAGCAGGAAAGTTCCAAGGTTATTGTTTTGGTCAAAAAATCAGATGAGGATAATGCAACCAAACTCTTTGTTACGGGGTATGATGCTTGAAATGTAGAACAATGATGAGGATCACTTCAATGTAAAATTGCACAAACAACACAAGGGTTTATACGGGGAAAAAGCCCTTGATCAAGAGTTGATCTCCGGCACAAAAAACCCCGGGTGATGGAAACTACCGATCACCAAGCTCAAATAAATGAATAAATGTTTACAACTTCGGATAGTAACGAGCTAGGTACAAGGATCACTATCGTGAAATGTGCAAACGTGAGTGAAAACGAATGTATGTTCGTCGAGAGCTTCAAGTGTGCGAGTATATGAGTGTGTGTAGCTCAGAAATGACTAAGTGTTTTTTCTACTAGCTCGTTACCCCTTTAAAATAGAAATAACTACCTAAACTAACTATCCGACTTTCGTGCCAAGCTCCCACGTTCTCCACAACGTTCATATTTTGCCAAACACGTGCGGGATAGTTTGGGAATATTCTCCAGGAATGTCGCCAAGACTTGGTCCGACTTGTTACTTCTGCAAAACAATACGAAACACAAGTGAACAATTGTTAGTATGAGGATCCTTAAGATGATCCATAATCCTGATCCTGAAGCTCTTCTGAGGATCACTATCTGTCACAGAAGTAAGGATCACCAAAGAGGATAATAATTAAGGATCACGGGTCATTTAGAAATCCACCCCTAACAATTGCCCCCAAAATATAAGGAGTTAAATTGTAAATATGTGAGTTATATTTTCTTGATCTCATCCGTAACTAACTAACGGATATATAGCCGTTAATATAGAACTAGCCGTTGCGATCATGACGTCACAGAAGTGACAATCCTGCAGAATCATAATTATAAATAGAGATATAGATAGGATCATTATGCATTCAAATTCGAAAGAAACTCCCTTTAAATTCTCAGTCGAAGATCAATCAGGTATCTCTTTCTCCTCTTTCTTCCTCTCTTACTCTGTTTTTCTTTCTTTAACACCATCGCTTTGAGAATGATGCTCCGAAGTTCACCGGGCAAGGATCACAAGAAGGATAGCCCTTTGAAGAGTCTAAAGATCATCAAAGACTCGGCGAATGAGAGGTGTTGCTTTAACGACGCACAAATAGATAAAATCCGTCACTGTTTTCCGGCGAATGCCTTTTTCAAACCCTTCAATCCCACCATCCTGAGCGACTATGTTTCAGAAACATGGGTTGCCTTTCCAGTCACTCCATTTGCCATAGGATACTCCTATCCTTTCCCAGAATTCACACAATCCTTCTTCTCGCTTACCGGCATCTCTTACATCCAAGCCATGCCGATGATTTGGAGGGTTTTGTATACCCTGGAGAGGATCATCGAGCAGGAGGGCATTGATTTAGGCATGTCAGAACTGACACAACTGTATGATCTTACCACCTTCGGATCCAATCGTTATTTGTTCAAACGAAAACCCGGCGGGGAACACCCTCTTCTTAAAGTTACCAAGAATGACACAAATTGGAAACGTCGCTTTTTCTTTGTCAGGAGGAATACCCTTCCAAACGGAGAGCATTTACCAAGAACATGGTCCACCCATGGTAGGCCGGAGGATCCTGAGAAGGATCACCAGGTAGTCTGGTTTTTATATAAGGATTACTGACCCCCTTTTTTGTCTTGTGTTATGCAGCTATTTCTGTCTCTCATCTTATCACAACATCCGCAACAAGGGAAAGGCTTGCTGCTTTCTGGAACCTTGATCCTGAAACTAGAACTTTTAAGACAATAACCCAAGACTCTCAGGAGGTATCCTCAGGCTCTGTCACAATGTCAAGTAAGTATCCTTGTTTAAAATTTAAATAAATAGTGAAATATGAATTAAGAAAAGATACTTATCTTGTTTTGGTTGTGTAGGTGCTGGAAAATCTGCCAAAGCTGCTTCAAGGTTCAGTGTCACCGATCTCACCACTGTCAAATCCTCCAAAAGAAAGGTTCCTGCCAGCCCGACAACCTCAATCCCCAAGGCACCCCTCAAAGGAAAGGGAATCAAGAGGAGAAAGGCCTCCGATGCTGAGGATTTGCAGGGTCTACCTCTAATCCGTCATCAATTCCTTGAGTACTTTAATGAGGTGAGGATCACTGTCTTTGCTCATATATCCTATCGACATATCCTGCTGATATATCCTGCTGATATATCCTGCTGATTTGAGGATCACTTAATCCTGACCTTATCCTTTATCCTCTTTACAGAAATTCTCTGAGATCGAGGATTATGTCGGCCACGTTGAGGATCAGGATAAGAAGATTGCCGACCTCCAGCAGGTTGCTGTGCTCAAGGATCTTGCACTTGCTGATCTTCAGAAGGAACTCCAGGATACCAAACAGGAGATGGCTAAGGTGCTGGTTAATTTTGACTATGAAAGGCAGGAGATCACAGATGATGCTAAAGTTTCTGCCGCCATAGCAATGTACAAAACCAAGCTGCAAATGGCCTTGGAAGCTCAGGATCCTGCCTTCGACAAAAGCGGCTGGGAAATTGAAGAATGGAAAGCAAGGCTGGCTGAATTGGGTGACGAAGAGGAGGCTGAAGAGATCCTGACAATTGAGGCTGGAAGCAAGGATGAAGCTGGTGAAGCAAGTGGAGCCGGAGGTGGTGATGCAGCAAAGGTTTAGGCTGCTTGATTGGGCAATGATGGACATTTCTAGACGTAGCCGGAGCCCAATTTTTTAAATTTGGTATTAGCTTTTTGTGGTTGTGGTGTTGAACAATTTAATGGTTTGTACTTTGAACAATAGGTTTTAGGATTAAGGATCTTGTATGATCCTTAGGACAATAGGCAGGATTGCATATGGTGGAGGGATTCTCTGTTTGGGGGATGAAGCCATTGTGATCCTGCCGCCTTTATATTCCTGCACTACTCTTAAACTTATTATCATGGACACCCTTTACCTACCCCAGCGGACGGGCCACGTTTTGCTGGTAGAAGCTCGGGTAGGTAATTTTGACAACCTTTTAAGGGTTAGTCTTTTGTTTATAAATAAAAACATAACCTTTTGTCGCTTATCTCGTGTTGTTATACTTTTTAATATTTTACTTTCCAAGTGTTGTAATGTTCATTCTGTTTATACTTATCAAGCCTTGAAAAATTAGAAAAGATATCCAGAAAGTTTAGGATATGATCAAGGATCACATATCCCATAATCGATAAGTTCTAAAAAGTGACATGGTTTAAGAATCACAAGTTTAGTTGTCAAGTATAAGGGTTATTCAAATAAATAATGAATAGAATTAAAAATGGTTAAGGATCATACCTGAGGATCCAAGTTAGGATCCTAACCTTAATAAGGATAACTATAAGATAAACCTTAGAATAAAGTAAGGATCAAGGATCCCTAGTTGCCTATCTTCAAGAACCTGAAATAGAGCATCACTTGGGACTAAGACAATATAAGATAAGAATTAGCAACTGGGGACAAGCCCAAGGATAACTGGGGACAAGCCCAAGGATAACTGGGGACAAGCCCAAGGATCGTATGTAAACTGGAGTATGGCCCTAACTGGCGACTATCCAAACTTAGTGGCATGAAAATGCCAAAACCTTAGCTAACGTGAAAACGTTAGAAACCTTAGCTAACGTGAAAACGTTAGAAACCTTAGGAACGGATGTATGGTACGTCTACCATTATACGTAGGATCCTAAGCATAGCCAGTACAATGGAATTATCAGCCCCTAAAATGAGTACTGGTCCTAATGCGTTGAACTATACCAGGATCATCGTGCGCTACAGGCGGAACTGGGGTCAAGCCCGAATAACTGGGGTTAAACCCAAGGGACGGATTGCTTCTGCGGATAACCAACGTTATGCTAAGGATACCTGAACTTTCAAAACTTGAACTCACGTGAGAGATGGATAAGGATACATGATCCTTATCCTTATATGAGAAAATAAAGAAATGAAATAATTCAAGTTAGGATATTACCTAAGTAAGGATCATCGATACTTTGAGGATCCTTTAAGGATACCCCTATCCTGAGGATCATCTGTGCCATGAGGATCCTGCTCACATGAAATATTTCTTTAAGTGGACAGCATTCCAAGCTCTTGGTAGCAAATCACCTTCCATGGTTAGCAATCTATATGCCCCCTTTCCTGTTTCAGCTTCAATCAAATAAGGGCCTTCCCATTTTGGAGCCAATTTTCCATCAGCAGGATTGGTGATATTTTGGAATGCTTTTCTTAATACCGTATCTCCAACTTGAAACCTCCTGATCCTGACATTTTTGTTGTAAACACCAGCCATTTTTTGTTGATAACTGGCCATCCTTATCCTAGCCATATCCCTGATTTCTTCAATAGTATCCAGGTCTTGAGCCAAGTTCTCATCATTCTTCTCAGGATCACGGGTACTTTTTCTTGCAGTTGGAACCACCATTTCTGTTGGGATCACTGATTCTGCCCCAAACACCAAAGAGAATGGTGTTTGACCAGTAGCATTCTTGGGGGTTTTCCTATCAGCCCAAAGCACATAGGGTAGTTCTTCTGCCCATTTCCCTTTCTTGGATCCAAGCTTCTTCTTCAAATTGTTGATGATGATCTTGTTGGATGATTCTGCCTGACCATTAGCTTGTGGGTGGACTGGTGTTGATGTTATCATCTTAATCCCCCAACTGTCACAAAAGTTAGTGGTTCTGCCCCCAATAAATTGGGAACTATTATCACATATAATTTCAGAAGGAATTCCAAATCTTGTGATAATATTTCTTTTAATGAAGGATATAACTTCCTTTTCTCTGACTTGGGCAAAAGCTTCAGCTTCTATCCACTTGGAGAAGTAATCAGTCATAGCTAGCATGAATACTTTTCCACCAGGTGCCTTAGGGAGCTTTCCAACTATATTCATACCCCATCTCATAAATGGCCAAGAGGAGGATATAGGATGCAATAATTCAGCTGGTTGATGAAGGATATTGCTGTGTCTCTGACAAGGATCACATCTTCTAGCATACTCCACAGCATCTCTCTTCATGGTTGGCCAATAGTATCCTGTTCTCAGGATCCTTGAGAATAATGCCCTCCCCCCAGTGTGGTTTCCACAATCTCCTTCATGGAAGTCTTTTAAAACTTCTTGGATTTCCGGATCCTCAATGCATCTCAAGTATGGTCCTGCAAGAGATCGTCTATACAACATATTATTTAAAATTGTAAATTGAGATACCTTAGACTTGAAAGCCCTGGGGTTTTCTCCTGTAGGAATCTCTCCATGTTGTAAGTATCTCATAATTGGTGAGATCCATGATCCTGATCCTGAATGGGATTGAGTATCCTCACTAGGGATCATTGCAGAATCACTTCCTATCTCCATAGCCACATGATCCTCGATAGCCGGGGTCAGGATATGGATAATAGGAATCTTGATATCCTACGGGATCTTCAAGGATGATCCTAAATTAGCCAATGCATCAGCTTCTGTATTTTCTTCCCTTGGTACCTGTGACAAACTAAAGGAAACAAAAGAGAGTGCCAAACTTTTGACTATCTCCAAATATTTGGTTAGCTTTTCACCTTTAACAGCATAGGATCCATTAAAGTGGTTTGTAATTAACAAAGAATCTACGTGTACCTCAAGATACCTGATCCCCATATGCTTTGCAATTTGCAAACCAGCAATTAAGGCTTCATATTCAGCCTCATTGTTAGTGGTTTGGAACTCACAAGCTATAGAGTGGGGTATTATGTCCCCCTGTGGCGATTTTAGTAGTATTCCGAGCCCTGTGCCTTTGACATTTGAGGATCCATCAGTGTAGAGTATCCAAGGATCCTTGGTCTCTTCTAGCTGCTGGACTTCTACCTCCGCTTCTTCTTGTAAATCACTACTGAAATCAGCCACAAAGTCAGCTAGTGCTTGGGATTTGATGGCTGTCCTAGGCTCATATCTTATATCATATGCACTCAGCTTCACTGCCCACTTAGCCATCCTTCCTGACATCTCTGGTTTCCTGAGGACAGTCTTGATTGGGAAATTAGTTTTAACAATGATAACATGAGTTTCAAAATAATGTCTTAACTTAGTAGATGCCATAATTAATGCAAGAATAAGCTTTTCAAGGTGTGAGTACCTGGATTCGGCATCAAGTAAACTTTTACTTACATAATAGACAGGATGTTGTGTACCTTGATGATCCTTAACAAGGACCGCACTTACTGCTTTTGAGGATACTGCAAGATACAAGGATAGCACATCGCCTTCTTCTGGTTTCATCAAAGCCGGGGCCGAGGATAGGTAATCTTTGAGGGCTCTCAAAGCATTTTCATGCTTCTCCGTCCATTCAAATTTCTTGTTCTTCCTTAGGATATCATAGAATTCTTTGCACTTCTCTGAGGATTTGGATATAAATCTGTTCAAAGCTGCTATCCTGCCTGTTAGCCTTTGAACATCCTTAGCATTGGCCGGGGATTTGATGTTCACTATTGCTTTGATCTGTTCCGGGCTAGCTTCAATGCCTCTCTTTGTCACCATATATCCTAAGAATTTACCTGCTTTAACACCAAAGTGACATTTTGAAGGATTAAGTTTCATGTTATATTTGTCAAGCATATCGAATGCTTCCTCCAAGTCTCTTAGGTGATCCTCAGCTTTTAAAGATTTTACCACCATATCATCTTTGTAAACCTCCATAGTTTGTCCAATCTGATCCTTGAACATCATATTCACCAGCCTTTGGTATGTTGCACCTGCATTTCTTAATCCGAACGGCATAGCAATATAGCAGTATATACCAGTTGGAGTCATGAAGGCTGTATCCTCTTGGTCGGATGGTTTCATTTGGATTTATTGGAATCCAGATGAAGCATCCATAAAAGTTAACAGTTCATGACCCGCAGTTGCATCCACCATGGAGTCAATGTGGGGTAATGGGAAAGGATCCTTGGGACATGCCTTATTTAAATCGGTAAAATCGACACATACCCTCCACTTTCCGTTTTTCTTTTGAACAACAACCACATTGGCCAACCATCTTGGATACTTGACCTCTCTAATCATACCTGCCCGGAGCAATTTCTCTACCTCTTCCTGGATAATGGCATTCCTTTCCGGTGTAAACTTCCTTCTCCTTTGATGGATTGGTTTGAAGGATCTGTCGATGCCGAGTTTGTGAGTGATAACATCTTTGGATATACCAGTCATATCTTCGTGTTTCCATGCAAAGGTAGTCTTTCTCCTTTTTAGGAAGGATACGAGGTCTTCTTTCATTTCGCCAAGGATCCCTGATCCGATATAAACTATAGATTCAGGATCATCCGGATCCATAAGGATTTCTACCACATCATGTTCACTCGCCTCCAAGACATCCCTTGGAGGATACTTTGATTGCTATTGCTCCCTGGATTTCGAAGCTGGTTTCATCGATGAAGTATAGCAATTCTTAGCCTCCTGCTGATCACTATCAATCTTCACTATTCCCCAAGGACTAGGGAGCTTCACACATTGATGGTAAGTGGATGGGACTGCTTTCATATCGTGTATCCAGGGCCTGCCAAGGATAACATTACAACAAGATAAACAATCAATAACACAAAATTTTTGATAAGAGTGTAGGCCTTCAATGTATATTGGGAGTTTAATGTCCCCCAGGGTATTCTTAGTTTCACCACTAAATCCCACGAGCACAGAGGATCTTGGTATGATCTCTGATTCAGGGATACCCATCTTCTTTAGGACATCAAGCTGGATAATGTTCACTGAACTTCCTCCGTCTATAAGGATCATGCGGACAAAATGGTTAGATATGAAAAGAGTAATAACTAAACCATCGTGATGAGGATCCTGGATATCAACACGATCCTCTTCATCAAAGGTTATGACTTTCCCTTCCGAGACACTTGATGTTCAAACAGGTCTTTCTCCGTTATCCATTTTAGTTTCCTTTGCATGCCTTTTAGCCGCTGAGAAGGATGTGCCGCAAATGTCTGATCCTCCCGAAATGAAGTTTATTACTTGTGCATCCGCTGGAGGGGCTGGAGCCTTCTCAGGGATCCTTTCAGGATCCTGAATCCTTGACTTTTTTCTTCCCAACAATTCTTTTAGGTGCCCCTTGCTCAACAAGTATCCAATTTCCTTTCTTAGTGCAATGCATTCTTCTGTGAGGTGCCCAAAATCTTCATGGTATGCACACAACTTTGTTTTATCCTTAGTTGCAGCTGGCCTATCATTTTTTCTGGGCCATCTAGCTTTATCACCTAGACTCTGCATCGCAAGGATTAGTTCATTGTTATCAACACTAAAACAATATTCAGAATTTGGAGGATAATCCTCATCATCCTCTTCTTGATCAATAGAATGGACGTTCTGGTTATCAGATCTGTTGTAGGATCTGAACTTGTTATTCCTGAATGAGGATCCTTGCTTATCCTGCTTTGAGGATCCTGCTAACCTCTCCTGGATCCTCTTGTCATCCTCTAGCCGGATGTACCTAAGGGCCCGGGTTCTTACCTCATCTAGGTTCCTGCATGGTGTCATAACAAGATCATCATAAAATAACGAATCCCTAAGCAATCCCATTTTGAAGGCCTCAACAGCCGTGGCTATATCTAAGTTGGGAATGTCTAAGGATTCTTTACTAAATTTGGTAATGTAATCCCTTAATGATTCATTATGACCCTGGGTTATCCTATATAAATCACTAGTTAATCGTTCAAATTTCCTACTACAAGAAAACTGATTATTAAACAAGTTAACTAGGTTAGCAAATGAGGTAATAGAATAGGGAGGAAGACTTAGCAGCCATTTGAGAGCTGATCCAGTAAGAGTGGATCCGAATCCCTTGCACAGGCATGCTTCCTTTAACCTTTCTGGGATTGGATTGATCTCCATCCTCTCCCTGTATTGTGCTATGTGTTCTTCAGGATCCGTCGAACCATCATACAGTTTCATTGTAGGCACATGGAACCTCTTGGGTATCTCAGCATCACAGATTGGTGGTGCAAAACGAGATATCTTATGGCTCCCATCTGCGATCTCTGGGATAGGTTTGACTACTCCCGGAACACTTGATATCATATCCTTTAGCTTTTGCAATTCTCTGGCCATGGCATGATTGATACCTGGATCCTGCATAAGACCATGGTTAGTAGTATGAGAATTATTAAAAGTGTTACCTCCCATTGGATTCAAGTTAGGAAGAATGGATGTTAATCCATATTGTTGAGGCTCTGGAATGATCGAGGGACCAGTAGAGGCATTGGTCTGCATTGGAATAAAATCTCCCTGATGGACATCTGAACTTCCTGTTTGCAAACTCCTCAAGGATCCTGGCATCTGGAAGGATCCCTGAAACTGGGACGATCCTGGAACAAAAGAGGATCCTTGAACCTGGGATGATCCTGGAACGAAGGAGGATCCTTGAACCTGGGATGATCCGGGAACGAAGGAGGATCCTTGAACCTGGGATGATCCTGGAACGAAGGAGGATCCTTGAACCTGGGATGATCCTGGAACGAAGGAGGATCCTTGAAATTGCTGCATTCCTGAATATCCTCCTGAACTCGTGAGGGATCCCATATGCTGAGGATAGGATCCCGCTGGTTGGAAATATGAACCTGATGCCTGGGTCATTGTTGTTGTTCCGTAGTGCACTCCTTTTGGTCCACCCACATATTGAATGTCTGGAACCACTGATGGCTGAGAAGTAATCACCGGAGTATCAAAATTCAAAGATCTGGGCATCAGTGGGGAGCGATCCTCTGCCGTTTTCTTCTGTTTCTTAATTTCGTCAATCTCCCGGAGGATCCTTTTGTTGGTCTTATCCTGCTCTTGTGCATGATTCCTCATCTAGAAAATCAAGGCATAGAGATCATTAGTAGTAGGATTAGTTGAAACAGAAGAAGTAGGTGGTTTTGAGAAAATGGGAGTTGGTTTCTTCGCGGCATTCTCAGTATTCTTCTGGGATCCAGAAGGTGGTGGAGGCAAAGGAGGAACGCCTTGTGAAGAAGTGAATGAGGGCATCAAGTTTGAAGCATTCTTCGCTGAGGAAGCCATTTGCTTGGTTGTAGTGTACCGAAATGAGCGTAAAAATGCGTTTTTTTCTAAGGACGAAGCACCAATTGCCCCACGGTGGGCGCCAAACTGTTTTGGTCAAAAAATCAGATGAGGATAATGCAACCAAACTCTTTGTTACGGGGTATGATGCTTGAAATGTAGAACAATGATGAGGATCACTTCAATGTAAAATTGCACAAACAACACAAGGGTTTATACGGGGAAAAAGCCCTTGATCAAGAGTTGATCTCCGGCACAAAAAACCCCAGGTGATGGAAACTACCGATCACCAAGCTCAAATAAATGAATAAATGTTTACAACTTCGGATAGTAACGAGCTAGGTACAAGGATCACTATCGTGAAATGTGCAAACGTGAGTGAAAATGAATGTATGTTCGTCGAGAGCTTCAAGTGTGCGAGTATATGAGTGTGTGTAGCTCAGAAATGACTAAGTGTTTTTTCTACTAGCTCGTTACCCCTTTAAAATAGAAATAACTACCTAAACTAACTATCCGACTTTCGTGCCAAGCTCCCACGTTCTCCACAACGTTCATATTTGGCCAAACACGTGCGAGATAATTTAGGAATATTCTCCAGGAATGTCGCCAAGACTTGGTCCGACTTGTTACTTTTGCAAAACAATACGAAACACAAGTGAACAATTGTTAGTATGAGGATCCTTAAGATGATCCATAATCCTGATCCTGAAGCTCTTCTGAGGATCACTATCTGTCACAGAAGTAAGGATCACCAAAGAGGATAATAATTAAGGATCACGGGTCATTTAGAAATCCACCCCTAACAGTTATATGGTAACAAAAAGAGGCATCGAGGCATGTCCAGAGAAAATCAAGGCGATTGTTGTTTTGGTCAAAAATCAGACGAGGATAATGCAACCAAACTCTTTGTTACGGGGAATGATGCGCAAAATGTGTAACAGCGATGAGGATCACTACGATACAATATTGCATAAACAACACAAGGGTTTATACGGGGAAAAAGCCCTTGATCAAGAATTGATCTCCGGCACAAAAAACCCCGGGTGATGGAAACTACCGATCACCAAGCTCAAATAAATGAATGAATGTTTACAACTTCGGATAGTAACGAGCTAGGTACAAGGATCACTACGGTGGAATCTGTAAAAAGTGTATGAAATTGCTAAGTGTTTGAACGAGAGCTTGTATGAGCGTTTGTACGAGTGTGTGTAACTGAGAAAATAACTAAGTGTTTTCTACTAGCTCGTTACTCCCTTTTTAAAATAGAAATAACCACCTAAACTAATTATCCGACTTTCGTGCCAAGCCTCCACGTTCTCCACAACGTCTATTTTTGGTCAAGCACGTGCAGAATAGTTTAGGAATATTCTCCAGGAATGTCGCCAAGACTTGGTCAAGCTTATTATACCTGCGAGATAGTACAAAACATAAGTAAACAATCGTTAGTACGAGGATCCTTAAAGTGATCCATGATCCTGATCCTGAAGCTCTTCTGAAGATCATCACCTGTCACAGAAGTAAGGATCACTAATTAGGATAACGTGTAAGGATCACTAATTGTTAAAAAATCCTCCCCTAACAATTGCCCCCAAAATATAAGGAGTAATTTGTAAAATTAGCGAGTTATATTTTCCTTGATCTTATCCGCAACTAATTAACGGATATATAGCCGTTAAAATTGAACTAGCCGTTGCGATCATGACGTCACGGAAGTGACAATCCTGCAGAATCATAATTATAAATAGAGATATAGATAGGATCATTATGCATTCAAATTCGAAAGAAACTCCCTTTAAATTCTCAGTCGACGAACAACCAGGTATCTCTTTCTTCTCCTTCTACCTTTCTTACTCTGTTTTTCTTTCATTAACACCATCGCTTTGAGAATGATGCTCCGAAGCTCACCGGGCAAGGATCACAAGAAGGATAGCCCTTTGAAGAGTCAAAAAATCATCAAAGACTCAGCGAATGAAAGGTGTTGTTTTAACGATGCACAAGTAGATAAAATCCGTCACTGTTTTCCGGCGAGTGCCTTCTTCAAACCCTTTGATCCCACTGCTCTTAGCGACTATGTTTCAGAAACATGGGTTGCCTTTCCAGCTACACCATTTACTATAGGATACACCTATCCTTTCCCAGAATTCACACAATCCTTCTTTTCCCTGACCGGCATATCTTACATTCAAGCCATGCCGATGATTTGGAGGGTTTTATATACCCTGGAAAGGATCATCGAGCAGGAAGGCGTTGATTTAGGAATGTCAGAACTGGCGGAACTGTATGATCTTACTACCTTCGGTTCCCACCGTTATTTGTTCAAGCGAAAACCCGGTGCAGATCATCCTCTTCTCAAAGTTACCAAGAACGACAAAGATTGGAAACGTCGCTTTTTCTTTGTCAGAAGGAATTCCATTCTAAACGGAGAGCATTTACCAAAAACATGGTCCACCCATGGTAGGCCGGAGGATCCTGAGAAGGATCACCAAGTAATCTGGTTTTTATAAGGATTACTGACCCCTTTTGTCTTGTGTCATGCAGCTATCTCTGTCTCGCATCTCATCACAACATCCGCAACCAGGGAAAGGCTTGCTGCTTTCTGGAACCTTGACCCTGAAACTAGAACTTTTAAGACAATAACCCAAGACTCACAGGAGGTATCCTCAGGCTCTGTCACAATGTCAAGTATGTATCCTTGTTTAAAATTTAAATAAATAGTTAAATGTATATTAAGAAAAGATACTTATCTTGTTTTGGTTGTGTAGGTGCTGGAAAATCTGCCAAAGCTGCTTCAAGGTTCAGTGTCACCGATCTCACCACTGTCAAATCTTCCAAAAGAAAGGTTCCTACCTGCCCGACAGCCTCAATCCCCAAGGCACCCCTCAAAGGAAAGGGAATCAAAAGGAGAAAGGCCTCTAAGGCTGAGGATTTGCAGGGTCTGCCTCTAATTCGCCACCAATTCCTTGAGTACTTTAATGATGTGAGGATCACTGTCTTTGCTCATGTATTCTGTTGGCATATCCTGCTGATATATCCTGCTGATCTGAGGATCACTTAATTCTGACCTTATCCTTTATCCTCTTTACAGAAATTCGCTGAGATCGAGGATTACGTCGGCCATGTTGAGGATCAGGATAAGAAGATTGCCGACCTCCAGCAGGTTGCCGTGCTCAAGGACCTTGCACTTGCTGATCTTCGGAAGGAACTCCAGGATACCAAACAGGAGATGGCTAAGGTGCTGGTTAATTTTGACTATGAAAGGCAGGAGATCACAGATGATGCTAAAATTTCTGCCGCCATAGCAATGTACAAAACCAAGCTGCAAATGGCCTTGGAAGCTCAGGATCCTGCCTTCGACAAAAGCGGCTGGGAAATTGAAGAATGGAAAGCGAGGCGGGCTGAATTGGGTGATGAAGAGGAGGCTGAAGAGATCCTGACAATTGAGGCTGGTAGCAAGGATGAAGCTGGTGAAGCAAGTGGAGCCGGAGGTGGTGATGCAGCAAAGGTTTAAGCTGCTTGATTGGGCAATGATATACATTTCTAGACGTAGCCGGAGCCCAATTTTTTAAATCTGGTGGTTTGTTTTGGTTATGATGTTTTTTGCTGAACAATGATGGGTTGTACTAAACAATAGGTTTTTAGGATTAAGGGTCATGTATGATCCTTTGGACAATAGGCAGGATTGCAATTGGTGGAGGGATCCTCTGTTTGGGGGATGAAGCCATTGTGATCCTGCCGCCTTTATATTCCTGCACTTTTTTTGAACTTATTATCATGGACACCCTTTACCTACCCCAGCGGACGGGCCACGTTTTGCTGGTAGAAGCTCGGGTAGGTAATTTTGACAACCTTTTAAGGGTTAGTCTTTTGTTTATAAATAAAAACTTAACCTTTTGACGCTTATCTTGTGTTGTTATATTCTTTAATATCTTACTTTCCAACTGTTGTAATGTTCATTTTGTTTATACTTATCAAGCCTTAAAAAAGATATCCAAAAAGTTTAGGATATGATCAAGGATCACATATCCCATAACCGATAAGTTCTAAAAAGTGATATAGTTTAAGAATCACAAGTTCAGTTGTCAAGTATAAGGGTTATTCAAATAATAAAATGAATAGATTTAAAAATAGTTAAGGATCATACCTGAGGATCCAAGTTAGGATCCTAACCTTAATAAGGATAACTATAAGATAAACCTTAGAATAAAGTAAGGATCAATGATCCCTAGTTTCCTATCTTCAAGAACCTGAAATAGAGCATCACTTGGGACTAAACCAATATAAGATAAGAATTAGCAGCTGGGGACAAGCCCAAGGATAACTGGGGACAAGCCCAAGGATAACTGGGGACAAGCCCAAGGATCGTATCTAAACTGGAGTATGGCCCTAACTGGCGACTATCCAAACTTAGTGACATGAAGATGCCAAAACCTTTGCTAACGTGAAAACGTTAGAAACCTTAGCTAACGTGAAAACGTTAGAAACCTTATGAACGGATGTATGGTACGTCTACCATTATACGTAGGATCCTAAGCATAGCCAGTACAATGGAATTATCAGCCCCTAAAACGAGTACTGGTCCCAATGCCTTGAACTATACCAGGATCATCGTGCGCTACAGGCGGAATATGGGGACAAGCCCGAATAACTGGGGTTAAACCCAAAGGACGGATTGCTTCTGTGGATAACCAACGTTATGCTAAGGATACCTGAACTTTCAAAACTTGAACTCACGTGAGAGATGGATAAAGGATACATGATCCTTATCCTTATATGAGAAAATAATGAAATGAAATAGCTCAAGTTTAGGATATTACCTAAGTAAGGATCACCGATACTTTGAGGATCCTTTAGGGATACCCCTATTGTGAGGATTATTTGTGCTACTAGGATCCTGCTCACATGAAATATTTCTTCAAGTGGACAGCATTCAAAGCTCTTGGTAGCAAATCACCTTCCATGGTTAGCAATCTATATGCCCCCTTTCCTGCTTCAGCTTCAATCAAATAAGGGCCTTCCCATTTTGGAGCCAACTTCCCATCAGCAGAATTGGTAGTATTTTGGAATGCTTTCCTTAATACCATATCTCCAACTTGAAACCTCCTGATCCTGACATTTTTTTTGTAAGCACCAGCCATTCTTTGCTGATAACTAGCCATCCTTATCCTGGCCATATCCCTGATTTCTTCGATAGTATCCAGGTCTTGAGCCAAGTTCTCATCATTCTTCTCAGGATCACGGGTACTCGTTCTTGCTGTTGGAACCACTATTTCTGTTGGGATCACTGATTCTGCCCCAAACACCAAAGAGAATGGTGTTTGACCAGTAGCATTCTTGGGGGTTGTCCTATCAGCCCAGAGCACATAGGGTAGTTCTTCTGCCCATTTCCCTTTCTTGGATCCAAGCTTCTTCTTCAAATTGTTGATGATGATCTTGTTGGATGATTCTGCCTGACCATTAGCTTGTGGGCGGACTGGTGTTGATGTTATCATCTTAATCCCCCAGCTGTCACAAAAGTTAGTGGTTCTGCCCCCAATAAATTGGGAACCATTATCACATATAATCTCAGAAGGAATTCCAAATCTAGTGATAATATTTCTTTTAATGAAGGATATAACTTCCTTTTCTCTAACTTGGGCAAAAGCTTCAGCTTCTATCCACATGGAGAAGTAATCAGTCATAGCTAGCATGAATACTTTTCCACCAGGTGCCTTAGGAAGCTTTCCAACTATATCCATACCCCATCTCATAAATGGCCAAGAGGAGGATATAGGATGCAATAATTCAGCTGGCTGATGAAGGATATTGCTATGTCTCTGACAAGCATCACATTTCTTGGCATAAGCCACAACATCCTTCTTCATAGTAGGCCAATAGTATCCTGTCCTGAGGATCCTTATGAACAATGCCCTGCCCCCAGTATGGTTTCCACAATCTCCTTCATGAAAATCCTTTAGAACTTCTTGAATTTTAGGATCCTCAATACACCTTAGATATGGACCTGCAAGAGATCGTTTATATAACATGTTATTTAATATTGTAAATTGAGATACCTTGATTTTGAAAGCTCTGGGATTTTCTCCTGTAGGAATCTCTCCATGGTGTATATATCTCATGATTGGGAGGATCCAGGATCCTATGCAAAGCATATGGGGATCAGGTATCTTGAGGTACACGTAGATTCTTTGTTAATTACAAACCACTTTAATGGATCCTATGCTGTTAAAGGTGAAAAGCTAACCAAATATTTGGAGATAGTCAAAAATTTGGCACTCTCTTTTGTTTCCTTTAGTTTGTCACAGGTACCAAGGGAAGAGAATACAGAAGCTGATGCATTGGCCAATTTAGGATCATCCTTGAAGATCCCGGAGGATATCAAGATTCATATTATCCATATCCTGACCCCGGCTATCGAGGATCATGTAGCTATGGAGATAGGAAAGGATTCTGCAATTATCCCTAATGAGGATACTCAATCTCATTCAGGATCAGGATCAGGATCATGGATCTCACCAATTATGAGATACTTACAACATGGAGAGATCCCTACAGGAGAAAACCCTAGGGCTTTCAAAATTAAGGTATCTCAGTTCACAATTTTAAATAATATGTTGTATAGACGATCTCTTGCAGGACCATACTTGAGATGCATTGAGGATCCTGAAATCCAAGAAGTTTTAAAAGACTTCCATGAAGGAGATTGTGGAAACCACACTGGGGGCAGGGCATTATTCTCAAGGATCCTGAGGACAGGATACTACTGGCCAACCATGAAGAGAGATGCTGTGGAATATGCTAAGAGATGTGATGCTTGTCAGAGACACAGCAATATCCTTCATCAGCCAGCAGAGCTCCTGCTTCCTATATCCTCTTCTTGGCCATTCATGAGATGGGGAATGGATATAGTTGGTAAACTTCCCAAAGCACCAGGAGGAAAAGTGTTCATGCTTGCCATGACTGATTATTTTTCCAAGTGGATAGAAGCTGAAGCCTTTGCTCAAGTCAGAGAAAAAGAAGTGATATCCTTTATTAAAAGAAACATTATTACCAGATTTGGTATTCCCTATGCAATTGTTTGGGATAATGGATCCCAATTTATTGGGAGTAGAACTACTAATTTTTGTGACAGCTGGGGGATTAAGATGATAACATCAACACCAGTCCACCCACAAGCTAATGGTCAAGCAGAATCATCCAATAAGATTATCATCAACAATTTGAAGAAGAAGCTTGGATCCAAGAAAGGAAAATGGGCAGAAGAGCTACCTTATGTGCTATGGGCTGATAGTACAACTCCCAAGAATGCTACTGGCCAAACTCCATTTTCTTTAGTGTTTGGAGCAGAATCAGTGATCCCTACAGAGATAGTAGTTCCTACTACTAGAAGAAGCCTCCGTGATCCTGAAGGAAATGCTGAAAACTTGGTTCAATACTTGGATACTGTTAGGGGAGGTTTTTCTAACAATTAGTGATCCTTACTTGTTATCCTAATTAATGATCCTTACTTCTGTGACAGATAGTGATCCTCAGAAGAGCTTCAGGATCAGGATCATGGATCACCTTAAGGATCCTCATACTAACGATTGTTTGTTTATGTTTCGTATTATCTCGCAGGAGTAACAAGCTTGACTTGGTCTTGGCAACGTTACTATGGAATATTCCACGGGTATTTCGCACACGTTTGACTGGAAATGGACGTTGTGGAGAACGTGGGAGCTTGGCACAAAAGTCGGATAGTTTGTTAGTGTAGTTAACTTCTATTTTTAAAGGGGTGACAAGCTAGAATTTAGAACACTTAGCCATTTTCAGCTACACACACTCTCGTACAATCGCACTCTTGAAGCTCTCGATAAACACTTAACAGTTTTCACTCACTTTCACACATTTCACCCTAGTGATCCTTGTACCTAGCTCGTTACTATCCGAAGTTGTAAACATTTATTGATTTATTTAAGCTTGGTGATCGGTAGTTTCCATCACCCGGGGTTTTTTGTGCCGGAGATCAACTCTTGATCAAGGGCTTTTTCCCCGTATAAATCCTTGTGTCGTTTGTGCAATTTACATTGAAGTGATCCTTATCATTGTTATACATTTCAAGCATCATACCCCATAACAGAGAGTTTGGTTGCATTATCCTCATCAGATTTTTGACCAAAACAGTTTGGCGCCCACCGTGGGGCAATTGGTGCTTCATTCCTAAGAAGTTTTTCTGTTGGTGATCATTCCGGTTCATTGCAAACAAATACATGGCTTCATCATTGAAGAATACCTCTACTGCAATGTCTGCGGTCAATTCGTCTCAGGGCATTCCACCTTTGCCTCCACCACCTTCTGGACCTCAGAAAAATGCCGAGAAGAAACCAACTCCCATTTTCTCCAAACCTCCAACTTCATCTGCTTCTTACACTCCCACTACTAGTGACATGTTTACTTTGATTTTGCAGATGAAGGATCATATACAGCAACATGATAAGACCAATGAAAGAATTCTCAAAGAAATCAGAGATCTCAAGAAACAAAAGAAAACGGCAGAGGATCATTCCCCACTGATGCCCAGATCTTTGAATTTTGATACCCCGGTGATTACTTCTCAGCCATCGGTGGTTCCAGATGTTCAATATGTGGGTGGACCGAAAGGAGTGCACTACGGAACAACAACAGTGACCCAGGCATCAGGTTCATATTTCCAGCCCGCAGGATCCTATCTTCAGCATATGGGATCCTTCATGAATTCAGGAGGGTACTCAGGAGCGCAGCAGATTCAAGGATCCTCCTTTGTTCCAGGATCATCCCAGGTTCAAGGATCCTCCTTTGTTCCAGGATCATCCCAGGTTCAAGGATCCTCCTTTGTTCCAGGATCATCCCAGGTTCAAGGTTCCTACTTTGTTCCAGGATCATCCCAGGTTCAAGGATCCTCCTTTGTTCCAGGATCATCCCAGGTCCAAGGATCCTCCTTTGTTCCAGGATCATCCCAGGTTCAAGGATCCTCCTTTGTTCCAGGATCGTACCAGTTTCAGGGATCCTTCCAGATGCCAGGATCCTTGAGGAGTTTGCAAACAGGAAGTTCAGATGTCCATCAGGGAGATTTTATTCCGATGCAGACCATTGCTTCTACTGGTCCTTCGATCATTCCAGAGCCCCAACAATATGGATTAACATCCACTCTTCCTAATTTGAATCCAACGGGAGGTAACACTTTTAATAATTCTTATACTACTAACCATGGCCTTATCCAGGATCCAGGTATCAACCACGCCATGGCCAGAGAATTGCAAAAGTTGAAGGATATGATATCAAGTGTTCCAGGAGTGGTCAAACCTATACCAGAGAATGCAGATGGGAGCCACAAGATATCTCGTTTTGCACCACCAATCTGTGATGCTGAGATACCCAAGTGGTTCCATGTGCCAACCATGAAGTTGTATGATAGTTCGACAGATCCTGAAGAACACATAGCACAATACAGGGAGAGGATGGAGATCAATCCAATCCCAGAAATATTAAAAGAAGCATGCCTGTGCAAGGGATTCGGATCCACTCTTACTGGATCAACTCTCAAATGGCTGCTAAGTCTTCCCCCTACTCTATTACCTCATTTGCTAATCTAGTTAATCTATTTAATAATCAGTTTTCTTGTAGTAGAAAATTTGAACGATTAACTAGTGATCTATATAGGATAACCCAGGGTCATAATGAATCATTAAGGGATTACATTACCAAATTCAGTAAAGAATCCTTAGACATTCCCAACTTGGATATAGCCACGGCTGTTGAAGCCTTTAAAATAGGATTGCTTAGGGATTCGTTATTCTATGATGATCTTGTTATGACGCCATGCAGGAACTTAGATGAGGTAAGAACCCGGGCCCTTAGGTTCATCCGGCTAGAGGATGACAAAAGGATCCAGGAGAGATTAGCAGGATCCTCAAAGCAAGAGAAGCAAGGATCCTCATTCAAGAACAAGTTCAGATCCTATAACAGATCTGATAACCAGAACTGGCATGCTGTTGATCAAGAAGAGGATGATGAGGATTATCCTCCAATCTCTGAATATTATTTTTCTGTTGATAACAATGAACTAATCCTTGCGATGCAGAATCTAGGTGATTGTTTTGGTCAAAAATCAGACGAGGATAATGCAACCAAACTCTTTGTTACGGGGAATGATGCTCAAAATGTGTAACAGCGATGAGGATCACTACGATACAATATTGCATAAACAACACAAGGGTTTATACGGGGAAAAAGCCCTTGATCAAGAATTGATCTCCGGCACAAAAAACCCCGGGTGATGGAAACTACCGATCACCAAGCTCAAATAAATGAATGAATGTTTACAACTTCGTATAGTAACGAGCTAGGTACAAGGATCACTACGGTGGAATGTGTAAAAAGTGTATGAAATTGCTAAGTGTTTGAACGAGAGCTTGTATGAGCGTTTGTACGAGTGTGTGTAACTGAGAAAATGACTAACTGTTTTCTACTCGCTCGTTACTCCCTTTTTAAAATAGAAATAACCACCTAAACTAATTATCCGACTTTCGTACCAAGCCTCCACGTTCTCCACAACGTCTATTTTTGGTCAAGCACGTGCAGAATAGTTTAGGAATATTCTCCAGGAATGTCGCCAAGACTTGGTCAAGCTTATTATCCCTGCGAGATAGTACAAAACATAAGTAAACAATCGTTAGTACGAGGATCCTTAAAGTGATCCATGATCCTGATCCTGAAGCTCTTATGAAGATTACCACCTGTCACAGAAGTAAGGATCACTAATTAGGATAACGTGTAAGGATCACTAATTGTAAAAAAAATCCTCCCCTAACAATTTCCCCCAAAATATAAGGAGTAATTTGTAAAATTAGCGAGTTATATTTTCTTTGATCTTATCCGCAACTAACTAACGGATATATAGCCATTAAAATTGAACTAGCCGTTGCGATCATGACGTCACGGAAGTGACAATCCTGCAGAATCATAATTATAAATAGAGATATAGATAGGATCATTATGCATTCAAATTCGAAAGAAACTCCCTTTAAATTCTCAGTCGACGAACAACCAGGTATCTCTTTCTACCTTTCTTACTCTGTTTTTCTTTCTTTAACAACATCGCTTTGAGAATGATGCTCCGAAGCTCACCGGGCAAGGATCACAAGAAGGATAGCCCTTTGAAGAGTCAAAAAATCATCAAAGACTCAGCGAATGAAAGGTGTTGTTTTAACGATGCACAAGTAGATAAAATCCGTCACTGTTTTCCGGCGAGTGCCTTCTTCAAACCCTTTGATCCCACTGTTCTTAGCGAATATGTTTCAGAAACATGGGTTGCCTTTCCAGCTACACCATTTACTATAGGATACACCTATCCTTTCCCAGAATTCACACAATCCTTCTTTTCCCTGACCGGCATATCTTACATTCAAGCCATGCCGATGATTTGGAGGGTTTTATATACCCTGGAGAGGATCATCGAGCAGGAAGGCGTTGATTTAGGAATGTCAGAACTGGCGGAACTGTATGATCTTACTACCTTCGGTTCCCACCGTTATTTGTTCAAGCGAAAACCCGGTGCAGATCATCCTCTTCTCAAAGTTACTAAGAACGACAAAGATTGGAAACGTCGCTTTTTCTTTGTCAGAAGGAATTCCATTCTAAACGGAGAGCATTTACCAAAAACATGGTCCACCCATGGTAGGCCGGAGGATCCTGAGAAGGATCACCAAGTAGTCTGGTTTTTATAAGGATTACTGACCCCTTTTGTCTTGTGTCATGCAGCTATCTCTGTTTCGCATCTCATCACAACATCCGCAACCAGGGAAAGGCTTGCTGCTTTCTGGAACCTTGACCCTGAAACTAGAACTTTTAAGACAATAACCCAAGACTCACAGGAGGTATCCTCAGGCTCTGTCACAATGTCAAGTAAGTATCCTTGTTTAAAATTTAAATAAATAGTTAAATGTATATTAAGAAAAGATACTTATCTTGTTTTGGTTGTGTAGGTGCTGGAAAATCTGCCAAAGCTGCTTCAAGGTTCAGTGTCACCGATCTCACCACTGTCAAATCCTCCAAAAGAAAGGTTCCTACCAGCCCGACAGCCTCAATCCCTAAGGCACCCCTCAAAGGAAAGGGAATCAAGAGGAGAAAGGCCTCCGAGGCTGATGATTTGCAGGGTCTGCCTCTAATTCGCCACCAATTCCTTGAGTACTTTAATGATGTGAGGATCACTGTCTTTGCTCATATATTCTGTTGACATATCCTGCTGATATATCCTGCTGATATATCCTGCTGATCTGAGGATCACTTAATTCTGACCTTATCCTTTATCCTCTTTACAGAAATTCGCTGAGATCGAGGATTACGTCGGCCATGTTGAGGATCAGGTTAAGAAGATTGCCGACCTCCAGCAGGTTGCCGTGCTCAAGGATCTTGCACTTGCTGATCTTCGGAAGGAACTCCAGGATACCAAACAGGAGATGGCCAAGGTGCTGGTTAATTTTGACTATGAAAGGCAGGAGATCACAGATGATGCTAAAATTTCTGCCGCCATAGCAATGTACAAAACCAAGCTGCAAATGGCCTTGGAAGCTCAGGATCCTGCCTTCGACAAAAGCGGCTGGGAAATTGAAGAATGGAAAGCGAGGCTGGCTGAATTGGGTGATGAAGAGGAGGCTGAAGAGATCCTGACAATTGAGGCTGGTAGCAAGGATGAAGCTGGTGAAGCAAGTGGAGCCGGAGGTGGTGATGCAGCAAAGGTTTAAGCTACTTGATTGGGCAATGATGGACATTTCTAGACGTAGCCGGAGCCCAATTTTTTAAATCTGGTAGTTTGTTTTGGTTATGATGTTTTTTGCTGAACAATGATGGGTTGTACTAAACAATAGGTTTTTAGGATTAAGGGTCATGTATGATCCTTTGGACAATAGGCAGGATTGCAATTGGTGGAGGGATCCTCTGTTTGGGGGATGAAGCCATTGTGATCCTGCCGCCTTTATATTCCTGCACTATCTTTGAACTTATTATCATGGACACCCTTTACCTACCCCAGCGGACGGGCCACGTTTTGCTGGTAGAAGCTCGGGTAGGTAATTTTGACAACCTTTTAAGGGTTAGTCTTTTGTTTATAAATAAAAACTTAACCTTTTGACGCTTATCTTGTGTTGTTATATTCTTTAATATCTTACTTTCCAACTGTTGTAATGTTCATTTTGTTTATACTTATCAAGCCTTGAAAAATTAAAAAAGATATCCAAAAAGTTTAGGATATGATCAAGGATCACATATCCCATAACCGATAAGTTCTAAAAAGTGATATAGTTTAAGAATCACAAGTTCAGTTGTCAAGTATAAGGGTTATTCAAATAAATAATGAATAGAATTAAAAATAGTTAAGGATCATACCTGAGGATCCAAGTTAGGATCCTAACCTTTATAAGGATAACTATAAGATAAACCTTAGAATAAAGTAAGGATCAAGGATCCCTAGTTGCCTATCTTCAAGAACCTGAAATAGAGTATCACTTGGGACTAAGCCAATATAAGATAAGAATTAGCAACTGGGGACAAGCCCAAGGATAACTGGGGACAAGCCCAAGGATAACTGGGGACAAGCCCAAGGATCGTATGTAAACTGGAGTATGGCCCTAACTGGCGACTATCCAAACTTAGTGACATGAAGATGCCAAAACCTTTGCTAACGTGAAAACGTTAGAAACCTTAGCTAACGTGAAAACGTTAGAAACCTTATGAACGGATGTATGGTACGTCTACCATTATACGTAGGATCCTAAGCATAGCTAGTACAATGGAATTATCAGCCCCTAAAACGAGTACTGGTCCCAATGCCTTGAACTATACCAGGATCATCGTGCGCTACAGGCGGAATCTGGGGACAAGCCCGAATAAATGGGGTTAAACCCAAAAGACGGATTGCTTCTGTGGATAACCAACGTTATGCTAAGGATACCTGAACTTTCAAAACTTGAACTCACGTGAGAGATGGATAAAGGATACATGATCCTTATCCTTATATGAGAAAATAATGAAATGAAATAGCTCAAGTTTAGGATATTACCTAAGTAAGGATCACCGATACTTTGAGGATCCTTTAGGGATACCCCTATTGTGAGGATCATTTGTGCCACTAGGATCCTGCTCACATGAAATATTTCTTCAAGTGGACAGCATTCCAAGCTCTTGGTAGCAAATCACCTTCCATGGTTAGCAATCTATATGCCCCCTTTCCTGCTTCAGCTTCAATCAAATAAGGGCCTTCCCATTTTGGAGCCAACTTCCCATCAGCAGAATTGGTAGTATTTTGGAATGTTTTCCTTAATACCATATCTCCAACTTGAAACCTCCTGATCCTGACATTTTTGTTGTAAGCACCAGCCATTCTTTGCTGATAACTAGCCATCCTTATCCTGGCCATATCCCTGATTTCTTCGATAGTATCCAGGTCTTGAGCCAAGTTCTCATCATTCTTCTCAGGATCACGGGTACTCGTTCTTGCTGTTGGAACCACTATTTCTGTTGGGATCACTGATTCTGCCCCAAACACCAAAGAGAATGGTGTTTGACCAGTAGCATTCTTGGGGGTTGTCCTATCAGCCCAGAGCACATAGGGTAGTTCTTCTGCCCATTTCCCTTTCTTGGATCCAAGCTTCTTCTTCAAATTGTTGATGATGATCTTGTTGGATGATTCTGCCTGACCATTAGCTTGTGGGTGGACTGGTGTTGATGTTATCATCTTAATCCCCCAGCTGTCACCAAAAGTTAGTGGTTCTGCCCCCAATAAATTGGGAACCATTATCACATATAATCTCAGAAGGAATTCCAAATCTAGTGATAATATTTCTTTTAATGAAGGATATAACTTCCTTTTCTCTAACTTGGGCAAAAGCTTCAGCTTCTATCCACTTGGAGAAGTAATCAGTCATAGCTAGCATGACTACTTTTCCACCAGGTGCCTTTGGGAGCTTTCCAACTATATCCATACCCCATCTCATAAATGGCCAAGAGGAGGATATAGGATGCAATAATTCAGCTGGTTGATGAAGGATATTGTTGTGTCTCTGACAAGGATCACATCTCTTAGCATATTCCACAGCATCTCTCTTCATGGTTGGCCAGTAGTATCCTGTCCTCAGGATTCTTGAGAATAATGCCCTGCCCCCAGTGTGGTTTCCACAATCTCCTTCATGGAAGTCTTTTAAAACTTCTTGGATTTCAGGATTCTCAATGCATCTCAAGTATGGTCCTGCAAGAGATCGTCTATACAACATATTATTTAAAATTGTGAATTGAGATACCTTAATTTTGAAAGCCCTAGGGTTTTCTCCTGTAGGGATCTCTCCATGTTGTAAGTATCTCATAATTGGTGAGATCCATGATCCTGATCCTGAATGAGATTGAGTATCCTCACTAGGGATAATTGCAGAATCCTTCCCTATCTCCATAGCTACATGATCCTCGATAGCCGGGGTCAGGATATGGATAATAGGAATCTTGATATCCTCCGGGATCTTCAAGGATGATCCTAAATTGGCCAATGCATCAGCTTCTGTATTCTCTTCCCTTGGTACCTGTGACAAACTAAAGGAAACAAAAGAGAGTGCCAAATTTTTGACTATCTCCAAATATTTGGTTAGCTTTTCACCTTTAACAGCATAGGATCCATTAAAGTGGTTTGTAATTAACAAAGAATCTACGTGTACCTCAAGATACCTGATCCCCATATGCTTAGCAATTTGCAAACCAGCAATTAAGGCTTCATATTCAGCCTCATTATTAGTGGTTTGGAACTCACAAGCTATAGAATGGGGTATTATGTCCCCCTGTGGCGATTTTAGTAGTATTCCAAGCCCTGTGCCTTTGACATTTGAGGATCCATCAGTATAGAGTATCCAAGGATCCTTGGTTTCTTCTAGCTGCTGGACTTCCAGCTCAGCCTCTTCTTGTAAATCACTACTGAAATCAGCCACAAAGTCAGCCAATGCTTGGGATTTGATGGCTGTCCTAGGCTCATATCTTATATCATATGCACTCAGCTTCACTGCCCACTTAGCCATCCTTCCTGACATCTCTGGTTTCCTGAGGACATTCTTGATTGGAAAATTAGTTTTAACAATGATAACATGAGTTTCAAAATAATGTCTTAACTTAGTGGATGCCATAATTAATGCAAGAATAAGCTTTTCAAGGTGTGAATACCTGGATTCGGCATCAAGTAAACTTTTACTTACATAATAGACAGGATGTTGTGTACCTTGATGATCCTTAACAAGGACCGCACTTACTGCTTTTAAGGATACTGCAAGATACAAGGATAGCACATCGCCTTTTTCTGGTTTCATCAAAGCTGGGGCTGAGGATAGGTAATCTTTGAGGGCTCTTAAAGCATTTTCATGCTTCTCAGTCCACTCAAATTTCTTGTTCTTCCTTAGGATATCATAGAATTCTTTACACTTCTCTGAGGATTTGGATATGAATCTGTTCAAAGCTGCTATCCTGCCTGTTAGCCTTTGAACATCCTTAGCATTGGCCGGAGATTTGATGTTCACTATAGCTTTGATTTGTTCCGGGCTAGCTTCAATGCCTCTCTTTGTCACCATATATCCTAAGAATTTACCTGCTTTAACACCAAAGTGACATTTTGAAGGATTAAGCTTCATATTATATTTATCAAGGATATTAAATGCTTCCTCCAAGTCTCTTAAGTGATCCTCAGCTTTTAAGGATTTTACCACCATATCATCTATATAAACCTCCATAGTTTGTCCAATCTGATCCTTGAACATCATATTCACCAGCCTTTGATATGTTGCACCTGCATTTCTTAATCCAAAGGGCATAGCAATATAGCAGTATATACCAGTTGGAGTCATGAAGGCTGTATCCTCTTGATCGGATGGTTCCATTTGGATTTGTTGAAATCCAGATGAAGCATCCATAAACGTTAACAGTTCATGACCCGCGGTTGCATCCACCATGGAGTCAATGTGGGGTAATGGGAAAGGATCCTTGGGACATGCCTTATTTAAATCGGTAAAATCGACACATACCCTCCACTTTCCGTTTTTCTTTTGAACAACAACCACATTGGCCAACCATCTTGGATACTTGACCTCTCTAATCATACCTGCCCGGAGCAATTTTTCTACCTCTTCCTGGATAATGGCATTCCTTTCCGGTGCAAACTTCCTTCTCCTTTGATGGATTGGTCTGAAGGATCTGTCGATGCCGAGTTTGTGAGTGATAACATCTTTGGATATACCAGTCATATCTTCGTGTTTCCATGCAAAGGTAGTCTTTCTCCTTTTGAGGAAGGATACGAGGTCTTCTTTCATGTCGCCAAGGATCCCTGATCCGATATAGATTTTGGATTCATGATCCTCAGGATCCATGAGGATTTCTACCACATCCTGTTCACTCGCCTCCAAGACATCCCTTGGAGGATACTTTGATTGCTATTGCTCCCTGGATTTCGAAGCTGGTTTCATCGATGAAGTATAGCAATTCTTAGCCTCCTGCTGATCACTATCAATCTTCACTATTCCCCAAGGACTAGGGAGTTTCACACATTGATGGTAAGTGGATGGGACTGCTTTCATATCGTGTATCCAGGGCCTGCCAAGGATAACATTACAACAAGATAAACAGTCAATAACACAAAATTTTTTATAAGAGTGTAGGCCTTCAATGTATATTGGGAGTTTAATGTCCCCCAGGGTATTCTTAGTTTCACCACTAAATCCCACGAGTACAGAGGATCTTGGTATGATCTCTGATTCAGGAATACCCATCTTCTTTAGGACATCAAGCTGGATAATGTTCACTGAACTTCCTCCGTCTATAAGGATCCTGCGGACAAAATGGTTAGATATGAAAAGAGTAATAACTAAACCATCGTGATGAGGATTCTGGATATCAATACGATCCTCTTCATCAAAGGTTATGACTTTCCCCTCCGAGACACTTGATGTTAGAACAGGTCTTTCTCCGTTATCCATTTTAGTTTCCTTTGCATGCCTTTTAGCTGCTGAGAAGGATGTGCCGCAAATGTCTGATCCTCCAGAAATGAAGTTTATCACTTGTGCATCCGCTGGAGGGGATGGAGCCTTCTCAGGGATCCTTTCAGGGTCCTGAGTCTTTGACTTATTTCTTCCCAACAATTCCTTTAGATGCCCCTTGCTCAACAAGTATCCAATTTCCTTTCTTGGTGCAATGCATTCTTCTGTGAGGTGCCCAAAATCTTCATGGTATGCACACCACTTTGATTTATCCTTAGTTGAAGCTGGCCTATCATTCTTTCTGGGCCATCTAGCTTTATCACCTAAACTCTGCATCGCAAGGATTAATTCATTGTTATCAACACTAAAACAATATTCAGAAATTGGAGGATAATCTTCATCATCCTCTTCTTGATCAATAGAGTGCACGTTCTGGTTATCAGATCTGTTGTAGGATCTGAACTTGTTGTTCCTGAATGAGGATCCTTGTTTATCCTGCTTTGAGGATCCTGTTAACCTCTCCTGGATCCTCTTGTCATCCTCTAGTCGGATGTACCTAAGGGCCCGGGTTCTTACCTCACCTAGGTTCCTGCATGGTGTCATAACAAGATCATCATAAAATAACGAATCCCTAAGCAATCCCATTTTGAAGGCCTCAACAGCCGTGGCTATATCTAAGTTAGGAATGTCTAAGGATTCTTTACTGAATTTGGTAATGTAATCCCTTAATGATTCATTATGACCCCGGGTTATCCTATATAAATCACTAGTTAATCGTTCAAATTTCCTACTACAAGAAAACTGATTATTAAACAAGTTAACTAGGTTAGCAAATGAGGTAATAGAATAGGGAGGAAGACTTAGCAGCCATTTGAGAGCTGATCCAGTAAGAGTGGATCCGAATCCTTTGCACAGGCATGCTTCCTTTAACCTTTCTGGGATTGGATTGATCTCCATCCTCTCCCTGTATTGTGCTATGTGTTCTTCAGGATCTGTTGAGCCATCATACAGTTTCATTGTAGGCACATGGAACCTCTTGGGTATCTCAGCATCACAGATTGGTGGTGCAAAACGAGATATCTTATGGCTCCCATCTGCAATCTCTGGGATAGGTTTGACTACTCCCGGGACACTTGATATCATATCCTTTAGCTTTTGCAATTCTCTGGCCATGACATGATTGATACCTGGATCCTGCATAAGACCTTGGTTAGTAGTATAAGAATTGTTAAAAGTGTTACCTCCCATTGGATTCAAGTTAGGAAGAATAGATGTTAATCCATATTGTTGGGGCTTTGGAATGATCGAGGGACCAGTAGAAGCGTTGGTCTGCATTGGAATAAAATCTCCCTGATGGACATCTGAACTTCCTGTTTGCAAACTCCTCAAGGATCCTGGCATCTGGAAGGATCCATGAAACTGGGAGGATCCTGGAACAAAGGAGGATCCTTGAACCTGGGATGATCCTGGAACAATGGAGGATCCTTGAACCTGGGATTATCCTGGAACAAAGGAGGATCCTTGAACCTGGGATAATCCTGGAACAAAGGAGGATCCTTGAACCTGGAATGACCCTGGAACAAAGGAGGATCCTTGAACCTGGGATGATCCTGGAACAATGGAGGATCCTTGAACCTGGGATGATCCTGGAACAATGGAGGATCCTTGAACCTGGGATGATCCTGGAACAAAGGAAGATCCTTGAATCTGCTGCGCTCCTGAGTATCCTCCTGAATTCATGAAGGATCCCATAAGCTGAGGATAGGATCCTGCTGGCTGGAAGTATGAACCTAATGCATGGGTCACTGTTGTTGTTCCGTAGTGCACTCCTTTTGGTCTACCCACATATTGAACATCTGGAGCCACTGATGGCTGAGAAGTAATCACCGGAGTATCAAAATTCAAAGATCTGGGCATCAGTGGAGAATGATCCTCTGCCGTTTTCTTTTGTTTCTTGAGATCTCCAATTTCTTTGAGAATCCTTTCATTAGTCTTATCCTGTTGCTGTATGTGATCCTTCATCTGCAAAATTAAAGTAAACATGTCACTAGTAGCGGGAGTGTAAGAAGCAGAAGAAGTTGGGGGTTTGGAGAAAATTGGAGTTGGTTTCTTCTCGGCATTTTTCTGAGGTCCAGAAGGTGGTGGAGGCAAAGGTGGAATGCCCTGAGATGAATTGACCGCAGACATTGCAGTAGAGGTATTCTTCAATGATGAAGCCATGTATTTGTATGCAATGAACCGGAACGACCACCAACAGAAAAACTTCTTAGGAATGAAGCATCAATTGCCCCACTGTTTTGGTCAAAAAATCTGATGAGGATATTGCAACCAAACTCTTTGTTTAGGGGAATCATGCTTTAAATATGTAACAGCGATGAGGATCACTTCAATGTAAAATGCACAAACAACACAAGGATTTATACGAGGAAAAAGCCCTTGATCAAGAATTGATCTCCGGCACAAAAAACCCGGGTGATGGAAACTACCGATCACCAAGCTAAAATAAATGGTTAAATGTTTACAACTTCGGATAGTAACGAGCTAGGTACAAGGATCACCAGGGTGAAATGTGTAAAAAGTGTATGAAATTGCTAAGTGTTTGAACGAGAGCTTGTATGAGCGTTTGTACGAGTGTGTGTAACTGAGAAATGGCTAAGTGTGTTCTACTAGCTCGTTACTCCATTTTTAAAATAGAAAAAACCACCTAAACTAACTATCCGACTTTCGTGCCAAGCCTCCACGTTCTCCATAACGTCTATTTTCGGTCAAGCACGTGCATAATAGTTTAGGAATATTCTCCAGGAATGTCGCTTAGACTTGGTCAAGCTCAATATACCTGCGAAATGCTACAAAACATAAGTAAACAATCGTCAGTACGAGGATCCTTAAAGTGATCCATGATCCTGATCCTGAAGCTCTTCTGAGGATCACCACCTGTCACAGAAGTAAGGATCACTAGTTAGGATAACGAATAAGGATCACTAATTGTTAGAAAATCCTCCCCTAACAATTGCCCCCAAAATATAAGGAGTGAAATTGTAAAACTGCAGAATTATAATTATAAATAGAGATATAGATAGGATCATCATGCATTCAAATTCGAAAGAGACTCCCTTTAAATTCTCAGTCGACGAGCAACCAGGTAATTCTTTCTCCTCTTTCTCCCTTCTTACTCTGTTTCTCTACCTTTATCTCCGTCAGTACGAAAATGTTGCTTCGAAGTTCACCGGGCAAGGATCACCCAAAGAACAGTCCTCCGAAAAGCCAGGGGATCATTGAAGATTCCATTAAAGAACGCTGCTGCTTCAATGATGCTCAGATAGATAGGATTCGCTATTGTTTTCCGGCGAACACCGAATTCAGGCCTTTTGACCCCAATGCCTTGAGCGATCATATCTCCGATAAGTGGGTTGCTTTCCCCGTCACTCCTTTCACCATAGGCTATACATATCCTTTTCCAGCATTCACCCAATCTTTCTTTTCCCTAACCGGCATCTCTTATATCCAAGCCATGCCGATGATTTGGAGGGTTTTGCACACCCTTGAAAGGATCATCGATCAAGAGGGAATAGATCTAGGAATGGCAGAGCTGGGAGAACTGTATGATCTTACCACCTTTGGCTCTCACCGTTATTTGTTCAAACGTAAACCTGGTGAAGAACACCCGATCTTCAAAGCCACCAAGAATGATGCTAATTGGAAACGACGCTTCTTTTTTATCAAGAGAGATTCCATCCAGGATGGAAAGGATCTTCCTAAAAAATGGGCTACCCATGGTAGGATGGAGGATCCTGAGAAGGATCACCAGGAACTTCCTTTTGATGTAAGGATAACTGATATTTTTGCTTTCTTGTTATGCAGCTATCACCGTTTCACACCTCAAACTGTCCCCTGCTGCTAAGGAAAGGCTCCTCGCTTTCAAGAGACTTGATCCTGAGACAAGAACTTTCAAGACAACAACTCAAGATTCGCAGGAGGTATCCTCGGGCTCTGTCACAATGTCAAGTAAGTATCCTTGTTTAAAATTTATATATATAGTGAAATATGAACTAGGAAAAGATACTTATCTTGCTTTAATTGTGTAGGTGCTGGAAAATCTGCCAAGCCTGTATCCCAATTCAGCACAGCTGACCTTGATGTCGTACGACCCAGAAGGAAGAGATCCACCAGCAGTCCTAGCATTTCCATTCCAAAGGCACCCACTAAAGGAAAGGGTGTCAAGAAGAGGAAAACTTCTGATGCTGAGGATCTTCAGGGTCTACCACTGATCCGCCACCAGTTCCTTGAATACTTCAATGAAGTAAGGATCCTTTATTCTGCCTATGTATCCTACTCGCATGAGGATCACTTGGTCTTGAACTGCTTTTATCCTTTTCTTTTGCAGAAATTTGCTGAGATTGAGGATTATGTGGGCCACGTTGAGGATCTAGATAAAAAGATTGCCGACCTCCAACAGGTTGCTGTGCTCAAGGATCTTGCACTTGCTGATGCTCGGAAGGAACTCCTAGATGAGAAGACTAAGACAGCCAAACTTCTGATCAACCTTGATTATGAAAAGCATGAACTTATTGAAAATGCTAAGGTCTCTGCCGCCATTACGATGTACCAGGCAAAATTGAAGATGGCCCAGGAAGCTCAAGATCCTAGCTTTGATAAAGACAGCTGGGATGTTGAGGGTTGGAAGGCAAGGTTGGCTGATCTTGAGGATGATGAAGAGGAGGCTACTGAGGTCGTGGCGATTGAAGCAAGTGGCAGTGGGAAGGATCAGGTGAAGGATACCACAGCTGGAGGAGAAGAGGATGCAGCAAAGGTGTAGGCTGCACAATTGGGCGATGATGGATATATGTGCCAAGGCCGGAGCCCAATTTTTTTTTTAGTTTGATGGTTGTGATGTTTAAAACAATTTCATGGTTTGTACTTTGAACAATAGGTTTTAGGATTAAGGATCATGTATGATCCTTTGGACAATAGGCAGGATTGCAATTGGTGGAGGGATCCTCTGTTTGGGGGATGAAGCCATTGTGATCCTGTCGCCTTTATATTCCTGCACTACTTTTGAACTCATTATCATGGACACCCTTTACCTACCCCAGCGGACGGGCCACGTTTTGCTGGTAGAAGCTCGGGTAGGTAATTTTGACAACCTTTAAAGGGTTAGCCTTATGTTAATAAATAAAAACTTAACCTTTTGTCGCTTATCTTGTATTGCTATCCTTTTTAGTATGTTACTTTCCAACTGTTGTAATGTTCATTCTGTTTATACTTATCAAGCCTTGAAAAATTAGAAAAGATATCCAAAAAATTTAGGAAATGAACAAGGATCACATATCCCATAACCGATAGGTTTTAAAAAGTGATATGATTTAAGAAGTACAAGTTCAGTTGTCAAGTATAAGGGTTATTTAAAAGAATAATAAATAAAATCAAAAGAGTTAAGGATCATACCTGAGGATCCAAGTTAGAATCCTAACCTTAATAAGGATAACTATAAGATAAACCTTAGAGTGAAATAAGGATCAAGGATCCCTAGCTGCCTATCTTCAAGGACCTGAAATAGAGCATAACTTGGGACTAAGCCAATATAAGAAAAGAGTTAGCAACTGGGGACAAGCCCAAGGATAACTGGGGACAAGCCCAAGGATAACTGGGGACAAGCCCAAGGATCGTGTGTAAACTGGAGTATGGCCCTAACTGGCGACTATCCAACCTTAGTGACATGAAGATGCCAAAACCTTAGCTAACGTGAAAACGTTAGAAACCTTAGCTAACGTGAAAACGTTAGAAACCTTATGAACGGATGTATGGTACGTCTACCATTATACGTAGGATCCTAAGCATAGCCAGAACAATGGAATTATCAGCCCCTAGAACGAGTACTGGTCCCAAAGCCTTGAACTACACCAGGATCATCGTGCGCTACAGGCGGAATCTGGGGACAAGCCCATATAACTGGGGTTTAACCCAAAAGACGGATTGCTTCTGTGGATAACCAACGTTGTGCTAAAGATACCTGAACTTTCAAAACTTGAATTCACGTGAGAGATGGATAAAGGATACATGATCCTTATCCTTATAAGAGAAAATAATGAAATGAAATAGCTTAAGTTTAGGATATTACCTAAGTAAGGATCACCGATACTTTGAGGATCCTTTAAGGATATCCCTATCGTGAGGATCACCTATGCCATAAGGATCCTGCTTACATGAAATATTTCTTCAAGTGGACAGCATTCCAAGCTCTTGGTAGCAAATCACCTTCCATGGTTAGCAATCTATATGCCCCCTTTCCTGCTTCAGCTTCAATCAAATAAGGGCCTTCCCATTTTGGAGCCAATTTTCCATCAGCAGGATTGGTGGTATTTTGAAATGCTTTCCTTAACACCATATCTCCAACTTGAAACCTCCTGATCCTGACATTTTTGTTGTAAGCACCAGCCATTCTTTGCTGATAACTGGCCATCCTTATTCTAGCCATATCCCTGATTTCTTCAATAGTATCCAGATCTTGAGCCAAGTTTTCATCATTTTCCTCAGGATCACGGATACTTGTTCTAGCAGTAGGAACCACCATTTCTGTTGGGATCACCGATTCTGCCCCAAACACCAAAGAGAATGGTGTTTGACCAGTAGCATTCTTAGGGGTTGTACTGTCAGCCCAGAGCACATAGGGTAGTTCTTCTGCCCATTTCCCTTTCTTGGATCCAAGCTTTTTCTTCAAATTGTTGATTATGATCTTGTTGGATGATTCTGCCTGGCCATTAGCTTGTGGGTGGACTGGTGTTGAAGTTATCATCTTAATCCCCCAGCTGTCACAAAAGTTAGTGGTTCTGCCCCCAATAAATTGGGAACCATTATCACATATAATCTCGGAAGGAATTCCAAATCTAGTTATAATATTTCTTTTAATGAAGGATATAACTTCCTTTTCTCTGACTTGGGCAAAAGCTTCAGCCTCTATCCACTTGGAGAAGTAATCAGTCATAGCTAACATGAATACTTTCCCACCAGGTGCCTTAGGGAGCTTTCCAACTATATCCATACCCCATCTCATAAATGGCCAAGAGGAGGATATAGGATGCAATAATTCAGCTGGTTGATGAAGGATATTGCTGTGTCTCTGGCAAGGATCACATCTTCTAGCAAACTCCATAGCATCTTTCTTCATGGTTGGCCAGTAGTATCCTGTCCTCAGGATCCTTGAAAATAAAGCCCTGCCCCCAGTGTGGTTTCCACAATCTCCTTCATGGAAGTCTTTTAAAACTTCTTGAACTTCAGGATCCTCAATGCATCTCAAGTATGGTCCTGCAAGAGATCGTTTATACAACATATTATTCATAATTGTGAATTGAGATACCTTAGATTTGAAAGCCCTAGGGTTTTCTCCTGTAGGAATCTCTCCATGTTGTAAGTATCTCATAATTGGTGAAATCCATGATCCTGATCCTGAATAGGATTGAGTATCCTCACTAGGGATAACTGCAGAATCATTTCCTATCTCCATAGTCTGGTGATCCTCGATAGCCGGGGTCAGGATATGGATAATAGGAATCTTGATATCCTCTGGGATCTTCAAAGATGATCCTAAGTTAGCCAATGCATCAGCTTCTGTATTTTCTTCCCTTGGTACCTGTGACAAACTAAAGGAAACAAAAGAGAGTGCCAAACTTTTGACTATCTCCAAATATTTGGTTAGCTTTTCACCTTTAACAGCATAGGATCCATTAAAGTGGTTTGTAATTAACAAAGAATCTACATGTACCTCAAGATACCTGATTCCCATATGCTTAGCGATTTGCAAACCAGCAATTAGGGCTTCATATTCAGCCTCATTGTTAGTGGTTTGGAACTCACAAGCTTTAGAATGGGGTATTATGTCCCCCTGTGGCGATTTTAGTAGTATTCCAAGCCCTGTGCCTTTGACATTTGAGGATCCATCAGTATAAAGTATCCAAGGATCCTTGGTCTCTTCTAGCTGCTGGACTTCTAACTCAGCTTCTTCTTGTAAATCACTACTGAAATCAGCCACAAAGTCAGCTAATGCTTGGGATTTGATGGCTGTCCTAGGCTCATATCTTATATCATATGCACTCAGCTTCACTGCCCACTTAGCCATCCTTCCTGACATCTCTGGTTTCCTAAGGACATTCTTAATTGGGAAATTAGTTTTAACAATGATAACATGAGTTTCAAAATAATGTCTTAACTTTGTAGATGCCATAATTAATGCAAGAATAAGTTTTTTCAAGGTGTGAATACCTGGATTCGGCATCAAGTAAACTTTTACTTACATAATAGACAGGATGTTGTGTACCTTCATGATCCTTAACAAGGACCGCACTTACTGCTTTTGAGGATACTGCAAGATACAAGGATAACACATCGCCTTTTTCCGGTTTCATCAAGGATGGGGCTGAGGATAAGTAATCTTTGAGGGCTCTCAAAGCATTTTCATGCTTCTCGGTCCACTCAAATTTCTTGTTCTTCCTTAGGATATCATAGAATTCTTTGCACTTCTCCGAGGATTTGGATATAAATATGTTCAAAGCTGCTATCCTGCCTGTTAGCCTTTGAACATCCTTAGCATTGGCCGGAGATTTGATGTTTACTATTGCTTTGATTTATTCCGGGCTAGCTTCAATGCCTCTCTTAGTCACCATGTATCCAAAGAATTTACCTGCTTTAACACCAAAATGACATTTTGAAGGGTTAAGCTTCATATTATATTTGTCAAGGATATCAAATGCTTCCTCCAAATCCTTTAGATGATCCTCAGCTCATATGGATTTTACCAACATATCATCTATATAAACCTCCATAGTTTGTCCGATCTGATCCTTGAACATCATATTCACCAACCTTTGGTACGTTGCACCTGCGTTTCTCAATCCGAACGGCATAGCAATATAGCAATATATACCAGTTGGAGTCATGAAGGCTGTATCCTCTTGGTCGGATGGTTCCATTTGGATTTGTTGAAATCCAGATGAAGCATCCATAAAAGTTAACAGTTCATGACCCGCAGTTGCATCCACCATGGAGTCAATGTGGGGTAAAGGGAAAGGATCCTTGGGACATGCCTTATTTAAATCGGTAAAATCGACACATACCCTCCACTTTCCGTTTTTCTTTTGAACAACAACCACATTGGCCAACCATCTGGGATACTTGACCTCTCTAATCATACCTGCCCGGAGCAATTTCTCTACCTCTTCCTGGATAATGGCATTCCTTTCTGGTGCAAATTTCCTTCTCCTTTGATGGTTTGGTTTGAAGGATCTGTCGATGCCGAGCTTGTGAGTAATAACATCTTTGGATATACCAGTCATATCTTTGTGTTTCCATGAAAAGGTAGTCTTTCTCCTTTTGAGGAAGGATATGAGGTCTTCTTTCATTTCGCCAAGGATCCCTGATCCAATATAGATTTTGGATTCAGGATCATCAGGATCCATGAGGATTTCTACCACATCCTGCTCTCTGGCCTCCAAGACATTCCTTGGAGGATACCTTGATTGCTATTGCTCCCTTGACTTCGAGGCTGGTTTCATCGATGAAGTGTAGCATTTCTTAGCCTCCTGCTGATCACTATCAATCTTTACTATTCCCCAAGGACTAGGGAGCTTCACACATTGATGGTAAGTAGACGGGACTGCTTTCATATCGTGTATCCAGGGCCTGCCAAGGATAACATTACAACAAGATAAACAGTCAATAACACAAAATTTTTGATAAGAGTGTAATCCTTCAATATATATTGGGAGTTTAATGTCCCCCAGGGTGTTCTTAGTTTCGCCACTAAATCCCACGAGCACGGAGGATCTTGGTATAATCTCTGATTCAGGGATACCCATCTTCTTTAGAACATCAAGCTGGATAATGTTCACTGAACTTCCTCCATCTATTAGGATCCTGCGGACAAAATGGTTAGATATGAAAAGAGTAATAACTAAACCATCGTGATGAGGATCCTGGATATCAACACGATCCTCTTCATCAAAGGTTATGACTTTTCCTTCGGAGACACTTGATGTTCGAACTGGTCTTTCTCCATTATCCATCTTAGCTTCCTTCGCGTGCCTTTTAGCTGCTGAGAAGGATGTGCCACAAATGTCGGATCCTCCAGAAATAAAGTTTATCACTTGTGCATCTGCTGGAGGAGCTGGAGCCTTCTCAGGGATCCTTTCAGGATCCTGAGTCCTTGACTTTTTTCTTCCCAACAACTCTTTTAGATGCCCTTTGCTCAACAAGTATCCAATTTCCTTTCTTAATGCAATGCATTCTTCTGTAAGGTGCCCAAAATCTTCATGATATGCACACCACTTTGATTTATCCTTAGTTGCAGCCGGCCTATCATTCTTTCTCGGCCATCTAGCTTTATCACCTAGGTTCTGCATAGCAAGGATTAATTCATTGTTATCAACACTAAAGCAATATTCAGAGAGTGGAGGATAATCTTCGTCATCCTCTTCTTGATCAATAGAGTGCACGTTCTGGTTATCAGATCTGTTGTAGGATCTGAACTTGTTGTTCCTGAATGAGGATCCTTGCTTATCCTGCTTTGAGGATCCTGTTATCCTCTCCTGGATCCTCTTGTCATCCTCTAGCCGAATGTACCTAAGTGCTCGGGTTCTTACCTCATCTAAGTTCCTGCATGGTGTCATAACAAGATCATCATAAAATAACGAATCCTTAAGCAATCCCATTTTGAAGGCCTCAACAGCCGTGGCTATATCTAAGTTAGGAATGTCTAAGGATTCTTTACTGAATTTGGTAATGTAATCCCTTAACGATTCATTATGACCCTGGGTTATCCTATATAAATCACTAGTTAATCGTTCAAATTTTCTACTACAAGAAAACTGATTATTAAACAAGTTAACTAGGTTAGCAAATGAGGTAATAGAATAGGGAGGAAGACTTAGCAGCCACTTGAGAGCTGATCCAGTAAGAGTGGATCCGAATCCTTTGCACAGGCATGCTTCCTTTAACCTTTCTGGGATTGGATTGATCTCCATCCTCTCCCTGTATTGTGCTATGTGTTCTTCAGGATCTGTTGAGCCATCATACAGCTTCATTGTAGGCACATGGAACCTCTTGGGTATCTCAGCATCACAGATTGGTGGTGTAAAACGAGATATCTTATGGCTCCCATCTGCAATCTCTGGGATAGGTTTGACTACTCCCGGGACACTTGATATCATATCCTTTAGCTTTTGCAATTCTCTGGCCATGGCATGATTGATACCTGGATCCTGCATAAGACCTTGGTTAGCAGTATAAGAATTGTTAAAAGTGTTACCTCCCATTGGATTCAAGTTAGGGAGAATGGATGTTAATCCATATTGTTGGGGCTCTGGAATGATCGAGGGACCAGTAGAGGCATTGGTCTGCATTGGAATAAAATCTCCTTGATGGACATCTGAACTTCCTGTTTGCAAACTCCTCAAGGATCCTGGCATCTGAAAGGATCCCTGAAACTGGGACGATCCTGGAACGAAGAAGGATCCTTGAACCTGGGATGATCCTGGAACGAAGGAGGATCCTTGAACCTGGGATGATCCTGGAACGAAGGAGGATCCTTGAACCTAGGATGATCCTGGAACGAAGGAGGATCCTTGAACCTGGGATGATCCTGGAACGAAGGAGGATCCTTGAACCTGGGATGATCCTGGAACGAAGGAGGATCCTTGAACCTGGGATGATCCTGGAACGAAGGAGGATCCTTGAAACTGCTGCACTCCTGAACTTGTGAGGGATCCCATATGCTGAGGATAGGATCCCGCTGGGTGGAAAAGTGAACCTGATGCCTGGGTCATGGTTGTTGTTCCGTAGTGCACTCCTTTTGGTCCTCCCACATATTGAATGTCTGGAACCACTGATGGCTGAGAAGTAATCACCGGAGTATCAAAATTCAAAGATCTGGGCATCAGTGGGGAGTGATTCTCTGCCGTTTTCTTCTGTTTCTTAATTTCGTCAATCTCCCGGAGGATCCTTTCGTTGGTTTTATCCTGCTCTTGTGCATGATTACTCATCTGCAAAATCAAGGCATAGAGATCATTAGTAGTAGGATTAGTTGAAACAGAAGAAGTAGGTGGTTTCGAAAAAATGGGAGTCGGTTTCTTCGCAGCATTCTCAGTATTCTTCTGGGATCCAGAAGGTGGTGGAGGCAAAGGAGGAACGCCTTGTGAAGAAGTGAATGAGGGCATCAAGTTTGAAGCATTCTTCGATGAGGAAGCCATCTGCTTGGTTGTAGTGAACCGAATTAAGCACAGAAATGCGTATTTTCTTAAGGACGAAGCACCAATTGCCCCACGGTGGGCGCCAAACTGTTTTGGTCAAAAAATCTGATGAGGATATTGCAACCAAACTCTTTGTTTAGGGGAATGATGCTTTAAATATGTAACAGCGATGAGGATCACTTCAATGTAAAATGCACAAACAACACAAGGATTTATACGGGGAAAAAGCCCTTGATCAAGAATTGATCTCCGGCACAAAAAACCCCGGGTGATGGAAACTACCGATCACCAAGCTAAAATAAATGGTTAAATGTTTACAACTTCGGATAGTAACGAGCTAGGTACAAGGATCACCAGGGTGAAATGTGTAAAAAGTGTATGAAATTGCTAAGTGTTTGAACGAGAGCTTGTATGAGCGTTTGTACGAGTGTGTGTAACTGAGAAATGGCTAAGTGTGTTCTACTAGCTCGTTACTCCATTTTTAAAATAGAAAAAACCACCTAAACTAACTATCCGACTTTCGTGCCAAGCCTCCACGTTCTCCATAACGTCTATTTTCGGTCAAGCACGTGCAGAATAGTTCAGGAATATTCTCCAGGAATGTCGCTTAGACTTGGTCAAGCTCAATATACCTGCGAAATGCTACAAAACATAAGTAAACAATCGTCAGTACGAGGATCCTTAAAGTGATCCATGATCCTGATCCTGAAGCTCTTCTAAGGATCACCACCTGTCACAGAAGTAAGGACCACTAGTTAGGATAACGAATAAGGATCACTAATTGTTAGAAAATCCTCCCCTAACACCCACGGTGGGCGACAATCTGTTTTGGTCAAAAATCAGACGAGGATAATGCAACCAAACTCTTTGTTACGGGGAATGATGCTCAAAATGTGTAACAGCGATGAGGATCACTACGATACAATATTGCATAAACAACACAAGGGTTTATACGGGGAAAAAGCCCTTGATCAAGAATTGATCTCCGGCACAAAAAACCCCGGGTGATGGAGACTACCGATCACCAAGCTCAAATAAATGAATGAATGCTTACAACTTCGGATAGTAACGAGCTAGGTACAAGGATCACTACGGTGGAATGTGTAAAAAGTGTATGAAATTGCTAAGTGTTTGAACGAGAGCTTGTATGAGCGTTTGTACGAGTGTGTGTAACTGAGAAAATGACTAACTGTTTTCTACTCGCTCGTTACTCCCTTTTTAAAATAGAAATAACCACCTAAACTAATTATCCGACTTTCGTGCCAAGCCTCCACGTTCTCCACAACGTCTATTTTTGGTCAAGCACGTGCAGAATAGTTTAGGAATATTCTCCAGGAATGTCGCCAAGACTTGGTCAAGCTTATTATACCTGCGAGATAGTACAAAACATAAGTAAACAATCGTTAGTATGAGGATCCTTAAAGTGATCCATGATCCTGATCCTGAAGCTCTTATGAAGATCACCACCTGTCACAGAAGTAAGGATCACTAATTAGGATAACGTGTAAGGATCACTAATTGTTAAAAAATCCTCCCCTAACAGTGATAAAGCCAGATGGCCCAGAAAAAATGACAGACCAACGGCAACCAAAGATAAATCAAAGTGGTGTGCATACCATGAAGATTTTGGGCATCTCACAGAAGAATGCATTGCACTAAGAAAGGAAATTGGATACTTGTTTAGCAAGGGGCATCTAAAAGAACTGTTAGGTAGAAAAAAGTCAAGAACTCAGGATCCTGAAAGGATCCCTGAGAAAGCTCCGGCCCCTCCAGCAGATGCACAAGTAGTAAACTTTATTTCTGGAGGATCAGACATTTGCGACACATCCTTCTCAGCAGCTAAAAGGCATGCAAAGGAAACTAAATTGGATAGTGGAGAAAGACATGTTCGAACATCAAGTGTCTCCGAAGGAAAAGTCATAACCTTTGATGAAGATGATCGTGTTGATATCCAGGATCCTCATCACGATGGTTTAGTTATTACTCTTTTCATTTGTAACCATTTTGTCCGCAGGATCCTTATAGACGGAGGGAGCTCAGTGAACATTATCCAGTTTGATGTCCTAAAGAAGATGGGTATTCCTGAATCAGATATCATACCAAGATCCTCCGTGCTCGTGGGATTTAGTGGCGAAACTAAGAATACCTTGGGGGACATTAAGCTCCCAATATACATCGAAGGCCTACATTCTTATCAAAAATTTTGTGTTATTGACTGTTTATCTTGTTGTAATGTTATCCTTGGCAGGCCCTGGATACACGATATGAAGGCAGTCCCATCTACTTACCATTAATGTGTGAAGCTCCCTAGTCCTTGGGGAATAGTCAAGATTGATAGTGATCAGCAGGAGGCTAAGAATTGCTATACTTCATCGATGAAACCAGCCTCGAAGTCAAGGGAGCAATAGCAATTAAAGTATCCTCCAAGGGATGTCTTGGAGGCAAGAGAGCATGATGTGGTAGAAATCCTCATGGATCCTCATGATCCTGAATCTAAAATCTATATCGGATCAGGGATCCTTGGCGATATGAAGGAAGACCTCATATCCTTCCTCAAAAGGAGGAAAACTACCTTTGCATGGAAGCATGAGGATATGACAGGTATATCTAAGGACATTATCACTCATAAACTTGGCATCGACAGGTCCTTCAAACCAATCCATCAAAAACGAAGGAAATTTGCACCAGAAAGAAATGCCATTATCCAGGAAGAGGTAGAAAAATTGCTCCGGGTAGGTATGATTAGAGAGGTCAAGTATCCAAGATGGTTGGCCAATGTGGTTGTTGTTCAAAAGAAAAATGGAAAGTGGAGGGTATGTGTCGATTTCACAGATTTAAATAAGGCATGTCCCAAGGATCCTTTCCCATTACCCCACATTGACTCCATGGTGGATGCAACTGCGGGTCATGAACTCTTAACTTTTATGGATGCTTCATCTGGATTTCAACAAATCCAAATGGAACCATCCGATCAAGAGGATACAGCCTTCATGACTCCAACTGGTATATATTGCTATATTGCTATGCCGTTCGGACTAAGAAATGCAGGTGCAACTTATCAAAGACTGGTGAATATGATATTCAAGGATCAGATTGGACAAACTATGGAGGTTTACATAGACGATATGGTGGTAAAATCAATAAAGGCCGAGGATCACCTAAGGGACTTGGAGGAAGCATTCGATATCCTTGACAAATATAACATGAAACTTAATCCTTCAAAATGTCACTTTGGTGTTAAAGCAGACAAATTCTTAGGATACATGGTTACCAAGAGAGGCATTGAAGCTAGCCCGGAACAAATCAAAGCCTTAGTGAATATCAAATCTCCGGCCAATGCTAAGGATGTCCAAAGGCTAACAGGCAGCATAGCAGCTTTGAACAGATTTATATCCAAATCCTCAGAGAAGTGCAAAGAATTCTATGATATCTTAAGGAAGAACAAGAAATTTGAGTGGACTGAGAAGCATGAAAATGCCTTAAGAGCTCTCAAAGATTACCTATCCTCAGCGCCGTCCTTGATGAAACCAGAAAAAGGCGATGTGCTATCCTTGTATCTTGCAGTATCCTCAAAAGCAGTAAGTGCGGTCCTTGTTAAGGATCATGAAGGTACACAACATCCTGTCTATTATGTAAGTAAAAGTTTACTTGATGCCGAATCCAGGTATTCACACCTTGAAAAGCTTATTCTTGCATTAATTATGGCATCTACTAAGTTGAGACATTATTTTGAAACTCATGTTATTGTTGTTAAAACTAATTTTCCAATTAAGAATGTCCTCAGGAAACCAGAGATGTCAGGAAGGATGGCTAAGTGGGCAGTGAAGCTTAGTGCCTATGATATAAGATATGAGCCTAGGACAGCCATCAAATCCCAAGCATTAGCTGACTTTGTGGCTGATTTCAGTAGTGATTTACAAAAAGAAGCTGAGTTAGAAGTCCAGCAGCTAGAGGAGACCAAGGATCCTTGGATACTCTATACTGATGGATCCTCAAATGTCAAAGGCACAGGGCTTGGAATACTACTAAAATCGCCACAGGGGGGCATAATACCCCACTCTATAGCTTGTGAGTTCCAAACCACTAACAATGATGATGAATATGAAGCCTTAATTGCTGGTTTGCAAATTGCTAAGCATATGGGGATCAGGTATCTTGAGGTACATGTAGATTCATTGTTAATTACAAACCACTTTAATGGATCCTATGCTGTTAAAGGTGAAAAGCTAACCAAATATTTAGAGATAGTCAAAGAATTGGCACTCTCCTTTGTTTCCTTTAGTTTGACACATGTACCAAGGGAAGAAAATACAGAAGCTGATGCATTGGCTAACTTAGGATCATCTTTGAAGATCCCGGAGGATATCAAGATCCCTATTATCCATATCCTGACCCCGGCTATCGAGGATCATGTGGCTATGGAGATAGGAAATAATTCTGCAATTATCCCTAGTGAGGATACTCAATCCCATTCAGGATCAGGATCATGGATCTCACCAATCATGAGATACTTACAACATGGAGAGATTCCTAGAGGAGAAAACCCTAGGGCTTTCAAAATTAGGGTATCTCAATTCACAATTTTAAATAATATGTTGTATAGACGATCTCTTGCATGACCATACTTAAGATGCATTGAGGATCCTGAAATCCAAGAAGTTTTAAAAGACTTCCATGAAGGAGATTGTGGAAACCACACTGGGGGCAGGGCATTATTCTCAAGGATCCTGAGGACAGGATACTACTGGCCAAGTATGTAGAGAGATGCTGTGGAGTATGCTAAGAGATGTGATCCTTGTCAGAGACACAGCAATATCCATCATCAACCAGCTGAATTTTTGCATCCGATATCCTCCTCTTGGCCATTTATGAGATGGGGTATGGATATAGTTGTGGATAGAGGCTGAAGCTTTTGCCCAAGTCAGAGAAAAGGAAGTTCACTAACTTTTGTGACAGCTGGGGGATTAAGATGATAACATCAACACCAGTCCACCCACAAGCTAATGGTCAAGCAGAATCATCCAACGAGATCATCATCAACAATTTGAAGAAGAAGCTTGGATCCAAGAAAGGGAAATGGGCAGAAGAACTACCTTATGTGCTTTGGGCTGATAGGACAACCCCTAAGAATGCAACTGGTCAAACGCCATTCTCTTTGGTATTTGGCGCAGAATCAGTGATCCCAACAGAAATGGTGGTTCCAACTGCTAGAACAAGTACCCGTGATCCTGAGGAAAATGATGAGAACTTGGCTCAAGACCTGGATACTATTGAAGAAATCAGGGATCTGGCTAGGATAAGGATGGCCAGTTATCAACAAAGAATGGCTGGTGCTTACAACAAAAATGTCAGGATCAGGAAGTTTCAAGTTGGAGATATGGTATTAAGGAAAGAATTTCAGAATACCACCAATCCTGCTGATGGAAAATTGGCTCCAAAATGGGAAGGCCCTTATTTGATTGAAGCTGAAGCAGGAAAGGGGGCATATAGATTGCTAACCATGGAAGGTGATTTGCTACCAAGAGCTTGGAATGCTGTCCACTTGAAGAAATATTTCATGTGAGCAGGATCCTCATCGCACAGATGATCCTTACATTGGAGTTATCCTTGAAGGATCCTTAAAGTATCGGTGATCCTTACTTTGGTAATATCCTAATCTTGAACTATTCCATTTCTCTATTTTCTCATATAAGGATCATGTGTCCTTTATCCATCTCTCACGTGATTTTAAGTTTTGAAAGTTCAGGTATCCTTAGCAAAATATTGGTTATCTGTAGAAGCAATCCGTTCCTTGGGTTTAACCCCAGTTATTTGGGCTTGACCCCAGTTCCGCCTGTAGCGCATGATGATCCTGGTATAGTTCAAGGCAGTGGGACCAGTACTCGCTTTAGGGGCTGATAATTCCATTGTACTGGCTATGCCTAGGATCCTACGTATAATGGTAGACGTACCATACATCCGTTCCTAAGGTTTCTAACGTTTTCACGTTAGCTAAGGTTTTGGCATTTTCATGTCACTAAGTTTGGATAGTCGCCAGTTAGGGCCATACTCCAGTTTACATACGATCCTTGGGCTTGTCCCCAGTTATCCTTGGGCTTGTCCCCAGTTATCCTTGGGCTTGTCCCCAGTTGCTAACTCTTATCTTATATTGGCTTAGTCCCAAGTTATGCTCTATTTCAGGTCCTTGAAGATAAGCAACTAGGGATCCTTGATCCTTACTTCTCTCTAAGGTTTATCTTATAGTTATCCTTATTATGGATAGGATTCTAACTTGGATCCTCAGGTATGATCCTTAAATATTTTTAATTCTATTCATTGTTTATTAGAATAACCCTTAAAATTTGACAACTAAACTTGTGATCCTTAAAATATATTACTTTTTGGGATTCTTTAACTACAGGATATTTGATCATGGATTATGTCCTGAATATTTTCAATCTGACTTATTCAAAATTGTTTATTCAATAAATGTACATCAACACAAGTGAGAATTAAAAAGGATAACAATACAAGATAAGCGACAAAAGATTAAGGTTTTATTAACAAAAGATTAACCCTTAAAAGGTTGTCAAAATTACCTACCCCGAGCATCTACCAGCAATACGTGGCCCGTCCGCTGGGGTAGGTAAAGGGTGTCCATGATAATAGGTTCAAAAGTAGTGCAGGAATATAAAGGCGGCAGGATCAGAATGGCTTCATCCCCCAAACAGAGGATCCCTCCACCATTTGCAATCCTACCTATTGTCCAAAGGATCATACATGACCCTTAATCCTAAAACCTATTGTTCAGTACAAACCATCCAATTGTTCAACAAAACAACCATCAAACTAAAAAATTGGGCTCCGGCTATGTCTAGAAGTTTCCATCATCACCCAATCATGCAGCCTAAACCTTCCCTGCATCACCACCTCCGGCTCCACTTGCTTCACCACCTTCACCCTTGCCTCCAGCCTCGATCGCTAAAACCTCCTCAGCCTCTTCATCATCATCCAGTTCAGCCAACCTTGCCTTCCAGCCTTCCACATCCCAGGTGCTCTTGTCAAAGGCAGGATCCTGAGCTTCCAAGGCCATTTGCAGCTTGGTCTTGTACATTGCTATGGCGGCAGAGACTTTGGCATCATCTGTGATCTCTTGCTTCTCATAATCAAAATTGATCAGAATCTTGGCCGTTTCAGTTTTGGCATCTTTGAGATCCTTTTGGAGGTCAGCAATTTTGAGGTCCTTTAGCAATGCAACCTGCTGGAGGTCGGCAATCTTCCTATCCTGATCCTCAACGTGGCCAACATAGTCGTCAATCTCAGCGAATTTCTGTAAAGGGGATAAAAGATAAGGCCAGGACCAAGTGATCCTCAAATCAGCAGGATATGTCAGCAGGATATATGAGCAGAGACAGTGATCCTTACATCATTGAAGTACTCAAGGAATTGTTGGCGGATCAGAGGCAGACCCTGCAGATTCTCAGCCTCGGAGGTCTTTCTCTTCTTGATTCCCTTTCCTTTGAGGGGTGCCTTGGGGACTGAAGCTGTCGGGCTGGTAGGAGCCTTTCTCTTGGAGGATCTGACAGTGGTGAGATCGGTGACACTGAACTTTGAAGCAGACTTGGTGGATTTTCCAGCACCTACACAACCAACACAAGATAAGTATCTTTACTTCATTTATATTTCACTATTTATTTGAATTTTTAAACAAAGATACTTACTTGACATCGTGACAGAGCCTGAGGATACCTCCTGAGAATCCTGGGTGGTTGTCTTGAAAGTTCTTGTTTCAGGATCAAGTTTCTTGAAAGCGATGAGTCTCTCTTTGGCAGCAGGAGACAGTCTGAGGTGTGAAACGGTGATAGCTGCATAACAACAAAGCAAAAGTATATAAGTGATCCTTATATCAAAAAATAGTTCTCTGGTGATCCTTCTCAGGATCCTCCACCCTACCATGGGTAGCCCATTTCTTGGGTAGATCCTTTCCATCATCAATAGAATCTCTCTTGACGAAAAAGAAACGCCGCTTCCAGTTAGCATCATTCTTGGTAGCTTTGAAGATCGGGTGTTCCTCACCAGGTTTACGTTTAAACAAATAACGATGAGAACCAAAGGTAGTAAGATCATACAGCTCTCCTAGCTCTGACATTCCTAGGTCTATCCCTTCCTGCTCGATGATCCTTTCAAGGGTATACAAAACCCTCCAGATCATCGGCATGGCTTGGATATAAGAGATGCCGGTTAGGGAAAAGAAAGATTGGGTGAAGGCTGGAAGAGGATATGTATAGCCTATGGTGAAGGGAGTGACATGAAATGCAACCCAATGGTCGGAAATGTGATCACTCAGGGCATTGGGATCAAAGGGTCTAAACTCGGTGTTCGCCGGGAAGCAGTGGCGGATCCTATCAATCTATGCATCGTTGAAACAGCAGCGTTCTTTTATGGAATCTTCGATGATCCCCTGGCTTTTCGGTGGGCTGTTTTTCGAGTGATCCTTAGCTGGGGAGTTCCGGAGTAACATCTTTGACAGAATGAGGGAAAGAGACGGAAAACAGAGCAAGAGAAGGAAGAAGATGAAGAGAGAATACATGTTTATCTTCGGATGCAGTTATAAAGGGAGTATTTCTGAAATTTAAATGCAAATGATCCTATCTCTATCTCCTATTTATAATCATGATTGTGCAGGGTTGTCACTTCTGTGACGTCATCGTTGCAACGGATAGTTCAACAACAACGACTATATTTACGATAGTTAGTTGCGGATAAGATCAAGAAAATATAATTCGCTCATTTTACATATCACTCCTTATATTTTGGGGGCAATTGTTAGGGGAGGATTTTCTAACAATTAGTGATCCTTACTTGTTATCCTAATTAATGATCCTTACTTCTGTGACAGATAGTGATCCTCAGAAGAGCTTCAGGATCAGGATCATGGATCACCTTAAGGATCCTCATACTAACGATTGTTTGTTTATGTTTCGTATTATCTCGCAGGAGTAACAAGCTTGACTTGGTCTTGGCAACGTTACTATGGAATATTCCACGGGTATTTCGCACATGTTTGACTGGAAATGGACGTTGTGGAGAACGTGGGAGCTTGGCACAAAAGTCGGATAGTTTGTTAGTGTAGTTAACTTCTATTTTTAAAGGGGTGACGAGCTAGAATTTAGAACACTTAGCCATTTTCAGCTACACACACTCTCGTACAATCGCACTCTTGAAGCTCTCGATAAACACTTAACAGTTTTCACTCACTTTCACACATTTCACCCTAGTGATCCTTGTACCTAGCTCGTTACTATCCAAAGTTGTAAACATTTATTGATTTATTTAAGCTTGGTGATCGGTAGTTTCCATCACCCGGGGTTTTTTGTGCCGGAGATCAACTCTTGATCAAGGGCTTTTTCCCCGTATAAATCCTTGTGTCGTTTGTGCAATTTACATTGAAGTGATCCTTATCATTGTTATACATTTCAAGCATCATACCCCATAACAGAGAGTTTGGTTGCATTATCCTCATCAGATTTTTGACCAAAACAGATACCATAGAAGACCTCAGGGATTTGGCAAGGATAAGAATGGCTAGTTATAAACAATGGATGGCTGGAGCTTATAACAAAAATGTCAGGATCAGAAAGTTTCAAGTTGGTGATATGGTGTTGAGGAAAGTATTCCAGATACCACGAATCCTGCTGATGGTAAGTTAGCACCAAAGTGGGAAGGCCCTTATCTTATTGGAGCTGAGTCAGGAAAGGGGACATATCGATTATTAACAATTGAAGGTGATTTACTACCAAGAGCTTGGAATGCTGTCCACTTGAAGAGATACTTCATGTAAAAAGGATACATGATCCTTAGTTATCTTCATATTTGGAATACATCAAGGATCCTTAGAGGATATATGATCCTCAGTCTGGTAATGATTTGATACTAATTTATTTTACCTTTAATTTTTTTTATTACAAGGAAAAGGATCTAGCATCCTTTACCCTTTCTTTTTACTTAGTTCTGAGTTTTGCAGAAGAATGAGGTATCCTTAACAGAGGATCAAGTATCCACAGAAGTCTCCTAAGTTTTATGGGCTTGTCCCCAGTTTTTGGGTTTATCCCCAGTTTTGGGCTTGTCCCCATTTTAAGGTATCCACTACCTTCGGCAGTAGCGCACGATGATCTTGGTGCAGTTCAAGGAAATGGGACCAGTACCCGCTTTAGGGGCTGACAATTTCATTGTACTGGCTGTATCCAGGATCCTACGTATAATGGTAGAGATACCATACATCCGTTCATAAGGTTTGTAACATTTTTACGTTAGCTAAGGTTTTGGCATTTTCATGTCACTAAGTTTGGATAGTCGCCAGTGAGGGCCATACTCCAGTTTACACAATATCCTTTGGGCTTGTCCCCAGTTTTTTCTTTGGACTTATCCCCAATTTATTGGGCTTGTCCCCAGATTGTTGGGCTTATCCCCAGTTACTAACTCTTCTTTTATATTGTCTTAGTCCCAAGTTATATTCTGTTTCAGGTTTCCAAAGCTAAACAGTTAAGGATCCTGTATTCTAACCTTTTACTAAGGTTTGTATTCTAGTTATCTAGATTGTAAGTGTTAATGATTTAGGATCCTAACTTGGATTCTCAGGTATGATCCTTATTTACCTTGATTTTATTCTTGATTTATTTAAGTTACCCTTATTCTTTGACAACAGGATGTATGATCCATAATTTATGTCACTTTTTGAACCTTTCAATTATAGGATATTTGATCCTTGATTATATCCTAAATCATTTGACATAGTCTAATATACTTATGCTCTTAACTTGTATATTCAAGGAAATTATATCATAACAGTTGAAAGGTAAAGATATACAACATTAACAACACAAGATAAGCCAAAAGATTAAACTTTTATTTATTTAGCAAAAGATTAACCCCTCAAAGGTTGTCAAAATTACCTACCCTAAGCATCTACCAGCAATACGTGGCCCGTCCGCTGGGGTAGGTAAAGGGTGTCCATGATAATAAGTTCTAAGTTATGCAGGAATGGAAAGATGGCAGGATAACAATGGCTTCATCCCCCAAACAGAGGATCCCTCCACCAATTGTCATCCTACCTATTGTTCGAAGGATCAGTGATCCTTAACCTAAATATTACTGTTTAAGTACAAACCATTGTTTTGAAAACATCAACAACCAAAAAAACCATAAATCATAAAAAATGGGCTCCGGCCACGTCTAGAAATTTGTAGGATCGCCTTGCGACCTTAACGAGTCGTTCAGAAGAGTTTTTGCTCAATACGAGAGGCGGAAACAAACGTATTGAGGTGATTCATCTTGCAATTCACTTTAAACTGTCTTTTGATTGATATAACAACGTTTTACAGCGAGTAGACACTTCGGCAGCAGTTCGACTCTGAAACCGGAAAGTTACAAATGAAATGGCACAACAGGTATTTATAGACCAGCCTATTTCGTACGAAACTACTCACACAAAATAGCATTTCGTGCGGAATGGCTTAAGGTTCATTTCGTACGAAATGAACTCTTCATTTCGTGCGAAATAGCTAGCTTTCTATTTCGTGCGAAATAGACTATTCTCCCTGTTTCTCGTTTTCCGTGCCCTGATCTATCTATATACATACAAGACTCGATACAAGACGAAGTCGATATACATATGCACCAACAGACTCCCCCTTGGATGTTGACGAGTCTTCAGTGTCGAGTCTTCAATCTTCAGTCTTTATCAATCTTCTTGTTCTCTCCGAAGTATCTAACAGTGTAAAGCATCCTTAATCCTCTCTCTTTTCTCTATCAGCTAATCTCCCTCTTGGATGTTGATATCATCTTCACAATCTTTGAATCTGAATCTCGAACTTTCTAATTCTCTTGATCAGATCTCTTGATTCCTTAAGTTCATCAGCATCGACAGTACCAAGATTGTAACCTGATTCACATTCTGCTCAGGATCAGAAACCTGGCTAACCTGCACACATCTCTACCTCACAATAAATTTCACAAATTTAAAATTTGACAAATTTATATATCACTTGCAGGTATTAATCAATCAATAAATGATTTTACAATGTTAATCTCTGATAAACCACTTGTAGAAATACCATTTTTCTTTTCAAACAATTTTTCATCTCAAACATCTCAAACAAACTCTCCCAAACCTTTTGTTCATCATGTTTAGCACTTGGAATTTTGAAAGTCAGTTTTTCAACATCAGTTGTCGAAAATCTTTTTGTATTTTTCAAAATTTTATGCTAAAACACACTGAAAATCTTTTTAGACTTTTGAACTTGAAAGAAAATGCAGTAAAGAAATATTTACAAATAATATTTTTGTGAGTTTGTGTAAGAGGATCGTATCAGTTTATGAGACCAATCACTAACACCGTTAAGCTTTAAACATTATAAGTTCTAAACGATTCACTTAGATTGTCAGTATACCGATCCACTTAAATTTTCACACAAAGTTCAACTGTTTCGAGATACGAATTTAGTGTTTTAAGAGACTTAAACTTATTCGCGTGTCCCACCTCAGAATATACTCCCGTATCCAGATCCCAATATTCAGTCTTACAGGTGAGTATACCTAGATGATATCTGTAAGGGTTTAAATGCGAGGGCCATGAGAGCTTAGGCTATTGCTTCTGCAAAATCAGAGAGATGATGGCTTCGATTTTAGGTGTGTTCCCTTTAGAGAATCTTTTCTTCAACAGCACATGATTATCATTTTGCAATGTTTCATCATTTTTTATGCTGAGGGTGATGCTAATATTTCAAGCAAGCGAAAAGTATTATACGGGGACTAGGCCATTGCTTCCGCAAAATTAGAAGTCCCGGGATAATACCCCAGATATCACTAAGCATAAAGACCTAGTATCTCAGAAAGAAGGATCTTTCAAACAAGATTTCGGGGGTTACCCATATATCCGAGAGATGTTCCCCACTAGATAAGTAAGTTTGATATTTAGGTTTATATCTCGATACAATCTACTAAATGTGCGAAAACCTACTGGCACATCATCAGTGAGACCTAGGGGTGTAAACAAGCCTAAAAGCTCGAGAGCTACTCGTTATCGGCTCGGTTAAAAGCTCGAACGAGCCGAGCTTTAACGAGCCCGAGCCCGAGCTCGAACCTGAAATAGAGCTCGTTTAGTTATCGAGCCGGAGCTCGAGCTGGAAATACAAAGCTTGTTTAGGCTCGCGAGCCTAACGAGCCCAAACAAAAATTTATTTATTTTATATATAATATAAGAATAATGATGAAAACATTGGTGAGCCGAGCTCGAGCCGAGCTTTGGCTCCTTTAAGCGAACTCGAGCTGAGTTTTTAGCTCGTCTGAGGTTGTTCATAAAACATGACGAGCCGAGCTCGAGCTTTGGTTTTTACTCGCGAGCCGAGCTCGAGCTCAAATAAGTAGGCTCGAACCTAGCCGAGCTCGAGCTCGAGCTTCATAAAAACATGACGAGCCGAGCTCGAGCCCAGTCGAGCTCGGGCTCGGCCCGGCCCGGCTCACTGAGACCGTTTATTACTGTTGACTTTCCAATTATTTAGCATGCTATGATAGTCCGCTGATGTACTATCATTTCCTCTTTTTCACAACAAAACTCATTTTTTAAATTTTCAATATTTTTGCCTTTTTTCAAATTTTCAAATGTTTTTGGTTGGATTTTCTGAAATTTTTACTCCCCCTAAAATTCAAAAGCATTTAAAAAAAATTGAAAACAAACTGTACAAATAAAGTGACAACTGATATCGAATCGCTTCAATTCTCCTTCCACCTGGCATAAACAATCAGAACTCCCCCTGACAACAAACTATTTTCCCATTATGATTTCAAAACACTTAAGTTTGTTTTAATCAAAAATGGTTTTTCCGGAAAATAAGTTTTGCTGATTTCATAAAACCACTTGTAGGTTAGGGGATCAATTCATCACCTTGTTCTTTCATCTTCAACCTTTTGAAAAATATAACAGTTTTAAGTTCAATCAACAGATACCACTTGTAGGAAATCAAGTACAACTTAATGTCCCTGATTCACCACTTGTAGGTTTTCAAAAACACACAAAATTCAAGAAAGATGCCAATTCCTGCTCCATGATTACCAACTTTGGAGCTCCGGCAAGTCAGGTTTTTTCAGTTAAAGAGGTTCTCCCAAGCCTGACAGACCTTGGGAGATTCCGAGTGATCAACACTCGGTTTCTTTCCTTTCATCTTTTTCTCATAAAATTCCTTTACCCTTTTGACCTTCCCATCAATCATTTTTCCAAAAATATGTTGCACTTTGGAGTTAAAGGCTTTTTCAACATCAAATTCTTTCTTTTCAGAAAAGAATTGATTCGAAATCTCAACTTTACCAACTTTTTGTTTAAAATTTTCAGTCCTCAATGGCGGAAAATTTGCATTATCCATTGGCGGAACCGAATTTTCACCCTTTTTCTCAACCTGTGGCTCCTCTGACTTTATGGAATCAGATTCATCGCCAGAACTATCATCAGATTTTTTAACAACCCACTTGTGGTTGTCAAGATTCACTTTTCTTCTGTAAAAACTTTTTGAACATTCACCAACCTCAAACTTTGAATTTTTGAAAACTTTAAATTGTTTGGTTGGTGGTTCAATCTCAACCATCTTTTCTTTCAGTTTAAGAGAAACTCCCTGTTTTGTTTGGATTGCCTTTTGACAATTCCTGGCAATATGACCAACTATTTTGCATTGAAAACAGGTTCTCATTTCCTTTTTCTGAGCAACTTCCTTCTTCATTTCTTCTTGCTTTTTAGCAAGGAATTCTTTGTTTGTTTGCTTTCTGAACAATTTCTCTTTTTCTTCTTCAGATGATGTTCCTGAAATAAAAACAATTTTTGGTTTATAAGTTTTCTCATTTTTATGATATTTCGGTGGAATAAAACCGAGACCTTTCCTTTTGAAATTACCGTTATGATTTGGTTTCTTTTGAAAACCAGAACCAGAACTGTAACCCTTTTTCTTGTTTAACCTCTGTTGATCTCTTGAGGTGTACTTTTTAGGTTTTACAGAAACATTTACATCTTTTATTTCAGAAATATTAATTTCTGTTAGTTTGAAAACCTTTTTGATCATTTCAGTTTTAACACCTCTTATTGGAAATTCTTCATCGGAATATAATTTGTCAGAATCATTCAAAGTATAAGCTACTTTGAATGTTTTATCATTCAAATTAGATTTTGATAACAAAAACTCTTTATTATAAACCCGTTTGCCCTTTTTGACTGTTGGACTTGATGTTTCAGACTTTGACTCTGAATTTGAATCCGACTTTGACTCCTCGGTTTCATCTTTATCCAACACCTGATCGACCACTTTCTTTATTAACTCTGACTCATGATCAGTATCAGATGAAGTGAAAGTGACATCAATATTGTCTGGCAGATAATCAGAAGACTCAGATTCCCACTGTAAATTGGTTTCCTTTTTGACTCTTTCCGAATTAGGATTTCGTGGAGAATATCCATTTTCAAGCGGAGGCGGACACTTGGTATAACTGGCACTAGGTTTCTTACCAGAATGCTTTTCTTCAATATTCTCTTCTTCAAACGCCTTCATGCCTTCAACGGTTGGATAAATCCTGTCAATAACATAAGAAGTACATGAGTAAGTTTTTAACAACCTGTTTACCCTTTCTGTTTCAATCCTCTGGGTTTCCAGTTTTTGTTCCAGAACAACACACTTCTCAATGTAATTGTTGACGATTTTCTGCTTTGTCATGAAAGCTCCTTGAATGTTTTCATAGATGTTGCTTGTTCACTGCTTGATTGATTGTATTGATTCATAGCTTTGTTCGGAACATCATAGGATTCTTTCAATCTGTTCATGTTATGAATCAAAGTACTGTTTTGCTTTTTCACTCTTTCATAGGTTTCACATTTCACAGGAATCTTTCGTGCATCAGCTTCTGCTTCAACTGTGAAAGCTGGAACTTCTTTTGGCTTTTTCTTTATTACACGGACTTCTTCATCACACTTCTAACTTGTTTTTTAACTTTCTTTTTTTTCTTTCGAACTTTTCCATCATCACTATCACTCTCTTCTAGCATTCTTAAGTGCTCTTTCATTCGGTTTGCATAATAATCATTATTATTATCACTGTCTTCAGCAACTCTAGCAACAAATGCTTTAGCCAAGAATTCTTTATCTGGATAGTAATTGTCCCAGCTAAAACCTTCTGGTAATCTTTCATCATCTTGATCGATCAATTTGCTCATCAAATATGCTTTCTTTGACTCTTCAATCTCCTTCTTAGCATGAGCAGTTTGTGGTTGTTGTTGATGTGGTTGTTGAGCAACTTGATGATAAATCGCTTTCCGATAGTAATCATTGTTGTTGAACGGATTTTGAGCTCCACTTGCTTCGCGATTTGTGCATTCACACTTGAAATGCCCTTTTTCCCTGCAACTAAAACAAGTAACTTTAGATTTATCAAAACCTAAAGTAGAAACATTTGCATCACGGAAATCATCTATTCCTGTGACCTGTTTAAATTTCTCAGCTCTTCTCAACACACTTGCCATACACCACTTTATGTCCATTAATTCCATTTCTTCAGCATCAATCTGATCGTAATCCTCTTTTGTCAACATTGGATTTTCGATCCTTCCTGCTACTAAACTCTCATACGATTCTAACACAGTCACCAACAAAGACATGCGACTTTTTGCAATTTCTTCTGGGTAATTCTGATCATTTTCAAGATTTAGTGCAATGTTGCATTATAGAACTTTTCCATTCTTTGTCGTTGAAAAATTTGGATCAAATGATGGATATGAAGAAAAACCCGTTTTGCTGTTTGATCCTTGAGAAGACCCTCCAGAAGAACTTTTAACATTGAATGCAGTTTCGATCTTTGGTGACATGTTGGTCTTATCATTGATACCTCCTTTGTAATAAAGCCCAATATCTTGTTCACCATCAAAATCCTTCATTCTTGAGATCTTCCTTTGTTCCATCTCTTGAGCTTCAAGTTTTTCAATGAACTTTCCCAGTGTTAGATTTCCAAAATCTTTCTTATTTCTCAACATCATAAGATACGTGCCCCAAGTTTCATGTGGCAACGCATTAGCCAGCTTTTCAATCAATTCTTCATTATCTTTTGTAATGCTCACCCTTTTCATGTTGACTAACAGATTGCAATATCTTTCGATGATCAGCTTAGTACTTTCAGTTCTCAAACCACGAAATAAATCAAACTCTTTTTTCAAAAGTGATTTTTTGTTCTTGATCATCTCTTTACTTCCAACAAACTTCGATTTTAATGCTTTCCAAATTGAATAGGCACTTCCATTATGTTGCATTAAAACCAAGATATCTTCTTTAACAGCTTGATGCAATAAACTAGTAATCATTTTTTCATCTTTGTATTTCTTTTTCTCTTCAGCACTTAGATTTTTAATAGCAATAACCTCTTCATCATCATTCACTGGTCTAACATATTTTGTTTCAACGCATTCCCAAGCATCCAAATAATTTTCTTGAACCCAATTTTCGAATCGCTCCTCCCATCCTTTATACTGCTCGATATTCATGAGCTTTGGCGGTTTTTGCATGGTGCCTGTTTCATTTTCTAACATTGTGTGCTGTGCAATGGTAATCGGAGTAGCAAAGGCGTTGTAAAATTCTTCTTCCATGATTCGGTATCAAAATTTTACAAATTCAGACTTTCTAACGAAATGAAGATTCTCAACAAAATACTTTCAAACGGAATGAACTTTTATGCGAAATAGCACTCTTAAACGAAATACTGATTTCGTGCGAAACAGTTCAAATGAAATGACAACTTGGTACGAAATAAGCTGATTTCGTACGAAATGAAAATTCTGATGTGAAGTTTCAAGCGAAATGCCCTTTTCGTGCGAAATGGAAGTAACCCAAGCTATTTCGTGCGAAATGAGTGTGGTATTTGGTGCGAAATGGATGAAACCAATACTATTCCGTGCGAAATGCTGCTGATGTCATCAATTCGGCCATGTTTTTGTCAAATTAAACATGTTTTAGTCCGATTTTAGATCTAATTCTTTCAAGGCTTTGTTAAAACACAGTTTCGCATATAATGTGTGAAAATCAAGCCATTTTATCCATGAAAACTTGTTTAATTTTGAAAAGAAGGTGTAGAAATCAGAATTTTCAGCTGAAATGGTAAGAACTCTTCCTCCTGAGCTCTGATACCACTTGTAGGATCGTCTTACGACCTTAACGAGTCGTTCAGAAGAGTTTTTGCTCAATACGAGAGGCGTATTGAGGTGATTCAGCTTGCAATTCACTTTAAACTGTCTTTTGATTGATATAACAACATTTTACAGCGAGTAGACACTTCGGCGGCAGTTCGACTCTGAAACCGGAAAGTTACAAATGAAATGGCACAACAGGTATTTATAGACCAGCCTATTTCGTACGAAACAACTCACACGAAATAGCATTTCATGCGGAATGGCTTAAACTTCATTTCGTATGAAATGAACTCTTCATTTCGTGCGAAATAGCTACCTTTCTATTTCGTGCGAAATAGACTATTCTCCCTGTTTCTCGTTTTCCGTGCCCTGATCTATCTATATACATACAAGACTCGATACAAGACGAAGTCGACAGACATATGCACCAACAAAATTTCCATCATCGCCCATTTGTGCAGCTCACACCTTCGCTGCATCATCACCAGCCGCTGCCTCCTCAGCCTGATCCTTCAACCCGCTACCACCAGCTTCAATCATCAGAACCTCTCCAGCCTCCTTTTCATTATCTAGCTCAGCCAGCTTGGCCTTCCAGCCTTCTTGGTCCCAGGCAGTCCTGTCAAAGTTAGGATCCTCAGCCTCCTTTGCCATTTGGAGTTTGATCTTGAGCGTGGCTATTGTGGCAGAAAGCTTGGCACCATCCATCACTTCGTCCTTCTCCTGATCAGCTGTAATGTGGGCCAGGACCAGTTCCCTCTTCGCCAGGTTGACTTCATTCTCAAGAGAGGCAATCTTCTGATCCTTTTCCAGGTACAACTTCTGGAAGTCCAGGTGTTTTTGCTCAGCCTCTTCAGCATATGAATCCAGGAGCATCTGAATCTCAGCAAATTTCTGCAAAAAAGAAACACATGTCAGGATCCGTTATCCTCAGCATGGGAAGATCAGATTTAAGGATCAGGGATCCTTACCTCAGAGACGTATTCTTCAAACTGGTGTTGGATGAGAGGCAGGCCTTCAAGAGTATCGGCAGTTTTCCTTTTCTTTCCACCTTCGCCCTTTGTGCTGGCACCCTTAGGAATTGGGATGCTAGGACTGGCAGCAAGTTGTTTCTTGGCAGACCGGGAGGAAGCATATGCATCAAGATTACTGACACTGAACCGAGTAGCTGACTTTGAAGATTTTCCAGCACCTGCAAATGCCAAAAAACAGATAAGTGTTCATATTCTCATTCATTTTAACATTCATTTATACATGTATTCAAATACTTACTAGACATTGTGAAGGAACCGGATGATACTTCTTCTGAATCCTTGGTTTTAGCTTGAAATGTCCTCACAGCAGGGTCAAGCCTCCAGAAGGCAGCGGTTTTTTCTTTTGTTGCAGGGGATTCTATAAGATGAGAAACTGAGATGGCTGCACAATAGAAATAGAAGAAAGGATCAGTTATCCTCAAAAGAGATAGAATCTTCCTATGATCCTTCTATAAGGATCCTATATCCTACCATGGGTGGTCCACTTCTTGGGAAGGTCTTTCCCGTCTGGAATAGAGTCCCTCTTAACAAAAAAGAAACGGTTTTTCCAATGGGTGTCGTTTTTTGTGGGTTTGAGGATTGGTTGAGGATAACCAGGTTTGTGTTTAAATAAGAAACGGTGTGAACCGTGGCTCACAAGATTGTACAACTCGGCCAACTCCGACATGCCTATTTCTATGCCCTCTTGCTCGATGATATTCTCCATGGTGTACAAAACCCTCCACATCATCGGCATGGCCTGAATATAACACATGCCGGTGAGTGCAAAGAAGGATTGGGTGTAAACAGGGAAAGGATAGGAGAATCCTATCAAGAAGGGGGTGGCCGGAAAAGCAACCCATGTGTCGGAGATACAGTCACTCTTCATAGAAGAGTCAAAAGGTTTGAAAACAGTATCCGCCGGGAAGCAATGGCGGATTCGATCGATCTCCGGGTCAGTGAAGCGGCAGAGTTCAGACGAAGGATTTTTGATAATGCCTTGACTTTTCAAGGGATTATCCTTCTTAGGATCCTTAGCAGGAGAGGATCGTAGCTTCATTGTGTCTTTTAGAGATTTCGAAGAAATAGAAAATCAGAATAAGAAAATACAGAGAGAAGGAAGAAGAGAGATACCTGTTCCGATCTCCGAATGAGGATTTAAAGGGATAGTAACGCACAAATTTAAATGCCTCTTGATCCTTATCTCTAATTTCGAATTTATAATGATGATCTGCAGGTAGTCATGTCGCTGACGTCAGGATTGCAACGGCTAGTCAGATGATAACGGCTATATTTACGTTGGCTAGTTCGTTCGTTCGAGATAAGGCAGAAAAATATGACTCATCAAGTTGTATTTTATTCCTCATATTTTGGGGGCAATTGTTAGGGATGGATTTTCTAAACCTAAGGATCATGGATCCTCGAGTGCAGCCAGGATCACGGATCCTCGATTCTGTTTGAATTAAGGATCCTCAGAAGACGTTGCAGGTTTAAGAATCCAGGATCCTCATCATTATCCTTATACTAACGGTTGTTTCCATTGTATTTGAACTTGATTTGCTGGGGTATTTGTATGGGACTTACTCTTGCCGAGATTCCAGTAGAATATGCTCTACTATTCTGCACGTGCTTGACTTGTATGACCGTTATGGAAGTCGTGGGTGGCTAGCATGATTTGCAGATTGTTTGTTATTTAGTTTATTTCCATTTTTAAAAGGGGATAACGAGCTTGATAGTTAGACATTGAGCAAACACACACACTCTTGCAAATTCTCTACAACTTATTGGCATATTCATACACTTTACACACTAGTGATCCTTGTAACAAGCTTGTTATCATCCCGAATTGTAACCTTTACTTGTTTAATATAGTTGGTGATCGGTAGTTTCCATCACCCGAGGTTTTTTATGCCGGAGATCATACGTTGATCAAGGGCTTTTTCCTCGTATAAATCCTTGTGTCTCTTGTTCATTTCATTTACAAGTTGTTCATACATTCGTTCATTCACACCTCACAAATAAGATTTGGTTGCATTATTCTAGTTTGATTTTTGACCAAAACAGAAATAAGACATTTCTTTGTGTTTTCTGGTCATTGCGTTTTAGAAATAAGACATTTCTTTGTGTTTTTGGTCCATTGCGTTTTAGAAAAAAATCATTTTACGCTCTTTGTCCATTGCGTTTTACGCAACTAGGTTTTCGAATTTTTTTTCGAAAATATAGCAATAGTATACTAGTTTTAAAGAAAAAAAAGCTCGTTTTTTTGTGCAATTTTTATAAAAAAAATAATGTCGTATGAAAGAGTTATTAACGTTTAAAAATTGGGGTGGGGGGATTGGAGGAGAAAGAAACTATTGCCCAGGATTGACTAGAATGCCCCTACACAAACTCACGCGCATCCTTTTTTTCTTCAATTTCACTAATTTAATATTAGCCCTTTATTAAATCAACTGTTAAAATTACTTTCTAGCCTTCCTAGAAAAAAAAAACTTTCTATTATATCCTAACCCACATGTCAAATGTCCAATCAAAATATTTAGATAAAAAACAAAACAGATCAAAAGTCATCCAAAAACGTACTGTAATGCATACCATCTCCTAAATAACATTATGAATATACGAGGGGACCAATTGAAGAAGACCTCGTAATTTATGAATAGCATTACCAATGACGTTCCTAAGGCTAGGGGTGTGGCTTAACACCACCCCGCCACCTCACCTTTTTTAGCGCCATGGGGCGCTATGGACCACACCGCGACGGCGGTTATGTGGGGGGGGGGGGGGGGGGCGCTCTGGCCCTTCCGCCAGCATGTTAACGAGCGTTAAAGGTGTGTGCAGTTGGGCCCATCTCTTTTCAACCAATATTTTTTTTTAATTTTGTTTAATAGAGGGCTTTAAAACATCGCATGCAAGTTAAAGGGATGGACTTTAAAGCTCCCCATATGACGTGGCGCCTAGGTGGATCTGAGGTGGCGTGATAAAGCCCCTAAAGACTTTATACCACACCCTCCAGCCTAAGTGGATTACGGTAAAGAGTTTTGGGATTATAAATGGGTCAACCCATTGGTTGCAGAACTAAAAATTAAAACGTGTCTAAATGGGTTAACCCGCATAACTTGTCTTAGATCTTACATGACTAACGATTGTATTGTTTATACTTGTTCGACTAAGAATAGTAACAATAAATAAATGAAAAATACATTATGACTGAATCTGTCAAGACTTTTACTTAGTATAAGGCCATTGGGTATATTTTTACGCCCCTTAACTACACGTAGACGCCACATCACCCACTTGACCTTCTTTCACTTCACATCATATTAAGAAAATGGTTTAACCCCCATTAGCACCCCTTAAATTAAGTAAAATACACATATATAGTATGTTGTGTGTGTGCAAATTTTCTAATGCTTGATTCCCTACCTCTCTCTCCTAGTTAATATCTTAACACGTGATGCTTTTAATGCCCCTTAACACCCTCCAGGAACGGCATGACGAGTATTAACGGATGCCAACTAGGATTAACACCTATAGGTGTTAAAGTATAGGGCTGTCCAAACTGCTCGACGATCGCTCGAAAAATGCTCGTTCGATTCCCGCTCAGTTTGTAAATGAGCCGCTCGGATCGGTTCGATTCAAATTCAATCCAAGCATGAGCAAAGCTCCGCTCGCTCGTCGATCGCTCGGTTTCGCTCGAATTATTTTTATTAGTAATTAACATATATATATATATATATATATTATAGATTTTAGAGTAAATTACAAAGTTCGTCCTTTATGTATGCTACTTATTACAAAGTATGTCCTTTATCTTTAATAAGCTCAGAAAACATACTCAATGTTTGTAAACCCTTACAAGTTATGTCCTTTAGTCATAACACAATTAGTTTTCATGGTTAAAGTTGACTAAGTCAACCCCACATAAGGGTATTTTAGTCATTATATCCTAAATATTATAATAAATTATCCTACCCCCACAACCACAACCACAACCCACCTGCCACCGCCACCGCCACCGATCTGCCACCACCACCACTTCACCTGCAAGTTTACTCTGCTCCAAACCAGTGTACGATCTCTATACGACGACGATTGCACCGATTTCATACTCCTCGTATAGTAAACAACTTAACAGATCGATCGAATTGATTGTAAAACCCTCATCTCCCCAAATCTATTTACAAAATAAAGGGTAGAAACAAAAAGATTTATCTAACAGACAATCGATCCCAACTGTTTTCATCTCATCAAACATACCAATAGCCAAATTAACAAACCTAACTCACAGAACCCAAAATATCAAAACATTATAAGTCTTCGCAGCTGAAAGGAACCCTTTCATCTCCATATCCTTCAAGAACCTAACTGCAGCCTTCACTTTCTTCAATCCAATCTACAACCAGCAAACACCGACCACCGTAAAACTCACCGTCAACACTCAAAACTCCTCTGACCATCATCGTAACTACCGCCTCAGCCACCACTTCATTCAAACACCACCACCATCACCTGCAAGTCTCCGGTCATCACCTCATCCACCTTTCTACACCAACACCTCTGACCACTACCTTCGATCACCTTCATTCCCACTGCCGTTCTTTATCGTCATCAATCTGTCTCACATGATCCGAAAAGTGCTAATCGGATTCGGTTGATGCGTTTATGTGAGAATTGGGGGATTTGGAGGTTGAAGAAACCCTAGATCTGGAGAGGTGAATGATGAGGATGCGAGGGTGACATTGTGGATTGTGGAAGTTTTGATGGGTGGGTGGTGGTAGGGTACTTTTATATACAGAGAGAGTTGAGACCGAGTGAGGAAACAAACGCCGTTTCGGTACCGGCGGTGATGGACTGCTTTGATTCTCCAAAATCCTTGCGACGGAAGTTTAGAGAGAGAGAGAGAAAGAGGAGATTGTAGAGAGAGATTGAGAGAGAGCAGGTAGAGTAAGAGAGTGAAAGTGGTGGTGGTGGCAGATCGGTGGTAGTGGTGATGGTGGTGGCAGGTGAGTTGTGGTGGTGGTAGGTGAGAGAGAGAAGGAGAAGGTTAATAAAGTCTGTATGTATATATTTATATATATAATTCTAAAATTGTTTTATTTATTGGTTTTATGATTATTTATTATAATATTTAGGATAAAATGACTAAAATACCCTTATGTGGGGTTGACTTAGTCAACTTTAACCATGAAAACTAATTGTGTTATGACTAAAGGACATAACTTGTAAGGGTTTACAAACATTGAGTATGTTTTCTGAGCTTATTAAAGATAAAGGACATACTTTGTAATATATGACATACATAAAGGACGAACTTTGTAATTTACTCAAGATTTTATAGATTAAAAACCCAAAAAAATATAATAGCCAAAAAAAAATTAAAAGCCAAAAAAATATTCAGCCCAAATTAATATTTAATATGAAAATCTAACCCTATATCCTATTCCTAAAACAATATTCAGTCATATCGCCCAAAAACTGTGTAGCAAGCTCCAAGAGATGAAGAAAAATTGGAAATTGATGTGTTGACTCCAGATGGGTCTGATAATAAATGAAAGGCATTTTTATAATTAACAAAACCTAAAAGTTGTTATGTATTGTGTAGAACTTAATGGTTTTGTTTAATGCTTGTGTGTATAGGTTATATGTTGATTTGAAGTTGATTTTTATGGATGAAGATGATCAAGCTTAAAGAATAAGTTTATAGCTTTTGAACTAAATGACAATTTACATTCGCACTTTATTTTGTGCTTCTTGATATTGTTAAGAACATTTTTAGAATCATGATTTGAGTTATGTATTGCTTTTGTTAGTAAAGTGTGGGATATGTTTAATTTAAGTTAGAATCTGTTTTTGTTGAACGAAGCCTTATAATTCAATCGAGAGAAACCGAGCGAAAACGATCCGCTCGATTTTTTTTGGATTTGATAAAACCCGAGCAAACCGAGCGAAACCGAGCCGATCGATTCAAATTCAATCTGAGCATGAGCATCACTTTTGCGCTCGGTTTTACAAATTCGATCCGCTCGGATCGGATCGGTTGTAATTCAATCCGAACATGAGCAGATCCTCGATCGGATCGGATCAGCTCATGAACACCCCTATTAAAGTATACCAGACGGCCTAATATCGGACTAGGGAAGTGGTACTTTTTATGCTTGAAGGTTCACAAATTAAAGAAATTTTAAATTTGTTGAAAAAAACGTCCAACATCTTTTGGACTGTGAAACATCAGACAGCTTAGTAGAAAGTTTGTTTACGTTCATTTAACGAACAAACATGAGCAAAGTTTTATGTTAGTTTAGATAATGAATGTTCCGTATTCATTCATGTATGTTTGCTTACGCACAAATGACATTATACACACATATACATATATGCATGTATATATTACAATTTAGTAATATATTAATACTTAAACAAACATGAGTTATATAAGAAAATAGGTATAGTGTATTTAACTTTGATAGTTTTTCGTTGGCATTACTTTGAAAATTTAGATGTTGTATATTCACTTATGTCCGTGAGTTTATTAGCACGAACGGACCTTTTCTTAAGGAACAAACACGATCATTTGAGTGACTATATTCGTTCGGCAAAACTTACATGAACGGACACAAAGAAGTGCTCATTCATATTTGTTAACAAACACAGACAAGCTTCAATTCACGTTCGTGTGGTATGTTTAAAGCCATAGTGTTAGTGATGGCTTCTATACGAGCGTTGGAGAAGATCAAATAGCCTTGACAAAAGGACATAGTATTGAAATATGTACCATCGAGCTCATGAAGATTGTTTATACCATAATGAATTGCTGGGCAAATCTCCTTTGGCGGATCTACACTATTATCACTTTATGACTCAAGAAGTAAACCACAAGCAATTATGTGCCTTTCTGCCAAACGAGAACATGCCCAGTAATGCACCAATACATGTCGAATTTACTTGAATAACATGTTTCTACTACAAACTACTTATAGGTCACAACTGTTTATGCTAAATTGGATATTCCAAGCACGATCCATTTTGTATAAGAAAAGGAGGATAAATATTGGATATATACTTATACCAATTCTCTTTTTTCTCAATATGAGTTGCATGCAACATCTACCACATCATGCACATGCAGTTTGTTAAATATATAAAAAAAAATCTCTTTGGAAAAAAAAAGTAGTTGCGAAAAGATTTTAAGATATTTGTTTTAGAATCCCATGACTTGTTCTTTTTGTTCATTAAGGAAAAAGACTTTGGTAGCATTTGCTAACAGCATATGCTGCTGTGGTTTCAGGATATCCAACTTAACTTACTGTGTGGATTTCGTTCACAGGAAACATGTGTACCCTCATATTCGATTTAATTCACATTTGTTTAACGAGAAATGTTTACTTCAAGCTTATGGAACAATTAGTTACGTACAACAAATAACAGGATTGAAGAGAATAGGCCAGTGTAGATCCGCCAAAGGAGATTTGCTATTTTGCATTTTCTAGATTTGTTTGGATTTATAGGCCAGTGGTTTCAAAAATGGGAAAATCACCAAATTAGACATTGACCAATCTACTTTTCCACATTACCAAGTTGAGGCCTCATTTTAGTGAGTCTTCAATAATCAACAAATTAAAAAACAACACGGGGCAATTTTGGTTGGAAGCGGTTGAGAGACTTCACAGTGCCGCAAAGCGTCTGGCTTTAGCCGCTTCCATTGGCTCAAGATGGCTCAAACGCCTGGGTCAATGTTTGAGACGGCTTAGACGTCTGGCTTAAAACGGCTTAGACGGCTCAATTGTTTAGCATGCAGATGTGTCAGTTAAAAATAAAAATAAAATGAAAAACAAAAAAAATAATGTTGAAACGTCAAGGGTTTAAAAGAATAGGCTGAAGCGGTTCATCCAGACGTGTCAACAAGTCGGAGCCGTTTAAGCCAAAAACAAATTAAGCCATTTAAGCGAAAAAAAAAATGAACCATCTTAAACGATGAAGCAGCTCAAGCCAGACGCTTTCACCGACTATGTGGCGTTTTGGAGTCTCTCAGCCACTTCAAACCAAAATTGCCACGTGTAGTTTTTTAATTGGTTGATTATTGAAGGCTCTCCCAAAGAGGCCTTAACTGCTTGCTTGGTTTTCAGTGAGGCCTCTCCTAAAGTGATCTCAGGTGGCTATTTGGAAAAGTAGGTTCGTCAATAGCTAATTTGGTGATTTACCCTTAGCCAATTGCTTTAAGGCTCAAACTATCTACACACCAAGTGTGTAGATAGCCAACCCAAAAATGTGTTTTTTGTCTTATGTGCATACTCTGCAGTGTCGAGCTGTGGTCAAAGCGAGGCGTTTTGGTCCGGTCAACCAGACAAAGACTGACGGGTGTCTGACGGGTCTGTTGACCGGACCAAAACGCCGAGCTTTGGCCGCGTTTTGGTCCTGTCAACCAGACCGGGTGTCAGTCTTTTGTGTTTGGTTGACAGGACCGAAACGCGGCCAAAGCTCGCCGTTTTGGTCCGGTCAACAGACCCGTCAGACACCCGTCAGTCTTTGTCTGGTTAACCAGACCAAAACGCCGCGCTTTGGCCACAGCTCGACAGTACAGGGTGTGCATATAAGACAAAAAAACACCTTTTTTGTCACACCCTGGCTTTGCGGAAGCGTGGTTAATTTGGTGTGACTTCTTAATACCATAGCTTAACCATAACAGAGCTATATAAAATAAAACCATGCAAGATCATCCATTTAATTAAGTTTTAAAAACCAAATACAACCACTTTGTCTTAACGGAAACACATCCTAACGACATTGTTCAACAAACACAAACATCACATGACATAAACACAGTTTAAGGACTGTGACTTGTCCAGGAAAGAGCCACATTCCCCAAACCCGGATGACCTCGTAACTAGTGCAGCGAGAAAATGTGTCATGTCGCGCCAGATCCTTTAATTCCCTGAAATACATGTAAGTTGAAAAATCAACAATAATGTTGAGCGAGTTCATGTGAAAGTGAGTAAATAAACCTTTGTAAGTATGAGAATAGTCTTGGTATGTAGCAAATAAGGGAATTGAGATCATCAATGGTTTGCAAGGCCACTGATATATGTGAAGTGCAAGTAGGGAGACTCAAACCTAGCAGATTTATGCGCGTTGGGCACAAAGTCACCCCGAGGTCCGTTTCTAGTTTGGCCTGGGGCTGGGCTCGCTACACCCAGATAGATCTACCGCTCCTGTACCTTGGTCCTGCTATGAGGACTAATGGCCTCATAATGCTCCTACCCACTCACATGATCTAAGTAGTAAACCTCCTTACGCTAACCATACCATGTATAAAGTACTTGTAATCAAATTAACATGTATTTCACCCCCGCAGTTAAAAACTGAAAATAGTTAAGAGAAAAGGGGGACATGAACTCACAGTGGTGCGTCTCTACCAAGTATGCCTCCAAATCAAGCAGCTGTGTGACGACCTACACGTACTAACTCTATTAGACGGACGACCGTGCCTTAGCTTTAAGGTTTAAGTTTTTGGGAAATAGTTAGGCAACTATTTCGTGTTTATATTTTTGTATACTTGGTAGTCATTTTCCTTCCCAATGATGGGGGATTTAATACATGTGTGTTCGTATAATTTCGAAATATATTATTAAGTCTCACTTAAAATATATTTTATTTCTATCTCCAAAATATAAATATTCTTCTCAAAAATATTATATTTTCCATAACACATAATTTTCCCCAAAATAATACTTTAACAAAAATACGTGTTCATGAATATTTCCTTAGATTGCGTAAGTTACGTTTTAACGATCGAGTGGTAATAATAATTACCGGTGTAACTTATATATTTATCGCGAAGGCGTTCGTATTATTTTGGATCCATCAACAATTGATAGTATTATTTTTACCCTAAAAATAATACTAGTATTTTCACAAAATAATCATAAACACTTATACAAGTGATGTTGTGAAAAATATATACTAAATATATTTATGTATCACGTTTTATTTTGTGAAATCCCACCTCCGGTATTTTGTAAATAAGTCGTGGCGAAATCTATAATTTGAAAACAAGTCAAAATGTATTTCTAACACTTATAGTGAAAATATTTCTAAGTGTTAGGTTTTTGGAAAAATTTCGCCAGAGTTTCCTCTGTAACTGGAGGTGGCCACGCTTTTTAAGCGTATCATTTTCTTTTATAAATCAAACCAACCATTTTTATCATCCAATCAAAACAATGTTCAAACCACAAACTAGTCAAAATATAGATATAATCGCATAAATTTCACGAACTTGTGGTTTATCTAAAATATGAAGTAAATCCCATTACTTTTAGTGGATCTTTTGTATAAATCAATCCGGTTTCGTGAAAGTCTTGTTTTTAAAGAAATTCCATCTTTACAACTTCTTGTCAACTTTTACAAAAATAGTTATTTTGTCGAAACTTTGTGTTACACAAGTGTTTACACACTTGTGTGTTCTAAAAACCATTCGTGTTAGTGTAAGATCCGTCTTTAAAAAAAACATGGTTTTTCTTGACACGTGGTCCTTTGAAAATACCGCTTGTAGATATGTAGATCTACTAGTTTTAAACACTATTTCACAAGCTAAATCGCTTTTACACAAGTTCATGATTCGTGTGTGGTAGAGTTTCATCCTTTAACCCTTGTTACTTCCAAAACAACCTTATGTCATGATCCATGATCATGACCAACCCGGGTTAAATGATGATCCGAGCTACCACAACATAGATCGGGTCTAAATAACCACACAATTTCATTACTACAACATTTACACAACTTATAAGCTTTTAACCATCTTTTTAAGTGCTTTTAGTAAACTTTAAAGCATTATCTTGTAAGATTTCGAGTTTTAACCGTTACACATCGTATTAACCACTTCAAAATAGTTCGAGTAGGTGATTTAAGTAACATACCACTAGCTCGAGGCTAGGGAAGAATCTAAGCACAAATAGGGTGGATAAAAGCAAGAGAATGAGGTCCTTCAAGCTCTGAGTGCACCAAGACTCCTTATACGCGATCCTTATCACTTGTATGGACTTGGAAAGGCAAGATCAAAACTCGAAAATGGTGGTGTGTTCAAGGAGGTGTTCGGCCGAAGCCTTTGAGAGAGAGAGAGGAGTGTTTGAAGTTGAGTTGTGTAATGTGAAAGTTATGTGTGTTTAGTGTAGATCTTATAGGCAAAGCTTGAGATAATTATCCAATAGACCATATGTCTTCTAGATTTAAAACACATTAGATTATAATAATCAAATTTTGTACAAAGTGTGTCCCCTCTATTTGGGGACGGTTAGTGAGGGGGGGGGGGGGGGGGGGTTCTAGTCCATTTTCAACTAATTAGTTGGATATTAGTTAGGTTAAGTAAGTTAGTTAAGTGATTAACCCGGTTACTAATGTATTGTGCTTTATGGCGGGTGTTAGGGTATTCAGGGACCCTAACTGGTTCAGAAAAGTATAAACAATGTTAATGGCAATATTTTCATGTTACGGGTATAGTCCGGTTGTTCGGTTGGATAGTAATCCGTTAAAGTGCTTAACAAAGCTTTAAAGTGTCGTTAATACCATTTTTAGTGACACAACTCATTTCTGACACTTTGGAAAGTGTCTAGTAGTATTTTTCTCACGTTTTGGCACTTTATTAGTTAGCTAGAAGCTGAATTATTATGTAAAGTGCAGAATTTTGTGCTTAGAGCACGTTTTAGGCACATCCAGTCATTGTAACTTATTCCTAGAGACGCGGTTCTACAACCCTTATATCCCTACACTCACCACTAGTGTAGCAAAATATTTCTGGCTCATACAGGCCTTAGAGGCAGTGTTTGCCTGATGCTGGCTTATCAACATGTTCAATAGGTTATCCGTTATAGTGCTACTGTGCTTTTTGTGCATCATGTTTGTCACTAAGGTTCAGCATGTAAATAATGTAGTGACGGTAAGTAAAGTATGATGCAGGTATATGCATATATCAGAAATCAAGTAGCAGTTCATCAGTAATCTCAAACAAGCACAGTAATTAAGCAGTAATTAATTATTAATTAAGTCGTTCGGATACCTGGTTTAGTGAGGGTTGTCACATTCTCCCCCCGTTAGAAAAATTTCGTCCTGAAATTTTAAGTTCTGCTTGTAGATGCAGGGTTCTTAGGAAATAAGTGGGGGTATTTCTCTTTCATCCGGTCCTCACGCTCCCAGGTGTATTCAGGACCATGTTTGGCATTCCAACGAACCTTGACGAGCTTGACACTGCTCCGGCGGGTCTTGTTTACTTTCCAATCCGTAACCTCAACCGGGTCTTCAACGAAATGGAGCGTGTCGTCAACATGAATCTCGTCGATAGGAATGGCAATGGTATCTTGAGTTGGACTTTTCTTCAGGTTGGATACATGAAATGTATCGTGAACACCATTCAGTTCAGCAGGTAAATCCAACTTGTATGCTACTAGTCCTATTCTTTCCAAAATTCTGAAAGGACCAATGTAGCGCGGATTTAACTTCCCACGCTTCCCGAAGTGTGCCACACCCTTCCAGGGTGAAACCTTCAATAAAACCATTTCTCCCACTTGAAATTCCAAGTGTTTCCGGTTTGGATCTGCATAGGCTTTCTGTCTGTGGCGAGCTGCTTCGATGCGTTTAAGAATTTGCGCAATCTTGTCTGTCGTCTCTTGGACGATTTTGGGACCAGCAAGCTGCCTATCACCTGCGTCAGCCCAGCATAGGGGCGATCGGCATTTGCGTCCGTAAAGGGCTTCAAATGGCGCGACACCAATACTGGTGTGGTAGCTGTTGTTGTATGAAAATTCGACCAAAGGCAAATGCTTATCCCAGCTACCGCCCAAATCCATAACACATGCTCTCAGCATGTCTTCCAAAGTCTGTATCGTTCGCTCGCTTTGACCGTCAGTCTGCGGATGGAACGCAGTGCTCAGATTCAATTGTGAGCCAAAAGCTTCTTGGAAGGATTGCCATATCCTTGACACAAACCTTCCGTCTCTATCAGTGATGATTGAGAGAGGTACTCCATGGCGCGCGACGATCTCCCTCATGTAAATTTCAGCCAATTTGCTCGTATTATCCTTCTCTCTGATAGGTAAGAAGTGTGTTGACTTCGTTAATCGATCCACTATCACCCAGATAGTGTCATGGCCTCTTGGCGTTCTTGGCAACTTTGTAATAAAATCCATTGAGATTTGTTCCCATTTCCACTTGGGAATCTCAGGTTGTTGCAGAAGTCCTGAAGGCTTCTGGTATTCCGCTTTCACCTTAGCACACGTTAGGCACTTGCTCACATAGACAGCAACATCGCCTTTCATCCTAGGCCACCAATAATAATCTTTGAGATCCTGGTACATCTTATCCGCTCCAGGGTGGATAGAGTACCGCGACTTGTGAGCTTCATCGAAAATAACCTTCCTTAAACCACCAAACAGAGGAACCCAAATCCTTTTCTCAAAACATAGCGTTCCTTCCTCGTTTGGCACCAATAGCTTCTCCATCCCACGGAGATATTCTTCTTCAAGATTTCTTTCCTTAAGAGCTTCTTTTTGCGCGGCACGAATGCGCAAGGAAAGATCGGTTCGGATAATCATCTCCAAAGCCCTAACCCTTATGGGCTTGATCCTCTCTTTTCGACTTAGGGCATCGGCGACCACATTCGCCTTCCCTGGATGATACTTTATCTCGCAGTCGTAATCGTTCAGCAACTCAACCCTTCGTCTTTGCCTCATATTCAGCTCCTTCTGGTTGAATATGTGTTGTAGGCTCTTGTGATCTGTAAAAATTGTACACTTTGTACCATAAAGGTAGTGTCTCCAGATCTTTAATGCAAATACCACTGCGCCAAGTTCCAAATCATGTGTGGTATAGTTCTTTCCGTGCACTTTCAATTGACGTGATGCGTAAGCAATAACCTTTTGTCGTTGCATCAACACGCAACCCAATCCTTGACGCGAAGCGTCGCAGTATACCACAAAATCATCTGTACCTTCCGGTAGTGCTAAGATTGGCGCATTGCAGAGCTTATCCTTCAATATCTGGAATGCTTCTTCTTGTTTGATTCCCCAATCAAACTTCTTATCTTTCTGCGTGAGGAGCGTCAATGGTTGAGCGATCTTCGAAAAATCCTCAATGAACCTTCGATAGTAGCCAGCCAAACCCAAGAATTGTCGAATCTCGGTTGGCGTCTTTGGCGTTTCCCAATTCTTGATCGCTTCGATCTTGGTGGGATCCACGTGGATTCCATCTCCATTTACCACGTGCCCAAGGAATTGGACTTCACGTAGCCAAAATTCGCACTTAGAGAATTTGGCATATAGCTGTTCTTTCTTTAGCAGCTCCAAAATAGCTCTTAGATGCTGCTCGTGCTCAGCCTTTGTCCTTGAATAAATCAAGATATCCTCGATAAACACAATCACGAACTTGTCCAAGTACGGCTTGCAAACTCTATTCATTAAGTCCATAAAGACTGCAGGTGCGTTTGTCAAACCAAACGGCATAACTAGGAACTCGTAGTGTCCATAACGAGTTCTAAAGGCTGTCTTCGGAATACTTTCCTCTTGTATCCTTAACTGATGGTATCCAGATCGCAAGTCGATCTTTGAATAAAAGCTTGAGCCTTGCTGTTGGTCAAACAGATCATCAATCCTCGGCAGAGGGTATCTATTCTTGATCGTTAGCTTGTTCAACTCCCGGTAGTCAATACACATACGAAAACTACCGTCCTTCTTCTTAACAAACAGGACCGGAGCTCCCCAAGGCGAGAAGCTTGGTCGGATAAATCCCTTGTCTAACAACTCTTGAAGTTGTGTCGACAGTTCCTGCATCTCAGACGGAGCAAGTCTATAAGGTGCCTTAGCCACAGGCGCGGCGCCTGGAACTAAGTCGATGCGGAACTCTACATGTCTCTGAGGTGGCAGTCCAGGTAAGTCCTCTGGGAAGACTTCTGGATACTCCCTCACGACAGGGATGTCTTCGATTCTCGGCTCAGCAGCCTTCTTATCCACAATGTGTGCCAGGAAGGCAACACATCCCTTCTGCAAACACTTTCGCGCTTTCAGGCAGCTGATAATTCTTAACGGCGTATCACGCTTCTCCCCGTGAACCACAATTGTTTCGCCATCTTCGGTTGGGATATGAACGACCTTTTCGTGACAAACTATCTCAGCCTTGTTGCCTGATAACCAATCCATTCCTACCACCACGTCGAAGCTTCCCAACTGGACTGGTAGTAGATCCAAAGCAAACTCACGCTCTCCTAATTCGATCACACAACCTCTGATAACTTCATTTGCTTCTACTAACTTCCCATTGGCCAATTCGATTGAGTAGGGAATATCTAACTTATTAGCGGCTAAACCAAGCATATTCTTAAACTCTAACGACACGAAGCTATAATCGGCACCAGTATCAAATAAAACGGATGCATAGCGTTGGTTTACAGGGAACGTACCAGTGACAACATTGGGATCCTGGCGCGCCTCCCTTGCTTCAATATTAAACACTCTTCCACGGGCTTGGTTTAACTCTGGGCAGTTCCTCTTGTAATGCCCAAGATCACCACAGTTGAAGCATCCGGGTCTCTGCCCGTTTCCACCAGCTTGATTATTCCTTTGGTCATGATTCACGGCGCCCGCTTGGTTAGCATTGTTGCCTCGATTCCCATTACCTCCATTGTTCCCCTGTGGGCGATTCCCAATCCCACCACGATTATTGTTTCTGTTTCCAAATCCTCCTTGGCCTCCCTGGCCAGCAGTGGCCCAACAAGTGTCCTTCAAGTGGCCCGGCTTTCCACATGCTTCGCATATTTTCACAGTACAATAGCCAGTATGGTGGCGTTGGCAGGTATTACACTTGGGCTGGGTGCCCATATATCCCTTTCCTTTCTTTCCACGACCAGCTGTAACCTGGGCTGGCGTGCTTGATCCTCCTTTCTTAACTACCACACTGGCGCCCTGCTTGAAGTTCGAGAACTTCCGTTTGTTACCTCCTGATGACTCGACGTGAGTCTCTTTCTTCTTAGTCTCAGCATCACCAAACTTGTTCAGGCGAATAGCCTCCTCTGTGAGAGCCACGCTCAAATCGATTGCCTCAGTAATTGTCGCAGGCTTGGATGAGGTCACCATGCTTATGACTTGAGGAGCTAATCCCCAAATGAAACGTTCAATCCGCTTGAACTCCGGAGTGACCATGTAGGGTACCACATGTGATAAGTCATGGAACCTTTGAACGTATTCTGCGATCTTTGGACCTTCCATTTTCAAATGCCAGAACTCGGTTTCCAATCTTTGGATTTCTGCGCGAGAGCAGTACTTTTTGCGCATAAGTTCCTTCAGTTCGGTCCAGGTTAGCGCGTAGGCAGCAGCTTCACCAAGTGTCTGTACTTGCAGATTCCACCAAGAGAGGGCTCCATCCAAGAATAGCCCCGAGATATAGGTGACTTGCTGATCTAGCGCGCATTTGCTCATGCGAAGAACAGATTCAGTTTTCTCAGCCCAACAAACAAAGGCGACAGCACCTCCTGTGCCATCAAAGTTGACCGGTTTGCAGTCTAGAAACTGCTTGTAGGTGCACCCTGCACATACATTGCAACACGTGAACGGCATTAGCATCCTTGCTAAAGATATCCAATTAGGTCATGGTATGTCTAAATGTCTTAGTATTACCATGAGGTGGATTGTTGTTGCCATTGTTGTTTGAGCTGCTTCCGCTGGGTCCTCCTTGCAAAGCGGCGTATTGTGCGATGGCAGCAGCGATGACTTGTTGGAGTTCTGCCTCATTGGTAGGCATGCATGTCTCACGTCTTGGTGGCATCTTCTAAAAGATGGTTTACGTTGGTCAGGCCATAGTAAAGATCCCATATTATAATACGTAAGTCAGGTCATAATGTAGCGTACGTATATAATGATAGTAATAGTACATAACATCTCATGTTATAATCATATCAATCACACAACATCCCATGTTACAAACGTCAATCACACAACATCCCATGTCATAAACATCAATCACACAACATCCCATGTCATAGAATATAAATAACCAAATCAAGCATCAAATATGATGAGAATACTGCGATTGCCATATATTGAGACCACATAGTAAGCGTAGAAGTACATCACAGTGTCATACAACATCAGTCGACTAAGGGCTACATCACCCTAGTCCAAAAACTATATCAAATCAGTGTCAGTACATCAAATACATGTCAACAAAAGTCAGAATCATAATGTAGTCTCCAAAAATGTTGTGCAGTCAAAAGCAATCGTCGTCTTCTCACCAGCGTCTACCCATACGGTACTGAAGAGCTCTACACGGATGGCAGTGGAGGAGGGGGAAAGTGAGTGTAGAACAAACGGTGCAAATGGAGCCAGTCCTCCTCCATGGCTCTCTGGGTACGCAAGAAAGAAGCAATCTGCTGCTCTAGGGCAAAAAGGCGTGCAGCATAGTCTGGTGGTACAGGTCGAGAGGGCTGCAGAGGAGAGTGGGTCTGACCCTGGCACTGACACGGCGGCGGCTGGGCTCTCTCAAGCTCCTGAATGCGCTGCGTGTGTGCCTCGTGCTGGGCGACAAAAGACATCAGAACGTCCTCAATAGTATACCCCATGTGGAAAGAATGGTAGGGGTCGGTCGGTGGCATAGCAGAAGGTGACGCCCAGAGAAACGGCTCACTGGTGGGATCAAAAGGTGCCACATGAAATGGAGAAACAAGGGGAAACGTAGCAGACGGTGGTATAGCAGTGATAGATACCGGTATATGTCCAAATGGGTGAGCCGAAGAACCCTCTCCAGGTCGCACTGGAGGTGTAAACTGAGGAAATGAAAAGGAGGTATCAACGTGACGGGTATCAGTGATCTGAGGGGGAATGTGTGGGACCTCGTCATCAGCAGGAATCCACCCATGCTGGGCGTGCTCATCACGTGGGTCAATTTGTGCCTCAAAAAGCGCACGATCAAACTGAACTGGCATAGGATCATGGTGAGGTGCAACAAAAGGGTCAACTGGTGCATCAGCAATAAGTGGGGGATCAACATGATCAGCAGCAATAACATGGTCACCCTCTAGTAATGGTGCATCAGCAGGGTGATCATCAATAGGTAGGTCAGCAATGACAGGCTCAATAAACATGCCAGCATGAGCAGGGTCATGCTCAAGCACTGGGTCAGGAGCAGGGTCTAGTGGCTGCTCGGGCTCATCAAAGGCCATCTCAAAATCAAACTCAGGGTCGATGGGATCAACTGGGTCGACTGGATCCTCCATAGGCTGATCCATGAGTATAAACTCTATATCCTCATCTGGGTCGAATCCTGTGGGAAAGACAGGATCGGAATCCTCCACATCCTCGTGGTCGAATGCAAAACTAGGAATAGGGGCAACAGAGGATGCCTGGTCGGGATCTGATCCATGTGAAAAGTGCTGCGCACTCTGAGTGTGTGAAGGTGCGGAGGCCACAGACTCGAAAGAGTCTGGGACCGGAGAGTGAGCAGGTGACTCCTCAGTGGGAGCATCTGCGATCAACAAAAGATCTCCAGCAGCAAGAAGGGCCTCGCCCTGAACCTCATCCTCTAAGGGCTCGTCATCAAACAGATCGACGTCATCATCGTCGGCGTCGAGAAGCAAATCGTAAGCAGGATAAACAGCTAAGGGTATGGGAGCAGGGATCTCCACTAACGGTAGGTCCCCGGCCAAAGGGCCATCAGCGAGCTCATCAGCACCATCAGGTAAAGCAAAGGGCTGAAAGTCGTCCTCGTCCGTGCTAGTAACGTCGGATGTGTGGACCTCGCGCTCCGAAGACTCTAGGTCGTCTGATACTATAGGTCTAGGTCCTGTGGTGTCTGAGTCACCTATGCCAGAGGTGTCCATGGTGTCTGTAACACAAATATGCACAAACAGTCAATCATACAATCAAATAGTCACATAAGTCACCAAGTAAGCATTCAAATAGTTCTCCTAGTCCCACTAGCCTCCCAGCCTCTCAGACTGCTTTCCCTAGTCCCACTAGCCAATCCTCCTAGTCCCACTAGCCAATTCTCCCAGCCTCTCAGACTGCTCTTCCTAGTCCCACTAGCCAATTATCCTAGTCCCACTAGCCAATTCTCCCAGCCTCTCAGACTGCTCTTCCTAGTCCCACAAGCCAATTATCCTAGTCCCACTAGCCAATTCTCACAGCCTCTCAGACTGACTTCCTAGTCCCACTAGACAACTACCTCGGCCTCTCAGACCGAGCCTCGGCCTCCCAGACCGAGCCTCGGCCTCCCAGACCGAGCCTCAGCCTCCCAGACTGAGCCTATAAATAATAAATAAAATGTGCTCAACATTTGTTTGTAAAAACGTTTTGGATCTGGACTTAAGTGGTATGCAGTAAAAATGTTTTCGTGAGAGCCCTAGTGATCATAGTCTAGACTCGAGAAGGAATCCTAGTTCGCTATGATCAGAGCTCTGATATCAAGCTTTCACACCCTGGCTTTGCGGAAGCGTGGTTAATTTGGTGTGACTTCTTAATACCATAGCTTAACCATAACAGAGCTATATGAAATAAAACCATGCAAGATCATCCATTTAATTAAGTTTTAAAAACCAAATACAACAACTTTGTCTTAACGGAAACACATCCTAACGACATTGTTCAACAAACACAAACATCACATGACATAAACACAGTTTAAGGAGTGTGACTTGTCCAGGAAAGAGCCACATTCCCCAAACCCGGATGACCTCGTAACTAGTGCAGCGGGAAAACGTGTCATACCGCGCCAGATCCTTTAATTCCCTGAAATACATGTAAGTTGAAAAATCAACAATAATGTTGAGCGAGTTCATGTGAAAGTGAGTAAATAAACCTTTGTAAGTATGAGAATAGTCTTGGTATGTAGCAAATAAGGGAATTGAGATCATCAATGGTTTGCAAGGCCACTGATATATGTGAAGTGCAAGTAGGGAGACTCAAACCTAGCAGATTTATGCGCGTTGGGCACAAAGTCACCCCGAGGTCCGTTTCTAGTTTGGCCTGGGGCTGGGCTCGCTACACCCAGATAGATCTACCGCTCCTGTACCTTGGTCCTGCTATGAGGACTAATGGCCTCATAATGCTCCTACCCACTCACATGATCTAAGTAGTAAACCTCCTTACGCTAACCATACCATGTATAAAGTACTTGTAATCAAATTAACATGTATTTCACCCCCGCAGTTAAAAACTGAAAATAGTTAAGAGAAAAGGGGGACATGAACTCACAGTGGTGCGTCTCTACCAAGTATGCCTCCAAATCAAGCAGCTGTGTGACGACCTACACGTACTAACTCTATTAGACGGACGGCCGTGCCTTAGCTTTAAGGTTTAAGTTTTTGGGAAATAGTTAGGCAACTATTTCGTGTTTATATTTTTGTATACTTGGTAGTCATTTTCCTTCCCAATGATGGGGGATTTAATACATGTGTGTTCGTATAATTTCGAAATATATTATTAAGTCTCACTTAAAATATATTTTATTTCTATCTCCAAAATATAAATATTCTTCTCAAAAATATTATATTTTCCATAACACATAATTTTCCCCAAAATAATACTTTAACAAAAATACGCGTTCATGAATATTTCCTTAGATTGCGTAAGTTACGTTTTAACGATCGAGTGGTAATAATAATTACCGGTGTAACTTATATATTTATCGCGAAGGCGTTCGTATTATTTTGGATCCATCAACAATTGATAGTATTATTTTTACCCTAAAAATAATACTAGTATTTTCACAAAATAATCATAAACACTTATACAAGTGATGTTGTGAAAAATATATACTAAATATATTTATGTATCACGTTTTATTTTGTGAAATCCCACCTCCGGTATTTTGTAAATAAGTCGTGGCGAAATCTATAATTTGAAAACAAGTCAAAATGTATTTCTAACACTTATAGTGAAAATATTTCTAAGTGTTAGGTTTTTGGAAAAATTTCGCCAGAGTTTCCTCTGTAACTGGAGGTGGCCACGCTTTTCAAGCGTATTATTTTCTTTTATAAATCAAACCAACCATTTTTATCATCCAATCAAAACAATGTTCAAACAACAAACTAGTCAAAATATAGATATAATCGCATAAATTTCACGAACTTGTGGTTTATCTAAAATATGAAGTAAATCCCATTACTTTTAGTGGATCTTTTGTATAAATCAATCCGGTTTCGTGAAAGTCTTGATTTTAAAGAAATTCCATCTTTACAACTTCTTGTCAACTTTTACAAAAATAGTTATTTTGTCGAAACTTTGTGTTACACAAGTGTTTACACACTTGTGTGTTCTAAAAATCATTCGTGTTAGTGTAAGATCCGTCTTTAAAAAAAACATGGTTTTTCTTGACACGTGGTCCTTTGAAAATACCGCTTGTAGATATGTAGATCTACTAGTTTTAAACACTATTTCACAAGCTAAATCGCTTTTACACAAGTTCATGATTCGTGTGTGGTAGAGTTTCATCCTTTAACCCTTGTTACTTCCAAAATAACCTTATGTCATGATCCATGATCATGACCAACCCGGGTTAAATGATGATCCGAGCTACCACAACATAGATCGGGTCTAAATAACCACACAATTTCATTACTACAACATTTACACAACTTATAAGCTTTTAACCATCTTTTTAAGTGCTTTTAGTAAACTTTAAAGCATTATCTTGTAAGATTTCGAGTTTTAACCGTTACACATCGTATTAACCACTTCAAAATAGTTCGAGTAGGTGATTTAAGTAACATACCACTAGCTCGAGGCTAGGGAAGAATCTAAGCACAAATAGGGTGGATAAAAGCAAGAGAATGAGGTCCTTCAAGCTCCGAGTGCACCAAGACTCCTTATACGCGATCCTTATCACTTGTATGGACTTGGAAAGGCAAGATCAAAACTCGAAAATGGTGGTGTGTTCAAGGGGGTGTTCGGCCGAAGCCTTTGAGAGAGAGAGAGGAGTGTTTGAAGTTGAGTTGTGTAATGTGAAAGTTATGTGTGTTTAGTGTAGATCTTATAGGCAAAGCTTGAGATAATTATCCAATAGACCATATGTCTTCTAGATTTTAAACACATTAGATTATAATAATCAAATTTTGTACAAAGTGTGTCCCCTCTAGTTGGGGACGGTTAGTGAGGGGGGGGGGGGGGTTCTAGTCCATTTTCAACTAATTAGTTGGATATTAGTTAGGTTAAGTAAGTTAGTTAAGTGATTAACCCGGTTACTAATGTATTGTGCTTTATGGCGGGTGTTAGGGTATTCAGGGACCCTAACTGGTTCAGAAAAGTATAAACAATGTTAATGGCAATATTTTCATGTTCCGGGTATAGTCCGGTTGTTCGGTTGGATAGTAATCCGTTAAAGTGCTTAACAAAGCTTTAAAGTGTCGTTAATACCATTTTTAGTGACACAACTCATTTCTGACACTTTGGAAAGTGTCTAGTAGTATTTTTCTCACGTTTTGGCACTTTATTAGTTAGCTAGAAGCTGAATTATTATGTAAAGTGCAGAATTTTGTGCTTAGAGCACGTTTTAGGCACATCCAGTCATTGTAACTTATTCCTAGAGACGCGGTTCTACAACCCTTATATCCCTACACTCACCACTAGTGTAGCAAAATATTTCTGGCTCATACAGGCCTTAGAGGCAGTGTTTGCCTGATGCTGGCTTATCAGCATGTTCAATAGGTTATCCGTTATAGTGCTACTGTGCTTTTTGTGCATCATGTTTGTCACTAAGGTTCAGCATGTAAATAATGTAGTGACGGTAAGTAAAGTATGATGCAGGTATATGCATATATCAGAAATCAAGTAGCAGTTCATCAGTAATCTCAAACAAGCACAGTAATTAAGCAGTAATTAATTATTAATTAAGTCGTACGGATACCTGGTTTAGTGAGGGTTGTCACATTTTTGGTGTGCCAATAGGCACATAAGTGTGTAAATAGGTACACCCTTGCTTAAAGTCGTATTTGAAAGATCTTGTACGAATAGGTTTCATTTTTCTTTTTTAATATTTCATTTACCATATATATATTTTGATTTTTCTCTAAGAGATATGTTGATTATTAACAAGACCGGTTATATTCTGGGTTGTTCAAATACACAGTCTCTTAAAACTAGGAAGTCGCGTAGAAAGGGTATGAAAAGCACTTTGTTTGAACTCATTCTAGTGGCATTGCAATCGTCTCGTCGAACTCTACAAGATCATTATGTTATGTCTTTTTATTTGAGATTGTGGTTTTTTTTGTCATTGTGTCTTTTTTCCTCGGCTTGTGCAATATTTTGCTTAACATTATGTTATATTTTGCCATACGTTGCGTCTTTGTACCCGTCCTAAATTTAGAAGACTGTGTAGGTTAACCCATCCCCGTATTTGTTTGCTTGCCTGATCGCCTATTAAATGATAGTGTAAGGAAACTATGATATAACAAGTGGGTGAGTCGTGAGAAGGATTGTAAATTTCAGAGAATTGAAGTCGAGAGGAAAAATGTGCCCCAACTGTGAATATGATAGAAATTTTGCAGGAGTAGGTGGTATGTTAATACCACTTGTACTTCAAACGACCGTTCAGAGCAACCTTAAACAGCCGTTGGGAGTAAGATTAAATTATCATTGGCATGTATATGGAAAAAAGCAGCCAGGTGGCAAGCAAATTTAGCCGATTTGCTTACATGGGAAGCAAATTCAGTTGGTAGTTAATTCCTGACCCTAAACAAGTCGGTTTAGAGGGTTGGGCCGATAAACACATACACAAGTCAGTGGAGTGTTAAGAGTCATTGTCAAACAAGTTGGTTTGAAATAATTATCAAGTTGGATAATTAGTTGTATGTAATTCGAATTGTTAGGCTCGTCTGAGTTATGGTTTATCATTGAAAGTAAGTTTGAGTAATTAACTTCGCACAAAGGGGACCAAATTTAATAGTGCTACGTTTCGATGTATACACCAACGAATTTGAATTAATTTACCGAAAATATCATGTCAAAATCTTATTGTTTTATAAAATTAGTTTTCGAATTTATTGGTTTCCCATTTGTTAAGATGTTTTTCACTGCAAATAACCTTTACTTTACATTAAAAGTGAAAGTGTAAAATACAATATTGCTTAACGTACGAGCATACGCTGTGAAATTACGCACGTTATAAAATTGTCAGGGCCGTCTCCGAAAATGTTCGAAAATCTTTAGGCCTTGTGCGAACAGAAAATACAGGTCCCTTAAATATAAATTTTTAAAAAGAACATATATATAAAAAATTTAAATATATGAAAATGAATTAATGTCATTTGAATCAACATTAATTATTTAATGCAATTTGACAAAATTAGGCAATTAATGTTATTTCCATTTAATAAATAAATAAGAAACAAAAAGAAAAACAAAACTGAGGACGCTGGGATTAAAACTCGTGTCTTTTTATTATTAAAGTGACTTACAAACCACCAAACCAAGTGCTTCAAGATGGTATTTTTCTGATTCATTACATGTATAAATTCTAACTTTACAGTGTAAAACTAATACAAAAACAAAAAAAAATTGGGCCCCCGATGGGTTTGGGCCCTGAGCCGTCGACCATCCCGCACACCCTTTGGGCCGGCCCTGACGCATGTTGAAAAACCATAATCACACATGTTATACTTATGTAATGAAGCATGTTATAATTATTTAATGAAGCATTTTATGGTTTTCAACATTCATGATAATATTATGTCTTTTTAACATGCGTGATTATGGTTTTTCAACTTGCGTGATTAGGAATTTGAGTTTACAACGTGCGTAATTTCACAGCGTACACTTGTACGTTAAGAAATATTGTACGTTAACCGGCCTTTACATTAAAATCCTAAATTACTTTCCTTTAACCCAAATTTGAACCTATGATCTCTGTTCTAAGAGGCATGTGCCTATATGAAATTGGCTAGCCCCATATTAGCTGATTAGATTTTTTTAAAATAAGTTTGTGGGTGACTCCTGGTCCAATTGTTGAAGATGTTTTAGTACTGAACACAAAGTGCGTCATTTGTTTATAGATTCGTTAGTGGATGATAGCAAGTGTTATACCCTTAGTCTAATGTAATAGTTTTCAACGTGAAGAACATGAAACTTATATTTTAAGTATTATAAAACTAGAAAGTAATGAGTAAAATGGTTATTCGAAATATGAGGTATCTAGATATGTATTGGTGTTATAAGATATCGTTTATTTATAATAATAAAATATATTATATTTAGCTTGCTCCGTTTTTAATAAAACTTTGTGGTATGCATATAATGTAAATCATGGTATGTTTTTATACACTTTATTACTTCGTGGTATGCATATAATGTAAATTGTGGTATGTTTTCATAAACTCTATAGTATGAGCTCATCAACACATAGCTGACCTTGGTTTGAATATACTTATTACATGTAATACTTGAGAAGCATTGTAGGAACTACTTGGATAGATCAAGATGTTCCTTAACTTGTATGCTATTGCAAATAGCAACATAATGTAATCAGAATGTTACGAGTTTAAATAAAAGTTCAGTTTCCTTTCGTTGTATCAGTTGTGCACGATCGCCCGATTTACATGTGGGGTGTTATAGTTCGTATTAGAGCCCGAGGTTTTAGCAAATTAGGTGTTACAAGAATGCCTAAACTTTAACCAGCAGACCTCTATAAAATTAAACTCATACTCAGGTTAGACAATTAGATAGTTCTTAGGAACAACACTCACTGGATCCTTTGAGTGAGGTAAGAAGGAATAGTCCATGTCATGACTTCCTAATACCGAAACATGTAATATATAAATGTTTCCGTGTATTATGATTGTTATGTTATAAAGATGTTTGTTACACGCCAGTAATTAATAAATAATTATATATTTCTCTAGGTAAAGTGAAATGTCAAGCTCTAGACATGAAGCAAAGTCTAGACACGAACAAATTAGCAGTACTAGAGAGTAAGATTCTCATAGGTCTGGAACTCGCTCCCACAATGTTAGATCTTGATCAAGTATAAGCACGTTTCTAAACGCCGAATCTATCCATAATGTACATGTGGAAGTGGCAAAGATAATAACAAATGCACAAACCCGTAACATTAACCAATTAGGGGAGAACAACCTGAAGAGAGCTCGACTCCTTCACACCAGTACAAAAACAGGAAATAGACTTAGAAAAGAAAAAGACTGTTGCAATCATACCACTAGAAAGAAAAGCTGAAGAAACCATATCAAAGGAGTGCACTTGATATGTTTTGTTCTTATATGTTTCCTCTCTTTCCACTTTTTATTTGGGGTCAACAGGTTCGGTTCATCTGGGCCTAGCTGCCGAAAAGAGAGTATTCATCATTAAATCTAAATCACCCAAAAAAATTTCTGAAATAGTTGAAGTCGGCGCCATCATGGTAGCCGAGAGGTTGCGATGACAAGAAAAACCTTCCACACCAAAGAGAAAGTGGGAAGATAGGAAAGAAAATAAGAACAACTTTAAAAATTCGAAAACATTCCCTCAATGGAAATTTTGTAATGAAATCTGGAAAATGTTGTATTCCTTGCCCAAATTGAAAAAAGACGGTCATGCCCTTCAACAATGTAAGGAAAGGAAGAAGTGATTTGAATGTGGTGACCCAGACGAGCCAGAGGGGTGTGCATTTGTACTCATAACGGTAGAAGCCCAGAGCACACCAGATGTAGCCACGAATACATACCTTGTAAATGATGTATATGCACCAAGCAACCCAAAGTTTGATCCTGTGTTATTTGATCCTAGTGCCAATAGAAGTCTAGTGTCAACTACTTTAAATCTTATTTTGAACCAAGCATCCTAAAGTTTAGGTCACACTTCATGTAACAACTCTCATCAAAAAGTACTATTTATTATTTTAATTTGTCCAATAGGAAACCCTAATTGAGAAACCCAAGTGATTCTGCATAATCCCTAAAATTTTCAGAACACTCGGAATCAGGATCAGGGCCCCTAAAACTCATGGGGGGTAAAACCTATTCGGTAAAATCCAAACAGTTTGACGTGGGAATCGAATTTTCATGCAACACCAACTCAGCAAGCCTACTGGGACACGTACCTACCCTACCCTAGAATGTTACCTGCCGCGCCACGCGAAAGGAACATATGTTCCTGTCGTGACACGCGAGGGGGACATTTTTCAAGTATAAATAGTAGGGTCTGTTTCATGCAATTGAGTGTTCGTTCGACGTTCAATTTCGAATTGTACACTGAGTTTTAGTATAATCACTACAAAAACACACACTGATCACGAAGTGCTGCCACAATTCAGGGTAATAACTCGATCGCTGCTACGATTCAATGTCCGATCGATTAAACTATCCAATGGATGTTTAAGTGCTGCCCACATTAGGGTTTATGCTTTGTCATTCGTCGTTAAATCGATGGATGTTTAAGTATCGCACTTTGTCATTCGTTGTGAAGGTTTTAATCTCGTGAGTTATCGTAAATGTTGTATTAAGTTACTAACCTAGTTTGTGTGCCTGATTATTTAAACTAGGTTATCAAGGCTAATCAGTAGGATAAGCTCTGTTAAATCTGCAATGTGAGTCATTCTCTTTTTATCAAATTTGATTTCAAAAGCATGTTTATTTTCAAAGGTTATAATTACAGGGATTAAGTCTATGTAATCTGAAATTACTGCTAGTATGTGGGGGGATGTGCACATAGCTACTAATTATTTATCATTTGTGGGTGAACGGACCCAACAAGTGATATGTCCACAGTCACAAGTCCGGTCAAGTGACAACTGGATCAGTTAATTTAAAAGATAGAGACATTGTAATCGCTCTTAATACTGTAAATTATAACAAACAGGTCGTTTTATGTAAATAGAATGATCCACTCAGTATTTCCCGCTGACAAAACATTTTTCAAACATGTTTCAGGTGATCTGTTGTGATCCAGGAAAAAGTGCCGTGAAGCACTATCAGCTTAAGGAAGTGGCTCAGTATAAAATAAAGAAACATGTTTTGTAAAATAAAAGATTTCTTTGTGAAATCTCAATATTGTAAATTACCGGGTTTTATCCCGAATTGTGAAATAAAATAAACGAGAAATATTTCAGTTTTAAAAAGATCCTGATGAAACTTCCGCTGTTAATTAAATACCACGGGATTTCTGTTTCACGGCTCCTGAAACAGGTCAAACCGGGTCGGGGGCCGTGACAGAAATAAGGTGGTATCAGAGCCACTGATTTAAGTCTATTAAGTATTTAGAAATACTTAATTTTACTGATTGCCAAGTATGTGATTATGTGTTTATTAACTGATTATTTGTTAATTACAGTATGGGTAAACAAAAGCTGTCAAAAATCTATCTTAAACTAGATAGGTCATCCAACGAGAAGGGAAGTTCATCCCAAACAAAACCTTATGTCATTCCTGAAGAAGGAATATTTGTCCGTAAGGCACATTACGAGGAACCACTTTCTCCTAATAAAAGAAGTTTGATTATTAAGAAAAGTCAGGTGGAAATAAGGAAAAACCGAGAGAAGAAAGTTAAACAAGAAACCCAGGACTTAATCAATAAATCACCTTGGGAGGACAAATTAGATGAGAAATGGGCAAATCTTTATATGCTAGCCACAGTAGCAGAAAATGCAAATCTCTAAATACTCACAAAGTTTTAGCACTTTTATTTTCCAGAAACCTTATTTAGTAAATAAATAAGTTTACAGTAAATCGTAGTATAATTTACTTGTCAGTTGTTTTATGTATGCAATAATATTTACGGGTTATCTATAAAATTTTGTTATTTTATTTTAACATTTGGTATGTATTTTGCATATATGCTAAACAACATGAATGAGATATCAGAAGGTTTAGAAAATCTTAACCTCTATCCCGTTAAGATAGAAGTTTCCAAGGAATTCACCGGTTACTTCGCTGATAAAGAAGAACCCATGGGATTTCAATCCAAACCACTGGCAAAACCTAAACCCAAGAAAAGAAGCAGATTTGTGGGCTGGAGGCGTGTACGTAGGAAAAAGCCAGCAACAAGAAAGGTTACTACAACTGAAGAATCAAAAGACAAAGGAAAAGGGATAGAAATTGAGGAAAATATTAATCAAGTAGAGATAGAAGCTGAGAAGAGTTTTAAGCAAACAGAAAGAGAAATCGGAGAAAGTTCTAGACAGAAACAGAAAATGACTCCCTGGGAAGTTTTAGATCATAAATTAGTAATGAGTGACCTCATCGGACCTGCCGATGGAAACCTTGAACCAGCTAATCCAAACCTTATATTTACTGAAGAAGATCTTTTTAGTTACCCACTAGAAGTTCCAATACCAATCAATCTGGAACCTGCTATTCCAGATCCTATTGTCCAACCTCAACCACTACCCGTAGAATTAGATGAATGGTGGACAACTGATTGGCAATATCAAAATCTTTTAAACAACCCTGATACATTTTTCCCACAAGTTGACCCAGAACCTCCACTATATCCAACTATGAGCCCGGAGAATCTGACTGAACTTCGTCTTTGGGGCGAAGAGTTAATTGATGCAGGAAATAGGATTAGGGATATTGGAGAAAGAGTTACTTGGAAGTATGACGAAAGGGAGCGTCGTTTTTAAGAAATTAGCTGACCAGATAATGGGAGTTTGCAGGAATATTTGTTAATAAATAATCATAATAACCAATATGTGTAATAACTTAACAATAAAACGTTGTATGATAATCGTGTGTACGAGGCATAATATAATGAAACTTGTGAAATCAATAATTTTTGGTTATACATGTTAATGTGATTATGTGCAAACTGTTTTTATTATATTTGTATTTATACTAATTATTTATATAAAATTAATTATCAGATGGCAAACATTGGTAATGAACCAGTAAAAGAGGTTAATCAGTCTGAGCAACATCCAGGAGATCAATATATGACTAGACAAGATTTTGAAAATATTGTTACTCAAGGGATAGCCAATGCTATTCCAGCCATCGTTGCTGCTGTAAAGAATCCAATCGAACCACAACAAATCGTTCCTAGTAAACGTATTTATGAAGATAACTTCAGTAATAGTGTAAACAGAGGCAATGATCATGTTAATCACAATGGGGAACCACATCAAGCTCCATTACCAAAGAAAATGAAAACTGCAACGCCTGGTTGCACTTTCAAAGAATTTCTTGCTTGTAAACCCACTGAATTTGCAGGCAATGAAGGAGCAACTGCATCACTACATTGGTTAGAGAAAACCGAAGCAGTCATTGCAATAAGTAAATGTGCTAAAGATGATCAGGTCATGTACGCATCAAATCTCTTCAAGGAAGGATCACTTGAATGGTGGAACACTGTGTTACAATCAAAAGGAAGAATGATAGCTTATGCCATGACTTGGGAAGAATTTAAGGGTTTTGTAGAAAGAAAATTCTATCCCGAGTATGAAAAGGAACAAATGACAAATAAGTTCCTAAATCATCGGATGATGGGTGTAGATTGTCGCGGTTATACTTCGACATTCTTTGAATATGCTAGAGTGGTACCAACACTGGCTTCGCCAGAACCGGTACTCATTTCTCGCTACATTTGGGGACTGATTAGTGAAATCCGCAATATTGTTAAAGCTGCGAGACCTCGCACTATTGACGATGCTGTGGAATTAGCTAATACCCTAACCGATGAATTGGTACGCACACAAGATGAAAACAGAAAGAATGAATTGGCTCATAAAATTACCCAAGGATTTCGTACGGGTAATAATAACAGCTTCAAGAGAAAAGGAACAGGGCAATCTTCAACCTTGCCGTTCTGTCAAAATTGCAAAAAGAAACATTTTGGAAAATGCAAAGTATATTGCAATTTTTGCAAAACTGTAGGGCATCATGAAGAAAATTGCAGGAAGAAATCCATAATTTGTTACAATTGTGGAGAGGCAGGACATTTCAAAACAGAATGTCCTAAATTAATCAAACCAGCAGACAACAAAACTAAGGCGACCGACGGAACTATTAAGAAGAATGCAAGGGCATTTCAGCTAACCACCCAAGAAGCAGAACTCATCCCAGATGTGATAGCGGGTACGTTCTTAGTTCACAACATTTACGCCAAAGTATTATTTGACTCTGGTGCGAACCAAAGTTTTATAAATACTTCATTCTGCCAAGCTCTTAAATTACCTTTAACCAATATTAGGCAGATTTTTACAGTTGAAACGGCAGACGGAAATTCAGTTAAAATAGATAAAGTTTTGCAAGAAGAAAACATAGAACTTTTAGGACATAAATTCTCTGCAAAACTATTGCCGATGAATTTAGCTGAATTTGATGTTGTATTAGGAATGGATTGGTTAGTAGCCAACCATGCTAGAATCCTTTGTGATCAGAATTCCATAGAAATTCAATCACCCACCGGAGAAGTAATTAGGATTACAGGAGATAAACCACGTAAGCCCATGAAGTTCATATCAGTAATGAAAGTTGCTAATTATGAACGAAAACAAGGAATAGTGTATATGATTTCGGTAATCATTAGTACTAAGGGAAAAGATCTTAAGGAAATACCAATAGTCTCAGAATACCCAGATGTATTTCCAGAAGTGTTACTAGGATTACCTCCAGATAGGGAAGTAGAATTTAGGATTCATCTAATTCCAGGAACTACACCGATAGCCAAGGCACCTTATCGGTTAGCACCCACAGAAATGTTAGAATTAAAAACGCAATTAGATGAATTACTAAGTAAAGGATTCATACAACCTAGCTCATCCCCTTGGGGAGCGCCAGTGTTGTTTGTAAAGAAGAAGGATGGTTCAATGAGAATGTGTATCGATTATAGAGAATTGAATAAGGTTACAATTAAGAATCGATACCCATTACCTAGGATTGATGATCTGTTTGATCAACTTCAGGGGGCTAGATATTTTTCTAAGATAGATTTACGCTCCGGATATCATCAATTGAAGGTACAAGAAGAAGACATACCTAAAACTGCTTTCAGAACTAGGTATGGTCATTATGAGTTTACAGTCATGCCCTTTGGGTTAACGAATGCACCTGCTGCATTCATGGACATGATGAATAGGATCTGTAAACCATATTTGGATAAATTTATAATTGTCTTCATAGACGATATACTTATTTATTCCAAAAGTCAAACAGAGCATTGTGAACACCTTCATGCACTCTTAACTTTGTTAAGAAAAGAAAAACTTTATGCCAAATTCTCGAAGTGTGAATTTTGGTTGCAAGAAGTGCAATTTTTAGGACACATGGTGAATCACGAAGGTATTCACGTAGATCCTGCTAAGATAGAGGCAATTACTAAATGGAAGGTTCCACAAACAGCAATGGAAATTAGAAGTTTTATAGGTTTAGCTGGGTATTATAGACGGTTTATTAAGGATTTTTCCAAAATAGCCGTACCATTAACTAAGCTAACCTGTAAAGCGGTTAAGTTTGAATGGGGATCAAAACAAGAAGAAGCCTTTAGAATATTAAAGCAGAAATTAACAAATGCACCAATCTTAGCCTTACCAGAAGGAACTGAAGATTTTGAGGTATATTGTGATGCTTCAAAACTAGGATATGGATGTGTGCTTATGCAACGCAAAAAGGTGATTGCATATGCCTCAAGGCAATTGAAAAAGCACGAAGAAAACTATACGACTCATGATTTAGAATTAGGAGCCGTAATTTTTGCCCTTAAGATTTGGAGACATTATCTTTACGGAAGTAAATTTATTGTCTACACAGACCACAAAAGTTTAAGATATATATTTGGGCAAAAAGAGTTAAACATGAGGCAAAGGAGATGGATGGAGATCCTAAGTGACTACGACTGTGATATTCAGTATCACGAAGGAAAGACAAATGTAGTTGCAGATGCCTTAAGTCGTAAGTATTATGAGAAACAACGACGGGTTCGTGCTCTCAGATTAAATCTACAAATAGATTTAATGGAACAATTGAAGAATGTTCAAGCTACAGCAATCAAGGATGATGCTGAAGGAATGAAAGGACGAATCAAGGAATTAGAACAAGGAATAGATGTAGTTTGGAGATTCCACAAAAGCAGAATTTGGGTACCTAAGCATGGAGACTTAAGACCTAAGATTTTAGAGGAAGCTCATAAATCTAGGTATACTATGCACCCAGGAAACAATAAGATGTACCAAGATTTAAGAAAGAACTTTTGGTGGATAGGAATGAAAAAGGATATAGCACGATATGTTTCTAAATGTCTCACTTGTTCATAAGTTAAGGCAGAACATCAGAAACCCTCAGGTCTATTACAACAATTAGAAATGTCTGTATGGAAATGGGAACTTATAACAATGGATTTTGTTACTAAGTTACCCAAAACCAGAAAAGGTAATGATGCAATTTGGGTAATTGTGGATCGATTAACCAAATCAGCTCACTTTTTACCAATGAAAGAAACCTTTAGTATGGAAAGGTTGGCAAAATTGTATGTAGATGAAGTTGTATCCTTACATGGAGTTCCACTCTCCATTGTTTCGGATAGGGATAGTCGTTTCTGGAAAAGTTTCCAGCAAGCTATGGGAACTCGATTAAATCTGAGCACTGCATATCATCCCCAAACAGACGTACAAAGTGAAAGGACGATCCAAACTCTAGAAGACATGCTCAGAGCATGTGTAATAGATTTTGGTGGAAATTGGGATGATCATTTGCCATTAATTGAATTCTCCTATAACAATTGCTATCATTCAAGTATTGAAACCGCCCCATTTGAAGCACTGTATGGAAGAAAATGCAGAACTCCAGTCTGTTCGGCAGAAATAGGAGAAAGTCAATTATCAGGTCCTGAAATAGTGCAAGAGACGACTGATAAGATTACTCAAATCAAGGAAAGATTAAAGACGGCTCGAGATCGCCAGAAGAGTTATGCAGACAATAGATGCAAGCCGTTAGAATTCCAAGTTGGAGACAAAGTACTATTGAAAGTTTCTCCTTGGAAAGGAGTAGTTAGATTCGGGAAGAAAGGAAAGCTAAGTCCAAGGTACGTAGGACCATTATCAGTGATCCAACGTATAGGAATAAGTGCTTATCGGTTACGACTACCAGAAGAATTATCTGGAATACATGATGTATTTCATGTATCCAATCTCAAGAAATGTTTATCAGATGAATCACTGGTAGTACCTCTTCGAGATATAGATGTAACACCCCGTGTTTTCACAAGTGAAAGTCAAAGTCAAGGTCAAAGTCAACGACCGATTTCGCGCGACGTGACTCGTAGAATTGTTTGTATGACATTTAGATTATGTGGAGTAAATGTCGTACATTGTAATAATCGAATCATGCTAACCATATTTTCAATCGACCTACGACTGTGAACGATAGGAAGTAACAATGCGATAAAGTTAATCACGCTATACTAATCAAATCGACATCAAATTGTAACTCGAGCTGTGTATCTTACTTGCCATTATACGTGTGTGTGTGCCTTACGTGTTACCTGTGCATGTTTATTTTATGTTATTTTATGATTGGATAATCAAGCGAACTCAATCGAACTCGAAGTCTAACTCGAATGTGAACGAACCCGAACCCGAATTCCGAGTCGAACCCAGTAAGAAGTAGTTGGGACTGAAAGTAATTTGAATTAGGAAACCCTATCAAACCGCTCGTAAGTCGGAGCCGAATCAACATCGCATCGAGCTCACCCAAGGTGGTGGCATCCGCACGGATGACCAGTCCGCGCGGATAATCTGCCCGGGTGCGTGCCAGGCGCACGGCTCACCTCCTTTCCCTTTTTGGCATCCTATAAATACACGGGCCACTCTCCACTTTTTCCACTTTTGGCAAGTGACGTCCGAACCACACGCATTCTTCACATTTTCTCAGATTTCTCTCAATCCAGGTAAGATCTCGCACTGATTCTTGTACATCTTTAATCACTACACGATTCTACACACTTCTATCTTTCGAATCTTCGATTCTAACCATGAAATCATCCGGATTTGAGGTATTCACGGGTGACGTCATCATGAAACTCATAAGAACTTCATGCTTGGCCTCATTCCACCAAGAATGTCCCAGATCCAAACGATTTCTACAAGTTTTTACAATAATTTCACCCAGATCTAAACTTTTCTAAGGATAAAAGAGTTGAAAGAAATAAACCTAAGTTCTCTTCTTCTTTTACTCTTAAAACTGGTACGAATCCGATCAGTCCTAGTGTTCTACTCGTCAATAGTGGTGCCCTAGTTCCAGATCTGGAATTCTACCCATAGACAACTGATTTCGGGGTTAACCTGGACGACCGTTCTAAGTCGCCGACAGGCCGAGTTAGGGTGGTTCCTGACCGGCCTAGTCACGCGGGTAAGAACACAACTCCAAGTGGTTGCTACGTGATCAGAACGTCTCGATAAGCGACAACAGAAACCAAGTGTAGACGAACGGAACAACCAGACCAGTTGTCCACACGGACAGGCTATCCGCACGGACTAGCTGTCCGCACGGACGAGTCATACGCACGTACAGCCCATACGCACGTACGGGTCGTACGCACGGGTTGTCATCCGCACGGACTACCTTTGGGACCCACTCTCCCAAACAAAGGTTTGAGTATCGACGAACGAGCAATCTGCACGGACGACCTCTGAATGGATTACTCTCCGGATCATGAGATACTAAGGCCTTAAAATGAAAATCAAACAAACTTCATCCGCACGGCCAAGCCGTACGCACGGACAGGCTATCCGGACGGATTGTCTCTGCCCGCGCGCACTGGCTGCCCGCACGGACTACCATACGCACGGACCGCCGTCCGCGCGGCCGGCTTGAAAGGTAGAAACACTTTGGTGTTTTCTAAATGCTACAACGAAAACTTCAAAGCACAAGCCATCATACACAAACACATCTTAGGAAGAAACAATCCACTTGAACATTTATCCACACAAGCAATCTAACCGTACGGATAAGTCGCCGGCACGTATAACTAGTCTGCACGAGTTGCCACCCGCACGGACAGTCACACGCACGGATGACCTATCCGGATGGAACACCGTCCGCACGTATCACCATCCGCACGCATCACCATCCGCACGGATAGGTCATGCGCACGGATGTCTCCTATTCACGGATAACTGATCCGCACGATCAGTCATCCTACCCACTCTCACTTGTACTGTTTTACGCATCACTTATCGTTACGTTATCGAATCTATTCAGGCTAACCGTACTCGCTGTAAAGCGCTCCCTTCAATCCATATCGCTGTGAGTATACTGGAACCCTTTTTGCTTTAGCACTTTTGGGTGTTACATACGTTACAACTAATCAAACTACAACTATCACACTACTCAAGCTATTTTAAACGCTTAACCACTAATGCATGTTATACGTGGCTTATGAATGCTTGTTGTTATGTTTACACATGGAATGCTGTCTACCTGCCTTAGCAACGATAGTACTATAGTTTGGACTCAGCACCCGTTCACACGGGGGTTGTTAAGGACCTTTTACTTGCATGGATTACGGTGGTAATCGTGTATTGCGAACTGCCTCGGGCAGTCAACCCGCAGTCATTGGTATCGATGGATCTATGTCGATAACTAACGTGCTTCATCTCACTATGTGTACGTGCTGGTTATGCGTAAATGAATTCGAACTCTATATGCTATTATCAAACTTGTATGCTCACCTTTACATTTTATGTATTGACATTATTTTAACGTATGTGACAGGTGCCTAGGTTGTTTATATGCTTCTCGGGCTGTGATGAAATTGAAGCTAGGAACTAGAGTCCTAGAAACCGACGAATAAATTGTTATGTTTAAATCTAAGTTGTCGGAACAGAATATTTGTTTAGTTTTTGTCTGTAATAACTTGTTTTACTATTTGAGACATGGTATGGCACATGTTAACTTAAATTGAATGGTAATGATAGTTGTTATGGAAACTTCTGAACAATCTGTTTCGCTCAGTGCCGCGCCCCGATGATTCCGCCATCGGTTGGGGTGTGACAGATTGGTATCAGAGCCATAACTATAGGGAATTAGGCAAGACTCGACCTAGTCCGGGTCGAAGTCTTAGAGACCTAGACTATAGTTAAGAACCAACAGACCAACTCACGCGTATGCGTAAACTCACCACTATCACTTACTCTTTTCTAGTACTACACTCGAATTTTCAAGTTGAGAACAGGCAATAAGGCCGAGAATAGGTGTGAAAACCGCAAACTCTCGACTAAAGCTGCCTAATCAACCTACGTTTTAGCTACAAACGAGGAGAATCGTACCAAATCAGGAGTGAGATCCATATTTTGATGAATAATCTCCTCAATTTTTATCAAAAACGAGGACGAAAGTTGCAAGATAGGGGTGGAACCCAAACCTTGACGACTCGTCCCGCTTTTATACAAAAACTCTCACCAAAGTTCGATGGACTCCAACGATCTAAAGGCACAACATAACCAATGGGAATTGCGCCAACGCCCAAGAATCGAGGCAAAGGCATAGTCCTGGAGGTAATTGTGCAGGATCCTTGCGAATAGTCGAGCCACTTTGGTTAGTCGAAGTCTATTAGCCACAGACAATCTACCTTCGATTTATCGATCTTTATGAAAATTTTATGCATTTTCTGCTATTTGTTAACGTTTTGAGGTACTATCGATTTCGACCCAACACTATCACTCCTGCTAAAACACAAAACCCACGCAACTCATCGCTAGCGAATCAACAATAGAAGCAGTCAAGATGCTTTGTAAGCCCGTAGGTACTTTTAGTGATTAAGTTATATGTGTTCTTGCCATTATGCTTACGTGTTTAGGAATATTGTGCTCTATGTGATTATGTGATTTTGTGCAACTCTGTGATTCTGTGACTATATGCGTTTACATGGTACGTGTTACTGAGCTTTAGTAGTAGTAGACGTGTGAGGTGAGATTCGAATACATGTGTTGAGTTCCATGGCGATGTCTATTGCAGACAATGTCGTCTGGATCTCGTCATCCACTCTCTCGTCAGGAAAAGAGAGACAAACGTCTCGCCTCTATCATCGCGAAAAGTGTAGCCAAAGCTGTAAGTGATGTCTACGAGAATGCCAGCAAATCATCTGAGGAATCAAGGACTGAGGGTCCTAAAGCTGCCGCAAGACCTTTCAGCTTCAAACAGTTCAAATCGTGTGGGCCGAAAGAATTCACAGGCGAAGGAGGTCCTACTGCTCTATTCCACTGGTTTGACTCTATCGAGGTTACCCTGCGACAAAGTGGTTGCCCTGATGACCTTCGAACTCTGAACGCAACCGGCGTCTTTCAGTCCCGTGCTTTGGACTGGTGGACGGCCGAGAGGAACAAGAGAGGGAATGATGCAGCTTACGGGTTGTCGTGGGATGAGCTCAAGGAAGTCATGCTGGAGGAATTCTGCCCTCCTCACGAACGACAAAAGCTTGAAGATGAATTCTGGCACATACATCAGAAGGATGGAGACAATGCTGGTCTTACCGCTCGTTTCAAACAACTCAGCATTATCTGTCCCGATCAAGTCAAGACTCCTGAGATCACCATCAAGAAGTACATCCGAGCTTTGCCCGACTGCGTTGCTGATTTCGTGCAAGCGGCTAAGACTACCACGATCGAAGAAACCTACCTGCTGGCCGCTGAGATCAATGACAAAAGGGTCAAAGCTGGGATGTGGGATAAGACCTCCAAGCATCTGCATCAAGCCACTACTGCTACACCAACTGCTGAACCCACGTCATCAAGCAACAAGAGAAAGAACAAGAGGAAGAGCAACACCACCAACAAGAACTGTGCGATCACTGCTGCACCAGTTCAGACTGTACCTGCACAACAGCGCCAAGTGGCGGCACCTGTGACCAATGCACCGCCTGCAAAGCGTGCATATACTGGACCACACCCACTCTGCCCTACTTGCACCTATCATCACCCGACTGCTATCCAATGCCGCTTCTGTGCTCATTGCAACGTCTACGGCCACTTTACTGCTAACTGTCGTATTCGTCAAGCTCCTGCCAATCAAGCTCTACTCCCTGCCCCACAGGGTCAACAAGCTCCTCCGGCACCAGCAGTCAAAGCCAGAGCATGCTTCACATGTGGCGACCCGAACCATTTCGCCAACATGTGCCCAAACAGGGTGGTGAAACAAGAACCCCAGCAGCCACAGCAGCAACCATAGCAGAAACAACCGCAGCAGCAACAGGCCGCACGTGCCAGAACTTTCAATCTCAACGTGCGTCAAGCCCAGGCCGACAACAACGTGTTCAATGGTACGTTCCTTGTGAATGGTATTTATGCTTCATGTTTGTTTGATACTGGAGCCGATAATTGCTTTGTGTCACTCGAATTTGAGAAACTCCTCAGTCGTAAGCGTCCTCGACTCTCCTCTGCATTCGAAGTTGAAGTCGCTACCGGGAGAACCGTCGCTGTAAACTCTGTTATTCGCGATTGCACGCTCGAACTCAACAATCACGTCTTCTCGGTCGATCTCATTCCAATGCAACTAGGAAGTTTTGACGTCATAATAGGCATGGACTTTCTTCGCGAAAACCATGCCGAAGTTGTGTGCTTCGATAAAATGATTCGTTTTTCGCTCGCCAACGGGGATTCATTGCGCGTCTATGGAGATACTACTTCGAAGGGTCTCAAACTTATATCATGCCTACAAGCCAGCAAGTATCTCCGTAAGGAATACAGGGCTTTCTTGGCTCATGTCGTAGCAGCGGAGAAGGAAAAGAAAGTGAAGGACGTTCCAGTGGTTCGAGAATTTCCTCGAGTCTTTCCCGAGGATCTTCCCGGACTACCTCCAAAGCGTGATATTGATTTCCGCATTGACCTTATTCCTGGAGCTAACCCTATCGCCAGAGCTCCTTATCGACTCGCGCCGTCCGAAATGCGCGAACTCTCAACCCAACTCCAGGAATTGCTTGAAAAAGGCTTTGTTCGCCCGAGCACCTCTCCGTGGGGCGCACCAGTCCTTTTCGTCAAAAAGAAGGATGGGACGTTCCGGATGTGCATCGACTACCGGGAATTGAATAAGTTGACTATCAAGAACCGCTATCCTTTGCCTCGAATCGACGATTTGTTTGATCAACTACAGGGCGCTACGTGTTTCTCAAAGATCGATCTGCGTTCCGGATATCATCAGCTGCGTATACAGGAGGAGGATATACCCAAAACAGCGTTTCGCACTCGTTACGGCCATTATGAATTCGTTGTCATGCCTTTTGGCCTAACCAATGCACCAGCAGTTTTCATGGATCTGATGAATCGAGTGTGTAAACCGTATCTTGACCGTTTCGTCATCGTGTTCATCGACGATGTCTTGATCTATTCCAAAACGAGATCCGAACACGCGCAGCATCTACGTTTGGTTCTCGAGTTACTCCAGGGAAATCAACTCTACGCCAAATTCTCCAAGTGCGAATTTTGGTTAGGGGAGGTTCAATTTCTGGGTCACATCGTAAATAGTCAGGGTATTCACGTCGATCCTGCGAAGATTGAAGCTGTTAAGAGCTGGGTTACGCCTAAGAACCCGACTGAAGTCCGCTCCTTCCTCGGGCTGGCGGGCTATTATCGACGATTTATCAACGGATTCTCAAAGATTGCTGTACCACTTACCTCTCTCACTCATAAGGATCAGCCTTTTGTCTGGGGAACCAAACAAGAGTCTGCCTTTCGAACCCTCAAATACATGCTTTGTAATGCTCCTGTTCTCACGCTACCCGACGGAAATGATAATTTCATTGTCTACTGTGATGCTTCTAACCTTGGCCTTGGTTGTGTCTTAATGCAACGAGACAAGGTTATTGCTTACGCATCCCGTCAGCTCAAAATCCACGAGAAGAACTATACAACCCACGATCTCGAGCTAGGCGCAGTTGTTTTTGCATTAAAGATTTGGCGACACTACCTGTATGATACCAAGTGTACGATCTTCACCGATCATAAGAGCCTACAACACATCTTTAATCAGAGGGAACTAAATATGCGTCAACGCCGATGGGTAGAGCTTCTCAACGACTATGACTGCGAGATTCGATATCACCCAGGCAAAGCAAATGTTGTTGCCGACGCACTTAGCAGACGGAGTTACCTGCTTAGCACTCGTAATGTCCAAGCCCAGCACAACCTCGAAGCTCTTATTCGCGACGCCCAGCATGCGTGTTTCAATGAACGCACCTTGAAGAAAGAAAGAATCTACCACGACGGAGCCCAGCTTGTGAACAAATCAAATGGGATATTCCACTTCTTAGACAAAATCTGGATTCCCAAGAGAACTAACCTGCGACAGATCATCATGGACGAAGCCCACAAATCCCGATACTCTATTCATCCTGGTGCTGACAAAATGTACCATGACCTTCGATATAGGTACTGGTGGCCGGGTATGAAACGGGATATCGCTCTCTACGTCGGAAGATGCCTAACCTGTGCTAGAGTCAAGGCTGAACATCAACGACCCTCTGGCTTGCTCAAACAACCTCCAATCCCCATGTGGAAGTGGGAAAGCATAGCTATGGATTTCGTAACCAAGCTTCCAACCACGTCATCAGGTCACGACAGCATTTGGGTTGTTATTGACCGTTTGACCAAATCAGCCCACTTTCTGCCAATACGAGAGGATTACAAGGTGGAACGATTAGCCCGAATCTACACTGACGAGATCATTTGTCGACATGGGACGCCTCGTGACATCATCTCTGATCGTGATGCTCGATTCACTTCGCGATTGTGGGGAACGTTTCAAACGGAACTCGGTACAACGCTTAATCTAAGTACTGCGTTCCACCCACAAACTGACGGTCAGAGCGAAAGAACGATTCGTACGCTTGAAGACATGCTCCGTTCATGTGTTCTAGACTTCGGTGGTAATTGGGATAGACACCTTCCGTTAGTCGAATTCTCGTACAACAACAGCTACCAGGCTAGCATCCAGATGGCACCTTTCGAGGCCTTATACGGAAGAAGATGTCGATCGCCTATTGTGTGGCACGAGTTCGGTCACTCGCAACTAACCGGTCCGGAACTACTACAAGAAACGACAGACAAAATCTTCCAAATTCGGGACAACCTAGCGAAGGCTCGAGATAGACAGAAGCTTCTCGCTGATAAAAAGCGCAAGCACCGTGAGTATGGCGTTGGTGACTACGTACTCCTAAAGGTTTCACCTTGGAAGGGTGTAGTCCGATTCGGCAAAAAGGGGAAACTTGCGCCTCGGTATGTGGGACCTTTTAAGATTCTGGAAAGGATCGGAAAAGTCGCCTACAGACTCGAATTACCGGAAGAACTTAACAATGTCCATCCGATCTTCCACGTGTCAAACCTCCGAAAGACCATCTACGAACCAGCCGTACATGTTCCTCTAGATGATTTACGAGTGAACGAAACATTACACTTCGTGGAAAAGCCTGTCGAAATCATGGATCGCCAAACCAAAGAACTCAGGCGCTCACGCATTCCTATTGTGAAAGTCCAGTGGGAAGGCAAACAAGGCGCGGAGTTCACTTGGGAACTCGAAAGCGACATGAAGGCAAAGTATCCACAGTTGTTTAACGAAGAAGTAATGTCCGGTTAAGAAATGCAAGGTGGCATACTCGTAAATAAAGGCTAGAGAGAGAAAGTAGAAAAAAAAAAAGCAAAACGTGATTCTCGGAGCTTGTACACGTCATACGGATCTATTGAATCACGATTATTTGTACGTTTTTGTGTGTTCGATAACGAAAGTGTACGGATTCCGCACGTTCACGAGTCGGTTCGCAATCGAAACGAATCAAACCGGAACCTAACCAATAGAATCGCAATTATATTACGTTCGTGTGTTCGATCACGATCGTCGAAGGATTCCGCATGTTGAACGTGTTGTTACGCAATCGAACCGGAAACAAATCCGGACCTACAATAATTCGAATTTCTTCCAAACGACTTCGGATTAAAAATCTGAAACTTATAGGTTTTTAGATCATGCATATTCGCTCAACATATCCAAAATCAGCCGATTTTAACCGTGAAATCCGGGTTAATTTGACGATTTTCCATGATCCAAACGAAGGACTCTCACATGTGATTCACGAACTAGTTACAGCTTCAGCTAAATTTCGGGACGAAATTCCCTAAACAAGGGGAGGCTGTAACACCCCGTGTTTTCACAAGTGAAAGTCAAAGTCAAGGTCAAAGTCAACGACCGATTTCGCGCGACGTGACTCGTAGAATTGTTTGTATGACATTTAGATTATGTGGAGTAAATGTCGTACATTGTAATAATCGAATCATGCTAACCATATTTTCAATCGACCTACGACTGTGAACGATAGGAAGTAACAATGCGATAAAGTTAATCACGCTATACTAATCAAATCGACATCAAATCGTAACTCGAGCTGTGTATCTTACTTGCCATTATACGTGTGTGTATGCCTTACGTGTTACCTGTGCATGTTTATTTTATGTTATTTTATGATTGGATAATCAAGCGAACTCAATCGAACTCGAAGTCTAACTCGAATGTGAACGAACCCGAACCCGAATTCCGAGTCGAACCCAGTAAGAAGTAGTTGGGACTGAAAGTAATTTGAATTAGGAAACCCTAACGAACCGCTCGTAAGTCGGAGCCGAATCAACATCGCATCGAGCTCACCCAAGGTGGTGGCATCCGCACGGATGACCCATCCGCACGGATGGCCAACCCGCACGGATTGCCAGTCCGCACGGATAACCAGTCCGCGCGGATAATCTGCTCGGGTGCGTGCCAGGCGCACGGCTCACCTCCTTTCCCTTTTTGGCATCCTATAAATACACGGGCCACTCTCCACTTTTTCCACTTTTGGCAAGTGACGTCCGAACCACACGCATTCTTCACCTTTTCTCAGATTTCTCTCAATCCAGGTAAGATCTCGCACTGATTCTTGTACATCTTTAATCACTACACGATTCTACACACTTCTATCTTTCGAATCTTCGATTCTAACCATGAAATCATCCAGATTTGAGGTATTCACGGGTGACGTCATCATGAAACTCATAAGAACTTCATGCTTGGCCTCATTCCACCAAGAATGTCCCAGATCCAAACGATTTCTACAAGTTTTTACAATAATTTCACCCAGATCTAAACTTTTCTAAGGATAAAAGAGTTGAAAGAAATAAACCTAAGTTCTCTTCTTCTTTTACTCTTAAAACTGGTACGAATCCGATCAGTCCTAGTGTTCTACTCGTCAATAGTGGTGCCCTAGTTCCAGATCTGGAATTCTACCCATAGACAACTGATTTCGGGGTTAACCTGGACGACCGTTCTAAGTCGCCGACAGGCCGAGTTAGGGTGGTTCCTGACCGGCCTAGTCACGCGGGTAAGAACACAACTCCAAGTGGTTGCTACGTGATCAGAACGTCTCGATAAGCGACAACAGAAACCAAGTGTAGACGAACGGAACAACCAGACCAGTTGTCCACACGGACAGGCTATCCGCACGGACTAGCTGTCCGCACGGACGAGTCATACGCACGTACAGCCCATACGCACGTACGGGTCGTACGCACGGGTTGTCATCCGCACGGACTACCTTTGGGACCCACTCTCCCAAACAAAGGTTTGAGTATCGACGAACGAGCAATCTGCACGGACGACCTCTTAATGGATTACTCTCCGGATCATGAGATACTAAGGCCTTAAAATGAAAATCAAACAAACTTCATCCGCACGGCCAAGCCGTACGCACGGACAGGCTATCCGGACGGATTGTCTCTGCCCGCGCGCACTGGCTGCCCGCACAGACTACCATACGCACGGACCGCCGTCCGCGCGGCCGACTTGAAAGGTAGAAACACTTTGGTGTTTTCTAAATGCTACAACGAAAACTTCAAAGCACAAGCCATCATACACAAACACATCTTAGGAAGAAACAATCCACTTGAACATTTATCCACACAAGCAATCTAACCGTACGGATAAGTCGCCGGCACGTATAACTAGTCCGCACGAGTTGCCACCCGCACGGACAGTCACACGCACGGATGACCTATCCGGATGGAACACCGTCCGCACGTATCACCATCCGCACGCATCACCATCCGCACGGATAGGTCATGCGCACGGATGACTCCTATTCACGGATAACTGATCCGCACGATCAGTCATCCTACCCACTCTCACTTGTACTATTTTACGCATCACTTATCGTTACGTTATCGAATCTATTCAGGCTAACCGTACTCGCTGTAAAGCGCTCCCTTCAATCCATATCGCTGTGAGTATACTCGAACCCTTTTTGCTTTAGCACTTTTGGGTGTTACATACGTTACAACTAATCAAACTACAACTATCACACTACTCAAGCTATTTTAAACGCTTAACCACTAATGCATGTTATACGTGGCTTATGAATGCTTGTTGTTATGTTTACACATGGAATGCTGTCTACCTGCCTTAGCAACGATAGTACTATAGTTTGGACTCAGCACCCATTCACACGGGGGTTGTTAAGGACCTTTTACTTGCATGGATTACGGTGGTAATCGTGTATTGCGAACTGCCTCGGGCAGTCAACCCGCATTCATTGGTATCGATGGATCTATGTCGATAACTAACGTGCTTCATCTCACTATGTGTACGTGCTGGTTATGCGTAAATGAATTCGAACTCTATATGCTATTATCAAACTTGTATGCTCACCTTTACATTTTATGTATTGACATTATTTTAACGTATGTGACAGGTGCCTAGGTTGTTTATATGCTTCTCGGGCTGTGATGAAATTGAAGCTAGGAACTAGAGTCCTAGAAACCGACGAATAAATTGTTATGTTTAAATCTGAGTTGTCGGAACAGAATATTTGTTTAGTTTTTGTCTGTAATAACTTGTTTTACTATTTGAGACATGGTATGGGACATGTTAACTTAAATTGAATGGTAATGATAGTTGTTATGGAAACTTCTGAACAATCTGTTTCGCTCAGTGCCGCGCCCCGATGATTCCGCCATCGGTTGGGGTGTGACAATAGAGGTAAACGAAAAGCTGAAATTTGTTGAGAAACCTCTTCAAATTGAGGATCGAAAGATCAAGTTTCTCAAACACAAACGACTAGTTTTAGTCAAAGTCAGATGGGATTCAAAGAGAGGAGCTGAATATACTTGGGAGCTGGAATCGGAAATGAAGCGAAAGTATCCTCACTTATTCCAGTAAATCTCGAGGACGAGATTTTTATTAAGGTAGGGAGAATGTAACAACTCTCATCAAAAAGTACTATTTATTATTTTAATTTGTCCAATAGGAAACCCTAATTGAGAAACCCAAGTGATTCTGCATAATCCCTAAAATTTTCAGAACACTCGGAATCAGGATCAGGGCCCCTAAAACTCAGGGGGGGTAAAACCTATTCGGTAAAATCCAAACAGTTTGACGTGGGAATCGAATTTTCATGCAACACCAACTCAGCAAGCCTACTGGGACACGTACCTACCCTACCCTAGAATGTTACCTGTCGCGCCACGCGAAAGGAACATATGTTCCTGTCGCGACACGCGAGGGGGACATTTTTCAAGTATAAATACTAGGGTCTGTTTCATGCAATTGAGTGTTCGTTCGACGTTCAATTTTGAATTGTACGCTGAGTTATAGTATAATCACTACAAAAACACACACTGATCACGAAGTGCTGCCACAATTCAGGGTAATAACTCGATCGCTGCTACGATTCAATGTCCGATCGATTAAACTATCCAATGGATGTTTAAGTGCTGCCCACATTTGGGTTTATGCTTTGTCATTCGTTGTTAAATCGATGGATGTTTAAGTATCGCACTTTGTCATTCGTTGTGAAGGTTTTAATCTCGTGAGTTATCCTAAATGCTGTATTAAGTTACTAACCTAGTTTGTGTGCCTGATTATTTAAACTAGGTTATCAAGGCTAATCAGTAGGATAAGCTCTGTTAAATCTGCAATGTGAGTCATTCTCTTTTTATCAAATTTGATTTCAAAAGCATGTTTATTTTCAAAGGTTATAATTACAGGGATTAAGTCTATGTAATCTGAAATTACTGCCAGTATGTGGGGGGATGTGCACATAGCTACTAATTATTTATCATTTGTGGGTGAACGGACCCAACAAGTGATATGTCCACAGTCACAAGTCCGGTCAAGTGACAACTGGATCAGTTAATTTAAAAGATAGAGACATTGTAATCGCTCTTAATACTGTAAATTATAACAAACAGGTCGTTTTATGTAAATAGAATGATTCACTCAGTATTTCCCGCTGACAAAACCTTTTTCAAACATGTTTCAGGTGATCTGTTGTGATCCAGGAAAAAGTGTCGTGAAGCACTATCAGCTTAAGGAAGTGGCTCAGTATAAAATAAAGAAACATATTTTGTAAAATAAAAGATTTCTTTGTGAAATCTCAATATTGTAAATTACCGGGTTTTATCCCGAATTGTGAAATAAAATAAACGGGAAATATTTCAGTTTTAAAAAGATCCTGATGAAACTTCCGCTGTTAATTAAATACCACGGGATTTTTGTTCCGCGGCTCCTGAAACGGGTCAAACCGGGTCGGGGCCGTGACACTTCATGCCCGGATCCATGCATGCGGCATCTGGAAATCAATCAATCATGACCGTCTACATGACTAGATTCTTTGAAAACGTCAGATCAAATAATGTTTTTTCTAGAAACAATCGACCACATTTAACATACATGTCAATTAGTGTGTTTATCAAGTATTGACCAGAAATCAACCCTTTCCTCAGAATGTATCCGTGAATCTCCCGACCTTTGATTAAAGCTGCCAGGCTGACAAAGGCAGGAAGTATACAAGTCAGTGATACTCATTTCTAGTGGTGAAATTATTTGTGATTGTTTATTTTGACTGTTTAGATTGGTTTGCTTGGTTACATATAATGTATAATATCACACGTCGTGAATACGTCAACATAAAAAAAATACAAAATACAACTACGATACGACAAGATACGGTACAAGGATGATACGATATCATACGACACGTCATGATGAAATATTAAAAAATAAAAAATGTGATACGATACGCCACGATACGCTATAATACGATTCGTAACGATAAAAAAAATAAAGATTTTAAAACTCATTAAAACAAAAATAACCAACAATAAACACCAATAACCAAACCTAAAACACCAAAAACCAAACACAACATACCAAAATTCAAACCTCAAAAAAGCAGGGCATTAATACGATCGTGTAGCCCTATACGATCCGTATAAGCCAGCCGCCAGACATCCCCTGCACCTGTCAATCTATCGTGTCTTAACTTTATCCAATACGGATCGTATAGGCCTATACGATCTGTATTGAATTGTCAATGTGTGTAGATAGAATGGCCGGTGTGCCAATAGAATCTCCCTTTTGAAATGACACCATCACTATGATTAATGCTAACGAGGTAATGTGTCCTCAACTTGTCACATCATTATGTCGCACGAAAAAGCACTTGACAAACTTTATTGGCTAACATGGAAACAGTTCATTAGTGAAATCGCTTTGGCGCTTCCTCGTTTTCGCCTTATTTGAATTAAGAAATAAACGTGTGAAGCATATATAAAGTAGTTAATGGGGAACCTTTTCAGCTTCTCCATCGTTTGTCCCCCGCCAATAAAAAAAACAAATACCAAAATGGGTTTTGAGTGAGTACTTGGCTTCAACCGAATCTACCCCTGTGGTCATTTAAAAAGTTATAAATAACTAATGTGTTGATTATGATTAACTGTAAATAGAATTTAGGTTAACTGTGAACACACTGACCCTAACTCGGTAGCTAATTTTGTTTATTTGACCGTTTTACAATAAAACTGAATCCAAATCCACCAATTCACCAATTCACAATTGTAAAATTTGATCTTTTGTCATTAATAAACTAACGATGTGACAAACACAAAGAGTTACTTATAAGCAAGCATAATACTATGCCTGGGAATTTATAACATAAATGTCTGCTGCAGAATAAAGAGAAGCAGCCCGTGTTGTTGCAGAATACGAAACTAAGAAGTGATTTGACATAAATAACCTTATTACTCTTTGACCCAACTGAACCAAATAGAAGCTTAACATTTTTCATCTTCTTTTCTTCATTCCCCCTCAACTTTTTTTAAAACTTTCAGCGTCATCAACCGTGCCACCTGGCATTTTATTAGTCCCCCTCAACTTTTTTTAAAACTTTCAACGTCATCAACCGTGCCACCTGGCATTTTATTAGTCCCCCCAACTTTTTTTTTTAACTTTCAACGTCATCAACCGTGCCACCTGGCATTTTATTAGTCGCCATGTGTACCCTTTGCAGGGTTTATACTACTTAATGCCATAACAAGCATATCACTATCTTTTAACCCCATTTCTTCTCTGACTGATTTTCTTGACAAAAGTTTCTTTTCGAGCATTTTTTCGGTGGTGAATGCAGGGGTATTTAGGGAACAAGAAATTCCAGCTACGAAAGCTAGTTCCTCGTTGACAGAAAGTGGAACTACAGAGGGCACGTGTTAAAATTTAATATTTTCTTCTTCACACCAATCTAGCCATTGCTTCGAATGTGATTCAGAGATAAATGCTAATGTTTTAACGCAATTCAGAACGAGCTTAGATGGGTCAAAATATTCCCGTCGGTTTTCCATGATCCACCAAACAAGTTGCCGTGTTCCCGCCATTGAATCGTCAAGATACTGTTATGGCTAGATTTAACAGTTACTAACTGCATGATTTAAGGCAATATGAAAAAGAGGTCTTACCAATCCATGATCCACAAACAGCTGAACCTGCTATAACAAGATCTGCTTTCGAGGCCGCTTTGAAACTGAGTTTATCTTTATCTTCAAGAACTTTAATTCCTTTTCTAGAAAAAAAATATATATATATATTTTAACTCATTATATACCCAATCTCCTCTATATTTATATAACCCATTATCTAAAAACAAGCAATCATTAAATAAATGCGTCGTTGAATATTTTTTTATCTTGCCAAACAACTACAATTTACAAAGATTACTTGTCATCAACCTATAGCCATCAATAACAGGTAATATATTTTAGGTTAAAAACTTATAGATTACCATGTATCCATAAAGCTCAACAATTTAAAAAATAACCCAAACCCTCCACCTACACCTACTTTTGAGAAAATAGATAGGGTACGAACCTGTAAACTATTCAAGGTAGCTCAACTCTTTTGGTGGGCCAAAACGAAGTAAAGTTCCGGGGTCTTATGAGTGGTAGATATGATATTTTTCAAAATCAGGCAAAATACAGGTTATGGCAGAATGGGCCAGGTCAATAAAAGTACATAAAAGCATAGAAAAAATATGGAAACACTAATGAACCTGCAAGCTTTTGTTCGTTGATCCATCAATCTTGTTCCATTGAATCACTGCATCTAAATTATATTAATGTCATTTTTAAGCATTGATATTCAGTAGGCATTCAGGATAGTGCATAAGATCAAAGTTGACCTCATATAAGGTCAATGTTGACCTTCTGCAGATGAATATTCATGCAAAGACTGATCAATGCTTTCAATTTCAACCTGACTGCAAGAGTATGTAAAGAAATATATCCTCCCGGAAAGACACCATGCTGTGAATTTAAAATTTCAATAAGGGTATTTGACATGTACTTAAATTTTGTAAGTTTTAACAGCAGAAAATTAGAAAAGAAAAAAGAAAACCAGAAAAAAAAAATCAATAAGATTATCCCACCTATAGCTAGAATCAACAACACAAACGGTCCTAAATCATATAAAAACAAATGGACTTGTTTTACCTGATACCTTACTCTGTTTTGTTTTAGTGGGCTAGCCAAACATGATCACATGAATTAACAGAATAGAGTATCCGGAAAAGAAAAAAGAACTTCTACCCAGATAATAACATAGTAAATACCAAAACAAACAATTACACATAAAAAATAAACTGACCTAACCGGGGTGTTTGTTTTCACCTATACAGGCCTTTCGGTACCCCTTCCTTATTCCAAGTTCACATCATCAGCTAGGGTCATCCTCGATTTGTGTGTGTGATTCACATGTTACAAAAAATTAACAGATTCTATAACAATATTTGAACAACAAGAACTGAAACAAGATCAGGAACAAGAATAGGAACAAACCTACAAATCGGTTAGGTTTTCTTCAAATCGGTGTTCTACATTGGAGAGGGATAGAGGAGGCTAGGGTTCCAGATCGTGAGAAAAAATGAGATTGGAGATAGCGTGAATTGAACTTTGCTAGGGTTCCAGGTTGTAATGGGGATTTGTATGGTCCTGGCCTGAGTAAAGAGGGGATGCGAGTGGAAACGATGGGACGTCTCCAATTCGCTCAAACCATTCAATCATCATCGGTTCTGGTTTCTATAAGGGTAGAAAAGGAAGAAAAGTGTAAAAATATAGAAATTTGTTCTAGCCTTTAGTATGCCATCTTAAAAAATAGGATGTAAATTACAATTTTAGACATGGGAAATGCTTATATATAGTATATAGATAACTAAAGTTCTTATAATCACAGGCAGGCTTTCTTATTTAATAAAGAGTTAACTGCCATTTTCGTCCCTGTGGTTTGGTCACTTTGGCCATTTCAGTCCATTTTTCGAAAATGCGCCATTTTCGTCCCCCACGTTCTGGAAAGGTGTCATTTCAGTCCAAAAATCATAACCCAGTTAAGTCAGTTTGTAAATAAGGACTGATTGTGTAAATTTGTAACATAAAGGACTGACTGTGTAAATTTGAAAAATGGACTAAAATGGCAGTTAACACCACCACCACTAGCCCTGCCACCACCACCACTCCGCTGCCACCACAGCCACCACCGCTACCACCGCCACCACAGCCACCACCGCCACCACAGCCACTGCCACCACCACCGCCACCGCCACCACCGCCACCACAGCCACCACCGCCACCACAGCCAATCCATCCATCATTGTTCATCAACAGTCACCGTTCGGAGTTCATCTATTTGATTCAACGTATTCTCGCAAACAAACTCTCTCGATCTTCGCTAAACAACATCTATTTGATTCAATCTTCACTGATCTATCACAACACTAACAACAATCGAGCATTATACCGATCCAAATCCGTTAAAGTCACGAATTAGCGAAATTCCGAGCTGATTTGATGGCGGCGACGACAATGGCGACGGCGGCAGGAGCGGTGGTGCTGCTGTACTACGTATTGGCTCGGAGAGTGACGTCAGCTGACGCGAAGGCTGTGGAGGATGATGAAGGACGTGAGTATATGAAATCGAGTAAATCGAAGAGGAAGATCGTGCAGAGGAGACCGGCGCAGGCGCCTGCCACGTGGCTTGAAACAATTTCGACTTTGTCTGAGACGCTTAGTCTTCTCCGGTCGTCTTCTCCGATGGATTATAGAAGTTCCTCAGATCCCCACAAACATCTAGTTCCACCCCTGCTCATTTCTGCAACTCGCCGGAGTTCGGAGTTCATCGGAGAAGACGACCGGAGAAGACGAAGACGTCCCCGTAACCCGCAAGCTTTTCGTTTCGGTATACCGTTCTCGTTCCTTTGTTTTGCTCGTTTACTTTTCGGATTAAATACAATAAATTCTGACTTTATATTACATACAAACGTCTGAAAATATGGGTCTTGCCATGACGTTGATGGTGGTGGTTCCGGCGGCGGCGGTGATGGTGGTGGTGGTGGTGGCTGTGGCTGTGGTGGCGGTGGTGGTGGCAGCGGATTGGTGGTGGTGGCAGGGCTAGTGGTGGTGGTGTTACAAATTTACACAATCAGTCCTTTATGTTACAAATTTACACAATCAGTCCTTATTTACAAACTGACTTAACTGGGTTATGATTTTTGGACTGAAATGACACCTTTCCAGAACGTGGGAGACGAAAATGGCGCATTTTTTAAAAATGGACTGAAATAGCCAAAGTGACCAAACCACAGGGACGAAAATGGCAGTTAACTCTTTAATAAAATACAATTTTTTTGATTTTTTAAATAGTTTTTTTTCTTTTTTAAAGTAGGTTCGATAAAAGAATAGTTTTTTTTTAATTCTTAAAATTAAAATTAAGCTAGGTTTTCTTGAAAGGCAAACAACTTTGCTTCATTATTTAATATTTACGACAGAATAATTCCAGCAAATTATTATAGATATTGTGTTATTTATTTGTTATAGATATTGTGTTATTTATATAAAAAATAAGTTAAGATTCATGAAAAAAAATAAGTTGTGGCAATATCTATATTATAGATGTTGTGTATGAAAAAAATAAGCTGACGCAAAATATCAATAGTTGTAGATGTTGTGTTATAGAAAATAACTATAGATATTGTGTTATAGAAAATAAGTTAAGTTTCATGAATAAAAATAAGTTAGGCTAGAGATCCAATACCATAACTAAATAAATAATTATTTAATGAATTTGAGTTATCCAATGAAATTAGGAGTGAGAAAACAATTAAATCCTTAAAACACTATATTGGTAAATAGTTTTCTAGCAACACTATTTTGGTAAATATTATTTCTATCAACACCATTTTAGAAAAAAAAAAAAAACTCAGGCAAATTGATGTGCCAATAGGTACACCCTATGTTAATTAATATTAATAACATTGGAAACAATGAAAGATGAACAAAAAGTAAACAAAGTCTCTGCAAAAAAAAAGTAAAAAGTAACAGTCAACTTGTCAAACTTCATTTAATATTATATAAGTGATTTAATTTAGGGGTGCCTTATTCTCACATAGCCTATATCTTATTTTCACATCCCCTATTGTATACGGGCCGTATACAATTATACGGCCCGTATAGAATGTTTTTTAATAGGAAAATGCGCAGAGAATGTTTTTTTTTGTTTTATTATATACGGCCCGTATACAGTTATTCGAGTCGTATACATGTGTATACGATTTGTAAAACGTATACGGCTCAATTGATTTATTTTTGTGGGTTTTTGATGTTAGGACATGTATACGGGCCGTATAACTATATACGGGCCGTATATATTGGCTTTTTTCAAGTATCACGTTTTATTCCCGTAAAAACACAATCATTCTATGGTTTCTAAACTCTTCATCACCTTTAACAGTGTCGATAAACGTTGATCGGAACATGCCGCTTAAATCGGAGCACAGGTAGAGTAACGTTACCGATCAGTCCGTTGATGAAAACCTTAGCGATCGCAAAGATCTTCGTGTTGGTTATTTATCGATTCCGAGTAACTAGTAGAAGAACCTGCCACAAACAAGTTCTCCACAGTTTGTTATTCAGATCTCTGTTCGGTTATCTTTCCAAACTACAACACACGATACTTTTAATAAGTTGTCATAGTTGTCAAATTCGATTTCAACAAATCTTTTCATTTTCCTTCAATTTCTAAAACATTCTCTGTTACGTGTATCAGCGTTGTTTATCACCCTGTGTGAGCATTGGAAACCCGACAAACAGTCTTGACAACTGTGACATTTTATCTATCTATGTGTGTCACATCCATCCTGTTATTGCAATCGATATGATTAATTTTTTCAGATTTTTTTCTAATTAGCGTTGTTAACTACCAAAAGAATGCATACACAAATAGTTCTAGTAGACGAAGCAAAGAGACCGTTGTGTATCTGAATCAGGTTCTCAAACAAACACTACCAAAGATGGGTTGGTGAAAAATACCGGAGCTGTTATCTCAGTTGTTCAGTACTCTCCTATATCAACTTGAACGGTTGATGGTTACAAGGATCGTTCTAATAGATTAAAGAGAATAAACCATTTTTTACCAATTTTCACTCCAGTAGTTGAAATACTCAAGTTGCTTCTCTGGTTAAGTTTCTGAACCAACCGAAATCCACAAATTCCAACTGTTTCTTCATAGATTTCGTCCGGTTTCCAAACTCTTTCACACAAAGTTAATATTCACTGTGGTGGATGCAAGCATAAAGTTAGAAAAAATACTCAAGTTGAACGGACGATATGTATCAACAAATTGTGAGTGGGAATATGGCTATGAAGAATAGTATGGATAAACAATCACCGTATACGGGTTTTTCTGCTAGTTATTCGGAATGTTTCGAATCATCACATAAGACGTGTCGGGTTCTACTGCTAGTAGTATGAGTCTGAGTCCATTGTGGTTCGTGAATGTTTCGAATCATCACGACAAGGATCGTTCTGATATATTAAAGAGAATAACCCTTTTTTTTACCATTTTTTACCATTTTTTACCCATAGTATACGAGCCGTATAATAATATACGGCCCGTATACAACCATCGTATACATTGTATACGATCGGTAAAAATATTTTTTACCAATGGTATACGGCCGTATAAACCGTATACGACTCGTATACATATGGTAAAAAATGGTAAAAACCTCTTTAATCTATTAGAACGATCCAATAAACGAAGAAACCAAACGTAGACGGAGATGATAGGCCTGGTAACCGCAAGAGAAATCAATTGTCTCAAACACTACTAAACATCTGCTTTCTGAATCTGAATCTGAATCTGAATGTTAACTTTTTAGTTGCTTATCTTGTTAAGTTGTGTATTTACGAAGCTGACAAACACATTGGTATTTTCTCAAAATGTGCAAACTTGAAGAATCTCACATTAAAGGAGTTTGCAACAACGGGATCAGATGGTTTGAGTATCTTTCATCCTCGTTTGGCTAATCTCACACTTGAAAATGACCACATTGGTATTTTCTCAAAATGTGCAAACTTGAAGAATCTCACATTAAAGATCTTTACACAAACTCTTCTACATCTTTTAACCAGTTGTCCATCACTTAAGACCTTGAAAGATTTGTTGAAATCGAAGCATTCACGAACCACGATGGACTCAGACTCATGTTCAAGTAAGTGTCTAAAAATCTAAAAATTCAGGTTTACCTTGTAAATTTCTCAAAACAAACTCTCGTTTCTTCATCTTCATCTTCATTTGTTGAGAAACCATTATCTTGTCTTTCAGAAGAATTATTTTTCAGTTATTTCTGTTGAATCACAAATTCCATTGTTTAAACCAGAATCAGGTTCTCAATACAAGGATCGTTCTAAGAGATTAAAGAGAATACACCATTTTTTACCATTTTTTACCATAGTATACGAGCCGTATCAGAATATACGGCCCGTATACAACCATCGTATACATTGTATACGATCGGTAAATTGGTTTTTTACCGAGAGTATACGGCCGTATAAACGGTATACGGCCCGTATACATATGGTAAAAATGGTAAAATAAGGTCTTTCTTTCCTTTTTTTAGTTGCTTCTCTTGTTAAGTTTCTGAACCAACCGAAATCCACAAATTCCAACAGTTTCTTCGTGGATTCCGTCCGTTTTCCAAACTCGGTCATTCCTTGTGATACATGAACGTTGTATTCTTGTCTTTTAGAAGAGTGCTGTAATAGAGAAATCATCCTATGTCTTTTATCAACCGAAGAGGCAGCAAGGACATATAATACTTCATTTGTCGAGAAACCATACTGTCAAGAAACTAACATCTTTTAATACTTCATTGCGACGAGAAACCATGAATTTGTGTATCTAAATCAGGTTCTCTGCCTTAGATCGGTCATTCCTTGTGATACATGAACGTTGTATTCTTGTAGTAGAAGACGTGTCGGATTGTAGTAGCAGGACATTGGTACCACTGTGAAAATTGCATCAGGAGGGGAGCGAGTCTGATACAATAAGGATGTTGGGAATTAAACGCATGTACGTGACAAAATAAGGATGTTCGCATAAACATATATTCGTTTCATAACCTCCTCCTATAAATCAACCACAACCGACAAAGAGCCTGTATTAAAAGCCATCCTATGTCTTTTACCAACCGAAGAGGCAGCAGAAGACGTGTCGGGTTCTTCCAACATTCACGAACCACAATGGACTCAGACTCATACTACTCACCCTCCCCTGAGGAAAAGTTTTCCCGACGACTCAACAAAATCCTGATAGAGAAAAAACATCAACAACCATTTTTTCTTTTCCTTCAATTTCGAGAATATTCTCCCCTGTGTATGTGCTTGTGCTGTAGAAACCGGTGATGAAAAGTTTCAACCAAAGGGAAATCCATGAAACGAAAGGGATTTCGAGCAGTTGGTATTGAACCAACAAAATCCGAATACTGAAAAACCGACATTCCTTCAAACATTCTAAACCCTACCTGGAAACAAACCAACAAAAGTCTGCTGGCAAGAATCTTTTTTCACATGGTAGTCTTCGAGATCCTTCGTGTTAGTTTGATTTGAATTTTGAAAGTTGGATGTCCGTTATCTCAACCGAACGATAAGTTTAAACTTTATAGTGTGTGATTTGACCAGGAAATGATTGGAGGTGAAGGTTCAGTGCACGAAAAGTTTCTTACGAAATGTACGTGACAAAACAAATATGTTGGGAATTAAACGCATGTCCGTAATCCCGCGTTGATAGCTTCCGTTTTATTCAGACTCCTTACAACTCTCATCAAATGTCTCACCCTTCCTTTTATTCTATAAATATTAAATAAAGAATAACACCATGCCCGTAATCCCGCGTTGATAGCTTCCGTTTTATTACAGTCATACGGCACGTTTTCTTGTTCTTCAATCTTTATTACTTGTTGATGTTTTATTTTGAGCACCTCACCACTTTAAAATATTTTAAAAATCAAAATTTCGTTCTATACGGGCCGTATACTGTTATACGGCCCGTAAACTTATTTACACATGGTGTATACGGGCCGTATACTGTTATACGGCCCGTATAGAATAAAAACAACTGACAAAGTCTTATTTACACATGGTGTATACGGGCCGTATACTGTTATACGGCCCGTATAGAATAAAACAACTTGACAAAGTCTGTGCCAGCAGACTTTGTCAGTTGTTTTTATTCTATACGGGCCGTATAACAGTATACGGCCCGTATACACCATGTGTAAATAAGTTTTCCCATGTGTTAAAATAAGTTAGGCTAGAGATCCAATTCCATAACTAAATAAATAATTATTTAATGAATTTGAGTTATCCAATGAAATTAGGAGTGAGAAAACAATTAAATCCTTAAAACACTATATTGGTAAATAGTTTTCTAGCAACACTATTTTGGTAAGAGTTAATAGCCAAAATGGTCCCTGAGGTTTGCTCATTTTTGCCACTTTAGTCCAAAATCCAAATTTGTTAAATCTGGGTCCCTGAGGTTTGCATTTTGTTGCCATTTTAGTCCAAATTTCAAAAAGTTCAAATTTTGTCAAATTTTTTACTGAATTTTGTCTTTATCCTAATTTCTCACAAGGGCAAAATTGTCATTCTATATTATTATATAGAAATTTATATTAAAAAAAATAAAAATAAAAAAACCCTTAAAAACCCCCCTGTTTGGATCAAAACCCTCATTCCCCATCATCTTCTTCCTTACCTGCTTCAAACCCTAACAATGGTGGTATGCCATATCATAAAAAACAACATATCTCGAACCATTAGAAAAATCCTTATCAATCCCATACTGCAGCGCAACACCTGAATGCTCATTAACAAGAGCCAACACATTCAATCCAGCCAATTCAGCAGCCTGAAGCAGCCCCTTCCTCTCCACCTGTCCAAAATACGGAGGCACCGTAACCACCGCATCCTTCACCATCACCTTACTATGAAACTCCGCTAATCTCATACCATAACCTAAAACCATCTCCGTCAACTCCTCCGGCGAATACACTGTCACACCGTCGTCAATCTTAATCCCCACACCGCCTCTAGAATCTTCCACCACAAATAATACGAATCTAGAAACTTCTTCACATAATCAAACGGTTTTCCGATTAAATCACGAACCTGAGAGTATACCTTATTAGGATACCTAGCCACAAGTCCGGCGGCTTCTTCTCCAATCGCGTGAAACGCGACCAGTGCTGGCGATTTTCGTTTACTCATCTCGTTAATGGCGATAGATATCGGAGATTGACCTGGTTTCAGATTCACAACTGCTACTTTTATCCATTCGGAGCCTAGATCGATGCTCGAAACCGCTGATTGTGATGGAATTGAGTTTAATAACATCAAAAATGAGATTAGACCTAATTTGAACAGCATTTTGTGCATTTGAGGACGATAATTTGATGAATGTGTGTTCATATTGTTTACAAACCCTAGATGCATCTGTGAATTGGAAAATGAGATTGAATTTGGGTTTGAAGCAGGAGGGTTTTTAAGGGTTTTTTTATTTTTATTTTTTTTAATATAAATTTCTTTATAATAATATAGAATGACAATTTTGCCCTTGTGAGAAATTAGGATAAAGACAAAATTCAGTAAAAAAATTGACAAAATTTGAACTTTTTGAAATTTGGACTAAAATGGCAACAAAATGCAAACCTCAGGGACCCAGATTTAACAAATTTGGATTTTGGACTAAAGTGACAAAAGTGAGCAAACCTCAGGGACCATTTTGGCTATTAACTCTTTTGGTAAATATTATTTCTATCAACACCATTTTAGAAAAAAAAAAAAAAACTCGGCAAATTGATGTGCCAATAGGTACACCCTATGTTAATTAATTTTAATAACATTGAAAACAATGAAAGATGAACAAAAAGTAAACAAAGTCTCTGAAAAAAAAAGTAAAAAGTAACAGTCAAGTTGTCAAACTTCATTTAATATTATATAAGTGATTTAATTTATTAGAAGTTGTTTATTTTTATGTTACTTTGTTTATTTATTGTTTTACTTATATAAGTGATTTAATTTATTAGAAGTTGTTTATTTTTATGTTACTTTGTTTATTTATTGTTTTACACTTTTTACTTTATTAATAATTTCTATTTTTAAGATATCACTATTACCAAATAAATATATTATTTATAAAACAACTAAATAACATGTAAAGTCTTATAAAAAATATATATGATATTTGTGTAGTATATCCATTTTTTTAAAAAATGGGTATTGACCTATAATAATCCCAACTAGAGGTCATTGGCCATTGACAGTCCCACGTTTTAATATTCCACCCACCAGTCTCACCTTTCACCTATTTTTCCTACATCGGTCCTCTGTTAAAAAAACTTAACGGAGTTAAGCTTTTTCCAAATTACAAACAGATTTTTTAGGGCTTTTGATCAGAATGACGATACAAGTCCATTGATGTAAAACTTACCTCGAAATGGTGCTCCAAATGACTTGATTTTTGTTAATTGGAAATTTAAACACCCGAATTGAAGCGTCGTTTTCATCGTTTGGAGCACCGTTTCGAGGTAAGTTTTACATCAATGACTCGTATCGTCGTTCTGATCAAAAGCCGTAAAAAAACTATTTGTAATTTGGAAAAAAACATAACTTCGCTAATTTTTTTTGACGGGGACCGGTGTAGGAAAAATAGGTGAAAGGTGGGACTGGTGGGGAGAATATTTAAAGGTGAGACTGTCAATGGCCAATGACCTCTAGTTGGGATTATTACAAGCCAATTTCCCTTTAAAAATAATAATTAACATATACTAAATGTCAAAATAAAATAATTTTGGAATCCAACAATTAATTGCTTTCATTCTCCCTGCATTATTAGAGAGTGGCACTATATATAAAGTATGGATTAAAGGTTGATTAACAATTTTGCTTTTAGAATAGTTTTACGATACACGTATCTATACCTAATTAATATGGAATTTCTATCATATCTCAAAATATCATATTATAGTTCCTAAGTCTTATTACTAAATGTTTAATATTTTATTCAACCCACGTAATACACTGGGTCGTTACAAACATACATATACGCACACACTAGGCATACACCTAATTGCTCACGAATTCTCAGGGATGACCTTAGGTAGAAGAAAAATTTTAGGGCCCATTTTTACTACCCGCACAGGGCCCCTAAAAGCCCTTGAATTCTCAGGGGCAGCCGTCGACTAAAACTTGGGATACCCCTGAATTTCTCTTCTGGTTCCGCCACTGGTTAACACCACACCGCCATCCGCATCCCAATACGGTAAGATCGGAATTTCTCAGGCTGCACAGACTTTACCCAACCAGTCCCCAGCTCCAGTGGTGCACTACTCCTCTTCAATCACCACCTCTAGAGCTGGAACAAATGGTAACCGGTTTTAATATTTGAAGTCAGAAACAAAATCAATGACCACCAAAGCTTACCTCGTGGTGAAATTAGAGTAATGTATATATATATTAAAAAGGTCAATGGTTACCCGTGTTTCTTTAAATAAAATCTAGTTATAGAATTCTAATCATTTTACTCTATGAAAATGTATTGATTGTAACAGTTTTATTGTTATTTACAGGAGCGCAAAAAGTACTAAAAATAGAATGTAAAAAATCGTGTTGCAGTTTCGTAAATTGTGAACAACTATGCAAGGAGAAGGAGAGTACTGCACTTTGTAAACCCTATGAAGCGTGTAATGGTCATGGAGGATTATGTTGTTGTGCCTCCTAAATAACGTTATCCCTGCACCTGTTAAATTGGCACTTTTTTGTTAAGTTATGTGCCCCTAATAAAATCTAATAAAATATTTATATCTATATGATTAAGCAACATTACTTATTGGTTTAATGTATGGCCGAGGATCAAATCAGTGATTTTTACCAACATTACTAAATCATTTCGCATTTTTACCCTAAATAAGTGATTTTCGTGTTCAGTTTGTATTACCTACCTTGTTGGTTTGATGTATGGCCGAGGATCAAATCAATGCCATCAATAATTACACTTTCAATGCATACCAAAAGTAAAGCTGAGTTGGGTTTTTAGGATTTCATATTATTGAGTGAATATAGAGTTACAAGTACAAACGATATATTTATACTAGCTTATTAGGGTTTAACTCTTTACTAAACTTGCTAAACAAGATAGTAAGTAAATTGGGCCTATTAGAATTAGGGTCATCTAAACCCTTTCCATTCTTCTCTCTAATTCTCTCAGCTAGGCCACTTGGGACAAAGGCTACATATTGCAACATATATTGTTTTCTATTAACACCTGTAACTTGTACTTTGTAAAGCATTTTTATTCTAGCATGTATTCAACCGAAAACATATAAAATAGTAAAAGTGAGGAAAGTCAATAGACTCACCTTTTGTCTCTTTTTATTTAAGTTAAATATCATTTTAGTCTATGAGATTTAGGACATTCTAACAGTTCAGTCTAAAAGTTTTATTTTTTGCATGTGGGTCCAAAAAGGTTTCACCGTTGACATTTTAGTTCATTGAGTTAACTTTATCCATTTTTTCTGTTAACGGGAAGGGTAATTCAGTCATTTTATATAGCCGGATTGCTCTTCTAGTTAACATATTTACATATAAAATGACCAAATTGACCTTCTCGTTAACAGAAAAATGGATGGAGTTAACCCAGTGGACTAAAATGGCAACAATGAAACCTTTTTGGACGCATAGGCGAAAAATGAAACATTTGAACTAAACTATGTAGAAATATCACTCACAACTTACAACATGATGGTTTGGATATAGATTTTACAAGTTCACCAACACCTTTACTCTTGTTATCTTTCTAAATATGAAATGTGAATAAGGAGTTAAAGATCCCTAGAAATCGCAAGGCCAATTCCAAGACGAGGCGTGCTTTTGTTAATTTTTTGATGTTTTGGGTCTTCGGAAATATGAAGAAATTAACGCCTTGGCCGAGGCTACTCCTTGTTCTTGTTCGGTATTCCAAGGCCTACAAGGCGCCCGTTTTGGAACTTTCCTATATTTTCAACAGGGGCTTCGTTATCTTCGTCATCTTGTTCTTGTTTATCATCTTCATAATCTTGTTCGTGTTCTTCTTCCTCATCTTTATCTTCAACATAGATTGGGTTATGGTATATTAGTAGCTTTTGTTATCGGGCGTTTGGATTATAATATGCAAAATGGTTAACAGGTGGTTCTTCTTGTACTGGAAATGTGAATTGAGACCCCCTGCAATTTAAATATGAAGGTTCGGTGGATATGGATATTTTGGGTAGAATTGTGGATAGTGAAATGCTTGTAGCGAAATTTGTTCATTTTGTCTCAAACCCCAACCCCTAATTCCAAGGCGGCCCCTTCACCGGTATCTCTTAGAGGGGACAGAGCACCTGTAGGGTAAGGGGTTGCGGTTTCTTTACAGCGCGGTAACACCTCCGCCACCTCTTAGGGTAGGGATTCAGGGTAGTTTGTCAGGGTAATTTTAGCTGTTAGAGTAAGGGGTTAAGGGTTGGGATTTGAGAGTTTAAGGTTTAGGGTGAATGTGATTTGTGGGTGAAGTAAAAGAGTGAGGTTCATAGTTTTAGGGAATTTGTGGGTTGACGCCGCCAGTGTTTTGTGGTTCTAGAATACTTTAATATATAATTGACATGACAACGTGAGATTGGTAAGGGCTAGAGTAGTACCCTTGGGTGCCCCTTCTCCCGTATCACCTTCTCCTACTTTACCAATACATCGTATCACCAACATTGCTTACATGATTGTGAACAGTCAGCCATGATCATCGCCTATCCTTTGTTGACACATGGCAGAAGTCAGTTCCGTAGGTCAATAGACTTGAGACTTTATAGTGACACATATATCACTCTTGTACGTGTTGTTTATATGCTAGTACTTATATTTGATAATAATTTATTGTAAAAAACATATAGCAACATTTTCATAATAGCAATAAATTATGGTGCATTTTTGTAACAGTGAACATTGTGGAACACCACCCTCAACTTTTATAACAATATAAAAAAAAAACAAAATCTTTTTACCTCTTGCTTCACTACTTCACTACTTCACTAGTAACCTCTGCAAGAACAAAACCCATCCTTAAAATAATGAAACCTATTACAATCTCTCAACACAATCTGCCTTCCAACATTCTTGGAAATAAATTTCGCCGTCTCATGACATTCGCCGCATACTTTAACATTCTTGGTCACCCGTATAGTCCGGCCATGTGGCAACTTCAGTAACCCGAAACCTATAGCTAACATCTCACTATGCCCACAACCAGCAGCTTCTTTCTCGATCTCATCTTTATCAACCAACGAGTATTTTAACTTACGCGAAAACCCATCTTTCGTCATTTCCATCCTCAAATTTTCCAGCAAAGATTCAATCCTTTTAGCCTCTGGATTATCTTTATTACCCGCAACAAATATGTTAACTTTACCCTTGATCTCTATCCAACTACACCCTCTATTATTTCTTATTCCATCTCTTAATGTCTTTACTTCTTCCCATTTTTCCGCTTCGGAGTATATATTCGCCAAAAGTACATAATATTCCATGTTTTCGGGTTCTAATTCGAATATTCTTTCCGCAACTATTTCAGCTAGTTTTACATTATGGTGAAATCTACAACCACAAAGTAACACGCTCCAAATCGTGACAGCGGGTTTAATAGTCATCTTGTTGATAAATTTATACGCGTCTGATAGTTTTCCGCCTCTACATAGAAGATCTACCATACAACTGTAATGTTCCAACTTAGGTTCGATCTTGTAGTCGTTTACCATTATGTTGTAGAATTTCCAGCCTTCTTGGACCAAACCCGAATGACTACATGCGTACAGTATAGACGTAAACGAGGCTTCGTTAAGTTTGATACCTTGTTCACGCATGTTTTTAAAGGTCGATACTGCTTCATGCCCGAATCCATGCATGCAATATCCAGCGATCATGACCGTCCATGTGACTACATTCTTTGAGGCCGTTATATCAAACAACGATTTCGCTAGAAACAAGCGGCCGCATTTAACATACATGTCGATAAGTGTGTTGACCAAGTACTGATCAGAAGTCAACCCTTTTCTCAGAACGTGTGCGTGAATTTCGCGACCCTTGGTTAAAGCTGCCAGGCTGGCGCAGGCGGGAAGTATACACGTCATTGTTACACTATCGGGTGTAACTTCGCGTTGCATTTTTATAAACAAGTCGAGTGCTTCATTTGGAAGACGGTTCTTTGAGTAACCTCCAATCATGGTGTTCCATGAAACGATATCTTTATACGGCGTATCTGAGAAAACCGAATATGCATCCTCCATGCTTCCGCATTTAGCATACATGTCCATAAGTGCGTTAGAAACCGCTAAAGATTGGATTTGGTTTTGTTTAATGTAATTATGCACTTCCTTCCCTTTCTCTAACGACCAATTTGAAGCACACGCGTGCAGGATGCTCGTAACAGTAAACGTATCCGGTTTAACACCTTCTTTTTTCATTTCAAGAAACAAACTAATCGCATCGTCAGATTTACCGTCTCTCGCGTATCCAGCGATCATCGACGTCCACGAAACAACACTTCTCTCATTCATGTCCTTGAACACTTTTCGCGCAGAATCCATATCACCGCATTTCGAATACATGTCAAGCAACGTGTTGCTAAACTTCATTTTCGTATCGAATCCACCTTTCACCGCGTAAGCATGAACCATTCGGCCCCACTTAACGACACCCATATTCGCACACGCTGCAACAACAATAACCATTGTACTCAAATCAACACTCACTTTCTCACCAATCATCTGTTTAAAAACCTCAAACCCTTTATCAAAACTTCCGTTACCCACATACCCACTTATCATCGTATTCCAAGTGATCACATCTCGGTCAGGCATTTTATCAAACACCTTGCGTGCATCCTCAAGACGTCCACATTTAAAGTAAAACGCAATCACCGAATTTACAACAGTATGATCAACCCCAAACCCCAACTTCAAAACACAACCATGAACCATCTCCCCTAAACCATCATCCCCAATCACCGCTACACACTTAAACACACACGAAAACGTATACGAATCCGGTTCAACACCTGCCTCCACCATCATCTTAAACAACCCTACACTCTCCTCATAATCACCAATCTTTGCATACGCATTCATCATAAAGTTCCACAGAAAAACATTAATCTTGATAATTTTATCGAAGACACGTCTTCCTTCATTCAAATCCCCACAACTTACATACATAAACACGAGTTTCGAACCCAGAACAGAATCAATCTCAACACCCAATAAAGATATTAAATTATGAACTTTTTTACCGTGACGCAGAGCCTTTGATTCGGCACAAAGTTGGAGTATGTGACAGTAAGTATTGGAATCATCAAGAATGGTTTTTTCAGACTTGTGAAGCAAATCTATGGCTTTTTGAAGGTTACCCAATTCGCATAATCGGGAAATGTCGGCATTGTGGTGGTTTGAGTGGGGAGTTAGTGATAAAGTGGCGGGAATTCTTCTTGTACGAGGAGGGAGTTTTGAGGGTGAATTGAGGTGAAGTTTGAGGTTTTGATGGTGGATAAGATGTTTTTGAGTTTGAATTTGGGGATTTTGTAAGAAGATGGTTGTGGTTTTGGTCGTTAACAGCATGTTGACCCTTGTACAATTCAGGATGCTGAAGGTGCAGCGGACTTAGAGCTTGTGAGCTACTGAATTGGCTGAATTTTTTTTTCCCACTATATAGTTTGATAAATGTGCATTGGGTCGGGATCCCCATTGTTTGGTTTTGAACCAATGTTTTTGGAACCGGACCGGACGTCAAATCGGTTTTTTTATCGGTTCAATGGTCCAATTGGTCGGACTGGACGTAAGAACCGGAAGGTATCGTAAATATTATAAAAATTAATAGGGTTAAATCTGAAAAAATATATAAAAAACCGGTCCAACCGGCCGGTTTCCCGGTCCAACCGCCGGGTCGCCGGTTCAACTCCGGTTCAATGCATTTCCGGCCCGATACCATGACCCAGACCGGCTTAACCTCTGGTTCCTGGTCCAACCGGTCCAGTCCGGGTCTGAAAACACTGGTTTGAACAAACAAGCGGACGTAAATAGCTAATTTAAGCTTGAAACCGAGACGTTAAACTTAAAAAAGCTCAAATTCAACTCACTCGCAAACTCAACAATTCGTTTTGAGTTCTATATTTATAACTTAGACCTCGACTCATAATTATTTTTTTTTCAAGTTAGGGCATGTTTGGATGAGCTTATTAGAGTTAAAAAGGACTTTTGGGAAAATGACTTTTTGAAAAGGAGTTTTTAAAAAAAGTGTTTGGATTAGCTTATTGGTGTAAAATGACTAAAATGGGCATTCTTTTAGATATAAGGGGGTAAAGAAGGGGTAATTTAGTAATTTCATTTTTGAAAAGTCACTTTTGGATCCAAAAGTCAGGAATTCTTGGCTTTTCAAAACCTCCAATTTCCTTCTTTCCATTAAGCTATTTCAAAAAGGCCTTCTTCTTTATCCAAACATTAAACCAGCTTATTGACTTATCAATAAGTCAATAAGGTAATAAGTTGGTTTGAGAAGCCAATCCAAACATGCCCTTAGAGTGTAGCTCGTTTATTGTTGATTGGTTACTTTATTTATATGCACATGTATTATTATTTTAATATAACATAAAATATATTAATAGAAAAGGTTTTAAATACAATAGTCATTGACGTGCCATGCGTACGATATTAATGCATGTTATAAAATTCAAACCCTAATCAAGCATGAACAAAATATAACATTCGTGATTAGGGATTACCCCATGCATGATTTTCTGATTATGTATTTCTTCATGCGTGATTATATGATTTGTTCATGCGTGATTATGTGGTTTGTTCATGCGTGATTAGGGTTTGAATTTTATAACATGCGTGATTTACTATCGCACGAATCACACGTTAAGGAATATTGTATGTTAACATTCCCCTATTAATAACTATTTTCTAATAATTGTATTTATTGCATTATAAAAGTTATTATATTTATATAAATAATGGGCTTATCATGTGGCAAGCATAATCAAGCACGTAATACAAAGTTAGTGCTCGAACTTATTAGTTAAATAAGCTTCAATTTAGGCTTCAGCTTGTTTAAGTTTAAGCTCAATACAACCATCCAACAAGTTGACAATAAGTTTAGCTTAATACAACCATCCAACAAATTGACAGCAGCTCATGAACGGCATAGCTTGTTTAGCCACACTTCACTAAAGATTTAAATTTCTCTGGTTACATATCTAGTTAAAGTCATGTAATGTGGTTGTACTGAAAGTTAGTGTTTGTATTGTTAGTTTTGAATTTTAAAAGACGATAACATGTTTACATCTCACATGAGTTAAAATACAATGTCTTTTCGAGGACACGAAAAGGGCAGGTGTATATTCCCCAACCAAGTGGTTGTAAATTCAAATCGTGCAAAAGACATGTGTGATTCTAGCCGTTAAAAAAAGGACACGAACAAAAAGTAAAGATTGATCTTCCGCCATTTTTCAAAACTATGGCCATAACTAATTTCAGTATTTAGCAGGTTTAACCTTTGAGAAAGAAGGTACCGACTATGGAAAGAGTGCACTGTGCCTCATACTTCCTTGAACTAGAAGTTGCAATAACTAGTTCAAAGACATCATAACAAATGCAAATAAAGATGGTAAAAATCTTCATAAACTGATAAATTTGCATAAATTTTCATTGCTAATATGATTCGACACGCACAAAAGACAAAGCAATGGAAATAATATCCCGAACACACACACAATCGGCACAAACTTAAGTCACCTACTCACCTCGTCGATCAAAAACTACTATTAAGCTCCAATTTGTTGAGATTTGTTGAGAATTACTCCCTCATACTTCACCTGAAACCACTTCATTGCATCTTCCTTTGTTACTCTATGTTGAATACCAACACGCGCCTTGCACCTGCGTCTACGACCCACACGGTAACCAGGGCGTTCTAGAACCACGAAAAAGTCCATACCATAGATACCAGTAGAAGGATCATATCTGTAACCACAAAACCAAAATCATTAATAAATAATTAGTAGTGTCAAAAAATGAAGCATCGACTATATTTAATAAATTGAATAATGGCTTACTTGATACCCAAATCAATATGTTCCTGGATACCAAATCCAAAGCAGCCTGTGTCACTAAAGTTGCGTCTCAATAACTCGTATTCTTTGACCTTCAACCCACTTTCCAGAAGTTGCATTGCTTTGTCGCCCCTAACGGTTACGTAGCAAGCAATTTTCTCGTTACGCCTGATGCCAAATGATCTCACGGTGTACCTAGCTGTACAAACCAATAACACAAAGCATAAATATACAAACCCGAACAAAGTATAATCTTTTCAAATGATTAAAAAGCAATTTCATGAGCCTCGTCTACTTTTATAGTCAAGCTCGCTATATGAAGCTCGAGGTTGCGCTCATTTACAACTGAGCTCCAGTTTTGGACCAAGCAGGTTTCTGGGTTTGAATAAGCGCGCTTGAGGCACACCTAGGCGCAAGGAGACCTCAGGCATTCAGGCACAGGTCTCTTCGCTTCAGCATCCATAAAGCACGACTAACACAGGAAGTGTAGGGTGAGGTGCGTTTTTTATAAAAAAATGTGATCCTGAGGCATGCGCCTCCTATATATCCAATATTTTTGTGCAGCAGGTTGTTGTACATGTATGTAACTACTTTCTAGTGAAGCTCGGTATATGAACCCAAGATCAAGCTCATTAACTAAATGAGCTCCAAATTAGGCTCTATTCAAACTTTTAGCACGGCAATCTCAAGTGGCTTAAAAAACTAGCACGCTTCGTTTACACCCCTAACGGTAAACATAGTAATCTATTTGCTTTATCATAAACTATCCCCAAATCTACAAACTAGTGTTTAAAAATTATTCTAATTCTAAACAACAGGTATCATTAATAAAAAAAAAAAAAAAGGTTCATATAGTAATAAAAATGCTTATTTATATAACTTATCAACTCAGAATGTAGTGCTCTAAAATCAAAAGCAAGCAGAATAAGCAAACAATACTTGAATATAACACACAAACTGAAACAAAACAAATGCAATTAAGAAATAAAATGCATCATACCCTTGGAAAACACAGGGGATTGACCACTCAATTGCTCCAAAACCTAATCAGAAAAACCAAAATCTTTATAAAGCTAACAACACATATGAAGAAAAGCCAAACAGAGTGTAAGCAAATAGACCTTGGCAGCTCGAGTGAGACGATCGCCGCTCTCACCAACGGAGATGTTAAGGACGAGTTTCTGAACCTTGATCTCTCTCATTGGGTTTGCTTGTTTTCTTTCTGAAGCCTGCAATTGATTTTATTCAACAAATTGTTTATTCAAAACAAATACAAGCATGAAATGTTTGTGAAGAGAGTACCATTGCTGCTGCGGCGGACGGTTACGGCGGTGGAGATGGTGGCGAAACAAGAACAGGGGATTTGTTGGATAATATATATGATAGGGTTTTGTTCAATGGAAGAATGACAATGACGTATTTACCCTTCTTGCCACATCAAAAACTACACAAACTACCTATTTATTAACTAAGAGCATCACCAATAACAAGCCTAAAAACACATAAAAATATGTCACGTCAGCTGCCACTTTATAAAAAATCAATTCTTTAAAAACACATAAACTCACCCAATAAGAAAACCTAAAATCATTAACACATCATAACCACTTTTTTTAAATTAATACCCAACCCCACTTGCCTGCCAATGGACCCACCATCCATCCATTTTTTCTTGTTTTTCTAGACGGACATCACCCAAAAAATGGGTATGAAAAACAAACATCATAATAGGAAGAAAAAAATGAAAATATGCCACATAGGCATTGAAAAACATTGAAAAATCACCTATTGGTGACGCTCTAACAACTGATAACTGATGGCGTCTGCTCTAGCCACAAACTTTTTTTTTTGTTATTTAATTTAAAGAGTAAACTGTCATTTTGGTCTTTGAGGTTTTGCCAGTTTTGTCACTTTAGTCTAAATTTCAAACATTTTGCATCTAGGGCCCTGTGGTTTCGTTTTTGTTGTCATTTTAATCCAAAAGTTAAATTTGGCCGGATTCCCCAACTTAAACCCTGATTTTTTGTCTTTATCCTTAGGGGTATTTTAGTCATTCTAGATTTATTATAACTCAATATTGATTAAAAATAATAAAAACCAAAAATCAGATCTGATTTGTTTGTTAATCGACCACCGTCTCTAAAATCAGATCTGATTTGTTATGAATATCTCTTCATGCTAAATCATCTACTCGACAACTCGATATTTGTGTAATCGAGATTCGAACACAATCACTTACCCACCACGGGAGAAGTGCCAAACGCTTGAACCCCTAATCTATAAACTACTATTAAAATTTTAAACCAACCCTGCGAGGACTATATCCCTGTTGACTCGGACCAAAGGGTTGAGGGTGATTGCTGCCTGGAAGGGGGCCCACCACTTTTCGCATTAATAACTTACTTAATTATCTTTCAATAATCTGACCTAGTGGGACTGTATCCTTGTTGACTCAGGCCACTAGGTTGAGGGTAACGTCGCTTTCACAAGAGGGGCCTACTACTATAACTAAGATAATCTCTTAAAATGCCCAAAGTGCGAAAATCATCAAAAGGATACATGAAAGATAAGTCAGAACCAAGTGATTCTTTCTTTCTATCTATTTTTCCTTATATTTAATTTTTGCTTTTTAGTTTATCATTTTATAGGTTTAAAAATCTTTTCTTCACAGTTTGGTTCGATTAGACATTGACGATAAGTCGGTATTAAAAGCTCTTGTGTCCTTGGACGACCTCGGTATCTTGCCATCACTATACTACGTCCGCGATGGATGCACTTGCCCTAGCGTGTGTGTAGAGTGATGGTGGAATATCGTGTTTTATAAATTTAAAACTTGAATCAGCAAGTAAAAAGAGTTAAAAATATACTAAAAATATATACACCCGCATGCACATCACAACTGGCGTTGAGATAAACTTCGCGTTGACGTGGCACATGTTGATTCGCCGTGGAGACGAGTCATTTTAACCGAACGGTTACTTTTTAAAAATTAAAAATATTAGCTTTCTAAAATTCAATTTTTACCTCAATAAATACCACACACCTCTTTTTTTACACATCTTCACACCACACCCAAAATTTTTATAAAACCCTACACTTTCACACCCAAAAACTGACACAATGGCAGCCATCCCGTGGACGCAAGAAGAAGACATCGCACTTTGCGAGTCATGGGTCGAAGCTTTAAGTCACTGCACGCCACGCAACCGGTCATGTCACACCCCAACCGTTGGCGGAAACATCGGAGTGAGACGAAAACGAGATTGCAAGAGACTTCATAACACTATTTATGACAATAATTAAATAATGGATTTCCTTTCATTTTTAAAAGTCGATTACAAAGGTTAAAATCAAATACAACAACTTGATATACAATACGTTCAATACAAGAATACTACAACAAGTACAAATCTATACAACGAAATAAAGCTTAAGACTTCTATGTGTGTATCTAAGCATCATCACTACTTAAATTTCAAAGTGTCGTCATCCTCAACCTGTAACATGTTTAAAATAAAGTTCAATTCAAAAGCAAAGGCGAGTATACAAATTTGATACGTACATAGCATAAAAAGATGATTTGAACAATTCCTCATAGCAAGCATGTGATACAAGATAAACATTAAATTCGGCATGTTTCTAACATATCAAACCAATGATGAAACGCAATATGCTCATGACATAACCACAAGTCTACGGGTGGTGTGTTAATCCTATAGCGCTATATATGTCACGGATAGGCTCGCACGAAGTTAATGATAAGTCTAACACAAGTTGTAATTAACCCAAGTTTAAAGTATCAAGCAATCATGTATACAAGCATGTTATAGGAATGTTTGTGCCTTTAAGTAAAATGTTCATGTGTAAGTTTTTGTAAGTAAACATGTTACACCCCAAAGACTGGTAAACGTAAAGAGGGGGATTCGAGTATACTCACGGTTTTGCAAGTTGTTCCTACTTGAATCCGAGAGTAAGTTGGTTGCTTAGGGTGGAGCACCTTGTCCTTGTACAATAAGAAAAACATAGGTGTATGAGTTTGGGGAAATCGGAAGATTATAGATTTCAGAATTTAAACAATCATGAAAATAACATATGAAAATAATCACCTAGTACATATGATACTTGTTCTTGACACTAGGAAACTCTAAGGAGTTTAAATGTTTTCATGGAACAAGGTTCCATTAGAATCGTGACAAGTTATCAAAGTCTAGGGTGATATAATCTAGTACCTTGACATACGAACACTAGTTCATCATCAAAGACTCGATTGTTCGGATAATATATTTATGTATTATATACGTTATATAATATATATTAATATGTCCAATAGTTCAAACATGAGGTAAAAGATTAAAATCTTCATTTAGGTACCTCTAAATGTCATAGAAATCATGTAGGAGGTAGGAAGAACAAGTCTTCCATTTAGGCACCTCTAAGTGTTCACTACTACACTTGATGTAAAAACATTCAAGGAGGGTCATGAACTATAACTAATACAAGAATGTTAAACACTAATCTATAAGAAATCATCAAGCAATGTGTGGATTTTATGTAGGACAACCCAAGTTAATCCATAATCACACATACATCAAGTCTTGGACTTGAACATCACTTGTGGGTTAAAAACCCTAAACAAAACAGAATGTATATGAGGTTTAACCTCTGATTTTGAATGTCTCAATCTTGTTTTTAAGCCTAACTAACCATAGAAGTGGTTATAAGCATAAGGACATAGGTTTGAGATGAGTTTAGACTTAAGTTGAACAAGTTTAGTAAAGATTAGATGAAATCAGAAATGAACAGTGAACTTTAGAGCCCTTTAGACGACGTTCCAGGGACTGGTTTGAATTGAAAAACCCATGGAATTGAAGCTAAGGTTAATCCAAGTATACTGGAAAAAGAATGAGGTAAAACGGACAAGTATTGAGTGAGTTATGCTCACTTTAGTGAAGCTTGATGAATCTGCTCGAACACTGATTTGCAACTGCGATTTGGAGAGTTTTAGAGTGATTTGATTGAGTTTGCAAAGTGAAATGAGCTTGGAGGAGGCATGGTATTTATGGGGAAGGAGTTAGGGTTGTTAGGTGGTGATTAATGGAGGTTTGGAGGTGATTGGTGGTGTTTAAGTGTTGGGATTTCGTGCAAAATCGCGGCTGATGAACATTCTGCCTGCCAGACCCCCTTACGGACCGTAAGGGGAAGGCCATACGGTCCGCAAGGCCTTTGGGTTGAAACACAAATTTTTATTTTTTTTGATTTGTAAATAGTCCAAAAGTCACTTATTACGTGTTTTAGGATCATTTTTGGGTATTTAAGCATATAAAGCATGTTCTAAAGGTTACACGAGTATAAAACGAATATGATTAAGTATAAGACTCGTATATAAGTATTGCACGAAGCATGTATGTCACGCATTGGTAGGTTCGTCACATGTTAGTAAGTATCACGAATATTCATGAATTGTTTCACAAATCAACATATGAATATGTATAAAGCATGTATAACATAAGTTTAAAGAAAAATACAAGTTTTATTTATGATCCACATCTCGGGTTTTACAACGATTACAAGAACACAAGACTTCCAAAAATAGAAATACGAACAAGTCTTGCTATTTATGGAAAGTATGAACAAGCGGCGCGTTACAGTCTCCCCTCCTTTAGGAAATTTCATACCGAAATTTATTTAAGAGAAAGACTTTAAGAGGGATGGAAGGATAGGTTTTACATCTATACGTAATGGTTTTAGAGGTAACGACTAACTACGGCATTTGCACATGAATTAATGTAACAACTCTCATCAAAAGTCCTAATTATTATATTGTTTTGTCCAATAGGAAACCCTAATTGAGACCCCCAAATAATTCTGTATAAACTCTAAAATTTTCAGAATAATCAGAATCAGGATCAGGGCCCCTAAAACTCAAGGGGGGTAAACCCTAATTAACGATTATCATCACAATTCGTTGTTAAAAAACGAATTTACATGCAACGTCGACTCACCAAGGCTACCCAAGACACGAGGCTACCCTAGGCTAGGGGGGTATGCCCCGCGACACGCGACAGGGGAAGAGGATCCCTTCGCGACACGCGGGGGGGGGGGGGGGGGGTCAAAAGTGGGGTATAAATACAGGGGCTTGGGACTTGCAATTACGCGTTCGTTCGACGTTAAAACTCTAAACATACACTGAGATATAGTAGAAACAGTCCAAAAACCCACACAAATCACGAAGTGCTGCCGCAATACAGGGTAATAACTCAATCGCTGCTACGATTCAATGTCCGATTGATTAAACAATCCAATGGATGTTTAAGTGCTGCCCACATTAGGGTTTATGCTTTGTCATTCGTCGTTAATTCGATGGATGTTTAAGTATCGCACTTTGTCATTCGTTGTGAAGGTTTAATCTCGTGAGTTATCGTAAATGCTGTATTAGTTACTAACCTAGTTTGTGTGCATTGTTATTTAAACTAGGTTATCAAGGCTAATCAGTATGCTAAGCTCTGTTCATATTAAATCTGCAAAGTGAGTCATTCTCTTTTTATCAAATGTTTTACAATACTCTATTTTCAAAGTTATAATTACAGGGATTAAGTCTTTGTAGTCACCAAATTACAGCCGGTATGTGGGGTTTTGTATACATTACTTATTCCCGTCACCATTGGACAACGAGTTAGCCAATGGGTGATCTGACCATAGTCACAGAAACGAGTCGAGTGACAAATACTGTGGGTAGTTGGTTGATATATGGAAACATTGTAATTGCTCTTAATACTGTAAATTATAACAAACGCGTCAGTTTACTAAAAAGAATGATTCACAAGTATTTCCCGCTGACAAAACCTTTTTCAAACATGTTTCAGGTGATCTGTTGTGATCCAGGAAAAAGTGCCGTGAAGCACTACCAGCTTAAGAAAGTGGCTCAGTATAAAATAAAGAAACATGTTTTGTAAAATAAAGATTTCTCCGTGAAATCATATGATTGTAAATTACCGGGGTTTTATCCCGAGTTGTGAAATAAAATAATCGGGAAATTGCAGTTTTAAAAAGATCCTGAAGAAAACTTTCGCTGTTAAATAAATACCACGGGATTTTCTGTCCCGCGGCTCCTGAAATGGTTCAAACCAGGTCGGGGGCCGTGACAGAAAAAGATGGTATCAGAGCCACTGATTTAAGCCAATTAAGTATTTAGAAAATACTTAATTTTACTAATTACTATTTGGTGATTATGTGTTTTATTATTTGAATATTTGTGTACAGTATGGGTAAGCAAAAACTTTCAAACATCTATCTTAAATTAGATAGGTCATCCAACGAGAAGGGAAGTTCATCCCAAACCAAATCCTCAAATCACTCTGTAATTCCTGATGAAGGAATATTTGTCCGTAAGGCACAATATGAGGAACTACTTTCTCCTAATAAAAGAAGTTTGATTATTAGGAAAAGTCAAGATAAACTAAAGAAATCCAAAGGAGGGAGAGTTAATCAGAAAACCCAAGAATTAGGCAGTAACCCACCATGGGAAGACAAGTTAGATGAAAAATGGGCAGATCTCTATATGCTAGCTACTGTAGCAATAAATGCAAATCTTTAAATACTTTGATTCAAGTTTTAGTACCCTTATCACTATAAGCCAGAAACTTTACCCAGTAAATAAATAAGTTTACAACAAAACTTAATATGTTTTAATTGTCAGTTATTCCTTGTATTAAATTAGTCACACGGTATGCAATAATATTTGAAGGTTATTTATGAAATTTGTTATAAAATTTTAACTTAGCAATTTTTGTGTATTTTGCATATATGCTAAACAGCATGAATAACTTGTCTGAAGCCCTTCAGAATTTAAATCTCTATCTGGTGAAAATAGAGGTTTCGAGAGATTTTAATAGGTATATACCTGATATAGAAGAACCTATGGAATTCAACGCTCCACCTCCAGAGAAACCCAAGCCTAAGAAAAGGAGAAGATTCGTGGGATGGAGGCGCGTGCGCAGAAGGAAACCCGCCACTAGGAAGAATCACAAAATAGAAAATCCCTTAGACAAAGGGAAGGGGATTGAAGTCGGGGAAAGTTCTAGACAGATGGAAATACAGTTTGGGGAATATTCTAGGCAGATGGAAATTGAGTTTGGAGAAGGTTCTAGACAAACCAAGATAGAACTTGGGGAAAGCTCTAGACAAATTGAGGAGTTACCATTTCAGGAGAAATTGGATCGTGCATTGGCGAGCTGTGATGTCGTCAGGCCTATTAATAATAATCTCTACCCTTATCCTGCTGAAACACAACTACCAATGAACTTGGAACCAGCAATCCCAGAACCTATAATCCACACCCAACCTCTAGGAATGGACGAGTGGTGGACTAATGATTGGCAGTTCCAAAACCTTCTCAATAGTCCTTATTCCTTTATCCCTCAGTTCGATCCAGAACCTATACCAAACCTACCAATGAGCAATGAAAATTTAGCTGAACTCCGCCACTTTGGCGAGGAGCTGGTGGATGCGGGAAATAGGATCAGGGAAGCAGGAGAACAAATCTCCTGGAAATACGACGAAAGGGAACGTCGTTACTGAAATACCAACTGACAAGGAATAGTGGGTTGTGAAACTGTGGTTGTATAATAAATAGAAAAATATAATCCTGTAAAATAACCTAAAATAAAACTTTGTAAAATAATGGTGTGTATTGACGCATAGTATAAAATATAAAAATGGGAATCGAGAAATCGATAGTTTTGGCTATGTGTGTTGTAAGATTTGTATGATTCTTTTGTGTATAATTGTTATTTATTCGATACTAATAAATTATATATATTAATTATCAGATGGAAAACGCTAATAATGAACCAGTTAATGAGGTTAATCAATCTGAGCAACATCCGGAGGATCAATTTATGACTAGGCAAGATATAGAAAATATCGTTGCTCAAGGAATAGCCAATGCTATTCCAGCAATACTTGCTGCTGCTCAGAAACCTGCTGAACCTCAACAAATCATTTCTAGCAAACGTATCTCTGAAGATAACTTCAGTAATAGCATAAACGGAGGAGGTAATCATCACGATAATAATCCACCTCAAGCTCCGCTCCCTAAGAGAATGAAAGCTGCAACACCTGGTTGTACTTACAAAGAATTTCTTGCTTGTAAACCCACGGAATTTGCAGGCAATGAAGGGGCGACTGCGGCACTGCGTTGGTTAGAGAAAACCGAGGCAGTGATTACAATAAGTAAATGTGACAAAAACGACAAGGTCATGTACACGTCAAATCTTTTCAAAGAAGGGGCACTAGAATGGTGGAACACGGTGTTACAAGCAAAAGGAAGGATGATGGCATATGCCATGAACTGGGAAGGATAATGTGATCTGCAACTTTTACAAAGCCATAGGGCATCGCGAAGAAGACTGCAGAAAGAAAACAAAGTCTGCTATAACTGTGGAGAAACATGACATTTTAAGTCAGAATGCCCTAAATTAGTTAAACCAGCAGACAACAAAACTAAACCAGCTAACGGAGCTACAAAGAAGAATGTTCGTGCCTTCCAATTAACTACTCAGGAGGCAGAACTAATTCCAGATGTGATAGCTGGTACGTTCTTAGTTCATAACGTGTATGCAAAAGTATTATTTGACTCTGGTGCAAACCAAAGTTTTATAAATACTTCATTCTGCCAAGCTCTTAAATTACCTTTAACCAACCTTAGGCAGATTTTTACAGTCGAAACAGCAGATGGAAATTCTATTAACATAGATAAGGTTTTGCAAAAAGAAAATATAGAACTTTCAGGTTATAAATTTCATGCAAACCTATTGCCAATGAATTTAACTGGATTCGATGTCGTATTAGGAATGGATTGGTTAGTAGCCAACCATGCTCGAATCCTTTGTGATAAGTATAGGATCGTGATCTGACCCGAACGAGTCGTTCAGAGGTGTTCTTCTCTGTTTCAGGTGCGAAATAACAAGAAACGGAGGTAGAAACAACTGATTCTTCACTAAAACTGCTAATTGTATTGATTAACACTCGATTACACGCAGTTCTTCACACCGGCAGCACTTCGGTATGGAATACAAGAGAATGCTATATGATTTCGCTCATGGGTACCTATATATAGGCCTGAGATTTCGCTCCAAGGGACATGTGTCCATATGAGCGAAACCTCATATGTTCACATAAGCGAAACCCCATGTCTAATGTCCCTATGAGCGAAATCAGCTCACTAATCACAACACTCTTCCTATTTTCTCGTAAAACGTGCCCTAATCTATACAATGCAATTTAAGACTCGATCCAAGACGAAGTCGACAGATGTAGTGCACCAACAGACTCCCCCTCAGATGTTGACGAGTCGTCCATCGAGTCTTTGACAATATCATGTCTTCACTTCTTCAGTCTTGATCAGTCTCTAGGCTTTTCTTTCTCTATATTTTCATCAACATACTCCCTTTAACAGTATCTGCTAGAATATCTTCAGACTCCCCCTCTCGATTTGCTGGCATTTCTTTGTTCTTCAGCAATATCTGGTTCAAACTACAGAGTCTTCAATTTTCAGGATCAAAACTTGGCTCTAGTTCTGTTCATAGAATCTTCAGGATCGATCAGCTTGGCTCTTCAGGAGTCGGAAACCTGGCTTTCTTCTATTAGAGTCCTTAGGTATTGTAATCTGGCACTCTATCTTCAGGTTCAAGATCGAAACCTGGCTAAACCTGCACATTCTTAACCCAGAAATAAATTTTCTAAATTTAACAATTTGTATGCACCAACATGCTGATATAATCAGATGACTCCCTCTCATAAACATATCCATCAACACCGACTCTCCCTCAGATCATACACACAAGATGAACCACTTGTTTATTTAAAAACATATTTTGACAATTAAGACACACTCCCCCTCACAACAATGTCATCATGTTTAGCACTTGGAATTTTGAAAATCAGCTCTCCAACATCAGTTGTCGAAAATCTTTTTGAATTTTCAAAAATTTATGCTAAAACACACTGAAAATCTTTTTGGACTTTTTAAAGTAAAGAAATGCAGTAAAGAAATATTTACAGACAATATTTTTGTGAGTTTTGTGTAAGAGGATCATATCAGTTTATGACAAATCACTAGTACCGTTGAGCTTAGTTACACATTAAGAATTAAACAATTCACTTAGATTGTCGATATACTGATCCACTTAAATTCTCACACAAATTTCAACTGATTCAGGATATGAGTTAGGTGTTTTAAGAACTTAAACTCATTCATGTGTCCTACCTCTTGAATATACTCCCGTATCCAGATCCCAATATTCAGTCTTACAGGTGAGTATACCACAGATGATATCTGTAAGGGGTTAAATTGCGAGGGCCGTGAGAGCTCAGGTCGATACTCCCGTATACGCAGAGAGATGACGGCTTCGACTTTTGGTGGGTCCCCTTTAGAGGATCTTTTGTATTACAACAGCAATGACTATCAATTTTATTGTTTCATCAATTTGATGAGGGCTGCGCTATATTTCAAGCATGCGGAAAGTATTATACGGGGACTAGGTCAGAAATTTCTTTCAGCAGAAGTCACGGGATAATACCACAGATATCACTGAGCATAAAGACCTAGTATCTCAGAAAGAGGGGCCTTTCAAACGAGATTTCAGGGGTTACCTATATATCCAAGTAGTGTTCCCCACGAAATAAGCAAGTCCGAATTTAAGTTTATATCCCGAAAAAGCTTACTAAATGTGTAAAAACCTATCGGCATATCATCAGTGAGACCGTTTAACGCTATTTAATCATTACATTTCTTTAGCATACTGTAACTGTCTACTGATGTACTATCATTTCCTCTTCTTTGACACAAAAACTCAATTTTTATTTTATCATGTTTTTGACATTTTCAAATTTTCTAATGTTTTTGGATTTTCTGAAATTTTCTACTCCCCCTAAAATGCAAACACATTTCAAAAGAAATTTGAAAACTACTAGACTCTTGACCCACTTGAAACATAAAATGAACTGTACAAAAACTTGACAACTGACATCGAATTGCATCAAATCGCCATTCACTAGGCATAAACAATCAGAACTCCCCCTTTCACAAAACTCTTTTCTCATTATGATTTCAAAACACTTAAGTTTGTTTTAACCAAAATGATTTTTCCGGAAAAATAAGTTTTGTTTACTTTATCACTTCTAAGTTCGGGGTGTGGTTCATCACATTGTCTTTCAAAATACCAATTGTAAGTATGGTCCAATCAAGTTCAACCTAATGACCTTGATTAACCATTTGTAAGCATAAACCTTCATCAACCAACTTGTAGGAATATCACATCTACACAAATTTATTTTACCAACAAAGATGCCGATTCCTGCTTCACACTTACCAACCTGGAAGCTCCGGCAAGTCACACTTATCCTGTAAAATTTTAACTTTATAAGATTCAATCACACAATCAATTACTTAAGAAAGATGCCGATTCCTGATCCGCAATTACAAACTTGGGATCTCCGGCAAGTCAGGCTTTCCTATTTGAATAGATTCACCCAAGCCTGACGATCTTTGGGTGATTTTGAATTCTTGTTCAACAATGGTGAAAAATTTGCATCATCCATTGTTAAACCTGAATTCTCCATTTTTACCTCAACCGAAGGCTCCTCTGGCTTTGACGAACCAGAATCATTGCCTGCACATGGCTTATCTGGCTTCAACACGTCAGATTCATCGCCTGAAGGTGGCTTGTCTGACTTTGATACGTCAGATTCATCGCCGACCATTTTCTTCTTTTTCTTATCTTCTTTCGTCCTCAGATTTGTATCTGATGAATGTGTTTTGCTTGATTTGTCATTCTTTGGTGAGCAAGACGATTTATCAAAACTTTTATCTGTTTTACCAGTTGTATCCGAGGACAAAATCCTTTCGAGATACTCTCTCTCCTTCTTCCTCTTCTTCCTCAGTCTGTCTTTTTGCCCCTGAGAAAGCTTTACTTTCTTTTCTTGAACTTTAGATTCTTGAACCTTCTGTTCTTTGGGCTTGACATTGACTGGTTTCTTCACCTGCTTCTGAGATTCAACCCTCGATCTTCTCATTGATCTCATTGAGCAATCTCTAGCAATATGGCCAATGATGTTGCAGTTAAAGCATCTCCTTGACTCAAATCTCCAACTCTGGCAGTTAACAGCAATGTGTCCTTGATAGCCGCATCTGTAACACACTCTGTTATCGTACCAATCACCATTTTCAGTCCAAACATTTAGATCAAAGCACTGTTTGGCTTGGTGATAAACTTTCCTCCTCTTGTTTGCTGGATTTAACTTTTGAGCACTGTGGTCCGACCTGCACCACTCATTACCAACAATTTTTGAATTTTTATTTTTTACTTTTTGTAATTTTTTATTGCGATTAGATGATTGAACTGATGAGCTTTTATTTTCTTTTTGAACATTTTTTGATTTTTTATCCTTTTGTTTTTGTTCCACATTCTTCTTTACAGGTTTTTGCTTTGAGCATTCACCTTTCTCAGTAGAATGTAAAACAGTTTCTTTAAACATTTCTTTTAATTTCAAAAATGTTTTCTTTTTCTCATCATCATCAGTTTTCTCATCACAATCTTCAACTTTGACATTGTCAAAGTTTGTGACATTGTCACTTATTTGAATAGAATTGATCGGTTTTGGACAGGGGAACTCAGATGAAGTCACAAAACCTTTCAATTTCTTTTCAAGCTCATCAATTTTGTTCCTTGAATTCTCAGCTTCATTTTCAAGTCGAATGATTTTCTGAAGATGAGAGTTTATTTCAATTTGTTTTTCAAGATTATTTTTAAAAATAGCAGATTTCTCATCTTCTAAAATCTTCATTTGACTTTGAAAATCTTTTTCAAATTTTAATTTTTCATTTCCAAAACTTTTAAGTTTATCTTCAAAAATTTTTGCATTTTCTTTCAACTTCTTGTTTTCAAGCTTTATCCAGAAATCTTCATCCTCTAAAGATTTCTTTTTGCTTTCAAACTCTTTTTCTTTCAAACTTTTGTTTTCTAATGTCAAACTGTTCAAACTACTTAACAGTTTGTCATTTTCAGATTTCAACCTCTCACAATTTTCCAGCAAAACAAGAATCTGTTTATCAGCAGATTTCTTTTCATCCTTCATAACTGAAATCTCTTCAGTCTGTTCCTCTCCCACTTGGACACCTTTACTCTTGCTCTTCTTTAATATTGATTTTCCACTTTGACTTTTCTTCTTCTCAGCATTTCTCTCCATCTGTTCTTCAAGTTTCTTAATGAATTGACAAATTGTCAATCTAGAGTATTCTCCAGTTCTTTTTAAATCCAAAAGATATGTACCCCACTCTTGTTGAGGTATGGCATTGGCCAATCTTTCAACCCATTCATTTGGACTTTTCTGAATACCCTTCTTTGACATTGAGCGAACAAGATGACTATACCTCTCAATTATACTCTTTGTACTTTCTCCTGGACAACCTGAAAACGAGTCAAACTCTTTCATTAATACATTTATTCTATTAATTGTTTCACTATCCATATTAAAGAAATTAGTATCCATGATTCGGAAACTCGTTTTTCAAAAATAGTGACAAATAATCGAAATCAGGGAATTTGTGCACTAAGAGCGAAATCTCAGATAGTCCTTATCAGCGAAATCAGATGTTGCACACAAGAGCGAAAACCCTAATGTCCGTTGGAACGAAATTATCCTTGAATTAGGTCACAAGAGCGAAATCAGATATGACTTATAAGCGAAATCCCTAGAAATGATGACTCTGAAGCGAAATCAAGTGGTTACCCAGGAGCGAAACCTCACTTATTGTACCTCAGGAGCGAAACCTAATGTGCACTATAAGCGAAATCACTAAGTGTCCATATGAGCGAAATTAAGTCCGAGGTCAATATTGTCCATTTTACTTTGAATTTAGGTCTCAAACTTTCCAGGGTTTATCAATGTCCAATTATACACAATCTGTGAAATTTTGAATGATTTTCGACCGGTAAATCTCTCTGAAATGATTAAAGAAGGTGTAGAAGTAAGAAATCTCGATGAAAATCAGCTGAATACTGCAGAAATCCTCCTCCTGAGCTCTGATACCACTTGTAGGATCGTGATTTGACCCGAACGAGTCGTTCAGAGGTGTTCTTCTCTGTTTCAGGTGCGGAATAACAAGAAACGGAGGTAGAAACAACTTATTCTTCACTAAAACTGCTAATTGTATTGATTAACACTCGATTACACGCAGTTCTTCACACCGGCAGCACTTCGGTATGGAATACAAGAGAATGCTATATGATTTCGCTCATGGGTGCCTATATATAGGCCTGAGATTTCGCTCCAAGGGACATGTGTCCATATGAGCGAAACCTCATATGTTCACATAAGCGAAACCCCATGTCTAATGTCCCTATGAGCGAAATCAGCTCACTAATCACAACACTCTTCCTATTTCTCGTAAAACGTGCCCTAATCTATACAATGCAATCTAAGACTCGATCCAAGACGAAGTCGACAGATGTAGTGCACCAACAATAAGAATTCCGTAGAGATTCAGGCACCTACTGGAGAAATAATCATGATTACAGGAGATAAACCACGTAAACCCATGAAATTCATATTAGTAATGAAAGTTGCTAGTTATGAACGGAAACAAGGAATAGTATATATGATTTCAGTAATCATTAGTACTAAGGGTAAAGAACTTAAAGAGATTCCTGTAGTCTCAGAATATCCAGATGTATTCCCAGAAGAGTTACCAGGATTACCTCCAGATAGGGAAGTCGAATTTAGGATTCATCTAATTCCAGGAACTATACCGATAGCCAAGGCACCTTATCGGTTAGCACCCACAGAAATGTTAGAACTGAAAAAGCAATTAGATGAATTACTAAGTAAAGGTTTCATACAACCTAGTTTATCCCTGTGGGGAGCACCAGTGTTATTTGTGAAAAAGAAGGATGGTTCCATGAGAATGTGTATTGATTATAGAGAATTGAATAAGGTTACAATTAAGAATCGATACCCATTACCTAGGATTGATGATCTCCTCGATCAACTTCAAGGAGCTAGATATTTTTCTAAGATCGATTTACGCTCCGGATACCATCAATTGAAGGTACAAGAAGAAGACATACCTAAAACTGCTTTCAGAACTAGGTATGGTCATTACGAGTTTACACTCATGCCCTTCGGATTAACGAATGCACCTGCCGCATTCATGGACATGATGAATAGAATCTGTAAACCGTATTTGGATAAAATTGTAATTGTTTTTATTGACGATATACTTATTTATTCCAAAAGTCAGGACGAGCATTGTGAGCATTTGCATGCACTTTTAACTTTGTTAAGAAAAGAAAAGCTTTACGCCAAATTTTCGAAGTGTGAATTTTGGCTACAAGAAGTGCAATTCCTAGGTCACATGGTGAATCACGAAGGTATTCATGTAGATCCTGCTAAGATAGAGGCAATTACCAAATGGAAGGTTCCGCAATCCGCATTGGAAATTAGAAGTTTTATAGGTTTAGCTGGATACTATAGACGGTTTATTAAGGATTTTTCCAAGATAGCTGTACCATTAACTAAGCTAACCTGTAAGGCGGTTAAGTTTGAATGGGGACCTAAGCAAGAAGAAGCTTTTAGGATTCTAAAGAAAAAGTTAACAAATGCTCCAATCCTAGCGTTGCCAGAAGGAATTGAAGATTTTGAAGTTTACTGTGATGCTTCAAAACTAGGATTAGGATGTGTGTTAATGCAACAAGGTAATTGCATATTCTTCAAGGCAATTGAAAAAGCATGAGGAAAACTATACAACTCATGACTTAGAGTTAGGCGCCATAATTTTTGCCCTTAAGATTTGGAGACATTATCTGTACGGAAGTAAATTTACTGTCTATACGGATCACAAAAGTTTAAGATATATATTTGGGCAAAAAGAGTTAAACATGAGGCAAAGGAGATGGATGGAAATCCTAAGTGACTACGACTGTGATATTCAGTATCATGAAGGAAAGGCAAATGTAGTTGCAGATGCCTTAAGTCGTAAGTACCATGAGAAACAACGACGAGTTCGTGCTCTTAGATTAAATCTACAGCTAGATTTAATGGAATAACTAAAGCATTTCCAAGAAACAGCAATCAAGGATGATGCTGAAGGAATGAAGGGACGAATAAAAGAATTAGAACAAGGAGTTGATGGAATTTGGAGATTCCACAAAAGAAGAATTTGGGTACCTAAATAGGGAGAATTAAGAAATAAGATTTTAGAAGAAGCCCATAAATCTAGGTATACCATGCACCCTGGAAACAATAAGATGTACCAAGATTTAAGAAATAACTTTTGGTGGATAGGAATGAAAAAGGATATAGCTCGATATGTTTCTAAGTGTCTTACTTGTTCGCAGGTTAAAGCAGAACATCAGAAACCTTCAGGTCTACTACAACAACTAGAAATGCCTATATGGAAATGGGAACTCATAACAATGGATTTTGTTACTAAGTTACCCAAAACCAGAAAAGGTAATGATGCGATTTGGGTAATTGTGGATCGATTAACCAAATCAGCTCATTTTCTACCCATGAAGGAAACCTTTAGTATGGAAAGGTTAGCAACGTTGTATGTAGATGAAGTAGTATCCTTACATGGAGTCCCACTCTCCATTGTTTCGGATAGGGATAGTCGTTTCACTTCCCATTTTTGGACTAGTTTCCAAGAAGCGATGGGAACTCGATTAAATTTAAGCACTGCATATCATCCTCACACAGATGGACAAAGTGAAAGGACAATCCAAACTCTGGAAGACATGCTCAGAGCATGTGTCATAGATTTTGGTGGAAATTGGGACGACCATTTACCTTTAATTGAATTCTCCTATAACAATAGTTATCATTCAAGTATTGAAACTGCCCCATTCGAGGCACTATATGGAAGAAAGTGCAGAACTCCAGTTTGTTGGGCAGAAATATGAGAAAGTCAATTGTCAGGTCCTGAAATAGTGCAAGAAACAACCGACAAAATTAACCAAATCAAGGAAAGACTGAAGATGGCTCGGGATCGCCAGAAGAGTTATGCAGACAATAGGAGGAAGTCGTTGGAATTCCAAGTGGGAGATAAAGTACTATTGAAAGTTTCACCTTGGAAAGGAGTAGTTCGATTCGGTAAGAAAGGAAAGTTAAGTCCAAGATACGTAGGACCATTTCCAGTAATCCAACGTATAGGACCAGTTGCTTATCGTTTACAACTACTAGAAGAGTTAGCTGGAGTACATGACATATTTCATGTATCCAATCTAAAGAAATGTCTATCTGACGAATCCCTGGTAGTACCTCTTCAAGATATAAAGGTAAACGAAAAATTAAAATTTGTTGAAAAACCTCTTCAGATAGAAGACCGAAAGATCAAAATTCTCAAGCACAAATGACTAGTGTTAGTTAAAGTCAAGTGGGATTCAAAGAGAGGAGCTGAATACACTTGGGAGCTAGAATCAGAGATGAAGCGAAAATACCCCTACTTGTTCCATTAAATCTCGAGGACGAGATTTTTATTAAGGTGGGGAGGATGTAACAACTCTCATCAAAAGTCCTAATTATTATATTGTTTTGTCCAATAGGAAACCCTAATTGAGACCCCCAAATAATTCTGTATAAACTCTAAAATTTTCAGAATAATCAGAATCAGGATCAGGGCCCCTAAAACTCAAGGGGGGTAAACCCTAATTAACGATTATCATCACAATTCGTTGTCAAAAATGAATTTACATGCAACGTCGACTCACCAAGGCTACCCAAGACACGAGGCTACCCTAGGCTAGGGGGGTATGCCCCGCGACACGCGACAAAGGAGGAGGATCCCTTCGCGACACGCGGGGGGGGGGGGGTCAAAAGTGGGGTATAAATACAGGGGCTTGGGACTTGAAATTACGCGTTCGTTCGACGTTAAAAGTCAAAACATACACTGAGATATAGTAGAAACAGTCCAAAAACACACACAAATCACGAAGTGCTGCCGCAATACAGGGTAATAACTCGATCGCTGCTACGATTCAATGTCCGATTGATTAAACTATCCAATGGATGTTTAAGTGCTGCCCACATTAGGGTTTATGCTTTGTCATTCGTCGTTAATTCGATGGATGTTTAAGTATCACACTTTGTTATTCGTTGTGAAGGTTTAATCTCGTGAGTAGGCTAAGCTCTGTTCATATTAAATCTGCAAAGTGAGTCATTCTCTTTTTATCAAATGTTTTACAATACTCTATTTTCAAAGTTATAATTACAGGGATTAAGTCTTTGTAGTCACCAAATTACAGCCGGTATGTGGGGTTTTGTATACATTACTTATTCCCGTCACCATTGGACAACGAGTTAGCCAATGGGTGATCTGACCATAGTCACAGAAACGAGTCGAGTGACAAATACTGTGGGTAGTTGGTTGATATATGGAAACATTGTAATTGCTCTTAATACTGTAAATTATAATAAACGCGTCAGTTTACTAAAAAGAATGATTCACAAGTATTTCCCGCTGACAAAACCTTTTTCAAACATGTTTCAGGTGATCTGTTGTGATCCAGGAAAAAGTGCCGTGAAGCACTACCAGCTTAAGAAAGTGGCTCAGTATAAAATAAAGAAACATGTTTTGTAAAATAAAGATTTCTCCGTGAAATCATATGATTGTAAATTACCGGGGTTTTATCCCTAGTTGTGAAATAAAATAATCGGGAAATTGCAGTTTTAAAAAGATCCTAAAGAAAACTTCCGCTGTTAAATAAATACCATGGGATTTTCTGTCCCGCGGCTCCTGAAACGGTTCAAACCGGGTCGGGGGCCGTGACAATTAAGAACAGGGAGGTAGCTTCAAAAGTAAGGTGGTAGATTAGAATTCGGATGTTTAAACTGATTTATTGTAAATGAGGTTCGTATAAAAGACAGAGAATAATGGAGAGTAATTGGAGTATGGAAGTGAACCATTTACTCCTAGTGAATGCAAGTATATGAGTGGCATAAGTATCGGATAGTCGAAAGTGGTGTGTTAAGAATGAGATCTCGTCATGGATAATCAGATATAATGCATTTGTGAGTTGTCTAAAGTTTGTATTACGTCCAAAGGTCTGCAAAACACTGAATTTCTCATGGCACGTTTTACGAAAGTTGGGTAACATGGTGAAAACACTTATATATAGGAAGTACCAGCGGCGTATCCACCATGTTTTGACCACATTACGTCTGTTTCATATTCAGCGTCGTGTTACGTTCCGTGTCTTACCATACACAATAGTACATTCTATGGTTCTCATGCGCTTATCACTATAATCCCGTGTGCACCCGTGATTATTTTGATCGTCGCATGATCCGCATAGTTTGTACTAGTTGTCTATGAATCGGGGTATACATAATTTAAAAAAAAAACAAGAACGTGTGCGTATAAGAATGTAGTATATAAGCAAGTCCATGCTTAAGTATGTATGGGACACACGTAAGCGAATCCCTCGGATTACGCTCGCGTACGGGTACGAATATATGAATCATGAATATGAATGAAAGTATGAGCATAAATATAGTTTAAGTATGATTATTCACGTAATTATGAGTATAGGAATAAAACGTACGAGTAATATGAGTATAAGTATAAGTATAAGCACAAAACGTATGAGTATACGTGTAGCTACGAATAAGAAAAATTACGTATATAGTGTATGTTGAAGTATAACGAATTTAGGCATATAAAACATTTGAGGAAGTTGAATATGTGAAACGAATAATATAAACGAAAACGTCACGAGGTATCGACCAAAACATGTACGATGATATGCCTGTTTAGTTGTTTAGCGAAACGTTGAGTTTATTAAATCAAAATAGATTGAGTTTGATTTGGAAGGTAGAACACGGTTTGTAAATGTAAGACAATATAAAGTATTCATTGGTTATGCAATACGTGTTTTGTAATGAACAGAAATGCTACTTTTGTTTAAAAGAGTTTGCGTAAGTTGAAGATCGCCGGTCCCCATGAAGTTTTCTAGCCCACGTGTTTTGAATTTTTAATGGCGAATTAAGCGAGTAGGAAAAAGTTTTCGAAAATAGTAGGTTTACCTCATTTGCCTCAAAACAAGAAATTTTGAATTTTGGAGGTTCTTGTGAAAGTGTTGGTCCTTAGGAAGGAATTTAGCAAAAGGACTTAGTGATTATTGAAAAGAGTTTTAACAAATGATTTGTTGATGTCGAAAAGCGTTCTTGGTAAAATGTTCGTATAATATCTATAAGATCTTATTGATTTGAATTCCGATTGAGAATGAAAGTCTTTAGTATAGTGATATAATGTGAGTGTGTGTTTTTTAGTGATTATGTCGAAGACGAAGTTCATGGGCAAGAGATTCATTAGACCGATTGAATTGAAAGGTAGCATTTCGTAAGGTTTTGAAATTCGGCAAATAAAACGTTTTAAGACATGATTAAGAATCTCGTATGTATGAGTTGTGTAAAAAAATAGATTGTAGGTTAAGGAGTACGTTTGCTAAAACAATGTATTTTGAAATTGATATAGGTAGGTATTTTGATAAATGATAAATGATTTAGGTATAAGACGTGATCGGATTTGCATAATAGGATATTTTGAGGTAAAGTTTTGGTAACGATCACCTAGGTTAGGGGATCACCCCTAACTCGTCGGTGAGGTCGTTTTAAGAAAAGAAGGAGTGGAGTTAATCGTCATGTAAGGAAATCACTCCTATCTCGATGATATGTCTCCATCTGTTGTTACAAGGAATATGTATGAAATTATATGAAATCATGCATACGTATAAATGTAAAAAAAAATTAATATGTTGTATGTGTGTGTGAGAAGAAAATATCGAAAGTAGACTCGAATTTTAAAGTTTGCATCGTATAAGATAAATAATAGAAACACATGTTTGATTAAAATTTGGATGGTTCCAAAACGGAACTTTGACTAACCAAAGTGGTAGAAAAGTCTTTCGAGTTTGAGGAGCATGCTTTGGCCTAATAGGTGGAATACTCTCGCCGACAAGTCGGTTAACAGTATTTACCCTTCCGGTTACTATATGTCCCAAATCAATCGAAATTTCAAGACTTGGCGGGATTTATGAAAAGTCAAGGAGTGGAACTAGTCGGCAAGGTGCGGGTTTCACCCCTAACTTGACGATTTCGTATCCTAAGTGTAGTTGGTACTTGTCGGGTCAAAATTTAATTTCGACACTTTGACAAGGGTCCACTAGAATTTGAAAATGGAAATTCTTCATCAAGATGAGGATCTCACACCTAACTTGGTGGCGAATTTCGTGTAAAAAGAATAGGTGGATTGAGAGTCGTTCACCAAATTGTGGGTTTCACGCCTATATTGGTGAAGTCGTCTCGTTGGTATGGTACGAGTGTTGTCGGATTTAAAATAATGAAATAAGCGAATAAGTATAAACACATCAGAAGGCATGTTGAGAATAACACAATAAGAGTAGGACAAAAAAACATGTATCAACACATAATAAAGCAAGTATTAACACAAAGTGACATATGTTCAAAAGGTCAATGAAAATAAATAAGGAAAAAATAAAGTATCATGAAAGTGATTCAAGCAAAACATAAGAATAAAGCTCTAGAACTATAGACTAGGTAAAAAGCATGGCAATTTTTTTTTTCCTAATTCCCTATAGTTATGGCTCTGATACCAATCTGTCACACCCCAAACAATGGCGGAAACATCGGAGTGAGACGAAAACGAGATTGCAAGAGACTTCATAACACTATTTATGACAATAATTAAATAATGGATTTCCTTTCATTTCTAAAAGTCGATTACAAAGGTTAAAATCAAATACAATAACTTGATATACAATACGTTCAGTACAAGAATACTACAACAAGTACAAATCTATACAACGAAATAAAGCTTAAGACGTTTATGTGTGTATCTAAGCATCATCACTACTTCAATTTCAAAGTGTCGTCATCCTCAACCTGTAATATGTTTAAAATGAAGTTCAATGCAAAAGCAAAGGCGAGTATACAAGTTTGATACATACATAGCATAAAAAGATGATTTAAACAATTCCTCATAGCAAGCATGTGATACAAGATAAACATTAAATTCGGCATGTGTCTAACATATCAAACCAATGATGAAACGCAATATGCTCATGACATAACCACAAGTCTACGGGTGGTGCGTTAATCCTATAGCGCTATATATGTCACGGATAGGCTCGTACGAAGTTAATGATAAGTCTAACACAAGATGTAATTAACCCAAGTTTAAAGTATCAAGCAATCACGTATACAAGCATGTTATAGGAATGCTTTTGCCTTTAAGTAAAATGTTCATGTGTAAGTTTTGGTAAGTAAACATGTTACACCCCAAAGAGTGGTAAACGTAAAGAGGGGGGATTCGAGTATACTCACGGTTTTGCAAGTTGTTCCTACTTGAATCCGAGAGTAAGTTGGTTGCTTAGGGTGGAGCACCTTGTCCTTCTACAATAGGAAAAACATAGGTGTATGAGTTTGGGGAAATTGGAAGATTATAGATTTCGGAAATATAAATAATCATGAAAATAACATATGAAAATAATCACCTAGTACATATGATACTTGTTCTTGACACTAGGAAACTCTAAGGAGTTTAAATGTTTTCATGGAACAAGGTTCCATTAGAATCGTGACAAGTTATCAAAGTCTAGGGTGATATAATCTAGTACCTTGACATATGAACACTAGTTCATCATCAAAGATTCGATTGTTCAGATAATATATTTATGTATTATATAGGTTATATAATATGTATTAATATGTCCAATAGTTCAAGCATGAGGTAGAATATTAAAATCTTCATTTAGGTACCTCTAAATGTCATAGAAATCATGTAGGAGGTAGGAAGAACAAGTCTTCCATTTAGGCACCTCTAAGTGTTCACCACTACACTTGATGTAAAAACATTCAAGGAGGGTCATGAACTATAAGTAATACATGTGACACCCGACTTTTCAGGCCGTATCGTACAATTGTAATACGTGTCGTGAATAGGTAACATGGCTATATTTAACTGGTTATGATGTTTATATGTGAAATTTAATGTGTTGGTAAAATTAAACTTTGATAAAAATTATGTTGGCAACAGTAAGATAAACGCTTATCGCGTAACGGTTAAAATGCGAAACGAACGTCGGTGACCACCCGATCAGTGTCAAAATCCTAAAAATAGTCTGTTATGATTAGAATAAATATTTTCATCATACTCGTGAGGAAAAATAAATTTAAAACGCTAGGAAACTCTATTTTTCGAGTTTAAGCGCGTACCACGTGATGCAGATCATTTACTGGTGTCCTATGCAATGATGTGACATCGATATGCGTGATATCAGGTTGTCAGAATGAGTCGGTTATCCGAGTGTTTCAGCGATTTGAACCTGGAATTGGTGATTCGAAGAAGCGCAAACCCGAGAGCTCCACGAAGACTCCCGAAGTTGGAAGTAGGAAGAAACGCAAATTGGAGAACGCAAGTGTAGCTAACCCTAAAGAGTCAGGAAAGGGTAAGGACGGCGATGGACAAGAGAAGTGCGCCAGATGTAGCCGAACCGGACATGTGACTTCCCAGTGTTACACTAAGAGTACATTGGACGGAGCTGCGCTTGAAGGGTGCTTTACATGCGGTGGACAAGGACACTACAAAAGGGAATGCCCGAAAGCGAAAGGACAGAACATTAAGAGCAATTATGTTGGGACAAGTATCAGAAAGGCAAGTGAGAGTCCTGCTACTGTTATCGGTATGTTTCGAATCAAAAGCCAATCTATGTTTATACTTATAATACTAAAGCTGACTTGAGTTTTGTTCGAAAAACTATGAACCATTGTTGTGTTCACCTACAAGTAAGCTAAGTATAAAGTGTCCGATAGAACTAATAGTTGGTAAATTGATAGAAACTAGTAAGGTCGTTCGTAGTTATAGTATTTAGTTAGGCGATTGTAGTTATAGAGATTGGTTTATTATCAGTGGAGTTGAGAAGCTTTGACGAAAATGCAAGAATGAATTCACCTTCCGAGGATGAAGTGGGGACTATCGCTCGAAGAGGCTAGTTGGAATATCTCATCCTGATGACAGTAGAAAGGCGGAAGCTGTTTGCGGGAATCGATTGAGTCGAGTGTTAATAGTCGAGAGTGGTCAGTGTTGTGAGGATGCTTGAGTTGTTGCGAAAGGACTATCCTGCGTTTTTAGTGAATGCGATGGATGCGGAAACCGAATCTAGGGACGTCGGAGAGATTTCTATCAATCGCAACTATCCGGAAGTCTTCCTAAAAAGACTTACCTGGATTTTCTTTGCAAGATGGATCGAATTTCGAATTGATCTGACTCACGGTGCTGCGCCCGATTACACAATATTCTTATAGATTAAGCACCGCCTGAAATGATAGAAATGACGGGGTAGTTTTAAGAGCTTTTGGACAAGGATTTCATTCGATTGAGCTTTTCGCCTTAAGATGCATCTGCTTTGATGGAATAAAAGAAGAATGGTTTCTTCAGGATATGTGAGGTCTTCAGAAAGCTGAATAAGTTGACAATCAAGAATCGGTACCTTATTACCGAGGATTTGAAAATTTGTTCAATCAGGCTATCGGGACTCAGCCGCTATACGAGGAGTTGATCTACAATTAGGATATTATCAGTTGAAGGTTGCTGCGAAGAAATTTCGAGGACTGCTTTTCAAACGTAATATGGCCATTACGAGATATTAGTCATGCCCTTTGATTTAATTAATGTGCCATTTAAATTCATAAATCTCATGAATAGGGTATGGAAACCCTAATCAGGTAAGTTCATGATAACAGTCATCGACGACATGTTTGTCTATACACGAACCAAAGAGAATTATAAGTAACGTTTGAAGTTAAATACAGAATTGGAAAGGATGATGAAAGTATGTGTTGGTGCACACATCTGTCGTCTTCGTCTTACATCGAGTCTTCGGTTCGTTGCGGTTCGGAACAAGAATGATGTCATCATTCTTGATGATGACATCATCCAAATGACATAATGCTTGCATCATCATTCCAACAAACTCACGTGAAGATAACATGCAAATGATATCAGTTTGCATGTTCTTGCTAGAAGACAAAATAGAATTGTAAATAGAATTTGTTGGTTTCGCTCATATGGTCTTAGTTAGGAGATTTCGCTTATTTGGTATTATAGGGGTTTCGCTCTTATGTCATGTCCCTTGGAGCGAAACCAAATCACTATAAATAGGTGTTCTCATGAGCGAAACTAAATAGATAAGTCAGTCCATTGTATACCATACCGAAGTGCTGCCAGTGTGAAGATCGATTGTACACAACGTTTATTCAATACAATCAGTGTTTTAAGGTGAAAAGTTGTTTCTACCTTTGTTTCTTAGTTTCCGCCTCTGAAACGAAGTTAAAACTCCTTTGAACGACTTGTTCGGGTTGGTACATGATCCTACAAGTGGTATCAGAGCTCAGGAGGAGGAGTTCTGCAGAGATTAGCTGGATTTCATCTTGTTTTCTTACTTCTACACCTTTCATCATTTAAGAAAGTTTTACCGGTCGAAATTCGCTCAAAATTTCACAGATCATAGACAATTGGACATAGACAAACCCTAGAAAGTTTGACACTGAAATTCGGACTAAAAATGGATCAATTTAACATCCGATTAGGTTTCGCTCATTCGAACACTTCAGATTTCGCTCATAGTGACCTATTTCGCTCATATGGACACCTTTCGCTCATAGGACCATTCTGATTTCGCTCCTGTGAACAGTTTGATTCCGCTCTTGTGAACAAGTTTGATTCCGCTCTTGTGAACAAGTTTGATTCCGCTTCTGTGAACATTTTGATTCCGCTCATAGTGTTCAAAGTCTAATTCCGCTCATTGTTACAAAAGACTGATTCCGCTCATATCAAATTTAAAGGATTGTCGGCCACATTTAATTAGGAGGTCCAATTAAAATCAAGTCTTGATATAAGTTTTTGCATGTGAAAAATAATAATGGAATAGTCAGAGTTCACGTGATCAGTTGTATCGGCCCATGTGACTTTTTTATTGAAGGCCCAATGAAATTGTTTTGGTATTAATGGTTGTCGGCACAAGATTTTATCAGCACATATGAGATATTGGCGGCCAAATAGAATTTAGAACAACATCAGATATTAAAAGTTGCATGTGAGGTTCAATTAAAAAGTTAGTGGGATATTGTGAAAGTTGTCGGTTTGCATGTGAAATATTGTTGGTTTTATCAAAAATCAGAATTCATGTGATTTTCGTAAATCCTTATGTTTTGTCGGATTGTGTTAGGTTGCATGTGTATTATGTCGGCTTAGTGGATTTATTGGATATGAGATATCATTCAGGTCACATGTATTGAATTGATCAAGTCCAAATAGTCATCAGCCCAAGTCTCTACATCATTTACGGCCCAAATCTGAAATTGGGAGTTCCTCGATCCAAATTATTTTCTAGCCCATTCTTTCAGTTTGCAGAATATATTAAACGAGTCCACATATCTTCGACACGAGTCCTAGATCAATTCAGTCGTCTCACATTGTTACGTATTCAGTCCTTTTAAACTGATCATTTGTTTGTCTCGTTCAGGTGATACAGGTGATTTACGAGGTGAATCAGTTCGTGTGAAAGCTTGTTTGAGAAATTCTTCGATTCTTAATCATGGATAACGATTTCTACAACGCGTTCGCTACATCTTCATCTACTCCGGCTGTCATTGCTCAGAACATGAATTTGGAAAACGAAACGGGAACTACTCAGAAACCCCCGAAGCTAATGAGCATTGAGGAGTATTACGGGTGGAAAGATAGATTCGAGAACTGGGTTCAGGCTAACCATCTGAGATCATGGGAGTGTATTTTAAAGCAATATGTTTTGCCACAGACTGATTTGAAAGTTGACAAAAGAATATCTGAATTTAGTGATCAAGAACGTGATATGTATAGAGCTGAAAAGATGATGATTAGTCTGCTTCAGCAAGCCATAAAAGAAGACATATTCATATTGCTACAGCATAACAAAACTGCTAAATCAATCTGGGATGCTCTTAAAGTCAAATTTGAGGGTAGTGAGAACATGATAAAAAGCAAAAAGGCGTTGCTTAAGAAAGAGTTCGATTTGTTCAGCAGTCTACCTGGTGAAGATACGAAGAAGCTGATTGAACATTATTGCCACTTGGTGCGATCTATGTCAATGCTTAGTATAAAAAAGGATCCTGAAGAGTGGGTAGACAAATTAGCTGATGCGTTACCGCAAAAAGAGTGGGGAACTTATTTGATGATTTTGAAAAACACGGGGGTTTACGATGGCTTAACAATTGGTCAGTTTATCGAAAAGATTAAGGGTCAAGATTTGGAACAGCAGAAGATCGCGAGGATGAACAGTCCAAGTGGTCAACAGGATGTAAAAATGTATTACAAAGGTAGTGTTCCGGTTCTAGAAGCTGAGAGAAGTCCGAAAATTCAAACTGCGTTTAGTGCTGGGGATTCATCAGAAAAAGCTGATCAGAGTTCAAATAAAAGCAGTAGTAGTTTCTCATTATATCCGAGTGTTAATCCAAAAAGTTCATCAGAAAGCTTTCAGTCTCAAAGCACTAAGACAGGAAATGGATATGTGATTCAGTGCAACATTGCTCTAAATCTTCCAGAAGGTCAAAGTTTTTCAGAAGACACTGCTAAAGACCACATGGCTCTACTTGGTTCTGTGTTGTTATCTTATGAGGGTCTAGTGGCTGGTCGGATCGGAAATCCCATGCTCACAAAGGAGGATTACGATCGGATAGACGCCGAAGAGATGGAACTGATGGACATAAAATGGTGTCTAGCTAGTGTTCTTAGACGTGCTGAAAAGTTCAAAACAATTACCGGGAGAAATGATTTTCTTGATGCTCATGTATCTACTTTAGGTTTTGATAAATCTAAAGTTACTTGTTTTCGATGCAGGGAGAAAGGTCATTTCAAACGGGAATGCAAGAACAGGGAAGCTAGTGGTGCTCAGAATCCGTTTGGAAAAGATGATTACTACCGGAAAGCCATTTATCAACAGGTTGGTTAATCACAAGATTCACAAACGGCTCATGGTAGAAGAATCGAGGATTCAAAAAGAGCGTGCGTGGTGGATTTTAACTGGAACAATTATATATCTCCTGATAGCAAAGCATGCATAGTTGATCAAGATGATGAGAGGCTACCTGAAGGCTTCAGCTGGAATATGTTTGCAGATGAGATTGGAAATTTCAAAGCTTTCATTGCTAAGATTGTCAGAGAACCAGACATGTTCGCCACATGGATGAAGTCTATTGGTGTGACAGTGAAAAGTGTGGAGGAACAGTCTGTTACATCTGAAGAAAGCTCAGAAAGTGTTGATGAAGGGTTACAGAGTTCAGATGAGAGTGTACAAAATGTTATTAGTTCAGAAAAGGAAGTTGTATTTGATCAAACACCGTCAGATTCTGGTTCATCCGATGCTGATTCTGAAAAATCTGTACAATTTTATCAGTCACCTCCAGATGATAGTAGCAGTGATGATGAGGAGGAAAAACATATTGATATTGCAAAATCTCATCTTTCTCCTGAAAGTTTTCATTTCTATTTTGCAGATCGTATGGAGAAACTGAAGGAGAAACGAGCTGCTAAAGAACAACAACAAATGAAATCTGAAGATGTTGTTCAGAAAGAGAATGGCGAAGGTGTTGCTAAGAAGATGATTGAAACTGAGCAAGTGAATGTAGAAGAGAAGGTGATTGTAGAAGAAAAAGTGGTTGAAGTGGTAAAGACAATCGAGATTGAGAAGATTGTTGAAGTTGTAAAGCCTTATGAGAAGTGTTTGGAAGCATGCAAGGAATGTGTAGCAAAAGATGACATAATTGCTGAATATGAGAAGAAGAAAGAACAGTTACTGTTCAACCTCAATTATGTGAAAGAATCTTATGATGTCTTGAACAAAACAGTAACTGGTCTCCAAAAGACAAATTCAGAAAGAGAACAAGCACTAACGATGATGAATGCTGTTATGATGACAAAGCAAAGAGCCATCAACTTTTACATCGAAGAGAGTGCTAAATGGAAGCAAGAGTTGGAGACAGAAAAGATCGAGAATGAGAGAATTAGATGTTTATTGCAAAGTTATTCTAGTTCTGATTATCTCATTGATCGTATTTATCCAACTGTTGCAGGTATGGAAGCTTTTCAAGATGAGAAGCCGAAGAAAAAGAAAGATAGTGGTAAGAAACCGACTGTTAGCTATAACAAGTGTCCGCCTCCAATTTGGGAAGGGTATTCTCCTAGAAAACCAAACGAGGAGCAACTTGAAAAGGCAGTCAATATAAAGCTAAAAACCGACACAACTAACGTTTTACCAGATAACATTGATGTCACGTTTACCTCGTCCGATACTGATCATGAGTCTGAGTTAATCAAAAAGGTGGTCGATCAGGTGTTGGATACTGAGGAGGAGTCTGAGTCAAAATCTGAGTCTGGAGGGTCAAATTCGTCAGTCAACAGTCCAAAGTCGTCGGTTAAACGGTCTTACAGTAAAGAATTTTTGTTATCGAAATCAAATTTGGATGATGAAACATTTGAAGTTGCATACACTTTAAATGATTCAGACAAATTATACTTTGACAAAGAGTTTCCAATAAGAAGTGCTCGTCTTGACATGATCAAAAAGGTTTTCAAAATGACAGAAATTAATATTTCTGAAATAAAAGATTTAAATCTTACTGAAAAACCTAAAAAGTACACTTCAAGAGTTCAACAACGTTTAAACAAGAAAAAGGGTTACAATTCTGGTTCTGGTTTTCAAAAGAAATCAAACCAAAATCGTAGCTACAAAAAGAAAGGTCTTGGATTTATTCCACCAGAAAATCATAAAATTTGAAAAATTCTAAAACAAAAACAGAATTTGTGTCAGGTGGAAATGCAGAAGAGGAACAGAAGAAACCATTCTGGAGACAGTCAAATCAAGAGTTTCTTGCTGAAAAGAAGAAGAATGGAACTGAAGTTTGTCACTCAAAAGAAACTAGAACCTGTTATAAATGCAATGAAGCTGGTCACATTGCATGGAACTGTCCAAAAAATGTCAAGTCAAAACAGGGAGTTTCTAACAAGTTGAAAGGAATAGTTGTTGATATAGAACCACCAACTGAAAAATTTTAAATTTTTGAAAACTCAACTTATGAGATTGGTGAGTGTTCTAAAAAGAATTTTTATAAAAAGAAAGAAAAAGACAACCAAGTGTGGGTTGTTAAGAAAGTTGATGAGAAAGTCGGCGATGAATCTGGTTCTACAAAGCCAGAAGAGCCACAGGTTGAGATAAAAATTTCAGTGAATGATGATGAGTTTCCATCACTGAAATTTGAAGAAGTTAAACAGAAAGTTGGTAAGGTTGATATCTCGAATCAGTTTTACACAGAGAAAACTAAGTTTGATGTCGAGAAAACATTCAATGGAAGTGTTAAGAAAATTTTTGGGAAAATGTTGAATGGGAAAGCTAAGGGGGTTAAAGATTTTTATGCAACTAAAAAGGCAACTTACAACCCTACTGCGCAAGAACTGAAAGCCATCAAGTCTGAGAAGACTTGGATGGAAGTTTGTTTCCCGTAAAGTCTTAGGACTATGCCGGAGATCCCAAGTTTATATCGTGGATCAGGAATCGGCATTATTCTTGTTAAGATAGATTTTGTGAAAGATTTTTTAAATGTGTTTAATTTTTACAGGATAAGTGTGAATTGCCGGAGCTTCCAGGTTGGTAAGTGTGAAGCAGGAATCGGCATTCTGATTGATAAAATGATGCATGTAGACGTAACATTCCTACAGTTGGTTTTGGTTTGTCATACCTACAAGTGGTATTGTTTGTGATTCTAAAAGTGGTAATTGTTACAATTGGTACATAGATTGTTTAATTGCAAACGGTAAATCAGGGACATTAAATTGTACTGATTTACTACTTTTGATAAAAACTGACAAGATGATGAACAATATCCCCATACTTAACAAGTGGTAAATCTACAAGTGGTAAAAACAAACTCATTTTCCGGAAAAATCATTTTGATTAAAACAAACTTAAGTGTTTTGAGATCTTAATGAGAAAATGGTTTGTGATAGGGGGAGTTCTGATTGTTTACGCATAGTGAATGGCGATTTGATGTGATTCGATGTCAGTTGTCAAGTTTATTGTACAGTTTGTTTTACATTTCATGTTTCAAGTGGGTCGAGAGTCTAGTTGTTTTCAAATTTCTTTAATGTGTTTGCATTTTAGGGGGAGTAGAAAATTTCAGAAAATCCAAAAACATTTGAAAATTTGAAAAAGGCAAAAACATGATAAAATCAAAAATGAGTTTTTATGTCAAATAAGAGGAAATGATAGTACATCAGTAGACAGTCACAGTATGCTAAAGAAATGTATTGTTTAAATAGCGTTAAACGGTCTCACTGATGATATGCCGATAGGTTTTTACACATTTAGTAAGCTTTTTCGGGATATAAACTAAATTTCAAACTTGCTTATTTCGTGGGGAACACTACTTGGATATATAGGTAACCCCTGAAATCTCGTTTGAAAGGTCCCTCTTTCTGAGATACTAGGTCTTTATGCTCAGTGATATCTGGGGTATTATCCCGGGACTTTTGCTGAAAGGAATTTCTGACCTAGTCCCCGGAGAATACTTTCCGCATGCTTGAAATATAGCGCAGCCCTCAGCAAATTGATGAAACAATAAAATTGATAGTCATTGCTGTTGTAATCAAAAGATCCTCTAAAGGGGACCCACCAAAAGTCGAAGCCGTCATCTCTCTGCGTATCGAAAGATCTACCTGAGCTCTCACGGCCCTCGCAATTTAACCCCTTACAGATATCATCTGTGGTATACTCACCTGTAAGACTGAATATTGGGATCTGGATACGGGAGTATATCCAAGAGGTGGGACACGTGAATGAGTTTAAGTTTTTAAAACACCTAACTCATATCCTGAATCAGTTGAAATTTGTGTGAAAATTTAAGTGGATCAGTATATTGGTAATCTAAGTGAATTGTTTAATTCTTAATGTGTAACTAAGCTCAACGGTACTTGTGACTTGTCAAAATCTGATATGATTCTCTTACACAAAACTCACAAAAAAAAATATTGTCTGTAAATATTTCTTTATTGCATTTCTTTACTTTCAAAAATCCAAAAAGATTTTCGGTGTGTTTTAGCATAAATTTTTGAGAAATCCAAAAGATTTTCGACAACTGATGTTGAAGAGCTAAATTTCAAAATTCCAAATGCTAGACATGATGAACAAATGGTTTGGGAAAATGTGTTTTGAAAAGAAAAATGATTCATCAAGTTTATTGAGTAATATTTGAGGAAAAATCAGTGTTAGTGCATACATTGAATTGTTAAATGTGTGAAATTTACTTTTAGGTAGAGTGAGTTTGTGCAGGTTTAAGTATGAGCTGGATTGATGATCCTGAGCTGGATGAGAGCCAGATTACGATCTTGGAACAACCTCAGAAAGAGCCAGCCAGATTACGATCCTGAAACAGATGATGCTGAAGAACTAAAGGAATGCCTGCACATTGCTAGGGGGAGTCTGTTAATGCTGAGTGAAAGAGTGAAGCTCAAAGAATGATCAAGACTGAAGATGCAAAGACTCGACATGTGAGACTCGTCAACATTTGAGGGGGAGTCTGTTGGTGCACACATCTGTCGTCTTCGTCTTACATCGATTCTTCGGTTCGTTGCGGTTCGGAACAAGAATGATGTTATCATTCTTGATGATGACATCATCCAAATGACATAATACTTGCATCATCATTCCAACAAACTCACGTGAAGATAACATGCAAATGATATCAGTTTGCATGTTCTTGCTAGAAGACAAAATAGAATTGTAAATAGAATTTGTTGGTTTCGGTCATATGGTCTTAGTTAGGAGGTTTCGCTTATTTGGTATTATAGGGGTTTCGCTCTTATGTCATGTCCCTTGGAGCGAAACCAAATCACTATAAACAGGTGTTCTCATGAGCGAAACTAAATAGATAAGTCAGTCCATTGTATACCATACCGAAGTGCTGCCGGTGTGAAGATCGATTGTACACAACGTTTATTCAATACAATCAGTGTTTTAAGGTGAAAAGCTATTTCTACCTTTGTTTCTTAGTTTCCGCCTCTGAAACGAAGTTAAAACTCCTCTGAACGACTCGTTCGGGTCGGTACATGATCCTACAGTATGTTTATATATCAGATTGGGAAGCGTGTATCATGGACTTAGAAGGAAGTTAAGATACTCACATGCCCTTGGCAGAGATATCTTACAACAATACTTAACACGCTAGTATTTAGGATGCTCCGTTTGAGGCCATGCATGGATGAAGAGTTGACCGTCACTACGTAGAGCTAACGCGTCAAAGGACAATTAACCAGACTTTAGTATATCTAAGAAACCAGCAACATGATTTGTCTAGATCGAAGGAAGGTTAAAGGTCGCCGAACGATCAACGAAAGAATTACATGGACAATTGAAGATTTAGTTCTGTTAAAGGAGCTATATTGAGAGAGATTCTGTAGGGTTTAGCAGAGGAAAGAAAAGCTGAGCCACATTGACTTGGTCCTTTCGAGAGCCCATCTTGAGTTGGATCAGTTGCATATGGGCTCAAGTTACCATCAGAAATGAGTAGTGTACATGAGGTACTATTTGGATGCATCTGAAGAGGTGTATAATGGGTGATACGCTAATTTTGCGCTTTGTGAAGATTGTTTGGGAGATAAACGGAGGTTTATCGAAGCATCGAAGAAGCAGTACGTATAGCTAGAAGGTTATGTTACTAACCGGAAGGGCGATTTCAGCATTCCAGTAGTATCTACGTGAAGGGGTAAGGTCCCAAAAACCTCATACCAAGTACTAGGGACCATACCACAGTCTCGTCTTTTAACCCTCTTTAGACCTTGCACGGCCGCGCACCGGTCCTACAAAGAGTCTAGAAGCAAGACAAGCAGACAACACCTGCGCGCTGAAAGGAAATGCATAAGTCCTTGCGCCAATTCTCCATAACAAAGGGATAAAAGTCCCAACAAACACTCCTGCTTAATAATACCCAGACTTGGATATTATTTACTAAACTGATGCCACACGATAAGGAGTCGCACAGGATTATGGCAATAAACTTCTAGAAGGCTCAATCGTGCACCACCAGACGGTTATAACCGTCTGGGATACGTGTCATCATCCCAGGCCACCCTGAAATCATGATGATGGCATGGAATTGGAGAGAAACCTCCACTTGCCCACTTTCCACGTGGCAATTCCCCAGCCGTTGATCTAAACAGTAATCCATGTGCTCCCACATCAAATCATGAAGATTAACGGAAGGAAAAATAACCGCTTACGGAGTTAGCATCTTCCGTCAACATTTCAATAACAGGTTTTCCCTCCCAAACCCCCGGCTATAAATACGAGAGTAATTCAGGTATAAACTTCAAGTTACATTCACTTCACAAATACTTCTTCTTCTTCATAAACACATACTTATTCTCACGCTGGAGTGTGGTCATGGAGAGAACCTCCCTTCTCCCCATGGCGAGACTAACGGTGTTCTGTTTTGCAGTATTCGTCGGAGAAGAAGACCAGTCCCTTTGAATCAAACGAGAGAGAACTACCCATTTTTATGCAGAACCTAACCCCCTGGATAATTTGATCCCGGTCATTTATCCAGTGTTTCTTCATTGGCGCCCACCGATTTCTCCATTTCAACTGTTTTTTCTCGTTTCGATTCACATTTCTCCACTCTCTGTTTCATATGGCAGAAAATTCACCACTTCACCCATCAAGTCCTCGATCCGAATTCAAGGGATTCGAAACCCAAGATGACCAGATTGACGGAACCATGGGAATTAAAGGAAGCAACGACAATCATTCAAAAGGAAATGATTCCTCAAAAATCCATAATCGCTCAGATCCACTCCCGGAAAAAACTCCGGAATAATGGTTCAACAGATTCCAGATCGCTATGAACCGAATTTTCACACAAAACATCAAATATGAATTGTTGAATGTCAGATCTGGTACTCTGAAAGAAAGTAAAGAGAAATTTGACACTACAGTATTGGACCCACAGACACCTAGTCAGTGGCACATCCAATCTGGTAGTCATGTTGAAATAACTCAAAAATCCGAAGATGCCAACTGTCAGAAAGCTGAACCAAAGCAGATATACATGGTGCAAGGAGGTCCCTCCCGAAGGACAAAGAAACGAAGCCATAATCAACATTGGCGAGAGCAACAAGTCATATTTCTCGTTGTCCCTGGAGGTCCTCAGGAGGAACGACCAGTAATCATTACAGGCATTTTCGGCCACTATAGAACGGATTATATGTTCATAGATCCAGGAAGCTCAATGAACATAATATATGAACAGTGTTTCAAACAACTTGATCCAGAGGATAAAGCTCGTTTAGAGCCGGTCGATTTCCCTCTCACCGGTTTCTGCAACGAGGCTATGTTTCCATTAGGACAAATTGCATTTCCTGTGACTCTATCAGATGGCGAGCATTCACGCACAGTCACAGTAAATTTCATGGTCATGCCAGCAACATCGCGCCACGATGTCTTGCTAGGAAGAAGATCACAAAGAGAATTCAGCATGATCACTTCTATTCCACATGCTGCTTGCGGGTTTCCAACGGAAACCGGAGTAGCAATTCTGTATTCAAGCAAGGAGGTCATGTATGTCGACGATGAGCCACCAGCAAAAGTGGCCAAGCCCTCAGCACCAAATGAGCCGGAAAAATGGGTCCTCAATGAAGAACATCCGGAGTAGACCATCTTACTAGGGCACGCCGTTTCACCGACAATACGAGTACAATTAAAGGAATTACTTTCGAACAACAAGGATATATTCGCTTGGTGCCCAGTAGACATGACTGGAGTTCCACGGGATATAGCGCAACATTGCTTGAACATCCGACCCTCGGCGGAACCTGTCGCGCAAGGAAGACGCAACCTCAGCGCAGAGAAGGCAGAAGCCATGAACGAACAAGTTACAGAGTTACTTAATGCCGGAATCTTGCGCGAAGCTCAGTACCATACCTGGGTCGCCAACCCAATAATGGTTCAAAAACACAGTGGTGGATGGAGAATGTGCGTCGACTTCAAAGACCTAAATAAAGCCTGCCCGAAAGATTGCTATGCGCTTCCTGAGATAGACAAAAAAGTTGACTCTCTAGCATCTTTCCGCTGGAAGTGTTTTCTTGACTGTTATACGGGCTATCATCAGGTTCAAATGAAAGAGGAGGACGAAGACAAAACCACCTTCCGCACTGACAAGGGCATCTTCTGTTATACAAAAATGCCCTTTGGTCTCCGTAACGCAGGAGCTACTTACCAGCGCTTAATGGATACAGTCTTCGGGGAAGACATTGGTAAAATGGTCGAGGTATATATGGACGACCTCGTCATCATGAGCCATGAAGAGGAAACAATGCTCGCAAATATTCAGCGCACGTTCGATTCTTTGCGCAACGTAAACTTAAAACTTAACCCAACGAAGTGTTCCTTCGGAATGGAGGAAGGGAAATTTTTGGGTTTTAAAGTAACAAGAGATGGTTTTAAAGTAAACCCGGAGAAAGTGCAAGCCATCCAGCTGATGCCGTCACCTGCAACAGTAAAAGAAATGCAAAGGCTCGCAGGACGATTAACAGCCTTGAACAGATTCTTGGCAAATCATGCTTCAAAGTCTTATTCGTTCATTAGCACACTACGCAATTGTGCTAAGAAAAGAAACTTCCAGTGGACACCAGAAGCGGAAGCAGCCTTCAAGCAAATGAAGGAATGTTTAATTCAGCTGCCAACATTGACAGCACAGCGAGAGAAAGAACCGCTGATCTTATATTTATCCGCAGCAGAAGTAGCGGTTGGTGCGGTATTAATGGTGGAGCGAGAGAACATTCAGACTCCAATTTATTATATCAGCAAGATGCTCACTGGCCCGGAGACGCGCTACTCGATGATAGAAAAGCTGGTCCTCGCTCTAGTACATGCATCAAGACGCCTACGCCGGTATTTCTCTGGTCATGTCATCACAGTTCTCACCAATTACCACTTAGGGAAAATTCTATCCAAACCCGATGTCGCGGGGAGATTAGCTAAGTGGGCTATTGAGCTGGGAGAATACAATATCCTATATAGACTGTGACCAGCAATCAAAGGGCAAGTTTTAGCAGACTTCGCCACTGAAGTTCCCATAGACAAAGTGCATGAATGTGAAGCAATACAAAACCCTGTTCCCGTTTTCGACGATAGGGTCTGGACTCTCTGCACACAGACGGGGCTTCTAATGACGATGGAGCAGGTGCGGGCCTCCTATTGGTCAACCCAGACGATCACGAACTTACATACGAGATACGCTTGGATTTCCGGAGCACAAACAACGAAGCAGAATATGAAGCGTTTCTAGCAGGCCTCCGTCTAGCGCTTAAAATGGGAGCGAAGAATCTTGAAGCCAATGTTGATTCAAAACTGGTGGCCGAGCAAGTAAATGGACTCTATGATGCGAAAGGTGAAGCCATGGCGTTATATCTAGAACAAACGTGGATGCTAATCAGCCAATTCCAAACGTTCAAAATAAATCACATAAACAGAAGCGAAAACAAGCATGCAGATGCACTAAGCAAATTGGCTGCCACCAGTTTCAGACATCTAGCAAAAGAGGTGCACATCGAGGTATTGACCAATCCTTCCGTCCCTCTCAAACAAGTAAACATCATAGAGGTTGGAAACCCATCCTGGATGTCCCCGATCATCATGTACCTACAGCATGGCAAACTTCCGGAAGGGAAGGCAGAAGCTAGGAAAATCCAGAACAAGGCAATAAACTACGAGATGGCAGACGGAATTCTATACCGAAAGTCATTCATGGGACCACTCTTGCGTTGTGTTGACAAAACAGGTGCGCAATACTTAGTCAGGGAAATACATGAAGGCTTATGTGGGATACACGCCGGTCGGGGATGGTAGTAGCAAAAATCATGAACGCAGGCTACTATTGGCCGGGGATGCATGTGGACGCGATATAATTACTACGAAAATGCGCAGCTTGTCAACTTCATGCGCCAAAAACCCTCCGCCCAAAAAATCCACTCGTACCGGTCACATCCGCCTGGCCCTTCCAGGAATGGGGCATCGATCTTGTAGGCCCATTCCCTGACGCGCCTGGAGCGGGGAAATTCATTATCGTAGCGGTAGACTATTTCACAAAGTGGGTCGAAGCCAAGGCGTTAGCTTCAACCACAGCAATGGTAATCCGCAAATTTATATGGGAACATATTATTTGCAGATTCGGATTACCATTGCGCATCATTTCCGACAACGGCACCAACTTCGCCTCAGAAGATCTTCAGAAGTGGTTCAAGGAAATGAAGATTGAACACAACTTTTCCTCCGTAGCGCATCCACAGGCAAACGGGCAAGTTGAAAGTGTCAACAAACAAATAGTTGACGGCATAAAAGCAAGGCTCGGGACGGCGCGCAGAGGATGGGCCGATGAGCTCCCTAGCATACTATGGGCTCATCGTACCATGCGAAAAACCAGTATGGGAGAAACCCCGTTCAGCCTTGTGTACGGATCAGAGGCGGTAATCCCAGCCGAAATTGTCCTTCCATCGCCACATATGCTTGCCATGGAAAAGCAAAACAATGAGAAAGAACGAAGAATGGATTTAGACCTTCTCGAAGAAAGGCGCGAGAACGCGCCATCGCAGAAGCAAGATACAAATCCAAACTGGAAAAGTACTACAACGCGCGCGTACGCGTGTGTACTTTCATTCGAGGAGACTTCGTCTTGCACGACAACGAAGCTTCCAATGCGGAAAAACCGGGCAAGCTAGCGCCAAAGTGGGAAGGCCCATAAATTATCAATGAGGTTCTTGGCAAAGGGGCATATACCCTAAAAAGAATCGATGGGACTTCTGTTCCCCGCACCTGGAACGCGCAGCAGTTGCGCAGGTGTTATATATAGCCGAGCTATTCATCAAATCACATTTATACAGGCAATGTATCTCTCTATTTTACTTTGTATTATTGGATTTAACGCCTCATTAATGCAACAGTTATCTTTACACATATTGTTTGTTACAAATTGCATATAATTCTTTTGGTTTACGCGAAAACAATATGGTAAACATTGTGCGCCTCATGAACAGTCTAAATAAGCACAACCTCGCGCGCATTCTAGACATACGTTCACACATGAGTACAATACCATTCTCATTCGCTCTACCTGAACAAAGTAATTAAGCATATGCAACATATTGTAATCCAAACACAAACTTGTAAATTACCAAAGCAGATATGCACCGCAGTGCATCAAAAAATATATCATTAAGTGTAACAAAAGCACTTTAAACAAGCCATTCACAAGAACACAGCAGTGATTCTTAAAAAAAAGTACTAGTTACAAATCAAACTAAGAAAGGATATCTAACACCCCATACGGAGTATGGAGAACCTCACCATACTCAGACAGAGGGTGGGGATCAACAATCAAAGGGTTATTATCCTCCCTGTCATCTCCGGCAGCAAGAGCCACAATCTCATCAGTCGGAGTCTCAGCCGGAGTAACAGCACAGCGACGCCGTTGATAAACAATTGAAGAACTCCCCCTCCAACCAACCAGAAAAGAACGGGTTACAAGGTGTGCTGATAGCCTAGTAACTCCTCCATTATTATCATCTAAATGATCGGAGAGGTGTCGGCCTCTCGGAGCCTCAGGGAGAGTAACACCACGTGAACTCCCCCCACTGGTGAAAGAATCAACCGTTGAACCAGAAAGCAGAAGCAAAGCATCAGCAGCCTCGAACATCTTCAAAACTTCGGAAAACCTTTTCCACCGAATCTGCTGCTTTTTCTTCATTGTTCCAAATTGGGTAAAGAATTTCACACCCAACAAATATATAGACGATGAAAGATTACTGTTAGCATCGAAAAGAAAACTGTGATGATTAAGTATCAAATCAGCTGACTTTGCAACGGCGCTGTCACTACAAATGTCACATCCCATTAATAACTCTCTGACAAGAGTCTACACACATTCCCAGAGCTATAGTTAAATTAAGAGACGAAGAGGCAGCACAATCTATAGAGATGACGTAAGCAACTCCTCAGCTCATAATTACAAAAGCTCTTCGCTCAGGATAACAACAGTTCAGAATAAACAAAGGAATAAATATCTTTCCTCACAAACTTTCCATCTTACCCGAAGTCAAAGATTTCCAAACATCAGTATAATAAGCAAAGTATATCTTCTCATAGAAGATTCCCCACTTTCGCGCCCAAAAACCTAAAAAACATTTCTCTTGTATAGTCCAGTGCTCCACTTATTCGCATAAGAGCAACACTAGACTGGGGGGACTTGAAGGGGTAAGGTCCCAAAAACCTCATACCAAGTACTAGGGACCATACCACAGTCTCGTCTTTTAACCCTCTTTAGAACTTGCGCGGCCGCGCACCGGTCCTACAAAGAGTCTAGAAGCAAGACAAGCAGATAACACCTACGCGCTGAAAGGAAATGCATAAGTCCTTGCGCCAATTCTCCATAACAAAGGGATAAAAGTCCCAACACACACTCCCGCTTAATAATACCCAGACTTGGATATTATTTACTAAACTGATGCCACACGATAAGGAGTCGCACCGGATTATGGAAATAAACTTCTAGAAGGCTCAATCGTGCACCACCAGACGGTTATAACCGTCTGGGATACGTGTCATCATCCCAGGCCACCCTGAAATCACGATGATGGCATGGAATTGGAGAGAAACCTTCACTTGCCCACTTTCCACGTGGCAATTCCCCAGCCGTTGATCTAAACAGTAATCCGTGTGCTCCCACATCAGATCAGGGAGATTAACGGAAGGAAAAATAACCACTTACGGAGTTAGCATCTTTCGTCAACATTTCAATAACAGGTTTTCCCGCCCAACTCCCGGCTATAAATAGGAGAGTAATTCAGGTATAAACTTCAAGTTACATTCACTTCACAAATACTTCTTCTTCTTCATAAAGACATACTTATTCTCACGCCGGAGTGTGGTCACGGAGAGAACCTCCCTTCTCCCCGTGGCGAGACTAACGGTGTTCTGTTTTGCAGTATTCGTCGGAGAAGAAGACCAGTCCCTTTGAATCAAACGAGAGAGAACTACCCCTTTTTATGCAGAACCTAACCCCCTGGATAACTTGATCCCGGTTATTTATCCAGTGTTTCTTCACTATGATTTATAGGTCATGTAACCGAAGGATACCCGAATTAATGGAACCTTGACCTGAATCTTCTTGATTTAGAGCTTGCGAATGTTGGACCCTGGAAAGGGTGGAGAGTGTTAAGATGAGAGTTTATGAATCGAGGACGTGTGTAATATAGATATACAAGGATTCTTCGTAAGAATCCAAGTTTCTCGCAGAAACAAAACATGTAGAGTAAAAATTTCGGGGACGAAATTTCCTAAACAGGGGGAGACTGTGACACCCGGCTTTTCAGGCCGTACCGTACAATTGTAATACGTGTCGTGAATAGGTAACATGGCTATATTTGACTGGTTATGATGTTTATATGTGAAATTTAATGTGTTGGTAAAATTAAACTTTGATAAAAATTATGTTGGCAACAGTAAGATAAACGCTTATAACGTAACGGTTAAAATGCGAAACGAACGTCGGTGACCACCCGATCAGTGTCAAAATCCTAAAAATAGTCTTTTATGATTAGAATAAATATTTTCATCATACTCGTCAGGAAAAATAAATTTAAAACGCTAGGAAACTCTATTTTTCGAGTTTAAGCGCGTACCGCGCAATGCAGCGCGCCTATCGACAAAACACTGTCAATACAGCCAGTCAAGGCAACTGAAAATAATTTTAGCAATAATTTGATAAGATTATTCTTATAGAATGACAAAAATAATTAAAAACGCTTAAATTCCTATTTTTGCGATTTTAAACGAGTACCGCGCAGCACAGTGCGCATACTGCCAAATACCGACAACATAGCCAGTCCAGGCCAACAAAATATTTACCCGTAATATTCTGGCAGGTTTATTTTTATAGTGCGTTAAAGATAATTTAAAACGCACTAAAACGGGTTTAAAACGCTAGATAAAATACCCGGTATTCAGTAAAATACCTGTTTTATTCATTAAATCTACATATGTATTCATATATATATATATATAATCATGTGTGTGTATAAGAGAGAGAGGAAGAGTTGGCGGCCCAAGGTGGTGCCACCCCTCTTTGGTAATGTAAAAGTGTGCCATGTGTTGTGTGTGTGTCATAAGGATAATCATCACCATCTTTTAAACACTCCATCATCATTCTTTGATCAAATTCATTCTCTCACTCTCTCTCTAAGCTACGGCCGAACACCCCCATCTACACACATATTCAAAAATTTCAAACCTTTCATGAAGATTCAAGGGACTTCCATGGTGATTTCAAGCTAGAAAAGGGGGTTTGGAAGTGATTTCAAGCAAGAACAACCTTCATATTCTCATCTATTCTCAAAAACCCATCTAAAATCTTGAAGGTATAAAAATTTATTTTATAAACTTTGTTTTGATTCTTGATGATTCTTGATAGTGATGGAAGTTTCTCTTGATCTTGAGTTTAATCACAAACTTGAAACATAAAACAAATGGGTTATATTTTGAATGAAATAAAATGGATGTGTATATACATATATATATACATATATATGTACATACATATATATGTACATACATATATATGTACATATATATATATATATGTATGGTCGTGAGTTTGTGTGTATATGTAAGCATTTGTGTTTTTTATTTTTGTTGAAAGATTCTTGAGTTAAATGATTACTTGAAAAGTAGGATGCATGTAAGAATCTAAGTGTGTCATACAAGAATGTTCTAAAAGTGATTTAAATATTTGAAAGTGACATGATGAAAAGTGAATTTTTGGTGGTTTATGTGTGTGTATATGTGTTTCGTATATATGTATCTATGTATGCATGTATATAAAAGTTTGTCATATGTTCTTAAATATGCAGGATATTAGCATTTATGTATGAATGATTGGATGATCATGATGATGTGTGTGTTGTGTTTTGTAAGAACATGATATTAATGTGTTTTTGATGTATGATTAGATCATAAATAATGTTGATGATGTTGTATGAGTGCATTAGATGCACATATGTGGACATGCATGTTAATATGAAAGCATGAAATGATCATTTGAGCATGATTTGATAAAAAATAATTTTGATCAGATTATAAACCTTAAAATAAAGTTATTTTGAAGTGTTTAATGATATATAACTTTGTCATAATGTTGCTAGCCTTGCATGTTGTACTTGGTGCATTAAGAGTTGTAAAATGCGTAAAATCGCATGATTTATGTGACTTACACAAAAACTGCACTAATCTGATTATAACCACTATTTTAATCAGTAAATAACATGTGTTGTGTTAAAATATCAAGTCGTTTCGAGTTGGGATGGTTATGGTAACGTTTAACGCAAAACTATCCGTTAAAACGGTCAAAAATCGGCTTTTCGGGTGATTTTTGCAAAACTGATTTAGATCAGTAAATAAGCTGAAGTTTTTAGTTTAAAAACAAGTATTTTAACTAATTTTAAGTTTATTTGGTGTTTGGTTGGTCATAAGTGACTTCCGACGCCCGAAAACGCTACCGAATCGCTAAAATACGCATTTTTCGATAAACACTAGTATGGGTAAATTTTGAGTGAACCTTATGTGATAAAATGTGTTAAGTGATTTAAACATGTAAATGTTATAATATGTTAAGTATTAACTTGATAATGGGAAATTTAGATTATGCATGTATGCATGTACGTTTTGTGCGGTAGAAACGGTAAAATTTCGTTAAATGTGTAACTTGTTTGTCGAGCATGAAATTTGGTACATACGAGATGTTTTATGTATATTTGCTTTAAAAATGACAAACTAGATAAGTTAGTAATATTTTGCGTGTTCGGAGTTAAATTCTATGAACATTTATGTATATATATTACAACGCGCAAATCGTAGATATATTACGTATAAACGGGAGAGTTAACGGATTTACACAATAATGGTCACCAATAAAATCGTTCAAGTCGCAAAAATTGTAAATATATATATATATATATATATATATATATATATATATATATGTATGTATATGGACTCATATATATATTAACGTGCCAACATAATAAAAAATGACAACTTTTCGAGAAAATCTCAAAGTTATGTGATAATTCTAAGAAACGGAGAAACTTAGGATATTTGTGTTATGTGTATTGATTTAGAATCGTTCCTATATTAGGACATGTAGAAAACAATCACTGGGATTGCGATATTAAAATACGCACCCAAAGGTGAGTGTCACTAAACCCCTCTTTTTACTATTTTGTATATATTCTGGGGGTAGAACACGCCTAAAATGGTTTAATAATGTTTTTGTAATAAAACAGACCTTTTGATATAAAATATATATTTTCATTGAAAATATATGGATTTTTGATAAATTATAAATATATTTCAGGATGAAATGGTTTTGGAGAATAAATATGTTTCGGGTGGAAACGGGGTTATGCACAATGTTTGGGGGAAAACGATCGTGTAGTTGGAACGAATTTGCTTGATCTCAAGAGAGTAAGTAACAGCATAGGCTTACATTTCAGTGGGGATTTCAGAGGATTCGTACAATATTGTGTATTAAATTGTCATATTAGTAGGATATATATATTGTACGTGAGGCAGACATCATATTGTTCTCAAAGTGAGAACCCTGCGCCCATGATGTCGTTTAATCAGTTAAGTATTGCACGCGATGAATTGTTGGTAGATCTATCGGGTTGACAACCCCGTCGTGACCGGTCGCCCCGTGTCAATGTCAAACGACGAATTAATATTTTGTTTATTGTCTAGCTTTGATTATCCATGCATGGTTAATATATAGTTCGTATCGTCTAGCTAACATACGAGTCTGAAAATTGACGCAATAATTTAATATACAAAACCTGGGCAATATATATTACAGTTGTCGGATCGATGAACCGGCGGAAAGCCCATGGATTTTTTTAATAAGGAAGTAAAATGGACTTTCTAAAATTTATATGGATGTTTTCAAATAAACACCTAATCAGAAAGTTTTCCTTGAAATAAAATTTGTAGTAAGTGAATACGTGAACTCACCTTCCTTTGTGTTGACACTTGATTTTAACGTGTTCTACAGGTACTTGAATTCGGCTTCGGGAAATCATGGTGTATCTTGTGTTTGATGATGCATGTTGTTTTGTTTAACTATGTTGGACAACTTTTAAACTTTCTGGGAGTTTTGTAATAAGATCCGCGAGGATCAAAGATATCTTAACTATGTAGTTGTGTCGTGTCTTAAAACATAAATGTTTAATAACTTATGTTTAAAATAAACCAATATGTCCAACAATAAAATGCATCGCTCGACAAGATATAAATGGGCACCAACTTCCGTCTCCACTACTTTTAATATTCTGCTGCGACGTTTTTGGGGTGTGACAATATAAGAATGTTAAACACTAATCTATAAGAAATCATCAAGCAATGTGTGGATTTTATGTAGGACAACCCAAGTTAATCCCTAATCACACATACATCAAGTCTTGGACTTGAACATCACTTGTGGGTTAAAAACCCTAAACAAAACAAAATGTATATGAGGTTTAACCTCTGATTTTGAATGTCTCAACCTTGTTTTTAATCCTAACTAACCATAGAAGTGGTTATAAGCATAAGGACATAGGTTTGAGATGAGTTTAGACTCAAGTTGAACAAGTTTAGTAAAGATTAGATGAAATCAGAAATGAACTGTGAACTTTGGAGCCCTTTAGGCGACGTTCCAGGGACTGGTTTGCTGTGGAAAACCCATGGAATCGAATCTAAGGTTCATCCAAGTATACTGGAAAAAGAATGAGGTAAAACGGACAAGTATTAAGTGAGTTATGCTCACTTTAGTGAAGCTTGATGAATCTGCTCGAACATTGATTTGCAGCTGCGATTTGGAGAGTTTTAGAGTGATTTGATTGAGTTTGCAAAGTGAAATGAGCTTGTAGGAGGCATGGTATTTATAGGGGAAGGAGTTAGGGTTGTTAGGTGGTGATTAATGGAGGTTTGGAGGTGATTGGGGGTGTTTAAGTGTTGGGATTTCGTGCAAAACCGCGACTGATGAACATTCTGCCCGCCAGACCCCCTTTCGGACCGTAAGGGCAAGGCCTTCGAGCTGAAACACAAATTTTTAGGGTATTTAAGCATATAAAGCATGTTCTAAAGGTTACACGAGTATAAAACGAATATGATTAAGTATAAGACTCGTATATAAGTATTGTACGAAGCATGTATGTCACGCATTGGTAGGTTCGTCACATGTTAGTAAGTATCACGAATATGCATCAATTGTTTCACAAATCAACATATGAATATGTATAAAGCATGTATAACATAAGTTTAAAGAAAAATACAAGTTTTATTTATGATCCACGTCTCTGGTTTTACAACGATTACAAAGAAAGAACGATTACAAGAACACAAGACTTCCAAAAATAGAAATACGAACAAGACTTTCTATTTATGGAAAGTATGAACAAGCGGGGTGTTACAGGTCAAGCGGCACGTTTTGGGGGAGAATTCTACAACACTTCTCGGTCCATAAGGGTGATCACACCCGAACCGTCGACGCCCTATCTTCTCGTTTTAGGACAATCTGTATGGATTGTGAAAGATTCGAGCAACTCCACACCACGGTGGAGCACCAAGGGGGTGACCTCGGGGAGAACAACACCATACAAGTCGCTCTCATCAACTATTGGCACGAGGTTGGACGTGAATTCAAACACGTTTTGGAGTGGCAAACCGTTAGGGTTTTTATATAAATTATGTGGTTTTTAATTTTTATATTATGTAATGTTTATTTTGTGTGTTTTTTAGTTTTATTTTTATGTAATGTTTTTTAATTTTAATGTTATGTAATGTTTATATATTAATGTTAGTAGCTTAATTTCTAGTTTTTATAAAATTTTAATAGATTTTATATAATTTGAATTATAAAATAAGCACAATGGTTGTGCCACATGTCGGAAAACGCCAAGCATCAACGCCACGTGCCACACCGTCGGTTTAAACACCACGCCATGCAGAGTCGTTCCTATGTTTTTGGAGACCCTAAGCGAACTATAAAGTGATGGCCCTAATTTTGCCGGTAAACTCTCTTCCAATCCCGACGCCATGGGTGATTACCCTTACTTTTTTCGGCTAGCGATAACCGATAGCCAATAAATTGAAAACAGGTTGAGCCGAGCAACGGGATGAGTCAGCCAAAATGGGAGGAGTCAGCCAACCTTTATGTCGGACACGTGTCAGCTCCTCATACATGGACTCTTCAAGTGACAAATTGACTCCTCCCATGGTGCTGGAGTCCATCCTAGGGGGCTTGATGGTGACAATTTGGTAATGTTGGTTGGTCAAGTGACAATTTAGTAATTTCCCCTAATATAAATAGGTGATATAGGACAAATTGTAGAGGTAATTTTATTCAAGTTTAATTGGATCTATGGCGAAGAAGCGGAAGGACCATATAGGCGATGACATTCTTTACAACATACTTGCTCGACTTCCAGGAAAATCTTTACTACGGTTCAGATGCGTGTCAAAGCACTGGAATGGTCTAATTTCAGATCCTTATCTTATGAAGTCAAGATCACGGCGAATGATCCTTTTGCCATTCCCACGACCTCTAGTTGTTATAGACGACAAAGTGCATTACATGGTCGGAATTCATTCTCCCTTTGAAGAGTACATTGAGCAAAGTATAAGAGTTGTTACCATTGTTGGAACATTTAATGGCATTGTGTTATTGGCTCTTACTGATTACTCCTCACATTGCCATTTGGTCTTGTACGACCCTTTAACCTGTGCATCAAAGAAACTTGTGGTTATGGATCCACCACCTCGCTATGAGCATATGATCCCCTATGTATTTGGATTTGGCTATGGTGCTACCACAGGTGACTTAAAGATTGTTAGATTTAAAGTTTTAACAAGTTAGACAACTCCATCTATGAATATGAATGTGATGTCTATGCTCTTAAATCTAGTTCGTGGAGCAGACCACTAGGAGACTTCATAAGAGCTTTTCGCTTTTCGAGTGATCATACGGGTTTGTTTCTTAATGGTTTTTTGTGTTGGTCAATTGTTGATTCAGATGAGATGCCCAAGTTCAGTGTCTTGGCCCTCAATGTTGAGAAGATGGTATTTTCAAGGATAAAACTACCTGATGGACAATACAGTTTCTTAGGTCCTCTTTTGGGATCCATAGATGGATGCCTTTGTATGGTTAACAGGACTGTCTTGGCCACTGGATTCGGTTTGTGGATGATGAAAGAACAAGGTAAATGGTTGAAAACATGCTCATTCTCAATCCAGTATGGATCTTCGAGTTTCAACTACTACCGCCCTGTTTGTATTATGGAAAACGGAAAAATTATTGTCATGGATAAGTCGATGCTACTTTTTATGTACGACCCATCAAAGGATTCATGTACGACGCTCTATGATTTGTCAAATAATGATGATTTCAAGAAGTCGATTACGGTCTATAGCTTCTGGGATACACGCTCCATTGAGTATGTCGAGAGTTTGGTTTTACCTTCTAATATCTGTAATGTTTGTTCTAACTAAGGTTTTTTTTTTTTGTATGTGTATGTTACTAGGATTCTCTATTTTCCTTTTTACATCCAAAGACAACGATATAGTGTTCACTAGTGATCATCATCTAATCATACTAATTTGATAGTTAGAAGTTATCGTCTATGACGACTTTTAATTTCAGCTCATTTTTAGTTTATATCATCATTATTAAGAGCAAAGGACATGAGTGCTTCACCTAGGATGGGGGGTTCAGGTATGCATGCAACTGGATATGAGATTGGTTTTAGAAAAATTAATTATGGGTTCTGGTACGGATTTAGTATTAGGTGATATCTGGTTCGATTACCCAAAACACATACACCTTTAAACAAAATCCCATTTTGGGTTTAATATAAAAAGTGGTACTTTTATGTTAAAAGTTGTAATGACTTCAATATGTTAAGAGTGTTGTTGATGAGGTGATTAATAGAAACAACACTGTTGGTATATGGTACATGTGCCTCCATAATCGCACAGTTATTATTCCTTCCTCTATCTCACATTCTTGCTCAACAACATCCATAAACGCCATGTTGGTGTGTGAAGCTTTCTAGATAGAGATAGAGATAGAGATGGGCTCATTCATTCCACCCAACCCTAAACAGGATGCTGAGAGCAGACATCTCCATGGAGGCACATAAACTCTAGCTTGATATCGATGACGCCGCCACCGACCACCATCTCCAGTCGACCCAATTTCCATCCTTGTCAATCAATTTCTTCATATTGAATCGTTTAGTTCTGCTGCAACTTCCAATAGTTTCTACTAATTATGTTTCTCACATCCACTCCATGTCGTCTGTCTGTCTGTCTATTGGAATTTTGTTATTCAGGTGTTGAACTTACAGCCTCTATTCATTATTGGATTAATGGAATTTCTAAAAGTCCTAATGGTATGCAAATCATTGTTTCTTATTTCTTCATATGGTTTTCTTATACATTGTTTGTAGTCACATTTTATTTATTTTTTTAACGGTGAATTTCTTTTTCAGTGACCAATGTCACACCGCCTAAATGACGTCCCTAGCCAAGATCTGCCCAGACTACGTTGTCTTAACCGGGCCCGCGCTGGGTTGGTCAGACTTGGTTACGGCGTTCCCACGGAAATCGTACTGCCTCCACACGAGATGCCTCACTGAAGTAACAGCCGGATGAAAACCGGGGTGCGGCTCAGGATCGAACCCCCCTCAGTGGGTTTGTCACCATCATTGCCCAATATCCACCCTAATATGACACAAGTGAGAATTGAACATGAGTCTCTATTGAAAAACCCAAGTCTCCTACCACTAGGCTACAAGTGGGGGGATTGTAGTCACATTTTAATTATTATAGTAAGAGTTAAATGTCATTTTAGTCCTTGTTGTTTGGGTCATTTTGCAGTTTAGTTTAAAGTTTATTTTCCGTATGTGGGTTTAAAAAGGTTTCGCCGTTGCCATTTTAGTCCACTGAGTTAACTTCATCCATTTTTTCTAGTAACGAGAAGGGCAATTCGGTCATTTTATATGTAATACCGTTAACTAAAAGGCCAATTTGGCCATCTGAAATGGCCAAATTCCCCTTCTCGTTAACAAAAAAGATGAATAAAGTTAACCAAGTGGACTAAAATGGCAACGGTGAAAGCTTTTTGAACCCACGGGAGAAAAATGAAACATTTGGACTAAATTGGCAAAATGACCCAAACCACAATGACTAAAATGACATTTAACTCTTAGGGGGCGATTGGTTCGCAGGAATTCAATGGAATTTAAAGAAATTGGAATCTGAATTCCATATCTTAAGATGTTTGGTTCACATAATTTGATGGAATTGGAATCTAAATTCCAATCTTCATGTGTTTGGTTGACAATGGAATTTGAATTAGAATTGAGTATGAAATCCTTCAAATTCCTTAAATTAAAGGAAATTCAAAATCTCTATAGTTATAAATAAAAATCACTAACACGTGTCTGTTTTTCAGCCTCTATCAATTTATTTTTAGCAACCTAATTGTATACTAAAATTCAGTTTTCTTGATAATACACCTTGATTGTTGCCATGTGACTCTTTTCTTTATACAAGTTTGATTTCCTATTTCCTAATTTCAATTTCCACTTTTCCAACCATTTTTAAAAGCAAAAGATTTTCATTTTCAGCAGGTGATTTTTCTTCCCCCTTCTCATTTTTAGTTAGTTTGTTTTCAATGTTAAAGCATTGTTCTTGATCGCTTCCATCATGTTTTATTTTTATAAATTTCATCTAAATCTTTTCTTTCCATTTGTTTGTTTTGAAACCTTAATTTGCATCTTTGATTAATCGACGCCACCCTCAAGGTAAATATGTGCTTCAAGTATTCGACGTTTGATTTCCAATGTTCAACCGTTCTTTTCTTCGATGGAGGATTCTTTGGTGGAGGCGGTGGTCGATTTGGTGGTGGCTGTAACGGCAAAGGTGCCGATTTTAATGAGTTAAAATGAGATGAATCCTCGCCTTCTCCATCAAATCCGACATTTGATTTCGTTTATGAGGAGCTTACATGGTTTGCATTCAAGCGAGTGGTGAAGATAGTCGTCGACTAACATACTAATTCCGGAGAGAAAATGAGGTTCAAAACACCTTCTGTGATCGAAAGTCTCATCTTACATTATTATAGTTATATAGTTGTTTTGAATATTTTATAATTCAACTACTGTGCATAATTTGTTATGTTGATATTTATTTTCATGTTTGATGGTACTGATTGGTTATATACCATTGTATATAACTTGCAAGAATTTGATCGAATAGGTTATTTTTGTGCAATTAGTTTTGGCCTAATTCCAAACTGTTAAATGTTAATGATGCTTTGGCCTAATTCCAAAGTGTTAATGATGCTGACTTGATTTATTACTATGTTAAGATTATATATCCTTGTGTGTTGTATTACTATTGCAAACTTGTTTAAACTATAATTTGTCATCGATATCGATTATTTTTATAAAAATTACAACACCTATAAAAATACAAGGATAATTGATTCTAAACTAACTTTAAATTAGGGAGTTAATATTCACACACCCCTTCTCTCTATATCTCACTATACACACATAGATATAGAGAGAGAGATAGAGTAATAAAATGATGTGTGAATAAGATATCGGATGTGAGAATAGTTGGAGTCTTAAATTAACCATTTTTTAACGGGCAACGAATCCTCCAAACGAGCTACTGGCGAATTTTAGTTATATTAATGAATTATAATCGTTTTGATTATTTAGCTCGTGTAATACATGGGTGTGTAACATATTGTGAACATCTTTTTTTATTTGATATTGTACAATTTATTCAACCCGTGTAATACACGGGTAACTAACCTAGTCCTTCCTATATGTGAAGAAATTAAAGTAAATTCATTGGAATCTTCGATTGTTTCGACCCGCACCGTTTCAACTCGTACCGTTTCGACCCGTAATGGTTCTAATCCGAACCGTTTCGACCCGTAGCGTTTCGATCCGAACCATTTCGACCCATACCGTTTCAACACAAACCATTTCGACCGTACCGTTTCGAATCGAACTGTTTCGACGCGAACCGTTTCGACGCGAACCGTTTCAACCTGTACCGTGTCGATGGGAACCGTTTCGCCGCAAACGGTTTCGACCGTACCGTTTCAAATCGAACCGTTTCGACCCATACCATTTCGACGCGAACCATTTTGATTCGAACCGTTTGACGCGAACCGTTTTGGCCCATACCGTTTCGACCCGTATTATTTCCACACGTACCGTGTCGACCCGAACCCGGGGTTATGGGTGTCGGTGTGATGGATTCCAATTCATTTGACAACCAAACACAACAAAAATGGAATTGAGATTCCAATTCCAACAATTTCCAATTTCAACTGGAATGTTTAAATTCCAAATCCAATTCCTTCAAATTCTAATTCATGTACAGATTCCAATTCTATTTTCAAAACATTCCGCGAACCAAAAGCTCCCTTGGAGTGTGAGAGGTTGGTATCAGAGCGTTGGCTTAAGGGATTTAGACGCTAGCCTATAATGTCTAGATTTAAACCTTGATTCAAAAGATATTGGGAAATACCAAATAAAGCCAAATAGATGGATGTTAAACAAGATAAAATAGACATGCCTTAAGGCTAGAGGGTATGGTGATGGTCCTCTAAGGGAGGATGATCCGCCACGTATGCGCCACGTCATAGTCCTCCCAAGGATGGTCCATCCCACTAAACTAGAGGGTATGGGAGGATGGTCATAGATGATCCTACCCCACAAAACTATGTACAAGTACTAAATCCTAATGTACAAATCCCATTCTAGATATAAATCGAAAAGATTGTATTTTCCTCTATTTAACTACTTTCCTAATGATAGCACCCAGGACTATCCAGAAGGTCTCCGCAACCAACTTTCTCACTACCTTATAAAACCCTAATTTCACCCCAATCGCCACCAATTCTCCGACGATCCACCACTAACCACCACCACACACCATGGCCGACGAAGCCAAAGCCAAAGGCAACGCCGCCTTCTCCGCCAGAAACTTCACGGAAGCCATCCGCCACTTCACTGACGCCATCAACCTCGCCCCAAACAACCACGTCTTATACTCCAACCGCTCCGCCGCATACGCCTCGTTCACAAACAAACAAAAGGGGGCCCACCATTTGGATCGTCCTGGACGTCGGTATGTCGACCGTGAAGAAGGGGACGGGATGAAGACGGAGGGGGGCGGCATGGAGGTTGGATCGGCGACGGTAGGGGACGGTCCAAAGCCGATCCCCATACCGTATAGCCTAAGAACATTATGGAAGACTGATCCGATCATGTGAGTAAGGTAGTTGGTTTATAATAATTAGCTGATGTAATTGGGTAGTTTCCTTAGGGTGAGAGGGGCACTCCCCTAAGAGGGGAGTCCCCTCTCTTACACACCACCAACCAGCTAGTGCCACGTCAACTCCCCTCTTAAACTCCCCTAACACCCCATTTTGATGACGACACTCCCCTCTTTAGGGGACTTGTTTTTTTTTTGTTTTTTTTTTATTTGTTGTTTATGCATGTTTATAAAAAAATATTAATAAAAATTAAATAAAATTTAACAAAAGACATTTCAAAGTAGAAAATAAAAATAAAAATTAAATTCAAACTAGAAAATTAAAATTACATTCAAACTAGAAAATAAAAATTACATTAAAACTAGAAAATAATAATTTTAGAAATCGATTGGCCACCCGTACTTGTTAGCGATGTCGCGTTTTCGGGCGAGGATGAACGGCAACATATTTGGCGGAGCATCCTCGTGCGGCTTGATGAATGTTTCCATATCTCGATCGTAATTGTAGTTTTTCATCGTCTCGCGTTGTTCCGATATGAGCTCGAGAGCCTGCGCCTCTCTTTGCTTCCTCAATTCAACCGCCTCCAATTCAATCGCGTGCTTCTTTTCTTTCATGGCGGTGTACTCTTTGAATTGTGCCGCCAACTCGGCCGAGCTTCCCTCGGACGATGTCGCTTGACGCTTGTCTCGCCGTTGTGCTCTTTGTGGCGAGGGGTCTTCGTTCATATCGGGTATGGAAGGGTCCACCTCAACGAGCTTTCTTTTATGTCCTGAACCTTCCCCTTCCTCACCCAACAATGGGACTTGGGCCCATTTGTCGTGTTTTCGAAGGACCTCCCACGCCTCGACATGTTGAAAACCGTTCGGAAATCTCTCTTTAAACTCTGTTAAAGCGACTTTCATCACGTCGAGATCCTTGACTCCGCTTCCTCGTGTGCGATCCTACATATTATAAATTAATAAGTGTTAAAAAAATATGAACTTAGTAAAGAAAATTAAAAAATATACAATGTTAAAAAATATAATTTTTACCGCTTGTTGGTATAGGCCGTTGAAAAAGTTTATTTTCGTGTGCATCGGGCCCCATTTAGACCGTACTTGATGCACGGTCCGGTTACTTCCACCGACGGTGGCGTTAAAATGATTTAAAATCTTACGCCAAAAACTATCGCGGTTTTGTTGATTGCCCTTCTTTTTGTTGGTAGAGCAATGTACCCACGCCTTCGCCAACGCCTCTTCTTGGAGCTTTGTCCATTTTTCGCTCGTCATTTTTCCCTTTTTATCCCGAGCGTCATCTTCTTCGTTGCCCAAATCTGCATCCACATTATATTCATCGTCCTCGTCGCCCAAATTTTGAGTTTCGGGCACTACCTCATCGTCCTCGTCGTCCCAAATAGGTAGAGGACGTTCAACATTTTCTTGGACCGATGGAACTTGTGGGGAACGAAAACCATATGGGTCGAAGGCGGGGGAGTGAGGAGGAGCATCCATTGATAACAAATTTTGAAAACCATAGCCGAAATTGGGTTGAAGGTTGGTTGCTTGAGTGTTGTAAAAGGAGGGGTGTGAAGGTTGTTGGAAAAAAAACGGGGGTTGTGGAGTATATCCGAAAGGGAGTTGTGATTGTGCACTTGCACCGCTCGAACCACCACGAGACGGTTGCTTGCCCCGTCCCTTAGTTTTTTTCTTGGCTTCGCGGGGTTGGTTCTCCATTGCTCGGTTAGAAGTGGGTGTGGTTTGAGAGTATAAAAAATTAAGTGGGTGTGGTTTGAGAGTATAAAAAATTAGTGAGAAGTGGGTGTGGTTTGATGAGAGTGTAAAAATTTAGTGAGAAGTGGGTGTGGTTATTTATATTTGTTTAAAAAGTGATTTTTTTTTTTTTTTTTTTTAAATCGACCGTTGCAAGTTACTGTTCCTCAAACCTTGTGCCAATTCCACGCGGTGAACAAGTGCCAAAACCACTCCCCGATTCGGGTCCCCGCGGTGATGGCGGCGGTGTTCCCGATCGGGGAAAGTGGTCACCGAACCCACTCCCCGAGTACGCCCCGGACACCCTTACAAATGTTGTTTGGGCTGTAATTTATTCTGTAGTTTTAGGTGCAAGGAGTTAATTAAGAATGCCTAAATAAAATTTTAATCATTTATGGACAACTACATTATGATGCTTTATGGGAGGAAACTGAAAGTTGTGTAAGATAAAGAAGCCATCAATCCTTTCAGATCAAAATAATTGTGATTAACCATATAATAATAAGCATTTTATTGTTTTTAGAGTCAATTACAAGTTTTGTACTTTATGTATGTACCAAATTGCAGGCGGTGTCCTTTAACTTCAAAATTGACTGGTTTTGTACTTAACGTTTTAAAATCCTGCACGTTATGTCCTTTAACCCTAACCCAGTCAGATTTTTTGGTTAAATATGGTTATGTGCAAGCACATGAGGTATTCTTATCATTTTATCTCTCCATGAACTATTGTGTAAAACAAGTTATATTAAGGTGCTATTGTGTAAAAAAAAAATGTATATAAACAAATAAAAGAAACTATGCACTCTCTTTCTCTCTCTAAACTTCCTTCTCATTGACCGTCTTCAACGAACCACTATCCCTTTAATGAACGAACTCAATGCAAGCCCTCTCAATGAATCTGCAAATCACACCACAAATTTGGTAACCTGTTTAAACAAAGAACAGAAGGTGTTCGATTTGTCCATTTTCCTTCTATGGCATTTCCAGTCCACAAACAGAGGGTGTACATTATTATGATCATCATAACCAAAGAAGATGTGACCAACCCAATAAGTAGCTTTCTACTCGTTCTCGTTTGGTGATTCGCTACAGTCGATTCAGTTCCTAATTCCCCAAAAACTAATACAATTAAACCCACAAACAAAGCAGAAATGTCAGAAAGATGAAAGTTTAAACTACCTGCAGTAAAGCACAAATATAAATAAGGGTGTATCTATTGGCACACCAATGTGCATATATGCACACCAAAAAGTGTTTTTTTGTCCTATATGCACACCCTACAGTGTCGAGCTGTGACTAAAACGCGGCGTTTTGGTCCGGTCAACCAGACAAAGACTGACGGGTGTCTGACGGGTCTGTTGACCGGACCAAAACGCCGAGCTTTGGCCGCGTTTTGGTCCTGTCAACCAGACAAAAGACTGACATCCGGTCTGGTTGACAGGACCAAAACGCGGCCAAAGCTCGGTGTTTTGGTCCGGTCAACAGACCCGTCTGACACCCGTCAGTCTTTGCCTGGTTGACTGGACCAAAACGCCGCGCTTTGGCCACAGCTCGACACTGCAGGGGGTGTACATATATGACAAAAAAACACTTTTTGGGGTGACTATCTACACGCCAGATAGTTTGAGCAGATTTAACCAAAAAATCTAATTGGGTTTGACCTAAAGGACAGAACGTGTAAGATTTTGAAACATTAAGTATAAAACCAGTCAGTTTTGAAGGTAAAGGACACCGCCTGCAATTTGGTACAAACATAAAGGACAAAAGTTGTAATTTACTCTTTTTTTATAAGGAACATAAAACATAAAAAAAGAGCACCAATGTAACACGTATAGGAATAACGTCATTTACAAGGCACAACAACATAATCCTGTATTAGGACGATTACAGGCTTCATCAGGTTTATAAAGTGCAATACTCCCCTTGCATAACTCTTCACAATTTACGTCTCTACAACACAATGTTGTACATATCATTTTTATTACTTTTTGTGCTTCTGTAAATAACAATAAAATTGTTATAATCAAATAGCATATTCATGATATATCAAAACCTCAAGTAAATAATCTACGGGTGTGTCTTAACATACTCCCTCGTCTAAACATAACTTCTATATAAAAAAGAAATATTTTTTTTAATGGTGGACCCTCCCCTGGTTTGTGAGATGGTACGTTTAGCCAACCCATAACTTACCTACGCCAATCACATGATTTGACACCGAAGATGCTATTATCAGTACAGCAAGAAGAGCAACAAATCTGATCGATGCCATCTTTCAGATTTCTTGAATCAAGGTTTGATATATTCTTTGAAACAATTGCTAAGGATTTATATAGGAACCACCTTTTTTTTGAACGGTGAGAATCTTTAACAATTGAGAGAGAGATCTCACATCCTCCCAAACAGAGGGCTCTAACCCTACTCTGACCAGACTATGTTGTCTTAACCGGGCCCACGCTGGCGTCAGAGTTTGGCTAACGGCGTTCCCCGGGAAACCATAGCACCCGCTGCCAGTGGCAGGGGCTTGCGCCGCCACAAGAGAGAATCTCTCTGGCGTAACGCACGGTGGACTAAAACCCTGGGTGGCTCTGGTTCGAACTCTTGACCTAAGTTCTGGGAGAACTAGCCTTCATTACCTTTATTCACCAAATATGACACTAGTGGTGTAGGAACCACTTGTATATCAACAAGGATTGCAAAAGAATATTAGTAATAAATGATTGATCTACACATATCAATGCCATTAATATTATCATTTACACATATAGACATCTTAAATTCCCAACAATATATACAAGTATACATATACGCACGCTAGTGAGTTGGTCCGCGTGATGTGACATGACCGATGCTTTTTTGAAGAGCGTAATCTTACCCAACATGCCTTAAACACTAATTATATTATTATTATTATTATTATTTAGTAATTATATATTTAAGTATTTAAATAAGATATACTAAATTTAAGCCTAGTGGGTTGGCCCGCATCATGCGACAGGTGTCACCGAGTTTTTTTGGAAAGCTCAATCTAAACCGACCAGCCTTAAACACTAATTAGATCTGGGTATTATTGTTATTGTTGTTGAACATTTAGTAATTACATAGTCAAGTATTTAAATAAGATACTATTTAATTTAAATAATATATAGTTATAAAATTATAGATAGTAATTGTTAATTTAAATCATAATTTAAACTATTAGACCATGTGTAATGGTTAATGCCTCATATGGGTTTTTTTTTTGCCACATCAATATCATAATGTCCCTTAAAAAATTGTGTAATGGTTAATGCCCTCATTCCATTATTACTTTCCAATTTTGTTTTTCTCATTAGGTTTTATACTAGAAATGCCCCTTCATCTTCATGCCCCTATAAAGCCCATGGGGGTGGTGTTGGGGGCATTATCAAGCCACTTCACGCCCTTATAATGCCCATTACTTGTGGTCTTATAAATTAGATAATAGTTAATGTAGTGAATTAAATAATCTCATTTGCATTAAATAATGTATTAATTAAAAAATAGTTAGTAATTGTTAATTTAAAGTATTATAAATAAGATAATAGTTAATGTAGTGAATTAAATAATCTCATTTGTATAAAATAATATATTAATTAGAAAAATATATTTAATGAGGACAAAATTATAAGATCATCTTTTAGGGTGGTTGGGGCGGTCACATTATAGCAATGAGTGATGCTTTATGGGAGGAAACTGAAAGTTGTGTAAGGTAAAGAAGCCATTAATCCTTTCTGATCAAAATAATTGTGATTAACCATATAATAATAAACAATTTATTTTTTAACATGTATAGGAATAACGTCATTTACGAGGCACAACAACATAATCCTGCATTAGGGTCATTACAAGCTTCATTAGGTTTACAAAGTGAAGTACTCTCCGTGCATAACTCTTCACAATTTACGTCTCTACAACACAATGTTGTACATATCATTTTTTATACTTTTTGTGCTTTTGTAAATAACAATAAAATTGTTATAATCAAATAGCATTTTCATGATATATCAAAACCTAAAGTAAATAATCCACGGGTGTGTCTTTAACATACCCCTCGTCTAAACATACCTTTTATATAAAAAAGAAATATTTTTTTAATGGTGGACCCTCCCCTCGTTTGTGAGGGGGTACGTTTAGCCCACCCATAACTTACCTACGCCATTCACATGATTTGAGACAGAAGATGCTATTATCAGTACAACAAGAAGAGCAACAAATCTGATCGATGCCATCTTTCAGATTTCTTGAATCAAGGTTTGATATATTCCTTGAAACAATTGCTAAGGATTTATATAGGAACCACTTGTATCAATAAGGATTGCAAAAGAATATTAATAATAAATGATTGATCTACACATATTAATGCCATTAATATTATCATCTAAAGACATCTTAAATTCCCAACAATATATACAAGTATACATATAAGCACACTAGTGAGTTGGTCCGCAAGATTCGACATGACCGATGCTTTTTTGAAGAGCGTAATCTTACCCAACATGTCTTAAACACTAATTATATTATTATTATTATTATTATTACTATTATTATTATTTAGTAATTATATACTTAAGTATTTAAATAAGATAATGTTTAATTTAAACCTAATGGGTTCGCCCACACCATGCGGCGGGTGTCACCGAGTTTTTTTTTTTGGAAAGCACAATCTAAACCGACCTGCCTTAAACACTGATTATATCTGGGTATTATTATTGTTGTTGTTGTACATTTAGTAATTACATACTCAAGTATTTAAATAAGATACTATTTAATTTAAATAATATATAGTTATAAAATTATAGATAGTAATAGATAGTAATTGTTAATTTAAATCATAATTTAAAGTATTATAAATAAGATAATAGTTAATGTAGAATTAAATAATCTCATTTGCATTAAATAATGTATTAATTAGAAAATAGATAGTAAATGTTAATTTAAATCTTAATTTAAAGTATTAGGCCTTTGGGTATACTTTAACCTAACTTAACTCCACCTAAGTGACACATCAACTTTTTTTCCTCATTTCACTTGATCTCACTCTAAGGAAATGATTTAACATGTTAACACATAACTCATTTAATGCATTTTTACATTAGGTTTTTGTCTAAAAAGGAAATAATAATTAATTCAAATTCTTAACATTGGGTTAACATGTTAACACATAACTCATTTAATGCACTTTAACACAAGGAGGGAGTGGTTTGCAATCTATATATGATAAAAAGCAAAGAGAATGAACAATATTTGAGGTCATTTTTGTAATTTCCTTTTATAATCAGCTTTGCCACGCATCCAAAAACCAGCTTAAAACCCACCGCCCCTTCCCCATTCTTCAAAAACCCACCGCACCTGGGAGAGAGAGACACAGAGCATACCTCACGGGATTAGAGAGAGAGAGCAGCGATAGAATGGGAGAGAGAGGAGCGGCGGTGATGGCGGAACAACCATTCTCTCCCGCCGACCATCGTCTTGGCCTTTGGTCAGACCGGTGGTGGGTTGTGGTGGTTTGGACGCGTGAAACGATGATAGAAGGCGGTGGTGAACGAGGGTTAAGGGTCATAGTATGACGACAATAATGTTATCGGTGGTAGAAGCCGACAATGACGGCTGAGGGTTCTGGGGTCCCGTCGTCGATTCAGATCAACAGCCGAAACCCTAGGGTTACAGTGAACGCGAATGTAGCAACGACGAGGTAAAATTTTTCGAGGTCTTAAAGTTGTGATTAGCAAAACCTAGGTTCAGATTAGAGTTTTTTATTTCGTTTATGTTTTTTCCTCTTCACCGTCTCCTTTTTATTCAGGAAACGCCGGCTGATCCGACGGCGACAAAGCATGAGGCGAAAGTTGTCAAAATTTTGTCTTCTTTCGAGGTATGGTTCTGTTTCACTGATTTCATCTAGATTTGTTTGATATTTGTTCGAATTCATGTATTTCATCTATAGACTTTTCAGTTTTCTTCCGATTTTTGTTTATGTTTGTAGTGACTGAATTTAGGAAAATTACGCAACGTTTGTCAACGGTGGGGGTATGCTTCTCGGTCTTCTTCAGTTCAGGTGAGGAAAAAAAATCCCTTTGATTTGATTTTGCTATTTTCAATCACTTTTTGATGGATTTTTATTTCTTTGCTCGAAATTTCATGTCGGGTTTCAAGATCTGTTATTTTGTAAAGATTAATGAGAACGGTATGCTGACAAACACCATAATTGCAAACTAGAATGGGTAAAATTGTTTCTTAGCAATTTGAGTGTTTAACATTAATAATGGGGTAGAAACTTTGATTTATGAATGATGTTATTTTGGTTGATCAGGGACGGGTTGACCATATTTAGCCTGAATACAAAATTTTTCTTTTTCATGAAGGCCTTTGTGATCACAAACTGGTGCTACCCGTTCAAGTATTTTTTTTTTCTTTTGCATGTTCGCTATTTGGTTAGATCGGCTGTCCCTAAACCTTAATCTGGCAACTAATGCTGATCTGACGAGTAGGTACCGTCCGGTAAGGCCCCGACGAAGATTCCGCTGAACGGGTAAGCACACGCATCCAAAGCTTGAAGAAAGAATAGAAAGAGAAGAAAGAGGACGTTGTTAGAGAGATAGAATAAGACATCCCTAAACGCTAACCAGATCTGATTTTGCAATTCACTCCTTTAAACATTGGGACGCGTTTAAGGAAGGCAACTCTAAACCCTAATCAGGTCTGATTACGAGATAAGGAGAGATGAAGAAGAGGTGGTAGGTAGTTTAGAAGATATGTGGCGTGAAGATGAAGATCATGTGCCCTAAGGTACACTTTCTACCTCAATTATGATTCTTTTAACGTATATATAACTATCTAACTGTTTCAGCGACCCATATTTTTTTTAGTTTAGTTAGCTTTGCAATTATTTGAAATACGATTTGGGTTCTTACACTTCATAGCAATTTAAGCGGATTACATCAAGTTAAACCTAGCAGAAATTTTGCCTCCCTGGTAAACTCTGAATGTTACGAAAACCAACAACTTTACTATTACGGTTAGTCCTCAAAGATGCATTTGAAGGACCGTTGTCATTAGAGTCGATGGCATATATTTTGAATACATTTAACATCTTATGTGGTGTAGATACCTAGGTGGTTCAGTCTGGTTTGCACATCCAGCTGGTTACATGGTCCATTGGGGTTAGTTCTGCGGGGTGAGTAGGTTTGGGACCTCATATGGTCGTCTGTTGAAGATTCTGTTGTATGGTGTTGCTTCAATGAGTGATAGATAGAATAATGGATGAAGTTAATCTGTATTCTTAATGTCAATTGGCCTGTAGATGAGGTTCCTGTTTCACGTTAACTGAATGTCAATTGATTAAAAGAAATTATGCGAGCAACTAACCTTAAGCTGAATTATGAGCAATTGTACTTCGTAATTGATTAAAAGAAATTATGTGAGCAATTGACCTTAAGCTGAATTATGAGGAAGCTAAGATTTCCAACTGCACTTTTGTAGGTACTCGGAAGTGTGTTAGATTGCCATTTATCGGCAACGAGTCTGTTTGTAGAAAATGGAGTTTTTATTACGTTTTCCGTTTTCATTTTGACCATTAAATGTCAACTTTGATATTCTATTTTATGAACATACCCTATTGATGATGCTAATTACTTCAACATTTTTACATGATCTATAGATATTTAGAGTGTCAAGGAAGGAAATGTACACTGGCTCTTGGATGATACATCATCTTGCATCTTGATAAATTTTGCACGTTGACTTCAGGCAGTCAACATCAATAAGGAAGATTTTTTTTTTGCAATAGACGGATCATCAAACAAAGTGAGTAATACATGATGATAGACATCGCAAAGTGCCTTTACATCTAGCTGCATATGTGTGTATTTTGATGATTATATTGTGCACTAATTTTTTTTTACTTTTATCGACCCGACCTGATATTCAATGTTAGCATGTTTGGTTGTAAGGTGAAAATGTATGGGGAAGTTTAGAGACGAGTTGAATGTGATGGTGCATAGTGGGGAGGTGATGACCGGCGGTGACGAATTCGCTATGCATTGGAGTTGGACCATAGGATGTTGATACAATTGTAAGCATTATCTTTGGTGGGAGTCAATGATCATGTTCTGGTATGGTACCATCACTCTCTTTAAGTGTTTGGGTTTGCTTATATTCGTACGAATGAAGCAATTCTAAATGTATATGTTGTTGGTTGGATTGATTTTAGGGGAGAATTATGATTATTTAGTCAATTTGTTGGATACAGGTAGGTGATTATCATGTATGAAATATTTGTAAGTTAGTGGTTGTAAGTTAGTGGTTGATAGATAATTTTAGTATTTGCAACTTTAAATGTTGGCCAGTTTGTAATTTTTAAAGAGCGTTTAAGCAGTAAAAATTCCAAAATCAAATTTTCTTCCGTGTCATTTTTATCTAAATTGCATATATGTACTTTTTCCTTTTCCTATTAAGTCAAGTCTAATAAATAGTCTACTATATGCTGCTTATATTTATGTTGAATAAGGCATTATAAGGGGATAAGTAAACTATGACAAAAAGTATGATAAGTAAACTGCGACATGAAAGAGATGGAAAGTAAGGGTCAAGGTGGTGGTGGTCCGACTAGACATATTGTAAATCGCGCAACGCGCGACAGTGAATAGCACTAGTTTTAGTTAACATGCCATGTCATTGTTAACACTCTAGATGGTAGAGTATACCCCATGACCTTAAATAATCTCATTATCCTATATATTAATAAACCAAGCTTATGAATAGTAGTTGTCACATCATGATGAATAGTAACGAATAGTAACTTTTCCTTATTGGTTGGTTGTCTTTGTTGACTTCTTTATAGTGAGTTCCATCCTTTGATGTTATTGTTTATATACTTTTGGTTTCTTTAATATGATCTATTTGTATGTTTGGTAAAGTGGTTTGTGTGGTGTTTTAGTTTGTAAAGGGGATGGGTTCAAGTCCCACTCTTTACATTTTTTTTATATCTATTATATTAACTATTACCTATTACCTATATATTACCTATATAAACAAAGTTAATGAATAGTGTTTTAATGCTACATGGTATTGTTGTTTCATCGTTAATCACGAGTACCGTACGATTGTACGAACAATAACGCTACCGCACAACTTTTTGTTGGTTTTCTTTAACTTTTAATGATTTATTTATTTTAGTTTCAGGGGTAGGAATGAACACGGTGCCAACCGATACCGAATCCGAATCGGTACTTGTACCAAAAATGCTGGTTACGGTACCGGTTTATGAAGGTAAAACCGGTGGCGAACCGGTACCATGAACGCCAAAAGTTGGTACCGAATTGTTACTTAATATATTTCGGGAAATTCGGTACCGATACCCAATACCATTGGCTCATATCTGACCATGAGTTTCATACGAACATCATTACCATATAACTTTTTTGGTTGATTTTCTTCAGGTTCTCTTTTAGTGTTTTTTTTACATTTTTTAATTTGTCAGTGGTTCCATGCGCAAGGCTCTCGCAGTGATTTCAAAATACATATAAACACAGACTAAATCACAAAAGAAGTACGCCGCAACGCGGCGACCATAATAAACCTAGTTTGCATTAAATAATGTATTAATTAGAAAAATATATTTAATAAAATCTTTTAGGGTGGTTGGGGCGGTCACGTTATAGCAATGAGTGATAACACACCACCATAAGTGTACTATCATTTGTGGATGAGAGGTAATACGTGATATACATCGCGGATGGATAGCAATGAGTGATGGAAAATTATAGCCATCGGGAATGGTTATGAGACCGTTGGTCATGCCTTTTTATATATAAAAAAATTGTCCTACACGAGAAATGCTTCTACATTTTACCCATTTTATACACTCTTCTACATATTCAAAATACACACTTAAACGCCCAGATTTCAACATACAAAAATTATGGAAGGCTCAAGTAAAAAAACGGCCGCTATGAATATAAAATATAGGCCACATGTTCGTGCTAATCTAGGCGAACTAGGTAGGTGTCACACCCCAGCCGATGGCGGAAACATTAGAGTAAGACGAACGAGATTGCTCGAGACTTCATAACACTAATGTGACAATATTTAATTCAAAACTGATTTCATTCATAGATAATAATTGTCAAGTTACATCAAAGGAAATCAAAGTACAACACGGAAGATAAAGTACAACAAAGTTCAACAACATAACAAGTACAAAATCTAGTATTTCGATATGTGTTTCTAAAGTCGTCCCTACTAGATTTCATGACGATCATCATCATCAACCTGCAACATGTTTAAAAGTATAGTTCAACACACAAGGAATTGGCGAGTACACAAGTTTAATACATAGCATAAGTAATAAAGATTTAAACAAATCCATATGGCAAACATAGTTATCTAGATTAACGTATAAACTGTCATGTGATTATTCAAGTCAACCCAAAGATTACCGCAAAAGTTTAAAGACTTAACATAACCTCAAGAATACGGGCGGTGCGTTACTCCTATAGCGTTATACATGTGAAGGGTACGCTCGTACGAAGTTAATGACAAGTTTATCACAAAAAGAATAACCCAGAATAACGAATCAAGTATAACATATGTATGCATGCATTGGATTGTTTGTGCATTTGAATAAAGTCTAAGTATAACTGTGTAGGTTTGATAGTAAACATACTGCACCCAAAGTGTAAAACGGAAAAAAGGTGTTCGAGTATACTCACGGTTTTGCAAAGCTTTCCTTTGAAATCCCGTGAGGAGTTTGAGAGTTGTAGGATGGAACAACGAGGTCACCCTACATGGGGTAAACGAAGGTGTGTAAGTAACTGAATTAAGATGGGAGATTTGGATTGGAATTTAAAGTATAAAGTATGTATTGGTAAAAGTATTATCTAGTCTAAGTACTCGTTTTTTACACTAAGTTGTATGTGATTTCATGGGTCCTAGTTTGCCCATTAGAATCAACAACTAGAGACTTAGATTCGTAGATAAGTAGCCTAAGTTTATGACGAATAACCATAACCCGATTATCATCATAAATTCAGCCATGTTTATAATAATCCTAAGCTAAGTCCATCATGAGTTTCATACATTGTCATGTAAGTCAAGCACGAAGGTTTAACCTCGTTGTATAATTCACCACTACACAAATCATCACAAGGATGATTCGGAGGGTCATGAATAACAAGAAATATAAGTAACTAATACATTCTCAAGTAGCCAAGTAAGACCTAACCCGGGTGAACCACCACAACATGGAAAGAGTTAACTAAGTGTTGGAGGCTAGATGGGGTTATCTTACTTTGAAAACTAGGAAGCTACTTGAGTGTTCATACACAAGGTTCACAAGTTAGGTAGTGGAACTAAGTTGGAAAGCCAAAGCTCCCACGGTTCACACTTTTACAAGACACAAGTTTAACCATATGGAAGATGGTGAATCATATATGTTTTCACACTTGAATATAACATGTATGAACTTAAAGTAAAGAGTTTTGAACTCATAACTTGATGGAAATCAACCTCAACATAAACCCACAACTATAGACTAAGTTGTGAGCTTGGTAGGTGCAATATTTCACCAAGTTTTAGCAAAGAAATATAAGATATACAAACATTGTACAAAACAGAATTTAATCTCACTTTGGACCTCAAATATGGTGAGGTTTTGTAACAACCTGACTTTTCAAAGTCAAAGTACAAGTCAAAGTCAAAGGAAGAAAAGATTGCAAATTTGATCTGTCATTCCTTGCTTAATTATTACTTGTACTGTTTGACTCGATAATCGATACTTTAATTTATGTTGCTTTAGTTGTATTATGTGGAGTAAATGCAATAATCGCAGTTTATCGCTAATCTACTTAACGCTATCGCATCGCAACTGGAATCGCATGTTCTGGATATTGTTTTACGTGTGTGTCCTATTATGTGTTACCTGTGCATGTTTATTAAATGTTTTAAGGCGAATAATCGCAAACGCAATCGCAACTCTAGCGCAACGCAAAATCATCGCGAATTGGAAACGCAAGTTTACTTATGTTGTTGTATGTTAGTTATGTTATTTGTGTAACTATTATTAAATCTATCGCATCGCTTACTCTACACTCACTTAAACGCATCGCAACGCTCAACGCACGAAACAAAAGTCGGAAACTAACTCAACCTAACCATCTGATCGAAGGACCATTCGATTGAATGGTCATCCGTCCGGATGACCATCCGATCGGATAGCCATTCGATCGGAAGTCCCTCTGATCGAATCACTACACCGCCTTTCTCTCCTCTTCACCTATAAATAGCACCTGTCACATCACTGTTCATGTGATATGACAGCTCCCGTTCGACCAGCACTCTCCTGGCCTATTTTCTCTCGATTCCTCACAATTCTTGTAAGTTTTCAACTCAAAATCTTGTACTTCTATCATCTACACACACTTTCTCACTGATTTCACCATTAAATCTTAACTTTTCACCATGAAATCGGTGGATTTGGGCTATTTTAGGGTGATGTCATCATGGGTTCTCAAGAACACCAAAGTGTGACCTCATTCCACCAAGAACAACTCAGATCCAAAGGATTTCTACAATGTTTAAACACTGATTTCACCTAAAACTAAACATTCTCCAACTGATTTCCACTTTTCTTCAATGTTCTTAACTTTTCATTTAAAAAACCTATAGAATCTGACCTCGTTCGGGCTTCTACTCATTCAATAGTGATGCGCCGGATCGAGAACGGATTGCTATCGAAGAGATGACCGACTTAACGGGTTGAACATGAAGTACCGTCAAGTACAGTTAACTGATCAGACGGGGTGGTTCCCATCCGATCGGATGACTTGGACTTGATGGGGTTTCCGTTGTTTGACACGTTTTCATACCGTCTCGGTTCAAATGCAAAACCTTCTAAACTTAATGAATTTCACAAGTTTCACAACGAACAGGTTACTAAAAGGACCGTCGTCCGATCGGATAGCCATTGTTTGACACGATGTGACACTTGTGCTCTGTAAACACCACACGATGTAGAACAATATCATTTATCAAAGAAACAATGTGTTTTGGTCTCAAAAATTTCTCATTTATGTTTGACAATTTTACGTTTTTTATTCTAGTTCGATTTCAAGCTTTAAATCGCTTTCTGGAAAGTTATACGCAAACTGATGCATAAACGTAATCAGTTTAACGCGACAAACACTCCAAAACAGTGAAATAATCTTAACATACCTTAAATAACCTTTACATAACTTAGAAATAAGTTTTGAAGGGTTTGGTGTACCAAAATCAAGTTTATCCGATCACAGGGACTATTTGCATCAAACTGCGAAAGTCTGCTGATTCGTATAGCAACGAACATTCTGGAACAAGATCATAAGCTAAACATCCCTAAATATCCTTTACATAGCTTAGAAATAGGCTTTGAGGGGTTCGGTATGCGAAAATACGCTTATTTGATCATTAGGGACTAAAAGCGTTAAAAAGTGCATAAGTTTGCATTTACGCGCATATCTTACGTTTGAACATATCCGGACATCCAAAAATTTTTGTAATCATTAAAATATTTTATTTTAGTGATTGGAATGCTAAAATACCATTCGTCACGCAATTTGGATCGTTTTTCGCGTCCATTCGTGTTTCGTCGTAATTAACCAAACAACGCGACCGTACGGCCAAACAAACCGACATCCGAGATGTTTTCAAGCATATTTCATGATCCTTATGTTTTAGCATCATTATATAGCCTTGAAACTGGGTTAACGGGGCTTAAACGCGTCAAAAATCAAATTTTAAGCTTCAAGGGCCTGTTCTGCCAAACTTGTAAACTTCTGATCTGCAAGTCCTCGCCTGGGGCGAAGACTTTTGCGTCTGCCTTCGTGGCCCGCGACAGCTGTTGCTGGCAGAAACATTGAATCTGGCTTTCAGCAGCTGTTTCTTTGGTTTTTAACATAGTTTTTCAATACATGGAGCTTGTTTCAAGTATTTAAAACAATGTGCTACATGTGTATGGACAAGATCATACTTCAAAACATGTGGAATGATCCTAATGGTCCTTGATTTTCTATATAAACCCAATATTTTCACAAACCCAACTTGCTCATTCATCTCAAATCTTCTCATTGGATCTGATTGGAGTTATCCCTTCTTGGTTGAAGGCTCCATTCTTCAGTTTTCTTTGTTCTTGATCCAAGCTTGGACCCTTTGTAAGTCTCCTTCATGCTTGGTTATGCATTTCAAGCATGAAAGTCAAACAGTGTTTGACTTTCTGCTTTAACTATCATTGGTCAACACAAAGTTCGTTTGAACTTTGCAACGTGAACGTAATCATGATGGTTATAGTCCCTTGTGACTATACCTACTGATTACCACGTAGATTAGGCGTAGTGACGAGTCAAACTTTCGGTCAAAATGCGTATTTATGCGTATTTTACAACGAAGCTATTTTAGGGTATCAAAACACTTTGTTTTGATATCAAACCTGTTTTCTAATTTAGTTAAACATGTTTTAACATGTTTAACTCGTCACTTTTAGTTTAGTGCTTAATTAGGGTCGTAAGTTAAGCGGTCTAAACAACCGCTTAGACTTTCGAACCCGACCCGGTTTGGTCGATCGTTAGGTTCCGACCAAACATATTTTGTGAGCATAGTTGTATAGGGAATAACCTTTCGAGGTTATACCTTATGGTCACTTCGTTTAGTTAGTTGTATGATAGGTAATTTATATGCCTTAGGAAAATGACCAAAATGCCCTTTTTGCGCATAATTCCATTTTAAGCATATGTAACACATGTTTTGACATCTAAAATGATTATGCAACATAATTAAACATGTTAAGGCATATCATACTTGTCATAGGACTAGTTAGACAATCCAAACGCGCTTATGCGCAAACGACGCGTTAAAGTAGCGTAGACTACCTTAACGGGTCGAAAGCACTTAGGTTAAGTTTCAATTTAGAATGTAGGATTTGTAAAACCATATCACATGAGTTCCAATACTCATTTGGTTTACGAGACCTCATTCTACCCGATCTTCCGATTTAGGTGTCGTTTCACTAACATAGTATCCGATACACTAGGAACCGCTTCAACACTTGAACTCTTGGTCTTTTGAGCTTTGTTATATCTTTTGAACAAGAACTATACGCAATCCCAAGTGAGTACATAGTTCCCCTCTTTTACCGTTATCAAATGTTTTGGGGTGATTCATATGTGTAACCGATTTGTTTTCCAAATGTATGGCATATATGTGTTTACTAAGTGCTTTTATGCGTACTATTACGATTATGCAAATACGATGTTTATCCAAATCCTTAAAAGATCTACCTATCTTCATAGTTAGATTCTTATAGGATATTTGAAGTACAGTCTTAGATCTTCCTATCTTCATAGTGAGATTTTTAGGAAGTACTTTACGACATGATGGTTATGGTTTATGTGTAGATTGTTGGTGATTTAGATAATGAAACTAGAGTAATACAATAAGCACATGGTGGATACGCTGCTAGTACTTCGTATATATAAGTGTGCTTATTGTATTACCCTTGGTGGCGTTATCCTGAATCACTATTAGGATTTAGGATGTTGTGATACAATGATTCAATACGACAGAAACCTAATCCTTTTAGTGTCAACTTATCTTTATACAAGTTTTGATTTATTTCAAAACAGTTATTATTAATCCTTGATTGGATTTCTAATAACATATTAACGAGTTTTTACGATGATTTCAACGTGATTACGATGTACAATTTCAAATGGCATAAAAATTGCTTAGTAATAATCATATTGCCATATACAAAACTATTTGCCACGAGTTTTCACAACCAAGATTATGTATTGCAATACTAAACTTTTTGCCATTTATTTGGCTAACAAAACCTATGTACTCGCCGACATTTTTATGCTGACTATTTTTCACATATGTTTCAGGTTTTCAACTATTCAAGCATGCAACGCATAGGACTGCATTCGGGCCTTAGACTTCTTTACTTAAAAGACAATTACATGTATTCTTTGTTTGTAAAACGATGTTAACATTATTGAAACAATTTTAGTACCAGTAGTTGTGAGCAATTTGTAACGTGACTCCCCGATATTTCCGCTGCGTCTTGTTGTATTACGCGATTGGGGTGTTACAGATTGGTATCAGAGCACTGGTTATAGGGAATTAGGTTATTAGCATGCCTTAAACCTAGTCTATAATCTTCCTAGGACCCAAACAATGAGTAGACTTAGGAAACTCTATCCTAAATCCTCATCCATATTCGTGCCACAACTACACTATGAATTACAAATCATCTAGCCTTAGATGATTTATCCTAAAACCCTTAGGCTTTATGCCTTAAGGTATTCCTCAAAATGTTTTCTCAAAACATTTTCATTGAAACATTTCTCAAAATGTTTTCTCAAACGTTTTCGACAAAATATTTTGCAACATGTTTATCTTAAACAATTTTTATCAACAGATTTCTCAAATGTTTTTCTCAAACATTTTTCATCGAAATCTTGAGTTTTAACAATGTGAACACATGCAATCTGGAAGGGTGGATGCCTGTACCCCGAGTTTTCTGTCTAAGGCTAGAGTGTTCGTACAAATCCACATTATCGGACCAGTCACTCTTACCTGGGAACTCTTAGGGTGAGTGTCCACTTATAGGCTAAAGCATGTCTTAGTGAAACATTATAAAAACCTATCCATCTTGACTATGTTGAACGGTTTCTAAACGACCTTTGTGACACTACTCATTCATATTACCCTCGGTAATATGTTTACTATTCACGACAATCGAAACAAATTTCCTTTCACAATATTATTTCATCATATTACCTTCGGTGATATGTTTGATTCGAGACAAATGAAATGAATTTCATTTCATTTCACGACACTATGAGATCCTATTTCATTTTCGAAACACTACCTTTGTCTTTCAAAATCTTAAATTTTTACCATTTGGATGAGAATTTTCAAAATTTCAACACAAAGTTTCTTTATTTTAAAAATTAAATTTAAAACATTTTATCTTAAAAACAATAAATTTTTAAACAGTAAAGGAATTTATAACACAAACCATTAACTTGGTTTGTATTCTCTCTTCCAAAAATATTACAAAAGTTTATTTTTTTTCAAACAACTCTTGTCTCAAAACAAAATCCACAACACTATATTTTCTAAGTACAAGAACGAGACCAATGAACGAGATTTTACTAGTCCAAAATTTTCACTATACAATGATATTACAAACTCATAACACTTTGATAAATCCAACTTATTCGGTTTTCACTATAGCTATACTTTCAAGATGCCTCCTCGCTGCGACGCCACTTGGAACGCTGAAATGGCAGCAAGGATTTCTCAGCATCTAGATACTTTACTCTCGGGCGTTGTGACCCAAGTCAACCAAATCCAAAACAATAACAACAACAACAATGTTTTATCGCCATATAACTATAAACAATTCAACTCGGCTAAACCACTCAGGTTTAATGGGTCTGAAGGAGCAACTGCGCTCCTACAATGGTTTGAGAGTATAGAAAGCACATTCCGCCATGTTCAGTGTCCCAATGAGCACAAGGTGGAGTTCTCCTTGAGTGTCTTTCAAAGGAGAGCACTCACTTGGTGGAACGGTATTATGAGAGACCGAGGTGCCGATATAGCAATGGCACTGACGTGGGAAGAATTTAAAGATCTTATGAAGAAAGAATTCTGCCCATGAAGCGAAATAAGGTGTGACATATGTGCCTCCACGACCATCATAACAAATACCAAATCAATGAAATATTGTGTTTCATACTTGGGATTTGTATAAATATGTGTATCATTTGCACATATCAATTCTTGTTCGATTTCGAGCTCTAAATCGCTTTCTGGAAAGTTATACGCAAACTGATGCGTAAACGTAATCAGTTTAACGTGATAAATACTCCGGAACAGTGACATGGGCTTAACATACCTTAAATAACCTTTACATAACTTAGAAATAAGATTTGGAAGGTTTGTATGTCGAAATCAAGTTTATTCGATCGCAGGGACTATTTGCGTCAAACTGCAAAAGTATGCTGATTCGTATGGTATCTGTTGGTGCATAGATGTCTGTTAACTTCGTCTTTATAGAGTCTTGTATCTATATAGGATAAACTAGTGCTCAGCAGGTTAGAAAACAGATTTTAGATGTTTAAGGGGTATTTCGCACGAAATAGCAAAGGGCTATTCCGTACGAAATCACACTTAGGTATTTCGCACGAAATAGACCTTTGCTATTTCGTACGAAATCAACACCCCTATAAATACCTGTTGTGCTGTTTCATTTGTAACTTTCCGATTTCAGAACCAAGGTGCTGCCGGTTTGTCAAACGATCTGTAAAAGCTGTGAAATCAATAAAAAGAAGATATTTAGGGAAAATCAAGCTGTATCAAGTTAGAATCATTGAGTCCGCCTTTGATTCTGACTCAAAACTCTTCTGAACGACTCATTCGGGTCATACGACGATCCAACAAGTGGTATCAGAGCGCAGGACGAAGAGTTCATACTAATTCAGCTTGTTTTCATCAAAATTTCTCACTTCTACTCATTCTTTTCAAAATTAAACGAGATTTTACGGTTAAAATGACTTAAATTTCACATATATCACGTAAAACATAGTTTTAACTAATCCTTGAAAGAATTGGACCTTAATTCGAACAAAAACCGGATCAATTGGACAAAAATTTGCCCAACAGTGCTGACGTCATCTGTATTCCGCACGAAAACAACATCTTATTTCGCACGGAATCAACTTTGAGGAGCTCTATTTCGCACAAAATCAACATCTGGACCTTATTTCATACGAAATACACATTGATTTCGTACGAAAGCAGCTATTTCGCATCAAAAGTGTCTATTTCGCTTGAAGAGCGTGTTTTCGTTTGGCTATTCCGCATGAAATAGTCATTTCGCTTGAAAGTCTACTGTTTCGCACCAAGTTGCTATTTCGTACCAAAGTGCATTTCGTGTGAAAGCTCATTTCGCGTGAAGATCATTTCGTTTGAGCTGTTTTGCTTGAAAGTCTTTTCGTTTGAAATTGTTTTAAAATCCAAAAAAAAAATAAAATTCTAAGTGATTGTTGATTGTTTTAGGTACGTAAAGATGGATGATTTTCTGAATCCGTTTAGTGATGGTTTTGCTTATACTAGAAGCACCGGAGATGATACATCAAACAACACAAATGAAAATGCTCCAAATCCGAGTGCGAAGAAAACTCTTTCTGATGTTTTGAGTGTAGAAAATGTCTATGGCACCTACAACAAACCGCCCAAGCTAATGGCGATTGAAGAATACAACAGATGGGCTAAAAGGTTTGAAGAATGGCTAAAAGCTTTTGCATATCTCAGTTGGAAGAACATGAAGAATGGTTTTGATATGGGAAGAACGGATTATGAAAATATAGCGGATAATGAAGTTGAAAATTTTGTTACTGAACAAAAAGGCATTGCTTTACTTCATCAGTCCGTGAGGGATGACATAATATCGTTGATTGAATACACAAATTAGAAAGATCTATGGGAGAAACTGAAAGTAAAATGTGTGGGTAGTGTCGAGATTGTTAAAAACAAAAAGAAATTGTTAAGAAAAGAATTTGATTTGTTTGGATGTTTGAAAAACGAATCTGTGTCAAAGATGATTGAAAGATTCGGGCATTTGAAGCTGGAACTTGCAAGACACGGATTCGTGTATACTCAAGAAGAATTGGTTGACAAACTGTTTGACTCGCTGCCTGATGAGAAAGACTGGCAGTACTTTGCTTTGATGCTGAAGAACAAAGTAAAGTCGGAGGATCTGACGGTTGATCTGTTAATCGAAAGATTGGAGAGTCATGAACTTGAGATCAAGAAATCAAACAAAGTCAATCATTCCTCATATCAACAGAATGTTGAGCTGTATTATCGAGGAAGTATGATTCCGAAGACTGTGTCTCCAAAGACAGCTTTCTCAGCAAAAAGTTCTAACACGTCAAATCAAGAAAGTTCAAGCAGTGCTTATCATGGAGGTTCTTCGTCAACTAATCAAAGTTAACCAGTTCCAAAGAATCTGTTTCAATGCAACATTGCTGTGGATCTCAAAAATGCACAAAATTTCAGTGAAGAATCCGCTAAGCAGCAAATGGTGTTTTTGGCATCTGTCTTACAATCTTATGAAAGCCTCGTAGCGGGAAAGATCGGAAATACTAACCTCACCAAGGAAGATTATGAGCAGATCGACCCAGAGGAGATGGAGTTGATTGATATCAGGTGGTGTATGGCGAGTGCAGTTAGGAGAGCGCAAAGATTCATGGAGATTACTGGTAGACATTCTATTGGTGGACCTTCAACTAAGCTAGGGTTTGATAAGTCGAAGGTCACGTGCTTTAAATGTAAACAAAAAGGTCATTTTAAAAGAGAATGTTGAAATGCATATGCTGATGATACGGAAAATCCGTTCGGTGAAGATTATTACGAAAGAGCCATCTATCATCAAAACAAATCTGAATCCCCCAGAATGAAGCAGATAGAAGAAAATCCCAAAGAAAAATCCAGAGCACTTGCTGTTATCCATGACGATGAGGGATATGATTGGAGTGAAGTGTTACCAGAAGAAGACGCAGTGGGCTATGCGTTTGTGACAAAGATTGTTCCTTTCAAAGATTCAAGAACAGAAGAAGTGAAATACATCAACAGAAAGATGCAAGCTCAGTACTTGAGAAGTAAAATTTATCATACATGGAGAGAAGCAAAAAAGGCAAATAGATGGGATGCTGATAGAGAATGTTACCTAGATCCCAACGGAAACATAGCTGTTGATCCAGATTCTGTAAATATTGAAACTCTCACCGAGCAAATTGCTGAAGAAGAAGAAGAAGAAGCAAGACAGAGAATATGGTGGGGAGGAGGAGAAGCTGAAGAAAAAGAAAAGGAGAAAGAGTCACAGCCAAAGAAAGTTGATGACGGGATTATTGACACGTCAAAAGAATTTACCGCAGAAAACCTGAAGCAGATGGCTGACAAAGTACTTGCAACGAAAGAGTTAGAGGTAGTTTCTGGTTCTGGAACTGAGTCTAAAAGCAAGGTCAGTCCGAATGATGCAACCAATGATTCAGGTAAGAAAGCAAAGATTGAGAGTGACTGCAAAAATTGCATGAAAGACTGCAAGGTTTGTAGTACACTTGCTTACGTCAGCGGTAAAAAGACCGAAGAACTGACAGGAAGAGTCAGAGATGTTGAAGATCAGATCTTAAACCGTGACAAAATGTTAAAAGCTTCAAATGATAGATTAAAAGAATTATCTGAGAAAATTGAAAATGATAAAACTAACGTAGAAAGAATTAGGAAAGAAAACGAAAAATTAATTCATGAAAACTGTCAACTCTCAGAAAATCACGAGAAGCTAAAACGAACGGTAAAAGATTTTGATGAAAGAAATGGTAAAACAAACAAAGAAAATCTTCAACTGACCGGAGTTCTTAGGGTAAAAGAAGAGCAAATTAATCAACAATTGGGTGAGATTGCTAAGTTGAAGCTTCAGTTTCAAGAAGCGAAAATTGAAAACGAACGCATCCAGTTGAAACTAAACAGTTACAACTCTGCAAGTTTTGTTCTTCAACATATCGTTCCTAAACCAATTGGGAAGAACAAAGCAGGCGAAGATGTATACTTGGATGGAACCGGGGTTGGGTATAATCAGGTTCCACCGCCAGTTTTAAACAAATTTTCAAAGAAAAAATCCGGGTTGGTTAATGATGAAGAAGAAAAAGAAGTTAAGCTTCCAGACACAATTGATGTCACATTCACTTCATCTTTCGATGAAGATAGTGTCCAATCTGAAGTTGTGAAAAGCAAGGTTGAAAATGTTTTAAAGTCTGAAAGTGACACTACTGAGGATGATGAATGCTTTTTGGACAAATATATTCTGAAATCAAAATCCAAAAAAAACTTAAATGAAGAACATAATCTTGTGATGTACAAGATGGCGGGATCTGATAAGTTGTATTAGGATCGTGATTTTCCTTTGGAGAATGTGAATGTTGGTAAATTGAGAAATGTGTTCAAGTTGATTGAGATTGATGTGTCTGAGATCGAAGGTTTGAAACGTTCCAAACGGCAATTAAATTTTGAAAAAAGATAAAGCTTACTACAAAAAACATGTTGCACCGCCACGTTTTTCTAGGAACTATCAAAACAAATGGTCGGGTGGTTATCAGGATGGTAAGAATTATCAAAGAAGGAACTTTCAAAACAAGAAGTTTGTCGAGAAAAAGGTGTTTGTAAAAAGCTCGAGTTCTCATTCCGAGCAAGAATCTGAGATTTTTTCAAAAACAAATGAAGAGTTTTTTGAAGAAAAGGCCTCACAGCCTCAGACCGAAGGCACAAGTCGGGTAGTTGATACTCGTACATGCTTTAAGTGCAACAAAGTTGGACATATTGCACGAAAGTGCACCAACTTAAAGCCTAAGTCTGAAGTTGTTGAGAGTCAGAAAAGGAAAGCTGATGCAAAAGGCAAAGCTCCAATGGTTGTTGAGAAGAAAGTTTTGAAAAATGATAACATCAAAATCAAAACTGAACCCGTAAAGAATGTGGTAACTAAAACTGACAAATTTTACAAACGGGTTGCTTCGCCTCAACAAACATGGAAGCCAAAATCAGTTGAAAAGAAATCAAGTTCTTCAAATCCAAAGGTTTCTGAGATGGAAAAACAATCATCCTCTACCACTCCGGTAAAGATGAATGTTCCTTTGGATTACTATGAGAAACTTGAGGATCAAAAGTCTACTACTTCTGAGAAGAAGTATGTACCAAAGAAAGACCAATCATCTGGTCAACCTCCTAAAAATGATTTCTTTTTATACAAAGAGGTTGAGATTGGGTCTGATGAGAGCTTAGAGATGAATGAAAAAAATTTTCCGCCACTTTACACTGCAATAACGCACCTCAATGTCAAGCTACCTGAGTCAAAAGAGGCTTGGGTGGCATCAAAATCTAACTAAGTGTTTGTGATATGTGCAGGAGCTTCCAAGATCCGTTTCACGTTGGATTATGGATAGTGGAGCTTCTCGGCACATGACTGGGAAGAAGACCCTATTGTATGATGTTCGAGGGTTTAATGGAGGGTATGTGGGATTTGCAGGTAATCAAGGTGGTCGAATAGTTGGTGAAGGAACTTTATCAAATGGTATTGTAACGTTTGAAAGAGTAAACTACATCGCCGAGCTTGAAAACAATCTTCTGAGCATTTCTCAGATATGTGATCGTATGTATACAACACACTTTACAGATAAGGAATGTTTGATATTGAAACCAGGATTTGTTGCTCCTGAAGAATGGGTTATCATGAGAGCACCCAGAGTCAATGATCTGTACGTGTTAGACATGAGTGTAGCAACTACTACCACGGGTCAGGCTCACTGTTTTATGTCAAGAGCAACGGAAAAAGAATCGCAATTATGGCATCGAAAGATGGGCCATATTCACCTGCGAAAAATGAATCACCTGGTGCATAACGACTTAGTAATTGGTGTTCATGTGAAAGGTTTTCATCTTGAGGGGGAGTGCATTAGCTGTGTCAAAGGCAAGCAAAAGAAGAAATCTCACCCTGGAAAGAAGGTTAACTCAGTCCCAAGACTGTTAGAGAGACTCCATATGGATCTTTTTGGTCCAGTAAACGTCAAAAGCATAACTGGTGATCTCTACTGTCTAGTAGTAACAGACGACTACTCGAGATTTTCATGGGTATCATTTCTGAAGTCAAAGGATGAGACATTTGAAAGTTTATTGACGCTGTTCAGAAAAATTGAAAACTTGTACCAAACTCGAATCAGAAGAATCAGAAGTGACAATGGTACAGAGTTTAAGAACAACAAGATGGAAGAGTATTGTGATGAGATAGGTATATTGCAAGAATTTAGTGCGCCTTACACTCCGCAGCAAAATGGAGTAGCTAAAAGAAAGAACAAGACGCTAATTGAAACGGCTAGGACAATGCTTGCTGATTCGAAATTAATTGTCAACTTTTGGGCAGAAGCAGTATCAGCCGCTTGCTATACACTCAACCGGGTTCTTACAGTGAAGAAATTCAACAAGACATGTTTCGAGCTGATCAATAACCGCAAACCTAACCTGAAGTATCTGGAACCGTTTGGGTCTCCCTGTACAGTTCTAGAACCTTATGGTAAATTTAGTGCAAAGAGCCTTGAAGGAATTTTCGTGGGTTATGCAAGTCCATTGAAACGAGTCTTTGTTCCAAGCTTGAAGCGGATTATCGAAGCACATAATGTTGAGTGTCAAAGTTATACCATGCCACCTCAGAATCCCGGCGACTCATAGTTTTAATTACGATACACTGTGGGATTCGTTTGACATAGAAGAACCAGATTTATTTGACGAGTTGGATATTCTAAGAGAATATGAAGAATCACAAGAAAGTTTCCCAGCTGAGCCTTCTAGACGTCAATATCGAGCTTCCAATGACGATGAAGCCGGTCCTAGTAATGCTGGAGAACAAGATGATATTCAGCAAACGCTTGACAATCAGACGGCAGTAAACGATAATCAAGAATCTGATAATAGACCTATATTCGATCATGGTGATTTAGATTCTGAGGGGGAGCAGATCCAGATTTCAAGTCAAACAATTCCAGTTAGTAAACAAGGTGCAAATCAGAATGTCACAAATTTGGAAGGCGAGGTAGATGTTCTAGGCGAGTTGATGCCGAGAACTCTTTCGTTCCATCCAGAAGAGCTGATTATTGGAGAATTACAATCAGGCGTTCGCATAAAACGACAAATTGAACAAGGCCTTACTTGTTTTTATTCTACAGTTGCTCCGTTACAAACAGAGTTTTCACATAGTTGTTTTATTTCGCAGATTGAGCCGCGAACATATAAGGAAGCACTAACTGAAGATTCTTGGGTCAACGCGATGCAAGAGGAGCTGAGTCAGTTTGAGAAGTTAGGTGTGTGGAAATTGGTAGACTTGCCTGATGGTCACAGGAAGATAAACACCAAGTGGGTGTTCAAGTGTAAGAGAGATGATCGAGGGGTTATTATTCGTAACAAAGCTCGACTCGTAGTCCAGGGTTTTAGTCAGCAGGAGGGTATAGATTTCACTGAAGTATATGCTCCGGTTGCTAGACTTGAAGCAATCAGAATCTTCCTAGCATTTGCATCTTGGAAAAGTTTTAAAGTTTATCAGCTAGATGTTAAATCGGCGTTTCTCTATGGGAAGGTAAAAGAGGAGGTATATGTCAGACAGCCACCGGGCTTCACCGATCCAATCCACAAAGACAAGGTCTATTTACTGGATAAAGCGCTGTATGGTTTACACCAGGCCCCGAGAGCTTGGTACGAGACATTGTCTCAACATTTACTTGCCAACAACTTCATCCGTGGAAAAGTGGATGCCACTCTCTTCACCAAAGAAGTCGATGGACATCTTCTGATAGTTCAAATATATGTGGATGACATCATATTTGGGTCAACAAATGAAAATTTGTGCAAAGATTTCGAAAGAGTTATGAAGCAAAAGTTTGAAATGTCATCGATGGGTGAGATGAAATTCTTCTTGGGACTTCAGGTTGATCAACTGCCTAAGGGAATTTTCATACATCAAACGAAGTATGTTCATGATATCTTAGAGAAATTTGGGATGTCAGGTTCAACTCCAGCTTCCACCCCGTTAGCGACGAACCATGGGATAAACCCTGATCTCACCGGAGAGAAGGTAGATGAAACGTTATATCGTTCCATGATCGGATCGCTGATGTATTTGACAGCTTCTAGACCCGATATCATGTATCCAACCTGCCTCGCAACAAGATTTCAATCTAACCCGAGAGCTTCACATATGGTGATTGTGAAACGGATATTGCGCTACCTGAAAGGAACTCCATCACTGGGGTTGTGGTATCCAAGAGAAGGCGATTTTACGCTCGAAGGGTATTCCGATTCCGATTTCGGATGCTGCAAAATTAACGCTAAGTCAACAACAGCGGGGTGCCAGTTTTTCGGACCACGATTGGTCACCTGGCAATGCAAGAAGCAGACCTCTGTGGCTTTATCCACATGTGAAGCCGAGTATGTATCTGCTAGCAGTTGCTGCTCTCAGATCTCGTGGATCCAGCAACAGATGCGCGACTACGGTTTGCAATTTCTTAACACCCCTATTTTTGTTGATAATGAGGCAGTTATAAACATAACAAAAAATCATGTTCATCACGCTAAAACGAAACACATTGAAATTCGTCATCACTTCATCCGAGATTGTTTCGAGAAGAAGTTGATACGAATTGAGAAAATCCACACTGACGAACAAAAAGCTGATTTACATACCAAAGCGTTTGATAAAACTCGTTTTCAATATCTTTTAAAATTGAACGGTATGAAGCTTTTATCGGTGTCGGAGGAGATTCTTGGCGTAGATGAATGTACCACTGTAGATGATGTTGAGAAGCAATCTGCAATGGTTTGTCGATTTTTTACTTGTTTTGGTATTTAGGGGGAGGTAGGTTAATATTTTCAGAAAATACAAAAACAGTAAAAAAAATTCAAAAATCCAAAAACATGAGATATTTTCAAAATTCAAAAACAATAGAAAATGAAAAAGAGCTTGTGTAAAAAGGGAAAATGATAGTACATTGGCTTGACAGGTACGGTATGCTAAAGAAATGTAAAGTTTAAAAAGTGTTAAACAGTCTCGCTGATGATATGCCGATCGGTTTTTATACATTTAGTAGGTTTGTTCGGGATATAAACTTAAAATCAAACTTGCTTATTTCATGGGGAACACTACTTGGATATATAGGTAACCCTTGAAATCCTGTTTGAAGGACCCCTCTTTCTGAAATACTAGGTCTTTATACTCAGTGATATCTGGGGTATTATCCCGGGACTTCTGATTTTGCGGAAGCAATGGCCTAGTCCCCGTATAATACTTTACTGCTTGCTTGAAATAATAGAATCGCCCTCAGCATAAAAAATGATGAAACATTGCAAAATGCTAATCATGTGCTGTTGTAAAAAAGATCCTCTAAAGGGGACACACTTTAAGTCGAAGCCATCATCTCTCTGATTTTGTGAAAGAAATAGCCTGAGCTCTCATGGCCCTCGCATTTAACCCCTTACAGATATCATCTGTGGTATACTCACCTGTAAGACTGAATATTGGGATCTGGATACGGGAGCATATTCAAGAGGTGGGACACATGAACGAGTTTAAGTTCTTACTACACCTAATTCGTATCCAGGACAGATTGAAATTTGTGTGAGAATTTAAGTGGATCGGTATATCGACAATCTAAGCGAATTGTTTAATTCTGAATATGAAATTAAAGCTTAACGGTACTAGTGACTTGTCGAATAGCAGATATGATTCCCTAACACGCTCACCAAAAATATGTTTGTAAATAGTTTACGTTTACTGCATTTCATTTCTGTTTAGCTTTCTAGTATAGAAACTTTCTTCAAAATCCAAAAAGATTTTACATTTCTGCTTTATTTTTTTTCTGACAAACCAAAGTGGAAAGCAGATCTTCAGATTCACAGTTTGAAGCAGATGCAGGAAGTTTCTGAGCTGGACAGAAGAGTTGTGAGCTTATCTTGTTAAATTTGTGAAAATAAAAAGTTTAAACAAGTTCATTAAGTTGAAACTTGTAATTTTCATAAAAATGTTTTGAAAAATGTTGAATAAAAGTCAGTTTTGTTTTGTCTTAGATCAACCAAGGTCATTAAGTTGGACTTGGTAGATAAATTAAGTGCCTAGGGTCATTTACTTCGACCTAGATACTTAAGTAGATTTCTAAAAACTGATAAAAGCGAGAAAAGATGTTAAAGGAGAATAGATTGTAATGTTATATTCTTGAGAAGCAGGAAACAAGATCCCCATGGCAAAGAAAGTGTAAATATTGAACCAGAATTCGAGCTCCAGCATATTGAAAGGGGGAATCAACATTCAAAGGGGAGTTTGAAGATAGAGATTGAAGGATGCTTACAGTGTTAGACAAATTGGACAGTGAGAAGATAGATAAAGACTAAAGACTGAAGATTTGATGCTAAAGATTTCGTCAACATCCAAGGGGGAGTCTGTTGGTGCATAGATGTCTGTTAACTTCGTCTTTAAAGAGTCTTGTATCTATATAGGATAAACCAGTGCTCAGCAGGTTAGAAAACAGATTTTAGATGTTTAAGGGGTATTTCGCACGAAATAGCAAAGGGCTATTTCGTACAAAATCACACTTAGGTATTTCACACGAAATAGACCTTTGCTATTTCGTACGAAATCAACACCCCTATAAATACCTATTGTGCTGTTTCATTTGTAACTTTCCGATTTCAGAGCCGAGGTGCTGCCGGTTTGTCAAACGATCTGTAAAAGCTGTGAAATCAATAAAAAGAAGATATTTAGGGAAAATCAAGCTGTATCAAGTTAGAATCATTGATTCCGCCTTCGATTCTGACTCAAAACTCTTCTGAACGACTCATTCGGGTCATACGACGATCCAACAGTATCAAACATTTCGGAACTTGACCATAAGTTAAACATACCATAAATATCCTTTACATAGCTTAGAAATAGGCTTTGAGGGGTCCAGTGTGCAAAAATAAACTATTTGGTCAAACAGGGACTAGAAGCGTCAAAAAGTGCATAAGTTTGCATTTTCGCGCATATCTTACGTTCTGAATGTATCCTGACATCCAAAAATTTATGTAATCATTAAAATATTTTATTTTAGTGATTGGCATGATAAAATTTCATTCATCGCGTAATTTGGATCGTTTTTCACGTCCGTTCGTGTTTCGTCGTAATTAACCGAATAACGTGACCGTACGACCAAACAAACTGACATCCGAGATATTTTTGAGCATATTTCATGTCCCCTATACTTTAACTTCATTATTGAGCCTTGAAAATGGGTTAACGGGGCTTAAACGTGTCAAAAATAAACTTTATAGCATGCAGGGACCTGTTCTGCCAAAAATGAAACTTTTGCAAAAACATGCTCCCTCATTGTAACACTCTACTCGTTTTCATAATATTATATTATAAACAAGGTCTTAATATACCAAAACATTGACTTTTATATCAAACATAAGGAAAATTTAACCAAGTTAACATCTAGGACAAGTACTACTAGTTTAAGAATCCCAAAACAAAAGAACAAGTGTTTAAGTGTTAACTACATAGACATTGATTTGAACATATTTAAGTAATCACGGAAGCTTCAAAATATCGTGTTCGGTCCTTGGAATTTGCTTCATCGCCATCCGGATTAGGTCCATCGTCACCTACGGTCAAAACCACATAAACGTTTAGTTTTGACACTTTAAAATTAAGTATAAACAAGTTTCTTGGATTAACATGGAAGAAATAACAAAATTTGACAAGGTGGGGCGGTCGCACCGCGCGACCGAGTGATCAACAATCCATCGCGTCACGCCACGGCCGTCGCATCGTGCGACAGTGAGCCTGTTTGGCCATGGCGCAGCGCGAGCAAGGGTTTTCAACAGAATGTTGTTGCTGATTGTTGTATATCAATCCAGCATCACTAAATGCCACTTATAAAATTTAAACTATCATAACTTTTGACTCGTAAGTCCGTTTTAGGTGATTCTTTTTCCTATACGTCTGTAATTTAATTACCGCCGCGTCTATAATGTTTATCATACCGAAAATTTGGTTTACGGACCGAATGACTAAAATCACTATGTATTTATTCGACCCGTTAAGTTACACTTATTTTTCTATCTTTTCAATAGTAAACATAAGGCGCTTTTTACCCAACTTTCAGGGCTTATTATCACTGGCATTTCAATATCCATGTTATGGCTTCATGCTCATATGATTGTAACCGCCTATGCTAACTATTAAATAACTTTGATGCTACCAATACACCATTATTCAACCCGTTTGGCTCATCTACGGAATCCCCCATTATGATGACTACCAAACGAGTTCTAACCAATTCTTTACCTATTATTCCATATAGCGAACATTGTCTCTTCAATCAACACAACCTTTATTCTACTACTCAACTATACACATGCTAATTATCAAAACTTACTCAATGTAACGGATCAAGTTACATACCTTCAACGTACGCCCTTCAAACGCAAGTCACCACCGGCTTGTCCACTCGAGGCTCCGGTGTCCTTCCCTATAGAGTCCAATCATAACATGTTTAGAACTCTTTTTAAATCATATGCCGCACAATTTTCCGTAACATAACAATTATGCGATTTAACTTTAAATTTCAGTTTTAAGCCTTCTTTGAGGCAATTATACAAACACTTTAAGGGCAGCAATTTACATGATGTATTAGCAAGTTCATAACTTGTCATATTGCCCTATATTTTCATCAATTAACTACCTTACATGAATTTTAGCCTCTAGGATTCTGAAATTGCTTCATACATGCCAAATTTCACTAGAACCACCCCAAATTTCCTAGGGTTTATCAAGTTCTACTCCACCCACTAACCACCTACAATGGTGTTCATGAATTTTGCTAAAATTAAGTATGATTTCAACATGTATTTGTCTAGGGTTTACTCCTAGACGCTTCAATGTTCTTATTTCACCTACATATCATTCATGCATCCACAGATTTCGAATTCCCTAAATTCATGAGAATTTCAAGTAGAGAATTTTTATCAAATTTTACATACCTTATGATCTCCTTGCAATGGGGATCACTAATCTATGCTCGATTTTCCTTTTGGACTTGATTTGAACCTTCAAATTGGAGGTTTTGCCAAGAACTAGGGTTTTGGGGAGCTTGGGATCGCCCCCTGCTTTTGATCGATCTCAGCAACACACACAAGTGTGTTTTGAGTTTATTTATTTTTATAAATATTAGTTTTATTTAAACACTTTTGGCCCCTCAACTTTCGTTCTTTATTTGTTTTAACTCTTTAACTACTCACAACTCATCATCTAACTAGGTTAATATCATTCCTAGTTAGTTTATTTTTCTTATTTATTCACAACAGTATTGTATTATAAGAATTTGTATTTTCAGGGTGTTACAAGTCCACCCCCCCTTAAAAGGGTTTCGTCCCCGAAACCAGGGTACATACTGAATAGTGTAGGGTAGAGACGACGCATCTCCTCTTCGGACTCCCATGTAGTGTCCGAACCTTTCCTATGCTCCCACTTGATCGATTTGTTTATTTCGCAAGTGCTTAATCTTTCGATCTAAAATCTCCAATGGCTTTACCGCGTAATTCAGGCTATCATCCACCTCGATATCGTCGTAATGGATATATGCTGTTTCCTCCGCTAGACATTTTCGTAGCTGTGATACATGAAACGTGCCATGTATTCCATTCAACTCTTCTGGTAGCTCGAGGTGATAGGCTACCTTGCCAACCCGTTCAATAATTTTAAATGGCCCAATAAACCTCGGGCTTAATTTCCCTCTCTTTCTGAACCTGATAACGCCCTTCCATGGGGAAACCTTTAACATAACCATGTCGCCTATCTGAAATTCAATCGGTCTTCGTCTTTTATCAGCATAAGACTTTTGCCTATCTTGGGCTGCTTTCAAATGGGCTCGTACCACTTCAATTTTCTCATTAGTGGCTTGGACAACATCTTTATGGGCCAGTTCACGTGGTCCCACTTCACCCCAACACACCGGGATTCTACATTTCCTACCATATAGCATCTTGTAAGGTGCCATCCCAATGCTCGAATGGTAACTATTGTTATACGAAAATTTGGCCAACGGTAGATAAACATCCCAACTTCCGCCGAAGTCGATGATATATGCCCATAACATATCCTCTAGCGTCTGTATTGTTCTTTCACTCTGCCCATCCGTCTGAGGATGGTAGGCGGTGCTAATGAAAAGTTTCGTTCCCATTTGTTCTTGAAAATCTCGCCAAAAGTTTGAAGTAAACTGGGCATCTCTATCCGACACAATAGATACCGGTACTCTGTGACGAGCAACTATTTCGTTTGTATATACCTCGGACATCTTTTCCGAAGTATATGTCTCGCGTATAGGAATAAAATGAGCACTCTTCGTTAGTCTATCCACAACCACCCATATAGCGTTAAATCCCCGAATCGTTTTAGGTAGTTTGGTCAATAGGTCCATAATGATATGTTCCCATTTCCAAACCGGGATCTCCAAAGGTTGCAGTTTTCCATATGGTTTCTGGTGTTCCGCTTTGACTTGTAAACAAGTCAAGCACTTCTCCACGTATTTTACTACATCCCTCTTCATTCCGGGCCACCGATAATTTTGTTTCAGATCATTGTACATCTTGGTAGCACCCGGATGAATAGAATATTGGGTTTTATGAGCTTCATCGAGTAGAAGCGTCTTAACCCCACAAGAATTTGGAACCCATATTCTTCCGGATCGAGTCTTCAACCCGTCCTTTCTATCCGATAAATCTTTTAACTGTCCGATTATTCTTTCCTTCTTCAGTTCTCCTCTTTCACTGCTTCTACTTGCGCTTCTCGGATACGTTCAAGTATGCCCGAGGTCACAACAAGCTGCATCGACCTTACTCGTATTGGGACATAATCCGCTTTTCTGCTCAGGGCATCCGCCACCACATTTGCCTTTCCGGGGTGGTAATGTATTTCACAGTCAAAATCTTTCACCGTTTCTAACCATCGCCTTTGTCGCATATTTAGCTCCTTCTGATCGAAGAAATATTTTAAGCTCTTGTGATCGGTGAATATGGTGAACTTTACCCGATATAAATAGTGCCTCCATATTTTTAACGACAACACCACCGCAGCCAATTCGAGGTCGTGCGGGAGATATTTCTTTTCATGTATTTTCAGTTGCCTCGAGGCATAAGCTATAACTTTGCCCCGTTGCATCAAAACGCATCCAAGCCCCGATATTAAGGCATCCGAATAAACCACCAAGTCTTTGGCCCCGTCCGGCAATGTTAACACCGGAGCTTGAGTTAACTTCTCTTTTAGCGTTTGAAACGCTCTTTCTTGTTCGGCACCCCAATTGAACTTTTCCTCTTTCCGGGTTAACTTAGTTAGCGGCGACGCAATCTTGAATGAATCTCCTATAGTATCCCGCATGCCCTAAGAAGCTTCTGATTTCTGAAGGATTCTTCGAAGGGCTCCATTTTGACACGGCCTCTATCTTTGACGGATCTACCAATATTCCATCGGCGCTTATGATGTGGCCAAGGAATTGCACCTCTCGCAATCAGAAGGCGCATTTTGAGAATTTCGCGTACAACCTTTCTTGCCTGAGCGTCTCTAACACCTCTTGTAAGTGGCATGCATGTTTTGCTTCACTTTTCGAGTATACCAGAATATCGTCAATAAACACGATTACCGATTTATCCAACATCGGCTTGCAAACCCGGTTCATGAGATCCATGAAAGTCGCGGGTGCATTGGTCAGCCCAAATGACATCACGAGGAATTCGTAATGTCCGTATCTCATGCGGAAGGCCGTCTTCGGTACATCCTCCTCCTTGACTCTTAGTTGGTGATACCCCGATCTAAGGTCATTTTTGAAAACCAGTTCGCACCTTGTAATTGGTCGAATAGATCGTCTATTCTCAGAAGTGGATATTGATTCTTCACCGTGAGTTTATTTAACTCCCGATAATCGATACACATACGCATGCTTCCGTCCTTCTTTTTCACGAATAGCACAGGCGCGCCCCAAGGAGACACACTTGGCCTTATGAATCCTTTATCGAGCAAGTCTTGAATCTGCGACATTAATTCTTGTAATTCCGATGGTGCAAGTCGGTATGGTGCTTTTGCTACGGGTTTCGCGCCCAGAACTAATTCAATTCCGAACTCTACCTCCCGCCCGGGCGGCATTCCCGGTAAATCAACCAGAAATACATCTTCAAAGTCACGTACCACGGGTACGTCTCCAATCTTTGGTAATTCTTTCTCGGGCTCATTCGCGTATATCATAAATGCTTTACATCCATGCCTCATGAGCTTGTGAGCTTTCATCATCAAGCATATTATAGGATTGCCTCCCTTTTCACCATAGATTGTGACGTGTTTTCCGCCCGGAGATGTTAGCTTTATCTCCTTACGGAAACACACGACCTTTGCGTGGTGTCGAGATATCCAATCCATCCCTACAACCACTTGAAACTCCCCCATAGACATCGGGATTAGATCTATCAAGTATTCCTCATCATCGATACTTAATTTGCAGCTTTGACAGACATCACATACTATGAAACTTTTGTTATCTCCTATCTCAACCTCTAAAGGCATAGGTAATTTTGTCAATACAAATTAAAGATGTCGAATAAATCCATGTGAAATAAAGGATTTATTCGCACCCGTCTCAAATAATACACATGCAGGGATCGAGTTTATTGCAAATATACCTTAGACCACATCGGGTTCTGTCTTTGCTTCAACTGCTATAAGTTGGAAGGACCTAGCCTTCGCCTTTGGAGCTTCTGTTGAAGATTCTTTAACGTCTCTCTTTCCAACTAAGTCTGGGCATTCAGACTTTTTGTGGCCGGGCTGATAACATTTGTAGCAGACCGAGACTTTACCCGTGCATAGAGACGCCGTGTGCCCCGTTTTACCACATATGGGGCACGGTTTGTCTTTGAAACGGCACTCTCCCTTGTGCCCTTTTCCACACACTTTACAACTTGGCGACCCGCCTTTAGCATCCACTTTTTTCCCAATTCCACAGTTCGAGCTTTCTTTGTAGGGCTTGGATTCACATCCTATGCCCTTCGCTCACCCCTTTCAACTTGTTTCTTCAACTCGATTTCCCGCTCCCGGGCAGTGTTGATAATTTCTGTGAGGGTTTCATACTTTAAGGGAGTCATGAACTCCCGGTATTCAGCACTCAATATGTTGTAATAGTAGTATATCTTCTGCTCTTCAGTGGTGACTAACTCGTCACAGAATCTCAGTTTATCCATAAAGATACCCGTGATTTTATCAATTGATTCTCCTTTTTGTCTTAACTGGATAAATTCTTCTTTGATCCTGTTAATAACCGCTTTGGGACTATGATGCTTAAGGAATGGCACCTTAAGCTCGTCCCATGTCATAACTCTTGCCGCCTCGGCTCTTATCTCCTTCTTTTTATTGTCCCACCAATCCTTGGCTTGACCCCTTACCTGACCCGTTCCGTAAGCAACAAAATCACTTACGTCACAGTGGGTCCTTTCAAACACCCCTTCAATGTCGCTCAGCCATCTTTGGGAAATTATCAGGTCAACCTCCCCGTTGTAGATTGGCGGTTTACACGCCATAAATTCTTTGTACGAACATCCTTTACGTTCTCCCGATTTCTCTTTCATAAGGTTGACACCATCTTCCAACCTTTTGACTCGTTCTTCAACTAATGATAACACCGTGGTTTAAATTTTGTCTATGAACCCGGATAGACTACCCTCAATTGCCTTTCCCACTTCTTCGGAAATTGTTTCTTTCATTTGTTCGGTGCTTATCGGCACCGGATCATCGTCATTCCCTTCCGACATCTCGAAACTGAAATGTTTACGTCAATTATTAAACGTCTCATTTATAACATAGCTTTATTTGCTTTGGTTTAGCCAAGTTCGTAACTTGCTTTAACCATTCACATTTGGTGCACTTTCCAGGTTTGTGTGTGTTAACACGCTCTTCCCATGCACATTAACTAACATCTCGTTTCTTACATAAGATAAAATCTACTAACATAAATAATTAATTCTCACCGGACGATCAATCAAGCTTGAACCGAACACTTTGTTGACAACCTTAAGCTCTGATTACCAACTTGTAACACTCTACTCGTTTTCATAATATTTTATTATAAACAAGGTCTTAATATACCAAAACCTTGACTTTTATATCAAACATAAGGAAAATTTAACCAAGTTAACATCTAGGACAAGTATTACTAGTTTAAGAATCCCAAAACAAAAGAACAAGTGTTTAAGTGTTAACTACATAGACATTGATTTGAACATATTTAAGTAATCGCGGAAGCTTCAAAATATCGTGTTCGGTTCTTGGAATTTGCTTGATCGCCATCCGGATTAGGTCCATCGTCACCTATGGTCAAAACCACATAAACGTTTAGTTTTGACACTTTAAAATTAAGTATAAACAAGTTTCTTGGATTAACATGGAAGAAATAACAAAATTTGACGAGGTGGGGCGGTCGCGCCGTGCGACCGAGTGATCAACAATCCGTCGCGTCATGCCACGCCACGGCCGTCGTGTCGCGCGACGGTGAGCCTGTTTGGCCGTTACGCGGCATGAGCAAGGGTTTTCAACAGAATGTTGTTGTTGATTGCTGTATATCAGTCCAGCATCACTAAATGCCACTTATAAACTTTAAACTATCATAACTTTTGACTCGTAAGTCCGTTTTAGGTGATTCTTTTTCCTATACGTCTGTAATTTAATTACCGCCGCGTCTATAATGTTTATCATACCGAAAATTTAGTTTACGGACCAAATGACTAAAATCACTATGTATTTATTCGACCCGTTAAGTTACACTTATTTTTCTATCTTTTCAATAGTAAACATAAGGCGCTTTTTACCCAACTTTCGGGGCTTATTATCACCGGCATTTCAATATCCATGTTATGGCTTCATGCTCGTATGATTGTAACCGCTTATGCTAACTATTAAATAACTTTGACGCTACCAATACACCATTATTCAACCCGTTTGGCTCATCTACGGAATCCTCCATTATGATGACTACCAAACGAGTTCTAACCAATTCTTTACCTATTATTCCATATAGCGAACATTGTCGCTTCAATCAACACAACCTTTATTCTACTACTCAACTATACACATGCTAATTATCAAAACTTACTCAATGTAACGGATCAAGTTACATACCTTCAACGTACGCCCTTCAAACGCAAGTCGCCACCGGCTTGTCCACTCGACGCTCCGGTGTCCTTCCCTATAGAGTCCAATCATAACATGGTTAGAACTCTTTTTAAATCATATGTCGCACAATTTGCCGTAACATAACAATTATGCGATTTAACTTTAAATTTCAGTTTTAAGCCTTCTTTGAGGCAATTATACAAACACTTTAAGGGCAGCAATTTACATGATGTATTAGCAAGTTCATAACTTGTCATATAGCCCTATATTTTCATCAATCAACTACCTTACATGAATTTTAGCCTCTAGGATTCTGAAATTGCTTCATACATGCCAAATTTCACTAGAACCACCCCAAATTTCCTAGGGTTTATCAAGTTCTACTCCACCCACTAGCCACCTACAATGGTGTTCATGAATTTTGCTAAAATTAAGTATGATTTCAACATGTATTTGTCTAGGGTTTACTCCTAGACGCTTCAATGTTCTTATTTCACCTACATATCATTCATGCATCCACAGATTTCGAATTCCCTAAATTCATGAGAATTTCAAGTAGAGAATTTTTATCAAATTTTACATACCTTATGATATCCTTGCAATGGGGATCACTAATCTATTCTCGATTTTCGTTTTGGACTTGATTTGAACCTTCAAATTGGAGGTTTTGCCAAGAACTAGGGTTTTGGGGAGCTTGGGATCGCCCCTGCTTTTGATCGATCTCAGCAACACACACAAATGTGTTTTGAGTTTATTTTTTTTATTTTATTAATATTAGTTTTCATTTAAACACTTTTGGCCCCTCAACTTTCGTTCTTTATTTGTTTTAACTCTTTAACTACTCACAACTCATCATCTAACTAGGTTAATATCATTCCTAGTTAGTTTATTTTTCTTATTTATTCTCAACATTATTGTATTATAAGAATTTGTATTTTCGGGGTGTTACAAAATGCGTATTCATGCGTATTTTGCAACCAAACTATTCTTGGGTATCAAAACCCTTTGTTTTGATATCAAACTTCTTTTCTAACTTCGTTAAACATGTTTTAACATGTTTAACTCGTCACTTTTAGTTTAGTGCTTATATAGGGTCGTAAGATAAGCGGTCTAAACAACCGCTTAGACTTTCGAACCCGGCCCGTTTGGTCGATCATTAGGATCCGATCAAACATGTTTTGTGACCATAGTTGTATAGGGAATAACCTTGGGAGGTTATACCTTATGGTCACTACGTTTAGTTAGTTGTATGATAGGTAATTTATATGCCTTAGGAAAATGACCATAATGCCCTTTTTACGCATAAATTCATTTTAAGCATATGTAACCTAAATTTTTACATCTAAACTGATTAGGTAACATTATTAGACATGTTAAGGCATATAATACTTGTCATAGGACTAGTTAGGCGGTCCGAACTCGTTATACGTGAACGACGCGTTAAAGTAGCGTAAGCTACCTAAACGGGTCGTAATGGGTCGTAAGCACTTAGGTTAGGTTTCGATTTAGTATGTAGGCTTTGTTAAACCATATCATATGAGTTCCAATACTCATTTGGTTTACAAAACCTCATTCTATCCGATCTTCCGATTTAGGTCCGGTTTATTAATATAGTTACCTATACTAGGTGTCGTTTGATTTCCGTGATCCCTCTAGCTTTGCTTGGTTTTTTTTAAGACTTCTAAGCATTCTCAAGTGAGTACATAGTCCCCTCTTTTACTGTTTTCAAACATTTTGGGGTGAAACACATGTGCCTACTTGTTACTTTCGTGCTTTCCATGTTTTTATATCATACTTGCTATGTTCATTAGTACACGTATAGTACATGATTTTATCCGTGTTTTTGCTATGTATGTTCATTTGTTGCATACTTAGTAAATTGTTTTACATCACATTTCATGCTATGTATGTTCATTTGTTGCATACTTAGTACATTGTTTTACATCACATTTCATATTTCATGCTATGTATGTTCATTTGTTGCAAACTTAGTACATTGTTTTACATCACATTTCATGCTATGTATGTTCATTTGTTGCATACTTAGTACATTATTTTCATAAAACATGCTTACATTTTGGTATGACATTTGGTTTGTTTAAATGGGACAAAAATACATTCATTAACATTGATCACGCCGCTTGGTAGTAAGTAATGGTACCATAGGAATTGACAACTCCCGTTCCTGAAATCCTAGGTTTGTTTGGATGGAAGGAATGACTGAATCTGATATACATAGTTTAGATAAGCCTTTAATTTCATTTAAGGGTTTGTCGCCACAGTCGCAAGGCTTGAATGTATGCATTAGAACAATACCGCATAGCTGTTTGTATCAGTAAAGCATGCATGGATTTTTTACAAAACATAACTTTTGATTTATTCAAATGACATTTGTTTTGTGCATATGGTTAGAGTAGATATTTTTATTTATTTTACCATACATTACATTTGATTAATACATGAACATTATGACATTTGTGGTTTGTTTGGTAAGTGATTTAAATAACGAGGCGTGTGTAATATGATAAAAACATGGTGGATACGCCGCTGGTACTTCCTCTATATAAGTGCTTTTATGGTATTACATATCGTAGCGTTATTTAAACCATTTCAAGTTAGACATAATACATTTTACACTTATATCATATCTTTATGAAACATTGTTTTACAAAAAACTATTTTATACAAACTCATTTTACTTGGTTATTTATTTATCTATGCATCTTTCTTTTATATCATCTGATTTCTTATCACTGTTTGTATGATTTATAAAAGAAAACATTTTACAAGGTTCATGACTAACTTTTGTTAAACATTTTCTTTAAACTTACAAGTCATGAATCCATTTTAATAAAACATATGTATCTCACAGGCATTTTTATGCTGACGTACCTATTTTCACATGTGTTTTCAGGAGATGATGCATAGGATTGATCAAGTTACATTTAGGCGGACTTGGGCTTTAGTGACAATAAAAGATGCAAGACTAGTTAATCATGTTATGTAATTTGTTTTTAAGACATTGTAACCTCTTTTAATTCAATAAAACAAAACTTCAATTTTCATGTGTTATGAAACAATGATTCTGTTACAACACTCCCGGACGATTCCGCCGCGATTTGTTGTTTTACGTGGTCGGGGTGTGACATAAGGGCACTTGAAAACAAATTCTATTATCTAAAACAAGATAGTGGGGAAAACCGTGCCTACACTGACCGATTTGAACAACTAAGCCTACTTTGCCCCACTATGGTCACACCTTTGGATCGGGCCATTGAGAAATACATTGATGGCCTACCTGATCTTGTCCAAGACATTGTCAATGGAAGCAAACCTGCAACGCTTAGGGAGGCTAAGGAATTAGCCGCTATTTTAACCGACTCTCAGGTTAGAAAAGGGAAACTATTTCGAAAGGGAGACAAGAAACAAAACACCGAAACTACTAATGAGAATACAAAAGGGACAAAGGCCGAATCTTCTAAAAATTCTAAGAAGCGCAAAACTTCAAAGAATTTTGCTATTCCTGCACCAATTCCACTAAACTCAGTACCCTTTAATGGATTTTATCGTGGAAAGCAACCTCGATGCAATCATTGCAACTATCATCACGCAACAAATTCTCCTTGCCGCCAGTGTACGATCTGTGGTCTATTTGGACATCTAGCTGTGACCTGGCGTATCCAGAACCGAGCAACCCCTACTCAGACTCGCCTCGAGCATGTTTCAATTGTGGTGATTTAAATCATTTCAAGCGAAACTGCCACAAGCTTGCCAATGCTAATGGACGAGTGTTCAACATCAATGAGGCTCAAGCTAATGATCAAGCACTTATGATCATTTGAACCTCTATATTTTCTGTTTATTTTCAAAAACAATGTACATATTTCAACTATGTTTGTAATGACAAATGTAAATTTCAAGAAGTTTATCTTTATCCTTGTTATTCATTTTCCAATTACAAACTCTAATGTGATTACACTATGTGTGATTACAACTACATGCTGACTTTGAGGATTCCGTTCTTTAGGAACTAAATCTTGAAATTTAGCATACTATGATTGCACACTAGTGCATTCATATGAACTTAGCAACATGATCGATACGAATACTATGAACAAGTTATTACTATTTTGTGATCATGGCATTACATACACGATTTGTTTATTTAATATGCATAGTACATGATTTCAAATACAATTTGCTTCGCATGTTGACTTAACATACTTAGTACATTATTTTCAAATACATTTTGCTTAGTGTGTTAACTTAGCATACCTAGCGCATGATTTGAAAACATTTTCTCGATATGCTTACATTATGATGACAATGCATGATTAGTATATGTTGCATCTACCTGTTTGGTTAGTATGAAACATATATAAACATTTGTACCCAAACAATTTTTTGAACACTGATTTACATTTTTTTTAAAATTCACAAGTTTCAAAGGGTTGAATACCTTGAGATACTTTGAATATCCCAAATCACATTTTGAATCCCCCAAAATTTCCAACACCAAACGATGCTCCGCATCTTTGGGATCTAGCAATTTGCTTATCCTTCAGTTGTTTCAAATACACTCTACGGTCTCCTTCGAATAAATTTCGGGACGAAATTCCCTAAAGTAGGGAAGACTGTGACACTTGTGCTCTGTAAACACCACATAATGTAGAACAATATCATTTATCAAAGAAACAATGTGTTTTGGTCTCAAAAATTTCTCATTTATGTTTGACAATCTTACGTTTTTTATTCTAGTTCGATTTCAAGGTTTAAATCATTTTCTGGAAAGTTATACGCAAACTGATGCATAAACGTAATTAATTTAACGCGAAAAACACTCCGGAATAGTGACATAAGCTTAAAATACCTTAAATAACCTTTACATAACTTAGAAATAAGTTTTGAAGGGTTTGGTGTACCAAAATCAAGTTTATCCGATCACAGGGACAATTTGCGTCAAACTGCGAAAGTCTGCTGATTTGTATAGCAACGAACATTCCGAAACAAGATCATAATCTAAAAATACCCTAAATATCCTTTACATAGCTTAGAAATAGGCTTTGAGGGGTTCGGTATGCGAAAATACACTTATTTGATCAATAGGGACTAAAAGCGTCAAAAAGTGCATAAGTTTGCATTTACGCGCATATCTTACATTCTCAACATATCCGGACATCCAAAAAATTTTTTAATCATTAAAATATTTTATTTTAGTGATTGGAATGCTAAAATACCGTTCGTCACGCAATTTGGATCGTTTTTCGCGTCCATTCATGTTTCATCGTAATTAACCGAACAACGCGACCGTACGGCAAAACGAACTGAAATCTGTGATGTTTTCAAGCATATTTCATGTTCCTTATGTTTTAGCATCATTATAGAGCCTTGAAATTGGGTTAACGGGGCTTAAACGCGTTAAAATTCAAGTTTTAAGCTTCTGGGGCCTGTTCTGCCAAACTTGTAAACTTCTAATCTGCAAGTCCTCGCCTGGGGCGAAGACTTTTGTGTCTGCCTTCGCGGCCCGTGACATCTGTTGCTGGCAGAAACATTGAATCTGGCTTTCAGCAGCTGTTTCTTTGGTTTTTAACATGGTTTTGCAATACATGGAGCTTGTTTCAAGTATTTAAAACAATGTGTTACATGTGTATGGCCAAAATCATACTTCAAAACATGTGGAATGATCCTAATGGTCCTTGATTTTCTACATAAACCCAAGATTTTCACAAACCCAACTTGCTCATTCATCTCAAATCTGCTCATTGGATCTGATTGGAGCTATCCCTTCTTGGTTGAAGGCTCCATTCTTCAGTTTTCTTTGTTCTTGATCCAAGCTTGGACCCTTTGTAAGTCTCCTTCATGCTTGGTTACGCATTTCAAGCATGAAAGTCAAACAGTGTTTGACTTTCTGCTTTGACCATGATTGGTCAACACAAAGTTCGTTTGAACTTTGCAACGTGAGCGTAATCACGATGGTTAAAGTCCCTTGTGACTATACCTACTGATTACCACATTGATTAGGCGTAGTGACGAGTCAAAGTTTCAGTCAAAATGCGTATTTATGCGTATTTTGCAACAAAGCTATTTTAGGGTATCAAAACACTTTGTTTTGATATCAAACATGTTTTCTAATTTAGTTAAACATGTTTTAACATGTTTAACTCGTCACTTTTAGTTTAGTGCTAAATTAGGGTCGTAAGTTAAGCGGTCTAAACAACCGCTTAAACTTTCGAACCCGACCCATTTGGTCGATCGTTAGGTTCCGACCAAACATATTTTGTGACCATAGTTGTATAGGGAATAACCTTCCGAGGTTATATCTTATGGTCACTTCGTTTAGTTAGTTGTATGATAGGTAATTTATATGCCTTAGGAAAATGACCAAAATGCCCTTTTTGCGCATAATTCCATTTTAAGCATATGTAACACGTGTTTTGACATCTAAACTGATTATGCAACATAATTAAACATGTTAAGGCACATACTACTTGTCATAGGACTAGTTAGACCGTCTGAACGCGCTTATGCGCAAACGACGCGTTAAAGTAGCGTAGACTACCTTAACGGGTCGAAAGCACTTAGGTTAAGTTTCAATTTAGAATGTAGGCTTTGTTAAACCATATCACATGAGTTCCAATACTCATTTGGTTTACGGGACCTCATTCTACCTGATCTTCCGATTTAGGTGCCTATTCACTAACATAGTATCCGATACTCTAGGAACCGCTTCAACACTTGAACTCTTGGTCTTTTGAGCTTTGTTATATCTTTTGAACAAGGACTATACGCAATCCCAAGTGAGTACATAGTTCCCCTCTTTTACCGTTTTCAAATGTTTTGGGGTGATTCATATGTGTAACCGATTTGTTTTCCAAATGTATGGCATATATGTGTTTACTAAGTGCTTTTATGCGTACTATTCCGATTATGCAAATACGATGTTTATCCAAATCCTTAAAATATCTACCTATCTTCATAGTTAGATTCTTTAAGAAGTACTTTACGACATGATGGTTATGGTTTATGTGTAGATTGTTGGTGATTTAGATAATGAAACTAGAGTAATACAATAAGCACATGGTGGATACGCCGCTGGTACTTCCTATATATAAGTGTGCTTATTGTATTACCCTTCGTGGCATTATCCCGAATCACTATTAGGATTTAGGATGTTGTGATACAATGATTCAATACGACAGAAACCTAATCCTTTCAGCGTCAACTTATCTTTATAAATTGATACTTGTAGGATGTTTAGAGTGCTAATATTGGAGTCCTTGTTTGGATTCATGAGTACTTTAATGCGTATGCGACTAGACAATATGACGAGAACCGGATCCCTGTAATATTTATCTATCTTCATAGCTAAACATACATGGGATGTTTACAGTGCTAATATTGGAGTCCTTATTTGGATTCATTGTGTACTTTAATGCGTGTTTACAAGTTGTTGACAAATTGACGATTGTGTGTTTATGTGGTAGTTGTGATTTAGATAACAAAACGGGTGTAATAAAATAAGAACATGGTGGATACGCCGCTGGTACTTCCTATATATAAGTGTTCTTATTTTATTATTCGTGTAGCATTATCCGAATCACTTTAGGATTTTGTGTACGATTGTTTCAATGTTCGATTATCCAAATCCTCGTACAATCTCTCATATCTTTATATGTTAGATTCTTAGAAGGATATCTGAAGTATTATCATGAATCATTGATTTGATTTATATAATACTCACACAAGTTTTGATTTATTTCAAAACAATTATTATTAATCCTTGATTGGAGTTATAATAACATATTAACGATTTTTTTACAATGATTTCAACGAGATTACGATGTACAATTTCAAATGGCATAAAAATTGCTTAGTAATAATCATATTGCCATATTAAAAACTATTTGCCACGAGTTTTCACAACCAAGATTATGTATTGCAATACTAAACTTTTGCCATTTTTTTGGCTTCAAGATTTATTTTCAATTGACAGCTCTCGTAGTTGTCAAAGTATTGCAATACCAAACTTTTTGTCATTTATTTGGCTAACAAAACCTATGTACTCGTCGGCATTTTTATGCCGACTATTTTTCACATATGTTTCAGGTTTTCAACTATTCAAGAATGCAACGCATAGGACTGCATTCGGGCCTTAGACTTCTTAAATCAAAAGACAATTACATGTATTCTTTGTTTGTAAAACGATGTTAACATTATTGAAACAATTTTAGTACCAGTAGTTGTGAGCAATTTGTAACGTGACTCCCCGATATTTCCGCCGCGTGTTGTCGTATTACGCGATTGGGGTGTTACAAACGACAATCCGATCGATTGACCTGTGGCTTCCAAATACTTGAACTTTTTTGCAAATTTTCAAAGGTTATCAGTTTCCAATGAATAGTCATCCGATCGAATGACCACCCGATTGAATGACTATCCTAACCAAGGGACCTGTCTTTGAAGCATCTCACTGAACGGATCACCATCCGACCGAAAGGCCCTCCGTTTGGATGACCGTTCGACCGGACGACCTGAAAGGTAGAGACATTTATCAAATTTTAAAATGTTACAACGAAAACTTCAAAGTCACATCATACACAAACACATCCATTCCAAATGGATAACCCTCCAACCGAATGGCCATCTGCCCGGATGACCATCCGTCCGGAAGGTCATCCGATCAGATCACCTTTCGTCACTTGTCTCACCGACACGCTGTTTCACGCAATTTTCGTCGCTTATGCTATCGTTCTGTAATCAGGCTAACTTTCCAGCGTTCCTTTCAATCCAAGACTGTGTTATTCATTTAATACGATCTGTAAGTATACTCGAACCCTTTTTGCTTTACGCACTTTTGGGTGTTACATACGTTACCTATTTCAAATCACATTCGACCCACAACGCAAACACTTTTATACGCTGACCGTTATTGCATGTTATATGTGTTATTCGATGAATGCTTGTATGTTATGTTTACACAGTGATTGTTGCCTGACACTTTAGCAACGATAGTACTATTGTAACACCCCGTGTTTCGAAAGTCAAAGTCAATGTCAAGATTGAAGTCAAAGGAAGAAAAGATTGCTAATTGCGATCTGTCTCTCCATGCTTAATTCCTGTTTTGACTTCTTTGACTTGTAATTAGTCTATTTTGTTATCGCTTTAGTTGTATTATGTGGAGTATTTATTAATAGTCGCATAGTAGTCGCTATTTATCGCATGTTTAATCGCTTTATCTCTATCACAATCGCACTCGCAACTCGAATTACGCATTTTGGTAATTGTTATACGTGTATGTGTGTGTCTTATGTGTTACTTGTGCATGTTTATTTATGTTATGTGTGGTAATCAATCGAAACGCAATCGAACTCAATCGCAATCGAATCGAAAATGCTAAACGAGTATGAAATAAGGATGCTTGTAAGTTGATACAGTAGTTGGGATTAAAAGTAAATTGACTAGGAAACTCTAACGCATCGCAACGCTCGCAATCGCAATCGAAACGGCAAAACTCGTCGCACCGAACACTCGAACCAAGCGACTGATTGATCAGATGACCAACCGATCGACCAGCCGTTCGATCGAGCTGTCGCTCGATCGGCCAGCTGTTCGACCGGGCTGCCACTCGATCGGCCAGCCCCCTTTTCCTCTTTGGGAAACCCTATAAATACCCCATGTCACCATCATACTTTCCACTTTTGGCAACTCTCCTCCTACCAGCTCAACTTCCCTACTTTTCTTCAGATTTCTCGCGATTTCGGTAAGATCTCATCCTAAATCTTGTACTTCCTTAATCTACACGCACTCCTACACCTTTCTATCTTTTGAATCTTAACTTTTAACCGTGAAATCATCAAGTTTCAAGGTGTTCTAGGATGACGTCATCATGTGTTCTTGAGAACTTCATGTTTTGGCCTCAATCCACCAAGAACAACTTAGATCTAACCGATTTCCACATAAACAAACAAAGATCTTTCATAGATCTAAACATATTCACAATGAATAGGATTGAAAGATGGTTTTCCAACTTTCCTTCAACTCTTTTACACTCAATGCCTTCAAAACCGATAGAATCGGAGCTTGTGCCGACTTACTACTCATTCATGTGGCTGTATTGGTTCAAGATCTGGATTCTATCCACGAGATCACCAATTTCGGGTTAAACAAGGAACACCGTCTCGAACAGTTAACTGGTTGGAATTGGGTGATTCCTGTCCGATCAGGGGTACCAAGTATTGACAAGGTTTCTGTTGCTTAATACGTCATCAAAACGTCTCGATAAAACGACAAATAATCAAAACAACCAAGTGTAAGACGAACAGGTCGACCAGGACGGAGTGTCGTCCGATTGGACCGCTGTCCGATCAAACAACCATCCGAACGATCGGTCATCCGATCGAATTGCACCTTGGCCCCACAATTAATTCTTCAAATCAACCCTCAAGAGTTTTGGGAACACCGAACGGATTGCCGTCAGATCGAGTTATCACTCGATCGACCGACCATCCGACTATGTGATGTTTCGAAACTTCAACACTTAAACAATTTTCAACATGTTCAATGCACAAAGGATGCCACCCGATCGAACAACCGTCCGATCGAGTGACAACCTACTGGGAACTTGTTCTCGCTGAAGTGCCCAACCTATCGGACTGTCGCCCGATCGAACGGTCGTTCGATCGATCGACCTGAAAGGTAGAGATACTTCAATGGTTTCAAAATGCTACAACGAAAACTTCAAAAGTCAGGTCATTATACACAAACACATCCTTCCCAAAGGAAGTAACAATCCACTCGAACGGTCATCCGACCGGACGACCGTCCGAAAGGACTGTCACTCGAACGACGTGTTGTCCGATCGGACTACCATCCGATCGGACTACCATCCAATCGAACTGCTGTCCTACCCACTTGCACTCTGTATCATTTTACGCGTCGCTTATCGTTATGCTATCAATCTGTTCAGGCTAACCCTACTCTCTAGCGCTCCCTTCAATCCATCAACCGCTATGAGTATACTCGATCCCTTTTTGCTTTACGCACTTTTGGGTGTTACATACGTTACTTATACAAAATCACATCAAACACACTACGCAATACTTTAACTCGCTAACCAATTACCGCATGTTATACGTGACTTAATGAATGCTTGTTTGTTATGTTTACACATGGAATGCTGTCTACCTGCCTTAGCAACGATAGTATTATTAGTTTGGACTCAGCACCTGTTCACTCAGGGGTTGTTAAGGACAATTACCTACATGGCTCACAGTGGTGAGTGTGTATCGCGAACTGCCTTGGGCAGTCAACCCGCAGTCTTTGGTATCGATAGGTTCATGTCGATAACTAACATGCCTCATTTTACATTGTGTACTTGCTGGTTATGCGTAACGATTTCGAACTCTATATGTTATTATCAAACTTGTATGCTCACCTTTACACTATGTGTATTGACTTTTACTTTAACGTATGTGACAGGTGCTTAGGATGCTTAATTGCTTTCTTTACAGTGAAATCGAGGCTAGGAAAGACCAAGGTCAACAATAAACAACTGTCTGTAATAAAAATCTGAGTTATCGGAACAGAACAATTTGACTAGATCTTTTCGGTAATAATTGTATTATCATTTATGACATGGTATGGGATGTGTTGCTTTAAATATTTGGTAAATATAGTTGTTAAGGAAACTTCTGGACAATCTGTTTCGCTCAGTGCCATGCCCCGATGTTTCCGCCATCGGTTGGGGTGTGACAGATTGGTATCAGAGCCATAATTATAGGGAATTAGGTAAGACTCGACCTAGTCCGGGTCGATGTCTTAGAGACCTAGTCTATAGTTAGGAACCAATAGACCGATTCGTGCATGTCCAGTAGGGATTATGTATGAGCTTAGTGCTATTTCTCCCTATTCTCGCCTACGCTACACTATCACAGCACTCGAATTTTCAAATATGAATGAGCGATTAAGTTGAGATGAGGTGTGAAAACCGCAAACTCTCGACTAAATTGCTTGTTCAACCCACATTTTCATCTATAAACACGAGAAATTGCGTTTAAATAGGAGTGAAATCCATACTTTGCGAAGTTGTTAAGCCAGGGGTGAAACCCTAACCTTGACGACTTGTTCCGACCTTTACTTGGTTTTACAAAACTCTCACCAAAGTCTCGACGGACTCCAATGACTTGAAGTCACGATATGACTAGAAGGATGCGTGCCGAGCCCAAGATTCGAGGCAAAAGCACAGCCCTGAAAGTCAAAGTGTACACAACATGTCCCTGTGAATAGTCGAATCACTTTGGGTAGTCAATGTCTAAATAGCCGCAGACAATGTATTTCTCGATTTATATGTGCTTCGATTCTGAGATTGCTACTGCCGACTCTGATATTTCGTCATTTTTATGTGGATTTTATGTGTTCTTATGCTTATTTGTTAGCGTTTTGAGGTATTGTTGGTTTCGATCTAACGCCTTTTTGCTTCCGCTAAACACACAACACACCGCACAAACGTTAACAAATCGCTACTACCATGAGGAACCACCGTATGCTATGTTGCTTGCTATATTATTCGCTTATACTATACTACCCGCTATGCTATGCGCGAACGCTCTTCTCGAACGATCACGAACTTTGAATGATAGGTTTCTGTATTCTGACCGCCTCTGTGTGCATCTAGACAAGTTACATGCTTATATGCTTCTGTGTTTTGTGCCCTACGTGCTTATGTGCTTCTGTGCCTTACGTGCTTTTGTGCTTATGTGAATCTGTGATTATGTGCCTACGTGCTTATGTGGTTGTACGTGTTTCTGAGTTTTAGTAGTATTAGGCGTGTGAGGTGAGATTCGATTATATTGTGTTGAGTCCTGTGGCGATGTCTGTTGGAGACAATGTCGTCATCTGGATCTCGCGCTACCCGAGATGCTCGCCGAAAGCAAGCAGACAAACGCCTCGCTGCCATGATTACTAAGCAAATGGCAAAGGTTATACCCCAAGTCGTCAGTGAACTGTACGAAAACATGATCAAATCGTCTGAAGAATCCAGGACCGAGACTCCCAAAGCTGCTTTCAGCTTCAAACAGTTCAAGGCATGTGGACCGAAGGAGTTCACCAGCGAAGAAGGCCCTACGGCTTTGTTTCAATGGTTTGACTCAATCGAAGTCACCCTGAGACAGAGCGGATGTCCTGATAATCTCCGCACACTGAACGTGACCAGCGTCTTCCAGTCCCACGCTCTAAACTGGTGGACGGCCGAAAGGAATAAGCGCGGAAATGATGCAGCTTACGGTCTGTCATGGGACGAGTTGAAGAACGTTATGCTCGAAGAGTTCTGCCCTCCCCATGAGCGCCAGAAGCTAGAGGACGAGTTCTGGCACATTAAGCAGAAAGAAGGTGACAACGCTGTCCTGACTGCTCGCTTTACGCAGCTCAGCATCATCTGTCCCGATCAAGTGAAGACGCCCGACATGACGATCAAGAAGTACATTCGAGCACTACCTGACTGTGTTGCAGATTTTGTGCATGCCGCAAAGCCAGCAACAATCGAAGAAACTTACTTGCTTGCAGCAGAAATCAACGACAAGCGAGTAAAAGCTGGTTTTTGTGATTAAACTCCGAAGAACCTGCATCAAGTCACCGCCGCACCAGCCGCTGAAACTGTCGCCGCTCAGTCGTCAAAGTCGTCACGCCGCAAGAAAAAGAACAACAGCAGCAGCTCCAGCAACAAGAACTGTGCTGTCACTACCACTGCTGCTCCACTTCAAGCCATACCGGCTCAGCAGCAACCTCACCACCGCCCAGCACCAGTTACCTATGCACCGCCTGTAAAGCGTGCATACACAGGCCCTCACCCTGCCTGCCTGACATGCTCTTACCATCACCCAGTGGGTCTAGCTTGCCGTTTTTGCGCTCACTGTAATATGTACAGCCATTTTACTGCAAATTGTCGTACTGGTCCCCGACAAGCACCAGCTCAAGCCACTGCTCATCAAGCTCTGCTCCCGGCCCCACAAGGCCAACAAGCGGCTCAGGCACCCGCGGTCAACGCCCGAGTCTGCTTCACATATGGTGATCCCAACCACTTTGCGAACATGTGCCCGAACAGGGTTGTGAAGCAAGAGCCTCAGCAACACCAGCAGCAACAGCCTCAACAGCAGCAACAAGCCGTCTGCGCCAGAACTTTCAACATCAATGTGCACCAAGCCCAGGCTGACAACAACGTAGTTAATGGTACGCTCCTTGTGAATGGTATTTATGCTTCGTGTTTGTTTGATACTGGAGCCGATAACTGCTTTGTGTCGTTTGAATTCGAGAAGCTTCTTAGTCGTAAGCACTCCCATCTCCCCTCGAAGTTCGATGTTGAAGTCGCCATCTTCGTGATTGTACTCATGAGCTCAACAATCACATTTTCCCAATCGACCTTATTCCGATGCAACTCGGAAGTTTTGATATCATAGCAGGCATGGATTTTCTTTGCGAAAACCATGCTGAAGTTGTGTGCTTCGATAAGATGATTCGATTCTCGCTCGCGAATGGTGATTTATTGTGTGTTTATGGCGAAATTGCTTCGAAAGGTCTCAAGATCATGTCATATGTCCAAGCTAGCAAGTATCTCCGCAAGGAATACAGAGCTTTCTTGGCTAACATTGTAGTAGCAGAGAAGGAAAAGAAAGGAAGACCTGGTGTAAACGATGTCCCAGTGGTTTGAGAATTTCCTAACGTTTTTCCTGAGGATCTTCCCGGACTACCGTCAAGTCGTGATATCGACTTTCGTATCGACCTCATTCCTGGAGCTAACCCTGTTGCCAAAGCTCCTTACCGACTCGCACCGTCCGAAATGCGTGAACCCTCGAGTCAGCTTCAGGAATTACTTGAGAAAGGCTTCATTCGCCCAAGCACCTCTCCTTGGTGCGCGCCAGTCCTTTTCGTCAAAAAGAAGGATGGGTCGTTCCGGATGTGCATCGACTATCGGGAATTGAATAAGTTAACTATCAAGAATCGCTATCCCCTGCCTCACATTGATGATTTGTTTGATCAGCTACAAGGTGCTACGTGTTTCTCCAAGATCGATCTACGCTCAGGCTATCACCAGCTACGCATCCAAGAGGAGGATATACCCAAAACCGCTTTTCGCACTCGATACGGCCACTATGAGTTCGTTGTTATGCCTTTTGGTTTAACCAACGCACCCACGGTTTTCATGGATCTGATGAATCGCGTGTGTAAACCTTATCTCGACCGTTTCATCATCGTGTTTATCGACGATGTCTTGATCTATTCCAAGTCGAAAGTCGAACACGCGCAACATCTACGTTTGGTTCTCGAGCTACTCCAAGGGAATCGACTCTATGCCAAGTTCTCCAAGTGCGAATTCTGGCTGGAGGAGGTTCAATTCCTCGGTCACATTGTAAATAGTCAAGGCATTCACGTCGATCCCGCGAAGATTGAAGCCGTCAAGAGTTGGATTACACCTAAGAACCCGTCTGAAGTCCGTTCTTTTCTCGGACTAGCGGGCTATTATCGAGGATTTATCGAAGGATTCTCAAAGATCGATGTGCCGCTTACCGCTCTCACACACAAAGACAAGCCTTCTTGTTTGGGGAACCGAACAAGAGTCTGCTTTCCAAACCCTCAAGCGCATGCTTTGCAATGGTCATGTTCTCTCATTGCCCGACGGAAACGACGACTTCATTATCTATTGTGATGCTTCCAACCTTGGTCTTGGTTGTGTCCTCATGCAACGAGACAAGGTTATAGCTTACACATCTCGCCAGCTCAAAATCCACGAGAAGAACTATACAACCCATGATCTCGAGCTAGGCGCAGTTGTTTTTGCGTTAAAGATTTGGCGACACTACCTGTACGGTACCAAGTGTACGATCTTCACCGATCATAGGAGCCTACAACATATCTTTGACCAGAAGGAACTTAATATGCGTCAACGCCGATGGGTAGAACTTCTCAACGATTATGACTGTGAGATTCGTTATCACCCTGGCAAAGCAAATGTCGTTGCCGACGCTCTTAGCAGACGGAGTTATTTGCTTAGCATTCGTGATACCCGAGCCCAATTCGATCTCGAAACCCTCATTCGCGAAGCCCAGCATGCTTGTTTCAACGAGCGCACTTTGGATAAGGAAAGAATCTACCACGATGGAGCTCAGCTTATGAATAATCAAATGGGATATTCCACTACCTGGACCAAATTTGGATCCCTAAACGGACCAATTTGCGACAGATATTGATGGACGAAGCCCACAAATCCCGATATTCCATTCATCCCGGTGCCAATAAAATGTACCAGGACCTTCGCTACAAGTACTGGTGGCCGGGCATGAAAAGAGATATCGCCCTCTACGTTGGAAAGTGCCTGACTTGCTCGAAGGTCAAGGCTGAACACCAAAGACCCTCTGGCTTACTCGAACAACCCCCGATCCCTTTGTGGAAGTGGGAGAGTATAGCTATGGACTTCATAACAAAGCTCCCGCGCGCGCCATCAGGTCACGACATCATCTGGGTTATTGTTGACCGTTTGACCAAATCAGCCCACTTTTTGCCAATACGGGAAGACTACAAGGTAGAACGATTAGCCCGAATCTACACCAATGAGATCATTTGTCGACATGGGATGCCTCGCGACATCATCTCTGACCGTGACGCTCGGTTTACCTCGCGACTGTGGGAAACGTTTCAAGCTGCTCTCGGTACGACGCTTAATCTAAGTACCTCATTCCACCCTCAAACCGATGGTCAGATTGAGAGAACGATTCGTACTCCTGAAGACATGCTCCGTTCGTGTGTCATTGATTTCGGTGGTAATTGGGATGCATACCTATCGTTAGTCGAATTCTCGTACAACAACAGCTATCATACCAGCATTCAAATGGCACCATTCGAGGCTTTATACGGAAGAAAATGTCGATCGCCTATTGTGTGGCACGAGATCGGTCACTCGCAACTAACCGGTCCCGAGCTATTGCAAGAAATGAGTGACAAAGTCCTCCAAATTCGAGACAACTTGTTGAAAGCTCGAAGTCGACAAAAAAGTTACGCCGATAGACGACGCAAGCCCCTTGAATTTGACGTTGGTGACTACGTACTCCTAAAGGTATCACCTTGGAAGGGTTTGGTCAGATTCGGCAAGAAAAGGAAACTAGCGCCTCGATATGTTGGACCTTTTAACATTCTGGAAAGGATCGGAAAAGTCGCCTACAGACTCGAACTACCGGAGGAACTTAGTAATGTCCACCCGACTTTCCATGTGTCAAACCTCCGAAAGTGCCTGGCTGAGCATGATCTAATAGTACCTCTCGATGACCTCCAAGTAAACGAAACACTACACTTCGTGGAAAAGCCTGTCGAAATCATGGACCGCCAAACCAAGCAGCTCAAACGCTCGCGCATTCCTATTGTGAAAGTCCGATGGGAAGGCAAAGGAGGCGCAAAGTTCACTTGGGAACTCGAAAGCGACATGAAGGCGAAGTACCCACAGTTGTTTGTTACGGCTTCGGCCTAATTTCGGGACGAAATTCCCTCAACTAGCGGAGGCTGTAACACCCCGTGTTTCGAAAGTCAAAGTCAAAGTCAAGATTGAAGTCAAAGGAAGAAAATATTGCTAATTGCGATCTGTCTCTCCTTGCTCAATTCCTGTTTTGACTTCTTTGACTTGTAATTAGTCTATTTTGTTATCGCTTTAGTTGTATTATGTGGAGTATTTATTAATAATCGCATAGTAGTCGCTATTTATCGAATGTTTAATCGCATTATCGCTATCGTAATCGCACTCGCAACTCGAATTACGCATTTTGGTTATTGTTAGACGTGTGTGTGTGCCTTATGTGTTACTTGTGCATGTTTATTTATGTTATGTGTGGTAATCAATCGAAACGCAATCGAACTCAATCGCAATCGAATCGCAAACGCTAAACGAATATGAAATAAGGATGCTTGTAAGTTGATACAGTAGTTGGGATTAAAAGTAATTTGACTAGGAAACTCTAACGCATCGCAACACTCGCAATCGCAATCGAAACGGCAAAACTCGTCGCACCGAACACTCGAACCAAGCGACTGATCGATCAGATGACCAACCGATCGACCAGGCGTTCGATCGAGCTGTCGCTCGATCGGCCAGCTATTCGACCGGGCTGCCACCCGATCGGCCAGCCCCCTTTCCTCTTTGGGAAACCCTATAAATACCCCCTGTCACCATCATACTTTCCACTTTTGGCAACTCTCCTCCGACCAGCTCAACTTCCCCACTTTTCTTCAGATTTCTCACGATTCCGGTAATATCTCATCCTAAATCTTGTACTTCCTTAATCTACACGCACTCCTACACCTTTCTATCTTTTGAATCTTAACTTTTAACCGTGAAATCATAAAGATTCAAGGTGTTCTAGGATGACGTCATCATGTGTTCTTGAGAACTTCATGTTTTGGCCTCAATCCACCAAGAACAACTTAGATCTAACCGATTTCCACATAAACAAACAAAGATCTTTCATAGATCTGAACATATTCACAATGAACAGGATTGAAAGATGGTTTTTCAACTTTCTTTCAACTCTTTTACACTCAATGCCTTCAAAACCGATAGAAGCGGAGCTTGTGCCGACTTACTACTCATTCATGTGGTTGTGTTGGTTCAAGATCTGGATTCTATCCACGAGATCACCGATTTCGGGTTAAACATGGAACACCGTCTCGAACAGTTAACTGGTTGGAATTGGGTGATTCCTGTCCGATCAGGGGTACCAAGTATTGACAAGGTTTCTGTTGCTTAATACGTCATCAAAACGTCTCGATAAAACGACAAACAATCAAAACAACCAAGTGTAAGACGAACAGGTCGACCAGGACGGAGTGTCGTCCAATCGGACCGCTATCCGATCGAACAACCATCCGAACGATCGGTCATCCAATTGACTTGCACTTTGGCCCCACAATTAATTCTTCAAATCAACCCTCAAGAGTTTTGGGAACACCGAACGGATTGCCGTCAGATCGAGTTATCACTCGATCGACCGACCATCCGACTATGTGATGTTTCGAAACTTCAACACTTAAACAATTTTCAACATGTTCAATGCACAAAGGATGCCCCCCGATCGTACAACCGTCCGATCGAGTGACAACCTGCTGGGAACTTGTTCTCGCTGAAGTGCCCAACCTATCGGAATGTTGCCCGATCGAACGGTCGTTCGATCGATCGACCTGAAAGGTAGAGATACTTCAATGGTTTCTAAATGCTACAACGAAAACTTCAAAAGTCAAGCCATAAGGTTAATTACTATCAAGGCAAAGAACTATTTGATTGATCTTGGGTGTATTGAACTCAGGCATAAGGACCATAATATGTAAAGTTGCCCTTCCTTGTAAATATGGCATATACTACATTACTGCCGCAACTGTTAAAGCGTAAAAACAAAAAAAAAATAAAGGAGTATGATGTAATCAAGAAATAGATCCATATTTTTTTTCTTTAAAGGCATCGGACTCCGTTAAAATAACATAACTTTTACAATCCTTTCATACACTAATCCTCTGTTAAAGCATTAAGAATTTTGGACTAAAAGCGCTTAGGGTTAACCCAACCCATCCCGTTTCGACCAATACCAAGCATACAATTTGAGGTTGATCTTGGGTGTAGTGAACTCAGGTATAAGGACCATAAAAACACATACATACTAACATACATACTTACATACACACATTTTCACCAAAAACACAAAATTTATACATAGTTACATACACACATTTGCATACTTTATACAAACAAATATACTAACATACACACATACATACTTACACACACACATTTGCATACTTTATACAAACAAACACACTAACTGTTTTGGTCAAAAATCTGATTAAGGATAATGTAACCAAATTTGTAAAGTAAGGTAGAGTGCTTAGGTGATGAACAATGGTAAAATGAATGCTTGATGAATAATGTAATCGAACACAAGGATTTATACGGGGAAAAACCATTGATCACTAGTAGATCGCCGGCATAAAAAGCTCGGATAATGAAAGCTATCATGTAACACCCTAGTTCGTATGTGACTAAGGTCGCAGCGGAAATTCGTACCATAAAAATTTCTTTCGTTACAAACACCTCGACGCACTTAAAATTCATTCTTAAGGTTAATTCTTTTACAATAAATACATTTATTATACTCGTTTACAATAAGGAAACATAACCTAGCTTCACTCAGTTACGTACTCGACACTCCCGTACAATCTATCTTGTGACTCGATCTTTGATCGCTCCTTTTTCATATGATAATCCGGCTCGAACAACCTGCACTCACCAAACACATACACAACATTAATATGTTATCAATATAAACGATACTTAGCCTTGGAATATTTACGTTCCATTATTCCTTTATATTAAACGTTCCTTCTGAGTACCTCACTTCCGGTGAATCTTTGACCATAAATTCTTATACAACTAATAATATCAATGACGTCTATCATAAAAGATTAAATTCTCGGATGTCTTGCATTCTTTAAACTCATTTTTACTCAAAAGCTTACCTTGACCCGTTAAGGGTATTTTCGTATTTCATTGCATTTGATTCTCAAAAACATACATTTCGCTTCCATACTTATCCTAATTATTCACTTGATCATTTATCTTATTTCTAAACATCTTTTAAAGGTCGTTCGCCCAATATACCCACCAAGGGCATTTTAGTCAACTTTAGCCCCGACATTTACGACGAAGGACTTCAACACATAATTAACCTCAATCATCATGTTTAATTAGTTAGAACACTATATTACTTAACAAACTAAGAAGTGATTACAGAAATCACTTACCTTACGCGTCCATGTTCGTATCCGTTTCCTTGCCTCTTTTTGACCCGTTAGCCTCTCATGCTCGAGTCCGTTTTGACATGGTCCCTACACTTCCATGTCATCGAAACCACATTCTTGTTAGCATACCCATTTGTACATGTTAACAATGATACCAATCGCATTATCCACACTTAACTTCCCTTAGTCATTTCTAACAAGCATACTACATAAAAATCAACTTCATATCCTTTCCATCTCATGTAATTCATCATGTAATCACAAATAACGCATATTAACATAACATGTACCAAACGACTTCCTATAATCCTACCTTTACGACAACGAGTCAAATCATGTTTCTTATACTTGTTGACTTTCAAAAGTCAACTATTAACCATATGTAACTATCGACTTATCAACATATACCCGTAACATCATAATCGACTATACGGACGACACTATATACATTTTATCATACACTTGATGTACGTACTACCTTTTAAGCATAACGTACAACTTATTCATGCATAAATCTTCTAAACTCATACATAACCCATCAAAACCTACTACTAACCATCATGGATCATTCCCAAATAAACATCAAACATATCATCATCATTTTTCTCCTAATTCATCTAACAAGAATTCATCATACCCACATAATACATCAATCTTTCAACAAGGCTCGGACATGGAAGGTGATTCTAGTCATCATCTTCACCCTAACTAACGGGTTTCACCTCTAATCATCAAATTAACACAAACCATACGTAACCCGTGTTCTATATGATGATTCTAACCCTTATACATGATCAATTTCATACTAACTCACGGATTTGAACATAACCCACTTCACACATGATCACCAATCTTAGATTTAAAACATACCTTATGATCCCCTCGTGAAGGTGATCATTAATACGTGTTCCTTCTTGAATTTGAGCTTCGATTCACCCTTCAATTTGGTGATTTAGTTGAATTAGGGTTTGGAGCTCTTGAGAGCTCCTGAAGCTTCAAGAACACGCACGTATGTGTGTTTGTGTGTGTGTGTATAGACCTTTTAATTAGTCATCAACTTTCATCTGTTTCACTTTAGCCCCTCGGGCTTGCCTTTAAAACATAACTGACACTACCTTCCTCTTTTAATAGTTTTTACCATGCACTTAACTCGGTTAAATAGCCCAGTTATTTATTTCATAATATAACGCATAAGGACATATTTCGAATATATAACATCTGGATTTTGGCGCGTTACAAGTCTACCCACCTTAAATGAGGTTTCGTCCCCGAAAACTTTCTTACCTTTATTTAACACTAGTTATTCCTTCTCTACGTCCCCTCAACACGACCACGAGCCCATCACAATGACTATCCTCCCATTTCAAGAACCCATCCCAGAGTTCTTATTACTGTTTCTTTCACTAAATAATGCTTGCTGCTAACGTACTTCGTAGCTAGCGGTTCATTCATCATTTTGTTTGCTTGAAATAATTACAACTTACCATTACTAACATTCCTTTATATTTATTTCATTATTCATATCATTTTCGTTGACTATACTATCTTACTTTGTAATTTGTACCCACTCATCTATAGCTAACTTCGATAGATCCATCATAATAATAGGTAACTATCCATTGTCGATTCATAAATTATTCATATAATTGACTTCTTCATAACAATTCCATACCTTCCTTATCATAGTTTCGCATATCATTTTCATTTCCTTAACCTGTCAATAACGGGTCAATACACATACTTCCTCAATCTGTAATCATACATCCATTCATATGATCTGTTCATAACGGATCTACCAGATTCATCTTATCTCTTAAGATTTCATTCTATACATATATTATTTAACATTTAGTTCTTGTTTTGTTACCACACAAAACTACCATTTCATAGTCATATATACGTGCTTAACTTTAATGTTAACCTTATTCTACATTTTCTACAGTTACTTATACCTTGCATACCTTTACGTTACCTTTAAATCATTTCGTTCGCTTCACATTACTATTACTTTCACTTCATGCATTACTTAATTTTCATATATAAATGTGCCATACTAGTTCATATCTATCCAACATGAGTTAAACATTTTACTAACCTCTTTTTCATTTCCTAAACCAACGACCCGCAACCCAGATCGATCGTCTTCTCCTCGAGTACTAGCCGTAACAGGCCAAGTTTCATTCATCCATGTAATGAGCTTCCGCTCGTGCACATCCTTTCACCAATACGATTGGTTTCATAACATCAATAGTTCTAACATTATCATCAACAACATCGGCGGTTAGCACATTTCATTCCAACATTCATTATACTACGTGATTACCCACTTATAACTCTTCTACAATTTCCTACATACCTACTATAACGTACCACACATTCTATTTCTTACATGCAATCCTTTCATTCTATTAATCATTTCGCCAACTGAAGTACACGCTTGTACTTCCTCCTATTCATGCTTACTTGCAAAGACCTTATTACGTTGTTTCAATATTTCTTACCAAACTTACCATTCCCGCTCCTACTTAAGTTATTGTTCGGGTCACAGCCCGTCATTATTCTGACTTCCAAGAGTCAATTACTAACACATAACTTATACAGAACTTCCTCTATTATACTATCACCTTTTACTTTATACTTATTTCTATGACCCGTTCGACTCAATCATGGTCAAACTGTCGACATCTTCTTATACGGATTAATTTCATCTTTTATATTTTTAAACCTGTCTCACGGATTCAGACGCATCATTCATGCTTTTTCATTCATTGAATCCGCCTTACGGATTCAAACATTACATTCATGCCTTTCATTACTTCTGCGTTTTGAATCCTTCTCGCAGATTCAAACATATTATCCATGCCTCTCATCCTTGAATCCGTCTCACGGATTCAAACATATCATCCATGCCTTTCATCCTTGAATCCGTCTCACGGATTCAAACTTATCATCCATGCCTTTCATCCTTGAATCCATCTCACGGATTCAAACATTGCATTCATACCTTTCATTCCCTGAATCCGTCTCACGGATTCAAACATATTATTCATATCTTGTTGATCCGCACTTAATCACGGATTCAACATTCTTCATTCTTATCAGGCATGTTTTTCATTCTTACATAGTACTCTCAATTTCCCGAGAGTTTTACTTCCCATTTCACCCACACGCCCGCCCACTACCCAACTCTACCGGACATACCTGTAACAATTATCATGATCTCACGAACGTCATACGTTTCTCGTGTACTGGCCAGGTACACAATCCACATAGTAGTTTCGTGCCTTCATGTAATTGTCACCTTATGTCCGTAGACTCAGGTTTCGGCGCGTGTATCACTTTCAGTACTTCATTACTATACTATCATTATCCTTCATTTAACATTTTCCTTCTCTTAATGAATTTTACTGTTACATATACCCACATATCGAATTTACGTACCTGGATTCAAATTTGGCTTATTACCTCTTTCCCTGCCTTAGTATTCATCCTAGACTGCATTCATAGATCATCCTCTTCAAACACTTATGCTTACCTCGCACATACAAAGCCGTCAGTTTCTTTATACGTTTACATAAATACATACATACTTACATTAGCTTTTACCTTTGGATCTTGATCGAGTCTTAGATTGTACGGGTTTCTTATCTCAAGAGCACATAAGTTTGAGTTCAAGTACTTACCTTCTCGTACTTGATTCCCTCAAACCAGGGCTCTGATACCAACTTGTAACACCCTAGTTCGTATGTGACTAAGGTCGCAGTGGAAATTCGTACCATAAAAATTTCTTTCGTTACAAACACCTCGACGCACTTAAAATTCATTCTTAAGGTTAATTCTTTTACAATAAATACATTTATTATACTCGTTTACAATAAGGAAACATAACCTATCTTCACTCAGTTACGTACTCGACACTCCCGTACAATCTATCTTGTGACTCGATCTTTGATCGCTCCTTTTTCATATGATAATCCGGCTTGAACAACCTGCACTCACCAAACACATACACAACATTAATATGTTATCAATATAAACGATACTTAGCCTTGGAATATTTACGTTCCATTATTCCTTTATATTAAACGTTCCTTCTGAGCACCTCACTTCCGGTGAATCTTCGATACTGTACCTGCATTACCCTTAAACCTCCAGGTACACGAATATCAACATAAAAAACTTAATCATATTGAGTGACTTACATACATACCTAAACTTCATTCATAATATCTCCATACATACATATGTACACACATGCATACGTACCTATTTGCATACATACTCACACACATACATGCCAACCTACATGCATACCTACCTATAAATACATCTACATCATTATATACGTATCTACATATACACATACCTACACCATTATGTACGCTCATGACATTATACATCTATACATACATACATTCCTACTTGCAATATACCAAACTCATACACACCTACTCACATACAAACCTTCATATATCTGCGTATTCTTGCTCACATACTTATCAACATACCCACGTAGTTGCATACATGCCTTCATACATTTCTACATATGTGTATAGAGATATACAAACATACATACATACCTATCTACATGTGCGCTTACCCTAATGGTCATAAAACATAAGTTAAATTAGTCATACGCAACTTAAAACGCGTTTAAATGAGTTCCCAAGCCAAAACGGAGCAAACGAACAATTTTCGCTAAACAAGGGGGGCCTCGCGTGACGCCAAGGGCCTTGGCGTCACTCCAAGCCCCTGTTTTCACAGAATTATTGCAGCTGGTTGCTGCATATTCCCAGCACGTTCGGATTTTACGGAAACGAGCATAACTTCCTCGTTTTTGGTCTGTTTTACCCGATTCTTTTTCCTACATGATCGTAATTTAATTCTCCATCACATGGAGTAAAAATCCAATATTTGGACTACCGAAATTTATAACTTTTAATCCTTCGGCTTATTACCCTTTTTCCATATCTTGTCCCGTTCATGCATTTATCCACGTAACTTGTTTGTTCGACCATAAATTCTTATACAGCTAATAATATCAATGACGTCTATCATAAAAGATTAAATTCTCGGATGTCTTGCATTCTTTAAACTCATTTTTACTCAAAAGCTTACCTTGACCCGTTAAGGGTATTTTCGTATTTCATTGCATTTGATTCTCAAAAACATACATTTCGCTTCCATACTTATCCTAATTATTCACTTGATCATTTATCTTATTTCTAAACATCTTTTAAAGGTCGTTCGCCCAATATACCCACCAAGGGCATTTTAGTCAACTTTAGCCCCGACATTTACGACGAAGGACTTCAACACATAATTAACCTCAATCATCATGTTTAATTAGTTAGAACACTATATTACTTAACAAACTAAGAAGTGATTACAGAAATCACTTACCTTACGCGTCTATGTTCGTATCCGTTTCCTTGCCTCTTTTTGACCCGTTAGCCTCTCATGCTCGAGTCCGTTTTGACATGGTCCCTACACTTCCATGTCATCGAAACCACATTCTTGTTAGCATACCCATTTGTACATGTTAACAATCATACCAATCGTATTATCCACACTTAACTTCCCTTAGTCATTTCTAACAAGCATACTACATAAAAATCAACTTCATATCCTTTCCATCTCATGTAATTCATCATGTAATCACAAATAACGCATATTAACATAACATGTACCAAACGATTTCCTATAATCCTACCTTTACGACAACGAGTCAAATCATGTTTCTTATACTTGTTGACTTTCAAAAGTCAACTATTAACCATATGTAACTATCGACTTATCAACATATACCCGTAACATCATAATCGACTATACGGACGACACTATATACATTTTATCATACACTTGATGTCCGTACTACCTTTTAAGCATAACGTACAACTTATTCATGCATAAATCTTCTAAACTCATACATAACCCATCAAAACCTACTACTAACCATCATGGATCATTCCCAAATAAACATCAAACATATCATCATCATTTTTCTCCTAATTCATCTAACAAGAATTCATCATACCCATATAATACATCAATCTTTCAACAAGGCTCGGACATGGAAGGTGATTCTAGTCATCATCTTCACCCTAACTAACGGGTTTCACCTCTAATCATCAAATTAACACAAACCATACGTAACCCGTGTTCTATACGATGATTCTAACCCTTATACATGATCAATTTCATACTAACTCACGGATTTGAACATAACCCACTTCACACATGATCACCAATCTTAGATTTAAAACATACCTTATGATCCTCTCGTGAAGGTGATCATTAATCCGTGTTCCTTCTTGAATTTGAGCTTCGATTCACCCTTCAATTTGGTGATTTAGTTGAATTAGGGTTTGGAGCTCTTGAGAGCTCCTGAAGCTTCAAGAACACGCACGTATGTGTGTTTGTGTGTGTGTATAGACCTTTTAATTAGTCATCAACTTTCATCTGTTTCACTTTAGCCCCTCGGGTTTGCCTTTAAAACATAACTGACACTACCTTCCTCTTTTAATAGTTTTTACCATGCACTTAACTAGGTTAAATAGCTTCTTCTGTAGACAAATCAAACATTGGTATAGGAGAGGTAACTCGTGCTTTGCGTACTAATTTACAATTTCCAGGAGATAGTCTTGGTAAAGTAGAATTTTCAAGAATAGGTGATATACTATTCGTTGCCTTGAGGTTTGAAGATAAAGAAAAGCGAACAATATTTGTATGATGAGCAGAGTTACTTCTAACACAACCAACATTACCTAAAAATATAATATAAAAACAAAAGTGATTTATATGTTAGCAATAAAAAAAGTACTATTTAATCATCAGTTGATTAAATATTGGCAAAAAACTTACTTGTAGGTAAAACCGAGGGGGTACGTGTAACATTGTGCATGTTGGGGTCTATGGATTTAGGATCAGCAGACGAAGATAAGTTTTGTTTGGAGGTTGATCCTCTTGGTGTGATAGATCTTTTATTACTCAAATATAGCTTCCTTAATCTACGTCTCTCTGTAACATCATTTGCATAACGTGTCGTATTAAAAAATGGGATAATATGAACAAAAAACAATAAATAAGCTAATGTTGACTGTTTAACACGAAATCGTATGTGCAAAATTAAAAGCATTTATTTAGGTTTACCTGCGCATGTAATCGGCACCTCAGTTGTAGCATTGCATGTGTTATACGGAGTGGACGTCAAAGTGGTATTTGGTGTTGAATTACTTGCGGATTGCGATGAAACGCGTTTCAAAGTATACCGTTTACTATCCAAAATTAGTTTTCTTAGTTTACGCCTCCTTTTGTACTCTTCTTGGGTAACAATTGGTATAACTGTCAAACAACCAATACAATGAAGAATACTAATACTAAAAAAACTCACATTAAGTAGTAATGTTATGAGTTTAAATGTATGCTAAGAAAAAATCCTAAAATAATAAGATACCAAAAAGTCATACCGTTTGAAGTATTGGTAAGCGGTGCTGGGTAGGAAAGATCTGAGATAATACAAATTAAATGTAACAATTGATTAGTGAATCGCTAAACTATAAATTACTTGTTTAATTTAATTATAAAATATTTTGTTTTAATTATTATTTTTTATTATAAAACAACAGGTTTTATATGTAGAATGTAAGTACATTTATTAAACAAACAGATTTTTTTTTGTGTATATATATAACTTTATAAAAAATTTGTAAACAAAGGAATTGTTTTTGTAAATCAAATAAAGTAACAATTTTGTTTATAAAACTAATCGCCGTATCCAATATCAGATATCTCTGAATATACAGTGATTCTTATCCCTTTCTATATTGCCCTTTATAAATAAGCCCTAACTTCATACACATACAAACAGCTTCACTAATTCGGCATTCACATTAGGAGCATTACAAAGAGAAATCAGTAACAGGTAGTATTCCAACTGACTTTCTCACATAACCTAGATATTTAATACTTAATGTGTTATAAAGTTGTATATTTGCATCGAGTCAGAGATTTAGTCGGTCCTCTGCTCTCACTCATTCTGTAATTTCATTTGGTATATTTGCTTCACTTACTTTCTTTAACTGATTTTGTGCTGAATTGTGTTATTGTATTGCTTTTATAACTTGAATTTCACTTTCAGATGTGTGCATTTTCTTTACTATGTGTTATGATTAAAAGTGGATGAAAAAGAGTTATGAGAAACTTGTATGGTTTTAGAGATTTGAAGCTCTGATGTGCGTGATTAAACTTGTGTTAGCGTCATTAGGTTTAACGATATTTCATTCTGTGTGTTTTAGCCCTAATTTGTTTAAAATGTTATGTTATTTTGGAGGTTACTACCTGATTTGGTACTGGATGTGTGTGTTGTTGATGAATAATGTAAGATTTGTGTTAGTGTAGAGGTTTTAGAACTTCAAATTCACTTTGAGATGTGTGAATATTGCATCGGTGTTACATATTGGCGATCTCAGATTGGGGGTTTTTCCTAAATCGAAATGTTTTGTGATAATAAACATCTAGTATTTATCAAAATAATCATATGTAGTCAATGGCGGGTGCTTCAAATGAGCGAAAGAAACAAAAGAAAGAAAAGGAAGTGATACTGGTAACAGATTCGGACTCAGACGAACCTTTCACTTCGGAAGAAATTGATTGGGACGCACCAGAACCAAATATCATTTTTATGCCGTCCTCTTGTTCACGTTTTGTAAGTATTTACTTAGATTATTTGTATACTAACTTAACTGTTGGTGTTCTATGGTGTCATTATTCTCTATATCATTAGAGTCTGAATACTTTTTTGGCATTTTTAGCGGATACCGGTAAAGGTCGCAAAAGCCATGGGAATCGATCACTGCCAAAAGGTGACCATTCAAAATACGCGTGGTGTCGAAACCACTTTGAAAGTCACGGCTGAACCAAAAAGAGGAAAAAAGAAAAACAGGTTTAGTGTACTGGGATGGCCAGCATGGGTTCGTGAAAACAACATCAAGAAGGGTTATCTTTGCGTTTTAGAGTGGTATCAGGATATGCCTACACTCTTTCTTAGGGATGTAATCGAAGAATAATGGGGTTAGTACCATAGATCAAAACCGTTCTACCATTTTATATGGTAATTTTGGCTAACAAACGGTTTTGGCAATAAGTAGATAAGTATGTAGCAATGGTTTTTGTGGAACCTGTTTAAATATTTTGGTTTATGTTAGATGTTGTAATACTACTTGACAATATTTTGGTGTATGTTAACTGTTTAAATATTTTGGTATATGTTACTTGTTGGAATAGTTCGTAAATTTTAATACTCATGTACAAAATAGGACGTCATTTTACGATTATCAGTATTGTTACCTGTTGCAATACTACTTGACAACATGTTGGTTGCACAAGTTGAATGTACATGAAGATTATGAGATTTCCGAGTATCCAAGTATAATTTCCGTTTTATACGTCTATCTTTAGCCTCATTTTGCGTGCTGTTCGGAGTAGAAACTGTAAACGTTAAGAAGCATTAAATGCATGTTAGAACAAAAACAGTTAAGTAAATTCTGAACAAAAAAGTATTTTGTAAATCTATAACAAAAAAGAATTGGTTAATATAATACCATTCGTAATATCTGAAAACGGAATCCTTGACATCGGGCCGGGAACATCTGTAAGTAAAACATACATAAAATAGTATTTTGTAAACACGTCACATTAACAGTTACTTAATAAAAGAGTATCTTTCATTGACCAAAATTGTTACCTTTTGTAGTATCTAAATTCCATTGATCATTGCATGAAGACGAAGGTTGATGCTTTGATCTTTTAGACATGGCTTTCGCATTGAAAAAATATAGATTCATCAATTAAACCATTAAATACATGTTGGTATGATTGACAATAAACGTCATTATACAATTTTCATTGTGCGAATAATTGAATAAAAAGTAGATTTCATAATTACTTATTATACAAATCAATAAAATAATATGCAAAATAAACATCATCCATAGAATAATCAGCAATATTAGTTTTCGGTTTTGAGAATTAGTCATCTCTCGATAATGTGCTAATGCAAATAGATGCGACCTCAATTCATAACGCTAATGTTTTCACACACATTTCAAACGACCAAATGCTTTTGTTGGGAGTCTTGACACAAATTCATTAACTACTATTTAAAAACCTAAACCTTCAATGACATGAACTACATTTAAAAAACATAAATTAGATTTAAATTATATTGAGAGCATTCAAATAGGTCGTATGGATAGGTTTATGATTAATTGAGTATTTGAAAGACATCAATAAAGTTGTAACATAATATATAAACTAAAAAAGTTAGTAACTAAGATCTGTAGAAAACCAATTGATGAAAAGTAATGAATTTTGTATTTTAAGCACGAATGAAAAACGAACATAACAGAAACAAAACACACAACCAAACAATCAACTAACCGAATTGAATTGTTGATGAATATGAGATCGTAGTAGATGAAATGAGTTGAGATCTTTTGTCTTGCAAACTTATGTAGAATATGACTACTTATAAAGAATTGTTGTAGTGAAAGTATTTTAAGAAAGTACGTTAACTATTATGGAAATATTATTTGATTTATTACATTAAATTCCTCCATAACAATATTGTAATTAAAATATCTTACCAAAAATATGGTTTTACGTTTTTGGTATGATATAAATGCTTTCATTGTAGGTCAACATCATTTTTTATTATTTTTAGTATAGACCTATTAAATATAATGTATTATTTTTTATACGAAATTATATTGATATATATTCATAAATTTATACACATATTTACATATATATACGTATATCCCTAAATATTGTAAATGGTTAAAATCACAATATACGTTAGAAAAAAACATAAAAAAGAAACCAAAAATGAAAAAATATAAAAAAACATAAAATTTGAATGACGATGGACGTAAAGTCTGTGGACCTTAAAATGTTTCATACAAACTAAAAAACAAAGATGGTTTTATATAGCGGTACTAACTCACCATGTTCATTCAAATCCGAAAACATGTCAACATTGTAATATTTTGGCATGTCATACAAATAAACCATAAAAATGGACGGTAATATACATGCAATCTATACATAAAAAAAACATCTCTTATTCATTTCAAATGTTGATAACAATAAAGAGCATAGGTTTAAACACAAAACAAAAACCAAAACATTAAAATGTCTGTAATGAGAATGATAAAACCAAAACATTAAAAGTAAAACCAAATGAGATGCTCATTATATGTTTGTTATCAGTAACTACTCTTCAACATCCAGATCCAAACGACGAACGGTCACATCAAGATCAACACAGTCCTCTACCTCAACGCCACATTTTTTTGATTTGGAAGACGATTGCGAAGAGATCCCATCATACTCATAAACGCTATCCAAATTCCGCTTTAACTCCTTTTCCATGCGCATATCACTGGTATTGTCCCCATCCAACATGTATGTTGTAAAAAAGCTTCTGGACAAATTAGATATTGGAGTTACATCATCGCCAGTACGGGAAACAGAATCCTACAAAGTAACATAAATATTTTAAATGCATATACAATTTATAGAAAAAGAGTATTTTTTTAACAGATTACAATTGTAAAGGATATACCTTGGCGATATCCTTGTTTGTTGGGTCTATAACAGGCAAACCACCATCTTCACGGTCTTCATTAGCAGACTGTGATTGTTTCATAACATAGCACGTATAAACGATAAAAATTTCAAAACATATAGACGAATAAGTAATTCTTAACATTAGCCTACCTGGAATACATCAAAATTCCTATCCAGCTCCGATATCACGGTTGTATTATCTGTTAATTTGGAAACAGAGTATCCATCAGACTTCTTTTGGATGTTATACAAACTTATAGCGATCTTGAAGGCCAACTTCTTTCCGAGTAAAGCTTTAAGTTCTTCTGGGAATCTTCCTTCATTAGCCAACTGTAAAGAAATACATGTGAAGGTTAAAATTAATCTAAATAATATGCTATACTATATACACAACATGTCAGCATTGATACAGTATTAATTTAAACATGAAATACCTCCAAGTTCTTGTCTAGAAATTGATTGGCGTTAACATTGAGAAGCTTTACGACCTCACGCTCAAACATGGTAAGAGTAACAATGCCCGTACAATCTTGAACACGGATTAGAACCTTTATCCTGAACAACAACAATTATTCGTTGATAACTGATTGTACAAATAAATTAATAACAACAAAATTCGTAACATAAAAACTATTATCAATACCTGGGAACAGAATAGACGGTCTTCTTGTTACATGGGGCATTCTTGCACTCGATGATAACAACCTCCTCAACACCATCAGTTCCATCAGCTTTATCTTTTTCAACCGTCTTGGTGGAGACCTTGCAATTGCAATTCTTACATGCATTATAAAACCATTCACTTTCCGAAGCAAAACTCTTTATGGTGCCCAGAACGATAACAAATTTTTTCTGAGAAGGAAGAAAAAAAATGAATATATGTGCCGTTTCACATAACGAAATTACATACTACTGGATTTAATTAAAATAATACCTCAGTTATTTCGGTAAGGGCTCCTATAGTACTGAAGTTAATATCTGTTAGAAACTCGTCAGTAGGAGATTTCATTACAGTTGAACTCAGACCAGAGTACTCGGACGATTTCTCAGATGACAGTTGTGCAATGAAACTGCAACCAAAATAAGGGGTCATTGAATATAAAAAAAGAATGTCTACATTTCTGACTCAAAATGCTAATAAAAAAATAAAACCTTTTCTTAAACTGGTTAATCTCATCAATATCCTTGTTGATGAAAACACGAGTAACCGTATACATGTTAGATACGTATACAAAACCTGTATGTAACAAAATTAACATACTCAGTTTAAAGTTATTACAAAAGATATTAGTTAGACATATATGTTATACCTTGCCAAAACCTATACTTTGCAAATTGAAGAACGATCACAACATTCTTTTCATCTTTGTTGTTCCTTTCAAATTCCAAAATTTGCTCGGCATATTCATCCCATAGTGTGACATAGATTTGCTTATGACTGTATTATATTCATTAACATAATATGTTAATATAAACATTAAAACCACTGTTATAAAAAAAATACATAAATACCTTAAATATAACTTACCTCAAATCTTCAAGCATAAACGTTAGCTTCTTTTCCTCTTTACCATTGATATTGTTATCTTTAAGTTCAAACGGAAAGCTTCTAACAACATAGCCAATTACGTCTAATAAAAATGATAGAAAAAAATAAAATCAAAAAAGGTTTATAACTAATATATACACAGTGTATCATATCATAACAATATTCAAACTTAAATCTATTATATATACATATATCTATTATATAGTTGTAGTTTTTGGGAATTAAGAAAATATAGAAAATACCAATCGAAGATTTGAATGAATTGCTGTCATCTTCAGGATTCTCTACTAAATAGTCAAACGGAACAAACTCAAATCCCCACTCAGAGCCAACAGCCTCGTTGCAAGCAGTAACAACCGTATTATCATTGAGATTAATCTTCAATGCCGACGAAACGTACTTAACTTTTTGTCGGTTTTCCCCCAACGACGGATTACGAATAACCAAACAGTCGTTTTCCTTCAGCATATGTTCATACTCTCGTGCATTTTTTGCTAAAACAAACGCCTGCATTTTAGTACCCTGCAGTTGTCAATGAAAAATAAATTGTTACATAAGCAATAATGAAAAAAAATATAATTACACTATCAACGATCTTTATTTTAAAGAGGTAAATATAATAAATAAAATTTTTATTTCAAAAACCTACAGCTTGGTCCATAATGATCATGTCATAGCAGTAGACCTGTCTTGGATTGTTGAACGATGCTCTTGACCATAATCGGACAATGCGAACCTTGATAGTGTAGTTATCTTGGTTCAAATCCAAATGATCCAGGAGTGTGATTGGTTGTTGTTCCATTTCTAAATGGGGTCAAACAAAACAGTTAGTATGATAAACAACAAAAATTAACAACAACACATATCGAAGGTAAGTAAAAAATGCATTATATATTTAAAAAACATGAATATATTTCGATGACACTTGAAAAACATACGTATCTCTTTTGTGATGTTGACACAGGAAAACGATATGTTTGAATGACATAAAACCTATGTATATATAATGCATTAAATTATTATATAATTTTGGAAAAAATCTAACTAAATAATGTAATGGTGGTAACGTTAACAAAAAATGAAATGATTTACATATTTAAGGAAGTGATTTATATAAATTACTAATACCTTTCCTAATTCACTAAAAATCATTGACCAAAATACCGTTATTAGAATTGATTGAAATCTTTAAATCACATCCGTAAAAAACGCTTTCCATTTATTAATATATAGAATTTTACATTATTTTGAACTTTTTATGTTATTATAAAAATATATACAATTAAAGTATTATAGAATATGTATCCAATAGGTCTTTGTCTAAATTGAAAACAAAACCAATTTCAAAAATAATGTCATTATAAGAGTTACACGGATATAAGATTTAGCCATAAATTACCTTTCAAAACAATGGTTGTTGCAGTCCAGCATATGCGCAAAACAGCAGTTATATGACAATACTTACAGGAACTTAAAGCCGTTGCTCAAAAACGATGATTGTTGCAGTCCAGTACGTTATGCAAAACAGCAGTTAAATGCAACATCAAGTTGTTTTGAATATGCTAATATATGTTGTCTCATAACCAAGTCATCGTATATAAACAAAATATGTGTGCTACTATCATTGAATAGAAAAAGAACAATGCCACTTACTTGGGTATACGTGCACAAGTTTCTGACGCACGTGCTATGGCGTTCAGTTTTCCACACCAAGCAACGACACTGTTAGAGCAAAAAGGTAAAATTTTACCCGATGTACACATATTGTAGTTGCATATAGTTATTAAACTCTTGAAATAATCAGATAGATATCACCGATAGTGCTAATATCATTATATGCCAACCAACCAAAACCAGGTGGAAGATACTACTTAGTAAATCAATTTACTAAAAGACAAAGGAAAACATACGAAAATCCACCAAATTCTCAAACCAAATGTATGTTCAATGTAAGCTTGTTACCCTAAAAATTGCAATAGTCAATAAATATGAAACTTGATATAAATATTATGATTTTATACACAAACAACTGATAACAAAGGTGACATCCTTTATAACGTAATACCAAGTATAAAATAACTAAAAAAATATGACATTACAATTGTATATGGGATGCATCTATACATTATAACTAAAAAACATATATAAGTAAACATCAACAATATGAAAGGTGATTATAACATGGTAAACAACCAACACAAATCATTGGATTTCAAATCAAACACATGTGAAAATAAAAAAACATAAAACATTGTCTATTCATACTCAAACAACCGTTATAGTGTTCAAAAAGTAATTTAACATCCATCAAAACGTAGTACGTAGAAGAAAATAACTTAAAAGACATAGTAATTTGGAAGAAAATAAAAAGGATGATACTTCATCTTCGATTGTCTAGTGTTTTTAAAAAATGTGTGGTATGACCTCTGATATTACCAAAACTCCATTGTTCCTTTCATAACGAAGCACATACGCACGGCCACTAACCAAACCAACTTCACGCATAAATCTCTCCCAGCCTCTGAAAGCATACCTTGGACCTCCACGTGCACTCTCGGAACGCATTTCCAAAACAACAGAAACACCATTCATAGTCTGAACGTTCATCGATTGAACATCATCTAACGGCACATTCTTAACAAAACGCTGTGGGAAACGCTACATCACGTTTAAAAAAAGTACGTATCAGTGACAATAAATAAAGTTAATCAGCAAAATCAACTTATGTTAGAGTACGACTGACTTACAAATCGATAAGTAAGTATCCACTCAATCTCATAGACATCGTTGACGGGTAGAGGCGGTTTCCGTGAACAGGCTGCTCTTCATCATCAGATACTTCATTGTCAACATTAACATGATTGTCAACATTAATATCTTCAAGCGGAAATTTATCCTCAGCCACGCTATGTTGAATTCCGTCTTCAATATCATTTTCTGCTTGATATTCTGGTTCAGGTATAGGTTGTTGTTCAGGCAGTGGAATTCCCATTTCAGCAACTAAAGAACCATCACTGTGTAGACGGAAAACTATGAGATTAAATGTGTAAGTTTCAACTCTATGAAACACAAGAAAATCCCACTTAACCAAAGACAAATCACTTGAAATCGGTGAGAAGTCAAGGATGTAGTAATGAATATCCCACAACTTTTTAATCCTTACAGTCCTTTCTTGATTAGGACTATAACGAATCGTGACATTATTTTCGAGAATATCATCATTGAAATTATGTTCCATGAATTTTTTTGGCAACCACTGCAAACAATTATAAAATATGTCAAATATTTTTGTAACATAAACTTGAAAAATATATAATAAACATAACACAGTGTTGTAAGATTTTAAAAAACATACCAAATTTTTCGCTTCAGGAAACATCATTACATGATAAAAATTATCTTTCACATTCAAATCACGGTCAATCTTGAAATGGTAGATATCAATTGTGTTTTCAGGAAGGACCTCAAAAAAAATAAAATCCGTTTCTTCAATTCCAAGATCCGTAAAAACGTTTGACCATCCATCAGTGATAAAGCATCCGTTAGTCGTCACTTTGATGTAAACATGCCAGAGCTGAAAACCTGTTCTCAACGTGACATGCCCAACAGGAAAGCCTAAGCTTCGAACGGCATCATTGTAAAAAGGTGGCAACGGCTGTAATATTTAAGAAAAAATAAGTTATCGGAAAAAAACACAACTACGAATAAATTTAAATAAAAATTTTACCAGAGATGACGGTGAAGCATCATAAATAACCTTCACAAACGCTGGAGCCATGACTGTATAAACAATACAATAAGTATCAGCGTTATAATGCATTGAATAAATAAAAGCAAGTTACATTATAAAAATAAGTATCAGTCATATGTGATAAAGAAAGTGAGCAAGTAAAAGAAAGTTACATTATAAAAAGAAATTTCAAACATGTTTACATTCATAATTTCAAGCTATTACAATTTCAATCTTTCATGTAAAATTGAGTTCTAGTAAGTGCATATGTAGCAAACAGTAATAATTTCAAGCTATTACAGTTTCAAGCTATCATGTAAAGTTCAGTTGTAGTAAGTGCATATGTAGCAAACAATAATAAAGAACAAATTTAAAGTTGTAGATGATTCAATCAGTATGATATATGTTTCCCTATTGTTTCAATAAATCATAAGGCAATCTGAAGTATATTTAAAATTAAGTTTACTATATAAATTTCATACTTTATAACCACAAATCTTTGCAGAAAAACAGAATCTAACATATGCAGCTCTAATTTGCAGGTAATCCTTGCATAAAAACAGAATCATTAAACATATTAAAAAAAAGCCCTACCATTTTTTACTCACTAATTCGCAGTTATCAAATGAACATCAAATAAACCTAAAACTAAAAAGAGGATCATAATAACAGTAGACCAAAAATAAACCCTAAAAATTTATACACCATCATAATCTATACATTATAATAATGCAATAATATAAGAGCCATAATATAAGAGCCATAAAAAATTGTTACAGATAAGAAACTTCAGAAAAGTTTCATATGTTTACTAATTATATTCAGTGCAAATCGATAGAAAATCGGCCATTGAATCAAAAACATACTCACAAAAACCCCTAAATTTTGCCATAAAATTAAAGAACAGATAAATATGCATATACATATTAAACAATCGTACCTTAAAATAACGCTTCACAATTCGATTGACTGCCAATTCGCTGTGAAGAAAAAGATAATGATTGATAAATCGATTAACAACCGAATCGATGTGAAGAAAATTGAAGAATACGTATGGATTTATACATCTAGGGTTTATACATCTAGGGTTCATATTTTGGGTGATGATTGTAAAGAGATTTGGAAATCGGATATATGGTAGAGTGATTCGATAACCTTAGAGAGAAAGATGGAAACTTCAATTTTCCTTATCACAATGAAAGAGAAAACCGGGATGTAAACAAAGGCCGCTCATTGCCGCTCAAAACAAATTTTAGGGATACAATCACATGACACGTGGCATTAAGTGTTGTAAGAGTAAGACAAATGGCCAAAGTTTGTTTTGTTTTATTATAATGTATAGATCATTTCATGTAACTAACTTTTACAACCATGAATCCTTGTATGGTAACTTCATAAAAGTGTTATATGATCTCCATATCGAATATCATTTGATACATATGCTGGATATCCTTAATATGCAACAAGTAGCTGTTACAAAGTTCTTTTATATTTTTTCATACACGTCTACGTTCTCTTAGCTGCCCTCGAACTCGGCTGGGTATTCACCGCCAGGCAGCGTTGCCGGGTCGCTAGCTTGGGAAGGGGGATCCCTTCCGCGGTCAGGGGTACCGTGCATTTACCCTTTTTTTACGCGTCTGCGTTTCTTTACGAAATGGATGGTGCTTGGAATATCCAATTCACATGAGAAATTGTAAGCTATAAATAGTTTAGAGTGGAAAAAACAATTGATCCTCGGCCAAACACCGAACCAACAAGGTTGCATGCAGTACAAATTGAACACGAAAATCAATTATTAGGAGTAAAAATATTCCGAAATGATTTAGTCATGCATATTATTTACATAATTATCTTGCACGGTTAAATATGTGATATTTGAATGTTACATGTGTAAGGTTCAGGAAAATATAAAAAGAAAGCGTAATTTCAAGAATCAAATCGTATATTCCGATTTATGGAACATGTATTATAGTCTACTTATTTAACCATGTTTAGTATGTGGTTTGTTTATATATATTATGTTTCAATTTTTAGACCATTAGAGATGAAATTCATCCTCAGTCTGTTGTTTTTAAATAGTGGCTATAATTATAAAAAAAACAACTATAAGATAAGTAACGTTACTTAACCAAATAAATATAAATATTTTATTAGAGTTTATTAGGGGCACTAAGCATAACAAAAGAGCACCAATGTAACATGAGTAGGGATAACATCATTTACGAGGCACAGCAACATAATCCTCCCTGACCATTACAATCTTTCTCGGGTTTACAGAGTCCAATTTTCCAATGGCGCTGCTGGCATGACTCTTCACAATTTATGTGACTGCAACACGATCCTGTACATTCCATTTTTAATACTTGTGCTCCTGTAAATAACAATTAAACTGTTATGATCAAATAACATTTACATGATAAATAAAAACTTAATGAGAATAACTTACAGTTCTGTCTAAACGTACCCCCCCCCCCCCCCCCCCCCCCCCCCCCCTCTTCTGAATATACACTCTATATAAAAAATTAACACTGGGCCCCTCCCCTGAGTTTGTGAAGGAGTACGTTTAGCAAATCTATAACTTACCTACGCCAGTTACATAATCTGACACAGAGGATGCTATTATCAGTACAGCAAGGAGAGCAACAAATCTGATAGATACCATCTTTTAGTTTTCTTGAATCAAGTCTTAATATGTTCTTTGAAACTATTGGCATGGGTTTATATAGGAACCGCTTGTATCAAAAAAGATTGCAAAGAATATTAGTAATAAATGCTTGATTCTACACATATTCATGACATTAATATTATCATATACACACTTGGGCATCTTAAATTCCCAATAATATATTCATTTATGTAATGAGTAAGAATTGAAGTGAACTAAGCACAAGCCACGTAAAATTATAAATAGTAAAATCTACAAGTAAAATGAGTAGAATTTTGTAACTAGATGTAAAAAAAAATAAGAGTAACCCAACGAATCATTAATTTATTTTGTTTGGTAGACAAGAAAAGATAAGAAATAATATTTGTGGTGAGTGGCGATGATTGTGATGGGTGGGTGGCGATGATGGTAGCAGGTGTCCGCGGTGATGGCGACCGTACAGGTGGTGGTGGGTAGTGGTGTGTGGTGGCAGCAGGTGGTGGGTAGTGGCGTGAGATGAAAAAACAGTGGGATGATTTCTTATGTAATGGGTGATTCAGTTCCATTAACTAACCAAACACCCAATTTTTTTCATTCCCTCACAATGGTCTATTCCATTCCGTCACTCATTTCGTTATTTCTCATACAATAACCTCATCTCCAAAGTGTCGTCTTGTAACTTTAGCACTAAGAATTTGATAGGGTCGGTCTCTTAGTTCTAGTTTTGTTCGAGAGGCGTTGCCTCTTAAAGTATGTATAGTATTAACCATAAGAATTAGGAAAAATAGGTTTCTAACCTACTATATATATATATATGGGAAAGCGATTGTACAAATAAACTTAACGTATAAAACATACGAATTGCATGAAAAGGAAAAAGTAGGCGGTGACATTTTTTGTAATTATTAGTAACTATCAAAGTTACTCTACAAATGTACCTGTAGAGTAATTTTGATCTTTTGTAAAGTAATTTTGTAAAATGGTCTTGTAGAGTATTTTGTTCTTGTAGGGTAATTATCAAAATTACTCTACAAATGATACTGTAGAGTAATTTTGATCTTTTGTAGAGTAATTTTGTAAAATGGTCATGTAGAGTAATTTTGGTCTTGTAGGGTAATTATCAAAATTACACTAACCTCCCCCCCCCCCCCCCCCAAAAAAAACCTAACCCCCCCCCCCCCCCCCACCTCACCCCACCCCCAAAAACCTAAAAAAACCTACCCCACCCCCACCCAAACTAAAAGCTAAAAACTAAACTATAAAGCTAAACCCATAACTAAATGCTAACAAAATTACTGTACAAGATCAAAATTACTCTACAGGATCATTTTACAAAATTAATCTACAAAATATCAAAATTACTCTACAGTTTTTTGGGGGTTAGTGTAATTTTGATAATTACCCTACAGGACCAAAATTACTCTACAAAAGATCAAAATTACTCTACAGTTTTTTGATAAACTTGCAGGGTAATTTTGATTCACTTATAAAAGTAATTTTGATTGAGAGTAATTTTACAAGATTACTCTACAAAAGATCAAAATTACTCTACAAAATTAATTTTGATAGTTACTTATAATTACAAAAATGACACTGTGCTTTTTTATCTTTTCCTTCAGTTCGTATGTTTAGTACGTTTAGTTTATTTGTATTTGATCTTTATCCTATATATATAGATGAAGGATCATGAGAAAACTTTTCTTCTTGAGAAAACTAAAAAACTTTAAAATCATACCAATGTTTGTTTAATAATTTTTTACTGTAAATCTAGCATTTTCAAAATACAAAAGAAAAATACTGAAAAAAAAAATTAGTATTCAAATAAGCTTATCCGAATTCGAATATCATTTCTAAAAACCTGTTTTTTTTTAAATATTAAATTTTCATTCCAATCATCAGGGCAAATTACATAAGGATAGCAGGTAGACGAGCAACAAAGTGCGCCGCCATCCCTTTCTGAATAGAAAACCCTAATCTACTAAAAACAAAGCCTCGCCCCTGAGGGGTCGAAAAGTTGTTGTGGACTACACGCTGAACTCTGGACAAGAAACGAACTGCCTCTGGCGCCAAAGAGCCAAACGTGTCAAACGCTAGGGGGACAAAGGCATGTTGATTTCCTCACAAGCTTTCGCGTGTTTTTCCACCTTCTTCGACTCTGCTTTCAGTACCGCTTGCCCTGCCACAAACCCATTTTCCCGGAACCCGGCTAGGGGGGATACACCTGTGAGATCGACACAAGCATGTTTCCCGGAACCTGTTCGAATAAGCTTATCTGAATAAATAAAATTAAAAGAAAATAGAAAACTTTCAAAAACAAAAAATAAAATAAAAAAAGCATTCCTAGTATGATATATAGTTATCAAAATAACTTAAAAACAGAACCCAAAAGCCAATATTTGTAAATAAAAAAAGTTTAAACTGAAATATACTATGTGAATTCGGGTTATTTGCATCGATTTGACTCAAGATTTTTACATTCGAATTCAAATTAAAAATACGGTTCGAAGAAGCATTCAATTTGAATAAATCGAAGCTCGAACTTGGTTCGCGTTGGATTTTGGGTTTTTCAAGTCTGACTCGAACAATAAACACCACTATACAAATTCGCATACATACATGTAGGACAATGTCCTTCAGAATAAAAACAAAATACAATACGAAAGAAATTTAATTTAATATAACTCCTCTAACGACATGTTACAATTTTAAATAAATAGAGGAAGAGGCAGAAGGAGTATGGTCGAGGCCCTGTCTTTGACACATTCACCTTTCTCCTTTAAGAATGTGTTTTACTCACATAATACAACAACCGGATCAGTTGGTTGTAATATGAATTTAGCAACAAGCTTGAAAATTCACGCGTAATTCATAGTTGCTAGAAATCTTTTTGTGTGTTTCTCTCTATTTTGATTTTTATTGATATGTGTAACTAGGGCATTGAGATTAGTTTTATACTCTAATGACAAAGGTCATTTAATCGATTAATTGTATGTATTAAACAACTTTAATTATCAATTTCATTGGCTTTATGGACACTTACTAATTAACCAAAACATTTTCATACACTCTATACAACACGAGCCTAAATTCAAATTTTTGGCATTTGGGTCCGTAGGTTACAAGTGCACACAAGTCAAGTGTTAAGTTAAACAATAGTAAAAAACTTAATATTTGTTTGGTACGTGGTAATGAAATGGACGAGATAATGGAATAGACAAGGGAATGCAATGGATTATTACCCTTTCATGTCTTGTTTGGTTACCATATGGAAATTTAATAAATTATTATTGTGTATTGTTTGGTAGGCAAGAAAAACGAAAAAATAAAATCAACAGTGAGTGGTGGTGGTGGTGGTGGTCGATGGTAGTGATTGTGGGTGGCGGCGGCGGTGGGTGGCGGCGGTGGTGGTTGGTTGTGGCGGTGGTGGTGGCGTCGACGGTGGTGGTGGGTGGCGGCGGCGACGGGCGTTGGCGGTGGTGGCTGTCGTGGTGGCGGTTGTAACAACTCTCATTAAAAACACTATTTCTTATTTTAATTTGCCCAATAGGAAACCCTAATTGAGACCCCCAAGTAATCTTGCATAACCCCTAAAATTTTTAGAACAATCGAAATCAGGATCAGGGCCCCTAAAACTCAGGGGGGGGGGGGTATTTCCCCATTGACGATTATCATCACAGTTTGCTGTAAAAGTTGAAATTCGTTAAACCGTCGACTCACCCAGGTTACAAACAGACGTGGCTACCCTTTGCTAAAAGGGTACCCGTTGCACCACGCGACAGGGACCATTTTCAACATATAAATCAGGGCATTGGCACTTGAATTTTGGCATTGGTTCGATGTAAAAACTCGTTTCGTACATTGAGATATCGTCTGTTTACTTCAAAACACACACACAGCACGAAATTCTGCTGCGATAAAAGGGTAATAACTCGATCACTGCTACGATTTAATGTCCGAGCGATAAAAACCAATCCGATGGATGTTTAAGTGCTGCCCGTATTTGGGCTATACTTTGTCATTCGTCGTGAAGGTTTTGAATCTCGTGAGTTGTCGTAAAAGTTGTGTTAAGTTACTGACCCAGTTTTCGTGTGCATTGTTATTTGAATTAGGTTAACCAGGCAAAAATCAGTAGGCTAAACGCTGCCCGTTTAAATCTGCAATGTGAGTCATTCTCTTTTTATCAAATTGTTTCCAAAACCCTATTTATTTTCAAAGTTATAATTACAGGGATTAAGTCTTTGTAATCTTCAATTACTGCCGGTATGTGGGGTTTTGTATACATTACTTGATACCCGTCACCATTGGACAACGAGTTAGCCAATGGGTGATCTGACCATAGTCACAGATACAGTCGAGTGAGAAATACCGATTTGGGGTAATTGGTTGATAAAAACAATGTAATCACCCTTAATACTGTATATTATAACAATGTGTCGTTTTGTGCAACTTGAGTGACTCGCCAGTATTTCCCTGCTGATAAAACCTTTTTAAAACATGTTTCAGGTGATCTGCTATGATCAAGGAAAAAGTGCCGCGTAGCACTACAAGCTTGAAGAAGTGGCTCAATAAAATAAAGAAACATGTTTTTGTAAAATAGGGGATTTCCGTGAGAAATCACCTTTATTGTAAATTATGGGTGAAATCCCCAAATTATGAAATAAGATAATTGGGCATTTCAAGTTTTAAAAGATCCTGTTAAATTTTCCGCTGCCAACTTATTAATTACCACGGATTTCTGTCCCGCAGCTCCTGAAACAGGTAAAACCGGGACTGGGGTCGTGACAGAAAAAGTGGTATCAGAGCCACTGATTTAAGCCAATTAAGTATTTAGGAATACTTAATTTTTCTGATTACCATTTTGTGATTCTGTGAAAATTTAATTTTACAAAATTTTAACTTAGAATTTTGTGTGTTTCTTCATATATGCTAAAGCATGAATGAACTACCCAAAGCACTTCAAAACTTTACTATCCATACCATAGATATGGATACCACCGATACCTTCCCTGGCTACCAGGCTGATACTGAAGAGCCAATGGTATTCCAAGCCCAGCCTCAAGAGAAACCAAAACCGAAAAAGAGAAGAAGACTCGTAGGCTGGAGGCGTGTGCGTAGGAAGAAACCAGCAACACAGAAAATTATAAAGAATAAGGATCCCAAGGATAAAGGCAAAGGAATAGAGATCGGAGAAACTTCCAGGCAAGCCCAGGAAATGCCATCATGGGAGGAGTTGGATCGTAAACTGGCACTTAGTGACCTCATCGGACCTGCCGATGAAAACCTCTTCAATTACCCAGCGGAAGCACAACTTCCAGTTAATCTGGAGTCTGCTATCCCAGATCCTATTATACACCCCCGACCTCTACCAGGAGAGCTGGAAGAATGATGGACCACTGACTGGCAATTCCAGAATCTTTTAAATAACCCTAATACCTTTTTCCCCCAATTTGACCCTGAGCCTCCACTATACCCACCAATGAGCACCGAGAACTTGGCTGAACTTCGCCACTATGGTGAGGAGCTGGTGGACGCAGGAAATAGAATCCGAGATGTGGGGGAGAGGATATCATGGAAGTACGATGAGAGGGAACGTCGTTTCTGAAGGGCCAGCTGAGGGGATCGTATGTGGTCGTGGAAATGTGTGTTTAATCATAATAAATATTAACAAAAATATAATCGTGTAAAATAACTTAAAAATAAAACTCTTGTAAGATAACGGGTGTGTAATGATGCATATTAATATATAAAACATGGGAGTCGCAAAGTCGACAATTTTGGCTATACGTGTTGACATGATTACGTGCAATTATTTTATTGTGTGATTGTTATTTATTTTGTGGAAATAACTTATATATATTAATTACCAGATGGAACACGCTGGTAATGAACCAGTCAACCAATTATTCCTAGCAAACGTACTCATGAAGACAACTTCAGTAATAGCATAAATGGAGGCGGCAACATTAATAATAATGATAATGATGGGATGCAAGCCCCATTCCTTAAAAGAATGAAAGCTGCAACGCCTGGTTGCACTTATAAGGAATTTCTTGCCTGTAAACCTGTTGAATTTGCAGGCAATGAAGGGGCGACTGTTGCTCTGCGTTGGTTGAAGAAAACCGAGGCAGTAATTAAAATAAGTAAATGTGCCGAGGAGGATAAAGTCATGTATGCTTCACACCTTTTCAAGGAAGAAGCATTAGAATGGTGGAACACACTGTTGCAAGCCAAGGGAAGCGACATGGCCTATGCCATGAAGTGGGAAGAGTTTAAGCAATTGGTGGAAAGAAAATTCTGCCCAGAATATGAAAAAGAACAAATGGCAAATAAATTTCTGAGCCACCGAATGGTGGATGTGGATTGCCGAGGGTATACTTCAACATTTTTCGAATATGCTCGAATTGTGCCTACTCTGGCTTCGCCAGAACCGGTAATTATTTCTCGCTACATTTGGGGTTTAATTAGCGAGATCCAGGATATTGTCAAAGCTGCGAGACCCCGCACGATCGATGATGTGGTGGAATTAGCCAATACTTTGACTGACGGACTGGTGCGTACGCGAGAAGAAAACAGGAAGAAGGAATTGGCTCAGAAAATTACCCAAGGATTTCGTGTGGGTAATAATAGCAATTTCAAGAAAAGAGGAACTGGGCAATCTTCCACTCCGTCGTTCTGCAGAAACTGTAAGAAGAAACCTTTTGGAAAATGTAATGAAACCTGCAACTTCTGCAAAGCTATAGGACATCGTGAAGAAGATTGCAGAAGGAAAACAAAGATCTGCTACAACTGTGGAGAAGCTGGGCATTTTAGACCAGAATGCCCTAAATTGGTCAAACCAGCAGATAACAAGGTCAAACATGCTGAAGGGACTAACAAGAAGAACGCAAGAGCCTTCCAATTGACCACGCAGGAAGCTGAACTGATTCCTGACGTAATAGCTGGTACGTTCTTAGTTCAAGACGTTTATGCGAAAGTATTATTTGACTCTGATGCAAACCAAAGTTTTATAAATACTTCCTTCTGCCAAGCTCTTAAGCTACCTTTAACCAAACTTAGGCAAGTTTTTACAGTAGAAACGGCAGACGGGAACTCTGTTAACATAGATACGGTTTTGCAAAAAGAAAATATAGAACTTTCAGGTCATAAATTTTCTGCAAACATGTTACCTATGAATTTAGCTGGATTTGATGTGGTGTTAGGAATGGATTGGTTAGTAGCCAACCATGCTTGGATACTTTGTGATCAAAATTCCATAGAAATTCATACACCATCAGGAGAAATAATTATGATTACAGGAGATAAGCCACGTAAGCCCATGAAATTCGTTTCTGTAATGAAAGTTGCTAGTTATGAACGAAAACAAGGAATGGTGTATATGATTTCAGTAATCATTAACACTAAGGGTAAGGAACTTAAGGAAATTCCGGTAGTATACCCAGATGTATTCCCCGAAGAACAACCTGGATTACCACCCGATAGGGAAGTAGAATTTAGAATTCATCTAATTCCTGGAACTACACCGATAGCTAAGGCACCTTATCGGTTAGCACCCACCGAAATGCTAGAATTGAAAAAGCAATTAGATGAATTACTCAGTAAAGGATTCATACAACCTAGTTCATCCCTGTAGGGAGCACCAGTGTTGTTTGTGAAAAAGAAAGATGGTTCGATGCGAATATGTATCGATTATAGGGAATTGAATAAGGTTACAATTAAGAATCGATACCCATTACCTAGGATTGACGATCTTTTTTATCAGCTTCAAGGAGCTAGATATTTCTCTAAGATAGATTTACGCTTCGGATATCATCAGTTGAAAGTACAAGAAGAAGACATTCCTAAAACTGCCTTCAGAACTAGGTATGGTCATTACGAGTTTACAGTCATGCCCTTTGGACTAACGAATGCTCCTGCAGCTGTCACACCCTGATATTTCCACGTATTACCGGTGGGCCCGGTGGGGAGTATCGTGACGTAGTTGATATCATCATAGTCAAACAACACAAATTTAAATGCACAGCGGAAGCAAAGATAGATTCATTTCAACTTTAATAAATTGTAATATTAAATATCACGAATTAGTTGAAACGGATCCACAGGCGGATCAAAAATAAAAAGGAAACATTGCTCAACAATTTTATGACATCCAAGCTTGCGAGACTTATTGTGGATGCTAGGAGAAGGTCAGCCTAGTTCGAGTAGTACCTGCACTTAACCTTTTGGGAAAATACGTCAGTTTACACTGGTAAATACAATTTAACTGACTCATTTTGAAAAGGTTTGAAAATTGATTTGAATGCACATGGCACAAAACATTTTATAACTTGGGATAATTATTTGAATATAATCTTGTAAAAGAATTACATGTTACTTATGCGTTCAGTAGCCCGATCCGTAAACCGGGTTAAAGATTAATAGACACACCACAATATTGGTTTAGGCACTGACGGGTGTACGCCTACACCCCGTGCTAAGGTCGTGGCCATTTCGTAAAATGATGCCAAGGATATCCGGGACATGGTCATTAACCCCCCAAAGGCTTTAAGCAAACAAAACATTTCAAAACGGAGCATATCAATGATTTAACCTCTATTCGATTTAAGATTCAATGCTGGACCAAGCGGTATTTTATATACCATACCCCAAGCCCGTATAGGGAAAATAAGTTAAAAGTATTTACCTTTGCAAGTATAATTCACAATTAGCAAATGCGGGTAGCTTTTACTGGGTCTCCTATTCTGGAACAAAGGTTTATAACAACCTATTAGATTTCTAACGGGTCTTTAATTAAGCTTAAGCTTAGACCGGTTAGTTTTAAAGGAAGATACGGTTCAAACGCACGATTAAGCGAAAACCGGAATGGAATGTGATTTAGACCCGACAAGTTTGAAGACTTGTATAATATGGGTAAACTAAATACATTCTGGATTTTCAGACAAAAATGATAAGGTTTGACGCGTTTCGGTCAATTTATGCAAACTAGTTACATAAACCGAACCGAACGCGAAAAGGGCGTAACGGGTAACCATAAGAGTCATATGCAAGTTCCCTAAGTTAATATGCCTTAAACATGTTGTGATATCAGTAAGGTATCTTCTATTATGCCCGAAATGGATTTAAACTCAAAGTATGCCTCGTAAGGGCATTTTGGTCATTTAAAAGGTTATAAAAGAGTTTAATTAGCAATCTGAGTTACAGGTCTGATTTATTCAGTAAACACACTTAATTTAATAAGTTATAACAGTAGGGTATGACCTATATGTGAAATTTATCATTTAGAACCAAACTATGCACCTTAGGGGTATTTTGGTAATTTCACTTAGGCTTAAAAGGTCAAAACTGGAAGCCTGAGTTTAAAAACTTTTACTTGTTGTTAATATATAAAAATATACTAAAAATATCAGTAGGTATCAACCTTATATGTTTAATATGGTTTTAGTACATACTATGCGTTAAAAATGCTTAAAAAGGCGATTTGGAGCCATTTCCGGGTTTTCAAAAGGGAAGCTGATATTCTTATAATTCCAGAAGGCTCAAAATATTTTATTTATCAAATAAAATCAGTAGAAAAAGGTTTGGGGTCAAAAGGATTTGTAAAACTCATTTTATGGCTTAAAAGGGCAAAACCGGCATTAACCGAATTAAACTTAGAGACCTATGTTATGCTTAGCCAAAAATTAAATAAAAATCTTCAAAAATCCCAAAATATTATATTACATCAGTGGGTAAAAAGTTTGATATCAAAAAGTGGGTTTAGATAGGCTATAAGCTAATTACGCCATTTATTTAATAAGAAGCATTCTAATTACGCTAATGAGCATAACTCTTAATCTAGACTTCAAACTGATGTCAAATTTTAGGTGCAAGTTTATAAATCAGTAACTAAGGTTTCTACTCTTTTACTTTTTCAAAGATCATGTTTTATAATCAAAAGGGCATAATAGTCAACATTTAAGCACTTAACGGAAACATGCATATGAATCGGATAACTAATGAACCAAGCTGTATAATCTCAGGGGTTATACTTATATGAAACCTGGTCCAAATAAAGATCTAAGGCAATTCTAACACATGCATTAACGGGTCAGAACTGAAAGTCAAAGCAAAGGTCAAATTATGCGACTTTCGGTTCCGATCCGGGTTTAAACTGAAAATTGTCGGGTTGAACATGGTTAGACATGTTCTTACATTAGTTACCAAGTTATATTAATGATAAAACAGGTTGCATGCCTCCTACATTGCTAATTATGCATTAATTTGAAAATGAGCATTTTGTTGACTTTTTAATAACAAGTTTGACCCGACAATTGACCTAGTTAGAGTGGGAATCAGAGAGTACCCTTTTAAGGGTTTATTACCCACATAATTACCTACTTATAGGCACTTTCAATTCGAGATTTGACTGAGCAAATATTAATTAATCTCGAAGTCAAACTTTAATTACGACGGTTTGACTTTTAGCTAATTAACTAGGCTAAACTGAATTAGAAAGGGTTAAGGACACTTACAATATTCCTATGCACGATTAGGGAGCCTAAGGAACTTGGTTGCTGATCAGAGGAGCTCCAGAAATGCAGATGCAAAAGAATGAACAAAGTTGCAACCAAAGTGGTTTCTTATATACTCATTTTGATCTTCTAAGATGATGCCAAGATAGTCTATGAGTGTTTCCAGATCAAGCCAAGTGCCCCTATTGCATGTTAAACCATTGGAGCAGCCCCTGGTATGTAAAACAAGAGTGTAAAGTCGGTTTCAGAGCTGCAACTGGCAGCTGTTCGGTTTTTCTGCGCTGGTCACTTGTTCGCGGGCCGTGAACAGCCTCTCGCGGGGCGCCTAAAAGGTGCGCAACAGGCCAAACAAGTTTCATCTTTTGCAATTCAGCCCCTGGTCCTTTCTAACGTGGTTTTAAGTGTTTTTCTTGCACTTTTGACCCTCTAACTTGATTTTTAAGGACCTTAAGACTTTTACAAAATTGGTTAAGTCCTTGGTTAACTTTGTGCTTACCCGAAAAGTCACAAATTTCAACGTTGACGCTTTTAACCCTTCGTATACAGATTTGATCATAACTTTCTCATACGATAACGAAACTTTATGAAATTTTTATCACATATTCTAGTGAGTATATTTTATCGTTACAAAGCTTCGGGTTTGCTAAAAGGTCACTCAGAGGTACACTTTAAACATGTTGACACATTTAACCCCTGTAGTTTGTAATTCCTCACTTTCTTTCATTTTCAGCTTCGTATGATCCATTATTTATTCATTTGAAGGTATAAACATCTTGTAGGGCTATTTTAGAATATATTTATCCTTTGTTGACACTTTGGACCCTTATATTTACATAGTTTCCTTGTTTGTCAACTTTAGTCCCTTTAACTTAATTCTTTAGACGTTTAAAGTCCGTGACACGTGTCAATACATTATTGGACATGAATTTTCGAGGTGTTACATCCTCACCCCCTTAAAAGAAATCTCGACCTCGAGATTTACTGAAACAATTGAGGGTACTTTTCTTTCATCGTGGACTCCACCTCCCACGTGTATTTGGGACCTCTACGGGCATCCCATTTGACCTTTACGATAGGCACATGCTTCCTTCGAAGCTTCTTTACCTGTCGATCCTCAATCGACAATGGTTATTCCACAAATTTTGTTAGGATCGGAGGCTCTCATGATTGTGTTTGTTTGTATGTTTTGAACAAATCAAGTAGATATGAACAGTTTTAATTGCAGCGGAAATGAATAACAAACTTTGTAAACACAATCAAAGGAGAATATAGTTTGATAAACAATTGCTTTTCATAGAGTCGAAAGATTACATCAAAAGCAAAAGATTACAATGCAAGCTTACAAACTAAACTCCCCCTCAGCCTGATACTTCAGAGTTGGTTGCACAAGATGAAAGGATTGAATTGAGGAGAAGAACTCACTCAAAACGAATCAAATATAACAGTACAGAGTACTGTCATATTTATAGGCAAACCAAACTACTGATGTACCTCAGCTGACGTCACCATGATAGTGACATCTAACAGCCTAACAAACTATAAACACTGGCCTATACAAACTACTGATGTCTAACAACTGATTGATAGTAAAATACAAAACAAGTTAAACACTGATCACGTTCCACTGTTGTAGCCTAAGCCCTGATTACTTGAACATCAGTTGTTTCTTCAAAAGGTGATCAGTCTTTGAATGAGCAGTGCTTGGGATTTCAGCAGTACTTAAGAGACAGCAGTAGATAGAGCTCAGTGTTTGCCTTTTAGCAGTCTTTAGTTGTTTCATCAGTGTTTGGTTCATCAGTTGTTCTTCAGAGCAGTACTTAGAGTGTATCAGCAGATAGATAACCACTATCAAGGGGAGATCTTAGAGTAAACGTCTGCTTATTGTGAATCCACTTATGTGACCAGGTTTTGGCTTTACATTATTTGTTCCTCTGGTAGGGTTCAATCCCAACAATCTCCCCCTGGAACAGATAATGCCAAAACCTGTCATTATTCAGGATCTTTATTACTCATCAGTAGTTCCCTTGCTTTTCTTTTAAATTCTTCTTCAAATGCTTTGGAACTTGTATCATCTTCATCCCGGCACAGTGTAAGTTCAAGGAGATCCTGCAAATCTTGAACACTAAGGCCTAGTGCTTCTTTCCTTGATATGTACTTCACATCTCCATTGGATCTGGCTATAGTCAATACGTGGGTCTTTTGGTCAGACATCCACTTTAGTACTTTTGAACCCAATGGATTTCTCGGGAGAGATTTATTTAAAGATGAGCTTTGGGATATTGGCCTTGAGAAAAATTGTAAAGCAGTATCCTGAACTTCAGACATTCTTTTGAAAGCTTCTTCTATGACTTCATTTGCTGCAGCTATATCTTCTGCAACCTCTTTGTCAATCAGCTCTTGTCTTTGTTGTTGATCAAGCTCAATGTCTGGGATATCTGCTGAACTATGTGGTGATGCAGGCTTGGTTATCACCTTTTTAAAAAGGTTTTGAAGCTTTTCTGAGCTCTCTTCATTTAGACCCATTTTCTTGATGGCTTCTGTGAAGTACTCAGCTTCCTTTTCTTTAACCTCTTCACTGGTCAACTGTTCTTTTCCTTCTTGGTTTGTCACAAAAGTTGACCGGAACAGTGTTTTGAGGTTTTCTATCTGCTGTTCAAGCTTCATTCTTTGTTCATGCTTCTTTGAGCTGCTTGAAACAGTTATCTTTCTTTTCTTTAGCCTTTCATAGGCTTCATCAGTCTGCTGTTTTGACCATTTTGATATGGCTTCAGCAGTGTCCATTTTTGCATCCACCAGCTCCTTTTTCTTTCTCTTATACTCAGCAGTTAGGTCAGCAATGAGCTTTTTGAATTTGTTCCAGTTTGGAGCATTCTTCTTCTTTGTAGGATCATTCTTGATTTTCTCAATCCTTTCTGCCTCATGCTTTAGAGCGACTATTGGCCATTCTTCGAACTGTTGTTCTTCAGCAGGATAGAATTTCTCTTTCATGATGTAGGCTAGATATTGTTTTCTTAACTTTTTCTTTCGATCAGTCTTTTCTTTGTTTAGGTCTTGTACAAACTCTTCTATCTGCTTTACTTTTGTGAAGTAGAACTCCAGTCTTTTAGCAATGCCATTTTTGCTTAAACGTTCACGTTCACTCTCAACTTTAGCTCTTAGTTTAGCTTGCCTTGCCTTGATTTTGAGGTAATCATCCATATCATCTGGTGGCATGTAACCTATGAGTGAGGAGAATCTTCTTTTTGAAGGATCTTCTTCTGTATAGAATTGCCTCATCTCATTTTTGATAGCTTCAAGTTCCAGTGGATGTTGTGCAGCATTAGGATCATGTATACCCTCATCGGCAGAGATTGGCTTTCTTTTTCTGTTGAAGAGCTTTGGTTGTGATGTAGGGATGGTGAGAGCAGTGGTGGATGATTGACTAACAACTGTTGAAACAACTGGTGTTTCAACTGCTGTTGTCATTACACCTGCTGATATGTCAGCAGATGTCTTCTGCTTTTGAGCAGGGGATGACGGTGGTGAGGTAGTTTTTGATGATGGTGATGGTGGTGGAGAATCATCATCTGATATGAGATTCCTTCTCCTTTTTAATGAAGAGGGGGCAGATGATGTTTTGGGTGGATCAGTGGTTTGAATGATGGAGAGTGTCTGACAAACAACTGTTGAAACAACTGGTGCTTCAATCGCTGCTGTCATTACAACAGATGTTGTAACATCTGTAGTCTTCTGTTTTATGATAGGTGGCAGTGGTGATGGTGTGATTGTAGATGATGGTGGTAGAGCAGTAGTTGTAATGGTGTGTGGTAGAGTGGTGTGTGTTGAAGATGTGTGTGTTGATGACATGGCAGCTGTTTGGCTACTGACAGCAGTTTTTGTAACTACTGGTGTATCAGCTGTTTGACTAACAGGTTTTGAGGCCTGTTTTTCTTTTTCTTTTTCTTTTTCAGGCTCAATACAAAGGCCGTGTTCTATTCCCATTTTATTCATTTTTCCCAACAGCTTGATATTCTCCCCCTTTTTGGCATTATCTGAAGGGGGGTTAACAAGAAATGATATGGAAGAAGGAACTTTGCCAGAGGCGCTTTCAATGCTAGCCTTTATAGCCTTGATATCTGCTTGAGTGGCTTTAAACCTTGATTCCACCATGTTGGTCAGCATTTGTACTTGAATAGCATGCTTTTTATCAGCCATATGTTGCTGTGTTTCAAGCATGGGTTGAAAAATATTCCAAAGCTCATTTGCAGCAAATGCATGTTGTGCAGGTGCTTGAGCAGGAACAGCAGTGGCTTGTGCTTTTTGAGCTTTTAAAATCTCTTGCACCATATTCTTTATTTCAGCAACTGAATCTTCAAGTTTTTCAACTCTATCCGTCAATTCCTGATATTTTGAATCATCACCTACTTTAGTAGGATCATCTGAGTCCCCACCAGCAGTGGTTATATCAATGTTTGACTTAGGAACTGAGTCCCAAAAATCACCCATTGATGCCCCTTGTTCTTGGTACTGGGGACTTCTTTCTTCAGCACTCGATAAACCTTTGATGGTACCAGTGGTTAGATCCAACTCACTGGTGGTTACCGAAGTTGCCATGGAAGAAATTGCCTTCAAGGGAGTCTTACTTATGAAACAACTGTCCAACTGAAGAATTGTTGATCCACCAGTTGTAGTTGCTGCTCCACTTGAACTACCACCGAGAGTTACTTGTAACTCAGGGGGTGTAACCTCCTCAATTGTTGCTGGGATAGCAGGAGTAGTAGCATCAGACCCAGTCACTTGTGGGGGTATACTCTCAGTGATAGGTGATAGAGAGGAACTGGTTTGTGTCCGAGCTATAGCAGCTGCATGCAACAAAGGTAGCATGGATTGTGGCATTATGATTGGTGAGGGTATAGGTGTTGAAAGAGACATGTCCTTGGGATCAGGACTGAGGAAGATGGATCCGAGTGGATTCAGAGCTTCATATTGTGGTGTCCCTGTGCTTACAACCTGATCCTTTTGTGAGGATGCAGGAGGAGTTTTAGGCAATGGTTGAGATCTTTCTTCCAACTGTTGTGAGGAAGTAGCAGCAGTGGTTTGTGGTGACTTTTGTGTTGTCACTGGCAGTTGCTCTGGGATCTCATCTTCCAGAGTTGCCTTTGTTTTGGGTTTGGTGGGTTTTCTGGATGTTTTTCTTTTGGTCTTTTTGGTAATGTCAGGTGTGGGTTTCAAAGCAGTGGTAGTGCTGCTCTGATCACCTGGAGCAGTGGGCTCAGCAGAAGTTGCCTGAGGATCAGTGGCAGTTTCTAAAGTCTGCTCAGACACCTTTGCTTTTAATTTTATTGGTGCCATCATTCTTGAAAATGTTTCAATTGTTAAACCTTTTATTTGAAAATGGACACCTTGTTTGGGCAAATTTTCATCCTCTTTTTCAATTTTTTGTTTAAAATAGTAACTTAGAAATCTTGGAAAAAGAAGAAATGATTTGCTATCAACATTCTTTACCATGTCATTGAAGATCTCCTGGGAGTAGTTGTAATCTTTATTGTTTAAAATAGCATAGCCCAGGCATTGAATCTTCAATGGTATTTCGTTAAAAGATGTTTTATTTGAAACACACATCAAAAGTGTGTGAAATAAAAATCTGGGTGCAGATGGGAAATAACCTTTTTGTAAGGTATCTACCTTTGATTGTTCTGCATATCCCCTTTTCAGAAAATCAGCTTTTAACTCGTTTTTGTCAAAGGAAGTTTTACCTTTCAGATCATTGAGTTTGAAGACCTCTGAGATTGATTGTGGGGTGATTTGAAATGCTTTACCCTGTATCGAGGAGTTAATAGCTATGACTTTATCGTCTTGTTTTTCAAGCGTCGCCTTTTTCCAAAACTCTCTCTGGGTTTGCAGATAGATGGGAGCATTTACTGTCAACAAAGTTTTATACTTTGATGCAGATATTGTATCAATGATGGAGTCGAAAGTGTGGTTGTCTTTGAGTTTTGTGAGTAAACCCAAATAGTTGTGAGATTGTTTGAATGGTATTTCGATGGGTTCTTTGGCCGTTTGAGCGACCTCTTTTGAAGGTGGTGGTGATTTGGGTTTTGATTTTGATTTTGATTTTGTCATTTTTGCAGAGAAGAACGAAGAATGATCTTGGAGATTTTGAGAAGAAGGGTTGGAAACTGCTTTGAGAAGAGAATTTTAGAATTCAATTCGACAGTGTAAAACCCTGTTTGGGGTTTAGGGCAGGGTTTTATTTAGGAAAAAAAATAATCGCTGATGTGGCAGCGATTATTACGATCTGAAGGCTAAAAACTGACCACGTGTCAAACACTGATGAACTGGATGAAGGATGGAAAACAGTTGTTTTAAGGGCCACTGACGTATTAAGCATCAGTGGTTACAACGGTAAAAATTGTGGACAGTGGATGATTTTTACTATCAGTGGATAGTATATTAGTGGATAAGACACTGATTTTGAGCATCAGTGCTTGTCTAAGCAAAGTGAAGAATCAGTGGTTGACTTTTAGCAGTGGACAGTATTTAGAGATCAGACGTTGGAACAAAACAGTGGTTAGGGTAAATGGTACAGATTTTAAGCACAAGTATTCCAGCAACAGTTTTGAGAATTTTCATTCAAGGTTTTGCCACAAGTCAATTTTGAAGGACAGTGGTTTAGTACCCCAGATGATGAAAACTTTTTGCTAAGGCAACTCATTTTCGTTTAATATTCAATTAAAACATGAGTACCCTAGTAATTCAGGCACAGTTAGCAATCAACCTTTGATAAAAAAATCAGGAGCAAACCTGAGTATGACATGATCTTGACATATGTACCATTTCCTTTTGACCCATTTATGCAGACAATAATACCAACAAAAATAAGGTATTACATCCTGAAAGGAGCTGAAACTATTGCCAAAAAAACAAGCAAGAGTTCCAAATATATTATTCTAAAAAAAATGAACAATATATCCTGGTTAATCGAGAAAATCCTTTGAACAAGAAAAAATGATTAAAGGATTTTCTGAGAACAGCATCAAAAAGGATCTGGTATAAATTCAATTAGAGTACATAATCACATCATTCTCAAGTTATTGAAAATGATCAGTGGTTTGACAATAGTGGTAGGAAAATTTTGAATACATTTTGACCACTGTTTGGTATCATTTTCTTTGTCAGTTGATTGCAAACATAAGGACACATAGATGAGTTTTTGAACATTTGTCTAGTCCTTTTGAAAATCAATCACCGGAGACACTAATATCACCTGAACTTTTTGAACCAATGAGAGCAAACAGTTGCTTAATGACCATTATTACCCCAAGTTTTGACTCTCAAGTGTTTTAAGTTTATACTTTTTTCTTCAGAATTCAAGAGTTTTTGTGAGTTCAAAAGTTTTGAGATAAACATACTTCAGAGTTTTTGTGAAATTTCTTAATGTATTTTAACATAGTTGATTTTGTCCTTTTGAGGAACTCAACCTGTTTTCAACACATAAGATCTGAATAACTAAAGTTTTAATTTCCCTCTTTTTATGTTAGCAAAACATCAATGTTTTTATGAACATAGGTTTTGTTAGTCTGAGGTTCATACTTTAGTATTCAGTAAAAAAAAATCACAAATTTTACATCAACAATTGAGATCAATTTTAGAAAATAAGAAATAATCTCATAGTTTAACAGATATTGTTTTCAGATCTAGAAACCATGAGTGTCTTGTGCATGAATTCACTTGTTGTGTGAAATTTGTGTGTCTTATGACATCTTGGTTGATTTACAGAGTTTTTGAACAACCATTTTGATCATGATTTATTCGTTACTCTGTTTTTCAACTGAAAACAACCAACCTTGGTATCAATGAATTTTGAGCTGAACTGTTATGTCAAATTGATTATTAGATCGAATTTGACTGTCCAGACTCTGATACCAATTGTTAGATCTGAGTTTGTTTCAAGCTCTCATCTATATGCACATCCGTATGAGGTATGACTAGTGATTCGTCAGCTAGGCATTTCTTCAGATTGCAGACGTGGAATACGTTGTGAATACAACTGAGCTCTTCAGGTAAGTTTAACTTGTAAGCCACTGACCCGACACATTCGATGACCTCGAATGGTCCTATATACCTTGGGCTTAACTTACCTTTCTTACCAAACCGCATCACTCCCTTCCAGGGTGATACTTTAAGCAAAACTTTATCACCAACCTCAAACTTTAAAGGTTTACACTTTGGATCTACGTAGCTTTTCTGCCTATCTCTGGCAGCTTTCAGGCGATCGCAAATAGGCGTTCTGCATTTTCTACCATATAATGCCTCAAAAGGCGCAGCCTTAATACTCGTATGGTAGCTATTGTTATAGGAGAATTCGATCAATGGCAGGTGGTTATCTGTAACAACCCCACAATTTTTATGCATCATGGGTAAATTGACTAATGGGAATATGGGATATTTTGAGCAAGCGTAGGAACCATTTAATAATTAAATACATTATATTTGAACCTACTTTGTTTTTAATGAAACTTGGTTCAAAATGTAGATAAAAATATTCTTGTTCTAATGGCATAATTATTATTTTATAAAATGTCATATTTTATAAGTTATACGTGTCAAATGAGTAAAGCCATTAAATTAATTATAATATATATATTATAATAAAGAAATTGTAAAATGAAAATAAAAACATTTACATATATATGTACGTATACATTAAAATAAATTATACTAATAATAATAATAACTAACACATAATAATTTAAAAGAATGCATGCATAAGTAAATATGAGAATTTAATTTTAGTATGCATGGCCATTCTAACGTGTCATGTATATAGTTAAACAATAAAGGACTTTTGAAATAAATGCACTGAATACGTGGAAGATACATTCACGAAAACTTACTCATTAAGTTTAGCCAGGAGAGTATAAATATGAAGTCTCTTCAGCAAACAAAGCTACTCAATCTTTTCCTTCATATCGACCTCTCCCTCTCTCTAAATTTCTATTAGTTTTATTTTAACTATAATAATAATAATGCCCTGCCCCATTATTAAGTGTTTTAACCCTTGATCACTGATACCCTGTCCAAGTGACGTAGGGCCCTGTAATGTATGTCAAGGCTCTGCCTAAATTCATTGGGGTTCTGTCTCATGACATAGGGATAAAGTGGAATTTGGTTACTATATTTAAGTGTGAGTGCACTATATATTTTATTAAATAACCCAGGAGCTATACCCAAAATATATCAACCCTCCAAAATATTTTGACACCCCTAATATATCTAAAATATCCCTATATGTTTTAAATACACCCCGTATGTAAAAACCGAGCCCGTAATACAATATAGTATTTAAATAAAATATAAAAGTTTAAATCTAGGGCTGAGGCGGGCCGCGTGAGCCCACCCCAAACCCTTACGCGGCCGTATGAAAGCTAGAACCAGACTCCTTTGGTTTCTTAAGTCCAGGCGGGCCGCGTAAACCATATATTAAGTTGACGCGGGCCGCGAGTGCCCTGAATTGTGGCGCAGCCCGGTGCCGCCACGTGTCCCAACACCCGTCAAGCCTACACATCGACTCAGCATAGCTATACGTTGACTTTGGGTCAACGCGGGCCGCGTAAGACCTGCTCTCATTTGACGCGGGCCGCGAGAGAGTCCAGTATCAGCAACTATAAATAGAGGTCATCGGATCTCATTTCAGTCGCTCACAATTTCATTCTCAATTTCACTTTCTGAATTAGAGGCATTATACTCGGGTATTATACCCCTAATTAGCGAGGTTCTGCTCCGTTGTAAGTATTATAACCCCAGTTTTGTAATAGATACGCTACCCGATTGATTTAGGGTTCCGTAATAACTGTCGTGGTTCTGCCCGACGTAGTTGTTGGAATGCCGTCTCGGGGAGGGTATCATTTATATTTTCAAAGGGTTATGATACTAACCTAGGTACATTTGTGTAAATTATAGATTATTCCCAGGAAACCCTCACGCGAAGTCTATATTAGCAATGTGAGTTTATCCTCTTTTTGATAATCTTTTTGGTAATGTTTTAACCAAACCTTAAATATCTTACTATGAAAATTAGCAGTGATTGAGTCTTTGTAGTTCTTCAATTATTGCCGGTATGTTGGGGTTTTGTATACAAAATTTTGTACTACTTGCGAGTAGTAAGTCGGGATGACAATACGTTACCATTGGACAATGAGTTAGCCAATGGGTAATATGACCCACAAGTCAGGAGTGATAGTACCAAATGGAGTAATTGTGTAGACATAAACAAAGTGATCACTCTCAATACTGTTCACTGTGACTTTAAACTTGATTAAACTGGGATTCACTCACCAGTATTTCTTGCTGATAAAATGTTTTTAAACACGTGTTTCGGGTAACTTAGTATGAAGCACATAAAAGCCAGCTGGAGAGCACTGAAGGCTTAGAAAAGTGGCTATAAAAGTTACCTAAATAAAGAAGATATTTTATTTTAAAATAAAGTTTATCTCTATAAACAGTTTGTAATAAGAAACTTGGGGTTTTCCCATGTATTTGTAGTTATAAAAATATGGTGGTTTACTTTGATAAAATATTTCCTAACTACGGTCCTGATGAAAATTCCGCTGCCAAATTAGACAATACGCGATACCACCGAAACTGGCTCGCGGCCGCCCGTTCCCGGGAATTAGGGATCGGGGGTTGTGACATTATCCCAGCTACCACCTAAATCAATTACACATGCACGAAGCATGTCTTCCAAGGTTTGGATTGTACGCTCACTTTGCCCATCTGTCTGTGGATGGTAAGCCGTACTAAAATTTAAACGTGTGCCCAAGGACTGTTGGAAACTTTTCCAAAAATGTGATGTGTATCTCGTATCTCTGTCAGAGATAATTGACACTGGAATGCCATGCAGAGATACAATCTTATCTACGTACAGTTGGGCTAACATGTCAGAGCTATACGTCTCCTTAATGGGTAGGAAATGTGTTTACTTAGTCAGTCTATCTACTATTACCCATATAGTATCATTTCCTTTCCTTGTCTTTGGCAATTTGGTGATGAAATCCATTGTCACCATCTCCCACTTCCATGTGGGGAGTTCAGGCTGTTGTAGCAAACCTGACGGCTTCTGATGCTCAGCTTTGACTTGCGCGCATGTCAAGCATTTAGCTACATAGGCGGCTACAGACTTTTTCAAGCCTATCCACCAGTAGTTTGCCTTTAGATCCTGGTACATCTTATCAGCTCCAGGATGAACGGAATATTTAGAACTGTGGGCTTCCTGAAGAATAACATCTCGAAGTCTTCCATAAATTGGAACCCATATCCGTCCATTCAACCTCAGGATTCCGTCCTTGTCATAGAGTAACTACTCCTCAGTTACTCCTAGCTTTTCATCAGGATAGTTAGCTTCCATCACAGCTTCCTTCTGTGCAGCTAACAACCTTTCGTTCAAACTATTCCTTACCTCAATGCTCTTGGCATTGATTCTTATAGGCTTCATTCTTTCCTTCCTACTTAAGGCATTGGCAACTCCATTCGCCTTTCCTGGATGGTATCTTATCTCACAATCATAGTCATTCAAAGTTTCCATCCATCGTCGTTGCCTCATGTTTAAATCCTTCTGATTAAACATGTGTTGAAGGCTCTTGTGATCTGAATAGATCACACACTTGGTTCCATACAAGTAATGCCTCCATAGTTTTAGTGCCAATACAACGGCACCCAGCTCCAAGTCATGGGTGGTGTAGTTCTTCTCGAGCACCTTTAACTGTCGTGAAGCGTAGGCAATGACTTTACCTTTTGCATGAGTACACAACCCATACCGGTGTGTGATGCATCATAATATACTACAAACTCATCAATTCCATCAGGCAATGTCAAAACAGGAGCGTTGCTCAACTTTTGCTTCAGAATATCAAAAGATTCTTGCTGCTTAGGCCCCCAATCAAACTTGCTTTTTCTTGCGTGTGAGTAAAGTCAGGGGTGCTGCAATTCTTGAAAAGTTTTCGATAAATCGCCTATAGTATCCTGCTAAACCCAGGAAGCTACGAATCTCTGTAGGCGTCTTTGGCTCTTGCCAGTTCATAACTGCTTCCACCTTGGCGGGATCTACTTGGATACCATGCTCACTAACAACATGTCCAAGGAATTGGACTTCTCGAAGCCAAAATTCACACTTCGAAAATTTGGCGTAGAGTTTCTCATGATATAGAAGTTTAAGAATACAGCGAAGGTGCTTCTCATGGTCAGCTTGGTTCTTCGAGTAGATGAGGATATCGTCAATGAAGACGATGACAAATTTGTCCAAGTAGGGCTTGCAGACGCGATTCATGAGATCCATGAATGCGGCAGGTGCATTAGTGAGCCCAAATAGCATCACTAGGAACTCGTAATGACCATAACGAGTCGTAAATGCAGTCTTGTGTACATCTTCATCCTTCACTTTCAACTGATGATAGCCTGACCTCAAATCGATCTTAGAGAAGTAGCTTGCCCCTTGCAATTGATCGAACAGATCGTCGATCCTGGGCAAAGGATACCTATTCTTGATAGTGACCTTATTAAGCTCATGGTAATTGATGCACAGACGCATCGATCCATCCTTCTTCTTGACAAACAAGATCGGCGCTCCCCAAGGAGACGAACTAGGTCTAATGGAACCTTTGGCTAGCAGATCATCTAACTGCGTCCTCAACTCCTTCATTTCTGTTGGTGCCAACCTATAAGGTGCTCTAGAAACAGGTGCTGCTCCAGGGATGATGTCAATTCGGAATTCCACTTGCCTATCTGGTGGTAAACCAGGTAGTTCTTCAGGAAAAACTTCAGGATATTCTGAGATGACGGGGATGTCTTCAATCTTAGGCTTCGGCTCATCAATAGTAACCTGTGCCATATAAATGATACAACCATTCTTCAGAAATCTGGATGCCTTGAGCATGGACACTTGCTCAGGCAGTCCATATTGGGTGTCTCCCTGAATGGTAAGTGGCTCACTAGACGGAGTCTTAATTACCACTTGCTTCTTATTGCACACTATCTGGGCTTGGTTATGTGATAACCAATCCATACCTATCACTATATCAAAACCGGCTAGCTTAAAGGGAAGTAGGGATAAAGGAAAAGAGTGGTTCCTAATGGATATAACACATCCATCTAACACAGTTGAGGCGGTTTCTATGGTTCCATCAGCTAATTCCACCTCATACTTCACACTTAAGGCTTTTACAGGCAATTTGAACAACTCACAAAACTTATTATCCACAAAAGACTTATCCGCTCCAGAATCAAACAATACTCTAGCATAGACATCATTTATGAGAAAAGTACCTGTGATCACGTTGTCGTTTTGAACAGCTTCCTTTGCATCCATCTTGAAGACCCTAGCATTGGTCTTTTTCCCATCCTCGGTTTTCTTGGTGATCTTCGGGCAATTGGACTTAATGTGCCCTTTTTCATTGCAACTGTAGCATGTTGTGTCCTTCAGCTTCTTGCACTCTAGGGTCTTATGTTCCGAAGATTTGCAAATCCCACAAGGCCTCGGCTGAGACTGGGATTTCGACTCAAGTCGGCACCTCCCAAAATGGTGCTTCTTACAAACCTTACATTTGGGCTTATCTCCAGATTGGTGCCCATCCTTCCTAGACTCAGACCCCTTCTTGTGGTCATTGTTCCCCCGGTGCTTCTTATCTGACCGTCGTGAATGGTCATCTTCACGCTTCCTTTTCTTAGCATCCGTGTTCCTCAGCGATCTCTGCCTGACCACGTCCAGTGTGAGGGACAAGGATATGTCAGCTGCTGACCTGAATGTAGCTGGCCGAGAGGCTTTTACACTTGCCTTAATTTCTGGGGCTAAACCCCCAATGAAACGAGCTATTCTTTTTGGTTCCGGGGTCACCAGATAAGGAACCAACCTTGACAGAGTATTAAAGCTCGTAAGGTAAGCTTGGCAGTCCAGATTTTTCATTACCAAAGATAGAAAATTTGATTCAATCTTCTCAACCTCATGCTGAGGACAGTAGTTTTCCTTGATGAGGGTAACAAATTGTTCCCATGACATATTATACAGTGGAATTTTCCCAGTGGCTTGAATCAACGATCTCCACCAGGCTAAGGCCTCGCCTTTGAACGATTGAGACACAAACTTTACTACATCCTTATCAGCGCACCCGCTGATATCAACTACGGTATCTATTTCCTCCAACCAGGTCATGCAGTCAACCGCCCCTTTCTCCCCAGTAAAGTCTCTGGGTTTACATGAGACGAAGTATTTATAAGTACAGGACTTACCACGCGGTTCCTGTTTAAGCTCGATCTTCTTTGACGGAACACTGTGTTAGTCCAAGGAGTGATGCTCGTCATCATCCTTCTTTGGCTTATCTAGCTTAGAGGGTGGCATACTATGAGCCTCAGAATGCGTTTTTGGTTTAGAATGGGTTGCTGATTGGGTCCTGCTTCGAGTACTACTCGATTCACTGTACTGCCTCTCTATGGCTTTAGTGACAGCATTGTCAATCAATGCTTGGAGTTCTGCACCAGTTATATTGATCCTGGTGGCGTCATGATTCTCCTTTGGCCGACTTTTGACCTCGTCAGACTCGGCCATGTAGTTGAACTGCTACATAAGACGATGACAATGATTCATTTTAGGGAATTATAATAGGTCTGTCATCTTTGTAATTTATTAACCATGGTAATTAAAGAGCCATACTAGTTAATTTGTTAAGTAATTTCATTCGGGACTTTTTATTAGTAACCCTGTTCTAGAATGAAATAAAATATTGGCACCACAGGCCTAGTCACGTGGACAAATTTAAATTATAAATTTAGATCTTATAGGGTCTAGTTATTAAGGTTTAAATCAAGGTTCATTACCTTTCTAGACAGGGAGTTTATAATCTACGACTGTCTTTTGCCTTATATGATAATAATTATAGCCCGTAGGCATTACATCACAATTGGATGTTTTAAATAATAATAAGGATTTTGGATAATTTATTAAAAGGGTGACATGTGTGGTTTTTGCGGATCACATTAGCCAAGAATGTTAACATGTTTGCAGATGTTAACAGAGATTTGAATCTTTTTAAACAGGTTTTACCATATTGACCAGGTCTTATTATGACATACAAACTAGGTTTTACCTTTTAAGATTCTTATTATTTTATTAAGCTAGGTTTTCCATTTATTTATATATTATATTTATGCGTATAATTTAAAAATGAAAAAAAAAATTTAACTAACCATTCTACTAAAATTAAACTAGTACAAGTTTTCCCTAAACGGGACTTTTACATAAATAACATGCCCACGCAGGGGCTAAACTAACAAACATACCCACGCAGGGGTCAACAGAAAGACATGCCCACGCAGGGGCAGAACATAAAAATATGCCCACGCAGGGGCAGAGTACAGAAACAAATGTCCTCGCAGGGACATGATTACAACATTAAAATAAACAAACAAACAAAGGATTTAGCGATCCTTCTTGCTTTTTCCCTTGATCAAATTCACCATTTTCTTGAACATCCCTTGGTTATGCCTATGGTCTTCCCGCACCTCCTGCCGCACCTCATTTATCCCTTGAAGGATTTCTTGATACTGTGGTGGTGACATCACCGGCGGCTGCGGTGGTTGCTGATAATGCAGAGGTTGAGGGGGTGGCGGTTGCTGATACCCATATGCTGGGTATCCATAAGCCGAGTATCCCGTAGTCCAGGGACCTCCATAAAGACCTTCCGGATGGAGAGCGTTGTAGTTCGCAGCTACCAAGTAAGGATCGGGCTCGGCATAGTTATAATTGGTGTGGATCGGCTGCTCGAAGGGATTATATGCCGCTGCACCAATGTATGTAGGAATTGGGTCTCCAAAACCCAGTGGTGGTGGCGCGACTGGCGCAGAGTTTACTTCTGAGACGGGGTGTGAAGATTCTCCCATCTCTGGCTCTTCATGAAGTGGCAAGTATCGGCTGCCACTTGAAAGTGGAGGGGTGTTGATACGCACTCCTCCTCGCGCGGATATCCGTGCGTTCGATCTTCTTCGCCTCGGGGGCTCCGGAGGCTGTTGCTGGGCTGGTGGTGGCGGCGGAGTGACCGCTACAAATCGAGAATCCTCGGAAGGATCCTGCTGTTGCTGTTGCTGCTGCTGCTGGTGCTGGGGAGAGTTGTGGTAACTGGGAGTAAATACCCAGTCAATCCGTCAGAACCTCTCCTCATAACTGTCGGGACCATTATAAGGTGATCCCACAAAAGGTGACACATCGGAAATTTCAATGGGGTGGTTAGGGGTTCCGGATGGTGGCTCTGCAGGGTCAGTGTCCTCATCTATATCCATTGCGTTGCCACTGGAAAAATGGTCCTCCGGTCCTAGTGGGTTAAAACCCACTGGTTCTCCAAGGTAGTTGGCCGGGTTGAACTGGCCCTGGAAGATAGGCGATAGGTGGTCGAAAGGTGAATTATGGCCTTGGAGAGGAATGTAGGATTGGTGGGAAACTGAGCGCCTCGCTGGTTCAATGTAGGTCCTCCAGGGATCTTGAGGACCCGGGTTGTGGGGATCTGACGGTGTTCGCCGGTGCGAAGGTCCGGCTTCATGGTCATTTGGGGTGACGAGTGGCCCTTTTCCTCTTCCTATACCTCTCATTCTTGGTGGCATTTTGTTTAACCTGTCAAAAACAAACAAGTGATACAACAAGTATATATAAAAGACAAAAATAAAAAAAATAATAAAATAAAATTTGGATTAATCCAAAGTCCTTTGTCTAGACTCAAGAATCGAGGAATGTGCAATTGTGTAACTGAGATTAAACACAAAAGGCTAGTGTTTAATTCACTCAGCGTTGGCTCTGATACCAACCTGTCACACCCCGATATTTCCACGTATTACCGGTGGGCCCGGTGGGGAGTATCGTGACGTAGTTGATATCATCATAGTCAAACAACACAAATTTAAATGCACAGCGGAAGCAAAGATATATTCATTTCAACTTTAATAAATTGTGATATTAAATATCACGAATTAGTTGAAACGGATCCACAGGCGGATCAAAAATAAAAAGGAAACATTGCTCAACAATTTTATGACATCCAAGCTTACGAGACTTATTGTGGATGCTAGGAGAAGGTCAGCGTAGTTCGAGTAGTACCTGCACTTAACCTTTTGGGAAAATACGTCAGTTTACACTGGTAAATACAATTTAACTGACTCATTTTGAAAAGGTTTGAAAATTGATTTGAATGCACATGGCATAAAACATTTTATAACATGGGATAATTATTTGAATATAATCTTGTAAAAGAATTACATGTTACTTATGCGTTCAGTAGCCCGATCCGTAAACCGGGTTAAAGATTAATAGACACACCACAATATTGGTTTAGGCACTGACGGGTGTACGCCTACACCCCGTGCTAAGGTCGTGGCCATTTCGTAAAATGATGCCAAGGATATCCGGGACATGGTCATTAACCCCCCCAAGGCTTTAAGCAAACAAAACATTTCAAAACGGAGCATATCAATAATTTAACCTCTATTCGATTAAAGATTCAATGCCGGACCAAGCGGTATTTTATATACTATACCCCAAGTCCGTATAGGGAAAATAAGTTAAAAGTATTTACCTTTGCAAGTATAATTCACAATTAGGAAATGCGGGTAGCTTTTACTGGGTCTCCTATTCTGGAACAAAGGTTTATAACAACCTATTAGATTTCTAACGGGTCTTTAATTAAGCTTAAGCTTAGACCAGTTAGTTTTAAAGGAAGATACTGTTCAAACGCACGATTAAGCGAAAACCGGAATGGAATGTGATTTAGACCCGACAAGTTTGAAGACTTGTATAATATGGGTAAACTAAATACATTCTGGATTTTGAGACAAAAATGATAAGGTTTGACCCGTTTCGGTCAATTTATGCAAACTAGTTACATAAACCGAACCGAACGCGAAAAGGGCGTAACGGGTAACCATAAGAGTCATATGCAAGTTCCCTGAGTTAATATGCCTTAAACATGTTGTGATATCAGTAAGGTATCTTCTATTATGCCCGAAATGGATTTAAACTCAAAGTATGCCTCGTAAGGGCATTTTGGTCATTTAAAAGGTTATAAAAGAGTTTAATTAGCAATCTGAGTTACGGGTCTGATTTATTCAGTAAATACACTTAATTTAATAAGTTATAACAGTAGGGTATGACCTATATGTGAAATTTATCATTTAGAAACAAACTATGCACCTTAGGGGTATTTTGGTAATTTCACTTAGGATTAAAAGGTCAAAACTGGAAGCCTGAGTTTAAAAACTTTACTTACTGTTAATATATAAAAATATACTAAAAATATCAGTAGGTATCAACCTTATATGTTTAATATGGTTTTAGTACATACTATGCGTTAAAAATGCTTAAAAAGGCGATTTGGAGCCATTTCCGGGTTTTCAAAAGGGAAGCTGATATTCTTATAATTCCAGAAGGCTCAAAATATTTTATTTATCAAATAAAATCAGTAGAAAAAGGTTTGGGGTCAAAAGGATTTGTAAAACTCATTTTATGGCTTAAAAGGGCAAAACCGGCATTAACCGAATTAAACTTAGAGACCTATGTTATGCTTAGCCAAAAATTAAATAAAAATCTTCAAAAATCCCAAAATATTATATTACATCAGTGGGTAAAAAGTTTGATATCAAAAGGTGGGTTTAGATAGGCTATAAGCTAATTACGCCATTTATTTAATAAGAAGCTTTCTAATTACGCTAATGAGCATAACTCTTAATCTAGACCTCAAAATGATGTCAAATTTTAGGTGCAAGTTTATAAATCAGTAACTAAGGTTTCTACTCTTTTACTTTTTCAAAAATCACGTTTTATAATCAAAAGGGCATAATAGTCAACATTTAAGCACTTAACGGAAACATGCATATGAATCGGATAACTAATTAACCAAGTTGTATAATCTCAGGGAGTTATACTTATATGAAACCTGGTCCAAATAAAGCTCTAAGGCAATTCTAAAACCTGCATAAACGGGTCAGAACTGAAAGTCAAAGCAAAGGTCAAATTATGCGACTTTCGGTTCCGATCCGGGTTTAAACTGAAAATTGTCGGGTTGAACATGGTTAGACATGTTCTTACATTAGTTACCAAGTTATATTAATGATAAAATAGGTTGCATGCCTCTTACATTGCTAATTATGCATTAATTTGAAAATAAGCATTCTGTTGACTTTTTAATAACAAGTTTGACCCGACAATTGACCTAGTTAGAGTGGGAATCAGAGAGTACCCTTTTAAGGGTTTATTACCCACATAATTACCTACTTATAGGTACTTTCAATTCGAGATTTGACTGAGCAAATATTAATTAATCTCGAAGTCAAACTTTAATTATGACGGTTTGACTTTTAGCTAATTAACTAGGCTAAACTGAATTAGGAAGGGTTAAGGACACTTACAATATTCCTATGCACGATTAGGGAGCCTAAGGAACTTGGTTGCTAATCAGAGGAGCTCCAGAAATGCAGATGCAAAAGAATGAACAAAGTTGCAACCAAAGTGGTTTCTTATATACTCATTTTGATCTTGTAAGATGATGCTAAGATAGTCTATGAGTGTTTCCAGATCAAGCCAAGTGCCCCTATTGCATGTTAAACCATTGGAGCAGCCCCTGGTATGTAAAACAAGAGTGTAAAGTCGGTTTCAGAGCTGCAACTGGCAGCTGTTTGGTTTTTCTGCGCTGGTCACTTGTTCGCGGGCCGCGAACAGCCTCTCGCGGGGCGCCTAAAAGTTGCGCAACAGGCCAAACAAGTTTCATCTTTTGCAATTCAGCCCCTGGTCCTTTCTAACGTGGTTTTAAGTGTTTTTCTTGCACTTTTGACCCTCTAACTTGATTTTTATGGACCTTAAGACTTTTACAAACTTGGTTAAGTCCTTGGTTAACTTTGTGCTTGCCCGAAAAGTCACAAATTTCAACGTTGACGCTTTTAACCCTTCGTATACGGATTTGATCATAACTTTCTCATACGATAACGAAACTTTATGAAATTTTTATCACATATTCTAGTGAGTATATTTTATCGTTACAAAGCTTCGGGTTTGCTAAAAGGTCACTCAGAGGTACACTTTAAACATGTTGACACATTTAACCCCTGTAGTTTGTAATTCCTCACTTTCTTTCATTTTCAGCTTCGTATGATCCATGATTTATTCATTTGAAGGTATAAACATCTTCTAGGGCTATTTTAGAATATATTTATCCTTTGTTGACACTTTGGACCCTTATATTCACATAGTTTCCTTGTTTGTCAACTTTAGTCCCTTTAACTTAATTCTTTACACGTTTAAAGTCCGTGACACGTGTCAATACATTATTGGACATGAATTTTTGAGGTGTTACAGCAGCATTCATGGACATGATGAATAGGATCTGTAAACTGTACTTGGATAAATTTGTAATTGTCTTTATCGACGATATACTCATTTATTCCAAAACTCAGGACGAGCAATGTAAACACCTACATGTACTCTTAACTTTGTTAAGAAGTGAGAAGCTTTACGCCAAATTCTTGAAGTGTGAATTTTGGCTACAAGAGGTGCAATTTTTAGGTCACATGGTGAATCACGAAGGTATTCACGTAGATCCCTCCAAGATAGAAGCAATCACCAAATGGAAGATCCCGCAATCAGCTACGAAAGTTAGAAGTTTTCTAGGATTAGCTGGGTACTATAGGCGCTTTATTAAGGATTTCTCTAAGATAGTTGTGCCATTAACTAAGCTAACCCGTAAAACAGTTAAGTTTGAATGAGGACCTAAGCAAGAAGAGGCTTTTAGGATTTTAAAACAAAGGTTAACCAACACCCCAATTCTTGCGTTACCAGAAGGGACAGGAGATTTTGAAGTTTACTGTGATGCTTCTAAGCTAGGATTAGGATGTATGCTAATGCAACGCAAGAAGGTAATTGCATATGCTTCAAGGCAATTAAAGAAGCACGAGGAAAATTATACGACACATGACTTAGAATTAGGGTCGATAATTTTTGCCCTTAAGATTTGGAGATACTATCTGTATGGAAGTAAGTTTACTGTTTATACAGATCATAAGTGTTATGGGTGAAATTCTGAGCCCATATCCTGACTTTGTATCTTGATTTTTTATTAGTTGTATATGATCAGGATATCGGATCAGGATACCGTATCAGGATACCGGGTCAGGATATTGGTAATATCCTGAGGCAGTATCCTGACTATTACTAACGATTGGCTTGTAAAATGTTGGTTACAAGGGACTAACGTTCATGAGGACCAAGTCATCCTGAAGACCCGCTCAAATTGGTCAGGATAAAGACATTGATGGCGGAAGAATAGCTCTTGTAACGGTCAGAATAGAAGAAAGGCATATTCCGCAAGAATTTCGGATGCTGGTCAATGTTATTAACGTTGTAACGGTTATGTGAGCTGAAGACCCAGTTTTATAGTCAATAAGCACGTGGAAAACAAGTAAAAACAGGCCCCCAATGTTCAGAATGGAATATTCCCAGCATCCCGGAATAATAGGAGAGTTAGTTTGTTATTTGTAACTATAAATAGAAGGCCAGATCAATAGGAACACACACTTCACTCTCTACTCTCAAACTCACACTTCTTTTTTCTTTCTATTACTGTTAGAACTTTTAAGATCGTTGATACTTGTGCTGGATTAGTTTAGTCATAGTTTGTAGCTATTTTGAATGTACAAGGGCTTATTTTGTAATTCCCTAGAAGATAGTTTCCTGACTTAGTGTAGATAAGATTCCAGCAAATTTATAAATTTGCTGGCTAATCAGGAACACTATAAATAGCCCTCTCATTGTAACCTTGGCAAGCTTTTGGCTCTTGAATGAATATTGGTGTTGTTACATTCTTGTGTTGATCTTGTGCTCAAATCTGATATCCAAGGTGGTTTATTGCTATATCTTATTAATTGGATTTAATACAACACTTGTTGTATTCATTAATCCATAAGCTTCACCTTCTTCTTTGATCTTTCTTAACTTTTCATATCTCAAACACCTAATCAATAGCAATAGGTGTTATGGGTTAAAACAACCAACCACTGTGATCCGGATTCGTTTTGGGATCTACAATTTGGTATCAGAGCCTTAGTGCTCTTGGTTGTTGTGTTCTTGTTGAGATTTTTCATAGTTTTGAAGGTTTTCAAAAGTTTCAAGGTTTTCAAATTTTTTGAACTAAATATGGATTGATTTGGTGTGTTTATTCGATAGGTTGTTCTTAATATATGATTAGGGAGTCATTTTGGACATTTTGATGTATCAAAAGGTGGTTTTTGAGCTGTTTTCGTGAGATTAGGGGGTTTTAGTTCGTGTTAAACCCTCTGTCTAGCGATATTATTTTGAACACAACGAACAATTTTTGAAGATAGCGAAATTATTTTTTTGAATATAGCGAACTCAGTGTTGAAGGTAGCGAACATAATTAAATCTTTTAGAAACTCATCGCAGGATCATTAACTTCGACGATCGTCATTCGAGCGAAATTAGTGATCATTTGCGAAATAGTGTCCAGTGACCCTTGAGCGAAATTATCGAAGGCGACTTCGAGAACCGTGATAGCGAACCACAGCGTTCTTATCACGGTATTCGGTGATATTAACCTAACTATTGTCTGTGTTGTGTTTTGTCAGCGAAATTATCGGATTCGCTCGTGCAGGATTCCTTATAGCACCAGCGAAGGTTAAGCATCGGTCAGCGAAGCTGTTCAGGATCCTTCGGTCATCGGCGAAGTTAATCTTTTCACTGGTTGTCTGTGTATTGTCAGCGAATTTAACTTCTGATCAGCTCCATTTTGTCTCAAACAAGCAAAGATGTTGTTGAATCAACTAAGTCCAATTGCTCAAGCGGAACTTGAAACCGGAACCACAACTCGGCCACCAAAGTTGAAAGGGGCTGAAGACTTTAGCACTTGGAAGACTCGCATTCAATCGTTCTTCGAGTACACGGACTACAATCTGTGGCTCTCTGTCACCGCTGGACCCCACATTCCAACGGTGGTCCGAGGAGATGCGGTAGTGGCCAACAATGATGCAACCACCTTCACTGATGAAGACAAGGCTCTAATCCAACGTGATCGTCGTGCTCATGCTGCTTTAACCATGGCATTATCAACTGATGACTGCAACATGTTTGAAGAACACCGAACTGCAAATGCACTCTGGAATGCATTGATTGAGTACTATGAGGGAAATGAAGAGTTGATCGAAAGCAAGAGAGATATGGTGCAGAAACAATATGACATGTTTTGTGGAGTTCGTGGAGAAAGTCTTTCCGATCACATCAGTCGCTTTCTGAATATGATGACCAAAATGAAGAAAGCGGGAAATCCAGTCACAAACCGTGCTGCAATAAAGAAGCTGCTAGATTCACTTCCCAAGGAATGGAGCCTACAATGCATGATGATCAAGAAGGATTTCCTCAACAATCCAAATCCTGTCACTCTGTCCGACCTGATTAACACCTTAAGAGCCTTTGAAATGGATGTCAACAAAAGAGAAATGAACACTGCCAGTCCCACTGCCAGTTACCCACCAAAGTCTACTCAAACCTCTGCTGGATTGAAAAATGTAGCATTTCTTGCTTCAGGTGGCATCACTCCACAAGCTTCTGACCTAATCTACGCCAACGCTTCTGCTAGCACATCGAAAGCTCCACAACTTGTTGAGAAGACTATCACTGTTGACACTCAAGCTTTGAAAGTGTCCACTGAAAATGTGGCACTTTTCAACACATTTCTGAGCAGCTATGAAGCCCTGATGTCGGGAGAACTGAAAAAGGAAATGTTCACTGCTGAAGACATGTATCAGGTTGATCCAGATGATATGGAGGAAATGGATCTGAAATGGCAAATGGCCATGATCACCTTGAGGCTAAAGAAATTCCAAGATAAGACAGGAAAGCGCTTGGGTCTGGGAAAAGCTGGTTTTGACAAATCCAAACTTAGGTGCTACAACTACAAGAATCTTGGCCATTTCAAGCGGGAGTGTCCTCTGTTGAAAGAAGGAAACAGTGAAACTACTCCTGCTGTAAAGCAAATCACTGTTGAAGAAAACAAGAACAACGCGTCTCCCAGCACGCCAAAAGCTTTAGTCGTTGAAGACTATGATTGGAGTGAAGAAATTACTGAAGCAAAAGAGCAAGTCAACAAAGCTCTGATGGCTAAGATCTCAAGTGAATCCTCATCGAGGCAGACACCCGGAATTCCAAAAGGAGATGATACTGCTGACAAAGGTTTGAAAAGCATTCTCACTTCAGTGGAGCCTGAAAATGAAAAGAAGTGTGGAGAAGCTGAGGAGCATGTTTCGTAAGAGGCATCTGATCAAAAGAAAGGTAAAGAAAAATTCCCAGCAGCCGCCATGAAAGCAGATTCATCAAAAGAAAAAGCTGACAAGGACTTGGTAAACAGCATTCCACTCAGTTTCAAAGAAAAATTATGCACACCAGCATGCGTTGATGTCGTGGCACATTACAAGTCTCTTAATCTAGAATTTGAGAGACAAAAATACAAGGCCTTAAAAATGAATAACGAACTTAAACTGAACGAGGCCGCATACCAGAGAAAGTTGAATTCAACTTTAGCTGAGATGCAAACTCTAAAAGAATTTGTGATTAGAAAAGATTTCATCATTAACGATCTCACAGATAGATTAGAAAAGGCCTTAAATGAAACTAACAAATTGCAAATTATCATTGATAAATGGAATGTCGGTCAAAAGGCCTTTACTGACATCAAAAACTGCCAACGACCAACGTATGTGAAAGACGGGATCGGGTATAAGGATAGGCAAGGAAACGAACGAAAACTCTTTCTTCCACCACATAGCAAAAACTATGTGCCTATACCTACTCCTCATCCCGAAAATGATCTCATTGATGAAAAGGCCTCTATAGAACAAAACGATTCTTGTAAAAACGAAACAACCGCTAACTTTTCTAAAAGTAATGCAGATCCAATTGTGTGTAAAGAAGATGTGTGCGATGAGGATGGAGACTACGGCGGTTCAAAAATAGGAATCAGATATTCAGGCGACAGTTATTCCACCGTTAACTGGTTCGTCTGGAATTGTTCTAAGAAAAACAATGTTAAGGATGAATGTAATAATTTAAGTAGGATGGATGACTGTAATGGCCGAGTGCCTAAATTTAAATCTTCGGATGATTGTAAGGGCCATGTGCCTACATTTGAGACCCGTGATCGTGAACATGCTATGTTTGAATGTCATGATTTAAATTCTGCATTTTGTGATGATAAAGTTGTCTGTGAATCCCCTGTATTTGTGCCAGAATTGAAAAGGAATAGCTTTGGAAAATTCCTCACCGAGGAAATTCCAGAATTTATTCCATCTCGAACAGGTATGACAGATTCTGAAAAGAAAGTCACTGAAGATCAATGCACCGAAGACTCAAGCACTGCTTCAAGCCATGAGGATGAGCAAATGTCAGAAACAACAGACAGTGAGAGCACAGAATTCTCAAGTGAAGAAAACTTGAAAACCTCAAGTGAAGATCACACAACAAATGATGAAAGCTCAGAAAGCTCAAGTGTTGAAACTATTAAAGACCAAAATCCAGAAGGTTCAAGCGAAGATCAAAGCTGCAATGATTCAATTTATGAAGCAAGTGAAGAACAGGACTCAAGTGAATACCAAACGTCTGAAAGCTCGTCTGATTATGACAATAATGAAGAATGTTCAGAAGATGAAAGCAGAATTGACAAGAAAATGAAGAAAGCAGAAAGCTCAAGACACTCATCACATACATCATCTTCTAACACCAAAAGACCCAGACATAAAAGATGTTTTCGCTGTGGTCATTTAGGACATACAGCGAAACATTGTAAAACCAAGAAGTTTTCTAAACCAGAGCATGATTTTCTTACAAACGTCACATATCAGTTAAATTATCTTAAGAAGTCTGTTAAAAATCTGGTTGAGTCAACTGCCTATTTTTGGAAACAAAAAGAGGCCAAAGTGGGTCAAAATCACGATAGATTCGAAATGAAGCAAATATGGGTTCCCAAAACTAACTAATTTGTATATTTGTGTTTTTGTGTATATCAGAATAAACTCCAGAAATGGCTCCGCATGCTCATGGAATACATCTGGCACGTAGACAGCGGATGTTCAAGGCACATGACAGGACTGAAGGAACTCCTGAAAAATTTTCGCTTCATTGATGGTGATTTCGTATCTTTCGCTGGAGACGAGAAGGGAGGAAAGATTGTTGGAGTAGGAGATGTGGTGTCTGAAGCCCTCACTCTGGAGAATGTCAACTATGTGCCGGAGCTGTGCTACAATCTCATGAGTGTCTCACAAGTCTGTGATAAAGGAATATCGGTGCTTTTCAATGACATGGAATGCTTGTTCCTGAAGCCCGGATATGTTGTTCCTGCTGAAATGATCATGCTCACAGCTCCAAGACAAAACAACACATACGTGCTCAACATGAAAAACGCCAAGACAAATGACAACTTAACCTGCCTGATCTCTAAGGCTTCAGAATCGGAATCACTGCTTTGGCATAGGCGAATGGGGCATGTTAATTTCAAAAATATGAACAAACTCTCTAAGTTAAACTTAGTTAGAGGTCTTCCAATTAAAGAATTTCCATTTTCTGAAAAATGCATTGCATGCGCCCAGGGAAAACAACATAAGAAACCGCACAAGTCCAAAGCAGTGAACACGATTACGGCACCTCTTCAGTTGTTGCATATGGATCTTTTTGGTCCAATCAGTGTTAAAAGTCTTGCTAAAAGTTCCTATTGTTTGGTGATTACAGATGATTTCTCTCGTTTTTCTTGGGTTTATTTTCTTGAGGCTAAAAGTGAAACAGCGGAAATTCTCAAGGCATTCATTCCCTTGATCGAGAACGTGACCAAATTAAAAGTGAAGTCAATCAGAAGTGATAATGGCTCGGAATTCAAAAATCAAACTTTCATATCCTTCTGTGCAGAAAAAGGAATTCATCTTCAATACAGTGCAGCCAGAACTCCTCAACAAAATGGGGTTGCTGAACGCAAGAACAGAACATTGATTGAAGCCGCAAGGACCATGCTAGTGGATTCAAAGCTTCCAATCATCTTCTGGGCAGAAGCAGTTAACACGGCTTGCTACGTTCTGAACAGGGTTCTCATTGTAAAACCACATGGAAAAACGGCGTATGAACTTCTCTTCAAAAGAAAGCCGCTTATTGATTTCTTCAGACCATTTGGATGCTCTTGCACTCTTCTAAACACTCAAGAGAATCTCATCAAGTTCGAAGCAGTGGGTGATGTCTGCTACTTTATGGGATATTCATCCACTCAGAAAGCTTACAGAGTCTACAACAAGAGAACAAAGATGGTGATTGAATCATACTATGTTGATTTTCAAGAAGGAAACTACACCAACACCGGAAGTACTCCTGATTGGTTCTATGATACGGGCGTGATTTTTAACACCTTTGAAATTCCAGAAGTAGTTCCAGACACTGAACCTGTTGAAGACACTCATGTTGAACCACTGTTTGACTCATCCGACATTGGTTTAACTCCATTTACTACCCGTCTATCTCCATCAACTGCTGACCCTATTTTGGCTGTAAATGAAGCAACTGGTGACACTTCGCCTGAGAACACCCAAGAAAACGGTGCTTCTTCTTCACAGGCGAATGTGAATGAACCAACTCAAGAAGATGATCCACCAGTGATTTACGTGGACGAACACTTCACCAACCTTCCGCAGCAAATTGAATCTCTGACAAATGCCGGATACAAGACGAATCGAAATCATCCTCTTGAAAATGTTATCGGCGCAGTTGAAGAAGGAGTGCGTACACGCGGGAAATCATCAAGCATCAACAAAGGGCTATTTGCAGCTTTTCTGTCACAATCAGTTCCACGGGACATCGAAGACGCCATTCAAGACTCAAGTTGGGTTCAGGCGATGCAAGAAGAACTATCTCAATTCAGGAAGCTTAAAGTTTGGGAGCTAGTAGATTTACCTGAAGGAAAGTTTCCAATTGGTACTAAATGGGTCTTCCGAAACAAGATGGATGATCGTGGAGTGGTAATCAAGAACAAGGCTCGATTGGTGGTCCAGGGTTTTCGGCAGGAAGAAGGAATCGACTACGAAGAAGTTTTTGCTCCGGTTGCACGACTGGAAGCCATCAGAATATTCCTAGCTTACGCGTCATACATAAATTTCAAAGTCTTTCAGATGGACGTAAAGAGTGCCTTTCTGTATGGGAAGGTAAAGGAATAAGTCTACGTGTGTCAGCCTCCGGGTTTCGAAGATCCTCATTTTCCAGGACGCTACTACAAGTTGGACAAAGCCCTCTATGATCTTCACCAAGCTCCACGTGCTTGGTACGAGACTTTGTCAACTTATCTTCTGAAGTGCGGATACACCAGAGGAACGATCGACATGACTCTCTTCACCAAAAGAGTCGGGGAAGACGTAATGCTGGTTCAGATTTATGTGGACGATATCATCTTCGGGTCGACCAACGAAAAACTGTGTAGAGATTTCGAGTCTGTCATGAAGGCACAATTTGAAATGAGCATGATGGGAAAGCTGACGTTCTTCTTGGGGCTAGAAGTGAAGCAAAAGGAAGACGGAATTCTCATTCATTAGGCCAAGTATATTCGGGATATTCTCGCAAAGTACAACATGAACGACTGCAAAGTTGCAAGTACTCCGTTTGCCTCTCAGACGGAGCTTACTCTAGATCCTCAAGGAAAACCTGTAAACAAGTCATTCTATCGCTCGATGATCGGATCTCTGATGTACTTAACGGCTAGCAGGCCTGACATCATGTGGGCTGTCTGTCTCTGTGCTCGCTTTCAGACTAATCCCAAGGAATCTCATGAAACCGCTGTGAAGCGCATCTTCCGCTATCTTAAAGGAACTCCGAAACTAGGTCTTTGGTATCCTAAAGATAGTAATTTTGATCTTATTGCTTATTCTGATAGTGATCATGCAGGTTGTAAAGTAGATCGCAGGTCTGTATCAGGAGGATGTCAATTCTTGGGAAATCGTCTGATCTCATGGCAAAGCAAGAAACAGACAACTGTGTCCACCTCCACCGCTCAAGCAGAATACACCGCGGCCTACAGTTGCTGTTCACAAGTTCTCTGGATACAAAATCAGTTGTTGGATTATGGAATCAACATCATGAAGACTCCTATATTCATCGACAATGAGGCATGTCTGGAAATTGTGAAGAATCCCATCCACCACTCCAGAACGAAGCATATCGAAATTCGTATTCACACAATTCGAGATGCGTACGAGAAAGGATACATTCAAGTGGTACCAGTGGATACAACCCAGCAACGGGCTGACATTTTCACCAAAGTTTTCGATAAAACGCGATTCAACCAGCTGGTAACCTGGTTGGAAATGGTAAATTTCCTTGAATGGAAATGAATCTTGTGTCCAAAAGCTTTCGTAAATACACTATCCTTGTTGTTAAAAAAAAAAAAAAAAAACACCGTTCGTTGAAAGTAAAACAAGTATCGTAGAGCGTTGCCTACCAAAAAGATTTTCTGATTCTTAAAATTTCATTTTCGGGCGAATGGACATTCGAAAATAAAGATTTTAGGGGGGATATTCCAGAAAATCCAAATGCGATGCTTGTTTCTGACTCCTGTCAGAGGAAATGATAGAAAATTGCTAACACTTTGCCATTTCTTGCAAAACAGAAAACCAAACAAAAAGAAATCGGGGTACCAAGCAACGACGTGTCGGTAGATTCAGCAACACCGACGAGTAAATTGCTGTTAGGGAGCAAAACATAACATCTACACAAGGATTCTGGCTTCTCTCAGGCATTACGCATCTTGTGGGTAACACGTTGCGGCATATGGCTTAATGGTCTTAAATCTTGTGTTGATAGATTGCCAAAGTCTGAAATCTCGGGTCTTTATATTGGTTTCCATTCGGGGGGTATCATAGTTGGTCTTCTGCTGCATCCAGATACATGCTGACCTAGAACTTCTATGATATCCCTTCATAATAAGCGCCTTAAAAAAAAAAAAAAAGGCCAAACCCTTTCATAATAAGTGCCTTTTGTGGCCAGAAACCTTTTGATGGATTAGCTTCGGTCTCTCTGCTGTACGAAAGTACTGACCTATTCACCGAACTATCTGTCTCGCCCTCGATAGTTCTTGGAATCTCTGTTGTACAAAAGTACAGACCTGATCTCCGTTCTATCGTTGAAATGAATGGATTCAATATACTCACCTGTTATGAAGAACCTTTGTGCATACCTTGATCACGGGGGTATGTCCTGACGTGGGACTCACGGGCGTAATGTTTCTATTCTCAATAGCTTGTGTGGGGGCCATAGAAGTCTTGTCAATATTACCAAAACATGATAAAAGCGCTCACCGAAGGTATGTTGAAAGAAGGATGCATGGATTTAAGCGGACAAACATACTGGCAGTTTTTCTTGTGCCCTGGTTAGTACTTATCAATAATAATAATAAATAAGGAATTGGAAAGTGTTGGCGATATGATCTTTTGCAGGTAAGTCACCGAGTGTCGAATGTTTCAAGAAGTTCCGCATCAATTGAAACCTCCTAGAGCTGGAATTTCAAAATTCGGAGTCTAATTGGCCCAAATTTTCTCTGTTGTGTCAATATTTAGTAATCTTTAGCGTTTTAAACAAAACTGAGCACGCTTTTCGAGAAAGTTTAAAATTTACGAGCGAAATTAAATTTATTTTGAAAACTTATTAAAAGTAGCGAAATTAAGATACCGGCGAAATAGTTATTTCGCCCGGTACGGATATCAGTGTATAAATATCTTGTAACCGTCATATTTCAAAACCTTTCAAAAATCAAACCCCTTCATCTTCTCTCTCGCTCATCTTCGGACACACTCTCAAATCGACACAAGATTTATTTTCGTTCAAGGATCATCAGGTAATTCTTCGATTAACCATCACTTTCAACATTCGTAGTCATCGGTTCACAATCTCGGTAAACTGTACAATGTTTGAATTTCTTTGACTGATTTTTGTGTTCATAAGCCCTAGAAAATCTGAATCCGTAATCTTTGTCCGAAATCCTTGTGGTTTGATTTGGATGTTTGTTTTTAAGAACCGATCAAACATAGTTTCACAATGAACTCATCCGTGATCGTTGCTTGAACTTAACTAAATCGGTGATGAACAGTTAGGGTTTTTAATGGGTTTAAGAAGAAACTTTTGAAGACAGCGATTTTATCATGATGACAGCGATGATAGCGAATTTAACCCCTAGTCACGAAAGTTCAAAAGTCTCGAACGCGAGTTCGAGCACCCAGCAAAATAGTCTAATTCGCTCGTGTAGCGATTTGGTCTATTGTGTTCGCTGGTAAATCGTTTCCGGAAAAGAAACGTTGCCATCGCTATGTTCGCTAGCGAAATTAACCTCGACAACTTGCACATGTTCCGATTTAGTTACCGACAAACTGTAACCGGACCACTAGCGAACTTAGCGAAGATAATCAGAGTCTGATCAACCAGCGAAGTCAGCGATGATCTATCTTCGTTGACTGATCTGGTTTCTGATCTCGATATCTAGCATCAGCGAAGACAAAGCTTGACCTGGCAGCGATTTTTTTTAATTTAATATATTCCTTGTAAATACGGTTTTTGTGCATAGCTTTTTGTGTAAACTTCCATTCTAACTTGGCTCGTTTTACGTGATATATGCAGTATGGTGAAGAATCTCGAGTGGGATAAAACGTCTAAACATAATCAAAGCATCAATCTAGATGAAGTGCCTCAAGATTTTGAAGATGTAACCAGATGGGTGCTTTCCAGCAGAATCGGTTATGCTGTGGAGACAGCTGTTAAAGTTTACAAGATTCACATACAACAATTCTGGGAAAACGCAAAACCAGAAACCATCAACAATAAAAGAGGGATAGTGTCAACAGTTTGCAACAAAAGAGTAGAGGTGACTGAAGACCGGATACGCCAGGTTCTGAAGCTTCAAGACAATGATCAAGATCCGTTAAGCCTGAGTCAAGATGATATCCTAGATGGTTTTCGAGGGATGGGCTATCCTGGAGATTTCCGTCAAAAGAAAGAGATCAAGAGAGGTGGACTCACCAGAGACTGGAGATTCATTGTTCATGTTATTTCTACGAGTCTGGCACACCGAAAGGGTGGCTATGATGGATTAAACTTGGAATGGTCGGCAGCCATGCTAAAACTGTGTCTTAAACAGAAATTTAATCTCTCGGGATTGATATTCAAATACATGCTTGAAAATGTAATTGGAGCAACATGGGCGATGTATCCTAGATTCGTTCAGATGCTGATAAATAACCAACACAAAGATCTTCCAACTGATGGAGATCTTTACAAGTTCCACATCTCCACAAGCCGTCAGTACACTGAGATAAAGACTAAGGAATGGGTGATGTTGCATGATTGGATGTACCGAGCAGAGAGACTCCCAATAGTAAAGGAAGCTTATAAGAAGTACAAGGAAGCTGTTCAAGAAAAACAACAACGAGATGCTCTCGCTCAAGGCGAAGCAGCCGCAAGAGAAGAACGCGCAAAAGGAAAAAGAAAAGAAAAACAAGTGGCTGAAGACGAACCACCCAAAAAGAAAAGGGCATCGGGAAGCACCGAACGATTCATGGAGGCAGGCATAAGGGCGGCCGAGTCTGAAGAACACCGCCAACACATTGAAGATTTGAAAGCGATTCACGCCTTGCAAGAAAAAGAGAAAAGAGAAAAGAAATTGAAGCGAAAGGAGATATCATCCACAGAAAGACCGGAGATTGTGACTGAAGAAGTTCAATCGTTAAATGACTTCGTTGATATTTTGATAATTGATCCGGATGAAGCTTCAGCGAGCAAGGGCCCTTCCAAAGTATCTCCTGTAAAGCCAACGAGGTTTTCAAAGCCTCCAGTCCCACCTCAAAGGATTCGTCCCTTTCAAGAGCTTTACGATAAACTTGTGGAGAACGCAAGTCCATCTGTGGCAAAGGAGATTTGCCTTCTCAAAAATCAAGTCAACGACACAAACATTTTAAGAGAGAAGATTAAAGATCAGCGTAAGAAGAATAAGGAGATGAATGCCTACATGGCCAAGCAGTCCAAGTTCATCAGGTTCCAGCAAGCTGGGTTGGAGAAAATGTATAGAATGATGAGAGGCATGTGTGAGCAGATGAAAGTAAAACCCATGTTTTCCTTTGAAGAAATCTTCGACTTTGAGGGTTTTGTGGAAGAAGAAAATGCTCGAAAGGAGAAGGAGGCTGAAGCCAAGAAAAGGCGTTTGGAATCGGTGGAAAAAGTGACTGAAGGAGATGAAAGTGATGAAGAAGATATTGACAGAGATGATATGCCAGCTAGATTCATCGAATGGGGTTTGGAAGAGGAAGTACAGTACGAGCTAGCAGATGGAAGAACTCTCTCACCTCAGCATCCAGAATGGTTCAAGAAAGAAAGAGAAAGACTACCTGATTTTTATCAGGTGATTACTGTCGAAAAGAGTGAAGCTACCGACAGAATCATTAGCTGGATGTACGACAACCTGAGAGGAATGTTTGTGGTGAAGAGGCGTGGTGGAGTAATCCAGTACTTCCACACCGGATTTGATCTTTTCACACTTCCCAGGTGGGATCTTAGGGAACTCGGTCGCCTAGACATATTGAACCCAGAAGAAAGAGGAATCGGGAGGGATTTCGAGCGGATTATTGCCAAAGAAAGCATCAAGGGTTTCCCTAATCATGCTCCACAGCGTCCAAGATGCAGAGTTTCAAAAACAACTATCGATCCAGTAACCGGAAAGGGTAAAGTGACGTGGGTGATCAACCCTGCCAAAGTTGTCACGAGGATCAAGCTTCCGGAAGAAGTGCCTGTCGCCCTCAATGACTTTAAGAAATGGTTTTACGACAGCAGGACTGGTCAAGCTGTTATTAGATCCACTGCAAATGAGGATATTCGTATTCTGGATCCGATGGATGTTTTTATGTTTGGGCTCTCAGATCTAACCATATTGAACGCAAGCCGTATAAATGTGGGAGCTGGTAATGCAAACATGGAGGAGGCAGCGTTATTTCAGAGAGCGGTGGAGCGAGCCTGGAAGTTGAAAAGAGACATGCTGGATCTGGTAGATAAAATTGAGAAGAGAAAAGAAAAAGGAAGCAAGAAAGAAGAAGAAACACGAACGAAAGACAGAAGGAACTCCTGCTTCCACAACTGATCCCACCACAACGTCACCACCTCCGGCCTCATCCACATATGAGGCCACTAAGGAGGACCAACCAATTAGTGAAGCTGCAACAACTCAAGAAACTCAAACTGTGCCAATCGAGACCGAAGCACCAACAGAAACGACAACAAGCAACGAAAAACCAACAGAGCCTGAAAAGCAAGCAACAGAGAATCCAGCGGCCACAACTGAAGACTGAAACGACAAGTATGCAACGATCTAGGGGGGATATTGTTAGAACTTTTAAGATCGTTGATACTTGTGCTGGATTAGTTTAGTCATAGTTTGTAGCTATTTTGAATGTACAAGGGCTTATTTTGTAATTCCCTAGAAGATAGTTTCCTGACTTAGTGTAGATAAGATTCCAGCAAATTTATAAATTTGCTGGCTAATCAGGAACACTATAAATAGCCCTCTCATTGTAACCTTGGCAAGCTTTTGGCTCTTGAATGAATATTGGTGTTGTTACATTCTTGTGTTGATCTTGTGCTCAAATCTGATATCCAAGGTGGTTTATTGCTATATCTTATTAATTGGATTTAATACAACACTTGTTGTATTCATTAATCCATAAGCTTCACCTTCTTCTTTGATCTTTCTTAACTTTTCATATCTCAAACACCTAATCAATAGGTGTTATGGGTTAAAACAACCAACCACTGTGATCCGGATTCGTTTTGGGATCTACAATTACGCACAAACACTCAACACTTGTAATCGTTGTACCACTTAGCATTGATCTGAGCCATATCCTGCACTGTATCCTGGTTATTCAAGCAATAAGAAGAACAAGGCAGCCGACGATTGTCAGCTCCCGAGGTTTTATGCCGGAGATCTAGATTGATCAAGGGCTTTCCTCGTATATCTCGTATCAACCTTTACATTTCTTCTCATTGTTTGATTGTTGATACAGCTCGGTATCCTGAGCTATATCCTGAAACTGTTTTTGTAAACAACTTAACAAGCATATTTTTCACGAACACTTCTAGCACACTACCTCACTTAACTAATTTGATCACTTAATTACTTAGGTAATTTTTTACCAAAACAATTTGGCGCCCACCGTGGGGCAAGTGGTGCTATTCTTGCTAAAAACCTTGCTAAAATCGTTACTTGGTTTTCTTTTTTCGAAACTTTTTGCACAACTATTTTCAATGGTCTCAAAATCAAACATGAGCTCTTCAACCATGCCTACTACAACCTCTGCAACAACTGGTTTGGTGCTTCCTCCTCCTCCACAAGTTCAAGCTCCTTAAAGAGAAATGAAAGCCAAATATCCTGAGACACTCCTCCCACTCAGAATGTCAACAGATCTGGTGTTCCAGGGAGAACTCCTGTTATGGTTTCTAATGATGAAATTTTAACTTTGTTTGGTGATATACAGGATCAAATGAAGAAACAACAGGAGACTAACCAAGTCATAATGAAGGAAATACAACTCTTGAAGTCCAACTCCAAGAGACCTGCTAAGGATACCGATACCCATCTGCAGGCCAGGATGTTGAACTTTAGTTCAGCAGTATATACTGAGGATAATCGGGGCAATATCACACCGAGTCGTTCTCAGAGCAATATTCCGGAGATACCCTTAACGGCTAGAATGTCGACTGTGAGGGATCCAGGATATGCTCCAGGATAATCTCCAGGATATGGCTAGAATCGCCAAAATGGTAACTTGTCTGTTAACACCAGTATCCTTGTTACTAATAATCGTGGATCATTGCAGGATACAGGTGTGACATCAGCGATAACCAGAGAGCTTCAAAAGTTGAAGGATATGAAATCAAGTGTGCCTGGGATAGTGCAGCCTATACCGGAAGTATCCCGGGATAGTCACAACATATCCCGCTTTGCTCACCCCATTTGTGATGCAGAAATCCCAAAGAGATTCCAGACTCCCAACGTGAAGCCGTATGATGGGACGACGGATCCTGAGGAGCATATTGCCCAGTATAGGGAGAGGATGGAGATTAACCCTATCCCGTCAGATCTTAAAGAAGCATGTTTGTGCAAGGGCTTCGGCTCTACTTTAACAAGATCAGCCTTGATATGGCTTCTAAATGTTCCACCTTATTCAATTACATCGTTTGCTCATTTAGTTAATTTATTTAATAGTCAATTTTCTTGCAGCAGGAGCTTTGAAAAACTAACAAGTGATCTTTACAGGATAGCACAGGGACCTCAAGAATCCCTGTGGGACTATGTTAACAAATTTAGTAGAGAATCCATGGATATCCCGAACCTTGATGTTGCCACGGCAGTACAAGCGTTCAAAATGGGGATACAGAAGGATTCTCAGTTTTATCAAGATCTTGTGATGAATCCTTGCAGGAACTTGGACGAAGCTTGGAACAGGGCCTTAAAATACATAAGGCTCAAGGATGACAAGAAAATTCAAGAGAGGATGAATGCATCCTCAACATATGAATCAACTAACTAAAAAGTCATAATCCTCGTATAAACCATATCGCTCTAAGCCATATGGCGGGAATGACAACAAAAAAAGTGAATGCTGTTGAAGACGAGTATCCTGAGTTATCTGAATATTGTTTTTCTGTTAATATACCTGAACTGATGTATGCTATGTGGGTTTAGGAGACAAAGCAAGATGGCCCCGGAAGAATCAACAAAAAACTGATTGGAAGGATAAATCCAAGTGGTGTGCCTTCCACGAGGATTTCGGACATGTTACTGAGGATTGCATTGCTTTAAGGAGAGAAATAAGCTATCTCTTGAGCAAGGGATATCTGAAGGATCTCCTGGGAAGAAAGAAGAATAAGGGCCAGGATACTGAGAAGGATCCTGAACGAGCAGCATCACCTCCTGCGGATGCCAAGATAATTAATTTCATTTCAGGAGGATCCAACATTTGCGGGACATCATGTTCTGCGGCGAAAAGACACACGAAGGAGGCCAAGGCAGAAAGAGGAGATAAGCCAACCAGGATGTCAACCCTCACGACTGAAAAAGTGATCACGTTCGATAGTGATGACAGGATACTGTCCAGGATCCTCACCATGATGCTTTGGTAATAACCTTATATGTTGCTAACCATTTTGTACACAGGATACTGGTGGATAATGCCAGCTCCGTCAACATAATTCAGCTAGAAACATTGAAGAGGATGAATGTATCCCCGATGGATATTACTTCGAAATCCACCATACTTGTTGGGTTCAATGGAGAAGCAAGGGATACCGTGGAAGAGATAAAGTTGCCCGTGTATGTTGAAGGGGTCAACTCAATTCAGCGCTTTTGTGTCATGGACTCCTTATCCTGCTATAATATTATATTAGGTAGGCCTTGGATCCATGATATAAAAGCTATGCTGTCAACCAATCATCAATGCATCAAGATCCCAACCCCTTGGGGAGTTGTCAAAGTAGATAGTGACCAACAGGAGGCGAAGGAGTGCTACTCATCCTCCATGAAATCCTCTACCAAGCCTAGTACAGCATAGCATTTAAAGATGCGAGGCCAGGATATAATGGAGGCTTCAGAGCAGGATCTGAAGAAAGTTATCCTGGACCAGGATAATCCAGATATCTCGGTGCTCGTAGGAACCAATATCCCTCAGGATATTGAACATCAGTTAATCAACTTTTTGAAATGCAGGATGTCAACATTTGCATGGAAGCATGAGGATATGACAGGTATATCCAAAGATGTTATTACTCACAAGCTTGGTATTGACAGGTCATTCAAGCCTGTCCAGCAGAAAAGAAGGAAATTCACCCCAGAATGAAATATAATCATTCAGGAAGAAGTAGACAGATTGTTGAAGTCCAAAATGATCAGAGAGGTTAAGTTTCCGAGATGGCTAGCAAATGTAGTTGTGGTACAAAAGAAAAATGGAAAATGGAGAGTTTGTGTAGACTACACAGACCTAAACAATGCTTGTCCAAAAAGACCCATTCCCTCTTCCTCATATCGACTCAATGGTGGATGCTACTGTCGGCCATGAAATGTTAACCTTCATGGATGCATCCTCAGGATTTCAGCAGATCCAGATGGAACCTTCAGACCGGGAGGATACTGCCTTCATGACACCAACATGTATTTATTGTTATACTGCTATGCCTTTTGGTTTGAAAAATGCAGGTGCAACGTATCAAAGATTGGTAAACATGATGCTCAAAGACAAACTGGGGGACACTATGGAGGTGTACATCGACGACATCGTAGTGAAATCTAAGAAGGCTGAGGATCATCTCCAGGATATTGAAGCAGCATTTGATATCCCGGATCAGTATAACATGAAGCTGAATCCTGCTAAGTGCCATTTTGGAGTGGGGGCAGGAAAGTTTCTAGGATAAATGGTAACTAAAAGAGGGATAGAAGCAAGCCCGGAGCAGATTAAAGCTATCTTGGATATCAAGTCACCCTCGAATATGAAAGATGTTCAACGATTAACAGGGAGAGTGGCAGCATTAAACAGATTTATTTCAAGATCTTCAGAGAAATGCAAAGAGTTTTATGATATCCTGAAGAAGAATAAGAAATTTGAATGGGGTGAGAAGCATGAAGTAGCCCTGCAGGTTTTGAAGCAATATCTTACAACTGCACCTCTGCTGATGAAGCCTGAGAATGGTGAACCACTATCTCTATACCTCGCAGTTTCAGGAAATGCTGTAAGTGCCGTCCTTGTAAAGGATCATGAAGATCAGCAATATCCTGTTTATTATGTTAGTAAAAGTTTGCTAAATGCTGAAACTAGGTATTCTCATTTAGAAAAATTGATACTAGCATTAGTTATGGCATCAACGAAGCTTAGACATTATTTTGAGACCCATAGGATTCATGTTAAAACTAATTATCCTGTCAAAATGTGCTTAGGAAACCAGAGATGTCAGGCAGGATGGCCAAGTGGTCGGTAAAGTTAAGTAATTATGATTTAGTATATGAACCTAGAAATGCCATAAAATCTCAGGCTTTAGCCGACTTTGTGGCTGATTTCAGTAGTGATATTCAGGGTGAAGTAGACCTAGAAGTTCAGCAATTAAGAGAATCCTTAGGATCCTGGACACTATATACTGATGGTGCATCTAATGTAAGAGGTGTAGGTTTGGGTATACTACTAAAATCGCCACAGGGGGACAAAATACCCCAGGCTATTAGATGTGAATTTCCTGCCACTAATAATGAAGCAGAATATGAGGCTTTGATTGCAGGATTAGAATTGGCTAAGAACATGAATATTATAAGTTTGCAAGTATATGTTGACTCCTTGTTAATCACTAATCATTTTAATGGATCCTATGCAGTTAAGGGTGAGAAATTAATCGAATACCTCAATATTCTCAAAAATTAGCAGGATACTTCGATGTTTTTACACTTGAACAGGTACCAAGGGAAGATAATGCTGAAGTAGATGCCTTAGCAAACCTGGGATCATCGGTCAGGATACCGGAAGGAACCCAGATACCAATACTACATATCTTATATCCTGCAATGAATCCTCAGGATAAAGAAGTAATAAGTATCCAGGATCCTGTTGCAGAATATCCTAAGGAGGATCCTAAATCCTGGACGGCTCCAATCATAAGATATCTCAAGGAAGGACACATCCCTAAAGACGAAAATCATAAGGCATTTAGGATGAAGGTATCACGATTCACCATTATAAATAATATCTTGTATAAGAAATCTCTTGCAGGACCATACTATCTTGTATAAAGTGCTTGGAGGATCCCGAAACTAAAGAAGTACTTCAGGAAATACATGATGGGGATTGTGGTAACCATACTGGGGGCAGGTCATTATTCTCAAAGGTGTTGAGAACAGGATACTATTGGCCAACGATGAGGAAAGATGCTATAGAATATGCTCGAAGATGTGATGCATGTCAAAGGCACAGTAACATACTACATCAACCAGCTGAACCACTATATCCTATAGCTTCCCCTTGGCCATTCATGAAATGGGGAATGGACATAGTAGGGAAATTGCCAAAAGCTCCAGGAGGAAAAGTCTTTATGCTGGCAATGACTGATTATTTCTCTAAGTGGGTGGAGGCTGAAGTGTTTGTTCAAGTCAGAGATCAAGAAGTAGTACCCTTCATAAAGAGGAATATCCTGACCAGGTTTGGAGTACCAGCTGAAATCATTTGTGACAATGGGTCTCAGTTTATAAGCAAGAGAACTACTGACTTTTGCAAGAGTTGGGGAATCAAGATGATCACATCCACCCCGGTACATCCTCAAGCAAACGGACAAGCTGAATCCTCAAACAAGATAATTGTTAACAACTTGAAGAAGAGATTAGGAACTAAGAAAGGAAAATGGGCAGAAGAACTACCCTTTGTTTTTTGGGCCGATAGAACAACGGTAAAGAATGCAACTGGCCAGACACCATTTTCCTTGGTATTCGGAGCAGAAGTAGTGATTCCAACAGAGATGGTGATACCTACGGCGAGATCTATCCTCTAGGACCCTGAGCAGAATCCTGAAGCTTTGTGCCAGGATTTGGACACCATAGATGAGACAAGAGATGCAGCAAGACTAAGGATGGCAGCATATCAACAAAGGATATCCAGAGCATACAACAAGAATATAAGGACTAGAAGATTCAAAGTTGGGGATTGGGTGTTAAGAAAGGATTTTCAAAATACCATTAATCCTGCTGATGGAAAACTGGCTCCAAAATGGGAAGGACCATATGAGGTTGAATCAGAATCAGGAAAAGGAGCATACCGACTCAGGAGCATGGAAGGGGAAATGCTACCAAGATCCTGGAATGCTATACACTTAAAGCTCTATTTCAAGTAGGAATAGAATTTAATTTCTATCTCAGAATGGTATGTGTTCTATCTCTCTTAAATATATTTGAATTCGTTTATTATCTTGAATCCAATACTGACAATTGTTTTGCAGCATATGCTCCAGGAAACAGCTCCAGGATATGCACTCAGGATAACTCGAAAGATTAGAGGATTGGCCCCCTCTCTTACGTTTAAGGGATCCTGATCCCTTCAAAGGTTTAAAGGTTTTCACCTTTCTCACGAATTGGGTTTAAACACCCCACCTGGAGCGCAAGTTATCCAGGGATAGTTCAAGGTGGCGGGACCAGTTCATGTAAAAGTGGCTGACAATTTCGTTAGTGTTGGCTATACCCTGGATCCTTAAGGTATATGAGGATTGATCACCCTCTCTCGTGAAAGGGTATTTTCATACTCTCTAAGGTTTAAAGGTTTTCACCGTTCTAAGTCTTGGAGTTTATACACTCCCGCCTGCAGCGCACGAAAATTTGGGATTTTCCCCAGGATACTAAGAGTTTATCCACAATACATTAAGGGTTTATCCCCAGTAAAACTAAAATTTTTAACAAGATTGCAAAGATATGACAAGCGGTGATTACACACGTTCTTTTGTGGATAAGAAGCTACGAAGTTTAATCACTAAGTGAAGAAATACTCAAGTATGTCATGCAATAATGCAATATCCTGCACAGACAGGGGACATCCATGCCGGGGATATTGCAAAGGATTCAAAGGTTAAGGTTCAGTATATGTGTACAGGATACAGGATCTGGATACTTACCTTACTAGGGAAGGAGATCATGGGCTCGGTGGATTCCATGAAGCCAAGGTCACCATAAGAGAAACCTTCGGCAGCAGTAGATGGCTTAGAGCTGATGGCAACATATGGCTCCTTTTTCACCAAGGCAGTCTTAGAAAAGCTGTCAAGCTCCTCTAGATCAAAAGTAGCAGGGTCCTTGATGGAATCTGCGTAAAAGGGAGTAATTCTAATTTCATTACATGATAGTATTCTGAAGTAACCAAACCTATGCAGGAATATTTAAAACAGATATCCTTACCAGACATGTTGGAATGACTAAAAAATATATCCGTTGGAATCAGGATATCCAACAGTTATATTTTTGGGGACAATTGTTATGGGTGAAATTCTGAGCCCATATCCTGACTTTGTATCTTGATTTTTTATTAGTTGTATATGATCAGGATATCGGAGCAGGATACCGTATCAGGATACCGGGTCAGGATATTGGTAATATCCTGAGGCAGTATCCTGACTATTACTAACGATTGGCTTGTAAAATGTTGGTTACAAGGGACTAACGTTCATGAGGACCAAGTCATCCTGAAGACCCGCTCAAATTGGTCAGGATAAAGACATTGATGGCGGAAGAATAGCTCTTGTAACGGCCAGAAGAGAAGAAAGGCATATTCCGCAAGAATTTCGGATGCTGGTCAATGTTATTAACGTTGTAACGGTTATGTGAGCTGAAGACCCCGTTTTATAGTCAATAAGCACGTGGAAAACAAGTAAAAACAGGCCCCCAACGTTCAGAATGGAATATTCCCAGCATCCCGGAATAATAGGAGAGTTAGTTTGTTATTTGTAACTATAAATAGAAGGCCAGATCAATAGGAACACACACTTCACTCTCTACTCTCGAACTCACACTTCTTTTTTCTTTCTATTACGCACAAACACTCAACACTTGTAATCGTTGTACCACTTAGCATTGATCTGAGCCATATCCTGCACTGTATCCTGGTTATTCAAGCAATAAGAAGAACAAGGCAGCCGACGATTGTCAGCTCCCGAGGTTTTATGCCGGAGATCTAGATTGATCAAGGGCTTTCCTCGTATATCTCGTATCAACCTTTACATTTCTGCTCATTGTTTGATTGTTGATACAGCTCGGTATCCTGAGCTATATCCTGAAACTGTTTTTGTAAACAACTTAACAAGCATATTTTTCATGAACACTTCTAGCACACTACCTCACTTAACTAATTTGATCACTTAATTACTTAGGTAATTTTTGACCAAAACAATAAGAGTTTAAAATACATATTTGGCCAAAAAGAATTGAATATAAGGCAAAGAAGATGGATGGAAATTCTAAATGACTACGACTGTGATATTCAATATCACGAAGGAAAAGCAAACGTAGTTGCAGATGCCTTAAGTCGTAAGTATCATGAGAAACAAAGAAGAGTTCGTGCTCTTATATTAAGTTTAGAATTAGACTTAATGGAACAAGTGAAGAATGTTCAAGAAACAGGAATCAAGGATGATGCTGAAGGAATGAAAGGACGAATAAAGGAATTAGAGCAAGGAGCTGATGGAATTTGGAGATTCCACAAAAGAAGGATTTGGGTACCTAAGCAAGGAAATTTAAGAAATAAGATTTTAGAAGAAGCTCATAAATCTTGGTATACTATGCATCCTGGTAATAATAAGATGTACCAAGATTTAAGAAATAATTTCTGGTGGATAGGAATGAAAAAGGACATAGCTAGATACGTTTCTAAGTGTCTAACTTGTTCATAAGTTAAGGCAGAACACCAGAAACTTTCAGGGCTACTTCAACAATTAGAAATGCCTGTTTGGAAGTGGGAACTAATAACCATGGACTTCGTTACTAAGTTGCCCAAAACCAGAAAAGGTAATGATGCGATTTGGGTAATTGTGGATCGATTAACCAAATCAGCTCATTTTCTACCCATAAAGGAAACCTTTAGCATGGAAAGATTAGCCAAGTTATACGTAGACGAGGTAGTATCCTTACATGGAGTTCCACTCTCTATTGTATCAGATAGAGATAGTCGTTTCACTTCGCATTTCTGGACAAGTTTCCAAGAAGCCATGGGGACGCGATTAAATTTAAGTACAGCTTACCATCCTCAAACAGACGGACAAAGTGAAAGGACGATTCAAACCCTAGAAGACATGCTCAGGGCATGGGTAATAGATTTTGGTGGAAACTGGGATGACCACCTACCCGTAATTGAATTCTCCTATAACAATAGTTATCATTCAAGCATCGAAGCTGCCCCGTTCGAAGCACTGTATGGACGAAAGTGTAGAACTCCGGTCTGTTGGGCAGAAATAGGAGAAAGCCAATTATCAGGTCCTGAAATCGTACAAGAAACCACCGACAAGATCACTCAAATCAAGGAAAGACTTAAAACGGCTCGAGATCGCTAGAAGAGTTATGCAGATAATCGACGCAAACCGCTAGAATTCAAAGTTGGAGACAAGGTACTCTTAAAAGTTTCTCCTTGGAAAAGAGTAGTTCGGTTTGGTAAGAAAGGGAAACTAAGTCCAAGGTACGTAGGACCATTCCCAATAATTCAGCGTATAGGACCAGTTGCCTATCGATTACAGCTACCAGAAGAGCTAGCCGGGGTACATGACGTATTTCATGTATCCAACCTCAATAAATGTCTATCTGACGAATCCCTGATAGTACCTCTTCAAGATGTAGAGGTAAATGAGAATTTAAAATTTGTTAAGAAGCCACTGCAGATAGAAGACAGAAAGGTCAAGTTTCTCAAGCACAAAAGACTAGTACTGGTTAAAGTCAAGTGGGATTCAAAGAGAGGACCTGAATACACTTGGGAACTGGAATCAGAGATAAAGCGAAAATATCCCTACTTGTTCCAGTGAATCTCGAGGACGAGATTTTAATAAGGTGGGGAGGATGTAACAACTCTCATTAAAAACACTATTTCTTATTTTAATTTGCCCAATAGGAAACCCTAATTGAGACCCCCAAGTAATCTTGCATAACCCCTAAAATTTTCATAACAATCGAAATCAGGATCAGGGCACATAAAACTTAGGGGGGGGGGGGTATTTCCCCATTGACAATTATCATCACAGTTTGTTGTAAAAGTTAAAATTCGTTAAACCGTTGACTCACCCAGGCTACAAACAGACGTGGCTACCCTATGCTAAAAGGGTACCCGTCGCGCCACGCGACAGGGACCATTTTCAGCATATAAATCAGGGCATTGGCACTTGAATTTTGGCGTTGGTTCGACGTAAAAACTCGTTTTGTACATTGAGATATCGTCTGTTTACTTCAAAACACACACACAGCACGAAATCCTGCCGTGATAACAGGGTAATAACTAGATCACTGCTACGATTTAATGTCCGAGCGATAAAAACCAATCCGATGGATGTTTAAGTGCTGCCCGTATTTGGGCTATACTTTGTCATTCGTCGTGAAGGTTTTGAATCTCGTGAGTTGTCGTAAAAGTTGTATTAAGTTACTGACCCAATTTTCGTGTGCATTGTTATTTGAATTAGGTTAACCAGGCAAAAATCAGTAGGCTAAATGCTGCCCGTTTAAATCTGCAATGTGAGTCATTCTCTTTTTATCAAATTGTTTCCAAAACCCTATTTATTTTCAAAGTTATAATTACAGGGATTAAGTCTTTGTAATCTTCAATTACTGCCGGTATGTGGGGTTTTTGTTGGTGCATGCCTCTATCGACTTTGTCTTGTATCGAGTCTTACTTTAGATTAGAAAGATCAGGGCACGAAATACGAGAAAACATGTTAGAAAGTTGATTTCGCACGAAATAGGATAAGGTATTTCGCACAAAATGACTTTGTCATTTCGTACGAAATAGCCAGGCTATTTCGTTTGGGTTGTTTCGTGGGAAATAGGTTGCCCTGTATATAGTGCCTTGATTCATTTCATTTGTAATTTTTCCGGTTTCAGAGCCGAACTGCTGCCGAAGTGTCTACTCGCTGTAAAACGTTGTTATATCAATTAAAAGACAGTTTAAAGTGAATTGCAAGCTGAATCACCTTGATACGTTGGTTTCCGCCTCTCGTATTGAGGAAAAACTCTTCTGAACGACTCGTTTGGTCGTGAAAACGATCCTATAAGTGGTATCAGAGCCAGGTTGAAGACTTCTTACCGATTCAGCTCAAAATTCTGATTTCTACACCTTCTTTTCAAAATTAAACTGGATTTCACGGTCAAACTGATTTGAATTTCTCACAGTATATGCGAAATTGTATTTTAACAAAGCCTTGAAAGAATTAGATCAAAAATCGGACTAAAACCTGTTCAATTTGACAAAAACATGGCCGAGTTGATGACATCAGCAGTATTTCGCACGGAATAGCCTTAGTTTCATCCATTTCGCACGAAATACCACACTCATTTCGCACGAAATACCTATTTCGCTTAAAACTTCACATCAAGATTTCATTTCGTACGAAATCAGCTGATTTCGCACCAAGTTGTCATTTCGTTTGAGTATTTCGCACGAAATCAGTATTTCGCACGAAATCAGTATTTCGTTTGAAGGGTATTTCGCATCAGGGTTTTGTTTGAAGGATCATCGTTTCGTGTGAAAGTCTGTTTTTTGTGAAATTTTTGATACCGAATCATGGAAGAAGAATTTTACAACGCGTTTGCTACTCCGATTACTGTTGCTCAGAACACAATGTTAGAAAATGAAACTGGCACCATGCAAAAACCGCCAAAGCTCATGAACATTGAAGAGTATAAAGGATGGGAGGAACGATTCGAAAATTGGGTTCAAGCAAATTACTTGGATGCTTGGGAATGTGTTGAAACAAAATATGTTAGACCGATGAATGATGATGAAGAGGTAATTGCAATTAAAAATCTAAGTGCTGAGGAGAAAAAGAAATACAAAGATGAAAAAATGATGACAAGTCTATTGCATCAAGCTGTGAAAGAAGATATCTTGGTTTTATTGCAACACAATGGAACTGCATATTCAATCTGGAAAGCACTAAAATCAAAGTTTGTTGGAAGTAAAGAAATGATCAAGAACAAAAAGTCACTTCTGAAAAAAGAGTTTGATTTATTTCGTGGTTTGAGAACTGAAAGCACTAAGCAGATCATCGAAAGATATTGCAATCTGTTAGTTAACATGAAGAGGGTGAGCATCACAAAAGATAATGAAGAGTTGATTGAAAAGCTGGCTGATGCATTGCCACATGAAACTTGGGGCACGTATCTTATGATGTTGAGAAATAAGAAAGATTTTGGAAATCTAACATTGGGAAAGTTCATTGAAAAACTTGAAGCTTAAGAAATGGAACAAAGGAAGATCTCAAGAATGAAGGATTTTGATGGTGAACAAGATATTGGACTTTATTACAAAGGTGGTATCAGTGATAAAACCAACATGACACCAAAGATTGAAACTGCATTCAATGCTAAAAATTCATCTGGGGGGTCATCTAAAGGATCAAACAGCAAAATGAGTGTTTCTTCATATCCGTCATTCGATCCAAATTTTTCAGCAACCAAGAGTGGAAAAGTTCTACAATGCAACATTGCTCTAAATCTTGAAAATGATCAAAATTACTCAGAAGAAACTGCAAAAAGTCACATGTCTTTGTTGGTGACTGTGTTAGAGTCGTATGGGAGTTTGGTTGCAGGTCGGATCGGAAATCCAATGTTGGCTAAAGAGGATTACGATCAGATTGATGCTGAAGAAATGGAATTAATGGATATAAAGTGGTGTATAGCGAGTGTGTTGAGAAGAGCTGAGAAGTTTAAACAAATTACGGGAAGAGATGATTTTCGTGATGCAAATGTTTCTACTTTAGGATTTGATAAATCTAAAGTTACTTGTTTTGGTTGCAGGGAAAAGGGACATTTCAAGAGAGAATGCACAAATCGCGAAGCAAGTGGAGCTCAAAATCCGTTCAACAATAATGATTATTATCGGAAAGCAATTTATCATCATGTTGCTCAACAACCACCTCAACAACAACCACAAACTGATCATGCTGGGAAGGAGATTGAAGAGTCAAAGAAAGCATATTTGATGAACAAATTGATAGATCAAGATGATGAAAAATTACCAGAAGGTTTTAGCTGGGAAAATTTTAGCTGGGATAATTATTGTCCAGATAAAGAGATCTTAAATGTCAAAGCTTTTGTTGCTCGAGTTGATGATGATAGTGATAATGATAATGATTATTATGCAAACAGAATGAAAGAGCACTTAAGAATGCTAGAAGAGAGTGATAGTGATGATGGAAAAGTTTGAAAGAAAAAGAAGAAAGTTAAGAAACATGCCAGCAGTGATGATGAAGAAGTTCCGGTGATAAAGAAAAAGGTAAAAGAAGTTCCAGCTTTCATGGTTGAAGCAGAAGCTGATGCACAAAAGATTCCTATGAAATGTGAAAACTGTGAGGCAGTAAAGAAGCAAAACAGTACTTTGATTCATAACATGAACAGATTGAAAGAATCCTATGATGTTCTGAACAAAGCTATGAATCAGTATAATCAATCAAGCAGTGAACAAGCAACAACTATGAAAACACTTCAAGGAGCTTTCATGACAAAGCAGAAAATTGTTAACAATTACATTGAGAAGTGTGCTGTTCTGGAACAAAAACTGGAAACTCGGAGAATAGAAACAGAAAGGGTAGATAGGTTATTAAAAAGTTACTCATGTACTTCTTATGTTATTAACAGGATTTATCCAACGGTTGAAGGCATGAAGGCATTTGAAGAGGAAGTATCTGAAGAAAAGAATTGTGAAAAGAAGAAGGATACTAAAGTAAAGAATTCTGGTAAGAAACATAGTGCCAGTTACAACAAGTGTCCACCCCCGCTTGAAAATGGATATTCTCCTAGAAATCCAAATTCAGAAAGAGTCAAAAAGGCAACAAACTTACAGTGGGAATCTGAGTCTTCAGATAATTTGCCAGACAACATTGATGTCACTTTTACTTCGTCCGATACTGATCATGAGTCCGAGTTAATAAAGAAAGTGGTCGATCAGGTGTTGGATAAAGATGAGATCGAGGAGTCAAAGTCGGAGTCAAACTCAGAGTCAAAGTCTGAAACGTCAAGTCAAACCGTCAAAAAGGACAAACGGGTTTATAATAAAGAATTTCTGCTATCGAAAAATAATTTGAATGACGAAATATTCAAAGTGGCTTATACTTTGAATGATTCTGACAAATTATATTCTGATGAAGAATTTCCAATAAGAGGTATTAAAACTGAAATGATCAAAAAGGTTTTCAAACTAATAGAAATTAATATTTCTGAAATAAAAGATGTAAATATTTCTGTAAAACCTAAAAAATACACCTCAAGAGATCAACAGAGGATGAGCAAGAAAAAGGGTTACAGTTCTGGTTCTGGTTTTCAAAAGAAACCAAACCATAACGGTAATTTCAAAAGAAAAGGTCTTGGATTTATTCCACCACAAAATCATAAAAATGAAAAAATTTATAAAACAAAAATTGTGTTTGTTTCAGGAACCTCAACTGAAGAGGAAAAAGAGCATTTGTTCAGAAAGCAGACAAACAAAGAATTTCTTGGGAAAAAGCAAGAAGAAATGAAGAAAGAAGTTGCTCAGAAAAAGGAAACAAGAACATGTTTTCAATGCAAAACAGTTGGTCATATTGCCAGGAATTGTCCAAGGGCAATCCAAACAAAACAGGGAGTTTTTCTTAAACTGAAAGAAAAGATGGTTGAGAATGAACCACCAATCAAACCTTTTAAAGTTTTCAAAAACTCGAAATTTGAGGTTGGTGAATGTTCAAAAGGTTTTTACAAAAGAAAAGCAAATCTTGACAACCAAAAGTGGGTAGTTAAGAAATCTGATGATAGTTCTAGCAATGATTCTGATTCGTCAAAATCAGAGGAGCTATTTTCTAGCGTTGAATCTGATTCCACAAAGTCAGAGGAGCTACAAGTTGATTTAAAAGATGGAAAGTCAGTTCCACCAATGGATGATGAAAATTTTCCACCATTGCGAGCTGAAAATTTTAAATCAAAAATTGGAAAAGTTTAGATCTCAAGTCAATTCTTTTCTGAAAAGAAAGAATTTGATGTTGAAAAAGCTTTTAGTCCCAAAGTTCAAAATATTTTTGGAAAAATGGTTGACAGGAAGGTCAAAGGAGTAAAGGAATTTTATGAGAAGAAAATGAAGAAACCAGGTAAAGATGGGTCATCCCAGGTTGGTAACTGGGATAGAACCTATTATGATTAAACTCTGGACTTGCCGGAGCTCCCAGGTTGGTAAGTGTGGAGCAGGAATCGGCATCTTTCTTGAATTTTGTGTGTTTGTGAAAACTTACAAGTGGTAAATCAGGGACATTAAGTTGTACTTGATTTCCTACAAGTGGTATTTGATGATTGAACTTAAAACTGTTATATTTTTCAAAAGATTGAAGATGAAAGAACAAGGTGATGAATTGATCCCCTAACCTTCAAGTGATTTCAGCAAAACTTATTTTCCGGAAAAACCATTTTGATTAAAACAAACTTAAGTGTTTTGAAATCATAATGGGAAAATAGTTTGTTGTCAAAGGGAGTTCTGATTGTTTATGCCAAGAGGATGGTGATTTGAAGCAATTCACAACAGTTGTCACTTTACCTTGTACAGTTTGTTTTCAAATTTCCTTTAAATGATTTTGAATTTTAGGGGGAGTAAGAATTTTCAGAAAATCCAAAAACATTAGAAAATTTGAAAAAGATAAAAACATGATAAAATCAAAAACGAGTTTTGTTGTAAAAAGAGGAAATGGTAGTACATCAGTGGACTATTAGAGCATGCTAAAGAATTGGAAAGTCAAAATATGATAAACGGTCTCACTGATGATGTGCCAGTAGGTTTTTACACATTTAGTAGATTGTGTCGAGATATAAACCTAAATTTTAAACTTACTTATCTCGTGGGGAACATCTCTCGGATATATGGGTAACCCCCGAAATCTTGTTTGAAAGGTCCCTCTTTCTGAGATACTAGGTCTTTATGCTTAGAGATATCTGGGGTATTATCCCGGGACTTCTGATTTTGCGGAAGCAATGGCCTAGTCCCCGTATAATACTTTCTGCTTGCTTGAAATATAGCACCACCCTCAGCATAAAAATGATGAAACATTGCATAATGCTAATCATGTGATGTTGAAGAAAAGATTCTCTAAAGGGAACACACCTAAAGTCGAAGTCATCATCTCTCTGATTTTGCGGAAGCAATAGCCTGAGCTCTCATGGCCCTCGCATTTAACCCTTTACAGATATCATCTAGGTATACTCACCTGTAAGACTGAATATTGGGATCTGGATACGGGAGTATATTCTGAGGTGGGATACGTGAATAAGTTTAAGTCTCTAAAACATTAATCTCGTATCTTGAAACAGTTGAACTTTGTGTGAAAATTTAAGTGGATCAGTATACTGACAATCTAAGTGAATTGTTTAGAACTTAAAATGTTTAAAGCTTAACGGTGCTGATGATGTGTCTCAAAAACTGATATGATCCTCTTACACAAACTCACAAATATATTATCTGTAAATATTTCTTTACTGATTTCCATTAATTACAAAAATTCAAAAAGATTTTTAGTGTGTTTTAGCATAAAATTTTGAAAAATTCAAAAAGATTTTTGACATCTGATGTTGAAGAGCTGATTTTCAAAATTCCAAGTGCTAAACATGATGAACAAAAGGTTTGGGAGAATTTGTTTGAAATGATTGAGATTAAAAATTGTTTGAAAAGAAAAATGGTATTTCTACAAGTGGTTCATCAGAGATTAACATTGTAAAATCATTTAATGATTGAATGATATATGCATGAGATTTCTAAAATTTGTAAAATTTATAAATTTGTGAAATTTATTGTGAGGTAGAGAATATGCAGGAATGAAATTTGGAAGAGCCAGGTTACGATCATAGAGCCTGTGAAAAGTGATAAGAGCCAGGTGTTCAATACAAAGCCTGTGAGAGGATTATTCCAGACTGCGATCCCAGCTTATCGAAAGGGAAGTCTGAAGACAGCCAAGAAAGAGTTTGAATGATAAAGATCCAGATTCGAGTTCTAGGGTTCACGTAATATGCTGATGCTGATGAATTTAAGGAATCAAGAGATCTGATTAAGAGAATATAGAGTCAGGTTGAGATACTGGAAGAAAGAGAAAGAGTTTGATTGAGGATACTTACATTGTTAGATACTTTGGAGAGAACGGGAAGACTGATAAAGACTGAAGATTGAAGACTCGACACCGAAGACTTCGTCAACATCCGAGGGGGAGTCTGTTGGTGCATGCGTCTGTCGACTTTGTCTTGTATCGAGTCTTGCTTTAGATTAGAAAGATCAGGGCACGAAATACGAGAAAACATGTTAGAAAGTTGATTTCGCACGAAATAGGATAAGGTATTTCGCACGAAATTACTTTGTCATTTCGTAGGAAATAGCCTGGCTATTTCGTTTGGGCTGTTTCGTGCGAAATAGGCTGCCCTATATATAGTGCCTTGATTCATTTCATTTGTAATTTTTCCGGTTTCAGAGCCGAACTGCTGCCGAAGTGTCTACTCGCTGTAAAACATTGTTATATCAATTAAAAGACAGTTTAAAGTGAATTGCAAGCTGAATCACCTTGATACGTTTGTTTCCGTCTCTCGTATTGAGGAAAAACTCTTCTGAACGACTCGTTTGATCGTGAAAACGATCCTATAGTTTTGTATACATTACTTGATACCCGTCACCATTGAACAAAGGGTTAGTCAATGGGTGATCTGACCATAGTCACAGATACAGTCGAGTGACAAATACCGATTTGGGGTAATTGGTTGATAAAAACAATGTAATCACCCTTAATACTGTATATTATAACAATGTGTCATTTTGTGCAACTTAAGAGACTCGCCAGTATTTCCCTGCTGATAAAACCTTTTTAAAACATGTTTCAGGTGATATGCTATGATCAAGGAAAAAGTGCCGCGTAGCACTACAAGCTTGAAGAAGTGGCTTAATAAAATAAAGAAACATGTTTTTTTGTAAAACAGGGGATTTCCGTGAGAAATCACCTTTATTGTAAATTATGGGTGAAATCCCCAAATTATGAAATAAGATAATTGGGCATTTCAAGTTTTAAAAGATCCTATTAAATTTTTCGCTGCCAAGTTATTAATTACCACGGATTTCTGTCCCGCGGCTCCTGAAACGGGTAAAACCGGGACGGGGGCTGTGACAGCGGTGGAGGCGTTGACGGGTTGCAGGTGGAGGCGACGATGGCGTCGGTGGTGGTGGTGGGTGGTGGCGAAGGTGGTGGGTTGTGGTGTTGGTGATGAATGGTGCTAGATGGGATGGAATGAAAAAAAACACAGGAGTGGATGGAATGATTTTGAGGGAATGGAATGCCTTATGGAATGGGTGATTCCATTCCATTGACCAACCAAGCACCTCTTTCTTCATTCCGTCATAATGATCCATTCCATTCTGCCTCTCATTTTTTCATACCAAACACTACCTTAGGGTGGAGCGGGTGCCCCTCGGGAAACAAGAGAGCGTTCATACCCGCTTAGGGTACACCACCGCCACCCCCCTTGGTTATGGCATGCGGGTTTGGTTTCCGGGTAGACCAAGTCGTGTGTGAAGTGTTCTTTGTGACCATAGGGAATGGTCAAAATGACCGTCGGAAGCATTTAAAAAATTAAGTAAAAACATAATATAAATACGCAACCCTTCACCATTTTGATTCACTCAAATTATCCACCATTCACACACCTTTCATACCCTCAGTTTTAGCATGGTTAATTTCTCAATAGATAGCCTCGGCTTATTCATTCCACCCAATGATTCCAATAGTGATGTTTTCGCAAAGGATGGTATCATACAATTTTTCAAGGATCTCATGGACCAAGCCGGAGACGAAGACACGGCAACATCAATATTTACTAAAAGAATTGTGTCACGTGATCGCAAAAAAGGTCTTCTTATTGAAGATTATTTTGTGGAGGACCCAAAATAGAATGACCTTATTTTCCATCAACGGTTTGTGAAGGACCCTAAAAATTGTTGGTGACGTAGAAGCACAGTATGAATGGTTTCAAGAGGCGTAGACGCTAGGATGAAAAAGAGTTTTACGCCTTTACAAAAAAATCATATATGCCGTTAAACAACTCGCGACAAAAACGATGAGTATTTATGTATGTCTGCAAGGACTTCGCGGTGCCTACAATTTTTCTGCAATGTTGTGATTCATTTATATGGTGATGAGTTCTTGTGTAGACCATACAAACCACGTTGTTGTGGTTTTGTACCTATCACATGAAAAAAAAAACATCACCCTGGGAGGATGGGTAGCATCACACATCTGATTTGGGGAATGTGTGCCACAACGTTGTGAGGCCAATTTATGAGAGGCGATAAAAGATACCCAAGGGTCATGCTTAAGATCTATGGTTTTCACATGCGTATTGTGGCCCGCCTGGGTTAAACAACGACATCAATGTTCTCCAACAATCTCCAATATTTCTCACTCTGCGAAATGGAACCGCACCTAAGTGTCCATTTAATGTGAATGGACACTTATACAAACGTATCTACCTTACTTGGTCAAAGACTGTGAAAACGTTTCCATACCCGACCAATCCGAATGAAAAGAAGTTCAAAAAATTGCAAGAGTCGGCAAGAAAAGATGTGGAGCGCGTTTTCGGTGTTCTAAAGGAAAAATAAGGCATAATTAGGCGACCCTACGGGCTATGACTGTAAACAAGATTAGGAGCATGACGTATGAGTGCATTATATTGCACAACATGACCTAAAGGACGGCAGAAAGGCTTTCTCACTTGTTCACATATGGGATCCTCTAGTGTAACCCATTTTGAAGATGATGCCCTTGCAGAGTTAATGGATGCAAATACGCATTTCTGACTTTGAAATGATCTTGCAACTCAAGATTTATCCTACCTCCTCGAGTCGGACGAGGAATAGTTTAAATGTATTTTTATTTGAAATATGTTTTTTTATTTGTGTTTAATTTTTTAATTTTTATTTGTTTAATTGTTTAATTGTTTTTGTTAAAAAAAAACTAAAAAGTTCTAAAGTAGTTGAAATAAGTGTTGCCAATGATTTTATTGTGTCAAGACAAGATTGGAGGGGGATTGGGTAGATGAAAAAAGTATCCCTCCAGCCACTAAGTATATTGATTCTTCACTTTTAAACCACTTTACCCCGCTTTGAGAAAGTTTCCATCTAAATTTGTACAACACTTTTATTTCAAAGTATAACAATGAACATTGGTATCTAAGGGGCTGTTTGGCAGCTTCTGAATGTTTAAGTGTTGAACCGGTAAGATGTCTGAACCATCAAGAGCCAGTATAATGTTTAACTGTTCAGAGTCAAATGTCAGACCAATTCGGATTAGAGGTCTTAACCATTCAGACTCAGTATAGTGTTTAACCATTCAGAGATAAATGTCTTAACCATTTAGACATCTGCTAGCGAAACAAACAGTCTGAACCATTAAGTGTTGAACCGTTAAGAGGTATGAACTATTAAAAGTCTTATTAAAAGGTAAACAAACAGCCCCTAATTCACATTTACTCTGTTTTGCACGCGTCTAAACTCATTGTAAAGTTGTTATCAAAGAAAAAACAAACTCTAGTAGATAAATATTTAAATAATTACATTATTTGTGCTGTACATGAAATGTATTTTACACTAGAGTAAAGTCCTTTTTGAGTCCCCGTGGTTTGTGCATTTTAACTATTTGAATCCAAAAACCAAACTTGTCTTGATTTGAGTCCCTGTGGTTTGTGCATTTTAACTAGTTCATTTTCTTTATTTATTGCATATCAAATAATATTTTATTAGACTGCTATTGGGCTTAGACATTGGTTGTTGAAGATCTGAAGTGGGCTTGGACTTAGGCTTTTGAAGCGGACTTGGGCTAGAGCTTAACTCTGTGAAGACCCGCAAGTGATATTGGTAGACAAAACTTTGGTTTCAATTTATGGCATTTCAATGATAGTTTGGTATTTTTCTGTTCTAAAGACTTTGGTTTCAATTTATTGAGTTTTGATCTTTTTTAGTGATTAAAGGGGTAGCCCTCATATCTCTCATTTTTATGTTAGAAACACCTTATGTCCGTGGCACCTTATGTGGAACACTTTATACATGAAGCACCATCATTTCAAGAGCAATCGTATATACAGTGCGGCGCACCTCTCACGTATCTCTGTGTAGTCCTACGTGGTCGTGTGATCACTCAAGGAACATCGTGTTAGTCATGCGTGGCCCCAACACACAATGGTAACATTTTAAAAAAATATAAGAATTCCATATTTGACCGTTAAAACAGTAAAAAAATAAAATAATATTAACTTTTTTAAAACCTTTATTTGCTCATCTTTCTCTTTCTCTCTCTCACTCTCTCTCACTCTATATATATATATAGAGAGAGAGAGAGAGAGAGAGAGATATATGAAGATTCATATGATAATAGTTATTATTATCCCACAATAGTTTATTGACAAATGGTTATGATTAGGCCTATCTTGGTGAACACACGTACGTAGTAGCAAACTCACAACATTGACACAATACTTGTACATGAATTAGGTGGGTTCTATGAAGCCCTTTTTACTTGACAATTTTGGACTGGAATACATACTTTAGAAAACTTTTGTAAATACACTTGAATTCTCTTCAAAACTCAGATACATGCCTTATAAGCTTATTGATATCTGTTGGTTCAGTTCTGTTTTGAACATAATGTAAAACATGAAAACATACCTTTGATTGCATCAGACAGTGGAGAATCCAGTCAGAGAAGATGACATCGAGTTCGATATAATTGTCAGCGTGATCCGGTTCCTCCTTAGGGTGCAATTTAATGATGGTGATTGATGAACCGAAAAGGGTAATCGGTTATGGGAGAGAGAGGTCGAGATGATGTTATGAGTAATTAAGTTATGTGTCTAACCCTAGAACCTCTACATAAGTCTCCTTATATATGCACCCAGGAGGAAACCCTAATTAGTTAATAAGGGTAATTAGGCCCATCAACAATTACCAACTAATTATTTAATAGGATTGTTATATATTTTGATCCATATAATGTAAATGATTATAATGGCTACTAGATTAAGTATAAAATAAAATATATTTAATCTTACATTCTCCCACTTAGCCGAGTAATCATTTACTATGAGTATTAGATAAGCCTGATCAGGAGTTAACACTCCTTTTAGCCTTAAACAAGTACTATAGCAGAGAAATACAGCCGTTGAATCATTATGCGACTCAGGACCCTCATTAGTCATACTATAGCCTTAATTTAAAACCTAATCGTTATGATCAAAATACGCATAAGCCCTTTGTTTGATTTGTAACTATATTTGTCTATATGCCATTATGCTAGCTTGACATATTCTTAGAGACATACAAAATCAAACTGATGAGGAAAATTAACTAATACTTAGTCATTCATAGTACGATATGCGGTTGCGCACGGCCATCAATTAATACCCGTCTCTGAGCTCTCTTAATAAGACTTATGGGTAATAGCCCTTCAGTTATAGGATCCTTAAGCATATCATGAATGTATTCGATAAAAACTTAGTTTCCTCAATTCGTTCATAAACGAATAATTAATTGCGTATCGAAATTTAATGCAGCACCTCTCGAACTGTTACTGTTCAAGGAGTCATGGTAGCTGACTTTATCACACTAAGTCTTCAAAACATTAATTATATGGAGTTAATAAACTTATGAGTCCACTGATAAATTTCCAACAACATTTAGTGACTATATTATGTCGTTATAACTTAGGTTTCTAATATCAGTGCATTATGACTCCTCCATGAGATAGGTTTTGTCTGCTGACATAAGGATATACCCGAAATTACATTCTTGTCATCTTTGAATATCACAAAGTTAAAGTAATAAACCGGTTTGAGTTCTCACTTCTTCTTTAAAATTATAGTCTCTCGTTTCCTTTTATAGATATTTTAATACTCCATAAGATGCTTCACATCAATCTAGACATATCTAGTGTGTTGCAATGTGAGTAATATCTAAACGAGTATAGACTTAAACTTACATAAGGCTTCCAATTAATGAAGCATAAAAAATAATCTCATTTACCATATTATCATCTGAAGGAGAGCAGTATTGATTGTTACATATGTAAGGACCCATTTAATGTTAAACTTATGGAACGGAACTAATATCCCATTGGGTCTATCTCAGTATGTTATGATATCAATCACGTAAGAGATATCTCTGAGATTTATTATATCAAAGTTTGTGTTAACAATGCTTTGACTTATGTAACATATACTTGTCAAAAGAATCTCATCTCTATAGACAAGTTTATTTTAGTTGCTCCCACTCATCTTGAGGTAGGTACATTAATCCACTTGATTCTTGATGAAAATAATTACGTTAGCTTTTCATCACATTATGATGTTTGCATTAACCCATACATGGATTTAATTGGCTTATAGACAAAGTGTTCTTTAACCTTCAGTTTGGAAATTTCAGGTTGTTTTATGAACATGAAAATGTGTCAACCAATTGTTAGGGAAAATTGTTTTTAATGTTCATCTAATGTAGCTTTAAACTATTATAAGCTACTAGAACAGTGATGATCCTCAAAGAAATCTTTGATAATTTATCTCTTCCTAAGTACAACCTTTGACAATCAATCATGCTTTTGAGTGTCTTAACGCTTATATTAGGATTTGGTTTAGTTATGAACACTCTTAGGTAATTCAATCAAATCCCAAACGTTATACGAACACATAAAAACAGTTTTACTAGAAAACAGTTTTATTCTATTTAGAAGATTAATTGACGCTAATGGCTTAATTAGAAGAGATAGGATCAATAAACTTTTCCAAAATCCATTTCAACTTCAGTTAGGGAGGTTATCTAATCATCAAAGTTAGTAGGCTTTTAAACCTATATGACCTCCTGAGTTGATTATTGGGTTTGTTAGAAGTTTCAGTTTTATGGATTAGCTCTTGGCTAGGTTGCTATCATTTTCATTCTAAGTTGGTGCAGTAAGGTGTACAAGAGGTGTAATCGGAGTTAAATTTGGAGTGAAATTTAATGACACTCTTCCCCCCGCCTCTTGTATTCCTTGCAAGTCATGATAAGGACTTTGACTGCTCCCACTGACCTTAGAAATCTTTAGGAACTCAGCATGCTTAGGGTCAATATGTAACGACCAACAAATTCTAATAGAGAAACGAGTTAATGACGTTAGTCGTTGTAGTTTCTCTTGTTGAGGATTAGGTTAGTTTAGGTAAGAAATCTAAGTGCGCGCACAATTAAGCAACAATGAAACTTTTGTAAGAGTAGCTTTAGATTTAAGGAGACAAGTTTTGATAGAACAGTGTCATAATGGAGCAGTGTCTTGTACAAGAGGTGTAAATTTAGGTAATGTAAAATTTTCACTCCCCCACCTCTTGCAACTATTGCAAGTTATTATTAAGACACTTAATACTCCCACTGATCTTTAATATCTCTAGAATACTACAAGAGAAGTTTCAATGAGCTACGTGACGTGGGAACCTAGCACATATACGTTAGACTTTATTTGATTTCTTTAATGTCCAGATATCATAAGAAACTTTAGGGACATATCTAATAGAAATCTTATTAAGTATATATATATATGAATAGATTTCTTCTAAGACCGTGGGCCATATGCGACAAAATTTAGATACAAGTTGATAGTCTTTTAAATGATAAATGAATTATGTCTGAATATTCCATTTGGAACAAGTTCCATGAATGTCAATGAAAGACTTATGATGGACCCATAATTATTCCTTAAGCCAAGTCATATTTTAGGGCTTTAACGACATGACTTAAAATCACTTAGAATGAGATTAGATGAAAGAAAATCATCCTCATTAACCATGTCATGATTTCTCATGAATTTCGGTTGTAATGGATGAAATTTATAAGTCTCATTTTCCTTTTGTCAAATTCTCATTTACATGATGACAAAAGTTGTGAAAAATGTAAGGTATCATCTAGTTTTATCTTAGTAATGTTTCAATCCAGATATTGAGAACAAATAAGATGAGAGTTTAAGGTAAGTGTGACTTTATGTTGACTATTCAAACCTCACAACATTCATAACTTTGCTTAATTATGATACTATATTCTGACTAATCTTCAGAATATATAAGGTATCGAAAAGCGTTGTTAGAAGACTGCTTATTATGGTTCTTATAGCCTTAACATTTAATTTTGTCACTAACTCTCGTGTTAGTTATTTGTCGAGTTCTGGTAAGGAAACGTATGGAACTAGAGTCAACTAATCATGTGCTAATTGGAATATTAAATTATCAAACTTAAATCTCATTATTAAGTGACCACGTAATCAACTTATCCAACTGTTCTTTTGAATAATGGATAGTCTCTTACTCATGCCTAGTCTAATGGCATAATTATGCAGTGAGATTTTCCATTGAAGAACCTTAGAGTTGGGATTTTGTACTTGTATTTGACTATGGACCTTAGAACAATCCTCTTTTAAACTATTAGTGGTTGTAAGGTGAATAACATCTTATTTTCCAGTTTCAAACATTTATTTCTATGTACATATATTGCTTATCAACACACTCATTATACTTTGGTACTTTTGAGTGTTATGGTTGATGTATAAGGCATCAAATTGTACAAGTGAAAATCTTAGTATGTAATGTACTGGAAAATGTACTTATTTCCATACGTAAGCCCTTAACTTTATGGGTCATGGTATTGTACATTATTATGTATTCATATATACCACTTAGCTTATAGTTTTGAATTTTAAATGAAGGCATGCATCTTAGGAGTTCTTGTGAGTATTCCACAATTATAGATTAGTCTTAGGAAATACTTAATCTGGAATAACCTTTCAGTGACAGCACTCATTCTTGATTATCATAAGGTACATCATGTTCGATTTATCCTAATCATCATGCTCTACTTTTCTTCTGTGGTGCTTTATCAGAAGAGAGCAATAGGATTATCGTGTCTTAAAAGATAATCAAGGATTTAATTTAAGAGCTAATTCTTATAGAAACTTTAAGCAAAACATATTAGATTTAGGAATTAGAGTGGATGAGATATAGATTTATAGAAGAAAATTATAGTGAGTAAAATTATGGGTACTAAGAATAAGGCAGACGAAATGATCATAAAAAACTAATTAAGGATCATTAATATAAGGACCATTATGTGAAGAGGTAGTGATATGTCTATTACTAACATCAAAATAATAGACTTAGCTAAAAATTCTACTTAAACGAAGACAAAACAGCTTTGGCCAGAAGTGTAATCATTTAAGCATATGTGCAAAGTGGTTGTAACAAATCAGCTTTGGCCAGAAATTGAGACAATCACTTTAGTTATGCACTTGTTGAGTATGCCACCTATGAATGAATTAAATCAGCTTTGGCCAGAAACTAAGACATTCATGCTTATGATGCACACACAACATAGCTTTCATAATACTTGAATGATAAGTAGATGTATCAAGTCAGCTTTGGCCAGAAGTGATACATCAGAAGCTCATTCAAGTAAAGCCATTTTGGTTTTGTAAAACATTATTTGATCCTTATTAATTAACTAAATATTTACAAAACCAATCATTTAATAGCAAACCACCCGTTAGCGCGGATCGACTGAGTTATGAGATCTCGAGTTAGTTATGAGGTCTCGAGTCGCAACCTTGTTGTCTCGAGTCGGAACCATGGTCTCGACTACTATATCTTATGAGATCTCGACTCATGATGAGGTCTCGAGTCGTAACCACGGTCTCGAGTCGCAACCTAATGGTCTCGAGTTATGACCTTATGGTCTCGAGTCGTAAGCTTTTGAGCCCTTATGATTTCGAGTCGAGACCTTATGGTCTCGAGTTATGAAGGTTTAAGGACCTGATGATTTCGAGTCGAGACCTTATGGTCTCGAGTCGAGACTAACGGTCTCGAGTCGTAATCTGATGATCTCGAGCCCTCTGTTGATAGCTGTTTATTGTGATAACATAACTGAAAATCCGAAAATTAAGAATTGTGATAGAGTTTCCTATTATAACATTGATCTAATTTTATCATAAAATTTCGAAATCATAATCTGTTTATCCTATTAACAGATTTCGAAAAAACTTAATAGACAAAATTAGATCAAAATTAGGGAAACATTTAACAATTCAAATCATATTCCAAATCATAAAGGAAAATTCGAATTTTAACTAAGAACATGATGAACCCTAAATAAAATTATTCAAACTATCATCCGAAATCTGGAATTATTATACACATTTAAACATATTTTGAACATTCAGATTTCGGAACAGTAACATAAGAATGAGCCTATGATCCGAGATGACATTCCGGATGACAGAAATCGAACAGTAATGATTTCGGATTATGATGAAAAAACGAATTTTTTAATTATCATTTTAAAACCTGTTTTCCTGCTTTAATCCAGATTTACGGATACAAAACAGAACTGACTAATCAACATACGCTCTGATACCACATGTTGGTTCAGTTCTGTTTTGAACATAATGTAAAACATGAAAACATACCTTTGATTGCATCAGACAGTGGAGAATCCAGTCAGAGAAGATGACATCGAGTTCGACATAATTATCAGCGTGATCCGGTTCCTCCTTAGGGTGCAATTTAATGATGGTGATTGATGAACCGAAAAGGGTAATCGGTTATGGGAGAGAGAGGTCGAGATGATGTTATGAGTAATTAAGTTATGTGTCTAACCCTAGAACCTCTACATAAGTCTCCTTATATATGCACCCATGAGGAAACCCTAATTAGTTAATAAGGGTAATTAGGCCCATCAACAATTACCAACTAATTATTTAATAGGATTGTTATATATTTTGATCCATATAACGTAAATGATTATAATGGCTACTAGATTAAATATAAAATAAAATATATTTAATCTTACAATATCATCATAATGCATACAGTATGTTTATATTAACACATTTGAGCTAACTATACACTTATGTAGGCACCGGTCATATACATTGTTATGGTCATGAAACACCAAGTTATAGGCATACGTAAAACTTGGAACACGACGTGTGTACTTAGGGAAAACACGAGTTATAAATTTCTAACTGGTCCAAAGTTTAGACTGATGAGAAAGTATAATTAGGATTTGTTACATCATATTTAAAACTCCAACAAAGCTAGCAGGACAATATGAAATATTTACACACAACGTATCTCTTTTAAACAAAACTTGCATGTACTAAACTCACCCATGCAATCCTGAAATAAGGTGATCCTAATATGAAGACACATGACATAAGGATACATATTTTTGAACCTTAAACAAAGAACTCGCCAACGTAAGCTGGCTTGTTTTAGTGTGTATTCCAGGAAAGCTAAGACTTCAATTGCAAGAGCAATGAGTTATGAGATAGACAGGGCCGGCTCTAGCCCCATTTAAGTGAAGCGGTGGCTTAGGGCCACCACTTTTCTCAAGGCCCCTCATTTCGTCTCGTTTTGCATATTATATACATTAGGAATTCTCTTGATACATTTTTATTTGGGTTTACACATAATGTGGCAGCTATATATTTTCATGGTTTTCGTATGTTAATTGTACATATACGATCCATTATGTTAAAATTTAGTTTCATTTCAACCTTGAGAAATGAAAACTGCAAACACTTTTGTTTATATAAATTAATACTCGAAGTCAATTTTTTCTCTAATGAAAAGGACTCAGGTTTTTAATTCGCTTTGGGCCTCCGGAATAGTTGAGCCAGCCCTGGAGATAGAAGGCAGCAGATGGCTATTTGGCAAAGATTAGTAATTGACATGAAGAACTATGATATCACTTAGCTTTAGACAAGCTTATGTAACTTATAATTTCAGAATATCTTGACTTTCATTGTGTTTCTTAATAAAGGTTTTACATATGTGTAAATACAACTGTTCGTCAAGCCATCATATTGTTGGGGTGTGTCAGGTTGGTATCAGAATGTTGGTTTAAGGGATTTAGATGCTAGCCTGTAATGTCTAGACTTAAACCGTGATTCATAAGATCTCGGGAAATTGCAAACAAAGCCAAATAGATGGATGCCAAACAAGATTAAGATAGATATGCCTTAAGAACATCACGGAATATGATTTGACCACGTGAGTAAGGTAGATGGTTGACAATAATTAACTAACGTTATTGGTAGTTTCCTTACAAATGTTGTTTAGGTTGTAATCCATTACGTAGTTTGAGGTGCAAGGGGTTAATTATTTTGAACGACAACCTTTATTAGAAACACGTCGCTAGCAAGCAAATAGCCGAAAAGGCAACAACAAAACATTACACATCAAACCTTTTGCCATTTGTTCTAATCTAAAGAAACTACATTAGAACGACTTGAGATCCAAAGAAAACTAAACGCCTTCACCTCTCCACATAGCTTTATCTTAATCGGCTCCTTGTTGAAGATCCAATATTTCTTTCTTTCCACATAACCCAACACACCACCAAGATAATCACTTGGAAACATCTTCCTTTATGAGTCTCCCCTCGGATATGCATGTATACTTCACAATCTTTAAATGAGAAGGCAAAAAATTGGCTCCAGCTCCACCTTACACCAAGCTGTAATACATTGCAAATCTACGAAGCAACGTAGTAAAAGGTGAAAATATGATCCGCCGTCTCATCCCCAGAACCACACATTGCACACCACGACGGCCCCACTAGCATATCTCTCTTTATCAAAACTTCTAATATCAGGATTCTGCCTAACATCGTTCTCCATCCGAATATATTAATGGGTGTTTGGGTTAGCTTATTTTGGAGCTACTTTTAATTTATTGACTTATAAAAAGTTAATAAGTCATTTTGATAGTGTTTGGATAAGGGTTGAGAATGAGTTTTATGGCTTGAAAAGGAGAAAATGAGAAGTTAGAATTTCTAACTTCTGACTTACGACTTATAAAAAGTTAATAACTTATAAATTAAAAGGAATACCAAACACCCCCTTAATATTCAATGGAACCCATTTATTCTAGTTGTAAATTTGCTCATTTGTAAGTGAAACATTTTAAGGCAAAAGTCTCTTCATTTGATTGCAAGGAGTTATGAATGCCTAAATAAAATGTTAATCATTTATGGACTACATTATGATGCATCATGGGAGGAGACTGGGAAGTTGTGTAAGGTAAACAAGCAATTATTCCTAATCAATGTAATTGGGAAATTTACGGTATGCGTATTTACTGGTTAATATTATCATGTTGATCAATGCGTATACCTTAGTGATGGCCTGTAACTCACGATTGAAATTCCATGGGATGACTTTATTCATAAGTAGAGACCATTTCAAAATTTATACGAGAGTGAGGTCCAAAATCGTCGATGACTTTAGCAAACAAATATCAAACGTCGGTCAACATTGTTATGGTAAAGAAAAGTACTAGAACATGGAGGATGTGCAACAACTTTATATTTTGAGTAATGCATATCGAAAGGATTATTACCCGTTACAAGAGATGTACCTCAAAATAATTTATTATTGGGCTACCGACTTATATGCTTGCTCGACACAAACATAAAATACCATCGCATGAGAGTCAAAGATGAAGACAAGCCATCTTTTTACACTCGTGATGGTATATACCGCTACAAAATGTTTTTTGGTTTTAAAACTTTGGAGACGCATATCAAAGGTTGATGGATAAAGTAATCAAGTCCAAGAAATCCCCACATCCTTCATTTTAGGATGTTCGGAGCACAAAATGTAAACATGTCCTAACGTACAAATGCCTACAAAGAAACAACAAGCATTAAAAGGTTTTGACACCAACAATAAAGCATTTGCCCGTGCGCACATTGTAGTCTGGGGTTCATCCTTATTTGTGGTAGATGTAACTTATAAGTGTATTGCAATACTAACTTGTGAAAGACCTGAAAAGAAAAACAAAATGATGTTGGTAAATAACATTATCTTTGTATATTGAATAACTAAAAAATATCTTTTTATATATTGATAATAATAATAATAATAATAATAATAATAATAATAATAATAATAATATATGAAGAGGTTGGATCATGTATAAGAGAGATATTTCATGCAAAGTGTAGGAGACAATAAGGCTAGACAAGTGTTATTTTCAGTTTTATGAGAGAAGGGTATTATGGTCATTCTCCCTTGAACCTACTTCAATGTGACAACTGTCAAAATTCCTGGTATCCGTACAATTATTAAACAATGATTAGTGCTTAATGATTGTGCTGGATTACAATTAATGACTTGAATTGCTTTCTAATTATTGCTTTATACATATATGTGCATCATATATTGCAAGTGACATATCATTATTGCATGCAAACTTTGTTGATTCAAATGATGCACGAAACACAGTTAGCAAAGTTATCAGACAAATCAGGAAAATGCTGACGGAGTTCAGTACATAGACAGACAATGTGTTGAGACACAGAATGAGCCAGAAACCAAGTAATACACTAGTATAGTGTGTAGGAAAGTAAGGATCACAAAACTGCCTTCCTAGAGATAGTTTAAGTGCCGGAAAGTGCCTAAAACTCACATAAACTGCAGAATTCTGCAGAAATCAGCAAAATTCAGCATTTAAACACTCTAATATCATGCAGAAATATGGTTAAATAGTCCAGAATACTTTTCTAAGTAACGGGAATCAAAACTGTCACAAAAGGTAACATAAAGCACACTAAGCTGCATAGTTTAGCACCTTAACGAACCGGTAACCAACCGAACAACCGGACACTACCCGAAACACCAAATTTTCACTAGAAGCACTGTTTTAACATTACCAAGCTAGTTATGGTCCCCGAACATCATAACACACTATATAACACCTAGTAACTAACTAACCTAACTAATACTTGAGTTTTAACTAACTAAACTAACTTATAGTTGAAACCTAGCCTAAGACCCCCCCCCCCCCACCTAGTTCACGGTTACATGTGGGCCCCCACATGTAGATTTGATTTGAGTTCTTTATTTGATCTTGTTTCACTTTTAAAAACATGTTACACATTAGATAAAAATGGTGTTGGAAGATTATAAGTATACCCATTAGAACTTAACCATTTCATCTCTTCACATATCACCAACACACTCTTTGGCTCTCGGCCGTAAACAACCACACCACCACCACTATTTTCAAGCTTCCATCTTCCATCTTCCATTCCAAGGTGATACAAAGGTACTAGGAGCTTAACAAAGAAGCTTGGAGCTTGTGGAAGTTGAAGGACCTTTCTCTTGTGCTTTTATCCACTCCATTTCATCTAGTGATCATCCCTAGCCTTGAGCTAGTAGTAAGAACACTATACTCTTCATTTTACATCATATTTTAGTGGTTAAAAGAAGATACAAGTTGTTGATCATGATGAACACTAAGAATCTTGAACTTAAAACTTGAACATAAGCTTAAAATCATTAGAAACCATGATGTTTATGTGTTGTTATACTTGTTGAATGTTGTTTACTCATGTTTTTTATATAGATCATCATGTGATCTTGCTAGATAATGATTAAAAACACAATCTAGCAAGATGAGAGGATGAAAATGTTAAAGATCCATATATCATCCTCATGTGAATCATGAGCTTGAAAGAATAAGTTGTTTTCTTGTTAAGTGATGATCAAAGTGTGTATAAAGTCTAGTAAATCTATGATACCAAGAATGATTTTTCAAGAAATCAAGTTAAAAATACAAAGTTTACTTAATCTTGGTTCTTAAATAAATAAATCACATTTTTAGTGGTTAATCAAGTGTAGGATCATGCATTTAACAAGAAAAATCCAAGAAGAAATATTTTTAGAAAATGTAATTACAAGTTGTAAAGAACTAATTTCTTCAAAAATGGAGTTTTTAAATAAACAACCACACTTTAAAGGGTAACAAGACTTACTAAATACACTAGTAAGTTACTACAAATTTTTATAAATTTTCAAGTTCATGAGGTAGTAGTTTATGCTTGATTTTGGCAAATTGGTAAGTGTAGATTGATTTGTTGTTGATTGTGTTGATTTCCAAAAGAAAATGATATGCCTTGAAGGCATGGAAACCTCCATTTTTAGGGGAAACTATGGCAAAAAAATTTCTAAAAATTAAACACTTAGAAAAATATTTCTAAACAAATATTTACAAGTATATTTAAAACCATAAATTTTCATATAAAGTTTGCCATAAATTTTGTTAATAAAATTGTAAATATTGGAGGTTGGTTTTATAAATAAAAGTGACTAAATATGTATTTAGGAAATATATATTTAGAAGTCATCATGTGTGTGATTATTTGTATATTAAGTGTATTAGTTATATTATTTTAGGACTTGAAATAATATAACTTACCAAAATACCAAGAAATTACAATCCAAAATGTTACCAAAATCCCAAGAATATGAATATATAAATCATACCCAAAATATTGGAGAAACCAAACAAAGGAATATAAATTACAAAATATTCCAGAAAATTTATTCATAAGTATATTTTGGTAATAAGTATTTTGGACACCAAAAGAAAAAAAAATATGATTTTTACAACTATTACAAAATATATCATATTTTTTACAAGGAGAAAATATATTATTTTTGGCAAGTAAAAATATATATTTTTTTGGAATTATTAGAAGATGTATTATTTTTGGAAGAAAATATATATTTTCTCAAACAAACATGAAATACATTATTTTTGGGAGAAAATGTATTTTCTTAAATAAACTTGAAATATATTATTTTTGGAAGAAAAATGGATTTATATATATTTTCTAAGTTAGATTTGGAAATATATTATTTTTGAGACTTGTTTGAGATTTATAAATATTTGTGCTAAGGGAAAAATTATGAATAATTTTTCTATGTAATATTTATTAAAATATATATTTTGGAAATATATATTGATTTATTTTTATTAAAGATATTATTCCGGAAAAGTTAATACCAAATTAAGTATAAGAATATTTAACAATTACAAGAAAATACGTATTTCTGTACGTATAGATACACACCGGAATACGCCACCGATACTTGGCAAAAATATACAAGTATAAGAACACGAATACAAATACACCCATCCTGGAGAAGGATATAAATACATAAAAAGTAACAAGTTAAAAATGTGTTATTTTAACAAATATTCCAAAATTTGATCAATATAATTTATGTTAAAATATTTATTATTTTAACAAATAATTATATAATTTGGAATAATATTAAGGACATAAAGAAACGTAACTCAAAGACACTAATTAATACTAAGTCAAGGCACGACCCGCTCGTCTAATAAACCATAGTACGTTGTAGGTAGTCGTGTACGCCAGAAGAAGCTTTGAGTTACAGTTGATTACGAAGAACGCAAGACTGTGAGTTCATGTCCCCCTTTTCTTTTAACTGTTTTTGGTTTTATAACTTCGGGGGTGAAGTACATGTTACAAACTATTTACATACGATTACATTTGGTATGGTTAGCTAAGGAAAGGTACTGCTTGATCATGTGAGTGGTGGGTACAACGCTTAAGACCATTAATCCTCGTAGTAGGACTGAGGGACACGAGTGATAGATCTATTTGGGTGTAGCGAGCCCACATCCATGTGGACCGGGGTTTGGCCCATGAGGTGACTATGTCTTACTACCGGAGACAAAATTTGCTAGGTTCGAGCCTTCCTGCATCACGTCACACATATTAATGGTCTTGCAAACCATTAATGATCTGTTTTCCTTGTTTGCTTTCATACCGGGATTTACAAACATACTCACATACTTTCAATGATTACAAAGGTTTATTCGTGCACACAAACAAACACATGAACTCGCTCAACTTTTGTTGATGTTTTCAAACAACATGTATTTCAGGGAATTAAATGTGGATCTGGCGGGCGTTTGGATGTTTCAAGTAATGTTACGAATAAGAGATGTCATCCGGAGTCTAAGGGTTTGGATAGTGTGTCTCATCCTGGATAAGACACATCTTCCAAAGCCTGGTTTTTATTAATGTCTTTTGTCGACTCCTCGTGGAACTCTAAAACAAGTTGCATGGTTTGTATTTGGAATTGAAGTTTGTGTTGGTTTTCAAGACAATGTTGTTTGTGATGTTTTAAACTATTCTAATGGATGAACATCTTTAGTATTATCATATAGAGGTTTGTTATGGTTGAATGCAATGATATTAAGCAAGTCACACATAATCACGCTTCCGCAAAAGTCAAGGTGTGACATTCAATCCCTTTTTTCAAACAACTATAACTTTTCTATACGATAACTTTTTTAAGAAAATTTACACCGTTTTAACAAGCATTTCATACTTTTTAATTTGAGCAGACTATTGCTATTGTTTTCTTAATTTTCAAAAATTTATTTTACAAGCTATAAAGTTACGTGATTTGTGTAACGTTACGTTATTATGTTCCAGTACGTAATGTAACATATGTGCAAGCAGTAAAAAATGTTCAATGTGACCCTACATCTATAATCACGTAGCATATGTAACAAGTGTAATGTCATATGATTATGTATCAATACGTAATTACTTTATTATAGTTTTTTTTTTTATTGTATAATGTTTTTCTTTAACTAAAGTTATGCGTATTACGTGATTATACATTCAATATAACGAGAACTTAATTGTTTTTATGTTACTACGTTATTAGATCTGTAATATAAGTCGTTATGTGATTATATGTGTAGTGTTACATTGAGCGTTTGTTACTGATGTATACACATGATACGTGATTATTACATTAAGCATATGTTACTGCATTACACACATGGTACGTAATTACTACATTGAGTATTTGTTACTGCTTTTGCACACATAGTACATGATTCTAAATTCAGGTATACATTTGAGTATCTGGTATGTAATTTAGGCATTTATTGATCATTTTGGTATGTAATTATGGATGTTGTTTTACATTGAGAATTTGTTATTGCTTGCAGAGATAGTACGTGATTTAGGTATTCATTGATTATATTCCAGTACGTAATTACGTACCGGAACATAATCACGTAAAGTTAAACAATCATGTAACCTTATAGCTTGTAAAACAAAATTATTTAAAATTAAGAAAACTATAGCAGTAGCATATTCAAATTAAAGAGAATTAAATGCTCGTATTAAAAAGTTTATCAGTCAACAATATTGGATTTTCCTATTTTGTCATTTTCCCCACTTGTTTTTAGTTACGTGAATTCTAAATTTTGAGACCACTTAATCTCAACAATTGAATTATTTGATCAAAGGCCCATGATCTCTCAACATTTAGCACAATTTCACCCTCTTGTAAAATAATCTTTCTTATATATAAATGATAAAACATTAGTAACTAACCTATTATTCAAACTTATATATAGAATAATAATATAACCAAACTTAAAGATAAATGATAACTCAAATAATAGTTTGGATAGTTGATAACTTGATTAACATTTCCTCTCAAGGTGAACATTTAGAGCAACGTGTAGCTTGAAACAAACTGTATGTAATCAACACATATGACAAACTTTGGTCCCACCACCTAAGTGTCATCAAGCTTCTAAATTCTTTCCTTCGTTTTTTTTTTTTGCTTGAGCACGAACTTCGTTTCGATCAGTTTTTTTAATTTCAAGCTTAATGTCTGATTCGTTAAAAAGAAAGAACTCAAACAAACAAAAAAGAAGACAGAATGATTTGGTCCTCAAGGGCATGAGCAATGATGCTCTAATACCATGAAAGAATTAAAACAAATTAAGAACAAAACGATGTTATTGAATGATATTTTCTCTCTATTAGAATAATCAAAAACTAGATCTCTTTATATGAGATTTTACGATGAATATGACGATAGTAAAGTTATCCAACTAATGATCATGATAAAATGTTCATGAATATCCTAATATCCAAACTTATAAATAGAATAGTAACTAATGCTACGAACCACGTAACAACAATTACTCGAATCTTTGTAGCAAGAGGGATGAAATGGACATTAGAATCTTTAGCTCATTTTCGGTTATACATACAACGTAGGTATACACAATCATCTTTATATCTTTTTGATATATGTGCAAATCATGCTTTACGATGAACACTTGGGGACATATAACTTATGGCGTCTGAATGAAAAAGAAAAAGTCCGGTATTCAAATGTTCGTGGTCATCTTTTTAAATCATCTTTTCACGCATGTTCGTTTTAGAGCCGAGGGTCTCTCTGGAAGCAGTCTCTCTATCCCTAGGGATAGAGGCAAGGTCTATCTAAATCCCACCCTCCCCAGACCCTATATATGTAAATTCTTGTTTTTATGGTGTAATTTTTTTAAAGGAAATTGGTCTGTAATAATCCCTAGTAAATGTCATTGGCTATTGGTAGTCCTACTTTTTAATATTCCCCCTGCCAGTCTAACTTTTCACATATTTTTCCGTCACCGGTCCCTGTTAAAAAAACTTAACTGCGTTAAGTTTTTTTCCGAGTTACAAACATATGTTTTAGGCCTTTTGATCAGAACGACGATACGAGTCCATTGATGTAAAACTTACCTCGAAACGGTGCTTTAAACAACGAAAACGGTGCTTCAATTCGGGTGTTTAAGCTTCCAATTAACAAAAATCAAGTTGTTTGGAGCATCGTTTCGAGCTAAGTTTTAAATCAATTGACTCGTATCGCCGTCCTGATCAAAAGACCTAAAACATCTGTTTGTAATTCGAAAAAAAACTTAACTCTATTAAGTTATTTTAACGGGGGACCGGTGGAGAAAAAATAGGTGAAAAGTTGGACTGACATGGAGAAAATTCAAAAGTGAGACTGCCAATGGCTAATGACGTCTACTAGGAATTATTACAGGCCAACTTCCTTTTTTTAATATATATTAACGTATGAAAAAATTATAACTGTTTAAAAATCATGAAAGGAAGAAGTTAGTATAAAACTCAACAATATGTTTTAAAGAATTGATATATATGTTTTACAAGTTGTAACTATTTAATGTCTTAAAATTATGTAAAAAAAATTTGTCTCCATTATTAATATTGTATTTTTAACTAATTATGTAATTAAAGAAATAAAGTTAGATGTTGTAAGTTGTTTATATATTGTCGCCTGGTTAGGGGCTGTTTGGTAACTTCTGAATGGTTAAGTGCTAAATCAGTAAGAAGTCTGAACTATTAAATGCTGAATCAGTAAGAGGTCTGAACCATTAAGAGCCAGTATAATGTTTAACCATTCAGAGACAACTGTCTGACCAATTAAGATTAGAGGTTTTAACCATTCAGACTTGGTATAATGCTTAACCATTCAGAGGCAAATGTCTGAACCATTCAAACATCTGCTCGCGAAACAAACAGTCTGAATCATTAAGTGCTTAACCAGTAAGGGGTCTGGACCATTAAGAGTCACATTAATAGGCAAACAAACAGCCCCTTAAACTACTTCATCAAAACTGACTTGTATTACAAAATAAATTTCCACACACGTTCAACGTGCCGGTCCGTTCAAACTAATGAACTTTAAATACGTATGTTATTCAATTTCATTGTATATGAATTTAAAAATCTTACAAAAGTACTCTCAAATTAAATATTTCTTTGTAGAATGCTTATATCTTGTATATTTACCCGATTCATCATAAACAATTAATTACAAAATTATAGATTGGTTTTCTTTTAGATATTCAAATGTCTATTCAAAAAAAAAAAAAAAACAAAAAAAAAAACCCAATGATGAATAGAATATGTAACAACTACAAAAGAAACAAATAGGAAAGACAAAGAATAGGTGAAATGGAGGTGGATGCGCACAAAAGAAAAGACTTCAAAAGTTGTTGGGGTTCTTGTTGTTTTGTAGCACTCATGGACTGCTTTTGGTCTATATAATTGACCTCTCATCCCATCACATGTAGTAAGTTGCACACGACTTAGAATGTCTTAAATCAACACCATTAGTTGACTAACATAAAAGTATATTAAAAATTAGTTAGACCGCCCGTAGTGGGGCATTATTTTCAAACCCCCCCCCCCCCCCCCCCCAATTACATAGGGCGTTTTTGGGCATTATTTTTGAAAAAAAATTGGATTGGCGTTTTTAAAACAACGCTCAAATTGGAAGAGAACATGTTGACTGGCCAATGGGAGTGGTCCACTAGTAGTTTCTTTTTTTTTTTTAAACCTCCTCTCTATAAAAAAATAATTGTTTAATAATTGGAAGGGGCGTTATTGGGCATTATTCCCGCTAAGCCACTTTTACAATAACGCCCAATAATGCCCCATGCTGACTGGACTGCCACGTGTCGCAAAACGTCCCATGGTGGGGGCATTATTGAGCTAAACCACTACACATGGTCTTAGAGATCTTAAACTTTATATAATATAAAAATTAGTTAGAGATTTTAAACTTTATATCATATTTATTTAATTCAATAAGAACCACCAAGTAAGGTAATATAACTCTCATCACATATATGCGGACCCGGTAACTTTTTTCAGTATGTTTGTTTTGGTGGAATCTCATTAACTTTTTCCAAATCATACAAGGTTCTTAGTAATTTTTTTTTTCATTTTTTTCCAAGCCGAGTGGGTTAATGTGAACCCACAAAACAAGGTTGGATCCACCACTGCATATATGAACACAATATACGAAAGCATATTATATTATTAAAAAAAATATTAATGTTAGCATTTTTGCACAATCGGGATGTCAATTTTTGAACAGTTTGAGACGTAAGAAGTCATTATTTTAATTTTATAATAATATTTTAGACAGATTGATAAGTTTAAAAATACCAAAAAGTTAAACTATGTTGATGTTAGTGGTATTATCGTTTATAAAACTAAGCATTTATATGTCAAAGTTTATTAAAAGCTAACTTAACACTCCAAACCATATGACGTTTCGCCGATGGGAATACTCACAAGTGAACTCTTGGTGAAAATTTATGGGTTTCAGAAGTGCGTAAAGACTTTACATATGCATATTTAGCAACATATCATTATAGAATTCCATTTGTTTTGAAAGGTTACTGCGGATTTTTAACTCGGTAACCATTAATTTTTTTTTTGTGTCGATGTGTTTTTCTTTGATAAAAATATTTTTCTAGTAGTGATAATAGTCTAAATGCAATTTAGTTATATGAAATAAAAGTAGCCATAAAGTAATGATCATTATAAATAACTGTAATCTTTTGTTAACTTTGAAGGCAGACCACACTTTATAGTAGATTCGATGTGTTCAATTTTCAAAGGAAAAAAAGCTAGTAAAAGAATATTCTAAAGGAAAAAAATAAAGAAAGGCTCACTAAATAATGAAAAGGGAATAAAGCAGTTAAAATAAGCCTAAAAAGAACAAACATAAGAATGGAAAAAAATAATAATAATTAGAATAAAGGTTTTGAGTGATGTAAAACAATTACAAGGGACAAGCGATTAGTGGGATTTCCCTGACTCTCACCTTGCCCACTTCTACTTGTCCATCTATTTACATTTGATCCATTTGTCCTTTTATTATTTATAATAATATTAGATAATTAATTTTATATATTTGTGAGTTGTGTTTCTTGTTCTTTAGCTGATTGGTGCTTACTAGTGATTTACAAACCGGATCAAATAGGTTAAATCTGCAATTGGAATTGTCGTAATTAGATTACGAGACTGAGTACAGATGGTCAGACACTTTTATATGAACCAGATAAAACTGAGCAAAACTTATTGAAAACTGGTGATTCTTACCTTCTTTTAGCATTCATCCGGTTGAATCAATGAATTGTCAAAGCTACCGGTTCAAGGATTAATTCGGTTTGAAAACATTAGTTTTAGTTGTGATGATTATTTCTGGATATTAATATAAAGCACGCTTTCATAATCCTTAAAAATATGAACCAATGGGTTGATGGTTTATTGACAAAGAAATCCGCCATTCTAAAAATATATATATGAATAATTTTATTAAGAGAATAATCATTAAAAACCAATATATGTTGTTTTAGGTGTCTTCCCTCTATCCAATAGATGAATGATTCAAATTTTACGCATTGTAGGCGTAAACGGTTAATAAGAGTTTTTTAGAATTAGAATTCGTTTTAACAAAATATATGTGTTACTTGTTCATATCATCATGTATGTTTTCAAAAAGAAAAACATTTCAAACTAAATTTTTATTGTATACAGTCTATTGAGAATCAAATCCAGTTCAAACCAAATTTTCATTCATGTGACAAAATATATACTTAAAACTACAAACATAACAAACCTACTTCAATATACATGAAAAGAAAAATCATTGTTAATATTTCTTTTTAAACTTTTAATTTCGACTCATTCGTATTTTTTTCAAGAATAGCATGTAGCCCAGGGGTATTTTCCCATCTCCAAAGGCCTAAGAGCATTTCCATTTTTTACCTTATGATACACTAAAAATAACTATCTCTTTTTTTTTTCAATTAAATAATACTTTTTAAAACCTTTATTATTATATTTTCTTTTTTTTTCACTTACAACCACTTTCAAAATATATTAAAAAATTATAAAGGGAGAACAGGGTGCCCTCAAATTTATAGATAAACAGTAACATTTTCTCTCTCCTGTACTCACAACCACCTACAACCACTTATTATAAAATAAAAACCCCTCTCTCAGGCAAGAGGGTTGAACGTGAATGCTCTAAGCTTCAAGTAAAATAAATTTTTTAAGAGTACAATTATTTAAAAAATGTCACGTGACTTTCCCTATTGAATCTCTATACTGCATCAGCTACTTGTACACTATGCATATCAGGGGCAGACCTAGCATAGAACAAGGGGCAACCCCCTGTTGCCCTTTGACGCTCCGGTGGTAGTGTAAATTTTGAAAAAAATTGACATTTTTTCGATTTCGCTGTCCTTTTTTATAAAAACGTTGCTCTTTTAGATTTTTTCTAGATGGCCATGCATATTTCATAGTAGAATTACCTGAAACACAAGTTAAGATTTTTTTGAATAGCAAAATATTTAAATATGCACCCATTTCAAAGCAACCACTCACACATCAGTCAACAGAAGTTAGCAGAACTACTGCAGTTGTTTCAGCTACTAAAACCCAAAACCCAGTAACAGGTACAACTTTTTATGCACAATGTACAACCCACTGAAGCAATAATCATCTGAATTCAGCAATCATAGCCCTGTATTTTATAATATAAAAAAAAGTAAGACCGTGACAAAACAAAGTTCAAAAAAAATAAACAAAAAGTTGGTCAGTTTAACTCGGGCATGACGGGATGTATGTCTTTCAGCATCCCCAAAACTTGTTGCATCGTTGGTCTTTTGCCAGGTGTTTCCGACGTGCAAAGATACCCAACTCGGAGACACTCAACCATCTCACTCACTGAGTTGTCCCCGAGTCGCAACCGCGCGTCCAACGCGTCCACCCCTCGACCTTCCCTAACCAACTTTCTAGCCCTCGCTACCGTTTCATCCGAACCGCTTTCGCCTGTTAACAACCCAATTAACACAATGCCGAAACTGTACACGTCGGAATCGGTGGTGGCTGAGTCAACTCGGTTGTGACTCAGTCCCACGTCGGCGATTCGGGGATCGAGGTAATCGGATAGGAGGATGTTGGATGGCACGAGGTGGCCATGGACTATTGGTGTGGATTGGGCGTGGTGGAGATAGGCTAGACCGCGGGCTATTCCCACCGCGATGTTGTGACGTGTCCGCCATTCCATTTTTTCGGGTGATGATGAGTCAGCTGGGTACTCCCATGTGTCGGTACTCCAGTCTTCCACGTCTGTTTTTCCCGTTGGAAGTTCTTGTAGCCAACGGTGAAGATCACCATTGGCCATAAATTCGTACAACACGAGTTTTTCCTTTCCTGCATAATCATTTTAGTCCAAAATTTTATTTTCAATTAACAACATTATTTACATAATTAAATACTAAAAATAAATAAATTCATAATGGAGACCTAAATTAAAAAAAAAATGCAATAAATACACAACAATCGTACTAAATGACCTATGAAATAATGCATGACTATTTATTAAAATTATTTTCTTAATAAATATCCCTAACAAAATAATGTCATAAGTTGTTGAAACTCATTTAATTTATTAAATGATTTCACTCATTCTATACCGCTTCACTTGTGTGGTAGGAATTCCACGACACATGTTATAAATAGCATGTTTCATGCACTATCATCCCATACCAATAACAATGCTCAAGTATTTGTATATTGTACCCAATGCTTTCTTGCTTGTACATTTTGTGAAGCCGAGAAAACAAACAAAGCTTATACGAGTCCCAAACAAATATATACATAAAAAGGGTGAGGATTTGGGTTCAATTGACAAAATAAGCGAAGTTAAGGTGTTGCTCCCCTTAAGGACAAAATTTTAAGCTCGGTTAAAGACGAATTTAGTATAATTTAAGAAACCCCCTCAAATAGTCGTGTATCACCTTTTCACTAACAAAACATCATAAATCAGCTATTGAAATTCCTCATATTTTTATAAAAAAAAAATCATACTAATCCATGTTTACTTACCTACCCTTGACAAGTTTTACAAAGGAATCGTGTATAAATATACATATACTTTTATATATTTATTGTGGTAAGAAGCCATTTGTCAAACTAATGATGACCTATTTTGGAGTATTCATATTCAAAATTTGTTCTTTTGCATATATTCTGACCATCTTTCCATCCCTGTGTCCTTTTTTCTGCCCATATCTTCTTCCCATTCACATGATCTATTTTGACTTTTTAAATTGAAATCCGTGGACCAATTGGTATTTGGTTTCTTAATCAAGTACTTGTATTGGACAACTAACATCATTGAAACTTACTAATATAGCATAAAACACCAAGGGAAGAGGAAGCATTCATGATTCCTATAAGCGGTGTCAATTAACTCAACCCACATGACACTTGAATGTTCAAATATAGAAATCAACATTACGTCAATCGTTAGAGTATTCACATTCCCGTTTATCCATTGTCGACGAAAATTCTAGACTTAATCACCATTTAGGGTGTGCGGAGCGGTAGTCGGCAAAACTCGGCAAACCGTTTTGCCGAGCGGCAAACATCGCCGCCGAGGTTTTGCCGACGCGGCGAAGGTTGTGGTGCGGGGAGGGGAAGCCGATGCGGGGAAGGTGATTGAGAGAGAGAGGGGGTATTGTGGGTGGGGTCCATTCCTATCTCAACCAATCACAACTTTTTCATTTTTTTAAATAGTTTACCACTTCACCAAGTGTTAAACCATTGCCAACACTTTTCATCAAAGTTTAAACACTTTTAACTGATTGACATGGCGCGCTCTGATTGGTTGGTTTTTTGGTTTGCCACTCCAAAGTGTTTAACCACTCCTTACACCCTTACAGTTTCGGGAAACAACAAACCAAACCAATCAGGTTAGATTTCCCGGCCTGTTTGATAACGATTTGAATCGACTTTTTTCATATTTTTGTTCCTCAAAATCAAAATTAAAAGAAAAAAAATAAAGATGGTTTATGGTTATTATACATATACGTAGCTACACACTCCAAAATAAAAAGGAAAGTATGGATAACCGAAATTATTATTTTTTTTTCAACGGCAAACGCTACCTTACTAGTTTACTTTATCTTACACAAAAAACCTAAATTACTCCTTACCCAAATTTGGACCTGAGACTTCTCTTTAAAGAAATATGTGTCTCTATCAAATGAGTTAACCCCACATTTATAGCTTAACTTAAATGGTCAAGTAAGTTTTGAGTTGAGCTAAGCGTATCACCCTCCTATTGTTTTTACTAAATATACCGTACTATACTACTAAATCCGTCACATTATGTCTCTACTTTAAACTCATACGGGATGCATTCAACATATAGAGGTGTACGTTTACCCTTGCGTTGAGTTTATACGATCCATTCCAAGTTTCAAACCATACCAAACCGTTAAGCAAGCAAACATTAAAAACGAACCGTTTGAATCTTAAACCGGCCAAACCAACCGACTTGCTTTTCAAACTATATATACACACCCCTAGTAGTAATATTCTAGTATGTATTGTATAGGTCAATGAGTGTAATCAGTAAACAATGCAGTGTAAAAAGTAAACATGAAAAGAAGTAACTAAAACCAACCTGCAATGCAGTAACCAGATATAGGAAGCAAATTTGGATGCTTGAGCTTCGAAAGCTCTTCAAACATACAAACAGCCTCATCATGACTCATCCCTCTAGCACTCTCCAACACCTTCACTGCCACGTGGATATCACCTGGCAGTACAGCTCGGTAAACGGGCCCACACCTCCCTTCTGCCAGCAAGGACTCTTTCCCAAACTCTGACGTGGCACCCATCAAATCCTTAAAAGTAAAACTCATCAACGGCTTTTCAAACATCACCACCGCAGCTGACGACGGTTCACGAACATCCACCACCCATGATGACCCGGACTCCGTTTCAAACGAAAACGGGCCGGATCTTTCAACCCTAAACGGTTGAGTTTGGTTAACCGGTTTAGATATAGCCCATTTGTTTCTTTTTGCCATCTTTCTTTTCCTACATATGCAACATATGGATACCAACATGGCTGATAATATCAATACTGATGCAGAAGATATGATTATGATGATAAAAACCCTCTTTTTTGATATGGGTTTGTGATCTTTTTTATCGTTCTTTGTGGGTGTGGGATCTTTAGGGTTACTATGAGTGTTAGCTGAAACAATTTGGTGTGGTTTGATATGTGGTTTCTTGGTGTGATGGTTTGAAAAGTTTGAAACTTTGAATAACATTCCTGAGTTGGTAAATGAAGAGTTACCAAATCTTTGAACTTTATCATATGGTAATGAGCCAGTGAAGTTGTTGAATGAGATATTCAAGAAGTTGATGGTGGAAAGTGGTGGGAAATCTTTTGGAAAAGTGCCGGTTAAGTGGTTGTTTGAAATGTCTAGATACTCCAATGAGGTTAGATCCGATAAGGGTTTTGAATGACCCGAGATGTTACATGAAGAAAGATCAAGATGTTGGAGTTTTTTCAAAGAGTTTAGACCAAAAGGTAACGCCTTTAAGTTGTTATGAGAGATGTCAAGAACATAAAGGTTTGAGAAGTTGGAAAGATGAGCTAAGTTAGTGAACCTGTTGGAAGAAAGATTGAGAACTTGGATTGAAGATGGGTAACCCGACCCGGATTCGGTTCCGATAGTACCACCTAGCTTGTTGTGTGAGAGGTTGACTTGTGTTAAACTTGGAATGGACCAAAACCATGTGGGGATGTAGCCTTTAAGAGAGTTGTTGGAGAGGTTAATGGTATGAAGATGAGTCATGTTTTTGATGAAGTTCCATGAGGGAGTACCTATGAGGTTTCTTGAAGATAGGTTGATGTTTGAGATTGATGAGTTTGAGCAGTGGAACCATGAATTGTTGAAGTTGGAGACTGAAGCAAAGGCCTTTATGATGAGAAGATGATCTGTGTTGTTGCAGTTTCTTGATTCTGATAAGGTGAAGAGTGTTGTTGTAAGTAGAAGAGCTTTGATGAAGCAAGGAACAAGATTCATTTTTGGTGGATTTTGTAGCATTAGATGCTAAAACTTGCTCTTCTTGTTGGTTTCATGGAGTTCACACAAGATTTTTGAAGCAATCTTGTGTGTGTAAGAGGTGTACAAGTGAGTTTAAAGAGGTTAGATATGGTAGAGAGAGAGAGAGAGAGAGAGAGAGAGAGAATGGAATAGGAGGGAAGTGGAGTTGAAATGGTGGGAGTTGGAGAAGGTAACGTGGAGTTGTGAAAAAGAAAATAAAAATAAATAAATAAATAAATGATAGATGAAGTTTGAGTCATTTTAGTCCTTTAGTTTTGATCTAAATTGTCATTTTACTTCAAATAGTTTTTTTTTCTCCTTTAGGTTTCTGACTTTTTCATTTTCTTATCATTTTGATTACATTGACTAACTCAGTCTAAAAATCTGGTTATAACCAGGGGTATTTTTGGCATAACTGCTGTGTAGTGATAACCAGTGGTAGTTTACAACATAATTTATAAACCTTATAATAATTTAATACCAAAAATACCCATGATTATAACTTGGTTTTTAAACTAAGTTAGGCAATGTGATCAAAATGTCACAAAAAAGAATAGTCAGAGGCCAAAAGGAGAAAAAAAAAAACTTTTAATACTAAAATGACAATTTAGATAAAAACTCAGGGATTAAAATGGCAATTTACTCATAAAGTTTTGTTGTTTTTGGAATTGAAAACAATTAAAACTCAAGTTTAACATGCCTTGATTTTGTCTCTCAAAAGGGTTGATACTTCACACGTCTATGTCATATTTAGGGCTCACAATATAGATGGGTACAGGCGACCCTAATAGTTTTTAGTCTATTTTGACTTGGTATAGTTACGCGTTACTTTATTGAGTTAGGTTTGTGTCATTCGAGTAGGGACGAAAGATTTAAATTGAATTTAGGTGTATATTTACAACCTTAGACCATGGGTATGGTGGGCGTGGGTTCGAGGGCATGAGTTGACACGTGGAAAGCAAATTCAAACCCACACCCATGGGGTATGGTGGGGCTTGGGTTGGGGGCATGAGTTTGGTTTGGCAATTGAGAGCCCGCCATGTCACCTTACTAGCCCGCCCCACGCCTCAAGGGCCACGCCCCAACCCAAGCCCCCGGGGTTGTGGCTTGGGAGTTTTCAGCCAACTCACGCCCCAACCCAAGCCCCATACCCCATAGCCTTATTTTCATCACAACTGGTGATTGTAAACTAGATGCGACAATTATCGACACAACCTGAAAAACGACACAAACACGATACGAAAAAACAGGTTTTGAGTCGACTAACACAACTCGCTTAAATAACGGGTCGGGTTCAAGTGGACCCATTTTGAAAACTAGCTGAGTTCGGGGTTGATCCATTAACCCTTTTATGTATTTAGAAAAAAAAACATTTATATTTTTATTTTTATTTTTTTCGCATTCCATTTTACATGCTTAGTCATAAGCATGTTAACTTTATCATACCATATTATCTACTTGGCACAATCATACTTACCATTAAACACGTTAACCGTAACCCGCTTACAACCCTTTTATAACTCGTCAACATGTATGACTCATTTAAAACATGGGTTAAATTCGGCGTGTTTGAGTTGACCCATACATGTGCGCGAGTTATGGTTGAATTCTTTGACACTGATAATAATATGGGTCGAATTTAGGTTGCACGATTGACACCTCTATTTTATAATTAATGACGTTAAGAGAAGATGACAAAATTAGTCATCTTTTCGTGTATTACACTCATAGTAATGCTACAGATTATTTATTTATTTACACATATAATCACATGATAAGTGAATTTTTTTTTGAAAGGTAAATTTCTTTTTTTTTCTGTCGTCTGTTGGACTTGAACCCAAGACCTCCCTTTCCCAAGGTGAAATCATAATCGCTTTTTATGTCCTACGATTACACCAAACAACTCTCGTGTAACAACTTTTTGCTGAAGGTGTGTTATAGAATTTTTTATGCTAACATGCAAACAAATACGTAAAACATAGCATACTTATTCAATTCAATGATCAATATAACTGAAACTAATTGATAAAAAGATCTCTGAACGATTAGCATTCAAGAAGCGAACATGCCTTATCGATCGAGTCATGCTCCTTTTGGTAGCACTTTATACTTTATATATTACTAATCTTTACGAAAATAAATATATGCATTGGCGTGTGTAGAAAGTTTAAGTTTATTTTCGGCATTTTACTTTTAAAACTAAGCTAGTGCATCTCCGGCATTTTACTACACACGTACAGACAAACGATCCTATCGTTATATAGTATAGCAAATACCGGATATCAATTCGTGGACATAATGACTCTCGATACTAAGTTATCTACCAATAGGTAATCTATGAAAATGTGAAAGGACTTAAACTTTGAAAGAAACAGAGTTAAAAGTAGAATATGATCAATTTTGAAAGAATCTAGGAAAATCAGAGTTTAGAAAGGTAACCATTGATAATTGAATCATCAAAGATGGAACGATATGGTTGATTGATTTTACTTATGAAATTGTTTTAGTGATTAATTAAAATAATGTTTGAAGTGCTAAGATGGATTACAGTCGGTTAAGGTTAATCACACCAAACCGGTAAAAAATGCAATAGACACACATCAAAACATAACTTAATGAAGCAAGTTATGTTATGAACATTTATGATTTAGGGTTTTTAGTTTGGGTTCTCGATAAGGTAACGATTTTGCGGTTTACAACCTATTCAAGATTAACCATGAAGAAAACCCTAATTAGTTTCTAGATCCTTTTAATCAGATATTTCCAATAGGTATCTCACATATTTTACCAATTATATTACCAAGTTATCAATTACCGGTTAAGGTTTTAAGCCCTGGATTTATAACACATGAATTTTAAAGAAAATTTGTAAGGGTAAAGCGAAAATTAAAAAAAGTTCCATTAGTTATGTATATTTGCTAAGGCCTAACGAGGGGCATTTTAGTAATATCATCAACCACCCTATCATGGGAAGGAAACCCCTCCATTTGTATCATCTTCACCATACTTGTTAAAGAGATAACGCTACGAAGATAAAGTTCAACTTTGCACTTAGTTTGCTCTCAGATCGCACATAGTAAACTTCGGATCTTGTTTTCATCATCCACAAACGTCACGTAACTCGTTTAAAAGAAAAAAAAGGTGAAGCTTGGAGTTTTTTAGGCTCGGTTTTGTACAAACTAGGTTTTAAGGTAAGGAGTTTTAATAAAGTTTGTTAAAACCCGATCCCTTATGCATGAGATCACTATATGCGTCGATTTCGAGTCTTTTGGATGCATAAAATTAGCATCTTGTTTTCTTTTCAGAACCTGCGTCCATAGCCTATTAGGAATCGTCGGTGTACACTTTAACTTTAAATAATATTATATTTTATTTAATCAATTAATATCTCATATTAATTAGTGGTGGAAGCGTGTACCATATTTTAAACCAATTAAAATCTCGTCAGTGATCCAATTGTGATTGTGGGAGTAACCCATGATCATATTTGGTAAATTTGGGGGGGGGGGGGAGGGTAGTTGCACGGACCTTCCATCCGCCGGAGTATTGCAACTCCGCAAGCTAGCTTAGCCCCATAGCTGCCTGGCGGTGATTACCCACGGTGAAGAGCCCCAACACCCCATAAGGGCATTGCCGGGAATCGAACCGGTGACCTCAAGTAGAGGCCTGGGTGAGGCTGGCCAACTGGGCTACCCCAGAAGGTTCATATTTGGTAAATTTGATAAATGGATTGAAAGAATGTTATGTCTTTCTATGCATGATGTCTGCTGAATGAAAGGTGGTTGATCTTTTAAGGAGATATAATGTTTGATACCATGAGCTAGGAAATTAGGCATGAGTTACATGTATATTATGCCTTAAAGCGCACCAAGTGTTTGCAAAAATGCCTCAAAGAAAGTGGAAGTTAGAATTGAAACGAGTTACACGCATGTTTTGTAAAAATCGTATGAAATCATGGAAAACTCTTGTGTAGACGAATCCTAATAGCCTAACAATAAATCAGTGATGAGATTATGTAATATATTGTCAAATTATTTGTATATTTAGTTTCCTAGTTTATAGGCTCTTGTAACACTATATATTATTTCTTCAATCAATGTAAATGTGAGAGATTGAGTCCTAATATGGTATCCTTTTTGTAAAAGTCGGAGATTGTCTCTGAGGGTATGCATACAATCCCTTCATGGCCAGCATACGCCGCCCGTAGCCTTTACGGCTCAACCCTTATGATCTGGTAATTCTCGTTCTAATTCTGGTTCAAATTACTCTAACCGTGGTAGAGGTCGTGGTCGTGGTGCAGGTCGTGGTCGCACTCGTCGCCCGCCTCATTGTCAACTATGCAGGATAGACGGCCATTATGCAAACACCTGTCCAAATCTCGCTAGCTTTGCAAAGCAAGCATCGTCTGCTGATGCAAATCTGGCTCATGCTTTACATGCTCAGTGCCATGTCACTGATGAGGACCATCCCGACTGGGCTGGCGACACATGTGTGTCGGCTCATATGACTCCGTATCTTAAGGATCTTGATGCCATTTTTCGTTCCCCTAAGCATGATTTTGTTCGTTTCGGTAATGGTCATACCTTACCAGTGACGAATATTGGAACCACCTCTCTTACAAAAAATCTTCATCTAAAAAATGTGCTAGTTGTCCCGCATCTTACCAAACGTCTACTCTCTATTAGTAAGCTTACCCATGACTCACCCGTTGATGTTCTTTTCTCTAACAACTTTTTTCACATTCAGGATCGAAAATCAAAGGAGATTGATGGGTGTCAAGTGTTATATATATTAGGTGTATATTTTAAGCCCCTTTAACACTTTTTAGTCAAGTTTTAAATTTATAAAACACGATATTCACTAACACTAGACACTCATATGGGCAAGTGCACCCATCGTGAGCGTAGTATAGTGTTGATAAGATACCGAGGTCGTCCAAGGACACAAGAGCTTTTAGTACCGGTTTATCCTCAACGTCTAATCAAATCAAAAAGTTTAGAAAAATGTTTTAAGCTAAGAAAAATAAAAACTAACTAAAAAATGCTGAAAATAAAAATAAAAATAAAAACAGATAGACAAGATGAATCACTTAGTTCCGACTCGTATCTAGTGTAACCTTTGATTATTTCCGCTCTTTGCACTTTTTAAGAGATTATCTTAGTTATTGTAGTAGGCCCCTCTTTTGAAGGTGACGTTACCCTCACCCCAGTAGTTTGAGTCAGCAAGGATACATTCCTAAAAGGGTGGATTATTGAAAGATAATTAATTAAGTTATTAATGCAAATTATGGTAGGCCCCTCTTTTGGAGGTGACGTTACCCTCGACTAAGTAGTCTGAGTCAGCAGGGATACAGTCCTAAATAGTCGGGTTATAGTATTAATAGTAGTTAACTTATGAGGGGATCAAAGAGTTTGGACCCCCGCCATCCAATACCGTTAAGTATTGAAGGAGGTCCTACTAAATTTGACCCAGGTCCAATGCAGGACCTCTAAACGCTGAACAATGGCAAGACCTTTACCAAACCGTTCCCTTAACCCCCGACCAGGTAGCAAACATACCTCCATATAGACCGCGGAGATATGAATGGTGAAAATCTTTTATTTTATATAGACAGTAAAATAATGTCAAGACACCACGGACAAACGATAAGGAAAGATCACCTTCAACATAAGAAACTAGTTTTTAAAGTCATTAATACAAAACCAAGTAAAAAGTGCGAAAAGATTAAAAATAAAAAGTATTACACTAGACACTTTGTCTTCACCAAGTGATGTAAGAGACTTAGGCAAACATGGCCTTGATTGTCAAGAACTCTTACGATCAATCTTGGATCCCGAGACGACTCACACACTCTATGATGGACAATGGATGATGGTGGTGGATGATGGTGTTATGGTGGTGGTGGGTGGTGGGTGAAGTGTGAAAGAGGTGGTGTGCCAAGGGATGGTTTGAGATTGAGCCAAGCACTCCTATTTATAGGCTGAACAGAAGCTCGGGCACGGCCCTGTGTGTCCAGTGGGCACGGCCCCGTGTCCACATCCTTCTCTTTCTTCATTTAATGCAACTTTGTCTTATTAGTTGACCACGCCCTCGTGTCCGCTGAGCACGACCCCGTGTGCAGAAGAATCTTTGCACTATGAAGATTTTCCTAGATTGTGCGAATCTTATAGTTGACCACGGCCCCGTGTCTGCTGAGCACGGCCCCGTGGTGGGCAATAGAAGCTTTTACCACTTTGTCTTTTCTGCTGACACTTGGGCACGCCCCCATGCTGGCTGAGCACGGGGCGTGTCCAGTCTTCTGTTATCTTGTTTTGCTTGGGAAGATGCTGTCGTGGGGTCGGGCATGTCACGTCTTGTTCCTTTTCTTGTATTTATGTTAGATTTTGATGTCTTTTTGCTTCTTTTGTTAATTTGAGCTCATTTAATCCTGAAAATACAAAAGGAAGACAAAAGCACACTTTTTCCAACATTAGTACTAAAAAAGGGTTAGTTTTATGCCACAATTGATGAAATTTATATGTTGCATTTTGCACACATCAAATACCCCCACACTTGAATCTTTGTTTGTCCTCAAGAAAAACTCTTTAATATGTGGCTATTACACACCCAAATGGAATGGGTAGAGAAGAAGGTTTTTGGGCTTGTCATAGAGTGTCGGGATTTCCAAGATTCTTTATTTAGTTTTATTTTTATTTATTTACAATCCTATTCGCCATGATTTATTTAAAACTTTTCATAAGATAAATTACTTATTAGGGCATAACATGCCTCTTTAAAATTCTATTTATATACAAGCTCACATACCTCACGGGGATCACTCAACACTCGGCCGAAGATGTATTTTTGTGTATCACTCGAGAGCGGCATGGAACTTACTCCTACCATAGGCTTGCCAAGCAATCAATCCTCCTCCTTTTTAACTTATATACCTTTGTAAATATCAAGAGGACTTTGTGGGTGAAGGGTTAGGCTTGGGTTAAAGGTAGGTGGTTGGGTTAGTGGTTAGCGGTTAGTAGAAAAGGGCGAAAAGCGTAATAAGCGTCAGTTTTCGTAAGACTTTTTATTTTTGTAACTTTATTTTGATGAAGATTTTATTCAAACAAAGTTATTTTTTTGATGAACTTGTTAGTTTATTTTCTTTTGCTTCATCATCAACACACATTTTTTTTTTTTTGAAAAGTCATATGAAAAACTGAACTTGTTACTAAAACAAAGGGTTAAAAATGAAAAAGGTTTTGGTGGGTAAAAAGGTGTTTGGTTTGGGTTATGAAATGAAAAGGTTTAGGCTCAAAGGGGCTAACTAGGGGGATTTTGGGTAGGTGGTAAAAAAAAAATGGTGTAGAAAAAAAAAGTTAGTCCTAATGCCTCTATCATTTACTTACTCGGGTTTAAGTTGGTAAGGACCGGGAATGTATTGTCATGGCAAGTTCTAGAGTCGTAAGAACCAAGCGGCTATTCACACAAGAAACGAAAAATGAGCATTTAGTTTAATGATATGTAATTGTATGCTCGATAAAGGCTCAAAACTCACTTTTGTGGGAATGGGTTTTTATGTGATCAAGTATATATAATCAAATTTTAACTAAGTTTGCCATGCCTTTTCATAATTTTCTTATGTTGGTTCTTTTTATCACGACGCTATCGGTTGTAAAATTCGTAAAAATATAACCTTTTTAGTACTTGAAATTCCCGAGTTAAACCTAGACAAGTAAAAAAATGAAAATTTTTGAAAAAAATTTGGGGTGATTAGCGGTTCCAATAGAGTTTTGGGGTGATTAGCGGTTCCAATAGAGTTTTAGCATCCCCCCCCCCCACTTAAATTACACATTGTCCTCAATGTGTCCCAAAAATAAGTTTTTAGGTTGATTGAATGTGTAAAAGGTGTAAAAAGCAAAAATTTTGGTGTTACTGGACACTGGACACGGCCCCGTGCCTGGTGGGCACGACCCCGTGTTCAGGTGCCAGTAACGAAAACTTACAGAAGGTGGACACGGGGGCGTGTTGGGTGGACACGTCCCCGTGTCTGTCAAGGTCTGCAGAATTAAAACAAACAGCAGGTTCAGGGGAGTGGGCACGGGGGCGTGTCTGCTGGACACGGCCCCGTGTGGACAATCTGCAAGGTTGAAAAACAGGTTTCTTTCTTCGGTTTTCCTGTCCCGGCTTTAGTGGTACTAATGCGTAGTACTCTAAGCCTCGTATGTACCTGCTTAATCAATAAACACCATTCCATACCATAGCAAACATCCTAATTTTACCAAATTCAACATCCATGTCAAAGTTAAAAGAAAAATAAATGTAGAAAATAAAAGAAGTTAGGGAAAGTAAATTGTTCAACACTTGGCACGCAGGCCTCAAATTGTTCAAGATTAGAGAAGGTTAACCTGGGAATCACCAACCAACCGCATCTTCCTCTGCTCCTCCCGCCTAATCCATGTCCTCATCATCATCATTATCGCCATCCCCTCCATGGCCCGCAATGTGGTCCCGAATATATCCAATATCATCTTGGATATCGGATATGTTTCTCTCGATAGCTCCGACCCGGTGGTACGTGTTGCTTGCCATGTTGTAGGTGTTTCTGGTGCACATAAGGTTTTCCTGCAACAAATCATGGAAACTTTGGAAATTAGGAAAACCGCCTCCTGAGGAGGATTGGCCCGGATCACCTTGGGGTTGATACTGATACTGATGATGTTGTGGAGCGTGGAGGACAAGTGCTTCTTGCGGGTTCCATGCATGACCTTGCATCCTTTGAAAGCTTACCGTCCCGTCTTCCGCCTCATAAAGTAGGTTCATCGAACGGCATATGTGTATATCTACCCTTCCCGACCATGGGATCCTTTCGAATGACCTAGGTATGCTGGTGAAGTGCTTGAAGAGACGGTACACCCATCCCCCAAAGAAGATAGGGGTCGGTGCACTAGCAAGGCGGTTGTGATGCATGTTTCGGAGCATAAGGAACGGAACATCAAGGGGCCTGCGGGTGTGGATACAGTGGAGGACAACAAGATCTCTTAACCCAACGACGCCACTGCTATCATGCCTTTGGCTAAGAGAGTAGCCGAGGAGCCTATGGATGTATCTGTAGAGCGGATCCCTCAACTTCGTACTCTTAGTGCTGCTCGGATTGTAGTACCCTTCACCAATCTGAGCCCAAATGGCTTGGCATTCGTTCTCACCTATTTCTCGCATCCCTCCAGTGTTTTCCTCGTTTCCCGTGTCCTCTTCCGCATACAACCCGACTATCGATCCAAATTGTGCCATAGAGATCGAATACCTAGTTCCGCCACACCTGAACGCTACCCCATCATTGTCGAATGGGTCGCACCTGGAGTTGAATGTGAAGGTGCTATAGAATTCCAAAGTGCATTCGTGGACGGAACGGAGTCGAGTTGTTAAAGCGACTCTTAGTGGCCCTGTCACAAGGTTGTTGAAACGGTCGATTTGATTCACCATGGTTAACAGTTCCGTGCATGCTTGCCTCGGGTATTCCTCCGGCCTTGTTTGAAGTATCTCGTATCTAGCCCTAGCATCGAGCTCATTGGCGTTAAATCTTGTGAACTTCCTAGCCATCTGAAAGAATACACCAAAAGTTAGCACAAAACAGAAGTATTTTCGGAGAAAACTGCAAACAGTGGGCTGGACACGACCCCGTGTTCAGCGGACACGGCCCCGTGTCCGGGCGTCTGTTACTCAAAAATTCCATTTTTCGACCCGGTTTCGAAAACTTGAAAATTTTTGGTCCAATAGGTGCGGTTTCCCCCGAAAATGAAACCCTAAGTGCCGTTTTTCCCAAAATAACCCGTTTACCCTATCAATTTTATCTTTTTCGGTTCAAGAACAAGGGTTTGAGGTTTTTGTGAGAAATCGGGCGAATCTATGAACAATACAAGTGTATTTACTTCCCATAACACTAATCTAACTAAATGCAAACAGATCTAAACAAAAATTTGAGGTTCGATCCGGATGAACTTCAAGAACCCTAGATTTTTCCCCAATTTTTTGGTGTTTTAACTACATGCAAGTAACTAATCTAACTACGAAAAGTGATAGAATCATACCTTGATGTTGTTAGAGTGATATGAGACGTCGAAAATCTGCGAAAAATCGCCTGGAACCAGAGCTCTTTTGGGGAAACGGGGCGTGTGGAATGTTGTAACTGTTGTGAAAAAGGGGATATATCCCGTCTGCAGCGCGAACACGGCCAGTGTCCAGCGGACACGGCCTCGTGCCGAGCAAAGTTTTGAAATATATATATATATATATATATATTCAGTGCTCGTGTGAGTGCCCTTTGTTTCCCATAAGCTTTGGTTAGAAAACTTACCGCTTTAGACATCGTCCCGGTCGTTCGTAACTTACCAGGTATGATGATGGTTTCATTCTTCAATCTTTTGGAGCAATATCTCCTCCTCTTCATCCTCAATGAATCCTTGATAGAGTTTCAGCCGTTGGCCATTGACTTTGAATGGAGGCCCATTTCGAGATTTAATTTCTACTGCACCGTGTGGGAAAATATGGGTGATAGAAAAAGGTCCTGACCACCTAGACTTTAGTTTACCAGGAAATAATCGAAGACGTGAATTAAACAAAAGAACTAGATCTCCTACTTGAAATTCATTAGGTTTAATATGTTTGTCAAGCAAATTTTTCATTCTTTCCTTATAAATTTCTGAGTTTGAGTATGCATAATTTCTAAGCTCGTTTAATTCATTTAATTGATAAAATCGATTTTTACCAGCAAATTCTAGATCTAAGTTTACATTTTTAATTGCCCAATAGGCTTTGTGTGCAATTTCTACTGGCAAGTGACAGCTTTTCCCATAGACTAGCTTATATGGAGTTGTGCCTATTGTTGTTTTATAAGCAGTTCGAAAAGCCCATAAAGCATCATCTAATTTATCCGCCCATTCCTTTTTATTTATCCCTACGGTTTTTTCGAGTATTCGTTTTAAACCTCTATTAGTCACTTCGGCTTGTCCGTTTGTTTGAGGGTGATAGGTTGTTGAGACCCGGTGATCGACCCCATATATTGTTAAAAAAATTTCAAGTTGATGGTTGCAAAAATGGGTACCTCTATCACTTATTAATGCTTTAGGTGTGCCAAAACAAGAGAATAATTTCTTCAGAAACCTTACCACGACTCTTCCATCATTCGTTGGAAGTGCCTCGGCCTCGGCCCATTTAGACAAGTAATCCACTGCCACAAGTATATATTTGTTTCCTTTTGACGGTGGGAAAGGTCCCATAAAGTCGAGTCCCCACACATCAAAAATTTCACAAACAAGAATGCCATTTTGTGGCATTTCATTTTTGGAAGAAATATTACCTGTTCTTTGGCAAGCATCACATGTTTTGACAAGACTTTGGGCGTCTTTGTAAATGGTTGGCCAATAAAATTCTGAATCAAATACCTTTCGTGCGGTACTAGCGGCACCATGATGCCCTCCGTATGGACCTTCATGACAATGGCGGAGAATTCTTCGTGCTTCACTACCATGTACGCATCGTCGGACGAGTTGGTCGGCACACATTTTGAAAAGATATGGATCTTCCCAAAAATAGTGTTTCACATTGGCAAAGAATTTTTTTCTTTGATGATGTGGCCACCCTTTTGCGACTATACCACTAGCTAGGTAGTTAGCATAGTCGGCGTACCACCATTTCCAGGGACTCAGTTGGAAATTTTTCGTTGATGTGCTCGTCCCTGGTTGCCTCCAAAGCTGGGTCTTCCAAGCGCGAAAGATGATCTGCTGCGGTATTTTCTGCTCCTCTTTTGTCTTTGATTTCAATGTCGAATTCTTGGAGGAGTAGAATCCACCGAATCAAACGTGGTTTTGCGTCCTGCTTTTTGAAGAGATATCGAATGGCTGCATGATCTGTATAGACTATAGTTTTAGAAAGAACCAGATAAGAACGAAATTTATCAAAAGCAAATACCACGGCTAGTAATTCTTTTTCAGTTGTTGTGTAATTTTGTTGTGCATCATTAAGTGTTTTACTAGCATAGTAAATGGGGTGGAAATGCTTTTCTTTTCTTTGTCCCAAGACAGCTCCAACTGCAAAGTCACTAGCATCACACATGATTTCGAAAGGAAATTTCCAATCAGGTGCTATCATGATAGGTGCTTTGACTAACATTTCCTTTAGGGTTAGAAATGCTTGATTGCAATCCTTGTCAAAGATGAAAGGGGCATCTTTTTCAAGTAATTTTGTTAGAGGCCTTGAGATTTTAGAAAAGTCTTTGATAAACCGCCTATAAAATCCGGCATGCCCTAGGAAACTTCTGATAGCTCTAACGGAGGATGGAGGTGGTAATCTAGAAATGGTATCTATTTTGGCTCGATCCACCTCCATTCCTTCGCTTGAGATTTTGTGACCGAGTACTATTCCCTCTGTTACCATGAAATGGCATTTTTCCCAATTAAGGGCGAGGTTAGTTTCCTCACATCGGGATAGCATTCGTTCAAGGTTATCGAGGCATTGGTCTTATGAATCCCCAAAGATATAGAAGTCGTCCATGAAGACTTCCATTGTCTTTTCTATCATGTCATGGAAAATGGCTACCATGCAACGTTGGAATGTTGCGGGGGCATTACATAGACCAAACGGCATGCGTCGATAAGCAAAAGTTCCATAGGGACATGTGAAAGTTGTTTTTTCTTGGTCTTCGGGTGCTATCGGGATTTGAAAGTAACCTGAAAATCCATCCAAGAAACAGTAAACTTTATGACCGGATAATCTTTCTAACATTTGATCAATGAAGGGTAAAGGAAAGTGATCTTTTCTCGTTGCTTCATTCAATCGTCTATAATCTATACATACTCTCCATCCTGTGACGGTTCTCGTTGGTATTAATTCATTTTTTTCGTTGGTTATTACCGTCATGCCTCCTTTCTTTGGAACTACTTGGACGGGACTCACCCAAGGGCTATCAGAGATAGGATAGATAAGTCCGACGTCAAGTAATTTGATGACTTCGTTTTTAACCACTTCTTGAACATTTGGATTCACTCGACGTTGTGGTTGTATTACCAATTTGTAGTCATCATTCATCAAAATTTTGTGCGTGCACATGGAAGGGCTAATTCCTTTTATGTCTACAAGTTTCCAAGCTATCGCTTTTTTGTGTTTTTTCAAAAGACTAATTAATTTTTCTTTTTCTAAGCTATCTAATTTTGACGAAATAATTACAGGTAAATTACCATCCTTATCTAGAAAAGCATATTCCAAACCTTTTGGAAGTTCTTTGAGCTCAAGTTGTGGGTCTTTAGGAGACTCCTTATTTGGTTGCTCGTTTTGATCAAGAACTTTAAAAGTTTGTTCTATGGCGACCTCTTCTTCAACAAAGTGGTCAATCTCTTCACTTGTATTGGGTGGTTCATCTTCATCTTCAATTAGGGGGTCATTATTGCCGAATGGATATTTCATTGACCGTTCAAGATCGACACTTCTTTTAAATGCCCCTAATTGAAGAGGTAGATTGTTGAACTTTCGGTTTTTCAAAGCTTCGTGAGTTTTTACAAATGGTCTTCCCAACACTAAAGGAGCGTCATCGAGGATGACAAAGTCGGTCAGGATTACCATTTGATTTGTTTGAACCAATACATCCTCAACTACACCGATTGATTTTATTACTTTCCGATTGGATAGAAAAATGGGTATTTGAAGTGGAGAAAAATCACTAATACTTAATTTTTCGAAAATGTAGTTAGGCATTATGTTAACACAAAGATCTTTATCAATTGTGACATTACTAATAAACGAATTTTGAAAGAAACATGGAACCGGTGTAATGTTAATTTCAAATGGGTCTTCTTTTATTAGCGAGGTTTGATCATTAGTTAACTTAACACTTATTGTTTCGTCAATTTTAGTGTTAGTGTTTAACTCTTTTAAAAACTTAGCATGAGTGGGTACTAAACAATGATTTTCGAAAGAAGGTGACAAGAGATTAATTTCTTCAAAATTAGACTCTTCTTGAATTTTAACGTTGTCGGACTCACCTTTTTCGTTGTTTAACTCATGTGTTGGTTCTTCACTTATTTGTTCTTCCATTTTTACACTTTCAGTTATCTCTTCATTTTTTAACTCTTCTCTTGCGCGGGACTCCTCTTCCCTTGCGCGAGATTCTTTTATATAGCGATCGATAACTTTAAGGTGTTCTAATATCCTATCGGTCACTTCGGTTATAGAAAAAGAATCTGTATTTTCAAAGTTTGAATCCGGTTGTTCGATCCTTTGTTCCTCATAATACCCATATGAAGTAGATGGTTCATACCATTGTTCTTCATTGTAAGCATATGATGGATAAGGGTCGTAATTTTGTTCTTCATAATACTCATATGAGGTGGGTTGTTCACGCCATGGTTCCTCATAATAAGCATACGAAGGTGGTGGCTCATATCTTGGTTCCTCAAAGTATGAGTAAGAAGGCTCATACCTTGGTTCATCAAAATATGAGAATGAGGGAGGAGGTTCATACCTTTGGTCTTCATAGGATGTGTATGAAGTTGATGGTCCGTACCTGGGCTCCTCATAGTAGGTGTATGAATTGGATGGTTGATATGAGTGACTATTTTGAACCGAGTGTGTGTTACGACAATTAGTGCAATAATTACCCCTATAATCATCCTCCTCATAGGTGTAGTTATAACCTCCTGAGTATTGATCCATAAGAATCACTCAGCAGACCACAACCAAGTCTCGAGATCAGAAAACAAAAATAAAAACGGAAACAGAGGCTGGACACGGCCCCGTGTTCAGTGAGCACGGCCCCGTGTTCAGGATCTGTATCTGGGCGTTTTAATTAAATTTACTGATTTCGTTGAGCACGGGGGCGTGTTCAATGAGCACGGCCCGTGTTCAAGCTACTGATACTGGGTGTTTTTATGAAAATGTGCAGCACGGCCCCGTGTTCAGTGAACACGGCCCCGTGTTCAGTGAACACGGCCCCGTGTACAGGTTACTGTAAATGCAAAACTAAACTAAAATGCAGAAAAATGTACGCGCGTTTTAAAAAGGTTTTGAAAAACTGATTAGGCCGTCGATTTTAAGCTTTCTTAAAATCCTTGTGTCCCCGGCAGCGGCGCCAAAAACTTGATGGGTGTCAAGTGTTATATATATTAGGTGTATATTTTAAGCCCCTTTAACACTTTTTAGTCAAGTTTTAAATTTATAAAACACGATATTCACTAACACTAGACACTCATATGGGCAAGTGCACCCATCGTGAGCGTAGTATAGTGTTGGTAAGATACCGAGGTCGTCCAAGGACACAAGAGCTTTTAGTACCGGTTTATCCTCAACGTCTAATCAAATCAAAAAGTTTAGAAAAATGTTTTAAGCTAAGAAAAATAAAAACTAACTAAAAAATGCTGAAAATAAAAATAAAAACAGATAGACACGATGAATCATTTGGTTCCGACTCGTATCTAGTGTAACCTTTGATTATTTCCGCACTTTTGCACTTTTTAAGAGATTATCTTAGTTATTGTAGTAGGCCCCTCTTTTGAAGGTGACATTACCCTCACCCCAGTAGTTTGAGTCAGCAAGGATACAATCCTAAAAGGGTGGATTATTGAAAGATAATTAATTAAGTTATTAATGCAAATTATGGTAGGCCCCTCTTTTGGAGGTGACGTTACCCTCGACTAAGTAGTCTGAGTCGGCAGGGATACAGTCCTAAATAGCCGGGTTATAGTATTAATAGTAGTTAACTTATGAGAGGATCAAAGAGTTTGGACCCCCGCCATCCAATACCGTTAAGTATTGAAGGAGGTCCTACTAAATTTGACCCAGGTCCAATGCAGGACCTCTAAACGTTGAACAATGGCAACACCTTTACCAAACCGTTCCCTTAACCCCCGACCAGGTAGCCAACATACCTCCATATAGACCGTGGAGATATGAATGGTGAAAATCTTTTATTTTATATAGACAGTAAAATAATGTCAAGACACCACGGACAAACGATAAGGAAAGATCACCTTCAACATAAGAAACTAGTTTTTAAAGTCATTAATACAAAACCAAGTAAAAAGTGTGAAAAGATTAAAAATAAAAAGTATTACACTAGACACTTTGTCTTCACCAAGTGATGTAAGAGACTTAGGCAAACATGGCCTTGATTGTCAAGAACTCTTACGATCAATCTTGGATCCCGAGATGACTCACACACTCTATGATGGACAATGGATGATGGTGGTGGATGATGGTGTTATGGTGGTGGTGGGTGGTGGGTGAAGTGTGAGAGAGGTGGTGTGCCAAGGGATGGTTTGAGCTTGAGGCAAGCACTCCTATTTATAGGCTAAACAGAAGCTCGATTACGGCCCCGTGTCCAGTGGGCACGGCCCCGTGTCCACATCCTTCTCGTTCTTCATTTAATGCAGCTTTGTCTTATTAGTTGACCACGCCCTCGTGTCCGCTGAGCACGACCCCGTGTGCAGAAGAATCTTTGTACTATGAAGATTTGCCTAGATTGTGCGAATCTTATAGTTGACCACGGCCCCATGTATGTTGAGCACGGCCCCGTGGTGGGCAATAGAAGCTTCTACCACTTTGTCTTTTCTGCTGACACTTGGGCACGCCCCCGTGCTGGCTGTGCACGGGGCGTGTCCAGTCTTCTGTTATCTTGTTTTGCTTGGGAAGATGCTGTCGTGGGGTCGGGCATGTCACGTCTTGTTCCTTTTCTTGTATTTATGTTAGATTTTGATGTCTTTTTGCTTCTTTTGTTAATTTGAGCTCATTTAATCCTGAAAATACAAAAGGAAGACAAAAGCACACTTTTTCCAACATTAGTACTAAAAAAGGGTTAGTTTTATGCCACAATTGATGAAATTTATATGTTGCATTTTGCACACATCAAATACCCCCACACTTGAATCTTTGCTTGTCCTCAAGCAAAACTCTTTAATATGTGGCTATTACACACCCAAATGGAATGGGTAGAGAAGAAGGTTTTTGGGCTTGTCATAGAGTGTTGGGATTTCCAAGATTCTTTATTTAGTTTTATTTTTATTTATTTACAATCCTATTCGTCATGATTTATTTAAAACTTTTCATAAGATAAATTACTTATTAGGGCATAACATGCCTCTTTAAAATTCTATTTATATACAAGCTCACATACCTCACGGGGATCACTCAACACTCGGCCGAAGATGTATTTTTGTGGATCACTCGAGAGCGGCATGGAACTTACTCCTACCATAGGCTTGCCAAGCAATCAATCCTCCTCCTTTTTAACTTATATACCTTTGTAAATATCAAGAGGACTTTGTGGGTGAAGGGTTAGGCTTGGGTTAAAGGTAGGTGGTTGGGTTAGTGGTTAGCGGTTAGTAGAAAAGGGCGAAAAGCGTAACAAGCGTCAGTTTTCGTAAGACTTTTTATTTTTGTAACTTTATTTTGATGAAGATTTTATTCAAACAAAGTTATTTTTTTGATGAACTTGTTTGTTTATTTTCTTTTGCTTCATCATCAACACACATTTTTTTTTTTTGAAAAGTCATATGAAAAACTGAACTTGTTACTAAAACAAAGGGTTAACAATGAAAAAGGTTTTGGTGGGTAAAAAGGTGTTTGGTTTGGGTTATGAAATGAAAAGGTTTAGGCTCAAAGGGGCTAACTAGGGGGATTTTGGGTAGGTGGTAAAAAAAAAAAATAATGGTGTAGAAAAAAAAAGTTAGTCCTAATACCTCTATCATTTACTTACTCGGGTTTAAGTTGGTAAGGACCGGGAATGTATTGTCATGGCAAGTTCTAGAGTCGTAAGAACCAAGCGGCTATTCACACAAGAAACGAAAAATGAGCATTTAGTTTAATGATATGTAATTGTATGCTCGATAAAGGCTCAAAACTCACTTTTGTGGGAATGGGTTTTTATGTGATCAAGTATATATAATCAAATTTTAACTAAGTTTGCCATGCCTTTTTCATAATTTTCTTATGTTGGTTCTTTTTATCACGACGCTATCGGTTGTAAAATTCGTAAAAATATAACCTTTTTAGAACTTGAAATTCCCAAGTTAAACCTAGACAAGTAAAAAAATGAAAATTTTTGAAAAAAAATTGGGGTGATTAGCGGTTCCAATAGAGTTTTGTGTGAGGCTTGTATTTAAGACTTGCAAGATTCAAGGTTTTAGCATCCCCCCCCCCCCCCCCCACTTAAATTACACATTGTCCTCAATGTGTCCCAAAAATAAGTTTTTAGGTTGATTGAATGTGTAAAAGGTGTAAAAAGCAAAAATTTTGGTGTTACTGGACACTGGACACGGCCCCGTGCCTGGTGGGCACGACCCCGTGTTCAGGTGCCAGTAACGAAAACTTACAGAAGGTGGACACGGGGGCGTGTTGGGTGGACACGTCCCCGTGTCTGTCAAGGTCTCCAGAATTAAAACAAACAGCAGGTTCATTGCAGGACCTCTAAACGCTGAACAATGGCAAGACCTTTACCAAACCATTCCCTTAACCCCCGACCAGGTAGCCAACATACCTCCATATAGACCGTGGAGATATGAATGGTGAAAATCTTTTATTTTATATAGACAGTAAAATAATGTCAAGACACCACAGACAAACGATAAGGAAAGATCACCTTCAACATAAGAAACTAGTTATTAAAGTCATTAATACAAAACCAAGTAAAAAGTGCGAAAAGATTAAAAATAAAAAGTATTACACTAGACACTTTGTCTTCACCAAGTGATGTAAGAGACTTAGGCAAACATGGCCTTGGTTGTCAAGAACTCTTACGATCAATCTTGGATCCCGAGACGACTCACACACTCTATGATGGACAATGGATGATGGTGGTGGATGATGGTGTTATGGTGGTGGTGGGTGGTGGGTGAAGTGTGAGAGAGGTGGTGTGCCAAGGGATGGTTTGAGCTTGAGGCAAGCACTCCTATTTATAGGCTGAACAGAACCTCGGTTACGGCCCCGTGTCCAGTGGGCACGGCCCCGTGTCCACATCCTTCTCTTTCTTCATTTAATGCAGCTTTGTCTTATTAGTTGACCACGCCCTCGTGTCCGCTGAGCACGACCCCGTGTGCAGAAGAATCTTTGTACTATGGAGATTTGCCTAGATTGTGCGAATCTTATAGTTGACCACAGCCCCATGTCTGTTGAGCACGGCCCCGTGGTGGGCAATAGAAGCTTCTACCACTTTGTCTTTTCTGCTGACACTTGGGCACGCCCCCGTGCTGGCTGTGCACGGGGCGTGTCCAGTCTTCTGTTATCTTGTTTTGCTTGGGAAGATGCTGTCGTGGGGTCGGGCATGTCACGTCTTGTTCCTTTTCTTGTATTTATGTTAGATTTTGATGTCTTTTTGCTTCTTTTGTTAATTTGAGCTCATTTAATCCTGAAAATACAAAAGGAAGACAAAAGCACACTTTTTCCAACATTAGTACTAAAAAAGGGTTAGTTTTATGCCACAATTGATGAAATTTATATGTTGCATTTTGCACACATCAAATACCCCCACACTTGAATCTTTGCTTGTCCTCAAGCAAAACTCTTTAATATGTGGCTATTACACACCCAAATGGAATGGGTAGAGAAGAAGGTTTTTGGGCTTGTCATAGAGTGTCGGGATTTCCAAGATTCTTTATTTAGTTTTATTTTTATTTATTTACAATCCTATTCGTCATGATTTATTTAAAACTTTTCATAAGATAAATTACTTATTAGGGCATAACATGCCTCTTTAAAATTCTATTTATATACAAGCTCACATACCTCACGGGGATCACTCAACACTCGGCCGAAGATGTATTTTTGTGGATCACTCGAGAGCGGCATGGAACTTACTCCTACCATAGGCTTGCCAAGCAATCAATCCTCCTCCTTTTTAACTTATATACCTTTGTAAATATCAAGAGGACTTTGTGGGTGAAGGGTTAGGCTTGGGTTAAAGGTAGGTGGTTGGGTTAGTGGTTAGCGGTTAGTAGAAAAGGGCGAAAAGCGTAACAAGCGTCAGTTTTCGTAAGACTTTTTATTTTTGTAACTTTATTTTGATGAAGATTTTATTCAAACAAAGTTATTTTTTTGATGAACTTGTTTGTTTATTTTCTTTTGCTTCATCATCAACACACATTTTTTTTTTTTTTGAAAAGTCATATGAAAAACTGAACTTGTTACTAAAACAAAGGGTTAACAATGAAAAAGGTTTTGGTGGGTAAAAAGGTGTTTGGTTTGGGTTATGAAATGAAAAGGTTTAGGCTCAAAGGGGCTAACTAGGGGGATTTTGGGTAGGTGGTAAAAAAAAAATAATGGTGTAGAAAAAAAAAGTTAGTCCTAATGCCTCTATCATTTACTTACTCGGGTTTAAGTTGGTAAGGACCGGGAATGTATTGTCATGGCAAGTTCTAGAGTCGTAAGAACCAAGCGGCTATTCACACAAGAAACGAAAAATGAGCATTTAGTTTAATGATATGTAATTGTATGCTCGATAAAGGCTCAAAACTCACTTTTGTGGGAATGGGTTTTTATGTGATCAAGTATATATAATCAAATTTTAACTAAGTTTGCCATGCCTTTTCATAATTTTCTTATGTTGGTTCTTTTTATCACGACGCTATCGGTTGTAAAATTCGTAAAAATATAACCTTTTTAGAACTTGAAATTCCCAAGTTAAACCTAGACAAGTAAAAAAATGAAAATTTTTGAAAAAAAATTGGGGTGATTAGCGGTTCCAATAGAGTTTTGTGTGAGGCTTGTATTTAGGACTTGCAAGATTCAAGGTTTTAGCATCCCCCCCCCCCCACCACTTAAATTACACATTGTCCTCAATGTGTCCCAAAAATAAGTTTTTAGGTTGATTGAATGTGTAAAAGGTGTAAAAAGCAAAAATTTTGGTGTTACTGGACACTGGACACGGCCCCGTGCCTGGTGGGCACGACCCCGTGTTCAGGTGCCAGTAACGAAAACTTACAGAAGGTGGACACGGGGGCGTGTTGGGTGGACACGTCCCCGTGTCTGTCAAGGTCTCCAGAATTAAAACAAACAGCAGGTTCATTGCAGGACCTCTAAACGCTGAACAATGGCAAGACCTTTACCAAACCATTCCCTTAACCCCCGACCAGGTAGCCAACATACCTCCATATAGACCGTGGAGATATGAATGGTGAAAATCTTTTATTTTATATAGACAGTAAAATAATGTCAAGACACCACGGACAAACGATAAGGAAAGATCACCTTCATCATAAGAAACTAGTTATTAAAGTCATTAATACAAAACCATGTAAAAAGTGTGAAAAGATTAAAAATAAAAAGTATTACACTAGACACTTTGTCTTCACCAAGTGATTTAAGAGACTTAGGCAAACATGGCCTTGGTTGTCAAGAACTCTTACGATCAATCTTGGATCCCGAGACGACTCACACACTCTATGATGGACAATGGATGATGGTGGTGGATGATGGTGTTATGGTGGTGGTGGGTGGTGGGTGAAGTGTGAGAGAGGTGGTGTGCCAAGGGATGGTTTGAGCTTGAGGCAAGCACTCCTATTTATAGGCTGAACAGAAGCTCGGTTACGGCCCCGTGTCCAGTGGGCACGGCCCCGTGTCCACATCCTTCTCTTTCTTCATTTAGTGCAGCTTTGTCTTATTAGTTGACCACGCCCTCGTGTCCGCTGAGCACGACCCCGTGTGCAGAAGAATCTTTGTACTATGAAGATTTGCCTAGATTGTGCGAATCTTATAGTTGACCACGGCCCCATGTCTGTTGAGCACGGCCCCGTGGTGGGCAATAGAAGCTTCTACCACTTTGTCTTTTCTGCTGACACTTGGGCACGCCCCCGTGCTGGCTGTGCACGGGGCGTGTCCAGTCTTCTGTTATCTTGTTTTGCTTGGGAAGATGCTGTCGTGGGGTCGGGCATGTCACGTCTTGTTCCTTTTCTTGTATTTATGTTAGATTTTGATGTCTTTTTGCTTCTTTTGTTAATTTGAGCTCATTTAATCCTGAAAATACAAAAGGAAGACAAAAGCACACTTTTTCCAACATTAGTACTAAAAAAGGGTTAGTTTTATGCCACAATTGATGAAATTTATATGTTGCATTTTGCACACATCAGAGATCCTAGCAAAGGGAACCTGTGAGAATGGCCTCTACATCCTTCGAGAAGGAAATCGTGCATTCATTGCTTCCTACTCGGATTATCATCTTAAAGCCTCCTTTGACAAATGGCACGCTCGCCTTGGTCACGTGTCATTTGATATTATTTCTACGTTGCATAGACATGGTTCTTTATTTGTTACTTCGCTTTTACCAAAACCTAGAGTTTGTTCTTCATGTCAATTATCTAAATCCAAACGTTTGCCTTTTGTTTTGAATGAAAAACGATCTTTGCATGCTCTTGATTTGATACATTGTGATTTGTGGGGTCCTGCACCTGTTACTTCTTCGCATGGTTATCGATTTTATGCTATATTTATTGACGATTATTCTCGTTTCACATGGTTTTACCCACTTAAGCATAAATCTGAATTTTATGAGGCCTTATTAGTGTTTGCTCCATTTGTTCAAAATCAGTTGTCATGCAAAATTAACGTCTTTCAGAGTGATGGGGGCACTGAATTTACAAACTACCGCGTCCAAAATTTTTTTAACGAACACAGAATTCATCACCGTCTTTCTTGTCCTTACACCCTGAAGAAAATGGCCGTGCTGAACGCAAACACAAACATATAACTGAAACCGGCCTCGCCATGCTTTTTAACTCCCACGCACCCGCCACATTATGGACTGATGCGTTTGCATCCGCCACCTTCATTATCAACCGTTTACCCTCTTCCGTACTTGACTTCAAATCTCCTTATGAAATTTTGTTCGACAACTCACCCATTTATTCCAATCTTCGTGTATTTGGTTGTCGGGTTTTTCCATATTTACGGGACTACGCGAAACATAAGTTAGTTCCCCGCAGTGCCGAATGTATCTTTATTGGTTATGATGCAAAATATAAAGGCTATAAATGCTTGGATCCGCACAGTCATCACGTCTATGTTACGCATCATGCAGAGTTTGATGAAGCTAATTTTCCATTTAGTGCTCACACTAGTCCGGTTGATATGGCTACCTTGGTTTTTTCAACGTTTGACGAAACTTTACCATCCGTCCCTATACCCAACCCGCCACCAATCCCAGACATACCCGCTGAATCTGCCTCACCTCCTATCGAGCCTACACCAAACACTCATAATACATTCCATTGTCCGTTGTGTTCCTCTTCGGTCGCCCATCCTCCAAATGTTCTAGTCCATTCCTCGGCCCATACCTCAGTTCCTCCGCTCACTCCCTCGGCCCGCACTACCCCAGCCCACACTACACCCGCTCATCCGCTCACTCCCTCGGCCCGCACTACTGCAGCCCACACTACACCAACGCCTTCTCTCAACCCCTCGGCCCACTCCTCTAATCCTATCCTGCCCATTACATCCCAACGCGCTACCATTTTACCGAACTATAATCCTTCCTTCAGCTCACCTACACCTTCCCATACTACCTCTGGATCAACTGTTGGGCCGATGCCATCCCATCCAATGAGGACTCGATCGAAAAACGGAATTTACAAGCCTAAGTTTTATGCTGATCTTGCTTTGTTTTCAGGTCCTTTACATTATGCTCTTCTTGCAGCCCAGGATCCTCGTGGCTTCAAGTCAGCTGCAAAGCACACTAAATGGGTAAAAGCAATGGAAGAGGAACTTTAGGCGTTACGCTCGAATAATATTTGGTTCTTGTCCCAAGACCCTCCAACGCAAATATAGTGGGATCAAAATGGGTTTTCCGGACAAAATACAAAGCTGATGGTTCTCAGGGATTCACTCAAATTCCTGCCCTAGATTTTCACACACTTTTAGTCCGGTTGTCAAGGCTTCTACGGTTCGTGTGGTTCATGCTCTTGCCAGTATTTATGGATGGTCGCTTCGTCAGTTGGTTGTTCGGAATGCTTTTCTAAATGGAGATCTTACTGAAACTGTTTACATGGAGCAACCTACAGGTTTTGTTGACGACAAATTTCCTCATCATGTTTGTCGACTTCAAAAAGCTCTCTACGGACTAAAACAAGCTCCCCGTGCTTGGTTTCAGCATCTCAGTAATTTCTTGATTGTTAAAGGTTTTGTGTGTAGCAAAGCAGATACCTCCCTGTTTATCTTCAAACAAGGGAATGCCATCATCTACCTTCTTGTCTATGTAGACGATATCATTATTACTAGCAGTGATACTACTTTGATTCAATCGTTTATTGTGAGCTTGCACAACGAATTCTCAGTAAAAGATCTAGGTGCTCTTGGCTATTTCTTGGGTCTTGAGGTCACCTACGCCACAGAAGGTCTTTTCCTCAATCAAGCTAAATACGCTCATGACATCTTGGCTCGTGCAGGCTTGCTTGATTTCAAGCCGGTTGATACTCCTCTCGCTGCTTCAGAGAGTTTTCTCAGAAAAGGTGAACCTTTTCATGATCCCACTCTTTATCGATCATTGGTTGGAGCTCTACAATATATCACTATTACGCGTCCTAATCTCTCTTATGCTGTTAATCAAGCCAGCCAGTATCTGCAGTCACCTACTACTTCTCATTTTCAGTCGGTCAAACGTATTCTACGCTATGTTAAGGGCACAATCTCCTATGGTTTAACTTTCTCTAAACAACCTTTAACCACCTTAGTTGCGTACTCTGATGCTGACTGGGCTCGGTGTATTAAGACCCGCCGCTCGAATCGATCTATTTAGGTGGGAATCTTGTTTCATGGAGTGCAAAGAAGCAGCCTACTGTCTCTCGTTCCAGCTGCGAATCTGAATATCGTGCTATGGCGAACACTGCAGCTGAGATTATTTAGATTACTCACCTATTGCGAGAATTACATGCTCTTCCTACTGATCGACCTACTCTTTTGTGTGACAATAAGAGTGCTATTTTTCTCAGTCAAAATCCAGTCTCTCACAAACGTGCGAAGCATATTGATATTGATTATCACTTGGTTTGAGAACTTGTTTCGTCTGGAAAGCTCTACACCAAGTTTGTTCCATCCAATCTCCAGGTTGCTGACATTTTTACCAAGAGTCTTCCCAAGCCTTTGTTTCAGAAATTTCGGACTCTGCTCCGTTTTGGTCCTCCACCTGTTCGATTGAAGGGGGTAATAACCTAACAATAAATCAGTGATGAGATTATGTCATATATTGCCAAATTATTTGTATATTTAGTTTCCTAGTTTATAGGCTCTTGTAACACTATATATTATTTCTTCAATCAATGTAAATGTGAGAGATTGATGCGTGTGAAGTGTCGTTAGTTTTTAATGTATTTATTAAGCCCTTTTTAACACTTTTTTCGTCAAGTTTTAAATTTATAAAACACGATATTTACTAACACTAAACACACATATGGGCAAGTGCACCCATCGTGAGCGTAGTATAGTGTTGGTAAGATACCGAGGTCGTCCAAGGACACAAGAGCTTTTAGTACCGGTTTATCCTCAACGTCTAATCAAATCAAAAGTTTAGAAAAATGTTTTAAGCTAAGAAAAATAAAAACTAAGTAAAATGCTGAAAATAAAAATAAAAGAACAACAGATAGAGAAGATGAATCACTTGGTTCCGACTCGTGTATAGTGTAACCTTTGATTATTTCCGCACTTTTGCACTTATTTAAGAGATTATCTTAGTTATTGTAGTAGGCCCCTCTTTTGAAGGTGACGTTACCCTCAACCAAGTAGTTTGAGTCAGCAAGGATACAATCCTAAAGGGTCGGATTATTGAAAGATAATTAATTAAGTTATTAATGCAAATTATGGTAGGCCCCTCTTTTGGAGGTGACTTTACCCTCGACTAAGTAGTCTGAGTCAGCAGGGATACAGTCCTAAATAGTCGGGTTATAGTATTAATAGTAGTTTTACTTATGAGGGGGTCAAAGAGTTTGGACCCCCGCCATCCAATACCGTTAAGTATTGAAGGGGGTCCTACTAAATTTGACCCAGGTCCATTGCAGGACCTCTAAACGCTGAACAATGGCATGACTCTTACCAAACCGTTCCCTTAACCCCCGACCAGGTAGCCAACATACCTCCATATAGACCGTGGAGATATGAATGGTGAAAATCTTTTATTTTATATAGATAGTAAAATAATGTCAAGACACCACGGACAAACGATAAGAAAGAATCACCTTCAACATAAGAAACTAGTTATTAAAGTCATTAATACAAAACCAAGTAAAAAGTGCGAAAAGATTAAAAATAAAAAGTATTACACTAGACATTTGTCTTCACCAAGTGATGTAAGAGACTTAGGCAAACATGGCCTTGATTGTCAAGAACTCTTACGATCAATCTTGGATCCCGAGACGACTCACACACTCTATGATGGACAATGGATGATGGTGGTGGATGATGGTGTTATGATGGTGGTGGGTGGTGGGTGAAGCGTGAGAGAGGTGGTGTGCCAAGGGATGGTTTAAAATTGAGCCAAGCACTTATATTTATAGGCTGAACAGAAGCTCGGGTACGGCCCCGTGTCCAGTGGGCACGGCCCCATGTCCACATCCTTCTCTTTCTTCATTTAATGCAGCTTGTCTTATTAGTCGACCACGCCCCCGTGTCCACTGAGCACGACCCCGTGTGCAGAAGAATCTTTGTACTATGAAGATTTGCCTGGATTATGCGAATCTTATTGTTGACCACGGCCCCGTGTCCGCTGAGCACGGCCCCGAGGTGGGCAATAGAAGCTTCTACCACTTTGTCTTTTCTGCTAACACTTGGGCATGCCCCCGTGCTGGCTGAACACGGGGCGTGTTCAGCCTTCTGTCTTCTTGTTTTGCTTGGGAAAATGCTGTCGTGGGGTCGGGCATGTCACGTTTGTTCCTTTTCTTGTATTTATGTTAGATTTTGCTGTCTTTTTGCTTCTTTTGTTAATTTGAGCTCATTTAATCCTGAAAACACAAAAGGAAGACAAAAGCACACTTTTTCCAACATTAGTACTAAAAAAGGGTTAGTTTTATGCCACAATTGATGTAATTTATATGTTGCATTTTGCACACATCAAATACCCCTACACTTGAATCTTTGCTTGTCCTCAAGCAAAACTCTTTATAATGTGGCTTTACACACCCAAATGGAATGGGTAGAAGAGAACGTTTGTGGGCTTGTCATAGAGTGTCGGGATTTCCAAGATTCTTTTATTAAGTTTTATATTTATTTACAATCCTATTCGTCATGATTTATTTAAAAGTTTTCATAAGATAAATTACTTATTAGGGCATAACATGCCTCTTTAAAATTTTCTTTATATACAAGTTCACATACCTCACGGGGATCACTCAACACTCGGCCGAAAATGTATTTTAGTGGATCACTCGAGAGCGGCATGAAACTTACTCCTACCATAGGCTAGCCAAGCAATCAATCCTCCTCCTTTTTAACTTATATACCTTTGTAAATATCAAGAGGACTTTTTGGGTGAAGGGTTAGGCTTGGGTTAAAGGTAGGTGGTTGGGTTAGTGGTTAGTGGTTAGTAGAAAAAGGGCGAAAAGCGTAACGAGCGTCGGTTTTCGTAAGACTTTTTATTTTTGTAACTTTTATTTTGATGAAGCTATTATTCAAACAAAGTTATTTTTGATGAACTTGTTTGTTTATTTTCTTTTGCTTCATAATCAACACATTTTTTTTTGAAAAGTCATACAAAAAACCGAGCTAGTTACTAAAACAAAGAGTTAAAAATGAAAAAGGTTTTGGTGGTTAAAAGGGTGTTTGGTTTGGGTTATGAAATGAAAAGGTTTAGGCTCAAAGGGGCTAACTAGGGGGATTTTGGGTAGGTGGTAAAAAAAAAAAGAAAAATAATGGTGTAGAAATAAAAAGGGTTAGTCCTAATGCCTCAATCATTTACTTACTCGGGTTTAAGTTGGTAAGGACCGGGAATGTATCATCGTGGCAAGTTCTAGAGTCGTAAGAACCAAGCGGCTATTCACACAAGAAACGAAAAATGAGCATTTAGTTTAATGATATGTAATTGTATGCTCAATAAAGACTCAAAACTCACTTTTGTGGGAATGGGTTTTTATGTGATCAAGTATATATAATCAAATTTTAACTAAGTTTGCCATGCCTTTCATAATTTTCTTATGTTGGTTCTTTTTATCACGACACTATCGGTTGTAAATTTGTAAAAATATAACCTTTTTAGAACTTGAAATTCCCAAGTTAAACCTAGACAAGTAAAAAATGAAAATTTTTGAAAAAAATTTGGGGTGATTAGCGGTTCCAATAGAGTTTTGTGTAAGGCTTGTATTTAGGACTTGCAAGATTCAAGGTTTTAGCATCCCCCCCACACTTAAATTACACATTGTCCTCAATGTGTCCCAAAAATAAGTTTTTAGGTTGATTGAATGTGTAAAAAGGTGTAAAAAGCAAAAAAATTGTGTTACTGGGCGCTGAACACGGCCCCATGTTGTCCGGGCATGGCCCCATGTCCAAGTGCCAGTAACAAAATTAACTCAAGAGAAACAGAAGCCTGGACACTGGGGCGTGTTGGGTGAACACGGCCCGTGTCCAGTTTACCTGAACTGGGTATTTCTGCAGATTGTGCAGCACGGGGCTGTGTTAGGCGGACACGGCCCGTGCCGAACTTACTGTAAACGAAGAATTTCTGTCGGATGGTCCTGTTTTCCTGCATGGGGTGCTTGTTCAAGTTTCCCCTGTATCCTTTGTCATCTCAAGTGTGTTTTATTCATTTCAACACCATCCAAACACCAAATTAACTAAAACCATCATTCATTAAGTCGTAGAGAGAATTATATAATAGTCCTAAAAATTAAAATACTAGATAGTTAGGTTAAAGAAACACAAGAAATCTAAACCAAGGAGTTCTATCCTACTACTTATTCTAATAGCAAAATTTCTGAAAAGATAAATCTTTCGGTTAGATGTGGCTTGAAAAACTCCCTTATCCGGTCATGGGTTCCTCACACGTCGGCGAGCCATTCTTCTATTTCCCTTGGAGAAGAAAAGCGGGCTCATTGGCATTGGTTTGAGGAGGTGCAACTTCCACCGGGACCTCTTGGAGTTCTTCAAGAGGAGGTTCCGCTGGAATGTCGTCCCAACCGGTAGGATTGTGGATTCCAAGTGCTAGGTTTCAATCCTCTTGAGGAAGGATCGGTTCCATAGGAGGTGTTACAAGAATGTTTAACCTCTGGTGCAAGAGGTTTATTTCTTGAAAACTGTTTTCCAACCCCACCGAGAGATAATTTATACGGTCTATGAGGACCTCCTCTACCGAAGTCATCTCGTCAAGGGCTTCACGTAGCGCCATCACGTATCTTACGAGAGTTTCTTCAATCGATGGCCTCCTTTCCCTTCGACTGTTTCTTGAGTGCGCAGAAGAGGTTCCACTGTTTTGGCTAGACATTCTACGAAAACAAACCAAAAATAGTTCGTTTTAATGAAACAGTACCACAGACACGGCCCCGTGCTCAATGAGCACGGCCCCGTGTTCAACTTTCTGCAGATTTTTAGAACAAGGAATCTTGGAGTTTCAAATTATTTTCTTAACTTATGAAGCTTTTTTGAGCAGAAATAACTTAAAACAATGTTGTGTAACTTATTTTTAACAAGATTCCTTGAACAAAAATTCAACAAACATCACAATAAAGCTTGAAATCAAGCTTTGATGGAGTTGTTGTTGCAAGAAAGATGAAGAAGAAGGTAATGGATAAAAGAGGAAAGGACAATATGTTTGTTAGAACCTTCTTTTAGAACATACCTAGGATGGTAAGTTAGAAAATCCTTTCAAATCTCTGTCCCTGGATGGTCCAAATGTGCAGGATTCTTGGCTGCATTTATAGAAAACGACAGCATGCTGGACACGGCCCCGTGTCGGCTGGACACGGCCCCGTGTGCAGGCGAGATCCTGACACGTTTTGTCCGTATTCTGACATAAGTCAGAAGGGAATCTTTTGGTGGACACGGGGGCGTGTTGACCTGGGCACGACCCCGTGTCGGAGGGCTGTTTATGAAGTTTGTCTATTTTTCAAGGAACATTTCCGGATCGGGTGGTTCCTTACTGGATGGAACAACCCCAAAGTGCCTAAGATACCTTAATTGTTCTAGATTTAGACGAGAATGCAAGAGGTTGTCGGTGAGGGTGATTCCTATGCTATATGTAGGTGGACAAGTCCAACCCTTTCCCGGGCTCTCGTTAAAGAAGGTGTACGTCGAATCGCTCAGGTCTATGTATGCATCGAACGAAGTCGCTGGGGAGTCCTTCACGGCACAATCGACACAGGGACGACTATCGCCCAACTCCTCACTAGAGTTAGAAGTATCGTCGGGAACAATGAAGTTGTTTGAATGCGGCTCCAACACTTCTTCTTGGCTATTGTCCTGGAAAAGATCATTGAAATCTATCCTAAGTTCTTTTAACCAATTAAGAATTAGATCTTCTAATTGAAATAATTCATCGAGAAGCATTTCTCCTAGAAAATCTGGTTGGGAGCATTCAAGGGAGAGATAGGGATTATTTTTACTTTCGCCCCTCTTAAGGATACTAGGAAACGATGGGTCTATATAGTGGGGCTTATAATTTAGAAAATAACATTCTAATTCCTTATGGTTACCACCACATAATTGACACCACGTAGTACCATAAGAGTGCCGAAAGTAAAAAGTATCAATATCACTCATGTTTGTGTCAGAAATTACCAACTGTCGGGATCTTACGGTTCTGTTTTCAGTAACTGAAACTTGGGCACGGGGGCGTGTTGAGTGGGCACGGCCCCGTGTTCAGCTACTGTCTGACTTAAAACAGGATTGCCAGTTCCAATGATTGGGCACGGGGCGTGTTCAGCGGGCACGGCCCGTGCTGAGTTCTGCAGAAGCTGAAAAATTAAGAAAAATCCTAAAAAAATGAAAAATAAGAAAAAAAAAACGATTAGGCCGTTGATTCCTAACTTTCTTAAAATCCTTGTGTCCCCGACAACGGCGCCAAAAACTTGATGCGTGTGAAGTGTCGTTAGTTTTTAATGTATTTATTAAGCCCTTTTTAACACTTTTTTAGTCAACTTTTAAATTTATAAAACACGATATTTACTAACATTAAACACACATATGGGCAAGTGCACCCATCATGAATCACTTGGTTCCGACTCGTGTATAGTGTAACCTTTGATTATTTCCGCATTTTTGCACTTATTTAAGAGATTATCTTAGTTATTATAGTAGGCCCCTCTTTTGAAGGTGACGTTACCCTCAACCCAGTAGTTTGAGTCAGCAAGGATACAATCCTAAAGGGTCGGATTATTGAAAGATAATTAATTAAGTTATTAATGCAAATTAAGGTAGGCCCCTCTTTTGGAGGTGACGTTACCCTCGACTAAGTAGTCTGAGTCGGCAGGGATACAGTCCTAAATAGCCGGGTTATAGTATTAATAGTAGTTTAACTTATGAGGGGATCAAAGAGTTTGGACCCCCGCCATCCAATACCGTTAAGTATTGAAGGAGGTCCTACTAAATTTGACCCAGGTCCATTGCAGGACCTCTAAACGCTGAACAATGGCAAGACTCTTACCAAACCGTTCCCTTAATCCCCGACCAGGTAGCCAACATACCTCCATATAGACCGTGGAGATATGAATGGTGAAAATCTTTTATTTTATATAGACAGTAAAATAATGTCAAGACACCACGGACAAACGATAAGGAAGAATCACCTTCAACATAAGAAACTAGTTATTAAAGTCACTAATACAAAACCAAGTAAAAAGTGCGAAAAGATTAAAAATAAAAAGTATTACACTAGACACTTGTCTTCACCAAGTGATGTAAGAGACTTAGGCAAACATGGCCTTGATTCTCAAGAACTCTTACGATCAATCTTGGATCCCGAGACGACTCACACACTCTATGATGGACAATGGATGATGGTGGTGGATGATGGTGTTATGGTGGTGGTGGGTGGTGGGTGAAGTGTGAGAGAGGTGGTGTGCCAAGGGATGGTTTGAGCTTGAGCCAAGCACTTCTATTTATAGGCTGAACAGAAGTTCGGGCACGGCCCCATGTCCAGTGGGCACGGCCCCGTGTCCAGTGGGCACGGCCCCGTGTCCAGTGGGCACGGCCCCGTGTCCAGTGGGCACGGCCCCGTGTCCACATCCTTCTCTTTCTTCATTTAATGCAGCATGTCTTATTAGTTGACCACGCCCCCGTTTCCGCTGAGCATGACCCCGTGTGCAGAAGAATCTTTGTACTATGAAGATTTGCCTGGATTGTGCGAATCTTATAGTTGACCACGGCCCCGTATCCGCTGAGCACGGCCCCGTGGTGGGCAATAGAAGCTTCTACCACTTTGTCTTTTCTGCTGACACTTGGGCACGCCCCCGTGCTGGCTGAGCACGGGGCGTGTTCAGTCTTCTGTCTTCTTGTTTTGCTTGGGAAGATGTTGTCGTGGGGTCGGGCATGTCACGTTTGTTCCTTTTCTTGTATTTATGTTAGATTTTGCTGTCTTTTTGCTTCTTTTGTTAATTTGAGCTCATTTAATCCTGAAAATACAAAAGGAAGACAAAAGCACACTTTTTCCAACTTTAGTACTAAAAAAGGGTTAGTTTTATGCCACAATTTATGTAATTTATATGTTGCATTTTGCACACATGAAGATTGAGTTCTAATAAATCCTATACGCTCGTAAAGCCCTCTGAGCATAGTGTATTACATATTTGAACAAGAAGACAAGGTTTGTAAGTTAAATTGGCCAAAAACGTCGAATTCAATGGTTATATCGAGAAGACAACATGCTGTTTGGGCTAAAAATTAGCTGTTTTCCGGATTTTGTAAAAATCATATAAAATCGTAGAAAAACGTATGAAGGTGTATTACATATGCTGGGAAGATAGTTAAGTCTTCTACAATCCTTATTTGAACATGTTAACCTAATTTAGATTGTAAGTGGGCCAAAATAGTTGATTTAAGTAGCTACATAGAAAGTTGCCACACAAATAATAAGTTTTTCTAAACCATTAACAATCGGATATGTCAACGTGAACCATTAAAACGCGAATGGTCGCTTGTAGTTAATTATGTGCATCTTTTTGGGTGTATAGAAGTATCTAAGATACTTACAAATGACTTATGCAAGTATTATGTACTTGTATGCTAAGCATGTTCTGAGTTAGTGCATATGTACTGACCTAAAGCTAATGCTTTGATGAATTGGTATGTGTGAATCCATGAGTTGTTGTGATCATTTTATATCATGGCTAACCTAACAAATCTTGTGGGTATTGTGCTAAGTTTAATCTTGTCAAGCTAGGTGGAAGCTTGCAAGGAACGGGTCAAACGGGCTAATGAAGTAAGGAGTGTTTAAAATGGGGCGCAGGTAAGTAACTTATACTAAAAGTTTATTTATAAATTTGTAATCCCTTCGTGGTAGATAGGATTTTTTTTAATTAACTAATTTCATTATAGAAAATTTAAGTTATCCAAATAAGGGTAATTTGGGAATTTAGGTTAAACTCAAGGTTGGGTTGTAACCTTAATAACGAAAAAATGTCTGGTCCAAGTACGAGATGTACATAAATGTAAATATGTTTTACAAAAATGTACCGCGACTTAGATACTTGATTTACTTAAATAAATGTTATATTACGAAATGGGTGCATAGTAACCCGGAAACCTAGTTTTTATGAAATTATGGTCAAGTGGACCAAACGAGTCATTCGGGTCAATTGTTGATGTTTTCACCATTTGAACTCGGTATTTAACATTTTGTCTTGTTGATTTTTATATCTACAAGTAAACATAGTGGTAAGGAAATGCATTGCCATGAATTATCAAACAGAATCGCAAGTTATTGGTAACGGGTCAATGGTTTTACCCCGCCAGGTATTTGTAACACGTTATACTTTTGGTAAGGCTATATGACACAACAAAAGATGACTGGGCCAGATTTGAGTAATAATCTACCTCATGTGTGGTTATATTAAGTATTAAGTAGAATGGTCCATAGAGCCAAAATGCGTCTATGATGAAAAACACGGCTAAACGAGTCTTGAACTACGAGGAAATTGGAGACATATATGTCCTTGGGGACATAAATGATCTTAATGGGATAGAGGTTAAAAAGAGTCTAATAGATTTCATCTAAACTTGTGAATTTTTTCCGGTTAGGTAAAGGTTTTAAATTGACCAAAGTGCCCTTTGAGTAATGGGTTTGGGTAAACCACTTCCAGGGGTAAAATTGAAAATGATGGGTCCTGCGATCGAGTTGATCATTTGTCCCAAATGAAATTCAGTAGGTGAAGCCATAAAATGATTGTGGTCTAAAGGACTACAATGCCAAATAATGGTAATAATTGGTCATTTATTGTCAATAAGACCTTGAACAACTAAACAAACCTGAATATTTGATCCTTGAAGGTCTAAGGGGCTTTTATTGATGAGAACAGACTTTAGGTTTGGGAAAATGGGAGTTTGTGACCAACCCGCATTTGAATGGTTTAAAACATTGAGTTGATGTTTTATAAGTAATGTAAGTGTTGCTTAAACAAACAATGATTTACCTACCCGAACATGATGTCGGGTAAAGAAATCGATGGAAAATTGTTGGAGACTAGAGCTAGAATGCTCAGGCCTCATAACGGGGTCAGATTGACCTGAAACGAGCTAAAATGCTTAACGACTGATTTATTGCAACCTAATCAAATTCAGGTCTTAATTGGGATTCCGGAACTTGTATTGAAGGAAAAATATACAAATTATGACGAAATGAGGTTTTTGGACTGTTTATAAAACACTATGCCCAATGAGCCAGGAATAACTAGAAAGGCAGACATACCTAGTGAGCCAGGCATAATTAATTAGTCAGGTAGTATGCCTAGTAAGTTAGGCATAACTAGCGAGTCAGACATTATGCCTAGTGAGCCAGGCATAACTAATGAGTCAGAAAGTATGCCTAGTGAGCCAACCATAACTAGTGAATCAGACATTATGTCTAGTGAGCCAGGCAAGATGCTTACCAAGCCAGGCATTTCTCCTAGAAGAACCAAATTTGTTTTCTTGTCGATTGTAACACGTCGTAAAATCACAACCAATACTATAAAGACACGTGTCATGGACTTTAAACGTGTAATGGATTGATCTTGAGGGACTAAAGTTGTCAAACAATGTAAATATGTAAGTATAAGGATCCAAAGTGTCAATATGCCTTTCTTGTGCCTCTGATTGACCTCACACGACGTTTGTATTCTTTAACGAATAATATATCGAACTTAGAAAGTCGTTTGTGCTTAAATTGAAAAGTTTACAAAACATAAGGGTTAAATGTGTCAACATGTTTAAGTTACCTCTGAGTGACCTTTTAACATTCCGAGACTTGGTAATACTTCCTTATACTTCCAAGTATGTTGGATAATAAATTCGCGGAGTTTTGACGCACATGAATAATCAAAGTGCTAATTCCAAGAAATAAGGGTCAGATGCGTCAACGTTGCAATTCAAGACTTTTCGGGTGATCGTACAACTAACCGGGAGCTTAACGGAGTTAGTTTATGACCTAAGGCCCTTAAAAGTTAACTTTGGGGGTCAAAAGTGCAATAAACGAGAGTTAAATAAAGTTTATATGGACCAGGGACCAAAACTGCAATTGCTGAAAGTTGTTTTCCGGTAACATAGGAGAGTCGCGGCCCGCGTAAGACTCTTAAGGAGTCTACGCGGCCCGCGTGAGAGTGCCAGCATCAGAAAACAATGACAGCTGCATGTCCAGCCAGTTCCACCGCCTTTGCAAGCCTGAATTCGATACCAGGGACTGTGCCAACAGATTTTCATGCACTAGGGACACTTGTTAACATCAGGGATCAATATAGGGCCATGTGGAATGATCTTATGAAGTGTAAAATCCTATATAAAGGCTCTTGTTCAAGAATTCATTTGCACACTCTCAAATTTCTCACTCAAACTCTTTCTCTGGAGCTTCCTGGAGTTCAAACAAGCTTTCCTCAGTTCTATTTTCATGCTAAGGACCATAGTAAGTGTTCTTAGCCTCTTAAGTTCAAGTTATATTAGTTTAATGACCAAAAGTCAAAGCCATCGTAATTAAGCTTTGACTTAGTGATTAATCACTAGTGGTCCAGCCATTTTTCGAATTGAAAGTGGCTATGAGTTGGTAATTATGTAGGTAATAAACCCTTAAGAGGGCACCTACTGATTATCACTCTAACTTGGTCAATTGTCGGGTCAAACTTGTTATTAAAAAGTCAACAGAAGCAATTTTTATAAATAAATTCATAACTAGCAATGTAGAGGTTATGGAACATATTTAAACGCTAAAATAACTTGGTAAGTAATATAGAAAACATGTTTAGGCATGTTCAACCCGACAATTCTGAGTTTAGGCTCGGTTCGCAACCGAAAGTCGCAAAAGTAGACTTTTGCTTTGACTTTCAGTTCTGACCCGATTTAGCTTGTTTTAGATATGCCTTAGGGTTCCTTTAGGACCATATTATAGGTTAGTATAACCCTCTGAGGTTATACAACATGGTTCCTTAGTAATCCTAGATCATTTGCATGTTTCGGTTAAATGCTTAAACGTTGACCATAATGCCCTTTTGATATTAAAACGAGATTTTTGAAAATGTGAGAGGACAAAAACCTTTATTACTGATATTTAAGTATGTCCTAAAAGTTTGACATCTGATGCGTGTGAAGTGTGTATGGTTTTTAATATATATTTTAAGCCCCTTTTACACTTTTTAGCCAAGTTTTAAATTTATAAAACACGATATTTACTAACACTAAACACACATATGGGCAAGTGCACCCATCGTGAGCGTAGTATAGTGTTGGCAAGATACCGAGGTCGTCCAAGGACACAAGAGCTTTCAGTACCGGTTTATCCTCAATGTCTAATCAAATCAAAAGTTTAGAAAAAGATTTTAAACTAGAAAAAATAAAACTAATTAAAATGCTGAAAAATAAAATAGAAATAAAAACAGATAGACAAGATGAATCACTTGGATCCGACTCGTGTGTAGTGTAACCTTTGATTATTTCCGCACTTTTGCACTTTTTAAGAGATTATCTTAGTTACTGTAGTAGGCCCCTCTTTTGAAGGTGACGTTACCCTCAACCCAGTAGTTTGAGTCAGCAAGGATACAATCCTAAAGGGTCGGATTATTGAAAGATAATTAATTAAGTTATTAATGCATAATGTGGTAGGCGCCTCTTTTGAAGGTGACGTTACCCTCGGCTAAGTAGTCTGAGTCAGCAGGGATATAGTCCTAAGTAGTCGGGTTAAAGTATTAATAGTAGCTTACATATGAAGGGATCAAAGAGTTTTGGACCCCCGCCATCCAATACCGGTAGGTATTGAAGGAGGTCCTACTAAATTTGACCCAGATGCTTGCAGGATCTATACACTGAACAAGGCAAGACTCTTACCAAACCGTTCCCTTAACCCCCAACCAGGTAGCCAACATATCTCCATATAGACCGTGGAGATATGAATGGTGAAAATCTTTTATTTTATATAGACAGTAAAATAATGCCAAGACACCACAGACAAACGATAAGGAAGAATCACCTTCAACATAAGAAACTAGTTATTAAAGTCATTAATACATAACCAAATAAAAAGTGCGAAAAGATTAAAAATAAAAAGTATTACACTAAACACTTGTCTTCACCAAGTGATGTAAGAGACTTAGGCAAACATGGCCTTTGATTGTCAAGAACTCTTACGATCAATCTTGGATCCCGAGACTACTACATACACTCTATGATGGATGATGGATGATGGTGGTGGATGTGGGTTGTGATGGTGGTGGAGGGTGGATGTAGTGTGAGAGAGGTGGTTTGCTAAGGGATGGTTTGCAAATGAGCTAAGCACCCCTATTTATAGCTTGAACAGCAACTCGGGCACGGCCCCGTGTCCATTGGGCACGGCCCGTGTCCATCTTCCTTCTCTTTCTTCATTAATTGCAGTTTGTCTGCATTAGTTGACCACGCCCCCATGTCCGCTAGGCACGACCCCGTGTGCAGAAGCGTATCTGTACTATCAAGATTTTCTCAGATTCTGCGAATCTTAGAGTTGACCACGGCCCCGTGTCCGCTGGGCACGCCCCCGTGCTCACTGAGCACGGGGCGTGTTCAGCATTCTGTTTTCTTATTTTGCTTGGGAAGATGCTGTTGGGGGGTCGGGCAAGCTACGTTTATCCCTTTTCTTGTATTTTTGTTAGATTTTGCTGCCTTTTTTCTTCTTTTCTTCATTTGAGCTCATTTAATCCTGAAAATACAAAAGGAAGACAAAAACACACTTTTTCTAACATTAGTACTAAAAAATGGTTAGTTTTATGCCTCATTTGATGAAATTTATATGTTTTATTTTGCACACATCAAATACCCCCACACTTGAATCTTTGCTTGTCCTCAAGCAAAACTCTTTATAATGTGGCTTAACACTCCCAAATGGAATGGGTAGAAGAGAATGTTTTTTGGGCTTGTCATAGAGTGTCGGGATTTCCAAGATTCTTTATTGAGTTTTATTTTTATTTATTTACAATCCTATTCGTCATGATTTATTTAAAACATTACATAAGATAAATTACTTATTAGGGCATAACGTGCCTTTTTAAAATTCCATTTATATACAAGTTCACATACCTCACGAGGGATCACTCAACACTCGGCCGAAGATGTATTTTTGTGAAACACTGGAGAGCGGCATGGAACTTACTTCTAACATAAGCTTGCCAAGCAATCAATCCTTATCCTTTTTAACTATATACATTTGTAAATATCAAGAGGACTTTTTGGGTGAAGGGTTAAGCTTTGGTTAAAGGTAGGTGGTTAGATTAGTGGTTAGTAGAAAAGGGCGAAAAAGGCGTAAAAAACGTCGTTTTTTTTATGCAAAACATACTGTTTCTGTGACTTTTTATTCTAATGAAGTATTACTCAAACAAGCTTTCTTTTTGTGAGCTTTGTTTGTTTATTGCAAACTTCAAAATTTTTTGTTTTTTTTTATTTTTATTTATTATTTTTTTTAACATAAGAAAGTCACACAAAAACCGAGCTTTGTTACTAAAATAAAGGGTTTAAAATGAAAAAAGGGTTTTGGTGGGTGAAAAGGGTGTTTGTTTTGGGTTAAGAAATGAAAAGGTTTAGGCTCAAAGAGGTTAACTAGGGGGATTTTGGGTAGGTGGTAAAAAAAAAGAAAAATAATGGTGTAGAAATAAAAAGGTTTAGTCCTAATGCCTATGTCATTTACTTACTCGGGTTTAAGTTGGTAAGGACCGAGAATGTATCGTCGTGGCAAGTTCTAGAGTCGTAAGAACCAAGCGGCTATTCACACAAGAAACGAAAAATGAGCATTTAGTTTAAAGATGTGTATTTGTATGCTCAATAAAGGCTCAAAACTCACTTTTTGTGGGAATGAGTTTTTATGTGATCAAGTATATATAATCAAATTTTAACTAGGTTTGTCATGCCGTTTCATAATTTTCTTATGTTGGTTCTTTTTATCACGACGCTATCAGTTGTAAATTTGTAAAAATATCACCTTTTTAGAAATTTGAAATTCCCAATTTAAACCTAGACAAGTAAGAAAAATGACAGATTTTTGAAAAATTTGGGGTGTTTAGCGGTTCCAATAGAGTTTTGTGTAAGGCTTGTAATTAGGACTTGCAAAATTCAAGGTTTTAGCATCCCCCCCACACTTAAATTACACATTGTTCTCAATGTGTCCCAAAAATAAGTTTTAAGGTTGATTGGACATGTAAAAAGGTGTGAAAAGAAAAAATTTATGTTACTGGGCTTCTGGACACGGCCCCGTGGTGTCCGGGCACGGCCCCGTGTTCAGATCGCCAGTAACAGAAATTGAGTAAAAGAAATAGAAGCCTGGACACGGGGGTGTGCTGGGTGAGCACGACCCGTGTCCAGTTACCTGAACTGGGCAACTTTCTGCAGATGGTTGGGCACGAGCCGTGTTGGGTGAGCACGACCCCGTGCTGAACTTGCTGTAGTGAAGAAAAATTAGTCGGATGGCCCTGTTTTTGTGCATGGGATGCTGGTGCTAGTTTCCCTTAGTATCCTTCACCATCCCGAGTGTGTTTTATTCCTGAAAATTAAAACTAAACTAGAAAACATAAAAATTAATCTAAACTAAACTATGGATAGTTCCGCGGAATGCCTCCGTGGTGCGCCACGTTTATAAGGGTCCTTGGCTAGACCCAAAGCCTGGTCATATGTTACCCAAGTGGGATGTTTTGCATCCCATGTTGCACCGTCGGAGAGCATCATCCAAACTTGAGTCTATGACCTTCATGTAATTGACCGGGTCATCATCTTCTACTATTTTCCCAACTCCAAACTTCATTTCCTTGTCCCCAATTCCTATTGTCAATGTTCCATCATTCATATCCACCACTGCTTGAGCCGTAGCTAGGAATGGCCTCCTTAAGATGAGTGGTACTTCGGTATCTTCCTCCATATCTAGTATGACAAAGTCGGCCGGAAAGACAAATTCGCCGACTTTGACCAATAGATTTTCAGCGATACCTTGTGGATATTTGACGGATCTGTCGGAGAGTTGTATGCTTATTTTTGTAGGGCTTGTTTTCCCTAAGCCGAGTCGGTTGAACATTGATGAAGGCATGAGGTTGATGCTTGCCCCGAGATCGGCTAGTGCATTACGAATGGGGGATTCCCCAATCGAGCAGGGAATTGTGAAGCTTTCGGGGTCAAGCTTCTTTTGCGGGAGTTTGTTGAGTAGCAAGGCGGAGCATTCTTCGCCTAAGTTAACTAATTGCAATGATTCAATTTTCCTTTTATGAGTGAGAAAGTCCCTCATGAATTTGGAATATTTAGGCATTTGAGTTAGGACTTCGATAAATGGAATATTAATATGCAATTGTTTTAGTAAATTTTCGAACTTTGCGAATTGCTTATCGGTATTTTGACGAATTAATCGACCGGGGTATTGAACCGGAGGAGTCTTAGTAGACTCTTGGATTGGTGGAGAAGCCTTCTCTTGTTGGGGCGAGGGTGGAGTTGAGGTTTGGCTAGATTGGATTCTTTCAGTTGGTGGAAATGGAGCTTCCTTGGGACCCACGGTACGGTTTCTCAGTGTGATGAGATGTACTTGCGCTTTTGGGTTGGTTTCGGTATTACTAGGTAACGCGCCTTGTGGTCTCTCCGCGAAATTTTGAGCTAGTTGAGTTAATTGTTTTTCAATGTTTAGGATACTAGCTTGTTGATTTCTAAAATTCGATTCCAATTGTTGAAATCGATCCGAGTTTTTCTTTTCGGTGTCGGAGATGAGGCGAGATATAGTATCTTCAAGCCTTTCTCGTCCCCCTTGTTGCTGAGAGAAATTTTGTGACTCGTTTCGTGGTTGTTGAAAGTTTGTTTGTTGGTTTAGATTTTGTTGGTTACTACTATTGCCGGGTTCTCTCCAACCAAGGTTAGGGTGGTTACGCCATCCTTGATTGTAGGTACCCGTTGGAGGACCTGACGGCCTAGGTCTATTATCAATGTAGTTTACCGACTATGTTTGATTATCCATTTCTTTCATACAACTCCAATTTTCATGTGGCACACCACACCCCTCGCAAGCCATAACCGAGACCGTTTTTGCCATTTCTAACTTTTTTGATTTTTGAAGAGAGGGCCTCGATTTGGGCTTGCAAGGAAGTGCTTTCATCAACCTTATGGGCGCCCGGGGCAATGGATTTATTGCCTCAGGGAGTGTGCCACTGAAAATTGGTTTGAGCAATTTCCTCAATTTGATTATAAATTTCATTTGGGCGACGATTACCTAAAAGTCCCCCGGAGCTAGAGTCAAGTGTTTGTCTTGTGTGTGGTAACAACCCATTGTAGAAATTGGATACTTGTTGCCATACCGCAAGACCGTGATGAGGACACTTTCTTAGTAGCTCCTTGAACCTTTCCCAAGTTTCATATAAAGATTCCCCATCCTCTTGTGAATATGTATTAATTTCAGTCATTAATTTAGCCGTTTTAGCAGGAGGGAAATATTTATATAGAAACTTTTGGGCTAGTTCATCCCAGGTGTTTACCGAGCCAACTGGGAGGGTATTAAGCCAAGCCTTAGCCCAGTCTTTTAGTGAAAATGGAAATATTCGAAGGCGGATGGCATCGTTTGATGCTCCATTGATCCGAAAAGTATCACAAATTTCTAAGAAATTAGTGATATGTAAATGGGGATCCTCGTCCGCAAGCCCATGGAAGGTTGCGGAGTTTTGAAGCATTTGTATCAAATGCGGTCGAAGTTATAAAACATTATGCCCAATGAGCCAGGAATAACTAGAAAGGCAGACATACCTAGTGAGCCAAGCATAATTAATTAGTCAGGTAGTATGCCTAGTAAGTTAGGCATAACTAGCGAGTCAGACATTATGCCTAGTGAGCCATGCATAACTAATGAGTCAGAAAGTATGCCTAGTGAGCCAACCATAACTAGTGAATCAGACATTATGTCTAGTGAGCCAGGCATTTCGCCTAGAAGAACCAAATTTGTTTTCTTGTCTATTGTAACACCTCGTAAAATCACAACCAATACTATAAAGACACGTGTCATGGACTTTAAACGTGTAATGGATTGGTCTTGAGGGACTAAAATTGTCAAACAACGTAAATATGTAAGATGCTGTTGTTTTGCTTGGGAAGATGCTGTTGGGGGCGTGTTCAGCCTTCTGTTTTCTTGTTTTGCTTGGGAAGATGCTGTTGGGGGTCGGGCATGCCACGTTTATCCCTTTTCTTGTATTTTTGTTAGATTTAGCTTCCTTTTTGCTTCTTTTTTTCATTTGAGCTCATTTAATCCTGAAAATACAAAAGGAAGACAAAAACACACTTTTTCCAACATTAGTACTAAAAAATGGTTAGTTTTATGCCTCATTTGATGAAATTTATATGTTGCATTTTGCACACATCAACATCAGTTTATGGTCTAAAATGAGAGTTATGCACAATATCGTAAATGAAAGCCATTTTATTAATTAAACGACATTTTTTATATAAATCCTATTTAAACCCAAATTTTGACACCAAACCTTTTACCCACTGATGTAATATAATATTTAGAGATTTTTGGAAATTTTTATTAAATTTTAAACTAATCATAACATAGAGTTACCCATGGCATTATAGCCTAGTGGTATCTTGGGGGTGGGATAAGGCTTATGACCATTTGGTCATGGGTTCGATTCCCACATAAGGGGTTTTTCCTAGATTTATTGGGTTTCCTCCTGAATTGGTGTATATGCATTATTGCCTAGTGGAGATGGATATGATCGGGTGGTTCTGCTGGTGGCACGATGAAACTCCAGTGGACCGTCAGTGATCCAAATTTGCCGTTCAAAAAAAATCATAACATAGAGTTCTTGCATAGGCTCGGTAATTGACGATAATGCCCATTTTGCTAATAAAATGAGTTTTATACATCATTTACATTTCAAACCTTTTTCTACTGATTTTATATAATAAATAAGTTATTTTAAACTATAAAGGCTGGTCAAAATCTCAGATTTCCTTATTCAACCCGAATATCGTCAAATACCGACTTTTATGCGATTTAGGCGCATAGTATGGTTTAAAACCATATTTGGCACCTAAGACTTGTTACATACTGCTGCTATGAATAAATTTATATACTTAAACAGTAAGTAAAAGTTTTGAACTCAGAATTCCAAATTTAGCTCTTTTAACGTATGTGAAATGACCAAAATGCCCCTACGGTGCATAGTTTGGTCATAAATTATAAAATTCACATATGTATGATATCTTACTAATATAACTTATTAAAAATAAATATTTTTACTGATTGTTTTAGACCAGAAACTCAGATTACTATTTAACCACTTTTATAAACTTTAAAATGACCAAAATACCCCTACGGGGCTTAAATTGATTTTAAATTCGTTTTTGGCATAATGGAAGGTATCCTACTGATATCACGACATATTTAAGGCATATTAACTTGTTTTAACAGTCCTCAATAAACCGACACACTCATAATATTTCCGACACCCTAGTATATTTTAAAATATCCCAATATGTCCCAAAATATATCCCATACGTGAAAACGGGCCTTAAATACATTAAATAGTATTAAATATAATTAAAAATTGAAAATTTAGGCTGAGGCGGGCCGCGTAAGCCCACCCCAAGCGTGACGCGGGCCGCGTCAACTGAAGGCCTGGCACGGCCCTGGGCCGCCACGTGGCCCAACACCCGACGGAGCTAGTTGTCTACTCAGCCCAGCTACGCATTGACTGTAGGTCACGCGGGCCACGTAGGCCCTTCCCTTATGTTACGCGGGCCGCGAGAGACCCAAACTCAACAACTATAAATAGAACGCATCGGATCTTAGTTAAATTCGTTCAAAATCGATTTCTTTCTCTAAATTCTGAATAGTAGAGATAATACGCGGGTATTATACCCCCCTAATTAGCGAAGTTCTGCTCCGTTGTAAGTATTCTAACCCTTGGATACGTATTAGATATGTTGCCCGATTGATCTAGGGTTCCGTAACGGCTGTCGTGGTTCTGCCCGACGTAGTCGTTGGAATGCCGTTTCGGGGAGGGTATTACTAATGTTAAAATGGGTTATTATACTAACGCGTGTGCATTTGTGTAAATTTTAGATTGTCACCAGGAAATCCTTACGGAAAATCTAAGACTGCAATGTGAGTTGATCCACTTTTTGTAAACCTTTTTGTTAACTGTTTTACAAAACCTTAAATACTTTTCCATGCGAATAACAGTTATTGAGTATTTGTAAGAATACAATTATGATGAGTATGTTGGGGTTTTGTATACAAAATTTGTTACCACCTGGTCAAGGAGTAACATTTCCACAAGTCGGGTTCGACAGTACCATGGATGTTAATTGTTATGTCTTGGAAACAAATATAATTGCGGGATCGCCCTCAATACTGTACACTGGGATTTGTTTTACTTAAACTTGATTAAACTGGGATTCACTCACCAGTATTTCCCACTGACAAATGTTTTTAAAACGCGTTACAGGTAACAAAATGTGAAAGCCAAATAGAAGCCAGCTGGACAGCACTGAAGGCTTGGAAAAGTGGCAATAAAGTTACCTAAAAATAAAATAGATTTTTTATTAAATAAATAGGATTTATTCCTATGAAAACGTGTGTACTATGAACTTGGGTTTTAACCCATTTGTTTAATACTATGAAAATGTGGTATTTACTCTGATCAAATATTTCCTAACTACGGTCCTGATGAAAAATTCCGCTGCCAAATTAGACAATACGAGATACCACCGAAACTGGCTCGCGGCTGCCCGTTCCCAGGGAAGTGGGATCGGGGGTTGCGAAAGGAGGTGGTATCAGAGCTAAGCCACTGATTCAGCCACAGAGGTGTTCTGATGACATCAAAATGTAAAATGTTAGGAAATAAATTACGGAAATACGTGCATAACTGTATTTATTGTTATGTGTTATTTGACTATTTGTTAGTTTACAGTATGAGCGACCAAGGACCATCTGACGCGTACCGTCTATTGTCTGGTTCGCCTAGAAGCGAAGGCACCTCCTCTTCTCAGCTTGCCCTCTCAGGGTATTCTGCTGATACGGAAGAAGGAATCTTTGTGTTTAAGGCTCAGTCAGAAGAGCCATTTCCTCAGAAAAAAGAGGGGATGGTTCAGTCGAGGGGCACACGAGCGTAGAAAACATATGAAAAAGTTATAGGATCAAAGGGTACTAGCCACAGCCAAGAGAGAGAGACAGATGCATATGCCAAGGATATGATAAATAGGGGTATAGCCAATATTCACATCTTAGCAACCACTACAGCTGACCCTTATCTAGAGCAAATAATAGCACCCCAACCACAGCCACCAATCCCTGACCAACCGATGGAGATAGAAAACCCTGAAAACCAAGTAGAGATGCATGACTTCAATCCGTAAGAAATCCCTAGGGTACCAGCACCAAACCCCCGAGACCCAAATTACGACCCCTGGTGGGATGAAGTTAGGGACTATGTGCAGCACTACCCGATACATGAAGACACACCCATGCAAAACATAGGAGCCAATCCAGGTATGGACCCTTTAGATCGCTATTACCACGATGAATACGTTAGGGAAATATTAGAAGATCCTTACCGATTTCAGGCACCTACACCCCCATACTAGGAACCCGCACCTCAGATTCCGAACCCAGTCCTAGAACCTGCACCCCAATGAGTGCAGAAAACGTACAAGAACTTAGGACATTTGGTGAGGAAATTTTAGAGAGCAGTGAGAGAATGAGACAGGTGGGAGAGCGACTCGTCTGGAAGTACGACGAGCGCAATATGGATTTTTGGATAAATCCATATCCGTGAATGTGATGGTAGGAGGCGGTAATAGTAATAATAATAATAATAAAATAATAAAATAAAAATAAAATATGTGTGTACGGATGCCTACTATTATTTATTTCTGTTGGTATTGTAATTTTATTTCAATACTGGTGTGTAATAGATATATAGTAGATGAATAGAGTAAAGTCCCAATGATCGACGCTTTTGGCTAAATTGCGTGTCATGTGATTGACTATATTAAATATTATTTTATGATATTAATATGGGGTAAATGTTTAAAATTCAGATGGCCGACGAAGGAAATCAAGAAAATCTGAATAATGATAACCAGAGTAACATTAACGTGGTTAATGAGAATCCGAGCATCAATAATAATGGAAACCAAATGGATAATAGTGCCGTTCAACACATAGTGGCACAAGGAATCATAGATGCAATGTCATTTATTATTCAAACGATTCAAGAAGCGAATAATAAAAGTAAGCATAGCAGTACGCGACCAATTGAACCAGAAAACAACGTGAACAATGGACCCGTACTTCAAGCACCCATTCCCAAAAGAAGAAGAACCATGCCTTATGGTTGTTATTACAAAGAATTCTGGTCTTGTAAACCAATAGAATTCTCGGGCAATGAAGGACCCATTGCAGCCCTACGCTGGATAGAGAAAACTGAGGCTGTTTTAAAAATAAGCAAGTGTGCTGAAGAAGATAAAATAATGTTTGCTTCTAATCTATTTAAGAACTCAGCCTAAGAATGGTGGAACACTATCCTTCAGTCAAGAGGAAGTGATAGGGTATACAACATGGAATGGGAGGAATTTAAGAATACGGTAGAAAGGAAATTCTGCCCTCCTAATGAAAAGGAACAGATAGCTAATAAGTTCCTAAACTTAACAATGACCGGGGTAGATAGTAAGGGTTATACTACCACATTCTTTGAATATGCTAGAATATTACCAACCCTTGCATCACCTGAACCGGTGTTAATCTCCCGTTACATCTGGGGATTAATTGGAGAGATTAGACATGTAGTCAAGGCAGCTAGACCTCAAACTATAGAAGAAGCTGTAGAACTAGCCAACACCTTGACAGATGAATTAATCCATACTAGGGAATAAGACCAGAGGAGAAACCTAACCCAAAGGCTTACTCAAGAATTCCGTTCTGGGAATTACAACCGTAGGAATATAGGTTCTACCTCTGCACCTTTCTGCAAGGTCTGCAAGAAAAAGCATTCGGGAAAATGCTCCACTCTTTGCAATTTCTGCAAGATGCCAGGACACAAGGAAGAAGATTGCAGGAGAAAATCCAGTAATGGACTATGCTACAACTGTGGAGAAAATGGTCATATCAAGCTGAATTGTCTAAAATTGGCTCCAGCTGTGAACAACAGGAACACTAAAAATGCTAGAGCATTTGTTCTGACTGCAGATGAAGCCAAGATGATTCCAGACGTGATAGCTGGTACGTTTTTAGTTAATAATGTTTTTGCTAAAGTATTATTTGACTCTGGTGCAAACCAAAGTTTCATTAATACTTCGTTTTGCAAACTTCTAAATCAGTCATTAACTAAACCACCACAATAATGTCTAGTAGGGACAACTAATGGAGAAACACTTAGGATTTCTGAATTCTTGCAGGGAGCAAGAATAAAAATTTTAAATCAGAAGTTTAGGGCAAACCTTTATCCTATGAATCTGGTAGGATTTGATATTATTTTAGGAATGGATTGGTTAATAGCCAATAAAGCCAGTATTTTATGTGATCAAAAGTCAATTCAAGTAAATTCACCAAAAGGTGAAAAGATCACAATAAAAGGAGATAAACCCTCTAGATCTACAAAATTCATCTTTGTGATGAAAACTGCAAGTTATATAAGAAAAGGTTCTATAGTGTATTTGATTTCTATAATCACTAACACTAAAGGAAAAGAATTAAAAGACATTTTAGTAGTATCACAGTTTTCAGATGTATTTCCAGAAGAATTACCAGGACTACCACTACACAGAGAAGTTGAATTCATCTATTGCCTGGAATAGCACCAATTGCCAAAGCACCCTACCGTTTGGTACCCGCAGAAATGCAGGAATTAAAGAAACAATTAGACGAATTGCTGGAAAAAGGATTCATACAACCAAGTTCGTCGCCATGGGGAGCACCAATATTATTCGTTAAAAAGAAGGACGGATCAATGCGTATGTGCATTGACTACCGTGAATTGAACAAAGTCACGATTAAGAATCGGTATCCATTACCAAGAATCGATGACCTGTTCGATCAACTGCAAGGAGCTTGATTTTTCTCTAATATCGATTTAAGGTCAGGATATCATCAATTAAAGGTACATGAAGAGGACATTACTAAGACCGCATTCAGAACAAGGTATGGCCATTATGAATTTACTGTTATGCCATTTGTTTTAACCAATGCCCCAACCGCATTTATGGACATGATGAACCGAATATGTAAGCCATATTTGGATAAATTCATAATCGTCTTCATAGATGATATTCTCATTTATTCTAAAAATAGGGAAGATCATGCAAAGCATTTGCACGCACTTTTAAGTCTATTAAGAAAGGAAAAGCTTTATGCTAAGTTTTCGAAGTGCGAGTTTTAGCTAGAACAGGTATAATTTCTTAGACACTTAGTGAACCATGAAGGAATTCATGTGGACCCAACAAAGATCGAGGCGATTATCAAATGGAAAACCCCTGAGTCACCAACTGAGGTTAGAAGTTTCTTAGGATTGGCTGGTTATTATAGGAGATTTATTCGAGATTTTTCTAGAATAGCCATTCCTTTAACTAAGTTAACCTGTAAATCCATTAAGTTTGAATGGGGACCAAAACAAGAAGAAGCATTTAGAATTCTTAAGCATAAATTAACCCATACACCCATATTAGCGTTACCAGAAGGAACTGAAGACTTTGTAGTCTATTGTGACGCTTCTAAATTAGGTTATGGATGTGTATTGATGCAACGCCAAAAGGTTATAACTTATGCATCTAGACAACTTAAGAATCATGAAGAAAATTATTCAACCCATGACTTGGAATTAGGAGCTATAATTTTTGCCCTTAAGATTTGGAGACATTACCTTTATGGTAGTAAGTTTACCATATTCACCGATCATAAGAGTTTAAGGTATGTTTTTGGGCAAAAGGAGTTGAATATGAGACGAAGACGGTGGATGGAGATGCTTAGTGATTATGATTGTGATATCCAGTATCACGAAGGAAAAGCAAATGTAGTGGCAGATGCTTTAAGCCGAAAGTATCATGAAAAGCCAAAAAGGGTACGTTCTCTTAAATTAAACCTACAAGTAGATTTAAATGATCAAATCAGAAAAACACAAGAATCAGTAATCAAGAATGATGCTGAAAAATTAAAAGGTATGCTAAAAGAATTAGAACAAGGAACAGATGGAATATGGAGATTCTATAAAAAGATAATGTGGATACCTAAATTAGGAAACCTACGCCATTGTATATTAGAAGAAGCCCATAAGTCTAAGTATACAATGCATCCAGGAAGTGATAAAATGTACCAGGATTTAAGGAAAAATTTCTGGTGGATAGGAATGAAAAAGGACATAGCAGCCTATGTTTCTAAATGTTTAAGTTGTTCACAAGTTAAAGCTGAACATCAGAAACCCTCAGGTTTGTTACAGCAACTAGAAATGCCAGTATGGAAATAAGAATTGATAACAATGGATTTTGTTACTAAATTACCCAAAACAAAGAAAGGAAATGATACAATCTGGATGATTGTAGACAGGCTAACCAAGTCAGCTCATTTCCTACCAATGAAGGAAACTTTTAGTATGGAACAACTAGCTAAATTATATGTAAATGAAATTGTTTCATTACATGGAATTCCTTTATCAATCGTTTCTGATAGGGATAGCCGATTTACCTCTCATTTTTGGTCAAGTTTCCAAAAGGAAATGGGAACCAAGTTAAATCTAAGCATAGCTTATCATCCTCAAACGGATGGACAAAGCGAAAGAACAATTCAGACAATGGAGGACATGCTTAGAGCTTGTGTAATTGATTTCGGAGGTAATTGGGACGATCACTTACCTTTAATAGAATTTTCTTATAATAATAGTTATCACACAAGTATCAATGCTGCACCATTCGAAGCACTTTATGGACGAAAGTGCCGAACCCCAGTCTGTTGGGCAGAAATTGGGGAAAAGCAACTATCTGGACCTGAGATAGTGCAAGAGACAACTGACAAAATCATTCAAGTCAAGGAACGACTGAAAGCAGCACGTGGTCGACAAAAGAGCTATGCCGATAACCGACGCAAACCATTGGAATTTCAAGTAGGAGATAAAGTATTGTTGAAGGTCTCTCCTTGGAAAGGAGTAGTAAGATTCATCAAACGGGGAAAGCTAAGTCCCAGGTATGTTGGACCTTTTGAGATTATTAGAAGAATAGGACCTGTAGCCTATCAGCTACAACTGCCAGAGGAAATGGCAGGAATACATGATGTATTTCATGTATCTAATCTCAAGAAATGCTTAGCTGATGAATCACTGGTAGTACCTCTTAAGGATATAGAGGTAAATGAACAACTCAAGTTTGTAGAAAGGCCTCTACAGGTTGAAGACAGGAAAGTCAAGAATCTCAAACATAAGAGACTAGTTCTGGTCAAAGTGAAGTGGGACTCCAAAAGAAGACCTGAGTATACATGGGAGCTTGAATCTGAAATGCAAAGGAAATATCCACACTTGTTCCAGTAGATCTCGAGGACAAGCTCTAAAACAAGGTGGGGAGGATGTAACAATCCTCAATAAACCGACACCCTAGTATATTTTAAAATATCCCAATATGTCCCAAAATATACCCCATACACGAAAACGGGCCTTAAATACATTAAATAGTATTAAAATAATAAAAAAATTGAAAATTTGGGCTGAGGTGGGCCGCGTAAGCCCCACCCCAAGCGTGACGCGGGCCGCGTCAACTTAAGGCCTGGCACGGCCCTGGGCCGCCACGTGGCCCAACACCCGGCGGAGCTACTTGTCAACTCAGCCCAGCTACGCATTGACCGGAGGTCAAAGCGGGCCGCGTAGGCCCTTCCCTTATGTTACGCGGGCCGCGAGAGACCCAAACTCAGCAACTATAAATAGAACGCATCGGATCTCAGTTGAATTCGTTCAAAATCGATTTCTTTCTCTAAATTCTGAATAGTAGAGATAATACGCGGGTATTATACCCCCCTAATTAGCGAAGTTCTGCTCCGTTGTAAGTATTATAACCCCTGGATACGTATTAGATATGCTGCCCGATTGATCTAGGGTTCTTTAACGGCTGTCGTGGTTCTACCCGATGTAGTCGTTGGAATGCCGTCTCGGGGAGGGTATTACTAATGTTAAAATGGGTTATTATACTAACGCGTGTGCATTTGTGTAAATTTTAGATTGTCACCAGGAAATCCTTACGGAAAATCTAAGACTGCAATGTGAGTTGATCCACTTTTTGTAAACCTTTTTGTTAACTGTTTTACAAAACGTTAAATACTTTTCCATGCGATTAACAGTTATTGAGTATTTGTTAGAATACAATTATGATGAGTATGTTGGGGTTTTGTATACAAAATTTGTTACCACCTGGTCAAGGAGTAACATTTCCACAAGTCGGGTTCGACAGTACCATGGATGTTAATTGTTATGTCTTGGAAACAAATATAATTGCGGGATCGCCCTCAATACTGTACACTGGGATTTGTTTTACTTAAACTTGATTAAACTGGGATTCACTCACCAGTATTTTCCACTGACAAATGTTTTTAAAACGCGTTACAGGTAACAAAATGTGAAAGCCAAATAGAAGCCAGCTGGACAGCACTGAAGGCTTGGAAAAGTGGCAATAAAGTTACCTAAAAATAAAATAGATGTTTTTTATTAAATAAATAGGATTTATTCCTATGAAAACGTGTGTACTATGAACTTGGGTTTTAACCCATTTGTTTAATACTATGAAAATGTGGTATTTACTCTGATCAAATATTTCCTAACTACGGTCCTGATGAAAAATTCCGCTGCCAAATTAGACAATACGAGATACCACCGAAACTGGCTCGCGGCCGCCCGTTCCCGGGGAAGTGGGATCGGGGGTTGCGACACTTGTGAAACCTGTACATGACTCATTTAGTTACCCGTTATACATTTTCCGCGTTCGGTGCGGTTTATGTGACTAGTTTGCATAAATTAACCGAAACGGATCAAACCTTATCAGTTTTACCTCAAAATCCAGAATGTGTTTAGTTTACCCATATTATACAAGTCTTCGTACTTACCGGGTCTAAATCACATTCTAATCTGGTCTTCGCTTAATCTTGCGTTTTGAACCGTATACCCTTCTTTAAAACTAACCGGTCTAAGTTAAGACTTAAATAAGACCCGTTAGGAATCTAATAGGTTATTAAAACCTTCGTTCCAGATTAGGAGCCCAGTAAAAGCTACCTGTGTTTGCTGTTTGATTTACGGCTGGGATTAAATTTATATTTAGCTCAGGTAAATACTTTTAACTCATTTTCCCTTATACGGGCATGGGGTACGGTATTTAATAATACCGCTTGGTCGGGTATTGAATCTTTAATCAAATAATAGTTAAATCATTAAGATAACCCGTTTAATCTGTTTTGTTTGTTTTAAGCCTTTGGGGGGTTAATGACCATGTCCTGGATATCCTCGGCTCATTCATTGAAATGGCCACGACTTAAGCACGGGGTGTAGGCATACACCTGCCGGTGCGTATGTAAAAAGATATACCCGCTCGTTGAGAATAACTCGCCGTGGGTTTATATTATGTGGTGTGTCTATTAATCTTTAACCCGGTACTTCTAACCCGAGCTACTGAATGTATAATAAACATATAATTCTTTTACAAGATTATTTTTAAATAATTATCCCAAGTTAATAAAGAATATTTATGCCTTGTGCATTTAAATCAATTATTTTATAAACACTTTTCAAAAGAGTCAGTTAATTGTATTTACCAGTGTAAACTGACGTATTTTCAAAAGGTTAAAGTGTAGGTACTATTCGTAATCGGCTGGCTACTCCTAGTATCAAATAAAGAGTCTTGCAAGCTCGTGATGCTTAATTCTGTTGAATAATATTTCTTTATTTTAGATCCGCCTGTGGATCCCCTTTACAATCCGTTTGTAAAATTTTATATTACTTTGAATCGGTTTGTAATATTTTTACTTTAGACTTCCGCTGTGCATTGAACTGTGATTATTTGACTATGATGATATCAACTACGTCACGATACTCCCCACTGGGCCCACCGGTAATACGTGGAAATATCGGGATGTGACATCGATTTTCCCACTTATTAACATAAACACTAACCGTTTTGTAGGTGTTTATGATAGGTGAAATCTAAAGCAATCACCGGATGGACGATCGAGCCACACGAGGAACTGGACACTCTTAAACTGCCATCTCCTTGGGGATATTTTATTGGAAAAGATTAAGCATGATCTTGCGTGACAAGTTTCTCAAGTCCAAAACTTTTGATGTGTTTTGGACTGTGTTAGGGGTGTTCATGAGCCGAACCGAACGAAGGTATGCTCGTGCTCGGTTCGGTTTGAAACCGAGCCGCTCTGTTGTCGCAACCCCCAACCCCTTGCCCCGAGGGGAAGGCAGCCGCGAGCAGCACAGAGCCGGTGGTATCGTTGTTTTTTAATTTGGCAGCGGAAATTAACACCAGGACCGTAGTTAGAAAATAGTTTATCAGAGTTAAAACACCACACTTTTATAAATAATAAATACATGGGAAACACCCAAGTTTCCATTTATAATATGTTTATAGGGATAAACCCTAATTTATTGAAATAAAACTCCTTTCTTATTTAGGTAACTTTTATAGCCACTTTTCCAAGCCTTCAGTGCTCTCCAGCTGGCTTTTACTAGCTTCACATTAAGTTACCTGAAACGCGTTTTAAAAAGTTTTATTAGCAAGAAATACTGGCGAGTGCATCCCAGTTTAATCAAAACAAGCTTTTATATCTTTACAGTATTGAGAGCGATTACAATATTTATATCTACCCAATTACCACCCACGGTACGGTCAATCCTGACTTGTGGTCATGCTACTACTCACAGTGTAGTAATAAGTAATGTATACAAAACCCCAACATACCGACAGTAATTGTAGAATACATAGACTCAATCACTATTAATTATATCTTAAAACATTTGAGGTTTTGGTAAAACATTTTGACTCACAAAAAGATTTACAAAAGGAGAATGTACTCACTTTGCTGTTTTAGATAATACTACTGCTTTCTGGTGACTTCCTGGTTATAATATATTAAAATCACACAATGCACACGTGTTAGTAAGATAACCCAATTTACATTAGCCATACCCCCGAGACAGAACTCCAATGACTGAGTCAGGCAGAGCCTTGACATGCGTTACGGAGCCCTAGATCAATCGGGTAGAGTAACTAATACGTAACCGGGGGTTATAATACTTACAACGAGGCAGAGCTTCGCTTTTTAGGGGTATAATACCCGAGAGTTTTAGCTTATAATAGATTGAGAGAGAAAGAAATTTTTGAACGAGATTAACTAAGCTTGAACACTCCTTTTATAGGCTGGAACCATGGCGGCTCGCGGCCCGCGAGCACCTGCTCTAAATCTTACGCCGCGAGAGACCTAGGGTAGGTCCTAGCTTGGTCGACTCACACCGTAGATCTAACCCGAGAGGGGACACGTGGCGGCTTAGGATGTCGCCTGGTGTCACCTTGTCGCGGCCCGCGACTGCTTTTCTTAAGTGGGTCGCGCCCCGCGAGAACCCTAAAGTTTTGTTTTTAATTGATTTTTATAAATATAAAGGTATTTGATGCTTGTTTTTCGTATACGGGGTATATTTTAAGACGTGTAGGGCATGTTAAAGGATTTTAGGAAGGTTGTTATATCAGTTCGGTTTGGATTTAGGAAATCGAGTGGAAATCTTATGCTCGAACTCGGTTCGGTTTACAACCGAGCCGCTCGGTTTGGTTCGCTTTTGCTCAATTTTATTTAGCATTCCTACACAGCCATTCATTCACCAAAATTCACCAACATATATGTCTCACACACACTTAACAATTTACAAAATACAAACATAGAAAGTCCCATAAAAATAAACACAAAATGTCATCCAAATGTTTAATGTTTAAGAACATCTAAAATGCAAAATAACTCCAAAGACCTCCAATTTTGAACCTGCAACAGCTGCAAAACCAAATATAAAGAGAGCACACGAATTAATTATTAGAAAAATAAGTATATTCTTTTTTTAACCCGTAAGAGCAATGTTCTAACGGGTCAAAGAGAGCACACAAATTAATTTATTGGATGTATTTCATAATTTTGTTTCTAACGGATCAAAGCTCAAATATGTATTCAAGAGGACAAATGGCAAAACGCGAGAAGGTCAGAAGGATGATACGAGAGAAGGCCGTGAGAGATTCAGTCTGAGAGAGAGAGAGAGAGAGAGAGAGACTATGGCTAGTTTTGGTGAAATACTGAAATGGTGAACTTGAGTCTTGAGAAGAATGAGGGAAATAGGGAATTAGGGATTTAGGGAAATTAGGGTTACTTTACTAATGTCTAAAACAATAGCGGGAATATCTGATTTCAACTTTTTTAATACTTTTTAATATATTTATTATATATATATATATATAATATAATAAATATTTATGTTACATGTTTATATTTAATAAATATAATATATATATATATATGTATAATAATAAAAATAAATTCGATCGAAACCGAACGAGCGACGAGCGAGCGACGAGCGAGCGTACCTATGCTCGTGCTCGGTTCGTTTTTAAACCGAACCGAGCAAGAAATCGAACGAGCAAATTTCCGAGCTTTTTCGAACGATCGTCGAACGATCTTCGATGCCGAGCAGTTTGGACAGCCCTAGACTGTGTTGTATGAGTAATAATTTATTATATCAGTTTGTTTGGGTTATAAGTTAACCCGGACTTGTAAGTTCTATTTAATTAAAAAATGGGATCTAAACATTTGAATATTTTAAGGTATGGAGTAATTATGGGAACAAATGTTACATCTTCAAAATTAAGTGTTACATCTTCAAAATTACTGCTCATTACTTTCTATAATATAATATAATATAATATAATATAATATAATATAATATAATTTCTAAATGCTATAAACTATAGTTAGCGTATAAACAAGAATTTTTTTATGAGAAAATATATTTATTTTCTAAAACTCATTTGATTATATAAAAGTAAGTTATAAACTCGTGTATTACACGAAGTTGTACAATAGAAACAATATAATAATATAACCTGTTAAAAAACTTTTTATAGCTAACGTATTTTTATAATCATATGATAGTTCACACAACTGACTTAAATTTATCACAAAAACAGGTCTATGTTAATTACTAACGATGAAATGCAATAATAGTTCATGTATTACACGGATTGAATACTAAAATACATGTAATACAAACACAAATATTTATTCTTCATATGATTGAAGTTACATATTTACCTTACAAGTAATGGTGCATATAAATAATATTGTATTTATTAGTGTGTATTCTTTTAATATAACTTTTTATTTAAAGTAGTGAAAATAATTTTGTTGGTATGAAATAAATTAGATTTGTTATTCGTATTAATACTTGTTATGTTGATTTAATTAACAACTAGTTATTATTAAATTATGAACTAAGTTAGCGGTTTATATGACGAATAAAATTTTTTCATAGTTATTAGTTAATTTACTATGTTATATATTAGTAAAAAAATAAATTAATAATATTAAATTAGGATTAAGTTACTATTTCCTACTTTATTAAATATTTAGGGTCATGGAGGGATTTGAGCGGAATAAAATTGGTGAGATGAAACATAATGATAACACGTGTCCAACTTTGTATTCATTTATTAGGTAGTATAAAATAAAATTTACACTAAGGTAATTGGAACTCTTATTATTTTCAGTGTCATTAACAATATTCTATTCTTTGTATTTAATCTTCAGTGCTAGCATTTGTTTGATCTTAGTCTTCGTATCTCCAAATTATACTTGATGTTCAATTCTTCTAAGCATAATTGATTTTATATTTAACCCTGTTAATTTCTAGTTGGCTTTCTTTATTCACTTGAAAAATCTAAGACTATATCCAACGATGGCCATCCGTCCAACCCTCTCCTAGGTGCCACCTCACCTTGTCGTCCATCCTCTCCTGCAACGGGCGGCCTAGCCAAGGCCCGCCTCCCCTCTTTCAATCCCCGTTTCTTTCTTCCATGGGCGCACGCTTAGTGAAATGCAGCGAGTGTCACTCTCTCTTTCACCTCACCGTCCATGATGGTCCACATTAGAGAAGCTTGCTACGGGCGGCCTCCCTACAGGCGCATTGGAGATGGTCTAAATATGCCAACCGCGAGATTTCTACTCGTGACCTGGTTGATCAAAGGCCAAAGGCCTAACCGGGTGATATAGCCGTAAAAAAAATTTGTTTGATCTTTTTAGACGTTTGTAAATATATGATATGAGTAGTTATTTATAGTTAGTAGTTATATCAAATATTGATGTTTGTGGTTAGCACTTGATTTAAACAAGAAGTTTATTTTATAATTTATAATAATCATAATGATATGTAGGCATAACACAAAATGTTAAAAGAAAAGAACATTTTATATCATTTTCCACAAATCATATCATGAATAAATGAGCGAAATACCCGCTGCAGAGGTCATCTAAAAGTCCAAAAGTTGAAAACCATGTTAATAAAAGATATTGTTTCTTCGTGTGTTTGATTCCCATGGCGTCCATTTCATGACTGCAATTTGTGGGCCTCACAACTAACGCCTTTGAATGCTTTTCTTTTCAAATCGAATTTTTCTTTTGATAACCTAATTTATTTTCATGATTCGTATCTTAATAATATAATAATAAACCACTTTCATTAATCGATTTAAATTTTAAATCATAGTGAGCCAAAAAGGGAATTACAATTCATGTTGAGGTGATTACAATTTTTTTTGGCAATTTGAGTGGATATTTTTATTCCAATCAATAGGGGAAATTACATAAGGATAACAGGTAGACGGGCTACACAGTGGCGGATTTAGGATTCGCGCCAAGCGGTAACGTTTTATAAATAAGCGGTAACGAAATCAAAAAAAGGTCAAATTTTTACAAAATTTACACTAATTTTACACTACCGCCGGAACGCCAAGCCGTAGCGGACGCCACCCCTTAATATATTATACATCCGCCCCTGGGGCTACAAACTGCGCCGCCATCCCCTTCTGAATAGAAAACCCTAATTTGCTAAAATTTTTGAGTCAAATTACGAAGTACGACTTTTTTATTTTAAGAACGACATAGCTACTGATTTACGTTCATGTAGAAATGAAATTTGTGCTAGTTCAAGACTATTTTGGAAAATTATCACAAATCATACTGGTCTATCTTACCGGTTTAACGGTTTAAAAGTTTGCTTTTAAAGGTGACAGTTTTGAACAGAAGTGTTTTAAATCATTAGCTTGCATTAAAAGTTTTAAAAATAATATATGTAGGTCATACGAGGTGTGTGTATATGTGTATATATAGTTTATGACTTAAGTAGTTTGTCAGTCTACATATATTATTTTAAATTTTTAAAAAGATTATTAGCATATTAAAAAGGTCAAAACTAATAATTAATAAATGTTTGGTTAATACTAGTCTTATCAATTTCTAAGTAACTTTGTGCAAGTTTCATACAGAACCGAATTATTAAACAAGGAAAGTGTCGAAATCAAAACTTAAGCCAAACTGTTTGAAGCTCAACTACTCAATTAAACATAGAAAGACATGCGCAGCGGTAGGGGAGCCCATTTTTCATCACTCACAACTAACAATCAAGTTTCGCTATGTCATCAAGCATTATTTCATCACTAACGATGATTTTAGTAGAAATGCCCATGAGTCACCACACCCAACAATTTCCCCCACATTCTCCAACTTTTCACACATGATAGTGGGCATGCGTTTTCAGTTCCACGCGTGATAGGGTTGAGCGGCGGCGGTATTCCACGGGAATCCACATGTGGTCACCGTGCCACCACGGAGCGCCCCGTCCCTCTAAAAGAAGATAAATTTTTATTAAAGTTTTCTCCTTTAATTAATTACAGAAGATAAATTAATAAAGTATTGAGTTAAATGTCATTTTAGTCTATGTGGTTTGGGTCATTTTACCAGTTTAGTTTAAAGGTTTCATTTTTCGCATGTGGGTCCAAAAAGGTTTCATCGTTGCCATTTAAGTCCACTAGGTTAACTTCATCCATTTTTCTGTTAACGAGAAGGGCAACTCGGTCATTTTATATGACCGAATTGCCCTTCTAGTTAACAGATTTACATTTGCCCTTCTCGTTAACAGAAAAAATGGATGAAGTTAACCCAGTAGACTAAAATGGCAACGCTGAAATCTTTTTGGACCCAGAGACAAAATAAAACCTTTGGATTAAACTGGTAAAATAACCTAAACCATAGGGATTAAAATGATATTTATTCACAAAACCATGAAAACCCCATCAATTGATTACGAAATGATTATTACTTTACGAAAAGAAAAAGGTATTCAAATAGCTTTTGTTAATATTGGAATCTTATTTTGTACTTCATTTTTCTTTTGGATGGTCATATACTTTGTTAATATTGGAATCTTATTTTGTACTTCATTTTTCTTTTGGATGGTCATACACTATTTTCATGAATGCCACATGCGTTTGCGTAAAATTCACATAAACTTAAATGTGTTAACAGAAAAGTTTAGCTTTTTTATATAAATAGAAATTAATTTTAAACTTTGTAACAAGTACTAAAACAGGGCTTAATTTTTTCAAAAATTTAAACTGGAGCATAATTCTTATATCACATAAGAGCACTGACACTCTTTAAATTCTATTGAAAAGCACAAACAATGGTAAAAATCTATCTAAATCTGTTTTACATCAGATTTTCTGAAAAAAAAAAAAAAAACAGAGATACTAGAGTGATATTAAACTGTCAAAATGGTTTATGAGGTTTGATCACTTTTGTTACTTTAATTCAAAACTCAAATATTTTGAATCTGGGTCCATGTGGTTTCAGTTTTATTGTCATTTTCATCCAAAAGCAAAATCTGATCAGATTTTTCAGTTAACATCCAGTTTTTTTTCCTCCCTTTTAATTAGGGGTGTAAACAAGCCTAGAGACTCGAAAGCTACTCGTTATCGGTTCGGTTAAAAGCTCGAATGAGCCGAGCTTTAACGAGCCCAAGCCCGAGCCCGAGTTCGAGTTCGAGCATGAAATACAAAGCTTGTTTAGGCTCGCGAACCTAAACGAGCCCAAACAAAAATATAATGAGCTTGAGCTGAGCTTTGACTCGTTTAAACGATATTGAAGCGAGTTCGAGCCGAGTTTTTAGCTCGTTTAAAGTTGTTCTTAAAATAGCTCGAGCCAAGTCGATCTTCGGGCTTTACTCGCGAGCCGAGCTCGAGCCCAGTCGAACTCGGGTTCGGCCCAGCTCGTTTACACAATTACTTTTAATGAAGGGCAAAATGGTCTTTTAACGTCTTTTTACCCATTCATTTAAAAAACATTTTAACGAATAAAACAAAAATAAATTTAAAAATGATATAATATATATGATATAATATAACATGTGTATATATAGATAAAAAGAAAAATCAGTCTCTCACTCTAGTTCTATCTATATCTCGATACCTCTCTCTACAGCCTCCAACAACCACCGCCAGGCACCACCAACAACCATCTCCAGCCACCACAATCTATCATTCCAAAAATCGCCACTACCCTCAACTACTAACAACCACCTCTAGCCACCACCTACCAACACCGGAACTAACTGAGATCTCACCCCCAGCCACCACCCCCCGACACCAGAACTGCTATCACCCAATGTCAAAAACCCAACACCACTGCCGTCAAAATCAGAACACCATTCTCGTCATCTCTTTCTTTTTCTTAGTAACCCGATTTATCTAGGGTCACGATAGTTGGATAGTTATAGCTAGGGGTTAGTAGGGATGAGTTAATGGGGGCGAATGAGACTTGCGGGCGTCGATTTTGGATCTGGGATGGGTGTTTCAGTTGACATGATTGGTTGATTTATGGGTCTTTTTGGTGCAAGATCAGAGGTTTTGAGTTGGGGTTTTGTGGGTTTGGGGATATTTTAGAGTTATGACGAACCCTTTTAGGGAGATAGTGAATTGAAATCAAAACTGCGGTTTTGCATGATTTGATTTTAGTAAGGTTTTTCAATTTGGGGTTTCTCAATACGAGTGGTGGATGTAACTGAGTGGTAACGTGTAACACCTCGGAAATTCAAAATGAATAATATGGCAATACGTGTCCAATTGTAACACCCCATGTTTCGAAAGTCAAAGTCAAAGTCAAAGTCAAGATTGAAGTCAAAGGAAGAAAAGATTGCTAATTGCGAACTGACACTCCTTGCTCAACTCCTGTTTTGACTTCTTTGACTTATAGTTAATCTATTTATGTTATCGCTTTAGTTGTATTATGTGGAGTATCTATTAATAATCGAGGTTTAATCGCATATTAATTGCATGTTCGATCAACCTATCGACTTAACGCCATCGCAATCGCGACCCGAATTACGTGTTCTGGATATTGTTTTACGTGTGTGTGCTATTTACGTGTTAATTGTGCATGTTATGTTTATGTTGAGGTGTTAATCACAATCGCAATCTATCACATCACAATCGAATCGAAAACGCTAAACGCAAGTTATTTATAGTGATTATATGTTAGATATAGTAGTTATGTTAACTAATGAGTAATACTACCGCATCGCTATCTCGAATAGCATCGCAATGCTCAACGCCCGAATCGAAACGACTAAACTCAACGCGCCGAACTCGCGGATCGAGTGGCCAACCGATCGAGTGGCCATCCGATCGGGTTGCCACCCGATCGGACTGCCACCCGATCGACCAGCCTTATTCCTCACCTTCCTTTTTAGGAAATCCTATAAATACCCCAACATGTCACATCACTTGATGTGACAGCCCTCTACTCGAGCCAGCCACACTCAAGCTCCATTTCTCTCGATTTCTCTCAATTCTTGTAAGTTTCCAACCTAAATCTTGTACTTTTATGATCTACACGCACTTCTTCATCATTCTATCTTTCAAATCTCAACTTTTAACCGAGAAATCAGTGGATTTGAGGTGTTCTAGGATGATGTCATCATGGTGTTCTTATGAACTTCCTGTTTTGGCTTCAATCCACCAAGAACAACTCGGATCTGGATGATTTCCACATGAATGAACAAAGATCTTGCATAGATCTGAACACATTCATGGTGAAAAGGATTGAAAGATGATTTTTTCAACTTTCTTTCAACTCTTTTACGCTCAATGCACTCAAAACTCGATAGAATCGAAGCTTGTTCTGATCTTCTACTCATTCTTAGTGATGCATTAGTTCCAGATCTGAATTCTATCCAAGAGATAATGATTTCGGGTTTGGACATGAACTACCGACTCGAACCGTGAACCGGTCGGACTAGGGTGATTCCTGTTCGGTTGGGTTACTTGGGCCGAGATGAGGGTTCTGTTGTGCAAGCAAGATATCAAAACGTCTCGTTCAAAACTACAAAACTTCAAACGAAATCAAGTGACAAGACGATCTGACCGTTGGGACGGATTGCCGTCCGATCGGGTTGCACTTGGTTCCATGCTCAAACTTTTTATTCAAAATAATCAAGGATCTTAACGTTGAACGGATTTCCACCCGATCGGATTGCTATCCGATCGAGTGACCGTCCGATCGTGTGACGTTTGGGACTTTGGTACTTAAACAATTTCCAACATACGAATTGCTACCCGATCGGATAGCCATCCGATCGAGTGACCGTCCTGCTGTGAACTTGTTCTCAAACTGAGAAGCCTCGCCAATCGGATTGCTGTCTGATCGACCGACCGTTTGATCGAGCGACCTGAAAGGTAGAGATACTTCTCTATTTTTAAAATGCTACAACGAAAACTTCAAAGTACAAGCCATTATACACAAACACATCATCACCAAACGAGGTGACAATCCAATCGAATGGCCATCCGATCGGATGACCATCCGAACGGATTGCCACCCAATAACTGGCCATCCGATCGGATTGCCATCCGATCAGATTGCCATCCGATCCATGGTACACCTACACCGTTATATGCGCCGACTTTCGCTTATGCTATCGTTAACTATTCAGGCTAATTCCGCTCTAGCGCTCCCTTCAATCCATTAACTCTATCGCTGTGAGTATACTCGAACCCTTTTTGCTTTATGCACTCTTGGGTGTTACATACGTTACTTATTCTAAATCACATCAAACACACTACGTAATACTTTAACGCTAACCGCTACCACATGTTATACGTGACTCGATGAATGCTTGTTTGTTATGTTTACACATAGATTGTTGTCTACCTGCCTTAGCAACGATAATACTATAGTTTGGACTCAGCACCTGTTCACTCAGGGGTTGTTAAGGACTATTAATCACATGATTCGCAATGGTGAATATGTGTTACGAACTGCCTTGCGCAGTTAACCCGCAGTCATTGGTATTGATAGGATCTTTGTCGATAACTTACATGCTTCACACTATACGTTGTACATGCTGGTTACGCGTAAACGATTTCGAACTCTATTATGCTATTATCAAACTTGTATGCTCACCTTTACACTATGTGTATTGACTTTTACTTTAACGTATGTGGCAGGTGCTTAAGATGCTAAGACGCCTTGTTTGCTGTGTGATGAAATCGAGGCTAGGAAAGAGTCTAGAAACAAATAAACAAACTCTCTTATTTAAAATATGATTTATTGGATCAGTATTTGTTTATGAGACAATTATTTGTAATAACAGTTTTATTTAGATATGTTATGGTATGGGACATGACGTTTTAAATATCTGGTAATTAATAGTTGTTATGGATACTCATGGACAATCTGTTTCGCTCAGTGCCGCGCCCCGATGTTTTCGCCATCGGTTGGGGTGTGACACCATTCAACTCTCAAATATTCCCGATAAGTTGGATTAGAGGGACCAAATACGTAAATATGTGGAAGGATGGAAGTGGAGGGGTCAAACATGCCAACATGCCAAAATTGTGGTTTCGAAGGTCCCTTGCGGACCGCAAGGCATATGCTTTACGGTCCGTAAGGCTATTCAAATTGTTGGCTTATGGAAGTCCCTTGCGGGCCGCAAGCCTTAAGCCTTACGGTCCGCAAGGCTATTCAAATCAGTGGGTGCTAGAAGCTGTTGCTGTAACACCCTGTGTTATGGAAGTCAAAGTCAAAGTCAAGACTGAAGTCAAAGGGAGACAAGATTGCTAATTGCGATCTGTCACTCCTTGCTCAATTCCTGTTTTGACTTCTTTGACTTGTAGTTAGTCTATTTTATGCTTTATGTTAGTTGTATTATGTGGAGTACTTATTAATAATCGAGGTTTATTCAGATTTCTCGTGATTCTTGTAAGTATTCAACCTAAATCTTGTACTTTCTTGATCTACACGCACTCCTACACCCTTCTATCTTTTGAATCTTAACTTTTAACCGTGAAATCACTAGATTTGAGGTGTTCTAGGATGATGTCAACATGGTGTTCTTAGGAGCTTCATGTTTAGGCTTCAATCTGCCAAGAACAACTTAGATCTGAACGATTTCCACTCAAATAAACAAAGATCTTGCATAGATCTGAACATATTCATGGTGAAAAGGAATTGAAAGATGGTTTCCAACTTTCTTTCAACTATTTTACACTCAATGCACTCAAACCGATATAATCGGAGCTTGTCTTGATCTTCTACTCATTCTTGTGGTTGTGTTGGTTCAAGGTCTGGATTCTATCCACGAGATTACCGATTTCGGGTTAAACATGGAACACCGTCTCGAACAGTTAACTGGTCGGATTTGGGTGATTCCTGTCCGATCAGGTTACTAAGTCGTGACGAGGTTTCTGTTGAGTAATACGTTATCAAATCATCTCGTTAAAACGACAAACTATCAAAATGACCAAGGAAGAAGACGATCAGGTCGACCAGGTTGGAGTGTCGCCCGATCGGACTACTGTCCGATCGGATTGTCACCCGATCGGGTTGCCACCCAATCGGCTTGCACCTTGGCCCCACACTTAACTTTTATTTCAAACTTCAAGAGTTTTGGAACACCGAACGGATCGCCGTCCGATCGGGTTGCTACCCGATCGACCGACCATCCGACCATGTGATGTTTTGAAACTTCAATACTTAAACAATTTCCAACATGTTCAATTCGCAAGGGTTGCCACCCAATCGGATTGCCATCTGATCGAGTGACCGTCCTGCTGTGAATTTGTTCTCAATTTGAGAAGACTCGCCAATCGGATTGCTGTCTGATCGGACTGCCGTCCGACCGACCGACCAACCTGAAAGGTAGAGATACTTCTAAGTTTTCAAAATGCTGCAACAAAAACTTCAAAATTCAAGCCATCATACACAAACATATCCTTCATAAAGGAAGAAACAATCCACTCGAAAGGTCACCCGATCGGATGACCATCCGAGCGGATTGTCACCGATCGACCGTCTCCCGATCGGATTGCCATCCGATCGGAGTACCATCCGATCCACTGACACTTCACTCTGTTTACGAATCGCTTATCGTTATGCTATCGTTCTGATCAGGCTAATCTCACTCTAAGCGCTCCCTTCAATCCATCATCGTTGTGAGTATACTCGATCCCTTTTTGCTTTACGCACTTTTGGGTGTTACATACGTTACTTATTCTAAATCACATCGAACACACTACGCAATACTTTAAACGCTAACCGATTACCGCATGTTATACGTGACTTAATGAATGCTTGTTTGTTATGTTTACACATGGAATGCTGTCTACCTGCCTTAGCAACGATAGTACTATTTGTTTGGACTCAGCACCTGTTTACTCAGGGGTTGTTAAGGACAATTTGTTACATGGCTCACAGTGGTGAGTGTGTATTATGAACTGCCTTGGGCATTCAACCCGAAGTCATTGGTATCGATAGGTTCATGTCGATAACTAACATGCCTCATTTTACACTGTGTACGTGCTGGTTACGCGTAACGATTTCGAACTCTATTATATCTATTAAACTTGTATGCTCACCTTTACACTATGTGTATTGACTTTTACTTTAATGTATGTGACAGGTACTTAGGATGCTTATTTGCTTAGCTTGCTGTGAAATCGAGGCTAGGAAAGGTCTAGAAACAAATAAACAATTGTCTGTATTTGAAATTTGAGTTGTCAGAACAGAACAAATTGACTAGATCTTGTCTGTAATAATTATGTTATCTTTTATGACATGGTATGGGACGTGTTGCTTTAAATAATTGGTAATTATAGTTGTTATGGAAACTTCTAGACAATCTGTTTCGCTCAGTGCCACGCCCCGATGTTTCCGCCATCGGTTGGGGTGTGACAGATTGGTATCAGAGCCATAACTATAGGGAATTAGGCAAGACTCGACCTAGTCCGGGTCGACGTCTTAGAAATGACCTAGTCTATAGTTAGGAACCAACAGACCGACTTGTGCATATCCTGTAGGGATTATGTACGAGCTTACCTGCTATTTCTCGCTATTCTCGCCTATGCTACACTATCACTGCACTTTAGTTTTCAAAAATGAACGAGCGAGTAAGCCGAGATTAGGTGTGAAAGCCGCAAACTCTCGACTAGATTGCTTGTTCGCCCCGTATTTTATCTATAAACATGAGAATTTGCGTTGAAACAGGAGTGAAATCCATACTTTGATGCCTAATTCTCCTTTATTTTATCAAAACAGGAACGAAGTTGTAAGTCAGGGGTGAAACCCGGACCTTGACGACTTGTTCCAGCCCTTACTTGGTTTTACAAAACTCTCACCAAAGTCTCGATGGACTCCAACGACTTGAAGTCACGATATAACTGGAAAGGATGTGTGCCAATCGCCCAGATTCGAGGCAAAAGCACAGTCCTGAAGGTCAAAGTGTGTACAAAAAGTCCTTGTGAATAGTCGAATCACTTTGGGTAGTCAATGTCTATCGAGACTGAGACAATCTATTTCTCAATTTTTATGTGATTCAATTCTGAACTCGCAACTGCCGACTCTGATATTTCGACGTTTTATGTGAATTTTATGTGTTTTTATGTGGTTTAGGCTTATTTGTTAGCGTTTTGAGGTACTACTGGTTTCGATCTAACGCCTTTTGCTTCCGCTAAGCACACAATACACTACACGATCGCTGACAAATCGCTACAACATGAGAAACGACTTTACGCCATGTTGATTGCTATGATATTCGCTTATGCTATACTAATCGCTATGATATTTGCGATCGCTATTTTCGAACGCTCGCAGGCTTTGAATGATAGGTTTCTGTATTCTGACTGCTCCCATGTGCTTCTAGTTGAATTTCGTGTTTATATGCTTCTGTGCCTTACATGCTTATGTGCTTCTGTGCTTATGTGAATCTGTGGTTATGTGCATACGTGTTTACATGATTGTATTCCTGAGCTTTAGAAGTATTAGACGTGTGAGGTGAGATTCGATTATATTGTGATTGAGCCATATGGCGATGTCTGATGCAGACAATGTCGTCATCTGGAACCCGTCACCCATGAATTTCTCGTCAAGAACAGAGAGACAAACGCCTTGCTGCTATCGTCGCTAAGCAAGTGGCAAAGGTTGTTCCCTATATCGTGAGTGAAATATATGAGAATGTGAGTAAATCATCTGAAGAGTCCAGAACCGAAGCTCCCAAAGCTACTCCTAAAGCTGCTTTCAGCTTCAAACAGTTCAAGGCATGCGGACCGAAAGAGTTCACGGGCGAAGATGGCCCTACGACCTTGTTTCAATGGTTCTACTCGATCGAAGTCACCCTGCGATAGAGCGGATGTCCTGCCAATCTCCGCACACTGAATGCTACCGGCGTCTTCCAGTCCCGCACACTAGACTGGTGGACGGCTGAGAGGAACAAGCGCGGAAATGATGCAGCCTACGGTCTGTCATGGGATGAGTTGAAGAACGTTATGCTCGAATATTTCTGCCCTCCCCATGAGCGCCAAAAGCTGGAAGATGAATTCTGGCATCTGAAGTAGAAAGATGGTGACAACGCTGCCCTAATTGCTCGCTTCAAGCAACTCAGTATCATTTGCCCCGATCAAGTCAAGACTACCGACATGACAATCAAGAAGTACATTCGAGCTCTGCCAGACTGTGTTGCAGATTTTGTGCAGGCCGCAAAGCCAGCAACAATCGAAGAGACTTACTTGCTTGCCGTTGAAATCAACGACAAGCGAGTCAAGGCTGGCTTTTGGGATAAAGCTACCAAGAACCTGCATCAAGCTAACGCCGTACCATCCACTGAAAACGCCGTCGCTCAATCATCAAAGTCTTCACGCCGCAAGAAGAAGAACAACAACAGCAGATCCAACAACAAGAACTGTGCTGTCACTACCACTGCTGCCCCACTTCAAGCCGTACCGGCTCAGCAGCAATCTCAGCATCGATCAGCTCTAGTTATCTATGCACCACCTGCAAAGCGTGCATACACTGGTCCCCACCCTGCTTGCCCAACCTGTACTTACCATCACCCGGTGGGTATCGCCTGCCGATTTTGCGTACACTGCAATATGTACGACCACTTCACTGCTAACTGCCGTACTGGTCCCCGCCAAATACCAGCTCAAGCCACTGCTCATCAAGCTCTGCTTCCAGCTCCTCAAGGCCAACAAGCGGCTCAGGCACCCGCGGTCAACGCCAGAGTCTGCTTCGCGTGTGGTGATCCCAACCACTTCGCGAACATGTGCCCGAACAGGGTTGTGAAACAAGAGCCCCAGCAGCAACAACAGCCTCAACAGCAACAAGCCGCCCGCGCCAGAACCTTCAACATCAACGCGTGCCAAGCCCAAGCCGACAACAATGTGGTTAATGGTACGTTCCTTGTGAATGGTATTTATGATTCGTGTTTGTCTGATACTGGAGCCGATAACTGTTTTGTGTCATTCGAATTCGAGAAGCTCCTTAATCGTAAGTGCTCCCATCTCCCCTCGACGTTTGATGTCGAAGTCGCCACCGGAAGAACTGTCGTTGTTAATTCTGTTCTCCGTGATTGTACTCGTGAGCTCAACAATCACATCTTTCCGATTGATCTCATTCCGATGCAGCTCAGAAGTTTTGACATCATAGTAGGCATGGACTTTCTTCGTGAAAACCATGCTGAAGTTGTGTGCTTTGATAAAATGATTCGATTCGTGCTCACTAATGGTGATGTATTGTATGTTTACGGTGAAACTGCTTCGAAAGGTCTCAAGCTCATGTCGTGTGTCTAAGCTAACAAGTATCTCCGCAAGGAATACAGAGCTTTCTTGGCTAACATTGTAGTAGCGGAGAAGGAAAAGAAAGGTAGGCCAGGAGTAAACGATGTTCCTGTGGTTCGAGAATTTCCTAACGTTTTTCCTGAGGATCTTCCCGGACTACCGCCAAGTCGTGATGTCGACTTTCGTATCGACCTCATTCCTGGAGCAAACCCTATTGCTAGAGCTCCTTATCGACTCGCCTCGTCCGAAATGCGTGACTCACGAGTCAGCTCCAGGAACTGCTTGATAAAGGCTTCATTCGACCGAGCACCTTTCCATGGGGCGCACCAGTCCTTTTCGTCAAAAAGAAGGATGGGTCGTTTCGGATGTGCATCGACTATCGGGAATTGAATAAGTTGACAATCAAGAATCGCTATCCCCTGCCTCGCATCGACGATTTGTTTAATCAGCTACAAGGTGCTACATGTTTCTCCAAGATCGATCTACGCTCAGGCTATCACCAGTTACGCATTCAAGAGGAGGATATACCCAAAACCGCCTTTCGCACCCGATATGGCCACTATGAGTTCGTTGTTATGCCTTTTGGCTTAACCAACGCACCCGCGGTTTTCATGGATCTGATGAATCGCGTGTGTAAACCTTATCTCGACCGCTTCGTCATCGTGTTCATCGATGATGTCTTGATCTATTCCAAGTCGAAAGCCGAACACGGGCAACATCTACGTTTGGTTCTCGAGCTACTCCAATGGAATCGACTCTATGCCAAGTTCTCCAAGTGCGAATTTTGGCTGGAGGAGGTTCAATTCCTCGGTCACATTGTCAATAGTCAAGGTATTCACGTCGATCCGGCGAAGATTGAAGCAGTTAAGAGTTGGATTACACCTAAGAACCCGTCTAAAGTCCGTTCTTTTCTCGGACTAGCGGGCTATTATCGCCGATTTATCGAAGGGTTCTCTAAAATCGCTGTACCGCTTACCGCTCTCACACATAAAGACAAGCCTTTTGTTTGGGGAACTGAACAAGAGTCTGCTTTCCAAACCCTCAAGCACATGCTTTGCAATGCTCCCGTCCTCACTTTGCCCGACTGAAACGACGACTTTATTGTCTATTGTGATGCCTCGAACCTCGGTCTTGGTTGTGTCCTCATGCAACGTGACAAGGTCATTGCTTACGCATCTCGTCAGCTCAAAATCCACGAGAAAAACTATACAACGCATGATCTCGAGCTAGGCGCAGTTTTTTTTGCGTTAAAGATTTGGCGACACTACCTGTATGGTACCAATTATACGATCTTCACCGATCATAGGAGCCTACAACATATCTTTGATCAGAAAGAACTTATTATGCTTCAACGCCGATGGGTAGAACTTCTCAACGATTACGACTGTGAGATCCGTTATCACCCAGGCAAAGCAAATGTCGTTGCCGACGCTCTCAGCAGACGGAGCTTTCTGTTCAGCATTCGTGATATCCAAGCCCAATACAATCTCGAAACCCTCATCCGCGAAGCCCAACATGCTTGTTTTAATGAGCGCACACTGAAGAAGGAAAAAATCTACCACGATGTAGCCCAGCTTGTGAATAAGTTGAATGGGATATTCCACTTTCTAGACCGAATTTGGATCCCTAAGCGGACCAATTTACGACATATATAGATGGACGAAGCCCACAAATCCTGGTATTCTCTTCATCCCGGTGCCGATAAAATGTACCAGGACCTTCGCTACAAGTACTGGTGGCCGGGCATGAAAATGGATATTGCTCTCTACGTTGGGAAGTGCCTGACTTGCTCGAAAGTCAAGGTTAAACACCAAAGACCCTCTGGCTTACTCGAACAACCCCCGATCCCTATGTGGAAGTGGGAGAGTATAGCTATGGACTTCATAACTAAACTCCCGCGCACGCCATCAAGTCACGACAGCATTTGGGTTGTCGTTGACCGTTTGACCAAAGCTGCCCACTTTTTGCCAATACGGGAAGACTACAAGGTAGAAATATTAGCCCGAATCTACACCGATGAGATCATTTGTCGACATGGGACCCCTCGTGACATCATCTCTGACCGTGACGCTCGGTTTACCTCGCGTCTGTGGGAAATGTTTCAAGCGGCTCTCGGTACTACTCTTAATCTAAGTACCGCATTCCACCCTCAAACCGACGGTCAGACTGAAAGAACGATCCGTACACTTGAAGACATGCTCCGTTCGTGTGTCATAGATTTCGGTGATAATTGGGACGCTTACCTGCCGTTAGTCGAATTCTCGTATAATAACAGTTATCATTCCAGCATTCAAATGGCACCGTTTGAGGCTTTATACGGAAGAAAAGGTCGATCGCCTATTGTATGGCACAAGATCGGGCACTCGCAATTAACCGGTCCTGAGCTATTGCAAGAAACGACTGACAAAGTCCACCAAATTCGACAATCTGGCGATAGCTCGGAGTCGTCAGAAAAGTTACGCCGATAGATGATTCAAGCCCCTTGAATTTGACGTTGGCGACTACGTACTCCTAAAGGTATCACCTTGGAAGGGTGTGGTCAGATTCGGCAAGAAAGGGAAACTAGCGCCTCGATATATTGGACCTTTTAAGATTCTGGAAAGGATCGGAAAAGTCGCCTAGAGACTCGAATTACCGGAGGAACTTAGTAACGTCCACCCGACTTTCCATGTTTCGAACCTCCAAAAGTGCCTGGCTGAGCATGATTTAATTGTACCTCTTGATGATCTCCAAATAAACGAAACACTACACTTTGTGGAGAAGCCTGTCAAAATCATGGATCACCAAACAAGCAGCTCAGACGCTCGCGCATTCCTGTTGTGAAAGTCCGATGGGAAGGTAAACGAGGCGCAGAGTTCACTTGGGAACTCGAAAGCGATATGAAGGCAAAGTATCCGCAACTGTTTGTTACGGCTTCGGCCAAATTTTGGGACGAAATTCCCTCAACTAGGGGAGGCTGTAACACCGCGTGTTACGGAAGTCAAAGTCAAAGTCAAGATTGAAGTCAAAGGGAGACAAGATTGCTAATTGTGATCTGTCACTCCATGCTCAATTCCTGTTTTGACTTCTTTGACTTGTAGTTAGTCTATTTTATGCTTTACGTTAGTTGTATTATGTGGAGTACTTATTAATAATCGAGGTTTATTCGATATTTATCGCATGTTTTATCGCTTTATCGCAGTCGCACTCGCAACTCGAATTACGCGTTCTGGATATTGTTCTATGTGTGTGTGTGTGCCTTATGTGTTACTTGTGCATGTTTAATTATGTTTATGTGTGGTGATTAATCGAATCGCAATCGAAACTCAAATCACAAATCGAATTGCAAACGCTAAACGAATATGAAATAAGGATGATTGTATGTTAATATAGTAGTTGGGATTAAAAGTAATTTGACTAGGAAACTCTATCGCTTCGCAACACTCGCAATCGCAATCGAAATAGCAAAACTCGTCGCGCCTTGCACACCAATCGAGTGGCCAGCCGATCGAGCTGCCACCCGATCGGGCTGCCACCCGATCGGGCTGCCACCCGATCGAGGTGCCACTCGATCGAGCAGTCACCCGATTGAGTTACCACCCAATCGACCAACCCTCTCTTCCCTATTTCCTTTTATGGTAAGCCTACAAATACCCCATGTCAACATCACAAACTTACCATTTTCGGCACCTCTCACCCGACCAGCGTTCTTGCCCACTTTTCTTCAGATTTCTCGCGATTCTTGTAAGTATTCAACCTAAATCTTGTACTTTCTTGATCTACACGCACTCCTACACCCTTCTATCTTTTGAATCTTAACTTTTAACCGTGAAATCACTAGATTTGAGGTGTTCTAGGATGATGTCATCATGGTGTTCTTAGGAGCTTCATGTTTAGGCTTCAATACACCAAGAACAACTTAGATCTGAACGATTTCCACACAAATAAACAAAGATCTTGCATAGATCTGAACATATTCATGGTGAAAAGGAATAGAAAGATGGTTTCCAACTTTCTTTCAACTCTTTTACACTCAATGCACTCAAACCGATAGAATCGGAGCTTGTCCTGATCATCTACTCATTCTTGTGGTTGTGTTGGTTCAAGGTCCGGATTCTATCCACGAGATTACCGATTTCGGGTTAAACATGGAACACCGTCTCGAACAGTTAACTGGTCGGATTTGGGTGATTCCTGTCCGATCAGGTTACTAAGTCGTGACGAGGTTTCTGTTGACTAATACGTTATCAAATCATCTCGATAAAACGACAAACTATCAAAATGACCAAGGAAGAAGACGGTCAGGTCGACCAGGTGGGAGTGTCGGCCGATCGGACTACTGTCCGATCAGATTGTCACCCGATCGGGTTGCCACCCGATCGGCTTGCACATTTTCCCCACACTTAACTTTTATTTCAAACTTCAAGAGTTTTGGAACACCGAACGGATCACCGTCCGATCGGGTTGCTACCCGATCGACCGACCATCCGACCATGTGATGTTTTGAAACTTCAATACTTAAACAATTTCCAACATGTTCAATTCGCAAGGGTTGCCATCCGATCGGATTGCCATCCGATCGAGTGACCGTCCTGTTGTGAATTTGTTCTCAATTTGAGAAGACTCGCCAATCGGATTGCTGTCCGATCGGACTACCGTCAGATCGACCGACCTGAAAGGTAGAGATACTTCTAAGTTTTCAAAATGCTACAACAAAAACTTCAAAAGTCAAGCCATCATACACAAACACAACCTTCACAAAGGAAGAAACAATCCACTCGAAAGGTCAACCGATCGGATGACCATCCGAGCGGATTGTCACCCGATCGACCGGCTACTCGATCGGATTGCCATCCGATTGGAGTACCATCCGATCCACTAACACTTCACTCTGTTTTACGAATCACTTATCGTTATGCTATCGTTCTGATCAGGCTAATCTCACTCTAAGTGCTCCCTTCAACCCATCATCGCTGTGAGTATACTCGATCCCTTTTTGCTTTACGCACTTTTGGGTGTTACATACGTTACTTATTCTAAATCACATCGAACACACTACGCAATACTTTAAACGCTAACCGATTACCGCATGTTATACGTGACTTAATGAATGCTTGTTTGTTTGTTATGTTTACACATGGAATGCTGTCTACCTGCCTTAGCAACGATAATACTATTGGTTTGCACTCAGCACCTGTTTACTCAGGGGTTGTTAAGGACAATTTGTTACATGGCTCACAGTGGTGAGTGTGTATTACGAACTGCCTTGGGCAGTAAACCCGCAGTCATTGGTATCGATAGGTTCATGTCAATAACTAACATGCCTCATTTTACACTGTGTACGTGCTTGTTATGCGTAACGATTTCGAACTCTATTATATCTATTAAACTTGTATACTCACCTTTACACTATGTGTATTGACTTTTACTTTAACGTATGTGACTAGTGCTTAGGATGCTTATTTGCTTAGCCTGCTGTAAAATCGAGGCTGGGAAAGGTCTAGAAACAAATAAACAATTGTCTGTATTTGAAATCTGAGTTGTCGGAACAGAACAAATTGACTAGATCTTGTCTGTAATAATTATGTTATCTTTTATGACATGGTATGGGACGTGTTGCTTTAAATAATTGGTAATTATAGTTGTTATGGAAACTTCTGGACAATCTGTTTCACCAAAGAATTTATGTTTCTTGAAATCTTTTATAAGATGATCCAATTTACACTTGAATAATCTAGAGATAATATCCGGTCTGTCTTCAGCATTAAGAGCTTTATCGTGCAAACACCTGTAAATCTCAGGCCAGTTTGGATTACAAGTCACCGTTATGAATAAATCGGGATATCCAACAGACTTGCAAATTGCCATAGCATCCAAGTACTTTTGCATCATATATATCTAGAACCACCAGTAAATGATGAAGGTAAAAGTATAGGTTTTCCACAACTTGAGGCATTATTCTCTCCACTTTCAACAGTAGCATTCAAGTTTTTAAGATTTTTCACTCTAAGTTTAGGTTGTTGTGTCCTTATATAATTCAACCTGGCAGATTCTATCATCGTGTATCCATCAACCAAAAACTGCTGAAATAGTTTTTTCTCATTAACTAACAATGAAAACTAATTACGTCTATCTTGAATTTTGTAACAAAAGAATTCTCTAATTGTAAGATTGGTTCTAAGTACCTCATCATCAATCGCAATCCCTCTATGTTTAATACCAACTCTATAACCATATTCCGTATATGGGAAAATAAGTGGATATTGCAAAGCAAGGTAAGAGGGATGAAGCTCATTAATTCTTTGAAGACCACCAGACTTCTTTCTAACAACAATGTCCCGTTTATCAAATGCTCCATCAAAATCACCATGTATTAACGCAGCAATTTCTGATGCTGTTGGCAAATTGTGAACTCTTCCATCTTTATCTCTTGTTCCACTAAGCTTCAAGCTTACATCTTGAAACTCATTTTCTTGAAAACAATCTCTTACCATTCTGAAGGACTTGACAAGAGGATTGTGTGACAACCGGTGATTTACGGCTCTTAATTACGTGATTAACAGGTGATTAACGTGATAATAAATAGTGCTTACAGCATAAATTAACTTAATTAGGCCTTTGGAGTGCCTAGGAATGTTTATCCGACTTTACAGTACGCGTATGAAGATTCGCGTGGAATCTGCGGAACATCAAACGACAACGAACTGATACCGTACAAAATACTGACAACGCCGACAAGTATGAATGTAACACGAAAATTCTATGCTTATGACATTATATTTTGTGAATTTATTGGGCTTCCGAGCGACACAAATGCAAACGTGGACTAAAAACGTGATGGTAGGAAAAGCAATGGCAACGAAACGGAAGCAACGGAGACGCCTGTCACCTTCGAAACTTTCATTTTACGCTATATTTAGCTCCATAATAAAATTTTAGTAATTACAGTCGAAACCGGATCGAAAAACAGATTAAAACGGCAAACGGCGCCTTTTACCCGAATTTTTACCGTTATCAACGCGCGAACGCGACTACGACGGTTACCGAAATTATTTTTACACGTTTTTAACTCTGAAATATTATTTTACGATGTTACGTTGGATTCGAGTTTTGAAAACAGGACCGTATATGCGGGCTGACCATTTAAAAACGCGAGAATTGGGCTTGTGGGCCTTGGGCCCAAGCCCAAAGCCCATGAACAAACAAATTCTATGTATAAAAGGGGTTATACCCCTTGATTTTTCTCATTTGTGCAGAACCTACATAACACACACACACACACACCATGGCTCTCTCTCTCTCTCCTTCGGCGGATCAGGCCGGACTCCGGCCAGCGAGCGGCGGAGCCGGTGAGTTACGGCGGTGGCGTCGCCGGTTATCTTTCCGGCGAACTTTTCTTTGTGCCTATACCCTACCCCCACTAAAACAAACCTCCCCGTCACGATGGTGACCTTCATTTTCGAAGAATCAAAGCCGTTTGAGCTCACGCGCAACTCCGGTGAAGTTCCGGTCAAAATTCTGGCAAACTATTTTTTGAAATTCTAACTCCGTGCATGTCTAGATCGGAGCCTTGGGGACCTACTGGTAAAGTTTCGTTGAAATCGGAGCTCCGGCGAAATTCCGATGAGTCCCGACTTGATTCTTTAATTCCTAAATGACATATACCTATATTTTGTTAAGTCATCATAGAAGAAGCGTTACATAATACGAGTTGGTTATACATTGTTTTATTTTCATATAGCTATTCTTTACATACACCTAAGATTTCTCGAGACGATTAACGTGATTATAATGACATATTTATATATTTTTATATAAATATTAATATATTTTAAACCTCTCGAGAAGCTAAGTCTTTTCAAGACTTATTAACTATTACCGACAATAAACGAAACTTAACGGGTATAACTTCCTCGTTTCCTTCAAGATAATAACTTACCGTCGAATCGTTCGATTAACGATTCGGTAAGCTCGATGATACGTAGTTTTGCTACTGCGTTTATTTAGAAACTTATAAGATATTCAGTGTTAGGAATATTGTAGAATGCACGCTTGCGAGTCAAGTCTTGGAAATGACATCACAAAGTCGTAATTAGCTAGCTTCGCACAAGGCAATTCAGGTGAGTTCATAACCCCACCTTTTTACGGTTTTACATTTTTATAAATGTTTTCGGGGTGAAAAGACATGCACGTTTTGCAGAAAAACACACAAAGTTCTCAATGAACAAAGACTGCATATTTTAGACAAAGCACGTTTTGCAAGAACATACAAAGTTTTTGAGAGAACGAAAACTCATATTTCTAAATCATGTTACGAATGGATCATACTAAATATACCGGTTTTTACAAAACAAATGCGTATTATCGAAATGTGAATGATTTTCATGACTAGGGATGGGATCGTCTGGTGATAATATTAGGACTGCGTTGGTCTGAGAGACTGGGGAGTTAGTCTGAGAGACTAGCTGGGTAATTCAGTCTGAGAGCCTGGGGAGTTAGTCTGAGAGACTAGCTGGGTAATTCAGTCTGAGAGACTGGGGAGTTGGTCTGAGAGACTAACTGGGTAGTTCAGTCTGAGAGACTGGGTAGTCTGAGAGACTAGTTGTGACACCTCGAAAATCCACGTCCTATAATGTGTTGACATGTGTCATAAGTTTTGAACGTGTGAAAGAATGTTCTAGAAGGACTAAAGTTGACAAACAGGGAAAGTATGTGAATGTAAGGGTTCAAAATGTCAACAATGGATATATATACTTTACAATAACCCTACATGATGTTTATACCCTTAAACGAATGAATCATGGATCATACGAAGCTAACTGTGAAAGAAAGTGAGAGAATACAAACTACAGGGGTCAAATGTGTCAACATTTTTAAGTTATACCTCTGAGTGACCTTTTAGCAAACCCGAAGCTTTGTAACGATTAATTATGCTCACTAGAATACATGATATAAATTTCACCAAGTTTCGTTATCGTATGAGAAAGTTATGATAAAATTCGTATACGAGGGGTAAAAAGCGTCAACGATGAAGTTTATGACTTTTCGGGTGATAACAAAGTTAACCAAGGACTTAACAAAGTGGGTATAAGTCTTGAAGCCCTTATAAGTCAATTTGGAGGGCTCATAATGCAAGAAATAATGTCGAAACAACTTTATATGGACCAAGGACCAAAACAGCAAAAATCTAATAATTGGATTTGGATCAGAGGGGGCGTCGCGCGACGCGAGGGACCCCTAGGGGACCTACGTGTGCCGCGAGGGGTCCTCTGATGCCAAAAAACTTGGTAGATGTCTGCTATGTCCATTGTAACCGACTTACTTTGCCTTTTCTCAACACCAAGGGTTGCCTAGGCTTACTTTTAGACATTAGGGACACTTGTTGATGATCAGGGATCAATGGTAGCATGTTTTGGCATGATCTTGTGCAATCACAAACACTATATAAGGACCCATTGGTTGCAACTTTGATCATTCACCCACAACTCATCTTCTGATCATCTCTGGAGCTCAAGAGCCTTCTCTAAGCATCCCTGGTCGTGCATTAGACTTTGGTATGTACCCTTGACCTTCCTTAATTGAGTTTTACTTAGTTATTAGCTTAAAAGTCAAACCGTCGTAATTAACGTTTGACTTAGCAATTAATCATTAATGGTCCAGTGATTAGTCGAATTGAAGGTAGTTATAAGTTGGTAATTATGTGGCCATTAAACCCTTAAAAGGGCACCCTCTGATTCCCGCTCTAACTAGATCAAATGTCGGGTCAAAGTTGTTTATAAAAAGTCAACAGAAACTTAATTTGCGGATTAACATGTAATTAACAATGTGGAAGGCATGTAACCTATTTTATCACTCATATAACTTGGTAATAAGTATAAGAACTGGTCTAAGCTTGTTTGATCCGACAATTTTCTGTTTAGACCCGGTTCGGAACCGAAAGTCGCAAAACTTTGACTTTTGCTTTGACTTCAGTTTTGACCCGTTTTAGTAGAGTTTAGAAATGCCTTAGGACTTCCTTAGGACCAGGTTACATGTTGGTATAACCCTCTGTGATTGGTTCGTTGATTGCCCCATTCGTTTACACTTTTCCGTTAAATTGCTTAATGTTGACCATATCACCCTTTTGACCAGAAAGCGAGAATTTTGGAAATGTGAGAGAACAAAAATATTTGTTACTGATTTATAAACATGTCCCTAAATTTTCACATCAGTTTGAGGTCTAGATTAGGAGTTATGCTCAATGACGTAATTATAACGCTTTTTAGTAATTAAACGGCGTCATTAGCATAAAGCCTATCTAAACCCAATTTTTGACACCAAACCTTTTACCCACTGATGTAATATAATATTTTGAGATTTTTAAAGATTTTTAATTATTTTTAACCTGCTCATGCTTGAGTCGAAATCCCAGTCAAGAACATAAGACCCTAGAGTGCAAGAAACTGAAGGACGCAACGTGCTACAGTTGCAACGAAAAAGGGCACATTAAGACAAATTGCCCAAAATATGCAAAGAAAACTGATGAAGGAAAGAAGACCAATGCTAGGGTCTTCAGGATGGATGCGAAGGAAGCTATGCAGGACGACAATGTGATCACAGGTACCTTCCTTATAAATGATGTTTATGCGAGAGTGTTATTTGATTCAGGAGCTGATAAATCGTTTGTAGATAATAAGTTTTGTGAGTTGTTAAAATTGCCAGTAAAAACCTTAAGTGTGAAGTATGAGGTGGAATTAGCTGATGGAACCATAGAAACCGTCTCAACTGTGTTAGATGGATGTGTTATATCCATTAGGAACCACTCTTTTCCTTTGTCCCTACTTCCTTTGAAGTTAGCCGGTTTCGACATAGTTTTGGGTATGGGCTGGTTATCTCATAACCTGGCCCGGATTGTCTGCAATAAGAAGCAAGTGGTGATTAAGACTCCGTCGGGTGAATCACTTACCATTCATGGAGATGCCCAGTGTGGACTGCCTGAGCAAGTGACTATGCTCAAGGCCTCTAAGTGTTTAAAGAAGGGTTGTGTCATCTACATGGCATAAGTGACTATTGATGAGCTGAAGCCTAAGATTGAGGATATCCCTGTTATTTCTGAATACCCTGAAGTTTTTCCTGAAGAACTACCTTGTTTACCACCAGATAGGCAAGTGGAATTCAGAATTGACATCATCCCTGGAGCAGCACCAGTAGCAAGGGCGCCTTATAGGTTGGCACCAACAGAGATGAAGGAATTGGGAACACAACTAGATGAATTGCTAGCCAAGGGTTTCATTAGACCTAGTTCATCTCCTTGGGGAGCACCAATCTTATTTGTCAAGAAGAAAGATGGATCGATGCGTCTGTGCATCGATTAGCAAGAGCTTAATAAGGTCACTATCAAGAATAGGTACCCATTGCCCAGAATCGACGATCTGTTCGATCAGCTTCAAGGGGCAAGTTACTTCTCCAAGATTGACTTAAGGTCAGGCTATCATCAACTGAAGGTTAGAGATGAAGACGTACACAAGACTTCATTTAGGACTCGTTATGGTCATTACGAGTTCCTAGTGATGCCTTTTGGGCTCATTAATGCACCAACGGCATTCATGGATCTCATGAACCGTGTCTGCAAACCATACTTGGACAAATTTGTTATCGTCTTCATTGACGACATTCTGATTTATTCAAAGAATCAGGCCGACCATGAGAAACATCTTCGATGTATTCTTTCACTACTTCAGCAGGAGAAGCTCTATGCCAAATTCTCTAAATGTGAATTCTGGCTTCGTGAAGTCCAATTTCTTGGACATGTGGTTAGCGAACGCGGAATCCAAGTAGATCCCGCTAAGGTTGAAGCTGTCATGAATTGGCAAGAGCCGAAGACGCCCACATAAATTCATAGTTTCTTGGGATTGGCAGGATACTACAGGCGCTTTATTGAAAAATTTTCAAGGATTGGTGCACCCCTAACTTCCTTGACTAGGAAGGATATTAAGTTCAACTGGGGACCCAAGCAGCAAGAATCATTTGATATCCTTAAACAGAAGCTAAGCAATGCTCCTGTTTGACATTACCTGAAGGTACCGAAGAATTCGTGGTTTACTGCCGCATCACACACTGGCATGGGGTGTGTGCTTATGCAGAAAGGCAAAGTTATTGCCTATGCTTCACGTCAGTTAAAGGTGCATGAGAATAATTACACCACCCATGACTTGGAGTTGGGTGCCGTTGTATTCGCACTAAAACTATGGAGACACTATTTATATGGTATCAAGTGTGTGATCTATTCTGATTACAAGAGCCTCCAGCACCTTTTTAACCAAAAGGATTTGAACATGAGGCAACGACGTTGGATGGAAACTTTGAATGATTATGATTGTGAAATAAGATACCATCCTGGCAAGGCGAATGTAGTCGCCGATGCTTTAAGTCGAAAGGAAAGGGTGAAGCCCATAAGAATCAATGCCAAGAGCATTGAGATAAAGAATGGTTTGAATGAAAGGTTGTTAGCTGCACAGAAGGAAGCTGTGCTGGAAGCTAACTATCCTAATGAAAAGCTAGGAGTGTTAGGGCTCATTTTCTTAACATACGTATCCTGACCAATATCCTGCCTTTGTTTGTTTATTTGTGACCAGGATGCTGGAAGAGGATATTGCTAACATCTTGGGCGATATCCTGAGGCTTATTGAATTAACCACGTGCAGGTTAAGGGCTGAGACTTGCTAACGGTCAAGAGGACTTCTTCTCCTCAAGACTCGGACGAATTTGTTGAGGGAGAGACGTTGAGCCCGAAAGACCAGGTCTACAACGTTCGAAGAAGGAATATTCGGTGGATCCCGCAAGTTTAGGGTAGTTTGTTATTTTATCTTTACTATAAATAGATGGGGGCGGATCAGCTTAGAACACACAATTTTTCACTAACACTCTCGTACACTTTCACTCTCTAGCTCATTGCAAACACCACACTTGTATTCAAATTTCGTTGTAACACTTAGTCGATCCGTACCACATCCTGCACTGTATCCTGATATTTGAAGCAATAGAAGAACAAGGCAGCTGCGATTGTCAGCTCCCGAGGTTTTATGCCGGCGATCTAGATTGATCAAGGGCTTTCCTCGTACATCTCGTGTCATTTACTTTACTTTTGCTCATAGTTTGATCTTAGATACAGCTCTATATCCTGAGCCGTATCCTGAATACTGATTTTCTAAACAACTTAACAAGCACATTTTCAATTTACTTTCTAGCACACTACCTCACTTTACTAATTTGATCACTTAATTGCTTCGGTAATTTTTGACCAAAACAATTTGGCGCCCACCGTGGGGCAAGTGGTGCTCTCTTTACTAAAATTTTTTGTCAAATCGCTAATCGGTTTTCTATTTTCAAAACTTTTTGCCACATTGTCCATAATGGCCTCAAGATCAAACATGAGTTCCTCTACTGTGTCTGCTATGACTTCTGCTACTACCGGTTCGGTGCTTCCACCACCTCCTCCAAGGATGCCAGCCTCTACACAATCTCAAGATGTTATCCCTACTCGGAGTGTCCAGGGATCTGCTCCCATTTTAGCTTCTAATGATGAAATTTTAACCTTATTCGGAAGTGTGCAGGAACAAATGAGGCAGCAACAGGAAACAAACCAGCTGCTTTTAAGGGAAATACAACTCTTGAAGTCTGGCTCGAGCAGATATGCTGAGGATATTGTCACTCCATTACATCCCAGAACGTTGAACTTCAGTTCAGCTGTGTATACTGAGGATAACAGGGGGAATATTGTGCCCAATCTTCCTCAGAATCATACTCCTGAAATACCCTCCTCGGTCAGGATGTCAACCATGAGGATCTCAGGATATGCTTCAGGATATGGGCAAAATCCTCCAACGGGTAACGTGTCGAATAATAATAATACTCATGCTACTAACAGTGGTGGATCTTTGCAGGATACAGGTGTAACATCAGCACTTACCAGGGAACTTCAGAAGTTGAAGGACATGATATCTAGTGTACCTGGGGTGGTCCAGCCGATCCCGGAAGTGTCTCAAGACAGCCACAAGATATCTCGTTTTGCATATCCTATCTGTGATGCTGAGATCCCAAAGAGATTCCAAACCCCCAACATGAAGCTTTATGATGGGACTACGGATCCTGAGGAGCATATTGCTCAGTATAGGGAAAGAATGGAGATTAACCCTATCCCTCCGGAGCTCAAGGAAGCGTGCTTGTGCAAGGGATTTGGTTCTACTCTAACAGGATCAGCCTTAAAATGGCTGTTAAACGTTCCTCCTCACTCAATTACTTCATTTGCTCATTTGGTTAATTTATTTAACAGTCAATTTTCTTGTAGTCGGAGTTTTGAGAAACTAACCAGTGATCTTTACAGGATAACTCAAGGGCCTCAGGAATCCTTGAGGGATTATGTGAACAAATTCAGTCGAGAATCCTTGGATATCCCACATCTTGATGTTGCAACAGCTGTGCAAGCTTTTAAGATGGGATTACAAAAGGATTCTCAGTTTTATCAGGATCTTGTAATGAATCCCTGCAGGAATCTCGACGAAGCTCGTAACAGGGCTTTGAGATATATCCGTCTGGAAGATGACAGGAAGATGCAAGAAAGGATGAACTCATCCAACACTTATGAGTCAACTAATAGGAAGTCAGAATCCTCGTTCAAGTCATATCGGCCTAAGCCGTATAGTAGAAATGAAAACAAAAGAGTGAATGCTGTCGAAGATGAGGATCCTGAAGAGTATCCTGAGTTGTCCGAATATTGCTTTTCTGTTAATATTCCTGAATTGATGTATGCTATGCAGGGTCTAGGAGACAAGGCTAGGTGGCCTCGAAAGAATCAACAAAAGGCTGACTGGAAAGATAAGTCAAAATGGTGTGCTTTCCACGAAGATTTCGGACATGTAACTGAGGATTGCATTGCTCTAAGGAAAGAAATAAGTTATCTTCTAAGCAAGGGATATCTGAAAGATCTCTTAGGAAGAAAGAAGAATAAGGGTCAGGATACTGAGAAGGATCCTGAGCGAGCAGCATCACCTCCCGCGGATGCCAAGATAATCAACTTCATTTCGGGAGGATCCGACATTTGTGGAACTTCGTATTCGGCAGCAAAGAGACATGCAAAGGAAGCCAAGGCCGAAAGGGGAGACAAACCTGTCAGGATGACTACCCTCACAACTGACAAAGTGATCACTTTTGATGCTGATGACAGGGATACTGTCCAAGATCCTCACCATGATGCTCTGGTAATAACGTTATATGTGGCTAACCATTTTGTATGCAGGATACTGGTTGATAATGGCAGCTCCGTCAACATAATCCAACTAGAAACTCTGAAGAGAATGAATGTATCTCCAATGGATATCACTTCAAAGTCTACCGTACTTGTTGGATTCAGTGGAGAGGCTAGAAACACAGTGGGAGAGATAAAGTTGCCAGTATACGTTGAAGGAGTCAACTCGATACAACGTTTCTGTGTGATGGATTCTCTATTCTGCTATAACATCATACTGGGAAGACCGTGGATTCACGATATGAAGGCCGTGCCATCAACATATCACCAATGCATCAAGATACCTACCCCTTGGGGAGTGGTCAAAGTTGATAGTAATCAGCAGGAGGCGAAAGAATGCTACTCATCCTCGATGAAATCCTCAACCAAACCTAGTGCAGCATAGCAATTAAAGACGCGGGCCCAGGATATCGTGGAGGATCCGGAGCGGGATGTGAAGAAAATTATCCTGGACCAGGATAATCCCGATATTTCGGTGCTCGTAGGGACCAATATCCCTCAGGATATTGAAGAACAATTAATTAACTTTTTGAAATGCAGGATGTCTACGTTTGCATGGAAGCATGAGGACATGACAGGCATATCCAAAGATATTATCGCTCACAAGCTTGGAATTGATAAATCATTCAAGGCTGTGCAGCAAAAAAGAAGGAGGTTTGCTCCTGAGCGGAACACAATTATCCAGGAGGAAGTTGAGAGATTATTAAAATCCAGAATGATCAGGGAGGTTAAGTTCCCAAGGTGGCTAGCAAACGTGGTTGTAGTACAGAAGAAAAATGGGAAATGGAGAGTTTGTGTGGACTACACATACTTGAACAAAGCTTGTCCTAAAGACCCATTTCCTCTTCCCCACATTGATGCAATGGTAGATGCCACTGCCGGGCATGAAATGCTGACCTTCATGGACGCATCTTCAGGATTTCAACAGATCCAAATGGAACCTTCTGACCAGGAGGATACTGCCTTCGTGACACCAACAGGTATTTATTGTTATACAGCTATGCCTTTTGGTTTGAAAAATGCAGGTGCAACATACCAAAGATTGGTAAACATGATGTTCAAAGACAAACTGGGGGACACCATGGAGGTATATATCGATGATATGGTGGTGAAATCTAAAAAGGCTGAGGATCACCTCCAGGATATCGAGAGAGCATTTGATATCCTGGATTAATACAACATGAAGCTGAATCCTGCTAAATGCCATTTCGGAGTGGGGGCAGGAAAGTTTCTCGGATATATGGTGACAAAGAGGGGGATAGAAGCAAGCCCAGAGCAGATCAAAGCTATACTGGATATAAAATCACCCTCAAACATGAAGGACGTACAAAGATTAACAGGCCGAGTAGCAGCTTTAAACAGGTTTATCTCGAGATCCTCAGAGAAATGCAAAGATTTTTATGATATCCTGAAGAAGAACAAAAAATTCGAATGGGGTGAGAAGCATGAAGCGGCCCTACAGGATTTGAAGCGATATCTCTCAACCGCACCTCTATTAATGAAGCCTGAAAACGGTGAACCACTGTCCCTATACCTTGCTGTATCAGGGAATGCTGTAAGTTCCGTTCTTATAAAAGACCATGAAGGTCAGCAATATCCTGTTTATTATGTTAGTAAAAGTTTGCTAGATGCTGAAACTAGGTATTCTCATTTAGAAAAATTGATACTAGCATTAGTCATGGCATCAACGAAACTTAGGCATTATTTCGAGACACATAGGATACATGTTAAAACAAATTATCCTGTCAAAAATGTGCTTAGGAAACCAGAGATGTCAGGCAGGATGGCCAAGTGGTCAGTAAAGTTGAGTGCTTATGATTTAGTATATGAACCTATAAATGCCATAAAATCTCAGGCTTTAGCTGACTTTGTGGCTGACTTTAGTAGTGACATTCAGGACGAGGTAGACCTAGAAGTTCAACAGTTAGGAGAATCCTCAGGATCCTGGACATTATATACTGACGGTGCATCTAATGTAAGAGGAGTAGGATTAGGAATACTACTAAAATCGCCACAGGGAGACATATTACCCCAGGCTATTAGGTGTGAATTTCCTGCTACTAATAATGAAGCACAGTATGAGGCTTTAATTGCAGGATTAGAGTTGGCTAAGAGCATGAGTATCAAAAATTTGCAAGTATATGTTGACTCTTTGTTAATTACTAACCATTTTAATGGATCCTATGCAGTTAAGGGTGAGAAATTAATCGAATATCTCGATATTCTCAAAAAATTAGCAGGATATTTCGATGTTTTTATACTTGAACAGGTACCAAGGGAGGATAATGCTGAAGCGGATGCCTTAGCAAATTTGGGATCATCGATCAAGATACCTGAAGGGACGCAAATACCAATATTACATGTCCTATATCCTGCAACGAATCCTCAGGATAAAAAAGTAGCTGGTATTCAGGATCCTGGAGTAGAACATCCTGAAGAGGATCCTAAATCCTGGACGGCTCCAATCATGAGATATCTCAAAGAAGGACACATCCCTAGAAATGAAAATCCTAAGGCATTTAGGATGAAGGTATCACGATTCACTATTATAAATAATATTTTATACAAGAAATCTCTTGCAGGACCGTATTTGAGGTGCTTGGAGGATCCTGAAGCCAAGGAAGTACTTCAGGATATACATGAAGGGGATTGTGGTAACCATGCTGGGGGCAGGTCGTTATTCTCAAAAGTATTAAGGACAGGATATTATTGGCCAACGATGAGAAAAGATGCCGCAGAATATGTTCGAAGATGTGACGCATGTCAAAGACATAGTAACATACTGCATCAGCCGGCTGAACCATTATATCCTATTGTTTCCCCTTGGCCATTTATGAAGTGGGGTATGGACATAGTAGGAAAGCTACCAAAAGCTCCGGGAGGAAAAGTCTTTATGCTAGCAATGACGGATTATTTCTCTAAGTGGGTTGAAGCAGAAGCATTTGTTCAAGTTAGAGACCAAGAAGTAGTATCCTTCATCAAGAGGAATATCCTGACCAGATTCGGAGTACCAGCCGAGATAATCCGTGACAATGGTTCTCAGTTTATAAGTAAGAGGACTACTGACTTTTGCAAGAGTTGGGGAATCAAAATGATTACATCTACTCCGGTACATCCTCAAGCAAATGGACAAGCAGAATCCTCAAACAAGATAATTGTCAATAACTTAAAGAAAAGGCTTGGAGCCAAAAAAGGAAGATGGGCAGAAGAATTACCCTTTGTTTTATGGGCTGATAGGACAACGGTAAAGAATGCAACAGGCCAAACCCCATTTTCGTTGGTATTTGGAGCAGAAGCAATGATTCCAACGGAAATGACAATACCTACTGCAAGATCTACCTTAAGTGATCCTGAGCAGAATCCTGAAGCCTTAAGTCAGGATTTAGACACTATAGATGAAAAGAGAAATGCGGCAAGATTAAGGATGGCAGCATATCAACAGAGAATATCCAGGGCATATAACAAGAATATTAGAACCAGAAGATTTAAGGTTGGAGATTGGGTGTTAAGAAAGGCTTTTCAGAATACTACTAATCCTGCCGATGGCAAGTTAGCTCCAAAATGGGAAGGACCATATGAAGTTGAATCAGAAGCAGGGAAAGGAGCATACAAACTCAAGAATATGGAGGGGGATATGCTACCGAGATCTTGGAATGCTATACACCTTAAGCTCTATTTCAAGTGAGTTTAGAATTCAATTTCTAACTCAGAATGGTATGAATTCTATCTTTTTTAAATATGTTTTGGTTATTCTTTGAAACTCAATACTGACTTAAGCATCGGAGGAGTGTTAGCCAAGCTAACACCCACCTTAGTTTACAATTGTTTTGCAAGATATGTTTCAGGATATAGCTCCAGGATATGTACTCAGGATAACTCGGAAGATTAGAGGATTGGCCCCCTCTCTCACGTTTAAGGGATACTGATCCCTTCACAGGTTTAAAGGTATTAACCTTTCTTCGGAATTGGGTTTAAACACCCCGCCTGGAGCGCAAGTTATTCAGGGATAGTTCAAGGTGGCGGGACCAGTCCATGTAAAAGTGGCTGACAATTTCGTTACTGTTGGCTATATCCTGAATCCTAAAGGTATATGAGGATTGATCACCCTCTCTCACGAAAGGGTATTTTCATACTCTCTAAGGTTTAAAGGTTTTCACCTTTCTAAGTCTTGGAGTTTATACACTCCCGCCTGTAGCGCATGAAATTTTGGGATTTTCCCCAGGATACAAGGGATTTATCTCCAGTACATCCTTGGGTTTTGCCCTTGGGACGTAAAAAATTGCCTATGGAAACTGACATTCAGAAGATTTCTAAAGTATTTGAAGACATTGTACACAGGGGACATTCCCACCAAGGTGGTGGTGTAAAGCTAAAAGGATGAGGTTTGCAACTAATGCACTAAGTACCTTGCACAGGGGACATCTTCATTGGAAGAGTTGCAAAGGGATTGAAGTTTGGTAATAGGTTTATACCCTATTTCTGGTATGATCTTTCCTTTGTAAGCCTCATTTAAGTTTTTAGTGACATTATGTTAAGTATCCTGATATATATCCTCAAAGTCCTTTTAAGGATATTTGATTAGGGTGTTTGAAACTAGTATTAGTTTGGAACTTTGATCATTTAATATTATCAAAACTTGGTTTTGAAAAAGATAGAGTGTTTTTCATTTTCTAAAGAAATTTCTACAAAGTTGAAGGAACGTTTGGAAATTCTATCTAATAAAAGGCTTTTGCAGTATATCGCTGAGCATACTGATCAAGATATTTTATAAGATAACAATACAAAATCTTTACAAAGCTAAGATTTACACTTAGAAAAATAAAAAGATGAAATTATTCTTAAGCAATCAATACTGGTTGATAACCAAAGGTTTCATTCTGAAACCCAGGACCCATCCACCTTCGGCTATCAAATTGTTTCAACACAGAAATAAATTGTTCATAAAAGCATAAAATTGTTTGAATGATAAGCTCTAGGAGGTAGTGCCTTCTTGGTCCATAGTGGTTTCAGCAACATCCGTCTTGGGATCCGCCTCAGCATCCTTCTCAGCATCGGTTGCTTTTTCAACTACTTTGGAAGGTTCTTCGACAGTTGATTTGGAAGAGGTGCCGCCAAGGTTCTTCAGCTTGGTCTCCCAAGCAGCAACATCCCAGGAAGGGCATTCGAAACCTAAAGTTTTGGCTTCGTGAGCCATCTTCAGCCTGGCTTGAAGGAGAGAAATGACGACGGAACTTTTGAGGCTTTCCCGGTAGCTGACCATATCCCGTTCGTATTGCACATGGGCTGCTTCCAGATCGGCCTGGGCTTGAAGAGTAGCTTTGTTGAGAGCAACTTGATGTTCTTGGGTCATAGCTTTGTATTTCTCCTCGTAATGACGAGATTTGGCGGCCGCAATTATACCTTGGTCGGAGATTGTGATTTCTGCTTCCTTTAGCTTAGATTCAAGTGTTTTGTTAAGCTTGCAGGATTCTTGATATAAATGAACCAAACGCTCAAGACCCTACAAAGGTAAGAGGACAGGGATTAATATTGTTAAATCTTTGAAAATAATCTAAATTGCAGGATATGATATGAGGATACTAACCTGGTTAAGAAAAGAAGTCATAAACCCACTGGCTTCAATGAACCCGTGCTTCTCATAAGGAAAGGTGTCAGAAATGACAGGGGAATCGGGTTCTTTCCTTTTGCGGGAACTTGAACTCCGGGGCTTGGTAGCCGGTGAAGGTTTAGGAATGATGATGGCTTTGGAGCTGCTGGGTTTGGATGTAGCTGTGGTCTTGGGGCTAGGTTCTTTCTTGACCTGGATCTGGTCAGAATAGCTGTCCAATTCGTCAAGATCGAAGACTTCAGGGATCTTAGCTGGTGCTGCATAAAGGAAAAAGTTTTACTCTTTATCTTATCATTATGCTGTTGTGACTAATTATTTTGAAAGAAATTCTTACCAGACATCTCGGATGATGAGTATTGACTGGAACTCGGGACGTGTGTGGTGAAAGTCCTGTCTATTGCAGGTAACCGGTAAACGGTATTGATTCTCTCTTCTGACTCAGGGTAGGGGGAGCAACTTCCTTGAAGTTCACTGCATAAAGATAAAAAAGAAGAGTATTAATAGAAGATAACAATCAAATCGTCTATGAGGATATTTATGATCCTACCGGTGGTTAACCACTCCACCGGAAGGTTGGCACCCTCAGCAATGGAATCTCGTTTGACAAAGAAGAATTTGCGTTGCCATCCGTCTTCGTTTTTGGTGGCTTTGAGAATCAGGGGTTTGCTGGAGGTCGAGAAGAGCAAGAATCGGCTAGAGCCATGGGATCGAAGGCGATAAGCAATAGGTAAATCCTCGATGCAGAGGTCGGAGCAATGGAGGTTTTTGATTTGGTTGAGTACAATTAGTACTCTCCAAACCATGGGCATGGTTTGAGCATAAGAGATGCCGGTAATACGAAAGAATTGCATCATGAATTCAGGAAAAGGGTATCGAAGACCTAATGAAAAAGGATATGCTGGAAAACAGATCCATTCGGTGGAAGAAACATCCGATCGGATTGACCGATCGAATGGCCTAAAGACCGTGCTGTCAGGGAAAGCGCCGGAGGCTCTTAAAGCTGCAATGTCTGCGTTGTCAAAAGCGCAGATCTCCTTTTCGGGATTTTTAAGAAGATTCTGCTGGGTGAAGGTCTCGGCGTCCATTGCAAGTAAGATGAAGTAAATTGACAGGAAGAAAATCAGAAATGGAGAATTACCTGAAGGTTCTGTTGAAGATATCTGCTTTTCAAACAAGAAAAGAGAAGATATAGGGGCATCGTGGATCTCCATTGAGTAAAAAACGCGTTGGAAGTTACGATGTGATCTTGACCGTCGCTTCGTTTTAAATGCCTTAAGTTATGGGATAAGATTTTTGAAATATATCCATTGGATTGGTATACCAACTGATATATTTGGGGACAATTGTTAGGGCTCATTTTCTTAACATACGTATCCTGACCAATATCCTGCCTTTGTTTGTTTATTTGTGACCAGGATGCTGGAAGAGGATATTGCTAACATCTTGGGCGATATCCTGAGGCTTATTGAATTAACCACGTGCAGGTTAAGGGCTGAGACTTGCTAACGGTCAAGAGGACTTCTTCTCCTCAAGACTCGGACGAATTTGTTGAGGGAGAGACGTTGAGCCCGAAAGACCAGGTCTACAACGTTCGAAGAAGGAATATTCGGTGGATCCCGCAAGTTTAGGGTAGTTTGTTATTTTATCTTTACTATAAATAGATGGGGGCGGATCAGCTTAGAACACACAATTTTTCACTAACACTCTCGTACACTTTCACTCTCTAGCTCATTGCAAACACCACACTTGTATTCAAATTTCGTTGTAACACTTAGTCGATCCGTACCACATCCTGCACTGTATCCTGATATTTGAAGCAATAGAAGAACAAGGCAGCTGCGATTGTCAGCTCCCGAGGTTTTATGCCGGCGATCTAGATTGATCAAGGGCTTTCCTCGTACATCTCGTGTCATTTACTTTACTTTTGCTCATAGTTTGATCTTAGATACAGCTCTATATCCTGAGCCGTATCCTGAATACTGATTTTCTAAACAACTTAACAAGCACATTTTCAATTTACTTTCTAGCACACTACCTCACTTTACTAATTTGATCACTTAATTGCTTCGGTAATTTTTGACCAAAACAATTTGGCGCCCACCGTGGGGCAAGTGGTGCTCTCTTTACTAAAAATTTTTGTCAAATCGCTAATCGGTTTTCTATTTTCAAAACTTTTTGCCACATTGTCCATAATGGCCTCAAGATCAAACATGAGTTCCTCTACTGTGTCTGCTATGACTTCTGCTACTACCGGTTCGGTGCTTCCACCACCTCCTCCAAGGATGCCAGCCTCTACACAATCTCAAGATGTTATCCCTACTCGGAGTGTCCAGGGATCTGCTCCCATTTTAGCTTCTAATGATGAAATTTTAACCTTATTCGGAAGTGTGCAGGAACAAATGAGGCAGCAACAGGAAACAAACCAGCTGCTTTTAAGGGAAATACAACTCTTGAAGTCTGGCTCGAGCAGATATGCTGAGGATATTGTCACTCCATTACATCCCAGAACGTTGAACTTCAGTTCAGCTGTGTATACTGAGGATAACAGGGGGAATATTGTGCCCAATCTTCCTCAGAATCATACTCCTGAAATACCCTCCTCGGTCAGGATGTCAACCATGAGGATCTCAGGATATGCTTCAGGATATGGGCAAAATCCTCCAACGGGTAACGTGTCGAATAATAATAATACTCATGCTACTAACAGTGGTGGATCTTTGCAGGATACAGGTGTAACATCAGCACTTACCAGGGAACTTCAGAAGTTGAAGGACATGATATCTAGTGTACCTGGGGTGGTCCAGCCGATCCCGGAAGTGTCTCAAGACAGCCACAAGATATCTCGTTTTGCATATCCTATCTGTGATGCTGAGATCCCAAAGAGATTCCAAACCCCCAACATGAAGCTTTATGATGGGACTACGGATCCTGAGGAGCATATTGCTCAGTATAGGGAAAGAATGGAGATTAACCCTATCCCTCCGGAGCTCAAGGAAGCGTGCTTGTGCAAGGGATTTGGTTCTACTCTAACAGGATCAGCCTTAAAATGGCTGTTAAACGTTCCTCCTCACTCAATTACTTCATTTGCTCATTTGGTTAATTTATTTAACAGTCAATTTTCTTGTAGTCGGAGTTTTGAGAAACTAACCAGTGATCTTTACAGGATAACTCAAGGGCCTCAGGAATCCTTGAGGGATTATGTGAACAAATTCAGTCGAGAATCCTTGGATATCCCACATCTTGATGTTGCAACAGCTGTGCAAGCTTTTAAGATGGGATTACAAAAGGATTCTCAGTTTTATCAGGATCTTGTAATGAATCCCTGCAGGAATCTCGACGAAGCTCGTAACAGGGCTTTGAGATATATCCGTCTGGAAGATGACAGGAAGATGCAAGAAAGGATGAACTCATCCAACACTTATGAGTCAACTAATAGGAAGTCAGAATCCTCGTTCAAGTCATATCGGCCTAAGCCGTATAGTAGAAATGAAAACAAAAGAGTGAATGCTGTCGAAGATGAGGATCCTGAAGAGTATCCTGAGTTGTCCGAATATTGCTTTTCTGTTAATATTCCTGAATTGATGTATGCTATGCAGGGTCTAGGAGACAAGGCTAGGTGGCCTCGAAAGAATCAACAAAAGGCTGACTGGAAAGATAAGTCAAAATGGTGTGCTTTCCACGAAGATTTCGGACATGTAACTGAGGATTGCATTGCTCTAAGGAAAGAAATAAGTTATCTTCTAAGCAAGGGATATCTGAAAGATCTCTTAGGAAGAAAGAAGAATAAGGGTCAGGATACTGAGAAGGATCCTGAGCGAGCAGCATCACCTCCCGCGGATGCCAAGATAATCAACTTCATTTCGGGAGGATCCGACATTTGTGGAACTTCGTATTCGGCAGCAAAGAGACATGCAAAGGAAGCCAAGGCCGAAAGGGGAGACAAACCTGTCAGGATGACTACCCTCACAACTGACAAAGTGATCACTTTTGATGCTGATGACAGGGATATTGTCCAAGATCCTCACCATGATGCTCTGGTAATAACGTTATATGTGGCTAACCATTTTGTATGCAGGATACTGGTTGATAATGGCAGCTCCGTCAACATAATCCAACTAGAAACTCTGAAGAGAATGAATGTATCTCCAATGGATATCACTTCAAAGTCTACCGTACTTGTTGGATTCAGTGGAGAGGCTAGAAACACAGTGGGAGAGATAAAGTTGCCAGTATACGTTGAAGGAGTCAACTCGATACAACGTTTCTGTGTGATGGATTCTCTATTCTGCTATAACATCATACTGGGAAGACCGTGGATTCACGATATGAAGGCCGTGCCATCAACATATCACCAATGCATCAAGATACCTACCCCTTGGGGAGTGGTCAAAGTTGATAGTAATCAGCAGGAGGCGAAAGAATGCTACTCATCCTCGATGAAATCCTCAACCAAACCTAGTGCAGCATAGCAATTAAAGACGCGGGCCCAGGATATCGTGGAGGATCCGGAGCGGGATGTGAAGAAAATTATCCTGGACCAGGATAATCCCGATATTTCGGTGCTCGTAGGGACCAATATCCCTCAGGATATTGAAGAACAATTAATTAACTTTTTGAAATGCAGGATGTCTACGTTTGCATGGAAGCATGAGGACATGACAGGCATATCCAAAGATATTATCGCTCACAAGCTTGGAATTGATAAATCATTCAAGGCTGTGCAGCAAAAAAGAAGGAGGTTTGCTCCTGAGCGGAACACAATTATCCAGGAGGAAGTTGAGAGATTATTAAAATCCAGAATGATCAGGGAGGTTAAGTTCCCAAGGTGGCTAGCAAACGTGGTTGTAGTACAGAAGAAAAATGGGAAATGGAGAGTTTGTGTGGACTACACATACTTGAACAAAGCTTGTCCTAAAGACCCATTTCCTCTTCCCCACATTGATGCAATGGTAGATGCCACTGCCGGGCATGAAATGCTGACCTTCATGGACGCATCTTCAGGATTTCAACAGATCCAAATGGAACCTTCTGACCAGGAGGATACTGCCTTCGTGACACCAACAGGTATTTATTGTTATACAGCTATGCCTTTTGGTTTGAAAAATGCAGGTGCAACATACCAAAGATTGGTAAACATGATGTTCAAAGACAAACTGGGGGACACCATGGAGGTATATATCGATGATATGGTGGTGAAATCTAAAAAGGCTGAGGATCACCTCCAGGATATCGAGAGAGCATTTGATATCCTGGATTAATACAACATGAAGCTGAATCCTGCTAAATGCCATTTCGGAGTGGGGGCAGGAAAGTTTCTCGGATATATGGTGACAAAGAGGGGGATAGAAGCAAGCCCAGAGCAGATCAAAGCTATACTGGATATAAAATCACCCTCAAACATGAAGGACGTACAAAGATTAACAGGCCGAGTAGCAGCTTTAAACAGGTTTATCTCGAGATCCTCAGAGAAATGCAAAGATTTTTATGATATCCTGAAGAAGAACAAAAAATTCGAATGGGGTGAGAAGCATGAAGCGGCCCTACAGGATTTGAAGCGATATCTCTCAACCGCACCTCTATTAATGAAGCCTGAAAACGGTGAACCACTGTCCCTATACCTTGCTGTATCAGGGAATGCTGTAAGTTCCGTTCTTATAAAAGACCATGAAGGTCAGCAATATCCTGTTTATTATGTTAGTAAAAGTTTGCTAGATGCTGAAACTAGGTATTCTCATTTAGAAAAATTGATACTAGCATTAGTCATGGCATCAACGAAACTTAGGCATTATTTCGAGACACATAGGATACATGTTAAAACAAATTATCCTGTCAAAAATGTGCTTAGGAAACCAGAGATGTCAGGCAGGATGGCCAAGTGGTCAGTAAAGTTGAGTGCTTATGATTTAGTATATGAACCTATAAATGCCATAAAATCTCAGGCTTTAGCTGACTTTGTGGCTGACTTTAGTAGTGACATTCAGGACGAGGTAGACCTAGAAGTTCAACAGTTAGGAGAATCCTCAGGATCCTGGACATTATATACTGACGGTGCATCTAATGTAAGAGGAGTAGGATTAGGAATACTACTAAAATCGCCACAGGGAGACATATTACCCCAGGCTATTAGGTGTGAATTTCCTGCTACTAATAATGAAGCAGAGTATGAGGCTTTAATTGCAGGATTAGAGTTGGCTAAGAGCATGAGTATCAAAAATTTGCAAGTATATGTTGACTCTTTGTTAATTACTAACCATTTTAATGGATCCTATGCAGTTAAGGGTGAGAAATTAATCGAATATCTCGATATTCTCAAAAAATTAGCAGGATATTTCGATGTTTTTATACTTCAACAGGTACCAAGGGAGGATAATGCTGAAGCGGATGCCTTAGCAAATTTGGGATCATCGATCAAGATACCTGAAGGGACGCAAATACCAATATTACATGTCCTATATCCTGCAACGAATCCTCAGGATAAAAAAGTAGCTGGTATTCAGGATCCTGGAGTAGAACATCCTGAAGAGGATCCTAAATCCTGGACGGCTCCAATCATGAGATATCTCAAAGAAGGACACATCCCTAGAAATGAAAATCCTAAGGCATTTAGGATGAAGGTATCACGATTCACTATTATAAATAATATTTTATACAAGAAATCTCTTGCAGGACCGTATTTGAGGTGCTTGGAGGATCCTGAAGCCAAGGAAGTACTTCAGGATATACATGAAGGGGATTGTGGTAACCATGCTGGGGGCAGGTCGTTATTCTCAAAAGTATTAAGGACAGGATATTATTGGCCAACGATGAGAAAAGATGCCGCAGAATATGTTCGAAGATGTGACGCATGTCAAAGACATAGTAACATACTGCATCAGCCGGCTGAACCATTATATCCTATTGTTTCCCCTTGGCCATTTATGAAGTGGGGTATGGACATAGTAGGAAAGCTACCAAAAGCTCCGGGAGGAAAAGTCTTTATGCTAGCAATGACGGATTATTTCTCTAAGTGGGTTGAAGAAGAAGCATTTGTTCAAGTTAGAGACCAAGAAGTAGTATCCTTCATCAAGAGGAATATCCTGACCAGATTCGGAGTACCAGCCGAGATAATCCGTGACAATGGTTCTCAGTTTATAAGTAAGAGGACTACTGACTTTTGCAAGAGTTGGGGAATCAAAATGATTACATCTACTCCGGTACATCCTCAAGCAAATGGACAAGCAGAATCCTCAAACAAGATAATTGTCAATAACTTAAAGAAAAGGCTTGGAGCCAAAAAAGGAAGATGGGCAGAAGAATTACCCTTTGTTTTATGGGCTGATAGGACAACGGTAAAGAATGCAACAGGCCAAACCCCATTTTCGTTGGTATTTGGAGCAGAAGCAATGATTCCAACGGAAATGACAATACCTACTGCAAGATCTACCTTAAGTGATCCTGAGCAGAATCCTGAAGCCTTAAGTCAGGATTTAGACACTATAGATGAAAAGAGAAATGCGGCAAGATTAAGGATGGCAGCATATCAACAGAGAATATCCAGGGCATATAACAAGAATATTAGAACCAGAAGATTTAAGGTTGGAGATTGGGTGTTAAGAAAGGCTTTTCAGAATACTACTAATCCTGCCGATGGCAAGTTAGCTCCAAAATGGGAAGGACCATATGAAGTTGAATCAGAAGCAGGGAAAGGAGCATACAAACTCAAGAATATGGAGGGGGATATGCTACCGAGATCTTGGAATGCTATACACCTTAAGCTCTATTTCAAGTGAGTTTAGAATTCAATTTCTAACTCAGAATGGTATGAATTCTATCTTTTTTAAATATGTTTTGGTTATTCTTTGAAACTCAATACTGACTTAAGCATCGGAGGAGTGTTAGCCAAGCTAACACCCACCTTAGTTTACAATTGTTTTGCAAGATATGTTTCAGGATATAGCTCCAGGATATGTACTCAGGATAACTCGGAAGATTAGAGGATTGGCCCCCTCTCTCACGTTTAAGGGATACTGATCCCTTCACAGGTTTAAAGGTATTCACCTTTCTTCGGAATTGGGTTTAAACACCCCGCCTGGAGCGCAAGTTATTCAGGGATAGTTCAAGGTGGCGGGACCAGTCCATGTAAAAGTGGCTGACAATTTCGTTACTGTTGGCTATATCCTGAATCCTAAAGGTATATGAGGATTGATCACCCTCTCTCACGAAAGGGTATTTTCATACTCTCTAAGGTTTAAAGGTTTTCACCTTTCTAAGTCTTGGAGTTTATACACTCCCGCCTGTAGCGCATGAAATTTTGGGATTTTCCCCAGGATACAAGGGATTTATCTCCAGTACATCCTTGGGTTTTGCCCTTGGGACGTAAAAAATTGCCTATGGAAACTGACATTCAGAAGATTTCTAAAGTATTTGAAGACATTGTACACAGGGGACATTCCCACCAAGGTGGTGGTGTAAAGCTAAAAGGATGAGGTTTGCAACTAATGCACTAAGTACCTTGCACAGGGGACATCTTCATTGGAAGAGTTGCAAAGGGATTGAAGTTTGGTAATAGGTTTATACCCTATTTCTGGTATGATCTTTCCTTTGTAAGCCTCATTTAAGTTTTTAGTGACATTATGTTAAGTATCCTGATATATATCCTCAAAGTCCTTTTAAGGATATTTGATTAGGGTGTTTGAAACTAGTATTAGTTTGGAACTTTGATCATTTAATATTATCAAAACTTGGTTTTGAAAAAGATAGAGTGTTTTTCATTTTCTAAAGAAATTTCTACAAAGTTGAAGGAACGTTTGGAAATTCTATCTAATAAAAGGCTTTTGCAGTATATCGCTGAGCATACTGATCAAGATATTTTATAAGATAACAATACAAAATCTTTACAAAGCTAAGATTTACACTTAGAAAAATAAAAAGATGAAATTATTCTTAAGCAATCAATACTGGTTGATAACCAAAGGTTTCATTCTGAAACCCAGGACCCATCCACCTTCGGCTATCAAATTGTTTCAACACAGAAATAAATTGTTCATAAAAGCATAAAATTGTTTGAATGATAAGCTCTAGGAGGTAGTGCCTTCTTGGTCCATAGTGGTTTCAGCAACATCCGTCTTGGGATCCGCCTCAGCATCCTTCTCAGCATCGGTTGCTTTTTCAACTACTTTGGAAGGTTCTTCGACAGTTGATTTGGAAGAGGTGCCGCCAAGGTTCTTCAGCTTGGTCTCCCAAGCAGCAACATCCCAGGAAGGGCATTCGAAACCTAAAGTTTTGGCTTCGTGAGCCATCTTCAGCCTGGCTTGAAGGAGAGAAATGACGACGGAACTTTTGAGGCTTTCCCGGTAGCTGACCATATCCCGTTCGTATTGCACATGGGCTGCTTCCAGATCGGCCTGGGCTTGAAGAGTAGCTTTGTTGAGAGCAACTTGATGTTCTTGGGTCATAGCTTTGTATTTCTCCTCGTAATGACGAGATTTGGCGGCCGCAATTATACCTTGGTCGGAGATTGTGATTTCTGCTTCCTTTAGCTTAGATTCAAGTGTTTTGTTAAGCTTGCAGGATTCTTGATATAAATGAACCAAACGCTCAAGACCCTACAAAGGTAAGAGGACAGGGATTAATATTGTTAAATCTTTGAAAATAATCTAAATTGCAGGATATGATATGAGGATACTAACCTGGTTAAGAAAAGAAGTCATAAACCCACTGGCTTCAATGAACCCGTGCTTCTCATAAGGAAAGGTGTCAGAAATGACAGGGGAATCGGGTTCTTTCCTTTTGCGGGAACTTGAACTCCGGGGCTTGGTAGCCGGTGAAGGTTTAGGAATGATGATGGCTTTGGAGCTGCTGGGTTTGGATGTAGCTGTGGTCTTGGGGCTAGGTTCTTTCTTGACCTGGATCTGGTCAGAATAGCTGTCCAATTCGTCAAGATCGAAGACTTCAGGGATCTTAGCTGGTGCTGCATAAAGGAAAAAGTTTTACTCTTTATCTTATCATTATGCTGTTGTGACTAATTATTTTGAAAGAAATTCTTACCAGACATCTCGGATGATGAGTATTGACTGGAACTCGGGACGTGTGTGGTGAAAGTCCTGTCTATTGCAGGTAACCGGTAAACGGTATTGATTCTCTCTTCTGACTCAGGGTAGGGGGAGCAACTTCCTTGAAGTTCACTGCATAAAGATAAAAAAGAAGAGTATTAATAGAAGATAACAATCAAATCGTCTATGAGGATATTTATGATCCTACCGGTGGTTAACCACTCCACCGGAAGGTTGGCACCCTCAGCAATGGAATCTCGTTTGACAAAGAAGAATTTGCGTTGCCATCCGTCTTCGTTTTTGGTGGCTTTGAGAATCAGGGGTTTGCTGGAGGTCGAGAAGAGCAAGAATCGGCTAGAGCCATGGGATCGAAGGCGATAAGCAATAGGTAAATCCTCGATGCAGAGGTCGGAGCAATGGAGGTTTTTGATTTGGTTGAGTACAATTAGTACTCTCCAAACCATGGGCATGGTTTGAGCATAAGAGATGCCGGTAATACGAAAGAATTGCATCATGAATTCAGGAAAAGGGTATCGAAGACCTAATGAAAAAGGATATGCTGGAAAACAGATCCATTCGGTGGAAGAAACATCCGATCGGATTGACCGATCGAATGGCCTAAAGACCGTGCTGTCAGGGAAAGCGCCGGAGGCTCTTAAAGCTGCAATGTCTGCGTTGTCAAAAGCGCAGATCTCCTTTTCGGGATTTTTAAGAAGATTCTGCTGGGTGAAGGTCTCGGCGTCCATTGCAAGTAAGATGAAGTAAATTGACAGGAAGAAAATCAGAAATGGAGAATTACCTGAAGGTTCTGTTGAAGATATCTGCTTTTCAAACAAGAAAAGAGAAGATATAGGGGCATCGTGGATCTCCATTGAGTAAAAAACGCGTTGGAAGTTACGATGTGATCTTGACCGTCGCTTCGTTTTAAATGCCTTAAGTTATGGGATAAGATTTTTGAAATATATCCATTGGATTGGTATACCAACTGATATATTTGGGGACAATTGTTAGGGCTCATTTTCTTAACATACGTATCCTGACCAATATCCTGCCTTTGTTTGTTTATTTGTGACCAGGATGCTGGAAGAGGATATTGCTAACATCTTGGGCGATATCCTGAGGCTTATTGAATTAACCACGTGCAGGTTAAGGGCTGAGACTTGCTAACGGTCAAGAGGACTTCTTCTCCTCAAGACTCGGACGAATTTGTTGAGGGAGAGACGTTGAGCCCGAAAGACCAGGTCTACAACGTTCGAAGAAGGAATATTCGGTGGATCCCGCAAGTTTAGGGTAGTTTGTTATTTTATCTTTACTATAAATAGATGGGGGCGGATCAGCTTAGAACACACAATTTTTCACTAACACTCTCGTACACTTTCACTCTCTAGCTCATTGCAAACACCACACTTGTATTCAAATTTCGTTGTAACCCTTAGTCGATCCGTACCACATCCTGCACTGTATCCTGATATTTGAAGCAATAGAAGAACAAGGCAGCTGCGATTGTCAGCTCCCGAGGTTTTATGCCGGCGATCTAGATTGATCAAGGGCTTTCCTCGTACATCTCGTGTCATTTACTTTACTTTTGCTCATAGTTTGATCTTAGATACAGCTCTATATCCTGAGCCGTATCCTGAATACTGATTTTCTAAACAACTTAACAAGCACATTTTCAATTTACTTTCTAGCACACTACCTCACTTTACTAATTTGATCACTTAATTGCTTCGGTAATTTTTGACCAAAACAAGGAGTAACTGAAGAACGGTTATCCTTTGGCAAGGACGGAATTATGAGGTTAAACGGGCGAATTTGGGTTCCAGTTTATGGAGGACTTCGAGATGTTATCCTCCAGGAAGCCCACAGTTCTAAATACTCCGTCTATCCTAGAGCTGATAAGATGTACCAGGATCTAAAGGCAAACTATTGGTGGATAGGCTTGAAGAAGTCTGTAGCTGCCTATGTAGCTAAATGCTTGACGTGTGTTCAAGTCAAAGCAGAACATCAAAAGCCGTCAGGTTAGCTACAACAGTCTGAACTTCCCACGTGGAAGTGGGAAATGGTGACGATGGATTTCATTACCAAGTTGCCAAAGACAAGGAAAGGAAATGATACGATATGGGTGATAGTAGATAGACTGACTAAGTCAGCACATTTCCTACCCATCAAGGAGACCTATAGCTCCGACATGTTAGCCCAATTGTACGTGGATAAGATTGTATCTTTACATGGCGTACCAGTGTCTATTATCTCCGACAGGGATACTAGATACACATCTCATTTTTGGAAAAGTTTCCAATAATCTTTGGGCACGCGCTTAAATTTCAGTACGGGTTACCATCCTCAGACGGACGGACAGAGTGAGCGTACAATCCAAACGTTGGAAGACATGCTTCGTGCATGTGTGATCGACTTAGGTGGTAGTTGGGATAACCACCTGCCATTAATCGAGTTCTCATATAACAATAGCTACCATACCAGCATCAAGGCTGCGCCTTTCGAGGCCTTGTACGGTAGAAAGTGCAGAACTCCCGTTTGTTGGGCGGAAGTTGGAGATGTCCAACTGTCAGGACCGGAAATAGTCTTTGAAACGACGGACAAGATTGTCCAGATTCGTGACCGCCTGAAAGCTGCCCGAGATAGGCAGAAAAGCTACGCCGATTTAAAGCGTAAACCTTTGAAATTCGAGGTAGGTGACAAAGTGTTGCTTAAAGTATCACCCTGGAAGGGAGTGATGCAATTTGGTAAGAAAGGTAAGTTAAGCCCGAGATACATAGGACCATTTAAGGTCATCGAATGTGTCAGATCAGTTGCTTATAAGTTAAACTTACCTGAAGAGCTCAGTGGTATTCACAACGTATTCCACGTCTGCAATCTGAAGAAGTGTTTCGCTGATGAATCACTAGTCATACCACATACAGATGTGCACATAGAAGAGAGCTTGAAGTTTGTTGAAAAACCTGTGTCGATCGAGGATCGACAGGTTAAGAAGCTTCGAAGGAAACATGTACCGATCGTAAAGGTTAAATGGGATGCCCGTAGAGGTCCCGAATACACATGGGAGGTTGAGTCCACAATGAAAGAAAAGTACCCTCATTTATTTCAGTAAATCTCGAGGTCGAGATTTCTTTTAAGGGGGTGAGGATGTGACACCTCGAAAATCCACGTCCTATAATGTGTTGACACGTGTCATAAGTTTTGAACATGTGAAAGAATGTTCTAGAAGGACTAAAGTTCACAAACAGGGAAAGTATGTGAATGTAAGGGTTTAAAATGTCAACAATGGATATATATACTTTACAATAACCCTACATGATGTTTATACCCTTAAACGAATGAATCATGGATCATACGAAGCTAATTGTGAAAGAAAGTGAGAGAATACAAACTGCAGGGGTCAAATGTGTCAACATGTTTAAGTTATACCTCTGAGTGACCTTTTAGCAAACCCGAAGCTTTGTAACGATTAATTATAATCACTAGAATACATGATATAAATTTCACCAAGTTTCGTTATCGTATGAGAAAGTTATGATAAAATTCGTATACGAGGGGTTAAAAGCGTCAACGATGAAGTTTATGACTTTTCGGGTGATAACAAAGTTAACCAAGGACTTAACAAAGTGGGTATAAGTCTTGAAGCCCTTATAAGTCAATTTGGAGGGCTCATAATGCAAGAAATAATGTCGAAACAACTTTATATGGACCAAGGACCAAAACAGCAAAAATCTAAAAATTGGATTTGGATCAGAGGGGGCGTTGCGCGATGGGAGGGACCCCTAGGGGACCTACGCGTGCCGCGAGGGGTCCTCTGATGCCGAAAAACTTGGTAGATATCTGCTATGTCCATTGTAACCGACTTACTTTGCCTTTTCTCAACACCAAGGGTTGCCTATGCTTGCTTTTAGACGTTAGGGACACTTGTTGATGATCAGGGATCAATGGTAGCATGTTTTGGCATGATCTGGTGCAATCACAAACACTATATAAGGACCCATTGGTTGCAACTTTGATCATTCACCCACAAATCATCTTCTGATCATCTCTGGAGCTCAAGAGCCTTCTCTAAGCATCCCTGGTCATGCATTAGACTTTGGTAAGTACCCTTGACCTTCCTTAATTGAGTTTTACTTAGTTATTAGCTTAAAAGTCAAACCGTCGTAATTAACGTTTTACTTAGCGATTAATCATTAATGGTCCAGTGATTAGTCGAATTGAAGGTAGTTATAAGTTGGTAATTATGTGGGCATTAAACCCTTAAAAGGGCACCCTCTGATTCCCGCTCTAACTAGATCAAATGTCGGGTCAAAGTTGTTTATAAAAAGTCAACAAAAACTTAATTTGCGGATTAACATGTATTTAACAATGTGGAAGGCATGTAACCTATTTTATCACTCATATAACTTGGTAATAAGTATAAGAACTGGTCTAAGCTTGTTTGATCCGACAATTTTCTGTTTAGACCCGGTTCAGAACCGAAAGTCGCAAAACTTTGACTTTTGCTTTGACTTCAGTTCTGACCCGTTTTAGTAGAGTTTAGAAATGCCTTAGGACTTCCTTAGGACTAGGTTACATGTTGGTATAACCCTCTGTGATTGGTTCGTTGATTGGCCCATTCGTTTACACGTTTCCGTTAATTTGCTTAATGTTGACCATATCGCCCTTTTGACCATAAAACGAGAATTTTGGAAATGTGAGAGAACAAAAATCTTTGTTACTGATTTATAAACATGTCCCTAAATTTTCACATCAGTTTGAGGTCTAGATTAGGAGTTATGCTCAATGACGTAATTATAACGCTTTTTAGTAACTAAACGGCGTCATTAGCATAAAGCCTATCTAAACCCAATTTTTGACACCAAACCTTTTACCCACTGATGTAATATAATATTTTGATATTTTTAAAGATTTTTAATTATTTTTAACTTGCTCATAACCTAACTGATGTAATATAATATTTTGAGATTTTTAAAGATTTTTAATTATTTTTAACTTGCTCATAACGTAAGGTTTCGGCGTTAATTCGGTAAATACCGATTATACCCTTTTCGGTCATAAAATGAGTTCTACATAACATTTTGACACCAATCCAATTGCTACTGATTTTATATAATAAATAAAGTATTTTGAACTTTATAACCTGATCAGAAAACTTAGATTTCCTGTATAACCCGGAAATCGCTTAAAATGGCTTTTTACGCGTATTAAACACCTAGTATGGGTTTAAAACCATTTTGTCGCATAAGACTTATCACCAACTGATATAACCTGATAAATTAAGTTATTTTACTGATTTATTCATACCCGAATCTCAGAATTTCATTTAATCTCTTTTATAATCTTTAAAATGACCAAAATAACCCTAAGTGGCTTATATTTAGATTAAACTCGTTTTGGGCATAATGGAAGATATCCTACTGATATCCCAACATATTTAAGACAAATTAACTTTGGAAACCTGTATATGACCCTTATGGATACCCGTTACGCCTCTTGCGCGTTCGGTTCAGTTTATGTAACTAGTTTGCATAAATTAGCCGAAACGGGTCGAACCTTATCGTTTTTATCTCAAAATCCAGAATGTGTTTAGATTACCCATATAAGACAAGTCTTCAAACTTGTCGGGTCTAAATCACATTCCATTCCGGTCTTCGCTTAATCATGCGTTTGAACCGTATCTTTCTTTAAAAACTAACCGGTCTAAGTTTAGGCTTAATTAAAGACCCGTTAGGATTCTAATAGGTTATTATAAACCTTCGTTCCAGAATAGGAGACCCGGTAAAAGCTACACGCACTTTCTATTTGAGATTGATACTTGCAAAGGTAAATACTTTTAACTTATTTTCCCTTATACGGGCTTGGGGTACGGTATATAAAATACCGCTTGGTCCGGCATTGAATCTTTAATCGAATAGAGGTTAAATCATTGATATGCTCCGTTTTGAAATGTTTTGTTTGCTTAAAGCCTTTGGGGGGTTAATGACCATGTCCCGGTGATGTGTGCAAAATGCAACATATAAATTACATCAATTGTGGCATAAAACTAACCCTTTTTTAGTACTAATGTTGGAAAAAGTGTGCTTTTGTCTTCCCTTTGTATTTTCAGGATTAAATGAGCTCAAATTAACAAAAGAAACAAAAAGACATCAAAATCTAACATAAATACAAGAAAAGGAACAAGACGTGACATGAACGACCCCACGACAGCATCTTCCCAAGCAAAACAAGAGGACAGAAGACTGAACACGCCCCGTGCTCAGCCAGCACGGGGGCGTGCCCATGTGTAAGCAGAAAAGACAAAGTGGTAGAAGCTTCTATTGCCCACCACGGGGCTGTGCTCAGCGGACACGGGGCCGTGGTCAACTATAAGATTCGCACAATCTAAGCAAATCTTCATAGTACAAAGATTCTTCTGCACACGGGGTCGTGCTCAGCGGACACGGGGGCGTGGTCAACTAATAAGACAAGCTGCATTAAATGAAGAAAGAGAAGGATGTAGACACGGGGCCGTGCCCACTGGACACGGGGCCGTGCCCGAGCTTCTGTTCAGCCTATAAATAGGAGTGCTTGGCTCAAGCTCAAACCATCCCTTGGCACACCACCTCTCTCACACTTCACCCACTACCCACCACCACCATAACACCATCATCCACCACCATCATCCATCATAGAGTGTGTGAGTCATCTCGGGATCCAAGATTGATTGTAAGAGTTCTTGACAATCAAGGCCATGTTTGCCTAAGTCTCTTACATCACTTAGTGAAGACAAGTGTCTAGTGTAATACTTTTTATTTCTAATATTTTCGCACTTTTTACTTGGTTTTGTATTAATGACTTTAATAACTAGTTTCTTATGTTGAAGGTGATTCTTCCTTATCGTTTGTCCGTGGTGTCTTGGCATTATTTTACTGTCTATATAAAATAAAAGATTTTCAGCATTCATATCTCCACGGTCTATATGGAGGTATGTTGGCTACCTGGTCGGGGGTTAAGGGATCCGTTTGGTAAGAGTCTTGCCATTGTTCAGCGTTTAGAGGTCCTGCAATGGACCTGGGTCAAATTTAGTAGGACCTCCTTCAATACTTAACGGTATTGGATGGCGGGGGTCCAAACTCTTTGATCCCCTCATAAGTTAACTACTATTAATACTATAACCCGGCTATTTAGGACTGTATCCCTGCTGACTCCGACTACTTAGTCGAGGGTAACGTCACCTCCAAAAGAGGGGCCTACCATAATTTGCATTAATAACTTAATTAATTATCTTTCAATAATCCGACCCTTTAGGATTGTATCCTTGCTGACTCAAACTACTGGGTTGAGGGTAACGTCACCTTCAAAAGAGGGGCCTACTACAATAACTAAGATAATCTCTTAAATAAGTGCAAAAGTGCGGAAATAATCAAAGGTTACACTATACACGAGTCGGAACCAAGTGATTCATCTTGTCTATCTGTTTTTCTTTTTATTTTTATTTTCAGCATTTTTAGTTAGTTTTTATTTTTCTTAGTTTAAAACATTTTTCTAAACTTTTTGATTTGATTAGACGTTGAGGATAAACCGGTACTAAAAGCTCTTGTATCCTTGGACGACCTCGGTATCTTACCAACACTATACTACGCTCACGATGGGTGCATTTGCCCATATGTGTGTTTAGTGTTAGTAAATATCGTGTTTTATAAATTTAAAACTTGGCTAACAAAAGTGTTAAAGGGCTTAAAATATACACCTAAATATATATAACACTTCACACGCATAAAGTTTCTGGCGCCGCTGCCGGGGACACAAGGATTTTAAGAAAGTTAGGAATCAACGGCCTAATCGTTTTTCTTATTTTTCGTTTTTTTAGGATTTTTTCTTAGTTTTTCTGTTTCTGCAGAGCTCAGGACGGGTCGTGCCTGGTCGGACACGGGCCGTGCCCAGCATTATCACTGGCTGTTTTTATTTTCCGAGTTACAGAGGGCTGAGCACGGGGCCGTGTCAGTGCAACACGGGGCCGTGTCCAACTCCCAGTAACAGGGATCTGGAGAACAATTACTGTAAATTTGACCACGGGCCGTGTTCGCTGAGCACGGGGCCGTGGTGAACCTTCTGACCAACATTCTTTTCTGTTTTTATCGTAGGACTTGGAACCTTGGCGCCACATTTAAACTTCCTACGTAGTGCATGAGCTCCAGTTCTAGTAGAGACATAAAAGAACCTCTAGAAGAACCCGAACGCTTTCTCAGAAAAAGACTTAAAGCTAAAAATCAAGAGAAAGTTTCAGGGGAACCACTTCCAATGGCGGACCAACGTACCCTCATGGATTACCTACGGCCCATCGTAGGAAATCTAGGCGCCGCTGTCAATGCACCAAATGTCGAAGCCAACAACTTCGAACTTCGGCCGCATTTGATACAAATGCTTCAAAACTCCGCAACCTTCCATGGGCTTGCGGACGAGGATCCCCATCTACATATTACTAATTTCTTGGAAATATGTGATACCTTTCGGATCAATGGAGCATCAAACGACGCCATTCGCCTTCGGATGTTTCCATTTTCACTAAAAGACCGAGCTAAGGCTTGGCTTAACACCCTCCCAGTTGGCTCGGTAAACACCTGGGATGAACTAGCCCAAAAGTTTCTATATAAGTATTTCCCTCCTGCTTAAATGGCTAAATTAATGACTGAAATTAATACATATTCACAAGAAGATGGGGAATCCTTATATGAAACTTGGGAAAGGTTCAAGGAGCTACTAAGAAAGTGTCCTCAACACGGTCTTGCGGTATGGCAACAATTATCCACTTTCTACAATGGGTTGTTGCCACACACAAGACAAACACTTGATTCTAGCTCCGGGGGACTTTTAGGTAATCGTCGCCCAAATGAAATATATAATCAAATTGAGAAAATTGCTCAAACCAATTTTCAATGGCACACTCCCCGAGGTAATAAATCTATTGCCCCGGGCGCCCATAAGGTTGATGAAAGCACCTCTTTACAAGCCCAAATCGAGGCCCTCTCATCGAAAATCAAAAAGCTAGAAATGGCAAAAACAACCTCGGTTATGGCTTGTGAAGGGTGTGGTGGACCACATGAAAATTGGAGTTGTATGAAAGAATTAGATGAACAAACAGAAATGGTAAACTACATTGATAACAGACCTAGGCCGTCGGGTCCTCCAACGGGTACCTACAACCAAGGATGGCGTAACCACCCAAACCTTGGTTGGAGAGATCCCAGCAATAGTAGTAACCAACAAAACCAACGAACTAACTTTCAACAACCACAAAAATTTTCTCAACAACAAGGTGGAAGAGAAAGGCTTGAAGATACTGTATCTCGCCTCATCTCCGACACCAAAAAGAAAAACTCGGATCGATTTAAACAATTGGAATCGAATTTTAGAAATCAACAAGCTAGCATTCAAAACATTGAAAAACAATTAAATCAAATAGCTCAAAATTTCTCCGAGAGACCACAAGGCGCATTACCTAGCAATACCGAAACCAACCCAAAAGCACAAGTACATCTCATCACATTGAGAAATCGAACCGTGGGTCCCGAGGAGGCTCCATTACCACCGGATGAAAGAAGCCAAACTACAACTCCACCCGCACCCCAACCAGAAAAGGCTTCTTTACCAAATCAAGAACCCACCAAGACTCCTCCAATTCCGTACCCCGGTAGGTTAAATCGTCAAAAGACCGATGAGCAATTCGCAAAGTTCGAAAATTTACTAAAACAGTTGCATGTTAATATTCCTTTTATTGAGGTCCTAACCCAAATGCCTAAATATGCAAAATTCATGAGGGATTTCCTCACTCACAAAAGGAAAATTGAATCATTGCAATTAGTTAACTTAGGCGAAGAATGCTCCGCCTTAGTACTCAACGAACTCCCACAAAAGAAAATTGACCCCGGAAGCTTCACAATTCCTTGCTCGATCGGGGAATCCCCCGTTCGTAATGCATTAGCCGATCTAGGGGCTAGCATTAACCTCATGCCCACATCGATGTTCAAACGACTCGGCTTAGGGACAACAAGCCCTACAAAGATGAGCATACAACTCGCCGATAGATCCGTCAAATTTCCACAAGGTGTCGCTGAAAATCTATTGGTCAAAGTTGACAACTTCGTTTTCCCAACCGACTTTGTCATCCTAGACATGGAAGAAGACACCTATGTCCCTCTCATCCTCGGGAGGCCATTTCTAGCCACCGTCCAAGCAGTGGTGGATATGAATGACGGAACGTTAACATTGAAGTTTGGGGACAAGGAAGTGAAGTTTGAATGTGGAAAGAGAGTAGAGGACGAAGACCCGGTCAACTACATGAAGGTCATAGACTCAAGCTTGGATGACGCTCTCTGACGGTGTAACATGGGATGCAATACATCCCACTTGGGAATAAAACACACTTGAGATGACAAAGGATACAAGGGAAACTTGAACCAGCACCCCATGCAGGAAAACAGAACCATCCGACAAAATTCTTCGTTTACAGTAAGTTCGGCACGGGCCGTGTCCGCCCAACACAGCCCCGTGCTGCACAGTCTGCAGAAAAGACCCAGTTCAGGTAACTGGACACGGGCCGTGTTCACCCAACACGCCCCCGTGTCCAGGCTTCTGTTTCTCTTGATTTAATTTTGTTACTGGCACTTGAACACGGGGTCGTGGCCGGACAACACGGGGCCGTGTTCAGCGCCTAGTAACACAAAATTTTTGCTTTTTACACCTTTTTACACATTCAATCAACCTAAAAACTTATTTTTGGGACACATTGAGGACAATGTGTAATTTAAGTGTGGGGGGGGGGGGGATGCTAAAACCTTGAATCTTGCAAGTCCTAAATACAAGCCTTACACAAAACTCTATTGGAACCGCTAATCACCCCATTTTTTTTCAAAAATTTTCATTTTTTTTTACTTGTCTAGGTTTAACTCGGGAAATTCAAGTTCTCAAAAAGGTTATATTTTTACGAATTTACAACAGATAGCGTCGTGATAAAAAGAACCAACATAAGAAAATTATGAAAAGACATGACAAGCTTAGTTAAAATTCAATTATATATACTTGATCACATAAAAACCTATTCCCACAAAAGTGATTTTTGAGCCTTTATTGAGCATACAAATATATATCTTTAAACTAAATGCTCATTTTTCGTTTCTTGTGTGAATAGCCGCTTGGTTCTTACGACTCTAGAACTTGCCATGACGATACATTCCCGGTCCTTACCAACTTAAACCCGAGTAAGTAAATGATGGAGGCATTAGGACTAACCCCTTTTTATTTCTACACCATTACTTTTTTTTACCACCTACCCAAAATCCCCCTAGTTAGCCCCTTTGAGCCTAAGCCTTTTCATTTCATAACCCAAACAAACACCCTTTTACCCATCAAAACCTTTTTCATTTTTTACCCTTTGTTTTAGTAACTAGCTCGGTTTCTCATATGACTTTCCTACTAAAAAAAAAGAGAAGAAAAAAAGTAATTATGAAGCAAAAGCAAATAAACAAACAAGTTTATCAAAAATGACTTTGTTTGAAAAGTAGCTTCATAAAAATAAAAGTGGAAAAATAGAAAGTCTTACGAAAACCGACGCTTGTTACGCTTTTCGCCCTTTTCTACTAACCACTAACCCAACCACCTACCTTTAACCCAAGCCTAACCCTTCACCCACAAAGTCCTCTTGATATTTACAAAGGTATATAAGTTAAAAAGGAGGAGGATTGATTGCTTGGCAAGCCTATGGTAGGAGTAAGTTCCATGCCGCTCTCGAGTGATCCACAAAAATACATTTTCGGCCGAGTGTTGAGTGATCCCCGTGAGGTATGTGAACTTGTATATAAATAAAATTTTACAAAGGCATGTTATGCCCTAATAAGTAATTTATCTTATGAAAAGTTTTAAATAAATCATGACGAATAGGATTGTAAATAAATAAAAACAAAACTAAATAAAGAATCTTGGAAATCCCGACACTCTATGACAAGCCCGAAACCTTCTTTTCTACCCATTCCATTTGGGAGTGTAATAGCCACAAATTAAAGAGTTTTGCTTGAGGACAAGCAAAGATTCAAGTGTGGGGGTATTTGATGTGTGCAAAATGCAACATATAAATTACATCAATTGTGGCATAAAACTAACCCTTTTTTAGTACTAATTTTGGAAAAAGTGTGCTTTTGTCTTCCTTTTGTATTTTCAGGATTAAATGAGCTCAAATTAACAAAAGAAGCAAAAAGACATCAAAATCTAACATAAATACAAGAAAAGGAACAAGACGTGACATGCCCGACCCCACGACAGCATCTTCCCAAGCAAAACAAGAGGATAGAAGACTGAACACGCCCCGTGCTCAGCCAGCACGGGGGCGTGCCCAAGTGTCAGCAGAAAAGACAAAGTGGTAGAAGCTTCTATTGCCCACCACGGGGCCGTGCGCAGCGGACACGGGGTCGTGGTCAACTATAAGATTCGCACAATCTAAGAAAATCTTCATAGTACAAAGATTCTTCAGCACACGGGGTCGTGCTCAGCGGACACGGGGCGTGGTCAACTAATAAGACAAGCTGCATTAAATGAAGAAAGAGAAGGATGTGGACACGGGGTCGTGCCCACTGGACACGGGGCCATGCCCGAGCTTCTGTTCAGCCTATAAATAGGAGTGCTTGGCTCAAGCTCAAACCATCCCTTGGCACACCACCTCTCTCACACTTCACCCACCACCACCATAACACCATCATCCACCACCATCATCCATTGTCCATCATAGAGTGTGTGAGTAGTCTCGGGATACAAGATTGATCGTAAGAGTTCTTGACAATCAAGGCCATGTTTGCCTAAGTCTCTTACATCACTTGGTGAAGACAAGTGTCTAGTGTAATACTTTTTATTTCTAATCTTTTCGCACTTTTTACTTGGTTTTGTATTAATGACTTTAATAACTAGTTTCTTATGTTGAAGGTGATTCTTCCTTATCGTTTGTCCGTGGTGTCTTGGCATTATTTTACTGTCTATATAAAATAAAAGATTTTCACCATTCATATCTCCACGGTCTATATGGAGGTATGTTGGCTACCTGGTCGGGGGTTAAGGGAACAGTTTGGTAAGAGTCTTGCCATTGTTCAGCGTTTAGAGGTCCTGCAATGGACCTGGGTCAAATTTAGTAGGACCTCCTTCAATACTTAACGGTATTGGATGGCGGGGGTCCAAACTCTTTGATCCCTTCATAAGTTAACTACTATTAATACTATAACCCGGCTATTTAGGACTGTATCCCTGCTGACTCAAACTACTTAGTCGAGGGTAACGTCACCTCCAAAAGAGGGGCTTACCATAATTTGCATTAATAACTTAATTAATTATGTTTCAATAATCCGACCCTTTAGGATTGTATCCTTGCTGACTCAAACTACTGGGTTGAGGGTAACGTCACCTTCAAAAGAGGGGCCTACTACAATAACTAAGATAATCTCTTAAATAAGTGCAAAAGTGCGGAAATAATCAAAGGTTACACTATACACGAGTCGGAACCAAGTGATTCATCTTGTCTATCTGTTTTTCTTTTTATTTTTATTTTCAGCATTTTTAGTTAGTTTTTATTTTTCTTAGTTTAAAACATTTTTCTAAACTTTTTGATTTGATTAGACGTTGAGGATAAACCGGTACTAAAAGCTCTTGTGTCCTTGGACGACCTCGGTATCTTACCAACACTATACTACGCTCACGATGGGTGCACTTGCCCATATGTGTGTTTAGTGTTAGTAAATATCGTGTTTTATAAATTTAAAACTTGGCTAACAAAAGTGTTAAAGGGCTTAAAATATACACCTAAATATATATAACACTTCACACGCATCACCCGGATATCCTTGGCATCATCTTATGAGATGGCCACGACCTGAGGACGGGGTGTAGGCGTACACTCGTCAGTGCATAAATAAATAATGTGGTGTGTCTATTGATCTTTAACCCGGTCTACGGATCGGGCTACTGAACGCATAAGGAACATGTAATTCTTTTACAAGTATTATATTCAAATAATTATCCCAAGTTATAAAAAATTTGTGGCACGTGCATTCAAATCAATTTTATTAAACTTTTCAAAATGAGTCGGTTGAATGTATTTACCAGTGTAAACTGACGTATTTTCCCAAAAAGGTTAAATGCAGGTACTAAGCGAACTAGGCTGGCTTTCTCCTAGCGTCCACAATAAGTCTCGCAAGCTCGGATGTCAAAACTGTTGAACAATGTTTCCATATTTATTTTGATCCACCTGTGGATTATTTTCAACTGTTTGTGATACTTGATATTACAATTATATTCGGTTGAAATATATCTTTCATTTGCTTCTGCTGTGCATTTAAATATTGTGTTGTTTGACTGTAATGTTACCAACCACGTCACGATACTCCCCACCGGGCCCACCGGTCATACGTGGAAATATCGGGGTGTGACACTAGTTGGGGCAGTTTGAGAAACGGGACACCTAGTGAGTTCATGTCCCTTTTTTTTAAATTGTTTTGTTTATTTACTTCGGGGGTGAAATACATGTTACAAAAAGGATTACATACAATTAAAAATGGTATGGTTAGCTAAGGAAGGGTACACTTAGATCATGTGAGTGGTGGGTACAGCACTTAAGGCCATTAATCCTCTTGTAGGACCGAGGGGCATGTGTGATAGATCTATTTGGGTGTAGCGAGCCCCATCCATGAGTCCGCCGAATAGGCCTTGAGGTGACTATGTCTTACAGCCGGAAGCCCGGTACAAAGTCTGCTAGGTTTGAGTTTTCCTGCATCACTTCACATATATCAATGGCCTTGCAAACCATTGGTGATCTGTTTTTCCTTGTTTGCTTTCATACCGAGGTTTTACAAATTTCACACCATGTTTTATACAAATTCAAGGCATAGGATTATGCGGGCATGGAGTCAAAGTCAGGGTGGGCATTGGCGGTTATACGAATATTACAAATACGAGAGTTTACAAATACATGGTTTTACGAACATAATGCGTTACAAATACAAAGTTTCCATATAACTTGGCAAGAAAATGATTTCTAAATTCGTTTTCTCAATAATATTCCACAAACCGGTTATTCAAAAGATTTATTTCAAATCTTTTACAAACAAACTATGAACTCGCTCAACTTTATGTTGATTTTTCGCATGTTTCTTTCTCAGGTTGCAATTCTAAGACAAGGCACGGTTGGAATAGGAGAACCATTGGAGATGCGAGTACTTAGTGGGCGTTCGTTTTCTAGAAGTCTTTGCTTATTTGCTTCCGCTGTGCAATAAAGATACCAGTCCAGTCACGCCAGCTCTGATAATTTCTGGGTGTGACAGATTGCAAGAATCCAACATATCTTTAAGACCCTCTATGGTTGTACTATAAAGCTGGTTGTTTCTTGTAGTTTTGCATTCTATCTGAGAACTGCCATAAATATAAAATGTTAAAATTTAAATTCATTTCAAATGACAATGAATGTAAATATATTAAAAAGCAAAATATATATTCTTAAATGCCACAATTATCATAAAGAAATTACCTTACTGCTTTTTGATGATTTACAACTTCGTTTTGTGAATCATATATGTAAAGCTGGGAGAATTTAGGTTCTTCCCCATCGTCCGGAAGTATACTACCCATTTGATGATAATTCTGACCTTGTAGTCTAAATACATAAGGACCTTTACCTCTCTGATAACTTTTGTCAACCTTCCCAGCAAGAGATGTGAAGGAAAACATCATGTTATATGCTCGAATATTATCCATGAAATTGCGAGACTGTGAGGTATGACTTTTATATAAATGATGTAGTAATGGAGGAGGTGTAGGCAGTCGTGGTAGCTCAACATCTCCATTTGAACAATAAAGAGAATAGGATGTTTTCTTACATTTTTTATTTCCCCTAAGCATTTCATCTTCCCATAACATTGCATCACATTTAGAACACACAAAGATGGCATCTCCATGATCAATATAATCTACAGACTTAGTAAATTTATAAGTCAACATAAGTTTTCTACATATTGAAAACTTAACAGGAATTTACATTCGTATCTTATACCTTTAGAAATTCCATGAATCTTCTTAACCACAAAATCTGGTAACATCTCATCACTCATTTGTAATTCAATTTTAGATATTCCACCTATATTGAAGCTTGTAACATAAGATATGTATAACAATTCATAAAACCTAAGATTAAACAAATCTTTTGTTTTGTAAAATTTAAAACATACAATTTGTAATATCTGATAATGGAGTCCTCTCAACAAAATTGGATATTTGCTTAGTACTTCCAAAAGGAGTGTGATGGACATTCCTTCTTTCGACATTGTTGGTTGAACCTTGTAAAATAGAACATATGTAAGGATTCCAAAAACATAACATATACATACATATTTCTTTTAAATTTTGTTTGCAAAACTATAACACATACCACTTGAAGTATTTGAAAATGGAATCCTTTCAACAGAATCAGATGTTGATGCAGGATGACAACCTCTGTTGTTTCTCTTTTGTTGAAGAACATACTTCCTTTTTTTCTCTTTCTTCAGCACACATTTGACGTTGAATTGCTTGAAGGTCAACTTCATACTTACTTGAAATTGTGTTATCTGTATCCATATTTTAAAATACTTGAATGAAAAAGATTGTTGACAACTCGAGAAAAGAACTTTGAAAGTATTGTGAAAATTATTTGAAATTACCAAAAAAATGTCTGTAGTAAGTATACCTTTTACTTGTGTAGATGAGTGAAACAAATTACTACTAATATTTAGAGTAGCATAAACAGGAAGATGATACACATTCCTTCTCTCAACATTGGTGGTTGAAACTTGTAAAATAGAACATATGTAAGGATTCCAAAAACATAACATATACATACATATTTCTTTTTAATTTTGTTTGTAAAACTATAACACATACCACTTGAAGTATTTGAAAATAGAATCCTTTCAACAGAATCAGATGTTGTGCAGGATGACAACCTCTGTTGTTTCTCTTTTGTTGAAGAACATACTTCCTTTTTTCTCTTTCTTCAGCACAGCTTTGACGTTGACTTGCTTGAAGGTCAACTTCATACTTACTTGAAATTGTGTTATCTGTATCCATAATTTAAAATACTTGAATGAAGAAGATAGTTGACCACTCAAGGAAAGAACTTTGAACATATTGTGAAAATTTTTTGAAATTACCAAAAAAATATCTGCAATAAGTATACCTTTTACTTCAGAAGATGAGTGAAACAAATTACTGCTAATATTTGGAGTAGCATAAGCAGGAAAATGATACGCATTCCTTCACTCAACATTGGTTGTTGAAACTTGTAAAATACGAAACATGTGTAAGGATTCCCAAACGATAACATATAAATATATATTTCTTGTAAATTTTTGTTTACAAACCTACAAGACATACCACTTGGAGTGTTTAATAATGGAATCCTTTTAATAGAATCGGATGTCGATGTACGATGAAAACCACTCTTGTTTCGCTTTTGTTGCAGAACACGCTTCCTTTCTTTCCTTGCTTCAGCACAGACTTGACTTTGACTTGGTTGAAAGAACAGTTCATACTTACTTGAAATTCTATTATCTGTAGCCATAATTTCAAATATCTGAATGAAGAAATGTGTTGAGTACTCAAGAAAAAGACTTTCAAAGTATTTTGAAAATGGTTTGAATTATTTGAAAATGATTTGAATTATTTGAAACAGAAAGCTATATTATTAGGGGGTAAAAAGTAAGTTCCTTATCTCAATGGCGGTAAAATGTAATTTATTATTCCAATGGCGGTTTACCTTTTTACATAGAGGCAGATAGAAACATACTTTACCTTTTTAACGACTCTCCAAATTCCCTTTACAAAATTGTTTGTCTGATCTCATAAAAAGTGCTTCAAGTTTTAATCACCGATGTCCATTTCAATATTGAATCACTCCACTTGAATTCTTCTTACTTTTGACATCATCAACAACTTCGATCAAGGTATAATAATTTTTATTAAAATTTGTATATACATTAGTTTCATATGCACATGATTAACAACTGTTATGAAGACTGTTCTCAATGTATTGCATGTTTTAGATGATATATCAATTTAATTTTACAAGCTTTTTTTATTTTTTATAATGTTTCCGATTTGAAGTTTTGTTCGATATGGTGTTACATTTGGATTCTTGAAAGCAATCGATAAGGTATATTTTGTGGTTTTTCTTACTTGATATTAAAGAATATGATTAAATGACAAATCTTTTATTTATAGACTTGCAAAAAAAAAGTTATTGACATTGGTACTCGATTCTACAGTTTTTAGAGGAATCTTTATTTATTGTTATACTCTAGACAAATCAATAAATATTAAATGCGTTATCTGAATGACATAGATATGTTAAACATTGTTGGTTCACATTTGTTATCACAGTCTTTATAAATAATGAAGTATCTAATAAAATACATTGTCTCATTTTTTCTTTGATTTTTAACCAGAAACATAATATCTTGGAAGATGTCTTTTTATAAATATTTGGATTCTCTTAATTCCAAAATCTTGGTAAGATTAATACATTAAAACCATTTTCTACAGTTTTATTGTTAACAATTAATTCACATATAACACTTGCCAATACTTAAATACTTGAACTCAACAGATAATACCACAAAACTTTGCAAACAATCATTTACTCAAAGAAGTTCCTGGTAACGTTGGCGTTATAGAGTGTGTAAACGGTATGAGATGGGATTACCGATTCTCAAAACACAATGGAACTTTTGCTCTAAAAGAAGGATGGTCCTTAGTTGTCTCTGAACTTTCATTGAAAGAAGGATGTCTGTTGGTATTTAAAAAAACTGCACCATATACATATCTGCTGACACCTTTTGAAAAAGTTCATGATTATCCAACAAAACTCCCAATGATTTATATGTTCACATCAATATCGTTTGAGAGAAAGTTTGGATGTATGGATTCATTCTCCCACAGTTTTACTAATGTTTGTAAGGACGTTTTGGTATTTTAATCCAATACTTAAATGTTACTATAGTAAATAGTGATATAGTTGTTAATTTTACTGTACCTATGTTGATTTCATAATTTTATATGTTTTTATTCAGCTAATACCCAAGGAGTTAGTCAACGTCAGTATTGGAGTTGGTAAACTTAAAGAGACATTTAAGATCTATGTGAATCAGTGGGACTCTTTTGATGTACTACTTCAACGTGATCCTCTTCGGAATTGTTACTTTATAACCGATGGATGGGAAAAGGTTGTACACTACATGGGTATGCAAACAGGAATTGTACTTGTTTTAAGATACGTAGCGGATTACATCTTTCTGCTTACTGCCTTTGATTTGAATGGATGTGAGATTGTTGCACCAAAATCCAATGACAGTCCGATAGACGATACTTCCTCACCCAATTTGGAAGTTCCTCAAATTACCGAGGATCTGCATCACCAGTCGGATGTTGAAGAATCCAATGACACAGATTCTGATAGTGATTATGTTGTATCGAATGAATCATCCGATGATATCGACGACGCGGATTTTAATGCCGCTGTCTCAGATTATGAAGCTGATCCTGATGGATACCCCTTACAATTCGTATGGTACTGCAGCAAACATTTTGTAAGTTTATTCTCTTAATATATTATTCCTCATTTTTTGGATGTTAAATGTTTGTTACAATTAAGTTGTTTTTTTTATTACTTTACTTAAATACATTATGTATTTCTTATTAATTATTGGTATTTTATATTTATTTTTAAGCGTCTGAATGTGAAAGTAGCTTCTTTATCAAGGATTCATAGAACATTGAAGATGACAGTTGAAAATCTGAAAGGAGTTGACACTGTAATTGACTTTCGACGGGAGAAGCATGGCAAGGGATTTAGATACGCGGCTTGTCAATTCACCATGAAGTTCACGAAGCCCAATGGTATCTACAGAAATATGAGATGCAAATTTGTCTACTCTGAAGAAAAAGCCAAGCTGATCTTAAAGAAAGTCTACAGATAGTTGTGGTTGTTGGTATTATCTCATTTGAGATAAATTATGGGATGGTGATGTATCAAACTTCTATATTTGAAAACTTACGACTTACGAATATTTAAATTATAATCATGTATGCTTATCTTGTTATTTATATTAACTTAAACCTTTGTTGTACATTCTCCATATATTTTAATTAGCTCTTCATGATACATTAAAACTTCAATTATATTCTGTAAATTTATGCACTCAACCTCTATTTAGATAAAGTCTGACAAACCAAAAGCTCTGTCAAACAGAAAATCTGTTCAAGCAAAGTCTGTTGTTCCAAACAACTTCTGCTGATAAACACAAAGACTGTTATAGCAAATAACATCTGCTGATACACACAACCTCTGCTGCTGAATATGAATACAAAAGCATCATAAAGCTAACATCTGTTGTTACTTAAAAGGATTTTCTTAAAAGGCTTCAACAAATTTATGGGTGATCATTGTCATAACCTCTCTGATACAAACCTCTGACTACAAACAAATTTATGCACTCAACCTCTATTCAGATAAAGTCTATTGTTAAACACAAAGACTATTACAGAAAATAACCTCTGCTGATAAAACAACCTCTGCTAATAAACACAAAGACTGTTATAGCAAATAACCTCTGCTGATAAAACAACCTCTGCTGCTGAATATGAATACAAAAGCATCATAAAACTAACATCTGCTGTTGAAACAAAGGTCTGCCAAACATAACATCTGTTGATCATTCCACAGTATAAATTGCTAACATCTGCTGTGACTTAACAGATGATACAGTTCAACAGAGGATTTCAAACATCTGTTTATACACGCCTCATGATGAACATCTGCTGATAAACACCGAGACGGTTCAAGCAAAGGTCTGCCAAAGAGAACCTCTGCTATGGACTAACAGATGATGCAGTTCAACTGAGAATGTTTAACAGCAGTGCTTTAACAGACCATGATCAACAGATGATAATATAATAACAATAATATTCAAACTGTAGCAATTACATTTTCATAAATCTAACAACCATCATCGAAGCTGTAACAAAATCTAAACACCGATACACTAAACACTGATACATAAGAAAAACTGATACATAAACTGATACATAAATACTGATGTTGAATCCGCTGTAGATACTGAACCACTACTGTTACTGAGCAGTGGTTTTCCTTTGGTTGATCAGGCCTTAGGTACATAAGTGCCTGTCTTTAACAACTTTGTCTTCAACAGTGTCCGTCTATTCAATTGAGAGTAATCATTACATTACATCCCTGTTGAAAAACAGAATCAATATATTTAGGGAAAACGGGATTGAAAGATGATAACCCAACAGTGGAGGATCTCATTCGACAGCTCCGATAATTTCAATGGTATTCTCAAACAAATGCTTCCTAGATTTTTGAAGACCGACAAAGACCAACAAATGTCCACATTGATGCTTCTTTAGACATTTGTCGGTCTTCAAAAATATAGGAAACATTATTTGAGAATACAATTGAATTTATCGAAGATGTAGAATGATATCCTCAACTGTTGGGTTATCATCTTTCAACCCCATTTTCCCTAAATATATCAATTCTGATTTTCAGACCTCCCAAAGCCACCTATTCGCCTCCAAAGAGATCGAGACAGCTTGAAGCATAAGCTGGACTTGCTGTCATTCCACCAGTTGAGTATTTAATCCCAATATATACCAACTGAAAATCAATCTACTGGTAATCACATGGTACACCAATGCAAGCATCTGAATAAACAATAAACAATAACAAATCAAAGACAAAATCAAAAGCTATAAACATATCAAACAAATTTCATAGAATCATGATTTATTTTAAACACATATACATCTATTTTTAAACACAAACAGACATTACCTCTTCATCAATAAAGTTGAGATTCATTTTATAATCTTGATCACATTCGGAAGCTCGGCCAACGAACTCAAGACTTCCACACCAAACAACAAATCCAGCAAGATCTACCTGAAGAACATTTAGCATACAAACTTTCAGTTCATGATAAAAAGAAAAAAATCAAAAAATATCTATTTTTAAACTACCGTTCATCTGCATAATATTCAAATTGATATTAAACATGATGAATAAACAGACATCACCAGCTTTTCTAATTTGCATTGGGATTTCTCCTTTTACAAACATATCAAAATCCATCTACTTGTAATCACATGGTACACCAATGCAAGCATCTGAATAAACAATAACAAATCAAAGACAAAATCAAAAGCTACAAACATATCAATCAAATTTCATAGAATCATAAAAGAAATTAGATCACGGATTCTTACCAGATTTAGCGAGAGAAGAATCGATGGAAGCATTGGAGAAGATGACGATTTGAAGAAACTTCAATCTTGAAAACACGTAACAAAGCTTAAGAAATCACGAATAAACAATAAACAATAACAAATCAAAGACAAAATCAAAATTTACAAACATATCAAACAAATTTCATAAAATCATGATTTATTTTAAACACATATACATCTATTTTTAAACACAAACAGACATTACCTCTTCATCAATAAAGTTGAGCTCCATTTTATAACCTTGATCACATTCGGAAGTTCGGACAACGAACTCAAGACTTCAACACCAAATAACAAATCCAGCAAGATCTACATGAAGAACATTTAGCATACAAACCTTCAGTTTGTGATAAAAAGAAAAAATAAAAAAATATCTATTTTTAAACTACCATCGGTCTGCATAATATTCAAATCGATGTTAAATGCAACACCTCTGTCGTCTTCATCCTCTTCTTTGTATCTACAGTTTTAGAGATAGAGAGTTGAGAGAGAGTAGACAGAGAGATTGAAATGGGTTTTTGAAATTATGATCGAGTTTGGATTTGGGTTTGAATTTATATTTGAGAGAGAGAGGAATTGAACCTCTGATGACATTAAATGCAAATTACATATCCCTATGAAGTTTTAAATTTCAAATTACCCTCCCATTTTAGTGAGACATCAGTGGTTTGAATTTGAATAAACATCAGTGGTTTCATAATTGAATGTGGGCCAGACCTTTGAAATTGAAAAGTGGGGCAGTGGTTTGGAATGAAGATCTTTGAATTATGATGTCACTTTGCTTCCTCTATCGCTGCCACCTCATCGCGGATGACATAAGAAAAGCCTTGTTGGACATGCTCTCCTGCTGACACATCAGCTTTTCTTATGTCACTTGGATTTCTCCTTTTATAGAAAGTATAGATAGATTTCTCTTTTGATTTGAGTAGGAGACTTAATTTATTATAATAGAAATTAATCTTGGCAAATTAGACATTAACATATTATTTAAGTGGTTTTTTTTTTCTCTCGTAGAATTAAATGACTTAATTCATTATAACAGAATATGCAACGAGATTCATCGATCCCTACGAACGTAAACTTGGAAGAGAGATGGAGATAAGACGACTAATGTGAAGGATTAGTTGATAGAGAAACTAACCAGGGTCGTTCAAACGTTTTTGTAGACCCTAAACGGACGACGAAGTGGAGACCCTTTTGCAAAACATAGAGATATTAATAGAAAAATTAGCTGCTAAATTTAACCTACGTTTAGTAATTAGCCTTAATTTTGCCCATAAATTCTCCTTTAATTCCGACAGACCCGACGCCATGAGTGATTACCGTTAGTGATAGCCGATAACCTAGAAAATCGAAAGAGCGGGTTGCGATAGGAGATAGGAACGATGACTGTCGCTCAATTTTAGGGATTTTTGGCACTGATTCACGAAATTCGGATGAGGTCGAGTGTTAGATGGTTGCTACAGACTGCAGTTATGTCTGTGGTTTAATTTCGAAACTGGGTCTTGAATGTGGGCCCTTTTCCATAAACAATTTTTAACTGTGTAACTTTATTAAAAAAAACATGGTTTAGTTTTGATTTTTATTTGAGACTAATACATATACAATATATAAAACTTTACTAAAAAATGGAGGCCCTTGATTTTTGATGGCCCAAGGCCCGGGCCTAGATTGGTAAGCCTAACGGGCCGGCCCTGAAACTAACGTTCGTTGCCACAAATGGTCCATAAGGGACCCTTTCAAGTTTTGTAATAAGGAGAGAGAAAGAGAAAGATGTATGTGGAAGGAGGAAAAAAGGATTGTTACATAGGACATGCACAAGACAGTGTTCAACCGATCATTGATAGCCCGAAATATGTTTGATTGATGAGTTTAGAAATAAGCGAATGGAATTGATATTTGATACCATATTTTGGTTGGTCGACATATAGGAATTATAACATGACAATCAAACTCAATAGACTCAAACCCCTCCCAAAATCTTATACCTAAATAAACTCACCCACTAAACCAAACAATAGCATCATAAATGAAGAGTAAAGTTACTGTACAAATAACTTTAACGTACTAAACATACGAATAACATGAAAAAGACAAAAAAAAAAAAAAAACGCGGTGGTATTTCGTAATTAAAATTACTCTACAAAATTTTGATATTGTAGAGTAATTTTGTAAAATGTTCTTATAAAGTAATTTTGATAAAAACTATACCTTACCAAAAAAAAACCTAACCCCCCCCCCCCCCCCCCCCCAAACTAAATGCTAAAAACTAAACCCCATAACTAAATGCTAAAAGAATTTACAAAAGTACTCTAAAAGATCAAAAGGATCATTTTACAAAATTACTCTAGAAGATCAAAATTACTCTACAGTTTCATTTGTAGAGTAATTTTGAATTGTATGTTCACTATGTTTTTTGATAAACTTGCAGAGTAATTTTGATTCGTTTATAGAGTAATTTTGATAATTACCCTACAAGATCAAAATTATTCTAAAAGAACATTTTACAAAATTACTCTACAAAAGATCAAAATTACTCCACATGATCATTTGTAGAGTAATTTTGATAATTACTAATAATTAGGAAACTGTCACCGCATTTTTTTCAGCAAAACCTGCTGTTTATTCGTTTTATACGTTAAAGTTATTTGTATTTTATCTTTTAACAATAAATGAAATCTAAACTCATATATTCATACTCATTCTAATATTATAATAGTAATAATAATAATTCCAAAAAACTAACCACATGTCACCTTAAAGTTTAGACAACAGAATTCTAATGGATTTGGAAGGTAGCAAACGACTTAATCCACAACTCCAAACAACCACACATAAAATATACGTATTAGCAAATCCACACAATAATCCAAACCAACATCCTCTTATGCGTTGACAACTAATATCTTGCATTCTTGCGTACTTACTTTAAACTTTAATAAAGTGATATTAAAAGTATTTTAGTCTCTTTAGACTAAAGGGTATGGGGGCCGGCTAGGCCCGGCTAGGACCGGCGCCGGTCCCCCACACCGCCCCCTTTAAGGTCGGCTCGGCCCAATCGGTTCACCCCAGCCGAACGAGATGTGGCCCCACTTCACAAATATAGCCATTTTCAAACGGCACTTTTTAAAAAAAAAAAAATTCATTTTTCAATTTAAATACCATCTATCTCATCCATTTTTATACATTTCTATCCTTTCTACTCCCATTCTTCTCCAATTCTCTTCCTTTTTTTATAAAAAACACTCCATATTTTTTTATACCTTTTTCTCTAAATCATGCATCCTTTCAACCCAAACAACCCCAACCCAAACAACCTCAACCCGAACCAACCTAACTTTTTTTCGACCCCCGCTTACACTCCGAGTATGGATCAATCGTGGGGGGCTCCGCAATTTCCTTTTTCGGGTTTCCAACAAACACCCAACGCATTCTCACAAGTGTCTCAAGTTCAACAACTCCAACAATACCAAGCGCTACAACAAATGATGCAACGCAACTCGTTTGAACAACTCCAATCGCAACCGCCAACTTCCCAATCGGTTCACCTTGACGATGATGATGATGATGAAGTCGTCCCCGAATCGCCACCGCAAGAGCTCAACCGAAAAAAAAACAAGGGGAAGGGGAAGAAGGTTCAAAACGTAACCGAAACCGCGCCAAAAAGCGGTTCGAGAAAACCGGGGAGACCTTGGACAAAAGTAGAGGAGGAGGCGCTAGCAATGGCGGTTACTAAGTGCTCTACCAACCCGATAGTTGGTATGAACCAAAGTTTAAATTTTTAATTTAAATTTTTAAAGTTTTAAATTTTTATTTTTACTAATGCATTATTTTTTAAAATTTAGGAAACAATCAAACGGGTGATAGTTTTTGGAAGAAGGCAACGGCTAAATTTTATGCGATTATGGAGCATAGCTCGGATCGTGATTTAGAAGCCGTCTCGGGCAAGTGGCGTAAAATGAGCAAGATCATCAATAACTTTAACGCAATTTATAACCAAATTTACATGAATCCTCCTAGCGGGAGTAACGAGACGGACATTCTTAACCTTGCTATCGCTAAGTGGGACTCTCAAAATGCAAAGCCTTTCCCGCACTTCCGAGCATGGAACGTAGTAAAGAAACAACAAAAATGGACGCCGATTCCAAATGAGGTAGCAACCGCCAAACGGACTAAAACTTCCGAGTCCGGAAGTTATAGTGCGGGAGGCTCCACCGGTCGTTGTCAAATCAACATAAACGACGACCCGGAAGATGACGAGGACGTGTTGCCCATTCACGAGGCGGAACGTCCCCCCGGGAGGGACAAAGCAAAAAAAGAGGCGGTCGGAAAGCGCAAAGGGGCCGGCTCGAGTGGAGGGGGCGGCTCGGGTGGAGGGGGCGGCTCGAAGGCATCGGCGAAAATGGACGAGTTGATAGACGAATTCCGTTCGTTCAAACAGTTCGCGGCCGAAAAATACACTCACAAGAAAACCGTGTCGGGCGACCAAGCTCTAGCGGAGGATTTTAGGATTATGAGGTTGGATCTCGACTCAGTTCCGGAGGAGGAACGAGTGGTTTATCGGAGGATGAAGGAAGAAGTGATGAAAAAATGGTTGTCGTAGGTTGTTTTTTTATTTTTAGGAAATGTACTTTTTTATTTTTATTTTTCGGTAATTTTTTTTTTAGGAAATGTAATTTTTTTTTTATGTTATGAAATGAAATTATTTATGTTGTTTTATGTTGTATTTTTTAATTTTTATAAAGTTTTTATTAAGTTAATAAATTAAAACTTAGAAAATTATAAAATAATGAGGTAGGGCCCCATCCCCCTCAAATATGATGGAGGCTCATCCCCCACGAGCCGCCTACGTGGAGGCTCATCCCCTCCAAGCCCATCCTAACCATGCCCTTTAGTCTTAGACAGTCTTTAGGTAAAGGTTTTTATTTTTTTTTTATTATTTTTTTCAATAACAAATTGTAGTCAATTTGGAACATGTAATTGACAAAATATTAAAACATAAAATCGTCCAAAATATGAGATTGCTAATTTGAAAAAAAATTGTCTCAAATGGAAAGAGAATTGGCTAACACAATTATTTAAGAGAAAATCACGACCAATTTTTTATGTGTGCTATACCTCTTATAAGGCCACGGCATGACAACTTCACACATGTGATATGAGAATCTTTGGTCATGTGTTTACTTCAATGTTTTCAGAAGTTAGACCGGACGTCGAATCGGTATTCTTACTGGTTTAATGGTCCAACCGGTCGGACCAGACATAAGAACCAGAAGGTATCGTAGATATTATAAAAATTAATATGATTAAATCTGAAAAAATATATAAAAACCGGTCCAACCCTTCCAAAACCGGTCCGACCTGCCGGTTTCCCGGTCCAACCGTTGGGTCGTCGGTTCAATGCATTTCCGGCCCGATACCATGACCGGACCGGCTCAACCTCTAGTTCCCGGTCCGGGTCTGAAAACACTGGTTTACTTTCGTTTGGTTATTAAAGTTTAATATCATGAAGTGCATGGTCGTGTTGTATGTGCATTACATTCTCTCTGACATATAGTGGCGGAGGTTCTTGGTGGCCTGGGGGTGCCCCCGCCCCCACTGATTTTTCGCTCGTAGTGTTAGTTTTACTGAAAATTTTTGAATTTTTATTTGTAGCGTAAAATATTGGATTTTTTAAGAGTCCGACCCCATTGATTTGGTTTTAAGAGTCCGGCCTCCATTGATTTTTCATTCAAACTCCGCCATTGATGTGACACACAAATCAACTTTTGCGTAACAACTTTGTTCACGTGTGATTGTTTTTCTGTGATAAATTCATGTCTTTTATGTTAGAATTAATTCACCTTTTTCCCTATCTATTATTATTCCTAAAAAAAATACATGTGATGGAATAATATTTAAAGTCATGAGGTTGGAGAACGCATACAAATGAAAGTTCAATAATAACTCAAGTATTAAACATAGAGAGAGGGGATTTATGATTTATGTAAATCTGAATAACAACCATGGCTCATGCATATTATTATATAAACAAAGCATGCATATTAGATTTCATTATTCATGGTGGTCAAATTTCAAAAGAACAAAAAGACTTTACATGTACTGGATATGAGAGTGACCTCAAATCTAATCCATCTTAAGAAAAGTTAAACAAATTTTGATGGGCCAAGCTGAAGGTGAATTTGAAGATCCGCTTAGTTGGCCCAAGATACAAAATACAAACTTCTTCTTACTGGGCCTGTTTGCAACTTCTACTGTGGAGATATTTCAACTAGAGATGAACTTTCTTTTGGCCGGTTATTGGTCAAACCGGTTTTAGTTCGGTTTTACCCGGTTATTAACACCAGTTTCGGTTTGATTCTGTTTCGATTTTGGTTCCAAACCGGTTCTTGAGCACATTTTAATTTTTCTTAGTGACCAAAAAATAAGAATTTTTTTTTAGTTTTCGAAACAAGAAAAATAGAAAAATGAAATACATAAAACATAGATCGAAAAATTAAATTATCATTTTGGTGTTTATTCTTCGTCCCAACTATTATTTGCATGCATCGATGCATCATAGCAGATTTCTTTGTGGATAGGGGATCACTTGGTCCATCTTCAACCTTTGCATCATGTATTTTTTCTTCATACTCCGTTATGGGGAGTACTTTGGTGTTGTACACCATCCACCGCGTTCAATTGATCTTTTAAACATATGCACATCTCCAACGATGAGGGAGTTAGCTGCGTTCTTCGTAATGATAAAACCCTGCCACTAAAAAAGAAAAAAAGCCGATTCTGAAGCTACTATAAAAGCTTGGACGCGTAGTAGATCATGAGCCATAGCGGTCGTGATCGGAAAATGGGTTTTCTTTGCTTTCCACCAAAGACAAGACATCAAAAATTTCATATTCCTTTGTAGTCATAGTGGTAACAAAATCCAAGCCTTTATACCTCCCTAGCTCACTACTTGAGGTGTTACCCCTTTGTTTTTTTAGCCAATTGGTTTCTCATGGTGTAAAATAAACTAAGTTTAAGGTTACCCCGAATTATGGTTGCAAAAGTCGTTAGTCACTCCCTAATCGGTCGACCGGGGAGTTGAGAGTACTCGGCCTAGGCGGAGAGTACTCGGGGAGTACTCGGACATGTTAAATTATAAAGAAACTAGTTTTTGGAAATTAAATATATGTCAAATAACATAATTTTACTAATATCTATAAAAAATACGTGAAAATGATATTCATTCTTTAATACGATAGGCATAGAAATTATGCTTTGTTATTTTTTAAGTTAAACTCGGTCCGAGTTGACCTACTAGATACGATTTTGGCCGAGGTTGACCGCGTTTGACCAATTCCGAGTAATTAGGCGGCGTCGGAGAAAGTCGCCTCGGCAACCTACCTTGTACCGACTACTCGGGGAGTACTCGGCCTTGGAAACCTTGTTTTACAACCATGCCCCGAATTGAACCCAAATGCATTGATCCCATGTTTGTGTGTATGCTGGGATTATATCTCTCTAAATAAGTGTCACACAATGCTTGAAATTGTTTATCGAAAGCATCTGATTGTTATTATCATCATGGGATTACTACTCAACCATGGTGATTCATCTTTGGACAATATTCTTCATCTTATTCTTAGTTTTCTTACTTTTATCACTCAAACACCTAATCAATTGGTGTTTGTGTGTGTGTCAATCACTATCACTGTGACCCTAAGCTGATTTGGGACTCATAGAAAAAAGGAAGCAAATGCTCGTGGAAACCATGAAACTCTCCATGTTTGTAACTGACCAGCCCCGTGAGGGGTGGTGTTAACGGTCCCCCACATCTCCACCAGCACCTCCTTGCTCCCCTCCACGCCCCCACACCGGGCAACCTAACTAAACTACATATTCACGATGATGTAGTGATTTAACTGAAAATGATGAGTGATATGACACTACATAATTAACTAAAAAAAATAAAAAAAATCGTTTAACTATCTCTCTTAGCTCTCCCTTCACGCCCTTTATGGCCTTGGTGGAGGGTTCTTTGGTGCGAAGTTTGACGCCCTTGTGTAGTGTTTAATGCCTAAAATAATTGAGATGACCGAGGTGCCAAACCACAACGTATAGTCTTATACATAAAAAGGTTCTGTTTTTTTTTTTCAAAAACATCATATGTTACTTTGTACCTGATTTCACCTGGTACTATGAATATGTGGCGTGGTGTGGAGGAGGGTATTCCTCAAAGGATGACCCATCACGTAGGCGTCCACGTAAGCGGGTGTGGATATGAGTCTCTCTCTCTCTCTCTCTCTATATATATATATAGGGTAAGGTTCATGCGAGAACCACCTTTATTGCGAGAACCGCGAGAACCAATGTGAACACAACCTAAAATAGCTAAAAAAAACCTAACCCCCCCCCCCCCCCCAAAGCAAAATGCTAAAAACTAAAACCCCCAAAAAACCTAACCCCCCACCCCCAAAAACCTAAACCCCCACCCTAAGCTAAAATGCTAAAAACTAAACCCCAAAAAAACCTAAAAAAATCTAAAAAAAATCTAAATTTTTTTTTAATATTTTTTATGTTAAAATCGCTACTTTTAGTAGCAAAAAAAATAAAAAAAAATAAAAAAAATTTTTTGGCTACTAAAAGTAGCGATTTTAGCATAAAAAATATTTTTTTTTTTTTTTGTGTTTTTTAGCTATTTTCAGGCATTTTTTGTTGTGTTCACATTGGTTCTCGCGGTTCTCGCAATAAGGGGTGGTTCCTAACGGATCTTTGTCCTATATATATATACACGTGTGTGTTAGAAAGAGAGAAGTGGACCGGCTTTGGCGTCGAAGGGGTTACAAAGAGGACGGGGACACCCCGAGGGGGGCGGTGTGCAGATGTGATGCCGCACCAAGCCAACCCAGAGACGTCCCCCACACCTATCAGCCTATCTAGTTGTATCAAAATACTAAAAGAATATGTTGTATCAAAATACTACAAAAAGAAAAGATCATGAAAATATACATTTTAAAACTAGATGTCACCAATTCTAGGCGGTTAGCATAGAAAATATTAAGTGGGTGTTTGGGATTTCTTATTTTTCCCTTTGAACCTTTTTTACTTTTATACTTCCTCAACTTTTGAAAATCATAATTTTAATCCCTATAATACTGCTACTTTATGTTACAAGTATTTTCACCCCTAAATTACTACTCCATTTTATAATTTTATAATAACGTTTGAAATTTGCATTTTTAACCCCTGCATTTGTCACACCCTGATCGATGGCGGAAACATCGGGGCGTGGCACTAGGCGAACCAAATAACTCAAGAGATCTGTAACAACTAAATGTTACCAATATTTTTAAGGTCAATTGTCCCATACCAATCAACAAATATTCGCCAAATAATTATTACAGAATACGAGTTTCTCTCAAACAAAGCAAGTTTGACAACCTAGATTTTCTAATTGATGTAGTTTCTAGACTGCCTATCTTGATTCCACAAAAGATCAGCAAATATAGCATCCTAGACACCTGTCACATATGTTAACATAAAGTCAATACACAGAGTGTAAAGGTGAGCGTACAAGTTTAATAGCATATAGTATACCGAAAGCGTTTACGCATAACCAGTATGTAACACGTAGTAATGTGAAGCAAGTAAGCTATCGACAATGACATATGCAACCGACATGACTGCGAGTTGTAGAATGCGCAACACATTATCACCACTGTGACCATGTGAAGTAAAACCCTTAACAACCCATGTCCACGACAGGTACTGAGTCCAAACTATAGTACTATCGTTGCTAAGGTGTCAGGCAACAATCACTGTGTAAACATAACATACAAGCATTCATTGAGACACGTATAACATGCAAGAGCAGTTAGCGTTTAAAAGTGTTGTGTTGTGTTGTGTTGTGTTGTGTGTTGATGTGATTTGATAGAGGTAACGTATGTAACACCCAAAAGTGCATAAAGCAAAAAGGGTTTGAGTATACTCATAGAGCGTGTTTAGTAAATAAACACTATCTTGGATTGAAGGGAGCGCAGGGGAGATTAGCCTGATCACAGAACGATAGCGTGAGTGTTGAACATCATGTAATAGTGCGTTAGGTGACATGAGTGATCGAATAGTGATTCGATCGGATAACCGTCCGGACGGATGGTCATCCGGACGGATGACCATTCGGTCGGTTAGTTATTCGATTGAGGAAGTGTATTGTAAAATGTTTTAACTTTTGAATTTTTCGTTGTAGTATAAATAAAGTCATTCGATCGGATGGTCATCCAGACGGATGACCGTTCGATCAGATGGCTATTCGATTGAAGCTAATATTCTGTGAAGTTTTGAAAAATTGTTTAAGTGTTGAACTTACAGGTTACCTGGTCGAATAGTCATTCGATCGGATGGTCATCTGATCGGATGGCTATTTGATCGGCGATCTGATGTTTCGCAAATTTTGTAAAATCAGCTAAGTTGAAAAGTTTTGCGGTTTAACCGAGAGGGTGTGACGACGTGTCAAACAACGGAAACCACTCCAAGTTCAGTTCAGCTGATCGGATGAGAATTACCCCGTTCGATCAAACTTAACTGTTCTTGACGGAGTTTCATGTTCAACCCATGAATCGGTCGTCACTTCGGTAGAAATCCGTACTCAGACCGGTTCTCTGCTGGAGAATGGGTAGACAGCCTGAACGAGTCTAGATTCTAACGTTTTGAGTAAAAAGTGAAGAATGTTGAAGAAAAGTTTGATTTAGTTGAAACGTGTTTAGATCTTGGCGAAATCAGTGTAAAATCATGTAGAAATCCGTTAGATCCGAACTGTTCTTGGTGAGATGAGGTCACGCTTCAGTGTTCATAGGAACTCGAGGTGACGTCACCCTAAAACAACCCAAATCAGGTGATTTCATGGTGAAAACGCAAGATTTGATGGAGAAGATGATGAGAAAGTGTGTGCTGATGATGGAAGTACAAGATTTAAGGTGAAATACTTACGGAATCGCGTGGAATCGAGAGAAAAGTGCTTGAGAGCGTGCTGGTCGGACAGGGCTGTCTCATCAATGAATAGTTGATGTGACAGGTGAGCATTTATAGTGTGAGAGGGTGTGAGGCGTTGGAGGGTTAAGTAGGTCGGACGACCGTTCGACCGGATGACCATCCGGTTAGTTTTCTGACTTTTGTTTCGTGCGTCGATCATTGCGTTGCGTTTAAGCGAGTTGCGAGTAAACGATGCGATAGTATCAAACAATAGTTACACAAATAACATAACTCATAAAAGCCTAATAAGTCTGCGTTTCGGGTTTGCGATGGGGTTGCGTTGCGATAGAGTCGCGATTGTGTTTGCGATTAACATCCCAAAACATATATAAGGCACACACAAGTAAAACACATAATAACACACAGAACAATACCAATAGTTGCGTTTCGAGTTAGCGTTGCGATAGCGATGTGATAGCGTTTAGTAAAATAGCATTTAGTTGCGTTTATCGCATTGTTACTTCACGCAATGATAAATCGTAGTCTAAAATAGCGTTAACTAATATATCGATTAACACAAAGGGCTAAACTATTAACGAATATCGATAGTACAAGCAATAATTAAGCAAGAAAAGACAGATCTGAATAACAACCTGACTTTTACTTTGACTTTGACTTGTACTTTGACTATGACTTCGGAATGTCGGGTTGTTACAACATTATTACATCATTTTGTGCAATTGGCTCTTTTGTTCCTTTACTGAAAAAACTATTTTTATGTGCGTATTTTTGTATACGTGTCTGTATAAATTCGTGTTGGTATACCTTTTGAAGTAAACTTCTTTTGGAAAGTCCATTTTGTGCATTTGTCCCTTTTGTTCCTTTACTTAAGAAAAGCTATTTTTTACTTGCGTATTTTTATATACGTGTCGGTATAAATTTGAGTTGGTATACGTTTCGAAGTAATTTTTTTTAGAAAACAAGTCAGATAAAACATAATATGTTTTCATGCCTATATTGTGTATGTTTCCGGTTGTTTTATGTTTTGCAATAAATTTAATTCCGAAACAAGTGAGATGAAATATAATACGTTTTTATTCAACAGTATAAGTTATAGTTACTCTACGTTTCAACCACGCCACAACGTGCTACAAGTAAAATTTCAATCCTTGATGTGATTATGTCTTTTGATTACACGTGTCAGTTTTCCGTTTATACGTGTTTAATGCTTTTTTGGTACATTTTCTATGTATGAATCGGTCACCAATAGATATGTTATGATTGTACATTAAAAATTTGATTGCTTTAGGTAATCTTGATCTAATATTAGAATGCTATTGAGTTAACTTGGATACGTCAAAACGTGCGGGTAAACGCATCACATAACGTTTAGTAATATTAATCCATTCGAGGTTTAAAATGTACCAGGTTCTAATTACTAGTTTCCCATTAAACCCATGCCAATCCTCGAACCCATCTGTCGCCTTCATCATCAAATCTCAATTAACTCCCCCATCTACCATACGCTTCATTAATCGCCCCCAATATTCAACAATTCATCTCGTTTTATTCGAAGAACCGTTGATGAAAACAATATTAGTTGATAATAACGATAATAATAAAGTAGAATTTTATGTAGCAGGAATTGTTAAAGATAACGATTACGAAGTGGAGCTTCTGGATTATGATGATGAGGAGAAAGCTCCTGAATCCGTTAACGGAAAATCTGGTTCTGAAACCGTTAAAAAGTAAGCATTATTAGAATTATTATCTGTTGTTGTTGATATGATTACACTTGTTGTTAGGTTAGGGTTTGAAACTGAATGTGACATCATGTTAGTATATAGTTTGTATTGAAGCCCTAGGGACAACAATAGGATGGTTTACAATTTGTTATAATTCTAGGAGTAAAATGCCTGGATAGTCCATGTGTTTGGTGAAATTTCACCTTTAGTCTCCAACTTTTGGAAATTACACCCGTACTCCTTGTGGTTTGTCAAATTGTTACTAGGATAGTCTCCTGAGTGGATGACCGTTCATTTGCTCAGTTAAGTCCTTGTAAAATGACAAAATTACCCATTCCTGTTAGAAAAACCAAATTTTCCTTAGTGGACCCCACTCATTTAAATTAAAGATAAACCCCCTTCTTCTCCACCTATTGTTCTCCACTGGTCCGATGTCTCCACCCTTGCCTTCCTCCCACCCCTACCGACTACCACCCTCCCACCGTTATCCATCCCTGCCTCCCACAATTATCACCACCATCTTCTCCGTCGAGTTTCAGCGGTTGATTCGGTTGAACACGAAAGCAGATCGGAAACCCAAACTCTTCACCATCACCTACTCAAACCTCCTGAAATCATTCCCAATGTAATTATCAAATACCCCTTTCCCATTTTCTTCAAGTATTCTTTTTTGTTTTGTATCTGTGTTTCAATCTCTCAACTATATGATTGAATTAAGCTAATTAAACAACCAATCAGTAACCCTTAAGTGGGTACTTTGTTTAGATATTGTTTATGGGTTTTGAAGAATAACTAGTGTTGTTCTGAAAGATATACGCATTAATAAAACCTTTTGACTTCAATTTTGGGGTACCCAGTTGACCTGCGTTCCACCTGTTCGATCAAATGCTTCAGAGATTTAATAACTTGTCTTTGATATATTCTGCATTCCACGTGTTCGACGAAATGTCTCACAGACTTAATAACTCAAATTTCAGATGTTTTTGTCTTCCAGTTTTTTACTTGAATAATTTGTGTTAACTGACAACCAAGGGCATTTTAGTAATTTTACATGGACTTAACAGCGAAAACTAACGGCCATCCACTCTAGGGACTATCTGAGTAACAACTTGACGAACCACGAGGAGCACATGTGTAATTTCCGAAAGTTGGGGACTAAAGGTGAAATTTCACCAAACCACAGTGTCACGGCCCCCGACCCAGTTTCCTGGTTCGATTTCCGTAGGACAGAAAACCCGTAGTATTTAATTTTTGGCAGCGGAATTTTTAACAGGATCTTTTTAAAACTGAAAACACCCGATTATTTTATTTCAAGTTTCTGGATAAACCCCGTAATTTACAGTAAAGGAATTTTACTGGGAAATTCCCTGTTTACATTAAAAACATGTTTATTTATTTACTGAGCCACTTTATCCAAGCTGGTAGTGCTACGCGACACTTTTCCTTGTTCACAGTAAATCACCTGAAATATGTTTAAAAAGATTTTATCAGCGGGGAAATACTGGCGAGTTGTCACTTGACCAGATCTATGACTGTGGTCATATCACTAATGGGTCCTTTCACCCAAAAGTGACGTGTATCACTATTTAGGTCATTTCACCTAAAAGTGATAAAATAGTAGTCATTGTGCACAATACCCCACTTACTGCCAGTAACTTAAGATAACAAAGACTTGATCCCTGTAATATATAACTGGAAAACATTTAGGTATTGTAAAGCACTTTTGATAAAAAGAGAATGACTCACATTGCAAGTTTAATTGGACAGAGTTTTGTCTACTGATTTAGCCTCGTAACCTAGTTAAATAACAATGCACACGAACTAGGTTAGTAACTTAATACAACATTTACGATAAGCTCACGAAATTAAAACTCTCACGACGAATGACAAAGTATAGCCCGAAGTCGGGCAACACTTAAACATCCATCGGATCGGTTTCAATCGATCGAACATTGTATCGTAGCAGTGATCTAGTTATTACCCCGTAATCGTAGCAGCGTTTCCCTACTTTGAACGTGATTTTTAAGCAGAAAGATGGTGATTTTGATGAATTTCTCGAGCACAGACGAAATGCCCATGCACGTCCCATTTATAGCTGAAAATTGGGTTTGTCGTGGCCCGCGTAAACTCAAATAACATCTTACGCGGCCCGCGAGGGCCACCCTAGCTACGGCTAGGGCTGCCGTGTCACACCCTAGGTCTGCCACGTGTCTGACACGTGGCCTAAAGCTTATCCGGAGATTAGCCTAGCTGTCGCGACCCGCGTAGACTATTCTTAAGTCTTACGCGGCCCGCGAGAGACCAATAAAATTGAATTTCTTGATTTTTCACAAGGATTTGGGTTTTAGGGGTTCAGTTTTTCACTTACGGAGTGTTGCGGGGCAATTTTTGCAGGTCCTTACACATAGGGACTATGCCGGTGGTAAAATATCGGATATCGGTCCGATATTTGAGATATCGGTTATCGCGGTGGGATATCGATAATTTTAGTATCATGCTAGCAATTTAACACTCACAATTCAGTATACTCTCATACCATTAACAAATTAACCTTTTGCAACTTGCAAATCACTAACAATTGTAGCAAGTAGGACCTCATTATTAAGACTAAGATGAAAGGTACTGATATTGGTAAAATCAGTGATTCAAATATCGGTCAATATCGCTGATATTATCGGTACCGATATTCTGGCCGATATTTTGTACCGATACCTCGGCAGGGGACCGGTAACCGATGTATCACTGATATATCTGGATATAAACTGCATAGTGTTATATTAGCAGCATTTAAAACTGTTAAAGTTGTTATGTTATTTGAACTTTGTAAAATGTTACCGGAATAGTAAGTTTATGTTTTTTTTAGTCAAAATGTTGAATTGGTGTTGTGGTTTTACATTGTTGAATTTAAGTTCTTGTATCAGTTAGACAAGTTGTTGTTTAATTGTGGATTTAAGATCTTAAGTGAAGTGATGGTCATGGTCATTCTTAATGTTACTTATTATGAGTTTTGCTAGTGAAAGAACTGATAGTTGTATATCGAAGTTTTTTTTCTGCTGTGTTGGATATGAGTATGCATCATTGCTCTAAGCATGACTTATTAGAATTCACTTCTTATAGTTTATATGACTGATAGTAGGTCTAATTTTAATTTCCTGCAAGTGTCTGCGATCCTGCTTAAATTTACCCTTTGTTGTTTAACTTAATATTGCAGGGGCTATATTGGAATTCACAGTTCAGGCTTCCCGGACTTTTTGCTGAAACCAGAGCTTCTTCGAGCTATTATAGTATTTATAAACATACTATATATTAATAAAGTATATAAACAAACAAACAATTGTAGGTAAGTTGCATAAAAACACCTGGTGGGCCCTGATCAACACCATCACGCCGGGCATGCGCTCTTTGTTTTCGTTGCCGTGCCATTTCACTTCTTGGTGATGTAGTTAGATGCAAATATATGTGAATAGACAAATGTACCCCCAGAAGATGGCTTCTCTTAGGTGCTGTTTGTTTTTTCAGAGGTAAAACGTCTGCAGTCTGCGAACCACGTCTGCAGACATCTGTAGCAGAAGAGGTGGGCCAAACCTCTGCAGTCTGCAGGGAGAAGACTGTTTGTTTTTTAAGTTATGCAAGCTACTAATACATTTCAGAAATTTAACACCTAAAATCAGCAAAATACCACCAAATTTCTGAAATTTAACACCAAAAATCATCAAAAATACCACCAAATTTCTAAAATTTAACACCAAAAGTCATCAAAAATACCACCCAATTTCAGAAATTTAACACATAAAATCAGCAAAATACCAATGTTAGTCGACTTTTAGTTGAAATTATCTCATTCCAACATGTTATAAGGAGTTAACTTGCATAAAAGAAGTACAGTGAGGGTGTGATCGAAGTTTTTTTTTCATAGCTAGAACCTCTCAATCCAAAATAATCCTTCACTTGAAGAGTTTATTTGCCATATACAACAACTACAGATAAAAGGTATACAACAATTCTTTCAAAAGTAACAACAACATGACTACAAATTATGCCATAGCAAGAGCATCAATCAAATATATAAATACCAAATTAATAGAGTGAAACCGGAATCTATACCTTTCATTATATGTAAAAGATGCACACACACCAACTGTTTGTTGTAATTAATTAGTAATAGAAAGAAGGAAAATGGGAACGGCTGGAGGTGGGTGTCGGTTAGAGTGGGGCGGCGGAGGTAGAGGTGGTGGCGGACGGTGGGTGGAGGAGAAGGGGTGAAGAGGTGCTAAGGTTTTGTGAAGAAGAAGAGGTCTGCAGACCCATGAAGACATTGGTCCATGTCTGCACCAAGAAGTGGTCTCGCAGACCTTTTTTAATGAAAGGTCTTCGAGAAAACAAACAGTCTTCAGACCCAAAGGTCTGCGCGGCACAGTCATAAGAGGTTCTGAAGACCTTTTCAGGAAAAACAAATACCACCTTAGTATGGTTTTGCTTAAGTGTATAAAATACAAGTTAGTAAAAGAACATTGTTCTAGTTCTATAACAATTTTTGATAATTAAAGCATGATCATCAGCAGATCTTAACTGAACTCTAAAATTGTTAGTCCTAACAGTGTTTCTAACCTTTTCATTTCAAATTAGTAATATATACTATATTTTTAAATAAGTAGATCTTAATGTTACAATCTGATACATTAGATTCTTACTATAAGTGTGATACATGATTCAAACTAGTAAATAATTAACGAAACTTTAAATCAACTGAATTTCAATACATACTAAAGAACTACTGTGAGTTGTATTAATTTAATAAATTATTGATTAAACATTTAAACTTTAACATCATGCACCCCCAATTTCATTCTAAACCATAAACCCTAATTTAATATCAAATTACATTACCCCTAACTTTGATTTAAAACTCTACGATCATACTTTCCTGATTTCATTCACACCTTATTCTCAATTTTAATTTTAAATTAACATATAATCACATACAACAAGCGTAAAATAAACAAATGAAGATTTAGTCCATAAAAGTAAACTATAAGTTAAGAGATCGACTATCTACCTTTAGATCATTTCATTTAATCAAGAACACTACCGATTTCCCTGAAATTAAGAAAGTTCATCAAAATGGTAACACAAACCTGAGTTGGAGAGGGGAATGCGAGAGATGGAATCAAAGGGGCGAGATCAACAAAATGAGCTTTGGAGAAATCGCCTCTTAGGTCTATATTTACTTTGGACAATGACAGAGTTACTAGGGTTACACGCTATCCCTTTTATATAGGGATTTTTACATATTTCCCCTTATTAAGTTGCCTTATTACATATTTACCCAACTTATAAAATCAATTACATATTTCCCCCTTTTCTTGAGAAATTACCCTTTTATCCTTACCCTTTTATAATTTATTTTCTGAAAATAAAACATCAAAGGACGCTTCCTTCTACCTTCCCCAATCTGGTTCACTGCGTTCCTTCCCCTCCGACATAATCTGGTTCACGACTGCAAACGCAAAACCCTACACGACGATCTAGTACACAACAAACTTGTCACGACGGGGTTAGATCGTTCTGCAATCATCAATCGTTTCCGTCTTCCGTCGTCTTACCGTCATTTTGTTGTTCCGTCGTTCTGCTTCACTCCTGCTATACTACGGATTTACATCCTTCTGCTCCACTCTTGTTTCGCACCATGCTAATCGTCTCCGACTGCCGTCGTCTGGCCGTAATTTTGCTGTTCCATCAGCCCTGACCAGTGATCATTAAAATATACCATTATACACATGAATCACTTTTGTTTTCAATCGGGAACACGTGCTACGGAGGTGCAGCAGCAAGTTAAATATGGCTGCTTGTAGTGTTTTCTTTATAATAATAATAATTTCTTGAATTGTTTTGCGTTTGTAATTGGGTTTGTCAAGAAAGGAATTTCTTAGACATAGATGTTATGCATCTGGTGGAACCTTATTTTCTATGCATATGCATAATCTATCATTATTTCCCCCTCACACTCATCCCATGAATATGTTAGTGGTGTCCTTTAATTTATGGATGGAGAACAAATTAGCATAGTTGAAAACCTGTACTTTGATTTTACATAATAAATTGGGTAAATATGTAATTGATTTTACATAATAGAATAGGGAAATATGTAAATATTCATTTACTAGTTCATTAAGGGTAAAATAGTCATAAATAATAGTCATTTTAATGAAAAGGGGAAATATGTAATATATATGAGTTAGGGAGGGGAAATATGTAATTGATTTTATGGGTTGGGTAAATACATAATAAAGTAGCTTAGGAGGGGGAAATATGTAAAAATCCCTTTTATATATAGGCTCTTCAATAAATGATGTCTCTTAGTTTAGTATGTTAAGTAGGCCTAGGTGTGTAATGGATCATATCTTAGATGTGATATAGTTCATTTACATGACAACATGGATTAAAATAAATGATCCAATAGTCCAATAAACCAACCCATTTAAATAGAACAATACTCGGGTCTATGTTCCCTAAATATTTATCATTTATGTATACATTGATTCATATGCAAATTGGTTTTAAATTCAACTTTCAAGTTGCAAAGAGTGGTTCCAAAACTAACTACTGAGGCATGTACATCAAAAATACCTGTCAAATCTAATGAAGCTTGGCTTTAGATATGATACGCTAAATTTGTAATATGTTCTTTTAGTAGGGAAAAGATCAAATAGGAAGTTTATTTTGGCTACGAAGTATAGGAAGCAATATTAGCCGTTCATCTTCTTTTTTTAAATTTTAGACGCGTGGGCTTTTTCGTCTTTTTACATTATCATATCTTCGTTCTAATTCGATTATAGATTCTGTTACCTCTCTTCTTAGTTCATCACTCTCATAACAGAATTGAAGATTCTATAACCCTAAATCGCCATCGATCGCAAATTCATCTCTTTTCAAACATTAATCTTGTTTCGTTCGTCAATTCGATAACCTCAATGTCTTCTTCAGACTCTGCTGGTATGTTTAGCTTCAATTTTGAGTAAATTTTTGTTATTTTTTCCGAAGTTCATTGTTTTACGTTTTATAATTCGTGTTTCTGTTATTAATATTTGATTTTTCATAAGTTTAATTGTTATTGTTGTATAATTTAACATAATTTATTCGTTTTGTTTCTTCATCATTTATTGCGTTTTAGTGAATAGTTGCGTTTTATGATATTAATCAAATTATATGCATACAAACTTTTAATTTAAGATTTATGTAATATAAAGCTATAATTGTCATTGTTGTACAATTTTAGAGTTTTGTTCGTTTCAGACATTGTTTTGTTTGTTCATCATTTGATGCTTTTTACTGAACGTATTGCGTTTTATGCTTTTATCCATAATAGTTCATATACAAACTTTAAAGGTCTGTATTTCTAAATTTTTATTAACATATTTTGAGATTTAACACTAAAAACAATATTATATAAGTTGTATTGCGTTTTATGGTTATTTGTTAAGTGTTTCAGATCACATGATGCGTTTTACTGAACGTATTGCGTTATATGATTTTATCCATATTAGTTCATATACAAACTTTAAAGGTCTGTATTTTTAATTTTTTATTAACATATTTTTAGATTTATCACTAAAAACATTATTATATAAGAGGTATTGCGTTTTATAGTTATTTGTTAATTGTTTCAGATAACATTTCAAAGTGAGAGGAACGTGTATGCATAAACAGTGGAAGAAAGTTTTCAAACCTAAAGTCAGTGGATCCATTACACCCGCTGTTGGAATGTTTTTTTAAATCATTTGATGAGGCTTTTTCGTTTTATCAGAGATATGCACTTGCTGCAGGTTTTTCTGCAAGAAAAAATACCTCTTGGAAAAATGGTGGTGGTTTAGTGAAAATAAGATATATTGTCTGCTCAAAAGAAGGATTTCATGTTAGCAAAGAAATAGATTCTGGTTCAGTTGATGAGAATAGTAAAAAGATTGTTAGACGTAATAGAGATTCAAAAAGAGTTGGATGCAATGTTCATGTGAAATTAATATTAGAGAACAATAATATGTTTAAAATCTACTACTTTGAAGAAGAACATAATCATATCTTTGTTGAAGATGAAGATATTCATTTCTTGCCGGCTGCCAGAAGTATCGATTATGTTAAAGAAAGTTTTATATCTGGATTGTCTGCAATCAATATTGGACCTGTTAAAGCATTCAATATTATGAAAACAATGTATGGTGGTTTTGGTGAAGTTGGTGCTAGTAAAGTTGATTGTAAGAATTATAGAAGGGATTTGAATCTTTACATAGGAGAGTATGATGCAGAAATGGTAGTTAGGCGTCTTATTAGGAAGAAAGAATGTTGTCCTGGTTTCACATGTGATAATGTTATTAGTGAAGATAGAAGATTGAAAGGGCTTTTCTGGGCTGATGAGCAATCAAAAACAAATTATACAATGTTTGGTGACATAGTTGGTTTTGATGCTACTTATAAATCAAACAAGTAAGTTTTTTTCATTTATTGCGTTATATATTCTATTGCGTTATATATCCTGTCCTATTTTTTCTAATGCTTTTTTAATTTGTTTTATGTAGGTATGATTTGGTTTTTGTACCATTTACTGGTATTGATAATCATTTTAGGAATGCCACATTTGGTGGTGCATTACTTGGTTCGGAGACTGCAGATTCTTATAGATGGCTTTTAAGGTGCTTTGTTAATGCTTTTGGAAGTGAGCCTAAAGTTGTTGTTACTGATCAAGATGCTGCAATGAAGAGAGCTATTAAGGATGTACTTTCAAGAAGTAGGCATAGGTTATGTATGTGGCATATATGGGAGAAATTGAAGACAAAGGTATTAACTGTGTTTTATGATATAACAAACTGCAATTTTATATAGTTTTATTATTGCATTTTATGTATTATACAATAAGATCCCCAAACACTTTTATCAATAGAATTACAAAACAATTGCGTTTTACCATCAATTCATTATGTTTATCATTTTCAATATATTGCGTTTTAAATTATTGCGTTTTATGTTTAATAATTTTATTACTTTTTATACAGGTTGGTCCTGTTTTGTCAGCAAACATTGATTTTAATACAAGAATGACTCATGTTGTTTGGAATGATACTATTATTCCAGAAGATTTTGAAACTGAGTGGCATTCAATAATGTCTACTTTTGGATTGGAAAATCATGAGTGGTTAAAAGATATTGATGCGTTGTCGAGTGTTATATTTATTAGGTGTATATTTTAAGCCCCTTTAACACTTTTTAGTCAAGTTTTAAATTTATAAAACACGATATTTACTAACACTAGACACACATATGGGCAAGTGCACCCATCGTAAGCGTAGTATAGTGTTGGTAAGATACCGAGGTCGTCCAATGACACAAGAGCTTTTAGTACCGGTTTATCCTCAACGTCTAATCAAATCAAAAAGTTTAGAAAAATGTTTTAACTAAGAAAAATAAAAACTAACTAAAATGCTGAAAATAAAAATAAAAAGAAAAACAGATAGACAAGATGAATCACTTGGTTCCGACTCGTATCTAGTGTAACCTTTGATTATTTCCGCACTTTTGCACTTATTAAGAGATTATCTTAGTTATTGTAGTAGGCCCCTCTTTTGAAGGTGACGTTACCCTCACCCCAGTAGTTTGAGTCAGCAAGGATACAATCCTAAAAGGGTGGATTATTGGAAGATAATTAATTAAGTTATTAATGCAAATTATGGTAGGCCCCTCTTTTGGAGGTGACGATACCCTCGACTAAGTAGTCTGAGTCAGCAGGGATACAGTCCTAAATAGCCGGGTTATAGTATTAATAGTAGTTAACTTATGAGGGGATCAAAGAGTTTCGACCCCCGCCATCCAATACCGTTAAGTATTGAAGGAGGTCCTACTAAATTTGACCCAGGTCTATTGCAGGACCTCTAAACGCTGAACAATGGCAAGACCTTTAACAAACCGTTCCCTTAACCCCCGACCAGGTAGCCAACATACCTCCATATAGACCGTGGAGATATGAATGGTGAAAATCTTTTATTTTATATAGAAAGTAAAATAATGCCAAGACACCACGGACAAACGATAAGGAAAGATCACCTTCAACATAAGAAACTAGTTATTAAAGTCATTAATACAAAACCAAGTAAAAAGTGCGAAAAGATTAAAAATAAAAAGTATTACACTAGACACTTTGTCTTCACCAAGTGATGTAAGAGACTTAGGCAAACATGGCCTTGATTTGTAACACCTGTGCCTCCACGGACATCAAACAAATACCGAACCAATGAAATATTATATTTCATACTTGGGATTTTTAAAAAAATTGTGTATCATTTGCACATATCAATTCTTGTTCAATTTCAAACTCTAAATCGCTTTCTGGAAGGTTATACGCGCACCGATGCGTAAATATAACCAGTTTAATGCAACAAACACTCCGGAATAGTGACATAGGCTTAACATACCTTAAATAACCTTTACATAACTTAGAAATAAGTTTTGAAGGCTTTGGTATGGCAAAATCAAGTTAAATCGCTTACAGGGACTAAATTTGACAAACTACGAAAGTATGCCAATTTGAACTGTAACAGACATTCCGGAACTCGACCATAAGTTAAACATACCATAAATATCCTTTACATGGCTTAGAAATAGGCTTTGAGGTGTTTGGTGTGCTAAAATAAACTTTTGGGTCATTCAGGGACTAAAAGTGTCAAAAAGTGCACAAGTTTGCATTTTTACGCATAACTCACGTTCTGAATACGTCCAGACATCCAAAAATTTATGTAAGCATGACTATATTATGCTTTAGTGTTTGGCTTGTCAAAAATCCATTCGTCGCGTCATTTGGATCGTTTTTCGCGCTTATGCGCATTCCGTCGTAATTAAGCGAACATCACGTTCGTACGACCAAACGAACCAACACCCGGCATATTTTTGAGCATGTTTCATGTCCACAATGTTTAGGCATCATTTTAGGGCCTTAAAGTTGGCTTTACGGGCCTTAGAAGTGTCGGAAATGGCCTTAAACACGTGCAGGGACTGAAACTGTAATTTCTGAAACTTGTTTTCTGATCAGAAGGGCTAGGCGGCCCGCCTCAGTTTCTGAACATCCTTAGGCGGCCCGCGTCCCACTATCAGACCAGATTAACTGCATTTAACAGCAGATTGCAGCTGTTTGATCCTCACCCACACATTCTCAATCGCTTAGTCAGATGATAAGGACCATTTTTAGTCACCACAACTTTGCAACACATGTACGGATGGGATTAAGGCACGTTTTCCATGAAACGATCCTAACGGTTACCCGAAAACTATAAATACCCCATCACCCCAATGCAAAACTTACAAGAACTTTGATTTGAGAAACTCTAAGTTGAAACTATTGTTTCATACCTGAGATTTTTGAATCGAGGTTAGCATTCGGGGACCCTTCGTAAGTATTCTTTCGTTCTTTTCCTTATTTTATTGCTTTTCGAGTCAGAAAGTCAAACTTTGTTTGACTTTCAGCGTTGACCAGTAATGGTCAATGCGAAGTTCGTTTGAACTTCGCAACGTGAGTGTAATCACGTTGGTCATAGTCCCTTGGGACTATGCCCACTGATTACCACGTTGTCTAGGGTCGTAGGGTAGGCGATCTAATAAATCGCCTATACCCTCGAACCTGACCCAGTTTGGTCGATCATTAGGATCCGACCAAATACATTAGGTGACCATAGTAGGTAGGGAATAACCTTCCGAGGTTATACCCTATGGTCACATCGTTTAAGTAGTTGTATGATAGGTAGTTTATATGCCTTAGGTAAATTACCAGAATACCCTTTTCATGTATAATTGGTAATTAAGCATATGTAACCTAAAATTTTGTCACATAACTGATTATGTAACATGTTTAGGCATATAACACTTGTCGTAGAACTAGTTAGGCGGTCCGAACGCGTTTCACGCGAACGACGCGTTAAAGTAGCATAAGCTACCTAAACGGGTCGTAATGGATCGTAAGCTATTAGGTTGGGTTTCATTTAGCATGTAGGCTTTGATAAACCATATGGCACGAGTCTCTATACTCGTTTGGTTTACGAAACCTCATTCTATCCGATCTTCCGATTTAGGTCCGGTTTATTAATGTAGTTACCTATATTAGGACGCGTAAAAGAGGGGTCTATGTACTCACTTGAGAATGCTTAGTAGTCCTTGAGTGACAACCAAACAATGCTAGAGATCACGGAAATCAAACGGCACCTAATATAGGTAACTACATTAATAAACCGGACCTAAATCGGAAGATCGGATAGAATGAGGTTTCGTAAACCAAACGAGTATAGAGACTCGTGTCATATGGTTTATCAAAGCCTAGATGCTAAATGAAACCCAACCTAATAGCTTACGATCCATTACGACCCGTTTAGGTAGCTTATGCTACTTTAACGCGTCGTTCGCGTGAAACGCGTTCGGACCGCCTAACTAGTTCTACGACAAGTGTTATATGCCTAAACATGTTACATAATCAGTTATGTGACAAAAGTTTAGGTTACATATGCTTAATTACCAATTATACATGAAAAGGGTATTCTGGTAATTTACCTAAGGCATATAAACTACCTATCATACAACTACTTAAACGATGTGACCATAGGGTATAACCTCGAAAGGTTATTCCCTACCTACTATGGTCACCTAATGTATTTGGTCGGATCCTAATGATCGACCAAACTGGGTCGGGTTCGAGGGTATAGGCGATTTATTAGATCGCCTACCCTACGACCCTAGACAACGTGGTAATCAGTGGGCATAGTCCCAAGGGACTATGACCAACGTGATTACACTCACGTTGCGAAGTTCAAACGAACTTCGCATTGACCATTACTGGTCAACGCTGAAAGTCAAACAAAGTTTGACTTTCTGACTCGAAAAGCAATAAAATAAGGAAAAGAACGAAAGAATACTTACGAAGGGTCCCCGAATGCTAACCTCGATTCAAAAATCTCAGGTATGAAACAATAGTTTCAACTTAGAGTTTCTCAAATCAAAGTTCTTGTAAGTTTTGCATTGGGGTGATGGGGTATTTATAGTTTTCGGGTAACCGTTAGGATCGTTTCATGGAAAACGTGCCTTAATCCCATCCGTACATGTGTTGCAAAGTTGTGGTGACTAAAAATGGTCCTTATCATCTGACTAAGCGATTGAGAATGTGTGGGTGAGGATCAAACAGCTGCAATCTGCTGTTAAATGCAGTTAATCTGGTCTGATAGTGGGACACGGGCCGCCTAAGGATGTTCAGAAACTGAGGCGGGCCGCCTAGCCCTTCTGATCAGAAAACAAGTTTCAGAAATTACATTTTCAGTCCCTGCACGTGTTTAAGGCCATTTCCGACACTTCTAAGGCCCGTAAAGCCAACTTTAAGGCCCTAAAATGATGCCTAAACATTGTGGACATGAAACATGCTCAAAAATATGCCGGGTGTTGGTTCGTTTGGTCGTACGAACGTGATGTTCGCTTAATTACGACGGAATGCGCATAAGCGCGAAAAACGATCCAAATGACGCGACGAATGGATTTTGACAAGCCAAACACTAAAGAATAATATAGTCATGCTTACATAAATTTTTGGATGTCCGGACGTATTCAGAACGTGAGTTATGCGTAAAAATGCAAACTTGTGCACTTTTTGACACTTTTAGTCCCTGAATGACCCAAAAGTTTATTTTAGCACACCAAACACCTCAAAGCCTATTTCTAAGCCATGTAAAGGATATTTATGGTATGTTTAACTTATGGTCATGTTCCGGAATGTCTGTTACAGTTCAAATTGGCATACTTTCGCAGTTTGTCAAATTTAGTCCCTGTAAGCGATTTAACTTGATTTTGCCATACCAAAGCCTTCAAAACTTATTTCTAAGTTATGTAAAGGTTATTTAAGGTATGTTAAGCCTATGTCACTATTCCGGAGTGTTTTTTGCATTAAACTGGTTATATTTACGCATCGGTGCGCGTATAACCTTCCAGAAAGCGATTTAGAGTTTGAAATTGAACAAGAATTGATATGTGCAAATGATACACAATTTTTTTAAAAATCCCAAGTATGAAATATAATATTTCATTGGTTCGGTATTTTTTTGATCGCCGTGGAGGCACAGGTGTTACAGTCTCCCCTACTTTAGGAAATTTCGTCCCGAAATTTATTTAGAGGAAACTTGTGAGAGCTTGAAAACATGAAGTTGAAAAGATCGAACAATATTGATTAGGGTTCTGAACTTCTAGTAACCTTTAATAACATCATGATTGCAATGTAAGAGGGATACTTATATACAAGTATATGAAGCGTCATTGGTGCGTCCACCGTACCTCCATTACATCGTTCTCATTTCGTTATTGTTGTCACTATTGGCTCTTACACATAATAAATCTTACTGGGTTTCTGTGCACTAAATTTCATAATTATGTACGCGTCCATAATCCGACAATTCCTTGCACAGTACACACAGTCTATTTTATAGTGTGTAGGGGAAAACCAATTGAACAAACCGATGATGAGTGTGACTAGACCACCATAGGGTCCTTTTGACTAAATCAATAAATGATCTAAATAGACTTATCAAGGAGTCTGTCCAGCTACATCACTAGATGTTGTCCTTTAACCAAATTGTGAATCAATCTTTTAGACTAGACCACTAAAAGGATCTCTTATGAAACATGGAGCGGTACTTATATAATCCAAGGGTCTTAACTATTACATAGAAGCCCATTAAGGATTGAAGGTAGTACCTTTTGAATATCCTGCTACGAATCCCTCATATGAAGATATGAAAGATTCTGCGAGGATTTGGATAACGAATATCCAGAGTATTAAAAACACAAAAATGCATAAAAGAAAACATAAGATGAATAAACACATAGTCACATAACCACAAAATTGTTTAACTAAAAGTTTGTTCTGCTAACAGAGTACATGTATTTAAAGCACACTAGGAATCCATCTCGTGGATTTCATTTGGCACTTTAAACATTATCAAGAATCTAACTATAAAGATAGAAAGATTCAAAAAGAAAATTCGATTTCGATTACTAGAACTCGAAATGTTCGAATTAAGGTACATAAAGAATCCAATTAAGGACTCTGATTTGAATGATGATCATCCACAAGGGTCTAAATATGAAGATAAAAAGATCCCATATGGATTTTAGAAGTTGAAGATGTTTTGAAACCTTGCACTGGACGTGCTTATGTCAAAACATGAAGTTGAAATGCTTTACAAAGTTGAGATGCCAGATATGCCAAGGCGACATATGAAGCGAAATTTGAAAGTTAAGTCGATGTACGAGGAAAATATTTTTGAAAACTGTGCATGGGGTTCTTTTAAGAAAAAATGTGTTTACCGTTTTTGAAACCTTATATATAATACTTTTGAAATAAAGTAGGTGTATTAGATAGATATATTTACAAAAATGTTTTAAAATCATGAGAGATGAATTTTGAAATTATGTATAAGGTTTTTGAAAGACATGAATGATGCTTTTCGAAATCATGCACTTGATAAGGAAATGTATTGTGTTAATATTGCCTTCAGACTATATGAAATATTTTGAAATTAGGAAGGTTGGTTTTGATAACATGGCTAATGTTTTTGAAATAACATAGATAATGTATTTAGATAAATTGTTTTCAAACTATATGAAATGTTTTGAGATCATGAAGATTGTTTTTGAAATACTTGTACTGTATATGTTAAAAAAATCAAAACGTAATGGGTATGAGATTTGAAAATACCCTTAGTTATTTAACCAAGGATTTCAAAGGCACAGATGTGCAGAAGCATGATTACTCATAATGTCACTTTATTTTCTGTACTTCGTATCTTAGAATGAAACGAGTACTTAAAATTTTTGAAGGAATCATGAGCGATCATTTGAAAGAGAGAATCACAAGAGTAGTTTGTAAGGAACATAGTTCCTTGATGTAGGTATCATAGGAAAAGTCATACACACATGTAATTATACTTGTATATCAGAATTGTGAACAACAACTTTTATTTATGAACGAGACATATTGTTTCACAATACGAAAACAAAAGAAACAAAGGCATAAGACAGCAACATCCTTTGTTCAGCTGAATGCTCATCCGTGGGTCGGATTTGCATTAGCAAGCTTTGGGCATCGGTTTCTGTAGTGGGTCAGATCCCCACAATTGTAACAGGCACCAGGTGGGTAGTGTGGTCGTGCAGCTTGACCCTGTTGCTGAGCAAGAGGCTGAGCAACTTGTTGAGCCGGGTTCTGAACTGGGCGATTCGGATTAGCAGGGATGCGGCAGGTGTCAGCAAGATGACTGGATCTTCCGCAGTTGGTGCACTGACGACACTGGAGGTGTGGTTGATGATGGCCGTTACACCTGTTGCACAAAGGTGCATTGCCAAAATAAGGCTTCTTGGCTAGTGGTTGCGCAGGCTGATTTGGTGCAGCTTGGGCCTGTGCAGTAATGGCATAGTTTTGGGAAACCTTACGCTTCCTTGCCCTCTTCGATGAACTAGAATCCTTCCCATTCTTGTTTTGACCTTTCTTGCTATCCTCCTTGTCAGACGACTGTTTCTCGCCCTTGTCACCCTTCCTGTGTAATTTATTCTTCCGAATCTGCGACTCAGTCAATGTCGCTGATAACTCGATCGCCTGACGGAGTGTGGCAGGGTTACTACCAGTAAGGATGTCTTGTACCGAGTCAGGTAGGCCGTCGATGTACCTTTCGATAGCTATGTCAAGTGGGGTAACCATTGTCGGGCAAAGCAGACTCAACTCCTCAAACCTATCAGTATACGCCCTGTGCTCACCACTATCTTGCTTCAACTCATCAAATTCCTTCTCCAAAGCTCGCTGCTCATGACGAGGACAGAATTCCCTCATCATGAGAGCCCTAAGTTCAGCCCATGTCTGTGCTAGAGCAACTTCTGCACCACGATCCCTCATAATCCCGTTTCACCATGTGAGAGCCCTCTTCTGAAACACACTCGAAGAAAACTCGACCTTGCGATTGTCAGGACACTGCACGTGGCGGAAAGTATTCTCAATGCTCTCGAACCATTGAAGAAGCCCAGTAGCTCCTTCAGAACCACTAAACTTGAGTGGTTTAGCCTGGTTAAAATCCTTGTATTTGCATAGAACATTGTTGTTGTTGTTGGCTTGGTTCCATTGAGCAAAGAGGTTTGGGAATTGAGCAGCCATTTGCTGCGCAATGATTTCTGCCAATTCGGCAGTCTCTATCTGGCTTTCGCGTCGAGGAGGCATTCTAAAAGAGGAAACATGAAAGGAAACGAGAGAGAGAATTAGACGACAAGAATGAGATGAAACAAATCTGATGAAAGCAAGGATAGTGGTCATTTGTTTGTTACTACAAAGCAACAAACGACACACAGTGACAAATCAAAGTAAATGGGTCGAAAATAATGTATCGCGAAGACATGCTCGCCTATAAGTGAACACTCATCCCAAGAATTCCCAGGTAAGCACAACTGGTCTCGCGTCTGATGAGATGTATACGAAGTGCTTGCCTAGACAGAAAACCCAGAATACAGGCATTCACCCTTCCAGTTTGCACGTGTTCACATTATTTAAAACCCAAAACCTTGACGAGATTTTGAAAACTCAAAGGGGTTCAAAACCATATAACAGAGAGTTCAAAACCTTACAATAGAGGGTTCAAAACCTAGTAATCAATCATCCTAGAACAGATGATTAGTTTTCAAAGTGGTTCGGAAATTTATGTTCTTGTTGTGATCGTCGCCTAAGGATAGGTGACGGTATTGTTTTATGACTAAACGCAAGTAAACTCGCGTTAGGGTCCTAAGAAGGTTATAGACTAGGTCAAAGCATTACTAATAACCTAATTCCCTATAACCATTGGCTCTGATACCATCTTTTCTGATTGTCAAGAACTCTTACGATCAATCTTGGATCCCGAGACGACTCACACACTCTACGATGGACAATGGATGATGGTGGTGGATGATGGTGTTATGGTGGTGGTGGGTGGTGGGTGAAGTGTGAGAGAGGTGGTGTGCCAAGGGATGGTTTGAGCTTGAGCTAAGCACTCCTATTTATAGGCTGAACAGAAGCTCGGGCACGGCCCCGTGTCCAGTGGGCACGGCCCCGTGTCCACATCCTTCTCTTTCTTCATTTAATGCAGCTTTGTCTTATTAGTTGACCACGTCCCCGTGTCCGCTGAGCACGACCCCGTGTGCAGAAGAATCTTTGTACTATGAAGATTTGCTAGATTGCGCGAATCTTATAGTTGACCACGGCCCCGTGTCCGCTAAGCACGGCCCCGTGGTGGGCAATAGAAGCTTCTACCACTTTGTCTTTTCTGCTGACACTTGGGCACGCCCCCGTGCTGGCTGAGCACGGGGAGTGTTCAGTCTTCTGTTATCTTGTTTTGCTTGGGAAGATGCTGTCGTGGGGTCGGGCATGTCAGTCTTGTTCCTTTTCTTGTATTTATGTTAGATGTTGATGTCTTTTTGCTTCTTTTGTAAATTTGAGCTCATTTAATCCTGAAAATACAAAAGGAAGACAAAAGCACACTTTTTCCAACATTAGTACTAAAAAAGGGTTAGTTTTATGCCACAATTGATGAAATTTATATGTTGCATTTTGCACACATCAATATGTACGATCTTCGATTTGATTGGATTCCCGCTTATTACCATGGAGAGGATTTGGCTGGTCTTATGCGTACTACGTCTAGATGTGAAAGCGAGAATTACTTCTTTGGTCAGATTTGCAATCCAAGATGTACACTTGTTGAATTTTTCACTCATTTTGAGACTGCAATGGATATTTAAAGGCATGAGCATAGGAGGAACGATCATGATACAAGGTATATTCAGTGTAAGACCTGGAGTGACTTTGTATTGGAGAAACAAGCATCAGAAATATATACCAAAACAATTTTTAAGGATATTCAGATTGAAATTGATGCTGCCATTACAAAGTGTATGTCAAAGTCTCTTGATACTGTGGGTGATGTTCAATATTATGAAATAAAGGATTTCAAACAGCCATGCACATCTTTATTCAAGGTATTTTTTAAATTTATATTGTTTTAAATATCTATTGCGTTTTATTTTTTCCATCTTTGTTGCGTTTTATCATTATATGATCATATACTTAATTCCGTATTATATTTATTATTCATTGCGTTTTATATTACATTTCACTAATTTTATATAGCTTTTTAATCTTATTTACAGGTGCAATACGGTAAACAAGAAGATGGTTTAAGTATAAGTTGTTCTTGCAAACGGTTTGAACAATTTGGTATATTGTGCCGCCATATATTTTATGTTTTACGGTATGATGATATAACTGAGTTTCTTAGAAGATATGTTCATAGAAGATGGATTAGAGATGTTGTTTCAAATGGATCAAATCATTGCAATATTCTGTTTGATGAAATTGGTAGGAATAGTGAAATTGATAAAGTTTATAGAGAAATCGTTGTTGCAAATGGGTATGTGGTTAATAGGCTGGTTGGAGATTTAGATGAGCTGTGTCGTTACAGGGATCATATTAAAAATTATATTGATAAAGCGGATGAGGTTAGATGTGTTTTGAATTAGATCACTGATTTCCTTTTCAGTATCCTGTTCTTCAATTCTATCAAACATTGTTTGTATTCCAATAATTTGAACTTCTTTTTCGATTGTTTTATTTTCATATTCCGCTTGAATTTCGGTTTGTGCAGCGTGGCGAGTAGCATCAACTTCAACTTCATTTTCATCAACATTTGAAGACAACTGAGAAATTTTCAAATCAAAGGATGGTACCTCATCATCATGAATTTTCTTTTGATTTGATTTTTTTTCTTCTTCATCTGTCTTTTTTATTATCTCCAACATTAATGATGGAGTTTCTTTGCTAAATGATGATTGTTCCATTGAAGGTTTTTCAATGTGTGTTTGTAGAATAGATGCAGGTTCATTGTCACTGATTTTTTCTGGATTGGAGGACTGGACTACAGTTGTGTTATCCTCATTGCGTTTTGCATCATGATCATTGCGTTTTACAATCAATGGAGTTGAAATGATTTGATTTTCGGTGTCTTCATTTTGGCTCAAATTTAGAAATCTAGATGGTGTTTCCATCAGAGTTGAATCAATATTAACTTTCTTGTGCTTTTTAGCTTGATGGTTGAATTTTTCAATCAATGACGCCCATTCATTTACTTTGTTATGAACAGCTTCACTGTTTGGATATTCTTCAACGATCTCATCTATGCGTGATTGGATGCTTTCGAAAATTTATTCAAACCCTTTAAAATGATCATCCAAGGCATTCACAAGATATTCTTCATGTGATTTTTTATCTTCAATGTTCTTCATATTTTCATCGCCACTTTTTGTTGAATGAATGTCAGAAAGACCTTCACTTTGATTTTGAGATGGCATGAAATTACGCAGTCGGCATTGACTGTCTACCCACAGTTTATCTTTATTTCCTATTGATGGTTTAATGAAGAATTACCCCCATGATCCTCCACTTTCTGTATGTGTTTTCTCAGTTTCATTGGTTTTAAGTGGGCTGTTTTGAACATTCTCTTGATTCTCTTGTTCAATCCAGTCTGTTGCAGCTTTAAGTAAGGTGTTTCCATCTTTTATATTGATGTTTGGGTGTTCTTCAGCATCTTCTTCATCTTTTTCTTCAGATTCATCTTGACAAATTTCTTCGTTTTCATTCTCGGATTCAGATGGATAAACATAAAATTCATCCTCCTCATCTTTCTTTTTTTGTTTATTCTTTCTGACTTTTTTCTCTTTTTTCTTTTTATCCATTACAAGACATCTCCCCTCATTTTGCGCAACAATTTCCAATTCATCTTCAAATTCTTGTAATGTTGTAGAGTCTATTTTATCAAGAGAGAACTCTTCAGTGTTTTCAGCATCGTCAAATCCTTGTTTTTTGTAAGCATATAGTATCTGTATGAATCATTGCGTTTTAGAAAAATAATCATTTCAAATTTTGTTACGTTTTAAAATATAAATCATTGTAAACAACTTACACAACTAATTTTTTGTAACTTTAAATACATTGCGTTTTACACAAGCATTGCGTTTTAATAAAGCATAGTTTTAAACAAACAAACAAATAATATAAACAAGTCATTGCGTTTTGTAACTTTATATACATGGTGTTTTAAACAAACATATTTTAAACAAAGAATATAAACAAGCAGCCTAAACAAGCATTCAGCAAATATGTAGAAATAATGAAAGATCAGATTTCATACCGCTAACAATGCAATAGGTCCATTGAAGAGCTTGTCATTTCCAAGCCATTGTCTTCTTGTTCGCCTTAAAACAGTCAGAATATATTCACACCAATTAAAATCCTGGGTTTTTTTGTCACTTTTCATTGATGGCAAGAATCTTTGATTAACGTTACTACTTTGCATTGCCTCTGCCATGACCGTAAAAAATATAACCAAGAAGTTTAGTTTGAACAGTCTTCCAAGCTCATTTCTTGATTTTAAATATTTAATCAACTTGGCCGCATACATTCTCTTCAACATATCTTTGCTGAATTGACCGCGCCAGAATTTAATTATAAGATCAGTTTCATTTGGCCTCAATTTTTCCTCAATCTCTGTTTTTCCATTTGGTATTTGAAATACCTTTTGGATCAATTCAGCTATGATCTTAATCTTCTCATCTCCTGTATTTATCTGATCATTTTCAGCATCAAAGTTTTTTACCAGCCAATATCCGAATTTGCATGGAACTGAATGCAGCTTGAATGATAGTATGCTCTCAAACCCTATTTCTCTAACAACTTTCCTTTGCTCTTTTGACAAACTTTCAATATAATCTTTTAGATTATTGACTGCACATCTTATGTTTATTTTTTTTTCCGTCGTAATCATAATATGGTTGTGGTTCTGGTTGTTCTTCTGTTTTATCTTTCCTCAATGATCTTTTTGGTTTTGATTATGCCTTTTCGTTCTTTTGATTTTTTGTCTGTTTCAGTCTTGGTGATGGATCAACAAAATCATCATCTGTTACATTGAAGTGTTTTAGAAACATATATTTTTTCATGAAATTTGTTAAATGCGTTTTATGTTACCTGAATTTACTTGTTGTTGTTTGGAAGTATGCAGAACTATAGCTCGACTAGAATTTAAATCCTTTGGATCAGAAACTGTATCTTCTGAAGATTCTGTCACCACTTTCTTTCTTCTCCTTTTTTGTTTTTCCTCTTGTTTTTAACTTTAAACAGAATAATGAAACAATGTCAATTAACAAATTTATGATAAAACGCATTAGCTAACACTATAAAGATAAAAAGCAGTAATTCATAGTTTTAAGATAAAACGCAATACTTTACATCATATTATTTAACACACCAAATTAACATTATATAATCTCATTTTGTTTTTTATGATATTTTAATATAAAACGCATTAGTCAAGTAAAAAAAAATCATTTGATAGTATTATGATAAAACGCAATAGTTAACAACACATGTTTCTCAGCAAATTCATAGATAAAATGCAATGATTCATACAGATATTATATCATAAATTCGATTACAATTATCATAATAATAATCTCTTTGTTTCTTCAAATTTATTAAGATAAAACGCATTAGTTCACAATATATAAATCCCATAAAAAGCATTAGCACCCTAGGTCATAGTTTTAACATAAAACGCAATGTAGTCTCTAATAACAAAAATGTTAACATAGGTATAAGATATCACTCATTAACAATTTTAGGGAAGGGATATGATATATTAGGTCTATTGCACTTCATAAAACGTAACTTGAATTCAGTTAAAAAGAAAAAATACATAAAATTACCATTGTCTGAAATCTCTTTGCGTTTTCTACTACTTTGTTGTTTCATTGTTGATTTCGGCTAATATTTACTTGTTGTTCTATGTTCTCTTCAGCTGATGATGTTTTTGGCTTCTTTGATGATTTAGGGTTTTCAGAGACGGATTTTTTTTAGTAACTCGAATGTAAACCTTCAAATTATCTCTCGACGACGCCATGAACTTCAATGGAGTATGATTTTCTCAAATTTCTATATGTGTGTGATCGTTCAATGGAAGTGTAAAACGTAATGCAGTTTTTTTCGAAGCGTTTCTGTGTATATTCAACGGCGGTTATTTTGGATTTTGACGATAATACCCTTGAAAGCCCGGAGACCTGTTTAAATGACAGTTTTTAATTTGATTTTGATCTAGACCGTAGATTGTGCAATTGGACGGTTATGATTACTTCCTATGTTTCCTAGCGAAATAAACTTCCTATTATATTTCCACCCTCTTTTAGTATTAAAAGTTATATAATAGATATATGGTAACGTATAAAGCATGTAAGGTGTGGTTTTTTAAAGCGTATCTCACGCCTGAGTCGCTGGGCGCTGGTTCTATCCATAGTTGTCAATTGCGGCTATAGCGACTGCTATAGCGCGCTAAGTAGCCATGTGACTAAGTGTCGCTATATGGGTCACAGCGACCAATAGCGTATTTAGAGACAATTTTTTTTGATGTAAATAGCAATTAGATATAGCTATAAAATAGCTGGATTTATAGGTTTTTGTTAAATATACATATCAAATAGCATATACAAGGGTATTTTGATGTAATATACATATAAAAATTTTCAAAATTCTTTTTCTAGTGTAATCGCTATTTATAAAATAGCTGTCGCTATTTGCTACGTAGCCTATAGGTGCCTTGTCGCTATTTATCGCTATTCGCTATCGACAACTATGGTTCTAGCGCTTCGCCAAGGCTGAAGCAGCGTGATTACAAGAGAGTGGTGGTTAGGCGGCGCTATGCCGGATGTTTCGAGAGGTTGCCTTCTTCTTCCGGTTGGTTTTCACTTCTGGTGAGGTTGTTTTCACGTGAGGCGCTTATGGGATAGAGAGGGTGGGTGTGAGGTTTCATTGTGTTTTGATTTTCTTTTAAGAAAAGGCTTTGAGATTATCAGTGTTCGGTAGATGTGCATGTGCTGAAAAAATAAAAATTGTTAATCATATTTTAACTATAAATTACATATAACTTTAGTTTAGAATTAATATATAAGTATTTAGGCTGTACATATAGCTTGTTAGGTTGTAAAATGTAGTAAATATTATCTAGAGTTAGTTCATAAATATTAATGAATACCTAGCGCCTCACACACGTGAAGCTCTCCCCTCGCGCCTCGGCTTTAAGGACCTAAGGGGGCGTTTGTGTTAGGGATAGATTTTCTAAACCTAAGGATCACGGATCCTCAAGTACTGCCAGGATCACGGATCCTCAATTCTGTTTGAATTAAGGATCCTCAGAAGACGTTGCAGGATCAGGATTCAGGATCCTTATTGTTATCCTTATACTAACGGTTGCCTTCACTATGTTTAAGTTTGTTTTGCAGGAGTATACGCGTTGGACTTGGTCTTGCCGATATTCCAGGGGAATATGCTTAAATATTCCACACGTGCATATCCTTTGTGAACGTTACGAAGATCGTGGGAAGCTTGCACATTTAGCGGATACTTAGTTATCTAGTTATTTCTAATTTTAAAAGGGGATAACTAGCTTGAATTAGAACAATTGGCTAAGTTAGCTAACACTCACACTCTCGCAAGCTCTCAGCAGTTCATTTGGCGATTTCATACACATTGCACTCTAGTGATCCTTGTAACAAGCTTGTTATCATCCCGAGTTGTAAAGATCATTTGTTTAATTATAGTTGGTGATCGGTAGTTTCCATCACCCGAGGTTTTTTGTGCCGGAGATCAACTCTTGATCAAGGGCTTTTTCCTCGTATAAATCCTTGCGTCACTTGTTCATTTTATTTGCAAGTTTGTTTATACATTTGTTCATTGTTTCAAGCATCATTCCTCACAACAAAGATTTGGTTGCATTATCCTAGCCTGATTTTTTACCAAAACAGTTTGGCGCCCACCGTGGGGCAATTGGTGCTTCATTTCTGAAATTTTTTTGCCCATTGTGTTCATTTCGGTTCACTATCTTCAACCATATGGCTTCTTCAGCAAAGAACACTTCAAGCTCTATGCCGGTAGTCACTTCTTCACAGGGCATTCCACCTTTGCCTCCACCACCTTTTGGATCCCAGAAGAATGCTGAAAATACTGCAAAAAGACAAAGCCCCATTTTCCCAAAACCACCAACATCTGCTGTTTCTTCTAACCCTACTAACAGTGATCTTTTTTACTTTGATTTTACAGATGAGGGATCACATACAAGAGCAGGATAAAACCAATGAAAGGATCCTCCGGGAGATTGGTGACATCAAAAAACAGAAGAAATCAGGGGAGGATCACTCTCCTCTGATACCAAGGTCAGTGGATTTCGACACTCTAGTTATAACTGCCCTGCAATCTGCAGCTCCAGACATCCAGTACCAGAGTGGACCATTGGGAAGGCGTTATGGATCAACAACTATGAGTCAGGCTTTAGGCTCTCACTTCCAGCCTTCAGGATCCTGCTTTCAGCCTTCGGGATCCTCTTTCCAGCATCAGGGATCCTTCGTTAGCTCAAGAGGATATATGGGGACGCACACGGTTCAAGGATCCTCTCAGGTTCAAGGATCATCTCATGTCCAAGGATCCTCTCAGGTCCAAGGATCCTCTCAGGTCCAAGGATCCTCTCAGGTCCAAGGATCCTCTCAGGTCCAAGGATCCTCTCAGGTCCAAGGATCCTCTCAGGTTCAAAGATCCTCTCAGGTTCAAGGATCCTCCTTTCAGGTTTAAGGAACTTCGTCTCAGGTTTACGAATCCATGGATTATCCTCCAAGACCCCCATTCATGGCACATCAAGGATCCAACATCTTTCAGGATCAGGGATTCTTAAGAAGTGTACAACCCTCAAGTTCAGATGTCCATCAAGGAGACTTCATTCCAATGCAGACCGTTGCTTCTTCTGGTCCTTCAGTCATACCAGAATCTCGTCAATATGGATTCACATCTGGAATTCCAAACTTGAATCCTCCGGGAGTTAACACTTTGAATAATTCTTATAACACTAACCATGGCTTTATGCAGGATACAGGTATCAATCAAGCTATGGCTAGGGAATTACAGAAACTGAAGGATATGATATTGTTGATGCACAATGTCTAAAGCCTGCGTCTTTATAATGCTAGTTTAATGTATAGGGTCCAGATAGGTCATTCTGTATAAGTCCAGGGGGTTAAACTATAAATTTATGGTTTTCAAGTTGTAGGTCCGCTTTTGTGGCATGTGTCCACAAAAGCGAACCAGCTTTGTTGTCTGGACCGCTCTTGTGGACATGTCACATGAGCGGACCACGTAGTCTATATATACCCCTGGTGTGTTCTTCATTTGGAACATTGTCTGGAACTCCACGTCGAACTGCTGTCTGTACGGCAAACATTATCAAGTGAAGAAAAAGTATTTTAAGTGTGAATTCTCTGTTTCTACTCCATTCTATTACGGTTTTCTTTGTATCATGCTGAAAATGTGTTTCCGCCACATTCTCAGTAAGCACTAGCTCTGATTGACTCACTCGAGAGGTCAAAACTGATCCTACAATTGGTATCAGAGCCAGTTGCGAGTTAGTTTGCTAGATACGAAGCGTTTTACACGGACTTTTGTAGATTTGGACTGTTTGAATGGTGGAAATGGACTGAAATTTGGACAACAGGTGTAAAATACACTAATAACAAACCCTTGAAAGATTCGGATCAAAATACGGCCTAAAAGTGACTTAAAAACTCTCGTGAAGTAGGACCGTGTATTTGTCAGTCTTGTGGTTCGCGTTTCTGGTCCGCTCTAACGTACAAGTTATGCTGGTTCGCTCCTGTTTTTAGTTCTGGTCCGCTCAAAATGGCAGTTTTGGTTTCTGGTTCGCTCGTCTGATCCACTTGAACAACACATCTTTCTGGTCCGCTCCAAAGATCATTTGTGGTTCGCTCGAAAGTGAGCTGCCTGGTTCGCTCTTAGTGTAATATTCTGGTCCGCTCCAAAGATCATTTGTGGTTCGCTCGAAAGTGAGCTGCCTGGTTCGCTCTTAGTGCAACATTCTGGTTCGCTCCAAAGTTCTGTGGTGGTTCGCTCATTGTTACTTCTGTGGTTCGCTTATTCAGCCACTGTGGTTCGCTTATTCAGAACTGTTTGAAAAATTTCTTCATTACGACTGAAAATGGAAAGCCAAGATTTTTACAACATGTTTGCGGGTAGTGGTGGAGTTACTCAGAGTCCTACTAGCATCATGCAGAATGTCAATCTGGAAAACGAGCTTGGAACGATGCAGAAGCCTCCAAAATTGATGAGTTTGGATGAATATTCAGGATGGTCCGGGAGATTCAAAAACTGGGTGCAGGCAAATCATCTAGAGTGCTGGATCAAGATCGAAAGGAAGTATGTTCCTCCGGTAGACAGGTTGAATATGTTGAAGACCATTGCCAGTCTTACAGATGCGGAACAAGTCGAGTTCAAAGCAGAAAAGAAGATGGTTAGCATCCTACAGCAAGCTATAAAAGAGGATATTCTAGTTCTGCTACAGCACGATGATAGTGCACAGTCGATATGGCAAGCTTTGGAACAGAAATTCAAAGGCAGTGCGTCGATGATCAAGAGTAAGAAAGCACCGATAAAGAAAGAATTTGATATATTCACGGGAATTAAAGGTGAATCGACAAAGCAGCTTATCGAGAGATATTGTCACCTGGTGGTAGAGATGAGAAGGTTGAATATCGAAAAGACGAATGAGGAGTGGATAGACAAGTTATGTGATGCACTTCCCTATGAGGAATGGGGAACATACTTGATGATGTTGAAAAATAGTTCAGATTTCGTGAACTATAGTTTGAGCGTGTTTATAGAGAAAATTGAAGCTTATGAGTTGGAATTGGTGAAAATCAAAAAGATGAATTCAGCGAATATGCCACAGGATGTGTCTTTGTATTACAAGAATAGTCCGGCAGCTACTAATGTTCAGAGTCCGAAGATTCAAACCGGATTTAGTGCAGACAACACTTCATCTGCTGCTTCAAATGCCTATCAGTCGAGTCAGTCGACTCCGTTTGCCAACTACGAGCCGAATGTCAAAGTCACTGAGCAGAATTCTCCTCAAAGTTCTACAGGGTCAAATCAACAGACGTTTGTATCCAGTGTGCAGTGTAACATTGCGGTTAACATCAAGAATGGTAATGAAATCACCGAGAATGCAGCCAAGCAGCACATCACGTTATTGGCATCAGTTCTGGAAGCTTATGAAGGTTTGGTCGCTGGTAGGATCGGTAATCCCGATATGACTAAAGAGGATTACGATCAGATCGATCCGGAAGAACTGGAACTGATAGATATAAAGTGGTGCATGGCGAGTCTGGTTAGAAGAGCTCAACGCTTTATGGAGATCACGGGTAGAAGCAGTTTGTTAGGTCCTGATCAGAAATTAGGGTTCGATAAGTCAAAGGTGACTTGTTTTAAGTGCAAAGAATGAGGTCATTTCAAGCGCGAATGTCCGAATCGTGAAGTGCAGAATCATCAGAACCCGTTTGCAAACGATTATTACAGACAAGCTATATATCATCGACGAAATCAACAATCTGCAGTTCAGAGACCTCAGATTGAGAACAAACCAGAAAAGGCACTTATCGTAAACCAAGATGATGAGAAGGTTGTGTCTGGGTTTAGTTGGGACAAGTATATTCCAGGAAAGGATGATCAAGCAATGATGGCTGAGGTAGTTGAGATTACTGAGACAGTTGCAGAATCGAAGGTTAGCAATGAGGTGGTTACTGAGAATGTCGGTGAAGTAGTTTCTGAGAGTGTAATTGAGTCTGATTCTGAGGTGGTTGAGGAAGTAGTTACTAAGATGGTTGATTCTCTTACTGAAATTGTGATCGAAGAGGTTATGGAAGTTGCTGATCAGGTGGTTCCAGAGGTTGTTAAAGAGGTTTCTACAGATAGTTCTGCAAAAGCTGAGGAATCAGTGAATGAAGCTCTCAACTTTCAATCACGGCAGGAGGAATTTGTTTATACAATGAAATCTATTCTGCCTCCTAATATTTTTGATTCTTTTGCAGATTATTTTGAAGAGCCAAGAACTGGAACGTGTTCAAGATTTGAAGCAGAGAAAGAAGCAGTCGAGGAGGTGATTGATGTTTCCAAAGAAATGACTGAAGAAGTTCTAAAGGAGATTGCAGATAAAGCGCTGATGAGCAAATTAAAAGAGGTAGATTCAGACATCCAGGAGTCAGTTGATAAAGTGTCAGGTCTAGGAGAGGATACTGAAATCTTAGAGGTCACCGGGGTCAAGTCGTCTGAGTCGGAGTCAAATCTTGTTGGTAAAGTTGTTTGTGAGGATGAGATTATAGTTGAAAAGGTTTCAATCCCCGATACACCGTGTCTAAGTTGTTCACAACTATGCACGGGGTGTCTTGAAAAAGACACCAAGTATCAGGAATTGAAACAACATGCAGATTTGGTGAAGTTTGACTTACAGCAAGTAAAAGAGGCATACGACACATTGTCCAGGTCAATAAAAATGATCCAAAAAGAGAGTCTTGAAAATGATAAAGCAACAAAGTTGGCACAATCAACTTTATTTGATAAACAAAGAGAAGTCAACTTTCATTTAGATACAATTGCATCTTTGAGAAAAGAGCTTGAGTTGACTAAAATTGAGAATGATAGAATTGATCAGAAATTGATGAGTTATGTGGCATCATCGTATGTGTTAGATCAAATAGTGCCACAACAACCACATGCTTCACCTGCCTACAACAGTGTTCCACCCCCAATGTGGAATCATTATACACAGAAATATCCAGATGGGGTGGAAGCTGCATTAAACATCAAACTGAAAACACTTGAGAATGATTTACCTGATAACATTGATATCACTTTTACTGAGTCTGACACTGACAACGAATCCCAGGTTATCAAAAATGTTATTGATCAGGTGTTGGACGATGAGAGTGAGAAATCTGAGAAGGCAAAATCAATGGAGGGTAGTGATTCTGAGGAGGACGGAAACTTTTTAGATCGTTATTTGTCAAAAACGGATAAAAGTGCGGATGATGATTCGATTATGGTGGCTTACACTATGGTTGGGTCTGACAAACTTTACACCAACACTGAGTTTCCGCTTCAGAATGTTAAATTTGAGAATGTTCAGAAAGTATTTAAGCTGGTTGAGCTGAGCGTAAATGAGTTAAAGAAAAATGATTTCTTTTCAAAACTGAATAAGTCAGTTGGTTCGTCACGTCCTACTAGTCCAGAAAAGGTAGAGGGGGTGGGTAAAGACCAAAACAGAAAAAATCAGTTAAAGAAAAAAGGTATTGGTTTCGAGAAAAGAATGGCTAAGCAGGTGGTAAAGCCAAAGGATAGAATTGATGATGTATTTGTTTGTGGTCCTAATGTTGATACTGAAAAAGATTATATTTTTAGTCAAAAGGCTGTGGACGACTTCAATGCAGCACAAAAGCTAAAAGTGGAAACTGTCTCAACCACTTTTGTAGAATATGATAAGCGTGTGTGTTATCGTTGCAATGAAGTCGGCCACATGGCAAAGCAGTGTAAGAAAGTAATTGAAAAACCGGTTGTGGTAAAAGTTGTTAATAAACAAATGGTTGAGAAACCGAAGGTTGAAAAATCTAAGGTTGAAAACAAAAATGTTTCAAAACAAATCACTCAAAAACCTCGACCAAAATCACCGGTTGTTGCAAAAGATAAACAAGTGTTGGTTTCGCCGATTCGAATTCTTAAACGGGGTGAAAAGTTGAAGTCGGAGGATAAGCCAAAATCGATTTTCGAGATTGGCGAGTCTTCTAAGTCTCCCAAGACTTCGAAATTTTACCCTAAAGCAAAAACTTTTGAAAATCAGTCATGGGTCGCGAAATCTAAATCATCTGGTGAGATAAAAAATATGGAAAGTGTGTTGAAAAATGAGTCACAGTTTGTGAAAGATGATGTTGCTGTGTTTGAGTCTGAATTCGATCAGTTTTTGTCAGAATTTCCCAATCTTCATAACAAAGTGAAACAAGAAAAAAGGAAATTGAGTCAAATGTCACATTTAACTTTCCAAAAACAACTGAGAAATGCAATGTAGTTTTTGGTTCAGTGTCGGAAGTTAAAAAGTCGTGGGCATCATTGTTTAACTGATGTGTTTGTGTGCTGATTGCAGGAGCTGCCCAAGTCTGTGCTATCAAGGTGGATAATGGACAGCGGAGCGTCGAGACATATGACGGGATCTTTAGCACTATTATATGATGTCAAAGCAATTAATGGAAGCTATGTTGGATTTGCTGGTAACCAAGGTGGCAGAATTGTTGGTCAGGGAAAGCTCACAAACGGCATCATATCTTTTGACAAAGTGAATTATATTGTTGAATTAACGAACAATTTGTTAAGTATTTCACAAATTTGCGACAAAGACTTTAGCGTACATTTTACAAAAACAGAGTGTTTGGTTTTAAAACCAGGGTTTAAAGTCCCTGATGAGTTGGTGCTGTTGCGTGCTCCTAGGGTTAATGAGCTTTACATTTTAGACATGAGCATTGCAACACCAACAACTCCTCAAAAACAATGTTTTGTAACAAAATCTAAAGCAACTGAGAAAGAGTCAATTATGTGGCACAGACAAATGGGTCATATACACGTTCGTAAAATGAATTTTCTTGTGCACAACAATTTGGTAGAAGGTGTGAATGTTAAGAATTTTCATTTACCTGATGATTGTGTTGCGTGTAAGAAAGGTAAACAGGTACGGAAGTCTCATTCGCTAAAGATACTCAATACCATCCGGTTACCTCTCGAGAGATTGCATATGGATCTCTTCGGGCCGGTCAACGTCAAAAGCATCAGTGGAGATTCTTATTGTTTGGTGGTTACGGATGATTATACAAGGTTTTCATGGGTTGTTTGTTTGGAAATGAAGGACGAAACATTCGATGCTTTGATGGTTTTATTCAAAAAGATGGAAACTGTGTACAAGCTGCCGATCAGAAGAATTCGGAGTGATAACGGAACGGAGTTCAAGAATAACAAAATGTACGAGTTCTGCAACGAGAAGGGGATACTACATGAATTCAGTGCGCCGTATACACCACAACAGAACGGCGTGGCTGAACGAAAGAATAGAACCCTGATCGAGACCGCACGTACTATGTTGGCAGATTCAAAGCTTCCGATTTTCTTCTGGAGTGAAGCAGTTTCAGCGGCTTGCTATACATTGAATAGAGTTCTGACTGTGAAGAAATATAGAAAGACTTGTTTCGAGCTGCTGCATCGCTATAAGCCAAATCTTGAGTTTTTAGAACCTTTTGGCTCTCCGTGTACTTTCATAGATGCTGATGGTAAATTCAGAGCGAAAGCAAATGAAGGATTTTTCGTAGGATACGCTAGCCCGTTAAAAAGAGTGTTTGTACCGTGTCTGGGGAAAGTGATTCAGGTCCATCATGTGGATTGTCAGAAGCACACGCCGTCGCAACAACTTCCCGGACAAAGATTCCTATTTGACTACAACAAACTCTGGGAATCGTTTCATCTGCCATCCGAGCCAAGTGATGAGGAACTTGCTCTCATGTACTTGTATCAGCAAAGTCAATTGCAAGAGCCGGAATCTAGACCGCTAGATGTTCCTACGCCCACCGTGGGTACTCATGATGATGAAGCCGGACCAAGTGGAACCGTTCATATACCACCAGAGGAACCAGCTCCGTCATTTGACGTTTCTGACGACTCAGAGGAGGAACCCGCTCCTACCTTTGACGAGGAACCAAATGAGACATCAGAAGAGGCTGTTGATCAAATCGTTGATCTCGACATTTCAAATCTGGAATCGGAAGTTGTGGTGCCTGATACTGTGATGCCACGGACCCTGTCTTACCATCCTTCAGAACAAATTATCGGCGATCTACAGAGTGGTGTCAAGACGAGATATCAGATAGACCAAGCTTTTACATGTTTTTATTCAGATATTGCTGATATGCAGAAAGAAGTCTCACTCAAATGTTTTATTTCGCAGATAGAGCCCAGGACCTACAAAGAAGCATTGACCGAAGACAGTTGGGTAACTGCTATGCAGGAGGAATTACAACAGTTTGAGAAATTGGGCGTCTGGAGACTTGTTGATCTGCCAAAGAATCAGAAGTTGATAAAAACGAAATGGGTGTTCAAATGTAAAAGAGATGATAGAGGAGTCGTGGTGAGGAACAAAGCACGTTTAGTGGTTCAAGGCTTCAGTCAGCAGGAGGGAATAGACTATGATGAGGTTTACGCGCCGGTTGCAAGGCTTGAAGCAATTCGCATCTTTTTAGCCTTTGCATCTTGGAAAAATTTCAAAGTCTATCAACTCGATGTTAAATCAGCATTCCTGTATGGCAAGATTCGAGAAGAAGTTTACGTGGGACAACCACCGGGGTTTACAGATTCACTGAACAAAAACAAGGTGTACCTATTGGATAAAGCATTATATGGTCTACACCAGGCCCCGAGAGCCTGGTACGAGACTCTTTCGACTTACTTGCTGGACAACGGGTTCACAAGAGGAACAGTAGACAACACCTTGTTCACAAAAGAAGAAGCAGGCCACTTGCTGATTGTGCAGATTTACGTTGATGATATAATTTTCGATTCCACCAACGACGATTTGTGTAAAGAGTTTGAGAGAGTAATGAAGAAGAAGTTCGAAATGAGTTCGATGGGGGAGATGAAGTTCTTTCTTGGGCTGCAGGTAGAACAAATGCCCGATGGAATTTTCATTCACCAGTCAAAGTATGTAAAGGATGTGCTAGACAAGTTTGATATGACAGATTGCAGTCCTGCATCAACCCCCCTCGCACAGAACCATGGTATTTGTCCGGATGAACAGGGAGTGAAGATGGATGAAACGTTATACCGATCGATCATTGGGTCTTTAATGTATCTCACAGCTTCCCGTCCCGACATCATGTACCCGACATGTCTGTGTGCACGATATCAGTCGAATCCGAAGCAATCACACCTGACGATCGTTAAACGCATTTTACGGTATTTGAAAGGTTGCCCAAGCATCGGCTTGTGGTATCCTCGTGCGGGTGATTTTACCTTATCCGGTTTCGCTGATTCAGATTTTGGTAGCTGTAAACAGAACGCAAAGTCCACCACTGCTGGGTGCCAGTTCTTCGGAACTCGGCTCGTTACCTGGCAGTGCAAGAAGCAAACTGCAGTTGCGCTCTCCACGTGTGAGGCTGAGTACGTCTCAGCCTCTAGCTGTTGTTCGCAGATCCTCTGGATCCAACAGCAGATGCGTGACTTCGGTCTGCAATTCTTGGATACTCCGATATTTGTGGACAATGAAGCGGCCATAAATGTTACTAAAAATCCGGTTCATCATTCGAAAACAAAACACATTGAAATCCGTCACCATTTTATTCGAGATTGTCACGAAAAGAAATTAATATGGATTGAACATGTGGGCACCGATGATCAGAAAGCTGATTTTTATACTAAACCGTTTGACAAAAAGAGATTTTATTATCTTTTAAAATTGAATGGGATGAAAAATCTGCAATTTGGGAGGGTTATTGAATGTGAAGCCGAATTGGGCGGTGATCTGACCTGAACTTTTGTCGTGTTGTCAATTTTTGTATGTACAGTTTTATTTTCTGCTTTTTGATAAAAACAAAAACACAAAAATATGTTTTAGTTTTAGGGGGAGATATTCGCAGAAAAATACAAAAACATGATAAATTCTACAAAAACCAAAAACATTTGAAAAAGTAAAAATGAGTTTGTGTATAAAAGGGAAATGATAGTACATCAGCTAGACAGGTGCAGTACGCTAGAGAATTGGAATGTATAAAATGCAATTTAAACAGTCTCGCTAAAGATGTGCCGATAGGTTTTCACAAAATCAGTAGATCAGTTTGGGATATAAACATAAATTTACTTGCGTTTACGTGGGGAACACCTCCAGGATATATAGGTAACCCCTGAAATCCTGTTTGAAGGGTCCCGTATTCTGAGATACTAGGTCTTTATGCTTAGTGATATCTGGGGTATTATCCCGGGACTTCTGATTTTGCGGAAGCAATGGCCTAGTCCCCGGAGAATACTTTACGCTGCTTTGAAATATAAGCCTCCCCTCAGCATAAAAAATGATAACACATTGCAAAATGGTTAATCATGTGCTGTTGAAAAGAAGATCCCCAAAGGGGACCCACCAAAAGTCGAAGCCGTCATCTCTCTGCGTATCGAAAGATCGACCTGAGCTCTCACGGCCCTCACAATTAACCCCTTACAGATATCATCTAGGTATACTCACCTGTAAGACTGAATACTGGGGTCTGGATACGGGAGTATATACTGAGGTGGGACACATGTAGATGTTTAAGTCCTAAAACACTAATTCTGTATCCTGAGCAGATTGAAAGTTTTGTGAGAATTTAAGAGGATCAGTATATCGGTAATCTACGCGAACTGTTTAATGCTTAAAATGAAATAACAGCTTAACGGTACTTGTATCTCGTTGGCAGCTGATATGATCCCTTAACACGCTCACAAAAAGATTGTGTGTATAGTTTTAAATTTGTACAGCTTAAAACCCAAAAAAGTTTTTTTTCAATTTATTTTCGACAACTGATACTGGAGATTGGAAGATCAAAGCCTGTGTGCAGATCATGTTAGTGTCTGATGAGGGTTGGGTAAGCTGTGATTGCAAACAAAGAATTGGTATGATGTTTGAAAGATAAAATGTGCAAATGTTTGAAACGTTGAAAAGTTCATTAATTTGAACTGTTTTTAAAACAAAACGACAGAGTACTTCATAAAACTGATCATCCAGGGCCATTAACTTGGACTTGGTAAGTCAAACAGTTGTCCAGGGTCATTAACTTGGACTTGGTCAACTGGGTGTCAGTGTGTGAAATCGAAAAAAAAAAAAAACAATTGAAAAATGAATAAAAAATTAAATTAAATTTCTTGAAAAATTGATGTTGGTCCGCTTTTATGACAACATTAAGGACCGCTTTTCTGTCAAAGTAACATTGTGGTCCGCTCTGTGACATGTCAAATAAGCGAACCAGACTCTTTATAAAAGGTATAGAGGTCCGCTTTTTCTGTCATTTCTTGGTCCGCTTATATGTCATTGTCTCTGAGGCGATTTCGAGCGATCCTCGTGATTTACTGCTGTTCGAGCCCTGTTTTCACTTGATTTTGATAGATCTCCACTGATTATACCATGGGCAAGGTAAGTTCTCTTGAAATTTTATCTCTTTTGAAGTGAAATCATGTCAGTCGGTATGTGTGTATAAACGGATCGCGTTTTAAGCCTTTGAATGTCATATTTGTTTGAAATGATAGTTGTTTCAGTGTCGTCTGATGATATTAAGAGTTGTATTACATGTTAATTGCTGTAATTTGAGTGTCTGATGTGTTTTGTAGATGATGCATAGTTTCAGTTCCAGATCTAGGGTGTTTTAGGCAAGTATAACAAAATCAAAAGATACCTCTAGTCTCGGAATTCTGTGTAGATTGTGATTTTGAAATCAATTTTAGGTTTTAAGCAGTTTTTACAGGTTTTTGGATCTGGATCGCTTTTATGAACAGAAAAATCTGAACCGCTCATATGTCATCTGTAGGACCGCTCATTGTTACCATTTTAGGTCCGCTTTTAGTAACATTTTTAGGTCCGCCCATATGTACCATATCAGGTTCGCTTTTAAGGCAGTAAACTGCTGTTTCGCTTATATGGCTAGGGATGGTTCGCTTTTTGTGAATTTTCTAAATAGGTCCGCTTTTTAGTCATTACAGTGGTTCGCCTATAGGGTTGTAAAGTGTTTGGCTCGTTTTTATGGTAGTACAGTGTAGGTTCGCTTGTAATGTATAATGTAGTTTCGTTTTTTTTTAGTTAGTGTTGAAAATGTGAAATTTTTAAAGTCTTGATTTCTGTTATTGTTGTGCAGGCATCTCCAAACATGTTATTCGATCCAACACACAATAGCTGCATTGATTTAGATGTGAAGAAGTGTCTGTTATTGTCAGAATTCAGCAGTATTTTGGACTATATGAATCGTATTCCAGTGAAGAAAGCAATGATTGATCAAAGACCGTTATATAGATCACATATTAGTCGATTTTGGATAAACGCAAAGTATGATGAGGCAAGCAAGGTGATATCGTCAGTGGTTGAAGTGAATGGAAAGTTGGAGACTATTCTGGTGACTGAAGAATTAGTTCGAGAAGTTATGAACTTTCCTGATAAGGCTAACTACCCCACAAGATTTCCGGAACGTTTGGTGAAGGGATGTATGCTGAGAATGGGATACAGAGGTGCTTTGAACACCGGAAACTACTTGAAGTCAAAGTTTCAAAAATCTTTCAAGTTCTTAATTCATTGTATTCTTATTTCATTGAGCCACACAAAGGGCAGTTTCGATCAAATGAGAGATTACCAAATGAATATGTTGACAGCGTTGGTGTTGAATAAGAAATACAACTTTTCACACATAGTTTTTCATTATATGGTGGAGAATCTCACGTCGGATGTTAGAACCTGGAGGTATCCGCGTTTTGTACAAATGATGATTGATCGTGCATATCCTGGAATTGATAGAGACATTCAGGGTGATCTTCTTGTTCAAGCTCACATGTCTAATATCACTTTGAAGAATCTGATCCAGTATCATCCTAATCATCCAGAGCCTGATCTAGTGATTGAAAACTTTGGATTACTTAGAGATGTGAACTATGTGGATCCTGATTCGGAAAATCAATAAAATTGGAGAAATCAAGAAGAAATGAAAGAGGCGTTGTATGCTGTAGAGTTGAAGATACTTGAGAATTTCAAATCAATCAAGAACGAGTGGTATGTAAAGGAGTCGGGACGCAGACGTAGACTTGCAACTCCTGTAGCTGAAGGTGAAGGTTCTTCTTCAAAACCAAAGAAGATACAAAAGAAGAAAAAGCAAACAATGTTAATTGATGAATCTGATGAAAATATTTCTGAGATGAATGTTGAAAATGAACAAGAAATGACTGGTGCTGAAAATATTGAAATTGAGACAGATTTGTTTACAACAGAAGCATTTTTTGTTGATAGTGTTGTGAAAACAGTTACTTCGGATGTTCAAAAGGAAAAAGAGAAGGTTGTAGATAATGTTGAAGGTGACGACGTTGATAAAGACACTACTAGTTCTTCTAGTTCGTCTGAATATGTAGTGATTGATGCAAAAGAACGTGAAAGACGAATGAGAGAAGAGGTAGAACAAGAGAAGTTGATTAAAAAGAGAAAGAGGGAAGAGAAAGAAGATGCACCTTATGTACCTTCTCCAGAGCATGTTTCCGTGTCACAATCTACTCCGAGAGGTAAAAAGAAAGCTGCTGATCGAAAGAGAGCTACAAAAAAAATTAAAGTATCAAAGCGTCCTCAGAAGGTCATGCAAACGCATCCTACACCTCCACGTCAACCTACACCTCTACGTCAATCAACACCTCCACAATCTTCAATACATCAATCTCCTCCCAGACAACCAACACCCCATCAATCACCAAGACAACCTACTCCTCTATCACACTTAACACCACCAAGACAACCTACACCGCAACGACAACCATCTCCTATTTTTCAATCAACACCACCTCCACATCAACCATATTATTCTTCGCAAGATCTCTTTGGCACACCTCCACTTACCCAAGTACAACCTGGTTCTTCAGGTAAAGGTCTTCCGATACCGCAAGATAATCTACTAGACGTTGATTTAGACCTTGGAACCAATTCGCAAGTGTTGAAATTGGAAAAGAGAATTGAAGATGTGATAGCAGAGAATAAAAAGTTGGCGGCTGAAAGCAAAAAGATTGCTGATAGAGAAAAGACTCTTGCTGGTAGGGTGCAGGGGTTGGAAGGTGAAAACAAAGTGTTGGCACTGAAAATTGAAGTTGGTCAGACGGAAATCGATGTTTTGAAAGTTCGAGTGTCTGAATTAGAAGAAGTGAAGAATCGTCGAGAGAGTGAAAATGAATATTATAAGTTGAAGAATAAAGAACTTATGGCTGCTAAAGTGTTACATGAACATAAGTTTTACATGCTGAATAGAGTTGTGGAAAGCATGTTAGAGACATCAGTGGAACAGAAATATGAAGAGTTGAAGTTAGAAGGCCTTTGTGCAGAACGTCAAGCAGAATTAGAAAAGCAGATGAAAGATAAGGGTAAAGGAATGGAAGGATGTTTTGAAATGTCTATAGTACCTTCGATGGTAATAGAAAATCCTGAGCCTATATCTTCAGTTCCTGGCATAATCGAAGAAGAAATTTCAACGCCTAAATTAATTGATGAAGAAGATGAAGAGGATGATGAAGATGACGATGAGGATGAGTTTGTATATACTGCAAGCAGTCAAAGTTCTAAGGGTAATGATGATGATGATGCAGCAGGAGGTTCAGGTGTTAGAGTGAGTGATGCCTCAAAAGAAAAAGTCGTTGAAGATCTGTTAAACAACACAATTAATGAAGAAAGTGGTGAAGCTGAGAGAAAGGGGGAGTCAAGTAAAACACAGATTGTAGAGCATCATGAACCTTTGTTCTTATGTTTAGATGTGTATAAGGAGATGCTAAAAGATGTAAATCCTGAGATTCCAATTGATCTTGAAGCAGATTTAGAATCGTTTGATATCAATAAACAGCAAGATTATAAGTATGATTATGTTGAAGATGCTGATATCTACGATAGAGTTGAGATTGAAGAATGTTCGGATAATGAAGAGATTTCTGAAGATACTTCAAAACTTCCAACGTTAATGGAGTTCTTTGCTGCGGAGAATAGAGATGAATTACGTCAGAAAGTGACTGAAGCGGTGAATAATAACGTATTTGAATGTTTGAGGAAAGAAGCTGAGCAAGAAGGCCAAACTAATGTTGATAAAGAAGGTCAATCGAAAGCTGAAAAAATTGATCATTCTAAATGGTTTAAAGATTCTCATGAAAGAAAATACAAGAGGCCGCTGAAGTTCTTCCAACGAGATCGAAATGTTTCGCTTGGCGATATCATTAGTTGGGGTTTTCTTCCACAAGTTAACGCCTATGCTATTCGAAGAGAATACGGCGTCCAGTATTTTGCACGTTTATATGATATAATGTCATTACCATGGTGGGACGTTGATGAATTAGCAAAGGTGAGAGTCTTGGAATACAAGGTGAGAAAGAATGATACTGCGATGTGGGGCTACATCAAATATGAACAATTGAAGTCATTTCGAAAATGGAAGCCACATCGTCCAAGGCGTGTTCAAAGTGTTGATCCGGAAACTGGAACTGTAGAAGTTATTCTGAATGTGAAGCTTCCACGTACAATGAAGACAATTCCAATGCCAGAAATGGAGCAGGATTTTTATAAAGGCTTTGTTGAATAGGTTTACAGTTGTAGAACAACTGAGGCTATAATCACGTACAGAGCTGGTGGAGAGCTGAGGGATATTCATGTTTACGACCCGATGTGGTTAGTTAATTGCTCAGCTAAAGACATCAAATGTTTATTCATTCACAAGATTCGCTACTCTCCAGCAGATAAAGAGCAAGCTCTTCAGTTTCAACGGGTTGTATCACTGTGTGTTCAGAAAGGTATCAACTCTGAAAACAAGTGGAAATCTTCGTGGTGGTCTTTAGACGAGAAGATGAAACAGAAAGCAAAGCGGGAGCGTGAACGTGAGAATCAAAAGATGGAAGAAAATAGAGGAAAGTTTATGAAGGAACAAGAAAAAGAAGAAAAGGCAAGGAAGATAAAGAAGGAGAAGATCAGGGTTGCGCTGAGTAGAAAGTCAAAACCGAGGGAAGAGAAATTCAAAGCTATCTGAAGGCCTACATTCAAGACAAAGACTGCGGCTTCATCCAAGGGGGAGTTTGTTGATGCACAATGTCTAAAGCCTGCGTCTTTATAATGCTAGTTTAATGTATAGGGTCCAGATAGGTCATTCTGTATAAGTCCAGGGGGTTAAACTATAAATTTATGGTTTTCAAGTTGTAGGTCCGCTTTTGTGGCATGTGTCCACAAAAGCGAACCAGCTTTGTTGTCTGGACCGCTCTTGTGGACATGTCACATGAGCGGACCACGTAGTCTATATATACCCCTGGTGTGTTCTTCATTTGGAACATTGTCTGGAACTCCACGTCGAACTGCTGTCCGTACGGCAAACATTATCAAGTGAAGAAAAAGTATTTTAAGTGTGAATTCTCTGTTTCTACTCCATTCTATTACGGTTTTCTTTGTATCATGCTGAAAATGTGTTTCCGCCACATTCTCAGTAAGCACTAGCTCTGATTGACTCACTCGAGAGGTCAAAACTGATCCTACAGATATCCAGCGTTCCAGGAGTGGTTAAGCCCATTCCTAAAATTACAGATGGGAGCCACAGGATATCTCGTTTTGCACCACCTATTTATGATGCTGAGATACCCAAGAGGTTCCAAATACCAACCATGAAGTTGTATGACGGTTCAACGGATCCAGAGGAGCATGTAGCTCAGTACAGAGAAAGGATGGAGATCAATCCAATTCCTGAGAGGTTAAAAGAAGCATGTCTATGCAAGGGTTTTGGATCCACACTCACAGGATCAGCTCTTAAATGGCTGCTAAGTCTTCCCCCTTACTCCATTACTTCATTTGCTAATCTAGTTAATCTGTTTAATAGCCAATTCTCATGTAGTAGAAAATTTGAACGTTTAACTAGTGATCTATATAGGGTAACACAAGGTCAAAATTAATCACTTAGAGATTACATCACTAAGTTTAGTAAAGAATCCTTAGACATTCCTAATCTGGATATAGCTACGGCTGTGGAAGCCTTTAAAATGGGTTTGCTTAGGGATTCATTATTCTATGATGATCTTGTCATGACCCCATGCAGGAATCTTGATAAAGTAAGAACCAGGGCCCTTAGATTCATCCGACTAGAGGATGATAAAAGGATCCAGGAAAGACTGGCAGGATCCTCGAAGCAGGAAAAGCAAGGATCCTACTTCAGGAACAACAAATCCAAATTTTATAACAAGTCTGACAACCAGAACGTGCATGCAGTAGAACATGAAGAGGATGATGAGGATTATCCTCCCATTTCCGAATATTGTTTTTCTGTTGATAACAATGAACTAATTCTTGCAATGCAGAATTTAGGTGAGAAAGCTAGGTGGCCAAGAAAAAGTGATAAACCAGCTGCAACAAAAGACAAGTCCAAATGGTGTGCATATCATGAGGATTTCGGACATCTCACTGAAGAATGTATTGCACTTAGAAAAGAAATCGGTTACTTGTTAAGAAAGGGGCACTTGAAGGAGCTTTTGGGAAGAAAAAAGTCAAGGATCCAGGATCCTGAAAAGGTTCCAGAAAGAGCACCTGCTCCTCCGGCAGATGCACAAGTTATAAACTTCATATCTGATGGTTCAAACATTTGTGGTACTTCCTTTTCAGCAGCCAAAAGACATGCCAAGGAGACCAAGATGGATAATGGGGACAGACCCATCCGGACCTCTACTGTCACACAGGAGAAAGTCATAACTTTTGATGAGGATGATCGTGTTGATGTTCAGGATCCTCATCATGATGGTCTTGTTATTACTTTGTTCATTTCTAACCATTTTGTTCGCAGGATCCTAATTGGTGGAGGAAGCTCGGTGAACATCATTCAGCTTGATGTCCTCAAGAAAATGAACATCCCTGAATCAGATATTGTCCCAAGATCCTCAGTTCTTGTGGGATTCAGCGGAGAAACCAAGAATACATTAGGGGACATTAAACTTCCCATCTACATTAAAGGACTTCATTCTTATCAAAAATTTTGTGTAATAGATTGCTTATTCTGTTGCAATGTTATCCTTGGCAGGCCGTGGATACATGACATGAAGGCAGTTGCATCTACATATCATCAATGTGTGAAGCTTCCTAGTCCATGGGGGGTGAAAAAGATTGAGAGTGACCAACAGGAAGAAAAGAATTGCTATACCTCATCAATGAAACCAGCCTCAAGACCTAGGGACCAATAGCAACTAAAGTATCCTCCAAGAGATGTCTTGGAGGCAAGAGAACAGGATGTGAAAGATATCCTTATGGATCCTCATGATCCTGAATCCAAAGTCTTCATAGGATCAGGGATCCTCAGCAACATTGAATAGGATCTAGTATCCTTCCTTAACAGGAGAAAAACTACCTTTGCCTAGAAGCATGAAGACATTATCCAGGAGGAGGTAGACAAATTACTCATAAGCTTGGTGTTGACAGGTCATTCAAACCCATTCATCAAAAGAGAAGAAAGTTTGCACCCGAGAGGAATGCCATTATCCAGGAGGAGGTAGACAAATTACTCCGAGCAGGTATGATTAGAGAGGTTAAGTATCCAAGATGGTTAGCCAATGTGGTTGTTGTTCAAAAGAAAAAAGGAAAGTGGAGGGTATGTGTCGATTTCACTGATTTAAACAAGGCATGTCCCAAGGATCCTTTCCCATTACCCCACATTGACTCCATGGTGGATGCTACCGCAGGTCATGAGTTGTTGAGTTTTATGGATGCTTCATCTGGATTTCAACAAATTCAGATGGAACCATCTGATCAAGAGGATACAACATTTATGACCCCAACTGGTATCTATTGTTATATTGCTATGCCATTTGGACTAAGGAATGCATGTGCTACTTGTCAAAGGCAAGTCAATATGATGTTTAAGGAACAAATTGGACACACTATGGAAGTCTATATAGATGACATGGTGGTTAAGTCCAAGAGAGCTGAGGATCACCTTAGAGACTTGGAGGAAGCATTCAATATCCTTGACAAATTCAATATGAAGCTGAATCTTTCAAAGTGTCACTTTGGTGTTAAAGCAAGGAAGTTCCTAGGTTACATGGTAACAAAAAGAGGCATAGAAGCAAGTCCAGAGCAAATTAAGGCTATTGTGAATATCAAATCTCCTGCCAATGCCAAGGATGTGCAAAGGTTGACAGGGAGGATCGCAGCCTTGAACAGGTTCATATCAAAGTCATCAGAAAAGTGCAAGGAGTTCTATGACATTTTGAGAAAGAACAAGAAATTTGAGTGGACTGAAAAGCATGAAAATGCTCTCAAAGCCCTTAAGGATTACCTATCCTCAGCTCCTGCCTTGATGAAACCAGAGAAGGGGGATATATTATCCTTATATCTAGCGGTATCCTCTAAAGTAGTAAGTGCGGTCCTTGTTAAGGATCACGAAGGTACACAACATCCTGTCTATTATGTAAGTAAGAGTTTGCTTGAAGCTGAATCCAGGTATTCACATTTAGAAAAACATATACTTGCTTTGATTATGGCATCTACTAAACTAAGACATTATTTTGAAACTCATGCCATTATTGTCAAGACTAATTTTCCAATTAAGAATGTTCTCAGGAAACCTGAAATGTCAGGAAGGATGGCTAAATGGGCAGTAAAGCTTAGTGCTTATGATATAAGATATGAACCAAGAACTGCCATCAAATCCCAAGCCTTAGCTGACTTTGTGGCAGATTTCAGTAGTGATCTATAAAGAGAAGCTGAGTTAGAAGTTCAGCAGCTTGAAGAGACTAAGGATCCTTGGATACTCTTCACTGATGGAGCATCTAATGTCAAAGGAACAGGACTTGGAATACTACTAAAATCGTCACAGGGGGACATAATACCCCACTCCATAGCTTGTGAGTTTCAAACTACTAATAATGAGGCTGAATATGAAGCCTTGATAGCTGGTTTGCAAATTGCCAAGCATATGAGGATCAGGTATCTTGAGGTACATGTAGATTCACTGTTAATTACTAATCACTTTAATGGATCTTATGTTGTTAAAGGTGAAAAGCTAATCAAATATTTAGAGATAGTCAAAGAATTGGCACTCTCTTTTGTTTCTTTTAGTTTGACACAGGTACCCAGAGAAGATAATGCAGAAGCTGATGCATTGGCCAACCTAGGATCATCCTTAAAAATTCCAGAGGATATCAAGATCCCTATCATCCATATTTTGGCTCCTGCTATTGAGGATCACATAACTATAGAGATAGAAGAGGATTCTACAATGGTTCCTAGTGATGGTGCACAGTCTCATTTAGGATCATGGATCCTTCCAATCATGAGATATATACAACATGGAGAGATTCCTACAGGAGAAAACCCCAGGGCTTTCAAAATCAAGGTATCTCAATTTACAATATTGAATAACATGTTATATAAACGATCTCTTGCAGGTCCATATCTAAGGTGCATAGAGGATCCTGAAATTCAAGAAGTCCTAAAGGATTTTCATGAAGGAGATTGTGGAAACCACACTGGGGGCAGGGCATTATTCTCAAGGATCCTTAGGACATGATACTATTGGCCTACAATGAAGAAGGATGCTGTGGATTATGCCAAGAAGTGTGATCCTTGTCAGAGACATAGTAATATCCTTTATCAACCAGCAGAGCTCTTGCATCCTATATCCTCTTCTTGGCCATTTATGAGATGGGGAATGGATATGGTTGGTAAACTTCCCAAAGCACCAGGAGGAAAGGTGTTCATGCTTGCTGTTTTGGTCAAAAAATCTGTTGAGGATATTGCAACCAAACTCTTTGTTATGGGGTATGATGCTAATAATGTAGAACAATCACAAGGATCACTTCAATGTAAATTGCACAAATGACACAAGGATTTATACGGGGAAAAAGCCCTTGATCAAGAGTTGATCTCCGGCACAAAAAACCCCGGGTGATGGAAACTACCGATCACCAAGCTCAAATAAATGAATAAATGTTTACAACTTCGGATAGTAACGAGCTAGGTACAAGGATCACTATCGTGAAATGTGTAAAAGTGAATGAAAATGAATGTATGTTCGTCGAGAGCTTCAAGTGTGCGAGTATACGAGAGTGTGTAACTGAAAAATGACTAAGTGTTTTTCTACTAGCTCGTTACCCCTTTTAAAATAGAAATTAACTACTAAAACTAACTATCCGACTTTTGTGCCAAGCTTCCACGTTCTCCACAACGTCCATTTTTGGTCAAGCACGTGCGGGATAGTTTGGGAATATTCTCCAGGAATGTCGCCAAGACTAAGTCCGAATTGAACTTCCTGCAAAATAATACAAAACACAAGTAAACAATCGTCTGTACGAGGATCCTGAAAGTGATCCATGATCCTGATCATGAAGCTCTTCTGAGGATCACTATCTGTCACAGAAGTAAGGATCATTAATTAGGATAACGAATAAGGATCACTAATTGTTAGAAAATCCTCCCCTAACAATTGCCCCCAAAATATAAGGAGTGATATGTAAAATTAGCGAGTTATGTTTTGTTGATCTTATCCGCAACTAACTAACGGATATATAGCCGTTGATATCGAACTAGCCGTTGCAACCAAGACGTCACAGAAGTGACAACCTGCACGATCATGATTATAAATAGGAGATAGAGATAGGATCAAATGCATTTAAATCCGAAAGAAACTCCCTTTATATTCTCAGTCGAAGATCAATCAGGTATCTCTTTCTCCTCTTTCTCCCTCTCTTACTCTGTTTTTCTTTCTTTATCACCATCACTTTGAGAATGATGCTCCGAAGCTCACCGGGCAAGGATCACAAGAAGGATAGCCCTTTGAAGAGTCAAAAGATCATCAAAGACTCAGCGAATGAGAGGTGTTGCTTTAACGACGCACAAGTAGATAAAATCCGTCAGTTTTTTCCGGCGAATGCCTTTTTCAAACCCTTTGATCCCACTATCCTGAGCGACTATGTTTCAGAAACATGGGTTGCCTTTCCAGTTACTCCATTTGCCATAGGATACACCTATCCTTTCCCAGAATTTACACAATCCTTCTTTTCCCTTACCGGCATCTCTTACATCCAAGCCATGCCGATGATTTGGAGGGTTTTGTATACCCTGGAGAGGATCATCGAGCAGGAGGGCATTGATTTAGGCATGTCAGAGCTGACACAATTGTATGATCTTACCACCTTTGGATCTCACCGTTATTTGTTCAAACAAAAACCCGGCGGAGAACACCCTCTTCTTAAAGTTACCAAGAATGACACAAATTGGAAACGTCGCTTCTTCTTTGTCAGGAGGGATACCATTCCCAACGGAAAGCATTTACCAAGAACATGGTCCACCCACGGTAGGCCGGAGGATCCTGAGAAGGATCACCAGGTAGTCTTGTTTTTGTATAAGGATTACTGACCCTTTTTTTGTCTTGTGTTATGCAGCTATTTCTGTCTCACACATCATCACATCACCTGAAACCAAGGATAGGCTCGCTGCTTTTTGGAAGCTTGATCCTGAAACAAGGACATTCAAGATAGACACCCAAGATTCACAAGAAGTATCCTCAGGTTCCATTACCATGTCAAGTAAGTATCCTGCCTTTTACATAGTTTGAATATTAAAATAAATAAATAAATTGAAATAGGATAAGGATACTCATCTTGCTTTGAATGTGTAGGCGTTGGAAAATCTGCCAAGCCTGTATCCCAGTTCAACACGGCTGACCTTGATGTCGTACGATCCAGGAAGAAGAGATCCACTACCAGTCCTAGCATCTCCATTCCAAAGGCACCCACTAAAGGAAAGGGTGTTAAGAAGAGGAAAACTTCTGATGCTGAGGATCTTCAAGGCCTACCACTGATCCGCCACCAGTTCCTCGAATACTTCAACGATGTAAGGATCACTAACTCTGCCTAGGTATCCTACTCGTATAAGGATCACCTGATCTTGAACTGCTTTATCCTTTTCTTTGCAGAAATTTGCTGAGATTGAAGATTACGTGGGGAATGTTGAGGAGCAGGACAAGAAGATCGCTGACCTCCAACAGGTTGCAGTGCTCAAGGACCTTGCAATTGCTGATCTTCAAAAGGAACTCCAAGATGCCAAGACCAAGACGGCTAAGCTTCTGATTGACCTTGACTATGAGAAGCATGATCTCATAGAAAATGCTAAGGTCTCTGCCGCCATCACGATGTATCAGACAAAATTGAAGATGGCCCAGGAAGCTCAAGATCCTAGTTTTAACAAAAGCAGCTGGGATGTTGAGGGCTGGAAGGCAAGGTTGGCTGATCTTGAGGATGATGAGGAGGAGGCTACTGAGGTCTTGGCGAATGAGGCAAGTGGCAGTGGGAAGGATCTGATAAAGGATACCGCAGCTGGAGGGGAAGAGGATGCAGCGAAGGCATAGGCTGCATGAATGGGCGATGAAGGACATTTCTAGACGTAGCCGGAGCCCATTTTTTAAGTTTGATAGTTTGTTTTGGTTATGGTGTTTTTTGTTGAACAATGATGGGTTGTACTTAAACAATAGGTTTTAGGATTAAGGATCATGTATGATCCTTTGGACAATAGGCAGGATTGCAATTGGTGGAGGGATCCTCTGTTTGGGGGATGAAGCCATTGTGATCCTGCCGCCTTTATATTCCTGCACTACTTTTGAACTTATTATCATGGACACCCTTTACCTACCCCAGCGGACGGGCCACGTTTTGCTGGTAGATGCTCGGGGTAGGTAATTTTGACAACCTTTTAAGGGTTACTACTTCGTTAATAAATAAAATATTAACCTTTTGTCGCTTATCTTGTGTTGTTATCCTTGTGTTTCTTTGATTTTCCTTTGTTTTGATGCATATTTATTGAACAAATAATTTTGAATAAGTCAGATTGAAAATATTTAGGATATGATCCATGATCAAATATCCTTTAGTCAAAGAATCTCAAAAAGCAATATGTTTTAAGGATCACAACTCTAGTTGTCAAACTTTAAGGGTTATTCAAATAAATAATGAATAGAATTAAAAATAGTTAAGGATCATACCTGAGGGTCCAAGTTAGGATCCTAACCATAATAAGGATAACTATAAGATAAACCTTAGAATAAAGTAAGGATCAAGGATCCCTAGTTGCCTATCTTCAAGAACCTGAAATAGAGCATAACTTGGGACTAAGCCATCATAAGAAAAGAGTTAGCAACTGGGGACAAGCCCAAGGATAACTGGGGACAAGCCCAAGGATAACTGGGGACAAGCCCAAGGATCGTATGTAAACTGGAGTATGGCCCTAACTGGCGACTATCCAAACTTAGTGACATGAAAATGCCAAAACCTTAGCTAACGTGAAAACGTTAGAAACCTTAGCTAACGTGAAAACGTTAGAAACCTTAGGAACGGATGTATGGTACGTCTACCATTATACGTAGGATCCTAGGCATAGCCAGTACAATGGAATTATCAGCCCCTAAAACGAGTACTGGTCCCACTGCCTTGAACTATACCAGGATCATCATGCGCTACAGGCGGAACTGGGGTCAAGCCCAAATAACTGGGGTTAAACCCAAGGAACGGATTGCTTCAGCGGATAACCAGTGTTATGCTTAGGATACCTGAACTTTCAAAACTTAAACTCACGTGAGAGATGGATAAAGGATACATGATCCTTATCCTTATATGAGAAAATAAAGAAATGAAATAGTTCAAGTTTAGGATATTACCTAAGTAAGGATCACCGATACTTTGAGGATCCTTCAAGGATATCCCTATCGGGAGGATCATCTGTGCCATGAGGATCCTGCTCACATGAAATATTTCTTCAAGTGGACAGCATTCCAAGCTCTTGGTAGCAAATCACCTTCCATGGTTAGCAATCTATATGCCCCCTTTCCTGCTTCAGCTTCAATCAGATAAGGGCCTTCCCATTTTGGAGCCAATTTTCCATTAGCAGGATTGGTGGTATTCTGAAATGCTTTCCTTAATACCATATCTCCAACTTGAAACCTCCTGATCCTGACATTTTTGTTGTAAGCACCGGCCATTCTTTGCTGATAACTGACCATCCTTATCCTAGCCATATCCCTGATTTCTTTAATAGTATCCAGGTCTTGAGCCAAGTTCTCATCATTATCCTCAGGATCACGGATACTTGTTCTTGCAGTTGGAACCACCATTTCTGTTGGGATCACTGATTCTGCCCCAAATACCAAAGAGAATGGCGTTTGACCTGTAGCATTTTTAGGGGTTGTCCTATCAGCCCAAAGCACATAGGGTAGTTCTTCTGCCCATTTCCCTTTCTTGGATCCAAGCTTCTTCTTCAAATTGTTGATGATGATCTTGTTGGATGATTCTGCCTGACCATTAGCTTGTGGGTGGACTGGTGTTGATGTTATCATCTTAATCCCCCATCTGTCACAAAAGTTAGTGGTTCTGCCCCCAATAAATTGGGAACCATTATCACATATAATCTCAGAAGGAATTCCAAATCTAGTTATAATATTTCTTTTAATGAAGGATATAACTTCCTTTTCTCTGACTTGGGCAAAAGCTTCAGCCTCTATCCACTTGGAGAAGTAATCAGTCATAGCAAGCATGAATACTTTTCCACCAGGTGCCTTAGGGAGCTTACCAACTATATCCATACCCCATCTCATAAATGGCCAAGAGGAGGATATAGGATGCAATAATTCAGCTGGTTGATGAAGGATATTGCTGTGCCTCTGACAAGGATCACATCTCTTAGCATACTCCACAGCATCTCTCTTCATGGTTGGCCAGTAATATCCTGTCCTCAGGATCCTTGAGAATAATGCCCTGCCCCCAGTGTGGTTTCCACAATCTCCTTCATGGAAGTCTTTTAAAACTTCTTGAATTTCAGGATCCTCAATGCATCTCAAGTATGGTCCTGCAAGAGATCGTCTATATAACATATTATTTAAAATTGTGAATTGAGATACCTTAGATTTGAAAGCCCTAGGGTTTTCTCCTGTAGGAATCTCTCCATGTTGTAAGTATCTCATAATTGGTGAGATCCATGATCCTGGTCCTGAATGGGATTGAGTATCCTCACAAGGGATAATTGCAGAATCATTTCCTATCTCCATAGCCGCATGATCCTCGATAGCCGGGGTCAGGATATGGATAATAGGGATCTTGATATCCTCCGGGATCTTCAAGGATGATCCTAAGTTAGCCAATGCATTAGCCTCTGTATTTTCTTCCCTTGGTACTTGCGTCAAACTAAAGGAAACAAAAGAGAGTGCCAAACTTTTGACTATCTCTAAATATTTGGTTAGCTTTTCACCTTTAACAGTGTAGGATCCATTAAAGTGGTTTGTGATTAACAATGAATCTACATGTACCTCAAGATACCTGATCCCCATATGTTTTGCAATTTGCAAACCAGCAATTAAGGCTTCATATTCAGCCTCATTGTTAGTGGTTTGGAACTCACAAGCTATAGAGTGGGGTATTATGTCCCCCTGTGGCGATTTTAGTAGTATTCCAAGCCCTGTGCCTTTGACATTTGAGGATCCATCAGTATAGAGTATCCAAGGATCCTTGGTCTCTTCTAGCTGCTGGACTTCTAACTCAGCTTCTTCTTGTAAATCACTACTGAAATCAGCCACAAAGTCAGCTAATGCTTGGGATTTGATGGCTGTCCTAGGCTCATATCTTATATCATATGCACTCAGCTTCACTGCCCACTTAGCCATCCTTCCTGACATTTCTGGTTTCCTGAGGACATTCTTAATTGGAAAATTAGTTTTAACAATGATAACATGAGTTTCAAAATAATGTCTTAACTTAGTAGATGCCATAATTAATGCAAGAATAAGTTTTTCAAGGTGTGAATACCTGGATTCGGCATCAAGTAAACTTTTACTTACATAATAGACAGGATGTTGTGTACCTTCATGATCCTTAACAAGGACCGCACTTACTGCTTTTGAGGATACTGCAAGATACAAGGATAACACATCGCCTTTTTCTGGTTTCATCAAAGCCGGGGCTGAGGATAGGTAATCTTTGAGGGCTCTTAAAGCATTTTCATGCTTCTCAGTCCACTCAAATTTCTTGTTCTTCCTTAGGATATCATAGAACTCTTTGCACTTCTCTGAGGATTTGGATATAAATCTGTTCAAAGCTGCTATCCTGCCTGTTAGCCTTTGAACATCCTTAGCATTGGCCGGAGATTTGATGTTCACTGTTGCTTTGATTTGTTCCGGGCTAGCTTCAATGCCTCTTTTCGTCACCATATATCCTAAGAATTTACCTGCTTTAACACCAAAGTGACATTTTGAAGGATTAAGTTTCATGTTATATTTATCAAGGATATTGAATGCTTCTTCCAAGTCTCTTAGGTGATCCTCAGCTTTTAAGGATTTTACCACCATATCATCTATGTAAACCTCCATAGTTTGTCCAATCTGATCCTTGAACATCATATCACCAGCCTTTGATATGTTGCACCTGCATTTCTCAATCCGAACGGCATAGCAATATAGCAGTATATACCAGTTGGAGTCATGAAAGCTGTATCCTCTTGGTCGGATGGTTCCATTTGGATTTGTTGAAATCCAGATGAAGCATCCATAAAAGTTAACAGTTCATGACCCGCAGTTGCATCCACCATGGAGTCAATGTGGGGTAAAGGGAAAGGATCCTTGGGACATGCCTTATTTAGATCGGTAAAATCGACACATACCCTCCACTTTCCGTTTTTCTTTTGAACAACAACCACATTGGCCAACCATCTTGGATACTTGACCTCTCTAATCATACCTGCCCGAAGCAATTTCTCTACCTCTTCCTGGATAATGGCATTCCTTTCCGGTGCAAACTTTCTTCTCCTTTGATGGATTGGTTTGAAGGATCTGTCAATGCCGAGTTTGTGAGTGATTACATCTTTGGATATACCAGTCATGTCTTCGTGTTTCCATGCAAAGGTAGTCTTTCTCCTTTTGAGGAAGGATACGAGGTCTTCTTTCATTTTGCCAAGGATCCCTGATCCGATATAGATTTTGGATTCAGGATCATCAAGATCCATGAGGATTTCTACCACATCCTGCTCTCTTGCCTCCAAGACATCTCTTGGAGGATACCTTGATTGCTATTGCTCCCTTGACTTCGAGGCTGGTTTCATCGATGAAGTGTAGCAATTCTTAGCTTCCTGCTGATCACTATCAATCTTCACTATTCCCCAATGACTAGGGAGCTTCACACATTGATGGTAGGTGGATGGGACTGCTTTCATATCGTGTATCCAAGGCCTGCCAAGGATGACATTACAACAAGATAAACAGTCAATAACACAAAATTTTTGATAAGAGTGTAGGCCTTCAATGTATATTGGGAGTTTAATGTCCCCCAGGGTATTCTTAGTTTCGCCACTAAATCCCACGAGCACAGAGGATCTTGGTATGATATCTGATTCAGGGATACCCATCTTCTTTAGAACATCAAGCTGGATAATGTTCACTGAACTTCCTCCGTCTATAAGGATCCTGCGGACAAAATGGTTAGAAATGAAAAGAGTAATAACTAAGCCATCGTGATGAGGATCCTGGATATCAACACGATCATCCTCATCAAAGGTTATGACTCTTCCTTCGGAGACACTTGATGTTCGAACAGGTCTTTCTCCATTATCCATTTTAGTTTCCTTTGCATGCCTTTTAGCTGCTGAGAAGGATGTGCCGCAAATGTCTGATCCTTCAGAAATGAAGTTTATCACTTGTGCATCTGCTGGAGGGGCTGGAGCCTTCTCAGGGATCCTTTCAGGATCCTGAGTCCTTGACTTTTTTCTTCCCAACAATTCTTTTAGATGCCCCTTGCTCAACAAGTATCCAATTTCCTTTCTTAGTGCAATGCATTCTTCTGTGAGATGCCCAAAATCTTCATGGTATGCACACCACTTTGATTTATCCTTAGTTGCAGCTGGCCTATCATTTTTCCTTGGCCATCTAGCTGTATCACCTAGGTTCTGCATCGCAAGGATTAGTTCATTGTTATCAACAAAAAATCAATATTCAGAAATTGGAGGATAATCCTCATAATCCTCTTCTTGATCAACAGAATGCATGTTCTGGTTATCAGATCTGTTGTAGGATCTGAACTTGTTGTTCCTGAATGAGGATCCTTGCTTATCCTGCTTTGAGGATCCTGCTAACCTCTCCTGGATCCTCTTGTCGTCCTCTAGCCGAATGAATCTAAGTGCTCGGGTTCTCACCTCATCTAAGTTTCTGCATGGTGTCATAACAAGATCATCATAGAAAGACGAATCCCTAAGCAATCCCATTTTGAAGGCCTCAACAGCCGTAGCTATATCTAAGTTAGGAATGTCTAAGGATTCTTTACTGAATTTGGTAATGTAATCCCTTAATGATTCATTATGACCCTGGGTTATCCTATATAGATCACTAGTTAATCGTTCAAATTTTCTACTACAAGAAAACTGATTATTAAACAAGTTAACTAGGTTAGCAAATGAGGTAATAGAATAGGGAGGAAGACTTAGCAGCCATTTGAGAGCTAATCCAGTAAGAGTGGATCCGAATCCCTTGCACAGGCACGCTTCCTTTAACCTTTCTGGAATTGGATTGATCTCCATCCTCTCCCTGTATTGTGCTATGTGTTCCTCAGGATCTGTCGAACCATCCTACAGCTTCATTGTTGGCACATGGAACCTCTTAGGTATCTCAGCATCACAGATTGGTGGTGCAAAACGAGATATCTTGTGGCTTCCATCTGCAATCTCTGGGATAGGTTTGACCACTCCTGGAACACTTGATATCATATCCTTTAACTTTTGCAATTCTCTGGCCATGGCATGATTGATACCTGGATCCTGCATAAGACCATGGTTAGTAGTATAAGAATTATTAAAAGTGTTACCTCCCATTGGATTCAGATTAGGAAGATTGGATGTTAATCCATATTGTTGAGGCTCTGGAATGATCGAGGGACCAGTAGAAGCATTGGTCTGCATTGGAATAAAATCTCCCCGATGGACATCTGAACTTCCTGCTTGCAAACTCCTCAAGGATCCTGGCATCTGGAAGGATCCCTGAAACTGGGATGATCCTGGAACGAAGGAGGATCCTTGAACTTGGGATGATCCTGGAACAAAGGAGGATCCTTGAACCTGGGATGATCCTGGAACAAAGGAGGATCCTTGAACCTGGGATGATCCTGGAACAAAGGAGGATCCTTGAACCTGGTGCATTCCTGAATATCCTCCTGAATTCGTGAGGGATCCCATATGCTGAGGATAGGATCCCGCTGGCTGGAAATATGAACCTGATGCCTGAGTCATTGTTGTTGTTCCGTAGTGCACTCCTTTTGGTCCACCCACATATTGAACGTCTGGAACCACTGATGGCTGAGAAGTAATCACCGGAGTATCAAAATTCAAGGATTTCGGCACCAGTGGGGAATGATCCTCTGCCGTTGTCTTTTGTTTCTTGAGATCTCTGATTTCTTTGAGAATCCTCTCATTGGTCTTATCCTGTTGACGTATCTGATCCTTCATCTGCAAAATCAAAGTAAACATGTCACTAGTAGTGGGAGTGTAAGAAGCAGAAGAAGTTGGAGGTTTTGAGAAAATAGGAGTTGGTTTCTTCGCAGCATTCTCAGCATTCTTCTGGGATCCAGAAGGTGGTGGAGGCAAAGGGGGAACGCCTTGTGAAGAAGTGAATGAGGGCATCAAATTTGAAGCATTCTTCGCTGAGGAAGCCATTTGCTTGGTTGTAGTGAACTGAAATGAGCACAGAAATGCGAATTTTTCTAAGGACGAAGCACCAATTGCCCCACGGTGGGCGCCAAACTGTTTTGGTCAAAAAATCTGTTGAGGATATTGCAACCAAACTCTTTGTTATGGGGTATGATGCTAATAATGTAGAACAATCACAAGGATCACTTCAATGTAAATTGCACAAATGACACAAGGATTTATACGGGGGAAAAGCCCTTGATCAAGAGTTGATCTCCGGCACAAAAAACCCCGAGTGATGGAAACTACCGATCACCAAGCTCAAATAAATGAATAAATGTTTACAACTTCGGATAGTAACGAGCTAGGTACAAGGATCACTATCGTGAAATGTGTAAAAGTGAATGAAAAGGAATGTATGTTCGTCGAGAGCTTCAAGTGTGCGAGTATACGAGAGTGTGTAACTGAAAAATGACTAAGTGTTTTTCTACTAGTTCGTTACCCCTTTTAAAATAGAAATTAACTACTAAAACTAACTATCCGACTTTTGTGCCAAGCTTCCACGTTCTCCACAACGTCCATTTTTGGTCAAGCACGTGCGGGATAGTTTGGGAATATTCTCCAGGAATGTCGCCAAGACTAAGTCCGAATTGAACTTCCTGCAAAATAATACAAAACACAAGTAAACAATCGTCTGTACGAGGATCCTGAAAGTGATCCATGATCCTGATCATGAAGCTCTTCTGAGGATCACTATCTGTCACAGAAGTAAGGATCATTAATTAGGATAACGAATAAGGATCACTAATTGTTAGAAAATCCTCCCCTAACACTTGCTGTTAGGGGAGGATTTTCTAACAATTAGTGATCCTTATTCGTTATCCTAATTAGTGATCCTTACTTCTGTGACAGGTGGTGATCCTCAGAAGGGCTTTAGGATCAGGATCATGGATCATTTTAAGGATCCTCGTACTGACGATTGTTTACTTATGTTTTGTAGCATCTCGCAGGTATAACAAGCTTAACCAAGTCTTGGCGACATTCCTGGAGAATATTCCCAAACTATTCTGCACGTGCTTGACCAAAAATAGACGTTGTGGAGAACGTGGAGGCATGGCACGAAAGTCGGATAGTTAGTTTGGTAGTTAGATTTCTATTTTAAAAGGGGTAACGAGCTAGTAGAAAAACACTTAGCCATTTTTTGCAGCTACACACACTCGTATACTCGCACACTTGAAGCTCTCGACGTACACACATTCATTTTTACTCACTTGTACACATTACACGATAGTGATCCTTGTACCTAGCTCGTTACTATCCGAAGTTGTAAACATTTAATCATTTATTTGAGCTTGGTGATCGGTAGTTTCCATCACCCGGGGTTTTTTGTGTCGGAGATCAACTCTTGATCAAGGGCTTTTTCCCCGTATAAATCCTTGTGTTGTTTGTGCAAATCTACATTGAAGTGATCCTCATCGCTATTACATAATCAGCATCATACCCCCATAACATAGAGTTTGGTTGCAATATCCTCAACAGATTTTTTGACCAAAACAGTTTGGCGCCCACCGTGGGGCAATTGGTGCTTCATCCTTAGAAAAATTCGCATTTCTGTGCTCATTTCGGTTTACTACAACCAAGCAAATGGCTTCCTCAGCGATGAATACTTCAAACTTGATGCCTTCATTCACTTCTTCACAAGGCGTCCCTCCTTTGCCTCCACCACCTTCTGGATCCCAGAAGAATACTGAGAATGCCACGAAGAAACCAACTCCCATTTTCTCAAAACCACCTACTTCTTCTGTTTCAACTAATCCTACTACTAATGATCTCTATGCCTTGATTTTGCAGATGAGGAATCATGCACAAGAGCAGGATAAGACCAACGAAAGGATCCTCCGGGAGATTGACGAAATCAAGAAACAGAAGAAAACGGCAGAGGATCGTTCCCCCCTGATGCCCAGATCTTTGAACTTTGATACTCCGGTGATTACTTCTCAGCCATCAGTGGTTCCAGACATTCAATATGTGGGTGGACCGAAAGGAGTGCACTATGGAACAACAACAATGACCCAGGCATCAGGTTCATATTTCCAGCCAGCGGGATCCTATCCTCAGCATATGGGATCCCTCACGAGTTCAGGAGGATATTCAGGAATGCAGCAGTTTCATGGATCCTCCTTCGTTCCAGGATCATCCCAGGTTCAAGGATCCTCCTTCGTTCCAGGATCATCCCAGGTTCAAGGATCCTCCTTCGTTCCAGGATCATCCCAGGTTCAAGGATCCTCCTTTGTTCCAGGATCGTCCCAGTTTCAGGGATCCTTCCAGATGCCAGGATCCTTGAGGAATTTGCAAACAGGAAGTTCAGATGTCCATCAGGGAGATTTTATTCCGATGCAGACCAATGCCTCTACTGGTCCCTCGATCATTCCAGAGCCTCAACAATATGGATTAACATCCATTCTTCCTAATTTGAATCCAATGGGAGGTAACACTTTTAATAATTCTCATACTACTAACCATGGTCTTATGCAGGATCCAGGTATCAATCATGCCATGGCTAGAGAATTGCAAAAGCTAAAGGATATGATATCAAGTGTTCCGGGAGTAGTTAAACCTATCCCAGAGATTGCAGATGGGAACCACAAGATATCTCGTTTTGCACCACCAATCTGTGATGCTGAGATACCCAAGAGATTCCATGTGCCAACAATGAAGTTGTATGATGGTTCAACGGATCCTGAAGAACACATAGCACAATACAGGGAGAGGATGGAAATCAATCCAATTCCAGAAAGGTTAAAAGAAGCATGCCTGTGCAAGGGATTCGGATCCACTCTTACTGGATCAGCTCTCAAATGGCTGCTAAGTCTTCCTCGCTATTCTATTACCTCATTTGCTAACCTAGTTAACTTGTTTAATAATCAGTTTTCTTGTAGTAGAAAATTTGAACGATTAACTAGTGATTTATATAGGATAACCCAGGGTCATAATGAATCATTAAGGGATTACATTACCAAATTCAGTAAAGAATCCTTAGACATTCCCAACTTAGATATAGCTACGGCTGTTGAGGCCTTCAAAATGGGATTGCTTAGGGATTCGTCTTTCTATGATGATCTTGTTATGACACCATGCAGGAACTTAGATGAGGTAAGAACCCGAGCACTTAGGTTCATTCGGCTAGAGGATGACAAGAGGATCCAGGAGAGGTTAGCAGGATCCTCAAAGCAGGATAAGCAAGGATCCTCATTCAGGAACAATAAATTCAGATCCTACAATAGATCTGATAATCAGAACGTGCATTCTGTCGATCAAGAAGAGGATGATGAGGATTTTCCTCCAATTTCTGAATATTGCTTTAGTGTTGATAACAATGAACTAATCCTTGCTATGCAGAACCTAGGTGATAAAGCTAGATGGCCGAGAAAGAATGATAGGCCGGCTGCAACTAAGGATAAATCAAAGTGGTGTGCATATCATGAAGATTTTGGGCACCTCACAGAAGAATGCATTGCATTAAGAAAGGAGATTGGATACTTGTTGAGCAAAGGGCATCTAAAAGAGTTGTTGGGAAGAAAAAAGTCAAGGACTCAGGATCCTGAAAGGATCCCTGAGAAGGCTCCAGCTCCTCCAGCAGATGCACAAGTGATAAACTTTATTTCTGGAGGATCCGACATTTGTGGCACATCCTTCTCAGCAGCTAAAATGCATGCAAAGGAAACTAAAATGGATAATGGAGAAAGACCAGTTCGAACATCAAGTGTCTCCGAAGGAAAAGTCATAACCTTTGATGAAGAGGATCGTGTTGATATCCAGGATCCTCATCACGATGGTTTAGTTATTACTCTTTTTATATCTAACCATTTTGTCCGCAGGATCCTTATAGACGGAGGAAGTTCAGTGAACATTATCCAGCTTGATGTTCTAAAGAAGATGGGTATCCCTGAATCAGAGATCATACCAAGATCCTCCGTGCTCGTGGGATTTAGTGGCGAAACTAAGAACACCCTGGGGGACATTAAACTCCCAATATATATTGAAGGCTTACACTCTTATCAAAAATTTTGTGTTATTGACTGTTTATCTTGTTGTAATGTTATCCTTGGCAGGCCCTGGATACACGATATGAAAGCAGTCCCATCTACTTACCATCAATGTGTGAAGCTCCCTAGTCCTTGGGGAATAGTAAAGATTGATAGTGATCAGCAGGAGGCTAAGAATTGCTACACTTAATCGATGAAACCAGCCTCGAAGTCAAGGGAGCAATAGCAATCAAGGTATCCTCCAAGGAATGTCTTGGAGGCCAGAGAGCAGGATGTGGTAGAAATCCTCATGGATCCCGATGATCCTGAATCCAAAATCTATATCGGATCAGGGATCCTTGGCGAAATGAAAGAAGACCTCGTATCCTTCCTCAAAAGGAGAAAGACTACCTTTGCATGGAAACACGAAGACATGACTGGTATATCCAAAGATGTTATCACCCATAAACTCGGCATTGACAGATCCTTCAAACCAATCCATCAAAGGAGAAGAAAGTTTGCACCGGAAAGGAATGCCATTATCCAAGAAGAGGTAGAGAAATTGCTCCGGGCAGGTATGATTAGAGAGGTCAAGTATCCAAGATGGTTGGCCAATGTGGTTGTTGTTCAAAAGAAAAACGGAAAGTGGAGGGTATGTGTCGACTTTACCGATTTAAATAAGGCATGTCCCAAGGATCATTTCCCTTTACCCCACATTGACTCCATGGTGGATGCAAATGCGGGTCATGAACTGTTAACTTTTATGGATGCTTCATCTGGATTCCAACAAATCCAAATGGAACCATCCGACCAAGAGGATACAGCCTTCATGACTCCAACTGGTATATACTGCTATATTGCTATGCCGTTCGGGTTAAGAAATGCAGGTGCAACATATCAAAGGCTGGTGAATATGATGTTCAAGGATCAGATTGGACAAACTATAGAGGTTTACATAGATGATATGGTGGTAAAATCCTTAAAAGCTGAGGATCACCTAAGAGACTTGGAGGAAGCATTCGATATCCTTGACAAATATAACATGAAACTTAATCCTTCAAAATGTCACTTTGGTGTTAAAGCAGGTAAATTCTTAGGATATATGGTGACAAAGAGAGGCATTGAAGCTAGCCCGGAACAAATCAAAGCAATAGTGAACATCAAATCTCCGGCCAATGCTAAGGATGTTCAAAGGCTAACAGGAAGGATAGCAGCCTTGAACAGATTTATATCCAAGTCCTCCGAGAAGTGTAAAGAATTCTATGATATCCTAAGGAAGAACAAGAAATTTGAGTGGACGGAGAAGCATGAAAATGCTTTAAAAGCCCTCAAAGATTACCTATCCTCGGCCCCGGCTTTGATGAAACCAGAAAAAGGTGATGTGTTATCCTTGTATCTTGCAGTATCCTCAAAAGCAGTAAGTGCGGTCCTTGTTAAGGATCATCAAGGTACACAACATCCTGTCTATTATGTAAGTAAAAGTTTACTTGATGCCGAATCCAGGTACTCACACCTTGAAAAGCTTATTCTTGCATTAATTATGGCATCTACCAAGTTAAGACATTATTTTGAAACTCATGTTATCATTGTTAAAACTAATTTTCCAATTAAGAATGTCCCCAGGAAACCAGAGATGTCAGGAAGGATGGCTAAGTGGGCAGTGAAATTGAGTGCATATGATATAAGATATGAGCCTAGGACAGCCATCAAATCCCAAGCATTAGCTGACTTTGTGGCTGATTTCAGTAGTGATTTACAAGAAGAAGCTGAGCTAGAAGTCCAGCAGCTAGAAGAGACCAAGGATCCTTGGATACTTTATACTGATGGATCCTCAAATGTCAAAGGCACAGGGCTCGGAATACTACTAAAATCGCCACAGGGGGACATAATACCCCATTCTATAGCTTGTGAATTCCAAACCACTAACAATGAGGCTGAATATGAAGCCCTAATTGCTGGTTTACAAATTGCAAAGCATATGGGGATCAGGTATCTTGAGGTACACGTAGATTCTTTGTTGATTACAAACCACTTTAATGGATCATATTCTGTTAAAGGTGAAAAGCTAACCAAGTATTTGGAGATAGTCAAAAGTTTGGCACTCTCTTTTGTTTCCTTTAGTTTGTCACAGGTACCAAAGGAAGAAAATACAGAAGCTGATGCATTGGCTAACTTAGGATCATCCTTGAAGATCCCGGAGGATATCAAGATTCCTATTATCCATATCCTGACCCCGGCTATCGAGGATCACGAGGCTATGGAGATAGGAAATGATTCTGCAATTATCCCTTGTGAGGGTACTCAATCCCATTCAGGATCAGGATCATGGATCTCACCAATTATGAGATACTTACAACATGGAGAGATTCCTACAGGAGAAAACCCTAGGGCTTTCAAATCTAAGGTATCTCAATTCACAATTATGAATAATATGTTGTATAAACGATCTCTTGCAGGACCATACTTGAGATGCATTGAGGATCCTGAAGTTCAAGAAGTTTTAAAAGACTTCCATGAAGGAGATTGTGGAAACCACACTGGGGGCAGGGCATTATTCTCAAGGATCCTGAGGACAGGATACTACTGGCCAACCATGAAGAATTGATGCTGTGGAGTATGCCAGAAGATGTGATCCTTGCCAGAGACACAACAATATCCTTCATCAACCAGCTGAATTATTGCATCCTATATCCTCCTCTTGGCCATTTATGAGATGGGGTATGGATATAGTTGGCAAGCTCCCTAAGGCACCTGGTGGAAAAGTATTCATGCTAGCTATGACTGATTACTTCTCCAAGTGGATAGAGGCTGAAGCTTTTGCCCAAGTTAGAGAAAAGGAAGTTATATCCTTCATTAAAAGAAATATTATAACTAGATTTGGAATTCCTTCTGAGATTATATGTGATAACGGTTCCCAATTTATTGGGGGCAGAACCACTAACTTTTGTGACAGCTGGGGGATTAAGATGATAACATCAACACCAGTCCACCCACAAGCTAATGGCCAAGCAGAATCATCCAACAAGATCATCATCAACAATTTGAAGAAGAAGCTTGGATCCAAGAAAGGGAAATGGGCAGAAGAACTACCTTATGTGCTTTGGGCTGACAGGACAACCCCTAAGAATGCAACTGGTCAAACACCATTCTCTTTGGTGTTTGGGGCAGAATCAGTGATCCCAACAGAAATGGTGGTTCCAACTGCTAGAACAAGTACTCGTGATCCTGAGAAGAATAATGGAACCTTGGCTCAAGACCTGGATACTATTGAAGAAATCAGGGATATGGCTAGGATAAGGATGGCCAGTTATCAGCAAAGAATGGCTGGTGCTTACAACAAAAATGTCAGGATCAGGAGGTTTCAAGTTGGAGACATGGTATTAAGGAAAGCATTTCAGAATACCACCAATCCTGCTGATGGGAAGTTAGCTCCAAAATGGGAAGGCCCTTATTTGATTGAAGCTGAAGCAGGAAAGGGGGCATATAGATTGCTAACCATGGAAGGTGATTTGCTACCAAGAGCTTGGAATGCTGTCCACTTGAAGAAATATTTCATGTGAGCAGGATCCTCATGGCACAGATGATCCTCACGATTGGGATATCCTTAAAGGATCCTCGAAGTATTGGTGATCCTTACTTAGGTAATATCCTAAACTTGAACTATTTCGTTTCTTTATTTTCTCATATAAGGATAAGGATCATGTATCCTTTATCCATCTCTCATGTGAGTTTAAGTTTTGAAAGTTCAGGTATCCTTAGCTTAACATTGGTTATCTGCTGAAGCAATCCGTTCCTTGGGTTTAACCTCAGTTATATGGGCTTGACCCCAGTTCCGCCTGTAGCGCACGATGATCCTGGTATAGTTCAAGGCTTTGGGACCAGTACTCGTTTTAGGGGCTGATAATTCCATTGTTCTGGCTATGCTTAGGATCCTACGTATAATGGTAGACGTACCATACATCCATTCCTAAGGTTTCTAGCGTTTTCACGTTAGCTAAGGTTTCTAACGTTTTCACGTTAGCTAAGGTTTTGGCATTTTCATGCCACTAAGTTTGGATAGTCGCCAGTTAGGGCCATACTCCAGTTTACATACGATCCTTGGGCTTGTCCCCAGTTATCCTTGGGCTTGTCCCCAGTTATCCTTGGGCTTGTCCCCAGTTGCTAATTCTTATTTTATATTGGCTTAGTCCCAAGTGATGCTCTATTTCAGGTTCTTGAAGATAGGCAACTAGGGATCCTTGATCCTCACTTTATTCTAAGGTTTATCTTATAGTTATCCTTATTAAGGTTAGGATCCTAACTTGGATCCTCAGGTATAATCCTTAACCATTTTTAATTCTATTCATTATTTATTTGAACAACCCTTATATTTGACAACTGAACTTATGATTCTTAAACCATATCACTTTTTAGAACTTATCGGTTATGGGATATGTGGTCCTTGATCATGTCCTAAGCTTTCTATATATCTTTTCTGATTTTTTAAGGCTTGATAAGTATAAACAAAATAAATTTTACAACAGTTGGAAAGTAAGACATTATAAAGGATAACAATACAAGATAAGCGACAAAAGGTTAAGTTTTATTTATTAACAAAAAGACTAACCCCTTAAGGTTGTCAAAATTGCCAACCCACATTTCTACCAGCAAAATGTGGCCCGTCCACATGGGTTGGCAAAGGGTGTCCATTGTTTACGGGTCTTTGTAGTGCAGAAAATAAAAGACGGAAGGATAACGAGTGGCTTCATCCCCCAAACAGAGGATCCATCCACCACCCATTATCCTGCCTATTGTTCACAGGATCATACATGATCCTTAATCCTAAAACCTACTGTTCAAGTACAACCCATCATTGTTCAACAAAAAACACCATAACCAAAACAAACTATCAAACTTAGAAAATTGGGCTCCGGCTGCATCTAGAAATGTCCTTCATTGCCCAATCCTGCAGCCTAAACCTTCGCTGCATTGTCACCTCCAGCTCCACTTGTTTCACCACCTTCACCTTTGCCTCCAGCTTCAATTGTGAGGATCTCTTCAACCTCCTCAGCCTCTTCATCGTCCAGTTCAGCAAGCCTTGCCTTCCAACCTTCAATAACCCAGGTGCTCTTGTCAAAAGCAGGATCCTGAGCTTCCAAGGCCATTTGAAGCTTGGTCTTGTACATTGTAATGGCGGCAGAGATTTTGGCATCTTCGGTGATCTCACTCTTCTCATAGTCAACATTGACCAGCACCTTGGCCATCTGCTGTTTGGTATCCCGAACTTCTTTCTGAAGATCAGCAATTGTGAGATCCTTTAACACCGCAACCTGCTGGAGATCGGCAATCTTCCTATCCTGATCCTCAACGTGGCCCACATAGTCTTCAATCTCTGCGAATTTCTGCAAAAAGAAAAAGGTCAGGATCATGTATTCAGCAGGATATACCAGCAGGATATGTCAACAGGATATATGAGCAAAGACAGTGATCCTCACCTCATTAAAGTACTCAAGGAATTGATGACGGATCAGAGGCAGACCCTGCAGATCCCCAGCTTCAGAGGCTTTTCTCTTCTTGATTGCCTTCCCTTTGAGGGGTGCTTTGGGGACCGAAGCTGTCGGACTAGTGGGAGCTTTCCTCTTGGAAGATCTGACAATGGTGAGATCAGCAACGTTGAACTTGGAAGCGGACTTGGTAGATTTTCCAGCACCTACACAATCAAAATAAGATAAGTATCTTTTATTAATTCATATTTCACTATATATTTAAATTTTAGACAAGGATACTTACTTGACATTGTGACAGAGCCTGAGGATACCTCCTGTGAATCTTGGGTTGTTGTCTTGAAAGTTCTTGTCTCAGGGTCAAGTTTCTTGAAGGCAAGGAGCCTTTCCTTAGCAGCAGGGGACAATTTGAGGTGTGAGACGGTGATAGCTGCATAAAAAGAAGCAAAAATATGAGTTATCCTTACATCAAAAGAAAGTTCCTGGTGATCCTTCTCAGGATCCTCCATCCTACCATGGGTAGCCCATTTTTTAGGAAGATCCTTTCCATCCTCAATGGAATCTCTCTTGACAAAAAAGAAACGCCGCTTCCAATTAGTATCATTCTTGGTGGCTTTGAAGATCGGTGTTCCTCACCGGGTTTACGTTTGAACAAATAACGGTGAGAGCCAAAGGTGGTAAGATCGTACAGTTCTCCCAGCTCCGCCATTCCTAGATCTATTCCCTCCTGATCGATGATCATTTCAAGGGTGTATAAAACCCTCCAAATCATCGGCATGGCTTGAACATAAGAGATGCCGGTTAGTGAAAAGAAAGATTGGGTGAAGGTTGGAAAAGGATAAGAATAGCCTATGGTGAACGGAGTGACGGGGAAAGCAACCCACTTATCGGAGATATGATCGCTCAAGGCATTGGGATCAAAAGGCCTAAATTCAGTGTTCGCCGGGAAGCAGTGGCGGATCCTATCTATCTGAGCATCATTGAAGAAACAGCGTTCTTTAATGGAGTCTTCAATAATCCCCTGGCTTTTCGGAGGACTGTTCTTTGGGTGATCCTTGGCCGGAGAACTTCGGAGCAACATTTTCGAAGTGATGGAGATAAAGAAAGAAAAACAGAGTAAGAGAGGAAGAAAGAGGAGAAAGAAATACCTGATTGATCGTCGACTGAGAATTTAAAGGGAGTTTCTTTCGAATTTGAATGCATAATGATCCTATCTATATCTCTATTTATAATTATGATTCTGCAGGATTGTCACTTCCGTGACATCATCATCGCAACGGCTAGTTCTATTTTAACGGCTATATATCCGTTAGTTAGTTGCGGATAAGATCAAGAAAATATAACTCGCTAATTTTACAAATTACTCTTTATATTTTGGGGGCAATTGTTAGGGGAGGATTTTCTAACAATTAGTGATCCTTATTCGTTATCCTAATTAGTGATCCTTACTTCTGTGACAGGTGGTGATCCTCAGAAGGGCTTTAGGATCAGGATCATGGATCACTTTAAGGATCCTCGTACTGACGATTGTTTACTTATGTTTTGTAGCATCTCGCAGGTATAACAAGCTTGACCAAGTCTTGGCGACATTCCTGGAGAATATTCCCAAACTATTCTGCACGTGCTTGACCAAAAATAGACGTTGTGGAGAACGTGGAGGCATGGCACGAAAGTCGGATAGTTAGTTTGGTAGTTAGATTTCTATTTTAAAAGGGGTAACGAGCTAGTAGAAAAACACTTAGCCATTTTTTGTAGCTACACACACTCGTATACTCGCACACTTGAAGCTCTCGACGTACACACATTCATTTTTACTCACTTGTACACATTACACGATAGTGATCCTTGTACCTAGCTCGTTACTATCCGAAGTTGTAAACATTTAATCATTTATTTGAGCTTGGTGATCGGTGGTTTCCATCACCCGGGGTTTTTTGTGCCGGAGATCAACTCTTGATCAAGGGCTTTTTCCCCGTATAAATCCTTGTGTTGTTTGTGCAAATCTACATTGAAGTGATCCTCATCGCTATTACATAATCAGCATCATACCCCCATAACATAGAGTTTGGTTGCAATATCCTCAACAGATTTTTTTGACCAAAACACTTGCCATGACTGATTATTTCTCTAAGTGGATAAAAGTTGAAGCCTTTGCTCAAGTCAGAGAAAAAGAAGTGATATCCTTTATTAAAAGAAATATTATTGCTAGATTTGGTATCCCTTCTGAAATTGTTTTGGATAATGGATCCCAATTTATTGGGAGTAGAACTACTAACTTTTGTGACAGCTGGGGGATTAAGATGATAACATCAACACCAGTCCACCCACAAGCTAATGGTCAAGCAGAATCATCCAACAAGATCATCATCAATAACTTGAAGAAGAAGCTTGGATCCAAGAAAGGAAAATGGGCAGAAGAACTACCTTATGTGTTATGGGCTGATAGGACAACCCCCAAGAACGCCACTGGCCAAACTCCATTTTGTTTGGTATTTGGGGCAGAATCAGTGATCCCTACAGAGATGGTGGTTCCTACTGCAAGAACAAGCATACGTGATCCTGAAGGAAATGCTAAAAACTTGGTTCAAGACTTGGATACCATAGAAGAACTCAGGGATTTAGCAAGGATAAGAATGGCTAGTTATCAACAAAGGATGGCTGGAGCCTACAATAAGAATGTCAGGATCAGGAAGTTCCAAGTTGGTGATATGGTATTGAGGAAAGCATTTCAGAATACCACAAACCCTGCTGATGGAAAGTTGGCACCAAAGTGGGAAGGCCCCTACCTGATTGAAGCCGAGGCAGGAAAGGGGGCATATCGATTGCTAACAATGGAAGGTGATTTGCTACCAAGAGCTTGGAATGTTGTCCACCTAAAAAGATACTTCATGTAGTAAGGATCCAGGATCCTCAGCAATTTTCATGACCGATATCCTTGAAGGATCCTTAGAGGATAGATGATCCTCATTCTGGTAATGATCTAATTTCAGTCTATTGAATTCTTTAATTATCTTATATACAAGGAGGAGGATCCTGGATCCTTTATCCTTCTTTCACTTAGTTTTGAGTTTTGCAGAAGGTTGATATATCCTTAACAAAGGATTGAATATCCACAGAAGTCCCCAGTTATTTGGGCTTGACCCCAGTTATTTGGGCCTGTCCCCAGTATCGCCAGTAGCGCACGATGATCCTGATGCAGTTCAAGGCAATGGGACCAGTACTCGCTTTAGGGGCTGATAATTTCATTGTACTGGCTGTATTCAGGATCCTACGTATAATGGTAGACGTACCATACATCCGTTCATAAGGTTTCTAACGTTTTCACGTTAGCTAAGGTTTTGGCATTTTCATGTCACTAAGTTTGGATAGTCGCCAGTGAGGGCCATACTCTAGTTTACACAAGATCCTTTGGGCTTGTCCCCAGTTTTTTGGGCTTGTCCCCAGTATATTGGGCTTGTCCCCAGAATTGTTTGGGCTTGTCCCCAGTTGCTAACTCTTCTCTTATATTGGCTTAGTCCCAAGTAATGTTCAATTTCAGGTTTTTGAAGCTAAACAGCTAAGGATCCTTGATCCTAACCTTTTACTAAGGTTTGTCTTTTGGTTATCCTGATTGTAAATATTAAAGGTTTAGGATCCTAACTTGGATTCTCAGGTATGATCCTTAATCACTTTAGGTTTATACTTTATTTTTCTAAGTGACCCTTATTCTTTGACAACAGCTTGCATGATCCTTAAGTCAGATCACTTTTTAAATTTTTCGATTATAGGATATTTGATCCTTGATCATATCCTAAATTTTTTGACATAATTTACCAACCTTTTATTCTTAACTTATTAATTCAAACAAAGTGTATAATAGCAACTGAAAGGTAAAGTATTCACAAATGTAACAACACACGAGATAGTCAAAATATTAAGCTTTTATTTACCAAAAGTTAAACCCTTAAAAGGTTGTCAAAATTGCCAACCCAAGTTTCTACCAGCAAAACGTGGCCCGTCCACTTGGGTTGGCAAAGGGTGTCCAAATTAACAAGGTCTAAGTGCAGGAAATAAAGGCGGCAGGATAACAAGTGGTTTCATCCCCCAAACAGAGGATCCATCCACCACCCATTATCCTACCTATTGTTTTGGTCAAAAAAAATCTGTTGAGGATATTGCAACCAAACTTTATGTTATGGGGGTATGATGCTGATTATGTAATAGCGATGAGGATCACTTCAATGTAGATTTGCACAAACAACACAAGGATTTATACGGGGAAAAAGCCCTTGATCAAGAGTTGATCTCCGGCACAAAAAACCCCGGGTGATGGAAACTACCGATCACCAAGCTCAAATAAATGATTAAATGTTTACAACTTCGGATAGAAACGAGCTAGGTACAAGGATCACTATCGTGAAATGTGTACAAGTGAGTAAAAATGAATGTGTGTTCGTCGAGAGCTTCAAGTGTGCGAGTATACGAGTGTGTGTAGCTGCAAAAAATGGCTAAGTGTTTTTCTACCAGCTCGTTACCCCTTTTAAAATAGAAATCTAACTACCAAACTAACTATCCGACTTTCGTGCCATGCCTCCACGTTCTCCACAACGTCTATTTTTGGTCAAGCACGTGCAGAATAGTTTGGGAATATTCTCCAGGAAAGTCGCCAAGACTTGGTCAAGCTTGTTATACCTGCGAGATGCTACAAAACATAAGTAAACAATCGTCAGTACGAGGATCCTTAGAGTGATCCATGATCCTGATCCTAAAGCCCTTCTGAGGATCACCACCTGTCACAGAAGTAAGGATCACTAATTAGGATAACGAATAAGGATCACTAATTGTTAGAAAATCCTCCCCTAACAATTGCCCCCAAAATATAAGGAGTAATTTGTAAAATTAGCGAGTTATATTTTCTTGATCTTATCCGCAACTAACTAACGGATATATAGCCGTTAAAATAGAACTAGCCGTTGCGATGATGATGTCACGGAAGTGACAATCCTGCAGAATCATAATTATAAATAGAGATATAGATAGGATCATTATGCATTCAAATTCGAAAGAAACTCCCTTTAAATTCTCAGTCGACGATCAATCAGGTATTTCTTTCTCCTCTTTCTTCCTCTCTTACTCTGTTTTTCTTTCTTTATCTCCATCACTTCGAAAATGTTGCTCCGAAGTTCTCCGGCCAAGGATCACAAAAAGGATAGCCCTTTGAAGAGTCAAAAGATCATCAAAGACTCAGTGAACGAGAGGTGTTGCTTTAACGATGCACAAGTAGATAACATCCGTCATCGTTTTCCGGCGAATGCCTTTTTCAGACCTTTCGATCCAACTGCCCTGAGCGACTATGTTTCAGAAACATGGGTTGCCTTTCCAGTTACTCCATTTGCCATAGGATACAGCTATCCTTTCCCAGAATTTACACAATCCTTCTTTTCCCTTACCGGCATCTCTTACATCCAAGCCATGCCGATGATTTGGAGGGTCTTGTATACCCTGCAGAGGATCATCGAGCAGGAGGGCATTGATTTGGGCATGTCAGAACTGACACAATTGTATGATGTAACCACCTTTGGATCCCACCGTTATTTGTTCAAACGAAAACCCAGTGCAGAACACCCCCTTCTTAAAGTCACCAAAAACGACAAAGATTGGAAACGTCGCTTCTTTTTTGTAAGAAGGGATACCATTTCAGATGGAGAGCATTTACCAAGAACATGGTCCACCCATGGTAGGCCGGAGGATCCTGAGAAGGATCAGCAGGTAGCCTTGTTTTCACAATAGGATCACTAACCCCTTTTTTGTCTTGTGTTATGCAACTATTTCTGTCTCACACATCATCACATCACCTGAAACCAAGGATAGACTCGCTGCTTTTTGGAAGCTTGATCCTGAAACAAGGACATTCAAGATAGACACCCAAGACTCACAAGAAGTATCCTCAGGTTCCATTACCATGTCAAGTAAGTATCCTGCCTTTTACATAGTTTAAATATTAAAATAAATAAATAAATTGAAATAGGATAAGGATACTCATCTTGCTTTAAATGTGTAGGCGCTGGAAAATCTGCCAAGCCTGTATCCCAATTCAACACGGCTGACCTTGATGTCGTACGATCCAGGAAGAAGAGGTCCACTACCAGTCCTAGCATCTCCATTCCAAAGGCACCCACTAAAGGAAAGGATGTCAAGAAGAGGAAAACTTCTGATGCTGAGGATCTTCAAGGCCTACCACTGATCCGCCACCAGTTCCTTGAATACTTCAATGAGGTAAGGATCCTTAATTCTGCCTAGGTATCCTACTCGTATGAGGATCACTTGATCTTGAACTGCTTTATCCTTTTCTTTGCAGAAATTTGCCGAGATCGAGGATTACGTGGGGAATGTTGAGGAGCAGGACAAGAAAATTGCTGATCTCCAACAGGTTGCCGTGCTCAAAGACCTTGCACTTGCTGATCTTCGGAAGGAACTCCAAGATGAGAACACCAAGATGGCCAAATTTCTGATTGACCTTGACTACGAGAAGCATGATCTCATAGAAAATGCTAAGGTTTCTGCCGCCATCACGATGTATCAGACAAAATTGAAGATGGCCCAGGAAGCTCAAGATCCTAGTTTTGACAAAAGCAGCTGGGATGTTGAGGGCTGGAAGGCAAGGCTGGCTGATCTTGAGGATGATGAGGAGGAGGCAACTGAGGTCTTGGCAATTGAGGCAAGTGGCAGTGGAAAGGATCTGATGAAGGATATTGCAGCTGGAGGGGAAGAGGAAGCAGCAAAGGCATAGGTTGCATGAATGGGCGATGAAGGACATTTCTAGACGTAGCCGGAGCCCATTTTTTAAGTTTGATAGTTTGTTTTGGTTGTGGTGTTTTTTGCTAAACAATGATGGGTTGTACTTGAACAATAGGTTTTAGGACTAAGGATCATGTATGATCCTTCGGACAATAGGCAGGATTGCATATGGTGGAGGGATCCTCTGTTTGGGGGATGAAGCCATTGTGATCCTGCCGCCTTTATATTCCTGCACTACTTTCGAACTTGTTATCATGGACACCCTTTACCTACCCCAGCGGACGGGCCACGTTTTGCTGGTAGAAGCTCGGGTAGGTAATTTTGACAACCTTTAAAGGGTTAATCTTTTGTTTATAAATAAAAACATAACCTTTTGTCGCTTATCTCGTGTTGTTATCCTTGTATTTCTTTGATTTTCCTTTATTTCGATGCATATTTATTAGAAAAATAATTTTGAATAAGTCAAATTGAAAATACTTAGGATATGATCCATGATCAAATATCCTTTAGTTAAAGAATCTCAGAAAGCAATATGTTTCAAGGATCACAAGTCTAGTTGTCAAACTTTAAGGGTTATTCGAATAAATAATGAATAGAATTAAATATAGTTAAGGATCATACCTAAGGATCCAAGTTAGGATCCTAACCATTATAAGGATAACTACAAGATAAACCTTAGAATAAAGTAAGGGCCGAGGATCCCTAGTTGCCTATCTTCAAGAACCTGAAATAGAGCATAACTTGGGACTAAGCCAATATAAGATAAGAGTTAGTAACTGGGGACAAGCCCAAGGATAACTGGGGACAAGCCCAAGGATAACTAGGGACAAGCCCAAGGATAACTGGGGACAAGCCCAAGGATCGTATGTAAACTGGAGTATGGCCCTAACTGGCGACTATCCAAACTTAGTGGCATGAAAATGCCTAAACCTTAGCTAACGTGAAAACGTTAGAAACCTTAGCTAACGTGAAAACGTTAGAAACCTTAGGAACGGATGTATGGTACGTCTACCATTATACGTAGGATCCTAAGCATAGCCAGAACAATGGAATTATCAGCCCCTAAAACGAGTACTGGTCCCAAAGCCTTGAACTACACCAGGATCATCGTGCGCTATAGGCGGGACTGGGGTCAAGCCCAAATAACTGAGGTTAGACCCAAAGAACGGATTGCTTCAGTGGATAGCCAATGTTATGCTAAGGATACCTGAACTTTCAAAACTTAAACTCACGTGAGAGACGGATAAAGGATACATGATCCTTATCCTTATATGAGGAAAGAAATGAAATAGTTTAAGTTTAGGGTATTACCTAAGTAAGGATCACCAATACTTTGAGGATCCTTTAAGGATATCCCTTTCGCTAGGATCACCTCTGCCATGAGGATCCTGGTCACATGAAATATTTCTTCAAGTGGACAGCATTCCAAGCTCTTGGTAGCAGATCACCTTCCATGGTTAGCAATTTATATGCCCCCTTTCCTGCTTCAGCTTCAATCAAATAAGGGCTTTCCCATTTTGGAGCTAACTTTCCATCAGCAGGATTGGTGGTATTCTGAAATGCTTTCCTTAATACCATGTCTCCAACTTGAAACCTCCTGATCCTGACATTTTTGTTGTAAGCACCAGCCATTCTTTGCTGATAACTGGCCATCCTTATCCTAGCCATATCCCTGATTTCTTCAATAGTATCCAGGTCTTGAGCCAAGTTTTCATTATTTTCCTCAGGATCACGAGTACTTGTTCTAGCAGTTGGAACCACCATTTCTGTTGGGATCACCGATTCTGCCCCAAACACCAAAGAGAATGGTGTTTGACCAGTAGCATTCTTAGGGGTTGTCCTGTCAGCCCAAAGCACATAAGGTAGTTCTTCTGCCCATTTCCCTTTCTTGGATCCAAGCTTCTTCTTCAAATTGTTGATGATGATCTTGGTAGATGACTCTGCTTGGCCATTAGCTTGTGGGTGGACTGGTGTTAATGTTATCATCTTAATCCCCCAGCTGTCACAAAAGTTAGTGGTTCTGCCCCCAATAAATTGGGAACCATTATCACATATAATCTCAGAAGGAATTCCAAATCTAGTTATAATATTTCTTTTAATGAAGGATATAACTTCCTTTTCTCTAACTTGGGCAAAAGCTTCAGCCTCTATCCACTTGGAGAAGTAATCAGTCATAGCTAGCATGAATACTTTTCCACCAGGTGCCTTAGGGAGCTTGCCAACTATATCCATACCCCATCTCATAAATGGCCAAGAGGAGGATATAGGATGCAATAATTCAGCTGGTTGATGAAGGATATTGCTGTGTCTCTGGCAAGGATCACATCTTCTGGCATACTCCACAGCATCTTTCTTCATGGTTGGCCAGTAGTATCCTGTCCTCAGGATCCTTGAGAATAATGCCCTGCCCCCAGTGTGGTTTCCACAATCTCCTTCATGGAAGTCTTTTAAAACTTCTTGAACTTCAGGATCCTCAATGCATCTCAAGTATGGTCCTGCAAGAGATCGTTTATACAACATATTATTCATAATTGTGAATTGAGATACCTTAGATTTGAAAGCCCTAGGGTTTTCTCCTGTAGGAATCTCTCCATGTTGTAAGTATCTCATAATTGGTGAGATCCATGATCCTGATCCTGAATGGGATTGAGTACCCTCACAAGGGATAATTGCAGAATCATTTCCTATCTCCATAGCCTCGTGATCCTCGATAGCCGGGGTCAGGATATGGATAATAGGAATCTTGATATCCTCCGGGATCTTCAAGGATGATCCTAAGTTAGCCAATGCATCAGCTTCTGTATTTTCTTCCCTTGGTACCTGTGACAAACTAAAGGAAACAAAAGAGAGTGCCAAACTTTTGACTATCTCCAAATACTTGGTTAGCTTTTCACCTTTAACAGAATATGATCCATTAAAGTGGTTTGTAATCAACAAAGAATCTACGTGTACCTCAAGATACCTGATCCCCATATGCTTTGCAATTTGTAAACCAGCAATTAGGGCTTCATATTCAGCCTCATTGTTAGTGGTTTGGAATTCACAAGCTATAGAATGGGGTATTATGTCCCCCTGTGGCGATTTTAGTAGTATTCCGAGCCCTGTGCCTTTGACATTTGAGGATCCATCAGTATAAAGTATCCAAGGATCCTTGGTCTCTTCTAGCTGCTGGACTTCTAGCTCAGCTTCTTCTTGTAAATCACTACTGAAATCAGCCACAAAGTCAGCTAATGCTTGGGATTTGATGGCTGTCCTAGGCTCATATCTTATATCATATGCACTCAATTTCACTGCCCACTTAGCCATCCTTCCTGACATCTCTGGTTTCCTGAGGACATTCTTAATTGGAAAATTAGTTTTAACAATGATAACATGAGTTTCAAAATAATGTCTTAACTTGGTAGATGCCATAATTAATGCAAGAATAAGCTTTTCAAGGTGTGAGTACCTGGATTCGGCATCAAGTAAACTTTTACTTACATAATAGACAGGATGTTGTGTACCTTGATGATCCTTAACAAGGACCGCACTTACTGCTTTTGAGGATACTGCAAGATACAAGGATAACACATCACCTTTTTCTGGTTTCATCAAAGCCGGGGCCGAGGATAGGTAATCTTTGAGGGCTTTTAAAGCATTTTCATGCTTCTCCGTCCACTCAAATTTCTTGTTCTTCCTTAGGATATCATAGAATTCTTTACACTTCTCGGAGGACTTGGATATAAATCTGTTCAAGGCTGCTATCCTTCCTGTTAGCCTTTGAACATCCTTAGCATTGGCCGGAGATTTGATGTTCACTATTGCTTTGATTTGTTCCGGGCTAGCTTCAATGCCTCTCTTTGTCACCATATATCCTAAGAATTTACCTGCTTTAACACCAAAGTGACATTTTGAAGGATTAAGTTTCATGTTATATTTGTCAAGGATATCGAATGCTTCCTCCAAGTCTCTTAGGTGATCCTCAGCTTTTAAGGATTTTACCACCATATCATCTATGTAAACCTCCATAGTTTGTCCAATCTGATCCTTGAACATCATATTCACCAGCCTTTGATATGTTGCACCTGCATTTCTTAACCCGAATGGCATAGCAATATAGCAATATATACCAGTTGGAGTCATGAAGGCTGTATCCTCTTGGTCGGATGGTTCCATTTGGATTTGTTGGAATCCAGATGAAGCATCCATAAAAGTTAACAGTTCATGACCCGCAGTTGCATCCACCATGGAGTCAATGTGGGGTAAAGGGAAAGGATCCTTGGGACATGCCTTATTTAAATCGGTAAAGTCGACACATACCCTCCACTTTCCGTTTTTCTTTTGAACAACAACCACATTGGCCAACCATCTTGGATACTTGACCTCTCTAATCATACCTGCCCGGAGCAATTTCTCTACCTCTTCTTGGATAATGGCATTCCTTTCCGGTGCAAACTTTCTTCTCCTTTGATGGATTGGTTTGAAGGATCTGTCAATGCCGAGTTTATGGGTGATAACATCTTTGGATATACCAGTCATGTCTTCGTGTTTCCATGCAAAGGTAGTCTTTCTCCTTTTGAGGAAGGATACGAGGTCTTCTTTCATTTCGCCAAGGATCCCTGATCCGATATAGATTTTGGATTCAGGATCATCGAGATCCATGAGGATTTCTACCACATCCTGCTCTCTGGCCTCCAAGACATTCCTTGGAGGATACCTTGATTGCTATTGCTCCCTTGACTTCGAGGCTGGTTTCATCGATGAAGTGTAGCAATTCTTAGCCTCCTGCTGATCACTATCAATCTTTACTATTCCCCAAGGACTAGGGAGCTTCACACATTGATGGTAAGTAGATGGGACTGCTTTCATATCGTGTATCCAGGGCCTGCCAAGGATAACATTACAACAAGATAAACAGTCAATAACACAAAATTTTTGATAAGAGTGTAAGCCTTCAATATATATTGGGAGTTTAATGTCCCCCAGGGTGTTCTTAGTTTCGCCACTAAATCCCACGAGCACGGAGGATCTTGGTATGATCTCTGATTCAGGGATACCCATCTTCTTTAGAACATCAAGCTGGATAATGTTCACTGAACTTCCTCCGTCTATAAGGATCCTGCGGACAAAATGGTTAGATATAAAAAGAGTAATAACTAAACCATCGTGATGAGGATCCTGGATATCAACACGATCCTCTTCATCAAAGGTTATGACTTTTCCTTCGGAGACACTTGATGTTCAAACTGGTCTTTCTCCATTATCCATTTTAGTTTCCTTTGCATGCCTTTTAGCTGCTGAGAAGGATGTGCCACAAATGTCGGATCCTCCAGAAATAAAGTTTATCACTTGTGCATCTGCTGGAGGAGCTGGAGCCTTCTCAGGGATCCTTTCAGGATCCTGAGTCCTTGACTTTTTTCTTCCCAACAACTCTTTTAGATGCCCTTTGCTCAACAAGTATCCAATTTCCTTTCTTAATGCAATGCATTCTTCTATGAGGTGCCCAAAATCTTCATGATATGCACACCACTTTGATTTATCCTTAGTTGCAGCCGGCCTATCATTCTTTCTCGGCCATCTATCTTTATCACCTAGGTTCTGCATAGCAAGGATTAGTTCATTGTTATCAACACTAAAGCAATATTCAGAAATTGGAGGATAATCCTCATCATCCTCTTCTTGATCAACAGAATGCACGTTCTGATTATCAGATCTGTTGTAGGATCTGAATTTGTTGTTCCTGAATGAGGATCCTTGCTTATCCTGCTTTGAGGATCCTGCTAACCTCTCCTGGATCCTCTTGTCATCCTCTAGCCGAATGAACCTAAGTGCTCGGGTTCTTACCTCATCTAAGTTCCTGCATGGTGTCATAACAAGATCATCATAGAAAGACGAATCCCTAAGCAATCCCATTTTGAAGGCCTCAACAGCCGTAGCTATATCTAAGTTGGGAATGTCTAAGGATTCTTTACTGAATTTGGTAATGTAATCCCTTAATGATTCATTATGACCCTGGGTTATCCTATATAAATCACTAGTTAATCGTTCAAATTTTCTACTACAAGAAAACTGATTATTAAACAAGTTAACTAGGTTAGCAAATGAGGTAATAGAATAGGGAGGAAGACTTAGCAGCCATTTGAGAGTTGATCCAGTAAGAGTGGATCCGAATCCCTTGCACAGGCATGCTTCTTTTAACCTTTCTGGAATTGGATTGATTTCCATCCTCTCCCTGTATTGTGCTATGTGTTCTTCAGGATCCGTTGAACCATCATATAACTTCATTGTTGGCACATGGAATCTCTTAGGTATCTCAGCATCACAGATTGGTGGTGCAAAACGAGATATCTTGTGGCTCCCATCTGCAATCTCTGGGATAGGTTTAACTACTCCCGGAACACTTGATATCATATCCTTTAGCTTTTGCAATTCTCTAGCCATGGCATGATTGATACCTGGATCCTGCATAAGACCATGGTTAGTAGTATGAGAATTATTAAAAGTGTTACCTCCCATTGGATTCAAATTAGGAAGAATGGATGTTAATCCATATTGTTGAGGCTCTGGAATGATCGAGGGACCAGTAGAGGCATTGGTCTGCATCGGAATAAAATCTCCCTGATGGACATCTGAACTTCCTGTTTGCAAATTCCTCAAGGATCCTGGCATCTGGAAGGATCCCTGAAACTGGGACGATCCTGGAACAAAGGAGGATCCTTGAACCTGGGATGATCCTGGAACGAAGGAGGATCCTTGAACCTGGGATGATCCTGGAACGAAGGAGGATCCTTGAACCTGGGATGATCCTGGAACGAAGGAGGATCCTTGAACCTGGGATGATCCTGGAACGAAGGAGGATCCTTGAACCTGGGATGATCCTGGAACGAAGGAGGATCCTTGAACCTGGGATGATCCTGGAACAAAGGAGGATCCTTGAACCTGGGATGATCCTGGAACGAAGGAGGATCCATGAAACTGCTGCATTCCTGAATATCCTCCTGAACTCGTGAGGGATCCCATATGCTGAGGATAGGATCCCGCTGGCTGGAAATATGAACCTGATGCCTGGGTCATTATTGTTGTTCCATAGTGCACTCCTTTCGGTCCACCCACATATTGAATGTCTGGAACCACTGATGGCTGAGAAGTAATCACCGGAGTATCAAAGTTCAAAGATCTGGGCATCAGGGGGGAACGATCCTCTGCCGTTTTCTTCTGTTTCTTGATTTCGTCAATCTCCCGGAGGATCCTTTCGTTGGTCTCATTCTGCTCTTGTGCATGATTCCTCATCTGCAAAATCAAGGCATAGAGATCATTAGTAGTAGGATTAGTTGAAACAGAAGAAGTAGGTGGTTTTGAGAAAATGGGAGTTGGTTTCTTCGCGGCATTCTCAGTATTCTTCTGGGATCCAGAAGGTGGTGGAGGCAAAGGAGGGACGCCTTGTGAAGAAGTGAATGAAGGCATCAAGTTTGAAGTATTCTTCGCTGAGGAAGCCATTTGCTTGGTTGTAGTAAACCGAAATGAGCACAGAAATGCGAATTTTTCTAAGGATGAAGCACCAATTGCCCCACGGTGGGCGCCAAACTGTTTTGGTCAAAAAAAATCTGTTGAGGATATTGCAACCAAACTTTATGTTATGGGGGTATGATGCTGATTATGTAATAGCGATGAGGATCACTTCAATGTAGATTTGCACAAACAACACAAGGATTTATACGGGGAAAAAGCCCTTGATCAAGAGTTGATCTCCGGCACAAAAAACCCCGGGTGATGGAAACTACCGATCACCAAGCTCAAATAAATGATTAAATGTTTACAACTTCGGATAGTAACGAGCTAGGTACAAGGATCACTATCGTGAATTGTGTACAAGTGAGTAAAAATGAATGTGTGTTCGTCGAGAGCTTCAAGTGTGCGAGTATACGAGTGTGTGTAGCTGCAAAAAATGGCTAAGTGTTTTTCTACCAGCTCGTTACCCCTTTTAAAATAGAAATCTAACTACCAAACTAACTATCCGACTTTCGTGCCATGCCTCCACGTTCTCCACAACGTCTATTTTTGGTCAAGCACGTGCAGAATAGTTTGGGAATATTCTCCAGGAAAGTCGCCAAGACTTGGTCAAGCTTGTTATACCTGCGAGATGCTACAAAACATAAGTAAACAATCGTCAGTACAAGGATCCTTAGAGTGATCCATGATCCTGATCCTAAAGCCCTTCTGAGGATCACCACCTGTCACAGAAGTAAGGATCACTAATTAGGATAACGAATAAGGATCACTAATTGTTAGAAAATCCTCCCCTAACACCTATTGTCCAAGGATCCATGATCCTCAACCCTAAAAACTATTGTTTAAGTACAGACCAGCATTGTTCAAGAAAAACAACATCAAACAAAAAAACCAACTACCAAACTATAAAAAATGGGCTCCGGCCGCGTCTAGATAAATCCATCATCGCCCATTTCTGCAGCTCACACCTTCGCTGCATCACCATCACTATCATCTCCAGCCCAACATCACTGGCCTGATCCTTAGCCCCGCTGCCACTTGCCTCAAGCATCAAGACCTCTCCAGCCTACTCTTCATCATCAAGCTCAGCCAGCTTAGCCTTCCAGCCCTCCTGGTCCCAACTGGTCCTGTCAAAGTCAGGATCCTCAGCTTCCTTGGCCATCTGCAGCTTGATCTTGTACATAGCAATGGCGGCAGAGAGCTTAGCATCCTCCATCACCTCGTTCTTCTCATGATCAGCATTGATGTGGGCCATGACCAGCTGTTTTTTTGCTAAGGTAAGCTCCTTCTCGAGGCGATCTTCTGGAACTCCAAGTGCTTCTGGTCAGCTTCCTCAGCATAAGCATCCAAGAGCATCTGGATCTCAGCAAATTTCTGCAAAGAAAGGAAGATACAAGTCAGGATCCGTTATCCTCAAGTGGGCAGGAAATAATTAAGGATCAGGGATCCTTACCTCAGCTAAGTATTCTTCAAATTGGTGACGGATGAGGGGCAGGCCATCAAGATCATCAGCGGTCTTCCTCTTTTTTCCTCCCTTGCCCTTGGTGTTGACAGGCTTGGGGATTATGACACTCGGGCTAGCAGCAGATTTCTTCTTCCCGGATCGGGCAGAGACAACATCAAGATCAGTGATGCTGAAGCGAGTGGCTGACTTCGAGGACTTTCCAGCACCTACAAACAACAAACAATAGATAAGTATCCTTGATTTAAATACATTTAATCATACATAAAAATAAACACTTACTTCACATTGTGACTGAACCGGAGGATACTTCTTGTGAATCCTTTGTGTTTGCCTGGAATGATCTAACTGCAGGATCAAGGCTCCAAAAAGCAGCGATCCTTTCTTTGGTTGCAGGTGACTGAATGATATGAGAGACTGAGATAGCTGCACAAAAAGACAGGAAAGGATCAGTTATCCTCAATATAAACAGGGTTATCCTATGATCCTTCTATAAGGATCCTCTATCCTACCATGGGTAGTCCACTTTCTAGGGAGATCCTTCCCATCCGGGATAGAATCCCTCCTAACGAAGAAGAAACGTCTTTTCCACTTGGTATCATTTTTGTGGTCTTGAGGATTGGGTGTGCATCACCGGGTTTATGTTTGAACAAGTAGCGGTGTGAACCATGGCTCACAAGGTTATACAGCTCAGCCAGTTCCGACATCCCCAACTCTATGCCTTCCTACTCAATGATTTTCTCTAGGGTATATAAAACCCTCCACATCATTGGCATGGCCTGAATGTAGCACATGCCGGTGAGAGAAAAGAAGGATTCAGTGAAGGCAGGGAAAGGATAGGAGTATCCTATCAGGAATGGGGTGGCCGGAAAAGCAACCCAAGTGTCGGAGACATAATTGCTTTTGGCAGTAGGGTCAAAGGGTTTGAAGACGGTGTTTTCGGAAAATAGTGGCGAATCCGGTCAATCTCCGGATCGGTGAAGCTGCAGAGTTCCTTCGAGAGATTTTTGATAATCCCTTGGCTTTTTAAAGGGCTATCTTTCTGGTGGTCCTTGGCGAGGGAGGATCGTAGCTTCATTGTAATCTAAAGATTTTGAAGAAGAACAAAGTAAGAAGATGAAAAGAGAAGGAGGAGAGAGATACCTGATTGATCTTTGAATGAGGATTTAAAAGGAGTATCGCTCGAATTTAAATGCAAATTGATCCTTATCTCTAACCTATATATAATGATGATTCTGCAGGATTGTCACTTCAATGACGTATGATGTGTAACGGCTAGTTCGACTCAAACGGCTATAATTCCGTTGGCTAGTTAGTTGCAGATAAGATTAAAAAATACGACTCGTTAATTTACATTTTTACTCCTCATATTTTGGGGGCAATTGTTAGGGATAGATTTTCTAAACCTAAGGATCACGGATCCTCAAGTCTGCCAGGATCACGGATCCTCAATTCTGTTTGAATTAAGGATCCTCAGAAGACGTTGCAGGATCAGGATTCAGGATCCTTATTGTTATCCTTATACTAACGGTTGCCTTCACTATGTTTAAGTTTGTTTTGCAGGAGTATACGCGTTGGACTTGGTCTTGCCGATATTCCAGGGGAATATGCTTAAATATTCCACACGTGCATAGCCTTTGTGAACGTTATGGAGATCGTGGGAAGCTTGCACATTTAGCGGATAGTTAGGTATCTAGTTATTTCTAATTTTAAAAGGGGATAACAAGCTTGAATTAGAACAATTGGCTAAGTTAGCTAACACTCACACTCTCGCAAGCTCTCAGCAGTTCATTTGGCGATTTCATACACTTTGCACTCTAGTGATCCTTGTAACAAGCTTGTTATCATCCCGAGTTGTAAAGATCATTTTGTTTAATTATAGTTGGTGATCGGTAGTTTCCATCACCCGAGGTTTTTTGTGCCGGAGATCAACTCTTGATCAAGGGCTTTTTCCTCGTATAAATCCTTGTGTCACTTGTTCATTTTATTTGCAAGTTTGTTCATACATTTGTTCATTGTTTCAAGCATCATTCCCCACAACAAAGATTTGGTTGCATTATCCTAGCCTGATTTTTGACCAAAACAGTTTAGTTCGCGGAATGTTTTGGAATTGGAATTTGTATAGGAATTAGAATTTAAAGGAATTGGATTTGGAATTTAAACATTCAATTGGAATTGGAAATTGTTGGAATTGGAATCTCAATTCCATTTTCGTTGTGTTTGATTGTCAAATGAATTGAAATCCATCATCCCGGTACCCACAACCACTAGTACATGTCGAAACGGTTCGGGTTGAAGCGGTACGGGTCGAAACGGTACGGGTCGAAACGGTTCACGATGATGCGGTTCGCGTCGAAACGGTTCGGGTCGAAACGGTTCGATTCGAAACGGTACGGGTCGAAACGCTTCGCGTCGAAAAGGTACGGGTCGAAACGGTACGGGTCGAAACGGACGTGTCAAAACAGTTCGTGTCGAAACGGTTCACGTCGAAACGGTACAGGTCGAACGGTACAGGTCGAAACGTTACGGGTCGAAACCGTTTATAAAGGTTCATTTTGTGTGTTTTGCTCTTATCTGTGAGTCGACATGTATATATTATGATAGTAGACCATTTTTATTTTCAGCCATATGAATGTTTGGCCATACATGAGCAGAGGATTATTTTGTGTGTTTTGGTCTTATTTGTGAGTCGACATGTATATATTATGATAGTAGACCAACTCCACTTTCGCCATCGAAATGTTACGGTTCGAAACCGTTTATAAAGGATTATTTTGTGTGTTTTGGTCTTATCTGTGAGTCGACATGTATATATTAATGATAGTAAACCATTTTTATTTTCATCCATATGAATGTTTGGCCATACATGAGCAGAGGATGTGACCAACTCCATTTTCGCCATTGAAACGTTACGGGTTGAAACGGTTCGCGTCGAAACGGTACGGGTCGAAACCGTTACAGGTCAAAACCGTTGGCGTCGAAACGTTACGGATCGAAACTGTTCGCGTCGAAACGGTACGGGTCGAAACAGTTCGGATCGAAACCAGTATGGGTCAAAACGGTATGGGTTGAAACGGTGCGGGTAGAAACGGTCGAAGATTCCAATGAAATTACTTTAATTCCTTCACATATAGGAAGGATTTTCAATTCCTTTAGTTAAAGGAATTTGAAGGAATTCATGCCTAATTCCGATTCCAATTCCATTGTCAACCAAACACATGAAGATTGAAATTGAGATTCCAATTCTATCAAATTCTGTGAACCAAACATCTTAAGAGATGTAATTCAAATTCCAATTCCCTTAAATTCCATTGAATTCATGCGAACCAAACGCCCCCTAAGCAGGGGCGGACCCAAGCCCACCCCAAGGTGGGCGGGCGCACCCCCGGGGGAAAAAAATAGGGCTAAATTCCGTCGAAAATCTCGTCCGCACCCCTTGGAATTTTTCGTCCGCACCCCTTGGAATTTTCGACCGCACCCTTTGAAATTTTTCGTCCGCACCCCTTAGGTAAAAAGTGTTATCAATTTATATTTTATATTTTTTTAGTAAACTCTTATTTTTTTTTTAAATATACTACCTAAATTATATAACTTTTAATACTTAACCAACTAAACTCAAATACCCATGCCTTTACCCACTTATAATTCCTAACTAGCTAGCCCACTAAGTCTTAGCCCATTAACCAAACCTAACAATATTTCAAACTATAATAAAATAACTAAAGCTCAAAACCTTAAGAAATTCTATCCCACTCTGTCTCTCTCTTGCGTCCCTGCACTGCCAACGAACAACATCATCCAGCGACAACAGTCCAGCAGCCGGCGACCACCGTAATCAGCCACCATACCACCGTCGTTCGACACCAAATCTAACCGGAATCCGAACACGGGTAAGTTTCTTTGTTATTTTGATGATTTTGGTTGATATTATAGGAGAAAAAAGGGTAAAAAGTTGTTAAATAGGTTTGAAATTTTGTGTGTTTTGACGGTGTTTATGGTTGTTTAGATAATTTTTAGGGTGATTATGTTGTTTATATATTTTTAGGGTGATTACAACTTACGTTATGATTTCTAGGGCTTGAATAGTTGAAAATTAAAATTGAAACATTATGTTATGGAGCGATTAACTTATGTTATATAGAGAAAGAATTGCTTAAGAAATTAGATTTAGATGATTTAGATGATGTTTTGGATATATTTCAAAAAATGAAAACCCGTAGGGCGTCGATGTTTTAGTTATGTTTGTAACAAGGTTTGACATGTTTTTGATGATTATATAAATTTAGTTTGATGTTCGTTTGTTTTACATGACCCGACCCGATACGAACCGATTTTTTTACTTATATACCTAGGGGCCTAAAATTTTTAAAAATGTTCCGCACCCCCATGAAAAAATTCATGGGTCCGCCACTGCCCCTAAGTTCCTCGGAGGCTCGGAGCATCTCGCGCTTCGTAAAACCAAGATGTAAGGATTGATGTTTAGAAAATATTGACCCCTCATAGCGATGCTGATAGTGCGTAATCAGAAAAACTAAAATATGTCTAGTCTTTATATAGCATGATATATACATATATGTATGGATGGATGGATGGACGGACGGACGGACTATTAGAAGCATTTTAAGTTGTGTATATAAATAATCAAACAAAGGTGAATTTTGATTGTGTTAAGAAGGTAATATGCTCAAAACACATTTTCTTTTATAGATATTCATGTGAGTGAAATTGAGGGAGACCACTATCATAGGCTGGTAATATTTTTGGTGTTTTTTATGACATTAGACGATGATGCACATTTGTTAGCATGGAGACTCATGACATATTCCTTCTTTTTAGTGTTTTTCTGGATTGTTGGGGGAAAATAGCAGATAGAGTTATAAGATACTAATATGACATGTACCTTGTGTTGGTTCAGTTAAACATAAAGGAAAACATGAAAACATACCTTTGATTGCATCAGCACAGGCTAGCAGAGAATCCAGATGGAGTCGCAGCAATAATGTTTGACATGGTTGTCAGCTTGATCTGGTTCCTCCTTAGGGTGCAATCTAATGATGGGGACTTAGAAAACCGAAAGGGTATCGGCTGTAGGAGATGGAGGTCGAATTATGATGTTATGATCTTATGGGGTGTGTCTGATTGTGTAACTAAGTAACCCTAAAACCTCCACATAGCTCTCCTTATATAAGCACCCAGGAGGAAACCTAATTAGTTAATAAGGGTAATATGGTCCATCAACAATTACCAACTAATTATTTAATAGGTTATAATATATTTTGATCTATATTATGTAAATGATTATAACGGCTATAGATTAAATATTAATACATAATATATTTAATCTTACATTCTCCAACTTAGCCGAGTAATCATTTACTATGAGTATTAGATAAGCCTGATCAGGAGTTAACACTCATTTTAGCCTTAAACAAGTACTATAGCAGAGAAATACAGCCGTTGAATCATTATGCGACTCAGGACCCCCATTAATCATACTATAGCCTTAATTTAAAACCTAATCGTTATGATCAAAATACGCATAAGCCCTTTGTTTGATTTGTAACTATATTTGTCTATATGCCGTTATGCTAGCTTGACATATTCTTAGAGACATACAAAATCAAACTGATGAGGAAAATTAACTAATACTTAGTCATTCATAGTACGATATGCAGTTGCGCATGGCCATCAATTAATACCCGTCTCTGAGCTCTCTTAATAAGACTTATGGGTAATAGCCCTTCAGTTATAGGATCCTTAAGCATATCATGAATGTATTCGATACAAAACTTAGTTTCCTCAATTCGTTCATAAACCAATAATTAATTGTGTATCGAAACTTAATGCAGCACCTCTTGAACTGTTATTGTTCAAGGAGTTATGGTAACTGACTTTATCACACTAAGTCTTCAAAACATTAATTATATGGAGTTGATATATTTATGAGTCCACTGATAAATTTCCAACAACATTTAGTGACTATATTATGTCATTATAACTTAGGTTGTTAATATCAGTGCATTATGACTCCTCCATGAAATAGGTTTTGTCTGCTGACATACAGATATACCCGAAATTACATTTTTTTGTCATCTTTGAATATCTCAAAGTTAGAGTAATAAACCGGTTTGAGTTCTCACTTCTTCTTCAAATCATAGCCTCTCGTTTCTTTAAAGATATTGTAATACTCCATTAGATGCTTCACATTAATCTAGACATATCTAGTGTGTTGCAATGTGAGTAATATCTAAACGAGTATAGACTTAAACTTACATAAGGCTTCCAATTAATGAAGTGTAAATAAATAATCTCATTTATCCTATTATCCTCTAAAGGAAAGCAGTATTGATTGTTACATATGTAAGGACCCATTTAATTTTAAACTTATGGAACTGAACTAATATCCCATTGGGTCTATCTCAGTATGTTATGATATCAATCACGTAAGAGATATCTCTGAGATATATTATATCAAAATTTGTGTTAACAATGTTTTGACTTATGTAACAAGTTTATCTTAGTTGCTCCCACTCATTTTAAGGTAGGTTCATTAATCCACTTGATTCTTGATGAAAATAATTACGTTAGCTTTTCATCACATTTTGATGTTTGCATTAACCCATACATGGATATTATTGGCTTACAAATAAAGTGTTCTTTAACCTTCAGTTTGAAACTTTAGGTTATTATCTAATGAACATGTAAATGTGTCAGCCATTTGTTATGAAAAAATGTTTATAATGTTCATCTAATGTAGCCTTAAACTATTATAAGCTACTAGAACAGCTACTAGAACAGCTACTAAAACAGTAATGATCCCCAAAGAAATCTTTGATAATTTATCCCTTCCTAAGTATAACCTTTGACAATCAATCATCCCTCTTCATGTCTTAACGCTTATATCAGGATTTGGTTTAGTTATGAACACTCTTAGGTAATTCAATCAAATCCCAAACGTTATACGAACACATAAAATCAGTTTTACTAGAAAAAAGTTTTATTCCATTCAGGAGATTGATTGACGCTAAATGGCTTAATTAGAAGAGACAGGATCAGTAAACTTTTCCAAAATCCATTTCAACTTCAGTTAGGGAGGTTATGTAATCATCAAAGTTAGTAGGCTTTTAAACCTAGATGACCTCCTGAGTTGATTATTGGGTTCATTAGAAGTTTCAGTTTTATGGATTAGCTCTTGGTTAGGTTTCTATCATTTTCAGGATTCTAAGTTTTTAAGAGTTGGTGCAGTATGGTGTACAAGAGGTGTAATCGGAGTTAAATTCGGAGTGAAATTTAATGACACTCTTCCCCCCGCCTCTTGTATTCCTTGCAAATCATGATAAGGACTTTGACTGCTCCCACTAACCTTAGAAATCTTTAGGAACTCAGCATGCTTAGGGTCAATATGTAACGACCAACAAATTCTAATAGAGAAACGAGTTAATGACATTAGTCGTTGTAGTTTCTCTTGTTGAGGATTATGTTAGTTCAGGTAAGAAATCTAAGTGTGCCCACAATTAAGCAACAATGAAACTTTTGTAAGAGTAGCATTAGATTTAAGGAGATAAGTTTTGATAGAACATTGTCGTGATGGAGCGGTGTCTTGTACAAGAGGTGCAAATTGAGGTAATGTAAAATTTTCACTCCCCCACCTCTTGCAACTATTGCAAGTTATTATTAAGACACTTAATGCTCCCACTGATCTTTAATATCTCTAAAATGCTACAAAAGAAGTTTCAATGATCTACGTGACATGGTGAATACAGAAATATACACACAATAACACACTATATATTCACACACATAATTTGGTACATATGAGGGTATTTATACCCAAGTTTTTGACGGTTAAATAACTAACCGACGTGACTTTCTTAACCGACACAAACATACCAGTTGACTTTTACGACTTTGACTTTCCTAAATTACATAATAATAATAATACTAAATACACCTTGGGATATCTTGATTAATAAACTTTCCAAGACTATTCTTTTCATTTCCATTCTAAAGATTGATTCCATCCCAATGATGGTACCGTGCCAAACATGCCTTAAGAGTTGATTACTGGACACAGGTGGTTTAAGTAGTTGACTTGAGTCGGTTAGCACAATGGCCTTGGTGTCAAACTTCTGACATCGTCATGGGTCATCATTGTTCTCAAGAAGGTTTTGTTTGATGAATGTCTAGTGGTTCTTGCTAATCTTTCTTGATTGTATTTAGCTTCAATGGTGTTTATGTTCCAATGAAACCCTATTGTATAATCTGTTTTAATACATATGCTTATAGTTTTGATGATTTTCATTGAAACTTATCTGTAATCTTTTTTAACTAGTTCGATACCCGTCCGGTGGACGGGCATATTAATGGTATAATAAAATAAATATTTTATTGTTTGTATTATAAAAAAAACATTATTTGTATATATCAACACAACATAAAAACTATAAATTACATGACAGATGGAAGTTAAAATTTGTACTTCTCATTAATACCTTCTCTCAATTTCCTCAAGTCCAATTCGTTAACATATTATTTTATTATAAAAAAAACTTAATTTAATCCCTTTAAGAAACACAATTTAATCCTTTAAGAATTATATTTATTTGGGCTGGTATACATTATTCAAATTAAGGTCAAACTAGGAATAAGACCCGCGCTCGTTGCCACGCGGGTACGTCGCAAACATCGAATGGATTAGTCCAAACATTATGTGATGCGTTAATCATATGAAAACGCGTGTTTCGACATTTCCGATTGAACTCAATGTAACCTATATAAGCATTGTGATTGGATCAAAACATAAAGTAAATCAAATTTATACCGTACAATCATAACGTATTATATGTGACCCGACTCATACATAGAAAACGTAACACATGTAACGGAAAAGTTGACACGTATAATTAAAAGAGATTAATTAGAGCTTTTGAAAAAAAAACAGAAAAAAAAGAAACTCTGATTTGACTCCACTTGATTCGAAACAAATTTTACAAAACATTCATAAAATAAGCAGGAAAACATATTATATTTGACCTGACTCGTTTCCCAAAATAGTTTACGTCAAAAGATACACCAACATGAATTTATACCGAAATGTACATAAAAATATGTACCTAAAAATGGTTTTCTTTAGGAAAATGTATTATATTTGACCTAGCTCATTTTCAGAAAAAGTTTACGTCGAAACGTAGAGCAATTTGAATTCATACCAACACATACATAAAAAATATGCACGTAAAAAATATTTTTTTAAACTAAAGGAGGTATAGGGGTAAACTCGACACCAATTATTAATAGAAAGCTTAATAGGTTAAATACGTTCGTAAAATCATGCCAAGTAGCACTAATGCCACACCATTGCCAGCAACCACCAACATCATAAAAGCTCATAAAAATAAAATAAATAAAAAAGGAATAAATAACATCGAATGAAAAACAAACGTCAAATTGTTGAACCACGCACACCCATTGCGTCATGTTAATGCAAAAGTTAGACGTAATGTAAAACGTAGAAAAGAATAACTAAGTCCATCTGGGACCTCCGCGTTGCGATAAGCTTGTCAAACGGAGAAAAATAGAGGCGTTGCTACGGGACCTGTCAAACTAAAAAAAAATAGACAAAAAAACATTGAACCCCATGCACGTTGCGGCGTGTTGACTCGCAATAAAACGAAAAACTCGTGAAAGATAAAAGCATGAGGGACTAAAGTTGAACAGAAAAAAGTGTGTGTTAAATTGTAAAAGATGAAAAGTTTTAAGGTTAAAAGTAAAAAAAAAAAATTCAAAAAGGTTAAAATGTAAAAGATAAAAAACTTATAAGTTGAAAGTGAAAAATTAAGTTTTTTTTTTTGGAAACACCCTATGCATAAGGTACAAGCATATGAAGCAACAACATGTTGATTATTTATAGTATGGTAATTGGCTCATAATTCTTTTTATAAACAAATAAGTTGGGGGTGTTATAGTGGCCTTTGGGGCTTTGGGCTGCTAGTCTGCTACACATATGCGGGTGCTCAGAAACCCTAACCTCTTTTCTTTCTCTTTTTCTATCAAATCTCATTCCAAATTTTGCCCTAGTTCAAGATCCGCACACCTCCAACAAAACCTCATAAGCCTCCGCCTAATCAGAACTCCAAATATCTCGCCGGAAATCAAATCGTCATCTTCTCGGTCGTTTTCAGTCATTCAGATCTAGGATTTACGGTTCTAGGGTATACGCATATGCATCGAGAGTTCGAGACTCTCGTGATAGGTTTCGGTGAAGCAGGTTTAGCAATAATGGAGGAACCAAAAATCGCCTACTGAAGAAAAACGACCTTTTTCGAACATGATGAGTTTCTTAAAAGTTCTAAAACGATGTAAGGTAATTTATCATCTATTCTTTTAGTTCTCTGTCATAACATCAATGATTTTACTTACTTATTTAAGCATTTTTTTTCATTCGAGACTTGTGTTTAATCCAGAAGTTCTTGTGAATATTTATTTCCGTGTGTCAATAGATTGGATCCAAGTGCACGATTGTTACGGATAATTACTGCGAGGATGCGTACGATCTACTTCAAAACACTATCTTGAAGAAAATCATGGTAAATAACATAGTTTTTTTGGACGTCTCTTTCTAATTCAGTAGTTGACCTATTATTAAAAAAATTACAGTTAAAAAATAAAATACAAATTATAGGTTAATACAGGTTTGGGTAAAGATGAGATGAAAAAATAATTAAAAAATATAAAAAAAATAATAAATAAATTTATAAAAAATAAATAAAATTCTAAAAATCTTAAAAATTCTAAAAAAATACAAAAAATTCTAAAAAATAAAAAAAAAACTTATGCTCCAGCCCTCTTGGTTTTGTGTTCATTTCGTTTTTATTAGTGTTTATGAGAAACCATCTTCTTGAAGTTTGTTTAAACTGATAGCTTTTACACTATATAAAAGAATCTTGTTTGAATTCGTTAGAAATAAAAAGTAACTCAACTCGCGTTTAGTTTAAAATTCTGCATTTATAATAAGTAATTAGTGTCAAATGCGGATTAGAAATAAAACATAATAGAACCTAAGCAAGAAAAAAACACTTATGTATTTAAAACGCATAATCAATAAAATAGAGAAGATTTAAATATCTATGTATCTAAAACACATAAATAAACATTAAAAAAGAGAAGCTTTACCTGCGTTTAAAGAGAACGTAGGAAGAATGTAGGAATCTTTATATAATAAATTTAAAGAGAAGCTTGACCTAAACATATCTATATTATCATATTCATTTGTAGGATTCTATGTTATATAATTTAGGCAGTAATAATAATAACATGATACATGATAGGTAGTTATTTTTTAATATGAATATATTGTACTAATATCATTAATTGTTATATTAGTATCACTATTATAGTAAGGCAACTTATATGAATGAGAGATGTAAAATTGAAGTCATCTGGATTAATTTAAAACTCACTAAACATGGTTTGAAGTAAAGCTAAAAACAAAAAAAAAACATAGCAAATAGTTATCAAAACTAAAGATTTAGACGGAATCGACTCGAACAACTCGTTCACGGGTATTTCAACTCGTGGAATTTTAGATTTCTTCCAAAAACTCTCCATTGAATCTGCAGTATCAGCCATCTCATCATCGGGATGTGGATCGTCTTCGGAAGCTCCATGATCGCTGCTGACAACAATTTAAAAAAATAATGTAGACATAAAAAATAAAATATATAACACTGCTATAATTCAGATTTACCTGCTCATTGATTTCACGTAGAATTTCTGAAGCGGTTGGACTTGACTCTCCATCACATTTTATTATCTCAACACTTTTTATAGGTTTCTACAAAATCAATGTACATCATTAGATATCACTTTTACAGAATTTCTGAATATGTTTACTTACATGTGATTTGAGGTGTTGCTGCTCTTTGACTTCTTCGGTTTTGGGATCATCTTTTTCAACTTGGTAAGTCGGCTTCGGCTTAAATAGAAAAGATAAAAAATATTATAAAGTAGAAATGGTAGGTAAATATGTAGAACTGAAAAAATTACATTACATTTAAATATGTTTACTTACAGGTAAGTCAAGGTGTTGTTGCTCCTTCTCTTCGATTTTGGGACCATATTTTTCAACTCGGTAAGTTTGCTCCATCTTAAAATACAAAAGATAAAAATATTGTAAGGTATAAAGGTTTAAATGGTAGTAGGTAAATTTGCAGAACCGACTTACGTTTGGCTGCATTTCTTTTTTGATAATAAGCTTTATTCAGAGAGCAATTTTGAGAGAAAATATGGTTTATTTTTTAAGCTATCTGCATCTTTATATAGATGCTTTTAGGGACAACTTTAAAATAACTTCTACCCATGATCTACAAAATAACTTCTACCCATGTTTTCTGTGTTTTTTTGGAAGTTTTAAAACTAATTTAGACAATTTGGAGGTAACAAAAATTTTGAAACTGGGTAATATTTTGTTAAATGTTATTTAAGCTTTAGAATCTGCAGTTTTTGTAAAATAATTGATAATTTAAGGTGAAAACTGTCCAATTTGAGATACATACATTTGTTTGTTCTTTTTAATAATGAGTTCCAACTTTCAGTGACGGTATGTTGTTTATATAAATTTTTATAATTTAAAACTTGTAGTTAGGCTCTATATTTTTATGGAATATGTTATTTTTGGGTAGAATTTAACCAAAATATTATGCACCTTCACTTAAAAATTATTAGAATTGACTTAAAACTTTCATGTAGCTGATTTTTTTTTTTTGCAGGTATCATTTCATGGCAGCAAACTTGTAACACAATGTTTAGCTTTCAAAAAAGTTTTATACTTTTTACTCTTTTATTTTTTATAAAATAATCCGTTGTAAAAAAAGGTAAAAGCTTTTGTTGTTATATAAAGTAGAACCTTTTATTGTAAATTAGAACATGGGGTGTCGGTTGTGATGATTACCAAGTCAAATGCAAAACTGGAACCCCAAACATACAAACCGTCTGTAACCTCTACTTCTAGAAGGAATATAGTAATTTATAAAGATTTTTTATTTAATTTTGTTAAGTTATTAAAATCAGATCGTGGCCTGAATTTCAGTTGAAAATCAAAATGGGATTTAAAAAAGTCAACTTTCAATCTTAATAACTGCTCTTGCTTTTTCTGAATTATTAGGGCCAGGATTTAATCTTATTTTGATCCAATGGCTGAGATTGCATTTTGTTCCCTTTGACTTTAAGGGGAACATAAGAATATAGAATACCCATTGGCTAATTATGTCAATTTTCTTGATATAGTCTTTATTGTAACTGATTTTTGATAAGTTTCTTGTATCTAGTTTCTTGGTAACCTATTTACAATCCTCAATAACTATGTTACTAATTTTTATAAGAATAAACTGCCATTTTGGTCCCTATGGTTTGGCCAGTTTTGTCATTTTAGTCCAAATCTCAAACTTATTACATCTGGGTCCCTATGGTTTGCATTTTGTTGCCATTTTAGTCCAAAATAAAAAAACCCTATTTTTTTTACTGTTGCAACCTCCTATTTTGTCTTTTAGTTCAGGGACATTTTGGTCATTTTGTTTTTCATTTAACATTTTCTTAATTAAAAAAGTAAATTAAATACAACTGACTCTCTCTCTTCTCTTTCTATAAACAACAACAAGTCCAAATAATCATCTTCATCTTCCCTAAATCTGCAACTCTCAAAACTCTCACCCACAAACTCTCAAAATCCAACAAAAACATTCGTCTTCGAGTCTCTGAAGTCTGCAACTGAAACGACGGTGGGTGTACGATGACCACCGAATCCAGAAATATACACACCCCCAATTGTCTGCAACACAAATCATCTAATCTTATCTTATCTTTAGAAATATACACTGAAACGACGGTGGGTGCCGTGTCTGCAACTGAAACATTCGTCTTCCCTCCCATTCCCCTTTCTTCTCTAATCTTATCTTTATTTTATGATCATATACACACCCCCCAATTGTCTGCAACACAAATCATGTAACAAAAATACAAAATCTCCAACTCCAATCTCACACTCAACCGTACATTAACCCGATAATCCACCCTCCACTCTCTCGATTTCTACCTGCAGCACAAGATCATCTTCATACACACAAATAAAACCCATAACACTCATCCCACACCCCCACCCGTGACGGCGGGAGACGGTGGTGGAGGTGATCTTTAGATCGACCAAAGAGAGAGAATTCGAAACGGAGAGGAGCCGGTGGTGCACAGTGACGGCGGGAGACGGCGCCGCCACTCACGACGGCGTTAGTGATGGAATTTTGTGGTTTTCACCTCTGATTTAGTGCAAGATGGTTCTGGTGGAGGTCCGAACAATCTCAGATCCGTCATCGGAGTTCCTTTCTCAGATCCACACATCTTTCTTCCCCAAATCTCAGATCCGTCATCGGAGTTCCTTTTTCTCTCCTCTCTCCTCTCTCTCTCTCTGATCTCCTGAACAGGCATGTGGTGAGAAGGGGGAGGAGGTGGCGGTGGCGATGGTGCTATAGAGAGAGAGAAGAGAGAGAGGGAGGAGGTGGCGGTGGTGGTGGTGCTATAGAGAGAGAGAGAGAAGAGAGAGAGAGAGCTTGATCGAGGAATTAAACAGACAATTAATATACACACATACATATACAACAAATGAAATTTAGAAAATGACCAAAATACCCCTGAACTAAAAGACAAAACAGGAGGTTGCAACAGTAAAAAAAATAGGGTTTTTGGATTTTGAACTAAAATGGCAACAAAATGCAAACCACAGGGACCCAGATGTAATAAGTTTGAGATTTGGACTAAAATGGCAAAACTGGCCAAACCACAGGGACCAAAATGGCAGTTTACTCTTTTTATAATTTTCTTGTTTCTAGTTTCCATTGAAACCTATCTATAATCTTTTTTTAATACCCATGTTCCTAATTATGATAATTTTATACTCCCTCCGTCCCATTAAAAGCGTCCTACTTTGAATTTTCAAAGTCTTTATTTATAAACTTTGACCTTAAATAATTTTGTTTGTGTTAGATAATACTTGATGAAAGTTATATGATTTGAGTGTGTTTTACAAGTGTTTTTATCGGGTTAATTTTCATCAAGTTTTATATAACACAAAAAATATATAATTAAAGTCAAAGTTTATAAATAAAGACTTTGAAAATTCAAATTATGACACTTTTAATGGGACGGAGGTAGTAGTATTTAGCATCCGTTGTAACCAATTTATAGTTTTTTTTTTCTCAATATCCATGTTTCTAATTTTAATAAGTTTCCTGTATCTAGTTTCTTGGTAACCTATTTACAGTCCTCAATGTACACTTTCATTGTTTTTATAATCTTCTTGTTCTAGCTTTCATTCAAACCTTTTTGTAATCTTTTTCAATACCGATGTTCCTGATTATGTTAACTTTCTTGTATTGGTGTAACCAATTTAGTCTTTGTCGATGTTCACGATTAAAATTTTGAATCTAGTTTCCAGGAAACCTATTTAGAGTCCTCAATGTTCATGTTTCTAGTTTTTATTATCTTTTGTTTCTAGCTTCTAATAAAACCTATATACAATTCTTTTCCTATGTTCATATTTTTAAAGTCGATAGTTTTCTTGAATTTGCTTCCAATGGAACGCGAGTCAACCTCAATGTGGGAAAGTTTTGTTGTCCCTCCTAATCATGGTACTTTTTTGTTTCTTTTAAGCTGAAAAATAAGAGGTTTGAATTTAAAAGTCAAAGCAGATGACTTATAATTCTTATTGAAGCTGAAGTACAACAATGTGCTGTGCATAGAGGAGGAAGGCCCGAACCGGCAGTTCATGGGTGTTACCTTGCAAGGCGTTGCGCGATTGGCGGTTTTCACGTTTAATACAGATGAGATTCTTGAATATCTTGTGTTCATTAAGGCCAATAGGGTTTAACCGTTTGATCTTGCCGCTAGTTGGAGAGCTTATCAAGAAAATCTTGAACCCTCCACCGTTCGTGGGATTCCTGGCTTCAGCATAAATTCATTGCCTGAGCTGAGGGTGCCGAGGTGGTTATTTTGACCCGTTTACTCGTAAATGTGTTGTTTTTTGGTTGAAACAAGGTCAAATAATCATAGTGTTTTTGTAACCATGACTAACCAATTATTATTATTATTTTATTATATAAAAGGGACAAAAAAAAACTGTTTTCTGGTCAACCCAAACCCAACTGACCTGTTTCAAGTTTTGACCCATGTCAACAACCATAACCTGTTTTACCAGTTACCCAACTCTACTCATAGGGTTGTAAACGAACCGAACGTTCAGTGAACAGCTCGTGAGTTCGTTTATGTTTGTTCGTTTAGTTAATTTTGTTCGATTAATTAAATGAACGAACACGAACAAAGATCTCGTTCGTTCGAATGCGTTCATGAACGTTCGACAATATGTTCGTTTACGTTCGTTCGTGTTCGTTTGTTTATGTTTATTTTTTAAAAGTTTTAATATTTTTTAACTTTTTTACTTCTGTTGTGTCCAACGTTTGAGGTTAAGGGTGCTTTTTTTATTTTCAAATTTAATGTTCGTCTGTGTTTGTTTACACTCATTTGTGTTCATGAACTGTTCGTGAACAGCCGAAATTCCTTAACAAACAAACACAAACATAAACTTTTGTTCGTCATGTGTTTGCGAACTGTTCACAAACATCTGCATTTCCTTAACGAACACGAACATTGCCCCCCTACTCGCCCATCTTACCATGAAAGTGGAAGTTTAATAAGTTCTCTTTCTCATTTCTTGAAATTTATATTTACAATGGCTCTTCAATCAGTTTGGACCTTGATCTTGAACAATATTTAGTTCCGGCCCCTGCAACTTCTGTCGTTTACTCGTTTACGCTGCTAATTTGACCGAGACTCCACGATCTCTTAAAAAAGGTGGAGCGTTTTCCAGTGCTGACGTGTCAAACAAAGACACAAGTTGTCACACCCCGATCACGTAAAACAACAAATCGTGGCGGAAACGTCGGGGAGTGTTGTAACAGAATTATTGTTTCACAACCATGGATACAAAAGTTTTGTTTTATTGAATCATTAAGTAATGTATATTGTCTTTAAACCAACACGAACAAGTTACATATCGTCTATCATTGTTTTTATCTCACTAAGGCCACGTCCAGATTCTAAGTGAACACGCTTCCTAGCAATCAACATCAAGCAACACCACCTGAAACATATGTAAAAACAAAGTCAGCAAAGAAATGTTGGCGAGCACATAGGTTTTGTGAGAGTGTCAGATTCATGGCTCGTTTATATGTTGCAGTACCTCATTAGACTACAAAAGTCAAAAGTACAAACCTTGTTTTGAAAAGTGTGTTGCAACATAATTAACCAACTCAAATCAAGTTAGTTATAGTTTATAAAATCTCGTAGCCATGATTCTTAACCCTAAAACATTTGTTTTAGTAAACCAACTCGTAAAATATCTCGTAAAAACTCATTAATAGAACTCGTATGGTTTATATCATTTCGAAAACCTCGTTGTGTGACATCGTTTCAAAATCGTTTCCCAAGTGAACTAAATAATGACACGCAATGTAATATGATAAAAGCACTTATATATAAGATGTACCAGCGGCGTATCTACCATGCTTTTATCATGCTACACCCATCCCATTATCTAATCACTACCCAAAACCAATCATTTATCTCGTTTAAGTCGTATCAAATCGTTTAACTCGTCCCAAAATCGTTCTCGTTTTAATTGTGAAACTACTTTTGGTCGTCTCGCTAATAACATTCAAACCTTCGTGACTCGACTATCTCGAAACTCGTATTTTAACAAGCCACCAAAGGGTAAGTTAACAATCATCAGATTCGGTCGTTACCTACATAACCCCCACACATAACCATGGGTGTAGTCTGATAACGAGATTTGTCAGATCCTATGGTAGCATAACCTAATACTGGTCGGCTTGATCAATGCTAATGAATGTCATTCGTTATGTAAATACGTCCAACAAGTTTGTTCACATTATCGAAATTGTTATTAGTTTAATATAAACCATCTTAGTCGTTTTTGAAACCATCGTTTAAATATCGAAACCGTTTAATATATATGAATCACCCGAAAATAATCGAAAACAGTAAAATAGGGGAACTATGTACTCACATTGAAGTGCAAAGTATCCTCAATCTAAGGAACTCAACAAGCTCAGGTAAATCAAGGAAACTCAAGCAGCACCTAATAATCGAATCACTAGTCAAATAAATCGACACCTAAATCGGAAAATCGGACAGAATGAGGTATTGTAAACCAAATGAGTATTGGAACTCATGTGATATGGTTTAACAAGGCCTACATTCTAAATCGGAACCTAACCTAAGTGCTTTCGACCCGTTACGGCCCATTAAGGTAGCTTACGCTACTTTAACGCGTCGTTCGCGCAAAAGCGCGTTCGAGACGTCTAACTAGTCCTATGACAAGTATTATATGCCTAAACATGTTTAATTATGTTGCATAATCAGTTAGGTGACAAATGTTTAGTTTACATATGCTTAAAATCCAATTATGCATGAAAAGGGCATTTTGGTCATTTACCTAAGGCATATAAACTACCTATCATACAACTACTTAAACTAGGTGACCATAAGGTATAACCTCGGAAGGTTATTCCCTATGCACCTATGGTCACTATACATGCTTGGTCGGATCCTAATGATCGACCAAACGGGTCGAGTTTGAAAGTCTAAGCGGTGGTTTAGACCGCTTGACTTATGACTCTAATCAAGCACTAAACTAAAAGTGACGAGCTAAGAATGTTAAAACATGCTTAACTAAGTTAGAAAGCAGGTTTTGATATCAAAACAAAGTGTTTTGATACCCAAGAGTAGTTTGGTTGCAAAATACGCATAAATGTGCATTTTGACCTAAACTACGACTCGTCACTACGCCTAGTCAACGTGGTAATCAGTAGGTATAGTCACAAGGGACTATAACCATCGTGATCACGCTCACGTTGCAAAGTTCAAAAGAACTTTGTGTTGACCATTGACTGGTCAAAGCTGAAAGTCAAACACTGTTTGACTTTCACGCTAGGAAAGCGATAAAAGAGCGAAGGAAGCTTACAAAGGGTCCTTGCTAAGGAGAACTTGATCTTATAATTCTCAGGTATGAAGTTTATAAACCTCAACTTAGAGAATTTAGATCAAGGGTGAGTTGAAATGAATGAATGGCTTGGCTATTTATACTTGTAGTAAGTTCACAAGATCAAAACAAGTGTTTGTGTGGCCAACAAGCATTAGATCACAGCCATACAAGTGTTAGAGGCCAGCTAATTTGCTTGGGGAGGTGCTAACTTGGCTACCACACAAAGAAATTGCAAGAATGGCCCCTGAATTATCAATCTGATGCTGAAAATAAAGTTTCTGCCCAAATGTGATGGTGGCGTGGCTCGACCACAAGGCCATATGGTCGTCGCGCGACGCCAGGGTGTAGCCTGGAAGTTTCAAAGTTTGGCTGAAATGGTCCCTGCACATGTTTAAACTTGTTTTCGACGTTTTTAACCTCCGTTAAGCCATTTTCAAGGCTCTACAAGGTCGTTAAAGTGTAGGGGACCTGAAATATGCTCGGAAATATCACAGATGTCGGTTCGTTTGGTCGTACGGTCACGTTGTTCGGTTATTTACGACGAAACTCGAACGGACGCGAAAACGAACCAAATTAAGCGACGAGTGGTATTTTTGCATGCCGATCACTAAAATAAAAATATTTTAGTGTGTACAAAAATTTTGGATGTGCAGATGTGGTCAGAACGTAAGATATGCGCGTAAATGCAAACTTACGCCGTTTTTTACGCTTTTAGTCCCTGAAAGATCAATTAAGCATATTTTCACACACCGAACCACTCAAAGCTTATTTCTAAGCTATTCTTAGGTTATATATGGTATGTTTAGCTTATGATCAAGTTCCGGACTATACGTTACTATACAAATCGGTATAGTTTCGCAGTTTGACACAAATAGTCCCTGCGATCGAATAAACTTGTTTTCGACACACCGAACCATCCAAAACTTATTTCTAAGTTATGTAAAGGTTATTTAAGGTATGTTAAGCCTATGTCACTATTCCGGAGTGTTTGTCGCGTTAAACTGACTGCGTTTACGCACCAGTTTGCGTATAACTTTTCAGAAAGCGATTTAAAGCTTGAAATTGGAATCGAATCGAATCGTAAAATCATCAAACACAAATGCACACATAATAACACAAAAACACATTGTTTTATTGATAATTAGCATTGTTTTACGTTGTACAACGATTACAGAACACAGTTGTCACACAAGTGTTTCTAACTATCGTCCCTCAACCATAAAGGTAATTAATCACTTTGTGTTATATAAATCATATCCTAAAAATGTTCACTAAACTAAACGTTATTATTGTGAATAGGAAATGGAAGTTGTTATCCCGGACCCACCTAAGCTGTTTCATCCACCTGGCATGGTTGAATCGAAATATGTGGGTACAATCTCACCAATACAAAAGCAAGATAGTTATAAAGCGCTTTATGTGGATAAAGGTGTGGGGTCACCTCGGTCTCTGGTCTGTCCCTTCATTTTACTTTATCCATATAATACCTATTAACCAATGCACAAACTGTTTTTATGGATCTCATGAATCGGGTATGTAAACCATATTTGGACAAATTTGTGATCGTATTTATTGTTGACATTTTGATCTACTCACGTAGCCAGAAGGAGCATGCGCAACTTTAGAGTTTAGTCTTATGTTAATATTTGCAAAATATGCAATTTAAATACAATTAATAGACTTTATAAAACCATTAACAAAATACTTGTATTAAATACAATTAATATTCGACCAGAGACTCAAGTGGATAATGAGTTTTAAACTATAGGGACTTAAAGAAAAGGATAAAGTAACATTTTGATAGTTTGGTTAACTAAGTTAGTGGTAGGAACTCAAATTGTAACTCTTTTTCAAAGATGGAGACTAATACGTCAAAAATCTCGTTTGGTGGACTCAAGCTGACATCGCCCTATTAACTCAGGAATGCAAATTGCATTTATTACAAAATAATTTTTGTTGCATCATTTTTAGTATACAAGTCTGTGTAGTACGTAAGTTTATCATCTAGTACTTTATAAATTTACATGACAAACAAAAACGCACAAATTTCACTAGAAAGGATACAAATGAAAAAAAAAAGTAAAGATGCGGCGTTCATTTCTCGCAATCCACCGGGCTTGTTGAAGTTCTTATCTTTTCCTTGAGGTACATCATTATACCTTTTCAGCATATCTATTTTTTAACGGTAAATTTAGATCACTGATTGACCACTGCATTATCGTCGTGCCATGAGGGGAATCACCCGATCATATTTCTCGCAATCCACCGGGCTTGTTGAAGTTCTTATCTTTTCCTTGAGGTACATCATTATACCTTTTCAGCATATCTATTTTTTAACGGTAAATTTAGATCACTGATTGACCACTGCATTATCGTCGTGCCATGAGGGGAATCACCCGATCATATCTGTATTATGCCTATACACTAATTCAGGAGAAAATCTACTAAATATAGAAAAACCTCCTTGTGAGAATCGAACCCAGGACCTATTGGTCCTAAAGGCTTATCACACCCACAAGATACCACTAGGCTATAAAGCCTTGGGCAACATTGAGCTAGTCATAAAACTCTTTTAAGGGCGGATAATGTTAATGGTTGCTCGAAACTAATATCGTCACACATTAAGTAGCGTAAAGTGTTAGATTGGTGGTTTATGACGTTAGATTCTAGAGTCTTACTTTGGGATAATTACAATCTACTTTAGTGTACATATTATTATATTAATTAATAAGAAATGACCGCAATTCTCGTTGAATTTAAGAAAGTAAGTTGAATATAGGATGAAATAGGCTTGTTAATGGGTTGGTTCAGGATAAATTTTAGTATTTTTTTTATGTTTGTAAGATCATATCACATTCTTATATTTGTAAAGCATGAATACTCGTTATTCTTTCTTTGTACCTACCTATCTTTATGTGGAGACCAAAGTTCCCTTTTTTGTGATATTAGATGGTTAAGCTAAGCTTATCAGAAATTATTTCATTTGAAACTTGATCTTAAAACTCATCTTAAAAATCGGTATGAAATATCCAAAAACATATTATTAATGATTTTACAAACACTACTTAAAGTATCTACAACAATAAACTAAGGGGCTGTTTGACAACTTCTGAATGATTAAGTGTTGAACTAGTAAGAGACCTGAATCATTAAGAGTAAATAAAATTTTTAACTGTTCAGAGGCAAATGTATGACCAATTAAAATTAGAGGTCTTAACCATTCAGACTCAGTATAATGCTTAACCATTCAGAGGCAAATGTCTGAACCATTCAGACATCTGCTCGTGAAACAAACAGTCTGAACCATTAAATGTTGAACCAGTAAGAGGTCTTAACCATTAAGAGCCTCATTAACAAACAGTCTGAACCATTAAATGTTGAACCAGAAAGAGGTCTTAACCATTAAGAGCCTCATTAAGAGCTAAACAAACAGCCTTAATTCCAAACTCTAGCATAGTTAGCATGTCACATCATTTCAAACTACCATCAATCTAAATCCTCACTTTTTTCTTAAACAATAAACTATTCCAAATCTTCACTCTACACTCCACCTTTTTACACTAAAAACAAATAAAAAGTTTGTGGGTGGGCATGGTCCCCACAATTGCCACATCACACCCAACATGCCCGTCCACTTAAGCAGACCAACACCCGTCGGACCACCTGCTCTAATGGTGTGCTCTGTTACAATGCTAGTCCGCTATGCAAACCATTTGATGAACCTTGTTATTGTAGATGTTATTATATAGAGAGGGGGGAATCAAATAAAAATGCTCATTCTATTACAACCCATCTAATTCCTGATTACACCCCCCCTATCAAAAATGTCACATCCATCAATCATTTGGTTTTTGTTTTTAGCCTGTTTTGTCTTTTTGTTGTCTTTTTTTTATTCTTTTATTTAATTATTAGTTATTTAGTATTTGTTTATTATTTAATTAGTTATTATTATTATTATTATATTTATTATTAGTAGTAGTAGTAATGATATATTATTTATTATTAGTTTTTATTGTTATAATTTATCAAATTATATTTATAACTGTAACAAAAGCTATATAAAAATAAGTACTTTTTTACAAAATTATTATCATTTAATAATTTACATACCGAGGTTTAATCTATACACCCCCCAAATGTAGCAGGTTGTGCTATCCAAGACTTATACATATTTTGACGTGATTCAAATATATTCTCCCAGCCAGCTGCATCATTTTCTCTCATTAATTTCCATAGGTTGTTTGTGCTGGCAATTGGATACTCTCATTGCAATTCTACCATTATAAAATGGTTACCATTCACGTGTGCAATTGTAATTATTTTTTTTTTCTGGGAACTCGTGAGGGCCTCTCCAAAGCGAAAAACAAGTAGAACTGTTTCTTTTTTCTTGAGATAAAAAAGAGTAAATTGCCATTTTAGTCCCTGAGTTTTGTCCAAATTTGCCATTTTGATCCAAATAGTTTTATTTTCCCCCTTGGGTCCCTGACTTTTACATTTTGTTGCCATTTTGATCACTTTGCCTAACTCCATCCAAAAACCCAGTTTGTAACAGGGGTATTTTGGGGATTTCCTTAAAAAATGTTTTCAGTTGCCATTTTGATCCAATTCCAAAAAATCAAAAAAATTCCAAAAAAATCAAAAAAAATTCCAAAAAATTCCAAAAAATCAAAAAAAATTCAAAAAAATCTAAAAAATTCAAAAAAATCTAAAAAATTGTAAAAAATCATAAAAATTCTAAAAAAATTCAAAAAAATATAAAAAATTCTAAAAATCATAAAAATTCTAAAAAATCAAAAAAATTCTAAAAAATCCAAAAATCATTAAATGTTTCGGCACGAACCGTTTCGACCCGTACCGTTTCGAACCGAACCGTTTCGACCCGTACTGTATCGAACCGAACCGTTTCGACGCGAACCGTTTCGAACCCGTACCGTATCGAACCGTACCGTTTCGACGCGAACCGTTTCGAACCGTACCGTTTCGACCCGTACCGTATCGAACCGAACCGTTTCGACGCGAACCGTTTCGAGCCGAACCGTTTCGACATGAACCGTTTCGACCCGTACCGTTTCGAACCCGAACCGTTTCGAGCCGAACCGTTTCGACGCGAAGCGTTTCGACCCGTACCGTTTCGACCCGTACCGTTTCGACCCGTACCGTTTCGAACCAAACCGTTTCGACGCGAACCGTTTCGAACCGAACCGTTTCGACCCGTACCGTATCGAACCGAACCGAACCGTTTCGACGCGAACCGTTTCGAACCCGAACCGTTTCGACACGAACCGTTTCGACCCGTACCGTTTCGAACCCGAACCGTTTCGAGCCGAACCGTTTCGACGCGAAGCGTTTCGACCCGTACCGTTTCGACCCGTACCGTTTCGAACCGTACCGTTTCGACGCGAACCGTTTCGAACCCGAACCGTTTCGAACCGTACCGTTTCGAACCCGAACCGTTTCGAACCGTACCGTTTCGACGCGAACCGTTTCGAACCGAACCGTTTCGACCCGTACCGTATCGAACCGAACCGTTTCGACGCGAACCGTTTCGAACCCGAACCGTTTCGAACCCGAACCGTTTCGAGCCGAACCGTTTCGAGCCGAACCGTTTCGACCCGTACCATATCGAACCGAACCGTTTCGACGCGAACCGTTTCGAACCCGCACCGTTTCGAACCGTACCGTTTCGAACCCGAACCGTTTCGAGCCGAACCGTTTCGAACCGTACCGTTTCGACGCGAACCCTTTCGAACTGAACCGTTTCGACGCGAACCGTTTCGAACCGAACCGTTTCGACCCGTACCGTATCGAACCGAACCGTTTCGACCCGTACCGTACCGAACCATTTCGACGCGAACCGTTTAGAATTATTTGGATTTTTTAGAATTTTTATGGTTTTTTAGAATTTTTTTTATTTTTATATTTTTTTTGAATTTTTTAGATTTTTTAAGATTTTTTTGAATTTTTTAGATTTTTTTGTATTTTTTGGATTTTTTTTTGATTTTTTGGAATTTTTTTGATTTTTTGGAATTGGATCAAAATGGCAACTGAAAAGGTTTAAATTGAAAAGAGTAACTGGGTTTTTGGATGGAGTTAGGCAAAGTGATCAAAATGGCAACAAATGTAAAAGTCAGGGACCCAGGGGGGAAAATAAAACTATTTGGATCAAAATGGCAAATTTGGACAAAACTCAGGGACTAAAATGGCAATTTACTCGATAAAAAATGAACGATCACATTAAACTTGTTCGCAATCAAGAATCCTGCCTCTGGCATAATCATCCAGTGTTTTTCAGGTGCAAACCCCGATCCTGACCAAGCCAAGGACGTGAACACATCTTTGAATGAGCCTAAGAAAGCCTTAGTGTACTTATTTCTAAACTCGAGTAGCTCTTCCATCAGTGATCTCCGGATAAATAACCATTCATCTTCACCGTACCCGAGAGCAGAAGCTGTCGCCCGAAACCCACAATTTCCATCACCTAACACGTTATGTATGCGTGTAACATACGCATGGAAGATTTTTGGAACATCTGCAAAGATAATAATGATGATAACGATGGTAACAATAATACTAACAGAATTATAGTAATAATACATACCTTGATGATGGATTAACATTGACTGAAGTTGCTTGTAATTTTGGAGGAATGATGTCCACGTTTGAGATTCAACGAGTGCATTCCACATTATATTGAAGATTTTCCAATCATGATCCGTGGTGAAAAATGATTTGCAGTTTCTAAATACACTTTGAGAAACGTGCCACCTACAAAGTAATCGGGTAGCATTCGGAAAAACTTTCTCGCATGCATTCATCAGAGCTAACTCCCTGTCCGTAACTATAACACGTGGTTGTTGCATGCTCCTCTCATCTAGAGTTGATTTTAAACAGTTTAATGCCCAAAGATATTTCTCCTCTGTTTCTTTACGCATAACTGCAAAAGCTATGGAGATTGTCTTGTTGGTAGAAGTTACACCAACAATTTCAAGAAAAGGCAATTTATACTTGTTCGTATTGTATGTGACATCCATAAGCAACACATGTGGAAAATCAAGGAAGTACTTGTATGATATTTTAGGAACAAAGAATAAGTCTTCCAACATGTTTGAAACTCTATTGGTAGAAATTTCAAAAGTATACCCTTTATCATTTAAATGAGACATTAGCACCTCCATCAAAGATTTCCCTTTATGATCCGTTGCTCGAATTTTATCACGTGCGTTATATATGTTTTTAATTGTAGAGACATTATTTTCATCACGCTCCTTCATAACACCTAAAATATATTTTGGGAACACACCCTTCCCCGTCAACTCTGCCACCAATTGGTGTTCATTAGGTGTCAATCGTTTGAAGATTGGGTGTCCCTCCATATATTCTCCGGGTGGATGGTTATGCTCACCAGGTTTTACTTTTAACGTCCAAGAACCATTCTTTTTTGAAAATTTCCCTACCATTTCAAACGGGCAATTTATCTTTCTAGTGCCGGTCTCTCTACTTGAATCTTTATCTGATTTATACACACCACCACGATCACACATAAGTACAACTTTAGACACGTAGCCATTTTTAGCTTTCGATCTTTTAGTCACCATAGCGTAACCAAGACTACGTCCGGTGTTTCTAACCCATTCCATCAACTTTTCACGAGACTTGAACACCTAAAAGTGAACTAATATTAGTTACAAAATATTAGGTGAACAAGCTTGAGTAGTTACAAAATATATATTATCCAAACAAACTCATTTAAACTAAAACAAGACCCTTAACCTAGCTAGATTATATAACTAAGTTGAAACTTGAAACATGAGAATTAAAAACTATACCTGATCTGTTGAAAATCCAGACATCTCTTTAACTTTTCTGAATGCTACGATGAAGCATAAATAGATCACTCTTTGAACAAGTAAATTTATGCAGCTCTTTGAATGGCTTTCTCAAGATGATAGTATCGCGAAGAAGATTTTAACCACGAGTGTGATGATCCTTGCTCCCCTCTTGATGCTCTTGTGTCACTTTGTAAAATTTTAGATTGAAATTTGAGAGAGGCTACGGGACTTTTGGTTAGAGAAAATGAGAGAGAGAGGGTAAATAATAAAGAAATGGGTATTATTGGTTTTGCATAGAAAAAATCGATTGAAATGAAATTGAAGAATAGAAAAATCGATTGATTGAAGAATAAAGTGTTCATTTTTAAAAGAGATTGAAATGAAATTGATTACACGTTTTTTTTTTCAATTTTAATATAGCACCAATTATATGATCCCTTTTACACGTTTTTTTTTTCAATTTTAATAATAATAATAATAATAATAATAATAATAATAATTCATTACTAATAGTAAATAATAATAATAATAATAGGGAGCCGCTAGAATGAGAACCACCACGAGTTATGAGAACCGCGAGAACCACGTGCCACGGAGGGGCGTTGACCACAATTTTTTTTTACAACTAGATCCGTATATTTTAACAACATTCGTAAAAAAAAAAAAAAATCAAACGGCGCGCCCGAGGGGGTAGTTTTTTACACCCAAAGTTTGGTGTTTTTATTATTTTTTTGTTTTTTCTTTATTTTGTACAAACTTTGGGTGTAAAAAAACTACCCCATCGGGCGCGCCGTTTGGAATTTTTTTTTACGAATGTTGTTAAAATATACGGATCTAGTTGTAAAAAAAAATCGTGGTCAACGCCCCTCCGTGGCACGTGGTTCTCGCGGTTCTCATAACTCGTGGTGGTTCTCATTCTAGCAGTCCCCTAATAATAATAAGAGTAAATTGCAATTTTACCCCCTGAGGTTAGGGGTGATTGGCACTCTTACCCCCCCTAAGGAAATAATTGCAATTTTACCCCCCACTGTTAACTCTTATGTCGCAACATTACCCCCTATACTCAATTTTGTTGACTAATCTGTTGACTTAGTGGTGAAATGACTATTTTACCCTTTTATTTTACCCCCCTGTGTTTTGTTTACTTTGTAATATTACCCCCTGCCACCATTGCCACCGCCATTCACCACCACAACCACCACTGCCACCTCCAACCACCACCCTCAACCACCACTGCCGCCATTCACCACCACAACCGCCACCGCTGCCACCTCCAGCCACCACTGCCACCGCCATTCACCACCACAACCACCATTGCCACCACTGCCACCACCATTCACCACCGCAACCACCACTTAAACCATGCAACACCTCAGGCTATTCCCTCACTTCTCCGATCAAATCTCCGGCAACCTCATCCCACTCCGACCATTTCGAAGGAGGTTCACTCTGTTGCTTGACGTTTGAATCCATTAATTGTTTTTAGTGATAAAGGTGATGATGATTCATGCTAATTGTTTTCAGCAATATAGATACTTGAACAAGTTTCTTACTTAAAAACTTCAAATTCACTTTCACAATTCCGACACTGCACAAAAATCAAAAGGGTACCTCAACATTATTTCCAAAACAAACAACTAATTGCCCAACTAACTCGCAAAAACGACTATGAATTATTCGCTATAAGATATATTATACATAACTCTGCAAATTACAAATATTGTTATGAGTTAATCTTACTTTAATCTCAACCATATCTCTGCTTGCCCACCAAATAAGAGCTCCAAAACCCACAACTGGAACAATCACCACAAAAAGCTGCCATTAAAATGAAACTAAAATTACCTAAAATTCACAATCTTTATATCAATCTTCGAACTTAAAATGAAACTAACTAAAATCTAACAAAATAACAAATACATACCCCAAAGGAAACAATAGCATCAAGAATCCAACCAAGTTGACCAGTCATAGAAAGATAAGTCAATCCAATAGCCAAAAGAACATTCCCCAAAACATACATGACCAGGTTGCACCCTGGGCAAGAATAGTTGTACATTCACATGGAGAACAACTAACAGAGGGTCTTCAAAGGTCTGAATCGTGTCTACGCTCAACTTCTCTACCCCCGTTTAAACCTTCAGCAACCTCCATACGCTCCGGTCACTCAGCGGCGCCCGTGTCTCCACTGCCATTCACCACCACAACCTGCCATCGACAAAAAAAAAAAAGAGGTGGTTAATGGCGGAGGTCGTGGGAGACGGTGGTGATTACAACGTCCGGAGATGAGTAAGAGGTGGGTATTGGCGATAATTAGGGTTGTTGAAGGTAGAAGGTTTGTGGTGGTTGGTGGTCGTTTGAAGGTGAAGAAAGTGATGGTCTCCGTAGTGGATAAGTTGTGGTGGTGAATGGCGGTGGCAGTGGTGGTTGTGGTGGTGGTTGAAGATGGAGTTGTGGTGTTTCAAGGGTGTTGAACAGGTGAAGTTGAGCGGCTTGAACTTGGTGGGTGGTGTTGAAGAATGTAGAACAGGTGTTATTTGAAGATGAAGATGATAATTTGATTTTATAAATAAAAATAATAATAAAAATAATAATAAAAATATATATATGGTAAGATTACCAAAATACCCTCAACTATTAGGGTCAAACTACCGTTGACTGAGGCCGGGGGGTAAAAGTGCGACATAACCTCAAACAGTGGGGGGTAAAATTGCAATTATTTCCTTAGGGGGGGTAAGAGTGCCAATGGCCCCTAACCTCAGGGGGTAAAATTGCAATTTACTCTAATAATAATAACAAAAAAACACTAAAATATACTAAAAAGACAACAAAAAGACAAAAAAAAACTAAAAACAAAAAGCAAATGATTGATTGATGGATTGATGGATGTGATGTTTTTGTAGGGGGGTGTAATCAGGAATTAGGGGGTGGGAATAGTATCACCCTAAATTTTAAAGTGTAAACGGAAATATGGATCATTGATAAAGTCAATGGCTAAAACGAGAGAGAAAAAGTGTAATACATGCGATTTTATATTTTTTCTTGCCCTATCAAATTTTCTAAACTCAAATATCTTTTTATACTTTATTATAATTTTTTAAATTCCAAAAAATATAAAGAATTTTATCTTTTTTTATTGAGTATAGTATTGTTGTATTTTAAATTACGACTAGTTTCAACTAATAATTTGCGTCTGATTAAATTGTCTTCTTTTATGATTCTTCTTTGTTTGAGGAGGCAGACACAAAACATTGATGATGTATATCAAATCAGTTCAATACTGTTTGTCATGTGGACGGCATGTTTTCTTTGTTTGAGGACACGAAACATAGAGCGATATTTGTAAAAAATAATAGAATTTAATTACTAGGAAAAGAAACACCAAATAAGTCGGTTTTAAGATAAGTTAAAGATCATGATTCTGTTAAGGGGCATACAAATGGGTATTTCAACGTATAATACAAGATAAGACCATAAACAGGTAGGGCTGTAAACGAACCGAACGAACACGAATAAGGCCTTGTTCGTGTTCGTTCGTTAAGGAAATAAATGTGTTCATGAACGGTTACCGAACGAGATTTTATGTTCGTGTTCGTTCATTAAGGAAATGAGAGTGTTCACAAACACAAATAAATTTGGCCAACGCGACGAAGGATAAAGGTGAATGACCCATAGAGTAGCACTGGAACTTGAATCCCTTATTGTGGAACGGAGGTCGATCGTATTCGTCGATGTAAATAATGAGAAAGAAAAAGGAAATGGTACATAAACAAAGTGAAATAAGGTTTCCTAGTTTAATTGTTATGGTAATAAAATAAATAAAAGTTTAATAATATAAATAGTATTGATAAAATATATGAAAGTACAAAAATCTTTAATTAAAACACAAACATACGAACATAATCGAACGCATATAAATGAACGAAAGTTCACGAACACCTTACCGAACGTTCACGAACACAATTGAACGAACGAGAACTCTGTTCATGTTCGTTCATTTAACTAATCGAACGAAATTTCTTATTCATGTTCGTTCGTTTATTAAATGAACGAATATAAACGAACTTCCCGACGAACGGTTCACGAACTGTTCGCTGAACGTTCGTATCATTTACAACCCTATAAACAGGTATACCAACCACATACCTGGAAACTTGGTGGATATGAAGTAACGGGCGCCCGATGGTATGGGATCGGCCATGAGACATAGTTTTCTAAGCGGGTAGGAAAATGAGATCATTGTCACGTAACACATTGCCATCACTACCCTAAAGGGTGAACCGGTTTATGCAAATTGAGAATAAACTTTTACTATAGATTGATAGACCCTTTTTTGAATAATTGTGTTAATACACTCTAATAAAAATATAGTCCAATACTTTGTGTAGGTCATGGTGTCTTGCTGTCTTTTGAGATTAATTTGTCTAGCAATTAAAACATGAGATTATTGGAGATATTAAGAAGATTTGGATTTATTATATCAAATATAATTGTACTGTGAGGTTCATTGGGGAACACTAAAAAAGTGGGGAACAGTGGGGAACCGACTCAAACGAACTCCGATTGGACTCATTCCAGCGGCGTTGGAACCGGCTCATCGAACCCTAACTAGGATCTCTTAACCCTAAACCCTAAATCATAACCCCTAAACCCTAAATATATTACGGTTTGACTTTTAGGGTTTAGCTTTAGAGTTTAGCCTTGAGGTTTAGCCTTAGGGTTTAGCTATAGGGTTTAGCTTTAGGTTTAGCCTTTAGGGTTTAACTTTTAGGGTTTATAGTTTAGATTTTACGGTTTAGCTTAGGTTTTAGCCTTATTTTTTAGCTTAAGCGTTTAGAGTTTAAGAGTTAGGATTTAGGGTTTAGGGTTAAGAGATCTTAGTTAGGGTTCGACGAGCCGGTTCCAATGCCGTTGGAATGAGTCCAATTGGAGTTCGTTTGAGTCGGTTCCCCGCTGTTCTCCACTTTTTTAGTGTTCCCCAATGAACCTTCCCCTAGAATTGTATATAGAAAAATTATTGTAGATCTGTTGTTGTTCATGTATATTGGTAATCACTTTTAGTTTGTGATATATAGTTATTGGTGATCACTATTGAGCTTAGTGAGAAATTGTAAATGTATATGTATATGTCTATCGTTCTCTAAGAAAAGTTGATAGTGAAGAAATTACTATTGATCGAGAATCGAGAAGTGGATATAAGATGAATTCTTAAATTAATCCATTTGAACAAGTAAACATCATCGTATGGTGATATCTTTCTATCGCTTATTTATTTATCGATAAGAGAAGTGTTCCTTGAGCTGTTATAGAATAAAAATGTTTTTTTTTTTAAATTCGATAAGAACTCATTCACTACACTTATGATTATTGACTGTATAATTTGAACGAATTTTGTAATGTTACAGACATTGTGCCATTCCGGCTATAGTTTCGCTGGGTGGTAGAGACTCTTGCCTTTTCGAGAAAATATCAAAATTCAAATCTTGATATGGAGTGTGTGTGGAATTAATAACTTTAAATTGTGAATAATTAAAAAAAGATTTAAATTAAATGATAAATAAATAAAGTGGATGTGGAATGGAACTCTATCTATAATATATTAAAAAAGAAAAGTGATGTACAGTACCAAATTGTAATTTGACTACAAGTACAAGTTATTAAGCAACATGTATATGTGTTTAAAGCCATTTAAGTTGCAAGTTCTTCAAAATTTTAAGACACCTGAGGGGTAAATTAGGGTTTTCACCAATGGAAACTGGTACATTTATACCTGATACTTGAATCGTCAGTTTCGCATATTTAGAGAAGAGCAGGGGTTGGAGACTGAAAGAGCGAGGGGAGAGAGAACGAGAAACATGGACAGAGAGAGGCAATGGAGAAGGTGAGACGAGGCATGGCCTCCAGCCGGCCACTTTAAACCGGCGACACAAATTCAAAGATTCGAAGGCCGATTCAAGGTCCGATTTGCTTACAATCGAGGTCGATTGTTCTGTTTGTTTGAAGGTAAGTCCGATTTGTTTCCATTCGATTGTCAAAGGCCGATTTAGGGTTCCCATCTAATTCTGAATCGACTTGTTATGTTTTGATTTACGGTTCCGATCTGTTATGTTTGGTTTGGTTTTATTAGGTGTTCTTGGATGAAAAGTGGGTTCTATTGTCAACATCATATAGTTTTTGTTGTAGAAATCTTGAATGTAACCAACTGGATCCATCAATCAATCGATGCAATTGCGTATGCGAATTCCAGACACGATGATGACCGATTTCAACAAGAAAACACAGATTTCTATGCAGAAGATGATGAGATATCTGGGTTACATATGTCGGAAAACATGGAAACTTGGTCGAGATGATCCGAGAAGATTGATCCATGCATTTAAAGTAGGGTTTTCTTTGACATTAGTGTCTTTGTTATACTTAATGGAGCCTTTGTTTAAAGGGGTTGGACAAAATGCTATTTGGGTTGTTATGACTGTCGTCGTTGTTCTTGAATTCACCGCTGGTAAGCTCTCAACATATTACTGGTTCTGAAATAAATGTCGTAGGTATATATGCACTTATTTGTTTCTTAACATATTATTGGTTCTGTCGTTCTGAAATGAATGCTCATTTGTCTTTGTATATTATACTTATTATACAATAATTTTGTTGGGGCAACAATATGCAAGGGATTAAATAGAGGATTCAGTGAAGTTGTTAAAGCTGCTAAAGACCTCGGCTATACTGAACCAGGTCAAAATTTATTATAAAGTTAGATCTAATAGATTTATTAGACATGTAAAATTTAATTTGTTTTTAAATTTCTGTTCAGATCCTCGTGACGATCTCAGCGGTATGGATGTTGCACGAAAGGTCTTTATCTCATCCCTACTTCTGCATAATATTTAAATTTTTTGTAATCTACTAACGAACAATTTGTTTTTACTTTGCAAAGGGAGATATTGTAACGATAATATAATCATCCCATGCGTTTTATACTTTTATATTTCTATTTTTTATGCTGAACAGGGTGTGATCCTTGCACGACTTCTCGGCCAACGTATTGACATGAATACGATAAAGGTAGGTTTTTGCGTGATCATGCTCATGTTTGCTTGAATGTATTATTAAAGTTCTTCAGTCTCTTCATTGAGGTTAACCTAAACACCCAGGTTCAGACCTTGCGAGTGAAACTGCTGCTGTTATGGTTGCAGCGGCTATTGCTTTTAGGCCTTATAAGTCTTCTTACTCTGATTTGTTATTAGTTCATGCAAAACAGGTCAGGAACAAATACTTATTATTTCTTAGTTCCTAATGACTTCGTTGTGGCTGTTTTTTGACGTGACGTTTGGTTTTGTTTTCACAAAATGCAGCTTTTTTGGTTTGCTGATCGATTTAGAGGACTGTTCACGGACTCAATCCCGTATGCAAAGAGTTTTATACATCACCGGGTTACTCGGTAAGTAATTATATTTGTCTTGAGGCACTAGAGGTCGCAAGATGTACGCGTTGGGTAACGGGTCAAACAAGTTAAGGTTGAAATGGATGTCTTTAATAGTTAACCACCGCGGCTTGTGTCTTTTTGCCAGTTAATTGGCAGATCATATTCAGTCATCATTACAACCATATGAATAGTTTGGATAGATGGCTCAAGTTTGAAGTTTAACCAATTGTAGATTGTGTGATAATTTACTTGTAAAATAATTTGTCAAAGACATGTTGGTTGATTGACTTCTTGTAATATAGTCATAAAGTAGGGTTATTTTTCATAAGACCTGGTTAGTATTTGTTTTATTGTGTTAGAGAAAATGTACTATCTCGGGTGACAAATAATTATATTGCTGATATTTTTACAAGTGGTTGCCAACTTAAGAGAGTTTCTCTCTTATGTTTCAAGCTATACTAAAGGTGTTCTCCCTTTTAGTTTGCGGGGATTAAGAAGGATGATAAAGATCCCGCTGTAAAAGTTAGTCACGGTGATAAAGTTAACAGTAATGACATCACTGCAGAAAACAAAGAAGCCGTATTGACCAATTTCGAGGTTACTTATTTATCGCTTTTCATCAGTAACTTTGTTTGTTCATTATTTAAATGCAGTAAACTTATAATTCTAGGTAGAGGAGTGCACGGAGTCTGTAACCGACTATACCGAGGCTGCAAGAGACATTGATGCGCGACAGCTTAAGACAAAAGACATTCTGTTAGTAACTTTGTTTGTTCATTATTTAAAAGACATTCTTGCATTAAATGAATTATGATCTGTAAGCATATGGATTAGTTAGAAAGCTATAGTGGCTGATGAAGCAAGTAAGCATATGTATATTATAAAATTGGTAATTACAAAATTTGTCCATGGGAGATTGCCTTACAAAATTTGTCCATGAGAGATTGCCTTACAAAATTGGTAATTTAGGGATTTGTTATCATTTTTCTAAGGCTGCATCAGCCATTGACGGTGTTTACAGCTGGCGTCAAATTAAGTTTTATAAGATGTGTATAGTTATTGGATGACTAATAGGAAGACGACGTCTGCTGTTATCAAAGTTTCAAGGTAAAAATGCTATCTTTAAACATTATATATCAATATGTGTATATATATGTAAGAAGTGGAAGTTGTTGACATAGAATTTAATGGCAGTGCTATAAGCAGAAAAGAGTCAGACAACGTCTTACAAGTGATGTTCTTCCTAAGTAACGGTCATTTAGAAGACACGCGGGCTTTTGATTATAAGAAAAGTTTTTATTTATTGTCCTTTTATTTCAAATTTGATCTTTATTTTATCTTCTAAGCCTTCTGTTTCAGTTGATTTCACATCATTGATTTGAAAAAGGTCAAAATGTTTGTTTGTTTTTTTTTTTTTTTTTTTTTTTGCAATAGGATGTGTATTCTTTTCAGGGTAGACTCAATGATTTGTAACTATTTTGAGTTGACAATTCTGAACCGCTAAATTTTTAATGGGTTTATATGGTTTATGATCCGTTTCATGGAATGTGTATTTTTTAAGGGTAGACTTGATGATTTTTAAAAATTCTAGAGTTACCATTTTTGACCCGTTTATTTTTAAACGACTTGATTTGTGTCGTGAGTTGTTATCTTCTTACTTGAACACTAATCTAGAAATTAACTAACCTTGTTATTTCAATAAATGAATAGCAATGTTGAATGTTGAAAGTTGATGGAAGAGTCAAAGGCCTATATCAAAGTGCATGAAACACAAGCAGCCGAAAGAGATCAGAAGAGGCAACAAGCTGAAGCTCTTATGGAGGCTGCTGCCTTGGCTATTTACAAAGCAACGATGGCCGACACTTAGAATCGAAGAAGCTCTGGCAGCCGTTGGCTCGGTTGAGCCGGTAACTGGTGCCACCTTTGGTTTTCTTGTGGATTGACCTTATGATCTTGTGTGGTCTAGAATGGTGGACCACATGCCATTCTTTTTCTCAGTTACTGCACGGGAAGCGTGTGGCCCAGTCGCCGAGTTGAGAAACTGGTAGGTTAATTTTTGTGGAGTTTATTGATTACGGTAACTGGTTATATTTATTGTAGAAACAACTTTGGAATGAACCTCTTTTGTCCGCACTAAAAGTTGACCACATTTCTCCAACTTCACTCTGACGCTGATGAAGGCAAGGTAGTTAGTTATATCCCTACATTGGCATATTGGGCGAGTCCGGTGGGTTTGGGTTGACGGTAACCATTTGTGTTTGTGCTATTTTAATAAACATGGTTAGTTTGTAATGTGACGTTGTTGGTCTAAAAATGCAGTTGCATGTGGAATATCATCATTCATCGGATCCCAAGTACTTTGACATCAGCAGCTAAAAGGTCCAGTTATCTTCTTTGATTACAATTTCTGTATATATTGCTTTAAATAAAAGTAATCTTATCTGGTGATTGAGAAAAAAAATTATGTTACTATTGTATAGATTTTCATTTACAAGTTAGAATTTGTTGTCACCAGATGAAAATTTGTACATTCTTTCCAGAAATAAATCAGTTTCCTCAACACCGTTGCCCATTTGCCCCTACTAATTTCAGATGTTGGGTGTCCGTGTTACAGAACTTATTAATTTGTAGACGGGGATCTTGTTGAACCATTGTGGCACATGATGTAATCGGTCGCTTACACTGTGTTCCTGAGTTTCATTAAATGAGAGAAAAGAAAAGATTTGGAAGGAAATAATTTTTAGTTGTGTTCTAGAGTTTCATTAAAGGAGAGAAGAGAAGAGAAAATGAGAGGTTTTTTGCCTAAATTTAATCTTTCCAATTTGGAAAGAAACGGAGAGAAGAGAAAAGAAAATGAAAGAATCATTTCTTTTCTCCCCTTAACTTAACTCGGGAACACAGCGTTAATGATTTAGTGTGCTAGACAACCTGGCCTTGCCCAAGTAAATATTTTTATCTTTTTTGTAGATCTTTCCGTATATTAGATAGTTTATGTTACAAGGTATAACTATGTTTATGAGAAAATGGAAACCACACATTGGTTACCCATAATGTTTTTTTTTTTTTTTTTTTTTTAAACTTTTGGTGGATGAGAGCACCCAACTGCTTATAAAAGTTGATTCGGCATATGTTTATCTTTAATGGGTCAAACAAGTATACTAGAAATAGCTTAAAAAGGAAATGTGCCAATGGGTCAAACACGCCGATACTCAATAACTTTTGAAACTAACAATCATTATAAAACCAACTTTGGATTGGACTTCTTTTGTCCGTACCAAAAGTTAACCACATTTTAATCCATTACTCAACCACCATTCACCACAACTATATGACTTAATCTGTACTTCTTCCTATTCGTGTGACATTAATGATATTTTTGATATCATGCGACTGAAATTGCAGGTGTGGGAAGATACTCTTGGGTTCGAAAATTGTTACAAAACAAACACACCTGCCGCAACGCGCGGGCATTTCCACTATACCTAATGAATGCAATGTCAAATATATCATATTAGCTAAGTATTAATTTCATAACTATTGATGCTTCTGGTGGATTCTCTTGGAATGGTGGTATGTCTTCTAGAATATTTTTATTGCAAAGCTTTGGTTAATTACACTTAGCTTATTGTTGGTTTTTTATATCCAAACAATTTGAATGGCTTCATAAAAGCATGCGACAATCTGATTAGTCTGTCTCTCCTACAGGTAGGGCTGTAAACGAACCGAACGTTCAGCGAACAGTTCGTGAACCGTTCGGCGGGAAGTTCGTTTATGTTCGTTCGTTTAATAAACGAACGAACATGAACAAGAAATTCTGTTCGATTAGTTAAATGAACGAACATGAACAAAGGTCTCGTTCGTTCAATTGTGTTCGTGAACGTTCGGTAAGGTGTTCGTGAACATTCGTTCATTTGCGTTCGTTTATGTTCGTGTTTTAATTAAAGATTTTTATACTTCCATATATTTTATCTATACCTTTTATACTATTAAACTTTTATTTATATCATTACACTAACAATTAAACTAGGAAACCCTCTTTCACCTTGTTTATGCACAATTTTCCTTTCTTTTCTCATTATTTACATCGACGAATATGATCTACCTCCGTTCCACAATAAGGGATTCAAGTTCTAGTGCTACTCTCTGGGCCATCCACCATTATCCGTCATCGCGTTCGCCAAATTTATTTGTGTTCGCTTGTGTTCGTGAACCGTTCGTGAACACGCTCATTTCCTTAATGAACGAACACGAACATAAAATCTCGTTCGGTAAGTGTTCCTGAACCATTCGTGAACACATTTATTTCCTTAACGAACGAACACGAACAAGGCCTCGCTCGTGTTCGTTCTGTTCGTTTACAGCCCTACCTACAGGCATTGAAAACTTACCTCATTGAAAAGCATGGGTGCTTTTATATATATATACATACATATACATGATTTTCTTTTAATGTTTTAAGGCTTACGCTATCAACCCTTGCACTGTCGTCACCGCTGCAACGCGCGGGTTCCCCACTAGTAATAAAAAAGGGAAAAAAATAAAAGAAATAATGGTGAAAATTTCATTTCATCCAATTATATAAAGGTAAAATATACTTATTTAAGAAATACGCTGAATTGAACACTTGTAACCTGTGCATTGCTAGTTGTACCATGTGTGGAATTCTAGCTTTGTTGGGTTGCTCTGATGATTCTCAAGCCAAAAGGGTTCGTGTCCTCGAGCTTTCTCGTAGGCACGTTACATGCACCCATTTTTATCATCAATTTATTCACTTAAACTCTTATAAAAAAAAAAGCAAATAACGGTATTAACCGTTGAAGGGTTTTTTTTTTTTTTTTAATGTTGATTTCAGATTGAAGCACCGTGGGCCGGATTGGAGTGGGTTATATCAGCACGGTGATAATTATTTATCGCACCAACGTCTCGCAGTTATTGATCCGGCTTCTGGTGATCAACCTCTTTATAATGAGGATGAAACGGCTGTTGTAACGGTTGGTGCATGTAGGATGGTGGTGGAACAATATTAGGTTGTTAAATTGTTTGATTTTAAGGTTGTTTTTTTTGTTACGTAGGTTAATGGTGAGATATATAATCATATGGATCTCCTGGAAAAATTGACGGGTCACAAGTTTAAAACCGGGAGCGATTGTGACGTTATCGCGCATTTAGTGAGTAATTTTCTAGAAAAGTTACATAGGGGTTGGTTAAATGTACCCTTTTGAATTTTCATCGGACCCCTGAATTAAAATCGGGAGCGATTGTGATGTTAACGCGCATTTAGTGAGTAATTATTAAGAAAATTTGTGTAGGGGTTGGTTAAACGTACCCTTTTGAATTTTCATTGTAACATTGAAAACATCTAACGAACCGAAATGAATTTTTTTCATGTCTTTTAGTGTGGAAGAAATAGGAATATTGATAAATGGAAAAGTTTGTTGGGGTTGGGGGGTTATGAATAGGAAAATAAAGAGAAATACGTTTAGCAGAACCTTTTTTATATAATCTTCGGGTTTAGGGGTAACTGAGCTTAATTTTTTGTAGTATGAAGAACATGGGGAAAATTTTGTCGATATGTTGGATGGAATGTTTTCGTTTGTGTTATTGGACACACGCGATAACAGTTACATCGCTGCTCATGATGCTATCGGGATCACATCGCTCTACATTGGTTGGGGACTCGATGGTTCGGTTTGGATTTCATCGGAACTAAAAGGTTTAAATGATGATTGTGAGCATTTTGAGGTGTTTCCGCCGGGACACTTGTACTCTAGCAAATCGGGCGGATTTAGGCGGTGGTACAATCCTTCGTGGTTCTCGGAGACTATCCCATCGACACCGTATGATCCACTTGTTCTACGATGCGCGTTTGAAAACGTGAGATTTCTTTTGGATGTGTTTATGATTAAATATGGCTCAAAATCAAGTGTTTAATTGCATTATTCTGGGATGTGTAGGCGGTGATTAAACGGCTAATGACAGATGTGCCCTTCGGTGTTCTCTTGTCGGGTGGGCTAGACTCGTCGTTGGTCGCATCTTACGGCCCGTCACTTGGCTGGTTTGAAAGCCGCGAAGCAATGGGGAGCTCAACTACATTCATTTTGTGTTGGCCTTGAGGTAGTCATGTTGACCACTTTATTGGTCTTAATGATAAATGGCCCCATCAGTCGTCAAGCCTTTTGAAAAAAACGTTCCATGAAATTGGAACCAAATAAGCATTAATAAAAATTCATGACTAACGTTGTCGTATAAACAGCGCTCCCCGGATCCAAGGCGGCTAGAGAGGTAGCCGATTATTTAGGGACCCTTCATCACGAATTCCACTTCACCGTACAGGTACCTTACGATGTTCTTTTCTTTGGGCCGGGCCGGGCCAGGCCCGACCCGAATCCATGAACCCAATATGCTTATATTCTATAAGTTTCTTACGTTTGCAATGGTGTAGGATGGTATTGATGCAATAGAAGATGTGATATACCATATCGAGACATACGATGTGACAACGATCCAAGCTAGCACGCCTATGTTTCTCATGTCCCGAAAGATCAAATCTCTCGGCGTGAAAATGGTCATCTCCGGTGAAGGCTCGGACGAGATATTTGGCGGGTACTTGTACTTTCACAAGGCACCCAACAAGGAAGAGTTCCATCAAGAAACCTGTCGAAAGATCAAAGCCCTTCATCAATACGATTGCTTGCGAGCCAATAAGTCGACATCCGCTTGGGGTTTGGAAGCCCGAGTCCCCTTTTTGGATAAAGAGTTCATCAATGTGGCCATGAGCATTGACCCTGAAGCGAAAATGGTAAGATTGTTAAGAACTTTGGTTAATTGCTTTGGTTATGATTTGGATTCAAAGTATCTAGCTTGATGAGGTTATATGCAGATCAATATGGATCAAAAACGGATCGAGAAAGAAGCTTACTATTACCGAATGATATTCGAGCGGTTTTTCCCTCAGGCAAGTTTGTGCACTATTGTGCGATGAATTGAGTAACTCGAGCTTTTAAATGTCTTATCCATTTTCCTTTTTGCAGAATTCGGCTAAGTTGACTGTCCTGGGTGGAGCAAGTGTGGCTTGCAGCACTGCAAAAGCAATCGAGTGGGACGCTTCTTGGTCAAACAATCTTGACCCGTCGGGAAGAGCTGCACTCGGGGGTCCATAATGCTTCATACAAGAAGAACCTGGGTTCGGTTAGTTCGGCGAACTTAGAACCAAGCATCGTTGAAAACGTGCTGCGAATGATGGATATTACGGGTCCTGAGCTCGTGATTCGGAGTTAACGGTTTATGGTTGAATAAAATAGACGAGTCGCAACGCGTTTTTATTATGTGTTGGTTGTAATTTGTGTGTGATAGCAACTCAATGTATAGCTTGGTTTCTTGGATAATGTTGTTTTTCCAGTTGTTGCTTATGTGCATTATAATCTACAAATAATATGAAGTCACGTCTAAAATAAAAAAAAATATATATGAAATAAAAATCCGGAAACGAGTACGTTGCAACTAGAGGTGCACAAAATAATCGGTTAAATAACAATAACTGGTTATTAACTAAAACCATATCCGGTTAATAACCGATCGAGGAGTAACTGGTTAGGGATTTTTTTAGAAATAACCGGTTTTTAACCGATGTACCGGTTAACCAGGAAAAAAACCAATTTTTTTTAAATAACCAGTTAATTACCCCGAAATAGACGGTTATTAACCAAACTGATTAAAATGAATAACCGAACAAGTTAAAGTAATAACCAGTTAAAACAAAAATAAGAAAATAACAGACAGGTAGTTTACTTTTTTTCGTAGTGTTGTTAACGTTGTTAATGGCTTATTACTTATTTAAGTAGGCATCGCCTTTCTTTCGGAGCTGCTCTCAACTCTCATTATGGTGGAGGTGTCGCGATGATCTAGGAGTGTTACTAGTACGAGCTAAAGGCTCCCATATTGTTTGGAGGGCAGGGGGCATAGATGCCAAACAAACCCAATGACCCCTATCTATCGTCGTAGAAGTTGTTTCTAGGAAAGATTATCTTTAACACTTTGCTCGCTGAGTGTAAGACATGCCACCTTAATGTTAGAAGGATTTGAACTATTACTGTACCGAGATGAAATCAACATGAGTATCTGCTTTGAGAGTGTGAGATAGGCGGACGGGGAGTACACAACCGAACAACTGCAAGGGCTTCCAACAATGATAACTGAACTAACCAGACCGCCCAAAACATGGAGCTGATGACTAGAACCGAAGGAAGATCTCTCACACCTATATTGAAATTCCCCAATGGAGGGCGTCAAATGCATCAAACACACCTATCCATGAATCCCTTGCTCTGATCCGAAATGGCCATGCAACAGAAGGTTAGTTGAACTGGTTAGAGAAAATATCCGGTTTGGTAGCCTCGTTTCGGTGTTTGGAGCCGGAAAAGGGAGAGGTGGCGAGGGACGTGGCTCCACTACATATAGTCATGTAGAAATTATAGTTAGTTTTGGTGACCGGCCTTGTGGTTTCTTCTCTTGATGTCAAGTGCTATGCGCATTCCAGGCGCATAGGCCTCGCTTGGGCACTAGCTGCAAAAAAAAAAAAAAAAAAGCGAGGGAATAAACTAAGTTACTATCGGCACAAGCTAAAAATGTATCCTGCCAACTAATTTAAAATTAATTCTAAATGGTTTAAAGTTTATGGGTCTGATTTTTTATCATTTTCTTCACATTTCTGATTCAGTAATGAATTGTGTGGGTGAGATTACAATTGTGATGTTTTTGTTTGCATAGGTACTCAAGCTGCTCCAAGGAATATTTGTGGTGTGTAACCAATGATTACTTCATAAAGGATGACAAAAAAAAAAACATTATTTACCGTATTCTTGATTTAAAGAGGTTGGGTCTTGATTTAATTATTTTGAAGCTCTCCGCCACAAGCTTATTTATACAAATATCTTGCGCTTTGCGTACGAAAGTCAATGCGCTATTATGCTTTGTGGCTCGAGTCGGGACCCTATCACTTCTGTGTGTCTTGCGCTTTTTAAAACCAAACCACCTACACTAAATAGGTGGTTTTTATGTTACAGTAGCCTGCACGTTTTTATGGTGCCTTGGTCACCATGTAATAATTTAGTTTACATACGCATGCTTGCAAACAATAACACTTTAATCCAATTTATCCACGCACGAAGGTACATAATTTGTATTTGTGAATTGAGTCATATACACGGAGTATACTCCTATAAGCATATACCTGACATTCGTTGTGATGTATACAAGAAGAAAGAAAAAACGGGTTAAAGAAGATTATACCAAACAAGTGCTATTACAACGCATATTTGTAAAATTGCTTTTTTTGTTTGTTGAGCTTAACGAGCGGACCTAAACCTTTTGGCTATTGAAACCCGTGTTAGATCTATCTATTCAAACGGTGCTTGAACCTTCGTCGGTTCAATAAAGGTTGTTACCGTTGACACCGTGTACTCGTGGTTATGTCGATTAACAAAGTCGGGCGCATGGCAAGAAATAGAACGGACGTTTTGTTTTTATGATATTATTTAATGCTTAGGGTGAGGGGGCGCCCTCGGTGACCCCAATCGGGGACCAGCTTTGCCGAGCGGTGGAGTGCCGCCATCCAGGCGGGGAGCCAAATCGGTGGGCCAAATCGGGGTGGAGGCACCGAAGAGGGGAGGAGAGAGAAGGTGGGGCCACCATTCAATCAACCAATGAAAACTTTTTTTTTTTTTTAATAAAAAAACAAGTCATCTAAGAGGGGAGTGCCGCCGTCAAATTGGGGTGTGAGGAGAGTTTAAGAGGGGAGTTGACGTGGCAAAACCTGATTGGGTGTGCGTAAGAGAGGGGACTCCCCTCTTAGGGGAGTGCCCCCCTCACCCTTAGTGGGAGGGGGTACCCATCACCCTATCACCCTGTCACTAAAAAACCAACCAATCACAAGCTGCCACCTTATTCCACTCAATTCTATCACAGATCACTAAATCAATTGCAACACCCATCACTTGATTTTTTTTATAAATTAGAAATAAAATAAATTAAATTATAAAACAATATTTTCAAATACATAAAAATAAATATGAAAGTCAAAGTAAAACACATTTTCTTTAAAAAAAAATTTTGAACTACATTAAAAATAAAAACTAAAAGTTACAAAAAAAAAAAAAAAAAAAAAAAAATTAAAAAACAACCTAAAAGTTAGTGGTTGGGTTGGTAATGGTTCATCTTGTAAACGACATCTATTCAGTTCACCTTGATTAGCACGAACCTTCAACCTACATGTTTTTTTTGAAGCTGACATTTTTTTTTGCTTGCTTTTTTTAAACTGTGTTGTTGTAGTATTTTTTTGAATGGTGTAGTATGTTAAAAAGTATTAAGGTTTGGTATGCATATATACTTAAAAAAGTGTTTTTTATTTTTTTATTTTTCCACGAACGTGGTCATCATTGCGGTGACCAAGGAGATTGTGACGATGCTTCACGTCCATCACACTCATCACCACACCCATCACGGGTCGTCCCTCCCTTAATACAATTCAATCACAGTATATTAAAGTTTTTTAATTTGTGTAACGTGCTTGAATTTATGAAATTAATAACAAAATCCAATTATTAGGCCGGTGGGTGTGGCTTAACGCCGCCCCGTCATCTCATCGTCCATAGCGCCCCGGGTGCGCCATGGGCCACACCGCGGCAATGAAAGGGGGGCGCCATCCTATGCTCGCCATTGTGTTAATGGAAGAAATGGGGGGTGTAGGTGGGGCCCACCTCTTTTCAACCAATGAACTTTTTTTTTTATTTTGTTTAATAGGGGGGCTTTTTTACCACATCATATAAGTTAAAAGAAGGGGCTTTAAGGCCCTCTGTGTGACGTGACGTTAACGTAACACTGACGTAGTGTAATAAAGCCCCATACCACACCATTCAACCTTGCTATTAACTCCCATCACATATTTAAAGGTATGAAATTCTTTTTGCTGACCATGGATGTAAGTAAGGTGGATTATTTGATTTTTCGTTGTTTCATATAACATGTTTAAAAGTTATTATATACATATATTGTTTTTTTTCAAATACAGAATGTCATTATATTAAATTTTAAACTTTTTAAGCGGTAACATATTTAATTTTTTTTTTTTTCAAATACAGAATGTCATTATTATATTAAATTTTAAACTTTTTAAGCGGTAACATATTTATATTGACTTTTTTTATGATGTTAGTGCCTTATTTAACACATTAGTTATCAGCAGGTCCGGTCCAGAGCAAGTGCCGAGTGGGTGATCGCTCTGGGCCCAAATCAGAATAAGGTCCGAAAAAATTAAACTTTTTTATACATATATTTAAAAAAAAATTTCTGTATGTCTTTAAAGAAAACAAATATCTTAAAGGGTTTGGATTTATGTGCCATAAACGTTTTTGGGCCTTTTCAGAGTTTTGGATTTGTGATTTTGTGATCCAATTTGTCAGGATTTGAATGTCTGAAGATTTATGAATAGGAACCAATTTTTTTTTCTTGCACAAGACTTTTTTTTTTTTTTTTTTTCGAAGACGACCTTGGTGTCTCTTATAATAAATTAATGTGATATATCCACCGTTTCTCTTTAAAAGTATAAATTCATTATACTAAACGATATATAAATTGATGAGTATGATATACATAATAATTTTTTTGTGTGTGCATTTATCTATCTATTTAAATACATCACCACAACTTTCAAATGCACAGCCCGCCACACCCCCTTTATCCACCTTCCCTTTACTTTTGTTCATTTTAGTCTCATATTTATTTCAATTTGAAATCATTAGTGACAACCAACTTCTTAACACAATTCCATCTTCAAAATCTTATCAAACCCATCATGATATTCTACCAATCTTCATCCTCAGAAGCCCAATTATCCGAATTCAAACCCGCCCGAAACTGCCTTCCATGCTTCCAAAGTCATTCCACAAACCATCACATGATTAAGAAGGATGTGACTGAGCCGTTGTATGTTAAAACTAACCCCGGTGTTGTTGCGAAGCTAATGGGATTGGATTCGATCCCACAACGACGGATCCCTTTGGTTCATCATCAAGAAGATACCAGGGGTCACCCGAATGGTAAAACTTCAATGGTTCTCGAGATCAAGAAAGGGAAATTCTTCGTTCTTGGTTTCGAGGCGGGATGTAAAGGTATGTATGTAGTCATCAATTTTGGGATTTTTAATAGAATAAATGTTTGATGATTAATGTGGAGTGTGAACACTTGTAGGTAAAGGCAAAGCGAGAATAGATTCGAAGAGGAAGTTAGCGGAAGATGACGAATCAAAGAAGAAGAAACGTGTAACGGAGACATTAAAATCTAATAAGGTGTTGAAAGAGAGTGCAAATGTTGATTTTGAGTTGGGATTTTTAGATCAATTGGTTCTTGAATTACTATACGTCATCTAAATCAAGATCAAACGTGTGTAACTCGTGTGTTAAGTTTATTTAACAACGAGTTTGATCTATCGTTTAGTTTTATTCGCATAGTCTTTTGATGTTTATGGCATGTTAAGTTTATTTAACAACGAGTTTGATCTTTATTGGCGTAGCGTTTTGATGTTTATGGGGTGTTTGATGTGTGTTTCAAAAAGATTGACATATATAACTTTCATCATTGATCAATGTAACTTAGTGAAAATGAAACCAATAACAATTGTAGACTTAAAAGTGAAATAAAATTCAAGTTAAAGAATGTGAATTTTTTCTCAATATAAGAATCTTGTTAAAGGGGTTACCTGTTGCTTCATCATCAAGCAACAACGATGGTGAAAAACATTGCTCGATCTTCATCGAATGTAACATCGCGTATTTAATTTTTAATCATATAAGTTCATAAGCGGGTACACGGAAAGAAACTGCAAACAAAATGTCATTAACTATGTTTAAGCGAAAACATAACCACAAACAAACCAACTAGCCATAAGTGTTAATGAACTACTTAAAGTAATCAAAGATTCTAGTACCATTTGTTGTTATATCATTCACATGTGAAGGCAAACTGGACATCAAGAACTGCTGCCATAACTCAAGGGGAAACAATGCTCCATTGAAGGCGTTTCAAGACTCGAAATTTCCTCATCACCATCATCTTCATTCGACATCATATTCAGCAACGAATTAGGGTACATTGATGGCATGATAACTGGGTTTATCGAATTACAATTCGACAACTACATGATATGTTGTTGTAATCCGGATAACACGGGTACTGATCAAGATTCTTAACATACTCAATTCTGTTTTTCACATCAAATAGTTTATTTTCCAACCGTAGCGCGAACTCCCTTAATCGCGCTTCGGATAAACTATCCAAGAAGGATACTTAGCCTCCACATTCTTCTTTTTTGCCTTAACGAGTTCTTCTTCCATCCTGGTCTTCCTATCCATGAAGAAATCCAATAAAACATATTGGTTAACTGGGTTTGTACAATGTTTATACAAATCGATCAAACGGTTGAGTTGATCAGAATCCGGAGGGAAGATTTGTGGGGGGTTTCTTGATCATCAGTGGAGACATCGACATCACAAAGGGTTGCGAGCTCTCGGGCTTTCTTGACGAGCCCTTGTTTTCTCGTGTTGAATGTGATCTTGCGTTTCTTGTCGTTTTTAATCGATTCCATGGCTATTTTCGCGCGACCCATCTCTTCAAATCTGTCAAAAACAACAACCTGAACATGTTAAATTAAAACCAAAATAGTAATGAGAATGAGGAAGAAGGAGAGAAAGATATATTACCACTAAGTAAAACATTAGTGTAACCGCACAAGTAAATGGCCACTACGTTGAAGTGTGATACGTAGTTCATTTTAGTACAATAGTGTTGTAAAGTTTTTTTACTCTTGTAGTTTAAAACCGAACACCAACTAAATAACTATTTTATAGAATTTAAAATAGGAAAATAATGAAAGTAGCCATTGACCAGCCAAATTTTCAAAAATAGTCGTTGAAACTGCACCACGAGCCTTCTTATGGAAATCAATGTTGCTGAAGCGCTTTTAAAAATCCTTTCAGCGAACACCAACCAATATGTGACACGTGTAAAAAAACTCTGTAACGGCTCTAAGCCTTTTTAGTCATCTCTAGAGAGGCTTCAACACTTCTTTTTTTTTTAATTTCAATCATGTTTTTTAGACGGGTATAATTTTTTCATACGGTAATATTTTTAAAAAAATTACACCAAATTAAAGATGATAAAACTATCTTTAATTTGGCGTATTTTTTTAAATATTACCTTATGAAAATGCTATATCTGTTTAAAAATCGTGGAGGAAAAAAAAAGATAAAGCTGAAGCCTCTTTAGAGAGGTGTACCTTATTTTTTATAATATATTATATGTATATTAAAATAAAATATATGGAAAGTAATAATCAGAGTTAAATCGATTAGAGCGAGCCGAGCTGGCTCGACTTAGTTTCAGATCGAGCCATATCAAGCAAGTTTTTTGCAAGCTACGAGGCACAAGCTTTTAGAACAACCCAATTCAAAACAATGAAAAAAACACACAATTATTAATAAGCTCTCCAATATTGTTAACTGAGAAAATAACTCAAAACTCAATTAGCTCTCATGACGCTTAAATATAACTTGGTTACAATTGAGATGGATACTAATTCCTAATTATTTATAATAATAACAACCATAATTATCTTATCTAACTACGAATCACAAACCAAGTTTAACTTTTTTTTGAATTATCTCTAATTAATATAATACTTGATCATAATGTAACACCCCAAGAATGTTTACTTGATAAGTTAAAAAGTTTATTTAAAAACTTAACTTAGTTAACGGAGTTTTGATGCATGATATAAATAATAAAGGGGTGAAGTTTAAAAATTAAATAAGTGAGTGAACTTGAGGGACTAAAGGTGTAATATATAAAAAATTTGAGGTAATTAAATAAAAGGGTTCAAAACCCACACACAGAGTGTGTGTGGGGATTCTGGTCGATCGAACAAGAGAGCAGGGCAAGAGGGTGAAACCCTAACATCAAGAAATCAAGCAATTGAACCTGAATTAAAGGAAAAATCAAATGCATGAACCCTAAATTTGAGTAGCTAGCCTCAATTTCTGAAGTGGTAAGTTTAATTTCTGGAATCATGATTTGTAGGATGAGGGGTTCAACCCAATCTCGAATTCTTGTGTCTAAATGTGAGAAATATGAGTTAGGATTACCTTCTAGAACAAGAATCAGGTTTAATTTTAGGTTATTTGAAAGGTTTTAGTAAAAACCCACTTTATGAAATTGTGATATGAATTAGGATGATCAGGTAGTGTCATGCATGTGAATCATTGATGAATAATTCTGTTGATGATGTACAAACACTAGATAAATTGATATAGAATAAGGTTCGCTTGATTATTGTTGAATAATTAAAAGGACTAGCTTAAAAACATGTTTTAGTTAGTTGGGTAAATGTCCTGAAAATGCGAAACCCGCCAAGTGTTTGATGGAATGCTTAAAAGAATAATATGCGTAGTTTGGAAGAAGAATGAATGAAATTTAGTTGAACTAAATAAGTGAATGAACGTGTTGTTATAGGTGTGAAAGAAGAAGGCTCCAACACTAGGAAGTCGGAAAGCTCACAAGATCGAGGTACGTTAGTGTACACCATATTTCTATTTCTATGATGTTGTCATATGTATAATAATCTCAATTGTATTGTGTTGTTATGTTAAAATTGTGAGAATTGAAATCTAAGGTCGTTTGAAAGTAAAAGTAAGATCCGTCATAAACAGATTGTGAGGAATGAATAAGTTACGAAAGATAATGCATCATAACCGGTTCTTTCTAGTCGAACCGGGTATGGAAGTAAGTATGTAACGAATGGGAGTTTACTCGATCTGTATTCTCGGATTGGAGTGTAAGTGTAAGAATGTAAAGAATATGATTGTTCGCCATGAACGAATCGAATGAAAGATATGTTAAAGATACAAGTATCCGTTATTAGCGGGTATGTTAAGAAAGGTATAATTAGCCTCTATTATGAGGCAAGCAAGTAATGAACCGTTTAAAGGTTAGTAATGTAAAGGAACGATGCAGAACCGTGATAGAGACGAATCGGTGTATTAAATTATTTGTGTTAGTGACGAAATACTAACTTATTTGTTTATGTTGAATGTAGGTAAATCCTCAATTTAGGCGACTTGGCAATTTGGAGCGAGCACATGCACACATTATGACCATCAAGTGCTTCCGCTATTTCGTATTAATGTTTTGGGTCAAAATGTTTGTTTTGCATAACCTTGTTTGTAGTTACACTTTTTAACACTTGATGTTATGGTTCTTAGTCGTGTCTAGTCGAACGGGTTGTAGACTTTATCGTGTTGATGATGGTTAAAACAAGGATACACTCGTCTTATGGACGGGTCATGCCCAAATTTTGTTAAATTTGTGCATTAATGATATTAGTATCATTACCTTAAATTGTGAAAAGATTAGGCGCTTTTGAAAATTTAAATTGCTAGTGTCTTTGGTCGCCATTTTTATTAGACATAAACGCGGACCTTACACATAATCCCATAGGTCAAGACCAGATAACCTCTACATCCCCTAACCCACGAGCTCATGTTGGGGGATTTACCAACAATCACCCCCTAAATCCCGAACCGACATCTCGATTATGATTTTGGACCAATCAATGGTATATTTAACTATAATAACCATATTAAAACTTCTTCTAATAATAAGATCGATCATCACACATTTTACTAATCTCACATAATATAAAAAAGTACACAACATTTAGGAAAGTACTCTTTGAAGCCCAAATTCAAATATTTTAAACCAAAAAAAAAACAAAACTAGAAAGGCCCACTAGCCCACTACGTACATACTCTCTCTCGCCCATCCTTAACCTCGCCGGATCTCCACACTAGACGACACTGTTTCACCCGGTGGCTCAGCCGTTAACGGATCTATTACTTTTCACCGGATTTCTTTACTCGATTGAAGGTAGCTCCATCTTTGTAATCGGTAAGTTGATTAGTATTATAACAATTTTCATTTTCAGTTAATTTGTTCAGTAAATCATAAATCAATACTTATGGTTTTACGTTGCTGTTGAATCGGTCAATACGGGCTCAAATTTAAGTTATTCTTGACTTGTTGTTACATTCATAGTGTAAGATTACGTTATAGGTGCTATTAGTATTACTACAGTTTTCTCTTTTAGGGTCTTGCATTATTTATGAAATTAGTGTTTCGTATTTGTTCATTAGCTACCAAAAGATCTTAGTTTTCATTTATGTACACTTATATTTTACTTGGGAGCGGTTTAAGTGAAACTACAATTCAAATTTTTCTTTGGCATTTTAACAAACAGTTGGTGTGCGTTTAACAACTGACTTGATAGTTGTTTTTAGGAAAATGAAACTTGTTTATTAGCTAAAGAATGATGGTAAATTTGGTTTATGTGTCTTATACTGTAGTTGGGAACGATTTAAGTTAAACCATAGTCACATGGTTCGTGGTACGCTCCGGTACGGGAACATGAAACGGGGTCGCAATTCGCTAGGTCTCTAAAATTCGGTACGAGCGGGGTAGGCTCATTTCGGATCGCTTTGGTAGATGTACCATATAATGTGGTATGATGTACATGTTGAAGTTAACTATAAATAAGTTGGAGGCTCCTAAAAGTAAGATCATGACATAGTTTGGATAAGCAATACCAACATCCTTCAAAGCAAGATCTTGACATGCATGAAGAAAAAACTTGAAAACAAACTTGACAGAATTTGGCCGGAATCTCTTCAGAGTTGCTCTACGGATCAAACCACTCTTAATTAGAGAAAGTGGACCTCACCATGGTGTTCGGAACGTCGAAATTAGTAGAAAAAGTGTACCTTTGACCGGAAAGCGGTCGCCGAAAGGTTCACCGAAAAACCGCCGCCGTGGTCGGCCGTCGTCGCCGCCACGACTCCGCCATGCGGTGGCTGGATTCTGGTCGACGGATCTTGTGTTCTAAAGAGAGAATGTAGAGAGAGGTTAGAGAGAAGAGAGGTAGAGAGATAAAGTGTTTGTTAATAATGAAGGATGTTTAGGTATATATATACCCAGGGTTTGGTGGAGTGGGTTTAAACTCTAAAGCCCATCAGCCAAGCCCATCCTTCTTCAGCCCACCATTGTCCGCACACAACTCCGTTTCAGTTTGTTCTTGCGTCAGAATTCTCGTTTTCTCACGTAAATTTCAATACAAATTACTTTATAAATTAAAATAATTATTTTTATGCTCAAAATATTAGTATTTTGCTAATATGGCATTAAATGTCGCGCGCACACGCGTTGCGCGTTGAAATCGCATAAGTTGACCTGCTTGCTGATTCTTGCCATTTCAATGGCCCGAAAGTTACTGTAACTTATAAACATACTTTTTCAATAATACGTAAGTATTCTAAACATATTTATTACGATTAACGCACGAATTCTTGTTATCCTATGCGCAGTGTTGACCATATACGCGTCCAAACACTGTGTATCTCTCCTAAATGCTAACTTTTAAATATTAAAGATATAATTTTTTTCTTAATCATAAAGTTTAAAAAAGAGAGTCAAACATTTGTCTTGAGTTATATTTTCGGCTGAGTCTTTGTTTTCTTATACACTAATAAGGTTTTCCAATGTTAGTGTGTTCTTAAATGATCATTAGTTTTTGTCTACATCTTATTTTAAGATAGTGTTTGTTTTTCTAAAAAAAATATTTGCATAGGCTCTTCTGTCTGTTCCGTGCAGACCACACGCAGACATTGCCATCTGCAAACTATTTGTTTTTTCAAAGACGTTTCATTAAAAAACGTTTGCGCGAGCTCTTCTTAGTGCAAACTTGGACCAACCACTCTTAAGATCTTCTAAGGTCTGTAGAGGGTTAAACACCACCACCGTCCATCACCATCCACCACCACTACCCATCATCCACGTCCACCTCCCACCACCACCACCACCACTAGGGATGGGATTGGTACCGTACCCATACCCATACCCATACCCATACCGGTACCGAAAATACCGGTACCGAATTTGAACAAAACCGGGTACCAAATATATAGGTATTGTACGGGTACGGGTATTTTCGGTACTGTCACGGCCCCCGACCCGGTTTGACCCGTTTCAGGAGCCGCGGGACAGAAATCCCGTGGTATTTTAATTAACAGCGGAAGTTTCTTCAGGATCTTTTTAAAACTGAAATATTTCCCGATTATTTTATTTCACAACTCGGGATAAAACCCGGTAATTTACAATCATAAGATTTCACGAAGAAATCTTTTATTTTACAAAACATGTTTCTTTATTTTATACTGAGCCACTTCCTTAAGCTTGGAGTGCTTCTCGGCACTTTTCCTGGATCACAACAGATCACCTGAAACATGTTTGAAAAAGGTTTTGTCAGCGGGAAATACTGAGTGAATCATTCTTTTTACAAAAACGACTCTTTTGTTATAATTTACAGTATTAAGAGCGATTACAATGTTTCTGATATCAAACCAACTACCCACGGTATTTGTCACTCGACCGGATCTGTGACTATGGTCATATCCCCCATTGGCTGCCCCAATGGTGACGATTATCAAGTAAGGATACTTTTTCTTCATCTCAGATTCCAGCTCCCAAGTGTATTCAGCTCCTCTCTTTGAATCCCATTTTACTTTAACTAGCACTAGTCGTTTGTGCTTGAGAAACTTCACTTTTCTGTCTTCTATCTGAAGAGATTTCTCAACAAATTTTAACTAGCACTATATCTTGGAGAGGTACTACCAAAGATTCGTCTGATAGACATTTCTTGAGATTGGATACATGAAATACATCATGTACTCCAGCTAACTCTTCTGGTAGTTGTAAACGATAAGCAACTGGTCCTATACGTTGGATTATTGGAAATGGTCCTACGTACCTTGGACTTAGCTTTCCTTTCTTACCGAATCGAACTACTCCTTTCCAAGGAGAAACTTTCAATAGTACTCTGTCTCCAACTTGGAATTCTAACGGCTTACATCTATTTTCTGCATAACTCTTTTGGCGATCTCGAGCCATCTTCAGCCTTTCCTTGATTTGTGAAATTTTGTCAGTCGTCTCTTGCACTATTTCAGGACCTCACAATTGACTTTCTCCTATTTCCGCCCAACAAACTGGAGTTCGGCACTTTCTTCCATACAGTGCTTCAAATGGGGCAGTTTCAATACTTGAATGATAACTATTGTTATAGGAGAATTCTATTAAAGGTAAATGGTCGTCCCAATTACCACCAAAATCTATCACACATGCTCGGAGCATGTCTTCTAGAGTTTGAATCGTCCTTTCACTTTGCCCGTCTGTTTGAGGATGATATGCAGTGCTTAAGTTTAGTCGAGTTCCCATTACTTCTTGGAAACTTTTCCAGAAATGAGAAGTGAAACGACTATCCCTATCTGATACAATGGAGAGTGGAACTCCATGTAGAGATACGACTTCATCTACATACAACTTTGCCAATCTTTCCATGCTAAAGGTTTCTTTCATAGGCAGAAAGTGAGCAGATTTGGTTAATCGATCCACAATTACCTAAATCGTATCATTACCTTTTCTGGTTTTGGGTAACTTAGTAACAAAATCCATTGTTATGAGTTCCTATTTCCATACAAGCATTTCCAGTTGTTGTAGTAGACCTGAAGGTTTCTGGTGTTCTGCCTTAACTTGTGAACAAGTAAGACACTTAGAAACATATCTAGCTATATCCTTCTTCATGCCTGTCCACCAGAAATTCTTTCTTAAATCTTGGTACATCTTATTGTTTCCTGGGTGCATGGTATATCTAGATTTATGGGCTTCTTCCAAAATCTTATATCTTAATTCTCCCTGCTTAGGTACCCATATTCTGCTTTTGCGGAATCTCCAAATTACATCAGCTCCTTGCTCTAATTCTTTTATTCGTCCCTTCATTCCTTCAGCATCATCTTGGATTACTGTTTCCTGAACATTCTTTATTTGTTCCATTAAATCTATTTGTAGATTTAATCGAAGAGCACGAACTCGTCGTTGTTTTTCATGATACTTACGACTTAAGGCATCTGCAACTACATTTGCCTTTCCTTCGTGATACTGAATATCACAGTCGTAATCACTTAAAATTTCCATCCACCTCCTTTGCCTCATGTTTAACTCTTTTTGCCCAAATATATATTTTAAACTTTTGTGGTCTGTATAGACAGTAAATTTACTTCCGTAAAGATAATGTCTCCAAATCTTAAGGGCAAAAATTATGGAGCCTAACTCTAAGTCACGAGTTGTATAATTTTCCTCGTGCTTTTTCAACTGCCTTGAAGCATACGCAATTACCTTCTTGCGTTGCATTAGCACACATCCAAATCCTAGTTTTGAAGCATCACAATATACTTCAAAATCTTCAGTTCCTTCTGGTAAGGCTAGGATTGGAGCATTGGTTAATTTCTGTTTCAAGATCCTAAAAGCTTCCTCTTGTTTAGGTCCCCAATCAAACTTAACTGCTTTACAGGTTAGCTTAGTTAATGGTACAGCTATCTTGGAAAAATCCTTAATAAATCGTCTATAGTAGCCAGCTAAACCTATAAAACTTCTAATTTCCATTGCAGTTTGTGGAACCTTCCAATTGGTAATCGCCTCTATCTTAGCAGGATCTACATGAATACCTTCGTGATTTACCATGTGACCTAAAAATTGCACTTCTTGCAACCAAAATTCACATTTTGAGAATTTGGCATACAACTTTTCTTTTCTTAACAAAGTTAAGAGTGAATGTAAGTGCTGACAATGTTCGTCCTGACTTTTTGAATAAATAAGTATATCGTCTATGAAAACAATTACAAATTTATCCAAATACGGTTTACAGATTCTATTCATCATGTCCATGAATGCTGCAGGTGCATTCGTTAATCCAAAGGGCATGACTGTAAACTCGTAATGACCATACCTAGTTCTGAAAGCAGTCTTAGGTATGTCTTCTTCTTGTACCTTTAATTGATGATATCCGGAGCGTAAATCAATCTTAGAAAAATACCTAGCTCCTTGAAGTTGATCGAAAAGATCATCAATCCTAGGTAATGGGTATCGATTCTTAATTGTAACCTTAGCCAATTCTCTATAATCGATACACATTCTCATCGAACCATCCTTTTTCTTAACAAACAACACTGGTGCTCCCCACGGGGATGAACTAGGTTGTATGAATCCTTTACTTAGTAATTCATCTAATTGTTTTTCAGTTCTAACATTTCTGTGGGTGCTAACCGATAAGGTGCCTTAGCTATCGGTATAGTTCCTGGAATTAGATGAATCCTAAACTCTACCTCCCTATCTGGTGGTAATCCTGGTAATTCTTCTGGGAATACCTCTGGGTATTCTGAGACTACAAGAATCTCCTTAAGTTCTTTACCCTTAGTATTAATGATTACTGAAATCATATATACTATTCCTTGCTTTCGTTCATAACTAGCAACTTTCATTACTGATATGAACTTCATGGGTTTACGTGGTTTATCTCCTGTAATCATAATGACTTCTCCGGTAGGTGTTTGAATTTCTATGGAATTTTGATCACAAAGAATTCGAGCATGGTTGGTTACTAACCAATCCATTCCTAACACAACATCGAATTCAGCTAATTTCATAGGAAATAGGGTTGCAGAAAATTTATGACTTAAAAGTTCTATTTCTACATTTTGCAGAACTTTATCTATTTTAATTGAATTCCCATCAGCCGTTTCGACTGTAAAAATTTGCCTAATGTTGGTTAGTGGTAAATTAAGGGTTTGGAAGAATGGAGTATTGATAAAATTTTGGTTTGAACCAGAGTCAAATAATACTTTTGCATATACGTTGTGAACTAGGAACGTACCAGCTATCACATCGGGAATAAGTTCTGCTTCTTGAGTAGTCAGTTGAAATGCTCGGACATTCTTCTTAGCAGCTCCTTCAGCTGGCTTGACCTTGTTATCTGCTGGTTTAACCAATTTAGGACATTCTGTTTTGAAATGCCCTGCTTCTCCACAATTGTAACAAATTGTGGATTTCTTCCTGCAGTTTTCTTCACGATGTCCTACAGTTTTGCAAAAATTGCAGATTATATCGCATCTTCCATAATGTTTCTTTTTGCATTTCCTGCAGAATGACGGAGTTGGAGATTGCCCTGTTCCTCTTCTCTTGAAGCTGTTATTATTACCCGTACGAAATCCTTGGGTAATTTTCTGAGCTAGTTCTTTCTTTCTGTTTTCATCTTGTGTACGTACCAGCTCGTCGGTTAGAGTATTAGCTAATTCCACAGCAACGTCAATAGTGCGAGGTCTCGCAGCTTTAACGATGTTACGAATTTCACTAATTAGTCCCCAAATATAGCGAGAAATGAGTACCGGTTCTGGCGAAGCCAGTGTTGGTACCACTCTAGCATATTCAAAGAATGTCGAAGTATAACCGCGACAATCTATACCCATATTTCGATGGTTTAAGAACTTATTCGCCATTTGATCTCTTTCATATTCGGGACAGAATTTTCTTTCTACAAGAATCTTAAATTCTTCCCACTTCATGGCATAAGCCCTATTTCTTCCTTTAGCTTGTAACACTGTGTTCCACCATTCGAGCGCCCCTTCTTTAAAAAGATTTGACGCGTACATGACCTTGTCATCCTTAGCACATTTACTGATTGTAATCACTGCCTCGGTTTTCTCTAACCAACGCAGTGATGCAGTCGCTCCTTCATTGCCTGCAAATTCAGTGGGTTTACAAGCAAGAAATTCTTTGAAAGTGCAACCAGGTGTTGCGGCTTTCATTTTCTTAGGGAGCGGAGCTTGCCGTGGTTCATTATCGTGATTAATATGATTACTGCCTCCATTTACGCTATTACTGAAGTTATCTTCAGAAATACGTTTGCTTGGAATGATTTGTTGAGGTTCGGCAGGTTTTTGAACAGCAGCAACTATTGCTGGAATAGCATTGGCTATCCCTTGAGCAACAATATTTTCGATATCCTGCCTAGTCATATATTGATCCCCCGAGTGTTGTTCCGATTGATTAACCTCATTAACGGGTTCGTTATTAGCGTTTTCCATCTGATAATATATATAATTTATTAGTATTGATTAAATAACAATTGTACACAAAAAGAAAAATCATACAATTTCAAATATGCACATATATAGCCAAAACTATCAATTTCTTGATTTCCATTTTTATATTTTATAGTATGCATCAATACACACTATCTTACAGTTTTATTCGTAGTTATTTTACAGACTGATTTTACTATTACTATTACACAACCACAGTTTTACCATCTCACTATCTCTCGTTATTTATCTTTCTAAAAACGAAGCTCCCTTTCATCATACTTCCAGGCAATTTGTCCCCCTATCTCCCGGATTCTATTTCCCGCATCCATTAACTCTTCGCCAAAATGGCGGAGTTCTGCTAAATTCTCGTTACTCATGGGTGGATTTGGTAATGGTTCCGGGTCGAACCGAGGAAGAAAGGAATAAGGACTGTTGATTAGGTTTTGGAATTGCCAATCATTTGTCCATCACTCGTCCATTCCTAGCGGTTGGGAGTGAGTTATAGGTTCTGGAATTGCTGGTTCTAAATTTATAGGGAGTTGATTGTTGACAGGATTAGAGTAGAAATTATTATTGATAGGCCTGACAAAATCACAGCTTGCCAAAGCACGATCTAATTCTTCCTGAAAAGGTAACTCCTCAGTCTGTCTAGAACTTTCTCCCACTTCCCTCTGGGTTTGGTTAGATCCTCCTCCAGTCTCCATTTCTATTTGCTTGGAATATTCTTCAAACTGTATTCCCATCTGCCTAGACTCTTCCCCTACTTCAATCCCTTTCCCTTTGTCTAATGGATTTACTATTTTAGGAATCTTTCTAGGGACAGTTTTCCTCCTACGCACACGTCTCCATCCTACAAACCTCCTCCTTTTCTTGGGCTTGGGGTTCTCTGGAGGTGGAGCATTGAATTCAACAGGTTCTTCTATGTCAGGTATATACCTATTGAAATCTCTGGAAACCTCTATTTTTACTGGATAGAGATTTAAATTCTAGAGGGCATCAGACAAGTCACTCATGCTGTTATGCAAAATACACACCATTACTAAGTTAAAAATCATAATAAAATTTTATAGAAAAACTTTTAAATATTATTTCATACTGGGTAACTACCAAAACAACTAAAAATTAAAACACACCAAGGTTTACTTATTTATTTACTAGGTAAGGTTTCTAGACTGTAGGTAATCTGGGTGCTAAAACTTTGAGTCAGATTATTTTAAAGATTTATTGCTACAGTGGCTAGCATATAGAGATCTGCCCATACTGTACACAATTATTCAGATAATAAAACACATAATCACACAATAGTAATTAATAAAAATTAAGTATTTTCTAAATACTTAATTGGCTTAAATCAGTGGCTCTGATACCACCTTTTTCTGTCACGGCCCCCAACCCGGTTTGACCCGTTTCAGGAGCCGCGGGACAGAAATCCCGTGGTATTTTAATTAACAGCGAAAGTTTCTTCAGGATCTTTTTAAAACTGAAATATTTCCCGATTATTTTATTTCACAACTCGGGATAAAACCCGGTAATTTACAATCATAAGATTTCACGAAGAAATCTTTTATTTTACAAAACATGTTTCTTTATTTTATACTGAGTCACTTCCTTAAGCTTGGAGTGCTTCTCGGCACTTTTCCTGGATCACAACAGATCACCTGAAACATGTTTGAAAAAGGTTTTGTCAGTGGTCAGCGGGAAATACTGAGTGAATCATTCTTTTTACAAAAACGACTCTTTTGTTATAATTTATAGTATTAAGAGCGATTACAATGTTTCTGATATCAAACCAACTACCCACGGTATTTGTCACTCGACCGGATCTGTGACTATGGTCATATCTCCCATTGGCTGCCCCAATGGTGACGATTATCAAGTAATGTATACAAAACCCCACATACCGGCTGTAACTTGGTGATTACAAAGACTTAATCCCCGTAATATTATAACTTTGAAATAAACATGCTTTTGTAAATAGATTTGATAAAAAGAGAATGACTCACATTGCAAATTTAATTTGAGCAGAGCCTAGCCTACTGATTAGCCTTTTAACCTAAATTTAATAACAGGCACACAATTCGGTTAGTAACTTAATACAGCATTTATGATAACTCACGAGATCAAACCCTCACAACGAATGACAAAGTGCGATACTTAAACATCCATCGAATTAACGACGAATGACAAAGCATAACCCTAATGTGGGCAACACTTAAACATCCATTGGATATATTGATCGATCAGACAATGAATCGTAATAGCGATCGAGTTATTACCCTGTATTGCGGCGGCGATTAGTGAATCGTGTGTGTTTTTAGAAGTGTTTCTGCTATAACTCAGTCTACGAAACGAATTTCTTCGTCGTTCAAGTGCCAAAATGCGATTGCCAATGCCTGCTATTTATACCCAAAAATTGACCTTGCTTACGGACTGTAAGACTCATCCCTTACGGTCCGTAAGGGACACCTAATGCCTATAGGGTGGCCACGTCTGGGACTAGCCTAGCTGAGTTGACAGATTCGAAATTTTCAATTTTGACAACGAGATTTGAAGATAATTGTAACTAGGGTTTACCCCCCCTGAGTTTTAGGGGCCCTAATCCTGATTCTGATTGTTCTGAAAATTTTAGGGTTTGTACAGAATCACTTGGGTGTCTCAATTAGGGTTTCCTATTGGACAAATTAATTTAATAAATATGACTTTTGATGAGAGTTGTTACAGCAGTTCAAACTCGCTCAAAACTCTTTCTTTATCTCAACATTCTGAAAGAAAATTATACCCCAATACCCCTAATTTCACGAAGCTCTACCCCGTTGTAAGTGTTTTAACCCCTGATCGCTGATTCAATACCCTGTCCGATCGATCTTGAACCCAACAACGGATGTCAAGGCGCTGCCTGATAAAGGCTATGCTTTGTAAACAACGTTGGGGTTTTGATCTCGTGATGTATTGATAAAGATGAATTGGGTTATTATACTAACACGTGTGCATTGTATATTTTTAATAGGAACTCAAGAAAATCACCAGAAAATATTATCAGGAAGCTTATAGTGAAACCTAAATTTTCAAAGTGAGTCATTCTTCTTTTTCTCACATTATTGTGAGCCATTTTATTTAAATTGCTTTACAAAACCTTAAATGTTTATCAGTTATATTTACAATGATTAAGTTTTTGTATTCTACAATTTCTGCCAGTATGATACACTAATATTCAAGCGTTGCTATTGGACAAAGAGTTAGCCAATAGTAATATTACCACCGTCATTGTAACTGCCAACGTGACAAATACTAAATAAGTTATTGGTAGATATAAATGAGAACGGTTAAAGCAAGTTAGGAACTTGGCTAAACCGAAACAAATGAAGTAACGTTATAAATGAAATGTTTAACATTTAATGTAAACATTTCAGTTTCAAGATGTCTGATGGAAACGATGATAATCCGGTGCAAACAAGCACCGAACAAATGAAAGAGATAATTGCCGAAGAAGTAGGGAAGGCAATTGAAGGTAGTCTATCTGGGTTTATAGACAAAATTCAAAGCACGGTGTTGTCACTTGTTGAAGAGCGAGTTAAAAGGTTGGAGGATAGTGTCAACCTTATGAAAGATAAAACGGGAGAACGTAAAGGGTGTTCATATAAAGAATTTATAGCGTGCAAACCGCCAATCTATAACGGGGAAGTTAACCCGATAATCTGCCAAAGAGGGATAAGTGACGTTGAAGGAGTGTTTGAACGAACCCACTGTGACGAAGGTGACTTTGTTGCTTACGGAACGGGTCAATTGAGAAATCAAGCCAAGGATTGGTGGGACAACAAAAAGAAGGAAATGGGAGCCGAAGCGGCAAGGGTCATGACTTGGGATGAGTTTAAGGTGCCGTTCCTTAAACACCATAGTCCCAAAGCAGTTATCAACAGGATCAAAGAGGAATTTATCCAGTTAAGACAAAAGGGAGAATCAATTGATAAGATCACGGGCATCTTCATGGATAAGCTGAGATTTTGTGACGAGTTAGTCACCACTGAAGAGCAGAAGATATACTACTATTACAACATGCTGAGTGCTGAATACCGTGAGTTTATACCCTCAAAATATGAAACTCTCACAGAAATCATCAACACCGCCCGGGAGCGGGAAATCGAGTTAAAGAAACAAGTTGAAAGGGGTGAGCGAAGGGCACAGGATGTGAATCCAAGCCCTATAAAGAAAGCTAGAACTGCTGAATCAGGGAAGAAAGTGGAGGCTAAAGGCGGGTCACCAAGTTGCAAAGTATGTGGAAAAGGGCACAAAGGTGAGTGCCGCTTCAAAGACAAGCCGTGTCCGGTATGTGGGAAGACGGGGCACACTGCATCGCTATGTCCCGGAAAAGTTTCTGTTTGTTACAAGTGTTATCAACCCGGCCACAAAAAGTCTGAATGACCCGAGTTGTTTGGAAAGAGAGACACAAAAGAGTCTCCAGCAGAAGCTCCCAAAGCGAAGGCTAGGTCCTTCCAACTTACCGCGGCTGAAGCAAAAACAGAACCCGATGTGGTCTCGGGTATATTCACAATTAACTCAATTCCAGCACGTGTATTGTTTGATACGGGTGCGAATAAATCCTTCATTTCGCATGGATTTATTCGACATCCTTCATCTGTATTGACGAAATTATCTGTGCCCTTAGAAGTTGAAATAGGGGACAACAAAAGTTTTATAGTTTGTGATGTTTGTCGAGGCTGCAAATTAAACATAGACGATGAGGAATACTTGATAGACCTAATCCCGATGTCAATGGGGGAATTTCAAGTAGTCGTTGGGATGGATTGGCTATCTCAGCACCATGCGAAGGTTGTGTGTTTTTGTAAGGAGATAAAGCTAATATCTCCAAGCGGGAAACACGTCACTATTTATGGCGATAAAGGAGGCAACCCTATAGTGTGCTCAATGATGAAAGCTCGCAAGCTTATGAAGCGAGGATGCAAGGCATTCATGATATACGCGAATGAGCCCGAGAAAGGATCACGGAAGATTGAAGACGTACCGGTAGTACGAGACTATGAAGATGTGTTTCCGAAGGATTTACCGGGGATACCGCCTGAACGGGAAGTAGAGTTCGGGATCGAATTGATTCCGAGCGCAAAACCCGTAGCAAAAGCACCATACCGATTCGCACCGTCGGAATTACCAGAGTTGATGTCCCAAATTCAAGACCTGCTTGACAAAGGATTTATAAGGCCGAGTGTGTCTCCTTGGGGTGCACCGGTACTGTTCGTGAAAAAGAAAGACGGAAGCATGAGGATGTGTATCGATTACCGGGAGTTAAACAAACTCACGGTAAAGAACCGATACCCGCTTCTGAGGATAGATGATTTATTCGACCAATTACAAGGTGCGAACTGGTTTTCAAAAATTGACCTTAGATCGGGGTATCACCAATTAAAGGTCAAGGAGGAAGATGTGCCAAAGACGGCTTTCCGCACGAGATACGGACATTACGAATTCCTCGTGATGTCATTTGGGCTAACAAATGCACCCGCGGCTTTCATGGACCTCATGAACCGGGTTTGCAAGCCAATGTTGGATAAGTTGGTCATCGTGTTTATCGATGATATCTTGGTGTATTCGAAAAGCAAAGCTGAACACGCACACCATTTACAAGAAGTGTTAGAGACACTTAGACGAGAAAGGCTGTATGCGAAATTCTCTAAGTGTGCCTTTTGGTTACGAGAGGTACAATTTCTGGGCCACATCATAAGTGCCGACGGAGTATTGGTGGATCCGTCAAAGATCGAGGCCGTGTCAAAATGGAATCCCTCGAAGAACCCTTCGGAAATTAGAAGCTTTTTGGAGCTTGCGGGATACTATAGGAGATTCATTCAAGATTTCTCCAAAATTGCGTCACCGCTAACAAAACTAACCCGGAAGGAAGAAAAGTTCATTTGGGGTGTAGATCAAGACAGAGTGTTTCAAACGCTAAAAGAGAAGTTGACTCAAGCTCCGGTACTGACATTGCCGGACGGGGTCGAAGACTTGGTCGTTTATTCAGATGCTTCACTATCGGGACTCGGATGTGTTTTGATGCAACGGGGCAAAGTTATAGCTTATGCCTTGAGACAATTGAGGATACACGAGAAGAAATACCCCACGTACGATCTCGAGTTGGCTGCAGTGGTATTTGCATTAAAAATATGGAGGCACTACTTATATGGAGTAAAGTGCACCATATTCACCGATCACAAGAGTTTGAAATACTTCTTCGATCAGAAGGAGTTAAATATGCGACAAAGGCGATGGTTAGAAATGGTGAAAGATTTCGACTGTGAAATACATTATCACCCCGGAAGGGCAAACGTGGTGGCGGATGCCCTAAGCAGAAAGATAGATTATGTCCCGGTACGAGTACGATCATTGCAACTCGTTGTGACTTCGGGCTTACTTGAACGAATCCGAGAAGCACAAGATGAATCAGTAAAGACGGAAAACTGGAGAAAGGAAAGGATTGTTGGCCAAATTAAAGCTCTCGAAGTAGGCAACCACGGTTTGAAAACACGTTTCAACAGAATTTGGGTTCCTAACACATGTGGAGTTAAAAAGCTTTTACTCGATGAGGCTCATAAGTCCCGTTATTCCATCCATCCGGGGGTGACCAAAATGTATAACGACTTAAAGAAAAACTATTGGTGGCCCGGAATGAAAAGAGATGTGGTGAAGTACGTGGAAAAATGCTTGACATGTTTACAAGTCAAGGCGGAGCATCAAAAACCATATGGTAAACTTCAACCGTTGGAAATTCTGGTTTGGAAATGGGAACATATTACGATGGACCTATTAACCAAACTACCAAAGACAAATCGCGGTTTCGATGCCATATGGGTAGTGGTAGATAGATTGACGAAAAGTGCTCACTTCATTCCGATTCGTGAGACTTATACGTCAGAAAAAATGTCAGAAGTTTACACTAATGAGATAATAGCACGTCATGGAGTATCGGTATCCATCGTGTCTGATAGTGATACCCGGTTCATTTCAAATTTCTGGCGAGATTTTCAAGAGCAAATGGGAACCAAATTGTTCATTAGCACTGCGTACCATCCTCAAACAGATGGACAGAGTGAAAGAACAATACAAACATTGGAGGACATGCTACGGGCGTGTATAATCGACTTTGGAGGAAATTGGGATGTTTACCTACCATTAGTTGAGTTTTCGTATAACAACAGCTACCATGCTAGTATTAAGATGGCACCGTACGAAATCCTCTATGGTAGGAAATGCCGAACCCCGGTATGTTGGGGGTGAAGTGGGTCCACGTGAACTCGCTCACCAAGATATAGTACGAGCCACTAATGAGAAGATTGATGTGGTTTGGGCACACTTGAAAGCGGCCCAAGATAGACAAAAGGCTTATGCTGACAAAAGGAACAGGCCAATCGAATTCCAGGTTGGCGATAAGGTTATGCTCAAAGTATCTCCATGGAAGGGGTTATCAGGTTTAGAAAAAGAGGAAAATTAAGCCCGCAGTTTATAGGGCCATTTGTGATCAGAGAACGTGTAGGAAAGGTAGCTTACCGCCTTGAACTACCGGAGGAACTAAGCGGAATTCATAGCACATTTCATGTGTCACATCTTCGGAAGTGTCTAGCGGATGAGACAACTTATATTCACTACAATGATATCGAAGTGGATGATCGCTTGAATTATATCGTAAAGCCCATAGAAGTTTTAGATCAAAAGACTAAACACTTGCGAAATAAACAAATCGATCAAGTGAAGATAAAGTGGGAGCATAGGAAGGGGTCGGACACTACATGGGAGTCCGAAGAAGAGATGCGACGTCTCTATCCTACACTATTCGGTACGTACTTTGGTTTCGGGGACGAAACCCTTTTAAGGGGGATGGACTTGTAACATCCCGAAAATATAAATTCATAAAATTTGCAATTTTATTTGTAAATAAATTAGAAAAAACAAACTAACTAGGGGTGACACTAACCTAGTTAGATAATGACTAGTAGGTAGTTAAAGGACAAAAAGGGAACTAAAGGAAACTAGAGGGGCCAAAAGTGTTTGTCTTGAAACAAGTTTTAAATAAAACATTTAATTAAAACACAAACACTCCTGGAGGAGTGTCTGAGTTCGATCAAAGCAGGGGGAGGGCGACCAAGCTTGCCAAAAACCCTAAATCCCACAAAACACTTAAATTAAAGGTTCAAATCTGATCCAAATCGAAATCCGAGTTGAGATTAGTGATCCCCATCACAAGGGGGTTGTAAGGTATGTAAAATTCTATGAAAATTCTCTGTTTGAAATTCTTATGAATTTGGGAGATTCAAAGTTTGATGATGCATGTTTGTGATTTGATTAGTTTAGGGATGATATAGTGTCTAGAGGTAAAACCTAGACAACTACATGTGAAATTATGTCCAAATTCAAGAAATTCCATGAACACATTGAAGATGGGTTATGGGTTTTACAAGATAATGATGAACACTAGGGTTAGAATGATTATTCTAGTGTAATTTGATCATAGAAAGTGATTTCAGAAAAGTAAGATGTTTGAATGCTATATGAAAGCTTTATTGATGTTAAGTTTAGCTAAATAGCAAGCCATGAACTTGAATAAGAATGATATAAAATCCTGCCCTTATAGTGTTTGTGAAAATGCCTCAAGAAGGTTTAAAACTGAAATTCAAAGTTGAAACGTATAATTTTGATGTTTCAGTGTATTACACGATATATGGTTTAAAGGGAGTTCTAAACATGATATAAATGGACTCTATAGGAAAGGACGCAGGAGCGTCAAGCGGGCAAGCAGGAGGCGAATCGCGTTTGAAGGGCTTACTTTGAAGGTATGTAACTTGATTCGTTACAATTGGGTAAATTTCGATATTTAGCATATATGTAGTTGGATTGTGTATTAAAAGTTGAGTTGGATTAAAGCGATGATATTCGCTATGTCCAATAATAGACCAAGAATCTGGTTAGACCTCATTGGTAGTCATCAAAATGGATGATTCTTTAGATGAGCCAAACGGGTCGAACGATCAAATAAGACATGGTAATACATTGTAGTATGATTACTCGGTCTTGTTATTATTGACAAATGACATATTAGGATACGAGGATTTAACATGTCGGGTTGTAGGAATGAAATCCGAGAAATTGGTCCAAGTAAATAAACAAATCAAACAAAAGCATAACATTCCAGAGTCTACCGTAAATTACAGTACATACCGTAATTTACGATAGACAAGAAATGGTTACGGTGGGTTTCCCCTGTATTACGGTGGAACCAGAAATTCCCAGAAGCTACCGTAACTTACGGTATCTACCGTAAGTTACGGTAGAGCTTTAGAAATTATGATGAATTTTGTATTTCTTTGTTAAATCGAATCCGTTTTAGACGTAGTTTCGAATATGTATTATTTCTAAGTATTCTAACACTAATGTTTAATGTAAACATTTCAGTTTTTAGGTATCCAAGGACTACGGATGACGGTCAAGCTAGCTTTTGAAGGACCGAACACAAAATTTTTGAAGCTTCCGTGTAAATTAACTCTGTTTAAACAATGTTATGATGTAAACCGTTTGTTAAACAACTTATGGATGTTTTAATTAGTCGGTAGATAACTAATGTTTGTTACCTTAGAACTTGGTTCTTTGAAACTAAGGTTTTAATTTAGATATCTTTTGTATAAAATCTTATGAATTATTACTAAATTCGAGTAGAAATTTTAAGGGTGTTACACTATGGAGCACTGAAGGCTTAAATAAAGTGACTATAGGTTACCTAAATTAAAGGAGTTTATGTTTTCAGCAATTAGGGTTTATCTCTATAAATACATTATAAATGAAATATGGGTTTTAGCCCATTTGTTTAATATAAAAAGTTTGGTGTTTTACAAACTCTGAAATTATTTCCTAACTACGATCTTGATGTTTTAATTCCGCTGCAAATTTAATAAACACCGATACCACCAGTCAGGCTCGCGGCACCTGCTTCCAGGGTTGGGTCGGGGGCTGCCACATGTGCCAAATATGTAAAATTGGTACGAGTACCAATATGATACGGGTAACGTATAGGTAAAATCAATACAAGTACTATAAATACCATAACACGAAATAAAACATAATATAAAAAAAGCTTTTAAAGGTCTATATAAAATTGGGTACCAATATATGTACCAAATACCTATAATCGGTACGGGTATAGGTACGGTACGGTACGGGTAGTTGGGAAAAAAGCTCACCCCTAACCGCCACCACCATTGTCCGTACACCACCACCAGTTTATTTTAGAAGTCTACATACGTTAAAAACAAACAACCTTCTTCTTGCAGACTGCAGAGGTTTGGTCCAACTCTTCTTTTACAGATGTGGTTCGTAGACCGTAGACATTTTACCTCTTAAAAAACAAACCGCACCTAAATGTAGTGTGTAATCTAAAATACAAAAGCTACGCTTAACAATTCAATTCGGAAGAGCATAAACTATTAACCTTTTTTTTCTTCATATGTCAAACATAGGATTAGTATCAAACAAGAACGAAAACGGAAAACAGTAAGAGCTTGGCTAAGCACCCTAATTTTATTTATGTCAAGAAACTATCTCAAAACCTGGCTTACAATCCTTAATGTGATTGCATTAATGTCTATCACCTCCGTCAATCGTACATCGTAGAAGGAAAGGAACAAGATAAGTTTTAAGAAAGAAGTATAAAAGGAATAGTCCATCCGGACGGATGGAGAAAACCCCATCCGGACGGATGGAGGAGAGCTTCATTTAAGTCATGCCTATAAATAGGAGGGTCTTGTGTTTCATTTAGAACATTTTTTCATTTCTTACTTTGGAGCTTTGGAGTTTAGAGGGAGAAAGTATAACAATCCTCCAATATTTTCCGACACCCCTAATATATATTAAAATGCCCTAATATGTCCTAAAATACACCCCGTATATGAAAACGGGCCCCGAATACCTTCATTTTTATTAAAATTAAATAAAATAAAGATTTAAGGGTCGCTCGCGGGCCGCGAAGACCTCCCCTTAGTCTTACGCGGGCAAAGACAGATGGATGATCAGGCTGCACCCTAGGGCGCCACGTGTCAGGACGCGTGTGGAGGCTACGAGTCGAATCAGCCAAGCTAGGGCCTACCCTAGCTGGCCTAGCGGGCTGCGAAGGCCCTGGAGGATAGCTACGAGGGGCGCGGCAAAGTCCAGAATCAGCCCTATAAAGAGAGGCCTTTGGCCTTCAGTTCCAGTCGCTCATTCTCAACTTTCTCTCTCGAATTTCTATAGTGTAGTCACTATTCTCGGGCATAATACCCCCCTAATTAATGAAGTTCTGCCTCGTTGTAAGTATCATAACCCCAGTTACGTATTAGATACGCTGCCCGATTGATCCAGGGTTCCGTAACGGCTGTCGAGGTTCTGCCCGACGTAGTCGTTGGAATGTCATCTCGAGGAGGGTATTACTAATGTAAATATTGGGTTATTATACTAACGCATGTGCATTTGTGTATTTAATAGATAATCACCAGGAAACCCTAAAGGAAAACCTAAGACAGCAATGTGAGTAATCTTCTTTTTGCAAACTGTTTTTACAAAACCTCACACAATTAATATTATATTAAACAGTTATTGAGTATTTGTATTCTACAATTATCGTCGGTATGTTGGGGTTTTGTATACAAAATTTGTTACTACCTTGCAAGGAGTAACATGACCACAAGTCGGGTTGACAGTACCGTGGGTGGTAATTAAAGTAGATGGAAACAAATGTAATTGCGCGACCGCCCTCAATATTGTACAATGGTTTTACTTTAATTAATTAAACTGAGATTCACTCACCAGTATTTCCCATTGACAAAATGTTTTTAAACGCGTTTCAGGTAACAAAATGTGAAAGCCAAATAGAAGCCAGCTAGACAGCTGAAGGCTTGGAAAAGTGGCTATAAAGTTATCTAAAATAAAAGAGATGTTTTATTAAATAAAATAGGATTTATTCCTATGAAAATGTGTGTATTTGAAACTTGGGATTTTCCCATGTGTTTAATACTATGAAAGTGTAGTATTTTACTCTGATAAAATATTTCCTAACTACGGTCCTGATGTAATTTCCGCTGCCAAAATGATAAACACCAATACCACTGAAACTGGCCACGGCCGCCCGTTCCCGGGTAATTAGGGGACGGGAGTTGTGACAGAAGGTGGTATCAGAGCTAAGCCACTGATTCAGCCACAGAAGTGTTCTACTGACACCAAGATATTATTTAAATTGTTAGGAAATTTTCTACAGAAATATGTGCATAATTGTATTTTATTGTTGTGTGTTATTTGACTATTTGTTAGTTTACAGTATGAGCGACTAAGGCCTTCCGACGCCTACCGTCAGTTGTCCAGCTCACCTAGAAGCGAAGGCACCTCTTCATAGCCTGCCCTCTCAGGGTATTCAGCTGACAATGAAGATGGGATATTCATGTTTAAGGCTCAGTCTGAAGGGCCATTCCCTCCTAAAAAGAGAGGATGGTTCAGTAGAGGAGTGCATGAACGTAGGAAAAGAATGAAAAAGTTGCAACAACAGTGTGTTGTAGCAGCCGCCAAGAGAGAAACAGATACCCACACACAGGATATGCTTAATAGGAGTTTAGCCAATTTTCATATCCTAGCAACCACTGTTGCCGACCCTAACCTGGAGCAACTCAAAGCACCCTAACCATTACCCCTGTTTCCCACCTAGGACCTAGCCAATGGAAATTGAGAACAACCCAGAAAATCAAATCCCAATGCCTGATTTTAACCCAGAAGAGATACCTAGAATTCCAGCACCCAATCCCTAAGACCCAAACTATGACCCGTGGTTTGACGACCATAGGGATTACCAGCAACACTACCCAATACCAGAAGATGAACCTAGCAGCCTACCTAGGTTTGGACCCTCTAGATCCCTTCTATGATAGCGTTCAATACATTAGAGAAATTCTAGAGAATCCATACCCGTACCAGGAATCCATGCCCCAGTTCCCAAACCCAGTCCCAGCACCTGCACACCCAATGAGTGCTGAAAATGTGCAAGAACTCCGAACCTTCGGTGAGGAGATTTTAGAAAGTAGCAAGAGGATGAGGCAGGTTGGAGAACGACTCGTCTGGAAGTATGACGAGCGTAATGGAGTTCTGGATGAACCCATATCAGTGATGGTGGAGGTAGTAATAATATATATATATATATATATATATATATATATATATATATATATATATATATATATATAATATGTGTGTATGTTTGAAAAAAAAAACTAGACAATATCTACTGATGCCTACTATTAGTGTAATTTCAATTCCAGTTGTACTGTAATATATATGGATGCATACTATATAAGAAAGAGTAAGTCGCAATGTTCGACGTTTTTGATCAATGGATGTGTTATGTGATTGTTTGCATTAAATATTATTTTGTGATATTAATAATTGGTAAATATTTAAAATTCAGATGGACAACGAAGTGAACCAGGAAAACCAGAACGACAATAAACCGAATAACGATAATCCGAACAATGAAAATAATGGAAACCAAGTGAATAATAGTGCCATCCAACACATAGTGGCACAAGGGATTAGAGACGCAATGGCATTTATTATTCAAACGGTTAAGGAAGCTGATAATAAAAGTAATAATGGCAGTAAGCGACCAAGTGAACCAGATAACAGCGTAAACAATGGACCAGTACTTCAAGTGCCCATTCCCAAAAGAATAAGAACCATGTCTTATGCTTGTTCTTACAAGGAATTCTGGTCCTGCAAACCAATAGAATTCTCGGGCAATGAAGGACCCATTGCAACTCTACGCTGGATAGAAAAGACTAAGGCGGTCTTAAAAATAAGTAAATGCGCAGAAGAGGATAAGATAATGTTTGCATCTAATCTATTTAAGAACTCGGGTTTAGAATGGTGGAACACTATCCTCCAGTCTAGGGTAAGTGATAGGGTTTACAATATGGAATGGGAGGAATTTAAAAATATGGTAGAAAGGAAATTCTGCCCTCCCAAAGAAAAAGAACAGATAGCAAATAAATTCCTAAACCTTAGAATGACTGGAGTAGATAGTAAGGGGTACACTACTACATTCTTTGAATATGCTAGAATAGTGCCAACCCTTGCATCACCTGAACCCGTATTAATCTCCCATTACATCTGGCGATTAAACATTGAGATTAGGCATGTAGTCAAGGCAGCTAGACCTCAAATCATAGAAGAAGCTGTAGAACTAGCAAACACCTTGACTGATTGTAACACCCCAAAAAGGATTAACATAAAAATAAGTTTAAATAATCAAAAACATTAACTTAGTTAGTAAAAATATTACAAAAGCTAGTTAATGAATGGATGGTGCTAAATTAATAATATGTAAACACTATGGGGGTTAAACATGGACAATGGCAAAATAAAAGTATTAGAAAGTGAAAACCCTAAACACAGACATTTGTGCGTGGTTGGGATCGATCAAAGCAGGGGAAACAAGGGTGAAACCCTTGTTCACCAAATTGGATCAATTGGATAGGGGTTTAGAGGAGAATCAACTGCATGAACTCAAATCTACACTCATCTAAACTCGATTTTTAAAGAGTTAAGTTCAATTTCTTGAAATCATGATTTGTAGGAAGTGGGTCATAACCCAATCTTGAGATTATGCAAGTAATTGTGTAAAATGGAGTTAGGATTACTCTCTAAGACATGAATCAGGTTTGATTTTAAGTCAATCGAAAGATTTTAGTATAAACCCATTTGACTTGAAACTATATGAAAGTAGGATGATAAAAATTTTTTTGAAGTAATCATGTATAACCTTGAGTTCTTGATGATTAATCTTGTTTATGATACATGGACACTAAATGAATTTATGTAGAATGAAAGGATCATTTGAACTCGTTTAATTGTTGATGAATTTCTAAAAGAACTAGTTAAAATTATGCTCTAGGATAATGATGTTTAGTGTCCTACTAATGCGAAACCCGCCAAGTGTTCGATGAAATGCTTAAGTGAATATACATGTGAAATTATAAAGATTGTGAAAATGTTGTCATATAGTAAACTATGTGAATGATGATAATATGTTCGGATGGACTAAATGATGGAATGAATATGTTAATGTAGGCGTGAAAGAAGAAAGTTCAAGTGCTACGAAGACGGAAACCGCACAAAACCGAGGTATGTTATTACGTATACTAACTCTTATTAGTATATTGTTATTTATGCGAAAACCATAATGTGATGTTTGTGGTAATTCATTAGTAAATGGTTTAAAACATTTTGAATGGTTTACATGAACCGTAGATTGTAAATGAAATTTGCTTATGACCGGCCCTTTATGGGGTAACCGGGTAAAGAGAAAGTAAGTAGAAAAGGAAAAGAATTTGTTCGTAGTAAACGGACCGAATGAAAGTTTAGTCATGGATGATATTATCCGTCATTAACGGATAATTTATGAATGAATGAAATTTTACTCGATCCGTTACTCACGGGTTTGAGTGTATGTAAATGTTTGAAAGGAATGTATTCACCCGTTGTTGGTGAATCGAATGAAGATTATGTACGAATGAAGTGCCCGTCTCAACGGGACAAGAATGGCATGATAAATCCCAAAATTTAAAGTTGTATGTTTAACCCGTTTCATGGGGCGAATAATGAGTGTATAAGGTGAATGTACGAATGGGATTAAAGTTGTATTACTAGTTTAGAAGTAACGTAACTAACAAGTTTTAAACTTGATGTTTGATGTAGGTAAATCCTTGGCTTCATAGCTTGGCGACTCGGAATGAACACCCTCGATATCACGCCCATCGAGCGCTTCCGAAGATGTCTATTAGTATGGTCTTAGTTTTTGGTCATATGTACTTTTAACATAAGTAATCTTTTGGTGTCCTTGTGAATGGTTAAAACTTGGTTAGTTGTAGCTTTTGGTTTTAAGGCGACTTAAACTTGTTTGTTTTTCTTTGGTTTATGAAAATGGGTCTTTTAAGTTAAGGCGTTTTATTGTCAAGCAGGAAATTGATTATTTACGAACGGGTCATGCCCAAATTTTTGCAAAAGTTTATATGCTTTCGTTCAAATTAAGAAGTTTAGAGTTTAGGGTGTTTCAAGTTGGTATCAGAGCCTAGGTTTGAGGGATTTGAACACAATGAAGTGTTCGGACTCAAACCGAAAGCTCGTAAGAATGGGTGTGTTCGCTCTGAGATGCAAAAAGAGGTAAATATTCTAAGAAAATTTTTATATAGTAATTGGTGTGTTCGCCCCCCCCCCCCCCCAAGTTGGACAAATGAAATGGGAGCTAAACATTAGGTTATATCAGATCTGGCGCCACACACAGTTGTGTCGTTAAGTGACACAACTGTGTGGACCGTTGATGCTTGTTGCTGAGATCAGGGTGTGTGGCAAGGCTGACACAGCTGTGTGACATTGTACTCAGATAACCAACACAGCTGTGTCTGGGAAAAATTTCCACAAACTTCATATTTTTCTTGAGTTTTCCGCAACAAATCACCAACAAGCTTTCCAAAACTACAATATGCAAATAAAACACAATTAAATGTCGATTCAATCGAATTTGTAACCAGAAATATATAAATGGGGGATGATATGTATTAATAATATGTATATTTACCGACATATCAATAATGAAATGTAAAATTGATTGTAGTATGATAAAATGAGTTAACTATGATGAAGGAGAGTATGAAAATAAATCTAATAAATGAAATGAATGTTTCATGTAGATGGCGGACAATGTCAACGTGAATGATAATGTAGCGGCAAGAAATGAATGACGAATGTAAGAGGTTGAGTTTAACACGTATGATAATGAATAATGAATGGAGTAAATATAGATTAAATTACTTCGATGCGTAAAAAGAATATGATTTGTTAATAAATGATAATGAAAATGATGAGATTAGTGGTAAAATAATTTGAAGAATGTGAGTTAGATGGAATCCGTATGAGGATTCGAATAAATGTATGCTTGATCAGAATTATGAATTAGAGGCTTGTACATTGTGCTTGAATGGTGTGATATTTATGTGTATTTAATGATTTGCTTAGTTTTGAGTAAGAGGCCAATATGTGCTAAATGTGAATCATACGAGCTTATTAGCAAAGGATATGTTGGAATTATGTTATATAGTTAACTTGAATGATATTTGCTATTTGTAGAATCATGAAGCATTAGCATGTGAAAGTACGTGAAAGTGAATGTATATGTGTATTGTTAGAGGATTACGTAAATCGTATATATCATACAATACGAGTATGAAATGTGTAGAATATTAATATTATGGCCTATCGTATTTAGAGGATTACATGTTCAAAAGTTTAAAGTGTATAAGCAAGACAGATGATTTTATAAAAGTCAACAGTATAGGGATATCATGGAATGGCAATTAGACACAAATGTTAAAGTAAAGAGTTAATGTGTTATGTATTACGTGATTTACGTGTTATGCTTGATGATAGTTTAGTTGTATGGGTTGGAAATGAGATAACTAATAATAAATGTCTCATTATTACGAAATTTGACTAACGAAAGTCAATTAACGTAGGAATAGAAAGAAAATGAATAGTTGTATGTATGCTCACATAAGCTAACAATGTTACGAATGTAATAATGTGTAAGGATGGAAATCTTGTCAATTGATTCAAGCATAGATGTAAAACGAGGTAAGAGGAACCAATGAGGTAAGCATGAACATGAACACTAAAGGTAAGTGATTTCACAATCACTTCGAATATATCTACATGAAGACGTATACGTGTTTGAATATTCGAAATCAAAGTGAAACGTATAAATAAATAAGAAATGTTATGGTACGTTTTGTTGAAATGGTTGGCATAATGGTAAACCGGTAAGACCTCATTATAAGGGTAAATCGGTCATAAATCTTTAGTTGAGAAGTTTTAAGGCGGAAATGAGAACTTGGTAATGTTGATGAAAGGTATGGAAAGAATATTAGTTGAGATGTTAGCAAAAGACATTTTGTAAATATGTTCGAATTGAAAGTAAGTAAAACGCGTACTACAATACTTATATACAATAAGTACTAAGTGGTGATTGACTTTAAAAGGTCAAATTGTAGAGTCAGTAAATAATAATTATTTACAAATTTTGGAAGTATTACGTAAGAAATGTAACATGTAATGTAGGATACTCATTAGTAAGAGACATGTTAGAGAACGTAGGTGAATTAACGCCAAATACAGTGAACGAACAAATGGAAATGGTATATTAAGGGATGGTCATGTATTGACCGAAGCTCGAGAAAAACACGAGAATCATCTCACTTATGCCCGGTCAAGCTAGTAAAGAGAGGTCTAACTATTCTTAAAGGATCGAATCAATATAAGAAAGAAAGATAAGAATGAAAAGTTTAAGCTTACGATTGAATGTGAATCAAACTTAAGAAAGAATGGTGGGAACACCACTAGAAATAGGATGTAGAGTGTCGCGTAGAGACGCGCTACATGAATTAGGACATGGAATAAAGTGTTAGGACACAATACTTGAAGTTGAATGTAGAAGATTAATACGAAAACGTATCATAAGAAATGAAATGGTAAATGAAACGATAGAAGAAAGAAAGGTACAGATGAAAATGTTTGAATCTGAGAAATGGATTCAACCATGTAAGGAATGAAAGGTTGGATCTGTAAGCAAACACGGATCAAACCAGTAAAAATGAAAGTTAATAAATTAAAAGTTCGAATCCGTAAGTGAAGACGGATTAAACAAGTAAGAATAAAAAAAAAGAAGAACAAAACTCAAATGAGTAAATATTTTTAAAAGCATATATTAATTTAAGTTATGTTTTAAATCTTGTGTATATATAAATATATGCAAACACGTTTGTATGTAAGAATGGTTGAAAGGACAAATGAGTCATACGGGTCAAATGGCGATCGCCATTTGAACCCCGTATTTAATGTTCGATTTGTCAAGTTTTATGCTTATAGGTGAGCATAATGTATGGGCATGCATTGTCACAGTTTGGAAAGTAATAACCGTCGCAAAGTATGAATAACGAGTCAAGGGATTTGACCAGCGCCAAGTATGTATAAAGAGGTTATGTTTTTATTAGGAGCTTAGGGCTCGATTAGAGAGTGATGTGTCAGAATAGGATAACTGATACACATATGTAAGAATGTATTTACAATTAGACTTTAGAAAAGTCAAACGAAGTAAATGAAGTCCTTGCAAGTATGCAAGAATAAAGTACGAATGTGTACCTCGATACGCCCACAATAAGTAAGAGGTGTTAGTCTGACCTTGAAAGGTCAAACTGCGAGCGTTGGCGAAATGACCAATAAAATGAAAGGATAGTATGTAAGAAATGGAACGTATGATATGTTTTAGCATGTACGTAAGAAATTTGCGAAAGAGACATAGGCGAACAAACACCATGTAGGACACAATTATGAAAAGTTATGTGATAACTAATTATTTATAGATAAATATGATGGAATTCTTAGTGAGATGATAGTAATAAAGCTGGTGGAAGGATGTTCACGAGTGGGAGCATAATTCATGAATGAATGAGACCAATTCTGGTACGGAACGTACATATAAAGAAGCGGATCGATCCGGCACACGGATAACTGATTTATGCAATGAAGGCGAGGTTAGTAAAATGTTTAATTCTTGATTGATGATTAAGAATCCGTAGATTTATTTGTAAGTGTGAACAAAATGAATGGTAGGATAATTATGATATGGTATACAATAATCGACCTGTAATGGTCAGCGTGAGAAGGTATGAATGTCAATAAGAGGGAGATCTAAAGGCCTTAAATGAAAATTTGAACTGATTTGGTTAAACGCTCGTATGGTGCTCGTACACAACATACCTAGTTGTTATCATAAGTAGTTCATGCAAGGAGCTAATAATAAAGTGTTGCGAAGGATTAAATTTGAGGCTAAACTCAAACTTGTAATTAGTTCAAGTGACGGCAGTAACCGTAGAATGATGCTTTATACTCGTATTAAGTATGAAAAAGTAATTACGAAGTGGGTAGCTTTGTATTAGTACCACTAAGTCATTAAATGTTTATAGTATACGTATAATATTATGCTAAGCCCTCATATGAATAAAAAAAAGTAATTAGAAGAACGTTAGTAATGGGATAATGGGGTTTGCTCATGATTACAATAATGAATTATATCGTGCATGATTCGTGAGTGGAATGAAATAAATCGATTTATTTATAATAGTAAATGTATGAATATGTTACGCTTAATTAGAAAGATAGAAACAAGCCGTAAACATAAGCTTGTACGACCAATAGTATACATTGGAATAAATTTCAAGGAACGAAGTGCTAGTGATGATGTATGCTAGGAACTAGCATTATAAAATGAAAACGACACTAATAAGAGCTCTGGATCAGATTCTAACTCATATGTGATTATGAAAGTAATTTATTTAAGTTAAGAATTTAGGAACAACGCACACAAATATGTTTATGCATGAATGAAACTTTTACCAAGACCCCGAATGTATTTATGTTATAGTAAGCTTGTGAATGAATAGATGAAAAATTAAGAGTAGAATCGATCTAATTTGTTATGCGTCCAGGTTTCGGGGACGAAACCTCCTTTAAGGAGGGTAGACTTGTAACACCCCAAAAAGGATTAACATAAAAATAAGTTTAAATTATCAAAAGAATTAACTTAGTTAGTAAAAATATTACAAAAGCTAGTTAATGAATGGAAGGTGCTAAATTAATAATATGTAAACACTATGGGGGTTAAACATGGACAATGGCAAAATAAAAGTATTAGAAAGTGAAAACCCTAAACACACACATTTGTGCGTGGTTGGGATCGATCAAAGGAGGGGAAACAAGGGTGAAACCCTTGTTCACCAAATTGAATCAATGGGATAGGGGTTTAGAGGAGAATCAACTGCATGAACTCAAATCTACACTCATCTAAACTCGATTTTTAAAGAGGCAAGTTCAATTTCTTGAAATCATGATTTGTAGGAAGTGGGTCATAACCCAATCTTGAGATTATGCGAGTAATTGTGTAAAATGGAGTTAGGATTACTCTCTAAGACATGAATCTGGTTTGATTTTAAGTCAATCGAAAGATTTTAGTATAAACCCATTTGACTTGAAACTATATGAAAGTAGGATGATAAATATTTTTTTTGAAGTAATCATGTATAGCCTTGAGTTCTTGATGATTAATCTTGTTTATGATACATGGACACTAAATGAATTTATGTAGAATGAAAGGATCATATGAACTCGTTTAATTGTTGATGAATTTCTAAAAGAACTAGTTAAAATTATGCTCTAGGATAATGATGTTTAGTGTCCTACTAATGCGAAACCCGCCAAGTGTTCGATGAAATGCTTAAGTGAATATACATGTGAAATTATAAAGATTGTGAAAATGTTGTCATATAGTAAACTATGTGAACGATGATAAGATGTTCGGATGGACTAAATGATGGAATGAATATGTTAATGTAGGCGTGAAAGAAGAAAGTTCAAGTGCTACGAAGACGGAAACCGCACAAAACCGATGTATGTTATTACGTATACTAACTCTTATTAGTATATTGTTATTTATGCCAAAACCATAATGTGATGTTTGTGGTAATTCATTAGTAAATGGTTTAAAACATTTTGAATGGTTTACATGAACCGTAGATTGTAAATGAAATTTGCTTATGACCGGCCCTTTATGGGGTAACCGGGTAAAGAGAAAGTAAGTAGAAAAGGAAAAGAATTTGTTCGTAGTAAACGAACCGAATGAAAGTTTAGTCATGGATGATATTATCCGTCATTAACGGATAATTTATGAATGAATGAAATTTTACTCGATCCGTTACTCACGGGTTTGAGTGTATGTAAATGTTTGAAAGGAATGTATTCACCCGTTGTTGGTGAATCGAATGAAGATTATGTACGAATGAAGTGCCCGTCTCAACGGGACAAGAATGGCATGATAAATCCCAAAATTTAAAGTTGTATGTTTAACCCGTTTCATGGGGCGAATAATGAGTGTATAAGGTGAATGTACGAATGGGACTAAAGTTGTATTACTAGTTTAGAAGTAACGTAACTAACAAGTTTTAAACTTGATGTTTGATGTAGGTAAATCCTTGGTTTCATAGCTTGGCGACTCGGAATGAACACCCTCGATATCACGCCCATCTAGCGCTTCCGAAGATGTCTATTAGTATGGTCTTAGTTTTTGGTCTTATGTACTTTTAACATAAGTAATCTTTTGGTGTCCTTGTGAATGGTTAAAACTTGGTTAGTTGTAGCTTTTGGTTTTAAGGCGACTTAAACTTGTTTGTTTTTCTTTGGTTTATGAAAATGGGTCTTTTAAGTTAAGGCGTTTTATTGTCAAGCAGGAAATTGATTATTTACGAACGGGTCATGCCCAAATTTTTGCAAAAGTTTATATGCTTTCGTTCAAATTAAGAAGTTTAGAGTTTAGGGCCTTTCACCGATGAATTAGTTCGTACGCGAGAAGAGGACCAGGGGAGGAACCTAGCTCAAAAGCTTACCCAGGAATTCCGCTACGTTAATACCAACCGTAGAAGTAATGTAGGTTCTACCTCTGTACCCTACTGCAAGGCCTGCAAGAAGAAGCATTCAGGAAAATGCTCTACCTACTGCAATTTATGCAAGATACCAGGACACAAGGAGGAAGACTGTAGGAGGAAACCTAATAATGGAATGTGTTTCAACTGTGGAGAAAAAGGTCACATCAAACCAAACTGTCCGAAATTAGTTCCATCCATGGGCAATAAGACTACTAAAAATGCTAGAGCATTTGTGCTAACCGTGGAAGAAGCAAAGATGATTCTGTACGTGATTGTCAGTACGTTTTTAGTTAATGATGTTTTTGCTAAAGTATTATTTGACTCTGGTGCAAACCAAAGTTTTATTAATACTTCATTTTGCAAACTTCTCAATCAACCATTAACTAAACTCCCACGAGAATGTCTAGTAGAAACAGCAAATGGATAAACCATTAAGATTTCTGAAATCTTGCAGGAAGCAAGAATAGAATTTTCAAATCAAAAGTTCATTGAAAACTTTTATCCAATGAATCTGGCAGGATTTGATGTTGTATTAGTAATGGATTGGTTAATAGGCAATAAAGCCTGTATTTTATGTGATCAAAAGTCAATCCAAGTAAATTCACCAAAGGGTGAAAAGATTATAATTAAAGGAGATAAGCCATCTAGATCCACAAAATTCATCTCTGTGATGAAAACAGCAAGTTATATAAGAAAAGGGTCATTAGTGTATTTGATTTCCATAATCAGTAACACTAAAGGAAAAGAACTGAAGGATATTCCTGTAGTATCTCAGTTTTCAGATGTGTTTCTTGAAGAATTACCAGGACTACCGCCAGACAGAGAAGTCGAATTCAGAATCCATCTGTTACCAGGAACAGCACCAATTGCCAAAGCACCTTACCGTTTGGCACCCGCAGAAATGCAAGAATTAAAGAAACAATTGGACGAATTGTTGGAAAAAGGATTCATACAACCAAGTGCATCGCCATGGGGAGCACCAATATTGTTCGTCAAAAAGAAAGACGGGTCAATGCGAATGTGCATTGATTACCATGAATTGAACAAAGTCACGATTAAGAATCGGTACCCATTACCGAGAATCGATGATTTGTTTGATCAATTACAAGGAGCTCAATTTTTCTCTAAAATCGATTTACGATCAGGATATCATCAATTAAAGGTACAGGAAGAGGACATTCCTAAGACCGCTTTCAGAACAAGGTATGACCATTATGAATTTACTATCATACCATTTGGTTTGACCAATGCCCTAGCTGCATTTATGGACATGATGAACCGAATATGTAAGCCATATTTGGATAAATTCATAATTGTTTTTATAGATGATATTCTCATTTACTCTAAGAGTAAGGAGGAACATGCAAAGCATTTGCACGCACTTTTAAGTTTATTAAAAAAGGAAAAGCTTTATGAAAAGTTTTCAAAGTGCGAGTTTTGGTTAGAACAGGTACAGTTTCTTAGACATTTAGTCGACCATGAAGGAATTCATGTGGATCCCACCAAGATCGGGGCAATTACTAAATGGAAAACCCCTGAATCACCAACCGAGGTTAGAAGTTTCTTAGGATTGGCCGGTTATTATAGAAGATTCATTCAAGATTTTTCTAGAATAGTCATTCCCATGACTAAGCTAGCCTGTAAATCTGTTAAGTTTGAATGGGGACCAAAACAAGAAGAAGCCTTTAGAATTCTTAAGCAAAGACTAACCCATGCACCCGTACTAGCATTACCAGAAGGAACTGAAGACTTTGTAGTCTATTGTGACGCTTCTAAGTTAGGTTATGGATGTGTGTTAATGCAACGTCAAAAGGTTATAGCCTATGCGTCTAGACAACTTAAGAATCATGAAGAGAATTATTCAACCCATGATTTGGAACTAGGAGCTATAATTTTTGCCCTTAAGATTTGGAGACATTACCTTTACGGTAGTAAGTTTACCATTTTTACCGATCATAAGAGTTGAATATGAGACAAAGACGTTTGATGGAAATCTTTAGTAATTATGATTGTAATATTCAGTATCATGCAGGAGAGGCTAACATGGTAGCTGATGCTTTAAGTCGAAAGTATCATGAAAAGCCAAAAAGGGTACGTTCTCTTAAATTAAATCTACAAGTAGATTTAAATAAACAAATTAGAGAAGCACAAGAATCAGTAATCAAGGATGATACTGAAAAGTTGAAAGAAATGATTAAGGAACTAGAACAAGGAACAGATGGAATTTGGAGATTCCACAAGAAAAGAATGTGGATACCTAAATTAGGAGACATACGTCATCATATATTAGAAGAAGCCCATAAGTCTAAATATATGATGCATCCTGGAAGTGATAAAATGTATCAAGACTTAAGAAAAAATTTCTGGTGGATAATCAATTGTTTCTGATAGAGATAGCCGTTTTACCTCTCATTTTTGGGCAAGTTTCCAAAAAGCCATGGGAACCAAGTTGAGTCTAAGCACCGCTTATCATCCTCAAACAGACGAATAAAGCGAAAGGACAATTCAGACAATTGAAGATATGCTTAGAGCTTGTGTGATTGATTTCGGAGGTAATTGGGACGATCACTTACCACTGATAAAATTTTCTTATAATAACAGTTATCATACCAGTATCAATGCCGCACCATTCGAAGCACTCTATGGACGAAAGTGCCGAACCCTAGTCTGTTGGGCAGAAATTGGGGAAAAGCAATTATCTGGACCAGAGATAGTACAAGAAACGACAGACAAGATTGTTCAAGTCAAGGAACGACTGAAAGCAGCACGTGACCGACAAAAGAGTTATGCCGATAACAGACGCAAGCCATTGGAATTTCAGGTAAGAGACAAAGTATTATTGAAAGTTTCTCCCTGGAAAGGGTGGTAAGATTCATCAAAAGAGGAAAGCTAAGCCCCAGGTATGTTGGACCTTTTGAGATTATTAGAAGAATAGGACCTGTAGCCTATCAGCTACAACTGCCAGAGGAAATGGCAGTAATACATGATATATTTCATGTATCTAATCTCAAGAAATGCTTAGCTGATGAATCACTGATGGTTCCTCTTAAGGATATAGAGGTTAATGAGCAACTTAAATTTGTAGAAAGACCTCTACAGATTGAAGACAGGAAAGTTAAGAACCTCAAGCACAAGAGATTAGTTCTGGTCAAAGTAAAATGGGATTCCAAGAGAGGACCAGAATACACTTGGGAGCTTGAATCAAAAATGCAAAGGAAATACCCGCATTAATTCCAGTAGATCTCGAGGACGAGCTCTAAAACAAGGTGGGGAGGATATAACAACCCTCCAATATTTTCCGACACCCCTAATATATTTTAGAATGCCCCAATATGTCCTAAAATACACCCCGTATACGAAAACGGGCCCCGAATACCTTCATTTTTACTAAAATTAAATAAAATAAAGATTTAAAGGTCGCTCGCGGGCCGCGAAAACCTCCCCTTAGTCTTACGTGGGCCGCGACAGATGGAGGATCAGGCTGCACCCTAGGGCGCCACGTGTCAGGACGCGTGTGGAGGCTACGAGTCGAATCAGCCAAGCTAGGGCCTACCCTAGCTGGCCTCACGGGCCGCGAAGGCCCTGGAGGATAGCTACGCGGGGCGCGACAAAGTCCAGAATCAGCCCTATAAAGAGAGGCCTTCGGCCTTCAGTTCCAGTCGCTCATTCTCAACTTTCTCTCTCGAATTTCTATAGTGTAGTCACTATTCTCAGGCATAATACCACCCCTAATTAACAAAGTTCTGCCTCGTTGTAAGTATCATAACCCCGGTTACGTATTAGATATGCTGCCCGATTGATCCAGGGTTCCGTAACGGCTGTCGAGGTTCTGCCCGACGTAGTCGTTGGAATGCCGTCTCTGGGAGGGTATTACTAATGTAAATATTGGGTTATTATACTAACGCGTGTGCATTTGTGTATTTAATAGATAATCACCAGGAAACCCTAAAGGAAAACCTAAGACAGCAATGTGAGTAATCTCCATTTTTGCAAACTGTTTTTACAAAACCTCACACAATTAATATTATATTAAACAATTATTGAGTATTTGTATTCTACAATTATCGTCGGTATGTTGGGGTTTTGTATACAAAATTTGTTCCTACCTTGCAAGGAGTAACATGACCACAAGTCGGGTTGACAGTACCGTGGGTGGTAATTAAAGTAGATGGAAAAAAATGTAATTGCGCGACCGCCCTCAATACTGTACAATGGTTTTAGTTAACTTAATTAAACTGAGATTCACTCACCAGTATTTCCCACTGACAAAATATTTTCAAACGCGTTTTAGGTAACAATATGTGAAAGCCAAATAGAAGCCAGCTGGACAACGCTGAAGGCTTGGAAAAGTGGCTATAAAGTTACCTAAATAAAAGAGATGTTTTATTAAATAAAATAGGATTTATTCCTATGAAAATGTGTGTATTTGAAACTTGGGATTTTCCCATGTGTTTAATACTATGAAAGTGTGGTATTTTACTCTGATAAAATATTTCCTAACTACGGTCCTGATGTAATTTTCGCTGCCAAAATGATAAACACCGATACCACTGAAACTGGCCACGGCCGCCCGTTCCCGGGTAATTAGGGGACGGGAGTTGTGACAGAAAGTAACAAAGGAGGTGATTCAAGGTGTAAAACATTGTCAGATCTTCCAATAGAATCATTGTTAATTACGTTCTTGTGTTTGGTCCACACACGTGCACGGATTTCGCACGTCGTACGTGTTATTCACAATCGTTCGAGAGTCAAATACGATCCTCATACGTGTTCACACTTAATCCTTAACTCAAAGTCTTTATTCATTAGAGCAATCATGTTTCGAAATTACAATGTGATTATGATATACTAGTTGTAATTATAATGTACTAGTTAATTGGTTAGATAATTATCTAGCATTCTAAATGAGTGAAGTTTGGATGTCTATAGGATAATCATATGAGCAATCCTAGTATAAGTGTAATCTGATAGGTAAGCTTATAAATACCATGTATTAGGTATTCTGGATTATAAGAATCAAGTTTTTGTGTAGTTTTCTTGATCTAATAATATTATGGTAGTCATCCATAACTTTATATTCGTTTGAGTATCGCTTGGGACTTGAAACTTGTGGTCCATATTCTGATGATATTTCTTTGAAAGTTAACATACTGTAAAATTGCTTAGATTATATGTACAAATTATATATCTTGGAACGAACTGTCTGACCACAAACGGTCAAATTCACTTTTTTGTTGAAGTGTGTTTCTAAATTTTGAAATGGCACGTGATGTTGCATAAATCTTTTGTTGGCATTCTTTTATCATATGATTAATTGAAGGATGTATCTTAATTTTTTAACGACAAAGAATCTCACGTGTAAATTCATCCGTTCGGGGCTATTTCCAAGATTGATCCACCGATCTCTAAGGATGCTTTTATTTTAATATTAAGCAACACATTTACGTTTTATATTACAAAATTTCCCCCCATTTCTATTTTCAGAGTTATCGTAAACATTGTAACAATATCAATTCCATTGCTTTAGTTGCGACAATAGTCCATCACGATGCTTCTGGTTTGGCAACTTGATGTCACTAATAGTTGCGTAGGAGCTTCATATGTGAAATACGACAACAATATAGGCCTCATGTACACCTAAGACTAACCTCAAACGTAAATAGAAAATATGTACTTTTTTATGTTGGGAATTTTAATACCATCAACTTTGACGATGGTTTTGCTTTGGAGGCTACTTTTATACGAATATAAAAGAAAGGGGGTTAAACGACATGTATTATAAACTTAGGGGTTTGATACGTGAAATTGAGTAATTGAAACATGTTCAGAGGTTAAAACGAGTTGTATAGATCAAAGAGTGGAACTGAGAGAGTTAGCAAAGAAAAAAAAGTAGAAAAAATTACTGCTGCGTGGACTAATTAGATAGTGACACGTGGACCAATAGAAGTATACTACTCTAGATCCTTATTCTCTATAATATAATATTTAACTAGTTTTTCTCATTTCTATTTTAGTCTTTTAAAATATTGCAACAACGATCCAGTGCACTTGTCACACCCCAAATTTCCACGTATTACCGGTGGGCCCGGTAGGAGAGTATCGTGACGTGGTTGGTAACATCATAGTCAAACAACACAATATATAAATGCACAGCGGAAGCAAAAGGATAAATATATTATAATCCGAAATAATGTAACATCACAATATTACAACGGAAGTATGGGATCCACAGGCGGATCGAAAATAAAATAACACTGTTCAACAGACTTTAGGCATCTAAGCTTGCGAGACTCTTTATTGATGCTAGGAGTAGCCAGCCAATTCCGATTAGTACCTGCACTTAGCCTTTTTTGGGAAAATACGTCAGTTTACACTGGTAAATACAATCAACCGACTCATTTTGAAAAGGTTTTAAAAATGATTGATTTGAATGCACATGGCACAAATAATATTTTATAACTTGAGATACTTATTTAAATATATAAACTTGTACAGGATTTACATGTTTCTTATGCGTTCAGTAGCCCGGGTCGAGCCGGGTTAAATATTAATGGACACACCACTTTAATTATGAGACACTGACAGGTGTACGCCTACACCTGAGTGCTAAGGTCGTGGCCATTTCGTAAAATGATGTCAGGGATATCCGGGACAACGGTCATTAACCCCCAAAGGCTTTAAGCAAACAATACAAATTAAATGGAACATCTCAATACTTTAACCAACATACAATTAAAGATTCAATGCCCGACCAAGCGGTATTTTATATACCGTACCCCAAGCCCGTATAGGGAAAATAAGTTAAAAGTATTTACCTGAGCTAAATATAAATTCAATCCCAGCCGTATCAAATCAGCAAGTACATATAGCTTTTATTGGGCTCCTAAATCTGGAACGAAGGTTTTTAATAACCTATTAGAATCCTATCGGGTCTTTGAATCAAGCCTTGACTTAGACCGATTAGTTTTCAAAAGGAAGATACGGTTCAAACGCATGATAAGGCGAAGACCGGAATAGAATGTGATTTAGAACCGACAAGTTCGGAGACTTGTATAATATGGGTATATTATACACATTCTGGATTTTGAGATAAAACCGATAAGGTTTGACCCGTTTCGGCTAATTTATGTAAACTAGTTACAAAAACCGAACCGAACGCGTATGAAGTGTAACGGGTAACCATAAGAGTCCTAAACAGGTTTCCTAAGTTAACATGCCTTAAATATATTGTTATATCAGTAGGATACCTTCCATTATGCCCAAAACGAGTTTAATCTACAATTAAGCCCCGAAGGGGTATTTTGGTCATTTTAAAGATTATAAAAAGGGATTAATTCAACTCCTGTGATCCGGGTCTGAATAAATCAGAAAAATAATTTATTTTAACAGGTTATAACATTTGGTTATAAGTCTTATATGCCAAAATAGTTTTAAACCCTAACTATGCGTTTAATACGCGTATAATGTCGTTTTAAGCGATTTACGGGTTAATATAGGATTCTGAGTTTTCTGATCAGTTCAACAGGTTCAAAATACTCTATTTATTATTTGAAATCAGTAGCAATTGGATTGGTATCAAAAGGATTTGTAAAACTCATTTTATGGCCGAAAAGGGCATATTCGGTATTTACCGAATTAAGGCGATAATCCTAGCTTATGATCAGTTTAAAAATAATTAAAAATATTCAAAAATCCCAAAGTATTATATTACATCAGTGGGTAAAAGGTTTGATGTCAAAAATTGAGTTTAGATAGGTTTTACGCTAATGACGCCGTTTAATTAATAAAAGTGTTTATAAATACGTCATTAAGCATAACTCCTAATCTAGACTTCCGATTGACGTGAAATTTTGCAGACATGTTCAATAATCAGTAACAAAATTTATTATACTTTCACATCATCAAAAATCTCGTTCTACGGTCATAAGGGCATTATGGTCATTATTTAGGCATTTAACGGAAACGTCAGATAGTTAAGGATTCGGGTAGTATAAACGCAGAGGATTATACTAACATGTAACAAGGTCCTAATGGAACTTTAAGGCGTCTCTAAACCTATCAAAACCGGGTCAGAACTGAAGTCAAAGCAAAAGTCAAACTTTTGCGTCTTTCGGTTCCGGATCGGTTCAAAACAGAAAGTTGTCGAAACAAACAAGCTTAGACAAGTTTTTATACCTATTTTCAAGTTATAGGAATGGTAAAACAGGTTACACGCCTTCTATAACACTAATTACATGTTTAACGGTTCTGTTGACTTTTTCGTAAGAAGTTTGACTCGACAAACGACATAGTTAGAACGGTTATCAGTGGGTGCCCTTTTAAGGGTTAATTACCCATATAATTACCAACTTGTAACAACTTTCGTTTCGACAAAAATCTGGACCGTTTATGATTTATCGCTAAGTCAAACCGTAATTACGACGGTTTGACTTCTAGGCTATAAACTAAGCAAGACGCAATTTAGAAAGGTCAAGTGTACTTACATAAGTCTAATGGATGATTAAGAAGTCTTGTATCAGGTCTTGAGCTCCTCAAAATGTCCAGAAATGAAGTGTGGTTGCATGTTGCAACTTTGTGACTTATATATGAACTTTAATCATGCTAGATGGATGCCAAATGGGTCTACCAATGTTCAAGGATGTCAACATGTGTCTTCTATAGGCTAAATACCATTTTAGGCAGCCCATGGTATCATAACAAGTCGATCTAAGTCGGTTAAGGGATGAAACAGGCAGCTGCCTCTTGTTTCTGCAGCTGGCAGTCGCACGCGGCCCGCCTCAGGTATTGGCAGTTCTTACGCGGGCTGCCTGGTCCTTCGGATCAGGCAAACATGTTTTCTTTTATTGCATTTTCAGTCCCCGATCCTCCTAAATGTCGCTTTCACTTTCATTCTTGCATTTTAAACCTTTAATATTGACATTTAGGGGCTTTAAGGCTTATACCATCTTTGTCAAGTCCCCGGGAAACTTTGTGATCACCCGAAAAACCCTAATTTTCAATGTTGACTATTTTAACCCTTACACACGAATTTTATCATAACTTTCTCATACGGTAACGAAACTTGGTGAAATTTTTATGGTGCATTCTAGTGAGTATAATTAATCGTTACAAGGCTTCGGGTTTGCTAAAAGGTCACTCAGAGGTATATCTTAACATGTTGACACATTTAACCCCTGTAGTTTGTAATCTCTCACTTTCTTTCACAATTCGTTTCGTATGATCCATGATCCATTCGTTTAAGGTTATAAACATCATGTAGGGTTATTGTAAAGTATATTTATTCATTGTTGACACTTTGAACCCTTATATTTACCCAGTTTCATTGTTTGTCAACTTTAGTCCTTCAAGAACATTCTTTCACACGTTCAAAGGTTATGACACGTCTCAAGACATTATAGGACGTAAATTTTCGAGGTGTTACATCCTCACCCCCTTAAAAGAAATCTCGACCTCGAGATTTACTGTAATAGATAAGGGTACTTTTCTTTCATCGTGGACTCAACCTCCCACGTATACTCGGGACCTCTACGGGCATCCCATTTGAACTTTACAATTGGTACATGCTTCCTTCGAAGCTTCTTAACCTGGAGATCCTCAATCGATATAGGATGTTTATCACATCGTAAATCCGCATACCATTTTGTGATAGTGCTCCTTGACTTATTGGCGGAACACCTCCTTCAGTCACTAGTGTGCAACGTATTTCGAGCTCCGCCAAACTCCTTAAATAGGTTTTAGCTTACAAGCTACTTGATCTTGATACATTCGATTTCCTTCAAATGATTTCCATATATTCAGAGCTTAACTAGCCTGATAATTTAACAAATTTGGTACACCCTTTGATGTATTGTAAAATACATCTTTATTCGCGTCTAGGTTTGTTCGGTTTTAGTTAGATTTAGTGTCGTTTTAGATTAGAATGTATTTGTTTTTTATTTATTTGTGTTTCCAGGTTTTTGCAGCCAAACGGAGCAGATATGAGTTAAAATCTGGATGGGCGAAAGTCTGGAACGGAAGTCGAGAAGCTTGGAAGCAAAACGGAGCGAAAAAGCACAACTGGGGGTCTGAGGCGGCCCGCATAAGCTTATGGACATTTCAAAGCGGGCCGCATTAACTTAAACTAGGGATCCGGATGATTTCACACGAGGGCGGCCCGCTTTAACTTAGCATAAATCTCAGGCGGGCCGCGAGAGGGTTGGATATCGCAAAACCGACGTAAACAGCAGCGGTTTTAGGGTTTATTGGTTATTTAAGGAGTATTATCATAATCAGCCGAGGGGAACACCAAAATTACGAACGTAGGACATTCTGGACGAAGTTTGAAGGCTGATTAGAGGTGTTTGAAGGCTCGGGACTGCTGGGAATCATCGGAGAACGTTAGGGAGCATACGGGAGTGAAGTTAACGGGTTACACAATCTTGTTTCTTTGTTTCTCGTTTGTTTAACTTTTTTAATGATGAATTATGTTTATTATTGGATTATGAACTTGTTTTTAAACATGATTAGCGGCTAAATTTCTATTACTACCTAGACATGGATGAATGATTGTTTATGTTTTGATTATTATTGGATTTTGGAAGCTATGGCTAGTTTATAAATTGTAAACGGTTTGTTCTATCGGTTAGATGTGTTTGTATGCTTGATGATATTTAATTGTTGATTATTGCTTCGCATGAATCTTGGTGACGGTCTTTATCACATAATAGAGTCGTGCTAGGTTTTAGATTTTGGTGACTGTCTATATCACGTAATAAATCTTGAATCTTTAGGGTTAAATCGGCCGATAAACCTTAGAAGTAATAGTTGGTAATTTTATAAAATCAAGTGTTCTACTAATCGTCAATAGCTGTAAGGTGCGAGATTATTGCTAGGTCTAAGTGATTAAACCGCAAGGTGGGTCCTTCTTAGGAAGTTAACCTTTTGGCTGTTGTCTAGCAAGTCTAGCTGAGAAAACAAACCTATCCTAAGTTTAGGTCTCGTAAGGGAGTGAGCCTTGTAGGATACTTTTATAAACCCAATTAGATGTCTTGTAAGGGAGTCTAAAAACCGGTAGTTTAACAACCTTTAGGGGATTTTAGCGTGCTCTTGAGAGGGGTCCTTAGATTTCCCGATAGGTGAGAATTTCAAGATCCCGGTTCCATAGCAGACAACTTCCAATTATAATCATAACTAAAAGCAATCAGGATTCCTGTCTAGGTAGTTCCCTCATCATCCTTGAGTTCAGTCTTCGTGTGAGTTCGTGTTTAGTTCGTCTAGTCTAGTTAGTATTCATTATTTGAATTCTTAGGATTTTTAGAAACCCCCCCCCCCCCCTCAATAAACAAATGGTTAAGTCGTGTCAGTTTAAGTCTAGATAGAGTCGTTAGCGTGATCATTAGAGTCTCTTGGGTTCGATACTAGGACTTCCTTAGGCTATACTTCATCGATCGGTACACTTGTCGGTTGTGTGATTTAGGGTTTTAGGTCGAGTCTTAGTTTATAAATTTAAAGCTTAGAGTGTCTAATTTGGGGTAATTTTAGTTGTTTTAGTTGATCCATTTTCAGCACATCAAGTTTTTGGCGCCGTTGCCTGGGATTCTTTGGCGATTGTGTTGATTACTTTGTTTGGACTTGTTTGACATCATACGTGCTATTTGTGTTAGTTGAGTCGTAGGAGTCTAAAAATTTTAAAAATCCAAAAGTATTTGATTTAGTGTCTTTTCTAGATTAGTGAGTCTTTGTCAGAGTCTTCTTACTTGTTCGTATTCGGTTTTTCAGTTGATGCCCCATACGCGTTCGCAGGGACCTCCGCCGCTTCCGTTTACGATCAAGTCTTCCTTCTCGTCTTCTGCGTCCGAGGTCAGTTCTTCTAGTTCCTCTTCGTTTTCATAGCCCACCCCCACTTTCAATTTCACACCCAAGTCATCACCTCACGTTTCACCACACGTTTCCCCACCACCCTCCCGTTCTCGTACACCCAGTCCTCCACCCGTAGTTCACATGGAGAACCGTACCGTTTACCAGCAGGCGACCACCGGTTTCACCGGTGCTACTTCACCCATCACCCTTCCGAACATCACGAATGATAGGTCCTGGCAGATTCCTTCCTACATCATGACCGCCATCACCAATTCTTGTCAGTTCCATGGTCGTGATGACGAGGATGCACCCGCTTATATCAATCGCATCACTCGTCTTTGTGGCACCTACTCCATAGAGGGTGTCAATCTTGATGCTAGGTACCTTCAGGTGTTCCCATTCTCTCTCGCTGGACGCGCAGCCGTCTGGTTCGATTCTCAGCCTGCAGGCACCTTCACTACTTGGGCTGGTCTTCGTGATGCTTTCCTAGCAAAATACTTCCCGCCAGCCAAGGCATCTCGCCTTCGTGATCAGATTCACTCCTTCCGTATGGAGCCTGATGAGCCATACCATTTAGCTTGGGAGCGTTTCCAGACGCTTCTTTCTCGTTGCTCGCAGCATAGGTTGTCCGACTGGGCATTAGTTGAGAAGTTCTACAATGGACTTACTCCTGAGATTAGAGCGCGATTCGATACTTCAGCAGGAGGGCAGCTTATGGGAAAGAAGACGGTGGTTGAGTGCAATGATTTGTTTGAGAGTTTTGCACATTCTGACATGGACTACAGCTCTACTAGCAGGACTTCCATTCCTGTTCGTACCTCCTCGGCCGGTCGAGGGGTAAACCAAGTTAGCTTGGATTCATCGGTAGTTGCTGAAGTCGAGATTTTGAAGCGAGAGATTGATGAGTTGAAGAAGAATGTTGATAGGTGTGAGGTTTGTAGGGGAGGTCACGACACGCTCGAGTGTCCCACACTCACTCTTGAGTAGGTAGAGTACATAGCCGGTCAGTCTAGGGGTCCCACGAATCCTTTCAATTCCAATTACAATTCCAACTGGCGCGGTAGTGGCAACAATAGTAGTTATCGTTCTTCTGGCAATCCCCCTGGTTTCTCATCTGGTCAGTATCAAAATAGGGGGCCGGGTCTTTACACGAGTAGTGGTTCGGGTCAGAGTGGTCAGTATAGTGGTTCAGGAGGTCAGTTTGCGAGTGGAGGGTTGAATCAGGAGAGTCAGGGTAGTGATAAGGCTTTACAGGGTAGTTTGAGTAGGTTGGAGGAGATGTTTGCTCAGATGATGACGCATAATCAGACTGTAGCTAAGAATCAGGAGCAGATTAACAAAAGTCATAAACTTCAGCTTAAGAGTCAGCAATCCACACTGTTAGATCTCCAAAGAACAGTTGGTGGAATTGCTAAGCAGTTACAGGAGCATCCACCGGGTCAGTTCTCGGGAAATACCTTCACGAATCCCGTGAATCATTCAGCGAAGGCTATTACGACCCGTAGTGGGAAGAGTTTGGGAGAGGTTGCGAGAAAGAATGTGGAGGTAGAGAGTGATGATGAGGTAGATGAGGTGATAGAGATGGAGGCTCCAGGCAAGGTGCACACGAGGCTAGCCCCAGCAAGTACCGCACACGCCGAGGAGTCGCCAGTAGAGAAGAAAGTGGAGAAGCAGCCGACGAAGGTTCGGCCATCACCAGTGATTGATTATTCCCGCCTTCCGTTTCCCGCTCGAGCTAGGCAGCAAAAATATGCTCAGGAATACGGGAAATTCCTCGAGATGTTTACCCAGTTGAAAATCAATCTTCCGTTTGTCGAGGCACTTCAGTCGATGCCTAAGTATGCCAAATTTCTCAAGGATCTTTTGAAGTGCAAGGAGAGGATTGGAGAGTTGTCGAATATTCCACTGACAGGAGGTTGTTCCGCGGTAGTCTTGAATAAGCTGCCAGAGAAGTTGACTGATCCTGGTACATTCACGATTCCATGTTTCTTTGGGGGAGCCGTTACCCCTGCTCACGCTCTAGCCGATTTAGGGGCCAGCATCAATCTGATGCCGTTTTCGTTATATGAGAGGCTTGGTTTAGGAGAGTTGACGCCCACGCGTATGTCGTTGTCCTTGGCTGACCGTTCAGTCAAGTATCCTCGTGGGACAGTGGAGAATTTGTTGGTGAAGGTTGATAAGTTTGTGTTTCCTGTGGATTTTGTTGTGCTCGACATGGAGGCCGACGAGCGAGTTCCGATTATTCTAGGCCGTCCATTCCTTCGAACCGCAAAGGCGATCATCGACGTCTTTGACGGTAAGATTTCTCTTCGTGCTGGTGACGAGGTTGTCACATTCGAGATCGATAGGGCGATGCAGCACCCTGGGGGTGGAGACGACGTTAGTGGACCGTGTCATTCCGTTTACTTCCTAAATTCTTTCATATCTTGTATCGACACGTGTTTCGAGTACATTAGTGGAGCTGATTTGGTAGGCGAGGGAGTTGTTGAGGAGTCTGCTGAGGAGGAAGTAGAAGAAGTTGCTGAGGAGGAGCAGGTTGAGGAGAGTGATGAGTTGTGTGTTACTGAGCCGTTGGAGATCGATGCGATTAGTGATGAGAGTACTCCTGTAGAGATTTCACCGCCCTTAGAACTTAAGGTCCTTCCATCACATCTTGAGTACGCTTTTCTAGGTGAGGAGCCGAGTATGCCTGTCATTATTTCTTCGAAGTTGACAGAGGAGGAGAAGATGAGGTTGATTGAGGTGTTGAGGGAGCATAGTGATGCGATTGCCTGGAGGCTATCTGATATCAAGGGCATCAGCCCTACTTTTTGCACGCATCGCATTCTGATGGAGGATGTTTACAAGCCTGTAGTGCAGCCGCAGCGTCGTTTGAATCCAAATATGCAGGAGGCAGTGAAGAAGGAGGTGAAGAAGTTGTTAGAGTCTGGTTTGATTTATCCGATTTCCGATTCAGCTTGGGTGAGTCCTACGCAGGTCGTCCCGAAGAAAGGGGGGATGACGGTTGTTCTGAATGCGAAGGATGAGCTTATTCCGTCTCGTACTGTTACGGGTTGGCGTGTGTGCATTGACTATCGAAAGTTAAATGACGCCACTCGTAAGGATCATTTTCCGCTCCCATTTATTGATCAGATGCTTGAGCGTCTCGCGGGTCAGCAGTTCTATTGCTTTCTCGATGGGTTTTTGGGTTATTTCCAGATTCCTATTGCACCAGAGGATCAGGAGAAAACCACTTTTACATGTCCATATGGCACGTACGCGTACCGACGCATGCCGTTTGGTCTATGTAACGCTCCTGCTACTTTCCAGCGTTGTATGCTCGCGATTTTTCAGGATATGGTAGAGAGTTCGATGGAGGTGTTTATAGACGATTTTTTGGTCTATGGTAGTTCGTTCGATCAGTGCTTAGTGAGTTTGGAGAAGATGTTGAAGAGATGTGTTGAGACGAAGCTGATGTTGAATTGGGAGAAGTGTCACTTCATGGTGACTGAGGGTATTGTGCTAGGGCACAAGATTTCGAGAGCTGGTATTGAGGTTGATAGAGCGAAGATAGATACGATCAGCCAGCTTCCTCCGCTGACTAGTGTCAAGTCGGTTCGTAGTTTTCTCGGTCATGCGGGATTCTATAGGCGTTTTATTAGAGATTTTTCCAAAATCACACGCCCCATGACGCGATTGTTGGAGAAGGACGTTCCTTTCGTCTTTGACAAGGAGTGCCTTCGAGCGTTTGGGTTTCTGAAGGAGAAGTTAGTGAGTGCACCGATCCTTGTGTCACCAGATTGGAGCTTACCATTCGAGCTGATGTGCGACGCGAGTGATTACGAAGTTGGTGCGGTGTTAGGGCAGAGACGGGAGAAGCATTTTCACCCGATTTACTACGCGAGTAAAACCTTGAATGATGCCTAGGAGAATTACACCCCTACAGAGAAGGAGTTGTTAGCGGTTGTCTTTGCGTTCGATAAATTCCGTTCGTACCTTGTCTTGTCGAAAACCGTTGTGTTTACGGACCATTCTGCTCTGCGTTACCTGTTTCAGAAGAAGGACGCGAAGCCGCGCCTTATACGATGGATTCTGCTTCTTTCCGAGTTTGACATTGAAATTAGGGATAAGAAAGGGGCAGAGAATGTGGCAGTGGACCACTTGTCTCGTTTAGAGGATCCAAAGAGAGAGGAGATTCGTGAGGAGGCGATAGAGGACAGATTCCCTCTCGAGTCTATAGATGCTGTCATGGCAGGAGCCGGGGATCTCCCGTGGTATGGCGATATAGCCAATTATTTGGCTGACGGGTTTGTGATGGAGACGATGAGTGCGCAACAAAAGAAGAAGTTGGTGAGGGATGCTAGGAAGTACATATGGGATGACCCTTACCTCTTTAGGATAGGAAGCGACCGTGTACTTAGGAGGTGTGTTAGTAGGAGAGAAGGTGCTGATATCCTGAGGCATGTGCATGAGGGTTTGACGGGAGGTCATCATGGAGCACACACGACCGCGCAAAAAGTCTTTGACTGTGGTTTCTTTTGGCCTACGGTGTTCGAGGATGCTCAGGATTTTGTTAGGGCTTGTGATGCATGCCAGCGTACTGGTAATATCTCATTCAGGAATGAGATGCCCCAGAATCCTATTCAAGTGTTGGAAATCTTTGACGTTTGGGGTATTGATTTCATGGGACCTTTCCCTCCTTCGAGTGGGAATAGGTACATCCTCGTTGCGATAGACTATGTTTCAAAGTGGGTGGAAGCTCAAGCTTTGCCTACGAATGACGCACGAGTGGTGGTGAGGTTTTTAAAGAAGTTGTTTACGCGATTTGGTACTCCTAGAGCCATTATTAGTGATCGCGGTACGCATTTTTGTAATGCGGTTATGGAGAAGGCGTTAGAGAGATATGGAGTTACGCACCGCTTGGCTACCGCGTACCATCCACAAACGAGCGGTCAAGTGGAGAACGCGAATCGAGGTGTGAAGAGGATTTTAGAGAAGACGGTAGGGAAGAGTAGGAAGGATTGGTCCGATAAGTTGGACGATGCGTTATGGGCGTTCCGCACCGCCTATAAGACGCCATTAGGTACGACGCCGTTTATGATTGTGTATGGGAAGGCGTGCCATTTACCGGTCGAGTTAGAGCATCGGGCTCTTTGGGCACTCAAAATGGTGAATTTAGATTTGACCGAGGCCGCTAGGAGAAGATACTTCCAAATTCATGAATTGGAAGCCCTTAGGGATGCGGCGTATGAGCGTTCGTGGAGTATTAAAGAGAAGACGAAGGCGTTGCATGATCGAAAGCTTAAGGGATTGAAGGAGTTCAAGGTTGGTGATAAGGTGCTTCTTTACAATTCGAGGTTTAAGTTGTTTCCCGGGAAGTTGAAGTCGAAGTGGACGGGACCGTATGTAGTGAGGGAAGTGTTTCCACATGGTGCGATTGAGCTATACAATAAAGAGAATGACGAGTCTTGGAAAGTGAATGGCCACCGCTTGAAGCATTATTTAGGAGGGCCTATTGACGACGTCGAGAAGGAGGAAACTCCTCTCGAAGATCTCCCGGATACCACGGCGTAGGTTCTTGAGTGAAAACTCAAGTGTAGAGTTTGTATTTTGAGTCGTAGTTCGCGTCGTGTTTTTAGTTTAGTGTTGGTGTGTTTTAGCGTCTTTTGCGTCTTTTTTGTGTTTTTGCGTCTTTTGTGTGTTTTGTCAAGTGTTTTGCAGGTTGCATCACCTTCACGTGGCCGGGATCGACATGCGAGCAGCATCACAGGTTTGTTTGACGTTAAAAACGACAAAAACGAGTGCAGGGGCAGTTTGGGAATAAAGAAAAATGGTTTCTGCACATATCTGCTGTTGCTGTAACCTGTTCTGCTGTCATTTGTTGTTCAGGCGGCCCGCCTACACTAAACCAATATTTTAAGCGGGCCGCGCGGGTTCTGACATCATTGCCGGGTGTTTAAGTTTAAGCGGCCCGCATTCACTTATCATTATACCCAAGCGGGCCGTGAGCCCACTACTGTGCACGATGGGCTATTCAGGCCCAAATGATTTCGGCTCATTTTATCCATCATCCATGTGCCTCATATCGACCTTCATCCATATTTATCACCATTATCATTCGATTGGTTCGGGTCGACGTTCAGGTATGTTTCCTGCATTTGTTGTTGTTGTATTTGAGTCGTTTGTTACCGGGTTTATTTCCATCTTAAGTGTGGGGAAACGGGTTGTATATTTTTAAGGAGTTAAAATGTGATTTTTCACTAAACCTTCAACCCGTTATCCGTTGCATCCACATTTTGGTTAGTCTTGGCACTTGGGTTGTTCGAGGGCGAGCAAAGTGCCGGGAGGGGGTAAGATGGGAATTCGGTGGTGTACTTTGAGTCTTTTATTTTGTACCATGCGTCTAAGTTAGTAGTTTTTGAGTCATTTTGTGTTTCGAGTCGGTATTGCTTTGGTATTTTGCTTGTTTTTGTTGATGCAGGTTCGAATATGTACCACCCGTACTCAATCTCCATTCGGGTGAGTTTGGAGCTGTTTATTCAAATTTCGGGCATTTATCAAGCATACTAGTTGGAGTCAAGCCGATCGCGAATGAAATGCTATACGATCAAGCTGGATTGGATGAGATTTTGGAGCTTACGCATGAATAAAACCAGCTAAGTCCTTTCCAATTTGCCCTTTGTCTTTTATTTCTTATTTATTTTTAGTTTTTGAGTCGGTTTCCATCCTACATTGAGGGCAATGTAGAGTTTAAGTGTGGGGATGGGAACTATCGTTTAGTGTCATTAGTTAGTGAGTTTTGAGTCATAAAAAATCGAAAAATACAAAAAAAAATTAAAAAATTGAAAAATAAAAAAAAAAAAAAAAATTAAAAAATCAAAAAAATGTCTTTTGAAATAAGAAGTTTGCAAAATAAAAACGGAAAATGATAGAAAAGTTGGATTTTTGTTCGGGTTCAAATAATGATAATATGAGAATAAAATAATCGTGCTTTTGTCTAGTTTGGGATATGCGGGTAGGCTCGGTTCGGTTCTGGGTTCCTTTGATTTAAAATATACCTAATTGTCGGTCTACTAGTGGGTTCTCATCTAGGGAGAGTGAGGAAATTGAAACCGCCAAAAATAGTATAAGGGATGCCGTTATAAGCTAAGATAGTTAGAGTTTTTTATCATTATCTCGCTGAAAAAAAAATAGAATAAAAGTGAGCTAGAAACTAAATGAAAGTAACACAGGCCTATGTAATCCGAGTTGGGGATAGCGACTCTACAGCCGGAATGCCTCTGGGATGTGTGAAATCGACTTGCCGAATAAAAGTACCGAAACCTATGTAGTCTGTGATTGGGGATAGCGACTCTACAGTCGGATTACCGCTTGGTTAGGGAAAGCATCGTCTAGTCTCACGAATGAAAAAAAAAAGAGAAAAAGCAAGCAAAGAAAAAGAAAAAAAAAATGAAAAAATAGATTTGATTTTAAACTCTCTTTATCTTGGTATAAAACGGTTAGGAAATAACCCAGTGGTTGTTCCTTTTGTCCTATAAGCTTGAGGGGGGATTAGGTGGACTTGCGATTCTTAGCGTGAGACCCTAGGTAGATTGACCGAACTTGAACTAAAATTGCATGATAAGGGCTCGGAACCGGGTTGGGTTTAAGTGGATCAAAATACTTGCAATCGCGGCTAACATGAGTTTCGATTTTAATAAAATAACTTATACTTTGGCCCGTTCGATTATTCCGACTATGATTCCGTTTGCATAATTCTTTTTCGAGGACGAAAAAAGAGTAAGTGTGGGGATATTTGATGTATTGTAAAATACATCTTTATTCGCGTCTAGATTTGTTCGGTTTTAGTTAGATTTAGTGTCGTTTTAGATTAGAATGTATTTGTTTTTTATTTATTTGTGTTTCCAGGTTTTTGCAGCCAAACGGAGCAGATATGAGTTAAAATCTGGATGGGCGAAAGTCTGGAACGGAAGTCGAGAAGCTTGGAAGCAAAACGGAGCGAAAAAGCACAACTGGGGGTCTGAGGCGGCCCGCATAAGCTTATGGACATTTCAAAGCGGGCCGCATTAACTTAAACCAGGGATCCGGATGATTTCACACGAGGGCGGCCCGCTTTAACTTAGCATAAATCTCAGGCGGGCCGCGAGAGGGTTGGATATCGCAAAACCGACGTAAACAACAGCGGTTTTAGGGTTTATTGGTTATTTAAGGAGCATTATCATAATCAGCCGAGGGGAACACCAAAATTACGAACGTAGGACATTCTGGACGAAGTTTGAAGGCTGATTAGAGGTGTTTGAAGGCTCGGGACTGCTGGGAATCATCGGAGAACGTTAGGGAGCATACGGGAGTGAAGTTAACGGGTTACACAATCTTGTTTCTTTGTTTCTCGTTTGTTTTACTTGTTTAATGATGAATTCTGTTTATTATTGGATTATGAACTTGTTTTTAAACATGATTAGCGGCTAAATTTCTATTACTACCTAGACATGGATGAATGATTGTTTATGTTTTGATTATTATTGGATTTTGGAAGCTATGGCTAGTTTATAAATTGTAAACGGTTTGTTCTATCGGTTAGATGTGTTTGCATGCTTGATGATATTTAATTGTTGATTATTGCTTCGCATGAATCTTGGTGACGGTCTTTATCACATAATAGAGTCGTGCTAGGTTTTAGATTTTGGTGACTGTCTATATCACGTAATAAATCTTGAATCTTTAGGGTTAAATCGGCCGATAAACTTTAGAAGTAATAGTTGGTAATTTTATAAAATCAAGTGTTCTACTAATCGTCAATAGCTGTAAGGTGCGAGATTATTGCTAGGTCTAAGTGATTAAACCGCAAGGTGGGTCCTTCTTAGGAAGTTAACCTTTTGGCTGCTGTCTAGCAAGTCTAGCTGAGAAAACAAACCTATCCTAGGTTTAGGTCTCGTAAGGGAGTGAGCCTTGTAGGATACTTTTATAAACCCCATTAGATGTCTTGTAAGGGAGTCTAAAAACCGGTAGTTTAACAACCTTTAGGGGATTTTAGCGTGCTGTTGAGAGGGGTCCTTAGATTTCCCGATAGGTGAGAATTTCAAGATCCCGGTTCCATAGCAGACAGCTTCCAATTATAATCATAACTAAAAGCAATCAGGATTCCTGTCTAGGTAGTTCCCTCATCATCCTTGAGTTCAGTCTTCGTGTGAGTTCGTGTTTAGTTCGTCTAGTCTAGTTAGTATTCATTATTTGAATTCTTAGGATTTTTAGAACCCCCCCCCCCTCAATAAACAAATGGTTAAGTCGTGTCAGTTTAAGTCTAGATAGAGTCGTTAGCGTGATCATTAGAGTCTCTTGGGTTCGATACTCGGACTTCCTTAGGCTATACTTCATCGATCGGTACACTTGCCGGTTGTGTGATTTAGGGTTTTAGGTCGAGTCTTAGTTTATAAATTTAAAGCTTAGAGTGTCTAATTTAGGGTAATTTTAGCTGTTTTAGTTGATCCATTTTCAGCACATCACCCTTCCTGGGTGATATCTTTTGTTAAACCATTTTCCTTAACAAGAACTTAGGAAGTTTGCTATTTTCATAACTCCTTGATTTCCTGCCCTATACTGGCAACCTACAATCGATTATGGATTTGTATGATCTTATTTGTTGTCTCCCAGGCAACTTTCGGATCTTGACAATTGGACTTACCAATTCTCTATCTAACAATAGATATTTAAAATTCCATCTATACAAGGTCTCCAAAGGAGTAGCCTTAATACATACATATCAATTATAATAGAAAAGCTTATTTTTAAGGTGAGATGGTTATTCCAACCACTGCTCAAAACTAATATTAAGGAATAGCTAATCATTGCCGCTAGTCGAACAATTCGACGATCCTGGGCAGCTGATGGCAAATTCTTAATCGTTGCCCAATTAGGGTTGCGGTGATAAATGCATAAGCAAAATGAACTGTCTTTCATAATTAACTATACTGGATTTCTAGGATAATTAGTTAAGCTATATGAACCCTCTATTTTAAACTTAGTTAATCAGGATTTCGATTCTTCCAATGATAGTACTAGCCGTTTTGGAGATTTCAAAATAACACAGCCTTAAACGGAATTTAAACCTTAACTCTACCTGCCTCTCAGGGGTAAACAGGGTAATAATAGGAGAAGATAATCAAGGTACAAGGAGGTTACAGAGATTTTTACAAGATCTCAGGCTCCAAATCATCCATCATTGCTTGTGTCAATTAAGTGACACATTTATGTTATGAGTCCAAGAACTCCTTAATCGGGAACATTTACTTGGACAATTCCATTCAGGATATCTCCTTTGAATACCATTAGTTGACTTTAGCACTCTATGACCATCGGAATATCTTTGTGGTCCCATGCATTAAACTTCCATACTGATCAGGCATGGAAGCAATCTATGGAATTTATTAAGATACACCAATCCTCATATGATGCTTTTATCATACCATTTGGTATTCGGAATCGATAGAGATTAAGGAGATATAAATTTTTATGTGCTAACGCACTTCCTCTTGAGAGAGGAAAATTTTCTATGACTGGAGGTTTCTGACAGGATCAGAAGAAATGGTTCTTATGATTTCGCAGGTAAGTTTTATCTTACGCTTAATATCTGGAGTTCTTACGGGAAAATTTCTAAAAGTTTGCTAAGTTTATGATCTTGTGAGAGACTTAACAGCACCCAAAACCACCTGTAATTTATAGCAATAAATTCACAAATAAGGGTTTATCTGGTGAAATTCCTCATGTGAGCTGTCTCTAATTATTCAACAGGAGGGTTAAACGCCTCCATTATTAATCCTTCTAAACTTAGCTGTAAAATCTTAGTTAACTTTAGGGCAGTCTCAGCTTTGACTGATTACTTCTTAATCATTATAACGTGGGTAGCTGAGGTAGATCCATAATGGATTTTTAATGAGTAGGTTTTGAAACCTTAGTGTGCCCTCTTATTGCCAATGCTAACCACTAATAATTATGTGCTTTAATAGGGTACTATCTCAGCCAACGTATTAAAATTTTGCGACATACTGTCGACAGTCTATAACTTTTATAGCGAGAGTCAAAAATTCTTATTCCGTCTTTTCCCTTTTCGCGAAACGAATACTAGGTTTTTCTAATAAGGTCCTTAAAACTTGGACCATTCCACCATTTATAAGAGGATCCTTCTTGAGGATTTCATTAAGGTTCTCACTAATTAAGAGTATTGTTATTGTATGGCTGTGATGTATGCTTTACCAGGTCCTTTCCAGCATAACCGCTGATATACCTAATGGTTTCTACTTCATCCATCAATTTTCTTGAAATCGATGGCCCCCTTTTTTTATTATTGAAATCTCTTTCTGAGTTTTTCCATACTCGAAGTTTTGGTATTAATTACCGAATTCAACAAGTGCTTAGTCAACATAAGAAGGATAAGTAGGTGACTTGTAGTAAGAAGTAAGGAAGTTATTGTACATGTGCTTATATTTAATCAGATTGGAAATTTTCACAAACTAGGCACCTAGCTCGGTTGGCTAGGCGCGCGAAAGGGTGCGGCCTAGACCCAGATTCGATTCCGGGGACGGCCGGTTCCACCATTTTTTTTTGACGCGGGCCGCGTAAGGTATCACCCAGGGCTTACGCGGGCCGCATGGATCTTCTGATCCGAAGCAAACCTTCAAAATGACAGTCTTGATAATTAACTGCTTCTTATCACCCACAATATGGGATTGGTCATAAGACGACCAATCCTTACCTATTACTATATCGAGTCCTCTTATTAACGGAATAAGGACAGCGGAGAAGGGTAATTCTTAATGGATATAAAACATCCATCAAATATTGCTGAATTAGTCTCTGAGGTACTATCGGCCAATTTTACTTCATACTTAACGCTTAGAGTTTTATCAGGCAGATTTAATGATTTACAATATCTATTGTCTATGAGAGACTTATCTGAACATGAATCAATTAATACTCTAGCATGAGCGTTATTGGTAAAGAAAGTACCTGTGGTGACATTGTTATCCTGAACAATCTCTTGAGCATCCATTTGAGAGCTTCCAGCTTTGGTCTTCTTATCTTCCTCAAGCTTTTTAGCGTATTTAGGGCAGTTGGTCTTAATGTGCCCTTTTCCATTGCAACCATAGCAGGTTGCGTCTCCCAATCCCTTGCAATCCAAGGTCTTATGCTCCCTGGACTTGCAGATTCCACAGGGTAGAGGCTGAGATTCATATCTGCATTTCCCGAGGTGGTATTTCCTACAGGTTTTGCATTTGATCTTTTCACTGGTCTGCTGTTTGTCCTTCAAATCCTTCCCAGACTTCTTGGTTTTATTAGGGCAATTAGTTTTGATGTGCCCTATTTCATTGCAACCATAGCAGGTTGCGTCCTCCATCTTCTTGCAGTCCAAGGTCTTATGCCTCTTGGACTTGCATATCCCACATGCAAAAGTTCTCGCCTGTGTATGCGAGTTCGATTCATACCTGCACTTACCGAAGTGCTGTTTCTTGCAGATTTTGCATCTGGGTTTTTCACCCGACTGTTGGTTGTTATTCAATTCCTTGCAATCATGGGTCTTGTGATCCATCTCTTTACAGATACCACATCCCCTGATCTGTTCATATATACATTTACTGAAGTGCCTCTTTTTCCCGCAATTCTTACATTCGGGTTTAGCCTCCTTTAGCTTGGACTGGTTATAGTTTGAACCGGTCTTACCCTTTTTACAACCTTGAATTGGGGTATCATTGCCCTTTCGCTTGTGATCCCTCAGCATGCGATCCACAACGTTATTTATAGCCGTATTCAACATAGCCTGTAACTCGGTTCTTGTTAAGTTCAGTCTTACTTCATCATTCTGATCAACTGAACGATTTTGGGCTTCTGAGGGGTCAGCCATGGTGAAGCTTTGAAGGCTACAAACCAAGTAGTAATAATTGGCTTAATTATAGTGAATTGTCGAATTTGATGATTAAATAGCCATGGTACAAATAAACCATATAGGCGAATAGATAGTATTTAAATTGTTTGATTATGTTTTGCCTAGGTTTTTAAATAAACCATCTTTGGCGTGTAAACATAATATAATCCTTCATATTTATTAGACAGGGGACATAAATCACGACTGTCAATGTCGTACTGACATTTTATATAGCACAAGAGCTTGTTCCCAAGGACTCTTGATGGCACTAGGCCTTGTCACTAGGGAAAAATCTAAAACATAATCGATGATTCCTTTGGATCAGAAAATTTCATAGTTCATTGTCTTGACAAGAATTTATGAAATAAAAACTATCTTTTCATGTATACACCTTTTCCCGTAGGTATACATCCCAAATGGATGTTTTGATGTGTACATCATTTTCGACGTCTACCAGCCAAGATTCCTATTGGTCATTTACGCTAACTAAGGGATTTGGAAAATTCCTAATATAAGGGTGACAAGTGTGATTTTATCGCATCACTGTTATCAGGAGTGTTAACACATTTTCAGATGTTAACAAGGATCTGAATCTCTTTTTAAACAGATTTTACCATCTTAGCTAGGTCTTCAATGACATTCAAGCTAGGTCAAACCTTTTAAGATTCTCCTTTAATAATTATACTGGCAGGAAAGGAATGATATTTATTTTATCCAGGATTTCTATCATAAATCCTGATTTACAAGTTAATAATAGCACAAATGGCCTAGTCGCGTAGACACGTTTAATTTATAAACCATGATTTCGGAGAATCGAGGCATTAAGGTTTTAATAATAGTACGAATGGTATAGTCACAAGGACATTTATAAATTATAAGCTAGGATTTCAGAGAATCAAAGCCTTGAGGTTTGAACCTAGTTCATTACCTTTTTCTGACAGGGAGTCATAGCTACCACTGTATTTTGGCTCATGTAGAAATGAGCAAGGCCCGTAGGCACTATATTACCTCGTATGGTTAAAATATGATCATCTTAATTAAAGATGTAAACCCAGGATTCAGAGATCATTATACTGGGTTAGGAATCTTTTGAAGAATCCTTAATAACGTGTGTGATTTCCAACGAATCACGTCTGTCGGGAGTGTTAACATGTTTTAAGATGTTAACAGGGATTTGAATCTTTTAAACAGGTCTTACCATCTTGGCCTGGTTTTATAATTGACCCGCAGGCTAGGTTTCACTCTCAAGATTCTTAATTTATGATTTGAATCTTTTTAACAGGTCTTACCATCTTGGCCCGGTCTTATAGTTGACCCGTAGGCTAGGTTTCACACTTAAGATTCTTAATTTATAATTAACGCAGAACAATTTTTAAATTGAGGTGTTAATAAGGATCTGAACCTAAAATGAGAAACTGCCATCTTGCCATTTTATTATAATGGTAGATCTTACAATATAGGAATGATATTTTAAACATAATCGTTCCTTTAAAACTTAAACAAGTATAGGGTTGCCCTAAACGGGACTTCAAAGGAATAATGTTGTCCTCGTAGGGACTAAAAGATAAATATCGTTATAAGGACTTTTAAGGAAACGATCTTCAGCAAAAAGGAGTTTCTTCTTCATCTTATTTCTGTATGCTTTCTCCTTGGTTGCACGTTTCATCCTAGCCGTTGTACGAAGGTCAGCAATTTAAGGATCCTGGTGTGGAGAATTCCTATTACGGCTTCTTCGCTTGGCGACGTATCCGATATATATATAAAAAAATTGGAAGCAAAATTTACAGATGAGGAATGAGAATATTCCTATGTTAAGTCTAGACTCAGAAGGTCAAAGAATGTGCAACTGTGTCACTGAGATTAAACACAAAAGGCTAGTGTTTAATTCACTCAATGTTGGCTCTGATACCAACCTGTCACACCTCAAATTTCCACGTATTACCGGTGGGCCCGGTAGGGGAGTATCGTGACGTGGTTGGAAACATCATAGTCAAACAACACAATATATAAATGCACAGCGGAAGCAAAAGGATAAATATATTATAATCCGAAATAATGTAACATCACAATATTACAACGGAAGTATGGGATCCACAGGCGGATCGAAAATAAAATAACACTGTTCAGCAGACTTTAGGCATCTAAGCTTGCGAGACTCTTTATTGATGCTAGGAGTAGCCAGCCAATTCCGAATAGTACCTGCACTTAGCCTTTTTTGGGAAAATACGTCAGTTTACACTGGTAAATACAATCAACCGACTCATTTTGAAAAGGTTTTAAAAATGATTGATTTGAATGCACATGGCACAAATAATATTTTATAACTTGAGATACTTATTTAAATATATAAACTTGTACAGGATTTACATGTTTCTTATGCGTTCAGTAGCCCGGATCGAGCCGGGTTAAAGATTAATGGACACACCACTTTAATTATGAGACACTGACAGGTGTACGCCTACACCTGAGTGCTAAGGTCGTGGCCATTTCGTAAAATGATGCCAGGGATATCCGGGACAACGGTCATTAACCCCCAAAGGCTTTAAGCAAACAATACAAATTAAACGGAACATCTCAATACTTTAACCAACATACAATTAAAGATTCAATGCCCGACCAAGCGGTATTTTATATACCGTACCCCAAGCCCGTATAGGGAAAATAAGTTAAAAATATTTACCTGAGCTAAATATAAATTCAATCATAGCCGTATCAAATCAGCAAGTACATATAGCTTTTACTGGGCTCCTAAATCTGGAACGAAGGTTTTTAATAACCTATTAGAATCCTAACGGGTCTTTGAATTAAGCCTTGACTTAGACCGATTAGTTTTCAAAAGGAAGATACGGTTCAAACGCATGATAAGGCGAAGACCGGAATAGAATGTGATTTAGACCCGACAAGTTCGGAGACTTGTATAATATGGGTATATTATACACATTCTGGATTTTGAGATAAAACCGATAAGGTTTGACCCGTTTCGGCTAATTTATGTAAACTAGTTACATAAACCGAACCGAACGCGTATGAAGCGTAACGGGTAACCATAAGAGTCCTAAACAGGTTTCCTAAGTTAACATGCCTTAAATATGTTGTTATATCAGTAGGATATCTTCCATTATGCCCAAAACGAGTTTAATCTATAATTAAGCCCCGAAGGGGTATTTTGGTCATTTTAAAGATTATAAAAAGGGATTAATTCAACTCCTGTGATCCGGGTCTGAATAAATCAGAAAAATAATTTATTTTAACAGGTTATAACATTTGGTTATAAGTCTTATATGCCAAAATAGTTTTAAACCCTAACTATGCGTTTAATACGCGTATAATGTCGTTTTAAGCGATTTACGGGTTAATATAGGATTCTGAGTTTTCTGATCAGTTCAACAGGTTCAAAATACTCTATTTATTATTTGAAATCAGTAGCAATTGGATTGGTGTCAAAAGGATTTGTAAAACTCATTTTATAGCCGAAAAGGGCATATTCGGTATTTACCGAATTAAGGCGATAATCCTAGCTTATGATCAGTTTAAAAATAATTAAAAATCTTCAAAAATCCCAAAATATTATATTACATCAGTGGGTAAAAGGTTTGATGTCAAAAATTGAGTTTAGATAGGTTTTACACTAATGACGCCGTTTAATTAATAAAAGTGTTTATAAATACGTCATTAAGCATAACTCCTAATCTAGACTTCCGATTGACGTGAAATTTTGCAGACATGTTCAATAATCAGTAACAAAATTTATTATACTTTCACATCATCAAAAATCTCGTTCTACGGTCATAAGGGCATTATGGTCATTATTTAGGCATTTAACGGAAACGTCGGATAGTTAAGGATTCGGGTAGTATAAACGCAGAGGATTATACTAACATGTAACAAGGTCCTAATGGAACTTTAAGGCGTCTCTAAACCTATCAAAACCGGGTCAGAACTGAAGTCAAAGCAAAAGTCAAACTTTTGCGTCTTTCGGTTCCGGATCGGTTCAAAACAGAAAGTTGTCGAAACAAACAAGCTTAGACAAGTTTTTATACCTATTTTCAAGTTATAGGAATGGTAAAACAGGTTACACGCCTTCTATAACACTAATTACATGTTTAACGGTTCTGTTGACTTTTTCGTAAGAAGTTTGACTCGACAAACGACATAGTTAGAACGGTTATCAGTGGGTGCCCTTTTAAGGGTTAATTACCCATATAATTACCAACTTGTAACAACTTTCGTTTCGACAAAACTCTGGACCGTTTATGATTTATCGCTAAGTCAAACCGTAATTACGACGGTTTGACTTCTAGGCTATAAACTAAGCAAGACGCAATTTAGAAAGGTCAAGTGTACTTACATAAGTCTAATGGATGATTAAGAAGTCTTGTATCAGGTCTTGAGCTCCTCAAAATGTCCAGAAATGAAGTGTGGTTGCATGTTGCAACTTTGTGACTTATATATGAACTTTAATCATGCTAGATGGATGCCAAATGGGTCTACCAATGTTCAAGGATGTCAACATGTGTCTTCTATAGGCTAAATACCATTTTAGGCAGCCCATGGTATCATAACAAGTCGATCTAAGTCGGTTAAGGGATGAAACAGGCAGCTGCCTCTTGTTTCTGCAGCTGGCAGTCGCACGCGGCCCGCCTCAGGTATTGGCAGTTCTTACGCGGGCCGCCTGGTCCTTCGGACCAGGCAAACATGTTTTCTTTTATTGCATTTTCAGTCCCCGATCCTCCTAAATGTCGCTTTCACTTTCATTCTTGCATTTTAAACCTTTAATATTGACATTTAGGGGCTTTAAGGCTTATACCATCTTTGTCAAGTCCCCAGGAAACTTTGTGATCACCCGAAAAACCCTAATTTTCAATGTTGACGATTCTAACCCTTACACACGAATTTATCATAACTTTCTCATACGGTAACGAAACTTGGTGAAATTTTTATGGTGCATTCTAGTGAGCATAATTAATCGTTACAAGGCTTCGGGTTTGCTAAAAGGTCACTCAGAGGTATATCTTAACATGTTGACACATTTAACCCCTGTAGTTTGTAATCTCTCACTTTCTTTCACAATTCGCTTCGTATGATCCACGATCCATTCGTTTAAGGTTATAAACATCATGTAGGGTTATTGTAAAGTATATTTATTCATTGTTGACACTTTGAACCCTTATATTTACACAGTTTCATTGTTTGTCAACTTTAGTCCTTCAAGAACATTTTTTCACACGTTCAAAGGTTATGACACGTCTCAAGACATTATAGGACGTAAATTTTCGAGGTGTTACAGCACTACTTTAGTATTTTTCTTACTAACCCCAGATGTAAAAAAAACTAAGTATTTGTCAATGTTGATAACTTTATGGAATTTTGTTTTAGTGATAAACTGCAAGCTAACATGCTGAATTGGTAAAATAAAGTAAATAATAGAAAATGTAGTTAAAAAAGAAAACGGGTCAAACACGGATGAATGTTTGCCTAAATTGTTTTACTAATGCAAAAAACTCTTACAACATTTTTACTTAAGAAATCATATTATTAGTGAAAATATATAACTTCCTATTAATATGAAGCACGCTAACTGTTTATAAAATACATCGAGTTTTGGCAAAGTGTCTCAGGTCCATCCGACCGGACCAATTTCAACCCATACTGGTTATTACCTTAATTCAAATGAATGAATACTCATCAATCATCATTGGTTGAGACTATTATGTCATACCTGCACAAAAAGTGAGACATAAGATCACGCCAATAGTTGTTGATCGAAATATAGGTGTGTGTGCATGGGGTGTGGATGCATGGGTGTGTTTTTTTTAAAACCAAGATTTTTAATAGTTTAATAAATTATATGTGTGAGTGTGTGTGTGTGTGTATATATATATTTTAAGGCCCTTTAGCTATCTTTCAATGATCTCGTGAAGTCCCTTTAGGTATTATCATGTGATTCTTCCAACTCAACAATTTTCTTCATTTCTACAATGTCATCTGCACATAATAAACATATAGTATGTTTATATTTTGGAATTAATTATTTAGCCACAAAAACAAAACTAGCGAAACAAATTGATAGGAACTTCATTATTTTGGCAATACCTCCCGTTCATGATTACGATTTTCCAACTACTCCACTTTCATTTTACCAATAACTGACACTTTTTTGATTAAGCGGAGCTTGTTCAGTAGCGACTTTGCTACTTCTTTCTCATGAATAATTTGATTGTGCGCCTTTTCCAATTTTCCTTGCATTTCTCGGATAACATTCCATAACTTTATGATTTCTTGTCCCTTTCCTTCTTCAAGATCGACATGTAAGTAACATAAAACGTTTAGAAAATAACTTTTTTTATTACTATTAACATGTTAATCTCTGTTGGACATATAAAAGATGTACCGTCAAATGCTTTTTAAAAGTCTAATCTCCATGTTAGCTCTTCACCACGCTTCTCCAGCTTTTCTTTAGCTTCTCTAATGGCCCATGCTTCAAAAAATTTAAAACTTTTGCAGATAAATTATGAGTAGGTTACGCTCCAGTAATAAAAAAAAATACAACGCTTTACGGAAATAAGAACCTCCTCTGAAGAAGGAAGTGGCTTACGGAAGCCATGTTTTGCAAAAAAACAGAAGGAGTTGGGCACCTGGTGGGTTTTTTTTATGATGAAATGACATTCTAGAACTAATGAGAAAGATAATAGAGAAATGTGTTTGATCTAGAAAAAAAAAGAAAACACGCGGCATGAAAAACATGTTAACAGCAAAAAAAAAAAGAGTAGGTAAAAAAAAACTCAAAATAATTTAACTATGCTAGGTAAAAAATGAGAATCACGTTAACAACAAAGATAGAGTAAATAAAAAAACTTTAAAATAATTTAACTATGCTAAGTAAAAAATAGAAAATAGATTAATTTTTTTTACCGTAACACTATTCAATGGCTAATAATATATATAGTTAAAATAAAAATAAATAAATAAAAAATAAAAAACCCTAAACTAAAGCAGCTTGTCTATCTTCTCCCCTGTTCGTTCCTCCATCTTGTAAACCTAAAAAACAAACAGCCGACTGACAGCTCTTCCTTCATTCTACGATTCAGCAGCAGGGAGGGAAGGTAAGGTTCAATCAGCCAGCAGGTAAGCTTCGATTCAGCAACTTCGATTAGCCATCCACCATCTCTTCTCTATTACATTTGAATTGTTAAACGCGAATTGGATCGGACGTACCAAAACGAAAATCACCAGCGAATTATGTGACTATGAGTCAAACTACTATTATAATTTTTCATTGGCATTTTAACAAACAGTTGGTGTGCGTGACTTGAGAATAGTTGTTTATAGGAAAATGACACTTGTTCGGGGTGTTCTACGGTCTCTTGCGGCTGGCAATTCACCTGGGTTTTCAATTGCCAGGACTTTGGCTACAAATGCTGCTTCAGGTTTTATTTTGATCTTTATTTGTTTTATATATTCTGCTCCCAAATAGTATGAATTTTGATTAGGGGTTATCATAAATCATTGAAAACGATCGAAAACTGAAGCTGGTTTGAGATCTAAACAGTTCCAGCTTAGTTCACTTTTGATTAGGGGTGATCATAAACCATTAAAACAACCAAAATCTGAAGTCGGTTTGAGGTCTAAACGGTTCGGTGAAGTTTTGTTTAGGGTGATTATAAACCATTGAAACTGACCAAAAACTGAAGCCGGTTTGAGGTGTAAACGGTGCGGTTTAGTTTTGTTTAGGGGTGACCATAAACCATTGAAAAACTGAAGTCACTCTGAGATCCAAATGGCTCGGTTAAGTTTTGATTAGGGGTCATCATAAACCCTTGACACCGACCAAAAACCGAAGCCAGTTTGAGATCCAAACGGTTCAGATAAATTCTGATTAGGGGTGATCATAAAACAAAGTTAGCGCCTTATATTCTATCTCATAACATGAATTTTGATCCATGCTTGTTTCTTTGTTTTATAAAATTCTACATAGCCATCGACTCCTACGCGAATACAAACTCAACAGAGACTAGGGAGGAGTTTGAAAGACGCATTTTTGGTGAACCGGGCAACGACCAGAGTGCAATTTCTTTTTTTCAGAAGTTGGATCAGCCAAAACGGGCTCGTGAAAGATACACTAGGATGAATAGTTCTGGAAAACCGGGATACGTCGACGGTCTAGCCGAGAGTTTAACAACTTTGACCGATGGTATGGATGGGAAGTTAAAGGATGCTGCTACTTATTTCAAATACGATGTTAATGAAGTTGAGAAAGAGAATTACAAGTTCAGACCAGATGTAACGTTTTGGCCTGGTAATACTTATGATGTTAAGGTACGGACAAGACATCTTATTAACTTTTTTTTTCAAAATTTTTTATTTTTTTACCTCAACTTTCTTACACAAATGTGGGTTTGTGCAGGATCTTGATCTTACAAAACCAGGTGTTCGTAAGCCATCTAAAAGATCAGAGTTTGAAGTAACAACAGATGAAGTTCTTCAAAAAGCTGATTTCAGGGTAAGCAACTTTAGGTTTAGTTATTATTATAATATAATATATAATATAATATAATAATAAATAACACATTAGTCTCATAGTTGTTAATAGCGAATAGTAGACGATAGCAACAAGCAACCTATACGCTATGTAGCGATATGCGATGCGATAGCTATGAAATAGCAGGCACCATTTTATGTTTAGTGATACACTAGAAAGGTTTAAAAATATTTATATGTATATTATATCCAAATACAGTGTTTCTATACGTATATTTAACAAAAAAAACCTTAAAATAGCTATTGTATACGTATATTTATCGCTATTTATATTAAAACCAAAACAAAAAAACCTGAAATCCCGCTATTTACTCGCTATGGAGGCGCCAGAATCAGATAGCGATGAATGAGGGAGCGCTACGCTACGCTATTCGCTAAAGCGCTCGCTATGAGCACCATTAACAACTATGATTAGTCTTTTATTTATTTTTTGAAATTTGTATGTGTTTGCGGGGGAAAACGTTGACTGAAAATTGGCCCTTTTCAACTCAAACCTTTCTTGACCGTTACCCAACTCACCTATCAAACAAGGTAATGTGGACTTTATAGTAAAAATATTTGTGTGTATGTGTGCAGAATGTGCGTTTTCTTGCTAACTTTATAACCGAGGCTGGAGTGATTATCAAAAGGAGCAAGGTACAAATAATATCGCTATATTGATTATTTAAATATTTTAACTTGCTATTTAATCTGTATGTTTTTTTCATGTAGACTAAAATTAGTGCCAAAGCCCAAAGGAAGGTTGCTAGAGAGATTAAGACAGCTCGAGCCTTTGGACTAATGCCGTTCACATCAATGGGAAGCAAACATTTTGTTTACGGCAGAACAATGGAGGATCTTGACAAAGATTACGAGTATGAAGTTTATGAACACAACTTTGTTGACGATGCGTCTTCAACCTTATAAGTTATAATCATGTAAGCTTTTTGTGGTCCAAATGAAATAAACCAAAAGAAACATTGAAGATTTTCGTGTTCGTGTAGCCATTATTGTTGCAGGCGATCCGTCTTTCAGTTAGAATTATTCTTTTTTCTCGTTAACGCTGTCTTAGTGTCGTATTTATGTATTATGCGAACACCAGGTTGTTGAATGCGGTTTTTTGTTTTGTCGTCGACCATCTTGAGGTTTACTGTTACTCTGTTAGATATGATACTAATCCAGCCTTATCAAGTGAATTAAAATGCAACTCTACATCTATCTACTAAATATATAGAATCTAGGAAATTTTGCATCTTTTAGGATATTAAAGAATTAATATAAAAGTCACTAAACTTGTTTGAAACGCATGCACTTTGAACTTCTTAAATAATTGCGTAACTTTTAAATTGGTTTAAATAACATGTTGATACATGTCATATGTACGAATTCATGCAAATCAAGGGTGGTTGTCACATGGACGGTTCTCATTTAGTTACCAAATATTTCATGGTTCAGTTTAGTTAGATTATACGGTGTGGTGGCGTGGAGAGGGGAGGATAGAGCCACTCCACGCCTCAACCCCACCCCGTCGTTGGCTCGTTGCCCCTTTTGAAGGCGGGGGTCTCACGGGCGTTGCTCCTTTTCCAAACCTTGACCCGCTTGATTTTGGGGATTTGCCCTTGCCTTTGATCACCTCAATTTTTTTTTTTTTTTTTTTTTTTGATGTGGAGGGCAAATCTCATATGGTTTATGTGACGCCTACGTGGTAGGGTGGAGGCTCTGCCCTTGTCCTCATCGCTCTTTGTAGTCTTATGTTTGTGTAGTGGGTCATTATCTTTATTAGTGTTAATGGTAGAGATAGTGGTCTTAGCTACAAATTACCAAGTTAGCCTTCATTTGAAGCATGCATGAAAATTGCTCCAGTCATCTCTTGTTAATTGTTATCCTCTCTTTTCTTTCTTAAATTGGTACATGGTACGATGGACATGGATTTCAAATTGAAAATAAGAGATGTCGGGTCGGGTGTTTGTTGTTTTTTGTTGTAATAGTTCAAAGTTAAGATTCGATATATAATTTTAGACGCGAGCTAAAAAAACATATTATTGTTGTTGTCATTGTGATTGTCATTTTCATGATATGATAATGTTATGTTCTCTCGTTCACATACAATGGGAACCAAACATTTTGTTTATGGCATAACAGTGCAGGATGTTGACAAAGATTAAGTTTATGATCACAATTTTGTTAATGAAGCTTCTTGAAGCTTTTTTAAACATGTAACTTTTTGTGATTTAAATGAAATAAACCTAAAGAAACATTGAAGGATTGTGTTCATGTAACTTTCTTGGCAAAGTACAAATTTTTTTTTGTCTCCGTTTTATGTATCAGGCACCCCGTGAGAAAATATTATGTATCCGGATCAGCCACTGTGGACGAACATGAACTCCACAACTCCTAACTCGTATCAATGTTTATTTTTATTTCCCTTTGGTCTTAACTAAATCTCATTTAACAACTCGATGACACAAAAATGACTAACAATACCTTCCCGAAGCTCAACTACAAATTTCGGCTGACTTCTTACTAGACTCGATAAAAAATCATGACATTACTAAAAAGTTCGACGTGATTGCACAAACCGACTGAGAGTCATCATGTCTCCTAGGACCACCTCCATCGATCCTCATCTCAATCCTCTAAACCCGAAATTTGTAAAAGAAACTCTGCCTCTTCAGCAATAATGTTTGTTAGACCTCTTGGAAGATTGTGGTGCTGAAAGGGTCTGAACCACATTGGTATGACATGTAATGTTATGTTATATCATGTAATGTGACATGTGATATAATGTGATAATGTGTTATGTTATGAAATGTAATGTTATATATATGAGATTACAAATTGCCAACTCATACATTAATGATAATAAGTTTAAAATAGCCCCTTATATATATATCTAGGCTCATAATGTAATACTAACCCATACATCAATACTACCTTAGTCTGCATTATCACCACCGTCGCCACTCGCCACCATGCCAGTCGGCCGGAAAATCCTGATCGTTTCCTACGCGGACGCCGACCATATCAACCCGTCCTTCATATTCGCGGATCGCCTGCGTAAAATGGGTGTGGATGTCACCATTTCCACAAGCTTTTTTGTCCTAAAAACATCAAAGATAAAGAAACCACCCCTCATGGCCTAACCTTTGCACCATTCTCCGACGGCCATGACAATGGCATACAACCAACCACCACTCTGCAGCAGTTCATCTCCGACTTCGCTACAAACGGTGCACATTCCGCGGTGGCTGCAGGCCAACCGTTTGACCACTTGGTATACACAAGTGGCATACCTTGGGCCGCAAAAGTGGCCCAAGCCCACAAACTCAAGTCCAGTCTCCTTTGGTGCCAACTAGCTGCTGTTTTGAATATTCATTATTACTATTTCAACGGCTATGAAAACTTGATATCCGATAACATGAATAACGCATCTTTTCCGATCCAGTTACCTGGACTGCCGTCACTAACTACGGCTGACCTGCCTTGGTTTTACTCGCCGTCTAGACCGAAGGAACACGAATTTTTGATGCAAGTTTTGGAAGATCATGTTGATTCACTTAAAACTACCCCACGAGTGCTCGTAACAAGTTTTAACGAGCTAGAAATCGAATCCATCACAGCAAGCGAGCAACTTGAGTTCCTTCCGATTGGACCCTTGATCCGATTGGATGGAAAAGAAAACGACGAATGCATATGATGGTGGGACACAAAATTGGAAGCATCAGTCATGTACATTGCATTTGGATCACAGGCGATTTTATCGATGGAACAAGTGGAGGAGATAGCAGCCGACCATTTCTATGGGTGATACGCGATAGCGAGCAAGCACGAAGAGTAAGCAAAACCGCACAACTGCAAACACATGGGATGATCGTTGAGTGGTGTTTTCAAGTTGCCGTGTTGAACCACCGATAGGGGTGAAAAGTGTTCAAACGTGTTGTATGATTGTCACATGGGTCGTATGACATGACGAAAAATGGTCATATAAGTCGGCCGAGAGCTAAATCATACAACCGATATGATATTCGACTGAAAATGAGATGACTGATGTGACCATCGACAAAGCCATACGACTCGTATGGCCTGTTTTTGCCCTCTCATATGGCGCCTATGACCCATATTGTCCGCATGATATAGCAGGTGACATCGTGTACACTGTTGGAAATTTTATAAATAATATTATATTATGAGTTAATATAATGATTATTTAACAATTAAGACAAGATGAATGAGAGATCTTGTGCATTAAGTTTGTGTGCTGGAACCATAAACATGTGGGAAATTGAGCTTGTCCCACATAGGTGGAGAGATAAATCTTTTGTGGATTTATAATTAGAATTCTCTACACGAATGTATTCTTGTATGACAACTCACACCCAGTGGTAGCCAGGAGGGTACGAAGCACCCGACACGCGTACGTGCCCGCGCCCGGGCACGAGACCGGGACGAGGATGATGGGCGCAATGTGGCGCTTTGATGGCGTTCGTGTGGCTTGAGCAAGTGATGGTGACTGTTTAGATTCCCACTGGTTAAGGTGAATTAAGTTCTCATTGAATTTGAGACTTAATTTTTATTGAATTTTGTATTCAATATGGCCTTAATTCTGTATTCAATATGACCTTTCAGTTGGAATTCTAAACAAGTATATATACAAGTTGTGTGCTTTGTCTAGTTACACAGAAAATTAGACATTCGTATGGTTCATAGTACACACACAGAATTTCCTAACTTCGAATCTCTGAGAACTCTTGTTTCAGGTATTTTTTTCAGGTGCTAGACTAATCCTGGCAATATAATCTGCTTAGGCTGTTGTACCCTGGGAAACAGACGGGTTCACCTGGGTGGCCCGAAATCTGTTTTAAGGGAAGCGTGATCTTCACGTGCCTCAGTCACCATTGTTTTACGTTTTTTTTCTTAATTTTTCCTTGTTACCTGTTCTTAGTTTAATCTACATTCTTGTATTGTAATTTCTTCCAATTTAGTTCTGTTCCTCTTTATGTATTGTAATCAGAATGTTTATTTATAAAATTGTTATTTTATTTATTTTGTGAACGGTTGTCCTACAAGCTTAAAACAGATTTTAAAACCCGTTCACTGTTTTGGTTTTAAAATTTTTTATAAACAGTTTGTTTTGTTTATTAGCAAACTTTTGTAGTTTGTGTTGGTTTTCTGTAAACAAATATGTTTCTGCCATAAACTGATTGAATTTTTGCTCTTGTTTCAGAAATGGCTACTCTTGTAGCAACCACATCATCCACTGTTGGATCCACATCCACTACCATGGGACCATTGGTTGGTACCCAAGCGGCTCAAGCAGTTGCTAACCATGCTGAAAAACCAGAGAAGTTTACTGGTTTGAATTTTAAGAGATGGCAACAAAAGATGTTGTTCTATCTGACCACTCTAAACTTTGCGAGGTTTTTGACGGAGTCCCCTCTTGTTCTAGCAGAAGGGGCAACTGATGTCCAATCTGTGAGTGCTGTTGAGGCTTGGAAACATTCTGAGTACCTATGCCGCAACTATGTGTTGAATGGTCTATCAGATGCCTTGTATAACGTGTATCTCAAGGTTCCAACTGCCAAAGAATTATGAGAGTCATTGGAACGGAAATACAGGACTGAGGATGCAGGTACTAAAAAATATGTTGTTGCTAGGTTTTTGGACTATAAAATGATTGATTCAAAAACTGTGATGAGTCAAGTCCAAGAACTGCATATTATTCTTAGTGACATTCTGTTGGAAGGAATGAATCTGAGTGAAACATTCCAAGTGGCAGCAATGGTTGAAAAGTTGTCTCCTAGTTAGGTGGACTTCAAGAATTACCCTAAGCATAAGCGAAAGGAAATGACCATCGAAGACCTTGTGGTTCGTCTTCGTATTGAAGAGGACAACGAAATATCACACAAAGGAAGTCAAGTTGAAGCTTCTGCAAAAGCAAACCTTGTGGAACATGGTCAATCCTCAAGGGGTCACAAGGGTAACAAAGGCCACAAGTTCAATGGGAAAGGGAAAAACAAAGGTGTTGACATTGGGCCAAAGAAAGGTGGTGTGAAGAAGAAGGTTGGTCCCTTTAAAGGGAAGTGTTACAACTGTGGACAAACTGGTCACCGTGCTGACCAATGCAAAGAACCTAAACGTGACACGGCTCTTATGGTTGATGATGATGGTATGCCATTAGTGACCATGATTTCAGACCTCACTGCCATGGCAGAGGAGGTAAATTTGGTGGCTAACGAGCTAAAAGGGTGGTGGGTTGATACTGGGGCAACCCGCCATGTGTGCCCAGATAGGACCCTCTTTAATACGTTTAAAGAGGTGGTGGGAGAAAAGTTGTACATGGGTAATGCTGCTATAGTTGATATCAAGGGAGAAGGTGATGTGATCTTGAAGTGGACTTCTAGGAAAGAGCTCACTTTGAAGAATGTGCTTTATGTTCCAGACCTGTGCAAGAGTCTTGTGTCGGGTTGGATGCTTAACAAGCATGGCTTTCGTTTGGGTTTTGAAAGTGATAATTTTGTTTTAACTAAGCGTGGTATGTTTGTTGGAAAGGGCTATGCCCAAAATGGCATGTTTAAACTTAATATAATGGTTGTTAAGAAAAACATGAATAAAAGTGCTAGTACTTCTGCTTACTTGGTTGAGTCTCCTAATGTTTGGCATGGACGTCTTGGTCATGTAAATTTTAATTTGATGCGTCATTTAATTAAATTAGATTACATACCAACTTTTTCCATTGACTCTAAAACAAAATGTAAAACTTGTGTTGAAGCCAAACAAACAAGATCATCCTTCAAATCAGTTGAAACAATAACTGAACCCCTTGATCTGATTCACACTGATGTGTGTGACTTAAAATCAATTCCCACCAGAGGTGGTAATAAATATTTTATTACCTTTATCGATGACAATACAATATATTGTTATGTTTACTTACTTAAGAGTAAGGATGAAGCAATTGACAAGTTTATCTTGTATAAAGCTGAAGTTGAGAATCAACTCAACAAGAAAATAAAACGTGTGAGAAGTGATAGAGGAGGTGAATATGTTTCACCATTTGGGGAATTATGTGCAAAAAGTGGCATAATACACGAGTGTACCCCTCCTTATACACCCCAATCAAATGGCATCGCGGAGCAAAAGAATCGTACACTAAAAGAAATGATGAATGTCATGTTGATAAGTTTAGGGATGAGCCAGGACATGTGGGGGGAGGCCATTTTGTCGGCCAATTTTTTGTTAAATAAAATACCTTTCAAGAATAAGGATATAATACCTCATGAGTTGTGGTGGGGACATAAATCATCCTATAAATACTTGAAAGTGTGGGGGTGCCTAGCCAAGGTGATTGTTACACCCCCTAAGGCACTTAGAATAGGGCCAAAAACTGTTGATTGTATTTTCATTGGATATGCCAAAAACGGTAGCTCACATATTTTTCTTTTATATGAATCCAAGAATCCTGATGTAAACAAGAACTCTATCATAGAGACAAGGCCAGGAAATGTGACTTACTTTGAAGAAGAGTTTCCAATGTTAATACAAACTCATGCGAGTTCTTCAACAACCAATCATACAAGTTCATCAACAATGGTTGATGAGACTGTTCGAGAGAAAACTCAAGAACAATTAGAGGTTGAAGAGGGTGAGCCAAGAAGAAGTAAAAGGCAAAGGACTGAGAAATCCTTTGGGCCTGACTTTCTTACATTCATGGTTGAGAGTGAGCATCAAACCTATCGAGAAGCAGTCACCTCTTCAGATGGACCTCAATGGAAAGAAGCCATCAAGAGTGAAATTGATTCTATCTTGCAGAATCATACTTGGGAGCTAGTAGATCTTCCACCAGGGTGCAAGCCACTTGGATATCGATGGATATTCAAGAAAAAGATGAAAGCTGATGGCTCTGTCGACAAGTATAAGGCAAAGCTTGTGATCAAAGGGTTTAGAAAAAAGGAAGGTCTTGACTATTTTGATACATACTCGCCTGTGACCAGAATAACCTTAATTAGATTGGTGCTTGTAATTGCAGCTTTGAGAAATTTGGAAATACATCAAATGGATGTAAAAACTGCATTTCTCAATGGGGAATTAGAGGAAGAGATTTACATGGAGCAACCAGAGGGTTTTTCTGCTCCTGGCCAAGAGGCCAAAGTGTGTAAAATCTTCAAGTCATTATATGGCTTGAAACAAGCTCCAAAACAATGGCATCAAAAATTTGACCAATTTATGCTTAATAGGGGTTTCAAAATAAATGAATGCGACAAATGTGTCTATGTGAAAGACACTTCTAAAGGTTATGTGATCTTATGCCTTTATGTAGATGATATGCTTATCATTGGGAGTGATGATAAGATGATCAGATCTACTAAAGACATGTTGAAAGCGAGATTTGACATGAAAGATATGGGTCTAGCTGATGTGATTCTTGGAGTAAAGATCATTAGAACCCAAACTGGTTTGGTGCTAAGTCAATCTCATTATGTGGATAAGATCCTTGAGAAGTTCAATCCTGGGGACACGAGTGTAGCTCAAACTCCAATTGATACCTCTCAACATTTGTCAAAAAATAAAGGCGAGAGTGTTGCTCAATTGGAATACTCAAGGATCATTGGCAGTCTTATGTATCTCATATCATGTACTCGACCAGACTTAGCATATGCTGTGAGTAGGCTAAGTAGATATACTAGTAATCCTAGTTCATAGCACTGGAATGGTATGACAAGATTATTAAGGTATTTGAGATACACGAGAAATTATGGATTGCATTATGGCGAAAATCCAGCTGTTGTGGAAGGATTCAGTGATGCCAACTGGATATCCGATACGAAAGATTCTAGATCTACAAGTGGTTATGTGTTTACCCTTGGAGGAGCAGCTATATCTTGGAAGTCGTCCAAACAAACTCTTATAGCTAGATCCACGATGGAATCTGAATTTATCGCGTTAGATAAAGCTGGAGAAAAGGCAGAATGGTTGCGTCAATTCTTAGAATATGTTCGAAGATGGCCTAAGCCTGTGACTGCTATTTGCATACATTGTGATTGCCAATCAGCTATTGGTAGAGCTCAAAGTGCAATGTATAATGGCAGATCAAGGCACATGCGACGTCGGCATAACACGATATGACAACTACTATCAACTGGAGTTATCACGATTGACTATGTGAGGTCAAAGGATAACATTGATGATTCGCTTACAAAAGGCTTAAGGAGAGAGGTAGTACATAAGTCGTCGATGGGAATGGGACTAAAGCCCTTGGAGTAAGTTTGCACAACGGAAAACCTATCCTAGAAGATTGGAGATCCCATGATCTGGGTTCAATAGGACCACCTAACTGTACGAACTGTGGTCACTGTGGGGGAGTACCTCAACATACAAAGGGAGTTTCAAACTTCCTAGTCCATTCCTACTTAAAATCAGTGATATCAAGAGAGGTTAAGCATATGGCTTTTAATGATTTGTAAATCACCTATGTTAGAGAGAAGTGGGGTCGCTTCAAATGGAATTGGGGGCACAATTCCTAGAGCTCTCGCAGAACCAGGATGGTGCTCCATGACCATAACGGACACAACTATGAGGGGTTAGCCAGACCAGGAAGAGTAATGTGTGATGTGTAATAATGTCTACGTAAAAAGGGGGTTGGTTCAAGGACATCGCATCTACTAACCGCTAGGAGACTAAGTATATGTCACAAAGGAGGGTTCAAAGGGAAACCTACCTATCCTGCATTACTTAACCGCTGAAATTTTATCATGACACTTGAGTGTATGGGACGATCTCCATTCATGTGGGGGATTGTTGGAAATTTTATAAATAATATTATATTATGAGTTAATATAATGATTATTTAACAATTAAGCCAAGATGAATAAGAGATCTTGTGCATTAAGTTTGTGTGTTGGAACTATAAACATGTGGGAAATTGAGATTGTCCCACGTAGTTGGAGAGATAAATCTTTTGTGGATTTATAATTAGAATTCTCTACACGAATGTATTCTTGTATGACAACTCACACCCAGTGGTAGCCAGGAGGGTGCGAAGCACCCGACACGCGCCCGCGCATGGGCACGAGGGCGATGGGCGCAATGTGGCGCTTTGATGACGTTCGTGTGGCTTGAGCAAGTGATGGTGACTGTTTAGATTGCTACTGGTTAAGGTGAATTAAGTTCTCATTGAATTTGAGACTTATTTTTTATTGAATTCTGTATTCAATATGGCCTTAATTCTGTATTCAATATGGCCTTAATTTTATTGAATTCTGTATTCAATATGACCTTTCAATTGGAATTCTAAACAAGTATATATATAAGTTGTGTGCTTTGTCTAGTATACACAGAAAATTAGACATTGGTATGGTTCATAGTACACACACAGAATTTCCTAACTTCGAATCCCTGAGAACTCTTGTTTCAGGTATTTTTTCATGTGCTAGGCTAATCCCGGCAGTATAATCTGCTTAGGCTGTTGTACCCTGGGAAACAGACGGGTTCACCTGGGTGGCCCGAAATCTGTTTTAAGGGAAGGGTGATCTTCACATGCCCCAGTCACCATTGTTTTACGTTTTTTTCTTAATTTTTCCTTGTTACCTGTTCTTAGTTTAATCTACATTCTTGTATTGTAATTTCTTCCAGTTTAATTCTGTTCCTCTTTATGTATTGTAATCAGAATGTTTATTAATAAAATTGTTATTTTATTTATTTTGTGAACGATTGTCCTACGTACACACTTTGTGGGTTGTGCATTTTTAACTACACCCTAACTCAAAAATGAAGAGACTATAAATACTTTTACCTCGAGAGGCATTCAATTTCCCCTAACTACTTATCTCAGCACATTTACTTTTATAAAAACAGTCTCTTTAGTGTATACCTAATCTCACGTCGAAGAACAGTCACAAGAGAACTTCCATCTCTAACTACAAGGCAAATGCCTATTACCTGCGAAGGCCCTAATAAGTTCTTTGATCAATGACGACTGGACAACCTTTGTAGAAGTGTTGTCAAGCATTTTGACATACACAACATGATCATATGTGATTTTTTTAGGAATCAACATTCTGGATCAATATTTTGCTCGTGTCTTATATTTATTTATAGTTGTGATGGAAGAGTGGCTTTAAACACATGACTTGCGTTATTGTTTTGGATCCATAATTATTTTTAGAACGTCAAACTCACACAGCTACGAATCTATTCCTAAATCTTACACTCATGTCCTTTAAAGGACCAGAAACTTTCACCACTTGAGGGGCAATAACTTACTACGCCTATTAGGACCATAATACTATGGGTGTTTGGGATTGCTTATCAAACTCCAAAAGTGTTTTTTTTTTGTTAGAAGTGATTATTAACTTATAACTTTTTTTAAAAATGTTTAGATTAGCCTTTTTAGTGGAAAAAAGCAAAATGACAAAAAAAGATTGGATAAGTTTTCATGTTTGGTTGCTATTTTTAGGGATAGTGTTAGATTGGTATTTTATGTGAAAAAAACCAAAAATCATTTAAAAAGTGAGGTTTTTGTGGCTTTTCAAAACAACTTTTTACTCCTTTACAATAAGCCAAAAAAAAAAAAAAAAAGACTTTTACAATTGTCAAACACCTTTTTAACTTATCGATTTTTAAAAAACCAATAAGTAAATAAGTAATTTCCAAACTCAATCCCAAACACCCTTTATTTGATGACCAAGGGCGGCTCAAAGTTCTCAAAGGGCTATAAGACTGGAAGGTATGGTGAGGGTCATCCCCAAGGAGATGGGCCGCCACGTAGACCGCCACGTAAATGGGTGTGAGGATGGGCCTAAAGGGGATGGACCAAGGGGGTGGGGGATGTACCCCTTTATGTATATATATGTATGTATAGGTTTATGTGAGAGTAGGTGGCCCGGCGAGACCGGCTGTGGGCGGACGAAGAGGACGCGGACGGTCCTAGGTGGCCGTGGACGCCCTTAGAACGTCCCCCATACCGACCAGTCTAACGTAATATAAAATTTAAGGTCGTTTTCATTTCCCTATATATCTGCCACAAAATAAAACCCATTAAAATACCAATATGATGCTTAAAAATGTGTAATATATTAATCAATTAAGTACATGTAGCAACAAATTAAGCCTTATATATTAGTGTCAACATATTCTTACTTAGAACAACTTAAAGTGCACAAAGATTTAAATCAAGAACAAACGATATAAAAATTAATAATTATTTAGAGATTCCAAAAGATAGATCGTAAACCTACACTCAATTTAGATTTAGATACAACTAATATACAAGTGATGCAGATCTTATCGGTGTAATCAATCAGTAGCAATAATGTTGTTGAATAACATTTAAGAAAATTTATATTAATATACACAAACATGAAAAGGAATGGCCATAGCTGATCGATCTACCCGCTCTTCCATTCCCGAAGTCGTAGAATGGATCTCCATTTCTGATTTTCCCAAATCAAAGTGCTGTACTCCCAAGTTCCGCGTTTAGTAACCAACAAACCAATATATCTACTGTATGAGCTTAGGACGATTGGGTTCTTATGGGTTAAAAACCGTTCCAAAATAACATCCTTGGGTTGGGATCAATGATGTAACTTTAATTTCTATATTTAGTATGTAGTCATCGATGATATAGATTTGTTTGTATATTTGGTTCTAGCTTTTGGCTAGGGGTTTTAATAAAGGTTAAGGGGCTGTTTGGCAACATCTGAACCAATAAGTGCTGAATGAATAAGAGGTCTGAATGGGTAAGAGGGTCTGAATGGGTAAGTGCTGAACCAGTAAAGTGCTGTTTGGTTCCATATCTGAATGACAGTGTAAAATGACATTTTTACCCCTCCCCACAAAATAAACCCTTTATAGATTTTTTTCTATAAACTCAATATCATCATCATCATTCATCAGTATTCAGTCATCCCCCCCCCCCCCCCCCCCTCTCCCCCTTTCTCTCCCTACCTGCAACACCGCCACCGCCATCATCATCATCATCATCATCTCCACCACCAAACTTTAACACCCCTTTTTTCTGGATCGGAACATGAACATACAGACTGAACACCCCTCAATCACCCCCCCCCCTCTTCCCCTTTCTCTCCCTACCTGCAACACCGCCACCGCTGAACTCCGCTGCCGGAGTCGTGCCGGAAAACGGCTCTGCTATTGACGTTGTTGCTGTGTGCCGCCGCTGAACTCCGCCGCTGCTGAACGTCGCCGCCGTGACTCCGCTCCGTTTGTCGGAATCTTGATAGAGAGGCAGGAGATGTATGGTGGGTTTAGGGTTTTAAGAAAGGATGAAGAAGAAGAGCAGCGATTTTGGTCTGAGGTTTGAGGAAGGGTACACAGGTCTTATTTTTCATTCAGACTCTCTCATGTGCTGAACCATTCAGAGCTGAATGTAACCATTAAGAGGTGATGCTTTAGTGAACCAAACACATCTACCTCTGACCGATTCAGAGGTAGCCTCTGAATGGAACCATTCAGAGGCAAACAAACAGCCCCTAACATTAAAAAACGGTGGAGGTATCCACACATCTCCCAAAAGTATTTACACATCCCCTAACCCTAAATGATTCTCATTGCCCAATACGCCTCAAACTGGCCCCACCCATACACCACTCATTGCCCAATACGTTGGAAAATGATACCTACCATATAATTAATGCCAATCATTGGGTGTCAGCCAATGATTACCAATGATTGGGAAGTAAGAAACTTTATTTTGATAGGGTATTTATATGAGGAAGTTGTGAAATATTTATATAAGAAAATTAATTTTTTTTTTATAAAATGTTGTTATAAAAAATGTGTTAGTGTTATAAAAACTTCATATTTTTTATGAAATGAATTGTGTATATTATAAAATGCCAATTTTTTTATAAGTATTATTAAATGTCAATTTTTTTATAAAACGAATTGTATATATTATAACATAGTTTTTTATTTATGAATTATTATTATGTGTTTAATTGTCAAAATTTTTAAATGTCAAATTTTTATTAAACGACTTTTATTTAATATTACTAAATGAGTATTATTACGTCTTTAATTGTCAAACTTTTAAATGTCAAATTTTATTAAATGGGTATATTATAATGTTTCATTAAATGTCAAATTTTTTATTTATCAATTATTATTATGTGTTTAATTGTTTCCATAACGCAATGTGTATGTTAAAAAATGTCGACTTCTGTAAGTCTTTAATTGTTTTTCAATTGTCGTTTATTAACCATAACGCAACAAGAAACGTAATTCAAAATGTAATTAAACATCGTTTTATATTAATACACAAACCATGTAACTTTGATATAGAATGTAACGACTAAACCATAAACCCTAAACCATAAATCGCTAATTGTTACATAATTTTGCATTCCTGTACAGGAAAACAATGGGTGCAACATACATAATACAAAGACAGGCCGACTGTCTTGAAATTGCGTACCGAACCCTACCTTCCAACGGGATTCTGCTTCACATCTACCACACTGAAATGGCACAAGGGATCAGGAGGTTGGAGCAGTGGAGTCGGCATTTCGTTTATCAACCACCGTCCAGCCTTCCTCGTCTTGTCAGGATGGTGAGCGAAGTGGCATTCTGATGTCTGTCGTTATGGACATGCAAAAACCTATTTAAACTATTAGTATAGAATAAGCAGGGTATCGAACCAAGGGAGGACTGTGGAAAGCGTTTTTATGCTAAGTATTGATTAACGGTTACTAAATTGAAAAATCGGATTGTTTGATTATGTAAAAAAACTAAATTAACGAGTAAAAATTGTGATTTAATTCAATGGGAGAAAAGATGGTTCCTCCAGATTTCAGGTTTGCAAACAAGTTCAGTTATGTGTTTAATCAAAACATTCACATAGACATAAATGTTTAACCTAATTAACCAATTGTGATAATCAACGACTAAGTACTCCGGCCAATACATAACGGGAGGTTATCGAATGATTATCAATTACAATTACAAACCCTAATCCCATGTCAAATATATCCCAATTACTAGAACTCTCGAGAACTGAATGCTTAGAAATCAAGGTTTAAATAAATGCAATCAGTTACAATCAGTCAATTAAATCCATGGTGAAAAGCATCGGATGCTTAGATCACCAAGTTACAATGATTAAAAACACATAAAAGTACCTAATTACACAAACCCTCCATCCGGAGGAAACCACAAAAAGTTTAGCCGCTCATCTCGCACAAAGAATCTTCAAAAGCTTGAATTGATGAAGAACTCATGGTTGATTCGGTGATGGAATTGAGATTCTTGATGGAATTGAGGTGAAAAAGTCTTCAACTTTTTGTATCTTGATGCCTTGGATCGATTGTGTGTGATAGATAATGAGAAACTAGGGTTTTTATCTTATAAAACCCTTTAAAATAAGCCCAATTCGCGCTCCCCTATTGCCCAGCTTCACCCACAGTTCAGAACCGTGGGTCACAGTTTACCTTTGCTGCACTAACAGGGATTCTGAACAGGGAGTCACAGTCTGAAGTGGGGGTCACGGTATAGACTTGCTGATGGTTTTATAACTATACACTCCTGAACCATGACCCATGGTTTACAAACCATGGGTAAGAACGTGAATTGCAACATTTTTCTCCAACAATTGTGCAACTTTCATAGAATGGCAAGATTGGTCCCCCAACTAAACTCCCATCATCTTCTTAACATTTACCCATCATATAACTTTCGTTTAATGACCCGGAGACCCCTCAAACTTCAATATCACTTATGTCTTCAATATTTCAACTATGATTAACTTCCAATTAATTACCAAACGGCCCCTATACTTTGTAGAATCTCATCTCTTGCACATTTAGACACAAAGTAACTTCCAATTAAGTACCGAATGGTCCCTGTACTTTGTTCTTTCATACTCCTTTCACTCGTGAGCCTTCATATCACCCGAACCAACTTCAATATTCATCCTCGAGCTGCAATATCCCATCCAAAGCTCACAACTTCATCTTTAACCATCGTAAATGCACCGATTTACGTGTTTTACCTACAAATCACCAAAATCTCATAGTTACTTCATTCCAAGCAAATAGACACATCAAATACACATAAATCATCATATTTAAACACTTTAAAGCTCGGGTTTCACCCTCTCCATCACATTCCCGTTGGTGGAAGGCTCATGAGAACACTAATGAACTCCTCTCTTGGAAGGACATGTCACGGGGCAAACTGCATTGGCTAGCGTCACTGGGAGCTGACGAGGCAACATGCTACTCCGATAACACGTAATCCTAGATCAGCGTTCTAGTGCATGAATCTGAAATACGAACGTAGTTTCTCCATAAGGATTACGCTACCACCAACGTCAAAACACCGACTTTCGATATCCTGTTAATAAAAAATACAATTTAGCATTAGACTCGACATTCGAAAATATATTGTAAAAATAAAAAAAAAAACAAAACACCACCACAGCCGACCCACCACCACAGCCGACACACCACCACCACCACCACAGCCGACCCACCACCACCACCACAACCTACCCACCACCACCACAACCCCAACCCCAACACCACCACAAACGGCCAAAATAAAACCACAAAAAAACAAACCTTGAATATTCTGACCGTATAGACCGATACGAGAGCGAAAACTATACGAGAGACGCATGTGGTCCCCTTCCGGATTGTCATCGTGTGGTCCAGAACTCGTCCAAAAAATTACTTTTGGATATGTACTTGTTCGGTTAAACTATAAAAAGAAATGAAACTGAACTTCAATGAGACCCGTATGGGTCGATGAGAGTCGTATGCAAGTGGGTGTCATAAATGTCCTATCATCTTTTCAAGAAAAGTAGGTGGATATGGGTCTCATCGGGCTATACGAGGCATATGGGCTGAAAAGTTGTCAGCCTCCGTAACCACAATACGCGCGTATGGGACTATGAGCGGCATATTGTTTTTTTTAAAAGCTTGTATATGTTGGTTGCAAATGTCGGGTATTTTTGTCATCCTTACTTGCCACAGAAATATACACCATCTTCACAATCACAAATTCACAATGGTTGTTTGCAAATGTGGTAGGACGGCTGCACTAAGAACATCTTGGACTGAAGCTAATCCCGGACGTCAATTTTACACTTGTCACAGTATGGTATGTTTTTAATCCCATACCCGGTTATAAAAATATAAATTAAAAAAAATCGGGTAGGGATGGCAAAAACACCCGAGCACGATGGGTGTACCCGAAACCTGACATAAATGGGACGGGTATACCCGATACCCGATGGGTATTGGGCCGGGTATGGGATTAGGAGATACCCGACCCGATTACCCGAAATGACATACCCGTTTACCCGAACTATATACCCGATCATATACCCGAATTTTTAATGTATTTTTTTCCATTAACCCTTGTATATTAGTGATTTTTTTTTCCAATTAACCCTTGTATGTTATGAAGTGTATAAATATAAGTGTATAAGTATCATAAAGTTATTATTAATTTATAATAAAACTTTTATGTATGTAATGTACATTTTTAATTTAGAATAATTGTTGTATAAATAAAAGTATTTCTGAGCACATTTTTAATTTGTCATCCTTTCTTTGAAACACTAATTCCTCTTCCGTGTCAGCGTTCTAAGTGCAACTTCTTTGTGTGGGTCGATCCTCCCATGTGTCGTCGGGCATGTGTGGTCATCAAAGAACTGATGGATACGAAGGCTGTGCTTCAAAACGAAGTCAAGTATTTGAGAGAGGAGGTTCGAATTTATAAATTGCAAGAAGCGGAATTTGAAAATATCCATTCAAGGGTTGTTCGTAAGAGGGAACGTTGTTTGATAATCAGTTGGATTTTTTTTGTGTTGTTTGTCTTGTTATTTTTCATTGTTAGTATGTAAGTTTATGCAAGACATGTAATCGAATATTAGTTATAAATGTCGTTTTTAATATTATTATATATATATATATAAGTTTTTTAAAAAATGTTGTTTTTTATAATAAGTCGACTAAGCATAAATAACAAAACGAACAAACATTCATCAAGTTACAAATGTTTAAACATACCAAAATGAAATAAATACTTGTCCAAAGATGCCCAACACAACCAAAATAAACAAAAAGAAATAAATATTTGTTCATACATGCCCACAAATGTTTAACAAAATAAAGTTCACCCAACAAATACAAATACTAATCCTCCATGTCCTCATCGCTGTCGTCAGAATCATCCCCACCACCTGCATGCGTCCCGGACGGACCTGCCTCCATGTCAAAACCCGGATACACTCGTGGATGTGGCGGGGGTCGAACCGCCAACCCCGCCTGGGTACGTCTCTCGGCCTCACTAGCCATCACCCACTCCATCAAATCCTCCATCCGGTCCATCCGCCTGTCCATCCGCTGAAACTGCTGTGTCCAGCTCGCCATCATACCATCCTGACCCGCCACCACCCTCTCAAGGAGACGTTGGGTGGACTGAGGCAACCGCACTGCATGATAAACGCATTGTGGAATCTGTGGTGGCTCCTGCGGATGCCCCTGGTCAACCTGAGGCTCCATGTCTCCATCCATAACAGGCACGTCAGCAATATGCGGCATCTCCACCTCCCCAGCCTCGAGCAGTCCCTGGTGGACTATCGGTTCGGGTTCAAAAATCCGTTGGTGATCGTCAACAAGCCGAAGCCCCAGATCCGGAAAGTTCACCGCAATCTTCATCCCTCTCATCGTCCTAAGATCTAAGGGCTCGTGTGGTGTTGGGGCCGGCATATCCTCAAGGAATGGGAAATACAGGCCGCAATGCTGGGCAATACGCGTGATAAACGCCCCTCCAATCAAACGGCTACGCCTCTGCCGTTTGCCGTAACAGGCGAAATACTCCGCCAGACAGCGATGGAGGGCGCACGGTGTGCCCGTATATAAGCAGTACAGAAAGAACAGATCCACCTTCGTGACCCACTCGTTGCTTGTAGGATCATTTTCACGACCAAACGAGTCGTTCAGAAGAGTTTTTGCTCAATACGAAAGGCGGAAACAGACGTATCAAGTTGATTCAGCTTGAGATTCACTTTAACTGTCTTGTTTATTGATAAAAACACTTTTTACAGCCTGGAGACACTTCGGCAGCACCTCGGTACCGGAATTACAAAGTTACAAATGAAACAAACAAGGCACCTATATATAGGCTACTGATTTGGTACGAAATAGCCAAAAGTGCATTTCGTGCGAAATGAACAAAGTTCATTTCGTGCGAAATGACTTCTTGTCATTTCTCTAATACACATTTCTCGTTTTTCGTGCCCTGATCTTTCTAATCTAATACACGACTCGATACAAGACGAAGTCGACAGACATATGCACCAACAGACTCCCCCTTGGATGTCGACGAGTCTTTAGTACTGGTCTTCAATATCTTCAGTCTTTATCAGTCTTCTGGTTTTCTCTGAAGTATCTAACAATGTAAAGCATCCTCATTCTTCACTCTTCCAGGATCTCAATCTGACTCTATCTTCTTTTGATCAGATCTCTTGATTCCTTAAGTTTATCAGCATCATCAGCTTGCGTGATTTTCAGGATTGAAACCTAGCTCTTAGCTAAACATGCTTCCCCTTAAATGCTGACCTATTCTACAAATTCTTCAAACTAACAGACTTCCCCTTAAAATATGCTGGGATCGTAGTTTGACTTTCACAGGATCTAAGATCATGACCTGGCTCACACTCTGCTCAAGCTTTATGCACAGGGACCTGCACAATCTCTACCTCAAAATAAATTTCACAAATTTAAAATTTGACAAATATATAAATCAATTATAGGAATTGTTTAAAAATGGTTTAACATTTTTAATCTCTGATGACCCACTTGTAAAAGCAACTTTCTTCACTAAACACACTCTCCCAAACCTGTTCATCATGTTCAGCACTTGGAATTTTGAAAATCAGCTATTCAACATCAGTTGTCGAAAATCTTTTTGAATTTTTCAAAATTTTATGCTAAAACACACTTAAAATCTTTTTGGACTTTTGAAATTTAAAAAATGCAGTAAAGAAATATTTACAGACAATATTTTTGTGAGTTTGTGTAAGAGGATCATATCAGTTTTTGAGACACATCACTAACACCGTTAAGCTTAAGTCATTTTAAGTTCTAAACGATTCACTTAGATTGTCAGTATACTGATCCACTTAAATTTTCACACAAAGTTCAATTGTTTCGAGATACAAGATTAATGTTTTAGGACTTAAACTTATACGCGTGTCCCACCTCAGAATATACTCCCGTATCCAGATCCCATTATTCAGTCTTACAGGTGAGTATACCTAGATGATATCTGTAAAGGGTTAAATGCGAGGGCCATGAGAGATCAGGCTATTGCTTCCGCAAAATCAGAGAGATGATGGCTTCGACTTTAGGTGTGTTCCCTTTAGAGAATCTTTTCTTCAACAACACATGATTAGCATTTTGCAATGTTTCATCATTTTTTATGCTGAGGGTGGTGCTTATATTTCAAGCAAGCGAAAAGTATTATACGGGAACTAGGCCATTGCTTCCGCAAAATCAGAAGTCCCGGGATAATACCCCAGATATCACTAAGCATAAAGACCTAGTATCTCAGAAAGAATGACCTTTCAAACAAGATTTCGGGGGTTACCGATATATCCGAGAGATGTTCCCCACAAGATAAGTAAGTTTGAAATTTAGGTTTATATCTCGAACACAATCTACTAAGTGTGCAAAAACCTACTGGTATATCATCCGTGAGACCGTTTATCACATTTATCTTTCTAATTCTTTAGCGTGCTGTGATAGTCCACTGATGTACTATCATTTCCTCTTTTTACATAAAAACTCATTTTTGATTTTATCATGTTTTTGGATTTTTCAAATTTTCCAATGTTTTTGGATTTTCTGAAATTTTCTTACTCCCCCTAAAATTCAAAACCATTTCAAAAATTTGAAAACAAACTGTACAAAATAAAATGACAACTGTTGTGAATTGCTTCAATTCGCCATCCACTTGGCATAAACAATCAGAACTCCCCCTTACAACAAATTATTTTCCCATTAAGATTTCAAAACACTTAAGTTTGTTTTAATCAAAATGGTTTTTCCAGAAAATTAGTTTTGTTGAATTTACCACTTGTAGGCTTGGGGATAAACTCATCACATTGTTTTCTCAACCATTTTGGAAAAATTTAACATTTTTAGATTTTACCAACAACTACCACATGTAGGAAAGATAAAACAAGTACAACTTAATGTCCTTGATTAATCCTTTGAAAATCGAAATATCACCCAAGTGAATTTCTCAAGAAAGATGCCGATTCATGCTCCACGATTACCAACTTGGGAGCTCCGGCAAGTCAGAATTTTTACATATGAAAAACAGACATCCAAGCCTGACCAAACTTGGATGTGACCTTTTCAGTCTCACTTGGGGTTTCAACATTTCTTTTTTCTTCATAAAATTCTTTTACCCCTTTAACTTTACCCTCAACCATCTTTCCAAAAATGTTTTTCACTTTGCCATTAAAAGCCTTTTCGACATCAAATTTTTTCTTCTCAGAATAGAATTGATTCGAAATTTCAATTTTTCCAACTTTCTGTTTGAAATTTTCAGCCCACAATGGTGGAAAGTTGACATCATCCATTGGTGGTACTGAGTTTTCACTTATTGCCTCAACATGTGGCTCCTTTGACTTTAACGAGTCAGATTCATCACCAGATTTCACATCAGATTTCTTAACCACCCACTTCTGGTTGTCAAGATTCACTCTTCTCTTGTAAAATCTTTTCGAACATTCACCAACTTCATATGTTGAATTTTTAAACACTTTAAAATTTTCAGTTGATGGTTCATTTTTAACAACAACTTTTTTTTTTCAGTTTAGAGGAAACTCCCTGTTTTGTGTTGGTTGCCATTGGACAATTCCAGGCAATGTGACCAACTTCTTGACATCGGTAACAGGTTCTTGTCTCCTTTTTCTGATAACCTCCATTCTTTTCAAACCTTTGTTTATCAGCAAGAAACTCTTTGTTTGATTGCTTCCAGAATGAGCTCTTTGCTTCTTCTTCACAACTTACTCCTGAAACAAATTTAGTGTTTGTTTTAGAAATTTTCTCATTTTTATGGTTTTTGGGTGGAATGAAACCAAGACCTTTGTTTTTGAAATTACCGTTATGGTTTGGTTTCTTTTGAAAACCAGAACCAAAACTGTAACCCTTTTTCTTGTTTAAACGTTGTTGAACTCTTGAAGTGTACTTTTTAGGTTTTTCAAAAAAATTTACATCTTTTATTTCAGAAATATTAATTTCTGTTAATTTGAAAACCTTTTTAATCTTTTCGATTTGAACACTTCTTATTGGAAATTCTTCATCAGAATATAATTTGTCTGAATCATTCAAAGTATAAGCCACTTTGATTGGTTCGTCATTCAAATTAGATTTTGATAACATAAATTCTTTATTGTAAACTCTTTTAACCGATGGTTTTGAACTGTTGACCAACGAACTCGAACTTTCTGACTCAGACTTTGACTCTGACTCCTCATCCTTGTCCAACACCTGATCGACCACTTTCTTTATTAACTTAGACTCATGATCAGTGTCAGACGATGTGAATGTGGCGTCAATGTTTTCTGGTAAATCATCGGTTGTTTCAGACTTTAACTTTATATTGACAGCCTTTTTGACTTGCTACTCATTTGGTTTTCTGGGAGAATAACCTACCCAAATCGGAGGCGGACACTTGTTGTAACTGACACTTTGTTTCTTACCAGTGTCCTTCTCTTTCTGCTTCTCATCTTGAAAAGCTTCAAAACCTGCAACAGTTGGATAAATTCTGTCAATCAAATAATCAGAACTAGAGTAACTTTGCAGCAATCGTCTGATTCTTTCATTCTCTATTTTTTCTGTTTCCAACTCCTGCTTCAACTTGGCACATTCTTCAATGTAATGGTTAATAGCCTTCTGTTTCGACATCATCACAACATTCATCATTGTTAATGCGTCTTCTCTTTCAGAATTTGTCTTTTGTAGACCATTTACTGTTCTATTCAACACATCATACGATTCTTTCACATAATTGAGATCGAACAGTAATTTTTCTTTCATCTTATCTTGCTCACTCAATTTCTCATCCTTTTCTTCACATTGTTTGCAAGATTCTGAACACTTTAAACACGGTTTGATGACCTCAACAATCTTTTCAACTTCAATTATATTTTCTTCTTCAACTGATTTCTCAATCTCAATCACCTGCTCAGCAACTTTAACTTCTTCACTTAGTTCAGACTTCTCCTTTTGAGCAAAATTATCACATTTCATCTTTATCTGTTCTTTTGCTACTCGTTTCTCCTTCAGCTTCTCCACTCTATCTGCAAAATAAAATTGAAAACTTTCAGGAGATAATACAGATTTTCCAATACTTATTTGTGTTTCTTCTTCATCATCACTGTCAGATGATGATTGATCAAACACTTGAGTACTTTCTGAACTAGCATCTGAAGAAACAAACTCTCCATCTTGGCTTCTCTTATCACTGGCAAATACTTTCATCCATTCAGTCATCTAATCTGGCTCTTAAACTATTTGTGCAATGAGAGCTACTACTTTTGAATCAGGCGGAATGTATTTGTCCCAACTGAAACCTTCTGCTACTTTTTCATCATCTTGATCTATTATACCAAAATAAGCTTTTTTATTTGATTCTTCGATTGCTTTCTTGGCATGTGCAGTTTGTGGTTCTTGTTGTTGATACGGTTGATGAGCAACTTGTTGATATATGGCTTTCCGATAATAATCATTATTACCGAATGGATTTTTTGCTCCAGTTGCTTCTCGATTGGTACATTCTCTCTTGAAATGTCCTTTCTCCCTGCATCGAAAACAAGTAACTTTAGATTTATCAAAACCTAAAGTTGAAACATTAGCATCCCTGAAATCATCTCTTCCTGTAATTATTTTAAAATTTTCAGCTCTCATCAACACACTCGCTAAGCACCATTTGATATCCATAAGTTCCATCTCTTCTGCATCGATCTGATCGTAATCCTCTTTTGTCAACATAGGATTTCCGATCCTTCCTGCAACCAACCCTTCATATGATTCCAACACTGTAGCAAGTAACGCCATATGGTTTTTAGCAACCTCTTCAGAAAAAATTTGACCGTTCTGAAGATGCAACGCAATATTGCAATGTAGCACATGACCATTACTGCTATTTGAGCTTTGGAACTGATGACCTGAGGTTGATCCCTTAGGATTAACACTTGGGTATGAGGAAAATCCACTGCTGCTGTTTGGACTTTGACTTACTGATCCAGATGAGTTTTCTGCACTGAAAGCAGTTTGGACTTTCGGACTTGCTTCAACATCCTGAACACTTCCTTTGTAATACATTTTAATGTCTTGTTGACCACTCAGATTGTTCATTCTAGCAATCTTTTGCTGCTCAAGATCTTGTCCTTCAATCTTTTCAATGAACTGAGAAATTGTCAATTTGTCTTATTCTCCAGTGTTCTTCAAGATCATCAGATAGGTACCCCACTCTTTCTGACGTAAAGCATCAGCTAGTTTGTCAACCCATTCTTCTTGATCTTTGACTATTTCCAACAAAGACATAGACCGCACTAAGTGACAATATCTCTCGATCAGTTTCTTTGAAGATTCACCCGGAAAACTTGTAAACAAATCAAATTCTTTCTTTAACAATGATTTCTTACTCCTGATCATCTTCTCACTACCCTCAAACTTAATTCGAAGTGCTTCCCAAATCGAACGTGAAGTATTGTCGTGTTGAAGCAATATGAAGATGTCTTCTTTCACGGCTTGCTGGAGTAGACTAATCATCATCTTTTCAGCTTTTTACATATCTCCTTCTTTATCCGTTAGTTCAGAAATTGCTTTGATGACTCCCAAATCTGTACGAGGTTTAACATACTTTTTCTCAATACATTCCCAAGACCTCAAATGATTAGCTTGAACCCAATTTTCAAACCTGTCTTTCCAACCATAATACTCCTCAATTCCCATTAGCTTCGGGGGTTTTTGCAAAGTTCCTGTTTCATTTTCCATGTTCATGCTTTGAGCAATAGTAGTAGGAGTACTCGGGCCAGTAGCAAACGCGTTGTAGAATTCCTCTTCTATGATACGGTAACAACTTTCACAAAAACAACTTTCAAACGAAATCAATCACTTTCAAACGAAATACACTCTCACACGATATAAACTTGGTGCGAAATGACACACTGGTACGAAATAGCCTGCAAAACAATTTCAAACGAAATGAACTTTCACACGAAATGACACCTTTGATGCGAAATAATTGCTTTCGTACGAAATGACGATTCTTTCACACGAAATGAAGACTTTCACACGAAATGAAATGATTTCGTGCGAAATGACCAAACGAAATTGTGATTTCGTGCGAAATAGAAGGATTTTCACACGAAATGAACTATTTCGTGCGAAATAGACCAAATATTGCCAATTCGTACGAAATGAGCTGACTGTTTCGTAGGAAATGCCTCACGAATGTGATTTCGTGCGAAATGACGTGCTTATTTCGCGCGAAATGCTGCTGACATCATCATATCGAACATATTTTTATCTAATTGATCAATTTTTAGGTTGATTTTAGATCCAATTCTCTCAAGGCTTTTGTTAAAACAGTGTTTCGCTTATAATGTTAGAAAATCAAGCCATTTTAACCGTGAAATCTTGTTTAATTTTGAAAAGAAGGTGTAGAAGTCAGAAATTTGATGAAATCAAGCTGAATTCGGTAAGAACTTTTCCTCCTGAGCTCTGATACCACTTGTAGGATCGTTTTCATGACCAAATGAGTCGTTCAGGAGAGTTTTTGCTCATTACGAAAGGCAGAAACAGACGTATCAAGTTGATTCAGCTTGAGATTCACTTTAACTGTCTTGTTTATTGATAAAAACACTTTTTACAGCCTGGAGACCCTTCGGCAGCACCTCGGTACCGGAATTACAAAGTAACAAATGAAACAAACAAGGAACCTATATATAGGCTACTAATTTCGTACGAAATAGCCAAAAGTGCATTTCGTGCGAAATGAACAAAGTTCATTTTGTGCGAAATGACTTCTTGTCATTTCGTGCGAAATAGCCTATAATACACATTTCTCGTTTTTCATCCCCTGATCTTTCTAATCTAATACACGACTCGATACAAGATGAAGTCGACAGACATATGCACCAACATTGCTTTTGCCACGCGCAGAGATCGACGTGGCAATGCAGCGGTGTATGTAGCAAACGAGTGGGTCAGGAATCGCAGAAAGTCAGGCCTTCTTACAGAAGGGTTCAGGACATAGGGTAGGCCACCAATGTCACACCTCGATATTTTCACGTATTACCGGTGGGCCCGGTGGGGAGTATCGTGACGTAGTTGATATCATCATAGACAATTTATTACAGTTTAATGCACAGCGGAAGTCGAAAGATAAAAACATTACAAACCGAATGAAACTAATATCAATTATTACAAGAGCGGTTGTAAGGGATCCACAGGCGGTTCAAAGTTAAAAGGAACATTATTCAACAGATTTATAAACATCTAAGCTTGCAAGACTCTTTATTGATGCTAGGAGTAGGCCAGGCTATTTCGATTAGTACCTGCACTTAACCTTTTGGGAAAATACGTCAGTTTTCACTGGTAAATACAATTAACCGACTCATTTTGAAAATGTTTAAGAAAATTGATTTGAATGCATAAGCCACAAAATATCTTTTATAACTTGGGATAATTATTATACGTTCAGTGGCCCGGGCTGAAAACCGTGTTAAAGACTAATAGACACACCACATAATATATTCCACGGCGAGTTATTCTCGAACAGGTGGGTATATTATTTTACATATGCACTGGCAGGTGTATGCCTACACCCCGTGCTTAATTCGTGGCCATTTCAATGAATGAGCCGAGGATATCCAGGACATGGTCATTAACCCCCCAAAGGCTTAAAATAAACAAAACAGATTAAACGGGTTATCTCAATAATTTAACCTTCATACGATTAAAAATTCAATACCCGACCAAGCGGTATTTTATATACCGTACCCCAAGCCCGTAAAAGGGAAAATAAGTTAAAAGTATTTACCTGAGCAAATTATACAAATTTATCCCAGCCGTATACAATCAGCAAGTGCAAATATCTTTTACTGGGCTCATAAATCTGGAACGAAGGTTTTAATAACCTATTAGATTTCTAACGGGTTTTACATAATTTTAAACTTAGACCGGTTAGTTTTAAAGGTAGGTATACGGTTCAAAACGCATGATTAAGCGAAGACCGGATTAGAATGTGGTTTAGATCCGACAAGTATGAATACTTGTATAATATGGGTAAACTAAACACATTCTGGATTTTGAAGTGAAAATGATAAGGTTTGACCCGTTTCGGTTAATTTATGCAAACTAGTTACATAAACCGTACCGAACGCGATAAATGCATAACGGGTAACCAATTGAGTCATGAACAGGTTTCCTAAGTTAATATGCCTTAAATATGTTGTGATATCAGTGGGATACCTTCCATTATGTCCAAAACGGATTTAAAATCAATTTAAGCCCCGTAGGGGTATTTTGGTCATTTTAAGGATTATAAAAGAGGTTAAATATTAATCTGAGGTTCTGGTCTAAAAAGATCAGTAAAAGTATTTAATTTAATAAGTTATATCAGCAGGGTATTGCGTATATGTGAAATTTATCATTTCTAACCAAACTATGCACCGTAGGGGCATTTTGGTAATTTCACATAAGCTTTAAAGGTCGAATTTAGAAATCTGAGTTCAAAACTTTTGCTTACTGTTAAAGTATAAAAATTTACTTAAAACATCAGTAGGTATTAAGTCTTATATGCCAAAAATAGTTTTAACCTATACTATGCGTTTAAAACGCGTAAAAAATCGGTTTTAGGTGATTTTCGGTTTATATACGGAAAACTGAGATTTTTATTAGCCCAGAAGGCTTAGATTATTTTATTTATCATATAAAATCAGTAGCAAAAGATTTGGTATCAATATGTTATGTAAAACTCATTTTATTAGCAAAAATGGTATAACCGACAATTACCGAATCAAAGCAAGAACCCTATGTTATGCTCAGTTTAAAAATAAATAAAAATCTTCAAAAATCCCAAAATATTATATTACATCAGTGGGTAAAAATTTTGGTGTCAAAATTTGGGTTTAGATAGGCTTTATGCTAATAATGCCGTTTAATTAATAAAAAGATTTCAAATTACGATATTGAGCATAATTCCTAATTTAGACCTCAAACTGATGTCAACTTTTTAGGACATGTTTATAAATTAGTAACAAAGGTTTTTGTACTCTCATATTTTCAAAAATCTCGTTTTAAGGTCTAAAGGGCATAATGGTCAATATTTAAGCAATTAACGGAAACATGCAAATGAATCGGATTAATTAGGAACCAAGTTGTATAACCTCAGAGGGTTATACTAACCTATAACCTAGTCCTAAAGGAACTCTAAGGCATATCTAAACTAAGCTAAATCAGGTCAGAACTGAAAGTCAAAGCAAAAGTCTACTTTTGCTACTTTCGGTTCCGAACCGAGCCTAAACTCAAAATTGTCGGGTTGAACATGCTTAGACATGTTCTTACATTAATTACCAAGTTATATAAGTGTTAAAACAGGTTTCATAGCTTCTACATTTTAATTATGAGTTTATTTGCAAAATAGCTTCCTGTTGACTTTTTAATATTAAGTTTGACCCGACAATTGACCTAGTTAGAGTGGAAATCAGAGGGTGCCCTTTTAAGGGTTTATTACCCACATAATTACCAACTCATAGCCACTTTCAAATCGAAAAATTGACTGGACCATTAGTGATTAATCACTAAGTCAAAGCTTAATTACGACGGCTTTGACTTTTGGTCATTATACTAATAAAACTTGAATTAGGAAGGCTAAGAATGCTTACAAAGGCTCTTAGCACGAATTAGGAGCTTGTGGAATCTTGCTTGAAGTCCAGAGAGCTCCAGAGAGTATGTTTTGAATAAATTTTTGAATGGTGCAAAGAACTAGCAAACAATCAGGAGCTTATATAGCCAAAAACAATCCTCAAGATCACTCCACACAAGTCTACACATGTTTCCTGATCATCCCAAGTATCCTCTATGCATGAAATACCATTGGTGCAGCCCCTGAATTCGCAAACCAGCTTCCTAAGGCGGTGGAATTGGCTGGACAGGCAGCTGTCCATTTTTCTGCCCAGTTACAGGTCTTACGAACCGTAAGTTTAGGGCCTTACGGTCCGTTTCCGCTTTTTAATTTTTATCGCCCAGATCAGCCACCTTACGGTCCGTAAGTCGGTCTCTTTGCGGTCCGTAAGACTTGGTCAGAAGACAAAAATTTTGAGAACTTTTGGCATTTGACCATGCAACCTATAATACCTTGAATCTCTGGTCATTATCAGCAGTAAAGGCCCATTTGATCAGGTCTGCATTGCTAAGAATGCATTGCCAGGCATTGGTTGCCTTGGAGTCTTGTAAAAAGAGGTTAATTATTTATTACATGATTTAACCGGACACCCATGAAATCTTAATCAGATTTTTATGGGAATGTAATTATATTTCACTAAAGTTGAAAAATGTTAAAAGGTCACTCAGAGGTAATAATTAACATGTTGACACTTTTAATTTCTTCATATATCCTTTTTAATCATGATCCGGGTTTATAACATGTTTAGAATCCATGACACGTGTCTTTATTATGTTGGTCATGATTTTACGAGGTGTTACAACCAAGCAAACAACTGATCATCAGGCATAGCCCAAATCGCGGTGGTATAGATGTCTTGAACCAACTCATCATCGGTATAGAACCCGGTGGCAACAGCAAACTGACGCAGCGACATGTTTTGTCCCTGCCCGAACAAACAGAAAGATACCTCGGGAGGCGGTGGTTCCACGTTCGGATCGTCCATATCCGAATTGGGCTGGTCAGCCGACCATGGACGAAACACGAATGTGGACAGAAACTCCACCATCATGGTCCTATAAGACGGCCCAGCCGCCACCGAAAACATGCGATCCCACGGGGAATTCTCCCTGATCAAACCCCGGGCTCTCTCCTCCTCCCCGACCTCCCGTAAAGCCTCCCATAACAATGACCTCTGCCGCCTCACCTTCATTTGTCGCAACCTGTTAAAACGTTTATACTCCGTAGAATTGTTTGGGTAGTCCATATAGGGAATACCCAAACAATTACCCCCGGCCATCTCATTAAATCCAGGCACCTGTCCCGCACAAAACTCCTCCTCGTCTGACGACATATCTGCAAAAATTAATATATAATACGTGTCATATTATAAACTTTTTACAATTTTTATAAACTTGTAATAATTTTAGTAACGAATTGTATAGCCGACCCACCACCACCACCACATCCGACCCACCTTAACGAAATTTTTGGATCTTTTTTGCGTTCGTTACGACTTCCGTCGTAATTAACCGAACAACGCAACCGTACGACCAAACGAACCGACATCCGAGATATTTTTGAGCATGTTTTGAGTTCCCTATACTTTAACTTCATTTTAGAGCCTTGAAATGAGGTTAACGGGGATTAAACGTGTCAAAAATGAGCGCCTAAATAATCGACAAAGTTTCTAACAAATTAACATCTAAATAATCGACAAACAATACCAAATAACACCCGAATAATCCACACTTCATGCCAAATAAGACATGACTAAATAACTAATCGACATTTAAGGCCGAATAAAACGCAAATAATTTTAACACGATATTTTTCGTATTCGTTTATTTTATTTGTAACACATTATTCTTCAATAAACCTTTCGAGTTAATTTTTTTTATAACTTACATTTAATTTTTAAAGAAATATTAAATAAATTTAGAAAACAAAATAATTTCTATAAAAACTTTGTACAATTTTAATGTTTAAATTTAAGATATGTACTAAATAAAGTTTAAAAAAGTGAAGGACCAGAAGGACTATTATTGTCAAGTTGAAAAATATGAGACACCACATTGTCAAGTCCCTAAAACTTTCAAAACAGCTTTACCGGCGAGATTCTGGCGGGATTCCGGCAGGTTTTCGGCAACCCCGGAACCGCTAATCGGAGTCATTTTCATGTATTTCTTTTGCGTCAACCTTTATCTACATCCTAAACTAATATATAACCCTAACCAGATCCCCCGTCGCTTATCCGGTCACCATCCCCAACTATTCCGGTGACAGTCCCCAACTATTCCGGTGACACCTTTATCTACATCCTAAACTAATCTATAACCCTCACCGTGAAACACCACCATGAAAACCATCAAACACCACCCACCACCGGCCAAATTTAAAAAAAAAACAAAAGAAAAATAGACAAAGGAAAGATGAAATAATACATTAACCTTTTTTAAAATATGGACCGTATAGGTTGATACATTCGGATCGAGCGATACGAGAGAGACAATGTGTGTTCTCTTGGTGTTTTAGTGTGTGGGGTTAAGAACTTTTAGATCTATTCTCTATTTGGTCAAACTTAAAAAGTAGTTTTTGAATCAATGAGGGGCGTATAGGGCAATAAGGGGCGGATAGATTTTTTTAGATCTATTCTCTATTTGGCCAAACTTGAAATTTTGAATCAATGAGGGGCATATAAGGCAATAAGGGGCGGATAGATTTTTTTTTAATCTCAGGAACTAAGCATAAGAAAATTAATAATTGGGTTGATTAATGGGTGAGACACTTGTCCCAGTGGAAGGGACAGGTGCATTTAAGGGAAAGGTCACGAGTTCGATCCGGGTGTAGAGGCGGGTTTTTTTGCATTTTTTGGGTTTTTTTCTTTTTTAATCTTAATTAAATCAAAAAATTTATAAATTAATTAAAACCAAAAAATTTATTAAATTAATAATAACAAAAAATTTATTAAATCAATTAAAACCGAAATATTTATTAAATTAACTATAACAGAAAATTTATTAAATTAATTAAAACCGAAAAGTTAATTAAATTAATTATAACAGAAAATTTATTAAATTAATTAAAACCGAAAAATTTACTAAATTAATTATAATAGAAAATTTATTAAATTAATTAAAACCAAAAAATTTATTAAATTAATTATAACAGAAAATTTATTAAATTAATAATAAATAATAATAATAAAAATAATAATAATAAATAATAATAATAATAACAATAAATAATAATAATAATAACAAAAATAATAACTATAATAATAATAATAAATAATAAATAATAATAATAATAATAAATAATAACAACAATAATAACAACAATAATAACAATAATAATAATAATAATAAATAATAAATAATAATAATAACAACAACAATAAATAATAATAATAACAATAATAAATAAAAAGAATAATAACAATAATAATAAATAACAATAAATAATAACAATAAATAATAATAATAATAACAACAACAATAATAATAATAAATAATAATAATAATAATAACAACAACAACACAACAACAATAATAAATAATAATAATAACAACAATAAATAATAACAATAACAATAATAACAATAAATAATAATAAATAATAATAACGACAATAAATAATAACAATAACAATAATAATAAATAATAATAACAATAAATAATAATAATAACAACAATAATAACAATAATAATGATAAATAATAAATAATAATAATAATAACAACAATAAATAATAATAATAACAATAATAAATAATAATATATGGTGCTCATTGACCAATAAGCCTCCCATGGTGGACACCTTATGAGTGTCTCATTGACCAATAAACCTCCCTGGTTGAACTATTTCACCTTTGATAAAAGTGGAAACCACCAGGGGAGGCTTATTGGTCAATGAGACACTGATAAGGTGTCCACCAGGGGAGGCTTATTGGTCAATGAGCACCTTATAGGAGTTGTATATGGGTCTCATTGCCCTATACGACTCATATGTAATTAATTAAAAAAAAATTGTGTGGTAATTAAGGGTTTTTCTGTTATAAAACACCCTAATTAATTTTTTTTTATAAAAAATTGTTGCGTACACTATATTTCACGGATGTTACACCTTTGCCAAGTTAACAAATTCTTTTTCGTGAAGTTCTATTACTATTTACTAACGCCCTACCCTGTGTAATACGATACATGTACATTGTCACCCATTCCATAGCTTTATACGTTGGTGAGGTATTTCAAAGTCCATTTCGTAACAACATCGGACAATCATCCCGTTAACTTAGCAATGATGAAATAGACACCTTCGACATAAGCGATCGATAAAATGGAATGGTTCGGGCAAACCTCCGGAACATCGAACAAACGGGAAGTAAGTTTGACAAACACCATTGCTTAAATACGTTTTGGCCCGACGTATCGTATAATAATAATAATAATAATAATAATAATAATAATAATAATAATAATAATAGTAATAGTAATAATAATTGTAATAAAAATAAAGCATATGCACATATTGAGTTGCCCATTGACCAATAATAATAATAACAATAATAATAATAATAATAAAACATATGCACATTAAAAAAAACGATGTTATATCTAGTCCCGGAAAACGGGTCGGGTCGGGGGTCGGGTAGGGTCTTTGACCCATAACGATATTTTATGAAATGAATTGTGTGTATTATAAAATGTCAAATTTTTTATTTATCAATTATTATTATGTCTTTAATTATTTTTCACTTGTCATTTATTAACCATAACGCAATAAATACACGAAACATCGTTTTATAATAATACACAAAACATGTCATTTTAATACAAAATGTAACGACTAAACCCTAAACCCTAAATCGCTAACTGTTACATATTCTTAAATTCTTGCAAACTGTATCGGTTATATAGATCTCTATTCGGTCACCATATTGTTGCTATCAAATTTAAGGATGCGTTCCACGGTAAATGTGCTTTCCGCTTCCCCATTACCACATGAAGAACCTCCGACCTGATCTGGCGCTCCCTCGTTGTTGCAGAAGAAATCTCAGTAACCGGTTCCACAACATGAAGAACCAATCCATACCGAAGGAGTTCTCCCTCGAGGTTGCTGACGCAGAAGCATTGTCTTTGGTGGACATTCCAGGACATTCTAGTGCATGAATCACAACCTCACAATCACCGGTAAATATCCGCTTCCACCAATCCATACAGAAGGAGTTCTCCCTCGAGATTGTGGGTGCAGAAGCATTGTTGTTGGTGGACGTTTCGGTGCATGATCTGGAATACGAACGCAGTTAAGCTTTTGAATCAGAAATATGAACGCAATGTACTTCTCCATAAGGATTACGCTACCACCACCATCAAAACACCGACTTTCGATATCCTGTTAATAAAACATACAATTATAGCATTAGACCCGACATCCGAAAATATATTGTTAAAAATAATAATATAATAATAAAAATAACATATGCACATTTAAAAAAATGATGATATAAGTCTAGACCCGGCAAACGTGTCGGGTCGGGGGTCGGATAGGGTTACGCTACCACCACCACCACCACAACCACCACCACCACCACCACCACCACAACCACAACCACCACTGTGGCACCCGCGGAAAATCCACAGTCATCCTGACCTAACACTGTACTGCTTTTCAAATTTCGGGACGAAATTTCTTTCAAGTTGGGGATGATGTGACAACCCAAGATTTCAAGTTCGTAATTCTGTTTTGACAATTTGTTTTATGTTATGTAACGTGTTTGAAAGATTAGAGTCTTGATAGTTATTGGATTTAATTGTGCATGTTTTATAACTAAGACTCTTGTCATGAACGCTCGACGAAAATGGTTTTTCGCCGACATCAAACTCGACGAAACATAGGTCCTTCGTCATTGCTATACTCGACGAAACTCAGGACTTTCGTCGTCGCCCAACACGACGAAGAAGGTCTTTCGTCAAGACCTTCGGCCCAGGTCCACTTGGGGCCCATACCGCTCAGATTATAAAACCTCTTATAATCGTAACCGTGAACACAAACCCTACTATTCTCTCTCTGTTAGACGGCAGCCGTTCTCATTTCTTGGGAGCCTTAATTGATCTTTCCTTGTGTACAATCATCGTGTGGTTAGTAACACTTTCATGATTGTATAAACCTCTATGTGATTCATGTTCATGTGTGCTTGATGTGTTTATTGTAGAACCAATGCATGATCTAATGCTTAGTTAGTATTTCGATATGAATGATGTTAATTTTAGGGTTGCATGATAACAAGGTTTTGATAAATGACTTGCAATAACAAACTGATTAGATTGGAACATTGAGACTGTGAGTAGGGTTAGTCGTTAAAAAGCGGTTTTGATATCTTGATACTGAATCAGAGGAATTAGAATGTGTATGATAAAGGTTCGATGATCTGTACAAGTTTCCATTCATTATGTGGTTTGCTGATTCTGTTCGATGAACTAGTGTTAATAGGAAGTCGTTTGGAAATTGTATGATGCAACGTGAATGATACATGAAACTGCCAAAGTGTTAGAGTAGGTGGCGGCTGAGATTAAGGAGAAACTGTTACTGATTGTTATGTGCAGCGACGAAAGACACCTCGACGAAGAACATGGTCTTTCATCGACCCGACTCCGACGAAACACTAGGGTCTTTCTTCACCTGCATTCTCAGTGAAGAACAGTCTTTCGCCATTAGGGTCTTTCGCCGTGGATTGAAAAAATAGAACAATGTTCACAGAACATAGAGTTTAACTAGTCATGGTGCATATAATGATGAATGTGTTTGTCATACGATTACATCTGTTGCATGTTAACAACCTTAGTGAGAAATGAGGAACGTGAACTAACTTATGTGAATAACAAATCCATCTGTTAAATGCTATTAAGTGTCAAGTACATGAGTGTGGACTTGTATGAGTAACTGCTGGGTGACATATGATGATTCTTACTACGAATGCAAATTGTGAAAATTACGTGACTTGGATCATTACGAAACTGATAATATTGTTAACCATGGTAGGGTTGGTTGATTAACTGGAACGGGTAATTTGATAAATACCGAGCAAATCCAAGGTGAGTTCACTGCCTTTTTCAAGCATGCATCCCGGGGAGGGATATCGGGTAACGTTCCGGGGAGGATTGTCGGGTTTTGGGTTTGACAGGAATGTTAAACCTGGGATGTTGGTTATTACACTCATTTCTATCATTAAGTCCCATCATATACCGATTGGTTGCCGGGGAGGCAACGGGGTTATTAGTTGATAGCGCTATTAGGTTTGGCACCCTCACACCATACCGGGGAGGACGGTCGTGAACTAATTACCTTAACCACTTGACCAATGTATGATAGAGCATTGGGGTTTGGGCAAATAATCTGGAGCCATCTGCGGTAATCGAGTTAATAACAACATCTAATCTCTGAAATGTTTTATACTCAAATCTGGTAACTAAAACGTGTTAACAAACTCCGAACTCACCAGCGTCGTCTGACACACTTGTCTGCATGCTTGCATGTCATTAGATTCTTGGTTATGGACTTGCTATCTGGGAGTGCTGGAGTGGTCATGGGTCGAGACTCTTGGATACATGTTTCGTGGTTTTGAACACTTGTTTTGAAACAGCTGATTAACATTTTACATTATGCTTCCGCTGATCGTTTACTTTGGTTTTAACTTATGACTTGGAATTATATTTTGAAATGAATGGAATGTTTTATTTAAACATTTATTATAGTTCAATGTGATTAGTGGCTGGATCCTGGTACGTCACACGCCTCGCGGGGGGTTTACGCGTGTGGTATTTTGGGGGTGTGACAGTTTGGTATCAGAGCCACTGGTTATAGTGAACTAGGTTTTAAAACGTTTTTATAAAACCAGACTATAACTGAACATCTTCGAAAATCGACCATGACACTCAGCTCCAGATTGCAAGGTTCGTATCTCGTTTACTTGTTGCATAGCATATCTAGTATACATTCATGTATGATGTTGCATGTGATTGCACACTTAGCACTACAGACTGAATTTATGTGTATTTGCCTACGTTATGTGATTGATAGAGTCACCATGTGATATCCCGTTAGACTTTCGTGACTTATGTTTTTTGGTGTCTTCTGATTTGTTACTCGAAATTGAGGAACCTTGTAGCACGAGTTGGGAGGAGCTGAGATAAACATGCAAATTGCATTGTTATTATGGGGGCACACATAATAATAATGTGGGATGCATGTGAGTCCCAGCGAGGCTTAACAAGTGTGAAAGGGGTTCCGCTCTGTCGTCTGAGGTAAACTCAGTAGTTTATAGAAGTATTGTGAGGTTTGACTCCCACCTTATCTCGACCCTTAACCATTTATCTTTTCTCATATAGAATCATGAGTGGACGAGGCCATGGGCGTGGTCACATCGCGATGACTCAGGCCGAACTGACAAATCTGATAAACACCGTGTAGCTGAGGCTTTGTCAGCCTACCAAGCTGGTACGAAATGTTCCAAATACTCTCTATTCTTGTGTCGTGTACACAACTCTTACTCTTGTGTTGATTTTTCTTTCGTCCATCAGGTCAGCAAGCGAATCAGAAACAAAACCATCCGCCTGCTTGCACGTTTAAGACGTTCATGGATTGTAAGCCACAGACGTTCAGTGGGAATGAAGGGGCTGTGGGGTTACTACGTTGGTTTGAGAAGGCTGAGTCAGTGTTCGCTATGTGTAACTGTCCCGAGGGGGACCGTGTGAAGTATGCTACAGGCACTTTGGAGGATGGTTCCTTAACCTGGTGGAATGCCCAGGTGCAAATGTTGGGCATCGAGATGGCTAACGCCACTACTTGGGATGATTTCAAGGAGTTGATGCGGGAGGAGTACTGTCCTCGTGACGAAATTCAGAAACATGAGAACGAGTACTACAATCTGAAGATGGAGGGGTCTGAAATTGAAGCGTTCACCAAGAGGTCACATGAGCTAGCAAACATGTGCCCTAACTTGTCTCGACCCCCACCTAGAAGAATTGAACTGTACATCAAGGGCCTAGTACCATTGGTAAAGAGTTTGGTCACTGCTGCAAATCTCAACAATATGCCTCAGATCATCCGTTTAGCACATAATATTACTGACCAAGAGGTCGAGCGTGGTTCTCTACCGCCACGTGTTTCTGCTACCCCTGCTGCTACAGCTACCACCCCTGCTGCTACAGCTACCACACCTGCTAGTGATAACAAGCATAAATGGAACGATGCTGACAAAGCAACTAGTGCAAGTCAATCACAGAAAAGGCCTGACAATAGCAATAACCGTAGTTTCAGTCAGTCATCCTCAGTTAACCAAGGCCAGGGCATCAATCAGAGTCAGGGCTCTTATGTTGGTAGGAAGCCTAAGTGCAACAACTGTGGGTATCATCATCATGGACTGTGTGTCCGAGTTTGCCATAGGTGCGATAACGTGGGCCATATGGTAAAAGACTGTAGAGATTCATACCCAAAGCAGTAGCAACAGCAAACGAAGCAGCCCCATCAGAATCAAGGCTTTAGGAATGGGTGTTTTCAGTGTGGGAATGAGGGCCACATTAAACGGGATTGCCCTCAACTGAATCAGAATGCCAACGACAACAACAGTCGTCAGAACAACAACAATAATGTTGGGTACAACAATAACGGAAACAATGGGGGCAATGAAGCTCGTGGAAGAGTATTTACGATTGGTGCTGGTGATGCTAGAAATGATGGCAACGTCGTGACTGTTACGTTTTCTGTGAACAACCTCGTTGCTTCTGTATTATTTGATTCCGGTACCGATTGGAGTATGTGTCCCTAGAATTCAATCAACGATTAGGGTTAGCTCCAACACCTCTAGAAGCTAAGCATGTAGTAGAATTAGCCCATGGTAAGATAATTGAAGCCTTACACGTTCTTATGGGATGTAAACTAGACCTTGTGGGTCAAGTGTTTGATATTGACCTCCTTCCTGTTACCCTCGGTAGTTTTGATCTAGTGGTTGGTATGGATTGGTTGTCTAAGCATGAAGCTAAAATTCTCTGTAAAGAGAAGATCGTACGTATTCCTCTCCCCAGTGGAGAATTTCTATCGGTTCAAGGGCATCGCAGTGGTGCGATGGTTGGTATCATCTCAGCTGTGCAAGTGCAGAAATGTCTACGAAAGGGGTATCCTGCTATTGTAGCACTTGTTACTGATACTCCATCAGAAGAAAGAATGATCAAAGACCTGCCAGTTGTTCGTGAATTCCCTGATGTATTTCCTGAGGAACTACCTGGTTTACCTCCTCACCGTCAAGTGGAATTTCAGATTGATCTTGCACCAGGAGCAGCTCCATTTGCTTGTGCTCCTTATCGTCTTGCACCTGGAGAGTTGCAAGAGCTATCTAATCAACTTCAAGAACAGTTGGATAGAGGTTTTATCCGACCGAGTTCTTCGCCTTGGGGAGCCCCAGTTCTGTTTGTGAAGAAGAAAGACGGGTCTTTTCGTATATGCATAGACTACCGAGAGCTTAACAAGGTGACTGTCAAGAACCGCTAACCTTTGCCACGCATCGACGACCTGTTTAACCAGTTGCAAGGGTCAAGTTTTTACTCAAAGATCGATTTAAGATCGGGCTATCATCAGATGAGAGTCCGAGAGGAGGATGTTCCGAAAACAGGTTTTCGAACGCGGTATGGCCATTATGAGTTTCTGGTTATGCCGTTTGGGTTGACGAACGCACCAGCGGTCTTCATAGACCTCATGAACCGTGTATGCAAACCGTATCTCGACGACTTCGTTATCGTGTTTATTGACGACATTCTGGTCTATTCAAAGAGCAAGGAAGATCACGAGCGACACCTGCGTCTTATTTTGGAGCTTCTGAGGATGGAGCAGCTCTATGCGAAATTCTCTAAGTGTGACTTCTGGATTCGAGAGGTGCACTTCCTTGGACACATTGTGAATGAATCGGGAATACACGTGGATCCTACAAAGATCGATGCTATTAGAAATTGGGCGCCACCAAAGAATCCTTCGGAGGTGCGACAATTTCTTGGTCTCGTTGGGTACTATAGGAGATTTATTAAATACTTCTCGAAGATCGCTCAACGTCTTACCTCGTTGACACAGAAAGGTGTTGTATACTCATGGGGAACGAAACAAGAAGATGCTTTCCAGTGTCTGAAACAAAAACTCTGCAGCGCACCGATCTTGTCTTTACCAGAGGGTACCGAAGATTTCGTGGTATATTGTGATGCTTCCATTCAGGGTCTCGGTTGCGTGTTGATGCAACGCGAGAAGGTGATAGCCTAGGCCTCTCGACAGTTGAAGGTTCACAAGAGGAATTATACGACACACGACTTAGAGTTGGGAGCCGTGGTGTTTGCGCTTAAAATCTGGAGGCATTACCTGTACGGTACTAAAGGCACTATTTATACCGACCACAGGAGCCTTCAGCATATATTTGACCAGAAGGAATTGAATATGCGAAAGCGTCGCTGGGTGGAACTCTTAAATGACTACGATTGCGCAATCAAGTATCATCCGGGTAAGGCTAACGTTGTAGCTGATGCCCTCACTCGAAAGGAATCGAAACCCAAATGTGTTCGCGCCTTGCAGCTCACCATCCATTCTAATTTGCCTGACCAGATCCGTTCTGCACAAACCGAAGCGTTGAAAGAGGAAAACATTGAAGCAGAGTACTTAAGGGGCATGGAAAACCGGCTGGTAGAGAGATCTGATGGTATTCTCTATTGCATTGAACTAATATGGATCCCTTTGTTTGGAAATCTTAGAGAACTTGTGATGGACGAAGCGCACAAGTCTCGATACTCTGTTCATCCGGGTTCGGATAAAATGTATCAGGACCTCAAGGTTTTGTATTGGTGGCCGAAGATGAAGGCTCACATCGCGACTTATTTGAGTAAGTGTCTGACTTGTGCTAAAGTTAAAGTAGAATATCAGAAACCCTCGGGCCTACTTCAGCAACCAGAGATACCCATGTGGAAATGGGAACAAATCGCAATGGATTTCGTCACATGCTTGCTGAGAACTCAAAACGGAAACGATACCATCTGGGTGATCGTTGATTGTCTCATGAAGTCAGCACATTTTCGAGCAATCAAGGAAACGGATAAGTTCTCACAACTTGCCGTTGTTTATCTTAAAGAGGTGGTTTCTAGGCACGGGGTGCCAGCCTCTATTATCTCTGATCGTGACCCGCGTTTCATTTTGGATTTGTGGTAGTTGATGCACAAGTCGTTCGGCTCGCGTCTCGACATGAGCACTGCTTATCACCCACGGACGGATGGTCAAAGTGAGCGAACCATCCAGACACTTGAAGACATGCTACGAGCGTGCGTGATTGATTTTGGCAAGGGTTGGGAGAAACACCTGCCTTTGATAGAGTTTTCTTATAACAATAGCTACCATACCAGTATCCAGGCAGCTCCATTCGAAGCATTGTACGAGCGAAAATGTTGTTCTCCTCTCTGTTGGGCTGAGGTGGGTGACAGCCAGATCACAGGTCCGGAACTTGTACTTGAAACTTCAGAGAAGATTGTTCAGATCAGGAATCGTATGGCGGCAGCGCGCGACCGTCCGAAAAGCTACGCTGACAAGCGTAGGAAACCTTTGGAGTTCGAAGTTGGTGATCGTGTTATGTTGAAGGTCTCACCCTGGAAGGGTGTGGTGCGTTTTGGAAAACGCGGCAAGCTTAACCCCCGTTATGTTGGGCCATTCAAAATTCTGGAGTGAATTGGTAAAGTGGCCTACAAGTTAGAGTTACCTACTGAGTTGGGTAACGTCCATGATGTCTTCCATGTCTCTCAGCTAAAGAAGTGTTTATCCGATGAAACACTTGTGGTACCATTTCAAAAATTGAAGATTGACGACAAGTTGCAGCTTGTCGAGGAACTAATAGAGATTATGGATCGGTAAGTCAAGGTCCGTAAGCATAGTCGAATTCTGATCGTGAGGGTTCATTGGAACTCAAGACGTGGACCGGAGTTCACATGGGAATGCGAGGATCAGATGAAGCTCAAGTACCCTCACTAATTCCCAGCTGACAAATCTAAATCTGATGCAACTAGTGAATTTTGGGAGGAAATTCCCATTCAAGTTGGGGATGATGTGGCACCCGCGGAAAATCCACAGTCATCCTGACCTAACACTGTACTGCTTTTCAAATTTCGGGACGAAATTTCTTTCAAGTTGGGGATGATGTGACAACCCAAGATTTCAAGTTCATAATTCTGTTTTGACAATTTGTTTTATGTTATGTAACGTGTAACTATTTGAAAGATTAGAGTCTTGATAGTTATTGGATTTAATTGTGCATGTTTTATAACTAAGACTCTTTTCATGAACCCTCGACGGAAATGGTTTTTCGCCGACATCAAACTCGACGAAACATAGGTCCTTCGTCATTGCTATACTTGACGAAACTCAGGACTTTCATCGTCGCCCAACACGACGAAGAAGGTCTTTCGTCAAGACCTTCGGCCCAGGTCCACTTGAGGCCCATACCGCTCAGATTATAAAACCTCTTATAATCGTAACCATGAACACAAACCCTACTGTTCTCTCTCTGTTAGACGGTAGCCGTTCTCATTGCTTGGGAGGCTTAATTGATCTTTCCTTGTGTCCAATCATTGTGTGGTTAGTAACACTTTCATGATTGTATAAACCTCTATGTGATTCCTGTTCATGTGTGCTTGATGTGTTTATTGTGGAACCAATGCATGATCTAATGCTTAGTTAGTATTTCGATACGAATGATGTTAATTTTAGGGTTGCATGATAACAAGGTTTTGATAAATGACTTGCAATAACAAACTGATTAGATTGGAACAGTGAGACTATGAGTAGGGTTAGTCGTTAAAAAGGGGGTTTGATATCTTGATACTGAATCGGAGGAATTAGAATGTGTATGATAAAGGTTCGATGATCTGTATAAGTTTCCATTCATTATGTGGTTTGCTGATTCTGTTCGATGAACTAGTGTTAATAGGAAGTCGTTTGGCAATTGTATGATGCTACATGAATCATACGTGAAACTGTCAAAGTGTTAGAGTAGGTGGCGGCTGAGATTAAGGAGAAACTGTTACTGATTGTTATGTGCAGCGACGAAAGACATCTCGACGAAGAACATGGTCTTTCATCGACCCGAATCCGACGAAACACTAGGGTCTTTCGTCACCTGCATTCTCGGCGAAGAACAGTCTTTCGCCATGGATTGAACAAACAGAACAGTGTTCTCAGAACATAGAGTTTAACTAGTCATGGTGCATATAATGATGAATGTGTTTGTCATACGATTACATCTGTTGCATGTTAACAACCTTAGTGAGAAATGAGGAACGTGAACTAACTTATGTGAATAACAAATCCATCAGTTAAATGCTATTAAGTGTCAAGTACATGAGTGTGGACTTGTATGAGTAACTGCTGGGTGACATATGATGATTCTTACTACGAATGCAAATTGTGAAAATTACGTGACTTGGATGATTACGCAACTGATAATATTGTTAACCACGGTAGGGTTGGTTGATTAACTGGAACGGGTAATTTGATAAATACTGAGCAAATCCAAGGTGAGTTCACTGCCTTTTTCAAGCATGCATCCCGGGGAGGGATATCGGGTAACGTTCCGGGGAGGAATGTCGGGTTTTGGGTTTGGCTGGAATGTTAAACCTGGGATGTTGGTTATTACACTCATTTCTATCATTAAGTCCCATCATATACCGATTGGTTGCCGGGGAGGCAACGAGGTTATTAGTTGATAGCGCTATTAGGTTTGGCACCCTCACACCGTACCAGGGCGGACGGTCGTGAACTAATTACCTTAACCACTTGACCAATGTATGATAGAGCATTGGGGTTTGGGCAAATAATCTGGAGCCATCTGCGGTAATCGAGTTAATAACAACATCTAATCTATGAAATGTTTTATACTCAAATCTGGTAACTAAAACTTGTTAACAAACTCTGAACTCACCAGCGTAGTCTGACACACTTGTCTGCATGCTTGTAGGTCGTTAGATTCTTGGTTATGAACTTGCTACCTGGGAGTGCTGGAGTGGTCATGGGTCGAGACTCTTGGATACATGTTTCGTGGTTTTGAACACTTGTTTTGAAACAGTTGATTAACATTTTACATTATGCTTCCGCTGAACGTTTACTTTGGTTTTAACTTATGACTTGGAATTATATTATGAAATGAATGGAATGTTTTATTTAAATATTTATTATAGTTCAATGTGATTAGTGGCTGAATCCTGGTACGTCACACGCCTCACGGGGGGGTTTCCGCGTGTGGTATTTTGGGGGTGTGACAACTACCACCACCACCACAACCACCACCACAACCACCACCACCACAGTCGTCAATCCCCACCACCACCACAACCACCACCACCACCACAACCACCACCACACCCGCCTAACCACCACCACAGCCGTCAATCCCCACCACCACAACCACCACCACCACCACAGCCACCACCACACCCGCCTAACCACCACCACAACCGTCAATCCCCACCACCACAACCACCACCACCACCACCACCAAAACCGTCAATCACCATCGTCGTCATTCCCTACCTCTGTCAACCCCCCACCGCCGTCAATCCCCACCGCCACCAATCCCCCACTTCCGTCAATCCCCCACCGCTGTCAATCCCCCACCGCCGTCCATCCCCCACCGCCGTCAAACCCAACACCACCACAAACGGCAGAAATAAAACCAAAAAATATAAAAAGGTTGAAGATTAAGCAATAAAATTTGGAATACAAACTAACCTTCATCGTGTGGTCCAGAGTTTATCTTGTGAAAATCGTGTGGTCCAGAGTGTTTGTGTGTGTGTTCTTGGTGTTTTAGTGTGTGAGTTTTCAAATTTTAGATCTATTTTACCCCTTTATTGAAGTTGGGAAAGTGTTTGTGGTTAATGAGAGCCGTATGGGTCAATAAGCGGCGTATAGAAGTTGTACTTTCCTTTTTGAATCTATGAAAATTAGTATAAGAGAAAAAAGAATCGGGATAATCAATAGGTAAGACACTTGTCCCAGTGGAAGGGACGGATGCATTTAACTGGGAGGTCACGAGTTCGAGCCGCGTTGAAACTGGTTTATGGCCGGTTTTTTGCATTTTTGACATTTTTTTATTCATTTATTTATATTAAAATAAATTCCTTTTATTAAAAAAAACAATAACAGATTTCATTTTTAGTTTGAGTCAACAATTTTAAATCCCTTTAAAACAATAGTTTTCTTTTATACGAAGCACTTTAATTAAAAAAATTATAAAAAAATTGTTGCGTACACTATATTTGACGGATGTTACAATATATTTAAATTATATTAAAGAGAAACATTAATAAATTCGTTGCGTACACTATGTTTCACGGATGCTACACCTAATACAAGTCAATAACTTCTTTTTGTCGAGTTCTATTACTACGTAGTAACGCCCTACCCTGTGCAATACGAGACATGTACATTGTCTCCCATTCCATGGCTTCCATACTTCGGTATATATTCCAAAGTCCATTTGGTACTGGCATCGGGCTATCATCCGCTAACTTAACCATGATGAAATGGCCATTTTCAACATAAGCAATCGTTAAAATGGAATGGTTCGGATAAACCTGCGGTCCATCGAACATCGGGAAGCAAGTTTGACAAACACCGTTGCTTAAATGTTGAACAATCACCCCAAATTTTTGAGCCACTAACAACCCTGTGTAGTGCAACACCATCCAGCATGCCATAGGTGCAAGTTCAACATTTAACCAATTTATCGATCGATACACATTTTCGTAACATCCCTTGTCCAATTATTCGAGTATATGCCCCGACGCTTTTTGTTAATGAACATCTCGTCGAGTAGTTCTTGGCGGACCCACTTCCACTGTTTCTGGTCATACCCCAACCCATAGCTATGGATCGAAACCCACAGTTACCGTCCGGCTGGGCATCTTCAATATGTGTTATTTATCTCCGATAGCTAGATGGAAGCCAATCCTTAAAACACTCGATCATGTTTTTGTACCTATAATTGGCAAAAAAATAAAAAACTAAAAAATATTAAAAAATAAAAAATTGAAAAAGAATTCTAAATATATGTATGTATATACGTATGTACCTGTGCCCGGCCAACAGTGGAAAGTCTTTATCTATAATCGGAAGTGTATTTTTTTCTTCTTTGCTTTTCTTTGAACGACTACGTCACACATATGGCTTTTGAGTGTAGTCGTTCCTCTGTGATTCGGGTTGTTTATCTTTACGTCTCGCAAGGTCTTCATTCTTTTGTTGTTTTGCTTTCGTAGTTGGGCGGCCCTGGGTATCTTGTTGTACCGGTTGATGGTCAGTCATACTTGGATTCAACACCGCTTTCATCTTTTACAACATACTTTTTAACACTAGAGGTGGCTGCGTCTGTAGTTGCTGTGTGAGTCTATCCATTTCCGCCTGAATATTACACTCGTCTTGATTAAGTTTTTCTATCGAAAAATCAAGTTTTATCCAGAATTTGTCTATCGTGGCAAGTGGAATTTTGCAACCTGTTTTTCAAGAATCATTGTTAAAACATGAAGTATAGTGATGATTATATTCTATGGATCGAAGCATATATTATAGTTGTTATGTTACCTGTATTTTCCCACCACTCCATCTGACAAGCACATGGCAACCCACAACCCGTAGAAAGCTGGTGGCCACAAGTCCCCCTCCTACCCTCAACGCATGTAGCTTCTTCCTCTCGACAACCAATAACTCTAAGGATTTTTGGGAAACATTACCGCGTAGGTTGTCAAAAAATGGAAATTTGTGGTCCCCCATTTGCACGGACCTGCTCTCCTGAAAACTAAGTTTTATTTGTATCTTTTGTGACTCTACAACTTTGCCAACAAGACACACAAGTCTATGGAGCGAGTTGTTTGGCCCTTTAATGTATCTCTTAAACTTAGAATGCTGGCTTTCAACTCTGTTGGTTGTATGTTGACCAAAATTGGGGACTGTGTTAGTCCAAGCTGAAACAAACTTTTCTTTATAATCTTTCAGCCACACATCATACAAATAATCCAGAACATCTGAAAAAAATTGAATACAATGATTTGTAATGTTTGTATGTATATATGTGTGGATGGATGTATGTAAACTAATATAATATGTACCTGATCGTTCGTCGTTAATCAGTCGCGTGAAAAGGCGCTCAAAGTTATAATTGTATAGCGTCAGAGTGGGAGAACTACACAGTCGAGACCAAGAAAGCTTGAATATTTTCCAGTCTTCATCCGTAAATTTTGCCCGATAGTGTTTTAGAATATCCTGTGAGATGTGCCACCTACATAGCAATTTGGAAGCTTTTGGGAATACTTTATCGCAAGCATTCATCAAAGCTTGATCCCTATCTGTTACAATTACACGTGGCTCCATGCAATCTACCAACAATTCTTTGAGCTTCTCCAGGACCCATAAGAAGTTATCTTTTTTTTTTCTTTAGAGACAAATGCATGAGCCACACAAAAAGACTTGTGTGTCGATGTCACACCCACAACTTGAATAAACGGAAGCTTGTACTCATTCGTCTTGTAGGTAGCATCAATCATCAACACATGTGGGAATGCACGCCACATGTTGTACGAGTCCGGATGAACGAAAAAAACCTCCTTGGCCACGTTTGTGGAGGGATTCACGCTGGTGAAATAAACGTACCCTTCTTCTTGCAACATGTTCTCCAATATCTGAATTGGAGTTCGATCGCCGTACATTTTGAGTTTAATCTTTTTAATCATGTTTTGTACGTCTTGTAGAATGCACACGCTATGTGAGTACTGTTTTCTTATGGTTAAATGTATATTTGTAGGCTCCATGTTTTGCAGATAAAGGCTTTCCAGCATTGATTCTTCGTCCGGGCTCAGCCTTCTAGCAAACGCGTGGTCCTCAAGAAATTCAGCAGGCTCATGGTTGTGAATGTTTTTCTTCTCCACAAGGCTCCAATTACCACTACTTGAATCTAGTTTCCCTATCAGACTAAAAGGACAGCCAACCTTTTTGCTACCGGAACGCCGAACTGTTGCTTTACTTTTGGGTTCGCCGCCACGATCGCATTGCAACCATATCTTCACTGTCCTTGCTGACGAACCTTCGCCTTTTGTTATCGTTCGTTGGATCACAATGACGTAGCCTTTCGCAACTTCTCTTTTGTATACCCAATTCTTCAAGTGACCCAAATACCTAAAAAAAAGCTTCATTAGAAACCCACATAAATGAAATTAATATATTAATTTGTCGAAAAAACAATAAAAAAACTCGGGTTCAACATCGGGTTCGGGTTAATATGTATGACACATTTTTGGGTTTGTATGAAATTTCGTGTCATACATTTTCTACTTTTAATCAGTATACATGCCTCGTTCGTGTTCGTTTGGTTCATTTACAAGCCTAAGCAATCTATTTTTAACAAAATATTTCACCAGAACATATATAATATTTCACCAAAATGATAAGGAAATCGGGTTAATATGTATGACACAATTTTCGGGTCGGGTTAAGGTCGGGACGGGTCAAACATTTTCTAGATTTCTCCTACCTAATAAAAATTATATATAACGAATAACACGTATACAAAATCATTTTTTCACTCTAAAATTATATCAACATTATATAACACGAATAACACGTAATTGACGGTTATGTCATATCTTTTTTGTTTTTTTCTCGTCATTAGCACCTTCCTCGTTAGCACGTTCGTCGTCGTGAACACCTTCCTCGTTAGCAGGTTCGTCGTCGTCAACACCCTCCTCAAAGTGCATTACACCTTCCTCGATTTCGTTATCATTTTCCTCAAAGTCCTTAGCACATTCCTCGACTTCATTATCATTTTCCTCAAAGCCGTTAGCACCTTCTTCGACTTCGTTATCATTTTCCTCATACTCCTTAGCACCTTGCTCATACTCTAACTTGTGTTGGTTTTTCGTATACGAATGGTAAGTCCCGTATTCGTGTCACGGATAACTTTGGGCAATGTAAGATGGTTCCCCCTCATCTACAAACACCTGGTTCAAGTCAGGTAACACGGGTCGCACACCCCCGTCATCACAACGAGGCATGGACACAACCTCCTCCTCACCTCGATCAATGCCGGATAACCAAACGCTTTCGGAGACGTACGACTGGTTCGAATCTTCGCCAAAAATATTACCAATGCCCCAAAACGACATCTTTATGCTTCACGGTCTCAACCAACTTTTTTATTTAAGAATTTTCATCATTTCATTGGTATTTTGTGAGTTTGAAAAATTTTGAATCAAATAAATCCCGTATGCTTGGGTAAATAAACATTTTTGGTCGATAATGGTCGTATAGGTTGATAAGGGTCATATGAGTCACTTTCACGCATTTTCAGACTGAACTCCTTTCATGTCAGTAATTATACCTTAAATTCATCAAAAGTCGTGCCGATAAGCCTCTCATTGCTCAATGAGAGCCGTATAGGGTTTAATGCTCCACCTAGCACAACCTTATACGCCTCTCATAGGGCAATGAGAGGCTTATCAAAACCCTTTTTCTGGCACATTAATTGCTTTCACACTATATACTCCCCTTATTGCTCTATATGCCACCTCTGGGGGGATGTATCAATACCCTCACCCTTAAAAAAACCAATATATCATAACAAACCTAGCACAATTATTAGTTTTATTATGCATAGAAGGTTTATTTATTTATTTTAATAATAAAATGCATATAAGGCTATATACGTGTTTTCTAAGTGTCACCCTGCTACATGAGCAATATTAGTGCTCGTAGACCATTACATAGAGGCGTAAAGCTTAGGCGCCAGGGACTAGCGTAAAGGCTATTGCATGCATGGGGCGAGAGTTGTGTGTTTTTTTTTTATTTAATTGAACATTAAACACTATAAATAAGCAAGATGTTAGTGCATATATTTGTTGTAAGTTGGGCTTTGGGAGTCTTTAAAAAAATGGAAATTTTTCTTTTTAACCCTAAAGTTTTAATATTTGAAAATTTAAGTTTAAACTTCTAATCTTTGTTTCCTTTTTAACCCTAAAGTTTTAATCTTTGACAATTTACCCTAAAATTTTAAACTTTGACAATTTAAGTTTAAAATTTTTAATCTTTCTTTCCTTTTTAACCTAAAGTTTAATTTAAGTTTAAAGTTTTAAGAGTAAACTGCCATTTTGGTCCCTGAGGTTTGGTCACTTTTGCCACTTTAATCCAAAACTCAAACCTTTTGCATCTGGGTCCCTGTGGTTTCTGTTTTATTGCCATTTTGGTCCAAAAATGAAATCAGGTTATATCTATCTTATAAAATCCGACAATTTTGTCCTTTTCCTCAGGGGCAAATCAGGTCATATTTGTCTTATAAAATCTGGTAATTATTTATAAAAAAGAAATGACCATTTTAACACTGAGAAAAAGGACAAAATTGCAGGATTTTATAAGATAAATATGACCTGATTTCATTTTTGGACCAAAATGGCAATAAAACTGAAATCACAGGGACCCAGATGCAAAAAGTTTAAGTTTTGGACTAAAATGACAAAAGTGACCAAACCACAGGGACCAAAATGGCAGTTTACTCAAGTTTTAATCTTTGGTAATTTAACCCCCTTTGATTAATTTGATTTTTTCACTTCTAAATCAAACGTTTCCATCTTTTGTGATTTAACCACTTTGATTTTTTTTACTTATGTGTTGTAATTTTGGCTTTGGGGGGTTTTCAAATAAAAAAATGATTATGCATATGGTTGTTGTAACCTTGGCTTTGGGGCTTTTAAAAAAAAAATTGATTTTTTTACTTTTCACCCAAAAGTATTTCATAAATTACTTTTAACCCAAAACTATTTGTTTTTTTACTTTTAACACAAAACTTTTTATCTTTTGCAATCTATCCTCACAACGTTTTTACTTTCAACTTTGGTCCTTTATAGTTTTCATTTTCCGCAAATTTTTCGCTTTATGATTCGTTCTGAATTTTGTGACTTAAAACATCGCAACGTGCGTCTATGGTTTAGCATATTTCACGTTTCGTTCTAAACTTTGCGAGTTAACACGACTCAACGTGCGTGTGTGGGTGAACGTTTTTACATCGTCTATTTTTTCCCGTTTGACAGATTCAACATAACGTGTGCGTCCTAAATCGACTTAGTTATAATTAAAGAATCCCCGCCGCATTGCGGCGGGTCGTAATTCTAGTTATTAATTAATTTATAAATCCTTAACTTATTACCACTTTCACATTTCATATGCACCACACGACACATCCTAAGTTGAGTGGAATGTGAAATCCCCTATTTTCTACCTGGCTAACACACCTTTTACTCACCTTTCACTATAACACATAGGGGTCGACGCAGGTGCTGACATAGTTGCATATAATATAATTATTATTATTATTAATATTATTATTATTATTAATTTAAATTTCATTGAGGGGAATAGTGATTGCCATCTATTGGTGGAGATTGGCAACCAACCAATCAATGGATGCCTTACATTTAATGTTCATGAAGGGAAATAGTGATTGCCTTCAATTGGTGGAGATTGGCAGCCAACCAATCAGTGGATGCTGCATGGTATCTACTAGGCTTCTTTATTACCCCCCGTCTCATTAAAAGTGTCTTATTTTAAATTTTCAAAGTCTTTATTTATAAACTTTGACCTTAAATAATTTTGTTTGTGTTAGATAATACTTGATGAAAGTTATATGATTTGAGTGTGTTTTAGAAGTGTTTTTATCGGGTTAATTTTCAACAAGTTTTATATAACACAAAAAATATATAATTAAAGTCAAAGTTTATAAATAAAAACTTTGAAAATTCAAAATAAGACACTTTTAGTGGGACGAAGGTAGTATTTTTTTGGTTGTTCTGGTTCAAGTTAATATACACTACTAGAAAATAAGTCTTTAATGACGCGCAATGTGTGTCATTAAAGGGTATAGATGACACGCGAAAACACGTTAAGGAAGCCCCCGTCATAAAATAAAGATGACATGCTTTTGTGTGTCATATGTTTATGACACACATTCATGACATGCATTTATAACACACATTCATGACACACATGCACGACACACAATGCGTGTCAAGGAAAGCCCCGTCATAAATGAAGTAAACGAAGATGACACACGTAAATGCGTGTCATACTTTTTACCTGATTTTTTTTTAAATCTAGAATTATTGATTTTCACATTAAAAGACAATTATTTTACCTGTTTTTTTATAAAATGTATATATGTTTTTTTATAATTACTAATTTCCACATTAAAAGACAATTAATGTCTCATAATACAAAATTAATTACATATTTAACAAAATAGTGTTGATTTTGATAAATAATACAAAATAAATTACATTTATAGCGAAACAATTAAATTTATACAACATTTTACAACATTTTTTTTATAAGATATTAACAAATATTATACAATATTTCATAAAATACCAACAAACAAAATTAACAATATTTCATTACAAGATATCATCAAATTGAACAATCTCCATGGGCACGCGATCATCAAATTGAACAATCTCTATTTGTAGACTACGCGAAATTGAGGTGCGTCGGAGCCGCTGGCCGGTAAAACCTCCCAACACCGGTCACCGGTCATCGCTTAACTCCGGCCTCCGCTTACTGTTGGCGTCTTTCCTCCCCAACGGTTGGCTAACATCATGTAATCCAAGTTTTTATGGCCTGAATCGAGCAAAACGAAAAAGAAAATGAAAACCATGGCGGATCTACAATATCTCGAATCAGATCTACCACCCTTTAACCTGATCTCTGTATCTTCATCACCAGATCTGATGAGGTGATGGACGAAGTCGTTTGTTGGCGGCAATAGCAAAAAAGAAACCTTCATGTGAGGCTTCGTTCAGATCTACCCGAAGTACTCAAACACTAACACCAGCACTGTCGGTACCGGAGAACTCGAGCACTAACATTTTGTTCTTCTTCGATCTTCAATACTTAGTTAGAAATCTAACACACACAATAACAAAATCAGATCGAAGGTATTAACTAATTGCATAAATTAAACAACAAACGCGCATGAAACTTACTGGTGAAGAAGTGGATCGCGAAGGAAAGACTTGACTTGGTTTTGTTTGGGTGAAAGAAAGGTTTTGATTTTGTTTTGAGTGAAAGAAATTAGAAATCTTGCTTTTGATTTTGAGATGGAGGTGTAATATTAACTGACGATGGAATATGGACGGTCAAGATTGTTCATTTCTTTATATATATATATGATGGCTAAGATTATGATCCGTGTGCCGTGTGTTTATTTGTTATGGTTAAACTTGAAAATATAATTGCTCCCAAAACCATTATACTTTCATTTATAATTTTCAAACTTGATTGTTCTATAGTTTTATCTATTATTTTCAAACTTGATTATTCTATGTAGGGTGGTAAACAAGTCCAGAGGCTCGAGAGCTACTCGTTATCGACTCGGTTAAAAGCTCGAATGAGCCGAGCTTTAACGAACCCGAGCTCGAGCCTAAAATATAGCTCGTTTAGTTATCCAGGCCGAGTTCGAGCCTGAAATACAAAGATCGTTTAAGCTCGCGAGCCTAATCGAGCCCAAACAAAAATTTACTTATTTTATATATAATATAATAATAATGATTATAACATTGGCCAACTGAGCTCGAGCCTAGCTTTGGCTCGTTTAAGCGATACTTAAGCGAGCATGAGCCGAGTTTTTAGCTAGTCTGAGGTTGTTTTTAAAATAGCTAGAGCCGAGCTCAAACTTTGGATTTTACTTGCGAGCAGAGCTCGATCTCAAATAAGTAGGCTCGAGCTTCATAAAAATATGACCAGCCGAGCTCGAGCCCGGTTCGTTTACACCTCTAACTCTATGTACTTTACATGCCTAGACAAATACTAACATAGACACGTTTAATGCTAAATATTTAAAATATATAAAATTTGTTAGAGTAAACTACAATTTTAGTTCATGTAGTTAACACCAAATGGCATGTTGCGTCCTTATTTGACAAAATTGAACAATTAAGTTTATGTGGTTGTCGATTTGAATCAATATGGTCCATTTTAACAGTTCAAGTTAGTTAGTGCTAGCACTCGATATATGTTTCGATACCAAAAAATTACATGATTTTACATACAACCCTATGTGTAACGAATTTTATACAGCCACGTCGATATAACCATAAAAATGATTACGGTACATGTATCGGCGTTGTTTGTCGGTATTTGTCTGGCTTGTGACGATAAAAAATATCAAATATATGTGACCCGTTCGAATATAAATTTTATTTAATAGAAAGCATATTTGAAATTTTATAAAGCCTTATATATTAATAAAAAACGAAAAAGGGTAATCAACATCATTCTACAAAAGAAATTAAACCGTTGTTATACGATACTTGTTTGGGGTGCAAATGAGCCGAGTAGAGCCCGAGCTCGACCAGGCTCGAGCTCGAGCTCGATTAACTTATGAGAGCTCGGCTTGATTCGAGCTTTGTTTTCAAAGCTCGAGCTCGACTCGTTGATATTTTCTCAAGCTCGAGCTCGACTCGGGCTCGGCTCGTTTATAAATAATTGACTTTTTAGGTTTGCGAGCTCGATAAATAAAGCTCGGGCTCGGGCTCGTTTACTAAATAAGCTTATTGTTAGGTTCGAGGTCGGCTTGTAAACAAGTTTAAATAAGCTCGGCTCGACTCGGCTCATATACACTAAGGCTTGTTAAGGCTCGACGAGCCTAACGAGCTTCATATGGCAGGCTCGAGCTCGGGCTCGATAAACAAGCGATCTTTATTTTAGTCTCAAGCTAGGCTCATGCTCGATAAGGCTCGACTCGTTTCGAGCTTCTTCTCGAGCCGATCTCGAGTAGCTCGCGAGCCGCTCAACTCGTTTTCACCCCTAGGACTTGATTGTTCAATTTTGCCCGATAGAAACTCAATGTGCCATTGGGTGTTAACCATAGAGACTCAATTAAGGTTTACTCAATTTATTATTATGATATAGGCAAATAAACACGTTTAATACATAAATATTTCCAGAAATTATAATATTGACATGACAAATGGTTTTGTTATATATATATATATATATATATATATATATATATATATATATATATACTAGGTTACAATTCCGTGGCATACATTGATTTCTTTTCTCCGAAATTCAAAGTAGGATAAGATATAATATTAATTTATTTATTTTTTATTTAATTAATATAAGATAAATAAAAAAAAGAGGTGGGAAAACTAAAAAGCGGATGTCTCAAATGGATGACACGGGACATATATTGATTTTTTTATTATATATAAATATATGTATATATATATATATATATATATATATATATAAATTTCGATGTTGAATGTTTTCTAAAAGGTATAATTTTATATATACCGTATACAATAATTACTTTGCTAAAAATTCATACTTAACGTATTTCAAAAAGTATTTTCTTTTAACTGAAAAATTTAGGGGTGAATTACAAGGGAATAAATTTTAGTAGGAGGAAAATTTTAAAAATTGGAATTTGTTTATGGGTGTAAAGGAGGAAACAAAAATTTAATTGGCATAAGTAAAGATGACAATTTTTATGACATAAAAAATGTGTGTCATAACATGAAAAATTGTGTCATAAATTCTTCAAATTTAAGAAAAGATGACGGTTTTTATGATATACAAAAATGTGTGTCATAAATTCTTCATATTTTACAAATGATGACTTTTTTTATGACACATTTTTGCATGTTATAAAATTAGTGTGCGTCATTGTTCGTGTGTCATTAAAGGTCTTTTTTCTAGTAGTGTTATGTACAATTGATAGAGAAATCCAGTATTAAAAGGACATGTGGTGGAGTGGTTTTGTTGTTTGATATATGATATATGATCAAATGAAAATAAGGACCTGGGTTCGAAACCTGGCCAGTGCAATTTCTCCCCCTTTTTTTGAAGATGTTATACTTAACATCTAATGTTTAGAGAGTTTTCTTAAGTTAGTTTATACTACTGCGTGTGGACTTTAATAAATTTATTCTACGGTTCCTAAACTTTAATAATTTTTTTCTTTGATGAACGTATTTATATCTACGCCTCGATGTATTTTTTCTTTAGATTGTGTTATGAGTAGTATGTACAAGTAACCAAAGCAAAAACGTACATGTTATCCAAACGAGAATTATGTGGTTTAGCGTGCTGCAATGTGGGCGCCATGTAAAACTAGTTGTATTAAAAAGCGAAAACTAAATAGCCAATAAAGTGCAAGGCTGAAATCATTATACATAAATGTCTTCTTGTAAACTTACTCGACATTAGGGTTGACGGTATGGGGGCTGGGGAAGAGCCGATTAAGTCCGGCCTCGTCCGGGAACACCCCCCTCAGACCCGGTGTAAGAAAAAACCTGACAAGGGGAGAATCGTTGGTTTTTCTTCATGTTAAGTGTAATAACCATAAATTTAAAATCATTATTTTTAGAAATAAAAGAATAATAATTTATAATACACTAAACATTTATCTTATAATCCATCTTTCGGTATATCAACCAAAACTATTATTAGTATTTATAAATTACTCACTAGGAAACCCTAATTAAGACACCCAAGTAATTCTGTACAAACCCTCGAAATTTTAGAACAATCAGAATCAGGATTAGGGCCCCTAAAACTCAGGGGGGGTATTTCCTACTTGATGATTATCCTAATAACTTGCTGCCGAAGTTGAAATTTTAAAATCTGTCGACTCAGCTAGGCTAGTCCCACACGTGGCCACCCTATACGGAGTTCATGACCCTTACGGACCGTAAGGGTTATTTGTTACGGTCCGTAAGGGGGGGTAAAATTCGACTATAAATACAGAACATTGGCACTCACTTTCTGGTGTTCATTCGACGAAGAAATTCGTTTCAGGCTTCGAGTTATCGTCTGATTATCACAATTAACACACACGAAACACTAATTAAGTATAGCAGGGTGCTGCAGATCAGGGTATTAACTCAATCGCTGATACGATTCAATGTCCGATTGATTGAAATCAATCCAATGGATGTTTAAGTGCTGCTCAAATTGGGTTTATGCTTTGTCATTAGTCGTGATTCCGATAGATGTTTAAGTAATTTCACTTTGTCATTAATTGTGATTCCGATGGATGTTTAAGTGTTTACACTTTGTCATTCATTGTGAATCCGATGGATGTTTAAGTGATTTCACTTTGTCATTAATTGTGAATCCGATGGATGTTTAAGTATCGCACTTTGTCATTCGTTGTGAGGATTTTAATCTCGTGAGTTATCGTAAATGCTGTATTAAGTTACTAACCTAGTTTGTGTGCATATTATTTAAATTAGGTTAAAAGACTAATCAGTAGTCTAAACTCTGCCCATATAAATCTGAAATATTATCACAAGGTAGCATCATTTTGGAAATTTTAAGGTACGGATCCTTACCCCACTCCTTATTGTTTCATATTCAAATTGTTATAAACCCATTAAAATTGTACACTCCTCACGTCTTTGAATATCGATTCATTTGACAGTCCGCTGAATTCCTATTCTAATCATAACTTTGGATTTAGCTTTCATGTCATGCGATAATATTATGTTAGTTGTACTCATTATCGCATGTTCCAATATATGTTACGTCCTGTTAAGAAAATATTTTGATAAGTTATGTGAATAAGACCATTTGTATTCTGTTACCCTGAGTATCGCTTCTCGTGGAGTGTCCCACGAGCATGTTGTTGCGGCATCGACATCATGTGCTCCACACGTGACGGAGAGATCAGTTCACGGCGTCTCTTAAGTACAAGTGTGGTACATATAAGCTATTAGGAGGCGTATGGATCGATCCTAGGATTTAAGTATAAGGAGGTGGGTAACGGGTATGCCAACTCGCCATCTCATGTGATAATTATGATGGAGTAGCTACCTGTGTATTGTCACGTTTTAAGTTTGCTCATGGGTACATCCGTATGATATGATTATGAAATTAAGTTCTTGCATCGTATCATTTTCGAATAAGGTTCCATCCGGATAACATTTCATATAAAGCGTTATTTGTTATTTGAGCCTAATATTCCGTACTGAGCATTCGGCTCATTCCGTAAACTTTTTGAATATACAGGTCCACAGGTTACTTTGAGCGGGGAAAAGAGAGAAGAATAAAGCCTAGGAATAAATCTGAAGATGTTAGTTAATTAAGTATAATGTCTCCGCTTGTATATTAACCTTATTAGTAATGTGGTTGTATCCTTGTCCAATAAATAAATAAAGGAAATTATGACTTTTGTTTATGATACTGTTATTGTGACACGTCAGCCCTTCCGGGTTGGGGTATTACATTAAGTGTGTGTGTATTTCATGTGTCTGTGTTTTGTTTGTGTGTATGTATTTAATGTGTGCGTTTGTGTGTTAAGTTTTTTTTTTTTTTTTTTTTTTTTTTTTTTTTGCTTTTACAGGTTGACAAAAGAAGGTATGTGTCTATGTATTTTATTTAATTCATATTTACATATATTTATAAGTATTTGTATGTATTTTATCTTAATTCATGTTAAAACATTTAAATATATTTTTTGTTTATATATCTTTTATTTTAAAATAAATTTAAAACATTCAAGTATATAAATTGTTTTAAAGTTTAGATCAAATTAAAATAGTTTGAGTTTAAAGAAATATGAGACGACACCATACAATCTAAACCAGCTGAGAAAAACTAGAAAAAAAACTGATGTAAAACTGAGAGAAAACCAGAAAAAATAGGACAACACCCTCACAAACAAACATACAATTTTTCCTTATACATAAAAACAATCGTCTAAATATAGTCACATACGTATATATTACTTAATTAAGTCCAGGAACATGTAGAGACGTTGGATATGCGTCGGTTGTCAGAGAAGATACTTCACATATAAAGCCACATGACCCCATCTGTCATCATAAACAAACAACTACACACCTCACAAACATCATCAACAAAACTCCACCCACATCAACACAAAACAAAACACACCAAAACAATCATCAATCCCAACCACAAAAACCACCCTAACCAACCATGCCGGCAAACTCACCGGCCACCACAAGAAAAGAAGGCCAAGAACTCCTCCTCAACCGCTACGAGATCGGCAAACTCCTTGGCCACGGTACCTTCTCCAAAGTATACCTCGCAAGAAACATCAAATCCAACGAATATGTAGCCATTAAAGTCATCGACAAAGAACAGATCTTGAGAGGCGGCTTGATCTCCCACATCAAACGTGAGATCTCGATCCTTAGACGTGTTCGCCACCCGAACATCGTACAACTCTTTGAGGTAATGGCAACCAAAGCTAAAATCTTCTTTGTTATGGAATATGTTAAGGGTGGTGAGTTGTTTAACAAGGTCGCTAAAGGTAGGTTAAAAGAAGAAACTGCAAGAAACTATTTTCAACAACTTATTTCCGCTGTAGGGTTTTGTCATGCACGTGGTGTTTTTCACCGTGACTTGAAGCCTGAAAACATATTGTTAGATGAAGATGGTAATCTTAAAGTATCCGATTTCGGGTTGAGTGCGATTTCGGAGCAAATTAGAGGTGATGGTTTGTTTCATACGTTTTGTGGGACTCCGGCTTATGTTGCGCCCGAGGTTTTGGGCCGGAAAGGGTATGAAGCGGCTAAGGTTGATGTTTGGTCTTGTGGGGTAATTTTGTTTGTGTTGATGGCTGGTTATTTACCCTTTAATGATCAGAATGTTATGGTTTTGTATAAGAAGATTTACAAAGGTGAGTTCCGGTGTCCCCGGTGGTTTTCTCCTGAGTTAACTCGGTTGTTAAAGCGGCTGCTTCGGACAAACCCGGAGACCCGGATCACCATCCCGGAGATCATGGAAAACCGGTGGTTTAAAAAGGGGTTTCGTGATGTCAAGTTTTATATCGAAGATGATCAACTGTTTAGTGTGAAAGATGGAGAGATTGAAGCTGATGAGATTGATTACTCTTCGGATTACTCGTTGGAATCACCGACCGAATTTGAAACCCGAAAACGGGTTGTTAACATGCCTAGACCGGCTAGTTTGAACGCGTTCGACTTGATTTCGTTCTCTAGAGGGTTCAGTTTGTCCGGTTTGTTTGAGGATGGGGGAGAGGAGTCCCGGTTTGTGACGGGTGCATCCGTTTCGACGATTATATCAAAACTTGAAGAGATTGCGAAAGTGGTGAGGTTTAGTGTTCGGAAAAAGGATTTTCGGGTTAGTTTGGAGGGGTCACGAGAAGGGGTTAAAGGTCCGTTGACTATTACGGTTGAGATATTTGAATTAACACCGAGTTTAAGAGTTGTGGAAGTTAAGAAGAAAGGTGGGGATAGAATGGAGTATGATGAGTTTTTTGATCGGGAACTTAGGCCTGGATTACGAGCATTGATGTTGCCGGAGCCTATCTCCGATGAACCTTCCGGTTTGGCTAGTTGTAATACTTGAATAACCGAAAAGAAAATTGGTTTTGTTTGTTTGACCACACCCATGGCTCTATTGACCATTAACTGGTTTAAAATGTTGGGAAAATGGTTATGAGTAGCTAGGTGATTATGTAATATACGTTTTTAGTTCCATTCTTCTAATCAAATGTTCTAAAATAATGTTTTGTAGGTTGTGTAAATGTCCGAACAATGATTTGTTGTTTACATTTTCTTTAGAACCGGATCAAACTGGTGTAACAAGGAATTGGATAAGGACCGGTTCAATAGGAACGGGTTGAACCACTCATGGTTGAATCTGCCCCCAGTATCTTGCTGGGTTGGTTTAGACCTTTGTTTTGAGTGATGAAAATCTTGCTGTTAAAAATGAGTATATATGATAAAAAAATGCGTGTTATAATTAGATAGTGAGTGCTTATTTATTTAAGTGTTTTGATAATGATTCTTTTAAAGGTTATGATTAAAGATGTTTTCTATAATTAATTAATTGTATTATATTTTAATGATGAATTATAAACAACTTAAAGACTAAAATAAATTAAAATATGCATATGAATAAAAGATAGTAAAAAATATAAATAAAGCTTGCATGAAACATAAAATTATATTTTCTATATAAATATAAAAAAAACATACAAAAAAAAAAAAAAGAAAAAGATTACTAGTCAACCAAATGAAGAGAAAGCATTAATTATAAACCTGAACAACTCTAACCCATTAACTAAAAACCCAAATACTAACCCAATCAACACCCCTAGCTATGATCTCTCAGATTTAATACATCGAAAACGTCTCCTTATAAAAAAACCGGAGACAAAACGTTTAAATTTGTATTTCGACGACGAAACTAGTACACAAGTTAAGGACTTTATAAACAAATTGATAACTATTTAAACTTAATTATGGGTCATAATGGGCCATTACGAGAGTTCATTGGACATGGCCTTAATGAGTGTTAATGTGTCACGACGGACTTTTACTGGTCAGGGTATACCATCGTTGACCAAGATTAACCATATGAGATTGACAATTGTTGACCATAGTTGAACTAGCAGGACATATTCGATGATACATGCCTTAATGAGTTATATTATGGCGTAGTGAATCTTATAGAACCATAATAGGTCACTTATGTCTATGTATGACCATGACACTAAGCCGTGGACATATTATACCCAAGTAATCATAATTACCCCTAATAGACCAATTTTGATCGACCTATATTGACCCTAATTAATGCCAATCACCCATGTCTATGTATGACCATGACACTAAGACCATGTGTAGTGGTTAAGAAAAATAATGCCCCCACCATGGGGCATTATCCGACACGTGGCAGTCCAGTCAGCATGGGGCGTTATTGCAAAAGTGGCGTAGTAGGAATAATGCCCAAATAATGCCCCTTCCAATCATTAAAAAAAAAAAAAAAAGCAAACTAAATGATCATTGGCTAGTCAAACCCACTTCTTCTCCCATTGGCCACATGCAAGAATCAAATGGAGCTATGCAGCGTTTTCTTAATAACGCCAAAATCAAATTTCTGAATTTTTTTTAAAATAACGTCTAGTGTAATGGAGGGGGGGGGGGGGGGCTTTTTGGGGCGTTTTTTTTCAATTTTTTTTTTAAAATCACGCCCCACTACGGGGTGGTCTAAGCCGTGGACATATTATACCCAAATAATCATAATTACCCCTAATAGACCAATTTTGATCGACCTATATTGACCCTAATTAATGCCAATCACCCATAATTGATCATCACCAACTTACACCGACCCTAATTGTCCATAATCAACACTGCTTGATCCTAATTCACCACACTTTACCTTAATAAATATAATGTCACGAGCCAAATGTTCGAAGGTCGCTTTGCAAGGGTTTGTACTTAAACGCTTGGGCTTACTGGCTAGTCTGTGACTCTATTAGGGACGGCCTCAACGGATTATGAAGGTAGGTATATGTGCCTAGTCGTGTGTATTCGACACACGCATCACTGGTCGAGAGTTGTTGCCGCTCTCCTGATGAGTTCTAGGCAAGACGAAACCAATGACACTTATAAAGATTTATCCCTAGGCAATCATGGAAGCCACACAGGGCCTCGAAAAATGACTCCTTGAGAAGTAGTATTAGAGCAGGTCGATTCTCAAAAACATTGGAACTTTGACACTCAACCAAATGTGCTTAAACCAGAGACGTATGATTACTCAATGGTGGTAGAAGAAGATCAAATGAGGGACGTTTTCGCGATGCTCTTTGTAAGCATTATCGGTAGAAACTGATCAATCAACCTTATGTAAATCGTAGATGTGGGGAACTGGGGATTGTGATTTGGGAAACTAGCAGACTTTGATGGACTACCCTAGATATTTAAAAGATAGGTGTAAAATATAGTGAAGGGTTCAAATGAAAAGATTTTTTTTGTAAGAAGAAAAAAGAAAAAAATTCAACCAATAAGAATACTTCATTTTAATTCATTTAATATTTGTATTTAATTTTAATATAAGGATACATTGGTAAACTTACATAAATCATTAATTTGTATTCTTCCCCTTTAATAACCAACTAAATTAAATTTGAAACTACTTTTCAAAATATATACTTTTGTTCAAATTAAAAAAACAACTTAATTAAAGTGTAGAATAAATTACTAGGTGTGTAGGATAAATTACGAGTTGTTTATGATATATTTTGAGATGTGTAGGATAAATTTTAACGTGTGTAGGATAAAATTCTATAATGTGTAGGGTATATGTAGGAAAATTTTGATATGTGTAGTTTTTGTAGATTATATGTAGGATAATTAATAAATAGTTGACTAATTAATTAGAAAGAGAAAATTTAATGAGAAAAGTTATAAATAAATTAGTATTTTACCAATATGTCATTTCTTCTTTTTCTCCTTTCAATAATTTTCTTCTCATTTGATCCTCCCTTGCAAACTTAAGCCTTGAAAAATAAAATAAGCTTAAAATATTGTAGACGTAACGCTCTTGTTTTTTTTTTCTCTTTCGAAAAACGCTTGGCCAGCTTTTCTCTATATGGGTTGGCATTCTTAAATGCATTGTTATTTGCCCATTACATTATAATCTGGTGGCATTTGGGTGGTGGAATAAAGCTCAAGGATCATTAGGTTTTGGGATTGATTCCCACAAAGTGTTTTTTCAGATTTATTGGGTTTATTTCTGAATTTGTGTATAGACATTATTGCCAAGTGGAGATGAACATGATCGGGTGGTTCTAGGGGTGTAAACAAGCCTAGAGGCTCGAGAGCTACTCGTGATCGGCTCGGTTAAAAGCTCGAACGAGCCGAGCCTTAACGAGCCCGAGCCCAAGCTCAAGCCTGAAATAGAGCTCGTTTTTTTATCGAGCCCGAGCTCGAGCCTGAAATACAAAGCTTGTTTAGGCTCGCGAGCCTAAACGAGCCCAAACAAAATTTTAATTTTTTTATATATAATATATTTATAATGATGATAACATTGATGAGCCGAGCTCGAGCCGAGCTTTGGCTTGTTTAAGCGATGTTGAAGTGAGCTCGAGCCGAGCTTTTAGCTCGTTTAAGGTTGTTCTCAAAATAGTTCGAGCCGAGCTCGAGCTCTGGGTTTTACTCGCGAGCCGAGCTCGAGCCTGGTCTAGCTCGGGCTCGGCCCGACTCGTTTACACCCCTAGGTGGTTCTGCTCGTAGCACGATGATACTCCAGTGATCAATCACTGATCCAAATTTGTAGTTCAAATAAAATGCATTGTTATTTCCAAGAAAAATAGTATATAGTCGTGGAGTATTAGCTTTATGACTACAAACTTTTTTTAAGGGGTAACATGATATCATTAAAGATCCTTGAAACGTTTCTTCAGCGGTTACTAATGTTCATATTAGTATTTAATTAGAGATACAAAATTAATTTATCGTAAGTTTGTGTGTTACATAGAGAAGATGAACACGACAAAGACAAGGTGATTTTACTATTTCGGAGACCTAGTCAAGTCAACCATAAAGCATGATCACTTTAAAGAGTTGCATAACATTTCTATTATATTGCCGTTCAAAAAAAACATTTCTATTATATCTTTTAACCTTTTTTTTTTTTTTGGAAGGAGACTTTCTCTGTACAGGACCGATCGGTCTCCGGGGGCATGTCAAAGACATTCCCCCGTCAACCCCGCTCTTCCGGACGCGATGTTCGATCAGGCCCCGGCCGGCGCGCAAGCTGACTCCCACCTATGTAACATTTTTTGAGCACCCTTTGGATTTTATACTATTTAATTTATATTACTATTCAATAAATAAAAAAAAGTTAGTCCATCACATGATCAATAACTATGTTCAATGAATATAGGAGAATGCCCCAACTATCAAGGTAGACTTGATTGAACACACCACCTCTTTCCGCTACCGACCCATCACTATCCATCATCATCATATACCTGCCTACCCATTAATAACCATCATAAACATAAAATATATGCAACATGGTAACCAATGGTTTTATTATTATGAACTTGCTAATAAGTAAGTGTAGAGTTTGTCATCATCCGATATGAATTAAAAGGAACGATGAACGCAAAATCAAAAGCTGCCTTCAGCGAAATCCCAAAACTCTTAAAATGTCCGAAAGACAATCTACGAATGCTTGTCATGTAAGCGAACGTGCATAAAGAGTCCAATAGGCAATTAGATTCCATAATATGAATTGAAAAGCAATACGTTATAGTACGCGCATCTCCAATGTCATTTCGGATGCTATTGGAAATATGTGGCAATGAGCTGAAGATAAAAGAAGATGGAAATGGAGGAGAGAGAGTAAACATTGTTGGAAATTCGAAGACGACGTAGAATGCTAGGGGTAGAAAAATGACAAAGAATGATGGTGTTGATCAAAGAAGAAAAATTCAAGGGGTAGAAAATTTCAAAAATGGTTAATAATTTTTGATAAGACAAATAAACACTCTATTTTTTTTAATTTTTAATTTTTTATTTTTAAATATAAGAATATAAACAGAAACACAAATAAAAAAAGAAACTAATATACAATTACAATTGTAATGGGATCAAAATCGTTCTCAGGCAGACCAATGAACATTTTTCGGTGCAAGCTTATTCAGACAGGTCTAAGCGATTACCAATATGTTTGTCCTTTTAAACCTAATGCTCAACTTTCAATTTTCAACCTTGTGATATGCTTAAGGTAATATTATACTATGATACCCGTGTGTCCCATACCATCACATACCCCCGCGATCAAGGTAAGCACAACGATTCATCGTAGGAGGTGAGTATACTGAGATCATCATTTTGATTTACAACGTCATACCATTGGTGACAGGTCAGTATTTTCGTACAGCAGAGCGACCAATGTTTGTGTCCGACGAGGGTTAGGCAAATACCTTTTTGGTACGAATATAGCTTTTTAGCTTAATGGAATTCCATCAATTTCAGTTTATCTTCCTTTAAGGTTTTTGGCCTCCTTTTGGTTCTTTTAAGATATCATAACTGTGTCTAGGTCTGCATATAATCTGGATGCAACAGAAGGACAACCATGATATCCCCGGATGACTCAACAGCATAAAGACCCGAAACCTCAGACGTTGGCTGTCTGTCAACGCAAGATTTAAGACCATAAGATCATAAGCCGATGGTATGTTACCCACATGATACATAGTTCTTTATGTTTATATCACTTGGTATCTTTTATTTATTTAAGCGTCAAGCCTATCGACATATCACATTAGATCCTTGTCATTTTAACTATATCACCTTACATGTGTTAGTCAAACCCTTTAACACGAACATTTATTTAATTTCCCATATATGCATTGTTTTAGGGTTTTTCTCTTTTCAAATGTTTTTCTCTCTCTATGTCCCTAAATTTATGCATAAATCTTATGTACAAATTTACCTTATAAAGAAAATGTATGTACAAAATGAAAAACGAAAGAAAATGAAAATATTTTTGTTGTTTTGCTTAACCGTTCCATCATCAGATTTAAGACTAATCAATATCAAGATTAGAACACGAAATTTAAATTGTACCTTTTCGATGATCTTATCTTACCTCCCTTATCTCCTCCAAAGGAAACATGTTATATCTCTGGAACAACCGCTATCAATATTCCAAGGATTGTCAACAGATCCTCCTTGGTTTTCCCTGAAAAATAAGGCGATTAGTAAGACATTGGTACCCAGGCCACCGTGGTCCTGGGATTTCCTGAAGCATCAACATAAGATACTTCTCGTAAGCACATGTCCCCTTTTGTTTCAAGTATTGGTGATGTTGCTGCTTCACATTTTGCTTTCCAAATTTGTTTAGGCCTTTCTAATTTCTTAGGTGCATTTGGCAAAACATTTTGCTTTTCAACCTTGTTATTTTTCAAAACCTGTTTAGGTTTCAAAGCTTGTTTTCTTTTAGCCTTCATAGCATTCCAATCCTCATCAGATGGTTTAACCTTGGGATAATTATTCATCTTTGCCTTAGACTTTCCAACCTTCATTGACTTAGAATAAGATCTATCGTTTGGCGTAACCCTCTAATTCTGTGTATAATATGGCACATAAGGACGATGTGTGCAATTCCGTGCAATGTGACTGGGTATGCCACAGTTGTAGCATGTTTGCTTCTTTACATAAGGATCATATCCCTATCCATTCGATCCAACCGATGATGAATTTGAGTTATAAGATCTGTTGGATGATTTATTTGCGTATTTTTCAAACATTTTGCCCTGCTTCATATGTCCCTGTCTACAACAGTTAGTACATTCACTGTTTTTATCTTTAACAACAGTGTTAGATTTTGAAATTTCATTTGGAACTGTTGGTTTTGGAGACACATGTTTATTTAACGGGCCTCTCAAAGTTGGCTCAGAAACAACGTTTTTCACATATGGATGAGCATGAACAGACAAATTGGATGTTTTCAAACAAATATCGGCAGATTCTTGGCAAATAATATCATCCCCCTTAACCCAATCCTCTACCTTTACCTCATCCACACACGAAGTAGAAGCATCAGTATCGTTCACACATTCAAACTCAGGGTCTATTGGACTCACCACACTTGTACCAACAGTCTTGAACGAGGCTTCCTCAATTCTTCTACATTTTCGACTGGCCTTGTTGTATCAATTTCGGATGTTGTGGGATCAGTCAATGTTTCACAGCTTGATCAGCTAAACCACTTGAGTTACATTCCTTTTGTAGCGGCTTTGCCGAATCCTCTATTGTTGCTTTAGCTGCTCCAGGGGACTCACAGCTAGATTCACTAGATTCAACTGATTCAAATTTCTCAAAATCAGTTGTTTTAGGTGATTCACATTTGGAGTTAGATGGTGCAGCTGGTTCAGTTGGTTCATTTGCTGATTCTTCATTTGAAAACTGACTTTCGGGTAGGTTTTTAAAAACTCTTTCTTCATTATGATTTGAAACCTGAAAATGTTTATCAACCTCTGCATTTTTCTCAAAACTCAATTTATCTGTTTTCGTAGAGACATTCTCTGATTTAACAAAAACAGGTGCAGATGCTGGTTTGGTTTTCTTTGTTTCATTCCTTTCAGGCTTTGAGATTTTAATTTGTGTGGTCTTGACTGGCTCAACTTTCAGACCCTTAACACCACCATAAACCATGTCAGGAATGTTTGCAATCTCTTCTTCAGTCATAGGAATAACGGTGTAGGAATGATTGTATGGTGGAGGAATGCTCACATATCCTAGACCTTTATTACTAGTTTCTTTCTTACTGAACTGTAACTACTTATTTATCATGTTTTCAACTTCTTCACTAGAAACATCGAATTTTAGAAAATTAATGTTTGCATTTTTCAAAAGTTGATATAATGAATCAAGTTCAACAATTAATATTTCAGAAAGCTCTTTAAAATGGAGATGCCTACATTTCTCTTGACTCAAATCTTTATGCAACTGTCGGATATCACGTTTTTGCGCCTCCACGATATCTAGGGCTGGCATAACGGGTCACCCAGATCTGTTAAGACACAAACACGATAAGACAGGAACCCGAAATACATAAACACGAACACAATACGAAATTTTATCATGTCAGATTTGAGAAACACGAACCTGTTAATAAGCAGGTTACAGGAAACAACCTGTTAAGACACGAAAAAAATACCAACGTATTATACGACCTGTTTAAGACATGACCACGACCTGTTAAGACACGAACACAGCCTGTTTAAGACACGAACATGACCGAATTAGGGAAGCTATGAACCAAATTGGGAATGGTGGTGTTTGTGAGGGAGATTTAAAAATTAGGGTTTTGATTGTGGAAAAGAACCGTGTGTGTTTGTGTATAATTCATCTCAGCTCCCATGACTGATGACCCCATGTTCACACCCACATATAATATTTTTTAATTTTTAATTATTAACATGTACTTAACGGGTCTTAACAGGTTAACGGATTTTAACCTGTTTAGACACGAAACCTATTAAGGTTAAACACGAAACATGATAACTTCGCGTAGGTTCATGTCTTTTTATCGTGTTCGTGTAAGAATTTCCAGCCCTAACGATATCCTTGTATCCGTTAATTTTCTTTTTGATATGATATAAATCAGATTTGGATATCTAAAGTTGCATAATTAAGGAATTGGCCTGTTCTTTGTAACCACTTACCTTTTCTCAACAAGCATCAGTACAACAATAATCATCTACACATATCTCAGATGGAGTGGGAGTGAAGTCATGAATCTGAGCCATGAAAGGTTGATTTTGAGTGCCTTCATAGCAAGCTGATTCTGAATTCGGTGACCAATCGGCAGATTTGATGACTGAGCTCAATACACCAGACAAAGGAGCAATAGGAGTGGATTAGCACCTCACTTGATCCCACTTTAAGAAATTGAGCTGATTAGAACTTTTCTATAAACAGGGTCGTTAATTTAGGATATAACTTTTCTTGGGAACACTCTGGTATAAAGAGAATTATGAGTTTGTAATATCCCGTTGTGTGTTGTTATGAGTCGTTTTTGGAGCACGAGTAGGAGTGAGTAGGGAGACTCTACATCAACTTGCCGTAAATAGTTATTATTTATTTTTAACAGTTAATTAATATTAATATTATTATTATTAGTAATATATTATTAATAGTAGTAAAAGTATTATTTTTAGGTACTAGGGTTATTGTCAGGGACGGGTATTGGGTAACCTAACCTTAGTTAGCCATGGACTGATCAACGATGCTTAAACAAGACAGTGTTAACCAACATCTAATCATGATAATGACTAGTTAGGTGTACCGTTGCCTAACCTACGATTATGTAATTTTATCAGAGGACTCTCAGATAGTACCCGGTCGTACTAGCGGCTGTTTAGTAACTGTTAAACATGTGAGTTATCATGTTTATTTTAAAAATGTGATTCTATACTCGTTTTGTCTGAATTGGTAATAATATAAGAATGATGTAATGTAGAATTATCGGTAGGGATAAATTTGGATCCTTATATGCTTAATGAGATGTGTCGAAACAAGTTGAAAAGAGGACATGGTTCCTTGTATGCATCATGACACTACCATACCTATGCGATAGCCTGGGGGAGAGGGGTCCGACAAGCCCATTGCTGGTGGATGTGAAAAGGTCATGAATGGCACAAGGTTGCCCTTGGCCCAAAATATCATAGCCCATGTGACATGTATATCAATTGTGTTTTGTAAAATGTATAACATGAGCCCATCAATATATAGCTGACGTCGTTTGAGTGTACATGTCACAGGTTATCAGTGAGACACTCTTAAATAGAGAGAAGACAACTGAGACATGAAAACCTAGATGCTGACTATTGTAAATATTGTAACTGTAATTGTATTGTATTGTAATTGTAAATTGTAACTATAACTGTAACTGTAATTGTAAATTGTATTGTAAATTGTAATTGTAATTGTAATTGTAAATTGCAATTGTAAATTGTAAATTGTAAATTGTAATTGTAATTGTTATTGTTAATAAATATAAATTATAATAAGATGAATAGTGTTTTTTTGTCTTTTAGTCTATTTCGTCATTTAGTGTAAACTTTTCATTTTGTAACCCATGTAGTTTCATTATTGTATTCTTTTTCTTTTACTTTAACCAAATTATTTTTTTTACCCTAATTAGTTTTTTAACGAACACGTTAATACCATTTTAAATATTTTTTTAACTTTTCTTTTTTCTATGCTATAACGAGTGTGACAAAGGTTTTTTTTAGTTTAGTTTTTTTTTAACGAACCCGCCGATACTCTTTTAAACATAATTTTAACTTTTCTTTTTCTTCGCTATAACGGGCGCAACAAAACCGGTCGACTTTCTATTGTTTTCTTTTTTGTTTACCTTTGTTATTTACTATATTGTTTTACCTTTTCTTATTATTTTGATGTTTAGAGTCGAGTTACGAAGCAAATAGCATAACACATTTAGATATCATTTTATATAATTTTACAAATCCATTTATCGGTTGTCATGGTGTGCTATATGTTCTGAATTCAAACAGCATCCCTACGCAACGCGCGTGTAACTACGACCCTAGTGTAAATAAATAATATGTTGTACATAGACTATTATAAGTTTTAATGAAAGTTTTGTTTGCCTCCGCTGTAAGTGTATCAATTGTACATAATTATTTGGGTTACGGGTGGGGTGTTACAAGATTCTTGTCTTAAAGATCACTATTGTGTTTCAACTTTTAAAGCTGTCAAGGCCGTACCTATAGGCTTTCAAGGTTAAGCAAGTGCTTAAGGCCACTAAAAAATAGGGGCCACCAGTTTTTTAAAAACCTTTTATATAGAATATGCGCATTAGTGTATCAAACCAAATAAGATAAACACAAACTATTTATTGCAAGACCCAAATAAGGAACCACTTTGGAATAAAAGAGCCCTAATTCCAACTCCAAGCAATATGTGGTTCGTTTTTAATTTAGGCCATCATCGTCATTCTCACTAACTGTAACGCTATGCGTGCTCATTTCACTCAATGGCGTTGCGAATTGGGATAAATTAGAGGCGAAACTAGGGGAAATTAATGGTGTTTCAAGGATAATCCAGATAAGTTAATGGCTATTTTTTAGTAATCTTTATATATTGTGATATACTACCTCACTGTTTTTCCTAAATCCCTAATTGATACTTTGAATCTTTAAATTTTGATATTGTGCTTGCAAATTTCCAATTGAGGCTTGGAAGTCAAAAAGCAGAACCGATTGTTCTTTATAACAATTCAATCAAAAGGGTCCCGACTTTGTAGTTCGCTTAGAGCCTCCAAAAACGTTGGACCGGCAATGACGGCGGTTAAGAATGAGCTTGCTGTTCTATGAACCAAGTCTTGATCAAGTATCTCTCATACCAATTGTTGGAAGAATAATGGTATATCCGATTAAAATCATTAGGTATGTACATAGATATGTGCTTAAACGATGTATTAGTTTTAAAATAAAAAAAAATTAAAAAGAGAGTACAATTGGGTTGTATAAATGGTGAGCAATATAAACATGAAAGAGTACATCAGAAAATAAAATAAAATATATGATTGCATTAACTCATCATCTAAACGAATGACGTCCCATGGATTTACATCAGTATTGAAACTTTTTGAATAACAAATCTACATTTGCATAAACGTAAAACCTCATGCAGATGTGCTTATTGTGTAAAAGTTAAAACAAAATTAATGTTCATCATGGATGGTGCTTGGTACTTGTTTCTGTTGTGTGTTGATCACCATGCCATGTCCAAACTATGTCTTTTAAAGAAGGTTTCAGCTCTTGATCACAGAAATTTTCATATTCTATGGTGTCCCCAGCTAACTTTTTCATCTCCACCATGTGAAAAGACGGAGCTACCTCAAATATCTCTGCATTTATGGCTAACTGACCCTTTCTCCCTTCTTTGTGCCCTTTCATCCTTAATGTCCCATTCGGCGTTTGCATGATCTGAAAGTGCTCCGTTGAAGCCACTTCTTCCAGTTTCGAAACAATTTCTGATGCTGTTTGTTTGGTCGTGAAACGGGCCTCAGGTTTCTTACCTTGACCGTTCTCCTCGAATAAACTATTAAGATTAAACCCTTGAGAAAGTGATATGATGTCAAATGCGTTCATGCTAGTAGGCTTCAAAGTACTCATAGAGGAACTTTTTCTAATTGCTCTCTCTTCGAGTCCTTTGAGATCAGCACAACTAGATTTTGGACTTTCTGTATACTTGAAGAAATTTTCATCATCAAGAACACTTCGTGGTATATAGTGGGTCTCAATCTTTCTGAAACCCTTTTGAAACCAAGGATTTTCCATGATTTTTGCTAGTGTAACCCTTGTGGTTGGATTGGGATCTAGAATTCTTGAAAGCAATTTTCTTACCTCAGGAGGGAACCAATGTGGGCATTTGAATTCCCCTTTACTGATTTTCTTGTACATTCCCATTAAATTGGCATCACTAAATGGAAGATAACCCGCAAGCAAAACAAACAAGATCACCCCACATGACCATATATCCGCCTTTTCGCCATCATAACCTTTCTTGTGAATAACCTCAGGTGCAACATAAGCCGGTGTTCCACACGTCGTGTGCAAAAGACCATCAAGCCGTTTAGAATCAACCAAAGCACTTAATCCAAAATCTGTAATCTTAAGGTTTCCAAATTTGTCAAGGAGGAGGTTTTCTGGCTTGAGATCGCGATGGTAGACACCCCGACTGTGACAGAAATCGACTGCTGCGACTAATTGTTGGAAATATTTTCTTGCGGCTTCCTCTTTCAATCTCCCTTTCGCAATCTTATTAAAAAGCTCCCCGCCTTTAATATGTTCAATGGCGAAATAAATCTTAGACTTGCTAGCCATAACCTCATAGAGTTGAACAACATTTGGATGCCTAACCAGCTTCATCACGGAGATTTCTCTTTTGATTTGATCAATCAAACCATTCTGCATCACCTTCTCTTTGTCAATCACCTTCACCGCGACACTTTTACCGGTTTTTATGTTTCGGGCATGGTAGACCTTTGCAAATGTGCCCTGGCCAAGCAATTTTCCTAGCTCGTACCGTTGCATCAATATGTTCCCCTTCTTGTGATCCATATCCACAATTTTATGCTTCTCCCTTATAGATTTATGAGAACCCAAAAATTGGGATCAAGACTTACAAGAAATTCAAGGTTAGATAAACCATGAAAAAATTGAAATGAATGGGGGGTCAAGGGGCTACAATAAATTAGGACCTTGCCTCCATTAGAAGAGGTGCTAAATATAATGTTTCCCCTTGAGATCGAGAAGCACTAGGAAAGAAGAAGACTTAATGCAAATACAAAGCATCAATCATTCATCAAAATGAATTCTGTTGCAAAAGTAGAATGATTGGTTGAGATTGTGGCCAATAAAAGTGATTAAGGAATAATGGTCACTATTTATGGTAAGATCCATCTCCTAGTCGAAGAAACAAATAATTATTATTTTCGAGTGAGAAAAAAATGAGGATAATATGTGGTTGTGAAAGCAAGGACCTCCTCCTAACTATCTATAATAATGTCAATGTTTTATAAAAACCAAGAATCAATAACACAGGAAATTGTATTAAAAGGTAGTATACTCTCACCTATATATCTTTTTTTTTAAATTGTATGTAAACATCATTTAGTTTGGTTCTTAATTAGTGACACTTGTAAAAAAATATTACACCTTCACTGACTGCTATTTTAATATTAGTGAGACTTTTGTTTTGTCAATAAGCAAGAATTGTTTACTTATGTATAATTAAATTATGATAATTGTTAATATATGCGTCTTATCTTTCAGTGACCTAGATGGAAGATTGGAGAATGATCAAGGGAAAATCCTTAACACACCATACTATCAAAGTGGGACCAAAGTGCTCTAGATCAAATGTTACTCATTCACACAAATTCACACACATTTTCATTGTGGATGGGCAGAACACCAGTCAAGACCCGATTTTTCGAAGAGCACTTTATTTTATTAAAAAAACCCGATATGTATATGTGAAAAATATTTTTTTAATATGGTATACCCATACAAACACCAACATATATAGGCCCACTTATAAAACTATTCTTATTGTTTAGATTAGTTATTAACCCATTGGCATTAGGTTTAGACCTTTAGTTAGCCCAATACCCAATTTCGTTAAGGCGTAAGGGCTTTTTTCGAGCTCGAACATGGTACTCGAATTCTTAGGGCCGGCCAGTAACTTAAGTTAATATCTGAGTAGCGTTACAATGCATAGATAGATCCGTAAAAGGTAAGGTAAATCTGGAAAAATAGGATAGATCCACAAACATTTGGGAAGTCTATTTTTTTATATAATCTAGACAATAAAAAATAATAATTTGATATTTCAAGTAAGTTCATATCAATCGATCATATTTCCAAAGTTTGTGGCAAAAGAATAGTGTGCAAGTGGTATGCTTGTTAACCACTCATTTGAGAAGTAGTTGAGACCACATATTGGTGGTGATACATCAATTCTGGTGTCCGGACCATGAAGAATAATAGTGTGGCTGTGATAGCACAACATGTTAGTTTAAACATGACCCACGCGTCGATGGTTCGGATCATATGATCCATAAATGAATTTATGATTTGAAGACTGAGTGATAGATTCAATGGCTTGGGATTGGTGGTGGAGGTGGATGTAGAGGTTTTCTTGTCTGATTGTCTTTGAATGTGAACCTGAATAATAAAGAAAATACAAAATATCAGTTACAAGTTAATTACAACATGGGATAAGGTTTTGCAAGTAATTTGTTCGTTTATTTGTGTCCACAAGTAATTTGCTGCTTGTTCTTTTGGAGTAATTAAACTCTACATGAATAGTTGAGGATGGAGTTTCTATAGCTTCGCTGAGAAATACATTGTTACTAAAACTCACACAACTCTAACTTAACAAGTGAAATCAAAGAATAGATGCAACACCCATGAAGAATACGATCAGTTGCTCAAAACATAGTTGTTAAAAGCCATCGCCTCTTGCGTCTAGACCCATTTCCAGGCGAGGCAATTGTACCTTAAGTCGAGGCAATTGCTGTTGAATTCTCTAGGAGATGGTTTTTAGGCGCAGATTCCGCAAGATTTCTGTATTCTAGAGAAATTCTCTAAATTCCGGCAAGATTTTAGCCAAATTTTTTATTTATCTAAGAGCATCTACAACAATAAACCAAGTCCAAACTCTAGACTGGTTAGTCAGGATGCCACATCATTCAAAATCACCATCATTTGAAACTCCATCTTTTCCTTCAACAATAAATCATTCCAAACATCCACATCACATCTCACTTTTTACACTAAAAACAAAAAAAAAAGTTTTCTGAGTAGGTGGTCCCCAATTTTTCCAAACCACACCCGTCCGATCAAACGGACCACCTCCTCTAACAACGTGGTTTGTTTGTGTTGTGGTTTGTGGAGCAGACTCTCCAACGGCCCAAGCCGTTGGAGATGCTCTAAGGAAAACTACTTTTTTACATCGATACACTAATATTTTAGACCTTTTGTTACTAAATAGATGACATGAAATGTGATATAATAGTTTTTGTTTTTTTATATGAACAATAATATTATTTTTCTAATACATAATATATTTTTACTTTTTTTCATTGTGCAATTTTTTTCAGGTCCCAGGCGAGGTCTATGCACCTAACACCTTTAATAACTAGGGATGAAATGCACGAGCGACTTTTTTCTTTTATTAAACTTCCGACGGAAGAATACAAAGAAAAAAACTTCGATGAAGGAGAACTAAAAAAACTGTGCTAGACTAGCATTTATATAGCATCATTTACAAGTAGGCCTATTCGAATTCAAATACTTTAAATTCGAAACTTACACTTAAAAGATAGAAAGTAAACTATATCATTCTATTACGACTTGGACTCGAAAATGTGACTCGCTAGCTACCACACCCAATAACTCCACCTAAGTCCCTGAAGCATCCATTCGCGTCCATTAGCTTGGACTCGGCCTCAGTCATATCCAATTACATCCATTAGTTTTGCCACAGTTCAAATTGCGTCTAGTTGCATCTATTAGCTCCAGCTCATGCCTAATTGCGGCCTAAGCCGCTTACGACCTTGACACCACTCTATCCGTGGCATCCTCTCGGTGACACCCACAAAGCAACGATGTAGATAGGTTCTTCTCTTCAACTTCATTTTTGGCTCCAAGTGTTGACTCCTAGTACGACTAGTCTCAGGGCGGCTTGTCTTCTCTCCAACCGCGACTTGACTCGTTTCTTTTGATGGTGACTTCAAACACCCCCTCCTAAAAATGACATTCTTCAACTCAGTACTATCACACAGTGCTTGTATCTTCACACTTGACAACAATGTATGTAACATGTCTATTTCTTGATCATTCGTTTCAACACGCTCCAAATTCTATTTAACCCTTTAACACATAAGTAGTTGTTAACATCGAGTAGCTAAGTCTCAAGAAAAATCACCATTACAACATCCAAGTAATTTAACTAGTAGGCTTCTGCTTAACATCCTAGTCGCGACTCGCATCCTACTCAACCGTGACTCACGCCTTTGTTCACTATTCTGGTCTCGCTTGACTTTCACTTTCATCTCGATTTTTCTCAGCTACAACACACATGAAGAACCTCAGCTCTACGTAAGCCACAACTCAAGGCAACATGCCGCGTCTCGCGACTTTGGACCAAGTGGTGAATTCCAACACTCCCCTCAATACTTATTTTTATCTGAACGTTCATATCTATAGGTTGATCTCCCTCTTGATTCTGACTTGTTCCTCCAAAGTCTTCCAAACCCCTAAACACTCGCATTTCTTTGGGCTTAATTCTCGAACTTTTCAATCACAATATTTACAAGTTGCTCTTCCTTGATTTCATACTCTGCTGAGACTTTTACTCTCTTGACTTCATTACTAAACATCATGGCATCCACAACAATTCCTTCCTTTAAGCTTGATGTAATTAGGTTAGTCGTCAAATTTGACTTATCCATTCTTGGTTCACTATCATTTGTTTGAACCATAGAATCATTAACATGCAACCCACTTATTACATCCATTAGTAGTGAGGCCACATTAAACATCAGCTCAACAGACATGCCATGAATCATCATCTCATGAGCGTCACGTAGTTCTTTCGTGGCCAACTCACTTTGCATAGGCCTCATTGATTAATTCCTCTTTCTTGCAAAGATTGTCAATAGATTATTTGAATTCTTAATAGGACCATTGTCTTTCGAGTTTATCAGTTTGATAATTTGATCTTCTAAAATCGAAGTTTCATCTTCGAAAGACATAACATCACTAGTAGTGTCACACCCTGACTTTTGCGGAAGCGTGATTATGTGTGACTTGCTTAATATCATTGCATTCAATCATAACAACCACTATATGATAAAACCAAAGATGATCATCCATTACTTAAGTTTAAAATATCACAAACATCATTGTTTTAAACATAGACTTCAAACCCGAATACAAATCATGCAACTTGTTTAAGAGTTCACAAGGACTCGACAAAAGACATTAAATAAAACCTGGCTTTGAAAGATGTGTCTTATCTAGGATAAGACACACTATCCAAATCCTCAGACTTCGGATGACATCTTTTATTCTCAACCTCACTTGAAACATCCAAACGCCCGTCAGATCCACTTTTAATTCCCTGAAATACATGTAGTTTGAAAACATCAACAAAAGTTGAGCGGGTTCATGTGTTTGTGAGTGTGCACGAATAAACCTTTGAAATCATTGTAAGTATGTATGTATGTTTGTAAATCCCGGTATGAAAGTAAACAAAGAAACATATCAATTAATGGCTTGCAAGGCCATTAACAAGTGTGCAACGGCGTAGGAAGGCTCAAACCTAGCAGATTTGTACCGGGCCTCCGGCTGTAAGACATAGTCACCTCATGGGCCAAACCCCGGTCCACATGGGTGTGGGCTCGCTACACCCAAATAGATCTATCACTCATGTACCTCGGTCCTAACACGAGGATTAATGGTCTTAGGAGTGCGCCTACCCATTCACATGATCTAACAGTGCATTCCATAGCTAACCATACCAAATGTAGTTGTTTGTAAACATTTTGTAACATGTACTTCACCCCCGAAGTTATAAAACAAAAACAGTTATTAGAAAAAGGGGACATGAACTCACTGTCTTGCGTTCCTCGTAATCATAGTAACTCAAAGCTCCGCCTGGCGTACACGACTACCTACAACGTACTAAGGTCTATTAGACGAGCGGGTCATGCCTTGACTTCGTGTTAATTAGTGTCTCTAGTTACGTTTCTTTGCGTTTTCAATATTATTACAAGTTATATAATCATTTGTTAAAATAATAAATATTTTAACTTAAATTATATTTATTAAATTTTGGAATAATAGTTAAAATAATATATTTTAACTTGATACTTTTCAAGTATTTATACATGTATTTCCTTCCCAAGGATGGGTGTATTCGTATTTGTATTCTTATACATGTATATTTTTGCCATATATTGGTGTCGTATTCCGGTGTGTATTTATACGTACGAAAATACGTATTTCTTGTAATTATTAAGTATCTTTATACTTAATGTTATATTAACTTTTCCGGAATAATATCCTTAATAAAAATCCATATATACTTCCAAAATATATATTTTAAGAAATATTACTTAGAAAATTACTTATAATTTTCCTTTGGCAAAAATATTTGTATTTTCATATAAGTTCCAAAAATAATATATTTTCAAGTCTAACTTGAAAAATACATATAAACCTATCTTTCTCCAAAATAATATATTTCATATTTATTTGAGAAAATATATATTTCTTCTAAAGGTAATATACCTTCTAATAATTCCAAGAAAACATATATATTTTTATTCACCCAAAATAATATATTTTCTTTTTGTCAAAAATATGATATAAATTTGTGATAATTGTAAAAATCATATTTTCATTCACTTGGTGTCCAAATATTAGATTCCAAAAATATACTTGTGAATAAATTTTTCAGAATATTTTGTGTGTTATATTTCTTTGTTCGGTTCCACCAATATTTTAGGTATTCTTTGTATATTTATTCCTTGGAATTTTGGTAATATTTTGGATTGTAATTTCTTGGTATTTTTGATGAGTTATATTATTTCAAGTCCTAAAATAATATAACTAATACACATAATATACAAATAATCACACACTTGGTGCCTTCTAAATATATATTTCCTAAATACATATCCAGTCACTTTTATTTATAAAAACCAACCTCCAATATTTGTAATTTTTGTATCAAAAATTATGGCAAACTTTATGTAAAATTCCATGGTTTGAAATATACTCACAAATATTTGTTTAGAAATATTTTTCTAAGTGTTTAATTTTTAGAAAAAATTTGCCATAGTTTCCCCTAAAAAATGGAGGTTTCCATACCTTGAAGGTATATCATTTTCTTTTGTAAATCAACAGAATCAATCAACAATATACAATCTATACTTACCAATTTTGCCAAAAAAACAAGCATAAACTACCACTTCATGAACTTGAAAATTTACAAAAATTTGTAGTAACTTACTAGTGTATTTAGTAAGTCTTGTTACCCTTTAAAGTGTGGTTGTTTTTTTAAAAACATCATTTTAAAGAAAATGGTTCTTTACAACTTATGATCACATTTTCTAAAAATATTTCTTCTTGGGTTTTTCTTGTTACATAAGTGTTTCTACACTTGTTTAACCACCAAAAATGAGGGTTATTTATTTAAGAACCAAGATTTAGTAAAACTTGTATTTTTAACTTGGTTTCTTGAATAATCACTCTTGAAATCTTAGTTTACAAGACTTACAACTCACTTTAATCATCATTTTACAAGAAAACATTATATCCTTTCAAGTTCATGTCTTTCATGAGGATGATCTACTAATCCTTAACACTTTCATCCTCTCATCTTGCTAGATTATGTTTTTAATCATGATCTAGCAAGATCATATGATGATCTACATCATTTACACAAGTAAACAACAATCAACAAGTAAATCAACACATAAACAACATGGTTTCTTCATGTTTTAAGCTTATATTCAAGTTTCATTCTCTTGATTCTTAGTGTTCTTCAAGTTAATCATCGTGTATCATTCTTTAACCACTTATATAAGATGTAAAATGGAAAGATTAGTGTTCTTACCACTAGCTCAAGGCTAGGGATGATCAAGAGAAGAAATAGAGTGGATAAAAGCAAATAGAGAAGGTCTTTCAACTTCCACAAGCTCCTAGCTCCTTTGTGCACCTCCTATCACCCTTGAGTATACTTGGAATTGTATGAAGATGAGTGAATGATGGTGGTGGTGGTGTGCTTGTTCTCAGCCGAACACAAGCAAGGGAGGGAGATAAGAAGTGGGGTGTTGGTGATGAATGAGAAATGGAGCTTAAGGTTATCTTATAAATCCATGTTATGAGTTTATCTCTTGGTTACTATGTCCAAAAAGCACCAACATGATCAAATTTTAAATTGAAATAAAATCTTATGGTGGGGCCATGTTGGCCGATTACTAGTGGGGGGGGGGGGGTAGTAGACTAGGGTATAACCATTAAGTTAGTTTATGGTTGCAAGGTAAGTATGTAGTTTGATGTTTAGTTACTAGATATTTATATAATGTGTTATGATGTTCGGTGACCATAACTAGCTTGGTAATGTTAAAACAGTGCTTCCAGTGAAAATTTGGTGTTTCGCGTAGTGTCCGGTTGTTCGGTTGGTTACCGGTTCGTTAAGGTGTTAAACTATGCAGTTTAGTGTGCTTTTTGTACCCTTTTGTGACAATTTCGATTCCCGACACTTAGGAAAGCATCCAGGACCATTTAACCTTATTTCTGCATGATAAAAGTGTGTTTAAATGCTGAATTTGCTGAATTTCTGCAGAATTCTGCAGTTGATGTGAGTTTTATGCACTTTTCGGCACTTAAACTATCTCTAGAAAGGCAGTTTTGTGATCCTTACTTTCCTACACACTATACTAGTGTCATACTTGGTTTCTAGCCCATTCTGTGTCACAACACATTTTCTGTCTATGTACTGAACTCCGTCAGCATTTTTCTGATTTGTCTGATAACTGTGCTAACTGTGTTTCGTGCATCATCTAAGTCAATAATGTTCTTATGCAATAATGATATGACATTAAGCAATATGTGATGCACATGTATGTATAATGCAATAATCAGAAAGCAGTTTCAAGTCATTAATTGAAATTCAGCACAATCATTAAGCACTAATCATGGTTTAATAGTTGTACGGATACCAGGAATTTTGACAGTTATCACAAGTAGTCAGTGTTTCGCTGCCATCATCATCATGTTCATGTATTTTCACGCTTCATGAAAAGCAACAACATCGATAACTTGAATAACTAACGTTTCTACATCCCATGCCTCTTCATTCTGAACAATTGCGGGGTTTGCTTCTTCTTGTGGCTCCTAATGACAATCCCGAGCGATGTATTCCTTACATCCACAATTATAACACTTGAAAAAAATGTTTACCACTTAATCTAGATTTGTTTTTGTTACCTTGATCATTTTCTTCAAATAACCAATTCTCCTTTTCTCATGCAGGTTATCTTGGCTTCTCATGGGTTCGCACCCTATAATTTCTTTAGCTATGAGTTTTGTTTGACTAGTACCCACCTTTGCCATATTCTACATACAATGATTCTTCTTATGTCTTTGAAGGAGTGGACATTAAGGCTTCACCCACCTGCTTCGCCAAGGCTTCTTGAACGACTATCAAGTTTTTGAATTATACCAAAGATGGTTGATTCAACCGTCTTTTGATATCGGCCACAAAGTTTCTAGTCATCTTTTTTTATTTACACCATGGATTATTATCCTCTTCATTCTTGCATCTCCAACTCTGAGCTCGAGATCTAACTCTATATTATTTCAACACAAGGTTTTAACCTTGTGGGAAGTATTGTAGAATCATGAGATCTTTCACGCAAAAGGAAAGTAGTCCACTCTCTAAAATCTGAAGTTTCGTATCATTTTTCTTAGAGAAGTAGGCTACAAGGGCGTCCCAAGCTTTTTGGTGTCGTCTTATGTTGAATATGTTGGATCTATTCTTCTTCAGTCGTCGTCTTATAATACGAACATGGCTTTACCTACCTTTATCCTTTTTGTAAATCTCCCCATTAACTTCTTTTCTTGGTTTAAGTGTGATGACGCCTTGAAAAACCTCCAACGAATCCTAACCCGTAGATAGGAACTCATACAGGTTGACCAAGTGTTATTAGTTCTGGCTGTTCAACTTCTCCACACCGTCAATGACTTGGAAATCGGCCATTGTATCATTTTCCTTGAGCTTTTTATCTTTCTTTATTGGGCTTGACCTCTTCTTGGTCTTGATCCGAGGCTCGTCCACAAATCTTGATCTTCGGATCGTCATAAGCCTCCACACGGATTTGCATCCTCTATCGATCTCTCCATGAACCGCACATGATCTCTTCGACTTGATCACAAACACACAGTTGCAATCCGGTTTATTTGGTAGATATACAATCATCTTCACTGGTTAAAGACTTCAGCCTTCGATCCCATATATGAGCTTCACCAAACTCTGGTAGCACTTGTAGAGTTTTTACAACTGAAATGGATGAATAAAAGCATCACCTACGAACATGAGATTTTGCTCAAACAGACATGCGTCTCTTTTCTTCATTAAACTTTTGACCAATGAATGCAAAGAAAAATATTTATAAAAAAAGACTTAGAAAAATAAATAACACCCTTTACAAGTAAACCTATTCGAATACAAATACTCTAAATACAAAACTTGAGCTTAAAACATAGAGAATAAACTATCATGTTCTATTACTTGAAAATGTGACTTGCAAGCTACCATATCCAATAACTCCAGCTTAGGCCCATTCGCATCCATTAGCTTCGACTCGGCCCCATCTGCATCCAGTTGCATCTATTAGCTTTGACTTGGACCTATCCGCATCCATAAGCTCCGGGTTAGGCCATGTTGCGACCTAAGATGCTTACATCCTTCACATCACTCTAGCTACTACTATAGGAGCTTCCAGCTATGGCTTCTTCTTGGTAACACCCACCAACCCATGACTAGGGTGGGATCTTGTCCTCGACCTTAGTTTTCGCTCCAAGTATTCACTCGCAATACGACTTGTGTCTCCGGCTAAATCCCACCCGCGACTAATCTCCTCTCCAGCTATGACTTGACTCGTTTCATTCGATGTTGACTTCAAACAACACCTACAATACACTGCAATGTACCAAACTAAAATGGAACCCTCTACATCTTAGGGAATAGCACCTTTAAATCTTTATTACACCCAAATAACCAGTAGGCCATAATACTGTAAATACACTTAGATATCACTAAAGGAAATACGAATACAAGAAAATAGAGCTAATGCAACCCCTATAAAAAGTTGCATTAGGCCTTGAAAATGTTGCATTAGGCCTAATGCAACCTTTTCTCAAGGGCAGCATTAGGTGAAGTTGCGTTAGACCTAATGCAACTTTTTTGTTAGATAATGCAACCTTTTTTTTAAAGGTTACAGTTGTCACACCCCAACCGATGGCGGAATCATCGGGGCATGGCACTGAGCGAAACAGATTGTCCAGAAGTTTCCATAACAATTATCATTACCGTTCAATTTAAAACAACATGTCCCATACCATGTCTCAAATAGTAAACAAATTATTAAAGATAAAAACTAGGCAAATAATTATGTTCCGACAACTCAGATTTATACATAAGTAGTTTATTTATTGGTTTCTAGGACCTCTTTCCTAGCTTCGATTTCATCACAGCACAGAGAGCATCCTAGACCTTTCCTAGCCTCAAGTTCACAACATGCTAAGCATGTAAACTTCCTAAGCACCTGTCACATACGTTAAAATAAAGTCAATACATAAAATGTAAAGGTGAGCATACAAGTTTGATAATAGCATATAAAGTTCGAATTCGTTTACGCATAACCAACACGTACACATAGTGAAATGAAGCACGTTAGTTATCGACATAGATCCATCGATACCAATGACTGCGGGTTGACTGCTAAATGCAATTCGCAATACATGATTACCACCGTAATCCATGCAAGTAATTGTCCTTAACAACCCTCGTGTGAACGGGTGCTGAGTCCAAACTATAGTACTATCATTGCTAAGGCAGGTAGACAACATTCCATGTGTAAGCATAACAAACAAGCATTCATAAGCAACGTATAACATGCATTAACGGTTAGCGTTCAAATAGTATCGAGTAGTGTGATTGTTGTAGTTTGAATATTCGTAACGTATGTAACACCCAAAAGTGCGTAAAGCAAAAAGGGATCGAGTATACTCACAACGATTGATGGATTGAAGGGAGCGCTTAGCGAGTAAAGTTAGCCTGAATGGATTGATAGCATAATAATAAGCGACACGTAAACGGAAAACAAGTGTTGGAGAGTCGGACAGCTGGTCGATCAGACGGTAGTCCGATCGGACGGCTGACCGTTCGGTTGACAGTCCGCTCGGACCGCTGTTCGGTCGGTCAGTAGGCCGATCGGATGGCTGTTCGAGTGGATTCTTTCTTCCTTTGAGAAGGATGTGTTTGTGTATGATGGCTTGACTTTTGAAGTTTTCGTTGTAGCATTTGAAAACATTGAAGTACCTTTACCCTTCAGGTCGGTCGATCGGACAGTTGTTCGATCGGTCGGCAACCCTATCAGTTAGGTATTTTAATGATTTGTAGTGATTTGCTTTGGATCGGACAGGTGTTCGATCGGACAGGTCAACAAGTGACGCGATAATACGGCTTGCTGACCGATCGGTTGGCAAGTCAACAATGGTTAACAACTTTAAATGAAATGCAAAGTATGGTGCAGTGGGTCGGATGGCTGATCGATCGAACACTAATGCTGTTTGATCGGTCAACATGCATGAACAACTATGACAAGTTCTCAGCAGGGTGTCACCTGATCGGACGGCTGTTCAATCGGGTGGCACTCCTAGTGCATCGAACATATTGAAAAATCGATCAAGTGTTGAAGTATAGTATCTCATGATCCGAAGAGTAATCCGATCGGACAGTAGTCTGATCGAACAACAGTTCGTTTAATACTAGTCTTCAAAATCAATTGATTAAGTGTGGGACCACGTGTTAACCGATCGGCTGGCCAGTCGATCGGCTGACTGTCCGATCGGCTGGCTGTCCGTTCGGACAGCAGTCCGATCGGTCAGCATCCTGACCTGATCAGCCTATACGTCTAACACTTGGTTGTTCTGATTGTTTGTCGTTTTATTGAGGTATTTTGACAACGAGTCGAACCATAGATCCTTCGTCCTTACTTGGTTCCCCTGGTCGGACAGGAATCACCCAAATCCGGCCGGTGAACTGTTCGGAACGGGGTTTAGTGTTGATCCCGAAATCGGTTAACCTCGTGGATAGAATCCGGACCTTGAGCCATGAAACCACCGGAGTGATTTGTAAACCGGCACAGGCTCCGTTTCTATCAGTTTGAAGGCATTGAGTGAAAAAGAGTTGAAAGAAAGTTGGAAAATCCATCTTTCAATCCTTTTCACCATGTATATGTTTAGATCTATGAAAGATCTTTGTTTATTTATGTGGAAATCGGCTAGATCCAAGTTATTCTTGGTGGATTGAGGTCAAAACATGAAGTTCTTCAAGAACCCATGATGACATCATCCTAGAACACTTGAATCTTGATGATTTCACGGTTAAAAGTTAAGATTTGAAAGATAGAAAGGTGTAGAAGTGCGTGTAGATCAAGAAAGTACAAGATTTAGGACGAAATCTTACAGGAATCGAGAGAAATCTGAGAAAAGATGAGCTGAGAGTGCTGGTCGAACAGAGGTTTCCAAAAGTGGAAAGGATGACAATGACAGGGGTATTTATTGGATGCCAAATGGGGAAAGTGCTGGCCGATCGGACAGCCTGTCCGATTGGACAGCAGTCCGATCGGCTGGCTGTTCGATCGGCTGGTAGCCTGATCGATCAGCTGCATGTTTCGAGTGTTCGGTGTGATGATTTTTGATATTTCGATTTCGGTTGCGAGCGGTTCGATACGAGAGGGTTTCCTAGTCAAATTACTTTTAATCCCAACCACTCATATCTCGCACTATCCTTTCTCCACTAATTATCATAGTTCGATTGTGATTCGAGTTCGATGTCGATTGAGTTCGATTGCATTTCGAGTTTCGATTGATTACCACATATAACATAAATGAACATGCACAAGTAACACATAAGGCACACACACACGTACAACAATAACTAAAATGCGTAATTCGAGTTGCGATTCGATGTCGATTTGATTGGCATAGCTCGATTATTGTTTACTTAACTTTATCGCATTGTTACTTCCTAAACTTCACAGTCGTAAGTCGATTGAATAGCGAAAATCATACGTCGATTATTGTAGTTATAGACACTTACTCCACATAATAGCTAGAACAAAAGAAATCTATTATTAATCAGCTGCGCGAAACGGTCGTTGACTTTGACCTTGACTTGACTTCTCGAAAACACGGGGTGTTACAACAGTTCCTCATCAAATGCAACCTTTTTATGATGCAACTTTTTTTATATGCTAATGCAAGCTTTTTTTTATACTTTTAAATGCAACTTTTCTAACACTCAAATGTAACCTTTGCTATAAAAAATGCGACCTTTATTACACTAAAATGTAACATTTTTTACACTCAAATGCAACTTTTTTTTTTGCAACAAATGCAACACTTTTTTAAGATCTTAGTTATAACCATTGCAACTTTTTTCACAATGAAACGCAACTCCATAGCATCATAATTTGAAATACTAAAATTTTTATTAATATGCAATATTAATGACATAACTATAATATTTATTTCATATTGTAATTAAACATGAGTCCAAAATCAAAAGAACAATATAACTAAAATGAAGTTGTCATTTACAATGATAAAAGTACCGAAAACCTTCTATTCATCTCTAAGATCCGAAAGTTCTCGAATAAGTAGCTTTTCCAAATAATAGTTCGCATCGTAGCTTCTAAGTTGCTCGTTGGCTGTCAAAATCTTTCTGCTTTGCTCCTAACTCAGTTTTTTTTCCTATAATAGTCCTCAATTTCTTTTCCCATTTCAAACTGTAGTTTTTTAACTTCAAGGCTCATCCCAATAATTTCATAATCCCACCTAGAATCTTGTATGGTTCCTCACCACCATTCAATTTTTAGTAATAACTCTGCCAAAAAGTAGAAGGTAGCTGACATGCTCATTATTCATTACAATCGTAAAAGGATTAACCAAAGCACCTCCATCTTCTAGAGGTTTATCGTTCTTCATTTGTCCCTTCAAATGAGAGAGAAAATATTTTAAGAAACAAGAGTCAATAAAGGCTATTAATGTGATAGTTATGTGCAAGCATGCTTATATGTGCATTTTGTTATTAAACGACAGTTGCCAATTAGATATCTTCAATGTCAACTGATTTGAACCATTTCAAATACTAGTAACAAACAAATTTTCTATAAAATTACTACATCTTTCTCTAGCTCGCGTTCCACATAAGTGGTTATGGTCATTCTCTAGCTTCAATAGATGCCATAAAACAATTTTTAGTAAGATTATTCAAAAAGTGGTATTTTAACATCATTAAGGCATGAATTTTATAGTTTGTGCTATTATTTTTAGTAGCTAACCCAACTTGAGGATACCAACCTGCTAATACAATAAGTTTGTATTGTGTTACACTACCACATACATGTACAAATAATTAACTTAGAAAAAAGGCTTACGTTAAATAAATAGAAGTAGTAACTTGGTCACTTAGGATAGAAAAGAGATAATCAAAAGGAAGGCAACTCCAATCTCATATTGTAAAGATAGTATGCTTAGCATTGTTTTGTTTAATTCCACCCTCACATGGAACCCTCATATTTAGTTTCTGTTTAAAGAACCGCTAAAAGAAAATAATAAATTACAACATGATTATAATCTCATTTGCACTGATCACATTATCTTACAATGAAGAAAGGGAGAGAAATATATACCTGTATAAGGAGGAACGACCAAAATGCCTAGTGAATTTGCAATATGTTCTAAACTTCAAAATACAATGGATAGCAAAGCCACTGCAAATAATTTAATATGAAAATTAATAATGATCATTTGCAAGTGTTTGAGACAAAAGTAAAGATAAAGCAATAACTTTGCATTATTACAAACTCCAAACTTGTTTAGAATGCTGCTCAAGCTAGCTTATTTTTCCAAATTTAAAGATAAAGCTTTATCTTCCAAACTAGGAACTTTTTTTCTCTAAGTGCTTATTTTTATTTTCCCAAAACAAAACTTAAGGCTCTTAAAACATCCTAAAAGTTGTGTGCCAAACATACCCCCAAGTGAGAGCTAAATTAAACAAGCAAATTCTCAAACACCGCAACAAGGCCTTCCTAAATTAAAGGCTCTAATATTAGATTATTACACATGTAGGTCAACACCCAACATATTTTTAAGTGTTCATTGAATACCTAATCTAAATTAACCTTTCCACACGACAAGTCTGGCACCTACATAAGAGTACACTTCACCAACAACAAACTTGTTGCGTTCTTTTCAAATCATTGTAGGATATAACAAGTATACCTGCTAGTAAACATAATGCTAGCTATTGGACAGAACCACTGTACCTTGCAATGTGGTGATGATCTACAATACTCGCCCTGGCAGATGATTCGTCTAATGTGCCTTACTGCCAAGCAAAAACAGAAGGTTATACAAAAATCACTCTAGCATAAAGATATAATACCTTGTCATAAGATCATGCAGTCTCCTTAAATGAGAGTAGACATACTCTGTTAGAAAGATTATTAAGAACGAGTATAAACATAGCACACACAAAGACAACAAGAACATGCAAATATAAGCATATATAAAATTAACAAGGACCTGTAGAAATAAACATATTAATACTTTGCAATGTAAACATGAGATATGTGGCATATAAAACATAAAATTATTAAAAAATGATTCATTTTTTCAAACAAACCCTAAGTCTGCAAGTGAAGCTCGTTATTAGATGGAAACACAATTAATAGTAACTTCAAAAACTAGGGCTAAGAAATAAGGCAGTGACAGAGAGTACGAGCGATCTAACACTATTGAACTTTTGTTCAACATTTACAACTCAGGGTCAAGACAACTTGTCTCTATGTGGCATTTCATCAAACAGGTTGCGAGCAAAGGCAACATATAAAGTAACACTACCCAAACATAAAAAAAAAAAACAAAGCAACTCACACGAAAACAAATCCCTTACAGCACAAACATTCAATTAAACTCCAAAATTAAAACCATAATAAAAATTCATCATGAATTCAAGCATTGCGTAATCATGAATTGTAGTATGGCTGAACAATATAGTGCAAAATGAAGTTCAGCCACATACGGTTTCCTTGGTCGGTCCCTGTCTTATAGTATATATTACCTGGAGTAGTAATTCAGAACTGATAATATCTTAAACCCATACAGAATCGGTCTGACAAATCCCAGCTATCTGATGCATTCATCAAAAATATTTTAATGTTTAGATGTTAAAAGGAGAATCAGTTGAACAGGAATGTTTGAACAAGAATCTAAAAGGAGAATCAGTTGAACAAGAATGTACAAGTTTTAATGTTTAGATGTTTCTCTTGCAGTCAAGACTTTATATTTATTTTCAATCTTCTATGAGTAAGATGTAAGAGACAAGCGATATTATTGGAATTAATGATGGCTGGGGTAAAGCTATGGTGTTATGAACCTTGCTAATTAGTGCATTTCTTTTGGTATCCATTAAATCGGTTAAAGAAGAGAGTGGGAACCTTGCTAATTAGTGCATTTCAATAAGCCTCATTACACATGTTAATATGCATAATTATTATTGCATAAATACACTGCAAAACAGAGGATCAACGACAAACACATCTGTTGGACTTACCTTAGTGAAAGTGATACATGTTGGTAATTTGCTATAGAACATAACGATGGTAAAGAATTTACCGATGGTTTGCCAACAAATTTACAGAGAGATCGCCGATGAATGGTTTGTGCCCTTAACTACATACCAATTATATTATACTATATATATTTAATTGCATCACAGACTACAGTACACAAAAGTTCCTTCTTTTTAGCTTTACTAGATGTAAAACCCGTGTGCAAACAAATGGGTAGTTTTCAGAAATTTTACATAACACATTTTATTAAACAACGGTTTTTTTCAGCTACAATACAAATAATAACCTATTTAATCATAAGATAGATAGAGAGATGGATAAAACAACAGATCATATGCATAATGATAAAAAAAAATCATTCACATTATTATCACATCTATTCATCTGTCAGATCTAAAAACCCAAATTAGAGTCATAAAAAATGGTTTTAATATGTTCAGATTTTGAAGCAATTAGATCTCCACAAAACAGATTCTCTGAACTACCCAAACAGAGTCTGACGCAGACAAAAAACTCACACAAGCACTGCTTATTGATGAACTACCATTTAATTTAACAAAAGAATATACAAATAATAAAAAATAGCAAACAGACAAACTGTGATACATCATGTTATTAACTATAATTCAATTAGGAAAGTTTGTGAACAATGTTTTTATTTTTTATTTTTCTTTTGTGTTTTGTTATACTTTTAACCCTCAACTTTTAGCATTAACACTCAGAATCCTTTAACCTTCAAAAGACTTTGTAATCGAGTTTTGCGTGTTTATATTTATATGCGAGTTGGTATAAATTCAAACTGATTTATGTTTTGAACATATTTCTTTCAGTTGCTATACTAAACATATATTGACCGAAATCCTGCCGCGTAGCGCGGGTAATCTTGATAGTTATTTACAATTTTATAATATTAATGGTGAACCTTCACAAAAGTTTCTCCCCACCTTAAATTACCATTCTTTCTTTTTAAATTTTATTTTGTTTTTTCATTTGGGTTCTGGTTTTATTGTTGAGTTTTCATGATTTATAAATTTAAAGCGAATAACATTTGGATAATATTATTTGGACGTTAAATACATCAATATATAATACTGATGTGTTTTCTAATACCATAATTATTAGAACATATTTTTTTGTTACATCAATAGCTCTTGCTTGAAAATTTTCATTAATTATAATCATTTTGGATGTGTCAAGCTTTAAATTCGTTTATATTTGAACCGTTCTTAAAAAAAACTTCGACCCAAACATAGATAAAAATAAGCATGTCACAATGATATATTCGAAACTTTAATATATTATGTTATAAAAAAACGGGTTGCTTGATATAAAAAACGAAAGCATGAGATATTTTTAATGACCTGTATGTTTGTGCTTTGGTCATTTGGTGTTTCTCCTCACCTAGAATTTTTTTCTTTCTTTTTTAATTCTGATTTGCTTTTTGTTTTCATTATTTATAAAATAGAATAACATACGGATAATATTATTTGGAAATTAAATACATCAACATATAATCCTGATATGTTTTCTAAAATCACAATTATTAGAATTTGATTTTTTTTTGTTACAGCAATAGTTAGAATTGAATTTTTTTTTGTTACATCAATAGAATTGAATTCTTTTATTACGTTTTTTATTTACTTTTCGATGTTGATAATGTAGCCACTACAACCGAACACATCTAGATATCGTTTTAGTCATATACAACTTATTTTTTGGTTAGTCTCCTTCGCTTACCGATACTAACCGAACTCCTGTAGGGTCTTCGCCGCAACGTGCTAAAATGTGTTACTTTTACTATAAAATATTACATGGAGTTGTAATTGTGTTTTATGGTTCCAAGATGATAACATACTAAAATTGTCACACCCCAACCGATGGCGGAAACATCGCGGCACGACACTAAGCGAAACAGATTGTCCAAGAGAAATCCATAACACTAAAATTACCGGATATTTTATAATCATGTCCCATACCACAATATATCAGATAAAAATAGTTAATACATACATTGTTTTCTCAAAGGCAAAGATAAGGCTGTTTCGACAACTCAGATTTCATAATGTTTGTTTCTAGACTCTCCTAAGCTCGATTCCATGAAACCAAGCAAAGCATCCTAAGCATTCAAACACCTGTCACATACGTTAAAATAGTGGTCAATACACATAGTGTAAAGGTGAGTATACAAGTAGCGGAAAAAAGTTTACGCATAACCAGCATGTAACATGTATAATGTGAAGCAAGTAGGTTATCGACAATGAAATATGCACAGACGTGAATGCGAGTTGTAGAATGCGCAACACATATCACCACTGTGACATGTGAGAAAAGCCCTTAACAACCCCTGTCCACGACAGGTGCTGAGTCCAAACTATAGTACTATCGTTGCTAAGGTATCAGGTAACAATCACTGTGTAAACATAACATAGAAGCATTCATCGAGTAACACGTATAACATGCAGTAACGGTTAGCGTATAAAAGTGTTTGTGTTGTGTGATCGATGTGATTTGATATAAGTAACGTATGTAACACCCAAAAGTGCTTAAAGCAAAAAGGGATCGAGTATATTCACAGATTGTGTTTAATAAATAAACATTCTCTTGGATTGAAGGGAGCGCTGGAAAGTTAGCCTGATTACAGAACGATAGCATAAGCGATTGAACGACGCTTTAAACGATGAAGAGTGAACCAAGTGAATGGTCATCCGGCCGGATGGCCATTCGGTCGGATTGACATTCATTTGGGAGGAATGTGTTTGTGTATGATGGCTTTGAAGTTTTCGTTGTAGCATTTTGAAAACAGAGAAGTATCTCTACCTTTCAGGTCGTTCGATCGAACGGTCGTTCGATCAAACGGTCGTTCGATCAGAGAGCGATCCGATCAGTGAGACATTCTAGTGAGAACAAGTTCACAGCAGGATTGTCATTCGATCGGATGGTCTTCCGATCGGATGGCAATCCGTTAGAAATTGATGATCTTTGACAATTGTAAAAGTTTAAGTGTTGAAGACCATATGCAATCCGATCGGATTGTCGTTCGATCAGATGGCAATCCGATCGGACGGCAATCCGTCCAACAATCTGATCGTTTGAAAACTTGAATATTTTGTTAAATTTTGAAAAGGTTGCGGTTGATCAAGACGGTATGACAACGCGTTAAACAATGGAACCCCGCCAAGTCCAAGTCATCCTATCGAAGTGGGAATCACCCCAGCCTGATCAGTTAACTGTTCATTTTAGTTGTTCATGTTCAACCCGAAATCGGTTGTCTCTTTGATAGGAATCAGATCTCAGACCGACACTTTACTAGAAACGAGTAGGAGGCCCGAATGAGTTCTAATTCTATCGGTTTTGAGTGCATTGAGTGTAAAAGAGTTGAAAGAAAGTGGTGAAACCATCTTTCAATCCTTTTAATCAAGAAAATGTTTAGATCTATGTGAAAATAGTGTTGAACCATGCGGAAATCATGTAGATCTGAGTTGTCCTTGGTGGAATGAGGCCAAACCTTGAAGTTCACAAGAACCCCATGATGACATCATCCTAGAACGCCTCAAATCCGCTGATTTCACGGTTAAAAGTAAAGATTTAAAGGTAAAAATGAAGGAGAAGTGTGTGTAGATGCTAGATGTACAAGATTTGAGTTGAAAACTTACAAGAATCGCGAGAAATCGAAGGAAAAGAGGGCTGGAAGCGCTGGTCGAACGAGAGAGCTCTCACACATCACTGTTGGTGATCTGACAGGGGGGTATTTATAGGTTAGCAAAAGAGGAAAGGTGTGCACAGGTAACAGATCGGATGGCGAGTTGGTTTTCGATGTTTCGTTTAATGTGTCGAGCGTTGTGATGCTTTTCGAGCGAGCGATACGTTAGTATTCCCCATTAGTTACACAAATAACCTAACTACTAAATACCATAAATATAAACCTTAAATCTCGAGTTTACGATGAGATTGCGTTGAGATAGAGTTGCGATTGCGATTGCGATTAATCACCTCAACATAAACATAACATGCACAAGTAACACATAATAGCACACACACGTAAAACAATATCCATAACCTATAATTCGAGTTGCGATCCGATAGTGATGTGATTAGCGATAAGTCGATTAGCGATTAAACTGCGATTAAATAGCGATTCATTAACAAGTACTCCAAATAATACAACTAAAGCGAAATAAAATAGAGTATCGATTACAAATCGAGAAGCACAGTCAGTAATTAAGCAAGAAGTGACAGATCGCAATTAACAATCTTTTCTTCCTTTGAGTTTGAGTTTGACTTTGACTTGTACTTTGACTTTCAAAAGTTGGGTTGTTACAGCCTCCCCTACTTTAGGAAATTTTGTCCCGAAATTTAAGAAGCAGGCGTAACAAACAGTTGCGGATACTTCGCCTTCATGTCACTTTCGAGTTCCCAAGTGAACTCGGCGCCGTGTTTGCCTTCCCAGCGAACCTTCACAATGGGAATGCATGAGCGTCGGAGTACCTTGGTTTCTCGGCCCATGATCTCGACAGGCTTCTCCACAAAGTATAATGTTTCGTCCACTTGTAGATCCTCGAGAGGGACATGTAATTCCTGGTCGGCTAGACACTTTTTGTGGTTCGAAACGTGGAAAGTCGGGTGGACATTACTAAGTTCCTCCGGTAGTTCGAGTCTGTAGGCCACTTTGCCAATTCTTTCCAGAAGTTTAAAGGGACAAACATATCGAGGCGCGAGCTTTCCTTTCTTGCCGAATCTGATCACCCCCTTCTAAGGTGCAACCTTTAGGAGTACGTGATCGCCAATGTCAAATTAAAGGGGCTTGCGGTGTCTATCGGCGTAACTTTTCTGACGACTCCGAGCTTTCAGCAGATTGTCTTGAATTTGGAGGATTTTGTCAGTCGTTTCTTGCAATAACTCAAGATCGGTAATTTGCGCGTCCCCGATCTCGTGCCACACAAAAGGCGATCGACATTTTCTTCCGTATAATGCCTCAACTTGTACCATTTGGATGTTCTTGGTACACTTTATGTGGACACGACTCGACTCGGTTCGATTCGGTTCGGTTCGACTCGGTTAGGTTCGGCTCAAGCCCGACGTCACGACATTCCTCCGTCGTGCGCCCCAGAGTTCGACACGCGAAGCACGGAGAGCCGCGGACCAATTCCCGCTGACACATCATCATGACATCATCATGATGATGTCACATGTTGACTAATTACATATTCATGTAGAAAACTGCTATATGTTAGTGCATGTTTTTGGGCCAACCAATCAACTTCTTGGGCCAATCAGAATACCACATGGGCCGAAACTCACTTGGGCCGAATCCAATATCCTCAGCAACATGCAGGTCGATGAAACCTTATGGAGTTTCGTCGACTTTGGAGTTTCGCCATAGCCATCCAATGTTTCGTCGTGTCTGTGACTATATATATATATTCAGATAGAACTCACAGCAAAGTAGAACACACACACGAGAGAACCAGAGAGAGTTTACAGAGATTATTTTGTAAACATTGTATTGTAACTGTTTCAAAGCATTAATACATTGTATGTTAATCGTTGAGTCTCGTCTTTATCATTTACGTGTTCGTAACTTGGTTTAACTTACCCGTTAGGATTCCGCACTCTCGGGTTTGTCGGAAAACAGGGAATAGAGGTTGACTCGATCCTCCGGGTGGACCTACAATTGCTATCAGAGCGTTTGGCTCGATTCCTTGTTAAAACCAAGTTTGTGTTCTTGATTTTTCAGAGTTTTTAATGTGTTTTTCTTGAGTTTTGATCTTTACAGTTCATACATTTTCTGGAAAAACGTTGTTAAAACCTTGAAAATATTGATTGTTTTGCTTCTAGTTCATATAAAACCTTGTTAAAACTCTTGTATACATGTTAGTATTGGGTTTTTGTTGAACTTTATTTGCAAAAGTGTGGTCGGAAATTTTCAGGTAACTTGAATCTTCATCCAGTTCATCACACCTTCAAACTATTCTTGATAAAATCTCTATTTGATCCATTTGTAATTGAATTATTGTGTTGTTATTATTATAATACACTTGTTTGACATTTGTGTACATTTGCATCATGATAGTTGGTAAGAAAAGTCTGAAAAGCATGGTGAGTTTGAAATAGAAGGTTTTATTGTCAGAGTAGTATGGATAAGATTTGATTTTATCTTTATAAATATCTTGCAACTTGCTATTTTCAACGAAATCACTTTAGTCAAAGAAATAGGCTGGACGAAAACACCCTTAAATTTGCTATATTCGTCGTTTCTTTATTTATTCAAGTTTCGTCACAAGTCATCAGAGGTTCAAAGGGTTTCGTCGACCATTAACCCAGAGTTTCGCCGTTCATAAAACAAACCTGAGTTTCATCGAACAGTTTGTTTAGTTAAACAAGGTTTCGTCACACACACAAACATCTTTCGTCGATCAAGATTCAAACAGGTTTCGTCGAGCTGTATATTAAAGTTTCGTCGATCATTTAATCAATCAAGTTTCGTCGAGTTAAGGTTTCGCCACAGAAAGTTTCGTCATAATTTAAAAGTTTCGTCGAATATTTGGTTTCGTCGAGTAATATAGTTTCGTCAAAACTTGTAAATTTTTTTAACAGAAGCTTTGCAAATCATATTTAACTGTTTGATTTGAGTGATTCAATCAGGTATTCGTCTTTATATATTCGAAATGAATCCAGATTGGTGGGGTACTCCGTCTAATACGGAAAGTAAGTATAGAAGCACGGGATTATCTCCATCATGGGCCGAATATCCTACACAATTTTCGTCACCTCAAATTTCGTCAACTCAATGGGCTTTTGTTTCAAATCAAAATCAAAGTATTCAAAGTATACTTTTAAGCGAGAATGAAACCGGAAGCAATAATCGTCCACCGAAGCTAATGCACATGAATGAATATCCGGGATGGGAAGACAGATTTCATACGGATATTCTTGGGCAAAACACGGAGTTATGGTTACGATTCATTACAGACTTCGATCAAGCACTTGATGTTGCCGCTTTAACTGCCGCGTCTTTTGCAGATCTTTCTCTAGATGATAAGAAGATTTATGATTTAGAAAAGAAGGCTTTTTCTATTCTAACTCAAGCGCTAAACAAAGAAATCTATCATCAGTTTGTAAGCTTCAAGACAACAAAGCGGTTATGGGATGCATTGAAGACGAGAGGTGAAGGAAACGAAGTGTCACGCAAATTACGACATGACTTACTCAAGAAAGAGTTTGATGGTTTCACATGTATGGAAAGAGAATCTTTGAGAGATTTAACAAGTCGATTTTATCACTTGTTGACTGAGTTAAATCATTATGGGGTAGTAACAACTCCTGCAGAGGTTGTCACAAAGTTGGCCGATGCGCTGCCATTTCAATGGAAGGGTTTCTTGGAAATTTTGAAGTACAATGGCACATTAGCTACAACCTCAATCAATGATTTCGTTCAGATGTTGGAGAATAAAGATCAGGAAGAAACTCTAAAGGTGAAAAAGGTTCCAGTACAACAAAATCCTGATATGTATTATGGAGCTTCTAGCACTTCTGCAAGACCTGCTCAACATGCTCCACTTCAAACGGCGTATGTCACAAGCACATATTTGTATGGCAATCAGATACAAGTTCCTGTTAAGCCAGCTCCAACCACAGACTTGTATGGTAATCTACTACAACCAGCTCCACAACAGCCAAGCCAACGATCTATCGTAGCAACTGATATGTTCGGAAATCCATTACCTGTTCGATATACCGGAGCAATAGATCTGTATGGAAATCCACTTCCACCTTCCTCAAGACCAACGGTTGTTGCACCAACCACGGATTTGTTCGGCAATCCACTACCTGTGCAACAGTAAGCCTGTTATAGTAGCACGTCATCAGCTGGTCAGCCATCTAATACAGTACGACTGGACACATCAAGTTTCTCCAAAGTTAGTGTTGAAGTAGCTAAGGATCATATGGATATACTAAACACTCTGGTCAGCGCGTATTGTGGGTTGATAGCATGTCAGATCGGGAACATCAATCTGACTCAAGAAGATTACCAGCAGATAGATAAAGAGGAGATGGATATGATGGACATCAAGTGGGCTTTCGCCAGTGCTCTAAGGCGAGCAAAGGACTTCATGGAAAGGACTGGTCGAACCAGCTTGGAAAGCAAGAAAGACACCAAGTATGGGTTCGATAAGCAGTCCGTTAAGTGCTTTAATTGTGGTGAACGTGGTCATTTCAAGCGTGAATGCACAAAGCCAGCTCAGCATGGGAACCCGAATCCTTTCAGAGGTCAAGGCAACCAGGCGAATCAGAATCAAGCCAGGAATGATAATCGCACCTTGGTCCCTGCAAACAATCAAGCAGGACCATCGAACACCAATCAAGCTCTTGTGGTGCAAATAGATGAAGGTTGCGACTGGTCAATGCAATTAGGCATTGGTGATCAGGGAGGAGCAACTTGTTTTGCTGAAACCGCTAAGGATTTGAAGCACGCCAGTGGTGGAGAATCTTCCGCCAGTGGTGGTGAATCTTCAGATGAAGAGATTTCTGGTGATTCAAGGATTTCAGATGAGGAAACCTCAACCTCAGGCGAAGATTATTCCGATGATGTATCTAGTGGGAGAATCGATGCAGATATCGATGAATTGATAGGAGAAGCTGCAGTAAGGAATGATAGAAGATCTATTCTGGTGGATCAAGCTGCTTATTCTTCTTCTTCTCTTCATTCAGCCTTTATGGCTAATGGTGGCAGTTCATCAAGCCAGGTATGTGTCGATGAACCAACTGTCGTTAATTGTGATAATTGTGCTAGCTTAAGTGATAAATGTGCTGATTTAGATGCTAATATGTCTGACTTGCAAGGCAAACATCAAACATGATGCTTTAAATGCTGAATTATCTGACTTGCAAAACAAACATGTTTCTTTAAATGATAAGATGTCTGATTTGCAAAGCACACATGAGGCTTTGCAAAGCAAATATGATGTGACATTTATCCACAACCAAAAGTTGATCGTGGATCTTGCCAAATGCACAGAAGCCAACATGTTTTTTACAAAACATGAAAACGAGTATAAAACAATGATTGAAAATTTAAGAGAAAACAAATCTGAGCTAACGAAAATGGTTTCAAGAAAACAAACAACCATTAACTGTTACATCAATAGGCTTGAGATAATGCAAAAAAAGATGGCTTGTGTAAAATCTGAAAGTGAGGCGATCAATCTTAAGCTAAATAGCTATTTAAGCTCTAGCTATGTGTTGGATCACATCATTGATGTTCAAAAGGAGAAAAATGGATGTCACGTGCATTGGATATAAAAAATGTCCACCTCCTGTGAAACACAAGTATGATGCTATGCCTGATGAAGAGGATAGAACTTATTTTGAGCCATATGTTTCCTTAAACATTGAGGAGTTTACAACGAGACTTGGATACAAACCGTAAGTATCATCAGATTTGGATGTGTCAGCAGATACATTTGTAACTGCTGAACAAAATCAGGATCCTCCAGTCATTGTTGAGGATACTGATTCTTCAGATGATGAATCTAATGATACTGACTCAGCACAGTCAGATGCGGTAATCAAAGAAGAGGACATACCTCTCGAGAATCATATTCTATGTGATCCTCCCGCAAAACCTGCTACGACTGTTCTGACCGAGTCCACGTCCACTTCCTCACAAGAGTCTGAGACTGTGAATTTGCTGTACACTCTTGTTGGTGATGATAAATTCTATTATGATAAAGATTTTCCTATTAAGAATGTTAATCAATCTTTAATTAGTAAAATTTTTGAAGATTCAACAAGTAAGTTCTTGGGAAAGACAGGATCACACGTTGTGGTAACACAGTGTCCTCCGATTCCAAGAGCTGAAATTCGCAAACAAAATGGCAATAAAAAATTACCAACTGAGAAAGTTCAGCAAAATCGCACCAAACCAAAGGGTAAATCACCGACTCAAGGTCAAAAGAAACAAACTCAGAAAAAGGACAAGAAGGTGAACTTTGTGAAATCAAAGGGAACGGATAAAATTGACACATTTGAAAACAAATCTAACTTAGATTTTGTTAATCAAGCGAAAATTTTGAAAAGAAATGAACAAAACAGTTCAAAACCAAGTACCTCGGGATCACAAAGTTCATCATCATCAAGACAATCACATGATACTTCGGGGTTTGTAGAACGAAGATCATGTTTTTCATGTGGCACATTTGGACATATTATTCGCAATTATCCATATCTTCATAAACAAAAAGCCAAAGTTGATGATCCCCGTGACCAAATTGACCGCAAGCGATCTGTTTCATCAAAACCAGATCCCCGTCTTGTAAAAGAAAGGGAAAAGAAACAGAAACGCCAACAGGTCAAGAAAATTGAAAAAGCAATTAAAATCGGGGTGGTTAACAAAACATCTGTTTTCTGTCAAACCAGACAATTCGAAAACTTCAGACAATCATGAAGTTAAGATTTTAAAGAATAACACTGGTAAAACAAAACAGACCTGGAAACCAAAAATGGTTACTGAATCAGGGGGAACCTCACAATTTCCACAACATCGAGAAGTTCAAGTAACTTACGTTGATGAAAATGGAAGACCCAAGACCACAAAGGCTTGGGTCCCCATCTCCAACTAATCATGTGAGTACATGTGCAGGGTGTTCCAGGAGGAACTTTCAGCAGTCATTGGATTGTTGATAGTGGGGCATCCAGGCACATGACATGCGACATGAAGCTTCTCTACGACGTTAAATCTATTAGAGGAGGTTATGTTGCTTTTGCTGGAGATAAATGAGGTTATATTACGGGAGAAGGAATGGTATCTAACGGGGTTGTAAGTTTTGACAAGATCAACTTTGTACAATAACTTAATCACAATCTTCTCAGCGTTTCACAAATCTGTGATAAGCAGTTTTTAGTACACTTTGACACAAATGGATGTTACGTGCTGACAAAAGAATGGATTCTCTTATCAGCTCCAAGGATAAATGATTTATATGTCCTTGATATGAGCCAAGCAATAACAACGATTGCACAAGCAACTTGTTTCATTACAAAAGCCACTGAAAAAGACTCAATCTCTTGGCACCGACGTATGGGTCACATTCACTTACGGAAAATGAATCATTTGGTGTCGAATAAATTAGTGAATGGTGTTCTTCTTAAAAATTTCCATCTTCAAGACGTCTGTGTTTCATGCCAAAAAGGAAAGCAAACCAAGAAGCGACATACGACAAAGAAGATCAACACGGTGGCAGTTCCTCTTGAACGTTTGCACATGGATTTGTTCGGTCCTGTCAAGCACAAAAGCATCAGGAATGATCAATATTGTCTCGTGATAACTGATGATTATACAAGATTTTCTTGGGTGGCATTTATGGCTCACAAGAGTGCAACTTTCGGTATTATCAAAAACTTGATCATTCAGATTGAGAATTTGTATAAGTTGAAGGTTAGACGGATACGCAGCGACAATGGTACAGAATTTAAGAATCATGCCATGGCGGAGTTTTGCACATCAAAAGGTATTCTTCACGAATTTAGTGCGGCTTATACTCCTCAACAGAATGGCGTCGCTGAACGTAAAAACCGTACATTGATCGAGACTGCTAGGACGATGTTGGTAGAGTCATAATTGCCGATTCCCTTCTGGACTGAAGCTGTGTCCTCTGCATGTTACACGATGAATCGAGTCCTTACAGTCAAAAGGCACAACAAGACCTGCTTTGAGCTTCTCCATAAACGGAAACCAGATTTGTCATATCTTGAACCGTTTGGAGCTCCTTGCACAATGATCGATCCTAATGGAAAGTTTGGGGCAAAAGCTATTGAAGGTCACTTTCTTGGTTATGCCACCCCGAACTTAAGAGTCTGGAATCTAGAGACTAAAAGGGTTGAAGCATGGTCTGAGGTCAGAGTACAAAGGCACATATTGCCAGTCAAATGTCCTGGTCAACCATGGATGTTTGAGTACGATGACTTTTTCAATTCGATCAATGTTGAAACAGTTGAAGAAACTGCTGCGGCAAGGATGTTTTTCGAGAGTGACAACGCAACAGATTCACCGTTGGTTCGTCCAATTGTTGTCAATCAAGAACCATCTTCAGTGAACAATAATGCTCTCGACAATGAGGATTTTCATGATGCAACCGAACTGAACGAATCTTCAGAGGATGAAGAATTTCTAGATGCAGATCAAGAAGCTCCAACATCAGCAGTACATGGTACGTCAGAGGCTACACCTCCAGTGGACACCCCTATAACAGCTGAAGCTACTGCATCATCCTCTTCGTTAGTTCCGGGTATTGAATTAGTTGTTGATCTCAATCTCAACAATCTGGGTACAAATATTCCTGTTCCGGAAAATCCAGAAACAAGAATTCACAATACCCATCCTCAACAAAACATCATTGGTAATGTACTAAGTGGGATTCAAACAAGAAATATGTTGCGAAACAACAACAACAACAACAACAACGCAGGCTTGTATGCGGAGATTCGAGAATCTGGTCAACAAAACGATTGGTCTTTCGCGTGTTATGTCTCACAGGAAGAACCAAGAACTTGGAAAGAAGCTTTGAAAGATAACTCTTGGGTTGAAGCAATGCAGGAAGAACTGCAACAATTCCAGAAACTTGGTGTCTGGAAGCTCGTAGAGAAACCTGCTGATTACAAGAAGATTGGTACCCGTTGGGTGTATAAGTGCAAAAAGGAGGACCGTGGAATCATTATTCGCAACAAAGCAAGATTGTTCGTTCAAGGTTTTCGTCAGATTGAAGGTATAGACTACAACGAAGTGTATGCACCTGTTGCGCGTCTGGAATCAATTCGGATCTTTCTGGCTTATGCCTCATTCAAAGGATTCAAGGTTTACCAGATGGACGTCAAAAGTGCATTCTTACAAGGTCTAGTCGAAGAAGAGGTGTATGTTGAACAGCCTCCAGGTTTTGAAGATCCTATCCATCCCGATCGGGTTTGGTTGCTGAACAAAGCTCTCTATGGTCTACATCAAGCACCGCGAGCTTGGTATGCAACCTTATCTAATTACCTATTGGAGAATGGATTTCGCAGAGGTCTTATCGATTGCACTCTCTTCATAAAAGAACAAGATGGAGATCTTCTACTGGTACAGGTATATGTGGATGATATTATATTTGGTTCTACTAACAATGTTATGTGTAGGGATTTCGAGCGTGTAATGCAGGATAAATTTGAGATGAGCGCTATGGGAAAGATGACTTTCTTTTTGGGCTTGCAAGTGCAACAAACGAAGTCTGGGATTTTCATCCATCAGACTAAGTATGTCCAAGACATCTTGAGTCGATTTCAGATGTCCGACACATCGCCCATTGGTACCCCACTGCAGCAAAATCATGGAATTAATCCAGACTTGAAGGGTGAACTCGTTAGCTCTTCATACTACCGCGCGATGATTGGATCTCTTATGTACCTCACAGCATCAAGACCAGATATAATGTATCCAACATGCTATCTATCCAGATACCAAGTGAACCCGAAGGCCTCACATCTTGCAGTTGTAAAAAGGATTTTTCGTTATTTGAAGGGTTGCCCTGACACCGGTCTATGGTACTCTAAGGATGATAACTTTGACTTAGTCGCTTTCAGTGATTCTGATTTTGGCGGATGCAAAATCGACGGCAAATCCACAACGGCTGGATGCCAGTTTTTAGGAAATCGGCTCGTAACATGGCAGTGCAAGAAGCAGACTTGTGTCGCTACATCAACTTGTGAAGCTGAATACATTGCTGCCTCAAGTTGTTGCTCCCAAGTCCTGTGGATACAACAGCAAAGGCGTAATTACGGTTTTGAATTCCTAACTACTCCTATTTTAGTCGATAATTCTGCTGCCTTATCTATCACTAGAAATCCTGTGCAGCATTCAAAGACCAAACACATCGATATTAAGTATCACTTCATACGTGATTGCTTTGATATAAGGCTTATCGATGTTAAAGTCTATACCGATGACCATCGTGCCGACCTTTTTACCAAAGCATTTGATAAATCAAGATTTGACTTTTTATTATTGGTAAACGGCATTAAGGTCAAGCAAGAGTAATCCGCATCAGAAAATCGTTTTTGTAAATATCTTTGTGTTTTTAAAATTATTGTAAGTTTGTTGATTTTAGGGGGAGTAAATCCAAATTTGAAAAATTCAAAAACATCGAAAAATGTCAAAAACGCAAAAAAATAGAAAAACAAAAATGAGTTTCCTGGCGAGCAAAAGAGAAAATGATAGTACATCAATGGTCTGTCCAAACCTCTTTAAACTGAAGTGCAAAATGAAAAATGTTAAGCAGCTCTATATAAGATGTATCGGTAGGCTCACAATCATCTTAAAGTGTGCAGGGTGATATAAACTTAAATCGACTGAAGACCAGGTGGGAACCATTCATTGGCATATGGTCTTAGTACCGAAATTTCGTTTGAGAGATTGCCGAGGTTCTGAGATATGTGGTCTTTATGCTGTTTATCATCTGGGTATCATGGTTGTTTCTTTTACCGAAAAAAAACGGAGTCTAAGTCTAGATCTTCCATGATACCATACATACGTGTACATACTCCATACGACCTCAACAAGTGATCAACAATCATATGTCCACAAAACAAGTGATAATATATCACAATTTATCTGGGAGTCAAGTTCGTCTCTTTGCTGTACGAAAGTACTGACCTGTTCACGGACTTGCTCCTGTGCCCTCATGCATTTGAAAATCAAGTTCCTCATCAATAAGTGATTCTATCACATAGGGTTTGTTTTCAATCAAAATAAGTGAGTCTCTCACATTTTCATATACGTCAAAACATTTTCATATACGTCAAAACAGATGATAAATGGTATACTCACCAGTAAGATGAACTCTCATTCAAAACTTGATACGGGAATGTGTCGTGATGTGGATGAACACCGGTCGGTAAGTATAAATCATACCTTAACGTATCCCCTCGCCATGATTACATCTGATAAGTTGAGCTTATGTGGATAACAATACCGATAATCGTTATAGGATGTTTATCTAAATGTTAACAAAAAGAACAGCAAGAGTGTTTTGGCATTACCGTACACTGATATGATTCTCTTACCATCGAAACTCGCAAAAAGAATGTTTGTATATATTTACTTTTCTTAGTTTCTGCAACTCTGTATATATTTATTTACTGCTTTCAGTCTTTAAGTTTGAAATATTCAAAATGCCAAAAAGATTTTAGGTGTGTTTTAATATAAACTTTATAAAAGTCAAAAAGATTTTATTTCTGCTTTAGTTTTGATTAACCGATGTTGGAACTCGAGTCTTCGTTACCTGAAACCTGAATGAAAACCAAAACGACTGAATCTTCATAAACGGTCAGAGTTTGCAAGTTTTGAAAGTTAATAATCAAAATTGAAAAATTTGTTAACTTTTCAAACTAAACTGTCGGACGGTAGTTGAAAACATGGTCACATGTATGTTATTTATTTATGTTAACTATATTCGAAGCAGTTGTTCTCATTGCGCGTTTAGCTTTCTTGCATGTGCAGATGCTGAAGGTGAGGAGAACATGTTCGATGACAAGCTTCGGAATGAAGACACGTAGTGAAGGCACTCAAATGATAAAGATGATCGAGTTGCTGCTGATCAATCACCAACACCACAAGGATCTAAAGTATCGAAAATCAAAAGATTCAGGAGCATAATCAAATGGGGAGTTTGTTGATACACTTCCTAAATGAAAGCGAGAGTTTGTTAATACACTTTCTACTCACGACGCGTGAAGACTTTGAAGATCCTCCGACATGATAGACATGGAAGATGAACCCTCACGAGTAGTGTCCAAGGGGGAGTTTGTTGGTACACTTTATGTGGACACGACTCGACTCAGTTCGATTCGGTTCGGTTCGACTCGGCTAGGTTCGGCTCAAGCCCGACGTCACGACATTCCTCCGTCGTGCGCCCCAGAGTTCGACACGCGAAGCACGGAGAGCCGCGGACCAATTCCCGCTAACACATCATCATGATGATGTCATGATGATGTCACATGTTGACTAATTACATATTCACGTAGAAAACTTCTATATGTTAGTGCATGTTTTTGGGCCAATCAGAATACCACATGGGCCGAAACCCTCTTGGGCCGAATCCAATATTCTCAGCAACATGCAGGTCGACGAAACCTTATGGAGTTTCGTCGACTTTGGAGTTTCGCCATAGCCATCCAATGTTTCGTCGTGTCTGTGACTATATATATATTCAGATAGAACTCACAGCAAAGTAGAACACACACACGAGAGAACCAGAGAGAGTTTACAGAGATTATTTTGTAAACATTGTATTGTAACTGTTTCAAAGCATTAATACATTGTGTGTTAATCGTTGAGTCTTGTGTTTATTATTTACGTGTTCGTAACTTGGTTTAACTTACCCGTTAGGATTTCGCACTCTCGGGTTTGTCGGAAAACAGGGAATAGAGGTTGACTCGATCCTCCGGGTGGAGCTACAGATGCTAGAGTGATAACTGTTATTGTACGAGAATTTGACTAAAGGTAAATGCGAATCCCAATTACCACCAAAATCTATAACACACGAGCGAAGCATGTCTTCGAGGGTACGAATCGTACGTTAAGTCTGACCGTCGGTCTAGGGATGGAAAGCAGTACTAAGATTGAGAGTAGTACCAAGAGCAGATTGAAACGTTTCCCAAAGACGCGAGGTGAATCGACTATCGCGGTCAGAGATGATATCACGAGGTGGCCCGTGTCGACAGATAACTTCGTCGGTGTAGATTCGAGCTAAACGTTCTACCTTATAGTCTTCCCGTATCGGTAGAAAGTGAGCGGATTTGGTAAGACGGTCAACGATAACCCAAATGCTGTCGTGACCTGATGGTGTGCGTGGGAGCTTGGTTATGAAGTCCATAGCTATACTCTCCCATATCCACATAGGGATCTCTGGTTGTACGAGTAAGCCAGAGGGGCGTTGATGCTCAGCCTTGACTTTCGAACAAGTCAGGCATTTCGAAATGTAGATAGCGATATCCTTTTTCATGCCCGGCCACCAGTACTTGTAGCGCATGTCCTGGTACATCTTGTCGGCACCGGGATGAATAGAATACCGCGATTTGTGGGCTTCGTCGAGCAGAATCTGTCGCAAATTGGTTCGCTTGGGAATCCAAATTCGGCGTAGATAATGGAATATACCATTCAATTTATTACCCAATTGTTCGCCATTATTGACGATCCTTTCTTTCTTCAAAGTATGTTCGGTAAAACAAGCATGTTGGGCGTCATGGATAAGAGCTTCGAGATTATGCTGGGCTTGAGTATTACGAACGCTATGCAAATAGCTTCGTCGACTGAGAGCATCGGCAACGATGTTTGCCTTGCCTGGATGGTAACAAATCTCACAGTCGTAATCGTTGAGGAGTTCAACCCATCGGCGTTGGCGCATATTCAGTTCTTTTTGGTCAAAGATGTGTTGTAGGCTTTTGTGGTCGGTGAAGACCGTACACTTGGTACAGTAAAGGTAGTGTCGCCAAATCTTCAACGCAAAAATAACCGCACAAAGCTCGAGATCGTGGGTTGTATAGTTCTTCTCATGGATCTTGAGCTGTCGAGATGCGTACGCGATAACCTTGTCTCGTTGCATAAGAACACAACCAAGACCGATGTTAGAGGCATCGCAGTAGACTACGAAATCCTTGTTTCCGTCGGGCAAAGAGAGCAAAGGAGCGTTACAAAGCATAGCTTTGAGAGTTTGAAAGGCCTCCTCTTGTTCAGTTCCCCAAACAAAAGGTTTGTCCTTATGCGTAAGCGAGGTAAGCGGTACATTGATCTTTGAGAAACCAGCGATGAATCGGCGATAATAACCCGCCAATTCGAGAAAAGAACGAACTTCTGACGGGTTCCTGGGTGTAACCCAACTCTTAACAGCTTCGATCTTCGCAGGATCGACATGAATTCCTTGACTATTGACGATGTGACCGATGAATTGAACCTCCTCAAGCCAGAATTCACACTTGGAGAATTTGGCATAGAGACGGTTTCCTTGGAGTAACTCAAGAACCAAACGTAGATATTGCGAGTGTTCGGTTTTTGTCTCGGAATAGATCAGGATATCATCGATGAACACGATGATGAAGCGGTCGAGAAAGGGTTTACACACACGATTCATTAGATCCATAAAATCTGTGGGAGCATTAGTCAAACCAAAAGGCATAACAACCAATTCGTAGTGACCGTAACGGGTTCGAAAAGCGGTTTTAGGTATATCTTCCTCCTGGATTCATAACTGGTGATAGCCTGAGCGTAGATCGATCTTCAAGAAACACGTAGAACCTTGTAACTGATCAAACAAATCATCGATTCGAGGCAAGGGATAGCGATTCTTGATAGTAAGCTTATTCAATTCCCTGTAGTCGATGCACATCCGGAACGATCCGTCCTTCTTTTTGACGAAAAGGACAAGCGCGCCCCAATGAGAGGTGCTAGGGAGAATGAAGCCTTTATCAAGTAGTTCCTAGAGCTGACTTGAGAGTTCGAACATTTCAGATGGAGCGAGACGATAAGGCGCTCTGGCAACAGGATTTGCTCCAGGAATGAGGTCGATTCGAAAATCGATATCACAAGTGGGAGGTAAACCAGGTAAATTATCAGGAAAGACGTTAGGAAACTCACAAACCATAGGCACCTTGTCTATTGCCTTAACTTCCTTTTCCTCCGCTACTACGATATGTACCAAGAAAGCTTGGTATTCCTTGCGGAGATACTTGCTAGCTTGGACACACGGCATGAGTTGTAACTTCTTCGAAGAGACTTCGCCATAAACATATAATTAATCACAATTCGTGAGAGAGAAACGAATTATTTTATCGAAACAAACAATTTCAGCATGATTCTCCCAAAGGAAATCCATACCTACTATGACATCAAAGCAACCAAGTTGCATCGGGATAAGGTTGATCGGAAAAAGGTGACCATTGAGGTCGAGAGTGCAGTCACGCAGAACGAAACTAACAGTGACGGCTCTTCCAGTGGAAATTCTACGTCGAATGTTGATGGGAGGTTAACGCGTTTACAGTTTAGGAGCCTTTCGAATCCGAATGACACAAAACAGTTATCGGCTACAGTATCAAATAAACACGAAGCATATATACCATTTATGAGAAATGTACCATTAACCACGTTGTTGTCTGCCTGAGCCTGGCGGTCATTGATGTTGAAGACTCACCCGCGGGCTGCTTACTGAGCTGGCTGCTGCTGCTGCTGTTGGTGGTGTTGTTGAAGTGCTGGCTGCTGCTGCTGCTCTGGCTCTTGCTTAACCACTCTGTTGGGGCAGATGTTTGCAGAGTGGTTGGAATCACCACATGCAAAGCAAGCTCTTGCGTGAGCATGAGCTGCTTGCTGTCCTTGCGGAGCTGGTAGAGCAGGAACTTGAGCTTGAGCTTGAACTGGGGCTTGGCGAGGACCTGTACGGCAGTTAGCAGTGAACACAAAACCGGCTTCCGATTCCAACCGGGTGATGATAGGTACAACTAGGGCAGAGCGGGTGTGGTCCAGTGTATGCACGCTTGGCTGCCGGTGCATTGACCACAGGTGCCGCTATTTGGCGGGTTTTCGGTTCCGGTTGGGCAGGCACGGCTTGGAGTGGAGCGGCAGTTACCGCACAGTTCTTGTTGCTGGAGCTGTTGTTCTTTCTCTTGCGGCGGGAGGACTTTGAAGATTGCGACGCGGTGGTTTCAGCGGTGGGAGCGGCGGTAACTTGGTGCAGATTCTTGGAGGCTTTATCAAAGTATCCAGCCCTGACTCGCTTGTCGTTTATCTCAGTAGCGAGCAGGTAGGTTTTCTCAATTGTTGTCGTCTTTGCAGCTTGCACAAAGTAAACGACAAAATCCGGCAGAACGCGGATATATTTCTTGATCGTAATCTCGGGGGTAGTAACTTGACCAGGGCAGATGATACTCAGCTGCTTCAAGTGAGCAGATAGACTGGCGTTATCTCCACCATCCTGCTTGATATGCCAGAACTCGTCCTCCAGCTTTTGGAGTTCGTTGGGAGGGCAGAACTCTTGCATCATGATGTCCTTCAACTCATCCCACGTTAGCCCAAAAGCTACATCATTCCCTCGTTTGTTCCTCTCAGCAGTCCACCATTCCAGAGCCCGGGATTGGAAGACGCCGGTGGCGTTAACGGTGCTAAGGTTTTCCGGACAGCCACTCTGGCGCAAGGTGACTTCGATTAAATCGAACCATTGAAACATGGTCGTAGGCCCATCTTCGCCGGTAATTCTTTGGGTCTGCATGCTTTGAACTGCCTGAAGCTAAAAGTTGCCTTAGGAGTATCAGTCCTGGACTCTTCCGAGGACTTTCTAGCGTTCTCGTTCAGCTCGCTAACAATTTGCGCGATGACTTTTGCCATTTGCTTGGCGACTAGTGCAGCGATGCGTTTGTCTTCATGATTGCGACGAGCGGAGCGAGCAGTGTGTGATCTAAATGACAACATTGTCTGCAAACAGACATCATCACAGGACTCAAACACAGTTTCGATTAAGTCGAGTAAAGTCTAATATTTCACCTAAAGCTACTTTATAAAGCACAGGAACACATCAAGGCTCAAAATCACGTAGGCACAAAATCCACAGAATCACATAAGCATAAAAACACATAAGCACGAAAGCATGTAGTCAACTATATTTTTGCAGGTATTGACCTACATATATTGCACGTATTCACAGCGATGTAAAGTGACCGAGTATTGCGGGTGCGATTAGCGAGTAGCGATTACACATAGAGTAGCATAGCGAGTAGTATAGCGTGCGATTTGTTGGCGTTGCGAGTTGTGCGTGTTGATCAAAGCAAATAGTGAAAAGCGAGTAAATCACCAGAAATCGAAACACATAAACACAAAAAATTCACATAAAATCGATAAACCTGAGAGTTCGGCGGTGGCAAATTCCAGAATCGAAACATATAAAATCGAAGAGAGATTGTCTTAGCTTGATAGACATCGACTACCCAAAGTGACTCGACTGCTCTCAAGGACTTTGGGTGCACATTTTGGCTTAGTAGACTGTGCTCTCGCCTCAATCCGGGCGATCGGCATATATCCATTTGGCCATCACGTGACCCTAGTCGTTAGAACCCATCGAGACTTTGGTGAGAGTTTTGTAAAACCAAACTAGAGGGCGGAAAGAGTCATCAAGGTTCGGGTTTCACCCCTGACTTAACGACTCATTCCTGTTTGTGTGATAGAATCACGAGATAGATAGATAGAGAGAATTGCTTCGAAGTATGGATTTCACTCCTAATTCAACGCAAACTCTCTTATTTATAGTAAAAATAGCATGTCGAACGAGTGATTCGGTCGAGAGTTTACGGTTTTCACACCTTGTCTCAACCAGATCGCCCGTTTGTGTGTGTGTCCAGCCTTAGAAAAGGCTGATCTTGCGCGGAACTGTAGTATGCGATGTTCGCGCAAAAGTGTAGTGTACAGCGAGTACGAAGCGAGAATATCGAGTAAGCTCGTGCAAATCCCCTACCGGGCATGCACAAGTCAGTCTGTTGGTACTTAACTATAAACTAGGTCGTTTCTAAGACATCGACCGGGACTAGGTCGAGTCTTGACTAATTCCCTATAGTTATGGCTCTGATACCAATCTGTCACACCCCAACTGATGGCGGAAACATCGGGGCGCGGCACTGAGCGAAACAGATTGTCCAAGAGAAATTCATAACACTAAAATTACCGGATATTTTAACATTATGTCCCATACCACAATATATCAGATAAAAATAGTTAATACAGACATTGTTTTCTCAAAGGCAAATATAAGGCTGTTCCGACAACTCAGATTTCATAATGTTCGTTTCTAGACTCTCCTAAGCTCGATTCCATGAAAGTAAGCAAAGCATCCTAAGCATTCAAACACCTGTCACATACGTTAAAATAGTGGTCAATACACATAGTGTAAAGGTGAGTATACAAGTAGCGGAAAAAAGTTTACGCATAACTAGCATGTAACATGTATAATGTGAAGCAAGTAGGTTATCGACAATGAAATATGCACAGACGTGAATGCGAGTTGTAGAATGCGCAACACATATCACCACTGTGACATGTGAGAAAAGCCCTTAACAACCCCTGTCCACGACAGGTGCTGAGTCCAAACTATAGTACTATCGTTGCTAAGGTGTCAGGCAACAATCACTGTGTAAAGATAACATACAAGCATTCATCGAGTAACACGTATAGCATGCAGTAACGGTTAGCGTATAAAAGTGTTTGCGTTGTGTGATCGATGTGATTTGATATAAGTAACGTATGTAACACCCAAAGGTGCTTAAAGCAAAAAGGGATCGAGTATACTCACGAATTGTGTTTAATAAAAAAAACACTCTCTTGGATTGAAGGGAGCGCTGTAAAGTTAGCCTGATTACAGAACGATAGCATAAGCGATTGAACGGCGCGTTAAACGATAAAGAGTGAACCAAGTGACGAATGGTCATCCGATCGGATGACAATCCGAACGGATGGTCATTCGATCGACAATCCGAACGGATGGTCATTCGATCGAATGACAATCCGTTCGGATGGTCATCCAGTCGGATGGCCATTCGGTCTGATTGACATTCGTTTGGGATAAATATGTTTGTGTATGATGGCTTTGAAGTTTTCGTTGTAGCATTTTGAAAACAGAGAAGTATCTCTACCTTTCAGGTCGTTCGATCGAACGGTCGTTCGATCGGAGAGCGATCCGATCAGTGAGACATTCTAGTGAGAACAAGTTCACAGCAGGATTGTCATTCGATCGGATGGTGTTCCGATCGGTTGGCAATCCGTTAGAAATTGATGATCTTTGTAAATTGTAAAAGTTTAAGTGTTGAAGACCATATGCAATCTGATCGGATTGTCGTTCGATCGGATGGCAATCCGATCGGACGGCAATCCGTCCAACAATCTGATCGTTTGAAAACTTGAATATTTTGTTAAGTTTTGAAAAGTTTGCGGTTGATCAAGACGGTATGACAACGCGTTAAACAATGGAACCCCGCCAAGTCCAAGTCATCCGATCGAAGTGCGAATCACCCCAGCCTGATCAGTTAACTGTTCTTGTGGGTTGTTCATGTTCAACCCGAAATCGGTTGTCTCTTTGATAGGAATCAGATCTCAGACCGACACTTTACTAAAAACGAGTAGGAGGCCCGAATGAGTTCTGATTCTATCGGTTTTGAGTGCATTGAGAGTAAAAGAGTTAAAAGAAAGTGGTGAAACCATCTTTCAATCCTTTTAATCAAGAAAATGTTTAGATCTATGCGAAAATAGTGTTGAATCATGCGGAAATCATGTACATCTGAGTTGTCCTTGGTGGAATGAGGCCAAACCTTGAAGTTCACAAGAACCCCATGATGACATCATCCTAGAACGCCTCAAATCCGTTGATTTCACGGTTAAAAGTGAAGATTTAAAGGTGAAAATGATGGAGAAGTTTGTGTAGATGCTAGATGTACAAGATTTGAGTTGAAAACTTACAAGAATCGCGAGAAATCGAAGGAAAAGAGGGCTGGAAGCACTGGTCGAACGAGAGAGCTGTCACACATCACTGTTGGTGATCTGACAGGGGGTATTTATAGGTTGGCAAAAGAGGAAAGGTGTGCACAGGTAACAGATCGGATGGCAAACCGATCGGATGGCCATCCGATCGAAGTGATCCGACGAGTTGGTTTTCGATGTTTCGTTTTGTGCGTTGAGCGTTGTGATGCGTTTCGAGCGAGCGATGCGATAGTATTCCCCATTAGTTACACAAATAACCTATCTACTAATTACCATAAATATAAACCTTAAATCTCGAGTTTGCGATGAGATTGCGTTGCGATTAATCATCTCAACATAAACATAACATGCACATGTAACACATAATAGCACACACACGTAAAACAATATATCCATAACCTATAATTCGAGTTGTGATGCGATAGCGATGCGATTAGTGATTAAACTGCGATTAAATAGGGATTCATTAACAAGTACCCCACATAATACAACTAAAGCGAAATAAAATAGAGTATCGATTATAAATCGAGAAGCACAGTCAGTAATTAAGCAAGGAGTGACAGATCGCAATTAGCAATCTTTTCTTCCTTTGACTTTCAAAAGTCGGGTTGTTACAAAAATGAGTTAATAACATATGATAAACAAAAAATAAATATGTTAATGATCAAACTTGGTGTATTTTTGTCATCATCATTTACTCATTACAAGCCTTCTTTAGTTTTTTTTTTTTTTTAATTTAATTTCAATGGATTGATGCAAATCAAATGGGTTAATAATTAGTTGAATTAAATTGGAATGATTTATAATTTTGATCAATTTGTTTTGATTGGCAGCCTATGAAAAAGGAGTATGTTACTAGCCCATGAAATTAATATTTTCTAATTAGCATGTACTAATTATAAGGATTGATTTCAATTAAAAGGATGCATCAGGATTCAGGAATTAAAGAAAATCAAAGGGATCATGGACTAATTTAAAAAAGAAAGGATGTGAATATGAACACTTGGAATTGATTAAACGAGAACCTGGGCTTCAGTAATTTAATGGGCTACACAGTATCTTATGGGCTTCAATGAAAATATGGATTGAGATCTTGGGCTGCTGGTCACACGGAAACCAGAGTACAAGAATCAAGGAGCCGAGCCGGTTGGGATTGAAATTCAGTTTATCATAATTTATTTTATGTAGTTATGGGGTTGGTGGCCTAGGAATTATTATGAACTAGTGGAAGTTCCCGTGCTACGCGATGGGAATTCGGACCATATTGATTCAATTCGTTATTTTATTGACGTTCGTTATGGTAACCGGAAAAGAAAATCAAGAAAAATAATGTTGTGATATGTCCAAATAAATATCATATGTGTTTTACACCATTAAAAAATTAAGTACCAAAATTGGTTCCAATAACACCGATTCCATTATGGACGTTGTTTTGTCAGTATCAGGCCGCTTCGTCTTAGTACCGAAAATCGGTGTAGTCTACGACACACAGAAATACGTTACTCTGAACACAAATTCTACGAAACAAAAAAAAAACTTGTTAACAGTTATGTTAAATCAAAGTTATTTGATAAAACCCAAAAAATAAAGTCATGTTTTACATTGATCGAAGACCATAAATACGAATACCCATATCGGTTGTGATGATATTTACACTAGTACCGATTTTGTTTGCTCGATACAGGTTTCGTTTGTTACGGTACCAGTAAGACACCGACACCTATTGCCAATGATCTCTAGATCAAGTGGTGGAAGTGCTTTCATTTCTCTTGAGAGATGTAGGTTCGACTCCCACTTGGTGCAGAGTGAGGCACTGGTGGGCAATGATAGGAGACCCAGGGAAACATGGGTTGGATCCTTGAGCCAAACGGGTTTTACCGGTAATTTCACTTTCGTGCCTACGGGCGGGTGGGTTACCGGGTTTTCCCCGGAATTGGTGGTGGACTCGGGTTACTCTCGGAGTACTCCGTTTGTCCAGTGGGTTCCGCGAGAGTGCTCGGGATTGAGTTTGTTGGCCGTTCAAAAAAAAAGACACCGACACCTAATATAGCCTACGATAGGGATGAGCGTGATACTAGTACCGTACCGAATCGGTACCATTACTGAAAATACCGATACAGTACCGAACCGGTAGTGATGCCAATTTATGGATTGGATGGGCAGAGTTGTCAGAGTCGAGTAATGGTGGAGATGTTTTTGGTGATGGTGTAGGGGCATGTAACACCTCGTAAAATCGTGCCCAATAATGTATCGACACGTGTCCCTAATCTTAATCATGCCTAAATGTTGGCTAAGAGGGACTAATTTTGTCAAAATTGAAAAATACGAATGTGGAGGGACTAAAAGGGTTAACATGCTAAAACTAAGCCTCTGAGTGACCTTACACGGCGTCCGTATTCTCAAATGAACCACTTGTTGGTTGAGAGGAGCCGTTTGCGTAATTGTTTGAAAGTTTGCGCAACGAAGGGTTAAAAGCGTCAACATGTTAATTCTTACCTCTGAGTGACCTTTTAACGAACTGAGAGCTTCATGATGTTCGATCATACTCTCAGGAATGCCTATATTGGCCGTTTAGGGCTTTTGTGTCGTTAATCGATAATACACGCAAACTTGCGAGTTAAAGGGACTAAAAGCGTCAACATGTGATTTCTCACATCTGAGTTAAACGAACCGGGAGTTTCATGATGTTGATCATACTCTTGGGTGTGCCTAATATTGACCAAGGAAGGCTTTACGTACTAATTATAACGTTACTCGCAAGTTTAAAAGTCAAGGGGTTGAAATTGTCAATTTTTAAAAGAAAACATGGTCTCTCGCGCCACGCGATAGAACCATGTTGTCCCCTCGCGTGGCGCGAAGGCACCTGATTTTCAAAATTCCTGGACAGATGCCATTTATCATGCTTGTTCCCCACTCAAACCACTCTAGCTCCTTTAATTCGATCCATGAGCTCATTGATGGTTTCTAACACCTGGTAAGACACCTGGAATGATCTTGGAAGCCCTCTAACATATGGAATGATCCAAGGAATCCATGTTCAATTATAAATAGAGGTGTTCTTCCACTATTTTAACTTGCACCTCTTTTTAAATCTCTCTATCTCTCAACATTGGAAGTTCCTGAGTAATTGGGAGCATGCTTTGAGTTTATTTCAGTCCCTAGGACTAATTGTAAGTGTTCCTTTCGTAACTAGTTCGTTTATTAGGCTTTTAAAGCCGAAAAGTCAAGCGTTTACGATAAACTCTTTGACTTTCAGTTAGACCTTAAAAGGTCAAGCCATTATTCGCAACGAAGATGGCTACGTGATCGTAATTGGGTAGGTGTTAATCCCTCAAAAGGAGAACTCCTAAGAATCACGTTTGCTTGGTCAATTGACGTGTCAACGAATTAATGTTTTAAAAAGTCAACGGGTCAGTTTTTGAAAAAATTACATTCTGAGTTTAGAAGCGTTCCAAAATATGTTTTATCGCTTAAACAACTTGGTAATAATTATTAGAACATGTGTAAACATGTTCGGCTCATCAATTCCAGTTTTAGGGTCGGTTTGCAACCGAAAGTCGCGAAGTTTGACTTCTGCTTTGACTTTCGATTATGAACCGAATTAGAACTAGTTTGCTACTGATTTAAGGTTCCGTTATGATCGTAATATGATGTAGCGTAACTCCCTAAGGTTATATTACATGTCATATAATAATCTGAGATTATATTGCAAGTTCCGTTATTATGCTTAAAGTTGACTAAATCGCCCTTTTTGTTAAAAATGAGATTTTAAGCATACATGAGCATGCAAATGAATTATATTCTGATATGTTAACATGTTTAGCATATTTTGATGTTATAAATCTGGTCATAAACCGAGTTTACTTAATAATCGTAAATTATGCTTTTAAAAGGACTAAAATGCCGTTTTAACATCTAAAATGGTTTTAAGCATAATTTCTTGGTAGAACTTATTATCTACTAATGTGATATCATTATTAGGATTATTTGGGATGTCAAGTTAGATTATATACCGAGTTTATGCACAAGTTCTTGTTAAATATTCCTAAATGACGATAATGCCCCTTAAGGCACTTAAAATGGTTTTTATACATAATAATCATACCAAACCTTTTGCCTACTAATATTTATGACAATTAACATATTTTAACTATTCAAAGCTGGTCGTAACATCAGATTTACTAAAACATTGTTAATATCGTCATTTAACGACTTTTACGCCGTTTAGGTGCATAATATGGTTTTAAACCATACTTATCACCCAAGACTTGTTACCTATTGATTTCATAAATCATTTTAAATATTTTTGCAGTAGGTATAAGTCATGAACTCAGAATCCCAAACAAGTCCTTAAAATATGTGTGAAATGACCAAAATGCCCCTATGGTGCATAGTTTGGCCTTAAAGCATAAACCACAGATATAATTGATATCCTACTAATATTATATCATAAAGTAAATATTTTTCAAGAATGTTTATGACCATAACATCAGTTTACTTGCAAGCTCCTTTTATAAGTCAGAAAATGACCAAAACGCCCTTTTGAGGCTTAATTCGGTTTTAAAACCTTAATGGGCATACATGTTAGTATCCTACTGATATTATAACTTGTTTAAAGCATAATGACTTGTGGAACTTGTATATGACTCACACGGTTACTCGTTATCACTTATACGGGTACTATAACAACCCTCCTAAAAAATATTTCACAACTCTTAAAGTATCCCTATACGCTCTAAAATACACCCCGTATAAAAAAAACATCCCCGATATACCTTTATTTCATTACAAATCAACAAAAACAAAGTTAGGGAGCCGCTCGTGGGGCACGACACCCTTGACTACATCGGTCGCGGGCTGCGACAGCTGGCCACCAGACGCAGCCCGATGTGCACAGGTAAAGGATCGGATGGCCATCCAATCGGATGGTCATCCGTACAGATGACCATTCGATCGAAGTGATCCGGCGAGTTGGTTTTCGATGTTTCGTGCGTTGAGCGTTGTGATGCGTTTCGAGCGAGCGATGCGATAGTATTCCCCATTAGTTACACAAATAACCTATCTACTAATTACCATAAATATAAACCTTAAATCTCGAGTTTGCGATGAGATTGCGTTGAGATAGAGTTGCGATTGCGATTAATCATCTCAACATAAACATAACATGTACAAGTAACACATAATAGCACACACACGTAAAACAATATCCATAACCTATAATTCGAGTTGTGATGCGATAGCGATGCGATTAGCGATTAAACTGCGATTCATTAACAAGTACTCCACATAATACAACTAAAGCGAAATAAAATAGAGTATCGATTACAAATCGAGAAGCACAGTCAGTAATTAAGCAAGGAGTGACATATCGCAATTAGCAATCTTTTCTTCCTTTGACTTTGACTTTCAAAAGTCGGGTTGTTACAAAAATGAGTTAATAACATATGATAAACAAAAAATAAATATGTTAATGATCAAACTTGGTGTATTTTTGTCATCATCGTTTACTCATTACAAGCCTTCTTTAGTTTTTTTTTAAGTTAATTTCAATGGATTGATGCAAATCAAATGGGTTAATAATTAGTTGAATTAAATTGGAATGATTTATAATTTTGATTAATTTGTTTTGATTGGCAGCCTATGAAAAAGGAGTATGTTACTAGCCCATGAAATTAATATTTTCTAATTAGCATGTACTAATTATAAGGATTGATTTCAATTAAAAGGATGCATCAGGATTCAGGAATTAAAGAAAATCAAAGGGATCATGGACTAATTTAAAAAAGAAAGGATGTGAGTATGAACACTTGGAATTGATTAAACGAGAACCTGGGCTTCAGTAATTTAATGGGCTACACAGTATCTTATGGGCTTCAATGAAAATATGGATTGAGATCTTGGGCTGCTGGTCGCATGGAAACCAGAGTACAAGAATCACGGAGCAGGTTGGGAACTTGGGAATGAAATTCAGTTATCATAATTAATTTTATGTAGTTATGGGGTTGGTGGCCTATGAATTATTATGAACTAGTGGGAGTTTTCGTGCTAAGCGACAGAAATTTGGTCGATATTAATTCGATTCGTTATTTTACTGATGTTCGTTATGGCAACCGAAAAAGAAAATCAAGAAAAATAATGTTGTGATATGCCCAAATAAATATCTCATGTGTTTTACACCATTCAAAAAGTTGAGTACCAAAACTGGTTCTAGTAACACCGATTCCAGTATGGACGTTGTTTTGTCGGTATTAGGCCGCTCCGTCTTAGTATCGGTAGTCGGTGTAGTGTACGACACAAAGAAATACATTACTCTGAACACAAATTGTACGATACAAACAAAAAAAAAAAAAAAAAAACACAAAACAAAACTTGTTTAACAGTTACATTAACTCAAAGTTATTTGATAAAAGCTAAAAAATAAAGTCGTGTCTTACATTGATCGAAGACCATAAATACGAATACCCATATCGATTGTGATGATATTTACACTAGTACCGATGTTGTTTGCTCGATATAGGTTTCGTTTGTCACGGTACCAGTAAGACACAACATCTTATATAGCCTACGATAGGAATGAGCGTTGTATGGGTACCGTACCGAACTGGTGCCATTACTGAAAATACCGATACAATACCGAACCGGTAGTGATGACGATTTGTGGATTGGGTGGGCAGAGTTGTTAGAGCCGAGTAATGGTGGGGATGTTTTTGGTGATGGTGTAGGGGCAGGTGGTTGTGCAAACGGTTCTGACGGGTTTGGTACCGGTGTTGTTGTCAGTGTATAGGATGTCGTCAATGGTGATGTGGGGTTTGTTTTTTGTGGAGGATGTGGCAGTCTCGTGGCAGGTCGGTAGTCGGACATGGAACAGTGGTGTGCTGTTATATGGGCGACAATTTGATCAAGGCCGGCTTTGAATGCCTCTTTTTTGCTCGGTGGAAAGGGAGGCCATTTGACAGTGGAAGCTGCGGCGATTTAATCGGCGCTGGCGATGACATAATTCAAGAGTTGTTTTGACATAGCTAATGTCTCATCGTGTGACGGTATTTCCTTGCAGGAAGGAAATAATGAAAGCAACATTGTTACGTTCAATTCAAGATGAACCAACCTCGAAGATAGAAGCCTTTTCTAGTAGGCAAACACTCCCAAGAAACAAAGTATAGAAACAAGCATTTTTTAAACCAATTTCTAGTGAGGGCTCTAAGGAGGGGCAATGTGGGCGTCCGGCTGGGGCACGTTTCTTTTCGAGGACACACAAATTTTAAAAATTCTTGGTTATATATAGATGTGAATGATCATCTGGTAAAATTTGGACGATTTTCTTTTGCATCTAACATATTCAAAGTGAAAAAAAAAATATTAAAATATGATAGGTTGATTATTGATTTACCGTGGCATGTAAATGAAAAATACAAGTAACAAAATGGCATCATGTAATTATTATATATATCAAATGATAACACCACTTTGCTACAGTGGTGTTATCATTTTTTTTTCCTTTTTGTTTTCTTTTTCTTTTTGTGGTTTTTTTTTCTTTTTTACTTTTACCCTTTAATTTTCAGCATTTACACTTACAAGCCCTTAACTTTCTAAATACTTTTTAATCGAGTTTTACGTTTTTATTTTTATTAACGTGTCGATATAAACTTAAGTTGATTTAGATTTAGACATTATTTTTTTTTTTGTGTTTATTTATGATTTTGCCCCCGGTATAAAATTTGTTTTAATATTTTTTACAAGACTATGGTAGTGTACTAGTGTTTTGTTTTAATTGGTTGGCTCGGTTTAATTTTTATTCGTCATGCCAAGCGGTAGTTTTTCCATCGTTTTAGTTTTTTTAGCAAAAGTATGGTAGTATTTTGTTTCACTTTGTTTACTCGATGTAATTTTTTTGAGATCGTGTTATGAGTAGTATGTACAAGTAACTAAAACACAGACGTACATGCTATGAGAAAGAAATATTCGGCTTAATGCCCCGCAACGCGGGCGGGTAAAACCTAGTTAATTACATTTGAGTTATAATATCTAAATACAATAGTAAGGGGCATATATTTTTTTTTGACTCGGATAGGGCACCTGAATTCTTAGGACCGCCTCTGCAAATTTCTTTGAAAACAACCGGAAATGCTAACTTAACTAGAACATGGAAATCATGCATGAGTAGGGCTGTAAACGAGTCGAGCCGAGCTAGACCCAGTTCGAGCTCGAATTTCAAATCGAGCTGAGGCTCGAGCTCGACTTGATTAGAATTCGAGCTAGCTCGGCTCGATCTAATTCGAACTAACAAAAAACCACAAAATTTACTACTTAAAAAGCCCTTAAAAATTAATTTCTTCATAGTTTCTTCATAGACTAATGGCCATAATTGCAATTTAATTTAACCATATTGCTACATATGCAAGTGTAAATAGTTAATTCATTTTGAATATTGTCTTTACCTTCTTTTATATGAGAGATACTCTCTTAGTTTTTGTTTTGTAAGTGATGTGGGAAAAAATGAAGCATGTAAACCTTATTGAGCCAGCTCACGAGCTCACGAGCCGAGCCATCTCAAGCTCGAGCTCGGCTCGTTTACAAACCAAGCCGAGCTGGCTCGTTTACAACCGAGCCAATTTCTAGCCGAGCCTTCTTCGAGTTTTTTTCGAGCGAGTTTCGTGCGAACTGCGAGCCACGAGTTTTTTGAACACCCCTATGCATGAGATCAAAATGTGGGCATGAGGAGAAGTGGAACGTATCAAGAGTTGTGCTCAAGATCAAATTCAATTCGATGCTAAAACTAATAACCTGTTCGTTGAAGGATCATAAAGAACAAGTGTATCATACAAAATTTTATATATGCATGCATACGTGCACATTTTCCAATACGTATTTTTTAGGTGTATTGTCCAAACATAATTATATTTTAATTGATGTAGATAGAGAGATAAGTGTGTGTTTTTTTTGTTGTATTAAGACTATGCGGTATGGAGTGGGATTGGGGCGTGGGTTGGGTAAAAATGCCCAAGTCATCATCCTGGGTGGGCTTGGGTTTGGGCGTGGCCCCTTGGGCGGGAGTTTCAGCCCGGGCGTTGGGCATGCCTTGTGATCCTACATGGCCGGCTCTTATTGGATTGTTGGCTAGGCTATGTTTAAATTTTAAAATGTAACCGTTAGGCCAAGCCAACGGTTCAGCCAAGTCGCTATAAAACCCCCAACCCCATCGCCTGTTCCCATCGCTACCCCAACCCAAGTCACTCCACCTACCCGAACCGCTACCCACACACACTTGATCAATGGCCTCTTGGACGCACGAGGAAGAGCTAACCCTTGTCACGAGCGTCGTGGACGCGATGAAGGGCCGACAACCCGGTGAGACCCGTTACTGGCCGGAAGCTTTCGCTAGCAACTGGCACAACGTGGGAAACGACCAGCACAATTTAAACACATGCCAACACAAGTGGCGAGAGCTACGACCGAAGCTCGATCGTTTTAAAGCCTACTACGACAGCGTCCCGGGCGGTGTTATAAGTCACGGAGACCGGGTGGCGGTGGCCAACATCGAGTTCCGGGGCAAGGAGCGCAAGCCGTTTGACAAGCTCGTCCTTTTCGAAATCAATCTAACGCTTTAGGCTTTTTTTTATTTTGTAATCCTTTTTTTTTGTAGAATTTTGTAATTTTTAGAAAATTTTAATAATAATTTTAGGCTTTTTATTTTTATTTTGTGTGTATTTTTAATTTTAGGTTTTTTGTTTTTTTTTTAATTTGGGGGTGACATGGCCAACCCACGCGGGCTAGCCACGCCCTGCCATACCCTACGGACACGTCACTTACCAGCGGAGGGGCTCGAACTCCACTTGTCAACCCATGCCCCAAACCTCCGCCCCACCATACCCCACAGTCTAACATGTTTCCTTTTAGATGCACACATATCATGCTCTTATGTAAAAAATATATGGATTTTACATTCATGTACATGTACGTACATATTTTCAACAACTACAAATAAGACTCTCGGCGGGAGCAGTGCTTGTTGGCTATTTGGCTAAATGGGCGGCAAGGAAACAGTGCAGGGCAGCTGTCTGGCACTTCCCTATTGGCCCAACAAATTTACGATTTTATTTTTCTTTAAAATTACAGTTTTACCATCGGTTCAAGATTATGTTTTTACCCCCACTTAAAAATAAATTTACGCTTTTGCTCCCAGCTAAATATTTCAATTTTGCCCCGGGTTAAAAATTACGATTTTGCCCTTGGGTTAAAATTACGATTTTGCCCTGTATAAATTTATAGTTTTGCCATTAGTTTTTTTTCCTCATAGCTAAGTTACGATTTTGGACTCAATTTAAATTTACATTTTGTCCATCGTTTTTGTTTGTTTTCCAGGTGAAATTACAATTTTGGCCCCAGTGTAAAGTTACAGTCATGCCGGCAGCTGTCTGACACTCCCTCATTGGTCCATTTAATTTACCATTTATCCCTGAAATAAAATTATGATTTCGCCGTCAGTTAAAAATTACGTTTTCCCCCCCCGTTTTAGTTTTTTTTAGCAAAACTATAAAGGTTTTTTATTTTAATTGGTTTACTCGATTTAATTTTTTTCATGTCAAGGAGCTGCCTAACACTGGCTCATTAGTCCTGAAAAAGTACAGTTTTGCTCTAAGCCCAAAATTACAGTCTTATCAACGTTTTTGTTTTTTTTCCCTAGCAAAATTATAGTAGTCTTTTTTTAATTGATTGAGAATTATTCGGCTATCACCCCGCAACGCGGACGGGAAATCAACTAGTAAATATATATATAGCCTTAATATATTGATATGATTAGTTCTTTTAAAAATAATTCTTTTCACATGTGCATGCTAATATTAAAAAGACTCTTTTTTCTGTATAGAATTTTTATGAAAAGCTGACTAGTTCTTATATTCATGTCATGTCTTTATAAAATTTTACAAGTTAACATTTCTTTTCAACCATCTACGCTCATGGTACATCACCGGAAAATTAATTGGCCGAAAGATTCTTCAATAAAAGTTTTTGACGAAGAAGTTAGCCGGGAAATAAACACTAGTACATAAATGATCAAATTATGCGGGTAAAATGCCTATGTGATGCGGTTTTAAACCCGCATCTTAAGGCGTGGCATCTTATGACTATAAGCCAAAAGATGCGGGTCCAAAAGATGCGGTTCTAGACCCACATCTTTTGATAATTTAAGAAAAAAACTATTTTCTCCCAATACATTCAAAAAATGTGGTTCTAGAACCGCATCTCTTGATGTTTAAGCTACAAAAGTATTATTATTTTTTTGTTGAATTTCCAGCAAATTTTATTAAAAAATCCCAACAAATTCCCATTATAAACAAATTACCCAAAAATGAAAATAAAATACATCAAAAATTCCCAATAAATTCCCATTATAAACAAATTATCTAAAAATGAAAAATAAAATATACAAAAAAAAAAAAAACAATATTAAATTAAAGCCAATATAAAGTAACCCAAGAATATAATTTTACAAGAGTTTCAAAGTAACCCAAAATTACAAAAGTTTCAAAGTAACACAGATACATTTATCTCTACGATGAACGTGATATATACAATAACTTCCCGAACCGGTGTCTTTGTACTTGCAACCCAAGAATGACATCGTCAACTCATACTTGTAGCCGGAACCATGGAAATAGCCTAACAAAACATAACGTCATCACGTGTAAATATGTATAAAAGGCAATCTTTAAATTCTAATGTTAAAGTGCTATCAAACATGCATACACATAAGACATATAATTCCAAATCTACCCTACATATGCACATAAGACATGAAGATCCAAATCTACCCTACAACATGATTTTAAAGACGGATTAGCTGCCGCGAATACAGCTCATCCAGTTTTTTTTCCTCAAAATTGGTTCAACACCCACCACATCTAAATATACCAGCCCGATAAAACAAGAGTAACTATTTAGGTTAGAATTGAAACTCAAATTTAAACAAACTTAGTGGTAGTATCTTACGTATGAAAGACCTGAATCAATTAAAAGAGAGCTGAAGATGACACCTCAATAATATGTACTGTAGGAGATAGGAGCAACAATGATATGAACTTGGATCATAAAAGCCATGATATTAACATTAACAATAACTTCAAGGGCGAATTCAAATAGAAAAATGTTGCTTAATGTAGGCGCGTAAATGAGTAGAGCAAAGTTGAGCCCGAGCTCAACCAAGCTCAAGTTTGAGCTTGTTTAACATATGAGAGCTCGGACTCAACATGTTTAATGTTTGTTAATTACTTTATATGCATTTATAATTGACTTTATATATTTTTTATCATAGTTTTTTTTTGTTAATTTTTTTTTCATACATTTTTTAAAAAGTTATATAAATAAAAGTCTCATTTAGCCTTTTGAGTTGGCTTGAGTTAGTTTAAGCTCGACTCAATTCGACCTTTTAGCGAGCCGAGTTCGAGTAGCTCACGAGCGGCTTGGATCATTTACACCCATGGTGAATATTTCTTACTGAATTAAAGTGACTCTTCAAGAGCAAGTTTAAGATGTTTTACCTAGGAACAAGCTTTTGAACTTTTGTCTCAAAGAAGAGTTCATGTAGAGTTAATTAATTCTGCTGCAAATGCATGTAAGGTTCATTTCCTCCTGCAGTATCACACCTTAATGAGTGTTGTCACGATATTGTTATCAAATAATCAAATCCCAACAACAATGGCCTTCAAATAATTAAAATCAAACTTTACCCTCGCATAACAAACTTTCCTGTTGCATCAAGAACTCTTAGGGGGTGTTTGGTTCGCAGGAATTCAATGGAATTTAAAGGAATTGGAATTTGAATTTGAATTCTATCTCTTAAGATGTTTGGTTCACAGAATTTGAATGAAATGTTTAAATTCCAAATCCAATTCCTTCAAATTCTAATTCATATACAAATTCTAATTCCAATTCCAATTCCAAATCATTCCGCGAACCAAACGTCCCCTTATTCCATCAGCAAGTTGTTGGTATAAAACTCATCCTGAAATACAAAAAGCATAAGCAACATGTTTAACCACAAGAGTGTTCTTCAAATAGCATGAAAATTCACTTATTCAACAATTCAGTGTATAAGAACAACTTATCTTACGTATAGTCCATCAGATAGTCAGAAACTAATTTACATTCCAACTTATCTTACGTATGGTTACATATATGTAAATCACTTCATTAGAAAACATCTTTTTAACCGGTCATAAATATGTCCACCTTAACCGACTAAACAGTAAACACTAAATCATCTATTTTGTAGATTTTTATAGAATAGGTATCAACGGGACCCGTAATTTCTACCTGCATATTAGATCACAAATCAGAAATCAATTTTGAGTTTAGCACTAAGAATTACTTACGAATGTTCAACCCTAACCACCGTTCACTCGTTGTTCGGTTACAAAAACATCAACGACTATCAGCAGTGACTCACACAACAAACAGAGATCGCAGTGGGTAGTTAACCTCCATCTCGATCTTGTCGACGCTTCCACATTTAAAAGCCTTCCATGAGGGGGAAACGAATGGAAACAAAGATTTTGTGGGAAAGACTGAATTTTTGAGAGAAACATGGGGTATTTGAGTATTTGGGAACTTTTGGAGGGACAATGAAATTGTTGAGGCGGGATATGAAAATCAAAAGTTTTTTTGTTTAATTAAAAAATGTAAGAATAATAAAATGTTTATTATAAAAATAAAACAAAAAAACTTATATAACAATAGAGTTAAATGCAATTTGCGTCTCTGATCATTCTGCTCGGGAGTATGTCGAGTCCTCAAAATCCTTTTTTTACTCTTGAGTCCCAGAGTAATAAAAAGTGCTTGCATCTGAGTCCCCCCTCACTAATCGAGTTCCCTTTCAAGGTTAAATGACCAGTTTGCCTTTCAATAGGAACCCTGTGGTATTAAATCTGTTTCAATTGAGTCCCCGACGAGCCTGTTGATTTTACCCGCCTATTTTAAATAATCCCAACTTTTATTGAGTCCCTAAGGTATTTTGTGACAACCCGTAATTTCGAGAGCCTTTCTTCGCACTATTTCCTCTTTATGTGTGGTGCTTTGATGTAACCAGTGGGTACACTATATGAATAGGTTGGTTCATTAATGAATGGTTGCGAGTTTATGTGTTATGCGTTATGTGAAACTGTGTGTGTGTGTGTTATCTCATTGCATAAAAACCCTTGGGCCGCACACTTTTGCTCAACCCGTCCTCGGCCCAAACGAAACTCAAACATGGGCTCGGCCCTCCTCCACATCGCATACACACATAACTTGTGTGTGTGATTCCCACAATTTCCGAAACACAAGAGGTTACACCAAACCCTAATATCCTTTCCTTCCCTTTGTGATCGACGGCAGCCATCCCCTCACCCGAAGCACTTCTACTCTCGATCTAGGCACTCTATGTCTCGGTTAGTTTATTAATCACCCTTGTTAATTTGCTTGTTGTTTTGATGATAACATGAGTTTATTTCTTGTTATGTTCTTGGTGCTTGGAATGATTGAGTCGTAGAAATGGTTATGAGTTTTCTTTTGTGAAACTGGATTGTAATCTGAATTAACATGAAGTGATAATACATAAAATCGGTATGGCTCGATTGATGGTTGAGGATCATGTACGTAATTAGGGTTCAACGAGTTGTGTGTTTTCTTTGGATAGTTTGCATGATAGTTTAATGATATTGTTCTTATAAATCCGAACACGATTAGGGTTGTGGTATGTTTGATCATTGTTATATGTTGCACGATGATTAGGATTTATCGGAATCAACATGTTAATGAATATAGCTCTAGTAATGATTATGTGTATGATTGATTAATATGATTGTGATGGTCTTGATGATTGTTGTTAATTGACAAAAGAATGTTTGGTAATCATATGAATTTCTAGGGAGTTGAATATAGAAACTGTTGTGATCATCCATGATTGATTGTGTAACTGCTTGACCAAAATTAATGGGATTGTTAATTTATCACGCACGACTGAATCGCACAAGCTAACACAATCGCACAAGATTAGTCAACCGCACAAGTCTAGTGAGTCGCATAAGCACTTGGGCCTTGGTACATATTGGGCCGAATACATTGGGTAATCACACACGTTGTTTGGGCCGGGGTTATGTTTGGATCGCACGAGAGCACTGAATCATACAACATATCATTGTGTTAGTCATATTGGGTCGTAAACTATTGGGCTGGGTAACATATCTGATCGCACAAGACATTTGGGCAAGGTGTGATGTGAGTCGCACAACCCAAACCAGTCACACAAGTGGTCCAGTCGCACAAGAGGATCCAGTCGCACAAGTCCAGTTCAATCGCACAAGTTGGGGATTGGACTCCACACATTGAGCCGAACCTTCGTGCTGGACTACACACATACACCTTAATTTGGTCACATAAATTGTCGGGCTGTAAATTGTTGGGCCGCATCAATTCATGATATGATTTAACACTTGAATGTTTGATGATCTGAACTACTAAACTGTTACATGGTTGTGAACTTGCATATCCACTTGATGGAGAACTGAATTATCGTTATGAGCTATGGTGAATTGCGAACATGTGATGTGAGCCATGCATGAGACTCAATTACTTAAACATACTGTTATGAATTGTTATGATATGAGAACTCTTACTACAAAATGTATAACAACGTGTGTCTATGTGTATGCTACTTGTGTAATGTGAATGTGAAATACGTGATTTATGTGTTCATGAAACTGACTGTCTTTGGTAACCACGGTAGGGTTTGGTTGACCAACTTGGAACGGGTAATGTAATATAACATACCGAGCAAATCTAAGGTGAGTTCACTGCTCTTTTTCCAAGCATGCATCCCGGGGAGGGATATCGGGTAACGTTCCGGGGAGGAATGTCAGGTTATTGGGATGTTTGTTATTATACTCATTTCTATCATATAAGACCCCTTACATCTACCGATAGTTGTCGTGGAGGAAACGAGGTTATTAGTTGATAGCGCTATTGGGTTTGGCACCCTCACACCGTACCGGGGAGGACGGGCGTGAACTAATTACCTTGACCACTTAACCAATGCTTTGATAGAGGCATTGGGGTTGGGCAAATACATCTTGTAGCCATTTGCGGTAATCGAGTTAATAACAACATCAAATCAAATTATTGAACTGAGTTATACTCATATCTAGTAACTAAACGCATTAACAAAACTTTGAATTCACCAGCGTCGTCTGACACACTTGTCTGCATGCTTGCAGGTCTATAGGTTATATAATTTGGAACTTGCTGTCTGGGATGCTGGAGTGGTCATGGGTCGAGATACTTGGAATTGTAAGACAAGTCTAACGGTTTTGTACATGTGGTTTATGAAATGCTTAACAAATGATTTTTGCTTCCGCTGAATACAATGAATTACGTTTAATGTTTTGTAACACTTTATGATAATGAATGAAAGTTTTTTTTAAATATATATGCTATAGTTCAATGTGATTGGTGGCTTAGATCCTGGTACGTCACACGTCCCGCGGTGTTTCCGCATGTGGTATTTTGGGGGGTGTGACAGTTTGGTATCAGAGCCATTGGTTATAGTGAACTTGGTTTTAAAACCTTTTTATAAAACCAGACTATAACTGAACAGTTCTGAAAACAAGAATACGACCATGACACTCAGCTCCAGATAGCAAGGTTCGTCTCTCTTTTACTCGTTACACAGCATAACTAGTGAACACTTACATATGATACTGCATGTGATTGCACGTTTAGCACAACAATATGAATTCATGTATTACTTGCATGTGTTAAGTGATTGATAGTGTGGTTACCCTAGAGACTCGTGACCCCTGTTTTGTGATATTCTTTGTTTGACACCTGAGTTTGAGGAACCATTTGACATGAGTTAGGAGGAACTGAGATGAGCATGCAAATCACAATATTATTGTGGGTGCACACATAATAATAATGTGGGGTGCATGTGAGTCCCAGTGAGGCTTAACAAGTGAAAAGGGGGTTCTGCTATGTTATTTGATCAATGTGAATCGTAACAAGTCTATAGGAGTCATAGCAGTGATTGTCTCCTACTCGAACGTGATCTTTTCACTCCTCTCTAAATCCTTTTGAATCCCGATGCTATCGAGTATTACCTGAACCCTTATCTGAATGCTTAGCAAACTGTGTAGAGTGCTAGGTGCTTGTACGAACGTCCCTGGGTGGATGATGCAGTGTCAATGATTGGTCTATACCCCCACTCCTCTTTGTTGTTGGAACTCAATGTACTGACGTCTTAGACCCCGAAGTGCGATCACTTCTACAACACTCTGGAAACATGCCGTGCGTTACCCAGTTAACTTGCAAGAACGATGGACAAGAGGACGAGCGTAGAGCCTCACCAACCTCAGTATTAGAACGACCCTGATTATTGGCAGCGAACATCAGCAATTTGACTTCGATCGAATCCTAAGCGACTTATGAGAGTCAACTCTTACGCATCAATTGGGACATAAACAAAGACAATCGACTATAGTGTGGGATGTGTAACTGTCAGCACAATGAGTAGCGCCTTAGGACGTGGCACGGAATGTGAAAAGATGGACTCTATTGGTGAAAGATCGTAGCGCTCCGTTTCAAGTAACGACATTAGAGGCAACAGTCATGGCGACATCAAGGTACTCGTAATCGTAGCCTACAGTATGGAATTGGAAGCGTCTACGACGTGGATTGACTGTCGTTAAGTCAAAATGTCAACAGGTAAGGGAACAATGACAGTATTGGGGATCATCATGACCGTAACAACTAACAACCACGTTGGTAGTGGTACTCGTGGAAGGACGTTTATGATCGGTAAGGCGACGGTAGGCATTATAGCAACATGGTAGCTTGTATGGATGGCTAATCGCTTCGTCTCTGTTCTGTTTAACCCCAATGCTTCTCGAACCTGAACCTGTTGTGGAATCGACTGATGACAAGACAATTGAAACCTCATATGTTTGCTGGCATGCAAAATCGACCTTGGTGGACAGGAGTACGACATTGACCTTTCTTCTGCTATCTTTGATGGGCTCGATGCAATAGTTGGTGTGGATTTGGTTATCCACAGATCGCGTAGATATACCCTGTGAGGAGGAGATTTTGTGTATCCTTCTCCCTAGTGAAGGATCGTTGTCTGTTCTAAAGCGTCAGAGTGGTGCAAGAGTTAGCGCCATTCCAGCTATGAGGGCTCAGAAGTGTCTACGGAGGGATTACCCCCCTATGTTAGCAACCGTTACTGATGTTAAGGCTAAGGAAAAGTGGGCCGAGGATCCACCAGTTATTCGTGATTCCTCTCGGTGTGCTACTCGAGGAACTTTCAGGTTTACTTCCATAACTTTTAGGTAGAATCTCAGTTTGATCTCATGCCAGAGGCAGCCCTGATTACTTGTACTTTTACCATCTTGCACCAGGAGGGTTGCAAGAACTGTCTAATCAACTACGAGAGCTATTGGGCAGGAGATTGTCAGACCTAGTTTTTCACTTTGGGGGAGCCCCGGTTATATCCGTGAAGATGAGCCTTTTTGTATGTGTTCTGATTGTCGAGAACTCAGCAAGGTGACAGTCGAGAATCGTTTGCCTCGATCATGTATTAACAGCTTGTAGACCAACTGCGAGTGTCAAGCTCCCATTCGAGGATTGTCTAACGGGCGAGCTATCATCAGATGGAAATTCGAGGGGAGGATGTTCCTGAAACGGCATAACAAACGCGATGCTGCCAATACAACCTTGTATTCTATGACCTTTGGAATAATCATCACACCAGCAACTTTATGGATCATATGAATCAGCTGTGCTTATTGACGACGTGTTGAATCATTTCCAGGACAAAGGGACATCATGGACGACATCTGTATCTTAGAGCTCCTGAGGGAGGAGCCATTACATGTGAAGTCTCGTTAAAGGTAACATCTAGATTCGAGAGATGCATTTTAATCATGTAACCAACAAAGTGGGAATACACGTGGATCTTGCTAGGATCCATTTTGTTAGAAACTGACCGACACCAAAGATTCCTTCGGGAAACACAGCAGTTTCATGGTTTCGCTAGATACTATCACAGATTCATCATGGGATTTTCGAAGATTGCGCAACTTTAACCTTTTTAGCACAGCGGGGAGCTGTGAATTCAGGGGAGACAAAATGGGAGAACGTCTTTTTAGCTTTTGAAAACCAACACTACAATGCCCTGAGCATCGTCTTTACTCGAGGGTACGAGTGATTCAGTGGTATACAATGATGGTTCGACTCAGAGTCTCAGTTACACACCGATGCAACACGAGAATGTGACGGTTTATGTGGTGGATTAACAAGAAGAATTGCGCGACTCACAGCCTGGGGGTAAAATAGGCACGCTATCATGGTCTTGGATTTAAGTTGGAGGCATTACTTGGATGGTACCAAATGCACTACTTAGACCGATCACAAGGGCCTCCCGTGTACCCTGGATTCGAAGGAGTCATATCAGTTAATGGCATTGCTGGATGGAACTTTTGGATGATTACGACTGTGAAACTCGAATGTGCACGAGCTTTGCAGCTCACTATCGACTCTAACCTACCTGATCAGACTCGCTCTGTTCAGACTGGAGAACTGAAGGAAGAGGATTTTCAAGTTGAACCCCTGCGGGGCATGGAGAAGCAACCTTTGGCAGGTCGGATGATATTCGCTACCACGTGGAATGAATGTAGATCTCATTATACGGCAACATTAGGGGACTTGTGTTGAGCAAGCACACCAGCCTCGATATTCAAGTCGTCTGGGTTTCGATGGGAGATATTAGGATCTATAAATCTTGTACTGGTGGTCAGGCATGAAGGACCACCTGGCAATGTATGTGAATGACGTTTGACTTGTGGGAAAAGTCAAGGTGGAGTATCCGCAACCGGCAACACCCATATGGAAAATGAGAACAGACTGCCATGGATTTTGTCGCTAGACTACCTAAAACTCGAAACGGAAACATTATTGTTATCGCCTGGGTGATCATTGATTGTCTCGCGTAACCAGCACAATTTATTGCAATCAAGGACGCTGATGAGTCATCACAGCTTGTGAATATTCCTCTGAGAGAGGCGGCATTTGGGCACGGAGTGCCAACTCCTGTTACCTCTGAATTTGGGTCCATGCTGGATTTAGGACAGGCAACACACCACACCCTTGGCTCACGTCTAGACATGAGCGTTGGACAAATGGACAAAGTGAACGAACCATCCTGACACTCGAAGACATAAAGCGAGCATGTGTGTGATCGACCTTAGTAAGAGTTAGAAGGACATTTACCTTTAGTTAAGTTCTACTGCAGCCGTTACCATACTAGTATTCAGACAGCTCCGTGTGAGGCATTGTATGAACTGCAATGCTAATCTCCCAGTTGTATTAAGTTGGGTGACAACCTAATCACAGTTCCAGGACTTGTACTCGTAATCTCTGAGAAGATTGTTTAGTACGGGAATCGTATGACGGCAGTGCGTGACCGTCAGGTAAGTTGATAAGCTTAGGAAACACTGGGAGTTCGCTGTAGGCGGACGTATCATGATTGAAAGTCTCACCCTGGGAGGGTGCGGTGCGCTTTGGGAAGCGTGGCAAGATGAAGTTATGTTACGTTGAGTCATGTTCTGCAAACTCGAGTTAATCGACGAACTTAGTAAACGTTCCTGATGTAATCTATGCCTCGAATCTAAGAAGTGTCTGTCCGATGAAACACTTGTGACATCCTTAGTAGAGCCTAAGGTTAACGATATGTTGCAATTGGACGAGGAAGTCAAGGTTTGTTAATACGGTCGAACTCCAATCATGAGAGTTCGTTGGAACTCAAGGCGTGGACCGGATTTCACATGGGAACGCAAAGATCAGATGAGGCTCCACAATCAAACTGTTGAACCAACTCATGATGTCACTGGCGAATTTCGGGTCGAAATTCCTTTCAAGTTGGGGATGATGTGGTACCCGCGGAAAAATCCCCAGTCAGCCTGATTTAACACCTTGCTATTTTGATTTGCTTATCAAATTTTGGGACGAAATTTCTTTTAAGTTGGGGATGATGTAACAACCCGTAATTTCGAGAGCTTTTCTTCGCACTATTTCCTCTTCATGTGTGGTGCTTTGATGTAACCAGTGGGTACGCTATATGAATATGTTGGTTCATTAATGAATGGTTGCGAGTTTATGTGTTATGCGTTATGTGAAACTGTGTGTGTGTATTTTATCTCATTGCGTAAAAACCCTTGGGCTGCACACTTTTGCTCGACCCGTCCTCGGCCCAAACGAAACTCAAACATGGGCTCGGCCCTCATCCACATCGCATACACACATAACTTGTGTGTGTGATTCCCATAATTTCCAAAACACAAGAGGTTACACCAAACCCTAATATCCTTTCCTTCCCTTTGTGATCGACGGCAGCCATCCCCTCACCCGAAGCACTTCTACTCTCGATCTAGGCACTCTATGTCTAGGTTAGTTTATTAATCACCCTTGTTAATTTGCTTGTTGTTTTGATGATAACATGAGTTTATTTCTTGTTATGTTCTTGGTGCTTGGAATGATTGAGTCGTAGAAATGGTTATGGGTTTTCTTTTGTGAAACTGGATTGTAATCTGAATTAACATGAAGTGATAATCCATAAAATCGGTATGGCTCGATAGATGGTTGAGGATCATGTACGTAATTAGGGTTCAACGGGTTGTGTGTTTTCTTTGGATAGTTTGCATGATTGTTTAATGATATTGTTCTTATAAATCCGAACATGATTAGGGTTGTGGTATGTTTGATCATTGTTATATGTTGCACAATGATTAGGATTTATCGGAATCAACATGTTAATGAATATAGCTCTAGTAATGATTATGTGTATGATTGATTAATATGATTGTGATGGTCTTGATGATTGTTGTTAATTGACAAAAGAATGTTTGGTAATCATATGAATTTCTAGGGAGTTGAATATAGAAACTGTTGTGATCATCCATGATTGATTGTGTAACTGCTTAACCAAAATTAATGGGATTGTTAATTAATCATCCACGACTGAATCGCACAAGCTAACACAATCGCACAAGATTAGTCAACCGCACAAGTCTAGTGAGTCGCATAAGCACTTGGGCCTTGGTACATATTGGGCCGAATACATTGGGTAATCGCATAAGTTGTTTGGGCCGGGGTTATGTTTGGATCGCACGAGAGCACCGAATCGTACAACATATTGTGACAACCCTCGTAATTCCGTGTATCCGTACGATTTATTAATGATAATTAAAGTGCTTGACGACTGTGCTGAATCATTTAACTGCTTTCTGATTTCAGTGTTATACTTACCTGTACTTGTTAACATACTAGTAGTGTACAGAAAAGTGACTAAATAATCATGTATGCTTTCCTGAGTGTTAAGAATTAAAAATGTTACAATAATATATACATAGGACACTTTACGGATTAATTAAGCACTTTAATGGAACAGTATCAAACCGAACAACCGGACATTACCCGGAACACAAAAATATTGTCAAACACATTGTTCTTATTTTTCTAAGCTAGTTAGGGTCCCCGAACACCCTAACACACAATATATTATATAACACACTTATGGCACTAACTAGACACTTAAAACCTAACTAATTCACTAACCATCTAGTTGGAACTCAACCAAACCAAACCCCTCCCCCCAAACCGGTTAGGAGACAAGAAGACACCCCCATGATTTTATCCATTTATTAATTGATATTGTTTAGTACTTAGTGAACATATGGACCAAAGGATTATGATATGTTGGAAGGTTGTTCTATAAATCCACTAGTCACTAAACTTCATTCTTATCTTCATCATCAAACAACAAACACTTCTCTCTCCCTCTTGCTTGTTTCGGCTGAACTCAAACACAACCACCATCACCATCATTTGATCATCTTCAACCAATCTACAAGCATACAAAGGTGTTAGAAGGCATACAACAAAGCTCGGTGTTCTCGGAAGTGGAAGGACCTTCTTCGTTTGCTATTAACCACCACATTTCTTCACTTGAACTTCCCTAGTCTTGAACTAGTGGTAACAACTTAGATCCATTCATTATTCATGTCATTTAAGTGGTTAAAGTAAGTTACATGATGATAAATTTAAAGAACACAAAGAAACTTGAACTAGAAACATGAACATAATGTTTACATAGAAAGGAAATGTGATGAAGTGATGTTAATATGAAGTTGTTTTGATTCTTTTTGATTACCTGATGATTTGCTTGTTGATATTGATGTTTGATATTGTTGTGATCACTAAACATGTTTACGGAATCAATCGAACACGAGTTAGAAAGCTAAAAGCTGAAAAACAGCTTCTGTCCAAGCCTTTACAACCAACTTCGTAGGTCAATATTTAACGAAAAAACGAATTTTCTTGAGTCTATAACGTGTTATTATGAAATACGGTTCTAATGGCACTGGAATCATAATTTTTGGACTTCGTTTACTATTTTTAAAGTGTCGTTTTGTAACAACAGCTAAAGCTGCATTTTTGCTGCTGAAAATATGCGTTCTGTTTTCTACCATAACTTGAATTCTGTGTAGAGTTAGATCATGCAATTTGTACTGTAGATGACCACCGATGTATTTGTAATTCTCTCACTGGAATTTCGTAAATCGGACTCTCGATGAATTTTAAATAAATTATTCTTTGGACTACAGTTAGAAAAAGATAAATCTGATTTCAGTCCAGAAAATGAGTTTTTATAAAATATTGGTAATGAATTGGATCCCGAGATTTTTACACAATAATATTTGGATCATTTAAGACCTTCTGTAAAAAGTTGGGAATTTTTGGAACAAGTTAACTATTTTATTAAAATCCTCGAAAACAGCCCAGTTTTGAATATAAAAGCTGAAATGACATAAGTCGTAAATTGCGTGTCTAAATGTCGAGTATGTTATCTGAGGATGATCTAAGATGTTATATGTCAATGAAAGTAACATGTGCAATATTGTATGCTTGTTCTTGAGTAGCTATAGGTGGAATGTTTATATGAGCGTGAACTATCGTGTGTACATGTTATGTGGTAGAAGTAATGTGTAAATAAACCATACGTAGGATACGTGTTATGCATGAGAAACTGATTGTTATCCGTACCTTATTAGGACGTGATTGGCCGACCTTGACTGTTAACTATATTTGAGAATCTAACCGAGCAAACCGAGGTGAGTTCACACTTTTCTACAAAGCATGGTAATTCCCAGTGGGAATGGGAAAGGGTTCAGGAATAGGGATTCCTCGTCCTTTGGGACTTGTTCAGGAATGTAAATTCCTCGTCCAGTTGGGACGGATTAGACTTACTGGACTAGAACTCTATCAGCGAAGTCCCTCCCTTTTTGTATCGACTTAATCGCCGAGGCTATGGTGAGCGGGTCATTAGTTAATAGCGCTATTAGGTTTAACAAACCTCACACAGTGCCAGTTGGACGGGTGTGTACTAATGGACTATGGCACGTCGGTGATAATAGAAACCGACGCTAGGGCACAATTAATCTTCGTTAGTAGTCGATATGATAAACGAGTCTGGTAGTTTAAATAATGGGGTAGCCCCCACGGCCGGAGTGCCGGGCTGGATAGCCAGGGAAGGTGGACATGGGATGGTTAACTGATAAACGTTTTCGAACTATGGGGTAACCCCCACGGCTGGATAGCTGAATGAGATTAAACTATCTTTTTGGAAACAACTCTAAAATGGACAACCAACCGTGAACTCACTCAACTTTGTTGTTGACTCGCTATTACATGCTTTGCAGGTCGTTAGATGTCATGGGGCTTGCATATGGAGGTGGTCGTTGTGGGATGCGAACTGATATGTCCCGTACTTAATAAATAAACTTTATGAACTTATGAAACTTATGTTTGGGTCTTTTAACTTATGAACTACAAATTTGTGTTTTGGTTTAACGTCATATGCTTCCGCTGATTAAATTGAACTTGGTTAACTTACCTTTGGTCACCAATTGTATTGTGGTTGGTCTCATTTACTTAAATACATTGTTCAATATGATTGGTGGCTCGATCCTGGTCATGTCACGCCTCTAAGCGGTGATACTCCGCATGGTGGAATTTGGTGGTGTGACAGATTGGTATCAGATTGCGACACTTTTCTCACTTACGTTGCTTCGTTGTGAAGATCATGAACGGATGCGGAGGACTTATCAACCTAACTCAGGCCTAGTTGACGGCTTTGATCAATGAACGAGTTGCTGAGGCACTAGCAGCTATCCCTGCAGGAAGTATAACCTGCCATATCAACCCATCTTAGGACGTTTAGATCCTACCTTCGCAAACCAACCCTCGTGCTTAACCTTGTCTTTTATTCTCGCGCAACAGGTCAACATGCTCAACCTCCTGTGTGCACGTTCAAAACCTTCATGGATTGCCGGCCCAGTACCTTCAGCGGCACAGAAGGAGCGGTAGGCCTTCTTCACTGGTTTGAGAAGCTTGAGTCTGTCTTCGAGATATGTGAATGCCCTAAAGACCGTAGGGTGAAATATGCTACCGGAACACTTGAAGGTGCTGCGTTAACCAGGTGGAAAGCGCAGGTTCAGCTACTTGGGTTGGCGGTTGCTAACGCCACCCCATGGAATGACTTCAAGGAACTGATCAAGGAAGAGTACTGCAGTCGTGATGACATCCACAAGTTAGAGGTAGAATTTTTCAATCTGAAGATGACGGGGTGTCACACCCCGATATTTCCACGTATTACCGGTGGGCCCGGTGGGGAGTATCGTGATGTAGTTGATATCATCATAGTCAAACAACACAATATATAAATGCACAACGGAAGCAAAGATATAATCATTTCAACTTTAATAAATTGTAATATTAAATATTACGATATAGTTGAAATAGATCCACAGGCGGATCAAAATAAAAAGGAGACAATGTTGAACAGTTTTATGACATCCAAGCTTGCGAGAGTTATTGTGGACGCTAGGAGAAAGCCAGCCTAGTTCGAGTAGTACCTGCACTTAACCTTTTTGGGAAAATACGTCAGTTTACACTGGTAAATACAATTTAACTGACTCATTTTGAAAAGTTTAATAAAATTTATTTGAATGCACGTGGCACAAAACTTTTTATAACTTGGGATAATTATTTAAATATAATCTTGTAAAAGAATTACATGTTTCTTATGCGTTTAGTAGCCCGGTTTGTACCGGGTTAAAGATCAATAGACACACCACATTATTTATTTTGGCACTGACGGGTGTACGCCTACACCCCGTGCTTAGGTCGTGGTCATTTCGTAAAATGATGCCAAGGATATCCGGGACATGGTCATTAACCCCCCAAAGGCTTTAAGCAAACAAAAGCATATCAATGGTTTAACCTCTATTCGATTAAAGATTCAATGCCCGACCAAGCGGTATTTTATATACCATACCCCAAGCCTGTATAGGGAAAATAAGTTAAAAGTATTTACCTTTGCAAGTATAAATCACAAATAGCAAGTGCGTGTAGCTTTTACTGGGTCTCCTATTTTGGAACAAAGGTTTATAATAACCTATTAGATTTCTAACGGGTCTTTAATTAAGCTTAAGCTTAGACCGGTTAGTTTTAAAGGAAGATACGGTTCAAACGCGTGAATAAGCGAAGACCGGAATAGAATGTGATTTAGACCCGACAAGTTTGAAGACTTGTATAATATGGGTAATCTAAACACATTCTGGATTTTGATACAAAAATGATAAGGTTTGACCCGTTTCGGTCAATTTATGCAAACTAGTTACATAAACCGAACCGGACGCGAAGGATGCGTAACGGGTAACCATAAGAGCCATATACAGGTTTCCTAAGTTAACATGCCTTAAATATGTTGTGACATCAGTAAGATATATTCTATTATGCCCAAAATGGATTTAAACTCAAACTGTGCCTCGTAAGGGCATTTTGGTCATTTAAAAGGTTATAAAAGAGTTTAATTAGTAATCTGAGTTACAGGTCTGATTTATTTAGTAAATATGCTTAATTTAATAAGTTATAACAGTAGGATACTGGATATATGTGACATTTATCATTTAAAACCAACTATGCACCTTAGGGGTATTTTGGTAATTTCACATAGGCTAAAAAGGTCAAAAATGGAAATCTGAGTTCAAAACTTTTGATTACTGTTAAAATATAAAAATTTACTGAATATATCAGTAGGTATCAACCCTTATATGTTTAAAATGGTTTTAATACATACTATGCGTTAAAAACGCTTAAAAAGGCGATTTTGAGCTATTTCCGGGTTTTTAAAGGAAAGCTGATAATTTTAATATTCCAGAAGGCTCAAAATATTTTATTTATCACAACAAATCAGTAGCAAAAGGTTTGGGGTCAAAAAGATTTGTAAAACTCATTTTATAGTCAAAAAGGGCAAAACCAGCATTAACCAAATTAAAGCTACAACCCTATGTTATGCTCAGCCTAAAATTAATTAAAAATATTTAAAAATCCCAAAATATTATTTTATATCAGTAGGTAAAAAGTTTGGTATTAAAAATCGGGTTTAGATAGGCTATATGCTAATTATGCCATGTAATTCACAAAAAGCCCTCTAATTACGCTAATGAGCATAACTCTTAATCTAGACCTCAAACTGATATCAAATTTTAGGGACAAGTTTATAAATCAGTAGTGAAGGTTTCTATTCTTTCACTTTTTCAAAAATCACATTTTAAGGTGAAAAGGGCATAATAGTCAACATTTAAGCATTTAACGGAAACATGCATATGAATCGGATAACTAATGAACCAAGTTGTATAATCTCAGAGGGTTATACTAACATGTAACTAGGTTCAAAAGAAGCTCTAAGGCAATCCTAAACTTGGCTTAAATGCGTCAGAACTGAAAGTCAAAGGAAAAGTCAAATTATTCGACTTTCGGTTCCGAACCGGGTCTCTACTGGAAATTGTCGGGTTGAACATGTTTAGACATGTTCTTACATTAATTACCAAGTTATATTAATGATAAAACATGTTACATGGATCCTACATTGCTAATTATGTAATAATTTGAAAATAAGCATTCTGTTGACTTTTTAAAGTTGGCTTTGACCCGACAATTGACCTAGTTAGAGTGGAAATCCGAGAGTACCCTTTTAAGGGTTTATTACCCACATAAATACCTACTTATAGGTACTTTTGATTCGAGATTTGACTGAGCAAATTTTAATTAATCTCGAAGTCAAACCTTAATTACGACGGTTTGACTTTTAGCTAATTAACTAAGCTAAACTGAAATAAGACGGATTAAGGACACTTACAAAGGTCCTAAGTATGCTTATGGATCCTAGAGAAGTTGGTTGCTGATCAGAGGAGCTCCAGAAGTGAACTTGTGAATGTTGCAAATGAATGAACAAAGTTGTTGCAACTAGAGAGCTCCTTATATATTGAATTTGATCACTTAGGATCATGCCAAGGAAGCCTATGAGTATATCCAGATCAAGACAATTGCCCCCCTATGCATGTAATATCATTGGGGCAGCACCTGGTATGTAAAAACAAGTTTTAAGTCGGTTGCACAGCCTTTACAGGCAGCTGTGCGCAGTTCTGTCGCTGCAGTGGGAACGCGGCCCGCGTAAGAGCCCATAGGGGCTTACGCGGCCGGTATCAGTGCACGGAACAGGTTAAACAAGTTTCAATCTTTGCAATTTTGGTCCCTGGTCCTTGTATGTGTGGTTTTAACTTCCAATTTTGCATTTCCAGCCCTCTAACTTGATTTTTAAGGACCTTAAGACTTTTACAAACTTGGTTAAATCCTTGGTTAACTTTGTGCTTACCCGAAAAGTCATAAATTTCGACGTTGACGCTTTTAACCCCTCGTATACGAATATTGTCATAACTTTCTCATACGATAACGAAACTTGGTGAAATTTTTACCACATATTCTAGTGAGTATAATTTATCGTTACAAAGCTTCGGGTTTGCTAAAAGGTCACTCAGAAGTGTACTTTAAACATGTTGACACATTCAACCCCTGTAGTTTGTAATCTCTCACTTTCTTTCATATTTAGCTTCGTATGATCCATGATTTATTCGTTTAAGGTTATAAACATCGTATAGGGATATTGTGCGATATATTTATCCATTGTTGACACTTTGAACCCTTATATTCACATACTTTCTTTGTTTGTCAACTTTAGTCCTTCTAAAGTATTCTTTCACACGTTCAAAGCTTTTGACACGTGTCAAGACATTATTCGACATGAATTTTCGAGGTGTTACATCCTCACCCCCTTAAAAGAAATCTCAACCTCGAGATTTACTGAAACAAATGAGGGTACTTTTCTTTCATTGTGGACTCTACCTCCCATGTATACTCGGGACCTCTGCGGGCATCCCATTTGACCTTTACAATAGGCACATGCTTCCTTCGAAGCTTCTTTACCTGTCGATCCTCAATTGACAATGGTTTTTCCACAAATTTCCAGCTCTCATCTATATGCACATCCGTATGTGGTATGACTAGCGATTCGTTAGCTAGGCATTTCTTCAGATTGCAGACGTGGAATACGTTGTGAATACCATTGAGCTCTTCAGGTAAGTTTAACTTGTAAGCCACTGACCCGACACATTCGATGATCTCGAATGGTCCTATATATCTCGGGCTTAACTTACCTTTATTACCAAATCGCATCACTCCCTTCCAGGGTGATACCTTTAGCAAAACTTTATCACCAACCTCAAACTTTAGAGGTTTTCGCCTTTTATTAGCATAACTTTTCTGCCTATCCCTGGCAGCTTTCAGGCGGTCACGAATCTGGACAATCTTGTCCGTCGTTTCAAAGACTAAATCAGGTCCTGATAATTGAACTTCTCCTACTTCCACCCAACAAATAGGCGTTCTGCATTTTCTACCAAATAATGCCTCGAAAGGCGCAGCCTTAATGCTCGTATGATAGCTATTGTTATAGGAGAACTCGATCAATGGCAGGTGGTTATCCCAACTACCACCTAAATCAATTACACACGCACGAAGCATGTCTTCCAAAGTTTGGATGGTTCGCTCACTCTGCCTATCAGTCTGGGGGTGGTAAGCCGTACTAAAATTCAAGCACGTACCCAAAGACTGTTGGAAACTTTTCCAAAAATGTGATGTGTATCTCGTATCTCTGTCAGAGATAATCGACACTGGTACACCATGCAGAGATACAATCTTATCTACGTACAATTGGGCTAACATGTCGTAGCTAAAAGTCTCCTTGATGGGTGGGAAATGTGCCGACTTAGTCAGTCTATCTACTATCACCCATATAGTTACATTTCCCTTCCTTGTCTTTGGCAACTTGGTGATGAAATCCATTGTCACCATCTCCCACTTCCATGTGGGAAGTTCAGGCTGTTGTAGCAAACCTGACGGCTTCTGATGTTCAGCTTTGACTTGCGCACACGTCAAACATTTAGCTACATAGGCAGCTACAGACTTTTTCAAGCCTATCCACCAATAGTTTTCCTTTAGATCCTGGTACATCTTATCAGCTCCAGGATGAACGAAATATTTAGAACTGTGGGCTTCCTGAAGGATAACATCCCGAAGTCCTCCATAAACTGGAACCCATATCCGTCCATTCAACCTCAGGATTCCGTCCTTGTCATAGGATAACTGCTCCTCAGTTACTCCTAGCTTTTCATCAGGATAGTTAGCTTCCAACATAGCTTCCTTCTGTGCAGCGAACAATCTTTCGTTTAAACTATTCTTTATTTCAATGCTCTTGGCATTGATTCTTATAGGCTTCACTCTTTCCTTCCTGCTTAAGGCATCAGCAACCACATTTGCCTTTCCTGGATGGTATCTTATCTCACAGTCATAATTATTCAAAGTTTCCATCCATTGTCATTGCCTCATGTTTAAATCCTTCTGATTAAACAAGTGTTGAAGGCTCTTGTGATCTGAATAGATCACACACTTGGTTCCATACAAGTAATGTCTCCACAGTTTTAGTGCAAATACAACGGCACCCAACTCCAAGTCATGGGTGGTGTAATTATTCTCGTGCACCTTTAACTGTCGGGAAGCATAGGCAATGACTTTACCTTTCTGCATGAGCACATAGCCCATTCCGGTGTGTGATGCATCACAATATACTACAAATTCATCAATTCCATCAGGCAACATCAATACAGGAGCGTTGCTCAACTTTTGCTTCAGAATATCAAAAGATTCTTGCTGCTTAGGTCCCCAGTCAAACTTGCTTTTCTTACGGGTGAGTAAAGTCAGGGGTGCTGCAATTCTTGAGAAGTTTTCAATAAATCGCCTATAGTATCCTGCTAGTCCTAGAAAGCTACGAATCTCTATAGGCGTCTTTGGCTCTTGCCAATTCATAACTGCTTCTACTTTAGCGGGATCTACTTGGATACCACGCTCACTAACCACATGTCCAAGGAATTGGACTTCTCGAAGCCAAAATTCACACTTCGAAAATTTGGCGTAGAGTTTCTCATGACGTAGAAGTTTAAGAATACAGCGAAGGTGTTTCTCATGGTCAGCTTGGTTCTTCGAGTAGATGAGGATGTCGTCAATGAAGACGATGAAAAATTTGTCCAAGTAAGGCTTGCAGACGCGATTCATGAGATCCATGAATGCGGCAGGTGCATTAGTGAGCCCGAAAGGCATCACTAGGAACTCGTAATGACCATAACGAGTCCTAAATGCAGTCTTGTGTACATCTTCATCTTTAACCTTCAATTGATGATAGCCTGACCTGAAATCGATCTTAGAAAAGTAGCTTGCCACTTGCAATTGATCGAACAGATCGTCGATCCTGGGCAAAGGATACCTGTTCTTGATTGTGACCTTATTAAGCTCACGGTAATCGATGCACAGACGCATCGATCCATCCCTCTTCTTGACAAACAAGATCGGCGCTCCCCAAGGAGACGAACTAGGTCTAATGAAACCTTTGGCTAGCAGATCATCTAACTGCGTCCTCAATTCCTTCATCTCTGTTGGTGCCAACCTATAGGGTGCTCTAGCAACAGGCGCTGCTCTGGGGATGATGTCAATTATGAATTCCACTTGCCTATCCGATGGTAAACTAGGTAGCTCTTCGGGGAAAACTTCAGGATATTCAGAAATGATGGGGATATCCTCAATCTTAGGCTTCGGCTCATCAATAGTCACTTGTGCCATGTAGATGGCACAACCCTTCTGCAAACACCTAGAGGCCTTGAGCATAGACACTTGCTCAGGCAGTCCATACTTAGTATCTCCCTGAATGGTAAGCGACTCACACGACGGAGTCTTGATTACCACTTGCTTCTTGTTGCTCATAATCTGGGCTTGGTTATGCGATAACCAATCCATACCTATCACTATATCAAAACCGGCTAGCTTAAAGGGAAGTAAGGACAAAGGAAAAGAGTGGTTCCTAATGGATATAACGCATCCATCTAACACAGTTGAGGCGGTTTCTATGGTTCCATAAGCTAATTCCACTTCATACTTCACACTTAAGGCTTTAACAGGTAAATTCAGTAGCTTACAAAATTTATTATCTACAAATGATTTATCAGCTCCTGAATAAAATAGCACTATCGCATAAACATCATTAATGAGGAAGGTACCTGTGATCACATTGTCGTCCTGAACAGCTTCCTTTGCATCCATCCTGAAGACCCTAGCATTGGTCTTTTTCCCATCCTCGGTTTTCTTGGTGATCTTTGGGCAATTGGACTTGATGGGTCCTTTTTCATTGCAGCTATAGCACGTAGCATCCTTGATTTTCTTACAGTCCAAGGTCTTGTGCTCAGAAGACTTTGAAATCCCACATGCCCTTGGCTGTGACTGGGATTTTGACTCGAGTCTGCACCTCCCAAAATGGTGCTTCTTACAAACCTTACACTTGGGCTTATCTCCAGATTGATGCCCATCCTTCTTAGATCCAGACCCCTTCTTGTGGTCATCGTTTCCCCTATGCCTCTTGTCTGACCGTCGTGAATTGTCACCTTCACGCTTCCTTTTCTCGGCATCCGTGTTCCTCAGCGATCTCTGCCTTACCGCGTCCAGTGTGAGGGACAGGGATATATCAGCTGCAGATCTGAATGTAGCTGGCCGAGAGGCTTTTACACTCGCCTTGATTTCTGGGGCTAAACCCCCAATGAAACGAGCTATTCTTTTGGGTTCCGGGGTCACCAGGTAAGGAACCAACCTTGACATTGTATTAAAGCTCGTAAGGTAAGCTTGGCAATCCAGATTTTTCATTACCAATGACAGAAAATCTGACTCAATCTTTTCAACCTCATGGTGAGGACAGTAGTTCTCCTTGATGAGGGTAACAAATTGTTCCCATGTCATATTATACAGTGGAATCTTCCCAGTAGCTTGAATCAACGATCTCCACCAGGCTAAGGCCTCACCTTTGAACGATTGAGATACAAACTTTACTACATCCTTATCAGCGCACCCGCTAATATCAACCACGGTATCCATTTCATCCAACCATGTCATGCAGTCAACCGCTCCTTTCTCCCCAGTAAAGTCTCTGGGTTTGCATGAGACGAAGTATTTATACGTACAAGACTTACTACGCGGTTCCTGCTTAAGCTCGATCTTCTTTGACAGGACACTTTGCTGGTTCGAGGAGTGATGATCGTCATCATCCTTCTTTGGCTTATCTAGCCTAGAGGGTGGCTTACTATGAGCCTCAGAATGTGTTTTTGGCTTAGAATGGGATGCTGATTGGGTCCTGCTCCGAGTACTACTCGATTCACTATACTGCCTCTCTATGGCTTTAGTGACCGCATTGTCAATTAATGCTTGGAGTTCTGCACCAGTTACATTGATCCTGGTGGCGTCATGATTCTCCTTTGGCCGACTGTTGACCTCTTCAGAATCGGCCATGTAGTTGGATTGCTACATAAAATGATGACAATGATTCATTTAGGGAATTATAATAGGTTTGTCACCTTGGTAATTTATTAACCATGGTAATTAAAGAACCATATTGGTTAATTTGTTAAGAAATTTCATTTGGGACTTTTCATTAGTAACCCCTTAGTTCTAAAATAAAATACAATAATGGCACAATAGGCCTAATCACATGGACATTTCTAAATTTTAGGCCAAGATCTTATAGGATCTAGTTCTTAAGGTTTGAATCAAGGTTCATTACCTTTCTTGACAGGGAGTTTATAGGCTACGACTGTCTTTTGTCTTATATGCCAATAATTATAGCCCGCAGGCATTACATCACAAACGGATGTTTAATTAATAAAAAGGATTGGGTTAATTTAACGTAAGGGTGGCATGTGTGATTTTGCGGATCACATTAGCCAAGAATGTTAACATGTTTGCAGATGTTAATAGAGATTTGAATCTTTTTAAACAGGTTTTACCATATTGGCCAAGTCTTATAGTGACATACAAGCTAGGTTTTACCTTTTTTAGATTTTTTTAACATTCAACACAGAACAATTTTAAATTGAGATGTTGATAAGGATCTGAATCTAATTGGGGAACTACCGTCTTGGCCCTGTCTTAAGATGACACAAGGCTAGGTCTTGTCCTTTTAGATTTTATCATTTTAATATAATGAGAGATCTTGTAAAAATATTGTTATTATTTATTTTATATTTTTGTTCATGCATATAACTAAAAATAGAAATTTAAATCTAACCATTTCACCACATGAATTTAAAATACGAGTCTGCCCTAAACGGGTCTTTCAACTGAAATATCATGCCCACACAGGGGTCAAACAAAAGACTTGCCCACGCAGGGGCTTAACAAACAAAACATACCCACGCAGGGGTTAAAACAGAAAAACAGGCCCACGTAGGGGCTCAACTGAAAACAAGGGAATACAACCAACAATTTGAAGGATTCAATGGTCCTTCTTGCTCTTCCCTTTTATTAAACTTGCTAATCCCTTGAAGAAACCTTGTCGTTCCCTACGATCCCTGTGAATTTGATGTTCAACCTGGTCCAGTCTTTGGAGAATTTCCTCTCGCTCAGGTAGGGAAAACCGTGGTACCTGCGGCTGTGGCTGCGGCTGATGTGGAGGTCGAAGAGACGGCTGCTGTTGGAACCCATAAGCTGGGTATCCAACTCCCCAAGGAGTTCCGTAAGGCCCTTCGGGGTTAACAGCATTGTAGTTCCACGCCGCCATGTATGGGTCGATCTCCGCATAGTTGAAACTGGCGTGAGCCGGCTGCTCGAAGGGATTATACGTTGCTGGGCCAGTGTACGTGGGATTTGGGTTGTCAAAGCCCAATGGTGGTGGCATGACATGTGCAGGGTTTACTTCCGGGTTGGGGTTTGAAGGTCCCCCCATCTGCTGGTTTTCTTGGTGTGGCGAGTAGTGGCTGCCACTCGATGGTTGAGGGGTGCTGATATGCACTCCTCTACCTTGCACGGACATCCGTGCGTTTGTTCTCCTTCGCCTCGGTGGCTCAGGAGGCTGCTGCTGAGGTGGTGGTGGTGGTGGTGGCGGGGTAACTGCCACAAAGCGTGAATCCCTAGAAGGATCCGATTGCTGCTGCTGATAAGGCGATGAATGGTAGGAGGGTGTGAAATACCATTCATGATGGTTGAATCTGTCTTGGTAACTGTCAGGACTACGGTAAGGTGATCCATGAAACGATGATCCATTAGATATTTCAATAGGATGTGTGGGGGTACCAGTTGGTGGTTCGGTAGGGTCAGTATCCTCGTCCATATCCATGGTGTGATCTCCGGAAAAATGATCTTCGGGTCCCAATGGGTTAACACCCACTGGCTCGTCGAGGAATTTTGCCGGGTTGAACCGACTTCGGAAGATTTGAGACGGGTTATCAAAGGAGTGACGTGAGTTGGACCGCTGGAGAGGGATAAACGAAGGTTGTGGGTTTTCGGGCTCATTTTCTGAATGGGGCCCAAAAGAGTGTAAGTAAGAGGGTGACGAAGCTAACGAGACAGATCGCCTCGCTGGCTGAAGGTGTGCCCTCCAGTCTCCCTGTGGGCAGGTGCTAATAGGGACAGGCGAGGTTCGCCTTTGAGAAGGCCCGACCTCCTGGTCGTGGCCCGTCACAGGTGACTTTCCTTTCCTCCTAAGGAATCTTGGCGGCATATTTAGACCTGTCAATATAAACAAATATAACAACAAAGAATAATATAAAAGACAAAATAAAACAAAATCAGGATTTGTCCTATGTTCTTTGTCTAGACTCGAAAATTCGAGGAATGTGCAATTGTGTAACAGAGATTAAACACAAAAGGCTAGTGTTTAATTCGCTCAGTGTTGGCTCTGATACCAACCTGTCACACCCCGATATTTCCACGTATTACCGGTGGGCCCGGTGGGGAGTATCGTGACGTAGTTGATATCATCATAGTCAAACAACACAATATATAAATGCACAGCGGAAGCAAAGATAGAATCATTTCAACTCTAATAAATTGTAATATGAAATATTACGATATAGTTGAAATAGATCCACAGGCGGATCAAAATAAAAAGGAGACAATGTTGAACAGTTTTATGACATCCAAGCTTGCGAGACTTATTGTGGACGCTAGGAGAAAGCCAGCCTAGTTCGAGTAGTACCTGCACTTAACCTTTTTGAGAAAATACGTCAGTTTACACTGGTAAATACAATTTAACTGACTCATTTTGAAAAGTTTAATAAAATTTATTTGAATGCACGTGGCACAAAACTTTTTATAACTTGGGATAATTATTTAAATATAATCTTGTAAAAGAATTACATGTTTCTTATGCGTTCAGTAGCCCGGTTTGTACCGGGTTAAAGATCAATAGACACACCACATTATTTCTTTTGGCACTGACGGGTGTACGCCTACACCCCGTGCTTAGGTCGTGGCCATTTCGTAAAATGATGCCAAGGATATCCGGGACATGGTCATTAACCCCCCAAAGGCTTTAAGCAAACAAAGCATTTCAAAACGGAGCATATCAATGGTTTAACCTCTATTCGATTAAATATTCAATGCCCGACCAAGCGGTACTTTATATACCATACCCCAAGCCCGTATAGGGAAAATAAGTTAAAAGTATTTACCTTTGCAAGTATAAATCACAAATAGCAAGTGCGTGTAGCTTTTACTGGGTCTCCTATTCTGGAAAAAAGGTTTATAATAACCTATTAGATTTCTAACGGGTCTTTAATTAAGCTTAAGCTTAGACCGGTTAGTTTTAAAGGAAGATACGGTTCAAACGCGTGAATAAGCGAAGACCGGAATAGAATGTGATTTAGACCCGGCAAGTTTGAAGACTTGTATAATATAGGTAATCTAAACACATTCTGGATTTTGATACAAAAATGATAAGGTTTGACCCTTTTCGGTCAATTTATGCAAACTAGCTACATAAACCGAACCGGACGCGAAGGATGCGTAACGGGTAACCATAAGAGCCATATACAGGTTTCCTAAGTTAACATGCCTTAAATATGTTGTGACATCAGTAAGATATCTTCTATTATGCCCAAAATGGATTTAAACTCAAACTGTGCCTCGTAAGGGCATTTTGGTCATTTAAAAGGTTATAAAAGAGTTTAATTAGTAATCTGAGTTACAGGTCTGATTTATTTAGTAAATATGCTTGATTTAATAAGTTATAACAGTAGGATATTGGATATATGTGACATTTATCATTTAAAACCAACTATGCACCTTAGGGGTATTTTGGTAATTTCACATAGGCTAAAAAGGTCAAAACTGGAAATCTGAGTTCAAAACTTTTGCTTACTGTTAAAATATAAAAATTTACTGAATATATCAGTAGGTATCAACCCTTATATGTTTAAAATGGTTTTAATACATACTATGCGTTAAAAACGCTTAAAAAGGCGATTTTGAGCTATTTCCGGGTTTTTAAAGGAAAGATGATAATTTTACTATTCCAGAAGGCTCAAAATATATTATTTATCATAACAAATCAGTAGCAAAAGGTTTGGGGTCAAAAAGATTTGTATAACTCATTGTATAGTCAAAATGGGTAAAACCGGCATTAACCGAATTAAAGCTACAAACCTATGTTATGCTCAGCCTAAAATTAATTAAAAATCTTTAAAAATCCCAAAATATTAATTTATATCAGTAGGTAAAAAGTTTGGTATTAAAAATCGGGTTTAGATAGGCTATATGCTAATTATGCCATGTAATTCACAAAAAGCCTTCTAATTACGCTAATGAGCATAAATCTTAATCTAGACCTCAAACTGATATCAAAATTTAGGGACAAGTTTATAAATCAGTAGTGAAGGTTTCTATTCTTTCACTTTTTCAAAAATCACATTTTAAGGTGAAAAGGGCATAATGGTCAACAATTAAGCATTTGACGGAAACTTGCATATTAATCGGATAACTAATTAACCAAGTTGTATAATCTCAGAGGGTTATACTAACATGTAACTAGGTTCAAAAAAAGCTCTAAGGCAACCCTAAACTTTAACTTAAACGGGTCAGAACTGAAAGTCAAAGCAAAAGTCAAATTATGCGACTTTCGGTTCCGAACCGGGTCTCTACTGAAAATTGTCGGGTTGAACATGTTTAGACATGTTCTTACATTAATTACCAAGTTATATTAATGATAAAACATGTTACATGGATCCTACATTGCTAATTATGTAATAATTTGAAAATAAGCATTCTGTTGACTTTTTAAAGTTGGCTTTGACCCGACAATTGACCTAGTTAGAGTGGAAATCAGAGAGTACCCTTTTAAGGGTTTATTACCCACATAAATACCTACTTATAGGTACTTTTGATTCGAGAATTGACTGAGCAAATTTTAATTAATATCGAAGTCAAACCTTAATTACGACGGTTTGACTTTTAGCTAATTAACTAAGCTAAACTGAAATAAGAAGGATTAAGGACACTTACAAAGGTCCTAAGTATGCTTATGGATCCTAGAGAAGTTGGTTGCTGATCAGAGGAGCTCCAGAAGTGAACTTGTGAATGTTGCAAATGAATGAACAAAGTTGTTGCAACTAGAGAGCTCCTTATATATTGAATTTGATCACTTAGGATCATGCCAAGGAAGCCTATGTGTATATCCAGATCAGGACAAGTGCCCCCTATGCGTGTAATACCATTGGGGCAGCCCCTGGTATGTAAAAAGAAGTTTTAAGTCAGTTGCACAGCCTTTACAGGCAGCTGTGCGCAGTTCTGTCGTTGCAGTGGGTCACGCGGCCCGCGTAAGAGCCCCTAGGGGCTTACGCGGCCGGTATCAGTGCACGGAACAGGTTAAACAAGTTTCAATCTTTGCAATTTTGGTCCCTGGTCCTTGTATGCGTGGTTTTAACTTCCAATTTTGCATTTCCATCCCTCTAACTTGATTTTTAAGGACCTTAAGACTTTTACAAACTTGGTTTAGTCCTTGGTTAACTTTGTGCTTACCCGAAAAGTCATAAATTTCGACGTTGACGCTTTTAACCCCTCGTATACGAGTATTGTCATAACTTTCTCATACGATAACGAAACTTGGTGAAATTTTTACCACATATTCTAGTGAGTATAATTTATCGTTACAAAGCTTTGGGTTTGCTAAAAGGTCACTCAGAGGTGTACTTTAAACATGTTGACACATTCAACCCCTGTAGTTTGTAATCTCTCACTTTCTTTCATATTTAGCTTCGTATGATCCATGATTTATTCGTTTAAGGTTATAAACATCGTATAGGGCTATTGTGTGATATATTTATCCATTGTTGACACTTTGAACCCTTATATTCACATACTTTATTTGTTTATCAACTTTATTCCTTCTAAAGTATTCTTTCACATGTTCAAAGTTTTTGACACGTGTCAATACATTATTGGACATGAATTTTCGAGGTGTTACACGGGGTCTGAGATTGAGGCGTTTACGGAGAGGTCAAATGAGCTGGCCATCTTGTGTCCCACTATGGTGGACCCTCCCATCAAACGTATTGAGCTGTACCTCAAGGGTCTTGTACCAGAGATTCAGAGTCACGTGACTTCGGCTAACCTGGGTACCATTCAGCAAATCATCAAGTTGGCTCATCGCCTCACCGATCAGGCAGTTGAGCAGAATAGGCTGTCGAAGCGTATTAGCGCTGCTACTACTGATGCCCCCAATGACAACAAGCGAAAATGGGATGGAAATTCGAGCAAAGGCTCTACCTCTGTTCAGTCTCAGTCTTAGCAACGAAGGACTGAGGACCATAGGAGCCCCAGTCAGTAGCTGTCTGGAAATCAAGGGCAGGGTGGATACAAGGGAAATCACCCCAAATGTAATCGCTGTAACTTACACCACAGCGGGCCATGTGGTAAAGGCAACTGTCATCGGTGCAACAAGCCTGGTCATGTTGCAAGGGATTACAGGAGTCAGCGTCCAGCGAATCAGAACCGGCAGCATCAGCAAGCCCCGCCAAATCAACGCCAGCAGCTGCAACAACAAGGTAACAACAAAGGGTGCTTTCAATGTGGTGCTGAGGGCCATTTCAAGAACGACTGCCCCCAGCTAAATCAGAACCAGAACAACAACAATCAGGGGAATGGAAACGGCAATGGGGGGAACAACAATGGTAATGGGGTAAGGGGTCGTGTGTTCGTGATTGGTCAGGGCGATGCAAGGAACGATCCCAACGTTGTGATGGGTAAGTTTCTTCTGGATGACTTCTTTGTTACTGTTTTATTTGATTCGGGTGCCGATACTAGTTATGTGTCCTTAAAAGCTAGCCAAATGCTTAAGCGCACTCCAACACTTTTGAACACCAAACACACGGTAGAACTAGAAAACGGTAAAAGCCTTGAAGCCACACACATAGTTAAAGGTTGTAACCTCGTCTTAGCTGGTCAGACTTTCTCTATCGATCTTATTCCTATCACACTTGGTAGTTTCGATGTCGTTATCGGAATGGATTGGCTATTTCATCATCAAGCAGAGATTATTTGCAAGGAGAGAATCGTCCGCATTCCTCGTTCTGGTGAAGAACCCCTCGTAATTCGTGGCGACAAGAGTGGTGCTGTCGTAGGCATTATCTCTTTCCTTAAGGCCCAGAAGTGTTTGCGAAAGGGCCACACTGCCATTCTAGCACTCGTTACTGACACATCAACGGAAGAGAAGAGAATTGAAGATATTCCTATTGTGCGCGATTTTCCTGAGGTATTTCCTGAGGAATTATCTAGTCTTCCGTCTCATCGCCAAGTTGAATTTCAAATCGAGCTAGCTCCTGGAACAGCGCCAATAGCTCGTGCACCTTATCGACTAGCTCCGTCAGAACTCGAAGAACTGTCTACGCAACTACAAGAACTCTTGGAAAAGGGTTTCATACGTCCTAGCTCTTCGCCATGGGGAGCTCCAGTGTTATTTGTAAAGAAGAAAGACGGTACCTTCAGAATGTGTATTGACTACCGCGAACTCAACAAGGTGACCGTGAAGAATCGTTATCCTCTTCCACGCATTGATGACTTGTTCGACCAGCTGCAAGGGTCGAGCTATTACTCTAAAATTGACTTGAGATCGGGATACCATCAGCTGAGAGTCCGAGTTGAGGACTTCTCCAAAACAGCATTCAGAAACCGTTACGGCCATTACGAGTTTCTGGTTATGCCTTTCGGGTTGACGAATGCACCTGCAGTCTTCATGGATCTCATGAACCGAGTGTGCAAACCTTACCTGGATAAATTTGTCATAGTGTTCATCGACGACATCCTAATCTATTCTAAGAGTCAGGAGGAACACGAGCAACATCTGAGGCTTATTCTGGAACTTCTTTGAAAAGAGCAGTTGTATGCCAAGTTTTCGAAATGTGACTTCTGGCTTCACGAAGTCCACTTTCTAGGCCACGTGGTGAACAAGGATGGAATTCATGTTGATCCATCCAAGGTTGACTCAATCAAGAACTGGCCTGCACCCCGCACACCAACAGAAATCTGATAATTCTTGGGTTTGGCAGGATATTACAGAAGGTTTATATAGGATTTCTCAAAGATTGCGCAACCTCTCACTTCACTGACTCAGAAGGGTGTCACCTATCATTGGGGTGATGCACAGGAATCCGCATTTCAGCACTTAAAAGATAGACTTTTTAGCGCACCCATCCTCTCGTTGCCTGAAGGCACAGGTGATTTTGTGGTTTACTGCGACGCTTCCATCCAAGGACTTGGTTGCGTGTTGATGCAACGTGACAAGGTCATTGCCTACGCATCACGCCAACTTAAAGTTTACGAAAGGAACTACACTACGCACGACTTGGAATTGGGAGCAGTTGTCTTCAGCATATCTTCAAGCAAAAGGCGTTAAACATGCGACAACGTTGATGGGTCGAGCTCTTGAACGATTACGAATGTGCGATCAAGTATCATCCGGGCAAAGCCAATGTTGTGGCCGACGCCCTCAGTCGAAATGATACTATACCTAAGCGTGTACGTGCTTTACAGCTTACCATCCAATCCAACCTTCCCGCTCAGATACGAGATGCCTAGGTTGAAGCGTTGAAAGCAGAGAACATCAGGGCTGAGTCCTTACGAGGATCAAGACATCGGCTAGAACAAAAGGAAGACGACGCTTATTACGTAACAGGGCGTATTTGGGTTCCACTCTATGGTAATCTACGCGAGCTTGTGATGGATGAAACGCACAAGTCTCGATACTCGGTACATCCTGGTTCGGATAAAATGTACCATGATCTCAAGACTACATTCTGGTGGCCTAGCATGAAGGCCCACATAGCAACCTACGTCAGTAAATGCTTGACTTGTGCTAGGGTCAAGGTTGAATACCAGAAACCATCAGGCCTACTCCAACAACCAGAGATACCTAAATGGAAATGGGAGCAAATTTCCATGGATTTCGTTACTGGCCTGCCCAGATCTCAACCCGGAAATGATACCATTTGGGTGATCATGGATCGACTGACTAAGTCTGCACATTTTTTGGCTATCAAGGAAACGGATAAGTTTTCTACTCTAGCAGACATTTACCTAAAGGAAGTAGTATCAAGGCACGGAGTGCCAACCTCCATCATTTCTGATCGTGACGCGCATTTTACTTCTGAACTGTGGCAAGCCATGCACAAGTCTTTTGGCTCATGTCTAGATATGAGCACCGCTTATCACCCACAGACGGATGGGCAATCTGAACGTACCATCCAAACCCTTGAAGACATGCTTAGGGCATGTGTAATCGATTTTGGTAATGGCTGGGAAAAACACCTCCCGTTAGTGGAGTTTTCGTATAATAACAGTTACCACACCAGCATCCAGGCCGCTCCGTTTGAGGCATTATACAGACGGAAGTGCCGATCACCCCTTTGTTGGGCAGAAGTTGGCGACATCCAAATCACAGGCCCAGAACTTGTAGTAGACACAACTGAGAGGATTGCTCAGATACGACAACGAATGGTGGTAGCTCGTGACCGTCAGAAAAGCTATGCGGATAAGCGAAGGAAACCACTCGAGTTCCAGGTTGGGGATCGAGTGCTACTCAAAGTCTCACCTTGGAAAGGTGTAGTTCGTTTTGGCAAACGGGGCATACTCAATCCGCGCTATGTCGGACCGTTTGAAATCATTGAGAAAATTGGCAAGGTCGCCTACAAGTTGAATCTACCTGAAGAACTCAACGGAGTTCACAACGTATTCCACGTGTCAAATCTGAAGAAGTGTCTGTCAGATGAGACCCTTATAGTTCCTCTCACGGAGCTCACTATCGACTACCAGCTGCGATTCGTTGAGGAGCCAGTAGAGATTACTGATCGAGATGTTAAGATCCTCAAGCGTACAAGGATACCTCTCGTCCGAGTCCGTTGGGATTCCCGTCGTGGCCCAGAGTATACCAGGGAATGAGAAGACCAGATAAAACTCAAGTATCCCCAGCTGTTTAAGAAAAGTTCAACCACTACTGAGGCTGAAGCTACTGCAGAATTTCGGGACGAAATTCCAAATCAACAGGGGGATGATGTGACACCCCAGGAAAACCAGGAAACCAACGCAACATAACTAGCTTCCTAAGTAACCACGAGCTAAATTTCAGGACGAAATTTTCTTAACAGGGGGAGAATGTGACAACCCTCGTAATTCCGTGTATCCGTATGATTTAATAATGATAATTAAAGTGCTTAACGACTGTGCTGAATCATTTAACTGCTTTCTGATTTCGGTGTTATACTTACGTGTACTTGTTAACATACTAGTAGTGTACGGAAAAGTGACTAAATAATCATGTATGCTTTCCTGAGTGTTAAGAATTAAAAATGTTACAAAAATATACACATAGGACACTTTATGGATTAATTAAGCACTTTAATGGAATAGTATCAAACCGAACAACCGGACATTACCCGGAACACAAAAATATTGTCAAATACATTGTTCTTATTTTTCAAAGCCAGTTAGGGTCCTCGAACACCCTAACACACAATATATTATATAACACACTTATCGCACTAACTAGACACTTAAAACCTAACTAATTCACTAACCATCTAGTTAGAACTCAACGAAACCAAACCCCTCCCCCCAAACCGGTTAGGAGACAAGAAGACACCCCCATGATTTTATCCATTTATTAATTGATATTGTTTAGTACTTAGTGAACATATGGACCAAAGGATTATGATATGTTGGAAGGTTGTTCTATAAATCCACTAGTCACTAAACTTCATTCTTATCTTCATCATCAAACAACAAACACTTCTCTCTCCCTCTTGCTTGTTTCGGCTGAACTCAAACACAACCACCATCACCATCATTTGATCATCTTCAACCAATCTACAAGCATACAAAGGTGTTAGAAGGCATACAACGAAGCTCGGTGTTCTCGGAAGTGGAAGGACCTTCTTCGTTTGCTATTAACCACCACATTTCTTCACTTGAACTTCCCTAGTCTTGAACTAGTGGTAACAACTTAGATCCATTCATTATTCATGTCATTTAAGTGGTTAAAGTAAGTTACATGATGATAAATTTAAAGAACACAAAGAAACTTGAACTAGAAACATGAACATAATGTTTACATAGAAAGGAAATGTGATGAAGTGATGTTAATATGAAGTTGTTTTGATTCTTTTTGATTACCTGATGATTTGCTTGTTGATATTGATGTTTGATATTGTTGTGATCACTAAACATGTTTACGGAATCAATCGAACACGAGTTAGAAAGCTAAAAGCTGAAAAACAGCTTCTGTCCAAGCCTTTACAGCCAACTTTGCAGGTCAATATTTAACGAAAAAACGGATTTTCTTGAGTCTATAACGTGTTATTATGAAATACGGTTCTAATGGCACTGGAATCATAATTTTTGGACTTCGTTTACTATTTTTAAAGTGTCGTTTTGTAACAGCAGCTAAAGCTGCATTTTTGCTGCTGAAAATATGCGTTCTGTTTTCTACCATAACTTGAATTCTGTGTAGAGTTAGATCATGCAATTTGTACTGTAGATGACCATCGATGCATTTGTAATTCTCTCACTGGAATTTCGTAAATCGGACACTCGATGAATTTTAAATAAATTATTCCGTGGACTGCAGTTAGAAAAAGATAAATCTGATTTCAGTCCAGAAAATGAATTTTTATAAAATATTGGTTATGAATTGGATCCCGATATTTTTACACAATAATATTTGGATCGTTTAAGACCTTCTGTAAAAAGTTGGGAATTTTTGGAACAAGTTAACTATTTTATTAAAATCCCCGAAAACAGCCCAGTTTTGAATATAAAAGCTGAAATGACATAAGTCGTAAATTGCGTGTCTAAATGTCGAGTATGTTATCTGAGGATGATCTAACATGTTATATGTCAATGAAAGTAACATGTGAAATATTGTATGCTTGTTCTTGAGTAGCTATAGGTGGAATGTTTATATGAGCGTGAACTATTAAAGTGTGTACATGTTATGTGGTAGAAGTAATGTGTAAATAAACCGTACGTAGGATACGTGTTATGCATGAGAAACTGATTGTTATCCGTACCTTATTAGGATGTGATTGATCGACCTTGACTGTTAACTATATTTGAGAATCTAACCGAGCAAACCGAGGTGAGTTCACACTTTTCTACAAAGCATGGTAATTACCGGTGGGAATGGGAAAGGGTTCAGGAATAGGGATTCCTCGTCCTGTGGGACGTGTTCAGGAATGTAAATTCCTCGTCCTGTTGGGACGGATTAGACTTACTGGACTAGAACTCTATCAGCGAAGTCCCTCCCTTTTTGTATCGACTTAATCGCCGAGGCTATGGCGAGCGGGTCATTAGTTAATAGCGCTATTAGGTTTAACAAACCTCACACCGTGCCAGTTGGACGGGTGTGTACTAATGGACTATGGCACGTCTGTGATGATAGACACCGACGCTAGGGCACAATTAATCTTCGTTAGTAGTCGATATGATAAACGAGTCTGGTAGTTTAAATAATGGGGTAGCCCCCACGGCCGGAGTGCCGGGCTGGATAGCCAGGGAAGGTGGACATGGGATGGTTAACTGATAAACGTTTTCGAACTATGGGGTAACCCCCATGGCTGGATAGCTGAATGAGATTAAACTACGTTTTTGGAAACAACTCTAAAATGGACAACTGTAACACCCCAAAACCCGAATGTTTATATTCGTTAAATGTTATGATATGGCACATCAAGAAATAAATAAATAGGTTAGTTATCCTAGTTAAAAGTATGGTAGAAACAATTAGAGAATGAGAGTTGTGCCAATTATAAATAAGAGAAAGAACATGAGGGACTAAGATTGCCAAAATTGAATATGAGTTTAATTAATACAAGAATCTCACGCACACTGGGTGTGTGTGCGTGAGATCGAGCAGGAGGAAGAAAGAATGGGTGTAAACCCTAGTTCACAAGAAAGCTTCAAATTGACAAGGAGATTAGTCTCAAATCCGATGCATGAACTCGTTTTCTTGATAATCTAGCCCTAGCAAACATGTGGTAAGTTGTAATTTAAGATTTGATGATATTGTAAGAAGTGGGTTATGATCAATCCACGAAATTGTATGAAATTAAGGATGATTATGTGTTAACATCATCATAGGGAACATGTGTTATGCATAATTTTGACTAATTTGATGTTTAAGGATGTAAACCCACTAGTTGGGTGATTAAGATGACATGGGTGTTCATCATGTCCAATTCTTGTTAAATATTCATGAATTATGTTGTGTTATGATGAACTATTGTTAGATGAATTGAAAGAAATATGGTGTTGATATGTTTGATGTTTATGTGTTAATGATACTTGTTGATTAGTAAGAAGATTTGATGAAATATGAATGAACTTGGAAGATTATGCATAAACTAGTTGTACATGGTGCCTAGGAAGTAGTACGCACACCACGTGTTTGATAAAATGTCCAAATGACAATAATACGTGAAGGTTATGTTATGATGATGTTGAGTATGCTATGTGCTTGTTTGAATCGACTAATGAAATACATATGTGAGATATGAACTTGATATGGTCATTCATATGAATAATCATGTATGCTAATAAGGATGTAAATGTAATGACATGAAAGTATAGGAATCATGTCAAGATGGATGGGAGCGTGGAAGGCTAACGGGACAAGAAGACTCAAGTAAGCGAATGCAAATACGGGCGCGTAAGGTAAGTGAACTCCGAACTTACCCTTTTGTTTGGTAATGTATTTATGATATACGGTAATTTATTTAATATAATGTAAGAAGATATGAATCGATGTTGTTACTAAGGTATGTTTTAGTGGAAATGAGTCGGAAGTGGTTAAGAGAGAGATTCGATTAAGTTTGGGTAAGAAAGGGAAGCTAATGATACTAACCGTGTTTCTATTGAGAACTAATGTGAAGTATAGGCATCTTAACAATGGAAGTGAAGGTTGACTCCGCTATCTGATGCGAGTGACCGAATGGATGGATGAAAGGGCGAGTATAAGAGAAAGCATGATATGTTGACGCCTTATTATACATGTGTTAAGATTTTGTATTATGTCACCGGTTGCTAATGATGTGATTGAATGTGGTGACTGCAGGTTGTACAGGTTTATAGATGTTTCATCAAGAAGTGTACGCGGTTGTAGATCGAGTCAACGCATGGATTGTACGTGGGTGTGAATGTGGTCACTTAATTTTATATAAGTATGTTAGTTTTTGATTAATTTATAAAAAGGGATTAATGTATTTAAGTGAAAGAATGAATATAATGAAAGAAATTTTAAATATGCATTTTCCGCTGTGTGATATTTGGTTAAAACGTGTTCGGGCGTTACAACAACCAACCGTGAACTCACTCAACTTAGTTGTTGACTCGTTATTACATGCTTTGCAGGTCGTTAGATGTCATGGGGCTTGCATATGGAGGTGGTCGTTGTGGGATGCGAACTGATATGTCCCGTACTTAATAAATAAACTTTATGAACTTATGAAACTTATGTTTGGGTCTTTAAACTTATGAACTACGAATTTGTGTTTTGGTTTAATGTCATATGCTTCCGCTGATTAAATTGAACTTGGTTAACTTACCTTTGGTCACCAATTGTATTGTGGTTGGTCTCATTTACTTAAATACGTTGTTCAATATGATTGGTGGCTCGATCCTGGTCATGTCACGCCTCTAAGCGGTGATACTCCGCATGGTGGAATTTGGGGGTGTGACACATATCATTGGGTTAGTTATATTGGGCCGTAAACTATTGGGCTGGGTAACACATCTGATCGCACAAGTCATTTAGGCCGGGTGTGATGTGAGTCGCCCAACCCAAACCAGTCGCACAAATAGTTCAGTCGCACAAGAAGATCCAGTCGCACAAGTCCAGTTCAATCGCACAAGTTGGGGATTGGACTCCACACGTTGGGCCGAACCTTCTTGCTGGACTACACACATACACCTTAATTTGGTCACATAAATTGTCGGGCTGTAAATTGTTGGGCCGCATGAATTCATGATATGATTTAACACTTGAATGTTTGATGATCTGAACTACTAAACTGTTACATGGTTGTGAACTTGCATATCCACTTGATGTAGAACTGAACTATCGTTATGAGCTATGGTGAATTGTGAACATGTGATGTGAGCCATGCATGAGAGTCAATTACTTGAACATACTGTTATGAATTGTTATGATATGAGAACTCTTACTACGAAATGTATAACGACGTGTGTCTATGTGTATGCTACTTGTGTAATGTGAATGTGAAATACGTGATTTATGTGTTCATGAAACTGACTGTCTTTGGTAACCACGGTAGGGTTTGGTTGACCAACTTGGAACGGGTAATGTAATGTAACATACCGAGCAAATCTAAGGTGAGTTCACTGCTCTTTTTCCAAGCATGCATCCCGGGGAGGGATATCGGGTAACGTTCTGGGGAGGAATGTCAGGTTATTGGGATGTTTGTTATTATACTCATTTTTATCATATAAGACCCCTTATCTACCGATAGTTGCCGGGGAGGCAACGAGGTTATTCGTTGATAGCACTATTAGGTTTGGCACCCTCACACCGTACCGGGGAGGACGGGCGTGAACTAATTACCTTGACCACTTGACCAATGCTTTGATAGAGGCATTGGGGTTGGGCAAATACATCTTGTAGCCATTTGCGGTAATCGAGTTAATAACAACATCAAATCAAATCATTGAAATGAGTTATACTCATATCTGGTAACTAAACGCATTAACAAAACTTTGAACTCACCAGCGTTGTCTGACACACTTGTCTGCATGCTTGCAGGTCTATAGGTTATATCATTTGAAACTTGCTGTCTGGGATGCTGGAGTGGTCATGGGTCGAGATACTTGGAATTGCAGGACAAGTCTAACAGTTTTATACATGTGGTTTATGAAACGCTTAACAAATGATTTTTGCTTCTGCTGAATACAATGAATTATGTTTAATGTTTTGTAACACTTTATGATAATGAATGAAAGTTTTTATTTAAATATATAAGCTATAGTTCAATGTGATTGGTGGCTTGGATCCTGGTACGTCACACGTCCCGCGGTGTTTCCGCATATGGTATTTTGGGGGGTGTGACATATTTAGTGATTAGTTAACCAATGTTGATTGTTATTAACCTTATATGATCATCCTTGATAGTTAATTACTAATATTAAACCTTAATGTTAAACATTTAGTAACTTTGACCCTAATTGACTATTATTAACCCTTTGGGACAAGTATTAACTCTGATTAAGTGCCATTGGCCACCAATGGGGTGGTTGTCCATTGTCAAAGGCAAAGCCTTTAAACACTTTGGGAGAGGGTGAGGTCTTGGGTTCAAGTCTCATAGACAGCAGGGAATAAAAAAATTTGTCGTTAAAAAAAGTACAATTAAAATCATTAGTTAGAAATCGAACGCGTTAACCATCACTGACCCTAATTGGCCCATTAACCATCCTAGTGGATCATTGATCACCTTAAACGCCCTTCGTTGACAATAATGGAACATGAACAACACTAGTTGACCACCATTGGCCCTAATTGACCTATTATTTATCCTAATGGACCACTAATATGTCACACCCTGACTTTTGCGGAAGCGTGATTATTGGTGTGACTTCTTAATACCGTAGCATTCAATCATAACAATGCTATATGATAAAAAAAACAGTAGATGTTCATCCATAAATTTAAGTTTGAAAATAACATAACATACTTGCCTGAAACGTTGACACCAAATTCAAGTTACAAACCACAACATGTTTAAATGAGTTCATGAAGACTCAACAAAAGACCTTTAAATAAAACCGGGTTTAGAAACATGTGTCCCGTCCAGGAATAGGATACACTTCCTAAACTCTAACAACCTTGGATGACATATTTTATTCATGACGCAGCTTGACTACATGCACACACCTGCCAGATCCACTTAGTTCCCTGAAATACATGTAATTTGAAAAACATCAACAAAAGTTGAGCGAGTTCATGTGTGAGTGTATGAATAAACCTTTAAAGTATATCTGTATGTATGTATGTCCCTAGTATGAGCAATAAGGAAAAATAGATCACCAATGGGTTGCAAAGCCAATGGTATGTGTGAAATGGTGCAGGAAGACTCAAACCTAGCGTAATTTTTGCCACAGCATTAGTATGTGGACATAGTCACCACACGGGCCACCCTGGTCCTCATGGGTGTGGGCTCGCTACACCCAAATAGATCTATCACTCATGTCCCTCGGTCCTACGACGAGGATTATTGGCCTTAAGTGTTATACCCACCTTTCACATGATCAAGCAGTATACCCTCCTTAGCTAATCATACCATGTATAAAAGGTTTGTAAACAATGGTAACATGTATTTCACCCCCGAAGTATAAAACTGAAAACAGTTAAAAGAAAAGGGGGACATGAACTCACAGTATTGCGTCTTCAGAATCGTAACCCAAATCTCTTCAGCAAACACGACTATCTACAATGTACTACTGTCTATTAGGCGGACGGGTCGTGCCTTTGCTTAGTATTAATGTTTTGGATTTGCGTTTCTGATGTTATTCCAAGTTGTATAATTATTGTCAAAATAATTAATGTTTCAACTTAAATTATATTTATAAATTTTGGAATATTTGATAAACAATACTTTTGTAATAATACTTCTCAAGTATTTCTTCCCAAGGATGGGGGTATTCTCATACATGTGTACTCGTATTCTTGTATTTGTAGTACCAAAATAATATATTTTCTAGTCTTACTTAGAAAATATATTTATACTTATTTTTATCCAAAAATAATGTATTCCAAGAAAATATGTATTTTTTCTCAAAAATCATACATCTTCTAAATATTCAAGAAAATATATTTTTACTTCCCAAAAATAATATATTTTCTCCTTGTTGAAAATATGATATAACTTGGTAATATTTACAAAAATCATATTTTCACTTCTTTTGTATCCAAAATAATATTTACCAAAAATAGATTTACAACGGTATTATCCGGAATATTTTGTAAGTTACGTTCTTGCATTCGATTTCACAATATTAAGTGTGTAACTTATATATTTATCCCTTGTGATTTTTGGTATTATTTTGGATTGTAAGTTCTTGGTATATTGTTAAGTTATATTATTTTACCCTAAAATAATATAACTATTTCACAACGTATACAAATATTCACACAAGTGTCCTTTATATATGTGTATATATATATTCAAAATATATATTCACCCATTTTTATTTATAAAAACCAACCTCCAATACTTATATTTTTGTAACAAAATCTATGGCAAAGTTTATATTGAAAACCATAGTTAAAACACACTTTTAATTATTTGTTTAGAAAATATTTTTCTAAGTGTTTGTATTTTTAGAAAATTTTGCCATAGTTTCCTCTAAAAATGGAGGTGTCCATGCTATTAAAGCATATCATTTTCTTTTCAAAAATCATCATAAACAATCAACAATCAATCTACACTCACCAAGTGATAAAACAAAGCTATCTACATAATGATCATGAACTTGAGTTTTCATAAAAACTTGTAGTAACTTGGTAGTATGTTTAGTAGACTTAGTTACCCTTTAAAGTGTGTTTATTTCTTTAAAAATCTCATTCTTGAAAGATTTGAGTGTTTATAACTTGTTAGATGATTTTTCCAAAAATCATTCTTTTGAATTTTTCTTGTAAACAATGTGTTCTTATACTTGTTTCCTTACAAAAAATAGTGTATATTTAAGTAAGAGCCAAGATCTTCTAAAAATCATATTTTGAACTTGGTTCTTTTGGAAAACCATTCATAAATGTTAAATCCATAAGATTACTAACTCACTTTGTTTATTATTTTGTATATTTAAGTAAGAGCCAAGATCTTCTAAAAATCATATTTTGAACTTGGTTCTTTTGGAAAACCATTCATAAATATTAAATCCATAAGATTACTAACTCAGTTTGTTTATTATTTTTCAAGAAATCACTTTATTCTTCAAGTTCATGCTTAACACATGAGGATGATCATCTTGTTTTATCACATAATCATCCTCTCTCTTGCTAGATCATGTGTTTAATCACAATCTAGCAAGCTCCTTATGATGATCAACATCATAATCTCTAGAAAACAACAAGCAAGTGTCATACATACACCAAACAACAAGTATTCATATGTTAATGTGCTTATGTTAGAGTTTTATGATCATGTCTTTTAGTGTTCATCATGTTTATCATTGTACGTCATCTTTTAACCAACAACATATGAAGAATCAAGAGATCATACGGGCCTTACTACTAGCACAAGGCTAGGGAAGAACACTTGAAGTTGTAGATGACAAAAGTGGAGGATAAAAGCAATTGGGAGAGGTTCTTCAAGATCCAAGACCACCAAGCTTCTTTAATGACCTTCTTACACCTTGGAATGCACTTGGAATGGAGGGGATTGAGTTGAGAGTGATGGTGGGGGTGGTACTTGCTCACGACTGAAGAGAGGGAGAGAGGTGAAGTGTGGTGATTATGAGCTCATGCCTTCTTATAATCCATTTGATGTTATTATCCATTGTGTCTTGTGTTCCTAATAGTACATGCACAATCTTTGGCATATCTTAGGAAGATTTAAGGAAATCTAGTGAGATTATGAAGATCAAGGTGTGGGGCCACACCCTTGATGCCGTAAATCATGAGGGGGGGGGGGGTTAAGTGTAAGTTTAAATGGTAAGTTAGATAACTAAGTTAGATTTCAAGTATATTAGTTAGGTGTTTATGTGTATGAAGTGTTATATAGTGTGTTAGGGTGTTCGGGGATCATAACTAGATCAGAAATAATAAAACAATGCTTTGAGTATAATTTTGGTGTTTTGGGTAGTGTCTGGTTGTTCGGTTAGATACCGGTTCGTTAAAGTGTCAAACTATTTCGTTTAATGATCTTTAAGTACCCTTTTGTGACACTTTTAATTCTCGACACTTAGGAAAGCATTCAGGACCATTTTTCCGTATTTTTGCATGTAACAAGTTTGTTAAATTGCTGAATTTTGCTGAAATATGCTGAATTCAGCACTTTTAGTGGGTTTTAGGCACTTTCCGACACTTAATCTATCACCTAGTGGCAGTTTTATGGTCCTTACTTCCCTACACACCATACTAATGTAAAACCTTGTCTCTGGCCCATACGGGGTCTCAAAACACTGTTTGTCTATGTACTGACATTGTCAGGATTTTTCTGAGTTATCCGCTAATTGTGCTAACTGTGCTTTGTGCATCGTTTATGTCACTAAAGTTTGTATGTGATAAATGATGTGACAGTACGCAATATGTGATGCACATGTAAGTATGATGCAGTAATCAGAAACAATTTAAGTCATAAATTGTAAATCAGCACAGTCATTAGGCACTAATCATAGTTAATTAATTGTACGGATGTATGCAAATTTGACAGTTGTCACATTCTCCCCCTGTTAAGAAAATTTCATCCTCGAAATTTGTACTACCTTAACTCCTTAGGGTTACATTGTGCGTGTATGTGTATGAATAATACTGAGGTAGGTAACCCAAAACCGAATCAAAACTTATTCAAATCAGGCGAATCCAAGGATATCTTACTATAATCGGAACCCGGCAGTTAAAAAGTATGTGTTTCAGGATTTGTTGTCAAAGATACAAGACGTATTGACGTATAGTCTAGTGTAATCCAGTTAACAGGGGTTCCATAAAAGGGGAGTTTTGACCAATAGGATTCTCAAACAATCGGTCACAATATGCAAACGAGTTTTTCACAAACCATAGCATCCGCTAAATGAACCCAAAATTGACAACTTGAATATGAAAAAGATCCGTCAACTTTCGAATAAATAAATGGTAAGGATTAGCGTGTTGACATTCTTGAATTGCGAAAATACACCGAATGAAATACAAGCGAATCTTGTGTCTCATTGTCTTGATTCGTAGTTGCATCAGGAATGTTTAAATGACAAGTCAGACAAAAGTATATGTAGTTTTGTGTGAAACGATTGACCATGATTAGCATAAGCTACAATTTGTAATATCACCACAAGGTGTCGTAATTGACATATTTCAACAATAGCGGTGACTGAACAAGTCCACCGTGCTTGGAATCAAGGAAAGTGTATTGAAACAGTTCTGAAAATTTAATTTAAACGACGTCATGGGGTTTTTAATCGAATCTAGGTACCATTGTCTCAACACACAACTGTGTTGAGACCGCTTTAATAGTGATAAACAGAACGGATCTAGAACAATTAAATAGACAATTAAATCCATGTATAGGGCGCGTAACTAAATTAGCGCAAGCTTCAATTCCGTGAAAGTATCACCACAAGGTATCGAACCCAATCAAACGATTTAGTGGAGTCGTAGACCAACCAAATCTACTACGACTCGAAATGAAAGAATCTTTGCAAAAATATTTGAATATGATGCTCCCAATACATCATATGGCGTCTTAAACTGAATATACGAAATGGATAAGTTCAAGCAAATGAGCTTGGTTCTAGCGTAATCCGACGATAAACGTATGTATCAACAAGGGAATCTCAGCATGGTTACGAAGATGAACTATGAATGTAACTTGAAAGAAAAAAAGTTTCAAGTGTGTTGACTTGATAACAAAAGGGCCAACAATTACAATAATGTAGGTCATTCGAATCACAAATCAGTAATTAGGTTTAGCAATTTAATATTTGAATTTCAATGAAGCGTTTGTTCGAAACGAAACCACATGCGTAGCAAAGGGTGCATGTGTGACATATAAGTTTCTGAGTATTGAAACAATGAGTATTTGCTAAAATGAAGAAATGACCAAGTATCGAAGCAAATGTGCGTTCGCTCTCAGCGAAGAAAATTGGCGCGATGCAACTACCATTAAGGGGGAGTAGAGAAGCTAGCATCTACTCGCTAGAAACAAAAGCGGAAATTTCAACAAAAGAAATTTGAGTACTTTCTGTTTGGTTAGCTGAAGTAGCATATTTAACATGATAATGGGGTTTGCTTGAGTTAACAGGTGTGGTTCCTAAGTGACAACCTCTACGAGTTTTGTCCTGGGTTCCCAAAGGATTTAGCACAAGTTTTCAAAGTTTCGTATTCTGTGCGAAACTGTTTTGTGCATTGCGTAGGAAACACAATTTTTGTGTATGTCCAAAATAAGTCATTGTCCCACAATTTCCCGGTATGCTTCCTTTCTAAATTCATAGGTAAAGACCCTCACTCACCGATCAATATTAAAATAGTAGTTGGGTCCTTATAGTTAGTTAAATAAATAATTCGTTAATCCTTGGCAAGAGTTACCAACTCTTGTTGGTTGGCTTGTTCGGCTCCTGGTAGTTGATGCTCATTTGAAAATCATTGTCCTTCTTTGTTGACGAGCGAAATCGGGGTCACTAAAAACGTGAAACTTGGTCTGTTAGCTTCCTTCTCTATCATCTACTGAAGCTACACTGTCAATCCTTGCTTCTCCGAAGGTGTAAGTCGCTAAGGTGCATTGATTGCAGGCGCGGCGCCTGGAATTAAATTGATGCGAAATTCGACTCGTTGTTGAGGAGATGACGCTGGCAAGCCTTTGGGGAAGACTTCAGGATATTCCCTTATCACAGGGACATCTTCGAGTTTTTGGTTCTTCGGCTCCCTTGTCTACGACAATGAGCCAAGAAGGCAACACATCCCTTGCGCGAAAACTTTCGTGTCTTCAAGCACTAGTAGTTTGTAGAGGCGTATCCTGCTCCATGAGTCACGATTGCTTCGTCGCTCATCATCGGGGTGTTGATAACAACCACCGTTCGATTGCTCGACAACTGGTCCATCCCAGTTACCTCGTCGAGGCTTCCCATTAACCAATTCTATCGAGTGTGGGTTAAATAACTTATCCTTTTACTAAACCAAGTATATTCTTAAATTCATGAGATACGAAGCTATGGTCGGCACTGGTATCAAATAACGTAGATACAAAATTTTGGTTGACAGAGAACGTACCAGCCACCACATCTGGATCCTGGCATGCTTCATGAGTTCTGATGTTGGATGGTCCTTCACGGTCTTGGTTACTCCTCCTTGGGTAATCTATTCTAAAGTGCCCCACGTTTCCACATCTGTAGCAGCCCGGAACCTTATTATTATTATTTCCTCCTTGGTTGTTGTCACCACTTCCTCCTTTTATGGTACTCTTCGCCTTACATGCATCCTTGTTGTGTCCCCACTTTCCACGTATACCGCACTTAGGCTTCTGGCATCGACCTTCATGGTGAAACTTGCACTTATCACATTTCGGCTTAGTCCCCAAGTAAATCTTAACATCGGCTTGATTGTTGTTAGGTCAATCTTTCTTGAAGTGCCCTTTGTCCCCACAGTCAAAACAACCTCGAATATGTTTTTGCTCATCATTGGCCCTACTTTGATAGTCGTTGTTTCCGTTTTTTCCTTCGTGATTTCCGTCACCATCCCGACCTTCGTTTCCATGTCCCGTACCGATCTGACACGTCTCCTTGTCATGTCCTACTTTGTTGCAGACATCACTTCTTCCATTCCTACATGACCCAGCGTGATGAAGGGGGCAGTTATCGCACTCAGGTAGGATGCCCATGTATTCCTTTTCCTTTTTGGCTTTGTTCTCGTCATTCGTTCGGGTATCCTCAGTGAGCTTCCTTTTGTTCTTTTCGGATGACTCTACCTGAGTTTCCTTCTTCTCGTCAGGCTTTGAAAGCTTTTCCAGTCTAACTGCTTCTTTACTGAGTGCCACACTTAATTCCACCACATCGATAGTTATTGGCGGAGCTGATACAGTCATTAAGCGCGGGATCTGAGGTGCCAGTCCCCAGATGAATGGCTCCATCCTTTTCAATTCTGGTCCCACTAGGTACGGAACAACTCGCGACAATTCATGTAGTCTCTGCACGTACTCCGCCACTTTTGGACCTTCCATCATTAGCTTCCAGAATTCGAATTCCAGCCTCTGGATTGCCATCTGAGAGCAAAACTCCCTACGCATCATTTCCTTCAGCTCATCCCATGTTAAAGCATTCGTAGCAGCTCTGCCCATTGTTCGAACCTAAGAGTTCCACCATGACATGGCCCTATCTTGTAACGATCCTAACGCATATAGGACTTGTTGCTCTGGCGCACATCCGCTCGTTCGCAAAGCAGAATCCATATCTTCGGTCCATTTCACAAAGGCTATGGCACCTCGAGTGCCGTCGAAATTCGGAGGCTTTCAGTCTAAAAAAATGCTTGTAGGTACAACCGTTGGGTGGGTTAATCCCTGAGATATTTTCGCTGAGTTGGTAGCGAAGAACCTCATGCCGCGCGATCGCCTGTGTGATGTGCGCTTGTAGTTCTGCCTCGGTCATGGGCAGCTGAATGATCCTTTGAGACATCTTCTACGAAAAGTTTGGATTGGTCAAGCCTCGTTTGTTCATGGAGTGTAAAAAGTTGTATTTACACGTAATAAATCGTCATATCAACACATCAAGCAACAACATACTCATAGCATAAGCAAGTAAATGGAATTATGTTAGATGAGAGTATAACAAACAAGTACGTACATTGCAATCACCGCACATTCCTGTATATTAGTAACACGTTTAACGAGAATATTGCGATTAGATTTTCATTAAGCAGGTAAGCACATAATATCTCAATCATAGCATAACCAAGTAATTCAACAATGTATATAATGAGAATATTGCGATTGAGCTTGTATAAATCACCGACCACAAATACAGTTTTACAGGTTTTACAAATGTATCATATCTCATCAAAAAGGACTACAGGGTCACACTACCCTTGTCCAAAGCATCCATCGGTCCACAACAGTCATAGACACCAAAAAGTGGTGTTCAAAAGTCTTCGTAAGCTAGGCTTAATAGCAACACTCTCATCAAAAGTAGTCTATCTGCATAATACCAAAAACCAACTATGCTGATGGTGGAGGAACGAAAAGCAACCTGCGCAAATGCGCCAAATCCTCCTTAAGAGCATGAACGACACGCAGCAGGTAACTAATCTGCTGCTCCATAGTAAGAAAACGAACGTCAAAATCTGGGTATGGCAGAAGAGGAGCGGGTGGAGTTGCGAATGGTGACTGACAAGGACAAGGTGGAGGACGCGGAATCCTTTCTAACTCCATGACTCTCCGACACAACATCTCCTGCTGGAGCTGTAACGACAAAAGCAGATCATCCCTCGTGTATCCAGAGTAATGTGAGGGATGGTATGGATCAGATACAGGCATCGTGTTGGGAGGAAACCAAATAAGTGGCTCGCCCGATGGTGTAGTAGCAAAAGGAGAAGTATGTGAAAACTGTGGCATGAAAGGATCGGCTGCTGACACAGAAGGTATATGACTGGGCTGCTGACTCGATGGTCCTTCCCCTGGACGGGGTGGAGGGATATCCTGAAGGAATGTGATCGGCAAGTCTGTGCGGTGTGTGTCAGACACATGTGGGTGAAACTGGGCGATATCAATGGGTGCATGCGTAGGTGCAGGTGGGGGAGTAACAGGCCTAATAAAAGGAGGCAAGTCGTCGTCATCCTCTGTCCACCCATTATGGGTGAATGCATATCTGGGGTCTACATGGTCAACAAAAGGAGCATGAATAATGGCTGCAGGTATAGGGTCCGGTAAAGGTGGTGCCACAACAGGTATATCAACGGGTACATGGTCATGCTCAGGCAAAGGATCGTGAGCAGGTATAGGCTCGGGTGCAATCATAGGCTCAGGGTCAGCTGGTGCAAGCTCAAGATCAGCGGGTACATCAAAGAGCTGATCGTCAGGAACGACAGGTGCCTCAAACGGCTGATCATCGGGGACAAAATCAATCTCATGTTCAGGATCAAAGTCGTGTGGAAAGACAGGATCAAACTCATCATCAAAATCAAAGTCCTGTGGAGGAACAGGTGCGGTAGACATAGCTGTGTCAGAGTCAGAATCGGTGGGATATCGCTGCAATCCCAGTGCATGTAAAGTAGTAGATGACACATATTCGAATGAATCAGGACCAGAATGGTCAGATGAAATTGCAACGACAGGAATCTCGACAAGCGGAACGACAACGTCATCATCTACTGGAGCTCCATCATCCTGGGCACCATCAGGGGGACCCTCAATAAAAAGATTGACGTCGTCGTCAGACATTGCATCAAGAGGCTGATGCGTGTGTGGTGTGTATATAAATTTAAGTATATTTTAAGCCCTTTTTACACATTAGTCAAGTTTTAAATTTATAAAACACGATATTTTACTAACACCAAACACACATATGGGCAAGTGCACCCATCGTGAGCGTAGTATAGTGTTGACAAGATACCGAGGTCGTCCAAGGACACAAGAGCTTTTAGTACCGGTTTACCCTCAACGTCTAATCAAATCAAAAGTTAGAAAAAAAATGTTTTTAAACTAGAAAAATAAAAACTAACTAAAATGCTGAAAAATAAAAATAAAAGAAAAACAGATAGATAAGATGAATCACTTGGCTCCGACTCGTGTTTAGTGTAACCTTTGATTATTTCCACACTTTTTGCACTTTTTAAGAGATTATCTTAGTTATTGTAGTAGGCCCCTCTTTTGAAGGTGACGTTACCCTCAACCCAGTAGTTTGAGTCAGCAAGGATACAATCCTAAAGGGTCGGATTATTGAAAGATAATTAATTAAGTTATTAATGCATATTATGGCAGGCCCCTCTTTTGAAGGTGACGTTACCCTCGGCTAAGTAGTCTGAGTCAGCAAGGATACAATCCTAAGTAGCCGGATTAAAGTATTAATAGTAGCTTACATATGAGGGGATCAAAGAGTTTGGACCCCCGCCATCCAATACCGGTAGGTGGTGTGAGAGAGGTGGTGTGCCAAGGGATGGTTTGCAAATGAGCCAAGGACCTCTATTTATAGCCTGAAAAGTAGCCCGGACACGGCCGCGTGTCCGTTGGGCACGGCCCCGTGTCGACCTTCTTCTCTGTCTTCATTAATTGCAGTTTGTCTGCATTAGTTGACCACGCCCCCGTGTCCACTGGGCACGGCCCCGTGTGCAGAAGCGTATCTGTACTATCAAGATTTCCTCAGATTCTGCGAATCTTAGAGTTGACCACGGCCCCGTGTCTGGTGAGCACGGCCCGGTGGTGACTGATAGAAGCTTCTACATCTTTGTCTTTTCTGCTGACACTTGGGCACGCCCCCGTGCTCATTGAGCACAGGGCGTGTTCAGCCTTCTGTTCTCTTGTTTTGCTTGGGAAGATGGTGTCGGGGATGCTGGGCATGCCACGTTTGTTCCTTTTCTTGTATTTATGTTAGATTTAGCTGCCTTTTTGCTTCTTTTATTCATTTGAGCTCATTTAATCCTGAAAATACAAAAGGAAGACAAAAACACGCTTTTTCCAACATTAGTACTAAAAAAGGGTTAGTTTTATGCCACAATTGATGTAATTTATATGTTGCATTTTGTGCACATCAAATACCCCCACACTTGAATCTTTGCTTGTCCTCAAGCAAAACTCTTTATAATGTGGCTTTACACTCCCAAATGGAATGGGTAGAAGAGAAGGTTTTTGGGCTTGTCGTAGAGTGTCGGGATTTCCAAGATTCTTTATTAGGTTTTATTTTTTATTTATTTACAATCCTATTCGTCATGATTTATTTAAAACTTTTCAAAAGATAAATTACTTATTAGGGCATAACATGCCTTTTTTAAAATTCCACTTATATACAAGTTCACATACCTCACGGGGGATCACTCAACACTCGGCCGAAGATGTATTTTAGTGGATCACTCGAGAGCGGCATGGAACGTACTCCTACCATAAGCTTGCCAAGCAATCAATCCTCCTCCTTTTTAACTATACACCTTTGTAAATATCAAGAGGACTTTTGGGTGAAGGGTTAGGCTTGGGTTAAAGGTAGGTGGTTGGGTTAGTGGTTAGTAAAAGGGCGAAAGGCGTAAAAAGCGTCGGTTTTCGTAAGACTTTTTATTTTTGAAATTTTTATTTTGATGAAGCCATTATTCAAACAAAGTTATTTTTGATAAACTTGTTTGTTTATTTCTCTTTTGCTTCATCATCATCATTTTTTTTGGAAGTCGTAATAAAACCGAGCTTGTTACTAAAACAAAGGGTTTAAAAATAAAAAGGTTTTGTTGGGTGAAAGGGTGTTTGTTTTGGGTTATGAAATGAAAAGATTTAGGCTCAAAGGGGTTAACTAGGGGGATTTTGGGTAGGTGGTAAAAAAAATGGTGTAGAAATAAAAAGGGTTAGTCCTAATGCCTCCGTCATTTACTTACTCGGATTTAAGTTGGTAAGGACTGGGAATGTATCGTCGTGGCAAGTTCTAGAGTCGTAAGAACCAAGCGGCTATTCACACAAGAAACGAAAAATGAGCATTTAGTTTAAATATATATATTTGTATGCTCAATAAAGGCTCAAAACTCACTTTTTGTGGGAATGGGTTTTTATGTGACCAAGTATATATAATCAAATTTTAATTAAGCTTGTCATGCCGTTTCATAATTTTCTTATGTTGGTTCTTTTTATCATGACGCTATCGGTTGTAAATTTGTAAAAATATAACCTTTTTAGAACTTGAAATTCCCAAATTAAACCTAGACAAGTAAAAAAAATGAAATTTTTTTTGAAAAAATTTAGGGTGATTAGCGGTTCCAATAGAGTTTTGTGTAAGGCTTGTTATTAGGACTTGCAAGATTCAAGGTTTTAGCATCCCCCCCACATTTCAATTACACATTGTCCTCAATGTGTCCCAAAAATAAGTTTTTAGGTTGATTGAATGTGTACAAAGGTGTGAAAAAACAAAATTTTATGTTACTGGGCGTCTGGACACGACCCCGTGGTGTCCGCGCACGACCTCGTGTCCAAATCGCCAGTAACAAAAGATGTCAAAAAAGAAACAGAAGCCGGGGCACGGGGGCGTGTTCATTGAGCACGCCCCGTGTCCAGTTACCTGAACTGGGCATTTCTTGCAGATTGTGCAGCACGGGGCCGTGTTGGGCGGGCACGGCCTGTGCTGAACTTGCTGTAATGAAGAAAAATTTGTCGGGTGGCCCTGTTTTCGTGCATGGGGTGCTGGTTCAAGTTTCCCTTATCACCCTTCATCATCCCGAGTGCGTTTTATACATTACAACATCATCCAAACACCAAATTAAAACCATCATTCATTAAAACATAGAAAGAATTACATAATAATCCTAATAAGTTAAAATCTTAGATAATTAGGTCAAAAGAAACACAAGAAATCTAAACCAAGAAGTTCTAGCCTAATACTTATTCTATTAGAAAAATTTATGAAAAGATAATTCTCTCGGTTTGGATGCGGCTTGAAAAACTTCTTTCTCCGGGCATGGGTCCCTCACACGTCGGCGAGCCACTCCTCTATCTCCCATGGGAGAAGAAAGGCGGGCTCATTGGCTTTGGGTTGAGGGGGTGCAACCTCCACCGGGACTTCTTGTAGATCTTCAAGAGGAGGTTCCGCTGGAATGTCGTCCTATCCGGTCGGGTTGTTGATTCCAAGTGCTAAGTTCCAATCCTCTTGAGGGAGGATTGGTTCCATGGGAGGTGTCACAAGGATGTTCAACCTCTGGTGCAAGAGGTTGATTTCTTGAAAAGTGTTTTCTAACCCCACCGTAAGATAATTTATACGGTCTATTAGGACCTCTTCTACTGACGTCATTTCATCAAGAGCCTCAGGTAATGCCATTACGTAGCGTACGAGAGTTGCTTCAATTGATGACTTTCTTTCCCTTCGACTGTTTCTGGAGTGCGCAGAAGAGGTTCCACTGTTTTGACTAGACATTCTACGAAAACACAGAAAAAAATAGTTCATTTTAATGGAACAGTAACTCCGGACACGGCCCCGTGCTCAATGAGCACGGCCCCGTGTTCACCTTTCTGCAAATTTTCGGAACAAGGAATCTTGGAGTTTCAAATTATTTTCTCAACTTATGAAGCATTTTCGAGCAGAAATAACTTAAAACAATGTTGTACAACTTATTTTTAACAAGATTCCTTGGACAAAAATCTAACAAACATCACAATAAAGCTTGGGATTATAGGGATCTTAAGCTTCAATGGAGGTGTTGAGGCAAGAAAGATGACGAAGAAGGCAATGGATAAAAGAGGAAAGGACAAGATGGTTGTTAGAACCTTCTTTTAGAAAATACCTAGGATGGTAGGTGAGAAGATCCTCTCAAATCTCTGTCCTTGGATGGTCCAAATGTGCAGGATTCTTGGCTGCATTTATAGAAAACGACAGCACGCTGCACACGGCCACGTGTCGGCTGGACACGGCCCCGTGTGCAAGCAAGATCCTGACACATTTTGTCCGTATTCTGACAAAAAGTCAGAAAGGAATCTTTTGGTGGACACGGGGGCGTGTTGACCTAGGCACGGCCCCGTGTCGAAAGGCTGTTTATGAAGTTTGTCTATTTCTAAGGAACTTATCCGGATCGGGCGGTTCCTTACTGGATGGAACAACCCCAAAGTGCCTATGATACCTTAATTGGTCTAGATTAAGACGAGAATGCAAGATGTTGTCGGTGAGGGTGATTCCTATGCTAAATGTAGGTGGACAAGTCCAACCCTTTCCCGGGCTCTCGTTAAAGAAGGTGTTTGCCGAATCGCTCAGGTCTATGTATGCACCGAACGAAGTCGATGGAGAGTCCTTCACGGCACAATCGGCATAGGGACGACTATCGCTCAAGTCCTCGCTAGAGTTAGAGGTAACATCAGGAACAACGAAGTTGTTTTTATTTTAATATGCGATCCCAACAATTCTTCTTGGTTATTGTCATGAGATAAATTATTGAAATCTATCCTAAGTTCTTTTAACCAATTAAGAATTAGATCTTCCATTTGAAATAGTTCATCACGGAGCATTTCTCCTAGAAGATCCGGTTGAGAGCATTCGACGGAGAGATAGGGATTATTTTTACTTTCGCCCCTCTTAAGGCTACAGGAAAACAATGGGTCTATATAGCGGGGCTTATAATTTAGAAAATAACATTCTAATTCTTTATGAGAGCCACCACATATTTGACACCACGTACCATAAGAGTGCCGAAAGTAAAAAATATCAGTATCTCTCATGTTTGTGTTAGATGTTACCAACCGTCGGGATCTTACGGTTCTGTTTTCAGTAACTGAATCTTGGGCACGGGGCGTGTTGAGTGGGCACAGCCCCGTGTTCAGCTTACTGTCTGACTTAAAACAGGATTGCCAGTTCCAATGATTGGGCATGAGGCATGTTCAGCGGGCACGGCCCATGCTAAGTTCTGCAGAAGCTAAAAAACTAAGAAAATCCTAAAAAAACAGAAAAATTTAGAAAAAAACGATTAGGCCGTTGATTCCTAACTTTCTTAAAATCCTTGTGTCCCCGGCAACGGCGCCAAAAAACTTGATGTGTGTGTGGTGTGTATATAAATTTAAGTATATTTTAAGCCCTTTTTACACGTTAGTCAAGTTTTAAATTTATAAAACACGATATTTTACTAACACCAAACACACATATGGGCAAGTGCACCCATCGTGAGCGTAGTATAGTGTTGGCAAGATACCGAGGTTGTCCAAGGACACAAGAGCTTTTAGTACCGGTTTATCCTCAACGTCTAATCAAATCAAAAGTTAGAAAAAAAATGTTTTTAAACTAGAAAAATAAAAACTAACTAAAATGCTGAAAAATAAAAATAAAAGAAAAACAGATAGATAAGATGAATCACTTGGCTCCGACTCGTGTTTAGTGTAACCTTTGATTATTTCCGCACTTTTGCACTTTTTAAGAGATTATCTTAGTTATTGTAGTAGGCCCCTCTTTTGAAGGTGACGTTACCCTCAACCCAGTAGTTTGAGTCAGCAAGGATACAATCCTAAAGGGTCGGATTATTGAAAGATAATTAATTAAGTTATTAATGCATATTATGGTAGGCCCCTCTTTTGAAGGTGACGTTACCCTCGGCTAAGTAGTCTGAGTCAGCAAGGATACAATCCTAAGTAGCCGGATTAAAGTATTAATAGTAGCTTACAATTGAGGGGATCAAAGAGTTTGGACCCCCGCCATCCAATACCGGTAGGTATCGAAGGAGGTCCTACTAAATTTGACCCAGGTCCTTGCAGGATCTATACACTGAACAAGGCAAGACTCTTACCAAACCGTTCCCTTAACCCCCGACCAGGTAGCCAACATATCTCCATATAGACCGTGGAGATATGAATGGTGAAAATCTTTTATTTTATATAGACAGTAAAATAATGCCAAGACACCACGGACAAACGATAAGGAAGAATCACCTTCAACATAAGAAACTAGTTGTTAAAGTCATTAATACATAACCAAGTAAAAAGTGCGAAAAGATTAAAAATAAAAAGTATTACACTAGACACTTGTCTTCACCAAGTGATGTAAGAGACTTAGGCAAACATTGCCTTTGATTGTCAAGAACTCTTACGATCAATCTTGGATCCCGAGATGACTCACACACTTTATGATGGACAATGGATGATGGTAGTGGATGATGGTGTTGTGATGGTGGTGGGTGGTGGGTGAAGTGTGAGAGGGGTGGTGTGCCAAGAGATGGTTTGCAAATGAGCCAAGCACCCCTATTTATAGCCTGAACAGTAGCCCGGACACGGCCCCGTGTCCGTTGGGCACGGCCCCGTGTCCACCTTCTTCTCTGTCTTCATTAATTGCAGTTTGTCTGCATCGGTTGACCACGCCCCCGTGTCCGCTGGGCACGGCCCCGTGTGCAGAAGCGTATCTGTACTATCAAGATTTTCTCAGATTCTGCGAATCTTAGAGTTGACCACGGCCCCGTGTCCGGTGAGCATGGCCCCGTGGTGACTGATAGAAGCTGACACTTGGGCACGCCCCCGTGCTCATTGAGCACGGGGCTTGTTCAGCCTTCTGTTATCTTGTTTTGCTTGGCTTGGGAAGATGCTGTTGGGGAGGCTGGGCATGCCACGTTTATTCCTTTTCTTGTATTTATGTTAGATTTAGCTGCCTTTTTGCTTCTTTTGTTCATTTGAGCTCATTTAATCCTGAAAATACAAAAGGAAGACAAAAACACACTTTTTCCAACATTAGTACTATAAAAGGGTTAGTTTTATGCCACAATTGATGTAATTTATATGTTGCATTTTGTGCACATCAAGGCAGATCCTCGAGAGGAAATGCAGCAAGAGGAAAAGGAGCAGGGATCTGAACAAGAAGTAGATCCTCGCCAGGAAGACCATCAGCTAGTGGTATATCATCGCCAAAATCTGGTAAAGCAAATGGTTGGAAATCATCATCGTCGTCACTCATAGTGTCAGATGTAAAAACCTCATCCTCTGGGATGATCTCATCATCCGAAACTATGGTCATAGGGTCTACGGTATCTGATACTCCACTACTAGAAGAGGACATGGTGTCTGTGACAAAACAATCACACATATGCACTTATATCAACAATCATCAAATAAGCATGTAAGTAATAACAATGTAAGCATGTAATCATCCTAGTCTTCCCAGACTATCCCACCTAGCCTCTCAGACTGAACTTCCTATCCTCTCAGACTAAAACCTTCCCAGTTTCTCAAACTGACTACCCAGTCTCTCAGACTAAACTTCCCCAGTCTCTAAACTTCCCTAGTCTCTAAGACTCAATTTCCCCAGTCTCTAAGACTGAACTTCCCCAGTCTCTAAGACTCAATTTCCCCAGTCTCTAAGACTGAACTTCCCCAGTCTCTAAGACTCAATTTCCCCAGTCTCTAAGACTGAAATTCCCCAGTCTCTAAGACTGAATTATAAACATAGACTTGAAATGTGTTTTTGTGCCTTTTGTTTGTAAAAATGTTTATTTTCGGGATCTGGACGTTTTGTGTATGCAATGAAAACATGTTTGAAAACATTTTCGTGAGAGCCCTAATGATCGTAGTCTAGACTCGAGAAGGAATCCTAGTTCGCTACGACCGAAGCTCTGATACCAAGCTGTCACACCTTGACTTTTGCGGAAGCGTGATTATTGGTGTGACTTCTTAATACCGTAGCATTCAATCATAACAATGCTATATGATAAAAAAAAAACAGTAGATGTTCATCCATAAATTTAAGTTTGAAAATAACATAACATACTTGCCTGAAACGTTGACACCAAATTCAAGTTACAAACCACAACATGTTTAAATGAGTTCATGCAGACTCAACAAAAGACCTTTAAATAAAACCGGGTTTAGAAGCATGTGTCCCGTCCATGAATAGGATACACTTCCTAAACTCTAACAACCTTGGATGACATCTTTTATTCATGACGCAGCTTGACTACATGCACACACCTGCCAGATCCACTTAGTTCCCTGAAATACATGTAATTTGAAAAACATCAACAAAAGTTGAGCGAGTTCATGTGTGAGTGTATGAATAAACATTTAAAGTATATCTCACCTGCCAGATCCACTTAGTTCCCTGAAATACATGTAATTTGAAAAACATCAACAAAAGTTGAGCGAGTTCATGTGTGAGTGTATGAATAAACATTTAAAGTATATCTCTATGTATGTATGTCCCTGGTATGAGCAATAAGGAAAAATAGATCACCAATGGGTTGCAAAGCCAATGGTATGTGTGAAATGGTGCAGGAAGACTCAAACCTAGCGGAATTTTTGCCACGGCATTAGTATGTGGACATAGTCACCACATGGGCCACCCTGGTCCTCATGGGTATGGGCTCGCTACACCCAGATAGATCTATCACTCATGTCCCTCGGTCCTATGACGAGGATTATTGGCCTTAAGTGTTATACCCACCTTTCACATGATCAAGCAGTATACCATCCTTAGCTAATCATACCATGTATAAAAGGTTTGTAAACAATGGTAACATGTATTTCACCCTCGAAGTATAAAACTGAAAACAGTTAAAAGAAAAGGGGGACATGAACTCACAGTATTGCGTCTTCAGAATCGTAACCCAAATCTCTTCAGCAAACACGACTACCTACAATGTACTACTGTCTATTAGGCGGACGGGTCGTGCCTTTGCTTAGTAATAATGTTTTGGAGTTGCGTTTCTGATGTTATTCCAAGTTGTATAATTAATGTCACAATAATTAATGTTTCAACGTCAATTATATTTATAAATTTTGGAATATTTGATAAACAATACTTTTGTAATAATACTTCTCAAGTATTTCTTCCTAAGGATGGGGTGTGACACTTGTGTCACTTCAACCATCATACAAATACCAAACCAATAAAATATTTTGTTTCATACTTGGGATTTGTATAAATATGTGAATCGTTTGCACATATCAATTCTTGTTCGATTTCGAGCTTTAAATCGCTTTCTGGAAGGTTATAAGCAATCTAATGCGTAAATACAACCCGTTTAATGCAACAAACACTCCGGAATAGTGAAATAGGCTTAAAATTCCTTAAATAACCTTTATATAACTTAGAAATAAGTTTTGGAAGGTTTGGTGTAACGAAATCAAGTTTATTCACTCATAGGGACTATTTGCGTCAACTTGCAAAAGTCTGCCGTTTCGTAAGGCAACGTACAGTCCGGAACTTGATCATAAGCTAAACATACCATAAATAACCTAAACATAGCTTAGAAATAAGCTTTGAGGGGTTCGGTATGCGAAAACATGCTTATTTGATCTTACAGGGACTAAAAGTGTCAAAAACAGGCGTAAGTTGGCATTTTAGCGCATATCTTACGTTCTGACCACATCTGGACATCCAAAATTTTTGTACACACTAAAATATTTTTATTTTAGTGATCGGCATGCAAAAATATCATTCGTCGCTTAATTTGGTTCGTTTTCGCGTCCGTTTGAGTTTCGTCGTAATTTAACGAACAACGCGACCGTACGACCAAACGAGCCGACATCCGAGAGTTCTACGAGCACATTTTGAGTCCTCTAAACTTTATTGACCTTGTAGATCCTTGAAAATGGCTTAAAGGGGGTAAAAAGGGGCTGAAATGGGCTTAAAACAAGTGCAGGGACCTAAACTGCCAAATCTGAAACTTTTGCTGATCTGGGGAGTCCAGGCGGGGCGCGTAAGGTTCCTCCTCACCCTTACGCGGGCTGTGTGAGGTGCCCAGTTACCAGAAATATATTTTCAGCATTCTGTTGCAACTTCAGGGGCTGTTTATGCAATTTCTTTGTGTGGTAGCCAAGTTATCTCTTCCCCAAGGCTTCTAACCTGCATCAAACAAGTGTATGGCCATGATTTTTGCTTGGAAGCTACACAAACACATGTCATGATCTTGTGTTCTTGCTACAAGTATAAATAGCCATCACCTTTCTTTCATTCCCTGCTCATTCTTCTCATTTATCCTTTACAATCTGAATTGGGAGCTCTCTCATCTGATAAAGAACTTGTTCTTTGTAGAAAAGATTGCAAGGAACTTTAGTGAGCATTCTTTCATTCTTTTTCTTTATGTTAGTGCAGAAAGTCAAACAGTTTGGCCAACAGTTTGACTTTCGGTTTTGACCATCAATTGGTCAAGTCAAAGTTCAATTGAAATTTGTAACGTGATTGTAATCACGATGGTTATAATCCTTAGTGATTATGCCTACTGATTACCACGTTAACTAGGTATAGTGACGAGTCAAAGTTTTGGTCAAAATGCGTTTAAGCACGCATTTTGCAACGGAACTATTTTCGGGTATCAAAACCCATTGTTTTGATACCAAATCAGTTTTCTAAGTAGGTTAAACATGTTTTGACATCTTTAACTCGTCACCACTAGTTTAGTGCTTGTTTAGGGTCGTAAGTTAAGCGGTCTAAACAACCGCTTTGACTTTCGAACCCAACCCGTTTGGTCGATCATTAGGATCTGACCAAGCTTGCTTAGTGATCATAGTTGCATAGGGAATAACCCCTGAGGTTATACCTTTTGATCACATAGGATTGGTTAGCTATTCGTTAATTGGTTTACATGCCCATAGGAAATGACCAAAATGCCCTTTTGAAGCATAAATCCATAATGTGCATATGTGAAAATATTTTTGACATCTAATCTGAATTAGTAACATGTTAGGGTATAATTGGGCATGTAAGACTTGACATGGCTCATAGATAACCATCCGAACATAGTTTTGCGCAACCGACACGTTATAGTAGCTTATGCTACCATAATGGGTCGAAACGGGTCAAGAGCACTTAGGTAGACTTCCAAATCAGAATGCTAGCTCTATTAAATCATACCATATGAGTTAAATTACTCATTTAATTTATAGAACATCATTCTATCCTATCTCCCGGTTTAGGAGCCGTTTAATAACATAGTTACCTATATTAGGTACCGTTTGATTCCGTACTCCCTCTAGCTTTGCTTGGTTGTTGTTCAAGACTTCTAAGCACCCTCAAGTGATTACATAGTCCCCTCTTTTACTGTTTTCAATATTTTGGGGTGAAGCATGTGTACCTATTTGTTATGTTCACGATTTCAAAGTAGAATTGATTATACATATTAGTACTTATCTTTTGACAAACTGACTGGGTATTTATGGTTTAAACTCTAATTTTTCCAAAGAGTATAAAATTAATCGTTGGATAGTACATATTTTGTTCTTCAGACCAATTGGTAGTATGATATAGCGCTATAGGATTTGACACCCCATTCCTGTTGTCATGGAATGTCCGAAAACAATTTGTTTCTCCATCCAAATAGGGATTGCCTTTGTGGTATTCCTATAGTCTCAAAGGTGTTTTTTGATGCACTAGGTCTGATTGAATTCTTAAATCACACTTTTATTGTATATTTTATTATATTCCAAAAAGTATAGTTTGATATAATCTCATGTGTGATATTGTACAAAACAACATATATTTTTTTAACTACCAAAACATATTCTAAATATGTTATTTATTCAACCAAAACATAGTTTAATATGTTATACATAAATCCAAAGTATACTTTTGATATACTATCGAAAACGATTATTTTGACAACCAAAGTATATTTAATATACTATCTGTTTAACGATTTTGGAACTGAAATATATTTTGATATATTACCTAATCGACTTTCTTAAAACCAAAGTATATTTTTATATATACTACGAACATTTTATTCAAAACATTATTTTATAAACTCATTTTACTTGATTATTTATTTATGCATCATTCTTTTATATCATCAAATTTCTCATAAATTTTCACATAATTTTATAGAGAAAACATTTTTCATGGTTCATGACTACTTTTTGTCAAAACATTCTTTTAAACTTATAAGTCATGAATCATGCATAAATAAAACCTATGTATCTCACAGGCATTTTTATGCTGACGTACCTATTTTTACACATGTTTCAGGTACTGCTTTGCGATGATTGTTGATACATGCTATACATAGGACGGACTCGTGCCTTAGTGACTTTAAAACTTGAAAGATAATATTTGTAATTATCTGATTTGTACTAAACAATGAGTTCAATAATTCAATAAAATGAAATTATTTAATCCATGGTTGTGAAACAATGATTCTGTTACAACACTCCCCGACGTTTCCACCACGTTTTGTTGTTTTACGTGGTCGGGCTGTGACAGAAAAGTTGGTATCAGAGCCAATGGTTATAGGGAATTAGGTTATTAGTAATACTTTGACCTAGACTATAACCTTCCTAGGACCCTAATACAAGTTACCTTGTGTTTAGTTTTAAAACAATACCGTCACTTACCCTTAGGTGACAACCACAACGAGAACACAAACTTCGAATCCGCTTTGAAAATCAATCATCTGTTCTAGGATGATTTATTGTTAGGTTTTGAACCTTCAAAATTTTCAAAAATCTCGTCAAAGTTTGGGTCTAAATAATGTGAACACATGCAAACTGGAAGAGTGAATGCCTGTACCCTGAGTTTTCTATCTAAGGCTAGAGTGTTCGTACAAATCCGCAGTATCGGACCAGTCACTCTTACCTGGGAACTATTGGGGTGAGTGTTCACTTATAGGCGAGCATGTCTTCGGTGATACATTATATTGATCCATTTACTTTGATTAGTCATTGCGCGTCATTTGTTTGTTCGAGGTAACGAACAAGTGATCGCCTTCCTTATGTTTTGTCGATGTTTTCAATACCTCTTTTATTTTCAAATCATCGACCTCACTCGTTTCCCATGTTCCCTTTAGACAATGCCTCCTCTACGTGATGCTCAAACTTTTACTGCTGAGGAAGTCGCAGCCCTTGTTGCTCAACAAATGGCAGCAGTGCTTCCAGGCGTAGTAACTCAGATTCATGAGTTATATAACAACAATAACAACAACACCCAGTGTAATTTCAAGACCTTCAACTCTGCCAAACCTTCGAAGTTTTCTGGATCTCAAGGAGCAACCGCGCTCCTGCAATGGTTCAAAAGTTTGGAGAGCACATTCAGGCACGTGCAATGCCCGAATGAGCGTAAGGTTGAGTTTGCATCCAGTGCGTTCGAGAAGCGTGCTCTTACATGGTGGAATGGTGTGATGCGTGATAGAGGTGCCGATGTGGCAATGGCACAAACTTGGGAAGAGTTTCGAGCTCTAATGATGAAGGAGTTCTGTCCTCGTCATGAGCTTAGAGCATTAGAAAGAGAATTTGACGATCTTAAACAAGACAGCGGTGAACATCGAGCCTATACTGATCGTTATGAGGAATTGAGCCTGTTATGTCCTACCATGGTCACGCCTGTGGATAAGGCGATTGAGAAGTACATTGATGGTCTTCCTGATTCAGTTCAGGATATCGTTACTAGCAACAACCCTACTACTGTCAGACAGGCTATTGAATTGTCTGCCACCCTGACTGAATCCCATATCAGGAAGGGTAAACTTTTTCGAAAAGGCGACCCAAGACCATCTGACAAGGCTGCTCAAGTTGAACCAAAGGAAAAACAGGCCGAGGTATCCAAGAAGAAGAAGCGTAAGGCTTCTCAAAACTGCGCCATAACTGCTCAAGATAATCAGGTTGCCCCAAACCAACCAGCACAACCTCGTAAGAGGAAAAATTATGTTGGTACCGCACCCTTGTGCAACAAATGCAATCGTCATCGTCTGGAGCAAGAGCAGTGTCACAAATGTACCCACTGTGGAAGATTGGGACATTTAGTTGATACTTGCCGTTATGCAAATCCTGCTGCTATTCAAGCACGGTTCCCACCTGGGTCGTGTTATAACTGTGGTGACCTTACTCACTACAGAAACAATTGCCCAAGACTTGTTAACGCAAATCCAGCGCATGGACGAGTGTTTAACATAAATGAGGCGAACGTGGACAACAATGCAGCAGTGAACAATTAGTCTTTTGTATTTCTTTTATCTTTTGACGTTGGAACAATTCAGTTGTTATATAAATAAAATTTGATGTTTCAATTTTATTTTACAAAACTGATACGATTGTGTAAATGTTTGATCCAACCCTTCGATGCCGACACTAAGACAAACTACTCGTGTGGTTCTGTCATTTTATGATCACTAGTGATCTCCCCGAAAATCTTAATTACTCGTTTCTTTTTAAGAAACAAAGACGAATTCCTATTAAGATCTTCCTATCTTCATCCTTATATTTAAAGTGCCAAACGGAATTCATGGATTGGATTCCTAGTGTGCTTTGAATACTCGCGTGCTTAATTAACAAGAAAATTAACAAAATGAAGATCAAGTTAATTAAATATGTGAGTATGTGCTTATGTGTTTTCTTATATGTTCCATGATTTTATGTGGTTTATCCAAATCCTCATAGAATCTTCCATATCTCTATATGAGGGATTCATAGTAGGATATCAAAAGGTACCATCTTAGATCCATAACAGACTTCTACGTCGTAGTTAAGTCCCTTGGATTATAAAGTACTATTCTATAATTGGACTCCTTGAGTGGTCAGGTTAAACAGATTGATTCAAAAATCTGGTTAGAAATATCATGTGATGATATAGTTGAAAAGATCCCTTAAGTGGTCAATTTAAGGAGATCGTACGACGGTCTAGTTAAGAAGATCATGTGTTGATCTAATTAAAAAGATTGTTCGTTGATCTAATTAAAAAGATCCTTTAGTCGTCTAGTGAAGCCACTTCGTGTTTATTCGATTGATTTTTTTTCCTACACATTATGAAATGAACTGTGCGGATTGTGCAAGGAATTACGTAATTATGGATGCATACATAACTATGGAATTCAGTGCACAGAAACCACAGCAAATTTTGTCATGTGTTAAGACCTATAGTGATGAGAATAACGAAACGGGAACAATGTAGAAAGGAGCATGGTGGATACGCCTCTGGTACTTCCTATATATAAGTGCTCCTTATTACATTGCGAACGTAGGGTTATTTAAATTACTAGAACTTCTGGACCTTGGCCAATGTTGTGTTATCTTACACTCTCCGATTCTGATTTTGGACACACACAAGTTTCCTATGATAGTCTTCATAAGAAATGTTCTTCTGTCCGTAGTTCGAAACTCCATGTTTTGTTACTACAAGGACCTCACTTTGACAATTGACAATTTCGCTAAGAATCCAAACATGGCCCAGAGTTTTACTTAGGGTTCGAGGGATTCATTCGAAAGCGAAACCATCACAATTGTCTTCACAAGTTTCCTCTAAAATTAAATTTCGGGACGAAATTTCCTAAAGTAGGGGAGACTGTGACACTTGTGTCACTTACACCATCATACAAATACCAAACCAATAAAATATTTTGTTTCATACTTGGGATTTGTATAAATATGTGAATCGTTTGCACATATCAATTCTTGTTCGATTTCGAGCTTTAAATCACTTTCTGGAAGGTTATACGCAATCTAATGCGTAAATACAACCCGTTTAATGCAACAAACACTCCGGAATAGTGAAATAGGCTTAACATACCTTAAATAACCTTTACATAACTTAGAAATAAGTTTTGGAAGGTTTGGTGTGACGAAATCAAGTTTATTCACTCACAGGGACTATTTGCGTCAACTTGCAAAAGTCTGCCGTTTCGTAAGGAAACGTACAGTCCGGAACTTGATCTTAAGCTAAACATACCATAAATAACCTAAACATAGCTTAGAAATAAGCTTTGAGGGTTTCGGTATGCGAAAACATGCTTATTTGATCTTACAGGGACTAAAAGTGTCAAAAACAGGCGTAAGTTTGCATTTTCGCGCATATCTTACGTTCTGACCACATCTGGACATCCAAAATTTTTGTACACACTAAAATATTTTTATTTTAGTGATCGGCATGCAAAAATATCATTCGTCGCTTAATTTGGTTCGTTTTCGCGTCCGTTTGAGTTTCGTCGTAATTTAACGAACAACGCGACCGTACGACCAAGAGAGCCAACATTCGAGAGTTCTCCGAGCACATTTTGAGTCCTCTAAGCTTTATTGACCTTGTAGAGCCTTTAAAATGGCTTAACGGGGGTAAAACGGGGCTGAAATGGGCTTAAAACAAGTGCAGGGACCTAAACTGCCAAATCTGAAACTTTTGCTGATCTGGGGAGTCCAGGCGGGGTTCGTAAAGTTCCTCCTCACCCTTACGTGGGCCGTGTGAGGTGCCCAGTGACCAGAAATTGATTTTCAGCATTCTGTTGCAACTTCAGGGGCTGTTTATGCAATTTCTTTGTGTGGTAGCCAAGTTATCTCTTCCCCAAGGCTTCTAACCTGCATCAAACAAGTGTATGGCCATGATTTTTCCTTGGAAGCTACACAAACACATGTCATGAACTTGTGTTCTTGCTACAATCTGAATTGGGAGCTCTTTCATCTGATAAGGAACTTGTTCTTTGTAGAAAAGATAGCAAGGACCTTTAGTGAGCATTCTTTCATTCTTTTTCTTTATGTTAGTGCAGAAAGTCAAACAGTTTGGCCAACAGTTTGAATTTCGGTTTTGACCATCAATTGGTCAAGTCAAAGTTCAATTGAACTTTGTAACGTGATTGTAATCACGATGGTTATAATCCTTAGTGATTATGCCTACTGATTACCACGTTAACTAGGTATAGTGACGAGTCAAAGTTTCGGTCAAAATGCGTTTAAGCACGCATTTTGCAACGGAACTATTTTCGGGTATCAAAACCCATTGTTTTGATACCAAATCAGTTTTCTATGTAGGTTAAACATGTTTTGACATGTTTAACTCGTCACTACTAGTTTAGTGCTTGTTTAGGGTCGTAAGTTAAGCGGTCTAAACAACCACTTAGACTTTCGAACCCAACCCGTTTGGTCGATCATTAGGATCTGACCGAGCTTGCTTAGTGATCATAGTTGCATAGGGAATAACCCCTGAGGTTATACCTTATGATAACATAGGATTGGTTAGCTATTCGTTAATTGGTTTACATGCCCATAGGAAATGACCAAAATGCCCTTTTGAAGCATAAATCCATAATGTGCATATGTGAACATATTTTTGACATCTAATCTGAATTAGTAACATGTTAGGGTATAATTGGGCATGTAAGACTTGACATAGCTCATAGATAACCATCCGAACATAGTTTTGCGCAACCGACGCGCTATAGTAGCTTATGCTACCATAATGGGTCGAAACGGGTCAAGAGCACTTAGGTAGACTTCCAAATCAGAATGTTAGCTCTATTAAATCATACCATATGAGTTAAATTACTCATTTGATTTATAGAACATCATTCTATCCTATCTCCCGGTTTAGGAGCCGTTTAATAACATAGTTACCTATATTAGGTACCGTTTGATTCCGTACTCCCTCTAGCTTTGCTTGGTTGTTGTTCAAGACTTCTAAGCACCCTCAAGTGAGTACATAGTCCCCTCTTTTACTGTTTTCAATATTTTGGGGTGAAGCATGTGTACCTATTTGTTATGTTCATGATTTCAAAGTATAATTGATTATACATATTAGTACTTATCTTTTGACAAACCGACTGAGTATTTACGGTTTAAACTCTAATTTTTCCGAAGAGTATAAAATTAATCGTTGGATAGTACATATTTTGTTCACCAGACCGATTGGTAGTATGATATAGCGCTGTAGGATTTGACACCCCATTCCCGTTGTCATGGAATGTATGAAACCAATTTGTTTCTCCATCCAAATAGGGATTGCCTTTGTGGTATTCCTATAGTCTCAAAGGTGTTTTTTGATGCACTAGGTCTGATTGAATTCTTAAATCACACTTTTATTGTATATTTTATTATACTCCCAAAAGTATAGTTTGATATACTCTCATGTGTGATATTGTATAAAACAACATATATTTTGTTAACTACCAAAACATATTCTAAATATGTTATTTATTCAACCAAAACATAGTTTAATATGTTATACATAAATCCAAAGTATACTTTTGATATACTATCGAAAACGATTATTTTGACAACCAAAGTATATTTAATATACTATCTGTTTAACGATTTTGGAGCTGAAATATATTTTGATATATTACCTAATCGACTTTCTTAAAACCAAATTATATTTTTATATATACTACGAACATTTTATTCAAAACATTATTTTATAAACTCATTTTACTTGATTATCTATTTATGCATCATTCTTTTATATCATCAAATTTCTCATAAATTTTCACATAATTTTATAGAGAAAACATTTTTCATGGTTCATGACTACTTTTTGTCAAAACATTCTTTTAAACTTATAAGTCATGAATCATGCATAAATAAAACTTATGTATCTCACAGGCATTTTTATGCTGACGTACCTATTTTTACACATGTTTCAGGTACTGCTTTGCGATGATTGTTGATACATGCTATACATAGGACGGACTCGTGCCTTAGTGACTTTAAAACTTGAAAGATAATATTTGTAATTATCTGATTTGTACTAAACAATGAGTTCAATAATTCAATAAAACGAAATTATTTAATCCATGGTTGTGAAATAATGATTCTGTTACAACACTCCCCGACGTTTCCGCCACGTTCTGTTGTTTTACGTGGTCGGGGTGTGACATGGGGGGTATTCTCATACATGTGTACTTGTATTCTTGTATTTGTAGTACCAAAATAATATATTTTCTAGTCTTACTTAGAAAATATATTTATACTTATTTTTATCCAAAAATAATGTATTCCAAGAAAATATGTATTTTTCTCAAAAATCATACATCTTCTAAATATTCAAGAAAATATATTTTTACTTCCCAAAAATAATATATTTTCTCCTTGTTGAAAATATGATATAACTTAGTAATATTTACAAAAATCATATTTTCACTTCTTTTGTATCCAAAATAATATTTACCAAAAATAGATTTACAACGGTATTCTCCGGAATATTTTGTAAGTTACGTTCTTGCATTCGATTTCACAATATTAAGTGTGTAACTTATATATTTATCCCTTGTGATTTTTGGTATTATTTTGGATTGTAAGTACTTGGTATTTTGTTAAGTTATAATATTTTACCCTAAAATAATATAACTATTTCACAACGTATACAAATATTCACACAAGTGTCCATTATATATGTATATATATATTCTAAATATATATTCACCCATTTTTATTTATAAAAACCAACCTCCAATACTTGTATTTTTGTAACAAAATCTATGGCAAAGTTTTTATTGAAAACCATAGTTAAAACACACTTTTAATTATTTGTTTAGAAAATATTTTTCTAAGTGTTTGTATTTTTAGAAAATTTTGCCATAGTTTCCCCTAAAAATGGAGGTGTCCATGCTATTAAAGCATATCATTTTCTTTTCAAAAATCATCATAAACAATCAAAAATCAATCTACACTCACCAAGTGCTATACCAAAGCTATCTACATAATGATCATGAACTTGAGTTTTCATAAAAACTTGTAGTAACTTGGTAGTATGTTTAGTAGACTTAGTTACCCTTTAAAGTGTGTTTATTTCTTTATAAATCTCATTCTTTAAAGATTTGAGTGTTTACAACTTGTTAGATGATTTTTCCAAAAATCATTCTTTTCAAATTTTCTTGTAAACAATGTGTTCTTATACTTGTTTCCTTACCAAAAATTGTGTATATTTAAGTAAGAGCCAAGATATTCTTAAAATCATATTTTGAACTTGTTTCTTTTGGAAAACCATTCATAAATTTTAGATCCATAAGATTACTAACTCACTTTGTTTATTATTTTTCAAGAAATCACTTTATTCTTCAAGTTCATGCTTAACACATGAGGATGATCATCTTGTTTTATCACATAATCATCCTCTCTCTTGCTAGATCATGTGTTTAATCACAATCTAGCAAGCTCCTTATGATGATCAACATCATAATCTCTAGAAAACAACAAGCAAGTGTCATACATACACCAAACAACAAGTATTCATATGTTAATGTGCTTATGTTAGAGTTTTATGATCATGTCTTTTAGTGTTCATCATTTTTATCATTGTACATCATCTTTTAACCAACAACATATGAAGAAGCAAGAGATCATAAGGGCCTTACTACTAGCACAAGGCTAGGGAAGAACACTTGAAGTTGTAGATGACAAAAGTGGAGGATAAAAGCAATCGGGAGAGGTTCTTCAAGATCCAAGACCACCAAGCTTCTTTAATGACCTTCTTACACCTTGGAATGCACTTGGAATGGAGGGGATTGAGTTGAGAGTGATGGTGGGGGTGGTGCTTGCTCACGGCCGAAGAGAGGGAGAGAGGAAGGAGAGAGGTGAAGTGTGGTGATTATGAGCTCATGCCTTCTTATAATCCATTTGATGTTATTATCCATTGTGTCTTGTGTTCCTAATAGTACATGCACAATCTTTGGCATATCTTAGGAAGATTTAAGGAAATCTAGTGAGATTATGAAGATCAAGGTGTGGGGCCACACCCTTGATGCCGTAAATCATGAGGGGGGGGGGGGGGTTAAGTGTAAGTTTAAATGGTAAGTTAGATAACTAAGTTAGATTTCAAGTATATTAGTTAGGTGTTTATGTGTATGAAGTGTTATATAGTGTGTTAGGGTGTTCGGGGATCATAACTAGATCAGAAATAATAAAACAATGCTTTGAGTATAATTTTGGTGTTTTGGGTAGTGTCTGGTTGTTCGGTTAGATACCGGTTCGTTAAAGTGTCAAACTATTTCGTTTAATGATCTTTAAGTACCCTTTTGTGACACTTTTAATTCTCGACACTTAGGAAAGCATTCAGGACCATTTTTCCGTATTTTTGCATGTAACAAGTTTGTTAAATTGCTGAATTTTGCTGAAATATGCTGAATTCAGCACTTTTAGTGGGTTTTAGGCACTTTCCGACACTTAATCTATCACCTAGTGGCAGTTTTATGGTCCTTACTTCCCTACACACCATACTAATGTAAAACCTTGTCTCTGGCCCATACGGGGTCTCAAAACACTGTTTGTCTATGTACTGACATTGTCAGGATTTTTCTGAGTTATCCGCTAATTGTGCTAACTGTGCTTTGTGCATCGTTTATGTCACTAAAGTTTGTATGTGATAAATGATGTGACAGTACGCAATATGTGATGCACATGTAAGTATGATGCAGTAATCAGAAAGCAATTCAAGTCATAAATTGTAAATCAGCACAGTTATTAGGCACTAATCATAGTTAATTAATTGTACGGATGTATGTAAATTTGACAGTTGTCACATAATCATCATAAACAAGCTTCGTTAACAAAAATGTAGCATGAATAATCCTAGCTGACCACCATTGTCCCTAACTGGTCTATCAATCATTATAATGGACCATTAATAATCCTAAATTGCCTTCATTGACACTAATATAGCATGAACAACCCTAGTTGACCATTACTGACCCTAATTGGCCCATCAATCATCCTAAGAGACCAATGATCATCTTGAACACCCTTCGTTAATAATAATGGAACATGAACAACCCTAGTTGACCACCACTGCCCCTAATTAATTTATCAATCATCCTAATGGACTACTAATCATCCTAAATGTCCTTCGTTAACAAAAATGTAGCATGAACAACCCTAGTTGACCATCATGTTTTAATTGATCTATCAATCATCCTAAACAAGCTTCATTGACACTAATCTAGCATGAACAACCCTAGTTGACCATTAGTGGCCTTATTGGTCCATTAATCATCCTAATAAACCAATGATGATCCTTATATCTCTTCATTGATAAAAATGGAGCATAAACATCCTTAGTTGAGCACCACTGTCCCTAATTTGGTTATCCAAAGAAAAATATATGTTTATTATTATTATTAATTATCAACTAGTGAATTAGCCCGCGCTACGCGCGAGTGTTTCTATTGGTACGCGTATCGATGTTCGGTTGTAACCTAATTGATACTGATATAGTTTAGATGGTATCATGTTGGTTCATCACCGATACCAACACTTAACATTTAACTGGAAGCGTTTTGGATTTTGGGCAGAAAAGTCAAGTATAAATGTCGTCACTGTTAATCTCCGATATAGTTTAGATGGTATCTTGTTGGTTCATCACCGATACCAACACTTAACATTTATCTGGAAGCGTTTTGGGCAGAAAAGTCAAGTATAAATGTCGCTTAATCTCCTGTTTCTCAGTCATGTTGTAAATTAATATAGGCATAGAATACTATATATGAATTTTTTTTTTATATTTTGTTATCTAATATCATGAATAACAAAAATCAATCATATTAGTATATACTTATCTTTATAATTAGTTTTTATTTATTAATCATAAAATTTACTTAATACTATTTTTTATCATTAGTTTTTATTTATTACTGTTATATCAAGAGATGCGGTTCTAGGACCGTATCTTTTGGCTCTTGATCGTTTTTAAAACACCCTTAAGATGCGGTTACATAAAAACCGCATCTTTTGGCTCATGCTTTTTTTTCAAAACAAACAAATCTTTTATAAAACATCCATAAGATGCGGTTAGGGAGGGGAACCATATCTTTTGAAAACACACATAGCGTCTTTTGCTCAATTATGTACTAGTGAAATATAAATTTGTACCATTTTTATATAAATAAAATTAATGTGATCTTACACTAATGTCTAATTTGAAATACAATGGTACAAAAGAAGAACAATAAAATATACTGCTTGCGATATACTCAAATTTAACATTTATTTTTAGTAAGAAAAAAAACAAATAGGTCTTTCCTAACATTAAAAAATTCTTTTATATCCTTTCAAAAAAAATAAATCTTTTAGACCAAATGGGAAAAAAAATTAAAATCCAAAGGCCAAAAGATCAATGAAACTAAACAAAAGGACAGGAAAAAAGTACGTGGATGTTTGTTTGATGCTGCAGTTTTGGGGCAAAGTAATCAGAGAAATATCCGAAGAAACAACAGAAGAGAAGAAGATTCTTTTCCCCTTTTTTCAGATGGTCTAAAAGAGGTTAATCCTCTAAGATCATCCTGAAAAAGGCGGTGAATATTATTCATACTTCTTGATTCTTTTTCTTTTCAAGAATTCATTTCATCCTTTTTACCATTTTCATTTCTTCTTCATCTTCTTATTTACATTCTATGGTGCATTTTTTTTCACCAACATTTCTTCCTGAAAAGATTTTCGAATAATATATTTTATCCGAATAAATCAAAATCCTATAGAAAGACAAACAGTTGGTAGATATATTGCGTTCGTGATTGCCCTTTCTGCCTAATTTCTTGTAAGTTTATTGGTTCTTGGTTGTGTTTAATTGAACAAATATTTAATCTTTGTAGACCCAATCTTTCCTAGATTTTTTTGCGTCAAAATTTATTATTCAGTCATGACTTAGTGTTTATTGATCATTCAGAAGAAAGTTTGTCACAAGAGAAATCTGGCTCATCCAGATAGCTTGCGATATAGGGACGGGGTGTTGGCAGAAGAAGCTGCTGCATCCACCGTCACACGATATAATTATAAGTGCAATGGAGGGTAGATGGACGATTAATAGAATGCAATATTCTTTTTTCTTGATATGGATTCTTGTTCTAGTTCATGGGTGTTCTTCGCTTAATCTTGAAGGTAAGTTCATCTTAATTTTCGAAAAAGAATCTATGTTTTTCGTATGTTAAAGAAATTGGGATTTTTGTGTTTTAATTGCTATGATTAATTGAAATTGCAGGATTGGCATTATTAGATTTTCATGCAAGAGTCTCTCATGATCCAAATGGGGCGTTTACAAGCTGGGATGTTGATGACCATGATCCGTGTTCATGGTCTCATGTTCAGTGTGTTTTTGGTCATGTTCATGTTCTGTAATTCCACCATATTCTTTAATCATTTTATATATTTTATGTTAATTATATCTTGCATTAAACATGTTTTGATGTACTTGAATATTTTTCTTGAAGTGATCTTAAAGGGCAATCTTTGGAAGGAGTACTTGCACCTGCGTTAGGCAATCTCACTCATCTGAGACGTCTGTAAGTGTCGATAAATCAAACAATTATATTAATATGGATTTTGCAATTTAAAAAGTAAGAGTTGAGGTGAGTTTTTTTTATCAAATTTTATATGTTTGTGATCTATCAATTATTAGTGTTCTCTCTCACAACCATTTTTCCGGAGTTATTCCTAAAGAGCTTGGTGAACTCAAGATGTTGGAGATGCTGGATTTAAGGGATAATAAATTGATTGGAAAAATTCCACCAGAGATAGGAAAGTTGCAGTCACTAAATTTTTTGTAAGTTTAACTTTAGATAATGCTATAATCCATATGTTTTTTGTTTATATATTTTACCTATAAATGTCAATCAAATTGCTTTCAGTTTCAAGATTGTTAGTTTATATAATTATTTAAAAGACTGCAATAGAAGAAAAATTGGTGATAAAAATGTTTTGAAAATATACTGATCACAAAATTTTGTAAATACAACTTCTAACTTAAAGTCAAAAGATCACAACTGTTATTTATTGAAGTCAACCTTTTCTTTTTTGTTTATAACATACCTAATTTTGCTGCATTTAGTTAAATTTTATTTTGTGGTGATGTAAATTTCTTGAGTAATCTTTATTTTGGTTTTCCCATTTATTAAAAGTGGATTATGGGTTCTGTTGGATCTTCCAAGAATGCAAATTTCACTTGCCTTTCTATAAGAGATAGATTTTTTACTTTTGAGGTTAAAGCTATTATTTCAAGACTCAAAATTAACATGGATTTTACAAAAGTGATATCAACAAGTTTTCTTTTACTGTGTATTTGCAGTCCTTCACAATATGAGTTATCAAAAAAAAAAAATTGTCCACGGCATTATAGCCTAGTGGCATCTTGGGTGTGGGATAAGACTTTGGGACTATTAGGTCCTAGGTTCAAATCTCACAAATGGGGTTTTTCCCAAATTTATTGGGTTTTCTCCTGAATTGGAGTGATCCTAATTTGCCATTAAAAAAGTTATCAAAATTTTCTTTTAAATATAACCCGTCTTTTATGAACTTGAAGCTAAGAAATGTGTTCATTTGACTTCAGTTATTTGATTCTGCCAATCCCAGGCTGCTTTATAACAACAATCTTGAAGGAAACATCCCCGAAAAAGTTGAGAAAATTAATTACGTCTACAAGTTGCATTTTATACCAAGCTTTATATTCAGTGTTAAAGACGCAATTAGATTTCTAAACAGGAAACTTGGTGGATGGTAAGCGTTTTTTTTATAAATTATTTGTAGTTTGTTTAATTTGATTGACATGTATTTTACTAGTCGTGACATATTATATTTGCAGCATCTGGCAAGGCATTTTTAATCCTAATAGGAATGAAGATTCTATATCCCCATTTAAAGAAACGGCCATTAATTATCTCAAACTGTTTAAGTTGTAAGAAAATACCATACTTTTTATCTCAATTGGTATTATTCTTTTATAACTTTTCTTATGTTTCTATCATGTTTCAGGTTTAGCAAGGGCATTTTAGATAGTTCCTGTGTTAATGAAGAAATTGTCCAAAATCTACACATAGATAGAAACATTATAAACCGAAAACTAGTCGAACATCCTGCATATCTGATGTCTAAATCTTTTACTGCCATCAGAATGAAAATCAAGAAACTCCAAGATGGTGAAGCTCCATCATCTGATGGTACTGACTCAGATTCTAGTGGTCAACTTCACATTAATTCAGACATGTGGTTGATCATGGTTGGAGTGTGTTGTGGAGGTTTTCTTCTGTTTACTGCTATAGCTATATGGTTCATGATTAGACATCCAGTTGTGAAGACTATGGCTCCATGGAAGTCAGGACTTAGTAAACAACTACAAGAAGCATTTGTTACAGGTAAATTTCATTTTTATTAATTACTAATTAATATGCAAAGTCTTATGATCAGTGAGTAGTTACTCATGCTTATGTTTTCTTTTCTTAATACAACATCATGGTTATAAGAGGATAAAGTAAAATTACCTATTTACCCATTGGATACTTTTACACATATCTTACAAGTTATCCATTCTTTAACACAACATTGTAGTTTTTGTCACTTTTTATAATTTTAATTTAAATTAAATAATTAGAATTTGTCAAACACTATATTATATTAAACTTGAGACAACAAAAACACATCGAAATGTTATGTCTTCTAGCCTGTTTCGTTGTAGTTGATTAGAGATTACAATTTTTCAGTGTCACATTATCACTTTCAAATCGCACATCTTATCACCCTAATTGAAACAATTATCACAGGTGTTCAAAAGCTAGACTTGAGAGAGCTAGAAACAGCTTGTGAAGATTTTAGCAATATTATAGATACGGTTGATGGTTGTGTGCTATTTAAAGGCACATTGCCAAATGGAGTTGAAATATGTGTTGCTTCAACCACAATTACTACACTCAAAGATTGGTCAAGACGTGCAGATATCGCATTCCACAAAAAGGTTTTTGTTTTTTTTTTCAGAACTTATTTATACAATGAAATATATAAACTAAGCTAAGTGATAAAGATCCGTTGAGTGGATCAAGCTCTAAGAATTAAGATGAAGAACAAGAACACTTGCAACATTTTTTTTCTAATTTTTGATTCATAAACTTTAGACCAAGACACAAGCCATTTGTATAGAGGCTTACAAGCATAAAACAAACAGAAAGGAAATACGTAAACTACTAAGCAATTATTTAGGATAGCATGGTGAACGTGGGTGAGTGATGGTTATTGGCACTTATCATTAAGTTTCTTATATTTTTGTAAATTGAAACTTTATCATGTGTGAACCACAAGAACTTTGTTAATCTTATTGGTTATTGTGAGGAGAATGAACCATTTATTAGAATGATGGTGTTTGAGTACACTCCAAATGGCACACTCTCAGAGCATCTACATGGTAATCTTGATATCGGATGTAGTCTTGTAGAGTAAGCAAGTGGTTGAATTCATTACTAACACATAATACTTGTTTTTTATTTATTGATAGACTATGCACTTGAGCATCTTGATTGGAGATCAAGGATAAGAATTATTATGGGAGTTGCATATTGTCTCCAGTGTATGCATGACTTGAATCCTCCAGTGGCTCACATGCATCTGGATTCGAACATGATCTATCTAACCGATGATTATGCTGCCAAAGTAAGCTACTAATCATTTTGTAATTGGGGCTAGTTTTTATTCATATAGAACTGAAAAATCTTTGAAACGAACTCTTATCGTCTATTCCTTCGTGTTTGTAACATTGTATCATCAATCATGAATGATAAAAAGCCTACTTTCCCAGGTTGCAGATTTGAACTTCTGGAAAGAGTTTTACCCGAAAGCAAAGATGTCTGTACATTCGCCACGTATTGATAAGGAGACAGATATATGCAGCTTTGGTGTTTTATTGCTTGAAATCATTTCTGGGAAGCATCAAAATTCCGATAAATTAGAGCCTCTTATAATTTGGGTAAGTAGATAAAGCCATCTTGCTAATTAAATATTATAGTTTATCATGTTGCTGAGTATTAAAAGCTTGTTTTAATTTCTATTTTCCCACAGGCTGAAGAATTTTTGAAGGAGAAAGAAAACATCAGTCATATTATTGATCCAACTTTAAAGTCTTTCGAGCAGAATGAACTTGAAATTGTGTGTGAAGTTATTCTAGAATGTATTAAAAAAGATGGTAGCCAAAGACCAAGTATAAATGAAATAATTCCAAAACTTAGGGAAGTGCTTGGGGTTTCACCTCAGCAAGCAACCCCTAGATTGTCTCCCCTATGGTGGGCTGAACTAGAGCTTTTATCTATAAAAGAAGGAACAACTTAAAAGCTAATGCCACTTGATATATTATATATTTTGATTCAGTTGATTTTTCTTTGATTTAGCAGATATACAAGTATAAAACACAATTTAAAACAATTCAAGACAACATAAATCTTAGAGTTGAACTCGTTTCGTTTATAACAAGGTAGGCACAAGCTCTTAGTTTGCTGGAATTTTTAGGTTTTAATTTAGGTTCTCACTATTCTTACATACATATATCTTATTTTCACATCCTTTTTTACTATATATATAACGAGGAGGATCATATATGGTAGTTTTACAAAACATTAAACCGTCAAAATAAGGTGATAGAATTTATGAAATTTAAACCGTCAAATTAACTTAAGGTGGATTACAACCAGTCCTACAAACTCCCTATCAATTCATCAAAACGGGATAACCCGGACTAAGGTTCCCTTAGGCCATAAGACCATTAATTGCCAGTTTAAAATTCCAACCCTGCCAGTTTATGTTTTAACCATCTTAGAAAAACCTTTTTATAATAAAAGTACCATGTTATCAAAGGATGTTACTGAGTCATGCTTCAATACTTTAAGGGCTTTAGCCCATCATGATGATTTATAATAAGAAAACAAAATTTAGATACTTACTTAAGAACACCAAGAGAATCTTCAAGTTGGAAGATTTTATTCAATACTTAGAATATTTTTACAAGTGCAGAATTTAGAGAGAGAGAAGAGAGGGGCAAAAGATTGCCTGCCTCTTCCGTACAAAACTAGCCTTATTTATAGGAAAACTAAACAGCAAACAAACAAAATGCAAAAAGGAAAGCGGACAAAAAAGAAAAAGAAAACAGTAAAAGGAGGACCCTATGATTGTCCCCAATACCGCGTGACTCTATTATTGTCCTTGATGCCGTGTATGATGGCCTTTCTTTTTCAGCTTTCAAAGATGCCCATTATGAGTGGGGCCTTGGTGTCGACTCAATTATTTGTCTTTTTTCTTTTCTTCCTCGGATTCTTTCTTCGGAGTAAATTCTTCTACCACCGTTTGAAGGTATGCTTCAAGATCATCATCCAGACGTATTTCTGGAATTTCCTCTATTGGTTGAGATTCTCCTGCTAAACATGAGAAACGGTTGTTCTCATCTTCTTGACTGGTAGATGAGATTGACATTGCTTTGGATGAGCTTTCGACAGTTGATTCAAAAAACTTCTTCAACTCCATCTTCATTTCTTCTTTGTATAATTCCAGCATTTCAGCCTTTGATGTTATTGAGGCTGCTTGTTTCTCTTGAATCCTCCTTGTCATTTGTTCAAAGGGACTCGGAAGCTGTCTCTGTTATCTTTTATTGATTTGAGTTCTATAATACTCAGTTTTATTGGTGATCAATTTTATGGTATCTTGACCTTCCAATTCTTTAGTGGAGTTATTTACTCTTATCATTTTGGACCAGAACTTTGTATAACTAGTTCTTTTGAGACAGGGAATATTATCCCTCAGGGTATGACCTGTTGTGGGTTTCCATTTCCAAATCCATGGTATGGAAAACTCTATAAAAAAGTACATTGAGGCTATTCCCTCAAACCAAGTTTTATTATACTCGGCTTCTATAAGGTCTGGAGAAACTGCTACCCATTCTTGGTAGAGACCTTTAAATGGTTCAGGAAGAATTTGAACCGATGGACCATATAACATAAACCATCTTTGAAACCAACTTGGGATTCCATCTTTATAAATTTTGTCACTCACTTTTATGAACCATGAGTGCTTCTTACTGGGATTTTGATAAAATAGACATTTTTCAAAACTTTGAATGTAATCCCAGTAATTGTATTTATATGTCTGTTTATTCAGGTTTATAAACTCTTTTTCATTTAAAGTATTCAATCCCCATTTCTGAGGAGATAGTAAAAATTTTATAAAAATTTTACTAAAATTGAATGAACGTTTATTATCTGCTGGGTAAAAGTGTCTTATCTCAGCAGACTCAGAAACTTGAACTATGCTTTCATAGTATTGCCTTGGTTTATAAGAAGTGGCATCATATGATGCTGGTTCTAAATATTTTTGCATTAAAAACCAAGGATCATCAAAAAACTTATTATCTTCTTGGTTCAGAAGAATTATTTTCTTCTGTCTGTCGGATATAACCCAGTCATCATCATCATCATCTTGTGCTATATTAGCATAGGAGGGAGCCTTAGAGGCTTCTTGGGCTTTTATAATAGCTTGTTCTTCTTCTTGGGCTTTTATTATAGCCATGATCTTGTCATATGAAGGATCATTGGGACTTATTTGAATTCCCCTATTATTATTATTCGAACTTCCAGAAGCAATATCTGAGGCTATGAGCCTTCTGCTTCCTTGTTGGACCAAAACTAAATCTTGGCCTTTTCCTCTTCTTCTGCCTCTTCCCCTATATGATGTGGGAAAAGGTTGTTTTCCTCTATTATGAGGAATCATTCCTGAAAATATAAAATCAGGCTGATGAGATTATTTTCTCATTATCTTCAAGAATCTTTATTTGATTCTTAAAATGATGTAGTTTGGTAAATTGTTCTCTAAGCCTATCAACCCTTTCGGCTGGATGAATACTATAATTATTCATCAAGTCATGAATTCTATATTGGGTGACTCTAATTAGAACCTTATAATCATCAATTTCATTTTCTATATTATTACAAACTATCTTCAAGGGTCCTTTAACCTTTTTCATTCGAACACCTGCAATTTAAACAGAAGATATTATCTTCAAATATTCTCTAGTTAGAAAATCTGGAAGACTATTCTCTTCTCCTTTTTTATATTGAATTTCAAAATCAAATGGAGCTAATTGAGATTGCCATCTAGCAAACATTTGTTTAGAAACATCATGTTTAAAATCTTTTTGAAACATGAATTTAGCTGCTTGACAATCAGTTTTTATTATAAACTTTTGATTATATAAATCATCTTGAAATTTTAAAACACATTTTAAAATTGCTAAAATTTCTTTTGCAATAGTAGCATATTTTTTCTGGCTCTCAAGCCATTTCCCTGAATGAAACCTAACAAGATATTCTTGTTTTGTTTGAGGAGAAATTTGTTTTAATATTCCCCCATAGCCTAACTCTGAGGCGTCTGTTTCTATAATCTTAGGCCAATTTGGATTAGCAATAGTCATGCATGGAAGACCTAAAACTTTTTGTTTTATTTTTATAACAGCTTGAGTATGATTTTCATCCCAAAGGTTTTGGATTCTTTTTTAAGCTGTCATATAAAATAGAAGAATCCTTTGCTAAATCATGGTAATAAGGAGCTATATAATTCAAACTTCCTAAAAACCTTTGAAGTTGAGTTTTATCAGTAATTTTATCAGGAAATTTAGAGGCAAACTCTATACTTCTATTAATAGGAACTATTTTCCCTTTTTCTATTATATGACCTAAAAATCTGATACTTGTTTGGAAAAGCATCATTTTAGGACTAGATATAACTAATCCATTTTTTATAATAATGGTTTTAAATATGTCAAGGTGTTTAAAATGAGTTTCAATATCTTTTGAAAACACAAATATATCATCTATATAAACAATTATAAAACTTGAAAAAGGAATGAATATTTCATTCATAATTTTTTGGAATTCTGAAGGGGCATTCTTTAATCCAAAAGGCATAACGTTCCATTCATATTGCCCGAAAGGAACATTAAAAGCAGTTTTATACCTATCTTTTTTTATCAATTTGAACCTGCCAATATCCAGATTTTAAATCAAATTTTGAAAATATTAAAGCATCATATAATCTGTCTAGCAAAACCTTTTTATTAGGAATAGGATATCTAATCCATTTCAAAACTTTATTCAGAGGTTTGTAGTTTATAACTAATCTAGGAATACCTCTTTCAATCTCAGAATGTTTATTAACATAAAATGCAGTACAGGACCAAGGAGACTTTGAAGGACATATTAATCCCTTTTGTTGTAAAGACTCTATCTCCTTTTTACATAACTCTAAATATTCAGAGTTCATTTGGCAAGGTCTTGCCTTGGTGGGAATATTACTTTCTATAAAATCATCTTCATAAGGCAAAGAAACAATATGTTGTTTTCTATTCCAAAAAGCATTTGGATGATCATTACATATTTCTATATTGAACATATTTTTTATAGTTTCAATTTTTAATATTAACTTAGGGTTTTTTAGAAGACCAGTTAAATGGGAAGAGATAACTTTTCCAGAAAATTGGGTCATTAACAGGGCTGTTAAAATACAACCACAAATAAATCATAAATTAAGGAGATTAATAGAAACTCCTGAAGGAAATGTAGAAATAGAATTTGAAGAAGAAAGAAAAGATAAAAAACTTTTAAAGTCTATTTCTTCTAGGACTTATATTTCACCTCTGGATTATAAAGTTGATTTACCAGAATCTTCTAGAGCTTCTACTTCTCAATTAAGAAATAATAGAGTAGAAAATCTTAATGTTAATAATGAAAATTTAGTTTCAGGATTATATCAACCTGTTAGTGAGGATGATACGGTCTCACAGATGAGTTTTAATTTATAATGAATAAAGAAAAACTTGATTTAAGTCATGGATCAATCATAAGACAAAAAATTTGTGAAAAATTTAGACATCCGATTTGGAAACCATTTAAAGATTGGTTTTTTGAGTCATACTCTAGAGAAAAAAAGATTTGAATTAGGAAGAGAATTTTATAAAGATTTGGAGGATATCCAGGAAATTATAGAGTTTCCTGTTTGGTTTATAAATAAATATTCTTGGAAATATATTTCTGTTATTGAAAAAAATTATAAATTAATTACAGGAGAAATAAAAAGATCTATCTTTCCTCCTCAAAATGATTTTGAAATGACAAAAGAAAATGATATAATTCATTTTGCTGCTTTTAAAAAAGCTTTAAGTAGTGGGTTAATGACTGTCACTATTTCTCATGTTAATCATATTATACAACAAAATAATTATACAAATTTATGTCTAAAGAATTTATCTGAAAATCTTCAGGAAATAAATAATAAAATTGATAAGGTTTTTCAAGAAAAGGAAATAGGAGAGTCTAGTAATACTAAGACTTCTGAACCTGAACCTGAGTCAATTATATTGGCTAAAGCTACCATTCAGCCTCCTCCTGAAATAAATAATTATAAAATAAAACATGAAGAAGAGCTTAAGTCTATGGATGATTTAATTGAAATTCTAAAAGAAAAGTTTTCAAATGTCCAACTTAATGTGTTAAGTGATATGGAAAACATGGATAATGAAACACATGAAGCTTATGTTACTGATTCTATAAATAAATTTGGAAACGGTAGAAAACATAAGAGTTATGATAATTATAATAATAAGTATTCTGATAGACCTAGACAAAGATTATATTATTATCCTAGGCCTACTCCTCAGGATGTTCTTCATGAGGAACAAGAATTAGAAATAAATAATTCTTATAGTGGGAAAGCCATTTATGAATGGAATTTAGATGGCTATACTGACAGACAAGTTTATACTATGACTCATAGAATGTTAATGTATGCCACTATAGCTAAAAATAATTCTAATACTGATGAAGTAACCTGTAAGATGATAACTGCAGGATTTACATGCCAGTTAAAAGGATGGTGGGATAATTATATAAGTGATAAACAAGATCAAATTTATAAACATTATAGGCAAGATGGTGAAAATAAAATTTCTGATGCTGTTTACACTTTAATTCTAACTATTATAGAACATTTTACAGGAAGATGGTCGGATAATTCTGAAACCATTAGAACCTTGTTAAATGGACTTAAATGTCATACTTTAACCTCTTTTAGATAGTATAAAGATGTATTTTTAAGTAGAGTTTATGAGCACCCAGAGAATAATAGTTCTCATTGGAAGTCCAAATTCATTGATGGTCTTCCGTCCTTATTTGCTGAAAGAGTAAGAAAAGTCCTTAGGGGTAATAATATTCAAATCCCTTATGATAGTTATACTTATGGCAGACTAATAGGAGTTTGTGTTCAAGAAGGTTTAGCTCTATGTAATGAGTTAAAATTAAATCAGCAAATTAAAAAACAAAGCCTAACAGAAAAAAGACAGTTAGGAGAATTTTGTGAACAATTTGGTATGGATTGTACTAAAGAAAAAAGTTTTGATAATGAAAAATATTATAAAAAATATAGAAGGGAAAAAAAGGAAAAATATTTCCAGAAACGTAGGGAAAAAAGAGAAAGGAGGAAAACCCAAAGAAGAGAAAAATGGGTTCCTACTTGCTATATATGCAAGAAGAAAGGTCATAAGGCTAATGAATGTAGCCAAATAAAAACTTTTAAAAATAAAATAAATAGTTTAGATATAGAAGAAAATATCAAAAATGAATTATATAGGATTTTTGATTCTGAGGAATCCTCAGATTATAGTACTGAGGAAAGTTCTTGTTCTGATAATTGTCAAGAAAATTGTTGTAATAAAATATTTTCTGATAATGAAATGTTATATAAAGTTATGTCTCAATTTCAAGATAATAATATTAATGATAATGAAATAAATGTTATAGATAGTAATATTCTGGAAAATGTTTTAAACAAAATCAGAAGTCCAGAAGAAAAATTAAAAATTCTTCAAATGTTATATCAAAATGAAGAACTTCATAATAAAGAAGTTCAAAAAGGAATAGAGGAACCTGAAGGTCCTTATTCCATGAAATATGTCCATAGTATATTAAATAATCGAAAAAATAGTTCTTCTACAACAGAAGATTTAAATGTTGAAATTAGTAATTTAAAACAGGAAATTGTTTATTTAAAAAATAAAATTCTAGTTTTGAAAAAAGAATAATAAATCTTGAAGAGAAAATCATAATTGATGAATCTTTTTATAAGTCTTCTACTCATGAAATAGGAGAAACATCTTATAAAATTCCTTCTCCTATTACTAGTCCTACTAAGAGTTATGATAAGAATTTTCCCCCTTTGGTTATTAAAAATAAAGGAGAAGAATTTCTTAATAAAATAGAAAAATTTATTTCTCAAAAATGGTTAGTTAAGGTAACCCTTTTAATTCAAAATACTTTTAAAAAGAATTTTGTTGCTCTTATAGATTCCGGAGCAGATTTAAATTGTTTAAGGGAAGGATTAATTCCTACAAAATATTTTGAAAAGACTACTCATATTTTAAAAGCAGCTAATAGGCAATATATGGGAGTAGAATATAAAATCCCTAATGCAAAAATTTACAATAATGGAGAATGTATTCCTTTATCATTTGTTCTTGTTAAAAATATAACAAATGAAGTTATATTAGGAACTCCATTTCTTTCAAAAATTTTTCCTTTAAAAGAAGTTAATAAAAAAGGATTTAAAGCTGTTTATAATAACAAAGAATTATATTTTGAGTTTATAACCCAACCTTTTGAAAAATATTTGAATGAGTTTCTTATACAAGCTAAAACTAATCAAATAAATTTTCTTAAAGAAGAAATTAATATTAATACGATTGAGGAAAAACTAAAAAACCCTAAGTTAATATTAAAAATTGAAACTATAAAAAATCAGTTCAATATAGAAATATGTAATGATCATCCAAATGCTTTTTGGAATAGAAAACAACATATTGTTTCTTTGCCTTATGAAGATGATTTTATAGAAAGTAATATTCCCACCAAGGCAAGACCTTGCCAAATGAACTCTGAATATTTAGAGTTATGTAAAAAGGAGATAGAGTCTTTACAACAAAAGGGATTAATATGTCCTTCAAAGTCTCCTTGGTCCTGTACTGCATTTTATGTTAATAAACATTCTGAGATTGAAAGAGGTATTCCTAGATTAGTTATAAACTACAAACCTCTGAATAAAGTTTTGAAATGGATTAGATATCCTATTCCTAATAAAAAGGATTTGCTAGACAGATTATATGATGCTTTAATATTTTCAAAATTTGATTTAAAATCTGGATATTGGCAGGTTCAAATTGATAAAAAAGATAGGTATAAAACTGCTTTTAATGTTCCTTTCGGGCAATATGAATGGAACGTTATGCCTTTTGGATTAAAGAATGCCCCTTCAGAATTCCAAAAAATTATGAATGAAATATTCATTCCTTTTTCAAGTTTTATAATTGTTTATATAGATGATATATTGGTGTTTTCAAAAGATATTGAAACTCATTTTAAACACCTTGACATATTTAAAACCATTATTATAAAAAATGGATTAGTTATATCTAGTCCTAAAATGATGCTTTTCCAAACAAGTATCAGATTTTTAGGTCATATAATAGAAAAAGGGAAAATAGTTCCTATTAATAGAAGTATAGAGTTTGCCTCTAAATTTCCTGATAAAATTACTGATAAAACTCAACTTCAAAGGTTTTTAGGAAGTTTGAATTATATAGCTCCTTATTACCATGATTTAGCAAATGATTCTTCTATTTTATATGACAGATTAAAAAAGAATCCAAAACCTTGGGATGAAAATCATACTCAAGCTGTTATAAAAATAAAACAAAAAGTTTTAGGTCTTCCATGCATGACTATTGCTAATCCAAATTGGCCTAAGATTATAGAAACAGACGCCTCAGAGTTAGGCTATGGGGGAATATTAAAACAAATTTCTCCTCAAACAAAAAAAGAATATCTTGTTAGGTTTTATTCAGGGAAATGGCTTGAGAGCCAGAAAAAATATGCTACTATTGCAAAAGAAATTTTAGCAATTTTAAAATGTGTTTTAAAATTTCAAGATGATTTATATAATCAAAAGTTTATAATAAAAACTGATTGTCAAGCAGCTAAATTCATGTTTCAAAAAGATTTTAAACATGATGTTTCTAAACAAATGTTTGCTAGATGACAATCTCAATTAGCTCCATTTGATTTTGAAATTCAATATGAAAAAGGAGAAGAGAATAGTCTTCCAGATTTTCTAACTAGAGAATATTTGAAGATAATATCTTCTGTTTAAATTGCAGGTGTTCGAATGAAAAAGGTTAAAGGACCCTTGAAGATAGTTTGTAATAATATAGAAAATGAAATTGATGATTATAAGGTTCTATTTAGAGTCACCCAATATAGAATTAATGACTTGATGAGTAATTATATATATATATATATATATGGAAAGAGACAGAGGAGATGAGTCTATGAATACTAACTTCCTTTAAGTTAAGTTTATGGAAGTAAAATGTTTGATAAATCAGTAAAATGTCTAATCAATATTACAATAGGCGTATAAAATTAGAGTAGAAGAACAATATGTATGACTTTCAAGATTTCATGTTTGTTGAGCACCTAAAAGTTGACTAACTAATAAATCATTTATCCTCCGGTCAATCTTTCTTAAAATATTATCATCACCAAAAGAGCTATATCCTATTCCTGTGTTCTCACATGTCAAGACATTTTTTTTTATCTTAAGCTAATCATAGTTTGTCATAAAAAAATTCTTAAAAGTTCTTAAATATTATTAAAATAATATTAAACTCGTCATTTTATTTTATTACAAAAGAATGTAATTATTTAAAAAAAAGGAATATAGAGTACCTATATGTAGTGACAATTTATGGTGCCATTTTCTATAAGAATCAAAGAGAGTTGTCTGTATCACAATTATTACTGAAATAATAAAAATTGTTGACTATAATAGCTATAATAAAAATTGCACCCATCTTTTTCAAGATTATATAATTACCCCACTTAATAGAACAAATTTCCATAAATCTTCCAACGCCAAAAAGGCCCCCCTCTCCCAACCCAAGTTTCTTGTTTTTTATTATTATTTATAGGTCTAGCATATTTTTTTTAATCCATATATATTCGTTGGGATAACCTTAATATGATTAGTTCCTTGATTTTGCTGGCTGTCGTATGCTTTATAAAACTAGTTGGATGAACTAAAACTATTTTTTTTTTTTTTTAAATTAAAGATGAAAAATGCAAATTGACAAATAAAAAACTCAAATAGAAATCAAGATGTGGATTCAGGTATCCATTGAAATGAACTTATGTAAGTATTTGCTATTGAAAACACGTGAGAATTGGACTAAATCTATCATTTGATAGTTTCCAACCTTATCTATATCGAAAGTTCCTTTCAAAGAGCCAAATCATGCCCTTAATAAGTTAGAAAGGTGCGTCAATGACAGGCCATTTGTTCAAACAGTCGTCGTGAGACAACGTCCATCTTCTTTTAAGAGAGTCTGATCGGTTAAAGATTGGAGACAAAATCAATCTTCTTTTATAAGAGTTTTGAGTTTGTGTAATTAACAATGAATTCAAAATTTATGTGATTAATCGGTTAGAGGTTGGAGATAAAAAAAAAGGTTTATATACTTGGCATATATCATTGTAGTAGAATTTTATTATTTTTATCCGAGAGGCTACCAAAACTGGGATGTAGGTGGCAATGGGCTTTTTTTAAAGACAAATTCCCTATGTACCATAAAACAAAACTTGGTTTTGTCATCACCATGCATGGAGAGTTGACCTTTGTATGGTTTCATTGACAAGAATCTTTCAGAGAATTATCTGACTTTTTAAATGATTTTTGTAACCTTATTTTAACAATCTGTATTTCAGTTTTATGTTCTTTTTGTGTGTGTAATTCAGTTTTACCATAGGATCTTATTTAAGGAGCAAATTGCTCAAAAAATGGCTTGCCAAAATTCTTCAACCTGCATCCTATTATTAACATGCTTTCCACAAGAAGCACCAAATTAAGAATGAGAGTAAGTGGCACCAAACTAAGAAGAGCAAACATAATCCTTTAACTACAGGATCTGAAAATCCGAGTTAGCTTAAAAATGATGTTCTTTATCAATTGGTGGGGAAGGTTACCTACTTGCCTTATTCCTATGTTAAGAACCTAAGGGTGGGGTGTTGAAATGTCAATTCAACTTTAACAAAAAACTTTTAAAATTTCTTTGTATGCTAAAGAATCTATTTGTTGAAAAACTTGTATTTTGAAAAATGATTACGAGTCACCTTAAAGAGATATCAACACATGAAAGAAGATTTATAGTGGTGGTGCATGGGTGTTAACTAGCCCATCTTATGTGCATTTCTTAGTATCCTCCAGCATTTTGTTTCACTAAAAAATCCTAACAAGGGAGTGTTCAGGTTTAAAACAATCTCATTGATAAGGTAGTGGTCATTTCTTCAGGTCTCACTAATATAATAGTACCACTAAATCTTCTAACTATGGTAGTAACCACTCTTCAAAATTTTCGCTAATATTGGTAGGGATCACTGATATGATCATGTAACACCCCAATTTTTAATAATTGTATATATAATTAAAAGTAATCTGGATATATAATATGGCCTTGGAGCGGATTATGATTAAAAGCACAATTTGAGAAGAACATGGCAAGCCCCATGAAGGACATAATGATAACTGTGTATGGAAACCCTAATAATGGAAAGAACTAGAGCAGCCCATCATTTGAAACACCTCATCACCCAAGCTTAGATAGACAAAGCTTGAGAGAGAAAGAGAGAATCGGGTGTTTTGGCATCGTATTCTGGTGTGGGGTCGAAGGGAACAATCTAAGAAGCGTTTCTGCATCATATTCAAGCTCAGGTTAGGGTTTTGTAAAAGGGGGTAAGATACATGTAGAATTTCACAAGTTATTGACGTTTGAAGCTTATATTGATGTTATAGGTTATGATGCCTTTCCAACATAAAATTCATGACTTGCCGTTGAACGAGCCTGAATCTGACCACGGGCGCCATTGACGCTGTTTTGGTCAAAAATCAAGCTAAGGATAATGTAACAAAGTCTGATTTTGTGAGGTAGTGTGCTTGAATGATAGGTAATTGAATGATCAATGAATGAAAGGTAAATGACAATGAACACAAGGATTTGTACGAGGAAAAAACCCTTGATCTTTAGAAGATCTCCGGTACAAAAAACCTCGGATAGTGAAAACTATCATTATCAAGTATATTGCACAATAAAGATTACAACTTCGGATGATATTGAGCTCGTTACAACTGAGTTCTAGTGTGAGTATTCGAAAGCAGTTTTCGAGAGTAGCAAAATGTGTAAGTGTGTGTCTAATCAAGCTTAATATCCCTCATATACATTCTAAGTTAGTTAGTAACTAACTAAGCGAAAATGAAGGAAGCTCAGACGTTCACCCCATAACGGCTACATGCCTTCAATTCGTGCGAATTAAAGAGCATATTCCCCGATATTCCAGCATTGACTAAGTTCAAGTCGTTATACACCTGCGAATACAAGTTTAAAACAAGGATATAATTGTTAGTTGATGTAAACAATAAATAAGGATATGTGATCCTTAGACTTCCTGCACCATTTATTAAGGATCAGTGATCCAGGCCAATTTAAGGATATGTGATCTAGTTATAAAAATTAACCCCTAACAATTGTCCCCATATGTGGCTGATTATCAAGTTAATTATATCTGCCATATTTCTGTTTGTTTCGAACTAGCCGTTACAACGCTTGCATCACTGATGGGATAAGTTCGGCAACCATCATTGCGAATAAATAGGGTGAAGACAGTGTCAGCAATCCCATTTAAATCAGAGATCATTGATTTGAAACCCATATCAGAGATCCTCAAGGTATTCTCTCCTCTATTCTTCTCCTTTTCTCTTGTATTCATATCTTCTTCAGCAATACAATGACAAAAATGGTCACCCGACCATCCCCAAATAAGGATCAGGATCATGGTAGCCCACCCAAAAGCCAAGACCTGCTGAAGTGTCCTTCTTCAGAACTTTGTAGGTTCACTGATCCTGAAGTTGATTAGTTCTTTACTCGTTTCCCTCCGGAAACAGTATTTCGTCCATTCGATTCTTCACTCAAAAGCGACTCAGTATCCCCTGTTTGGGTTTGCTTTCCGGCTGCACCGTTCCAAATTGGCTACTCCTACCCCTTTCCCGAGTTCACTCAAAGGTTTTTCACATTGACTGGTCTGTGCTATAGTCAGGCCATGCCGATGCTGTGGAGGGTGTTATACACTCTCGAGCAAATCATAAGGGATGAAGGATTAGATTTCAATCTTTCTGAACTTTCACATTTGTATAATATTGTTTCTCATGGATCCCATAGATTTTTATTCAAAGCCAAACCTCAGTAACCACTCCCACTCCTCAAAACCACCAAAAATGATAGCTCCTGGAGAAACCAGTTTTTCTTCGTAAGGAGAGACACTATTCCCTTAGGGAATATTCTTCCAAAAAAGTGGACTTTGAAAGGGTAGGATCCTTAGGTTAGGACTGTAGAGAGTTCCTTTCTTTTTTATGAGGATAACTGATCCTGTTTATTTACTTCTGTAGTGAGCAACTTCTCTTCTCTTGCAGATCAGCCTGGGACTGAACAAAGGTTAGCTGCATTCTTGGCACTAGACTCAACTGTCATAACATTCAAGCCAAAGGCAAAGGATCTAGAAGATACCACGTCCACATCCTTCACAATGTCAAGTAAGTGTTCATGTGTAAATAAATAAAATAAAATAAAGTTAGAGGATAATGAATACTTATCTTTATGTTGGCTAAATAGGTACTCATAAGTTTGCTTCAAAATTTGACCTAGGCAATATAGACAACATGATTTCTCCTCGTTCAATCAAGAAAGAGCTGGCAAGGGGCCAAAGCCAACCAGAGCCCAAGGTCATGTCCACGCGAGCTTAAATTGGATCAAAAAGGAAGAAGCCATCAGAGCCCGTCGAGGATAGCTTCCAACTTGAACACCAATTCCATGATTTCAACACTAAGGTAAGGATCCTGGATCCTCATAATTGTTCTCTGACTGCTGCTAAGGATCACTGATCCTAAGTTCTTGTTCTTGTAATCTGCAAGGGTTTATCCGCATCAATGCTCTCCTAGAGAAGAATCTTGTAGATGCGGAGGAGAAGCTAGCTGATCTTCGTTCCATAGCTGCTGCCAAGGATAAGAAGATTGCCCAACTGGAGAAGGAGAAGACAGGCCTGGACGAGCAGCTGATGTTTGCAGAGATCGGGATCCATGAAGCACAGGTGAATGCTACTGAAGATGCAAAGGTCTGTGCTGCCCGTATCGTTCTTCAAGCCAGTATCAAGATAGCTCAAAAAGCTATGGATCCTACATTTGACCGCTCGGCTTGGAACATCGATGGATGGAAGTTGGCTCTCCTCAACCTGGGTGGTGATGGTGATGTGGATCAAGTGATGGCTCTGGAAGCTGGACCAAGTGGAGCTAAGGAGCAGAAGGAGGATGGTGGAGATGCAGCAGGTGGTGAAGCTGCAACAATGGGCGATGAAGGATGTTGATGTCTAGGCCTGAGCCCACTTTTTAATGGTTTTTTGTGGTTTATTTTGTTTTTTGTTTTTAAACAACTTGGTCTGTAAGAACTCCAAACAATATTTTTTAGGTTTAAGGATCACTGATCCTTCAGACAATAGGTAAGATGACAAAGGTGAAGGGATCCTCTATTTGGGGGTGAAGCCTTTGTTATCCTGTCGTTTATTTTCCTACACTTTAATTTCTGCACAAACATTATAAGGTGTTAGATAACCCTGTCCGGCCTGGGTGGATGGTCCACGTTTTGCTGGTGAAGTCTAGGCCGGGCACTTTTGGCATATATTTACGGATTTAATAATGTTAAACTTTTAGCTATGATTGGTGTTGTACATTTATCCTAGAAGTTTTTTACTTGTTATGCTTATATTTCCATATCCAAGTATATTATTTGTAAAAATCATCAAAAATTCAGAAAAACATAAGTTGTTAAAAGTTTGATGATATTAGGTTTGATAAAAAAAATTTTAATTGTCTCTATGAATATCGATCTTAAATCTTTAGCTGGAAAGAATATAACGTAATCTGTAAAATAAGGCTAAGGATAAAACATACCAGAGAACCCAAGTTAGGATTCTATATCCTTATAAGTTACTACTAAGCAAACAGACCAATAAAATTAGTGAAGGTTTTAAGGATTCAGGATCCTTGTTGATAGGACTTGCAAACCTTTAAAGCTCCAAGAACCTATAAAAATGAACTTGGGACTAAGCCAAACAATCTGGGGATAAACCCATTATAACTGGGGACGAGCTCAAATAAACTGGGGACAAGCCGAAATAAACTAGGGACAAGCCCAAATAAATTGGGGACAAGCCTAAGATACTTGTGATACTGCGGTTTGGCCTAAACTTGCGACTATCCCAACGTAAGTGACATGAAAATGCCAAAACCTTAGCTAACATGAAAACGTTAGAAACCTTTGGATAACGGATGTATGGTACGTCTACCATTATACTTGAGATCCTACATATGGCCAACAACAATGAAATTGTCAGCCACTAAGCGTATACTGGTCCCAATTCGTGTGAAAGGTGAAAACCTTTAAACCTTAGAAGTTATAAGATACCTAAAACTGGGGACAAGCCCAAAAACTTTGGAGAGGTGGCCAACCCCTTGATCCTTTGTGAAAAATGTTAAAAACACTGCAAAAGCTTAAAACTTAGGAAAAATGGATGTTAACTGATTAAATCCTCTCCTTACAATGGATAATAAGTATAAAATGCATGAAAGTAAAAGTATCCTTTGAGGATCCCTGATCTTGAGTTAAAATACAGGAGTCTCAAGGATTCATGATCCTTCTTACATGAAGTATTTCTTTAGGTGAACAACATTCCAAGCTTTTGGTAGGAGATCACCATCCATAGTCAATAAGCGATATGCCCCCTTTCCAGCTTCTGCTTCTATCAAATAAGGGCCTTCCTATTTTGTTGCTAATTTACCATCAGCTGTATTTATAGTGTTCTGGAATGCTTTCCTTAGCACCAAATCACCAACTTGAAATCTCCTTACCCTGACATTTTATTGTATGCTCCAGCCATTCTGTGTTGATAGCTAGCCATCCTTATTCTTGCTAAATCTCTGAGCTTATCCACCGTGTCCAGGTCTTGAGGCAAGTTTTCAGCATTTACTTCAGGATCACAGATGCTTGTTCTTGCTATAGGAACCACCATCTCTGTAGGGATCACTGCGTCAGTTTCAAAGACTAGGGAGAATGGAGTTTGGCCTGTGGCATTCTTTGGAGTTGTCCTATCTGCCCAAAGGACATATGGTAGCTCTTCAGCCCATTTTCCTTTCTTGGATCCCAGTTTCTTCTTCAAGTTGTTGATGATGATCTTATTACTTGATTCTGCTTGACCATTAGCTTGTAGGTGGACCGGTGTTGATGTTATCATCTTAATCCCACAGCCGTCACAAAAGTTAGTAGTTCTATTCCCAATAAATTGGGATCCGTTATCACAAATAATTTCAGAAGGAATTCTAAATCTAGTAATAATGTTTCTTTTAATGAAGGATATAACTTCCATTTCCTTGACTTGAACAAAAGCTTCTGATTCTATCCATTTGGAGAAGTAGTCTGTGATAGCTAGCATGAATACTTTTCCTCTAGGTGCTTTAGGGAGTTTGCCTACTATATCCATTCCCCATTTCATAAATGGCCAAGAGGAAATTATTGGATATAAAGGCTCTGCTGGCTGATGTAGGATGTTGCTATGTCTTTGGCAAGCATCACATTTCCTTGCATATTCTACAACATCCTTCTTCATTGTAGGCCAATAGTATCATGGTCTAAGGATCCTTGAGAATAATGCTCTGCCACCAGTGTGATTTCCACACTCTCCTTCATGAAAATCCTTCAAGACTTCTTGAATTTCTGGATCCTCAATACACCGCAAATAGGGACCTCCAAGAGATCTCTTGTATAGCATGTTATTTAATAGTGAATTGAGATACCTTAATCTTGAAGGCTCTGGGATTCACTCTAGTGGGAATTTCCCCACTATGAAAATACTTCAGAATCGGAAGGATCCATGATCCTGAATTTGACTGTACGTCATCACTAGGCACCATTGCAATATCCTCCACTATCTCCATTGATTCATTTTCCTCAATTGGAGGAGAAAGGGTATGGATGATGGGAATCCTCACATCCTCTTGTATTTTTAAGGATGATCCTAGGTTTGCTAAGGCATCTGCCTCTGCATTCTCCTCTCTAGGCACCTGTGTTAAGCTGAAAAAATCAAAAGAATCTACCAGTTTCCCGACTATTTCTAAATATTTGATTAGTTTTTCTCCCTTGACAGTACATGAGCCATTAAAATGGTTAGTGATTAGTAATGAATCTATATATACTTGAAGATACCTGATCCTCATATGCTTAGCTAATTGTAAACCTGCTATTAATGCCTCATATTCTATTTTATTGTTAGTAGTTTGGAATTCACGTGCAATGGATTGGGGTTTATGTCCCCTGTGGCGATTTTAGTCGTATGCCTTGTCCATTTCCATTGACATTGGAGGCTCCATCTGTGAAGAGTGTCCAAGGATAATGGCTCACCATCTTCTGGTTTCATTAAGGCTGGTGCTAAGGATAGATAATCCTTGAGAGCCTTGAGTGCTACTTCATGGTTCTCAGTCCACTCAAATTTCTTATTCTTCCTCAGTATGTCATAAAAATCATTGCTTCCTCAGTATGTCATAAAAATCATTGCACTTCTCTGAAGATTTTAAGATGAACCTATTTAAGGCTACGATTCTTCCTGTCAGCCTCTGTACATCCTTTGCATTGGTTGGAGACTTGATTTTCACAATTTCTTTTATTTGTTCAGTACTAGCTTCAATCCCCCTTTTGGTTACCATGTATCCTAGGAATTTCCCAGCTTTGACACCAAAATGACACTTTGAAGGATTTAGCTTCATGATATACTGGCCAAGGATGTTAAATGCCACTTCTAGATCCTTAAGATGATCTTCTGCTTTCTTGGACTTAACCACCATGTCATCAATGTAGACCTCTATAGTGTCTCCAAGTTGTTATTTGAACATCATATTCACCAGTCTTTGATAAGTGGCACCTGCATTTCTCAATCCAAAAGTCATAGCAATATAGCAGTATATGCCAGTGGGGGTCATGAATGTTGTATGCTCCTGATCAGATGGTTCAATTTGGATTTGTTGAAATCTAGATGAAGCATCCATAAAAGTAAGTAGCTCATGGCTCGCCGTTGCATCCACGATGGAGTCAATGAGTGGGAGTGGGAAAGGATCCTTGGGACATGCTTTATTTAAATCAGTAAAGTCAACACATACCCTCCACTTTCCATTTTTCTTCTGGACAACTACCACATTGGCTAACCATTTTGGATACTTGACTTCCCTAATCATACCTGCCTTTAAGAGTTTGTCCACTTCTTCTTGGATAATGGCATTCCTTTCAGGTGCAAACTTCCTTGTCTTTTGATGTATTGGCCTGAAAGATTTATCGATGCCCAACTTGTGAGTAATAATATCTTTGGAGATACCTGTCATATCCTCATGCTTCCAAGCGAAGGTAGACTTTCTTATCTTTAAGAAGGATACCAGATCCTACTCTATACTGTCAAGAATCCTAGATCCTATAAAAATTTTAGATTCAGGATCCTCAGGGTCTAGTACTATATCCTTGAAGTCTTGCTCCCTTGCCTCCTGACATCCCTTGGAGGATACTTTAATTGCTATGATGCCCTTGGTTTTGAAGTTAGCTTCATCAAAGAGGTGTAACAGTTCTTCGACTCTTGTTGATCACTTTCAATCTTCACTACTCCCCATGGGGTTGGCAACTTCACACATTGGTGATATGTCGAAGGAACAACTTTCATGTCGTGTATCCACGACCTACGAACGATCACATTGCAACAAGACAAACAATCAATAACACGGAATTTTTTAACAGAGTTTACCCCCTCAATGTAGATTGGGAGTTTGATGTCCCCCATCGTATTCTTTGTCTCTCCGCTGAACCTACAAGGATTGATGATCTCGGAACTATTTCTGACTCCGGGATGTTCATCCTTTTGAGGACATCTAGTTGAATAATGTTCACTGAGTGTGTGAATGAAGTTATAGAATAGGGAGGAAGCCTTAGCAGCCATTTTAGTGCTGATCCAGTAAGTGTGGATCCAAAGCCCTTGCATAAACATGCTTCTTTCAATCTTTCAGGAATGGGGTTGATCTCCATGCTTTCTCTATACTAAGCTACATGCTCTTCTGGATCAGTAGTACTGATCCAATAACTTCATATTGGGGGTTTGAAAATGCTTTTGTATCTTAACGTTGCATATGGGAGGTGCAAAGCGAGATATTCTGAGACTTTCATCTGGAATCTCAGGAATGGGTTTGACCACTCCTGGGACACTGGATATCATGTCCTTGAGTTTCTACAACTCTCTGGCCATAGCTTGGTTGATTCTTGCTTTCTGCATGTAACCAAAGTTAGTATCAAAAGATGTATTAAAGTTATTACCCTTGAACTGGTTTGAAGTTGGTATCCCAGAACTACATCTAGGATAGGACATGTCTGGTGTAATAGTAGGTCTAGAAGAAGCAATGGTTTGCATAGGGATGAAGTCCCCTTCATGAATTTCAGAGCTTATCCATGACTATCTCCCAAAGGATCCCTGATCCTGAAAGACATTGGGTCTCGGGTAGGTCTGTATAGGAGGCCTGGTTGTGTGATCCATATGTCCTTGAACCCTGGATGAGGATCCTTGATTGTTGAAGTAGGATCCTTGAGCTGGAAACGTCTCCATATATCCTTCCGAACGGATGAAAGATCCTTGAGGTTAAGTCGCTGTCGCTGATCTATGATCCTTAAAGAAGGGTCATCGCCAGTTGTCGCAACCCCCGCCCCCTATCTGTCCCGGGAACGGGCGGCCGCGAGACCAGTTTTGGTGGTATCATTGTTTATCATTTTGGCAGGGGAAATTTCATCAGGACCGTAGTCAGGAAATGTTTATCAGAGTAAATACCAAACTTTTATAATATTAAACATATTGGGATAAAACCCAAGTTTTCATTACAAACATTTTCATAGGGAAAATCCATATTTTATTGAATAAAACATCTTCATTTATTTAGGTAACTTTTATAGTCACATTTTTCCAAGCCGTCAGTGCTCTCCAGCTGGCTTTCTTCTAATTTGGCTTTTACATTTTGTTACCTGAAACGCGTTTTAAAAACATTTGTCAATGGGAAATACGGGTGAGTGAATCCCAGTTTAATCAAGAAGAGTTTTATCCATTAACAGTATTGAGAGCAATCACATTTTTTTGTTTCTACACAATTACTCATTCACTATTGTCAATCCTGACTGGTGGGTCATATTACACATTGGCTATCTCGTGGTCCAATGGTAACGTGTTCCACATTTTGTATACAAAACCCCAACATACCGGCAGTATTTGAAGAACTACAAAGACTCAATCACTGCTAATCACATTGTAAATCATTTAAGGTTTTGTAAAAACAGTTTGCAAAAAGGTTTACAAAAAGGAGATTACTCACAAAAAGGTTTAGAAAAAGAAGGATCATTCACATTGCTGACTTAGGTTTCTTCAAAGCTTTCCTGGTGATTATTTATAATTTACACAATCCACACGCATTAGTATAATAACCCTTTATATTTACATTAGTTATACCCTCCCCGAGACGGCATTCCAACGACTACGTCGGGCAGAACCTCGACAGTCGTTACGGAACCCTGGATCAATCGGGCAGCGTATCTAATACGTAACCGGGGTTATGATACTTACATCGGGGCGGAACTTCGTTAATTAGGGGGTATATGCCCGGAAATTATGTTATCTATTCAGAAATTCGTTGAGAGAGAAAGATTTTGAGTGATTTGAGACTAAAGCCTGAGCTCCCATTATATAGGGGCTGAAATCGGGTTTCTCGCGGCCCGTGTAGACCTAAGGGTCATCTTACGTGGCCCGCGTAGTAGGGTGTCTAGGCCGTAGCTGATCCGGGTCACGAGTATAGGTCCAACACGTGCTGCCACGTGTCAACACCGGGTGATGCCTCGTTTTTTATCGCTCGCGGCCCGCGTAGGCAGTAGCTAAAGGCTACGCGCCCCGCTGCAGCCTCAATTTTCTTGTTTTTATTTTATTTTTAATGATATTATGTAATTTGGGCTCGGTTTTTACATACGGGGTATATTTTAAGACATATTAGGAATATTTTATTATATATTAGGATGTCAAAAAAATTCAGGAGGGTTGTTATATCCTCCCCACCTTGTTTTAGAGCTCGTCCTCGAGATCTGCTGGAATAGGTGCGGATATTTACTTTGCATTTCTGATTCAAGCTCACATGTGTATTCTGGTCTTCTTTTGGAGTCCTATTTTACTTTGACCAGAACTAATCTCTTGTGCTTGAGGTTCTTAACTTTCCTGTCTTCAATCTGTAGAGGCTTCTCTACTTTAAGTTGTTCATTTACCTCTATATCTTGAAGAGGTACTACCAGTGATTCATCAGCTAAGCATTTCTTGAGATTAGATACATGAAATACATCATGTATTCCTGCCATTTCCTCTGGCAGTTGTAGCTGATAAGCTACAGGTCCTATTCTTCTAATAATCTCAAAAGGTCCAACATACCTGGGGCTTAGCTTTCCTCTTTTGATTAATCTTACCACTCCTTTCCAAGGAGAGACTTTTAATAACACTTTATCTCCTACTTGAAATTCCAAGGGCTTTCGCCTGTTATCAGCATAACTCTTTTGTCGATCACGTGCTGCTTTTAGTCGTTCCTTGACTTGAATAATCTTGTCTGTCATTTCCTGTACTATCTCGGGTCCAGATAGTTTCTTTTCTCCAATCTCTGCCCAATAGACTGGTGTTCGGCACTTTCGTCCATAAAGTGCTTCGAATGGTGCAGCATTGATACTTGTGTGATAACTGTTATTATAAGAAAATTCTATCAATGGTAAATGATCATCCCAATTACCTCCGAAATCAATTACACAAGCTCTAAGCATATCTTCCATTTTCTGAATTATACTTTCGCTTTGTCCGTCCGTTTGTGGATAATAAGCGGTGCTTATATTCAACTTGGTTCCCATGGCTTTTTGGAAACTTGTCCAAAAATGAGATGTAAAACGACTATCTCTGTCAGAAACAATTGATAGAGGAATTCCATGTAATGAAACTATTTCATTTACATATAATTTAGCTAACTGTTCCATACTGAAAGTTTCATTCATTGGTAGGAAATGAGCTAACTTGCTTAGTCTGTCTACAATCACCCAGATTGTATCATTACCTTTTCTTGTTTTGGGTAATTTGGTAACAAAATCCATTGTTATTAATTCCCATTTCCAAACCGGCATTTCTAACTGTTGCAATAAACCTGAGGGTTTCTGATGATCAGCTTTAACTTGTGAACAAGTTAAACACTTTGCAACATATGCTGCTATATCCTTTTTCATTCCTATCCACTAGAAATTCTTCCTTAAGTCTTGATACATCTTATCATTTCCAGGATGCATTGTATACTTAGACTTTTGGGTTTCTTCTAATATACGGTGGCGTAGGTTTCCTAATTTAGGTATCCACATTCTTTTCTTATGGAATCTCCAAATTCCATCTGTTCCTTGTTCTAATTCCTTAATCATTCCTTTCAGTTTCTTAGTATCATCCTTGATTACTGATTCTTGTGCTTTTCTAACCTGTTCATTTAAATCTATTTGCATATTTAACTTAAGAGAACGTACTCTTTTTGGCTTTTCATGATACTTTCGACTTAAAGCATCGACTATTACATTTGCCTTTCCTGCATGATACTGGATACTACAGTCAAAATCACTAAGTATCTCCATCCAGCGTCTTTGTCTCATATTCAATTCCTTTTGCCCAAAAACATACCTTAAACTCTTATGGTTCGTGAATATGGTAAACTTACTACCGTAAAGGTAATGTCTCCAAATTTTAAGGGCAAAAATTATAGCTTCTAACTCTAGATCATGGGTCGAATAATTCTCTTCATGATTCTTAAGCTGTCTAGAGGCGTAAGCTATAACCTTTTGACGTTGCATTAATACACATCCATAACCTAACTTAGAAGCGTCACAATAGATGACAAAATCTTCAGTTCCTTCTGGTAACGCTAGTATGGGTGCATGGGTTAATCTTTGCTTAAGAATTCTAAAGGTTTCTTCTTGTTTTGGTCCCCATTCAAACATAACGGATTTACAGGTTAACTTAGTTAAGGGAATGACTATTCTAGAAAAATCTCAAATAAATCTTCTATAATAACCGGCTAGTCCTAAGAAACTTCTAACCTCAGTTGGTGACTCAAGGGTTTTCCACTTGGTAATCGCCTCGATCTTGGTGGGATCTACATTAATTCCTTCATGATTGACTAGATGTCCAAGAAATTGTACCTGTTCTAACCAAAACTCACACTTTGAAAACCTAGCATAAAGCTTTTCTTTTCTCAATAAACTTAGAAGTGCGTGCAAATTCTTTGCATGAACTTCCTTGCTTTTGGAATAAATAAGAATATCATATATAAAGACAATTATGAATTTATCCAAATATGGCTTACATATTCGGTTCATCATGTCCATAAATGCAGCTGGGGCATTGGTTAAACCAAATGGCATGACAGTAAATTCATAATGGCCATACCTTGTTCTAAAAGCGGTCTTAGGAATGTCCTCTTCCTGTACCTTTAATTGATGATATCCTGACCTTAAATCGATTTTAGAGAAAAATTGTGCTCCTTGCAATTGATCGAACAGATCATCGATTCTTGGTAATGGATACCGATTCTTAATCGTGACTTTGTTCAATTCACGGTAGTCAATGCACATACGCATTGATCCGTCCTTCTTTTTAACGAATAATATCGGTGCTCCCCATGGCGATGAGCATGGCTGTATGAATCCCTTCTCCAACAATTCATCTAATTGTTTCTTCAGTTCCAGCATTTCTGCGGGTGCCAAACGGTAAGGTGCTTTGGCAATTGGTGCGGTTCCTGGTATCAAATGGATTCTGAATTCAACTTCCCTGTCTGGAGGTTGTCCTGGTAGCTCTTCTTGAAATACATCTGAAAACTGGATACTACTGGAATATCCTTTAATTCTTTTCCTTTAGTGTTAGTGATTATAGAAATCAAATACACTAATGATCCTTTCCTTATATAACTTGCTGTTTTCATCCATAGATGAACTTTGTGGATTTAAAGATTTTATTTCCTTTAATTGTGATCTTTTCACCCCTTGGTTAATTTACTTGAATTGACTTTTGATCACATAAAATACTGGCTTTATTGGCTATTAACCAATCCATTCCTAACACAACATCAAATCCTGCCAAATTCATGGGGTAAATGTTTGCAATAAATTTCTGATTTAAAATTTCTATTCTTGCTCCCTGCAAGATCTCAGAAATCTTAACGGTTTCCCCATTTACTATCTCTACTAGACATTCTTGTGGAAGTTTAGTTAATGATTGATTTAGAAGTTTGCAAAATGAAGTATTAATATAACTTTGGTTCGCACCAGAGTTAAATAATACTTTAGCAAAAACATCATTAACTAAAAACGTACCAGTGATCGCATCTGGGATCATCTTTGCTTCTTCTGCAGTCAGAACAAATGCTCTAGCATTTTTAGTATTCTTGGTGTTCGTGGCTGGAGTTATTTTTGGACAGTTAGGCTTAATATGACCTTGTTCTCCGCAGTTGTAGCATATCCTGTTGTTAGGCTTTTTCCCGCAGTCTTCCTCCTTGTGTCCAGATATTTTGCAAAAGTTACAGTATATGGAACATCTTCCTGAATGCTTCCTTTTGCAATACTTACAGTAGGGTGCAAAGGTAGAACCTACATTTCTCCCACGGTTAGAATTTCCAGAACGGAATTCCTGGGTAAGCTTCTGGGTTAGGTTCCTCCTTTGATCCTCTTCTCGAGTACAGACTAATTCATCTGTCAAGGTGTTGGCTAGTTGTACTACTTCTTCTATGGTTTGAGGTCTAGCTGCCTTGACTACATGCCTAATCTCTCCAATTAATCCCCAGATGTAACAGGAGATTAAAACTGGTTCAGGTGAAGCAAGGGTTGGTACTATTCGGGCATATTAAAAGAATAAGGTAGTATAACCCTTACTATCTACCCCAATCATCCTAAGATTTAGGAATTTTTTTGCTATCTGTTCTTTTTCATTAGGAGGGCATAATTTCCTTTCTACCATGTTTTTAAACTCTTCCCATTCCATATTGTAAGTTCTATCACTTCCCCTAAGCTGTAGGATAGTGTTCCACCATTCTAGTGCTGAATTCTTAAACAAATTGGAAGCAAACATTATCTTATCCTCTTCCGCGCATTTACTTATTCTTAAGACTGCCTCGGTCTTTTCTATCCAGCATAGAGATGCAACGGCCCCTTCATTGCCCGAGAATTCCATTGGTTTACAAGACCAGGATTCTTTATAAGAACAACCATAAGATATGGTTCTTCATCTTTTGGGAATGGGCACTTGAAGTACGGGTCCATTGTTCACGCTGTTTTCAGGTTCAGAAGGTCGTTTGCTATCATGCTTACTTTTATTTTCTGCTTCCCTAACTGTTTGAATAATATATGGCATCACATTTATTATCCCTTGTGCCACTATATGCTGCATGGCACTTTTATCCACTTGGTTTCCATTATTGTTCTTGTTCGGGTTTTCATTATCCAGGTTAATGTTACTCTGGTTATCATTATTCTGGTTTTCCTGATTTACTTCGTCGTCCATCTGAATTTTAAACATTTATCAATTATTAATATCACAAAATAATTAATAATTTAAGCAACCACCTCACAACACACATATTGGTCAAAAGCGTCGAGCATTGCGACTTACTCTTTTCTATTATAGTATGCGTCAAATACACACTAAAACTGGAATTAAAATTACAATACTACTATGCATCGCTAACCACGAAGTGGTCTATACTACAACATATATTATTATTACACACACACACATATATATTTATATATATATATATATAATTTTTTTTCTTACAAACATATTATATATTATTATATTATTATTACTATTACCAGCTCCACCATCACCTTCACTGGTCTGGATTCATCCAGTAATCCATATTGCGCTCGTTGTACTTCCAGACGAGTCGCTCTCCTACCTGTCTCATCCTCTCGCTACTTTCTAAAATCTCTTCTCCAAAAGTTCGGAGCTCATGCACATTTTCTACACTCATTGGGGGTGCAGGTGCTGGTACTGGGTCTGGGTACTGGGGCATGGGATTCTCCTGAGGGTACGGATTCTCTAAGATATCTCTAATGTATTCATCGTTATCGTAGTAGTAGGGATCTAGAGGGTCCAGACCTGGATAGGCTGCTAAGTTCGGCATGGGTTCGTCATTTAGGTGGTAGCGTGGCACATAATCCCTATGATCATCAAACCATGGATCATAATCTGGGTCTAAGGGATTAGGGGCTGGTATCCTAGGTATCTCCTCAGGGTTGAAATTATGCATTTGAACTTGGTTTTCGGGGTTGTTTTTGTGACAACTGTGCTCTGTAATCGATGTATAATGTAAAACAATGTCAGTTATCAATAAAACAATGTGCTTTGGTGTTATTATATGTGTTTTGGTGTTATTATGTGTGTGATTGTGTTTGATGATTTTACAATTTGATTCGATTCCAATTTCAAGCTTTAATTCGCTTTCTGGAAGGTTATACGCAAACTGGTGCGTAAACATAGTCAGTATAACGCGACAAACACTCCGGAATAGTGACATAGGCTTAACATACCTTAAATAACCCCCACATAACTTAGAAATAAGTTTTGGATGGTTTGGTGTGTTGAAATCAAGTTTGTTCGATCGTAGGGACTATTTGTGTCAAACTGCGAAACTATACCGATTTGTATAGTAACGAACATCCCGGAACTTGATCATAAGTTAAACATACCCTAAAATAAACTTTATTGATCAATAGGGACTAAAAGCGTCAAAAAGTGCACAAGTTTGCATTTTCGCGCATATCTTACGTTCTGAATACATCAAGGCATCCAAAAAATTTATGTAAGCATTAAAATATTTTATTTTAGTGTTTGGTATAAGAAAATTCTATTCGTCGCTTAATTTGGGTCGTTTTTGCGTTCGTTACGACTTCCTTCGTAATTAACCGAACAACGCAACCGTACGACCAAACGAGCCGACATCCGAGATGTTTTTGAGCATGCTTTGAGTTCCCTATACTTTAACATCATTTTAGAGCCTTGAAATGAGGTTAACGGGGCTTAAACGTGCAAAAAATGCATCAAATTCCAAGATTCTGAAGTGCAGGGACCATTTTGCAATTTCTGGAAAGATAGCCCACGCGGGCCGCCTGAACCACCCAAATCAGCAAACTGTTTTTCTGAAACAGCAGCTGGTATTCAGGCCTTTTGGACATGGTTTTGATCATTCAATGGGCAAAATTTGATGGTTTTCTAGTACCCCTAGTATTACAAAACTATGGACCCAAGTGGATGGCCAAGATCGAAGCTCGTTTCCCGATAAACGATCCTAACGGCTCTAGTTTTCCTATAAATTGCCCACCCCAGTTCAATTTACTTCATTCTCACTCAAATCTGATCTAAAATTCTCTAAGTTGAAGCCTTTGCTTCATACCTGAGCTACTTGGATCAAGATTTGCTTGCTTGGACCCTATGTAAGTCCTCTTTCATTCTTTTATGCGTTTTTAGCTTAAAAGTCAAACTGCGTTTGACATTCTGCATTAACCAGTTTAGGGTCAATGCGAAGTTCGTTTGAACTTCATAACGTGAGCGTAATCACGATGGTTATAGTCCCTAGTGACTATACCTACTGATTACTACGTTATCTAGGCTTAGTGACGAGTCGTAGTTTCTGCCAAAATGCGCATTCTCGCGTATTTTGTAACCAAACTACTTTTGGGTATCAAAACAGTTTGTTTTGATACCAAAACCTGTTTTCTAACTTAACTAAACTTGTTTTAGCATGTTTAGCTCGTCACTTTTTGTTTAGTGCTTGTGTAGAGTCGTAAGTCAAGCGGACTAAACACCCGCTTAGACTTTTGAACTCGACCCGTTTGGTCGATCATTAGGATCTGACCAAGCATGTTTAGTGACCATAGTTGTATAGGGAATAACCTTCCGAGGTTATACCTTATGGTCACTTAGTTTAAGTAGTTGTATGATAGGTAGTTTATATGCCTTAAGTAAATGACGGAAACGCCCTGTTCATGCATAATTGGTAATTAAGCATATGTAACATAAACTTTTGTCACGTAACTGATTATGCAACATATTTAAACATTTTTAGGCACATAACACTTGTCATAGGGCTAGTTAGACGTCTCAAACGCGCTTATGCGCGCACGACGCGTTAAAGTAGCGTAAGCTACCTTAATGGGTCGTAACGGGTCGAAAGCACTTAGGTTAGGTTCCAATCTAGAATGTAGACTTTGTTAAACCATATCACATGAGTTCCAACACTCACTTGGTTTACAAGACCTCATTCTGTCCGATCTTCCGATATTAGGCGTCGATTGTTTGACTAGTGGTTCGATTACTAGGTGCTGCTTGATTTCTCTGGTTTACTTGAGCTTGTTGAAGTTCTATTGATTGATGATACTTTGCACTTCATGTGAGTACATAGTTCCCCTATTTTACTGTTTTCAATTGTTTTGGGGTGATTCATATGTATCAAAACGATTTTCGATATTTTAACAATGGGTTCAAAAACGATTAAGATGGTTTATACTAAACTAATAATGATTTCAATAATGTGAACGAACTTGTTGGTTATAATTATATAACGAATGACATTCATTAGAATTGATCAAGCCGACCAGTATTAGGTTATGGTACCATAGGATCTGACAAATCCCGTTATCTTACTGTACCCATGGTTATGTGTGGGTTAGGTGGGTAATGACCGAATATGATTGTTAACTTACCCTTTGGTGGTTTGTTAATGCGAGAAGCGAGATAGTCGAGTCAGGAAGGTTTGAATGTTATTAGCGAGACGACCAAAAATAGTTTTCACAATTAAAACGAGGATGATTTCAACGACTTAAACGAGTTAAACGATTTGGAAACGATTTAAATGAGTTAACGATTTGAACAAGATTAAACGAATTGGATAATCGATTGGTTTTTGGTTAAGTGTTTAGATAACGAGACAGGTGTAATATGGTGAAAACATGGTAGATACGCCGCTGGTACTTCTTATATATAAGTGTTTTCAACATATTACATACCGTGACGTTATTTAGTTCACTTGGGTAAACGATTTTAAAATGATGTCACATAACGATGTTTTCGAAAGGATATAAACCATACGAGTTTTATTAACGAGTTAATACGAGATGTTTTACAATTTGGTTTACTAAAACAAATGTTTTTGGGTTAAGAATCATGGCTACGAGGTTTTATAAATTATAACCCGCTTGATTTGAGTTGGTTAATTTCGTTGCAATATTATACTCTTTACAAAACAAGGTTTTTAATAAAGTATTGCAACATGTAAACTAGCCATGAATCCGACACTCTTATAAAACCTATGTGCTCGCTAGCATTTCTTTGCTGACTTTGTTTTTACATATGTTTCAGGTGATGTTGCTTGATGTTGATTGCTAGGATGCATGAGCCACATAGGATCTGGACGAGGCCTTAGTGACATAATAACAGTGATAGTCGATATGTAACTTGTTTATTTCGTGTTAAAACAATGAAAATTACTTAATGAATAAATAAAACGAAACTCTTTTGTATCCATGGTTGTGAAACAATAATTCTGCCACGACACTCCCCGACGTTTCCGCCACGGTTTGTTGTTTTAACGTGGTCGTGGTGTGACAATTTTCTATCTCCATTGGCTGCGTGGGGAACAAAGGTAAGGGTTGTGGGGCTACTAGTTGTTCCAGGTTTGGGTCGACAACTGTTGTTGCTAAGATATGAAAATTGGGTAAGCTCCTATTAAGCATATCATGTGTATGGGAATCTGACTCTCGCTTAGCGGATGCTAGGACTCTCTGCTGCTGCAACTTTTGCATTCTTTTCCTACGCTCGAATGCTCCCTTACTGAACCATCCTCTCTTTTTCTAAGGGAATGGCTCTTCAGACTGAGCCTTAAAGACAAACATCCCTTCTTCCTGATCAGCTGAATACCTAGAGAGGGCAGACTGGGAAGAGGTACCTTCACTCCTAGGTGAATCGGACAACTGACGATACGCGTCTGAGGGTCCTTGATCACTCATACTGTAAACTAGCAAATAGTCAAATAACACACGATAATAAAATACAATTATGCACATATTTCCATAATTAATTTCCTAACAAATTAAATAATATATTGGTGTCAGCAGAACACTTCTGTGGCTGAATCAGTGGCTTAGCTCTAATACCACCTTCTGTCGCAACCCCCGCCCCCTATCTGTCCCGGGAACGGGCGACCGCGAGACCAGTTTTGGTGGTATCATTGTTTATCATTTTGGCAGCGGAAATTTCATCAGGACCATAGTTAGGAAATGTTTATCAGAGTAAATACCACACTTTTATAATATTAAACATATTGGGATAAAACCCAAGTTTTCATTACAAACATTTTCATAGGGAAAATCCCTATTTTATTGAATAAAACATCTTCTTTTATTTAGGTAACTTTTATAGCCACATTTTTCCAAGCCGTCAGTGCTCTCCAGCTGGCTTTCTTCTAATTTGGCTTTTACATTTTGTTACCTGAAACGCGTTTTAAAAACATTTGTTAGTGGGAAATACTGGTGAGTGAATCCTAGCTTAATCAAGAAGAGTTTTATCCATTAACAGTATTGAGAGCAATCACATTGTTTATTTCTACACAATTACTCATCCAGTATTGTCAATCCTGACTGGTGGGTCATATTACACATTGGCTATCTCGTTGTCCAATGGTAACGTGTTCCACATTTTGTATACAAAACCCCAACATACCGACAGTAATTGAAGAACTACAAAGACTCAATCACTGCTAATCACATTGTAAATCATTTTAGGTTTTGTAAAAACAGTTTGCAAAAAAGGTTTACAAAAAGGAGATTACTCATAAAAAGGTTTACAAAAATAAGGATTACTCACATTGATGACTTAGGTTTCTTCTAAGGTTTCCTGGTGATTATCTATAATTTACACAGATCGTTACTAATGCCCAGATCGTTACTAAGTGTTACAATGCTTGCTAGTGGTGTGTGATTGCGAGAGAAAATGTAAGAAATCGAGAGAAGTGAGTGTGCTTGTTGTGCCCTATCGATGTGGTTATCCACATATTTATAGTTACAAAGAAAAACAAATTCTCCTAGAATGGTGGGATGCCTTGGAATATTCCTTAGTTAACATTATGGACCAAGTATTGCGGCTTCAACGTCTTTATCCTAACCATTTAGAACGAGTCTTCAGGAGAACAAGTCTTGGTGAACATTACTATCCTGCACTAATGACCTGCAAGCAGAATGTTAGTAAACACCAAGATACAGCATCAGGATATTACCAATATCCTGGTTAAGCATCCTAGTTGTGAACAACTATTATGTAATCAAGATATTACCCAAGATATAATGCAGGATATGGGCTCTGAATTTCACCCATAACAATTGTCCCCAAAAATGTTACCGTTGAGGATCCTGAGTCCTAACGGTTACATTTTTTTACGAGTTCCATGGTAATTAAGAAATATGACTTTGACGTGACTATTTGTAACCGCCCAGGCTATTAAAACTCATCACCCCCTATATCTTCTCATCTTCATCACCATTTATTCTTCACCAACAGATTAAAAGGTAAAAAACTTCTCCCTTTTTTCATCCCTTTTCTCCTTCTTATTCTCAAGTTCCGGCGAAGAAATGGCAAGACAAACAAGATCAAGCTCCAGTGACTCAGCTCCTTCCTTTTTTCCACATAATCTTCACCAAAATTCGGAGAGGGAAATATGCTCTTTCGACAGTGCTCATCTGTCGGCCCTCAAGACTTCCGGTATCTTCCCGGAGGGGACGGTGTTCCGGTCGTATGATCGAGAAATCCGGCCAGACATGGCATCCACTGAGTGGCTTTGTTTCAATGCCTTCCCGTTTACCTTGGGCTTTCGATTCCCTTTTCCTGATTTCATCTCCGAGTTCTTTCGTATCACCAATCTTAGTTTTAGCCAGACCATGCCGATGCTCTGGCGAGTGTTGCTCGTTCTTGATCGGATCAAGAATGCTCATATTCCCGAGCTCTCCGTTCATGATCTTCCATTAGCATATCGGCTAAGATCTCACGGATCTAGCTGATTTCTGTTTTACTCCACTTTCAACGATCCTCTGTACTCCGAGCCACCAGGAACGAAGAGGAATGGAAGTCTAAATTCTTCTTTTTAAAAGAAGTTTGATCCCTGGTGGAGCGGCTTATCCGGTGAAGTGGTTGAGAAGGTGTATGATTTAGGGTTTTAGGATGATCCTCCGTTATATCCTATCCTGTATCCTAAACTGATCTTTCTTTTTGTTTTATGCAGCTGACTTCAGGAAACTAGCACCTCCTCTTGCTGACTCAGAAAAAAGGATCCAAGCTATCAGACTTCTTCCTGAGATTGGAAGAAGCTTTATTCCATACCCAGCATCCTCAAGCCAACACTCCAGTTAAAACATGTCTGGTAAGGATCCTGTTTAATATCCTTCACACATTTCGTTATTTGATGTTTTATATAGTAGGGTTTTAAAATTACTCCCTGCATGCAGATGCCAGCAAAGTTCCAATCCTCCTGGACCTTGAGGAACTCGACAGCTATCCTACTCCCGTCCAAGTCAAGAAGAAGACCCCTGCCGTTACCAGCTCCAAACCAGCTGCAGCTCCTAGGCCTAAGCCAAGAACTCGTGCCTCCACGTCTAAGAAGAGAAATGGCTCAGAGACCACCACTCCAGCTTTTGAAGGGTTCTCCTATGAGGAGCTTAGTTTCCCCAAGTCCTTGGAGCCTATGACCTCCTTCCTCAACAAGGTAATATCCTGGTTCTAGATCCTGTGTACATATACTGACTGAGTATCCTGGTTAGTAAACATTAATCCGTACCTGTATTTTTCTCTGTAGGGTCTCCAGCATCTGCTACACCTTTACACTGAGGCCTGTGAGACAGTGAAACTTCAGTAGGTCAAGATCAAGCAACTTGAGACCACCGTAGCTGACCAGGGCACCATTGCTTAAGTCAAGACCCGACATTATGAAGACAAGTTGAAGAAGGTCACTCAGGATGCTGAAGTGAAGCTAGCTGCTGCCCAGCTCGACCATGACCAGGCTGTGCTCGCCTTTCGAGAGGGGATAAAAAACTCTACTATCGTCTCCCTATAGCAGGCCAGGATTAAAATGTCCTATGAGGCCAGGGAGAAAGGGTTAAAGTGTCCATCCTGGCGGGTTAATTCCTGGGTGGCAAAGCTAAAGGATCTTGGAGGCAATCCTATGCCGTATCCTGCTAAAGCTGGAGCTGGAGAGACTTCAAAGGCAGCTGAGGTGGTGGATGAGGCTGGAGAGAAGAAGGATGCTGGTGATGATGCTGGTCAGGATGCTGCTCAGGATGATGTGGCTGAGGAAGCGAAGAAGGATGGTGGTGATGCCGCTGTGTGAGGGCATTTTAAGTGGGCAATGATGGATATTATTGCTTAGGCCGGAGCCCACTTTGTTAAATTCGAATAGTCTGTAATTCCAAACAATTTACTCTTCCTGCATTTACTTTTCCTGCACTTAGATACAATATGATGGCTAAAGGTGGAGGGATCCTGAGTTTCAGGACGAAACCCTTGGTCATCAACTTTAATATGCTTTTGAACAATCAACAGTTGAAGGTGGAGGGATTCTGTGTTTTCAGGACGAAGCCTTCAACTGTTTATGTAAATATGCTTTTGAACAAGTTGTACTTTTGGTGGATGGGTCTCGTTTTGAGATGAAGCCAAGAGTACAACCTTTTGGTATCTTAATAATAAATAACTAACCTTTTAGCCTTATCTTTGTTGTTGTGTTTTTTTTTTTTTTTTGACAAAATATGTTATGAATATCCTGATCAAACATCCTGATCAGGATACTGGAATCATGCTCAATATTTTTGTTACTCCTTATTCAAAAATGTTATATTAAACTTAATCAAATATGAATTGGTTAAAGCTTAGCTTATTCAGATTAGGCTTTATAACTTAGGAAAATAAAAATTCATACTAGAAACACTTAGGCAATAATTTCCAACTCCATCCTTTGAATGCCTTGCCATGTCCCTAGCATGGATGTCCCCTGTCTGTGCAGGATATTGTACGTCATACTTCAGTATTCTTTCAGCTTAAACTTTGTAATATTATATTCATAAAGGAATTTGTGTAAACACAGTCATAGTTTGTTTAGAATTCATCCAAAGACTTTAGTTTCGCTGGTGATAAACCCTTAATATCCTGAGGATAAACCCTTAGTTTCCTGGGATAAACCCTTAGTATCCTGGGGATAAACCCTTAATTTTCATGCGCTACAGGCAGGAGTGTACAAACTCCAAGACTTAGAAAGGTGAAAACCTTTAAACCTTAGAGAGTATGAAAATACCCTTTCGTGAGAGAGGGTGATCAATCCTCATGTACCTTAAGGATACATGATATAGCCAATAATAACGAAATTGTCAGCCACTGTTACATGAACTGGTCCCGCTATTGATGTTTGCAAAATGCAACATATAAATTACATCAAATGTGGCATAAAACTAACCCTTTTGAGTACTAATGTTGGAAAAAGTGTGTTTTTGTCTTCCTCTTGTATTTTCTGGGTTAAATGAGCTTAAAGTAACAAAAGAAGCAAAAATGCAGCCAAATCTAACAATAATACAAGAAAAGGAATAAACATGGCATGCCCGACCCCTCAACAGCATCTTCCCAAGCAAAAACAAGACATCAGAAGGCTGAACACGCCCTGTGCTCAATGAACACGGGGGCGTGCCCAAGTGTCTGTAGAAAAGACAAAGTTGTAGAAGCTTCTATTTCCCAACACGGGGGCATGGCCACCGGACACGGGGCAATGGTCAACGTGAAGATTCGTAGAATCTGGGCAAATCTTGATAGTACAGATACGCTTCTGCACACGGGGTCGTGCCCAGCAGACACGGGGGCGTGGTCAACTAGTGCAGACAAACTGTAATTAATGAAGAAAGAGAAGATGGGTGGACACGGGGCCATGCCCAATGGACACGGGGCTGTGTTCGGGCTTCTGTGCAGGCTTTAAATAGGGGTGCTTGGCTCACTTGCAACTCATCCCTTGGCAAACCGCCTCTCTCACACTTCACCCACCCACCACCACCATCACAACCCACATCCACCACCATCATCCATCATCCATCATAGAGTGTGTATAGTAGTCTCGGGATCCAAGATTGATCATAAGAGTTCTTGACAATCAAAGGCCATGTTTGCCTAAGTCTCTTACATCACTTGGTGAAGACAAGCATTTAGTGTAATACTTTTTATTTTTAATCTTTTCGCACTTTTTATTTGGTTATGTATTAATGACTTTAATAACCAGTTTCTTATGTTGAAGGTGAATCTTCCTTATCATTTGTCCGTGGTGTCTTGGCGTTATTTTACTGTCTATATAAAATAAAAGATTTTCACTATTCATATCTCCACGGTCTATATGGAGATATGTTGGCTACCTGGTCGGGGGTTAAGGGAATGGTTTGGTAAGAGTCTTGCCTAGTTCAGTGTATAGATCCTGCAAGGACCTGGGTCAAGCTTAGTAGTGTTGGTGCATATGTCTGTCGACTTCGTCTTGTATCGAGTCTTGTAATAGGATTGATAGACCAAGACACGTAGTTCGAGAAAAACGGGAAATAGTTCAAAACCAGCCAATTCACACGAATTGGCCAATTCGTGCGAACTGGACCAGTTCATGCGAACTGGACATGTGTGTTTGGTGCGAACTGGTCTCTCCTATAAATAACTGAGTCTTGGTTGTCATTTGTAACATTCTGATTCCGGTAGTGAAGCTCTGCCGAAGTGTCTCCAGCCTGTAAAACACTGTAAAATCAAACAAGTGACAGTTAAAGTGATTCTAAGTGCAAATCAAGCTGATACAACATCGATACGTCTGATTCCGCCTTTCGTATTGATCGAGAACTCTTCTGAATGTCTCGTTTGATCGATTCAACGATCCTACAAGTGGTATCAGAGCTCAGGAGGAAGAGTTCTTACCATTTCAGCTTGATTTCATAAAAAACAAATGATTTCTTCTCATTTCTATACATTCTTCTACACTTTCTTATCAAATTTTAAAGAATTTACGGTTAATATGGACTGATTTTCACATATAACATGTAAAACACTGTTCTAATCAATCCTTGAAAAAATCAGAACGTAATTCGACCTAAAAACTTGATAAAATTTGACAAAAACTCATCAGATCATTTGAACATGGCTCAGATCGTGTGAAAGTTGACCAGTTCGCACGAGTTGACTTTATCAGGTCGTTTGAAAATTAGGTCAGGTCGTACGAAGTCGTACCAGTTCGCACGGTTTCAGGTGTAAGTTCAGTTCGCACGATTTGATAGTATCACTAGTCCGCACGGTTTGGAGTTTAGTCAGTTCGCAGCATCTCAGTTTGCACAAGGTTGTTTGAAGGGTTCAGGTTATTTTTAGTTGATCCAGGTTGTACGAAGTGAACTCCCAGTTCGCACGGTTTGATTTGTCAGACTACCAGTTCACACCAGTTCAGTTCGTACGGAGTGTTTGAAAGTGGTCCAAGTCGTTTGAAAACCAGTTCGCACGAAGTGAAATATCAATTCGATTATACCAGATCGTTTGAACAATCAGTTTTAGTGAACTTTCAAAAACCAAAACATGGAAAACGAATTTTACAATGCATTTGCTACCCCGATCACTATGGCTCAGAACGTGAACTTAGAAAATGAAATGGGCACCATGCGAAAACCGCCTAAGCTCATGAGTATCGAGGAGTATAATGGGTGGGAGGAACGTTTCGAAAATTGGGTTCAAGCAAATCACTTAGATGCATGAGAATGTGTTGAAGAACGATATGTTAGACCGATTGATGAATACAGAGAGATTGTTTCTATTAAGGATTTAGATGATAAAGAGAAAGAGAAAGCGAAATACAAAAGTGAAAATATGATGATCAGTATTTTGCAACAAGCCATTAAAGAAGACATCTTGATTTTATTGCAACACAACGGAAGTGCACATTCAATGTGGAAAGCACTAAAAACGAAATTTGTTGGAAATCAAGACATGATCAAGAACAAAAGATCGCGTTTGAAGAAAGAATTTGATCTATTTCATGGATTAAAAACTGAAAACACCAAAACGATTATAGAAAGATATTGCAATTTGGTGGTTAACATGAAACGATTGGATATCAAGAAAGATAGGGAAGAATGGGTTGAAAAGTTGGCTGATGCGTTACCACAAGATATTTGTGGTACGTATCTTATGATTTTGAAGAATAATGGAGAATTTGCGAATCTATCGCTGAGCAAGTTTATTGAAAAACTCGAAGTTCAAGAGATGGAACAATGGAAGATGGAGAAAATGAAGAATTCTAATGGTGATCAGGACATTGGTTTGAACTACAAAGGGAGTACTAGTGATAAAACCAACATTGCGCCAAAGATCGAAACTGCTTTTAACGCAAAAAGTTCTTCTGGAGGGTCATCTCAAGGATCAAACAACAATACTGGATTCTCTTCATATCCATCATTTGATCCAAATTTTTCAGCAACAAATTCTAAACCGCAAAGCTCATACAACAATAATGGCCAACTACTACAATGTAACATTGCATTACATCTTCAGAATGGTCAGAATTTCTCGGAAGAGGTCGCCAAAGGTCACATGTCTTTATTGGTGATATTATTAGAATCTTATGAGAGTTTGGTTGCGGGAAGAATTGGAAATCCTATTTTAACAAAAGAGGATTATGATCAGATTGATGCTGAAGAAATGGAGCTTATGGATATTAAGTGGTGTTTGGCTAGTGTGTTGAGAAGAGCTAATAAGTTTAAACAGATCACTGGAATAGATGATTTCCGTGATGCTGGAACTTCACCTTTAGGTTTTGATAAATCTAAAGTTACTTGTTTTCGTTGCAGGGAGAAGGGGCATTTTAAGCGAGAATGCACAAATCGCGAAGCAAGTGGAGCTCAAAATCCATTCGGCAACAATGATTATTATCGAAAGGCGATTTATCATCAAGTTGCTCCGCATCAACAACAATCGCCACAAACTTCACATGCTAGGAAGGAACTGATCGAAGAACCATCAAAGAAAGCTTGTTATGGTCTGATAGATCAAGATGATGAAAGAATTCCAGAAGGTTTTAATTGGGATAATTATGATCCTAACAGACCTTCAAATTCTAAAGCATTTTTTGCTCAAATCTTTGAAGATTCAACTGCTGAAGATGAAATAGCGTATGCTTATTACGAATCTCAGCAATTCATTCCTAAAAGGAAAGAAGAGGAAATAGTTTCAACAGAAGAGGCTTCAGCAAAAGCACCAATCCTTGATCACTCATCAGATGAAGAGAGTGACAATGACAATGAAGAAACTCGAAAACTTGAATATTATAAAAGAAAATTTTCTGATAAGTATAATTTGAATTTTGCAGGTAAAATGGAAGAGATCAAAGAAAGACAAGCTGCAAAAGAGAAGAATAATAAAGCAGCAATTGCTGAAGAAAAGGTCAAACCTGAGGAAAATGTTCGAATAATAAAGAAGCAGGTTAAAGAAATTTCAGCTATTAAGGTTGAGAAGGAAGCATATACTGAAAAGATGCCTGAAAAGTGTGAAAATTGTGATACTGTGAAAAGGCAAAATAACAAATTGATTCATAACATGAACAGACTGAAAGAATCTTATGATGTTTTAAACAAAGCTGTGAATCAATATTGCAAGTCAAGCAGTGAACAAGAGAAAGCTATGAAGACACTCAATGGAGCGTTCATGATGAAGCAGAAAATCATCAATCAGTACATTGAGAAATGTGCTGAACTTGAACAAAAATTGGAAACCCATAGGATAGAAACTGAGAGGGTAAACAGGTTATTGAAAAGTTATTCATGTGCTTCTTATGTGATTGACAGGATTTACCCTATAGTAGAAGGAATGAAAGCGTTTGAAGAAGAGACATCTGAAGTAAAGGATACTGGTAGGAAACATAATACCAATTATACAAAGTGTCCACTGCCGCTTGAAGAAGGATATTCTCCACAAAATCCTAATTCAGAAAGAGTAAAAAACGCAACCAATTTAAAGTGGAAATCTGAACCTTCAGATGGATTGCCAGATAACATTGACGTCACATTCACATCGTCTGTCACAGATCATGAGTCTGAGTTAATAAAGAAAGTGGTCGATCAGGTGTTAGATAAAGATGAAACCGAGGAGTCAGAGTCAAAGTCAAAGTCTGACACTTCAAGTCCAACAGTTGAAAAGGGCAAACGGGTTTACAATAATGATTTTCTGATATCAAAAAATAATTTGAATGACGAAACAATCAAAGTGGCATATACTTTGAATGACTCTGACAAATTATATTCTAATGAAAAATTTCCAATAAGAAGTGTTAAATCTGAAATGGTTAACAAGGTTTTCAAATTAACAAAAATTAATATTTCTGAAATAAAAGATGTAAATCTTACTGAAAAACCTAAAAAGTACACTTCAAGAGTTCAACAAAGAATGAACAAGAAAAAAGGTTACAGTTCTTGTTCTGGTTATCGAAAGAAACCAAACCATAACAGTAATTTCAAAAAGTAAGGATTAGGTTTTATTCCAAGAGAAAATGAAAAATATGTTAAAGATTTTAAATCAAAAGTTGTTTTTGTTTCAGGAGCAAGTTCTGAAAAAGAAGAAAAGAGCTCATTTAGCAGACGAACAAAGAATTCCTTGCTAAGAAGCAAGAGGGAATGAAGAATGATGTTGCTCAGAAAAAGGAGACAAGAACCTGTTACAACTGCAAAGTAGTTGGTCACATTGCCTGGAACTGTCCAATGGCAACCAACACACAACAGGGAGTGTCTTCTAAACTTAAAGAAAAAGTTGTTGATAAAACTGAACCACCAACTGAAAAATTCAAAGTGTTTAAAAATTCTACATTTGAAGTTGGTGAGAGTTCAAAATGTTTTTACAAAAGAAATGTGAATCTTAACAATCACTAGTGGGTTGTTAAGAAATCAGAAGCACTTTCTGGTGATGAATCTGACTCGTCAAAGTCAGAGGAGCCACATGTTGATATAAAAAGTGATAATTCCGTTCCGACAATGAATGATGCAAATTTTCCACCATTGTCAAATGGAAACTTAAAGCAAAAAATAGGCAAAGTTGAGATTTCAAATCAAATTTTTTCTGAAAAGAAAGAATTTGATGTTGAAAAAGCCTTTAATCCTAATGTTCTAAATATTTTTGGAAAAATGGTTGACGGGAAGGTCAAAGGGGTAAAGGAATTCTATGAAAAGAATAAGAAAGGAAATAAACCGAGTGATGATGACTCGGAATCACCCAAGGACCGTCAAGCTTGGGTGAATCTCTTTAACTAAAAATCCTGACTTGCCGGAACTCCCAGGTTGGTAATTGGGGAGTAGGAATCGGCATCTTTCTTGAGAAATTAAAATTGTTATATTTCGACTTACAAGTAGTATTGTTGATAAGAACCTACAAGTGGTTAATCAAGGTCGTTAAGTTGAACTTGATTTAACTTTCATTCAAGTGGTTAAAGAAAAGGAAATGATAGTTTTATAAGAGGTTGAAAGAACAAAGTGATGAATGAATCCCCATGATTTGTGAAATCAACAAAACTAATTTTCCGGAAAAACCATTTTGATTAAAACAAACTTAAGTGTTTTGAAATCATAATGGGAAAATGGTTTGTTGTCAGGGGGAGTTCTAATTGTTTATGCCAAGTGGATGGAGAATTGAAGCAATTCACTTCAGTTTGTCAGTTTATTTGTACAGTTTATTGCGTTTATTTTCAAATTTTCCTTGAAAATAAAAAATTGGAACATATTTTTGATTTTAGGGGGAGTAAAAAAAATTAGAAATTTTGAAAATTTGAAAAATCCAAAAACATGATAAAATCTAAAAAAAAACATCGAAAAATAAAAAATGAGTTTTGTTGTGAAATAGAGGAAATGATAGTAAATCAGTAGACAATCACAGTACGCTAAAGAATTGGAAAGTTAAAATGTGATAAACGGTCTCACTGATGATATGCCAGTAGGTTGTTACACGCTTAGTAGATTGTTGTCGAGATATAAACCTAAATTTCAAATACTTACTTATTTCGTGGGGAACATCTCTCGGATATATAGGTAATCCCTGAAATCTTGTTTGAAGGGCTTTCTATTTCTGACATACTAGGTCTTTGTGCGTGATGATATCTGGGGTATTATACCAGGACTTCTGATTTTGAGGGAGCAATAGCCTAGTCCTCGTATAATACTTTGCACAGCTTTAATCATAAAGCCCGCCCTCTGCATAAAAATGATGAAACATTGAAAAATGATAATCATGTGCTGTTGAAGAAAAGATTCTCTAAAGGGAACACACCTAAAGACGAGCCATCATCTCTCTGATTGAACGGAAGTTCTAGCCTGAGCTCTCATGGTCTTTCATTACCCATTAACAGATATCATTAGTGTACATTCACCTGTAAGACTGAATATAGGAGTCTGGATACGGGAGTATATTCTGAGGTGGGACACGCGAATAACTTTAGTTCATTAAAACACTAATCCGTAACTTGAATCAATTGAACTTTGTTTGAAAATTTAGGTGGATCAGTATACTGACAATCTAAGTGAATCGTTTAGAACGTAAAGTGTTTAAAGCTCAACGGTACTAGTGATTTGTCAAAAACTGATATGATCCTCTTACACAAACTCACAAAAATATTGTCTGTAAATATTTCTTTATTGCAGTTTATTTCCCAAAATCCAAAAAGAGTTTAAGTGTGTTTTAGAATAAAATTTTGAAAAATCAAAAAGATTTTATTTCATCTTATTTTCGACAACTGATATTGAAAAGCTGATTTTCAAAATTCTAAGTGCTAAACATGACGACAACAGGGTTGGGAGAGTTTGAAATGAGAAATGATTTTGAAATAATTAAATGGTTTCAAATTAATGAAATGTCAAATTTTGAGTGTTACAAATACAAGAGGTTAAGCAGAAATTAAATTTGTTAAATTTTAAAAATTGTGAAATTTATTTTTGGGTAGAGGATTGTGCAGGAAAATAGGTTTGTAAAGGCCAGGTTTCGATTCCTGAGGATTTTCCGCAAAAGCATATGCAGATTAGAGCCAGGTTTCTGATCATGTTGCTACGGAGAGCCAGGATAAGTTGTTGAACCTGTGAAAGCTTGTAGATTATGAATTCCAGACTACGATCCCAGCGTATCGAAAGGGGGAGTCTGAAGACGTAAGAGCCAGATTCAGATTCTGGAACAGCGCTCGAGATAGAAGCAGCTGATGCTGATGAGCTTAAAGAATCAAGAGATCTGATCAGGAGAATTAGAGAGAGGATAGAGCCAGATTGAGATTCTGAGAGAGAGAAGATATAGATTGATAAGGATACTTACAGAGAAAGATACTTTGGAGTGAGCGGGAAGACTGATCAAGACTAAAGACTCGTACTGAAGACTCGTCAACATCCAAGGGGGAGTTTGTTGGTGCATATGTCTGTCGACTTCGTCTTGTATCGAGTCTTGTAATAGGATTGATAGACCACGACACATAGTTCAAGAAAAACGGGAAATAGTTCAAAACCAGCCAATTCACACGAAGTGGCCAGTTCGTGCGAACTGGTCTCTCCTATAAATAACTGAGTCTTGGTTGTCATTTGTAACATTCTGATTCTGGTAGCGAAGCTTTGCCGAAGTGTCTCCAGCCTGTAAAACGTTGTGAAATCAATACAAGTGACAGTTAAAGTGATTCTAAGTGCAACTAAAATTGATACAACATCGATATGTCTGATTCCGCCTTTCGTATTGATCGAGAACTCTTATGAACATCTTGTTTGATCGATTCAACAATCCTACAAGTAGGACCTCCTTCAATACCCACTTGTATTGGATGGCGGGGGTTCGAATTTCTTGACCCCCTCATATGTAAACTACTATTAAAACTTTAACCCGGCTATTTAGGATTGTATCTCTGCTGACTCAAACTACTTAGCCTAGGGTAACGTCACCTTCAAAAGAGGGGCCTACCACATTACGCATTAATAACTTAATTAATTATCTTTCAATAATCCAACCCTTTAGGATTGTATCCTTGCTGACTCAAACTACTGGGTTGAGGGTAACGTCACCTTCAAAAGAGGGGCCTACTACTATAACTAAGATAATCTCTTAAAAAGTGCAAAAGTGCGGAAATAATCAAAGGTTACACTAAAGGCGAGTCGGATCCAAGTGATTCATCTTGTCTATCTGTTTTTATTTTTATTTTTCAGCATTTTTAGATTTTATTTTCATGTTTAAACCTTTTTCTAAAATTTTGATTTGATTAGACGTTGAGGATAAACTGATATTAAAAGCTCTTGTGTCCTTGGACGACCTCGGTATCTTACCAACGCTATACTACGCTCACGATGGGTGCACTTGCCCATATGTGTGTCTAATGTTAGTAAAATATCGTGTTTTATAAATTTAAAACTTGACTAAAGTGTAAAAAAGTCTAAAAATATACATAAATATATATACACACCGACACGCATCAAGTTTTTGGCGCCGCTGCCGGGGACACAAGGATTTTAAGAAGGCTTAAAATCGACGGCCTAATCAGTTTTTCAAAACATTTTTTAACGCGCACATTTTTCTGCATTTTAGTTAGTTTTTGCATTTACAGTAGCCTGAACACGGGGCCGTGTTCACTGAACATGGGGCCGTGCTGCATTTTTTTCATAAAACACCCATATACAGATTCTGAACACGGGGTCGTGCTCACTGAACACGCCCCCGTGCTGCACAAAACCAGTCACTTGTATTAAAACGCCCAGATACAGACCCTGAACACGGGGCGTGTCCACTGAACACGGGACCGTGTCCTGCCTCTTTTTTTCGTTTTTATTTTTGTTTTTAGGTCTCGAGACTCTTTTGTGGTCTGCTGAGTGATTCTTATGGATCATTACTCAGGAGATTACAACTACACCTATGAGGAGGATGCTTATAGGGAAGACTATTGCACCATTTGTGGTGACCCTCACTCGGTATAATAATGTGACCTCTTCGAACCATCCACTTCATACACCTACTATGAGTAGCCCAGGTACGAGCCATCAACTTCATACACATCCTATGAAGACCCAAGGTATGAACCTCCTCTGTCATACTCATATTTTGATGAACCAAGGTATGAGCCTTCATACTCATACTTTGAGGAACCAAGATATGAGCCTCCACCTTCATATGCTTATTATGAGGAACCATGGCGTGAACAACCCACCTCATATGAGTATTATGAAGAACAAAATTACGACCCTTATCCATCATATACTTACAATGAAGAACAATGGTGTGAACCATCTACTTCCTATGAGTATTATGAGGAACAAAGGATCGAACATACGGATTCAAGCTTTGAGGATCCCGATCCTTACTCTATCACCGACATAGCCGATAGGATAATAGAAAAAATTAAAACTATTGAACGATTCATAAAAGAACCTCGCGCAAGGGAAGAGGAGTCCCGCACAAGAGAAGAATTAAATAAAAAAGAGATAGTTGAAAATATAAAGATGGAAGAACAAGTAAGTGAAAAACCGACACATGAGTTAAACAACGAAAAAGGTGAGTCCGACAACGTAAAAATTCAAGAAGAGTCTAATTTTGAAGAAATTAATCTCTTGTCACCTTCTTTCGAAAATAATTGTTTAGTTCCCACTCATGCTAAGTTTTTAAAAGAGCTAAACACTAACACTAAAATTGACGAAACGGTAAGCATTAAGTTAACAAATGATCAAACTGCGCTAATAAAAGAAGACCCATTTGAAATTAACATTACACCGGTTCCATGTTTTTTTTCAAAATTCCTTTATTAGTAATATCACAATCGATAAAGATCTTTGTGTTAATATAATGCCAAACTATATTTTTGAAAAATTAAGTATTAGTGATTTTTCTCCACTTCAAATACTCATTTTTCTATCTAATCGGAAAGTAACAAAATCAATAGGGGTAGTTGAGGATGTCTTGGTCCAAACAAATTAAATGGTAATCCCAACCGACTTTGTCATCCTTGATGACGCTCCTCTAGTGTTAGGACGACATTTTGTAAAAACCCACGAAGCTTTGAAAAACCGGAAGTACAACAATCTATCTTTTCAATTAGGGGCATTTAAAAAAAGTTTCGATCTTGAGCGTTCAATGAAATATCCATTCGGCAATAATGACCCCTTAATTGAAGATGAAGATGAACCACCCGATACAAGAGAAGAAATTGACCACTTTGTTGAAGAAGAGGTCGCCATAGAACAAACCTTTGTGATTCTTGACAAAAATGAGCAACCAAATAAGGAGTTTCCTAAACACACACCTCTTGAGCTCAAAGAACTCCCGAAAGGTTTGGAATATGCTTTTCTAGACAAAGATGGTAAATCACCTGTAATTATTTCGTCAAAATTAAGTAGTTTAGAAATAGAAAAATTAATTTCGCTTTTGAAAAAACACAAAAATGCGATCGCTTGGAAGCTTGTAGATATTAAAGGTATAAGTCCTTCCATGTGCACGCACAAAATTTTAATGAACAATGACTATAAATCGGTAATACAACCACAACGTAGGATAAATTCAAATGTCCAAGAAGTGGTTAAAAACGAAGTCATCAAATTACTTGATGCCGGACTTATTTACCCTATATCCGATAGTCCTTGGGTAAGTCTCGTTCAAGTAGTTCCAAAGAAAGGAGGTATAACGGTAATAACTAACGAGAAAAATGAATTAATACCAACGAGAACCGTCACAGGATGGAGGGTATGTATAGATTATCGTTGATTAAATGAAGCAAAAAGGAAAGATCACTTTCCTTTACCTTTTATTGATCAAATGTTAGAAAGACTATCCGGTCACAAATTTACTGTTTCTTAGATGGTTTTTCAGGTTACTTTTAAATCCCGATAGCACCCGTAGACTCAGAAAAGACAACATTTACATGTCCCTATGGAACTTTTGCTTATCGACGCATGTCGTTTGGTCTATGTAATGCCCCCGCAACCTTTCAACGTTGCATGGTGGCCATCTTCCATGATATGATAGAAAAGCCAATGGAAGTCTTCATGGACGACTTTTCTATCTTTGGAGATTCATACGACCAATGCCTCGATAACCTTGAACGAATGCTATCCCGATGTGAGGAAACTAACCTCGCCCTTAACTGGGAAAAATGCCATTTCATGGTAACGGAGGGAATAGTACTCGGTCACAAAATCTCAAGCGAAGGAATGGAGGTTGATCGAGCAAAAATAGACACTATTTCTCGGTTACCACCCCCATCCTCCGTTAGAGCTATCAGAAGTTTCCTAGGGCATGCCGGATTTTATAGACGATTTATCAAGGACTTTTCAAAAATCTCAAGGCCTCTAACAAAACTACTTGAAAAAGATGCCCCTTTCATCTTTGACAAGGATTGCAACCAAGCATTTCTATCCCTAAAAGAAATGTTAGTCAATGCACCTATCATGATAGCGCCTGATTGGAAATTACCTTTCGAAATCATGTGTGATGCAAGTGACTTTGTAGTTGGAGCCGTCTTGGGACAAAGAAAATATAAGCATTTTCACCCAATTTATTATGCTAGTAAAATACTTAACGATGCACAAGAAAATTACACAACAACAGAAAATGAATTACTAGCTGTGGTATTTGCTTTTGATAAATTTTGTTCTTTTCTTGTTCTTTCTAAAACAATAGTCTATACAGATCATGCAGCCATTCGATATCTCTTCAAGAAGCAGGACGCTAAACCGCATTTGATTCGGTGGATTCTACTCCTCCAAGAATTTGACATTGAAATAAAAGACAAAAGAGGAGCAAAAAACACCGCAGCAGATCATCTTTCGCGCTTAGAAGACCCAGCTTTGGAGGTAACTAGGGATGAGCAAATCAATGAAAAATTTCCAACAGAGTCCCTGGAAATGGTGGAATACCGAGAAGAGCCATGGTACGCCGACTATGCTAACTACCTAGCTAGCGGTATAGTCGCAAAGGGTTGGCCACATCATTAAAGGAAGAAATTCTTTGCTGATGTAAAGCATTACTTTTGGGAAGATCCTTATCTTTTCAAAATGTGTGCCGACCAACTCATCCGGCGATGCGTACATGGTGGTGAAGCAAGGAGAATTCTCCGCCATTATCATGAAGGTCCATACGGAGGACATCATGGTGTCGCGAGTACCGCACGAAAGGTATTTGATTCAGGATTTTACTGGCCAACCATTTACAAAGACGCCCAAAGTCTTGTCAAGACATGTGACGCTTTCCAAAGAACATGTAATATTTCTTCCAAAAACGAAATGCCACAAAAAGGCATTCTTGTTTGTGAAATATTTGATGTGTGGGGACTCGACTTTATGGGACCTTTCCCACCGTCAAAAGGAAACAAATATATACTTGTGGCGGTAGATTACTTGTCAAAATGGGCCGAGGCCGAGGCACTTCCAACCAACGATGGAAGAGTCGTGGTAAGATTTCTGAAAAGATTATTCTCTCGTTTTGGAACACCAAAGGCTTTAATAATTGATAGAGGTACCCATTTTTGTAACCATCAACTTGAAAAAAATCTTAACAAGATATGGGGTCTATCACCAAGTCTCAACGGCATATCACCCTCAAACAAACGGACAAGCCGAAGTGAATAATAGAGGTTTAAAAAGAATACTCGAAAAAACCGTAGGGTTAAATAAAAAATAATGGGCCGATAAGTTAGACGATGCTTTATGGGCTTTTCGAACTGCTTATAAAACAACAATAGGTACAACCCCATATAAACTCGTGTATGGAAAAAGCTGGCACTTGTCAGTAGAAATAGCTCACAAGGCCTACTGGGCAATCAAAAATGTAAACTTAGATTTAGAGGTTACCGGTAAAAATCGATTTTGCCAATTAAATGAATTAGACGAATTAAGGAATTATACATACTCTAACTCCGAAATTTATAAGGAAAGAATGGAAATTTTGCATGATAAACACATTAAACCTAATGAATTTCGAGTAGGAGATCATGTTCTATTGTTTAATTCACGACTTCGATTATTTCCTGGTAAATTAAAGTCTAGGTGGTCAGGACCTTTTTCCATCACCCATATTTTCCCATACGGTGCAGTCAAAATTAAATCTTGGAATGGAATTCCATTCAAAGTCAATGGCCAACGGCTGAAGCTTTATCAAGGATTTATTGAGGATGAGGAGGAAGCAATCTCGCTTCAAACGGTCGAAGAATGACGGCATCATACCTGGTAAGTTACGAACAATCGGGAGAGCATCTAAATCGGTAAGATTTCTAAAACCAAAGTTTTGGGAAACAGGTGTAACACCTCGTAAAATCATGCCCAATATAATAAAGACACGTGTCATGAAATTTAAAGCGTGTTATGAACCCGGATCAAGTAAAAAGATACATGAAGTGATTAAATGCGTCAACATGTTAATTATTACCTCTGAGTGACCTTTTAACATTTTTACATTCTCATGAAAATCTGATAAGGATTTCATGAGTATCCGGTTAATCTTGTAATAAATAAATCAACATTCAAAGAAATGGGATCACATGTATATAAAGAAACAAATCTACATTTAATGGCCTTTTCACAAGACTCTAAGGCAACACTACTGCATGGAATGCATTCTGAATGTTACAGACCTGATCATGAGGGCCCTTACTACTGATAATAACCAAAGATTCGAAGTATTATAGGTTGCATGGTCAAATGCCAAAAGTTCTCAAAAAAATTTTCTTCTGACCAAGTCTTACGGACTACAAAGAGACCACCTTAAAGACCGTAAGGTGGCTGATCTGGGCGATAAAGATTAAAAAGCGGATACGGACCGTAAGGCCCTTAGCTTACGGTCTATAAGACCTGTAACTGGGAAGAAAAATGGATAACTGCCTGTTCAGCCTGTTCCACCGCCTTAGATGCATGATTTTCGAATTCAGGGGCTGTACCAATGGTATTTCATGCATAGGGGACACCTGGGATGATCAAGAAACACTTGTAGACTTGTGTGAAGTGATCTTGTTGCATCTAGATCACTATATAAGGAACTTATGTTGCAACGATGAACTTGCTCAATCACAAAATCATTCTAAAGTTATTCTTTGGAGCTCTCTATACTTCAAGCAAGATTTCTTAAGCTCCTATTTCGTGCTAAGGGCCTTTGTAAGCAATCTTAGCCTCTCTAGTTCATGTTTTATTAGTCTAATGACCAAAAGTCAAAGCTTTCGTAATTAAGCTTTGACTTAGTGATTAATCACTAATGGTCCAGTCATTTTTCGAATTGAAAGTGGCTATGAGTTGGTAATTATGTGGGTAATAAGTCCTTAAAAGGATACCCCCTGATTATCACTCTAACTTGGTCAATTGTCGGGTCAAACTTAATAATAAAAAGTCAACAGAAACCTATTTTGCAAATAAACTCATAATTAACAATGTAGAAGCCATGAAACCTGTTTTAACACTTATATAACTTGGTAATTAATGCAAGAACATGTCTAAGCATGTTCAACCCGACAATCTTGAGTTTAGGCTCGGTTCGGAACCGAAAGTCGCGAAAGTAGACTTTAGCTTTGACTTTCAGTTCTAAGCCGATTTAGCTTAGTTTAGACATGCCTTAGAGTTCCATTAGGACCAGGTTATAGGTTAGTATAACCCTCTGAGGTTATACAACTTGGTTCCTAATTAATCTGATTCATTTGAATGTTTCCGTTAATTGCTTAAATGTTGACCATTATGCCCTTTTGACCTTAAATCGAGATTTTTGAAAATGTGAGAGGACAGAAACCTTTGTTACTGATTTATAAACATGTCCTAAAAATTTGACATCAGTTTGAGGTCTAAATTAGGAGTTATGCTAAATATCGTAATTTGAAAGCTTTTTATTAATTAAACGTCATTATTAGCATAAAGCCTATCTAAACCGAAATTTTGACCCCAAAATTTTTACCCACTAATGTAATATAATATTTTATGATTTTTGAAGATTTTTATTTATTTTTAAACTGAACATAACATAGGGTTCTTGCTTTGATTCGGTAATTGTCGGTTATACCTTTTTATTACTAATAAAATGAGTCTTACATAACATTTTGATATCAAATCTTTTGCTACTGATTTTCTATGATAAATAAAATATTTTAAGCCTTCTGGGCTGATAAAAATCTTAGCTTTCCTTATGCAACCTGAAAATCGCCTAAAACCGACTTTTTACGCGTTTTTAACGCATAGTATGGGTTAAAACTATTTTTGGCATATAAGACTTAATACCTACTGATGTTTTAAGTGAATTTTTATATTTTAACAGTAAGATAAAGTTTTTAACTCAGATTTCCCATTTTGATCTTTAAAGCTTATGTGAAATGAGCAAAATGCCCCTACGGTGCATAGTTTGGTTGTAAATGATAAATTTCACATATATGAAATACCTTACTGATATGACTTGCAAAAATAAATATTTTTACTGATTATTTAAGACCAAAACCTTAGGTTAATATTTAACCTCTTTCATAATCCTTAAAATGACCAAAATACCCATACGGGGCTTAAATTGATTTTAAATCCGTTTTGGGCATAATGGAAGGTATCATACTGATATCACAACATATTTAAGGCATATTAACTTAGGAAACCTGTTCATGACTCATTTGGTTACCCGTTATGCATTTATCGCGTTCGGTACGGTTTATGTAACTAGTTTGCATAAATTAACCGAAACGGGTCAAACCTTATCAGTTTCACTCCAAAATCCAGAATGTGTGTAGTTTACCCATATTATACAAGTCTTCATACTTGTCGGGTCTAAACCACATTCTAATCCGGTATTCGCTTAATCATGCCTTTTGAACCGTTTACCTTTCTTTAAAACTAACCGGTCTAAGTTTAAATTTAAGTAAGACCCGTTAGGAATTTAATAGGTTAATTAAAACCTTCGTTCCAGATTTAGGAGACCAGTAAAAGATATTTGCACTTGCTGATTTGTACGGCTGGGATAAATTTGTATAATTTGCTTAGGTAAATACTTTTAACTTATTTTCCCTTATACGGGCTTGGGATACGGTATATAAAATACCGCTTGGTTGGGTATTAAATTTTTTATCATATGAAGGTTAAATCGTTGAGATAACCCGTTTAATCCGTTTTGTTTATTCCAAGCCTTTGGGGGGTTAATGACCATGTCCTGGATATCCTCGGCTCATTCATTGAAATGGCCACAACTTAAGAACGGGGTGTAGGCATACACTTGCCGGTGTGTATGTAGAATAATATGCTCGCTTGTTCGAGAATAACTCGCCGTGGGTATATTTATATGGTGTGTCTATTAATCTTTAACCCAGTTTTCAGCCCGGGCTACTGAATGTATAATAAACATGTAATTCTTTAACAAGTTTATTTTTAAATAATTATCCCAAGTTATAAAAGATATTTTATGGCGTGTGCATTCAAATCCATTTTCTTAAACATTTTCAAAATGAGTCGGTTAATTGTATTTACCAGTGTAAACTGACGTATTTTCCAAAAGGTTAAGTGCAGGTATTAGACGGAATAGGCTAGCTACTCCTAGCATCAATAAAGAGTCTTGCAAGCTTAGATGTTTATAAATCTGTTGAACAATGTTCCTTTTAACTTTGATCTGCCTGTGGATCCCTTACAACCGTTTTTGTAATAATTGATATTACTTTCATTCGGTTTGTAATGTTTTTATCTTTCGACTTCCGTTGTGTATTAAACTGTGATAAATTATCTATGATGATATCAACTACGTAACGATACTCCCCACCGGGCCCACCGGTAATACGTGGAAATGTTGGGGTGTGACAGGTTGGTATCAGAGCCAACATTGAGTGAATTAAACACTAGCCCTTTTTGTGTTTAATCTCAATGACACAGTTTGCACATTCCTCGACTTCCGAGTCTAGACAAAGAACTTAGGACTAATCCTAATTTATTTTATGTTGTCCTTTATTGTTCCTTTGTTGTTTCTTTTGTTTGTTTTGATAGGATCAACAAAAATGCCGCCAAGGTTTCGAAGAGGAGGACGAGACAAGGGGCCATTCAACGCCTCCAACGATCACGAGGCCGGACCTTCCCACCGGCGAACTCCGTTTGTTACCATGAGCACCAGTCCTCAAGAAGACTGGAGGACCTATTTGGAGCCCGCGAGGCGATCTGTCTCGCTAAGTTCATCACCCTCTTACCATCATTCCTTTGGGCCGCAATCGGAGAACAAGCCCGAAGATTCTCACCACTATTTCTTGCCGTTGCGGCGGTCAACCTCTCATCGGGCCTTCCAGGATCCGACCCCATATTTCCAGAGCCGGTTTAACCCAGCAAATCAGATTGAAGAACCAATGGGTCATAACCCATTGGGCCCTGAAGACCATTTTCCTGAAGCTCAGGACATGGATATGGATGATGACCCAGATCCTGCCGAACCACCATCTGGGACACCGACTCACCCCATTGAGATTTAAGATGGGTCGTCTTTTCATGGATCACCTTATCATGGTCCAGACAGCTATGAGGCAAGATTTGCCCAATACGATTAGGTGTTTACCCCCTCTTACAACCCATTACAGTAGCAGCAGCAGGATCCCTCTGAGGATTCACGTTTTGTAGCAGTCACTCCACCGCCACTACCGCCGCCAGAGCAGCAACCGCCTCCGGAGCCCCCGAGGTGTAGGAGATCAGGAGCACGGATGTCCGTGCGAGGGGGATTCCATTTCAGTACCCCTCAGCATTCAAGTGGAAGTCATTACCCGCCACTATATGAAGACCCACAGATGGGTGGGCCTTCAAACCCCGTTTCCGAGGTGGACTCTGCGCCAGTCGCATCGCCACCAGTGGGTTATGATAACCTAATTCCTTCATACGCCGGTACAGCGGCGTATAACCCTTTTGAGCAGCCGGCCCATACTAACTACAACTACGCTGAAGTTGACCCATACCTTATAGCGGCGAACTACAATGCTCTTCATCCCGAGGGGCCCTATGGAGTCCCATATCAGACTGGGTACCCGACCTATGGATACCAATACCCGCTACCTCCTCAACCTCCGCAGCATCAGCAACCTCAGCCGCCGCAGATCCAACCATCGCAGCAACAGGAGATTCTTCAAAGGTTGAGTCAGGTGGAACGGGAGGTTCAAGAAGAGCGTAGGAGCCACCGAGGATTTCTCAAAGGTCTGGCGAATCTAATCAAGGGAAAGAAGAAAAGGGATTTTTGAAGATTCATTATTTATTTATTTGTATTGTAATTTCCTTGTTTCAATCAAGTCCCTGCGTGGACATCTATTTATGTATTCAGTCCCTACGAGGACTTGTATTTTCAGTTTAGCCCCTGCGTGGGCAAGTTATTTCCGTTAAAGTCCTGTTTAGGGCATTCATGTACTCTTTCTATTTAATTATGGAATGTGTTGAATTTAAAATTTCAATTATCATTATATGAATGGAAATAATATATTTGAAATAAAATAAAATATCATTCCTTTTAAAGGGTAATCTGCCATTAAATATAAAAGAAAATCTTAAAAGCAAAACATAGCCATGTGTCATTTTAAGACCGGGCCATGATGGTAATTCCTTGTAAGATTCAAGATCCTTGTTAACATTTGGAAACATGTTAACACTCCTGGAAAATGTGATTCGATAAAATCACATAAGTCATCCCTATATTGGATCCTTCCAATTCCTTTATTTTATTAAACATCCATTAGTGATGTAATGCCTGCAGGCTATATTCATTGTCATATAGGACAAAAGACAGTTGTAGTCTATGACTCCCTGTCAAGAAAGGTAATGAACTATGATTCAATGCCTTAACGCCTCGATCCTATAAGATCATGGCATATAAATTAAAATTGTCCCTGCGACTTGGCTTTTGTGCCATTATAATATATTAATAAATTATAACTGAGGAAAACTATAATGAAAAATCCTGAATGAATATGCCTAGTAAATTAACCAATATGGTTTATTAATACCATGGTTAATAAAAAATTATCAAAGATGACAATCCTGTTATGGAATTTTGAATGAATCATTATCATTATTTTATGTAGCAATCAAGCTACATGGCAGAATCTGAAGAAATCAACAATCACCCTGTAGAGAATCATGATACTACCAGAATCCACGTAACTGGTGTGGAACTTCAAGCATTGATTGATAATGCTGTTTCTAAAGCCATGGACAGGCAATTTAGAGAGTCTAGTGGTACACGCTCAAAGACTCACTCAGTAGCTCACAGTAAGCCACCTTCTAAATCTCATGAGTCGAAGAAAGATGACGCCCAACACTCCTCAAATCAGCACAGTATCCTGTCTAAGAAGATTATACTTGATCAAGAGGCACGTGCAAAGACCTGTTCATATAAGTATTTCATCTCTTATAAGCCCAGAGATTTTACTGGGGAAAAAGGCGCCATTGATTGCATGACATGGCTAGATGGGATGGATACGGTGGTCGATATTAGTGGATGTGCCGAGAAAGATATTGTAAAGTATGTTTCACAATCATTCATGGGAGAAGCTCTAGCTTGGTGGAGGTCCTTAATCCAAGCTACTGGAAAGATTCTGTTATATAACTTAACATGGGCTCAGTTTGTTGCTTTGATCAAAGAGAATTTATGTCCTCAACATGAAGTTGAGAAGATCGAGACCGACTTTCTGACATTGGTTATGAAGAATTTAGACTGCCAGGCGTATCTCACGAGCTTTAATACCATGTCTCGATTGGTTCCATACTTGGTGACACCGGAACCAAAGCGTATAGCCCGTTTCATTGGGGGTTTAGCCCCAGAGATCAAAGCGAGTGTGAAAGCATCAAGACCTACTACTTTTAGGTCAGTAGCTGATTTATCATTATCTCTTACCCTTGATGCGGTCAGGCAGAGATCGCTTAGGATTTCTGATGTTAGGAAGAGAAAACGTGAGGATGATAACTCACACCGTTCAAACAAGAAGCACAAAGGGAACTCTGATCACAAGAAGAGCTCAGGGTTCAAGAAAGAGGACCAACAGTCGGGTGAGAATCCCAAATGCAAAACCTGCAAGAAGTGCCATTTGGGAAAGTGCAGGTATGAATCAAAGTCCCAATCACAGCCAAGAGCTTGTGGGATCTGTAAGTCTTCTGAGCATAAGACGCTGGATTGTAAAAATATTAAGGATGCAACTTGTTACAATTGTAACGAGAAAGGGCATATCAAGTCCAACTGCCCAAAGTATGCGAAGAAACCTGAAGAAGGCAAGAAGACCAATGCCCGGGTCTTTCAAATGAATGCCCAAGAAGCAATCCAAAATGACAACGTGATAACAGGTACCTTTCTTATCAATGATGTTTATGCAAGGGTATTGTTTGTTTCGGGTGCAGATAAGTCGTTTATAGATAATAAGTTTTGTAAGTTATTAAATCTGCCTGTTAAAAGCCTAAGCATAAAATATGAGGTAGAATTGGCCGATGGTACCATAGAAACTGCTTCAACCGTGTTAGATGGATGTTTCATATCCATTAGGAACCACTCTTTTCCATTGTCCTTGCTTCCTTTGAAACTAGCTGGATTCGACATAGTAATAGGCATGGATTGGTTATCTCATAACCAAGCCCAGATTGTTTGTGACAAGAAGCAAGTGGTTATCAAGACTCCGTATGGTGAGCCACTCACCATACAAGGAGATACTCAGCATGGGTTGCCTAAGCAAGTGTCTATGCTTAAGGTATTTGAAGAAAGGTTGTGTCATTTACATGGCACAAGTAACTATTGATGAACCAAAGCCCAAATTCGAAGACATCCCTATCATTTCTGAATACCCTGATGTATTCTCTGAAGAACTACCTGGGTTACCCCCAGATAGGCAAGTGGAGTTCAGAATCGACATTATACCTGGAGTAGCACCTGTTGCAAGAGCACCTTACCGGTTGGCCCCAACTGAGATGAAAGAGTTGAGAACTCAGTTGGATGATTTGTTGGCAAAAGGATTTATTAGGCCTAGCTCATCTCCTTGGGGAGCACCGATCCTGTTTGTGAAGAAAAAGGATGGATCAATGCGTTTTTGCGTTGATTATTGAGAGCTGAACAAGGTTACAATCAAGAATAGATATCCATTGCCCAGGATCGACGATCTATTCGATCAGCTTCAAGGAGCTAGTTGCTTCTCCAAGATCGACTTGAGATCAGGATATCATCTGCTGAAGGTTAGAGATGAAGATGTGCATAAGACTGCATTCAGGACTCGTTATGGTCACTACGAGTTCTTAGTGATGCCTTTTGGGCTCACTAATGCACCAGTAGCGTTCATGGATCTCATGAATCGCGTTTGCAAACCCTACTTGGACAAGTTTGTCATCGTCTTCATTGATGACATTCTTATTTATTCGAAGAACCAGGCTGATCATGAGAAACACCTTCGTTGTATTCTTAAACTTCTTCAACAAGAAAAGCTCTACGCCAAGTTTTCAAAGTGTGAATTTTGGCTTCGTGAAGTCCAATTCCTTGGACATGTGGTTAGTGAGCATGGTATCCAGGTGGATCCCGCTAAGATTGAAGCTATCATGAATTGGAAAGAGCCGAAGACGCTCACAGAGATTCGCAGCTTCTTGGGTCTGCCAGGATACTACAGGCGTTTTATTGAAAATTTCTCTAGAATTGCTGCACCCCTAACTTCGTTGACTAGGAAGAATATCAAATTTGACTGGGGTCCTAAGCAGCAAGAATCATTTGATATACTTAAGAAGAAACTGAGCAATGCTCCTGTGTTGACATTGCCTGAAGGGATTGAAGAATTTGTGGTTTACTGCGACGCATCACACACTGGCATGCGATGTGTGCTAATGTAGAAGGGTAAAGTTATTGCCTATGCTTCCCGACAATTAAAGGTGCACAAAAAGAATTACACCACCCACGACTTGGATTTGGGTGCCGTTGTGTTTGCACTAAAACTTTGGAGGCATTATTTATATGGTACCAAGTGTGTAATCTATTCTGATCATAAAAGCCTTCAACACTTGTTCAACCAGAAGGATCTGAACATGAGACAACGTCGATGGATGGAGACACTGAATGATTATGATTGTGAAATTCGATATCATCCAGGTAAGGCGAATGTGGTCGCCGATGCTTTAAGCAGAAAGGAAAGGGTTAAGCCCATTAGAATCAATGCCAAAAGCATTGAATTGAAGAACATCTTAAATGAAAGATTGTTAGCCGTTCAGAAGGAAGCTGTATTGGGAGCCAACTATCAGAATGAAAAGTTGGGAGTAACTGCTGAACAGTTATCATATGGCAAGGATGGAATCCTAAGATTGAATGGACGAATATGTGTTCCAATCTATGGAGGACTTCGGGACGTTATCCTCCAAGAAGCCCATAGTTCCAAGTATTCTGTTCACCCTGGTAGTGACAAGATGTATAAGGATTTAAAGGCAAATTACTGGTGGATAGGTTTGAAGAAATCTATAGCCACTTATGTGGCCAAATGTCTGACATGCGCTCAAGTTAAAGGAGAACATTAGAAGCCGTCAGGTTTACTGCAACAGCCTGAACTTCCCACCTGGAAGTGGGAAATGGTAACTATGGATTTCATCACAAAGTTACGAAAGACAAAGCGAGGAAATGATACTATTTGGGTTATAGTCGACAGGTTGACCAAGTCAGCCCACTTCTTACCTATTAAGGAAACACACAGCTCAGATAAGTTAGCTCAGCTGTACGTGGATGAGATTGTATCTCTCCACGGAGTGCCAGTGTCTATTATCTCTGATAGGGATACGATCGCACTTTTGGAGAAGCTTTCAGCAATCCTTGGGCACTCGATTAAATTTCAGCACTGCATATCATCCTCAGATGGATGGTCAGAGTGAGCGTACAATTTAAACACTGGAAGATATGCTAAGGGCTTGTGTCATTGATTTAGGTGGAAGTTGGGATGATCATCTTCCATTAATTGAATTCTCGTATAATAATAGCTATCACTCCAGTATTCAAGCTGCACCTTTTGAAGCTTTGTATGGAAGAAAGTGCAGGACGCCAGTTTGCTGGGCAGAAGTTGGAGATGTCCAACTAACAGGACCTGATATAGTCCTGGAGACGACAGATAAGATTGTGCAGATACGTTATTGTCTCAAAGCTGCCAGGGATAGGCAGAAAAACTACGCAGACAAAAGACATAAACCTCTAAAATTTGAGGTAGGTGACAAAGTTCTACTTAAGGTATCACCCTGGAAAGGGGTAATGCGATTTGGCAAGAAAGGCAAGTTAAGTCGAAGATACATAGGACCATTCGAGATCATCGAATGTGTCAGAACAGTGGCTTACAAGTTAAAACTGCCTGAAGAGCTCACTGGGATTCATAATGTGTTTCACATCTGCAATCTGAAGAAATGTCTAGCTGATGAATCACTAGTCATGCCGCATACGGATGTGTATAAAGATGAGAGCTTGAAATTTGTTGAAAAACCCTTGTCGATTGAGGATCGACATGTTAAGAAACTTCGAAAGAAGCACATACCGATTGTGAAGGTTAAGTGGGATGCCCGTAGAGGTCCCGAATACACGTGGGAGGTTGAATCCACAATGAAACAAAAGTACCCTCATTTATTTCAATAAATCTCGAGGTCGAGATTTCTTTTAAGGGGGTGAGGATGTAACACCTCATAAAATCATGCCCAATATAATAAAGACACGTGTCATGAAATTTAAAGCGTGTTATGAACCCGGATCAAGTAAAAAGATACATGAAGTGATTAAAAGCGTCAACAAGTTAATTATTACCTCTGAGTGACCTTTTAACATTTTACATTCTCATGAAAATCTGAAAAGGATTTCAGGAGTATCCGGTTAATCTTGTAATAAATAAATCAACATTCAAAGAAATAGGATCACATTTATATAAAGAAACAAATCTACATTTAATGGCCTTTTCACAAGACTCCAAGGCAACACTAATGCATGGAATGCATTCTGAATGTTATAGACCTGATCATGAGGGCCCTTACAACTTATAATAACCAAAGATTCGAAGTATTATAGATTGCATGGTCAAATGCCAAAAGTTCTCAAAATTTTTGTCTTCTGACCAAGTCTTACGGACCGCAAAGTGACCACCTAATGGACCGTAAGGTGGCTGATCTGGGCGATAAAGATTAAAAAGCGGATACGGACCGTAAGGCCCTTAGCTTACGGTCCGTAAGACCTATAATTGGGCAGAAAAATGGACAGCTGCCTGTTCAGCCTGTTCCACCGCCTTAGATGCATGGTTTTCGAATTCAGGGGCTACGCCAATGGTATTTCATGCATAGGGGACACCTGGGATGATCAGGAAACACTTGTAGACTTGTGTGGAGTGATCTTGTTGCATCTAGATCACTATATAAGGACCTTATATTGCAACCATGAACTTGCTCATTCACAAAATCATTCTAAACTTATTCTCTGGATCTCTCTGGACTTCAAGCAAGATTTCTTAAGCTCCTATTTCATGCTAAGGGCCATTGTAAGCAATCTTAGCCTCTCTAGTTCATGTTTTATTAGTATAATGACCAAAAGTCAAAGTCATCGTAATTAAGCTTTGACTTAGTGATTAATCACTAAGGGTCCAGTCATTTTTCGAATTGAAAGTGGCTATGAGTTGGTAATTATGTGGGTAATAAGTCTCTAAAAGGATACCCCCTAATTATAACTCTAACTTGGTCAATTGTCGGGTAAAACTTAATAATAAAAAGTCAACAGAAAGCTATTTTGCAAATAAACTCATAATTAACAATGTAGAAGCCATGAAACCTGTTTTAACACTTATATAACTTGGTAATTAATGTAAGAACAATTACTAAGCATGTTCAACTCGACAATCTTGAGTTTAGGCTCGGTTCGGAACCGAAAGTCACAAAAGTAGACTTTTGCTTTGACTTTCAGTTCTGACCCGATTTAGCTTAGTTTAGACATGCCTTAGAGTTCCATTAGGACCAGGTTATAGGTTAGTATAACCCTCTGAGGTTATACAACTTGGTTCCTAATTAATCCGATTCATTTGCATGTTTCCGTTAATTGCTTAAATGTTGACCATTATGCCCTTTTTACCTTAAAACGAGATTTTTGAAAATGTGAGAGGACAGAAACCTTTGTTACTGATTTATAAACATGTCCTAAAAATTTGACATCAGTTTGAGGTCTAAATTAGGAGTTATGCTCAATATCGTAATTTGAAAGCTTTTTATTAATTAAACGGCATTATTAGCATAAAGCCTATCTAAACCCAAATTTTGGCACCACACTTTTTACCCACTAATTTAATATAATATTTTGGGATTTTGAATATTTTATTTATTTTTAAACTGAACATAACATAGGGTTCTTGCTTTGATTCGGTAATTGTCGGTTATACCTTTTTTTACTAATAAAATGAGTCTTACATAACATTTTGATACCAAATATTTTGCTACTGATTTTATATGATAAATAAAATATTTTAAGCCTTCTGGGCTGATAAAATCTCAGCTTTCCTTATGCAACCTGAAAATCGCCTAAAACCGACTTTTTACGCATTTTAAACGCATAGTATGGGTTAAAACTATTTTTGGCATATAAGACTTAATACCTACTGACGTTTTAAGTAAATTTTTATATTTTTATAGTAATATAATGTTTTAAACTCAGATTTCCCATTTTGACCTTTAAAGCTTATGTGAAATGACCAAAATGCCCCTACGGTGCATAATTTGGTTGTAAATGATAAATTTCACATATATGCAATACCTTACTGATATGACTTGAAAAAATAAATATTTTTACTGATCATTTAAGACCAGAACCTTAGGTTAATATTTAACCTCTTTCATAATCCTTAAATTGACCAAAATAACCCTACGGGGCTTAAATTGATTTTATATCCGTTTTGGGCATAATGGAAGCTATCCTACTGATATCACAACATATTTAAGGCATATTAACTTAGGAAACCTGTTCATGACTCATTTGATTACCCGTTATGCATTTATCGCGTTCGGTACGTGTTGTGGGTGGAATTTTCTAACCTATATCCCGAAATTATATCCTGACTTTATATGTCTATTTTCGCTGCCATTATACTGGACCAGGATATTGGTAATATCCTGCAAGGGTATCCTGTGTGCTGTTAACAATTTGCTTTGGCTGCAAGGTACAAACAGTCATGAGGCTTGGTCTCCCTGAAGAATAGGTCAAGGTAGTTACAAAAAAGACGTTGGAAGCTTGGAGAAAGGGTTTACAACGGTCAAAAGGGAATGTTCGCAGGATCTCAGAATTGTACGACAGTTAGTTATTTATGTTTACTATAAATAGGAGTGCTGGATCACTAGGTTGGGACACATAATCCCGTCCACTTTTACACACACATTGCAGCTATGATCACCATTTCAATCACAAACACTCACAACACTCACAAATCACAATCATTGTAACACTTAGATTTGATCTGAGCATTATCCTGCACTGTATCTTGGTTATTTAAGCAATAAGAAGAACAAGGCAGCCGACGATTGTCAGCTCCCGAGGTTTTATACCAGTGATCTAGAAAGATCAAGGGCTTTCCTCGTATATCTCGTGTCAATTTTTACTTTACTTGCATTTCGTTTACAAATTGGTATAGTTCTACATCCCGGAGCTATATCCTGAAACTGTTCACATTTTCAACAAAGTAAACACATTTTTACAAGTTTACATAGCACACTACCTCACAAACTAAGTTTGATCACTAAATTGCTTTGTTAATTTTTGACCAAAACAATTTGGCTCCCACCGTGGGGCAAGTGGTGCTATTTTTAATCAATACTTTGTTAAAATCATTACTCGGTTTTCTGTTTTCGAAATTCTTTTCAAAACTATTTCTAATGGCTTCTCAATCGAATTTGAACTCTTCTTCCATGTCTGTTTCAACCTCTGCTGCTGTTGGTTCTTTACCTCCTCCACCTTCACAAGTTCAAACTTTTCAGAGGAGAAATGAAAGCCACACACCGAGAGAAATTCCTGCTGCTCAGAATGTTTCTAGATCCGGAAATTCAGGGAGAACCCATATCCTTGCTTCTAATGATGAAATTCTGTCTTTGTTTGGTAGTATACAGGAACAAATGAAGAGGCAGCAAGAAACTAACCAGACGATCATGAAGGATATACAACTCTTGAAGTCAAACTCTAGGAAACCTGTGGAGGATACAACTACTCCTCTACAGCCCAGGATGCTGAACTTTAGTTCAGCAACATTTACCGAGGATAATCAAGGCAATATGATACCGAGTCAGTCCCGGAGCAACATGCTGGAGATACCATCATCCGCCAGGATATCGACCGTGAGGGATCCAGGATATGGCCCAGGATATGGCCCAGGATATGGTCCAGGATATGGAAAAAGTCAACAGGCTGGTAACATGTTTGCCAATATCAGTATCCCTGCTACTAATAATTCTGATTCTTTGCAGGATATAGGTGTAACACCAGCATTGACCAGGGAACTTCAAAAATTGAAGGGTATGATATCAAGTGTTCCTGGAGTAGTGCAGCCTATGCCGGAAGTATCCCAGGATAGTCACAGGATATCCCGATTTGCTCATCCAATTTGTGATGCTGAAATTCCGAAAAGATTGCAGACTCCCAGCATGAAGTTGTATGATGGGAGGACAGATCCTGAGGAGCATATTGCCCAGTATAGGGAAAGGATGAAAATAAATCCAATCCCACCAGAACTTAAGGAAGCATGCTTATGCAAAGGCTTCTGTTCAACTTTAACAGGATTGGCCTTAAAATGGCTTTTAAATGTTCCACCTTATTCAATTACATCATTTTCTCATTTAGTTAATTTGTTTATCAGACAATTTTCTTGTAGCAGGAGCTTTGAGAAACTAACAAGTGATCTTTAGAGGATAACACAAGGATCACAAGAATCCCTAAGGGATTATGTTAACAAATTTAGTAGAGAATCCCTGGATATCCCGAATCTTGATGTTGCTACGGTAGTACAAGCGTTCAAAATGGGGTTACGGAAGGATTGTCAATTTTATTAGGATCTTGTAATGAATCCTTGCAGGAATTAAGATGAAGCTCGGAATAGGGCTTTAAGATACATAAGGCTTGAAGATGACAAGAAAATGCATGAGAGGATGAACACATCTTCAACATATGAATTGACAAATAGGAAGTCAGAATCTTCCTACAAACAGTATCGTTCAAAGCCATATGCTAAGAACGATAATAAGAGAGTGAATGTTGTTGAAGATGAGGACAATGAAGAATATCCTGAAATCTCAGAGTATTGTTTTTCTGTAAATGTTCCTGAGTTAATGTATGCTATGCAGGGACTGGGGGACAAAGCTAGGTGGCCAAAAAAGAATCCAAGGAATACAGATTGGAAGGATAAATCTAAATGATGTGCCTTCCATGAAGACTTTGGGCACATGAAAGACGATTGCATAGCCTTGAGAAAGGAGATAAGCTACTTTCTGAGGAAAGGATACTTGAAAGAATTCCTCGGTAGAAAGAAGAAAGCTCAGGATACTGACCAGGATTCTGAGAGAGCTGCATCTCCACCACCAGATGCCAAGATAATTAACTTTATCTCCGGGGGGTCTGACATATGTGGAACTTCTTACTCTACAGCTAAGAGGCATGCCAGGAAGGCTAAGGCGGAAATAGGAGATAAGCCCACAAGGATGACCATGCTTACAGATGATAAAGTCATTACTTGGTAAAGGGTCACGAAGGTCAGCAGTATCCTGTATATTATGTTAGTAAAAGTTTACTAGATGCCGAGACTAGATATTCACACTTAGAAAAATTGATATTAGCCCTAGTTATGGCGTCAACAAAACTTAGACATTATTTTGAAACACATAGGATTCATGTTAAAACCAACTATCCTGTTAAAAATGTGCTTAGGAAACCCGAGATGTCAGGTAGGATGGCTAAGTGGTCAGTGAAATTAAGTGCATATGGTCTAGTTTATGAACCTAGAAATGCCATAAAGTCTCAGGCTACAGCTGACTTTGTTGCTGATTTCAGTAGTGATATTCAAAGTGAAGTAGACCTAGAAGTACAACAGCTAGGAGAAAACTTAGAATCCTGGACATTATATATTGATGGCGCATCTAATGTAAGAGGTGTAGGTTTGGGTATACTACTAAAATCGCCACAGGGGGACATATTACCCCAGGCTATTAGATGTGAATTTTCTGCTACCAATAATTAAGCTGAGTATGAAGCTCTGATAGCAGGATTAGAATTGGCTAAAAATATGAATATTAGATGTTTACAAGTATATGTTGATTCCCTGTTGATTACTAACCATTTCAATGGATCTTATGCAGTAAAAGGTGAAAAGTTAGCTGAATATCTTGAAATTGTTAAAAAAATTAGCAGGATGTTTCAAAATTTTTACACTTGAACAGGTACCAAGAGAAAAGAATGTTGAAGCTGACGCTCTAGCAAACCTAGGATCTACTGTCAGGATACCGGAGGGAACTTAGATACCAATAGTACACATCTTGTATCCTGCAATGGAACATTTCAAATCTCAGGATAAAGAAGTAGCATGTATCCAGTATCCTGGTGATGGATATCCTGAGAAGGATCCTGAATCCTGGATGACTCCAATTATGAAGTATCTTCAAGAAGGAGATATCCCAAAGGATGCAAATCCTAAGGCTTTTAGGATGAAGGTATCTCGTTTTACTATTATAAATAATATTTTGTTTAAGAAATCCCTTACAGGTCGGTACCTAAGTGTTTTGGTCAAAAATCAAGCTAAGATAATGCAACCAAACTTTCTGTTGTGAGGTGGGATGCTTGAATCAATGAACAATGCTAAGGATCACTCAGAAATGTAATGAACAAGTGACACAAAGATTTATACGAGGAAAAAGCCCTTGATCAAGAGTTGATCTCCGGCATAAAAAACCTCGGGTGATGGAAACTACCGATCACCAACTCATATTAAACAAACAAGGTATTACAACTTTGGATGATAGCGAGTTAGTTACAAGGATCACTAGAGTGTAATGTGCAAAAAAGTGTGTAATCGCCAAGTAAACTGTCGAGAGCTGATGAGAGCAGTTACGAGTGTGTGTGTTAAGCTAAAAATAGCCAAGTGTTAAGCTAAAAATAGCCAAGTGTTCTAATCTAGCTCGCTATCCCCTTTTAAATTTGGAAAATATCTAAGCTAACCAACTATCCGCATTTCGTGCAAGTCTTCCACGAACTCCATAACGTCCACTTCAGTCAAGCACGTGCGGAATAAATAGAGAATATGCTCCAGGAATATCGCCAAGACCAAGTCCAAGCTCGTACTCCTGCAAAACAACATCATATTCAAAGCAGACAATCGTTATTGTAAGGATCACTATGATGATCCATGATCCTGATCCTATAATACTCTCTGTGGATCACTAATTCAAACAGAACTGAGGATCCCTAAGCCCGGCAGTAATTGAGGATCACTAATCATTGGAAAATCCTCCCCTAACAATTGCCCCCAAAATATAAGGAGTAAAGTGTAAATAAACGAGTTGTATTTTCTCATTCTTATCCGTAACAAACCAACGGATATATAGCCGTTACTTTCTGACTAGCCGTTGCCATCCTGACGTCACTGAAGTGACTATCTTGCAAGATCATGATTATAAATTGAAATTAGAGATAAGGGTTAGGAAGCATTTAAATTCGTGTGTTTCATCCTTTAAATCTTCATTCGAAGATCTGATCAGGTACTTCTCTTTCCTTTCTCTCTTCATCTTCTCATTCTGTTTCTTCTTCTTCACCATCGTTATGTCCAAGATGATGCTGAGATCCTCACCAGCTAAGGATCACAAAAAGGACAGTCCCTTGAAGAGCCAAAAGATCATCGAAGACTCTGCAAAGGAACGATGTTGCTTTACTGATCCACAGATAGATAGGATTGGCCATTGTTTTCCGGCGAACACCGTTTACAAAACTTTTGATCCCACCGTCCTGAGTGACTATTGTTAGGGGAGGATATTTTAACAATTAGTGATCCTTACTTATTATCCTAATTAATGATCCTTACTTCTGTGATAGATAGTGATCCTCAGAAGAGCTTCAGGATCAGGATCATGGATCACTTTAAGGATCCTCATACTAACGATTGTTTGTTTATGTTTCGTATTATTTCACAGGAGTAATAAGCTTGACTTGGTCTTGGCAACGTTACTATGGAATATTCCACGGGTATTTCGCACACGTTTGACTGGAAATGGACGTTGTGGAGAACGTGGGAGCTTGGCACAAAATTCGGATAGTTTGTTATTGTAGTTAACTTCTATTTTTAAAGGGGTGACGAGCTAGAATTAGAACACTTAGCCATTTTCAGCTACACACACTCTCATACAATTACACTCTTGAAGCTCTCGAAAACACTTAACAATTTCCATACACTTTTACACATTTCACCATAGTGATCCTTGTACCTAGCTAGTTGCTATCCGAAGTTGTAAACATTTATTGATTTATTTGAGCTTGGTGATCGGTAGTTTCCATCACCCGGGGTTTTTTGTGTCGGAGATCAACTCTTGATCAAGGGCTTTTCCCCGTATAAATCCTTGTGTTGTTTGTGCAATTTACACTAGAGTGATCCTTATTATTTTTCTACATTTAAAGCATCATTCCCCGTAACAAAGAGTTTGGTTGCATTATCCTCATCAGATTTTTTGACCAAAACAGTTTGGCGCCCACCGTGGGGCAATTGGTGCTTCATTCCTAAGAAGTTTTTCTGTTGGTGATCATTCCGGTTCATTGTATACGAATACATGGCTTCATCATTGAAGAATACCTCTACTGCAATGTCTGCGGTCAATTCATCTCAGGGCATTCCACCTTTGCCTCCACCACCTTCTGGACCTCAGAAAAATGCCGAGAAGAAACCAACTCCCATTTTCTCCAAACCTCCAACTTCTTCTGCTTCTTACACTCCCACTACTACTGACATGTTTACTTTGATTTTGCAGATGAAGGATCATATACAGCAACATGATAAGACCAATGAAAGGATTCTCAAAGAAATCGGAGATCTCAAGAAACAAAAGAAAACGGCAGAGGATCATTCTCCACTGATGCCCAGATCTTTGAATTTTGATACTCCGGTGATTACTTCTCAGCCATCAGTGGTTCCAGATGTTCAATATGTGGGTGGACCAAAAGGAGTGCACTATGGATCAATGACAGTGACCCAGGCATCGGGTTCATATTTCCAGCCAGCAGGATCCTATCATCAGCATATGGGGTCCCTCACGAATTCAGGAGGATACTCAGGAGTGCAGCAGGTTCAAGGATCCTCCATTATTCCAGGATCATCCCAGGTTCAAGGATCCTCCTTTGTTCCAGGATCATCCCAGGTTCAAGGATCCTCCTTTGTTCCAGGATCATCCCAGGTTCAAGGATCCTCCATTGTTCCAGGATCATTCCAGGTTCAAGGATCCTCCATTGTTCCAGGATCATCCCAGGTTCAAGGATCCTCCTTTGTTCCAAGATCATCCCAGGTTCAAGGATCCTCCTTTGTCCCAGGATCGTCCCAGTTTCAGGGATCCTTCCAGATGCCAGGATCCTTGAGGAGTTTGCAAACAGGAACTTCAGATGTCTATCAGGGATATTTTATTCCAATGCAGACCAATGCTTCTACTGGTCCTTCGATCATTCCAGAGGCCCAACAATATGGATTAACATCCATTTTTCCTAATCTGAATCCAATGGGAGGTAACACTTTTAATAATTCTTATACTACTAACCATAATCTTATGCAGGATCCAGGTATCAATCATGCCATGGCCAGAGAATTGCAAAAGTTAAAGGATATGATATCAAGTGTTCCTGGAGTGGTCAAACCTATCCCAGAGATTGCAGATGGAAGCCATAAGATATCTCGTTTTGCACCACCAATCTGTGATGCTGAGATACCCAAGAGGTTCCATGTCCCAACTATGAAGTTGTATGATGGTTCGACGGATCCTGAAGAACACATAGCACAATACAGGGAGAGGATGGAGATCAATCCAATCCCAGAAAGGTTAAAGGAAGCATGCCTGTGCAAAGGATTTGGATCCACTCTTACTGGATCAGCTCTCAAATGGCTGCTAAGCCTTCCCCCTACTCTATTACCTCATTTGCTAATCTAGTTAACCTATTTAATAATCAGTTTTCTTGTAGTAGGAAATTTGAACGATTAACTAGTGATCTATATAGGATAACCCAGGGTCATAATGAATCATTAAGAGATTACATTACCAAATTTAGTAAAGAATCCTTAGACATTCCCAACTTGGATATAGCCACGGCTGTTGAGGCCTTCAAAATGGGATTACTTAGGGATTCATTGTTCTATGATGATCTTGTTATGACACCATGCAGGAACCTAGATGAGGTAAGAACCCGAGCACTTAGATTCATCCGGCTAGAGGATGACAAAAGGATCCAGGAGAGGTTAGCAGGATCCTCAAAGCAAGATAAGAAAGGATCCTCATTCAAGAACAAGTTCAGATCCAATAACAGATCTGATAACCAGAACGTGCATGCTGTTGATCAAGAAGAGGATGATGAGGATTATCCTCCAATCTCTGAATATTGTTTTTCTGTTGATAACAATGAACTAATCCTTGCGATACAGAATCTAGGTGATAAAGCCAGATGGCCCAGAAAGAATGATAGGCCAGTTGCAACCAAAGATAAATCAAAGTGGTGTGCATACCAAGAATATTTTGGGCATCTTACAGAAGAATGCATCGCACTAAGAAAGGAAATTGGATACTTGTTGAGCAAGGGGTATGCAAAAGAATTGTTGGGAAGAAAAAAGTCAAGGACTCAGGACCCTGAAAGGATCCCTGAGAAGGCTCCAGCCCCTCCAGCAGATGCACAAGTAATAAACTTCATTTCTGGAGGATCAGACATTTGCGGCACATCCTTCTCAGCAGCTAAGATGCATGAAAAGGAAACTAAAATGGATAATGGAGAAAGACCCGTTCGAACATCAAGTGTCTCTGAAGGAAAAGTCATAACCTTTGATGAGGATGATCGTGTTGATATCCAGGATCCTCATCACGATGGTTTAGTTATTACTCTTTTCATTTCTAACCATTTTGTCCGCAGGATCCTTATAGACGGAGGAAGCTCAGTGAACATTATCCAGCTTGATGTTCTAAAGAAGATGGGTATCCCTGAGACAGATATCATACCAAGATCCTCCGTGCTCGTGGGATTTAGTGGCGAAACTAAGAATACCCTGGGGGACATTAAGCTCCCAATATACATCGAAGGCCTACATTCTTATCAAAAGTTTTGTGTTATTGACTGTTTATCTTGTTGTAATGTTATCCTTGGCAGGCCCTGGATACACGATATGAAGGCAGTCCCATCAACTTACCATCAATGTGTGAAGCTCCCTAGTCCTTGGGGAATAGTCAAGATTGATAGTGATCAGCAGGAGGCTAAGAATTGCTATACTTCATCGATGAAACCAGCCTCGAAGTCAAGGGAGCAATAGCAATCAAAGTATCCTCCAAGGGATGTCTTGGAGGCAAGAGAGCAGGATGTGATAGAAATCCTCATGGATCCTTGTGATCCTGAATCCCAAATTTATATTGGATCAGGGATCCTTGGCGATATGAAGGAAAACCTCATATCCTTCCTCAAAAGGAGAAAGACTACCTTTGCATGGAAACATGAAGACATGACAGGCATATCTAAAGATGTAATCACTCACAAACTTGGCATTGATAGGTCCTTCAAACCAATCCATCAAAGGAGAAGAAAGTTTGCACCGGAAAGAAATGCCATTATCCAGGAAGAGGTAGAGAAATTGCTCCGGGCAGGTATGATTAGAGAGGTCAAGTATCCAAGATGGTTGGCCAATGTGGTTGTTGTTCAAAAGAAAAACGGAAAGTGGAGGGTATGTGTCGATTTTACCGATTTAAATAAGGCATGTCCCAAGGATCCTTTCCCATTACCCCACATTGACTCCATGGTGGATGCAACTGCGGGTCATGAACTGTTAACTTTTATGGATGCTTCATCTGGATTTCAACAAATCCAAATGGAACCATCCGATCAAGAGGATACAGCCTTCATGACTCCAACTGGTATATATTGCTATATTGCTATGCCGTTCGGACTAAGAAATGCAGGTGCAACATATCAAAGGCTGGTGAATATGATGTTCAAGGATCAGATTGGACAAACTATGGAGGTTTACATAGACGATATGGTGGTAAAATCAATAAAGGCTGAGGATCACCTAAGAGACTTGGAGGAAGCATTCAATATCCTTGATAAATATAATATGAAGCTTAATCCTTCAAAATGTCACTTTGGTGTTAAAGCAGGTAAATTCTTAGGGTATATGGTGACAAAGAGAGGCATTGAAGCTAGCCCGGAACAAATCAAAGCAATAGTGAACATCAAATCTCCGGCCAATGCTAAGGATGTTCAAAGGCTAACAGGCAGGATAGCAGCTTTGAACAGATTTATATCCAAATCCTCAGAGAAGTGCAAAGAATTCTATGATATCCTAAGGAAGAACAAGAAATTTGAGTGGACTGAGAAGCATGAAAATGCTTTAAGAGTTCTCAAAGATTACCTATCCTCAGCCCCGTCCTTGATGAGACCAGAAAAAGGCGATGTGCTATCCTTATATCTTGCAGTATCCTCAAAAGCAGTAAGTGCGGTCCTTGTTAAGGATCACGAAGGTACACAACATCCTGTCTATTACGTAAGTAAAAGTTTACTTGATGCCGAATCCAGGTATTCACACCTTGAAAAGCTTATTCTTGCATTAATTATGGCATCTACTAAGTTGAGACATTATTTTGAAACTCATGTTATTGTTGTTAAAACTAATTTTCCAATTAAGAATGTCCTCAGGAAACCAGAGATGTCAGGAAGGATGGCTAAGTGGGCAGTGAAGCTTAGTGCCTATAATATAAGATATGAGCCTAGGACAGCCATCAAATCCCAAGCATTAGCTGACTTTGTGGCTGATTTCAGTGGTGATTTACAAAAAGAAGCTGAGTTAGAAGTCCAGCAGCTAGAGGAGACCAATGATCCTTGGATACTCTATACTGATGGATCCTCAAATGTCAAAGGCACAGGGCTTGGAATACTACTAAAATCGCCACAGGGGGACATAATACCCCACTCTATAGCTTGTGAGTTCCAAACTACTAACAATGAGGCTGAATATGAGCCTTAATTGCTGGTTTGCAAATTGCTAAGCATATGGAGATCAGGTATCTTGAGGTACATGTAGATTCTTTGTTAATTACAAACCACTTTAATGGATCCTATGCTATTAAAGGTGAAAAACTAACCAAATATTTAGAGATAGTCAAAGAATTGGCACTCTCCTTTGTTTCCTTTAGTTTGACACAGGTACCAAGGGAAGAAAATACAGAAGCTGATGCATTGGCTAACTTAGGATCATCCTTGAAGATCCCGGAGGATATCAGGATCCCTATTATCCATATCCTGACCCCGGCTATCGAGGATCATGTGGCTCTGAAGATAGGAAACAATTCTGCAATTATTCCTAGTGAGGATACTCAATCCCATTCAGGATCAGGATCATGGATCTCACCAATTATGAGATACTTACAACATGGAGAGATTCCTACAGGAGAAAACCCTAGGGCTTTCAAAATTAAGGTATCTTAATTCACAATTTTAAATAATATGTTGTATAGACGATCTCTTGCAGGACCATACTTGAGATGCATTGAGGATCCTGAGATCCAAGAAGTTTTAAAAGACTTCCATGAAGGAGATTGTGGAAACCACACTGGGGGGCAGGGCATTATTCTCAAGGATCTTGAGGACAGGATACTACTGGCCAACTATGAAGAGAGATGCTGTGGAGTATGCTAAGAGATGTGATCCTTGTCAGGGACACAGCAATATCCTTCATCAACCAGCTGAATTTTTGCATCCTATACCCTCCTCTTGGCCATTTATGAGATGGGGTATGGATATAGTTGGTAAGCTCCCTAAGGCACCTGGTGGAAAAGTGTTCATGCTAGCTATGACTGATTACTTCTCCAAGTGGATAGAGGCTGAAGCTTTTGCCCAAGTCAGAGAAAAGGAAGTTATATCCTTCATTAAAAGAAATATTATAACTAGATTTGGAATTCCTTCTGAAATTATATGTGACAATGGTTCCCAATTCATTGGGGGCATAACCACTAACTTTTGTGACAGCTGGGGGATTAAGATGATAACATCAACACCAGTCCACCCACAAGCTAATGGTCAAGCAGAATCATCCAACAAGATCATCATCAACAATTTGAAGAAAAAGCTTGGATCCAAGAAAGGGAAATGGGCAGAAGAACTACCTCATGTGCTTTGGGCTGATAGGACAACCCCTAAGAATGCTACTGGTCAAACACCATTCTCTTTGGTGTTTGGGGCAGAATCAGTGATCCCAACAGAAATGGTGGTTCCAACTGCTAGAACAAGTATCCGTGATCCTGAGGAAAATGATGAGAACTTGGCTCAAGATCTGGATACTATTGAAGAAATCAGGGATCTGGCTAGGATAAGGATGGCCAGTTACCAACAAAGAATGGCTGGTGCTTACAACAAAAATGTCAGGATCAGGAAGTTTCAAGTTGGAGATATGGTATTAAGGAAAGCATTTCAGAATACCACCAATCCTGCTGATGGAAAATTGGCTCCAAAATGGGAAGGCCCTTATTTGATTGAAGCTGAAGCAGGAAAGGGGGCATATAGATTGCTAACCATGGAAGGTGATTTGCTACCAAGAGCTTGGAATGCTGTCCACTTGAAGAAATATTTCATGTGAGCAGGATCCTCATGGCACAGATGATCCTTACGTTAGGAGTATCCTTGAAGGATCCTTAAAGTATCGGTGATCCTTACTTTGGTAATATCCTAATCTTAAACTATTTCATTTCTTTATTTTCTCATATAAGGATAAGGATCATGTGTCCTTTATCCATCTCTCACGTGATTTTAAGTTTTGAAAGTTCAGGTATCCTTAGCATAACATTGGTTATCTGCAGAAGCAATCCGTTCCTTGGGTTTAACCCCAGTTATTTGGGCTTGCCCCAGTTCCGCCTGTAGCGCATGATGATCCTGGTATAGTTCAAGGCAGTGGGACCAGTACTCGCTTTAGGGGCTGATAATTCCATTGTACTGGCTATACCTAGGATCCTACGTATAATGGTAGACGTACCATACATCCGTTCCTAAGGTTTCTAACGTTTTCACGTTAGCTAAGGTTTTGGCATTTTCATGTCACTAAGTTTGGATAGTCGCCAGTTAGGGCCATACTCCAGTTTACATACGATCCTTGGGCTTGTCCCCAGTTATCCTTGGGCTTGTCCCCAGTTATCCTTGGGCTTGTCCCCAGTTATCCTTGGGCTTTTCCCCAGTTATCCTTGGGCTTGTCCCCAGTTATCCTTGGGCTTGTCCCCAGTTGCTAACTCTTATTTTATATTGGCTTAGTCCCAAGTTATGCTCTATTTTCAGGTCCTTGAAGATGAGCAACTAGGGATCCTTGATCCTTACTTCTCTCTAAGGTTTATCTTATAGTTATCCTGATTATGGTTAGGATCCTAACTTGGATCCTCAGCTATGATCCTTAACTATTTTAATTCTATTCATTGTTTATTTGAATAACCCTTAAAGTTTGACAACTAAACTTGTGATCCTTAGAATAAATTACTTTTTGGGATTCTTTAACTATAGGATATTTGATTATGGATCATATCCTAAAATATTTTTAATCTGACTTATTCAAAATTGTTTATTCAATAAATGTACATCAAAACAATTGAGAATTATAGAGACAAAAAGGATAACAACACAAGATAAGCGACAAAAGATTAAGGTTTTATTTATTAACAAAAGACTAGCCCTTAAAAGGTTGTCAAAATTACCTACCCCGAGCATCTACCAGCAAAACGTGGCCCGTCCGCTGGGGTAGGTAAAGGGTGTCCATGATAATAGGTTCAAAAGTAGTGCAGGAATATAAAGGCGGCAGGATCACAATGGCTTCATCCCCCAAACAGAGGATCCCTCCACCAATTGCAATCCTACCTATTGTCCAAAGGATCATACATGATCCTTAATCCTAAAAACTATTGTTCAAGTACAAACCATCGAATTGTTCAACATCACAACCACAAAAAACTACTACCAAATTTAAAAATTGGGCTCCGGCTGCGTCTAAGAATGTCCATCATCGCCCAATTGTGCAGCCTACACCTTTGCTGCATCCCCTTCCCCTCCAGCTGCGGTATCCTTCACCAGATCCTTCCCACTACCTCCAGCCTCGATCGCCAAAACCTCCTCAGCCTCCTCATCATCCTCAAGATCAGCCAACCTTGCTTTCCAGCCCTCAACATCCCAGCTGCTTCTGTCGAAGTTAGGATCTTGAGCTTCCTGGGCCATCTTTAATTTTGTCTGATACATTGTGATGGCAGCAGAGACCTTTGCGTTTTCTATGAGATCATGCTTCTCATAGTCAATGTCGATCAGGATTTTAGCTGTTTGAGTCTTGGCATCTTTAAGGGCTTTTTCAAGGTCAGCGATTTTAAGATCCTTGAGCACGGCAACCTGTTGGAGGTCAGCAATCTTCTTATCCAGCTCCTCAACACTCCCCACGTAATCTTCAATCTCAGCAAATTTCTGCAAAGAAAAGGACAAAGCAGTTCAAGATCAGGTGATCCTCATACAAGTAGGATACCTAGGCAGAATTGGTGATCCTTACCTCATTGAAGTATTCAAGGAACTGGTGGCGGATCAATGGTAGGCCTTGAAGGTCCTCAGTGTCAGAAGTTTTCCTTTTCTTGCCACCCTTTCCTTTAGTGGGTACCTTGGGAATGGAGATGCTAGGACTGGTAGTGGCCCTCTTCTTCCTGGATCGAACAACATCAAGGTCAGCTGTGTTGAACTGGGATACAGGCTTGGCAGATTTACCGGCACCTACACATTCAAAGCATCATTCTTGAAGAGATGATGGTAAAGTAAGAAAAACAGAGTAAAAGAAGGAGAGATAAGAGAAGAGATACCTGATAGATCTTCGACCAAGAATTTAAAGGGAGTTTCTTCGAATTTAAATGCATATCGATCCTATCTTTATCTCCTGTTCATAATCATGATTATGCAGGATTGTCACTTCTGTGACGTCATGGTTGCAACGGATAGTTCTACAATAACGGCTATATTTACGATAGTTAGTTGCGGATAAGATCAGGAAAATATAATTCGCTCATTTAACATATCACTCCTTATATTTTGGGGGCAATTGTTAGGGGAGGATATTTTAACAATTAGTGATCCTTACTTATTATCCTAATTAATTATCCTTACTTCTGTGACAGATAGTGATCCTCAGAAGAGCTTCAGGATCAGGATCATGGATCACTTTAAGGATCCTCATACTAACGATTGTTTGTTTATGTTTCGTATTATTTCGCAGGAGTAATAAGCTTGACTTGGTCTTGGCAGCGTTACTATGGAATATTCCACGGGTATTTCGCACACGTTTGACTGGAAATGGACGTTGTGGAGAACGTGGGAGCTTGGCACAAAAGTCGGATAGTTTGTTATTGTAGTTAACTTCTATTTTTAAAAGGGTGATGAGCTAGAATTAGAACACTTAGCCATTTTCAGCTACACACACTCTCATACAATTACACTCTTGAAGCTCTCGAAAACACTTAACAATTTCCATACACTTTTACACATTTCACCATAGTGATACTTGTACCTAGCTCGTTGCTATCCGAATTTGTAAACATTTATTGATTTATTTGAGCTTGGTGATCGGTAGTTTCCATCACCCGGGGTTTTTTGTGCCGGAGATCAACTCTTGATCAAGGGCTTTTTCCCCGTATAAATCCTTGTGTTGTTTGTGCAATTTACACTAGAGTGATCCTTATTATTGTTCTACATTTAAAGCATCATTCCCCGTAACAAAGAGTTTGGTTGCATTATCCTCATCAGATTTTTTGACCAAAACAACTATGTTTATAAAACCTGGGTAGCTTTTCCGGTTACCCCATTTACAATAGGATACTCGTATCCCTTTCCAGATTTCACCCAATCCTTCTTCTCCCTCACCAGCATCTCCTACATCCAAGCAATGCCAATGATCTGGAGGGTCTTGTATACCCTTGAAAGAATCATTGAGCGTGAAGGTATTGATCTGGGAATGTCGGAGTTTGCAGAGATGTATGACCTCGTGAGCCATGGATCTCACCGATATCTACTCAAACATAAACCTGGTGAAGAACACCCCATCTTCAAAGCCACTAAGAACGACACCAACTGGAAACGGCGATTCTTCTTTGTCAGAAGGGATTCTATCCCTGATGGAAAGGATCTGCCTAGAAAATGGACCACCCATGGTAGGATAGAGGATCCTGAGAAGGATCACAGGATAACCCTGTTTTTGTTGAGGATCACTAACATCCTTTTGTCTTCATTTTGCAGCTATTACTGTTTCACACCTTATTACAACACCTGCAACGAAGGAAAGGCTTGCTGCTTTTCGGAGGCTCGATCCTGCAATCAGAACATTTCAAGCAAATATCCAGGATTCTCAGGAAGTATCCTCAGGCTCTGTTACAATGTCAAGTAAGTATCCCATTTTGTGCATAACTAGATGTTTAAATTAAAAATGAAATAAGGATACTTATCTGTTTTGGGTGTGTAGGTGCTGGAAAATCATCGAAGTCTGCTACTCGCTTCAGTGTCACCGATCTCACCACTGTTGGTCCCAGGTCTAGAAGGAAGAAGGCTGCTGCTAGCCCAAGTACTGCCATCCCCAAGCCTACTGCTTCCAAGGGAAAGAAGAGGAAAGCCTCTGAGGCTGACAATCTACAAGGCCTGCCTCTAATCCGCCACCAGTTCCTTGAGTACTTTGCTGATGTAAGGATCACTGACTTAGCTTAGTTATCCTGCCCACTTGAGGATCATGTGATCCTAAACTTCACATTGTCTTTTCGCAGAAATTTGCTGAAATCGAGGACTACATAGGCAATGTTGTAGAGGTTGAGCAAAAGTGTTTGGACCTCCAGAAGATCATGCTAGCCAAGGATCAGAGGATTGCCTCTCTCGAAAATGATGTCAATCTGGTAAAGAGGGAACTTGTCCTAGCTCACATCACTGTTGACCAAGAGAAGGCTGAAATCACCAATGATGCCAAAGTCTCCGCTGCCATTGCTATGTACAAAACCCAGTTGCAGATGGCCCAAGAAGCTCTGGATCCTGACTTTGACAAGAGCAGCTGGGACGTAGAGGGCTTGAAGGCTAGATTGGCTGAGTTGGACGATAAAGAAAAGGCTGGTGAGGTCTTAGCAATTGAGGCGAGTGGAAGTGGAAAGGATCATGCTGATGCTGATGATGCTGGTGGTGATGCAGCCAAGGTTTGAGCTGCTGAAATGGGCGATGATGGACATTTCTAGACGCGGCCGGAGCCCATTTTTTAGGACTTGGTAGTTTTATTTTGGTTATGGTGTTTTGAAACAATCTTGGGTTGTATTTGAACAATAGTTTCTAGGGTTATGGATCATGGATCCTAAGACAATAGGTAGGATAATGGGTGGTGGATGGATCCTCTGTTTGGGGGATGAAGCCACTCGTTATCCTGCCATCTTTTATTTCCTGCACTCTTAAGACCCGTTAACAATGGACACCCTTTGCCAACCCATGTGGACGGGCCACGTTTTCCTGGTAGAAACGTGGGTTGGCAGTTTTGACAACCTTAAAGGGTTAAATGTTTTGTGAAAAAAATAACTTTAACTTTTTGGCTTTTTCCTGTGTTGTTATCCTTGTGAGTACTTTACTTTTCAATTGTTGTGATATATATTTTGTCTGAATTTATTAAGTAAAGAAGAAAAATTTAATAAATATTCTCAAAAAGTTTAGGATATGATCAAGGATCACATATCCTATAGTCAACAATTTCTGAAAACTAGTGTAGTTTAAGGATCACAAGTTCAGTTGTCAAAGGATAAGGGTAACTCAGATGAATAATGAATAAAATCAAAATAGTTAAGGATCATACCTAAGAATCCAAGTTAGGATCCTAACCTTTAACACTTATATTCAGGTTAACCAAAAGACAAACCTTAGTAGAAGGAAAGGATCAAGGATCCTTGGTCGTTTAGCTTCAAAAACCTGAAATAGGATACAACTTGGGACTAAGCCAATATAAGATAAGAGTTAGTAACTGGGGACAAGCCCAACAATTCTGGGGACAAGCCCAATATACTGGGGACAAGCCCAAAGGATAACTGGGGACAAGCCCAAAGGATAACTGGGAACAAGCCCAAAGGATAACTGGGGACAAGCCCAAAGGATAACTGGGGAAAAGCCCAAAGGATAACTGGGGACAAGCACAAAGGATCGTGTGTAAACTGGAGTATGGCCCTCACTGGCGACTATCCGAACTTAGTGATATGAAAATGCCAAAACTTTAGCTAACGTGAAAACGTTAGAAACCTTAGGAACGGATGTATGGTACGTCTACCATTATACGTAGGATCCTGAATATAGCCAGTACAATGAAATTGTCAGCTCCTAAAGCGAGTACTGGTCCCATTGCCATGAACTATACCAGGATCATCGTGCGCTACTGGCGAAACGGGGGACAGGCCCAAACTGGGGTCAAGCCCAAATAACTGGGGTCAAGCCCAAATAACTGGATACTTCCGTGGATACTCAACCCTTTGTTAAGGATGCCTGAACCTTCAAAACTCAGAATCAAGTGAAAGGAGGATAAAGGATGCAGGATCCTTATCCTTAAATAAGATAATTAAAGAATGAAATAGTTTGGGATTAGAATATTACCAGGATGAGGATCATCTGTTCTTTAAGGATCCTTCAAGGATACTTGTCAGGTAAGGATCATGGATCCTTGTTACATGAAGTATTTCTTTAAGTGGACAGCATTCCAAGCTCTTGGTAGCAAGTCACCTTCAATTGTTAGCAATCGATATGCCCCCTTTCCTGCCTCAGCTTCGATCAAGTAAGGGCCTTCCCACTTTGGTGCCAACTTTCCATCAGCAGGATTGGTGGTATTCTAAAATGCTTTCCTTAACACCATATCTCCAACTTAGAATTTCCTGATCCTGACATTTTTGTTGTAAGCTCCAGCCACCCTTTGTTGATAACTGGCCATCCTTATCCTTGCCAAATCCCTGAGTTCTTCTATAGTATCCAAATCTTGAACCAAGTTTTCAGCATTTTCCTCAGGATCACGAATGTTTGTTCTTGTAGTAGGGACCACCATCTCTGTGGGGATCACTGATTCTGCCCCAAATACCAAAGAAAATGGAGTTTGGCCAGTGGCATTCTTGGGAGTTATCCTATCAGCCCAAAGTACATAAGGTAGTTCTTCTGCCCATTTTCCTTTCTTGGATCCAAGCTTCTTCTTCAAATTGTTGATGATGATCTTGTTGGATGATTCTGCCTGACCATTAGCTTGTGGGTGGACTGGTGTTGATGTTATCATCTTAATCCCCCAGCTGTCACAAAAGTTAGTAGTTCTATTCCCAATAAATTGGGATCCATTATCACAAACAATTTCAGAAGGGATACCAAATCTAGTAATAATGTTTCTTTTAATAAAGGATATCACTTCCTTTTCTCTGACTTGAGCAAAGGCTTCAGCCTCTATCCACTTGGAGAAGTAATCAGTCATAGCAAGCATAAATACTTTTCCACCAGGTGCCTTAGGAAGCTTACCAACTATATCCATTCCCCATCTCATAAATGGCCATGAAAAGGATATAGGATGCAAAAGCTCTGCTGGTTGATGAAGGATATTACTATGTCTCTGACAAGGATCACACTTCTTGGCATATTCCACAGCATCCTTCTTCATAGTAGGCCAATAGTATCCTGTCCTCAGGATCCTTGAGAATAATTCCCTGCCCCCAGTATGGTTTCCACAATCTCCTTCATGGAAATCCTTTAGGACTTCTTGGATTTCAGGATCCTCAATGCTCCTTAGATATGGTCCTGCAAGAGATCGTTTATACAAAATATTATTCAATATTGTAAATTGAGATACCTTGATTTTGAAAGCCCTAGGGTTTTCTCCTGTAGGAATCTCTCCATGTTGTATGTATCTCATGATTGGGAGGATCCATGATCCTGAATGAGATTGAGTATCATCACTAGGGATGATTGCAGAATCCTCTCCTATCTCCATAGCTACATGATCCTTGATAGCAGGGGTCAGGATATGGATAATAGGGATCTTGATATCCTCCGGAATCTTCAAGGATGATCATAGATTGGCTAATGCATCAGCCTCTGCATTCTCTTCCCTTGGTACCTGTGTCAAACTAAAGGAAACAAAAGAGAGTGCCAATTCTTTGACTATCTCTAAATATTTGATTAGCTTTTCACCTTTAATAGCATAGGATCCATTAAAGTGATTAGTGATCAATAAAGAATCTACATGTACCTCAAGATACCTGATCCTCATATGCTTGGCAATTTGCAAACCAGCTATCAAGGCTTCATATTCAGCCTCATTGTTGGTAGTTTGAAATTCACAAGCTATGGAGTGGGGTATTATGTCCCCCTGTGGTGATTTTAGTAGTATTCCAAGCCCTGTTCCTTTAACATTAGAAGCACCATCAGTGAAGAGTATCCAAGGATCCTTAGTTTCTTCTAGCTGTTGGACCTCTAACTCAGCTTCCTTTTGCAAGTCACTACTAAAATCTGCCACAAAGTCAGCTAAGGCCTGGGATTTAATGGCAGTTCTAGGCTCATATCTTATATCATAAGCACTAAGCTTCACTGCCGACTTAGCCATCCTTCCTGACATTTCAGGTTTCCTGAGAACATTCTTAATTGGAAAATTAGCCTTAACAATAATTGCATGAGTCTCAAAATAATGTCTTAATTTAGTAGATGCCATAATTAATGCAAGGATAAGTTTCTCTAAGTGTGAATACCTGGATTCAGCATCAAGTAAACTCTTACTTACATAATAAACAGGATGTTGTGTACCTTGGTGATCCTTAAAAAGGACCGCACTTACTGCTTTTGAGGATACTGCTAGGTATAAGGATAATATATCCCCTTTTCTGGTTTCATCAAGGCGGGGGCTGAGGATAGGTAATCCTTAAGAGCTTTGAGGGCACTTTCATGCTTCTCAGTCCATTCAAATTTCTTGTTCTTCCTCAGGATGTCATAGAATTCCTTGCACTTTTCTGAGGATTTGGATATGAACCTGTTCAAGGCTGCGATCCTGCCTGTCAATCTTTGCACATTCTTGGCATTGGCAGGATATTTGATGTTCACAATAGCCTTAATCTGCTCTGGACTTGCTTCAATGCCCTTTTTTGTCACCATATAGCCTAAGAATTTACCTTCTTTAACACCAAAATGACACTTGGAAGGATTTAGTTTCATTTTAAATTTATCAAGGATATTGAATGCTTCCTCCAAGTCTTTAAGGTGATCCTCAGCTTTCTTGGACTTAACCACCATGTCATCTATATAGACTTCCATAGTGTGTCCAATTTGTTCCTTGAACATCATATTGACTAGCCTTTGATAAGTAGCACCTGCATTCCTTAGTCCAAATGGCATAGCAATATAACAATATATACCAGTTGGGGTCATAAAGGCTGTATCCTCTTGATCAGATGGTTCCATCTGAATTTGCTGAAATCCAGATGAAGCATCCATAAAAGTCAACAACTCATGCCCCGCGGTAGCATCCACCATGGAGTCAATGTGGGGTAATGGGAAAGGATCCTTGGGACATGCCTTGTTTAAATCAGTAAAATCGACACATACCCTCCACTTTCCATTTTTCTTTTGAATAACAACCACATTGACTAACCACCTTGGATACTTAACCTCTCTTATCATACCTGCCCGAAGTAGTTTATCTACCTCTTCCTGGATAATAGCATTCCTTTCAGGTGCAAACTTCCTCCTCTTTTGATGTATAGGCTTGAATGACCTGTCAATACCAAGCTTATGAGTAATTATATCCTTAGATATACCTGTCATGTCTTCATGCTTCCAGGAAAAGGTAGTTTTCCTTCTTTTAAGGAAGGATACTAGATCCTGTTCAATGTCGCTAAGGATCCCTGATGCTATGAAGATCTTGGATTCAGGATCATGAGGATGCATGAGGATTTCCTTTACATCCTGTTCTCTTGTCTCCAAGACATCTCTTGAAGGATACTTTAATTGCTATTGCTCCCTTGGTCTTGAGGCTGGCTTCATTGATGAGGTATAGCAGTTCTTAGCTTCTTGTTGATCACTCTTAATTTTCACCACTCCCCATGGACCAGGAAGCTTCACGCACTGATGATAAGTAGATGGGACAACCTTCATGTCATGTATCCATGGCCTGCCAAGGATAACATTACAACAAGATAAGCAATCTATAACACAAAACTTCTGATAAGAATAGAGTCCTTCAATATAGATAGGGAGTTTGATGTCCCCCAGTGTGTTCTTGGTTTCCCCACTGAATCCCACAAGGACTGAGGATCTTGGGACAATATCATACTCCGGGATATTCATCTTCTTGAGGACATCAAGCTGAATGATGTTCACAGAGCTTCCTCCATCTATAAGGATCCTGCGAACAAAATGATTAGAAATAAATAGGGTAATAACAAGACCATCATGATGAGGATCCTGAACATCAAGACGATCATCCTCATCAAAAGTTATGATCTTATCCTCGGTGACAGTGGACATCCGGATGGGTCTGTCTCCATTATCCATCTTGGTTTCCTTGGCATGTCTTTTGGCTGCTGAAAACGAAGTACCACAAATGTCTGATCCACCGGATATAAAGTTTATAATTTGTGCATCTGCTGGAGGAGCAGGAGCCTTTTCCGGGATCCTTTCAGGATCCTGGATCCTTGATTTCTTTCGTCCCAAAAGCTCCTTCAAGTGTCCTTTGCTTAACAAGTAACCAATTTCATTTCTAAGTGCAATACACTCTTCAGTGAGATGCCCAAAATCCTCATGATATGCACACCACTTGGACTTATCCTTTGTAGCAGCTGGTTTATCACTTTTCCTTGGCCACCTAGCTTTCTCACCTAGATTCTGCATTGCAAGAATTGGTTCATTGTTATCAACAGAAAAACAGTATTCTGAAATTGGAGGATAATCCTCATCATCCTCTTCTTGCTCTACTGCATGCACATTCTGGTTGTCAGACTTGTTGCAGGACTTGAACTTGTTATTCTTAAAGTAGGATCCTTGCTTTTCCTGTTTTGAGGATCCTGTCAATCTCTCCTAGATCCTTTTGTCATCCTCTAGACGGATGAACCTAAGGGCCCTGGTTCTTACTTCATCAAGATTCTTGCATGGGGTCATAACAAGATCATCATAGAATAAGGAATCCCTAAGCAATCCCATTTTAAAGGCTTCTACAGCCGTAGCTATATCCAGGTTAGGGATATCTAAGGATTCTTTACTAAATTTAGTGATGTAATATCTAAGTGATTCATTTTGACCTTGTGTTACCCTATATAGATCACTAGTTAATCATTCAAACTTTCTACTACAAGAGAATTGACTATTAAACAAATTAACTAGATTAGCAAATGAAGTAATAGAGTAAGGGGGAAGACTTAGCAGCCATTTAAGAGCAGATCCTGTAAGTGTGGATCCAAAACCCTTGCATAGACATGCTTCTTTTAACCTCTCAGGAATTGGATTGATCTCCATCCTCTCCCTGTATTGAGCTATATGCTCCTCTGGATCCGTTGAACCATCATACAGCTTCATTGTTGGTATTTGCAACCTCTTGGGTATCTCAGCATCACAAATAGGTGGTGCAAAGCGAGATATCCTATGGCTACCATCTGCAATTTCAGGAATGGGTTTAACCACTCCTGGTACGCTGGATATCATATCCTTAAGCTTCTGTAGCTCCTCCCTAGCCATGGCCTGATTGATACCTGTATCCTGCATAGAGCCATGGTTAGTGTTATATGAATTATTGAAAGTGTTACCTCCCATTGGATTCATGTTTGGAATTCCGGATGTGAATCCATGTTGACGGGGTTCTGGTATGATTGAAGGACCAGAGGAAGCAATGGTCTGCATTGGTATGAAGTCTCCTTGATGAACATCCGAACTTGGGGGCTGCATACTTCTTAAGAATCCTTGATCCTGAAAGATGTTGGATCCTTGAACCTGAGAGGATCCTTGAAGCTGAAAGGATCCTTGGGGCTGAGAGGATCCTTGAACCTGAAAGGATCCTTGGGGCTGAGAGGATCCTTGAACCTGAAAGGATCCTGGAACAATAGAGAATCCTTGGACCTGAGAGGATCCTTGGACCTGGGAGGATCCTTGGACCTGGGAGGATCCTTGAACCGCGTGCATTCCCAAATATCCTCCTGAGCTGAAGGATCCTTGATGCTGAAAAGAGGATCCCGATGGCTGAGAACAGGATCCTTGAGGCTGGAAGTGGGAGCCAAATGCCTGACTCATAGTTGCTGTTCCATAATGCCTTTCTAATGGACCACTTTGATACTGGATGCCCGGAATTGCCGATTGTAGGGTAGTTACAACCGGAGTGTCAAAATTCAAGGACCTTGGCATCAGAGGAGAGTGATCCTCCACTGATTTCTTCTGTTTTTTTATATCACCAATCTCTTCGAGGATCCGTTCATTGGTTTTGTCCTGCTCTTGCTTGCGATCCCTCATCTGCAAAATTAGATTAAAAAGATCATTAGTAGTAGGATTAGAAGAAACAGAAGAAGTTGGTGGTTTTGTGAAAATGGGGGTTTGTCTCTTCGCAGCATTTTCAGCATTCTTCTGGGATCCAGAAGGTGGTAGAGGCAAAGGTGGAACACCTTGTGAAGAACTGATCGCCGGCATTGAACTTGAAGTGTTCTTCGCTGAGTAAGCCATCCACTTGGTTATAACGAACCGAAATGACCACAGAAATATGAATCTTCTTAGGAATGAAGCACCAATTGCCCCACGGTGGGCGCCAAACTGTTTTAGTCAAAAATCAAGCTAAGATAATGCAACCAAACTTTCTGTTGTGAGTTGTGATGCTTGAATCAATGAACAATGCTAAGGATCACTCAGAAATGTAATGAACAAGTGACACAAAGATTTATACGAGGAAAAAGCCCTTGATCAAGAGTTGATCTCCGGCATAAAAAACCTCGGGTGATGGAAACTACCGATCACCAACTCAGATTAAACAAACAAGGTATTACAACTTTGGATGATAGCGAGTTAGTTACAAGGATCACTAGAGTGTAATGTGCAAAAAAGTGTGTAATCACCAAGTAAACTGTCGAGAGCTGATGAGAGCAGTTACGAGTGTGTGTGTTAAGCTAAAAATAGCCAAGTGTTAAGCTAGAAATAGCCAAGTGTTCTAATCTAGCTCGCTATCCCCTTTTAAATTTGGAAAATATCTAAGCTAACTAACTATCCGCATTCCGTGCAAGTCTTCCACGAACTCCATAACGTCCACTTCAGTCAAGCACGTGCGGAATAAATAGAGAATATGCTCCAGGAATATCGCCAAGACCAAGTCCAAGCTCGTACTCCTGCAAAACAACATCATATTCAAAGCAGACAATCGTTAGTGTAAGGATCACTATGATGATCCATGATCCTGATCCTATAATACTCTCTGAGGATCACTAATTCAAACAGAACTGAGGATCCCTAAGCCCGGCAGTAATTGAGGATCATTGATCATTGGAAAATCCTCCCCTAACACTAAGGTGCTTGGAGGATCCTAAAACCAAGGAGGTACTTCAGGAAATACACGAAGGAGACTGTGCCAACCATACTGGGGGCGGATCTCTGTTCTCGAAGGTATTGAGAACAGGATATTACTGGCTGACCATGAGAAAGGATGCCGCGGAGTATGCTCGGAAATGTGATGCATGTCAAAGACACGGCAACATCCTGCATCAGCCTGCAGAACCATTACACCCTATCGTATCCCTTTGGCTGTTTATGAAATGGGGTATGGATATAGTGGGAAATCTTCCAAAGGCTCCAGGAGGAAAGGTTTTCATGTTGGTTATGACGGATTATTTCTCCAAGTGGGTTGAAGCAGAAGCCTTTGTCCAAGTTAGAGATCAAGAAGTGGTATCCTTCATAAAGAGGAATATCCTGACATGATTCGGGATACCAGCCGAGATAATTTGTGATAATGAATCCCAATTTATCAGCAAAAGAACTACTGATTTTTGAAAAAGTTGGGGAATTAAGATGATCACGTCAACACCAGTGCATCCTCAAGCAAATGGACAAGCAGAATCCTCGAACAAGATAATCGTCAACAACTTAAAGAAGAGGTTAGGTGCCAAAAAAGGAAAATGGGCAGAGGAACTACCATTTGTCCTATGGGCTGATAGAACAACTGTGAAGAATGCTACTGGGCAAACCCCATTTTCTTTGGTATTTGGGGCAGAAGCAGTGATCCCGACAGAAATGGTGATACCGACAGCTAGATCAAGCCTACGGGATCCTAAATCAAATCCTGAAATCTTATGCCAAGAATTTGATACTATTGATGAGACAAGAGATGCGGCAAAGCTAAGGATGGCAGCATATCAACAGAGGATATCCAGAGCATATAACAAGAATATAAGGACTAGAAGGTTTCAAGTTGGAGATTGGGTATTAAGGAAGGCTTTTCAGAATACTAATAATCCTGCTGATGGAAAGTTAGCTCCGAAGTGGGAAGGACCTTATGAGATTGAATCGGAATCCGGAAAATGAGCATACCGACTCAAGAATATGGAAGGGGATATGTTGCCAAGATCCTGGAATGCTATACATCTTAAAGCTTACTTCAAGTGAGTTTAGAATTTAATTTCTAACTCAGGATGGTATGAATTCTATCTCTCTTAAATTCATCTAATTTTATTTACTCTTTTTGAACCCAATACTGACTTAAGCGTCAGAGGGGTGTTAGCCAATCTAACACCCAGCTTAGCTTGAAGGTGTTTTGCAGAATATGCTTCGGGATATAGCTCCAGGATATATACTCAGGATCGAAAGATTAAAGGAATGCCCCCCTCTCTCATGTTTAAGGGATCCTGATCCCTTCAAAGGTTTAAAGGTATTCACCTTTCTTTTGAATTAGGTTTCAACACCCCACCTGGAGCGCAAGTTATCCAGGGATAGTTCAAGATAGCAGGACCAGTCCATGTAAAAGTGGCTGACAATTTCATTATTGTTGGCTATATCCTGGATCCTAAAGGTATATGAGGATTGATCACCCTCTCTCACGAAAGGGTATTTTCATATTCTCTAAGGTTTAAAGGTTTTCACCTTTCTAACTCTTGGAGTTTATACACTCCCTCCTGTAGCGTACAAAAACAAGGGTTTATCCCCAGGATGCTAAGGGTTTATCCCCAGGACGCTAAGGGTTTATCCCCAGGATATTAAGGGTTTATCCCTAGTGAAACTAAACTTTTTGAAAAGTTCCAAAGATATGACGAACTACGATTGTGTTTACACACGTTCTTCGGTTGGTGAAAAGTTACAAAGTTTAATCACTAAGTGAAGAAATACTCAAGGGTGTCATATATTGATGCAATATCCCGCACAGACGGGGGTCATCCATGCCGGGGACATTGCAAAGGATTCAAAGGTTGAGGTTGGAAATTATTGCCTAAGTGTTTCGGGTATGATTTATTAATTTTCAAGTCTTGAGGTTCTTATACTCCGGCTTAAATGCCTGGAAAATGGGTTTAGTCCCAATAAAATGTTTTTGGATAATCCCAAAGTATATTTTCAAAAAAACATAATCATTTACAAGTCTACATAAATTTTTGAATCTAAGTTTAAATAACTGGTTAAAGAATTGCTAAAGGATCATATCCTGGTACAACATACTGGTCCTGCACAGACAGGGGACATCCGTGATGGAACATAACGTATGCTGATACTATATCCTACTGGGGACATTTAGGCTGGAGCAAGAAGGCAACCTACGCCAACATTATATCCCACTGGAGACATTGTCAATGGTCCAAAGGTCTATAACAAAGTGTTTGCATAAATCTCTCTGGTATGGATTCTTATTTAAATTTGCTCTAAGTATAAGACCCTTGTCTTAAAAAAAACGGAACTTGTTAACTATGGGAGTTCGTGTTATACCAAATTTTTATATTCGCTAAGTGTTTTTCAAGTTATAAAAGAAAAATATTTTTAAGGATTTTTGCAAATAACACATAATATAAAAACAATAAGATGCAAGAACAACACAAAGATAAGGTCAGAAGTTAGATTTATATTAACAATTCAAAAGGTTGCACCCTTGGTTTTGTTTTAAACCAAAACCCATCCACCAAGGGTACAACAAAGTCTCAAGCATATTAAAGATAACAGTCGAAGGCTTCATCTTGAAACTCAAAATCCCTCCACCTTCAGCTGTTATAATATTCACATCAACGACCAAGGGCTTCGTCCTGAAACTCAGGATCCCTCCACCCTTGGTCATCATATTGTACCAATGTCTAAAGTGTAGGAAAGTAAATCGTTCAACATGCAAGAAAAAGAAAAGTGTTCAACAACCAACAACCATTGAACTTAAAAAAGCGGGCTCCGGCGTAGGCATAAATATCCATCATCGCTCACTTTGCCACCCGCTCACGGGGTAGCACCAGCTCCACCATCACCAGCTTCTTCCGCCGTCTCACCTGCCTTGGAAGATTCGCCAATCTCCGGCTTGGCAGGATAGGTCACAGGACTGCAACCAAGATCCTTCAGTTTCTTCTCCCAGACATCAACGGTCCAGGTTGGGCATTTAAAGCCCGCTATCCTGGCTTCATAAGCCATCTTAAGCCTGGCCTGAAGGGGGGAAACTACGACGGAACCCTTGAGGCCATCCCTGAATGAAGCCATATCTTGCTTATGTTGGACCTCGGCGACAACCAGCTCGATCTCAGCATTCTGAGTGGCCTTCTTCACTGCAGCTTCGGCATCCAGAGTCACCTGTTTAAACTTATCTTTATAATGTTGTGACCTGGCTGCGACGATCTTCCCCTAATCCACGATAGTGATCTTAGCTTTCTTCAACTTGGCCTTCGAGATCTTCACTATTTCACTAGCTTCGGTGTAGAGAGCGTCAGACGCTCAAGACCCTACAAAACAGAACTCAGGTATTGTTAATATAATCTAACTAGGGTATCGATTCAGCATATGTGTGCAGGATGTAGGATAAGGATATTTACCTGGTTAAGGAAAGAAGTCATGAAATGGCTAGATTCCATGAAACCAAGGTTCTCGTAGGAAAAGACTTTAGCGATGACAAGAGAATCAGATTATTTCCTCTTACGAGAACTAGAAGCACGGAGCTTCGCTGCTGAGGAAGGCTTGGGCGTGGCTGCAGGTTTAGGACTAGTTGAAGGCTTGGATGCCATGGAAGGCTTGGAGCTAGGCTCTTTCTTTACTGGAACGGTTGCCGGGAAACTATCAAGCTCTTCCAGATCGAAAATTGGAACAAGTTTGCTGGAATCTACATAAAAGGGAAGTAATTTCAATTTTTAAATGTTAATACATCAACTAACCAAACATGTGCAGAAATGCATTTAGAACATACATCCTTACCAGACGTATTGGAGGATGAATGCTGACTTGAACTTGAGTGACTAAGCCAAAAAATAAACCCACCCTGCTGAAGAAAAATCTGACCGGATGTTCTAATCAAATGGCCGGATGACGTGCCATTAGAGAAGGCTCCAGAGGCATGTAGAGCGGCCATGTCGGCATTATCAAAATTGCAAACCTCTTTCTCGGGCTTGCCAAGCAGATTGTGTGCCATGAAGGTTGGCTTGGAGTCGCCGGAGCATGAACGAGTGCGTTTTGCCATGAGATCGGTGACGACGGAAAAGATGCACAAAGAAAGGATAGAGAGAGAGGGAATACCTGAATGGTCCGGTACAATGTGATAATTAACAAGAAGAAAGTAGAAGATATAGGGCGAATATAGCTAACTATGAGAAATACTAGCCTTGAAAGCTGCATCAGGTCACATCACATCTCTATCCATTAAGACTTCAGATAACGTTGGAAAAATACATCTGTTAAGATCAAAGGATCCCAACAGCTATATTTTTGGGGACAATTGTTGTGGGTGGAATTTTCTAACCTATATCCCGAAATTATATCCTGACTTTATATGTCTATTTTCGCTGCCAGGATACTGGACCAGGATATTGGTAACATCTTGCGAGGGTATCCTGCGTGCTGTTAACAATTTGCTTTGGCTGCAAGGTACAAACGGTCATGAGTCTTGGTCTCCCTGAAGAATAGGTCAAGGTGGTTACAAAAAAGACGTTGGAAGCTTGGAGAAGGGGTTTACAACGGTTAAAAGGGAATATTCGCAGGATCCCGGAATTGTAGGACAGTTAGTTATTTATGTTTACTATAAATAGGATTGCTGGATCAGTAGGTTGGGACACATAATCCCGTCCACTTTTACACACACATTGTAGCTACGATCACCATTTCAATCACAAACACTCACAACACTCACAAATCACAATCATTGTAACACTTAGATTTGATCCGAGCATTATCCTGCACTATATCCTGGTTATTCAAGCAATAAGAAGAACAAGGCAGCCGAAGATTGTCAGCTCCCGAGGTTTTATGCTGGCGATCTAGAAAGATCAAGGGCTTTCCTCGTACATCTCGTGTCAATTTTTACTTTACTTGCATTTCGTTTACAAATTGTATAGTTCTGCATCCCGGAGCTATATCCTGAAACTGTTCACATTTTCAACAAAGTTAACACATTTTTACAAGTTTACATAGCACACTACCTCACAAACTAAATTTGATCACTAAATTGCTTCGGTAATTTTTGACCAAAACAGTACGGTTTATGTAACTAGTTTGCATAAATTAACCGAAACGGGTCAAACCTTATCATTTTCACTTCAAAATCCAGAATGTGTTTAGTTTACCCATATTATACAATTCTTCATACTTGTCGGGTCTAAACCACATTCTAATCCGGTCTTCCCTTAATCATGCGTTTTGAACCGTATACCTTTCTTTAAAACTAACCGGTCTAAGTTTAAATTTAAGTAAGACCCGTTAGGAATCTAATAGGTTAATTAAAACCTTCGTTCCAGATTTAGGAAACCAGTAAAAGATATTTGCACTTGCTGATTTGTACGGCTGGGATAAATTTGTATAATTTGCTCAGGTAAATACTTTTAACTTATTTTCTCTTATACGGGCTTGGGATACGGTATATAAAATACCGCTTGTCACACCCCGACCACGTATAACATGCAAGACGTGGCGGAAAACGTCGGGGAGTGTTGTAACAGAATTAATTGTGTCATAACCATGGCATTCATAGTTGTATTTTATTTATTAACATAAGAGTTTCATTGTCTTAAACAGAAATTAAAGAGTTTAGAACATAATTAAACTAAGTCTTTCTTCATTTTAAATCTCTAAGGCACAGGTCCGCCCTAGTGTCACGATCATCATCCTACGGAAAAGCTCCTGAAAACACATGTGAAAATAGGTACGTCAGCATAAAAATGCCTGTGAGATACATAGGTTTGTGAAAATAAGATTCATGACTTAAGTTTAAGAAAATGTTTAGTTATGAACCTTGTAATTTGATTTGTTTTGTAAATCGCTTGAAAAACAATAAGTTCAGATGATATGTATAAGTAAAAGAATAATGTATGGTTAAATGAATAACCATGTAAAATGAGTTGTATAAAATAAACCGTATTGTAAAACAAAGTCTTGTGAAAACATGTTACTTGTATAAAATGTATAAGTCCAAAATCAATGGTTTAAATAACGCTATGATATGTAATATAATACAAACACTTATATATAGGAAGTACCAGCGGCGTATCCACCATGCTTGTATCATATTACTCACATTTCGTTACTTAAGTCACTTAACCAACCAACAATGTATAATGTCTATGTTTAAACCAATTGTCAAAAGTCCTTGTATAAACCATGTCAAATGTTGATAGTCCAAAAGTAGTCAAGTAATGTGTAGCAAATGTTATGTCTTGTAAGTAAAGTATTGTCAAATAGTCCAAATGTAGAAATGTACAAAACAAAGTATTTTGAATGTATCAAAAAGTTATGTTTCGCAAAGTAATACATGTTACATTGATACAAACATTTATGTGGTAAGTTAACGCATACATTCAAGCCTTGAGACAGTCGGATAACCCCTTTCAGTCAAGGTTATCAAAAGAATTGTATTCGGATTCAGTCATTCCTTACATCCAAACAAACCCGGGATGTCAGGAATGGGATTTGTCAAGTCCTATGGTACCAGTACTTACTACCGAGCGGCGTAGCTAATGTTAATGAACGTATAATAGTCTCATTTGTACAAACCAAATGTCATAGCAAAAGTGAACATGTTATATAAAAACAATGTACTAAGTATGCTAAGTTAACATACAAAGCAGAAAAGTCATGTAAATCAATGTGCTAGCATGCTATCAGTTAACATACATAGCAGAAATGTAATGTAAAACAATGTACTAAATATGCACACAATGGACATACATAGCATGAAACGTAATGAAATCATGTACTATAATGTACTAACAAACATAGCAGGTATATGATGTGAAAACAGGAAAGCATGAAAGTAACAAGTAGGCACATGTGTTTCACCCCAAAATGTTTGGAAAATAGTAAAAGAGGGGTCTATGTACTCACTTGAGATTGCTCAGAAGTCCTAAGATAACCACCAAGCAATGCTAGAGATCACGGAATATCAAACGGCACCTAATATAGGTAACTACATTAATAAACCGGACCTAAATCGGAGGATCGGATAGAATGAGGGATCGTAAACCAAATGAGTATGGGAACTCATGTAGTATGGTTTAACAAAGCCTACATACTAAATGAAACCTAACCTAAGTGCTTGTGACCCATTACGACCCGTTTAGGTAGCTTATGCTACTTTAACGCGTCGTTCGCGTGAAACGCGTTCGGACCGCCTAACTAGTCCTATGACAAGTAATATATGCCTTAACATGTCTAATATGGTTGTTAAATCAGTTTAGATGTCAAAAGTTATGTTACATATGTTTAAAAATGAATTTTGGCATAAAGGGGTATTTTGGTAATTTACCTAAGGCATATAAATTACCTATCATACAACTACTTAAACATAGCGACCATAAGGTATAACCTCAGAGGGTTATTCCCTATATACTATGGTCACCTAATGTATTTGGTCGGATCCTAATGATCGACCAAATGGGTCGGGTTCGAAAGTATAAGCGATTGTTTAGATCGCTTACCTTACGACCCTATACAAGCACAACTAAAAGTGACGAGCTAAGAATGTTAAAACATGCTTAACTAAGTTTAGAAAACAGGTTTGGTATCAAAACAAACGGTTTTGATACCCATAAGTAGTTTGGTTACAAAATACGCAAGAATACGTATTCTGACCGAAACTACGACTCGTCACTGAGCCTAGATAACGTGGTAATCAGTAGGTATAGTCACTAGGGACTATAACCATCGTGATCACGCTCACGTTATGAAGTTCAAACGAACTTCGCATCGACCATAAACTGGTCAATGCAGAAAGTCAAACAAAGTTTGACTTTCGGACTCGAAAGCGATAAAAGAACGAAAGAATACTTACGAAGGGTCCCCGAATGCTAATCTAGATCAAAATAGCTCAGGTATGAAACAAAGGTTTCAACTTAGAGCACAAATGATCAGATTCTAGTGAGGAATGAGTGAAAATGGGTTGGGTATTTATAGTAAACCCACAACCGTTAGGATCGTTTCTTGGAAAAGGGGGCACGATCTAGGCCGTACACTTGTCAAAATGTTGTGGTAACTAATTTTGGCCACCATAGGAGATTAACATGTGGCACTTGACCTTTGGGAAGTGTTAGGGGCTGCTAACTTATGTTTAAAATGGCTTTTTGCTGCATTTTTTTATTTATTTATTTTTTTTTATATTTTTTTTATATTTTTTTTTTGCAGTTTTGCAGTTTTGGTTCCTGAGCGCGTATCGTCGTGTTTTGGCACTTCTAACACCCGTCAAGCCCATTTTTAAGCTTCACAAGGATGTTAAAGTATAGGGAACATGAAACATGCTCAAAAATATGCCGGATGTCGGTTCGTTTAGCCGTACAATCGCGTTGTTCGGTTAATTACGACGGAATGCGCATAAGCGTGAAAAACGATCCAAATTGCGTGACGAATGGATTTTTCTCATGCCAAACACTAAACGAAAATATTTTAGTGCTTACATAAATTTTTGGATGTCCGGATGTATTCAGACCGTAAGTTATGCGCGAAAATGCAAACTTGTGCATTTTTTTGACACTTTTAGTCCCTGAATGACCCAAAAGTTTATTTTAGCACACCGAACACCTCAAAGCCTATTTCTAAGCTATGTAAAGGATATTTAAGGTGTGTTTAACTTATGGTCATGTTCCGGAATGTCTGTTACAGTTCAAATTGGCATACTTTCGTAGTTTGTCAAGTTTAGTCCCTGTAAGCGAATTAACTTGTTTTTGCCATACCAAAGCCTTCAAAACTTATTTCTAAGTTATGTAAAGGTTATTTAAGGTATGTTGAGTATATGATGATGTTCCAGAGTATTTTTCGCGTTAAACTGGTTACGTTTACGCACCAGTTTGCGTATAACTCTCCATAAAGCGATATAGAGTTTGAAATTGAATAAAAGTCAAAACATGAAAAATGTAAAACACAACCAAACAAACATTGGGATCAAATAACATTGTTTTATTGATAATAGAACTGTTCATAATGATTACAAGCACAGATGTTACAGTCTCCCCTACTTGTGGAAATTTCGTCCCGAAATTTATTTAGAGGAAACTCGTGGAAAAAGATGCGGATATTTCGCCTTCATTTGATCTTCGCGTTCCCAAGTAAACTCGGGTCCACGTTTAGCTTCCCAACGAACTTTGACCAAAGGAATGCGCTTACGTTTGAGCCACTTGACTTCACGTTCCATGATTTCCACTGGCTTCTCAACAAATTTCAGTGTTTTACCAACACGAATTTCGTCAAGTGGTATGTGGAGGTTCTCATCAGCTAAACACCTCTTGAGATTGGATACGTGAAAAGTTGGATGAACATTTCCAAGTTCAGGAGGTAACTCAAGTCTGTAGGCTACCTTTCTGATTCTTTCGACGATCTTGAATGGTCCAACGTATCTAGGTGCAAGTTTTCCTTTCTTTCCAAATCTGATCACACCTTTCCAAGGTGAGACCTTAAGTAATTCTCGATCACCGACTTGAAATTCCAAGGCCTTGCGTTTTGGGTCCGCGTAACTCTTCTGACGGCTTCTAGCTGTCTGAAGGTTATCACCCACTTTCTTGATCTTGTCAGTTGTCTCTAAAATGAGGGCAGGTCCAGTAAGTTGAGCCTCGCCGATCTCATTCCAGCAGACTGGTGAACGACATTTTCGACCATAGAGAGCCTCGAAAGGAGCCATTTTGATGCTGGTGTGATAACTGTTGTTGTAGGAGAATTCAATCAACTTAAGATGTGAATCCCAACTACCACCAAAATCGATCACACAAGCTCGTAGCATATCCTCCAGAGTCTGGATTGTTCTTTCAGATTGACCATCCGTTTGCGGATGATAAGCTGTGCTCAGATTAAGTTGGATCCCCATAGCAGATTGCATGGTTCTCCAAAAATGAGAAGTGAAACGAGCATCTCTGTCAGAAATGATATTCAAAGGAACACCATGTCGAGCTACAATTTCATCCACATAGATTTGAGCAAGTCTGTCAGCAGGAAAATCCTCACGGATTGGCAAGAAATGCGCTGACTTAGTAAGACGATCAACAACTACCCAGATGGCATCATGACCTTTCTTTGTGCGCGGAAGTTTAGTAACAAGATCCATAGTAATGTTTTCCCATTTCCAAACTGGGATCTCTGGTTGCTCCAATAAACCAGAAGGACGCTGATGTTCAGCCTTAACCTTAAGACAAGTAAGGCATTTTGATACGTATAAGGCAATGTCTTTCTTCATACCAGGCCACCAATAATGAATACGAAGATCCTTATACATCTTATCTGAGCCCGGATGAATAGAATAACGCGACTTATGGGCTTCATCCATAAGCAAGGTACGAAGATCATCCTGGCTTGGGACCCACAAACGGTCCATGAAGTAATACGATCCATTGTCCTTTAGTTCCAAAGCAGGCGTTATGTGATAGGGAAATTCCTTATCCATTAAACCTTGTGAAACACAAGATTGTTGAGCCTGAGAAATGCGTGCTTGGATATCGGATTGAGCTTGAATAACAGATTGAACACGTACACAATGAAGCTTAGTACGTTCCTTATGACTCAATGCATCAGCTACGACATTCGCCTTACCAGGATGGTAGCGAATTTCGCAGTCATAGTCGTTTAAAAGCTCAACCCAACGTCGTTGCCTCATGTTGAGTTCTTTCTGGTTGAAGATATGCCGAAGACTTTTGTGGTCCGTGAAAACCACACATTTTGTACCGTACAAATAGTGTCTCCAGATCTTTAGAGCAAAAAAAACTGCACCCAACTCAAGATCATGAGTGGTGTAGTTCTTCTCATGTATCTTCAACTGCCTTGATGCATATGCTATGACTTTGTTCCTTTGCAAGAGAACACAGCCAAGACCCAGTTTAGATGCATCGCAATAAACGACGAAATCATCATTGCCCTCAGGCAAAGTTAGAACAGGCGCGTCGCAAAGCTTCTGCTTCAAGTTTTGAAAAGCTTCCTCTTGTTTGAATCCCCACTCAAAGGGCTTGTTCTTCTGAGTTAGAGCAGTTAGAGGAACTGCAATCTTTGAGAAGTTCTCAATGAAGCGGCGATAATAACCCGCTAGACCAAGAAAAGAACGAACCTCAGTAGGAGTAGTAGGCGTATCCCAATCCTTGATCGCACTGATCTTGGAGGGATCTACATGAATACCTTGTTCGTTGATGATGTGTCCTAAAAATTGAACTTCTTTAAGCCAAAATTCGCACTTGGAGAATTTGGCGAAAAGTTGCTCTTTCTTTAGGAGTTCCAAAGTAAGACGAAGATGTTGCTCGTGATCAGCTCGCGTCTTGGAGTAAATCAAGATGTCGTCAATAAAAACAATGACGAACTGATCCAAATAAGGTTTGCATACCCTATTCATTAAGTCCATGAAAACAGCAGGAGCATTAGTCAAACCGAATGGCATGACTGTGAATTCATAATGCCCATAACGAGTGCGGAACGCTGTCTTGGGAATATCTTCTTCATGCACACGAAGTTGATGATATCCAGAACGTAGATCAATCTTCGAAAAATAAGAAGCGCCCTGTAATTGATCAAAGAGGTCGTCTATGCGCGGTAGGGGATATCGATTCTTGATAGTAAGCTTGTTAAGCTCACGATAATCGATACACATCCTAAAGGATCCATCCTTCTTCTTGACAAAAAGAATGGGAGCACCCCAGGGTGAAAAGCTGGGACGGATAAAGCCTTTGTCAGAAAGCTCCTGAAGCTGCTTAGACAACTCTTGCATCTCAGACGGTGCAAGACGATATGGAGCTCTGGCAATGGGATTTGCACCAGGTACGAGATCAATGCGGAACTCGACTTGGCGTGCTGGGGGTAGACCAGGTAACTCTTCAGGGAAAACTTCATAATAATCCCGAACGACAGGAATATCTGAAATAGACTTACCCTTGCCTTTATCTGTTGTAACATGTGCTAAGAAAGCCACATAGTTCTTCCGCAGATACTTCCGAGCTTTAAAACAAGACATGAGTTTGAGACCACCGGCAGGTTTCTCACCTTGAACCTGTAGGATCTCGCGTGTCGAAAGCGGCACACGAACAATCTTCTCAGAACAAACTATCTCAGCGTGATACTTGGATAACCAATCCATACCCACAATGACGTCGAAGCTTCCAAGTTGCATAGGTGTGAGGTTAATAGGAAAAAGATGATCGTTAAGGTTCAACTGGCAGTTGTGAAGAATAGAATCAAGAACAATGGGTTCACCACTAGCAACTTCTACTGTCAAAGGTTTACCTAGTTTTGTTCTAGACACGCGAAGTAATGGCTCAAAAGACAATGACACAAAACTCTTGTCGGCACCCGAATAAAAAAGAACAGATGCAGGCTGATTATTAATAAAGAACGTACCGTTCACCACATTATCGTCCGCCTGTGCCTCTTGGGCATTCAAGTTAAAAGCTCGCCCTCGAGCCTGAGCCTGATTTTGGTTCTGATTCTGATTTTGGTTGGCTAGCCTTGGGCACCGGTTCCTGTAGTGGGTCAGATCCCCACAATTGTAGCACGAACCAGGAGGAAAATGAGGTCGTGCATCTTGACCTTGTTGCTGAGCAAGAGGCTGAGCAACTTGTTGAGTCGGGTTCTGAACTGCCTGGTTCTGGTTAACAGGAATGCGGCAGGCGGCAGTAAGATGACTAGATCTTCCGCAGTTGGTGCACTGACGACACTGGAGGTGTGGTTGATGATGGCCGTTACACCTGTTGCACAAAGGTGCAGTGCCAAGATAAGGCTTCTTGGCTAGTGGTTGCGCAGGCTGATTTGGTGCAGCTTGGGCCTGTGCAGTAACGGCATAGTTTTGGGAAGCCTTCCGCTTCCTAGACCCTCCAGAATTCTTTCCCTTCTTGTTTTGACTTTTCTTGCTATCTTCCTTATCAGACACCTGCTTCTTACCCTTGTCACCCTTTTTATGCAGCTTTCCCTTTCGAACCTGCGACTCAGTCAATGTCGCTGCTAACTCGATCGCCTGACGGAGTGTGGTAGGGTTACTCCAGTAAGGATGTCTTGTACTGAGTCAGGTAGGCCGTCGATGTACCTTTCGATAGCCTTGTCGAGTGGGGTAACCATAGTTGGGCAAAGCAGACTCAACTCCTCCAACCTGTCAGTATATGCCCTGTGCTCACCACTATCTTGTTTCAAATTATCAAACTCTTTCTCCAACGCTCGCTGTTCATGGCGAGGACAGAATTCCCTCATCATAAGGGCCCTGAGTTGAGCCCATGTCTGTGCTAGAGTAACTTCTGCACCCCTGTCTCTCATAACCCCGTTCCACCATGTGAAAGCCCTCTTCTGAAATACGCTCGAAGAAAACTCGACCTTGCGATTATCCGGACACTGCACGTGGCGGAAAGTATTCTCAATGCTCTCAAACCATTGAAGAAGCCCAGTCGCTCCTTCAGAACCACTAAACTTGAGTGGTTTAGCCGAGCTAAAGTCCTTGTATTTGCATGGAGCATTGTTGTTGTTGTTGGCTGTGTGCCATTGAGCAAAGAGATTTGGGAACTGAGCAGCCATCTGCTCCGAAATGATTTCTGCCAGTTCGGCAGTTGCTATCTGGTGTTCGCGTCGAGGAGGCATTCTAAAAGAGGAAAAACATGAAAGGAAACGAGTGAGAGGATTGGATGAAAAGAATGAGATGAAACAAAATTAACAAACGCAAAGATGGTGGTCATTTGTCCGCATTACCAAGCAAACAAACGACGCACAGTGACTAATCAAAGTAAATGGATCGAAAATAATGTATCATGAAGACATGCTCGCCTATAAGTGAACACTCATCCCAAGAATTCCCAGGTAAGCACAACTGGTCTCGCGTCTGATGAGATGTATACGAAGTGCTTGCCTAGACAGAAAACCCAGAATACAGGCATTCACTCTTCCAGTTTGCACGTGTTCACATTATTTAAAACCCAAAACGTTGATGAGATTTTGAAAATTTGAAGGCACAAGGCCAAAAATTTAGTCAAACTGGAAGGGTTCAAAACCTTACAAAAGAGGGTTCAAAACCTTGTAATAAATCATCCAAAAACAGATGATTGTTTTTCAAAAATCGTTTCGAAAAATTTGGTTTCTTGTTTTGATAATCACCTAAGGATAGGTGATGTACATGTTTTAAAATCTAAACACAAGACAACATGTGTTAGGGTCCTAGAAAGGTTATAGTCTAGGTCAAAGCATTACTAATAACCTAATTCCCTATAACCATTGGCTCTGATACCAACTCTTCTGTCACACCCCGACCACGTATAACATACAAGACGTGGCGGAAAACGTCGGGGAGTGTTGAAACAGAATTAATTGTTTCATAACCATGGCATTCATAGTTGTATTTTATTTATTAACATAAGAGTTTCATTGTCTTAAACAGAAATTAAAGAGTTTAGAACATAATTAAACTAAGTCTTTCTTCATTTTAAATCTCTAAGGCACAGGTCCGCCCTAGTGTCACGATCATCATCCTACGGAAAAGCTCCTGAAAACACATGTGAAAATAGGTACGTCAGCATAAAAATGCCTGTGAGATACATAGGTTTGTGAAAATAAGATTCATGACTTAAGTTTAAGAAAATGTTTAGTCATGAACCTTGTAATTTGATTTGTTTTGTAAATCGCTTGAAAAACAATAAGTTCAAATGATATGTATAAGTAAAAGAATAATGTATGGTTAAATGAATAACCATGTAAAATGAGTTGTATAAAATAAACCGTATTGTAAAACAAAGTCTTGTGAAAACATGTTACTTGTATAAAATGTATAAGTCCAAAATCAATGGTTTAAATAACGCTATGATATGTGATATAATACAAACACTTATATATAGGAAGTACCAGCGGCGTATCCACCATGCTTGTATCATATTACTCACATTTCGTTACTTAAGTCACTTAACCAACCAACAATGTATAATGTCTATGTTTAAACCAATTGTCAAAAGTCCTTGTATAAACCTTGTCAAATGTTGATAGTCCAAAAGTAGTCAAGTAATGTGTAGCAAATGTTATGTCTTGTAAGTAAAGTATTGTCAAATAGTCCAAATGTAGAAATGTACAAAACAAAGTATTTTGAATGTATCAAAAAGTTATGTTTCGCAAAGTAATACATGTTACATTGATACAAACATTTATGTGGTAAGTTAACGCATACATTCAAGCCTTGAGACAGTCGGATAACCCCTTTCAGTCAAGGTTATCAAAAGAATTGTATTCGGATTCAGTCATTCCTTACATCCAAACAAACCCGGGATGTCAGGAATGGGATTTGTCAAGTCCTATGGTACCAGTACTTACTACCGAGCGGAGTAGCTAATGTTAATGAACGTATAATAGTCTCGTTTGTGCAAACCAAATGTCATAGCAAAAGTGAACATGTTATATAAAAACAATGTACTAAGTATGCTAAGTTAACATACAAAGCAGAAAAGTCATGTAAATCAATGTGCTAGCATGCTATCAGTTAACATACATAGCAGAAATGTAATGTAAAACAATGTACTAAATATGCACACAATGGACATACATAGCATGAAACGTAATGAAATCATGTACTATAATGTACTAACAAACATAGCAGGTATATGATGTGAAAACAGGAAAGCATGAAAGTAACAAGTAGGCACATGTGTTTCACCCCAAAATGTTTGGAAAATAGTAAAAGAGGGGTCTATGTACTCACTTGAGATTGCTCAGAAGTCCTAAGATAACCACCAAGCAATGCTAGAGATCACGGAATATCAAACGGCACCTAATATAGGTAACTACATTAATAAACCGGACCTAAATCGGAGGATCGGATAGAATGAGGGATCGTAAACCAAATGAGTATGGGAACTCATGTAGTATGGTTTAACAAAGCCTACATACTAAATGAAACCTAACCTAAGTGCTTGTGACCCATTACGACCCGTTTAGGTAGCTTATGCTACTTTAACGCGTCGTTCGCGTGAAACGCGTTCGGACCGCCTAACTAGTCCTATGACAAGTAATATATGCCTTAACATGTCTAATATGGTTGTTAAATCAGTTTAGATGTCAAAAGTTATGTTACATATGTTTAAAAATGAATTTTGGCATAAAGGGGTATTTTGGTAATTTACCTAAGGCATATAAATTACCTATCATACAACTACTTAAACGTAGCGACCATAAGGTATAACCTCAGAGGGTTATTCCCTATATACTATGGTCACCTAATGTATTTGGTCGGATCCTAATGATCGACCAAATGGGTCGGGTTCGAAAGTATAAGCGATTGTTTAGATCGCTTACCTTACGACCCTATACAAGCACAACTAAAAGTGACGAGCTAAGCATGTTAAAACATGCTTAACTAAGTTTAGAAAACAGGTTTGGTATCAAAACAAACGGTTTTGATACCCATAAGTAGTTTGGTTACAAAATACGCAAGAATACGTATTCTGACCGAAACTACGACTCGTCACTGAGCCTAGATAACGTGGTAATCAGTAGGTATAGTCACTAGGGACTATAACCATCGTGATCACGCTCACGTTATGAAGTTCAAACGAACTTCGCATCGACCATAAACTGGTCAATGCAGAAAGTCAAACAAAGTTTGACTTTCGGACTCGAAAGCGATAAAAGAACGAAAGAATACTTACGAAGGGTCCCCGAATGCTAATCTAGATCAAAATAGCTCAGGTATGAAACAAAGGTTTCAACTTAGAGCACAAATGATCAGATTCTAGTGAGGAATGAGTGAAAATGGGTTGGGTATTTATAGTAAACCCACAACCGTTAGGATCGTTTCTTGGAAAAGGGGGCACGATCTAGGCCGTACACTTGTCAAAATGTTGTGGTAACTAATTTTGGCCACCATAGGAGATTAACATGTGGCACTTGACCTTTGGGAAGTGTTAGGGGCTGCTAACTTATGTTTAAAATGGCTTTTTGCTGCATTTTTTTATTTATTTATTTTTTTTATATTTTTTTTTTGCAGTTTTGCAGTTTTGGTTCCTGAGCGCGTATCGTCGTGTTTTGGCACTTCTAACACCCGTCAAGCCCATTTTTAAGCTTCACAAGGATGTTAAAGTATAGGGAACATGAAACATGCTCAAAAATATGCCGGATGTCGGTTCGTTTAGCCGTACAATCGCGTTGTTCGGTTAATTACGACGGAATGCGCATAAGCGTGAAAAACGATCCAAATTGCGTGACGAATGGATTTTTCTCATGCCAAACACTAAACTAAAATATTTTAGTGCTTACATAAATTTTTGGATGTACGGATGTATTCAGACCGTAAGTTATGCGCGAAAATGCAAACTTGTGCATTTTTTTTTGACACTTTTAGTCCCTGAATGACCCAAAAGTTTATTTTAGCACACCGAACACCTCAAAGCCTATTTCTAAGCTATGTAAAGGATATTTAAGGTGTGTTTAACTTATGGTCATGTTCCGGAATGTCTGTTACAGTTCAAATTGACATACTTTCGTAGTTTGTCAAGTTTAGTCCCTGTAAGCGAATTAACTTGTTTTTGCCATACCAAAGCCTTCAAAACTTATTTCTAAGTTATGTAAAGGTTATTTAAGGTATGTTGAGTATATGATGATGTTCCAGAGTATTTTTCGCGTTAAACTGGTTACGTTTACGCACCAGTTTGCGTATAACTCTCCAGAAAGCGATATAGAGTTTGAAATTGAATAAAAGTCAAAACATGAAAAATGTAAAACACAACCAAACAAACATTGGGATCAAATAACATTGTTTTATTGATAATAGAACTGTTCATAATGATTACAAGCACAGATGTTACACCGCTTGGTCGGGTATTGAACTTTTAATCGTATGAAGGTTAAATCATTGAGATAACCCGTTTAATCTGTTTTATTTATTCTAAGCCTTTAGGGGGTTAATGACCATGTCCTGGATATCCTCAGCTCATTCATTGAAATGGCCACGACTTAAGCACGGGGTGTAGGCATACACCTGCCGGTGCGTATGTAGAATAATATGTCCGCTTGTTCGAGAATAACTCGTCGTGGGTATATTTTTGTGGAGTGTCTATTAATCTTTAACCCGGTTTTCAGCCCGGGCTACTAAACGTATAATAAATATGTAATTCTTTAACAAGTTTATTTTTAAATAATTATCCCAAGTTATAAAAGATATTTTGTGCTGTGTGCATTCAAATCCATTTTCTTACACATTTTCAAAATGAGTCGGTTAATTGTATTTACCAGTGTAAACTGACGTATTTTCCAAAAGGTTAAGTGTAGGTACTAGACGGAATAGGCTGGCTACTCCTAGCATCAATAAAGTGTCTTGCAAGCTTAGATGTTTATAAATCTGTTAAACAATGTTCCTTTTAACTTTGATCCACCTGTGGATCGCTTACAACCGTTTTTGTAATAATTGATATTACTTTCATTCGGTTTGTAATGTCAACTACGTCACGATACTCCCCACCGGGCCCACCGGTAATACGTGGAAATATCGGGGTGTGACAACAGGGCACTCACAATAGCACTTAAAAAAAATTTCAAACTTGCCCGCCCACGGGGCCGTGCTCAGTGAGCACGGGGCCGTGTCCGCGCAACTGTTGGGAAAAAAAACCTTTTTCCAAACAGTTTCTTCATTCCACACGCCCCGTTTCCCCAAAAAATCTCTGGTTCCGGCGATTTTTCTGCAAGATTTCGACGTCTCCCTTCCTTCTAACGACATCAAGGTATGATTCTATCATCATTAGTAGTTAGATTAAGCACTTGCATGTAGTTTAACACCAAAAATTTGGGGAAAAATATAGGGTTCTTCAACTTGAACCGGATTCAACCTCAAATTTTTGCATAAATCTGTTAGCATTAGTTTAGATACATGTTATTGGAAGTAAACCAACTTGTATTGTTTGTAGATTTGCCCCGTTTCTCACAAAAACCCCAAACCCTTGTTTTTGAACCGAAAAAGATAAAATTGAAGGGGTAAACGGTTTGTTTTGAGAAAAACGACACTTGGGGTTTCATTTTCGGGGAAAACCGCCCCTACTGGACCAAAAATTTTCAACTTTTTGGGACCGGGTCGAAAAATGAGATTTTTGGGAAACAGACGCCTGGACACGGGGTCGTGCTCGCTAAGCACGGGGGCATGTCCAGCCGAATTCTGGCGAACTTGGGGTGTGTCCGCTGAACACGGGGCCGTGTTCAGCCAACTATTTTCAGTTTTCTTCAGAATTTTCACTATTTCATACTAATTGTTTGGTGTGTTTTCTTTCAGATGGCCAAGAAGTTCACTCGATTCAATGCTAATGAGTCGGCGGCTCAAGCTCGTTATGATGTGTTAAGGACTAGGCCCGAGGAGAACCCCAGACAAGTGTGCATAAACACTCTTGAGGCAGCGAACCAATTGGACCGATTCAACAACATTGTCACCGGCCCACTACGAGCTGCCCTTTGCACTCGGCTTCACTCTGTGCATGAATACAACATGGAATTCTATAGCACGCTCGTTTTCAACACAAGAGCCGAGCCGTTTGACAATGAAGGGGTGGAGTTTTACTGTGGATGAACCACATACCGGATCTCAATTGCTCAATTTGGGGCTCTGGTGGGGTTATACTCGGAAGAAGATTCTTGGGATGAGGAAAACACCGGCGGTCTCCGCGAGATCAGGGAAAATGACCGCCAAGCTGCTTGGGCTCAAATAGGAGAAGGCAACTACAACCCGAGCCAAACTAAGAGTACCCAGTTGAGAGACCCTCTTTACCGCTACAGCAGCGGTGTTGTAGGTTTGCGGGATCTACTAGTCCTTCATTGCATCCACAACCGGGTCAACCTTGATGTTCCATACCTCCTGCTCCGAAACATACACTGGAACCAGCTCGCTACTCCCCCGACTCCTATCTTCTTTGGAGGGTGGATATACTGCCTCTTCAAACACTTCGTGAACATGTTGAGGTCCTTCCGCAAGGGGCCATGGTCGGGGAGAGTGGACATGGTCATTTGCCGCTCCTTGAACTTGATTTATGAAGCGGAAGACGAGACCGTCAGTTTTCAAAGAGTTCAAGGGCATGCATGAAACCCGCAGGAAGTACTCGTCTTACACGCTCCACATATCCGTCCTCCTCCTCAGTACCATTACCAGCACATGGGTGATCCGGGTCAATCCTCCTCCCAAGGAGGCGGTTTTCCTAACCTTCAAAGCTTACATGATTTATTGCAGGAAAACCTTGTGTGCACCAGGAACACCTATAACATGGCCAGCAACACATATGCCCGGGTCGGAACGATAGATAGAAACATCTCCGACATGCAGGATGGCATTGGAAACATCCGGGAGTATATGGCGGGCCAAGGAGGAGGTGATGATGATGAAGAAGAGGATATGGTTTAAGCGGGAGGAATGGAGGTAGCGGTTCAAGGGTGAAGGTCTCACAGGATAACCCCCCTTATCTCACAAACAATTGCATGGCCTGTGTGCCATTTGTTGAACAATTTACTTTCTCTAACACTTTTTTATTTCTGCATTTCTTTTTCTTTTTAGCCTGTGGTGTGGATGATTAACTTTGGTAAATTAGGATGTTTGTTATTGTTTGGTGTGGTATTTATTAGTTAAACAGGTACATACGAGGCTCAGAGCACTAAGCATTAGTGCTACTAAAGCCGGGACAGCAAAACCGAAGCCAGAAACCTGTTTTTCACTTTTGCAGTTTGTCCACACGGGGTCGTGCTCAGCCGACACGCCCCCGTGCCCATCGCCCAGACCTATTGTTTATTTAAATTATGCAGATTTTCGCCAGACACGGGGTCGTGTTCACCCAGCACGCCCCCGTGTCTACCTTCTGTAAGTTCTCGTTACTGGCAATCTGACCACGGGGTCCTGTTCATTCTACACGGGGCCGTGTCCAGATGCCCTGTAACATAAATTTTGTTTTTAACACACTTTTTACACATTAAATCAACCTAAAAACATATTTTTGGGACACATTGAGGACAATGTGTAATTTAAGTGTGGGGAGATGCTAAAACCTTGAATTTTGCAAGTCCTAATTACAAAGCCTTACACAAAACTCTATTGGAACCGCTAAACACCCCAAATTTTTTTCAAGAATTTTTCATTTTTTTTACTTGTCTTGGTTTGATCTGGGAATAACAAGTTCTAAAAAGGTTATATTTTTACAAATTTACAACCGATAGCGTCGTGATAAAAAGAACCAACATAAGAAAATTATGAAACGGCATGACAAATCTAGTTAAAATTTGATTATATATACTTGATCACATAAAAACCCATTCCCATAAAAAGAGAGTTTTGAGCCTTTATTGAGCATACAAATACACATCTTTAAACTAAATGCTCATTTTTCGTTTCTTGTGTGAATAGCCGCTTGGTTTCTTACGACTCTAGAACTTGCCACGACGATACATTCCCGGTCCTCACCAACTTAAACCCAAGTAAGTAAATGATGGAGGCATTAGGACTAACTTTTTATTTCAACACCGTTATTTTCCTTTTTTTTACCACCTACCCAAAATCCCCCTAGTTAACCCCTTTGAGCCTAAACCTTTTCATTTCTTAACCCAAAACAAACATCCTTTTACCCACCAAAACCCTTTTTTCATTTTAAACCCTTTATTTTAGTTACAAAGCTCGGTTTTCTTGTGACTTCCTTATCATTTGAAAAAAAAATTATAGAGAAGAAAAGAAAAATAAACAAACAAAGCTCATCAAAAGAAGGCTTGTTTGAATAATGCTTCATTAGAATAAAAAGTCACAAAAACAAAATGTTTTACGAAAACCGATGCTTTTTACACCTTTCGCCCTTTTCTACTAACCACTAACCCAACCACCTACTTTTAACCCAAGCCTAACCCTTCCCCAAAGTCCTCTTGATACTTGCAAGGGTTTATAGTTAAAAAGGAGGAGGATTGATTGCTTGGCAAGCATATGGTAGAAGTAAGTTCCATGCCGCTCTCGAGTGTTTCACAAAAATACATATTCGGCCGAGTGTTGAGTGATCCCCCGTGAGGTATGTGAACTTTTATATAAATGGAATTTTAAGGAGGCATGTTATGCCTAATTAAATAATTTATCTTATGTAATGTTTTAAATAAATCATAACGAATAGGATTGTAAATAAAATAAAAATAAAACCTAATAAAGAATCTTGGAATCCCGACACTCTATGACAAGCCCAAAAACCTTCTCTTCTACCCATTCCATTTGGGTATGTAAGCCACAAGATAAAGAGTTTTGCTTGAGGACAAACAAAGATTCAAGTGTGGGGGTATTTGATGTGTGCAAAATGCAACATATAAATTACATCAAATGTGGCATAAAACTAACCTTTTTTTAGTACTAATGTTGGATAAAGTGTGTTTTTGTCTTCCTTTTGTATTTTCAGGGTTAAATGAGCTTAAATGAACAAAAGAAGCAAAAATGCAGCCAAATCTAACAATAATACAAGAAAAGGATAAACGTGGCATGCCCGACCCATCAACAGCATCTTCCCAAGCAAAAACAAGACATCAGAAGGCTGAACACGCCCCGTGCTCAATGAACACGGGGGCGTGCCCAAGTGTCTGCAGAAAAGACAAACCTGTAGAAGCTTCTATTTCCCAACACGGGAGCGTGGCCAGCGGACACGGGGCCGTGGTCAACGCTAAGATTCGCAGAATCTAGGAAAATCTTGGTAGTACAGATACGCTTCTGCACACGGGGTCGTGCCCAGCGGACACGGGGGCGTGGTCAACTAATGCAGACAAACTGCAATTAATGAATAAAGAGAAGATGGGTGGACATGGGGCCGTGTCCGGGCTTCTGTGCAGGCTATAAATAGGGGTGTTTGGCTCACTTGCAACTCATCCCTTGGCAAACCACCTCTCTCACACTTCACCCACCCACCACCACCATCATAACCCACATCCACCACCATTATCCATCATTCATCATAGAGTGTGTGTAGTACTCTCGGGATCCAAGATTGATCGTAAGAGTTCTTGACAATCAAAGGCCATGTTTGCCTAAGTCTCTTACATCACTTGGTGTAGAAAAGCATTTAGTGTAATACTTTTTATTTTTAATCTTTTCGCACTTTGTATTTGGTTATGTATTAATGACTTTAATAACTAGTTTCTTATGTTGAAGGTGAATCTTCCTTATCATTTGTCCGTGGTGTCTTTGCGTTATTTTACTGTCTATATAAAATAAAAGATTTTCACCATTCATATCTCCACGGTCTATATGGAGATATGTTGGCTACCTGGTCGGGGCTTAAGGGAATGGTTTGGTAATAGTCTTGCCTTGTTCAGTGTATAGATCCTGCAAGGACCTGGGTCAAGCTTAGTAGGACCTCCTTCAATACCCACTGGTATTGGATGGCAGGGGTTCGAATTTCTTGACCCCCTCATATGTAAACTACTATTAAAACTTTAACCTGACTATTTAGAATTGTATCCCTACTGACTCAAACTACTTAGCCGAGGGTAACGTCACCCTCAAAAGAGGGGCCTACCACATTACGCATTAATAACTTAATTAATTATCTTTCAATAATCCAACCCTATAGGATTATATCCTTGCTGACTCAAACTACTGGGTTGAGGGTAACGTCAACTTCAAAAGAGGGGCCTACTACTATACTAAGATATTCTATTAAAAAGTGCAAAAGTGCGGAAATAATCAAAGGTTACACTAAAGGTGAGTCGGATCCAAGTGATTCATCTTGTCTATCTGTTTTTATTTTTATTTTTCAGCATTTTTAGTTTTTTTTTTCATATTTAAACCTTTTTCTAAAATTTTGATTTGATTAGACGTTGAGGATAAACCGGTATTAAAAGCTCTTTTGTCCTTGGACGACCTCGGTATCTTAGTAACGCAATACTACGCTCACGATGGGTGCACTTGCCCAAATGTGTGTCTAGTGTTGGTAAAATATCGATTTTTATAAATTTAAAACCTGTCTAAAGTGTAAAAAGGGCTAAAAATATACATAAATATATATACACACCGACACGCATCACTATCTTGAACTATTCCTGGATAACTTGCGCTCCAGGCGGGGTGTTTAAACCCAATTCGGGAGAAAGGTGAATACCTTTAAACCTTTGATGGGATAGGGATCCCTTAAACGTGAGAGAGGGGTCCAATCCTCTAGTCTTTCGGTTCATCTTGAGTGTATATCCTGGAGTTACATCCTGAAGCATATCCTACAAAACACCCTTAAACTAAGGTGGGTGTTAGCTTGGCTAACACCCCTCCGATACTTAAGTCAGTATTGGGTTAAAAAGAATAAATGAATTCAAACATATTTAAAAGAGATAGAATTCATACCATCTTGAGTTAGAAATTAAATTCTAAACTCACTTGAAATAGAGCTTAAGGTGTATAGCATTCCAGGATCTTGGTAACATATCCCCTTCCATATTCTTGAGCCGGTATGCTCCTTTTCCAGATTCTGATTCGATTTCATAAGGTCCTTCCCATTTTGGAGCAAGCTTCCCATCAGCAAGATTAGTAGTATTCTGAAAAGCCTTCCTAAACACCCAATCTCCAACTTGAAACCTTCTAGTCCTTAGATTCTTGTTATAAGCTCTGGATATCCTCTGTTGATATGCTGCCATCCTTAGCTTTGCTGCATCTCTTGTCTCATTGATAGTATCCAACTCTTGACACAAGGCCTCAGGATTTGACCCAGGATCCCTGAGGCTTGATCTGGCTGCAGGTATCACCATTTCTGTTAGGATCACTGCTTCTTCCCCAAATACCAAAGAAAACAGGGTCTGACCAGTTGCACTTTTCACAGTTGTTCTATCAGCCCATAGGACAAATGGTAGTTCTTCTACCCATCTTCCTTTTTTAGCACCTAGTATTTTCTTCAGATTGTTGACAATTATCTTGTTCGAGGATTCTGCCTGTCCATTTGCTTGAGGATGTACCATAGTTGATGTAATCATCTTGATTCCCCAACTTTTGAAAAAATCAGTAGTTCTCTTGCTGATGAACTGAGAGCAATTATCACAGATTATCTCAGTTGGTACCCCAAATCTGGTCCGGATATTCCTCTTTATGAAGGATACCACTTCTTGATCCCTGACTTGAACAAAGGCCTCAGCTTCGATCCATTTGGAGAAATAATCTGTCATTGACAGCATAAAAACTTTTCCACCTGGAGCTTTTGGGAGTTTCCCCACTACATCTATACCCTATTTCATGAATGGCCAAGGGGACGCAATATGATATAATGGCTCAACAGGCTGATGCAGTATATTGTTGTGCTTCTGACATGCAACACATCTTCGAGCATATTCTGTAGCATATTTCCTCATAGTCGGCCAGTAGTATCACATGCTTAACTCCTTCATATATATCCTGAAGCACCTCCTTGGTTTCAGGATCCTCCAAACATCGAAGGTATGGACCTGCAAGAGACTTCTTATACAAAACATCATTTATAATAGTGAAACGAGATACCTTCATCCTGAAAGCCTTAGGATTCTCATCCTTTGGGATGTGCCCTTCTTTGAGATATTTCATGATTGGGGCCGTCCAGGATTTAGGATCTTCATCAGGGTACTCATCACCAGGATCCTGGATACGTGCTACTTCCTTATCCTAAGACTTGAAGAGTTCCATCGCAGGATACAGGATATGTAGTATTGGTATTTGAGTTCCTTCTAGTATCCTGACTACAGATCCCAAATTTGCCAGAGCATCTGCCTCAGCATTATCCTCTCTTGGTACCTGTTCAAGTGTAAAAACTTCGAAATATCCTGCTAATTTTTTGACAATTTCAAGAAATTCAATTAACCATTCACCTTTAACTTCATAGGATCGATTGAAATGGTTAGTGATCAGTAAGGAATCAATATACACTCGCAAACATTTAATATTCATATTTTTAGCCAATTCTAGTCCTGCAATCAGAGCTTCATATTCTGCTTCATTATTGGTGGCAGGAAATTCACACCTAATAGCCTGGGGTAATATGTCCCCCTGTGTCGATTTTAGTAGTATACCTAATCCTACACCTCTTACATTCGATGCACCATCAGTATATAATGTCAAGGATCCTAAAGTTTCTGCTAGTTGTTGCACTTTTAGGTCTACTTCATTTTGAATGTCGCTACTGAAATCAGCCACAAAGTCTACTAGAGTCTAAGACTTTATAGCATTTCTAGGTTCATATACTAGATCATATGCACTCAACTTTACAGACCATTTAGCCATTCTACCCGACATCTCAGGTTTCCTAAGCATATTTTTAAAAGGATAATTAGTTTTAACATGAATCTTATGTGTCTCAAAATAATGTCTAAGCTTAGTTGATGCCATAACTAGGGCTAATATTATTTTTTCTAAGTGTGGATATCTAGTTTCAGCATCTAATAAACTTTTACTAACATAATAGACAGGATACTGCTGACCTTCATGATCCTTTACCAGAACGACACTTACTGCATTCCCTGATACTACAAGATACAGGGATAACGGTTCACCATCCTCGAGCTTCATCAACAGAGGTGCAGTTGAAAGATATTGCTTTAATTCTTGTAGCGAAGCTTCATGCTTTTCTCCCCACTTGAATTTCTTATTCTTCTTCAGGATATCGTAAAATTCCTTGCATCTTACTGAGGATCTTGATATAAACCTTTTCAATGCCGCTACTCGTCCTGTTAATCTTTGCACATCTTTCATATTGGATGGTGATTTAATGTCCAGGATAGCTTTGATCTGTTCTGGGCTGGCTTCTATTCCCCTTCTAGTCACCATGTATCCTAAAAATTTTCCTGCCCCCACTCCGAAATGGCACTTAGCAGGATTCAGCTTCATGTTATATTAGTCCAGGATATTAAATGCACCTTCAATATCCCGGAGATGATCCTCAGCCTTCTTGTACTTCACCACCATATCATCAATATACACCTACATGGTGTCTCTAAGTTTGTCTTTAAACATCATATTCACCAATCTCTGTTATGTCGCACCTGCATTTTTCAAACCGAAAGGCATGGAAGTATAACAATAAATACTTGTTGGTGTCATGAAAGCAATATCCTCCTGATCGGATGGCTCCATTTGGATCTGCTAAAATTCTGAGGATGCATCCATAAAGGTCAGCATATCATGGCCGGCAGTTGCATCCACCATAGAGTCTATATAAGGCAAAGGAAAGGGGTCTTTAGGACATGCTTTGTTTAGGTCTGTGTAATCTACACAAACTCTCCACTTCCCATTCTTCTTTTGAACCACAACCACATTTGCTAGCCATTTGGGGAATTTGACTTCCCTAATCATCTAGGACTTCAATAATCTTTCAACCTCCTCCTGTATGATTGCATTTCTTTCAGGAGCAAACTTCCTTCTCTTTTGTTGAACGGGCTTGAAAGACCTGTCAATCCCAAGCTTATGAGTTATAATATCTTTAGAAATACGTGTCATATCCTCATGTTTCCATGTAAACCTGGACATCCTGCATTTTAGAAAATTAGTTAGTTGGTTCTCAATATCCTGAGGGATATTAGCTCCCACGAGCACTGAGATATCTGGATTATCCTGATCCAGGATAATTTTCTTAACATCTTGCTATGAGGCTTCCACGATATCCTGGGCTCATATCTTTAATTGCTATCCTGCTTTTGGCTTTGTTGAAGACTTCATTGAGGAAGAATAACATTCTTTTCCTCCTGTTGATCACTTTCCACTTTAACTACCCCCCAAGGGGTAGGAATCTTGATACGCTGATGATAGGTTGATAGGACAACCTTCATATCATGGATCCATGGCCTGCCCAATATAATATTATAACAGGATAGTGAATCCATGACACAGAAACGTTGCATTGAATTTACTCCCTCAACATATACTGGCAGCTTTATCTCTCCTACAATATTCTTTGCCTCTCCACCGAACCCTACAAGCATAGTAGATTTTGAAGTGATCTCCATCTGGGGAATGCTCATTCTCTTTAGTGTTTCCAGCTGGATAATGTTGACAGAACTGCTGTTGTCCACCAGTATCCTGCGCACCAAATGAGTAGCAATATATAAAGTGATTACCAAACCATCGTAACTTGAATGGTGTATCGATACGTCTATATCGATAGGTATGTATCGATATAGTGTATCGATATCGATAGGTATCTATCGATAAAGTGTTTCGATAGGTTGTGTTTATGTATCGATATAACAGAACCTATCGATAGAATTGATACCTATCGGTAGGTGAGAGTGTATAAATAAGGGGGCTGCCTTTCATTTTCTTCTATTCTTCCCTAAATCAAAAACCGTATTTTCTTTCTTCCTAAACGAAACGCTGCACAATTTTCTGAAACACTGGTTTATCAAAAATCATCATCATCGAAACTCATTTTGTTATTGAATCTGCTGAAATCAAATCAATCATCAATGTCGTCATTATTTAATTAAAACCCTAATTCAACATCTAAAACTTTATAACTTAAAAAATTGGATTTAAGATCTATTATGCACCTTAATGAGATATAAGTTAAGTTTTAGGTTTGTACATGTGGTGTTGTTTTGCCATTGTGAGGACATTGATTATCGATGATCGATTTTGTGTTTTTATGAGTTTGGAGATTATAATACGCTACAGTAATTTTTTATTTTGAGAAACGGATCTTCTACAGTAACTATGAATGGATGTCTGGTTTTTGAAATTTGATGAAGGTGGAGATTATGCTGGTGGTGATGATGATGATGACAAGAAAAATACAGTTAAGGATAAGAATAAAGATGATAAATGTGATGATGATGATGATGATGACAGGTCAGATTCGGATGATAACCCACCTGAACCTGGGTATGAGAAAGTGTGTAACGACAAAGGAGAGTGGGTAGTTAGGAAGATAAAGAAGACGAGCGGAGATGATAGTGATAAGGAATATGTGTGTCTGATAAGAAGAATGGTAAAAGGCAAGTTGGTAGCAAGAAGGCTAAAAAGGCTAGTACAGATCAGTCATCAACCGATGTTCCGACCGTTGAGCAACCAAGTGAAACTCCTACAGTCGAGCAAGAGATGTTCACTAAAACTGAAATAGCTGATATGCTTCAAACTGAACCACAACAGATTCCCCCAGTTGCTTAGGAACAACCTGCTCAAGCCAAACTAGCTCAAGCCGAACAAACAACTTCCAAAGCAGTTAAGTCAGAAACAGTTCCCACCTCATCAGAAGTTGTTCAAGGTTCCTCATAAGAGCCTAGAAGAAGGAGAGGTGCAGAGTTGACCGATAAGGAACAGATTGCGATGCTCATTCATCAGTTTGAGGAACCAAGGGCAATTCATGATCGCCAATCGCAATACGTTAATCAAGAATCAGCTCGAGATGAATGCTATGAAGGCGACAATTGATAAACAACATGCTAAGATCAAGAGACTGCCAGATGCCGATGCTGCTAAGACAGTGGAAATTGAGAACTTAAAGGCTTAGAACGATCATCTTGAGAAAATAAACCAAGAACTGGCTGAGAAGAACACTACTTTCTGTAAATGGTAAGAAGGCCATGATGACAAGATACTTGTCGGATTCAGAACTGCTATGAAAACTTTCGATGATGTTATAGGGAAGGTTGGTGTATTATGGGAGGATCGGTACGGGCCACACGAAGTCCAAAGGAAAAGGGATGAATACAAAGAAGATCCAGGCAATCCAGATAATGTACCTAGTGGCTCAAAACCTGATACGTCTGCATCTGCTTCAGCTGGTGGGTCTATAGCTATAGTCTTGTATAATCCAGCCACTACCTCCACTGCACCGACTGATGAGCCTGATAAGATTGGTGCATTGGAAGGAATTGGTGAAGAAGAGCTGAACTTTGATATTGACGAAGATGTTGGTGGTATAGATAGTGTTTTGGAGTTGAAACTGAATAGATGATTGTTGGTACGACTGCGAAGGCTGAACTACGTACAAAGCACAAGAACAACAAACTCAAAGGATCAATTCCTCAGGGGGAGTTTTCTAACAAAAGCGATTCAGGAAATGATAGTAAAGATGTTGGGAATGTGGTTTTGAAGGAGTTGGAAGGGGATCGAGAATCATAGAAGACTGCGGATCTCAAAATACATCATTTCACAGGTGAACCACTGGAAGAGGGAGAGATAGTACATGATCTGATTGAGCCTCAGTTAATGGCCTTATTTGAAATGTAAAATGTTGATGTTTCTAAGACTGAAACAACTCCGATTCATAGTGATGTAAGTGAACTGGTCGTTGTGGACAGAATCGAGTTTGTATAGTCTGATTTAGAATTGGAGAAGTATGTTCATGATGATGGCAGTGTATTCAATCCGATTGACGAACGGATAATGAGTCAAAGCGAGAATGATATTCAAGAGATGTTGGCAAGCCCTGATACGGCTCCTAAGGATTTGTGCAATCTAGATGAAAGGGAAAAAAAGACAAAACAATGGCAAGTTGCTATATGAAGAACATTATAAAGCCACAACCTCCTCCAATACAAGTCTCTTACATGTAGCTAGAAGACGATCGATCAAAAGGAAGCACTCTTAGCTGGATCTACATTAAAGATTTGAGGTGTGTGGCTATCAAGAGGGAGTTTGGGGTGCAGTACTTCAACTCTGTTTTTAGGATCCTGACATTGCCTCACTACGATGTATCTGCATTGGCTCGCATCAAGATGATTAACCGCACCAACAACCCTCTTTTAAATCTATTTGAACGGAGAATAAGGTGGGGAAAGAGGAATGCCTGGAAGAATGAGTTGTATCATCCACAGTTTCCTGAGCGAATTCAGATACGCTTAACATTGGATCCAGAAACAAACACCGGCCGTTATAGACTCAAGTATAAAGCGCCTGAGGTGATGAAGGAAATACCATTGTTGAAGATGCCACAAGATTTTCTGGGGAATATGCGTTTGTGGTGTTATGATTCGTCGACAACTGAAGCTGTAATAATCTTTAAGGATGACACGCCGATTTTCCGTATATTCGACAGCATGTGGATCGTAAATATGTTAGAAAAAGATATTGCACGGTTATTCCACAGCGAGATTTACCATGAAGACGAACAAACACGATAGGCAATGAAGTTTCAGCGAGTGGTTCGTATATGTTTCTATTATGGAGTTAATTCAGGATATAAGTGTAGGATACCCATCAAGCCTGTTAGAAGCATGGAAGATCGACGACCAAGCTGCAACCAAGGAGGAGTTTGTTAGTGCATTTTGTGTCTGTAGCTTGTATCTTTATTTATCGTATTTTACATGTCAGGACTCGTGTTTGTTACTTGTTTTGTAAGTTGTTCATCTATGATATCCTCCTATCACATGATAACAACATAATGTTTTGTTTGGAACCGATATACATCGACTTCTTCAAGTGTATCGATAGGTTATATCGATATGTAATGTCGTGTGTCGATGTGATTTATGATGTATCGATGTGCTTTTGATGTATCAATGTAAGGCATCTTGTAGTATGTTCTATAAATACCAGCAGATGTCACCATGTTTCAGGAGAGAGCACACTCAGAGAGCAGGAGAGCATTGTGTTGAATTGTGTAATGTTACTCTGTTGAAATCGATACAAGTGAATCTTTTGAAGTGAAATCTTTGTAGTATTGAGTGTGTTCTTGCTTAGTTTGTATACAAACTTGGATTCCACACTTGTTTGTGTATCATACAACAAGGAATAGGTTGTCTTGGATCCATTCTAGGGACCTACACAAGTGACTTAAAAATTAATGTTATTAATTATTATATCTCTCTCAAATGTCTTGTGCTTATTTGTACATGTTGCTTCAAAAGTTATATGTGATGTAAAATTACATCTTTGTCCATAACATTTGCTTTATATAGTTATATAGATAATTATTGATTTTGGCTAATGACTTTACGCACTTTATTAAACATATAAAAACTATGATTAAGAAATTTACATTCTATTAGAAAATCTCTAGCTATAATACGTACACATCTCTGTCCATTAAATTCCACAAAATAAACGCTACATAATAGTTTCAATAGAATTAGGGCAAAATTCTTCGATAACACCCAAATTTCTAGTATTGATTTACATAATTATGTTTAAAAGTTTAAATTATGGACATGGTGTCTTTTTATGTTCATGTATAGTAAATTAACGAGATAGTGAGAATTAACGAGATAGGATCTCACTGAAAGTAGTTTTTATCTTCTATGATAGAGACAATCCTTAACTATATCTTACTTTTTTTATGCCACAACAACAACATGAGTATGTGGGATTATAATGGACACAGTTAATCTTGTTATACAGTAAAATTAAACAAGGGTTTTATAATCCTAAATTTGGAAGAACGAAACAGTATGGTGTTTACATTTTACGATTATAGAAATACATATTTTAATGAAAACGTATATGAGCGAAACTTTAAAAACTCCATTAAGTTGATTACTTGTAATAAAGTACATCAACCCTTAATTATTTATTTCAAAGCTGATTTGATCAACTATTTCCAAATATTTTGATTTCCTTTGAACGGTTACCTTCTTTTTGAGTGACCCAATGTCACACCATTTAGTATTTAGTATGAAAACTTTAAAACAAAAAAGAACTTTATAAAATTTGCATGAAATTACATTGCATTTAAAAAGTTGATAGAAATACGATGGTAGAATATTAGTGGTGTAGATTTAACTGAAGAATTAAAAATTGTTAATAATAATTAAAATGCCATACTCTTATAAATAAGTGTTTTTTCAATAAGTGTTTTTTTCAATAAAACGTGATTTGTCTTTATCTTATAATTTGTATCAAATAAACGTGATTTGTCTTTATCTTATAATTTGTAATATATATATTTTTTTCATACATCAACTAAAAAATCTTTAGTTTTTCTCTCAAATTGAAATAAATATATAATTTTTTCACACATCAACTACAAAATCTTCAGTTTTTCTCTCAAACTCAAATAAAGAAATGGTGAGTAATTGAACACTAATATGTTCCCACCCATGATCATGTTTAATTAATGCTATATTATAGTTTAACTTCAGTTTTAGGTCATATCAAGGAACCAGAGTGAAGGAGAATCCTATAAAGAAACGTTATCTTTTATAATCTTTTACAGTTTTGCGTCATAAAGAAATTAATCCTATATGGATTTTTTGACAAATTAATCTACTAAACAATGACTTAATCATAACCCACCACCTTAAGAAAGAGTTGCCTGCATTTTACTTTATTGACCAACTCTTTTGATAGCAGCCAAATTCAGCACAGTCGGTTTGAATATCGAAGGTCAATTTGACTAATTTGATCTTTCAATGATCTATCATCACACTTCCTCTCTTTGAACAATTTTACCAGTTTCTCATTTCTTTAATATAGTTAATATTACTTTATCCTTTGGTGTTGGATTTTAGAGGCTGGATTAGGAAACACAAGTGGGAACCAGTTGTATATATTATAAAAGACGTTGCATATTTATCTAAATGCCAGCCTTATATAAACTTGAACTGGCAGGTCAAAGTATTGATATATTAATCGTTTGATAGTAGGAAGTTTATTTTGGTTAGAAGACTAGGAAGTAGTATTGATCATCAATAGATTAATCAAGGGCTTGGATTATATGGGTATAATTGATAGAAAAAAGGAGGTGTGTGAGTTTGTGTAGCGGTATTCTAGTCAATCCACAACAATAGTTTCTCTGAACTCCAATTCCCCCCGTTTTTTAAAAGTTAATAACTCTTTCATATGACATTATATTTTATAAAAATTGCACCAAAAAACGAACATTTTTTATCTTTAAAACGAGTATACTATTACTATATTTTTTGGAAAAAAAAAATTTGAAAACCCAGATGCGTAAAAAGCAGTGGACAAAAAGCATAAAAATAACTTTTTTCTAAAACGTAATTGACAAAATACACAAAGAAATGTCTTGTTTCTAAAACGCAATAGACAAAAAAAAAACATAAAAGAAACGTGTTATTTCTAAAACGCAATGGCTGAAAAACACAAAAAATGTGTTTTTTTGTAATACGCAATGGACTAAAAACACAAAGATATGTCTTTTTCTCTAAAACGCAATTGCCTAAAAACACAAAGAAATATTTTATTTCTAAAATGCAATGGCCAGAAAACACAAAAGAAGGTGTTTATTATAAAACGCAATCGACTAAAACACATAAAAATGTGTTTTATCTAAAACGCAATAGACTAAAAACACATAAAATGTCTTTTTTTGTAAAACGCAATGGACTAAAAAACACTTGAAAAGTGTTTTTCTTAAAACGCAGTAGACCAAAAAATACATAAAAATGTGTTTTCTCTAAAACGCAATGAACTAAAAACAAAAAAAATTCTAAAGCGTAATGGTATAAAAACACAAAAAATATGTTTTTTCATTGTTTTATAAAACGTAATGGACCAAAAACACAATTGTTATTATATATTGATTATGTTTTACAGCTGCATTTACAATCAACATGGAAAAATCGAAGATACGTTATACATTTACAGTTTTACCAAAAAACTACTATGTTATACAATTGCGTTTTACATAACAGCAACTTTACATCTTAATTCCCACAAAATAAAGAGCAATAGCACCATTAAATAAACCCACACCTGTATACTAACAATTATAAACAACCACTCATGTTGTTATGTCATTTTGTACAGGATCTGATTGTCACAAACGTAGATCAATCGACCTCGATCAATGTGCGGAATCCATTGGATCAAGTCACAGAAGTACGACAAAGTATTCAACGTTTAACACCGTCTGATGTTTCTATTCAGATGATTTGAAAGTACATAAGAGCCAGAAGATAGTCAGACTAGACAGAGACTTCTAAAGTTCCAAAAGTTCTAAATGACATACCCTACCCGGGTATTTATAGGCAAACTCAGGAAGCTAGTAAGTGTTGTCCGATCGATTGGGTGACAGTGTTGTCCAATCGGGTGGCTGTCCGATCGGATGGCCATCCAATCGGGTGACACAAGTCAACCTTCGGTCAACACTTTTACATACAAGTGCCATTTCCTGAGCTGTCTTTCTACGCATATACATACATAAACATAATTGTTCACAAAAGACATAAACAGACAAAATACGACTAAATGTTGACGGAAGCTACAGACGCATGAACTAACAGACTCCCCCTCGGATGTAGCTGCAGTTCCTTCCATCATAGTCTTCATTCCTTCCTATTACGCCTTCGTTCCTTTGCTCTCTGTCTTCTTTTTTCGGCCTTTTCTTCTAACATTCTTCGTCTCAGAAGCCTTCCCTTTTCAATCCACCATTTCCTGTATACCGGATCACCATCACGCTTTCTGTCCCACTTGGGAATCTTATTCTCTTCTTTCTCGATCGGCGTTTGATCCGTTGGCGGCGGCCTCATCAACTTGTACTTCCCAATCTTTGCTGCTCTATCTGATATGGCTTTGAACCTCTATTATCTCTTGTATTTCTTCAGAAACTCATCAATCTCAAAGTCTCTCCAATTAGACTTCCAATATCTGCCGGAGTTGATGTCTTGAGCAAAGCATACATCTACGATCTTTTGGTATTGCATTGCTTGTTCTTTATCAGCCTTTTCGTAAACAATCTTGTTGTAGAACAAGCAATCAATGTCTTTCTTCGAATAGTTTACTAGCCACATCGGGTCTAGTATGCAGATTCTCCTCGATTCCCCTTTGGACTTGTCAAACAAAGAAATTACCGCTTCCGCTGTGCTAGGATTGTATAACCAACCTTGAAACTCTTCATGAAAATCCTGTTCCATAGCACGAAGTGGCATATTCTTCAAACATCGAGGCGGCCTGACATCCAAAGTTACATCTTTCTCTCCGTTTTCCAGAATAGTCACAATCTGTTTTGGACGTTGCGGTTTCCAATCTGGATATCCAACCTTAGCCTGCTGCTTTACGTAATCCCATAAATGTTGATCATGTTGCTTCACATCCAAACCATGATAAAACTGCTTTATGTTCTTTGTTTGGACAAGTTCATCAACATCCTACCAAGGGAGTGTCTTTATATCAGCTAAGTATTCAAAGTACTGCACCCCCTGCTCCCGTCGAATGGCGTAAACTTGCAGATCTTCTAGATAACCCCATGAAAGAATATCTCCCCACGAAATGTCTTTATTGTGCGTGAAATACTGAAGTGGCCTTATTTACTTTCTTTCTTTTGGCATCACCTTGAACCATTTCTTTCTCTCTTCAGCAAGATTTTGTCGAGGAATGGTCTTCGGCACACCTTCAGTTGAAATTTTCTCAACAATGTTTCTTCTGATCTCATCTTCGTTTTGATCCTTGAACCTTTCAGCGAACGATGGAAACGTTTCATCAACACCAGAGTAGTGAAAATATGTTTCCTCGTAAGATGAGTCAGATGCTTCTTCAACGAACACATCATCATACTTGTCTGCTTCTTGGGCATAAACAAATTCATATTCTTTTACAGGTGATTGAGGAATTTCATCTTCAATGTCGAACTTGAATTTCCCGTCATCCAAGCCCAGCTCTTCTAACATCTCCGCCCTAGACATCGGTATCTCTAGCTCCCCCTCATTCTGAGCATGTAAATAAATGACAGTTGGATTTGTGAGGAATACCTGGTCGGCGTGTTGTTTTCCAAATGAAGAAGCTTCTTGATGTTGATCATCTTCTTGTTCATTCTCATCCTTCTTTCTCACTGCTGAGTATATCATCTTATCTGTTTCTTCGTATCTTGCTGAGTTCCAAAATCTTCTCACATGAGATTCATACACTATGGTCTTGTCAATTAAAGCTTTACCAATCTTGCTTTCACTTAAAAACTTTGCTATCTTCTTAACCACAGTTTTGTCTGTATGATCTGCATCTAGTAGACAATATATGTTGTGACCTTTGTCCCAGTCTGAGCCTTTTCCCTGCAAAAATATTCTTTGTTTAATCATTTGCATAAAGTTCAAGACATAAGAATGAATAATGAAAATTTTGAAAAACTCAAAATTTTTCTAACTCTGGAACTCTCTATGTGCTAGTACTGAGAATCAGATGGCTGTCCGATCGGATTGCTATCCGATCGGATTGCCATCATGTGCAATGAAGAAAGTCAACATAGTCAACAGCATTTGAATCGGATACCCACTGGATCGGATTGACACCCGATCGAGTTGCCACTCAATTCTTGTGACAAACAAATAAATTCCTTTGACTAGTCAACTATATGAGAGAAAGTTTTGAATCGGATGACCACCCGATTGGATTGCCACCCGATCGGGTTGCCACTTAACTCTTGGCATTTATGAACAGTTGAAAGATTTTGTCATTTAGTGGCTGTCCGATCGGATTGTTGTCCGATCGGATTGCCACTCTATCCATGAATAGTGAAAGCTTTTGGAACGAGTTGCCACCCGATCGGATTGCAACCCGATCGGGTTGCCAAACATTCCATGTAACTTTGTGAGAGCACAGAAACCTAGGCAAACATTGTGAAGTGCCATGAATCGGATTACCGCCCGATCGGATTGCCACCCGATCGAGTTGCCACCCTATACAAAACACTGTGACACAAATTTCAAGATAACTTCTCTAACAATTAAAGCACAAATTCCTAGGCACTTATACTTAGAAAATTATTCAAATCATCATGCATAGAATTAGGTGGTCACCCGATCAGATTACCACCCGATCGGGTTGCACCTCGTTCCATGAACAGTGAAGAACAACTTGAACACAATCATGAACATCAAAATTTTCTAAGTCTAAAAATCAAATTGAACATAAATCTACGTAGAGTTTTCAGACGCGATCAAAACCCTATGTTCATTATGTTCTAATTCAGCTTAATCTAGGTTTAATTTGGCATTTAAAGGTCCGAAAGCCGACTTGTTCTATCCTCAGATCTGTGAATTCTATCAAGTTATAGCAAAAATCAAGAAGGTAAACATGTAGATCTCATCATTGCGAACAAAACCTCATGCTCAGATTTTATCAAAACATCCTAAATCTATCTAGATCTAACATTGAAAGTCCGAACAGTGACGTCATGAAGAGCAGTTAACAAACCATCAAATTAATCAGTTTAGATCTTGAAAAACTTACCTTTGCCATTGAGAAGGTTGTGCTAACCAACAATCTAATGATTTGTGCAAAGAGAAAATGAAAAAATCAGATCAAACGCAATAGTGTGTGAGAGAGAATAGGGCGGTCAGTCGAACGAGTGAAAAGTTTGAATTGAATATTGACCTCCTATTTATAGTGTAACTTGAATCGGAGTGCTGTCCGATCGAGCTGCCGCCCGATCGGGTTGCCGCCCGAGCCAAGAACACATCTCTTTGACTTTTGAGCTTTGACCTTTGACATTTTGACTTTTTGTTGTTTTTATCAGTTTTAAGAATCCACTTAAGTATCTAAGTCCAAGTTAATGACCCTAGGCACTTAATTTGCCTACCAAGTTCAACTTAATGACCTTGGTTGACCCGAAACAAAGCACACTGACGTTTTGTTCAACTTTTTCAAACATTTTTCTAAAAAGTACAAGTTTCAAATTAATGAACTTGCTTTGAGTTTGCATTTTATCAGGTTTAACATGATAAGCTCCCAACCCATGTGTCCAGCTCAGAAAATTCCTGTATCTGATTCAAACTATGAGTCTGAAGATCAGCTTTCCACTTTGGTTTGTCGATAAAACAAAGCAGAAATGTAAAATCTTTTTTATTTTTAAGAAAGTTTCTAAACTAGAAAGCTATGAAATATTTTTGGGTTTAGAATGTTAAACTGAAATGTAACAAAAGGCAGTAAATGAACTATTTACAAACACATTTTTGGTGAGCGTGTTAGGGGATCATATCAGCTGCCGACAAGCTACTAGTACCGTTAAGCTTGATTTCATACTAAGCATTAAACAATTCAAAGTGATTGCTGACATACTGATCCAATTTAAATTTTCACACAAATTTCAATCTGTTCATGATACGAATTAGTGTTTTAAAGCCTTAACTTATACGCGTGTCCCACCTCAGAATATACTCCCGTATCCAGGCAATCTATATTCAGTCTTACATGTGAACGTACAATAATGATATCTGTAAACGGGTAATGCGAGGCCATGAGAGCTCAGGTTAGAACTTCCGTTCAGACAGAGAGATGATGGCTCGACTTTCGGTGTGTCCCGTTTGGGGATCTTTTCTTCAACAACACATGATTAACATTTTTCAATGTTTCCTCATTTTTTATGCTGAGTGTGAGCTTTAAGAATAAAGCAGTGTAGAGTATTATACGAGGACTAGGCTATTGCTTCCGCAAAATCAGATGTCCTGGTATAATACCCCAGATATCATTACGCACATATACCTAGTATGTCAGAAATAGATTCTTTCAAACAGGATTTCAGGGGTCACCTATATATCCGAGAGATGTTCCCCACGTAATAAGCAAGAAATGATTTAGGTTTATATCCCGAACAAACTTACTAAATGTATAAAAACCTATCGGCATATCATCAGCGAGACTGCTTAACACTTTTAAACTTTACATTTCTTTAGCGTACTGCAACTGTCTAGCTGATATACTATCATTTCCCCATTTTTACACAAACTCTTTTTCGGTTTTCTATTGTTTTTGGATTTTGAGATTTCTCATGTTTTTGGATTTTTGAATTTTTTATTGTTTTTGTATTTTCTGAAAATATAACCTATCTCCCCCTAAATACCAAAACAGCTAAAAAATCGACAAACCATTGCAGATTGCTTTTCAACATCATCTACAGTGGTACCTTCATCTACGCCAATAATCCCCTCCGCAACTGATAGAAACTTCATACCATTAAGTTTCAAAAGATATTGAAAATGAGTTTTGTCAAACGCTTTGGTATGTAAGTCAGCTTTTTGTTCATCGGTGTGGATTTTTTCTATTCGTATCAACTTCTTTTCGAAACAGTCTCGAATGAAGTGATGACGAATTTCAATGTGTTTGGTTTTAGCGTGATGAACAGGATTTTTTGTTATGTTAATGGCTGCCTCATTATCAACAAAGATAGGGGTGGTAAGAAATTGCAAACCGTAGTCGCGCATTTGTTGCTGGATCCACAAGATCTGGGAGCAGCAACTGCCAGCAGATACATTCTCGGCTTCACATGTAGACAAAGCAATAGAGGTCTGCTTCTTACATTGCCAGGTGACCAATCGGGGTCCGAAAAACTGCATCCCGCTGTTGTTGACTTAGCGTTCACTTTGCAGCATCCGAAATCGGAATCAGAGTACCCCTCAAGCGTGAAATCGCCATCCTTTGGATACCAAAACCCCAACCTAGGAGTTCCTTTCAGGTAGCGTAATATCCTCTTGACGATCATCATATGCGAAGCTCTGGGACTTGATTGAAATCGGGCCGCGAGGCAGGTTGGATACATAATGTCCGGTCTCGATGCCGTCAAATACATCAGCGATCCGATCATGGAGCGATACAACGTTTCATCCACCTTCTCTCCGGTGAGATCAGGGTTTATACCATGGTTCTTCGCTAACGGGGTGGAAGTTGGAGCAGTCCCGAACATCCCAAATTTCTCTAAGACATCATGAACATACTTCGTCTGATGTATGAACGTTCCCTCGGGCAGTTGATCAACCTGAAGCCCTAAAAAGAACTTCATCTCACCCATTGATGACATTTCAAACTTCTCCTTCATCACTTTTTCAAAATATTTGCAGAGTTGTTCATTGGTTGACCCGAAAATTATGTCATCCACGTAAATCTGGACTATCAGAAGATGGCCGTCGACTTCTTTTGTGAAGAGGGTGGCATCTATCTTTCCTCGGATGAAGTTGTTGGCTAGCAGATGTTGAGACAAGGTCTCATACCAGGCTCTCAGGGCTTGATGTAAGCCGTATAACGCCTTATCCAAAAGATAAACCTTATCCTTGTGGATTGGGTCGGTGAAGCGCGGTGGCTGTCCGACATATACCTCCTCCTTCACTTTACCATAGAGAAATGCCGACTTCACATCTAGCTGGTACACTTTAAATCCTTTCCAAGATGCAAAAGCTAGGAAGATTCTTATCGCTTCAAGTCGAGCAACTGGAGCATATACTTCAGTGAAATATATACCCTCCTGCTGACTGAAACCCTGGACCACTAGTCGAGCTTTGTTACGAACAATAACCGCTCAATCATCGCTCTTGCACTTAAACACCCACTTAGTGTTTATCTTCCTATGTCCATCAGACAAGTCCACCAGTTTCCATACGCCCAACTTCTCAAACTGATTGAGTTCCTCCTGCATTGCGTTGACCCAGGAATCTTTAGTTAGTGCTTCCTTGTACGTTCTTTGCTCAATCTGCGAAATGAAACAACTAAGTGAAAATTCTGTTTGTAAAGGAGTAACTTTTGTATAAAAACAAGTAAGGCCCTGGTCAATTTGTCGTTTGGTGCGGACTCCTGATTGCAGCTCTCCGATAATCAATTCTTCTGGATGATATGAAAGAGTTCGTGGCATCACCTCGCCTTGAACATCTACCTCACCTTCCAAATTCGTAACGTTCTGATTTGTGATTTGTTCACTAACAGGAATTGTCTGATTTTGAGACTGGATTTGCTCCCCCTCAGACTCTGAATCACCACAATCGAATGTTGGCCTTTCATCAGATTCTGAATTATCATTGACTGCCGTCTGATTGTTAGGAGCTTGTTCACGTTCCGAAGATGTCGGAGTTTGTTGAACTTCATCATTCTCTCCAGCGTTGCTTGGACCAGCTTCGTCATTATTTGAAGTTTGTCATTGACGTCTCAGAGATTCTGCTGGGAATATTTCTTGTGCTTCTTCATATTCTCTTAGAATATCCAACTTGTCGAAAAACTCTGGTTCTTCCTCTATCTCGAATGAGTCCCACAGAGTATCATAATTGAATCGCCATGAGTCGCCTGGATTCTGCGGTGGCATTGTATAACCTTGGCACTCAACATGATGTGCTTCGATGATTCGCTTCAAGCTTGGAACAAAGACTCTTCTCATTGGACTTGCATAACCCACGAAGATTCCTTCAATGCTCTTTGGACCAAATTTGCCATATGGTTCTAGAACTGTGCAGGGAGACCTGAATGGTTCTAAATACTTCAAATTAGGTTTGCGATTGTTAATCAACTTGAAACACGTCTTGTTGTACTTTTTCACCGTAAGAACCCGGTTGAGCGTATAGTAAGCGGCTAACACTGCTTCTGCCTAGAAATTGACAGGTAACTTTGAATCAGCAAGCATTGTCTTGGCCGTTTCAATCAGCGTCCTATTCTTTCTTTCTGCGACTCCATTTTGTTGTGGAGTATAAGGCACACTGAATTCTTGCAGTATACCTCTTTCATCACAGTATTCTTCCATTTTGTTGCTTTTAAACTCTATACCGTTGTCACTTCTTATTCTTCTAATTCGAGTTTGGTACAAGTTCTCAATCTTTCTGAAAAGCGTCATCAAACTCTCAAATGTCTCATCCTTTGTCTTCAGGAACGTCACCCACGAAAATCTCGAAAAGTCGTCTGTGACAACTAAGCAGTAGAGATCACCAGTTATGCTTTTGACATTCATAGGACCAAAGAGATCCATGTGAAGTCTCTCCAACGGCCTCGAGACTAAGTTCATCTTCTTTCCAGGGTGAGATTTATTTAGCTGTTTACCTTTGATACAACTAATACACTCCCCCTCAAGATGGAAACCCTTCAAGTGAACACCATTTACTAATTCGTTGTGCACCAGGTAATTCATCTTACCCAAGTGAATGTGGCCCATCTTCCGATGCCACAATTGTGACTCCTTTTCAGTGGCTCTTGACATGAAGTAGTGAGTCTGACCCGTGGTAGTAGTAGCTATCTCATGTCCAACACCTACAGATCGTCGACTCTTGGTGCTCTCATGATGACCCATTCTTCAGGGACAAAAAACCCCGGCTACAAGATCAAACATTCTTTATCCGTGAAGTGCGTCGAATACATTCGATCACAAATTTGAGATATGCTCAGAAGATTGTTTTCCAGCTCGGTGTGTAATTGACTCTTTCAAACGTGATTATCCCATTTGATAAAGTTCCCTCACCAATGATACGACCTCCCTGATTACCGGCAAAACCAACATATCCTCTGTTAAATCCTCTCACATCGTACAGCAGGGCTTTTATCCCTGTCATGTGCCGAGAAGCTCCACTATCCATAATCCAACGTGAGACGGATCTCGGAAGTTCCTGCACATTTTACAAATATTTAGTGAGATTTTGAAGCAACCCAAGCCTCTTTCGACTCAGGTAGCTTTACATTGATGCGTGTGGTTTTGGTGTACAAAGGTGGGAAATTCTTGTCATTCATTTTTTAAACTTTCTTCAGACCCAATCTCAACCTCTTTGTATAAAAAGAAATCATTTTTAGGAGGTTGACCAGATGATTGGTCTTTCTTTGCGACATACTTCTTTTCAGAAGCAGTAGACTTTTGTTTCTCAAGTTTCTCATAGTAATCCAAAGGAACATTCATCTTTACCGGTGTGGTAGAAGATGATTGTTTTGCAGACTCATAAACCTTTGGTTTAGGAGAACTTGATTTCTTTTCAACAGATTTTGGCTTCCAAGTTTGTTGAGACGAAGCGACCCATTTGTAAAACTTGTCAGTTTTAGTTACCAACTTCTTTATGGGTTCAGTTTTGAGTTTGGTGTTTTCATTTTTCAAAACTTTCTTCTCAACAATCATTGGAGCTTTGCTTGTTATGTCGTCTCTCTTCATTGGACTCTCGACAACCGCAGACTTAGGCTTTGAGTTGGTGCACTTTCGTGCAATGTGTCCAACTTTGTTGCACTTAAAGCATGTACGGGTATCAACTTCCCGACTTTTGCCTTTGGTCTGAGGCTGTGATGCCTTCTTCTCAAAGAATTCTTCATTTGTTTTTGAAAAAAATTCAGATTCTTGCTCGGAATGTGAACTCGAGCTTTTCACAAACACCTTTTTCTCAACAAATTTCTTGTTTTGAAAGTTCCATCTTTGATTTTTCTTACCACCCTGATAACCACCCGACCATTTGTTATGGTTGTTGTTAGAAAAACGTGGCGGTATAACAGGTTTTTTGTAGTAAGACTTATCTTTTTCAAAATTCAATTGCCTTTCAGAACGTTTCAAACCTTCGATTTCACAAACATCAATCTCAACCAGTTTAAACACATTTTTCAATTTGTCGACATTCACATTCTCTAGCGGAAATTCAAGATCCGAATACAACTTATCTGAACCTGACATCTTGTACATCACAAGAGTAGGTTCTTCACTTAAGTTGTTTTTGGATTTTGATTTCGGAATGTAATTATTCAAAAAGCATTCTTCGTCCTCAGTTGAGTCACTGTCAGATTTCAAAACATTTTCAACCACAGTTTTAACAACTTCGGACTGAACACTGTCTTCATCTGATGATGAAGTGAATGTGATATCGATCGTTTCTGGAAGTTTAATCTCATTTGTATCATCATCATTAACCAACCCAGATTTTTTCTTTGAAAAATTATTCAACACTGGCGGTGGAACTTGATGATACCCAACCCCAATTTCGTCCGAATATACATCTTCACCAGCTTTGTTCTTCCCAATGGGTTTGGGAACTATGTGTTGGAGAACAAAGCTCGCGGAGTTGTAACTGGTTAGTTTCAGATTGATTCGTTCATTTTCAATCTTAGCTTCCTGAAACTAAAGCTTTAGATTAGCAATCTCATCCAACTGTTGGTTGATTAGCTTTTCTTTCGACTGAAGTACCCCTGACAGTTGAAGGTTTTCTTTGGTTGTTTTACTGTTTCTCTCATCAGAATCTTTTATCGTTCTTTTTAGCTTCTCATGGTTTTCAGAAAGTTGTCGGTTTTCAAAAATTAACTTTTCATTTTCTTTCCTGACTCTTTCTACATCGATTTTATCTTTTTCAATTTTATCAGTTAATTCCTTGATTCTATCATTTGAAGCTTTTACCAGTTTATCACAACTTAAGATTTGATTTTCAATTTCTTTGACTCTTTCAGTCAGCTCTTCAGTCTTTTTAGCACTGAGAAATGCATGTGTACTACAAACCTTGCAGTCTTTCATGCAATTTTTGCAGTCACTTTCAATTTTGGCTTTATCAGTCTTACCTGACCCATTTGTTGAATCATTAGAACTGACCTTGCTCTTTGACTCTGATCCGGACTTAGAATCTACCTCTAATTCCTTTGCTGCGAGCACTTTATCTGCCATTTTCTTTAGGTTCTCTGCAGTCATCTCTTTCGTCGTGTCGATTATCCCATCATCGACCTTTTTCGATTTTAACTTTTCTTCTTCTTCTTGCCTTGCCCATTCTCTCTGTCTTTCTTCTTCTTGTTGTGCTATTTGTTCGATTAGAGTTTCAACAAGAAGTGTTGATGGTTCAACAAGTATATTTCCTTTAGGATCCAAATAGCACTCTCTGTCAGCATCCCATCTCTTTACACTTTTAGCCTCTTTCCAGGCTCGATAATGTCTATCTTTCATGGTTTGTGCTAACATCTTTCTATTGACATATTTTTCTTCTACAGTTCTTGTGTCTTTGAATGGAACAATTTTTGCCATCAAGGCATGACCCACAACATCTTCTTCAGGTAACAAATCACTCCAATCAAAGCCCTCATCATCATGGATAACTTCTAAGGCTCTTGATTTTTCTTTAGGAGTTTCTTCTATCTGTTTCATTCTCGGAGGTTCTGCTCTATTTTAATGATAAATGGCCTTTTTATAATAATCATCATGGAATGGATTGGCCATTTCATCAGAAGCTGCATTTCGACATTCTTGTTTAAAGTGCCCCTTTTGCTTGCACTTAAAACATGTAACCTTCGATTTATCAAAGCCCAATTTCGTTGAAGGTCCACCGATGGAGTGTCTACCGGTTATTTCCATGAACCTCTGAGCCTTTCGAACAACGCTCGCCATACACCATCTAATGTCAATCAACTCCATTTCTTCGGGGTCGATTTGATCATAGTCTTCTTTGGTAAGGTTAGTGTTTCCGATCTTCCTGGCTACTAAAATTTCATAGGATTCCAAGATTGAAGCCAGAAACACCATCTGCTGCTTGGCTGCTTCTTCGCTAAAGTTTTGTGCATTGTTGAGATTTACAGCAATGTTGCACTGGAAGATGTTTTTCAGAACTGATTGTTGCTGTTGGCTTGGAGTAGATGAGGACGATCCTCCATGATATCCACTATTTGGAACAGAACTGCTGTTTTGATTCTCTTGATTCGGCATGTTTGAGTTTTCTGCTGAGAACGCAGTCTTTGGTAACACAGTCTTTGGAATCATGCTTCCCCGATAGTACAAATCAACGTTTTATTGATTCGGGGTGCTGTTGACTTTGTTTGTCTTTCTAATCTCAAGTTCATGCTTTCAAACCTCTCAATCAGTAAATCGACTTTCAAATCATCCTTCTTCACTGTGTTCCTCAACAGCAGGGCAAAATACAGCCAATCTTTTTCGTCGGGCAGTGAATCCAACAACTTTTCAACTAATTCTTCCTCAGTAAAAGTAATCCCATATCTTGTAAGCTCAATCTTTAAGTGATAAAATAGCTCTATCATCTTTGAAACCGATTCATTCTTCATACAACCGAACAGATCAAATTCTTTCTTCAATAATTTCTTCTTGTTCTTAACGATTTCTGCTCCTCCTACACATTTCTTTTCTAATTTTTCCCATAAATCTCTTGAATCTTTGTAATCAATCAAGGAAATAATATCATCCCTCACTGATTGATGTAGCAATGCAATACATTTCTTTTCAGCAATAAAACTTTCATGTTCAGTATCGATCAGGTTTTCATAATCACTCCTTCCAATATTGAAACCATTCCTTAAACACTTCCAGCTTTGGTAGGCAAATGCCTTCAACCAGTCCTCGAACCTACTTGCCCATCTGTTATAATCTCCGATGACCATGAGCTTGGGCGGTTTATTGTAGGTGCCATAAGCGTTATCCACACTTAGTGAGTCAGCAATGGCTTTCTTGGGATTCGGGTTTGGAGCAGTGTTATTTGTGTTGCTTGACGTGGTGTCTCCTGTGTTGCTGGTGTAAGCAAATATGTCGCTAAATGGGTTTAGAAAATCGTCCCCCATTGTAGAGTACCTGAAACAGTTTTCAAACACTTAGACAATTTTTTGTGATTTTCAAAAGTTTCACACTGGTGTACTTGAATCGGATGGTGATCCGATCGAGTGGCATAGTAATATAAAAGAGAAGTACACGAATCGGATTACAACTCGATCGGGTGGTAGTCCGATCGAGTGGTTGTCCGAACGAGTAGCATAGAGACTTTTGAAAACTTTGACTTTTCAACCTTTCACTGATCGGGTGGTAGTCCGATCGGGTGACAGGATGACGTAAGCACCAAAAAATAAGATCAACAATGTTGTCCGATCAGGTAACACTGATGACGTCAGCAACAAGTGATCAAGAACAATCTAAGCCAAATCGTTCGAGCAGCCGTTCGAACAAGTGAATGACGTCAGCAAGCATGAACAGTTCAACATGGTTTTTGATGATTTTGATCTAGTTTTTGAAGGAATTTTCTTATGAAATCTTGAAGGATTATACTATGATTGATTGCGAACCGATTGATAACAGATTTATCAAATTTTAACCGCAGATTCACATTCAATTTTACGTTTTTCTGATTTTTAAGGTATAAAAGTGAAAAACTCAATAAGAAGTGAGTAGAGAGTGAGAGAATTCGTCAAATTTCCGGTGAAATTTGACTGTAAACGGCAAGAAAAACTGATATCCGGTGAATTCGCTGTCATAGATCTCGATTCAGTCTCCTGGAATCTCTGATACCACTTGTTAGGTCCTTTTGTACAAGATCTGATTGTCACAAACGTAGATGAATCGACCTCGATTAATGTGCGGAATCCATTGGATCAAGTCACAGAAGTACGATAAAGTATTCAACGTTTAACACCGTCTGATCTTTCTATTCAGATGATTTGAAAGTACATAAGAGCCAGAAGATAGTTAGACTAGACAGGGACTTCTAAAGTTCCAAAAGTTCTAAATGACATACCCTATCCAGGCATTTGTAGGCAAACTCAGGAAGCTAGTAAGTGCTGTCCGATTGATCGGGTGACTGTGCTGTCCGATCTGGTGGCTGTCCGGTCGGATGGCCATCCGATCGGGTGACACAAGTCAACCTTCGGTCAACACTTTTACATACAAGTGCCATTTCCTGAGCTGTCTTTCTACGCATATACATACATAAACATAATTGTTCACAAAAGACATAAACAGACAAAATACGACTAAATGCTGACGGAAGCTACAGACGCATGAACACATGTATTAAAAAGGACAACACACCTTCAAATTTGCTCATCATTTGTTATTCACGTTTACTCCACTACAACAGCTCCATTTCTAAAAAAACGCCATTTTCGAGATGGTGGCGGTGGTTACGAAGGCAAGGCATGCGGTGGCGGTGGCGGAGGTCGCCGGAGCCTGTGTTACAAGTCCAGTGGCGGACGGGTTGGTGGTGGCAGTCTGGCAGAGGTGGTAGTGGTGGTGGTGGTGGTGGTGATGATGATGGTGTGGTGGTGGTGGGATGAACTGTAAGGTTCTAGTGGGTTTTGTTTGATCTAGGGTTATATGAGACTAATTTGGATGGACTAAAATGCCCTTCTTTTTTATTTTCAAATTTGCCAGGTGTTTCTCGATTATTGCTTCCTACACTTCCTACTCAAAACCAACTTCCTATTTGATCTCACCTAATGTTTACATTAACAATGGTCAACAAAGGTACTATAATTTCTTTTCTTCATTATTTACTAAGCACCAATCTATCCCAATATTGAACGCGTTTCTAACATTGATTAAATATAACTCCTTTTCTTCTGAATTAATTTGTTAAGTATGAGAATTCTAGATTTTATTAGCATAATAGTAAAGTTGATTTGTTTGATACATACATTCACTCACTCGGGAATAGCTTCAGTTTGTCAATCTCTATTGCAAAGTCAACTAAGTAGAAACGTAAATATCATCGACTCATACCAACCGTCGCAGCCTGTTAATATTTTCTGATCGACAGATAACCAATTGATCTCACAAAAAAAACAAAATTAAAAAGGAAAAATTAGTAAGTATAATCGGATCAACATAGATTTTTATATAAAATAAACTGTTAACTGTCGATGAAATGTGACAAAATTTCCCTTTATACGTTATATGAATTTTGGTGATTTTTCTCTGAACATCTAGACCTTAAGGAATATATATATAGGGGACCGCTAAAATGAGAACCATCTCGAGTTGTAAGAACCGTGAGAACTACACCGTACGGGGAGAGGTGGACCAAATTTTTTTTCATAAACGTAGATGCGTGTATTATAAACACATTTGTAAAAAAAAATTAAAAAAAAATCGTGTGTGTAGTTTTGAGCGCCACAAGTTTGTGTTTACGAGTACCGTAAATCTTACCGGAAAATTTACGGTACCCGTAAACACAAACTTGTGGTGCTCAAAACTACACACACGACATTTTTTTTTTTGAATTTTTTTTACAAATGTGTTTATAATACACGCATCTACATTTATGAAAAAAAATTTGGTCCACCTCGCCCCGGATCAAAAAGTTCTCACGGTTCTTACAACTCGAGTTGGTTCTCATTTTAGCGGTCACTTATATATATATCAATATGGTCTAGTTTACATGTCTCATAAATTATTTGTAATTTTTCTAGTCCGTTTACTATTTTAAACAAAAATCCCAAAAATGGCTCAACTACGAACGTTGAGCAGCAAATGCTGAAACTTGATATTGATGTTATATATGTGTTAACTTGCTACAACTAGGCTGAAACTTGATATTGATGTTATATATGCGTTAACTTGCTACAACTAGGTGTTAATCATCGTTTAATACCTTAACCCACATCGTTGAACATGTTGCATGATAGAAGGTGTACACATGCATATACCCGCATGAACAGATAACTAAGTGTCAACGTGTTTATATATTATGTGTTACTATACGTGTAGAATTCAAGTGACTTACGTGAATGATAACTAACACTAAAACGGTAACTTTATCAGGACGTGGTTGACCACACCTACCGCTAGTCACTTTATTTCTAACCGAGCTAATCAAAGGTGAGTTCACAGCCCCTACTCTTTTAACTTTTACAAAACACAGAGGGAGAAATGTTGTATTACATTACGGTAAAGCAATGTCTTACGTTACAGTCATGGTTGTAAAACAATGTTTCCAAGGCCGAGTACTACTCGAGTAGTCGCTACAAGGTAAGCTACCGAGGCGACTTTCTTTGATTCTGCCTAGTTACTCGGAATCGGTCAAACGCGGTCAACCTCGTCCAAAATCGTATCTAGTAGGTTAACTCTGGCCGAGTTTGACTTAAAAAACAATAAAACATAATTTTTATGCCTATCATATTAAAGAATGAATATCATTTTCACTTATTTTGTTATAGTTATTAGTAAATTTATGTTATTTGACATATATTTAATTTCCAAAAACTTATTTCTTTATAATTTTAGATGTCCGAGTACTCCCCGAGTACTCTCCGCCTAGGCCGAGTACTCTCCTCCTAGGCCGAGTACTCTCAACTCCCCGGTCGACTGACTAGGGAGCGCCTAGAGACTTTTGCAACCATGGTTACGGTAAAGTAACGTCACTAGTGTTAGAGTTTTTGTTATATTAGTTATGGTCACGAAAGTGCACACAATCACAGGAAATCCTTCATCTTGGACCGTTAGTAATAGATTATAGCAAGAAAATTTCGAGTAGTACTATTTGGCCCGACAAGCTCCACCCGAGTTAGTCGCGATAACTCGACTGGTAATGGTCGAACAGGTGTTAAATTTGCCTATCACATCGTCGTGGTCAATGATAGACTTAGGGTTTCGATTTGTAACATGAACTTGATGATCTTGATGATAAACTGATTCACATATTGTTATGCATGCTCTAATAGTCGAAAAGTATTATAGGATGTTGATAAACACGTTTTTACAAATATCGAATTTAAAACAAGTTATGCGCAGAATTTCATGTCAACTTGTATTAGTTGTTACTTGATCAAAACATAACGAAAACATGTGGTTCTTGAATCGAAAACGAATTTAAAGTCAATATATTTCAAACCAAACTTGAATCATATTTATTTGACAAGCTTAGGTCAGTCAAAAGATTAAAACGGAAACACAGGTGCAGGCTGCATTTTTCTGCAGAAATTACATCCTGTTACGAAAGTCATACCTTAGTATATCGTTGGAGTTAAAATTTGAAATTTTTACAGTAGATAGTTCTATGTGGTTACAATATTCTCCAACTGGAATGTCGTCAATCATATTGACATAGATTTTTATATAAAATAAACCGTTAACTATCGACAAAATGTGACGAAATTTCCCTTTATGTGTTATATGAATTTTGGTGATTTTTCTATTAACATCTAGACCTTAAGAAAAATATATATATCAATATGGACAAGTTTACATGTCTCATAAATTATTTGTAATATTTCTAGTCCTTTTAATATTTTAAACAAAAATCCCAAAAATGGCTCAACTACAGACGTTGAGCAGCAAATGCTGAAACTTGATATTGATGTTATATATATGTTAACTTGCGACAACTAGGTGTTAATCATCTTTTAATACCTAAACACACATTGTTGAACATGTTTCATGATAGAAGGTGTACACATGCACATACCCGCACGAACGGATAACTAAGTGTCAACGTGTTTGCATATTATGTGTTAGTATACGTGTAGAATTCAAGTGACTTACGTGAATGATAACTAACACTAAAACGGTAACCATATCAGGAAGTGGTTGACCACACCTATCGCTAGTCACTTTATTTCTATTCGAGCTAATCAAAGGTGAGTTCACAGCCCCTACTCTTTTAACTGTTACAAAACACAGAGGGAGAAATCATGTATTACATTACGGTAAAGTAATGTCTTACGTTACAGTAAAGTAACGTCACTAGTGTTAGAGTTTTTGTTATATTACTTATGGTCATGAAAGTGCACATTATCATAGGAAGTCCTTCATCTCGGACGGTTAGTATTGGATTATAGCGAGAAAATTTCGAGTAGTATTATTTGGCCCGACAAGCCCCACCCGATTTAGTCACGCTAACTGGACCGGTAATCGTCGAACGGGTGTTAAATTTTCCTATCACATCGTCGTGATCAATGATAGACCTGGTAATCAAAGGCAACAAAGCATAAATAGTGAGCTTCGGTTGCGAACATTTAGTGATATAACGTCTACGTTAGCTACGTGCAAATATAACAAGAAACTGCTAATCACTACTATAAACTGTAAACAACTGAAACAATGAATTGTTTTATATCTGTGAACCAAACCTGTGAACTCACTCATCATTATGTGTTGACACTTGTTCTTGCATGTCTTTCTCAGGTCGCTAAGGTACTCAATCACGGCTAGGAACACAACATGACATTTAAAACAATTATTAGTGTTCACATTCATACATTTACTTATGTTTGTTTTTAAGCGTTTGTTTTGACGCACTGTTTTACATTACATTTACTTTACGCTTCCGCAACTTACTTTGGTTTAAAAAACGTATTTTTACTCATATAGAGGTCGTTCTATATGACTAGTGTCTTGGATCCTGGTTTGTCACGCGTCTCGCAGTAAAACCTTTGTAACACCTCGTAAAAACGTGTCCAATTATGTAAAGGCACATGTCCTAAACTCTAAATATGTAAAAGTTTGAGTTTGAAGGACTAAAGTTGACAAACGATGAAATTATGTATCCGAAGGGACTAAAAGTGTCAACATGCCAAACTTGTGCCTCTGAATGACCACACATGATGAATATATTCTTAAACGAGTAATTATTTTGAAATAAGAAGCCGTTTATGAAAGTAAACGAAAGTTTACAATATACAGGGGTTAAACGTGTCAACATGAATTCTTACCTCTAAGTGACCTTTTAACGAACCAGGGGCTTCGTAATATTCATATATACTATCAAGAATAAGTAATATCATTTTCACGTGGTTTCGAGATCGTTATACAAGTTTCCAAGAACAGGGGTTAAAAGCGTCAACGTACAAAAACTTGTGATTTCGTAATCTTTTATCGAAACCGGGCCTAACGGAGTTTGTTACACTCCCATTATCCTCTACAAACTAACTACAAGGGCCTCTTGTGCCTAAAATGAAGTTAAATTAAGTTATAAAGGTCCAGGGACTTAAACTGCTAAACCTAAAACATTTTTCACCTGAACTTGAGGTTGTCGCGGGGCGCGTAGGCTCCCCTTAAATCCTACGCGGCCCGTGAGAGAATGCCCAGATCAGAAAAAAGAGGACAGCTACTGGTTGCAGCCCGTTGCACTGCCTTACACACCTGAATTTCGAAACCTGGAGCTTGTTGATGGTTTTAATTTACTACTAGGACACTTGTAAACATCTGGGATCATTCCATAACACCTGTGATGATCATAGATTGTGTTCTTCAAGTATAAATAGGCATTGTGTTGCACTAGTTCATTGCACAAACAATTCTTACCATCTCTCCTCTCAAGTTCTGGGATTCCTGGTCATAAGGAAGCTCATTTTAGTAGAAAAGATTGCTAGGACCCTTTGTAGTGTCTTAACCCCCTCTTTAGTTCAGTTTTGTTATTTAAAAACCGAAAAGTCAAAGTTACGTAAAATAGCTTTGACTCTCGGTTTAAACTAAAATGGTCCAACCATTGTTTGAGGAGAATATGGCTATGTGACCATAATTAGGTAGGTGTTATTTCCTTAAAAGGGCACCCCCTATTATCTCGTTTACTTAGTTAATTGTCAGGTCAAACTATTTAATTAAAAAGTCAAACGGGTCAGATTTGAAAATAATAATCATTACTACTAATGCAGAAAGTGTAAACCATATTTTATCACTTAAATAACTTAGTAAATAATATTAGAACATGTCTAAGCATATTCAACCCGACAATTCTGAGTTTAGGGTCGGTTCGCAAGCGAAAGTCGCAAAAGCTTTACTTTTGCTTTGACTTTCAGTTCTGTCCTGATTGAGTTTAATTCTTATATGTTTTAAGCTTCCATTAGGACCATATTATGTTGTAGTATAACCCTCTGAGGCTATATTACCTGGTCATTTTGCCCTTTTGATCTAAAAATTATATGTTAATTTATGTTATTATGCTTATAAATGCCCATTTTGCCCTTTTGATCTAAAAATTAGATTTTTGCACATGTAAGCATACTAATAGGTTAAGTACTGATATGTAAGCATGTCTAAATTAATTTGACATGATTCTCTTGTCTCAAACCGATGTTATGCACGATATCGTAAAATTGGAACTTTTGTTATTTAAATTACGCTTTTTGTGCATAATATGTGTTTAAACATAGAATTTGACCCAAAACTAATTACCTACTGTTATGATATCATTTTTAGGAATATTTGGAATGTTGGGTCAGATTTGTTACATGCCATAACGTAGAGTTCTTGTATAAATTTCTTAATTGACGATAATGCCCTTTTGACTAATAAAATGAGATTTACATGTGATTAGCATGTCAACCCTTTTTCTACTGACTTGATATGAAAAATAAAATATTTTAAGCATACTAGGCTGATCAAATTCTCAGAATCACATAAACATCTTAAATATCGTCAATATTTGACTTTTTACGCTTATTAGGTGCATAGTATGGTTTAAAACCATAATTAGCACCCAAGAGTTGTTATCTAAAGAATTTATAAATAATTTTTAATATTTTTACAGTAGGTATAAGTGATGAACTCAGACTTCCAATTATATCCTTAAAATCATATGTGAAATGACCAAAATACCCTTTCGGGGCATAGTTTGGCCATAAATAGTAAGCCACTCATATGAATGATATCTTACTATTTTAACCTCATAAAATAACTATTTTTACTGAATGTTTTAGACCAGAATATCAGTTTACTTTAAAACCTCTTTTATAAATATTAAAATGACCAAAATGCCCCTACGGGACTTAAATTGTTTTTAAATACTTTTTGGGCATATATGTAAACTTCCTACAGATGTATTAACATATTTTAGGCATAATAACATATGGAACTTGTATATGGTTCATTTGGTTACCCGTTATGCATTTATGCATTTGGTTCGGTTTATGTAACTAGTTTACATAAATTAGCCTAAACGGGTTTCACCTTATCATTAAATCTTCAAAATCCAGAATGTGTTTAGTCTACCCATATTATACAAGCATCCAAACTTGTCGGGTCTAACCCACATTCCATTCCGGTCTCCGCTTAATCTAGCGTTTCGAACCGCAAAGTATCTTTCAAACTAGCCGGTCTAAGTCTTTGACTTAAATAAAGACCCGTTAGTATCATAATAGGTTATTAAACCTTCTATACAAATTAAGTAGCTTCGGTAGAAGGTATTTACATAAGGCTTTAGGAAACATACGGCTGAGTACATCCTTTCACATCTAGCTCAGGTAAATACTTTTAACTCATTTTCCCTTATACGGGCTTGGGATACGGTATTATAACAATACCGCTTGGTCGGGTATGAAATCATTTAATCGGATTGTGATTAATAAATTGCATAACCCGTTTTAATCTGTTTTATTTGATAACATAAACATTGGGGGTTAATACGACCGTGTCCTGGATATCCTTGGCTCATTTCATTTGTAAATGACCACGACCTATGCACGGGGTGTAGGCATACACCCGACAGATGCAAATGCTAAATTACCCACCTATTGGGGATAACTCCTTTTGTGGTTTATAGTGGTGAGTCGGTTAATCATGACCGGCTTCCAAACCGGCCTCATATGTATGACAAACATGTAAATCTGTATACACGATTCTAATAAAAATTATTCCAAGTTATAAATGGCTTTGTGCCTTGTGCACCTAAATCAATTTTCATAAACTCTTTTTAAATGAGTCGGTTAATTGTATTTACCAGTGAAAACTGACATATTTTCCAAAGACTAAGTGACAGGTACCTCTCGAAATTAGGTTGGAGCTACTTGGTGTCAAATGAGAGGATCTTGCAAATCCTTATATGTCTGAAGTCTGTTATTTCAGTTATTTGTATTTGTTTTAATGATCCGCCTGTGGATCTCTATTACAACCAGTCTGTATATTCTTTTATTTGGACACTCGGACACTATGGTTTGTAATAGTATTTATCTACCAAGCCTTCCACTGTGCTATATATTGTGTATATTGACTATGATGATATCAACTACGTCACGATACTCCCCACCAGGCCCACCAGTAATATGTGGAAATATCAGGGTGTGACAGGTTGGTATCAGAGCCAACATTGAGTGAATTAAACACTAGCCTTTTGTGTTTAATCTCAATGACACAATAGCACATTCCTTAGACTTATGAGTCTAGGAAAATGACCTAGGATTTATTCTTAACTTTCCTTTTGTCATTTATATGTTGTTTTATTGTTTTGACATGTTTGCTAATTAAAATGCCACCACGCGTTCGAGGAAAAGGAAAAGGTCCTATGAGAGGAGGACCATCAAGCAATGTTGGACCCTCACAAAGACGAACGCCATCAGCGTCACTTACTAGCTCCGATTCACGAGATAATTGGAGACACTCTTTTGAGCCTACGAGACATTCAGTTTCGTTAGGTTCTTCACCTTCGGATCACCCTCCTTTCGGGCCGCCTATTCAAGACGAGCCCTAGCATTCATACCATTCTCACCATTCTCACCACTCACATCGCTCACTACACTCACACTCGTTTCACCATTCTGGTTCTCACCATTATTACTCACCAGGTCAATTTAACCCAAATGACTATATCAATGAACCACCAGGTTATAATCCTATTGGACACGAGGACCATTTCTCTCAAGATATGGAGATGGACGATGATCCAGATCCGGAATTCCCACCAACTGGGACGCCATCACATCCCATCAGTATCTCCAGCGGTTCTCCTTATGAAGGATCGCCATATCAAGGCCCCGATTCATGGCCAAAAGGTGGAACACTTATACTTGGGAATTCACCCCTTCTTCTCATAACTCTCCTCCATAACCTCCATTGGAGGAACCGTATCTTCAGGCGGTTACTCCACCGCCATTGCCCATTGAGGAACCACCTCAACAACCACCACAACCACCTCCTGAGCCACCAAGGCGGAGGGGGAATGCACGGATGTACGTGCGAGGGGGACCTAGGTTTAGTTCCCCACAAGCTTCAAGTACTTACCCCCTATCGCTGAAGATCCACAAATGGGTAGACCTTCTCATGCGGTGCTGGAAAATGATCCCCCGCTAGTTAATTTTGCACCACCGCCACCGCCAATGGGTTATGAAAACCCAATACCTACTTACCCAGGTCCGTCTGGGTATAACCCGTTTGATTATCCAGCTCCTACGGATTATGGATATCAAGCCCATGCCCAAGATCCATATCTTGAGCCAACTCAATTTAATGCCCTTTATCCCTCACCATTTCCTCCAGTATACCCAACTGGGTATCTAGTGCAAGGATATCAATACCCTCCTTACCAGCAGCAACCTCCACCTCCACAACTGCAAACGCAACAAATCCTTCAGAGGTTGGATCAGGTTGAACAAAAAGCGGAGGAACGTGATAAAAAGCACAACAAATTTCTTAAAGGTCTCGCGAACTTCATAAAGGGCAAGAAGAAATAGAAGTTTATTTTATTTTATTTTATTTTGTATTGTAATTTCAATTAAGTCCCTACGTGGACATTTCATTTCTGTATTTTATCCCTACGTGGACTTGCTTCTTTTCTGTAGTCCCTGCGTGGACAGTTTGTATATTTCAAGACCCGTTTAGGGCATTTCTTGTAATAGTCTAGTATTTTAATGGAATTTCTTTTTAAAAATTTATGTGTATTTTATTACATCATCATGTAAATATCATTTCAATTTTTAAATTGATCTACCAAGAAATTCCAAAAGAAGTTTTTAAAGGTATAACCTAGCCAAAATATTAATGGCTATGATGGTATAACCTTTTAAAGACAACGATTCTCTATTAACATCTGAAAACATGTTAACATTCCTGACAGTGTGACTTGAGAGACCACACTAGCTTCCAAAGTATTTGGATCTTTCCAAGCCACCCGTATAGCCTATATGATCAATGTGAATCATGGCTACTAACATCAAATATGATGTCTCATTAAAAACATCCATGTAAGGTGTTCTGCCTACGGGCTAATGTGTATTCATGACAAAGAAAGTTATGTTTTAAAACTTCTTGTCAAAAAGGCGATGAACCATGTTCGACCCTTAAAATCACTGATCCAAAAGATCATTGATGATATTTGAATTGTCTTTGTGAGAAGGCCTATTGTGCCATCTAAATGTCCTTCGAAACGACCCTTTGTGCTATATGAAAATATCTTTAAGACATAGACAGTTGTGACTTATATTCCCTGTCTGATAAATGTAAAGGATTACATCCTACTTGATTGCCAATAATGGTTCATTTGAAGCCTAGGAAAATCATGAACAAATAGATTTTGACTAAAATGATCTATATGGTTTATTAATACCATGATCATTTAATCATCAGATGTGATGATTCATTATGTAATCTAAAATAAATCAATGTTGTTTGATTTTAGTATTCAAATCATGGCTGGCTCCGACGAAGTTAACAGTCACCCAGTAGAAGGAAACAATAACGATGCCAGAATAAATGTTACTGGTGCTGAATTACAAGCAATGATAGACACATCAGTTGCTCAAGCTGTGGACAAGATGTTTAAAGAACCGAGTAATGTTCGGTCTAAAACTCATACAAAGTCCCAATCGCATTTGCATAGACTGAAAAGGATGAGTCTCGACACTCATCCAATCAAAAGAGTGAACCTCAGAGGCAAATTGTCATTAATCAGGCTCCCAAGTACAACAAGGGTTGTACTTATAAATATTTCATCTCTTGTAAACCAAGAGATTTCACGGGAGAAAATGGAGCTATCGATTGTATGAAGTGGTTGGATGAAATGGAAACTATTATTAATATCAGCGGGTGTGCGAAGGAGGACATCGTTAAGTTTGTGTCTCAGTCCTTCAAAGGCGATGCCTTAACTTGGTGGAAAGCTTTGGTGCAGTCCACAAGAAAGGTTCCTCTGTATAACCTTTCCTGGAATCAATTTGTTGATCTTATGAAGGACACTTATTATCCTTAGCATGAAGTGGAAAGGGTAGAGATTGACTTCCTCACTCTGGTGATGAAAAAATTGGATTGCAGGTCTTATGTGACCAGTTTTAACTCGATGTCTCGACTCGTCCCATATTTGGTCACCCCAGAACCCAAACACATTGCACGTTTTATAGGTGGTTTAGCCCCTGAGATTAAGGGAAATGTTAAGGCTTCAAATCCTGCTACTTATAGATCTACTGTAGATCTATCTTTGTCACTTACTCTCGATGTTGTAAGGAGTAAGTCAAAGAAAACCACCGAGGAGGGGAAAAGAAAAAGGGAGGATGACCAGTCCCACCAATCGAATAAAAAGAAGAAAGGAAACTCTGGTTTCAAGAAAGGACAGCCGGGCGACAAACCCAAATGTAAAACTTGTGATAAGAGGAACTTTGGAAAGTGCAATCAGGATCCACAAGCTAAGCCTTGTGGGATCTGTAAGAAGAAAGGGCACAAAACTCTAGAGTACCGAAATATCAAGGATGCAACCTGATATGGTTGCAATTAAAAGGGACACATCAAGACTAATTACCCTAAAAATGCCAAGAAGCTTGATGAGGCAAAGAAAACCAATGCAGGGGTTTTTTAGATGAACGCCAGGGAGGCAGTGAATGACGATAACGTTATAACAGGTACCTTCCTCATTAATGATATTTATGCTAGAGTTTTATTTGATTCAGGTGCTAATAAGTCGTTCATAGACCATAAGTTTAGTAAGTTACTGAATCTGCCTATTAAAACTCTAGACATAAAATATGAGGTAAAGCTCGCAGATGGTACCTTAGAAACCGCTTCAACTCTTCTTGATGGATGCTTTATATCCATTAAGAATCATTCTATCCCACTATCTCTTTTGCCAATGAAATTGGCTGGATTTGATGTAGTTTTAGGCATGGATTGGTTATCGCATAACCAAGCCCAAATTGCCTGCGATAAGAAACTAGTAAACATCAAAACCACATCAGGTGAATTAGTCACCATTCATGGAGATACACATTATAGTTTACCCGATAATGTGTCTATACTTAAAGCATCGAAGTGTCTGAAGAATGGATGTGTCATCTACATGGCACAAATGACGGTGAATGACCCAAAACCCAAGATTGAAGATATCCCAATTATTTCTGAATACCCTGATGTCTTTCCTAATGAGCTACCTAGATTACCTCCTGAGAGGCAAGTCGAATTCAGGATAGACATTCTGCCAGGATCAGCACCAATTGCACGAGCTCCTTACCGTCTAGCACCTACAGAAATGAAAGACCTAAGGACTCAATTGGGTGAATTATTGGAAAAAGGTTTCATACAACCCAACTCTTCGCCTTGGGGAGCTCCTATATTGTTTGTGAAGAAGAAGGATGGTTCAATGCGTCTATGCATTGATTACCGTGAGTTAAATAAGGTAACGATCAAGAATCGTTATCCATTGCCCAGGATCAACGACTTGTTCGACCAACTTCATGGGGCAAGCTTCTTCTCGAAGATCGATTTGAGATCTGGGTATCATCAACTCAAAGTTAGAACAGAAGATGTACCTAAGACAGCGTTTAGAACAAGGTATGGCCACTACGAATTCTTAGTGATGGCTTTCGGGCTCACTAACGCACCTGCAGCATTCATGGACCTCATGAATCGAGTCTGCAAGCCATACTTAGATAAATTTGTCATTGTCTTTATAGATGACATACTTATTTATTCTCGAAGTCAAGTTGACCACGAGAAACACCTTCGGTGTATCTTAGGATTGCTACAAAAAGAGAAAATGTATGCTAAATTCTCCAAGTGCGAGTTCTGGCTTCGTGAAGTCCAATTTCTTGGACATGTTGTGAGCTAGAGTGGTATCCAAGTAGATCCCGCTAAAATATAGGTAATCATGAACTGGGAAGCACCTAAGACACCTACAGAGAGTCGCAGCTTTCTGGGATTAGCTGGTTATTATAGAAGATTCATTGAGAACTTCTCAAGAATAGCTGCACCGTTGACTACTCTGACCCGCAGGAATGTAAAGTTCGATTGGGGTCCTAAACAACAAGTGTCTTTTGATATTCTTAAGCAGAAATTGAGCAATGCTCCTGTATTGACATTGCTTGAAGGGATTGAAGAATTTGTCGTGTACTGTGATGCTTCACACATCGGTATGGGTTGTGTGCTTATGCAGAGAGGCAAGGTTATTGCCTATGCATCACGACAACTAAAGGTGCATGAAAAGAATTACACCACCCATGATTTGGAGTTGGGTGCCGTTGTATTTGCACTAAAGTTGTGGAGACATTACCTATATGGAACTAAATGTGTGATATATTCGGACCTCAAAAGTCTCCAACACTTATTCAATCAAAAGGATCTTAATATGAGGCAACGTCGTTGGATGGAAAATCTAAATGATTATGATTGCGAAATTCGCTACCATCCTGGCAAAGCGAATGTAGTTGTTGATGCTCTAAGCCGAAAGGGAAGAGTCAAACCTATAAGGATTAATGCCAAGAGCATTGAACTTAAGAATAGCTTGAATGAAAGGCTGTTAGCTGCTCAAAAGGAAGCAACATTGGAAACTAACTTTCAAAGTGAAAAGTTAGGTGTAACAGCTGATCAGTTGTTACCTGGCAAGGATGTAATCCTCAGGTTGAATGGTAGAATATGGGTTCCTATCCATGGAGGACTTAGAGATGTAATCCTTCAGGAAGCTCATAATTCCAGATACTCAGTTCACCCTGGAGGTGACAAAATGTATCAAGATTTGAAAGTCAATTATTGGTGAATAGGTTTGAAGAAATCTATAGCCACACATGTAGCTAAATATCTGACTTGTGCTCAGAGTAAAGCTGAACAACAAAAGCCGTCAGGTTTGCTACAATAGCCGGAACTTCCAACATGGAAGTGGGAAATGGTAACCATGGATTTTATAACCAAGTTACCTAAAACAAGGGATGGAAATGATACTATATGGGTCATTGTTGATAGACTGACTAAGTCAGCACATTTCTTACCCATCAAGGAGACTCATAGCTCCGACAAGCTAGCTCAGTTGTATGTTGATGAGATTGTATCTCTCCACGGAGTGCCAGTATCTATTTTATCCGATAGAGATACTAGATACACCTCTCACTTTTGGAAAAGTTTCCAACAATCATTAGGCACTCGTTTGAATTTTAGTACTTCTTACCATCCTCAAACGGATGGACAAAGTGAGCGTACAAGTCAAACTTTGGAAGATATGCTGCGTGCATGTGTTATTCATTTGGGTGGTAGTTGGGATGACCACCTACCGTTGATCGTGTTCTCCTATAATAATAGCTACCATACTAGCATTTAGGCTGCGCCTTTTGAGGCATTGTATGGGAGGAAATGCAGAACGCCTGTGTGTTAGGCGGAGGTAGGAGAAGCTTAGTTATCAGGACCTAATATAGTCCTTGAAACAACAGATAAAATTGTCCAAATTCGTGATCGCCTAAAAGCTGCCGGGGATAGGCAGAAATGTTATGCAGATAAGAGGCGAAAACCTCTAAAGTTTGGAGTAGGCGACAAAGTCTTATTGAAAGTATCACCCTGGAAAGGTGTGATGCACTTCGGTAAGAAGGGCAAGTTAATCCTGAGGTATATTGGACCATTCGAAATCATCGAGTATGTCGGCAGTGTAGCTTATAAGCTAAACTTGCCTGAGGAGCTTAGTGGAATTCTCAATGTGTTCCACATCTGTAATTTAAAGAAATGTCTAGCTGATGAATCGCTAGCGATGTCTCATAAGGACATACAGATTGATGAAAGTCTGAGGTTTGTTGAAAGACCTATATCGATTGAGGATCGACAGGTTAAAAAGCTCTGAAGAAAGCACGTGCCTATAGTGAAGGTTAAATGGGATGCCCGTAGAGGCCCTGAATATACGTGGGAGGTTTAGTCCACTATGTGACAGAAGTACCCTCACTTGTTTCAGTAAATCTCGGGGTCGAGATTTCTTTTAAGGGGGTGAGAATGTAACACCTCGTAAAAACGTGTCCGAATATGTAAAGGCACGTGTCCTAAACTCTAAATATGTAAAAGTTTGAGTTTGAAGGACTAAAGTTGACAAACGATGAAATTATGTATCCGAAGGGACTAAAAGTGTCAACATGCCAAACTTGTGCCTCTGAATGACCACACACGATGAATATATTCTTAAACAAGAAATTATTTGGAAATAAGAAGCCGTTTATGAAAGTCAACGAAAGTTTACAAGATACAGGGGTTAAACGTGTTAACATGTTAATTCTTACCTTTGAGTGACCTTTTAACGAACCCGGGGCTTCGTAATATTCAAATATACTCTCAAGAATAAGTAATATCATTTTCACGTGGTTTCGAGATCGTTATACAGGTTTCCAAGAATAGGGGTTAAAAGCGTCAACGTACAGAAACTTGTGATTTCGTAATCTTTTATTGAAACCGGGCATAACGGAGTTTGATTACACTCCCATGATCCTCTACAAACTAACTACAAGGGCCTCTTGTGCCTAAAATGAAGTTAAATTAAGTTATAAAGGTCCAGGGACTGAAACTGCCAAACCTAAAACAATTTTGACCTGAACTTGAGGTTGTCGTGGGGCGCGTAGGCTCCCCTTAAATCCTACGTGGCCCGCGAGTGAATGCCCAGATCAGGAAAAAGAGGACAGCTGCTGGTTGCAGCCCGTTGCACCTCCTTACACACCTGAATTTCTAAACCTGGAGCTTGTTGATAGTTTTAATTTACCACTAGGACACTTGTAAACATCTGGGATCATTCCATAACACATGTGATGATCATAGATTGTGTTCTTCAAGTATAAATAGGCCTTGTGTTGCACTAGTTCATTGCACAAATCATTCTTACCATCTCTCCTCTCAAATTATGGGATTCCTGTTCATAAGGAAGCTCACTTTTAGTAGAAAAAATTGCTAGGACCCTTTGTAAGTGTCTTAGCTCCCTCTTTCGTTCAGTTTTTAAAAACCGAAAAGTCAAAGTTACGTAAAATAGCTTTGACTCTCGGTTTAAACTCAAATGGTCCAGCCACTGTTCGAGGCGAATATGGCTATGTGACCATAATTAGGTAGGTGTTAATCCCTTAAAAGGGCACTTCCTAATTATCTCGTTTACTTAGTAAATTGTCGGGTCAAACTATTTAATTAAAAAGTCAAAAGGGTCAGATTTGTAAATAATAATCATAACTAATAATGCAGAAGGTGTAAACCATATTTCATCACTTAAATAACTTAGTAAATAATATTAGAACATGTCTAAGCATATTCAACCCGACAATTCTGAGTTTAGGGTCGGTTCGCAACCGAAAGTCGCAAAAGCTTGACTTTTGTTTGACTTTCAGTTCTGACCCGATTGAGCTTAATTCTTATATGTTTTAAGCTTCCATTAGGACCATATTCTATTGTAGTATAATCCTCTGAGGTTATATTACCTGGTCATTAATATTCTGAATTATATGCTAATTTCCGTTATAATGCTTATAAATGCCCATTTTGCCCTTTTGATCTAAAAATGAGATTTTTGCATATGTAAGCAAACTAATAGGTTAAGTACTGATATGTAAGCATGTCTAAATTAATTTTACATGATTCTATGGTCTCAAACCGATGTTATGCACGATATCGTAAAATTGAAACTTTTATTATTTAAATTACGCTTTTGTGCATAATATGTGTTTAAACATAGAATTTAACCCAAAACTAATTACCTACTGTTATGATATCATTTTTAGGAATTTTTGAAATGTTGGGCCAGATTTGTTACTGACCATAACATAGAGTTCTTGTATAAATTCCTTAATTGACGATAATGCCCTTTTGACTAATAAAATGAGATTTACATGTGATTAGCATGCCAAACCTTTTTCTATTGACTTGATATGAAAAATAAAATATTTTAAGCATACAAGGCTGATCAAAATCTCAGAATCACATAAACATCTTAAATATCGTCAATTATCGACTTTTTACGCTTATTAGGGGCATAGTATGGTTTAAAACCATAATTAGCACCCCAAGACTTGTTACCTAATGAATTTATAAACAATTTTTAATATTTTTATAGTAGGCATAAGTCATGAACTCATACTTTCAATTATATCCTTAAAATCATATGTGAAATGACCAAAATAGCCTTTCGGGGCATAGTTTGGCCATAAATAGTAAGCCACACATATGAATGATATCTTACTGTTTTAATCTCATAAAATAAATATTTTTACTGAATTTTTTAGACCAGAATATCAATTTACTTTAAAACCGCTTATATAAATTTTAAAATGACCAAAATACCCCTACGGGACTTAAATTGTTTTTAAATAGTTTTTGGGCATATATGTTAACATCCTACTGATGTATTAACATATTTTAGGCATAGTAACATATAGAACTTGTATATTGTTCATTTGGTTACCCGTTATGCATTTATGCATTCGGTTCGGTTTATGTAACTAGTTTACATAAATTAGCCGACACGGGTTTAACCTTATCATTAAATCTTCATAATCCAGAATGTGTTTAGTTTATCCATATTATACAAGTATCCAAACTTGTCGGGTCTAAACCACATTCCATTCCGGTCTCCGCTTAATCTAGCGTTTCGAACCGCAAAGTATCTTTCAAACTAACTAGTCTAAGTCTTTGACTTAAATAAAGACCCGTTAGTATCCTAATAGGTTATTAAACCTTCTATACAGATTAAGTAGCTTCGGTAGAAGGTATTTACATAAGGCTTTAGGAAACATACGACTGAGTACATCCTTTCACATCTAGCTCAGGTAAATACTTTTAACTTATTTTCCCTTATACGGGCTTGGGATACGGTATTATAATAATACCGCTTGGTCGGGTATGAAATCATTTAATCGGATTGTGCTTAATAAATTGCATAACCCATTTTAATCTGTTTTGTTTGATAACATAAACATTGGGGGTTAACTCCTTTGTGGGTTTATAGTGGTGAGTCGGTTAATCATGACCGGCTTCCAAACCGGCCCCATATGTATGACAAACATGTAAATCTGTATACAAGATTTTAATAAAAATTGTCCCAAGTTATAAATGGCTTTGTGCCTTGTGCACCTAAATCAATTTTCATAAACTCTTTTCAAATGAGTCGGTTAATTGTATTTACCAGTGAAAACTGACGTATTTTCCAAAGACTAAGTGACAGGTACCTCTCGAAATTAGGCTGGAGCTACTTGGTGTCAAATAAGAGGATCTTGCAAATCTTTAGATGCCTGAAGTCTGTTATTTCAGTTACTTGTATTTGTTTTTATGATCCGCCTGTGGATCTCTATTACAACCAGTCTTTATATTCTTTTATTTGGACAATCGGACACTTTGGTTTGTAATAGTATTTATCTACCAAGCCTTCCGCTGTGCTATATATTGTGTATATTGACTATGATGATATCAACTACGTCACGATACTCTCCACCGGGCCCACCGGTAATATGTGGAAATATCGGGGTGTGACAACCTTGCAAGTAGAATTTGAGGGTGTGACATTGTAAAGCCTACACCAAATCAATAATAAATCACCAGATTGCATAATAGTATACTAACATTTATAAACATGTAATTTATCATCAAAATGACTTTTCTATGATTTTATGTGACACAAAACCTAAAATAACCCACTAACACATTTAAGAACAATTAATGTACTTGTTATCATATACATGTCTTTAACTACAAAATGCGACAAAATGCTTGTTATAACCTTGGTGTAACCTAGAACAACTGGGTAACATATACCATGGTCCATTAAGGTCATCAATGTCCTAATCATCGTACCTTTAACATCAAAATGACTTTCTATAGCCTTGTGTGACTTTATGTAACCTAAAATAAATCAATAACACATGACAAGACCTTTTAAGCCCCATATTTTTTTAGTTATTATCATGCATTTTTATTTATTTTTTTAGTAAATATTATAATGTATTTTTATATTATAGTTTATCATATTTTCTACTTTATTGTTATTTCTTAAAAATTTACTCCAAGTTTTGATTATTCTTTATTTATTCCTCCCCTATGCCAGTTATTTCCCCTCAATTCACATATTTATTTCCCCTCAATTCACATATTTCCAACTCAAACTCCTCATCGACACCACCACTACCTTCGAGCCACTTTTCAAATCACATTCTTCATACATCTTCCATTCTTACAATAAGCCAACTACCTTTTGAAGCTAAAAAATGGCCAATATATTAAGATGCTATGCATGCAAAGATTACTTCTCTTCACTCTAACCGTACATGAGATTGGTACTGAGTCCCACTCATTCCAACATTGTTGGATGCTACTGGAATTGTAGGATTCAGAGACCTCCTAGTGAGTTCATTGGTATATATAAAACATCGCTAGTTGTTAAGGGCTTTCATCAGACACATGGATTAGCTACATTTAGGCACTCAGCTACGTTGTCAAAACAACCACTCAGAGGATTGTTTTACCAAATGTGAAGGGTTGAAATATTAGGCACATCTATACTTTGTATTTCTGTATAGTGACTTAATTAACCACATCATGTTCGCTTGTTGTAGAAAGCACCATATGGCCTCAAGCAGACCTCTTGAGCTTGTTTCTTTGAGATATACACTATTCTCATCACATTTTAGCTGCACTCGTTGTGTTTAGAGTACTTTCCTTTTGTGTTAGGATTTGAGGGTTGTGTTTGATCAATGACACAGTAAGAACAACTTCATCAAAGATATGCAATGGAATAAATAGGGTGAATCAACACAAAGAATTGATAGATAGAAAGATTGTTACATATGGCTAAAACGATTTTCCTAGTAAACAATTTTAATCTAAAATCATAGATGTTTCTTAACAGAAGTTCCTTATGGCAGTTCTTTGCCTTTGTCTTCAACGATAGTTTTTTTGGACAGTTCTTTGGTCTTCATTAGCCGTTTCACTAGGATACTAGTTTTTTATTTCCTTCACTTGAATCTTTATTTAAGGTGAGGAACAACTGATATTAATCAATCATTTGATTTTGGCTTGATCAGCTCTTTTTAGGGTTCAACACTTTTGTGTATTATTGGATTCCATAATTTCTTATGTAGTAGAATATGTTGATTATATCCTTATAACCAAGCGTTTTTAGACTTTTGTGACATATATTGACGGTTTCTTACATTTGTAGTTTGCGCTCAGGAATTCAACTTAATAAAATTATTTATTAGGGATACATGCTACTTTCTCCATTGATACTCTGCATCTTTCTCAGGATCAATACTTACATGTCTTTTACGACAAATGGTCTTGGTGAAATTCATCCATTATATACTTTGATTTTACATAGACATCACCTCTCTTACTACTCTAGTATGCCTCTCGTAGTTTAATAGAGTACTACTAATGATTTAGAGTATCTTATCCTTACTTGTCTAGAGTTTGCATACGTATTCTATAAGGTTTAAAAGTTATTTTAGAGACCTACTTAGCATCACTTCTTAAACGTATTCTTAAGTACCTTAAGGGTAACATTACACATAGATGGATTATTCATAGAGATTCTAGTGTCACTATACAAGCCTATTTTAATTTTAAGTGGCTGGTTGTATCGATGTTAGGCTTTCTACTACATGAGTTGCATATTCGTCAAGAAAGTCTACCTTAATATGGTGTGGCAAAATTGGTAATACATATCTGGTAGATATGATAACGAATCAATCTCACAGGTTTCATGTCACACCCTCAATTTCCATATGCGGAGTACCACCACGAGGTGTGTGACTGACCAGGATCAAGCCACCAATCATATTGAACCATACAATAATTAAACAATTTTCATCACAACAAATACGATCAGATCTAAAGTTCACAGTTTAAAAGCAGTAATTAAAGTAAATAGCAGAAGAAAAAGTTTAACAGTTTAAAACATCAGTTTAGAGTTCGTAATTTATTAAAAGGAAACCCAACACAGTTTCATGCGACCACTACACTCCCCGCTGCAAGCTCCTGCTATCACTGAGTACCTGCAAAGCATAAAGTAGGGTATCAACATAAAGTTAGCGAGTTCACGAGTTGTCCAGTTTTAGTTCTAAAAACGTAATTTGTACAATTGTTTATTTATAATCATGGTATGGGGAGCTACCCCATCTGTAAGCTCACTAAACTGTATGATACCGACTACTGGTGACTGTCAAGTTGTTGTACCCCAAGTCAATGTCTATCATCATTGACCAAGTTGCAAGGCATAATAGTTCACGCCCGATCCCCCAGGTCACGGTGTGAGGTTTGTCAAACCTAATAGCGCTATCAACTAATATCTCGTTTGCCCCCTGATTAATCGGTATTGTAAGTGGGGACTTAATGATAGAGTTTCGTTTTGTTTTGCTAAGACATGAATTATAAATAGTATTCAACCGTATCCCCCCCCCCCCGGGAATAGTAGTTTAAAAGTATCCTTCCCAATGATAGTAGTTTGTCTGTGTCTCCCGAGACGCATGCTTTTAGTGTGTGTGAACTCACCTTGGTTTGCTCGGCAGATAGTTTACTTGTTTTAAAGTTTGGTCAACCACGTCCTATTATGGTTACCAAGTCGAGATTAGGTTCATACTCAAGTAACATTACTTATACACGAATTTAACACGCAGCCAATGTTGTAGAAGGCACTAGGCGCTAGTCGGGCGGTGAGGTACCGCCTAGGGATTAATCGGGATTAATCGGAATGGGATTTTTATATGTATTTTTCAAAATTATATATATATACCGAATAATATAAAAATAATACTTCAAAATTCACATAAATACCTCAAGTTTCAGATAGTATGGTTCGATTTTGACCGATTTTGACCAATTTTGACCGCCTAGGACCGATTTTGACCGATTAATATAGTCCGATTAATCCGATTTTTGACCGCCTAGGACCGACTTTGACCATGGCCGATTAATTGACCGCCTAGCTCGAAATTAGTCAATAGGTGACCGCCTAGCGCCTAGGCGCCGATTAATCGGCCGCCTAGGCCGATTTCTGCAACCCTGCACGCAGCACATAAGTATCACGTATTTCCTAATAAACATACGGGCCATGCATAAAAATGCAACACAATCTCATGTATGTGAACAATGACAAGGATTATCCAGTGCAAGTAGTCTAGGTGTGCGGCCCAATGATCACACGGCCCAAAAACATGAGTGTGCAACAAGGATTTTGACTGTACGGCCCATTGCCTAGTGTACGGTTTCTAGGCAGTGTGCGGTCATGCAGAAATCAGTTGTACTATGTGCTTTACCGGGTTGTACGAGAATTGTGCGGTCCATATAGTGTGCGATCCGCTTAACACCCTTGTACTCTGTGCAGTAACATCTTGTACACTGGAGTGTACGGTCCCAAGGGTGTGCGGTTTAGCTTAAACCAGGGTGTACGATGTGCTTGGCAGGTTGTACCTTCTAACTAGTGTGCGGTATCACTTCAAACAATAGGAAATATCCAGATTTATCAATTCAAATGGATCAAGGGCACCGATTAAAACGTCATTTCTATTATAACATCATCAGACAATCATTCTCACAATTATGCAACAATTTCTCATAATAGTCTCATGTTTCTTTTTAGTTATTAATCACTCAATAGAACTTTCATTTCATCATACATTAAAGAACACGTTCAAACATGTTTCATCATATGCATCCACATTTCTTCCATTTATCCTTCTAATCTATCAACGGTGTTAGCACAACAATCTCTTAATAATCATCATCAATCAGATCTAGGCTTATCTTTATAAACTTTATCAAAATCATACAAGAACAAATATAATGAACTGATTTCCAGCCATCATCATCAAGGCATGCATTGCAACATTCAACCACATTTATACTCGTTTTTCATTATTCAACACCTAACTGATTCATCACTTAAGATCATCACATTTCATGATATCCAAAAAAATATTCAAAATATTATACCGAAACATTTATCAATCATGTACAATCATTTATTATACGAATTATCAACCAAACATGCACCTTTATCATGTATTATCATCAAGTATGAAGGTGGTAATACTAACCGGTTAAACGAGAGTGGAAATTGTGCAAAATAGAAGAAGAAATGAAGCTCTCGGATGTTAATCACCGGCTACCATCAAGGGATAGTGACGTTGCCATCAAATCCAAAGAAGAAGGAGAACATTTGGTGTGTTTTTCTTTAGGGTTTTTAGAGAGAGAAAGTAGGTAAGAGAGAGAGAGAGAATGTTTTGGGATAACCACCGTCAAAATGGATTGAGAAACATTCCCTGAATGTGGCAGCTCATAAATATAAATAGTGAGGGCAAAAGATACCGCACACATGTATTGTGTGCGGTCCAAACCATTGTGCGGCTCCACTAGGGTTGCTGATGGGCTTGCTGATTGGGCCTGGACTCCATAACAGGTGTGTGGCCATGTGAAGGTGTACGAGACGAAGGTGGGTGTGTGTGTTTAATAGAAGTGTGCGGCTGCACCCATCCATCACAAAAATCAAATATATATACATATACACATCTACACATTAAGCAACAATTATATCATAAATGTCCATTCATTATATTCACATGATTATCTTTACATAATTGTAACACAAAAGTGAAAATGTGTAGGGAAAACCTGAAGTGTCACATTATCCCCAAGTTCAAAGAAATTTCGTCCCAAAATTTTGTGCGTAGCTACTGACAAGCTAGTGTGTTTAAACGTTTCGCGGGGTGTCACATTTCAGTAGTTGCATAAGTATTGTTCAGTTTGCTAACTTGTTGACCATAGGGTTGTCATCTATATGATTTGACCTTCTTAGGTCCAAACTTAACATTACTACTCTCGTTCAGCTTGGGGGCGCATGTATTGAGCATTTGAGCTGTGTTTGTTGACTTTTTGTTATATATTGTTGACTTCCTAACTACTATTGTTAAGTAGTCGAGAGCTCAACGATGTTCTTATGGTAAGCCAATAAATAAAAGATGTAGGGTAACTTATATGTTCTTGAAAATGAATACAAACCATTGATTTCTCTTTTCTCTTTATACCTTTTGGTAAATACTTTACAAATTGTCAAAATAATGTTAAAGCAATTTGGGTTTCATGAAGGATATATGGCCAATCCTCCCATGATTAGTGTTCTAAGGTACATTCATTTACCTCCCATATGATTAAATAATAAAGAGTAACAATAACTTCTTTTACTCAGTTATATATACCTCAAGGGACAAACTAGTATCTAGATGTCAATAATATGTGTAAGTTTTATAGTTTAGGAATGTAGTGGATATCCCTCCCAATCATGTATGAACACTCTTGGATTAAAATATTTTGATAGTACTCTCAAAATGAAAATAACAAGATAATCTAGAAAATTACTTTCTTTGTTGGGGAACAATCACAACTCTTACTTAAAACAATATAATGTTTTGTGAAAGAGAGTAACTTTGTAAATAGGAACTTTTGCTCATCATGGGTCTCAACCCCTTATACCCGTGCCTCTGAAACCCCTCCTTTGGGCTCTGTCCTTGGACCTTACTAGGGGCCCTGTCTCGTGGACCCATCAAGGGGGCAATGCCTCCTTAGAACCCCTTTTAATTCGTTGGTACCGAAAATGAGAATATGATATTGAACAAGCGTCCACTTCACATCTTTTAACTTGCAACAATGTTAATTCATTCAAATTCCTCTTTGGTTTTAAGTAAATCCAACTAACTAGAATAGACTTATGACACAAAAATTACCAAAGTGTGTACATGAAATATTATATAGTGGTCTTCCGATTTCATGACTCAAAGATTCCTTTTATAGATATATTTATTTTGATAGTATGTTGAAGTCAAAGTTATTAATCAAAACGTAATGATGCTATCAATGATAAGTATAATATTATCAAATTGTGCATGCATGAGGCAATATTCCTTTTCAATCAGCAGAAAATAATGCATGTCGATTATATTTTCTTTAAATAAAATATAGAAGTTAGAAAGACTAGTTTTAGTCATTAGGCCCCCCATTATTGACCAACATCTTGAGAAAATTTTGTCATTCTCTATTAAGCATACGCAATACTGACATACCGTGAATGTAATCTGCAAAAGAATGAAAGCACAGTGACCAGGGACATAAGTTTAGGGTTTATAAAATGGGAAGAAAGTCTTTGTTTTAGGTAGCAAGAAATTGAAAATATGGGTCCTTGACATTGAATGGAAATGGTCCCCTTTGTTAAGCAGCAATAGTTACAAACATTTCTTTTAAGTACGTACTATTCATACTTTATTGTTTTGAATGGTGTAATTAATATTTTATCAATAATTTACATTTTTCCTGTGATTTACATATATTATTCAAAAACTAAATGTTGAGAATGGCCCTTGCATAGGGATGTGGTTAATTCTTAGAGAAAAGCAACTTGGCAAACTTCACTCAAAGGTGTGTAAAGTTGGCAGAACTTAACCTAACATTGACAGGCAATTCACAACAAATGTTTACTTGTTGTTTTATTCTACAAGTTGGATGATGCACACTTACGATGTGTATTCATTTGTTCATCAATTGTTGAGGTTTCATTCATAAAACTAATGTGTGTTGGGTTTTAAATAATTTAGAGTTTTGAATCTTTTTATTTATGATCAACTATCAACATAAAGCTTTAATGCACCGAGTGAGGCACATAACCAACGGTATTCTTCATTCTTTTGTGTGCTTTCAGATTACTCATAACTCTTATTAAACTATGTCACCTAATATTTTTTTTCATTCTTTATTTCCATTAAATGAATAGAAGAATAGTGTAATAGTTTAGTTTGAATAGTAGTGATCACCAGAAGAGTCTCTAAAACAAAGGTCAAATTGTTAAAATAATTGGGTGACAGAGAGAGATTTGATGTTAGGGTAAGACAACTGTCCAGGACAGAGGTAGAGTAGAAGAAAGGGGTTTATTGGAGTCACATGATAATTTATTTCAATCAGAAAGGACCTCACTCGTCAGGACATTAAAAAATAATATTAAATCGAATTAGCATACATACCATATACTTACTATTGCATTATTTGCAAGTGGAACGTCGGGACCGACCTTAATTTTGTTGATTTTAAAGAAGAATAAAAATCCCATTTTAGAACAAAAGTCTTCATGGAATATTAATATATATAAATCCGGAATTGGTCTGGAAAAATGATGGTTTTATTCCATTTCTAAATCACACGGAACCATCCCAACTTCCATAGAAAAACAGATACTAATTCTCCATATATATAACTCTCTCTCTCTCTCTCTCTCTCTCTCTCTAATTCTCCATATATATAACTCTCTCTCTCCTGATGAGCATCAATCACATGTTTGTTTGATTGATTTCTGGAATGTGGTAAGAAGCCATTATGAAGGTATTTATAAAAGAAGGGTTGAAGCATTCAGATATTAATCCTCCACGATTTCTCTACTTGCACGAAAAAAAGAATTTGGTGATCGATCAACACGAATTTATCAGTCATATACTATCTAATATTTCCTAAGTTTGTTGAGTTCTTGTGTTCAATCTGGTTATTAAGTAGTAGCTTTTTTTTTTTTTTTTTTTTTTTGTTCTTCAAGTTTCTTAAATCACACAACAATCACTTGGATGATTAATCAATTAAAATTTTTTGTTTAATTGTTTATCTTTACATATATATGTTTATTTAACTATTTAAGCATAACATGTTCTCACTATTCAGAATTCTTTAGCCGTAGTATCCTTTCTTTTATTGGAAGATATACTTTCACAGTTGAAACTTTTCTTACACTTAAGGTTAGTTGACTTGAGTTCAATTGTTTAGGGGTTGCTCAAGCTTTTGGAATCTTTCATCATATCCCAGAAAACTGGAAAGGATTAAAGAAGTACGGTTATTGTTTGGAAAAAGGTACTAGGGTTTGAAGTTTGAACATATAGTAAGTTGATTATTCTTACCTGACAACATGTTTTTTCATGCAAGATTTTTGAAAAGAAATAGTCTTATGTCTCATCACCTTCACTTCTCCTTCTTTTTAAACTTCATATTTGATATCTATGTGCATAGAACAATTAAAACTATTAGATTTCCAACAAAATTGATATCTATGTTACTAGTATATTATGGAAGTAGATGAAAGAAGGTAAATATTGAATTAATTTATTAACTACCAAATTAAGTATGCTACTCTCATGGTAGGTGCAGTATACTAAAGGGGGGAATACAAAGTGTTAATTCCTATATAACTATGTGTGTAACACTAGCTCCGGATATTGTTTATAAACATGGATTTCTTACTCCCTTCTTGGATCAACTGCATATCTTTTTTCAAAGATAGTTTGATCCATGTTTTATGATTCCTACCTTTCTAGTCTGCTACCTTATATAATGTACAGACCACATTGTATAATTATTATAATTACTAATTGCAGGAAATTTAGAGGTTTAAACCTTCAGTGGTTGAATTCCATATAACTATAGAAAGAAACCATGTCAGAACATTTGGATATGCTAGGGAGTAATGAGGAGGCTAGTTTTGATCGATACGGAGAAAACTCATCATCTGTTTCTTCGATAAATAAGCACGTCATATCTTTTGACTTGAATGAAGAGGCAAGCAGCCAAGAAGATAATGATTTGTCCGGAGAGGATGGAGAGAAGACTGATGAAGGGAGTTCTTCAAAGAATAGAAAAGGTCCTGTTAGGCAATATGTGCGCTCCAAAATGCCTAGACTTCGTTGGACTCCCGAACTCCATCACGCTTTCGTAAATGCTATTGAAAGACTCGGTGGACAAGATAGTAAGTTCTCTAAACTATTTCGCTATATAGAGTGTGAAGTCATATAATTTTCCTTTTCCTTTCCATGTTAAGAATTTATCTATGATTTGATGTAAAAGTATTTTAATTATTCAATTCCCACAGTTTCTTGAAGTTTAAAGTATCACAAGTAGGATACACAATACCTACTTAATTTAATTTCTTCTTTTAATTTAGTCTTAGATTTGTTATATAAAATGGAAAACTTAACTAAAAAATATATATCTTATTAATAGATGTTTAGTTGGTAGGCTCTAATTAAATAAAAAAGGTATTTATTTTTATTAGTTGGTCAAAACATGAAATGTTTTTGGCTCTACTGCAGAAGCAACTCCCAAGTCAGTTCTCCAGCTAATGAATGTGAGAGGTCTAAGTATCGCTCATGTAAAAAGTCACTTGCAGGTAAGTAAATTCAACAATGTCATATTGACTTCTTAGAATTTTCCAGTTCTATTCAATTCTAATCAAGAATGTCTTTTTAATGTTAGATGTATAGAAGCAAGAAGCTTGATGATTCTGGTCAAGGTAAGACATGAATCTTTCTCTAGGAAAACAATTTTTTATGAGAAAGAATAAGGTGGTCTAACAGTTAAATGAATAATAAAACTTAGTTTTAGAACTAAAGTCACTAAGATTTCAAATGGATGCAATAGTGTACCCAAATTTATAATAAACAAACGTATCCATTATAATCTCGCTCATATCAGAGTTATTGATAAGGTCTAAGGATACTTTTTATGTCAAAAAGAAATTTAAAATACGGCAAAAGAAAATAATTTTGAAATGATAAACAACTAAATCAAAAATGTAACTTAATTGGTAACTTAATTTTTAACTAAGCGATAAGATACATACTTGGAAATAAGAAACATTTCAATAGTGTATTACGACTATAACATACCAATACGTAAATTATATTGAAAATTATCTTAGAAATGAATTATTGAACTTTTGTCTGAAGTGTCCAAAAATTGGTGACATTCTCATCAAAGAGGATTAGTGTTCAAAACGAAATTAAATAGCAAATCTGAAAAGTACACAAATTTGTTTGTGTTAATAGAATATTAAATCATCCATTTTTTTAACTCTAGTCGATATACTTCCAAAAACTAAAACATATATTAATCCTTCCAGCATATTAAAGTTGAAGGGAAGTATTTAAAGATATTGTACAGACTGTTTTTAAACAATGTTAACACACTTGATTGATTTTAAAATATCAAAATTTGGCGTAATGGTCGTTATTTTTAACAAATACTAACAGTGTAGCATCTCCTTTAATTTGGTAAAGCTCTTCTAAACTAAGCAGTGATCGAGCAAGTTGTTTACAACTGATGGCTGCAGCATCAGTGCTGAAACATTGCATTCTCATAAGTTTAGTTTGCAAATCAAGTTTTTTATTAGTTTAGTTGAAAGAAAAATGACATTAAAACCTAGAATATGGTGATATATTGAAAATAAAGCTGAAGAATAAATGAGGTATCACAATTTAATACATTGTTTATACTACAGTGTTATCCCAAAGGGCGACAATGGCGATGCAAGGAAGACCGCACATATATAGCAATTTGTACTCCAGAAGTAGTCCATTCGGACATTTGAAACAACCAAATGGAGGGATCGATCTAGCAAGAAATTTAGAAGTGGGTAATTATTACTCCAGAAGTCATCTGTTGGATTCTGCTTTTAGACCAACACCAAGTGTCCAACATTTCTTGTCAAGGTAATTTTAGGTCTTAAACTCTAGGTAACTTTAAAAAGAATCCCAATATCGTACCTCTGATTTTTTTTCTTTGAGGTTTCATGCATGTTTGCGTCAAAATCGGTCAGGAGTGTTTCACTTGCAAATATAAAAGTGTTGGTAAATAAGCATGTTTTAAAAGAACGGCCTGTAGTGAAGAAAAAGTGGTAATAAGCTTGGATATTTTTGTGACAATTTTTGAAAGTGTGAGTAAACACATAAACTAATACATTTTATCCAGCTCTTAAGAAAACCTTTAGCAGAAAATAAAAAACCTTTAGTGTTGTTTCGGAAAATGTCATTAAAAGTGTTCCAACAAGGACAAGACATATTTGATTTTAGCCGTCGTCAGATCACAAACACGATTACGAGGTAGTACTTGTTACTTGCAGTTTGGTGCGCATTGTCAAAGTGTTGAGATAACATTAAAAGGTGGTTTAGCTGGTGTGTTGTATTTGTGTCACATTTTAATGTCATAACTTATTAAAACAATATTTCTAGCTAGGGATCAGAGTAAAAGCATCCACAATGTAGTGCCAACTTCCTATGATGGAGTAATGTCATTGCTACCCAACTCTAGCTAAGGATGTGGTTTGGAGGTTTTCTTCTTCTAGAAAGATGGTCATGACAAAACTCTGTGGATCTTATATAACACTCACTCACATGTCTATAGATCTTATAAGTAACATTATATTTGGCATTAGTATTGCTTAAGCTATTATATTTGTAGAGATAAAGCAACAAGAGAATGACAAATCCAATTGGTTCAGTTTCTTTAAAACGAGCTTCCTAGATCAACTAGAGATCAAAATGAAAGCTAAACCATTCTACAATGGTGTTTGAGCTGTTCAGTTTTTAGGGGTTTATTTGAGTAGCATTTCAAGAGGGTTTTATTGAGGTACTTGGATGTTGTTTCGGAAATTGTCATTAAAAGTATTCCGATAGTTCTTTAGGGATTTTTATTTCTAGTTTATGGTTAATATTTTTCAGTAACTTTTTATTTGCAATAATTGATCACGCCCGGATATTACTGAAAGTTATTGTTGCTAGCTAGTTTCTGAACTACTTTAACTTGAATGAAAACATCTTCTGGGTGGGCTTTTGGTATCAAGTCAATTAAATATTTAACCAAATGTAGAGCAACCACTTTTCTCAAAAAACATTTGTGGGAATTTGATAATGACGTGGCATGGCCCAATGTAGTTCACATGTGAAAAAAATTCATATTTTCCTTTTTCAGTTCCTAACTGTTATAAATTTTGTGTGCATCTCCATTTCTATCAAAAGGCACCAACAATGGCTATCTAATCAAAGTCTCGTGTCATCACCGGTGAGAACAGAATTTGGACATGTGAATAATATGAGGAAAGATATTATGAATCAAATACAAGACAAGCCTTCCAATTTAAACAAATTCCAAACATACGAGTCAAGAACCCGAAATGGGCCTATGAGACCTAGCCAATATCTGGAGGACAAGAAGTTGTGGTTTCCACCGGATCAAAGAAAAGAAAAATGGTCACCTATTATACGCAACTGTGCTAGTAGTGGCTCCTTCGATCCATTCAGTGTTTGCATTGACAAAGCAACGAATGTTGTACAGTCTCATTCATCTTTCAATTATTCTAGAGCATTATTGAATTCACAATCTGAAGCCTCATTTCTTCATGAGGTATCATTCTTAATTTCTTGACATAGTGGGTCTTTGTTATGTTGTATCTGAAAATTACTAACAAGATTTCTTGTAAATTGTGTTTTCTTCAGTTACGACATGAAAAGGGATGTCACGACAAAGAAATGAATCCTGATTTGCAGCTTAGGTTGTGCCAAAATAAAGGGACAGATGAAGAGAAACATCCAAGGAGTACTTCTGAAATCAATACAGCGCTCTCACTTTCTTTGAAGGAGACATGACCATCCTAGAGTAAGTTAAATACTTCATGTACATTTAGATATGTAACATCAGGCTAGACGGAGACGAGTACTTGAGATCTGACCAAGCTCATCCATAGACATAGGAGCTAGTGAGATCTGTAAGTACTTGTTTTCAATGCTATTGATTACAAGGTTTTATTTATTCTATGTTACTAGGAAACTTTTTTGGCTGTAGTTCGTTGGCATGTAAAATGGACAACGTTATTATTGCACCTATTTATATTTTAACGAACACCTTATTTTCTAAATGTGGTAACCATAGTTCACAAAGATATATGTCATGTTGTTGATTATCACATAGTCACTGTTTTTAATAGATTTTCTTGTTTCAACATCCAAGATTCATGGTTTAGGGAAATACTTTCATTTTAGTTATCCTTTAAATAGTAGGTGATTCATATACTCTCAAATTATGTTATGACATCAATAATGGAATGACATACTCTTGTAGTGAAGGCACCAACAAAAACGTTATAGCATGACAAAGAAATTATGAAATATAGAAAAAGAAGTTGGAATTCATTTTCCATGAATGAAAAACAAACAAACAAGTGTACTTAGTAATCCCAGTCGTAACAAAGCTATTGGTAGGGTTTAAAGATGATAGGATGGAAGCCAACATTTCCTCTATCTCAGAAGATAGAGAGGTTGGCTTCCGCTAAAACCCTCTGCTCCAAACAGGGACGATGCTTTGAAGGGGCCGGGAGGGGCGCCCGACCCCCCAAACTTTTCGGCCAGTAGTGTTATATATGTAGTTTTCGTATAGAAATTTTTTGGTATATATGTTTTCGACCCTCCGGTTCTATAGAAATTTTTTGGTATATACATTTTTGACCCCCCCCCCCCCCCTCGTAAAAAATTTCAAGGTTCGCCACTGGCTCCAAAAACCTTTTTCTCCAAAAACCTTTTTCATGACAATCAAAGTATAATATAGCATCTAGATAACATATACTGTGACAATAAGCTAAAATCAAGTACAAGATAAAAAAATTCTTGAATAAAAACAACTTTTAAATGAAAACTGATAGGAATTTAAAGGAAAACACAAGATAAGCCCGTGCCCGTGACTCATATTCTATGCTAAGACTCCTAAGGACAGTCCGGTCAAGCAAACACAGTATCAATACAAACCTATAGAAACAAGGTGAACTTGTCTAAGGGACAACACCAGATTGACACAACATTATATCAAGTCACAAATTAGTATGGAGAATGTATTGTGGATCCAATGGTATGAAACAACCATACAATGGTTAGGGTCAACACCGCATTCACTAGTTAACTTGGATGACCATATATGGAAAGAAAAGAAGAGCACATGTAAGCACAAAAGAAAACGAAAGAAACAAACCAAAATAGGAAAGGAAAATCTAGAACCTATGAACTTCTGTGAAATAGATAAACTAAATTTGTGTTGATGAGGTCGGGAACATCGCTTATGTATTCGTGGGCAAAACTATAATATCCAAATGCCAAAATGTTCATGTTGTACTCATATAAATGTTCATTTTTATTAGACTTCCAATGTTTGTCATGACCTTGATAGGATGTGTACTTTTATGCTCTATATACTGAAAGAAACGATGATGGATGCAACTATTTTGTAAAGGTTACTTATGTAGTTTTATGGGCATTAGCTTGCAAGTGGCAAGCTGAAATAGCTAAATGTTTATAATCAATATTATAACTTGAATAGTCAACAACAATCATACGGTACTCATAATAATCCATCAATGGCCAAGCTATATTGGTGGGGTCCAAGGAGGTAGGATGGTCACTGAATCCAATCATGCTATTAGGTAAACAAATGGTATAAAACGTTTATCATTTGTATACTAATTGAGAGTCCAACATCATGTACGTTGAAGCATTTTTTATCTGTTGGCTTGGGAAATTAAGAAGTTTGAATTTTTAGTTGTTAAGGAAATCTTGATGGCAAGAGGAAAGATATTACTTTTAGTTGCTTGGAAGAAAACCTATTCTATGGATGTGTGCCATTGATACTCGTGTAGTTAATCAGCTTGTGTTTTTGGGTTGCATGTTTGGAATATGGTGAACGGTGGCATTACTCTAGTTATAACTTATACATTAAAGTTTTTCCTTCAGAACCCTACTTTGGTGCTTTTCCTTCAGTTTTTTTTTTTTTTTTTATAAATGTTTTCTAATGGAGAATACACTCGAATTGCTAAGAATATACAAACTAACTAGAAGGATAACTAACCTAGGATACTCTATGTATTTATCCTAGTGAAGTGGTGTAAGTTTTAACACATTTAAGGTTGTGCATAGCTAAGAATGCTAGTTTACACAACCTTCTTCATTCTCTTTTATCTATTCTCTTTGACAGTTACACACAGCACCTTTAGGAAATAGCTTCAAGTCTTCAACCATTATATATTCCAATAAATCTGATTGATACCATTACAAATCATACATACAGAAGAATCATATCTTCAGCACAGAAATTTTCATCTTCACGCGTGGGTCATATTAAAAACATAGATAAATGAAATATTTCTAAGTTTGTAGTCATTTCATATTAGTTAGGTTAACCTTTTGGAAGCTGTGCATGCAAGAAGACGGAAAGATGTAAAAGAAGAGGAAAACAACTATGGATGAAGAGAATATTTCTAAGTTTGACAAATTAGGCTAAGTTTTAAAATATATTTTAAAGAAGGTGACAAAATGAAAAGTGTAGTAAATTCAACTTATGACTTTAACATTTGAGCTTACAGCTGGAATTTGAAAACGGGTGAGAGTTGAAAAGATATCTTCACTCCCACAATTAAAAATGACAACGGAAAATATCAAAAGTTAGGTTTACGTAGCTTGCAGTTTGCATGTGGTGGTTGGTTCATTTTTGTCAGTGATACAACAGAACCACTTTAAGTTCACATTCATTCTATCATTTAGGGCAACAGTCATGACAATAAGTTTAAAAGCAGGGAATCTTTTTTGTTTTTTTTTTTTTTTTTTTTTTTTGAAAGGTGAACTTCTTAATGGTGACCATTGTCACATCCGCAAATCGCGGACCCTCGCCAAGAACGTGGGCCCAGATAGCAAGGCCAGCGCTGGGTTAACCAGTCTTGGGTCGAAGGCTTTCCTCCGGAAACCGTACTGCCTCTACACGAGTTGCCTCGCTAGAGTAACAGCCGGATGAAAACCGGAGTGACGCTCAGGATCAAACCCTCCTCGGTAGGTTTTTCACCATCATTGCGCACGGGTGTCCTACCCCCTTTCGCCACAAGCGGGGAATCTTGACTTCTACATTTTGGCATTGTTTTGTCTACATAAATACATCGTGAATACCTTAACATTTCACTAAAATATGTTTATTCTATATTTTTTAAAAGTATCTTGCTAGGCAAATTGTAAAAATGCATGGACCAAGTTTGTCTAAAATAAACTATAACGGTTTAACTTGATATAAAGAATTTATAATGTTAAAATGGTACAAAAAATCCCATCGGTTGATTCACTTGTCGATTAAATAAAAATTTATATGCAGGCATAAAGAACAAAAATCATGTCGCAAGGGCATGTTCGAAAGCCTCAAGAAACAAAGAAATTACTATAAATATAAATATAAAAAGAAAAACAAAAGCAAAAGTAGAATGCAAAAGAAAAAAACCTAAGAAATGAAAAAAGAATGCAAAGACGAGTTGAACAAAAAATTCACACTCTAGTTCCTTTGGTTGTCAATTGCTCGCAATCAAATCCCTAGGCCAAACTTAAGTTAGTTGACTTGGGCATTTTTGTCCTTTTACTTTGAAAACGAAGGGAGATACAGTAATTTTGTATCTTATAAACCCTTATAACAAATGTCATCCCTCTGAAAGCCCTAATTTGCACCTTCCAGTCCTTCCATCTTCCACCAAGACCCCCACCATAGCCACCTTCAACCACCAACACTGTTGGTGCAGTATTTTGTGTTCGTCGCTTGTTCTTATTACGCTTGTAATGTAATGTACGGTCTTTTGGTTTATCGTGTCTGTACGTTTTGGTCGAGTCGACCAAGTCAAGATATCCTCCTATCTTGGCTTGGTACGACATGTTCATAGTTTGGTATGTAATGGTTTGTAATGCATACAAGTCTACATGTGTTTGGCTTATCTTTTAACTGTTTCTGTATAATTGTCTGTCTTATGTTTGATGTTTGCAACCTCCCACGAAGAACCCATTCTTCGTGGGATATGAACATCACGAAGAACATTCTTCGTGCTTAATATGGTTCTTCGTGGACGTTGATTCTTCGTGGGCCCAGTAACATTCTTCGTGATGTTACTGGGCTGAGGGTGTATATATATATAACAGCTTATGTTGTGCAGAACAGGTTACGAGAGCTTTGGTGAGTCTGTAAATTTCACACCCTGAATTTCGGTTTCTGCGGAAGCGTGTGGCGAGCTGTGGCCAGAGCGGCAATCGTTACATTCAATCGAGTAAACAACATATTTAACCATAAAAAGATGTTCATCCTGTAGGACCGAGTTTCGCGACCGAAACCGTGATTCGTGTGATTATGTTCATAGACGGGAGAGATTAGATATGATAAACAAACAACTTTGTATTAATCCAGTAGTAAAACGTTACAAATCGGCCCGATTACATGATAAACGAACTAATACCAAAGGAGTATACATCCGGGGAGATACCAAGTGGTGATCTCTCCCGGTGAGGTCTCAAACCTCCACTAACTCTCTTATTTTGAAAATGACAAAGTGTTGGTATTTATACCCAACACAGGTTGTATGGTCGAAGGATCTAACAGACCGATCGATAGATCATCTGTCGATCACAAAGCCATCGAAGGATCCACATATACTTCGAAGGATGGCATATCCTTCGAAGTCCATCTGTATCCATCGAATGATATCTTTCGAGCTCATCGAAGGATATACACAATCCTTCGATGCCTTATCCTTCGACACAAAACATTATACAACCATAATCTAACTGTTTGTCTAGCAAAACCCACACGGTCAACCGAATAACCCTCTCGTTTGACCACTTCAAACGAGCGGGTCTATACACGTTCGATAGACCGTTTCACTAACTATTACAAATTCAGCGTAAAATAATAACTAATCTATTCGACAAGCATCGGACACAAAATCTGCATCAACAAATTCCCCCTTGTCCGTTGCTGTCGAATGCTGAAAATGCAACTGCAATCGATCTTCAGTCAAGTATTCATCTTCTCTGTGTTAACAAATTCCCCCTTGACCGATGATCCAGGTAAGTAGTATCTTGACGCTCCTTGTAAAATATTTCCCCCTTAAAGTACGCGTATCCGTGTTGGGTGTTGTGCAATTTCCTCAATTGACCGATCTTCCGCTGATCTTCCAATACTCCAACCGGCATTTGATAAGGGTTCCAATCTTTAAGAACTGCATCAAGTCTTGATCTTGTCATAAGAACTCTATTTCATACAAGCATACTACATTGATAGAGATTTCTGGTGAACTGTCTTCTGTAAACCGTCTTTGTGGAATCGACCAAGTAATGCACTTTAATCTTCAGCATCAACACTCAGGAAAGTCAGCTAGACCAAGTGTATCCCTTGCAAGCTCAACCAGCATGCTTAGTTGAACTACATCCAGATCTCATTGTCTCGCCTTTGTGAAGTTGACCACGTAATGCACTACGGATCTTCAGCATCAGTACTCAGGAAGTCAGCTAGACCAAGTACATCGTTTGCAAACTCAACGAATTGAGTTACCCCCAGATCCCTGTAAAATCCCAAAGAAACATCAAACCCAAAACCGAATCCTGCAGGTCTTCAGTCTTGAACTATCAGCTTTCATAAAGATTCCCCAGGTCTTCAGTGAACAGCGCTTTTGTAACTACTGTAGACTTTAGAAACCTGTATTTTTCCCTGCAAAACCCTTCACGCTGGCTGGAGAATTAATTAAAATCCTCAAATATGTGTATGTGCAAAACATTCCACGCCGAACCGTTTGTATCACCAGAAAATCACAAACTCTACCACCTGTGATTGCGTTTAGAAATTTACCGAAGAAATTCAACATTTGAAAATTTTTATCCCCCCATTTCTTTGGTAAAATCTCTAAACCTTAACAGATTCTCTCCACTTCAAAGAAACTGTCGTCAAATGTTCACCAATTCCCTCCACTAAGCGGAACTGTCGTCAATCTTCATTGAATGTTCTCGGTTCCGAAAAATCACGAAAACGACTTTCTTCTTTGCATAATCTAGTTGAATAAGAACGTCCCCTAGTACCCCGTAGGATCCGACTTGTATCCCTCCAAAGACTTTGTGAACTCGTTAGGACCGGTATTGACATTCTAGGTTCATTCATTCGTTACCAAATGCGAGAATATGACAATAAACAAAAAAGATTTCTTCGTTGCATATTCTAGTTGATAAAGAAATTTCGCCTAGTACCCCGTAGGATCCGACTTGTATCCCTCCAAAGACTTTGTGAACTCGTTAGGACCGGTATTGACATTCTAGGTTCATACGTTCGTCTTCAAATGCGAGAATATGACAATAAACAAAATGCTTTCGAACATTTACGAATAACCGGTAACAATCATAAACATTGACGTGCGGAAGTGAACATACCATTTTGTTTTTGGCCCATAATAGTCGCGTCACCATTTTTGACATTTGCAGCGGTAACCGCGACTACCCCACATTTTTCAAACTATCAAGTTTTCACCATCTCTTGTTTTCATCATGCCGCAACATCCCGAAAATTGCTGAAATCAAACATTCAGCCGACAACATCTTCTAATTTTCGAAATCCAGCAACAAACCTGCGATACCCAGCAACAATCGAGTCGAAAGATATCCTTCGAGGATCAGACTTTTCGAAAGATGGATCAGGTCGAAAGATATCCTTCGAGGATCATCTTTCGAAATTGTTGAGGGTTCCCACAAATATCAGGTATCTTTCGATCTTGTTGAGGGTTCCCACAAATATCTGGTATCTTTCGAAGATGGATCAGGTCGAAAGATATCCTTCGAGGATCATCTTTCGAAGTTGTTGAGGGTTCCCACAAATATCTGGTATCTTTCGATCCAGATCTGCATCCTTCGACCCAAGGTCTCATCTTTCGAGCACCTTTTTCATCTTTCGGGTCTTCAAGCAGCCACCAAGAACATCAAGAACACAGCGACTGTTCTTATGCAGATTTGACGAAAACACTTTGTATACAATTTTTGATGATGATAACTTGAATATTTAGGTGAAAAACATAAAACCCAACACTCGTTTCAGCACAGATCTGAATATTCGGGTCCAGATCTGAGTTTTTCTCATTTTCACCCAACTTTTCTTCTTGAACAAAAATCACGAAAATCACAGATCTAGAGCACATGTGATTTAGTAAACGGTTAGATTTACTAAATCGGGCACCATGGCTCTGATACCAATTGTAGGACCGGGTTTCGTGACCGAAACCGTGATTCTCATGATTATGTTCATACACGGGAGAGATTAGAGATGATAAACAAACAACTTTGTATTAATCCGGTAGTAAAACATTACAAATCGGCCCGATTAACAAGCTAACCGAACCATACCAAAGAAGTATACATCCGGGGAGAGACCAAGTGGTGATCTCTCCCGGTGAGGTCTCAAACCTCCACTAACTCTCTTATTTTGCAAATGACAAAGTGTTGGTATTTATACCCAACACAGGTTGTATGGTCGAAGGATCTAACAGACCGATCGATAGATCATCTGTCGATCACAAAGCCATCGAAGGATCCACATATACTTCGAAGGATGGCATATCCTTCGAAGTCCATCTGTATCCATCGAATGATATCTTTCGAGCTCATCGAAGGATATACACAATCCTTCGATGCCTTATCCTTCGACACAAAACATTATACAACCATAATCTAACTGTTTGTCTAGCAAAACCCACACGGTCAACCGAATAACCCTCTCGTTTGACCACTTCAAACGAGCGGGTCTATACACGTTCGATAGACCGTTTCACTAACTATTACAAATTCAGCGTAAAATAATAACTAATCTATTCGACAAGCATCGGACACAAAATCTGCATCAACACATCCATACATTTATTTAGAAACCATAATTTACAATACAACCATCTTGATCGGAATAAACCAAACTACAACTTTAACAACATTGTTTAAAGTTTAAAACAGATCCACAAAACATGATAACTGAAAACAGGATGACATCTCAAAAGCTTGAGTTCTTGACAACCACACGAACACATTTTTCCAAAGCCGTCCACTAATCTCATGTAATACATGTTATTTTATAAAAAGTGGGTTTTAGTCCAAATATCTTGTAAAAGTTGACCTAGCCCAAATTTTATTTGAGAAAAGTGAACTTAGCCCAATTAAATTCATACTCTTTTTAGTTTAAAATATTTGAGCTTGATCATAAATAATAATACTTTTATTTTTATAAAAATCAACTTTTTATAAAAGTTATTACTTATGTCGATATTTAATCTTTCTAGTGCAAAAGACTTTTAAAATGTGTGTGACGGTTTGTATTTTTGTTATGACTATTTCCTTCGTGTAGATTTGGTTTATTCGTGTTGTTTATCCCGTTCGTGCCGTTCGTCTCGTTTATGTCTTTTGTTTCGTCCATTCCATATATTTTTTTTGTCCGAATTTGTCAAAATTGTCCATATTGTCCAAAGTGTCCGAATTGTCCGTTTGTTTGTTAATGTCCAAGGATGGACATTCTATTTTTATAGTTTTGTTTCCAAGTGTTAATATTAATGATAATTAAATTACTTGATGACTGTGCTGAATCACTTAACTGCTTTCTGATCACTGTGTTATACTTACATGTGCTTGTTAACATACTAATAGCATACAGAAAAGTTACTAAATAGTCCGGTATGCTTTCCTAAGTGTTGAGAATTAAAAATGTCACTAAAAATATTATAAAAGACACCTCACGGATTAATTAAGCACTTTAACGGAACAACACCCAACCGAACAACCGGACTTTACCTGGAACACAAAAATATTGTCAAACACATTGTTCTTATTTTTCTGAGCTAGTTAGGGTCCCCGAACACCTTAACACATTATATATTGCATAACATACCATAAGACACTAACTAAATGACTTAATATCTAACTAATTAAGTTAACCACCATTGAAACTCAACTAAACCAACCCCCCCCCCCCCCCCAACCGGTTCTAGTAGTGGCCCCACCCACTTGATTTTTCTTCATTGTTTATTTGATTTGTATTGTACCAAAGAGACACATGGACTAATGGATCAAAGTATGTTGGGAGATCGATTATATAAACCACTAGACATCCATGCTCATTATCATCACAACACACTTTCAACTCACTCTCTCCTCCTCTCTTCTTCGTGATCGGCCGAGAACACCACACCCACCATCACCATCACCACCTTCAAGTTTTCTTTCATGCATTCTACATACATCCAAGGGTGCTAGGGATCATACAAACAAGCTTGGTGTGTTCGGAAGCTCAAGGACCGCTCTCACTTTCTTTTAACCACCACTTTTATACTCTTGAACTCCCCTAGCCTTGTGCTAGTAGTAAGTTTCCTAGATCTTCATCTTCTTCATATTTTTTATGGTTAATAGTTAAAAGAATGGTGAAATCTCAAGAACTCTAAAGAACCATAAACAAGTCTTGAACATAAACTAACAAAGTGATGAAGTAGTGTTAAAATGATGATGAAATCATGATATATTTGTGTTGTTATGCTTGTTGTTTGTTGGTTGCTAGTAGAAATGATAAGGATATTCATATGGTCTTGCTAGATCATGTTTAAAAACATGAACTAGCAAGATGAGAAAGTAAGAATGATGTAGGATGATGGAATCATCCACACATAAACTATGAACTTGAATAAATGGGTGATTTCTTGAAAAATAAAGAACAAAGTAAGTTATATTCATGTAGATCTAAAGATCCATGAGTGGTCTTTCAAAAGAACCAAGTTAAAAATATGAGTTTCACTAAAACTTGGATCTTACATAATCTAATCACATTCTTGGTAAATAAACAAGTGTAGAAACACTTGTGTAATAAGAAAGGTTCACAAAGAAATATTTTTAGAAAATATGGTGGAAGTTGTAAACATTTAAAGTCTTTAAAAATAAAGTTTTTAAAGAACTAATCACATTTTAAAAGGTAACAAAACTTACTAAGTATGCTAGTAAGTTACTACATATTTTTATAAATTTTCAAGTTCATAAGTATATGGTTTATGCTTATTTTCGACAAGTTTGGTAAATAGAGATTGTATGTTGTTGATTGAGAATTGTTTGAATGAATTTTTGAAAAGAAAATGATATGCTAGTAAGCATGGACACCTCCATTTACAAAGGAAACTCTGGCGAAATTTTCTAAAAATCCAACACTAAGAAAATTATTTTTCTAGCAAGTGTTACAACTATATTTTAACCTTGTTTTCAAAATAAACTTCGCCATGATTTTATTTACAAAAATACAAAATGCCGGAGGTTGATTTTGCAAATAAAATGGTTAAATATATATTTAGAATATATATTTTATACTAGGACACTTGTATGAATACTTATCTATTTGTGTGATAGTTGTATTACTTTAGGGTAAAATAATATAACTTAACAAAGTACCTTGACGTTTGAATTATGTGGTATGTGATAGAAGTAATGAGTAGATAAACCGTACGTAGGATACGTGTCGTGCATGAGAAACTGATTGTAATTTGTACCTTATTAGGACGTGCTTGATTTCCTGATTTCTAGAGTAATTAATCTAACCGAGCAAACCGAGGTGAGTTCACACTCTTTATAAGGCATGGGATTCCCGGTGGTTGGGAATGGGTTAAAGAATTAAAAATGGAATCTACATATCCTCCTTGGGTAGGATATGTACGGCCATCCTCCATGGGTAGGATGCCAATATTAATCATGCGTATTCTCCTTGGGTAGAATACGTGCGTTCGTCCTCCTTGGGTGGGACAACAACCTTAAAACTTACTAGACAAAACTTTATCATTAAGTCCCTCATTTTATATCGACTTAATCGCCGAGGCCAATGGCGAGCGGGTCATTAGTTAATAGCGCTATTAGGTTTAACAAACCTCACACCGTGTCGTCCGAACGGGCGTGTACTAATGGACTACGGCAAACTGTCAATGATGATAGAACATTGACGTATGGCACAACTATTGTTCGTCAGTTGTCGATATCAGTCTAGTGGTTCATATGGGGAAGCCCCCACTGATCATGGATATGGTTTGGGTAATAAAAGGAACTGGTTAAACATACTTTCAACTATGGGGTAACCCCCACGGAAAATAAGCCAACGAAAGTCAAACCACGTTTTCAGAAACAACTAAAACTAAACAACCAACCGTGAACTCACTCAACTTTGTTGTTGACTCGTTGTTACATGCCTTACAGGTCGTTGAATGCATATGGAGTTTGCACGAGGAAGAAGTCATTGTGGGATGCGGACTATTAAGTCCCGTACTTAATAATTAAACTTTATAAACTTATGGAAGTTGTGTTTTGGGTCTTTAAACTTATGAACTATGAAACATATGTTTTGGGTTTTATCTTTAATGCTTCTGCTGTTAACTTTAAGTTGGTTACTGTCTTATGGTCACCAATTATATTGTGGTTGGTTTTACTTACTTAAACACGTTGTTCAATATGATTGGTGGCTCGATCCTGGTCATGTCACGCCTCCAAGAGGTGATACTCCGCATGGTGGATTTTGGGGGTGTGACAATATATATATTTTGTAATTGTTGTCGAAGAGTATAGTTTTGTATTTATTCCTACATGAACTAAATACATAATATATATACAAAAATATGATACTTGATAAATCTTTAAAGTATACATTTTATCTAAAATATATACTGTCATTTTTAGTTTAGAAATCTTTATAAAACATAAACTTATAACTTCTTATCCAAAAATTCGTTTAATCAAGTTTAAAGATTTCAAGTTGATTTCTAGTTACCAATTCCTTTGTTTAACATCTTTTGATCATAACAAAATTTGTAAAAATTTTGCCATAGTTTCCTTTAAACTATGGACATTTCCCAAGTTTGTTTCCTTTAAACTATGGACATTTCCCAAGTTTAAACAAAACTTATGTTCAAATCATTCCAACTTAAAACATCATCAAGTATCAACAATCATCCTATTTTGTCAACAAAAATGTAATGAACATATTGTAGTTTCCATCTTTCCCAAAAAGAAAACTTTATTCATGATTTTTGCTAAAAATTTGTAGAACATTATTTTATTTAAAACTTCATGTTTTAGGTGACTTATGTAGTCATTTAGAGTATAAACATGTATTCAAAACTCTTTTTACTAACACATTTCATGTTCTTGCTTCTTTCCAGAAATGGAAGCTTTATTCAAGTATTTTAACAAAAATTTAGTTTCTTGGATTTAAATAATTACTCATGTTTTTCTAGCATGCATGTAACCATTTCAATCATAAAACCCATGTTCATAACTTTTGTTGATGAATCTTCTTAGATCTAACATGCATGTGCTTAGATCATAATTTTGTTCAAAAATAAACAAGATTCATAATTTGTAACATAAACTTCTTCAAGTTCAACAAAAATCATCAAGAAATCATAAAATCAAAATCATAGTTTTAGTTTCTCTTGATGTTTTACAAGTGGGTTTTGTTTTGTTTTGATTCAAGATGAACTTGTATTCATACAAAAATCGAAAATAATACTAATGTAGAAACTAGTGAAGAATCTTACAAGTTTGCATGTATGAACAAAGATGAAGATACGAAAATGATGATGATCTAAGAACTTCAAGTGTCACCAAAGTGCTTCAAATGGTTCTTCAAGTCTCACAAATGTCTTGAATCATCCATGCACCTCCATGTTAGCAAGATTTCTAGTGTTTGAATTTTGAAAAAAAAATGAAGGTAGGTGTGCTTGGTTTGACCGATTACGAGAGAGAGAGAGAGTAAGGAGATGAAGAGTTTGAGTGTTGTTGGAATTATGAAGAGGTGGAGTGTTAGGATTTAGTTTGTTCTTGATTCTTCCACTAATCGTATTCTAAAGTATCCAACACATCAAATAGAGGTGAGTGGGCAAGTGGGGGAACCAATATTGCCGTCAAAATTATTAGTTCGTTGATCGGGTGAAAATTTTGGTTCAGGTCCTGTACCGGGTTAAACACTGACATTGCGTTTTATTAATATAAATCCATGACAAAAATTGTTTTTGCACATGTTTTATCATCAAAATTATTAATCCAACTTTCCGGACTAAAAAAATTATTATTTCTGACACAGTTCTAGTACTGGTTTTGCTGTCAAGTAGTTTACTGAACTAGCCGTGCAGCTTAACACAAAAAGATTTAAGTGCGGATTTTGTGTCGTTTTTAATACCCGTTATATTATTTATGACAAATAATAATTATTTTTGAGTTTTCAGACAGTTACTGTTTCGTTCTGCGGAATGTTGTACACTTCCGCAGGATTACTGTATTTTTTTGCGGACTTGGACAATCTAGTTTTTAATTGGAATTTTCTAAATAATTTAAGGCACTTGTTATTTTAGACAAATTTTTATAGAATATTTACGCAGATATATCTGTATGTCTTGTTTTTATCGTGTCGGACTGTACCGCGACTAGAACTGACAAGTATTGTCTGTTCGCGTTCCTACCGTCAGTCTAGGATATAGTTTCTAATCGTAACAGACTTGTTATCATACTAAGCTATGATTTTTATAATTCCTAGACTTTTAAGACTTAATTAAAGAAAATCAAGTCAAACATCCGACAATAATTAATGTAATAGTTCTTCTGGTTGTACGGAATTGCCGGAATTTTGCCGATTGTCACATTCCCCCCGTGTTAAAGAAAATTTCGTCCTGAAATTTTAATTTGCGTTACTCTTTGCTGGGACTTTCTTAAACAGCCGAGGGTACTTTCTTTTGATTTCGTCTTCTCTTTCCCATATGAACTCGGGTCCACTTTTCGAGTTCCATCGGACTTTGATTAGTTTGATACGACTTTTCCTCGTTTTCTGAGTCTTTGAATCCAAAACCTCAACAGGTTCTTCGATAACATGGAGTTTGCCATCTATATGGATTTCGTCCGGGGGAATAATAAGTGATTCATCCGAAAGACACTTTTTAAGATTTGATACATGAAATGAGTCGTGGTCACTACTGAGTGTTTCTGGCAACTTCAATTTGTATGCGACGTTTCCAATCTTCTCCAAGATTTCGTATGGTCCTATGTACCTCGGGCTAAGCTTTCCTTGCTTCCCAAATCTAGCTACGCCTTTCCAAGTCGAGACTTTTAAGAACACCTTGTTTCCAACCTCGAAAGATAACGGTTTGCAACGTCTATCCGCGTAGCTTTTTTGTCTGCCTCGAGCCGCCTTAATACGGTCTCAGATTTTGAATATTTTATTAGTAGTTTATTGAACTAACTCTGGACCTAACATTTGTTTATCGCCCAGTTCCGCCCATCATAGCGGAGATCGACACTTGCGCCCATATAATGCTTCGAATGGTGCAGTTTTAATACTCGTGTGATAACTGTTATTGTATGAGAACTCTACTAGAGGCAAGTGAGTGTCCCAATATCTGCCTAAGTCCATCACATAAGCACGCAACATATCTTCTAAAGTTTGAATCGTGCGTTCACTTTGGCCGTCAATTTGAGGATGAAAGGTCGTGCTTAGATTTAATTGGGATCCAAAGGCCTTTTGAAATGACTGCCAAATCCTTGACACAAAACGACCATCTCGGTCAGAGATTAGTGACACAGGTACTCTATGTCTTGCTACAATTTCTTTGAGATAGATTTCAGCTAACTTCTCAGTATTATCTTTCTCGCGTATAGGCAAGAAGTGAGCTGATTTGGTTAATCGGCCGACGATTACCCAAATCATGTCATGACCTCGATAAGTCCTGGGTAGTTTTGTTATGAAATCCATAGAAATCTGTTCCCATTTCCAAGTAGGGATTTCGGGTTGTTGTAGCAATCCAGAAGGTTTTTGGTATTCGGCCTTAACTTTAGCGCATGTTAGACATTTTCGAACATAAGTTGCTATATCACCTTTGATATTAGGCCACTTATAACATTCTTTAAGATCATGATACATCTTATCTGCTCCGGGATGTATCAAATATTTGAATTTATGAGCCTCATCAAGAATTAGGCCTCGAAGACCGCTAAAACGAGGAATCCAAATTCTATTCATGAAGTATAAGGCTCCGTTCTCTTTCGGCTCTAAATATTTTTCCATACCTCTAAGCATTTCTGCTTTGAAGTTTTCTTCTTTTAATACTTCTTTTTGAGCATCATGAATTCGAGACGTAAGGTCATTATGAATTGTGAGTCTTATAGATCGTACACGCAGAGGCTTCACTCATTCTTTTTGACTTAAAGCATCAGCGACAACGTTCGCTTTGCCCGGATGATATTTGATCTCATAATCATAGTCATTCAACAATTTAACCCATCGTCTTTGGCGCATATTTAACTCTTTCTGGTTAAATATATGTTGAAGACTCTTGTGATCCGTGAATATCGTGCATTTGGTACCATAAAGGTAATGACGCCAAATTTTTAATGCAAATACCACCGCACCTAACTCTAGGTCATGTGTGGTATAGTTCTTTTCGTGAACTTTTAATTGGCATGATGCGTATGCAATAACTTTCTCTCTTTGCATTAACACGCATCCTAACCCTTGACCTGAGGCGTCATAATAGACTACGAAATCATCCGTACCGTCTGGGAGTGATAAAATTGGTGCATCACAAACTTTGTCTTTAAGCAGTTGGAAAGCTGCTTCTTGCTTTTCTCCCCAATCAAATTTCTTATCTTTCTGAGTGAGGGAAGTGAGTGATTGAGAAATCTTCGAAAAATTCTCGATGAATCTTCTATAATAGCCTGCCAATCCTATAAATTGACGTACTTCGGTCGGTGTCTTTGGTGCGCTCCAATTCTTTATGGCTTCGATTTTTGATGGATCAACGTGTATGCCTTTCTCGTTGACTACGTGTCCGAGAAATTGAACTTCGCGAAGCCAAAATTCGCATTTGGAGAATTTCGCATACAGTTTCTCCTTTTTCAACAACTCAAGAATAGTTCTAGGATGATGCTCGTGTTCATCCTTGTTTCGTGAATATATCAATATGTCATCGATAAATACTATCACGAATTTGCCAAGGTACGGCTTGCACACGTGGTTCATTAAGTCCATGAACACCGATGGTGCGTTTGTTAAGCCAAATGGCATAACAAAGAACTCGTAATGATCGTAGCGAGTTCAGAATGCCGTTTTCGGAACACTTTCTTCTTAAACTCTCAGTTGATGATATCCTGACCTTAAATCAATCTTCGAATAATAACTCGATCCTTGAAGTTGATCAAATAAGTCATCAATCCTCGGTAATGGGTACCGATTCTTGATTGTGAGTTTATTCAATTCTCGATAATCTATGCACATCGTAAAACTTCCATCCTTCTTCTTCACGAATAACACTGGAGCTCCCCAAGGTAAGAAGTTTGGTCTAATGAAAACTTTGTCCAACAACTCTTGAAGCTGTGTGGACAATTCTTTCATTTCCGAAGGAGCTAATCGGTATGGAGATTTTGCCACAGGTGCGGCACCTGGAATTAAGTCTATTCTAAATTTGACTTGTCATTGTGGTGATAATCCTGGCAAGTCTTCAGGAAAAACTTCAGGGAATTCCTTCACAACCGGGATCTCCTCAAGTTGTGGCTCCTTGGCCTTTTTGTCAACTATGTGCGCTAAGAATGTTATACATCCTTTTCGTAGGCACTTTCGGGCTTTCATACAGGAAATAATTCGTAAGGGTATTTCATTTTTCTCACCGTGAACAAGAAGTGTTTCATTATTAGGAAGGGGAATTCGAATGATTTTGTCGTAACACACGACTTCGGCTTGGTTGGTGGATAGCCAATCCATTCCAATTACAATGTCAAAACTACCTAGTTGAACAGGTATTAGTCAATTTTGAATTTTCGTCCTCCTAACTCTAAAGAATATCCTTTAACTATTTTATCAGATTCAATCACCTTTCCATTCGCTAATTCGATAGTGAACGGAATATTTAATTTAATTGACTTTAGTCCAAGTATATCTTTAAATTCTAAAGATATGAAACTAAAATCTGCACTGGTATCAAATAAAATAGAAGCTAAATGATCGTTGACAGGGAACGTACCGGTGATCACATTTGGATTATGTCGCACCTCTTGAGCTCCAATTACAAAGGCTCGTCTGCGGCCTTTGTTCTCCTTGGGACAGTCCTTCCTGAAGTGTCCCATTTCACCATAATTAAAACAGCCTTATTTCTTCCCTCGTTCGTTTCCATTACCACTGCCTCCTTCCTTCTTTCTTTCATTTCTAATCCCCTTGTTGTTACTCCAATAACTTTTCGTGCGGTGACCCATCTTCCCGCATTTCTCACACTTGAGAGTTCGGCTATTACCAGTGTGATGATAACCGCACCAGTTGCACTTAGGTGCATTCCCTGCATAACCCTTCGGTTCTGTCTCCGCTGCCACAAATGCTTTACTCGTTTTCTTTGTGGGGTTTTCCTTTTTCTTATTATTTGATCGGGATCCTTTCTTAAACTGAGTGAATTTCCGCTTGTTTTTGTGTGACGTGGATTCCATTTATTTCTGTTTTGTTTTCTCGATACCTCTCTTGTCAAATTTGTTCATTCTTTTTGCTTCCTCGGTAAGGCTTACAGAAATCGTGATGGCCTTAGTGACTGTCGCAGGATGTGACGATGTAACCATACTTCGGATTTCGGGTGCTAATCTCCAAATTTATCGTTCGACTCGTTTAAATTCAGGGGTTACCTTATAAGGAACGACTCGTGAGAGATCATGAAATCGTTGGGTGTACCCATAGATATCTTGTCCGTCCATCGTCAAGTTCCAAAACTCCGTTTCCAACTTTTGCAACTCCGCTCTCAAACAATATTTTTGTCGCATCATGTCCTTTAATCTACCACAAGTGATAGCATATGCTGTTGCTTCTCCCAGTGTCTGCACTTGTAGATTCCACCATGACAAAGGTTCAGAAATGAACATACCCGAAACATATAACACAGTTTGGTTAGGGGTACAGTTGCTCATGCGGATTACAGAATCCATTTTCTCAGTCCAACGTACAAATGCTATGGCACCACCCGTACCATCAAAGTTCAACGATTTGCAATCTAAAAATTGCTTATACATGCATCCTGAAATGTCAGTTCTCAAAATTGTCAAAAATATATATTTTGCAAATAAATATTAATGAGGATTCCTTTGCAAGGTTATGAGTAACCAACCGTTCGTAGGATTTTGAGCTATCGGTGGAGTTTGAACTCTAGGTCCATCGTTCCGATTAGTACGCGTTGCCTTATGTTGTGCAATTGCATCAGCAATGCGTTGATTTAACAATGCATCAAGTTCGGCTTGGGATGCGGGTAGAGGAGTTTGGAGAGTATGTATGTTTCTTCTCCTTGGCGCCATGATCTTCATATGTAAAATCATAGAGAAGAAATTAGACAAATATTTAAGATAAATATTGTCGTTCATGGGCTCAAATTGAATAAAATACATCATCACAATACATATATACATAAGAATAGGATAAGTCAATCATATCTCGTGTAAAACATCCATACTATAATCATCACAGTATAAACAAATCTAACAATAACAATACATAAAAAGAAAAGATGCCACTTCCATATATATATATACTATCAACTTGATACATAATTTTTGTGAAGAGACAAAAATAATTAGGAGTTACATCACTCCAATATCCAAGTCATAGACAATACAAAAATAATGTAGATTCTTTCTTCACATTATTCTTCATGGTCTTCAAGTTGATTTATATATATATATCTTCAAAAACATCTTCAATGGTTATCAGAGACCTCGTCATCAGAAATGAGAACGACAGGTGGAACAGGGTCATCGAGTGGTATGTAGTCTGCGTCTGAGGCATAACCTGCTGAGTCGGTGTCGGAGCTGGAAGATATGATCCTGACAAAATAATCCGTACAACGTATACATGTGAACAACTTATAAATAAATTTTTGGGCAATTGTACTATGTTTTCATTGTTGTTTAGATCATATTTCGTTTCAAGTTCAACCTATTGTTATCATTCTAAACCTCAAAGACTAGTTCACATAGTATCCTTGCATTATCGTTTTGACTTATTGTTTAGTACTATCACATAGTATCCTTGCATTATCGTTTTGATTTATCGTTTAGTATTAGAGGACTCTTTGTAAAAATATAATGTAAAACACTTGTTGTAAAAGACATCGTTTTGAAATTGTAGACCAGACTCAAAAGAATCTTAGTTCACTACAATTGAAGCTCTGATACCAGGTCTGCCACACCCCGATTTTCGGTTTCTGTGGAAGCAAGTCGTGAGGAGTGGCCAGAACGGCAATCGTTACATTCAATCGAGTAAACAACATATTTAACCATAAAAAGATGTTCGTCCATACATTTATTTAGAAACCATAATTTACAATACAACCATCTTGATCGGAATAAAACAAACTACAACTTTAACAACATTGTTTAAAGTTTAAAACAGATCCACAAAACATGATAACTGAAAACAGGATGACATCTCAAAAGCTTAAGCTCTTGACAACCACACGAACACATTTTTCCAAAGCCGTCCACTAATCTCCTATAATACATGTTAATTTATAAAAAGTGGATTTTAGTACAAATATCTTGTAAAAGTGGGCCTAGCCCAAATTTTATTTGAGAAAAGTGGACTTAGCCCAATTAAATTCATGGACTCTTTTTAGTCTAAAATCATTGGGCTTGATCATAAATAGTAATACTTGTATTTTTATAAAAATCTAGTTTTTATAAAAAAAATTATTACTTATATCAATATTTAATCTTTCTAGTGCAAAATACTTTTAAAGTGTGTGTGACGGTTCGCATTTTTGTTATGACTATTTCCTTCGTGTCGATTTGGTTTATTCGTGCCATTTGTCCCGTTCGTGTCGTCCATCTCGTTTATTTCGTTTGTTTCGTCCGTGCCATATATTTTATTTTGTCCGAATTTGTCAAAAGTGTCCATATTGTCCAAAGTGTCTGAATTGTCCGTTTGTTTGTTTATGTCCAAGGATGGACATTCCATTTGTATAATTTTGTTTTCCAAGTGTTAATATATATATATATATATATATATATATATATTGTAATTGTTGTGGAGGTGTATAGTTTTATATTTATTCCTACATGAACTAAATACATAATATACATACAAAAATATGATACTTGATAAATCTTTAAAGTATACATTTTAACTAAAATATATACTTTGTCAATTTTAGTTTAGAAATCTTTATAAAACATGAACTTATAACTTCTTGTCCAAAAATTCGTTTAATCAAGTTTAAAGATTTCAAGTTGATTTCTAGTTACCAATTCCTTTGTTTAACAACTTTTGATCATAACAAAATTTGTAAAAATTTTGCCATAGTTTCCTTTAAACTATGGATTTTTCCCAAGTTTAAACAAAACTTGTGTTCAAATCATTCCAACTTAAAACATCATCAAGTATCAACAATCATCATATTTTGTCAACAAAAGTGCTATGAACATATTGTAGTTTCCATCTTTCCCAAAAAGGAAACTTTATTCATGGTTTTTGCTAAAAATTTGTAGAACATTATTTTTTTTAAAACTTCATGTTTTAGGTGACTTATGTAGTCATTTAGAGTATAAACATGTATTCAAAACTCTTTTTACTAACACATTTCATGTTCTTGATTCTTTCCAGAAATGTAAACTTTATTCAAGTATTTTAACAAAAATTTAGTTTCTTGGATTTAAATAATTACCTATGTTTTTCCAGCATGCATGTAACCATTTCAATCATAAAAACCCATGTTCAAAACTTTTGTTGATGAATCTTGTTAGATCTAACATGCATGTATTTAGATCATACTTTTGTTCAAAAATAAACAAGATTCATAATTTCTAACATAAACTTCTTCAAGTTCATCAAAAATCATCAAGAAATCATAAAATCAAAATCATAGTTTTAGTTTCTCTTAATGTTTTACAAGTGGGTTTTATTTTGTTTTGATTCAAGATGAACTTGTATTCATACAAAAATCGAATATATTACTAATGTAGAAACTAGTGAAGAATCTTACAAGTTTGCAAGTATGAACAAAGATGAAGATATGAAAATGATGATGATCTAAGAACTTCAAGTGTCACCAAAGTGCTTCAAATGGTTCTTCAAGTCTCACAAATGTCTTGAATCATCCATGCACCTCCATGTTAGCAAGATTTCTAGTGTTTGAATTTTGAAAAAAAAAATGAAGGTGGGTGTGCTTGGTTTAACCGATTACAAGAGAGAGAGAGAGAGAGAGAGAGAGAGAGTAAGGAGATGAAGAGTTTGAGTGTTGTTGGAATTATCGAAGAGGTGGAGTGTTAGGATTTAGTTTGTTTTTGATTCTTCCACTAATCATATTCTCAAGTTTCCAACACATCAAATAGAGGTGAGTGGGCAAGTGGGGGACCTAATATTGCCGTGGATAAGCATGGGAGGGTGTTTTGTAATTTTTTTTTATAAAACACTATTATTATACAAACCTTCATAAACTTTGATAATTTATATAAAAATTTCTATAATGTTTCAAGCTTTGATACTTTAAAGTAATGTGACACTAGACAAAACTAACCCACCAAAATTATTAGTTCGTTGATCGGGTGAAAAATTTGGTTCAGGTCATGTACCGGGTTAAACACTGACACAGTTCCGGTACCGACTTTGCTGTCAGGTAGTTTACTGAACTAGTCGTGCAGCTTAACACAATAAGATTTAAGTGCGGATTTTGTGTCGTTTTTAATACCCATTATATTATTTATGACAAATAATATTTATTTTTGGGTTTTCGGACAGTTACTATTTCGTTCTGCAGAATGCTGCACACTTCCGCAGGATTACTGTACTTTTCTGCGGACTTGAACAATTTGGTTTCTAATTGGAATTTTCTAAATAATATAAGGCACTTGTTATTTGAGACAATTTTTTATAGAATATTGGTGCAGATATATCTGTATGTCTTGTTTTTATCGTGTCAAACTGTACCACGACTAGTACTGATAAGTATTGTCTTTTCGCGTTCCTACCTTCAGTCTAGGATATAGTTTCTAATCGTAACGGATTTGTTATCATATTAAGCAATGATTTTTATAATTCCTAGAATTTTAAGACTTAATTAAATAAAATCAAGTCAAACATGCGAAAATAATTAATGTAATAGTTGTTCGGGTTGTACGGAATTACCGGAATTTAGCCGATTGTCATATTCTCCCCCTGTTAAAGAAAATTTCATCCCGAAATTTTAAGTTGCGTTACTCTTTGCTGGGACTTTCTTAAACAGGTGAGTGTACTTTCTTTTGATTTCGTCTTCTCTTTCCCATGTGAACTCGGGTCCACGTTTCAAGTTCCATCGGACATTGATTAGTTTGATACGTCTTTTCCTAGTGTTCTGAATCTTTGAATCTAAAACCTCAACAGCTTGTTCGATGACATGGAGTTTGTCATCTATATGGATTTCGTCCGGGGGAATAATAAGTGATTCATCCGAAAGACACTTTTTAAGATTTGATACATGAAAAGTGTCGTGGACACTACTGAGTGTTTCTTGCAACTTCAATTTTTATGTGACGTTTCCAATCTTCTCCAAGATTTCGTATGGTCCTATATACCTCGGGCTAAACTTTCATTGCTTCCCAAATCTAGCTACGCATTTCCAAGGCGAGACTTTTAAAAACACCTTGTCTCCAACCACGAAAGATAACGGTTTGCGACGTCTATCCGCGTAGCTTTTCTGTCTGTCTCGAGCCGCCTTAATACGGTCTCAGATTCTGAATATTTTATCAGTAGTTTCTTGAACTAACTCTGAACCTAACATTTGTTTGTCACCTAGTTCCACCGAGCATAGCGGAGATCGACACTTGCGTCCATATAATTCTTCGAATGGTGCAGCTTTAATACTCGTGTGATAACTGTTATTGTATGAGAACTCCACTAGAGGCAAGTGAGTGTCCCAATTTCCACCTAAGTCCATCACACAAGCACGCAGCATATCTTCTAAAGTTTGAATCGTGCATTCACTGTGGCCATTAGTTTGAGGATGAAAGACCATGCTTAGATTTAATTGGGATCCAAAGGCCTTTTGAAATGACTGCCAAATCCTTGATACAAAATGACCATCTCGGTCAGAGATTATCGACACATGTACTCCATGTCTTGCTACAATTTCTTTGAGATAGATTTCAGCTAACTTCTAAGTATTATCTTTCTCGCATATAGGCAAGAAGTGAGATGATTTGGTTAATCGGTCAACGATTACCCAAATCAGGTCATGACCTCGAGAAGTCCTGGGTAGTTTTGTTATGAAATCCATAGAAATCTGTTCCCATTTCCAAGTAGGGATTTCGGGTTGTTGTAGCAATCCAGAAGGTTTTTGGTATTCGGCCTTAACTTTAGCGCATGTTAGACATTTTCCAACATAAGTTGCAATATCACCTTTGATATTAGACCACCAATAAAATTCTTTAAGAACATGATACATCTTACCTGCTCCGGGATGTATCGAATATCTGGATTTATGAGCCTCATCAAGAATTAGGCCTCGAAGACCGCCAAAACGAGGAATCCAAATTCTATTCATGAAGTATAAGGTTACGTTCTCTTTCGGCACTAAATGTTTTTCCATACCTCTAAGCATTTCTGCTTTGAAGTTTTCTTCTTTTAATGCTTCTTGTTATATTTTTCCATACCTCTAAGCATTTCTGCACACTTTCGCAGGATTACTGTACGTTTCTGCGGACTTGGACAATTTGGTTTTTAATTGGAATTTTCTAAATAATATAAGGCACTTGTTATTTTAGACAACGTTTTATAGAATATTTGTGCAGATATATCTGTATGTCTTATTTTTATTGTGTCAGACTGTACCTCGACTAGTACAGACAAGTATTGTCTGTTCGCGTTCCTACTGTCAGTCTAGGATATAGTTTCTAATCGTAACGGATTTGTTATCATACTAAGCTATGATTTTTATAATTCCTAGTCTTTTAAGACTTAATTAAAAAAAATCAAGTCAAACACGCGAAAATAATTAATGTAATAGTTGTTCGGGTTGTACGGAATTACCGGAATTTTTCCGATTGTCACAGTAAAGATTGTGTGTATGTGTTTGTAATTGTTCTCTTTCTTTTAATCAAGATACTGAATCTTTGGTTACTTGTGTGCTTTATACTTTGCTTTGGTTGCATTCTTACATGGATTCCGCACTTATAAGTGTGTTCCAACAACAAGAAAGTAGGTTTCTTGATCCTCTATCAGAGCTTTGGCTCTCTTTCTTGTTAAAAACCAAGCATAGTGAGTTGTTTGAGCAAGTTGTGAAGCATCTTGGAAGTGTTCTTGAGCTTAAAACAAGATATTTGATTTTTTTGTAAGAAAATTGCTTGAAAACTTAAGAAATCTTGTTGTTTTGCTAAAAAAAATTTACAAAAACCTTGTTAAAATACATGGAAACATGCTAAAATGCGGTGTTTCTTGAAATTTCTTGCAAATCTTTGGCTCGACAACTTTTCCGGCAAAGGGTTGACCGGAGAAGTCACTAGAATATTCCTTTTGTTGAAGGATATTCTTGTACTTTTTCAAAAATTGAATTTTACGAATATTTGTCTATTAACCATTTTGAGTCATTCACTAAACCACTTCTAAGTTTCAGGGATAAGATTCTGCTTTTTAAAGTAACTTTTCACCTACCAATCTACAAAAAACCTCCCTGGGAAAAACATCATCAACGAAGAACCTAAGGGCGAAGAACCATTCTTCGTGAGTTGGCCTTCAACAAAGAACCATTCTTCGTGAGTTGGCCTCCGACGAAGAACCCTCCCCTGCGAAGAACCATTGTCAACGAAGAATCCTAGTTTTTCGTTGAAATAGATTGTTCGTGGAGCACATTCTTCGTAATATAGTTCTTCGTGGAGTTAGTTCTTCGTGGCTCCAACAGTTAGATATTTTTCACAGAAGGTTTATATTTCAGTCATTGTTAGTTATTTCAAATTTTTAAGTACTTATCTTAAAACAACAATAAAAAATGAGTACAAATCCTTGGGATTGGAGCGATAACTCAAGTACAAGCCAAGATCCTTCACATTGGATCAAGGGATTAATGCCCAAACAAGAGATTACCGCACATCAATGGGCGTGTGTTGCTAATCAAAATCAGAGCATTCAAAATCTTCTCTTAAGCGAGAGTGAAACGGGAAGCAATAATCGTCCACCAAAATTGAATCACATGAACGATTATCCATCATGAGAAATTCGTTTTCATACGTACGTTCTAGGGCAAAATACCGAATTGTGGACATGTTTTACTACACCGTACAATGAAGCACTCTAAGAAGCGGGTTCAAATCCACTTACCTTGGCGGGAATGAGCGATAGTGATAAGAAAGCTTATGATCTTGAAAAGAAAGCTTTTGCAATTCTTACTCAAGCGCTTCATAGAGATATTTATCATCAATTTACCTATTGTGCAAGTACAAAGAATTTGTGGGATGTCTTGGTAGCAAGAAAAGAAGGGAATGCAGCAACAAGAAAAATCCATCATGATCTTTTGAAGAAGGAATTTGAAGGATTTTTGTTCATGGAAAATGAAACACTAAGTGACATGGCTACTCGGTACTATCATTTGCTTAGTGAGATGCACTCATACCAGGTTAATGCAACACAACAAGAGATTATCCAACGTTTTACTGATGCTTTACCACCTAAACGGAGTCAATTCATTGACTTGCTAAAGCATACCGGTGTTTTAGATACGATCAGTATCTATGAATTTGTTCAAAAGCTTGAGAACAAAAATGAAGAAGAAATAAAAGCAAAATGAATTCCAGTTCCACAAAACCCCGAGATGTACTTTGGAGGTATTAACACCACTGTTAGTACCAATTAGCAACCGAAGCTTCAAACCGCATTTATGTTAAATACAAACCCTTATGGGCAACCGTTTGATCCAAAAGCCTATCTTCCACCACCCAAGCCATCTCAATCTTTTGGTCCTCCTACAAACCCGTATGGTGAACCATTTGATCCAAAAGCCTATCTTCCTTTCCCACAAGCTGCTCCACAACAAACCCAGCAACAACCTTCTCAACCAGCCCCTCAGCAAGCCTTCTATGGTAACAACAACTCTCAACAATCAAACCCCAACACCGTCAGATTTGATGCCTCAAACTTCACCAAAGTTAGTGTGGAAGGTGCTCGGGAACATATAGAGCTTCTAAACACAATGATGAGTGCCTATTGTAGATTAGTCGCCAGTCAAATTGGAAACATTAATTTGACAGATGAAGACTATCAACAAATAGACAGGGAGGAGATGGAACTGATGGATATAAAATGGGCATTTGTAAGTGCGGTGAGAAGAGCTTAGGATTACATGAGAAGAACGGGTAGAACAAGCTTGGAGAGTAAAAGAGATACAAAGTATGGCTTTGATAAAGATGTTGTTACATGTTTCAATTGTGGTGAGAAAGGTCACTTCAAACGAGAATGCAATCGACCCAGTAAACAAGGAAATCAAAATTGTCGTCACGAGTATGCTTGCTACTCACAGCTTTGGTGTGTTCTACGGAGTTTTTAATAGCTTTTATTATTAAAGGTATAGCATTAGCTATTCCTTGGGCTATTATATTTTATATAGCATTTTTATCCAAATGATTTTCATTATTAGCATGAACTTCTGGATTATGTGATACTTCGTTCGACATCTGAATGGCAAACATTTTCAATTATTAATATCACAGAATAATTAAAACAAAACAATACTTTCAAGAATCATATGTGCATATATATATATATATATATATACATATATTTAAATCTACAAAAATAACACATATGTTACTTTGTATTAATTTTCTAACTTTATTGTTTAAGTTTTAGGTATTAAAAGAACACCTAAATAGCTTAAACCAGTGGCTCTGATACCACCTTCTGTCACAACCCCCGACCCCACCCTGAGAGCCGGAGCCGTGATTGGTGTTTATTAAATACGCAGCGGAAAAATTTTTCATCAGGATCGTAGTTAGGAAATAATTTCAGAGTTTGTAAAACACCAAACTTTTAATATTAAACAAATAGGCTAAAACTCATATTCAATCCAATTGGTTTTATAGGGATAAACCCAAATAAATAAAACATAATTTTCTTCTTTTATTCAGGTATTAATAGCCACTTTATTTAATCTTTCAATGCTCCATAGCTGGCTTCTATTATCTTTACCGCAAATTACCTGAAACGCATTTTGAAAACATTTTTATCAGTAATAAATACTGGCGAGTTCATTCCATTTTTTTATAAAATATATTGTTATACCTTACAGCATTAAGGGTTTTTATATTTGTTTATATTTACCCAAAATTCAATCAGTATTTGTCACATGGTGGCAGTTCCGATGTGATGGTGGTCATATTACTCATTGGTTAACTTTCATCTAATAGTACAATTTTATCAAGTAATAGATATATAGTATATCTTATTATTATTTAAAGCTATCTGTCACTAGGCGGTTCCCGTGATAGTGGTCAAATCACTGTTGATCATTCTTTCAACTAGTGACTGGGGTCGTATCACTTTTGATCATCCTCTTAACTATTGACTCTAGTCATATCACTGTTGATCATTCTGTCAACTAGTGACTCCGAACTTAGAAGTGTCCCATGAAATTACTTTGTCAAATGTATTTTCTATGGCACAAAACCAATTAGCCCAGAAAATGAAATATATCATTTTCTGTCAAATTAATAGCTATAACTTTATCAAATATAATATATTAATTAAATAATTATGATATTATTATTAAATATATTAACATGACTAAGATTAAAAATATAATCTTAGTATAGTAGAATATACTATATTTGACTTATTTTATTATGGTATATATTTTTTGACTAAACATTATTTTATAATGTTAATAGTAATTTAGGTTTATTAAATATATTTTCTTTAATATATATTTTAATAATGATTAATAAAGCTCTATTTTATATACACACCATTTAGATTTATTTCAATCATACATTAAATTTATTAGTAATGTAAAAATAATATTAGTTATAGGCTATGGCTACTGGGGCACAATTCTCCCGTGCTTCTGGTCATGCTACTTTTGGCTAACTTTTTGGGCAATAGTAACGAGGGTCAAGTAATGTATAAAATCCCCCCATACTGGCAGTTATTGCAGTATACAAAAATTTAATCATTGTAAGTATAACTGATAAACATTTAGGATTTTGGAAAGCAATTTTAAATATAACTGTATCACAAAAAGGTGATAAAAAGAAGAATGACTCACCTTATAACTGTAGGAATTAGGTTCACCTTTTGTAAAATATAATTACAGAATATATAATAACGAGACTCTCGTTATTCGTAGGAAATATCATAGTACAATACCGGTTGCAATAACTAAATAAAAAAATATAAAATATAATTATATATACCAATCTTGATTCAAGCCGCATCTCTCGTGGGTCCTTCACATGCACTTGATAGCATCCTAGACTCGAGTATTCATCATCTGGAGTCTTGAAAAATACTCCTTGACTGCAACAAAAAAGCAAACTAAAACTTTGACGATTTTGATTGAGGCACGTGTACAACACGCTTCCCTTAAAACAGATTTCGCACCTCTACTAAAGACGACGCGTCTGTCTCCCAGGGTACAACAGCCGAAGCAGTCTGTACTGCCGGAAATGGCCACTCGCCCGAGGTTACACCGAATAGAATTATAGTTTTTGAACTTGTGGAAACATAATGAACGAAGGTGATGGAATCGAGTAGAGAAAACTCATCTCTCTATAATTCCCAACATATGGATGTTCAAGTTTTCACCACTTCTCCAATAATTCTTCATACATATTATCTTTCTCTTGTAGTTTTCTCATCATTCCAATAAGTCACATAGCCTACCATTTTTTTTCAAGAGTTGTGGGTAATGAAGAGTTTCTCTTAATTGGTCATTTTATTAGAGACATAAAACTCTAATAAAAGCTATTCAAGTGACATAAAACTCTACTCAAGAGTTTCACATATGGAGTTTAATTAGTAATTATAATTTCACTCAATTAACTAAATATCCATTCACTAATTTTCCCAACAATCCCCCACATGAATGGAGATTGTTCAATACACTTAAAATTTCAATGTAACCTCGACAGTTGAGTTTTGCATATGATAGGTAGGTGTTACCCTTTGAACCTTCGCTCATGAAATGCACTTAGCCCACTAGCTCTGAGTAGATCTCGATGTCTTTGAACTCGTCTGCCGTTTGTGTAGACGACAATACACTTCACACAAGACTCTCCTTAGCCGGGTCATCTCCTCATAGTCGTGTCCAATAATGGTCGTGGAACACTTTCCTGGTTCTGCAAGAGCTCTAGGAATTGTGCCCTCAATTCCATTCGAAGCGACCACACTTCTCTCTAACATAGGTGATTCTCCTTAGATCATTAAAAGCATTGTGGTTGTCGTGATTTATCCAAATCATTTACCACATATTATGCTTAGCCTCACTCCTTGTCACTGAATATCATAGGAATAGACTAGGACGTATTTAAACACCCTTTTATACAGTAGGGTATGCATAGCCATATATACTAGCTTAGGCATATCATTTATGCCCCCATAGTGACCACCTTTAGGCATATGAGTTAGTTGTCCTATTGAACTTAGATCTTGGGATCTCCAGTCAACTAAGTTAGGTGTCCTTCACATACCCTTTTTCCGTGGGCTTTAGTCTCATTCCACAACTTGATCTCTAATAAACCCTCGGGTTGTTGGATCCATAACATTAACAAATAACTTTGCATATTTGAGATCAGTTGTCATGATGTGTTCTTAACTTGTAAGTTAATTTTACCTATTGTTAACTTCTAAGACTATAACCTTAGTGGCCATCTGAATCTGGTTATAATATATGTCTTTGTAAGATACTCTTATCATTTAAGGCAAACACGTCTCCATTATGCACTACGACCTTTGTGTCCTCCACATAGTCGTCTGTTTGCAATGCAAGACACCCCCACATTTAAGTGTTATAGGATATCATCCAGATGGGGTAATGAAAACCATTTCTACATACCCTTATAGGGTTGTTTCTAAATGGATCCTCCCCCACATTTCTTGCCATTTGATCAACATTTCCGTATCTTCACTTATGACAACATTTATATACATATGATTGAACAAGATCAACCTCATTGTATCAGTGAATTCAACTCATACTGCATTAGCTTACATAAGCTTCTGAGCTAACCAAAGCAACACATGCCATTGTCATAAGTTTGTCACCAACTTAGAATAATTCTAATTTAACATCTAGAATAAGCTTAGACAATGAGTTCTCCTCATTAGCCTTTCGAACAAACTCTTAAAAGTTAGATGTCTTTTCCTTATAATGAATGAAAATTCTCCCTCAACTTTGTCTATACACAAATTCTTTTTGTGTTCATACACATTTGAATGTTTAGAGTTATTTAGTCTCCGTCAAGACCCATAATTAACCAAGTACTAGTCTAGCATGCTTTAGACTACAATACTTTAGTATGTGAACAGAAGATGCATCATTCTGATTCTTCACAGCCCTAAGGATACATAATATCATTTTGCAACATTCATCCCCTGTTATGACAAAATAATGAGACTTATTCATAATCCTAAAACATCAATATTTAGGAAGGTCTCACAAATTATTGTATATAGCACAGAGCTAAATTTCATCATTCATTTAAGGAACATAACTTGTTTACCTTTGATCTCCAACATTTTACCATTGACTCATAAGTACTTAAACATAAGTCTTAATCCAAGTCACTTGGTGAACACATTCATCACCAACAAGATGAATGTTTCTCATCTACAATCACTATTATGTGTGAGATAGAGTCAACTAGATCGACACTCAACAACATGGAATTCATAATTTGCCATAAGTGATTTGCACACATTTATTGTTATTCATTAGGAGATATGTATATTTAGGATGCTCTCCTAAATGAAGGTAAAATCTCCATATAGATCTAGCAATAATCAAGTGCTAGACGCATCTACTTATAAATCTCGCAAGATTTATTAAAGGTATTTAATAACTTATAGTACTTTTATTTTCATATGTTAGAATTCGCACTTGTGAATTTTCCAATGACTTCTAATGAAGTACTTCAACATGAATCTCGTTTGTGTATTTCATCTCAATACACTCACTACTCACACATGATGTGGTTACACATTTGATGTCTCGTCTTTGACATTTAGTCAATACAACAACTCTTAAGTGGTTAATAAATTTAAACAACCTATAACTCTTATATGAAAAAAATGGAAAGGTTACAGTTTTCGACGTGGGTTGATCGACTGTACTCTATTCATCAAGGAAAGAACTGAGGATTTGTTGCTGGTTCAAGTGTATGTTGACGATATCATTTTCGAGGCTACAAATCATGAAATGTGCAAGGAATTCGAGCGGGTGATGCAAGAGAAGTTCGAGATGAGTGCAATGGGAGAAATGAATTTCTTTTTGGGTTTGCAGGTTCAACAGTCTGAGAAAGGAATCTTTATTCATCAGACCAAGTATGTTGGGGATATCTTGAAACGATTTCAGATGGAAGACTCGAAGCCTACGGGAACTCCTCTGGCTCAAAATCATGGGATTACTCCTGACGGAATGGGTGAACATGTGGAACCATCTCTCTATCGTGCTATGATCGGATCTCTAATCTATCTTACCGCTTCAAGGCCCGACGTTATGTATCTAACATGTCTTCTTGCTCTTTACTAGTCCAATCCAAAGGTTTCTCATATGATGGCTGTTTAAAGGATTTTTCGTTATCTGAAGGGTTGCCCAGAAACCGATCTTTGGTATCCTAAGGATGATAACTTTGATTTGATAGCATTCAGTGATTCTGATCATGGTGGCTGCAAGATTGATGTAAAGTCAACATCAGCGGGAAGTCAGTTTTTGGGTAATCGCCTAGTCATGTGGCAATGCAAAAAGCAGACCTGTGTGGCCACTTCAACATGTGAGGCTGCGTACATTTCAGCTTCTAGTTGCTGCTCCCAGGTTTTATGGATCCAATAGCAAATGTGCGACTACGGTTTTAAATTCCTAACTACTCATATTTATGTTGATAATGAAGCTGCTTTACAGATCACTCGTAATCCTGTACAGCACTCAAAGACCAAACACATCGAGATTAAGTTTCATTTCATACGAGATTGTTATGAAAAGAAACTCATCGATGTTGTTAAAATCCACACGGATCACCAACGTGTCGACCTGTTTATAAAAGCTTTTGATAAATCACGTTTTGATTATCTTCTTTTGGTCAATGGCATCAAGGTGAAACCTGAGTAAATCATCTTCAGCAAATTGTTTTTGTAAATATTTTCTTAAAAATTAAAAATTCAAAAAGATTTTCAATTTATTAACTTTTTGCATTTTAGGGGGAGAAATCTTAAGAAAATACAAAAACATCAGAAAATTTCAAAAAAAAATCCAAAAATATGTCTTTTATTTATTTACTGCTTTTCGTCTTTACTTTTTGAAAAATGAAAAATACAAAAACATTAGAAAATTGCAAAAATCCAAAAATATGTCTTTTAGTTATTTAATTTCTGCATTTAAGGGGGAGAAATTCAGAAAAATCCAAATACATTAAAATTTTCAAAAAATACAAAAACATTAAAAAATCCCAAAAACCAAAAATGAGTTTCTTGGAAAGATAAGAGAAGATGATGATACACCAGTGGTCTATCAAATACGGTCAAAAATGCAAAATGAAAAACGATAAGTAGCTTACTAATGTTGTATCGGTAGGCTCACAATCAGATTAAAATGTGCAGGTTGATATAAACATAACGAACTGCAAACCAGGTGGGAACCATTCACTGGCATATGGTCTTGGTACCGAAATTTCGTTTAATAGTATGCCGAGGTTCTGAGATATGCGGTCTTTATGTTGTTTTATCATCTGGGTATCATGGTTGAAACTTTTACCAAAAAAAAAATGGGGACGCAAGTCAAATCTTCCATGATACCATACATGCATGTAAATATTGCATACGACCTCAATAAGTGATAAACAATCACATGTCCAAATGAATAAGTGATAAAATATCACAGTTTATCCGGGAGTCAAGTTCGTCTCTTTGTCGGTACGATGGTCCTAACCTGTTCACGGACTTGCTCATGTGCCCTGCATGCATCTGAAAATCAAGGTATGATTCTCTTAGCTTGAAACTCGAAAAAGCTTGGTAACTTAGTGTATAGGTAGTTAATGTTGTTAATGTTGTTTTAGTTTACCATTTTGTATTTAGGGTTTTTAATTTTTATTTTTATTTATTTTATAATTTTGTTTTTGATTAGCCGAAGTTGAAGCTCGAATGTTTTCTACCTGGAAAAAGCCCAAAACCAACTTGTCTTTAATATCACAACTTCATAAAAATCCTTTTTGCAAAATTGGTAATCATAAAACAAAGTTTGTTTAATCTGTTCATATGTCTTCTAAGTTGGTGACTTTTATGCTTGTTGGTCAACGAAGAACCATTTGGTCAACGAAGAACCATTGTTCGTGGATATTCTTCGCTGTTTTGGATCTTCACGAAAAACCTTAGGTTCTTTGTGGATCAAGTTAACTGGCTGCACTGTTTTAGCCCATCAAGGTTCTTCGTGGGCCCATTTGAGGTTCTTAGTGAAGGTAGGTCCTTCGTGGGGGTCAGGGTATAAAAAGGCAGTCTATGTTAGTTACCCTTATCACAATTCAAAATCACTTTTTCACTTTCTCTCTCTGCAAACCATGTTCATCTTCTTCTTTGAAAAACCCAGGCAAATAACTTTGGTGATACTTGTATTTCACTAAGGTATATCAAATGTGGAAATATACCTTATATGTAATCAAGTGTTAAACTACATTGAATCAGTCTAATCGATCGTTCAATGAGTCAAAACCCTAGGTTTCGAAACAACAGTAATTACTGTTAATTTTGTGGTTTGTTGTAGTGAAGAACCTAAGAAATCAAAGTTTTGTAACTGTTATATTAAAGATAAAATCCTTGTGAAACTGGATCTTTATTGTATCTATGAAGTAGATTAAAATGTTGATATTTTGGGTTTCTTGAAGGGTTTTAACTATGTATGGGGGTTCTTCAAAATGATTTTGAATACCTGGGTTTGCTGTTAATGTCGGTTTGTACTCTTTTGAAACATCATTCATTAGTTGGTCAGTAATTGGGGATGTTGTTAATAAATTGGGTTTGTTTGGATTCTTCTGTCAGTTTTTGTTAATGGTTCTTGTCAGTTTGAGTAAACACCTGAATTAAAACCTTGAAGAGTTGAAATGATTGGGGACGAAGAACTAGAAACAGACGAAAAACCCCTTTTCATTGTGGACGAAGAACCCTAAAAGACAAAGAACCATTTTTCATTGAAATCAGACGAAGAACCATTCTTCGTTGATTGTTGACAAAGAACCATTCTTCGTTGATTGTTGACGAAGAACCATCATGGTCAATGAAGAATAGGTTTAATTGCTAACTTAGGTTCTTCGTGGGTCATAGTCATGAAGAACCTGATTCTTTGTTAAGATAGGTTCTTCGTCCAAGGGAGGTTCTTCCTCCAGTAGTCTCTCAGTGAAAAATACATTCTTCGTGGGTTAAACACTTAGAAAAATTTTGGTTTTTCTCAATGTGTTATGTTCACTGTTCACATGTTCAAGTTTAGTATCAAGTGTGCTTGTTTATCTATCTTATTGTGGACGTTTTCATGTGTAGAATGGCTCCTAAGGAACAGAAACGGAAGCCTGCTATGAAAAAGACTGATAAAACCTAGGAACAGATAATGTCTGAACCTCGCCACAATATGGTCGCATACCTGGATCCAGAAGGAAAGATAACTGATTTCAATGAAATTACAAGGTTGTTATGCGAGTCAAGGATAAACGAGGCTATTACTCATCAAACGCCGCTATACAAGACGCTAATTAAAGAATTCTGGAATTCGGCGGATGTTGTAGAGGTTAACGGAAAGGAAGTTATACGCGGGAAGGTCAATCACCTGAATGTGGACGTGTCTGCTGATATGCTCAACACCGTTCTGCAACTTAATGACAATCCAGAAACTCCGTATTCTATTCCGATCATGTGCCAGCATGGTTGTTTGCTACGTATGAAATGCATTGATGATATCTTCGGAGGATATATCAACAAAACAAAGTTGCCGATGCGTTACAAGTTTCTGTTACATATCCTCATTCAGTTTTTGAGCAATCGAGGAAGCGGTTACGACATAGCGAGTAATGACTTGATTGGCTTGATGGTCGCCTTGGTATTGAACAAACCGTTCAGCATTTCAAAGTATCTATTCTCAAACCTGAAGGAGAATCTGAGAAGAACAGTAGCTAGTGGTCACAAGTTTTGGATGTATCCAAGATTCCTTCAAATGATTATGAACGTGCAACGTCCTAATCTTCCAAAGGAGGCAAATGATGTTCTAAAGCTTGATGTGATGATAGAGCATTCATTGAAGATTTTCAAAGGTGTAGCTGCTAAACGTTACCCAGAAACTTACACCTCGGAAGATGTTTGGCACACTGGGGGATAAGAATTATGTGGCACCGGCAAATGATAAATGGCGTCATAACGAAAGTCAATCTGACGATGAAGAGCCAATGTTAAAGAAGATGATGGAAGATAAGTTTGGACGAAACAAGTTAGATATATTCGGTGATACTGATGATGAAGATGATGGTAATGGAGGTGATGACGAAGGTGGTGATGGCGGAAATGTTGGTGCAAGTGGAACGAGTGCTCGTGGTGGTGATAATGTTGATTCTGATTCAGACGATAATCCGCCTGAACTAGGTTATGAACACTACATAGACGAGCGTGGCATTCGACAAGTGCGAAGGGTTAGTACTGATCAGGATGAAGATTACGTGCCTTCTGACACAGAGGCAGAGCATCGGAAAAAGAAGCAGACTGTTATACGTAGAAAGAAGAAGATGAAGAAGACTATTGGTACATCTTCATCAGAGCCTGCCACTTCACAACAGGAAACTGTTGCAGAACCTGTTCATGTAGCAGCGGTCAATCCTGAGTTTGCCTTCACTGCGGAGGAAACTACAGCTATAATGACCTCACCTTTGGCTACAACTGAACCACCTCCAACGGCTACAGGTGCAACTGAGACTCCTGTTGTGACCCCACCAGCTGAACAACAACATGGAACTTCCTCTGGTCATCAAAAACGATCCACAATGCATCAGCAAAGCTCGGAACGTCGTGGCAGATTATTCTCATAAATGGAACCGGATGAAAAAGTAGAATTTATGTTTTCACAATTACAAGCTGTTGCAGGTCACATCAATAGGCATTCGGAGTTTATGAGTTCCACTCGAAACACGGTGATTGCTCAACAATTGGAGATTAACAGGTTAAAAGAAACTGTGAGCAAACAACAGGCTGAAATCATACAACTCTGAACTGAGAATGAGTGCTTGAAAGCTGCCGATGATGAACGGGCAAGGCGGTTGTTACAGACGCGGGCGGCTGACAATGCTCGCGGTATTGAGCTGAATAGAGTGAAGGAACAAAGTATAGCCATGAAACAATCTGCAAATCGTCTAGCTGAAAGGCATGATTTCATGAAAGAATGGTATGATAGCAAGAACACCACACTGGTGGATAGTTTCAAGTCTATTAAGACTGCCTTCGAGATAAGCTGAAAATGGGTGAACATTTTATGGTCTGATCGATTCAAAGAATAAGAGATTCAGCGAAAGAATGATCATGATAGCGAAGACCAAGGTAATCCTGATGCGTCAGCCTCTTCTGAGCCACAAGGGGCATCTGCTTTGACTCAGATTATTGTTTATCAGCCTCAGTAGATTGAGACAACTCAAGGCACTTCGGTGGTTCAAAGGATGATCTAGAACAGCTGGAAAGTGGTATTGCTTTGCAAGTGTGTCCTCCTGAAAGTTCTACAGCTGGTGAGAATGTAGCGTCAAGCTCAGCTGATATTACCTTTCAAGCATACCCTACTGTTAGTCGAGAAGACTTAGAGGACGGAAAGTTCATTTCCGAGATGATAGATGAACAGATTTTGAGGTTAACTGATGTTAGGATCTGAGTTTGGTTTTGATTGTGTTTTACGTTTGAAATAAGATGAAGATGGATGAGTAGTGCAGCGGAATTTAAGATGGAAACAAACTTTGCACACAATCAAACAAGAGAATTGCTTTAATCAAACATTTTCAACAAAGAACCGAAAGATTGAATTTATTTCAATAACGATTACAATGCATGTATGAATACAAACTCCCCCTCAGCCTGAGCTCACAGTGTTTGTTCGTGCAGGAAGAAGATTTTGTGAAGAGCTAATAGAACAGTGCATGGTACTGTTCTATTTATAGGCACGGACAAACCACTGAGGCATCAATGCTGATGTCACCATGAAAGTGACATCTAACCTCCTAACAACTTCTAACAACTGATCTATACAAACACTGCTTAAACTAACAACTGCTATACAATACATTTCATAACTAAACTACTGCTGGTCCTTCCACTATTGTGACTTCAGCAGTACTTGATAACTACCAGCAGTGCTTGACCCAAAGCAGTAGATTGAACAGCAGGGCTTTAGTCATTGACTTGATCAGCGGTTATAGGCCAGCAGTTGTAACGATCAGTAGATAGGAGGTCAGCAGATGTTGAAACCACTTTCAAGGGGAGAGACTTGTAACATAACATCTGCTTATTCTGGATCCACTGTCCTGACCCAGTTTTGGCTTTAATTATCTGTTCCTTTGATAGGGTTCAATCCCAACAATCTCCCCCTGAAACAGATAATGCCAAAACCCTTCATTATTGTGGAACTTTATTGCCTCATCAACAGTTCCCTTATCTGACCTTTAAGTTGTAACTCAAAGTCTAGGGCATCTGTGTCATCTTCATCCCTACTAAGTGGAAGATCAAGGAGATCCTGCATATCTTCAAGACTTAGGCCAAGTGCTTGTTCCCTTGTTATTTTCTTCACTTCTCCACTAGACCTGAACACAGTCAGTACATGGGTCTGTTTGTCAGTTTCCCACTTTAGTACTTTTGAGCCTAGTGGGTTTCTTGGGAGATTTTTATTGGATGAGGTGTTTGGTGATGCAGGCCTTGTGATGACTGTTTGAGCAGTACTTGCAGGTTGATTCAGGCCAAGAGTTTCAGCTATCATCTTTTTAATACCTTCCTTTACAAGCTCATCTCCTGCCCTTAATTCTTCCACTGTTTCAGCAACCAATTGTTCTTGTTGTCTTCTTTTGTATATGGCAGCACCAGTTGGAGCAGTGGGTCTCCTGATTTGCAGCTTTGATGGTCTTTTTGAAACCTCTGCTTCAGGGTAGTCAGGTTTTTGTGGAACTTTAGGATCTTTCTTCCTTAATTCCTCTAACCTTTTGTAGGTGGACCTGACTATGTCTTCTTTCCATCTTGCCACTTGATTTTTGGACCCATAGTCAGCAGCAACTAACTCCTCTTTCATTCTCTTCAGCTCTAATGACTTCTTAGGCACATTCTTTTTGTACTTTGACCAATTTGGAGGAGTGTGTTTGACCTTATTCTTTATCATTTCTTGAATCCTGGCTGCTTCTTGTTCAAGCTCAGAATGGTCCACTCCTTGTACATATGCTTTTCTCCCTTGTACTTCTTGGTTGCCATGATGCTTTCAATGTAGTCATTTCTCAAGCTTTCATCAGCTCTTTCTGAGATTTGTTGACAAACATTTTTTGCAAATTGCTCTAAGGATCTGACTTGAGTAAATAGAAACTGATAATGCCTTTGAATTTCTTTGTCAGTTTTTCCTTGAGAGTTTCTTTTGGAAATATCCTCTGCCTGTTTAGCCTTAACTTTCAAATATTCTTCAATGTTGTTTGGCTTTAGATATCCATCAACTGATGGCAACTTCCTTTTAGCAGGGTCATCCTCATAATAGAAGGATTTGATCTCTTCTCTAACTGCTTCAAGTTCTATAGGAAATTGGACACCTGCAGGAGTAATGGCAGGGATTGGTTGTTGTACTGGAACTGATGAGAGAGGAACAGGGTTTGGAATAAGTGCAAGTGATTGTGAAGATGTTGGTGGTGGTGATGGAGAATCATCATCAGGTATGAAAATCCTTCTCCTTTTTATTGAAGGAGAGGCTAATGATGTCTTGGGTGGATCAGTGGTGGTATTTTGAGTGGTGGATGGTGGCTGACTAACAGTTGTTGAAACAACTGGTGTTTCAACCACTATTGCCATTACGACAGATGTTGTAACATCTGGTGTCTTCTGCTTTTTAGCAGGAGGTGGTGATGGTGAGGTTGTTTTTGGTGGTTTTATTGGTGGAGTGATTTTTGGTAGTGGTGGTAAGGCAGTGGTTGTGGTGTGTGTTGAAGTGGTAGTTTGAGGTTTGGAGCCTTTAGTAGGTGGTTTGGAAGCATGCTTTTGAGGTTGCCTCACTTGTCTAGTGGGCTTCTTCTTTTCTTCCTTGGGATTTTTATCATCCATAGGTTTAGAAGGACCTTGTGCATTTAGCTTCATGAAAGCTCTCTTCTCCTGTTCCCACCTGGCTTTATCCTTAGCCTCTCTATCCCTTTTTTACACTTGCTTTTGCTTCAGCTAGTGCATTTTCAGTAACATCAATCTTTTTACTACCATCTGGCAAGGGAATATTTTTAGTCATGTTTTCCTTTTCTGGTTCAAGATGAATACCATCTTCAATTCCCTTCTTTATCCACTATTTGATTTTCTCCCCCTTTTTGGCATTATCTGCAGGAGGGTTATCAAAGAAGAGAACAGTGGGAGGAGCAGTGCCAGTGGTTTTCAGAATGTGGGCTTTTAAAGCCTTGATGTCAGCTTGAGTATCTTTAAACCTTGCTTCAGTGAGAGTTCTGATCTTTTGAATTTGGATCTCATGTTGCTGATCAGCTAATTCTCTTTGATGTTGGAGGAAAGGTTGAAATAAGCTCCACAGCTCATTAGATAATGGAGCAACTGTTGGGGGTGGTGCAGCAGTGGATGTAGACTTTTGAGAATTTAACACCTGCTGCAGCATTGTTTTGATGTCTGCAACAGATGATTCAATTATGTCCACTATCTTCGTCAATTCTTTATATTTTAAACCATCACCCAAATGAATGGGATCATCTGATTTCCCACCAGCAGTGGTTGTATCAATGGTAGACTTAGGGAATGTATCCCAAAAGTCATCCATTGATGCCCCTTGTTCTTAGTACTGGGGACTTCTTTCCTCATTTGTGGACACTTTGAACAGCTCACCAGTGGTTAAAGAAAACTCACCAGTGGTTGCCCTAGTTGTCTCTGAAGAAATTGCCTTCAAGGGAGTCTTATTGATAGAACAACAGACCCAATGTAGACCAGTGGGTCCTACACTAGTAGTTACTGCTCCACTTGAACTACTGACAGGAGTTACTTGTAACTCCAGTAGTGTAACCTCCTCAATTGTTGCTGGGATAGCAGAGGTATGAGCATCAGACCCAGTCACTTGTAGGAGTGTACTCTCATTGATAGGTGGTTAAGAGGAACTGGTTTGTGTTTGAGCTATATCAACTGCATGCAACAAAGGTAGCATGGATTGTGGTAAGATGAGGGGTGAAGGTATTGGTGTAGAAAGAGACATGTCCTTGGGATCAGGACTGAGGAAGATGGATCCAATTGGACCCAGAGCTTCATAATGTGGGGTCCCTGTGCTTACAACCTGATCCTTTTGTGAGGATGCAGGAGGAGTTTTAGGTAAAGGTGGAGATCTTTCTACCAACTGCTGTGAGGAAGTAGCAGCAGTGGTTATTGGTGACTTTTGTGTTGTCACTGGCAGTTGCTCTGGGATCTCATCTTCCAGAGTTGCCTTTTTTATGGGTTTTGGGGGCTTTTTGGATGTTTTCGTTTTGGTCTTTTTGGTAAGGGCAGGTGTGGGTTTCAAAACAGTGGTTATGCTGCCTTGATCACCTGGAGCAGTGGGCTCAGCAGCAGATACCTGAGGAGCAGTGGTAGCTGCTAAATTCTGCTGAGGCACCTCTGCTTGTGTTTTTGTAGGTTTTAACATTCTTGTGAATGTTTCAGCAGTTAAGTTGTTTATTTGAAAAGGAGGACCCTGTACAAGTACATGGGCATCCTCTTTTGAAATTTTTTTATTAAAATAGTAACTCAAAAATCTTGGAAATAATAGAAAAGCCTTTTTCTCAACATTTTTGACCAAATTATCAAAGATTACCTGGGAATAATTAAAATTTTCACCTTTAAGTATAGCATAACCCAGGTATTGTATCTTCAACGGGATTTCATTGAAAGCAGTGGTTTTGTTAGAAACACACATAAGGAGGGTATGAAATAAAAACCTTGTAGCAGATGGAAAACTGCCCTTTTGTAAAGTATCTATTTTTATTTCTTCTCCATACCCTCGTTTAATGAAATCTCCTTGGTACTCTGTTTTTGGAAAAGAATTTTTACCTTCCAGATCATTAAGCTCAAATACTTCAGATATGGCTTGAGGTGTGATTGAGATTTTTACACCTTTTATTGTGGAATTGATGGCAACAACCTTTTTGTCCACCTTCTCAAGTGTAGCATTTTTTCAAAATTCTCGTTGAGTAGCAAGGTATACGGTTGCATTTTAAGTGAGCAAAGTTTTGTACTTTGTGGTGGATAATGTGTCTATGATGGAATCGAAGGTCTTTGTGTCACTGGGTTTTTCAAGAATACCCAAGTAATTGTGAGACCATTTGTATGGAATTTCAATCTCAGTAGGCTCCTTTGTCTTGGATTTGCTTGCCTTTTTCACCATGATTGAAACAGAGAATGAGAGAAATGAAGTGAGGATGATGAAGATTGTGGGAGAATTTTTGTGGAAAACTGTTTTGAGAAAAGAATTTTGAATTCGATTCGATAGTGAAAACCCTGTTTGGGGGTTTAGGGCAGGGTTTTATATGATGAAAAAGTGAATGCTGACGTGGCAGTGGTTACAAAGATCTGACGGATAAATACTGACCACGTGTCAACCTCTGATGAAGGGATGAAATAATGGAGGACTGTTGTTTGAGAAACCACTGATGGAGCAATACCAGTGGTTCACAAATGAAATGATAACAGTGGGTGACTTTTACTATCAGTGGATAGCTTGTGTCAGTGGTTTTAAAGCACTGCAGTTTGACAACAGTGTTTACCAAGGAAAATGAAGAAACAGAGGTTGACTTTCAGCAGTGGATAGTAAGTAACAAACAGATGATTGCACCAATCAGTGGTTATGGCAGACTTTTAAGGATTTAATGAAAATTTCATTTTTAGCTATTTTTAAGGATGGATTTTTGATTTTCTGAAAACATTTTAATGCTTTTATTCATAGAAAAACAAGATTTTGCTTGTTATTCCATGTTTAGCATGCCAATCCTAGAGACCAAGCTTTCAAAGGTAGATGTATCTAAAGCTTTTGTGAGCACATCTGCCAGCTGGTCTTTAGTTGGAACATGATGTAGAGAAATCAAACCTTTTTCATAGCAATCCCTCACAAAGTGATGTCTGATGTCGATGTGCTTGGTGGTTGAATGGGAAACTGGATTTTTGATGATATTTTCTGCTGCCTGGCTATCCAACATGAGTGGTGTCTTTAAGGCAGTAATACCAAAATCCAGCAACTGATTTTGAAGCCACAGGAGTTGGGCTGTACAGCTTGCAGCAGCAATGTATTCAGCTTCAGCAGTGGATGTTGAAACAGTTGCTTGCTTTTTGCTTTACCATGAAACCAAGCAGTTGCCTAGAAACCGGCACCCTCCTGAAGTGGACTTCCTTGTGGTGTTACATCCGGCAAAGTCACTGTCTGAAAAGCCTGAAAGCAGGCCCTAGGTGCTTGCTTCAAGCCATACAAAGCTTTGTTTAGCTTGTAGACATGATCGGGATAAAATGGATCCTCAAAACCTGGAGGTTGACAAACATACACCTCTTCTTGAATTGTACCATAGAGGAAAGCACTTTTGATATCCATTTGGAACACCTTCATGTTGTGGTTGATAGCAAAGGCCAGGAACAGTCTTATAGCTTCCAATCTTGCTACAGGGGCGAATGTTTCATCATAATCAATCCCCTCTTCCTGTATGTAACCTTGAACCACAAGCCTGGCTTTATTCTTGACAGCAATGCCCCTTTCATCAGTTTTGTTTTTGAAGACCCACTTTGTGCCGATGGAACTTACATCTTTTGGCAGTGGTACAAGCTACCATACTTGTTGTCTTTTAAATTGTTGGAGCTCTTCTTGCATGGCTTCTACCCAGCTGTTGTCTTTCAGTGCCTCTTGGTACTTTACTGGCTGATGGAGTGATAGAAAACCAGCAAAAAGACAAATGTTTTGGGTTTGGCTTCTTGTGAGCACCCCTTCATTGAAGTTGCCAATGATTTGGTCAGGTGGATGAGATCTCAAGAAGATTAAATCTCCTTGCTATGGTATGATGGCATTTGTTGGTGAAGGCTACAAATGTGTATCATCTGAGCTAACCACTGCTGGTGACTTTGATGATCCAGCAGTGGATTCAAAAGGTGGTGGAATAGGAGGTAATGGTGTGGACACATCCTGACTTTTATCCACTGTGTGGGGACTTTTGTCAGCAGTGTTTGATGATGTGGAAACAGTGGTTGATGGGCTACTTTGGTCAACAACTGTTGAGGTAGCAGTGGTTGAGCTTTGACAGCTGTTTTGTACAACTGATGCTTTTCCCATTGTGGCAGAATTTTGTTGAGGAATGATGATCTCATACCCATAGTATGGTGATGAATCCTCTGATGGACCTGCACTGTTAGTCTTGACAGCAGTGTTTTCAAAAGTAAATTTATCAAGATCAAAGAATTCAGCAGGGTTTGCTGGGATTTTCATTGATGAAAGTTCATTGAACTTCACATTCAAAGTCTCTTCCACTGTTTTAGTCCGTGTGTTAAACACTTTGTAGGCCTTAGCAGTAGTAGAGTATCCCAAAAGATAACCACTGTCTACTTTGGCTGCAAATTTTGAGATGGAATCTTTCAAATTCAAAATAAAGCATGGGCAGCCAAAAACTTTAAAATATGAGATCAGTGGTTTGATTTTATACAGAATTTCATAAGCAGTCTTTTTGTGCCTGGGGTTTATTAAAACTCTGTTTTGGACATAGCAAGCAGTGTTCACTGCCTCTGCCCAGAAAGTTAGAGGTAAACTTGAATCAGCCAGCATGGTCCTAGCAGCTTCAATCAGTGTCCTATGCATTCTTTCAACTACCCCATTTTGCTCTGGTGTTCTAGGGATGCTGTACTGCCTTACAATCCCTTTCTTCACACAAAAGGCATCCAACTCCTTATTTTTGAATTCTGTGCTATTGTCACTCCTGAAGACTTTTACTGGAAGGTCAAATTGCTTTTCAACCCGTGTCACAAAGTCTTGCAAAATGCATGCAGTCTCATCTTTAGAGTGTAAAAAGAAAGTCCATGTAAACCTAGAGAAGTCATCAACAATAACCAAACAATATCTCTTCTTCTTGAGACTCATGACTTGAACTGGGCCAAACAAATCCATGTGCAGCATTTGCAAACACTGGGTTGTTTTGGACTCTTCAATGGACTTAAAGGAGCTTTTATGCTGTTTTCCTTTTAAACAGGAAACACAATGCTCAGGACATGAAAACAATTTGTGTGGTAAGCCTCTTACTAGGCCATTTTTTGAAATTTCAGTGATTGTCTTGAGATTTGTGTGCCCCAATCTTCTGTGCCAAAGTTCTGTCTCTTTGTTAGAGGCAGCTGAGAACAGACAGGCATCAGTTCTGGGACACTCTTTTGACATATCAACAACATAAACATTGCCACTTCTTTGAGCAACAAGTTTTGTTTTTCCAGTTTTTATTATTGCTTCAATCTTTTCAACCATTTCTGGTCCAACAATCCTACAACACTCCTTTGTGAAGAATGACCCATACCCCTTGTCACTCATTTGTGAAACACTCAGGAGGTTGAATTTTAGATTGTCTATCAGATTGACATTTTCAAATTTTACATTACCAGACTGTACTGTACCAGACCCCAGAACTTTCCCTTTACTATTATTAAGAAAGGATATATCACCCCCTCCATGGATTTTGAAATCTTTGAGAAGGGCTTTACATCCTGTCATGTGCCTGGAGCCTCCACTATCTACATACCAAAGACTATCTAAGCATGCAGAAGCTCGCTGCACATGAAGTAAAAGGATTAGTTCATTAGGGTCTCCAAAGCCAATAAGGCTTTGGATGGGGTCTCAACAGTGTCTGGGATGAGTTCAGATGCATGGGCAGTGGTTAGGTCAGGGGTTTGGACAGTTTTAGGACTGTATTTCTCTAACCGCTGTTGTGGGTTTTGACCAATCACCTGCTAATAACCAAAAGGATGCCTGTTCACTCTTAGTTTAGGGGGCCTTTTGTAGGTCTCATAAACGTGTGGAATCCTTTGGTAAGATGATTGTCCCTTGCCTCTTCTGAATTGGTTGGCAGGGGGTGCATCAGTCACTTGAACATCTCTTTGGACAGATGTTTGATTCAGCTGTTTTGTAACAGCTGTTTGGACTGGCACAAACAGTGGTTGATTCTTGGTGAATTTGACAGATGATGTTGATGGACTCAAGGATGTTTTAGCAGTGTACTCATTCTTTTTAACATCAAAGTTTTTAAGATACACACATTCTTGAGTTTTGTGGTTTGGTTTACCACAGATGGTACAGCTTTCAGCAGGTACAATGATACTTTTTTTGTTTAAATCATATGCTTTTAAATGGAAACAGTCTTTTGTTAGATGATTCCTTTTTTGACAAAATTCACAAAACAGGTTTTTGATCTTTTCTCTCTTCTTTCTCTTTTCAGACTCCTTTGCAACAGAGTTTTTAACCTCTGTTGGGATGTCCTTGAGAGGGATGACTTTTGCTTTTGGAGCTGTGACACCATCAGTGTTTGTAAAGTCCATAGGCTTGAAATTTTCAAGAATGTCACACTCATCAGACCATGTGGGTTTAAATTGGTATTTCTCAATTTCCTCAAAAGTTGAGGACCCCACAGATCTTTCCAAAGTGATTTTGTTACCAAGTTTGTCGGTTATTTTAACCTCTTGGCCATTCTTGTTGGTTGGTTTAATTTTAGATGAACCAGCTTGTTTTCCAGCAGTGTTTACAAGATCATCATATTTTCTATATCCTACACCAAACTTGACATTGCTTTCAAGCTGTTTCTCAAGCATAACCTCATACCCTTTACAAAATTCCACCCATCTTTCACAAGTGATCTGGGTGGACTCCAACTCCTTTTTGCAAACTTGGCATTTTTCTACCATAGTTTGGAGTTGAGTCTTGGTTATGCTTTGCTCTTCTTTGAGACTGCTGATTTCTTTGTCTTTTTCAGCCAATTTGTTTCTAAGTTCTTTTAATAACTTTTCAAATTTGACTTCATCAGTTAAGACTTTATCCCTAAGGTTTTCATTTACCTCTTTGATGTTAGCAAATGCAATAATGCATTTGTCTGAACACAGTTTTTCATGAACTTGAGGTGTTACCTTAGCAGCAGCCATCATGGCACAATCACATTGATGATTATTTTCTTCATCAGCTCTTTCTTCTTTCTCACCCTCTTTCTCCTCTTCTTTTTCTTCCTTGTCTTCTTTGGACCAAGGATCAACCAGTGGTTCAATCAGGGTTTCTGAATTTTCTCCCAGCAGTAGTTCACCAGCAACTGCAGTAACCACTGCTTCAGTCACTTTATCCACTGTTTCAGCACTTAGCTGTTCACCTTCAGTTTCTACCCCATCTGGTATAGACTCTAATGCCATCAAACAAAATTCATCATTAGTAGGATCATTAAAAGCATTGAGTGCAAAATTTTCATCACTAAGTTCATCAGGCATACTGCTCAAGTCAACAAAGCCTTGAGTGAAAAAGTTTTGCTGATCTGGTTGTGTTACTGTTGGAGCAGCTGGTTGAGGTGCAACAGGTTGCACTTGTGCCTGAGGGACAGGGGTTTGAACATACTGAATTTATGGAACAGTGGTTTGAACATAATCCACAGGCACAGGGGTTGCAGCATAGTGAGCAGTGTTAACATGGGCAGCAGGGGTATATTGGGTATAGTGCACAGTGCTTTGATGTTGTGGTCTAGGGTTTGAGCTGGGATGAGTTATAATAGGACCAGTGGTTTGACTCCTACACTCCCTAGCAAAATGACCTAGTCTATTGCACTTATAATACTTGATTTTTGATTTATCCAACCCCACCCTCAAATTCCCATGTAACCCTGGGAATTTTCTCCCTGTTCTTTTATAGAATTTGCTTGTTCTTACACTAAGCAAAGCCAATTGATGCAAAATGTCCATTTCTTCTAAGTCAGTGGGATCAAAGTGTTGCAAATCATTGAGTTCAAAACACAAGTTATCTGACATCTGGTTTTCACAATTTGCAGTAAAAGCATAATTTGCAGAGTGAGAATCAGGGTTGTTGAAATTTCCACCAGCAGTTATATCAATAAAGTGATCATAACCCTGATCCTTACTACTGCTACCAGATTCTTCCTGACCAAGAAGAGCTGTGCTGCCAAATGAATAATCATCAGCAACTTTTCCAGACTCTTGCAACTTCTTTTTCTGGTTTAACTCCCTTTCATAGGTCAGGAGTCTACCATGAAGTTGGGTCAGGGTCAGATCTTTGAACTCAGCAGAGTTTCTAGTAACAAATGCAATGGTATCCCATTTTTCTGGTAGTGATCTAAGGAACCTGCTATTTTGAGTTGAATTTGGAAATGTTACTTTAACAAGCCTTAGTTCACTAATGAGACAACTGAATCGTTCAAACTGCTGAGTCAATGATTCACCCTTGATGTGACAAAATGTTTCATACTGCTGATTCAGAATTTCCCTATTGTTTTCAATAACTTCTTCTGTTCCCCCAAATTGTTTCTTTAGTGCATCCCATAGCTCTTTGGCACTGTTACAATGTAACAGTCCAGCATAGATCTCATTGGGTAATGCAGATGCTATGATGCTAAATGCTTTGGCATCAAGTTCGAACTTTTGAAAATCAGTTTCAGTATAGTTTTCAGATGGTTTAGGTACGAACTTCTTTGCATCATCAGCACTTGGCACCATAGGAACATGGGGACCAAAAACAACAGACCTCCAACATCCAGTGTTCTGTTGAGCAAGGATGTGACCCATCCTTCTCTGCCAGATGTTGTATTCATTACGTTTAAGCATGGGTGGCTTGAAAAGAGAGCCAATGTTATTCTTATCATCTTGTGATTGTGACGTCATCCTGGTTTTTTTACAGGCACTGATTAATCAACTTTGATGGTGATTAAACCTTGCTCTGTTTTTCAACAAAACGAACAAACTATCGATATCAACGATTATGAGCTGAACTATTTATGTCAAAATGATTTTTAAATCAAATTTGACTGTCCAAGCTCTGATACCAATTGTTAGGATCTGAGTTTGGTTTTGATTGTGTTTTACGTTTGAAATAAGATGAAGATGGATGAGTAGTGCAGCGGAATTTAAGATGGAAACAAACTTTGCACACAATCAAACAGGAGAATTGCTTTAATCAAACATTTTCAACAAAGAACCGAAAGATTGAATTTATTTCAATAACGATTACAATGCATGTATGAATACAAACTCCCCCTCAGCCTGAGCTCACAGTGTTTGTTCGTGCAGGAAGAAGATTTTGTAAAGAGCTAATAGAACAGTGCATGGTACTGTTCTATTTATAGGCACGGACAAACCACTGAGGCATCAATACTGACGTCACCATGAAAGTGACATCTAACCTCCTAACAACTTCTAACAACTGATCTATACAAACACTGCTTAAGCTAACAACTGCTATACAATACATTTCATAACTAAACTACTGCTGGTCATTCCACTGTTGTGACTTCAGCAGTACTTGATAACTACCAGCAGTGCTTGACCCAAAGCAGTAGATTGAACAGCAAGGCTTTAGTCTTTGACTTGATCAGTGGTTATAGGCCAGCAGTTGTAACGATCAGTAGATAGGAGGTCAGCAGATGTTGAAACCACTTTCAAGGGGAGAGACTTGTAACATAACAAATGCTTATTCTGGATCAACTGTCCTGACCCAGTTTTGGCTTTAATTATATGTTCCTTTGATAGGGTTCAATCCCAACAACTGATATGAAAGTAGTCGATGATGCTACAATTGACGACACTCCAAGTGAACCCGAAGCAACAAACTTGGATGGTCTTGATGAAATAGTGTTCGAAGGTGATACCGAGAAGTCGAAATACGTAAGAGAAGATGGTACTAAGTTCAATCCATTTGATGAAGACTGGCTAAAAGATAACATGGATGAGATCGATGAAAGATTGAAGAATCGAGATTCATCTGATGTTCCAGCTGATTCATTTGAAGAATGGAGAAAGAACTTCCTTTCAAAGACTGCAAAACCAGCCCCTCCTGTCGTATAAGTTGGTTACATGAAGTACGAAAAGGGTCATCCTCAGGGAAGAATACTCAGCTGGACGTTCGTTAAAGAGATTCATTGCGTTGTTGTGAAGCGAGAATATGGACTTCAGTATTTCAAGTCGCTTCTGAGTATTCTTACCTTACCGTTTTACGATGTAGCAGCGTTAGCAAGACTGGAGCTCATTAATCGATCAAACTTTGAAGGTGCTAAGCTGTTTGCTCAAAAGTTGAGGATTGAACGAAGAAAGGGTTGGAAAGATGAATTGTACAAGCCACATTTCCCTATGTACGAGCAGATCAAATTCACATTGGATCCAGCAACCAACACGGCTCGGTACAGGCTCGTGTACAAGTCGGTGAAGGTTTTGGATAAGATCCCGCTAATGCTGATGGAACAAGACATTCTCGCGAACATGGCTCTTTGGTGTTACGATTCTGATACGCATGAAGCAGTTATCGTCTTCAGTAATGATAAGGAAAACATATGTATTCTCGATCCGATGTGGATAATCAACATGTTGACTGCTGATATCGACAGATTATTTCATCATGACATATTTCATGAAAACAAGGACGCAAGTCAGCCTTTACGTTTTCAACGCGTCGCTTGTTTTTGTTACTATCGTGGGATTCATGCTGGAAGTTCGTGGTCGGAAGCAGATCACTGAAACCGAAGACCAAAGACCAAGCAACAGCCAAGGGGGAGTTTGTTGGTGCAGTATTTTGTGTCTGTCGCTTGTTCTTATTACGCTTGTAATGTAATGTAATATATGATCTTTTGGTTTATCGAGTCTGTACGTTTTTGGTCGAGTCGACCAAGTCAATATATCCTCCTATCCTGACTTGGTACGACATGTTCATAGTTTGGTATGTAATGGTTTGTAATGCAGTTGCATGTATGCAAGTCTGCATGTGTTTGGCTTATCTTTTAACTGCTTCTGCATAACTGTCTGTCTTATGTTTGCTGTTTGCAGCCTCCCACGAAGAACCCATTCTTCGTGGGATACGAACATCACGAAGAACATTCTTCGTGCATAATATGGTTCTTCGTAGAGATGTTTCACGAAGAACCTAGTTCTTCGTGGGCTTTGATTCTTCGGTAACATTCTTCGTGATGTTACTGGGCTGAGGGTCTATATATAACAGCTTATGTTGTGCAGAACAGGTTAAGAGAGCTTTGGTGAGTCTGTAAACACTATGTGTATGTGTTTGTAATTGTGCTCTTCCTTTTAATCAAGATAGTGAATCTTTGGTTACTTGTGTGCTTTATACTTTTCTTTGGTTGCATTCTTACAAGGATTCCGCACTTGTAAGTGTGTTCTAACAACAAGAAAGTAGGTTTCTTGATCCTTCGAGTGGACCTACAAACAGCTACACAACAACCACCTTCAACCACCAACATATATCATTATCACCGAACCACCTCTACAACCTGCAACTAACCACCGCTAACAACCTCCGGTACCACAAACCTCCACCACCTACAATGATATGTACTTATGTTGATGCTGTTATGCATCTATGCTTCTGGTTCTTGAAATTAATTGAATGGATATCAATGGAGTATTTTGTTCTCTTCATCTTCTTCATCATATCATCTTTCATTTTCTTCATCATATCATCTTCATCTTCATATCATGTTCATCTCCATCTTCGTATCATCAAATCTAAGATTGAGAAATGAGTAAAAGGCATCACGAAATCTTACCGATTATGAAGAAACGAAGGAGTTTAGAAGATAGCTGGTGACGAATAATTTCAGCGAGTCTCTGATTGGACGCAAAATTTCGGCGATAATCAATTGAAAGTGAATTAAGGCTGATAAGGGTTTTGGATGTCGACGTCGACTGGGGGTTCGCTATAAGTATAGATTCGCACCGACACACAAAACTGGAATGAATTGCCAAGATTCGGGCAAAGAAGAACAAGATCCGATTGAGTTTTTGATTAATATTAGCGAGATATAGGTTGACAAAAACGCGTTTTATTTCCAGTATGATGTAGAAGATTAATTCGTGAGCATTTGGAAACAAGGTGAGCATATTTGGTTTATTCTTGGACGTCACCGGAATATCTGGGGTAACACCCGAGTTTCCAAATCGGAGAGAATTGACAGGAAAGCTTGGGCGGTTTTTCAGCTTAAAGATGTTTGGGGTCTTGGTCATACCAGATGTTTCGATTTGCATTTTCGGTCCTTAAAGGGCATTATGGTCTTTTCACCCAAATCCCAACGTTCAACTAACGGTCGTTAGTGGGAGGGACTTGATTAACAACAATTGACAACCACAGGGACCGGAGTGTTAATTTTTTTTAAATGAGGACTGAAAGTGTGATTGGATGTGATTGGATGTAAACCTCATGAACTGAAATTGTACTTTACTCAGTTTTAAATCTCAAAATTTAAAATACCGGATTATTAATTCCATAATTCTAATGAATTTTAATTTGGTGATCATTCTACCCATTTCAATTATATGATTTATTTTTATTCTATTTTTTATTTTTATTTTGATGGAGGTTTTCTCCTCTTAGAAAGAAACTGATCCTTCTAAGATAAATTGTTTGAACCGAGTAAATGGCATTACATGGATCATTTGTGTAATTTTGAAAAAAAAAACAATATAAAAAACAAATATACACATATTATATCAAATATAACTTAAACCATAATTTTATTCATCTGTATAATGTGTTATTAATTTTATAATAATACGTCAAACATTGCTCACTTACAAATTTTATTAACAACTAAAATATTGTAGTTTAACACATTAAAGTAAATTAGTATTAAATCTACTATTATATGTTGCCATGTTATGCTATCGAATTTATAAATCGACAACTAAAACATTATAGTTCAACATATTAAATCTACTATAATATGTTACCATGTTATGGTATCAAATTTAAAATATGTTTGCACTGAGGTATAAATAAAGTAATTTTAAAAAAAGAGAAAAGGTTGGGATGGTTTTTTTTTTTTTAACGGCCAACAAAACTTTATTCAAAAAGCTAGTAAGACGCTAGCAAGCATAATCCGAGATACATTGTCCGAAACTATAATCCGAAAAGAAAGAATACATCCGGCCGAAATACAAAAACCCCAATCTATCCTAGGGATGAGCAAATGGTTCCTGGTACCGGTACCGGTACCGAATTTACTGAACCGGGTACTTTTTCGATACCGACTTTTAGCATTTTCGGTTCGGTACCGGTATTTACCGGTTTTTACCCTCAAATACCGGCACCGTACCGGTATCGAACCGGTACCGATATCGAACCGTACCGAACCAGTTATATTCGGTACCGGTACCTGTACTCACTTTTGGGGATTTTCGGTACCGGTTCTTTCGGTACCGGACGGTACCGAGCTCATCCCTAATCTATACCATTAAGATTTGTATCCCGAAAAGGTTGGGATGGTTAAAAATGTCTTTCACTACCTTACAAGTAAAAAAGATATATTAAGATTTGTATCTATCGTATCATGTAGGTGACCTAATGAATGAACATAAAAATTGAATAGTATATCGAGACAAACTAAATTTGCAAATTAATAGTGGGAGTAAAAAAGATATATTAAGATTTGAATAGTATACCCATTGAATGAACATACAAATTGAATAGTATTATAGTTCAACATATTAAATCTACTATAATATGTTACCATGTTATAGTATCGAATTTAAAATATGTTTGCACTGAGGTATAAATAAAGTAATTTTAAAAAAAAGAAAAGGTTGGGATGGTGTTTTTTTTTTCTAACGGCCAACAAAACTTTATTCAAAAAGCTAGTAAGACGCTAGCAAGCATAATCCGGGATACATTGTCCGAAACTATAATCCGAAAAGAAAGAATACATCCGGCCTAAATACAAAAATCCCAATCTATCCTAGGGATGAGCAAATGGTTCCTGGTACCGGTACCGAATTTACTGAACCGGGTACTTTTTCGGTACCGATTCGGTACCGACTTTTAGCATTTTCGGTTCGGTCCGTTACGGTACCGGTTCGGTACCGGTATTACCGGTTTTTACCCTCAAATATCGGCACTGTACCGGTATCGAACCGGTACCGATATCGAACCGTACCGAACCAGTTATATTCGGTGCCGGTACCTGTACTCACTTTTAGGGATTTTCGGTACCGGTTCTTTCGGTACCGGACGGTACCGAGCTCATCCCTAATCTATACCATTAAGATTTGTATCCCGAAAAGGTTGGGATGGTTAAAAATGTCTTTCACTACCTTACAAGTAAAAAAGATATATTAAGATTTGTATCTATCGTATCATGTAGGTGACCTAATGAATGAACATAAAAATTGAATAGTATATCGAGACAAACACTGGTGCTGTTTGTTTTTTCTGTAGGAAAAGGTCTGCAGTCTGCGGACCACATCTGCATGCATCTGCAGGAGAAGAGGTGGACCAAATGTCTGCAGACTGGAAGGAGAAGAGGGTTTGTTTTTTTTTTCTTATACAAAAACACTTTTCACACACACACACACAAAACACACACTGCCTCAACTCTCTCTCTCTCTACTCTCTCTCTCTACAAGATAGCACCACCACCGCACCACCTCCGCCATCACACCACCGCAACCACCGTCGTTCAACCACAACCACCCGTTCAACCCCCGTCGTTCAACCACAACCACCCACTCGGTTTCTGAAACAGAGAGAGAGAGATCCAGAGAGAGAGAGTACGAGGGGTTTTTGAAACCCTAATTTCACCGATCGATTTGGGGGTTTCTGAAACAGATGATGATCGATGAAGATGTTGATGAAGATGTTGATGATTGATTTGGGGGTTTCTGAAACCGATCGATTTGGGGGTTTCGGAAACCGATCGATTTGGGGGTGATTTTGATGTTCGATTTCTGAAACAGATGATGATGTTCGATTTTGATGATGTTCGATTTCTGAAACAGATGATGATGTTCGATTTTGATGATCGATTTAGGGGCGATTTCTGAAACAGATGATGATGTTCGATGATGATGATGATAACAGATGATGACGGCGATTTTGATGGTGGAGGTGATTGGGGGTGTCGGGTGGAGGAGATGGGTGAACGTGGGGTGGCGGTGGTGGCGGAGATGTGGTGGTGGAGGTGGTGACAGGATGTGGGGGTGGAGGTGTGGAAGAAGAGCCAAGAAGAGGTTTGTGTCTGTGCGGTGAAGACATGGGAACATGTCTGTGTGGTGAAGAGGTCTCGCAGACCTTTTTTAATGAAAGGTCTGCGAGAAAACAAACAATCTGCAGCATCCAAACGTATGCCCGCGTCTGCGCGGCGCAGACATAAGTGGCCAGAAGTACTTCTGGCCAAAAAACAAACAGAACCTAAATTTGCAAATTAATAGGGGGAGTAAAAAAGATATATTAAGATTTGAATAGTATACCCATTGAATGAACATACAAATTGAATAGTATTATAGTTCAACATATTAAATCTACTATAATATGTTACCATGTTATAGTATCGAATTTAAAATATGTTTGCACTGAGGTATAAATAAAGTAATTTTTAAAAAAGAGAAAAGGTTGGGATGGTGTTTTTTTTTCTAACGGCCAACAAAACTTTATTCAAAAAGCTAGTAAGACGCTAGCAAGCATAATCCGGGATACATTGTCCGAAACTATAATCCGAAAAGAAAGAATACATCCGGCTGAAATACAAAAACCCCAATCTATCCTAGGGATGAGCAAATGGTTCCTGGTACCGGTACCGGTACCGAATTTACTGAACCGGGTACTTTTTCGGTACCGACTTTTAGCATTTTCGGTTCGGTCCGTTACGGTACCGGTTCGGTACCGGTATTTACCGGTATTTACCGGTTTTTACCCTCAAATACCGGCACCGTGCCGGTATCGAACCGGTACCGATATCGAACCGTACCGAACCAGTTATATTCGGTACCGGTACATGTACTCACTTTTGGGGATTTTCGGTAACGGTTCTTTCGGTGCCGGACGGTACCGAGCTCATCCCTAATCTATACCATTAAGATTTGTATCCCGAAAAGGTTGGGATGGTTAAAAATGTCTTTCACTACCTTACAAGTAAAAAAGATATATTAAGATTTGTATCTATCGTACCATGTATGTGACCTAATGAGTGAACATAAAAATTGAATAGTATATCGAGACAAACTAAATTTGCAAATTAATAGTGGGAGTAAAAAAGATATATTAAGATTTGTATCTATAGTATCATGTAGGTGACCCATTGAATGAACATACAAATTGAATAGTAATCTATGGAGGCAAACTAAATTTGCAAATTAATAGTGGAATAAAAATAATGATTGTCTTATTTTTAAGATAAATTACTAGGTGTTTAATTTTTTTTTAACTTTCATTTTTCTAAAAATACCTAATTAATACGTAATTTCAATTATAACTTATCGCAAAATATGATAATATAATTTCTAAATCTTAGTACTAAGTGTTTAATATTTTTTTATTCAATCTATGGTTCTGTAACCTAGTAATTTTATATATATATATATTTATATATATATATATATAGATACGGGTTCAGGAGAAAACGGCAAAAAGTGTGAGAACGGTGAGAACGCATCCTGGCCGAACGCGAGGCGCGGGGCATGATCAGGGTACGAGGGGTTTTTTGTCTTTTTAGTATTCTTCTCCTTTCACGATTTTCGCATTTGACATGTTTTTTTATTTTTTGCGTGCAAGATAATTTTGGCGCTATGTAGAATTATTAATTATTTGACGTTTTACTGTTTTTTCTCAGATTTCTTCTCGTTGAATTAATTATTTTTGTGTGACATAGTTAATTTTTTGGCGTTATGGCTTTTTCCATGTCATTTTTTGGCGTTTTGTATCTTTTTGTTAATAATTCATTATCATAGATTAATGTTTTATAAAACTACAATAACACGAAAATCAAAATAAACTAATAGTCTTCCGTAGGTGGGATTACATCAGAGATGTACCCATCGCTTTGTTCATCACTTTCTTCAGATTCTTCATCATCAAATTTCATTTTTGCGTATAACGCTATTAGCTCGTCTCTTCTTTGCTGCAGCCTATTCTTGAATTTCACTGCTTCCTTGGATTTTGGATTGTTTGAAGGTATTAAATCACAGAGTTGTTCAATGATAGATAGCAACCCTGTCTTCAACATTTCTTCCATTGGCCTTGAATATTGCACCTCGTTTTTATAAGTCACTTCAATTTTTCCTTCTTACTCATGCAATACCCAACTACTAAGTTTTGGTATATGAGTATCTTCAATTTCATCATCATCTTCATCAGGATATCCTTCTCAACATTTTCATTCATTCCCAGCATAGCTTTTATTGTCCATAACTTTACCCTTCTTCTATCAGAAAACTTTATGATGAATCGTTTCTCTTTCCTTTCAAACCTCCATGCAATAACCTTAGCCATTTTTAAATTTTTTGGCGTTTTGGAGAATATGTGGCGTTTTAGTTTTTTGGCATGTTTGAGCTTGAGTTCTCATGGTCTTCTTTTATATTGATTTTTTTTCCCGCGTATGACAGGTAATTATGGCGTTTTGAAAAAGATAAATAATATTAATATAATAAATGTTAGTAATTATGTTTTCCGTCGTTTCATTTTACTGTTTTTTGCAGTTTACCGTGTTTTGTTTTCAGACTCAACAGTTTTAATGGTGTAAGACGTCAAAATTTTTTTACGGCTGTAATTATGGCGTTTTGTTTTCCAATGTCGGTTAGATAACTATTGGACTTCTTTTGTTTTATATTCTTTGCACATTGTTTCACATTTTTTTTATAATATTAGTTGTTCAAATTATTTTTATTATAGTTTGTTAGTTTTTTTGAGGCGTTTTTATGGCATTATGGCGTTTTACATGTATTTGCTAATTTTGGTGTTTTATTATATTTTTCATTATAGCATTAATATTCTTTTGTTGTTTATTAACTGACATTACAAAACAAACAATAGATAAAGAAAAAAAAAAAGTAGAAGCAATTTATGATTTTAAATATTCAGTTTCATCTGTCTCTTTTTTCTTTTGAAACTACAAGAAATGTGACAAATAAATGGCGTTTTGGGTTTGGCGTTGTTTATTTTCTTTGTTCTTGTGTTGAAGTGTCTTTGTGGATGTTGGACACATAGATCGACCCCGTGTGGGTGGATGCTATCTGCCTGTGGTCTTCATTATAATCATTGAGGCCAAAGTAGCATTTACACATGTATAGGTCTCTTCTTATCATCCAAACCTTCTTCAGGAACAAAGATGACAGTATGACATATGGGTGTCATCAGTCCCTCTTTTTTCAATTTTGTCCATCTCATGCAGCAAAATCTTAATACACTCACGTAAGAAATCATTAAATGAAGCTTCATGCAGAACATTACTGAGGATCAAAGAAAAGATTTTTGTTGTCGTTGTATTTTTTGGCGTTTTACATTGAGTGGTAAATTTTCTTAGCAACCACTGTGTGTTTTTTTGTATTTTTTTTTTTTTTTTTGTGATAAACGGAATGTGGTGAGACGTTTCTATTTATAGAATTTTCTTGGCAGGTAGTTTAGGCGTGATGTTACTTTTATGACAAAAAATGTAATTAACATTTATCCGGATGTAAGCTTTGGCGTTATATATAATGGCGTTTCATATTTTGTAACGCCCATAAATTTTGTAAACATTCTTACTATGCGGAATGTAGGCCCATTTTTTTAGCTTCAATTTCTAAAAACAATTATAGTGTCTTGACTTTCATTTGATAGTTACCATCATTTAAACACTTACATATTTCATGCCAATTTTTATAAAATTTCGGCATGACCCGTTCGTAATACGAATAACCGTTACGGTAACAAAACTTGTTTACAATCCATTTTACAACTCTAAACTAGAACATAAACAAAACAAGACACTACGTCTGACTCATGAAGCTTACACGGTTTAAAACTACCGAATGCCTAAAAAGGCAAGTAAAACATGATGACCCGTCTAAGTCGGCGATATAACCTGACGGATGGACGAACCGACATTGCTGACCCGATCTCGGATTTGCCGCCAAACCTTGTTCCATTCATCAGTTCGCGAACCTCTAGTTCCCATTATACCTGAAACCCAACATGCACGTTATGAGTTCTATATATAATATATATTAGATAACTCAAATAGGTGGATTCTGATCTATATTTTTCACAAACTTCCAACGAACTCGACTCCATTAATTTCATAGTCAACTATCGCTTCCAACTTGTGAATCAACCTCCACTAGAATTCACAATTAAGCCACCTGTGATAAAAATCGCATTCAACTATTAGACCATTAATACTCCCTCCGTCCCATTAAATGTGTCTTATTTTGAATTTTCAAAGTCTTTATTTATAAACTTTGACTTTAATTATATATTTTTTGTGTTATATAAAACTTGATGAAAATTAACCCGATAAAAACACTTGTAAAACACACTCAAATCATATAACTTTCATCAAGTATTATCTAACACAAACAAAATTATTTAAGGTCAAAGTTTATAAATAAAGACTTTGAAAATTCAAAATATGACACTTTTAATGGGACGGAGGGAGTATTTATTTCTAACAGATCCAAAGATTTCATTAATGCTTTACTTAGCCAGAATCCAAATCTTTTTCATTCATGTGGATAAAGTGACCCAAATCTACTTGCTTACCCCAAATTAAATAATTCGAGACAATAGTTTAACCAGTTGCCACTGTAATATAATCCACTTACTAAATAAACATCATGGTTATGATATTTGTACACAACTTGGAATCATGTGCATATGTACTTATTTAATCCAAAGCATCCCAATTATTAAGATTGTGGTTTGGAAGCCACGTACTAATTTAACTTTTAATAAGTCAACAACCCTTTATTACATTAACCGTTATCAACACATCTAAAATTCTACCCTTAGTTTAAAAAAAACATAATAATCACCAGGCAAGTCATGTACCAATGACTTGAATTCATCTTACCAATTAAATAGTTTCAAATCTATGATATAGATACTTACCATACTCGTGGGTTATGATTCCCTTGTCCATGGTATTCTCCTATGAATACCTCCAATTTAACATTTCATACTTTAATATTCTCATATAAGTTCCACATTAAACCACAAGATGTTTTATGTATACAAGTACAAGAACCTGCAAACAATAAACCTATGTTCCTGCATACAACTAATAAGTGCAAGAAGCACTTACCTTGACCCGTAAGTAGTTGATACGTATTCCATATGTTCGTCTCGTTGCCTCCCGAGTTCGCGCCCAAAATGGCATGTACCTATCCTTTCATGTCCACGTTTACATGTCATTATTAGCAAGCGTTATAACTCATATTATCAATTACTTTATTCATACATCGAGAAATTCTACACATGGTTCTATATACCACATACGCGTGTTATATAGTACACATTCGACCATACATTAAATTAAATACATTCATACATGCATAATTACCAATGATTACATAACAATACATACAATTTACAATTCGTAATGCCATAGACCATTACTAGTAGGCAACTGCTAACATAATATGGCATAGATCCATTATCACATCATTCATAACATAACCAATTCAACTTACCGTCATGTACGTCATATAATAATCTAGCAAATATTCACATGATCTCCTTATTCTCACAATAGTGTTAGGAAGTCTAACCTTATTATTCATACCTTGTTAACTTTCTAAAAAGTCAACTGTCAATCATACACACTTCCAATCCGATAAAATATAATCACTTAGTCACATTACTTTCATTCATCAATCATTCACTAACATGTATAGCTCAATTCACTGAAAATAGGCTGTTTGTGACATCCGTTTACTATACTTACGAGCTTGCAGAAATTACAATCGTTTTATGTGACGTGCCCCTCGGAGGGGTTATCATTATGTTAAATTTTTAGAGTCTAACTCTCTACCAAAAATTTATAAAAATTCATTTACTAAGCTGCAATCTGATTCATCACTTCTAACTGCAGCTTACGGAAAAATTCATTTAAAATTCCTCGTTTATCCGATTGACGAAATTCCAGTTGGGGATTTTTGGAATCGCTTGAAGCTACCTACAATAAAAATTTGAGATCATAACTCAATTCCTAAATTGAGTTATGACATTCGTAATTGGCTACAAATTCTGTCAGAAAACGCAGTCTGAACCTTCGATACGGAAAAATTCATAAAACCTTCATTTTTCGTCGAAAAAATGCAATTCTAGTTGGGTTTGAAAGGTTTTTCCTGGAAGTTCATCACAAATTCAATAAACATCAGTTTTTGACCAGATTTGACCCGGTTACAGCCGATTAAATTCGGCAGTAACTTTCTGGACAGATTCTTTTTCATCAAATCTCTTCCAAAATCTCACCTATGCATTTTATCAAACACTTGGTGTGCATACAACTTATTAAGCATAGTGTACTAGTATTTTAAGCATGTTTCTTCCCAATTTCATCTCATGAATTATCTTATTCATACAGGCTCACATTATCAAAAATTCTACATCATAATCACTATTAAAACTTAGTTCCTAACATATAGTGTATCAATATAATCATGATATTAATATTTACTTGTTCATCATCATTACCCTCATACTCATACACTTGGTTTCACTCTAAATCATACAAATAATTAAAATTAAACAATGATTCATCTTCAATACAATAGGGTTAACAAGTACTCATTCTAATTTCAACTAAATTCGTGGATTCCTCATAACCCATGTCATCAAACATCATCAAAACATAAAAATTTTACTTACTTGATGTGTAGAGTACTTGGGTGATCACCAATCTTACTTCATGCATCAATTTTTCGGCTAATTCCTCTTTCAATTTGAAGGTTCTTCATGAATTAGGGTTTGCACCCCCTTCCCCATCCCTCTGATCGTTCATACGCACACACCCAGTGTGTGTGTGTGTGTGAATTTTGATTTAATAAAATTCAATTTCCAATTTGGCAACCTTAGTCCCTAAAATTAGTTACTTAATCACATTGCCACCCAATTCATTCCCTTACTTGTTTTTGTTAGGCATTTAACTAGGTATAATAACCAAGTTATTATATTTCATTTAATTAACATGGAAATATAACTGCGTATTAAATATTTGAGTTTTGGGGTGTTATAAGTCTACCCCCTTAAAGAAGGTTTCGTCCCCGAAACCTACTTCATCTATATCGGTTAATACATTAGTAAGGCATAACTTTAAGAACATTATTTCTAGAAATCCTTTCTCCATCTCATTCAACAAATCAGACTACCTAGATTTGTACGTAACATTCCTTAAACATCAAACATATAGTCCATCCGACCCGTTCACAACGGGCCAAAGTTTTGACCATTATCCTAGCCCATCATGCTTGTCTTAATTGACCCATCCATAACGGGTCAATACATACCTTTTTCATCATTATCCTAATTTCATCCCTTGCGACCCATTACGACGAGTCACTACTTATACAATTTCTTTATTATGCTTTCTACATCACATCGACCCGACCGTAACCGGTCGACTACACATACCTTACATTTCCATTCTTTATCAATTTCTTCTTAAATTTTCAACTCATCACATTATTGTACTTAAACTAAAGTGTGCAAACTAGTAGCATCCTAAAGAGTCTAATACCATGATTTACATTACAACAATTTGAAGTTCATATCAACTTATTAACACCCTTCATCGTTAGTATTAGTCCTAATAGTTTCACTTATACCTGGAGTTTTATTTCTACCTCCTTACTCATTCACACACTGCTTACTACATAAGTCTAAACTCAAACTCGTTCTTAATCAACTTCTAAAAGCCAAGCCTTCCTTTTCATAACATATTCTGTGCTACATTATTTCGTACGGAAGTACTTTTTCAACCATAGCTAAAATTTTACATTCATATATTAAACAATTTGCTAACCTTACTACTTTGGCGTAGTACTTCAACATGCAGCAACGAGCCGGTCCTCTTCGTCACCATTCATACCATGTTTCGGATTGACTTTATTCATCCGTGTGATGAGCTTTCGCTTATGAGCATTCTTTCACTGACCTTGCCAGGTTTATCATATCCTGATTCCCGCCATTCTCATTATAATATTAGGGGTTTACTGATAGAGAGTGCAAAACCCATGTGTTAAAGTGTTTAAATTGCGTATTTTATTGCCGTTTACGTGACTGTGCACGTTGAATGTGTTGACTACGAGTATTTATGGCTTTGCAGGTTAATAGTTTAAAATGGTGAAGTTAAGGCGCTTGGTGATGAAGCATAACACCCAACGATGATATGCAAGTCAAACAAATTGATTGCGACGTATTTCGGACTTGCGGTTACCTTGGAAGCACAAGAAACAGTAAGTAAAGACCGTAAGCTACGGTATTACTTCGTAGCATACGGTGGAGTATTTGAACATCACGTGAGGAGAAAAAGAAACGACATCATCATTATACGTTTTGACTTTGGGCCGAGACATCTGGTGGACTCTTTGGATGTCAGCCACCATATTCACAAAAGGAGTCAACACTCAACAGAGAAGACTTTGGAGTGCACCATTAATGGTTTTGGATTGGGCCGAAACTTATCACAAAAGACATGATTCACGAGGACTTTTTGGCCACAATTAATTGATTGGAGGAGCACATATAATACATCATGCATGAATTGAAAAGAATAATACACACAAGGGACTTGACGGCACATGTGTGCAGCCAACATTATTTTGGGGGGCATCACATGCTGACTTGTGGACTTCTTCGGGAGGAACGAAATTAAGAGGCACATGGTGGACTTCTTGGCTGCAGAGATAGGGGCCCAATATCAATTATCATCATCAACATGGGCTTGGTGGCATACATAGTGGGCTTGGACTTGATACACGGCACATGCAAGGCAAAACGAAAGAGTCAACAACATTAATATACATCACGTAGACAAAAGGAAGCAGCCGTCACATCCGACCAGTGGCGGATCTAGGATTCCGACCAAGCGGCAACGCTTTATACATAAGCGGTAACGAAATCGAAAAAACGTCAATTTTTTTCCAAAATTTACACTAAAAACGTCAAAAAATTTCCGGCCAAGCGGTAGCGGGCGCTCCCCCTTGATAACACATACATCCGCCCCTGCATCCGACAGAGGGCAGAAGCATCAACATCACAAGATTAAAAGATGAGTTCAATCGCGTGTGAAGCCTTTGAAGATCAACCAACCATCATGAGCGGCTAAATCTCTCGTGGACACTTTGGGCGAATGATTCTTGTGAGACACTTTTAATTCTAGTTTCTGTTATGTATTGAGATTTGGATTTGTAGTCGTGTGACAGCCGACTATTTGCATGATTATATAATTTGTGTGACAGACAAATCCTGAGTGACAGTCAGAGTTATAATTATGTGTTGAATCCAATTAAGCTTTTGTTGATTGAATGATTCCTATGTATGCTGGTTTTTAATATTTATCTGATCAATTAATATTAAGATTCTGAACTGCATAGGTAATTGGTAGATGTGACAGATTTACTATTCAATCAATAGCATCCAATAAAATTAGAACTAGGTTATTAGTAATTACAGAATCTGAATCCCAGAGTGCTCACCTTTTCTCATCATTGTTTATTACGACTCAATCTTTTTCTTAATTGCAACTTGTTTCATGTGTTTTTAATTCCATATCAGTTTTATAATCATCAGTTAGTTTAGTAAAATCTACAACCAAATAATAATTAGCATTAACCACAGACTCCTCTGGATTCGATACCCTGCTTACCCTAGCTACCTAGGTTAATTAGGTTTTTGCAAGTCACTAACGACAGACATCATTTACACATTTTATTCGATTTCATTCAGACATGATGTTTATTACATCACCTTAATTACCTATAAATCCTTCCTCGATTCCATTTTATAACATTAGTACGTTTGACCCGTTCATAACGGGTCAATACATACCATTTCCTAACATGTCACTTTCGTTGTTTGACCCGTTCATGACGGGTCAATACATAACCATTCTTTCGCAGATCTTTAACTCATTTGTCAACTTTTGCAGTTTGACTTTTCAAAGCCAAACCGGTACTTCTTACTTATCATAGACGTATCAAAGTACACGTTCATAATTCCTTTCCATTCTTGCATACTTGCAAAGACTTTATTTCATCATTTTAATATTAATTGCAAGATTTTACCCGTTCCCGTCCCTACTTAAATCATTTGTCTAGGTCGTAACCGTTATTCATTCCGACTCCCAAGAGTCAATTTATGATATGTCTAACACGTAACTTATTTCAAAGCTTATATCTTTCTACTAGGGTTTCTTGCTACTACAATAGTTTTCATCGGTCTTACCTACTTAGTGAATCAAATATTTCATGCTATTTTACAATTACTTGCTTAATAATCATCAACTTACTTTGTTTGACTTTTCAGAAGTCCATTGTAAATACATTCTGACCTATGTTTACCAATTACCCAGTTTTGACACATCCCTCTCTAGTCGAGCTATAAGCTCCTATTAAAAGCATAACCTTTATACATACCTGGCACGAGTCAAATCCATTGACTCGTTATCCATGCCTTGCGTTGACTATTTCCTTCCAATTTGTGACATTACATGACCATACATTATGCTCACCTACAAATATATGACTTGACCATTTCAAACATTAAATACCGGGTACAAATGGCAATCACCATTTGACCCGCATAACTCATTTGTCCCTCTTAACCATCTTGCATACAACGCATTTGCATAATTATATTTATATATAGTAAAATGTTTTAAAACATAACTTGGTTAATATCTGCCTTAAAATAATTACCTCTTCGGTCCACATTTACTTACGAATTCGGACTTTTCATTCCACTTTACATTACTTTCTATGTTTAGAATCCGTCTCGCGGATTCAAACATCTCATTCATATTCGTCACTCCTTCTATGTTTTGAATCCGTCTCGCAGATTCTAACATATCATTCATTCTTTCATTCTTTCATATTTCGAATCCGTCTCGCAGATTCTAACATATCATTCATGCTTTCATTCCTTTCATGTTTTGAATCCGTCTCGCGGATTCTAACATATCATTCATGCTTTCATTCCTTTCATGTTTCGAATCCGTCTCGCGGATTCTAACATATTATTCATACTTTCTCATTCCTTCTATGTTTCGAATCCGTCTCGCGGTTTCTAACATATCATTCATACTTCTCTTTCGTGTTTGGTACTTTCAATTTCTTGAGAGTCTTACATTTCCTTTCACCCTCACGTCCACCTACTCCCTAATTCTAACGGACATACCTGTAACAAATACCATGCTCTCACGAACGCCATATGTTTCTTGTGTACTGGCCAGGTACACAATCCACATACTAGTTTCGTGTAATCGTCACCTTAAGTCCGAAGAATTAGTTTTCAACACGTGTAACATTTTCAAAACCTCATTACTATTCCATTATTATCTTTCATTTAAAATTCTCCTTCTATTGATAGGTTTTTACCATTACATGTACTTATATATATTAAATCTACGTACCTGGGATCATTTTGTCTTATTACATGCCTTGGTGCCGATCCTAGACCGCATTCGCGAATCATCCTCTCTAAACAACTATGCTTACCTTAAACATAACATGCTGTTAGTTTTCTTCATATACATACTTACATTCTCTTCTACCATTAGATCTTGATCGAGTCTTGGATTGTACGGGTTCCTTGTCACAAGAGCACACAGGTTTGAGTTCAAGTATTTACCTCCTCATACTTGATTTCTCTCAAACCAGGGCTCTGATACCAACTTGTAACGCCCATAAATTTTCTAAACATTCTTACTATGCGGAATGTAGGCCCATTTTTTTAGCTTCAATTTCTAGAAACAATTATAGTGTCTTGACTTTCATTTGATAGTTACCATCATTTAAACACTTACATGTTTCATGCCAATTTTTATAAAATTTTGGCATGACCCGTTTGTAATACGGATAACCGTTACGGTAACAAAACCTGTTTACAATCCATTTTACAACTCTAAACTAGAACATAAACAAAACAAGACACTACGTCTAACTCATGAAGCTTACACGGTTTAAAACTACCGAATGCCTAAAAAGGCAAGTAAAACATGATGACCCGTCTAAGTCGGCGATATAACCTAACGGATGGACGAACCGACATTGCTGACCCGATCTCGAATTTGTCGCCAAACCTTGTTCCATTCATCAGTTCGCGAACCTCAAGTACCCATTATACCTGAAACCCAACATGCACGTTATGAGTTCTATATATAATATATATTAGATAACTTAAATAGGTGGATTCTGATCTATATTTTTCACAAATTTCCAACGAACTCGACTCCATTAATTTCATTGTCAACTATCGCTTCCAACTTGTGAATCAACCTCCACTAGAATTCATAATTAAGCCACTTATGATAAAAATTTCATTCAACTATTACACCATTAATATTTATTTCTAACAGATCCAAAAATTTCATTAATGCTTTACTTAGCCAGAATCCAAATCTTTTTCATTCATGTGGATCAAGTGACCCAAATCTACTTGCTTACCCCAAGTTAAATAATTCGAGACAATAGTTTAACCAGTTACCACTGTAATCTAATCCACTTACTAAATAAACATCATGGTTATGATATTTGTACACAACTTGGAATCATGTGCATATGTACTTATTTAATTCAAAGCATCCCATTTATTAAGATTGTGGTTTGGAAGCCACGTACTAATTTGACTTTTAATAAGTCAACAACCCTTTATTAGATTAACCGTTATCAACACATCTAAAATTCTACCCTGAGTTTAAAAAAAACATAATAATCACCAGGCAAGTCATGTACCCATGACTTGAATTCATCTTACCAATTAAATAATTTCGAATCTATGATATAGATACTTACCATACTCGTGGGTTTTGATTCCCTTGTCCATGGTATTCTCCCATGAATACCTCCAATTTAACATTTCATACTTTAATATTCTCATATAAGTTCCACATTAAACCACAAGATGTTCTATGTATACAAGTACAAGAACCTGCAAACAATAAACCTATGTTCATGCATACAACTATTAAGTGCAAGAAGCACTTACCTTGACCCGTAAGTAGTTGATACGTATTCCATATGTTCATCTCGTTGCCTCCCGAGTTCGCGCCCAAAATGGCATGTACCTATCCTTTCATTTCCACGTTTACATGTCATTATTAGCAAACGTTATAACTCATATTATCAATTACTTTATTCATACATCGAGAAATTCTACATATGGTTCTATATACCACATATGCGTGTTATATAGTACACATTCCACCATACATTAAATTAAATACATTCTTACATGCATAATTACCAATGATTACATAACAATACATAATTTCCAATTTATGGCATTCGTAATGGGTTGCAAATTCTGCCAGAAAACGCAGCCTGAACCTTCGATACGGAAAAATTCATAAAACGTTCATTTTTCGTCGAAAAAATGCAATTCAAGTTGGGTTTGAAAGGTTTTTCCATGAAGTTCATCACAAACTCAATAAACATCAGTTTTTGACCAGATTTGACCCGTTTACAGCCGATTAAATTCGGCTGTAACTTTCTGGACAAATTCTTTTTCATCAAATCTCTTCCAAAATCTCACATATGCATTTTATCAAACACTTGGTGTGCATACAACTTATTAAGCATAGTGTACTACTATTTTAAGCATGTTTCTTCCCAATTTCATCTCATGAATTATCTTATTCATACAGGCTCACATTATCAACAATTCTACATTATAATCACTATTAAAACTTAGTTCCTAACATATAGTGTATCAACATAATCATGATATTAATATTTACTTGTTCATCATCATTACCCTCATACCCATACACTTGGGTTTCACTCTAAATCATACAAATAATTAAAATTAAACAATGATTCATTTTCAACACAATAGGGTTAACAAGTACTCATTCTAATTTCAACTAAATTAATGGATTCATCATAACCCATGTCATCAAACATCATCAAAACATAAAAAGTTTACTTACTTGATGTGTAGAATACTTGGGTGATCACCAATCTTACTTCATGTATCAATTTTTCGGCTAATTCCTTTTTCAATTTGAAGGTTCTTCATGAATTAGGGTTTGCACCCCCTTCCCCATCCCTCTGTTCGTTCATACGCACACACCCAGTGTGTGTGTGTGTGTGAATTTTGATTTAATAAAATTCAATTTCCAATTTGGCAACCTTAGTCCCTCAAATTAGTTACTTAATCACATTACCACCCAATTCATTCCCTTACTTGTTTTTGTTAGGCATTTAACTAGGTATAATAACCAAGTTATTATATTTCATTTAATTAACATGGTAACATACCTACATATTAAATATTTGAGTTTTGCGGTGTTACATATTTTTTGGCGTTTTTGTAGCCAGAGAGCTTAAATAAAAACATAGAAAAAAGTACGCAGTGATAAAATTGGCGTTCTGTATTTATTTGGCGTTTTATTTTTCAATGGCGTTTTATGTGAGGAATGGTTTTTTACTTTTTTTACCCTTAATGAAGCACGTCCACGTAATAAAATTGGTGTTATTTACTAAAATGACACCGCGCCAATCTAATCCATAGATTGTTTTGATCGGACGCTCAATAAGCGTTCTCACACTTTCTACCGTTTTCTCTAAATCCTGACCCTATATATACTTACACTATATATATATATATATTAAAACATTAAACAATTTATAACTCATCCCATTAGTTATGTTATCTCTCATTAATAAAGCAAAAAACATTTTATCCTACACATTTCAAAATTTATCCTACCATATATCTTACACTTACTGAAATTTATCTTACGCATATCTAAATTTATCATACACATTTAAGAATTTATCCTACACATATCTATAATTGTCCTTCACCCTAAATTATTTTATCTTGAAAGAGTATATTTAACAAGGAGTTACATTTTTAATTAGTTAGCTAATTAATTACAATTAGAAATTTACCTATATGTCCTTATTAATAACATTAAATACACATATTAAATGAAATAAAATGGAGCATTTCTATTGGTTTAAAACTTATTCTTTTTATTCTTACAAAATTTTTCTTTTCATTTAAACCATCCACTATATATATATATATATAAGGTTAGGTTCATTTGTGAATAAATCCCTTGATAGTTAACTGTGTGAACTAATTCTAGCCATTGATTTATGAATACACGAGTGTAAATGAATTGGCAGGATTTAATGATGAAAATACACAAGTGTATTTTACGATTTGATGATTTAAATTAATGGTCAGAAATTGTTCACTAAGTTCACAAATACACTAGTGTTTACTCTAGAAATCCACCCTATATATTTATATATATATATATAGGATTCAATTTAATTAAAGACCACCACGAGTTGTGAAAACTATGAGAACTCCTACTGTCCGCTGCACAAACGTAGATAAAAATGTTATAAACACATCTGTAAACACAAAAACAAAACAAAATTGTCGAGTTGTTAGTTACGCTTAATGTAAAATTTGTTTTCGGCGATGTAACTTTTTTACATCACCAATAAATTTGTTTACATTGTATGTAAATTTTTGCATGCGACATTTTTTTATTTTTGCGTTGGAAAAAGTGATTTTTTTAATATTTTTGAAAAAAGTAATTTGAAAAAAAAACCTTTGGAATTCTAGTTCTCATGGTTCTAACAACCTAAGATGGTTCTCATTTAACCTTTCTAGGAATGACCATAGGAAAAAAAAAATTAAGGGCCCATTTTTACTAGTCGGACAGGGCCCTCGAATTCTGACGGACAACCCTAGGTAAACAACATTTTGGGATACCCCTGAATTTTTCTTCTAAATCAGCCACTGGTGTAATGCCTACTTGAGAGAGAAAAACAGAAAGAAAGTAGTGATTGAAATGGCATTAAGGGGTGTTAACCAATACACATTTTTATAGAGACGTTATGATGTTGATGTGGCAGAAAATGCCCCTTATGGGGCCTTAACCATTATGGATGTCTTAGTTTACGTTTGATGGTCCCAACTAATTTGTCGATTGCCATCTTGCAATTTTGTGTTCATGGGTTCTAATCTTTACCAAATTCAGTTTTTAAGATAACTTTTTTAATTAACTTAGCCAACCTCGATCCAAACCAGTTTCGCCTTCAGTTAACCAAAACCAAACTATTTTAAAACCGATTCGATTTGGCCCAAAATACGGTTTGTGCGCCACAGTCGTGGTGGCCAAAATTTTGCTCAACGTCCTGGTGGTGGCAGTGCCAGGTGTAGAAAGCTCTCAAAGAAGTCATAGAGAGGAGGGGTCGCCTGTCACACCATGATTTCCCGGTGGGCCCGGACTTCGGGTTTATGCGTGACGATTGATATAAATATTCACATATATAGCACAACGGAAGTCTTGGGATTATAAAATAATATTACAAAGTACAAGTGTCTGAAATGTTTAAAATAATGATACAGAAAACAAGTGTACTAAAAGATCCACAGGTGGATCGAAAATAACAAAAATGAATATTACGATTACTAGGCCTTGCGTGGAGTCGCAAATTTCATTATGCATGTACCGAGCAACTCCAGCCTATTTCGTATGTGCTAACATGCGCTTAGTCTTTTGAAAATATGTCAGTTTCGCTGGTAAATACAATTAACCGACGCGTTTTGAAAAACTTTTCAAAATCATTTTATACCATAAGGTATATCATTTTATAAATAACATGGGACAAAGTGATATCTCTTGTTACCAGTATCACATGCTAGTCAATACATATGGTGCCCGGAACTAAACTCTGATACACGATTAACCGACACACCACTTTTCAATAAAAAATATAATAGCATTAGCGTCTGTCAGGTGTATGTCTACACCCCGCACTTAGGTCGTGGCCACTTGCAATTAAGTGAGTTGTGGATATCCAGGACACGGTCACATTAACCCCCAATGTATAAATTTTCAAGCATAACAGATTAAAACGGGTTATTTAGATTTTGGACATCATTCGTCATTGATCCCATACTTAACCAAGCGGCTAGTGTCGTATCCCAAGCCCGTATAGGGAAAATAGTCTAATAGTATTTACCTAAGCATATCTTTACAAATCAAAGATATTTTAAGCACAGCCATTAATCGAAACAACTAATACATGCACAATTTGCTGGAGACTCCTAGTATGGAATGGACAAAACTATGATCCGTTAGAATGTTAACAGGTCTTATTAAGTCATAAGACTTGGACCGGTTAACTTGTAATAAATAGGTACGGTTCGCTAGATTAAGCGGGGACCGGATAGAATGTGGTTTGCACCCTCAAGAGTATTATGACTCGTATAGTATGGGTCAAACAATCATACATTCTGATTAGAACTGATTTGGAAAGGTTTTGACCCGATTCGACTAACTTATATAAACTATGTTATATAAGTCAACCGTACACGCATGGGCAGCATCGGGTGATCAGATGGGTCTATGGTAAGTCCAATATGCCAAAAACATGTTTATTATGTTACCACATCAATTTATAACTCATGTTATATGTTCATCATGTGTCAAAATCAATTTATGGGCAAAAAGGGCAATTTGGGCTTTATTTAGGCATAATATATGGACTTACACAAAACCCGACAAATTATATGATCAGAAGGTATAACCCTTAGGGGTTATTCCTTACAATAATACGATCATATTACAACTTCAAATCTTTATCTAAACTATCCTAAACGGATTAGAATCAAAAGTGAAAGCAGAAGTCAAATTGTTTAACTTTCGGTTGCGAACCGAGCTTTAAGCAGGAAATGACGGGTTGGACATGTCCTAATATGTTATATAAAACTTTGACCCGTCAGTTGACCAACTTAACTTGATCTTCAGAAGGTGCCCTATTGGGGGATTAACACCTACATTTTTAAGATTACTTAGCCATATTCAATTCGAACATAGGCTTAACCGAAATGGTCATAACCGAAAGTCAAAGCAAAAGTCAATTTGCTTGACTTTCGGCTAAGAACTAGCCTATAATATGAAAAGAGACTGAGTTAGAACACTTACAAGTGTTCAAAGGAGTGTTATAACTCCAGGAGGGAAGCCTCTATAGACCAGAAGCTATCCAAGAGATGGGAGAAAGAATTCTGTGAAGGTGCAAGTCTTGAAAGAGTGAAATATGAGGCTATATATACTTGATCCAGACTCACAAGATGAGGCCACATGTTCCTGGAGCTTTGAGATGCTTAGGAGTGTCCTAGCAGGTGTCAAATGGTGGCTCAATGTGGCATAATTGCGAGAGAAGTGGCAGGAACAGCAGCTGCAGTTGCCAGCTGCATTTAGGTTGCCATCGAACCACATGCGGACCGTATGAGGTAAGCCATACGGTCTGCATGAGCTTATGGCGTTCACAGATTTTAAATGTCTTGCGGACCATATGTCACACCCCGACCCGCAACAGAATGGTACGGGGCAGACTGATTGCCCATAGTTTATGACACTATTATAAGTTTAAATATTCAAAGCATCAATATTAAATTGTCCCACATAACATAGAATTCAAATATTATTACCAAGATACAAAATCAAATACATAAAAGCAACATATCATAGCCAGTTTATTACTAGAGCAATCCTACATGTCTTCAACTCAAAATCCGCCCACCCTTGTGAACCTGTATCACGCGTAAAAAAAAAGTTTTTGGGTCAACAAATATGTTGGTGAATAGATTCGGTTTTTATTTAAAAATGTTTTTGTTATATTATTTTTAGAAAAACCATATTTTATAACATGCATTATCAAATGTGAAACTAGGTCTTTCAATATAACAAGAATTCAACACATATCTCATAAGCAACACAAACATAACAATATTAGTACCATAGACACATAGAGATTCAATCCCCGAAAGGCGAATCTCCGAAACAATGATGACGATACCGAGTTTGACCCATGGTCGTGGGGAACCGGTCAGCCAGGTGGATCCACGCGAAACATGTGCCACAAAGCGAGTAACACATAGATACACGTATAGAGAAACAACAGAAATTAGCAACAAGTGACACATAGAAACACATCGAATAGCATGTTATCAATTTAAATAATAAATTTGAAATCAAGCACGAGATACACCCCAAAACGAGTTAATGGCAAAAAGGGAAAAAGAGTCGAATCTACTCACAGGTTGTGTTCCTACTTAGTCTTGTGAAACACCGCACGACAAGAACCGGATTATATCTAAAATGATAATCACCCTAAAAATGAATAACTGAAATCTTAAACAAACTGACAATATATAAATTTTAGGAAATCGGGTTCTCCTATTTGGGGACTTATATGAGTTTTCAAAATAATATACAAATCGGTATTTTGTACAAATTGTCATGATTAGTAATAACATCAATTCACTACGTTATCATATTCCATAAATGCTTCAAATTCAAATACATTAGTATAAAAAAATTAATAAATTAGACTTCATGATTATCACATATATTAGTTTAAAATAATAAATTCTGTAAAGAAAGTTTTATTTATTTAGCAATTCCATAAATCCTTTAATAAGATAATTATTTAAAATTATGGAAAAACTATATAAAAGCCTCAATATAACTATATTAATCTATAGAAATCAGTAAAAATACATCTAGAATTTTCTTGTGGAAACCTTGTATTTTTATATAACTAAGACATGTATAGATCCAAATTAAATTCATGATATCCCAAAGAAAATTAAGGAAAGTATACATAAAAATTCCCTAGTGTTTACATAATCTGAAATAATCAATAAAAAATATTTATTGAATTTATCTAATATTATCTTGTATTTTTATTCGATTTATCTAGTGATTAAAATATAATTAGTTCACCAAAATTCCAATTGATATCTAAAAATTCCCAAAATTTACACACAATATACTAGTATGATATATAGAAATGTTATACCTTCAATTTCACCAAAACACAAGTCTAAATCAAAAAGCCCCAAATTCTATGCATGAAGAACCCTAATTTCACCTAAAATTAAATTCAGATAAATTAGCCATCTATCACTGAAATTGATAGAGGGCATTTGTAGAGAACGAAAAACTAAGCAAGTTGGGCTTTGGAATCACCTGAAAAGGTTGAGATTTGAAGGAGATATCGTCCGCACAAGTTACAAGCCCTAGAATGTTCTTCGATTAAATTCGTGATGTAGATGTGATGAAATGGAGAACTTTCAGTGGGGTTTTACATGGTTTGACCAGGAGAATGAATGGTAAAAGTTTTTGAAGCTAATTCCACGATTTGATTCAAAACCCACATGTTGAACAAAAGCTTTCATGGTGATGATGGTTGATTCGATTCAGATGACTATGGGACAATTAAAGGTCAAGAAAAACATTAACTCTAAGTTAACCATTGCTAAGGATGATTATCAGACTTAATTGGTCATTAAAATTGATGTTCACGACGTTTTGGGTTCTATTTTCACGTCCTTTCGCGTTCTAGGTCAACAAAGGAGGGAGATGATGGGTTTTAGGCTCTGAGGTTGTGTTTAATTGTTATGCAGCAGGAGTTCCTTACACAAAATGCAAGGTGGTGGAGTTGTTGAGCTGTCGTTTCCTTTATGCGGTGTACCCGGGTTCGAAACTCGTCCCACACCTTGTTTTCCTCTTTTAAATCTTGATTTCAGCTTCGGTATGTATATATTTGAATTATAGATCGAATGATAGCACAAGAAATCCTGCAATCAAGTTGGTTTCGTTGTGATTTGTTGAATGTGCGTACCCGGGTTTGAGTCCTACTGAATCCGTTTTTTCTTTGAGTTTAATTTAAGGTTTCACTAAATGCAAATTTGGACCCTCCACTTTGTAACTTCCATTAATTGACAAACTGGTCTCTGAATTTCACATGAGCTATCTAACTTGATTAACCTCTAACACTAACTTAGTTAGCTTAGTTCTTATATAATAAACTAACTAAGTTAATTAACATTATATAATTAAATTCTAACTAACTTAACTAGGCTTGCTGACCGAGTTAGTTAACTTGTTTTTAATATATAGTTTCCACTAATTTGAAAAACAACCCCTTAACTTGTAACTTTGTCAATTTGATGGTTTTACCCCTTTTAAGCTCAAAAATCATTTTAACCACCATTTTTAACGTAGTTAATTAATTCCCTTATAGTTATTAACCGAACTAATCGAGTTTAGCTTATAAACCTCCGTTTCATCTCGGATTTAAACCAACGAAAAATGTGACGATTTCATCTAATAGTATAACATTAAAACATATATTTTTTTTATAAATACTTATATTTACAGATGTTACACCCCATGGGTTGAGCCTTGCAGTCCGCATGAGGTGTCCAGAAGCAAAAAAAATGACTGACAAACCATAAGGCATATGCCTTTCGGTCCGTATTAGACCTTCAGAACCAAAAGTTTGGCATTTCCCCATATCTGACCCCTCCACATCCATACTTCCACATTTTTACGTATTTGGTCCTTCTCGTCCAACTTAGCGGGAATATTTGAGAGTTGATTGCACACGTGTTACCATATTATTTGTTTGAATTTCTGAGGTGTTACATCGCCGACAGCAAAACTAATCATGGCGGAAGTAGAAATCTCTCGAAGACCGAAGGAAGAAGGGTTTGAAGAAGTCATAGAGAGAAGAAGAGGTCCCCGACAACAAAGAAACGAAGACAACAGATAAGGTTAGGAGGCACACGACACGACGTTCTTTGTTTCCAATCTCCCATCGGTTTGTTCTCCATCAAAATTAGCCAAGGTTTTTGCTAAGTATGGAAGTATTTCAGGCGCATACGTCGCTAGGAAAAAAAGATAAAAGGGGTCATTTCTTTGGTTTTATCAGATTCTGTAATGTGGTGTGTAGGTTTCAGTTTGAGAAGGAGATCTGCAGGGTTGATTTGAATGCTTCCATCCTTAGGGTAAACTTGGCTAAGTTCATGAAAGATCAAGTTTATTCCACCCTGAAAAAAATGCCTTCGGAGCATGTTCAGGCGTCTAAGTCTTATACTGCTCCTCGAGGTTTCGATACGTCCAAGACGATAAACCCGGGTAGGTACTTCATGGATGTTGTTGAAAACGCTGAAATGGGTCAGAAGGTGTCTGAAAGGGTTACTAATGTAGTCTCTAACATCTGTTGTTTTGACTCGAAAACTGGGAAGTCGTTGGTGACTAGAACGATGGACTTCACCACCTTGCGAACCATTAATGGCCGATTGAAACAGGTTGGCATTTTGGAGAAAATTCGATGTAAAATCCATTACTTGGGAGGCCTCATTATCCTTTTGTCCTTTGGATGCCTTGAGCATGCAGCTGAGTTCTTGGATAGCAAGGTAGTTTGGGAAGGTTAGTTTTCTTTAGTTGATGTTTAGAGAGGTCATTTTATGCCCTTTGAACGTATATCCTGGCTAAGGATCCATGGTGTTCCACCACACCTTAGGGCTAAGGGTGTCGTCAAGCAGATTGGAGATACGTTTGGGAGGGTGGTTCACTCATCACAAGCCTGCTGGGAAGACGGTAATCGGGTGTTCGATAGTTTAGGAGTTTTTGTAGGTGATTGCAAGTGGGTTTCAAAAGTGATTAGATTGCACCAGGATTCAAAGACATTTAGAGTTTAGGTGTCTAAAGAATCCGGTGAATGGTTACCTGAATTTCTAAGTTCAGAGTCATATGAAACTAAGGTTAACGTTAACGAACACGCAGTCTACGATGGGGTTTCTTCACCGGCATCATTGCCGGAGGGTTTTCCGGCCGAAGAGGAGATTACGATAATTAATGTGGTGCCGGTTTTTAGGAAATCAATGATGGTGATAGGGAGGTTGACTTGGAAAATTCTCAGTTTCCAAAAAATGTGGAGGAAGTTTCGATTGTTAAGGAATTGTTATAGGGGTAAAGAAATAATGACATTAATTGTCATTATTTCTCAACAAAAGAACTTTTTGTGGGGCCTGATGATGCATTGACTCTGACATTGGTTTCCAAGGCTTCTAAAAGATCTGGGCCAAAAAGATTCTATAAATGGAACCCCAGGTTTTCTAAGCCCAATGATTCCCTTGTTGGGCCTAAATCTAGAAAAGGGCCTGGGTAGATAATCCATTTAATCTTAACCCTCTTATGGGTCTATCTCTAGCCTCTTCCTCTGAAGAAACACAGGCCTCCCATGTCGTTCCACATGAAGATTCTTTACCTCAGTTTTCTGCATCACGTGATCTGGCTCCTCAGGCTCTTGCAGAGGAGGCGTTGCAAGGAAACCCATCTCCGATTCAGATGACTCCTTTTTAGCACTATTCCTCCACCCAATGTGCATTCCTTAAACTGTGAAATTGCTTCAACAATTAACATGGCATCAAACTTGGGGATCAAAGTTGCTAATAGAGAAGATTTTGTGCAAGATGTGATCGTGGTGGAAGGGGAATTCATTGTTCCACCATGAATTTCATGTCTTTGAATTGCATGGGAATTGGTGATCTTTTCAAGGTAGATTGGATTAAGGATTTGAAAAAATGCATCATATCAACTTCATCAGCATTCCAGAGACGAAACTGGTGGATATGAATCGCATTCCTTTCTCTAGGATGTGGGGTAATCATTCTTTCCTATCTTTTGTGGTTGAGTCTAATGGTAGGTCTAGTGGTTTAGGGCCCTTCGTTGTTCATAGTTTCATCGGTTATTTCCTCCCCTTTCTATATCGTTTATCAGGCACTTGGAAAGGGATAAAGGGCGTTGTTAATTTGACAAACATTTATGCACCAAAGGATGCTGAAGATAGGAAATTGGTGTGGGATAATTAATGCTCTTTAAAATCTTCTTCTTTGGGTCGGTGGGTTTTTATGGGCAATTTTAATGCCCTTATAGAAAGTAGCGATAGAACTTCATTACATTTACCGGATAAATCTATGCTGGATTTTAATGATTTTATTAACAAAGCTTGTCTCTAGCAGTATCAAATGGGGGTGCAAGATTCACATGGATAAAGGATGATGGCTCAATCTCAAGTAAGTTGGGCCGTTTCCTCGTCTGTTTTTCATTTCTTTATGCATGGCCTCTCGCGTATGTCCGTGCATTGGATAGAGTCTAGTTGGCTCATAGGCCTATTATCCTTATCAATTAAGTTGTTAAATGAAAAAAAAAAAGGATAAGATTTTGTTGGAAGATAAGATTAAATCTTTGGAGATTATGGTTAAATCTAGAGACTTGAATGATTCTTAATCAAAAGAACGTATGGAAGCAAAGAAATCGTTATGGCTCACTAAATCTAGAAGGAAAAAAGATTTGTTACAAAAGGCACGAATTAAGTGGGATATTGGAGGGCATGGAAACTCTAAATTCTTCCATGGCATCATTAACGGTCATAAAAGAAGAAATAAGATTCATGGGCTACATATCGATGGGATTTAGTAGGTGTATAGGTTCTTTTCATCTAAGTTTCTTGAACCAAAGAGTTGGAGGCCTAGTTTTAAACTTGTTCGTTTCAACACTCTCGCTGATGAAGAAGCTGCAACCTTGGAATTATATTTCTCGTCTCAAGAGATAAAACAAGTTATTTGGGAGTATGGTGATAAAGCCCTGGGCCTGATGGTTTATCTTTCAGTTTTATTAAGAGTTTCTGGGATATTATTGGTCTAGATTTCACTGTGTTCATTCAGTATTTTGAAAACAAAAGAAAAATCACCTGTGCTTGTAATGCATCATTCCTAGCTCTTATCCCTAAGATGGTTGACCCCTCAATGATTTCCGGTCTATTAGCTTACTAGGATGCATGCCAAAGGTAATTGGTAAGCTTCTAACAATTCATCTACAAAAAATCATCCACAATATTATAGGATTTGAGCAAACGGCCTTTATAAAAAAATAGAAATATTTTCTATGGCTACATTCTCATTAATATAACCCAAGCCTAGGCAAAGAAATCAGCTAAGAAAATTCTTTTATTTAAAGTTGATTATGTTAAACCTTTCGACACAGTTAATTGAATTATCTAGATGATGTGCTGAAGCAACTTAACTTTGGTTTGAAATGGAGGCAATAGGTTAAAGGGTATTTTAACTTGGTTCTTTTTAATAGCACTCCAACGTATGAATTTCATTGAGAATGTGGGGTTAGGCAACATGGACCCGGTGTCGTCCTTTTTGTTTATTATAGCAATGGAAGGTGTAGGATCATTTTGTGACCCAAACAAGTCGATCAGAAGAGGTCTTCACCAATACAAGAGGCGGAAACAGATGTATCGGTGTTATTTCAGCTGTAATGCACTAGAAATCACTTTAAACTGTCTTTTGATTGATATTAGATCGATTACAATGCTGTAGACACTTCGGCAGAGCTTCGCTACCGGAATCAGAATCGTTACAAATGAAATGGCACACAAGGTATTTATAGGGAGGGTAATTCCACTTGAACTAGCTCAAACGGAATCTAATTCCGCAGGAAATGGCACAAACAGAATCAGCATGTGATTTCAAACGGAATCATCAAGTTAATTTCGTTTGAAATGACCTTGTGTCATTTCAAGCGAAATTACCTATAAACATAAATTTCCTTGTTTTTCGTGCCCTGGTCTATTTATACAAATACAAGAGTCGATACAAGACGAAGTCGACAGACGGATGCACCAACAGACTCCCCCTCGGATGTTGACGAAGTCTTCGGTGTCGAGTCTTCGGTTGTCAAACCTTCAGCCTTTATCACTCTTCTCGCTCTCTCCAAAGATTCTCCATTGTAAGTATCCTCAATCAATCTCTTTCTCTTTATTCCAGAATCTCAACCTGGCTCTATACTCCTCTTGATCAGGTCTCTTGATTCCTTAAGATCATCAGCAGCTAACTTCTTCAATTCCAGGATCAGAACTTGGCTTTCAGAATCATAACCCTGGCTCTTATCCTGTTTCAGCATCAGCCTCTTCAGACTCCCCCTTTCGATAAGCTGGGATCGCAGTCTGGAATTCACTTCTCACAGGTTCTAAAATCGTAACCTGGCACTCATTCAACTTAGGTATCGGAACCTGGCTAACCTGCACATACTCTACCCAAAAATAAATTTCACAAATTTATCAACCACTTGCAGGCATTAAACAATCAATAAATGATTTTTCAATATAAATCTCTGATGAATCACTTGTATGAATACCATTTTTCTTTTCAAACAACACTTTCCCAAACCTGTTCATCATGTTTAGCACTTGGAACTTTGAAAATTAGCTTTCCAACATCAGCTGTCGAAAATTTTTTTGGATTTTGAAATTAACAAAATGCAGTAAAGAAATATTTACAGACAATATTTTTGTGAGTTTGTGTAAGAGGATCATATCAGTTTTTGAGACAAATCACCAACACCGTTAAGCTTCAAACATTTTAAGTTCTAAACGTTTCACTTAGATTGTCAGTATACTGATCCACTTAAATTTTCACACAAAGTTCAACTGTTTCGAGATACGAGATTAGTATTTTAGAGACTTAAACTTATTCATGTGTCCCACCTCAGAATATACTCCCGTATCCAGATCCCAATATTCAGTCTTACAGGTGAGTATACCTAGATGATATCTGTAAGGGATTAAATGCGAGGCCGTGAGAGCTCAGGTCAGAACTTCCGTTCAGCAGAGAGATGACGGCTCGACTTTAGGTGGGTCCCCTTTAGAGGATCCTTTTTACAACAGCACATGATTAGCATTTTTCAATGTTTCATCATTTTTATGCTGAGGGCAGGCTTTTATTTCAAGCAAGTGTAAAGTATTCTCCGGGGACTAGGCCATTGCTTTCACAAAATAAGAAGTCCCGGGATAATACCCCAGATATCACTGAGTATAAAGACCTAGTATCTCAGAAAGAGGGACCTTTCAAACAAGATTTCGGGGGTTACCCATATATCCGAGAGATGTTCCCCACGAATTAAGTAAGTTTGAAATTTAGGTTTATATCTCGTCACAATCTACTAAATGTGCAAAAACCTATTGGCACATCATCAGTGAGACTGTTTATCACATTTAGACTTTCCAAATCTTTAGCATGCTGTAATCGTCCACTGATGTACTATCATTTCCTCTTTTCTCAACAAAACTCATTTTTGATTTTATCATGTTTTTGGCTTTTTCAAATTTTCTAATGTTTTTGGATTTTCTGAAATTTCTTACTCCCCCTAAAATTCAAAAACATTTAAAGAAACTTTGAAAACAAACTGTATAAGTAAAATGACAACTGATATCAAATCACTTCAAATCGCCATCCACTTGGCATAAACAATCAGAACTCCCCCTCACAACAAACTATTTTCCTATTATGATTTCAAAACACTTAAGTTTGTTTTAATCAAATGGTTTTTCCGAAAAATAAGTTTTGTTGATTTCATAAAACCTCTTGTAGGTTAGGGGTTCAATTCATCATCTTGTTTTTCAAAATACCACTTGTAGGAAAGATAAAACCTCTCTTTCAACCACTTGTAGGTTTGCTTACCAACAATTACCACTTGTAGGTTGAAATCTCAAAATGCCGATTCCTACTCCACACTTACCAACCTGGGAGTTCCGGCAAGTCATACTTCTTGTAAAAACAATTCAAGAATGATGCCGATTTATGCTCCGTGATTACCAACTTGGGAGCTCCGGCAAATCAGGTTTTTTAGTTAGAGAGATTCTCCCAAGCCTGACAGACCTTGGGAGATTCCGAGTTACCAACACTCGGTTGCTTACCTTCCATCTTTTTCTCATAGAATTCTTTAACCCCCTTGACCTTCCCATCAATCATTTTACCAAAAATGTTTTGCACTGTGGGGTTAAAAGCTTTTTCAACATCAAATTCTTTCTTCTCAGGAAAAAATTGATTTGAAATTTCAACTTTATCAATTTTATATTTAAAATTTTCAGCCCGCAATGGTGGAAAATTTGCATCATCCAAAGGCGGAACTAATTTCTCATCTTTTAGAACAACTTCTGGTTCCTCTGATTTTGTGGAATCAGATTCATCACCAGAACTTTCACTTGAATTCTTAACAACCCATTTTTGGTTATTAAGTTTCTCCTTTCTTTTGTAAACATTTTTCGGACATTCACCAACTTCAAAAATTGAATTTTCAAAGACTTTAAATCTGTTTGTTGGTGGTTCAGTTTTTTCAACAATCTTTTCTTTGAGTTTACCAGAGACTTCCTGTTTTTTTGTATTGCCTTTGAAAAGTTCCTGGCAATATGACCAACTGTTTTACATTGAAAACAGGTTCTTGTCTCTATCTTCTTCTGAGCAACACTTTTCTTCATTTACTCTTGCTTCTTTGCAATGAATTCTTTGTTGGATTGCTTTCTGAACATTTGCTCTTTTTCTTCTTCAGATGTTTTTCCTGTAAAAAAAACAGTTTTTGATTTATAACTTTTCTCATTTTTATAATTTCTCGGTGGAATAAAACCTATGCCTTTCTTTTTGTAATTGCCGTTATGGTTTGGTTTCTTTCGATAACCTGTACCAGAACTGTAACCCTTTTTCTTGTTTAATCTTTGTTGAACTCTTGAGGTGTAAGGTCTTGGTTTTTCATAAAGATTTACATCTTTTATTTCAGAAATATTAATTTCAGTTAGTTTGAAAACTTTTTTTATCATTTCTGATTTAACACCTCTTATTGGAAAAATCTCATCAGAACATAATTTGTCAGAATCTTTCAAAGTATATGCCACTTTGATCGGTTCATCATTCAAATTAGATTTTGATAACAAAAATTCTTTGTCATAAACCCGTTTGTCCTTTTTGACTGTTGACTTTGACGCATTGGACTTTGATTTTGACTCTGATTTTGACTCCGACTTTGACTCCTCTGTTTCATCTTTATCCAACACCTGATCGACCACTTTCTTTATTAACTCGGACTCATGATCAGTATCAGACGATGTGAACGTAACATCAATATTTTCTGGCAAGTTATCTGAAGACTCAGACTCCCACTGTAAGTTTGTTGCCTTTTTTACTCTTTCTGAATTTGGATTTCGAGGAGAATATCCATTTTCGACCGGGGGTGGACATTTGTTATAGACAACACTTGGTTTCTTACCAGAAATCTTCACTTCATCATCTTCTTTTGTTTCAGAATTCTTCTCTTCAGAAGTTTTTTCTTCTTTAAACGTCTTCAATCCTTCTACAATCGGGTAAATCCTGTCAACCACAAAAGTAGAACATGAGTAACTTTTTAACAATCTATTTACTCTCTCAGTTTCAATTCTCTGCGTTTCTAGCTTCAATTCAAGTTCAGCACATTTTTCAGTAAAATAATTGACATCGTTAAGCTATCACATATATGCTCCTTTAAGTGTATTCATTGCTATGGCTTGTTCACTGCTTGTCTAGTTGTATTGATTCATGGCTTTGTTCAAGACATCATATGATTCTTTCAGCCTTTTTATGTTGTGTAGCAATTCATTGTTCTGATTTATCAGAGAATCACAATTCATACACTTCTCAGAAACTTTGACTGCATCATCATCTGTTTTAATTTCAAATGCTGGAACTTCTGTAACTTTTCTCACTTGAATCTCTTCCTTTTTCTTTTTCTCAGCTTCAGCTTGTTTCATTTTCCTTTCTTCTTCATATCTTTTCTTTTTATCAGCTTCAGCTTGTAAATGTTTTCTGATTTTTTCTGCCCAATAATCATCAGTATAATCATTAATAACCTGAGCAACAAAACCTTTAGCTTTTAATATCTCTTTGTCTGGACAATAATTATCCTAGCTAAAGTTTTCTCAGCTAAATCCTTCTGGTAATCTTTTACCATCTTGGTTTATCAGACATGCTTTATTATTAGCTGAAATATATTTATCCCAACTGAAATCCTTTGATGAACTTCCATCATTTTGATTGACCAGACACGCTTTCTTTGAATCTTCAATCACTTTCCTAGCATGAGCAGTTTGTGGTTGTTCTTGTTGATATGGTTGTTGAGCAACTTGATGATAAATCGCCTTTCGATAGTAGTCGTTGTTTCCGAAAGGATTTTGAGCTCCGTTTGCTTCGCGATTTGTGCACTCTCTTTTGAAATGCCCCTTTTCCCTGCAACGAAAACACGTGACTTTAGATTTACCAAAACCTAAAGTAGAAACATTTGCATCACGAAAATCATCTCTGCATGTGATTTGTTTAAACTTTTCAGCTCGTCTCAACACACTCTGTCACACCCCGAAATTATCAGAGCTGGCGTGACTGGACTGGTATCTTCATTGCACAGCGGAAGCAAATAAGCTAAGTCTTTTAGAAAATTGAACGCCCGCTAAGTACTCGATTCTCCAATGGTTCTCCTATTCCCACCGTGCCATAATTTGAAAAAGAACCTGAGAAAGAAACATGCGAAAAAGTCAACATAAAGTTGAGCGAGTTCATAGTTTGTTTGTAAAAGATTTGAACTAAATCTTTTGAATAACCGGTTTGTGAAATAATAGTGAGAAAACGAATTTAGAAATCATTTTCTTGCCAAGTTATATGGAAACTTTGTATTTGTAACGCATTAATGCCGTAAAACCATGTATTTGTAAACTCTTGTTTTTGTAAAGTTCGTATAACCGTCAATGCCCACCCTGACTTTGACTCCATGCCCGCATAATCCTATGCTTTAAATTCGTATAAAAACATGGTATTTAATTTGTATAAATCAAGTATTTCTGTAAGTATGTATGTATAAACCTTTGAAATATGATTTGTATGTATAAATGTCCCTGGTATGTAGCAATAAGGAAAAAGAGATCACCATTGGGTTGCAAAGCCAATGATATGTGTGAAGTGCTATAGGAAGACTCAAACCTAGCAGATTTTTGTGTCGGGCTCAAAGTCACCCCAAGGTCCGTACAGTGGGCCTGGAGTTGGGCTCGCTACACCCAGATAGATCTACCGCTAATGACCCTCGGTCCTACAATGAGGATTAATGGCCTCTAGTTCCAGCCTACCCACTCACATGATCTAAGTAGTAAACCCTCATTAAGCTAACCATACCATGTATAAAAGTATCCATAATATTTGTAACATGTATTCCACCCCCGAAGTATAAAAACTGAAAACAGTTAAGAGAAAAGGGGGACATGAACTCACCTGAATTGCCTTGTGCAAAGCTAGCTAATTACGACTTTGTGATGTCGTTTCCAAGACTTGACTTGCTAGCGTGCATTCTACAATATTCCTAACACGGAATATCTAATAAGTTTCTAAATAAACGCAGTAACTACACTACGTGTCATCGAGCTCTACCGAATCGTTAATCGAACGATTCGACGGTAAGTTGTTAACTTAATGATTAAGTTAAACTTTATCGCCCCGAGAAGTTGTACGTGTATGTGACGAGTGTTTTATGAAAGGAATATATAATAAACTCGTATTATATATCGCGTTTCGTATGATCTTTGTCAAAATATCCGTATATGCATGTTTAGGCGTATAAAATAAATATGAAAAGTTATATTTATTTTATAAAAGAATCGTCGTTGGAAGTTTGAAATAAATATATAACTATATTTATTTTATAAACGAATACAAGTCGTTTGATGTTTGCAATAAATATAAAAGCTATATTTGTTTTGCAAAAGAATCGTTGTGAAACAAATACGTAAATTGTATTTATTTTTATAAAAGTATTCGTAATGTTTAATATTTGAAATAAATATATACAAACTATATTTATTTTGTAAGACGAGTTCATGTTGTTCGACATTTGAAATAAATATATATACTATATTTATTTTGAAAAGCATCCGAATTGTTCGTTGTTAATAAATATAACTAAATATATTTATTTTATAAAACCATCAAGTTTTGTTATTTTGTAAAGCGGTATGTCGAAATGTTATAAACATGCTTTGTAGGTTATGTAATGTCATCGAAAGTAAATATATATTTGTATTTGTTTTCATAGAAGATTGTTTGGATCCGATAGTTTCGTTTTGTAATAAAACGCGTTTTAGTTTTACGTATTTTCTCGAAAAACGGGCAGAGTTTCCTCTGTTTTTGGACGGCCCCGACAACTAAAGTGTCGTTATATTTTCAAAATTCAATCGCCAATTATTCAATCAAAATATATCAACTTTCCCTGTGTTAAATTATAAATTATTATTCTAATCGACCGGTTCAAGCTCGTTTCACGTAAATAAATAAAACTATGAGAATAACGGAATGTATTGCGCCGTAAAATCTTTACCATCTTCTCGTGTCGAAAGCCGAGCTGACCGAGTCAACTCGCTGAGCTGACTGAGTTTGACCGAGTCGACTCGGTTTGACCGAGTCAACCGAACCGCTTCCTAATCTGACCCGAGTTGACCAAACCCGAGCCATGACTTGATGTTGACCAGCTTTGACTTCTGTTGACCGCTTAAACTGAGGTCGAATGAACCTTTGAAACACGACCCGAGCCTCGAACATGTAACCTGAACCAAACTCACTCGGAACCCACTGGACAAACCGGGACCACTGCACCGTCGGCCGCGCTGAAACCCGATGGACCGAAGCAAGGACCGCCGGACCCTGCTGTTGACCACCGGTTAAACGAACCGACCGCTGGTCTGAGACTTCGACCCGCGGTTCCTTCTCTTCTCAGCCTCTCTCTCTCGTCTCTATCTCTGCTGGGTATCGCCGTCGCACCACCACCGGTTCGTGGTGGTGGTGGTCCGTAAATCCAGATCGAACAAAAAAGGGGGGGTCTCGCTTGTCGGAGAAGACCACCAGCAGCCGCCGGTTCTCTGTGTTTGTCGCCGGATTCTTGAATCGAGGGAGGGGAAGGGTGTGAGCCGAGAGGTATGTTTGGTTTGAGTAATGAGGGTTCTGAATAGTGGTGTAGATGATTTCTTCATGAAGTCTTTGTAAGATTTTCAAAGAAAATCAAATATGCATATGGTATATGTTGGTGTGTATATGCAAATCGAGAGTGAGGGATAGGGTAGAAGAAGAGAGAGAGTAATTGACATTTTTCTTTTTGTGTGTGTATGTATAATAGACAAAGAAGGTGATAAGTCTTATATAGAGATTTGTAGATTTTGTAAATCTTAAAGTGGATTTTGTGTAGATTTTGAAATACTCAACAAATTTTGTTTAGATTTAGGATTTTGACAAGATTTTTATAGATCTTGTGTATTATGCACGGGTTTAGGCTTGTGGGTTTTGGGCTTGGGCCCAGGGCCCACAAGCCCATCTCATGAGTAAATGGCACGTAATTCCTACGAGACCCGTTGTCAAATCTTGAACCTCGTTTAACATCCAAAAATCTAAAGTACACAAAAATACGGTCGGTAGTCGTTGTTTGCACGCCCGTTTGTCGGCTATGGTAATAATCGCGAAAAACTGTATCGTTGCCGTCTTTAATTCGTTTTTTGAGTTGGTTTCGACTGTAGTCACTAAAGTATAATTACAAAGCTAAAATATATATCGTAAAAATTTAATATTTGTCGGCGTTGTCAGTATTTTGTTCGGTTTCAATCCGTTGTCGTTTGTCGTTGCGTAGTTGTTCCGAAAATCACCATATGTGCACTGTAGCGTCCGATAAGCGTTCCTAGGTACTCCAAAGGCCTAATTAAGTTAATTGTGTCTTAATCACTATTTATTATCGCGTTAATCGCCTGTTAATCACGTAATTAAGAGCCGTAAATCACCGGTTGTCATATTCTCCCCCTGTTACAGAAATTTCGTCCTCGAAATTTTGACTATGTTATCTCCTCATAATTGTGTTGTTTGCAGGTAAGTCCGAATAAAATCAAGGTGAATGACCGCGTAATCGAAACAAGACTTATTCTAATCATGTGAATTTAATGACATTCCTCAATTATAAGAACCCAATGGTTTACAATAAATGTGTTTCAGCAAATCGGTGTCAAAGGAAACAAGACGTATAGGTACAGTTACTGATGTGACTAAGTTAACAAGGATTCAATAATGAATAGGACTTCGACCAATCGAATTCCATATGAACGTTTATAACATGTAAATGAGTTCTAGAAGCGAAAACATCCACTGGATGAACTTAGAATTAACAATCTCAATTGTACTAGTTTGCATGGAACGCTCGATCGTGATCAGCGCAAGCTGCAAGTTATACCGACGCCACAAGGTTTCGCAATTAATGAAACAATTCAATAATAGGGGTGATCAAACAAGTATCACCTGTGTTTTGCATGAAACGCTCAATCATGATTAGCCCAAGCTACAAATTTGTACTGACACCACAAGGTGTCGTAGTGATTCAAATGATTCAATAATAGCGGTGATCAAACAAATTCACCGTGTTAGAAGTCAAATGAAAGCGCAATAAAGTGAATCTTGAAAGTTTGTTTTAAATGACATCATTGGATTTTTAATTGAAAATGGAACATCAATGAAACAACGTTTTCGATTGAAGGTGAAGAAGCAATGAATGTCGCAAAGCATTCGATCGATGTTGAAAGAACCGTTATGAGGTACACCGGAATATGAAATGAATTTGTGTACCATTGTCTTAACACACAATTGTGTTAAGATTGTTGTAATGTGATAAATCAAAGCGGATTTAATCTGAATCAATAAATAAATAATTAAATCCGTGCATAAGATATGTAAACGAGTTTAGCACAAGGTTCAAATAAGTGAAAATACCACCACAAGGTGTCGAAATCAACAAACAATTTAATGGAGTCGACTGCCAAACAAGTTTACTTCGACTCGGAACAATTGGAACACTTGTTAAAACGAATTTTGAATATGATGCTCCCAATACATCATATGATGCTCTGAAGTGAATATGTGTAATGGACAAGTTCAAACAGTTGAACTTGGTTTTAGCGCAATCCGACAATAAATACATGTATCGACAAGAAAACTTTTGGCATGGTCACAACGAAAAACCATGTATGTAACTTGTAAAGAAATGATCGTGATACAATGACCCGTAAGAGGAGTAGAGATGTGAAAATCTACTCATTAGATGCAAAAATCAGAATTTCTATAAAAGAAATTTAAGGACTTTACCTGGGGTTTCGCGTGATGACCGGTTGTTAGGTGACATTACCATGGAATGTCGAACATAGCGTACTTGTCGTTATGAGTTAGGAGGAATGAGGAGACATTCGTCTTCTCCTTGGCGTGTTTCGTGTCGTTTGCAGGACCACGTGACAAGTTGCCGTTTCCTGGTCGTTAGTTCTCCTGCTGACAGGAATCTAGCGTCGTCGTTGAATTGTGCCATCGTGTCTTTTCAAAGGCCTCACCTCGATAGTCGTATGTGTCATACTTCAAGCTCCGTTGATGTATAGATTGAGCTTCGCGTATACCTGTGCGCTAGCGTTTCGTTCCGCGTAGAATGTGATGTACCCCGACATCCGTTGACGTAAAATTTGAGTTCCACGTATTCTCGTGCACTAGCGTTTCGTTATGCGTAGGCTGCCTACTCGGGAAGTTAAAATATCATAGACAAGATGGATAATAGTGTGTACCCGAGTTAATATTCACGGTTCCGACGTGATGACCTTTAATGAACTTCAACATAAGTTTCCGAAGGTCTTTAAATGCATGTTTCCTAAACTCTCATAGTTTTGTGTACTGTATGTAATCGTTTCGTGTACCGTGTGTAAAACACAACTTTAGCGTATGTTTGAAAACAAAATTTTGACTGTTTGTTTTTCGGCAACGGTTGGAGACCATATTCGAGTACTAGGCGTTCTGTATGTATTTAGGTTGTAATATTCTAAGTTCCCAGAGAAAAGTGAGGTTAGAGCCTAGGTATCACAACAGAAACCTAATTCGCTGTAACCTATAGCTCTGATACCAATCTGTCACACCCCGAAATTATCAGAGCTGGCGTGACTGGACTGGTATCTTCATTGCACAGAGGAAGCAAATAAGCTAAGTCTTTTAGAAAATTGAACGCCCGCTAAGTACTCGATTCTCCAATGGTTCTCCTATTCCCACCGTGCCATAATTTGAAAAAGAACCTGAGAAAGAAACATGCGAAAAAGTCAACATAAAGTTGAGCGAGTTCATAGTTTGTTTGTAAAAGATTTGAAATAAATCTTTTGAATAACCGGTTTGTGAAATAATAGTGAGAAAACGAATTTAGAAATCATTTTCTTGCCAAGTTATATGGAAACTTTGTATTTGTAACGCATTAATGCCGTAAAACCATGTATTTGTAAACTCTTGTTTTTGTAATGTTCGTATAACCGCCAATGCCCACCCTGACTTTGACTCCATACCCGCATAATCCTATGCTTTAAATTCGTATAAAAACATGGTATTTAATTTGTATAAATCAAGTATTTCTGTAAGTATGTATGTATAAACCTTTGAAATGTGATTTGTATGTATAAATGTCCCTGGTATGTATCAATAAGGAAAAAGAGATCACCATTGGGTTGCAAAGCCAATGATATGTGTGAAGTACTATAGGAAGACTCAAACCTAGCAGATTTTTGCGTCGGGCTCAAAGTCACCCCAAGGTCCGTACAGTGGGCCTGGAGTTGGGCTCGCTACACCCAGATAGATCTACCGCTAATGACCATCGGTCCTACAATGAGGATTAATGGCCTCTAGTTCCAGCCTACCCACTCACATGATCTAAGTAGTAAACCCTCCTTAAGATAACCATACCATGTATAAAAGTATCCATAATATTTGTAACATGTATTCCACCCCCGAAGTATAAAAACTGAAAACAGTTAAGAGAAAAGGGGGACATGAACTCACCTAAATTGCCTTGTGCAAAGCTAGCTAATTACGACTTTGTGATGTCGTTTCCAAGACTTGACTTGCTAGCGTGCATTCTACAATATTCCTAACACGGAATATCTAATAAGTTTCTAAATAAACGCAGTAACTACACTACGTGTCATCGAGCTCTACCGAATCGTTAATCGAACGATTCGACGGTAAGTTGTTAACTTAATGATTAAGTTAAACTTTATCGCCCCGAGAAGTTGTACGTGTATGTGACGAGTGTTTTATGAAAGGAATATATAATAAACTCGTATTATATATCGCGTTTCGTATGATCTTTGTCAAAATATCCGTATATGCATGTTTAGGCGTATAAAATAAATATGAAAAGTTATATTTATTTTATAAAAGAATCTTCGTTGGAAGTTTGAAAAAAATATATAACTATATTTATTTTATAAACGAATACAAGTCGTTTGATGTTTGCAATAAATATAAAAGCTATATTTGTTTTGCAAAAGAATCGTTGTGAAACAAATACGTAAACTGTATTTATTTTTATAAAAGTATTCGTATTGTTTAATATTTGAAATAAATATATACAAACTATATTTATTTTGTAAGACGAATTCATGTTGTTCGACATTTGAAATAAATATATAAACTATATTTATTTAGAAAAGAATCCGAATTGTTCGTTGTTAATAAATATAACTAAATATATTTATTTTATAAAACCATCAAGTTTTGTTATTTTGTAAAGCGGTATGTCGAAATGTTATAAACATGCTTTGTAGGATATGTAATGTCGTCGAAAGTAAATATATATTTGTATTTGTTTTCATAGAAGATTGTTTGGATCTGATAGTTTCGTTTTGTAATAAAACGCATTTTAGTTTTACGTATTTTCTCGAAAAACGGGCAGAGTTTCCTCTGTTTTTGGACGGCCCCGACAACTAAAGTGTCGTTATATTTTCAAAATTCAATCGCCAATTATTCAATCAAAATATATCAACTTTCGCTGTGTCAAATTATAAATTATTATTCTAATCGACCGGTTCAAGCTCGTTTCACGTAAATAAATAAAACTATGAGAATAACGGAATGTATTGTGCCGTAAAATCTTTACCATCTTCTCGTGTCGAAAGCCAAGCTGACCGAGTCAACTCGCTGAGTTGACTGAGTTTGACCGAGTCGACTCGGTTTGACCGAGTCAACCAAACCGATTCCTAATCTGACCCGAGTTGACCAAACCCGAGCCATGACTTGATGTTGACCAGCTTTGACTTATGTTGACCGCTTAAATTGAAGTCGACTGAACCTTTGAAACAAGACCCGAGCCTCGAACCTGTAACCTGAACCAAACTCACTCGGAACCCACTGGACAAACCGGGACCACTGCACCGTCGGCCGCGCTGAAACCCGATGGACCGAAGCAAGGACCGCCGGACCCTGATGTTGACCACCGGTTAAACGAACCGACCGCCGGTCCGAGACTTCGACCCGCGGTTCCTTCTCTTCTCAGCCTCTCTCTCTCGTCTCTATCTCTGCTGGGTATCGCCGCCGCACCACCACCGGTTCGTGGTGGTGGTGGTCCGTAAATCCAGATCGAACAAAAAAGGGGGGGTCTCGCTTGTAGGAGAAGACCACCGGCAGCCGCTGGTTCTCTGTGTTTGTCGCCGGATTCTTGAATCGAGGGAGGGGAAGGGAGTGAGCCGAGAGGTATGTTTGGTTTGATTAATGAGGGTTCTGAATAGTGGTGTAGATGATTTCTTCATGAAGTCTTTGTAAGATTTTCAAAGAAAATCAAATATGCATATGGTATATGTTGGTGTGTATATGCAGATCGAGAGTGAGGGATAGGGTAGAAGAAGAGAGAGAGTAATTGACATTTTTCTTTCTGTGTGTGTAAGTATAATAGACAAAGAAGGTGATAAGTCTTATATAGATATTTGTAGATTTTGTAAATCTTAAAGTGGATTTTGTGTAGATTTTGAAATACTCAACAGATTTTGTTTAGGTTTAGGATTTTGACAAGATTTTTGTAGATCTTGTGTATTATGCACGGGTTTAGGCTTGTGGGTTTTGGGCTTGGGCCCAGGGCCCACAAGCCCATCTCATGAGTAAATGGCACGTAATTCCTACGAGACCCGTTGTCAAATCCTGAACCTCGTTTAACATCCAAAAATCTAAAGTACACAAAAATACGGTCGATAGTCGTTCTTTGCACGCCCGTTTGTCGGCTATGGTAATAATCGCGAAAAACTGTATCGTTGCCGTCTTTAATTCGTTTTTCGAGCTGGTTTCGACTGTAGTCACTAAAGTATAATTACAAAGCTAAAATATATATCGTAAAAATTTAATATTTGTCAGCGTTGTCAGTATTATGTTCGGTTTCAATCTGTTGTCGTTTGTCGTTGCGTAGTTGTTCCGAAAATCACCATATGTGCACTGTAGTGTCCGATAAGCGTTCCTAGGTACTCCAAAGGCCTAATTAAGTTAATTGTATCTTAAACACTATTTATTATCGCGTTAATCGCCTGTTAATCACGTAATTAAGAGCCGTAAATCACCGGTTGTCACACACTCGCCAAGCACCACTTTATATCCATCAATTCCATCTCTTCAGCATCAACTTGATCGTAATCCTCTTTTGTAAGCATTGGATTCCCGATTTTTCCTGCAACCAAACTACCATAAGATTCAAGCACAGTTACTAACAAAGACATATGACTTTTAGCTACTTCCTCTGAATAATTTTGATCATTTTCAAGATTTAATGCAATATTGCATTGAAGTACTTTGCCACTCTTTGTTGCTGTAAAATGTGGATCAAATGATGGAAATGAAGTAAATCCTGTTTTGCTGCTTGATCCCTGAGATGAACTTTCAGAAGAACTTTTTTGCATTAAAAGCCGTTTCAATCTTTGGTGAAATGTTGGTCTTCTCACTAACTCCACCTTTGTAATACAACCCAATGTCTTGTTCTCCATCATAATTCTTCATTCTAGCAATTTTCCTTTGTTCCATCTCTTGAGCTTCAAGATGTTTAATAAACTCGCTTAGCGTGATATTGTTAAAATCTGGTTTATTTTTCAACGTCATCAAATAAGTTCCCCAAACATCATGTGGCAATGCATCAGCCAGCTTCTCAATCAACTCATCTTTATCTTTGTTTATACCCAATCTGTTCATGTTTTTCAACAAGTTGCAATATCTTTCAATAATCTGCTTGGTGTTCTTCGTTCTCAAACCACGAAATAAATCAAATTCTTTTTTCAGAAGCGACTTTTTTTTCTTGAGCATATCATCACTTCCAAGAAACTTAGCTTCTAACTCTGTCCAAATCGAATATGCACTTCCATTATGTTGAAGTAAGATCAAGATGTCTTCCTTAATCGCTTGCTGCAACAAACTAACCATCAATTTCTCATCTTTGTATTTCTTTTTCTCATCAGCACTCAATTCTCTAATCGGTGTTTTCACATTATTGTTTCCGACTGGTCTAGTATATTGAACTTCAGTATGTTCCCATGCATCTAAGTGATATGCCTCAACCCAATTAGCAAAACATTCGGACCATCCACTAAAATCATCAATGTCCATAAGCTTCGGTGGTTTTTGTGTTGTTCCTGTCTCATTTTCAAGTAACGTACTCTGAGCAATAGTCATTGGACTAGCAAAGGCATTATAAAACTCGTTCTCCATATTTCGATTTTCAAACATTCACAAACTGTCAGTTTCAAACGAAATCAAGTCTCACACGGAATCAGTCTTTCAAATGAAATCACTCCTCTTTCAAGCAAAATCAACTTTTCAAGCGAAATCAGTATGTTTTTCACGCGGAATTAACTTTCATACGAAATAACCCTTTGAAACGGAATCACCTTCAAATGAAATACCTAATTTCGTGTGAAATTAATAACTATTTCGAGCGGAATTACACTTTGATGTACACTCTCAAACGAAATCACTTTTGAAGCGGGATTACAATCTAATTTCGTGTGAAATATTGCACTGTTCAAGCAAAATTATATCAATCTTTCAAGCGGAATTAATCTTTCGAACAATTTTTTCAAAAATTGATCATGTTTTACTTTGAATTAGAATCTGATTCTTTCTAGGGTTTATTAAAACACTGTTACGCATATAATGTTTGAAAATCAAGCCATTTTAACCGTGAAATGAAGTTTAATTGAGAAAAGAAGGTGTAGAAAACAGATTTTGCAGCTGAAATGGTAAGAACTCTTCCTCCCGAGCTCCGATACCACTTGTAGGATCGTTTTGTGACCCAAACGAGTCGATCAGAAGAGGTCTTCACCAATACAAGAGGCGAAAACAGATGTATCAACGTTATTTCAGCTGTAATGCACTAGAAATCACTTTAAACTGTCTTTTGATTGATATTAGATCGATTACAATGCTATAGACACTTTGGCAGAGCTTCGCTACCGGAATCAGAATCATTACAAATGAAATGGCACACAAGGTATTTATAGGGAGGGTAATTCCGCTTGAACTAGCTCAAACGGAATCTAATTCCGCTCGAAATGGCACAAACAGAATCAGCATGTGATTTCAAACGGAATCATCAAGTTAATTTCGTTTGAAATGACCTTGTGTCATTTCAAGCGAAATTACCTATAAACACAAATTTCCTCGTTTTTCGTGCCCTGATCTATTTATACAAATACAAGACTCGATACAAGTCAAAGTCGACAGACGGATGCACCAACAGACTCCCCCTCGGATGTTGACGAAGTCTTCGGTGTCGAGTCTTCGGTTGTCAAACCTTCAGCCTTTATCAGTCTTCTCGCTCTCTTCAAAGATTCTCCATTGTAAGTATCCTCAATCAATCTCTTTCTCTTTCTTCCAGAATCTCAAACCTGGCTCTATACTCCTCTTGATCAGGTCTCTTGATTCCTTAAGATCATCAGCATCAGTATCTAACTTCTTCAATTCCAGGATCAGAACTTGGCTTTCAGAATCATAACCCTGGCTCTTATCCTGTTTCAGCATCAGCGTCTTCAGACTCCCCCTTTCGATAAGCTGGGATCGCAGTCTGGAATTCACTTCTCACAGGTTCTAAAATCGTAACCTGGCACTCATTCAACTTAGGTATTGGAACATGGCTAACCTGCACATACTCTACCCAAAAATAAATTTCACAAATTCAAAATTTCACAAATTTATATACCAGTTGCAGGCATTAAACAATCAATAAATGATTTTTCAATATAAATCTATGATGAATCACTTGTATGAATACCATTTTTCTTTTCAAACAACACTTTCCCAAACCTGTTCATCATGTTTAGCACTTGGAACTTTGAAAATTAGCTTTCCAACATCAGCTGTCGAAAATCTTTTTGGATTTTGAAATTAACAAAATGCAGTAAAGAAATATTTACAGACAATATTTTTGTGAGTTTGTGTAAGAGGATCATATCAGTTTTTGAGACAAATCACCAACACCGTTAAGCTTCAAACATTTTAAGTTCTAAACGATTCACTTAGATTGTCAGTATACTGATCCACTTAAATTTTCACACAAAGTTCAACTGTTTCGAGATACGAGATTAGTATTTTAGAGACTTAAACTTATTCATGTGTCCCACCTCAGAATATACTCCCGTATCCAGATCCCAATATTCAGTCTTACATGTGAGTATACCTAGATGATATCTTCGGTAGAGCTTCGCTACCGGAATCAGAATCGTTACAAATGAAATGGCACACAAGGTATTTATAGGGAGGGTAATTCCGCTTGAACTAGCTCAAACGGAATCTAATTCCGCACGAAATGGCACAAACGGAATCAGCATGTGATTTCAAACGGAATCATCAAGTTAATTTCGTTTGAAATGACCTTGTGTCATTTCAAGCGAAATTACCTATAAACACAAATTTCCTCATTTTTCAGCCCTGATCTATTTATACAAATACAAGACTCGATACAAGACGAAGTCGACAGACGGATGCACCAACAGAAGGTGTATCGACTATGGAGAAGGACATTTTCAAGGGTGTTAAACTTCCCAATGAAGGGCAGGCATGTCATCTCTCACACCTCATATGCTGATGATGTTATTTTCTTGGGAGAGTGGGATCATCAAAATCTCATGAACTTTAAGAGAATTCTTTGGTGTTTCTATAGGATTTATGGTCTTCATATTAATTATGATAAATGTTGATTGATTGGTGTTGGATGCTCGGAGGATGAGGTTAATCAGATGGCTCAACAAATGAGATGAAAGGCAGATGTAACACCCCAAAAACGGGTTTGGTAATTTAGAACCCGGTTAAGATAAAGGAATGGGTAAAGTACCGTTAGTAGTAAAAGTGAACCCATAAACAAAATAACTAGGAATAAATTAGCCTAGTGGTGTTATGTATATAAGTAATAAGATGATGAGCTTTTAGTCCCGTACGCAATCAAAACGAAACTTGAGGGACCAAAAAGGTTAGGATGGAAAGATGGGTTTTATTTATGAAAGTTAACACACACAAAGACACACATTCGTGTGTTCTAGAAATCGATCAGGAGCACCATGAGCTCAAAACCCTAGTTTCCATCCATTTCATCAAATCAAAAGGCAAGATGAAGCTTAAATTCATAACCGAGCATGGATTAGTGATCACCTTCTCATGGGGATCATAAGGTATGTCTTAAAGATTAGATTGGTGATCTTTCACGAAGTGGGTCATGATGTAAGGTGCGAATTTGTATGAAATTAAGAATGAGTATGTGTTAGAATTGTCATATAAAACATGGGATATGTACGGTTTGGGCTAATTTGATGTTTAGAGATGAAACCCGTTGATTATGGTGATGATAACGACTTGAATGGTCACCCGTGTCCAATTCTTGCTTAATATTGGTGTATTTTGATTTGTATGATGGATTCTTGTTAGAGGAATTGAAAGAAATGTGATACTAGTATGTTTGATGTTTATGCATGAATGATTTATGTTGATTAGAAGGAGGAATTTGTTGAATTATGAATGTGATTAGAAGGATATGCATGAATTAGTTGTACACTATGCTTAGGAGGTAGTACACACATCAAAAGTTTGATGAAATTCTAAAGAACTTAATATTAGATCACTTGTAAGTGATTAACAAAGTAGTTATGAAGTGGGTTTTTGATGATATGATAGAAGTAATGATATGCTTATGTTAATAATGTTGAAAATCATATATGTGTAAGTATGTTTAAAGAAATTGGATAAGAAATGATGGATTATCATGTTTTAAGGTTAAATGATAAACTTAATATAAGATCTGTGAGATAAAAAGGATTTGATGAATGATGAATAAGCTAACTATATTGAGAATGATATATGATAGTTGATGCTTAATAAGCGACATGGAAGCTTGGGAAGGAAGCGGGTCAAACGGGACTAATGCGCACAGGAAGCATATTCGGATGTTATGTAAGTAAAGCTTACACCCCGTTTTGTAGAATTATCTATTCATTGTATAGATTATGAACATGGTAACTAAATATGTGAATTATGATGTTCCGACAAGTTTTGGTATGGGTCGGAACATGTGATTATGTTAAGAAACTAAGTTGATGGTCGAAAAGGGTATTATGGTGATTTTGGTTACGAGTTAACGAAGGAATAAGTTACATGAATGGGATAATGACTAACTAAAGTCCCACAAGGATAAAATGGACATTTAGACTTAACGGGTCAAATGGTGAAGATATCACCATTTGGCGATATTGACTAATGAATTGTTTTGTCAAGTATTATGCATTCACAGGATGAATAGCGAAAGGAATTATGTTGCTATTAACTAGCCATTTAGTGCACGAAATATTAAAACGGGTCATGGCTTTGATCCGAGCCAGGTATGTACGATTTGAGTTATAGTTAAGTCGTGCGATTAGTCAAATGTTAAAGGAAGTCCTTTGTAGTAAAGGATGGAACAAAGTTGACAAAAACGCCCTTGATGGGTAAATCGGGCAAACGGTCTTAAAAGCTGATTAGAAACAAGCTATTTGATTAAGTGAATGTTTTGAAAAAGTAGGAAAGCGAGAAATATGATTTTCGTAAGCCAAGGACCTTAAAATGCGGAATAAACCTTTAACGGGTCAAAATAAGCTTTTGAGCGAAATGGGTTAAGAGGATGCAAGACATCCAAGAATTTAGTCTTTTATGATAGACGTCATTGATATTATTAGGTTCATAAGAAGTTATGGTCAAACAAACGAGTTATGTTGATAAATGCATGAACGGGTCAAACTTTTGGTAAAAGGGTAATAAGCCGAAGGCTTGAAGGTCCTAAATTTCGGTAGCCCGAATATTGGATTTTCACTCCATGTGATGGAATATTAAATTACGACCGCGTAGGAAAAAGAATCATGTAAATCGGATCAATAACGAATGAGTTATGTCCGTTTTCGTGAAACTTGGGTTGGATGGGAATTTTGCAGCAGCAATTAAGCAACTTGCTGTCAAAAAAGGGGCTAGGTGTAGCGTCTAGCCCCCCTGATTCCGAAAATTGTTTAATTTTCCTTGTTTGACCCATATAACTTGTTTAAACTTGTTATTTAACTATCAAAGCTAACTTTTAAATTGGTTTTGATCATAGGTGATAGCCAAGAGTGCCCGGATATGTATGTATGTTTGTATGTCTCTATACACGTATTTAGAAATGTATGTAAGCATGTATGCACCTACGTATGTATGTTTATAAGTATGTGAGCAAGTATACGCGGATATATGAAGGTATGTATGTGAGTAGGCATGTATGAGTTAGGTATGTTGCAAGTAGGGATGTATGTATGTATGTATGTATGTATATATGTATAATGTTATGAGTGTACGTAATGATGTAGGTATGTGTGTATGTAGATACGTATGTAATGATGTAGATGTGTTTACATGTGGGTATGTACGTATGTATGTAATTGGTTATGTGTGAACGTATGAATATGTATAAGTATGTATGAAAGTAGGTACGCATATATCCAATGAAATTGAGTACTAACGATAATATTAGCGTGCCTGGTGAATGAAGTGTAACGCAGGAATAACAAAGAAGTCTCACCACGGATTGTATGATTAGATGGAAAGCTGGGATGTAAAGAGTTAACGGAACGAAAAGTAAACGTGAATAAATCTTGTATGTTTTTAATGCGTACTACTGTTATGAATTTTATGTGGTGAGCGCAGGGAGTACGAGTCATGAGGATCATCAAGGATTAGAGATCGAGGATCGAGTCACAAGACAGATTGTACGGGAACGTTGGTGTATGAAATTTAGAAAACCCATATTATGTTTTTAATTGTAAATGATTCGATTGATGACTTCATGTGAAAAAGTTGTGTTAAAATGAAGATTTAAGAAAGTCATGGTATTTATAAGGAAAGAAATTTTATGGCATGAACTTCCGCTGCGACTTTTTGTCAAATACGAACTAGGGGCTTACAAGTTGGTATCAGAGCCCTGGTTTAAGAGAATCAAGTACGAGAGGATAGGTACTTGAACTCAAACCTGTGTGCTCTTGTGATAAGGAACCCGTACAATCCACGACTCGATCAAGATCTAAAGGTAAGCATAACTGCTTGGAAAGGATGATCCGTGAATGCAGTCTAGAACCGGCATAAAGGCAAGTGATAAGACAAATGGACCCCAGGTACGTAAATTTAACGTGTGGGCGTATGAAGTGGTATAATTAAGCGAGTGAAAGAAAATTTTAAATGAAATATAATAGTGATATGGCAATGAAGTTTTGAAAATGATACATGTGCCGAAACTTAATTCTTCGGACATAAGGTGGCGATTACACGAAGACACGAAACTAGTATGTGGATTGTGTACCTGGCTAGTACACAAGAAACATATGACGTTCGTGAGACCGTGATAATTGTTACAGGTATGTCTGTTAGAATTAGGTAGTAGGTGGACGTGAGGGTAAAGAGAAACGTAAGACTTTCAGGAATGAAAGTATGAATGATGTGTTAGAATCCGCGAGACGGATTCGAAGCATGAAAGTAATGAAGTATGAATGACCTGTTTGAATCCGCGAGACGGATTCAAGAAATGAAAGGCATGAATGGAATGTTTGAATCCGTAAAACGGATTCAAGGAAATGAAATGTAGAAATAATATGTCTGAATCCGCGAGACGGATTCAACACATGTAAGGAATGAAAGATGTGAATGATATGTTTGAAATTCGTTAGATGGATTCAAATCATAGAAGGAAGAAATGGTATGAATGGTACGTTTGGAACCGCTGGACGGATTTAAAAATATAAAAAGGATGAAATTAGCCCATATCAGAATATGCCGATAGTTTGACCTTGGTCGCGTCAAACGAATCATATGAGTAAACGTAAAGTAACTGAATGAAAGAATGATCGTAATTGGCACGCAAACCTAAATTTTAAAACGAAAGGAAGAAGAAGTTTCGAACAAGTTATGTGTTAAATGTGTTAGTAATCGACTCTTAGGAGTCATAATAAATGACGGGCTACGACCTGGACAATAATTTAAGTATAAATGAGAAGGGTGAGTTTGGTTAAGAATACCGAAATGATGTAATGAATGTCTTTGCAGATAAGCATGAAGGGAAAGAAGTATGAATGTGTACTTCAATACATCTACGATATGTAAGAAATGTCGGTTTGACCTTGAAAAGTCAAACTGCAAAGGTCGACAAAATAAGTAACCAGAATAAAAGACTTGCATGTAAGGAATGAAATGTGGAATATCTTATAGCACGTACGTAGGAAATTGTAAAAGAATTATAGGTGAGTAATCACCTAGTATAATGAATGTTTGAATGAAAAGTGCTAACCGCTGATTTTGTAGATATTAATGGTAGAACTCTCAATGTGATGAAACCAATCGAATTGGTGAACGAATGTGCACGAGTGAAAGCTCAGTACAAGGACGAATGAAAGCTAGCCTGGTACGGTCAGTACACGCGAAGGAGCGGATCGATCTGGTTTACGGATCGCAAAAGCACGAAATGATATCAAAGTAAGTAAAATGTTTTAACTCATGCCGGATAGATATGAATTAGTAAATTGAAAACGACCTACGAGATGAATGATGTAATGGGTATGGTATAGTATGGAATGTTTGATTTCTAATAGTTGACATAAGAATGAAAACTATGTCATTAAGAAGTGAATCTTAAAGGTTTTGAGTGAAAGATACGAGTATGGGTTAAACTCTCGTATGATGAATTTGCATGATACGTATACTTATGCAAATTAAGTAATGCACGAAATGAGAGGAATAGTAACGTAGAATGAATAAGGTGAGTTGAAGGTAACGTAAGGGTATGTATGGTACAAATAACTATAGAAAATAAAGAATGATGTTAACTTTGGGGTTAAGCATGAAGGCATGACTATGAACTAGTAACTTCGTTGCGATAACGAGACAGTAATTAAATGTTATGTAATATATGTATAGAATGAGATCTTAAAGGGTGAGATAAAAGTATTAAATCTGTTATAAACTGATCATATGAAGGTAAGCATTATTATAAGTTTAAATAAATATGTATAATGACATGTTACTAACGGGTCGAGGAAATGAGAATGTTATGTGAAAGTATGCCATGGAAAGTATAGACTTGTTAAGAAGAAGTCAGTTGTATGAATAATTATGAAATGAGATAGGATGATTACTATAATTATGATGTGACTATGAAGTCAAACATAGATGTGTATGTGTAAATGGAAATGAGAAAGGTTTCGGGGACCAAACCTTATTTAAGGGGGGGTAGACTTGTAACACCCCAAAAACGGGTTTGGTAATTTAGAACCCGGTTAAGATAAAGGAATGGGTAAAGTACCGTTAGTAGTAAAAGTGAACCCATAAACAAAATAACTAGGAATAAATTAGCCTAGTGGTGTTATGTATATAAGTAATAAGATGATGAGTTTTTAGTCCCGTATGCAATCAAAACGAAACTTGAGGGACCAAAAAGGTTAGGATGGAAAGATGGGTTTTATTTATGAAAGCTAACACACACAAACACACACATTCGTGTGTTCTAGAAATCGATCAGGAGCTTCATGAGCTCAAAACCCTAGTTTCCATCCATTTCATCAAATCAAAAGGCAAGATGAAGCTTAAATTCATAATCGAGCATGGATTAGTGATCACCTTCTCATGGGGATCATAAGGTATGTCTTAAAGATTAGATTGGTGATCTTTCACGAAGTGGGTTATGATGTAAGTTGCGAATTTGTATGAAATTAAGAATGAGTATGTGTTAGAATTGTCATATAGAACATGGGGTATGTACGGTTTGGGCTAATTTGATGTTTAGAGATGAAACCCGTTGATTATGGTGATGATAACGACTTGAATGGTCACCCGTGTCCAATTCTTGCTTAATATTGGTGTATTTTGATTTGTATGATGGATTCTTGTTAGAGGAATTGAAAGAAATGTGATACTAGTATGTTTGATGTTTATGCATGAATGATTTATGTTGATTAGAAGGAGGAATTTGTTGAATTATGAATGTGATTAGAAGGATATGCATGAATTAGTTGTACACTATGCTTAGGAGGTAGTACACACATCAAAAGTTTGATGAAATTATAAAGAACTTAATATTAGATCACTTGTAAGTGATTAACAAAGTAGTTATGAAGTGGGTTTTTGATGATATAATAGAAGTAATGATATGCTCATGTTAATAATGTTGAAAATCATATATGTGTAAGTATGTTTAAAGAAATTGGATAAGAAATGATGGATTATCATGTTTTAAGGTTAAATGATAAACTTAATATAAGATCTGTGTGATAAAAAGGATTTTATGAATGATGAATAAGCTAACTATATTGAGAATGATATATGATAGTTGATGCTTAATAAGCGACATGGAAGCTTGGGAAGGAAGCGGGTCAAACGGGACTAATGCACACAGGAAGCATATTCGGATGTTATGTAAGTAAAGCTTACACCCCTTTTTGTAGAATATCTATTCATTGTATAGATTACGAACATGGTAACTAAATATGTGAATTATGATGTTCCGACAAGTTTTGGTATGGGTCGGAACATGTGATTATGTTAAGAAACTAAGTTGATGGTCGAAAAGGGTAAAAAGGGTATTATGGTGATTTTGGTTACGAGTTAACGAAGGAATAAGTTACATGAATGGGATAATGACTAACTAAAGTCCCACAAGGATAAAATGGACATTTAGACTTAACGGGTCAAATGGTGAAGATATCACCATTTGGCGATATTGACTAATGAATTGTTTTGTCAAGTATTATGCATTCACAGGATGAATAGCGAAAGGAATTATGTTGCTATTAACTAGCCATTTAGTGCACGAAATATTAAAACGGGTCATAGCTTTGATCCGAGCCAGGTATGTACGATTTGAGTTATAGTTAAGTCGTGCGATTAGTCAAATGTTAAAGGAAGTCCTTTGTAGTAAAGGATGGAACAAAGTTGACAAAAACGCCCTTGATGGGTAAATCGGGCAAACGGTCTTAAAAGCTGATTAGAAACAAGCTATTTGATTAAGTGAATGTTTTGAAAAAGTAGGAAAGCGAGAAATATGATTTTCGTAAGCCAAGGACCTTAAAATGCGGAATAAACCTTTAACGGGTCAAAATAAGCTTTTGAGCGAAAATGGGTTAAGAGGATGCAAGACATCCAAGAATTTAGTCTTTTATGATAGACGTCATTGATATTATTAGGTTCATAAGAAGTTATGGTCAAACAAACGAGTTATGTTCATAAATGCATGAACGGGTCAAAATTTTAGTAAAAGGGTAATAAGTCGAAGGCTTGAAGGTCCTAAATTTCGGTAGCCCGAATATTGGATTTTCACTCCATGTGATGGAGAATTAAATTACGACCACGTAGGAAAAAGAATCATGTAAATCGGATCAATAACGAATGAGTTATGTCCGTTTTCGTGAAACTTGGGTTGGCTGGGAATTTTGCAGGAGCAATTAAGCAACTTGCTGTCAAAAAAGGGGCTAGGTGTAGCGCCTAGCCCCTAGGTGTAGCGTCTAGGCCCCCTGATTCCGAAAATTGTTTAATTTTGCTTGTTTGACCTATATAACTTGTTTAAACTTGTTATTTAACTATCAAAGCTCACTTTTAAGTTGGTTTTGATCATAGGTGATAGCCAAGAGTGCCCGGATATGTATGTATGTTTGTATGTCTCTATACACGTATTTAGAAATGTATGTAAGCATGTATGCACCTACGTATGTATGTTTATAAGTATGTGAGCAAGTATACGCGGATATATGAAGGTATGTATGTGAGTAGGCATGTATGAGTTAGGTATGTTGCAAGTAGGGATGTATGTATGTATGTATGTATGTATGTATGTATGTATGTATGTATGTATGTATGTATGTATGTATATATGTATAATGTTATGAGTGTACGTAATGATGTAGGTATGTGTGTATGTAGATACGTATGTAATGATGTAGATGTGTTTACATGTGGGTATGTACGTATGTATGTAATTGGTTATGTGTGAACGTATGAATATGTATAAGTATGTATGAAAGTAGGTACGCATGTATCCAATGAAATTGAGTACCAACGATAATATTAGCGTGCCTGGTGAATGAAGTGTAACGCAGGAATAGCAAAGAAGTCTCACCACGGATTGTATGATTAGATGGAAAGCTGGGATGTAAAGAGTTAACGGAACGAAAAGTAAACGTGAATAAATCTTGTATGTTTATAATGCGTACTAATGTTATGAATTTTATGTGGTGAGCGCAGGTAGTACGAGTCATGAGGATCATCAAGGATTAGAGATCGAGGATCGAGTCACAAGACAGATTGTACGGGAACGTTGGTGTATGAAATTTAGAAAACCCATATTATGTTTTTAATTGTAAATGATTCGATTGATGACTTCATGTGAAAAAGTTGTGTTAAAATGAAGATTTAAGTAAGTCAAGGTATTTATAAGGAAATAAATTTTATGGCATGAACTTCCGCTGCGACTTTTTGTCAAATACGAACTAGGGGCTTATAGCAGATTCTCTCCTTATATCTCACTTGGGTCTCCTGTTGGGTTATGGAGGATTTGACTCAAGCAGAGGATTATTCCTCTAGTCTGATGATTATTCCTCTAGGCATAGGATTGTTCCTCTAGGAAGAGGATTGATCCTTTTGTATGTCTGATGAAGATATATTATTATTATATTCAGTAACCTAATTTGTACCCTATAAATACCTGTTATTCTTGTACCTTTACATTTGGAGCACCTAATACAAAAGGAAGAACTAGTTGTGGAGAGTGGATGTAGGTCAGATTAGACTAAACCACTATAAATCTTGTGTTCTTGTTCTTGTGATTTAGAGTGTGAAAGTGTCTGAGCTTGCTGTTCTTGTTCTAGTGTTCGTGTGATATATGTCCTGACCTATCAACTGGTATCAGAGTTCAGGCTCTTGATTGATTTACACTAACTAGGTAAGAGGTGAAGAAGAACACTTACCTGTCAAAGAAGAAGTCGTGGTCTCGGGTTTCAGTCACAGTCGCCGACATCGCGACTAGGGTTTCTGAATCAGCCACCCCCGCTGCCGTCAGCAAGCATCGCTAGGGATCCGATTGAAGACTTCTACAGCATATTACAACTAGGGTTTCGATAACCCAGCAGCCGCCGCCTACGATTCCAAAATCATAGATCCTTTTTGCTAGAGATCGCATCTAGGGTTCCAAAATCGAAGACTAGGGCTTTGATTTTGCACTTTGGTGATTGAGTTTTGTGAAGTTATGGGAGTTGTGGGAGCAAGGTAGCGCAAGTAAAAGAAGAAGAAGAGCACATACCGTGTTTTTTTTTTCTCTTTTCTTTTAAGGGAAAATCAAGTTGCCCTTATTTGTAAAAGACACCCCTCAAACTTACAAAGATTTTATCAACCATCTTTATTTTGCTTGTTGCCATTTAAATCTTGAAACAAACAAGTGTTTGTTTTCGTTTATTGCTTTCGCTAGTATAATTATCCTTTAGCAGTACGAACTCGTTTAGTTTGTAGCAGTTGATAATTATTTGTTAAAATGGCAGAAGACGAAAAAACTCAGATCGAAAAGTTTGACGAGAAGAAGTTTGGTTGGTGGAAGATGCAGATTGAAGCACTACTTTGTCAGAAAGACTTAGATGTAGTGCTCGAGGATGATAAGCCAGAAAAAATGCCACAAGCAGATTGGGATATGATGGATAAGAAAGCCAGAGCAGTGATAACGCTTTCTCTATCATAGAATGTTGCATTCAATATCCAGAAGGAGACCTCAACTAGAGGAATGATGGCATCATTATCAAACATGTATGAGAAGCCTTCTACAGCGAACAAGGTTTATCTTATTCGAGAGCTTATGAATACTAGGATGAGGGAAGGTGATTCAGTTACAGCGCACATCAATAACTTAAACTCGATCTTGTATCTGTTGGTGTCTGTGAATATCAAGTTTGATGATGAGGTCCAAGCCCTATTGTTATTGTCCTCATTACCCGATAGTTGGCCCGAAACTATAATTGTTGTTACGAGCTCTTCGGATACGAGCAAGTTTACGTTTGTGAAGATGCAGAATCTTATTCTGGGGAAGATGTTAGAAGAAGAAATCCAGGTGGATCATTGGGTGGTGAATTAATGCATGTTGGCAGAGGAAGGAAGAATAACAGAAGTAATGGCAATAAGAACAGAAAGAGGAGTCAGTCCAGGGATCGAAATGATGTAACCTGTTGGAACTATAAAGAGGTTGGACATTTCAGGAATCAATGTCCAAACGACAAGAAAGAAGTTAACGTTGCAGTAGACCACTCAAATGATGAAGTTTTGATCTGTAATGTGGAGAGCAGTGTGGATTCCAGGGTTATGGATTTGAGTGCTTCATTTCACGCTACCCACAGCAGTGAAGCACTACAGAATCCTAAAATTGGGGATTTTGGTAAGGTAGGACTTGCAAATTATGAAGTCTTAGATATCACAGGCATGGGTGATATTGACCTTGTTACTTCAGTTGGATCTACTTGGACTTTGCAAGACGTGGGAGTTATTCCAGGCTTGAAGAAAATGCTTATTTTAGTCGGGTAGCTGGATGATCAGGGTCACGAGGTTAAGTTCGGTAGTGGATAGTGGAGGTAATTAAGGGAAATTTAGTAGTTGCATGTGGAAAGAAGAGAGGATCATTGTACATGGTCAGTGTACCGCCTGAGGGAGAGGTTCTCCCAGTTCAGAAGAAGATCAAGACCCGGTTCACAGAATCTCGGGGGCAGAAGAAGGTTTGTTTTGCAGGAGATAAACCCATAGTCACATGTCATATTCAGGCTGAACGTGCTAGGAAAGGTTCAAAGAAGCCAGTCAATGGTTTTCGTGGTAGTGGGAGCACAGGTAGTACTTCAGTCAGAGCTCCCAGGCGACAGTGGGTTAAGAGAACTCGTATTCCAGCTGTAAAAGTCTCTCTAGTGAATTACCTACTTATGATGGATTCTCAGGGTTCGGTAGTTTGCTTAAGTGGGAGCCAAAAGGGACAGAGAACGAGTCACGAGTAGTGATTGGTGAGTTGAAGCTCAGTGGGAGCTTCAACGAGCCTTCAGATTAATTGATAAGAAAGCCACCCACAACTAGTGAAGATGAAGTGTTTATAGAGGTACTTATGAAGATGAAGTTTTAAGGAGGGTAGTTTGAAGTCGTCAAAGTCTCCAAGTGGGAGATTGTTAGGTTATGGAGGATTTGACTCGAGCAGAGGATTATTCCTCTAGGCTGATGATTATTCCTCTAGGCAGAGGATTGTTCCTCTAGGAAGAGGATTGGTCCTTTTGTCTGTTTGATGAAGATATAGTATTATTATATTCAGTAATCTAATTTGTACCCTGTAAATACTTCTTATTCGTGTACCTATACATTTGGAGCACTTGATACAAAAGGAAGAACTAGTTGTGGAGAGTGGATGTAGGTCAAATTAGACCGAACCACTATAAATCTTATGCTCTTGTTCTTGTGATTTAGAGTGTGAGAGTGTGTGAGCTTGTTGTGTTTGTTCTAGTGTTCGTGTGATATCTGTTCTGACCTAACATCTCTCGCTCGGGGCGAATATGAAACTATGTAAGTATTGGGACCCTATAGTTCATAAGCTCAAAAACCATTTAAACACTTAGCTTTATCCTTCGGTGGCAGACTTACTCTGGTAAAATCAGCTCTACCTTTATAACCTTTCTCAATGTTTAAGGCTCCATGTAAAATTATCAATAATCTTGAAAGTATAAGAAGGCGGTTCTTGTAAGCGTTCAGGCCGTTCACCTTCAGCATGTTTCTTGTTCGCCTTGTACTCTTGAAATTGAAGATGTAAATCATCTTTTTATTAGCAGCTAGAGAAATTTGGAGAATAGTATCCAACTGGATGGATAGGTAAATACATTTGCAGCCAGGGTACCATTCTTGAAACCTTATATTCTGTCACAAAGCCTATAGGAATAGCAATGGAAAAGAAGGCTTTGGCTACTATTCTATTTGGGTGCATGGAAAAATAGGAATGCTTGGAAGTTCTCAGATAAAAGATACTCTATGGAGCACTTGGTGGATGAAATAATGGTCTTCAGCTTCAATTGGCCATTCTTAGCGATCTTTAAGATTTAAATTATATGTATTGATAGTGATGCTCTTCTATTTTTGCTAAATTTTTTTTTTTTTTTTTTGAGGGGGGGGGGGGGGGTTTGCTAGTCCCCCGCTAGCTTTTTATATGATGATATCTCATTGTAGGGGTGTACAAAAAACTGAATTAACCGAACCATAACCGAATTAACCGACAAAACCGAACCGAAAAAACCGAATCAAATCAAAAACCGGTGGGTCGGCTAATGGTTTTTCTGAAAACCAAAAGTAGCGGGTCGATTATGGTTATCAATATTTCCATACACACCATACCGAACCGACATGTAATAAATCTTTTGTAGGATTTATGACTTTTCAGTATTTTTTTAATATAGGATTGTTTATTTGAATTTATGGAATATATCTTATCACTTTATTTGAATATTCGGTAATAATCGATATTAATATTATAGATTATATGTATTTTTCATACGATGCAATATATTAATATATACAAATATGCAATAATAATTTATTCCATTTAAAAAAATTAAGCTATTTTTAGCTAGGCTAAATACACGGTTAACCACCCACAACCGACCCGCTATAACCTTTTAAAACCGATTAACCATAACCATCATAACCGATCGGTTATGGTTATGGTTATCCATTAACCGACATCGTGGTTATGGTTATGGTTTTAGGCCAAAACCGACCCATACACACCCTTATCTCATTGTTACCGTTCAAAAAATATATATATTACTGGATTATTGGACCTGGACATGATCCATCTATGAGCTGGGCTAGAAAACTTCTAATTGGGCTAAACGACCTAGTATCTGGGTTCAACAAATTAGTTCACAAAATCCAAAATCAATTCAAATTATTTTGGGCTACGACACTTTTGCGGTTTGCCTTCTATTAATTTTTGTCTTAGTGGTTTTAATTTAATGAAGGTCTACTGCGATAAAATCCTTGGTTCCACCCACAACAATTTTTCTCTAGGCGATACTCGAAGCCATGACATCCACATTGAAAGGTTATAGTGCTACCAATGCACCAGAAGGTCATCGGCTTATATTTTGATTAACACCTCAACCTACAATCCTACATCAGCATTTTTGGGTATCCGTCAATCGGTTTTTTGTAACTTAAAAAAAAAATACAAATACAAAGTACAGGTTTTTCAAACTAGTTTTACTCGATTTGGTCACAGTAACACTAAACCGTGTCCTATCTCATTTTTTTTTCTCTTAAAAACAAATTCAAACCTAACTGGTTTGACCAAAAACCGATTTTGACTTCTGTTGACCAAGATTGATCCGGTTTGTGGACCACTAACCCTGGCAACAAGTTTGCCATGGTTGGTAATCCGGTAACGGAACCAGAACCGATATTGGAACCGCTTTGGCAAAAAAGGGTTAGGAACCGGCCCGAACCGTAGGGCTAAACCGGTTTGTAACCCAATGTATTGAAATCGGTTCCAACCCGACCCAGTCAAAACCCTGTTTCAAACCCGATCTCATCCCAGTTAAACCCAAACCAGTTCCAATAAAATCTGGTTTTGTTGACTTTTGTTGACCCAAACCGGGACCGGTACCAAGCTGGTTTGGGCCCAAAACCCTATTTGTGCACCTCAAGTCTGTTCTACAAAGTTATATAAGTACTACTTAACATATTTGGTGATTCATACAGGAAACTCTGTTCATTCCCTTTAAAACACAAACAATCTCTTTGGTTTCTATTACAAAGTTCAATTCACATAAGAACAATGTGTTCATACATTGAACAAGATCAACTGTTAACAAGATCACAAATCTGGATGCAAAAAACAATCATCCAATTCAATCCAACCCGTTCACAAATAATAATTTCTAAAACTACCAAAAAACAAACATAAAACGCGTATGCAGAAACCGACTCATCAAGGGGCCATCAGAAAAACGAAACAGCCTCACATTCTTCACAAGTTAATCATCCTATCCGTTTTTGTCTCAAAACGAGATCTCGCTGTACTTGGAAACGTTTAGTAGTTCCTGAAAATATTGAACCAATAAGATTAAATGGTTCAGCTTAAGCATAATTTTTTTTGTGACAAATTTGACCCATTGTTGATTTGGGTTATGTTTTATCACTCACGAGTCAAGATAAAATCAACAAAGTTGCCTAAAATTAGGTGCGACTACTCATTACACGACACAACACGAAAACAAAACGAAATTAACAGGTTTTGAGTTATCATATCTTACCCATTTGTAAACGGGTTCATGTTGACGTGTTTAACCTGCCTAATTAAACGGGTCACCTTTAAATTGACTTGTTTAATTAAGCAGGCCGACCCAACTACCCATTTACGACCCATTTATTGCAATTCTCCATCCGTTTAACACGTTTGGACCCCACGAACATATAAACCCTTTTGACACATTTAGATAAAAAGGTTAAACATGTCATGTTCGAGTTATACAATTTCAAATGTGTCCGGATTAAGATTGATGTCTTTGATATAAATAAATAGATGGATCGTATTTGGGTTTAATGATTCAATCTGTCAACCTGAAACTCACCAACCATACACAAATGAAACCCCTAGCTAAAACGGAAGAAAAAAGTATATATTGTAATTATATTTCACAAACTCAATTTATATGAACTTTTGTAACGTTTTGAAAAAGAAAAAAGTGTTTTAGGTCAGCCCAACCCAAGTCAAACCGGTACTAAACCACACATTTCATCATCTCTATGACATAATTTAGAGACTTTACCTCGGAATACCGGACATGATCATGATGCACATTAGAAGTCTTCACAATGGTCTCCCATTTTGGTCCATTTTTAGGACTCTTCTCAATAGGAACCGGTTGCATTTTCTTAGGAAAATGACTTCTTAAACTCATCTTACGCCGAAGCCATGATTCCGAGGGTGATTTAGGCAATGGAGGCACACGAACTGAGCCATCCACATCACCATCTGTCTCAATCTTGGCCTCGTTTGGCGTCGGGCTTGTTGATTTTTCATTCCAATCTATGTACAATGTTTTCTCGGGTACAACCGGAGGACTATCGTGTATCAAACGAGGTGAAAAATGACTTTTCACATTAAGGGAAGGGCAAGTTTTGGGTTGTGCGATTCGATTTTGAACGTCTTTTGGAACTCCAAGAAACCGGGCCCCATCGTGGAATGGAGAACGAGGGGATTCGTTACGATAGGGGGATATACTGCGACCGCTACGCGACAAACTTCGATGGGGAGATGACGGTAGTGAGTTACCCGATCGAGTGAATGGGTTCGATTTACTAGTTTCGTGGGCCTCTTTCGGTCGTGACTCGGCTCGCTTCTTGATTACAGCATCCATAGCTTGCTACAAAGACAAATGTTCGAAATACCGTAAGTATATTTTTTGAACGGTGAACTTCATGTATAAGGTTACTATACCGAAGGTTATTAAAAAATTAAAAATTAACATGTGGTGGCAGTGTAGTCTAAACAAAATGAAACACTAACTAAAGCAAATACTAAAAGTATTTTTATTTTTACATATATATATAGATACAAACATGTATATAAACACCGAAAGTATTTTTGTTCTTACATTTAATCTAAAAGTAAGGTCAATGTCGCGACATGTCTACCACATCATCATCACGTACGACAGGTCCATATCAGTATTATTATTTTTATATTATTTTTAAAACTATTTTTCAACACTAATACACTAATTTTTAAAACTTTGGATACTAAATAGATGATATTAAATGTTATATAATAGCTTTTGCTTATTTTATTGAAGAATAATACTATTTTTCTAATACATGATATATTTTTTTCATTGTGCGCTTTTCTTTTCTTAGGCTCATGCTTTTTTTGCGCTTTCTGCCTAGGCCCTAGGAGAGGCCTATATGCCTCAAGTGTGCCTAACGCCTTTAAAAACTATGATTCAACTGTAAAATTTTATTCCATAACCGTCCCAGTATTTATATGGTATGAGTTGGATAAACACCCTTCAGTCATATGGTACACCCACAAGTATCTAGTATATCTGTTAATTTGTTGAAAATTTGACGTCAAGATTCCGAAATCCATTTTTACTTTTTTTATATAATTCTATTAACAAAGAAATTAAGTATAGAAAAACTAAAAGCAAGTGGATTAGTAGATTATTTTATTACCAAAAGATAAATCAAAAAATAAAAATTAAATGTTTACGGACATGATTCAAGTAAACGTATATGTATATTTCGGGCAACCAGATCAGGTATCACCCTATATCATACCGTCTTCCACCGCCGAAATGTTTTAAAACTAATCTCATACCCAAATACGTACGTATCAAGTTTTGAGTTTTCCGGCAGGTTCGGGTTCGCTTACAAACACCCCCCCCCCCCCCCCCCCCCCCCCCCTCATATAATATTTCTACCACAATTCAATGATTCATTATTAATTCACAAGAGTTACCTTCTCAAGACTGGGAGTCAGTGGTCCACTGTACGACGTTCTTCTTGACAGCCGAGGAATCGGACCCGGAGCCGGTGATTCCGCCCTCGGAGACTGACTCTGATGAACCTTCGTCTTCGGTCCAGTCATCGGATTCGAAATACACGAAGAACGTCTCGTGCATATCCGAGGCAGAAAAAACAATCCAAACCCCTTTTTACCCGACTTCTTCTTCGTCTCATCAACCACCACGCATTCCTTATCACTCTCCTGATTAAGCGAATTAACCGGATACTTTTCGAGCAGTAACGGCCTCAGTTCGCCGCTATAAACCTTCTTAACATACTTAGGTGGCTCAGGAACAGGTTCCTGCTTCTTGGCAACATATTGTGGAGTTTCAACTATCATAGACTTCGCAGCAGGCAAAAACCGGTTCATTAGATACTCACGAGTGTTGAAATCGATACCAAACGATGTTAACGACTCTGCATCGCTGTTATCTTCGCTGTAATTGCACGAATACGACGAATACGACATGGAAAGTGTGTCAAATGCATCAGGATGTAACAACTCTTCTGATGGTTGTTCATCAGTTGAGTTTATGGTTGAACAAAGTCTTGGAGAATTCGTGGCGGGTTCAGGCGGATTTGAATTCGGGTTTTTTCGGTATTTTGCTTGGCCCGGAATTTGTTCCCAGATGAAGGGAATGGCTGCGGGTTTCGTGACTTCTTGTTCGGGTTCCCACTGGGGTTTGGAAGCTGGAAGCGATTGTTGTCGGGTTGGTCTTGATTTTGCAACCGAATTGGTCGGTATTTGGTCGATATTTCGACGAGCGGGTGATAATCGTCTTACGGAGAGTAGAGGGGCATTCAAATCTAGCTGTTTTTCCTCCATTGAATGTATATTCACAATGAGCCTGGTTGTATGAACTAGAAATTCAACAAATTAAAGGAAAATAATGAGAATTGAAAGTAGAAAACAGGGGAAATAATAGAATTACATATGCTTGACTTAAGAAAAAAGAAAACAAGGAAACCTTTGAAATGATGAAAGCATAAAACTTTTATGGATTATAATTATGAGTCATTAAGATGGTAGATTTAAAATTAAATATAAATCAATGTATTTACCTTCTTGTTTCAAACAAATATTAGGAATTAAATAAAAAAACATCCACCATTTGTAACAAATTTGTAAATGTATATTTCCATCTTTAATTCTGAAATCATAAATTATACAAAAAAAAATAACATAGATTAAAAATAAAAAGAAATAAAACTATGCAATGTGGTCTCAGACTTTAAGAAGAAGAAAAGTGAGAAGCATATATTTCCTCATTTGGGAAAGAAATCAACCAGAATTTGCTAAAAATGGAAACTATGAAGTACAGAATTGCTCAAACAATCATATAATTCATATTATGTAGTATTCAAGAAGCCAGATTGAACTAGATTATATGTTTTAAGTGTTTTGTGGTATAAAAAAATAAAAAGAAGTTATAATAGAAGAAGAGTGACACCTGGAAATATGTAATTTCTTCAAGATAGTTTAATTCCCAGAAAAAAAGAAGTTAAGACCAGACAGTTCATTGAGATGAATATAAACTGAAAATAAAGAAAATCTTGATTAAATAAGAAAGTAGAAAAATTGCATACCAGTAATGGAGAAACGGGATTAGTGGAGAAATTTGCGGCCTTGAATGATGGCGAGAATTGAAGGAGGTGAGAGTGAAGTGAAGAAAATATGGAGTGGGGGGCTGGGGGGCTGGGGGTGGGGTGGGGTAGCGTAGGGGTAAGGTGGGGTAGGGTAGGGGTAGTATGAAGTATGAACCCTTGAGTATGTCTTGCTTTAGCTAAGTATCATGGGTGGGGCTCAAATGAGACCAAAAAGAGAGGAAGGGGAAGTTGTTTGCTTTATTGGATTTTCAATTCAATTTAAAGAGAGCGGTTTGTTGAAATTTGTTGAAAATTTTAAAGATTCAGGGGTGTTTGGGTTCATATTTTAAATTGTTTATATTATTGTAAATTATGTAAAAGAGTCTATGTGGATTGAACCTAGTCATAGGGTTTTAATTTTAAAAGTTGGAGATTTGAATTGGTGATTTTTATTTGGTAGCATATTTGAGATCTAGTATACATACCCCCCCCCCCCCCCCCCCCCCCCACCCATCACCACACACACACTAATGGCAAGTTGGCAACCATCATAATCACCAACTAAAAGGCTTTTGAAACATCTACGACAATATGTAGACGTTCTACCCTTTGCTCGAGCTTTCACAGGCAAAAATACACCCTTAACCCTCTGTTATCTCTTGAAGTTCTGGCAAAACCAGAACCCCACAAACAATGTCGATTTTCTAATCAAATATGTCGAATTGCTTTGCCACTTTGGGCGACTTGAAAACTAAGTAGAAAGATCGAGTGACAACCAGAGCACAGAGATTGAAGTTCTTGTGACCCAAATTGAACTCTATTTCCACCCCCTTTCTTCTTTTAAAAATGACAATGAGTAGAGAGGTCGAGCGATAGAGGTAGTAGTTAAGGTTTGACATAAATGAAAGGGAGAGGAGGTTGAAAGTTTAGGTTGCCAACATAATCGGGAAGGTGTGGAGGCAAACGAGTGATTTTTTATTTATTTATTTTTATATTATTTAAGTAAATTACATAAATCATCCTTGTGGTGTTAAAACCTCCCTTGATTAACATGTTAACCTAGGCAAAAAAGAATAAGAAATTAATGTTATTTATTATCAATATCAATGTTTATTTTAGCTAAAAAGTTATAATGAAATTGTATTATTATTATTATTTTGTATTTAATGTAAATATATAATTTTAAAATAATTAAAAAAATTGTGAGTGATGTAGAGTTAACAAGGTTAAACAATAATATCCTTAGGATGAGGTGGAGTAAAAAGGAAAAAACGGGTGATGTGACGCTTATATGAAGTTAAAAAAGGTTAAAGTATACCTCATGGTATCTATCAAATTACTTCTATGTATAAACTTATGATAAAATTAGTAATATTATGATAAATTTAGTAATATGGAGCTTGTTTATTGAAATGGTTATATAGTTTTTATTAATTGTATAAGTTAAGTTACTTATTAAAATACATTTTAATTTAATACGTAATATTAAACATTTACTTATAAGCAAAATAAAGATGATTTTGTCTAATTTCATTATAAATACATGTAAAAGTTTAAAAGAATGCAAATATTAAATAGAAACCTACAAAAGTACGCATTAATGTGTATATGTAAATCTTCTTTTGACCAAAGTACATATATGTGTGCCGATTGTGTATTTTCAACTACCTAAATTGTTTATGCGTATATTAGAAATAATAAATGGACTCCTTTCATACCTAATTTGACTTATGGTTGCCGATTATATATAACTATAGATTTCTAACAACAAATCAAATATGGTATGTTTTAGCATATTTCAACTCGCATACATTGTATATTTTAGACAAGTTATATTCTTCTAACTAATCTCCTTAATTCATGTTCCTAACTATGACATAATTTGTGTTTCTTTTTTATCATGTGCAAAAGGATAATTATAGCCTAAACATGGATCCACATGAGTGTTTGTCTGTTTGATTTGTTTTCTTGGAATTCTAATTTTTTATTAATTGGTTATTAACATTATACATGGACGAAATAATTTACTTTACAAGAAACAATGAACTTTTTATCTTAATGTTTTAACAAGTTTTTTATATCAAAAGTATATGCATAAACATTATTTTGTTAGCTTATGATCTCGTTATATATATATTTCTTATTTTTGGTTTTCAACGAATACACATTAGATTATCTTAATTTATGGAATTACCCTAACCAATGCTTTTGTTCACATTTCAGTACACGAAACTTATCAGCTCTCAAATTTTATCAATTGAGTAACCAAAATCATTCTATACAAGCTTAATAGAAGACGTAATTGATCTTGTAAAATTGATTATGAGTAAATTACTTTTTAAGTCCCTGTGTTTTAGTGATTTTAATCACTTGAGTCCAAAATCAAAAAGTTTAACGCTCAGAATACCTAACCGCTCCTTTTCATAACGTTTTGAGTCCCTGTGTTTTATTTGTTTTAACTACTTGAGTCCAAAATCAAAGTATAAGTGTTAAAAAAAATTGAACTCAAACCGTTATAAAATGATAGGTTAGTGACTTAATGCGTTAAACTTTTTGATTTTGGATTCAAGTAGGTGAAATCACAAAAAATAGGGACTCAAAAAGTAATTTACTCATTGATTATGAAAAGATTTACTTTTTTACTAGATTATAATTGTATTACTAAAACATAGGGACTCAAAAAGTAATTTACTCATTGATTATGAAAATATATAATTTTTTACTAGATTATAATTGTATTAATAAAACATAGGGACTCAAAAAGTAATTTACTCATTGATTATGAAAAGATATACTTTTTTACTAGATTATAATTATATTATGTATATAAACCAAGGAACGAAATTCTTTTTTTTTAACGACAAATGTTACTTTTAATCTACTATACACCTATTATACTAAAATACACGTTTAATCTACTATACACCAATCATACTATAATACTCCTCTTGTCGAGGTTTGAACATGTAACCTTCTCTTTAAGAGTCATGTGTCTCTACCAAATAGGTTAACCCCACATTAGCCCCTAAATTCTTATTGATAATAAAAATTAGAATGAAGTTGGTTTTAGACTTCAATAAGACCATCCGTAGTGGGCATGATTCTGGCGTTTTTCTCCCCCAATCACTCCCCATCACGCCGTAGCCCCACCCCCGGGGAGTTTTTGGGCGTTTTCTTTCAAAAAAAGCTTACAGGCGTGTTTCAATTCACGCCCTTCTTCACCTTACTTGGCCAATCATGTAATTCCAACTCAAATACCTTTTATATTTGAATTTTAAAAAAAAGAAATATTAATTAGGTAATCATTGATGGGGTATTATTGGGCATTATCCCACTACCCCCATTAGTGAAAAATGACCATAATGCCCCTTTACTGACTGGGATAACACGTGTCGTACAATGCCCATAGGTAGGGGCTTTATTCATGTGTACCACTACACATGGTCTAACAACCGAAAAAAATCTTTATGTGATCATCGGTAATCTGCTCACCAACAAGCCTATGCTTCAAGATTTTTTATTTATCACTGAATTTGCTTCTTCTTTATTAATTTGTGTTTGTGAAAAAAAATAAAAAAATAAATAAATGCGTAGTCATGCTTATTTTTTTTGTCAACATTACGAGATAAGTTTATAATTTTGTGAAAAATAATTTTGTGAAAAATAAATGCGTAGTCATGTGTTTGTGAAAAAGAAGTTGCATTTTAATTAAAGTATTTTTTTTCATGTCATAAACTATCCGAATATAATATCTTTTGGTATACCGAGTACCAATGTCGTAACAAACTGAACCGATGCCGACTAAACAATAATGATACAGGTTTCGACATTCATTTTTATGATTTTCTATCACCGTAAAACACGTATCAATATCATTTTGAGCTTGACACAACTTTATAATTTTTTTTATTACATGGACAACTTTTTTATAATTGAACCATTACAAATTATTATTTGAGTTAATTACTGTTTTCGTCCCTATGGTTTGTCAAAAATCACTATTTCAATCCATTAGTTTAAAAATTGCAATTTCAGTCTGTAACACCCATAAATTTATTTAGCGATTCCCGTAAATAATCACAAATTACTGAGTATTTATATTTAAACATTCATGCTTAAATACGGGTTTATTAAAACTTTTCTAAACTTTGAAAGCAAAACAACATAGTGTAATTTAATTCATCGTTTTAGAATAACGACGAAACAACATTGCGGAAGCTTCGTTTAACGTGTGTTCGGTTCTTGCTCGATGCTTGATCTTCATCCGGGACTCTCGACATTCACCTGTGATCAAAACCAACTTAAAAGTCGGTTTTGATAATTAAATAACTAGTACAACAAGGAAGATTGGGTCGAATAATCGAATTAAACAAGGAAATCAGGAAATTCCAACATTGATATCTTGATCCGAGAAACAAAGACTTGAAATTGGCCTCCACCGTAACTTACGGTGGGCACCGTAAGTTACGGTGGCCCCTGGTATAAAATACCCCCACCGTAAGGCAGGAGGTAACTGCCGTAATGCTTTCAGCCCCCACCGTAACTTACGGTGCCCACCGTAAGTTACGGTGGCCCTTGTATCAGACCCTCCCATTTTGTCGTTTTTGACACGAAAACTTTCGTATCTTTCAATCCGCTTGTCCGTTTGACCTACCGTTTCTTCCTACATGATTGTAATTTGATCCTCCATCAAATGGAGTTAAAATCCAACATCCTACATAATAAATTTTTGAGACTTCTAAGCCTTCGACTCCTTGCCGTTTTACCGAATTTTAACCCGTTTATGCATTTTATCAAACAAACATAATTGTTTAATCCTTATTTCACATACACCTCTTCAAATTAATGTTATCTACCATGTTAGGTTCTAATCACAGGTTTCTCACACAATTTAAATACGTTTTCGCTCGTATTCTTATTTTGACCCGTTAAGGGTATTTAAGCACTTTAGAACTTGAACTCGCTTTCATACATTTCTAGCATCTTATTCCTACATTTCTTATCAAGTAATCTTCCACCACAACTATATGTGTGTTGGATTTAATGTGGATATCTATATGTTCCGAATTTTACCCCTCGGATTATCTTTTTACGGCAAGGGCTCATATAAAGTCATTCGACCCAAGTATTTACATCTTTCACTATCTTTTCTTATTCTAAGCATTTATTTAATCATAAAACTCGTTTCCGAACCTCTTGCAAGGGTCGTTCGTTCGAATTAGCTTACAAGGGCAATTTGGTTAATTTTCATCATTTCTTTACTACAAAGGAACTTTTAAATACTTGTTTGACCCAAAATCCGACCTTTTAACTATAATCTTGTTTATAAACCCATGTGCTTCTAGAACACCATAATCATAACTCAATTTATTCAGTTTACCTAAAAGATAACCGAATAACTATATTTTAACCTTGTCTAACTCTTATAGAATCTCAAGTTCTACATGATGAGTTGAATCATTATACATACCTGGCTCGGATCAATATATTGACCCGTTTCAATACCTTGACTTAGTAGCCGCTAAGCAATAGCGATGTGCGTATCCATTTGATATTTATTCCTATAAACATGTAACTCGACAAACCATTAGTCGATATTGTCAAAGGGTGATAATTTCACCTTTTGACCCGTTTATTTACCTAGTGATCTTCGTCACTTCAACTAAATGCCAATTTCATGTATTATGCTAATTTAAAGTCTACTAGCGAAAATACGAAATCAAGCATAATGTAACAAAATCGTAGTTACGTACCTTTTTAAGCATCCTTTTCAAGCGTGTATTTCCACCGGCTTGTCCACTTGACGATCCGGATTCGGCTTGTCCACTTGACGATCCGGATTCCTCGCCTAAAGAGTTCAATTCACAATCCGTTTAGAACCCTTTTTATAAGTCTTAACGCACAATTTGCCATATCCATCAAACATGCGTTTTTGTCCGATTTTCAACATTTATCTTTCATTTAGTCATTTTAACGAACACCTAACGGGTATAATTTTACATATTTAAAACCAAGTTCATAACTTGATATTTTTGCCCAATATAAACATACATATTGATTCCATTATGTCAAGCATGCATACTAATCTCAGAATCATTTCATAGAAATCAAGTAACACCATTTTTTGTAGTCATGATTCTTGTGTTTATCTTAATTTTACAAAACCCATTTAACTTGTCAATGGATTATCATGAATTTCATAGATTATCCACTAATCCAACATGTTATTGACTAGGGTTTACTCCTAGACATCATATTACTTCAAGATTCATCCATGCATGACATATTTAAGCTGAATTTCATTTTCTCACAATTAACCTAGAATTCAAGATGAATCAAAACATCACAATTTTACATACCTTATGATCCTTTCAACTAGGTGATCATTAATTTGTGCTTGAAAATCGATTTGGACTTGATTTAAACCCTCAATTTGTGGTTTTTATGAGAATTAGGGTTGGGTGAAGAATCCCCTTGTCGCCCCCTGCTTCTTGATCGACCAGACACCCCAAAATGGGTGTTTGGTGTGTTTTAATTTTGTTTCATGTTATTAAGTTTCAAATTTAACAACATAAGCCCCCCAACTTTAGTTTGGTTTATAACTTGATATTTTGTTCTTTCATTTAATTACAAGACTTGTACTAGGTTATTTATTTCCTACTTACTTTATCATGTTCACGACCCGTTTTATTTTAAGTCCCGTTAAATCTCGGGCCTTTTATATACTTTGCTTTCTCAAAGTATTTCTCATCCTTTTAATAAATATTAGATTTATTTATTTAAATCCTAAAATTTACCGGGTAAGTTTTACCATTAACTGTATTTTACCCGTCCTATAGTATTAACGTGGTTTGATTACCAAACCCGTTTTCGAGGTGTTACAAGTCTACCCCCTTAAAGAGGTTTCGTCCTCGAAACCTTGTTTACATAGTTCCTTTAATTTGGATTAAACGAACTTAGTTTCGTTTTTCAAGGCATGCATTCATTCCTTTCGATCTAACATTTCCATTTATATTGACGTGTAAGTCTTTCGTGTGTAAGGTCTCGCAGGCCGTTACTTTTCAGCTTGTACCCTTTATCTTTATTGTTTATTCATTTTGGCGGTTAGACTTGTTAGTCACCGGTTACTTCATACCCCGTTACCCGGGTATGCTATTTGCCATCTCCGGCCTTATGTGTTTAATTTTTTCTAGGTCACCCCGTACCACTTATGTTTTGTTAAAACATTACTTTTGACTAAAAACTAAATTCTTAGTTTACGTTTCTTCTTTGTCCCAATATGCCGCAGCCGGGAGTCGAACCGGCGACCTCACAAGGAGGAAGCCGGCCCAACCACCACAAAGGAAACCAACTGGGCTGGAAGGGGGATTATTATTTTGTTAGCTTATGATCTCGTTATATATATATTTCTTATTTTTGGTTTTCAACGAATACACATTAGTTTATCTTAATTTATGGAATTACCCTAACCAATGCTTTTGTTCACATTTCAGTACACGAAACTTATCAGCTCTCAAATTTTATCAATTGAGTAACCAAAATCATTCTATACAAGCTTAATAGAAGACATAATTGATCTTGTAAAATTGATTATGAGTAAATTACTTTTTAAGTCCCTGTGTTTTAGTGATTTTAACCACTTGAGTCCAAAATCAAAAAGTTTAATGCTCAGAATACCTAACCGCTCCTTTTCATAACGTTTTGAGTCCCTATGTTTTATTTGTTTTAACCACTTGAGTCCAAAATCAAAGTATACGTGTTAAAAAATTGAACTCAAACCGTTATAAAATGATAGGTTAGTGACTTAATGCGTTAAACTTTTTGATTTTGGATTCAAGTAAGTAAAATCACAAAAAATAGGGACTCAAAAAGTAATTTACTCATTGATTATGAAAAGATTTACTTTTTTACAAGATTATAATTGTATTACTAAAACATAGGGACTCAAAAAGTAATTTACTCATTGATTATGAAAATATATAATTTTTTACTAGATTATAATTGTATTAATAAAACATAGGGACTCAAAAAGTAATTTATGTTGTGAAACAACGACCTACTAGCCTAATATCAAACACTAAGAGAAAGAGATGTAGGGAGAAAAAGACTGATATTTCATTGATAGATATATAATACAAGAGATACAATGAGAAGTATATATAGGAGAAGAAAACTTTGAGAAGAAGCTAATCTATTTTTGGTGTTGATAACCATAATATTAATAATATATTTATAACACTCCCCCTTGGTTATCAACTTGATAAGCTTGGAGATGCTACCTCGTTAAAAACCTTGCCAGGAAAACCAGAGGGACAAAACCTTAACTAAGGGAAAAAGAGTGCAGCGCGTATCGTCTCCCCCTGATACTTCTGGATCATGTACGTTGCCTCATTAAAAACCTTACTAAGAAAACCCAATGGGATAAAACTTAGTGAAGGGAAAAAGAGTGCAACTTGTATAATACTCCCCCTCATTTGAACATGTATTCTTTAAGTGACTAGTGCCCATTTTTCTTGAAAGTTGCTCAAAGTTTTTGTAGCCAATGATTTGCCGCTTGATCCCTTAATGTGCAATTCTTTATGTTCGCAATGTTGTATATCTTCATATGAGCCTTCTAGTGCCTCTTCTTTTACATAAATATCATCAGATCCACAACTGTGATTTGTTACATTTCCTGCATTTACAAAACTAACCAAACTTGTTTTGATAGGTTAGTAGAATATAAATTCATATCTTACATACCTTTAGATGTATTGAAATAGATGTTTTCCCATTTCAATATTTCGTCGTTTAACACATGCTATATCAAATCGATAAATTCAGTAAACATATATAAAATCATGAATAGATAGCAAAAAATACTAATGCACAATTGTACTTAAAGATGGTACCTCTAGACCAAAAATTTCAATTTCTTTCATATGAAGCTATAACAGCCATTTTATATATCAAGTAATTGAACAACCTTTAACGTAGTTAAAGGATAAACTTTGTCCATGGTAAAACACGTCAACCTCTAATAGATATAGTTTGATTGATTACACATATACTCGAACTGTAGGTCGAGCAATAATACAATGTGTCAAGGTCTTTCAAAAACTCTCTCTCTAAAAGCTCGACAGTTTCTCTCGATGGTGCCTAGACATCATCACTGTAAACTGCGATTATAGTGAACTTTTAGGAGAGGACTTTTGATAAAGATGGATGATATTATTAAACTCATATTGCTCTTTATCAAAATATCTCATGAGTTGTACAACACTCAATCCAACTATTTTATCCATACTATCTTTTTAAGTTTATAAAGATACATTCATGAGGTTTTGAAATCAATGCTTCAGGCATTTACAATCATTCACTTACTTCTTTCCACTTTGAAAAAACAATGTATGTGCATACACTCTTTAGGAGTTCTGTTACATAAACCTCCTTATTGATTTCTATATCATATGCAAAGCTGTCTTGAACACTTGCTTCATTTGTATAATACATATTGTACCATGCTTATACACTGTACATTGAGATACCATAATCACCAAGTACAAGTATTCTATGTATGTTTATTAGTGCACAAGAATTACGTCCATAAAATGTTTCCACTTAACATTATAAGCACTTAAATGCTTTAAAAACTCATCATGAGTTCCAATTATATCCAACATGTAAAATAATCATAACATGTTCAAATCCGAATATGTATAAATGATCACATTGTTCTCAAGAACTTACTTTACATGACTTACATAATTTAATCCTTCAGGACTTTCATGTAAACTTTCAGTATCAAGTGATACATAACATTCATAAGACGCATATCAATTCTCTCTTTATATTACCAGACTAATAAAATATTGGAAAGTCCATGCATCCACCACTGGAGAATATGTCTCCTCATAATCAATCATAGGTCTTTGCAAAAATTATTGTGCCACCAATTTTTCTTTATATCACTCAATTTTATTTTCACATAATTCGCATAAAAGACACATTTGTATCCAACATATTTTACAACTTCAGTTGTATGGACTGTTGGTCCAGAAACTTTCCATGTTATTAGAGAATTCAACTCTGCCTTATTTGTGTCTTTCCATTTTTGGCCAATCATTTATATGTTTTCATTCATAGGCAGATCTTAAATCTTGATCCTCGTCACTTCATCATTTCAAGCGCTATATTATATACAAAAGTATAACGACGTCGATTTTATTTCGATTCCATACATATCTTAGACATGATACAACTTATCGAGATCTCTTTATTTTCAGGTACCTGAGGTTCTTCTTAAACCATCATGTCTACTGTCTCTTCAGGAGATCTTTTTACTATAACCTCGACTTGACCATCTTAATTATTTGCTCCAATTTTCGAGGAATTTTATTATTGGAATCAACCAGTCTACCACGATTTAGGCGTGCAATAGACTCATTACAAAAATGTGGTTGTCCTCTTGGGACACAAATATGACTAGAGCATAAGCAGTTGATTATGTGACCTATTTAGTCACTCTATTTAGGTCAGTGAATTTGTCTGGTAATTTGTTCTTTAATATTGGTAAATGAATTATCCTTTGAACTTTTGATTCACCGTTTATAGTCTGAAGATCAAGATGACATGATAATTCATTCCACTTTTCACTTTTCACTTTTCACTTTTCAACTGCTTGTTATCTCCCCCTAATGTTGGGAACATTCATTCACTAAAGTGAAAAACAATGAGCCATAAACAAATTTCTCCCTAATGGCTTTAAGTATTCAATAATAGACGATTATTTATACCCAACATATTCTCAAACTTTTAGAAGTCTCGTCTTTGTGCAGTGTGGTGGATGAGTTTCAATATATGTCACACAACCAAAATCTTTGATGAGACATCTTTGGTTCCTGACCAAAAACTAACTGTATGGGGAGAACTATAACTTATTGGCTTGATGTGAATTAATGGTACTATATGTAAAATTACATGTACCTAAATGAACTTTTGCTCCTCTCATGATCATTGGCTTTGTAATCAATAGTCGACGTTCAATGATCATCTCAACAATAACACTTATTCCAATGATCGTTATTAACTTGGGAATCAAATTCATTATTACCAAATAAATATACTAATCTGGATTAATATGCTTGCTATCACATTAGCTAAGCCACAATCACACAAACTTCAGGTTGTGGATTTGATAACCATTTAGACGATGCATCGATTTAAAACACTAAATGGTATCATGTTAGGATATGCATATCTTTTAATCACTTCCAGAATATTTAGGGTTACACACCCTCCTTTATTTGGTAAATATATAAATTCTCTTTAGAGCAAACATTACATACTAATTATCAGCTTGAAGAATCTAGCAGTTCTTCATTATGTTTCACATCATCATTGACTCAGCGTGGTCTAACTGGTCATGCCAACTAATTAAATAATTATGATCCATAAACTTCTAGTTTATGATCATCTATGTACAAGTTGCACTTATGCCAATACATGATGTAATATACAAGAGAACAATGTTTTATCATTTCAAACTATCATGTTATCACTTTCATGCTTCTCACATTTTATTTTCATGTAACTACTCCCTTAATTTGCCACTTCTAGTGGTCAATATCATTATTAACATTATTGATTCTCATGGTCGATCTCATCGTCATAATATTCTCTCCATGATCGTTACCTTTACACCATACAATATAAAATCACATTCGCTTCAGAGAATGTAGTTGAACTCAAACAAGCTTTATAGCTTTTATTCATTACTCGGTCACACGAGTGTAAAATCATTTCAAACTTTTTATACTCTCTAATGATACTTCTACTTCAGGAGCATATCTTAAGTGTGACAAATGAGAGTTACTTTATCCGTTTTTTTCCTCATAATTAATCTTCTCACCACATAATATATGTTGAGAAGTAATTACATAATCGAGTCATGTTTGATTTATCGGTCTAAATTCTTACGACCATATATAGATTAGTAATGAGATTTTGGGAGAATTGGGTTCCATGTCATGCATATTTATACCTTTTCATGAGAGTGATAACAAACCGCAACTTTGGTTTAGTTGTTCTATTCAATATTGTTCTATATAACAAATAATAATATACATAATGCAAGGTATAAAGTCAAATCATACAATACATGATACTATAACATGCTATTATATAAAATAAGTTAGAAAAACCTTGTGACATAAGATGTTCTTTTTCATCAGTTACAAGTAAATATATATTTTATGTATTAATATTCTTATTATTACATTACAAGCATATCTTACGAATATATATTTTCTTTATGTAAAACTGTAGGTAAACAATCTATACCTAAATTTCATAAAAACACTGCTAAAAGCTTATAATCCATATTTGTTTGAATTGAATATTTTGATTTGCTAAATATAAACAAATCATAGAATGAAAACCAAATTGGTTAATTTAAACAACTCCACGTTTAATAATGGTATTGCCGATCACAAATTAGATCAATGCAATTATCCAACAATATGTGTGGACTTTTGAATGTAGGCAGACCATTGATTCAATAGCAACCATCAAACAAGTAAAAATTCATATACAATACTTGAATAATTATTAATCAACGTAATAAATAAAAGTGCAATAGGTAAATATCACTTTTATCATGGAAAATATAACTTTTATCATGGAAATTTCAAGTTGCAACAAATATAAGGACTAAGGTGATAGAACAATTATGAAAACTAAAAGCGAATGCACAATCTCATAGCATTAGAAATATCCAATAACATACCATCATAAAAAAACAAACATTATTCATTAAAAAATGTTGTGTCGTAGTTATAAGTTTGCAACGAAAATCATTAGACATGTTTTAAATCCAATGAAAGTTATTAATTTATCAATGATTATATAATATGTTAACGATAGAAGATACAGTAAGAATGCATATATTTGTTTAAAGGACATAAACTAAAGAAACAAACCGAGTTTCCAAATATTTTAACAAGATTCTTTTTTGGGTAAATTACTTTTTGAGTCCCTGTGTTTTGTTGGTTTTAACTAGTTGAGTCCAAAAGCAAAAAGTTTAACGACCTGAGTCCCTATAAGCTTTTTCTTTAACCATTTGAGTCCAATTTTCTAACTCTGTTTGAATTTTTTGTTAACTTTTCATTAAAAGACTAAAATGCCCCTGCATATTATTATTTTAATTATTTTAATTATTATTATTATTATTATTATTATTATTATTATTATTATTATTATTATTATTATTATTATTATTATTATTATTATTATTACCTAACTCTCACACACACTCACACAACACAGTGTTTACTCTCTCTCTTTCCTCCATAACCCAAACTTCATCAAACCCTAGCGTTCTCTTCTTCTCCCCAATCTCCACCAAATCCACAAATGCAATCTACACCCTAAATTCAAAACAATGATGAGACTATTCACACGCAGAAACTCAACACTCATCACCAACAGATTCATCTCACCATTTCACTCAAGAAAATCTTCATCAAACACCCCACGAAATCACAACAATTCTCAGAAACCGCAACTGGCCCCACCTCCTCAATTCATCCCCAAATCTTCTCAAAAACCTCAATCCAGATGTCATACAATCTGTTCTTCATCACAACCAACGAATGGGTATTCATCAAAACCTAAAATCCCCCTTCTCTCTCAACCACACCACCACCACACCACCATCACCACCACCATCCTAACGCCACCACCATCACCGCCACCATCCTAACGCCGCCACCACCACCACCACCATGACGTCGTCGTGGCCGTGTCTGCCGCCGCAGCGTTCGATTATTCAGGCGAAACCTACGGTGAAAATGAAACAACTCGCTGGGGAAAAGATGAGGTTCAGCTCTCGTTATCGCTTCTCTTGATTCGTTATTATGAGAAGATGAATTTGTTGTTTGGAATTTGGATTTGATTTTCTGAATTTGTTGTTTATTTGTTTGTGATTTTTTTCTAGTATGAAGTGTTGATCTGGATGGTGGTGGTGGGTGTTTGGAGGCGGCGGTAGTGCGATGGTGGTGGCAGTGGTGGGGATGACGGTGGGGCAGTGGTGGAGGCGGTTAGTCAGGCGGTGGCCGGTGGTGTGTAACAGAGAAAGTGTGTGTAATAGAGAGAGAAAGTGTGTGTAGTGTGTGTGCTGGTGTGTGTTTTATACTTTTATTATATATATATATTATATTAAAAGTTTATGCATTAAAGACTTGTTTCTTGTACTCATGTGCATATAAGACTTGTACTTTGTGTGTAAGTGACCAAATTACCCTCATAGTTAACAGACTTGGTGGATGGTGTTAGAAAATTGGACTCAAATGGTTAAAGAAAAAGCTTATAGGGACTCAGGTCGTTAAACTTTTTACTTTTGGACTCAACTAGTTAAACCAACAAAACACAGGGACTCAAAAAGTAATTTACCCTTCTTTTTTTTAACGGTATTTTAACAAGATTCTAAAAATCAAAGTTTTGATATAGAAATTAATTTATTAAGATTTATAAATGTTTTATAACTTTTATTATCTAATGTAGTTAATTTATTTCAAATCTGGAATATATAAGTGAAGCTTTCTTATAACCCACTTATATTAATAAACATAAAATTGCAGAGCTATCTATATATGTGGTAACATATCCTGGGCTATCAAAAAATTAAGAATTGCCTTTAGGTCACAGCAAATCCGATTATCAATTAATATAGTCCAAATATTTTAAGGGTCAAATTGTTACCTTGGTTTCATAATTGAAGGGACGTTTCAAAATACTTGATGTAAATAACATTAAAATTGATAGGGTTGGAGTTTGCTATGAACTAGAGTCCCAATGGCCATATTTATATATATGCCGAAAACATAATTAATAAATAAAATAAAATAAAACAAATCACATGGAACACTTTTGATAATAGGCCATTTGAAAAACCTTTTAACCTCAAGTATGGATTTCAGTGTGTTAGGTGTAGAAAGCCGATGGTATTACCTTAGAGAGTAGGTAGGTTTGTGGAGTGGTGCCGCCTTTAAAGACAAGAAACCAGTCTACACGTGTATGGATAAAGGAAGACCAAATGATGAATATGAAACCTTGAATCGCCAGCAACTCGTGCTGATAACGTGTTGTGAAACAACGACATACTAGCCTAATAGCAAACAATAAGAGAAAGAGATTTAGGTAGAAAAAGACTGATATTTCATTGATAGATATATAATACAAAAGATACAATGGGAAGTATATATAGGAGAAGAAAACTTTGAGAAGAAGCTAATCTATTTTTGGTGTTGATAACCATAATATTAATAATATATTTATAACAATTTACTCATTGATTATGAAAAGATATATTTTTTTACTAGATTATAATTATATTATGTATATAAACCAAGGAACTAAATTCTTTTTTTTTTTAACGACAAATGTTACTTTTAATCTACTATACACCAATTATACTAAAATACACGTTTAATCGACTATACACCAATCATACTATAATACTCCTCTTGTCGAGGTTTGAACATGTAACCTTCTCTTTAAGAGTCATGTGTCTCTACCAAATAGGCTAACCCCACATTAGCCCCTAAATTCTTTTTGATAATAAAAATTAGAATGAAGTTGGTTTTAGACTTCAATAAGACCATCCGTAGTGGGCATGATTCTGGCGTTTTCTCACCCAATCACGCCGTAGCCCCACCCCCTGGGGAGTTTTTGGGCGATTTCTTTCAAAAAAACTTACAGGCGTGTTTCAATTCACGCCCTTCTTCGCCTTACTTGGCCAATCATGTCATTCCAACTCAAATACCTTTATATTTAAATTAAAAAAAAAAAAGAAAATATTAATTAGGTAATCATTGATGGGGTATTATTGGGCATTATCCCACTACACCCATTAGTGAAAAACGACCATAATGTCCCTTTACTAATTGGATGATACATGTCGTAAAATGCCCATAGATAGGGGTTTTATTCATGTGTACCACTACACATGGTCTAACAAACGAAAAAAATCTTTATGTGATCATCGGTAATCTGCTCACCAACAAGCCTATGCTTCAAGATTTTTTATTTATAAATTTCATTTATCACTGAATTTGCTTCTTCTTTATTAATTTGTGTTTGTGAAAAAAAAATAAAAAATAAATGCGTAGTCATGCTTATTATTTTTTTGTCAACATTCCGAGATAAGTTTTATTGAAAAAGAAGTTGCATTTTAATTAAAGTATTTTTTTTTCATATCATAAACTATACCGAATATAATATCTTTTGGTATACCGAGTACCAATGTCGTAACAAACCGAACCGATGCCGACTGAACAATAATGATACAGGTTTCGACATTCATTTTTATGATTTTCTATCACCGTAAAACACGTATCAATATCATTTTGAGCTTGACACAACTTTATTATTTTTTTTATTACATGGACAACTTTTTTATAATTGAACCATTACAAATTATTATTTGAGTTAATTACTGTTTTCGTCACTATGGTTTGTCAAAAATCACTATTTCAATCTATTAGTTTAAAAATTGCAATTTCAGTCCCTGTGAAATGGTTACGAAAGTGAAACCATAGGGACTGAAATCGTAATTTTTAATCTAATGGACTGAAATAGTGATTTTTGACAAACCAGAAGGATGAAAACAGTAATTAACTCTTATTATTTTTTTATTTTACAATACATAATTATATTTGCCGCTAACCTGAAAGCAAAATTTCCACTAGTATCATTTAAGAATACGTTGTTTATTCAACAATCATTTATTATGTGTTATTGTTTTCTATATACGACATCTTAGTCTCAAATCTCATCCACTAGATTGTAAATCATAATAAATAAAAAATAAATCATATTAGAGTAACGAAATAAAAAATAATATATATAGGCTGGCACATGGAACGAGGCAAGGGTGTTGACACTTGACATATGTAAAGAAACAAACAGTTACGTTCAACGACCATCAGATGCCCGACAAATTGTCTGCCGTTTTCGTCGTCTAATTTACCCGCCATTTTTATTTGCCAATACACACCCTTGTATTATTGGTGAGGGTTAATTCTAGTCCCTAATTTAACTGGTTTGACAAGTAAAACTTGTGAGTTTGTGGACCCAAACGGTCGTACTTCAATTTGGTTCAAAGGTCACTTACGTAACTTAATTACTTGACATTGATTTCATGTGTGATTAAAACGTGCAGACTGACTGTGTTCCTTTAATGTGTTATAAACGAAAAAACAGTTGGTATTTATTTGGCATCCTTGCCCTATAGAGATTTTGGTCTAAAAAATATGCTTATTTGATTTTGTGGCTCGTGTGGTAAAGCATTATAAGGGTGTCCGGGGCACCAGCGGTAACCCCTTTCGGTGACCCAAGTCACCTAGCGGGAACACCGCCGCCGTTGGTGCGGGGAGGGGGTGCGGGGAGGGGAATCGGGGAGAAGTCACCGCGTGAAGAGGGAGGAGATGGTGGGCCCATCTGTTATTTCAACCAATCAAAACATTTTCTTTTTTTTTTTGAATAAAAAAACAAGGGGAGTTAAGAGGGGAGTGGCGCCATCAAATTGGGGTGTTAGAGGAGTTTAAGAGGGGAGTTGACGTGGCATATGCTGAGTGGTGGTGCGTAAGAGAGGGGACTCCCCTCTTAGGGGAGTGCCCCTCTCACCCTAACCCTGGATCATAAGCTTCTTCTATGACTCTATGAGGCTAGTTAATCTTCCATCCATGTTGATCTTGTATCTTTCAAGTTGAGGATATGACAGAAAGGATGAAATTTAGCTCTAAACTCCTATTATATTATATTATATTATATTATATTATATTATATTATATTATATTATATTATATTTTCTTTTCTTTTCTTTTCTCTTCTTTCAACTTCTTTTAAAAAAAATCTTTAGAAAAGTTAAGATCCTAAAAATAATAAGAACAGATCTAGGTCATCCATAGCTTAAATCAAAAGTTGGTGCTGATTATAAATTAAACCCTTGCAATTGATAAGTATTAGACCATGTGTAGTGGTTAAATAAAATAATGCCCCCCCGTGGGGCATTATTCGACACGTGGCAGTCCAGTCAGCATGGGACATTATTCCAAAAGTGGCGTAGTGGGGTATTATTCCAATAACGCCCATGCAATCATTTCACAATTATTTTTTTTAATTTAAAACATAAAAAACTTCATTAATTTAAAATAAAAATTACACTACTTGAAATAAAAAAAAACGAAAAAACAGAAAAAAAAAAAAAACCGAAAAAAATAAAGTTAAAAAAAGTAGAAGATGATCTAGAGTCCATATTTTTCTCGAATTTTTTGGCGACGCATTTGCGCAAGGATCAACGCATCGCCTTGGAGGTGGTCGATAGGTTTGGACAAAAACTCAATGTCCTTTTTCATTTGCCTCGCCTCTTGCATCTCGTTAAAATTTTTGGTTTCGGCCACTCGTTCTTTCATAATCTCATAACGTTGGTGGCCCGTTTCGATTTCTCTTGCACCGGTTCGGGTTGCGTCTCCGGCACGACATCGACATCGGGTTCGGATTCGGCTTGTTGTTGTGACGGTTGCGACCCGCCGGCTTGACCATAGCCGAAGGTGGGAGGCACGAACGGAGTGGAGCCACTCAAGTAAGCCGCGTACGTTAACATGCTCGGGTCCATTTCTTGAAGGTTAAACGTGTGTTGCGGTTGGGTTGTGTTCGGGTTCATGGGTCTTGCGGGGACACCAAAGGGGGGTCGGTATGGATGCATGTTTGTATAAAATATAAAACAAGTAGGAGAGAAAGTGTGAGATTTTTTATAAAAAAGTAGGAGAAAGTGGGTGATATTTATATAGTGGGTAAATTTTGGAATTAAAAAAAAATAAATAAATAAACAATTGACCGTTGGCAACGGTCATGTCTCTCACCCCTATGCAAATTCAGCGTTTTATTTAAAACGCCAACAACATTTTTTTTCAAAAAAAAAGCCTAAACACGCCTAGTGTAATGGGGGGGGGGGGGAGTTTTACGGCGTTTTTTTTTCAATTTTTTTAAAAAATACCGCCCCACTACGGGTAGTCTTACTAACAAGTTACGAGTAATTTAGTAAAATTGCTAATTCAGCGTTTTATTTACCATGGTCATAGGCATGGTAGTGCCCACCATTGTTTATTCTATGCGGTCCATAGGTGGGCAAACAGAGTCATAAGCAGACTTGTTACCACTGTTCCTCAGTTACTTTCCTTCACGCTTTGGTGGAAAGTAGTTTTCCTTTAAGTAGTGTTGCCGAAGGAGATCACCCTAGATACTTGGGAATCTGGGTGACACTCGTCCGTATTCGTTCTGTAACCACTTTCCTTCACGCTTAGTTGGAAAGCAGTTTTCCTGGAAGTAGCTTTGATCAACCGCGTGGTAGTTTAGTCGTGGCTCTTCCGTAGCTACCGTTTGCGTATTTGTATTTCGCCGCAGCTACTCGTGAGTGTCTGCGGTTTACAGCAAAGAACTCGCTTCTAGAGAGTTTGAAGCTTGTATGTGGCTCTTGAAGGATCAGGAGTCAGGGTTGCTGATGTGCGGTTGCTCAGCATACTTGTCCTTTATCCTAAGGAGAAGCTGTTTGCGTCCCCTCTGTGGTTGTGAACCGGACACGAGGGATTTGAAACTTGAAGAAGCTTGCATGGGATGCGGTCTGCCGCATCCTGAGAAGCGGTTTTCGCAGTCCAAAGAACCACGCTGGTTCTGAGTATCTGACACACCTGTACGGGCTCCTGTGTGTCATCTCCACATATTCCACGTGTGCTCGCAGGTATATGCGGACATTGGTTATACCCCTTTACATAATGTAGAGATATTTATTTTTGCCTTTTTGAGGGGTATGTAAAAAACGACATGCGGTATGGGTTATGGTGCGGTAAACCAGAGAAACCGCATGTCGCTTATGTTTGGATAATGTTGTCGCTTTTGTGCAGCATACGTGGCTGGACGAACGTGTAAGTTGGTGAAAGTTGGTAGGATTCTATCATGTGCTAAAATGAAAGGACGTTTGCACTGCCCGAGGTCATAAATGCACTGTAGCAAGGAGTGTAAAAGTCTCATGTTGTCAGGTGCGTGGGCGGCCACTCGCGCGTGGTAACCGTCAGCGGAACCGCCGCTGAACACGTGGCGTCGCATAATTCACCCTTTTTTGTACGTGATGGGTCAGTTACTGCATCGCAATAATTGCGATGGGTATATAAGGGAAACCGTTTGATTTCTCCTCACTTGTTCAAAATTTGAAAATTTTTCCGGTGAGGGAAAGAGAGCATTCTTCATCTTCTCCGATAGACTTTGTTGAAATTCCGGTGAGTTGTGAGTTTTTAAACTCATTTTCTGTTTTCTTCACTACATTTCCTGATGGCTGAACCATCAAACCCACATACTGCTGAGGGTGAAAACCCGGATCCTTCATCGCCGGCGGCGGCGGAAGAGGAAGAAGAAGGTGGTAATGCCACCGGAGGGGGGGGGGGGGGGGGCTACCAGTCCTGAAGTGGTCTAAGGGTCAGTTTGACACCCTGATGACCAGTATTCAAATGCCCCAGGAGTATGGGGCTGTCCACCCACATGAAGGTGAAACCGGTGCGGATGCTCCGGCCGGTTACGTCACCATGTGGGCCGATTTCTTCGTTGATGGTAATCTCCGGTTACCATTGACTGTGTTTGTTGCTGATATTTTGGAGTTTTACAAGCTCCATATCTCCCAACTGAGTCCGTTCGGGATGATTCGAATCAGGCATTTTAAGTACACTTTTCGTGCTCTTGGTTTGGAGATTACCGTTGAAAATTTCCGGCGGTTCTACCAGTTGACGGTGAACACCGGTTTCTTTTCTTTTGGCCAACGGTATGGGAGCCCCAAGCTGATGACCCCTCCGAAGGGTATTACAAAGTGGAAGACCAAGTTCTTCTACATTAAGGCTGCCGCGGTTGTTGCTAACATGACCTTGCGAAATGTGAATGATACCATCCCTGCGGAGGATATTGCTCTTCCTAGTGCGGAGACGGTTGAGTGGTTCCCCAGGCTGGAAACCATTGAGTTCAAGAAACTGGACAACTCGCAGTTGTGGGTGCTGCGGATGATGTTGACCAGGCCTGATAGGAGGTCAAGACCCGTTGTGCAGGAGAAGAGTGGTGGTAAGCATTTTTACCTTTGTGCGGTTTCCTTACTTCCTTGTTTGCTACTGATTTTATAAGTATACTACCAGAGGATGCTGCGCTGTGGAGGATATTTGACCCGAACTTCACAGGCAAGGTTGAGATAGTGCGGTGCGCGGAAGGTGAAAAAGGGTTTAACCTGATCATTGTCAACAACTTCCGCGTTCCTGATTGCGAGAGGCTGTCGACACCCTTGCCGCATGGCAAAGGTATTGTCTGCAATTTCCTTACTTGCTTTGTAAAGAAGTTCTCTTTTCTTATTTGTTTGTTTGATGATTTAAACGCAGGTACTCTTGGTACCTTGGGGGAATTTGAGGTGAAAGGAGCCCCCAAGAAGCATGCAGAGAAGAAGCATGTGGAGAAAGCCGTGCGGGGTCGCGGCAAGAAAAAGCCTGAGGCTGCTGTTGTTCCTCCTTTGGTGCCGCAGGTGGCAGGTATCTCTCGTTCTCGTTTCAGCAGATATATCGATTACGTGGTAGTATCTGACACCCTTGAGGATTTGGGTGTTCCAGGTGGTGGTGCGGCGGCAGGTGGATCCTCTGCGGGTTCCAAACCTGCTGATGAGAAGAAGAAGAAAAAGATAGATGATAAGGCTCCTGGTGCCGGTGAGAAGAAGCGTCCGAGGATACAGACCAAACGGTCAACTGCTGTTTCTCAGGCGAAGCCTGCGGTTACGTCTGGTAATTGATTCATAACCTTTACAAGTGTTTTGTTATTGTAACTTGTACTTGATGGTTATTGTTGCTTTGTCTGCAGAACCGCAAGATGAAGGGTTCTCTTTGTTTGATGCTCCTCGTTCCCCCCGCACGATACAGCTGTGGATGTGGGGGTTAATAAAGAATTTACCAGAAGCCCTTCCATTGAAGTGGTGCCTGAGCCCTCTACGCGGGCCGAGGATACCGGAAAGAAAGCCGCGGCCCAGATCTTTGATACGGTGGATTCCCATAATAATCCGATCTCCCCGCAGGATACTGATGATCTGAACCTGAAATTTTCTGATGCTGAGAAGAAAAAATCTCCTACTGCCGAGAAGGCTTCCGGTTCTGCTTCTGGGGGTGCGGGTTTCAAAGGGCCTCCTATTCAGCCTGAAGAGTTTGAATTGGAGTTCTACTACCGCACTTACACTGAAGACCGGGCTGTGAACTATCACCGTCCCCCTTGGAATGTGATGCAAGGGGATGATATTTCTGTTGATCCCTCCGCGTGTAGGGAGATTTTGGGTGGTTTGGGCACCCCGTTTGAAGTTAACCGGGCCCGTGGTTTGCCACGTGAGCTCCGGATCAATCAACTATCCTTCATGCTTGTGGGGAGTTCCATAATGGCGAATGCCATTATGGAAGACTACAAGGTGCTGGGGCGCAAGGAGGAGGAAACTGCTCGCTTGCGGGCTGAGGCTGAAGAATTAGTTAAGGCTGCGCGTGAGGGTGCGGAGCAGCTCAAAAGGGATAAGGCTGCCTTTGAGCAGCATAAGCAGACTGAGGAGTGGGCCGCAACTGCTGGCCTTAAACAGGTTCTTACTCTCGCCAAACTGCTCTCTGATGAGCGCAAGAGTTGGAAAGAAACACTTTTTAACTAGAGCAAGACTTGGAAAGAATCTTGGGCCAAACAGAATGAAACGTTGTTTTGTGTTCGTCAGGAGCTTACTAATGTCAAGGCAGCGAATGCTGCCCTGGTTAAGGAGAAAGCCGCAGCTGATACGGTTGCCAAAGAGGCCAAGGAAGCGGAGGCTCGCACTGCCAAGGCTCTTGAAGAGGCCAATGCTGACTGCACCAACTTAACCAAAACTATTAAGGGCCTCCAGGTATGGGTTTCTTTTGATCTTGAATTTGTATATGTATTCCACAAATATGATTGATTATCTTTGTATACTTGTTTTTTACTTGTTGAAAGGCTGAAGTGCGGAGCCGGGTGGCCATTATTGAGGAGGTCACTGCCCGTGCTGCTGGAGCTGAAGCGCGGGCAAGGGAGGCTGTCGAGGCTAGGGATAGCCTTGTTTCTTCATTCGATCAGCTCAAGGACGATCGAGATTGGATGCGTGATCACGGTATTGGGCATGTAAGTATCCGGTGCCTTTGCTTTTATTTAGATTTGCCTGTGATAACCGTATTGCTTGTGCTTTGCAGATTGTTCGGGCTATCCTTGACGCGCCTGAGAACGCAGCTGGTGTAGAGCAGATTAGGCTGCGTGCACGGGAGGCTGGTTTTAAAGCTGGCTACAACCGTTGCATCAGTCATATCAACGTTTTAGCCCAAGGCAAATATACCGATGAAAGGTCTGGCTTCCATGGTGTGGATACCGAAGCGCGTCTTGCTGCCGCTCTTGCGGCGTACAACGCCATGTCTATTGCTGCCCTTGAGGAACTTGATAAATGTTTGGAAGCGGAAGACTACGTGGACCGCTTGCGGTTGTTATATGCTGATGAGGAAGAGGAGGAAGAGACCGCTGGCGACGGCAAGGGTGGTGCGGAGTCCAGCGGTACAAAGAAGGACTAGGTTGGCCTGCGTGCCCTTTTTTGTTTCCTTGATGTAAATATTAGGAACTTTATTTAAATCTCTTGTGCACCGCATAGGTGTAGAAATTTTATGAATATAAAGAACCGTTTCGTTCAAGTTGTACAAGTGTTTTTTTCTACTTGCATGTTTGAACTTGTATGCGTTAATGTTATTATGAATAACACTAAGTCTGCATTTGCCTTTTGCATATCTAGGTGATATGCAAGTATGAAGAACTCTACCCGTTGTAAAGCGCGGTTAAGTATACTCTATACTTTTGTCGTATGAGTATTAATCAATTCCTGTTTTTATCCCGTTAGGGTATGGGAATTGTGTAGGCTTTGTGAAAACCGTATGTGCGTATCCAGTCGGATAGACATTTAACGTTTTGCCTTTGCTGGCCTATTACAATATTTGTGTGTGGTTACCACTTTGTGTGGGTATCGCGAATGAAGATTTTGCCAATATGTTTTTGCAGATACCGCGAAGTGGGACACGCATTTGTAATAGAAGGAAATAAACAATATTGCATTCAATCGTTCATTTATTTATTTTTCAAATGGCCTGCGGCCCGATCGGTTACATGTCAAATGTGAAAACATGGCTTACATGTAACAGCGTCGGAGCTGTTGTGCATTCCATGTACGCGGGATAGGTTCGCCTTCTAACATTTGTAGTTTATACGCGCCTTTGCCTAGGACCTCTTGGATGAGGTAGGGTCCTTCCCACTTGGGGGCAAGTTTCCCTGGGCGTTCTGCATTAGATGCTTCGTTATCGCGAAGGACGTAGTCTCCTGGGTTAAAAGTACAAACGCGGACGCGTGAATTGTAGTACTTTTCCAGCTTGGTTTTGTACTTGGCCTCGTTGATGGCTGCATTTTCACGCCTTTCCTCTAGGAGGTCCAAGTCAACCCTGCGTTCCTCATTGTTGTCTATTTTGTCGATAGCCAACATTCGGGGTGAGGGGATACCTACTTCCGCGGGGATCACCGCTTCTGAGCCGTAGACAAGGCTGAAGGGTGTCTCACCGTGACTTGTCTTTGGGCTTGTCCTGTGAGCCCATAGGATACTAGGGAGTTCATCGACCCAGCCTCGTCTGGCTGTTCTCAACCGTGCCTTGATGCCTTTGACTAAACTTTTATTGATACTCTCTACTTGGCCATTCCCTTGCGGATGTGCCACTGAGGAGAATATGTGTTCAACGTGTAGTTCCTTTAGCTTTTTTTGAAAGTCGTCGGCAGCGAAGTTGGTGCCGTTGTCCGTAACTATGCACATCGGTAGGCCGAAACGACAGATGATATGTTCCCAGATGAATTTCCTTGTTATCATAGCGGTGGTTGAGGCGAGCGGTTTTGCCTCTACCCATTTTGTAAAGTAATCAACAGCCACTATGATAAACTTCACCGCACCAGGTGCGTCTGGAAATGGTCCAACCACATTGATTGCCCATTTTTTGAATGGCCATGCGGTGGTGACGGGGATCAGGTTATTCTTGGGGCGCAAGGTTTTGGGAGCATGCCGCTGACAATTAGAACACTTGCGCAAGACTTTGACTGCATCCAGGTGCATACCGGGCCAGTAATACCCGACGTTCATAATTTTGGCCACCACCATGCGTGGGCCCGCGTGTATGCCACATATTCCCTCGTGTATTTCTCTGATAAGGTATGTGACGTCTTGGGGGTCGACGCATCGTAGGAGTGGCCATAGGTACGATTTACGGTATAAGATACCGTCTCCCATTTGATAATGACACGCTTTGTGTTGCAACTTACATGCCTCTGCCTTGTTTTCGGGAGTAACACCTGATTGCAAGTATGCAATGATTGGTGTCATCCAGGATGTTGTACCGTACTGGATGACATTGACTTGGCGCAGGGGTACTGAGGGATTTTGCAGAATCTCGATGCGTACCTCTTTTGCCAGGTGTTGGAAGCTGGTGGATGCGAGTTTTGACAGTGCATCCACGGGTTTCTTTTCACTCCTGTTGATATGGCGGATATTGAAAGAAGTGAACTTTGACTTCTGTTGCAAGGCTTGTTCGAGGTAGAGGATCATGATATCCCCTTTTGCAGCATAGTCGCCGCGCATCTGCCCTGCAACCAATAGTGAGTCGACGTGTGCTTCCAAATGTTGGACGCCGAGTTTGACTGCCAGACGTAGCCCTGCCAGTAGAGCCTCATATTCTGCCTCGTTATTTGTGCTTTTGAAGTCGAGGCGGATTGCATAGGTAAGCTCTTGGCCATCGGGGTTGACGAGTCTCAGACCCGCACCTACACCATCCTCCTTGGATGCACCATCGGTATATAGTGGCCAGGTTTCTGAGGAGGATGGTGGTGGTGTAGGGTTTTGCTCTTCTTCGCACTCCTGAATGCGATTTGCCGGTATTTCGGCATGAAATCAGCTAGAACTTGACCTTTGATTGTTGGGCGTGGCTTATAATTCAGCGTGTGTGCGCCTAGCTCAATTGCCCATTTTGCTAATCTCCTAGAGATGTCGGGTTTGGTTAGGATCGGGCCGATCCTATAGTTGGTTAACACCGTGATGACGTGGTTTGCAAAGTAACGTCGTAACCATCTCGATGCGTGCACCAGTGCCAGTACCAACTTCTCCATGATGGAGAATCTTGTCTCAGGGTCGTTGAGCATTTTGCTGATATAGTAGATGGGTGTTTGGACTCCCTCGCGCTCCACTATGAGTACCGCGCCTACTGCGTTGTCTGCGGCAGATAGGTACAAAATAAGTGGTTCACCCTTGCATGGTGCGGTTAGAGTTGGGAGTTGAATCAAACATTCTTTCATCTCCCGGAAAGCGTTTTTGGCCTCTGCGGTCCATTGGAATTGCTCCTTTTTTAAGCAGTTTCGTAGGGTCTTGATGAAAGGATAAGACTTAGCTGCATGGTTGGCTAAGAATCTATTCAGTGTGGCTAGCCTGCCGGCTAGTCGTTGCATTTCTTTCATCGTGGAAGGCGATGGCATGCGCTCGATCGCCTGAACTTTTTCCGGGTTCACCTTGAATCCATCTTTAGTTACGATGAATCCAAGGAACTTGCCTTCTTCCATTCCAAACGAGCATTTCCCTGGATTGAGCTTCATGTTGACGCTTCGCAGAGTTTGGAATGTTCTTTCAATATCATTGAGCATGGTGTCTTCCTCTATGCTCATGACGACCAGGTCGTCCATATAGATTTCGACACTTTTGCTGATTTGACCGCGAAAAGTGTCGTTCATCAACTTTTGATAGGTTGCGCCCGCGTTGCGCAACCCGAATGACATTTTTGTGTAACAGTAGTTCCCGGTAGGCGTGCGGAATGCCGTTTTATCTTCGTCCTCGATTGCCATCTGTACCTGGTGGTAGCCTTTGTAACAATCGAGAAAACACTTCAATCGAAATGGTGCGAGGTTATCGACTTTCTCGTAGATCTCCGGAAGTGCGTAACAATCATTGGGGCAAGCTTTGTTGAGATCTTTATAATCGACGCACATGCGCCAACCCCCGGTTGGTTTTTCTACCATGACTGGGTTGGATAACCAAGTCTGGTATTTGACTTCCCGCAGGATGCCTGCGGTGAGCAGTTCTTGGACCTGCTCATACATCGCCTCGTTCTTTGCAGATCCAAGGTGGCGTTGGCCTTGGATCACCGGCTTGATACCTGGCATGGTATTCAAGAAATGCTGCGCTATTTCGCGTGGTACCCCTGTCATGTCTGTGGGTGTCCACGCAAAAATATCCTGGTTCCTGAAGAGGAGCTGCTTCAGGCGCGCTCTGATGCTGTGGGACAAGGCGTGGCCCAACGTGACTGTTTGCTCTGGGTGTCTTGCGTTAAGAACCCATTTTTCTGGTTGCGTGTTGGGGGTAGGCCTTGCAATCTTGGTCGGACGCAGTTCGTCCGACGCCATGACCTCTCTGCATGCGTAGATTATCGCGACCCCCGTTTCGGTTGGGAAACCGACACCAGATTGGGGTACGGACGTAATCATGTTGAAGTCGCCTTGGGACTCCCTCCCGAGAAGTACGTCGTATTTGGAGGTGTGAGGTAAAACCATGAAGTTTACCTCCTTCGTTCGTGTGTGCCTTCCGTTGGTGAGGCGCACATGAAAAGTGATTTAACCCAGGGGGAATACGGTTTCCCCTGCAAACCCGGCCAAAGGGTAGTCTACCGGCTGCAACCGATCCTTGTCTTCTTGATCAAACTGTTGAAGCATTGCTCGTATATGATGTCGGATGTACTGCCCAGGTCGATGAAGAGTCGCTCGGTGCAGTAGTGAGCCAGGTAGCCTGTGATAACGACGGCGCGCCTGTCGCGCGGTCCGCCTCGGACTTTTGGAAAGACAACTTGATCGTCTTTCCAGTCGTTGTCCGGTCTTCTTGCCGCCTTGCGCGGCTTTCCTCGCCCTCCATTGATCATGTGGGTTGAGGCCACGTACATGTTCCTCTTACCCGTGGAGGGTCCCTCGTTGTGGGGGGTGATGCGCTTGGTTTGTTTTTGCCCGTCTGGCAACAGATGTTGCAGCTTCCCCTCTTTTAGGGCTCGCTCAATCTCTATTCTGAGACTGATGCAGTTGTTTGTTGTGTGAGTCCGTGTGATACTCGCAGTAGAGTGCGAGATCCTGGTTCTTCTTGGACTTCATCGGTTGGGCCGGTCGCAGGAATTGCGCGTCCGTAAGGAGGACGTCGCTTGGCGACTGGTTGATCTCGGTCCAGTTACGGTCCTGAGACTCCTTCTTCGACGCCCTGTTTTCACGCTGGGCGTTGATTGTTGCCCTTGCGTCGGGCTGGTTGTTACGCGGGACATATGGTTTGGGATCGCTGCCGCGATTCCATGTGTCCCTGTTGCGCTTGATGTTGCGCTTGGACTCTTATCGGGAGGACTGGCCTTCCTCCTGGGGCTGTGCCTTTGTGACGTGCGGCTTGAGAGACCACTGAGTCTGGGCGTACGTCTTGACCGCGGCCATGACGCCTTCCCATTTCTTTGGCAAGCCTTCCTTGCCGGAGATGGTCATAACCATTTCTTCGTCTTTGACGGCTCGAATGAAATGGTTGCGTGCCATTTGGTCTGCAACGCCGCCTATCTCTAGGCACTCTTTGTTATAACGGGCAACGAACGCTTCGAGGGATTCGTTGTCCCTGCGCTAGATGTTCATGACGTCCATAGAATCACGTTCATGACGTCGCTGCTGGCTAAAATGTGCGAGGAACTTTGCTTGCAAGTCCTCGAATGAGGCCAGTGACCCCACTGGCAAAGAATTGAACCAAGCCCTCGCCAGACCCGTGAGGGTCTGGGGGAAGAAATAACACCAGGTGGGCTCGTCCCACCTGCCGTTGCACCCTGCGCCGGTGAAGATGTTCATGTGATCGTCCGGGTCGGACGAACCATTGTATTTCCCAATGTTTAATGGGAATTTAGTGGTGGTGACATCGACGTGGGCAATCTCCGGGGTGAACTAGGAGTTTTCGGCCGCAGTTTTCGGCCTGTAGGGTTGGCTCTGGTGGCGCTTTGCAGCGCGGAGGTATGTGGTGCGGGGTTGAGTGGGAGGAACATAGTTGCGTCCTCCCGGTCTACTGCTAGTAGCATGAGACTCCCCGTCGTATGTATGGTCGTCCGGATCGGTACGGCCATATCCTTCATGGTAGGACTGAGGTCCCAGCCGGCTATGGATGCCGGGGCGACGGTGGGCTGTGGATTGCCGTCTGTTTTCGCCATGAGGGCCCAGTCGGCTCTGTATTGGGCCCCTGCTGTGGAACCCGTATGAGGAATCATCCTCATTAATTGTGCGGACCTCACAGTAAGAGGAGCCGCGGTCTTCATGGCTACTTCGGGAGGCTGGGTGTGTGGGGGCCCTGCCGTCGTATTGTAAAATACGACCCGCAGGGGTATGCGGTGCCGGGGTAGGCCCGACCAGTACTTGCGCTTCTGCGCAAGCTCTGTTGTATGCTGCGGCAAGCAAAGCGTGTTGTTGGTCGTACCAGGCATGAAGGTTCATGTCTGGAGGTATCACAGCAGCGTACTGTGAAAGATCGTGTCCGAACGTAAGGGATGCGCCCCCTTGCGTTGATGTGCCAATGTGGCCAGGACTTGGGGCTGGAGGAGCGGTCCCCGTAGGCCCTGTGTTTGCGGGATTTAGATTATCCCCGGCAGTGTTATTTAGACGATCAGACATAATCTTTGGAGAGAAAAGGATGGTCGAAAAAGTGCTAAGAGTAGCGGTGGGCGCCTATGATGAAACAATGGTTAACCAGGGTGGTTAACACACTGGTCTCGTCAAGTAGCGTTAATCCCTTCTCTCCGAGGATCGCTGGCTGGGTCGTCCGCTGGTTGATCTCCTGCACAAGGAAACAAACCGTGACTCGTAACAAGGAGAATGGGGTGGGGGTGCTCCTTGTTACCACTCTCCGGCGTGAGAATCAGTAATTTGCTTAGGAAGCAAAGTGTGGTAGTAGTAGTGAGAGAGTTGTGAAGAGATACCTCAAACCTGGTTTGGGATGGGTATTTATAGCCGAGGAGTAAAGGAGGGTAGTTGAGTAGCTAGCCTGACATCGCACAACCTCCTGTAGGTGTGTCAGGCCTGTCGGTTATGGTGGTGATGCCACGTCAAGTAGCGAATCTTCTTCTGCCCAAACAGGTTCCGATGCATTGTATTGCAAATGGGGACCTGTATCATACAACAATCTTGTACAAGAGTACAACATCAAGCCAGAATGGAACCCGGTGTTGCCTTCGAAGACAGACACGGCGTTCCAATTGAAACATGGAAAAATCACTTTGTTCTGTGTTTTTGTTTCAAATTCTGCAATTTCCGGTTGCCAATCACCAAGTTTTGTAAGTTCGTTCTTGACCAGTATCCCATTCACATCTCCCAACTGCATCCTTTAGGGTTGGTCAAACTCCGTCATTTTGAGTTTGCTTGCATAGCCCTGGGTCATATCCCTGAAATTATCGTTTTTAGGGCTTTTTTCGTTCTTGTTTGGAAATCCCCCTTTTTCACCTTTGATAGGCGAGACATTGGTGTGTCTTGCTTGAGGGACATTCCTACCAGTGCCAGGGATAAGGAATGGAAGAAGAAGTTCTTCTATATTGACGCCAGTGTTATCCCCGGAGAAATGCAGTGGAGGGAAATGGGGGCCAAGGACAAATTCAAGGATGACGGTCCCTGTGCTGATGCTTACGTTGAGAATGCCCTGTTTAAGAGGTTGAGTCAACGCCCCTCTGAGTGCACGGTGATCTCGGAGGGGGCCCTGGTGATGGCGGGGATGAGTTTGCTATGGCAAGATATCCGGTTGTACCCTTCCTTCCAGAGGGATGATGAAGGTACGTGGCAATTTGCTTTGAATTTGCTCCGCTAATTGTATTTGTATTAACTTGTGTAAATGTAAAATAGACAAGTGGAGTTTGTTTGACTTCGTTGATCCCCCTCAGAATGCTACTATGAGGGTCGTGGAGCGCGTGCTTGGGGAACAAGAACCCGACGTGCTAAAGATCCACCTTGAGCAGTTTCTGCTGCCCGCCATGCCGGCAGATCCAACTACTTATATATCTCAACCTCCCCCCAACGGAGGAAGTAGTGTTTCCGCTGTAGAGACAAAGAAGCCAACCCAGGTGAAGATCACCGGGGGGAAATATATGGTCGTGGGGGCTACTACTTCACCTGTGGCGGTAAGCATGTCTGTGGCCCCGTGGGGTGCTTCTGTTACTTCCGCTGCGGCCAGCTTGGTGAGTCCACCGCATGTGCAGAAAAAGCGCAGAATATTGCCTCCTTTGACTTCTTTTCAAGCAATCCAGGCTGCTCACGTCTTACCTACTGGTGAGTGACTTTATTTGTCAATATAGGCGTTGAATTTCTATGTTCTTGGGCTAAATATCTGATTTGATGCAGGTTCCTTTGATGAGGCCCAGGTTGTGGGTGTGTCCTCTATGCCCTTGACATCTGGGGATGTTGTGTCTGCTGCTGCTGGCGGACCCAGCTTTTCAGACCTTATATCCCAGGCGAGTGCTGCCGCTGTCAGCTCTTCAATGCTGCCGCCTGTGTTTACAACTGTTGTGGCTGTGACAACCAGCCCTGTTTCTACACCACTTCTTTTCGGCGTTACCCCCATATCCATGTTTGACTCACCTATTGGTGTTTTCGCTACTTCTGAGAAAGAGGTACCAGCAACTTCTGTTGCCGGTGAGTCAACAAGTGCCAGGGATGCTACTATAAGTGACACTGGGGGGTCTAGCAGTGGCTTTGTTGATGATGGGGCCCATTTGGGTGATGATCTCTATCTGCCCACCATTTACTAGTATCCGAATGTTCAAGACAAGTGCTATCAACCTAAGTGGATGATAACGGAGTCGTCCAGGTTGATCTCCCCCCAGTGGTGCATCACTGGGTTGAGCGGGCATATCCCCCGGCTGAATCAGCCTATATAGAGGGGTTGAATAATGAGAACCTGATGAATGCAACAATGGTGGATGTAGTAAGTCAACCTCGAAGGTTAGCAGAAATCCGACGCCGGTGGATGCATGATAACAACGCCGCGGATTACCATTCAGGAGCTTATGGATGAAAAGTACGGCTTGGAAAGCCAGCTCCAAGCCGCAGGTCTCAGGGAGAGTCGGTTTTTCTCTGAGAAAAACAAGGCAGAGGATGATCTGTAGCGTGTGACAGCCAACCTTGCCGAAGAGAGGATATTGTGGGCCCGTGATATAGCGGAAAAAGACCGAGTCCTTGCTCACGCCAAAAAACGTTCAGGAGGAGTTGGAACGTAAAGCTGTCGCTGAGGCTCAAAAGGTGAGAACTGAGCTGTCTGCTAAGATGGAAAAGTTCTGTATTGACACTGATTTTGTGTCTCAGGTGCAGGAGCAGTATCAAGGTCTAACTGTGGAATTAGAGGCGTCCAATGCCATGGTCAAAGCCAAACAGGTTGAGTTGGAGGAGCGGGAGGAACAACTTAGGAAACTCCAGCAGCTGTGTGACTCCCTTGTCTCCGAGAAGAACCAACTTGTTCAATCTTCCACCACCCACCAGGCGCACCTTAAAGAGGCGGAAAGTGCATTGGATCAGTCAAACGCCGAAGTGGATAGCCTGACCAGCCGCCTGGCTAGTTTACATGGTGATAGGAATTGGTTGATAACCAATGGCTTGGTTGGGGTGTTCAAGTATCTGCGCCAATCAGAGTCATTTGTGACTCTTTTGGATCGCCTCTCTGCCACCGCTTATCAGTCAGGGCATCATGATGGCGTCTACCATGGTTATTTTACTTGCCAACAGACTGATAGTATCATTCCCGCGTTCCAGGAGAATAGGGGCAAACTGCAGGCGGAGATGGCGGATGCTCTAAAAGCGGCTTGTAATGACCCGCTGCTCGCGTATGCGGAGCTGATGGACAAGGTGACCGAAGACGGCGTGGACTCCTTACGCCAGATGCTGGACGTGGTGGAGGAGTCTGAAGAAGAATGAGTGTTTTTTTATTTGTTATGTACACTGTTCCTTAGATATTTTGTAAAAACACTGTTTTGTTTGGGGTGCGTGTAAGCACTTGATTTCTATCAGACATTTAATGCAATTATCATGATGAATGACGCCGCCGTTTAACTTAAGTGTGGCGATTTGACATGTAATGATGCCATGTTATTAATTTTGTTGTCGTCACTTTCGTCAGACCTCTTAATCTCCTATAAATTATGTCATTCTTTTTCCAAATTTGGTAATTGAAGAAATGGGTCGATAATTCCATAATCGGACAACTTCCGACGTACTTCGAAATTGGATGCAGTGGAGGGTTTGATCCGTCTCCGGGATCCGGTGACGAAGGAGATGATTAGAAGTAAGAAAACTGACTCCAATGATACCATGCCCCTGATAAACAGGTCTTGCAAGAGTATCGTTCTAAGGCTGAAATAGGTGTGGCTCTCCTATCGGCCGACACCCTGATGCAAGCATTTCCCTCCGAGTATGTACAACGCTGTAGGGTGGTATATGAGCGACGCCGGAGTGGCCGCCGATGTGCAAACCCGGTTGGTGATCGGAGGATGTCAGTTTCTCCGGTGGACGAGGTGAATATTAATGACCTAATCGTCGATTCTCATCCCTTGGAGTATTACGGTGAAGCATTGTACACCCCTGCAGAAGTGATGGCAATGTTCCCCGATATGTAGATAAAGTAGAACATGTTCGTTTTTTTATATTCCCATATGTTGATGTATAACAATAGGGACAAGTACTTGGTTTTTGTAAGATAGTTGGATGTATTTATTACCAAAATACCTATCTTTTTTGTAGTGGTTAATGTATCTATTACCAAGATACCCACTCTTAGCGCTGTATAGTTTTGGTCATCTGACTTATATATGAAAAATATTTCATGTCAGAGACATTTTTTACCGTTATATGTAGTTTGAATGCGATGGTAATTTTTTGTACCGTAATATGCAGTATGGTAATTTGTATTGTGCATGTAAGTAATAAAAGATAAAAAAAGTAACTTTTATTAACTGAATGACTTAAAAGAAAAAGAGACATCGTCGATGATAGATTACACTTGTTTAAAAAAGAAAACAGCCAATCCCGCCGTTAGGGGCGGGAGTCTACATGTAACATTTCTTCAACTGAGCAGCGTTCAAGCTACGTGGAACCACTGTGCCATCGAGGCTGGATAGGCGGTAAGCCCCTTTGCCTAAGTCTTCTTGGACGATGTAGGGGCCTTCCCAGTTGGGTCCCAGGTTTCCTGAGGGTTCCGCTCTACTGGCCTCGTTATCCCGCATGACATACTCGCCTTCCTTGAAAGTTTTCTGAGCCACGCGTTGGTTATAATACTTCTCCAAAGTTTTCTTGTATTTTACCTCGCTGATGGCGGCTGCCTCGCGCCGTTCTTACAGGAGGTCCAGGCCTTCCCGAAGGAGCCTGTCATTATCATCATCAGTAGTTAGGCGCCTTAGCGAAGGTAATCCCACTTCTGCGGGTATCATTGCCTCTGCGCCATAGGTTAGGCTGAAGGGGGTTTCGTTGTTGCTTGTCTTGGGCATGGTTCGATGTGCCTAGAGGACATTTGGCAATTCTTCTACCCAAGAACTCCCCTCGTAGCCTAACCTTCTTTTGATTCCATCAAGCAAACTCCTATTTGCCCGCTCCACTTGGCCGTTTCCTTGGGGATGTGCGACCGATGTAAAGATTTGTTGAATCTGAAGCTCTGCACACCAATCTTGTAAGACCCTGTCTGTGAATTGTGTTCCATTGTCGCTTACAAGGTATAACGGTAATCCAAATCGGCACACTATGTGTTCCCACAAGAATTTCAACCCACTTGGTGAAATAATCAATCGCCACAATTAAGTACTTTAGCTTCCCTGGGGCCAGCGGGAATGGTCCCACGATATCAACTACCATTTTTGAAAAGGCCAGGCCGCCGTGACGGGAATTAAGTTATTTTTAGGGCGGAGCGTTTGTGGAGCAAACTTTTGACAACTGCGGCACTTTCTGAGTTCGTCTACCGCGTCTTCATGCATCCCGGGCCAATAATATCTGGCATTTTGGATTTTGGCAACAACTGCCCGAGTCCGACGTGAATACCGCATATACCAGTGTGTATTTCCTGGATCAGGTACTTTGCTTCCGCTGGGGATACACACCGTAATAGTGGTCCCAAATACGACTTCCTGTATAGGACGTCGTTGTTCACCTCATACTGCAATGCCTTGGTTTGTATCTTCTGGGCTTCGCCTCTGGCGGAGGGTAATTCCCCCTTTGTGAGGAACTTTAGAATTGGAATGTACCAGCAGGGTTTTTTCGCTGTGACGGCGGACACTTCCCGGGGTTCTATGGAAGGTGCTTGTAGCATTTCCACCTTTACTTCCTTTTCCATGCCCGAGGTAGCTAGCTTGCTCAGGGCGTCAGCTATTTGATTTTTTCCCCGATGGACAATGTTGAGTGTGACGCTGTCGAAAGAAGCTATGAGCTCCTTGGTCTTAGCCAGGTATTTTGCCATCATCTCATCCTTAGCTTCATAAGTCTCGTTCACCTGGTTATTGACTAATAGAGAGTCAACATATGCATCGACCCTTGTTGCTCCCATAGACTGGGCCATTCTCAAGCCCGCTAGCAGCGCTTCATACTCTGCTTCATTGTTGGAGCATTCAAAGTCAAACCACATGGCGCACATCAATCTTATTTCATCTGGGCTTATCAGGATGAGGCCCTCCCCGGATCCTTTTCCACTGGAAGATCCGTTAGTGTATAGCTTCCAGGTTTGCCTGGCTGTGCTAGACTCGGGTATGTCTTTGACCACGGGGTCTTGTATCACTTCTCCGTCAGGAATCTCAGCTAAGAAATTGGCGATCACTTGCCCCTTGATTGCTGTTCGTTTTCGATATTTAACGTCTAGGGCTCCCAACTCAATCGCCCACTTGGCCAATCTTCCAGAGATTTCTGGTTTGTGTAAGATTTGCTGTAGGGGATAATTTGTTAACACTTGCACGCCGTGCCCTTGAAAGTATCTTCGGAGACGCCGTGTAGCGTGGACTAAAGCAAGTACCAGTTTTTCAAGTGTTGGATAACGTGTTTCAGGTCTTGCTAGTACCCGGCTAATGTAATATATGGGCGTTTGTTTGCCATCCGTTTCTACCATGAGGACCGCGCTTACAGCGTTGTGGGCTGCTGCCAGGTACATCTTTAAGAGTTCTTCTGGGTATGGCGCTGTCAGCATATGTAGCTTTTCAATGAACCGCTTCATGTCTTGCAAGGCCTCTTATGCTTCGTTGGTCCATTTGAATTTTTTCTTGTTAAGGCAGTCTTTCAACGTTTTTATAAATGGCAAAGATCTCTCGGCGTGTCTTGCCAAGAATCTGTTTATGGCCACTAAACGTCCATTCAGTGCTTGTGCCTCCTTTAAAGTTATGGGGGAAGGGATTCGCGTTATAGCGGCTATTTTTTCTTGGTTAGCTTTAAAGCCGTCCAGGGTGACCACTACCCCCAAGAACTTACCTTCTTCTACCCCGAATGAACATTTCTTGGGGTTGAGTTTAATGTTGTATTCTCTCAGCTTTTGGAAGGTTTCTTCGATATCTTCGAGCATTTGTTTTTCCTCCCTGCTCTTGATCACTAGGTCATCGACATAGACCTCTAAATTTCTGCCAATTTGCTTTTCAAAGGCCTTGTCCATGAGACGTTGATAAGTGGCCCCGGCATTTCGTAGACCAAAAGGCATTTTGGTGTAGCAGAAGATGCCTATATCGGTGTGAAACGCCGTTTTTTCTTCGTCTTCTCTTGACATCTTGATCTGGTGGTAACCTTTATAGGCGTCTAAGAAACACTTGTACCTATAAGGGACCAGAGAGTCAACTTTGAAATCCATCTCGGGCAGCGGATAAGCATCTTTAGGGGAAGCCTTGTTCAAATCTTTGAAGTCAATGTACATCCGCCATGTGCCATCTGGTTTTTTAACCATCATGGGGTTTGATACCCATGTATGATATTTAGTTTCCCTAAGGATTCCAGCTTCGACCAGCTTTCGTACTTCTTTCACTACTGCTGCTTTTCGATCAGGGGCATGCTACGCTTTCCCTGGGCGACTGGATTAATGCCTGGGAGCGTGGCTAACCTGTGCTCTGCCTTATCTCGAGGTATCCCGGTCATATCAGAGTGTGATATCGGCGTTCCTCCTTAGCAATTGCTTCAAGTTGTTTTTAACTTCAGGAGAGAGGCCGTCTCCTATTGTAACTGTTTGCTCAGGATGGCGTGTGCTCAAAACCCACCTTTCTAGGCCGATGGCACCGGTAGGTCCTTGACGGCACCTCTTAGTATCCAAAACTTCACCCAACTTGTCCCGGTAAGACGTTGCAATCCCCAGCGGGGTGGGGAACTTCATGAACCCACGCGCCGTGGAGACAACCGCGTCCAGTTTTCCCAGGGTAAACCTTCCAATTATTACATTGTGGTAGGATTCAGCTCGTACCCCAAGGAATGTGAGGAGTATGGTTCTTTCGCGAGGAGCGTGTCTGAATCTTACCGGAAAGGTTATTTAACCAATTGGGTCAACCTTTTCTCCGGTGGACCCCTTAATAGGAGCGTGTACTGATTCGAGAAGCTTCTTGTCTTCCGGTTGCATCCTGTTGAAACAATGCTCGTAGATTATATCTTCGGAGCTTCCAGTGTCTACCAGGATCCTTCGCATGTTGTAGTCTCCGACGGCGGTGGATATGATTAGGGGGTCAGTGGTGAGGTGCAAGTCCTTAACACGTGGTTCGACCATCATGGTTGCCAGCATCCAGGGTTCGAGTGTGGAGAAACTCCGTTTCGCTCCCTTTCCCTTATCGGTGTATACCATATTTTGCTCCCGCTGTCTCTTACCCGCCCCCTTGTCTGCATCATCCTTGTTGGGGGGCGGGCCCTGCTTTATATCGCGAACCAGGTGAGCTAACTTACCCGCCTTCACAAAATATTCGATTTGCTTCTTTAACTGATAGCAATCGTTGGTATCATGGCCGCTGCCCTTGTGATATTCATAGTATTTGCTGGTCTCTTTATTGGGCGCGTCTTTCAATGGCTTGGGAGGGTTGAATTTCAGGTTCTCAGAGGCCAAAATTTCTGTCGGCGTTTTACTCAGGTTAGGGTACTCAGACCTTGACTTAGAGGAGGATTCGTTTCTTGAATATGAACTCCTAGACCTGTCATACCGTGAGTCTGACCTGTCACCTTTCTGGAACCGGTATCCTCTGATTTTGCCTTTAGAGTTTCACTGCTCTCTATCATCTTGACTTTTTTGTGCTTCTTTTTTCCTGTTAGCGGCGTGACTGGCCGCCACAGTTTTCTCTTGTGTGACATACACTTTGGCTATTCTCAGGATCTCATCTATGGTGGAGGGCACGCCGTCCCTTCCATATAGTCTGCTTAACAGCTCATCGTCATTTACCCCTTGTAGGAAAGCACCGCAGGCCAGATCATTTGTTATACCTGGGATCGCCAGGCTCTCTTTGTTAAATCTGACGATAAAACTCTCCACTATTTCATTGTCTCGCCGAAGGATGTGGAGGAGTTCGTTTCGATCCTTTGTGTGCCACCTCTGTTGACTGAATTGGAAGGTGAATTTGGACTCGAGGTCTTCGAAACTATCGATTTCCCCTATAGGTAGACTATCCCACCATACTTATGCTGCCCCAACCAGCGTCTGGACGAACATATTACACCAAAGAGGCATGGGCCAACAGGCTACCTCCCCGGCACTCTTGAATAGGTTTAGATGATCGTCAGGATCACCTAAACCATCGCATTTGCCCACTGTCTGGGGCATCTTGGGTTTTTCCTTAATCGGGGCCTCAACGATTCTCCTTGTAAACTTGGACCTGAAGGTAGTGTGCGTAGGCTTGTAAGGCTTGGTAAGGTCGTCTTCTTCCATGTTAATGGGCTGTATCGGTTGAGTAGCCCCGCCCTGGTTTGTCCCCTGGGTGACAGGGTGTTGGGCTGTAGTGATGTTGAGTGTGGAGCTGGGACCCCCGTTTGGAGAGAAAGGAGGCCTTGATGTGTTACCACGGTCGTAAACCGGCACCGCCGTAGGCGGGGATTGACCATAGGTTGGTTGTGACGTTGGGAAAGACCACCAGGGTGGCATGTAAGCCGCGTATGGCGGCTGCTGAGCATAACTCTACGTTGTCATCTGAGGTGAATACGCCTGGTTGTTGTATGGGGCTAGGTACCCGTAAGGAGGTGCATAGTAGTATCCTGGGAAATAAGCTTGATTCCCAGGTGTGACTGGAGCATTCATAACTACAGCAGGCATGATTACTGGCTGATGGGGTGGCATGGACAATGCTGCCGTAAGTTCCGCTGAGTACAGCGGCGACATAACGTATGTGGCCGGCGGCTGATAGTATGGAGCCATGCTCATCTGCTGTGTAGTGTTACTTGGACCGGAGGATGTGATAACGGGCATAATGCTGTGACGTATAGCCTGTGCACTTGTTGTCGATGCTGGGGTAGAAACAATGGTGGTTGTTGTGGTTGGTACCACTGTCGTAGTTGCCAGGAGGTGTATGAGAGAGGGTCTACAGCTGCCGTCCCAGAGGGGGTGACTGAGGCACTTGTAAACCCTGGTGGTGGTGCTTCTGCTTCAAACTCCTGGTCCAGAGACCTGGTTATGGAGGGTTAGACCGGCATGGTGGTAACCACAGAATTCGTCACCAGCAACGGATTACTAGTTATTACTTCTTGATTTGGTGTTGTTGCCGTGTTCTGATCGCTTGCCATTGGGTCTAAGTTCACTGTTGTTTACGAAAGGTCCCACGGATGGTGCCAATGACGAAACACTGACCTGAACGGTAGGCTCTGACTAGGACTTCAACTTTTGGAGATCCGAACAGCTGACTGCAAAATAGAACACCGTTAGGACTCGTTACGGGAATGGGGTTATTCCTGTAACCACCCTCCGGCGTGAGAATAAGTCTCGGTTTGGGAGTAAGAAAGTATGAGTAGAGAGAGAGAGAGAGAGAGAGAGAGAGAGAGTAAACGAGAGGATAATGAATCAAACCTTTGATGTTTACCTCTATTTATAGTTTACCATTAGGGTTTCCCCTAACTTAGGATGGGCTTCGATAAGTTAGGGATTTGCATGATCTTCCTAAAAGATTGGGGATTTGATTACGTGGTTTATCCATGCAGAATGGAACATTCTAGAATAAACATGTGTAATTAAGTATTTATAATAAAATAACAGGTAATGACCGGGTCGGGTTGGCCGATCCGGGTCATACCTCGTCAACTATGAATACCAATGGGTCCTATAAAGGTAGTTGATGTTCCAAGACCTGGTATGTCGTATACAATTGTAGCTGAATAGAGGAGGAATGTTAGGTTAACGGCTGAGTTGCCACAAGTTGGAAAGATTAGCGAGTTTATAGGAGCATCAAAGGATTCTGAAAGGATGTTTCTTCTAATTTTTTTTGTGGTGTATAACAAGATAATGGGTGAGATGAAAAAATCTTCTACCTGTAACCTGTCATTCCAACAATCGTTGACTTGTAATGTGAGTATACAAAAAAAATTTGTGTGGGTACATGCTTAAGCATTTGAATAAAACAAAGCGCAAATAGAGTGGTAAATAGTAATACAACGCGCCACTAATACTACTTGGTGTAACTATCAAAATTATTTAACCTCAATTTCGATAATTAGTTTTGCTTATAATTTAACTTATTTGTTTTGCAGTTGGTATACGCTCATGAAAAAGGGAAACAAATAATGAAGGCGTTGCCCGCTACTCAACGTAACACTACGACATAAAACCTACTTAACAAGTTAGAAACTAATTTAATCACTGTTGGGAACAGTTTCATGCAGTTATTAACATCAAAGAATGATACAAGAACTTAAAGTAACATAAAAGCATGTATGAATTTTAACAATGTTGTTTTGTTAAATTAGAAATAGAAAATAGAGCAATATGGTAAAGACACCTATTGTAGCGAAGACATGTTTGAAATCACATATGTTTGTAGCACATTGATAGCAATAAGTCCAATACTTTGATAGCACATATGTATGTAGCACATTGATAGCACATGAGCTAAGACTTTTGGATTTTACCAGGGTTTAAAGAATATGAAACCAAGAAGGAGGTTGATGTTAAATCCAAGTCAATAAAAAAGAGCAATCTGAATGAAAATGATAGTATGACTACTAGAGGTTTGTAACATTCTATGTATATAGATTTTGAAATTGTATTAGTGAAACGAATGTTTATGCGCATGTAAAGTTTCACCACGTACCATAAAGGAAAAGGTTGACAACGTTGAGGCGATCAATGTGTCATCAAAGAGCCCTATTGAAGCAGAAGACGTGTTCAAGTTTTCAGAAGTTAATCATGTTGATTATATCCTTAAACATGGGTCAAAATTATAGAATCCCAAACATAATCAATCAATAAAAAACGTAAACATGAATATCCAATTAGAAATACATACTTGTAGGGATGGTTTTCTTTGAAGAGAAACATGAAGCCATTATTCTCGTTATGGTACCCTGTGTTGATGGATCACCTTAAAGAGCATAGTTGAATTAGTGTTATTAAGGAGTTTTCTTCTTCTTATATTCAAATGATCAAGATGAATTCAATGATCACTAATGATGAATAGGTTATAGAAACACTATGTATTCACCATTAAAGGTACCTAAAAAGAAATCTTAATTGCCCCTTGAACTAATCAATATTTACTATTATTACCATTAAGTAATTGTCAGGGACTAGTTATGTCACACTGGTAACGTTACTCAAATGATCCATAAGGCCACATAAACAGGTTATTTCCAACATTCTCCCACTTGGTCGAGTGATCATTTGTGATAAGCATAAGTAAGTTCCAAATTAAAACATTCATCAAGGTTCACATTGAAACTGTAATAGAAAAATACACTCATTGAGTTATTGTCAACTCAAGACCCCCATTAATCATGCTACAACCACAAAGTAAAGCGTACATAAATTTAAGACCAAAATGACTGAGGTAGGCCCTTTACAAATAATTTGTGTAATTCCTATCTATATGTTATTAGGTGCACACATACGTATTTATAGACAAACAAATATAAATAGTTGAGGAAATTTTATTCACTAATCATTCATAAGTATGATATGCTATTATAGAAGGCCTTTAGTAAAACCCGTCTTTATTATGAGCTCTTAAAAGACTTTGGGCGGTAGACCTTAGTTATCGGATCCGCAAGCATATCATGAATGTAAATGTATTCGATACAAATATTTAGTTTCCTCTACTTGTTCAGAAAGAGATCACAATAAAAAAAGGACGATCAGAAAAGACCAATCTGATAGGTCTGATAATTAATCTGGTATTTATCATCAGAATATGGTGAATTTTGTTCATCAGAAATCTGATGAACAAGATATCAGATTTCTAGTAAGTTACTCATCAAGAATCTGATGAAACAACTTGTCAAAGAGATAAGGTTCTACACGAAATTCTAAGTAGCAAGTGGACTTGAATGGATTAAATGAATATGTCAAAAAGCTACTTTATGCAGACAAGTGCATAAATAAACAAATGTTTATTCATGTCAAACATTCTCTATAAATAGAGAATATTACTCCGAAGGGAAAATGAGTCAAGCCTATTATTCAATACATACTACATAACTCTACCGCCCTTCATTACAGAATTTTTTAAGTATTCATTTATACTAAGCCAATAACCTCACAATCAACTTGTAAACTTTTCAAAGTGATATAAACTTTAAATTTCTGTAGTTGTGTTCCTTGAAAGTTTGATTTCTATTTTCGCACATTATTTTCATATTTGTTGAAATCACTTGCCAACTTTAGATAGAGCATTGTTATCTGGGTCCAACAGTGTCTTTTATAACTATCCAACAGTTTTATAAACTACTGGTAGTTACTTCATTAATTAGGTTGTTTAGAGTCGCTTTCATGGTGACGTCACCAACAGTTCTCTCCTCATGTATATAGTTCTTTATCCTCAATATAACAGTAACACTAAGAGCCACAAGACATAAGAACTTAGTGAGAGAGAGATCACCTGGTGAGGGGGAGTACATTTTGTACCTTTAATTGTACTGTAAACATTTTGATTGAATGAAATCATTGTGCAATCATTCCCAAATCCAACTGTGTTGATGATGATGTGTTTGTATTAACTGTTTAGCTTGGATTTCCATATTTGTTCAAACTGTTTAATCAAAAACACACACACATACTACACTCTCTCAGATACAACTCTAACTTAGGCGTTGAAATAAGCTCTTAGTTATGCTTCGGCCCATCCTTGTTTAATGTCCTCTCACTTTTGTCTCTAAAACACTAGAGTATAGATATCATGTGTCAAAATAGATAATCAAAACAAAATAGATGCAACCCTTAGCAAAACCATGCACCAAAATCGCGCTTTTACTAGACTTTGGTAGTAAAATAATTCTTCAATGCTACAAGAAAGAGGTTTTTGTGGAAGGAGAATTAAAGTAAGAACTTTACTAGGTGTTTATTCGAACTTGTTTGGATAAGACATAAAACTTCAAATAAAGTGTGTATTTTGGGTTTTCTCCCTTGGTGCCTCTCTCATTTAGGGAAACATGATTTACAACCATGAATAGCGGGTGCAAACAAGCTTAGAGGTTCGAGAGCTACTCGTTATCGGTTCGGTTAAAAGCTCGAACGAGCCGAGCTTTAACAAGCCTGAACCCCGAGTTGGAGCCTAAAATAGAGCTCGTTTAGTTATCGAGTCCGAGCTCGAGCCTGAAATACAAAGCTCATTTAGGCTCGTGAGCCTAAACGAGCCGAAACTAGATTTTATTTTTTATATATAATATAATAGTAGTAACAATAACAATAATAATCATAATGATAACATTGCCGAGTCGAGTTCGAGTTGAGCTTTTAGCTCTTTTAAGGTTGTTCTCAAAATAAGTCAAGTCGAGCCGAGCTCGAGCTTTGGGTTTTAATCGTGAGCCGAGCTCAAGCTCAAATAAGGAGGCTCGAACCGAACCGAGCCGAGCTCGAGCTTCATAAAAACACGACGAGCCGAGCTCGAGCCCAGTCGAGCTCTGGCTCGGCCCGACTCGTGTACACCCCTAAGTCCATCAATGGTAGGCTATCAATATTTATGGTAAGGTGTAATATATATAGATGGTATCAACATAGCAAAACACAAGCACAAAGGGGCTTTAGGAACATGTTAAATCTGAATGGAATTGAAAATTTACAATTGTTGTAAAGTGGTCTTCGTCTTATACAATTGTTAAGGTATTAATGGGGTAAGGAGACTCAGTCCTTTGTAATGTCATAATACAGAGATGATGCAATTTTAAATTCATCAAAAGAGCATCAAGTTAGACGTAAACCCCATTTTTTTGCTTTGAGGGTCTAAAAGACATGTAGCTCTAGTACGAAACCATTCATGCTCTTGCGTTCATAAATATAGAGTGGTGTGTTGTTCCTATGGTGGCAAAGTGCAACATGAGGGCAACGTTTGACAACCGATCACTATAGAGGACCATTCGTACTCAAACCACCTTAACTCTAGCACCACACTAGTCGTATACATGACCATTTTCCATCTACCTTTTGGTAAGTTAAGCCGTTGCACCACTTGCATAACAATGAACATTGTTTGATGTTATAATTATATAGACTTCGACATGTATGAATCATCCTCATTGACTCATCCATAAACAACCATATATACATAATGATCTCACTTTATATGTGTATAAGCTAGTGATATTCGTTTCCTAGCCTTCATACGTTATTGATGTGTGTAAAATGCAACATATAAATTACATCAAATGAGGCATAAAACTAACCCTTTTTAAGTACTAATGTTGGAAAAAGAGTGTTTTTGTCTTCCTTTTGTATTTTCAGGATTAAATGAGCTCAAATTCACAAAAGAAGCAAAAAGACAGCTAAATTTAACATAAATACAAGAAAAGGAACATAAGTGGACTGCCCGACCCCTCAACGACATCTTCCCAAGCAAAATAGAGAAGGCAGAAGACTGAACACGCCCCGTGCTCAGCCAGCACGGGGCCGTGCCCAAGAAGCAGCAGAAAAGACAAACCTATAGAAGCTTCTATTGCCCACCACAGGCCGTGTCCAGTGAACACGGGGGCGTGGCGAAAGTACAGCAGGCGCATTAATTGTAATTACGAATTACAATTAATGAAGAGAGAGAGTGTCAGACAGGCACGGGGGCGTGTCCAGCGGACACGGGGCCGTGCCCAGCCTTCTGTTCAGCCTATAAATAGGAGTGCTTTGTTTCATTTCAACTCATCCCTTGGCACACCACCTCTCTCACACTTCACCCACCACCCACCACCACCATAACACCATCATCCACCACCATCATCCATTGTTCATCGTAGAGTGTGTGAGTCGTCTCGGGATCCAAGATTGATCGTAAGAGTTCTTGACAATCAAGGCCATGTTTGCCTAAGTCTCTTACATCACTTGGTGAAGACAAAGTGTCTAGTATAATACTTTTTATTTCTAATCTTTTGCACTTTTTATTTGGTTTTGTATTAATGACTTTAATAACCAGTTACTTATGTTGAAGGTGATCTTTCCTTATCGTTTGTCCGTGGTGTCTTGGCATTATTTTACTGTCTATATAAAATAAAAGATTTTCACCATTCATAACTCCACGGTCTATATGGAGGTATGTTGGCTATCTGGTCGGGGGTTAAGGGAACGGTTTGGTAAAGGTCTTGCCATTGTTCAGCGTTTAGAGGTCCTGCAATGGACCTGGGTCAAATTTAGTAGGACCTCCTTCAATGCTTCACGGTATTGGATGGCGGGGGTCCAAACTCTTTGATCCCCTCATAAGTTAACTACTATTAATACTATAACCCGGCTATTTAGGACTGTATCCCTGCTGACTCAGACTTCTTAGCCGAGGGTAACGTCACCGCCAAAAGCGGGGCCTACCATAATATTGCATTAATAACTTAATTCATAATCTTCCAATAATCCACCCTTTTAGGATTGTATCCTTGCTGACTCAAACTACTGGGGTGAGGGTAACGTCACCTTCAAAAGAGGGGCCTATTACAATAACTAAGATAATCTCTTAATTATGTGCAAAAGTGCGGAAATAATCAAAGGTTATACTAGATACGAGTCGGAACCAAGTGATTCATCTTGTCTATCTGTTTTTTTCTTTTATTTTTATTTTCAGCATTTTAGTTAGTTTTTATTTTTCTTAGTTTAAAACATTTTTCTAACTTTTTATTTTGATTAGACGTTGAGGATAAACCGGTACTAAAAGCTCTTGTGTCCTTGGACGACCTCGGTATCTTACCAACACTATACTACGCTCACGATGGGTGCACTTGCCCATATGTGTGTCTAGTGTTAGTAAATATCGTGTTTTATAAATTTAAAACTTGGCTAAATACACCTAATAAATATAACACTCGACTACGCATCAGTTATATGTCAAATCCTAGATGAAGAAAAAGAAACATACACCATATATACTATTTTTTGTTATTTAAGCATATGTATACCGACAATATATATGAATGTGACAAGTTCCTATACTAGTGGTACTTCTTACAGACGTAATTTTAAGCTTGTACTAAAGGGATTTAAGGCTATTATGCGAGACACGGTAGATATGTGACATGTTAATCACGTTTCACATTATTATATAACATAATTATTACAATGTAACTATAAAATTACAACACAACTAAAATTGATTAATTTAAAAAAAGTCTCCATATTATCATTGTACTTTTAAGTACCACTTGTAAGAAAACATAATAAGATTTAAATATAATATGACTATCTGCAATTTAAGGGTTTCGGGACCACGTATGCTAATGTGGAAAACCGTAGACAAGATGTCACACCCCTAAATTACAACATGCGGATTTCACCGTAAGGCGTGTGTGTTGATGCATGGAATGTCTGTTGACTTTGTCTGCATTACGTCTTAGGTCAAGATAGGTCAACATAGGAGCTAGAATGTCAAAATTAGGTTTTATGTTGATAGGTCCGCTTTTGTGAACATGTGTTGTCATAGGTTCGCTTATGTGTCAGATGGTCCGCTCATAGGGTTTGAACAGGTTCGCTTATAGGTCATCAGGTATGGTTCGCTTATTTGTCAATGTAGTAGGTCCGCTCATATGGCAGTCCATATGAGCGAACCATGTCTCACTATAAATACCTGATCAGTTGTACATTGGAGCGGATCTGGATAGTTGCTTGTGTAACGAAACTCTGTCAAATCAGTATCAAAAAGCAATAAAAAGAAAGGAATTGAAAAGAATAGCTGTTGTAACTTCATTTACGTTGATTCCGCCTTCGTACATGAAGATGAACGTTCTCAACTGACTGTTTAGGGTCGGAACACGGTCCAACAAGTGGTATTAGAGCTCAGGACGAGGAGTTCATACTACTACAGCTTGAATCTGCAGAATTCTCTAATTTCTACTCACTTTCTCTCATACTTTTTCGATTTGAAGTGGTTCCTACGGTTGAAATTGTCTGATTTTTTAGTATTACGTGCGGAACATACAATTAACAAACCCTAGAAAGTTTCAGGTTAAAATTCGGCTTAAAAATGGGTAAAAACAGTTAAAAACTTAGGTCCGCTTTTACGGACTTCGATAGGTTCGCTCGAAAATCACATCTGGTTCGCTCGAAATTACATGTTAGATCCGCTCATTCGGACACTTTCGCTCGTACGAAGATAGGAGATCTGCTCGAACGAACAAAGTAGGTTCGCTCGAACAGACAATTTTCACTTCCGCTTATGCGAACAGAGTAGATCCGCTTGAACCGACAAGTGATAGGTCCGCTCATCCGGACAATACCTGGTCCGCTCATCCAAACATTACCCGGTCCGCTTATTTGAACATCTCACTTTTGCTTATTTGGACTTCTGCTTATACGGACACTTTTGGTTTTGCTCTTACGGACAACCATAGTTCCGCTTGTTTGTCACATTTTTCAAAAACTTCGAAAATTTGTCTAAGTGTTTGCTGATTTTGCAGGTACACTCAAGATGGATGATATTTTCTTGAATCCGTTCAGCGACATGTACGCATTCACAGGAAATTCTAGAAATAATGATACTTCATCAAGCAAAGAAAATGAGAATCCGCCAAAAGAGAAGAAAAAGGAAGCTTGGGAATCAGAAAGCGCTTTCGGAACATTCAATAAACCTCCAAAGCTAATGGCTATCGAGGAATACAGTCGGTGGTCAAGAAAGTTTGAAGATTGGTTGATGGCATTCGCATTTCCCAGCTGGAAAAGTCTGAAAAACGGTTATGCTAATGGAAACAAAAATGGTGAAACTTTAAGAGCAGCTGAGGAGATTGATTCGTTTGTAGCTGAACAAAAGTGTGTGGCATTGTTATTTCAATCCGTTCGGGAAGACATTATTGCTTTGATCGATTATTCAAATGCAAAAGATCTTTGGGAAAAGTTAGAAAAGAAATGTATAGGTAGTGAAGAAATCAAGAAAAATAAAATAAAACTACTTAGAAAAGAGTTTGATATGTTTGGGTGCTTAAAGAATGAATCAGTGTCAAAAATGATCGAGAGGTTTGGGCACCTGAAGCTGGAATTAGTTAGACATGGAATTAAGTATTCTGATGATGAGCAAGTAGACAAGTTGTTCGATTCGTTGCCAGACGAGATGGAGTGGAGATATTATGCTCTCATGCTAAAAAACACTATCTTGTCGAAAGATCTTACTCCAGATTTGTTGATTGAGAGACTTGAAAGTCACGAACTGGAGTTGAAGAAGACATACAAAGTTAATCACTCATCTTATCAACAGAATTTGGAGTTATATTATCCAAAGAGCATGATGCCAAAAGCAACTTCACCCAAGACAGCGTTTTCTACTGAAAATGTGTCCACAGCAAGCAAAGAAAGTCAAAGTGGTCAAAGCAGTGGAAGTCACAGTGGTTATCACAGTGGATCTTCATCATCTGCAAGTCATTCTGATGCAAAGAATCATTTTCAATGCAACATTGCAATAGACTTGAAGAATGCTCAGAATTTTGATGAGGAGTCGGCCAAACAGCAGATGATCTTCCTAGCATCGGTGTTGGAATCGTATGAAGGGTTAGTAGCTGGGAAGATAGGCAACACTAATCTGACGAAAGAAGATTATGATCAGATTGATCCTGAGGAAATGGAGCTGATCGATATTCGTTGGGCTATGGCCAGTGCTGTTCGTCGAGCACAGCGTTTTATGGAAATTACCGGCAGGAAGACAATTGGTGGTCCATCTACCAAATTGGAGTTTGATAAGTCCAAGGTGACTTGCTTCAAGTGTAAGCAGAAAGGTCACTTCAAACGAGAATGTAGAAACGCTTATGCTGATGAGTCGGAGAATCCTTTCAGAGATGATTACTACAAGAAGGCGATTTATCACCAGAATAAATCTGAGCCGCCTAGATTGAAGCAGGTTGAAGACAACAAAGAGAAATCTAGAGCTCTTGCGGTAATTTACGATGACGAAGGGTATGATTGGAGTCAAGAGGTTCTACCAGAAGAAGATGCGGTTGGTTATGCATTCATGGCGAGAAACGACGAACCTATTCCATGGAAAGACGATAGAACTGAAGAGCAGAAATATCAATACAGAAAAATGATAGCTGAAAACAAAATCATTAGAATATCTCGTATCTTTCTGGAAGCGAGGAGAGCAAATAGATGGGATCCGGACAGAGAGTGTTATCTTGATGAATATGGAAATATTGCGATCGATGACAAAACGCTTGATATCAAAGCCATAATACAGCAGTACAAAGAAGAGGATGAGTACTGGCAGAATAAATGGTGGGGAACTGGAGACGAGAAAGAGAAAGAAGAGAAAGAGAGAAAAGAGAAAGAAGAGCAGGAAAAATCAAAGAAAGTTGATACTGGAGTTATTGACACAACGCAGGAGTTGAATGCTGAGAACTTGGGAAAAATGGCTGACAAAGTGCTGGCTGTTAAGGCACTTGAGGTAGACTCTAACTCCGTGTCTGAGTCAAAAAGCTAGGTCAGTTTAAACTTGTCAACAAATGCGTCAGGTAAGAAAATTGATGGAAATGCTGATTGCAAAAATTGCATCAAAGAGTGCAAATTTTGTAGCACAGTCACGTATCTCAACGGTAAGAAAGTTGATGATCTGACAGCAAAAGTCAGAAGCGCTGAGAATCAGATTCTTGATCGTGACAAAACAGTTAAAGCTTCAACTGAACGAATAAGAGAATTAACTAGCAAAATTGAAAATGATAAAATTGATCATGACAAAATTAAACAAGAAAATGAAAAGTTGATTCTTGAAATCGTCAGATTTCTGAGAAGTTTGAAAAACTCAAAAGCACAATGAAAGATTGTGATGATCGAAATGGTAAAACTTTTAAAGAAAATGAACACCTAAAAGCAGTGCTTAGAGTCAAAGAAGAATCAATCAACCAACAACTGGAGGAAATCGCTAAATTGAAACTTAAAGTTCAAGAGGCTGTAATCGAAAACGAGCGAATCCAGTTGAAGCTTAATAGTTACAGCTCCGCAAGCTTTGTGTTGCAACACATTATTCCCAAACCCATCAGGAAAGACAAAGCGGGCGAAGATGTGTATTCTGATGGAACTGGGGTGGGTTTTCATCAAGTTCCACCACCTGTTCTTGATAATTACATGAAAAAGCAATCTGGGTTGGTTGAAATTGAGGAAGAAAGTGAAGTTAAACTTCCGGAGAACATTGATGTCACGTTCACATCTTCTAATGACGATAGTCTCCAAAATAATATTGTAAAAGGTGTTGTTGAAAATGTGCTAAAAATGGATAGTGACACTACTGAGGAAGATGGGTGTTTCTTGGACAAGTACATTCAGAAACCAAAATCCAAAAACAACTTAAGTGATGAACCGGGTCTTGTGATGTACAAGTTGGCTGGATCTGATAAGTTGTATTCGGATTCTGAGTTTCCCATTGAGAATGTTAATGTGAAAAAGTTGACAAATGTTTTCAAATTGGTTGAAATTGAGTTTTCAGAAGTGAACAGTTTGAGTCAAACAAAGAGGCAAATGAATTTTGAGAAAGATAAAGCTTACTACAAAAAGCCTGTTGTTCCACCACGTTTTTATAATAACAATCGAAACAATTGGTCGGGTGGTTATCGGGGTGGTAAGAGTTATTAGAAAAAGAGTTTTCAAAACAAAAGGTTTGCTGAAAAGAAGGTGTTTGTGAATGGTTCAAGTTCACTTTCTGATGAGGAAAATGAAATTTTTTCAAAATCGAATGAAGAGTTCTTTGAGAAAAGAGCTTCACAGTATCAGTCTGAAGGTACAAGTCGGGTTGTTGATACTCGAACATGTTTCAGATGTAATCAAGTTGGTCACATTGCACGAAAGTGTACCAATGTGAGGCCTAAGACTGAAACTGTGAAGATTCAACAGAAGAAAGTTGACGTGAAGGGTAAAGCACCAATCGTTGTTGAGAAAAAGAGTGTGAAAAATGACAACATCAAAATGAAAAATGAACCCGTAAAGAAAGTGGTAATTAAAAATGACAAATTTTACAAGCGGGTTGCATTATCTCAACAAGTTTGGAAACCAAAAACAGAAATGAAAATTTCAACTTCTGAAGTGAAAAAGGCTGAAGAATCAATTTCGGTTGATTATGATGCAAATTTTCCACCTTTGAAGGCTGAAAATTTGAAAATTCAAATTGCGAGAGTCAAGGTTACACCTAAGGCTGATGAGGCCTGGGTGGACACCATGTTTGAATAAGCAGTTTGAATTGCCGGAGCTTCCTGGATCGCGAAGCATGAATCGGCATCTTTATTGAAGTTGGTTAAGTCAAAGTTTGTTATGTGCAGGATCTTCCAAAACTTGTATCCAGATGGATCATGGATAGTGGAGCTTCAAGACATATGACAGGAAAGACTGCATTGCTGTATGATGTGAGAAATATCAATGGTGGATCTCACAGATTTGTGACAATATGTATACTACTCACTTCACTGATAAAGAATGTTTGATCTTGAAACCAGGATTTGTTATCCCTGAAGAATGGATTATCATTCGGGCACCTAGAGTGAATGATTTATATGTGTTAGATATGAGTGTAGCAACTACATCTACTGGTCAAGCACATTGTTTTGTGTCTAGAGCAACTGAGAAAGAATCGAGATTGTGGCACCGCAAGATGGGGCATATTCATATAAGGAAGATAAATCACTTGGTGCACAATGATTTGGTTCTTAGAGTTCATGTCAAAGGTTTTCATCTGGAAGGGGAGTGCATTAGCTGTGTTAAAGGCAAGTAGAAGAAAAAGTCACACCCTACAAAGCAAGTCAATTCAGTTTCGAGACCTCTGGAAAGACTTCATATGGATTTGTTTGGTCCTGTGAATGTCAAAAGTATTACAGGAGATTACTACTGTTTGGTCGTTACTGATGATTATTCCAGATTTTCGTGGGTTTCTTTCTTGAAAACGAAAGACGAAACGTTTGACAGTTTGATGGCGTTGTTCAGAAAAATTGAGAATCTGTACCAAAGGCGTATCAAAAGAATTCGTAGTGATAATGGTGCTGAATTCAAGAACAGCAAGATGGAAGAATTTTGTGATGAAAGAGGTATATTGCATGAGTTTAGTGCTTCGTACACTCCGCAGCAGAATGGAGTCGCAGAACGCAAAAACCGGACACTAATCGAGACGGCTAGAACTATGCTCGCAGATTCGAAGTTACCGATAAATTTTTGGGCTGAAGCTGTTTCCGCCGCATGCTATACGCTCAACAGGGTTCTCACTGTCAAGAAATTCAACAAAACATGCTTTGAGCTAATCAATAACCGCAAACCGAATTTGAAGTATCTAGAACCGTTCGGGTCACCCTGTACAGTTATAGAGCCTTTTGGAAAGTTTGGTCCGAAGAGCATTAAGGGAATATTTGTTGGTTATGCAAATCCGATGCGACGTGTCTTCGTTCCAAGTGAGAAGCGGATTATTGAAGCAGGAAACGTTGAATGTCAAGGTTATACTATGCCGTCGCAGAATCCTGGAGATTCATGGCGTTATCATTATGACAAACTGTGGGATTCGTTTGACATGAGAGAAGAATCAGAGGATGATGAAGATTTCTTTGATGAGTTGGATATTTTGCGTGAATATGAGTCGCAGCTAAGGTTTCCAGCTGAGTATTCGAGGCGACCACGGGAAACTTCAAATGACAATAAAGCAGGTCCGAGTAATGCTGGTGAACATGATGATGTCCAACAGAATGAAGTTGCTCAGGATAATCAGTCGGATCAAAATGATAATCAAGAAGCTGAAAACATGCCAGTCTTTGATCATGGTGATTCAGATTCTAAGGGGGAGCAAATTCAGATTTCAAGTCAAACAAACCAAGTTGGTGAACAAGATGCAGATCAGAATGTTACTAATCTTGAGGGAAATGTAGATGTTCCAAGCGAAGTGATGCCGCGAACTTTTTCATCCCATCCAGAGGAGTTGATCATAGGAGAATTGCAGACAGGCGTTCGCACTCGAAGACAGATTGATAAAGGGCTTACATGTTTTTATACAAAAGTTGCTCCTTTGCAAACTGAATTCTCATTAAGTTGTTTTATCTCGCAGGTTGAACCAAGAACTTACAAAGAGGCACTTACTGAAGACTCTTGGGTCAATGCAATGCAGGAGGAACTTAGTCAATTCGAGAAATTGGGAGTGTGGAAGTTAGTTGATTTGCCGGATGGTCAGAGGAAGATTAATACAAAATGGGTATTTAAGTGTAAGAGAGACGATAGAGGAGTTGTTATAAGGAATAAAGCTCGACTCGTTGTTCAGGGCTTTAGTCAACAGGAGGGAATTGATTTTACAGAAGTCTATGCTCCTGTAGCACGACTAGAGGCAATCAGAATTTTCCTTGCATTTGCGTCTTGGAAGAATTTCAAAGTATATCAGCTAGATGTAAAATCGGCGTTTCTTTATGGGAAGGTCAAAGAGGAGGTTTATGTCGGACAGCCGCCGGGCTTTACTGACCCAATCCACAAAAACAAGGTCTACTTATTGGACAAAGCGCTGTATGGTTTACACCAGGCCCCGAGAGCTTGGTACGAGACTTTGTCTCAACACCTACTAGCCAACAAGTTTATTCGTGGAAAAGTGGATGCCACTCTCTTCACTAAAGAGGTTGACGGTCATCTTCTGATAGTTCAGATTTATGTGGACGATATAATCTTTGGGTCAACAAATGAAAATCTATGCAAAGATTTTGAATCAGTGATGAAGCAAAAGTTTGAAATGTCATCAATGGGGGAGATGAAATTCTTTCCGGGACTACAAGTTGAACAACTTCCTGAGGGAATTTTCATTCATCAAACGAAGTACGTTCATGATATTCTAGAGAAATTTGGGATGTCAAGTTCTACTCTAGCTGCTACCCCACTTGCAACAAATCATGGGATTCACCCAGATCTCACCGGAGACAGGGCTTATGAAACGTTTTACCGATCCATGATAGGTTCTTTGATGTACTTAACTGCTTCACGTCCTGATATCATGTACCCAACGTGCCTCGCAGCAAGATTTCAATCTAACCCGAGAGCTTCGCACATGATTATTGTGAAGAGGATATTACGCTACCTGAAAGGAACTCCATCATTGGGGTTGTGGTATCCTAGAAAAGGCGACTTTACGCTCGAAGGGTATTCCGATTCGGATTTCGGATGCTGCAAAGTCAATTCAAAATCAACAACTGCAGGATGCCAGTTCTTTGGTTCTAGATTGGTTACCTGGCAGTGTAAGAAACAAACGTCTGTGGCGCTATCTACATGTGAAGCGGAGTACGTATCTGCTAGCAGTTGCTGCTCTCAGATCCTGTGGATACAGCAACAGATGCGCGACTACGGTTTGAAGTTTCTTAACACACCTCTTTTTGTTGATAATGAGGCCGCAATAAATATAACAAAGAATCCGGTACATCACGCTAAAACAAAACACATAGAAATTCGTTATCACTTTATTCGTGATTGTTTTGAGAAAAAGTTGATACGAATTGAGAAAATACACACTGACGAACAGAAAGCTGATTTACATACCAAAGCTTTTGATAAAAATCGGTTTAAATATTTGTTAAAACTGAATGGTATGAAGCTTCTTTCAGTGTCGGATGGCATTATTAGCGTTGATGAGAGTACTGTTGCGGATGAAGATGAGAAACAATCTGCAATGGTTTGTCGATTTTTTAAATGTTTTGGTATTTAGGGGGAGTAGATAGGTGTATATAGATATATTTTCAGAAAATACAAAAATATGATAAAATTTCAAAATACAAAAACATGATAAAATCTGAAAAAGAGCTTGTGTATATAGGGAAAATGATAGTACATCGGCTAGACAATTACAGTATGCTAAAGATTTGTAAAGTTTAAATGTGTTAAACAGTCTCACTGATGATGTGTCGATAGGTTTTCGCACATTTAGTAGATTTATTCGGGATATAAACCTAAATTTCAAACTTGTGAAATTCGTGGGGAACACTACTTGGATATATAGGTAACCCCTGAAATCTCGTTTGAAAGGTCTCATAATCTGATATACTAGGTCTTTATACTCAATGATGTCTGGGGTATTATTCCGGGACTTCTGCTGAACGGTAGTTCTGACCTAGTCCTTGGATAATACTTTCCGCATATGCTTGAAACACAGCATAAACCCTCAGCATGCCGATGAAACAATAAAATTGATAGTCGCTGCTGTTGTAGCTAAAAGATCCTCTAAAGGGGACATACCGTAAAGTCGAAGCTGATATCTCTCTGCGTATACGGAAGTATCGACCTGAGATCCCTCGGCCCTCGCATACCTAATTTATGTACAGATATCATTGTAGTATATTCACATGTAAGACTGATAATTGGGATTCTGGATACGGGAGTATATTCAAGAGGTGGGACACATGAATGAGCTAAGTTCATAAAACATCTAAATCGTATCCTGAGTAAATTGAAATTTGTGTGGGAATTTAAGATGGATCAGTATATCGACAATCCAGGTGAATTGTTTAAGTCTGTGTATCTAATGAAGCTTAACGGTACTTGTATTTTGTCTAAAAGCTGATATGATTCCCTGACACGCTCGCCAAAAATATGTTGGTAAATAGTTTACTTTGTTTACTTTCTGCAATTTAAGTTTTCTGTATTTCATTTCTTAGTTTAGAACACTTTATAAAATCCAAAAAGATTTTATTTCTGCTTTATTTTCCGACAAACCAAAGTGGAGAGTTGATTGTTGGATTCTCAGATGTTCAAGCAGATGCAGGAGATTCTGGACTGAAGAATGAGAAGAGCTTACTTTGATGGAGTTTGATTTATTGGAAAGTCAAAAACAAGTTCATTAACTTGATACTTGTTATTTTCAGAAAATGTGTAAATTGTTGTTTTCAAAATCAGTTAGATTTGTCAAATGATCAACCAAGGTCATTAAATTGAACTTGGTAGATTAATCGAGTGATCAGGGTCATTAACTTGGACCTGAATACTTGAGTGGATTTCTAAAACTGATAGAGTTTGTGATTTATTGTTGAAAAGATAAGTTTGTAATGATTGATGTTTGAGACACAGGTTTTGAACTTCATTATTCCCACGGAAGCTAAATGTTAAAGCTTGAACCAGATCAAGACCTCAGATTCTAGCATATCGAGAGGGGGAGTCAGTAAAAGGGGGAGTCTGGATCAACAGTGAAAAGGGGAGTCTGAAGTTAGAGTCAGGTAATGATCCTGAAACCTGTAAAGATAGAGTGCTTATGATGAGAAGACAGAGAGTTGGATAAAAGACCAAGACTGAAGACTCAAGAGCTGAAGACTTCGTCAACATCCAAGGTGGAGTCTGTTGATGCATGGAATGTCTGTTGACTTTGTCTGCATTACGTCTTAGGTCAAGATAGGTCAACATAGGAGCTAGAATGTCAAACTTAGGTTTTATGTTGATAGGTCCGCTTTTGTGAACATGTGTTGTCATAGGTTCACTTATGTGTCAGATGGTCCGCTCATAGGGCTTGAACAGGTTGGCTTATAGGTCATCAGGTATGGTTCGCTTATTTGTCAATGTAGTAGGTCCGCTCATATGGCAGTCCATATGAGCGAACCATGTCTCACTATAAATACCTGATCAGTTGTACATTGGAGCGGATCTGGATAGTTGCTTGTGTAACGAAACTCTGTCAAATCAGTATCAAAAAGCAATAAAAAGAAAGGAATTGAAAAGAATAGCTGTTGTAACTTCATTTACGTTGATTCCGCCTTCGTACATGAAGATGAACATTCTCAACTGACTGTTTAGGGTCGGAACACGGTCCAACAGTGTGACATACCAGGATCTAGCCACTAATCACGTTGAACTAATAATAAAATATAAAACACAATATCATGTCCAACATGAATAGTGTATTTCAAATTAAACGTTTCAAAACAAAGTATGTGTTTAGCGGAAGCAATTGTAATTGTTTTAAACATTTGAAACCAAATTGTTTAAAAAGTATAAGCATAACATTAATCGTTCATTAAGCAACACATCACATGACACTCTTCGCTCCTCAGACTGCAAGTTCCAAAGCATGATGTTTCTAACGACCTGCAAGCATGTAAAAAAGTGTGTCAACATAAAGTTGGCGAGTTCACAGTTTTGTTCAATGTAAATCATGTAAGTGTTTAGTTTAAAAACATGTCAAGAATAATAAACTCGATACCGAATGACTGTCATGTTTATTGTGCCCTCATCAATGTCTATCAGCATTGATCAAAAGTGTTTAAGGTCCATAGTTCATGCCCGACTCCCAGCACGGTGTGAGTTTTGTCAAACCTAATAGCGCTATCAACTAATACCTCGTTGCCTCCTAGGCAACTAACTCAGTAGTAAGTAGGGACTTTCATGATAGAGTTTGAGTTTATTAACCAACATCGAATTTAAACTATAACATTTGAAAAGTATTCCTCCCAGGAATAATAGTTTGTCCCCCCCCCCCGGGACGTACGCTTGTGAAAGAGTAGTGAACTCACCTTAGTTTGTTCTGTATGTTTTATATGCTTCTAGCGTTAGTTAAGTGTTAGGTCCGTTACACGCGACCTAAGGCACAATATCGTGTAAGCGAGTATCCGAGTAGGATTCGCAATCCCTAAATGTCTAGACAATCAAGTGTTCGATGTAATCAAATGTGATCAGGTTTACATTTTTAACATACAACACACAGTGGATCTCTAGTTGGTGTCATCAGTGAGATTTTGAGAAACACAGACAACCTTCTTAACTCGGATAGTTATAATCACATAACACATATTCGGACTTACAAAACTCGAAACGCATAACACATAATCCTAAACTCGGACCATGTACAATATACACACAAATTCGGAACATACAAATTACCTCGGACAAATCTTTTATAATAAACCCGGAATATGTAACATATAAATTTAGCATTCACTTATATATATTCGGAACATGTGTTAAACTATTAAATCCGACCCATAAGTATAATATTCAAAACTCAGTTAGCATGTCATGTACGTAAATTAGGAACATGAATATGTAATTACATAAAGCTGGCCACCCCTTTTCACTCCATGAAACTCGGACTGTGTATATTTAATAAGTCCTGACCATGTAAGCATTTAATAAAGGTTGGCCCAACATCAAATAATTCGGACAAGCTCATTTACCAAACCCGTCTACATTTATCTCTACATAAACCTTGAATACTCCATACCAGCCACACAATTTCGGAATTTCCATTAATCCAAGCAAACTCGGAAATTCTTAGCCCACTAACAAGTTCTGAATTCATTAATTAAACCCGGACCCCTCCCCATTTCAACTATGAAATCCAGACCCCTTTTCAATTACAAGTTCAGGCAGCAATATCTAAACTTGGAAGTTTCCTTATTTACATATATATATATATATATATATATATATATATATATATGGACATTATTTTTAAAAGAAACCTAGATATATAAGCATAACATAAGTAAATTCAGATCACTTTGATTGTTCAATAACTTCGGAACATTAAAATGCTATTAAACTCGGATCCTTAATTATATTCGGATCACCTTATATAAAACCTGGACATTTGTATTTATATTCACAACCTCAGAATTTATATAAAGTTATTAAGAAACTCGGACATGTTTCACTAATCCGGACCGACTTTGTGACTTCACAAAGTCGAATCAGTTGTAAACCCTTAGTGATCATACGAAACAAGCAATTCAATGTAACAGTTTCTACGATCAAACCCTAATCGCAAATTTCAACAAGGTTATGAATCAGATCAACAACTTAGCAATCCTATCATATTAATGGCATTCTAATACTCGATAACAATTAAACCATCATTCACAAACCCACATTCAATCATTCAAGCATGATCAATTAACCATATACCACATGTTTGGGCATCTAGGGTTTGTATGAAATCAAGGGAATAAGAATAACCATGTATAACATAAACATTACCTTAGATTGATTCTAGGGTTTGTTCTTAAAGGATTGAAAGATCAGGATTGCCAATGATTGTGTGTGAGATTGATGTAGAAATGATTAGAGAACTGATGATTAGAAACTGTCGTAAGATAGATTATGAGGAGTTTAGGGTTATGGAGGAGTTTTATTAATGTTTCTAACTTAACCATAAAGCACCCCTAACTATCTAACTTTCACACAAAGCACATAACAACTTGTAATTTACAATTAAAGCATATAATTCAAGTATTTGTCATGCAACACACAAGTTTCGTATAAACCGTCTGTTTATAATCATTATTCGTGTTAGTCACCAACGTTCGAGAGTTATCATGTGAGTGTTCCGGTAATTCTCCGAATTACCAAAGTAGACTCATTTAACTAACCCTAGTAAAATGCAGTGGTATGAATGTATGACTAAAGTAACGATGGTTAGGTTAAAGTATTAGCCTGAAATTGCGGGTTGTCACATCATCCCCAACTTGAAAGAAATTTCATCCTGAAATTTGATAAGCAGTCACAGAGAAGGAGTGAAAAAATAAGTTAAGATGACTGTGGGTTTTCCTCGGGTACCACACAAGAGATGCACGAACCACCCATGGTGGTGCTTGTCCAAGCGAGGTTTCTAATGAGATGGCCCGTTTGGACAGATGGGTACGTTTAGATGGGGGGGGGGGGGGAGGATTTTTTTCATCATATTTTGACATCCACCAAGTTCATAGTGAATGTAGACGCGGATAAATCTCCATATCCTCAACTAAAAACCTCTTTAAGAAGCAAGATGGCAAAATTCCTCATTCGACATCTACTTCTCAAAAAAGACACTCATGGACAAAAGTACTACTTGTGTATGGAAAACACACGACAACTAAAAGTCACGCCGGCATATGATAAGTTCCAATGCAAATTCATTCAATGCCACATGACCCAAGCGACAACGACTAGAAAATGCAGTCGGTCTGATGAGCAAATAAAGAAAGCCACTCAGGCAATGTATGTTGAAAGTCACAAAGGCACATAGATTTGGGTCTTATTCAGTGAGTAGTCCACTATGGACGGATTAGTGTAATTCTCAGGTATAGAAGAGAAGCAAGACACTTGTTTTACGATGGTAGACACCATCATCTGTTGCAAACATATATTTCAATTTTCAACTTAAATGAGGAGACTCCGTTTTATATTTTAATTAATCGTGTTATGAATTTACATCCAGATAGATGACAAACGGGCAACAAGCTGCGCCGCTGTCACTTTTTGAATAGCAAAACTAAGTATTTTAAAAACTACGTCCATAGATCTCGGGGTCATAACATTACTATGCATGATTATTTGAACTCGACTAAGTAGGTCCACAGCCTCTGGCGCCCAATCCAATTGCAACAAAGAGGGCTAAGGTCAAGAATTATTCACAAGACAAAAATAATGTTGTTGAAGATCAGGTAAATCAACCTTTTGATAATATACTTATAAAAAGGATGAAAGTGATGGAAACCTTTTGACACTAAAATAGATAAGTTGAATGAATTAAACCGAAAAAAGGTTGGTGTAAAGCAAAACAGATGGAAATGATGCAACAAATGGGGAAAATGAAGAAAACTATGGTTGAAATAGAACATAATACTAATACATGCTCGCATTTCATGAAAACAAGTTGCGGACATTCTACAAAATATAGAATGTGATGTTTTAATTTTAGCCTATGTAATATTATGTAGTCTTTTAAAATTTAATATTAATGAACTCCAAACTTTTATTTTTTTTCTTTAATTTTATAACAGTTAAGTATATTTAATAATATACTTTGTTTTTTTTTATCTTCTTATATTTATTAATACAATATTAAAATCCAAATTGGTTATTTAAATTGAATAAAATGGTGCTAAAACTAAATAAAAATTTGGCGATGATAAGGAACAAATAGATTAATTGACTAGAGTGCAGATGTCCTAATTGTATATTAACTTATGCAATTATCATCTGCATAAATCTATTGTATATTATCTTAAGCAATTATCATTGGCATAAATCTTGATGTACACTCAAATTTTTTATTTTTTATTTTTGTAAATAACACAAATATTTATACACGTCAAAATTAGCTTCTTATTTACATAGATCATATGATACATTATACAACTATATACACTAAGAGTTTGTTCAAGTAATCAATTTTATATATAGAAATCACTTTCATTTTTCTATATTATATTACATTTAATACCATGAAATAATTCCCATTATACATATTATTATATTATATACATATTAAAATAAAGTCTTCATGAATAGTGATTTTGATTTACTGAATAATTGTTTAAATTTTCTAATAATATTTTATTTATCATATATTTAATAACTTTTCTAATAATTTACGTTCTATGTTTATTTTTCAACATTTCATACTAAATTTATTGAAAACGTTTACTGTGTCACTATAGTACTAAATCGAACCGAAACCGATTGTTTTTTTCAACACTGCAATATAAATTTTATCGAAAACGGATATTGTGCCGCTATCGTACCAAATAATAATCGAAACCGACCAAATAACATTATTTATTTATATTGTTTTTCCTTTTTGATAAAATGACATCGTATTCCTACTATGTCGTACCAAACAACATCGGTACATGTACTCATTTGTATGGTTTTTGTTTCGTAATGGATTTTGTGTCGCTACAGTAGTCAACCAAACCGAAACCGACCGAACAATATCGGTATTTGTACCGGTACTTATCTTTACTGTTTTTGCTTTCGATAACTGACGTGTCCAACTGAAAAACATTGGTACATGTACTTGTATTCATTTTTATTGTTTCTGGTTTCGATAATTTTCATTATACAACTCTATCTGCGAAGATAAACCAATATCATTACCAGTACCATGACGATCTGAACTGGTCGATACCGTTAGCACAACATCATTATCAGTACCAATGTTCGTTCTTTTCGTTTTCGGTCGATGAAAAATATATGTTAACTTTTGCAACGAGTGCATGTATTGTACCAATACTATAACGAACCAAACTGATACTGATTGAATGCCCATGATAACGTATCGCCGCAACGCACGGGAAACAACCTAGTTAAAAAGTAAAGGAAAGTTGATGATATTTAAGTAAAAAAGCGTAATTTACATAAAAAAAAGTAAAGGAAAGTTGATATTTAAATAAAAAAGAGCGTAATTTACATAAAAGAAATTTATCATGGTTTTACTCATAACTTATTTTTAACGATACTATATCCAAAACAGTTTTGTTCTTATTAGAACATATACTATTTAATTAGCCAAACATTGAACATGAATATTAGACTAAAGGGTATGGTGAGCCAAGTCCTCCAAGGATGTGCCGCCACGTAGGAAGGGCTTGAGGGTGATGGACCTAGGGGGGTGGGGGATGAAGCTCTTTATATATATATATATGTATGTATAGGTATATGTGAGAGAAGGAGATAGGAGAGAGGCACGGCAAGAACGGCTGTGGGCTGCCGGTCAAGCCGGAAACGGATGGGAGGGGCGGTGTGGGGGACCGGCGCCGGTCCTAGCCGGGCCTCAGCCGGCTCCCATACCTTCTAGTCTTATAAAAAATAATATTATTATTTATACGTTGGGGTGGAAATCATCATTATATAAAATATATTTAAAGTTTGGCTTTTTGCAAACCTCGACCATGTGAACGAACAAGATATGGTTTTAAAGGGGCGAATGAATTTGGTTGTCTGCCACAAGCGTCAATCAATCAAGGGATTTGATAGATCATTGTGTTCTAATTTTTTTTTGGGTGGGCCTGTCAACTATAATCTATGTAAGTTTATGCGTATAAATGGGTCGTTTTGATATTGTAGATTTGTAGTTTTGTGGTGTCGCTTTTTTTTTTTTTTGTGTTGGGGTTCTGTATTTTGTCCTTCAGTTTTTAGCTGACTTTTTATATTTATATATAAAGCATTTTGGTCATTAAAAAAAAGATTATGTATATAAACAGTATTTAGCATTTGTTTGTTGTAATAAGCAGAATAACGATAACAACCAGTTAGCCAATAAAATGCCATGACTCGTGACAGAAATATTCAATATAAGAAGAAATAATGTGTGTCCGATGGTGTATATAATAATCGAAAAGAAAGATTTGTTGGAAGGGAGAAGGCCTCAAGAATCTACTTTATTATTTGTTGCAGCGAACTAATTTGCCAAGGTTTAATTCATACCAAGGTATTTATTTCCGATCTTCTAGCTTAGATCACGTGTAGTGATAGAAGTGAATAATGCCCCCATTCTTGGGCATTGTTCGACACTCGACAGTCCAGTCATCCAAAGAGCGTTTTGAAGAAATGGGTGTAGTGGGATAATGCCCCCACTCTTGGGCATTGTTCAACACGTGACACTCCAATAATTACACGATTGTTATTTTTTTTAAATTTTAAAAACTACTAATATTCTATTAATTAAATAAAAATTACATAAATAAGAAAACAAATACACATAATATTTTTAAAACAAATAATTTTATTAATTCTCGTCTTCGCTTTCGCCATTCCCGTCATCTTTGTCTTCCTCGTCATCCGATTCTTGCACTTCCTCGTTTGGAATATGCCGAGCCGACCACACGTGTTCAACCAAATCAATCGCTAACGCATTATGTGCGTGTTCAGACCACAATTAATGTGCATTCTTCACTCTTTCTTCCATTGTTTCTTAGGGATACTCCTAAACGTCTTTCGGTACATAGTTCTGGCATATTGCTCTTCCTTCATCTTCCAAAATCATATTATGCATGATTATACAAGCGTACATAGCATCTATTATTTTATCTTTGCTCCATGCATGACAAGGATTTCTCAAATAATGCCACCGTTGTTGAAGAACCCCAAAGCATCTCTCAATATCCTTTCGCGAAGACTCTTGAACCTTTTTAAAGTAAGCTCCTTTTTCATTGTACGGGTCCTGAACGTCTTCACGACAATTGAATACCTAGGATAAATTCCATCGCACAAATAGTATCCATGCGGGTAGTAGTTCTCGTTTGCATAAAAAGATGCTCTCGCAGCTCGACCAGAAATATAGTCCTCTACCAATGGAGACTGCTCGAAAACGTTTATATCATTGCATGACCCTGCGACACCAAAGTAAGCCGACCTTACCCAAAGTCCTGCGAGGCAACCACTTGAAGAATAACAGTTGGTCCGTCTTGGTCACCTCGTGCGTATTGACCTCGCCATGCGGTCAGGCAATTATACCACTGCCAATTATGACGATAATTCAAGCTCCCGATCATGCCCGGTAAACTATGGAGATTAGAATGGACCTTTTAAATTTGTTGAAGGTCGTACCATGTGGGCTTTCTCAGATAATGGGGACCGTAGAAATCTTTTATACCTTTAAAAATATATAACTTTAAGCTAAGTAAAAAAAATATGAATGCATGTAAATTATAAAATAAAAATTGTAATGTACCATTACAAAAATGCTCCAAGGTATCTCGCATTGTTTTCTCAGCCATTTTTAAATATTCGTCGTTGATGCCCGTCATGTTTCCGTACCCAAGGACTCGTAGAGTTGAAGTACAGTTTTGAATACCGGTGAATCCAAGTGTCCATTTCGCATCCGCTTTTTGTTTAAAATAACATACGTGTTTTCCAAGTCTTCAACGATGCGCAAAAATAAACGTTTACTCATCCGAAAACGACGCCTGAAAACTTCGGGGTTTGGGTAAGTAGGCGCTTCATCGAAGTAATCTTTAATCAACCGGTCGTTTGCAACTTGTCGGTCTCGTTGAATATATTCTCTTGGTAAAATCTCACGTTGAGGCTGGCTACAATGTTTCAAATACCGAGCCGCTAGTTCGCACGCACTCGTAACCGCCTCTTGCTCGATCTCCTCATCGGTCGAGTCACCCTCATCCGCTAAAAAAATTTTGTAGTAATAATTTGCAATGGACGACGACGAGGTGGGGGAATCCATTTTTTATAAAAAAAGGTGTGTAAAAATGGGTAAAGGTTGTATAAAATGGGTGAAGGTTGTATAAAAAATTTATGTTTGATGTTGTAGGTGAGTGTTTTTGGTTGTGGTTTGTATAAAATGGGTGAAGATGATGGTATTTATAGAAAACTTAAACTAAAAAAATAAAGAATCTAGCTGTTGCAATCATGACTGTTGCCAAAGATCATTGGGCAATCAAAGCATGAACCAGCGTGGATTAAAGAACGCCTCAAGTATTGTTTTTTTTTTTTGGAAAAAACGCCCCTGGGGGCGGGTTCCTTGGCGTTTTGGGGCGTTGAATAAAAAAAGCGCCCAAAATTTGTACGAATACGGGTGGTCTTAACGTCTTTCTATTGGAAAACATGTTACAAACAAGTAACATTGGAAAGTAAGATACCAATGTTGCATCCTATAAAAAAGGGTTATTGGATCTTATCACCCTAAACAATTGGCTATTGGCCACTGCCATCCCTAACTATCACTTTGACGCCCGTCACCCCTAACTTAACACTTAGTGTGTTCTGCCACCACATCGTTAGCTGATCACTGACTTTAGATCCCGTTACTATACTTTTGGGGGTGTCATTGGGATCTTAGTAAGGTTTTAGAAATCTTAGGACACCCTAAATGTATTGTAACACGATCAAAAGTTAGTGATCATTTAACGATGTGGTGACAGAACACACTAAGTGTTAAGTTGAGGGTGGCGGACGTCAAAGTGATAGTTGGGGGTGGCAGTGGCCAATAGCCAATAGTTAAGGGTGATAAAATCCAATAACCCTATAAAAACATAGAAATGTGTTATATGAACAAATTCTAGCTCAATGTCTTACTGTTAGGAAACATCTTACAGACAAGTAACATAGAAAACTAAGATAACAATGTTACTGTTATCAGTTTTTTGTGTAACATCCCCACCCACCCCAACGTATTTATTTTGGATCTTCTAGCTCAACGTCTTTCTATTAGAAAACATGTTACAAACAAGTAACATAGGAAAGTAAGATACCAATGTTGCATTCTATGAAAATGATAGAAATGTGTTATATGGACAAATTCTAGCTCAACGTCTTATCTTAGGAAACATCTTACAAACAAGTAACATAGAAAAGTAAGATAACAATGTTACTGACAGTTTTGGTGTTATCAGTTTTTGGTGTAACATTCCCCCCCCCCCCCCCCCCCCCCCCCCCCCCCCGCGTATTTATTTCAGATCTTCTAGCTCAACGTCTTTCTATTAAAAAACATGTTACAAACAAGTGACATAGGAAAGTAAGATACCAATGTTGCATTCTATAAAAATAATAGAAATATGTTATATCGACAAATTCTAGCTCAATGTCTTTTCTTAGGAAACATCTTACAAACAAGTAAAATAGAAAAGTAAGATAACAATGTTAGTGTTATTAGTTAAATGTACATCATCACAATCCTTATCTCCAATTCACCTATCAAACTTTGCAACCACCTTCTCTAATATTATATATTTAGTATTCTTTTCTCTAAAAGAAAAAAAATAAGGTATACGAAATTCACACATACCTAGGTGTCGTAAAAAACAAAGGGTATCGGAAGGGTGATGGCAAGATATATAGTTTATGATGGTGATGACAGAATTTTACGATAACGTTAAGGGTGAACTAGATCATGGTGGCAATAATCGATTATTTTGTGGTGTATTTCACACCAATATACGATTATAGTCGATGGTGATAACCTGGTAGTTGTGACGATCGCATTGGATGCACCAATGTAAACATCCCCACATCGATCTGAACGTCGCCATCACCGCCGGCAACAATTGTTTTTTATACTGGCAATCATTTCTCCAACCACAAGAATGAAATATGAGGGGCAGCGTTTGCCAAATATTGTAGATAATGTCCTTCTTGATTCTCTCATGAACCTAAACATCGCCATAACTGCCGACGGCCATTGTTAATCCAGCCACAAGAATGACAGATGAGGGGGTCTGATCGGATGTCGAGGGTTCGGTCAAAGATAGATTTATAGTGTGTTCATTAGTACCTTTAGCTATATAGATAGTGGTAAGAAGGGGGTCGAACCACGAAGAGTTTGTGGTCAGTGTTTAAGCTTAGTTAATTAATCGGGTTAATTATGAAGCTTGCAATTTGTCTTTAAAAATGTGTTTGAAAGTGGGAACCAACAATGTGATTTCAATTAGTTTATAAAAAACAAGACAGTGATTTTATTTGGAATAAGGATTATTAAAACAGTAATTCAAATGGATTTGTAAGCAGTATTTAGAAATGAATCACATCCGGGTTTTGGTAATTTGCAAGTAACTAGATTCATTTCATAAACAAGGTTCAAACATTCAACCGATTTTAAAGATATTTTGGGGTCTTGCAAATAATTCTTGAAACAAGAGTGTCAATAATTGACACGAAATGTAAATGGCACGCAAGGAAAGCCTCGACTAGATTAATTAACAATTATACCCAATTTAGATTCAATACTGAAGAACAAACCCTAACAAAAACTAACATCAATGGCAATTATCATATGACAATGTAAATGGTGCAAGAATTCCTTCACGAAGGTGATTACATAACTATACCAACAATCAATTCATGTTTCTGAATCAAAAGAACAATCAACACAAGTTTAAACCTAGTGTTTAAGAATGAAACCCTAGAATTTACAAAAACCTACACCGGGGGATGATCTTAGGAAATTAGCCTTGATCGTGGTTGGAATCTTTAATCTTCGGTTGTGTTTCTTGGAACAGCTGTTGGGAATAATTAGAGAGTGATTAGGATCATCAAGGATGATGGAGAATGAGTTCTTGGTCAACCAATTTCAAAATGGAGATGTAACTCCCCACATTCTCTCCCCAATTAATTGAAATTATAATCAAAATCCCGTTTTTACAATTCAGCTTGTGTGGGGTAGAGGATGCGTCAATTTTTAGCCTTTCAAAACCTTGTATTTGTATTCATCTCATCGAGCTACCCCAAAAGCATATATTATAAGGCCGAAACTCATATTCTAGCTCAGGATATGCCTAAATGAAGTTTGAACCGTTTTTGACGCAATGTTCAGCTCACCTTTGCCTCTTTTCACGTTTTTTTTTTCAATTCCATTCTCTCTAGCATCCTTCCAATGCTTTGGTAAACCTCCAAAATGCACCTTAAACTAGTAATGCCTGCAAAACACAAACCATATCAAAGTAGTGTACTCTAGAATTTAACTTCGTGTGATTAATCGAAATTAAAACCATTAAGTTATGGATTTTTACCAACCCATCACATCCCCATACTTATCTTTTGCTTGCCCTCAAACAAACTCTCTTGATATTATCCAACCATTATTTAACAAAAACACTTCACAAACTCCTTACCTTTCCTTAGTTAAGGTCCAAAATCATACCCCATTCACAGTGTATTGGTTATTCTCTAGCAAATCAAGATGATACTCTTTTTAAAACAAGGAAATGCCTAACCAAAACTAATGTGCATTGATTCTTATTCTCATGCAACACACCTCTCACAATTGTTCACTCCTCTCAGTTTCATTCCTGAACTAGCATGTAATGCACTAGTAATGAACACCCAAAAGACCAACTATGTTATTCTATAGTCATAGGCTTGTAGGAAAATCACACCTCCATTATAACACATAGACACCGTACATATCAAAAGGTCTTATGGGTTTGGGGCTTGGGCGAAGGTTATGAATTTTTGGCTAAAAAGTGGCTAAAAATGAAAAATGGTGAACACGAACCATTAAAGAATCCTTATATTCTAATAAATAAATAACCTAAAAGATATTGGGTAATTTTGACCCATATCTAACTTATTCAAAGTTTAGAATTGACTTTTTTAGCCCTTTTTGTGGTCGTTTAACTCGTTTTTTTTTTTTTTTTTTTGCAAGAACTATATACAAATGAATCTTCTCTAAATGGGTTTCAACGGGATTAAGGTTTAAATTGGGTAATGATGTGGGTTAACAAACGAATGAGGAAAAGGTTCAAGTTTAGCTACTAATGGGTAATTTGGTAAAGATAAATAAGGGTGTCAAAACAAAATTGTGGTCCTGAATTGATTTTATTATCTATGTGCGAGTGTCTAGCCCATGGCCTCTGTGTGTATCAAATCTTACAAGTTCTAACACAGAGCTAACATATGGCCTACTTTCAAACAATTAAACACATATGTATATGATAATGATTTTTTGTTTTAAAGTAGGCTTAAAATCTCACCAAGGAGGGTAAAGGGTTTCCGATGTAAAACATACTTTTATTTTACCAAAATCTTGTTAACTATAGCTAGGTATTCCAATTCATTTTTCTTTTAAAAACCTTTGCTAGAGTTACCTTTTTATTCTAGAATCACATGGAACATGACCATGACTAAGGACCTCTTTCCATTCTCACTCGATGGTCGAGCTTCTACTTGGCTTGACACTCAGCCCTAGGGTTCCATCACTACATGGGATGATCGGAGGGCCAAATTTCGGAAAAATTAATATCCGCCCTCCAAAGCCACTCTTCTTAGGGACCATATCTACTCATTCTGCGTGGAGTCGTATCATTTGGCTTGAGAGCGCTTCCAGACCTTCATTACTAAATGCCCGAGCATGGCCTTTATGATTGGGCGCTTGTTGAAAATTTCTATAATGGTCTTAAATTCAAAACACAACAAAGGTTCAACTCACCGATCGGACTGTGAAGTATCCATGAGGAATTGTCGAGAACATCCTAGTGAAAGTCGAAAACTTTGTCATCCCTGTTGACTTTGAAATTTTGGACATGGATGAGGATGTATATGTGCCTTTGATATTGGGTCGACCATTTTCGGCTACCGCGAGAGCATTGGTCGATGTTTTTGATGGTAAGATGATGCTACACGTGAATCATGACACGGTCACCTTTGATGTCAAAAGGTTAATGGCATATCCTAGAGAGCATGATAACACATGTTATTTCATTGACACTATTATGACTCTAAGTGTAGGATCCAGTGTGTTTAGACGGATGTTTGGATAAAATACTAATTCGGTAGAAATTTTGGCAGCATAACGTTTAAGTCGGCCCAATTTATTAGCTTCCACGTCTAACCGAATGAGCATACATCAATAAAAACCGGGAGAGAGCATCAGGCTCGATCTCCTCTCAAATGAGAAAACTCCAAAACTTGTGGAGCTATGCGCATGACACTGCTATTTATAGGAAACATGCTCCTGCGCTTACTACGTGCGTATGAGTCATGCATGCGTATGAGTCATGCGTACGTAGGACTCCTGCTCAAGTAGGACTCTTGCGCAGGTTCATGCCATGCACTCCTAAAACACACATATACCTATACAATATTCAACACATGCTCTATCTATCCTATTCGCATAGTAATGAACACACAAAATGCATCAACATATTCCCCCTTGTACGTTGCTGTCGAATTTTGATCTTGAAATATGAGGGTCATGTTTTGAATATTTTGCAACTTCAATCAAGTGTTTATTATTTGTCCTCAAATTCCCCCTTGATTGAAAAATTCAGGTTTGCATTTGCATTAGCAGATTCCCTTTGAAATAACACTTGAGGTCTTTATTTGCACGATTCTTGACCCAATCCTCTAATTTGCTAAACCGCAATCTTAATGAATATCAACAAATTTGAAATTAAGCAATGTAGCTTTTCCATTTCCAAATTAACCACATCCGTGTTTGGTTTTAACACACTCCTTGCTCGATCCTATGATCTTCAAAAACCTAACCGTCAATTGATAGAAACTGAAACACCACACTGGTAGACTTCATGTCACACCCCCAAAATACCACTTGCGGAAACACCGCGGAGCGTGTGACGTACCAGGATCTTAGCCACCAATCACATTGAACTCATAAATATATTTAAATAAAACTTTCATTCATTATCATAAAGTGATACAAAACGTTACATATAATTTATTGTACACAGCGGAAGCATAACTCATTTGTTAAGTGTTTCATAAACCACGCGTACGTAAACCGTTAGACTTGTGTTGTGATTCCATGTATCTCGACCCATGACCACTCCAGCCTTCCAGACAACAAGTTCCATGATATAACCCTACAGACCTGCAAGCATGCAGACATGTGTGTCAGACGACGCTGGTGAGTTCAAAGTTTTGTTAACGCGTTTAGTTACCAGTTTCCAGTTTAAAACATTCAATGATTCGTTGTTAATCACACGCTTACCGCCGATGGCTCCAGATTATTTGCCCTGTCCTCCAATGCCTCTATTATAGCAATGGTCAAGATTGGGGTCATTAGTTCACTCCCGTCCTCCCCGGTACGGTTAGAGGGTGCCAAACCTAAATAGCGCTATTAACTAATACCCCGTTGCCTCCCCAGAAACAATCGGTAGAAGGGACTTGAGTGATAGATAGACATGTAATAACCAACAATCCAGGTTTAATATTCCAGTCAAACCTATTTACCCGACATTCCTCCCCGGAACGTTTACCAGATGTCCCTCCCCGGGACGCATGCTTGGAAAAAGAGAAGTGAACTCACCTTAGATTGCTCGGCAGGTTACATTACATTACCCATTCCAAGTTGGTCAACCATACCCTACCGTGGTTACCAAGAATAGTCAGTTTCGTAAACATATATCCAAATCACGTATGCAACAAATCACACGTAATACCATGGTCACATAGCAAGCATCTAGATCTCATGCATGTTTATAACACAAGTTCATGTCTCCAACATGGGTTACCAACAACATCAGTTTTACAATCAACCATCAGTCACTTATCTCACATAGTTTGCATCTATCACAAGATCACAGTATAACATGTAGCACACACCCAGTTCTTATACAAGTTCACACCTCATGTCTATGTCGCATAACAACGCATATTAGGTAGGTTTTCTATTCACCCAATTCAACCAAGTTTCTCATTCTTACTAACACGTAAAATAGTATTCCTCAATTACACACCACACAATTTATTATATAAGTGACACACATATGGTTCAAGTCATAACAATTATCATACAAGCCTACTATCTTCAAGTAGTCTCTTAGCATGTATTTTGTTCACAAGTAATTTCATGTCATGATTTCATATGTACCAGCCACTTAACCCTTAGTTCATTAATACCAGAATATGTGCAACAATGACCGGCCCAGTTTAACATGCCATCTAAGAAGGGTGTGTGTGTGGCCCATCAGAGCTAGGTGTGGTTTATCACTTGTGCAGCCCGGTTAACCTATAAAGCTCAATCAATTACGAAAACATCACAACCTCCTACTCCTACGACGAAGGACATATTTCATCGGAATGAGAGGTGACGAAATACAATGTTTAGTTGTGAAGGTGTGCGGTGAAATACCATGTTTCTTCGTGATGTGGTGTGCGACGAAACACCATGTTTTGTCGTGGATATCATCAGACAATTATGGTGTACCTTCAAACCCTAATTATCTACCCGATTCTGCTTTCTTTTACAACCAAACCCTGAATCATGTCTTATTTTCATGCAACTAACAACCATCCACAATATCACAGAATCATAATTCAATCATATTCGATGTACTAGCACATAATCATTCTCATTAGATATTCGATCACATACATACTGTCAAACATACCTTTCAACTATTCAAAGACACAAAAACCCATCAATAAGTTTACACATATACAATAACAATTAAACCATTAACAAGAACACAGACCTATATGATCAAAATACATGCATCAAGACACCTATCCATGCCCTAGACCATCGAGGATCATCAACTAGAATAAGAGGTGACATACTAACCGGACAGTGGAACGAGAGGATCGAGAGGGAGAAAGCTGCGACTGATTTTGGGTCCCTTCCCGCTGCCGTTCTTCATGATGTCGTCCAAGAGGGTGTAGGGTTTGTGAAGTTTGTGGGTTATGAAAGTGTAGAAGCCGCATATATGAATGTATGCGTGTATAACCATTAAGTTAGGTTGGGCTCGGTTTGGGCCTTAGGAAGAGCTGGGCGTTTTAAGCTCAAACAATGCAAGGAGGTGTGCGATCGACTAAGGTGTGTGGCCCATAACTCGAGTGCAATAGACGCAAAGACATACATCCTCCTAACAACTTCTGATCGTTTATCTCGAATAATCTCGCATAACACCCTCATAAACATATATAACGGAGGCGTAGCTACTACGCTAGGTCCTGAAATCCGGGTTGTCACATCATCCCCAACTTGAAAGAAATTTCGTCCCGAAATTTGACAAGTAATCCAAAGCGACAAGGTATTAAATCAGTATGACTGTGAATTTTCCGGAGGTGCCACATCATCCCCAACTTGAAAGGGAATATTGTCCCGAAATTCGCCAATGACATCCAAAGTTGAAACAACCGCTTAAAAAATTGAGGGTACTAGAGCTTCATCCAATCATTGCGTTCCCACCTGAACTCCTGTCCACGTCTTGAGTTCTAAGGACTCTCACAATTGGAATCTCGACTGTGATAACGAAACTTGACTTCCTGACCCATGCCTATGATAGATTCCTTGACAACTACAACTTGTTGTTAACCCTAGACTCTAGTAAGGGTAACAAGTGTTTCATCCACAAACACTTCCTTAGGTATGAGACATGAATGACATCGTGAATGTTACTCAATTCGTCGAGTAACTCAAGTTTGTGAGCCAAGTCACCGATTCGTTCCAGAAATCCAAATGTCCCAATGTATCATAGACTAAGGTTGCCACGTTTTCCCATAGTGTACCGCACCCTCCCGGGGTGAGACTTTCGATTATGACACGTTCGCCTACAGCGAACTCCCAGTGTTTCCTAAGCTTATCAGCCTTCCTGACGGGCACGCGTCGCCTCCAAACGATTTCCGATCTAAACAATCTTCCCAAGAGGTTTGAGTACAAATCCTGGATCTGTGATTAGGTTGTCACCCACCATAGTCCAACAAAGAGGTTAGCGTTACTGTCTATGCAATGTCTCAAACAGAGATGTCTGAATACTAGAATGGTGACTGCTACGGTAGAACTCAGCCAAAGGTATGTGTCCTTGCCAACTTTCACTAAGTCAATCACACACATGTTCGCAACATGTCTTCGAGTGTCAGGAGGATTTGTTTACTCTGTCCGCTTGTCTAACGGCGAATAGCAATGCTCTGGTCCAGACGTGAGTCAAGGGTGTTGTGTATTGCCTGTAATACATCAATCATAGGTCAAAATCAGAGGTAACAGGAGTTGGCACCTCGTGCCTGAAAACCGCCTCTCTCAGAAGAACATTCATAGCTTGTGAAGACTCGTCAGTTTCCCTGATTGCAAGACAGTGTGCTGGTTACGTGAGGCTAGGGGTGAGCAAGAAAACCGAAATAACCGAACCGTAACCGAATAACCGAAATAACTGAACTGAAAAAACCGAACCGAAACAAAAACCGACGGTTCGGTTTTCGGATTTTTAATAACCGAAAATTTCGGTTCGGTTTTCGGATAAAAGTTTTCAATAACCGAAAAAAACCGAACCGAACCGATAAGTTACAATCCATATTTTTTATGTTTAAGTTTAAATTGTTTAACTGTTTAACCCAATGCTAGTAGAAAATGTTAATTTTATTCTTGAATGTAAAGTGTTTATAATAAAAACACTATAACTGAAATGATTTATTATTACCTATAAGATATAACAAAATTTAATATAAAAATTAAATTTAATAAAACTTTGAAGAAACATAAAAATATATTAGAAGGTTAGGTTTATGTAAACAATACTAATTAAAGAGGTGAACTATAATAACTTAAATATAAACATATAAAAAGATTGTTATAATATAAATTATACTTTTTATTTTTTGAATCTTACATAATTTTGTTCCAAAAACTGAAATAACCGAAAAACCGAACCGAACCGACGTAAAAACCGAAAAACCAAAACCGAAAAAAACCAAAACCGAAAAAACCCGAAACCGAACGGTTTTTAAAACCCAAAAACCGACATTTCGGTTTCGGTTTTAATTTTACCCAAAAACCGAACCGAACCGTGCACACCCCTACGTGAGGCAGTCAACGATCACCCAGGTGATATTGTTTCCGTTTCGAGTTGTAAGTAGACTAGCGACAAAATCCATGGCAATCGGTTCTCATTTCCATATGTGTGTTTCTGATTGCTGATACCCCACCTTGACTTTCCCTACAATTGCCGTATAATGAGATCCACATTCGTTCTACGAGGTAGCGAATATCGTCCGTCCTGCCAAATGTTGCTTCTCCATGCCCCGCATGGGTTCAACTTGAAAATTCTCTTTCTTCAGTTCTTCCAGTTTGAACAGAGCGAGCCTGATCAGGTAGGTTAGAGTTGATAGTGAGTTGCATGCTCATACGTGTTTTGGTTCCATAGTCGAAGTTATTCAAAGGTTCCATCCAGTGATGCCATCACATGTTTAGCTCTCTTCAACACCAAGGTACACGGGAGGCTCTTGTGATCGATCTAAGTAGTGCATTTGGTATCGTCCGAGTAATGCCTCCAATTTACATCCAAAGACTATGGCTTCCACCGCAGGTTGTGACTCGTGCAATTCCCCTTCATAAATCCACTACGTAAGTCATCACCTTCTCGTGTTGCATTGGCGTGTAACTGGGACTCTGATTCGAACCATCATGGTATACCACTAAATCATCAGTACCCTCGGATAGAAGCGATGCTCAGCGCATTGCAGAGTTGGGTTTCCAAAAGCTGAAAAGACATTTCCCCTGTTTGTCTCCCACGGATACACGTCACCCTGTTGTGCTAAAGAGCTTAAAGCTGCGAAATCCTCGAAAATCCTGTGATGTATCTACGATAGTATCTAGCTGGACCAAGGAATTACTGCATCCCCGATGGAGTTGCTCCTCCCCTAGGAGCTCTAGGACAAAATACGGGTGCCGTTCATGGTGTTCCTTTCCCCTGGTAGTGATTCTGAACATCACAGATAATTGCGGTCGATGAATCTGGCGAAACGAGGTTGACGCATACTACTCATGTGATCCCTGAGGCTGCTGGTGTGTTGGATATCTTAATTAACTTGAACAGAAAATCATGGTGGCCATACTGGATTTGTAGCACCGTGTTAGGAATCATCCTCCCTATGGTCTTCCATCAGATGACAGTCCGGTCTTAAGTCAGTTTCCGGATAGAATCTTGATTATTGCAACAGGTCAAGTAGGTCGTCGATGTGAGACAGGGGGTGACGGTCTATGGTAGCCATCTTGTGGTAGTATGTATACGTATGAAAAGACTCGTCCTTCATTTCCACAATAGAGCGCGTTTCCCCAAAACGAGGAGCTAGATTCTATAAAAGTCCTATCCTGTAGTTTCCTGAAGTTGATTGGACAGTTCCTGCAACTTTCCAGGTGCCAGACGATAGGGAGTATGTCACACCCCGACCGCGTAAAACAACAAATTGCGGCGGAAACATCGGGGCGTGTTGCAACAGAATTAATTGTTTCATAACCATGGCATACAAAGTTGTATTTTATTTATAAACAAAGGTGTTACATTGTTTCAAACAGGAAATTAAAGAGTTCAGAACGTAATTAAACATAGTCTATCTTCTTTTAAAGTTTCTAAGGCACAGGTCCGCCCTAGTATCATGATCAACATCCTATGGAAAAGCACCTGAAAACACATGTGAAAATAGGTACGTCAGCATAAAAATGCCTGTGAGATACATATGTTTTGTGAAAATAAGATTCATGACTTATGTTTGAGAAAATGTTTAGTCATGAACCTTGTTATTTGCTTTGTCTTGTAAATCATTTGAAAACAATAAGATCAGATGATATGTATAAGTAAAGGTCAGGTTAAATAAATAACCATGTAAAAAAATGTGTTTGTATAAGATAAGTTGTTTGTAAATCAATGTCTTGTGAAAAGTATGTTATTTGGATAAAATGTTCTATGTCTCAAACTGAAATGATTCAAATAACGTTACGACATATAATACCATACAAACACTTATATATAGGAAGTACCAGCGGCGTATCCACCATGCTTGTATCATATTACACACGCATCGTTACTTAATCACTTAATCAAACCAAACCAACCAATGTACGAAGTCTATGTTTAACCAAAATGTCAAATGTATTGAATAATATGTCAAAGTGTTTATGTCAAGATGTAAATCATGTAGTATGTAAAACCAATGTCAAAAGTGTTTGTGTCAAATGTAAATCAGGTCAAAATGTCTATGTCAAATATCCATGTCAAATGTCTATGTCAAATATCCATGTCAAATGTCTATGTCAAATATCCATGTCAAAATGTCATGTATGGCAAGTGAAATGTCTCAACTAAACCATATGAACAAAAACAAAATGTTGAAGTAAAACATGGTTTAAATCAATCTTATGTCTTTGTGGAAAAAATGCATGCAAATATTTAATATGAACATTTATGCGGTATTGTGAAAATGCATACATCCAAGCCTGGCGACTGTGGTGATAAACCCTTTAAACAAATTAAAGGTCTATCTGTCTTATGTCAACGAATTCGGTCATTCCTTTCTGTCCCCTTTCCCTGGGATGTCCGGAACGGGAGTTGTCAATTCCTATGGTACCACTACCTACTAACGAACGGCGTAGCTAATGTTAATGAATGTATTGTCCCATGTAAACAAACCAAATGTCATACCAAAATGTAAACATGTGAAAACAATGCACTAAGTATGTAATCAAATGGACATACATAGCGTGAAATGTCATGTAAAACAATGTACTAAGTAATGCACACAATGGGCACACCTAGCAGGAAATGTCATGTAAAACAATGTACTAAGTAATGCACACAATGGGCACACCTAGCAGGAAATGTCATGTAAAACAATGTACTAAGTAATGCACACAATGGGCACACCTAGCAGGAAATGTCATGTAAAACAAAGTACTAAGTAATGCACACAATGGGCACACCTAGCATAAGATGATATGAAATCATGTACTATAATGTACTAACGAACATAGCATGTATATGATGTGAAAACAGGAAAGCATGAAAGTAACAAGTAGGCACATGTGTTCCACCCCAAAACAGTTTGGAAAACAGTAAAAGAGGGGTCTATGTACTCACTTGAGATTGCTCAGTTGTCAAAAGATAACCACCAAGTAATGCTATAGATCTCGGAATCAAACGGCACCTAATATAGGTAACTATGTTAATAAACCGGACCTACATCGGAAGACTGGGTAGCATTAGGGTTTGTAAACCAAATGAGTGTCGGAACTCACGTGATATGGTTTAACAAAGCCTACATGCTAAATGAAACTTAACCTAAGTCTTATTGACCCATTATGATCCGTTTAGGTAGCTTATGCTACTTTAACGCATCGCGTGCGTGAAACGCGTTCGGACCGCCTAACTAGTCCTATGACAAGTATTATATGCCTAAACATGTTACATAATCAGTTACGTGACAAAAGTTTAGGTTACATATGCTTAATTACCAATTATACATGAAAAGGGTATTCTGGTAATTTACCTAAGGCATATAAACTACCTATCATACAACTACTTAAACGATGTGACCATAGGGTATAACCTCGGAAGGTTATTCCCTACCTACTATGGTCACCTAATGTATTTGATCGGATCCTAATGATCGACCAAACTGGGTCGGGTTCGAGGTATAAGCGATTTATTAGATCGCTTACCCTACGACCCTAGACAACGTGGTAATCAGTAGGCATAGTCCCAAGGGACTATGACCATCGTGATTACAATCACGTTGCGAAGTTCAAACGAACTTCGCATTGACCATTACTGGTCAACGCTGAAAGTCAAACAAAGTTTGACTTTCTGACTCGAAAAGCAGTAAAAATAAGGAAAAGAACGAAAGAATACTTACGAAGGGTCCCCGAATGCTAACCCAGATCAAAATAGCTCAGGTATGAAACGAAGGTTCCAACTTAGAGCCCAAATGATCAGATTTGTGGGTTTTTAAGCCAAAGGGGGGTGGGTATTTATAGAAAAAGTAGAGCCGCTAGGATCGTTTCTTGAATATCGTGCCACGATCCGAGCCGTACACTTGTCACAAAGTTGTGGTGGCTAGAAACTTGTTCTTATCCGCTGACTAGACCCGTTTAGAATGTGTGGACACGAATCAATCAGCTGCAACTTGCTAAAAAGACATTGAATCTGGTCCAGATCACTCACTCGCGTAGCGCGACGGGTAGAGCCTTAGGGCTCGCGCTACGCGACTGCCTATCTGATTCAGAATTGTTTCAAAAGTGACAGCAATGGTCCCTGCACGTGTTTAAGCCCTTTTTCGATGCGTTTGAACCCCGTTAACCTCATTTCAAGGCTCTAAAATGAAGTTAAAGTATAGGGAACTCAAAACATACTCAAAAATATGCCGGATGATGGTTCGTTTGGTCGTACGAACGCGATGTTCGCTTAATTACGACGGAATGCGCATAAGCGCGAAAAACGATCCAAATGACGAAACGAATGGATTTTTCTTAAGGCGAACACTTAAATATAATGTAGTCATGCTTACATAAATTTTTGGATGTCCAGATGTATTCAGAACGTAAGTTATGCGCGAAAATGCAAACTTGTGCACTTTTTGACACTTTTAGTCCCTGAATGTCCCAAAAGTTTATTTTAGCACACCAAACCCCTCAAAGCCTATTTCTAAGCTATGTAAAGGATATTTAAGGTGTGTTTAACTTATGGTCATGTTCCGGAATGTTCGTTACAGTTCAAATTGACACACTTTCGCAGTTTGTCATATTTAGTCCCTGTAATCGAATTAACTTGTTTTTGCCATACCAAAGCCTTCAAAACTTATTCCTAAGTTATGTAAAGGTTATTTAAGGTATGTTGAGTATATGTTGATGTTCCGGAGTATTTCTCGCATTAAACTGAGTACGTTTACGCACTAGTTTGCGTATAACTCTCCAGAAAGCGATGTAGAGTTTGAAATTACATAAAAGTCAAAACATGAAAAATGTATAACATAACAAAACAAAAATTGGGATCAAATAACATTGTTTTATTGATAATAGAACTGTTCATAGTGGTTACAAGCACAGTTGTTACAGTCTCCCCTACTTGTGGAAATTTCGTCCCGAAATTTATTTAGAGGAAACTCGTGGAAAAAGATGCGGATATTTCGCTTTCATTTGATCTTCGCGTTCCCAAGTAAACTCGGGTCCACGTTTAGCTTCCCAGCGAACTTTGACCAAAGGAATGCGCTTGCATTTAAGCCACTTGACTTCACGTTCCATGATTTCCACTGGTTTCTCAACAAATTTCAGTGTTGTGCCAACACGAATTTCGTCAAGCGGTATGGAGAAGTTCTCTTCAGCTGTACACTTCTTGAGATTGGACACGTGAAAAGTTGGATGAACATTTCCCAGTTCAGGAGGTAACTCAAGTCTGTAGGCTACCTTTCCAATTCTTTCGACGATCTTGAATGGTCCAACGTATCTAGGTGCAAGTTTTCCTTTCTTTCCAAATCTGATCACACCTTTCCAAGGTGAGACCTTAAGTAATACTCGATCACCGACTTGAAATTCCAAGGCTTTGCGTTTTGGGTCCGCGTAAATCTTCTGACGGCTTCTAGCTGCCTGAAGGTTATCACGAACCTTCTTGACCTTGTCAGTTGTCTCTAAAATGAGGGCAGGTCCAGTAAGTTGAGCCTCGCCAATCTCATTCCAGCAGACTGGTGAACGACATTTTCGACCATAGAGAGCTTCGAAAGGAGCCATTTTGATGCTAGTGTGATAACTGTTGTTGTAGGAAAATTCAATCAATTTAAGATGTGAATCCCAGCTACCACCAAAATCGATCACACAAGCTCTAAGCATATCCTCCAGAGTCTGGATTGTTCTCTCAGATTGACCATCCGTTTGCGGATGATAAGCTGTGCTCAGATTAAGTTGGGTCCCCATAGCAGATTGCATGGTTCTCCAAAAATGAGAAGTGAAACGAGCATCTCTGTCAGAAATGATGTTCAAAGGAACACCATGTCGAGCCACAATTTCATCTACATAGATTTGAGCAAGTCTGTCAGTAGGAAAATCCTCACGGATTGGCAAGAAATGTGCTGACTTTGTAAGACGATCAACGACTACCCAGATGGCATCATGACCTTTCTTTGTGCGCGGGAGTTTGGTAACAAGATCCATAGTAATGTTTTCCCATTTCCAAACTGGGATCTCTGGTTGCTCCAATAAACCAGAAGGACGTTGATGTTCAGCCTTAACCTTGAGACAAGTAAGGCATTTTGACACGTATAAGGCAATGTCTTTCTTCATACCAGGCCACCAATAGTGAATACGAAGATCCTTATACATTTTATCTGAGCCCGGATGAATAGAATAACGAGACTTATGGGCTTCATCCATAAGCAAGGTACGAAGATCATCCTGGCTTGGGACCCACAAACGGTCCATGAAGTAATATGACCCATTGTCCTTCAGTTCCAGAGCAGGCGTTATGTGATAGGGAAATTCCTTATCCATTAAACCTTGTGCAACACAAGATTGTTGAGCCTGAGAAATGCGGGCTTGAATATCAGATCGAGCTTGAATAACAGATTGAACACGTACACAATGAAGCTTAGTACGTTCCTTACGACTCAATGCATCAGCTACGACATTCGCCTTACCAGGATGGTAGCGAATTTCGCAATCATAGTCGTTTAGAAGCTCAACCCAACGTCGCTGTCTCATGTTGAGTTCATTCTGGTTGAAGATATGCTGAAGACTTTTGTGGTCAGTGAAAACCACACATTTTGTACCGTACAAATAGTGTCTCCAGATCTTGAGAGCAAAGACAACTGCACCCAACTCAAGATCATGAGTGGTGTAGTTCTTCTCATGAATCTTCAACTGCCTCGATGCATAAGCTATGACTTTGTTCCTTTGCATAAGAACACAGCCAAGACCCAATTTCGATGCATCACAATACACAACAAAATCATCATCACCCTCAGGCAATGATAGAACAGGCGCATCGCAAAGCTTCTGCTTCAGGTGTTGAAAAGCTTCCTCTTGTTTGAATCCCCAATAAAAGGGCATTTTCTTCTGAGTTAGAGCAGTTAGAGGAACTGCAATCTTAGAGAAGTTTTCAATGAAGCGGCGATAATAACCCGCTAGACCAAGAAAAGAACGAACTTCAGTAGGAGTAGTAGGCGTATCCCAATCCTTAATCGCACTGATCTTGGAGGGATCTACATGAATACCTCGTTCGTTGATAATGTGCCCCAAAAATTGGACTTCTTTAAGCCAAAATTCGCACTTGGAGAATTTGGCGAAAAGTTGTTCTTTCTTTAGGAGTTCTAGAGTAAGACGAAGATGTTGCTCGTGGTCAGCTTGCGTCTTTGAGTAAATCAAGATGTCGTCAATAAAAACAATGACGAACTGATCCAAATAAGGTTTGCAGACCCTATTCATTAAGTCCATGAAAACAGCAGGAGCATTAGTCAAACCGAATGGCATGACTGTGAATTCATAATGCCCATAACGAGTACGGAATGCTGTCTTCAGAATGTCTTCTTCATGCACCCGAAGTTGATGATATCCAGATCGCAGATCAATCTTCGAAAAATAAGAAGCGCCTTGTAACTGATCAAAGAGATCGTCTATGCGAGGTAGAGGATATCGATTCTTGATGGTAAGCTTGTTAAGCTCACGATAATCGATACACATCCTAAAGGATCCATCCTTCTTCTTGACAAAAAGAACGGGAGCACCCCAAGGTGAAAAACTGGGACGGATAAAGCCTTTGTCAGAGAGCTCCTGAAGCTGTTTAGACAACTCTTGCATCTCAGACGGTGCAAGACGATATGGAGCTCTGGCTATGGGATTTGCACCAGGTACGAGATCAATGCGGAACTCGACTTGGCGTGCTGGAGGTAGACCAGGTAAATCTTCAGGGAATACTTCAGAATAATCCCGAACGACAGGAATATCTGAAATAGACTTACCCTTGCCTTTATCTTCTGTAACATGTGCTAAGAAAGCCACATAGTTCTTCTGCAGATACTTCCGAGCTTTAAAACAAGACATGAGTTTGAGACCACCGATAGGCTTCTCACCTTGAACCTGCAGGATCTCTCCTGTTGAAAGCGGCACACGAACAATCTTCTTAGAACAAACTATCTCTGCGTGATGCTTGGATAACCAATCCATTCCCACAATAACGTCGAAGCTTCCAAGTTGCATAGGCGCGAGGTCAATAGGAAAAAGATGGTCGTTAAGATTCAACTGGCAGTTGTGAAGAACAGAATCAAGAATAATGGGTTCACCACTAGCAACCTCTACTGTCAAAGATTTGCCTAGTTTTGTTCTAGACACTCGAAGCATTGGCTCAAAAGACAATGACACAAAACTCTTGTCGGCACCCGAATCAAAGAGAACATATGCAGGCTGGTTATTAATAAAGAACGTACCGTTCACCACATTATCGTCAGCCTGTGCCTCTTGGGCATTCATGTTAAAGACTCGGCCTCGAGCCGGAGCCTGATTCTGGTTCTGGTTCTGGTTCGCCAGTCTTGGGCACCGATTTCTATAGTGGGTCAGATCCCCACAATTGTAACAAGCACCTGGTGGGTATTGTGGTCGTGCAGCTTGACCCTGTTGCGGAGCAGGAGGCTGAGCAACTTGTTGAGCCGGGTTCTGAACCGCGGGATTCTGAGCAGATCGACAAAAATTGGCGAGATGGCCTGATTTCCCACAGTTAGTACAGAAACGGCATGGAAGTTGCGGCTGGTGGTGACTGTTGCATCTATTGCACAAAGGTGCATTCCCTGAATAGGGTTTCTTTGCTGGAGGCTGTGCGGGTTGGTTGGGAGCTGCCTGGTTAGCTTGAGCAGTGATAGCAAAATTTTGGGAAGCCTTACGCTTCCTTGACCTTTTCGAAGAACCAGAGTTCTTTCCATTCAAGTTTTGACCTTTCTTGCTATCTTCCTTGTCAGCCGACTGCTTCTTGCCCTTGTCACCCTTCCTGTGTAGCTTTCCCTTTCGAATTTGCGACTCAGTCAATGTCGCAGATAACTCGATCGCCTGACGGAGTGTGGCAGGTTCACTACCAGTAAGAATGTCTTGTACCGAGTCAGGTAGACCATCGATGTATCTCTCGATAGCCTTGTCGAGTGGGGTGACCATTGTTGGGCAAAGCAGACTCAACTCTTCAAACCGATCAGTATAAGCCCTGTGCTCACCACTATCTTGCTTCAAAACATCAAACTCCTTCTCCAATGCTCGCTGCTCATGGCGAGGATAGAATTCCCTCATCATAAGGGCTCTAAGTTCAGCCCATGTCTGTGCGAGAGCAACTTCTGCACCCCGGTCTCTCATAACCCCGTTCCACCATGTCAAAGCCCTCTTCTGAAATACGCTCGAGGAGAACTCGACCTTGCGATTATCCGGACACTGCACATGGCGAAAAGTATTCTCTATGCTCTCGAACCACTGAAGAAGCCCAGTCGCTCCCTCAGAACCACTAAACTTGAGTGGTTTAGCCTGGTTAAAATCCTTGTATTTGCATGGAACATTGTTGTTGTTGTTGGCTTGATTCCATTGAGCAAAGAGATTTGGGAATTGAGCAGCCATCTGCTGCGCAATAATTTCTGCCAGCTCGGCAGTAGCTATCTGGTTCTCGCGTCGAGGAGGCATTCTAAAAGAGGAAAACATGAAAAGAAACGAGTGAGATGATTGGATGAAAAGAATGAGATGATAAAAACAAGAATTGCAAACAGCATAGATGGTGGTCATTCGTCCGTATCACAAAGCAAACAAACGACTCACAGTGACTAATCAAAGTAAATGGTTCAGAAATAATGTATAATGAAGACATGCTCGCCTATAAGTGAACACTCACTCCAAGAATTCCCAGGTAAGCACAACTGGTCTCGCGTCTGGTTGAGATGTATACGAAGTGCTTGCCTAGACAGAAAACCCAGAATACAGGCATTCACCCTTCCAGTTTGCACATGTTCACATTATTTAAGACCCAAAACTTTTGACGAGATTTTGAAAATTAGAAGGCACAAGGCCAAAAACCAAACTTGAAAAGGGTTCAAAACCATATAACAGAGGGTTCAAAACCTTTCAATTGAGGGTTCAAAACCTTGTAATAAATCATTCAAAAACAGATGATTGTTTTTCAAAAATCGTTTCGGAAAAATTTTGGTTCCTTGTTTTGTTAATCACCTAAGGATAGGTGATGTACATGTTTTAAGATCTAAACACAAGATAACTTGTGTTAGGTTCCTAGAAAAGTTATAGTCTAGGTCAAAGCATTACTAATAACCTAATTCCCTATAACCATTGGCTCTGATACCAACTCTTCTGTCACACCCCGACCGCGTAAAACAACAAATCGCGGCGGAAACATCGGGGCGTGTTGCAACAGAATTAATTGTTTCATAACCATGGCATACAAAGTTGTATTTTATTTATAAACAAAGGTGTTACATTGTTTCAAACAGGAAATTAAAGAGTTCAGAACGTAATTAAACATAGTCTATCTTCTTTTAAAGTTTCTAAGGCACAGGTCCGCCCTAGTATCATGATCAACATCCTATGGAAAAGCACCTGAAAACACATGTGAAAATAGGTACGTCAGCATAAAAATGCCTGTGAGATACATAGGTTTTGTGAAAATAAGATTCATGACTTATGTTTGAGAAAATGTTTAGTCATGAACCTTGTTATTTGCTTTGTCTTGTAAATCATTTGAAAACAATAAGATCAGATGATATGTATAAGTAAAGGTCAGGTTAAATAAATAACCATGTAAAAAAATGTGTTTGTATAAGATAAGTTGTTTGTAAATCAATGTCTTGTGAAAAGTATGTTATTTGGATAAAATGTTCTATGTCTCAAACTGAAATGATTCAAATAACGTTACGACATATAATACCATACAAACACTTATATATAGGAAGTACCAGCGGCGTATCCACCATGCTTGTATCATATTACACACGCATCGTTACTTAATCACTTAATCAAACCAAACCAACCAATGTACGAAGTCTATGTTTAACCAAAATGTCAAATGTATTGAATAATATGTCAAAGTGTTTATGTCAAGATGTAAATCATGTAGTATGTAAAACCAATGTCAAAAGTGTTTGTGTCAAATGTAAATCAGGTCAAAATGTCTATGTCAAATATCCATGTCAAATGTCTATGTCAAATATCCATGTCAAAATGTCATGTATGGCAAGTGAAATGTCTCAACTAAACCATATGCACAAAAACAAAATGTTGAAGTAAAACATGGTTTAAATCAATCTTATGTCTTTGTGGAAAAATGCATGCAAATATTTAATATGAACATTTATGCGGTATTGTGAAAATGCATACATCCAAGCCTGGCGACTGTGGTGATAAACCCTTTAAACAAATTAAAGGTCTATCTGTCTTATGTCAACGAATTCGGTCATTCCTTTCTGTCCCCTTTCCCTGGGATGTCCGGAACGGGAGTTGTCAATTCCTATGGTACCACTACCTACTAACGAACGGCGTAGCTAATGTTAATGAATGTATTGTCCCATGTAAACAAACCAAATGTCATACCAAAATGTAAACATGTGAAAACAATGCACTAAGTATGTAATCAAATGGACATACATAGCGTGAAATGTCATGTAAAACAATGTACTAAGTAATGCACACAATGGGCACACCTAGCAGGAAATGTCATGTAAAACAATGTACTAAGTAATGCACACAATGGGCACACCTAGCAGGAAATGTCATGTAAAACAAAGTACTAAGTAATGCACACAATGGGCACACCTAGCATAAGATGATATGAAATCATGTACTATAATGTACTAACGAACATAGCATGTATATGATGTGAAAACAGGAAAGCATGAAAGTAACAAGTAGGCACATGTGTTCCACCCCAAAACAGTTTGGAAAACAGTAAAAGAGGGGTCTATGTACTCACTTGAGATTGCTCAGTTGTCAAAAGATAACCACCAAGTAATGCTATAGATCTCGGAATCAAACGGCACCTAATATAGGTAACTATGTTAATAAACCGGACCTACATCGGAAGACTGGGTAGCATTAGGGTTTGTAAACCAAATGAGTGTCGGAACTCACGTGATATGGTTTAACAAAGCCTACATGCTAAATGAAACTTAACCTAAGTCTTATTGACCCATTATGATCCGTTTAGGTAGCTTATGCTACTTTAACGCATCGCGTGCGTGAAACGCGTTCGGACCGCCTAACTAGTCCTATGACAAGTATTATATGCCTAAACATGTTACATAATCAGTTACGTGACAAAAGTTTAGGTTACATATGCTTAATTACCAATTATACATGAAAAGGGTATTCTGGTAATTTACCTAAGGCATATAAACTACCTATCATACAACTACTTAAACGATGTGACCATAGGGTATAACCTCGGAAGGTTATTCCCTACCTACTATGGTCACCTAATGTATTTGATCGGATCCTAATGATCGACCAAACTGGGTCGGGTTCGAGGTATAAGCGATTTATTAGATCGCTTACCCTACGACCCTAGACAACGTGGTAATCAGTAGGCATAGTCCCAAGGGACTATGACCATCGTGATTACAATCACGTTGCGAAGTTCAAACGAACTTCGCATTGACCATTACTGGTCAACGCTGAAAGTCAAACAAAGTTTGACTTTCTGACTCGAAAAGCAGTAAAAATAAGGAAAAGAACGAAAGAATACTTACGAAGGGTCCCCGAATGCTAACTCAGATCAAAATAGCTCAGGTATGAAACGAAGGTTCCAACTTAGAGCCCAAATGATCAGATTTGTGGGTTTTTAAGCCAAAGGGGGGTGGGTATTTATAGAAAAAGTAGAGCCGCTAGGATCGTTTCTTGAATATCGTGCCACGATCCGAGCCGTACATTTGTCACAAAGTTGTGGTGGCTAGAAACTTGTTCTTATCCGCTGACTAGACCCGTTTAGAATGTGTGGACACGAATCAATCAGCTGCAACTTGCTAAAAAGACATTGAATCTGGTCCAGATCACTCACTCGCGTAGCGCGACGGGTAGAGCCTTAGGGCTCGCGCTACGCGACTGCCTATCTGATTCAGAATTGTTTCAAAAGTGACAGCAATGGTCCCTGCACGTGTTTAAGCCCTTTTTCTATGCGTTTGAACCCCGTTAACCTCATTTCAAGGCTCTAAAATGAAGTTAAAGTATAGGGAACTCAAAACATACTCAAAAATATGCCGGATGATGGTTCGTTTGGTCGTACGAACGCGATGTTCGCTTAATTACGACGGAATGCGCATAAGCGCGAAAAACGATCCAAATGACGAAACGAATGGATTTTTCTTAAGGCGAACACTTAAATATAATGTAGTCATGCTTACATAAATTTTTGGATGTCCAGATGTATTCAGAACGTAAGTTATGCGCGAAAATGCAAACTTGTGCACTTTTTGACACTTTTAGTCCCTGAATGTCCCAAAAGTTTATTTTAGCACACCAAACCCCTCAAAGCCTATTTCTAAGCTATGTAAAGGATATTTAAGGTGTGTTTAACTTATGGTCATGTTCCGGAATGTTCGTTACAGTTCAAATTGACACACTTTCGCAGTTTGTCATATTTAGTCCCTGTAATCGAATTAACTTGTTTTTGCCATACCAAAGCCTTCAAAACTTATTCCTAAGTTATGTAAAGGTTATTTAAGGTATGTTGAGTATATGTTGATGTTCCGGAGTATTTCTCGCATTAAACTGAGTACGTTTACGCACTAGTTTGCGTATAACTCTCCAGAAAGCGATGTAGAGTTTGAAATTACATAAAAGTCAAAACATGAAAAATGTATAACATAACAAAACAAACATTGGGATCAAATAACATTGTTTTATTGATAATAGAACTGTTCATAGTGATTACAAGCACAGTTGTTACAGAGTAAGAGTAATCAAGGCTGCCTCTGGTTGTGAGATCAAACTGAGATTCTACCTAATCAGCCGGGGGGGGGGGGGGGTAAACCTGAAAGTACCTCAAGTAGCACACTGAGAGGAATCACGAACAATTGGTGGATCCTCAATCCTCTTTTCCTTAGCCTGAACATCAGTAACGGTTGCTAACGTAGCGGGGTAATCCCTCCGTAGACACTTCTGGGCTTCATAGATGAAATGGCGCTAACCTTTGCACCACTCTGATGCTTTAGAACAAATAACGATTCCCCACTGGGGAGAAAGATACGCAAAATTTCTTTTCACAGGGTATATCTGCGTGATCTCTGAAAAATCCAATCCACACTAACTACTGCATCAAAACTATCAAGGGTAGTAGAAAGAAGGTCGATGTCGAACACTTGTCCCACAAGGTCGAGTTTGCATCCCAACGAACATATGAAGTTTCAATTGACTTGTCGTCAGCCGATTCCACAACAGTTCGGTTTCAAGAAGCATCAGGGTTAAGCAGAACAGTGACGGAGTGATTAGTTACTAAGAACGTGCAAGCCACCAAGTTGTTATATTCCTGGCATCGCCTACGCCAATCCTGAATGCCCTTCCACGAGCATCGTTTCCAGTGTTGTTGTTTTCGTTACGAGAATTCCCAATACCGCCTTTGTTCCCTTGGTTGTTGACATTTTGACTTAACACAGTCAATCCTTGTCGAGGTCACCTTCGTTTCCATACTATAAGCTACGATTACGAGTACCTTGAGGTCACCGTGACCGTTGCATCTAATATCGTTGCTTGTAACAGAGTCCTACGATTTCTCACCAACCGAGTCCATCTTTTCACATTCTGTGCCACGTCCTATCGCGCTACTCACTGTGCTGGTAATCACACATTCCACACTATAATCTGCTGTCATTGCTTATGCCCCGATTGATTCGTAATAGTTGACTCCTATAAGTCGCTGACTAGTGTTAAGGATTCGATTGAAGCCAATTTGCTGATGCTCGTTGCCGGTAGCCAAGGTCGTCCTAATACCGAGGTCGGTGAGGTACTACGCTCATCCTCTTGCCCATCGATCTTGCTAGTCGATTGAGTAATACACGGTACATTACTAGAGTGTTGCAAAAGTGATCGCACTTCAGGATCTAAGGCGTCAGTACATTGAGTTCCCGCAAACAAAAAGGAGTGTGAGAGGTATAGACCAATCATTGACGCTGCAACACCCAACTCAGGGTCGTTCGTACAAGCACCTAACATTCTACACAGTTCGCTAGGTGTTCAGATGGGAGTTCAGGTAATAAATCGATTGCATCGAGATTCGAAAGGATTCAGTGAGAAGTGAGAAGATCACGCTCGAATAGGAGGCAATCGCTGCTATGGATTTGTTACGTTTCTCATTAATCGAAATACGGAACAGAACCCCTTTTTCACCTGTTAAGCCTCACTGGGACTCGCATGCACCCCATATTATTATTATGTGTGCACCCACAATAATATTGTGATTTGCATGCTCATCTCAGTTCCTCCTAACTCATGTCAAATGGTTCCTCAAACTCGAATGCCAAACAGAGGTTATCAAGCGACAAGATCACAAGAATCTAGGGGCTACGACATACCAACTATGCATCATAAAGTAAATGAGCAATTCATGAAATCATGGTATGGTGACGACCGTGTGTGCTTATGCTACATCGTAAACAAGTGTACACTAGCCGTGTAATGTATACAACAAATGAAAGAGACGAACCTTGCAATCTGGAGCTGAGTGTCATGGTCGTATTCTCGTTTTCAGAACAGTTCGGTTATAGTCTGGTTTTATAAAAATGTTTTTTTTAAACCAAGTTCACTATAACCAGTGGCTCTGATACAAAACTGTCACACCCCCAAAATACCAGTTGCGGAAACACCGCGGAGCGTGTGACGTACCAGGATCTTAGCCACCAATCACATTGAACTCATAAATATATTTAAATAAAACTTTTATTCATTATCATAAAGTGATACAAAATGTTACATATAATTTATTGTACACAGCGGAAGCATAACTCATTTGTTAAGTGTTTCATAAACCACGCGTACGTAAACCATCAGACCTGTGTTGCGATTCCATGTATCTCGACCCATGACCACTCCAGCCTTCTAGGCAACAAGTTCCATGATATAACCCTATAGGCCTGCAAGCATGCAGACAAGTGTGTCAGACGACGCTGGTGAGTTCAAAGTTTTGTTAACGCGTTTAGTTACCAGTTTAAAACATTTCAATGATTCGTTGTTAATCACACGCTTACCGCCGATGGCTCCAGATTATTTGCCATGTCCTCCAATGCCTCTATCATAGCAATAGTCAAGATTTAAGTCATTAGTTCACTCCCGTCCTCCCCGGTACGGTGTGAGGGTGCCAAACCTAAATAGCGCTATTAACTAATACCCCGTTGCCTCCCCGGCAACAATCGGTAGAAGGGACTTGAGTGATTGATAGACGTGTATTAACCAACAACCCAGGTTTAACATTCCAGTCAAACCCATTTACCTGACATTCCTCCCCGGAACGTTTACCAGATGTCCCTCCCTGGGACGCATGCTTGGAAAAAGAGCGGTGAACTCACCTTAGAATGCTCGGTAGGTTACATTACATTACCCATTCCAAGTTGGTCAACCATACCCTACCGTGGTTACCAAGAATAGTCAGTTTCGTAAACATATATCCAAATCACGTATGCAACAAATCACACGTAATACCATGGTCACATAGCAAGCATCTAGATCTCATGCATGTTTATAACACAAATTCATGTCTCCAACATGGGTTACCAACAACATCAGTTTTACAATCAACCATCAGTCACTTATCTCACATAGTTTGCATCTATCACAAGATCACAGTATAACATGTAGCACACACCCAGTTCTTATACAAGTTCACACCTCATGTGTATGTCGCATAACAATGCATATTAGGTAGGTTTTCTATTCACCCAATTCAACCAAGTTTCTCATTCTTACTAACACGTAAAATAGTATTCCTCAATTACACACCACACAATTTATTATATAAGTGACACACATATGGTTCAAGTCATAACAATTATCATACAAGCCTACTATCTTCAAGTAGCCTCTTAGCATGTATTTTGTTCACAAGTAATTTCATGTCATGATTTCATATGTACCAGCCACTTAACCCTTAGTTCATTAATACCCGAATATGTGCAACAATGACCGGCCCAGTTTAACATGCCATCTAAGAAGGGTGCGTGTGTGGCCCATCGGAGCTAGGTGTGGTTTATCACATGTGCAGCCCGGTTAACCTATAAAGCCCAATCAATTACATAAACATCACAACCTCCTACGACGAATGACATATTTCGTCGGAATGAGAGGTGACGAAATACAATGTTTCGTCGTGAAGGTGTGCGGCGAAATACCATGTTTCTTCGTGATGTGGTGTGCGACGAAACACCATGTTTCGTGGTGTATATCATCAGACAGTTATGGTGTACCTTCAAACCCTAATTATCTACCCGATTCTGCTTTCTTTTACAACCAAACCCTGAATCATGTCTTATTTTCATGCAACTAACAACCATACACAATATCACAGAATCATAATTCAATCATATTCGATGTACTAGCACATAATCATTCTCATTAGATATTCGATCACATACATACTGTCAAACATACCGTTCAACCGTTCAAAGACACAAAAACCCATCAATAAGTTTACACATATACAATAACAATTAAACCATTAACAAGAACACAGACCTATATGATCAAAATACATGCATCAAGACACCTATCCATGCCCTAGACCATCGAGGATCATCAACTAGAATAAGAGGTGACATACTAACCGGACAGTGGAACGAGAGGATCGAGAGGGAGAAAGCTGCGACTGATTTTGGGTCCCTTCCCGCTGTTGTTCTTGATGATGTCGTCCAAGAGGGTGTAGGGTTTGTGAAGTTTGTGGGTTATGAAAGTGTAGAAGCCGCATACATGAATGTGTGCTTGTATAACCATTAAGCTAGGTTGGGCTCGGTTTGGGCTCGGTTTGGGCCTTAGGAAGAGATGGGCTTTTAAAGCTCAAACAATGCAAGGAGGTGTGCGATCGACTAAGGTGTGTGGCCCATAACTCGAGTGCAATAGACGCAAAGACGTACATCCTCCTAACAACTTCTGATCGTTTATCTTGAATAATCTCGCATAACACCCTCATAAACATATTCACGTAGTGGACGCGTAGCTACTACGTAAGGTCCTGAAATCCGGGTTATCACACTTCAAATCAGTGAATACCCACAAAAATATGAAATCTCGTTTTCCGTAATCAACTTTATGCTTCTCCAACTTGAATGACTCATTAGTGTAAACGGTAATCTCCATAATCAGCAAATCTTCATCGGATCAGTAATTATCTGATAATACATTATGATCTTCAAACCTTCTTCCAAAATCAATTATGTAATCTTCTTCTTTAGTCACGATAGCAAATATATAATCTTCTCCATTAGTCCCAGCAACAACTTAATCTTCAAACATCATTATTCCTTGACAGTTAGTTCAGAAAATAACTCTTTGCTTGGAATTTAAAAATGTAGTAGAGTAATAGTGTATCTAATATCTTGAAAGCTCTCTGAAATCTGACCGCTCACAATGACCATAGATATCTCCTGCATACCGGCTTGTACGAAGAAAAAGACTTCAATTTGATCATGAATAACTAAAGAATCCGACTTCATTTTGACCATGAACTAAAGAATCCAAGATACTATGCATCACCAAACAATTTGAGTCAGAACCACCCAAATACCATTGCATATCTTTTGCCACTATCTGTCTGAATTTCCAAAAATGCTATGAATTTAATGAGATGAACTTTTTATTCCCCCTCATTTTTGGTAAATTCTGACCTCTAAAAACTCATCTCTGCATTACCAATTATTTCCCCCTTAACTTGGCAAATTCTAGTCTCTCTTTTCTCTAAAGAGCCAAAATTGCTGAATATTTGACTTTTAGTTCCACAAAAATCAGTTTTTCATCAATGCAGTATTTTACATTTTGTCCTATTAATAGTCACTTCACCAAATGATAATCATTATGCATATGTTTCCATGACTACCCCACTATCTATAAACACTCTGTGATTTCATCATCTTTAAACTGTCTCTGAATCCTCTACCATGTCCCCGAAAAACTTGTATTTAACGTTAAAATCGCGAAAAAAAATTCTACCACAAAATTTTTCCTAGACACTTGTATCATCACCAGGATTAAAAAAATGCCTTCCCTTGAGCATATGACCCCTGCGCACGGATGACTTCTGTGTTTGATCTCCTGCGCGTGCATGACTCATACGTTTGTTTTCCTGTGCCTCAGGTGGTGCAAACGTAGGACTCTCGCGTTTCAGCATACTTTTTGCAATTTTTTGACCTAAAATATTCATTTCTTCTAATTTGATGTTGAAACCACTTCCAACATGTGCGAAAATCAATTCCGAACACAATGATGTCTTCAATTTGAAATTTAATCAGCGTAGGTGATTCAATCATCTGTTAGATCTACTGAATTGATATCCTATAAGTGCAGGATCCGGTGTGTTTAGATGGAAGTTTGGATAAAATACTAATTCGGTAGAAATTTCGGTAGCATAGCATTTAAGTCGGCCCGATTTATTGGCTTCCATTTCTAACCGAAAGAGAATACATTAATAAAAACTGGGAGAGAACATTAGGCTTGATCTCCTCTCAAATGAGAAAACTCCAAAGCTTGTGGAGTTATGCGCATGACACTACTATTTATAGGGAACATGCTTATGTGCTCACTTCGCACAGTAACAGACACAGAAAATGAACCATTAATGACACATGTGGGTTGTTGTTTAGGAGAGATATATGAGCTTAATTCTTCTTATACGCATATGTTGGATAAAGATCACCCGAAGATTGAGATGACTGCTTCAACATTTGGGGAGCTTAAGAGTCATTAAGAGGTGTTAGAGATTTCTAAAGGGAGCACCGGGAGAAGCCTTCCGTGGAGAATCCTCGTCTCTTAAGCTTAAGGAGTTGTCATCCGGGGGTATGCGTTCCTAGATGCGGGTTCTTAGTTATTTGTCATTATATCTGCCGAGTTGAAAAAGAAGGACGAGTTTAGGCCGGTAGTTCAGCATTAACTAAACCTTAATATGAAAGAAGTTGTGAAAAAGGAGGTAATCAAACTGCTCCATGCAGGCTTGATTTACTAATATATGATTTTGCAAAGGTTAGTCCAGTCCAAGTGGTACCAAAGAAGGGGGAATGCTAGTCGTTACTAATGAGAAGAACAAGTTGATACCCACTAGGACTAGTATAAGCTGAAGAGTCTGCATCGACCTTCGCAAACTCAACGATGCCACGATTTAGAAGTCATTGCATGTCATTAAGGATTCATTACCTGGGTGATTTGTTCATTCTCACTTGTTACATCGTCACTTGCTATTTTCCCAAGTCTTCGTCATCGTTAGTAGTAATTCAGTAGAGGTAAGTAATAGGTTTGCTAGATAGAGTTCCTAGGTTCGATACTCGGTTTTATTGTCTCCACTATTGCACGACTGGTACACTTTCTGTTTGTGTGTAGTTTTAGTGAGTCCCTATTTTAAAGCTTGGTCTGAAATTAGTATAAATATATTCTCACACATCAATAACATTATTCTTTTGGTTGTTTAAGATAATGTTTAATGTATTATGACTGTCATTGGGACGTTATGTTTGTTCATTCCACTATTCTGACTGCAATTCTACGATTTTGAACTATGTGCCGAAGTGTAAATCCAACAGCCGAAACCCCCGGGTCTAGGGCGTTTTATTTATTTTGCATGATCTAACTCCCAAGTAAACAGTAATCCCATTGTTTAAATTATTATATTATTATAGATTTTTTAAATTGTTATATTTTTATAAGTAACTTTCAGCTTTGTATTCTCATTACCTTTAATATACAATGGTTTATAGAATTCCGCCATCATAAATGTGTCTATTTTTATCTACTTGTCATTATAATTTTTTTTCAAAACCAAATTATGAGTAGAAATGTACTAATGATTGATGCATAAACATATTAATTTAAAACCAATTTTACAAAGTTTCAAATATGCCGTTGTGGCGTGCTTATTTTTTTATGTTTTTTTAATGGCAAATTTTTATCACTGGCGGACCACTTTGCCACGTGTAGAACCACTTGATCATATTTATCTCCACTAGGTAATAAGGGCTATACAGCAATTCAGGAGCAACCCAATAAATCTAGGAAAACCCCTTTGTGAGAATTGAAACCAGGACCGAATGGCCCCTAAGCTTTATCCAACCCCTAAAATGCCACTAGCCTATAATGTCATGGGCATATTTTTTTATGTATGTATGATATATATTGATTCAAAACCAAGTTTTGAACAGCAATGAACAAATTATTTTATAAAATTAGGAGTATGCCACTTCGATGTGTTTTATCAACGTCTTGATATAATTTTTACTTAGAAACCGTTTAGACATTAAGTTTGTGTGTTGGAATCATAAACATGTGGGAAATTGAACTTGTCCCACATAGGTGGTGAGATAAATCTTTTGTGGATTTATAATTAGAATTCTCTACACGAATGTATTCTTGTATGACAACTCACACCCAGTGGTAGCCAGAAGGGTGTGAAACAATTGCAGCTTGCAATTGCAGAATAACCTCAATTAGATTGGTGCTTGCAATTGCAGCTTCGAGAAATTTGGAAATACATCAAATGGATGTAAAAACTGCATTTCTCAATGGGGAATTAGAGAAAGAGATTTACATGGAGTAACCAGAGGGTTGTTCTGCTCCTGGCCAAGAGGGCAAAGTGTGTAAACTCGTCAAGTCATTATATGGCTTGAAGCAAGCTCCAAAACAATGGCATCAAAAATTTGACCAAGTTATGCTTAACAATGGTTTCAAAATAAATGAATGCGACAAATGTGTCTATGTGAAAGACACTTCTAAATGTTATGTGATCTTATGCCTTTATGTAGATGATATGCTTATCATTGGGAGTGATGATAAGATGATCAGATCTACTAAAGACATGTTGAAAGCGAGATTTGACATGAAAGATATGGGTCTACCCGATGTGATTCTTGGAGTAAAGATCATTAGAACCCAAACTGGTTTGGTGTTAAGTCAATCTCATTATGTGGATAAGATCCTTGAGAAGTTCAATCATGGGGACACGAGTGTAGCTCAAACTCCAACTGATACCTCTCAACATTTGTCAAAAAAATAGAGGCAAGAGTGTTGCTTAATTGGAATACTCAAGGATCATTGTCAGTCTTATGTATCTCATGTTATGTACTAGACCAGACTTAGCATATGCTGTGAGTAGGCTAAGTAGATATACTAGTAATCCTAGTTCAGAGCACTGGAAGAGTATGACAAGATTGTTAAGGTATTTGAGATACAAGAAAAATTATGGACTGCATTATGGCCAACTGGATTCAGTGATGCCAACTGGATATCTGATACGAAAGATTCTAGATCTACAAGTGGTTATGTGTTTACCATTGGAGGAGCAGCTATATCTTGGAAGTCGTCCAAACAAACTCTTATAGCTAGATCCATGATGGAATCTGAGTTTATCGCGTTAGATAAAGCTGGAGAAGAGGCATAATGGTTGTGTCAATTCTTGGAATATGTTCCAAGATGGCCTAAGCCTGTGACTGCTATTTGCATACATTGTGATTGCCAATCAGCCATTGGTAGAGCTCAAAGTGCAATGTATAATGGCAGATCAAGGCACATGCGAAGTCGGCATAACACGATATGACAACTACTCTCAACTGGAGTTATCACGATTGACTATGTGAGGTCAAAGGATAACATTGCGGATCTGCTTACAAAAGGCTTAAGCAGAGAGGTAGTACATAAGTCGTCGATGGACCACCTAACTGTACGAACTGAGGTCACTGTGGGGGAGTACCTCAACATACAAAGGGAGTTACAAACTTCCTAGTCCATTCCTACTTAAAATCAGTGATATCAAAAAAAGTTAAGCATATGGCTTTTAATGATTTGTAAATCACCTATGTTAGAGGGAAGTAGGGTCGCTTCGAATGGAATTGGGGGCACAATTCCTAGAGCTCTCGCTGAATCAGGATGGTGTTCGATAACCATAACGGACACAACTATGAGGGGTTAACCAGACCAGGAAGAGTAATGTGTGATGTGTAATAATGTCTACGTAAAAAGGGGTTGGTTCAAGGCCATCGCGTCTACTAACCGCTAGGAGACTAAGTATATGTCACAAAGGAGGGTTCAAAGGGAAACCTACCTATCCTGCATTACTCAACCGCTGAAAGTTTATCTTGACACTTAAGTGTATGGGACGATCTCCATTCATGTGAGGGATTGCTGGAAATTTTATAAATAATATTATATTATGAGTTAATATAATGATTATTTAATAATTAAGCCAAGATGAATGAGAGATCTTGTGCATTAAGTTTGTGTGTTGGAATCATAAACATGTGAGAAATTAAGATTGTCCCACATAGGTGGAGAGATAAATCTTTTGTGGATTTATAAATAGAATTCTCTACATGAATGTATTCTTGTATGACAACTCACACGCATTGGTAGCAAGGAGGGTGTGAAGCACCCGCGCCCGCGCCCGGGCACGGGACCGGGACGAGGGCGATGGGCGCAATGAGGCGCTTTGATGGCGCACTTTGACCTTAATTGTTATTGAATTCTGTATTCAATATAACGTTTCAGTTGGAATTCTAAACATGAATATATACAAGTTGTGTGCTTTGTGTAGAATACATAGAAAATTACACATTCGTATGGTTCATAGCACACACAGAGAATTTCCTAACTTCGAATCCCTGAGAACTCTTGTTTCAGGTATTTTTTCAGGTGCTAGGCTGATCCCGGTAGTACAATCTGCTTAGGCTGTTGTACCCTGGGAAACAGATGGGTTCACCTGGATGGCCCGAAATTTGTTTTAAGGGAAGCGTGATCTTCACGTGCCTCAGTCACCATTGTTTTACGTTTTCCATATTTTTTTCCTTGTAACCTGTTCTTAGTTTAATTTACATTCTTGTATTGTAATTTCTTTCGGTTTAGTTCTGTTCTTCTTTATGTATTGAAATCAGAATGTTTATTAATAAAATTGTTATTTTATTTATTTTGTGAACGGTTCTCCTACATGGTTAAAACATATTTGTGACCAGAATAACCTCAATTAGATTGGTGCTTGCAATTGCGGCTTTGAGAAATTTGGAAATACATCAAATGTATGTAAAAACTGCATTTCTCAATGGGGAATTAGAGGAAGAGATTTACATGGAGCAACTAGAGGGTTTTTCTGCTCCTGGCCAAGAGGGCAAAGTGTGTAAACTCGTCAAGTCATATATGGCTTGAAGCAAGCTCCAAAACAATGGAATCAAAAATTTGACCAAGTTATGCTTAACAGTGGTTTCAAAATAAATGAATGCGACAAATTTGTCTATGTGAAAGACACGTCTAAAGGTTATGTGATCTTATGCCTTTATGTAGATGATATGCTTATCATTAGGAGTGATGATAAGATGATCAGATCTACTAAAGACATGTTGAAAGTGAGATTTGACATGAAAGATATGGGTCTAGCTGATGTGATTCTTGGAGTAAAGATCATTAGAACCCGAATTGGTTTGGTGCTAAGTCAATCTCATTATGTGGATAAGATCCTTGAGAAGTTTAATCCTGGGGACACGAGTGTAGCTCAAACTCCAATTGATACCTCTCAACATTTGTCAAAAAATAGAGGCGAGAGTGTTGCTCAATCGGAATACTCAAGGATCATTGGCAGTCTTATGTATCTCATGTCATGTACTCGACCAAACTTAGCATATGCTGTGAGTAGGCTAAGTAGATATACTAGTAATCCTAGTTCAGAGCATTGGAAGGGTATGACAAAATTATGAAGGTATTTGAGATACACGAAAAATTATGAACTGCATTATGCCCAAAATCCAGCTGTTGTGGAAGGATTCAGTGATGCCAACTGGATATTCGATATGAAAGATTCTAGATCTACAAGTGGTTATGTGTTTACCCTTGCAGGAGCAGCTATATCTTGGAAGTCGTCCAAACAAACTCTTATAGCTAGATCCACGATGGAATCTGAGTTTATCGCGTTAGGTAAAGCTAGAGAAGAGGTAGAATGGTTGTGTTAATTTTTTGAATATGTTCCAAGATGGCCTAAGCCTGTGACTGCTATTTGCATACATTGTGATTGCCAATCAGCTATTGGTAGAGCTCAAAGTGCAATGTATAATGGCAGATCAAGGCACATGCGACGTCCGCATAACACGATACGACGACTACTCTCAACTGGAGTTATCACGATTGACTATGTGAGGTCAAAGGATAACATTGTGGATCCGCTTACAAAAGGCTTAAGCAGAGAGGTAGTACATAAGTCGTCGATGGGAATGGGACTAAAGCCCTTGGAGTAAGTTTGTACAACGGAAAACCTATCCTAGAAGATAGGACAACCCTCGAAATATTTTCGACACCTCTAAAAATATATTAAAATGTCCCAATATGTCTTAGAATATAACCCATATGCGAAAACCGAGCCCAAAGTACGTTAAAATATTTAAAATTAAATAAAAACTAAAATAATTGGGCCGTGGTGGGGCGCGACCCCCTTTGTCTTTAGTCATCGCGAGCAGCGACGAACCTGGCCACCCGCCCTCCTCCGGAAGCCGCCACGTGGCAACACGTGGCAAAGCTAGACTGGTGACACATCAAAGCTACGGCCTACACCCCTAGTCGCGGGGCGCGACGCCCCCTAATCTCGTCGCGGGGCGCGACGGCATGTCAGATCAGCCCTATAAATAGCATGCGTCGGCTTTCAGTTTCGATCGCTCACGACTCTTTCTCTCTTTCAAAATTCTGAATAGTAGGCAAAATTATCGGGTATAATTCCCCCTAAATAACGAGGTTCTGCTCCGTTGTAAGTATCATAACCCCCTGGATACGTATTAGATACTCTGCTCGATTGATCTAGGGTTCCGTAACGGCTGTCGTGGTTCTGCCAGACGTAGTCGTTGGAATGCCGTCTCGGGGAGGGTATTACTAATGTTAAAATGGGTTATTATACTAACACGTGTGCATTTGTGTAATTTATAGATTGTCACCAGGAAACCTTTACAGAAAATCTAAGACAGCAATGTGAGTAATTTCCTTTTTGCAAATTGTTTTTACAAAACCTCACATGATTAATTATATATTAAACATTTATTGAGTATTTGTAAGGATACAATTATCGTCGGTATGTTGGGGTTTTGTATACAAAATTTGTTACTGCCTTGCGAAGAGTAACATGACCACAAGTCGGGTTGACAGTACCGTGGGTGGTAATTGATATGACTTGGAAACAAATGTAATTGCGAGACCTCCCCCAATACTGTACAATGGTTTTATTTGAACTTGATTAAACTGGGATTCACTCACCAGTATTTCCCACTGGCAAAATGTTTTTAAACGTGTTTCAGGTAACAAAATGTGAAAGCCAAATAGAAGCCATCTGGACAGCACTGAAGGCTTGAAAAAGTGGCAATAAAGTTACCTAAAATAAATAGATGGTTTTATTAAATAAAAATAGGGTTTATCCCTATGAAAATGTGTGTACTTGAAACTTGGGTTTTTCCCATGTATTTAATATATTGAAAGCGTGGTATTTTACTCTGATAAATAATTTCCTAACTACGGTCCTGATGTAAATTCCGTTGCCAAATTGGATAAAATACAGATACCACCAAAACTGGCCGCGGCCGCTCGTTCCCGGGTTGTTAGGGAACGGGGGTTGCGACAGAAGGTGGTATCAGAGCTAAGCCACTGATTCAGCCACATAAATGTTCTGCTGACACCAAAATTCAATATGTTAGGAAATAAATTACGAAAATACGTGCATAATTGTATATTATTGTTATGTGTTATTTGACTATTTGTTAGTTTACAGTATGAGCGACCAAGGACCATCCGACGCGTATCGTCAGTTGTCTGGTTCGCCTAGAAGCGAAGGCGCCTCTTCACAGCCTGCCCTCTCAGGGTACTCTGCTGATAATGAAGAAGGAATATTCGTGTTTAAGGCTCAGTCTGAAGAGCCATTCCCTCAGAAAAAGAGAGGATGGTTCATTCGAGGAGTACATGAGCGTAGGAAACGTATGAAAAAGTTGCAAGAACAAAGAATGCTAGCAGTAGCTAAGAGAGAAATCGATGCCTATACCCAAGACATGCTCAATAGGGGTATAGCAAATATCCATATCTTAGCAACCATAACAGCTAACCCTAACCTGGAGCAATTGATAGCACCCCAACCATTACAGCCCATGGAAATAGAAAATAACCCTGAAAATCAAGTAGAAATGCATGACTTTAACCCGGAGGAGATTCCTAGGGTACCAGCACCTAATCCCTTAGACCCGGATTATGATCCATGGTTCGATGATCACAGGGATTATGTGCTACGCTACCACCTAAACGACGAACCCATGCCGAATCTAGGGGCATACCCAGGTTTGGACCCTCTAGATCCCTATTACGATAACGATGTATTCATTAGGGAGATTTTATAGAATCCTTACCCATACCAGGCACCCACACCCCCATACCCGTACTAGGAACCCGCACCCCAGATTCCAAACCCAGTCCTAGAACCTGCACCCCCAATGAGTGCAGAAAATGTACAAGAACTCGGGACATTTGGTGAGGAAATTTTAGAGAGTAGTGAGAGGATGAGACAGGTGGGAGAGCGACTCGTCTGGAAGTACGACGAGCCCAATATGGATTTCTGGATGAATCCATATCCGTGAATGTGATGGTAGAGATGGTAATAATAATAATAATAATAATATAATAATAGATATGTGTGAAAAAAAACTACGGATGCCTACTATTAGTAGTGTAATTTTAATTTCAGTTGTATTGTAATTTTAATTTCCAGTTCTGGCTTGTAGTAGATGCATATATATATATATATATATATATATAAAGAGTAAGTCGCAATGATCGACGCTTTTGACCAAAATGCGAGCCATGTGATTGGCGATATTAAATATTATTTTGTAATATTAATACGTGGTAAATGTTTAAAATTCAGATGGACAACGAAGTGAACCAGGAAAATCTGAACAATGAAAACCTGAACGACAATAACCCGAATAATGAGAATCCAAACAACAATAACAATGGAAACCAAGTGGATAACAGTGCCATCCAACACATAGTGGCACAAGGAATAATAGATGCGATGCCATTTATTATTCAAACTGTTAAAGAAGCCGATAACAAAAGTAAGCATAGCAGTAAGCGACCAACTGAACCTAAACACAGCGTAAACAATGGACCTGTACTTCAAGCGCCCATTCCCAAAAGAAGAAGAACCATGCCTTATGGTTGTTCTTATAAAGAATTCTGGTCCTGCAAACCAATAGAATTCTCGGGCAATGAACGACCCATTGCAACAGTATGCTGGATAGAAAAGACTGAGGCTGTCTTAAAAATAAGTAAGTGTGCGGAAGAGGATAAGATAATGTTTGCTTCTAATCTGTTTAAGAACTCAGCCTTAGAATGGTGGAACACTATCCTCCAGTCAAGGGGAAGTGATAGGATATACAACATGGAATGGGAGGAATTTAAGAATATGGTGGAAAGGAAATTCTGACCTTCCAATGAAAAGGAACAAATAGCAAATAAATTCCTAAACCTTAGGATGTCTGGGGTAGATAGTAAGGGTTATACTACTACATTCTTTGAATATGCTAGAATAGTACCAACCCTTGCATCACCTGAACCAGTATTAATCTCCTGATACATCTGGGGATTAATCGGGGAAATTAGGCATGTAGTCAAGGCAGCTAGACCTCAAACCATAGAAGAAGATGTAGAACTAGCAAATACCTTGACAGATGAATTAGTACGTACACGAGAAGAAGACCAAATGAGAAACCTAGCTCAAAGACTTACCCATGAATTCCGCTACGGTAATTCCAATCGTAGGAACGTCGGTTCTACCTCTGCACCGTACTGCAAAGCATGCAAGAAAAAGCATTCGAGAAAATGCTCCACTCACTGCAATTTCTGCAAGATGACAGGACACAAGGAAGAAGACTGCAGGAGGAAATCTAGTAATGGACTGTGCTTCAACTGCGGAGAAAAAGGCCACATCAAGCCCAACTGCCCGAAACTAGTTCCAGCTCCGAACCACAAGAACACCAAAAATGCTAGAGCATTTGTTCTGATGGCAGATGAAGCCAAAATGATTCCAGACGTGATAGCCGTTACGTTTTTAGTTAATGATGTTTTTGCTAAAGTATTATTTGACTCTGGTGCGAACCAAAGTTTTATTAATACTTCATTTTGCAAACTTCTTAATAAATCATTAACTAAACTCCCACAAGAATATCTAGTAGAGACAGCAAATGGGGAAACCGTTAGAATTTCTGAAATCTTGCAAGGAGCAAGAATAGAATTTTTAAATCAAAAATTTATGGCAAACCTTTACCCAATGAATCTGGCAGGATTCGATGTCGTTTTAGGAATGGATTGGCTAATAACCAATAAAGCCAGCATTTTATGTGATCAAAAGTCAATTCAAGTAAACTCACCAAAAGGTGAAAAGATCACAATTAAAGGAGATAAGCAATCCGAATCCACAAAATTCATCTCTATGATGAAAACAACAAGTTGTATAAGAAAAGGGTCATTAGTGTATTTGATTTCTATAATCACTAACACTAAAGGAAAAGAACTAAAAGACATTCCAGTAGTGTCTTAGTTTTCAGATGTGTTTCCGGAAGAATTACCAGGACTACCGCCAGACAGGGAAGTTGAATTCAGAATCCACCTACTACCATGGACAGCACCAATTGCCAAGGCACCTTACCGTTTGGCACCCACGGAAATGCAAGAACTGAAGAAACAGTTAGACGAATTGTTGGAGAAAGGATTCATACAGCCAAGCTCATCGCCATGGGGAGCACCGATTTTATTTGTTAAAAAGAAAGACGGATCGATGCGTATGTGCAATGACTACCGTGAATTGAACAACGTCACAATTAAGAATCGGTACCCATTACCGAGAATCGATGATCTGTTCGATCAATTGCATGGAGCTCGATTTTTCCCTAAAATCGATTTAAGGTCAGGATATCATCAATTAAAGGTACAGGAAGAGGACATTCCTAAGACCGCGTTTAGAACAAGGTATGGCCATTATGAATTTACTGTCATGCCATTTGGGTTAACCAATTCCCCAACTGCATTTATGGACATGATGAACCGAATATGTAACACAAATTTCGATAAATTCATAATTGTTTTTATTGATGATATTCTCATTTATTCTAAAAGTAAAGAGGATCATGCAAAGCATTTGCACGCACTTCTAAGTTTATTGAGGAAAGAAAAGCTTTATGCTAAGTTTTTGAAGTGTGAGTTTTGGTTAGAACAGGTACAGTTTCTTGGACACTTAGTTAATCATGAAGGAATTCATGTAGATCCCACCAAGATCGAGGCGATTACCAAATGGAAAACCCCTGAGTCGCCAACCGAGGTTAGAAGTTTCTTAGGATTGGCCGGTTATTATAGAAGATTTATTCAAGATTTTTCTAGAATAGTCATTCCCTTAACAAAGCTAACATGTAAACCATTAAGTTTGAATGGGGACCAAAACAAGAAGAAGCCTTTAGAATTCTTAAGCAGAGATTAACCCATGCACCCATACTAGCGTTACCAGAAAGAATTGAAGATTTTGTAATCTATTGTGACGCTTCCAAGTTAGGTTATGGATGTGTATTAATGCAACGCTAAAAGGTTATAGCTTACGCATCTAGACAACTTAAGAATCATGAAGAGAATTATTCAACCCATGATCTAGAGTTAGGAGCTATAATTTTTGCCCTTAAATTTTGGAAACATTACCTTTATGGTAGTAAGTTTACCATATTTACCGACCATAAGAGTTTAAGGTATGTTTTTGGACAAAAGGAATTGAACATGAGACAAAGACGTTGGATGGAGATGCTTAGTGATTATGATTGTGATATCCAATATCATGCAGGAAAGGCAAATGTAGTTGCTGATGCTTTAAGTCGAAAGTATCATGAAAAGCCAAAAAGAGTACGTTCTCTTAAGTTAAATCTGCAAGTAGATTTAAATGATCAGATTAGAAAAGCACAAGAATCAGTAATCAAGAATGATACTGAAAAATTAAAAGGAATGATTAAGGAGTTAGAACAAGGAACCGATGGAATTTGGAGATTCCATAAGAAAAGAATGTGGATACCTAAATTAGGAAATCTACGCCACCATATATTAGAAGAAGCTCATAAGTCTAAGTATGCGATGCATCCTGGAAGTGATAAGATGTATCAGGACTTAAGAAAGAATTTTTTGCGGACAGGAATGAAAAAGGATATAGCAGCTTATGTTTCTAAATGTTTAACATGTTCACAAGTTAAAGCTGAACATCAGAAACCCTCAGGATTGTTGCAACAGTTAGAAATGCCAGTATGGAAATGGGAATTGATAACAATGGATTTTGTTACCAAATTACCCAAAACATGGAAAGGCAATGATACAATCTGGGTGATTGTAGACAGGCTAACCAAGTCAGCTCATTTCCTACCAATGAAAGAAACTTTCAGTATGGATCAGTTAGCTAAATTATATGTAAATGAAATAGTTTCATTTCATGGAATTCCTCTATCAATTGTTTCTGACAGAGATAGTCGTTTTACCTCACATTTTTGGACAAGTTTCCAAAAAGCAATGGGAACCAAGTTGAATCTAAGCACCGCTTATCATCCACAAACGGACGGACAAAGCGAAAGGACAATTCAGACAATGGAAGACATGCTTAGAGCTTGTGTAATTGATTTTGGAGGTATTTGGGACGATCACTTACCCTTAATAGAATTTTCTTATAATAACAGTTATCACAACAGTATCAATGCTGCACCTTTTGAAGCACAGGTGCTGAACGCCAGTCTGTTGGGCAGATATTAGAGAAAAGCAACTATCTGGACCTGAGATAGTACAAGAAACAACAGACAAAATCATTCAAGTCAAGGAACGACTGAAAGCAGCACGTGATAGACAAAAGAGTTATGCTGATAACAGACGCAAGCCGTTAGAATTTCAGATAGGTGACAAGGTATTATTAAAAGTCTCTCCTTGGAAAGGAGTTGTACGATTCATCAAGAGGGGAAAGCTAAGTCCCAGATATGTTGGACCTTTTTGAGATTATTAGAAGAATAGGACCTGTAGCCTATCAGCTACAACTGCCAGAGGAAATGGCAGGAATACATGATGTGTTTCATGTATATAATCTTAAGAAATGCTTAGCTGATGAATCACTGGTGGTACCTCTAAAAGATATAGAGGTAAATAAACAACTTAAGTTTGTAGAGAGGCCTCTACAAATTGAAGACAGGAAAGTCAAGAACCTCAAGCACAAGAGATTAGTTCTGGTCAAAGTGAAATGGGACTCCAAAAGAGGACCAGAATACACATGGGATCTTGAATCAGAAATGCAAAGGAAATATCCACACTTGTTCCAGTAGATCTCGAGGATGAGCTCTAAAATAAGGTGGGGAGGATATAACAACTCTCGAAATATTTTCGTCACCTCTAAAAATATATTAAAATGTCCCAATATGTCTTAGAATATAACCCGTATGCGAAAACCGAGCCCAAAATACGTTAAAATATTTAAAATTAAATAAAAACTAAAATAATCGGGCCGTGGCGGGGCGCGACCCCCTTTGTCTTTAGTCTTCATGGGCCGCGACGAACCTGGCCACCCGCCCTCCTCCGGAAGCCACCACGTGGCAACACGTGGCGAAGCTAGACTGGTGACACATCAAAGCTACGGCCTACACCCCCTAGTCGCGGGGCGCGACGCCCCCTAATCTCGTCGCAGGGCGCGACGGCATGTCAGATCAGCCCTATAAATTGCATGCATCGGCTTTCAGTTTCGATCGCTCACGACTCTTTCTCTCTTTCAAAATTCTGAATAGTAGGCAAAATTATCGGGTATAATACCCCCCTAAATAACGAGGTTCTGCTCCGTTGTAAGTATCATAATCCCTGGATACGTATTAGATACTCTGCCCGATTGATCTAGGGTTCCGTAACGGCTGTCGTGGTTCTGCCCGACGTAGTCGTTGGAATGCCGTCCCGGGGAGGGTATTACTAATGTTAAAATGGGTTATTATACTAACACGTGTGCATTTGTGTAATTTATAGATTGTCACCAGGAAACCTTTACAGAAAATCTAAGACAGCAATGTAAGTAATCTCCTTTTTGCAAATTGTTTTTACAAAACCTCACACAATTAATTATATATTAAACGGTTATTGAGTATTTGTAAGGATACAATTATCGTCGGTATGTTGGGTTTTGTATACAAAATTTGTTACTGCCTTGCGAGGAGTAACATGGGTGGTAATTGATATGACTTGGAAACAAATGTAATTGCGAGACCGCCCTCAATACTGTACAATGGTTTTATTTAAACTTGATTAAACTAGGATTCACTCACCAGTATTTCCCACTGACAAAATGTTTTTAAACGCGTTTCAGGTAACAAAATGTGAAAGCCAAATAGAAGCCAGCTAGACAGCACTAAAGGCTTGAAAAAGTGGCAATAAAGTTACCTAAAATAAATATATGTTTTTATTAAATAAAAATAGAGTTTATCCCTATGAAAATATGTGTACTTGAAACTTAGGTTTTTCCCATGTATTTAATATATTGAAAGCGTGGTATTTTACTCTGGTAAATAATTTCCCAACTACGGCACTGATGTAAATTCCGCTGCTAAATTGGATAAAATATAGATACCACCAAAACTGGTCGAGGCCACCGGTTCCCGGGTTGTTAGGGAATGGGGTTTGCGACACGGATCCGCTTACAAAAGGCTTAAGCAGAGAGGTAGTACATAAGTCGTCGATGTGAATATGACTAAAGCCCTTGGAGTAAATTTGTTTAACGGAAAACCTATCCTAGAAGATTGGAGATCCCGTGATCTAGGTTCAATAGGACCACCTAACTATACGAACTGAGGTCACTGTGGGGGAGTGCCTCAACATACAAAGGGAGTTACAAACTTCCTAGTCCATTCCTACTTAAAATCAATGATATCAAGAAAGGTTAAGCATATGGATTTTAATGATTTGTAAATCACCTATGTTAGAGAGAAGTAGGGTCGCTTCGAATGGAATTGGGGGCACAATTCCCAGAGCTCTCGTAGAACCAGGATGGTGTTCCATGACCATAACGGACACTACTATGAGGGGTTAGCCAGACCAGGGAGAGTAATCTGTGATGCGTAATAATGTCTACGTAAAAAGGGGTTGGTTCAAGGACATCGTGTCTACTAACCGCTAGGAGACTAAGTATATGTCACAAAGGAGGGTTCAAAGGGAAACCTACCTATCCTGCATTACTCAACCGCTGAAATTTTATCATGACACTTGAGTGTATGGGACGATCTCCATTCATGTGGGGGATTGTTGGAAATTTTATAAATAATATTATATTATGAGTTAATATAATGATTATTTAATAATTAAGCCAAGATGAATGAGAGATCTTGTGCATTAAGTTTGTGTGTTGGAACCATAAACATGTGGGAAATTGAGCTTGTCCCACATAGGTGGAGAGATAAATCTTTTGTGGATTTATAATTAGAATTCTCTACACGAATGTATTCTTATGTGACAACTCACACCTAGTGGTAGCCAGGAGGGTGCGAAGCACCCGACCCGCGCCCGGTCATGGGACGAGGGCGATGGGTGCAATGTGGCGCTTTGATGGCGCACTTTGATGGGACTAGCAAGTGGTCTGGTGACTGTTTAGATTCCTACTGGTTAAGTTGAATTAAGTTCTCATTGAATTTAAGACTTAATTTTTATTGAAATCTGTATTCAATATGACCTTAATTGTTATTGAATTATGTATTCAATATAACCTTTCAGTTGGAATTCTAAACATGAATATATACAAGTTGTGTGCTTTGTCTAGAATACACAGAAAATTACACATTCGTATGGTTCGTAGCACACACAGAGAATTTCCTAACTTTGAATCCCTGAGAAGTCTTGTTTCAGGTATTTTTCAGGTGCTAGGCAAATCCCGACAGTACAATCTGCTTAGGCTGTTGTACCCTGGGAAACAAACGGGTTCACCTGGGTGGCCCGAAATCTGTTTTAAGGGAAGCGTGATCTTCACGTGCCTCAGTCACCATTGTTTTACGTTTTCCTTAATTTTTTCCTTGTAACATGTTCTTAGTTTAATTTACATTCTTGTATTGTAATTTCTTCCAGTTTAGTTCTGTTCCTCTTTGTGTATTGTAATCAGAATGTTTATTAATAAAATTGTTATTTTATTTATTTTGTGAACGGTTTTCCTACAAGCTTATAACAAATTTTTAAAACCCGTTCACTGTTTTGGTTTTAAAAAAATTATAAACTGTTTGTTTTGTTTATTAGCAAACTTTTGTAGTTTGTATTGGTTTTCTGTAAACCAATTTGTTTCTACCATAAACTGATTGAATTTTTATTCTTGTTTAAAAATGGCTACTGTTGCAGCAACCACATCATCCACTGTTGGATCCACATCCACTACCATGAGACCATTGGTTGGTACCCAAGCGACTCAAGTAGTTGCTAACCATGCTGAAAAACCAGAGAAGTTTACTGGTTTGAATTTTAAGAGATGGCAACAAAAGATGTTGTTCTATCTGACCACTTTAAACCTTACGAGGTTTTTGACGGAGTCCCCTCCTGTTCTCGCAGAAGGACAACTGATTTCCAATCTGTGAGTGCTGTTGATGCTTGGAAACACTCTGAGTACCTATGCCACAACTATGTGTTGAATGGCCTCTCAGATTCCTTATATAACATATATCTCAAGGTTCCAACTGCCAAAGAACTATGGGAGTCATTGGAACGGAAATACATGACTGAGGATGCGGGTACTAAAAAGTATGTTGTTGCTAGGTTTTTGGACTATTAAATGATTGATTCAAAAACTGTGATGAGTCAAGTCCAAGAACTGCAGATTATTCTTAGTGACATTCTGTCGGAAGGAATGAATCTGAGTGAAACATTCCAAGTGGCAGCAATTGTTGATAAGTTTCCTCCTAGTTGGGTGGACTTCAAGAATTACCTTAAGCATAATCGAAAGGAAATGACCATCGAAGACCTTGTGGTTCGTCTTCGTATTGAAGAGGACAACATAATATCACACAAAAGGAAGTCAAGTTGAAGCTTCTGCAAAAGAGAACCTTGTGGAACATGGTCAATCCTCAAGGGGTCACAAGGGTAACAAAGGCCACAAGTTCAAGGGGAAAGGAAAAAACAAAGGTGTTGACCTTGGGCCAAAGAAAGGTGGTGTGAAGAAGAAGGTTGGTCCCTTTAAAGGGAAGTGTTACAACTGTGGACAAACTGGTCACCGTGCTGACCAATGCAAAGAGCCTAAACGTGACATGGCTCGTATGGTTGATGAATATGGTATGCCATTAGTGGCCATGATTTCAGACCTCACTGCCATGGCGGGGGAGATAAATTTGGTGGCTAACGAGCCAAAAGGGTGGTGGGTTGATACTGGGGCAACCCGCCATGTGTGCCCATATAGGACCCTGTTTAATACGTTTAAAGAGGTGGTGGGAGAAAAGTTGTACATGGGTAATGCCGCTACAGCTGATATCAAGGGAGAAGGTGATGTGATCTTGAAGTGGACTTCTGGGAAAGAGCTCACTTTGAAGAATGTGCTTTATGTTCCAGACCTGCGCAAGAGTCTTGTGTCGGGTTGGATGCTTAACAAGCATGGCTTTCGTTTGGTTTTTGAAAGTGATAATTTTGTTTTAACTAAGCGTGGTATGTTTGTTGGAAAGGGCTATGCCCAAAATGGCATGTTTAAACTTAATGTAATGGCTGTTAAGAAAAACATGAATAAAAGTGCTAGTACTTCTGCTTACTTGGTTGAGTCTCCTAATGTTTGGCATGGACGTCTTGGTCATGTAAATTTAAATTCGATGCGTCGTTTAATTAAATTAGATTACATACCAACTTTTGCCATTGACTCTAAAACAAAATGTAAAACTTGTGTTGAAGCCAAACAAACAAGATCATCCTTCAACTCAGTTGAAAGAATAACTGAACCCCTTGATCTGATTCACACGAATGTGTATAACTTAAAATCAATTCCCACTAGAGGTGGTAATAAATATTTTATTACCTTTATCGATGACAATACAAGATATTGTTATTGATGTGTGTAAAATGCAACATATAAATTACATCAAATGAGGCATAAAACTAACCCTTTTTAAGTACTAATATTGGAAAAAGAGTGTTTTTGTCTTCCTTTTGTATTTTCAGGATTAAATGAGCTCAAAAACGCAAAAGAAGCAAAAAGACAGCTAAATCCAACATAAATACAAGAAAAGGAATATTAGTGGACTGCCCGACCCCTCAATGGCACCTTCCAAAGCAAAATAGAGAAATCAGAAGACTGAACACGCCCCGTGCTCAGCCAGCACGGGGCCGTGCCCAAGAAGTAGCAGAAAAGACAAATCTATAGAAGCTTCCATCGCCCACCACGGGCCGTGCTCAGCGGACACGGGGGCGTGTCAAAAGTACAGCAGGCGCATTTATTGTAATTGCGAATTACAATTAATGAGGAGAGAGATTGTCAGACGGACACGGGGCCGTGCCCAGCGGACACGGGGCCGTGTCCAGCTCTCTGTTCAGCCTATAAATAGGAGTGCTTGGATTCATTTCATCTCATCCCTTGGCACACCACCTCTCTCACACTTCATCCACCACCCACCACCATCACAACACCATCATCCACCACCATCATCCATTGTCCATCGTAGAGTGTGTGAGTCGTCTCGGGATCCAAGATTGATCGTAAGAGTTCTTGACAATCAAGGCCATGTTTTCCTAAGTCTCTTACATCACTTGGTGAAGACAAAGTGTCTAGTATAATACTTTTTATTTCTAATCTTTTGCACTTTTTATTTGGTTTTGTATTAATGACTTTAATAACTAGTTACTTATGTTGAAGGTGATCTTTCCTTATCGTTTGTCCGTGGTGTCTTGGCATTATTTTACTGTCTATATAAAATAAAGGATTTTCACCATTCATATCTCCACGGTCTATATGGAGGTATGTTGGCTACCTGGTAGGGGGTTAAGGGAACGGTTTGGTAAAGGTCTTGCCATTGTTCAGCGTTTAGAGGTCCTGCAATGGACCTGGGTCAAATTTAGTAGGACCTCCTTCAATACTTCACGGTATTGGATGGCGGGGGTCCAAACTCTTTGACCCCCTCATAAGTTAACTACTATTAATACTATAACCTGGCTATTTAGGACTGTATCCCTGCTGACTCAGACTACTTAGCCGAGGGTAACGTCACCGCCAAAAGCAGGGCCTACCACAATACTGCATTAATAACTTAATTCATTATCTTCCAATAATCCACCCCTTTAGGTTTGTATCCCTGCTGACTCAAACTACTGGGGTGAGGGTAACGTCACCTTCAAAAGAGGGGCCTACTACAATAACTAAGATAATCTCTTAATTATGTGCAAAAGTGCGGAAATAATCAAAGGTTATACTAGATACGAGTCGGAACCAAGTGATTCATCTTGTCTATCTGTTTTTCTTTTATTTTTATTTTCAGCATTTTAGTTAGATTTTAATTTTCTTAAGTTTCAAACTTTTTTCTAAACTTTTATTTTGGTTAGACGTTGAGGATAAACCGGTACTAAAAGCTCTTGTGTCCTTGGACGACCTCGGTATCTTACCAACACTATACTACACTCAACGATGGGTGCACTTGCCCATATGTGTGTTTAGTGTCAGTGAAATATCGTGTTTTATAAATTTAAAACTTGGCTAAAATAAGTGTTAAAAAGGGCTTAAAATATACACCTAAAATATACGACACTTACCGCACATCAAGTTTTTGGCGCCGCTGCCGGGGACACAAGGATTTTAAGAAAGTTAGGAATCAACGGCCTAATCATTTTTTTTTACTTTTCTTTTTATTTTTTAGGATTTTCTTAGTTTTTCAGCTTCTGCAGAGCTCAGCACGGGCCGTGCCCGGTCAGACACGGGCCGTGCCCAGCATCATCACTGGCAGTTTTTATTTTCTGAGTTACAGAGAGCTGAACACCGGGCCGTGTCGGTGCAACACGGGGTCGTGTCCAACTCCCAGTAACTGGGAATCCAGAAAACAATTACTGTATCTCTCAACACGGGCCGTGTTCACTGAGCACGGGGCCGTGGTGAACATTCTGACCAGCGTTCTTTTCTGTTTTTGTTGCAGGACTTGGAACCCAGGCGCCACATTTGAACCTCCTACGTAGTGCATGAGCTCCAGTTCTAGTAGAGACATAAAAGAACCCCTAGAAGAACCCGAGCGCTTTCTCAGAAAAAGACTGAAAGCTAAAAATCAAGAGAAAGCTTCGGGGGACCCACTTCCAATGGCGGACCAACGTACCCTCATGGATTACCTACGGCCTACCGTAGGCAATCTTGGCGCCGCTATCAATGCACCGAATGTCGAGGCCAACAACTTCGAACTTCGGCCGCATTTGATACAAATGCTCCAAAACTCCGCAACCTTCCACGGGCTTGCGGACGAGGATCCCCATCTGCATATTACTAACTTCTTAGAAATATGTGATACCTTTCGGATCAATGGAGCATCAAATGACGCCATCCGCCTTCGAATGTTTCCATTTTCACTGAAAGACCGAGCTAAGGCTTGGCTTAACACCCTCCCAGTTGGATCGGTAAACACTTGGGATGAACTTGCCCAAAAGTTTTTATATAAGTATTTCCCTCCTGCTAAAACGGCTAAATTAATGACTGAAATTAATACATACTCACAAGAGGATGGGGAATCCTTATATGAAACTTGGGAAAGGTTCAAGGAGCTTCTAAGAAAGTGTCCTCATCACGGTCTAGCGGTGTGGCAACAAGTATCCACTTTCTACAATGGGTTGTTGCCACACACAAGACAAACACTTGACTCAAGCTCCGGGGGACTCTTAGGTAATCGTCGCCCAAATGAAATATATAACCAAATTGAGGAAATTGCTCAAACCAATTTTCAATGGCACACTCCCCGAGGTAATAAATCTATTGCCCTGGGCGCCCATAAGGTTGATGAAAGCACCTCTTTACAAGCCCAAATCGAGGCCCTCTCTTCAAAAATAAAAAGGCTAGAAATGACAAAAACGGCCTCGGTTATGGCTTGTGAAGGGTGTGGTGGGTCACATGAAAATTGGAGTTGTATGAAAGAATTAGATGAACAAACTGAAACGGTAAACTACATGGATAGTAGACCTAGGCCGTCGGGTCCTCCAACGGGTACCTACAACCAAGGATGGCGTAACCACCCAAATCTTGGTTGGAGAGATCCCGGCAATAGTAGTAACCAACAAAACCAACGAACTAATTTTCAACAACCGCAAAATTTTCCTCAACAACAAGGTGGAAGAGAAAGGCTTGAAGATACTGTATCTCGCCTCATCTCTGAAACTGAAAAGAAAAACTCGGACCGATTTCAACAATTGGAATCGAATTTCAGAAATCAACAAGCTAGCATTCAAAACGTTGAAAAACAATTAAATCAACTAGCTCAAAATTTCTCCGAGAGACCACAAGGCGCGTTACCTAGTAATACCGAAATGAACCCGAAGGCACAAGTACATCTCATCACATTAAGAAATCGAACCGTGGGTCCCGAGGATGCTCCATTACCGCCAAATGAAAGAAGCCATTCTAGCCAGCCTGTGACTCCTCCTGTGCCAGAAAAGGCTTCTACACCAAATCAAGAGCCCACCAAGACTCCTCCAATTCCGTACCCCGGTAGGTTGAATCGTCAAAAGACCGATGAGCAATTCGCAAAGTTCGAAAGTTTACTAAAACAATTGCATGTTAATATTCCTTTTATTGAGGTCCTAACCCAAATGCCTAAATATGCAAAATTCATGAGGGATTTCCTCACTCACAAAAGGAAAATTGAATCTTTGCAATTAGTTAACTTAGGCGAAGAATGCTCAGCTTTAGTACTCAACAAACTTCCACAAAAGAAAATTGACCCCGGGAGCTTCACAATCCCTTGTTCGATTGGGAAGTCCCCCGTCCGAAATGCTTTAGCCGATCTTGGGGCTAGCATCAACCTCATGCCCACATCAATGTTCAAGCGACTCGGCCTAGGAACAACAAGCCCTACAAAGATGAGCATACAACTCGCCGATAGGTCCGTCAAATTCCCACAAGGTGTCGCCGAAAATCTGCTAGTCAAGGTTGACAAATTCATCTTTCCAACCGACTTTGTCATCTTAGACATGGAAGAAGACACCGAGGTCCCTCTCATCCTCGGGAGGCCATTCCTAGCCACCGCCCAAGCATTGGTGGATATGAATGACGGAACTCTAACATTGAAGTTTGGGGATGAGGAAGTGAAATTTGAATGTGGAAGGCGAGTAGAGGAAGAAGATCCGGTCAACTACATGAAGGTCATAGACTCAAGCTTGGATGACGCTCTCCGACGGTGTAACATGGGATGCAACACATCCCACTTGGGTGACATATGACCAGGCTTTGGGTCTAGCCAAGGACCCTTATAAACGTGGCGCACCATGGAGGCATTCCACGGAACTATCCTTAGTTTAATTTAGATTAATTTTTATGTTTTCTAGTTAGTTTTAATTTTCAGGAATAAAACACACTCATGGTGGTAAAGGATGAAAAGGGGAACGAGAAAAATGAACCCATGCACAAGAACAAGGCAACCCGACAATTCTCTCCATTTCAGAAGGTTCAACACGGGCCGTGCCCAACCAACACGGCCCCGTGCTGAACCACCTGCAGAAAAACGCCCAGTTCAGGTACCTGGACACGGGCCGTGTTCACCCAACACGCCCCCGTGTCCAGACTTCTGTTTCTCATATTTTAATTTTGTTACTGGCACTTGAACACGGGGCCGTGCCCGGACAACACGGGGCCGTGTTCAGTGCCCAGTAACACAAATTTTTGCTTTTTAAACACTATTTTACACATCTAATCAACCTAAAAATTTATTTTTGGGACACATTGAGGACAATGTGTAATTTAAGTGTGGGGGGATGCTAAAACCTTGAATTTTGCAAGTCCTAAATATAAGCCTTACACAAAACTCTATTGGAACCGCTAATCACCCCAAATTTTTTTCAAAAAATTTCATTTTTTTTACTTGTCTAGGTTTAACTCGGAAAATTCAAGTTCTCAAAAAGGTTATATTTTTACAAATTTACAACCGATAGCGTAGTGATAAAAAGAACCAACATAAGAAAATTATGAAAAGGCATAGCATACTTATTTAAAATTTGATTATATATACTTGATCACATAAAAACCCATTCCCACAAAAGTGAGTTTTGAGCCTTTATTGAGCACACAATTACATATCATTTGACTAAATGCTCATTTTTTCGTTTCTTGTGTGAATAGCCGCTTGGTTCTTACGACTCTAGAACTTGCCATGACAATACATTCCCGGTCCTTATCAACTTAAACCCGAGTAAGTAAATGATGGAGGTATTAGGACTAACCCTTTTTATTTCTACACCATTATTTTTCTTTTTCTTTTAGCACCTACCCAAAAATCCCCCTAGTTAGCCCCTTTGAGCCTAAACCTTTTCGTTTCATCACCCAAACAAAAACCCTTTTACCCACCTAAACCTTTTTCTTTTTTAACCCTTTATTTTAGTAACAAGTTCGGTTCTTCGTGAAAAAAAAAAAATTGTGTGATAATGATGAAGCAAAAAGAAAATAAACAAACAAGTTTATCAAAAATAACTTAGTTTGAATAAAAGCTTCATCAAAATAAAAAGTTGCAAAAATACGAAAACCGACACTTGTTACGCTTTTAGCCCTTTTTCTACTAACCACTAACCCAACCACCTACCTTTAACCCTAGCCTAACCCTTAACCCGCAAAGTCCTCTTGATATCTACAAAGGTATAAAAGTTAAAAAGGAGGAGGATTGATTTCTTGGCAAGCCTATGGTAGGAATAAGTTCCATGCCGCTCTCGAGTGATTCACTAAAAATACACCTTCGGCCGAGTGTGAGTGATTTCCCCGTGAGGTATGTGAACTTGTATATAAATAGAATTTTAAAAAGGCATGTTATGCCCAAATAAGTAATTTCTTCTATGAAAAGTTCTAAATAAATCATTACGAATAGGAATGTAAATAAATAGAAATAAAACCCAAAAAGATCTTGGAAATCCCGACACTCTACGACAAGCCCAAAACCTTCTCTTCTACCTATTCCATTTGGGAGTGTAAGCCACATATTAAAGAGTTTTGCTTGAGGACAAGCAAAAATTCAAGTGTGGGGGTATTTGATGTGTGTAAAATGCAACATATAAATTACATCAAATGAGGCATAAAACTAACCCTTTTTAAGTACTAATATTGGAAAAAGAGTGTTTTTGTCTTCCTTTTGTATTTTCAGGATTAAATGAGCTCAAAAACGCAAAAGAAGCAAAAAGACAGCTAAATCCAACATAAATACAAGAAAAGGAATATTAGTGGACTGCCCGACCCCTCAATGGCACCTTCCAAAGCAAAATAGAGAAATCAGAAGACTGAACATGCCCCGTGCTCAGCCAGCACGGGGCCGTGCCCAAGAAGCAGCAGAAAAGACAAATCTATAGAAGCTTCCATCGCCCACCACGGGCCGTGCTCAGCGGACACGGGGGCGTGTCGAAAGTACAGCAGGCGCATTTATTGTAATTGCGAATTACAATTAATGAGGAGAGAGATTGTCAGACGGACACGGGGCCGTGCCCAGCGGACACGGGGCCGTGTCCAGCTCTCTGTTCAGCCTATAAATAGGAGTGCTTGGATTCATTTCATCTCATCCCTTGGCACACCACCTCTCTCACACTTCATCCACCACCCACCACCATCACAACACCATCATCCACCACCATCATCCATTGTCCATCGTAGAGTGTGTGAGTCGTCTCGGGATCCAAGATTGATCGTAAGAGTTCTTGACAATCAAGGCCATGTTTGCCTAAGTCTCTTACATCACTTGGTGAAGACAAAGTGTCTAGTATAATACTTTTTATTTCTAATCTTTTGCACTTTTTATTTGGTTTTGTATTAATGACTTTAATAACTAGTTACTTATGTTGAAGGTGATCTTTCCTTATCGTTTGTCCGTGGTGTCTTGGCATTATTTTACTGTCTATATAAAATAAAGGATTTTCACCATTCATATCTCCACGGTCTATATGGAGGTATGTTGGCTACCTGGTAGGGGGTTAAGGGAACGGTTTGGTAAAGGTCTTGCCATTGTTCAGCGTTTAGAGGTCCTACAATGGACCTGGGTCAAATTTAGTAGGACCTCCTTCAATACTTCACGGTATTGGATGGCGGGGGTCCAAACTCTTTGACCCCCTCATAAGTTAACTACTATTAATACTATAACCCGGCTATTTAGGACTGTATCCCTGCTGACTCAGACTACTTAGCCGAGGGTAACGTCACCGCCAAAAGCGGGGCCTACCACAATACTGCATTAATAACTTAATTCAATATCTTCCAATAATCCACCCCTTTAGGATTGTATCCCTGCTGACTTAAACTACTGGGGTGAGGGTAACGTCACCTTCAAAAGAGGGGCCTACTACAATAACTAAGATAATCTCTTAATTATGTGCAAAAGTGCGGAAATAATCAAAGGTTATACTAGATACGAGTCGGAACCAAGTGCTTCATCTTGTCTATCTGTTTTTCTTTTATTTTTATTTTCAGCATTTTAGTTAGATTTTAATTTTCTTAAGTTTCAAACTTTTTTCTAAACTTTTATTTTGGTTAGACGTTGAGGATAAACCGGTACTAAAAGCTCTTGTGTCCTTGGACGACCTCGGTATCTTACCAACACTATACTACACTCAACGATGGGTGCACTTGCCCATATGTGTGTTTAGTGTCAGTGAAATATCGTGTTTTATAAATTTAAAACTTGGCTAAAATAAGTGTTAAAAAGGGCTTAAAATATACACCTAAAATATACGACACTTACCGCACATCAGTTATGTTTACTTACTTAAGAAAAAGGATGAAGCAATTGACAAGTTTATCTTGTATAAAGCTGAAGTTGAGAATCAACTCAACAAGAAAATAAAACGTGTGAGAAGTGATAGAGGAGGTGTATATGTTTCACCATTTGGGGAATTATGTGCAAAAAGTGGCATAATACACGAGTGTACCCCTCCTTATACACCCCGATCAAATGGCATCGCGGAGCGAAAGAATCGTACACTAAAAGAAATGATGAATGCCATGTTGATAAGTTCTGGGATGAGCCAGGACATGTGGGGGAGGCCATTTTGTCGGCTAATTTTTTGTTAGATAAAATACCTTTCAAGAATAAAGATATAACACCTCATGAGTTGTGGTGGGGACACAAATCATCCTATAAATACTTGAAAGTGTGGGGGGTGCCTGGCCAAGGTGATTGTTACACCCCCTACGGCACTTAGAATAGGGCCAAAAACTGTTGATTGTATTTTCATTGGATATGCCAAAAATGGTAGCTCATATCGTTTTCTTGTATATGAATCCAAGAATCCTGATGTGCACAAGGACTCTATAATAGAGACAAGGCCAGGAAATGTGACTTACTTTGAAGAAGAGTTTCCAATGTTAGTACAAACTCATGCGAGTTCTTCAACAACCAATCATACAAGTTCATCAACAATGGTTGATGAGACTGTTCGAGAGGAAACTCAAGAACAATTAGAGGTTGAAGAGGGTGAGCCAAGAGGAAGTAAAAGGCAAAGGACTGAGAAATCCTTTGGGCCTGACTTTCTTACATTCATGGTTGAGAGCGAGCCTCAAACCTATCGAGAAGTAGTCACCTCTTCAGATGGACCTCAATGGAAAGAAGCCATCAAGAGTGAAATTGATTCTATCTTGCAGAATCATACTTGGGAGCTAGTAGATCTTCCACCAGGGTGCAAGCCACATGGATATCGATGGATATTCAAGAAAAAGATGAAAGCTGATGGCTCTGTCGACAAGTATAAGGCAAGGCTTGTGATCAAAGGGTTTAGACAAAAGGAAGGTCTTGACTATTTTGACACATACTCTCCTGTGACCAGAATAACCTCAATTAGATTGGTCCTTTCAATTTCAGCTTTGAGAAATTTGGAAATACATCAAATGTATGTAAAAACTGCATTTCTCAATGGGGAATTAGAGGAAGAGATTTACATGGAGCAACCAGAGGGTTTTTCTGCTCCTGGCCAAGAGGGCAAAGTGTGTAAACTCGTCAAGTCATTATATGGCTTGAAGCAAGCTCCAAAACAATGGCATCAAAAAATTGACTAAGTTATGCTTAACAGTGGTTTCAAAATAAATGAATGCGACAAATGTGTCTATGTGAAAGACACTTCTAAGGGTTATGTGATCTTATGCCTTTATGTAGATGATATGCTTATCATTGGGAGTGATGATCAGATCTACTAAAGACATGTTGAAAGCGAGATTTGACATGAAAGATATGGGTCTACCTGATGTGATTCTTGGAGTAAAGATCATTAGAACCCAAACTGGTTTGGTGCTAAGTCAATCTCATTATGTGGATAAGATCCTTGAGAAGTTCAATCCAGGGGACACGAGTGTAGCTCAAACTCCAATTGATACCTCTCAACATGTGTCAAAAAATAGAGGCGAGAGTGTTGCTCAATCAGAATACTCAAGGATCATTGGCAGTCTTATGTATCTCATATCATGTATTCGACCAAACTTAGCATATGTTGTGAGTAGGCTAAGTAGATATATTAGTAATCCTAGTTCAGAGCACTGGAAGGGTATGACAAGATTATTAAGGTATTTGAGATACACGAAAAATTATGGACTGCCTTATGGCCAAAATCCAGCTGTTGTGGAAGGATTCAGTGATGCCAACTGGATATTCGATACGAAAGATTCTAGATCTACAAGTGGTTATGTGTTTACCCTTGGAGGAGCAGTTATATCTTGGAAGTCGTCCAAACAAACTCTTATAGCTAGATCCACGATGGAATCTGAGTTTATCGCGTTAGCAGAATGGCTGTGTCAATTCTTGGATTATGTTCCAAGATGGCCTAAGCCTGTGACTGCTATTTGCATACATTGTGATTGCCAATCAGCTATTGGTAGAGCTCAAACTGTAATGTATAATGGCAGATCAAGGCACATGCGACGTCGGCATAACACGATACGACAACTACTCTCAACTGGAGTTATCACGATTGACTTTGTGAGGTCAAAGGATAACATTGTGGATCCGCTTACAAAAGGCTTAAGCAGAGAGGTAGTACATAAGTCGTCGATGGGAATGAGACTAAAGCCCTTGGAGTAAGTTTGTACAACGGAAAACCTATCCTAGAAGATTGGAGATCCCATGATCTAGGTTCAATAGGACCACCTAACTGTACGAATTGAAGTCACTGTGGGGGAGTACCTCAACATACAAAGGGAGTTACAAACTTCCTAGTCCATTCCTACTTAGAACCAGTGATATCAAGAAAGGTTAAGCATATGGCTTTTAATGATTTGTAAATCACCTATGTTAGAGAGAAGTGGGGTCGCTTCGAATGAAATTGGTGGCACAATTCCTAGAGCTCTCGCAGAACCAGGATGGTGTTCCATGACTATAACGGACACAACTATGAGGGGTTAGCCAGACCAGGAAGAGTAATGTGTGATGTGTAATAACGTCTACGTAAAAAGGGGTTGGTTCAAGGACATCGCGTCTACTAACCGCTAGGAGACTAAGTATATGTCACAAAGGAGGGTTCAATGGGAAACCTACCTATCCTGCATTACTCAACCGCTGAAATTTTATCATGAAACTTGAGTGTATGGGACGATCTCCATTCGTGTGGGGATTGTTGGAAATTTTATAAATAATATTATATTATGAGTTAATATAATGATTATTTAATAATTAAGCCAAGATGAATGAGAGATCTTGTGTATTAAGTTTGTGTGTTGGAACTATAAACATGTGGGAAATTGAGCTTGTCCCACATAGGTGGAGAGATAAATTTGTTGTGGATTTATAATTAGAATTCTCTACACGAGTATTCTTGTATGACAACTCACACCCAGTGGTAGCCAGGAGGGTGTGAAGCACCCGACCCGCGGCCGGGCAGGGGACCGAGACCGGGACGAGGGCGATGGGCGCAATGTGGCGCTTTGATGGCGCACTTTGATGGGACGAGCAAGTGGTCTGATGACTGTTTAGATTCCTACTGGTTAAGTTGAATTAAGTTCTCATTGAATTTGAGACTTAATTTTTATTGAATTTTGTATTCAATATGACCTTAATTGTTATTGAAATTGTTATTGAATTTTGTATTCAATATAACCTTTCAGTTGGAATTCTAAACATGAATATATACAAGTTGTGTGCTTTGTCTAGAATACACAGAAAATTACACATTCGTATGGTTCATAACACACACAGAGAATTTCCTAACTTCGAATCCCTGAGAACTCTTGTTTCAAGTATTTTTTCAGTTGCTAGGCTAATCCCGGCAGTACAATCTGTTTAGGCTGTTGTACCCTGTGAAACAGACGGGTTCACCTGGGTGGCCCGAAATATGTTTTAAGGGAAGCATGATCTTCACGTGCCTCAGTCACCATTGTTTCACGTTTTCCTTAATTTTTTCCTTGTAACCTGTTCTTAGTTTAATTTACATTCTTGTATTGTAATTTCTTCCAGTTTAGTTCTGTTCCTCTTTATGTATTGTAATCATAATGTTTATTAATAAAATTGTTATTTTATTTATTTTGTAAACTATTGTCCTACAATTAACTGGTAATGGCAACAACGTTATTAAAACCGGTACTGATATTCATTTTTATGGTTTATATATTGATGGCTATAGCGCGTATAAGTAATGTAACGAACTGAACCGATAGTACCAAATTCTCGCACATATAATGTGGGTAATGATGCTCGCTAACTACTTAAATGATATCCCAATAAACTAAATAATGAAAATCCTATGGCGTTTAGGTCTATTGATCTCCACCTTAAACCAAAGTTATAAATCATTACTGAAGGTATCTGAAACCACAAATAACACCAACTACGTTCTGTCTCTTTTATTTCTGCTGTACTTCCAGCTGCGCACTGGTTTGTTGTGTTATTGAATTTGTCGCCATTTAAAAGAAGGAAAAAAAAAAACAAAAAAAAAAACAAAACCAATTACGTTCAAGCAATACCTAACCTTTTTTGGTTATACCATAAATAAAAGTAATTCTTATATCGATATGTTTAGTGACTTATTATTCCTAGTCATATGTTTTGGTGACTTATTAATATGTGTGTGTAAATTACATACAAGTAAATGTGGTTAATAATTATTACGAACTGGGCAGCTGCAAGATTTAAGAGATATTATCCACATATTTTATAAATTTGAATTAAAAGTTTGGTTACACCTACTTGGTTGTTAGGCTATACGGCGTGGAGTGGCGCAACTCTCCACATCATCTTGATAAAGCCCTTAATACTGTTCTAAGGGCACCCGGGGGGGGGGGGGGGGGGGGGGGGAGCTCTCGTGAGAAGAATGGTGGACGTGAAAGGAGTGAAGTTTGGACCCCATTTTGCAGCTTTGATGGCCAATAAGAACCATTCATTTAAAGGTGGGACGCTAAAGCGTTTTACTCCACACCGTTTAATCTGTTATCAAGATAAGCTAAATAAACACCATGGTTACTTTTTGTAATTATAATAATGAGTGTTCTAGACTTTGTTAGTTGAAAGAAATTATGTGTTATACTTAAGGTAGTTGAGGGAGTTGGATTACTAATTGCAAGAGTTATGAATACTTTTGACCAAGTGTCTAGCCATCCATATATGTATCTTTTTTTAATGGCGTTGACTTTATTGTAAGAAAGTAACGTTCTTGGGAAAATGGCATTGATATTGTAAGAAAGTAGGACCCTTAGATATAGGTTATATCATATTTTTCCTTAGTGTTTGAATATATTAGTTCATTATAAACAGGAAGCTAATTTGACAAATGTGTAAGCCAAAATTGAGTCAAACATAGCTCTTTCGTTTAAAGGTTGATTCAGACAAGGGGGTTCTTTCCATATTTATTGTGTTTCCTCTTAAATTGGTGTATAAGAATTATGCCTAGTAAAAATGGATATGATCGAGTGATTCTGCTTGTAGCACGATTATACTCATGTGGTATTTACTTTTCTTAACTTTTGTACATAAGAAATAAGATTCAATCTTTTACTGCAAATTTTTAAGCCGTTTCTTTCACTCATATAACTATCTGGTTTCTTTCATCAACCCCGAATAATGTAATGAATAAAAAACGAAAATCTATATTCAACTCATGACACTTCCTTCCTAGAAAGAAAAGAAGTAGCGGGAATTTTATGTCTTAACGAATCACACGTAGAGATATTGATAACACACATAGAGTTAATGGTATTTCATAACTAATTGATTGAGTAGCAGCTCGTAGACCACCTAAAAAAATATTTATTATTTGAGCCATATCCTGACATAAGAAGGCCAACAGGAGCAATACTTGAAATAGCAATCCATAAAAAACACCAATACTGAGATCGGCTAGAACAAGGCGATAACCAAAAGGAATTACTAAATAACTTAATAAAATTGATATGACTGCTATAGATGGTCCAATACTAAATAAACGAGTATCTCCTCTAGATGGAAGAAGATTCTCTTTGAAAAGTAATTTGGTACCATCTGCTAGAGCTTGAAGAATTCTCAAAGGTCCTGCGTATTCTGGACTAGTGATCAAAATTTGGTTAATTTGCCACTAAAAAAAATCAATCCCCCAATAATATAATATCTACTAGTTTTGGAAAATATTTTCTATAACTCGTTTAAAATCAAATCTTACAGATTGGTGGACTTTAATGAAAACATAAGTACCGTTTAAAAAATATTTTCTACAAACTAGTTTAAAATCAAATCTTATAGATTGGTGGACTTTAATGAAAACATAAGTACCGTTTAATATGGAGACCCACCCACAAACACTATTTTTATAACACTTTCAGTTTACTGATAAATTAAAAGTGATCATAAAACTTATGTTACTATAAAATGTTTAAGCTAAGCAAATTTAAACACTTAAAGATAAAAAAAAAAAAAGGTACCAAAATAGAATCGTTTATAACTAGATTAATGAAATTATCATCTCTTGACTTGATGATTCATGTTCATATGGGGCAAGCATTAATACACGATTACAAGTAATGGGCATAAAGAAAAGCCCACTTCAAAGGCCCATTTACAGAGGGACTACAAAAGTAGATATCCAATAATCCTCTGTTGAATCTTACGTATTATCAAGTGTGATTTAATAAGTAAACTGGAGTTTACAAATGTTGATGCATTTTTACGTATAATTAGTCGAAGTGCGAAACAATTCATCCTGCTACTAATCAAATTATTGTCAGCTAGATAACATCAAATTCTAAAACTAACTCAGAATGTTGAAAATATTAGTTAAAAATATGTTTTTTTTTAATCAATGGACACAAATAGTTAAAAAATTAAGAGTAAATTACAAAAATCGTCCTTTATGTATGTTACTTATTGCAAACTGGGTCATTTATCTTCAATAATTACAGAAAACGTACTAGATGTTTGCAGACTTTTGTAAGTTATGTCCTTTAGCCATAACTCAGTTAATTTTTTGTGGTTAAATCTGACCAAATGAACCCCACATGAGGGTATTTTGGTCATTTTACTCTCATGTGGGGTCCATTTGGTCAGATTTAACCATAAAAATACCCTTATATGGGGTTCATTTGGTCAAATTATCTTATCTATACAAAAAGCAACGTAAAGTCACACCTATTCACCACGATACGTCACACCCATTCACCACAATTGGTGTTGGACTTTAGATTAGACTTCTTTGGGGTAAGAAAAAAAAATTGTATAAAAAACCCCTTTTTCCACCGTCACCACTACATATGACACGTTTAATGTTGATGGTGTTCTACCGTTTCACCAACCGCTGCATCTAAACCCACACACCAAATCATTTCCCCCCAAATCAGCAAATCCTGTTCAAAGTCCTTCCATCCATCCATCAATCAATTCGCTATCGCAGCCACTCTTTTCAATTGATTCAACCGATATGCCCCTCCCATGGTCTCCTATTATGTTCTCTTCGAGAATGCTATTTCGAGATTGGTAGGCACAGTTATTGCGTTTCAAGTCATGGTTGGGCAAGATGCCATATATATTCATCACAATTTACAACAATCCAAGGCAATCTTCTCTCATATTCTTATATGTTCCTGTTTTGTTGAACAACTTTCAAAGTATTTGTCATCTTTTTCTCTATATTTTGTTCTTGATTAGATGTTTTTTGTTTGATTTTTGTGTATTCTGATCTATTTAGATGTGAAATTGTGTGATTGAATCTGTAACTATATGATGAACATAGTAACGAAAAGATGGTTTACAATTTTTAGATGCATAATTGATTCAAATAATCCTACGGGTATTCGTTTTCAACTCGACGGATTCATGTTTAATTGTAGTTCTGGCCAATTATTTTTTATGAGTTATTGTTAATTGTTAGTTTTTTTATTTATTTAAAAGATGTGAAATTGTGTGATTGATTCCTTCATCTATAACTGTTTGATACCCAGAAACTTCATCTCACAATTTGTTTACAATAAATTCGTCTTTGGAGGTGTGGTTATCACATATTAATAAGAGTTTAGACACCGATCTAGAATTCCGCTACGGGTATTTGTATTTGTTTTTATTTCGTCTTCGTGTACGTCACATTGTTACGAATCGGAAACCAAATTCTATGATATGTTTTTTTTGTTGATAATTGGGCGGGAGATTTACTGCTTTTATGAGGGTATGTTTATTTGCAGAAGATGTATATAGTATATGTACTCTCTGGACACATCAATCTTTGCCTACCAAAATTGACGATTCAGATCGGGTAATTGTAAACATGTAGAACTCAAAATCCAAAGAGAACTGAAGATCAAAATCTATGACATTTTTTTTGTTTATAGTTGGGGGTAGATTTACTGTTGTTAAGAGGGTATGTTTAAATTAGCAAAGACTGTATTATGCATTTGTTATGTTCAGCCTGCTTTCCTATTTTGCTATTTGGTTTGCAAAAGTAGGTGTACTCTCTTGACATATCAATCTATGCATACCATAACTGACGGGTCAGATCGGGTAACGGGTCATATTGGTATCGGAATAGGATTGACAGATTTAAGAAGGGTTCAATTTGGTTTAGCTTTGAAAAAACATCATCATATTTTATCATTTTTATAAGCATGTTTGTATTTAGCATAAAAGTTTCCTATATTAGACTTTAGTAATATGCAGATTGCTCGATTCGTTAAATTTGGTTTTCAAAAGTGTAGGTCCTCTCTGGATACATCAGCCTACACTTAACAAACTTGATGGGTCGGGTCCAGTAATTATGCAATTCTTTTTTCCACTACTATACATGTAAATAGTTTAAGTGTTCATATGTTGTTTTTTCTGCCAAATCGATCTTCTCTAAATAAGACAATGAGAAAGGTTATTGGTAGAGCCATAGGTGGCTATAGTCGATTGGTTGTGCATGGGCATTGTGAATAATTGGAAAACAAATGCCCTCATGAAAAGACAAAAGCATGGTCTGGATGTTAATGGAGAATTGAATCAAATTTCTTTGTTAAGACTTAAGACTTGAAACTCTCTTATTAGATGCCTAATAGTTATATCCATCCAAAATTTTATGATGGTTTAATATTTCAAACCAATTAATCCAAAATTTTAAGATGGTTTAATATTTCAAACCAATTAAAAGGTAGATGTTACTGTGTGGGTTTAAATGGGCACTTACATGCTACTGTGTTTGTGTATTTAATGGATTAATTTTCATTTTCGTATCTCATATTGTGACACTACTCTTTCATAAAATACGTTCATAATCAACATCCCGCCGCAACGCACGGGTTTGCGTCAACTCGTTTAACCACAAAAATTAACTGAGTTAGGGCTAAACGACATAAGTTGCAAGAGTTTGCAAACATCGAGTACGTTTTCTGTAATTATTGAAGACAAATAACACAATTTGCAATAAGTGACATACATAAAGGACGATTTTTGTAATTTACTCAAAAATTAATTATATATATATATATATATATAGGGAGGGGCTCATGCGAGAACCACCCTTATTGTGAGAACCATGAGAACCAATGTGAACACAACCTAAAATAACTAAAAAAACCTAAAAAAACCTAACCCTCACCCCCCCCCCCCCCCCCACCCAAAAACCTAAACCCCCCCCCCCCCCCCCCAAGCAAAAAAAAACCTAAAAAAACCTAAAAAAAACCTAACCCCACCCCCCCCCCCCCCCCCCAAAAAAAGCCTAAACCCCCCTCCCCCACCCCCCAAAAACCTAAACCCCCCCCCCCCCCCCAAGCTAAAATGCTAAAAACTAAACCCCCAAAAAACCTAAAAAAAATCTAAAAAAATAAAAAAAAAATCCAAATTTTTTTTTTTTTATTTTTTTAATATTTTTTAGGTTAAAATCGCTACTTTTCGAAGCAAAAAAAAAAAAAAAAATTTTAAAAAAAAAAAAAAAAAAATTTTAAAATTTTAAATTTTTTTTTTTTTTGGGTTCGAAAAGTAGCGATTTTAACCTAAAAAATATTAAAAAAATCAAAAAATTTTTTTTTGTGTGATTTTTAGCTATTTTTAGGCATTTTTTGTGTGTTCACATTGGTTCTCGCGGTTCTCGCAATAAGAGGTGGTTCTCGCATGATCTTCTCCCTATATATATATATATATATATATATATAGGGGGCCGCTAGAATGAGAACCACCCCGAGTTATGAGAACCGCGAGAACCACACCATCCGGGCCGCCGTTGACCAAATTTTTTTTTTACAACTAGGTGTGTATATTGTAAACACATTCGTAAAAAAAAAATTTAAACGGCGCGGCCGAGGGGGTAGTTTTTTACACCACAAGTTTGGTGTTTTTAATTTTTTTTTTGTTTTTTTTTTACACCAAACTTGTGGTGTAAAAAACTACCCCCTCGGCCGCGCCGTTAATTTTTTTTTTACGAATGTGTTTACAATATACACACCTAGTTGTAAAAAAAAAAATTTGGTCAACGGCGGCCCGGATGGTGTGGTTCTCGCGGTTCTCATAACTCGGGGTGATTCTCATTCTAGCGGCTCCCTATATATATATATATATATATATATATATATATATATATATATATATATATATATATATATATATATATAGGGTAGGGTTCCAGCGTGAACAACCTCCCAAGAGTGAACTGTGTGAACAGATATGAACCCTTGATTTCCTTTTTAGTTGTTAAGGGTAGGATTGTAATTATATAAAAAAAATTAGATTTAAATCATTATTTTAATAATTGAATTAAGTTACATCTTTCCTAATTTAAATTCATTATCCACATTATGTTTATTTATTAATAAGATAATTATCAAAATCTTCATATTTCAACGGTATACACATATGTACTTGGATATAAATAGAGCAGTACACATGTGTACTCAGCATCGTACATATGTGTACAGTAATTCACAGGTGTACATCAACATTCAATACAAAAAAAAAATCTGAGATATCACAATATACATATGTGCACATCGCATTAAAAAGGAGGCAAAATCAGAATACACATGTGTACATCGCATTTAAACAAATAATTATTTTAATAATTGAATTAAGTTACATCTTTCCTAATCCTTGATTTGATTTGTGAGAGATTTATGCAATCAATTTAAGAGGATAATTGATTACTTGATTTGTGAGAGATTTATGCAATCAATTTAAGATTGAAATTACACATATACCCTTTTTGTATTTAATTAAATGGAAAAAAATAACCAAATAATTACCATCATGCCACTCACTTTAATCTCAAGATCGTAAAAATCAAGGGCCCAGATCAGTTCACGCAGTTCACTCTTGGGATTTTGTTCACGTTTGAACCTAATCCTATATATATATATATATATATTTTTGAAAGGCAAATTTCAAAAATTAATTATATACCAGTTGTATAATTAATAATAATTAATTAATGGGTTCGAGTAGCCGGCCCAAACCACTAGACCCTAAAATTTGGTTTAAAAAGAATAAAAACTTCCGAACTTGTGTACTGGATTGTGCAATCGGATTTTGCTCGAAGTAGGGTTTTTTTTTTTTTTTTTTTTTTTTTTTGAAGCAGTTTTTCATCTAATAAGCTACCTTCAAAAAAGCCTGAGCCACCCATGGCATTATAGCCTAGTGGTATCTTGGTGGTGGGATAAGGCTTATGACCATTAGGTCATGAGTTCGATTCCCACAATGGGGGGTTTTTCCCAGATTTATTGGGTTTCCTCCTGAATTGGTGTATAGCCATTATTGCCTAGTGGAGATGGATATGATCGGGTGGTTCCGTTGGTGGCACGATGATACTCCAGTGGTCCGTCAGTGATCCAAATTTGCCGTTAAAAAAAAAAAGCCTGAGCCAATATTAACGATTATACTTTGAGGTGCCTGACATAAAACCAATATATATACATTATACACACATATTTACAATTTTAAATGAATACGTATAATTTAGTCTCGAAAACCAGTCCAAAACATCAACTTTATAAAATCAACTTAACATGGTGATATTCCGTGATCTGAACTTTGATATGTGAAATCTTGATTTTTAATCCAATACTTTAAACTTTGTTGTTCCAATTTAGGTAAACTGAATCATACATGGGTTTAAGGGGACAATTTAATGTACATTTTGCTTTAAGAAGAAATGTATCCTCACATCACGCTAACAATTCAGAATCTATCATTGCCAAATCTAATCCAAGTACGGTTGCACAGGTTAACCTGACACACGTATTAGTGTGCTTCTTTGAACACATTGGTCATTTATTGTTAAGTATTCCACTCGATTTTATTCAATTTAATTATTCGACTCAAATTTATTTTATCACCTAAAGCATCCATTTGATTGTGTAAAAAAAAACAACCAACAGTGAATTTGAGCTTTTATGGATTTAACTTCAACTAAACCAAAATGCTAAGATTATAATAAACCAAATTGATTTGGTCTAAAGATTGTTTGGTTCGGGATGGTGAGCAGGGATGTGAAAGGGTCAGTTGTGGTCAGCTGGAACTGGAAAAAGACCAACTTGTCTGTGCTAGAGGTTGAAGAAGTGGAGGATCTCAGGCTGATGGTTCAAGACTTTAAGTTCAAATCGGGGGATGATGGCAACGGGATAAACAAATGATGATTCTCTAAATTACAAGCTTTCTCATGTTTAGCGACTTTGTCTAAATCAGCCTTTGACGTTGCCTGGGTAGCAATAAACCCATTATCCTTGAGCCCAACAAGAGGGGACACTCCTGTAAGGTCCACACAAACGTGTTTCCCCCTCGCCTACCCAAATACAAGATTATCAGATGGCCGTAGAGTAGACATCCCTTCAAGAGGATCCATCAGAAAGTTCACAGGATCCTTCTTTTTAGCCGAAATCTTTGCCCGCTTTAAAACATCACATAGAACATCGTTGACTAAATCATGCTTGTATTTATACTTGGGTAATTCCTTGCAAAAGATCACATGCTCGCCAAAAGTGGGCATGGCTCATCAACTGTAAACAAAGGGATCCACAGTGGATATGTGTTGGCTCAGTTCTTCAATGAGGATGATATTGAGGTCATTTTCATTAATAGTTAGATCTGATTTCATTAACTAATGATGATTACAACAAACATTTACGTAATCCCACTCTTGGTCAAATTTAGTCAATTTCCAGTTTTAATTATGTAGCTAAATAAAAATAAATAAATAATTTGCAATGCCTCTCTTGGTTGTAATCATCATTAGTTAATGAAATCAGATCTAACTAAATTTGTTCAAACTTTCTATTCGAGATGCTTATATAGTGAACTTCTTTGGATTCCTAACATTTACATCTGTTCCCAAGTCTAAAAGTGGACATTCGAGATGCTTACATAGTGAAGTTCTTTGAATTCCTAATATTTATGTTATGTTCCCGAGTTTACTTAGTATTCACATCACACCATCTGTATACAATTTATCTCTTGATTTTAGAGAATAATTTAAAGAAATTATTTAAAAGACCACTCCATCCCATTCTCTGTAATAGAGAACAACTTAGAGAAAACAAAAACATATTCGAAGGGTTTTTGGTTTGGGCATTGTTTTGAAATGGTTAAGCAAAGTTGATGTTAGTATACTTCGTGTATGTTTAATTTCATTCTCGGATGTTCATTGTTCATAGGTCGACTCATGAATTGTTTCCTGGCGTTAAAGGAAAGACATATTTTATTTATGGCATGTAACTCAAAATTCTTTTTAAGATATTCCCTTATTTTTCCCAAATAAAATGTATGAGAACATTGATCAATTACATTAACAGTGAAAGATATATTATTAAAGATTTGCATAATATTCAATAAAGGAGTATTAGATTTAAAATATCCATCTCTAGATTCTTGATATGGTCAAATTAGAATCCTTAAAGGAATCATATAACATCCACTTTCTTTGTGTAAAATCAAATAAATGTAGCCATTTAAATTGATATCATCATCATCTTAGTTAACTTTAATATATAACTCATGTATCATAAATTATATAATAAAAAAAGATGGTACCCGGTATGTTAAATAACTTTTAAATATATTTAAGTGTAATATATATAAGTAACAGAAAATATTTTTTTTCTATTCTTTAGTTACAAGAATAAAAATATTTTTTTTTTCTATTCATTAGTTACAAGAATAAAATACTTTTGAAAAAGAAAGTATACTGTATCCCGTGAATATTCAGCGTAAATTATCTTTTTCATATAACGTTTAAATCAAAACAATCAATCAAGTGGTTGACGTTAACGTATTACAATTGTAGTTTGTGTGGTGCAGCGGAGGAATCGGCAAACCATGTTTTATTACTATGCAGTTTCGCGAAGCAAGTGTGGAAATCAATTCTGGATTGGGTTAAGTGCCGAACAATAAGTGTAGAAGGTTCCCTAAAACAACTGATACATGATGTGATTGATCTGCAGAGGAGCCGAAGTAAGAGAAAGGCTATACATGCAATTGTTTTGCAAACAACATGGAGTCTATGGAAAACCTGGAATGAGAAATTATTTAGAGGCAAACCGGGAGTCATCCAAAGAACGACGGAGGATATTAAAGAAGAATCTTATCAATACATAAAACAAAGATCAAAATTCAACTCAATTCAAAGGCAACAATGGTGGGATTTCAATTTTGTTATGTAATAGCTATAATGTAATTTTCTTCTTGATGTAACTGTAACTTTTGGCTCCCTATTTCTGACTGGGAGCTTTGGTTTGTTGAGTGAATAAAGTCCCGTTTGCTATTTAAAAAAAAGTGATGGTCCAATTGAAGGACACGTATTGAGATTAAGACAATTTGCAAAATTCACGAGGTTGTCATGGACGTCTAATTGAATGTCACATGTCCTTAAAATGTCTAACGATTATCAGATAGGATGATATTTAATACAACAGATTCCCAGAAGTATCTAACAATTATTATTATGCCAACAAGTATTTAACAATTGTTAGACTAGTTCTTTTCTAATGCTTAAATAAATTTCTGTATACATAAGCTGTATAAAATTAAACAAAATAAAAATAGTTTACATGATTACAAGGGTTAAGGGTACGTAACATTTTTAATTTGTTGGTTTTAAAAGTATTTAGCGATTAAAGATAAACATAATAATACAAAAATGTATAGCTTCTTTGAAGTCAATAAATCAAGACCCTACCAAAGTAGAACATCACGTGGATGGGGTCATAACGATTACTCGTGCCTCGTGGCGTAGTTTCAGCGACAAACTAAATTTTCAAAAACATGGGCGCAACGAGAGAATAAGTTCTTTCAAATCTAATGAAACTACTTTTTTACTATCGTCGCGTTTCGGCGAATGATGAGGATACGTCCTTGGTCGGACCGAATGCCTGACGAACACAAAATTGAACCGAAAGCTCAAAGGATCGGTCGTACCTAATGCCACAGACGGAACGATCCAACATACTGATCCTTCGTAACTCACTGGGACCCACGACTTTAACTGTCATGACAACGACTGGTCCGACCCTAACTAACTCGCCACGTCAGCATCCCCCAAAAGTATAAATACCCCGCCAAGACTCCTCACCAAGGGTAATCGCTACTTTCTCTCTCTAAACTCTCCTCTCTCTCTCACTGACTTACCTCTCCTCACAAATACTTATTCTCACGCCCGAGCTTGTTCACAGAGAGGCCCCCCTCCCTGTGACGAGGCTAACAGTGTGTTTCTTTCCTTGTGATCTTGCAGGTTCTAGCCAAGGTCATCTGAAGCCCAACTCTACCAGCTCGAACTGACTGGTTTTTGAGTCTTCAGTGGCGCCATCCCCTCGAATTCACACAATTTACTTTGTTATTTCTGTTCGTTTGAAATTTTGGAATCCACAACATCTGCCTCCACAAGCACTCTCCCGTCCTATAATGATATTTGGGAGGGAAGAGTTGCACCTGTAACAGCTGTTTCCACGACAGTTATCACCCCGGCGGTCTCAGCAGGATCGGCAACAATACCTCCACCTACAAATTCTGTAATTGCGAGCTCTGTCACCACGGTCACAGTTACCGCTCCAGTTTCCACACCGTTTCCTAATTTCGACAATGCTTTCCTTCTACGGAACGCCGATTTGCTACGGCAACTCCAGCAGCAGTAGCAACGGGAGGAGATGTTACAGAGCCTCCGCACGAACTTGTTCAGCAGTGCTTATCCAGGGGCCAATCCCATCTCCGTTGGAACTTTTGCTTCCGGATCTATGGTAAGTCCTATAATCTCCACCCCCATAACATGTTTTTTCACAAGTTTCCTCACTTACGAACGCTCCAATAAATAACGGTCTTTACGACCTGTTTCGCCAGGGATCTATGGGTCTAAACCCTCAGGATCAGGAGTTAATCATGCCATACCATCCTACGTCTATGACTTCTCAGTCGAAATTCACGTTAAGGATCGCTAATGCACCGCTCCCGGCAAAGTTGAAGATTCCCCCAACGTTAAAATTTTATAATGGTACGTCCGACCCGGACGATCATATGTTCGCTTTCGCCGGAGCAGCTAAGGTCGAACAATGGCCAATGCCAGCGTGGTGTCACATGTTTGCTTAGACTCTCACCGGGTCAGCAAGGGTGTGGTTCGATGGGTTACCGGAAGGGTCGATCGATCATTTTGAAGATTTCCGACGCATGTTTTTGCAAAATTTCTGTCAGCAGCGACGCTGCAAGAAAGACATTACTGAAGTTCACCACATAAAACGCCGCGACGGAGAATCTGTAGAAGATTTCATTGATCGTTTCAATCGAGAGAGCATGCAGATAAGCGGGGCAGTTGATCAGCTCCGCGTTTCCGGGTTCTGTCACGGAGTCCGCAACAATCAGCTCGTAGAGAAGCTTCACGAAGATCTCCCGAAAACCATGGAGGTACTTATGGAACGAGCCCGAGCCTTTGTCCGAGGAAAGAGCGCATGTGGGCAACCGAACGAAACCGCAACAAAGAACGCAAAGGCTCGAACCGTGTCGTGGAGACGGAACGTGTCACCACCAAAGGATAGAAACATCAATTGGAATCGAAGTCGTGGGCCGTACCAGAAGTCTGATCGAAGCAACTTCCGCACCGGTAACGTACGTTTCAATACGTTCTCCGAATTAACTAAGTCACCGAGCAAGATCCTCAGTACGGAGACCACCCGGTTTCCTACACCATCGAAGCAGCGGCCTACATCAGATAAGCATTCAAAAAAGTATTGTGAGTATCACCGAGACAAGTGGCATACGACTGACGAATGTTGGGTACTGAAACAAGAAATTGAGAAAGTTGTACGATCCGGAAAACTCTCCCACCTCGTGTAGGAAGTTAAAGATGGCAAAAAGTCAGCAACCGCAGTTGACAATCCAAACACTGAGGCTGGAATCAATATGATCCGGTCTCCCGAACCATGGGGGGTAAAGCGGTCGAACCAGCACATGGCAGCTTGGATGCACCAACCTACGTACTTTCCTCCGATCGATTCAGAGGATGCTCGAGACGGACCGATAACAATATCGGCCGTGTTCGTAGGACATTTGGTCCGGTGAATATACGTAGACGGGGGAAATGCCTTCGAGATAATGTATTTACAGTGTTTTCAACAGCTAATTCCCCAAACAAAAAAGAGATTGATCGAGGTGTCTACTCCGTTAATAAGTTTTTCGGGAGAGGTGGTTCGTCCGATAGGACAAATTACCCTTCCAACCACGTTTAAAGATAATGACATAAGCATAACTGTTTAACTAACTTTTCTGGTTGTCGGAACTCATTCGTCGCACAATGTAATACTCGGACGACCCGGGTTACGAGCTCTCGGAGCAATTAGTTCAACGATACACGGTGCAATAATTTCCCCACCGAGGCAGGGGTCGCCACTATCATTTCGGAGTCAATCTCATTCGTTGAGGAAGTAAGGCACGCAGCAGAAACGAGCTCCAAGAAATCTGAAGTACCCACGGAACTCTGGGCGATTAATCCAGAGTTCCCGGAACAACAAGTGGCCATCGGTGCTCAGCTCCCAAAACGAACAAAGAAGCTCCAATGGGAATTGTTGAGTAACTCAATCGATGTTTTCGCATGGAAACATTCCGATATGCAGGGAGTTCCTAGGTCCATGGCACAGTACCATCTGAACGTGAAAGAATCACTCAAGCTCATAGCACAAAGGAAAAGACACATGGCACCAGATCGAGGCAAGGCAATTGCTAAAGACGTGAAGAGTCTCCTAGATGCTGGGATCCTCCGAGAGGTCCGGTATCAAACTTGGGTGTCGAATCCGGTTATGGTACGAAAGAAGGACAACTCATGGAGAATGTGTATCGATTTCACCGATTTGAACGACGATGCCCGAAAGATTGTTTTCCATTACCAGAGATCGACGAAAAGATCGACTCCGTTGCCACGTTCAGGCTGAAATGCTTTTTAGACGCTTACAAAGGGTACCATCAAATACAGATGGTAGTCGAAGATGAGGACAAGACAGCCTTTGTTACTAATGAAGGAGTTTACTGCTTTACAAAGATGCCCTTCGGCTTGAAAAACGCAAGTGCAACATACCAACGTTTGATGAACAAAGCCTTCAAGGACCAGATTGAACGAAATTTAGAAGTATATGTTGATGATATCGTGATCAAGAGTCACAATGAAGAGGCCATGTTGAAAGATATACTTGAAACATTCACCTGACTCCGAAGCATCAATATGAAATTAAACCCAAAAAATTTACGTTCGGGGTAGAGGAGGGGAAGTTCTTAGGTGTCATGGTCGGATCGCGAGGCTTACTAGCAAACCCCGACAAAATAGATGTTGTCCTTACCATGAAGCCTCCAACTTCGGTTAAATAAATTCAGTCCTTAAACGGACGGTTGGCCGCTCTCCACCGTTTCTTGTCGAAAGCAGCAGACAGATCCCTCCCATTTATGGACGTACTTAGAAAAAGTTTCAGATCGGAATTTAAATGGACCAAAGAAGCCGCACGTGCCTTTGAAGAGCTTAAAGTCTATCTGGGCACATTGCCAACCCTCACCGTACCGGAAGAAGACGAGGTGCTAACGGTTTACTTGGCCGCATCACGCGGTGCCATCAGCGCGGTGTTGGTCGCCCATCGAATCGGAGCTCAGATCCCTATCTACTACGTAAGTCGAACGTTGAAGGATTACGAAACAAGGTATCCAAATCTGGAAAAATTAGCTCTAGCATTGGTCCATGCTTCAAGAAGGGTTCGCCGATATTTTCAAGCCCACCCAATCGAGGTCCAAACAGATCAAAGAATCCAGCACATTCTCCGACGACCCGAAGATCGGGTCGCATGGCAAAGTGGGCGATCGAGCTGGGCGCCTTCAACATCACCTTCAAAACTAAGGGTCCTTTAAAAGGGTAGGTGATAGCTAATTTTTTAGTCGAAATGCCGGAAGACAAGGAAGTGGAAGAAACGGAACAAGCTCCAAACAAGCCCTGGTCTTTGTATACGGATGGGGCTTCGAGCGCCTAGGGCGCAGGAGCAGGTTTGATACTCACCGATCCCGATGGCATGGATATGACATATGCACTCCGTTTAGAATTCAAGAGCTCCAATAACGAAGCTGAATATGAGGCATTGTTGGCTGGCTTGCGTTTAGCAGTCAAAGTCGGAGCAAAAAACGTCGTGGCTCATGTTGATTCATTACTCGTAGCAAATCAAGTAAACGGGGAGTATGAAGCAAGGGAAGCCAACATGATCGAATACTTAGAACAAGTGAAGCAAGCGATGGCGTTGTTCGACTCATGCAAGATCGAGCACATTCCCCACAGCAAAAGCAAAAAGGCCGACGCCTTAAGCAAATTAGCATATGTGTCCTTCAGCCATCTTGCTAAAGAGGTACGGGTCAAAGTGTTAATCGCACCTTCAATCGCCACTCCACAGGTCATGCAAGTGGAAGCTCTGTCACAAACATGGATGACACCGATAATCAACTACTTGGTGCACGATGTCTTGCCAATTGATAAAGCAGAGGACAGAAAAATCCAGATCAACTCGCTTCAATATCAGATGCAGGAAGGGGGTTTGTATCGAAAGACCTTCCTCGGACCTCTGTTAAAATGTCTTGACCCGGAGCAAGCCAGTTATATCATTAGAGAAATACATTATGGCATTTGCGGAATCCATGCCGGGCCAAAGATGATCGTAACAAAGGTAAAAAATGCAGGATATTATTGGCCCGGAATGCACGAGAGTGCAGTCAAAGAGCTCCAACAATGTGATGAATGTCAGAAGCACGCGCCGATAAGCCTCCGAGCGAAGAATGAGATGATCCCAGTAACCGTCGCATGGCCTTTTCAGAAATGGGGTGTTGATATAGTCGGACCCTTTCCACGATCGAGCGGAAGCGCTCAGTATCTGCTAGTGGCGGTAGATTACTTAACCAAGTGGGTGGAAGCTCGACCATTCACAGTTATCTCTGGTTATAACGTGACTAGATTCTTCTAGGAGCAGATCGTGTGTCGCTTCGGTCTTCCGCTCTACTTAATGAGCGATAATGCAAAACAATTTGTAGATGACCCATTCAAGCGGTGGTGTGAAAGTTTGAAAATTAACCAAGTCTTCTCCTCGGTCGCTCATCCGCAAGGAAATGGGCAGGTCGAGCAGATAAATCTCCGAATCGTTGATGGGATAAAAAGAAGGCTCGGATGCGAAGGCAAAGGATGGGCAGACGAGTTGCCGAACGTATTGTGGGCTCACCGAACCCTACACAAGATAAGTAACGGAGAAACACCGTTTAGTCTTACGTACGGGACTGAAGTTGTGATTCCTGCAGAGATCGGACTCCCAAATCAAAGGTGCAAAAACTGGGAGGAAAATGAACATGAGCTCCGATCCAATCTCGATTTATTGGAAGAAAGACGGAACATAGCTGCGATCAAAGAAGCACAATACAAGAAGAAGATCGAAAAGTACTACAATGCCCGTGCCAAACTCTATAAGTTTAAAGTTGGAGATTTTGTGTTCCGAAACAACGATGCAAGTCGCGTCGAAGCTCCTGGAAAGTTGACACCGAAGTGGGAGGGACCGTATCGCGTGAAAGAAGCTAGCGACAAAGGGTCCTACGTGCTTGCGAAGATTGATGGAACCCCCGTCCCAAGAACATGGAACAGGGTTCATCTGAAGAAATGTTTCATGTGAACATCTGCCCGCTACGGGCCGAAAGATCGCTATTCTTATTATTTCCTTTTTCCATGTAAATGTCGAGAGGGTAATGCCCCGAACATATTTTCCATTTTCCTGTAAAACCGGGAGGGTCTGCCCCGGAACTATGATTATCGAATTATTAAATAAAGCGATCTGCATTTTTACAAGTACAAACCATAGCATATCTATGTATAAGTTCGAACGATATAAAAATGTGCACGAACGGGCCTTGACCCATGCCTCGCGCCGACCGAGAAGGCTTAAATAGTTCTAAAAATAACAAAATCTATTAAGCAAAAGGATCGGACCAAATACGAGCTGACCACAAAATCTATTGAAGCAAATAAAACAAGCATGCAAAAGTTTTTTGGCTACGATCCGGCCACCAAGATGGCCCAATAAGAATTCGGCTAAGTAGTAAAAGTTTGGACGCAAACTAAAACTAAAAAGCCAAAGCATTAAGTATCATGATCAAAGGTACGATACCATAAAGTCAAAGAGAACATGTCCAGCAAAATCAAAGCAAACCTAGATTGTATAGATTACATGCCATAAGGAAAATAATATTGTACGATTACAAAACCAAGCATCAAGCTTCGTTGTGACACCCCGTTGAAACGTTCTCACTCATACTAGCTTGACAGTGACTGCCTTAACTTTCGGGACGAAAGTTCTCAAAACTTGTGGATAATGTGACACTCTAGGTTTTCCCGAGCAACCTTCGTTGTATTAACGTTGCGCGTGTATATATTATTAAATGGAAAGTTGGTGATTTATCTTGTTGTGCTATGTGATCTTTGAAATAAGCTATGTGTATGTAGTATACGTATATATGTGTATGCATGAACTAGGAACCGAGACCACAAAGGCCCGACTCGAGACCACTCGGTCTCGAGTGATCCGAAACAATTGGGCCGCACCCCTTGTGAGTCCACTCGAAAGCCCATTAGGGTGCACCACTTTGTATAAAACCCACCAACACTCTCTTATCCTCACTCTCTCCCACTCACACTCTTCCCTCATCTTTCTTTCACTAAAACCCTAAACCAAACACCTATCACCCCCTCTCCTCCCTCGGACTCAAACCGGAAGCACCAAGACCTCCGGATTAACTCGTGGTCATCGCTTGGACACTTCATTCATCGTCTCACACACTCACAACCAAACAAGTTCCGGTTAGTACCATATCTCGGTTAAATGATAGAATATATTATGGACGATGTCTTAAATTATTAAAGATGTATGCTTGTTGGATAATACACATGTTCTATGAAGATAGGCGAGTTAAGATGACTAAGTTTAATGATAGATTTTGTGTTATAGTGGTGATAGGATGATATGCAAGACATATTCATGTTTTGATAGGAAATTGTTAGATAACATGCTAGGTTGTTAGGACAATAAGAGTGTGTATGTGTATGCTTGTAATCCGAGGAATGTATGTTAGATTCAGGAGTCGATGATGCTGATTTGAGTATATGCTAGGATAGGGTTGTTTGAATAATCATGTTGCAAAATGATGAAAACCCTAAAATGATGAACTTGTTGAATATGACATGAATATTTGAATATTGTGTGTTTGATCCGTTTTGATCAAATGTTAGACAAGGAAACATGTTTATGGAATTTTATTGGATAGTACACAAGATCATGCATATGGAATTCTATTGGATAGTACAAATGCTGGCAGGTGTTCTAGAAGGATTTCCAAGTGCTCACATCTGTGGTTGCGAGTCGAGACCGCAGGGTTGCGACTCGAGACCATAGATCAACGACTCAGAACTCGGAACACTTCACATGAGGGACTCGACACTAGCCCGGTTGCGACTCGAGATCTACTGATCTCGACTCGAGACCAGACTCGAGACCCCCAAGGTCTTGGCTCATCATGCACCACTCGAGACCCTCAGTTAGTAACCCGAGACCTCTTGGTCTCGACTCGAGACCCCTCAGTCTCGACTGGAGACCACCTGGTCTCGACTGGGCTGCTTGTTTTCGTTATTGGGCCGCATTTTGTAATGACATGTTTGGACTGCGTGATTGCTGCTACTGTTTAAACTGGACTATGTGCTAACTGCCGATTAAATGTTAGAGCGGGCCCAATCACTTAGAGGATAATTGTATGATATGTATGCTATGTGTTAGATACGTGTAGAATATACATGATTTCTCTGTACCCAACCTGACCTATACTGGTAACCATATTAGGACGTGGTGACCAGCATACTTGACCAAGTAAACTAAACTGCCGAGCAACCCAAGGTGAGTTCACAACTTAAAGCATGCATTCCCGGTGGTTTGGGAAACGGATCTAAAAACAACTCTATCCCCTTGTAAGGGATACAAACTTACTTTTCTTCCCTTGTTATTGGGATACAAACTTACTTTTCTTCCCTTGTTACTGGGATACAAACTGAGTTAATTATTGTTTATACGGTAATGTAACAAGCAACACTAAACGAAACTCTATCACTTAAGTCCTCACTACTTAATACCGATTAATCGCCGGGGCTTGGCGAACGGGTTATTAGTTGATAGCGCTATTTAGGTGTAACCAGCCTCACACCGACCCTTGTTACTGGGATCGGGAGTGAACTAATGTACTCTGGCAAACCGTCAATGATGATAGAACATTGACAAACGGGGCACTGCGGAAACGTACGGTTAAGTAAGTATTCGGTATTGTAAAAACAGTTTAGTCGCTTACTTATGGGGTAGCTCCCCATCGCATGTATAAACGGATAAATTAACTAGTGAAACAAGTTTTTGGTAATTAAAACTGGACAACTCGTGAACTCGCCAACATTTTTGTTGATACCCTACTGCATGCTTTGCAGGTACCCAGTGACTCAGGAGCTTGCTACTTGAGGATGTGTAGTGGTCGTCTAACCCATGCGTTGGGTTCTAAATAAACTTGAACTATAAACCTTGTTTTAAATTGCTTTGCCTATGCTTCCGCTACTTACTTAGACTGTTACTTAAACTTAAACTTTTGAACCTTAAACTATGATGTCTACTAACCATTGTGGTTGGCGAACATTTTTACTACTAACCAATGCTCAGTATAATTGGTGGCTGGATCCTGGTCAGTCACGCCTCCAAGCGGTGGTACTCCGCATGTGGATTTTGGGGGTGTGACATTCGTAATCCTCCTTAACAATGGGGAGTTCGCTTCTTTGTTTTATGACGGACAGAGGTTCGTTCACCAATTTCGCAACCTTGTCGAGAACCGAGATATGAAAATCATCAAAGCTTTGATCGCTGCATCTAGGGTATTTTTGGCCCCTTCATCACACCCAAGGACCTCTTCGACAGACTGAGCCGAGCCCTTGGCAGCCTGGAAGCCCTGCTTAATGCCGTCATTCACACCCACAGCATTGACACAATTCACCAAATCTGCGACTACCTTCTCCAACTCAGGGCTCTGATGAACCAGCTTAACAACCCAGGCCACTCCATCCGTCAAAAACCATTGTTTGGTAAGAAGAAGCTCCGATGAAAGACCGTATAATTCGACCATCTATTTGTCGTACCGAGTCAGCATGTCTTTCATATCTGAAACAGCGTTTAGATGCGACTCCGCGGCTCTATCATGAGCTCTTTCAACTTTATCTAAACAAAGAAACAAAAGACTTAAAAAGGAACCAAGAAAACAAAACAATAGAGGGCGTTTTAACAAACATACCATTAATCAAACGATGATGATCAGCTAACAGTCGATCATAGGAAGATCGCATCTCCTTTAGCTCCGCTTCACCCCTCTCTTCAACATCAGACAACTTTTTCTCTAACTCTGCAAACTTCAGTTTCACATTCTCCAATTCATGGACAGCCTTGTCACGAGCCTCTTAGGCAGTCGCAGCTGAAGCTTGTGAAGCTTTGCTGATTCCCTTCGCCTCCGAGACTTGCTCCTTCAGTCAGTCCACTTGGGTACGAAGTGATGAAATCTCCTGTTTTGTTTTTGATCGAATGCTGTCTTCACTCTTCAAGGAGGCAACTTCGTGCTCAAACCTGAGACAGTTCGACTCCGCCTCGACCCACCGCTTATAAGTCTTGACCACCAGAGAATTGGATTGAGCCTGGTTCAACATTAGAGCGTTTCCGAGCTCTGGACTGCTCATCTTCCTATAATATGCATGCTCGGCAGGAGTTCCGAGGTGGAATAATGCCATCTTCGCAGATAAAGCATCCATGATCCTATCCTTGTTAGCCAATGACCAATCGGGGATATATTTCTCAAGAGCATGAACATAATCCACATCCACAGCCTCGCCCGAACCTAGCTCCCGACATACAAAAAGAGCCTCAGTTTCATACCACAGGGGAAATGAAGAGGCACTATCCCCACCATCAATCGGTTGAGGACTCGGCCTTGAAATATTAGAAGCAACCCCGGTCGTAGGCTTACCCGACGGAGAAGGATTGACCTTCTTAAAAACTTGAGGATCGGGCATATCAACATGGTCAATCACCTTGGTAGCTTGCCCCCCAAAGGATAAAGGACTTGGAGGAAGTGTAACGGGGCGATCCCTAGGGGTCTTGCCACCATGTAGATGAGCGTCTAGGTTCTCCAGTAAACCTCCGGCGGTAGAAAACCCGGTGACTTGATCGACTTCATCTTCCTCCAACACAATCGTTTTAAAATCTAACTTCTTCTTCTTCGGTTGTTTTGGATTCGGATCAGGCTTGGAGGAAGTGGTTCGTCCTCTTTTCAAGCTAACCTGAGGACGCGCCTCAGCATCATCATCATCATCACCTTCATCTTCAGCATTCACTCCTTCGTCCTCCACAGAGAGGTGTTCCGAACCATACAAAACAATCTTGGAACCGGACCCCTTCGCTTCGCTTGAACCCGTCTTTTTTCCTTTGTCACCACCGACCACCGCTGCCGCTTAAGCCGAAGCCAAATTCACCGTCCGTATCAAAGGAGCCGAGCCCGAACCCCCTTGGCCAGCCGAACCTCCTTGATCAACCGGGGCAGTCGGCTCTCTGATTTGATAAAGGTTCTCTTGCACAACATTAAGATACGGTGGGTCGCCTTTCGGTGTCTTCGTGGCTCGAACATCAAGTTCGGTAGAATCAAAGGACTTCAATCTCAGGGCATTTTTCAAACCCATAACTGCACAAAAAAAACAAACAATAATATTCACAGTCTCGCATGAACGAAGCATACAGCATACAAAAAATAAAAAAATGAATAGTACGAGAAGCACTATCTCCAGTTAAAAACATAACTAACCCTCTCCGTTCCATTTAAGGGTTGGGTACCATGCCGGTTCGGACCAGATCGTGTTATCCGTCCCATGACTAGAATGTGTTCCAGGTATTTTTGAACACGCCCGGCCTCCCTGATCAAAGCCGCATATAAATTTTTATCAAACACGAAGTCTTCAGGAAGAGGACCTAGAAGACGGGACTTTTTCAGTCTCCACGTCATCTCGGACGGAACGCACCGGTCGTCTACCAGGAAGTAGCGGTCCTTCCAATCTTTCAAACTGGAGGTAATCCACGTATAACATCAGGCATTTTTCTTCCTAACTTCGAAGGTGTACCAACTACCATTACGATTCAGCTTATAGAAAGCCCGGAACACATTCAAATCCGGGTCGGAGTTCAAACCACGACAAGCCAACTCAAAATGACACACCTTGGCAAGGCCAAAAGGGTTCATTTGAGAGAGATGAACCTCATGAAACAGAAGAACCTTGACCAAGAACTTCGTCAAAGGAAGACGATAGTTGCAGTAGTCGAACATACGGGTGTAAACCCTATCTTCCCCGGGACAAAAGGATAAATGGCTGTATCTTTCTTGGGAAGAACAGGATTTAAAGAAGCAGGAATGGCGTATTGCTCCACATACCATTTCAGGCCGTTTTTATTTAGAATATTAAAGCGACCGGACAAATTACTCTTATTCGCCATGGTAAAAAGAAGACACTAACCTGATGGATAAACAGTGTTTCACCTCAGAGAAAAAGAAGAGGAAGAAGATGAAATAAAAAGGTAAAAATGAAAAGAAATTTTCTCCTTTTTATAAAACCTCCACCGCCTCAAGGATGACCAATCAAATGTTGACACGTCAGGGTGGGTGACGCATATCAAAAGTCACATCGATTAGGGTAAGGATAGGATAACCGACGGTCACCAAAACAAATATCACCGCCAAAATTCAAAATTCAAAAATCAACGAAACCTACGGAAAAGAAAGGCCCCGAATCACCAAAACTTTGCCATTTAGTTCGAAGCTTTTGCTGAATAAATGCTACGAACTAAGGGGACTTGATGATGATACGTCTTTGGTCGGACCGAATGCCTGACGAACACAAAACTGAACCGAAAGCTCAAAGGATCGGCCGTACCTAATGCCACAGACGGAACGATCCAACGTATTGATCCGTCGTAACTAACTGGGACCCACGGCTTTAACTGCTATGACAACGACTAGTCCGACCCTAACTAACTCGCCACGTCAGCATCCCCCAAAAGTATAAATACCCCGCCAAGACTCCTCACCAAGGGTAATCGCTACTTTCTCTCTCTAAACTCTCCTCTCTCTCTCACTGACTTACCTCTCCTCACAAATACTTATTCTCACTGTCACACCCCGACCGCGTAAAACATCAAACCGCGGCGGAAACGTCGGGGAGTGTTGCAACAGAATTATTGTTTCACAACCATGGAAATTAAAGTTTTGTTTTATTTATAAACAAGAGGGTTACATTGTCTTAAAACAACATAAACAAAGAGTACATAACATAATTTAAACTAGTCTAGCTTCATTTTATGTCACTAAGGAACAGGTCCGCCTAATTGTATCTTGCTCATCCTATGCATCAGCTCCTGAAAACACATGTGAAAATAGGTACGTCAGCATAAAAATGCCTGTGAGATACATAGGTTTTGTTAAAATAGGATTCATGACTTGTTTTTGAAAGAAAAGTTTAATTAAAATTAGTCATGAACCTTGTAAAATGTTTTTCTTTGTAAATCATATGAAAATCGATAAGGATTTGATGATATAAAAGGAAGATGTATGGTTAATAAATAACCAAATAAAAAGAATTTGTATAAATTATGTTATTTGTAAAACAATGTTTATGTGAAAATATGTTCTTTGTATAAAATGTAATATGTCAAAATTGAAATGGTTTACATAACGTTACGATATGTAATATCATAAAAACACTTATATATAGGAAGTACCAGCGGCGTATCCACCATACTTTCATCATATTACACACATCTCGTTACATAAATCACTTACCCAAACATACCACCAACATGTCTTGTTTAAACAAATGTCAAATGTTTATACAATGTCTATTGTAAGCCATGTAATCTGTAATCAGATGTTATGTATGGCAAAGTATATAAAAATATCCGCTCTAACCATATGTAAAATGTACAAAACAATGTATTTGAATAAATCAAAGTTTAAATCAAAAGTTATGTTTTGTAAAATAAATGCATGCTTTACTGATACAAACATCTATGCGGTATTGTTAAACGTATACATCCAAGCCTTGAGACTGTAAGATAAACCCTAGAACAAATCAAGGGTTATCAAAAATGTTTTCGGATTCAGTCATTCCTTCCATCCAAACAAACCCAGGATTTCAGAAATGGGAGTTGTCAAGTCCTTTGTAACCACTACTTACTACCGAGCGGCGTAGCTAATGTTAATGAACGTATTTCAGTTTCATTAAACAAACCAAATGTCATACCAAATTTAAGCATGTTTTATGAAAACAATGTACCTAGTATGCTAAGTGAACATACAAGGTAGAAATGTAAAACAATGTGTTCGTATGCTGAGTGAACATATGCAACAGAAATGCAATGTAAATCAATGTGTCTATATGCTGAGTAAACATATGCAACAAATGTAATATATGAAAATCAATGTGCTAGCATGCTAAGTGAACATACATAGCAAAACAATATGAAATCATGTACTATATGCGTACTAATGAACATAGCAAGTATATGTTATGAAAGCATAAAAAACACGAAAGTAACAAGTAGGCACATGTGTTCCACCCCAAAACAGTTTGAAAACAGTAAAAGAGGGGTCTATGTACTCACCTGAGAATGCTTAGAAGTCATTGAATAACAACCAAGCAAAGCTAGAGGATCACGAAATCAAACGGCACCTAATATAGGTAGCTATGTTAATAAATCAGAAGATCGGATAAAATGTGGTTTCGTAAACCAAATGAGTATAGGAACTCATGTAATATGGTTGAACAAATTCTACATTCTAAATCGAAACCTAACCTAAGTGCTTATGACCCATTACGACCCGTTTAGGTAGCTTACGCTACTTTAACGCGTCATTCGCGTAAAACGCGTTCGGACCGCCTAACTAGTCCTATGAAAAGTATTACATGCCTTAACATGTCTAATAATGTTGCCTAATCAGTTTAGATGTTAAAATTTAGGTTACATATGCTTAAAATGAATTTATGCGCAAAAAGGGCATTTTGGTCATTTTCCTAAGGCATATAAACTACCTATCATACAACTAACTAAACGAAGTGACCATAAGGTATAACCTCGGAAGGTTATTCCCTATACAACTATGGTCACAAAATATGTTTGGTCGGATCCTAATGATCGACCAAACGGGTCAGGTTCGAGAGTCTAAGCGGTTGTTTAGACCTCTTATCTTTACGACCCTATATAAGCACTAAACCTAAAGTGATGAGTTAAACATGTTAGAACATATTTAACAAAGTTTGAAAACAAGTTTGATATCAAAACAAAGGGTTTTGATACCCAAGAATAGTTTGGTTACAAAATACGCATAAACGCACATTTTGACCGAAACTATGACTCGTCACTACACCTAAATAACGTGGTAATCAGTAGGTATAGTCACAAAGGACTATGACCATCATTATTACGCTCACGTTGCGAAGTTCAAACGAACTTCGTGTTGACCATAAACTGGTCAAAGCAGAAAGTCAAACACTGTTTGACTTTCGTGCTTAAAAATGCGTAAAAGAATGAAAGAAACTTACAAAAGGTCCAAGCCTTGAAGATCTGAACTCAAATTACTCAGGTATGAAGCTTGAGAGCTTCAACTTAGAGCAAAAATGAGAACAAATGTGTGAAGAATGAAGTGAATCAAGTGGGTTTATATAGATTTGGGACAACCGTTAGGATCGTTCCTCGATTAATGTACTTTAATCTTGACCCTCCATGTGTTACCCATTGTTTTACAATGCTATGGATGTCCAAAACCAGCTCATGGTATTACAATTGATGGGTTTTGGAAGCTTTGAGGGGCCACCAAAGAAAAAAAATGCAATGCTGGCAGACCAAACCGTAAGTCCCATTCTGCAAACAGTAAGCCACGGTCGGGCCAGGCTGGTCACACTCACAAGTTTTCATTTGTTGCAACTTTGGCCCTTTTGACATCCAAACTTGCGTTTTTCACTTCTAACACCTGTTTAACCAAATTTTTTAGACTCTATCAGGATGTTAAAGCATAGGGGACTTGAAATATCCTTGGAAATATCATGGATGTCGGTTCGTTTGGTTGTACCGTTGCGTTGTTCGGTTAATTACGACGAAACACGAACGGCCGCGAAAAACGATCCAAAATGCACGACGAATGATATTTTAGCATTCCAATCACTAAAATAAAATATTTTAATGATTACTAAAATTTTTGGATGTCTGGATGTGTTTAGAACGTAAGTTATGCGCGAAAATGCAAACTTATGCACTTTTTGACGCTTTTAGTCCCTGTTTGACCTAAAAGTTTGTTTTAGCACACCGAACCCCTAAAAGCCTATTTCTAAGATATGTGAAGGGTATTTAGGGTATGTTTAACTTATGGTCATGTTCCAGAATGTTCGTTACAGTACGAATCGGCATACTTTCGCAGTTTGTCAAAAATAGTCCCTATAAGCGAATAAACTTGATTTTGCCATACCAAAGCCTTCAAAACTTATTTCTAAGTTATGTAAAGGTTATTTAAGGTATGTTAAGCGTAAATAGATGTTCCGGAGTGTTTGTCGTGTTAAACTGATTACGTTTACGCATCGGTTTGAATATAACTTTCTAGAAAGCGATATAGAGTTTGAAATTGAACAAAAATCAAAACATGCAAAATGTCAAACATAAATAAACAAATATTGGGGCCAAATATCATTGTTTTATTGATAACTGAATTATTCAGAGTATATACAATGATTACAAGCACATATGTCACAGCCTCCCCTACTTGACGAAATTTCGTCCCGAAATTTATTTAGAGGAAACTTGTGAGAATAGATGCGGATATTTCGCCTTCATTTGATCTTCACGCTCCCAAGTAAATTCTGGTCCACGTTTAGATTCCCAGTGAACTTTAACAAGTGGAATGCGCTTGCGTTTGAGCCATTTGACTTCACGTTCCATGATTTCCACAAGTTTCTCAACAAAATGCATCGTGTTATCAACACGAATCTCATCAAGTGGTATGTGGAGGTTCTCATCAGCTAAACACTTTTTGAGATTGGACACGTGGAAGGTTGGATGAACATTTCCAAGTTCAGGAGGTAACTCAAGTCTGTAGGCTAACTTTCCGATTCTTTCGACGATCTTGAATGGTCCAACATATCTAGGTGCAAGTTTTCATGTCTTTCCAAATCTGATCACACCTTTCCAAGGTAAAACCTTGAGTAGAACGTGATCACCGACTTGAAATTCCATGGGCTTGCGTCGTTGATCCGCGTAACTCTTTTGACGTCTTCGAGCTGTCTGAAGGTTATCGCGAACTTTCATAACCATATCTGTCGTCTCTAGAATGAGCTCAGGTCCAGCAAGCTGAGCTTCACCGATCTCATTCCAGCAGACTGGTGAACGACATTTTCGACCAAAGAGAGCTTCGAAAGGAGCCATGTTGATGCTGGAATGATAACTGTTGTTGTAGGAGAATTCAATCAACGGAAGATACGAATCCCAACTACCACCAAAATCGATCACACAAGCTCTAAGCATATCCTCCAAAGTCTGGATTGTTCTTTCAGATTGACCATCAGATTGCGGATGATAAGCAGTGCTCAAATTAAGTTGTGTCCCCATAGCAGATTGCATGGTTCTCCAAAAACGAGACGAGAATTGAGCATCTCTGTAAGAAATAATATTCAAAGGAACACTATGGCGGGATACAATCTCATCTACATAGATTTTAGCCAGCTTGTCGGCAAATAGATCCTCACGGATTGGCAAGAAATGCGCTGACTTTGTAAGACGATCAACAACTACCCAGATGGCGTCATGACCTCTCTTTGTGCGCAGAAGTTTGGTAATAAGATCCATAGCAATGTTTTCCCATTTCCAAACCGGTATCTCTGGTTGCTCCAATAACCCAGAGGGATGTTGATGCTCAGCCTTAACCTTAAGACAATTAAGGCATTTGGATACGTACAAGGCAATGTCTTTCTTCATACCAGGCCACCAATACTGAGTACGAAGATCCTTATACATTTTATCTGCACCAGGATGAATTGAATAACGAAACTTATGAGCTTCATCCATAAGCAAGGTGCGAAGATTGTCTTGACTTGGGACCTACAAACGATCCATGAAATAATATGATCCATTGTCCTTCAGTTCAAGATCAGGTTTAATGTGATATGGTAATTCCTTACCCATCAAATCTTGTGAAACACAAGTATGTTGAGCCTGAGAGATGCGGGTTTGAATATCAGATCGAACTTTGACACAGTGAAGCTTGACATGCTCTTTACGACTTAAAGCATCAGCTATGACATTTGCCAGGATGGTAACGAATTTCGCAGTCGTAGTCGTTTAGAAGTTCAACCCAACGTCGTTGCCTCATGTTAAGTTCTTTCTGATTGAAGATATGCTGAAGACTTTTGTGGTCATTGAAAACCACGCATTTTGTACCATACAAATAGTGTCTCCATATTTTGAGAGCGAAAACAAATGCACCTAACTCAAGATCACGAGTCGTGTAGTTCTTCTCGTTAACCTTTAACTGTCTTGATGCGTATGCTATGACTTTGTTCATTTGCATGAGAACACAGCCAAAACCTAATTTGGATACATCACAATATATGATGAAATCGTCGTTGCCCTCAGGTAAAGATAGAATAGGCGCATCGCAAAGCTTCTGCTTCAAGGTCTGAAATGCTTCTTCTTGCTTGGTTCCCCATTCAAAGGGTTTGTTCTTCTGAGTTAGAGCAGTTAGAGGAACTGCAATCTTCGAGAAGTTTTCAATGAAGCGGCGGTAATGACCCGGAAGACCAAGAATAGAACGAACCTCGGTTGGAGTAGTAGGCGTATCCCAATCCTTAATCGCACTGATCTTGGAGGGATCTACATGAATACCTTGTTCGTTGACGATATGTCCCGAAAATTGAACTTCCTTAAGCCAAAATTCGCACTTGGAGAATTTGGCGAAAAGTTGTTCTTTCTTCAGGAGTTCTAGAATAAGACGAAGATGCTGCTTATGATCGGCTCGAGTCTTGGAATATATAAAGATATCATCAATGAAAACGATGATGAACTTGTCCAAATAAGGCTTACAAATCCTATTCATCAAGTCCATGAAAACAGCAGGTGCATTAGTCAAACTGAAAGGCATAACTGTGAACTCATAATGCCCATATCTTGTGCGGAAAGCAGTCTTGGGAATATCTTCTTCAAGTACATGAAGCTGATGATACCCAGAACGCAGATCAATCTTTGAAAAATAAGAAGCACCCTGTAACTGATCAAAGAGATCATCAATGCGAGGTAGGGGATATCGATTCTTGATGGTAAGCTTGTTAAGCTCACGGCAATCGATGCACATCCTGAAAGATCCATCTTTCTTCTTGACAAAAAGAACGGGAGCACCCCATGGTGAAAAGCTAGGACGGATAAAACCTTTTTCAGAAAGCTCTTGAAGCTGCTTAGATAACTCTTGCATCTCGGATGGTGCAAGATGATACGGAGATCGAGCGATAGGATTTGCACCAGGTACAAGATCAATACGAAACTCGACTTGGCGTGCCGGGGGTAAACCAGGTAATTCTTCAGGAAAAACTTCAGGATAATCCCGAACAACAGGGATATCTTGAATCTACTTACCTTTACCTTTATCCGCCACAACATGTGCCAAAAAGGTCACATAAATCTTTCGCAGATACTTCCAAGCTTGAGTACAAGACATGAGTTTGAGGCTACTAGCAGGTTTCTCACCATGAACCTCTAGGATCTTACCAGACGAAAGAGGCACACGAACGATTTTATCAAAGCAAACTACCTCTGCGTGATATTTGGCCAACCAATCCATTCCCACTATGATGTCGAAACTTCCAAGTTGCATAGGTGTGAGGTCAATAGGAAAAAGATGGTTATTAAGGTTCAATTGACAATTTTGAAGAACAGAATCGAGAACAATGGGTTCACCACTAGCAACTTCTACTGTCAAAGGCTTTCCTAGTTTCGTTCTAGACATGCGGAGCAAAGGCTCGAAAGATAAAGACACAAAACTCTTATCGGCACCTGAATCAAAAAGAACAGATGCAGGCTGATTGTTAACAAAGAACGTACCATTGACCACTTCGTTGTCTGCTCGCGCCTCATTAGCGTTCATGTTGTAGTCTTGTCCATGAGCCTGAGCCTGATTTGCATTCACCAACCTCGGACACTGGTTACGGTAGTGGGTCAGATCCCCACAATTATAGCACGAACCAGGAGGATAGTGAGGTCGTGCAGCCTGTGCTTATTGTTGAGCAGGTAGTTGAGCAGCTTGCTGAGCAGGGTTCTGTGCAGCTTGATTCTGATTAGTAGGAAGACGGCATGTGGCGACAAGGTGACCAGATTTTCTACAATTAGTACAATAACAAAACTGAATATGCGGCTGATGATGACCATTACACCTGTTGCACAGAGGTGCATTGCCAAGGTATGGTTTCTTGGCAGGTGTCTGTGCGGCCTGATTTGGAACAGCTTGGTTGGCCTGCGCTGTAACACCGAAATTTTGGGAAGCCTTGCATTTCCTAGACTTTTTTGAAGGCCCAGCTTTCTTGCCCTTCTTACTCTCACCCTTATCAGATGACTGTTTCTTATCCTTGTCACCTTTCCTATTTAGCTTACCCTTTCTGATCTGCGACTCAGTCAAAGTCGCAACTAACTCGATCGCCTGACGAACTGTGGTAGGGTTGCTACCAGTGACGATGTCTTGCACGGGGTCAGGTAAACCATCAACATACCTCTCAATAGCTTTCTCGAGTGGGGTAACCATCGTAGGGCATAACAAACTCAGCTCCTCGTACCTATCGGTATAAGCCCGGTGTTCACCACTGTCCTGTTGCAAGTCATCAAACTCTCTTTCCAACGCCTTCTGCTCATAATGAGGACAAAATTCCCTCATCATTAAAGCCCTAAGCTCTGCCCAGGTCTGTGCTAAAGCAACCTCAGCACCACGGTCTCTCATTACCCCGTTCCACCAACTAAGAGCCCTCTTTTGGAACACACTAGAAGCGAACTCGACCTTGCGATTATCAGGACACGGAACATGACGAAAGGTACTCTCAATGCTCTCAAACCATTGTAGGAGCCCAGTTGCTCCCTCAGAACCACTGAACTTGAGTGGGTTAGCCGAATTGAAACTTTTGAAGTTGCATGGAGCATTATTGTTATTGTTGGCTTGGTTAACTTGAGCAATAATGTCTGGGAGTACAGCAGTCATTTGCTGTGCAATGATTGCTGCCATTTCGGCATTAGGTAACGGATTTTCGCGTCGAGGAGGCATTCTAAAAGAGGAAACATAAGAGGAAACGAGTGAGATGATTAGATGAAAAGCAAAATGATACAAAAATCGACAAAAGCAAAGATGGTGGTCATTCGTCCGTACCACAAAGCAAACAAATGACACACAGTGACTAATCAAAGTAAATGGGTCAAAAATAATGCATCGCGAAGACATGCTTTAGCCTATAAGTGGACACTCACCCCAAGAGTTCCCAGGTAAAAGTGACTGGTCCGATTATGTGGATTTGTACGAACACTCTAGCCTAGACAGAAAACTCGAGGTACAGGCATCCATTCTTCCAGATTGCAAATTCGGAAGGCATTAAGCCGAAAACGAATCATCCGAAAGGGTGGGTGATTATTTTCAAAATCAATTTGGAAAAAGGGAGGGTTCAAAACCTTATAACAAATCATTTAAAAACAGATGATTGATTTTCAAATATCGTTTTGGAAAATTGAGTTCTTGTTTTGGTAATCGCCTAAGGATAGGTGAAGTGCATGTTTTAAGATCTAAACACAAGATAACTTGTGTTAGGGTCCAAGAAAAGTTATAGTCTAGGTCAAAGCATTACTAATAACCTAATTCCCTATAACCATTGGCTCTGATACCAACTCTTCTGTCACACGCCGACCGCGTAAAACATCAAACCGCGGCGGACACGTCGGGGAGTGTTGCAACAGAATTATTGTTTCACAACCATGGAAATAAAAGTTTTGTTTTATTTATAAACAAGAGGGTTACAATGTCTTAAAACAGCATAAACAAAGAGTACATAGCATAATTTAAACTAGTCTAGCTTCATTTTATGTCACTAAGGCACAGGTCCGCCTAAGTGTATCTTGCTCATCCTATGCATCAGCTCCTGAAAACACATGTGAAAATAGGTACGTCAGCATAAAAATGCCTGTGAGATACATAGGTTTTGTTAAAATAGGAGTCATGACTTGTATTTGAAAGAAAAGTTTAATAAAAGTTAGTCATGAACCTTGTAAAATGTTTTTCTTTGTAAATCATATGAAAATCGATAAGGATTTGATGATATAAAAGGAAGATGTATGGTTAAATAAATAACCAAATAAAAGAATTTGTATAAATTATGTTATTTGTAAAACAATGTTTATGTGAAAATATGTTCTTTGTATAAAATGTAATATGTCAAAACTGAAATTGTTTACATAACGCTACGATATGTAATATCATAAAAACACTTATATATAGGAAGTACCAGCGGCGTATCCACCATGCTTTCATCATATTACACACGTCTCGTTACATAAATCACTTACCCAAACATACCACCAACATGTCTTGTTTAAACAAATGTCAAATGTTTATGTATACAATGTCTATTGTATGCCATGTAATGTGTAATCAGATGTTATGTATGGCAAAGTAGATAAAAATATTCGCTCTAACCATATGTAAAATGTACAAAACAATGTATTTGAATAAATCAAAGTTTAAATCAAAAGTTATTTTTTGTAAAATAAATGCATGCTTTACTGATATAAACATCTATGCGGTATTGTTAAACATATATATCCAAGCCTTGAGACTGTAAGATAAACCCTAGAACAAATCAAGGGTTATAAAAAATGTTTTCGGATTCAGTCATTCCTTCCATCCAAACAAACCCAGGATTTCAGAAATGGGAGTTGTCAATTCCTTTGGTACTACTACTTACTACCGAGCGGCGTAGCTAATGTTAATGAACGTATTTCAGTTTCGTTAAACAAACCAAATGTCAAACCAAATGTAAGCATGTTTCATGAACATACAAGGTAGAAATGTAAAACAATGTGTTCATATGCTGAGTGAACATATGCAACAGAAATGCAATGTAAATCAATGTGTCCATATGCTGAGTAAACATATGCAACAAATGTAATATATGAAAATCAATGTGCTAGCATGCTAAGTGAACATATATAGCAAAACAATATCAAATCATGTACTATATGCGTACTAATGAACATAGCAAGTATATGTTATGAAAGCATGAAAAGCACAAAAGTAACAAGTAGGCACATGTGTTCCACCCCAAAATAGTTTGAAAACAGTAAAAGAGTGGTCTATGTACTCACCTGAGAATGCTTAGAAGTCCTTGAATAACAACCAAGCAAAGCTAGAGGATCGGAATCAAACGGCACCTAATATAGGTAGCTATGTTAATAAACCGGACCTAAATCGGAAGATCGGATAAAATGTGGTTTCGTAAACCAAATGAGTATATGAACTCATGTAATATGGTTTAACAAAGCCTACATTCTAAATCGAAACCTAACCTAAGTGCTTATGACCCATTACGACCCGTTTAGGTAGCTTACGCTACTTTAACGCGTCGTTCGCGTAAAACGCGTTCGGACCGCCTAACTAGTCCTATGACAAGTATTATATGCCTTAACATGTCTAGTAATGTTGCCTAATCAATTTAGATGTCAAAATTTAGGTTACATATGCTTAAAATGAATTTATGCGCAAAAAGGGCATTTTGATCATTTTCCTAAGGCATATAAACTACCTATCATACAACTAACTAAACGAAGTGACCATAAGGTATAACCTCGGAAGGTTATTCCCTATACAACTATGGTCACAAAATATGTTTGGTCGGATCCTAATGATCGACCAAACGGGTCGGGTTCGAAACTTTAAACGGTTGTTTAGACCGCTTATCTTTACGACCCTATATAAGCACTAAACCTAAAGTGACAAGTTAAACATGTTAGAACATGTTTAACAAAGTTTGAAAACAAGTTTGATATCAAAACAAAGGGTTTTGATACCCAAGAATAGTTTGGTTACAAAATACGCATAAACGCGCATTTTGACCGAAACAATGACTCGTCAGTACACCTAAATAACGTGGTAATCAGTAGGTATAGTCACAAAGGACTATGACCATCGTGATTACGCTCACGTTGCAAAGTTCAAACGAACTTCGTTTTGACCATAAACTGGTCAAAGCAGAAAGTCAAACACTGTTTGACTTTCGTGCTTAAAAACGCGTAAAAGAATGAAAGAAACTTACAAAAGGTCCATGCCTTGAAGATTTGAACTCAAATTACTCAGGTATGAAGCTTGAGAGCTTCAACTTAGAGCGAAAATGAGAAAAAATGTGTGAAGAATGAAGTGAATCATGTGGGTTTATATAGATTTTGGACAACCGTTAGGATCATTCCTCGATTAATGTGCTTTAATCTTGACCCTCCATGTGTTACCCATTGTTTTACAATGCTATGGGTGTCCAAAACCAGCTCATGGTATTGCAATTGATGGGTTTTGGAAGCTTTGAGGGGCCACCAAAGAAAAAAATGCAATGCTGGCAGACCAAACCGTAAGTCCCATTCTTCAAACCGTAAGCCACGGTCGGGCCAGGCTGGTCACACTCACAAGTTTTCATTTGTTGCAACTTTGGCCCTTTTGACATCAAAACTTGCGTTTTTCACTTCTAACATCCGTTTAACCAAATTTTTTAGACTATATAAGGATGTTAAAGCATAGGGGACTTGAAATATGCTTGGAAATATCATGGATGTCAGTTCGTTTGGTCGTACGGTTGCGTTGTTTGGTTAATTACGACGAAACACGAACGGACGCGAAAAACGATCCAAATTGAACGACGAATGGAATTTTAGCATTCCAATCACTAAAATAAAATATTTTAATGATTACAAAAATTTTTGGATGTCCGGATGTGTTTAGAACGTAAGTGATGCGTGAAAATGCAAACTTATGCACTTTTTGACGCTTTTAGTCCCTGTTTGACCTAAAAGTTTGTTTTAGCTCACCGAACCGCTCAAAGCCTATTTCTAAGCTATGTGAAGGATATTTAGGGTATGTTTAACTTATGGTCATGTTCCGGAATGTTCGTTACACTACGAATCGGCATACTTTCGCAGTTTGTCGAAAATAGTCCCTGTAAGCGAATAAACTTGATTTTTCCATACCAAAGCCTTCAAAACTTATTTCTAAGTTATGTAAAGGTTATTTAAGGTATGTTAAGCATAAATAGATGTTCCGGAGTGTTTTCCGCATTAAACTGATTACGTTTACGCATCGGTTTGCGTATAACTTTCCAGAAAGCAATATAGAGTTTGAAATTGAACAAAAATCAAAACATGCAAAATGTCAAACATAAATAAACAAATATTGGGGCCAAATAACATTGTTTTATTGATAACTGAATTATTCAGAGTATATATAATGATTTCAAGCACAGATGTCACACTCACGCCCGAGCTTGGTCATAGAGAGGCCCCCCTCCCTGTGACGAGGCTAACGGTGTGTTTCTTTCCTTGTGATCTTCCAGGTTCTAGCCTAGGTCATCTGAAGCCCAACTCTACCAGCTCGAACTGACTGGTTTTTTAGTCTTCAGCGAACGTCTTTGTTGTTTAGTGTGTGTTTACATGTGTTTTGAAATCACTACGAGCTCGTTGCGTATAAAACCGTTGACAAGAATAAAAATAAAATATTGAAAAAACACTAAAATATAACCAAGAGAAAATCAACAAAAAGAGTTGTATGGTAGTGTTGTTGTTCGTTTGAAACCAGTGGTCAGAGATGAGCAAATGATACTCTGTACCGGTACCGAATTTCCCGAACCGAAAGATCTTAAGTACCAATTCAGTACGACTTTTGGCGTTCCTGCTACCGGTTCGCTAACGCTTTTTACCTTCATATATCGGTACCGTAACTGGTATTTTTGGTACCAGTACCGATTTGGTATTGGTTGGCACCCAGCTTATCCCTACCACTGAAACTAAAAAAAGAAATCATTAAAAATTGAAGAAAATCAACAAAAAAAAGTTGTACGATACCGTTGTTGTTCGTACGGTACCCGTGATCAGGGATGAGCAAATGGTATCGGGTAGCAGTACCGAATTTCCCGAACTAAAAGATTTTCAAAATCAATTCGATACCGACTTTTGGCGTTTTCTGTACCAGGCTGGTACCGGTTTTTACCTTCATGTACCGATAAGCGTATCAGTATTTTCGATACCAGTACCGGTTGACACAAGCTTATCCAACTTAAAAAGTAAAAAAGATAATAAAAGTATTAAAAAATTGTATATATTATTATAATATTTAAAACACTATATGGGTACCGAATTTCCCGAACTGAAAGATTTTAAGTACCAATTTGATACGACTATTGGTGTTCCTGGTACCAGTTCGCTACCAGTTTTTACCTTCTTATACCGGTACCGTAACTGGTATTTTTGGTACCAATACCGATTCTGTATTGGTTGGCACCGAGCTCATCCCTACGCCTAAAAATAAATAAAGAAATCATTAAAAGTTGAAGAAAATCAACAAAAAAGTTGCACGATATCGTTGTTGTTCGTACGGTACCTGTGATCAGGGATGAGCAAATGGTACTGGGTAGCAGTACCGAATTTCCCGAATCGAAAGATCTTAAGTACCAATTCGATACGACTTTTGGCGTTCCTGATACTAGTTCGCTACCGGTTTTTACCTTCTTATACTGGTACCGTAATTGGTATTTTCGGTACCAATACCGATTCGGTATTGGTTGACACCGAGCTCATCCCTACCCCTAAAACTAAATAAAGAAATCATTAAAAGTTGAAGAAAATCAACAAAAAAGTTGCAGGATATCGTTGTTGTTCGTACGGTATCTGTGATCAGGGATGAGCAAATGGTAATGGGTGGCAGTACCGAATTTCCCGAACTAAAAGATTTTCAAAATCAGTGCAACTAAAAAAAGTAAAGAAGATAATAAAAGTATTAAAAACTATATATATTTTTATAATATTTAAACACTATTAATAGACTTCTATTTTTTATATATATAATAATTGGCAAAGTGATAAACGTATATTTATTAAATTGGCATTGGTTAAGAGAGCTATAAGGCAAGTAGAGAGCTATACACATCGTATAGGATTTCAGTGCATTAAATTCATGAGAAAAAGGAAGGTTATACTATATTTATTAAATTGGCATTGGTTAATAGAGCTATAAGGCGCGTAGAGAGCTATACACGTCGTATAGGATTTCAGTGCATTAAATTCATGAGAAAAAAATAAGTTATACGATGCGTATAGGTCTATATGTGTCGTATATGACTGTCTTAGTTGAAGTATTAAACCATATATGACCCGTATAGTGCTATAAACGTCGTATAGGAACCATGTACATGGATTTTAAGGTATATTATTGATTTTGCCGGGAGTTCAGACTCAGAAAGTCTAAAAAAGGGTCTCTATACGACGTGTATAGTATATGTCCAGAAAATTGTTACAAAGGCAAGCACACCGGGAGCATTTGATTCAAACGAGATCATTAAGAAAGAAATATTCCTTGAGGATGATGAGATAATTATATCCCATGGAAGAATTTTAGTCAACCAAATAAATGACATGGAATTAGCATCAAAGAACTAATTGAGCTCGACCATCCCGACCTCATCATCTCTTATGATTTGGATTTCATTCACATAAACAACTAAAAGAATCCTTCAACTCTTATGATGTCTGATGAAAACAAAGTTATCATAGCTACTATGAACCATCTTAAATTCTCACATAAGAATAAAAACCGATTAAACATACCCTTGGAGACCTTTTGGGGCCACATATAAGGTGAGACAGTGTACATAGCTTCGAGGTCTCCTCCTCAACAATAAACAAGGTGGTTGCTCCACATAATTTTGCTCCTCAAGAACACCTTAAAGAAAGACGTTAATGACATCAAGTGGGTGGAGCAGACAATGATTAATTTCAACACAACTAATGCAAATAATCACATATAACATTTTGGAATCATGTGTGTTCAACAGGTTCCTTATGATATACGTGCACTAGAGGGATGATAAACGTGTACATATGGAATTATACAAGAAGAGGTATAATGTACAACAATTCTAGTAACGGTAAAATCTGGAAAGAGTGATGTCGGAACATGTGTATCAAGCTCAATCATAGAAAACGGAACCAATCACATACCATGGTCATGGCACAGTTGTCAACTAAACATATCTATTGTCTTACTCCTATGCCGTCGAGTATGTGACATGTAACATTGGGAGCTCTTTTGGTAGGCTAGTAGAAGGGATGGGATTTGTGGTACATGATTTCGGGATAGATGAAACAAAGGATACATGGTGGTTGGAATAATGGCAAACTTTGATAAAATATGATTAGGATCAGGAAACTAGTCAGAAGTTGGATTGGGAGACTCTACAAAGTGCATATGAGCATGAACGATGAAAACTAGCATCAATACTATAAAAGTGTCAGTGAAAAGAAGGATTATAACATTGATACCCTTTTCTACGTGCAAGAGTAACCGAGAAAGATCCATCAAGCGGCTTGGGATTCAATTTTTGTGATACTTGGATGATGAGCATGGATCTACGTTACACACCTAAATTTTTTTAGTATGAGTTGAAATGGAATTTGTCTAGGTAACATGAAAAAAAAGTTTGACTCCAATGACAAATGAGGGCATAGAACGAACTTTAACTACCCAAGAACTTATGGGGGGCATGAGAATGAAGCATGATGGTGCAAGCAACATCCAAACAAAAGACGACTTTTTGCATTCAACAATGCCAATTTTTTGTAACGCCGCAAAACTCGAATATTTTATTCGTTAGTAAGTTTTCTTATGTTATGCCATTACATAGAATAACTAGGTAACATAACTTAATTAAAAGGGCTAAACAGGAAGAATGAGGAAAAGTACAAGGACCAAATGTGACCTTGTTGGAAAATAAATAAAATGGTCAATAAAAGTGGATTTTTGGAGTCAAAATTCTACACTCCCTTACATGTGTGCGGGTCGCCACCCAAAAGAAGGAGAAAAGGGGAAGGCTCAAAGTTGATGTAATTAGTCTAAATTGAAAAAGGATTTCCGCCTATAATGCATGAACTCGATTTATTGATGATGTAGTACTAACAATCATGGGGTATTTTGTAGAATTTAATTTAATGATTTTGTATGAAGTGGGTTTATGATCAATCCATGAATTATTATGAAATTAAGAATGAATATGTGTTAGAATCATCATATGGAACATGAGTTTGCATGATTTTGAGTAATGTGGTGTTTTTGGGTGAAACCCACTTGTAGTAGTAGGAAGGATGATGATATGTGTCTGAATCACCCATGTCCAATTCTTGTGCAATGTTGATGTATTATGTTGTATGTGATAAAATCTTGTTAGATAAGTTGAGCTTGATATGGAATTGATTGATTTTTAGTTGTGTTGATGAACGAAAGCAAGAAGTAGGAAGTAAAGCATGAATGTTAGTGCATTACGTCTATTGACTTCGTCTTGTATCATGTAATAGGATAGGATAGGATTATCAGTGCCCGAGGTTCGAGAAACAGAATTTTAGGTTTTAGGAGGTGATTCCGCTCGAAACAGCACAAGACCATTTCGAGCGAAATCAGAACTTTCTGATTCCGCTCGAAAGTGCACCATGCCATTTGGAGCGAAATCAGACATAGTATAAATAGGGCAGTTGTTGTTTCATTTGGTACACTTCAGAATCTGTAACGAGGTGCTGCCAAAATTTGTCCAGGTTGTAATCTTTGCTAAATCAATCATAGTGACAAATTAAAGATTATCAAGCTGTTTCCACGTCTGTTTCACTGATTCCGCCTTTGAATCGGATTATAAGCTCTTCTGAACGACTCGGTTGGGTCCAACAACGATCCTACAAGTGGTATCAGAGCTCAGGAAGAAGAGTTTAGCTTGATATCATCTATTTTCTATCTTCTACACCTTCTTTCATCAATTCAGGAAGTTTTAACGGTCGAAATCGGATCATTTTTTCACAGTTTGTGTAAAATAGCATACTAACAAACCCCTGAGAGTTTCACAGTATAATTCGGACTAAAAGTGACTGAAATGAATTCTCGACTTGATTCCGCTCGAACTGATTTTGTTTGAATTAGTCTGATTCCGCTCGAGACTGTGTATTTTTACTTCAAAGGGTTGATTCCGCTCCAGGATATTGCTGATTCCGCTCCAAGTTGCAAAAGTCTGTGATTCCGCTTCAACTTGCAAAGTAGAGGTTCCGCTTGAAAAGATTTGATATGATTCCGCTCGAAATAGATCTGATTCCGCTCGAATTATTATTCAAGTGATTTCGCTTGAAGTTATATCAACTGATTTCGCTTCAACTGGTCAACTTGTGATTTCGCTTGAGTTGTTAAACAAAGTGATTTCGCTTGAGTTTCCTATTTTGCTTGAATAGAGGATTTTCGTGACGAAATCATTTCACGTCAATCGAGTGTTAGCTTATTTCAGGATATTTGATATTGTTTGTACTGATTATATTTGTTTGATTGTTTGTCCAGGATTACATCATGGCTGAAGAATTCTACAACACGTTTTTCAACGCATTCACATCCGATTCTTCCGAAACATCAACGGTCACACCAAAAACCATCATGAAAACGATCAATGAGAACATCAAGCATGATAACTTCTACGGAACACACTCGAAACCACCAACTCTGGAAAGCATTGAGGATTATACATGGTGGAAAGAACGTTTTCTCAACTGGGCGAAAGCGTGTGCGCATGAAAGCTGGTTCTGTTTAGAGTTTGGATATGAACGACCAAAGGATGATAAAGGTGAAGAGATTCCATTCAAGAAATTACCCAAAGACGACAAAGCAGAATATGCAGCCGAACAGAGGATGATTGCTTTGATTCAGACGGTAATTAGAAATGATATTTTTGCATTACTTAATCATGACGGGTCGTCAAAATATGTTTGGAAAGCTTTACAAGCTAAAGCTGAGGGGGGTAAACAGATTAAAAAGAACAAAATTGTGTTGCTTAAAAAAGAATTCGATTTATTTGATAACATTAAAGGAGAGTCGGTGAGGCAAATGATAGCGAGATTTAGTCATTTAAAAATTGAACTTGAACGTTTCAAAATTGAGAAAACAAGAGAGGAAATTATCGATAAAGTCATTGAAGCGTTACCACGAGCTGATCAGTGGCAGACGTTTGTTTTTATCTTAAAAAATGATGCTTTGTATGATGAAATTACTCTTGATGCGTTGTTTGAAAAGATTGAAAGTCATGATCTGGAGCTACAGAAGCAAAGCAAGATGACTGGTTCTTCACATCAACAGAATGTTGGCTTGTACTATAAAGGCAGTGTACCTTCGGAGAAAGGTGTTGGTTCACCAAAGACAGCATTCAGTGGTGAGAAGATGAAAGAACCACAGACAACTTCATCAAGTTACCATTCTGGATATCATTCATCTTCAAAATCAAGTACTGATGAAGCTGAGGAGATTCTATGCAACATAGCTCTCAAACTGAAGAATTCTCCATCGATGAGCATCAATGCAGCTAAGCAGCAAATGAGTTTCCTTGCATCTGTTCTGGAATCGTATGAAGGTCTTGTAGCTGGTAAAATTGGAAACTCCGAATTAACTAAAGAAGACTACGACCAAATTGATCCGGAAGAAATGGAGCTCATTGACATTCGCTGGTGTTTGGCAAGTTGCATTCGCAGAGCTCAAAGATATATGGAGATTACTGGAAAGCAATCTTTAGGTGGTCCGTCAACTAAACTTGGATTCGACAAATCCAAGGTGACCTATTTCAGATGCAAGCAAAAGGGTCATTTCAAAAGAGAATGCAGAAATTCTGAAGTTGCTGAAGGAAATGAACGTCCTTTCAACGATGATTATTATCGAAAAGCGATCTACCACAGAAGCAAAGAAGAGCCTAAATTGATTGAAGATAAAACCAAATCAAGAGCTTGTTTTGTAATTCTAGATGATGAAGGTTTTGATTGGTCCGAGATATGTCCAGAAGAAGATCGTTTGGAGAATGTTCGAAAAACAGCTCATGGCAAAGCTTTAACAGAGGAAAGAAAGTTTGTTTTTGTTGCTAAGATTCAAGATGAAAACAAAGACAAAGACATTGCTGAAATCCGTGAAGAAAACAATGAAGAAAAAGATAAAGTTGAGATCAAAGAGAAGACTCGAGAAGAGATTTTGAGTGAGAAAACTTATCGAGAAAGAAACATTGTTTTCAACAGAATGGATGAAAGAAAACTTATCGAGAAAGAAACGTTGTTTTCAACAGAATGGATGAAATGCAAGAAGAGTATGAGAGTGCAGTGAGCAACAGAAGATGGGATAAAAAGAGAGAGTGTTACTTCAACAGAGAAGGTGAACCAGTTGTTCCAAAGAAAGACATAATCTTTGATGATGTTCTTCTCATAATTCCTTTGAGACCTGAATACTATAGATATGTGATGAAAGATGACACATATGCTAAAAGGCATGAAAAAGAGATCAGATATGCCATGACATCATGTCTGAGAAAAAGGGATGAAGAGAGAATGAAAAAGAGTGTTGAAGAAATGGTGAACAATCTGAAGAAAACTGCTGAAGAGGTTAAAGCTGAAGAGGTTGAAGTTGAAATTGTGAAAGAGGAAGTTTTGAAAGTTGGTGAGACAGAAAAGATTGAAGAAAAAGTTGTTGTGAATGAAGAGGTTGAGAAAGCTGTTATTGAAGAACAGCAGATTGGAGAAAAAGTGAGTAAAGAAGAAGAAGAAGTAAAGAATGGGAATTTGGAAGCTGGTAATGTTGGTGATGAAGTCGGTGTTAAAGAAAAGCAAGATGATGCTGATCAGAAGCAAACTGAAGCAATTGCATCAAACACCGAAGTGCCAATCACTGAGGTACATTCTGATTCTGAAATCTTAAAAACGATTGATCAGTGCAAGAAATGCATGGAACCGTGCAGAGCTTGTACTGATAAAGATGAGCAATTCAGAACAAGAGATCTTGAATTCACTAAAATTGAAAACATTTTTAAAGAAAAATGCAAAGAAATGCAAGAAAAAGAAAAAGTTTTGAAAGAAAATGATGAAAAACTTTCAGAAAAATGTGAAAAGTTAGAAACAGAAAATGAAGTTTTGAAAGAAAATGTTTCTAAAATGACAGAAGAATGTTCACAAAAAGAAATTGCTTGTCAAGAAATGAAGAAAGAATATGACTCAATGAAATTAGCATATCATATTACGAAAGAGTCATATGAAAAAGTGAAAGATGAAATGAAATATGCTCAATCAAGAATGAATTATCTTTCTGAAACAACTAAAGAACTTAAACGAATGTATTCAATCAAACAAGATGTTGTTAATTCCTATATTGAGGATGTTGCTAAGCTAAAGCGACAGATTGCTGATCTAGAACAGGATAACAACAAGTTAAAGAGTTATCACGTGTCGTCATATGTGCTTGAACGAATTTTTAATATAAAACCGGGAGATGGTGAGTCTGAGCAAAACAAGAAAGGCATTGGCTCAGAGTTTCATCAAGTTCCACCACCGGGAAAATTTGCATTTTATGATGATGAAAAGGTCGAAAAAGCTTTCAACATGGTAGACCAATTGCCAGACAACATTGACATAACCTATTCCAAATCTGATGATTCTCATGATTTAGAGGTGGTAGGTAAAGTCGTTGAAAGTGTGTTGAAAGAAGAGTCGGTTGATACATGTAAATCTGAATCACAGGATGAAGATGAAGGAAATCTTCATGATAATTATCTGAAAAACACAAAATCCGAGAAAAGTTTGAATGATGATTCAAAAGGATTGGTTTATACCATGATTGGATCGGACAAATTGTTCTTAGATGTTGTATTCCCGATTCAGAATGTGATTTCAGAAAAGGTTGATAAAGTTTTCAAAATGGTTGAGATTGAGAAGTCTGAGATTTCAAAGTTTGCTGGTAAGAGTCATAGAGGTTCGTATAACAAACCTAGTTTCAAGAAGAAAAACATGAAGGCTGGGTTGGGTTATAAGAAGAAACAAAGTTGGAAAAGAAATGAAACTCCGATTTTAAAGACAAAAATGAGTTTTGTTCAAGGAGACAATTTAGAAAAAGAAAAAGAACTTAAAATTGGACAACAGTCTATTGAAGAGTTCCTAGCTCAAAAGAAAAAGCAACAACCACAGGTCAAAGATGTGTCCATGAGAACATGTTTTAAATGTGATCAAAAAGGACATCTTGCTCGCAAGTGTCCAAATCTGAAACCTGTGGATGTTGACAAAAAGAAGATTGATGCTGAGAAACAAAAATCTGAGAATATGAGACAAAGGTCAACCAGATTTGATTCAAAACAAACTTGGAGGTACAACACAAACAAGTTTGCTTCGAATCAAAATTGGAAGTCAAACCCATATAGGTTCGATTCTAGACAGACCTGGAATTCTCATACACCCAGAGTCAGAACAACTCAAAGTTGGAAAACAACTGTTGATATGACAAAACCACAAGAGTTTTGGAAACCAAAAATTTTTGTTCAAAAACAAAGTGTTCAAAAAGATTCACATTTTTACAAACGTGGTACTCCTAAAGGTCAAACATGGAGTGTAAAGAAACAAGTGATTCTTGAAAAAGATGAAAAAGTTGAAGTAAAAGTTGAAAAGATTTTTGTGAAAGATGACAAAGAGTTTCCAGCATTGAATGAAAATTAATGTGTTGAAATGCCTAAGGTTCAACAGACCTGGGCTAAATTGTTCAAGTAATTGAGTAGTTTGTTTGTGCAGGTGCTCATGGAATTTGAAGATTGTGAGTTTGGAACTCAGAGCAGCCTTGCACAACAAGAGGAGGAGGCTGCTGCTGGACCCTTTGTTGATTGAAACAGGGAGTTTATTTGTTTTTCTGTACATAAATAAACAATATTTTAAAACCCTAAAAATTGAAAAATTTGAAAAAAACAAAAATATGTTTGTTTGTTTTTAGTTTGTTAAAAAATTAGAAAAATAAAAAAAAATATGTGTTGATTGAATATGCCGAAACCCTCACGGCTGAACAAACATGATTACTTTCACAAGATTGAAGAACGGTTTTCAAACTGTCGAAAATCAATGGGTTGTAAATCATGGGGGTACTTTATATTAGTTTTTTCTGCAAAACAGAGCACAGTTAGCAGAAAATGGATGGCGAGACAAAGCTTTTTGCATCGTGTTGTCAAATTTTCTTTTAATGGTTTTGCATTTTAGGGGGAGATTTATTGTTGTTAGAAAATACAAAAACATTTGAAAATTTGAAAAAGTAAAAAACATGATAAAATTCAAAAATTGAGTTTTTGTGTAAAAAGAGGAATTGATAGTACATCAGTAGACAATTACAGTATGCTAAAGAAATGTAATGATTAAATAGCGTTAAACAGTCTCACTGATGATATGTCGGTAGATTTTTATACATTTAGTAAACTTTTTCGGGATATAAACCTAAATTCAAACTTGCTTATTTCGTGGGGAACACTACTTGGATATATAGGTAACCCCTGAAATCTCGTTTGAAAGGTCCCTCTTTCTGAGATACTAGGTCTTTATACTCAGTGTTATCTGGGGTATTATCCCGGGACTTCTGATTTTGCGGAAGCAATGGCCTAGTCCCCGGAGAATACTTTCTGCTTGCTTGAAATATAGCACCGCCCTCAGCAAATTGATGAAACAATAAAATTGATAGTCATTGCTGTTGTAAAAAAAGATCCTCTAAAGGGGACTCATCGAAAAGACGAAGCCGTCATCTCTCTGCGTATACGGAAGTATCGACCTGAGCTCTCACGGCCCTCGCATCTAACCCCTTACATATATCATATGTGGTATACTCACCTGTAAGACTGAATATTGGGATCTGGATACGGGAGTATATTCAAGAGGTGGGACACATAAATGAGTTTAAGTTCTTAATACACCTAATTCGTATCCTGAATCAGTTGAACTCTGTATGAAAATTTAAGTGGACAAGTATATCGACAATCTAAGTGAATTGTTTAATTCTTAATGTGTAAATAAGCTCAACGGTACTTGTGACTTGTCAAAAACTGATATGATCCTCTGACGCATACTCAAACAAAAATATTGTCTGTAAATATGTTTGTACATATTTCTTTATTGATTTATATTTTCAGAAAAATCCAAAAAGATTTTTGATTCTGCTTTATTTTCGACAACCAATGTCTGAGATGCTGAGTTTCAAAATCTAAGTAAGCTGACTGTGTTTCTGAAAATAAAACAAGTTCATTAATTTGAAACTTGAATTAAAAATTAAAAATTCAAAAACAGTTTGTGATATCTCCAAGGTCATTAGTTTGGACTTGGATGATTAACTGTGAGGGAGTTGGATTCTTTAATGCTGCTAAATCATTTAGTTTGTTGATAAGGGGAGTGAATTAGAGAATTTGATTGATAATATGAAAACATTGTATTTATAGATGTTTGAGTGATTGCAGATAGTCCAGATTATGATCCCAAGAGCAGAGTCTAAGGGGGAGTCTGAAGACAAGCTTGAAGCAAGGAGGAGCTTGTAGATGGATAGCTAGGTGTCGATCCCAAAGCACGGAAGCTTGACGAAAGGGGGATCTTGAAGCTGATGGAAGAAGAAAAGGATTGATAGATGCTTATAATGTTACAATTTGGATGAGAAGGCAGAATGATCAAGACCGAAGATGTGTCATGCTGAATACTAGACACTGAAGACTTCGTCAATATCCGAGGGGGAGTCTGTTAGTGCATTACGTCTATTGACTTCGTCTTGTATCATGTAATAGGATAGGATAGGATTATCAGTGCCCGAGGTTCGAGAAACAGAATTTCAGGTTTTAGGAGGTGATTCCGCTCGAAACAGCACAAGACCATTTCGAGCGAAATCAGAACTTTCTGATTCCGCTCGAAAGTGCACCATGCCATTTGGAGCGAAATCAGACATCGTATAAATAGGGCAGTTGTTGTTTCATTTGGTACACTTCAGAATCTGTAACGAGGTGCTGCCAAAATTTGTCCAGGTTGTAATCTTTGCTAAATCAATCATAGTGACAAATTAAAGAGTATCAAGCTGTTTCCACGTCCGTTTCACTGATTCCGCCTTTGAATCGGATTATAAGCTCTTCTAAACGACTCGGTTGGGTCCAACAACGATCCTACAATGAAAAACTTATACATTATGCTTAGATAGTAGTATGCACACAAATTATTTGATAAAATGTCTAAATGACAATAATATGTGAATTTGTATGCATGTAATGGGTAAATATGTGTAGAAAGTGATAGTGATTTATTTGATAGTAAACTAACATGAGAAGTGTGTTTTAGATATAGTTCATGTAGTAGATTTGATTTGTTAGTATGATGTGGTAGAAGTATGTTTTAGGAGTGGTACTTTATGCTTGAATTATGCAATGTACACCATGTGTTTGATTGATTTTATAAATGTTATTATGAAGTAGTTGTGAAGAATATGAATGTATTTGGAAGGAGCAATGTTAGAAGGATGAGTTGGGTTAGCTAATCATGGGTTATAGTGCTACATGTAGGATTATGAAAATACTAGTATGAATGGAAGTTGTTTATGTGCGTACGTGTAATCTAGGTGATCATGTGGTAGTACGTATCTTAAAACTTGAGTATGAAATGTATATGCTGTCATTGGTATGGTCTATTGCATCAATATGGACACATGTTCCTAAGTTGGAAGTTTGTATGCTTAATCGTTGACTTTCTCAAAAGTTAACGAATATGTGAATAACATGGTTTGACTTATGAATAATATTGTAAGATTAAAGAATAATTGCGTGATATGTGTTAGACCAATGATGTGTTATGTATGACAAGGAATTGAAATGCATGGATGTTTAACAGTGTGATTGTAAATTCATGTGTTATGTATGTTAAAGATTGACTAGTGAAAGTCAATGTAAATAAGAGCAGAAAATGAACATTATATGAATGAACATGCATACTAACCATGTTATAGACATGATGGCATGAAATGATAGGAACCACATTAACATGGACTAAAAACATGGATGGCTAACAGGTCAAAAGGAAGCGAGGAAGTGAGGAAGCAAGCATGAACACGGATGCTTAAGGTAAGTGATTCCGACTCACTTCTTAGTATTTAAAAAATGAGTTTTGTATGTATGAAGATAAGGAATCATGTAAAAGTGTGTAGATAATGGTAGTAATAAGGAAAGCATTGTTGTAACGGGTCAAAAGTAGTTAACTATGTCAGAAAGTTCATGGTAGGATCAAACGGGTCAAAATCTAGAAAGTAAGATAAAAGTATATGTTTTAGTAATGGGGACATGGGGTTAAGTGTTAGAATGATTTAGGGGCTTGGAAAAATGTTATTTTATGATTTGGGACTTTTGGGACACGCGTACGAGGGTCAAAACGCATAAAAGAACGAAAATCGAGCGCTGGTGCTAAAAGCGAAGTCGAAAACGCCCAGAAGTGGAGTAACGGACGCTGTGTGGCTGATCTATGCCCTAACCTACTATCTACAAACCCCGTCGATGCCGGTAAGCCTGTTTTGGTATTTTCTTCGATCACGGTCCCCGTAAACCCAATCCTAAGCCCTGTTAGACCCCCGATAGTACCCTAACCTTATAAATATAGTTGTGTAAGGTACGAGTGAGTATGAGACTCATATTTAATCTCCCGATATGTACCCCAAACTTAACGAAGAGTGTTTATGAGGTGCGAGTAAGAATCGAGCGTGTATGCAAGTAGGTGTGGGAACGAAATAAGTATGCAAGCATGTATGTATGAATCTAGTTGTATGTTAGTAAATGGAACCATAGTTAAGCATGACTAGGAACAAGCTCGTATGTAGGGTTGTATGTACGGATTATGTAAGAATGAATGTTTGTGGCTAGGATTTGCATCTATGAACACATGGGCATGAAGATGTATATAAGAGTTTGTAGGATCGGTTTTCGACTCCGTAACGATTGCGTATCGACACGTGTGACGTGTGGAATCCGTACACGTGCATGGATCGAACACAAGAACGTACTATAAACGTGATTCTATTGATAATCTGAAAATGTACAACGCACCACGAATCACCTTGAACACTTTCTCTCTCTAGACTCTCTCTCTATCTCTAAAGCTCTCCAATGTCACAAAATGGCAAAAAAGTTTTTTAAAACAATGACATCACACTCCTATTTATAGGCCAAGGGGTTTAATGAGACTTCTCATTAATTAAAATATTGCCACCTTTCCTTTTTACAAATATAACACTATAATGTCTTGTTTTCTTCAATTTCAGCTACGAATCGGATTGACGGAGGTGATAGACATTACTGCACTAACAGACTCCCCCTTGGATATTGTCACAGTCAATCTCATAGCATCTTGTCTTTCTCTCTCTCTTTGAGTCTCCTTGAAAGCTTTATCATCTCTTCAGCAACATAGACTCCCTCTTGCTCGAACAAAATCCCCGTGGATCTGTCTTCAGCTTCAGCTTCCCCTTTAGTTAAACTCTTTCTTCAGGCCCCCCCTTTCGTCAAGCTTCCGTGCTTTTGGGATCGACACCTGGCTTTCCGGATACAAGCTCCCCCTTACGTTTAGTTCGTTTTCAGACTCCCCCTTTGACTCGGCTATCGGGATCGTAATCTGGTACTTTCATCTGCAAAATCTCAAACATTTATAAGTGAAAATGTTTTAAGCATCCAGGAATAATTACCTGACTCTCTCAGCATAAGCTAAAACATTTTTACAGTGAAAGCATTTTCAGTTGTCCAGGAATCGTGACCTGGCTCTTACAAACTTTTAATCAAGAACCTAGCTCTAAAATATAATAATAATATGAATATATCCAGGAATACTTGACTTACTCCCCCTATCAAATTGCTTTTAAAGATTTGACGATTAAGAATCCAAATCCAAAACCTAGCTCTTTACAACAGATTTTAACAATTTAGGCATCCAAATCCCTCACAGTTAATCATCCAAGTCCAACTTAATGACCTTGGAGATTTCACAAACTGTTTTTGATTTTTGATTTTAAAAACTTCAAGTTTCAAATTAATGAACTTGTTTTATTTTCAGAAACACAATCAGCATACTTAGATTTTGAAACTCAGCATTCAGACATCGGTTGTCGAAAATAAAGTGAAATCAAAATCTTTTTGGATTTTTTTGAAATATAAAACAGTAAAGAAATATTTACAATCATATTTACAGACAATATTTTTGTTTGAGTTCGCGTCAGAGGATCATATCAGTTTATGACACATCATTAGCACCGTTGAGCTTTATAAACACTTTAATTTCTAAACGATTCACTTAGATTGTCAGTATACTGATCCACTTAAATTTTTACACAAAGTTCAACTGTTTCGATATACGAGATTAGTGTTTTAAGGACTTAACTTATTCACGTGTCCCACCTCAGAATATACTCCTGTATCAAAATTCCCTTGATTAAGTCTTACAGGTGAGTATACCAATTTGATATCTGTATTCTGGGTTAGTGCGAGACCTTGAGAGCTCAGGTATGAACTTCCGTTCAGTCAAAGAGATTAAGGCTCGACTTTAGGTGTGTTCCCTTTAGGGAATCTTTTTTTCAACTGCAATTGATTCATATCTTTCGATATTTTTTTTTTCAATTTTTGTGCAGAGGGTAAGCTTTTAAAAGCGCGCAAAGTATTATACGAGGTCTAGGCAATTGCTTCCGCAATATCAGAAGACCAGGTATAATACCCCAGATATCAAACAGTATAAAGACCTAGTATCTTAGAATCAGGCAATCTCTCAAACAAGATTTCGGGGGTTACCCATATATCCGAGAGATGTTCCCCACGAGATAAGTAAGTATTTGATAGTTAGGTTTATATCTTGAAAACAATCTACTAAGCGTGTAAAAACCTACTGGCATATCATCAGTGAGACCGTTTATCACATTTTAACTTTCCATTTCTTTAGCGTACTGTGATTGTCTACTGATGTATTATCATTTCCTCTTTTTACACAAAAACTCATTTTTGAATTTATCATTTTTTTGCTTTTTCAAATTTTCGAATGTTTTTGAATTTTCTGACATTTTCTTACTCCCCCTAAAATTCAAAACATTTAAAGAAAATTTGACAACCCAACGTAGATAGCTTTGTCTCGCCATCCATTTTCTGCTTCTCATGCTCTGTTTTGCAGAAAATATACCATGTAACGCATAATGTACCCCCATGAATTACAACACATTGATATTTTACAGTTTGAAAACCGTTTTTCAATCTTGTGAAATTAATCATGTTTGTTCAGCCGTGAGGGTTTCGGCGTATTCACTCAACATATTTTTGTAAATTTTTGAATTTTTGACAAAATTTAAAAACAAACATATTTTTGATTTTTCAAGTTTTTGACAAAATAAAAACATATTTTTGGTTTTTAAATTTTTCAATTTTTAGGATTTTTGAAATATTGTTTATTTATGTACAAAAATCAAACAAACTCCCTATTTTAGACGCAAGGTTCAGCAGCCTCTTTCTTTCGTGCCAGGCTGCTCTCATTTCCAACTTGATAATCGTCTGTTTTCTTGAGCACCTGCACATTCACACTTACTCAATTACTTGAACAATTTAGCCCAGGTCTGTTTAACCTTAGGCATTTCAACACAATATGCTTCATTCAACTTCGGAAAATCTTTGTCATTTTGTACAAAGACTTTTTCAATTTTGACATCATCTTTTTCTTCATTTACCGAAGTAATTTGTTTCTTAACTATCCATGTTTGACCTTTTGGAGCACCTCTTTGGTAAAAATGTGAATATTTTCGAACATTTTGATTTTGAACAACAACTTTTGGTTTCCAAAACAGGTTTGGTTTTGTTGCATCAACAGTTGTTTTCCAACTTTGTGTTGTTCTAAGTCTGGGTGTCACTGGTTTCCATGTTTGTTTGAGTCAGCTTTTGACATTTTCGGCTTCCAAGTTTGCTTTGATTCAAACTTGGTTGACTTCTGATTCACAACATCAGACTTCTTTTTCGTTTCAACACCAACAGGTTTAAGATTTGGACACTTGCGAACAAGATGTTCAGTTTGATCACATTTGAAACATGTTCTCTTTGAAACATCTTTCACCTGTTGTTGTTGCGTTTTCTTTTGAGCATAGAACTCTTCATTAGACTGTCGTCTAAATTGGAGTTCCTTCTCTTCCTCGGAACTTGTTCCGTGAACAAAATTCATCTTTTTCTGATAATTTGGCATTTCATTTTTCTTCCAATTCTGTTTCTTTTTATAGCCCAACCCAGCCTTCATGTTTTTCTTTTTGTAACCAGGTTTGTTATAAAAAGTTTTGTGACTTTTTCCAGCGAACTTTGGAATCTCAGACTTTTCAATTTCCATCATCTTGAAAAATTTGTCAATCTTTTCTGAAATCACATTCTGAATCGGGACTTCAAGATCTGAAAATAATTTGTCTGATCCAATCATGGTATAAACCGATCCTTTTGAATCATCATTCGCATTTTTCTTAGATTTTGAGTTTTTCAGATAACCTTCATGAAAACTACCTTCATTTTCATCATGTGATTCAGTTTTACCTGTTTCAACTGATTCGTCTTCTTTCAAGACACTTTCAACGACCTTACCTACCACCTCTGAATCACTAGAATCATCAGATTTGGAATAGGTTATGTCAATGTTATCTGGTAATTGATCAACCATGTTGAAAGCTTTTTCCACCTTCTCGTCATCATACAATGTGAATTTGTCCTCAAACAGTGGTGGAACCTGATGATACTCTGAACCAATACCTTTCTTGTTTTGTTCAGAATCTTTACCATCCGGTTTTAGATTGAAAATGCGTTCAAGAACATATGATGAAGCGTGATAACTGTGTAACTTGTTGTTATCTTGTGCTAAATCAGCTATTTTACGCTTTAGCTTAGCAACATCCTCAATGTAAGAGTTTACAACTTGTTGCTTTATTTCATACTGTCGCTTAAGCGTATCAGTTGTTTCAGAGCAATATTTCAATCTCGATTGAACAAGTTTCATTTGACTCTTCACATCTTCATATGACTCTTTTGTAATGTGATATGCAAGTTTTATTGAATCATACTCCTTTTTCATTTCTTGAAAAGAATTTTCTTTTTGTAAACACTCTTCTGTCGTTTTAGAAACCTTTTCTTTCAACGTTTCATTTTCTTTTTCCAAAAGCTTGCATTTTTATGTTTGTTTTTCATCATTATCTTTCAAAACTTTTTCATTTTCTAACATTTCCTTACATTTTTCTTTGAAAACTTTTTCGATTTTAGTGAATTCAATGTCTCTTGTTCTGAATTTTTCATCTTTTTCAGTACAAGCACTACACGTTTCCATGCATTTCTTGCACTGTTCAACATTTTCATTTAAGATTTCAGTATCGATTTTTACCTCAGTGATTGGCACTTTGGTTTTCTCTTATGTCTGCTTCTGATCTGCTTCGCTCTTTTTCTGCTCCTCACCAACATCAGCACCATCATTCACTTCAACCAAACTTTTAAGCTTCTTCTTAGCTTCTTCTTCTTTCTTTGGATCATCTTCATTTTGCTGCTTCAGTAACAACTTCTTCAACAATTGCTTTAACTTCTTTTTCTTTCACAACTTCAACTTTCACTTCCTCAGTTGCCTTCTTCAAATCATCAACCAACTCATCAACATTCTTCTTCATTCTTTCTTCATCCCTCTTTTTCAGACTTGCTGTCATGACATCTCTGATGATTTTATCTAGTTTTTTCTTATAGTTTTTTATCTTTTTCAACATTTGAGTGGTACTCGCCGGATAGAGGGATTACTGCAAGAACATCATCAAAAACCACTTCTTTTGGATGAACAACTGGTTCACCATTGTTGTTGATATAACACTCTCTTTTCTTGTCATATCTTCTATAATTCCTAGCCTCTTCATATTCCTTCTCCATCTCTTCAATCCTACACCCAGCAATACACCTTTCTCTGTATGTCTTTTCATTCAGAATCTCTTCTCGAGTTTTCTCCTTTATTTCAGCAACAAAAGCATGATGTTTGCTCTTTGATATAGTTCTACCATGAGGTGTGAGACGGTCATCAACAAGATCATCTTCTGGAAGGAATTCGCTCCATTCAAATCCTTCGTCATCTTGAATAACTGCACATGCTCTTGACTTCTCTTTCGTATTGTTTTCAATCTGTTTCAAATTTGAGAACTCTTCTTTACTGCGGTAGTATATTGCTTTCTGATAATAATCGTCTTTGAACGATTTTCATTTCCATCAACTGCAGAATTGGTGCATTCTCTTTTGAAATGACCTTTTTGCTTGCACTTGAAGCAGGTCACTTTGGATTTATCAAATCCCAGCTTCGTTGATGGACCACCGATTGACTGTTTTCCAGTAATCCCCATGTACCTTTGAGCTCTTCGAATACAGCTTGCCAAACACCAACGTATGTCAATGAGTTCCATCTCTTCCGGGTCGATCTGGTCATAGTCTTCCTTGGTTAATTCAGAATTTCCGATTTTACCAGCTACTAGACCTTCATATGATTCCAGGACAGATGCAAGGAAGCTCATTTGCTGCTTAGCAGAGTTGATGCTCATTGCAGGAGAATTTTTCAACTTCGGGGCGATGTTGCAAAGAATTTCTTCCGATTCTTCAGGATTTGCTTTTCCAGAAGATGAATTGTCACACCCCAACCGATGGCGGAAACATCGGGGCGCGGCACTGAGCGAAACAGATTGTCAAGAGAAATTCCATAACGACTAAATTACCAAATAGTTAATATTACGTCCCATACTGTAACCCATAAAGTAATCTAATTATTACAGACAGCGATGTTCTCAAAACACATCATGTTTCGACAACTCAGATTTCAAATAAAAATATAAATTGTCTTTGTTTCTAGACTCTTTCCTAGCCTCGATTTCATCACACAGCAAACAAGGCATCCTAGCATTTTAAGCACCTGTCACAAAGGTGAGCATACAAGTTTGTTAATAGCATAATAGAGTTCGAAATCGTTTACGCATAACCAGCATGTACAACGTATAATGTGAAGCATGTAAGTTATCGACAAAGATCCTATCAATACCAATGACTGCGAGTTAACTGCGAGTAGCGAGTGCGCAACACATATTCACCACTGTGAACACGTGAAATAATTGTCCTTAAGAACCCCTAAATGAACAGGTGCTGAGTCCAAACTATAGTACTATCGTTGCTAAGGCAGGTAGACAGCAATCAATGTATTAACATAACAAACAGGCATTCATCGAGTCACGTATAACATGCATTAGAGGTCAGCGTATAAATAGTATTTGCATTGTGTGTTCGATGTGATTTAGAATAAGTAACGTATGTAACACCCAAAAGTGCATAAAGCAAAAAGGGATTGAGTATACTCACAGCGAAAGAGTTAATGGATTGAAGGGAGCGCTAGAGCGGAATTAGCCTGAACAGTTAATGATAGCATAAGCGAAAGTTGGCGCGTAAAACGGTGTAGGTGTACCAAGGATCGGATGGCCAGTCGATCGGGTGGTAATCCGTTCGGATGGTCATCCGATCGGATGGCCATTCGATTGGATTGACACCTATTTTGGTGAGTGATGTGTTTGTGTATGATGGTTTGAACTTTGAAGTTTTCATTGTAGCATTTTAAAAATAGAGAAGTATCTCTACCCTTCAGGTCAGTCGATCGAACGGTCATTCGATCGGACAACAATCCGATTGGCGAGGCTTCTCAGTTTGAGAACAAGTTCATAGCAGGACAGTCACTTGATCGGATGGCTATCCGTTCGGGTGGCAATCCGTTTGTATTGAACATGTTGAAAATTCTTTAAGTATCCAAGTCCCAACGTCACACGATCGGAGGGTCACTCGATCGGATGGCAATTCGATCGGGTGGTAATCCGTTTCAACGTTCAGACCCTTGAATAGTTTGAAAAATAGTTTAAGTGTGGAACCAAGTGCAACCCGATCGGATGGCCGGTCGATCGGATGGGAATCCAATCGGGTGGTAATCCGATCGGACGGCAATCCGTCCCGATGATTCGTTCGTCTTGTCACTTGATTCGTTTGAAGTTTTGTAGTGCGAGTCATTTTGATAACATGCTTGAACAATAGAAACCCTATCTCGGCCCAAGTGACCCGACCGAACAGGAATCACCCTAGTCCGACCGGTTCACGGTTCGAGTCAGTAGTTCATGTTCAAACCTGAAGTCAATATCTCTTGGATAGAATTCGGATCTGGAACTAATACAGCACCAAGAATGGGTAGAAGATCAGAACGAGCTCCGATTCCATTGGGTTTGAGTGCATTGAGTGTAAATCAGTTGAAAGAAAGTTGGAAAACCTTCTCTCAATCCCTTTTATCCATGAATTCGTGTAGATCTAAGTGAAAACATTGATGAATGTTGTGGAAATCCTTCAGATCTAAGTTGTTCTTGGTGGAGTGAAGCCAAACATTGAAGTTCATAAGAACTCCATGATGACATCACCCTAGAACACCTCAAATCCGTTGATTTCATGGTTAAAAGTTAAGATTCAAAAGATAGAAAGGTGTAGGAATGCGTATAGTTCAAGAAAGTACAAGATTTAGGTTGAAAACTTACAAGAATCGTGAGAAATCGAGAGAAAGAGTGGCGGGAGCGAGCTGGGTCGAGTGAGAGCTGTCACATCAAGTGATGTGACATATGAGTGGTATTTATAGGGTTTCCTAAAAAGGAAAGTGAGGAAATAGGCTGGTCGATCGGGTGGCAGTCCGATCGGGTGGCAGTCCGATTGGGTGGCAACTCGATCAGATGGCAACCCGATCGGTTGGCAATCCGATCGGATGGCCACTCGGTCGGTTGGCCACTCGATCCAAGAGTCCGGCGCGATGAGTTTAGTCATTTCGATTCAAGTGTTAAGCATTGCGATGCGATTCGAGCGAGCGATGCGATAGAATTACCCATTAAATTACTTTTAATCCCAACTACTATATCTAACATACAATCACTATAACTTGCGTTTAGCATTTTCCGTTCGATTTGCGATGCGATAGATTTGCTGTGACAACCCGAGATTTCAAAGTCTTTCCTCTACTCGTTGCTTGTTCTCAATTATGTTTTCATAGATGGTTAAACGTTGTATCTTGTGCATGATATGTGAATAATTGAGGTATTGTTATAATTAGTTGTTATGTCTGGTTGTTAGTGAATTGTAGAGTTGTTTAATGTATAGCACGTTCATGTCTTACAAGTTTGGGCCCACACCACAAGTCAACGAGGATTCGAGAGGTACATTTTTGGTCATATAAACAATGAAGTGGGAATACACGTGGATCTCGCAAAGATCCATTTTGTTAGAAACTGATCGACACCAAAGATCCCTTCGAGGATGCAGCAAATTCTTGGCCTCACTAGATACTATCACAGATTCATCACAGGATTTTAGAAGATCGCGCAGCTTAAATCTCTTTAGCACACCAGGGTGCTGTGTTCGTGGGAGACAAAACAGGAGGACGTCTTTTCAGCTTTCGAATCCCAACTCTTCAATGCACAGAGCATCGTCTTTACCTAAGGGTACAGGTGATCTAGTGGTATACCATGATGCTCCGAATCAGAGTCCGAGTTACACACCGATGCAACACGAGAGAGTGATGACATACATAATGGAGTTACAAAGAGGAACTGCACGACACACAACATGCGGTGGAAACCGTGGTCTTTGGATTTAAGTTGGAGGCATTACTTGGACGGTACCGAATGCACTACTAAGATCGATCACAAGGGCCTCCCGTGTACCCTGGTTTTGAAAGAGCTAAATCAGTTAATGGCATCGCTGGATGGAACGTTTGGATGATTACGACTGCGAAACTTGAATGTGCACGAGCTTTGTAGCTCACTATCGACTCTAACCTACCTGATCAGACTCGCTCTGTTCAGACTGGAGAACTGAAGGAAGAGGATTTTCAAGTTGAGCCCATGCGAAGCATGGAGAAGCAACCTTTGGTAGGTCGGACGATATTCGCTACCTCATGGAACGAATGTGGATCTCATTATACGGCAACTGTAGGGAATTTGTGTTGAGCAAGCACCGGCCTCGATGTTCTAGTATTCTGGGTTTGATAGGAGATATTAGGATTTTAAGCCTTGTATTGATGACCGGGCAGGAAGGCCCCATAGCACTATATGTGAACGATGTTTGACTTGTGCGAAAGTCAAGGTGGAATACCCAAAACCTACTGGTTTGTGTCAGCAACCGACAACACCCATGTGGAAAATGAGAACACACTGCCATGGATTTTGTCGCTAGTCTACCTAAAACTCGAAACGGAAACATTATCGTTATCACCTAGGTGATCGTTGATTGTCTCATGTAACCAGTGCACTTTATTGCAATCAAGGACGCTGACGAGTCGTCACAGCTTGTGAATATTCCTTTGAGAGAGGCATAATTTAGGCACGGGGTGCCAACTCCTGTTACCTCTGATTTTGGATCCATGCTGGATTTTTGACAGGCAACACACCACACCCTTGGCTCACGTCTAGACATGAGCGTTGGACAAACGGACAAAGTGAACGAACCATCCTGACACTCGAAGACATACTGCGAGCATGTGTGTGATCGACTTTAGTAAGAGTTAGAAGGACATTTACCATTAGTTGAGTTCTGCTGCAGCCGTTACCATTCTAGTATTCAGACAGCTCCGTGTGAGGCATTGTATGAACTGTAACGCTAATCTCCTGGTTGGATTAAGGTGCGTGACAATCTAACCACAGGTCCAGGACTTGTGCTCGAAACTCTTGGGAGGATTGTTCAGATCGGAAATCATTTGGTGGCAATGTGTGACCGTCAGGAAAGCTGATAAGCTTAGGAAACACTGGGAGTTCGCTGAAGGCGAACGTGCCATAATCGAAAGTCTCACCCTGGGAGGGTGCAGTATGCTATAGAGAACGTGGCAAGCTTAGTTTACAATTCATTGGGACATTCGGATTTCTGGAATGAATCGGGAACATGGCTCACAAACTCGAGTTACCTGACGAGTTAGGTAAAGATCACGATGTCTCAAATCTATAGAAGCATTTGTCCGAGGAAACATTTGTGATGCCTTTAACAGACAAGTTGCAGTTGTCGTGGAGTCTATCGAAAACATGGAAGAGGAAGACAAGGTTCGTTACCATAGTCGAAATTCAGTCGTGAGAGTTCGTGGGAACACAAGACGTGGACCGGAGTTCACGTGGGAACGCAATAATCAAAGGAAGCTCTGGTAATCTTCAGTGGTCTTAACGATTGTATCAACCTCTGATATCACTGGTGAATTTCGGGACGAAATTCCCTTTCAAGTTGGGTATGATGTGGTACCCGAGGAAAATCCACAGTCATCCTGACCTAACACCGTGTTGTTTTAGATTGCTTATCAAATTTCGGGACGAAATTTCTTTCAAGTTGGGGATGATGTAACAACCCGAGATTTCAAAGTCTTTCCTCTACTCGTTGCTTGTTCTCAATTCTGTTTTCATAGATGGTTAAACGTTTTATCTTGTGCATGATATGTGAATAATTGAAGTATTGTTATAATTAGTTGTTATGTCTGGTTGTTAGTGAATTGTAGAGTTGTTTAATGTATAGCACGTTCATGTCTTATAAGTTTGGGCCCACACCACAAGTCGACGAAACACATCTGGTTTTTCGTCATCCTCACTTTCGTCAAAACGGTTTCTCGCCGAGAGGGCCCTCGGCCCAAGTTGTCTCGGGCCCAAACCCTTGTGAGGATGCGCATATTAAGTAGAATTGGTAGTTGCGGCTGTGAATGGGAAATCACAGCAAACCCTAGTCTCTTGTGAACGGCGACTGGAAGGAGATCCAATTCAGCCGCAACTTTCCTCTTGTGCTAACCATCTCCATCTTCTCGTTTCATTTTTCTGGTTAGTATGTTACTCTTTTTTTAATTGGTACTTCTTGATAAATTAGGATATTTGTTTGTGTGTCGATGCAAGTCTCTGTGATCATGTGCGGCTGTGCTCTTGTTGTTTGATTATTGATTAGTTCTAATTAGATTGAATATAAGATCCGTCGATTAGATGGGCATGTGCTAAAATTGGTAATGGGTGTTAGTAAATCGGATAAACTAGTAATCAGGGATCGTTAAACTTGTTTGATGTTGTTGGTAATGATGAATTGATAAACCGTTTCAAGGAACCCTTACGTGTTGATTTAGCTCGTTCTGAAATGAATAAGGATTGTTGATTATCAGTGGTGTTTCGTCATAATGGGTCTCGAAGAAAGATTAGGTGATTCGTCATAATTGGTCTCGACGAAAGACTAGGTCTTTCGTCACTACCTGGTCTCGACGAAAGATTGAGACTGTCGCCATAACAGGGAATTCCGCCATGTAGTCATTGAAACTATTGTGTGTTACGTGGTTATTATATTAACTGGGAAGGAAGGATTTGGACTCGACTTATGTGGGCAACAAGTCATCTGTTGAACGTTTTTAGGTAGTATGCATATGAATGTGGATTTGTGTGGATTGGATAACTATTATATGAAATATGGTGATCTTTTCTGTGTGGATGAACTGTGGAAAATGTGTGATTTAATTTATTATGCAACTGATCTCATTGGTAACCAATTCATATGTTAAACATTAATATGAGACTTACACAAGGGATGTGGGCATAGATGAGGACTGGGTACTTGTTACGTGATATATGGTAATCTTGTGATAGATGCAACGTGTGAAGTTATGAGCACTTTTATGTGATTGGTTTGCATGTGAAACCCATACACTTGTTATATGATTCCATGATAAAAGTTATAGATCAACGGATTGAATGTTGAACAGTTACAATAACGTATAAGTACGTGTGTCATACTTGTCTGCTACTTGTGCAATGTGTGCGTTAGATACGTGATATGTTTTAACACTATACTGATTGTCTTTGGTAACCACGGTAGGGTTTGGTTGACCGACTTGGAACGGGTAAAGTAACTTGTTAAATACCGAGCAAATCTAAGGTGAGTTCACTGTTCTTTTTCCAAGCATGCGTCCCGGGGAGGGACATCTAGTAAACGTTCCGGGGAGGAATGTCGGGTAATGGGTTTGACTGGAATGTTAAACCTGGGTTGTTGGTTAATACACGTCTATATCTATCAATCAAGTCCCTCCTACCGATTGTTTCCGGGAAGGCAACGGGGTATTAGTTAATAGCGCTATTTAGGTTTGGCACCCTCACACCGCACCGAGGAGGTCGGGAGTGAACTAATGACCCCCATATTGACCATTGCTTTGATAGAGGCATTGGGGTTTAGGGCAAATAATCTAGAGCCATCGGCGGTAAGCGTGTGATTAACAACATCGAATATGTGAAACGTTTTAATCTGGTAACTGGTATCTAAACACGTTAACAAAACTTTGAACTCACCAGCATTGTCTGACACACTTGTCTGCATGCTTGCAGGTCTATAGGGTTATATCATGGGACTTGCTGTCTGGGATGCTGGAGTGGTCATGAGTCGACCTGCATGGAATCATGGGACACGTTTAAAGGCTTTTATACGCTTGGGTTATGAAACTTTTACTTAATGTTATGCTTCCGCTGAAATGTAAACAATGCTTTGTAATGAGTATTTTAATAAATGAAAGTTTTAATTGATTTAACATTATGAGTTCAATGTGATTGGTAGCTGGATCCTGGTACGTCTCACGCCTCGTGGAGTTTCCCGCATGTGGTATTTTGGGGGTGTGACAGTTTGGTATTAGAGCCACTGGTTATAGTGAACTTGGTTTTAAAAATGTTTTTATAAAACCAGACTATAACCGAACAGTTTTGAACATGTGAATACGACCACGACACTCAGCTCTAGATAGCAAGGTTCGTCTCTCGTTTACTCATTGCACAACATAACTAGTGAACACTTACATATGATATTGCATGTGATTGCACGTTTAGCACAACAATATGAATTCATGTATTACTTGCATGTGTTAAGTGATTGATATTGTGGTGTTACCCTAGAGATTCGTGACCCCTGTTTTGTGATATTCTTTGTTTGACATCTAAGTTTGAGGAACCATTTAACATGAGTTAGGAGGAACTGAGATGAGCATGCAAATCACAATATTATTGTGGATGCACACATAATAATAATGTGGGGTGCATGTGAGTCCCAGTGAGGCTTAACAAGTGAAAAAGGGGTTCTGCTCTGTTATTTGATCAATGTGAAACGTAACAAGTCTATAGGAGTCATAGGAGTGATTGTCTCCTACTCGAACGTGATCTTTTCACTCCTCTCAAAATCTTTTCAAATCTCGATGCTATCGAGTATTACCTGAACACCTATCTGAACGCCTAGCGAATGTTAGGTGCTTGTACGAACGTCCCTGAGTGGATGTTGTAGCGTCAATGATTGGTCTATACCTTCCACACTCCTCTTTGTTTGCTGGAACTCAATGTACTGACGTCTTAGATCCCGAAGTGCGATCACTTCTGTAACACTCTAGCAGCATACCGTGTATTACTCAATCGACATGCAAGATCGAAGGGAAAGAAGATGAGCGTAGTACCTTGCCGACCTCAGTATTAGGACGGCCCTGATTACCAACAACGTGTGACAACTGTCAAATTTGCAGGCATCCGTACAGTTATTTGGTAATTAATTTGTGCTTAATGACTGTGCTTGATTACAACTGTTGATTAAACTGCTTTCTGATTTCTGTTACATACATACACATGCATCACATTCATACTGTCACTCCATTTATTACACACAAACTTTAGTGACAAACTTGATGCACAAAGCACAGTTAGCACACTGGGCGGATAACCCAGAAAACATGCTGACAATGCCAGCACCTGGATAGACAATGTTTTTGAGGCCAGTATGAGCTAGAGACAGGGTACTACACTAGTAGGGAGTGTAGGGAAGTGAGGACCATAAAACTGCGTCACTAGGTGATAGTTATAGTGCCGGGAAGTGCCTAAAACATACTTTAAATGCAGAATTCTTCACTTAATACACAAAATTCAGCAATTAACTAAGCTAGTAAAGTGCAAAAACTTGGCAAAATAGTCCTAGATACTTTCCAAAGTGTTGGGAATTATATGTGTCACTAAAAGTAACATAAAAGACACTTTATGGATTAATTTAGCACTTTAACGGGACAACACCCAACCGAACAACCGGACTTTACCCGGAACATAAAAATATTGCCAAACACATTGTTTTTACTTTTCTGAGCTAGTTAGGGTCCCCGAACACCCTAACACACCTTATATCATATTACACTCATAACATACTAACTAAACACTTTAATCCAAACTAGTTTGTAACTAAGCCATTAGAAACCAACCCCATACCCCCCCCTTCTTCGAACCGGTTATGTGGGGTGGGGACACCCCCACAATTCTTTCCATTATTTTATTTGTAGATGTTGGACAATTAGGAGCACATTACACAAAGGTTAAGAGGTGAACGTGGTTTATAAATTAGCACTTAGGATCATGAACATTCTAATCTTCACCACCAAAACAACACTCATCTCTCTCTCTCCTTTCTCTTGTTCGGCCGCCACCATACCACCACCATACCACCACCTTCAAGCCCATTTCAAGAAATCAATACATACCCAAAGGTGTAAGAAACCCTACAAGCAAGCTTGGTGCACTCGGAAGCTCAAGGACCGCTCTCGTTTTCTTTTATCCATCACTTTTACGCTCTTGAACTTCCCTAGCCTTGTGCTAGTAGTAAGTGCCTTAGATCTTCATCTTGTTCATATTTTTGTTGGTTAATAGTAAAAAGAATGGTGAAATATTGAGAACTCTAAAGAACATAATCAAAGTCTTGAAGTATAAACTAACTAGAGATGATGTATGGTTAAAGTAGAGATGAAATCATGTTGTTCTTGTGTTGTTATGATTATTGTATGTTGTTTGTTAGTAAAAATGTTATGGTTCATCACATAGACTTGCTAGATCATGTTTAAAGACATGAACTAGCAATATGTGAAGGTTAAAGATGTGTAGGATGATGAAATCATCCATACATAACTATGAACTTGATTAAATACATGTTTTCTTGAAAAATAAGGAGCAAAATGGGTTGTAATCTTGTAGATCTAAAGATCTATGAGTGGTTTTTCGAAAGAACCAAGTGAAAAGCATGAGTTTTGTTAAAAATGGGATCTTACATAAATTAATCGTATTTTTAGTGGATAAACAAGTGTGGGAACACTTGTGTAAAAAGAATATTTCACAAAGAATATTTTTAGAAATTATGACTAGAAGTTGTGAAAATACAAACACTTTAAAAATAAAGTTTTTTTTTTAAAAAAAAAACCAATCACATTTTTAAAGATAACAAGACTTACTAAGTGTGCTAGTAAGTTACTACATGTTTTTTACAAACTTTCAAGTTCATAAGTTTATGGTTTATGCTTGTTTTGACAAGTTGGTAATTAGTAATTGTATATTGTATAATGATGATTGAGAATTGATTGAATTATTTTACAAAAGAAAATGATACGCTAGTAAGCGTGGACGCCTCCATTTACAAAGGAAACTCTGGCGAAAATTTCCTAAAAATCCAACACTTAGAAAATATTTTTCTAAACAAGTGTTACAAGTATATTTTATAACTTGTGTTTCAAATACAAACTTCGCCATAAATTTTGTTACGAAATACAAAGTATCGGAGGTTGGTTTTGGCAAATAAAAGTGAGTAAATATATATTTATTACTGAGACACTTGTGTGATTATTTGTATATTTTGTGAACTGGTTATATTATTTTAGGGTAAAATAATATAACTTACAAAATACCATGGAAATTACAACTCCAAAATAATATCAAAATTGCAAGAAATGAAAACGTAACTTATGAAATATTCTGGGATATACCATTACACTATATTTTTGGTAAATATTATTTTGGGAATGAAAGAAATGAAAATTTGATTTCGTAAATATTACCAAGTATATCTTATTTTTGACAACAAGAAAATATATTATTTTTGGGAGTTAAAAATATATTTTCCTAGTATATTTAGAAGATATATAATTTTTGAGAAAAATGTGTATTTTCTGGGACAATACATGATTGAACAAAATAAGTTTATATATATTTAAGTGAGACTTGAAATATATGGTTTTGGAAATGTATATTGGGAATATATTAACATATTTTTAGTTGGAACAATACACCGAAATGCGACGCCATTACTTGGCAAGTTATACAAATACAAATACGAAAATACATGTATGAGATACCCCCATCCTTGGGAAGGAAAATGCGAAGTTAAAATACTTGAGAAGTAGGAATATGAAATATTGTTTAGCAATTAATCCAAACGTTAACCAGTGATTATAACTTGGAATAATGTCAAGAAATCGTAACTCAAAAACATAAATACTAAGACTAGGCACGACCCGTTCGTCTAATAGACGTTAGACCCTTGTAGGTAGTCGTGTTTGCCACAGAGATTTGGGTTACAAGTACGAAGACGCAATACAGTGAGTTCATGTCCCCCTTTTCTCTTAACTGTTTTTAGTTTTTATACCTCGGGGGTGGAATACATGTTACAGTAATTACAGACACTTTTATACATGGTATGGTTAGCTTAAGGAGGGTATACTACTTAGATCATGTGAGTGGGTAGGTGGTACTTGAGGCCATTAATCCTCGTTGTAGGACCGAGGGTCATGAGTGATAGATCTATTTGGGTGTAGCGAGCCCCACCCCTGAGTCCGCTGAGTGGACCATGAGGTGACTATGAGCCCGACGCAAAAATCTGCTAGGTTTGAGTCTTCCTGCATCACTTCACACATATCATTGGCTTTGCAACCCAATGGTGATCTTTTTTTCCTTAATTGCTACATACCAGGGATTTTCATACATACAGACACATTACAAAGGTTTATACATACTCACTTACACATGAACTCGCTCAACTTTATGTTGATTTTTCAAACTACATGTATTTCAGGGAATTAGTAAATGGATCTGGCGGGCGTTGGAGTTTTTAAGCTGCGTTGTGAATAAAGATGTCATCCAAGTCATTAGGGCTTAGGAGACGTATCTTAATCCTGGACGAGATACGTGGGATTTGTTTTAAAATCTTTTGTTGAGTCTTTTTTGAACTCCTTAAAACGTGTTATGGTTTGTAACTTGAATTTGGTATCGACATTTCAGACAATTATGTTGTACTACTTTTAAACTTAAATTAATGGATGTACATCTACTGGTTTCATCATATAGTGTTGTTATGATCGTATGCAATGGTATTAAGAAGTCACACCAATAATCACGCTTCCGCAATAGTCAGGGTGTGACAGCTTGGTATCAGAGCTTCGGTCGTAGCGAACTAGGATTCTTTCTCGAGTCTAGACTACGATCATTAGGGCTCTCACGAAAACATTTTCAAACACTTTTACATTGCATACACAAAGCGTCCAGATCCAGGGAACAAACATTTTTACAAACAAAAAGGCACAAATACACATTCCAAAATTTATGTTTATAAATCAGTCTTAGAGACTGAGGGAGGATCAGTCTTAGAGACTGAGGGAGGATCGGTCTTAGAGACTGAGGGAGGATCAGTCTTAGAGGCTGAGGGAGGATCAGTCTTAGAGACTGAGGGGGGATTGGTCTTAGAGACCAGGGATTTAGTCTTAGAGACTGGGAGGTTGGTCTTAGAGACCAGGGATTTAGTCTTAGAGACTGGGAGGTTGGTCTTAGAGTCCAGGGATTTAGTCTTAGAGACTGGGATGTTGGTCTTAGAGACCAGGGATTTAGTCTTAGAGACTGGGAGGTTGGTCTTAGAGACCAGGGAGTTAGTCTGAGAGACTAGGGAGTTTAGTCTGAGAGACTGGGTAGGATAGTCTGGGAAGACTAGGATGAATATGTGGATACATGATTACATTATGAATTATCTCTATTTGCAATACACAAAGTGTTAAAGATTACTGTAAATATGCATGCTATGACTATTATGTACCGGCACACACGTCACCTTCCCCAGGGAATGAATTGCCAGATGATGACGACCCTATGGCCACCGCCACAGATGAAGGGACTACACTTGATGAAACCATACCTACGCCAGAGATGTTTACGTCAGACACTGGGAGTGACCCTGACATGCTGACCAAGGACGAGGACGACTTCCAACCGTCCGCGCTGCCAAACTTTGGCGATGAATTACCCTCGTTGATGGCTTCCTTGACGAAGATCCCTCTGTCATTCACGTTTCAGCCCACGACCATTTCATTACTGGTCATTCCGTTGGTAAGCACACCATGGCTCCGATCCTCGACAATGCCCCTCTTGTGGACATTCCTTCCGAAGGTTGGTTACTCGACGAACAATTGATAACGATATTGACTTAATATTGTTGGTCCTTCCGATAACGCCCATGATGATGGAAAATTAGGAGAACGTCGTTGCAAATTTCACTTTTGAGACCCCTGTTGTCAAGCTACCCTCTGATTCTAGTATACTCCTGATTTCAGACCCCCTTGAGTCTGCATCATTTACGGCCTTACAGACGGTCAGGTTACCGCTTTTTGCTACTAACTCGGACGACGACACCACTATGACTATTGCACCATCACCTGCTCAAGGCACCACACCGTTAGACGCCCCAGAGCCTGCTTCTGAGCTAGCTTCTGCACCTTTTGGGTCCGCTTGATGTTGCACCTGCTGAACCTGCACCATTACTTGATCATGACCCTATTTCTTTTGATTTACCAGACAATGCATCCCTTATACCCGAACCAGCACCCGCATCTAATGATCTCCCTATCAGTTGTGACGTTTGTACCTGCACCTTCACCTTCACCCGCTGATGTTGCTCTTGTGAAGACCGACGTCCATTGCGCCATCATGCCTATCGCTTCTTTCAAGACATACCCGCACCCCGGGAAGATACTTCAGGTCAGCACCTGCATAGCGATTCATTTGCTACAGCAGCATTTTCCCAACTTCACAGGTCGCACCGTTTGCTACATTCACCTCTACAACGCCGGACGAGCCATTTCGATGGTTCCTATAATACACTATACTGATTTTAGACCCTTTCCATCCCTCACATTATGGAGGCTACACACGGGATGGGTGCTCCTGTAACATCAGTTACAGTTTAAGGATATAAGTCGCAGAGTTTTGGAGCTTGAGCGGACACCACGTTCTCCACATTGTCTATTGTCTGTATACTTTGATCCCCCACATTCATCAAGATTCCTTTTGACGCTCTCACTTGCTTCTATTGCACCTCTCCCAGGTTTTGATGCTCGTTTCTTTATTGTCGAGCGGCAGAACGGTTAATGACTTCGACGTATATACAAAGTCGAGGAGGAGTTCACGCATGCTAGCATATTACTTTTCTTTCCTCCTCCACCTCAGTCACCAGAGTAGTTGGTTTCTGGATTATACGGATTGCATTACATTTGAGTAAAGACACTAATGATAAGCCGGTATTGTGGAGACTTTTGAAGACCACATCCGACTACGTAATTTTGATACACTAATATATTTAATGGACAAGGGTAGGGTGACCCTGTGTCCCTGTTGATATGATACATTTTGGAAGACAATACAAATGTGGTCAGGGAATAAGGGGAAGCCAATCATCACTAAACACGCGACAATACTTTGTGACCAATGACCAACGAGAGCTCAGTCGCTATGTCTTCGTCAAGCACGTTATTAATCTATTTGTGTGTGCTATAATTATAACGCTATGTGCTTACTTGCTATGCTCTCATTAAACATAATTACCAAATTACTTGGTTATACTATGATTATACTATTGCTTGATTGGTTGGTATGATAACCTAATATGTGTATGTGCATATGATCTTTAAACAACTATATGCACTCCCCGAACGAATAAGACCTGACCTAACCAATCTTCTCTTCAGAAGATGTCGATGCCAGGGAATGTCGATACCAACAACCCTCTGCCGACAACAGCAGAGTCAAAACTGCAAGGGCGCATCTCGCAAGCCATCGCACAACTCGAGGCCCTTCGCTCCAAACACGGCGGAGGTACCTCAGGAAATAACCCACCCAACGGCTGCACTTACGAGCAGTTCTTGAACCACAAACCACGAAAATTCGACGGCACTGGGGGTGCCTTAGCTTTTTTGCGTTGGGTGGAGAAGACGAATTATGTCTTACAGTTGAGCAAATGTGCCCCAGAACATCATGTCACGTACGTAACTGGACTATTTGTAGACGGGGCTCTGTCATGGTGGAACCTTCAGGTTCGAATAATGGGCGAAACGACTGCGTGTGCTTTAACGTGGGACGAATTGAAGGAACTAATGCGCAAAAGATATTGCTCTAGGGCGGAAGTCCAAAAGTTGGAAACTGAATTGTGGAACTTGAAAATGGAGGGTCCAAAGATAGCTGAATATGTACGGAGATTTGGCGAATTATCACAAGTTGCATCGCGTTTGGTGGAACCAGAATCTAGGAGGATCGAACGTTTCATCGGGGGATTGGCACCTCAGATTCTAAGCCTGGTAACAACATTCAAACCTTTAACGATCACCGAGGCTATCGACATAAGCGTGGCACTCACGGAAGAAGCAGTTAGACGAGGAGAATTTTCCTCTGCGGAGGAGAAAAAGGAGACTCCTGTAGAGTCATCTGGGGATAACAAGAGAAAACTCGTAAATTTCAAGAAGGTTACTCGGGCAGGTAACGAGAAGAAGACCAAGAAGGGAAAAGACTACATGGGTATCCTACCTAAATGCGACAATTGCCTACGTTATCACGTCGGGCGATGTAAATATGGAAAATGTGATGACTGTGGTAAGAGGGGACATCCCAAGGAAACTTGTAGGCAAGGTATTGAACGTGGAAATAAAGACCAAGTTGATAGCAAGAATCACGGAGGAAACAACGACGACGACAACTATCAAGGAAGGATGAGTGACAAACAGAAATGTGCACAAGGTTGTTTTAACTGTGGAAGCAAAAAGCATTTCAGAAAATACTGCCCTAAGAAGAATCAGGCACAAGGATAAAAGCTCAGTAGCAGAGCTAGGGGAGCACCCCAGGAATCCAAGCGTGGATATCGGTACGTCCCATATTACTCAACGTTATGCGTCTATGCTGTTAGATACTGTTGCAAATTTTAGCTTCGCATCTCTAAAGTTTGAGAGTATACTTGGCTTAGTAACAAGTAAGTTAGATAATCCGCACATGAAAATACTAACTAATGGAAGGCTAGTGGAAGCCAACGAAGTAACTGGAAACGGCAAGATAGAACCCGGAGAGCGTGAGTTTACGCTTGAGCTACTGCCAGTTGAATTGGGGAGCTTTGACAAGGTAATTGGATGGATGGATTGTCAAATGATCAAGCAGAGATTGATATCCGTGTCCCGATGCCGAGCAAAGAAACAATCTCGACTCATGAAGCAGAGTACGCCTTTACAAATCGCAAATTGCTTGAAGGCACGAAAGTTGTTTGCAAATAGGATGTGTTGTTTTCTTGACTCATGTCGTGGACAAGGGAGTCGAAGAACCAAAACACGAAGATATTCCTGTGATAAGGAAATATCCTAAAGTCTTCCTCGAAGATTTGCCAGAAATACCTCCTCAACGACCGCATCGATTTGATCCCAGGCCGCGTCTGTAGTAAATGCACTCTAGAGACTTACACCTTCGGAGATACAAGGATTGTCAGTATAACCTCAGTGGTTGATAAAGAAAGAAGATAACAGACCAAGATTCCCGTTTTGGGTAACCCCAGTTCTGCTAATCAAAGAAAGGACGATAGCTTTCGTACGAACAACAAGCTACAAGGAGCCGAACGAGCTAACCAACAAGAGTCGATGACTCTTGCTAAGGATTAACTAATTATTTATTTAACTAACTGTGAGGATCCAACTACGATTACACGACTGATCGATGATCGAGTATCATTAGCTGTGAATTCAGGAAGAAAGTATACCGGGTAATTGTGGGACAATAATTTGTTTTTAAACATACACAAAAATGGTGTTCCCTACGCAATGCACAAAGCAGGTCTACACAGAATACGAAACTTTGAAAATCTAGAAAACATATACTTAGGACCCTTGGGAACCCAGGTCCAAACTCGTAAGGGTTGTTGTTAGGAACCACACCCATCAACTCAAGCAAAACCTATTATTCTGACACATATGCTATTTCAATTAACCAAACAAGATAAGGTACCCAAATTTCTTTTGTAGAAACCTTCACTTTTGCTTCTAGCGAGTAGATGTTTGCATCTCTACTCCCCTTAATGGTAGTTGCATCACATAAATTTTCTTCACTGAGAGCGAACACCCATTGATTCGATACTTGGTCGTTTCTCCATTTTAGCAAATACCCATCGCTTCATTACTTGAAAGCGTATACGTTAAGCATGCACCTTTTGCTACGCATGCGGATTCATTTCAAACGCTTCATTGAAGTTCAAATATTATGTTGATAAATGTAATTACTGATTTGTGATTCAAATGACCTACATTGTTGTAATTTTTGGCTCTTTTGCTATCAAGTCAACACACTCTCTTGAAACTCCTTCCATTTCAAGTTACATTCATGGCTTATTTTTGCTACCGTGCCAAGATTCCTTTGTTGATACATACGTTTATTGTCGGTTACGCTGAAACTAAGTTCAATTGCTTGAACTTATCCAGTTCACATGTTTGATTTGAGACGCCATATGATGTATTGAGAACATCATATTCTAATACTTTGGCAAAGGTTCTTTTGTTTCGAGTCGTAGTAGGACTTGATTGGTCTACGACTCCACTAAATCGTAGTTGATCTCGATACCTTACAGTGATACTTTCACAGAATTGAAGCTTGCGCTAAATTGGTTACGCACCTCATACCCGGATTTAATTGTTTATTGACTTGCTCTAAATTCGTTTTGTTTATTCACAATTAAAGCAGACTCAACACAGTTGTGTGTTAAGACAACGGTACATAGATTCATTTCATACCACGGGGTACCTCCGAACGGTTCTTTCATTATAAATTGAATACCCTGCGGTATTTATCGCTTTCTCACCTGCGATCAAAAACAGTGGCTCTTTGAGGTTCCATACTCAGCTAAAAACTCTATGACATTGTGTAAACCAAATCTTCAGGCTTGTTCGGTACATATTCATTTGACTTCTAACACGGTGAACTTGTTCAGTCACCACTATACTTGAATTATGTCAGTACGACACCTTGTGGTGTCATTACAAACTTGTAACTTGTGCTAATCAAGGTCAACCGTTTCATACAAAACTGCATATACTTTCGTTTGACTCGTCATTTAAACATTTCTGATGCAACTACGAATCAAGACAGTGATACACTAGATTCACTTGTATTCCATTTGGCGCATTATCGCAATTCAAGAATGTCAACGCACTAAAACTTACCATTCATTTATTCGGAAGTTGACAGATCCTTTTCATGTTGCTATCACAGTTGAGCTGATGATTTTTGAGTTCATATAGCCAAGGCTATGGTTTGTAAAAACTCTTCTGCATATTGTGACAGATTGTATGAGGAATCCATAGGACAAGACTCCTCTTTTGTGGAACCCCCCTGCTAGCTGGATTACACTAGACTATACATCAAAAACGTCTTGTACCTTCGACACCAAAGGCTAAAAGCACATACCTTTTAACCATAGGTTTCGGGTTGTTATATATTCTTGGACTCACCTGATGTGAGTGAGGTTTGATCCGGTTTGGTGATTATCTACCTCGGTATTGTTTATATACATACACGTGTGACGTAACCATAAGGAGTTAAGGTAGTACAAATTTCGAGGACGAAATTTTCTTAACGGGGGGAGAATGTGACAATTGTCAAATTTGCAGGCATCCATACAGTTAATTGGTAATTAATTTGTGCTTAATGACTGTGCTTGATTACAACTGTTGATTAAACTGCTTTCTGATTTCTGTTACCTACATACACATGCATCACATTCATACTGTCACTCCATTTATTACACACAAACTTTAGTGACAAACTTGATGCACAAAGCACAGTTAGCACACTAGGCGGATAACCCAGAAAACATGCTGACAATGCCAGCACCTAGACAGACAATGTTTTTGAGGCCAGTATGAGCCAGAGACAGGGTACTACACTAGTAGGGAGTGTAGGGAAGTGAGGACCATAAAACTGCGTCACTAGGTGATAGTTATAGTGTCTGGAAGTGCCTAAAACACACTTTAAATGCAGAATTCTGCACTTAATACACAAAATTCAGCAATTAACTAAGCTAGTAAAGTGCAAAAACTTGGCAAAATAGTCCTAGATACTTTCCAAAGTGTTGGGAATTATATGTGTCACTAAAAGTAACATAAAAGACACTTTATGGATTAATTTAGCACTTTAACGGGACAACACCCAACCGAACAATCGGACTTTACCCGAAACATAAAAATATTGCCAAACACATTGTTTTTACTTTTCTGAGCTAGTTAGGGTCCCCGAACACCCTAACACACCTTATATTATATTACACTCATAACATACTAACTAAACACTTTAATCCTAACTAGTTTGTAACTAAGCCATTAGAAACCAACCCCATACCCCTCCCCCTTCTTCGAACCGGTTATGTGGGGTGGGGACACCCCCACAATTCTTTCCATTATTTTATTTGTAGATGTTGGACAATTAGGAGCACATTACACAAAGGTTAAGAGGTGAACTTGGTTTATAAATTAGCACTTAGGATCATGAACATTCTTATCTTCACCACCAAAACAACACTCATCTCTCTCTCTCTCCTTTCTCTTGTTCGGCCACCACCATACCACCACCTTCAAGCCCATTTCAAGCAATCCATACATACCCAAAGGTGTAAGAAACCCTACAAGCAAGCTTGGTGCACTCGGAAGCTCAAGGACCGCTCTCGTTTTCTTTTATCCATTACTTTTACGCTCTTGAACTTCCCTAGCCTTGTGCTAGTAGTAAGTGCCTTAGATCTTCATCTTGTTCATATTTTTGTTGGTTAATAGTAAAAAGAATTGTGAAATATTGAGAACTCTAAAGAACATAATCAAAGTCTTGAAGTATAAACTAACTAGAGATGATGTATGGTTAAAGTAGAGATGAAATCATGTTGTTCTTGTGTTGTTATGATTATTGTATGTTGTTTGTTAGTAAAAATGTTATGGTTCATCACATAGACTTGCTAGATCATGTTTAAAGACATGAACTAGCAAGATGTGAAGGTTAAAGATGTGTAGGATGATGAAATCATCCATACATAACTATGAACTTGATTAAATACATGTTTTCTTGAAAAATAAGGAGCAAAATGGGTTGTAATCTTGTAGATCTAAAGATCTATGAGTGGTTTTTCGAAAGAACCAAGTGAAAAGCATGAGTTTTGTTAACAATGGGATCTTACATAAATTAATCGTATTTTTAGTGGATAAACAAGTGTGGGAACACTTGTGTAAAAAGAATATTTCACAAAGAATATTTTTAGAAATTATGACTAGAAGTTGTGAAAATACAAACACTTTAAAAATAAAGTTTAAAAAAAAAAAAAAAACCAATCACATTTTTAAAGATAACAAGACTTTCTAAGTGTGCTAGTAAGTTACTACATGTTTTTACAAACTTTCAAGTTCATAAGTATATGGTTTATGCTTGTTTTGACAAGTTGGTAATTAGTAATTGTATGTTGTATATTGATCATTGAGAATTGATTGACTAATTTTACAAAAGAAAATGATACGCTAGTAAGCGTGGACGCCTCCATTTACAAAGGAAACTCTGGCGAAATTTTCCTAAAAGTCCAACACTTAGAAAATATTTTTCTAAACAAGTGTTACAAGTATATTTTATAACTTGTGTTTCAAATACAAACTTCGCCATAAATTTTGTTACGAAATACAAAGTATCGGAGGTTGGTTTTCGCAAACAAAAGTGAGTAAATATATATATTTAGAATATATATTTATTACTGAGACACTTGTGTGATTATTTGTATATTTTGTGCACTGGTTATATTATTTTAGGGTAAAATAATATAACATACAAAATACCATGGAAATTACAACTCCAAAATAATATCAAAATTGCAAGGAATAAAATATTTAAGTTACACACGTAATATTGTGAAACCGAACAAGAAAACGTAACTTATGAAATATTCCGGGATATACCATTACACTATATTTTTGGTAAATATTATTTTGGGAATGAAGGAAATGAAAATATGATTTCGTAAATATTACCAAGTATATCATATTTTTGACAACAAGAAAATATATTATTTTTAGGAGTTAAAAATATATTTTCCTAATATATTTAGAAGATATATAATTTTTGGCAAAAATGTGTATTTTCTGGGACAATACATGAATGAACAAAATAAGTTTATATATATTTAAGTGAGACTTGAAATATATGGTTTTGGAAATGTATATTGGGAATATATTAACATATTTTTAGTTGGAACAATACACCGAAATGCGACGCCATTACTTGGCAAGCTATACAAATACAAATACAAATACGAAAATACATGTATGAGATACTCCCATCCTTGGGAAGGAAAATGCGAAGTTAAAATACTTCTGAAGTAGGAATATGAAATATTGTTTAGCAATTAATCCAAACGTTAACCAGTGATTATAACTTGGAATAATGTCAAGAAATCGTAACTCAAAAACATAAATACTAAGACAAGGCACGACCCGTTCGTCTAATACACGTTAGACCCTTGTAGGTAGTCGTGTTTGCCGCAGATATTTGGGTTACAAGTACGAAGACGCAATACAGTGAGTTCATGTCCCCCTTTTCTCTTAACTGTTTTCAGTTTTTATACCTCGGGGGTGGAATACATGTTACAGTAATTACAGACACTTTTATACATGGTATGGTTAGCTTAAGGAGAGTATACTACTTAGATCATGTGAGTGGGTAGGTGGTACTTGAGGCCATTAATCCTCGTTGTAGGACTGAGGGTCATGAATGATAGATCTATTTGGGTGTAGCGAGCCCTACCCCTGAGTCCGCTGAGTGGACCATGAGGTGACTATGAGCCTGGCGCAAAAATCTGCTAGGTTTGAGTCTTCCTGCATCACTTCACACATATCATTGGCTTTGCAACCCAATGGTGATCTCTTTTTCCTTAATTGCTACATGCCAGGGATTTTCATATATACAGACACATTACAAAGGTTTATACATACTCAGTTACACATGAACTCGCTCAACTTTATGTTGATTTTTCAAACTACATGTATTTCAGGGAATTAGTAAATGGATCTGGCGGGCGTTGGAGTTTTTAAGCTGCGTTGTGAATAAAGATGTCATCCAAGTCATTAGGGCTTAGGAGACGTATCTTAATCCTGGATGAGATACGTGGGGTTTGTTTTAAAATCTTTTGTTGAGTCTTTTTTGAACTCCTTAAAACATGTTATGGTTTGTAACTTGAATTTGGTATCGACATTTCAGACAATTATGTTGTACTACTTTTAAACTTAAATTAATGGATGTACATCTACGGGTTTCACCATATAGTGTTGTTATGATCGTATGCAATGATATTAAGAAGTCACACCAATAATCACGCTTCTGCAATAGTCAGGGTGTGACACAACGAACACCAGCAAAGTGACTGTAATCGAATCTCTATCCCTAGTCAGCGATTGTTGGGAGTCAACCTTTACGAACCAATCAGGACATAAGCGATGACAATTGACTATAGAGTGGAATGTGAAACTTCCCGCACAGTGAGTAGTGCCTTAGCACGTACCATGGAATGTGAAAAGATGGACCCTGTCGGTGAAAGATCGTAGAGCTCCGTTTCAAACAACAGCATTAGAGGCAACAGTCACGGCGACATCAACGTATTCGTAATTATAGCCTACAGTATGGAAATGAAGGTGCCTAAGACATGGATTGGCCGTTGCTAGAATCATGGCGACCACAACCAAGGGAACGACGACAATAACAACACTGGAAATGATGCTCGTGGAAGGGCATTTAGGATTGGCGTGGGCGACGCCAGGATTATAGCAGCATGGTAGCTTGTATGGGTAGCTAATCGCTTTCTCTCTATTCTGCTTAACCCTAATGTTTCTTGAAACCGAACCTGTTATGGAATCGGCTGATGGCAAGTCAATTGAAACTTCATATGTTCGATGGGATGTAAACTCAACCTTGTGGGACAAGTGTTCGACATCGACCTTCTTTCTACTACCCTTGATAGTTTTGATGCAGTAGTCAGTATGGATTGGTTATCCAGATATCGCGCAGATATACCCTGTGAGGAGAAAGTTGTCGCCTGTCATAAAGTATCCGAGTGGTGCAGAGGTTAGCATCAATTCAGCGATGAAGGCCAGAAGTGTCCACGGAAGGATTACCCCGCTATGTTAGCACTCGTCACTGATGATAAGGTTAAGGAAAAGAGGATCGAGGATCCACCAATTGTTCGTGATTTCTCCCTATGTGCAACCCGAAGAACTATCAGGTTTACCTCCGTATCGTCAGGTGGAATATCAGATCGATATCATGTCAGAAGCAACCCTTATTACTAGTACTCCTTATTGTCTCACATCAGGAAGGTTGCAGGAACTGCCTAATCAACTTCAGGAACTATTGGACAGGAGTTTTATCGGACCTAGTTTTTTGCTTTGGGGAGCCCCAGTTATATCCGTGAAGATAAGCCTTTTCGTATGTGTACTGATTATCGAAAACTTAACAAGGTGACAGTTAAGAACCGCTTGCCTCGACCATGTATTGACAACCTGTCGACCAGTTGCGAGGGACAAGCTTCCATTCAAGGATTGACTAACGAACGAACTATCATCAGAAGGAAGTCCAAGGGGAGGATGCCCTTAGATCGGCATATCGAACGTAATACGGCCACTTCAACTTTGTACACCATGATCATTGAGTTGATCAACACACCAGCAGCTTTATGGACCACAAGAATCGACTGTGTTTGTTGATGACGTTTTGAATCATTACCAGGAGAAAGGAACAACATGGGCGGCATATGTATCCAATTTTAGGACTCCTGAGGGAGGAGCCACTCCGCGCGAAGTCTTGTTAGAAGGTAACTTCTGGATTCGAGAGGTGCAGTTTTGGTCATATAGACAATGAAGTGGGAATACACGTGGATCTCGCTAAGATCCATTTTGTTATAAACTGATCGACACCAAAGATCCCTTCGAGGATGCAACAAATTATTGGCCTCACTAGATACTATCGCAGATTCATAACATGATTTTCGAAGATCGCGCAGCTTAAATCTCTTTGGCACAGCAGGGTGCTGTGTTCGTGGGAGACAAAACAGGAGGATGTCTTTTCAGCTTTCGAATCCAAACTCTGCAATGCACAGAGTATCATATTTACCTAAGGGTACGGGTGATCTAGTGGTATACCATGATGCTCCGAATCAGAGTCCGAGTTACACACCGATGCAACACGAGAGAGTGATGACTTACGTAATGGAGTTACAAAGAGGAACTGCACGACACACAACCTGCTATGGAAACCGTGGTATTTGGATTTAAGTTGGAGGCATTACTTGGACGGTACCGAATGCACTACTAAGACGGATCACAAGGGCCTCCCGTGTACCCTGGTTTCGAAAGAGCTAAATCAGTTAATGGCATCGCTGGATGGAAATTTTGGATGATTACAACTGCGAAACTTGAATGTGCACGAGCTTTGCAACTCACTATCGACTCTAACCTACCTGATCAAACTCGCGCTGTTCAGACTGGAGAACTGAAGGAAGAGGATTTTCAAGTTGAGCCCATGCGGAGCATGGAGAAGCAACCTTTGGCAGGTCGGACGATATTCGCTACCTCATGGAACGAATGTGGATCTCGTTATACGGCAACTGTAGGGAATTTGTTTTGAGCAAGCACCGGCCTCGATGTTCTAGTAGTCTGGGTTTGATAGGAGATATTAGGATTTTAAGCCATGTATTGATGACCGGGCAGGAAGGCCCCATAGCACTATATGTGAACGATGTTTGACTTGTGTGAAAGTCAAGGTTGAATACCCGAAACCTACTGGTTTATGTCAGCAACCGGCAACACCCATGTGGAAAATGAGAATAGAATGCCATGGATTTTGTCGCTAGTCTAACTAAAACTCGAAACGGAAACATTATCGTTATCACCTGGGTGATCGTTGATTGTCTCATGTAACCAGTGCACTTTATTGCAATGAAGGACGCTGACGAGTCGTCACAGCTTGTGAATATTCCTCTGAGAGAGGCGGCATTTAGGCACCGGGTGCCAACTCCTGTTACCTCTGATTTTGGATCCATGCTGGATTTATGACAGGCAACACAGCACACCCTTGGCTCACGTCTAGACATGAGCATTGGACAAACGGACAAAGTGAACGAACCATCCTGACACTCGAAGACATATTGAGAGCATGTGTGTGATCGACTTTAGTAAGAGTTAGAAGGACATTTACCTTTAGTTGAGTTCTACTGCAGCCGTTACCATTCTAGTATTCAGACAGCTCCGTGTGAGGCATTGTATGAACTGTAACACTAATCTCCTGGTTGGATTAAGGTGGGTGACAATCTAACCACAGGTCCATGACTTGTGCTCGAAACTCTTGGGAGGATTGTTCAGATCAGAAATCATTTGGCGGCAACGTGTGACCGTCAGGAAAGCTGATAAGCTTAGGAAACACTGGGAGTTTGCTGAAGGCGAACGTGCCATAATCGAAAGTCTCACCCTGGGAGGGTGCGGTATGCTATAGAGAACGTGGCAAGCTTAGTTTACAATGCATTGGGACATTCGGATTTCTAGAACGAATCGGTGACATGGCTCACAAACTCGAGTTACTCGACGAGTTAGGTAACGATCACGATGTCTCAAATCTATTGAAGCATTTGTCTGAGGAAACATTTGTGATGCCTTAACCAGACAAGTTGCAGTTGTCGTGGAGTCTATCAAAAACATGGAAGAGGAAGTCGAGGTTCGTTACCAAAGTCGAAATTCAGTCGTGAGAGTTCGTGGGAACACAAGACGTGGACCGGAGTTCACGTGGGAACGCAATAATCAAAGGAAGCTCTGGTAAACTTCAGTGGTCCTAACGATTGTATCAACCTCTGATATCACTGGTGAATTTCAGAACGAAATTCCCTTTCAAGTTGGGGATGATGTGGTACCCGAGGAAAATCCACAGTCATCCTGACCTAACACAGTGCTGTTTTAGATTGCTTATCAAATTTCGAGACGAAATTTCTTTCAAGTTGGGGATGATGTGACAACCCGAGATTTCAAAGTCTTTCCTCTACTCGTTGCTTGTTCTCAATTCTGTTTTCATAGATGGTTAAACGTTGTATCTTGTGCATGATATGTGAATAATTGAAGTATTGTTATAATTAGTTGTTATGTCTGGTTGTTAGTAAATTGTAGAGTTGTTTAATGTATGGCACATTCATGTCTTACAAGTTTGGGCCCGCACCACAAGTCGACGAAAAACATCTGGTTTTTCATCATCCTCACTTTTGTCAAAACGGTTTCTCGCCGAGAGGGCCCTCGGCCCAAGTTGTCTCGGGCCCAAACCCTTGTGAGGATGCGCATATTAAGTAGAATTGGTAGTTGCGGCTGTGAATGGGAAATCACAGCAAACCCTAGTCTCTTGTGAACGGCGACAGGAAGGAGATCCAATTCAGCCGCAACTTTCCTCTTGTGCTAACCATCTCCATCTTCTCGCTTCATTTGTCTGGTTAGTATGTTACTCTTTGTTTAATTGGTACTTCTTGATGAATTAGGATATGTGTCTGTGTGTCGATGTAAGTCTCTTTGATCATGTGCGGCTGTGCTCTTGTTGTTTGATTATTGATTGGTTCTAATTAGATTGAATATAAGATCCGTCGATTAGATGGGCATGTGCTAAAATTGGTAATGGGTGTTAGTAAATCAGATAAACTAGTAATCAGGAATCGTTAAACTTGTTTGATGTTGTTGGTAATGATGAATTGATAAACCGTTTCAAGGAACCCTTTTGTGTTGATTTAGCTCGTTCTGAAATGAATAAGGATTGTTGATTATCAGTGGTGTTTCATCATAATGGGTCTCGAAGAAAGATTAGGTGATTCGTCATAATTGTTCTCGACGAAAGACTAGGTCTTTCGTCACTACCTGGTCTCGACGAAAGATTAAGACTTTCGCCATAATAGGGAATTTCTCCATGTAGTCATTGAAACTGTTGTGTGTTACGTGGTTATTATATTAACTGGAAAGTAAGGTTTTGGACTCGACTTATGTGGGCAACAAGTCATCTGTTGAACGTTTTTAGGTAGTATGCATATGAATGTGGACTTGTGTGGATTGGATAACTATTATATGAAATATGGTGATCTTTTCTGTGTGGATGAACTGTGGAAAATGTGTGATTTAATTTATTAAGCAACTGATATCATTGGTAACCAATTCATATGTTAAACATTAATACGAGACTTACACAAGGGATGTGGGCATAGATGAGGACTGGGTACTTGTTACATGATATATGGTGATCTTGTGATAGATGCAACGTGTGAAGTTACGAGCACTGTTATGTGATTGGTTTGCATGTGAAACCCATACACTTGTTATATGATTTCACGATAAAAGTTATAGATCAACGGATTGAACGTTGAACAGTTACAATAACGTATAAGTACGTGTGTCATACTTATCTGCTACTTGTGCAATGTGTGCGTTAGATACGTGATATGTGTGAACACTATACTGATTGTCTTTGGTAACCACGGTAGGGTTTGGTTGACCGACTTGAAACGGGTAAAGTAACTTGTTAAATACCGAGCAAATCTAAGGTGATTTCACTGTTCTTTTTCCAAGCATGCGTCCCGGGGAGGGACATCTGGTAAACGTTCCGGGGAGGAATGTCGGGTAATGGGTTTGACTGGAATGTTAAACCTGGGTTGTTGGTTAATACACGTCTATATCTATCACTCAAGTCCCTCCTACCGATTGTTGCCGGGAAGTCAACGGGGTATTAGTTAATAGCGCTATTTAGGTTTGGCACCCTCACACCGCACCGAGGAGGTCGGGAGTGAACTAATGACCCCCATCTTGACCATTGCTTTGATAGAGGCATTGGGGTTTAGGGCAACTAATCTGGAGCCATCGGCGGTAAGCGTGTGATTAACAACATCGAATCTGTGAAACGTTTTAATCTGGTAACTGGTATCTAAACACGTTAACAAAACTTTGAACTCACCAGCGTTGTCTGACACACTTGTCTGCATGCTTGCAGGTCTATAGGGTTATATCATGGGACTTGCTGTCTGGGATGCTGGAGTGGTCATGGGTCGGCTTGCATGGAATCATGGGATACGTTTAAAGGCTTTTATACGCTTGGGTTATGAAACTTTTACTTAATGTTGTATGCTTCCGCTGAAATGTAAACAATGCTTTGTAACGAATATTTTAATAAATGAAATTTTTAATTGATTTAACATTATGAGTTCAATGTGATTGGTGGCTGTATCCTGGTACGTCACACGCCTCACGGAGTTTCTCACATGTGGTATTTTGGTGGTGTGACATTTGCGATTACGATTAACACCTCAACATAAACATAACATGCACAAGTAACGCATAAGTAGCACACACACGTAAAACAATATTCAGAACGCATAATTCGAGTTGCGAATTCGATAGCGATAAGCGATAAATTGATTAAACATGCCATTAATATGCGATTATTAATAGATACTCCACATAATACAATCAAAGTGAATAAAATAAATAGATTAACTATAAGTCAAAGAAGTCAAAACAGGAGTTGAGCAAGGAGTGACAGATCACAATTAGCAATATTTTCTTCCTTTGACTTCAATCTTGACTTTGACTTTCGAAACACGGGGTGTTACAGCCTCCCCTTCTTAAGGGAATTTCGTCCCGAAATTAGGCCAAAGTCGTAACAAACAACTGTGGGTACTTCACCTTCATGTCGCTTTCGAGTTCCCAAGTGAACTCTGCGCCTCGTTTGCCTTCCCATCGGACCTTCACAATGGGAATGCGCGAGCGTCGGAGCTGCTTGGTTTGGCGGTCCATGATTTCGACAGGCTTTTCCACGAAGTGTAGTGTTTCGTTTACTTGAAGATCCTCGAGGGGTACATGTAAATCATCATCAGCCAGGCACTTTCTGAGGTTCGAAACGTGGAAAGTCGGGTGGACGTTGCTAAGTTCCTCCGGTAGTTCGAGTCTGTAAGCCACTTTCCCGATCCTTTCCAGAATCTTAAAGGGTCCCGCATATCGAGGCACGAGCTTTCCTCTCTTTCCGAATCTGACCACACCCTTCCAAGGTGATACCTTTAGGAGTACATGGTCGCCAACGTCAAATTCGAGGGGATTGCGTCGTCTATCGTTGTAACTTTTCTGATGACTCTGAGCTTTCAGTAGATTGTCTCGAATTTGGAGGATTTTGTCAGTCGTTTCTTGCAATAGCTCAGGTCCGGTTAATTGCGAGTGCCTGATCTCGTGCCATACAATAGGCGATCGACATCTTCTTCCATACAATGCCTCAAATGGTGCCATTTGAATGCTGGAATGATAACTGTTATTATACGAGAATTCGACCAAAGGTAAGTATGCGTCCCAATTACCACCGAAATCTATGACACACGAACGGAGCATGTCTTCAAGGGCACGGATCGTTCTTTCAGTCTGACCGTCGGTTTGGGGATGGAATGCGGTACTTAGATTAAGTGCAGTACCGAGAGCAGATTGAAATATCACCCAATGACGCGAGGTAAACCGAGGATCGCGGCCAGAAATGATGTCGCGAGGCGTCCCATGTCGACAAATGATCTCTTTGGTGTAGATTCGGGCTAATTTTTCTATCTTGTAGTCTTCCCGTATTGGCAGATAGTGAGCAGATTTAGTCAAACGGTCAACGACGACCCAGATGTTGTCGTGACCTGAGGGCGTGCGCGGAAGTTTCGTTACGAAATCCATATCTATAGTCTCCCACTTCCACACAGGGATTTCGGGTTGAACGAGTAAGCCAGAGGGTCTTTGGTGCTCAGCCTTGACTTTCGAGCAAGTCAGGCACTTCGAAACATAGAGAGCGATATCCCTTTTCATGCCCGGCCACCAGTACTTGTAGCGCAGGTCCTGGTACATCTTATCGGCACCTGGATGAATAGAATATCGGGATTTGTGGGCTTCGTCCATCAAAATTTGTCGTAAATTGGTCCGTTTAGGGATCCAGATTCGATCCAGATAATGGAATATCCCATTCGACTTATTCACTAGCTGGGCTCCATCGTTGAGAATCATTTCCTTCTTCAAAGTGCGTTCATTAAAACAGGCATGTTGGGCTTCGCGGATGAGGGTTTCGAGATCATATTGGGCTTGGATATTACGGGCGCTGTGCAAATAACTCCGTCTGCTGAGAGCGTCGGCAACGACATTTGCTTTGCCAGGATGATAACGAATCTCACAGTCATAATCGTTGAGAAGTTCCACCCACCGGCGTTGACGCACATTTAGTTATTTCTGGTCAAAGATATGTTGTAGGCTCCTATGATCGGTGAATATCGTACACTTGGTACCATAAAGGTAGTGTCGCCAGATATTTAACGCAAAAACAACTGCGCCTAGCTCGAGGTCGTGAGTTGTATAGTTCTTTTCGTGGATCTTGAGCTGACGAGATGCGTAAGCAATAACCTTGTCTCGTTACATGAGAACATAACCAAGGCCAAGGTTCAAGGCATCACAATAGATGATAAAGTTATCGTTTCCGTCGGGTAAAGTGAGAACAGGAGCATTGCAAAACATGTACTTGAGGGTCTGAAAGGCAGTCTCTTGTCTAGTTCCCCAAACAAAAGGCTTGTCTTTTTGCGTGAGAGACGTGAGCGGCACAATGATTTTAGAGAATCCTTCGATAAATCGGCGATAATAGCCCGCTAGTCCGAGGAAAGAACGGACTTCAGACGGGTTCTTAGGTGTAACCCAACTCTTGACAGCTTCGATCTTCGCGGGGTCGACGTGTATACCTTGACTATTGATGATGTGACCGAGGAACTGAACCTCCTCCAGCCAGAATTCACACTTGGAGAACTTGGCATAGAGTCGATTCCCCCGGAGTAGCTCGAGAACCAAACGCAGATGTTGCGCGTGTTCATCTTTCAACTTGGAATAGATCAGGATATCATCGATGAACACGATGACGAAGCGGTCTAGAAAAGGTTTACACACGCGATCCATCATATCCATAAAAACCGTGGGTGCGTTGGTTAAACCAAAAGGCATAACAACAAACTCGTAGTGGTCGTATCGAGTGCGAAAAGCGGTTTTGGGAATATCCTCCTCTTGTATGTGTAACTGGTGGTAGCCTGAGCGTAGATCGATCTTGGAGAAACACGTAGCACCTTATAACTGGTCAAACAAATCATCGATGCAAGGCAAAGGGTAACGATTCTTGATTGTCAGCTTATTCAATTCCCGATAGTCGATGCACATCCAAAACGACCCATCCTTCTTTTTGACGAAAAGGACTGGTGTGCCCCAAGGAGAGGTGCTAGGGCGAATAAAGCCTTTGTCAAGCAATTCCTGGAGCTGACTCGAGAGTTCGTGCATTTCGGATGGAGCGAGTCGATAAGGAGCTCTGGCAACAGGATTTGCTCCAGGAATTAGGTCGATGCGAAAGTCGATATCCCGACTTGGAGGTAGTCCTGGAAGATCTTCAGGAACAACATTAGGGAATTCACACACAATAGGTCCTTAACTTCCTTTTTCTCCGCTACTACTGTGACAACCCAAGCTTTCAAGATCTTCACTCGACACGTTACTTGTTTCATACTGTGTTTTCATGATTTGTTTGCATTGTAACTTGTGCACGTTGATACATGATTGTTATATTGTTTATGGTTTGGATAGTTGGTGAAAACTTATTAACTGTTTATGATTGAATAAGCTTAGTTGTGCATCCACACACCCATGCATTACACTCGACGAAAGAGTTTACTTTCGTCGTCACCCTTGCTCGACGAAACATGGAAGTTTCGTCGCCACCCATTCTTTCGCCGTGTGGGCTTGAGGCCAAGGTAAGGCCCAAGTATAAGTAGTTATACTTACCTTTATTCCCACAAGTGTACGTAAGAAAATTATCAATGAAACCCTAGCTATTTCCTCTAACCGTCGGCAGCACTCATCCTTATCTCGAAGCCTCTGTGCATTTTTGTAATTGCTCCATAGATCGGTTAGCATCTCACTACATTATGCACTGTTTGATGATTGTTATGTATTGTCTGTGGTCAATTGTGAGTGTAGGGTTTTGTATTAGAAACTATAATCGTATGCTGTGTAATCAGAGTCTTGATATCTTAACATTAAACCGATAGATTGGAACATGTATGATAAAGATTAGATGTCTTGAAATTAGTCATGATTATTGTTCGGGTGATGAATCTGTTACCATATGAATATGATCTTCTCCGTGCACACAATTACCGAATGATCGAGATCTGTGACATTAAGCACAATGATTGTTTAGGGTTGTATATGATTGAGTTTATGATATGATGCTTGATGAATTACTTATGATTGATCCAAGAGATGTTAGGGAACTGTATAGCTATGGATAAGTCGGAATTGTAATTGTTAGGGTGATTGATGTTCATGATGATCTGTGAGGAAGAAGGTCCTCGACGAAAGTTAATGATGTTTCATCATTAAGGATCCGACGAAAGTTGTTGCGTTTCGTCATTAAGGATCCGACGAAAGTTGTTGGGTTTCGTCATTAAGGATCCGACGAAAGTTGATGAGGTTTCGTCAATAAGGACTCGACGAAAGATGTAGTCTTTCGTCGACAGGATCACCAGACATAACGGATGTTTATGCTGAGTTTGAGTATGAATAACTATGTAATGAAAGTCTGTTATTACCTGTTAAGAATATACATATTGACTGAGGAAAACATGGTTTGGTTTTCATGAATAGTACACTTAAACTGGTAAGAACTGTTGTGAAACGTATATGTGAATTGTGGAAACTTTATGAGTAAATAACTATTATGTTGCTTGTGTGCACACTATGATCATAACTTATACATGAACCACGCGACTGTAAACTGATTATGTATACATGAATACCATAGGGTGTGACTACTTAAGTGTGAACCAGTAACTAACCAAACCGAGCAAACCAAGGTGAGTTCACTGCTCTTTTTCCAAGCATGCATCCCGGGGAGGGATATCGGGTAACGTTCCGGGGAGGAATGTCAGGTTATTGGGATGTTTGTTATTACACTCATTTCTATCATATAAGACCCCTTACATCTACCGATAGTTGCCGGGGAGGCAACGAGGTTATTAGTTGATAGCGCTATTAGGTTTGGTACCCTCACACCGTACCGGGGAGGACGGGCGTGGACTAATTACCTTTACCACTTGACCAATGTTTTGATAGAGACATTGGGGTTGGGCAAATAAATCTTGTAGCCATCTGCGGTAATCGGGTTAATAACAACATCAAATCAAATCGTTGAACTGTTTTATACTCATATCTGGTAACTAAACATGTTAACAAAACTTTGAACTCACTAGCGTCGTCTGACACACTTGTCTGCATGCTTGCAGGTCGTTAGATTCTTGTTATGGACTTGCTATCTGGGAGTGCTGGAGTGGTCTTGGGTCGAGACTCTTGGATACTCGCTTTGTTGATTATGAACACATGTTTTGAAACATTTGAATTACTGTTTACATTATGCTTCCGTTGAATACTTACTATGGTTTAACTCACGACTTGGATTTATATTTTGAAATGAATGGAATGTTTATTTAAATACTATGCGTAGTTCAATGTGATTGGTGGCTTGGATCCTGGTACGTCACACGTCCCGCGGTGTTTCCACATGTGATATTTGGGGGTGTGACAACTACAATGTTAGCCAAGAAAGCTCTGTATTCCTTGCGAAGATACTTGCTAGCTTGAATACATGACATGAGTTGGAGTCTCTTCGACGCGACTTCACCATAAACACATAACTGATCACCATTAGCAAGCGAGAATCTAATCATCTTATCGAAGCAAACAACTTCAGCATGATTTTCACAAAGAAAGTCCGTGCCTACTATGACGTCAAAACTTCCGAGTTGCATCGGAATAAGATCGATGGGGAAGATGTGATTGTTGAGTTCGAGAGTACAATCACGAAGAACAGAGTTGACGGTAACGGTTCTTCCGGTGGCAACTTCAACATCGAACGTTGAGGGGAGACGGGCGCGCTTACGATTAAGAAGCTTTTCAAACTTAAACGATACAAAACAGTTATCGGCTCCAGTATCAAACAAACACGAAGCATAAATACCATTCACAAGGAGCGTACCATTGACCACGTTGTTGTCAGCCTGAGCCTGGCGCACATTAATGTTAAATGTTCGAGCACGAGCGGCTTGTTGCTGTTGTTGTTGAGGCTGCTGGTGCTGTTGAGGCTCTTGCTTCACAACCCGATTTGGGCACATATTTCCAAAGTGGTTGGGATCACCACACGCAAAGCAGACTCTAGCATTGACCGCGGGTGCCTGAGCTGCTTGTTGGCCTAGAGGGGCGGGGAGCAGAGCTTAATGAGCAGTAGCTGGTGCTGGTGCTTGTTGAGGACCTGTACGGTAGTTGGCTATAAAGTGGCCGTACATGTTGCAGTGTACACAAAATCTGCAGGCGATTCCCACTGGGTGGTGATAGGTGCAAGTCGGGCAGGCAGGGTGAGGACCAGTGTAAGCACGCTTTGCCGGCGGTGCTTGAGTTACCGGTGCTGCGAATTGGCGGTGTTGAGTTTGCTGCTGAGCTGGTATAGCTTGGAGTGGGGCAGCAGTGGTTACAGCACAATTGTTGTTGCTGGAGTTGCTGTTGTTCTTCCTCTTGTGACGAGAGGCCTTCGAAGACTGAGGGGTGGCAGTGGTTTCAGTGGTTGGTGCGGTGGTAGCTTGATGTAGATTCTTGGCGGCTTTATCCCAGAAGTCAGACTTGACTCGCTTGTCGTCTCTTTCAGCGGCAAGCAGGTACGTTTCCTCGATTGTTGCTGGCTTTGAAGCTTGCACAAATCTGCGACACAATCTGGCAGAGCTCGAATATATTTCTTGATTGCCATATCAGAAGTCTTAACTTGATCAGGACAGATTATGCTAAGATGCTTGAAGCGAGCGGTTAAAGCAGCATTGTCACCCTCCTTCTGCTTGATGTGCCAGAATTCGTCCTCCAACTTTTGGCGCTCATGGGGAGGGCAGAACTCTTCCAACATGACGTCCTTCAACTCATCCCACGTCAAACCATAAGCTGCATCGTTTCCGCGTTTGTTTCTCTCGGCCGTCCACCAAACTAGCGCTCGAGATTGGAAGACGCCTGTAGCATTTAGAGTGCGGAGATCGTCAGGACAGCCACTCTGGCGCAGGGTGACGTCGATCGAATCAAACCATTGGAATAAGGCCGTAGGACCATCTTCGCCAGTAAATTCTTTCGGTCCGCAAGCTTTAAAATGCTTGAAGCTAAAAGCAGCTTTGGGAGTATCGGTCCTTGACTATTCAGAAGATTTGCTCATATTTTTGTACAGTTCACTAACAATTTGAGGAACAACTTTCGCCATTTTCTTAGCAACCATAGCGGCGAGGCGTTTATCTGCTTGCTGTCAGCGAGCAGCTTGAGTAGCGTGAGATCCAGATGACGACATTGTCTGCAACAGACATCGTCACAGGACTCAACATAAATTTTGATTATTCCTAGTATAGTCTAGCGATCACCATAAAGCTCAGGAACACGTATCCACATAAACACAGAATCACATAGGCACATAAACACATAAGCACATAATCACGTAGTGTTGGTGCATATGTCTGTCGACTTCGTCGTGTATCGAGTCATGTAATAGGAAAGATAGACCAAGACGCGTAGTACGAGAAAAATGGGAAACAGGTCTGAACTGATCAGTTCGTGCGAACTGACCAGTTCGTGCGACCTGGTACCAGTTCGTGCGAACTGGACATGTCTGTTTCAGGCGAACTGGACACCCTATATATAGTAGGTCTTGGATTTCATTTGTAGAACTTGTGATTCCGGTAGCGAAGCTCTGCCGAAGTGTCGCCAGTCTGTAAAACGTTGTGAAGTCAATCTAATCGACAGTTAAAGTGTTTCTAAGTGTTAATCAAGCTGCTACAACATCGATACATCTGTTTCCGCCTTTCGTATTGATCAAGAACTCTTCTGATCGACTCATTAGATCGATTCAACGATCCTACAAGTGGTATCAGAGCTCAGGAGGAAGAGTTCTTACCATTTCAGCTTGTTTTCACCAATTAATCTGATTTCTACTCATTTCTTCTTACTTTTGTACATGTTTTCATCAAATCGGAAAGATTTCACGGTTAAAATGACCTGATTTTGTGATATAACACGTAAAATTGAGTTTTAATCAATCCTTGAAGAAATCAGAACTTAATTCGACTTAAAACTTGATAAAATTGACCAAACCGCGTGAAAAACCATTCAGATCGTTCGAAGTCAGGTCGTGCGAAGTGACCCAGGTCGTGTGAGATTGAATCAGATCGTACGAGTTGGGCCAAGTCGTGTGAGATCTTGTCAGATCGTGTGAAGTTATATTCAGGTCGCACGAAGTTGTCTCCGGGTCGTGTGAAAAGACTCCAGTTCGCACGAATTGCTCCAGTTCGCAAGAAGTGAACTCCAAGTTCGCACGGTGTGATCTGTCAGACTACCAGTTCGCACGGTTTGAAATCATATCAGTTCGCACGAGATTATTCCAGGTTGCACTAGATCCAGGTCGTTTGGAATTGATTCCAGATCATTTTGAAAACTAGTCAGCTCATTTGAAAAGTCTGTTTTTGTGAACTCTCGAAACCGAAACATGGACAACGAATTTTTTAATGCATTTGCTACTGCCCCGGGTACTCCTGTTACCGTTGCTCAGAGTGTAACTATGGAAAATGAAACGGGAACGTTACAGAAACCCCCAAAGCTGATGAGCATTGAAGAATATTACAGTTGGCAAGAACGTTTCAAAAACTGGGTTCAAGCAAATCGTTTAAGGTCTTGGGAGTGTATTGAAACTAAGTACGTTCGACCTCGTAATAATGTGGGAGTTACAAAGAATATTTCTGAATTTACGAAAAAAGAGAGAGAAATGTACAAGGCAGAAAAAATGATGATCAGTTTACTTCAACAAGCTGTGAAAGAAGACATTTTCATATTACTTCAACATGATGATAATGCACGTTCGATTTGGGAAGCACTTCGTACAAAATTCGAAGGAAGTACAGAGATGATCAAAAATAAAAATTCACTATTAAAGAAAGAATTTGAATTGTTCTCAAGTTTGCCTGGTGAAACTACAAAGACTCTTATTGAGAGATATTGTCATTTAGTACGTTCAATGAGCAGGTTGGATATCACTAAAGATCGTGAGGAATGGGTTGAAAAATTAGCCGATGCTTTACCTAAAAAAGAATGGGGTATATATCTTATGATTATGAAGAATACCGTAGAGTACGATAGATTGACAATTGCTTAATTCATTGAAAAACTTGAAGGACAATATCTTGAACAACAAAAGATCGCTAGAATGAACAATTCAACTGGTCAACAAGATATCAAGATGTATTTCAAAGGTAATGTTCAAAATGTTGAAGCAAATCCGAAGATCCAAACCGCTTTTAGCGCAGAAAACTCATCCGGATCACTCAATCAAAGTCCAATCAACAACAGTGGATTTTCTTCATATCCGAGTGTTAATCCTAATGATCTAACTTCAAATTATCAGTCTCAAAGCTCAAACAATGGTAATGGTCTTGTGCTACAATGCAATATCGCGTTGCATCTTCAGAACGGTCAGAATTTCTCTAAAGAAGTCGCTAAAGGTCATATGGCATTACTAGTTACCGTGTTAGAATCATATGAAAGTTTGGTTGCGGGAAGAATCGGAAATCCTATGTTAACAAAAGAGGACTACGATCAGATTGATGCTGAAGAAATGGAGCTAATGGATATTAAGTGGTGTTTAGCAAGCGTGTTGAGGAGAGCTGAGAAATTTAAGCAGATTACAAGAAGAGATGACTTACGTGATGCTAATGTTTCTACTTTAGGTTTTGATAAGTCTAAAGTTACTTGTTTTCGGTGCAGGGAAAAAGGACATTTCAAGAGGGAATGTACCAACCGAGAAGCAGGTGGAGCTCAGAATCCTTTCGGGAACAATGAATATTATCGGAAAGCAATATATCATCAGGTAGCTCAACAACCGTCAATTGAAGATGGAAAGAAGAAAGCTTATCTAGTTCATCAAGAAGATGAAAGATTGCCAGAGGGATTTAGCTGGGACAAATATATTCTGGCTGAAAGTAACTCAAAGTTTAGAGCATTTATTGCGCAGATAATTCAAGAGCCAGATTTGATGAAAGAATGGATGGATGTGTTTGCAAATGATGAGAAAAGTCAAGATGAAGAGTCTGTTTCTTCAGAAGATAGTTCAGAAAAGACACCAGTCTTTGATCAATCATCAATTGATAGCAGTGATGATGATGAAGAAATTAAACAAATAAACATTGGTAAAATTCATTTATCTCCTGAAAGTTTCAAATTTTATTTTGCAGATAAACTAGAGAAGCTAAAGGAGAGACGAGCAGCAAAAGAAAAGAAAGAGGTAAAATGTGAAAATATTGCTCAAGAAGAGAAGGATGAACAGAGTGAAGAGGTTAAAGTGATTAAAAAGATTGTAGAGGTCACAAAACCATGTCTGAAATGTTTGGAACCATGCAAACATTGTGAGGAGAAAGATAAGAAGTATAGTGAGCTAGACAAGATGAAAGAAAACTTGTTGTTCGATGTTAAGTACGTGAAAGAATCTTATGATGTGTTGAACAGAACAGTAAACCAGTTGGAAAAGCCAAACTCAGAAAGGGAAGATGCTTTGACAATGATGAATGCAACAATGATGTCTAAGCAGAAGACCATAAATCACTATATTGAAGAGAGTGAAAAGTTGAAGCGGGAATTGGAGACTGAAAAGATTGAGAATGAAAGAATCAGACGATTGCTAATGAGTTACTCAAGTTCTGATTACTTGATTGATACAATTTATCCAACAATGGCAGGTTTTGAAGCTTTTCAAGATAAGAAATCGGAAGATACGGATACTGGTAAGAAACAAAGTGCAAATTATAACAAGTGTCCTCCTCCGATCTGGGAAGGTTATTCTCCCAGAAAACCAAATTCGGAACAAGTCAAAAAGGCAGTCAATATAAAGTTAAAGTCTGAAACAACTGATGAGTTACCAGACAACATTGATGTCACATTCACATCGTCTGACACTGATCATGAGTCTGAGTTAATAAAGAAAGTGGTCGATCAGGTGTTGGATAAGGATGAGGAGTCAGAGTCAAAGTTTGAATCTGAGAGTTCAAGATCATCAGTTGACAGTTCGAAATCATCGGTCAAAAGGGTTTACAATAAAGATTTTATGTTATCAAAAAATAATTTGAATGATGAACCAATCAAAGTGGCATATACTTTGAATGATTCAGACAAATTATATTCTGATGAGGAATTTCCAATTAAAAGTGTGAAAATTGAAAATATTAAAACAGTTTTTAAATTGATAAAAATCAAGTTTTCAGAAATAAAAGATAAAATGGGATTTTCAAAACCTAAATATACTTCTAGAGTTCAACAACGTTTAAAGAAGAAGAAGGGATTCGGTCCAAGTTATCAAAAGAAACCGAATCATAAAAGCAATTTCAAAAAGAAGGGGTTGGGTTTTGATGTTGAAAATAATCAAAATATTAAAGATTTTAAATCAAAATTTGTATTTGTTTCAGGTGCAAGTTCAGAAGAAGAAAATGAAAAAGCTTTCTGGAAACAGTCTAACAAGGAGTTTCTTGCTAAAAAACAAAAGTTTGAGAAGACTGTGTTTGGAACCAAAAAGGAAACAAGAACTTGCTATAAATGCAAAAGAGTTGGTCACATCGCCTGGAACTGTCCAGTGGAAACCAACATAAAACAGGAAGTTCTTTCTAAACTTAAAGAGAAAATGGTTGATGAAAATGAACCACCAACGGACAAATTCAAAATGTTTAAAAATTCTACATTTGAAATTGGTGAGAGTTCTAATAGGTTTTACAAAAGAAGAGGGAATCTTAACAACCAAACATGGGTTGCTAAGAAAGCAGATGTTAAATCTGGCGATGAATCTGATTCGTCAAAGTTAGAGGAGCCACAAGATGAGCTAAAAGGAGAAAATTCAGTTCCACCAATGGATGACGCAAACTTTCCACCATTGCGGGCTGCAAATTTAAAATCAAAAGTTGGAAAAGTAGAGATTTCGAATCAATTCTATTCTGAAAGGAAAGAATTTGATGTCGAAAAAGTGTTTAATGGAAAAGTGAAAATATTTTTGAAAAAATGGTCGATAGAAGGGAAAAAGGGGTAAAATAATTTTATGAAGCAAAAAGGAATGTTCAAAGACCAAGTGAAATTGAACAGGTTGCACCCAAAGCTGGTTAGGCTTGGGTGTCTGTATTCCATGCTTAAAAATCATGACTTGCCGAAGCTCCCAAGTTGGTAATCGTGCAGCATGAATCGACATCATTCTTGAAAAATGTTTCTGTGAAAAATCTACAAGTGATAGTTTTTACAAGTGGTTGAGAAAACAAAGTGATGAATGAATCCCCATGTTTGTGACATGAGAAACAAAACTAATTTTCCGGAAAAACCATTTTGATTAAAACAAACTTAAGTGTTTTGAAATCATAGTGGGAAAATAGTTTGTTGTCAGAGGGAGTTCTGATTGTTTATGCCAAGTGAATGGAGAATTGAAGCAATTCACATCAGTCAAATAAAATGACAAACTGATAAAAAAAATTGAAACATACTTTTCAAAATTTTATTTGTACAGTTTATTGCTTTAAATTTGAAAGTAAAAGCAATATTTTTTCAAATTTTTTCTTGAAAATCAAAAATTGAAACATATTTTTTATTTTAGGGGGAGTAAAAAATTTAGAAATTTTGAAAATTTGAAAAACCCAAAAACATGATAAAATTTAAAAACCAAAAACATCGAAAAATCAAAAATGAGTTTTGTTGTGAAAAAGAGGAAATGATAGTACATCAGTAGACAATCACAGTACGCTAAAGAATTGGAAAGTTAAAATGTGATAAACGGTCTCACTGATGATATGCCAGTAGGTTTTCGCACGCTTAGTAGATTGTTTTCGAGATATAAACCTAAATATCATTACTTACTTATCTAGTGGGGAACATCTCTCGGATATATAGGTAACCCCTGAAATCTTGTTTGAAGGGCTTTCTATTTCTGATATACTAGGTCGTTGTGCGTGATTATATCTGGGGTATTATACCAGGACTTCTGATTTTGCGGGAGCAATAGCCTAGTCCTCGTATAATACTTTGCACTGCTTTAATCATAAAGCCCACCCTCAGCATAAAAAATGATGAAACATTGAAAAATGCTAATCATGTGCTGTTGAAGAAAAGATCACCAAACGGGACACACCTAAAAGTCGAGCCATCATCTCTCTGATTGAACGGAAGTTCTAGCCTGAGCTCTCATGGTCTCGCATTACCCATTTACAGATATCATTAGTGTACATTCACCTGTAAGACTGAATATAGGAGTCTGGATACGGCAGTATATTCTGAGGTGGGACACGCGAATAAGTTAAGTCCATTAAAACACTAATCTCGTATCTCGAATCAATTGAACTTTGTGTGAAAATTTAAGTGGATCAGTATACTGACAATCTAAGTGAATCGTTTAGAACTTAAAGTGTTTAAAGCTCAACGGTGCTAGTGATTTGTCATAAACTGGTATGATCTTCTTACACAAACTCACAAAATATTGTCTGTAAATAGTTTTATGCAATAAAGAAATTACTTTTTAACACACTGAAAATCTTAAAAATCCAAAAAGAATGTGTTTTAGCATAAAATTTTGAAAAATCAAAAAGATTTTATTTCATCTTATTTTTCGACAACTGATGTTGGAAAGCTGATTTTCAAAATTCCAAGTGCTGAACATGATGAACGACAGGGTTGGGAGAGTTTGTTTGAAATGAGAAATGATTTTGAAATGATTAAATGGTTCATTAATTTGCAACCAAATTTTGTGCATTACGAATACAAGTGGTTAAGTCTAAAATTGTTAAATTTTAAACAAGTTATGAAATTTACTTTTGGGTAGAGTATGTGCAGGTTAAAAGCTCTAAAAAAGCTAGGTTTCGAATCCTGAGGAATTTCCGCATAAGCATATGCAGATTAGAGCTAGATTTTTGATCCTGTTGCTACGGAGAACCAGGAGACATTCCTGAACCTGTGAAAGTTTGTAGATAGAAGATTCCAGACTGCGATCCCAGCTTATCGAAAGGGGGAGTCTGAAGATGAGAGAAGAGAGATTGAGGATGCTTACAGAGAAAGATACTTTGGAGAGAGCGTGAAGACTGATCAAGATAAGAAGACTCGACACACTGAAGGCTCGTCAACATCCAAGGGGGAGTTTGTTGGTGCATATGTCTGTCGACTTCGTCTTGTATCGAGTCATGTAATAGGAAAGATAGACCAAGACGCGTAGTACAAGAAAAACGGGAAACAGGTCTGAACTGATCAGTTCATGCGAACTGACCAGTTCGTGCGACCTGGCACCAGTTCGTGCGAACTGGACATGTCTGTTTCATGCGAACTGGACTCCCTATATATAGTAGGTCTTGGATTTCATTTGTAGAACTTGTGATTCCTGTAGCGAAGCTCTGCCGAAGTGTTGCCAGCCTGTAAAACGTTGTGAAATCAATCTAATCGACAGTTAAAGTGTTTCTAAGTGTAAATTAAGCTGCTACAACATCGATACATCTGTTTCCGCCTTTCATATTGATCAAGAACTCTTCTGATCGACTCATTAGATCGATTCAACGATCCTACACGTAGTGCATAGAAACACTTAAGCACGTAAGGCACAGAAGCACATGAGGCAGTCAGAATACAGAAACCTAGCTATATGTTGCACGCATTCCCTATCCTTCACAGCGCGTATAGCGATTAATCATAGTGATTGCGAGTATCGAGCAGTGATTGCGAATAACGTCCAGCGATTGTGTAGTGTGTTGTGTGTGTTGATTGAAGCAAACAGCGAAAGCGAATAAATCACCGAAATCGAAACATGTAATCACATAAAACGCATGAATTTCACATAAAATCGACAAATATCAGAGTCAGCAGTTGCGGGCTCAGAATCGAAACACATAGAAATCGAGAATAGATTGTCTTCGGCTAGATAGACTTCGACTACCCAAAGTGATTCAACTATTTACAAGGACTTTAAGTGCACACTTTGGCCTTCTGGACTGTGCTCTCGCTTCGATTCGAGCGATTGGCAGCCATCCTGCTAGTTATAGTGTGACTTCAAGTCGTTGGAGTCCGTCGAGACTTTGGTGAGAGCGTTGTAAAACCACATTAGAGAGTAGAACGTGTCATTAAGGTTCGGGTTTCACCCCTAACTTAGCGACTACATTCCTGTTTTGTGTGGTAAACCACGAGATAGATAAGGAGATTTGCGTTGAAGTATGGATTTCACTCCTATTTCAACGCAAATACTCTTGCTTTATAGTAAAAATAGCAATTCGCACGAGTAATATGGTCGAGAGTTTGCGGTTTCCACACCTAATCTTAACCAGATCATTCGTTTGTGTGTGTAATCAGCCTTAGGAAAGGCTGATCTTGCGCATAAATGTAGTATGGGATGTTCGCGCAAGTGTGTAGTGTGCAGTGAGTTCGAGCGAGAAATAGCGAGCAAGCTCGTACAAAACCCCTACTGGGCATGCACAGGTCGGTCTGTTGGTACTTAGACTATAGACTAGGTCGTCCTAAGACTTCGACCCGGACTAGGTCAAGTCTTGCCTAATCTCTATAGGTATGGCTATGATACCAATCTGTCACACCCCAACCGATGGTGGAAACATCGGGGCGCGGCACTGAGCGAAACAGATTGTCAAGAGAAATTCCATAACGACTAAATTACCAAATAGTTAATATTACGTTCCATACCGTAACCCATAAAGTAATCTAATTATTACAGACAGCGATGTTCTCAAAACACATCATGTTCCGACAACTCAGATTTCAAATAAAAATATAAATTGTCTTTGTTTCTAGACTCTTTCCTAGCCTCGATTTCATCACATAGCAAACAAGGCATCCTAGCATTTTAAGCACCTGTCACAAATGTTAAAGTAAAAGTCAATACACAAAGTGTAAAGGTGAGCATACAAGTTTGATAATAGCATAATAGAGTTCAAAATCGTTTACGCATAACCAGCATATACAACGTATAATGTGAAGCATGTAAGTTATCGACAAAGATCCTATCAATACCAATGACTGCGAGTTGACTGCGAGTTGACTGCGAGTAGCGAGTGCACAACACATATTCACCACTGTGAACACGTGAAGTAATTGTTCTTAAGAACCCCTGAATGAACAGGTGCTGAGTCCAAACTATAGTACTATCGTTACTAAGGCAGGTAGACAACAATCAATGTGTTAACATAACAAACAGGCATTCATCGAGTCACGTGTAACACGTATAACAAACAGGTAGACCCTTGAATAGTTTGAAAAATAGTTTAAGTGTGGAACCAAGTGCAACCCGATCGGATGGCCGGTCGATCGGGTGGCAATCCGATCGGATGGCAATCCGTCCCGACGATCCGTTCGTCTTGTCACTTGATTCGTTTGAAGTTTTGTAGTGCGAGTCATTTTGATAACATGCTTGAACAACGGAAACCCTATCTCGGCCCAAGTGACCCAACCGAACAGGAATCACCCTAGTCCGACCGGTTCACGGTTCGAGTCGGTAGCTCATGTTCAAACCTGAAGTCAATATCTCTTGGATAGAATTCGGATCTGGAACTAATACAGCACCAAAAATGGGTAGAAGATCAGAACGAGCTCCGATTCCATCGGGTTTGAGTGCATTGAGTGTAAAACAGTTGAAAGAAAGTTGGAAAACCTTCTCTCAATCCCTTTTATCCAAGAATTCGTGTAGATCTAAGTGAAAACATTGATGAATGTTGTGGAAATCCTTCAGATCTAAGTTGTTCTTGGTGGAATGAAGCCAAACATTGAAGTTCATAAGAACTCCATGATGACATCACCCTAGAACACCTCAAATCCGTTGATTTCACGGTTAAAAGTTAAGATTCAAAAGATAGAAAGGTGTAGGAGTGCATGTAGATCAAGAAAGTACAAGATTTAGGTTGATAACTTATAAGAATCGTGAGAAATCGAGAGAAAGAGTGGCTGGAGCGAGCTGGGTCGAGTGAGAGCTGTCACATCAAGTGATGTGACTTATGAGGGGTATTTATAGGGTTTCCTAAAAAGTAAAGTGAGGAAATAGGCTGGTCGATCGGGTAGCAGTCCAATCGGGTGGCAACTCGATCGGGTGGCAACCCGATCGGATGGCAATCCGATCGAATGGCCACTCGGTCGGTTGGCCACTCGATCCAAGAGTCCGGCGCAATGAGTTTAGTCGTTTCAATTCGAGTGTTAAGCGTAGCGATGCGATTCGAGCGAGCAATGCGATAGAATTACCCATTAAATTACTTTTAATCCCAACTACTATATCTAATATACAATCACTATAACTTGCGTTTAGCGTTTTTGGTTCGATTTGCGATGCGATAGATTTACGATTGCGATTAACACCTCAACATAAACATAACATGCACAAGTAACACATATGTAGCACACACACGTAAAACAATATCCAGAACGCATAATTCGAGTTACGAATGCGATAGCGATAAGCGATAAATTGATTAAACATGTGATTAATATGCGATTATTAATAGATACTCCACATAATACAATCAAAGCGAATAAAAAAATAGATTAACTGTAAGTCAAAAAAGTCAAAATAGGAGTTGAGCAAGGAGTGATAGATCACAATTAGCAATCTTTTCTTCCTTTGACTTCAATCTTGACTTTGACTTTGACTTTGACTTTCGAAACACGGGGTGTTACGTGAATGATATCCTGGATTATAACTTGATGAGCCTTTCTGTGGTTCTTTTATATTTTCAACACTGAATGCCGTCTTTGGTGATTCATTTACAGTCACCTGAGGTACATCACCCTTGTAGTAAAGACCGACATTCTGTTGATGTGAAGAGCTACTCATCTTGTTCTGTTTCTGCAGTTCAAGTTCATGAGTTTCAATTTTTTCAATCAACACATCAAGAGTAATTGTTTCATACAAAACATCATTTTTCAAAATAAAAACAAACGTTTGCCACTGATCAGCTCGTGGTAACGCTTCAATAATTTTGTCTATGATTTCCTCTCGAGTTTTTACTATCTCAAACCTATCAGGCTCAATTTTTAGATGACAAAATCTCTCAATCATTTGTCTCACCGACTCTCCTTTTAGACTATCAAACAAATCAAATTCCTTTTTAATAAAGCAATTTTGTTCTTTTTAATCTGTTTACCACCCTCTGCTTTAACCCATAAAGCTTCCCAAACAGGTTTAGATGAACCGTCATGATCAAGTAATGCAAAAAGATCATTTCTAATCGACTGTTGGATTAGAGCAATCATTCTTTGTTCATATGAGAAGTTCTTTTTGTCTTCAACGGATAAGCTTTTGAGTGGGATTTCTTCTCCTTTGTCATTGACAGGTCTATCATATCCAAACTCCATGCAAAACCAGCTTTCATGTGCGTAAGCTTTGGCCCAGTTGATAAAGCGTTCTTTCCACCATGTGTCGTCCTCAATACTTTCTAGTTTAGGTGGTTTCGAATAAGTCCCATAGAAGTTATCATGTTTAATATTATCATTGATTGCTTTTGTTATGGTTTTAGGTGTAACAGTTTGAGTTTCGGAAGATTCTGATGTGAAAGCTTTGTAAAACGTGTTATAAAACTCTTCAGCCATGACGTTTCTCGTTTATCAACTCGAATCACCACAAATCACCTACAAACGAACAAACACGATCAGTTTAAAAACTATCAAACAGCTGGATCGGATGGGTATCCGATCGAGTGAGGTCAACGAAAGTCAACAAGATAACAATGATCGGATGACAGCGGATCGGATGGTGATCCGATCGAGTGACTATCCGACACTTGACAATATGCTTTGGATCGGATGGTGATCCGATCGAGTAACGATCCGACACTTGACAATATGCTTTGGATCGGATGGTGATCCGATCGAGTGACGATCCGACACTTGAACCTATGACACAAGCAAATGAAGAATTTAGGATCAGATGGTAATCCATTCGGATTGCCACTCAACACTTGAACCTTAAAACTTGAATGAACAATGCGCCTTGAATCGGATGGTGATCCGATCGAGTGACAGTCAACAAAGTCAACATTTTTAATGACTTGCAATGGATCGGATGGTGATCCGATTGGATTGCAATCCGACACTTGACACTATGCTCTTAACAAACCGATGTACTAAGGATCGGATAGTCATCCGATCGGATTGCCATCCGATTGGTGAACATCACCAAGAACATCAGTAAACATTTTCAGCGAATCGGACAGAAAAATCTTGATATCTCTCAAATTACTTGGAGTTTTGATCTGAAATTTTGTAGGCTTATAGATCAATGGTTTTCGCACATAATATCCAAAAATCAGCCAATTTTAACCGTAAAAGCCATGTTAATTTTACGTTTTTCAGTCTAAGAGTGAAAGAGATGAAAAAAGAAGAAATTTGACAAATTTGGATGAATTTTTGATCTGAAACTAATGAGGTCTTGTGCGAATCTGTGTGATTGATCCGTGAAATCGAGCTCCTGCTCTGATACCACTTGTAGGATCGGTTTCCGACTCCGTAACGATTGCGTATCGACACGTGTGACGTGCGGAATCCGTACACGTGCGTGGATCGAACACAAGAACGTACTATAAATGTGATTCTATTGATAATCTGAAAACGTACAACGCACCACGAATCACCTTGAACACTTTCTCTCTCTAGACTCTCTCTCTAGCTCCAAAGCTCTCCAATGTCACAAAATGGCAAAAAAGTTTTTTAAAACAATGACATTACACTCCTATTTATAGGCCAAGGGGTTTAATGAGACTTCTCATTAATTACAATATTACCACCTTGCCTTTTTACAAATATAACACTATAATGTCTTGTTTTCTTCAGTTTCAGCTACGAATCGGATTGACGGAGGCGGTAGACATTACTGCACTAACAGAGTTAAGATTAAAAAATATGTATGCACGTATTGCAACTATATATATATATATATATATATATATATATATATATATACAAATGAATGGAAATTGTATGCATGTATACGTGATTTTAATACATACAATTATTAACGATGTTAACCGGGTTGTTTTGAGAATGGAATGAAAGTGCAAGTAAGATATTGTTGGCTCTTCGAAGGTTTGACGCCGTAATGCAATTATTGAATTTGAAAGAATAAACGAATGAATTAACACACATTGGAAGAATGTGAGACGTTGTTTAAATTTATATATGATCTAAATTATGTATGATATCACTTATTACCAATGATGTGGATGTATACAGTGACTGCAGGTTACATGGATCATGGATCATCCTCATAGAATGCAAAATGGTGAAGATCGAGTCAGAGCATGGGTTGTACGTGAGTGAGGTCTTGTAGATTTGTAAATGCGTGTTGTACTATAAATCCAAATTAAGAAAGGAAAGATGTAATTATTATAAAGAGTTGTTTTAAATGTATTTCAAGCATATTAAAAAGTTCATAATGACAAAAAATTTTGGGTTCGTACTCCCGTTGCGTGTTTTTGGTTGTTAGGGTCTTACATTTCTTGAGGTGTGTGCATACATGGGGGCCATGAATAATGTCTTGTGTTTCAAACAAATAGAAGAGCCTTAGTATATCCATGATATAAAACCTAGGAAAGCCTCTTTAGAGCCCATAAGCTATATACAAGTAAACCTTATCTATACGATGCTATTAATTTTTAATAACAATGTATAAGGTAATTAAGCTTGCGCTTTAAGAATATAGTTAAACAAACGTCGAAAGACACGGTCGTAAAAACCACTGAAGTGAGAGGGCCCGGACCTTTAAAAGAATTTGTCGAAGGTTGGGGGATAAGAAACTTCAGATAATATATTTTCTTCGATTTTTTATTTATTGTTATCTTTTTTTGGAGATGATCTAAAACTTAATTTAGTTATAGAATATTCAACAACATTAATGATAACTTATGAAATAGTCATATACAAACGACTATAAATTTAAATTATATCAACATAAGAACAATTAATGGGGATATGGGGACCAAAGAGATGATAACAAGACCCTTATCCTAAGACGACCAACTATAAGTTAGTCTACTTGATTTGTATTCTAAGGATTTTGATATGTGAGAGATTTTTGTATGAATAATAGCTCTAGATAGGTAAAGAAAGACTTTTAATTTTGTCAATTTGTATAACCAAAGCAATAACTAGTAAATTCTTAGAGACATGAAATAGTTATATTTCCTTGACTTTTAGAAAGTGATCCCATAGCATTTGGGTGGTTGTGATCAATTTTTGAAGTCCCCAAGGGTGGAGAGGGCCATTAACCCAGTTACCCAAAGTATTCAAATCATCAACCAATAGAATTGTATCACCTCAATTAACTCAAATCCACCAAAAAGTACGTAATTTGGACGGGGGCATTGACCCATAAGTACTCACTACCCCTTTTTCTTAATTAAAGAAAAAACAAAAAATAGCATATAAATAGAAAAAAAAACACTTTTGTTAATTTTAAAAACAAAATACATAAATTTGAATAGAAACTAAAAACAAACAATATACCAAAAAACAATTAAATATTAAATTAAACTAATCATCACCCAAATCATTGGTGATCTAATTTGATAGGGTAATAATGTGTTTCCTAATATCATATAAAAGTCTAAATTATGTCTCTACATCCCCCAACTCATAAAGTACATCTTCATCAATGACTCCACCGATCGGCGGGTCCAAAATGTAATCGAGTGATATTGCATTTCCATCATGCTTTAAAATAATATCGTGCAATATGATACATGCGTATACCAAATTCCATATTTTCTCGCACTTTTGTTGCCTATTGCGGCCGATTTATTATATCTCATCAAGATTTAAAAACACCAAATCCTCATTCGACATCTTTTCTTACCAACTCTGGCAACTTCTTAAACTTTTTTCTTTTGGTTCGTGGTGAATGTAAAAGATTTCACATAAATAGACCAAGTTAAGTAAATCCCATCAGCAAGATTGTAGCAACGTTTGTATTGGCAGCTGTTAATTTGAAAAGGAGACCTCGGGACAGTTCAATGCATTTCGTTATTGAACAACAGAGATTGATTCAGAACATTGATGTCATTATTCAAACTGTCAGGATCATAGTATGTATGCCAAAACCTAAGTCATGTGACACCACCGCTTCGAGCATGATCATTAGATATTGGAAATTACCTCTCATAAATTCAGCTCGCAAACTTGTTAGGCACATCCTCCAAAAGAATTTGTGTATAGTTGATGTTATCGACCATCCTTGGAAGGTCCCGTCTAGCTTCATGCGCGTTTTACAACCATGTATTGTCATGGCTAGTTGGTCTACATAAAGAATCCTTGTTGTATAATATAATAATCGAATTACAAAAATATAATAGAGACTCATGTAACACCCTAACCGACGGTGGAAATGGCGAGGCATCATGAATAGATTGTTCAATAGCACATGATAAATATTTAAAACTGAAATATTTAAAACTGAAATATATATTAAGCTGAAATTAAGTATCCAACAAGCAAAAAGAAACAAATTGTTCACCAAACAAACCACACCCAATCCAAATTAAATATAAATTAGGTCCAAGAGCATCCTAAGCGTGGCAAAATCTTGAAAATAGCTTCAAACATGATTACCTGAAACATGTGTAAAATCAAGTGTCAACTTCGAAAAGTTGGTGAGCAACGAAGGTTAATAGAATATGTATATCGTAAAATGGTAATACAATTCATATGGCATAATATTGAATCTAAGCTATTTGTATAACACGATATAGCAACATTCAAACCTTAGTTGACTGCATGTAACCCAAAGGTTCCCAAACCAAACAAATGGTAGGGCCGCTTTCTATCTTTCCCAAAGGAAACTTCTCAAACACACAAAAACAAGGAGTGGGAATGAGTTGTCAATCCTATAACACTATAACATATTCACGTATGGCTAGATCATACTTAATGAATGTACATGGTATTTGGTAATTGTAATAAAAAACTAGTAATTGTATAGTAACACATGTAACACCCCAAAAAGTGAAGATGAAAAAATGGGAGCTATGTACTTACCTTAGGTAGCAAATACAATTACACAAGATGTAAGTAATAAAGATGTTGGGGGAAGTCTTAAAGTGTTACCCTACCAATATTATATAACAAAGTTTAATTGGTATAACTTAGATCAATGTCTAATGCATGCTAGGATTATAGAAAATTAGGGACTTCACATTCTAATTTGTGAATATTAGGGTTTTGATTAATTTAAATAAGCAATTTATAGTTTAAAAGGCATGACATAATTAGTTTACCTATTGATTATAAGGAATTAAGTTTCTTTGGACAAAATACAAGGCCTTGCTTAATTGATTTAAAACAATGTTGAAGTATAACAATTTAAAATATATAAACAATTATTCGTTTAAATCTTAAGGTATAGTAACTCACTAACGTAATTATATATCTAGGGGTCTAAGAAGATGTTGCCTCTAAAATAATTTGATAAAAGAAATAAGCTTAATACAAAACAATCTTATAATTGTTGTAGTTTTATCTGACTAATGCCTTCTGTCACAAAGAAAATGATTCAACAGTTTTAAAATTACATAACAATTTTTTTTTAATGTCAGTTAATGGTTTTAAAAAAAATAAACACAGAAAAAAGAGCAGACCTGATTCGAACCTGCATATGTCCGCGTTTTGAGTCTGAACGAGGCATAACAGACCACCTAGGCTACCAAGTATTGTCGGTAGCCCTTGTGGTTCAAATCCTTATAACGCGAAATAGCGTGACCCGGTTCATCAATTAACACAAAACAAACAACGTAGTAAAATGAAATGCATGAGTCCTGATTCGAACCCGTGACGTTTTTAGGCATGTGTATTTAGCATAACAGGTTGGACCAACTAGGCTAGCAGGATCGCTGGTAGTCCAATGGTTTGTATTAGTTAAATACGCAACGTTACGAACCTAAAACTCCCCAAATCAAAAACTTATGAGCCCTAACTTCCATTAATCCAAAATTAACACAATCAGGCTATGATAGACGAAATTAAAATGGGCCTTTTGACCCATGAATGCTAATAAACGAAAGGAACATCGAAACACTTACGGATTGTGAAGATTTAAACAAGAAAAAATAAGAATAAGAAAACTCAAAACTGCTCCCCAAAGAAATCGATGCATTTGAAAGGTGGTTATGAGTTTAAGGGTTTGTATAAATGAATAAGTGCAGGTATATATACTATTCTTGACCAACAATTGTTAATTAGGAATGTGTTGTGAAATGGGTGTATGATTTTGTGACAACTCGAGAATTCAAGGCCTTTCCTCTACGCATCTTTAATGGTTAATGTATTGTTACGTGTAAGTGTTGCATGAAATTTATGTATTGTGTGATGTTATAATGTTATAATTCTGTTTAACCTCGACGATGAAGGGTGATTCTTCGTCACTCTCACTCATCGACGAAGAGTAGAACTTCGTCACAATCAACCTTCGGCGAAGGTTAATTCTTCGTCGCACACACACCATGGAAAAGAATGCCCTTCGCCAAACGGATGCTTCGTCGAAAGGGCTCTCGGCCCAGTACCTCTTAGCCCAAAACCGAGCCCAACTTTTCCCCCATTACATACGCGTGTGAGAGTATGTACGCATACAGTTACATTCCAAACCTTTGTGGCGAACCCTAGGTTTCCTTTCAACCTCCCATGGATCGGCGACAACTTCCCTGGCTGAAAACTCCTCACCCTTCGAAGTATCATCTCTCATATTCTCATACTTGGTTAGTATATTCATCAATGATCTGACGTATATCCATTGATGTTCTGTTTATGTTACATTCGTTGGTGTTTTGCCACATACTGATGTGTATTGATGTATATGGAATTGATAATTAATTATAAGGTTTAAACTTAAGGTTAACCAGTAAGATATTGATGAATCCGATTGTGCGAATGTGATCACTTGGCGATGAACTAGGGTTCCACAGTAGATGATGTTTGTACTGTTCGATCCAACCGAATATGGATTTTGAATGTTGAATGCTATTGATGCTCGATGATGATAAACTGTAAGAAATTGATGTTAATGTTAAATGATGTTAATTTCCATGATGATTAATGATGTTAATTATGAACCGTTATGCATAGGATTCAAGGTTGATGTGCGATGATTAACCGCTAGTGTATGATTAGGGTTTGTAGGAAACCAGAATTGTCTGTGAAGTGCAGCGCCGAACTATGAATGAGGAACCTGAATTGGCTTGTGTGAGTAACCAACTTACCTGTTTGGTCTTGATATGTGATAAGCACGTGAAACGTGGACTTGTATACGAACTGAATACTGGCTATATGTTATACGGTGATCTTTGTGATAAATACAAACTGTGAAAATACGTGCCTGACTATGAAACTGGTCCATTTGGTAACAACCATTTGGAACTTGTGTTATGAACGTGTATGAAATCTAAGAGTTTGCTATGTGTTACGTGACAATGGTGTTACATGTGATTTGCTGAATATATGATTTGGATATGTGTTTACGAAACTGATCATCCTTGGTAACCTCGGTAGGGTTGGTTGACCAACTTGGAATTGGTAATGTAATGTAACATACCGAGCAATCTAAGGTGAGTTCACTTCTCTTGAGCATGCGTCCCGGTGGGTGGGACAATCAGTTGGGTATTCCTGAGAGAAATAAGTCTTTGGGTAAATCAGTTGGGTATTCCTGAGAGGAATAAGTCATTTGGGTAAAAACTGGAATGTTGGATAATACACTCAGTTCCTATCACCATTAAGTCCCATCTTGTTTGTTACCTGAAAGGTAACGGGGTATTAGTTGATAGCGCTATTTAGGTTTTGCACCCTCACCCCGTACCTGAGAGGACGGGTGTGAACTAATGACCCAGTCATGACAAATGCTTAGATAGGGGCATTGGGGAAGGGCAAAAATAATCTGGAGCCATCTTGTTTGGTACTCGAGTTATTATCAACATTACTTTCGGAATTGTTATTAAACTGGATTACACACTTGGTAATCAAATGTTTTCATAAAACTGTGAACTCACCAGCGTTGTCTGATACACTTGTGTGCATGCTCGCAGGTTGTTGATATGAGTGGATGAGGAACTTGCTGTCTGGGATGCTGGAGTGGTCATGAGTCGAGATACATGGAAACTTGAAACAAGACTAGTTGGTTACATACACTTGGGTTTTGATTAAACTTTGTATTATGCTTCCGCTGAACACAACGAGTTGTAAATAATGTTTTGTAACACTTTATCTTAAGAATAAAAGCTTTATTTAAAATCTTGTATGAGTTAAATGTGATTGGTGGCTAGATCCTGGTACCTCACACGCCTCGCGCGGGTTTCCGCTTAGGGTATTTTTGGGGGTGTGACAGATTTGTTTTCAATTCGCACCAAAATTATAGAAATTGTGTGAATCAAAGACATGATACAAATTGATACTGATTCAAATTTGATTTAGGAAGGTTGATTTCGGTTTAATAATCGCATATTCGCAAAGTGTTTACGATCCGGGTTGATTTGGGTGAAAACGGTTATATCGGGTTTGGGAAATGGGTTAGGGGTTCAAAAGTTCAAACTTGGCAATATTAGTGTAGATCCCAATATCAATCCGGATCACAGTGGTTGATTGTTTTAGTCCAAAACACCTATTGATTAAGTGTTTGCACTATGAAAAAGTTAAGAAAAATCATAGAATGAAGATGAAGCTAATGGTATGATGAATACAACAAGTGTTGTATTGAATCCAAACACTGAAATGAACAATAAAGCACCTAGAGATCTGATTAAGCACTATCAAAGATTGATCAAATGTAAACAACACAAGTTTTCTTCAAGAGTGGCCAAAAGCTTGGCTAGGGCACCATTACATGAGTTTATATAGGATCTGACTTGCCAGCATAATTATAATTATGCTGGCATCTTAATTACACCAAGTCAGATTTGCTACTTTCAAACTATTACATAACTAGTCCCTAAAGCTACAAAATATAACAAAACTAATCCAGTGCAAGTATCAACGATCTCACAAGCTCTAACAATATCCCCCTAGATCGTTGCATACTTGTTTAAACTTTCATTCTTCAGTAGTGGCTTCTGGATTGTTTGCAGCTTCCTTTTCGGGCTCTGGTGGGATCTCTGCAGTCACTGTTGCTTGCGGTTGTGGTGGAACTTCATCAATTGTTGTTGCAGGAGTTTCTTGGATTAAAATAGCTTTACTAATTGATGGTGGATCCTCTATAATGGCCTCATATGTGGATGGGGCCGGAGGTTGTGGTGTTGCTTGAGGAGTTGACATGGATTCTTTTGTCTTTGAAGAAGTCTTTTCTTTCTTTTTGTCGTGCTTTTTCTTCTTCCTAGCTTCCTCCTTCTTCTTTGCTTCTGCATCTTTCTTCTTTTCAATTCTATCAATAATGTCGAGCATCTCACGTTTTCTCTTCCAGGCTCTTTCTACTGCTCTCTGAAACAGCATTGCCTCTTCTAAATTGGCATTTTCGACTCCAACATTGATGCGATTAGCATTCAGCACAGTTAAATCAGAAAGTCTGAACATGAAGACATCCATCGGATCCAATATTTTAATATCTTCATTTGCATTCGATCGGATCACTGCTTCACCTTTATGACTATCATAGAACCACTTCTTAAAGTTGTTCAGACAGACCGGGACTTCTGCTGGGAGCTTGATTCTAGTGACTACTTTCGCAGGGTTGATAACCCATGTCACTTTTCCTTTGCCAGTGATATGATCTTTTGTGGTCTTGGAAACTCTCCTTCGAAAACGTTGTGGCTTGAACACCTCAAAACCTTTGTTGCATTTAGGGCTGTAAACGAACCGAACGAACACGAACAAGGCCTTGTTCGTGTTCGTTCGTTAAGGAAATAAATGTGTTCATGAACGGTTCATGAACACTTACCGAACGAGATTTTATGTTCGTGTTCGTTCATTAAGGAAATGAGCGTGTTCGCGAACGGTTCACGAACACAAACAAACACAAATAAATTTGACGAACGCGACGAAGGATAAATATAGATGGCCCAGAGAGTAGCACTCGAACTTGAATCTCTTATTGTGGAACAGAGGTCGATCGTATTCGCCGATGTAAATAATGAGAAATGAAAGGGAAATGATGCATAAACAATGTGAAAGTGGGTTTCCTAGTTTAATTGTTAGGGTAATAAAATAAATAAATGTTTAATAATATAAAAAGTACAAATAAAATATAAAAAAGTACAAAGATCTTCAATTAAAACACAAACATACAAACATAAACGAACGCAAATTAACGAATGTTCATGAACATGTTCACGAACACAATCGAACGAACGAGACCTATGTTCATGTTCGTTCATTTAACTAATCGAACGAAATTTATTGTTCATGTTCGTTCGCTTATTAAACGAACGAACATAAACGAACTTCCCGCCGAACGGTTCACGAACTGTTCGCTGAACGTTCGGTTCGTTTACAGCCCTAGTTGCATTCAATGCGGCTTTCATCTTCTGAGCAGTCTTCATCATTGTCAGAATCTGATGAAATTTCTGATGTTTGATCTTCACTTGAATTTTCTGAATTTTGATCTTCACTTGAATTTTCTGAATTTTGATCTTCACTTGCTTCGTCACTTGAATCTTCGGATCTTTGATCTTCTGTTGTTTGATCTTCACTTGAATTTTCTGATTCTTGATCTTCATCAGAACTTGAAGTTTCTTCTTCCTTTTCTGAGGCAGAAAAGCTTGAATCTTCTTTGCTGCTTTCTTCAGTGACTTCCTTTTCTGAATCTGTCATACCTGTTCGAGATGGAATAAATTCTGGAATTTCCTCGGTGAGGAATTTTCCAAAACTATTCTTTTTCAATTCTGGCACAAATATAGGAGATTCACACACATTTTTATCATCGCAAAATGCATAATTTAAATCATGACATTCAAACATAGCATGTTCACGATCACGGGTCTTAAATGTAGGCACATGGCCCTTACAGTCATCCAAAGAGTTAAATTTAGGCACACGACCATTACAGTCATCCGTCTTAATTAAATTATTACATTCATCCCGAATATTGTTTTTCTTAGCACAGTTCCAGGCGAACCAGTTAACAGTGGAATAGTTGTCGCCTAAATAGCCTATTCCTATTTTTGAACCGCCGCAGTCTCCATCCTCATCGCACACATCTTCTTTACACACAACTGGAGCTGCATTACTTTTAGGAATATTAGTGGTTGTTTCATTTTTAAAAGAATCATTTTGATCAATAGGAGCCTTTTCATTAATCAAATCGTGTCGGGATGAGGAGTTGGCATAGGCACATAGTTTTTGCTATGTGGTGGAAAGAAAAGTTTTCTTTCATTTCCTTGCCTATCCTTATACCCGATCCCATCTTCTACATGCGTCGGTCGTTGGCAGTTTTTTATGTCAGTAAAGGCCTTTTTACTGACATTCCATTTGTCTATTATAATTTGTAATTTATTGTTTTCGTTCAAAGATTTTTCTAGTCTTTCTGTTAAATCATTGATAATAAAATCTTTTCTAAAAACAAATTCTTTTAGAGTTTGCATTTCAGCTAAAGTTGAATTCAACTTTCTCTGATATGCGGCCTCATTTTGTTTAAGTTCTTTATTAAATTTTAAAGCTTTGTCTTTTTCCCTCATAAATTCAAGATTAAGATACTTATAGTGTGCCACGACGTCTACGCATGATTGTGTGCATAACTTCACTTTAAATTCATGTGGAATGCTATTTACCAAGTCCTTGTCAGCCTTTTCCTTTGATGATTCAGTTTTCATAGCTGCAGTTGAGGCTTTTGCCTTCTATTTCTTCTCATCAGATGATTCTTTCAGAACCTGCTCCTTGGGCTTTTCAGCTTCTTCAGGATTCTTGTCTTTCTCAGGCTCTGAGGAGGTGAGAATGCTTTTCAGACCCTTGTCAGCAACGTTATCTCCTTTTGGGATTCCACCAGCCTGTTTCTCAACCTGTTTTGATGATGACTTGTTCCTTAGCTTCAGCAATTTCTTCACCCCAATCGTAATCTTCAACTACTAGGGCTTTCGGTGTGTTAGGAGCAACATTGTTTTTGTTTTCTTCAATAGCGATTTGTTTTATAGCAGGAGCAGCTTCAGTGTTTCCCTCCTTCAACAGAGGACAGTCTCGCTTGAAATGACCCAAATTCTTACAGTTGTAACATCTCAGCTTGGATTTGTCAAAACCAGATTTTCCAAGAGCTAGACGCTTCCCAGTCTTATCCTGAAACTTCTTTAACCTTAGAATTATCATAGCCATCTGTCATTTCAAATCCATCTCCTCCATGTCATCTGGATCAACCTGATACATGTCTTCAGCAGTGAACATCTCCTTCTTGAGTTCTCCCGACATTAAAGCTTCATAGCTACTCAGAAACATGTTAAAAAGTGCCACGTTTTTAGTTGACACTTTCAAAGCTTGAGTATCCCCAACCACGACAGTCTTATCACTAGATTGTGGAGACTTTGATGCGCTTGCGGAAGCGTTAAAGTAGGTCGTGTTAGAAGCTTGTTGACAGACGCCTCCTGAAGCAAGAAGTGCCACATTCTTCAGTCCAGCAGAAGTCTGAGCGGACTTTGGGGTGTAACCAACTGTATTCATCTCACGTTTGTTGACATCCATTTCAAAAGCCCTCAAAGTGTTGATTAAATCAGACAGAGTGACAGGATTTGGGTTGTTGAGGAAATCCTTTTTGATCATCATGCATTGCAGACTCCATTCCTTTGGAAGCGAGTCCAAAAGCTTCTTTATGGCAGCACGGTTAGTGACAGGATTTCCTGCCTTCTTCATCTTGGTCATCATATTCAGAAAGCGACTGATATGATCGGAAAGGCTTTCTCCACGAACTCCACAAAACATGTCGTATTGCTTCTGCACCATGTCTCTTTTGCTCTCAATGAGCTCTTCGTTTCCCTCGTAATATTCGATCAAAGCGAGCCAGAGTTGATTTGCAGTTCTGTATTCTTCAAACATGTTGCACTCATCAGTTGATAAAGCCATGGTTAAGGCAGCATGTGCACGATGGTTGCGTTGGATTAGGGCTTTGTTTTCATCAGTGTAGGTTGTGGGGCCGTTGTTATTGACTATCACATCTCCTCGAACCACCGTTGGAATGTGAGGTCCAGCGGTGACAGAGAGCCATGGATTGTAGTCACTGTATTCGAAGAACGATTGGATACGAGTCTTCCAAGTACTGAAATCGTCTGCTCCTTTCAACTTTGGTGGTCTTGTGGTGGTTTCGGTCTCAAGTTCAGCTTGAGCAATTGGACTTAGTTGATTCAAAGACATTTTGACCAGTTTCTGACTTAAGAATGCTGATCAGAAGCTAATTTCGCTGACAGGCTGAATGTTGAGCAATTTTGCCGGTGATGTAGTTAACTTCGCCGGGAAGCTGACTGAATTTTGTGAATCAAGACAATTTCGCCGACAATCTTCGCTGATCAAATATCTTCGCCGGAACGAGGAGAAGTCTTGCACTAGCGAAGAAAGCTAATTCCACTGAGACAATAGACAAACACGTTAGTATGGCTAATTTCGCCGGACACCGTGATAAAAACACTGTGGTTCTTTATCACTGTTCTCGAAGTCGCTTTCGATAAATTTGCTACAGGGTCAATGACACTATTTCGCCAGAAATTAACAAGTTCGCTCGTGTTTTAATCTGCGAAATTGTTAATTATACGATATTCAAGATAATTTCGTTGTGTTCAAATTAAAATCGTTGTATTCAAGTTTATCTACGCTGACCAGAAGGTTTAACACGAACTAAAACCCTCTAATCACCCAAAAACGACTCAAAAACCATGTTTCTTTGCATCAAAATGTCCAAAATGACTCCCTAATCACTGATTAACAACAACCTATCAATTAAACACACCAAATCAATCCATTTTAAGTCCAAAAATTTGAAAAACTTGAAACTTTTGAAAAACCTTCAAAACTTGAAGAATCTTAACAAAAACACAACAACCAAGAGCACTAAGGCTCTGATACCAAATTGTAGATCCCAATATCAATCCAGATCACAGTGGTCGATTGTTTTAGTTCAAAACACCTATTGATTAAGTGTTTGCACTATGAAAAAGTTAAGCAAAATCATAGAATGAAGATGAAGCTAATGGTATGATGAATACAACAAGTGTTGTATTGAATCCAAACAATGAAATGAACAATAAAGCACCTGGAGATCTGATTAAGCACTATCAAAGATTGATCAAATGTAAACAACACAAGTTTTCATCAAGAGTGGCCAAAAGCTTGGCTAGGGTACCATTACATGAGTTTATATAGGATCTGACTTGCCAGCATAATTATAATTATGCTGGCATCTTAATTACACCAAGTCAGATTTGCTACTTTCAAACTATTACAAAACTAGTCCCTAAAGCTACAAACTATAACAAAACTAATCCAGTGCAAGTATCAACGATCTCACAAGCTCTAACAATTAGTCCTTGTGGTATTGTTGTTTTTTAAAAAGGGAAATAAACTTATACACTCACAATTAACTTTCTGAATTGGCGCATAAGGCCCTTGCAGTTTAATACTTTTAGTTAACAAAGTTATATTTTTTTGGAGAATGTACTATAATGGTCCCTGTAGTTCTAAAACCATTTAAAACTTTTATAAACAAAAAAACAAATTTTTAAACTTATAAATTTGTTTTATTATAAACATCCTTTTTTATAAGTATTGGTAAATGAATTGTTTATATTATTTGTTTAGAATTTTGCATAAATTGTCACTAGAATAAAAATTAGATAGCTACACGAACATAGGAATAAACAAATGTTAATAGATATTGTTGTAATAAATATTTAAGGTGATTTTATAAAATAGAAGTGCAATTACATTGAAACTAAAGTTGGAAGATAAATTTAAGATTGGAAAATCATGTTGGTTACAACTCACAAGAAGCTCTAGCAGACATAGCTAATATTCATCATATATGTCTATAATAATACTGGTATCAAGTTGACGAATAGCTAATGTGCATATCTGAATCGGCGTGAAGCACTTTTTTACCTCACCTTGTAACCTTCATGAAACCACTCAAACCTGGTATCTACAATTATATCCAAGGTAATTCTAAAATATAATTCCTTGGATAAGCGAAATCTCGCTCTAAACATATTTGCATTGTACTTTGATTTTTCGACGAAGTAATCCTTCGTTTAAACTGGATGATCCAATTCACGATCATGCGAAATAATTTTTTTCTTTCATTTTCTGTATCCTAGAGCTCGCTTGCTGAAAGGGCCATTTTGGGGAAAAACCCTATACCATTAAAATCAGACGAGTCAGAAAGAAAATCACCAAAGCCACTAGAATTGGATAACCTCAAAAGTAACTCATGACCAATAGAATCAAATGTAACATCCATTGTGTAAATAGTATTTTCTTTTAAAAGTGTAGAAGTGTAAAGAGTAGAAGAAATAAGGTATGTTTTTTTAAAGTCATTGGCAACGACTCTTTCCACCACCACATCTGAGATCTACAACCCGGACCATCAACTCAGCCCATGCACCTGACCTAATTAAGTCAGTATATTCACGATACTTGACCCAACTCGGAAGTATCCGAGTACTCCACCCCACCACCCTAAGTTAGGGTCTTGTGGCTTCATCGCCTTTATTGTTGGTATTCTTCGTTTTTTTTTTCAAAAGAGTGTTGATATAAAAAGTATTTATTAAAATGGTGCTAATTTATAATAATACTTATCAAAGAGGTGTTCCTTACTTTTTCTTTATTTCTTTAACCAACGCGTCATACTTTTTTTAGTCGAGAAACCAATTTTGCTTTCTTAAATCGACTACTTATACTTTTTTAACCAACCTTTCTTGATAAATAATTTTTACTTTGTCATAAGATTTTTAAAGCACAACATTTTAGTAAATATTTTTTTCCACCAACACTATTTTGAAAAAAGCTTAATATTTTTCTTTACTTTCTCTTACAAACTTGAAAATTTTTATATAACCCAACTAAAACTTTGGGCTAGCTCTGCTAGACAGAGTAGCCAAAACGCAATTCTATCCTAAGAATTGCATTAAACATTTGTAAAGTCATTTCAAGAAACTTTTCATGGTGTATTGTTTAGTAGAAATTTATGACAGTCGGTAGAACCTATAGTGCAACTGAATATGAAGATTATTAAATGAGATTGCTAAAGTACGTAAACATGCATTTATTACATGAGTAATTTTATTACATACATAAATATTTCATATTTTCATTAAAATGATTTGATAAAATATATATTTTTTTCGGGTAATTTCAAAACATAAATCGAAAAAAAATGATTAATCGACAAAGCCAGTGGATAAAGAACCCCAAATTTAGGATGCATTGCTATAAAAAAATATAAATCAATGTATCTAAAGTGGGACGAGGACAAATTAAATCCTTTGCGTTAACACATGCCCACTTGTAAATGAAAGTGGCCAAAAGCTTTGTGGGGACTATCATTCCATCAACAAAAGTTAATTCCTTTTGAACTTGTTGGATTGAGATGTACATGAATGTAGGATTAAATTTCATATATCTTTTTGTTATAGAAACTAGCTCCCATTTTGTTTACAAACTACATAAAACCGAAATATTTCAATCAAACTTTATTTTTATAAGTTTAACCCTTTAATCTTGTTTTAGAAACTAGCTCCTATTTTGTTTACAAACTACATATATGACTGGTGATGTTATCGAACCTTGGTATGTATTATGCCAAACTTCATATAAACTTAACTAGTTAATTGGTATGTGACAATCGTAGGCTCATGAGCCATATGATTTTAGTCGTATAATAATCCAATAACTAAAAGAGCTTAAACATGTAAGGAAAAACTAACTCAACTAGCCTACATTTTTTTAAAATAAACTTTACCAATGAGTATGCTTCTATTTTAACAGTCTTCCACCATTCTGAAATCTGAACAATGAAAATATAACTAGTTTATGGTGATATATTTAGTGAAAGAATTTTTTACTTCTACAAAACTTGATTTCAAATCTCACTCACTTTCTCTAGTAATTGTAAAAAGGGTCATTTCTCAAAGTATACATTTTCTACTGGTTCAAAAAAAAAAAAACACGCAATTTCATAATTTATCGTAGAAGAATATGACCGGGGTTAGACTTTACGGTGTGGAGGGGCACGAAAATGGAGCGTTATGCGACATGTGAACGACACGTCAGCATGCGTTAGAAAAGTGGTGTGGTGCAAAAGGGGGGGGGGGGGTGTATGGAAGAGTGGCGTTATTCGATACGTAGCACTCACTTTTTTGTTAAAAATGTATCATTGGGGTCCAACGGCTACATGCCACACCAAATGAGCCAACGCCACGTCGACCCACTCTTTACCTCCACGTCGGTGGAAATCCTCTCGCCCCAACCTCAACGCGGCCTTCCACGCCGTTGCCGGAGTGGTGTGACTGGCGTGGAAAGGCATAAACGCCACTAAACAACACCCAAACCGTGTGATCTTAATACCGCGCCAACGTTGAAAGCGCGTACATGTGAACCATTTGCAAGACTTTCCCCATGCAATGCAATGGTAGGATTTAAAAACATCGTTTTCTCGTGTTACCATTTTGTAACAATAAAAATAAAAAATAAGATATAAACTGTTATTTTTTAAAAATTTAGATACTCATCTATATATACAATATTAAACTTTCAAAAATTTTAAACAAAAACCACAACGTTCTCATAAACCTTTATTTTCCTTAAGCTTTTGAAAAAAAAAATGGATCCAAACAACCCAAACAACAACATCCATAGTTTTCTCGTGTTACCACTACTGCATTATGACCCGAGCTCGTATTTTGCACCACCACAATTGTCATTTTACAGGTGGAATTTAAAATATTTTCAACCTAGCCAAAGTTAATACAAAAGCCAACCGTCTTCCCAACCAGATTCCATACCTAAGACACAACCTGGCCCACCAAACAAGAGCTCAATGAAAAATTGTCCGTCTGATCTGATAAAGTGGACTTTTAACACAAACTATGAAGAGGTAAAAAAAAAAGAGTTAATACCGCATGATTTGACGCTAATTTGGCATTGGGTGATGGGTGATATGCGAAATATACGCGCATGTATCTAAATATAACCATTGGGAGTATCTTTTGTAATAGACAGTTGTATTATTTAGGAAATCTCCACCGAATATGTTATATTTGTTAATGTGAATATCTTCTCTAGGTTAGGAGATTTGATGTACATTATTTATACAATTGTTATGATGAATGAGAAGGCAAGCAGTTAATATTCTTTCATGGTATCATCAACCTAGCCGATCCCCCCTTCTCACCTTCTGTCTGCGCTATTTCTTCCCTTCCTCCATCAACATGTCTTCGTCCTCTACAACCCCTCACCCCGCAGTCACAGTAACATCTATCAAGAACCTCATCCCAGTAACCTTGGACATTGAAACAAGTCATTACACAACCTGGTCAGAGATGTTCAAAATCCAATGCAAAGCACATCTCGTCTTTGATCATCTTCAACCGAAATCTGCAACCGAAACCACGTCATCCTCTGACACGGCAAAAGATAAAGCAAAAGAAACGCCTGCCTCAACCGAGACATGGGAACGTCTCGACTCCATTGTCCTCCAATGGATTTACAGTACTATTTCAACCGACCTGCTGCACACCGTTCTCAAGCCTGATACTACTGCACATGAGGCTTGGACCACCATCGCCAACATCTTCCAAGACAACAAGGCGACTCGCACAATCGATCTCAACAACAAGTTTGCTAACACCCATCTCGATCAATTCCCTAATATGTCGGCTTACTGTCAAGCTCTTAAAGTGATTTTTGATCAGTTAACCAATCTCGGCTCACCCATCCCGGACGAACAGCTTGTCTTGCAACTTCTATCCGGTCTGACTGAGCAATACGAGAACACCGCCTCCATTATTCAGCAGATGAAGCCCCTTCCAGACTTCTATGACACTCGCTCACGGCTCTGTATGGCAGAATCACGCAAACTCAGCCAAGCTCGCCACTCTGCTCAATCGGCTGGCACCGCGCTTCAGGCCAGCATCGAACATCAACAACGTGACACACGGGACAGGGCTGATTCTCGGGTTGAATCTTCTGATAGGGGGCGCGGGCGCGGCCGCGGACGTGGCCGTGGTCGAGGCCGGAACGGAACTGGTCGGGGCAGGGGTAGTTACCAACCCTCATACGGTAATGGCAGCAATCATACTTCTCCTGGAAACCCTCCTGTTGGCAGCTTCTACCCTTGGCCTTATTTTCCACATTGGGCCGGCCCATCTAATGGACCACAACAACAGTGGGCTTCATGGAATGGTTTGCAAAGCATTCCCCCTTGCCCATACCCCACTGTAGGCAAAACAAATAACCAAGCAGCAGGCATCCTCGGCCCTCGCCCGACGCAATCTTTCGCGGCCACTCACACACCTACTGATCTCACCCAAGCCATGTACGCAATGTCCTTCAACGACCCCCTTGGACTATGGATACGGGTGCCACAGGTCACATGACTTCTAACTCTGAACTCTCGTCTGTTTTTAATAATTGCATTAATCGAAATATTATTGTGGGCAATGGTCAAACCATTCCCTTGTTTGGACAAGGCAACCTTACCCTACCCCCTCCCCTCCCACCTTTCAAATTGAACCAAGTGCTTTATGCACCTTCTTTAATTAAAAATTTACTTTCCGTTCGTCGCTTTACTACTGACAATCAATTATCTATTGAATTTGACCCGTATGGTTTTTTGGTGAAGGATCTCAAGACTCGGACCCCTATCCTACGATGCAATAGCTCAGGCGATCTCTACACTTTTGATCCATCAAAAGTCACCAAGATCACCTCTCCCACAGCTCTCACTGCTACTTCTCAAGACACATGGCATCAACATCTCGGTCATCCGGGATCTTCTTTATTACATTCGCTTAAAAAGTCTACTTTTATTAATTGTGGTTCTTTGAAAAACACTGTTTGTCAATCTTGCGTATTTGGAAAACATATTAAACAACCTTTCTTTGATTCTAATAATGTTACAAATGTGCCATTTGATATTATCCACAGTGATCTTTGGACCTCCCCAATACTTAGTACGGGGGGTCATCGTTACTACATTCTTTTTCTTGATGATTTCTCCAATTTCTTATGGACCTACCCCCTCACAAATAAATCACAAGTGTTTTCCACCTTCACTACATTTTACAACATGATTTCCACCCAATTTGAACGTAAACTCAAACAATTCCAATGCGATAACGGCACGGAATACAATAACCATAACTTTCAACTATTTTGCAAATTAAATGGGATGCAATTTCGTTTCTCCTGTCCATACACCTCATCCCAAAACGGCAAGGCTGAACGCAAAATTCGGTCTATTAACAATGTCATTCGTACACTTTTGGCTCACTCATCCTTACCAAACACATTTTGGCATCATGCCTTGGAAGTTGCGACTTACCTTCACAACATCTTACCTAGCAAAATTCTTCATAATATCTCTGTAACACCCCGTGTTTTCACGAGTGAAAGTCAAAGTCAAGGTCAAAGTCAACGACCGGTTTCGCGCGACGTGACTCGTAGAATTGTTTCTATTATATTTAGATTATGTGGAGTAAATGTCGTACATTACAATAACCAAGCCTCACCAATCATATTTCGATCGATCTACGACTGTGAACGATAGGAAGTAACAATGCGATAAAGATAATCAAGCAAGCTAATCAAATCGACACCAAATCGTAACTCGAATTTCGTATTTTACTTATCAGTTATGCGTGTGTGTGTGCCTTACGTGTTACTTGTGCATGTTTATTTTATGTTGTGTGGTGATAATCAAGCGAACTCGGAGTCTAACTCGAATATGATCGAACCCGAACTCGAATCCCGAAACGAACCGTATAAGAAGTAGTTGGGACTGAAAGTAATTTGAATTAGGAAACCCTATCAAAGCGCTCGTAAATCCGAGCCGAACCAACATCGCATCGAGCTCGCCCAAGGTGGTGGCATCCGCACGGATGGCCCATCCGCACGGATGGCCAGTCCGCACGGATTGCCAGTCCGCACGGATGGCCAGTCCGCGCGGATAACCTACCCGGGTGCGTGCCATGCGCACGGCTCATCCTTTCCCTTTTTGGCATACTATAAATACACGAGTCACTTTCCACTTTTTCCACTTTTGGCAAGTGACGTCCGAACCACACGCATTCTTCACCTTTTCTCAGATTTCTCTCAATCCAGGTAAGATCTCGCATTGATTCTTGTACATCTTTAATCACTACACGATTCTACACACTTCTATCTTTCGAATCTTCAATTTTAACCATGAAATCATCCGGATTTGAGGTAATCATGGGTGACGTCATCATGAAGTTCGTGAGAACTTCATGCTAGGCCTCATTCCACCAAAAATACCTCAGATCTAAACGATTTCTACAAGTTTTTACAACAAATCCACCTAGATCTAAACTTTGCTGAGGATAAAAGAGTTGAAAGAAATAAATCCAATGTTCTCTCCTTTCTTTTACCCTTAAAACTGGTACGAATCCGATCAGTCCTAGTGTTTTGCTCGTCAATAGTGATACCCTAGTTCCAGATCTGGAGTTGTACCCGAGACAACTGATTTCGGGGTTAACCGGGACGACCGTTCAGAGTCGCCGGCAGGCCGAGTTAGGGTGGTTCCTAACCGGTCTAGTCACGCGGGTGAGAACACAACTCCAAGTGGTTGCCACGTAATCAGAACGTCTCGACAAACGACAACAGAAACCAAGTGTAGACGAACGGAACAACCAGAGCAGTTGTCCGCACGGACAGGCTACCCGCACGGACTAGCCACCCGCACGGACAAGCTGTGCGCACGGGTTACCATCCGCACGCACAGGTCATACGCACGGGTTGCTAACCGCACGGACTACCCTTGGGACCCACTTTCCAAGCGAGGTTTGAGTATCGACGAACGAGCAATCCGGACAGACGACCTCTGAATGGATTACTCATCGGATCATGAGATACTAAGGCCTTAAAATGAAAATCGAGCAAACCCCACCCGCACGGCCAAGCCGTGCGCACGGACGGGCTATCCGGACGGATTGACTCTGCCCGCGCGCACAGGCTGCCCGCACGGACTACCATACGCCCGGACCGCCGTCCGCGCGGCCGGCTTGAAGGGTAGAAACACTTTGGTGTTTTCTAAATACTACAACGAAAACTCCAAAGCACAAGCCATCATACACAAACACATCTTAGGAAGAAACAATCCACTTGTACGTTTACCCACACAAGCAATCTAACCATACGGGTAAGTCGTCCGCACGTATGACTCGTCCGCACGGGTTGCCACCCGCACGGACAGTCACACGCACGGATGACCTATCCGGATGGAACACCATCCGCACGCATCACCATCCGTACGGATAGATCATGCGCACGGATGACCCCTATTCACGGACAACTGAACCGCACGACCAGTCACCCTACCCACTCTCACCTGTACTGTTTTACGCGTCACTTATCGTTACGTTATCAAATCTATTCAGGCTAACCGAACTCGCTGAAAAGCGCTCCCTTCAATCCATACCACTGTGAGTATACTCGAACCCTTTTCACTTTAGCACTTTTGGGTGTTACATACGTTACAACTATTCAATCTACAACTATCACACTACTCAAGCTATTTTAACGCTTAACCATTATTGCATGTTATACGTGGCTTATGAATGCTTGTTTGTTATGTTTACACATGGAATGCTGTCTACCTGCCTTAGCAACGATAGTACTATAGTTTGGACTCAGCACCCGTTCACACGGGGGTTGTTAAGGATCTTTTACTTGCATGGATTACGGTGGTAATCATGTATTGCGAACTGCCTCGGGCAGTCAACCCGCAGTCATTGGTATCGATGGATCTATGTCGATAACTAACGTGCTTCATTTCACTATGTGTACGTGCAGGTTATGCGTAAACGAATTCGAACTCTATATGCTATTATCAAACTTGTATGCTCACCTTTACATTTTATGTATTGACCTTATTTTAACGTATGTGACAGGTGTCTAGGTTGTTTATATGCTTCTCGGGCTGTGATGAACTTGAAGCTAGGAACTGGAGTCCTAGAAACCAACGAATAAACTAGTTATGTTTAAATCTGAGTTGTCGGAACAGAATATTTGTTTAGCTTTTGTCTGTAATAACTTGTTTTGCTATTTGAGACATGGTATGGGACATGTTAACTTAGATTGAATGGTAATGATAGTTGTTATGGAAACTTCTGGACAATCTGTTTCGCTCAGTGCCGCGCCCCGATGATTCCGCCATCGGTTGGGGTGTGACAGATTGGTATCAGAGCCATAACTATAGGGAATTAGGCAAGACTCGACCTAGTCCGGGTCGAAGTCTTAGAGACCTAGACTATAGTTAAGAACCAACAGACCAACTCACGCGAATGCGTAATTTCGCCACTATCACTCACTTTTCTTATCACAACACTCGAAATTTTCAAGCTATGAACGGGCAATAAGGCCGAGAATAGGTGTGAAAACCGCAAACTCTCGACTAAGGTTGCCTGATCAGCTTGCGTTTTAGTTACAAACGAGGAGAATTGTACCAAATCAGGAGTGAAATCCATATTTTGATGAATAATCTCCTCAATTTTTTATCAAAAACAAGGACGAAGGTTGCAAGATAGGGGTGAATCCCTAACCTTGACGACTCGTCCCGCCTTTATACAAAACTCCACCAAAGTTCGATGGACTCCAACGATCTAAAGACACAATATAACCGATGGGAATTGCGCCAACGCCCAAGAATCGAGGCAAAGGCATAGTCCTGGAGGTAATTGTGTAGGATCCTTGCGAATAGTCGAGCCACTTTGGTAAGTCGAAGTCTATTAGCCGCAGACAATCCATCTTCGATTATTGATCTTTATGAAAATTTTATGCATTTTCTGTTATTTGTTAACGTTTTGAGGTACTATTGGTTACGACCCAACACTATTGCTTCTGCTAAAACACAAAACTCGCTCGACACAACATTTGCAGATCACTCGCGTTACACTGCTTTCGAACACCCGCAAACTCTGAATACTAGGTTTCTGTTTTCTGACTGCCTTAGTGACTAGGAATATATGTGTTTCTTGCTATTATGCTTACACGTTTAGGAATATGGTGATTATGTGATTTTTGTGCAATTCTGTGATTTCGTGACTATATGCGGTTACATGGTACGTGTTACTGAGCTTTAGTAATCCTAGACGTGTGAGGTGAGATACGAATACATATGTTGAGTTCCATGGCGGTGTCTATTGCAGACAATGTCGTCTGGATCCCGTCATCAGCTCTCTCGTCAGGAAAAGAGGGACAAACGTCTTGCTTCGATCATCGCAAAAAGTGTAGCCAAAGCTGTAAGTGATGTCTACGAGAATGCCAGCAAATCATCTGAGGAATCGAGGACTGAGGGTCCCAAAGCTACCGCGAGACCTTTCAGCTTCAAACAATTCAAGTCATGTGGACCGAAAGAATTCACAGGCGAAGGAGGTCCTACTGCTCTATTCCACTGGTTTGACTCAATCGAGGTTACCCTGCGACAAAGTGGTTGCCCTGATGACCTTCGAACTCTGAACGCTACCGGCGTCTTTCAGTCCCGTGCTCTGGACTGGTGGACGGCCGAGAGGAACAAGAGAGGGAATGATGCAGCTTACGGGTTGTCGTGGGATGAGCTTAAGGAAGTCATGCTGGAGGAATTCTGCCCTCCTCACGAACGACAAAAGCTTGAAGATGAATTCTGGCACATACATCAGAAGGATGGAGACAATGCTGGTCTCACTGCTCGCTTCAAGCAGCTCAGCATTATCTGTCCTGATCAAGTCAAGACCCCTGAGATCACCATCAAGAAGTACATCCGAGCTTTGCCCGACTGCGTTGCTGATTTCGTGCAAGCAGCTAAGACTACCACGATCGAAGAAACCTATCTGCTGGCCGCTGAGATCAACGACAAAAGGGTCAAAGCTGGGATGTGGGATAAGACCTCCAAACATCTGCATCAAGCCACTACTGCTACACCAACTGCGGAACCCACGTCATCAAGCAACAGGAGAAAGAACAAGAGAAAGAGCAACTCCACCAACAAGAACTGTGCGATCACTGCTACACCAGTTCAGACTGTACCTGCTCAACAGCGACAAGTGGCGGCACCTGTGACCAATGCACCGCCTGCAAAGCGTGCATATACTGGGCCACACCCACTCTGCCCTACTTGCACCTATCATCATCCGACTGCTATTCAATGCCGCTTCTGTGCTCATTGCAACGTCTACGGCCACTTTACTGCCAACTGCCGTATTCGTCAAACTCCTGCCAATCAAGCTCTACTCGCTGCCCCACAGGGTCAACAAGCTCCTCCGGCACCCGCAGTCAAAGCCAGAGCATGCTTCACATGTGGCGACCCGAACCATTTCGCCAACATGTGCCCAAACAGGGTGGTGAAACAAGAACCCCAGCAGCCGCAGCAGCAACCGCAGCAGCAACAGGCCGCACGTGCCAGAACTTTCAATCTCAACGTTCGACAAGCCCAGGCCGACAACAACGTGGTCAATGGTACGTTCCTTGTGAATGGTATTTATGCTTCATGTTTGTTTGATACTGGAGCCGATAATTGCTTTGTGTCACTCGAATTTGAGAAACTCCTTAGTCGTAAGCGCTCTCGACTCTCCTCTGCATTCGAAGTCGAGGTCGCTACCGAAAGAACCGTTGCCGTAAACTCTGTTATTCGTGATTGCACACTCGAGCTCAATAATCACGTCTTCTCGAACGATCTCATTCCAATGCAACTAGGAAGTTTTGACGTCATAATAGGCATGGACTTTCTTCGCGAAAACCATGCCGAAGTTGTGTGCTTCGATAAAATGATTCGTTTTTCGCTCGCCAACGGGGATTCACTGTGCGTCTATGGAGATACTACTTCGAAGGGTCTCAAACTTATATCATGCCTACAAGCCAGCAAGTATCTCCGCAAGGAGTACAGGGCTTTCTTGGCTCATGTCGTAGCAGCGGAGAAGGAAAAGAAAGAGAAGAAGAAAGTGAAGGATGTTCCAGTGGTTCGAGAATTTCCTCGAGTCTTTCCCGAGGATCTTCCCGGACTACCTCCAAAGCGTGATATCGATTTTCGCATTGATCTTATTCCTGGAGCAAATCCTATTGCTAGAGCTCCCTACCGACTTGCGCCGTCCGAAATGCGCGAACTCTCAACCCAACTCCAAGAATTGCTTGAAAAAGGCTTTATTCGCCCGAGCACCTCGCCGTGGGGCGCACCAGTCCTTTTCGTCAAAAAGAAGGATGGGACGTTCCGGATGTGCATCGATTACCGGGAATTGAATAAGTTGACTATCAAGAATCGCTATCCTCTGCCTCGAATCGACGATTTGTTTGATCAACTACAGGGCGCTACGTGTTTCTCGAAGATCGACCTGCGTTCCGGATATCATCAGCTGCGTATACAGGAGGAAGATATTCCCAAAACAGCGTTTCGCACTCGTTACGGCCATTATGAATTCGTTGTCATGCCGTTTGGCCTAACCAACGCACCAGCAGTTTTCATGGATCTGATGAATCGAGTGTGTAAACCGTATCTTGACCGTTTCGTCATCGTGTTCATCGACGATGTCTTGATCTATTCCAAAACGAGATCCGAACACGCACAGCATCTACGTTTGGTTCTCGAGTTACTTCAGGGAAACCAACTCTACGCCAAATTCTCCAAGTGCGAATTTTGGCTAGGGGAGGTTCAATTCCTGGGTCACATCGTAAGTAGTCAAGGCATTCACGTCGATCCTGCAAAGATTGAAGCTGTTAAGAGCTGGGTTACGCCTAAGAACCCGACGGAAGTCCGTTCCTTTCTCGGACTGGCGGGCTATTATCGACGATTTATCAACGGATTCTCGAAGATTGCTGTACCACTTACTTCTCTTACTCATAAGGATCAGCCTTTTGTCTGGGGAACCAAACAAGAGTCTGCCTTTCAAACCCTCAAATACATGCTTTGCAATGCTCCTGTTCTCACGCTACCCGACGGAAACGATAACTTCATTGTCTACTGTGATGCTTCTAACCTTGGTCTCGGTTGTGTCTTAATGCAACGAGACAAGGTTATTGCTTACGCATCCCGTCAGCTCAAAATCCACGAGAAGAACTATACAACCCACGATCTCGAGCTAGGCGCAGTTGTTTTCGCATTAAAGATTTGGCGACACTACCTGTATGGTACTAAGTGTACGATCTTCACCGATCATAGGAGCCTACAACACATCTTTAATCAGAGGGAACTAAATATGCGTCAACGCCGATGGGTCGAGCTTCTCAACGACTACGACTGCGAGATTCGTTACCACCCAGGCAAAGCAAATGTTGTTGCCGACGCACTTAGCAGACGGAGCTATTTGCTTAGCACTCGAAATGTTCAAGCCCAGCACAATCTAGAAGCTCTTATTCGCGACGCCCAGCATGCATGTTTCAACGAGCGCACCTTGAAGAAAGAGAGAATCTACCACGATGGAGCCCAGCTTGTGAGCAAATCAAACGGGATATTCCACTTTCTAGACAAAATCTGGATTCCCAGGAGAACTAACCTGCGACAGATCATCATGGACGAAGCCCACAAATCCCGATACTCTATTCATCCTGGTGCTGATAAAATGTACCATGACCTTCGATACAGGTACTGGTGGCCGGGTATGAAACGGGATATCGCCCTCTACGTCGGAAGATGCCTGACCTGTGCTAGGGTCAAGGCCGAACATCAACGACCCTCTGGCTTGCTCGAACAACCTCCAATCCCCATGTGGAAGTGGGAGAGCATAGCTATGGATTTCGTAACCAAACTTCCACCCACGTCATCAGGTCACGATAGTATTTGGGTTATCATTGACCGTTTGACCAAATCAGCCCACTTTCTGCCAATACGAGAGGACTACAAGGTAGAACGATTAGCCCGAATCTACACTAACGAGATCATTTGTCGACATGGGACGCCTCGTGACATCATCTCTGACCGTGATGCTCGATTCACTTCGCGATTGTGGGGAACATTTCAAACGGCCCTAGGAACAACGCTTAATCTAAGTACTGCGTTCCACCCACAAACTGACGGTCAGAGCGAGAGAACGATTCGTACGCTTGAAGACATGCTCCGTTCATGTGTTCTAGACTTCGGTGGCAATTGGGATAAACACCTTCCGTTAGTCGAATTCTCGTACAACAACAGCTACCAGGCTAGCATCCAGATGGCACCTTTCGAGGCCTTATACGGAAGAAGATGTCGATCGCCTATTGTGTGGCACGAGATCGGTCACTCGCAACTAACCGGTCCGGAACTGCTACAAGAAACGACAGACAAGATCTTCCAAATTCGGGACAATCTAGCGAAGGCTCGAGATAGACAGAAGCTCCTCGCCGATAAAAAGCGCAAGCACCGTGAGTATGGCATTGGTGACTACGTACTCTTAAAGGTATCACCTTGGAGGGGTGTAGTTCGATTTGGCAAAAAGGGGAAACTTGCGCCTCGGTATGTGGGACCTTTTAAGATTCTGGAAAGAATCGGAAAAGTCGCCTACAGACTCGAGTTACCGGAAGAACTTAACAATGTCCATCCGATCTTCCACGTGTCAAACCTCCGAAAGACCATCTACGAACCAGCCGTACATGTTCCTCTAGACGATTTACGAGTGAACGAATCGTTGCACTTCGTGGAAAAGCCTGTCGAGATCATGGATCGCCAAACCAAGGAACTCAGGCGCTCACGCATTCCTATTGTGAAAGTCCGGTGGGAAGGCAAACAAGGCGCGGAGTTCACTTGGGAACTCGAAAGCGACATGAAGGCAAAATATCCACAGCTGTTTAACGAAGAAGCAACGTCCAGCTGAAAAGAGAGTATTCGAGAGAGATTTCAGAGAATTTGAAATATGATAGTATGTATGTAAATAAGAGATAGTGACATCGTGATTCAGGTGTTGTACGATTTCATATCAACCAATAGGATCACCAATAGAGAAAGTCTAGATAGAGTAAGTCGCTCCCGTAATTTTCGGAGCTTGTAATCGTCAGATTTTCAATAGAATCACGCCCTTGGTACATTCTCGTGCATCGACCTCACTTGTGCACGGTTTCCGCGCGACGCACGGTCGGTTACGCAATCGAGTCGGTCCCACCGACCCTGCAAAGATGAAGAAATTGCTCAAATCTGAGCATGTTTGATCAGCGCAATCGAGCAACCGGCTCAGATACCGCTTGTAGGATCGATTTGACACCATTACGATTGTGTTAGTCACACACGTTCACGGATTCCGCACGTTGAACGTGTTGTTACGCAATCGGATCGGAGACGAATCCGGACCTACAATAATTCGAACTTCTTCCAAACGATTTCAAATTAAAATCTGAAACTTTATAGGTTTTAGATCATGCATATTCGCTCACATGTGATTCACAAACCAGTTACTGCTCCAGCTTAATTTCGGGACGAAATTTCCTAAACAAGGGGAGGCTGTAACACCCCGTGTTTTCACGAGTGAAAGTCAAAGTCAAGGTCAAAGTCAACGACCGGTTTCGCGCGACGTGACTCGTAGAATTGTTTCTATTATATTTAGATTATGTGGAGTAAATGTCGTACATTACAATAACCAAGCCTCACCAATCATATTTCGATCGATCTACGACTGTGAACGATAGGAAGTAACAATGCGATAAAGATAATCAAGCAAGCTAATCAAATCGACACCAAATCGTAACTCGAATTTCGTATTTTACTTATCAGTTATGCGTGTGTGTGTGCCTTACGTGTTACTTGTGCATGTTTATTTTATGTTGTGTGGTGATAATCAAGCGAACTCGGAGTCTAACTCGAATATGATCGAACCCGAACTCGAATCCCGAAACGAACCGTATAAGAAGTAGTTGGGACTGAAAGTAATTTGAATTAGGAAACCCTATCAAAGCGCTCGTAAATCCGAGCCGAACCAACATCGCATCGAGCTCGCCCAAGGTGGTGGCATCCGCACGGATGGCCCATCCGCACGGATGGCCAATCCGCACGGATTGCCAGTCCGCACGGATTGCCAGTCCGCACGGATTGCCAGTCCGCACGGATGGCCAGTCCGCGCGGATAACCTACCCGGGTGCGTGCCATGCGCACGGCTCATCCTTTCCCTTTTTGGCATACTATAAATACACGAGTCACTTTCCACTTTTTCCACTTTTGGCAAGTGACGTCCGAACCACACGCATTCTTCACCTTTTCTCAGATTTCTCTCAATCCAGGTAAGATCTCGCACTGATTCTTGTACATCTTTAATCACTACACGATTCTACACACTTCTATCTTTCGAATCTTCAATTTTAACCATGAAATCATCCGGATTTGAGGTAATCATGGGTGACGTCATCATGAAGTTCGTGAGAACTTCATGCTAGGCCTCATTCCACCAAAAATACCTCAGATCTAAACGATTTCTACAAGTTTTTACAACAAATCCACCTAGATCTAAACTTTGCTAAGGATAAAAGAGTTGAAAGAAATAAATCCAATGTTCTCTCCTTTCTTTTACCCTTAAAACCGGTACGAATCCGATCAGTCCTAGTGTTTTGCTCGTCAATAGTGATACCCTAGTTCCAGATCTGGAGTTGTACCCGAGACAACTGATTTCGGGGTTAACCGGGACGACCGTTCAGAGTTGCCGGCAGGCCGAGTTAGGGTGGTTCCTAACCGGTCTAGTCACGCGGGTGAGAACACAACTCCAAGTGGTTGCCACGTAATCAGAACGTCTCGACAAACGACAACAGAAACCAAGTGTAGACGAACGGAACAACCAGAGCAGTTGTCCGCACGGACAGGCTACCCGCACGGACTAGCCACCCGCACGGACAAGCTGTGCGCACGGGTTACCATCCGCACGCACAGGTCATACGCACGGGTTGCTAACCGCACGGACTACCCTTGGGACCCACTTTCCAAGCGAGGTTTGAGTATCGACGAACGAGCAATCCGGACAGACGACCTCTGAATGGATTACTCATCGGATCATGAGATACTAAGGCCTTAAAATGAAAATCGAGCAAACCCCACCCGCACGGCCAAGCCGTGCGCACGGACGGGCTATCCGGACGGATTGACTCTGCCCGCGCGCACAGGCTGCCCGCACGGACTACCATACGCCCGGACCGCCGTCCGCGCGGCCGGCTTGAAGGGTAGAAACACTTTGGTGTTTTCTAAATACTACAACGAAAACTCCAAAGCACAAGCCATCATACACAAACACATCTTAGGAAGAAACAATCCACTTGTACGTTTACCCACACAAGCAATCTAACCATACGGGTAAGTCGTCCGCACGTATGACTCGTCCGCACGGGTTGCCACCCGCACGGACAGTCACACGCACGGATGACCTATCCGGATGGAACACCATCCGCACGCATCACCATCCATACAGATAGATCATGCGCACGGATGACCCCTATTCACGGACAACTGAACCGCACGACCAGTCACCCTACCCACTCTCACCTGTACTGTTTTACGCGTCACTTATCGTTACGTTATCAAATCTATTCAGGCTAACCGAACTCGCTGAAAAGCGCTCCCTTCAATCCATACCACTGTGAGTATACTCGAACCCTTTTCACTTTAGCACTTTTGGGTGTTACATACGTTACAACTATTCAATCTACAACTATCACACTACTCAAGCTATTTTAACGCTTAACCATTATTGCATGTTATACGTGGCTTATGAATGCTTGTTTGTTATGTTTACACATGGAATGCTGTCTACCTGCCTTAGCAACGATAGTACTATAGTTTGGACTCAGCACCCGTTCACACGGGGGTTGTTAAGGATCTTTTACTTGCATGGATTACGGTGGTAATCATGTATTGCGAACTGCCTCGGGCAGTCAACCCGCAGTCATTGGTATCGATGGATCTATGTCGATAACTAACGTGCTTCATTTCACTATGTGTACGTGCAGGTTATGCGTAAACGAATTCGAACTCTATATGCTATTATCAAACTTGTATGCTCACCTTTACATTTTATGTATTGACCTTATTTTAACGTATGTGACAGGTGTCTAGGTTGTTTATATGCTTCTCGGGCTGTGATGAACTTGAAGCTAGGAACTGGAGTCCTAGAAACCAACGAATAAACTAGTTATGTTTAAATCTGAGTTGTCGGAACAGAATATTTGTTTAGCTTTTGTCTGTAATAACTTGTTTTGCTATTTGAGACATGGTATGGGACATGTTAACTTAGATTGAATGGTAATGATAGTTGTTATGGAAACTTCTGGACAATCTGTTTCGCTCAGTGCCGCGCCCCGATGATTCCGCCATCGGTTGGGGTGTGACAATCTCCCCCACCCAAAAATTATATCAATGCACACCCTTATACTCACATCTCCGAGTGTTTGGCTGTTTATGCTATCCTCTCATCCCCCACACTACAATTCATAAACTGCAATATTGATCGATGCCATGTGTTTTTCTAGGGTACCCCAATAATCATCGTGGTTATAAGTGCCTTGATCTTTCTACACGTAAAATTATCATAAACCGTCACGTTATTTTTGACGAAACAATTTTCCCATTTGCAAACCATCCCACCCCTTCCCCTCAAACCTATGACTTTCTCACAGATCCTATTCACCCTGTACACCTATAAACCATCCAGTCCCAACCTCCCAACCTCCCTATCTCCCCTCATGCTTCCACTGTTGACCCACCCCACCCTTCCATATCTACCCCAGCCCCAGTAACACATGCTCCTGTGTCCCCTAATTCTCCTCATACCTCCAGCCCAACACCCTCAAGTACAACACCACCTTCCGCACCCTCGGCCCAATCACCCAACTCGGCCCACAATCCCCTATCGGCCTAATCCCCCAACTCGGTATTCACTCCCTTTTCCGCCCATACCCCTCTCGGCCCACAATCCCCTCTCGGCCCAACCTTTAATCAAACCAGCCCAACCGCTACTTCCCACCCCTCGGCCCATATACCCTTTGACATCCACTCTTCATCCCTTGGCCCAATTTTCACTTCACTCACTATCTCATCACCATCTCCCAACACAGTTTCGCACTCTTCGTCCACAGCCACCTCTTCCCCACCTACCCCCCACCCCCTCCTCCCCAACACCCTACTCGCACTATTCGAACTCGCTCTATGGATGGAATTGTTAAGCCTAAACAAATTTTCAATCTTAACTCTTCCACCATTACTCCTATTCCCAAAAACCCAAAGGACGCCTTGTCTAGCACGGAATGGCATAATGCCATGACCACCGAATTTAATGCTCTTATTAAGAATAAGACCTGGGTTCTAGTTCCGAGGCAACCTCATATGAATGTATTACGTAGCATGTGGCTTTTTCGCCACAAATTTCGGTCCGATGGTTCATTAGAGCGTTATAAGGCTCGTCTTGTTTGTGATGGGAGCAATCAACAGGTTGGGGTGGATTGTGGTGAAACATTTAGTCCAATCGTGAAACCCACCACTATACGTACCGTCTTATCCATTGCCTTAGCCCAATCTTGGTCGATTCATCAACTGGACGTCACAAATGCGTTTCTTCATGGCAACCTCAATGAGACTGTGTACATGTACCAACCTATGGGATTTCGTCACCAATAGTATCCTGATTATGTGGGCCTGCTCAAGAAATCCCTCTATGGTTTGAAACAGGCTCCTCGTGCATGGTACCAACGTTTTACGGATTTCGTTCTCTCATTGGGTTTTCAACAAAGTAGATGCGATAATTCTCTGTTTACTTACCGGCACAACGGAGTCACTACCTATCTGCTCATCTATGTCGACGACATCATCCTCACGACATCCACTGACTCTCTTCGCACACATCTTATGTCCCGTCTTTCCGCTGAATTTGCTATGAAGGATCTCGGGCCGTTAAGTCATTTTCTGGGTATTCATGTTCATCGCCAAGGTAACCATATGTTTCTCTCTCAACAAGTATACACGAAAGAGATCATTGAGCGGACTGGAATGTCCTCTTGCAAATCAGTGGCTACACCCGTTGATACTAAACCCAAGCTCGGTTCTCAATCGGGTGTGGACTTTGAGGATCCGACATTGTATCGAAGTTTAGCAGGAGCCCTTCAATACTTAACGTTTACGAGACCTGATATTTGTTACGCAGTTCAACAAGTTTGTATGTATATGCATGAGCCGAAAGTGGACCACTGGAATGCGCTTAAACGAATCATACGGTATCTTCAAGGGACATCTTCTCATGGGTTAACTATCGGTTATGCATGAGCCGAAAGTGGACCACTGGAATGCGCTTAAACCAATCATACGGTATCTTCAAGGGACATCTTCTCATGGGTTAACTATCGGTGCATCTACGGATTTCTCCTTACGAGCATTCACTGACGCCGATTGGGCTGGGTGTCCGGATACGCGGCGCTCCACTTCAGGATATTGTGTCTACTTAGGTCTGAACATCATATCATGGTCCTCTAAACGTCAATCCGTTATCTCTCGGTCCAGTGCTGAAGCGGAATATAGGGGCGTTGCTAATGTGGTTGCTGAAATAAGTTGGATTCGCAACCTTTTACTCGAGTTACACAGGCCTCTTACTACTGCTAGCCTTGTCTACTGTGATAATATCAGTGCCATTTACTTGTCGGGCAACCCAGTCCAGCATCAACGCACTAAACATATTGAGCTGGATATCCATTTTGTTCGTGACCTAGTTCAACGCGGTTCGGTTCGGGTTCTTCACATCCCTACGCGTTTTCAAGTAGCTGGCATCTTCACGAAAGGCTTGCCTAAGGTTCTCTTTGACGATTTCAGGTCCAGTCTAAGCATTCGACCTCCTCTCGCTTCGACTGCGGGGGTGTAATAGACAGTTGTATTATTTAGGAAATCTCCACCGAATATGTTATATTTGTTAATGTGAATATCTTCTCTAGGTTAGGAGATTTGATGTACATTATTTATACAATTGTTATGATGAATGAGAAGGCAAGCAGTTAATATTTTTTCATTTTGGTAATGATTCAATTAGGTAGCACTAACTATAGAATGTATGGTGTTAATTTACAATAATTACCATGAATCATAAGTATGATTTTAATTATTGGTATTTCAATTTGATTAATGGACCCCCTCCAAAAAAAAGATAAAATTTATACAAAGAGAAGATAGCATTTGATCACATGTTATTTCTTGTTTTTCCCTTTTGTATATACAAAATTTTCAAAAAAGAAAAGAACAAGAATAACAGAAATTAAGATGCATACAAATACGAGTATGATATCAATGAATTCGATTTAAAAGAGATAATGTCGATGAAGAACAACTGGCACTAATTCACACATCACTTGTAGCCTCAGAAATGCTCTCTAAATGCGGTCTCCACACGCCAACACGCCCTCTCCTTCGATCCTTTACCTTTTCTGATAAAATCTCAGTCAAGTAGCGATCCGAGACAAGAAGATTCGTTAATAAATTGTTATTTTCGCTATCGTTTGCAATATTATTACTATGGCTACTCTTTTTCTTCTTTGTAGTTGAAGACGACTTAGAACGAGTCTTTTCAGGCAAGGATGAAGGAGGAACTGGCATAAGGAAATAAATCTTGCCACGCTTTAGTTCAGCTTCAGGTGGCAATATGATGATCTTTGGACAAGTAACTGTCCCTTCATCGGTGTAGGACGGAGAAGAGGGTTTTTTGAGTACGTGCTTAGGGTGTAGCTTCATGATCTCCTCTGCGCGTATTGTCCCACTTATTTCTTCCACATATCCATTTGAGTGTACGATCCGAATTACATCAAGTGCCCCACAAGGAAGAATGCATGAAATGCAACATCTTATGGTGTTCTTCATCTATCTCCTTCTTCAACTATAACTCTATCATGGAGAAAGAGGTATATAGAGAAGAGGGAGATTGGGAAGGAGAAAGTAAAGGCTATTTTTGGGTGAGCAATGTGCTTGTAAGTATGATTGTTTTTGTTACCAAATGATGATAACATTATATAGTACTAGCTTTTAATTGTGGCCCCTCTTGTATCTAAATTTCCATCATTCTTTTATGCATACAAAAAAAAAAAACATATAATTATTTTCCAATTATTAAATCTAATTCCACAGATTGAAAAATGTATGAATAGTAGTTTGAATTTAGATATCAATAGCCAAGCCTTCATTTCCTTTGTGTTTTACTGATATCTCTAGGGCTGTAAACGAACCGAACGTTCAGCGAACAGTTCGTGAACCGTTCGGCGGGAAGTTCGTTTATGTTCGTTCGTTTAATAAACGAACGAACATGAACAAGAAATTTCGTTCGATTAGTTAAATGAACGAACATGAACAGAGGTCTCGTTCGTTCGATTGTGTTCGTGAACGTTCGGTAAGGTGTTCGTGAACGTGTTCATGAACATTCGTTGATTTGCGTTCGTTTATGTTCGTATGTTTGTGTTTTAATTGAAGATCTTTGTACTTTCTTATATTTTATATATACTTTTTATATTATTAAACTTTTATTTATTTTGTTACCCTAACAATTAAACTAGGAAACCCACTTTCACCTTGTTTATGCATCATTTCCCTTTCATTTCTCATTATTTACATTGGATACGATCGACCTTCGTTCCACAATAAGGGATTCAAGTTCGAGTGCTACTCTCTGGGCCATCTATCTTTATCCTTCGTCGCGTTCGCCAAATTTATTTGTGTTCGTTTGTGTTCGTGAACTGTTCGCGAACACGCTCATTTCCTTAATGAACGAACACGAACATAAAATCTCGTTCGGTAAGTGTTCATGAACCGTTCGTGAACACATTTATTTCCTTAACGAACGAACACGAACAAAGCCTTGTTCGTGTTCGTTCGGTTCGTTTACAGCCCTAGATATCTCTATATAGAACAAATGTATGACTTCAAGATTCGTCATAAAAATATAAAGATTCGTCAAAAGTAACCTTTGTACTTTCTTGTTACAGATTCAGTCACGTATCTTTGGATTATCAATAGAGACGTTACTTTCGATTAACTAAAAACCCATATATTCTTTATCATACCAAACGTTTCATGTAGTTTCGTTCTTTGTCATTCGAGGCTTTAGTTTGGAATGTAAATACGTGGGACGAATAATTGCAACTCAATCTGTAGTTTTGCTTTTGGAACCATCATTGAGGGCTCTCTTTGCTCCTGTCACCATTAGGTTCAATAATTTTAGGTTTATGGCCGGGTATGGAGTGGAAAGTGTTGGAGACTCATGGGTGTCTCATGCTAGTCCATGATTGAAATTTTCTTTGTAGGGACCTTTCATCTAAGGTTTAGTTTATGACACGCGGATGAATGATAAGGTGACAAGTGGTATTGATTGAACCATGATCAAAGAGTTAATGCAAAGTGAGTTAGAAGTGTAGGGTCCTTGATATGAGGAAGGAAGGCCAATGGTTGGGTGAAAGAAAGTGTTGAAATGTGGCAAAATTGAATTAGAGGGATGGGGGATCTCGCCTTTTGAGAATAGTGTATGTATGGTCCTTTTGAATTTCTTAAAGAATGATCATGCGTGTTGGAAAGTGAACTGTGATAAGTTATCCTTTTTGCTTACTTTTTTTAAAAAAACTTTTTTTTCTAACTTTTGGGGTTTTACTTATAGGCATATTCTACTATTTTTTTTAAAGTGCACATTGTGGCATGTTATGTTAGGTTATAAGTCAATTTGTTGCCCCCCAGAAAACATGATCGAAACAAATTTCATATTGTTTGTTAGAGTGTTAATAAGCTTAACACTTAACAGATCGTGAGATATACGGAATCATAAAGCACCTTTACGTGTTACTAGAAATTGAAACCATTGCAAAACCAATAAGTAATTGAAAACCCACATATATAGCCGATGACTTATGTGAGCATCTCCACCGCTACAAAGCGAATGGAGTCCGGTATCCATGGATAGAAGAAGCGAATTTGTCATGCGTTGGAGGAGGTGAGTTGGCAATATCCGGTCTGATGCACCTGGGGCAGTGGTAGAGTCAGCCCAAAAATGCAAAGGCATCCCAATTTTTTTTATCAAAGATATCCTTGGTATAAAATCGGATTTTTTTTATATTTTTTTACACTATGAAAACGGTACGGAGATAGGGTTAGGGTTGAGGGGTAGCCCGTGCTACCCCTTCTAATAGACTAACTCCTCCCCTGACAGAGTTAGGGTTGAGGGGTAGCCCGTATTACCATTAAACAAAAAAAAAATAACTCTTTAATTTCTTATAGATATACTCATATTTCTTCTAAAAAAAATCACACAAAAACTAAACCAAACCAAACCCCACATTTACAATAATTTCTCAATTCTTTCAATTGACAATGGAAAATTGGAGTGAAGAAGAGGAAATAACATTGGCTATGGCTTAGTTGAGTGTCACCGAGCATTGGACTCACGGGACGTGTGCGTTTTGGGATGCACTCCTTGAACGATTTCGTAAAACTGTGAAATATACAAACCACATGGTACATGAGTTGCATCAAATTTTTGGGCTAATCCAAATGAAGGGTAAAAATTTGACCCACTCTTCAACAAGGCGATGAACATGGAGGAGGTAAAAAGATGGAGGAGGAGGTGATCAATGTGCCTCTTCGCGAGTACGAAAGGCGCTATGCGCCCAACCAATTTAATTAATCACGTTGAGGCGTGAAAAATTGTGAGAAGCCATCGTGAATGGAGAGAATTTGGTTATGTACTTTTTAATTTTAACTAGAATTGAGACCCGCTACAATGCGGCAGGGATTCTTTAGTTATAACTAAGTCGATTTAGGACCCGCACGTTATGTTAAACCTGTCAAACAAGAAAAATAGACGATGTAAAAACGTTCACCCACACACGCACGTTGCGTCATGTTAACTCGCAAAAATTAGAACGAAACGTAAAAACGTTAAACCAAAGACGCAAGTTGCGATGTGTTACGTCACAAAATTTAGAACCAACTGAAAGTAAAAAAAGTTGCGAGGTTAGATTGCAAAAGATAAATGGTTTTGGGTTAAAAGTATTTATGAAATACTTGTTGGTCAAAAGTAAAAAAAAAATCAATTTTTTTTTGGAAAACCCCCAAAGCCAAGGTCATGACAGCCATATGCATAACCATTTTTTTTCTTTTAAAAACCCCCAAAGCACACCCCGCATTGCGGCGGGGCGTAAAACGGTGTCAAATAGTACGAATGTCACACAACCGTCATCGACCACCAACACTGACTCGACCTAGGATCTGTGTGTTGCGACGAACCTGTCAAACATGAAAAAATAGAGGTAAAAACGTTGAACCACACATGTACGTTGCGCAGTGTTAACTTGCAAAATTTGAAACAAAACATAAAAAAGTTGAACCACACTCGTACATTGCGTTGTATTAAGTCAAAAAATTTAGAACTATCGTAAAACGAAAATTTACCAAAGATAAAAACTATAAGTGACAAAAGTTGTGAAGTTAAATTGCAAATAATGAAAAGTTTTGGGTTAAAGTTAAAAAAAACAAATTATGTAAGGTTAAAATTGCAAAAGATAAAAACCTTTGGGTTAAAAGTAAAATATCAAGTTTAGTTTTGTGTTAAAGTTAAAAAAACAAATTATGTAGGGTTAAAATTATAAAAGCTAAAAACCTTTGGGTTAAAAATAAAAAATCGAGTTTATTTTTTTTTTTTTTTTTTGAAAAACTCCAAGAGCACAAGGTACAAGTGGTTATGCACAAAAAACTTGCTTATTTATATATGGAATAACTAGGTTAGAACCCCGTGTATTACACGGGTTGATTAAATGTAACTTTATATATTAAATAATAAAAAATTATAACTTTATGAACCCCGTATATTCTACGGGTTAAGTAAATGTAATTTTATATATCAAATAATAAAAAAAAGTTATATCTTTAAAAACCATGTGTATTACACATATTAATTAAATGTAATTTTGTATACTAAATACTAAAAACGTCGTATCTTTAAAAAACCCGTGTATAATCGGGTTGATTAAATCCACCAAATAATAAAAAAAATTACATCCTTAAAACCCCGTATATTACACGTGTTGAATAGATCTAAAAAAGAGTTATATCTTTAAAAACCATGTATGTTACATAGATTAAAGAGTAAATTACAAGTTTTGTCCTTTATGTTTACATCAAATTTCAGACGCTGTCCTTTGTCTTTAAAATTGACAGGCGGTGTCCTTTATCTTTCAAAATCTTGCAGGTTTTGTCCTTTAGGCCAAACCCAGTTAGATTTTTTGGTTAAATCCTATTACACAAGGGTAATTTGGTCATTTAACTCAGTTTTTTAATATTTATTTAATAAAATAAAGCAAAATAATATATTCAACTTTCCCCCTCTCTCTCTACCCCTCTCTCTGATCTCTCTCCTCTCAGACTTCACGCATATCCCACCACCATCACCTCCCACCTCCCCACAACCTTCACCATCACCACCACTGTCGAACTGAAAATTACCACCACCCCTACCTATCGCCCACCACCAATTCCACCACACTACCTCCACCTATCGACCACCACTACCCCACTGCACCCACCATCACCGCCATCGAAACCCTAACCCCAATTTCAGTCATCGGAACCTAACTCAAACGCTAATTCTCCGATGTTGTCCTTCTTGCAAATCTCCGGCGAGTGTGGCTCCACCGCACCCCAAGAGGAATCGGAGGAACATACTGATTCTCTGACGTTGCGCCACAAGAGGAATCTCACCTGTATGGCATATTCTATCTCTGACAATCATTTACCGGAGCTCTATCTTCATACGAATCCTCCCACTTCGCTTCCCTGCGTCATTCCGATCTTGAGCAAATCGATGGGGAAGTTGTTCTTACCATCGAAAAGTTGCAGGAGATCCAAGATGAGCTCGAAAAGGTACACCCTTTTTGAGCTCAAAAATTTGTGCTACACACATCAAAGGAGAATCATTAGAGCAAGGGCAGATTCCGTTCGTTTCGTTGCCGCTGATTTGCCTCCTATCCATCTTGGCGGCAAGTAAATCAGATCTGAGGTGCTGGGAACGAATAGCAAGTAATTTCCATCAACTTTTCTTTCGATTTGACCTAAGAATGTTGCAGATTGTCTTCTCTACTTGAGAATCATTCATCCTCGTCTCTAGGGATCTGGTTTTCACAAATTTCCTCACTTTTACCCAACTTTTCTCTTCCTAAATCACCAATCTTTTTCACAATTTGTCCATATTTGCTGCTTGTGGATCTCCTATTTCAGTTGACATGATGAGTTTAGAGAACAGAGAGATAGATGATGAGTTTAGAGAGAGAGTGAGAATAAAGGTTTTTATTTTTTATATTTTACACAAAAGTCCTTTGTTATAATTTATTTACTTAATAGTCCCTGGGAATATAAAATGACAAAAATACCCTCATGTGCCTTGCACATGACCAGATTTAACCAAAAAATCTAACTGGGTTTGGCCTAAAGGACAAAACCTGCAAGATTTTGAAAGATAAAGGACACCGCCTGTCAATTTTAAAGACAAAGGACAGCGCCTGAAATTTGATGTAAACATAAAGGACAAAACTTGTAATTTACTCTAGATTAAATAAATGTAATTTTGTATATTAAATACTAAATATGTCGTATCTTTAAAAAACTCGTGTGTAGTCGGGTTGAAAAATCTACCAAATAATAAAAAATTATATCCTTTAATCTAATTTTACATAGCAAATAATAAAAAAAAAACATTGTCAGCGACCACCAACACCGGAAAATCTTTTAAAAACTAAATAAATAAAAACGGGAAAAAAATAACGCCGAATGAAAAGAAGACGTAAAATCTTTGAATCACGCACGCTCGTTGCTGAGAAATTAAATCGAAACGTAAAACATAGAAAAAAATAACTAAGTCTATCCAGGACCCGCTTGTTGGACGAACTTATCAAACGCAAAAAAATAGATGTGACGCGACGGGCCAATTAAATGGGAAAAATATACGAAAAAATACATTGTCAGCGACCACCAACACCAGAAAATCTTGTAAAAACAAAATAAATAAAAACGGGAAAAAAATAACGCCGAATGAAAAGAAGATGTAAAATCTTTGAATCACGCACGCTCGTTGTTGAGAAATAAAATCGAAACGTAAAACATAGAAAAAAATAACTAAGTCCATCCAGGACCCGCGTGTTGGACGAACTTATCTGTGACAACTTTCATAATTCCATGTATCCGTACAATTTATTAATGATAATTAAAGTGCTTGATGACTGTGCTGAATCACTTAGCTGCTTTCTGATTACTGTGTTATACTTACATGTGCTTGTTAACATACTAGTAGTGTACAGAAAAGTTACTAAATAGTCCGGTATGCTTTCCTGAGTGTTGAAAATTAAAAACGTTACAAAAAGATATATATAGGACACTATATGGAATAACATAGCACCTTAACGAAACGGTATCTAACCGAGCACCCGGACATTACCCGGAACACTAAAATATTGCAAGAAGCATTGTTTTATTTTTCTGAGTTAGTTATAGTTCCCGAGCACACTAACACCCTACATAAAGCATTAAACACTTAAATATTAGACATGGCATCCAACTTCCACTGATTAACTTATTTACCCATCAAATATTACAATTTACCCCCCCCCCCTTGGTGTAACCATCCCCATGGGACCCCACAACACAAAATCATTTCAAATCTTCCATAATCTTCATAGAGATCTTGACTTGATGGTGTATGGTACTTTGGGGGACATCATACCCAATGGCTAAAAGATCTTGGAGGGTTATAAACCACCTACACTTCTTATCATCTTCATCACCAACAAACTTCCCTTCTCCCTCTCTACAAGCTTACGGCCCAACACCCCCATATTATCTCCACCATTTTCATTCCTCCATCAAGCAATCTAGGGTGATATCAAGGTGCTAGAAGGTCAATAACGGAAGGTGGAACTCACGGATCATCAAGGACCTCTCTAGTGTGCTTTTATCCACTCATTTTCTCTAGTGTTTCTTTCCTAGCTTCAAAGCTAGTAGTAAGCTTCTTTGATCTTCATTTGCTTCATATTTATGATGGTTAAAAGTTAAATTATGATGAAAACTTATAAAACACTAAAAGATCATATGCAAAGTCTTGAACATAGAGCTAACTTAGTGATGAAATATTGTTGAAATGTGATGAAATGTTGTAGTAGGATGTTGTACTGAACATGTTGTTGATTACTTGATGATTTATTTGTTAATATTGATGTTAAAGGTCGTTGTTGATCACTAGACACGTTAACGGAGCAAATAGAACATGCGTTAGAACACAATAAGCTGGAAACAGCTTCTGTCCAAGTATTTATAGCCAACTTCAGTTGGCTGTAACCAGATCATAACTTAACAAAAACTTGATTTTCTTGAGTCTACAACGTGTTTTTATGAAATACGATTCTAATGGCACTGGAATCATAATTTTTGGACTTCGTTTACTATTTTTAAAGGGTCGTTTTGTAACAGCAGCTAAAGCTGCATTTTTACTGCTGAAAATATGTGTTACGTTCTTCATCATAACTTAAAATTTGTGTAGAATCAGGTCACGAAATTTGTACTGTAGATGGACACTGATGTCGTAGTAATTCTTCCACTGGAATTTCATCAATGGGACTCACAATGAATTTTTAATTAATTATTCCGTGGACTGCAGTCAGAAAAAGATGAATTTGATTGCAGTCCGGAAAATGATTTTTTATAAATTATGGTGATGAATTAGACCCCGAAATTTTTACATAATAATATTTGGATCGTTTAAGACCTTGTGTAAAAAGTTTGGAATTTTTGGAACAAGGTAACTATTTTATTAAAATGCCTGAAAACAACCCAGTTTTGAATATTAAGGCTGAAATGACGTAAGTAGTAAATTGCGTATCTAAATGTCGAGTATGATATCTGAGGATGATCTAACATGTTATATGTCAATGAAAGTAATATGTGCAATATCGTATGCTTGTTCTTGAGTAGCTAAAGGTGGAATGTTTATATGAGCGTAAACTATTAAAGTGAATGCATGTTATGTAGTAGATACGTGTAGAAACTTTGTGCTCTATTTGAAACCACTAAATGACTAACTGGTAATCATATTAGGACGTGATTGACTGACCATGACTGTTTGCTATTTATGAGAGCCTAACCGAGCAAACCGAGGTGAGTTCACACTTTTCAACAAAGCATGGTAAATTCCCGATGGGAATGGGAATGGGTTCAGGAATAGGGATTCCTCGTCCTTTGGGACGCGTTCAGGAATGTGAATTCCTCGTCCTTGGGACGTACTTAGACTTACTGGACTAGAACTCTATCAGCGAAGTCCCTCCCTTTTCGTATCGACTTAATCGCCGAGGCTATGGCGAGCGGGTCATTAGTTAATAGCGCTATTAGGTTTAACAAACCTCACACCGTGCCAGTTGGACGGGTGTGTACTAATGGACTATGGCACGTCGGTGATGATAGACACCGACGCTAGGGCACAATTAATTTTCGTTAGTAGTCGATATGATAAACGAGCCTGGTAGTTTAAATAATGGGGTAGCCCCCACGGCCGGAGTGCCGGGCTGGATAGCCAGGGAAGGTGGACATGGGATGGTTAACTGTTAAACGTTTTCGAACTATAAGGTAACCCCCACGGCTGGATAGCTGATTAAGATTAAACTACGTTTTTGGAAACAACTCTAAAATGGACAACCAACCGTGAACTCACTCAACTTTGTTGTTGACTCGTTGTTACATGCTTTGCAGGTCGCTAGATGCTATGGGGCTTGCACAAGGAGGTGGTCGTTGTGGGATGCGAAATGTTATGCCCCGTACTCAATAAATAAACTTAATGAACTTATGAAACTTATGTTTTGGGTCTTTAAACTTATGAACTACGAACTTATGTTTTGGTTTAACGTCTTAAGCTTCCGATGTTTAAATTGAACTTGGTTAACTTCCTTTTGGTCACCAATTGTATTGTGGTTAGTTTTATTTACTTAGATACGTTGTTCAATATGATTGGTGGCTCGATCCTGGTCACGTCACGCCTCCAAGCGGTGATACTCCGCGTGGTGGATTTTGGGGGTGTGACATTATCAAACGCAGAAAAATAGATGTGACGCGACGGGCCAATCAAATGGGAAAAAATATACGAAAAAATGTTGAACCTAACACGCATGTTGCGATGCGTTAACTCACAAAATTTAGAACGAAACGAAAAACTTAGAAAAGATGAAAAGTACGGTGGACTAAAATTGAAAATAAAAAAGAGTTGGGATTAAATTGGAAAAGATGAAAAACTTTGGATTAAAATAAAAAAACAAAGGGTCTAAATTGCAAAATTGAAGTTATTTATTAATTTTAGATAAAGATAAAGATAAAAATAAGTGATATCTATATATTTAGATAGTGGTTATTTATTAATATTATTATTAAAAGAAATTTATTAAACAAATATAAATAAAAATTTATGGGGTTGAAGGAGAGAATGACACGTGTTCAAAAGATGGTTTCTTTTATTATAATAGATAGATTTAGGTGTTTTTATTTTAATTATTTCCAAATTTTAATATAGATGTTTTTTTAATTATTCCAAAAAATAATTAAACATTATAATTAAAATTTATAATAAACAAAATAAAAACATTACATAAATGAAAACATATTACATAAATTTAAAAAAGCGTTACAAAAACAATATAATTAACCCCTAATAAAAGATTATATAAATCATATAAAATATTATTTAATAATCAAAGAGAGAATCAGAAAATAGACAATGAGCAATTTCTATTACCATCACGCCCATCCAATCTCTTGTATCGATAATCGAGGTTGTCGGATAAATAAGTTGTTTCTTTATCTGACCTTGGTACGTATCCCGCCCCCCGGGTTGTCGGTTTCATACCCTTCGAGCCCAACTTGGGACTTATTTTGTCGGAAATGAGGTTTGTCACTATATAAGTGGTTGCCCTTCCTCAATTCTAATTCCAGCGAATTATGGTTGACTAAACATATAATCATACACCCAATTCAACTCTTCCATAGTAAAGTCCATAGGCTATTGAGGACAATAGATTTCTATAGGTGGAATGTTTGAAGGTTTAGGGTATAAATGTCGACGGGATGATCATCGAAGGTTTGAAGGAGGAGGGTTTGAGCGTCGACGGGGTGATCGTCAAATCTTTGAAGGTCCTGCTGGTTCGATCGGACGTAGATAACCACCACTAAAATTTCTAGAATGATGTAACATGCTGATGGGCTAGCAGTGGAGATTCTTTTATACTAAGTATATAATAAGAGCATAAATAGTTAAAAAAAAATCCATCTATTCTTCAACCATATATAAGCGTTTGCTTTCACTTCCCCTGGATATTTTATTTAGGCCCTTTTGAAGTTATTGAAAACCCGATTATGTCTAGCCTTCCAAAGAATCCAAAATGTAAACAACATGATGCTATGACCCAATTTCTTGTAAAGTTAAATTCAAAAGACAAATTAATACGAGAATACGGAGAAAAAGATAAATAATTTATTTTAAAATCTTAAAATTTCTTAAAAGAAATAAGAAATAATTTATTTTATATTCTTAAAAAATTTTAAAAGTTATAAGAAAATTATAAAACACAATCTTTTTATCCATCTTAAAGTTATACATATATGAACATGTAGAGGATCTTGTACATCTATACTATCTATAAAAGGAGCTTAAAGGCTGACCTCACTTTGCTTATGTGTCAACCAACTAGATATGCCACATTGGATGCCACATTGGATCCGCTGATGTCATTCCGCTGATGTCATAAATCCGATTTTTTTTAATCTTTTTAAATCTTTTTTAAATTATAATTATAATACCATTTAAATTTGAACTTTGAATTTGAAATTCAAAATAGAGAAAGAGTGTTCAATAAATGCTTTGCAGAAACCATTTCAAATTTCAAACCCTTTCCTTTCCATTCCATTCTCTCTCTTTCTCTTAGATATGCGCCTCTCTCTTTCTCTCAGATCTGTACCAGACCCATTCCTCCTCCCAAATCCCTCACCTACCGCCTCCATCTTTGTCCGGTACACTTCTTATCTTCAACAATCATCATGTTCATACAATAATTGGGGATCGGAGCCGTTCTCCTTACACCACTACTCAAGATTGTAGATCAAAACGTTCAATCTAACTATGTTTTCACCTCCGATCCCCACATCCGATCAATTTCACTCCCAATTTACAACAACAATGGGCGATTCAACATTCAGTGGTGATGAAACGGCACCATTCTGATGATTCCTCGGTTCTGCTGCTGGACTCGTATTCTCAGGTACATCATTTGAACTTATTTTGTTGTTGTTTGTTGATTGATTGTTCAGGATCGCAAGAAACAGTGCTCAGCAGGTAGATAACTGGATAATCATGTTGTTGTTTATTTGATTTTAGTGTGTCTGTGTGAGTAGTGGTTAGTGATTGTGAATCTGTGTGAGATTGCTCAGCAGGTATATAACTGGATAATCATGTTGTTGGTTAGTCATTATCAGTACCGAGAACTAATATGCATATATGAAACTCAATCCAGTTATGATATAACTAAATTGATAAGTCGGTTATTAAGAGCTTTGCATTCATAGAGGTGGTTCAGATTCAGAACTATTCTGCGAAAGATATTAGATTTGGAGTGGATGCTAGGGCTTTGATGCTTAGAGGTGTTGAAGAGCTTGCTGATGCTGTTTAAGTTATTTGCTGATGCTGTTTAAGTTATTTATTTAAGTTACATGTATTATTATTGAACTTGTATAGATGGCAGCAAAACTGCTTATAATTCTGTTAGATTGTTGTTTGACCTAAAGATGTATAACTCTGTTTGCTGTAGATGATATTATCAAGATGTCTAAGAATGGAACTGGTGTTAATAAAGCCAACAAGCAACGAGCTCCTGTAAGAGATCTTCTATTTGTCGTATATTTTTTTTCGTGATCTTATTTTATTGTTTTTTTCTATATCATAGATAACAAGAATCCGAAATTTGCAAACAATGTTGTTCAAGATAGGTCAATGAAGTTGCGCCGCTATATGGATACAAGATCTCGCTACAATTTCTTATTCTAAACGACAAAGAAAAAGCGTGTACAAAGAGTGATTGTGTTGACTTCCCGAAGCCACTGACTGTTGGTGAGTGATTGTGTACAAGATCTCGCTCAATTCATATCGTTATTGTTTCATGATATGCATGACGCTAACGTTGTTGAGTCGGTTGATGATGACTTTTACAGTGGAGAGACTACTATGGAGTCCGATGATGGTGATGCAGCTGATTACAGTGGAGAGTATGCTCCTGGTCCTATTGTAAGCACTTCTCAGATTCATTTGTTTCTTTCACATGCTAAAGCTTCCATTTTTACCTTTGATGATGCCAAAAAGATGACTTTAACTTAAATATTAGACATTTGATTAATCGTTATTTAATGCGACGACAACAGTCAGTGATTCTGGTTTAATTTTATGATTTTGTTTTTAGTTTTGTTTGAGTTAGTTGTTTATCTAACCGATTTGATTGCTTGATTTTGATAGAAACTTTGAATTGTTTATCTAATCTGCAGATAAAAGGATGCTGCTAAGTGGATTTTGAAGTATTGTGAGGAGGTAAAGACAACCGTAAGTTGATGTATTATATTCCCTACATATAGCATGTTTTGATCAGCTTGATTTCAAGTGTTTGTATAGAATTTCGATCTGGTGTTTGTATAGAATTTCAAGTATTGTGTTGATTTGATGTTGATTGATCTAGGGTTTCACGATCTCTGTATTCAGGGCTGTAATTTAATTTCAGGTTGCTACTTATATGTGCTTATAACAACTTTTTAACAGTTTACTTAAATCGTTGAACTTTATAGATTTGGATTGATTTATGTTGAATTTGTACAATGGTTCTGAATAATTGTATCGATAAATGTTGTTTTTGTTGTTGAATTACGAGAGGTAGATTATTGATGATTAGTGATCGTAATTGAATTACGCTAGGTTGATTATTGATTGTTCTTCATGTAATTTTCAAGATCTGGATCTATTTTTGTTGAATTTTTGAATTACGCTAGGTTGATTATTGATTGTTCTTCATATGTTTGTAGAAATTTAGGAATTTGGAGTTTCTGTGATATGGGTTTTGCTTGAATTTGAGTTAAGATTGTGGGGTATTCAGTCAAACCTAAAAAAGATTTGATCTTGGCTGTTTCGTTGATTAGGTCAATATTTTGTTCATGATTATTATTTTGATGGTGTATGATATTATTTGAAGATGAACGAATTGTTTATAGTATCAATTTAAGGTTACGAGAGTTACTGCAGTATATTAGTTGATATGATTTTGTTTTATAATTTGAAGATTCAGTTTCTTAATGTAAAATTTAGGAATCTCGATTGATTGATGCTGAATTTAGTGTGAGGTGTGAATTATACAGTTTAGTAGTTGGAGTACAAGCATTCTAAGTTTGTTAATCTGATTATTGAAGGGAACCCATGGTCCGACCATTAGGTCGCTTTAGTTTTATTTGTGGGTGATTTTGTAAATGAATATTGAAATAAGTAACCCTATAATCTGAAAACAAGATTTGTAATGTGTACAGAATGTGCAAGGCGTTACTTCCAGTAAATGAAGAACATTTGACTGATGAAGCCATATGGGAGTCACTTCCTGTAAGTCACACTGCTTTTCTTATCACATTCAATTATTACATTTAATGTGCTAAAGAAGAAAATAGTAAAAAATAGAATAAAACAATTGTGTAGTTTTCTTGTGTTGGAAACTTAGTTTAAAAAAGCGCGCTTTAAGCTCGCTTAAAGTGTTAACCGTTTGGCAAAACGTTTTATTTGCTCTGAAGCGTCAAAACACGTGAAGCGTTTTGAGGCGACGCCTCGGCCCAATCAGGTGCAAAAAACAACACTTCAGCATAGGGTTTTAGGTTTTAACGTTGTTTCAACATTAAAAAAAAAACGAACAGGGCGTGCAAAAAACGAACAAGGTCTTTATTAAAGGGTATAAGTGACATTTGATCAAGTTGAAAAACCTTGAGCTTAACTTGGTGCATTTGTTCTCAGGTAAAGCATGATCACACAGTCATCACTAATGACCTTTCAGCATCGAAAAACATCAAATCCAAAAATCTAATGTTTTCTTTGCTTTTTAAGGGGAACATAGGTGCTTCTCTCCTAGGGCATACAAAACACAGGTTATTGGCGGCAGCCCGCCATATTTAACATATAAAAAAACTTTATATGTTAAATGTGGCGGGCTTCCGCCAACAATCTGTGCTTTGTATGCCCTATGGAGAGAAGCACCCATCTTCCCCCTAAAAAGCAAAGAAAACATTAGGAAAAAGCATTATGAAGGTTAAGGTGGCCTGAATCTACGTAAGTGGCAGGTTTATTATATTTACTGATTTCAAATTTTATTTCCAACCTTTCTGATTTAGGTTTTTTGCAGACATTGACAATGCAAGAAAGGCTGCACCAAAGCCAGAAACACTGTTTGGGTTTTCCTACGATATTGTACGAAAGGTTGCTGCTAAGTATCCCAAACATCCCTGGATCTTGGCATGAAAGTCATTAGGTTCAAGGTAATGGTTAGATTTTAAAACTGTTATTAATCATGAGTTAATTATAATTGTGATAAAGTTAAACCTTTTAGTTATGTTCGTTCTAAAATGAAATTCATCCCAATTGGTCGCTAAGAGTTTGTAGAATATAAACTGATAAGTTATAGAGATAATGAATCTCTATCATAGGGTACATGCTGAGATTATTGAATTTTGACTGACATACCCCATATATAGCTTTAACATCGTTTATTATTATTATAAACATAGTTTAACATTAAGAATTGATTGGAGTATTAAGTGTATTATTTTGAACTTTTTGAACGAAATTTTATTCATTCATGTGCTAAAAACTTAGACTTTATTTGATGATGTTGATGTTGATGCAGATGTGTTTTTACATTCAACTGGACTTAAAAATCAAGTGCATAAAAATGCTCATTGTGGAATGGATTTGATATTGCTTGGTGCTTATTTGGACAAAAAAAAATCAACGTATTTAAACAGGTAAATTTACACAAGGCTTATTTATGATAGTCTCTGGTAACTTGATTCGTATTAACGATTAGATACTTCCTATTGAGTTTACTCTATAGGTAATGGTGTAGTAAAAAGAGATTTAATTATAATTGAAAAACTAACATAAGGACTTTGTTATAAAAGTGCAGCGAACCAGACCACATTGTCATGCGTCCTACGGTTTGTGGAGCAAATCCTTGTGTTGGGGCAGCAGCGATTTGGGTTGTTTGTGGCTGCGTGGGTGGTGCCTCGATGCTGTAAACAGTGGTCAAATAACATTGGATAGTAGGGGTAACGAGTACCATAACAAAACAAGAAAAGGAATACCAACAACATGCAATGAGGTACAGTTTTGGGACTGGTAATGCTGTCTAAACAACCGTTATAAGCGATGGTTGCGGCTGCCAAAACAGTGAGCAAAGAGGAAGCCATGCTTAAATGATTCTGGGTCGGTTTTCGGGTTGAATCATAGTTTACAAATTGTGAGTTCGTAAGGTATTTTTAGGGTATGTTAAAGGTTATCTCTATTCCATGTTTTGTATGTAGAGTCTAATTTGATATGTAATAGAAAAAAAATATGCAAGTTTATAAATATGGAAGTGAAAACACCATGATCAATATTTCTCTTTTGTATGTGTTCGACTTCTTGACTTATTATTTAAGAGTTTGTTTTGACCTTAAAAATAAACAATCATTGTTTAGGTGCTGATGTTAAAAATGGTTAGAAAACATTTAGAAATGATTAATAATCGGATTCATTCATATAATCTGATTTTTAGATACAAATGGTTAGAAAACATTTAGAAATGATTAATAATCGGATTTGTAGACAACATATTATCAATTACTTAGATTATTTCTATATCAAACCTGAACAAACATTTAGAAATGATTAATAATCGATTTTATTGAGAAGTGTGAATGTTCTAATCATATATGTTTATCATTAAGATTTGAGGGTATAAAAAAGACATTTTATAAAGATATGTATTCATTTTAAACAACATATTAGTTCATGTTTTCATTTTAGACAACATATTACCAAGTACTTAGCTTATTTGTATATCAACCATGTACACTAACACATAATTTCATTAACATTGTTTTATAAAGATATGTAACTAAATGCAAAGAATTTAAATCATATATTATAATCTGTTTTTAGTATTATCGAATTATACAATAACAATGGACCTTTACTGAATTTTACACTAACAATGTGTCAAAAAAAATTAACATCATATATAAGAAGTTATTAGACAACATAAAATTAGGTCATGCTTTCATTTTCTACAAAATATTATCAATTATTTACCTTATTTCTATATCAAACATGTACACTAAAACAAATTGTCTTTAACATTGTTTTATAAAGATATGTAACTAAACATAAAGAATTGATTTAATATATTATAATATGTTTTTTAGTATTTGCTTCCGATCGTTATTAAAACAAACCCGTGTGTTCACACGGGTGTACACCTAGTTAATCTAAAAGTGTGAGAAGGGTGAGAAATATTGTGGTGATAAGATGTGTACTCAATCTAAATTAATTTAAAATCGTAAACAAGTAATTTTCTTATTAATTTAATTAATTGATAACCTTTCATAGCCGCCATCCTTAATTATAGAAATACGAATTAAGAATTATTCTACAAATTTGTGTCATCTCGTTCAGAACAGTATAGTGTTATATTTTGTTATATAGTGTTACATATTGTTATATGGTGTTATATAGTGTTTTTTGGTGTTATATAGTGTTATACTAGTATGGTGCCCGGACGATGCGGCGGGGGCGACACTTTGCATTGCGGCACTCGTTTTCGGTAGTTTCTTTATTCGTATAATATTTATGGTAGCATTATTGTAGTGGATATATGTCATAAGTATTACACATGACTAGCAATTATTAAATTTAGAATTTAAATTATCAACTACTTCAAGAAACCATTGATGCAATAAAATAACACACGAATAAGAAAAAATAACTCTTAAACATAAATAAAAGTTATATATTGTAGTATACAAATAAAGAAATATTAGTCTTAAATATAAAAGTTGAAAAATCAAAAGCTAAAGTGTCAAGTACTTTGCATCATGATGAGATCAATTTAGTAATCATACGAATTAAATATCTCAAGGATGTCATCTTTGTCACACCACATTTGTCATCATCGAAATCAGCGTTCTCCGGAATTTCTTGTATCTCTTCCTTTTTGACTGTTACATCCTTTGGAGGATGTGTTTCTTCTCTATTCACATCTTTAACTGATACAACAATAGTAGCTAGAGCAATTTGAGGAACTGAAAAAATGTTAAGTATTTTAGTTACATATTTTTATCATGTTACAGTTATAAATAATATAGGATAAAAAACGACGTTCACAGTTAAACATAATATAAAAAACAAACGATATATCATGTTTTAGAAACATGCATACCTAAGTAAAGATCTTAAAGGATGAATATTGAAGCTTTAAAACCACTGAATAATAAATAAGATGAATTGATGTGCGTGAAGTGTTATATATATTAGGTGTATATTTTAAGCCCCTTTAACACTTATTTTAGCCAAGTTTTAAATTTATAAAACACGATATTTCACTAACACTAAACACACATATGGGCAAGTGCACCCATCGTGAGCGTAGTATAGCGTTGGTAAGATACCGAGGTCGTCCAAGGACACAAGAGCTTTTAGTACCGGTTTATCCTCAACGTCTAATCAAAATAACAAGTTTAGAAAGATGTTTTAAACTAAGAAAAATAAAAACTAACTAAAATGCTGAAAAATAAAATAAAAGAAAAAACAGATAGACAAGATGAATCACTTGGTTCCGACTCGTATCTAGTATAACCTTTGATTATTTCCGCACTTTTGCACATAATTAAGAGATTATCTTAGTTATTGTAGTAGGCCCCTCTTTTGAAGGTGACGTTACCCTCACCCCAGTAGTTTGAGTCAGCAAGGATACAATCCTAAAATGGTGGATTATTGGAAGATAATGAATTAAGTTATTAATGCAGTATTGTGGTAGGCCCCGCTTTTGGCGGTGACGTTACCCTCGGCTAAGTAGTCTGAGTCAGCAGGGATACAGTCCTAAATAGCCGAGTTATAGTATTAATAGTAGTTAACTTATGAGGGGATCAAAGAGTTTGGACCCCCGCCATCCAATACCGTGAAGTATTGAAGGAGGTCCTACTAAATTTGACCCAGGTCCATTGCAGGACCTCTAAACGCTGAACAATGGCAAAACCTTTACCAAACCGTTCCCTTAACCCCCGACCAGGTAGCCAACATACCTCCATATAGACCGTGGAGATATGAATGGTGAAAATCTTTTATTTTATATAGACAGTAAAATAATGCCAAGACACCACGGACAAACGATAAGGAAAGATCACCTTCAACATAAGTAACTAGTTATTAAAGTCATTAATACAAAACCAAATAAAAAGTGCAAAAGATTAGAAATAAAAAGTATTATACTAGACACTTTGTCTTCACCAAGTGATGTAAGAGACTTAGGCAAACATGGCCTTGATTGTCAAGAACTCTTACGATCAATCTTGGATCCCGAGACGACTCACACACTCTACGATGGACAATGGATGATGGTGGTGGATGATGGTGTTATGGTGGTGGTGGGTGGTGGATGAAGTGTGAGAGAGGTGGTGTGCCAAGGGATGAGTTGAAATGAAACCAAGCACTCCTATTTATAGGCTGAACAGAGGGCTGGGCACGACCCGTGTCCGCTGGGCACGGCCCCGTGCCTGTCTGACACTCTCTCTCCTCATTAATTGTAATTCGCAATTACAATTAATGCGTCTGCTGTACTTTCGGCACGCCCCCGTGTTCACTGGGCACGGCCCCGTGGTGGGCAATAGAAGCTTCTATAGGTTTGTCTTTTCTGCTGCTTCTTGGGCACGGCCCCGTGCTGGCTGAGCACGGCCCGTGTTCAATCTTCTGCCTTCTCTATTTTGCTTGGGAAGATGCCGTTGAGGGGTCGGGCAGTCCACTTATGTTCCTTTCCTTGTATTTATGTTAGATTTAGCTGTCTTTTTGCTTCTTTTGTGAATTTGAGCTCATTTAATCCTGAAAATACAAAAGGAAGACAAAAACACTCTTTTTCCAACATTAGTACTTAAAAAGGGTTAGTTTTATGCCTCATTTGATGTAATTTATATGTTGCATTTTACACACATCATGAATGTTAAGTGTGAGCATAGAAGAATAAATCAAAGTTATGCGCACACACAGAAAATTGAAATACATGTAAACCAAAAATTCTAAAGAACAATAAATTTCTTGAAGTGAAAAAAATAATGAATTATACTATATATAGAACCTATAAACCAATGAATTGAATAACCTATAGCTTTTTTCAACTAACTAATATTATCTATAAGAGTATTTTGAACTTATAATCCCTAAAAAATGAAACACAATCTGATATTCAGTTTTTGAAGATATCTTATGTTTAGATTATGGAGTTTTTTCTTAAAAGTTTGTTGGTGGAAAATTTATTTAACAGACTTCTAAAAAAACGTTTTTATAAAAAAAGGTTTTATGAAAACGAAAATGCTTCTGAAAACGTTTTTATTAATTTTTTTATGAAAACTAAAAGTCCATTTTGTTGAATACGGTATTATATAATTTTTTTAATATAACCAATTAGATAAAACAAGTGAGTTTGTTTGATGTCAATTTACTACCTGCTAACCCATGTAACTGTGTGCGCCCAACTAAGTAAATACACAAACATACAGAATACGAACAAAGCTCATATCAAACCCATATGTGCAAGGTTTCGAAATTTAATCTAGTCGCCGGAACATATTGGTGAACAATCTTAATCAAACGAAAATCGGAGTGAAAAGGGTTAGAATATTATTAAATTAATAATAATGACAACAACATAGAGAGTTTTGAGCATTTGAAATGTGATAGGATACATTGCTTTAATCACTTGTACATTAATGCATCATCTACTTGTACATTTTAATCCGCACAAAAACACTGACCAAGGCAACTATCGAAATGTCGACAAAAATGAGTAGGTCATCATGATACCTTTGGATTTTTTTAATATAGTTTATAAAATATGACAACAAATACATAAAATAGTTATAAGTTTGTTGTGGAAATGGATAAGTGTAACTAATTAGCCATAAGTTTGTTAAAATAAAGGGATTTAAGTATAATAACATGAGATACTAAAATATAATTAGTGTTTAAAAGACCAAGTTACCCTCATTTTAGGGGTATTTTTATAAATAAAGAGAGAGAAAGTTCTTATTTTTTGGTATCTTAAAATACCCCTCCCTCATGCATTATAATATAGTATAGATGATGGATGTATAGTGTTATATAGTGTTATATGGTGTTATATGGTATTATATGGTGTTATATGGTATTATATGGTGTTATATAGTGTTATTTAGAGTTATGTAGTGTTATATAGTACTGTTATAGTGTTATATTTGTCTGATAGCATGTCTATGATAGATGTATAGTGTTATATATTGTTATATGGTGTTATATGGTGTTATATAGTGTTACATAGTGTTATACAGTGTTATATGGTGTTATATAGTGTTATATGATGGACGTATGGTGTTATATATTTCTTGTAGCAGTTACATATTTCTGGATTTTTAGAATGTCCGAATTTTAAAATAAGTTTAAAATTGAATCGCTAGATTTTAGAAGTGAATTCTCTAGAATTTAGGAGAGGTTACCTAATTTGAAACATATACAAAGACACTATTACCCCTACAATTTTCAAATCAGTCCAAATAATTAAAACACAATTTATAATTTGGTCATTATTGATCTCAACCATTAGATCAAAGATCTAATGGTTTAAAACACTTTTTACACTTTTGAATTAATGTACACTATCCCTATCCTATATCCACATATTTCGTTATTTATACAACCTACACATACAAGTCTAATGTTGGCATTATACCTACACGCCTACACATGTGTAGGCAAAAGTTTAAACACTAAAAAAATATATAAACAAATTAATTTAATGAGTTTTCATGACACATTTGTAAGTAAAAATCAAAAGTAAAAAATAAACTTAAAGAAATGCTTAACAATTTATATTTTCTCTTACTTTTCTTGTACTAAAACACTCTTTTGAAATTAACTCCTTTCACATATCTATTTAAATAAAGTATAACGTTAATCAAATGGTATATGATAAAGTCAAATTATACAACATAAACTAGTATATCATTGCAGGAAACAAATTATATAAGAATCTTTATGAAAAAAGATATACAACTACTTGTAATTCATGTGGGTTAAGATATTCTATAAAGCCTAAAATAAATAAGAAGGGTAAAAAGTCATTATAGAGTAACAAGTGTCTAAGGAGAGATCAAGTAGAAAGGGTAATTTCGTCGAACAAAAAAAGAAAGAATATGAATATGCAACTCACATGCCTAGAAACATGCACATGTAAGTCACATGTCACCCCCTATTTTTTAAATGTCCGTAACATTTTTAGACGTCATTTGTTTTTAAAAAAATATACCATAAAGTCGAGCGTAATTTTATCTTTAATATGAGTACCCTATTGTAATTCTTTTGGAAAAAAAATTGAAAACCAAATTGCGTAAAAGACAATTGATGCGCCATCAATTATACGTCTATTTAGTACATAATTACGCCATAATTCTAAGTACCTTTACGACTTTATAGTTGAAAATGCTACCTAAATCGTTCCTATTTTACAAATGCAGGTTTCTAAGGTCTAGGGATGAAAATAAGTGAAAAACAAGCAAAAACGAGGCAGAAATCTAAGATTCCAAGGAAGTCAGCAAATTTTCAGATAGGCACAGCCATGCCAGGCTATGGGCACGGTCGTGCTCAGCACCTATGAGCACAAAGTCAACAAGTCAACCCAAGATTGGTCAACAAAAGTCAACTATATGTGGAGGCACGACCGTGCACACCCACGCACGCCCGTGCTTAGCTAAAACACAAAGTCATCGAAGTTTCGAGAACAAACTAAAAGTATTGTAGAAAGTGAGGCATGACCGTGTCTCTAGAAAGATAAAATTGAGGAAGCTTATAGACTCGACAAGACTGACACTTGTGCAAAATATGTCGGGACACATGTCCATCCATGGTTGTGCATGCCCATGCACGCTCGTACTCGTAACAGAATCTCAACGGAATCAACCGGGAAGCGATAAAAAGTACATCCAGCTGTCGAGGCCAAGTACTAGGCACGCCCGTGCTCCCCAACTCCCAAAGCTGCCTATAAATAGCAGCCTTAATCTTCATTCCAAAGTGTGTCATTTCATTCCTTTTCTTAAGAGGCCTCCTAGATCTGACCAGAACTCTCTCTAGAGGATTCTAGTGCCTCTCCCTTTTATCCTTTCTCTCCGACATAAGGCACCAAGTAGTTTAGTTCACTAGAAATGTAATAATGATAGATGAGCAACGATTTGTTGCACACATGTTTGTACTTGTACTTGAGCTAGAGCTTGAAGATCATAAAGAGTGGTAATTGCCATAGGTGAAAGTGTTAAGATCTTCATATGGTTGTAATCTCTATGTCTTCTCATACTCTTGGATTAGTTAATCTATTAATCTAGTATTTTAACTTATTTAATGTGTTTATCCTTTACTGATTATTGGTTTATTATCTTTTGTGACATGATTGCATGGGTCCTTTGAAACTAAATTAATTTAACCTAACTTGTAACACCCCAAAAACGGGTTTGGTAGTCAAACCACGTTAATAATAAAAGACGGGCACGGAACCGTTAGTGGTAAAAGTAACCCAGTAAATATTAGGATTTAAATAAATAAACCTAATATAAAAAAGGAATAAAATCTTTTGAGGAAATAAAGTTTATAAGAGGCCCGGATTAACGGGACTCAGAATGAAAACGGGTTATAACCCCCGGAACTAACTAAGTTAACTAGGAACAATTAACCTAGTTATTAATTGTGTAATTAAGTGAATGAATAAAGATCAAGAACTTTTAACCCTCTTCATAAAAGCTTCTAAACATGAGGGACCTAAATGGACAAACTAGAAAGTGGATTATTAAAAAGAAAAATCTAGAACAAAACACACACACAGTGTGTGTTCTGGATCGATCAACAGGAGACCAAAATGGGTGAAACCCTAGTTCACCCAAAATCAACAAATTGAAGGTCAAATCCAGCCCAAATCAGATGCATGAACACAAATTCGTGATCACCTAGTCGTGGGGATCACAAGGTATGTTGAAATTTGTTATTTGGTGATACTTTAAAATTATGATGAACAATCATAATCGAAATTATGGAATGAATAATGAATATATGAGCGTTGTTGTGATTAAATTCATGTTTAGAAACAAACCCTAGTTGAAAACTTGAAGAATTAGTGTTAAAACTAGGGGTTTGATGGATTCCCTTGTATGTGCTAAGTGGGTTCTAGCTAAATAATGAGGATGATGATATATTGGTGCTAGAAATCATCAAAATTGATAGTTGAAGTGAAATACTTAAACAAATTGCAAATTTGAGTATTTGATTATACATGATTCAAAAAGGGTTTTGAATGTTGTAGTGAAATTAGTGATTTATTTCATGAATGTGAATGTTTGAATCATGTTAACTACTAAATTGATAGGTAGAACTTGATTAGATAAGGTGTTCGAATGAATGCTAGTGGTATAATGAAACTGGACTCACTTATAGAAGAGAACCCTTAGTTCTTGCGAAAATAAATAAATAAGTTAGATTTAATGATCGCTTGAACTAGTTGAGATATTAGAAATATAATGAACCGGGTAAAAGATTTGCTAGACGGTGGCCTAAAAATAACGCCTACCGGGTAATTAATGAATGCCTAAACTAGTTTTCGAACCTGAATGTGCATTTTATATGCTAATGGGCGTTTGACTTTTAAACGTCAAACTGACCACCAATACGATGAACGATAATGTGATATGAAATGTGTAAGGTGGAATAATCGTATTAAATTATGGTTAATCTAACCACCTTGTGAACATTGAATAATAGTTTGGCGCTTAACAAGCTAGGTGGAAGCTTGGGGAGAAAACGGGTCAAACGAATCGAGTACGTGGAAAAAGAGCATAGCCGGATGCAAAGTAAGTAAAACTTACACCCCTTTTGTAGGACACGTGTTTATTTTATAAACTATAAATGCGAATAATGTAATATCCGAAATAAGGGTTCCGACACGATTGATACAAGTCGGAACAAGTATAAATGATAAAAACCATGGTTTATGGTAAATGGGGCAAATGGGTGAATTTGGAAATTAAAACCATGCTTTTATTCTAATTTATGTAAATGTTTGGTCTTATAGTCCAAACGGGTCAAATGGTGATGATAACACCATTTGACAATATCGACTAATGTGGTTGCCAAGTCGTATGTTATCAGGAGCGAATAGCAATTTGGATAATTGCGACGCCATAGAATATTGGTTAATTAACGCGAGGTATAAAACGGGTCTATATGTTGACTCGAGCCAGGTACACACATATATAGATTTATAGTTAAAAATGCAATGTTGGTCAAATACCTTAGCAAAAGGACCTATGTCGTAAAAGGAGGAAATAAGTTGACGAAAATGCCCTTGATAGGTAAAACGGGCAAACGACCTTTAGAGGTCGTTTAGATACTAGTATTATCATTATGTAACTCTTAGACACATGTAAGAGTTGTAGGCATAAACCTTGGGGGTCAAATGCCTATGAACGGGTCAATCACGTAAAATGACTATCCTAAGAGTAAAAAATTAGGATAGCGGTCCATTATGTTAAATCCACCACAAAGATAGTTGTGGTGGAATATAAGAGACTATTTAAAAATGAGAATACGAAGTGTAGAAAGAGAAGAGAGAGTTTGATGCTTAAATGTACATAATTCGCTCTAAACGGGTCAAAACGAGTACGTATGCAAAAATGGGTTAAGGTTGCATAAGAAACCTGTAATTTGAACCTTGAAGATTAGTAAACTGATATAAAATGATGTCCATGGTATTTTAAATGTAATAAACAAGTTTGTTTGATAAAATCACAAACGGGTCAAAAAGTGTCATAATTGAATTTCAAGCAGAGAGCTTGAAATCTAAAATTTTGAGAATTCAGATGTCGGGTCTTTACTCCATGAGATGGAGAATTAAATTACGAACGCGTAAGAAAAAGAATCGCGTAAAACGGACATCTAGATCAAAAGTTATGAAGCTTTGAAGTTAGAATTTCGATCGAAAATGGAGCTGGGCAAATGCAGCAACAATTAAGCAACTTGCTGTAAAAAAGGGGGCTAGGTGTAGCGTCTAGCCCCTAGGCGTAGCGTCTAGCCCCTCCTGATTCCGAAAATTGTTTAATTTTTGTTTGTTTGACCCATATAACTTGTTTAAACTTGTTATTTAACTATCAAAGCTAACTTTTAAGTTGGTTTTGATTATAGGTGATAGCTAAGAGTGCCCGGATGAAGATCAAGCTCGAAGAAGAACCGAACACACTTTAAATAAAGCTTCCGCGTTAAATCTTGATTTGTTTAGTTATAAATGAATTATGTAAACACCTATAAATATGTTTTTGAAATGTTGTAAACATGAAGGAATGTTAGTATGACAATTTTTTTTGTAAAGACACATTTTAGCATCAAAATGTGTATTTTATTATTAAAATCTTGATTTATTGAGTCGGGCGTTACATAACTTAACTTGAGTAAGGTGTGTGTACAGCTTCTGGTACGCTAAATCAGATCTGGTGTTCTTAATAAACCTTGGGAGGTGAAACTTATTAGTAAACTCATGGTGTGTAACAACCCATATACTAATAAGGGATTCCAAACTTGGTTTATTAAGATTATTATCATGTAAACTTATGGTATTGAACCAGAATTGGGTGACAAGCTTCTGGTATTAAGATCTTGGGGCAATAAAAGGCTTTTGACATTACATTGAAATCCATTAGGAGGTTTATGGTAATGCACCAAGATCCTATTATTGGGGGTAAAAGTTCAGATAATAAATTAATGGGGGAATACGGCAATCCGATGGAATAGAAGATAACCGGTGAAATAGGACCAATTTGCTTATTCGATAACTTACTAAATCACTTAGTAATATAAGAGACCCCTAAACGTGTTCCTATTTGTTAAGCTTGAAACAAAGCACTCATTAATTAAGTTATAAAAAAATAAAATAATCCAGAAGTTAAAAACGAAAATGAACTTAATCAAGAAGTTTAATATATATCAAATTCACAATTTCATTTGTTAAAGTCATGAATAAATTATGAAACTACGATGTATAAAGACAGACTAACAAAAAAAATATCAAAAAGATGAAACTACGAAGTATAAAGACCAAATAACAAAATACTTTCAAAAAAATGAAACTGCGAAGTATAAAGACGAAATAACAAAATACTAAAACACTTTCATATAAAGTACTAGTATTAAGCCCTCGCGTTGCGCGGTTGTAGTAAAACTGTGTCAAGTAGTACAAATGATATACCACTATCAGCGATCACCAACATCGGAAAAGCTCGTAAAAACAAAATAAATAAAAACGGAAAAAATAAAGCCCAGCGAAAAGCAGACGTAAAATATTTGAATCACGCACGCTCGTTGCAGAGACATTAAACCGAAACGTAAAACATAGAAAAAATAACTAAGTCAATCCAGGACTCGCGCGTTGCGACGAACTTGTCAAATGGAGAAATATTGATGTGTTGCGAAGGGCCAAACGGGAAAAAATACACGAACAAATGTTGAACCTTACACACATGTTGGAGTGCGTTAACTCACAAAATTTAGAACGAAACGAAAAACTTGGGAAAGATGAAAAGTATGATGGACGAAAATTGAAAAATAAAAAGAGTTAGGGTAAAATTGCAAAAGATGAAAAACTTTAGGTTAAAAGTAAAAAAAAACAAAGGATCTAAATTGCAAAAGAGTAAAAGTTTCGTCTTAGAAATGAAAAAAAGAAAAAAAAAACCTTATATTAATAATAGAGTACAACAAAGGTATAACACCATAAATTACAAAAAAGTGAAAAAATTTATTTTTTTAAAACTTGAATAAACTATTATATTATAATAATAATAATAATAATAATAATAATAATAATAATAGAGTAAACTCTAGTTAATGGTTAAATACTTATTTATTATCTTCATAATACACGATATGGTTTCAAATTATACATATCAATATGAAGAGCCGATGAATAGTGCTCCAAATTATATATATATATATATATATATATATATATATATACATATATATGTATATATGTATATTCTTTTTAATCCAAACCAAAAATAAAATATTAATATGAATCCCATTGTTGGAAAACCTTCATGAACGTAAATATATATTTTAATTTAATTTATTATTATGTTATATCGTTATAATTATAATTAACTTTTATCCGATATAATACACACTTTAACCGTTTAATTCTTTTTACCAATCTTAATTTTCTTTGATAACTTTCGTTGGCTAACAAAAAACTAAATAGGTAGCTATGTTTGATTTAATTTCTTGACGTTCCTATATAAATTTTATTGAAAACGGAGTTGTGTTTTGGTGTAGTAAGCTAGATCAAGTGTCAACGTCATAGGCGTATCGTGACGAACAAAATGAATACAGACCGAACAACTTCGATACCGGTATCAATATTATCGGAACCGGTATCGGTATATACTTAAATATATATGCCTTTAACCCATTTAGTTTGTATATAATTTATTTTTTCTCCGATAACTTGCGTTCATAACCTTTGTTAACTTGGTTGAAAAAAGATTTTTTTCTTATTAGTACCGTGAGAAACCGCACTCTCGACATCGGTTCTAGTATAGTTATTTGAAACTGACACCGGTATTCATTCTTATGTTTTTCAATGTAAAACACATTTTTTGGACATATCATTAATTTAAATCAAGTACCAGTACCTGAATTCCTTTCTATAACGAACAAAACCGAGACGGACCGAGTTCCCGCCGCATTGCGCGGGCAAATCCACCTAGTCTATATCACTATATGAATTGAAACTTCTCATGAACAGTAACTTGATTTTATGTTTTGTTTTTAAATTTTTTTAGGGAGTGAGAAAACATGACATATATCAAAACTTGAATTTTGTTTTGATAAAGTGACGTGAAAATGAGGTTCGACATTTTCTTTTATTTGTTTTGCTGATGACATATATCCATTAAATTCTTTAGTTTAGATTTATCTTGGTTTTTTTTATTGGCATAAGCATTCTTAGTTGTCTCATTTTCTATTTTCAAAAATAAAATTGCAACTTTAAATAAGAAATTTATGGGTATATTAACCTGTTGATTTTTTGTTTTGAACAAATGAGAGTTTAAGTTTATAAAAATTATAGAAAGTTTCTTAAAGTTAATTATATTGAGGTTAAGTAGATAAGAAGGATGAATTGAGTTTTCTTTTTCGTTTGCTATACCGAATGCATCGAGACTGATCAAATTCTCGCCCCTGTTGCGAAGTGTCTATTTTTATCTACGTTTGTATATATGTTTTGTTCCAAATCGAACGAAGTCAAGTATATATATTTTTTTTGTCATGACAAATCTACTCAGTACAATCTAACAAACTTTGATATTGGTATAGTATTAACTTTTATGGTTTCCGATCTAAATTCGTTTTTTTACATGACTAACTAAATCAATACTGTCGAAAGAACTTTGGTAGCAGTACCTATATTGGTTTTTATGGTTTTCCATTCAAAATTTCGTTAAAAATGTAGTTCTATTTCACTACAGAATATCTTTTTATATCATAAGCTTTAGCACGTGTCGGTATTATGCTGGTACAGTGATGAACCGAATTGATATAGTCCCAACAATTATGGTATCTGGTCAACTTCGGCCGAACATCATCAGTATCGGTATCGATACCATTAGAATCGTTACTAATATTCTTTTGTAGTTTTCGATCGATATAAAACACGTGTTGATATCCTTTTGAACATATCACATTTTATTTTTTGGCTTTATCTTTCATTTGTGACGCGAGTGGCCCGATACCATACTAATACAATCATGAACTAAACCTATGCTGACCGAATTCCTGCCGCAACGCACGGGGAAATGCAACTAGTTATTTATTATTCTTTGATTTGTTTAATATTTACGAATTAATTAATTTCATATTAGTTCAATAGATATCAATAATTTATTAGATATTAGATTTAGATATTTATAATATTATTAATTGAATTTAATAATATTAAAATAAAAAATAAGGATAAAGATAAAGATAAAGATAAGTGATATCTATATATTGGTTATTAATATTAAAAGAAATATATTAAAGTAATATAAATAAAATTTATAAGGTTGAAGTAGAGAATGACATGTGTCATTATTTGTAGTCTTTTATTAATACTAGCGGTAAGACCCGTGTGCAAACACGGGTCGTTTCTTAGAAAACAATGCATAACACATATTGATAGAACATATAGATACATGTATAGATATTTTACGAAAATATGTTATCTATTATAGCTAAAAGACAACTATAAGTAAATATAAAAGATATTTAACAAACTTAATAAAAGATGTCTAAAAGATGTCTAACAAACTTAATAAAATTCATTAGTTACATATGATTATTTCCATTCTCTTATTCAAAAAAGAGAGTATCCACCCATTGACAATGTAAATTGTTATAAATATAAGTACATATAAAAAGATGTCTAACAAACTTAATAAAATTCGAATACAACTTAACTTTAACAAACATTAACTAAGAACATACGATCACCTGCCAAAACAACACACATCAAACCTCACTCAAGAATTTGTTACGCAGCAACATGTTCTTTGCTATATGTTGTGATCTGGTTAAATATGCTACTGCAAACAATGTAACAGCTGCTGATCCTACAATCTCCCTATACAACAGATGATACGAAAACCCTTCTTTATTACTTATTTTTATTTCTCATCAACATCTCCTTGATTTATCCTTTGAATTATAGTTCAAAGTCCAAGGAGAACATGTCTTCTTCATCATCCCTCTCAAGTTGAAGGTCCAACAAATCTTGGAGATCATATGCATTCAAATTATATGCACTATCCATTTTAATCTCTTCAACACTACCATCTGATCTGATCAAAGTCAATACTTGGGTTTTTGAGCATGACTTTCATTTTACTATTTTTGGATCAGTTGATTTTCTTGGGCAAAGAATTATTAAAGATGAGTTTGGTGATTGTGGTCTGCTAACTAAATTTGCAATTGATTCAGACAAATCAAATGATGAGAGAAGGTTTTTCGGAGTACCGATTTTTAGAGACAGAGCAGCAGTTGTAGGATAGACTGGGTTTTGAAGAACATTTGAATGTTCAGCTCTAACTTCTTCCAGCTTTTTGTAGGTCTCAACTATCTTCAGTTTAGACCATCTGGCAATGGATCTAACTGGACCATAACCAGCAGCCACAAGCTTTGCTCTCATTCTTTTAAACTTCAATACCTCATCTGAATCTACTGTTTTGACTTTCTTCCAATTAGGTGGAGTTGGCTTTACCAGAGGATCATTGTTCATTTTTGTGATTCTATCGATATGAGTTTTTCTCTTACGTGTGGATATGATTTCTAGTGAAGGAGAATGTTTTGGTAGTGAAGATGAATGTATGGGAAATCTTTGTGACGTTGGAGATGGTTGGATTGTGGTTGGTGTAGTGAAAATGATCATGGCAGATGTTTGAGAAACTTCTACTGAAACAACTAGTGTCTCAGCAGCTATTTGGTAAACATCTGCTGATACTTTTGTGTTCCCAGCATCTATTGACAAAATGGGTGATGATGGTGTGGAAGGTATTTTCTCCTTCTTTTGTGATGGTTTTTTTAGAGAAGGTTGGGATTTAGGTTGAGCAGGGGATACAAATTCTGTAGGATTAGCTTTTGAATCTGGTGGCAACTTTCTCAGTGAATCTTTCTCCCCCTTTTTCTTCATTCTGGGGACTTCCCACTGAAGCAGAGATTACAGTTGTAACCTCATCAGTAGTTGCCTTCAAGGGAGTCATAATGATGTAACCACTATCCAACTGATCACCAATGGGTTCAACAGTTGTAGTGGCTGCTCCACTTGAACTACCACCAAGAGTTTCGTAATACTCAACGGGGATAACCTCCTCAACTGTTTGTAGGATAGGAGATTGAATTGGTTCAGACACAGTCATTTATTGCGATCTACTCTCAGTAATGTGTGCATTAGAGGAACTGTTTTCTTTCTGAAATTCAATTGCTTCAAACAGAATTGTTGATGGAACTTGAGTCGAGGGTTGTGGTGTAGAAAGCGTGATTGCCTTGGGAGAGTGACTTTTAAACATACTTTCATATGAAAGGTCTACTTCATGTTGTGGTGTCCCTGTTCTTACAACATGATCCTTTTGTGAGGATACATGAGGAGTTTGGGTGGGTTGAGATCTTTCCAACAACTGTGAGGAAGTAGCAGTAGTGGTTTCAAGTGACATTTGTGTTGTCACTGGATTAACCTCTGGGATCTCATCTTCCAGAGGAACCTTTTTATTTTGTTTGGTTTTGGTGGGCTTTTTGGTTGTGACAACTTTCTTTTTGCGTTTTCCTGGTGTGTGTTTCACAACACCGGTTGTGGTGTCATGATCACTAGGAGCAGTTCGCTCAACAACAGAAGTTTGAGCAACTGATGCGGACACATCTAAAACAGGCTCATCCCCCTTTGTTTTAGTTGTTGAAACTTTTGACTCTTTATCCATAAGTTTAGTAAAAGTTTTACATGTAAGACTATTTATTTGAAAAGCTACACCTTGTTCAAAATCTATTTGTGACACTTGTTTTCGTAGGTAGTAGCTTAGAAGTCTTGGATACAACAGAAAAGCATTACTACGAACACCGTTTTTCAATTTTTTTTTCACATTTTTTACATTATTCAACAAATCAGAAAACAGTGCTTCTGATAAATTGTAATCAGATTTTGTTAAAATAGCATAACCCAAATACTGAATGTTCAAAGGTATCTCATTAAATGCGATGGTCTTGGTTGAGAGACAAGTTAAAAGAGTATGAAACAAAAATTTCATTGGCGGAGGGAAGTTTGGTTTGTAGATAGTAACTTCCTTTAATTGTGTATCATACCCTCTTTCATTGAACTCTGTATGAAGTTCAAGTTTTTCAAAGTTGTTCTGACCTCCCAAGTCATCAAATGCAAATGTAGTGGAAATTGTAAAGGGAGAAATTCGTACCACACTTTCCCCGACCTTAGATGTGATGGCAACTGGATTATTATCTTCAGACTCTATTTCAGCATTAAACCAAAATTGTCGGAGTGTTTCTGTATGAACCGGAGCATCAGCAGTAAGAATTGATTTGTATTTTGATGACGTTAAAAGGTCAATTATTGAGTGATAGCTGGTATTTTTGCTGGTTTTCTCGAAGATGGGGAGGTAGTTGTGAGGGTTTTTGATGTTCAGAGACATGATTGGAGAAGAAGGTATTTTGGGGATGAAACAGGGTTTAAGTTGGAGGGTTTTTAATATATTGGAAACTGTTTTTGAGAATTTTGAATTCGAGACGACAGTGGTAGAACCTCGATTTAGGGATGAAACAACTTTTATATAGAGAGAAGAAGTGAATGCTGACGTGGCAGTAGTTACAAATATTTGATGGCTAAGATCTGTCCACGTCAGAACCTCTCTTGCGACAACCGATGACAGTTGTTTGGAAACCTCTGTTGGTCGTTGGGAACAGTGTGAGTCAAACAGTCGTTAGATAAACAGAAGTTATGAGAACAGATGATAACTTTCATCAGTTGTTTTATTTTTAGCTAACATCTGTCCATGTCAGAACCTCTGTTGTCATAATGGATGACAGTCAGCAGTATAGTAAATCAACAGTCATTAGGATAAACATAAATTATGACAACAGACGGTACCCTTTAGCAGTGGATGTATTTTTAAGCAAGCGGAAGTTTCAAAAACAGTTGTTTTCAATCGGTGTAACTCAACAATCGTAAGTCTAACATCTGCTATTAGCCCAACCACTGTTAGTATCAAATCCTCTGTTAAGCATTTTAAGATTGAATATCATATGTTGTTCGTTAACATCTATTGACCCATAGAAGACCTTTGCATCTTCAAACATTTATTCATCAACAGGTGCTCTCTTTTGTCAGACCTTAGCTACAACATACCTTTTATAACAACAAAATATACCGTAAATTCTTCCAAAAAACTGTTATTGATAAACAAAATTATATAATAATACTTATAGCAGACGTTATATAATAATACTTATTCATCATTAGCCCAACCACTGTTAGTATCAAATCCTCTGTTAAGCATTTTAAGATTGAATATCATCTGTTGATCGTTAACATCTGTTGACCCATAACAGACCTTTGCATCTTCAGACATTTATTCATCAGCAGATGCTATCTTTTGTCAGATTTTAGCTACAACACACCTTTTATAACACCAAAATATACGGTAAATTCTTTCAAAAAACTGTTATTGATAAACAAAATTATATAATAATACTTAGGAATGACTGAAATAATTAAAATGAAGATGTGACAACAAAGATTAATACTATTAAAATTTATTCATTTAGTCAACAGTGGTAAATCAATAGTCGTTAGCATACACAATTGTTTCATCATCAGCAGATGTTCTCTTTTACCAAACTTTAACTATAACAGACCTTTTACAACTCCACATATTGACTATCTGTTATTTGCAGGAGCACAAATTCTTCATAAAACTACTATCAATGATCAAATTCTGAACATTTGCTTTATCTTTGCACTCATCTGTTCACCATCAAACCAACCCTTGATACTATTAAACCTCTGTTGACTTACCAAACAGATGTTCAGACACAATTCAACATCAACATAATCTGTTCACCATCAAACCAACCCTTGATACTATCAAAACCTCTATCAAGCATTTTAAGATCGAATATCATCTGTTGTTCTTTAACATCTGTTGACCCATAGCAAACCTTTGCATCTTCAAACATTTATTGATCAGCAGGTGCTCTCTTTTGTCAGACTTTAGCTACAACACACCTTTTACAACAGCAAATATCGACTCCTTGTAATTAGGTCTTACTGGAAATTCTTCCAAAAAAACTGTTATTGCTAAACAAAATTATATAATAATACTTAGGAATGACTGAAATAATTAAAATGAAGATGCGACAACAAAGATTACTAGTATTAAAATTTAATCATTTAGTCAACAGTGGTAAATCAACAGTCGTTAGCATACACAGTTGTTTCATAAGAAGGTTCGAATATATGACAACAACATCAGATGTTCTCTTTTACCAAACTTTAACTACAACAGACCTTTTACAACTCCAAATATTGACTCTCTGTAATTTACAGGAGCACAGATTCTTCAAAAAACTGCTATCAATGATCAAATTCTGAACATTTGTTTTATCTTTGCACTCATCTGTTCACCATCAAACCAACCCTTGATACTATTAAACTTATGTTGACTTAACAAACAGATGTTCAGACACAATTCAACATCAACATAATATGTTCACCATCAAACCAACCCTTGACACTATTAAACATCTGTTGACTTACCAAACAGATGTTCAGACACAATTCAACATCAACATAATCTAAATCTTACTCAAACACTAAATAAGTAAAACTAAAACACAACATAGATTCATAAGATTAAAATTTATTCATTTATTCATAACATTAAAATTAAAACTCCAATAATTACATCACATACTGAACAACATTAAAGTTCAAATCTAACAATAACAACAAGAATTAAGAAACTTTAGCTTCAACTCCATAGATTGCTGAACTTCTCGATGTATGTCCTTCAGCATCGCCATGAACTGCACGTCTCTATCACCGCACTCTATATTACTGATAACACAAAGCTCACGAACGGAAGTTGAAGGCATCCGCATAAGATCTCTGAAAAACTGCTCTCTAGTGAACAGGCCAACTTGCAATCCATCAAAACATCTCTTCAGCTCTTGAAGAGTAGCCCTATCTTCATACACCTGTTCCTCGATTTGCCTGACAAAACGCTGCTTTAAATCATCTGATTTTGCAGAAGTGAATGACTCCATTTGAATAAACTATATTACTCGACTTTCCTGAAAGTATGATATCTTCGTAGGAAAACGTGATGAAAAACAGGTGAAGTGACTATGAGTTTATATACTGAAATATCTAACAGTGAAAACGTGTAGATTTAATATAAACATATTAATGTATATTTCAAAACAGTAGTCTTTTAATGCAAAAACCTTTTCAAACCCCAACATTTATGGGAAAACTGTAAAATTAAATACCAAGAAACCCAAGGGACAAAATTTTGAAGTTCAAAGAACAAAAACAGATTATCACAATTACAATTAACCTCTTCATTTACCATGTAGACGCATTTTTAAACTCTATAAAAGACCGATGATTACTTTTGATTCAAAACAACAACAAATTGTCCTACAAATCACTTTCTGTCAAAAATTGTTCCAAATCAGAAAACCAACAAAAAATCTACATGGCAAACTTCAGCTTCTACCACTGGTCAGACACCAGCGATGTTAAAACACAATTCTCGATGTGGTCACTCAAAGAACAAAGAACAGACCAAGAACTAAACAGGAAAGTCAACATAATCAATGACACTAATTACAACAAAACCTGGAACAACATAGCATTGCTCGATTAAGTCCTCCACTCTCCTCCATCAGAGTTCCAGAAGAATGCAAAAGAGTTTCTGACACAACTAAAACGGGATCAGAAAATCTGCAAAATGCTAACTGACCTGAAATTCAAAAGAGAGCATGAAATCACATGGAGAAATGCCGGAGTCTACGAAATCCTAGCAAGTGTTAACTCTAGCGTGTAATACTTTGTAAAGATTTCATTAAATTTCTATTTTTCTATGTAGTAGTTCATTTTAATAATATAAACATGCATCTTAACATATTCTAAAATGTCAGTGTCAATAAAAACTCTCAACATTATCAACAGTTAATCAAAATAAGAAACAAACCTAAAATGCAAAGGTCTCCTCTCAACTGTTGTAGCACATCTGACTTTTCACGATATTGCACGAATCTATACTTTCTATAAAAGGAGAAAATCTTACTGACGCAAGAAAACCTGACTTTCGATTTAACGAAAATCGAACAATGCAACTCTCCCATCAAAGAAGGTAGCACATGCAACTTTTCACGATGTTGCAACAATGATACTGCAACATCGATATTGAAAGGTTGATGTGTGATGGGAAGCTTCATTGAAACGACGATGTTGGAACAATGATACTGGAACGATAACATGTAAACAGAATCAACAAACATTCGAACAAAGAAGTGTAATCGGAGATTAGCGGCTGATTCACGAGAAAGATGCATTTGAGAGAGAGATGCGCTCGCAGATATGATCGAGAGAGATTTGAATGTGGAGCCAGATAATTATATCTTATTTATAGGATTAGAATATATGGTTTGAATTTTGAATTTTGAAATTTGAATATGGAGCCAGAATTTTGAATCTGGACGGATGTTTATTGGGAATAGATGTTTGATTATAAAATGTTGAGGGAAGATGTTTAGACAAGATTTTAAATGATATTTTATATTAGTCTTTATGTGGGCAGACCTTTGGAATTTGAATGTGGGCCAACTTTGAATTTTAAAGTCTTTTAATATTAAGGTTTATGATGTAATAATGAGATAAGAAAAGGCTTGTTGGACAACCTCTATGGGTAACACATCAGTTTTTCTTATGTCATTGGGATTTCTCATTTTATAGAAAGTATAAATTTTGATTGATTTGATGATTATTAAATACACAAACCAAGATTTTAAACGAAATTACGAAGCAAGATTATTTAAAACGGGACCAATAAATTAATTAAAGTTATCAAAAAGTAATTATAAAAAATAATCAAAAAGTTGTTTAAAATATTAGTTATTTGAAAATGTATGCTCCACTGACTTTCTAATTCGCTAGACACTTCGTCTTTGTTCTCAGGTAATGTTTCCTGCAATCCTGCTTAGAGGAGTACAAAACTCGGCTTCTAGAACATGTTCACGTTGTAATGTGTAAACCGTTATACTTTGAGCTCAAACCGTCTTGGCCCAAACTTATTCGAGTTTAGAAGATGGGGTATGGTGGGGCGGGGGTTGAGGGCATGAGTTGACACGGGGAGTTCGAGCACCCCCCCCCCCAATCGTCTTGTGACGTGTCCGTGGGGTATGGCGGGGCGTGGGTGAACCGCGTGGCTTGACAGTTTATTAAAAAAATACAAAAAATGAAAAAATGATCAAGCTTCGGCCGTAGCTCGCACCATTTATGTTGGCACGCGTTTAAGTTGTGCCTGTCGTTTCCGACGTTATGTCGGTATCTAGCAAAAGCTTCCGTCCAATAACGCGTTTCACCGGGTTATCGGCCCTTCATTGCGTCAACGACGCTCGTGACGAGAGCTAGCTCTTCTTCGTGTGTCCAAGAGGCCATCGATCAAGTGTGTTTGGGTAGCGGGTTCGATCAAGTGGGTTGGGGTAGCGGTGGACAGCCGACAAGTTTGTTTGGGTTGGGGTAGCCGGTGGGGTTGGGGTTATATATAGCCGGGTGGTTGACTGTTGGGTTGGGTGAACCGCTTAGCTTGGCCAAACGGTTAGATTTTGAAATTTAAATGCCCCGCTATGACCTAGCCAACAAGCGAATAGGAGCCGGCCACATAGGATCGCTAGCCCGCCCCATGCCCGGCTTTAAACTCCCGCCCCTTGGGCCACTCCCAAACCCAAGCCCACCCGAGGTGGTGGCTTGGGCGTTTTCAGCTAACCCACACCCCAATCCCAGCCCCATACCCCACAGTCTTAGGGTTGATTTTTGGGTTTAAAACTTCAACCCACTGAACTCGATTTGGGTCCGGTTAAAACTAGTTTGACCCGAACCTATTTTAAAATAAAGAATTTAAATTCGTTATTTATTTTGTAAATATATATATATACAAATTAAACAAAAATTAACTGAAATGTTCCTATTATTTAATATTTTAAAACTTAGAAAAACATTCATTGAAAATTCAAATTAGAATATATATATATATATATATATATAGAGAGAGAGAGAGAGGCCGGTTATCATACAATATGTCTAATCCTACATTACGTACGCTATAACCATGGCCGTCGGATCATCTCAAATAACCCCCGTGTTTAACTATTAAATTAATCAAATAAAGATATATATATATATATATATATATATAGGGTGGGGTTCCTCTACAAAGTGTGTTTTTCCTACAAAGTGTAGGAAGCGATCTTGGCCATGGGATGGGTGTGTTTAATGGTTGGGATCATCTTGGTGGCATTTTCGTAATATGTTGTGTTAAAAAAAGAGATTAATTTGATTGATTGGGGGTATATTGGTAATTGAACATGTTTTAATAAAGGAAATAAATGTCAAAATTAAAACCACCTCCACTATCACGTGATTTTCTCTCTCTCTAAAACACCCACTTCTGATAAACCTCAATCATGCCAAAATTAGCTAGAATCATGGATGTAAATAAGAAATTTGGACTCTAATTCAAGCGTAAGATGCTTTTAACTTGATAATTGTGTTTTAGATCTCGATTATTCATCATCAGGGTGCGTGTTTTTTTTTTTTTTGCGATTTCTTTTGTAGGAACAATATTCAAGAATACTAAAACAATGGAGAAGAATAACACTCTGATTTATCCCAAAAACGTTAAAAGAAGGAATGGAGTGGGAAATGTGTGTTTTTTGTATATATTTCAAGTCTACGTTTCATAATTTTGTTTTTTCAGCAATCAACTCTGTTTATCCAGGTGTGTTATACGGGAACTTGAATGGTATGTTTGACGTTACGTTTTGTTGAAGACGGTGTGTCAGACAAAGTGTTTAAAATTGCTTGAATATGGTGTGTTATAAAAAGTTTCACTATTTTAGACAATGTGTTTAAACAAGATGTGTTATATTGTTATTTGAATGGTTTTCCAATAAAGTACAAGTGATTATAAGTCTATTGAAACAACAGCAACACACTTCATTTAAAACATGGTGTTCATACTAGAATCTACTGAGGTGGAAAACATTCAAATGTCACTTTTGAATCACAATACCAAGGACCGGATAAACTTGTAAATATTGTGCTAAATTTTTATCTTTCAATTTTGATAATATTCTGTATAGAATACATGCATATTGATTTATTTGGAAATAAGTTAAATGTCCCTATAGTAGCTTAAAACACAGTTGGCCATAATGTTTAGATAAATCATAGTTGGCCAACATGTGTAGGTAAAACAAAGTTGGCCAGAATTGGAATTACATGCAAAAATTATGGTGCTATAAAAATTGTTTTTATGCCACGTATAGATGCACACTAGTGTATATTGTATACAACAAGTTATAATGTAAAACATACCAGTACATGCAATACATGGATATTGATAAAAAAAAAAACACACAACAATATAACACATCGTGAAGAACCCAATATCATATAAAACACAACGTCAAGAAATACAACGAGAAGTCATTCGTTAATCATAAACTGCTATAACACATCGTGATGAAACAAATAAATTGATTAAAAACAATAAATACAAAGGCATGTCCTTCATGAAATATAAACTGTTATAACACAATGTGAATATACCTACAACCCATAAAACACAACGTCAAGAAATTCTTCATGAGTTAAACTGGTGTATTACATGTAAAACAAATAAAACACAACATCAAGAAATCGTTTACAGGACAAAAACGTAAGCTAAATCAAATACATGGGTGACGATCAACTAAAAACATGATGCACTCACCATTACCACAAATCAATCATTGCATTAGACTATGACATTTTTTTATCCGTACTATGCAAACATATATGAATAAAAATATCCTAAATGTTTAAAGAGAGAATCATAGAAGTTTTTTTTTTGTAACTGCAAAATTTGAAAATATAAGATATAGGATTTTCTAAAAAATCTCATTTTATTGTTTTATAATTATATCTTCCCAAAATTAACTTATTTAATAAATTACCATTGTGCCCTTTTGTTAAAATTGTCTAGATGACACATGTCATCACATAGTTGCTTCCTACACTTTGTAGGAAAAAATGACTTTGTAGCTAACTCCCACCCTATATATATAGGGGATCGCTAGAATGAGAACCACCACGAGTTATGAGAACCACGAGAACCGCGCCCCGCGGGTGGCCGTCGGCGACGAAATTTTTTTTACACCTAGATCCGTATATTTTAGCGGGGGGTTTAAATTTTCGGTTCAAACGGCGCGCCCGAGGGGGTAGTTTTTTACGCCCAAAGTTTGGTTTTTTTTAATTTTTTTAACTTTTCTTTTTTTTTTACCAAACTTTGGGCGTAAAAAACTACCCCCTCGGGCGCGCCGTTTGAACCGAAAATTTAAACCCCCCGTTAAAATATACGGATCTAGGTGTAAAAAAAATTTCGTTGCCGACGGCCACCCGCGGGGCGCGGTTCTCGTGGTTCTCATAACTCGTGGTGGTTCTCATTCTAGCGGCTCCCTATATATATATATATATATGGTGGAGTTATTGTAAAAAAGACCAAACGTGTGAGAAAGGTAAGAAAGAATCTCAACCATTAGATTAAAATTAATTGAAAAGGGTAGGATTGTAAATGCATTAACAAATTCAAATATGGTAATCCTTGATTTAAGGATTTGGAGAGAGAAAAACCTGGATTTTAGGACTTATAACCGTCCATAAATATAACACCATTCAGAGCATGTTCATACATGGTGTTTTAAATATAACACAATTTTGAAAATATAACACCATTCAGCCACAAAAATAACACCATTCAGTAGTAAATAAAAAAACACCATTCAGTACAAGAATATAACACAATTCAGTACAAAAATAACACCATTCAGCACAAAAATAACACCATTCAGCAGTAAATAAAAAAAACACCATTCAGTACAAAAATAACACCATTCAGCACAAAAAAACACCATTCAGCACAAAAATAACACCATTCAGCAGTAGATAAAAAAAACCATTCAGTACAAAAACAACACCATTCAATACAAAAATAACACCATTCAGTACAAAAATAACACCATTCAGCAAAGAAAAAAATAAACACCTCTGTATCATCTTCTCCACTTCCGGCACCACCACTGGCACTTCCGGCACCACCACTGCTGCACCACCGCTGCCGATCCGCACAACCACTGCCGCTGCCCCGCTCGCCGTCGCCGCTGTCGCTGCCGCTCGCCGTCACCGCTCGTCACTCGTCGTCGCCGCTGCCGCTTGTCGTCACCGCTGTTCGATCGATATGGAGGTTTAGCGGCATTAGGGTTTTGAAATTGTAGAAAGAGAGAGAATCTGTACGCTCAATTGGAGAGAGAGATCGGAATTATAGGAATTTTGATCTACAGTTTCCTATTTTGAATGGATATAAAGACTTTATTACCCCTATAATTTTCAATTCAGTCCCAATTAAGAAAAATATTTTACATTTTGGTCCCTATTGATCTCAACCATTAGATCAAAAGATCTAATGGTTGAGATTATTTCTTACCTTTCTCACACTTTAGGCCTTTTTTACAGGATCCTCTACCTATATATATATATATATATATATATGAAACCGCCAAGGTTAAAATTGTCCATTACGAAATAAAAAAACCCTGATAATCAGCAAACAAAACCTCAAAATCATACCGTAAGATTCTTAATCAAAACCGTAATCGAAAATAGAACAATTAATCAAAAATCGATCGATTCCTATTCACCAAATCCTTCTGCGAATTGAACTTCTGCTGAATTTGGAAAACAAATCGATGGACCGACTATCGAAGAAGATGATGCAGGGTGAAAATCAAATAAGAATATGCGAAATACATAACAAACGTGCGAACAACACTTCAGAAAAAAAGAAGGGGTGTGTTTTTTGTAAAGTTTGCGAATTCATATAACATTATATGCGAAAAACACTTAAGATGTAATATAATGTGCGAATTCATGACAACACACATGCGATTTCAATAAAAAGTTAATAATCTTTGAAATTTCTTATAGTTTGCGAATTCATGCTTTTACACAAGCGATTTCAGAAAAAAAAAGATAATTATCTTTAGATTTCTTAAAGTTTGCGAATTTGTTTTTGATTCAAAAGCGATTTTGAATAAAACACTGCAAATACTTTCAAATTACTTTGTCCTAAAAATGCAAAAAAAAAATTACGAATCTTAAATACTAAAATAGAAGTCTTTTATATAAAAAAAGAAACTTAATTTATTACCGATGTGACTGTAATTTGACATGTAATGATCAATTTTACAATAAATACTACTGAACTTACCACCCTACCTACATAATAAATTTACTATATTAATATAAAAAAACCCAGATATAACTACCTTCCATATTAAGACATAGAACACGAAAAAAACACACACAACAGACCAACAAAAATGGCATCTGAAGATTCAGAAAAAATAAAAAACATTGCAATCAAAGAGCTATTGTCAACTCGCACATTGACAGAAATAAGCACCGATGTCACCTCTTCTCATCTGGTTCTTGATGTGCAGGGGAAAATTCTGGAACAAATCAAGAAAAATCAAGATATATGGGAAAGACTACTGAAGAACCACCATCAAGCTTCAGAGACAGAGCTTTGAATCACATAAAGGAGCAATCTCGAGCTGATGACTTAGCCTTCTCTTTCCTGAAAGATGCTCTAAACACTGTGAAGGAGAAGATGGAGTTCAGCTCTTCTGAACGTGACAAAATCTTTGGTTCAAGTAACTAAATTCTCTTTTTAATCGTTTTGTGGTTGTAGCTGTGTTAGACAATAACAACTATTTTTTTTATTTTGGGTACATGTTTTGAACACATATTATGCTTAATTATTATATAAAAATAGCATGAATGATATAGCCATCTTTGTCACAGAAAAAACAAGATGACTCAAAATCGCATGTACTAAAAGTGAAATCGCATGTAAGAATGATTATAAACTGAAGCATATAAAATCGCATGTTTATATACTAAAATCGCATGAAAAATGATATAAACAGATGAAGATAAAATCGCATGTGTTTCGTATAAAATCGCATTTACATTTAGAAAAAAAAAACTAATCTTCCTCATCATCTTCTGAAACCTCCTCCCACTGATCTTCTTCTTCAGATCCATCATCACTACTGTAATCTTCAAACTCATCTTCCTCTTCGTTATCTTCGACCTCATTGTCTTTGTCTATGGGAACATTTTCAATATGGACGCCCTTCATCTTCTTTTTTGTTGTTTACCTTGTTGATTGGCTTTCAGAATCTCGCAAGTCTGAATATCATGACCTTTTTCATTGCATACGCTACATGTCCTTGACCTTTTCCCTTTGCGGTTGATCATTTGTTCCTTCTTAGATTTAATCCTTTTATGCGAGCCACGACCTTTGTTTATTATACCAGCCGGCACACGGACAGTAGGAGGAGCATTAGTTACTGGTTGTTGATAACCAATCAACTTTGAAAATCGGTCAAATTTTGGATCAAGTTGCTTGGTTATACGACTCTGATCAACTCTCTCTTTAAGCTGCATCATTTGATCCCTCACTAAAACAAGTTGATCAAGGTCGGAAATCAAATTGCTAACCAAATACTCCCCTGTGTGGATGATTTCACGAGCAATCCGTTTAGCCTTGTGTTGCACATCCTTGACACCCACATTTAGATTGTACTTCACATTTAACTCATTCGGCACCACATCCTTCGTCCCTCTCTTCATAACATATTTGTTTGGTATTTCTTTAACACCAAACATCTTGAAAAGAAAATAGATGTGTTTGCATAGCAGCCCATACTGCTCAAAACGCAAACAGCTACACTGTGCAGTTACATCATTTTCAAGATTCTTGAACCACACCTAGGAAAAACCAAAAAAAATACATATATTAAAAATTAAAATCGCATGTGTAACATAACAATTTCGCATGTCTAAAAAAATCATGTAAATGAATAAATTTTAAAATCGCATGAGAAAACCAAAATCTCATATTACAAGATCAAGATCTGAAAAAAAAAAGAAAGAAATTCGCATGTAGGTTATCAAAAAATCGCATGTTTGAAATCTATATGCTATAATACCTCCAATAAACCATCTCCATGGGCTTTAAAGTACTTCAACAATATCCTGATCTGTGGACCCTCTATTTTGGTGTCCATCGGCAAACATTCAGAAATTGTACCATAAATCTCTATTTGCTGATCAAAGAATATAGACCTGGTGAATCTCTTAGCAACATCTTTTTCCAAAGAAGTTTCGTTCCAATCAACAGGCTCAATATATCTTGAAATATGATCATTCTTTCTATGATTAAACCTTTGGACATCCATTGCACCATCAAAATGATTCATAAACTCTACGAGAGTGAGTTGTGAATTAGCCACCTGGCAAAGGTTCTCACTCTCTGATCTTGAAGTTGTTCTCATAAGTCCCGACATTGGCTCGTGCCGGTAAAAAGCCGGAATCCACATAGATCTCATCACAAACATATCATCAATCCATTTGTTTTCTGTGAGACCGAACTCAATCATCACCAACTTCCACTGTCTCTCGAATTCTTCGGGCTCAATGGAATCAGTCCATACAATGTCGCACATCCTCCTTTTAAACTCATCATTATTTCACAACTCGTGTCCAACCTATAACAATAAATGCTTTTTATATCAGCCTATAACAAAAATCTATAATATAAAAAAAAAAAATAACGCTAACAAAAGACAATATAGCATGCTATACCTTATCTGCCACTTTTTTCATTATGTGCCACATGCACAATCTGTGTCTGCTGATAGGGAAAACCTCCTCAATAGCCTGTTTCATAGCAGGGTCTTGATCCGTAACTACAACCTTTGGCTGCCGACCAAATGACTTTAAGAATGAATTCAGAAGCCATTTATATGATTCAATGCTCTCCGATGCCAACAACCCAGCTCCAAGTGTTACATTTCGACAGTGGTTGTCAATGCCAGTGAACGGAACAAACATCATCTTGTACCTGAACAAACACATGTGAAAACACATTGAAAACATGCGAATTATAAAAAATCACATGCGAAAACAAACAGTATAACATGCGAAATACTCAACACCACTTCTTCAAAATGTCTACACATGCGATATTACAAGCTGATGAAGTCATATAACATGCGAAAATTAGTAAAAAACATGTTTATCTTGAAACACTTACCTGTTTGTCTTGAAAGTTGCATCGAACGATATCACATCCCCAAATTCCATATAGTTAAGCTTGCATAAACCATCCGCCCAGAACAAACCAGCTAATTGTTTGTCATCATCAACAGAATATTCAAACGAATAATCAGCTAAATACTGTTTTTTGTCAGTCGTCCTATTAATCACCATGTCAGCGTCATATTCTCCTATATAGCTGTTAATTCACTTCCTAAAATTTTTGCAATCATCAACCGTGGCACCAACGTTCTCGAAACCACCATAATGTTTCCTCGTTATATGGAAAGCGTTGACAGGACCAAGGTTTAAAGTGCCTAGTTGTCACGACCCCCGACCCGGTTTGACCCGTTTCAGGAGCCGCGGGACAGAAATCCTGCGGTATTTAATTAATTGAGTTTGACAGCGGAAGTTTTCATCAGGATCTTTTAAAATGTAAATATTTCCCAATTATTTTATTTCACAATTCGGGATAAAACCCGGTAATTTACAATAGTTTGATTTCATGAAGAAATCTTTTATTTTACAAAACATGTTTCTTTATTTTATACTGAGCCACTTCTTTGAGCTTGTAGTGCTATATGGCACTTTTCCTGATTCATAACAGATCACCAGAAATATGTTTGAAAAAGGTTTTGTCAGCGGGAAATACTGAGTGAATCATCCTATTTTGCATAATGATGCATAGTTATAAATTACAGCATAAGAGCGATTACAATGGCTTCTATCTTATCTTTATCTGGCTCTATGTCACAATGGTGACATGTCACAATGGTGATGATGGTCATACCACTATTTAGATCAATGAACCTAAATAGGGACGATTATCCCTGTAGGTCAATGAACCTAACAGTGATTATCCCGAGTAGGTCAATGAACCTAACTGGGAGAAAATTAATAATGTGCACAATACCCCACTAACCAGTAATTCAAGATATCCACGACTTAGTCCCTGTAATTATAACCTTGAAAATAATTTGAGGTATTGTAAAATATTTGATAAAAAGAGAATGACTCACATTGCAGATTTATACGGGCAGAGTTTGGCCTACTGATTTAGCCTTTTATCCTAAATTTAATAACAGGCACACAATTCTGGGTTAGTAATCAATCCAGCATTTACGATAACTCACGAGATCAACCCTCACAATAAATGACAAAGTGCTATGCTTAAACATCCATCGAATTAACGACTAATGACAAAGCATCACCCTAATGTGGGCAGCACTTAAACATCCATTGAGTACATTGATCGATCGGAAAATGAATCGTAGCAGCGATTGTTCTAATACCCTGATTGCGGCGTCGATTATTAAACCGTGTGTGTTAATTGGAGTATACAGAGCATAACTCAGCGTATTTTTCGAATTTCTTCGTCGTTCTGAAGCCAGAATTCAAGTCCCAATCTCCTGTATTTATAGGTGAATTTTGACCCTCAGGCGGCCCGCGTGAGATCTTAAGCTAACCTTACGCGGCCCGCGTAAGAACTATTTTTAGGCATAGGGTTGCCACGTGTGGGACTAGCTCAGCTGAGTCGACAGTTTCTGAAAATTCGAATTAGACAGCTATTTATGTGGATAAACGTAACTAGGAAATACCCCTCCTGAGTTTTAGGGGCCCTGATCCTGGTTCTGATTTTTCTGAAAATCTTAGGGTTTGTGCAGAATCACTTGGGTTTCTTAATTAGGGTTTCCTATTGGTCAATTAAAGTAATAATTTAGTACTTTTTGATGAGAGTTGTTACATTCTCCCCACCTTAAGAAAAAATCTCGTCCTCGAGATTTACCGGAATAATTGAGGATATTTTCACTTTATTTCTGATTCCAGCTCCCAAGTGTATTCAGCTTTTCTCTTTGAATCTCATCTAATTTTGACTAAAACTAGTCGTTTATGTTTGAGAAACTTGATCTTTCGATCCTAATTTTGACTAAAACTAGTCGTCTATATCTCGCAGAGGTACTACCAGTGATTTGTTTGATAAACATTTCTTGGATACATGAATACATCATGTATTCTAGCTAACTTTCCTGGTATTTGTAAACAATAAGTAATTGGTACTACGTACCTTGGACTTAGCTTTTCTTTCTTACTGAATCTAACAACTCCTTTCCAAGGAAATATTTTCAATAACATTTTGTCTCCAACTCGAACTCCAACGGCTTTCATCTATTATCTGTATAACTCTTCTGGCGATCCTTAGCCGTCTTCAGCCTTTCCTTCGTGATACTGAATATCACAATCTTAATCACTTAGGATTTTTTTTATCCATATCCTTTGCCTTATGTTTAATCCTTTTTGCTCAAATATATATCTTAAATTCTTATGATCCGTATAGATAGTAAACTTACTTCCATACAGATAATGTTTCCAAATCTTAAGGCAAAATTGTAGTTCCTAATTCTAACTCATGAGTGGTATAGTTTTCTTTGCACCTTTTCAATTGTCTTGATGCATATGCAATTACCTTTTTACATTGCATTAACACACATCCAATTCCTAGCTTTGAAGCATTACCGTATACTTCAAAATCTTCAATTCCTTCTGGTAAAGCTAGGATTTATGTTTTAATATCCTAAAAGCTTCTTCTTGTTTAGATCTCTAATCAAACTTAACTGTTTTATAGGTTAGCTTGGTTAATGGTATAGCTATTTTGGAAAAATCCTTAATAACCCGTCTGTAGTATCCGACTAAACTTCTAATTTCCATTGCGGATTAGGGAACCTTTCATTTGGTAATATCTTATCAGGATTTACGTGAATACCTTCGGGATTCACCATATGACCTAAAATTGCACTTCTAGCAGCCAAAATTCATTCTTCGAAAATTTGGCGTAAAGCTTTTCTTTTCTTAACAAAGTTAAGAGTACATGCAAGTACTGACAATGTTCTTTCTGACTTTTGGAATAAATAAGTATATCGTCTATGAAGACAATTACAAATTTATCCAAATATGGTTTGCAGATCCTATTCATCATGTCCATGAATGCTGCAAGTGCATTCGTTAATCCGAAGGGTGTGACTGTAAACTCGTAATGACCATACCTAATCTTGAAAACAGTTTTAGGTAGGTCTTCCTCTTGTACTTTCAATTGATGATATCCGGAACATAAGTTGATCTTAGGAAAATATCTATTTCCCTGGAATTTGATTGAATAAATCATCAATTCTAGGTAATAGGTATTGATTCTTAATTGTAACCTTATTCAATTCCTTATAATCAATACACTTTCTCATCGAACCATCCTTTTTCTTAACCAACAATATTAGTGCCTCCTGCGAGGATAAACTAGATTGTATGAAATATTTAATTGCTTTTTCAATTTTAATATTTCTGTAGGTGCTAACCGATAAGGTTTCCTGGCTTATCGGTAAAATTCCTGAATCCAAATTTTACCTCCCTATCTGGTGGTAATCCTGGTAATTCTTCTGAGAATACATCTGGGTATTCTGAATTTACAGAAATTTCCTTAATTTCTTTATCTTTAGTATTAATGATTACTGATATCATATATACTATTCCTTGCTTTCGTTCATAACTAAAAACTTTCATTAGATATGAACTTTATGGGTTTACATGGCTTATCTCCTGTAATCATTATTACTTCTCTAGTGGTGCACAAATTTCTATGGAATTCTTATCATAGATAATTCGAGCATAGTTGTTTACTAATCAATCCATTCTTAGCACAATCTTGATTTCAACTAATTTCATAGATAATAGGGTTGCAGAAAATTTATGACTTAAAAGTTCCATTTCTCCGTTTTGCAGAACCTTATTTACTTTAACGAAATTCCCATCTGCCAATTCTACTGTAGAAATTTATCTAATGCTGGTTAACGGTAAGTTAAGAGTTTGGCAGAGTAAAGTATTTATAAAACTTTGGTTTGCACCAGAGTCAAATAATACTTTTGTGTAAACGTTGTAAGCTAAGAACATACCGGCTATCACATCTGGAATCATCTCGGCTTCTTGAGTAGTCAGCTGGAAGGCTCTTACATTCCTTTTTGCTCCTTCTGCTGGTTTGGCTTGATTGTCAAATGGTTTGTTCAGTTTTGGACAATTTGGCCTAAGATGTCCAGTTTCTCCACAGTTGTAGCAAACTGAAAATTTCTTCCTCCTACAGTCTTCTTCTTGATGCCCTGGAATTTTGCAAAAATTGCAATATCCTTTGCATCTTCCAAAATGCTTCCTTTTGCAAAAATTGCAAAATGGGTTAGTAGAAGATTTCCCATTCCCTCCTTTCTTGAAATTGTTATGGTTACCCGAACGAAATTCTTGGGTAATCTTTTGGGCTACTTCCTTCCTTCTATTTTCTTCTCTTGTCCGTACTAGCTCGTCAGTCAGAGTATTGGCTAATTCTACTGCATCATCAATCGTATGAGGTTTCGCAGCCTTGACGATATTACGGATTTCGGAAATCAATCCCCAAATATAACGAGAAATAAGTACCGGCTCTGGCGAAGCCAGGGTTGGTACCACTCGAGCATACTCAAAGAATGTCGTAGTATACCCTCGACAATCTACATCCACCATCCGATGGGTTAAAAACTTATTTGCCATTTGTTCCTTTTCATACTCAGGACATAATTTTCTTTCTACAAGACTCTTAAATTCTTCCCATTTCATGGCATAAGCCCTATTTCTTCCTTTAGCTCGTAACACCGTATTCCACCATTCTAGCGCCACTTCTTTGAAAAGGTTTGACGCATACATGACCTGATCATCCTAAGCACATTTACTTATGGCAATTACTGCCTCAGTTTTCTCTAACCAACGCAGTGCCGCAGTCGCTCCTTCATTGCCTGCAAACTCAGTGGGTTTACAAACAAGAAATTCTTTGTAAGTGCAACCAGGCGTTGCAGTTTTCCTTTTCTTAGGGAGCGGAGCTTGCCGTGGTTCATTATCATGATTAACATGATTATTGCCTCCGTTTACGCTATTACTGAAATTATCTTCAGAAATACGTTTACTAGGAACAATTTGTTGTGGTTCGATTGGATTTTTAATAGCAGCAACGATTGATGGAATAACATTGGCTATCCCTTGAGCAACTATTCCTGGAATAGCGTTGGCTATCCCTTGAGCAACGATATTTTCTATATCCTGCCTAGTCATAAATTGATCCCCCGGTTGTTGCTCAGATTGATTAACCTCATTAACTGGTTCATTATTAGCGTTTTCCATCTGATAACTAATTTATAGATAAATAATTAGTATAAAGGAAATAATCCAATGTCACAATTTAATTGCATATAATCACGTAAACGAATATACAACAAAATTGTAAATTTTTTCTAAAATTTTGTTTGTTTTATAGATTATATCATGCTTCTATATACAACCGTTTTATTATTTATTTTACACATACCGATTTTACTATTACTATTACATAACCACAGTTTTATAAATCCCCTATCCTTTTGTCAGATGATATTCTAGTAACGACGTTCCTTCTCATCGTATTTCCAGGAAATCTGTCCCAAATTTTCTTGGATCCTATTCTCAGCATCCATTAATTCTTTGTTAAAATAACGGAGTTCAGCCCTATTCTCGTTACTTATTGGTAGATTTGGTAAAGGTTCTGGTTTGAATTTAGGAAAAAGCTTATAAGGATGGTTTTGCAACAGTATTTCATTATTCAACCATTCGTCTATTTGCCAGTGGATTGAAGGGTTTGGAATAGCTGGTTCTACTTTCATTGGTAGTTGTGTTTCAAGAGAATGAATAAAATCATTTTCATTAATAGGCTCAATAGTATCATCGGTTGCCATTATAAAATCTAGTTCTTCTTGAGATGGTAACCCCTCAATTTTTCTAGAACTTTCCCCAATTTCCATTTTCTTAGGCTTAGGCTTCTCAAGAGGTAAAGCGTTGAATTCTATAGGTTCTTCTATGTCTGGAATATACTTATCGAAATCTCTGGAAACTTCTATTCTTACTGGATAGAGATTTAAATTCTGAAAGGCTTCCGACAGACCACTCATGCTGTTTAGCAAAATACACACAATTACTAAGTTAAAATTATAACAAAATTTTATAGAAAATTTTTTAAATATTATTTCATACTGGGTAACTACCAAAACAACTGGAAATTAAAACACACTATGTTTCATTTGTAAATTTATTTACTGAATACGGTTTATAGACTGTAGATAATAGAGGTGCTAAAACTTTGAGTCAGAATATTTAAAGATTTATATTTACTACTACAGTAGCTAACATATAAAAATCTGCCCATACTGTTCAAAATTAGTCATATATTGAAACATATAATCACAAAATAGCAATCAATACAAATTAAGTATTTTCTAAATACTTAATTGGCTTAAATCAGTGGCTCGATAAGTGGCTCTGATACCACCTTTTTCTGTCACGACCCCCGACCCGGTTTGACCCGTTTCAGGAGTCGCGGGACAGAAATCCTGCGGTATTTAATTAATTGAGTTTAACAGCGGAAGTTTTCATCAGGATCTTTTAAAATGTAAATATTTCCCGATTATTTTATTTCACAATTCGGGATAAAACCCGGTAATTTACAATAGTTTGATTTCATGAAGAAATCTTTTATTTTACAAAACATGTTTCTTTATTTTATACTGAGCCACTTCTTTGAGCTTGTAGTGCTATATGGCACTTTTCCTGATTCATAACAGATCACCTGAAATATGTTTGAAAAAGGTTTTGTCAGCGGGAAATACTGAGTGAATCATCCTATTTTGCATAATGATGCATAGTTATAAATTACAGCATAAGAGCGATTACAATGGCTTCTATCTTATCTTTATCTGGCTCTATGTCAAAATGGTGACATGTCACAATGGTGACGATGGTCATACCACTATTTAGATCAATGAACCTAAATAGTGACGATTATCCCTGTAGGTCAATGAACCTAACAGTGATTATCCCGAGTAGGTCAATGAACCTAACTGGGAGAAAATTAATAATGTGCACAATACCCCACTTACTAGTAATTCAAGATATCCACGACTTAGTCCCTGTAATTATAACCTTGAAAATAATTTGAGGTATTGTAAAATATTTGATAAAAAGAGAATGACTCACATTGCAGATTTATACGGGCAGAGTTTGGCCTACTGATTTAGCCTTTTATCCTAAATTTAATAACAGGCACACAATTCTAGGTTAGTAATCAATCCAGCATTTACGATAACTCACGAGATCAACCCTCACAATAAATGACAAAGTGCTATGCTTAAACATCCATCGAATTAACGACTAATGACAAAGCATCACCCTAATGTGGGCAACACTTAAACATCCATTGAGTACATTGATCGATCGGAAAATGAATCGTAGCAGCGATTGTGCTAATACCCTGATTGTGGCGTCGATTATTAAACCGTGTGTGTTAATTGGAGTATACAGAGCATAACTCAGCGTATTTTTCGAATTTCTTCGTCGTTCTGAAGCCAGAATTCAAGTCCCAATCTCCTGTATTTATAGGTGAATTTTGACCCTCAGGCGGCCCGCGTGAGATCTTAAGCTAACCTTACGCGGCCCGCGTAAGAACTATTTTTAGGCATAGGGTTGCCACGTGTGGGACTAGCTCAGCTGAGTCGACAGTTTCTGAAAATTCGAATTAGACAGCTATTTATGTGGATAAACGTAACTAGGAAATACCCCCCCTGAGTTTTAGGGGCCCTGATCCTGATTCTGTTTTTTCTAAAAATCTTAGGGTTTGTGCAGAATCACTTGGGTTTCTTAATTAGGGTTTCCTATTGGTCAATTAAAGTAATAATTTAGTACTTTTTGATGAGAGTTGTTACACTAGTTCCCAAACCATCTCCTCGTGGACATCTGACAATTGTCTGTAAGCTAGCAGCATAAGAATATCATCTTGACATACAAACTTATGATTATGGCCATCAATAAATCTCTTTACTGTATATAATCTACCATCCACAGTGCAAATCATAAGTTGAGCTTTGCATCCAGTTCTAATAGTCCCCCTGTTCCTTGATTTGAATTGCTTTTTTTACTTCGAACAATCGTCAATACACAGTGGCTTATGTCCCTCTTTAGAACAAACAAAATACTTAGTTTTGATTATACCACCACTGTGTACTTCACCACCTTTCCGAATAGAAAAACCAGCTAACTTAGCATATGATTGGTAAAACGCATATGCTTGTTCAATAGAGATAAATTGCATTCCAACCACAGGTGTAGTTGATGCTTGAACATCCGGAGTGTAAACCTTTTTATCTAAATGAATCAAATCAGAAAAACAAAAAAACGTGCGAATTATCGGACTAGTTACATGTGACATATTAATAACAGCATAATTTCATCATAAAGAACAAACACACATGCGAATTGTATGAACAATAACATGCGAAAAATGATGATTTTGATTAATCTGTTTTATATATGCGATTTATTATACCATAACATGCGAAAATACATAAAGAAAATAAAATAAAATGCGAATTGTAAGAGTAATAACATGCGAATTTGTGCATGTTGCTTTCATATAAAAAAATATAATCAACATTCAAAATTCAAAAAACAGCTACAACAATATAAAATCATTGCTACGATTAAACAAAAAATCAAGTACACGAACAATTTAGAGATCTGAATTAACATAATTACCATTAAAAAACTCGTTTACAGCACTTGTACTTGCGATTGGATTTGGATTTGCAGGTCGCGGATTTAAAACATCCTCAATCGAAACTCTCTGATATGCAGATAATTGAGCATGATCACCGATCGGTCGAGTTTCTTCAAAATCAACATCTGTTCGTCCAATGCTGCTCTGTGGATCCATTGAAAAAAAAACAATTGAATGAAACCCTAACACAGAAGAACGAAAACTGCAATTTGAGAATTATGAAAAAATTGAAACTGATTCGAATGATAATTACCGGGATATTAGTGTCATGAACATCTCGCTGATTGAATGAAGATACGAATTTGCCCTCAGATGATTGAATTAATTGTCTGATTTAACCTTATTAAAGAAAAACTAAATTAGGACACGTGTATGGCTAATATTCTCGCGTATGTAATGTACGATTAGCTTATTTGTACCATACTCTTTACCTATATATATATATATATATATATATATAGAGAGAGAGAGAGAGAGACAAGTGGTAATACTTTTTTTTACGTTTTATTTTTTTATTCTTGGCACTGTGATGTGTTTAATCTTTGTCACCCGAACCAAACTAGTAAGTTGGTACATACTCATCATATGCAGATTCATCGTCGGTCATTGGGGTCGTCTTCCATCTTCTACCTCATCCTCATATATCTAAGCTTCAAGTTCCAATTCGTCTTCGAGTAAGGATATATATTATATTCGTTCCGCCACATCCAAGTAAAGTTTCAAGCAAATGGGCATCTTTATCGATAGAAGAGGGATTCTTGCTCTTCATAGTGATATAACCTTACAATTAATAGAAAAACAAATTCTAAAGCTAACGTGGAAGCTTGGATGAATTTTATATCTCAGGCCATTGTGACTAGAATAAAAAAATGATCTTTCTTACTTTTTCATGAAGCCAACATATCAAATTTACAATATCAGCCGCACTCATAGCGGATATAAAGTCCATCGCGCCAAACCTTCCGAGTTCGCTGCTTGGAATGTTACCCACTGTCGTTTAGAATTTTTAATTGCTAAAGTGATGACGGGGGTAGCCCAAGACCAAATATAAATGACTCAAATACGTGAATGCTCAAAAGGTAAAATGGTTCAAAGGTTAAAAACCTGGGGAGTTGAGACAAGGCAATGCAGGAACAGGAAAAGGTCACGTCTCTGGATTGCTTCACCAACTCACCAGCCGCAAAAGCAACGCAGGTCCACAGAGCACACTCTTTTGTCCGCGGGACAAAAGGCTTCAACCCCTGAAAGGGTAAGTCCCCACTGCAAGCATGGTCACTAGTCAAATACATTCCTCTTTGAGTGATGTCTTCTCCTATAAATTAGACACTTCATTTACTAAGGAAGACATTCCTGGCCAGCCCTGATTCCTAAAATCTCTGGTCATTCATCACGAGTACTTGCTTCATGCAAGATACTTTTTTTCACATTCAACACACACATTCCTTTTGCCTACACATCCGAATCTGAACACATTTCAGAGGAGGATCTTCAGCAAACAACAAAATTAATCTAGTGAACCTCTCTCCACGTCTTGCAAACGTGGGGGGACCCCACGACCTGCGTTAGGCAAAGTTGAACCCTTCAACCCTTTTGCCTAACCAACCCAGCTACTATCATTGGTCTGTTATTTGTTGCATCAACAAGTTGGCGCTCACCGTGGGGCTACGCCACTATTTTTCTTCAAAAAGACCTAGTAGTGTAGCTCCATTCTCTTGAAATTACCAAGTCAGAAAGTGGATCCCCGGGAGAAGTAAATCAGGTTCCAAACACCTCTACCCCAGGTACTAGCCAAACTCACGTGGCTATACCAACTTCTTTCTCGACTCCGGGAAGCACTCCTGAGTTTCTCACTTTCAACACTCCAACTCCGTCCAGATCAGGAGTCCCTTCCCCTAATGTTGGTGTCTCTGGCACCCCATCACGTGTTGAACTCACCCCTGAGGGGGTTGCCAACAATTTCCTTGAGTTGAGGTCTCTCCTTAACCAATATGTGAGTAGGGAAAGGGACAATGGAGTGAGGATTCGTTTAGACTATGATGATCCAGAACCAACACTATCTCCTGGACCTCCAATCCCTCCTTTTGCATCTAGGGATGAGGCTGGTCCTAGTAATCCTCCAAACCCTTACCCGTATCTGTCCGCAAGGCCAAATCCTACAGCATATCCTCTCTTCTCGTCCCAACCAGCTACAAGTGGTGCTCCTCTGGGCCATGAGCTGACCCTTGATCAGCTCCTATAGTCCCCAGTGACAAGCCTTAGACCCTCAACAACAACTTCATGGGAACAAGCTTTGTCCGTGCTCCCCTTGGCACGAAGTGCTATTATGAGCACCCCTTTGGGAGTTAGTTGCCCAGTAGCACCCGAAAGCCTTCAAGGCTTCAACCTCATGCCCCAGATGATGGCCAGCTTCCCTTGGCAGCACTTTATCAATCAGGTGTTGGCCACTCAAGGGAACAACAACAACAGCGACAACACGGGTGCAAGGGCTGAAGAAGATTTAGCCAAACCTTACAAGCCGAGTAACCTCTCATGCTTTTCACATCAAATAGCCGATTATGATTTTCAAACGAAGATCAAGATGCCATCTCACATCAAAACATATGATGGGACTGAAGATCCTGAAGACCATCTTCAGATCTTCACTGGTGCCGCAAGGATTGAGAAATGGTCAAACGCTGAATGTTGCCTAATGTTCATGTAAACCCTTGTCGGATCAGCCAGAATCTGGTTCAATGATTTACTTGCTCGAAGCATTCGAAGCTTCGATGACCTCAGCAAGGGATTCCTGGCCAATTTCTCTAAACAAAGGCGATATATCAAAGATGCAACAGTGATCTTTTAAAACAATGGGATGATGAAAGTCTTCGAGAGTTTATAGAAAGATACAAGAAGGAAGGTCTAACATATGTAGGGGCAGACGAAAAAATGAGGGTGGCTGGTTTTATGAATGCCATCACCTCAAAATATCTCACAAGAGATTTCAACAAATCCCTGCCCAAGACCTTGGAAGAAGCTCTCGAAAGGGCTGAAGCCCATATCCGGGGAGAGGAGGCAGTAGATATTAAAGAGCAGAGGAAAAGAGGATCCAGTTGGCGAAGCAACAGCCCAGCCAAGAAAAGGAGAAACATTAACTCCTATGATAGACGCCAAAAGGGTTCAGACCATCGAAGGCTTGAAGGTCGAAACCCTTCCACCAGGGAGAAAGGCATAAGTTTCACACCCCTGACAAAGACTCCTCAAGAAATCCTTGCAACGGAAGAAGTCAAGCAGAACTTTCGGCCTCCTAGGCCTTTCCCCAAGAGCAGAAAAAACGAAAATTCCACACAATACTGTGAATTTCATGAAGAAAAGGGACACCATACAAATGATTGCTTCCAGCTTAAAAAGAGAATCGAAGAAGCCGTTAAGTCTGGGGAACTTGCTCACTTGGTAAAAGGAGTAAGGGACAAAATGGCTGAAGGAAAGGGCAAGGAAGTCAATATGGTAGATTTTGATGGAAGGATTCCACACAAAAGATAGCGGTTGGAAGCTTAGGAGCTCCAATGTGTTTGCTTTCCTCCAACAGAGAAAGACCCTCTTTCAAACCCTCTTGTGGTTGAGGCTACTGTGGGAACATTACAAACGAGTAAAGCATACATAGACACTGGTGCCGCCACCGAAATCATGTTTGAGAAGTTCTTCAACCGTCAAAGCAATGAAGAACGTTCAAGGCTTCAACCCTCCGGAACCTCCATAAAAGGTATTGCCGATATACCCCTCAAGCCTTTAGGGAAACTGACACTTGATGTTCGTCTAAGCGAAGGTCAGAAGGAGAGAGTCCAACCACTCACCTTTGTGGTTATCAATATACCTTTAAACTACGATGTAATCATCGGGAGGCCGGGACAATGTGCATTCTTTATGGTTTTGTCTGTTGGCCATGTCACTGTCAAATTTCCCACCTAGAAAGGAATAGCAACCCTTCAACCTTCTCAGGAGGCCTACATGGTTGAAGGTGAAAGCTCCAAAAGTGAGGAAGACAAGCAAAGGTTAATCATAAATCCCAAATACCCAGAGCAGAAGATAAGGGTAAATCCAAGCCTTTCACAAGAAACCCTCTCGTATCTTGAAAAACTGTTAACACATTACAGCGATGTCTTTTCTTGGTGCCCGGAAGATATGACAGGCATCCCTCGAAGCATCGCTGAACATGAGTTGAAAATACCACCCAATGTCAAGTCGGTCGTCCAAAAGAAACGAAGTCTAGCACCCGAAAGAAGCTTGGCTGCATGCCAAGAGGTTGAAAAACTTGTGTCAGCCGGCATTCTCCGAGAAGTCAAGTATCAATCCTGGGTTGCAAACCCGGTAATGGTTCGAAAACCGGATAATTCTTGGAGAATGTGCATAGATTTCAAGGATCTTAACAAGGCTTGTCCTAAAGATTGTTACCCGTTACCAGAAATTGATCTCAAGGTCGACTCCCTTACCGGTTACCCGTTCAAATGTTTTCTCGATGCTTACAAAGGTTATCATCAAATCCTCATGAAGGAAGAGGATGAAGAAAAGACCGCCTTTCACACGGAAAAATGGATCTTTTGTTACCAAAAGATGCCTTTTGGCCTCAAGAACGCCGGAGCAACCTACCAATGCCTAGTTGACAAGGCCTTTGCAAGCCAAATTGGAAAAAGCATGGAGGCATATGTCGATGACTTGGTGATCAAAAGCAAAACGGAATATCAAATGCTCGATGACATCCAAGAAACCTTCAAGAACCTAAGGAAAGTCAACATGAAACTCAACCCCGAGAAATGCTCATTTGGGTTTGAGGAAGGTAAATTCCTTGGGCATATTGAGGGAAAACAAAGCATTAAAGCCAATCCAAATAAGGTGAAAGCTGTTCTTGAAATCAAACCATCGAGAAGCAAGAAGGAGGTTGAGAGCTTAAATGGGAAGCTTGCAGCCTTGAAGCGTTTTATCTCCAAGTTGGTTGAAAGGTCTTTACCCTTTTACAAAACGCTCAAGGGCTGCACTGATAAGGACTTCAAATGGACTGAGGAGGCTGAAGAAGCCTTTAACCAGATGAAACAACATCTAGCTTCCCTACCTGACATTGCAGCCCCCGAAACGGGAGAGTTAATCTCGGTGTACCTTTCAGTTGCTGAAGAGGCCATAAGCGCGGTCCTCACCATTGACCGAGCCAAGGTTCAGGTACCCGTTTATTTCTTCAGCAAAACCCTAAAATTGGGCTGAAACCAAATATCCTCCTCTTGAAAAACTTGCCCTAGCCCTAGTTCAAACAGCTAGAAGGCTTCGAAGGTATTTTCAAGCACACCCTATACAAGTGGTCACCGACCAACCTATTAAGAGTGTGCTTGAAAAAACAGAAAACTCAGGACGATTAGCCAAATGGGCAGTGGAACTAGGTGAGCATAACATCACCTACGTCCCAAGAAAAGCTATCAAAGCCCAAGTCTTGGCTGATTTCATTGTAGAAGTCCCAAAGCAAACAGTCACTGAAATGAACACCGTTGCCACTGAACCCCCAGACCTTGAAGCCTGGAAACTTTTCACCGATGGGGTTTCAAGCGTTGAAGGGTCAGGAGCTGGGCTCATTTTGATTAACCCAGAAGGGTTGGAGTTCACATATGCTCTCCGTTTTGTTTTTCAGACCACCAACAACGAGGCTGAATACGAGGCACTGATCGCCGTCTTAAGACTGGCTAAAGAAATGAAGGTCCAAAAGCTTAAAGTGTTCACAGATTCGTTGCTGGTCTCGAGCCAAGTGAATGATAGCTACGTTGCAAAGGAGCCAAACATGAAAAGATACAAAGAAAAATCCAAAGAGCTAATGAATACCTTCCAAACATGCAACATCAAGCAAATTCCCAGGTCCCAAAACAAAAAAAAGTGGATGCCTTGAGTAAGCTTGCATCTCTCACTTTTGCCCACCTTACCTAGAAGGTGTTGGTAGAAGTGTTAAAGGCTCCATCAATCAATGAGTTGGAAGTTCAAGACGTGATCACCGAAGAAGATCCAAATTGGATGACTCCAATCAAGAAATTCCTTAAAAACGATGAGGTGCCTAGTGATCAAATAGAAGCTGAAAGGGTTAAGATCAAGTCGAGGCAGTACATATTACAAGGTGAAACCCTCTACAAAAAGGGTTATCTTGCACCCTTGCTGAGATGTGTTGGTCCCAAGCAAAGTCAGTATTTGATCAAAGAGATTCACGAAGGTATATGCTGAGCTCATTTCAGAGCTAGGTTGGTGGTTGCTAAACTTATGAACCTTGGGTATTTTTGGCCCTCAATGCACCGGGATACCACTGAGCAATTAAGGAAATGTGATGCCTGCCAAATTCATGCACCAATCCCAAAAAGTCCCAAGCATGATCTGGTCCCAATAACCTCAGCATGGCCATTCCATAAATGGGGGATGGACATTGTCGGTCCATTTCCCCCAAGCAAAGGTGGAGTAAAATTCTTGTTGGTGGCCGTAGATTATTTCACCAAGTGGCCTGAGGTTAAACCACTTGCAAAGATCATGGGAAAACAGGTCATCGACTTTGTTTGGGAAAACATTGTTTGTCGTTATGGATTGCCGGGGGTACTTTTCACTGACAATGGAAAGCAATTTGCTAAGAAGCCTTTCAGCATTTGGTGCAAAGAATATAGAATTGATCAGGTTTTCAGCTTAGTGGCTTACCCACAATCAAACGGTCAAGTTGAAAGGACAAATCGAAGCATAGTGGAAGGTATCAAAACAAGATTCGGAAGGTACGAAAGCAACTGGCTTGAAGAATTGCCGAGTGTTCTGTGGGCCATAAGAACAACCGAAAAAACAAGCCACAAAAGAACACCCTATAGCTTGGTATTTGGATCCGAAGCCGTGATCCCAGCCGAAGTAGGAGTTGTAACAAAAAGAATTGTCAACATGGATCCCGAAACAAACCAAAAAGAGACCATGTTGAACTTACAACTCCTAAAGGAAGCACGAGACCAAGCCGCAATTCAAGAAGCCAAGTACAAGCAACAAATGGAAGCCTACTATAACAAGAGAGTCAAGAATGAACGCTTCAATCCAGGAGACCTGGTACTTAGAAACAATGAAGCTAGCAAGAAAGAAAACCAAGGAAAGCTTGGTCCAAAATGGGAAGGCCCATATACCATCCTCGAAGCACATAAGGGTGGATCTTACAAGCTAGCAGACTTAGAAGGTAAAAGGCTTCCAAGACATTGGAATGGTAAAACCCTGAAAAGGTTCCATGTTTAAACAGGAAAGATTGGTTTGTATTTCACAAGTGGTATTTCAAGAGTAGAACTATGAATACCTTTTGTAAAAACAAGTATCTCTTGAATGAATGAAGTTGTTTTATCAAATTTGTCTTTCTATCCTAAGATCAGGTTGAGAACCTAGCAAAAAACTCCATGGCAAGGGCCATGTAAGGGGATGAGCTCCCAGGCCACATCACTCAATAGGTTCAAGGGTTTAATGAACCTATATAAGGGGTGAGTTCCTAAATCAATACAACTCCATGAGACTTATTATTGAAAGCAAAGTTGTCTCATAGACAGGTTTGAACAGCCTACATCAAATGTTCCTTAAGCCTTAGAAAAATAATCAACAAACAGGCTTACGAAATCAAGTGAAAATAAATAGGATAGGTACTATGTCTTCTTGTTAAAAATACCAAGGCTAAGTGACTGCAGCACTGAACCCTTTAAGGTATAAAAAACATAAAGGCAACACAAACTTGACAAAGACAAAGCTACAAACAACAGAAATAACCTAAGGAATGATGCAACAACTTGAACAAAAAGTTATAAAAAACTTAAAGATGCAAACCAAGCCAAGCCACTAAACTAAGAAGCCTTCAAGGCTTCAAGCTATACACATGTCGACTCAAGGCCTTAAAGGTTTCAACCCACATACAGGATCGCCAGAAAGCTTGAAGGCTTGAAGCCAAACAAGCTGCCTTAACAAAATAAGCACAAGTATAAAAAACACGACACAAAGCAAATGGTTAAACATAGTAACATAGCAAAGAAAGCCTTGAAAGACTTACAACCATCCAAACATAAGTTAAGACAAGTCCTAGTGACTTGTATGTTCAGAAACTGTTCAAACGGCCATACAGGCCTAAAACACAACCACATAACAAGAACCTTAAGGGTCCCTGCAAAATCTAATATTGTTTGAAGTTAACATACAAACCATAAATTGTTTTCGAGAGTGCTAAGAAAGCTACGAATATCCACTAAGCATCAGCAGAAGGCTTGGAAACCCCTTGACCTTCTTTGCTTTCTTTGACTTCTTAGTTTTTACACCACCATCACCACCTACCGCTGAAGCCTCCAAGCATGCATCCTTTGAAGCATCTGGTCCACCATCACTATCTCCCGAGTAGGATCTCTTCCTTGAAAGAGAACCCAAGACTTCAGCACAGACTTTTTCATTAACCTCCGGTTTCAAATCCTGCAATACAGTAAGAGGCTTACCAAAACAAGTAGAAACTTGATGAATATACGGATAGGTCAGCCTCTCCATCTATTCAACGGAGCCCTTGAAAACATCGAAAGCCTCAGGACGAAACAAGGGAGACTTCTCCAAAGGATGGCCAGATTTATGAAGCTTATAACCAACAATGAGGCCTTGATGTTTCCCCAAGCTGAGCAATTTAGTGTAAACTTCACCAAGAGCGGAATTGAACTCCTTGGAGTGAAGAAGGTAGGTAACAACCTGTTGGAAACCTTGCTCAATCAACCATTGGTTGTCACCGGTGGTTTGAGCAACCGAAGCTTTCAGCCCTTCCATCTCTTCGTCAAGAGCCCTTTGCTGAACAGACAAAGCTTCCCTATCCGCCTTAAGATTCAACCGATCAGCCTCGAAGCTTTTCTTAAGATCACCCGTTTCAATCTCATGCCTTCTAGTCAGTTCACCAACCTTTTTAGCCCAAGCCTCCTCCTTCTCAGCAAAACCACTAATCTCCTTCTTCATTGCAGCCATTGAAGATTTCATTTTATCTTTCTTCTTAGAAAACTCTTCATATTCATGCATCCTCTTACGAAAATGAGCAATTCCCTGAGGAAGCATGGCAGCAAGGTTGCAGGTGCTCAAAATCATGCGGGATAGCATCATATCATCATCCATCTCAGCAATGGTGTCATGAACCGAAGGAGGAGCAATGTGGCTCAACACATCTTCGCAAACAGCAGCATCCTTGAAGCTATCATCAACCTTCACCGACCAACTAGGTACATACACCTCATCCGGATCGAACCCTTCAACGTCCCTGCTCGAAGAACCTTGAACAGGAGTAGAGATAACCTTCTGGGCTGGGGTCTTCTTCTTCCCATGAATAACTAACTTCGTTTCCTTCTCAACACCTACTTCAACACCTTCACCTCCAGAAGCCTCAATATCATCACTCAACTCCACTGGTTCAGTAGAAGTGGATTGAGGAGCACCCTTGAGTAAATGGCGAGTAGATCGACAGGTTGAAGCCTTGGGGGCAATAGGCTTAGAAAAACCCTTCACACTGGAAACACTAACATACCCAGTACCCTCAAACCTTTGCTCAGCACCTTTAACTACAACATTCTCATCAGGAATAACTGGAACATCTCCAAACGCAACATCAGAAGTATCGTCACTCTTGATGAAATCTAGGGCAGACATGACTGCAAATAAGAACAAAACAGAAATCACATAAGTCATAAATTAATGAAAACACAAAGGGAGTGAAGAAGAGAAAAGCATACCCGTGCCATTCCTCATCAGAACCGGATCCCGATTGGCCTTTTCCCACACTTTACTAACCCCTAACAAGACTAGCAAATGTTCAGGAAAGGGACTAACCCTTGAAGGGCCCTCCCGGATGGCTTTGAGAAAAGCGTCATTCAAATCGGATTCAGGGGGTTCCGGTTCATTGAGAACAGTATCCGGGTGCCTCCACACCATCTTGAAAGGGACAATAGAATCGGACACCCAGAAAAAAACGATCCTTCCAGGTACCAAGGGTGGTAACCATAGAAGAAATAAGACAAGCATCAACCTTGGACGTTTCAAAGGTGAACCAATCACCGTTTTTGGCCAATCGGAAAAATCGACGAAAAAACAAAAGTGAAGGATCATAACCAAGGGCACGGCATAAAACTTCGAAATGTAAAACCCTAGCCATGCCCTTTGGATGAATCTGACCAAAGGAGACTCGGTAATACTCCAATAAATTTAGAACAAACAGGGAAAACGAAGGTTTGAACACTCAAAGTGACGACAATAAAGAGCAATAAAACCAGCCGAACATTTGTCAATCGGAACATCACAAGCAGGAGCAGTCGGTTTAAACTTGGTCCCAATACCATATTCCATACAAAACAATTCTACTTCTTTCTGGGTTAATCGAGAAAAGGATTTTGCCAAATCCTTACGAGCACCCATTTTGAAGAAAATAAGAAGAAAACAAGGAAATAGGGTGAAAACCGGAACTAACCTGAAGACGGAAAGAAAAGGCAGAGGAGAACTTGAAGGGAAAATGGAAAAATTATTGTGAATCTTCAAATAAAAAGAGATAAGGATCAAAATAAAAAATTATGTTAGTCATTAAACCACCCCTGCAAAAAAACCGCCGACCTATTAACTGACATACATCAATCAAATCAGTTGTCAGTTTTTTCAAATTTGAAAACTCAACCGTTTCCAACCCTTCAAGCCTTGAATCCTTGAAGCCTTTAGGAAAGCAAAATACATGTATAAAAGTCAGAAGTCTTTGAGCTCATTCCCCAAAAACCTCTGACTTGGGGGGCTGATGACGGGGGTAGCCCAAGACCAAATATAAATGACTCAAATACGTGAATGCTCAAAAGGTAAAATGGTTCAAAGGTTAAAAACCTGGGGAGTTGAGACAAGGCAATGCAGGAACAGTAAAAGGTCACGTCTCTGGATTGCTTCACCAACTCACCAGCCGCAAAAGCAACGCAGGTCCACAGAGCACACTCTTTTGTCCGCGGGACAAAAGGCTTCAACCCCTAAAAGGGTAAGTCCCCCACTGCAAGCATGGTCACTAGTCAAATACATTCCTCTTTTAGTGATGTCTTCTCCTATAAATTAGACACTTCATTTACTAAGGAAGACATTCCTGGCCAGCCCTGATTCCTAAAATCTCTGGTCATTCATCACACTTCATTTACCACGACCTGCGTTAGGTAAAGTTGAACCCTTCAACCATTTTGCCTAACCAACCCAGCTAGTATCCTTGGTCTGTTATTTGTTGCATCAACATAAAGAATTATACAAGCTAAGCACTAGATGAAGATCAACACTTGAACTTTCTGAAAATTTTGAGCATATCGGTTATTTTTATTATAATATCCCAACTCAATGGAGGAAATGACATAATCGAGCTGTTTTGACGACTCGCAAGAGTTTGTTGAAACACCATTAAACTATCTTTTTGTTGTATAGCTTTTTTCAAAAATGTTACACGTTGAATTCCACCTTTAGGTACGTTTATCAAATTTGTCAAGAAGATAAAATAAAATTTCAGTGTTGTGAGGATGATTGAACAATTTAAACGCAACCGTACGCTTCAATGACAAACTTTCTTGAATCATGAACCGCGTCATTCCTTCCCGTAACGCATCAATGCTATAAGCACACAAATTTCCTTCATTTGTCATTAATGTTTGACCTTGACCCGTGTCTTCTTTTAACACCTTGCAACATTTCAAGGCAATATGTTTTTTCAAAGTTGACTTTGCATCTTTTGCAAAAAAAAAAAAAAAAAAAAAAAAAAAAAAACCACGAACTTCCAATGAGTCTTGTTCGGACTGCTCGACATTTCACATAATTCAAGGTTGCACCAAATATTCTTGTTCCTGTTCGTAGGAATAACTTGAACCATCGTGACCGAGTCACTTACTGTTGCAACACAACCAACAGAAGATTGTACACTTGATCCAGCCATTTGAGGTTTTTTTTTGGAAATTAAATGAGTGTTTAAGAAAGTTGAGAGCGTTTTTTATTTTCAACCAAAAAACCCCATGCATATTTTTGTACTAACGGTGGGGGTGGGGGGGGGGGGGGGGGGGGGGTAAAAAAAGAAGAAGCTAAATTCGAGCCCCAACATCTCTTTTAACGGCTTTATAGCTGTTTGCCAATTTTCAAAACTGGTTTGGCAAAAAATAAAATTGTAACTTTAAATTGTTTTTCAACAATTTTTTTCAGCCCAAATCGATTTGGTTTGTAAACCCGGATTGACCCATGAAATCGCAGATTGATGCCAAACAAACCGACGGTTAGGGTTGGGGCTCTAACCGGGTTGGCCAAAACCGGTTTGTTTTGGGCTTTTGATCGGGCTCTGAACCGTTTGGCAGGCCCAAAAATCAGTTTTTTACACCTCTGCTTTATTTTGAATTTTGATGATGGCTTCTTCTGCGGGCTAAAGAAAATGCTGAACATAAAAATCCTTTATAGTGGGCTGGGTTTGTAGTTGGGCTTTTGTTTAATTTAATTCTGTCATGATTTTGGTTTGAAACTAAAGCTTGTCTGTCAGCCTGGTAGTAAAATAGTCTTCCTTTTAAGCCTTGTATCATATTATGCAAGCTAAAAATAATTAGTTTTTTTTTTTATATCACGGGAAGTGATTATACATATGTGCTTACCTTGTTACAAACGTTGGTTCGCCCTGATTGTGAGAAAAAAAATACAAAGAATATTAGGCTGATTCTAAACACACCCTCCCCCTCTCCTGATTATACCCCCCTTGTGAGAGGAAAAATGCCGGTCCCACACGGGCCCCACCTGTAAGTATGTGAGAAGAGGGGGGTGTAAAAAGTAATTAGGGGGTGTAGAAAGTAGCACCCTATTATTATTAACATCCGAGGCTAGCCCCTAACCTCATATGTTAGACCATCTCAAATACTTTGTGCATGCGATTGCTGGTTTATGTGAATGCTTACATGCAATGCAATGTTTTAAATACCGGTATGAACCGGTCGGTTATACCTGTTAAACCAGATACGGGCCCGGTACGATAAAGGACGGTAAAACCCAAATATGGTATGTCTTATGTACCGGCGGTGAATCCGGTTCTACTGGTTCAAACCTTTGAACCGGTTTGCATTATCTTAAAATTTGATTTTTTTTTATTTTAATAAAATACGATGTTAAGGTGATATTGACCTTCCATATGTCTGGTAATTAACATAGTGCTTTTCATACCCACCTCGTCCAATGTAATATTGTTTATAAGTAATAAAATTGCTCTTAAAATGCTTAGTATTTTATAAGAAAATATTTATTTTTTAGATAAAGCTATGATCAGTTACATAAATCCTAATTAAGATTAGATTACTTTTTAGATGAATTTGTATTTTATGGAATTGTAAGGTTAACTAGTAACCTGGTTGAACCGGCCGGTACAACCCGGTTCAACCGGTTGAACCATTTTAAAATCCAACCTGATATGATTTAAAAACCGGTTTTTAAAACATTACTTACATGTTTAGTTGTGTTCACTTTTAAATATAATCATCTTTATAAAAGAAGGTTACCAAAAATACTCAAAAGACAAAAGGAAGCAATGAGGGTTCTTGAAGATAAAGAGATGATGAATATATCTTTATTAGTAGAATAGTAGTCCACTACTTCATCACAATTTTTTACTTTGTACTAATCCTTTCTGTCACTAAACATAATACGTTATTTATAAATCATTTAGCATAGTAAATCCCATATGTACCATATAAAAAAATACGTTAGAGAAATCAACAACAACCAAATGGTATAAACCCTAAGCATTACTAGAAATTATTTACAATGAAATTATGCATTGCATTTGTTGGTTGCATGACGTCGTTCGACATATTATCACTTGTTATATTGGTTTTCTGGACTCTCTTTATTGATAAGAACCGATTATATACAGCGGATCAACAATCATTTAACCAAAACCAGTGCCAATCCATGGTTACTAACAACCCAAAACTAAAACTATAAAGCAGTTAATTTATATTAATTAAGTAAAAAGATAAAAAAAAAATTACAAAATATATGCTAGGAAGAACTACCGATCGATGAAGCATCATGACAAAGGACCCTATCGAAAATGCTCCTTTGTGAAGATAATTCTATATGAGAAAAGTTGCCGGAGATGACTAATGAGGCAATATCTTTTATCATTTACATCATCATATATGTTAGTTTAATTTGATTTGATCAAATCAACTAAAATATATACATGCTATTCTTTTTTTTTTTTTTTTTTTTTGCCTTTTTTAAGACTAAAAAAAAGATTCACTAGTGAAAGCAAACATGTCAACAAGCAAACACTATTGACAAAGGTAACGAAAAGGTTGCAAGAAAGTCACGATCAGTTTTTTTAAGATGCCTATAATGATATAAAGTAAAAGGAAAGGAATAGCATTAACCATAACAATCATCCATCTTTTAGGGATCATGGATCAATGCCACCATCTTAAAATATCTCCATGTCTTGCACACTCATTATTCGGATCAGTGGCGAACCTTGAAAATTTCCACCGGTGGGTCGGAAGTCATCGGACCTAAAAGTATATACCTAATTTTTTTTATAAAACCGGGGGTCGAAAACGTATATACCTAACTAAAAAATTCTATACGAAACATACATACATAACACTACTTAGCGAAAAGTTCGGGGGGTCGGGCTCCCCCCCCCCCCCCCCGGCCCCTTCAATCCTTCACCCCTGATTCGGATATATGTTAGTTGCATCAAGCTATAACAAAGCTAGCATCCGGTCAGGAGCATCCATGTGGACCATTTCCGAATTTCAATAGCCCTTGTAAGCATGATTACGTTAACTTTGAACAATATGATCGTAGTGAAATAGTCAAGGATTTTTTTTAGTTATGTTTCTATTAAATGGGAAGTTTGTCTCAAAATTAGGTTTTTTTTCCTGGAAAATGTGTTACAAATATGTAGGAATTTTGGACAAAAATATTTGACCTTCATGTTTGGACCACCTTTGAGTTGACCACCGAGAAGTCAAGGAATCACCTTTAAATGTAGTTATCCGTAGTTTAAGGAAAAACAACGATGTTTAACTTTGTGCTATGATATATCTAGTTTTTTTTTTTAAAGGTAAACTTCATTAAAAACTGCCAGCCCAAGCCGGGCCGGTGAAAAACTACACAGAATTACATATTTACAAAGGAGCTCCACTCCCCCAAACTACATCTTTATGTTTAGATCTATTTGCGAACCATAAAAAACCCAAGGCCTTAACCTCGCTAATAATGCTATCAATCCTAATCGGAGTATTGGAGAATTTCGCCAAGTTCCTAGCACGCCAAAGACTCTAACAGACGATCATGATATTACCTTGAATAGCATCCTTCTTTTTATCCGAAACTCTGAGATCCTTGTAAGTGACTAGAAGGTCTTTAAGCGAAAAGGCGAAGATGTTAGGAATCTTGCATCAAGAACTAATACCGTTCCAAACAACCGAAGCAACATGACACGCGATAAAAAGGTGTTCGGTTGTTTCATTATGGATTTGTAAAGTAATACTCGTAAGGTGTATTTTCTCTTTGATAGAGGTGAAAGGTTTAAAGGATTTATATATGTAAGTTGAAGGTATGAGTATTTAAGAGTATTTACGGCCGACTCAATAATATGTGCGGGAGGTAACACCAATCCATACAGGCTCTTGATCATAATGACTTTCCACCAACAATTTGTTAGAAATCTGATGCTGATAAGAACTGCAAAAATAATACGAAACAGAAATAGTTAACGAGAACCGGGCTTGTGTTTGACACAATTCCCTTAAACAGATTCGTCGTCTGTTCCCAGGGTACGCCGGTTGGAAGCAGCAACAGCGTACTGCCGGACCTGAACACTTGTGTCACACCCCAAATTTCCACGTGTTACCGGTGGGCCCGGTAGGGAGTATCGTGACGTGGTTGGCAACATAATAGTCAAACAACACAATATTTAAATGCACAGCGGAAGCAAAGTATAGATTTAATTCAACCAACAATATTGTAATATTAAGTATCACAAATAGTGGAATATAAATCCACAGGTAGATCAAAATACAAGGAAACAAATGTTCAACAGTTTATGACATCCAAGCTGGCGAGACTTATTGTGGATGCTAGGAGACAAGCCAGCCTATTACGCGTAGTACCTGCACTTAACCTTTTTAAGAAAAATACGTCAGTTTACACTGGTAAATACAATCAACCGACTCATTTTGAAAAGAGTTTAAGAAAAAGCATTTAAGGCACAAATCATATTTTATAACTTGGGTTACTTATTTAAATATATAAACTTGTAAAGGATTTACATGTTCCTTATGCGTTCAGTAGCCCGGATCGAGCCGGGTTAAAGATCAATAAACACACCACTTTATTTATGAGACACTGACAGGTGTACGCCTACACCTGAGTGCTAAGGTCGTGGCCATTTCGTAAAATGATGCCAGGGATATCCGGGACACGGTCATTAACCCCCCAAAGGCTTTAAGCAAACAAAACAATTTAAACGAAACATCTCAATACTTTAACCATTATACAATTAAAGATTCAATGTCCGACCAAGCGGTATTTTATATACCGTACCCCAAGCCCGTATAGGGAAATAAGTTAAAAGTATTTACCTGAGTAAGTATAGATCAAAATCAGCGAATGCAAGTATCTTTTACTGGTTCTCCTAATCTGGAACGAAGGTTTAATGATAACCTATTAGAATCCTAACGGTCTTTAATTAAGCTTAAGCTTAGACCGGTTAGTTTTAAAGATACGGTTCGTACGCACGATTAAGCGAAGACCGGATAGAATGTGATTTCGACCCGACAAGTTTGAAGACTTGCTTAATATGGGTATATGATACACATTCTGGATTTTGAGATAAAACCGATAAGGTTTGACCCGTTTCGGCTAATTTATGTAAACTAGTTACATAAACCGAACCGAACGCGTATGAAGCGTAACGGGTAACCATAAGAGTCCTAAACAGGTTTCCTAAGTTAACATGCCTTAAATATGTCATGATATCAGTAGGATACCTTCCGGTATGCCCAAAACAAGTTTAATCGCATATTAAGCCCCGTAGGGGTATTTTGGTCATTTAAAAGATTATAAAAGGGATTAATTACATTTCTGTGAACCGGGTCTGAATACATCAGTAAATTAGTTTATTTTAACAGGTTATAACATTTGGTTATAAGTCTTATATGTCAAAATAGTTTTAAACCCTAACTATGCGTATAATACGCGTATAAAGCCGTTTTAAGCGACGTACGGGTTAAAATAGGATTCTGAGTTTCCTGATCAGTTAAACAGGTTCAAAACACTCTATTTAATATTTAAAATCAGTAGCAATTGGATTGGTGTCAAAAGGATTTGTAAAACTCATTTTATGGCCAAAAAGGGTATATTCGGTATTAACCGAATTAAGACACTAATCCTAGCTTATGATCAGTTTAATAATAATTAAAAATCTTCAAAAATCCCAAAATATTATATTACATCAGTGGGTAAAAGGTTTGGTGTCAAAAATGGGTTTTAGATAGGCGCTACGCTAATGACGTCATTTAATTACTAAGAATCGCTATAATTACGTCATTAAGCATAACTCCTAATCTGGACCTCCGATTGACGTGAAAATTTACAGACATGTTTAATAATCAGTAACTAAGATTATTTTACTTTCATATCTCCAAAAATCTCGTTTTATGCTCATAAGGGCATTACGGTCAATATTTAGGCGATTAACGGAAACATCGGACGATTAGGGATTCGAGTGGTATAAACGCAGAGGCTTATACACACATGTAACTAGGTCCTAATGGAACCTTAAGGCATGTCTAAACCTATATAAATCGGGTCAGAACTGAGGTCAAAGCAAAAGTCAAACTTTTGCGTCTCTCGGTTCCGAATCGGTTCAAAACATAAAGTTGTCGAATCAAACAAGCTTAGACAAGTTATTATACTTATTTTCAAGTTGTATGACTGATAAAACAGGTTACACGCCTTCCGTATCGTTAAATATGCGATTATTGTTTCTGTTGATTTTTTCGGACAACCTTTGACTCGACAAACGACCTAGTTAGGATTCGAATCAGTGAGTGCCCTTTTAGGGGTTTATTAACCATATAAATACCAACTTATAACAACTTTTGATTCGACTAAACTCTGGACCGATTGTGATTTATCGCTAAATCAAACCGTAGTTACGACGGTTTGATTTCTAGGCTATAAACTAAGTATAAATGAATTAGAGAAGGTTAGGCATACTTACACACGACTAATGGATGATTTGGAATGCTTGTGACCTGCTTGAATGCTCCAGAAATGCTCAGAGGTTGATGAATGATCAATGTAGTAACATGTGGGTCTTATAAACAACTTCAAACACACATGGATCATCAACACCTAAGTCTAGGAGTGAAACAATAACATCCACAAGTCCCCTACTAGCTAAAAACCACCTTAGGCAGCCCAACGTATCGAAAAAATGAGATTTGAGTCGGTTACAAGCATCAACAGGCAGCTGCCTGTTTTTTCTGCATCTGCAGGTCTGAAGCGGCCCGCTTCATGTTTTGGTAATCCTGATGCGGGCCGCCTGGGCCATCCGGATCAGGTAAACATGTTTCTCTTAATTGCATTTTGGTCCTTGGTCCCCCGAAAGGTCATTTTCAAGCTGTTTCTTGTATGCTAAGACTTGTAATTTATATATGGGGGCTTTAATACTTATACCCACTTTGTCAAGTCCTCGGGTAACTTTGTGATCACCCGAAAAGCCCTAAATTTCAATGTTGACGTTTATAACCCTCACACACAAATTTTATCACAACTTGCTCATACGATAACGAAACTTTATGAAATTTTTGTGGTGCATTCTAGTGAGCATAATTAATCGTTACAAGGCTTCGGGTTTGTCAAAAGGTCACTCAGAGGTATAACTTAAACATGTTGACACATTTAACCCCTGTAGTTTGTAATCTCCCACATTCTTTCACAATTCGCTTTGTATGATCCATGATCCATTCGTTTAAGGTTATAAACATCATGTAGGGTTATTGCAAAGTATATTTATTCATTGTTGACACTTTGAACCCTTATATTTACACAGTTTCACTGTTTGTCAACTTTAGTCCTTCAAGAACATTCTTTCACACGTTCAACCCTATGACACGTGTCAACACATTATAGGACGTAAATTTTCGAGGTGTTACATCCTCACCCCCTTAAAAGAAATCTCGACCCAAGATTTACTGAAATAAGTAAGGGTACTTTTCTTTCATCGTGGATTCAACCTCCCACGTATACTCGGGACCTCTACAGGCATCCCATTTGACCTTTACAAAAGGTATATGCTTCCTTCGAAGCTTCCTTACTTGTCGATCATCGATCGACAAAGGTTTTTCCACAAATTTCAAGCTCTCATCAATATGCACATCTGTATGGGGTATAACCAGTGATTCGTCAGCGAAACACTTCTTCAGATTGCAGATGTGGAACACATTGTGTATACTACTGAGCTCTTCAGGTAAGTTTAACTTATAGGCAACTGACCCGACACGTTCGATAACCTCGAAAGGTCCTATGTATCTCGGGCTTAGCTTGCCTTTCTTACCAAATCGCATCACTCCCTTCCAGGGTGACACTTTAAGTAGGACTTTGTCACCTACTTCGAAGTGAAAATCCTTACGTCTTGGATCAGCGTAACTCTTCTGCCTATCCCGGGCAGCTTTGAGACGGTCACGAATCTGGACAATCTTGTTTGACGTTTCGAACACTATCTCTGGTCCAGATAACTGGACATCTCCAACTTCTGCCCAACAAATGGGCGATCTACACTTTCTACCGTATAATGCCTCAAAAGGCGCAGCCTTAATGCTGGTATGGTAGCTATTGTTGTAGGAGAACTCAACTAATGGTAGGTGCTTATCCTAGCTACCACCCAAGTCAATTGCACATGCACGAAGCATGTCTTCTAACGTTTGAATAGGACGCTCACTCTGACCGTCTTTCTGTGGATGGTAAGCCGTACTAAAGTTCAAACGTGTGCCCAAAGATTGTTGGAAGCTTTTCCAGAAATGTGATGTGTATCTAGTATCTCGGTCAGAGATAATAGACACAGGTATGCCATGTAAAGCTACAATCTTATCCACGTACAGTTGGGCTAACATATCGGAGCTGTAAGTCTCCTTGATGGGTAGGAAATGTGCTGACTTAGTCAGTCGGTCAACTATCACCCAGATGGTGTCATTTCCTTTCCTTGTCTTGGGTAACTTGGTGATAAAATCCATAGTTACCATTTCCCACTTCCAAGTAGGAAGTTCAGGCTGTTGTAGCAAACCTGACGGTTTTTGATGCTCGGCTTTGACTTGCGCACATGTCAAGCATTTGGCTATATGAGTGGCTACAGACTTTTTCAAGCCTATCCACCAATAATTTGCCCTAAGATCCTGGTACATCTTATCAGCTCCAGGATGAACGGAGTATTTGGAACTATGGGCTTCCTGGAGGATAACATCACGAAGTCCTCCATAAATTGGAACCCATATCCGTCCATTCAATCTAAGAATTCCATCCTTACTAAGAGATAACTGTTCCTCAGTTACTCCTAGCTTTTCGTTAGGATAGTTAGCTTCCAACACAGCTTCCTTTTGTGCAGCTAACAACCTTTCTATCAAATTGTTCTTTATTTCCATGCGCTTGGCATTGATTCGGATGGGTTTCACCTTCTCCTTCCGACTCAAGGCATCGGCGACTACATTCGCCTTGCCGGGATGGTATCTTATTTCACAATCGTAATCATTCAGAGTTTCCATCCAACGGCGTTGCCTCATATTCAAGTCCTTCTGATTGAACAGATGTTGAAGGCTCTTGTGATCAGAATAGATCACACATTTGATTCCATATAAGTAGTGCCTCCACAGTTTTAGTGCGAATACAACGGCACCCAACTCCAAGTCGTGGGTGGTGTAATTCTTTTCGTGCACCTTTAACTGACGTGAAGCATAGACAATGACTTTGCCTTTCTGCATAAGCACACATCCCATCCCGGTGTGTGATGCATCACAATAAACTACAAACTCCTCTATTCCATCAGGTAATGTCAGCACTGGAGCATTGCTCAACTTTTGTTTCAGAATATCGAAGGATTCCTGCTGCTTAGGACCCCAGTCAAACTTAATCTTCTTACGTGTCAGCGAAGTCAGGGGTGCAGCAATCCTTGAGAAGTTTTCAATGAATCGCCTATAGTATCCTGCCAAACCTAGGAAGCTACGTATTTCTGTAGGCGTCTTTGGCTCGTGCCAATTCATGACAGCTTCAACTTTAGCAGGATCTACTTGGATACCATGCTCACTAACAACATGTCCAAGAAATTGGACTTCCCGAAGCCAGAATTCACACTTCGAGAACTTGGCATAGAGCTTTTCTTTATGAAGTAATTCCAAAATGCAGTGAAGATGCTTCTCATGGTCAGCTTGGTTCTTTGAGTAGATGAGAATGTCGTCGATGAAAACGATGACAAATTTATCTAAATGCGGCTTGCAAACGCGATTCATGAGATCCATGAACGCGGCCGGTGCATTAGTAAGCCCAAAAGGCATTACTAGGAACTTGTAATGACCATAACGAGTCCTAAATGCTGTTTTGTGCACGTCTTCATCTCTAACCTTCAATTGATGGTAGCCTGACCTCAAGTCAATCTTCGAGAAGAAACTTTCCCCTTGAAGTTGATCGAACAGATCATCGATTCTAGGCAAAGGATACCTATTCTTGATAGTAACCTTATTAAGCTCACGGTAGTCGATGCACAGTCGCATCGATCCATCCTTCTTCTTGACAAATAAAACTGGTGCTCCCCAAGGAGACGAACTAGGTTTGATGAAATCTTTGGCTAGCAAATCATCTAGCTGCGTCCTCAATTCCTTCATCTCTGTTGGTGCCAACCTATAAGGCGCCCTAGCAACTGGTGCTGATCCAGGAATAATGTCAATTCTGAATTCTACTTGCCTATCTGGTGGCAAACCAGGTAGTTCTTCAGGAAATACTTCGGGGTATTCAGAAATGACTGGGATATCTCCAATCTTGGGTTTCAGCTCATCAATAATTACCTGTGCCATGTAGATGACACAGCCCTTCTTCAAACACTTAGAGTCTTTGAGTATAGACATTTTCTCGGGCAGCCCATACTGGGTATCTCCCTGGATAGTAAGTGATTCACCAGACGGAGTCTTGATCATCACTTGCTTCTTATTGCAAATAATCTGGGCCTGGTTATGAGATAGCCAGTCCATACCCAAAACAATGTCGAAACCGGCTAGTTTCATAGGAAGTAGGGATAAAGGAAAAGAGTGATTCTTAATGGATATGAAACATCCATCTAATAAGGTTAAGGCGGTTTCTAAAGTGCCATCTGCTAGTTCTACCTCATACTTCACACTTAAAGTCTTAACAGGTAATTTCAACAATTCACAAAACTTATTATCTACGAACGACTTATCAGCGCCTGAATCAAGTAACACTCTCGCATAAACATCATTTACGAGAAAGGTACCTGTTATCACATTGTCGTTTTTGACGGCTTCCTTAGCATCCATCCTAAAGACCCTAGCATTGGTCTTCCTAGACTCTTCGGGCTTCTTGGCATATTTTGGGCAATTGCTCTTGATGTGCCCCTTTTCATTACAACCGTAGCAGGTCGCATCCTTTATCTTTTTGCAATCCAAGGTTTTGTGTTCCTTGGACTTGCACAAGCCACATGCAAAAGGTTTCGATTGTGAATTCGAATTCGATTCAAATCTGCACTTTCCGAAGTGTTGTCTCTTGCAGATTTTGCATTTGGGTTTTTCACCCGACTGCTGGCCATCCCTCCTATAACCTGACCCCTTCTTTTGGCCATTGTTTCCCTTCTGCTTCTTGTCCGAACGTCGTGAGTTGTCATCCTCACGCTTCCTCTTTTCGGTATCATTTTTCCTCTGTGACCTCAGCCTGACAGCATCTAAGGTAAGGGACAACGATATGTCCGCTACTGACCAAAAAGTGGTTGGTCTGGAGGCCTTTACACTTGCTTTGATCTCCGGTTCCAAACCCCCAATGAATCGAGCTATACGTTTAGGCTCCGGAGTTACCAGATATGGAACCAACCTTGACAAAGTGTTGAAACTGGTAAGGTAGGCCTGACAGTCTAGGTTTCTCATGACCAGCGCCAAGAAGTCAGATTCAATTCTCTCAACCTCATGTTGAGGGCAGAAATTTTCCTTGATTAGTGCCATGAACTGTTCCCAGGTCATGTTATATAATGGGACTTTCCCCGTAGCTTGAATCAAAGATCTCCACCAAGCTAATGCTTCTCCCTTGAAAGACTGTGAAACAAACTTCACAATATCTCCATTATGGCAACCACTGATATCCACCACAGTATCCATCTCGTCCATCCAAGTCATGCAATCAACAGCTCCTTTTTCCCCAGTGAAGTCCTTGGGTTTGCACGAAACGAAGTACTTATAGGTGCAACCCCTATTACGGGGTTCTTGATCCTGTATGACTCTTTGGGATGGAACACTCCTTCAGTTTGACGAGTGGTGAGAATTACTGTTGTGGGCAGTGTGGGTCCTGGAGGGTGTTCTAGAGTGTGGTGTAGATTGGGTCCTTACACGGGTACCACTAGATTCATGGAGCTGTCTATCCATAGCTCTATTAACCGCATTATCTATCATAGCTTGTAGTTCTGCACCCGCTACGTTTACTCGGGCATTATCATGTGCTATCCCTGGGTGACTATTGACCTCGTTTGAGTCTGCCATGTAGCTTGAACTGTAACATATCGACAATAATTTATTGGTGAGTTTATTATAGAATTGTCTTTTATGGCAATTTTATTAACCGTGGTAACATAGACCATATATGGTTAATTTATTACTCACATAAATTTAGGATTTCTAATATAATTTATCCTAATTATAAAACAATAACAGTTTTATTAGCACATAAGGCCTAGTCACAGGGACAACTTAGATCATAAGCTTATGATTTCAGAGAATCAAAGCATGAAGGTTTGAACAAAGTTCATTACCTTTATCAGACAGGGTCACAGACTAATACTGTCTTTTGTCTCATATGAAAATGAGAAGGGCCCGTAGGCATTCTATTACCAATGAATGGTAAAAGAACTGATCATATCTATTAATGATTTAACCCATGATTCAGAGATCATTTATTTGGGTTTAGAATCTTTGAAAGGATCCATATATAATAATATTATGTGTGTTTTTAACGAATCATGTCTGCCAGGAGTGTTAACATGTTTTCAGATGTTAACAGGGATTTGAATCTTTTTAACGAGTTTTACCATCTGGGCCAGGTCTTAAAATGACATGCAGGCTAGGTTATACTTTTAAGATCCTTAATAAAAATAACATAGGCAGATAAATTTTTAAAAGAAATGATTCAAATTTATTTATTTCTCATCTAATTTAATTATGCATAACATAGCAAAGATGAAATTTATAAACTTACATTCCATTAAACTAAAAGTAGTACATTTTGCCCTAAACGGGACTTTTTCATATAAACACATGCCCACGCATGAGCTATACAGATAATACATGTCCTCACAGGGACGGTCTACAAAAGTAAATGTCCACGCAGGGACTACTAGAGACAAGTCCTCGTAGGGACTAAGTACAAAGGTAGATGTCCACGCAGGGACTACATACACACATAAATAAATGTCCACGTAGGGACTTGATTTAAACAAGGAAATACAATAATACATATTGGGATTTAACGATCCCGTTTCTTCTTTCCCTACAGCAAATTTGCCAAGCCACTCATAAATCCATCATTCTTCCTTCGCTCTTTCTGGAGGTCTCGCTCAACCTTGTCCAGTCTTTGACGGAGATCCACCTGCTCTGGTGGAGAAAACCGTGGTGGCTGGTACTGTGGCGGTGGCTGAGGAGGTACTTGATACCCTCGAGCTGGATGTCCCATTCCCCAAGGGGTTCCATATGGTCCCTCAGGGTTTTGGGCAAGGTAGTTTGCTGCCACTAGGTAGGGGTCGGCCTCGGCATAATTATAGTTATGGTATGATGGCGGTCCATAAGGGTTGTAAGCTGCCGGAGCAGTATAAGCAGGGATAGGGTGGCCAAAACCCGGTGATGGCGGTGCAATAGGTGCCGAATTCACCTCCGAAACTGGAACTGAAGGTCCACCCATCCGTGGGCCTTCATATATAGGCGGGTAGTGGCTACCGCTAGAGTGTTGAGGGGTGTTGAGATGAAAATCAACTTCTAGTGTCGAGATCCGTGCGCCAGTCCTCCTACGTCTTGGTGGTTCTGGAGGCTCTAGATGAACTGGCGGCGGTGGAGGCGGTGGCGTGACTGCCTCGAAATGTGGATCCCCAGAGGGATCTTGCTGCTGCAGTGGCGTCTGCTGGTGAGGCGATGAGTGTTCAGATGGTGTATAGTACCCCTCACATCGTTCGAACCTCGCCATGTGACTATCCGGACCTTGGTAGGGTGGTCCGTGGTAAGATGAACCATCAGAGATCGAAAAAGGATGGTTCCGGGATCCGGTTGAAGCTTCGACGGGATCTGTGTCCTCGTCCATATCTTGATCACCAGAAAAGTGATCTTCCGGCCCTAGTGGGTTAAAGCCTACTGGTTCTGGTAGGTACTCCGCTGGGTTAAACTGGCCCTGAAATACCGGAGTAGGGTCGCCGAAGGAATTGTGCGACGGAGATTGCTGTTGCTGGTCATGGGGCTCATTCTCTGACTGAGGCCCAAAGGAGTGTTGATATGAAGGCGTTGAAACATGTGATGTAGATCGTCTGGCAAGCTCCTCATAAACCCTCCAAGGTTCTTGATGATTGTGACTCCTTGTAGAAGAAGAATTTCGTCGGTGCGAAGGACCTGCCTCATGGTCGTTAGGCGCGCTAACTTGCCCTCTTCCTCGTCCTCTGAATCTTGGCGGCATTGCTTAACCTGTTAATATAAACAAGGTAACAACAAGGAAAAATAATAAAGGACAAAATTTAAAATTTAAAATAAAAGCATTTTGGATTATTCCTAAGTTCTTTGTCTAGACTCGAAGATTTAGGAATGTGCAATTGTGTAACTGAGATTAAACACAAAAGGCTAGTGTTTAATTCACTCAGTGTTGGCTCTGATACCAACCTGTCACACCCCAAATTTCCACGTGTTACCGGTGGGCCCGGTAGGGGAGTATCGTGACGTGGTTGGCAACATAATAGTCAAACAACACAATATTTAAATGCACAGCGGAAGCAAAGTATAGATTTAATTCAACCAACAATATTGTAATATTAAGTATCACAAATAGTGGAATATAAATCCACAGGTAGATCAAAATACAAGGAAACAAATGTTCAACAGTTTATGACATCCAAGCTGGCGAGACTTATTGTGGATGCTAGGAGACAAGCCAGCCTATTACGCGTAGTACCTGCACTTAACCTTTTTAAGAAAAATACGTCAGTTTACACTGGTAAATACAATCAACCGACTCATTTTGAAAAGAGTTTAAGAAAAAGCATTTAAGGCACAAATCATATTTTATAACTTGGGTTACTTATTTAAATATATAAACTTGTAAAGGATTTACATGTTCCTTATGCGTTCAGTAGCCCGGATCGAGCCGGGTTAAAGATCAATAAACACACCACTTTATTTATGAGACACTGACAGGTGTACGCCTACACCTGAGTGCTAAGGTCGTGGCCATTTCGTAAAATGATGCCAGGGATATCCGGGACACGGTCATTAACCCCCCAAAGGCTTTAAGCAAACAAAACAATTTAAACGAAACATCTCAATACTTTAACCATTATACAATTAAAGATTCAATGTCCGACCAAGCGGTATTTCATATACCGTACCCCAAGCCCGTATAGGGAAATAAGTTAAAAGTATTTACCTGAGTAAGTATAGATCAAAATCAGCGAATGCAAGTATCTTTTACTGGTTCTCCTAATCTGGAACGAAGGTTTAATGATAACCTATTAGAATCCTAACGGTCTTTAATTAAGCTTAAGCTTAGACCAGTTAGTTTTAAAGATACGGTTCGTACGCACGATTAAGCGAAGACCGGATAGAATGTGATTTAGACCCTACAAGTTTTAAGACTTTCTTAATATGGGTATATGATACACATTCTAGATTTTGAGATAAAACCGATAAGGTTTGACCCGTTTCGGCTAATTTATGTAAACTAGTTACATAAACCGAACCGAACGCGTATGAAGCGTAACGGGTAACCATAAGAGTCCTAAACAGGTTTCCTAAGTTAACATTCCTTAAATATGTCATGATATCAGTAGGATACCATCCGTTATGCCCAAAACAAGTTTAATCGCATATTAAGCCCCGTAGGGGTATTTTGGTCATTTAAAAGATTATAAATGGGATTAATTACATTTCTGTGAACCGGGACTGAATACATAAGTAAATTAGTTTATTTTAACAGGTTATAACATTTGGTTATAAGTCTTATATGTCAAAATAGTTTTAAACCCTAACTATGCGTATAATACGCGTATAAAGCCGTTTTAAGCGACGTACGGGTTAAAATAGGATTCTGAGTTTCCTGATCAGTTAAACAGGTTCAAAACACTCTATTTAATATTTAAAATCAGTAGCAATTGGATTGGTGTTAAAAGGATTTGTAAAACTCATTTTATGGCCGAAAAGGGTATATTCGGTATTAACCGAATTAAGACACTAATCCTAGCTTATGATCAGTTTAATAATAATTAAAAATCTTCAAAAATACCAAAATATTATATTACATCAGTGGGTAAAAGGTTTGGTGTCAAAAATGGGTTTTAGATAGGCGTTACGCTAATGACGTCATTTAATTACTAAGAATCGCTATAATTACGTCATTAAGCATAACTCCTAATCTGGACCTCCGATTGACGTGAAAATTTACAGACATGTTTAATAATCAGTAACTAAGATTATTTTACTTTCATATCTCCAAAAATCTCGTTTTATGCTCATAAGGGCATTACGGTCAATATTTAGGCGATTAACGGAAACATCGGACGATTAGGGATTCGAGTGGTATAAACGCAGAGGCTTATACACACATGTAACTAGGTCCTAATGGAACCTTAAGGCATGTCTAAACCTATATAAATCGGGTCAGAACTGAGGTCAAAGCAAAAGTCAAACTTTTGCGTCTCTCGGTTCCGAATCGGTTCAAAACATAAAGTTGTCGAATCAAACAAGCTTAGACAAGTTATTATACTTATTTTCAAGTTGTATGACTGATAAAACAGGTTACACGCCTTCCGTATCATTAAATATGCGATTAATGTTTCTGTTGACTTTTTCGGACAACCTTTGACTCGACAAACGACCTAGTTAGGATTCGAATCAGTGAGTGCCCTTTTAGGGGTTTATTAACCATATAAATACCAACTTATAACAACTTTTGATTCGACTAAACTCTGGACCGATTGTGATTTATCGCTAAATCAAACCGTAGTTACGACGGTTTGATTTCTAGGCTATAAACTAAGTATAAATGAATTAGAGAAGGTTAGGCATACTTACACACGACTAATGGATGATTTGGAATGCTTGTGACCTGCTTGAATGCTCCAGAAATGCTCAGAGGTTGATGAATGATCAATGTAGTAACATGTGGGTCTTATAAACAACTTCAAACACACATGGATCATCGACACCTAAGTCTAGGAGTGAAACAATAACATCCACAAGTCCCCTACTAGCTAAAAACCACCTTAGGCAGCCCAAGGTATCGAAAAAATGAGATTTGAGTCGGTTACAAGCATCAACAGGCAGCTGCCTATTTTTTCTGCATCTGCAGGTCTGAAGCGGCCCGCTTCATGTTTTGGTAATCCTGATGCGGGCCGCCTGGGCCATCCGGATCAGGTAAACATGTTTCTCTTAATTGCATTTTGGTCCTTGGTCCCCCGAAAGGTCATTTTCAAGCTGTTTCTTGTATGCTAAGACTTGTAATTTATATATGGGGGCTTTAATACTTATACCCACTTTGTCAAGTCCTCGGGTAACTTTGTGATCACCCGAAAAGCCCTAAATTTCAATGTTGACGTTTATAACCCTCACACACAAATTTTATCACAACTTGCTCATACGATAACGAAACTTTATGAAATTTTTGTGGTGCATTCTAGTGAGCATAATTAATCGTTACAAGGCTTCTGGTTTGTCAAAAGGTCACTCAGAGGTATAACTTAAACATGTTGACACATTTAACCCCTGTAGTTTGTAATCTCCCACATTCTTTCACAATTCGCTTTGTATGATCCATGATCCATTCGTTTAAGGTTATAAACATCATGTAGGGTTATTGCAAAGTATATTTATTCATTGTTGACACTTTGAACCCTTATATTTACACAGTTTCACTGTTTGTCAACTTTAGTCCTTCAAGAACATTCTTTCACACGTTCAACCCTATGACACGTGTCAACACATTATAGGACGTAAATTTTCGAGGTGTTACATCCTCACCCCCTTAAAAGAAATCTCGACCCAAGATTTACTGAAATAAGTAAGGGTACTTTTCTTTCATCGTGGATTCAACCTCCCACGTATACTCGGGACCTCTACAGGCATCCCATTTGACCTTTACAAAAGGTATATGCTTCCTTCGAAGCTTCCTTACTTGTCGATCATCGATCGACAAAGGTTTTTCCACAAATTTCAAGCTCTCATCAATATGCACATCTGTATGGGGTATAACCAGTGATTCGTCAGCGAAACACTTCTTCAGATTGCAATAGAGAACATTCTTTCCACAAATGCACAAAGGTTTTTCCACAAATTTCAAGCTCTCATCAATATGCACAAAGGTTTTTCCACAAATTTCAAGCTCTCATCACTGTTTGTCAACTTTAGTCCTTCAAGAACATTCTTTCACACGTTCAACCCTATGACACGTGTCAACACATTATAGGACGTAAATTTTCGAGGTGTTACAACTTGTCTGAAAAGAAATAGAGAATGCTGTAGAGAGATTGAGAGTAGAGGATGATGATTTCTGGTGTGTCTAAACTGAGCAGCTTACCTCTGGTTTTATAGTCACTAAACTATATCCGAAATCTGACCCATTATTGCATGAATTAAAACTGAAAATGGTCATCATTGAGTCAGTTTCGAAACTGATATTCAAAACCAAAGACCAAATAATGATCATCATCAATGAGAATAATCATCTTAATTTCAGTTTTAAAACTCATTAAAAAAACGGTAACAGTCTTGAGTGCAAAAACTCGCCTCGCGCGGATCCGGGTTTTTCGGAGCTGCATTCGTGTCCGCAGGACGCGCGGGCGCACACGAGTTCAACTAAATCCGGTTCCATTTTTTGCACCCCCCCTGCGCGCACGCGTGAGGGACTTGTGGTAAAACATGTCATAAAGTGATAGTTGTTAGGTAAATGTTTTACCTTATAAACACCCTTTTTCTTTGTCTCCACACCAATGTGGGACAAGTGTTTTACCATATGAGACTACCATTCACACACACCCAAATTCCAACAATCCCCCACATGAATGGAGGTCGATCTCAGAACAACATTGTTCCCATTAGATTTCAGCAGTTTAGTTTTGCATACGATAGGTAGGTGTTACCCTTTGAACCTTCGCTCATGAAATGCACTTAGCCCACTAGCTCTGAGTAGAACTCGATGTCTTTGAACTCGCCTGCCGTTTGTGTAGACGACAATGCACTTCACACAAGACTCTCCCTGACAAAGTCAAGTCCTCATAGTTATGTTCGTTATGGTCATGAACATGGTGCCTGGTTCTGCGAGAGCCGTTAGGTATTGTGCCCCAACAATACCCTTCGAAGCGACCCCACTTCTCTCTCACATAGGTGATTCACTATGTATGTTTACTTTAGTCGAATCATTAAAAGCCATAGGCTTAGCCTCACACTTGTCACTTTTAGGAATGGACTAGGAAGTTTATAAATCTTTATAATAAACTACCTTATTAAAAGAGTAGGGTTATCCCCCCACAGTGACCTTACTTATTCATACAATTAGGTTTTCCTATTGAACTCAATTCTTGGGATCTCCAGTCTATTGAGTTAGGTTTCCATCATATGAACTTCATTTTTCAAGGGCTTCAGTCCCATTCCCATGGACGACGTCTGTACTAACTCTCTACTTAGGCCTTTTGTCAGCGGATCCGCAATATTATCCTTTGACCTCACGTAGTCAATAGTGATAATTCCTGTAGAGATTAGTTGTCGTATCGTATTATGTCTACGTCTGATATGTCTATTCCTACCATTATACATTGTGCTACGAGCTCTGCCAAGTGCCGATTGGCTATCACAATGTATACAAATGGTTGTTGCCGGCTTTGGCCATCTTGGTATACCCTAAACAAATTGACGTAGCCATTCTGCCTCTTCACCTGCTTTATCTAAAGCGATGAACTCAGATTCCATCGTGGATCTAGCAATAACCGTTTGTGAGGTAGAATCACATTATAACCAAGCGAGCGGTAAAAAGTAACTGGACTAATAAGTCTAGTTAGTGAGACCGGTTAAGGTCAGCAAATCAAATCAAGAAATTTGGTTTGCTTGTAAGCGGTAGATTCGGTATAACTGAACCGAATGAATAAACTTGAAAACAAAAGAAATTGTTGCTAAAAGTGAAAGATTTCACTAAAGACCTTTAAACGGGTCAAAGTAACGGATTCATAAAGAATTCGATAGTATATGAAAGCGATGGACATCGCTAAGTTAACTAAACTAGTGGAAATAACGAGATTACGTTATTTCAAGTTACACTATGTCGTATGAGATACGCAGACAATTAGTGACCAAAAGATGTTACCATACTTATCTGGTAATATTAACAATTGGTTAAAATATGAATAATGCTTAAGAGATTACTCAGGTCAAACGCATTGAGCTTAGAACTCAATGAACTATGTAAGCAAGGTTTCGAGGACGAAACCTCTTTAAGGGGGTAGACTTGTAACACCCCGAAAACGGGCTTGGTAATTAAACTCTGTTAATAGTAAAGACGGGTAAAATACCGTTAGCGGTAAAAAAAATTTACCCGGTAAATATTAGGACTCAGATAGATAAACCTAATATTAATTAAAAAGGGGGATAAATACTTTGAGAAAACAAAGTATATAAAAAGGCCAAATTAACGGGACTTAAAACATAGCGGGTTATAATTTCCCGAACACGTTAAAGTAACTAGGAGTAATTAACCTAGTTAGTAGCTTGTGATTAAGTGACTAATGGTGAGGCATAGCTTTAATTGATCAAAAGAAAACTAGAAAGACCAAAAGTGTTTAACAAGATAATGATGAACACTAGGGTTTAGAATGATTATTCTAGTGTAATTTGATCATAGAAAGTGATTTCAGAAAAAAAAAAAAAAAAAAAAGTATGATGTGTAAGGATAAACCCTAGATGATTTCTTGTCAAAATCTTGCATGATACTTGTAGGGTTCATAATCACCATTATAGGTGATTAATAAGTTGTAGAAACTTGGTAAACACTAAGATCATGATTCTTGTTCTAGTGTAATCTGAGTTTTATGAGGTACTTTCTGAAATTTGGAAGTTAAAACATGTGTAAACGTGACTAATTGAAGTTGATTTAGATGATAATTACAAGTCATGAACTTGGTTTTGTTTATATTAAAAATCTGACCCGCTAGGTGTTTGTTAAAACGCCTAAGTGAGGAGTAAAACGTTAAAGATCGGACAAAAACACAGATTTGAATATCATAATGAATTGTCCGATTTTTGGTTACAAAAGAGTTCTAAATTTGGTTGTGAATGGAACTCTATAGGTAGAGAATCCGGGTCGTCAAGTGAACAAGCCGGAAGTGATACACGCTAGAAAGGTGTGCTTAAAAGGTACGTAACCACGATTTTGTTACGTTATGTTTGTTATGTAATTTTTACTAATAGACTTGAATTTAGAATAGAGTATGAATTTGGATGTCTAGTTGAAGTGACGAAGATCACTAGATAAGAAATCATGAGTTATGGTAAAAGGAGTAAAATGGTAAATTAATCATGTATTGATGAACAAATAAAAAGGGTTTTTAAGCAAAACGAATTCAAGGGAAAACCGGGATAGGTTTAAAGGGATAGAATGGTAATTAAATACCATATCATGCGGACAAATGGTCAATTAGACTAAATGGGTCAAATGGTGTTGTTAGCACCATTTGACAATAACAATTGACAAATCGTTTGTTGAGTTTTGGTAATCACAGGAATGACATAAGCTTGCATTGCTTTAACTAGAAAGATTTAACGCAAAAGTTATGTAAACGGGTCAATATATTGATCCAAGCCAGGTATGTATACTAACATAACTTATCATGTAGAATTTGGAGTTCTAAAAGAGTTAGACAAGGTTAAAATATAGATATTCGGTTATCTTTTAGGTAAACCGAATAAATTGAATTATGTTTATGGTGTTTTAGGAGCACGTGGGTTTATAAACGAGATTATAGTTAAAAGGGTCGAATTTTGGGTCAAACAAGTATTTAAAGGACCTTTGTAGTATAAGGAGGATGAAAATTGACCAAATTTCCCTTGTAAGCTAATTTGAACGAACGACCCATAAAAGTGGTTCGGAAATAAGTTTTATGATTAAATATATGCTTAGAATGAGTATAGGTAGTGAAGGATGTAAATCCTTGGGTCGAAAGACTTTATATGAGTCTTTGCCGTAAAATGATAATCCGAGGGGTAGAAACTCAGAACATATAGATATCCATATCAAATCCAACACACATATAGATGTGGTGGAAGATAACTTGATAAGAAATGTAGGGATAAGATGCTAGAAAGGAATGAAAGCGAGTAGAAAGTTTGAAAGTGCTTAAATACCCTTAACGGGTCAAAATAAGCATACGAGCGAAAACGGGTTTAAATGGTGTAATAAACCTATGTTTAGAACCTAATATAGTAGGTAACATTAATTTGAAGAAGTGTATGAGATATAGGAATCAAATAAATACGTTTGTTTGATAAAATGCATAAACGGGTTAAAATTCAGTAAAAAGGTAACGAGTCTAAGGCATAGAAGTCTCAAAAATTTCTTATGTTGGATGTAGGATTTTAACTCCATAAGATGGAGGATTAAATTACGGACGCGTAGGAAAAACAATCGGGTAAAACGGATCAATAACGAAGAAGTTATGGCCATTTCCGTGAAATCAGATCGTGCTGGGAATAAGCAGCAACCAGCTGCAACAGTTCTGATGAAATTAGGCAGTGGCGTAGCGCTACTGGCAGTGGCGCTATGCGAGCACGTGCCAGTTTCGCGAAAAATGTTTATTTTAAATTATTTTGCGTTGCGAACCCATTCTAATATGTTTTAAGCTACGTATGACTAATCCAACTCATGTTTTATGAGTTTCAGGTAAATTTTAGCACCGGAGGACGATCAAGCGACGAGCAAGAACCGAACACGATCACGAAATAAGCTTCCGCACTATGTATCGTTATTATGTTAAACGACGAACGTACACATGATGTGTTGTATATTTTTTAAATTGTAAAAAGTTTTAATAAACCCGTAATTTCCAATGCATATATAATCTTAATTACATGATTGTTTTTCGTAAATGATACGTTAAACCTTTATTTATAAGAACGGGTGTTTCAAGTTGGTAATCAGAGCTCATGGTTGAAGGGTAAAGTGTTTGGTTCGAGACTTGATCGCAAATCTGGTAAGTACATGTATTTTAATAGCTTAGCATGCTAAAGTGTTGTAAACAACAAATAGGGCTATCGTGTGATACACGTTACCCCAATTAAAATGTTTAATATGGTTGACGAAAATACGCGCGTTGACGCGTATAGTAGAAAAAGCCTTGTATTATAATACGGGAGATTATTGAAGTTGACATTACTAACTCTTGTGAATGTTTTAATTGAAGGACACTCGCGTCTGAAGATGACGAGAGTTGAACGAATTGTGGATATGATGATGGAACGGTCCGAGATATGACAAGAAGAGCATACTCATCAAGGACCTAAATCGCGTAACAATCACAAATAAGTAATGGCAAGAAAGCCCGTTAGGGCAAGCATTTACCAGGTGCACGTTTAAATTATTGCATGAATAGAAATATGCAACAAATACGTAGAAACTGATAGTTGCATATGTAGATTGAAAACTTGGAAAAACTTGAATAGAATACCTATCCAGGATATTGTTTCCAAGAGAAATAAATAGAGGCATTACTTACATAGGGCGTGATGTGAAAACTATAAAAAGGTCATGTGTGTCATGTGTTAATCGCTTACTCTGGCCAAGTAAGTAGTGGCATATGATACCATGAATTTCTTATGGCGAACACGTTTACATCCGATGTAGTAAGGGCGGGGTGAAGGGGACTAATTAAAAAGTACCCAAATGAATCAGATAAGCAAAATATTTGATAATAATGTAAACGCACAACCGACTGACGGAAGCATATTACATTAGGAAAATGAGCCCGAGTGAAGGGACAAAGAAACATGTAAAATGATTTAGACAAGTATTGGGAGGGAGTGTACTTACACTCGAACCCAGAAAACACAAGCATGTAAAATGATTTAGACAAATATTGGGAGGGAGTGTACTTACATTCGAACCCGGAAAATGAAAATATGTCCCTTAACGGGTCGTTTTTGTAAAACGTCAAACTTAAGGACAAAGTCGGAATATAAAAATGAAACGAGGTCTTAATGCACACAGGGAGGGTTGCAATAATAACGACTTCGGTAAAACACCCGGTTGATGGGTAAGAATTAAACACATGCGTAAACCGAGAGACGTAAACGCGGGTTGAAAAAAAAATCAAAGGACTTGGATTACGAGTTATGACTATAAAATCTCGTATATAGAAATTGTGAGTAAATATGTTCAACTATTCGAAGCCGAATGGGTTGAATAAATAATAAAGTGATTGTTTATAAGTGATGGATTTCACATTAATAGGTCAAACAAGTTGAATACAATATAACGCCGAATGGCACAAATGAGCGCTAGCCAGATAAAGGTAGCGTTAAATGCAAAAGAATAATGAGCCCGGTAATGGGATATAACCAAATAAGAATAAATTATGGACTGTCAATATCCTGGTATGGATAATTGAGAAAAGTTAAAGAGAAGATCCTAAAACTAAAACTTTGGTTTTAGTAATAAATAATGTTTTTACAAATATAAAACCTGATAGAAATTTAAATAGTAAGCATAAAGGATACAAGTCTTGACACTAATAGGCGCAAGACGATATATTCGAAAAAGTGATGTTTTCGAAAATAAAAGGTTGATATGAATTAAGCATGATGTGACACGATCACGGTCAAGAAATGCAATGTGAGGTAGAATCACATTATAACCAAGCGAGCGGTAAAAAGTAACTGGACTAATAAGTCTAGTTAGTGAGACCGGTTAAGGTCAGCAAATCAAATCAAGAAATTTGGTTTGCTTGTAAGCGGTAGATTCGGTATAACTGAACCGAATGAATAAACTTGAAAACAAAAGAAATTGTTGCTAAAAGTGAAAGATTTCACTAAAGACCTTTAAACGGGTCAAAGTAACGGATTCATAAAGAATTCGATAGTATATGAAAGCGATGGATATCGCTAAGTTAACTAAACTAGTGGAAATAACGAGATTACGTTATTTCAAGTTACACTATGTCGTATGAGATACGTAGACAATTAGTGACCAAAAGATGTTACCATACTTATCTGGTAATATTAACAATTGGTTAAAATATGAATAATGCTTAAGAGATTACTCAGGTCAAACGCATTGAGCTTAGAACTCAATGAACTATGTAAGCAAGGTTTCGAGGACGAAACCTCTTTAAGGGGGGTAGACTTGTAACACCCCGAAAACGGACTTGGTAATTAAACTCTGTTAATAGTAAAGACGGGTAAAATACCGTTAGCGGTAAAAAAAAATTACCCGGTAAATATTAGGACTCAGATAAATAAACCTAATATTAATTAAAAAGGGGGATAAATACTTTGAGAAAACAAAGTATATAAAAAGGCCAAATTAACGGGACTTAAAACATAACGGGTTATAATTTTCCGAACCCGTTAAAGTAACTAGGAGTAATTAACCTAGTTAGTAGCTTGTGATTAAGTGACTAATGGTGAGGCATAGCTTTATTTGATCAAAAGAAAACTAGAAGGACCAAAAGTGTTTAACTTGAAAGTAGTTTTAATAAATATGTTTTATTAAAACATAAAAACATGAAAAATAGAAATCTCAAACACACATACGTGTGTGAGATCGACCAGACAAGAGCAGGGGGCGACCAAGTTCATCAAAACCCTAGTTCAGCATAAAATCTCTAAACTGAAGGATCAAACTCAGTCCAAATCAAAATCCGAACATAGATTAGTGATCCTCATCACAAGGGGGTTACAAGGTATGTAAAATTTGGTGTTAATTCTCTGTTTGAAATTCTCATGAAATTGGGAAATCTGAAATTAGATGATGCATGTTTATAATTCGGTTAGCTTAGTGATGAGATGGTGTCTAGAAGTAAAACCTAGACAACTACATGTGAAATCATGTCCAAATTCAGGAAATTCCATGAACACATTGAAGGTGGGTTATGGGTTTTACAAGATAATGATGAACACTAGGGTTTAGAATGATTATTCTAGTGTAATTTGATCATAGAAAGTGATTTCAGAAAAAAAAAAAAAAAAAAGTATGATGTGTAAGGATAAACCCTAGATGATTTCTTGTCAAAATCTTGCATGATACTTGTAGGGTTCATAATCACCATTATAGGTGATTAATAAGTTGTAGAAACTTGGTAAACACTAAGATCATGATTCTTGTTCTAGTTTAATCTGAGTTTTATGAGGTACTTTCTGAAATTTGGAAGTTAAAACATGTGTAAACGTGACTAATTGAAGTTGATTTAGATGATAATTACAAGTCATGAACTTGGTTTTGTTTATATAAAAAATCTGACCCGCTAGGTGTTTGTTAAAACGGCTAAGTGAGGAGTAAAACGTTAAAGATCGGACAAAAACGCAGATTTGAATATCATAATGAATTGTCCGATTTTTGGTTACAAAAGAGTTCTAAATTTGGTTGTGAATGGAACTCTATAGGTAGAGAATCCGGGTCGTCAAGTGAACAAGCCGGAAGTGATACACGCTAGAAAGGTGTGCTTAAAAGGTACGTAACCACGATTTTGTTACGTTATGTTTGTTATGTAATTTTTACTAATAGACTTGAATTTAGAATAGAGTATGAATTTGGATGTCTAGTTGAAGTGACGAAGATCACTAGATAAGAAATCATGAGTTATGGTAAAAGGAGTAAAATGGTAAATTAATCATGTATTGATGAACAAATAAAAAGGGTTTTTAAGCAAAACGAATTCAAGGGAAAACCGGGATAGGTTTAAAGGGATAAAATGGTAATTAAATACCATATCATGCGGACAAATGGTTAATTAGACTAAATGGGTCAAATGGTGTTGTTAGCACCATTTGACAATAACAATTGACAAATCGTTTGTTGAGTTTTGGTAATCACAGGAATGACATAAGCTTGCATTGCTTTAACTAGAAAGATTTAACGCAAAAAATATGTAAACGGGTCAATATATTGATCCAAGCCAGGTATGTATACTAACATAACTTATCATGTAGAATTTGGAGTTCTAAAAGAGTTAGACAAGGTTAAAATATAGATATTCGGTTATCTTTTAGGTAAACCGAATAAATTGAATTATGTTTATGGTGTTTTAGGAGCACGTGGTTTTATAAACGAGATTATAGTTAAAAGGGTCGAATTTTGGGTCAAACAAGTATTTAAAGGACCTTTGTAGTATAAGGAGGATGAAAATTGACCAAATTGCCCTTGTAAGCTAATTTGAACGAACGACCCATAAAAGTGGTTCGGAAATAAGTTTTATGATTAAATATATGCTTAGAATGAGTATAGGTAGTGAATGATGTAAATCCTTGGGTCGAAAGACTTTATATGAGTCTTTGCCGTAAAATGATAATCCGAGGGGTAGAAACTCGGAACATATAGATATCCATATCAAATCCAACACACATATAGATGTGGTGGAAGATAACTTGATAAGAAATGTCGGGATAAGATGCTAGAAAGGAATGAAAGCGAGTAGAAAGTTTGAAAGTGCTTAAATACCCTTAACGGGTCAAAATAAGCATACGAGCGAAAACGGGTTTAAATGGTGTAATAAACCTACGTTTAGAACCTAATATAGTAGGTAACATTAATTTGAAGAAGTGTATGAGATATAGGAATCAAATAAATACGTTTGTTTGATAAAATGCATAAACGGGTTAAAATTCGGTAAAAAGGTAACGAGTCTAAGGCTTAGAAGTCTCAAATATTTCTTATGTTGGATATAGGATTTTAACTCCATAAGATGGAGGATTAAACTACGGACGCATAGGAAAAACAATCGGGTAAAACGGATCAATAACGAAGAAGTTATGGCCGTTTCCGTGAAATCAGATCGTGCTGGGAATAAGCAGCAACCAACTGCAACAGTTCTGATGAAATTAGGCAGTGGCGTAGCGCGACTGGCAGTGGCGCTACGCGAGCACGTGCCAGTTTCGCGAAAAATGTTTATTTTTAATTATTTTGCGTTGCGAACCCGTTCTAATACGTTTTAAGCTACGTATGACTAATCCAACTCATGTTTTATGAGTTTCAGGTAAATTTTAGCACCGGAGGACGATCAAGCGACGAGCAAGAACCGAACACGATCACGAAATAAGCTTCCGCACTATGTATCGTTATTATGTTAAACGACGAACGTACACATGATGTGTTGTATATTTTTTAAATTGTAAAAAGTTTTAATAAACCCGCAATTTCCAATGCATATATAATCTTAATTACATGATTGTTTTTCGTAAATGATACGTTAAACCTTAATTTATAAGAACGGGTGTTTCAGTATTCTAACTGGTTTACGGGTTCACCTCTATTCTTGGCTAGATGTTGACTTGTGTCAAGTGGAGTTCTAGCTTCATTAGAGTCATTTGCATTGAACTTCTCAAGAATTTTGTCCACATAGTGGGATTGACTTAAAACGAGTCCACTTTGGGTTCGCGTGATTTTGACCCCCAAAATCACATCCGCAAGACCCATGTCTTTCATGTCAAATCTTGCTTTTAGCATGTTCTTTGTAGATTTTATGATTTTGTCATCGCTTCCAGCAATGAGCATATCATCTACATATAGACACAAAATGACATATCCATCAGATGTGTCCTTCACATACACACATTTGTCACATTCATTGATTTTGAACCCAACATCAAGATTGACATGATCAAACTTTTGATGCCATTGTTTTGGAGCTTAATTCAATCCATACAAGGATTTCACAAGTTTACACACTTTCTTTTCTTGCCCAATAGCTGTGAAGCCTTCGGGTTGCTCCATGTAGATTTCTTCCTCTAGAATTCCATTCAAGAAAGCTGTTTTCACATCCATTTGGTGAACTTCCAAATTTCTAATGGCGGCAATGGCAAGCACCAACCTGATGGATGTTATTCGCGTAACTGGCGAATATGTATCAAAGTAGTCTAAACCTTCTCGCTGTTTATATCCTTTGATCACCAACCTTGCTTTGTACTTATCGATGGTTCCATCTGGTTTCATCTTCTTCTTGAAGATCCATCGATATCCTAGTGGTTTACATCCTTGAGGAAGATCCACTAGTTCCCAAGTATGGTTCTGTAAGATAGAGTCTATCTCACTTTTGATTGCCTCCCTCCACTGAGGTCCTTCTGAGGAATGTACCGCTTGTTGGTACGTTTGAGGTTCATCTTCTACCATATAGGTAAGAAACACAGGACCAAAGGATTTTTCAGTCCTTTGCCGTTTACTTTTCCTGATTTCAACTTCCTCATTCTTAGATTTTGCTCGAGGTTCATCGTTTTCAGCTACACCCTCGGGAACAATTTCCTCAACCGGTCTAGAAGAACTCGGTTCACTTCTATCTAAGCATGGGAACACATGTTCAAACCACGTTGCATCCTTAGATTCTATTATGGTGCCTTTGCATATTCCAGGGTTCTTGGAATCATGCACAATAAAACGATAAGGACCATAAGGACGGGTGTATCCTATAAGTACACAATCCACCGTTTTGGTACCTATTAGTAGGCGCTTAGGTGGTGTGACCACCACCTTAGCTAGGCACCCCCATACTTTCAAGGATTTATATGGTGCTTTCTTTCCCGTCCATAATTCGTAAGGCGTTACATCCTTTTTCTTATTAGGTATCATGTTTAACACATAATTTTCCGATAAGATTGCTTCCCCCCACATGTTTTGGTTTACACCAGAACTTATCATCATGGCATTCATCATTTCTTTCAAAGTGCGATTTTTCCGTTCCGCTATGCCATTTGATTGAGGGGAGTAAGGAGCCATGAGTTCGTGGATGATTCCACTCTTTGCACATACATCAATAAAAGGTGAAACATATTCACCTCCTCGGTCGCTCCTTACAATTTTGATTTTCCGATTTAGTTGATTCTCAACTTCGGCTTTGAACAAGATAAACTTGTCAATAGCCTCGTCCTTACTCTTAAGTAAGTACACATAGAAATACCTTGTACTATCATCAATGAACGTGATGAAGTACTTGTTCCCACCACGAGTAGGAATTGCTTTTAGATCACACACATCAGTGTGGATCATCTCGAGGGGTTCGGTGATTCGTTCCACCTTTTTGAATGACGATTTCGTTTGTTTTGCTTCTACGCAAGTTTCACATTTATTAATTGAGTCGATATCGAATGTTGGTATGCAATCAAGTTTGATTAAACGACGAATGGAATGATAATTTACGTGACCTAGTCTACCATGCCAAAGATTAGAAGACTCAATCAAGTAAGTAGAAATAGTAGCGTTTTCTTTCATTGCATTCACGACAATTACATTGAGTTTAAACATTCCATTTAGAGCATAGCCCTTACCAACATACACACCATTTTTGGTCAACACGACCTTATCCGACTCAATCACCATTTTGAACCCAAACTTGTTCAATTGCCACCGAGAAACAAGGTTCTTACGAATTTCTGGAACATACAACACATTGGACAATGTGAGTTCTTTTCCAGAGGTCATCTTCAAAACAACGTTACCCTCGCCTTTTATTTCTGCCGTGGCAGAATTTCCCATGAACACCTTTTATCCATTAGTCACCTCCTTGAAGGTGTTGAAAAGGCTTTTGTCAAAGCACACATGTCGGGTAGCCCCCGTATCGACCCACCAATCCTTGTTATTTTGCCCAACTATATTCACTTCCGTGACCAAAATCGAGAGGCCCGTGACCATGGCAACAAGCTTATCGACTTCATCTACCATGTTCACTTGTTGAGCATTTTCCTTCTTCTTGGGAAGCTTGCACTCGCTAGCCTTGTGGCCTTGTTTTTGACAATTGTAACAAGTTTCAAGGAACTTCTTTTTCCCAACTCCCCCCTTAGGACCAAGGTTGGAGCGTTTCCCATGACTTTTCTTTCCGCCCTTTCCACTGTTTTTTTCCCTTCGAAGATTGCCCATGTTCAACAAGATTGGCCTTCACAGTTTCAGGAACATCAACCTTTTTTAGGGCCACTTTGTTATCTTCTTCAATCCGAAGACGAACAACAAGATCTTCGATGGTCATCTCCTTTCGCTTATGCATGAGATAGTTCTTGAAACCAACCCAACTTGGTGGCAGTTTTTCGATCATTGCAGCAACTTGGAATGTCTCACTGAGCATCATTCCTTCTGCATGAATATCATGAAGGATAACCTGCAATTCTTGGACTTGGCTCATGACAGTTTTTGAGTCTATCATTTTAAAGTCCAAGAACTTTGCCACCACGAATTTCTTAGTGCCCGCATCTTCTGTTTTGTATTTGCGATCCAAAGACTCCCACAATTCTTTGGCAGTCTTGGCTTTGCAATACACATTATACAATGTGTCCACCAAACCATTCAAAATAAAATTGCGGCACAGGAAATCCGAATGATTCCAAGCATGCATCGCACTCACAGTTTGAGTATCCAAATCCCCTTCATCAACATGGGGTTTAGGTTCAGTTAGGAACCTTGCCAGATTCAATGTAGTCAGATAAAAGAACATCTTTTGCTGCCACTGTTTGAAATTCACACCACTGAATTTCTCTGGTTTCTCAGCATGCGACACTGCATTAGGCAGTGGCGTCACCAGACCGGTAGTGACGGTAACATCGGAAGTCATGACCGCAGAAACAGCACTGGTCATGACAGCAAAAACAACGGTAGTCATCGGTTGTGATTCCATTCTGAAAAGAAATAGATAACAGGAACAAATAAGTAATAGAGTCTGTTTAAGTTTGTTAGAAATCTGATGCTGATAAGAACTGCAAAAATAATACGAAACAGAAATAGTTAACGAGAACCGGGCTTGTGTTTGACACAATTCCCTTAAACAAATTCGTCGTCTATTCCCAGGGTACGCCGGTTGGAAGCAGCAACAGCGTACTGCCGGACCTGAACACTTGTCTGAAAAGAAATAGAGAATGATGTAGAGAGATCGAGAGAAGAGGATGATGATTTCTGGTGTGTCTAAACTGAGCAGCTTACATCTGGTTTTATAGTCACTAAACTATAACCGAAATCTGACCCATTATTGCATGAATTAAAACTGAATAATGGTCATCATTGAGTCAGTTTCGAAACTGATATTCAAAACCGAAGACCAAATAATGATCATCATCAATGAGAATAATCATCTTAATTTCAGTTTTAAAACTCATTAAAAAAAACGGTTACAGTCTTGAGTGCAAAAACTGGCCTCGCGCGGATCCGGGTTTTTCGGAGCTGCATTCGTGTCCGCAGGACGCGCGGGCGCACACGAGTTCAACTAAATCCGGTTCTATTTTTTGCACCCCCCCTGCGCGCACGCGCGAGGGACTTGTGGTAAAACATATCATAAAGTGATATTTGTTAGGTAAATGTTTTACCTTATAAACACCCTTTTTCTTTGTCTCCACACCAATGTGGGACAAGTGTTTTACCATATGAGACTACCATTCACACACACCCAAATTCCAACACAATTCATCGTACACAAAGTTTTACTTTTAAATCAAAATTCATCAAAAACACCAATAACCCATTTTTCTGTTAGGCTAGATAATCATTATAAAATTAACAAAATGTTCTAATCAACATATGGATATTTTTAAGTTAGGCTAGATAATTATTATAAATTAACAAAATGTTCTAATCATCATATCATATGGATATTTTTAAACTATTGAATGTTATATACAATATTAGTTATCTAAACATTGATACTCATATTTAAAAACCAATGCCTATTTTTTATGTTAATTTAGATAATCATAACTAAACATAAACAACATGTTCTAACTATCAAAAGAGATATTTGTAAGCAATTAAACATTATAAACAACTTTAATTTTCATAAACTTGATACTCGTATTTAAAATTCCTCAAACACACAAGGACATGAAAAACTCAGATAAACTTTGAGTATTTTCAACTATTTACAACTTGATACTCTTATGTTACCAGTGAAAACAAATAATTGGCTTCTAGCCGGAATGTTACCAGTTATGTTTTCAATTGCCCAACGAAATGTTTCAAAAGTTTAATGTTTAATTGAAACACAAACATGGTGTATGTAAATTTTGTTAAAGGTTAAAGGATAAAGTCTTTCTAAGGCAATGTTACGTTACCAATGAACATTAATGACGTTTAATGACATGAGTATATGTTATGTTATGATGGGCGTTAGCAATAGCTAACGATATGAAGGGATGTTAATGACAGCTAACGGTATGAACGGATGTTGGTGACAGCTAAGTATATGAACAGACGTTAGTGATGGCTAACGATATGGACGAGCATTGGCGACGACTAACAATATGAACATTATATAAGGAAGTGCCTTTGGTGTACAGCTTTAAATGTATACGAGTAGTTGTGTAAATTAAGGTTTTCTTGTTTAGATTTTCATTGGATTCTTCTTGATTTTTTTTTTGTTTTTTGGTATTTTTTTTATGTGTAGCCTCAGTTCTGAATCAAAATGGCACAAATGATGAAGAGAATGGTGTTCAGAATTGTACTTTTACACAGCTTCTATCCACATGTCATTGTTTATGTGAAACCATGAATTTTTTTCTATAGGGTTATTGTAACACCCCTATTATTATTATTATTATTATTATTATTATTATTATTATTATTATTTTGTTTTTTTGTTGGTTGAGGAGGAAAAAAAACCAGATGATGTGTTGGTTAGTTTGGTTGAAAATGTGGTAAACTTGTACAAGGTAAAAACAAGTGTAACCATTTTTATTTTTTATTTTTATGAAACAAGCTTTTATATTTTGTAGAAGGTAAAAACATATGGTTACACTTGTATTAAGTTTTTATATTTTTTGGAAGGGGAAAACATTCGAGATTACATTTTTGGATTACATAAAAAAATGCACCAGCATCTACACTTTTTGGTGACATCAAAAAAATGTACCACCATGTTTTCTTTGCATTTTAGGAAAACATGTTAAAGTTGTATTGAGAATACAGTAAAATGCATCAGTTTGTTAGGTTTCATGTTACAAGTAAATTTACTTCAAAGGCTAAATTTCTTTTTTTTTGTGTTTTTATATGTTTAGGTTATGCAACTGATCTGGATACATTGTGGTTCAAGAATAATTGTGCAACGAAGTTGTAATGGATCTGGATTTGTAGAAGTGATAGTTACAAACGTAACATTTTTTCTGCAGTTACATTTATTTTTTTATCAGTAATATATTACATTTTTTTGTAATTACATTCTTTTTTTATTAGTAAAGTGTAATAGTTTTTATTTGTAAAGTGTAACAATTTTTTTGCAGTTACATTTTAAATTATTACCTTTGAAAAAAAAAGATTAAAACGAGAGAGAGATAGAGAGTATGGGAAAATGAGTAAGAGAAAGAAATTAGGAAAAGTTGACTAGTATAGTGTACTTTCATATGGTCATATCAGTCTTCATGAGTTTATATTTTTCAATCTCATTTTTAATAAGAAAAGTGTATCTTTTCTTTCTTGTTAAAGTGCACAAAGACTTTTTAAATATCATAAATCCGTTTACCAAGTATATAATAAATAAAAAATGTTACAAAACAAATTATATAGAAAACACGTTACACTTTTATGTATTTGGATATCCTTTAAATGGTAAAAAAAATAAACATTTTTCTTGTTTACTGGGTGTTTACATTTTTTGAAATTATACAGAAAATGTATGTTTACACGTGGTGTAACTTCATCTATATGTTGGATTATTGTTAAGGACGTTTATTTTTTATGTAACAATTCTCATAACAATTCTTTGCGTCTTAGTTACGAACCTCCAAGATCTAGGCATTTTTTATGTAACACTATGTAACCGGGTGTTAGAAATGTAACAATCGAAGAAAAACTACATGTTACATTTTTTCGTGTTACATAAATAATGCACGTTACAGAAAATAAAGTGCATTGTTACACTTTTTTAGATTATTGTAAAAATAAAGTGTGTTGTTACATTTTTTATGTTAGAAATGTAACAATCAAAGCAAAAATGTTTGTTTATTTGTAACACTTTCCAGTAACCACCACCTACTACTATCATCTCCAACACAACCCAACCCAACCCACCCATCTCTCTCTCTCACACTCTCTCTCCCTTTCTCGCAACAGTAACCCACTTGCAACAATTAAGAACCAAATCCTCAAATAATTAACAATCAAATCCCAAATACCACCTTCTTAACCGTCGGAATTTTGTTCTTAATCAGGGAGATGTTTACTTCCGGTCAGCTTCTAGAAACTATTGTAAGTCATAGATCTTAGTAGAATGCGAAATCGGAGACATGGAGTTACGATCTCGTTAGATGGACGGTGGAGATGAAGGCGGCGACACAGATGAGGTGGTTCTGGTTAGGTGGCCAGTTGGGGGTGGTGGTGTATGGCGTTTTGATGGTGACGAATCTTCGACCACTTTCGCCGCTACAGGGTGGTGTTCTTAGTGTCACCAAACGCAAAGAAGATCTTCAGTGTTAGATAGGAGATTGATATTTGGTTTTTTTTGTCTATGCCTTCTTCGATAAGAAGAGAGAAAAATGGCATTTTGGGGGGTGTTTGTGTGTGGTCTGATGATAAGATAGAGAGAGAAACAAGTTTTTATGTGTGTACATGCACAGTTCAAGCTTGATAGGTAGGTGATAGGCCTTTGACTAATGGTACACGCATGCAGCAAGTGTGTCTCCAAGACAAATATATTTTGTGTCAAAGACGAAGATGCCCCTCAATGTACTTTTTGCTCATTATTTAATCAAAAGCAAATTCAAATACACACCAAGATGATCTGAATCGTTCATCTATTAAATCAATGGTGGATAGTGAGTTTCTAAGGTTTTCTCAACTCAAGTGGGTTTTCGATTTATCCTTGCCCTATATATATATATATATATATATATATATATATATATATATATATATATATATATAGGGAGCCGCTAAAATAGAAACCACCTCCAGTTGTAAGAACCGCGAGAACCACTCTCAACCAATCAGGAAAATGGGTAATTTGGTCATTTACTCTTAAATGTCTAATCTATTCTCTCTCTCTATTTAATGTGACTGACATTTCCCATTTACTCTATCCTTTCCCATCTCACATTCACTCTCTCCTCTCTCATCTCCATTCAAGATCTGGTTTCCAATGGTTGGTTGGCCGATGATGATGATGATGACCAGTTCCCCACACCCTGTTCTCCGATGATGATGGTGTTTCCGGCGACAACCACCAGCCAAACACTCCCCCCTGACCACCACCAGCCGTCGATGATGATGATGACCATACCCACCCCGACTGACCACCACAACTTATTTCTGATCACCTCGCCGCCGCACCCACCACCGGTCACATAAACCCACCGACTTCCACCTACCACCGACCATCTCCGATTAACCTCCATCACGGCAACCACCTAACTCACCTCTCTGTTACCCGACCACCGTGGGGCTCTGATTAACCTCCATCACGCCATCAGGTAGTTTCTGTGTTTTTTTTTCATGTTTTCAAAGGCCAGATCTTCTGGTTGTTTATCATGTTTTCAAAGACCAGTTCTTTTGAAAGTTTTGAATCTGGAAAAAAATTTGATTTTTGTGGGTTTTGATCTGTTGATAGGTGTGGAATCAACTGTTGATATGTTGGGGGTTTCTTTTGAAAGTTTTGGAATCAACTGTTGATTCTTTTGAAAGTTTCTTGGGGGTTTCTTTGATTTTTGTGGGTTTGATATGCTGATGGGTGCGGTGGGTTTGGTGGTGTGGCAGTGGGTGCGGTGGGTTTGGTGGTGTGGTAGTGGGTTTGGTGGTGTGGCGGTGGTTTTGGTGGTGTGTGGCAGTGGTTGATGTCGACGGCTCCAATGTTTGGGTTTTGAGGCCGACTGCTCCGATGTGCGGTGGGTGTGGTGGTGTGGCAGTGGGTTTGGTGGTGTGGCGGTGGGTTTCGTGGGTTTTGATTTGCATTCTGTTGAATCTGTAGGTTTTGATATGTTGGCTGTGGGCGGCGATGATGAAAAAAATAACGCCGATTTTGATGACGATGGCGCGGCAAGGACGGCGGAGGGTAGGTTTTAAAACCTGCAACCCCTCTTTTGCAGCCTTTTGATTATCGGTTAATCTGAGCCAAACCCTGTTTTTTTCGAGATAGACTTTGTTTTGATGTTGTTGGTTTTTAATTCCCCCCCCCCCCCTAGTCGATGATGATAACGATATATCTGAGACATCTCTCGAGTTTGCGATTTTTGGGTGCGTTCGTTTTTGCGTAAAGAACTTTTTGTAAAAAAAAATTAAACCGTAAACTTTTTTAACGTAAATCGTAAACTTTTTTAACGTAAAACGTAAAAACATGAAGCGTAAAAAGTTTTACGTAAATCGTAAAAAGTTTTACGTTAAACGTAAAACGTAAAAAGTTTTAACGTAAAACGTAAAAAGTAAAAAGTTCTACGTAAAACGTTAAACGTAAAAAGTAAAAGTTTTAACGTAAAACGTAAAAAGCTTTACGTAAAACGTAAAAAGTTTTACGTAAAACGTAAATTTTTTCCGTAAAACGTAAAGAGTTTTACGTAAAACGTAAAAAACCGGCGCGTAAAACGTAAAAAATCATTAACGTAAAAAAACCGGCGCGTAAAACGTAAAAAACCGGCGCGTAAAACGTAAAAACGTAAAAAACGTTAACGTAAAAAACCGGCGCGTAAAACGTAAAAAACCGTCGCGTAAAAAACCGGTCGAAAAAACGACGCGAAAAAACGGAGCGTAAAAACAGGGCGTAAAACGTTCCGTAAAGAAACGCTCGTAAAAAAACGGGGCGTAAAAAACGGTTTTAAAAAAATTATCATTAAAATCTGAATTTAAAATATTTGTTTAATATAAAATTCTGTTTTTTAATAAAAACTAATTAAAGAATAGGACAAAAAAAACAATTAAATATAATATATATAATAAGACAAAAAAAAGTAATTTTACTTAAATACCCTTTTGGATTATAATATTAAAAACATAATAGGACAAAAAACTTTTAATATTAATATTAACTACTTTTAATCTCATCCATCCATCTAGTTGATCTAAGGGCTAGAAAGTGGTTCCCATGGTTCTTACAACTAGAGGTGGTTTTCATTTTAGCGATCCCCTATATATATATATATATATATATATATATATATATATATGTGTGTGTGTGTGTGGGCGTTCGGGGAGCAAAAGTGAAATTGCACTAATTTTAACGTTATTTTACTAATTTCGTGAAAATAACGTTAAAAGTGACGGACTGTTAATCATGCATCGTGTGGTAGCATTGATAGCCGAAAGATATGTGGATACATGCACTAAGTGGGCTTTGACCCGGTTGTTGAGTGTCATGTGTCTTATGTCCAAGGCTTGATGCAAAGCTACTATCGAGCCGGGGGTCTCACTGGAAGCAGCCTCTCTATTCCTACGGGGTAGAGGTAAGGCTGTCTACATCTTACCCTCCTCAGACCCTGCCTTAGCTTTGCTTTTGGTGGGATTTACTGAGTATGATGATGATATATATCGTATATGGTAATTTTACAAAACATTAAACCGTCAAAATAAGGTGATAAATTTTACAAAATTCAAATCGTCAAATTAACTTAAGGTGGATTACAACCAGTCCTACAAACTTCCTATCAATTCATAAAAACGGGATAACCCGGACTAAGGTTCCCTTAGGCCATAAGACCATTAATTGCCAGTTTAAAATTCCAACCCTGCCAGTTTATGTTTTAACCATTTTAGAAAAACCTTTTTATAATAAAAGTACCATGTTATCAAAGTATGTTACTGAGTCATGCTTCAATACTTTAAGTGTAATATTCAGAAATTCAATAAAATAATAATATATAGTAAATAGTACAATTTCAATTACTTCTATAAAAGGAAATTTAATTAAATTGATAGAGAAATGTATTTATGAGCATTAAATTACCTTTTTAATAATTTTTTTGAGAAACACATTATTTCCGTTCAAGAAGAAAGTATAATATTAGTGAGTATGAGTATTATTTATATGAGTATTATTTATATGAGTTTAGTGGCTTATATTCAAAGAATATAATTATTATTATTATAAGTTTGCAAACTTTTTTTTTTTTTGAACGGCAAATTAGGATCACTGACGGACCACTGGAGTATCATCGTGCCACCAGCAGAACCACCCGATCATATCCATCTCCACTAGGCAATAATGCCTATACACCAATTCAGGAGGAAACCCAATAAATCTGGGAAAACCCCCTTTGTGGGAATTGAACCCATGACCTAATGGTCATAAGCCTTATCCCACCACCAAGATACCACTAGGCTATAATGCCATATTTGCTATAGTTTAATGTTTGACTTCATCCCGACTAATCGACCGAAGCCTTTGGGATTAGATTATGCTATTAGCAATCTTTCACTTTTTAAAATCCTTGAGCAGAACCCTAAAAAAAAGTATTAGCCGCCTCACCTTTTCCTTTTCTACGTTTGTACCCCAGTTCAACATCATCATCAACCCACAACGATAAACGAACACGATCAACATCTGTTTAAGTCTTGTAGCCGATTTACTCAGTCTCTATTTCGAGCCGCAACGATCACCACCGCACCCTGCCAAAACATGCATATACACTTCTGATCTCGAGTTCTAAACTGCCTTATTTCTCTTCGATAACCACTCGCGTCGTTACTTCGTCATGGCATCTCCATCCGCCGTTGTCGAGCTGCTCCGTACACGGCTGTATACCACCAGGTATTCATCTTGAACCGGCCTTTGTCACCGCCCTAATCCGTTCAGTTCACTCTTTTATTGAGGGGTTAGTACGACTTAAGGACGAACCGAGTTGGTTTTGCTTTGCTGAATTAAGGTACGGATTCTGTTTTTCTTTCATCGTAGTATATTTTTATTTTTCGTTACTCGTTGGTACGGATTCTTTGGTCTTGTTATCGTAGTATTTTTTCTCTGTCCGTTACTTTGTAGTACGGATTTTTGTCTCTGTCTTAAAGTGCTATTTTTATGATTTGATACCTATATTCTTTTGATATGTGATACCTTATACGAGTCGGTTTGTATTTGTATATGTTTGTTTGCTTATTAGTGAGTTGCAGCATGCCATACCTCAGACTTGTACTCATGGTCGCATGTTCCAGTTAGTATAACTTTCAGTTGCCTGTAAAATTATTTATAAGGCCTTAGTATTTGTACTCTGTCACCCAAGCATGTCTGGTTTGTCGTTTGGGCGTCAACGACATGGCACTTATCGTGACAGTGCGTAATCAAAGTTCACGGCGTCTCTAGCTCGTGCTTGTGTAGCACCTTGGCCACTAGAGGCGTATAGATCGATCTTAGCTCTGAGTTCGAGTTTGTTTGTCTGGAGATGGAATAAGGGGTGAACGCCACACTCACCATCTCATAGGTGCATGGGCTAGCTAGCTGTGTACCAGTCTGTTTCTGTTTCTGGCTTTGGGTGCTTCTGTGTTACACGATTTATTTTGTTGATACATATTTGTCGTGTAAGTTAGTATATGTTTCTGTATGTGAATACGTTAAGTATCTGTTCTGATATGTCTGATATGTTTGTACGCATCCAGTTTTGTTTCCGATCGTGTATTGGGTTAATTATGCTTCTGATTCTGTTCAGTATCCGATTCTGTTATGTATTAGCTATGTCTGTTTTGACTCAGTATGTGTACCGGTTTGTATCAGATTTGTCTCGATCAGTATCAGTCTCAGTTGGGATTTAGATTCCGTGTTACACGTTTAGTTTGTGTCCGAAAGTATCTGTATTCAGTATTTGATTCGGTGTCTGTCGATATTTGTCGTTGCATCTATCTTTGTTACGTGTCCATTTTTCTTATCGGTTTAAGAAATTTCGTAAGGATTAAATTATTCTCCTTTTAAACTCAAGTTATCTAGATTATTTTGGTTATTAAATATAAATCTCCAAAGCTATACAAATAATTATGTTAATTAAATAATAACCTATGAAATTTGATTAATTAATAAAGATGGATTTGAATCTAAACATTTATTTAAAGATAATAGTTCGACAATTCTTTTCTTTTAAAGATTATAAGATTTTTTTAATGGTATTTAAAATGTTTAGGCTTACGTATTTGGTTTTGATTCTGTATCGTCTTCCCATGTCAGTTTACGAAACTTTTGTAAGTATTTCATTTGGAATCCAGTTTATGACATTTATTATATTTCTAAATTGAGTTAATTACTGTTTTCGTCCCTGAGGTTTGTCAAAAATAACGGTTTCAGTCCATTAGTTTAAAAATTGCCATTTCAGTCCATTAGTTTCATTTTCATAACCATTTCAGTCCACTAACTTAACTCCATCCATTTATTTTGTTAACTTTGAGTTAACTAACTAATTCAGGGACGGTTTGCGTCAGTTTTAGAAACACAGGGACTTAAGTGTAAACTCTAAAACATTAAAACAAAAAAAATAGTAAATTCCAAAAAATCAAAAGAATTCCAAAAAACCAAACAAATTCCAAAAAATAATAAAAATTCTAAAAAATCATAAAAAATCATAAAAATTCTAAAAAATCCGTTTCGGCGCGAACTGTTTCGAATCCGAACCGTTTCGAGCTGAACCGTTTCGACGCGAACCGTTTCGACCCGTACCGTTTCTAGCCGAACCGTTCGTACCGTTTCGAGCTGAACCGTTTCCACGCAAACCGTTTCGACCCGTACCGTTTCGAGCTGAACCGTTTCGACCCGTACCGTTTCGAAGCCGAACCGTTTCGAGCTGAACCGTTTCGAACCGAACCGTTTCGACCCATACCGTTTCGAAGCCGAACCGTTTCAAGCCGTACTGTTTCGAACCGAACCGTGCCGTTTCGAACCGAACCCTTTCGAGCTGAACCATTTCGAACCGAACCGTGCCGTATCGAACCGTGCCGTATCGAACCGTACCGGTTCGGCTTCGAAACGGAACCGTTTCGACCCGTACCGTTTCGAGCTGAACCGTCCGTACCGTTTCGGCGCGAACTGTTTCGACCCGAACCGTTTCGAGCTGAACCGAAACAGTTCGAAACAGTTCGGCGCGAACTGTTTCGACCCGAACCGTTTCGAGCGGAACCGTCCGTACCGTTTCGACCCGAACCGTTTCGAGCTGAACCGTTTCGACGCGAACCGTTTCGACCCGTACCGTTTCGAGCCGAACCGTTTCGACCCGTACCGTTTCAAACCGAACCGTTTCGAACCGAACCGTTTCGACCCGTACCGTACGGGTTCGGTTCGAAACGGTTCAGCTCGAAAGGGTTCGGTTCGAAACGGCACGGTTCGGTTCGAAACGGTACGGCTTGAAACGGTTCGGCTTCGAAACGGTACGGGTCGAAACGGTTCGGTTCGAAACGGTTCGGCTCGAAATGGTTCGGCTTCGAAACGGTACGGGTCGAAACGGTTCGCGTCGAAACGGTTCAGCGCGAAACGGTACGGACGGTTCAGCTCGAAACGGTTCGGGTCGAAACGGTACGGGTCGAAACGGTTCGCGTCGAAACGGTTCAGCTCGAAACGGTTCGGGTTCGAAACAGTTCGCGCCGAAACGGATTTTTTGGATTTTTTAGAATTTTTTAGAATTTTATGATTTTTTAGAATTTTTATTATTTTTTTAGAATTTTTTGGAATTTGTTTGGTTTTTTGGAATTTTTTTGATTTTTTGGAATTTACTATTTTTTTTGTTTTAATGTTTTAGAGTTTGCACTTAAGTCCCCGTGTTTCTAAAACTGACGCAAACCGTCCCTGAATTAGTTAGTTAACTCAAAGTTAACAAAATAAATGGATGGAGTTGAGTTAGTGGAGTGAAATGGTTACGAAAATGAAACTAATGGACTGAAATGGCAATTTTTAAACTAATGGACTGAAACCGTTATTTTTGACAAACCTCGGGGACGAAAACAGTAATTAACTCTTCTAAATTATAACTTTTTCAAAGTTAGAAAATTAGTTCTTTTTGTCTAATGTTGATTTGCTATGAAATGTGACAAACTATTTTATTTTGATAACATTCAAATGCTCAATAAAAGAAAATACTTTTGCCAAGTATCTTGTTTTAAAAATAATAGCATTATTAAACATTGTTTAAGATATTCGATACTTATTATTTCTTGGATTTGTTTAAATGTCTCATTTACAAACTACGAATAATAGGTTAGGAACTTCTGTCGTTATACTAGATTATTTAAACGATGTTTTCAATAAGTTTGTTTATACGAGATAAAATATTTTAGTCATCGTGGTCAGCTATGTATTGGTCTCTACAACGGTTTTGTGTTGGGTTCGATATCGGTTATGTGTATGGATGACTTTTGGTTCCATATCAATTTTCATTAAAGTTTCAGATCGGTTAGTGTATCAGTTTTTGTATCAGTCTGTTGTCTGCATCTGTTTTCAGTACTCGTGTCAATAATTGTTTTAGCTCGGTCTTAGTTCTATTATGTTTTTCTTTCCGCTGATATGACTTTACTTGTAGTGTTGATTTCTCCGTTACTGAGCAATTTTTGGCTCAGCCGTATTTTTTTTTTGTGTTTTTCCTATTTGTTTTACAGGTAATATGGGATGATCTGGGATTTCAGTGAAGAGCGTTAGGAAGTTGCTAGTCAAGATTCTTTATTTCAGTAATGTAATAAATGTAATTAGGATCTTTTATTTAATGTTATGGATTGGTTATTAGTTTTGATATATGTAAGAGTGACACGTCAGCCCTATTCGGGTCGGGGTGTTACATTAAGGGCTTTAGCCCATCATGATTTATAATAAGAAAACAAAATTTAAATACTTAGTTAAGAACACCAAGAGGATCTTCAAGTCGGAAGATTTATTCAATACTTAGAATATTTTTACAAGTGCAGAAATTAGAGAGAGAGAAGAGAGGGGCAAAGGATTGCGTGCCTCTTACAAGCAAAACTAATCATATATATAGGAAAACTAAGAAGCAAACAAACAAAATTCAAAAAGGAAAACGGACAAAAGAAAAAGTAAAAGTATATGCTTTTAAAAAGCAAAAGTAAAGGGGCTCGATTATTGCCCAAAGTGCCGTGTATAATGGCTTTGCTTTTTCCATTTTTCAAAGATGCCCATTATGAGTGGGGCCCTTGTGTCGACTTAATTATTTGTCTTTTTTCTTCTCATCTTCAGTTTCTTCCTTTGGGGTATATTCTTCTACCACCTTTTGAAGGTATTCTTCAAGATCATCTCCCAGATTTATTTCTGGAATTTCTTCAACCGGTTGGGATTCTCCTGCTAGACATGAGTAACGGTTCTCATCTTCTTGGCTAGTAGATGAGATTGACATTCCTTTGGAGGAGCTTTCAGCAGTTGATTCAAAAAACTTTTTTAACTCCTTCTTCATTTCCTCTTTGTATAATTCTAACATTTCAGCCTTTGATGTTGTCGAGGCTGCTTGCTTCTCTTGGATCCTCCTTGTCATTTGTTCAAAGGGACTCGGAAGCTGTCTCTGTTATCTTTTATTAATTTGAGTTCTATAACACTCAGTTTTATTGGTGATCAATTTTATGGTATCTTGACCTTCCAATTCTTTAGTGGAGTTATTAACTCTTATCATTTTAGACCAGAACTTTGTATAACTAGTTCTTTTGAGACAGGGAATATTATCCCGCAGGGTATGACCTGTTGTAGGTTTCCATTTCCAAATCCATGGTATGGAAAACTCTATAAAGAAGTACATTGAGGCTATTCCTTCAAACCAAGTTTTATTATACTCGGCTTCTATTAGGTCTGGAGAAACTGCTACCCATTCTTGGTAGAGACCTTTAAATGGTTCAGGAAGAATTTGAACCGATGGACCATATAACATAAACCATCTTTGGAACCAACTTGGGATTCCATCTTTATAAATCTTGTCACTCACCTTTATGAACCATTAGTGCTTCTTGTTGGGATTTGGATAAAATAAACATTTTTCAAAACTTTGTATATAATCACAGTAATTATACTTATAAGTTTGTTTGTTAGAGTTTATAAATTCTTTTTCATTTAAAGTACTCAACCCCCATTTCTGAGGAGATAAAAGAAATTTTATAAAAATTTTACTAAAATTGAATGATCTTTTATTATCTGCTGAGTAAAAGTGTCTTATTTCAGCAGACTCAGAAACTTGAACAATACTTTCATAGTATTGCCTTGGTTTATAAGAAGTGGCATCATATGATGCTGGTTCTATATATTTTTGCATTAAAAACCAAGGATCATCAAAGAGCTTATTATCTTCTTGGTTCAGAATAATTATTTTCTTCTGTCTATCGGATATAACCCATTCATCATCATCATCATCATCATCATCATCTTCTTGTGCTATATTAGCATAGGAAGGAGCCTTTAAGGCTTCTTGGGCTTTTATGATAGCTTGTTCTTCTTCTTGGGCTTTTATTATAGCCATGATCTTGTCATATGATGGATCATTGGGACTTATTTGAATTCCCTTATTATTATTATTCAAACTACCAGAAGCAATATCTGAGGCTATAAGCCTTCTGCTTCCTTGCTGGACCAAAACTAAATCTTGGCCTCTTCCTCTTCCTCTGCCTCTTCCCCTATAATTGGGAAAAGGTTGTTTTCCTCTATTATGAGGAATCATACCTGAAAATATTAAATCAGGCTGATGAGATTATTTTCTCATTATCCTCAAGAATCTTTATCCGATTCTTGATTACATTTAGAACAATATATGCATCTGCAAGCTTCTTAAATCTATCAGGATCACCATAATCATGCATTAAGTTATGAATTCTCACTATTGTCGTTCTTTTTATTATATTCCAGTTATTTTTTCTCAATTTGGATATTATTAAAAACTCTTTTTAGAGGTCCTCTAGCCTTTGTCATTATTACACCTGCAAATTAAACAGAAGATATTATCTTCAAATATTCCTTAGTTAAAAAATCTGGAAGACTATTTTCTTCTCTTTTTTTATATTGAATTTCAAAATCAAATGGAGCTAATTGAGATTGCCATCTAGCAAACATTTGTTTAGAAACATCATGTTTAAAATCTTTTTGAAACATGAACTTAGCTGCTTGACAATCAGTTTTTATTATAAACTTTTGGTTATATAAATCATCTTGAAACTTTAAAACACATTTTAAAATTGCTAAAATTTCTTTTGCAATAGTAGCATATTTTTTCTGGCTTTCAAGCCATTTTCCTGAATGAAATCTAACAAGATATTCTTGTTTTGTTTGAGGAGAAATTTGTTTCAATATTCCCCCATAACCTATTTCTAAAGCATCTGTTTCTATAATTTTCTCCCAATTAGGATTAGCAATAGTCATACAGGGAAGACCTAAAACTTTCTTCTTTATTTTTATGACAGCTTGAGTATGATTATCATCCCAAGGCTTAGGATTCTTTTTTAACCTATCATATAAAATAGAAGAATCCTTTGCTAAATCATGGTAGTAAGGAGTTATATAATTTAAACTTCCTAAAAACCTTTGAAGTTGAGTTTTATCAGTAATTTTATCAGGAAATTTAGAAACAAATTCTATACTTCTATTAATAGGAACTATTTTCCCTTTTTCAATATTATGGCCTAAAAATCTGATATTTGTTTGAAATAACATCATCTTTGGACTAGATATAACCAATCCGTTTTTTATGATGATGGTTTTAAATATATCTAGGTGCTTAAAATGAGTTTCAATGTCTTTTGAAAACACCAATATATCATCTATATAAACAATTACAAAACTTGAAAAAGGAATGAATATTTCATTCACAATTTTCTGAAATTCTGAAGGGGCATTCTTCAGACCAAAAGGCATAACATTCCATTCATATTGCCCAAAAGGAACATTAAAAGCAGTTTTATATCTGTCTTTTTTATCAATTTGAATTTGCCAATATCCAGATTTTAAATCAAATTTTGAAAATATTAAAGCATCGTATAATCTGTCTAACAAATCCTTTTTATTAGGAATTGGATATCTAATCCATTTCAAAACTTTATTCAGAGGTTTATAGTTTATAACTAATCTGGGAACACCTCTTTCAATCTCAGAATATTTATTAACATAAAACGCAGTACATGACCAAGGAGATTTTGAAGGACATATTAATCCCTTTTGTTGTAAAGATTCTATCTCCTTTTTACATAACTCTAAATATTCAGAGTTCATCTGACAAGGTCTTGCCTTGGTAGGAATATTATTTTCTATAAAATCATCTTCATAAGGTAAAGAAACAATATGTTGTTTTCTATTCCAAAAAGCATTTGGATGATCATTACATATTTCTATATTGAATTGGTTTTTTATCGTTTCAATTTTTAATATTAACTTAGGATTTTTTAATTTTTCCTCAATCGTATTAATATTAATTTCTTCTTTAAGAAAATTTATTTGATTGGTTTTGGCTTGTATAAGAAACTCATTCAGATATTTTTCAAAAGGTTGAGTTATAAACTCAAAATATAATTCCTTGTTATTATAAAAAGCTTTAAATCTTTTTTTATTAACTTCTTTTAAAGGAAAATTTTTTGAAAGAAATGGAGTTCCTAATATAACTTCATTTGTTATATTTTTAACAAGAACAAATGATAAAGGAATACATTCCCCATTATTGCAAATCTTTGCATTAGGGATTTTATATTCTACTCTCATATCTTGCCTATTAGCTGCTTTAAGAATACGAGTAGTTTTTTCAAAATATTTTGTAGGAATTAATCCTTCTCTTAAACAATTTAAATCTGCTCCGGAGTCTATAAGAGCAACAAAATTCTTTTTAAAAATATTTTGAATTAAAAGGGTTACTTTAACTAACCATTTTTGAGAAATAAATTTTTCTATCCTATTAATAAATTCTTCTCCTTTATCTTTAATAATCAAAGGGGGAAAATTCTTATCATAACTCTTAGTAGGACTAGTAATAGGAGAATGAATTTTATAAGATGTTTCTCCTATTTCATGAGTAGAAGATTTATAAAAAGATTCATCAATTATGATTTTCTCTTCAAGATTTATAATTCTTTTTTCAAAACTAGAATTTTTATTTTTTAAATAAACATTTTTTTGTTTTAAATTACTAATTTCAATATTTAAATCCTCCGTTGTAGAAGAATTATTTTTTCTATTATTTAATATATTATGAACATGTTTCATGGAATAAGGATCTTCAGGTTCGTCTATTCCTTTTTGAACTTCTTTATTATGAAGTTCTTCATTTTGATATAACATCTGAAGAATTTTTAATTTTTCTTCTAGACTTCTAATTTTGTTTAAAACATTTCCCAGAATATCACTATCTATAACATTTATTTCATTATCATTAAGGTTATTATCCTGGAATTGAGACATGACTTTATATAACATTTCATTATCAGAATTAATTTTATTACAACAATTTTCTTGACAATTATCAGAACAAGAACTTTCTTCAGTACTATAATCTGAGGATTCTTCAGAATCAAAAATCTTATATAATTCATTTTTGACATCTTCTTCTATATCTAAACTGTTTATTTTCTTTTTAAAAATTTTTCTTTGGCTACATTCGTTAGCCTTATGACCTTTCTTCTTGCATATATAGCAAGTAGGAACCCATTTTTCTTTTCTTTGGGTTTTTCTCCTTTCTCTTTTTTCCCTACGTTTCTGGAAATATTTTTCCTTTTTTTCCATTCTATATTTTTTATAATATTTTTCATTATCAAAACTTTTTTCTTAGGTACAATCCATACCAAATTGTTCACAAAATTCTCCTAACTGTCGTTTTTCAGTTAAGCTTTGTTTTTTAATTTGCTGATTTAATTTTAACTCATTACAAAGAACTAAACCTTCTTGAACACAGACTCCTATTAGTCTGCCATAAGTATAACTATCATAAGGGATTTGAATATTACTACCCCTAAGAATTTTTCTTACTCTTTCAGCAAATAAGGACGGAAGACCATCAATGAATTTGGACTTCCAATGAGAACTATTATTCTCTGGGAGCTCATAAACTCTACTTAAAAACACATCTTTATACCATCTAAAAGAGGTTAAAGTATGACATTTAAGTCCATTTAACAAGGTTCTAATGGTTTCAGAATTATCAGACCATCTACCTGTAAAGTGTTCTATAATAGTTAAAATTAAAGTGTAAACAGCATCAGCAATTTTTGTATCACCATCTTGCCTGAAATGTTTATAAATTTGATCTTGTTTATCACTTATATAATTATCCCACCATCCTTTTAACTGACCTGTAAATCCTGCAGTTATCATCTTACAGGTTGTTTCATCAGTATTAGAATTATTTTTGGCTATGGTGGCATACATTAACATTCTATGAGTCATAGTATAAACCTGTCTATCAGTATAGCCATCTAAATTCCATTCATAAATGGCTTTTCCACTATAAGAATTACTTATTTCTAATTCTTGTTCCTCATGAAGAACATCTTGAGGAGTAGGCCTAGGATAATAATATAATCTTTGTCTAGGCTTATCAGAATACTTATTATCATAATTATCATAACTCTTAAGTTTTCTACCTTTTCCAAATTTATTTATAGAATCGGTAACATAAGCTTCATGCGTTTCATTATCCATGTTTTCCATATCACTTAACACATTAAGTTGGACATTTGAAAATTTTTCTTTTATAATTTCTATTAAGTCATCCATAGACTTAAGCTCTTCTTCAGGTTTTATTTTATAATTATTTATCTCAGGAGGAGGCTGAATAGTAGCTTTAGCCAACATAATTGACTCAGGTTCAGGTTCAGAAGTCTTAGTACTACTAGATTCTCCTATTTCCTTTTCTTGAAAGACCTTATCAATTTTATTGTTTATTTCCTGAAGATTTTCAGATAAATTTTTTAGACATAAATTTGTATAATTATTTTGTTGAATAATATGATTAACATGAGAAATAGTGACAGTCATTAACCCACTACTTAAGGCTTTTTTAAAAGCAGCAAAATGAATTATATCATTTTCTTTTGTCATTTCAAAATCATTTTGAGGAGGAAAGATAGATCTTTTTATTTCTCCTGTAATTAGTTTATAATTTTTTTCAATAACAGAGATGTATTTCAAAGAATATTTGTTTATAAACCACACATGAAATTCTATAATTTCCTGGATATCATCCAAATCTTTATAAAATTCTCTTCCTAGTTCAAATCTTTTTTCTCTAGAGTATGACTCAAAAAACCAATCTTTAAATGGCTGCCAAATAGGATGTCTAAAATTTTCACAAATTTTCTGTCTAATAACAGATCCATGACTAAAATCAAGTTTTTCTTTATTCATTATAAACTAAAACTCATGTGTGAGACCGTATCATCCTCACTTACAGGTTGGTATATTCCTGAAACTAAATTATTATCAACATTTAAATTTTCTACTCTACTATTTCTCATTTGAGAAGTAGAAGCTCTCGAAGATTCTGGTAAATCTACTTTATAATCAAGAGGTGATATATAAGACCTAGAAGAAATAGATTTCAAAAGTTTTTTATCTTTTCTTTCTTCTTCAAATTCTATTTCTACATTTCCTTCAGGAGTTTCTATTAATCTCCTTAGTTTATGATTTATTTGTGGTTGTAATTTAACAGCTCTATTAATCACCCAATTTTCAGGAAAAGTAATTTCTTCCCATTTAACTGGTCTTCTTATAGAAATATTAGATTTTCCATAATTTGTTTCTATTAAAATAGTTTCATCACTAGATTTATGAACTCTTTTACATCTAGCATTCATTGTAGTAAGTAATCTGTAATATATTCTATAACAAATACATATAACTTCAGATCCTTCAGCATAATTATAACCATGCGTTTTAACATATAAAGTTAAAGCATCATCAATATTTTTATCTGTTAAAGATAAATGAACATCAGGATATACATTAAAATAAACTGGACCATGTGCCAGACTAGTTTCTATAATACCCATCAATGATTGTTTTCAGTTTAGGTTACGAGCATCTCGTAACACAGCTATAAAACTCTCTGGTAAACCTTTTAAAGTTAAAGGTTTAAAAGCAACTTGAACTAAATCAATATGCATAAAATTATAATCTTTTTTGTGTCTGTTTATGTCAGACATATTTAACAGCTTTATTATCATTTCTTCATCTTTTATGGAGACTGATTCTTCAGTGGTTTTAACCACATGTTTGTTTATTAAATTATCAAAACTTCCAATTTGGTATATAACTCTAGGATTTATATGAGGTATAGTCCATTTATTAAGTAAATCAAGATCTTGAGGTATATCATATTCCTCATTAGTACTATTTTTAATAGTACTATTTTTCTTAAACAAATTTAACATTATTAAAAATTAAAGTATTGAAACAAGACATACAATAACTTCCTTTGATTCCATGGCTCTGATACCATAACGAGGAGGATCGTATATGGTAATTTTACAAAACATTAAACCGTCAAAATAAGGTGATAAATTTTACAAAATTCAAACCTTATTTTGACGGTTTAATGTTTTGTAAAATTACCATATACGATCCTCCTCGTTATGGTATCAGAGCCATGGAATCAAAGGAAGTTATTGTATGTCTTGTTTCAATACTTTAATTTTTAATAATGTTAAATTTGTTTAAGAAAAATAGTACTATTAAAAATAGTACTAATGAGGAATATGATATACCTCAAGATCTTGATTTACTTAATAAATGGACTATACCTCATATAAATCCTAGAGTTATATATATATATAGGGTAGGGATCCTAAGAGAAGTCCACCCTATTTGAGAAACTTGAGAAACAATATGGACCACACAATTTCCCTAAGCAAAAAATGCAAAAAAAAGGTAAAAAAATGATTTTTTTTTTTGAAAAATCGCTGCATTTTCTTTAAGGATTATTTTTTTTTTTAAATTTTTTTTTTTTGGATTTATACACATGTGTATATTGTTAATCTTTTAACTATACATATATGTATATTGTCAATTATACATATATGTATATACATGTTTAAAATTGAAAAAATGTGTATATTGTTAATCTTAAACCATAAACACTAAAGCTAAACCCTAATGCTAAACCCTAAAGCTAAACCCTAATTCTAAACCCTAAAGCTAAACCGTAATGCTAAACCCAAAAGCTAAAACTAAACACTAAAGCTAAACCCTTAATGCTAAACCCTAATACAAACCCTAAAGATAAAGTTAAACCCAAAAGTTAAAGCTAAACCCAAAAGCTAAACCCTAATCCTAAACCCAAAAGCTAAACCCTAATGCTAAACCCTAAACTTGGTTACTATTCTGTGACATATTCCCTAATAAACCCTAAATCTAAACCCTAAACCATAAAGCTAAACCCTAAACCCTAATGCTAAACCCTAAATACTAATGCTACCCTAATGCTAAACCCTAAATACTAATGCTAAACCCTAAATACCACTTATTTTTCAATTTTAAACATTTATATACATATATGTATAATTGACAATATACATATATGTATAGTTAAAAGATGAGAATATGTCACAGAATAGTAACCAAGTTTCAAAAGTGTTCTAATTAGGTCACTCGTATCGTTTTTGTCCCAATTAGATAACTTAACATTCAAATCGAGTCATGTCCTTTTTTCTATGTGTCAAGAAAAAAAAATGAAGAATAAGATGTTGGGATCGGATTATTCTAATATATGAAATTATATTTATTAAAAATAAAAACACTTTAATTACATTGAAAATTAAAAAAACAAGTTATAATTCACGTCATCACTCAAAGTTAGCATCAAATAAAAGAGAAAAAAGAAACAAAAATCCACATCACCATGATTATTTATGAAATCGATGAAAAAACCTTTAATTTTGATGAAAAATGAATGTTGAGTGACCTGATTGGAACACTTTTGAAACTTGAGTGACCTAATTGGAACACTTTTAAAACTTGTTTACTATTCTACAAAGTTACCCCTTAAAAGATTAACAATATACACATGTGTATAAATCCAAAAAAAAAAAATTTAAAACAAATTAATTCTTTAAGAAAAAGCTGCGATTTTTCCCCAAAAAAAAAATTTGCATTTTTTCACCTTTTTTTTGCATTTTTTTGCTTAGGGAAAATGTGTGGTCCAGAATATTTCTTCAGTTTCTCATTTAGCCTACTACTTCTCACATGATCCTTATCCTATATATATAGGGGAAGGTTCATTTGAGAAGAAAAATTAATTAAGAAGAAAAAGAACAAAGGGTAATTTTGTAAAACATTAAATAGTTTTTCACTTATCTCATTTATTATCATTTTTGACTAATTAATTAGTCATGCAGACTATTATCCTCCACACTAACTTTTTTTGCATACACACATCAAAAGTTATCCTACATATTTTGAAATTCATCCTACACGTTAAAATTTATCCTACACAATTCGTAATTTGTCCTACACAACTCGTAATTTATCATACACTTTAAATTATTATTATTATTATTTTTTTTTTGAAAAAGTATATATTTTGAAGATAAGTTACAAAAAAATTAATGTACTTAGCTACTAAAGAGGAAGACTAAAATTAATGACATATGTAGATTTACCAATTTACCCTTATAGTAACATTAAATACTTTTATTAAATTAAGTAAAATAAAACATTTTTATTGGTTGAAATTTCTTCTTTTTTTATTCTTACAAAAAATTTCTTCTCATTTAAACTCTCCACTATATATATAATATATATAGGGTTAGGTTCATTTGTGAACCATATCTTATTTGTGAACTTAGTGAACTCATCCTAGCCTTTGATTTATTTTCAATATTATAAGGGTAGGATAGTCATTAACCTTATAAACTTATTCTTTTATTTAATTAATTCATTAAAATCGGTTACCAACATGGTAACTGATCCCCATTTTTTTGTGATTCAATTCATTAATCAAATATTACAAAAAAATCGAATTCAACAGTTTCCTCTCTTTTTCAACACGTTCATCGATCATCATATTATTTTGTCTATTTTTGTGTTTCAATTCATTAATCAAAATATTACAAAAAATCAAATTCAACATTCAATCAAAATTTATATCAACAGTTTCCTTTCTATTTCAACCCATCCATCGATCATCGTATCATTTTGAATCGGATCAGTTTGTTCTTCAACAGTTTTCCGAAAACCTGGTGTTAATTCTATAGTTTTGGAGATATTATACAAGCAATAATATTCAAGTAAATAAGTCAAAGAAAGTAGGCTATGGAGATTTTGTTGTGTATGTATGAGTCATACTGTGAGCCAACAAATGGAACATATTTATTTTTTATGGAAAAACTCATCTGAAGAATGTTCTTCCTAACAAAACAAGAATTTTTTTATTTTCCTTTTAAACGACTATTAACTATGTTATGCCTTGTCTTTTAGTTTTTCAGTGTAATGTTATTTCTAAAATCATATATTGAATGTTGTTGATTGACGCTAACATTGAATAAACATATATGTTTTGTGGTATGTTTTGTTTTTTTTATTTACGTTGTTTCATCATTAAAAAAAACTAAAATACAAATTATCACTTTTTAATTCTTTTTGTAAACATCTAGTTGTTGTTCGGTGAATATTTGTTTTTCATACACGTGTGTATAGTTGCTATTTGTTTTTTTATACACTTTCATACACGCGTGTATAGTTGCTATTTGTTTTTTATACACATGTGTATAATTATTGTTTGTTGAGCAATTGATTTTTTATACACATGTGTTTAGTTGTATATGTTGTTGTTAAATGACTGTTTTGTTTTCCTACACATGTGTATATATTTGTTAAGTTATGCACATTAATATAATATTATAACCATTATACACACATGTATAATAGTATTTCACATATGTGTGCAAACATTTTATTAAATAGTATTATTATTAACTCCTATATTTGCATGTAAAACATACGTATTTAAAATTGAAGAATCTGACATATTTAATATAAGATGCGATATCATAGGGAAAATCCTAAAAAGAAGGAAACTCTTGTTAGTGGCTTCTAAAAAACAAATAACGAAAGTACCAATTTTGCCCTTATACGGTTACTTAGTATCAATTTATTCTTTTTTTTAATTAAAAAAACTATTAAAATCCTAAAAACTACATCTCATCATCCAACGGTCAGGATCTGTTCATTTTTGTTCACAATTTAAATATGGTTCACTCTTGATCCCCACCCTATATATATATATATATATATATATATAATGAGAAGAAATTTTTTGTAAGAATAAAAAAGAACAAACTTCAACCAATAATAATGCTTCATTTTACTTTATTTAATTTTTGTATTTAATATGGGTGTAAGAGTATATTGGTAAAATTAGATAGATCATTAATTGTTAGTCTTCCTTTTTAATAGCTAACTAAATTAAATTTGTAACTTATTTTAAAAAAATATATATATTTTTTCAAAGAAGAAAAAAATTAATTTAAAGTGTAGGATAAATTATGAGGTGTGTAGGATGAATTACGAGTTGTGTAGGATAAATTCAAGTATGTGTAGGATAAATTTCAAAAACGTGTAGGATAAATTTTGATGTGTCTTGGCAAAAATTTTAGTGTGTAGGATGATACTCTTTATGACTAATTAATTAGTCAAAATAATAATAAATGAGATGAGAGAAAAACTATTTAATGTTTTACAATTATACCATTTATTCTTTTTCTTCTCAATTTATTTTTCTTCTCAAATGAACCTCCCTATATATATATTTATTTATTTATTTATAGGGTGAGGTTCCTGTAAAAGGACATTTTTCATGAGAAGTGTGAGAAGGCATAGAAATTGACATGTAGGCATCATGTTTTGGACTTAACCATGATGTTTTGGGTTGTTTTGGCAAGAAAAACACCAAACATAACAATTTAAAACACAATGCATCGTATTATGGGCGTGAAATTTAAAACACAACTAAAAGACATTGCTTAACACCTAAAACACACTACTTAACGTTCTTGGCATGGTATTTTAAGTTTTAAGCCCATAATTCATTGCATTGTTTCTTAAATTGTGATGTTTGGTGTTTTTCTTGTCAAAACAACCCAAAACATTATACCCAAGTTCAAATCATGATGTCTACATGTCAATTCTTACACATTCTCACACTTCTCACGAAAAATATATTTTTACAGGATCCTAAGACTATATATATAGAGAGAGAGAGAGAAAGTGTACTATACAATATCCCTTAACGTACGCTACGTATGCGATGTGAAATCGCATGTTATAAAATAGCATGTATGAATTATCATGTGATAATTTTGATGAAATCGCATGTGGTTTTTTGTAACAATTTCGCATGTGATAATTTTGATGAAATCGCATGTTGTTTTTTTGTAACAATTTCTCATGTGGTAATTTTGATGAATTCGCATGTTAAAAAACCAACATGCAAAATTGTTACAGAAAACCAACATGCGATTTCAATGTGGGATGAAGATCTGACGGCTGAGATGATCACGTACGTAATGTACGATAACAGCATTTGTACGTTAACCTAACCACACACACACACACACACACACATATATATATATAGAATAAGTATAATGTACAAAAACCCTTATCCTACGTTATCGTACGCGACAGACTTTAAAACTTGCGTAATTATGTTCCATGCGTTATTATCAGCAGGGTTTGACAAAATGAACATGCGTAATAATGTTCCAATGCGTGATTAGGTCAAAAAAAAAGCTCCCATGCGTTATTTTTGAGTCCAATGCGTGATTAGTGCCTGATCGGACGGTTACGGCCGTCGCGTACGTTTTGTAGGATAAGCCCTAATGTATGTTAACCGCACTCTATATATATATATATATATATATATATATATATATATATATATATATAGGGGATGGATCATGAGAAAACTAGTTTAAATGAGAAAACAAAAAAACTAACAAAAAAAGCCTAAAAAAACCTACATACCAATTTTTTTTTTTACAATTTTTTTTAGAAAAATCGCTACGTTTTATTTATGGAAAAAAATTTCAATTTTTTTTTTTGGTTGTACTGCATATGTGCACTAATACATAAAGCTTAAACCACTTAACCCATCCCCCACCGACACCACCCAAAAACCTAAACCCCCCACCCCCACCCCCCAAAAACCTAAATTCACCCTCCCACCAAAAGCCTAACCCCCCCACCCCCACCCTCCCGAAAACCTAAAACTAAACCCTAAACATAAACTCGAAAAAAACCTAAACCCCCCCCACCCCCACCCCCCAAAAACCTATACCCCCTCCCCCCCACACCCAAAAACCTAATCCTAATCCTAAACCTCCAAAAAAACTAACCCTAAAAGCTAAATTAGACTCAAAAAGCTAATTTTAAGCATGTAATGCAATTGTAGTACATGTTATATTGCACATGTGCACTACTATAATAATAGTACTGAAAACAAGACGACACCATAAATCTTTTTTTATGTCATAAAAAATATGCTCGAATATACTTGAATGAAAGCTACAAAAATTTGTGATCTTATGGTGCCATTTTTGTTTTAAAATGATAACATATGGAGAAATGGGAAATGTTTGAAAAGTTATATATATATTTTTTCCAATTTTACCCCTCTTTCATTAAAAGTCCCCCCCTCCTTCACTAAAAGTCTCCCCCTCTTTTTTAGTGCTTTTTTGGTTAGTTTTTTGGTTTTCTCATTTATATCTAGTTTTCTCATGATCCTCTCCCTATATATATATATATATATATATATATATATATATATATATATATATATATATATATATATATATATATATATAGGGGATGGTGGGTGAGGTTCGGCTACAAAGTCGATTTTTCCTAAAAAGTGTACAAAGCCATAAAACACCACAATTTCAACAATAAAACACACCCAAAACCCCCAAATAACAGAGTAAATATTACTAAAACACTATATTAGAACACTAACAGTCCATAAAAACTTCAAACACACCATCGTAGAACTATGAATATAAAACATAACATGATAATCAACATAAAACACACTAATGTTAATCATTCAATAATCAAAGTCTTATCATCCAAAACACAAAACAAAAATCACAATTATTGTGTTTTAATAACCTCCACTATGTTATTTGTGAGTTTTAAGTGTGTTTTTGGTTGACATTATGGTGTTTTATGACTTTTTACACTTTGTAGGAAAAATAGACTTTGTAGCCAACTCCCACCCTAAGGGTGAGGTTCCGCTACAAAGTCCATTTTTCCTACAAAGTGTACAAAGTCTTAAAACACCACAATTTCAGCCATAAAACACACTCAAAACCCACAAATAACATAGTGAAGATCACTAAAACACAATATTCAAACACTAACATTCCTTAAAAACTTCAAACACACCATCATACAACTATGAATTTAAAACACAGTATGATAATCAACATAAAACACACTAATGTTAGTCATTCGATAATCAAAGCCTTATCATTCAAAACACAACACAAAAGCCACAAATATGGTGTTTAAGTAACCTCCACTATATTATTTGTGGGTTTTTAGTGTGTTTAATGGATGAAATTGTGGTGTTTTATGACTTTGTACACTTTGTAGGAAAAATGGACTTTGTAGCCAACTCCCACCCTCAAATGAAAACCACTTTTATTGTGAAAACTCGAAAACTAACTAAAAAATGCCTAAAAAACACACAAATTTTTTTTTTCAATTTTTTTATAAAAATCGTAGGTTTTTATATATAAAAAAAACTTTTTTTTTCAAAAAAAAAAACAATTTGTATTACACATGTGTAATAATACACATGTGTAGTACACATACACATTACACATGTGCACTACACAAATTTTTTTTTATATATAAAAACCTGCGAAAATTGGTTTGCAAAAAAAAAAAAAAATTTGTATGTTTTTTTTGGCTTTTTTAATTAGTTTTCGAGTTTTCACAATAAATAGTGGTTTTCATTTGAACCTTCCCCTATATATATATATATATATATATGGTAGAGTTCATGCGAGAACCACCTTTATTACGCGAATTGCGAGAACCAATGTGAACACAACAAAATAAACCTACTACACCACCCAAAACCTAAAGAAACCTAACCCCCCCCCCCCCCCACCTCACCCCCCAAAAACCTAAAAAAACCTAACCCCCCGCCCCCCAAAAAAAAAACCCTAACCCCCCACCCCCACAGCTAAATGCTAAACTATACCATAAAGCTAAACCCCCAAAAAATCTAAAAAACACACAATTTTTTTAATAAAAATCGCTAGTTTTAGTCTTCAAAGTATTTTTTTTAATTTTTTTATTGACGAAAAATCGCGATTTTTTTTTGTCTTTAGATTTTTTTTACGTATTTTTGGTTGTGCTCACATTGGTTCTCGCGGTTCTCGCAATTAAGCGTGGTTCCTAACGGATTCTTCTCCTATATATAAGTAGCTTCCTTAGGGGAATTGATGACTCTCCGACGGACTAATAGACACTAACATACATCCCTTGAACTAATTAATTAATTAATACTATTTCCCAACCTCGTGTGGTATTTCCCTGCTGATTTAAAGCGAAAGCTTCGAGTGTGTTAGGATTCTGACAATTTAGCCCTTGCGACCATATGACCCGATCTAGTTAGAAAGACATTAAGAGGTAAGTTGGTCCTAAACGCTCTTTCTCCTATCATTGATTACTACCCTTTTATTTTGTTCTTGAGCCATTTATTTTCTTTTCTATTTATTTATCCTTTTTAACAAACCCAACTTTTGGGCTTGGTTAGACGTTATCGATGACTCGGTACTAAAACTCTTGTATCCTTGGATAACCTCGGTATCTTACCATCACTATATTACGACAACAATGGATGCACTTGTCCAACATGATTTCTAGTATGATAGTATTTTTCTCGTGTTTTTATAAATTTTAAAACTTGAACTAGTATATAAACCAACCTAAAATTAATCATCTTTTATAAGCACACCGCATCACGTCAAAGTCCCATAAATATGGTCTGATATATTGTGTAGGGCAAAGAAGAGGATATATCATGTGATTGCGCCAAATTATAAGACAGTTGGTAGATGATAGTTTGATGCTTGTGGAGATGAGATAAGGTGTTCATGGTGGATGAAGTATCAAGAGATGCAGCAAAGGTAGCTGCAAATGACGAACAAATCGTAAATGAGGAGGGTTTAGGAGGAGGGATGCGTAGAGAGAAATGAAAGGTTGTTACCATGTGAGGAATTGAAATCAAGCTCTTCAAATTAACTTAACTGAGGGATAAATCTCTATTATTAATAATTAGGGTAGTAGTCATCCGTGCATTGCGTAGAGAAGCGGTTGGAATTCAGAATGTTTTGCACACCATTACAACTAATGAATAAATTCGTAAAATTAAAAAAAATAATATATAAATGTGTTATGCTATTTTTGTGGTAACTCGTTTTGAAGATAAAAAATAATAAAAAAATAAAACAATATAATAAATAAGAAAGGTAAATTAATGTAAACAAAAAAAAAACGATAGGAATTTGGTTGGTTTAGGAGCTATATGATAACTTTATTAATGTTTAGGGGTGTAAAAGTAATTTGGTTAAAGTAAAAGAAAAAAATACTGTAACTAAACTAAATCGGGTGCAATTGAAAATTTACACTAAATGACATAATTGCCAAAAAGACAAAATATAATAATAATAATAATAATAATAATAATAATAATAATAATAAAAAAGTAAAACAATATAGAAGTTCTCTCCATTTATATAAAGATTCTATATACTAACAATTCTAAATGTGAATCTTTACAAATAGAGATAACTTCTAGTTTATTATTATTATTATTATTATTATTATTATTATTATTATTATTATTATTATATTTTGTCTTTTGGCCAATTATGCCATTTAGTGTAAATTTTCATTTGCACCTGATTTAGTTTAATTATTGTATCTTATAACATTCATTTATAGGTCTAAAATATTATTGTTTTTTTTTATCTTCAATAAATTACATTTCTAACCTGAATTTTAATATACATATCATACCACATTTTTGACTCTAATAATTCCTTTTTTTATATTAAGAAATTTACGTTTATACGCCTAAACTTTAATAGATTTAACATAGGGAAGCTTAATAATAACTCTTTTTTTCTATAAACAATTTACGTTTCAACCTCAAACTTTAATAGAGTTATCATATAACCCTTAAAATTTAATACAATTAATTTTTAACAATATTTGTTCTTTTGTAATTTTATTAGTTTAGTCCCTTTTTTTGTTTTACTAATTATTTAATTAACTTGCAACAATTAAAACTAACTTTTAACTCTATACATGTTTACTTAACTGTATTGATTGCTTATTTTTACCGTCATTAATATTAAAGCATGTATGATTTAATAACTCATTGATATATCATGTATCAAATATATTTTCGCCAGCACCCTCATACATCCCCACCACGAAGCACGGACTCCGACACTAATTAATATTAATAATAAAAAAGTTACAACAATCTCTTCCGTGAGGGGCTTAGAAGATTGAATACTAAGGAAATTAAATATGTACAATGAATATTAATATATACACAAACTTTTATCCAATACACATTCAACTTAATTATTACTGTTTACAATGATGTTGTATCTTTTATTGTTTGTGCATTAAATTAGCTTCATTTGTATATTATGTTAAGTAGGATCAAGATGAAGAGAAATTCCCATTGAGTTGTGAGAATTCAAAGAACTCTGATTTTCTGTGTGAGTTCTGTCACTATTTTTTGTTTACACATATATTAAAATATTACAAACACAACTGTAAGAAATATGGAAGCGACGTTTTCAGTCTTTTTACGTTACTGTAAAAAGCTGCTTACATTAGCGTTTACACCCATTGTAAGAGTTTTTTTACAGGTGGTGTAAATCATCAAAAACTATATTTCTTTTTTTTGGAAAAAAATGTTTTTTTAGGATATTTGGTAATAATTAAAAAAAAAAACCCTTTTGTAAGACCGAGTTATCGAAGTTTTTACAATTCGTAGGAGCTTTCATTCTACCCTAACCCATGTTATGTATTAGTGTAATTTAACAATTATGAGTTATATGTTCCGATAAAGTCGACGGGACTTTAGTACTATGGGTTACCCACAAACGCTTTAGCAATGAATTGATAATGGTAGTCCATTACTAAGGTCATGCCTATAACGGGGCATTATAGGGGTGTGAAGGAACTTGTTAACGCCCTCAACATTGTCCTCTTGGGCATTATAGGGGCAAGAAGGAGGTGTCACATTTCTAATATAATGCTCGATTGATAGAAAATAAAACGAAAAGTAACGATTGAAAAAGAATTAAGGGATGCCATTACTCATTTTTAGATGGACATTATGATGTTAATGTGACGAAAAATACCAATTATGATGTATTAACCGTTACGGATTGACTAAATATGTTTTCTTATAGTGTGCAGGATCATAGCTTCATGGCAATAGATCTTTGACTTGAGTATTATGATTTAGGATATTACACTTCTAGCACTCTGTTTCATTTTTCGACCTTTATTGTAGTACTTTTGTTTATGTTAGGTTATATATAAGTTTATTCTATTGGAATTATTATTAGTTTTTTGAACGATATTTTATTGGAATTATTGTATTTCGGTCTTCTTTACAAACAAGGGATAATGAAAACAAACATTATAATAAAAACCGATAAGGTTACGATGGGTCCTTTACCCACATGACCATATAATATTTCCCAACGTTATCTACAAGTTTTTTATCATAATAAATCTTATGTGTGAGACAACAAAATGCATATTGTTTTCGTGATTTACACGAGAGGAACGACATATTAAGAGGACCCGATGGCTACGTGCAAATAATTATATTATTAAAATTGTAGTTAAAATATATAATTGTTATGAATATATTTATTATTAATGTGGTTATCAACACCAAAAATAGATTAGCTTTCTCTCCAAGTTTTGTGCATCTATATATACCACTATTGTAATCAGATCTATCAATGAAATATCAGTCTTTTTCTCCCTACATCTCTTTCTCTTATTGTTTGTTATTAGGCTAGTAGGTCGTTGTTTCACAACACGTTATCAGCACGACAGTGCTCTCTCGAATAACCCTAATCTATCTTCATCATTATCCTAATGTTGAAGTAAACTAATCGTCGGTTCGACTCTCAATACAAAATCTAAAGAAATCAAATGGGGTCCAATGAGTCGCTGTCAATTTTGTCTTGATTTCTTGGTTGAAGAAGAAATCACAATACCCGATCCAGTTTTGCTACACAACTTCCGACCTGTTTACTGTCAATCTGAACCACTGCTGTATCTCTTAAACCGTATTTGCAAACATCAGGTAACCTCTCCAGCTGTTCTTGAATTTTTGTCCTTACACTACAAGAACAGGGTACCTTTAGCGGCGACAGGTGTCGCCGGTATTGGTCACTTTTGTCGCCGCTATTGACCTTTAGCGGCGACATGTCGCCGGTATTGTGTCGCCGGTATTTCTCGGCCGCTATTGACCAGTTGTCGCCGGTATTGACTACTGTCGCCGGTATTGATCGTCCTCTTTTAGCGACGACAGATGTCGCCGGTAAAAGTGTCGCCGGTATTGAGCATTCGTCGGTAAAGGTTGAAAGGCAATAGCGGCGACACCTGTCGCCGCTAAAAGTCTGTTTTTTTTTAATACAGCAGCTGTATATACAGCTGCCCAGCCAGTTTTACGGCCGAAAAAACAAAACCTGCCTATTTTCAAACAACGCAAGCAAACGCCATGAACATAATCAACATATACTAAAGGTAATATAATTAAAAACTACGTTTAAGTCGTACATACGTTTAAAGTAATATAATTAAAAACAAACGCAAGCAAACACCATTGACGCAAGCTTCACTCATCGTTATCGTTGGGTTCATCGTCGGATTCATTATCGAATAAGTTGTCAGAATCGTAGTCTTTTGACTTTCCTTTTCCTTTTCCTTGTGAAGCAAGATAGTTGTTAAGTTGGTTCAAAAATGACGGGGTTTGAAACAAGTTGTTAACAAAATCCTACAATAATAGATTGCAAAACGTATATTAGCATATTAATTAACGCTACCAACATATATTTAACAAGGAAACATGCGTTCGTTTGTCATTTTATAAATTGCGTAGTTTACCTCGGAAAAGGGTTCTTGCGTCCGACCTTGCGAAGACGACATGTTAGATGACGAGTGCGAGGACGTGTTGGAAGAAGGTTTAGGCCCCATCCCGCGGTACCATCCTCGCCGCTCACCCAACGCTTCCTGATACGAGGCAATTGGCGGACCCTCACCGCTCCATTCACTTGTGGCCTGTTGTATGTTCCGCTGTATTTTACGAAGATGATTAAATATATATGTGTATATATATATATATATTTGTTATAGAAAATAATACTTAAAAGAAATACTTACGTAATTTTGTTCAGCAACCGGATCAACCCAATTCCCTTGATTGTCCGTGTGGGTTTTAGCATACGTAGGTACCCAATCCATATCCTGTTTAACATTAAACTTAGATTAGACAATAAATAAACAAAAGCTTACACACACGCACACATACATAAAACATTACATTTTTATAGGCAGTGCTACCGTACGACGATGTCCCCCCACGGTATGGGAATTGTTGTTTCTGACGTACTCGTGTGTTGGCCTCGCTTTTTTTCATATATTTTTGTTCCCGGAAACCTTCGATGGCTCTCAACCAGTTATCATAGGGCATATCCGGGGGATGGAATGCCCTTGCACTCTCAAGATCGTTGTAACCTCCCTTGCTCTTAAATAATTTTTTAGCATCGTGCTTGCGGTCAGAGTACCGCTTCATAAGCACAGCCCTAATGCCACCCGTCAAGTTTTTGGCCTCTATATCACGTTCCACTTCATCAAAATTGAAATTTTCCTACAAATTAAATAAAAAAGTTAAAATATCATATATAAATTAGATTTGCATGTGCTTTAAATATTTGATAAAATTTTATGCATATAACTTATTTACCCGTAAGTGGTTCATGAGGGCATCCTTGTAATGTTGTTCAACGTTATCCCATCCAATTTTATCGAACGGGATGGACCGCCACATATACAGGCCGGCCTCTCGTGAAAACATATCTCTTGTTTTACCAACAGGGGTATACGTGACATGCCTGTCAAACGTAAGCGATACAGGCCCCCCTGCTTTTACCAGACGCCTTAGTTTCTCGTTTTTTGCTTTCCCCCGAACCCTCTTCGGGGGAACCGCTGCAAATAAAACAAAAATAATTAGTAACAACATTTATAATATAAAAAATATAAGGACTACAAAATAATTTAGTAAAAGACTTACCGTCTGTCTCGTGTGTGCCACGAAACCCACCAGGAGGAATCGGTGGATCACCAGCGCCGTCACCCCCATGTCCCCAGGGGGCCACATCAGCCATGAGATAAGCGAATATCAACAATATCGAAAACATAATCCCTATAAAGTTACAAATGTTACAGCATGTGTATCTAACACAAATTAAGCGAAAGTACAACAACGGTAACTCAAATTCAAATAAATATTTCAAACAAGTGTTTATCAATTACAAATCAATATAAATTACAATAACTTTTCTTCTAGTCAGACTCCACATAATCGGGATCATCCTCATCATAATCAGCCTCGACCTCATCAGAATCAGTCTCGACTTCAAACACTTCATCGACGGTGGCCGTTGGGGGATCAACTTCAATTGAAGGCTCACCCGCAGTAACATGAGAAGATCCAATTTGAAAGTATTGGGTCAAGTCAATGACAAGTGGACAGTCAGATGAAGAGTTGTTGTCAACAACGTCACTATCTTCTAAGCGTTTGCCAACATTTTGAACCTTATTGACGCGGTCATCACTTAATGGCCGATCCCAAATTCTTCGATGATTAACATTTTCGATACCTATGTTTATTTTTTTGGTTTCGAGACGTTTCTTGGATGAAGAACACTTGTTTGGCTTGCGAAGCAAATATGAGTTGATCGTCTTTGTCCCATTCATGTTCAGTGCTTATACTGGTGATATTATTGTCATGGTTTACACCCCTTTGAGTATCAAACCACTTGCACCGAAATAGGACAGTGGAATAATCATTTGTATAACGCAACTCAATAATTTCTTCTAATTGGCCATAAAATTTCACACCGTTCTCTCCAACCACTTCCACCCCAGAGTTTTGCGTTGCGCATTTTGCATCACATTCAAGTGTCTTAAACCTAACACCGTTGACTATGCAAGCAGTGTAAGTGTAAGCAGTCATTTTCGCACAAATTGAAAGAGCATACAACTCTGGGTGGAATTCTGGAGAATTTTGTGTTTTCATCGAATGGACCTAACAAATATAGAGTAATACTGTTTGTTATATATGTATTACCTAGTAACTATAGAGTAATGAATGTTATATATGTATTATACCTTATGGAGAAACCATCCCGGAAATTTGGTTTTAAGATCATCATGGGGATGTGTATGTTTGAATTCACTACATTGATTTTGATCAACGGATGGGGTTTGGTTTGAGAGCCTGTGACGCGGATCGACCAATAGCGGCGACATATGACCTGTCGCCGCTAAAGGTGTCGCCGGTAATAGTGTATTATTCTTGTAGTGTTATATTGAAACTTAGATCTTGGTTAGGAAATTTGGCGGTTAGGGTTAAAGATATACGTTTAATAAAACTAGGTATATGGTAAGTGGTGAATTGGTTTGGATATTTACTGATGCATATTATAAAAGCTATTAAATTAATAATCGTGTATGTATATTAATTTTTGGCTTTTATTTTATAACAATATTTGGGGATGAGAAAAATAGTTTTTATTGTAATTATTTGCAGTTGGTAATTAAAGAGTTTTTAAGGTTTGTCCTATTTTTCTACGATGAATTACGTTTTTGGTTGAAATTAATCCATTTTATAAAGTTATTTATTTCTACAATGAAAAATATTATGTATATTTTATTGTGGAAATATACATAAAGTAGACCAAGAAATTTGTTACAAGGTTAAATAGTAAATTTTGGTTTCACATGTACTGGATGTATAAGTTACATATATGGGTTAAAAGATTAACAATTTAATAGAAAGCAAAATAAAACTTTAAAAAGAAAAACCCTAGACTTGGACCCAAAGTATGGATAAACGAAGAACATGGGCTGCTATATATATTTTTCGGTTCTAAGAATTGTTAGTTATTGTCTTTAAATATTTAAATTAAACCACTATCTACATTTAATAGATAAGCATCAGCCAACGCTTTTATTTTTGTGATTTCCTTTTCATAAGCTAATAATATAATTTATTGATATATAACAAATACATGATTTTAATACGAAGTTTAAAGGATAGTTTTACATAATATTATCGGTATGTTACTCCTTTCATCATTGTTGGAAGTGATTTTATAGAGAATTTATATCATTAGCCATGTTAAAATGTCATGTTGAGTTAAAGATTAAACTTGAGCTAAAGAATAAACTTTTCGAATTATATGGTTTTGTTGGAAAACAAATTCTTGGTATGGATTGGTATTTAAATATATATTCAACTATGTTGTTTGAATAAAGTCGCATTCATGGTGTGGATTGATGACAAGTTTTTATCTTATAAAATTGAGTAATTTATAAGTATAGACATTCTAATATATATGTTATTACTTTTTCTTTTACTAATAGATTATAGTAGTTACATCCTTTTGTTTATTAAATTCTAAACATTTGTTTACCTCAAAAATACGTACCCTTTTGTCTCATAGGTCAATTGCTGCTATGGATTTGAATGTATTCACATTGAAATAATTTTTTAAAAGAAAAATTCAATATGTATAACTATAATCTATTTTTTCGAAATGTATTACTTCATGATGCATTGCATCATATATATATATCAGTTTTCTTTATGGAACAACAATGCTTTGAAAGTCACTTAGTTGGTGTTGATAAAATAAAGAATGACTTTCTATGGTTTTATTGGAAAATTATCATAATTGCCATTGTATATGATTTGTTCCATTATCACTATCAAGAAAGAGTATCTATATTCTTAGATAAGACACTCTAAGTGTCATACTCACATATTGCATTATCAAGTTATGAAACATCGTAAGATGTTAGACCGATAATATTATATGACTCGGACACAAAATTACTTTTCAATTGTTGTTATGTAAAAAGAAGTTTTACTTTATAAGTGAGAATCGGATCAAAAAACAAATTTTGTTTGTCAAACCTCTGATATTGCTATGCTCCTGAAGTAGCAATCATTAAAAGAGTATGAAAGGTTTGAAATGACTTTATATCCGTATGTCTGAGTTTTCATGGAATTATCCATGATCTGTATATATATTGATCATTGAGAAAAATGCAATAATGGTCATGTTGATAATGAGATCGACCATTAGAAATTATAATGAGATCGACTACAATAATTGTAATGATAGTCATAATGAGATCGACTATTAGAATTGTAACAATAATCATAAAGAGATCGACCACCAAAAGTGGCAAACTAAGAAATGACCATATAACATGGTGGTTTAGACTTTGAAGTTATAATACATTCTCTCGTATCTTATGTTTTGTATTACATACGTGCAAGTAATACATCTACGATCATAAACTAGACGTTTATGGATCATGATATTTGATTGGCATGACCGGTTAGACCACGCCGAGTCAATGATGATGTGAAACATAATGAAGAACTGGAAGATTCTTCCTGACAATTAAAGATGTCTTTGCTCTCAAGAAGAAATTAATTATTTACCAACCAAGATAGGGTGTGAATCCCTAAATATTATGGAATAAAGAAAGGACACGTATATCCAAATATGATACCATTTAGTGGTTTAAATCGATGCATCGTCTAAATGGTTATCAAATCCACAACCTGAAGTTTGTGTGATTGTGACTTAGCTAATATGATAGCGAGCATATTAATCCAGATTGGTATATTTATTTTGGTAAAACAGTGAATTCAATTCCCAAGTTATTAATGATTATTGGAATAAATGTTGAACTTCATATAGCTTATGTTTATACAAGAATTACTTTGTTGAGACGATCACTAAACATGCACAATTGATTACAAAGCCAATGATCATAAGAGCAACAACATATTTGTATTTGGGTACATGTGATTTTACATATAGTACCATTAATTCACATCAAGTCAATAAGTTATAGTTCTCCCCATACAGTTGGTTTTTTTGGTCAGGAACCAAAGATGTCTCATCAAAGATTTTGGTTATGTGACATATATTGAAACTCATCCACCACACCACACAAAGATGAGGCTTCTAAAAAGTTTGAGAATATGTTGGGTATAAATAATAGTCTATGATTGAATACTTAAAGCCATTAGTGAGAATTTGTTTATGGCTCATTGGTTTTCATTTTAGTGAATGAATGTTCCCAACATTAGGGGGAGATAACAAGCAGTTGGAAAATGAAAAGTGAAATGAATTATCATCTTGATCCTCATACTATAAATTATGAACTAGAAGTTTAAAGTATAATTCATTTACCAATATTCAAGAACAAATTACTAGACAAGTTCACTGACCTAAATAGAGTGACTAAGTAAGTCATATAATCAACTGCTTACGCTCCAGTTATATTTGTGTCCCGAGAGGACAAACACATATTTTTGTAATGAGTCTATTGCACGCCTAAAGCGTGGTAGACTAGTTGATTCCAATAATACAATTCCTCGAATGTTGGAGCAAGTAATTAAGATGGTCAAGTCGAGGTTATAGTAATAAGATCTCCTGAAGAGACAGTAGACATGATGGTTCAAGAAGAACCTCAGGTACCTGAAAATAAAGAGATCTCGATAAGTTGTATCATGTCTAATATATACATGGAATCGAAATAAAATCGACGTCGTTATACTTTTGTATATAATTTAGCGCTTGTAATGATGAAATGACGAGGATCAAAATTTAAGATCTGCATATGAGAAATGATTGGCCAAAAATGGAAAGACGTAAATGAGGCAGATTTAAATTCTCTAATGAAATGGAAAGTTTTCAGACCAACAGTCCATACAATTGAATTTGTAAAGTATGTTGGATATTAATGGGGCTTTTATGAGAATCATGTGAAAATCAAATTAAATGAGATAAGGCAAATATGGTGCACAAGGATTTTCGCAAAAACTCATGATTGATTATAATGAGACACATTCTCTAGTGGTGGATGTAATGACTTTCCAATATTTTATTAGTCTGGTAATATAAAGAGAGAATTGATATGCGTCTTATGAATGTTATGTATCACTTGATACTAAAAGTTTACATGAAAATCCCTCAAGGATTTGAATTATCGAAAATCATGTAAAATGAGTTCTCGAGAACGATATGATCGTTGTATACAAATTCATATTTGAATACGTTGAATATAATTGAAACTCCCGATGAGTATCGTAAAGCATTTAAGTGCTTATAAGGTTAGTTGAAACATCTTAAGGATGTAATTCTTGTGCACCAATAACTATACATAGAAAACTTGTGTCTGGTTATTATGACATCTTAATGTACAATGTATAAGCATGGTACAATATGGATTAAATATTCAAGACATCCTTGCATATGATATAGAAATCAATAAGGAGGTGTATGTAATAGAACTCCTAAAGAGGTAATGCACATACATTGTTTTTCAAAGTTGAAAGAAGTATGTATATGATTGCAAATGCCTGAAGCATTGATTTCAAGTCCTCAAGAATGTATCTTTATAAAGTTAAAGATAGTATGAACTAAAATAGTCAAGTTGAGTGTTGTACAACTCAAGATATATTCTGATAAAGAGCAATATAAGTTTGATAATATTATCCATCTTTATCAAATGTTCTTTCGTAAAAGTTCACTATAATCGCAATTTACAGTGATGACGTCTGATCATCATCAAGAGAAACTGGCGAGCTTTTAGAAGGGGAATTTTTTTTAATGACCCTAGCACAGTCTAATTATTACTCGACTTGCAGTTCGAGTATATTTGTAATCATACTTTTATTCATCTATCAAACTACATCTAGAAGATGTTGGTGGACATTTTAGTATGTAGAGAGCTCAACCTTATAGTATGTTTAAGGTTGTTCATACACTTTTTATAAGAAATGATTATTATCATCTCCTACCAAAGTAGAGATTATCATTTCAGAAGTACCATGGCTAAAGTGCAATTGTGCATTAACTTAACTTTCTAGCTATGCATGATATTATATATATATTTTTTTTATTTGAATTTATCAACATGATATAGCACATGTCCAATGAGGAGACATTTGAATGGTAAAACAAATATGTCGATACCCTAAAGAGGAAGCACTAGAAGTCTGACAAGAAGATTTTACAACATTACTCAATATAAAGGATTGTACTTCAAGGCATCAAATGACAAATCATTCTACAAAAGTTTTGAACAACTTTCGAGGATGATGGACACACTTTACTTACAGGATACGTATTATAATGAGGGGGAAATTTATTCAAGTTGCACTCTTTTTCCATTGACTAAGTTTTGTCCCAATGGGTTTTCTTAGTAAGGTTTTTAATCAGGCAACATACCTGATCTAGAAGTATTAGGGGGAACTAATGCGCATTACACGCTGCACTCTTTTTCCCTTAGCTATGGTTTTGTCCCACCGGGTTTTCCTAGCAAGGTTTTTAACGAGGTAGCATCAAGCGTATTATGTTGATAACCAAGGGGGAGTGTTATGAATATATTTATTATTAATGTGGTTATCAACACCAAAAATAGATTAGCTTTCTCTCCAAGTTTTGTACATCTATATATACCACTATTGTAATCAGATCTATCAATGAAATATCAGTCTTTTTCTCCCTACATCTCTTTCTCTTATTGTTTGTTATTAGGCTAGTAGGTCGTTGTTTCACAACAATAATTTCCTTGTAAAAGATAGCTCTCTATGTGATGACTTATAATATATATCTTTTCTTCTTTACGGTATGAATTTCTTTTTTGTGTGTGTGTTTTTTTTTGCCTCGCATGATACGTGACTGATTGTATTTCTGTCATGCGTCAACTTTATATATATAGGCCTAAAAACTAACTTAACATTCAATGGACAGTTTGGCGAATAGTTCGTTTATATTAATCCATTTAATAAACAAACGAACATAGCACGACTTTTGCTCATTTATTTAAGCGAACGAACATGAACACATAGCCTGTTTTTTTCATTTACGTTCGTGAGCATCCGTTAATATTTGTTCATTTATATCTGCTTATGTATGTTCGTTCATTTACTTTTGTTTATATTCATTCATTTATGTTCTTTCGAATACGTTTGTGTAGATCTTTGTGAAAATTATTTATTACGAATACCAATATATATTTAATTTGACTTTCATATCTAAATTAATAAAGGAAAATTGGTATTTAATAAACCAACATTTGCCCAGTTGGTAAATAATAATCCAACCTACAGAATTGATATATAATAATCCTACCTATCAACATGTTGGTACTCAATGAACCTCCGTTAGTTTTTTTTTAACTGAAGTTAGTTTTTAAGTTTTATTTATTACACAAACAGTCCCTGTAGTTGTAATTTACTAGTTTTAACTATGAGTTAATAGCCAAAATGGTCCCTGAGGTTAATAGCCACAGCACCGCCACCACCACCACCGCCAAAATGGTCCCTGAGGTTAATAACCATTTGGAAGCAGGAATAATAGTATTTTAAATTTAGTTCGGATATTTACTATTACTGTATATTTTTAATTAATGTTCATTTGTGTTTGCTTATGTTCATTTATATTCGTGAACAAAGTCATTTTCTTTCTCAACAAACAATCACGAAAAAGAAAAGTTGGTCGTGTAAGGGTCTAGTTCTTTTGTTTGTTTAGTTTAAGTTAAATTAACGAACAAGAACAAGCCTCCTTAGCGCTCACTCGGTTCATTTACAAGTGTCTAGATACATATACTATTTATACTGTTAAAGCCAAGTATATGTCAAGTTGGTTACAACTTCGATTACATGACTAAAGATAGAAAGAATTAGCATACCAAATTTACATTTGTAGTTAGTACTTCAAAAATCTAAAATGAAATTATTTTACTTTTAAGAACATGAACCAATATATTTAATTATAACAGCAGTCCATGATTTCAGGCCTACCAAAGGGATAAAATAAATCTTAACAGAACTCACAAGCTATTTGTTTCATCTTTAAGTAATTTTTGGATGACCATTTTTGGATGACAGACAAGAATTCAAAATCTCTCAAGATAAGTCTCAAGCGTCCTCGTTGTGAGCCCACCATGTTTTGAAAAAACTAGAAAAAAATTTGAGTTTTCATCTGACCTAGCATGAGAGTGACGTGAGTCCTTTATCAAATTAATTCATCTGTGCTATGCCTCTACTTGCGACTTATTCAATGGGAGTCCTCTCTAAAAAGGTACCGCATGATTTGTCCCTTTTCAAGTCTAGTAAAATCAAGTTTATTTTTGTCCCTTTTCAAGTCTAGTAAAATCAAGTTTATTTAAAATAGACAAGTAAACCTTTCAAATTAACATAAAATAAACATAAAAAAAAGTTAATTAAAACATGTCAAATAGGATTCACTAGCTAAAACGGCTAAGGGTGAACGAGGCGCTTTGCTGGGAGGAGTTCGGTGAGACGAGTCCCCGAGCGGGAACACCGCCGCCGACCCCTCGGGGAGCGTAAGCAGGGAGTGGGGAGCGGTGGGTGTTCACCGCATGAAGGGAGAGAGGGAGAGGGTGGCCCACCATTGATTCAACCAATCAAGTATTTTCCTTTTTTTTTCTTTTTGATTTTTTCAACTTAATTAAAAAAAATAAAAAAACAAGTCCCCAAGAGAGGAGTGCCGCCATCAAAAAATTGAGGGTGTGGGGGGGAGTTAAGGGAGGAGTTGACGTGACGCGTGCTGATTGGGTGTGTGTAAGAGAGGTCCCCCCCCCCCCCCCCCCCCTTAGACCATCCGTAGTGGGGCGTTATTTTAAAAAAAATTGAAAAAAACGCCCGGAAACGCCCCACCACCATTACATGGGGCGTTATTTTAAAAAAAAAAAAATTGAAGTTTGGCGTTTTAATAATAACGCTGATATGAAAAGAGAGTGGCCAATGGGAGTGTTTGCCTTTTCTTTTGCATGTGTCCAAGGGTTTGACCAGCCAATCAACTAGTGTTTGTTTGTTTTTGTTTTTTTTTGTTTAATAATTGGAAGGGCATTATCAGGCATTATTCCCCCACTACACTACTTTATGCTATAATGCCCCATACTGACTGTGATGACACGTGTCGGATAATGCCCCATGGTGGGGACATTATAACAATTTACCACTACACATGGTCTTAGAGGAGTGCCCCTTACACCTTAAAATTTAGTCTAAAAAAACTCATTGTGAGGTAACAGGTCCATATGATAGCCAATCAGATTGAGGCACGTGTAAAATGAAAGCTAAAGTCGAATTCCTAGGATTCAGTCTTCAGTTATTAGTTGTAGTCTATTTAGGCTTTTTTTTTAATTTTCCGGCTATTTTTTTTGGAATGTGACTTTCTATGTACTGGACAAGCGGTCACCGGGTTCATGTCAAAGACAATCCACCGTCAGCCCCGTACTCTCGGACGCGATATTCGATCGGGCCCCGGCCGCCGCGCAAGCTGACTTCCGCCCGGAAACCATACTGCCCCCACACGAGAGACTCGCTGGGGTAACAGCTGGGTAAAACCGGGTTGCCCTCAAGACCGCACCATGCCTCGGTAAGATACGATCCATCATTGGGACAACCCACCCCACAAGCCGTAGACGCCAGGATTCGAACCGGGGTGGCCATTGGCAAAACCCCGGCCGAAAACCAACGAGGTGGGTCTTAATTTGCCTGCTATTTAGCCAAGCTTTTTCATATATGGGCTATTTAACCCTCGCTTTACGGGTGTCTTATTTATTTATTTTTTTGGACCCTATTAAAACATATATAAGTTTGCAAACTTTTTGTGCATTATTAGTTGTAAGTTGTGCTTTATGAGTTTTTCAAAAAAGAACTTGATTTTTTAGTTTTAACCCAAAGGTTTGTACCTTTTCCAATTTTAACCCTACATAATTTGTTTTTTTAACTTTAACCCAAAACTTTTCATTATTTGCAATTTAACTTCACAACTTTTGTCACTTATACTTTTCATCTTTCGCAAATTTTCGTTTTATGTATAGTTCTAAATTTTTCGAGTTAATACGACGCAACGTGCATGTGTGGTTCAACGTTTTTACCTCTATTTTTCCATGTTTGACAGGTTCGTCGCAATACGCATATTATAGGTCAAGTCAGTGTTGGTTGTCGATGACGGTTGTGTGACATTAGTACTATTTGACACTGTTTTACGCCCCGCCGCAATGCGGAGTGTGCTTTGGGGGTTTTCAAAGAAAAAATTGTTATGCATATTGTTGTCGTAACGTTGGCTTTGGGGGGTTTAAAAAAATGTTTTTTTTTACTTTTCACCCAAAAGTATTTCATAAATTACTTTTAACCCAAAACTATTTGTTTTTTTACTTTTAACCCAAAACTTTTTATCTTTTGCAATTTATCCTCATAACTTTTTTTACTTTCAACTTTGGTCATTTATAGTTTCCATTTTTCGCAAATTTTTCGCTCTATGCTTGGTTCTAAATTTTGTGACTTAACACATCACAGCTGTGACTTTGGCTTAACGTTTTTACGTTTCGTTCTAAATTTTGCAAGTTAACACGACGCAACGTGCGTGTGTGGGTGAACGTTTTTACATCGTCTATTTTTACCCCGTTTGACAGGTTTAACATAACGTGTGGGTCGTAGATCGACTTAGTTATAAATAAAGAATCCCCGCCGCATTGCGGCGGGTCGTAATCCTAGTTGTACTAATTATGAATTTATGTGGCGGCTATTTAAGCCCACCGATCCTGTTTGCCTTTTTTTTTAACAGCAAAACCAATATTATATATATATATATATATATATATATATATATATATATATAGGGGATCGCTAGAATGAGAACCACCACGAGTTATGAGAACCACGAGAACCGCGCCCCGCGGGTGGCCGTTGACCACGAAATTTTTTTTACACCTAGATCCGTATATTTTAAGACCGGGTGTAAATTTTGGGTTCAAACGGCGCGCCCGAGGGGGTAGTTTTTTACGCCCAAAGTTTGGGTTTTTTTAATTTTTCTTTTTTTTTTACCAAACTTTGGGCGTAAAAAACTACCCCCTCGGGCGCGCCGTTTGAACCCAAAATTTACACCCGGTCTTAAAATATACGGATCTAGGTGTAAAAAAAATTTCGTGGTCAACGGCCACCCGCAGGGCGCGGTTCTCGTGGTTCTCATAACTCGTGGTGGTTCTCATTCTAGCGGCCCCCTATATATATATATATATATATATATAGTGTAAGGTTCATTGAGGAACACTAAAAAAGTGGGGAACCAGGGAACACTCTTAAAAATTTAACTTAACATGTTAAAAATTAATTTTTTAAACATCTTTTTCGGCGCTTCTTCTTATATATTCTTGTAGAAGCATTTTTAATAAAAAAAATCAAAAACTAAAAATATTAAAAAAAAGAATTAAAAAAAGGCTAAAAATTGTTTTTTTTAGAAAAAATATTTTTTTACTCGACTAGATTCTCCTCCTTTTTATAAAGAAAAGCGCTGAAATTTTTTTAAAAAACAATTATTTTTAACATGTTAAGTTAATTCTATAAGATAAAACTGTTTTTTAAACATTTTTTTATATTTTTAGTTTTTGATTTTTTTATCAAAAATGTTTCTACTTGTATTTATAAGAAAAAGCGCCGAAAAAAAATTAGAAAAATATTTTTTTTAACATGTTAAGTATAATTTTTAAAAGTGTTCCCCCGTTCCCCACTTTTTTAGTGTTCCCCAATGAACTCTCCCCTATATATATATATATATATATATATATATAGTGGAGAGTTCAAATGAGAAGAAATTCTTTATAAGAAGAAAAAAGAAGAAATTTCAACCAATAGAAATGTTTCATTAGACTTCATTTAATATTTGTACTTAATGTAACTATAAGGGTATATTGGTAAACTTACATACATCATTAATTGGTAGTTTCATCTTTAATAACTAAATATATTAAATTTGTAACTTATTTTTTAAGATATATATTTTTCTCAAAACATAAAAATAAAAATTCATTTAGAGTGTAGGATAAATACGAGGCGTGTAGGATAAATTACGAGTTGTGTAGGATAAATGGGATGAGAAAAAACTATTTAGTGTTTTACCATTGTACCCTTTTGTTCTTTTTATTCTTAATAAAATTTTCTTCTCAAATGAACCTTCCCCTATATATATATATATATAAAGAGCCAACAAGAAGCTGGAAAACAAACAAACCAAAACGAACAAAACAGAAAAGAAACAGAACGACAACTTACAATAATTCCAACTCTTGGAATTTAACCCAATTATCCCAATCCGGTCTCTTGCCTGATTACAAATCCATAAGAAAGAGTCCTCTTTTATGAGGTCCACCGTCTTCTTAATAGGAATGAAGTTATCTTCGAACACTTTACGGTTTCTCGCGCACCAAATCCTCCAAACTGAAGCAATGACAATCGTGTAGATGATTTTCATCCAGTTGTTCCCTCCCGGTCTCTGCGAAATGTACTCGAAGAAGTCCCGAAACGAATCGATGTTTCTAGGGAAGCTAACCCGGACCCACGCCAAAATATTCCACCAAATGCATCTCGCCCAAACGCATTTGAAGAAAATGTGATCCGTAGTCTCAACTTCCAAACCGCAACGCGGACAAGTATCATCGGCAATCAGAATACCCCTTCTTCTCAACCCGTCACGATACGCAATTTTATCCAAAAGCACCCGCCAAAGCAGCAGGTTCGATTTGGAAGTGGCCCATTTATTCCAAACATACGGCGACTGATCAGAAGAACCGGACAGCTTAGCCTGTTCGATGTCAGCGCGAACCTGCGAAACCGCAAAAGGATTATTACCAACGTTCCTCCAAGCCCACATGCCATTATCCTCGACCAGATTATGCTGAATATTGATGCTAAACTTAGATAACTCAACCACCATGCCTCCAATTCCTTTCCAAGTACCGGGGATCGAGCTTTTTATCGGAATAAACTGCGAGCCACTGTTATTATTATTACTGTGAATAGCGGCAATCGCCTTGGCCCATAACTGGTTCGGATTCGACTTAAACCTCCACCACCATTTGGTTAGCATCGCATAGTTAAAATCCTCGATGTGACCTACCCCCATGCCACCTCTTTTCTTCAACTTAAGCAACAGCTCCCACCGAACCCATCTAACCTTCTTGATTCTATCCGTGATACCACAAATAAAATCTCTACGGATCTTTTCCAACTTTTGTAGAACACACTTAGGAGCAGCAAACCGAGAGAGATAATACGCTGGGAGACTTCCCAAAACAGATTTAGCTAAAGTCATCCGCCCAGCAAACGACAAATGCCTTGCTTTCCATTTAGAAAGCCTAGAATTCAGCCTATCAATGATCGGTTTCCAATTCTTCGCCAGCTTCATATTTGCTCCGATGGGAATGCCTAAGTAAGTAAAGGGGAACCGGCCCACCTCACATTTAAGTTTTGATGCCAGCCGAGAGACCTCCCTGTCCTCAACACCTAACCCAAAAAGCTTACATTTGGTGTAGTTGACCTTTAAACCGGTAACCAAATAGACCCATCTAAGCAAACGACATAAGGTAAGCACGTTTTGATCCGACCATCTACCAATAAAAAGCCCATCATCAGCATAGCACAAATGAGAGAGAGTCGGACCTCCATTTGGGAGAGCAAAGCCCTGAAAAAGGTCAAGATGCAAGGCCCTATTCATGAAAAGATTAATAGCCTCCATAGCTATAATAAAAAGGTAAGGGGAAAGAGGATCACCCTGCCTAAGACCCCTTTTAAATTTGAATTCGGCCGTAGGAGAGCCATTCACCAGCACCGACCCCATACCGGACTCTAGTCACCCTTTTATCCAAACGATTCATTTACCGGGGAAGCCCATAAGATCCATCATCTGAAGGAGGAATTTCCAGTTCAAAGAGTCATAAGCATTCTCAAAGTCAACTTTGAAGATTAATAACTTGTCTTTATTTTTCTTAGCCCAAGCAACCGTTTCGCACATAATTAACGGGCTATCGAGAATATTTCCCCCCCTACAAAAGATGATTGCGTCTTTGAGATCACATCATTCACAACACATTTTAACTGGTTATCCAACACTTTAGCGGTGATCTTATAAACTGATCCAACTAAAGGGATAGGCCTAAAATTTCCTATCCATTCGGGATCTTTTTGTTTAGGAATGAGAGCCACGAACGACGAATTACAACATTTGCTTATGCTTCCATCTCTATGGAAATCCCTGACAACACCCATTATAAGGTATTTCAACTCCTCCCAATAAGATTTATGAAATTTCAAAGTGAATCCGTCTGGCCCCGGAGCTTTCCCCCCATTACAGCTCTTAAGAGCCTTAAGCACTTCAACTTCTGAAAACTCATCGCGCAACAAAAAGCCATTATGTTCCAAAATCCTTTGCAGCTCGTCCCCACAAAAGGTGGGCCATCTTCTAATCTGTTCGGCAAACAACTTCTTAAAAGAAAGTCTAATTTCCTCTTTGAGCTCCGTCGGGTCCGTGACCAACCTATCTCCAAACCTGAGGCCATTGATCCTGTTTGACGAAATATTAACATTCAAAATCTTGTGAAAAAGGCGCTATTCTCGTCACCGAACTTAACCCAATTAACACTCGCCTTTTGTTGCAAATTTATAGCCTTTATTCGTTCTAGATCGGCAATATTAAGCTTCAGATCCATTCTGGATTTTATCTCATTCTCCGATAAAGGGCCGAGCCCAGCTTTACTTTCAATGCCCTCGATAGTCTTCAGCATCTCTGAAACTTCCTTATTTTCAGCCGAATTCACCTTAAACCTCCACTTTTTGATATCATCCTTAATTCTCTTAAGGGTCCCAGCAAGCCTTTTATCAAACTTCCCATTCACATTACCACTCTAAGTGGCGTTTTTAACTATCATCATCAAGTTGTGATCCCCCACCCAGGCATTAAAACATTTAAACGGAATTGGCCCAAAATCAACCCTATTGCAAGACAACGAAACTGGGCAGTGGTCTAAAAAACCCCTAGGCTGGACTTTAAATTTAGCACAAGGCCATTGGTTCAGAAAGGCATCATTAACCAGAAATCTATCTAACTTGCTTAACTTCACCTCCGCGTGACCCGAAAAGTAAGTAAACTTACCCCCCGACATAGTGTATTCAAGAAGGCCAGCCCTAGAGATGAAACCATTAAACGCATATGCCGCTCCACTATCGAACCTGGAATTAACCCGCTCCTCACTCGTACGAACATCATTAAAATCACCAAACAGGACCCAAAGGCCTGTGAAACGCTGAATCAACTCGGCAATCTCATTCCACAGATCTTTCCTAAGCCTGGCATCGTTTGGGGCATGCAAATTCAGAATATAAACATTATCCTCCACACCTAAAACTTTTCCAGCGACCATGATATACCTCTGATTCTACAAGATAACTCCATCCTTAAAGACAACTGGATTCCATAATAACGCCAAGCCACCAGCCCTCCCTCTTGCGTCCATAGTAACAACTTTTAAATTAGAATTGCCCCAGAATCTCCGCATCTCGAAGTCGGTCAGCCCAGATTTGTGAGTCTCTTGTAAGCCGATGATGTGTGCGAGTGTGTATATGTTTTAATGTATATTTTAAACCCCCTTTTACACGTTAGTCAAGTTTTAAATTTATAAAACACGATATTTTACTAACACCAAACACACATATGGACAAGTGTACCCATCGTGAGCGTAGTATAGTGTTGGTAAGATACCGAGGTCGTCCAAGGACACAAGAGCTTTTAATATCGGTTTATTCTCAACGTCTAATCAAATCAAAAAGTTAGAAAAATGTTTTTAAGCTAGAAAAAATAAAAACTAACTAAAATGCTGAAAAATAAAATAAAAGTAAAAACAGATAGACAAGATGAATCACTTGGCTCCGACTCGTGTTTAGTGTAACCTTTGATTATTTCTGCACTTTTTAAGAGATTATCTTAGTTATTGTAGTAGGCCCCTCTTTTGAAGGTGACGTTACCCTCAACCCAGTAGTTTGAGTCAGCAAGGATACAATCCTAAAGGGTCGGATTATTGAAAGATAATTAATTAAGTTATTAATGCATATTGTGGTAGAGCCCTCTTTTGAAGGTGACGTTACCCTCGGCTAAGTAGTCTGAGTCAGCAGGGATACAGTCCTAAGTAGTCGGGTTAAAGTATTAATAGTAGCTTACATATGAGGGGATCAAAGAGTTTGGACCCCCGCCATCCAATACTGGTGGGTATTGAAGGAGGTCCTACTAAATTTGACCCAGGTCCTTGCAGGATCTATACACTTAACAAGGCAAGACTCTTACCAAACCGTTCCCTTAACCCCCGACCAGGTAGCCAACATATCTCCATATAGACCGTGGAGATATGAATGGTGAAAATCTTTTATTTTATATAGACAGTAAAATAGTGCCAAGACACCACGGACAAACGATAAGGAAGAATCACCTTCAACATAAGAAACTAGTTATTAAAGTCATTAATACATAACCAAATAAAAAGTGCGAAAAGATTAAAAATAAAAAGTATTACACTAGACACTTGTCTTCACCAAGTGGTGTAAGAGACTTAGGCAAACAGGCCTTTGATTGTCAAGAACTCTTACGATCAATCTTGGATCCCGAGATGACTCACACACTCTATGATGGACGATGGTGGTGGATGATGGTGTTGTGATGGTGGTGGGTGGTGGGTGAAGTGTGAGAGAGGTGGTGTGCCAAGGGATAGTTTGCAAATGAGCCAAGCACCCCTATTTATAGGCTGAACAGAGACTCGGGCACGGCCCCGTGTCCACCTTCATTCTCTTTCTTCATTAATTGCAGTTTTTCTGCAATAGTTGACCACGCCCCCGTGTGCAGAAGCGTATCTGTACTATCAAGATTTCCCCAGATTCTGCGAATCTTAGAGTTGACCACGGCCCCGTGTCCGCTGGGCACGCCCCTGTGGTGGGTGATAGAAGCTTCTACAGCTTTGTCTTTTCTGCTGACACTTGGGCATGCCCCCGTGCTCACTGAGCACGGGGCGTGTTCAGCCTTCTGTTCTTTTGTTTTTGCTTAGGAAGATGCTGTCGGGGGGTCGGGCATGCCATGTTTTTTCCTTTTCTTGTATTTATGTTAGATTTAGCTGCCTTTTTACTTATTTTGTTCATTTGATCTCATTTAATCCTGAAAATACAAAAGGAAGACAAAAACACACTTTTTCCAACATTAGTACTAAAAAAGGGTTAGTTTTATACCACATTTGATGTAATTTATATGTTGCATTTTGCACACATCACCGATAACATCCGCTTTAATCTTATCTTTCAGCTTTTTCACCCAGAAACCTTTTGCCCATTCTGCAACCCCATTAATATTGAGAGAAATAAAATTCATCGGGAACCTTGAGTCTCCATTTCCCCACTAACAAGCTTTCTCACATGGTTCTCAAATCCAGAAACATTGATCCCAATTTTCTCACCGAAATCGAGGGGTATGAGCGACCTCGGCTTCAAAATCCCTCAATCTCTGGTCTGGCATCTCCCCTTGAGCATCACTGTCTTGAATCCCCACCTCACCCCTGTTGTTCTCTTGCTCTAATCGAAAAATCTCCTCAAGATTAAAAGGATCTGAATTCTCACCTGCTTCTGCCACGTTTTTAAGATCAGGGGTCTTGAACTGATGGGCCATATCCTTCTTATTGTTATTTAAGTTTTTATTTTTATGTTTGGGCCTCAAAGTTTTAAAGCTTGGGCGAGTGGGCTCAGACTCCGGCCCACAAAAACCTGCTTTTGACCCATCATAATGAACCGGATTGTCCACATACTATCACACCCCGATATTTCCACGTATTACCGGTGGGCCCGGTGGGGAGTATCGTGACGTAGTTGATATCATCATAGTCAAACCACACAATTTAAATGCACAGCGGAAGCAAAGAATAAATATATTACAAACCGATATAAAGTAATATCAAAGTATTACAAACGGAATGTAAAGGATCCACAGGCGGATCAAATAAAAGATAATTGTTCAACAGATTTTAACATATAAGCTTGCGAGACTCTTTATTGATGCTAGGAGTAGCCAACCTATTCCGATTAGTACCTGCACTTAGCTTTTTTGGGAAAATACGTCAGTTTACACTGGTAAATACAATTAACTGACTCATTTTGAAAACGTTTAAGAAAATTGGTTTGAATGCACGTGGCACAAAACTTTTATAACTTGGGATAATTATTTGAATATAATACTTGTAAAAGAATTACATGTTTCTTATGCGTTCAGTAGCCCGGATCATGCCGGGTTAAAGATCAATAGACACACCACATTATTTATTTAGGCACTGACGAGTGTACGCCTACACCCCATGCTTAGGTCATGGCCATTTAGTAAAATGATGCCAAAGATATCCGGGACATGATCATTAACCCCCCAACGGGTTTAAGCAAACAAAACATTTTCAAACAGGACATTTCAATGATTTAACCTTTATACAATTAAAGATGCAATGTCCGACCAAGCGGTATTTTATATATCGTATCCCAAGCCCGTATAGGGAAAATAAGTTAAAAGTATTTACCTGAGCTAAATATAAATTCAATCCCAGCCGTATCTCAATTCAGCAAGTACAAATAGCTTTTACTGGGCTCCTAAATCTGGAACGAAGGTTTTTAATAACCTATTAGATTCCTAACGGGTCTTAATTAAGCATATGCTTAGACCGGTTAGTTTTAAAGGAGGGTATGGTTCAAAACGCATGATTAAGCGAGAACCGGATTAGAATGTGGTTTAGACCCAACAAGCTTGTATACTTGTGTAACAAGGGTATACTAAACACATTCTGGATTTTGAGATAAAGATGATAAGGTTTGACCCGTTTCAGTTCATTTATGCAAACTAGTTACATAAGTCGATCCAGACGCGAAAAGTGCGTAACGGGTAACCAAAAGGGTCATGAACAAATTTCCTAAGTTAATATGCCTTAAATATGTTGTGATATCAGTAGGATACCTTCCATTATGCCCAAAACGAATTTAAACTCAAATTATGCCCCGTAGGGGTATTTTGGTCATTGAAAAGGTTATAAAAGAGGTTTGATATAAATCTGAGTTTCAGGACTGATTTAATTAGTAAAAATACTTAATTTATTAAGTTATATCAGTAGGGTATTACACATATGTGAATTTTATCATTTATAACCAAACTATGCACCGAAGGGGCATTTTGGTAATTTCACATAAGGTTTAAAGGACAAATTTGGAAATATGAGTTTAAGACTTTTGCTTACTATTAAAGTATATAAATTTACTTAAAATATCAGTAGGTATCAAGTCTTATATATTTAAAATAGTTTTTATACATACTATGCGCTTAAAACGCGTAAAAAGGCGGTTTTAAGCGATTTCCGGGTTTTTAAAGAAAAGATGATATTTTTATCATTACAGAAAGCTTAAAATATTTTATTAATCATATAAAATCAGTATCAAAAGGTTTGGGGTCAAAATGTTTTGTAAAACTCATTTTATAGCCCAAAAAGGGCAAAACCGGCAATAACCGAATTAAAGCTACAACCCTATGTTATGCTCAGCCTAAAATTAATTAAAAATCTTCAAAAATCTTAAAATATTATATTACATCAGTGGGTAAAAAGTTTGATATCAAAAAGTGGGTTAAACTAGGCTATATGCTAATTATGCCGTTTAATTAATAAAAGCTTTTCATTTACGTTAATGAGCATAACTCCTAATCTAGACCTCAAACTGAAGCCAAATTTTAGGGACAAGTTTATAAATCAGTAATAAAGGTTTCTATTCTTCTATATTTTCTAAAATATTGTTTTAAGGTCAAAAGGACATAATGGTCAACAATTAGGCATATAACGGAAACATGCATATGAATCGGATAACTAAGGAACCAAGTTGTATAACCTCAGAGGGTTACACCAATCTATAACATGGTCCTAAAGGAATCCTAAGGTATATCTAAACTAAGCTAAATCGGGTCAGAACTGAAAGTCAAAGCAAAAGTTAACTTTTGCGACTTTCGGTTCCAAACCGAGCCTATACTTAGAATTGTCGGGTTGAACATGCTTAGACATGTTCAACTAATATTTACCAAGTTATTAAAGTGAGAAAACTGATTTTTATAACTTCTATATTAATAGTTATGAATTTTATTTAAAACAAACCCGGTTGACTTTTATTTGACCCGACAATTAAACTAAGTAAACGTGGTAATTAGGAGGTGCCCTTTTGAGGGTTTAACACCTACTAATTACGGTCACGTAGCCATGTTTATTACGAACAATGGCTCAACCATTTAAAAGTCAAAGCGTTCATCAAAACTCTTGACTTTTCGGCTATAACGCTAGAAATTTAAACTAAGCATGAAAGGACACTTACAAAGGGTCCAAGCAAGGAGGTTTGATCCCAAATTCTTAGGTATGAAGAGCAACGTCTCCAACTTAGAGAATTCAGAAATCAAGTGTGGGTTTGAAAGAAAAGAGGTGGGGTATTTATAGGTTTTTCGGAACAATTAAGATCGTTCATCGATAAACGAGCTTTGATCTGGACCGTACACCTCTTACCCACTGTTTTGGTATACTATGGGCTGCCCAAGGAATGAAGAATACCATGTGCAACACTCACAAACAGCTGGAACAGCTAGAAACAACTGTAAAGAACATTCTGATGGTCTGGTGAGGCTTTACGAACCGTAAGGGTCTAACCATACGGTCCGTAAGGACCAGGTCTGATCAGCACAACTTTCATTTGTTGACAGTTTTGACCCCTGCACCTCCAAATGTCATTTTCGACACATCTAAGGCCCGTTAAACCATTTTTAAGGCTCTAAAATGATGTATAAACATAGGGAACATAAAACATGCTCAAAAATATGCCGGATGTCGGTTCGTTTGGTCGTACGGTCACGTTGTTCGGCTAATTACGACGAAACACGGACGGAAGCGAAAAACGAACCGAATTACGCGACGAACGGAATTTTATCAAGACAAACACTAAAATAAAATATTTTAGTGCTTACATAAAATTTTGGGTGTTCGGAGATAATCGGAATGTAGGACCGGTTTCGGATCCGAACGAGTCGATCAGAGGCGTTCTCCTATGTTTCAGGTGCGGAATTACAAGAAACACAGGTAGAAATAGCTTTAAAACACTGTTTGATTGATTGGATGACAATTACAGCTCAAATCTCACACCGGCAGCACTTCGGCGTAGTTGTCAAGAGTCTCCTCATGATTTCGCTCAAGAGGACCCTATATATAGGGTGATGGTTTCGCTTATGTGACAGACCACATAAGCGATACCCCATGTTAGTGATTTCGCTTATGTGTCATGTACACATAAGCGATACCCTCTTGTACACATGAGCGATATCATCTCTAACTACCTATATAATTTTACATATTCTCGTACAACGTGCCCTGATCTATACAATGAAATCTAAGATTCGATACAAGACGAAGTCAACAGATGTAGTGCATCAACAAACTCCCCCTCAGATGTTGACGAGTCGCATCCAGCACCAACTGTATCTTCAGTTCTTCAGTCTTGATCTATCTATGGGCTTTTCCTAACTCTCCCCCTCAGATGTTCTCTTCAGACTCCCCCTCTCGATTTGCTGGTATTCCTTTGTTCTTCAGCACAATCTTCAGGATCTCTGTCTGTTTCTCTAAAACTTCAGATATCAAAACCTGGCTTTTCAAAATCAAGTCTAATTCTCTTGATCAGATCTCTTGATTCCTTAAGTTCATCAGCATCAGGTCAATATCTGGAAAAATCTTAACCCAAATATAAATTTCTAAATTTAACAAATTATATGCACCAATACTAACTCTTCCTCAAATTCTCATCTCACTTTCATTCGATGAACCAATTGAAAAATTTCAAAAATAAAATTTTCATTTAAAATTTACTCCCTCTTTACAATAATGTCATCATGTTTAGCACTTGCAATTTTGAAAATCAGCTTTTCAATATCAGTTGTCGAAAATCTTTTTGGATTTTTCAAAACTTATGCTAAAACACACTAAAATCTTTTTGGAATTTTTTAATGTAAAGAAATGCAATGCAGTAAAGAAATATTTACAGACAATATTTTTGTGAGTTCGTGTAAGAGGATCATATCAGTTTATGACAAGTCACAAGTACCGTTGAGCTTAGTTACACATTAAGAATTAAACAATTCACTTAGATTGCCAATATACTGATCCACTTAAATTTTCACACAAATTTCAACTGATTCAGGATATGAGTTAGGTGTTTTAAGAACTTAAACTCATTCATGTGTCCCACCTCTTGAATATACTCCCGTATCCAGATCCCAATATTCAGTCTTACAGGTGAGTATACCACAGATGATATCTGTCAGGGGAATAAATTATAGTGCGAGGGCCGTGAGAGCTCAGGTCGATCTTTCGATACGCAGAGAGATGACGGCTTCGACTTTTGGTGTGTCCCCTTTAGAGGATCTTTTGCATTACAACAGCAATGACTATCAATTTTATTGTTTCATCAATTTGCTGAGGGCTGCGCTATATTTCAAGCATGAGGAAAGTATTCTCCGAGGACTAGGTCAGAAATTCCTTTCAGCAGAAGTCCCGGGATAATACCCCAGATATCACTGAGCATAAAGACCTAATATCTCAGAATAAGGGACCTTTCAAACGAGATTTCAGGGGTTACCTATATATCCAAGTAGTGTTCCCCACAAAATAAGCAAGTTTGAATTTTAGTTTATATCCCGAAAAGTTTACTAAATGTGTAAAAACCTATCGGCATATCATCAGTGAGACCGTTTAACACTGTTTAAACATTACAATTCTTTAGCATACTGTGACTGTCTACTGATGTACTATCATTTCCTCTTTTCACAACAAAACTCGTTTTTCATTTTATCATGTTTTTGTCTTTTTCAAATTTTCAAATGTTTTTGGATTTTCTGAAATTTTCTACTCCCCCTAAAATGCAAACACATTTTAGGAAATTTGAAAACAAACTGTACAATAGAATTGACAACTGACATCGAATCGCATCAAATCACCATTCACTATGCATAAACAATCAGAGCTCCCCTTATCACAAACCATTTTCTCATTTAGATTTCAAAACACTTAAGTTTGTTTTAATCAAAATGATTTTTCCGGAAAATGAGTTTGTATTTACCACTTGTAGGTTTACCACTTGTTAACTATGGGGATATGGTTCATCATCTTGTCAGTTTTATCAACTGTAGTAAATCAAGTACAACTTAATGTCCTTGATTCACTGTTTGCAATTAAGCAACCTCTCACCACTTGTAAGAATATCCAACATTTAAAACATATGTAGGAATAAACCATCTACACAAACCATTTTACCAATCAAGATGCCGATTCCTGCTTCACATTTACCAACCTGGAAGCTCCGGCAATTCCTGCAGTATGACTTGACAAAATTTAACTATTCACAAAAACAATTTTCAAGAAAGATGCCGATTCCTGATCCGCGATATAAACTTGGGATCTCCGGCAAGTCCTGAGACTTTAAGGAAAGCAAACTTCCACCCAAGTCTTATTTGACTTGGTGGCTTCCAATTCCTGGGCAGTAGGGTTATATGTTGCCTTTTTATTTGCATAAAAATCTTTAACCCCCTTTACTTTTCCCTCAAGCATTTTCTTGAAAATTTTCTTAACATTACCATTGAATGTTTTTTCAATATCAAAATCTGAGATTTCAATTTTACCAACCATTTGTTGAATTTCTTTCACACTCATTGATTTAATATCAGCATCATTCAACAAATCATTAATCTCATTTTGTGACTCCTCTGATTTTGTGGAATCAGATTCATTGTCAGAACTATCAATCGATTTCTTAACAACCCACTTTTGATTGTCAAAATGAGCCTTCTTTTTGTAAAATCTTTTAGAACTTTCACCAACTTCATTTTTTGAATTTTCAAAAATTTTGAAGTTTGTAGTTGGTGAAACATTCTTTTCAACTAGTTTTTCTTTGAGTTTATCGGATACTCCCTGTTTTCTGTTGATTTTGTTTGGACAATTGTGAGCTATGTGTCCAACAACTTGGCATTGAAAACAAGTTCTTGTGTCTTTTGGAATGTCTCTTGAATGAAAAACTCCAGTTCCTGTTCTTTTTCTTTCAACAAGAAACTCCTGGTTTGTTTCTTTCCAGAAAGGTTTCTTCTGTTCATCTTCAACACTTCCACCTGAAACAAATTTTGTTTTTGGTTTAGAATTGTTTACCTTTCTGTAACTTTCTTGCTGAATAAAACCTAAACCTTTTCTTTTGTAATTACAATTTTGGTTTGTTTTCTTTTGAAAACCAGAACTAAAATTGTAATCCTTTTTCCTTTTTTTCTTGTTTAACCTTTGTTGAACTCTTGAAGTGTATTTTTTAGATTTTTCATTAAGATTTAAATTTTTAGTGTCAGAAATATTAATTTCTGTGATTTTGAAAACCTTTTTGATCTTGTCAAATCTAACACTATCCATAGGAAACTCTTCATCAGAATATAATTTGTCAGAACCATTTAAAGTATATGCAACTTTAAATGTTTCATCATCCAAATTTGCTTTTGATAACAAAAATTCTTTACTATAAGACCGTTTAACCATTGGATTTGAACTGTTGACCGACGAACTTGAACCACCAGACTCAAACTTTGACTCAACCACCTCCTCAGTATCCAACACTTGATCAACCACCTTTTTGATTAACTCAGACTCATGATCAGTATCAGACGAGGTAAATGTGATATCAATATTTTCTGGTAAAACGTCAGTTTCCTCTGATTTTAACTTTATATTGACTGCTTTTTCAACTTGCTCCTCATTTGGTTTCCTAGGAGAATAACCTTCCCAGATAGGAGGCGGACACTTGTTATACTTAACAGTCGATTTCTTACCAGTCTCTTTCTTTTTCCTTTCATCTTCAAATGCTTCAAAACCTGCAACAGTAGGATAAACTCTATCAATCACATAATCAGAACATGAATAACTAAGAAGTAACCTTCTGATTCTTTCGTTCTCAATCTTTTCATTTTCCAAATCCTGCTTCAGTTTTGCATTCTCTTCGATGTAATGATTGATTGCCTTTTGCTTTTGCATCAAAGTCGAATTAGTCATGGTTAACGCCTTCTCTCTTTCAGAATTTGTTGTTTGAAGACTAGTCACTGTTCTGTTCAAGACACTGTAAGATTCTTTCACATAATTGATGTCAGACAGCAACTTCTCTATCAATCTTTCTCTGTCAAACAACAACACATCTTTATCTTCACACTTCTTGCAAATTTCTGAACACTTTGTGCAAGGCTTTTCAACCTCAACAATCTTTTCAACCTCTACAGTCTTCACCACTTCAATAATTTTTTCTTCACAAGTTTCCTCTTCAACTTCAGTCACCTTTTCTTCTTCAACAACATTTTCAATCTTCACATCTTGTTGTTGTTCTTTTTCAGCTCTTTTTTCTTTCAGCTTCTCCATTCTATCTGCAAAATAAAAATGAAAACTTTCAGGAGATAAATGTCTTTTTGCAACATTAATATGTTTTTCCTCTTCATCATCACTGCTGCTATCAACCGGAGTTTGATCAAACTGTGCAGATTTTTCAGACTCTGTATCTGAAACACCAGAATCAACTGGTGTTTGATCAAAAACAACTTCTTTTTCTGAATTATCACCATTTTGAACACTCTCATAAGAACTTTTCAAACTTTCTTCATCACTATCAGAACTTTCATCAGATGCATCAGATTCTTCTTTCACACTCCTCACAGTCTCTCCAATAGATTTCATCCAGGTAGCAAACAGATCTGGTTCTTTAACTATCTTAGCAATGAAAGCTTTAAAACCACCTTTCTCATCCACAAACATATTCCAGCTAAACCCTTCAGGTAATTCTTCATCATTCTGTTCTACCAAGCATGCTGAGTTTTCAGAAGATATATATTTGCTCCAGTTAAAATCTACCAAGCATCCTTTCTTCGAATCTTCAATCTTTCTACCATGAGCCGTTTGTGAATCTTGTAATTGACCAACTTGCTGATAGATGGCTTTCCGGTAGTAGTCTTCTTTTTCGAACGGATTCTGAGCACCACTCACTTCTCTGTTTTTGCACTCCCGTTTGAAATGACCTTTTTGCCTGCATCTGAAACAAGTAACTTTTGATTTATCAAAACCTAAATTTGAAACACAAGCATCAAGAAAATCATTTCTCCCCGTGATAGTTTTGAACTTTTCAGCCCGTCGAAGAACACTAGCAAGACACCACTTAATATCCATTAGCTCCATTTCTTCGGCATCTATCTGATCATAATCCTCTTTTGTTAACATAGGATTTCCAATCCGACCAGCCACCAATCCCTCATAAGATACCAAAACAGAACCAAGTAATGCCATGTGATCCTTTGCTATGTCTTCTGAAAAACTTTTACCCTCTGGCAAATTAAGAGCTATATTGCACTGAATTATACACCCATTTCCCATTTTAGTGCTCTCTGATGAAGTCTTAGGATTAACACTTGGGTATGATGAAAAACCACTACTGCTTTTGTTTGCATTTTGATCAACTTGTTCTGTAGAATTCTCCACACTGTAAGCAGTCTGAATCTTAGGACTTCTTTCAGCTTCTGATGTAGGAACACTGCCTTTGTAATACATTTTCACATCTTGTTGACCACTTGGATTATTCATCCTGGCAATCTTTTGCTGTTCCAGATCTTGACTTTCAATTTTTTCAATGAATTGAGATATCGATAAACCATCATACACACCCGTATTCTTCAGTATCATCAAATACGTTCCCCACTCTTTCTGTGGTAAAGCATCTGCAAGCTTATCGACCCATTCCTCATTCTCTTTTGTAATGTCCATCATCGACATCGTTCTCACCAAGTGACAGTACCTTTCAATCAACTTCTTTGTGTCTTCCCCAGGCAGACTTGTAAACAGATCAAATTCTTTCTTAAGCAACGATTTTTTGTTCTTAATCATATTTGCACTTCCTTCAACTTTTACTTTCAACGCATCCCAAATTGATTTTGATGTTTTATCATGTTGAAGAAGTATGAATATGTCTTCTTTGATCGCCTGTTGTAACAAACTAATCATCATTTTTTCAGCCCGATACATCTCTCGTTCTTCATTGCTGAAATCTGAAATCTGTTTAATTGTTTGTAACTCAGTTCTTGGTAAAACGTACTTCTTCAAAATGCACTCCCATGATCTCAAATGATTAGCTTGAACCCAGTTTTCAAACCTATCTTTCCAACCATAATATTCCTCAATACCCATAAGCTTTGGCGGTTTCTGTGTAGTTCCCGTCTCATTCTCTAAGTTCACAGCTTTAGCAATTGAAGATTGACCCGTCGGTGTTGCAAATGCGTTGTAGAATTCAGTACTCATGATGACTTATCAAATTTTTCAACACTGTGTCTTAAAAGCGAAATCAGTTTGTAAGTTGCCACAAAAGCGAAACCCTAAATTGACGTTTGAGCGAAACCCCAAGTTGTACGTTTGAGTGAAACCTCTGATTACCACAAGAGCGAAATCTCAAATTACCACAAGAGCGAAATCGCTGTGACACAAGAACGATACCTTGACCTCAAAAGCGAAACCCCTTCGAACCAGAATTTAGGCCATTTTACTTAGAATCTAAGTCTCAAACATTCCAGGGTTTGTCTATGCAAGATTATCTATGTGCTAAACAATTTTGATCCAATTTTGACCATGAAAACCCTCTGAATTAAGAAAAGTATGTGTAGAAGTGAGAAAAACCAATGAAAATCAGAAGAAAACAAGCTAATTTCAGCAGAACTCCTCCTCCTGAGTTCTGATACCACTTGTAGGACCGGTTTCGGATCCGAACGAGTCGATCAGAGGCGTTCTCCTATGTTTCAGGTGCGGAATTACAAGAAACACAGGTAGAAATAGCTTTAAAACACTGTTTGATTGATTGGATGACAATTACAGCTCAAATCTCACACCGGCAGCACTTCGGCGTAGTTGTCAAGAGTCTCCTCATGATTTCGCTCAAGAGGACCCTATATATAGGGTGATGGTTTCGCTTATGTGACAGACCACATAAGCGATACCCCATGTTAGTGATTTCGCTTATGTGTCATGTACACATAAGCGATACCCTCTTGTACACATGAGCGATATCATCTCTAACTACCTATATAATTTTACATATTCTCGTACAACGTGCCCTGATCTATACAATGAAATCTAAGATTCGATACAAGACGAAGTCAACAGATGTAGTGCATCAACAGGAATGAGAGATATGCGCGAAAATGCAAACTTGTGCAATTTTTGACACTTTTAGCCCCTACATGACTTAAAAGTTTATTTTTGCGCACCAAACACTTCTAAGCCTATATCTAAGCTATATTAAGGATAAATAGGGTATGTTTAACTTATGGTCACTTTCCGGAAGGTCCGATACCCTACGAATTGACATACTTTAGCAGTTTGACGCAATTAGTCCTTTAATCGCATAAAGTTGCGCGAAATGTCGTTTACTGACATCCAAGCCTTCCATGGCCCATAATGGGCATTCCCAAGCATATACTTAAATATTACTACACTTTCATTTGCTTAGATGGTCACCGAAAGGCGTAGATTGAAAAGTTGACGCTTTAGGTCCCTCTATTGCGCAAACTTGCGCATCTCATCAATTAATAGCATTGAAGCCTTATCTAATCCATATTAGGAATTCTTGAAAGTATTATTAAACATTACGATGCTTCGGGTTTGTCAAAAGGTCATTCAGAGGTAAGGATTAACATGTTGACGCTTTTAACCCTTCATTGCGCAAACTTTCAATTAATTCCGCAAACAGCTACACTCGATCGACAAGCGGCTCATTTGTGAATATAAATACCGTATGAGGTTATTCAGAGACTTATTTTAGGTATGTTAACACTTCTAGTCCTTTCACAATCAAAGTTTTTGATTTTTTGAAAAATTAGTCCCTTAAATTCAATGTTTGACTTCATTAGGGTTTATTACACGTGTCAATACTTCATTGGACGTGATTTTACGAGGTGTTACATTCTCACCCCCTTAAAAGAAATCTCGACCTCGAGATTTGCTAAAATGCTGGGAGTACTTTTTGTCGCATAATGGACTTAACTTCTACAGTATATCTGGAGCCTCTCCAAGCTCCCAAAGTGACCTTTATATTAGGTACATGTATCCTTTTGGAGCTTCTTAACCTATCGATCCCTAATTGATACAGGTTGCTCATTATATCATAAATCTGCATATCGTTATGTGATAATGCTTCTCTACTTATTGGGGAAACATATCCTTAAACCATTAGTGTGGGTCACATTGCGAGTTCCACCAAGTTCCTTAAGTAGGTCTTAGCTTATAAGCTATTTAATCTTGATACATTCGAATCCTTCGAATGATTCTATATATTCAAAGCTTAACTAACCTGATAATTAAGAAATTGGCACACCCTTCCATGGTGATATCTTTTGTTGAACCTTATTTCTTAACACGAACTTAGGAGGGTTGCTACTTTAATAAATCCGTGATTTTCTGCCGAATACTGGCAACTTACAGATGATTATGGATTTGTTTGATCTTATTCGTTGTTTCCAAGGCAACTTTCAGATCCTGATAATTGGACTTACCAATCTTCTGTCTACTAATAGATGTCTAAAATTCCATCTATACAAGGTCTCAAAGGAGCAGCCTTGATACTTATATATCAACTATTATAGAAAAGCTTATCTTAAGGTGAGATGGTTATTCCCACCATTGCTTAAAACTAATCTTAAGGAATAGATAATCCTTACAGCTACTCGAATAAATCGACGATCCTGGGCAGCTGATGGCGATTCTTAATTGTTGCCTAATTAGGGTTGCGGTAATCAATGCATAAGCAAAATAAACCATCTTTCTTAATTAACTATACCGAATTCTCAGAATATTGAGTTAGGCTATATGAATCCTCTATTTTGAAACTTACTTAATCAGGGTTTCGATTCCTCCAATGATGGTACTAGCCGTTTAGGAGATTTCATAATAATATAGGCCTAAATGGGATATAAATCTTAACTCTACTAGCCTTTCAGGAGGTAAACATGGTAATCTTTGGAGAAGATAACCAAGGTATAAGGAGATTACAGAGATTTTCCAAATCTCAGGCTCCAATTCAGCTATCATAATCTGTTTCAGATAAGTGACATATTTGTTACGAGTCTACGTATTCTTTACTCGGAGACATTTACTTGGACAATTCCATTCTGGATATCTTCTTTGAATACCATTAGTTGACTTTAGTACCATGTGATCATCGGAATATCTTTGTGGTCCCATGCATTAAACCTCCATACTGATCAGGCATGGAAGCAATCTATGGAACATATAAAGATACACCAATCCTCATATGGTGCTTTTTATCATACCGTATGGTATTCGTAATCGATAGAGATCAAAGAGATATCAACTATATGTGCTGACGCACTTCCTCTAGAGATGATACTTCTAAAATTCTATGACTGAAGGTTTCTGACAGGAACGGAAGAAATGGTTCCTATGATTTCGCCTGTAAGTTTTACCTTACACTTAATATCTGGGGTTCTTACGGAAAATTTCTAAAAGTTTGCTAAACTTATGATCTTTTGAGAGACTTAGTAGCACCTGAAACCAAACATAACTCCTGGCAATAAAATCACAATTAGGGATTTACCTGGTGTTATTATTAATGCGAACTACCTCTAATAATTCATCAGGAGGGTTAAAAGCCTCCATTCTTAATCCTTTTAAACTTAGCTGCAAAATCCTTGACAAATTTTAGAGCAGTCTCAACTTTGACTGGTTATTTTTTAATCTATATAACGTGAGTAGCTGAGGTAGATCCATAATGGATTTATAATAAGCAGGCTTTGAAATCTTAATCTGCCTTCTTATTGCCGTTGCTAACCACCAATAATTATTTGCATTAAGCTTAAGTTTTGGGTAAATGGAATAGGGTACTATCTCAGCCAATGCATTCAAATTTGTAACATACTGTCTACAGCCTAGAACTTTTATGGTGAGAGTCATAAAATTCTTATTCCATCCTTTTTTTTTCATTTCGCGAAGCGGACAATAGGTTTTTCTAATAAGGTCCTTAAACTTGGACCATCCTATAATGTATAAGAGGATCTTTCTTGGGGACTTCATTAATGTCCTTACTAATTAAGGGTATTGCCATCGAATGACTGTGATGCATACTTCACTGTGTCCTTTCCAGCATAACTGCTGATACACCTAATGGTTTCTACTTCATTCAACATTTTCCTGTAATTGATGGCCCCTTTTTACTTATTGAAGTCTCTTGACTCCCAAGAGACGAAGTACTTTTAAGTACATCTTAAAAGAATGGGGCTCCTTGCCATATATGACTTTATTTAGTCTATTCTTCGCATATGAAGTATGAATAAAGCTCTTCTCATGAGCAGCGACATGTGTATTAGAGTGAGCAGCATTTGGCTTTGTGAACCTTTTTATGAGTATTCTCATAGTCCTTCTAATAGTTGCGTTAATTACAGTTTTGGAGATTAACTCCATTATCATTGAGGTTCACATTGGATGCACCATTAACATTTGTCGCATCTCTAGCATCGCGACTTTTGTTTGCCTCTTCTGAGTTTTCCATACTCAAAGCTTTGGTGTTAAATACCAAATCCAACAAGTGCTTAGGCAATCCATACACGATGTCTCCTTGAATTGTCAAAGGCTCGCCATAAGGAATCTTGATAGCTACTTACTTTTTATTACCCACAATATGGGCTTGGTTTTAAGACGACCAATCCATTCTTATTACTATATCGAGTCCCTCTATTTTAACGGAAACAAGGACAACGGAAAAGAATGATTCCTAATGGATATAAAACATCCATCTAATATTGCTGAAGTAGTCTCTGAGGTACTATCGACCAATTCTACTTTATACTTAACGCTTAGAGTTTTAACAGGCAGATTTAATAATTTACAAAATCCATTGCCTACGAAAGACTTATCTGAACCTGAATTAAATAATACTCTAGCATGAGCGTTATTGATAAAGAAAGTACCTGTTGTGACATTGTCATCCTGAATAGCCTCTTGAGCATCCATTTGAGAGCTTCCAGCTTTGGTCTTTTTAGCCTTGCTAGACTTCTTGGTTTTATTAGGGCAATTAGTTTTGATGTGCCCTAATTCATTGCAACCATAACAGGTTGCGTCCTTTATGTCTTGGCACTCCAAAGTCTTGTGCCCTTCCTTATTACAAATTCCACAAGGCTTAGCTTGTGAATTTAAAGTGCCTTTTCCTTTAGTCGCCTTCTTTGGGCAGCGGGTCTTTATGTGCCCTTTTTCGCCACAACCATGGCAGGTCGCATCTTCCAACTTCTTGCAATCCAAGGTCTTATGCTCCTTGGACTTGCAGATTCCGCAAGGTGAAGGCTGAGATTTAAATTTGCATTTCCCGAGGTGGTATTTCCTACATGTTTTGCATCTGGTCTTTTCACCGGTCTGCTGGTTGTCCTTTAAGTACTTGCATTCATGAGTCTTGTGATCCATTTCCTTACAGATGTCACATCCCCTGGTCTGTTCATAGAAGCATTTTCCGAAGTGCTTCTTCTTGCAGGTTTTACATTCAGGTTTTGCCTCCTTTGGCTTGGACTGGTTATAGTTTGAACCGGTCTTACCCTTTTTGAATCCCTTATTCGGGGTATTATCGCACTTTCGCTTATGATCCTTTAATGCTCGGTCCACGACCTTGTTTACGGCTGTATCCAACATAGCCTGTAACTCGGTGCCTGTTAAGCTCAGTCTTGCATTATCATTCTGATCGACTGGATGATTGTGAGCTTCAGATGAGTCAGCCATGGTGAAGCTTTGAAGGCTACAAACCAAGTAGTAATAATTTGTTTAATTATATAGGGAATTGTCGAATTTGATGATTAAATAGCCATGATACAAATAAACCATATAGGCAAATAGATAGTATTAAATTTTATTTGATTATGTTTTGCCTAGGTTTTTAAATAAACCATCTTTGGCGTTTAAATGGAATATAATCCTCCATATTTATTAGACAGGGGACATAAGTCACGACTGTCAATGTCGTACTGACATTTTATATATAGCACAAGGGCTTGTTCCAAAGGACTTTTTGTTGGATCGTGTACGTGACCCTAAAAGTCAGTTAAGGTAGCTCAACATCATATGTAAAGGCGGAATCAATGCATATAACGTCCAAAACAGCTCAATCCTTTTAACTCTTCTTTTCTGATTAATAACCGTGCTTTGTACAATGAAATCTGATGAAAATCCGACAGCACTTCGTGACTCTCACAATGACATCCAACCGTTCCGTTTGAAATGAGACACTAACACTCCTATATATAGACCATGAACCCTTCCGTTTGAAACATTACAAAATGTTCAAACGACAGATCTCAAACGGAAGTCTAAGTTCAAACGGAACCCTCATCGTTTGAGATAATTTCAAACGGAACCCTTATATACATAACTAATTTCAAACGGAACCCTTTGAAATACTATCTAAACTCAATACAAAACCCTAATTTTACATATAAGCTCCATTCTTGACTTTCTTGAACTAAGACTTGATGAAGATATAGTCAACAGACATTCTTGTGCATCAACAGACTCCCCCTTGGATGTTGACGTAGTCTTCAGCTCCTGAGTCTTCAGTCTTAGTCTTTTCTACAACTCTGCCTTTTCATCACAAGCACTCTATCTTCACATTCCCATATGCTGTTGATCCAGACTCCCCCTTTCACAGACTCCCCCTCACAATATGCTGTATCTAAGATATCTGGTTCAAGCTTTGACAAATTGCTTCCGTTGGGAATAATGAAGACCAAATCTGTTACTCAACCAGCAAACATTACAATACTATCTTTTCAATCACAAACACACAAACTTAATCAGTTTTAGAAATCCACTCAAGTATTCAAGTCCAAATTAATGACCCTGATCACTTGATTAATCTACCAAGTCCAAATTAATGACCTTGGTTGATCTTTTGACGAAACAAACTGATATTAAAACAATATTTTCAAACATTTTCTGAAAATAACAAGTATCAAATTAATGAACTTGTTTTTGTCATTTCAAACAATTCAAACTTCTTCAAAGTAAGCTCTCCTCATTCTTCAGTCTAGAATCTCCTGCATCTGCTTCAAACATCTGAGAATCCAACAATCAACTCTCCACTTTGGTTTGTCTAAAATAAAGCAGAAATAAAATCTTTTTGGATTTTATCAAAGTGTTCTAAACTAAGAAATGAAATACAGAAAACTTAAATTGCAGAAAGTAAACAAAGTAAACTATTTACAAACATATTTTTATCGAGCGTGTCAGGGAATCATATCAGCTTTTCAGACAAATCACAAGTACCGTTAAGCTACATTACATACTCAGACTTAAACAATTTACCTCGATTGTCGATATACTGATCCATCTTAAATTCTCTCACAAATTTCAATTTACTCAGGATACGATTTAGATGAATTAAGAACTTAGATCATTCATGTGTCCCACCTCTTGAATATACTCCCGTATCCAGAATCTCAATAATCAGTCTTACAGGTGAGAATACTACAATGATGTCTGTATATAATTTAGGTATGCGGGGGCCGAGGGATCTCAGATCGATACTTCCGTATACGCAGAGAGATATCAGCTTCGACTTTTCGGTGTGTCCCCTTTAGAGGATCTTTTTGCTTACAACAGCAGCATATATCAATTTTAATTGTTTCAGCATGCTGAGGGTTTAATGCTGTGTTTCAAGCATCGCAGCAAGTATTAGCCAGGGACTAGGTCAGAACTACCGTTCAGCAGAAGTCCCGGAATAATACCCCAGACATCATAGAGTATAAAGACCTAGTATATCAGATTAAGAGACCTTTCAAACGAGATTTCAGGGGTTACCTATATATCCAAGTAGTGTTCCCCACGAATTCACAAGTTTGAATTTTAGGTTTATATCCCGAATAAATCTACTAAATGTGTGAAAACCTATCGACACATCATCAGTAAGATTGTTTAACTCTTTTATACTTTCCAAATCTTTAGCATACTGTGATCGTCTAGCTGATGTACTATCATTTTCCCTATATACACAAGCTCTTTTTCATTTTATCATGTTTTTGTATTTTTGCATTTTTTACTGTTTTTGTATTTTCTGAAAATAAACTATGTACAAACATCTACTCCCCCTAAATACCAAAACAAGTAAAAATTCGACAAACCATTGCAGATTGTTTCTCGTCTTCATCCGCAACAGTACTCTCATCAACGCCAATTATGCCATCCGTCACTGACAGAAGCTTCATACCATTCAGTTTTAACAAATATTTAAACCGATTTTTATCAAAAGCTTTGGTATGTAAATCAGCTTTCTGTTCGTCAGTGTGGATTTTCTCAATTCGTATAAGCAGACACAAATAAAATGATAACAAATTTCTATGTGTTTCGTTTTAGCGTGATGTAGTTAATTCTCTCAGACGTTCATTTACCAACAATTCTACCACCTTCATGACCTGCAAATCCCACAAAACCACCATTGATATTCTTCACATCATACAGCAATGCAGTTTTTCCTGTCATATGTCGAGATGCCCCACTATCCATGATCCATCTTGAAATGGCTCTTGGAAGATCCTGCATATACCACAAATTTATTTTAAAACATTTCAATAAAGATGCCGATTCATGCTTCGCGATCCAGGAAGCTCTGGCAATTCAAACTGCTTATTCAAACATGGTGTCCACCCAGGCCTCATCAGCCTTAGGTGTAACCTTGACTCTAGCAACTTGAATTTTGAAATTTTCAGCCTTCAAAGGTGGAAAATTTGCATCATAATCAACCGTAATTGATTCTTCAGCCTTTTTCACTTCAGAAGTTGAAATTTTCTTCTCAGTTTTTGGTTTCCAAACTTGTTCAGTTAATGCAATCCGTTTATAAAACTTGTCATTTTGAGTTACCACTTTCTTTACGGATTCATTTTTCACTTTTTGATTCTCTACCACTTTCTTCTCAACATACATTGGTGATTTACCCTTCACATCAACCTTCTTTTGTTGACCCTTCACAGCTTCAGTCCTAGGCTTCACATATGTACACTTTCGTGCAATATGACCAACTTGGTTACATCTAAAACAAGTACGAGTATCAGCTACTCGACTCATGCCTTCAGACTGAGCCTGCGAAACTCTTTTCTCAAAGAACTCTTTATTTGATTTTGAAAAGATTTCATTTTCCTCATCAGAAAGTGAACTTGAACCATTTACAAACACCTTCTTTTCAGCAAACCTTCTGTTTTGAAAACTCCTTTTCTGATAACTCTTATCACCTCGATAACCACCCGACCAATTGTTTCTATTGTTATTATAAAAACGTGGTGGAACAACAGGCCTTTTGTAATAAGCTTTATCTTTCTCAAAATTCATTTGCCTTTTTGTTTGACTCAAACTGTTCACCTCTGACAACTCAACTTCAACTAACTTGAAAACATTTGTCAACTTTTTCACATTAACATTCTCAATGGGAAACTCAGAATCCGAATACAACTTATCAGATCCAGCCATCTTGTACATCACAAGACCCGGTTCATCACTTAAGTTGTTTTTGGACTTTTGTTTCGGAATGTATTTATCAAAGAAACATCCATCCTCCTCAGAAGTGTCACAATCCGGTTTAAGCACTTTGTCTACCACACTTTTCACCACATCACTTTGGACACCCTCGTCATTGGAAGATGTGAACGTGACATCAATGTTTTCAGGAAGTTTAACTTCACTTTCTTCCTCAATTTCCACCAAACTAGACTGCTTTTTCGTGTAGTTGTCTAAAATTGGCGGTGGAACTTTGTGAAAACCTACACCAGTTCCATCAGAAAACACATCCTCGCCATCTTTGTTTTTCCCTATAGGTTTAGGAACAATATGCTGCAAAACAAAGCTTGCCGATTTATAACTGTTAAGCTTCAACTGGATTCGTTCATTTTCAATTTCAGCTTCTTGAACTTAAGTTTTAGTTTAGCAATTTGATCCAGTTGTTCATTAATCGATTCTTCTTTTAACCTCAAAACAGCTCTTAGATGTTCATTTTCTTTAAATGTTTTACCATTACAATCATCACTATCTTTGACAATGCTTTTCAATTTCTCAAACTTTTCAGAAATTTGACGGTTTTCAAGAATTAACTTTTCATTTTCAGATTTTATTTTCTCACGTTCAGTTTTATCATTTTCAATTTGAGTTGTTAATTCTTTAATCCGTTCGGTTGAAGCTCTTACACTTTTGTCACGATCGAGAATCTGATTTTCAACATTTCTAACCTTTGTTGTCAGATTCTGGATTTTCTCATTGTTAAGATATGTGACAGTGCTACAAAAATTGCATTGTTTGGTGCAATTTTTGCAGTCAGCATTTCCATCTATCTTGTTACCTGACGCATTCGTCGACACACTTTGACTGACTGATCCCTTTGACTCAGTAACAGAATTAGGATCTACCTCAAGTGCCTTTGCAGCTAGCACTTTGTCAGCCATCACTCCCAGGTTTTCAGCTGTCAACTCTTGCGTAGTATCAATTATGCCTGTATCAACCTGCTTTTCTTTCTTCTCTTTTTCCTCTTTCTCCTTTCTCTCTTTCTCTTTCGCTTCTTCAATCATTTTCGAAGTTGGAGTTCCCCACCACTTATGTTGCCAATATTCATCTTCTTCTTTGTACTCCTTGATAATGGCTTCGATATCTAGCGTTTTGTCATCAATCGCAATGTTGCCATACCTATCAAGATAGCACTCTCTATCTGGATCCCATCTGTTTGCTCTTCTAGCTTCCAGAAAGATACCAGAAAGTCTGATAATCTTGGTTTCAGCAGTCATCTTCCGGTAGTGATACTTCTCTTCCTCAGTACGATCATCTTTCCATGGCTTAGGTTCATCATTGCTTGCCATGAATGCGTAGCCAACCGCATCTTCTTCCGGTAGAACTTCCTTACTCCAATCATACCCCTCATCATCATAAATCACAGCAAGAGCCCTTGATTTGTCTCTGTTATCTTCAACTTGCTTCAATCTAGGCGGCTCAGATTTATTCTGATGATAGATTGCCTTTTTGTAATAATCATCTCTGAAAGGGTTCTCCGATTCATCAGCATAAGCGTTTCGGCATTCTCGTTTGAAGTGACCCTTCTGCTTACACTTGAAGCATGTCACTTTGGATTTATCGAACCCCAGTTTTGTAGACGGACCACCGATCGTTTTTCTTCCTGTAATCTCCATGAAGCGTTGTGCACGTCGAACTGCACTTGCCATTGCCCAACGAATGTCGATCAGCTCCATTTCTTCAGGATCTATCTGATCGTAGTCTTCTTTCGTCAGATTTGTATTCCCAATTTTTCCAGCCACCAACCCTTCATAGGATTCCAGAACAGACGCCAGAAAGATCATTTGTTGCTTGGCCGACTCCTCATCAAAATTCTGTGCGTTCTTCATATCTATCGCGATATTGCAAGAGAACTTCGCATCAGAATGATTTGCAGAAGATGTAGATCCACTGTGATAACCACTATGGCCTCCACTGCTTGAATTGCTTTGACTTTCTTTGCTTGCTGGAAAAACGTTCTCAACAGAAAATGCAGTCTTTGGAGAAGTAGCTTTCTGCATCATACTCTTTGGATAGTATAAATCCAGATTCTGCTGATAAGATGAATTATTGGCTTTAAACGTTTTCTTCAGCTCTAGCTCATGACTTTCCAGTCTTTCAATCAACACATCTGGAGTCAAATCTTCTGGAGAAATAGTGTTTTTCAACATCAGCGCGTAATATCTCCAATCCACTTCATCTGGTAATGAATCAAACAGTTTATCAACAAGTTCTTCATCAGAATATGTGATCTTGTGTCGAGCAAGCTCCAGTTTCAGATGACCGAACCTTTCAATCATTTTACACACCGATTCATTTTTAAGACAACCAAACATATCAAACTCTTTCCTAAGAAGTTTCTTTTTGTTTTTTACAATCTCTTTGCTTCCAAGACATTTCTTTTCGAGTTTTTCCCATAAGTCTTTAGAATTTGAGTAATCTATCAATGAAATGATGTCTTCACGCACCGATTGAAACAATAATGCCACACATTTTTGCTCAGCCACAAAATTATCAATCTCTTCAACTGATCTTAATGCTTCACCATTTTTCTTTCCTTGAGCAAAACCATTTTTCATACTTTTCCAGGAAGGAAAAGCAAATGCCATCAACCAATCTTCGAACTTTATTGCCCACCTGCTATAATCTTCTATAGCCATCAGCTTAGGAGGTTTGTTAAATGTTCCAAATGCGCTTTCGGACTCCCAAGCTTCCTTCTTTCTTTCTTTCGGTGGTGTGTTATCATTCACATTACTTGTCGAAGTATTATCGTTTCCAGAATCTCCAGCGAACGCATACATGTTGCTAAACGGATTCATAAAAATATCATCCATCTTGATCGTACCTGTAAAATCAAACAACACTTAGACAAATTTTGATTTGAAAATTATCAGATCCAAACGACACTTGTTTAAACGAAATGGTTTGTATCGTTTGAAAAATCAATGAATTTCAAAACAACAAATATTTCACACAACAATATGTTTTTCAAACGACAAGATTGTTCAAACGGCCAACTTTCAAACGATACAGATTTTCAAACGGGCTACTGTTCCGTTTGAAATAATACTTTCAAACGACAAAGAATTTCAAACGAAGGACTCTTCCGTTTGAATCAGAACTTTCAAACGACAACAAGTTTCAAACGATGAACAAATTTCAAACGACAAACTTTCAAACGGTGAACTTGTTTCAAACGACAGACTCCATTTCAAACGATAGACTTTATTTTCAAACGATAGAGTTATTTTTTCAAACGGTGGATCAGTTTTCAAACGATAGAAGTATATTTCAAACGAGAGACCAGTTTTCAAACGGGAGGGTCTGATTTTTCAAACGACAGATCTGTGACGTCAGCAAAACGCGAAAATTTTCAAACGGTCTGATCGATTTTAGTTAGTTTTAGGTCGAATTTCGTTATCAAACTTTCAAGGATTGATTATTAGTGAATTTCGTTTGCTATGTGATCGTTTCAAGTCCTTTTAACCGTGATAACAAGTCAAACTCAGAAAAGAAAGGTAGAAGTAAGATAATCCAATGATTTTCAGCTGTTTTCGGTATGAACTCCTCGTCCTGAGCTCTGATACCACTTGTTGGATCGTGTACGTGACCCTGAAAGTCAGTTAAGGTAGCTCAACATCATATGTAAAGGCGGAATCAATGCATATAACGTCCAAAACAGCTCAATCCTTTTAACTCTTCTTTTCTGATTAATAACCGTGCTTTGTACAATGAAATCTGATGAAAATCCGACAGCACTTCGTGACTCTCACAATGACATCCAACCGTTCCGTTTGAAATGAGACACTAACACTCCTATATATAGACCATGAACCCTTCCGTTTGAAACATTACAAAATGTTCAAACGACAGATCTCAAACGGAAGTCTAAGTTCAAACGAAACCCTCATCGTTTGAGATAATTTCAAACGGAACCCTTATATACATAACTAATTTCAAACGGAACCCTTTGAAATACTATCTAAACTCAATACAAAACCCTAATTTTACATATAAGCTCCATTCTTGACTTTCTTGAACTAAGACTTGATGAAGATATAGTCAACAGACATTCTTGTGCATCAACACTTTTTGATGGCACAGATGCCTTGTCACTAGGAAAATTTTAAAACATAATCAATGATTCCTTTAGATCGGAAAGTTTCATAGTTCATTGTCTTGACAAGAAGTTATGAAATAAATCTATCTTTTTCATGTATACATCTTTGCCCGAAGGTATTCATCCCAATGGATGTTTTGATGTGTTCATCATGTTCAACGTTTATTAGCCAGGATTCCACTTGATCATCTACGCTAAATAAGGGGTTTGGGAATTCCTAATATGAAGATGACAAGTGTGATTTTATCGCATCACTGTTGTCAGGAGTGTTAACATGTTTTCAGATGTTAACAAGGATCTGAATCTCTTTTAAACATGTTTTACCATCGTAGCCAGGTCTTTAATGACATTCAAGCTAGGTTATACCCTTCAAGATTCTTTTTAATATGAATACTGGTAGGAAAGGAATGATATTTATTTTATTCAGGATTTTCATTATAATTATCCTAGATTTAATCAAAATATAACTAGGGCACAAAAGGCTAAATCACAAGGGCAACTTTAAATTATAAACCATGATTTTGTAGAATCAAGGTATTTAGGCTTGAACGTGTTCACGCCTTTTCTTGACAGGGAGTTGTAGGCTACGACTGTCTTTTGTCTTATATGACAATGAATATGGCCCGTAAGCATTTTATCCCTGATGGATGCTTAATTCACAAAATAAGAAAGGATTTCGGGAGAATCCAGTATAAGGATGATTTATGTGACTTTATCGAACCACGTCTGCCAGGAAAGTTAATATGTTACAGATGTTAACAAGGATTTGAATCTTTTGAACAGGGTCTACCATCTTGGCCTTGTCATATCGGCTAGGTTTACCTTTAATATTCTTTTTAATAATTAACACATAACAATCCTAAATTGAGGTATTAATAAGGATCTGAATCTAATTGAGGAACTGCCATCTTGGCCCTGTTCTTAAAATGATACATGGGCTAGGTCTTGTTCTTTTTAGATTTTGCCATTTTATTATAATGGTAGATCTTATAAAAGGAACGATACTTTTCATTTATTTCATATATTATATTCGTATATATTGATAAAATGAAATTTTGATAAAGCATTCCAATGATTTTAAAAGAGGTACAGAATTGCCCTAAACGGGATTTGAAAGAAATGAGGTTGTCCATGAAGAGACTGAAAGATAAGTATGCCCTTATAAGGACTTACTAAGGAAATGAACTTCAGCAAAAGGAGTTTCTTCTTCATTTCATTTCTGAATGTTTTCTCCTCGGTTGCACGTTAATCCTAGTCGCAGTACGAAGCTCGGCCTTTCCTAGGCTTCAAATGGGGAGAATTTCCATTATGGCTTCTTTGCTTGGCGACATATTAAATTATATAGAATTGAAGGCAATAATTCTCCGAATAGAGCTGCGAGTATTCCTATGTTAAGTCTAGACTCAGAAGGTCAAGGAATGTGCTATTGTGTCACTGAGATTAAACACAAAAGACTAGTGTTTAATTCACTCAATGTTGGCTCTGATACCAACCTGTCACACCCCGATATTTCCACGTATTACCGGTGGGCCCGGTGGGGAGTATCGTGACGTAGTTGATATCATCATAGTCAAACCACACAATTTAAATGCACAGTGGCAGCAAAGAATAAATATATTACAAACCGATATAAAGTAATATCAAAGTATTACAAACGAAATGTAAAGGATCCACGGGCGGATCAAATAAAAGATAATTGTTCAACAGATTTTAACATCTAAGCTTGCGAGACTCTTTATTGATGCTAGGAGTAGCCAGCCTATTCCGATTAGTACCTGCACTTAGCTTTTTTGGGAAAATACGTCAGTTTACACTGGTAAATACAATTAACTGACTCATTTTGAAAACGTTTAAGAAAATTGGTTTGAATGCACGTGGCACAAAATTTTATAACTTGGGATAATTATTTGAATATAATACTTGTAAAAGAATTACATGTTTCTTATGCGTTCAGTAGCCCGGTTCGTGCCGGGTTAAAGATCAATAGACACACCACATTATTTATTTAGGCACTGACGAGTGTACGCCTACACCTCGTGCTTAGGTCGTGGCCATTTAGTAAAATGATGCCAAGGATATCGGGACATGGTCATTAACCCCCCAAAGGGTTTAAGCAAACAAAATATTTTCAAACAAGACAATTCAATGATTTAACCTTCATACAATTAAAGATGCAATATCCGACCAAGCGGTATTTTATTTACCGTACCCCAAGCCCGTATAGGGAAAATAAGTTAAAAGTATTTACCTGAGCTAAATATAAATTCAATCCCATCCGTATCTCAATTCAGCAAGTACATATAGCTTTTACTGGGCTCCTAAATCTGGAACGAAGGTTTTTAATAACCTATTAGATTCCTAACCGGTCTTAATTAAGCCTATGCTTAGACTAGTTAGTTTGAAAGGAGGGTATGGTTCAAAACGCATGATTAAGCGAGAACCGGATTAGAATGTGGTTTAGACCCAACAAGCTTGTATACTTGTGTAACAAGGGTATACTAAACACATTCTGGATTTTGAGATAAAGATGATAAGGTTTGACCCGTTTCGGTTCATTTATGCAAACTAGTTAAGTCGACCCGGACGCGAAAAGTGCGTAACGGGTAACCAAAAGGGTCATTAACAGGTTTCCTAAGTTAATATGCCTTAAATATGTTGTGATATCAGTAGGATACCTTCCATTATGCCCAAAACGAATTTAAAAACTCAAATTATGCCCCGTAGGGGTATTTTGGTCATTGAAAAGGTTATAAAAGAGGTTTGATATAAATCTGAGTTTCAGGTCTGATTTAATCAGTAAAAATACTTAATTTATTACGTTATATCAGTAGGGTATTACACATATGTGAATTTTATCATTTATAACCAAACTATGCACCGAAGGGGCATTTTGGTAATTTCACATAAGGTTTATAGCCCAAAAAGGGCAAAACCGGCAATAACCGAATTAATACTACAACCCTATGTTATGCTCAGCCTAAAATTAATTAAAAATCTTCAAAAATCCAAAATATTATATTACATCAGTGGGTAAGAAGTTTGATATTAAAAAGTGGGTTAAACTAGGCTATATGCTAATTATGCCGTTTAATTAATAAAAGCTTTTCATTTACGCTAATGAGCATAACTCCTAATCTAGACCTCAAAATGATGCCAAATTTTAGGGACAAGTTTATAAATCAGTAATAAAGGTTTCTATTCTTCTATATTTTCAAAAATATCGTTTTAAGGTCAAAAGGGCATAATGGTCAACAATTAGGCATATAACGGAAACATGCATATGAATCGGATAACTAAGGAACCAAGTTGTATAACCTCAGAGGGTTACACCAATCTATAACATGGTCCTAAAGGAATCCTAAGGCATATCTAAACTAAGTTAAATCAGGTCAGAACTGAAAGTCAAAGCAAAAGTTAACTTTTGCGACTTTCGGTTCCAAACCGAGCCTATACTTAGAATTGTCGGGTTGAACATGCTTAGACATGTTCAACTAATATTTACCAAGTTATTAAAGTGAGAAAACTGATTTTGATAACTTCTATATTAATAGTTATGAATTTTATTTAAAACAAACCCGGTTGACTTTTATTTGACCTGACAGTTAAACTAAGTAAACGTGGTAATTAGGAGGTGCCCTTTTGAGGGTTTAACACCTACTAATTACGGTCACGTAGCCATGTTTATTACGAACAATGGCTCAACCATTTAAAAGTCAAAGCGTTCATCAAAACGCTTGACTTTTCGGCTATAACGCTAGAAATTTAAACTAAGCACGAAAGGACACTTACAAAGGGTCCAAGCAAGGAGGTTTGATCCCAAATTCTCAGGTATGAAGAGCAAGCTCTCCAACTTAGAGAATTCAGAATTCAAGTGTGGGTTTGAAGGAAAAGAGGTGGGGTATTTATAGGTTTTTTGGAACCGTTAAGATCGTTCATCGGTAAACGAGCTTTGATCTGGACCGTACACCTCTTACCCACTGTTTTGGTATACTACGGGCTGCCCAAGGATTGAAGAATACCATGTGCAACACTCACAAATAGCTGGAACAGTTGGAAACAGCTTCAAACAACATTCTGCTGGTCTGGTGAAGCTTTACGGACCATAAGGATCCAGCCATACTGTCCGTAAGGACCAGGCCTGATCAGCACAACTTTCATTTGTTGACAGTTTTGATCCCTGCACCTCCAAATGTCATTTCTGACACATCTAAGGCCCGTTAAACCATTTTTAAGGCTCTACAATGATGTATAAACATAGGGAACATGAAACATGCTAAAAATATGCCGGATGTCGGTTCGTTTGGTCGTACGGTCACGTTGTTCAGCTAATTACGACGAAACACGGACGGACGCGAAAAACGAACCAAATTATGCGAAGAACGGAATTTTATCAAGCCAAACACTAAAATAAAATATTTTAGTGCTTACATAAATTTTTGAGTGTTCGGAGATAATCAGAATGTGAGATATGCGCGAAAATGCAAACTTGTGCAATTTTTGACACTTTTAGTCCCTGCATGACTTAAAAGTTTATTTTTGCGCACCAAACACTTCTATTCCTATATCTAAGCTATATTAAGGATAAATAGGGTATGTTTAACTTATGGTCACATTCCAGAAGGCCCGATACCCTACGAATTGACATACTTTAGCAGTTTGACGCAATTAGTCCTTTAATCGCACAAAGTTGCGCGAAATGTCGTTTACTGACATCCAAGCCTTCAATGGCCCATAATGGGCATTCCCAAGCATATACTTAAATATTACTACACTCTCGTTTGCTTAGATGGTCACCGAAAGGCGTAGATTGAAAAGTTGACGCTTTAGGTCCCTCTATTGCGCAAACTTGCGCATCTCATCAATTAATAGCATTGAAGCCTTATCTAATCCATATTAGGCATTCTTGAAAGTATTATTAAACATTACGATGCTTCGGGTTTATCAAAAGGTCATCCAGAGGTAAGGATTAACATGTTGACGTTTTTAACCCTTCATTGCGCAAACTTTCAATTAATTCCGCAAACAGCTACACTCGATCGACAAGCGGCTCATTTGTGAATATAAATACTGTATGAGGTTATTCATAGACTTATTTTAGGTATGTTAATACTTCTAGTCCTTTCACAATCAAAGTTTTTGATTTTTCAAAAAATTAGTCCCTTAAATTCAATGTTTGACTTCATTAGGGTTTATTACACGTGTCAATACTTCATTGGACATGATTTTACGAGGTGTTACACATACCCTCTCTCATCATTAATTGCACCTGTCCCCACCTCCTGTTCCCTATGATTCTCAGCCGCCAACACATGCACAACATCATCATTGGGTTGATTTCCCATGCATGTAGGAGAAGCTTACGAGAAACAACTGTTCGAATTCTCAACGTCAGAACCCTTTGGCTTTCCACCTTCCTGGGATCTAGCCGGACTGAACAATCCCGGCGACTCGTCACTGAAAACCGATGATGCAGCATCATCATCCGTCCTGGTCTTCTCCAAAAAAGCAGGACACCATTGCCCCGCGATTTCTTCTACCCACACCTTAAGCTCGTGGTCCTTCCAAGATAATGTCACCTCTTCCGAAACTCTCTTCCCCGAATTGGTAATAATTGCCATTCGGTCTTCCGCCATATTCTCGTCATCGAAGGAAGCTTCAGATTTAACCAGTAAACGGCCACACCTTTCACCTATTTTGTTCAAGACATGACGATCCCATAAGGACACGGGGACTCCCAATACCTTTATCCAAGCCACTCTTTCAAACACCGGTGGTAGCCCTTCCCACAAATACAGTCTAGAGAACCACTGTTCCCATTCTTCACACCTCAGTCTAAGGAAATCATCCGCTTCTCTGGCACTCCCGAAAGTAATGAGCACCTTAAGACCCCCCAAATATCTAAGGACCAAACCTTCCTCCAACGTGTCTTTCGGATTATTAAGGATATCAATATCCTTAGTTTCACCAACTAGAGGCTTGAACTCCAGTTTTTTCTTTGAGTCCGTATTCACTGGAGGGAGATCCACCCTTATTCTGTCTTGCGAAGACCCCGACTCCTGTTGATTTTTAAGGACAACACTGTAAGACCTTCCACCAGTAGCAAAGGAATTATTCAAATTCACCTTTGGTTCTGATCTAACATACCGGGATCCCGGGAACACAGGAACCCCAACATTCAATTTATCAAACACCGAGACTCTTTCTCCAACAACCTTCCTATCTGTCTTCGACCCGTCCCTGTTGAATTTTGCCAGATTCACGTTGATAACAGCTTCTTCAATTCTGACATCTTTCAGTTTCTCAATCCAAGAAGCCGGATCCTTAACGTTCAAAAGTTTTAAGAAACCGAATCTATTCCCACCTCGATCCTTTTTAAACGGCACAAACGCATCTTCCAGATTGTCTAAGTGACCAAAAGCCTTCCACAAAGTCGCCCGATTACAGGAATCAGGAAGGTTGGACAAGAAAAAGGAGGTAGCATTTCGGAGACGGGCTTCCCTATTGAAAAAAGCTTTCTCCTGCCTAACTTGCTTTTTGCTCAAGACATTGTTCCAACCATCGGATCTGATGAACTTATTCTTGCCAAAGTAATCCCTTCTATCCCCGAAATCCATAGAACCAAACAGAAACTCAGCAAAGAAAGAGTACGAGCAGTCAACAAGCCAGACTACCAGGACACAACTTCAACGAAGTGTTAACGGGATTCGAATCGGTCAAGCTGTGCTATACCGGATAGACGCGACCAAAATCAGACCCGCTAAGCCAACTTGAAGAAAGTCCGGTGAGAAAGGCTGACAAACTACGAAACGAAAAAACGGAACAAAGAGAACTCCGGCCCCCGGAAGCGAATGGAACAGCAGCCCGAAGGGTTAGAATGAGAGGTCAAGCCGGAAAGACAGGCGACCTCGCACGCTAAACCTAGCAAACATTGCCTTCGTCGAGCCGCCGGCTAAGCGGGAGTAGAAGAGAGAGAACGAGAGGAATTTTTGTCAACTAGGATTCTTGTTTTTTTCCTTGTAATTTTATTTTGGGAAAAATAGTTTAAAAGTTTATTAATCGAAAAAAGTGTATGGGACGGGAGTCTAACCCGGAACCCCTCCAATATCAACCAACATGCATACCATCTAGACTACATGCCACTGATAAAAAAGGAGGAAACACAACGGGTGGGAAGGGACTCGAACCCGTAACCCCAGCTTTAAACAAGGAACACACGCACCAGTTGAGCTGTAATGCTCTTTGTCTGTTTGGTGTCTCTTAATTAGCTCTTTGTCTACTATAGCAAGAGCAAAATGGTCTTGTCTATTCTATTAACTTGAAGATCAATGTGTGTATTCTAATAATTTTTGTTATATTTTATGCTAAAATTTGTTGTATTATAACTCTTTTAACAGTACGTACATGAGAATGAAATTACAAGAGCAAAGTTTTTTCAATGGTACATGTAGTTTAGAAACATGGAGTGATCTCAGCTATACAAGTCTTTATTATTAATATAACAACTTAAAAATTAGGTATGGATTTTTATCTGATATTGTAGGCCAGGTCACATATTTAGGGGAGGAAACATCCATCATCATGGCATCATCACTAAAAATAACTAGTCAATCACAAGCTGTCACCTTATTTCATCGAATTTTATCATATTACACTAAATCACTTGCACCAATCATCACTTCAAACATTTCTATCGCTTGATTTTTTATAGAAAAAGTTTAATATAAAATAAAATAAACTAAACAACAATTTTTTTAAATACATAAAACCAAATATAAAAGTCAAATTAAAATTACAAAAACAACCTAAATATAAAAACTAAATTAAAATTATAACTACTCTTCATCGGAATCAGAAATGTTTTCAAAACACTAGATCATATCGTAGTTAAAAGTGAGTGTCTTCATCCAGCAACTCCAAAATAATATCATCGAAAACAACTACATGAGTTGGATGGTCCATCATGTAGTCCGGTGATTTTACGTTCCCGTCATCCTTTATTAACATATTGTGCAATATGCTACACTTGTACACCTAGCTACTTATTTCCGATTGTTTCGTTACATACCAGTTGAGTCATTATACCCCAACTACTTTTCAAAACACAAAACGCTCGCTTAACATCGTTTCTCGCCGATTCCTGCAACTTCTTTAGCGTTTTCTCTTTGTAGTCTGTTGGATATGAAAAACCTTTTACAAAATAGACCTAGTCATGTAAATGCCATCAACAAGATAATAGCCACATTTGTAATGTCTCATGTTGACCACAAACGGTGTGATTTCCGACAAATTTCTAGTTTAATCCGTACATCCTAATCATACATTTATGTGCTAGTTATGTGCAATTAGACTTAACTAATGTTAACTGAGTCCGTAAAGTCTAGCAAGGTCCAGGTAAATGCATAGGCTTGCATTTGATAAGCGTCATATATTGTCTTATGACGTAACAGTAAAATTGTCCAAAACGAATGTTGGTGATTATCCAATAAACTTTTTAAAGCTGAAATTCTTCCAGTATGCCTAGAACATTGAATTAGTGACATTATTATATGTTTGGTGTGCAAAAATATATAAAAATATAATACGGGTATATTAATATCGTATTTTATGGTTTTGTGTATATAATGTTAATTTTTTTTACCAATTAACATTTATACTTACAATTTCTCACCAAACTATGTGTAATTATGGGATATTGTTTTGACTAGTGTTATTTTACCTAAATTTGCATAAAATGGATTAACTAGACACTCATTGAAGTGCAACATAACTAACAAATCCTTGTCAGGAGACATGATTTCATATTTTAATTCCACTTTTAACCAACACAACCCCTTCCCAAAACCCTTTTTTCCCGAACACCCTTGTCCCATAATCTATCAGGTTTTTGTTGCGTGTTTAAATGGATAAAGGCCATGCTTTGAAATGTGCGAGTTTGGAATGCATGATTAGTTTAGATATTTTGATGTTAAAAGACTTAGCCTACTTCTTTTCTTCATTTAACACATTCAATACAAGAAGAACTCACATATTCTCTCTAGAATTCGGTCAAGACCGAGGACCACCCAACATCTACTTCCATTCATCAAATTCACCCAAATCAAGCTTGTATCCTTCTTGTTTTAAGATCTAAGGAATCTTGGAGCTTAACCTTAGAAGTTAGATCTCATAACCCAAGCCAAATTCATCATCCATTGTGTGGAAATCTTCCCCAGCTAGACTAGGTGGTAACATGTTCGATCTCATCTTGTTAATCTTGTTAAAATGTCTATTTTTTGCAAGAAAGGTTCACCATGTGAGATGTTGATGAGTTTTTGTTAAAAACAAACTAACCTTGTGTTAAAGTGGAGTATTTGGGATGATGTGTGTGTATGTTGTGCCGTTAATGATGATGTATGTAAATGTGCTCATTGTACATGTTGTTTAAGTGTGATAAAAGTGCTTGTATGGTGATTATTGTTTAGGTGATGATCTTGTAACTTGATGGATGTTGCTATATTTTGATTTACACTAAAATGGAAGTATATATATGTATGTATAACTAGTATTCTGTGGGGTTGTGGGTATCTTATTGATGATGATGATATGATCTTGAAAAATATGTGTAAACACTAAGACAAGTATATTTGATTGTGAATCTTAAATGTTGATGTTTAGATCATGATAAGTGCATATACATGCTAAATGATGTATGTTAAGAAAATTATTGGTGTTAGATATCTTAACATGTTAAAAGTGGTAAATTTGGTGGATTAAAGTTTATGTTTTAACATAAGAATCACCAAGTATGGTGATTGTTATGTTGGATGATCATGGGACGATCATTGTAAGTTCTTGTGGTTATGTTGATGTTCAACTATAGACTTTATTGTTTTTTGGATGAAAATGGTATTCTCATAAAAATGGATTTCAAAACATATAAGTATTTCATATAAAAACCCAAGTCTTGAAAATTATATGAGAAATTACATACATACATACATACATACATACATACATACATACATACATACATACATACATACATACATACATACATACATACATACATGCATACAAACATGCATATATATATATATATATAGAATGGGGATCCTACGAAAAATGTGTTTTTCCTAGAAAGTGTAGGAAGCGATCTGGGCTATCAGATGAGTGTGTTTAATGGTTGAGATCATTTTGGTGGTATTTTGGTAATATACGTGTCTTCAAAATAAGCTAATTTAATTGATTGGGGGTAAATGTGTCATTTAAGTTGTTTTAAATAAAGAAATAACTACCAATCATAAAACCTCCTCCAAAAATGTCACAATTTTTTTTTCTCTCTCTCTATTCCCTCACATTTGAAAACACCAAATCTTACAAAAAATAATGATAAATCAGATCTAGATGTGTTCATAGTAGTGTGTTTTAGCGATAAAACACAATGTGACGAACAAGTAACTAACTGCTAAAACACAACATCAAGAATGCCAAAATCATATCAACCAGTAACTGATAAAACACATTGTGATTAAACCAGTAACTGATAAAACACACTGTGATGAAACAGTAGATAAAATACAAAAGAACATGCCATTCATGAATCATAACTGGTATAACACATTGTGATGAACTCGGTAATTTTAAAACACAACATCAAGAACGCCAAAAATCATATCAACCAGTAACTGATAAAACACATTGTGATGAAACAGTAACTGAAACCAATAACTGCTAAACCACATTGTGATGAAACCAGTAACTGATAAAACACAACATCAAGAATGCTAAAATCACATCAACCAGTAAATGATAGAGCACATTGTGATGAAACAGTAACTGATAAAACATATTGTGATGAAACAAGTAACTGATAAAACACAACATGAACCAGTAACTGATAAATAACAACATCAAGAATACCAAAAATCATATCAATCAGTAACTGATAAAACACATTGTGATGAAACAGTAACTGAAACCTGTAACTGCTAAAACACATTGTGATGAACCCAGTAACTGATAAAACACAACTCGAAGAAATTGTTAATAATTTGAACTTCGTAATTTAAAGTAACTGCCCTTTTGAAATCGTAATGATTTGAAATTGTTAAAAAGATATACGTTTCCATAAATATCTAGATAGTTAGTTTAGGATATATAATATTCCAAAATTAAATTAATAATCAAATTACCATCGTGCTCTTTTGAATAAAAAAACTAAAAGTTACATGTCACCTCCCTATTGCTTCCTAGACTTTCTAGGAAACTTAGGCTTTCTAGCCAACTCCCACTATATATATATATATATATATAAACGAGATCTGGAGAAAACAGTGAAAAGTGTGAAAACGGTGAGAACGGATCACAGGGCGACATGTGTCCATGGCGCTAAATAATATGCGAGGGTACGATTGTCATTCTACAATAATTTTTGAACATTCCCTTATTTGTCAGTGTGCTTTTATTCCTTCTTGAAACAAAACTCCAAAATTTTCGTGTTAGCTTTACCTCCTCTCCAAGTTTCTAAGATGTATGGTGTTTGATATGGATTGTGAGTTACAAGGTAATCTGTTAGAATTCTATTCGAGCAAATCATGTAATTTGATGGTGTATTTTTATTATTCGTGTTGTGTTGTTCAAGCAAATCATTTAAAAGCTCTGACGTTTTGTTTATTATATCTGTTATAATGGTTTTTATTTTGGTATTAATATAAATCCAAATTAGAATTGGCGTTTATTTTGTTTCTCTTATTCACGTTTTGATATGTTTAATGGCGTTTCAATAACAACAACAGAAAAGTGATAGCTTTTTTTATTATTCCTGTTTGTTTTCTTTTCGAGCAAATCATGTAAATGCGATGGCATTTTCGCTTATTGTATGTGTTATGATGGCGTTTATGTTTGTATGTATATCTTCTATATTAACCTTGGTGTTTATTTTGTATTTTTATTCATGATTTGATGTGTTTAATGGTGTTTCAATCAAAACAACTCATTAAGGAATGACGTTAAACAACAATTCTTTTTGAATCGCTAATGATTTAACAAATGGTGTTTTCATTTATTTATTTATGGTGTTTTCATTTATATATGGTGTTTTCATTTATATATAAAATTTGTTTAATTTCTGATCACTCTATCGTTTTAGATTATATATGATTGTACATTATCAACGATTAATTGCATTTAGATCATATATGATTAAATGATAATGTTAGCTTTATTTTATGCATGACGTGTATTTTTCCAGTGTCAAGGTTATTAAATCATCTTGCTTTTTTACTGTTTGATTTATTACTCATTTGTGTTCATGGCATTTTTTTGCAGTTTTTCAGACGGGAGAGTTGCATCGAATGAAAGGATTTGCCCGAAAACTACTTCTACATTGAATATTCTATTCGTTGGAGATGATCTAAAGCCAAAGATAGAAATGATTTTTGAAAGCCTTGATGATTGTTATTCTTTGTATCTTAAGTATGCGACGACTGGGGGGTTATTCTTTGTATCTTAAGTATAGCGATTACAATTTTCACAATAACCCTTCTTCTGGAGTCGAATATTAAAACGAACATGTTGATTAAATTTTGAAACCTCAAGAAACTACAATTTCCATTTTTCCTTTGTTTAGATTTATTGAAAGTAATATGATGTTTGGCGTTTTGTAGAGAATGATGTTTTTGTTTATCATCAATGAAAGGGATGTTAAGTTCATTTTTATAATGAGTTTTAGGTGCGTGATTTTGGACAGGAGTTTTTCCACATTGAGTGTAAAGCATTAAAGCCTCTGATGTTTTTGGCATTTTGTTATGCTCTTTTCAGTATGATAAAGTCTCTGGCGTTTCAGATGTTTTATTGAAACACCCTTCTAATTACTACTTGAATTTAATAATAATTCATACAATTTTATATAAAAGATGTCCAACTTATAACATAAGTTCCATAGATAAAGTTCATAAGTAACAAAACATTAGTCAACTAACGACTAATTCAAACATTTAAAAATTTATTAGCAAATAGTCTACATTTCCAAAACATTGTCTATTTGAGTTAGATAACGCGGAAGCTTCAAAAGTTGTGTTCGGTTCTTCAAAAATTTGCTTGACCGCCATCTGTATTCTTGCAATACCTACAAACTGAAATTTTGACAAATATTAATATTAGAGTTCTTAGAAAATCTGCATAATCGAAACTACGCTCAGAAACGGATTCGATTAATTAATTATGCAAAATTTCAACAAAAATTTCAAGACTCTACCATAACTTACGGTATCTACCGTAAGTTACGGTAGACACTAAGCTATACCAGTTCACCGTAGCACAGTACTGAACCACCGTAAGCTTTTTTATCTCTACCGTAAATTATGGTGGATACCGTAATTTACGGTAGCCACTGCAAGTCTATGTTTTGATTGATTTGGTTATTTAGCTTCAACCAACTCTCGGATTTCTCATTCTTACAAACCAACATGATAAATTCTCGTATTCTAATATCTCGATTATCAATGATAACAAAGGACCAATCTACTAAACAACAAAGCGTTTGCCACGCATTACTCGATTATTCGACCCGTTTGGCTCATCTACGGAATCCTCCATTATGATGACTACCAACAAGTTCTAACCAATCCTGGTCTTATTAATCAATATAACGAACATTATCGCTTTAAAATTAAGACAACCTTTATTCTACAATTCACTACACATATGCATATTATCAAAGTTTACCCAATGTAACGAGCCAAGTTACATACCTTTAGTGCACGCCCTTCAAACGCAAGTCGCCACCGGCTTGTCCGCTTGGAGCTCCAGTATCTTTTCCTATAGAGTTCAACCAAGACATGTTTAGAACTCTTTTCAATTCATAGTTCGCATATTTTGGCGAAACATCACAATTATTCGGTTTAACTCAAACTTTCAGATTTAAGCCTTCATTAAGGCATTTTTACGAACACTTTAAGGGCAGAAATTTACACTATATATATTAACAAGTTCACGACTTGTCATGTAGCCCTAAATTTTCATCAATCAACTACCATACATGATCTTTGACCTCTAAAATTCTGTAATCACTTCACATATGTCAAATATTACTAGAACAACCACTATAATCCTAGTGTTTATCATAATCTCACGAAACCCATTAATCACCTTCAATGTGTTCATAAAATTTTCAGAATTTAGGCATGATTTCTCATATTGTTGTCTAGGTTTTACTCCTAGACACTATATCAATCCTATTCTACCCAAATAACAAACATGCATCATCAAATTTCAGATTTCCCAAATTCATGAGAATTTCGAGTAGAGAATTTTCATCAGATTTTACATACCTTGTAACCTCTTGTGATGAGGATCAGTAATCTGTGCTCGATTTTTGTTTTGAAACAGGTCTTGACCTTCAATTTGTAGGATTTAAGAGAGTCTAGGGTTTTGAGGAGGAGCTTGGGTCGCCCCTGTCTCCTGGTCGATCTCCACAGAACATAGACAAGGGTGTTTGTGTTTTATTTATTTTATTTTATTAATATTAGTTTTCGTTTTAACACTTTTGGCCCTCCAACTTCCATTCTTTATTTGTTTTAACCCTTGACTACTCTTAAGTCTTTAACTAACTAGGTTAGTGTCATTCCTAGTTAGTTTATCTTACTAATTTATTTGCAAACTAATTGCAATTTAAGAAATTTGTATTTTCGGGATGTTACAAGTCCACCCCCCTTAAAAAGGGTTTCGTCCCCGAAACCAAAGTACGTACCAAATAATGAAGGGTAAAGACGTCGCATCTCCTCTTCGGACTCCCACGTAGTGTCCGAACCTTTCCTATGCTCCCACTTGATCTTGACTTGCTCGATTCGCTTGTTTCGCAAGAGCTTGACCTTTCGATCTAGAATCTCTAATGCTCTTACCGCATAATTCAGGCTATTATCCACCTCGATATCGTCGTAATGGACATAGGCTGTCTCCTCCGCCAGACATTTCCGTAATTGCGACACGTGAAACGTGCCATGTATTCCACTCAACTCTTCCGGTAGCTCGAGGCGATAAGCCACTTTGCCAATCCGCTCGATGATTTTAAATGGCCCAATAAACCTTGGGCTTAGTTTCCCTCTTTTCCTGAATCTAAAAACGCCCTTCCATGGGGAAACCTTCAACATAACCATGTCGCCTATGTGAAATTCAGTCGGTCTTCGTCTTTTATCGGCATATGACTTCTGCCTATCTTGGGCTGCTTTCAAATGAGCTCGTACCACTTCAATCTTCTCATTAGTGGCCTGAATTACATCTGTATGGGCCAATTCGCGTGGTCCTACCTCACCCCAACACACCGGGGTTCTACATTTTCTACCATATAGCATCTCGTAAGGCGCCATGCCGATACTCGAATGGTAACTATTGTTATATGAAAATTTGGCCAAAGGTAGATAAACATCCCAACTTCCATCGAAGTCGATGATACATGCCCGTAACATATCCTCTAACGTCTGTATTGTTCTTTCACTCTGTCCATCCGTCTGAGGATGGTAGGCGGTGCTAATGAAGAGTTTCGTTCCCATCTGTTCTTGAAAATCTCACCGAAAGTTTGAAGTAAACCGGGTATCCCTGTCCAACACAATGGATATCGGTACTCCATGACGTGCCACTATTTCATTTGTGTATACTTCAGACATCTTTTCCGAAGTATATTTCTCGCGTATAGGAATAAAATGAGCACTCTTCGTCAATCTATCCACAATCACCCATATAGCATCGAATCCCCGAATCGTTTTAGGTAGTTTGGTTAGTAGGTCCATAGTGATATGTTCCCACTTCCAAACCGGGATCTCCAAAGGTTGCAATTTCCCATAAGGTTTCTGGTGTTCCGCCTTGACTTGTAAGCACGTCAAACACTTCTCCACATATTTCACCACGTCTCTCTTCATCCCGGGCCACCAATAATTTTGTTTCAGATCGTTGTACATATTGGTCGCACCTGGATGAATGGAATATCGGGATTTATGGGCTTCATCAAGTAGTAGCGCCTTCATTCCACAAGTGTTTGGAACCCATATTCTTCCGGATCGAGTCTTCAACCCGTTCTTTCCATCTGACAAGTCTTTTAACTGGCCAATTATTCTTTCCTTCTTCCAGTTCTCTTCTTTCACTGCTTCTACTTGCGCCTCTCGGATACGTTCAAGTATACCCGAGGTCACTACAAGCTGCATCGACCTTACTCGTATTGGGACATAGTCCACTTTTCTGCTCAAAGCATCCGCCACCACATTCGCCTTTTCCGGGGTGGTAGTGTATTTCACAGTCGAAATCCTTCACCGTTTCCAACCATCGTCTCTGGCGCATATTTAACTCCTTCTGATCGAAGAAGTATTTTAAGCTTTTGTGATCGGTGAATATGGTGCACTTTACTCCATATAAATAGTGCCTCCATATTTTTAATGCAAATACCACCGCAGCCAATTCAAGATCGTGCGTGGGATATTTCTTCTCATGTATCTTCAATTGCCTCGAGGCATAAGCTATAACCTTGCCCCGTTGCATCAGAACACATCCGAGCCCCGATAATGAGGCATCCGAATAAACCACCAAGTCCTCGACTCCATTCGGCAACGTTAATACCAGAGCTTGAGTTAACTTCTCTTTTAGCGTGTGAAACGCCCTTTCTTGTTCAACACCCTAAATGAACTTTTCCTCCTTCTGGGTTAACTTTGTTAGTGGTGACGCAATCTTGGAGAAATCTTGAATGAATCTCCTATAGTATCCTGCAAGCCCTAAGAAGCTTCTAATTTCCGAAGGGTTCTTCGGGGGATTCCATTTCGACACGGCCTCGATCTTCGACGGATCTACCAATACTCCATCGGCACTTATGATGTGGCCGAGAAATTGCACCTCTCGTAGCCAAAAGGCACACTTGGAGAATTTCGCATACAACCTCTCTCGTCTAAGTGTCTCTAACACCTCTTGTAAGTGGTGTGCATGTTCAGCTTCGCTTTTCGAATACACCAAAATATCATCGATAAACACGATGACTGATTTATCCAACATTGGCTTGCAAACCCGGTTCATGAGGTCCATGAAAGCCGTGGGTGCATTTGTCAGCCCAAATGACATCACGAGGAACTCATAATGTCTGTATCGCGTGCGGAAAGCCGTCTTCGGCACATCTTCTTCCTTGACCTTTAGTTGGTGATACCCCGATCTATGGTCAATCTTTGAAAACCTGTTCGCACCTTGTAGTTGGTCGAATAGATCGTCTATCCTCGGAAGCGGGTATCGGTTCTTTACCGTGAGTTTGTTTAACTCCCGGTAATCGATACACATGCGCATGCTTCCGTCTTTCTTTTTCACGAACAGTACCGGTGCGCCCCAAGGAGACACACTCGGCCTTATGAATCCTTTGTCAAGCAGGTCTTGAATCTGGGACATCAACTCTTGTAATTCCGACGGCGCGAGTCGGTACGGTGCTCTAGCTACGGGTTTTGCGCCCGGAATCAGTTCAATCCCGAACTCTACTTCCCGTTCAGGCGGTATCCCCGGTAAATCTTCCGGAAACACATCTTCGTAGTTCCGTACTACCGGTACATCTTCAATCTTCAGTGATTCTTTCTCGGGCTCATTTGCGTATATCATAAATGCCTTGCATCCTTGCTTCATAAGCTTGTGAGCTTTCAACATTGAGCATATTATGGGGTTGCCTCCCTTTTCGCCATAGATAGTGACGTGTTTCCCGCTCGGAGATATTAGCTTTATCTCCTTACGAAAACACACGACCTTCGCGCGGTGCTGAGATAGCCAATCCATCCCAACGACTACTTGAAATTCCCCCATTGACATCGGGATTAGATCTATTTGGTATTCTTTATCATCGATGCTTAATTTGCAGCCTCGACAAATATCACAAACTATAAAACTTTTGTTGTCCCCTATTTCAACTTCTAAAGGCACAAATAATTTCGTCAATACAAATGAAGGATGTCGAATAAATCCATGCGAAATGAAGGATTTATTCGCACCTGTATCAAACAATACACGTGCTGGAATTGAGTTAATTGTGAATATACCTGAGACCACATCGGATTCTATTTTTGCTTCAGCCGCGGTAAGTTGGAAGGACCTAGCCTTCGCCTTAGGAGCTTCTGCTGGAGATTCTTTAATATCTCTCTTTCCGACTAAGTCCGGGCATTCAGACTTTTTGTGGCCGGGTTGATAACACTTGTAGCAAACTGAGACTTTACCCGGGCATAGCGAAGCCGTGTGCCCCGTCTTACTACATATGGGGCATGGTTTGTCTTTGAACCAACATTCTCCCTTGTGTCCTTTCCCGCACACTTTACAACTTGGCGACCCACCTTTAGCATCCACCTTCTTTCCCGATTCTCCAGTTCGGGCTTTCTTTGTAGGGCTTGGATTCACATCATGCGCCCTTCGCTCACCCCTTTCACCTTATTTCTTCAACTCGATTTCCCGTTCCCGAGCAACGTTTATGATCTCGGTAAGGGTCTCGTATTTTGAAGGAGTCATAAACTCCCTATATTCAGCGCTCAACATGTTATAGTAGTAGTATATATTCTGTTCTTCGTTCGTCACCAATTCACTACTAAACTTCATCTTATCCATAAACATCGCCGTAATCTTGTCTACGGTCTCGCCCTTATGCCTAAGTTGCATGAACTCTTCCTTGATTTTATTGATGACCGCCTTAGGACTATGATGTTTAAGAAAAGGTGTCTTAAACTCTTCCCATGTCATGGTTCTCGCCGCTTCGGCTCCTATTTCATTCTTTTTGTTGTCCCACCAGTCTTTGGCTTGACCTCTCAACTGGCCCGTTCCGTAAGCAAAAAAGTCACTTTCATCACAATGGGTCCTTTCAAAAACCCCTTCAATGTTGCCCAACCATCTTTGGCAAATTATCGGGTCAACTTCCCCGTTATAGATTGGCGGTTTGCACGCCATAAATTCTTTGTATGAGCACCCTTTACGTTCTCCCGATTTCTCCTTCATAAGGTTGACACTATCCTCCAACCTTTTAACTCGCTCTTCGACAAGTGACAACATCGTGCTTTGAATTTTGTCTATAAACCCGGATAGACTACCTTCAATTGCCTTCCCTACTTCTTCGGCAATTATCTCTTTCATTTGTTCGGTGCTTGTCTGCACCGGTTCATCATTGTTTCCGTCAGACATCTTGAAACTGAAATGTTTACATTAAACGTTAAACATTTCATTTATAACATTGCTTCATTTGTTTCGGTTTAGCCAAGTTCCCAACTTGCTTTAACCGTTCACATTTAATGCACTTTCTGGGTTTGAGTGTGTTAACACGCTCTTCCCATGCATATCAATTCATTTCTCATTTCTTACATAAGATATAATCTATTAAAATAATAAGTTAATTCTTACCGGACGATCGATCAAGCTTGAACCGAACACTTTGTTGACAACCTTAAGCTCTGATTACCAACTTGAAACACCCTTCTAATTACTACTTGAATTTAAAAATAATTCATACAATTTTATATAAAAGATGTCCAACTTATAACATAAGTTCCATAGATAAAGTTCATAAGTAACAAAACATTAGTCAACTAACGACTAATTCAAACATTCATAAGTTGATTAGCAAATAGTCTACATTTCCAAAACATTATCTATTAGAGTTAGATAACGCGGAAGCTTCAAAAGTTGTGTTCGGTTCTTAAAAAAATTGCTTGACCGCCATCCGTATTCTTGCAATACCTACAAACTGAAATTTTGACAAATATTAATATTAGAGTTCTTAGAAAATCTGCATAATCGAAACTGCGCTCAGAAACGGATTCGATTAATTAATTATGCAAAAGTTCAACAAAAATTTCAAGACTCTACCGTAACTTACGGTATCTACCGTAAGTTACGGTAGGCACTAAGCTATACCAGTTCACCGTAGCACAGTACTAAACCACCGTAAGCTTTTTGATCTCTACCGTAAATTACGGTGGATACCGTAATTTATGGTAGCCACTGCAAGTCTATGTTTTGATTGATTTGGTTATTTAGCTCGAACCAACTCTTGGATTTCTCATTCTTACAAACCAACATGGTAAATTCTCGTATTCTAATATCTCGATTATCAACGATAACAAAGGGCCAATCTACTAAACAACAAAGCATTTGCCACGCATTACTCGATTATTCGACACGTTTGGCCCATCTACGGAATCCTCCATTATGATGACTACCAACAAGTTCTAACCAATCCTGGTCTTATTAATAAATATAACGAACATTATCGCTTTAAAATTAAGACAACCGTTATTCTACAATTCACTACACATATGCATATTATCAAAGTTACCTAATGTAACGAGCCAAGTTACATACCTTTAGTGCACACCCTTCAAACGCAAGTCGCCACCGGCTTGTCCGCTTGGAGCTCCGATATCTTTTCCTATAGAGTTCAACCAAGACATGTTTAGAACTCTTTTCAATTCATAGCTCGCATATTTTGACGAAACATCACAATTATTCGGTTTAACTCAAATTTTCAGATTTAAGCCTTCATTTAGGCATTTTTACGAACACTTTAAGGGCAGAAATTTACATTATATATATTAACAAGTTCATGACTTGTCATGTAGCCCTTAATTTTCATCAATTAACTACCATACATGAACTTTGACCTCTAAAATTCTGTAATCACTTCACATATGTCAAATATTACTAGAACAACCACTATAATCCTAGTGTTTATCATAATCTCACGAAACCCATTAATCACCTTCAATTTGTTCATGAAATTTTCAGAATTTAGGCATGATTTCTCATATTGTTGTCTAGGTTTTACTCCTAGACACTATATCAATCCTATTCTACCCAAATAACAAACATGCATCATCAAATTTCAGATTTCCCAAATTCATGAGAATTTCGAGTAGAGAGTTTTCATCAGATTTTACATACCTTGTAACCCTCTTGTGATGAGGATAAGTAATCTATGCTCGATTTTTGTTTTGAAACAGGTCTTGACCTTCAATTTGTAGGATTTAAGAGAGTCTAGGGTTTTGAGGAGGAGCTTGGGTCGCCCCTGTCTCCTGGTCGATCTCCACAGAACACAGACAAGGGTGTTTGTCTTTTATTTATTTTATTTTATTAATATTAGTTTTCATTTTAACACTTTTGGCCCTCCAACTTCCATTCTTTATTTGTTTTAACCCTTGACTACTCTTAAGTATTTAACTAACTAGGTTAGTGTCATTCCTAGTTAGTTTATCTTACTAATTTATTTGCAAACTAATTGCAATTTAAGAAATTTGTATTTTCGGGATGTTACATTTATCATTAATTGTCAGCGAGTGGCGTTTTTGGCGTTTTTATGTTTCGTCTTATTAAGTAAAAAAGACTAGTTTACCTTTAATGAACCTAGCAACATTACCAAAATCATTGATATTTAGAAAAAAAATCACCGCTTCAAATTAGTTTGTAGATTGTTTTGATCCAATGGCGGTGATCCATTCTCACTGTTTTCACACTCTAGGGCGTTTTCCCAGATTCTACCCATATATATATATATATATAGGGGAGGGTTATCTTGAGAACGCTAAATATTGCGAGAACCGTGAGAACGAATGAAAAAACCAATCAAAACCAATTTTTTTAATACAAACCTCATTGTAATTAAAATAAAACATCAAAAAAAGAATTTACAACATCAAATAATTCATTTATCCATTAAAATCACTTATTTTAGTTTTTTTACACATGTGTAAATATAATAGATTTACACATGTGTAAACGACAAACTTACACATGTGTAAATTTTCTTTATTTACGAATTCAGGTAAATTTAAATGTGTAAATTAAATTTGTAACATTGTATTCGAATAATAATGATAAGTGTAGAAGAAATTTTTGAATTTGAATTGTTTTTGACTAAGTTCTCATGGTTTTTTCATTCGTTATCACGGTTCTCGCGATATTTAGCGTTCTCATTTAAACCCTCCCCTATATATATATATATATATATATATATACATGGAAGTAATTTGGATAGAAAATCTATATTTTCAAACCTTGAAATATAGATAAATTTTGGGATTAATTTTTTTGAAAATCGCCTAGTTGATCGTTTAGTATGTTTAAGTGCAAATTGAAAATTTATGGATGATTGTTGATTGATAAATGAATGTTCATGTTTAGTGACGAAAAAAGATTATTTGACCAAGTGTTGAATTATAAGTAGTTTTACTTGCATGGATTGCATGAAAAGTTGTTAAGTGTTGTATATTAGGATATATATGTAGACATATATTTTAACATGTCTAGTTGACGGGTGATCTTATATCTAATATATGTGTTATATATATATCGTAAGTGTTACATGTTCGGTGTATTTTGAGAATAAATATAAGTACTTGTTCGTGTCCAATTATGTGACTATAGTTGTGGAATGTTATTCCACGATATAAATATATATTAATTTTTTAGTTATATGAATTTATTAAACAGTTTGGTCGTGTGATGACCCTGGTTGTTAAATGAGGTTTCGGGATGGGATCCAATTTTTTTGTGAAGTTATGTGTTATTATATGTGTGTGTGTTAATATATTTAACGGTTGTCATTTGGATAATTAATCCTCAACAGATCGTTAAGTTTAACGTTGTATTTAAAATGTTAACATCTCATTCGGTCTAACGAAGTTGAGCAAACAACTTGCTAGGTAGACACATGAGTAGGCTTTAGTGTCTTATATGGTTTAAGACACTTGGAGGTCGGTTTCATTGTCGGATGTTTGTTATCTGCTAGCATTGTTGCCTGGAGCTCTAGGTGAGATTTCATGCCCCTTTTCATTTTAATGTTTATTAAATTGGGGGAAATGGATGCTTGGTTACGGGGTATGGTTGTTGGGAATGAAATCCATCGTATCCACATGTGTGCATAATTTGTTGGTTAGAGCTCTGAAATTCCTTGTATTGGTTTGAATTTTGTAACCATTAGTTTGTTATAACCACGGAATAATTGAATAGATCTATTAGGGTTGACAATCCCCGCTCTTAGTCGGTTGGGACCCTATGAGTGCAATTGTGGTCAGATTGTTAGAAATCGTCATGCGTGTACGATGTAGCAAGGCAAATGTTGTTTGTCATGGTTTGGTAGGTTTGGTTACGAGCTTATTTTGACACATATGTCGTTATCCTAGCTAGACTATGATTTGATCAACGTGTATTTTATGGACTATGCGTACTAGTAAGGTTTCATTTGTATCATCTAACCTTGTGAACTCTCCAACATAATGTTGATGATTTAAGAATGTTTATCAGGTAAGTGAATGAGGTTCACGCTCCTTTGGCGTACTTGCATGCATCTAAGCGATACCATTTTGTGTGATTTTCTTCATATTTCTCATCTATGTATGAGTTATATTTGACAAATCTTGAGTCTTGGTGAACTTTAGTTTATGATTGACACATTTAGAACAAGTTATTTATTTGGGTTGTCTAAACTTTGAACTTGTTACATTCGGTATGTTAACCTTCTAAACGATTGATATCGTGTGATGTTTTCAACCATTTAGATGTTTGCTAAGCGGATGCCATGAAAACCTTTCAAGTCACGCCTCATGTTTTCGCCTTTGACAGGGTGTGACAAATGGACACGTAGGTGCGGTTCATGTATTTTGTTATGGAATAACGATGCTTGAAGTAGAGCCACCATGTGAAGATGGAGATGAAGTAGCGATTAGGAGAGATGGAGATGAAAGAAACAGTTGTAACCTCTTTTTTGATTTAATAAAAATTACATGTTCCTGCTTATGTTATAGGTTTTTGTAAAATTAACCCTAAACTATTTCTAATATGTTTGTTTCTTTTTCTTTTTTATTTATTGAGTTATATTTGTTATACCTATAGATCGGTTAGTTGTACATTAAGTGTATTATATAGATTTTGTGCTTCTAAGGTTGTATATATAGGTTATTTAGATATTAACTGGTACAACGTTCCACATTATATGGTACATCATGCCAGAGAAATCCGAAATAAGCCTACCCCCTCGTACCGAATATAAGGACCTAGCGAATTGCGATCCCGTTCCACGTTCCCATACCAGAGCATACCACGAACCATGTGACTTTGAACGAAACCATTAACAACCGTGGTTTCCGCCCATTGTACTGGCTATACAGACGATAAGGCCATGCCATATGGTTCATTTGAGACCTAATCAGGATCTATAAAATAAGACCAAGGGGACTCCACCTCTTGGTAAATTCTTTTCCCCTAGAGAGAGAAGTCCACTTTTGGGAGTCTCTTTTCCTCTCTCATATTCTAAACACTCTCTGAGGGTTAGAACAAGTTACTTTTGTTCGTTGGATGTACAGCTAGTGGGTATGCTTAGTAACACAAGTGCACCCAAACAAATACTCCTGAAACATCGAAAGTTCCTTTTTAGAAAGAGAGTTTGTATTATGGGAAAATTTAGCATTAATTTTACGATTAATCTCAATTACTAGGGTAAGTGAATTACAAAGTAAGTTGCAATTGATTGATAAGCTGTAATCCTTTTCCATCGTGACCTAAGGTGAGTCACTCACAATACTTCTCCTTTTTCACATGTTTTGGGGTGAAAGTACATGCAAATGCTTTTATAAATGACGAGTCACTTTGATTTGTATTATATCATTAAATTGTCTAACATATATGGGTATAGTCGGTACCATAACCATATGAAAGTTGGATTCAACACATGATTGGTCCCGAAAGGTTGTGTGTGTGACTATATATGCTATCATAGATTCAAGTGTGCTGGCGATCGCTCTATCGGATTTTATTTGACTTGTGTCTATGATATTTGTAACAAACTGACACTCGTAAAACTTTTATATGTGTCAGTTTATCGTGAACTCACTGCCTTTATGTTGCGTGTGTTTTTAGTAGTATTTTCATAAAATTATAAGAGTTGTAGTGGTCACATTAATGGTCTTTAGGAGGCTTGGTTAAGTGGTGTAAGTGAAGTCAGAGATTTTGTGTATTCCCATTTTGTTATTTCACTTTTAGGATTTATAAATATCTCATGTGTTAAAGACATTATTATGTTAATGACGAATGATGTATTCATCTGTGTATAGCAAATTTTAATAGCTGCTGCGTATTTGATTGATACAATCAGTCATATATTGACCTGCTAAGAAAAGGTGTGAGATTATCTGTAATTTGGAGAGGATTGAATCAATTTTATTGAATGACCAAGTAATACAAGCCCTAATATATATACACATCATCAACTCTCCAACAGATTACCAGCTCACTAACCAACTTATTAACAAACTAACTAATTAAATACATGAGGGGTAAAATAGTAAAAATACTATAAAGCTAGTCAAAATAGAAATTGACTTATATAAAGTCAACACCCCCCCTCAAGTTGGTGGTACAGAAACATTGTGCAATAAATCGCGATGTTGTGGTGTAGCCAAACTCTTAGTAAAAATGTCAGGAACTTGAGTATTCGAGCGAGTATGAGATAAGGAAATCATGCCTTCTTGCAATTTTTCACGTACAAAATGACAATCAAGCTCGATGTGTTTAGTTCGCTCTTGGAAAACGGGATTCTTAGCAATGTAAATTGCAACCTGATTGTCACATTTTAAAGGAATAGGAGTTACTTTGGGAACTTGAAACTCATGTAATTTGGAGAGGATTGAATTAATTTTATTGAATGATCAAGTAATACAAGACCTAATGTATATACACATCATCAGCTCTCTAACAGATTACCAGCTCACTAACCAACTTATTAACAAACTAACTACTTAAACACATGAGGGGTAAAATTGTAAAAACACTATAAAGCTAGTCAAGATAGAAATTGACTTATATAAAGTCAACATGATCTCCTTTAGTTTATCATATTATAACTTCTAAATAATTTTCCTTTGATAATGTTTTAATCCATTTTATGTGTTTAGCATGGTTATTTATTTATTTTTATTTTATTCTTAATTTTTTAAAGTTATCTACTTTAGTTCTTTTTAACGCTTTCAAGCATACTTTTGCGACAATTTTTTTCCTATATGTTTTCATATGAATTTTTATTCAAAATGGACATGCGAATATACCGACGAGTATGTTGAAGCTTTTTTTGTTTCGACATGAATTTGTCTTCAAAACCAGACCTTATAATACTACTAGAAAATACTCATTTCTTGACGCACATTGTATATCATAAAACGGTAATTATGACACGCAAAAGCGTGTGGTTGATTGAGGGGTCATAAAATTACATGACATGCATTTGTGTGTCATGTTATTATGACAAACATTTACTGACACGCATTCATGACACGCATTCATGACACACATTCATGAAACTCATTTTATGACACATTTTAATGGCACACATTCATGACACTCATTTTATGACACTTTTTAATGACATACGTTCATGATAAGCATTTATGACACATACGTATGACATTCATTTATGCGTGTCATGATTTTAATTGTTTAATTTTTTAATAGAATTACTAATTTGTCTTGGATACATGTATAATAACAAAAACAATAAATATTTTTCATAAAACAAACACACACACACACACACACATATATATATATATATATATACACACACACACACATACCATAACAATCCATTACTTAATCATTTGTCAAGTATACTACAAATATTTTAAAGTTAACAAAAAAAGAATTGTTTGTTAATGCATTATCAACTCCTAAAATACGATTTGTCACTTAAAGATAGAGGTAAACAGCATAAGTCGACCAATCTTCGCGAATGCCATCCATATCCGCAGCTGAGTATTCCTCTACTCATTTCCCAACCTGAGACAACAATTAAATAAAATAAATCTTAAAAATCAGAATTTAATCCTAATATATGAATTTAAGCATTTGTTTGGATATATAAGTACATATTTCTCGAATATACAGACTAAAATATGCCTAAACTTACATTATCATTGTCAAGTATTTCAACTCCTTAGTAAGCTTTCTCCTTCATGAACTTCATCACATAGTAGCCGCATTCAGTACCTCCTGGCTGATGTGGACAATTTAAATATCAAGAATGTGAAGCCATTGCGATTTAAGTTTAAACTAAAGGGTTTCAATATTTACAATATCATTACAACCACAATTTAATAAGGGATTTAGTGCTTACCCTTGCATTAATCCAGATGAGTTTAACCCTTATGTTGGCACCACTTGTGAAGCATACACGGCCATTGCCCTATAAAAAAATCAAAATTATATCAGAAGTAGACCCTTTGTCCATTTTTCCAACAGACCGCCAACAAAGTTGAGCAAAAGAGACACCATACATGTGATGAAAAGAAAGAAACAAAACATGAATCTTAACCTTGACATGTGTGCAAGGAAACACAGAAGTGCGAAGTGTGTCCTGTGTATCATCTGCAAGTTTTCTTCTCGGATGCTAAGAACAAAAGCAGCTGCAGTTAATGTTATCCTATACCCAACATCCCATTGTTTAGGTATACCTTCACTTGGATACAACAAGTCCAGTTCCACAACCTAGGATCACATTAATACAAAATCCAACAAATTGCTCATGTAAATAACAAAAGAAATGTTTTGACTTGGTCAGAGAATCCAGCGCCACGGGACATAACAATTGCCCATCTGGTTCTCGCAGTTGCCATAGCAGTGATATGGAACCTTTCTCTCCATTTATTATTTATCCACTAAAAAGAAAATGAATCACTGACTTTGTAACACTGTTGAATGTATTGGGTACCTACATTTTAGAAAAAAAAACTAGAAGATGAGAGAGCGAGCAGGCAAGCACTCAGCTTTACAAGATATGATTGTCCTTACCCTTAACCAAAGAGCTCCCGTTGTTCGCACATGCTATCACGCTAATGTAGCAGGTGTCACACCCTGACTTTTGGCGGAAGCGTGATTATGTGTGACTTGCTTAATATCATTGCATTCAATCATAACAACAACTATATGATAAATCCGAAGGTGATCATCCATTAAATAAGTTTAAAACATAACAACATTGTTTGAAACATAGACTTGAAAGGCGAGTACAAACCAGACAACTTGTTCTTAGAGATCACAAGGACTTGACAAAAGACGTTAGATGAAACCAAGCTTTGGAAGTTGTGTCTTATCTAGGATAAGACACACAATCCAAATCTCAGATAGGACGACACCTTTTATTCTCAACTTTACTTGAAACATCCAAACGCCCGCCAGATCCATACTTAATTTACTGAAATACATGTAGTTTGAAAACATCAACACAAGTTGAGCGAGTTCATGTGTTTAGTGTGTGAACTCGAATAACTTGTGTTAGGACTGGTTTGAATCCGAACGATTGCGAACCGACTCGTACGACGTGCGGAATCCGTGTACGAGCAAGACTGAACACACGAACAGTAATATAACTGTGATTCTATTCAAAGATCTGAAATCGTTACAGGAACTGTGAATCACCTAGTCACTTTCTCTCTCTAGTTTCTCTCTCTAGAACTAGAGCTCTCAAATGTAGCAAATGAGCAAAAGTGGCAAAAAGTCCCTAAGTGAAACCCTAAGGCTCCTATTTATAGGCCAAGGCTTATAAGGAGAGTTCCCCTTATTTACAATAATGCCACCTTGCCTTTTCTATCTAATATTACAATATAAAGCTAGAATTAATCAGTTTCAGCTACGACTTGAGATGACGGAGGCGATAGACATATTGCACTAACAGACTCCCCCTTGGATATTGCCGCAGTCAATCTCAATCATTTAGTTAAACTCGTAGCTTCTGGTCTTTCTCTCTCTCTTACTGAGTCTTCTTTAAGCTTTAACACGTTTTCATCAACGTAGACTCCCTCTTGCTCAAACAGAATCTCGGTGGATCTGTCTTCAGCTCCAGCTCCTTCCTTTCGGTAAACTCTTCAGGCTCCCCCTGTCGTCAAGCTTCCGTGCTTTGGGATCGACACCTGGCTTTTCGGTTACAAGCTCCTCCAGAATAGTTCCTGGGTCCTTGAATGCACGCTTCCCGTTGCATTGAGCTCGTCTTCAGACTCCCCCTTAGACACTGCTATCGGGATCGTAGTCTGGTACAATATCTGCAATTCTCAAACATTTATAAGTAACAGCGTTTTGAACTTCCAGGATTGAAAACCCGGCTCTCTCAACTTTTACTAAAATATTTTACAATGAAAGCATTTTCGATTGTCCAGGTATCGTAACCTGGCTCTATTAAACTTTCTAAATCAAGATCCTGGGACTAAGATATAATAATATGAAATATATCCAGGATTACTTGATACTCTCCCCCTATCAACAATCTTCAAAGATTTGGCAGTTTCAACGAACCGGATCGGAAACTGGCTCTTTTACAGATTTTAACAATATAAGCATCCAAATCCCTCACAGTTAATCATCCAAGTCCAAATTAATGACCTTGGAGATATCACAAACTGTTTTTGATTTTTGATTTTAAAACATCAAGTTTCAAATTAATGAACTTGTTTTATTTTCAGAAACACAATCAGCATACTTAGATTTTGAAACTCAGTTCTTAGACATCGGTTGTCGAAAATAAAGCAGAATAAAAAATCTTTTTGTATTTTTCTGAAAATATAAAGCAGTAAAGAGATATTTACAAACATATTTAGAGACAATGTTTTTGTTTGAGTTTGCGTCGGAGGATCAAATCAGTTTTTGACAAGTCACAAGTACCGTTGAGCTTAGTTACACATTAAGAATTAAACAATTCACTTAGATTGTCGATATACTGATCCACTTAAATTTTCACACAAATTTCAACTGATTCAGGATACGAATTAGGTGTTTTAAGAACTTAAACCTATTCATGTGTCCCACATCTTGAATATAATCCCGTATCCAGATCCCAATATTCAGTCTTACAGGTGAATATACCTAGATGATATCTGTAAGGGGAATAAATTATAGTACGAAACCGTGAGAGCTCAGGTCAGAAATTCCGTTCAGTAGAGAGATGACGGCTCGACTTTTGGTGTGTCCCCTTTAGAGGATCTTTTTGTTACAACAGCCATGAATAGCAGTTTTCAATGTTTCATCATTTTTAGCTGAGGGCTGCGCTATATTTCAAGCAATGCGGAAAGTATTATTCGAGGACTAGGTCAGAACTTCCATTCAGCAGAAGTCCCGGAATAATACCCCAGATATCACTGAGTATAAAGACCTAGTATCTCAGAAAGAGGGACCTTTCAAACGAGATTTCAGGGGTTACATATATATCCAAGTAGTGTTCCCCACGAAATAAGCAAGTTTGAATTTAGGTTTATATCCCGAAAAAGTTTACTAAATGTATAAAAATCTACCGACACATCCACGGTGAGATCGTTTAACACTTTTAAACTTTCCAATTCTTTAGCGTACTGTAACTGTCTACTGATGTACTATCATTTCCTCTTTTTACACAAAAACTCATTTTCATTTTTTAATGTTTTTGTCTTTTTGCCAATAGCTTTTTATCATGTTTTTGTCATTTTGAAATTTTCTAATGTTTTTGGATTTTCTGACAATATTACTCCCCCTAAAATGCAAAACCATTTAAAGAAAAATTTGACAACCAATACTGATAGCTTTGTCTCGCCATCCATTTTCTGCTAACTATGCCCTGTTTTTGCAGAAAAACTAATATAACGTACCCCCATGATTTACAACCCATTGATTTTCGACAGTTTGAAAACTGTTTTTCAATCTTGTGAAAGTAATCATGTTTGTTCAGCCGTGAGGGTTTCGGCGTATTCAAGCAGAACTCCCCCTTTCAACAAACTATTTTCCCATAATGATTTCAAAACACTTAAGTTTGTTTTAATCAGAATGGTTTTTCCGGAAAAATTAGTTTGTTTACCCATCACTTGTGGGTTCGGGGTCATCTCATCACCTTGTTCTCTTTTAACCATTTTGAAAATTTAACATTATTAGGTCAAACACCACTATCACTTGTAGAAAATCAAGTACAACTTAATGTCCTTGATTAACCACTTGTAAGACGAAATATCACAGTTACCATCCTGTGAATTTCTCAAGAATGATGCCGATACCTGCTTCACACTTACCAACCTGGAAGCTCCGGCAAGTCAGGAATTCAACCAGCAGATTTATGTACCCAAGCCTGACCAGTCTTGGGTGTGTTTTGAACATTTCTCTTTTTATAAAATTCTTTTGCCCCTTTTACCTTTCCATCAGCCATCTTGCTAAAAATATGTTTAACATTGCTTATTAAACATTTTCCAGCATCAACACCTTTTGATTTTAGGTTTGTGGCACGTAATGGTGGAAAGTTCTCATCAGTCATTAATGGAACTGTCTCTTCCTTTTTTACCTCAACTTGTGGCTCATCTGATTTTGTGGAATCAGATTCATTGCCTGAACTTGGCTTGTCTGACTTGGATGAGCCAGATTCATCGCCAATAACTTTCTTTTTCTTCTTGTTTGTCCTCAGATTTGCATCTGAAGAATTCGATTTTCTTGACTTTGCCGTCGAGTGAATCGATTCATCAGAACTTTTATTCGAACCAACAGGTGATCCTGAAGACAAAATCTTCTCCAAATACTCTCTCGCCTTCTTCCTCTTCTTCCTCAATCTGTCTCTCTGCCCCTGTGAAAGCTTTACTTTCTTATCTTCCACTTTCTGTTCTTTGGGCTTGACAGTGACTGGTTTCTTTATCGTTCTCTGAGATTCAACCCTTGATCTTCCCATCGATCTCCTTGGGCAATCTCTGGCAATATGACCTCTGATTTGACAATTATAGCATTTTCTTGTCTCATAATTCCAATTCTGGCAGTTAACAGCAATGTGTCCTCTAACACCACAGGTGTAGCACACTCTGTTATCGTACCATCCACTTCTGTCAGTCCAAACCTTCAGATCATAACATTGTTTGGCTTGGTGATAATCATTTCTCCTCTGCAATGCTGGATTTGTCTTTTGAGCACTGTGGTCAAACCTGCACCACTTATTACCATCAATTTGTGAATTTTCATTTACAAATTTTTGTGATTTTTTATAATGATTTGATGACTGAACTGATGAGCTTTTATTTTCATTTTTAAAATTTTTCGAATTTTTAACTTTTTGTTTCTGTTCTACACTCTTCTTAACAGGTTTTTGTTTAGAACATTCACCTGTTTCAGTAGATTGCAAAACAGTATTTTTAAATTTTTCTTGTAAATCTAAAAATATTTTTCTTTTCTTTTCTTTTTCTTTTTCATCATCAGCTTTGTCATCACAATCTTCAATTTTGACTTTGTCAAAATTTGTGACATTGTCACTTATTGGAACAGAATTGATCGGTTTTGGACAAACATATGATGCAGAAATCACAAAACTTTTCAATTTGTTTTCTAAATCAGCAATTTTCTTTCTATTACCTTCGGCTTCATGCTCAAGTCGAATGATTTTATCAAGATGAGAATTTATTTCACATTGTTTTTCAAGATTATTTTTACCAAAAACATCTCTCTCATCTTCTAAAATCTTTAACTGACTTTTGAAATCATTTTCAAATTTTAATTTTTCATTTTCAAATTTTTTTTCTTTTTCTTTCAAAATCTTGTTATCCAATGTCAAACTGTCCATATCACTCAACAGTTTGATATTTTCAGATTTTAGTTTTTCACAGTTCAAGCGCAACTCCAGAATCTGTTCATCATCAGCTTTCTTCCCATCTTTCAAAGCTTTGTTTTCCAATGTCAAATTCTCCGCATCACTCAAGAATTTGGCATTGTCTGCTCCAAGTTTATCACATTTTGAGCATTTTTCATTCATCTTTTCAACATCAGCTTCTTTCTTTGTTTCCATCTTGAATGTTCCTGCACAAAAAATTTTAACAAAATCAAGAGGGTTTGCATATTCATCAATAAAACAACCTCTCTTAATATCATATTTCATGACATTTTTTGCAGCAAGACACACAGTGATTCGTTTTCTCATTTCAATGATTACATCCAAATCTATCTTTCTTGATTCTTCTTTTATTTCATCTAATAATTTCCTTTTTCTTGAATCTTCATCACTCCTATGATTTGTAATTTTATTGATAAAACTTCTTAAATCATAGTGTGATAAGCTAGAATTCCGTTTTTGGTTATTTACGAATTTATCCCATTCCAAAGGTAAAGCATCAACAAATTTTGAAATTCTTTCATCATTTGAATGATATATCTTATGTTTTTCTAACTTGATGATTAGCTTATAAAACCTTTCTTTCAACATCTCCACTGATTCATTCTTCATACATAAAAAAATTTCGAATCTTTTAATCCAAACATCCTTATTATTCTTATTATCAATCCAAGATCTAGAAGTCCAAACGTTTAAATTTTTAAGATTCTCGTTTTCCTGTTCATCAAACGTTTTAGCCATCTTGTATCACCTGAATCATGATCAAACAAACACAATGAGTTTAATCAATATCAAACAAATGAATCGTAAAAGAATTTGGTCCGTTCGGATGGATCAATAGTCAATCGGATGATATTGGCCCAATTGGATGAGATCAGCCCACTCGGATGGGTGTCTTCGAACGGATGGAGATCCGGATGATGATTCATCCGGATGGAGATTCGGATGGTGATACGTACGGGTGGGGATCCGGGATATGTTATACGCACGGGTGGGGATCCGGGAAATGTTATACGCACGGGTGAAGATGTTATCCACGCGAACAAGTTGTCCGTGAGTGTGGCAAGTCAACAAGTCAACACGGATGGCTGAAAGTAATCCGTGCGTATGATGCTATCCATGCGTATGATGCTATCCGTGCGTATGATGCTATCCGCTATCCGTGCGTATGATGCTATCTGTGCGTATGATGTTATCCGTGCGTATGATGCTATCCGGATGATGTTATCCGCACGTGTGGTGATCCGCACGGGTGTCTGAATTACACAACTAACTCACATGCTACCTGAAACTTATCACATGAAATGCAATTTATCAAAACAAAAGCCACGTGATTGTTCAGATAGCAAATGAATTTGATAAGGCCGAATATATTGATCAGATCATATTGATTTTTTATTGAATTTTCCGACAAAATCAATAAATATTTATGTAAGACAGAGACAAATCACGTGCAATACTGAAGTCACATGTCTCGGAATGATATCCGACCGGACCAGTCAACGAAAGTCAATGAATTTAATGAACTGCAAGAATGAAAGAAATCACGTGACCTGATCAGGCAGACCTGAAATGTTGACAAAGCGACTTGTTTATCCGTGTGGTATTTTAACACGTATTACAATGACACGGATTAAGAGGTCAACTTAAGTCAACCCGAGTAAGTTGTGCGTGCGGTCGACTTATCCGTACGTATACGTCAACAATCAGTCAACGCGGATTAGTTATCCGTGCGTATGACTTATCCGCACGTATAGGTCAACAATCAGTCACCGCGAATTAGTTATCCGTGCGTATGACTTATCCGCACGTAGAAGTCATCCGTGCGTGTGACATTAAGAACAACAGCACCAATTTTCAACTTTTTTCGAACCACAAAAATTAAGATTTCTCACAAACGGTAAAGAATTTGATTTTGAAAATTTATAGGCTTATAAATCAGTTATTTTCGCACATCATATCAAAAAATCAGCCGATTTTAGCCGTAAAATCTTGTTCAAATTGACAAAAATCAGATAAAAACGTGAAGAACAAGAAAATATGAGAAATTTGACAAATCTGGATGATTTAGGCTCTGAATCTGATCAAATCTAGAACGAAATCATGCGTTTGATCCTTGCAACCGAGCTCCTGCTCTGATACCACTTGTTAGGATCGGTTTGAATCCGAACGATTCCGAACCGACTCGTACGGCGTGCGGAATTCGTGTACGAGCAAGACTGAACATACGAACAGTAATATAACTGTGATTCTATTCAAAAATCAGAAATCGTTACAGGAACCGTGAATCACCTAGTCACTTTCTCTCTCTAGTTTCTCTCTCTAGAACTAGAGCTCTCAAATGTAGCAAATGAGCAAAAGTGGCAAAAAGTCCCTAAATGAAACCCTAAGGCTCCTATTTATAGGCCAAGGCTTATAAGGAGAGTTCCCCTTATTTACAATAATGCCACCTTGCCTTTTCTATCTAATATTACAATATAAAGCTAGAATTAATCAGTTTCAGCTACGACTTGAGATGACGGAGGCGATAGACATACTGCACTAACAACTTGGAAATCATTGTAAGTAAGTATGTATTTGCAAACCCTGGTATGAAAGCAATAAGGAAAAATAGATCATTAATGGTTTGCAAGGCCATTAATATGTGTGACGTGATGCAGGAAGACTCAATCCTAGCAGATTTTGCCACGGCTTCAGTTTGAAGACATAGTCACCTCATGGGCCAAACCTCGGTCCACATGGGTGTGGGCTCGCTACACCCAAATAGATCTATCACTCATGTCCCTCGGTCCTACAACAAGGATTAATGGTCTTAAGCGTTATACCCACCACTCACATGATCTAGCAGTACCCTTCCTTCGCTAACCATACCAAATAATAACGTTTGTAAACAGTTTGTAACATGTACTTCACCCCGAAGTTATAAAACCGAAAACAATTAAAAGAAAAGGGGGTCATGAACTCACAGTCTTGCGTCTTCGTATCACCGTAACTCAAGCTTCTTCGGATAAACACGACTACCTACAACGTACTATGATCTATTAGACGAGCGGGTCGTGCCTTGATTTGGTATTAATGTCTTTGAGTTACGTTTCTTTGTGTCTTCGATATTATTCCAAGTTATATAATTATTTGTTAAAATAATAAATATTTTAACTTCAATTATATTTATTAAATTTTGGAATACTTATTAAAACAATATATTTTAACTTAATTTTCAAGTATTTATTCTTGTATATCCTTCCCAAGGACGAGTGTATTTGTATTCGTATCCTTATACTTGTATATTTTTGCCACGGCTTCAGTTTGAAGACATAGTCACCTCATGGGCCAAACCTCGGTCCACATGGGTGTGGGCTCGCTACACCCAAATAGATCTATCACTCATGTCCCTCGGTCCTACAACAAGGATTAATGGTCTTAAGCGTTATACCCACCACTCACATGATCTAGCAGTACCCTTCCTTCGCTAACCATACCAAATAATAACGTTTGTAAACAGTTTGTAACATGTACTTCACCCCGAAGTTATAAAACCGAAAACAATTAAAAGAAAAGGGGGTCATGAACTCACAGTCTTGCGTCTTCGTATCACCGTAACTCAAGCTTCTTCGGATAAACACGACTACCTACAACGTACTATGATCTATTAGACGAGCGGGTCGTGCCTTGATTTGGTATTAATGTCTTTGAGTTACGTTTCTTTGTGTCTTCGATATTATTCCAAGTTATATAATTATTTGTTAAAATAATAAATATTTTAACTTCAATTATATTTATTAAATTTTGGAATACTTATTAAAACAATATATTTTAACTTAATTTTCAAGTATTTATTCTTGTATATCCTTCCCAAGGACGAGTGTATTTGTATTCGTATCCTTATACTTGTATATTTTTGCCATGTATTAGGGTCGTGTCCCATGAGTATTTATACGTACGAGAATACGTATCTTCCTGTAAATGTTAAGTATTCTTTATACTTAATTTTGTATTAACTTTTCCGTAATAATATCTTTAATAAAAGTTCACCAATACATATTTCCAAAATGTATACTTTAAGAAATATTATTTATAATTTTCCTTTGGCAAAAATATTTGTATTTTCATATAAGTTCCCAAAATAATATATTTTCAAGTCTAACTTGGAATATATATATATATATATATATATATATATATGCTTATTTTTCTCCAAAATAATATATTCCGTTTTTGTTTGAGAAAATATATATATATCTTCCAAAAATAATATATATCTCCTAATATTTCCAAGGAAATACATCTTTTTATTCACCCAAAAATAATATATTTTCTTCTTGTAAAAAATATGATATAACTTTGTAATAATTATAAAAATCATATTTTTGTTTCCTTTGGAGTCCAAAATATTATTTACCAAAATATACACATGAATATTATTTCCGGAATATCTTGTAAGTTACATTCCTTAGATCGGTTTTACCAATATTTTGTGTATAACTTGTATATTCATATTCTTGGAATTTTGGTAATATTTTGGATTGTAACTTTTGGTATTTTGACGAGTTATATTATTTCATGTCCTTAAATAATATAACTAATACACAAAGTATACAAATAATCACACACTTGGTGACTTCTAAATATATATTCCCTAAATACATAATTAGTCACTTTTATTTATAAAAACCAACCTCCAATATTTATAATTTTTGGTAACAAAATTTATGGCAAAGTTTATGTAAAGATTTATGGTTTTAAATACACTTGTCAATATTTGTTTAGAAATATTTTTCTAAGGGTTTAATTTTTAGAAAATTTTTGCCATAGTTTCCCTTAAAAATGGAGGTTTCCATACCTTAAAGGTATATCATTTTCTTTTGTAAAATCAACACAACCAATCCACAATCAATAATAATAAACAACTTACACTTACCAATTTTGCCAAAAACAAGCATAATCTACTACTTCATGAACTTGAATATTTGTAAAAATTTGTAGTAACTTACTAGGGTATTTAGTGAGTCTTGTTACCCTTTGAAATGTGGTTGATTCTTTAAAAACATCATTTTTGTAGAAGATACATCTTTACAACTTATGATCATATTTTCTAAAAATGTTTCTTCATGGATTTTTCTTGTTACACATATACTTCTACACTTTATTAACCACCAAAAATAAGGTTTGTTTATGTAAGAACCAAGATTTAGTAAAACTTATATTCTTAACTTGGTTTTTTTTAGAAATCATCCATGAAATTTTAGATCTACATGATTAACAACTCACTTTGATCATTATTTTACAAGAAAACCACATATTCTTTCAAGTTCATGCTTCTCATGAGGATGATCCATTAACTTCTATCATGTTCATCCTCTCATCTTGCTAGATTATGTTTTTAATCATGATCTAGCAAGATCATATGATGATCAACATCAAATACATGTATGAATAACAATCATCAAGCATAACAACTCATATTCATCAAGATTTCTTCATATTTTACGCTTATGTTCAAGTTTACTTCTTGTGATTCTTAGTGTTCTTCATGATCAACATTATGTAACATCTTTTAACCACTAACATAAGATGTAAAATAGCAAGATCAAGGTTCTTACCACTAGCACAAGGCTAGGGATGATCAAGTGAAGAAAACAAGTGGATAAAAGCAAATAAACAAGGTCCTTGAACTTCCACATGCTCCTAGCTCCTTTGTGTAACCTCTAACACACTTGTATATGCTTGGATTGGATGAGAAAGATTGAATGATGGTAAGTGTGTGGGTGTTGGTATTCGGCCGATAGCACAAGGAAGGGAAGGGGAGAGTTGTGTGTGTTTAAGTGTGTGTAGAAATGAAGTTAAGATCTCCTGGTGTTAACTTATAACTATTCTAGGCTTTAACCCAAGGCCATTATGTTCTAAATGTGCCAACATGATCCATTATTTAATTGAAAGAAAATCTCCATGGTGGGCCATATGTTGGCCGTCCATGGGGGGGGGGGGGGGTTGTAGGCTTAGGTTAAAACCAAGTTAGTTAACAAGGTTAAAATCCAAGTATTTAGTCAGATACTTAGTTACTTGATATTTTATAGGGTGTTATGATGTTCGGGGACCATAACTAGCTTGGTAATGTTAAAACAGTGCTTCTAGTGTAAATTTGGTGTTTCGGGTAGTGTCCGGTTGTTCGGTTGGTTACCGGTTCGTTAAGGTGCTAAACTTTGCAGTTTAGTGTGCTTTATGTACCATTTTATGATAGTTTTGATTCCCGACACTAAGGAAAGTATTCAGGACCATTTAACCATATTTCTGCATGATATTAGTGGGTCTAAATGCTGAATTTGCTGATTTTCTACAGAATTCTGCAGTTTATGTGAGTTTTAGGCACTTTCCGGCACTTAAACTATCTCTAGGAAGGCAGTTTTGTGATCCTTACTTTCCTACACACTATACTAGTGTCATATTTTGTTTCTGGCTCATTCTGTGTCTCAACACAATGTCTATCTATCTACTGAACTCCGTCAGCATTTTCCTGATTTGTCTGATAATTGTGCTAGCCGTGTTTCGTGCATCATTTGAATCAATAAAGTTTGCATACAATAATGGTATGTCATTTGCGAGATATGATGCACATGTATGTATATGGAAACAATCAGGAAGCAATTCAAATCATTAATTGTAATTCAACGCAGTCATTAAGCACTAATTACTGTTTAGTAGTTGTACGGATGCATGCAAATTTGACAGTTGTCACATTCTCCCCCTGTTAAGAAAATTTCGTCCTCGAAATTTAATCTACATCAACTCCTTAGGGTTATCTTATGTGTATGGATTATGAATAATATCAAAGTAAATAACCATGAAACCGAATCAGAACTTATTCAAATCAGGTGAATCCAAGGACATATTACCACAATCAGAATTCAACGGTTAAAAGGTAGGTGCCTCAGAATTTGACGTCAAAGGATACGAGACATATAGATGTATAATTTAGTGTAACTCAGTTAACAGAGGTTCAACAAAAAGAGGAGTTTCGACTGATAGAATTCCAAGGGATCGTTTACAATAAGCAAATGAGTTCTAGAAACCATAACATCCGCTATATGAACTCAGAATCATCAAGCTCAAAGGTAATAGTGTCATGAAAATGATTCGTCAACTTTCGAACAAATAAGTAAATGAAACTAGTGTGTTGACATTATTGAATTGCAAGAATACACCAAATAAAATAAAACCGAATCTGGTGTATCGTTGTCTTAGTACATAGTTGCATTAAGGGTGTTTAATTGACAAGTCAAACAAAAGTAAGTGTAGTTTTGTGTGAAGCGGTTGATCATGATTAGCACAAGCTACAAGTTTACACCGACACCACAAGGTGTCGTCATGACACAATTCAATAATTAGCGGTGACCGAACAAGTTCACCATGTTTGAAATCAAATGAAAGTGTAATGAAGCGAACCTGAAAACTTGATTCAAATGGCATCATAGGCTTTCTCAATTTGATATAGAACACCAAAGAACTAATGTTTCCGATCAAAGATGAAAAAGTAATAAATACTGCAAGGTATTCGATTGATCCTAAAGGAATCCGTTAGAAGGTACATTGGGATATAAAATGAATACATGTACCATTGTCTTAACACACGATTGTGTTAAGACTGCTTTAATCGTGATAAAACAAAACGGATTTAGAGCAAGTCAATAAATAAACAATTAAATTCGTGTATAAGATGCGTAAACGAGATTAGCGCAAGCTTCAATTTGGTGAAAACATCACCACAAGTTGTTGAAATCAACGAACGATTTTAATGGAGTCGTAGACCAACCATGTCTACTACGACTCGGAACAAGGGAAACGCTTGTTAAAAATGAATTTGATTATGATGCTTTTACTACATCATATGATATTTTGAATTGAATATATGAAATGGACAAGCTCAAGCAATTGAACTTTTAGCGAAGTTCGGCAATAAATACTTGTATCGACAAGGAAATTTAAGTATGATTACAAAGACAAACCATGTATGTAACGGGAAAGGAGAAAAAGTTTCAAGAAAGTGTGTTGACCTGATAACAAAGAAGTCAACACTTACAATAACACAGGTTATCCGAGTCACAAAGTAATATCTGGATATAGCGAAATAATGTTTGAAACGTTGATGAAAACAATCATTCGAAGGAAAGCCACATGCGTAACAAACGATGCGTGTGTAACATATGAAATGATCAAGTACCAAAACAAAGAAGTGTTTGCTTTAATGAAGAGAATTGTCATGATGCAACTACCATTAAGAGGAATGAGGATGTAACGATGTACTCGTTAGAAGCAAAAGTGGAAATTTCAATGTGAGAATCTCGAGTATTTCACATGTTCGGTTAACTAGAATAGCATATACGACAGAATAATGGTGTTTGCCCGAGTTAATAGATGCGGTTCCTAAGTGACAACCTTTAATGAGTTTTGTCCTACGTTCCCGTAGGTCCTAAGTACATGTTTTCTAGGTTCTCACAGTTTCGTATCCTATGTAATGTTGTTTTGTGCATCGTGTAGAAAACACCATATTAGTGTATGTTTAAAACAAGTTGTTGACTCACTGTACGTTAGGTATACTTTCTTCCTAAGTTCACAGCTAATGATACTCGATCAACGATCAATCTTAGGATAGTAGTTGGATCCTTGCAGCTGATCAAATACATCATTAATCCTCGACATGGATACTAATTTCTTGATGGTTAGCTTGTTCAGTTCCTGGTAGTTGATACACGCTTTAAAGCTACTGTCCTTCTTCTTAGCGAACAGAATTGGTGCTCCCCAAGACGAGAAGCTTGGTCTGATAACTCCATTCTCTAGCAACTCCTGAAGCTGCTCTGACAATTCTTGCATCTCTGAAGGCGTAAGTCGATAAGGTGCCTTGGCTACAGGCGCGACGCCTGGAACAAAATCAATGTGGAATTCAACTTGTCATTGAGGATGTAATCCTGGCAAGTCTTCGGGGAAGACTTCAGGATATTCCTTTACCATAGGGGATATCTTCGGGCTTAGGTTCTTCAGCTCCTCTGTCCACGACATGAGCCAGGAAACAACACATCCTTTTCGCAGAAACTCTCGTGCCTTCAAACAATGGATAATCTATGTAGGCGTATCCTGCTTCTCTCCATGAATCACGATCGTCTCTTCACTCGCCATCGGGCTGCGGAAAATCTTCTCATGGCAAACAATCTCCGCACAATTACTCGACAACCAATCCATCTCAACTACGACGTCGAAGCTTCCCAACTCAACTGGCAGAAGATCTATTGAGAACTTACACTCTCTAAGTTCTATCACACAGCCTCTAATTATTTTGTTGGTTTCCACTAGCTTCCCATTAGCTAGTTCTATCGAGTACTGGATATCTAACTTACTTACTACTAAACCAAGTATACTCTGAAGCTAAAATTTGTCAACAGTATCAAACAGCATAGATGCATAACGTTGACTAATATGGGACGTACCGATGACCATGTTTGGATCCTGGCGTGCTTCCCTTGCTCCACTATTGAGCTTTCACCCTCGTGCCTGATTGTTCTTAGGGCAATATTTTCTGAAATGCCTTTTTTCTCCATAGTTAAAACAACCTTGAGCACGTTTTTGATCGTCACTCTTTCTGCCTTGATAGTCGTCGTTGTCGTTGTTTCATCCGTGATTCTCGCTACCATCTTGGCCTCTATTTCCACGTTCAGTACCTTGCCTACAAGTCTCCTTGACATGCCCCCTCTTGCCACAGTTATCACATTTTCCATATTTACATCGCCCGACATGGTAACGTCGGCAATTTTCGCACTTAGGTAGGATCCCATGTACTCTTTTCCCTTTTTGGCGTTGTTGTTTTTGTTCACCCCTTTGGAAATCAGTGAGCTTCCTCGTATTCTTTCCAGATGACTCCACATGAGCCTCTTTCTTCTTGTCAGGGGTTGAAAGCCTTTCCAGTCTAGCCGCTTCCTTAGTGAGCGCCACACTTAAGTCAATCGCATCGATAGTTGTTGGAGGTTTTGATGCTGATAACAAGCTCAGAATCTGAGGCGCCATCCCCCAGATGAATTGTTCGATCCTCTCAACCTTTGGTTCCACCAGGTATGGGACAACTCGCGCCAAATCATAAAGTCTCTGTACATATTCCGCCACCTTTGAACCTTCCATCTTCAGTTTCCAGAATTCAATCTCCAGCTTCTGGATCTCCGTCTGGGAACAATACTCCTTACGCATCAATTCTTTCAGCTCATCCCATGTCAAAGCATACGCAACAGCCTCGCCCATTATCTGAACCCGAAGGTTCCATCGTGACAGAGCCTCATCTTGAAACAATCATAAAAACTACATGACTTGTTGCACTGGAGTACATCCGCTCATTTGCAGAATAGAATCCACGTTCTCGACCCATATCATAAAAACTATGGCACCCCCAGTGCCGTCGAAGTTCAGAGGCTTGCAGTCCAGAAACTTCTTGTAGGTACAACCGTTGGGTGGGTTATTCCCTGAGGTGATTCCGCTTTGTTTGTAGCGAAGAACCTCGTGCCGAGCTATGGCTCGTGAGATGTGCGCTTGCCATTCTGCCTTGGTCAGCCGAATGATCTATTGAGGGGACATCTTTTTTAAGAAGATGGTATGGGTCAGGTCTTATTTGTTCAGGAAAGCGTATATAGTGGTCTAGAGGTCATATGTACATACACATAATAAATTATCATATCAAACAATCAAGCAACAGCATAATCATAACATAAACAAGTAAATGTGAGCATATTTAATGTATACATAACAAGCAAACATGCTGTTGAATTACATGTTTAATGAGAACATGACGATTGAGCTTTCATTAATCATTAACCACAAAGTATTGTTACATGTTTTGCAAGGTGTACCATATCAAAAGGGAACACAGGGTCACACTACCCTTGTCCAACCAGTCTACAATTCTACAAAAGTCTCTCAATCAAAAGGTGGTCTCCCAAAAGGCTTCCCAAGCTCAGCTCAATAGTGGTACCCTCATCAAAGGTAATGCATCTGCATAAAACCAAAAACCTACTGTACTAATGGCGGAGGAGGAGGAGGGAGGAAAATCAAACTGAGAACATGTGCGAGTTCCTCCTCAAGTTTGTGCACATGACAAAGCAAAGAACGGACCTGCTCCTCAATAGTGGGAAATCGAGCATCAAACTCTGGAAAAGGTGTAACAGGAGCAGGTGGACGCGCGAAAGGAGGCGGTGATGAATGAGGGGGAACAGAAGTAGACTGACAAGGACACGATAAAGGACGTGGTATCGACTCAAGCTCCAAGATTCCGCGACTCATAACTTCAAATCGAAGCTGAAGCGAATAAAGTAACTCATCCTGTTTATAGCCAATAAAATGCGAAGGATGGTAGGGGTCTGAGGTCGGCATGGAATATGGTGGGGGCCCTCGGAATGGCTCATCATTTGGTGAAGAAGTAAAAGGTGCAGACTGGGGTATGTATGGAAAAGTTGCTGAAACATGAGGGTCATGACTAGGCCGGTGGCCCGAAGTACCTTCTCCTGAACAGGGTACAGGAATGTCCTGTAAGAAAATGATAGGTAAATCAACACGATGGTCTTCAGGCTCCACAGAATGAGAAGGAGCAACATCAGCGGGTGCAGGTGCAGGTGGAGGAATAAATGGCTCAACAACAGGAGGATTAACGGGAGCAGGGGTTGGATCAGGTATGAGGGGTGCAATGTCAGATATGCCAAAAGGAATAGGGTCATGATCAAGTAAAGGCTCAGGATCAGCTAGTGCATCATCAGGCTGATCAACAGGAACAAAATCTGGCTCAAGATCAAGCTCAAAGTCGTGTGGAGGAGATAGTGCAGCTGATATGGCCGTATCATCCTCAGAATCAGTGGTATAGTGTTGTAATCCAACTGCCTACAAGGAGGAAGAAATCACCGACTCAACGGAATCTGGGACAGAGTGTAAACTAATGTCAGAGGAAATCTCAACAACAGGGATCTCAAAAAGTGGGATAGCAACAACGTTCCCATCTAGCTTTCCATCACCATGGGCATCATCAAAAGGACCATCAACAAAAAAATAAACGTCAACATCAATCAAATCGTCAAAAGGCAAATCCTCTAGAGGAATGGCTACTAAAGGAACGGGAGCGAGGATCGGTGCCATGACATGCTCACCATTGGGATGATCGATGATAAGATGATCATGGACTGGGGTGGGAACAATAAAAGGATCCTCGTCTGGAATGCCATCAGTAAGTGGTAAGTCATCTCCTAAGTCGGGCTACGCGAATGGCCGCCAGTCGTCGTCGTCGTCGGACATCACCTCTGGGTCATTCTATGAATCTGATGTGGAGATCTCCAGCTCTGGCATAACCTCATCGTTGGAGACTACTACCATGGGATCATGGCCGTCGGACAATCCGCTATCAGACGATGACATAGTGTCTATAATAGAACAATCGCAACATATGCACATATATTAACTATCAACATTTAGCATGTAATCAAAGATAATGAAATCATGTAATCATGTATCCTTCCTAGTCTCCCAGACTAAACCACCTAGCCTCCCAGACTAAAACACCTAGTCTCCCAGACTAAACCACCTAGTCTCGCAGGCTAAACCAAACCACCCAGTCTCTCAGACTGAACCACAAACATAAATCTTGAAATGTGTTTCATGCCCCCTTTTTTGTAAAAAAATGTTTGTTTTCCATGGATCTGGGTGTTTCGTGTATGCAATGAAAATATGTTGTGAAAATATTTTTGTGAGAGCCCTAATGATTGTAGTGTAGACTCGAGGAAGAATCCTAGTTCGCTACAATCGAAGCTCTGATACCAAACTGTCACACCCTGACTTTTGGCGGAAGCGTGATTATGTGTGACTTGCTTAATATCATTGCATTCAATCATAACAACTATATGATAAATCCGAAGGTGATCATCCATTAAATAAGTTTAAAACATAACAACATTGTTTGAAACATAGACTTCAAAGGCGAATACAAACCAGGCAACTTGTTCTTAGAGTTCACAAGGACTTGATAAAAGAAGTTAGATGAAACCAAGCTTTGGAAGTTGTGTCTTATCTAGGACAAAAGACGTTAGACGAAACCAGGCTTTGGAAGTAAATGAATTCAAGCCTAAGCTTCACTTACCGAGCTTAAAACAAGGGTTCATGAGTTTAAATAAGCCTATTATTATGTAATTTGTATTTAATATATTATTATTATTATTATTATTATTATTATTATCGTCAAGTAAAAGGAGAACAAGGCCTCCCTTTTGTTGGTTTGCAGTAGATGTTAGTTGCAGAGCTAGAATTCAAAAGATGAAATTTGAGAGGAAAATCAGTGTCATTTTGGGTTCATTTAATTAAGAGTAAATTACAAGTTTTGTCCTTTATGTTTGTCTCAAATTTCAGGCGATGTTCTTTACCTTTAAAATTGACGGGTTCTGTCATTAATGTATGAAAATCTTGCAAGTTATGTCCTTTAGGGCAAACCCAGTTAGATTTTTTTGTTAAATCTGGTCACCCCAAGGGTATTTAGCCTTTTTACCCTGTTTATTTAGTATTATTAAAAAATAAAACAAAATAATTTTAAAAGTTTTTATTATTTTTTAACTATATATGTATATATATTTATATAGAAATCAGTAACCACCATTTAACCACCCTCCACCACCACCAATCCACCACCACCACCATCAATCAACAACCGCTGTCAGTCACCACCGCCACCACCCTCCATCATCTACAACCACCATCACCACCATTATCTCCAAATCAACTCCCCTACCTAAAAACCCCCAAAACCAATCAAAGCATGTTACCCAACCCAATTCTCTGTTTCCCAAACCAAATTTCATCCCTATTATTCCACAATACTCTAAATTTTCAACACCCAATTTCTAGATTAATAATCCCAATGTGATGCATTTAGCCACTTGCCTCAAGAAATGCGCCACACACTCTAGAAAGGTAACCCAGAAAATGAATAAGTTTGATGCACCCTGTTTTATTACATTAAGTTTAGAAACAGATCTGGAAGATGGTGGTGGTGGGACGGTGAGTATGAGCGGTAACCGGTGGTGCGGTGGCCTTGTTCCAAGGTGGTTGTACGATGGCCTTGTTCCGAGGACCACCAACATCTTTAAACCCGAAACCTCTTTTCAATCTCTTTTGTTCCAAGCACCACCAGATCTGCAATGGAGGATGCTTGATGGTGTAACTCCTCAGATCCGACGAACGGTGAGACACCCCCTTTTTCGTATAACCCTCTCTTGTACCCTGAATTACACATACAAATCCTTGATTAGAGAAGCTGTGGAGAGAGAACAAAGATAGAGAGAGGGAGAGAGCAACGGCGATACAGGTCAGTCGATGACGTCTGGGGTGTGGGGAGCTTCGCTGCGGACCAGTGGTGGAGGACGTTATCGGCGACAGTGCCACCGTTTATGGCAGCGGAGGTGGTTAAGCAAGGCGACAGCGGCGGTAGCCGTAGATTCTCCGGCGGGGTTGTTATTTTTCAGTGATGGCATGATGATGGTAGGAGGATGATGATGATGTTGAAGTTGACGATGATGATGATGATGAAGATGATGATCGGTGACTATGGTGGTGGTTATACAGTTTCAGGTTTTCCCCTTCTCACTTTTGTGATGAAATAGGGGTATTATTAGGGTTTTAAGAGGGGAAGCACAAGTGGGGAGGGGAAATGAATGTTTTACCCTCATGTGCAATGCATGTGACATAATTTAACAGAAAATTCTAACTGGGTTTGCCCTAAAGGACATAACGTGCAACATTTTCATACATTAAGGACAGAACACGTCAATTTTAAAGGTAAAGGACAGCGCCTGAAATTTGAGACAAACATAAAGGACAAAACTTGTAATTTACTCTTTAATTAAACAAGCTGACTGAGATGGTGGAATTCAATTATATGATAGTCCTTTTTTTTAGTTTTTAGCCTATTCAGATTGAATAAAAGAAGTGGAGCCAACTCTGAATAGTTTTCACCTTCAAAATCAAAACAAGGAGTACAAGTGTCACGGCCCCCGACCCGGTTTTACCCGGTGCAGAAGCCGTGGGACAGAAACCCGTGGTATTTGGTGTTTAATTAGGCAGCGGAAAATTTAACAGGATCATTTAAACTGAAAACACCCATTTATTTCATTTCAACTTTCGGGACAAACCCCGTAATTTACAATAAAGGAATTTCTCGGGGAAACTCCCTTTTTACAAAAACATGTTTATTTATTTACTGAGCCACTTTATCCAAGCTGGTAGTGCTATGCGGCACTTTTCCTTGTTCACAGTAAATCACCTGAAACATGTTTAAAAAGATTTTATCAGCGGGGAAATATTGGCGAGTCATTCATTTTGCACAAAACGACACATTGTTATAATTACCGTATTAAGAGCGATTACAATTGCCCCTATCTTATAATTAGCTGGTTCAGTTGTCACTCGACCAGATCTATGACTGTGGTCATATCACTATTAGGTCCTTTCACCCTAAAGTGACGTGGATCACTATTTAGGTCCTTTCACCTAAAAGTGAAAAAACAGTAGTCATTGTGCACAATACCCCACTTACTGCCAGTAATTTAAGACAACAAAGACTTAATCCCTGTAACATATAACTGGAAAACATTTAGGTATTGTAAAGCACTTTTGATAAAAAGAGAATGACTCACATTGCAAGTTTAGTTGGACAGAGTTTCGCCTACTGATTTAGCTTGGTAACCTAGTTAAATAACAATGTACACGAAACTAGGTTAGTAACTTAATACAACATTTACGATAAGCTCACGAAATTAAAACCCTCACGACGAATGACAAAGTATAGCCCGAATTTGGGCAGCACTTAAACATCCGTCGGATCGGTTTCAATCGATCAGACATTGTATCGTAGCAGTGATCGAGTTATTACCCTGTAATCGTAGCAGCGTTTCGATACCTAAACACTCGATTTAAGCAGAATATGGATGTTTTTAAACTGATTTTTCAAACACAGAAGCATTGCCATGCAACGTCCCTTTTATAGCTGAAAATTGGGTTTTACGCGGCCCGCGTAAACTTCGAAGAACGGCCTACGCGGCCCGCGAGGGCCACCCTAGCTACTGCTAGGGCTGCCGTGTCATGGGGTAGGCTTTCCACGTGTCTGACACATGGCCTAAAGCTTATTCGGAGAACTTTCAAGCTGTCGCACCCCGCGTAATATTCCCTTAAGTCTTACGCGACCCGCGACAGATCAACAAAGTTGAATTTCTTGATTTTTCACAAGGATTAGGGTTTTAGGGGTCCGGGTTTTCACTTACGGAGTGTTGTGGGGCATTTTTTTGTAGGTCCTTATATCCTCCCCACCTTATTTAAAATCTCGTCCTCGAGATTTACTGAAATAGGTAAGGGTATTTTTGCTTCATTTCTGATTCTACTTCCCATGTATGCTCAGGTCCTCTTTTTGAATCCCACTTTACTTTAACCAGCACCAATCTTTTGTGTTTGAGGAACTTAATCTTTCTGTCTTCTATTTGGAGAGGTTTCTCAACAAAATTCAATTTTTCATTTACCATTATGTCTTGAAGAGGTACTAACAGAGACTCATCCGATAAACATTTCTTAAGATTGGATACATGAAATACATTATGTACCCCGGCTAATTCTTCTGTTAGCTGTAAGCGATAGGCAACTGATCTTATCCGTTGGGTAATGGTGAATGGTCCTATGTACCTTGGACTTAGCTTCCCTTTCTTACCGAATCGAACTACTCCTTTCCAAGGAGAAACTTTCAAGAGTACTTTGTCTCCAACTTGAAACTCTAATGGCTTGCGTCAATTATCTACATAACTCTTCTGGCGGTCTCGAGCCGTTTTCAGTCTTTCCTTGATTTGAGTTATCTTGTCGGTGGTTTCCTACACAATCTCGGGTCCTGATAATTGACTTTCTCCTATTGCTGCCCAGCAAACTGGGGTTCGGCACTTTCGTCCATACAATGCTTCAAACGGGGAAACACTGATACTTGTATGGTAACTATTGTTATAGGAGAATTCAATTAATGGTAAATGTTCATCCCAATTTCCACCGAAGTCGATCACACATGCTCTGAGCATGTCTTCAATGGTTTGGATCGTCCTTTCACTTTGTCCATCGGTTTGGGGATGGTATGCACTACTTAGATTTAAGCGTGTCCCCATAGCTTCTTGGAAACTTGTCCAGAAATGTGAAGTGAAACAACTATCTCTATCTGATACAATGGAGAGTGGAACTCCATGTAAGGATACTACCTCGTCTACGTACAGCTTAGCCAATCTTTCCATGCTAAAGGTTTCCTTCATTGGCAGGAAATGAGCTGATTTGGTTAATCGATCCACAATCACCCAGATTGCGTCGTTGCCTTTCCTGGTCTTGGGCAATTTAGTAACAAAGTCCATTGTTATTAGTTCCCATTTCCATACAGGCATTTCTAACTGCTGAAGTAAACCTGAAGGTTTCTGGTGTTCTGTCTTAACTTGCAAACAAGTTAGACACTTAGAAACATACCTAACTATGTCCTTTTTCATTCCAGTCCACCAAAAGTTACTTCTTAGATCTTGGTACATCTTATTATTACCAGGGTGCATTGTATACCTAGATTTACGGGCTTCCTCTAAAATATTATTTCTTAAATTTCCTTGCTTAGGTACCCAAATCCTTTTCTTATAGAATCTCCAAATTTCATCAGTCCCTTACTCTAATTCCTTTATCCTTTCTTTCATTCCTTCAGCATCATCCTTGATTGTTGTTTCTTGAATGCTCTTCAGTTGTTCCATTGAATCTATTTGGATATTTAATCTAAGAGCATGGACTCGTCTTTGTTTTTCATGATACTTACGACTCAAGGCATCTGCTACTACATTTGCCTTTCCTTCGTGATATTGAATATCACAGTCGTAGTCACTTAGAATTTCCATCCACCTCCTTCGCCTCATGTTTAATTCTTTTTGCATAAATATGTACCTTAAACTTTTATGATCTGTATAGACAGTAAACTTACTTCCGTACAGATAATGTCTCCAAATCTTAAGGGCAAAAATTATTGCTCTTAATTCTAAGTCATGAGTCATATAATTTTCCTCGTGCTTCTTCAACTGCCTTAAGGCATACGCAATTACCTTTTTGTGTTGCATTAGCACACATCCTAATCCCAACTTAGAAGCATCGCAGAAGAGTTCAAAATCTTCAGTTCCGTAAGGCAAGGCTAGAATTGGGGCATTTGTTAATCTTTGCTTTAAGATCCTAAAGGCCTCTTCTTGCTTAGGTCCCCATTCAAACTTAATAGTTTTACATGTTAGCTTAGTTAATGGAACATCTATTTTAGAAAAGTCTTTGATAAAACGCCTATAATATCCAGCTAATCCTAGAAAACTTCCAACTTCCGTAGCTGATTGTGGGACTTTCCAATTTATGATTGCTTCTATCTTTGAGGGATCTACGTGAATACCTTCGTGATTCACCATGTGTCCTAAAAATTGCACCTCTTGTAGGCAAAATTCACACTTCGAGAATTTGACGTAAAGCTTTTCCTTCTTTAATAAAGTTAAAAGTGCATGCAGGTGCTTACAATGCTTGTCCTGGCTTTTGGAATAAATAAGTATATCGTCCATGAAGACAATTATGAATTTATCCAAATATAGTTTACAGATCATATTCATCATGTCCATGAATGTTGCAGGGGCATTTGTTAACCCAAAGGGCATGACTGTAAACTCGTAGTGACCATACCTAGTCCTGAAAGTAGTTTTAGGTATGTCTCCTTCTTGTACTTTCAGCTGGTGATATCCGGAGTACAAGTCTATCTTAGAGAAATATCTAACTCCTTGAAGTTGATAAAAAAAGATCATCAATCCTAGGTAATGGGTATCGATTATTAATTGTAACTTTATTAAATTCCCTATAATCGATACACATTCGCATTGACCCATCATTCTTTTTCACGAACAACACTGGTGCTCCCCAAGGGGATGAACTAGGTTGTATAAATCCTTTACCTAGCAATTTATCTAACTGCTTTTTCAGTTCTAACATTTCAGTGGATGCTAACCAATAGGGTGCCTTGGCTATTGGTGTAGTTCCAGGAATTAGATGAATTCTAAACTCCACTTCCCTATCTGGTGGTAATCCAGGTAGTTCTTCTGGGAATACATCTGGGTATTCTGATACTACTGGGATTTCCTTAAGTTCCTTACTTTTAGTGTTAATGATTACCGAAATCGTATACACTATTCCTTGTTTTCGTTCATAATTAGAAATTTTCATTACAGAAATGAACTTCATTGGTTTACGCGGCTTATCTCCTGAAATCAAAATTACTTCTCCTGTGGGTGTATGAATTTCTATGGAATTCTTATCACAGAGGATTCGAGCATGGTTGGCTACTAACCAATTCATTCCTAACACGACATCGAATCCAGCTAACTTCATAGGCAACAGGTTTGTAGAAAATTTATGGCCTGAGAGTTCTATTTTTCCTTCTTGCCAAACCTTATCTATGTTAACAGAATTTCTATCTGCCATTTCTACTGTATAAATATGCTTAAGTTTGGTTAAAGGTTGCTTAATAGCTTGGCAGAATGAAGTATTTAGAGAAAAATGCTCGGATAGTCCCTGTGGTTTCGCCTTTTTTCACCTTTAGTCCCTAACTTTCTAAAATTACCTCAATAGTCCCCAACTTTTCAGTTTTTGTTCCCAGATAGTCCCTGGGTCTAACTTCAGTTTGTTTTCTCTGTTAAGTGGGTGTGAAATAACTAATTTACCCTTTCCTTAAAAAGGGCAAACCATGGGGACAAGATCAGAAACATTATCATCTTTCACCATTAAAACCCTTCTTCCTTTTCTCTGTGTTTTCTCCGGCGAACAAGACCCACTTCACCTCACCCTATTTCACCTCCAATTACCCCATCATTAATCACCGCCGAACCGAACCGTACATACCCCTAGATTATATACATTTTAAGATATAAACTGAAGACGCCATTGGCCTTTCCAAACAATTACCATTTTGACTCCATTTATGCTATATTATGTTTCTTTGCATCTATTTGCTTACTGAGCTGTGTAATGTAGGACTCCAAAGGGGTATATTTATCACAAGCCATTTCCATTGCTGCTTTGAACATATCATGTTGCTCTTCCAATTGTTGTAGCATCAATGATTTTGCCTTCATTTCATCTGTAAACACATTTTCTTGATTTATTAAAATTTCTGTCTTGTCACTCGTCTGTACACTTTCCTGGGATGATTTGTCTTGAAGAGGCGACATTGACCGCTCACGTTTATATTGATAATGTTCCTGAGATATAACCTCGACCTTACCACCGACAAAGTTTCTAGAACACCGAGCATCCTCTATTAATATGGCATTATTGTTATCTGAATCCTCTATTCTATTACCATTTTTAGTCACAACATCTTCAGCATACTGAATTGTATGTGATGCCACATCATCGGTTCTCAGTTTCAGGTCTTCAACTTTAGTATGCAAATCGTGTCCATCATCAGCACTGTTAACGGATCTTTCCAGAATATCAACATTTGTTGTTGTAGCGGCATTATCGTCCTCTATTTCGTGTGATACTGCAGTTCGAGACGATTCAGAGAGCCTCCCAACCAAAAATCTAATTAGCTTATACATGTCTTCTTCAGTTTGACAGTGGAGAGGTGGTCTCCGGCGATGATTAATGATGGGGTAATCGGAGGTGAAATAGGATGAGGTGAAGTGGGTCTTGTTTGCCGGAGAAAACACAGAGAAGAGGAAGAAGGGTTTTAATGGTGAAAGATGATAATGTTTCTGATCTTGTCCCTGTGGTTTGCTCTGTTTAAGGAAAGGGTAAATTGGTCATTTCACACCCACTTAACAGATAAAACAAACTGAAGTTAGACCCAGGGACTATCCGGGAACAAAAAATGAAAAGTTAGGGACTATTGAGGTAATTTTAGAAAGTTAGGGACTAAAGGTGAAAAAGGTGAAACCACAGGGATTATCCGAGCATTTTTCTCAAGTATTTATAAAACTTTGGTTTGCACCGGAGTCAAATAATACTTTTGCATAAACGTCATGTACTAGAAACGTACCAGCTATCACATCGGGGATCAGGTCTGCTTCTTGTGTTGTAAGTTGGAAGGCTCTGGCATTCTTCTTAGTAGTTCCTTCTATAGGTTTGGCCTTGTTATCAGCTGGTTTGACCAATTTTGGGCATTCTGGCCTGAAGTGCCCCGTTTCTCCGCAATTGAAGCAGATCATGGATTTCTTCCTGCAATTCTCCTCTTGGTGCCCCGGGATTTTTACAGAAATTACAGTACCCCTTACATTTTCCAAGATGTTTTCTCTTACAGGTACTGCAGAATGGAGCAGTGGAGGATTGCCCAGCTCCTTTCCTCTTGAAGTTACTAGCATTACTAGCCCCACGAAAACCTTGAGTAACCTTTTGGGCCAATTCCTTTTTCTTATTCTCTTCCCTCGTGCGCACCCGTTCGTCAGTCAAGGTGTTGGCCAATTCAACCGCATCGTCAATTATGCGGGGTCTCGCAGCTTTGACTATGTTGCGAATCTCGCTAATTAGTCCCCATATATAGCGAGAAATAAGCACCGGTTCTGGCGAGGCCAGAGTTGGTACAATTCTAGCATATTTGAAAATTTTCGAAGTATACCCCCGACAGTCAACATCTACCATCCGGTCATTCAGGAACTTATTTGCCATTTGTTCCTTTTCGTAAGCGGGACAAAATTTTCTTTCCATCAATTCCCTAAATTCCTCCCAGCTCATGGCATAAGCCACGTCACTTCCCTTTGCTTGTAGCACCGTGTTCCACTATTCTAATGCCTCCTCTTTGAAAAGGTGGGATGCATATATAACCTTGTCTTCCTCTGCACATTTACTGATTTTAATTACTGCTTCGGTCTTTTCTAACCAGTGTAGTGTAGCAGTTGCCCCTTCATTGCCCGTAAACTCGACCGGCTTACAGGCAAGGAATTCTTTATAAATGCAACCAGGTGTTGCAACTTTCATTTTCTTAAGTGTTGGGGCTTGAACCACATTATTGTCGTTATTGCCGCCTCCATTCACACTGTTACTAAAATTATTGTCGCGAGTACGTTTGCTAGGGTTGTCTTGTGAAGGTTCAACGGGCTTCTTAACAGCAGCAACGATTGCAGGGATAGCGTTGGCTATTCCCTGAGCAACGATATTTTCTATATCTTGCCTATTGAGGAAATGGTCGTCATTATTATGTTCAGATTGGTTAACTTCATTTACCGGTTGGTTTTCCGCGTTTTCTATCTGAATCATTTAACAATATATATTATTGTCACATAGTGGATAGCAATCAATCACAATAGAGTAATCACAACACAATTAAGTCAACACGTATAGCCAAAATTGTCGACATTGCGACTTTCATATATTTTTATAATAGTATGCATCCGTACACATCACATATTTACAGATGTTTTATTTTAGTTATTATTATACAATATTATATTATTAGTTATTTTATATATATATATATATATTCACATATTATTATTATACAAAACTTTTTAATCGACCGGCTCCTCAGAAACGACGCTCCCTCTCCCCGTACTTCCATGTGATGTTTTCCCCCATTTCTCGAATCCGGTTTCCCGGATCTACCAGTTCCTCACCGTAACGGCGTAACTCGGCAACGTTTTCTGCGTTCATAGGTGGGAATGGTGCAGGTTCAGGATCAAACTGGGGAAAATAAACATTAGGGTTATTCATGAAGCTCTGAAAGGGCCAGTCACTCGTCCACCACTCTTCTAACTATCCTGTAAAAGTTGGGGGTTGACAATAGGGACAGGGATAGCAGGTTCCAAATTAATTGGAAGTTGTGATTGGGCTGGGAAATTAAAAAGGTTTTCATCGGCAGGTCCGATGAGGTCACAGTTTACAAGTTTCCTATCAAGCTCTTCCCATGGTGGCATCTCCTGGGCTTGACTAGAACTTTCCCCTACTTCCTTTCCTTTTCCTTTAGCTTTCGGATCCTCAGCCTTTTTCACCTTCTGGGCAGCTGGCTTCTTCCTTCGTCCGCGTTTCCAGTCCAAGATTCCCCTTCTCTTTTTAGGCTTTGGTTTCTACTGCGGCTAGGCCTGGAACACCAGAGGCTCTTCAGTATCTGATTGATAGCAGGATAGGGTCCCGGTTGTATCCATATTGGTGGTATGGATAGTAAAGTTTCGGAGTGCTTCCGACAGTTCATTCATGATGTTGGCACACATGAAGAAACACACAAAATTTTAAGTTAAAATTTTATTTATTAAATTAAATTTTCACAGAATCACATAATGGCAAATTGGAAAATTAAGTATTTCTAAATACTTAATTGGCTTAAATCAGTGGCTCTGATACCACCTTTTTCTGTCACGGCCCCGACCCGGTTTTACCCGGTGCAGAAGCCTTGGGACAGAAACCCGTGGTATTTGGTGTTTAATTAGGCAGCGGAAAATTTAACAGGATCATTTAAACTGAAAACACCCATTTATTTCATTTCAACTTTCGGGACAAACCCCGTAATTTACAATAAAGGAATTTCTCGGGGAAACTCCCTTTTTACAAAAACATGTTTATTTATTTACTGAGCCACTTTATCCAAGTTGGTAGTGCTACGCGGCACTTTTCCTTGTTCACAGTAAATCACCTGAAACATGTTTAAAAAGATTTTATCAGCGGGGAAATATTGGCGAGTCATTCATTTTGCACAAAACGACACATTGTTATAATTACAGTATTAAGAGCGATTACAATTGCCCCTATCTTATAATTAGCTGGTTCAGTTGTCACTCGACCGGATCTATGACTGTAGTCATATCACTATTGGGTCCTTTCACCCAAAAGTGACGTGGATCACTATTTAGGTCATTTCACCTAAAAGTGAAACAACAGTAGTCATTGTGCACAATACCCCACTTACTGCCAGTAATTTAAGACAACAAAGACTTAATGTCACACCCCAACCGATGGCGGAATCATCAGGGCGCGGCACTAGGCGAATCAGATTGCTCAAGAGAATCCATAGCAACTATATTGCGATAATATTTAATACATTTGTTATCCCATAGTAACAAATAATACAATCACATAAGTTATCACAGGTTTCTTGTCCTCTCGAACAATACAAATCCGACAACCTAGATTTTAGTTGAGTTTCTAGACTTCCTAGCTTGATTTGATATAGCATGCGATCTAACCTGCAACATACGTTAAAATATTTGTCAATACAAAAGTATTGGCGAGTATACAGGTTTGATATGTATAGCGTAATAGATAAAAAGTGTAGCGAATTTCCATATGCATAAACGTAACACACGACATATATACTCACAAAGCTGATACTACCAACTAAGTCCTCGATGCTCGAATATGCGATGGCAAACTAGACCCCGTCGGGCGCAATAGTACTATACTAGTCATGGTGGGACGTCGCGAGTATAAGCCCTAGCACATATGCAACTTGCATCACGTATATCTATGCATAACAGTTATTCGCAAGTGGTAATTCGATTGATTGAATAATTCGTTTGATAAGTTCGATTTGCTAGAAACGTATGTTACACCCAAAATACGATCAAAAAAGGGTTCAAGTATACTCACAGTGCGTATTTAGCGAGAATACAACTTGATTGAGTCGGTTGCGAGTACGTCTGCGTTAATCATCGAAGGATATAGTAAACGATGCACGGTTAAGCGAGAATAGCATCGAAAAGTCAGTTTTCCGGTCGGATGGTGCTCATCCGTTCGGATGGGCTCATCCGATCGGATGACACATGGATCGGATGACACTATGGATCGGATGAGCTGGTCCGGTCGGATGGCAGTGGTTCGATCGGATGACCTCCTGTTCGATCGGATGGCCTGCTGTCCGAACGGATGGCTTGCTGTCCGATCGGATGGCAGCCTGTCCGATCGGCTGGGCTGCTGTCCGATCGGCTGGCAGCCTGTCCGATCGACTGTGTCACACCCCCAAAATCCACCTGCGGAATACCACCGCTAGGAGGCGTGACTGACCAGGATCCAGCCACCATTCATATTGAACATGTAAGTTAAAAGATATAAAAGCTTAACCAATACAATTGGTGTCCAAACAAAACATAATTAAGTTGCAAGCGGAAGCATAAGTCTTAAATCAAAACATAAGTTTAATTGTTTCAAAGTTTAACATGGCACACAGCCGTCCATGTCCCACAACGACTCTCTTCCATGCAAGCTCCAGCTAAGTACCTATTGACCTGCAAAGCATGTAGTAACGAGTCAACAACAAGTTGAGTGAGTTCACGGTTGGGTGTTCATTTTAAGTTGTTTCGAAAACAGTTTCCTTTATCTGGTATCCTGCCGTGGGGGTTACCCCATAGTTAAAAAGACGTGACATGTTTATTCCCGATTACTCTGGCAATCCAGCCGTGGGGGCTACCCCGTGTTAGTTATCTGGCATTTCGGCCGTGGGGGCTACCCCATGTATACACTAGACTCGTTACCATATCGACTGCTGACTGTAGTCATGTTTATGTGCCCTAAGACTGTCAATGTCTATCATCATTGACATGCCCCAGATCCATTAGTTCACGCCCGTCCTCTGCGGCACGGTGTGAGGTTTGTCAGACCTAAATAGCGCTATCTAACTAATGACCCGCTCGCCATTGGCCCGGCGATTAAGTCGATATAAAAAGGAGGGACTTCGTGATAGAGTTTTGGTCTAGTACGAGTTATCTGTCCATGAGGACGAGGAATTACATTCCTGAACCAATGCTGTCCTACCCAAGGAGGACGAGGAACCCTTGTTCCTTAACCCAATTCCCGACCCCTGGGAATCCCATGCTTTGTAGAGGGTGTGAACTCACCTTGGTTTGCTCGGCAGATACACAGAAAAGTCAGTCAAGCAATATTGTGGTCCCTCACGTCCTATCATAGTTGTATCATACAAATCAGGTTCGTATTCAAGTAGTACACGTATGTTTCTAGCACATTGCATTCAAGTGTCATTCATGGCAGCCCAAACAACATTCACATTCAACAGTAACACATAAGGTCTATGCATTAGGCCCAAAAGTCCGGCCCAATCACCTAAGCCCGTAATCATGCAAGTCTAATTCAGCGTGCACAAGTGTACGGTCTCGAATCGAGACTGTACGGTCTCTACTCGAGACTGTGCGGTCTCGAGTTGTAGTCCACAAGGTTTCGAGTCGCAACTAAGGTGATCTCGGGTCATGCATGAGGTGGTCTCGAGTCGCAACTGGAGTCGCAAACATGGTCTCGGGTCATGATGTTTGGGTGTTGATCAAGTGTGGTCTCGAGTCGCAACTGGACTCGCAACCATGACTTCGAGTTGTGCTGTTTTGGTCTCGAGTCGAGACTATGGCTTCTCGACTCGCAACCTGTGTCGCAACCGAGGATCTCGACTTGTCCTGTGGTGGTCTCGAGTCGAGACCAGGGGTCTCGACCCCCAACAAATGCTGATTCTGCACAGTTGTACTATCCAATGACATTCCGATTTCATGAAGCTATGTACTATCCAACCACAATTTACAAACATGTTTCCTTGTCTATTACTTACTAAAAACGGATCAAACAACAAGTTTTCAAATATTCAAGCTACATTCATGTCATATTCATCATGTTCTTCAAATATTCAAGTAGTTCATCATCTTAAAAATCAACATGTTTCATCAAGAAAATCTATTATGGCATGAACTCAAGTTAGTAACATCATCGGCTCATACATCTATCATGTTTGATCAATACAATAGCATACTTATATGGGATCTATCACCAACATGTGTTAATCCGATTTCATTGAACATAACCCTCCTAAACATAACCAAACCCATTCAAAGTCGAGCCTATACAAAACCGATTACACTCATTCATAGTCAAGCATACATTATTCATCCTAACAAAACTCAATACATTATCATATAGTCCACATTGACCGAATATAAACACATAACATGAAGCACTTGTGAACCAATTACTCAAGAAGGGTGTATTCATCATGCATAAAGCTTAACAAGTAAATATATTATCACCTAATCTTCATCATACATCATCAACAACAACCGAAACATAAACACACAATATGAAACACTTACCGGTTCAAGTATGGGGTTCAAAGGTGTGTATGAAGCTTCCAAATGGGTGTGTGTGTGTGTGAGCTGATCCAAGAGTTCCTTATGGTTGTCGGTTGAATCCGAGAATGAAGGAGAAGAATGTGATGTTTGGGGAGGGTGTGTGTGAGAGTGAGTGTGTTGTCCAAAGAAATGGCAAACATGGATAATCACTAAGGTTATATACCCGTCCCAAGTAGTGCACCCTAATGGGCTTTCGGTTGGGTTAAATGGGGTGCGTGGCCCATCCGGCCCACATGCTGCATTGTTCACTCGAGACCACATGGTCTCGAGTCGGGTTCTCGGCTCACTTAAACCTATCACATACTATCCACACGAGTATACATATAAACGTAACACATAGTCACATAAAAGGTTCACTTATCATTAATCACACAAGTTAACTAATCACATAACATTCAAGCAAGTAACATCGAGATATAACGAAAGGTCCTAAATTTCGAGTTGTCACATCATCCCCAAGTTGAAAGAAATTTCGTCCCGAAATTTGGTAGGCACTCACTGAGGAAGCTAGTTAAGTTGTATGTTTTTCCCGGTTTTCCTGGGGTGTCACATCCACCCCCCGTTGATCTGGAATTTCGTCCCGAAATTCCGTAGCTTCGACCTCAGTAGTGGGTGTACTGTTTGCGAACAGTTGGGGATACTTTTGTTTCATCTGATCTTCGCGCTCCCAGGTGAACTCTGGGCCGCGACGTGAGTTCCAACGAACTCGAACGAGAGGTATTCTAGTGCTCTTGAGGACCTTAACATCCCGGTCCGTGATTTCGACTGGTTCCTCGACGAATCGCAACTGCTCGTCGATAGTGAGTTCCTTCAGAGGAACTACGTGGGTCTCATCTGACGGACACTTCTTCAGATTCGACACGTGAGAAACGTTGTGAACTGCACCGAGTTCTGCTGGTAAGTTCAGTCTGTAGGCCACCCTGCCTATTTTCTCAATGACTTCGAAAGTCCAACGTATCGTGGGTTGAGTTTGCCGCGTTTACCAAAACGAACCACACCCTTCCAGGGTGAAACTTTGAGTAGTACCCGCTCCCCAACCTGGAGCTCAAGTGGTTTCCTGCCCTTATCGGCGTAGACTTTCTGACGGTCACGAGCTGCCGCCATGCGTTTTCGTATTTGAGCAATCTGTTCGGTTGTGTCTACCACATGTTCTGGGCCAGTGATCTGACTATCTCCCACCTCTGCCCAACAAAGAGGTGACCGGCATTTACGTCCGTATAATGCCTCAAACGGAGCAGCTTTAATGCTGGTGTGGTAGCTGTTATTGTACGAGAATTCCACCACTGACAGATGCTTCTCCCAGCGGTTGCCAAAATCGATTACACATGCACGAAGCATGTCTTCTAAGGTTTGAATAGTGCGCTCGGACTGCCCGTCCGTCTGAGGGTGGTATGCTGTGCTCATGTCTAATCGTGAGCCAAAGGATTTGTGCATTGCTTGCCACAACTCTGAGGTAAAACGTGCATCTCGATCCGAGATAATGGAGGTGGGCACCCCGTGCCTCGAAACAACTTCCTTGAGGTATATTTCTGCAAGAGTGGAGAATTTATCCGTCTCCTTGATGGCCAGGAAGTGTGCAGATTTTGTAAGTCGATCCACGATCACCCAAATAGTATCGTTCCCGCGCTGGGATCTAGGTAGGCCAGTAACAAAATCCATGGAAATTTGCTCCCATTTCCATTGTGGTATCTCTGGTTGTTGGAGTAGGCCTAAGGGTTTCTGGTATTCGGACTTGACTCTCGCACAGGTCAAGCACTTGCTGACGTAGGTTGCTATGTGGGCCTTCATGCTAGGCCACCAATATGTAGTTTTGATATCGTGGTACATCTTATCGGAACCAGGGTGTACCGAGTAGCGAGACTTGTGTGCTTCGTCCATCACAAGCTCTCGTAAGTTGCCGTAGAGTGGGACCCAAACGCGTCCCGTTACGTAGTAAGCACCGTCTTCCTTCTGTTCCAAGCGTTGTCTTGATCCGCGTAGGGCTTCAGCCCTGACGTTTCCTGGTTTCAATGCTTCTACCTGAGCGTCTCGTATTTGGGAAGGAAGACTAGAATGTATCGTGAGTTGTAAAGCTCGCACGCGCTTAGGCGCAGTGTCTTTCCGTCTGAGGGCGTCAGCCACAACATTGGCCTTGCCTGGGTGATATCTGATCGAGCACTCGTAGTCATTCAGTAGCTCGACCCATCGTCGTTGCCGCATATTCAGTTCCTTCTGCTTGAAGATATGCTCGAGGCTCCTGTGGTCGGTGTAGATGGCGCACTTGGTACCGTACAGGTAATGCCGCCATAACATAAGTGTAAAAACAACAGCTCCAAGCTCTAAGTCGTGCGTAGTGTAGTTCTTTTCATGAACCTTAAGTTGGCGCGAGGCGTAGGCTATAACCTTATCTCGTTGCATCAATACACAACCAAGACCTTGAATTGATGCGTCGTAGTAAACCACAAAGTCGTCAGTGCCCTCAGGCAGGGAAAGGATAGGCGCGCTGCAAAGTCTATCCTTTAGATGTTGAAACGCTAATTCCTGTGCGTTTCCCCAGCGATAAACAACGCCTTTCTGCGTCAGTGAGGTGAGAGGTTGTGCAATCTTGGAAAAATCCTTAATGAATCTCCTGTAGTAACCTGCCAATCCCAAGAATTGGCGAATTTCCTTTGGTGTACGAGGTGCAGGCCAGTTCTTAATCGAGTCTATCTTGGATGGATCAACATGAATCCCATCCTTGTTTATCACGTGGCCTAGGAAATGGACTTCTCGAAGCCAGAAGTCGCATTTCGAGAACTTTGCGTAAAGCTGTTCGGTTCGAAGGAGTTCCAGAATAAGTCGAAGATGCTGCTCATGCTCTTCCCGACTCTTAGAATAGATCAGGATGTCGTCGATGAAGACTATAACGAACTTGTCCAGGTAAGGCTTGCACACTCGATTCATCAAGTCCATGAAAACTGCTGGTGCGTTTGTCAGCCCGAAAGGCATGACCAAAAACTCATAGTGCCCGTAACGTGTCCTAAAAGCTGTTTTGGAGACGTCCTCTTCTCGGACTCTCAGTTGGTGATATCCCGATCTCAAATCAATCTTCGAATAGTAGCTCGACCCTTGCAGCTGGTCGAACAAGTCGTCAATGCGTGGTAGAGGGTAACGATTCTTCACCGTCACCTTGTTGAGTTCCCGGTAGTCGATGCACATTCTGAAGGTACCGTCCTTCTTTTTCACAAATAGTTCTGGAGCTCCCCAGGGCGATGAGCTAGGACGAATAAAACCCTTATCCAAGAGTTCTTGTAGTTGCGTAGAGAGTTCTTCCAACTCTGATGGAGCTAATCGGTAAGGTGCACGAGCTATAGGTGCAGCTCCAGGAGCTAGTTCAATCTGAAACTCGACTTGGCGATGAGGCGGAAGACCAGGTAATTCCTCAGGAAATACCTCTGGATAATCGCGTACAACTGGAAAATCTTCTATCTTCTTCTCCTTTTCTGAGGTGTCAGTAACGAGAGCCAAAATGGCAGTGTGGCCCTTTCGCAAGCACTTTTGGGCCTTAAGGAGAGAAATGGCGTTCTCAACAGCACTCCTCTTGTCGCCACGAATCATGAGAGGTTCATTACCGGTACTAGGAATACGAACAATCTTCTCGTTGCAAAGGATCTCTGCTCGGTGTTGGGATAGCCAATCCATCCCAATGACAACGTCGAAACTACCCAAAACGATAGGAATGAGGTCGATATAGAAGGTCTGGTCAGCGAGAATAAGTTTACAACCCTTGACTACGTGTGTGGCTTCTAAACTCTTACCATTTGCTAGCTCTACAGTGTGCTTGTTGTTCAAGGGTGTTGGAATGCGCTTAAGCATTCGACTAACTTCTAGTGACATGTAGCTAGTATCGGCACCCGAATCAAATTATATTGAAACATAAAAGTCGTCGAGAAGGAACTTACCCGCCACAACATTGGGGTCGTTCCTTGCTTCCCCTTGGCCAATCACGAACGCCCGCCCCCTAGCTCCATTGTTGTTGTTGTTCCCATTGTTACCATTCCCCTGATTGTTGTTGTTGTTGTTGTTCTGGTTCCTGTTCAGTTGGGGACAATCTCTCTTGAAGTGGCCTTCAGCTCCACACTGAAAGCATCCTTTGTTATCACCCTGCTGCTGCTGCTGGCGCTGGTTCTGTTGAGCTGGCTGACGATTCTGATTGGCGGGGTATAAGCTCCTGCAATCCTTTGCAGCGTGACCAGGCTTGTTGCACCGATGACAGTTGCCCCTGGTGCATGGCCCACTGTGGTGCAGGCTGCAACGATTGCATTTGGGGTGATTCCCTTTGTACCCACCATGACTTTGACCACCTGATGATTGCTGACTGGGGCTCTTGTAGTCATCAGTCTTTCTCTGCTGAGACTGGGATTGAATAGAAGTCGACCCTTTACTTGAAGTTCCATCCCATTTCCGTTTGTTGTCACTAGGGGTACCAGAAGTAGTTGCAGCACCTATGCGCTTTGGTAACTTGTTCTGCTCCACCGCTTGATCAGTAAGACAGTGAGCCAACTGAACAACTTGCTGGATAGTGGCGAGGTTTGCTGAAGTCACATGACTTTGGATCTCTGGCACCAAGCCCTTGAGAAAGAGTTCAATACGCTTAAATGGAGGGTCCACCATAGTAGGACACAGCAAGGCAAGCTCATTCGATCTCTTAGTGTACGCCTCAATTTCTGACCCCGTCATCTTGAGGTTGAAGAACTCGACTTCCAGCTTATGTATGTCATCCCGACTGCAGTATTCTTCTTTGATCATCTCCTTAAAAGTTTCCCATGGGGTGGCGTTGGCAGCAACCAACCCCAGCATCTGAACCTGAGCGTTCCACCATGTGAGGGCTAAACCCTCGAGAGTACCGGTAGCATACTTCACCCTGCGCGCCTCAGGGCATTCACACATTTCGAAGACAGATTCTAGCTTCTCAAACCAGTGTAGGAGACCTACTGCTCCTTCAGTGCCGCTAAAAGTAGTTGGTCGGCAGTCCATGAAAGTTTTAAAAGTGCACACGGGTGGCTGAGCATGCTGACCTATCGTGGGCGAAAGAAAAGACAGAGTTTAACACAAAGGTTGGTTCACGAGAGTAGGATCTACAGATCCTAGAATGAGTTAGAACTGCAGGATATACCTCCTGCGTGTGCAGCTGCAAGTGCTGCGGCAACTCGTTCGTTGATCAGCGCCGTCAACTGGGCTTGTGTCAGGTTAACGCGTCCAGACATGATCTTCATATCAAGAAGAACGTGAGTGAGAGGGGTTCGCGAAAGTGCGATGTCAAAAGTGAGTAAGTGCACACGTGTTCAAGCAACAGTAGTTATACTAACCAAGCATACCATGAGCAATGTACTATGTAACTAACAAGTAGGCAATATATACACAGATTATATCACCTAGAATGTCGAGCCTTGCATGTGGAGTGAAGCGTCGTTGTGGACCGTTGAGCACTGTACAGGTTATAGTCTGGTTTTAACAAAACGTTTCTCCTATATTAAAACCAAGTTCTCTATAACCAATGGCTCTGATACCAATCTGTCACACCCCCAAAATCCACCTGCGGAATACCACCGCTAGGAGGCGTGACTGACCAGGATCCAGCCACCAATCATATTGAACATGTAAGTTAAAAGATATAAAAGTTTAACCAATACAATTGGTGTCCAAACAAAACATAATTAAGTTGCAAGCGGAAGCATAAGTCTAAAATCAAAACATAAGTTTAATTGTTTCAAAGTTTAACATGGCACACAGCCGTCCATGTCCCACAACGACTCTCTTCCATGCAAGCTCCAGCTAAGTACCTATTGACCTGCAAAGCATGTAGTAACAAGTCAACAACAAGTTGAGTGAGTTCACGGTTGGGTGTTCATTTTAAGTTGTTTCGAAAACAGTTTCCTTTATCTGGTATCCTGCCGTGGGGGTTACCCCATAGTTAAAAAGACGTGACATGTTTATTCCCGGTTACTCTGGCAATCCAGCCGTGGGGGCTACCCCGTGTTAGTTATCTGGCATTTCTGCCGTGGGGGCTACCCCATGTATACACTAGACTCGTTACCATATCGACTGCTGACTGTAGTCATGTTTATGTGCCCTAAGACTGTCAATGTCTATCATCATTGACGTGCCCCAGATCCATTAGTTCACGCCCGTCCTCTGCGGCACGGTGTGAGGTTTGTCAGACCTAAATAGCGCTATCTAACTAATGACCCGCTCGCCATTGGCCCGACGATTAAGTCGATATAAAAAGGAGGGACTTCGTGATAGAGTTTTGGTCTAGTACGAGTTATCTGTCCATGAGGACGAGGAATTACATTCCTGAACCAATGTTGTCCTACCCAAGGAGGACGAGGAACCCTTGTTCCTTAACCCAATTCCCGACCCCTGGGAATCCCATGCTTTGTAGAGGGTGTGAACTCACCTTGGTTTGCTCGGCAGATACACAGAAAAGTCAGTCAAGCAATATTGTGGTCCCTCACGTCCTATCATAGTTGTATCATACAAATCAGGTTCGTATTCAAGTAGTACACGTATGTTTCTAGCACATTGCATTCAAGTGTCATTCATGGCAGCCCAAACAACATTCACATTCAACAGTAACACATAAGGTCTATGCATTAGGCCCAAAAGTCCGGCCCAATCACCTAAGCCCGTAATCATGCAAGTCTAATTCAGCGTGCACAAGTGTACGGTCTCGAATCGAGACTGTACGGTCTCTACTCGAGACTGTGCGGTCTCGAGTTGTAGTCTACAAGGTTTCGAGTCGCAACTAAGGTGATCTCGGGTCATGCATGAGGTGGTCTCGAGTCGCAACTGGAGTCGCAAACATGGTCTCGGGTCATGATGTTTGAGTGTTGATCAAGTGTGGTCTCGAGTCGCAACTGGACTCGCAACCATGACTTCGAGTTGTGCTGTTTTGGTCTCGAGTCGAGACTATGGGTTCTCGACTCGCAACCTGTGTCGCAACCGGGGATCTCGACTTGTCCTGTGGTGGTCTCGAGTCGAGACCAGGGGTCTCGACCCCCAACAATTGTTGATTCTGCACAGTTGTACTATCCAATGACATTCCGATTTCATGAAGCTATGTACTATCCAACCACAATTTACAAACATGTTTCCTTGTCTATTACTTACTAAAAACGGATCAAACAACAAGTTTTCAAATATTCAAGCTACATTCATGTCATATTCATCATGTTCTTCAAATATTCAAGTAGTTCATCATCTTAAAAATCAACATGTTTCATCAAGAAAATCTATTATGGCATGAACTCAAGTTAGTAACATCATCGGCTCATACATCTATCATGTTTGATCAATACAATAGCATACTTATATGGGATCTATCACCAACATGTGTTAATCCGATTTCATTGAACATAACCCTCCTAAACATAACCAAACCCATTCAAAGTCAAGCCTATACAAAACCGATTACACTCATTCATAGTCAAGCATACATTATTCATCCTAACAAAACTCAATACATTATCATATAGTCCACATTGACCGAATATAAACACATAACATGAAGCACTTGTGAACCGATTACTCAAGAAGGGTGTATTCATCATGCATAAAGCTTAACAAGTAAATATATTATCACCTAATCTTCATCATACATCATCAACAACAACCGAAACATAAACACACAATATGAAACACTTACCGGTTCAAGTATGGGGTTCAAAGGTGTGTATGAAGCTTCCAAATGGGTGTGTGTGTGTGTGAGCCGATCCAAGAGTTCCTTATGGTTGTCGGTTGAATCCGAGAATGAAGGAGAAGAATGTGATGTTTGGGGAGGGTGTGTGTGAGAGTGAGTGTGTTGTCCAAAGAAATGGCAAACATGGATAATCACTAAGGTTATATACCCGTCCCAAGTAGTGCACCCTAATGGGCTTTCGGTTGGGTTAAATGGGGTGCGTGGCCCATCCGGCCCACATGCTGCATTTTTCACTCGAGACCACATGGTCTCGAGTCGGGTTCTCGGCTCACTTAAACCTATCACATACTATCCACACGAGTATACATATAAACGTAACACATAGTCACATAAAAGGTTCACTTATCATTAATCACACAAGTTAACTAATCACATAACATTCAAGCAAGTAACATCGAGATATAACGAAAGGTCCTAAATTTCGAGTTGTCACAGACTGGGCTGCTGCCCGATCGGCTGGCAGCCTGTCCGATCGACTGGGCTGCTGTCCAATCGGCTGGCAGCCTATCCAGCTGATATTCGACAAATTTTGATGGTTTTTCCGCGGTTTTGATTGGGATGGTGTTCCTTCATGCTAAACAACCGAAATTCCATCAAGTCTGACCCGTTCTAACGGCCGAGAACCACCCCGTTCCATCAGATCTGGCCGTTCTTGATGGCTTTTCTCAAGTTTAACCCGAAATCACACACACTATGGCTAGGTAACTTAGGTTTGGTGAGATTTGTTATAAAACAGGTGAAATTACTTAGAGTCGAGCTGTGTATGATAAGAATGAGGTCACACTTTGAAGTTCATGTGAACTTAGGGTGACATCATCTTCAAGGCCCCTCAAATCCTTAGGAATCACACCACTTCTTGATCAGAAATCATAGATTTAGTCTTGATTTATGTAAAAACGCATGGAAATCACTCAGATCTGAGTCGTCCTTGCCTGGGATGACATCACCCACGAAGTTCATAAGAACTTTATGGTGACATCACCCTAGAATGCCCAAAATCCAGAGATTCCACGGTTAAAAGTGGAGATTTAACAGGTAGAAAGGTGTAGAATTGGTTATAGATCAAGGAAGTATAAGATTTAGGTTAAAAACTTACAAGAATCACGAGATATCGAGAGAAAAAGGGGCTGGAACGTCTGGTCGAACATCAACAGTGACAACAAGTGTGTGTGAGGTGAATGAGGGGTATTTATAGGCAAGGAGGAAGGAAAGTAGGGCAGGTTGGCCTGGATCGGACGGCCCATTCGCTCGGCCGGCATGACCGTCCGATCGGTTGGCATGCCAGTCCGATCGGTTGGACCATGTCTGTCCGATCGGTTGGACCATCCGATCGGTTGGACCATGTCTGTCCGATCGGTTGGACATGTCCGTCCGATCGGTTGGCCCATCCGTACGGAGGCCTCTCGTTCCTCGTTTTTGGTGCGTTGCGATATTTTGGGTCACATTTTCCTATATTTATATTATTATTTATTTATCTATTATAATTACTCACAAAAGGGTCGTATATACGTATCCATATTCCAAAGTTTCGATATAACGAACGGTTTTCGATTCGAGTATGCGATTATTAGCGACGCTTCGCGGCCATCAGGGAGGGTAGTATAGGTCCTTTCCTGATGTCGTCACGAACGTTATTTGTGTGTTGTGCCACAAAGACTGACGGGGTACCACTTGCTCGTATTGTCATCATCGTCACGACGACTAGAGCTATAGCACTCTCCCGAGAGTCCTTGTTAGCGTTAATTATTTTGCGTTCCGACACATCACGGCCACCGAGGAGGGTAGAATAGGTCCTCACTCTGTGCCATCGTGATTGTTAGTGTTTGTGATTGGTGTAGTATAGTGATAATGTATTTCGAAAATATGCGATTATCCTTCGAATAACGATGTATGCGATATAGTTACATTATGATCCGAATCTCTGGTGCTAGGCGTAACGAGTATATCGAGTGGTAACAACGCACGAAAGTGCGGGTTGTTACACTTAATCCCTGTAACATATAACTGGAAAACATTTAGGTATTGTAAAGCACTTTTGATAAAAAGAGAATAACTCACATTGCAAGTTTAGTTGGACAGAGTTTTGCCTACTGATTTAGCTTGGTAACCAAGTTAAATAACAATGCACACGAAACTATATTAGTAACTTAATAAAACATTTACGATAAGCTCACGGAATCAAAACCCTTAAGACGAATGACAAAGTATAGCCCGAATTTGGGCAGCACTTAAACATCCATCGGATCGGTTTCAATCGATCGGACATTGTATTGTAGCAGTGATCGAGTTATTACCCTGTAATCGTAGCAGCGTTTCGATACTTAAACACTCGATTTAAGCAGAATATGGACGTTTTAAACTGATTTTTCGAACACAGAAACAATGCCATGCAACGTCCCTTTTATAGCTGAAAATTGGGTTTTACGCGGCCCGCGTAAACTTTGAAGAACGGCCTACGCGACCCCCGCGAGGGCCACCCTAGCTACGGCTAGGGCTGCAGTGTCACGGGGTAGGCTTGCCACGTGTCTGACACGTGGCCTAAAGCTTATCCGGAGAACTTTCAAGCTGTCGCGCCCCTCGTAAGATTTCCTTAAGTCTTACGCGGCCCGCGACAGATCATCAAAGTTGAATTTCTTGATTTTTCACAAGGATTAGGGTTTTAGGGGTCCGGTTTTCACTTACGGAGTGTTGTGGGACATTTTTTTGCAGGTCCTTATAACAAGTGTATAAAGGACTACCAAGGTTTGAACCAGTTTATTAATCTTTAAGTTTATTGAGATCTTTGACTATGAAGTTACTTGGCAGCAGTGAATGATATTGGTACACATATGCAACATTTTAAGCTATTGATCATACATACTTCTTAGTTTATATTATGCACATCTTCGCATATTCTTTTTGGTATTATTTTACCATCTAATAGATTTGCCAATTGTTGTAACCAATCTACGTCAAATTTGAATACCCATTATGAATTTTCATCTAATCTAATCTTGGGTATGAATTTGTGACGGATACCCCCTACCTTTTGATCTAATTAATCAATTGTCATCTGAGTACCTAGTTGGTAAATCTGTAACCATTTGAGTCCATTTTTTACCTTTCTTTTAGATCAGTGATGGTGGGGTTTGGGTTTTCGAGTGCCGACGGTCGTGGTAGTTGATGGCTACGGTGATAGTTGTGGTTGTTAGCGGTGACAATGGTGGGTTTGGCTAACGGGGGTGATGATGGTGATTGCTCATGATGTTGCGGTAGTTACAAATGAGGTTGATGGTGGTTTGTGGATGTCACAACTTAGGCTTAAGGCATTTTGGTCATTTGACAAGAGTTGAAGAAATAATTTTAACGAAGTTAAAAAATTGAACTCAAATGGTTACCAATTTACTAACTGGGAACCCAGTGGTTTCTTTAAAATCCAAATCCAACAAAGAGATGGATAACTTGTTAATAGTGTGTGTTTAGTGAGGAACTGAGGTATAGAGAAAATTAGTTATAGCGAATAGTGTAGCCAAGCGGGAGCTTCCTGCTACAGGATGTTTAAAGCCTAAAAAGCGATGAAATATGTTTTTCTTTCTAATAAATACAAGTATATACTGAAAAATAAGTGTATTCTAGGGTTTTTTGTTACAGGATTGAAATAAGAAGCATATATTCTTCCATATCTACTGTAATTTTTTTATAAAATATACATATAAAATAGCGTGTAACAGGTTCATTAAGAGTCAACATAACTATTAGAGTGAAAAATTGGATATGGGAAGATGCGGGTGGGATAAGAAATCACGAGAGACCGGCGAGAACATCGCCTCGTCAATAGGGTACCTTCCAAAACCAACACCAAACGACATGGCCATATCCCAAAACCACTATGACGAGCCTAACTGTAACGAGCTTGAACCTAAAAACAAGCTCGTTAAGTAAACTAGCCCGAGCTCAACCCAGCTCATGAGCCTAAACGAGACATTTTTAATATAATTTTTAATTAATATATATATATATATAGGACAAAGATCCGTTAGGAACCACCCCTTATTGCGAGAACCGCGAGAACCAATGTGAACACAACAAAAAATACCTAAAAAACACACTAAATTTTTTTTTTTTAATTTTTTTTATAAAAAAATCGCTACTTTTAGTATCCAAATTTTTTTTTTAAAAGTAGCGATTTTAACTTAAAAAATAGTAAAAAAAAAATTTAGATTTTTTTTTTTTATTTTTTTAGATTTTTTTAGGTTTTTTTGGGGTTTAGTTTTTAGCTTTTTAGCTGAGGGGGGGGGGGGGGGGTTAGGTTTTTGGGGGGTGGGGGAGGGGGGGTTAGGTTTTTTTTTGGGGGGGGGGGGGGGGGGGTTAGGTTTTTTGGGGGGTTTAGTTTTTAGCATTTAGCTTGGGGGGAGGGGGGGGTTAGGTTTTTTTTTTTTTTTTGGGGGGGGGGGGGGGGAGTGGGGGTTAGGTTTTTTTTAGCTATTTTAGGTTGTGTTACATTTCATAAGTTTGTACAATTTTTTTTCTTTAACGGTTTTCAAGTTTTCCCATGATTTGCTATTGGAAATTAATCATGATGTCCATACTACATAAACAATAATTGCTATACGAAACTAACCTTTATGTTTATATAATTTTTTTATGATGTTAAAAAGATGACACACAAAAACAATTTCATATATTTATTAAATTTTGTACAACCATGACATTTTTTTCTTGACACGCATTTAAATGTCATAAAATAAGCGTGTGTCATTATTCAAGTGTTAAGATAGATCTTGTTTTTTTATGACAATAAAAAGATGACACACAAAAAAGTTTGTCATAAATATATTGAAGAGTAAATTGCCATTTTAGTCCCTGAGTTTTGTCCAAATTTGTCATTTTAGTCCAAATAGTTTTTTTTTCGCCTGTGGGTCCCTGACTTTTCCATTTTTTTGCCATTTTGATCATTTTGTCTAACTCCATCCAAAAACCCAGTTTGTAACAGGGGTATTTTGGGGATTTCCTTAAAAAATGTTTTCAGTTGCCATTTTGATCCAATTCCAAAAAATCAAAAAAATTCCAAAAAATCAAAAAAATTCCAAAAAAATTCTAAAAAATCATAAAAATTCTAAAAAATTCAAAAAAAATCTAAAAATAAAAAAAATTCTAAAAAATCATAAAAATTCTAAAAATCCAAAAATCATTAAATGTTTCGGCACGAACCGTTTCGAACCGTACCGTTACGAACCGAACCGTTTCGACGCGAACCGTATCGAGCCGAACCGTTTCGACGCGAACCGTTTCGAGCCGAACCGTTTCGACGCGAACCGTTTCGAGCCGAACCGTTTCGATGCGAACCGTTTCGACCCGTACCGTTTCGAACCCGAACCGTTTCGACGCGAAGCGTTTCGATCCGTACCGTTTCGAACCGTACCGTTCGGTTCGCGTCGAAACGGTTCGGTTCGATACGGTACGGGTCGAAACGGTTCGGTTCGAAACGGTACGGGTCGAAACGGTTCGTGCCGAAACATTTAATGATTTTTGGATTTTTTAGAATTTTTATGATTTTTTAGAATTTTTTTGATTTTTAGATTTTTTTGAATTTTTTAGAATTTTTATGATTTTTTAGAATTTTTTTGATTTTTAGATTTTTTGGAATTTTTTTGATTTTTTGGAATTGGATCAAAATGACAACTGAAAACATTAGTGATTATGTACAAACTGGGTTTTTGGATGGAGTTAGACAAAATGATCAAAATGGCAACAAAATGGAAAAGTCAGGGACCCACAGGCGAAAAAAAAAACTATTTAGACTAAAATGGCAAATTTGGACAAAACTCAGGGACTAAAATAGCAATTTACTCTATATTGAATTTTGTAAAACCATGACATTTTTTTTTCTTAACATCAATGAGCGTGTGCGTGTCAAGGTAAATCTTGTTTTTTTATGACGTTAAAAACATGACACACAAAAAAGAATATCATTGATTTATTAAATTTTGTAAACCATGACATTTTTTTCTTGACACACTCTTCTGCATATCATAAAATATGCGCGTGTCATTGTTCTGTGTCAAGAGAAGTTTATTTTGTAGTAGTGTAAATTACCCAACCATGCCGAATCGCACGGATTAATAAACAAAATGTGATTTTCCTCAACCGCACAAACCTTTTGATGATGATTGCAAGTCATTACCTTTTTCATCCAAATAGTAACATAACTATTGTATATATAAATATATAAATGATCTTTTCACTTTATTTGAAAAGGTATTTCGCATAAAATAATAGTAATGTCATAAAGCAAGTGGATTTGGAATAGAATTTTTCATGTGAAAAGGTGTTTAATCTTTATATCTTTATAATCTTTTTTATGCTTTACATACAATAACATTTTGTACGCAACCCACCTGTGTGTTTTGTCAAAACGACCCCACCAGTGAGACGCCTTCACCAAGAAGATGATGTCCCCGGACCCATGTGTGGATCAAAAAGCTCACCTTTTCTACTTTCTAGCTTTCTTGCTGTTCCAAATATGGAATGGTTTTTCTTTTCTCCTTTTTGGTGAAAAAAGCATATACAAATAAGTGTTTAAAGTGTTCACGAACCACTCCAGTGCTTTAGATTTACTTTCTTTCACTTGCTTTTTGCTTTCATCTCTCCTATCTCTCTCTCTCTCTCTCTCTTGTTGTATATATGCACAAACTGCCTCTTGCAACCAAATAGAACAACTTTCTTTCTTATGTAACATCAAACACAAGAGTTGTATTCATAAAGACTATTGTGTCTCTTTCTTTTAGTAGCTTGTTGGTCATCAAGATCACTCACTCACTCTCTCTCTCTAAAGCTTGCATGGCGGATGTTCTTAAAGGGACACATGATGCTACACGTATCAAACTATTTGGAAAGATGATCAACGTGCAAGTGATAAGAGAATTAAAAGAAGATCCAGTTAGCAAATCAGAGGTGCATAATAATAGTAATAATAATAATGATGATCAAACCCTAGTTCACAAGAGGCCAGACAAGATCATACCTTGCCCTAGGTGCAAAAGCATGGAGACCAAGTTTTGTTACTTTAACAATTATAATGTTAACCAGCCTAGACACTTTTGTAAAGGGTGTCAAAGGTACTGGACAGCCGGTGGCGCCCTTCGCAATGTGCCGGTAGGGGCTGGTCGCCGGAAGGCGAAACCACCATGCCATGGCCTACTTGGTGACAGTTTGTTCTCGGATGTTTCATATTATGATGAATCTGGTTCAACAAGTGGTGTCCACTTTGATGGGATGATGGAGTGGCACATGACGGCACATGGTAGTTTTCAGCATCTTTTTCCGGCGAAGAGGATGAGGAGTTCCACCGGTGACTTTTGATTTAGAATTTGTGTGTTAGGAAAGTAATTAATCTGTCTGGATTTGTAGGACCACTGTTTATTAATTACTAGATATTAATGAAGTAAGTATTGCCTAATAAAATGAGTATACTTTCCTTTGATAGTAAAACAGTCTTGTTTGTACTTTAGTTCTGTTGTAGAAGGTGTTTATTCAATTGATCTGGTTAGCCTAACTAGAACAGACCTGCTGATGCAGTATCTAATACATACAACCATCAAAACACACACATGTATATATCTTATGTAACATGTATACATAATGAAGGTTGTTCGTGCAAATTGCCATATTGCAGGTTACATGGCTCTCCTTTAATTTAATTGTTTAATGCACATACATAAAATTAATTTATTGCTAGCAATAGTACTTTTTACTTGATTACATTATACTTTTTTATGACTAATTTGTGAGCTTGATTAAGCAGGATTGGTTAGACGTGCATCGCTCTATGAACATAATCGTTTTTTATGACACTAAGTTATGAGCTTGATTAAACATGATTGGTTAGACTTGCATCGCTCTATGAACATGATCGGTTATAGCAGTTCTTCAAAACGTTGGATAATGATTAAGATTTTTAGGGGATGTATAGATTTTTTCTTAGCTTGGGCCAGTGCTACTAATATATACTTCTTGTAACTAGTATTTTTATACTGTATACAAAAGAAGGAGTTTTGAGTCAGGGGTCTAATTGGGATATGGTCTTGGATTTGGATAGAGGTAATGGTTTGTCTTCATCTCACTCTTCTAAGTTTCTGAGTCGGATATGAGTAGGTGAGTTTGTTGGTTTATTTGTTTCGTGAGCTTGATATACGCTTACTAATATTCTATCATAGTTCACAACTTTGGATGCATAGTTTTTTTTTTTTTTTTTTTTTTTTTTTTTTTTCTGAAAAGGTAAATTGATTCATATATATGAGCTTGATGAAAAGAATACAACAATAACATATAATATGCCAAAGTAAATGGATGTAACGCGTTATTAGTTAGATCTGATTGAATTAATTTTCTTGTTTCTACTATTATAAGTGTCGAATGCTATTAGCATACAAGCCATGCTAGATATTGAGGTAAATGTCTGAGGGAGTACCTTAAGACATGCTACGGGACGATATCGTTGCGAAGATTTCGGACATATTATAAGGGTATTGATACATCCCCACTTTTTAAGTGCACATCCTCCCAGAGGTGGCGTATAGGGCAATAAGTGAAGTATAGAGTGTGAAAGCATTAAATGTGTCAGAAAAAAGGTTTTGATACGCCTCTCATAGGGGGTTTTGATACGCCTCTCATTGCCCTATGAGAGGCGTATAAGGTTGTGGTTGTTGGAACATTAAATCCTACACGCCTCTCATTGAGCTATGCGCGGCTTATCGATATGACTTTTGATGAATTTAAGGTATAATTACTGACATGCAGAGAATTCAGTCTGAAAAAGCGTGAAAGTGACCCCATACGACCCTTATCGACCTATACGACCCTTATCGACCAAGAATGTTTATTTACCCAATCATACGGGATTTATTTGATTCAAAATTTTTCAAACTCACAAAATTGTACATTTTAAAAATAATAATAATAATTATAATAATAATAATAATATCAATAATAATAATAATAATATTACTTAATAAAAATAACATATGCACATTTAAAAAAACGATGATATAACTAGACCCGGCAAACGGGTCGGGCCGGGGGTCGGGTAGGGTCATGGGTCAAAGACCCTACCCGACCCCCGGCCCGACCCGTTTGCCGGGACTAGTTATAACATCGTTTTCTTTTTAAATCTGCATATGTTTTTTTATTAAGTATTATTATTATTATTATTTAAAATTTCATATTTTATGAAATGAATTGTGTGTATTATAACATGTCAATTTTTTTATTTATCAATTATTATTATAAAAATTGATAAGTAAAAAATTTAACATTTTATAATACACACAATTCATGGTAGAGGATCCAGTAAAAAGTGCTCAAGTGTGAGAAGTGTATTATTACACTATATATAATACTATATAACACCATATAAAAACCGTATAACAATATGTAATACCATATAACACTATGTAACACTATATATCATTATATAACAAATATAACACTATAGGTTTTCTGATAGCTTGTCTATGATAGAAGTATAGTGTTATATTTGTTATATAATGTTATATAGTGTTATATGGTATTATATGGTGTTACATATTGTTATACGGTGTTTATATGGTGTTATATAGTATTATATATAGTGTTATAATACACTTCTCACACTTCTCACACTTTAGGCCATTTTTACACTATCCTTACCCCACAATTCATTTCATAAAATATGCATAATTCATTTCATAAAATATGAAGTTTTAAACAACAACAACAACAACAACAACAACAACAACAATAATAATAATAAAAACATATGCACATTTAAAAAAACAATGATATAACTAGACCCGTTTGTTCGATGGTCCGAAGGTTTACCCGAACCATTCCATTTTATCAATCGCTTATGTCGAAGGTGTCTATTTCATCATGGCTAAGTTAACGGGATGATTGCCCAATGCCGGTACGAAATGGACTTTGAAATACCTCACCGACGTATAGAAGCTATGTAATAGGTGACAATGTACATGTCTCGTATTACACAGGGTATGGCATTACTAGGTAGTAATAGAACTTCACGAAAAAGAATTTGTTAACTTGGCAAAGGTGTAACATCCGTGAAATATAGTGTATGCAACAAATTTTTTATAAAAAAATATTAATTAGGTTGTTTTATAACATAAAAACCCTTAATTACCACACAATTTAAAAAAAATTAATAGCATATTAGTCGTATAGGGCAATGAGACCCGTATACAGCTCCTATAAGGTGCTCAATGACCAATAAGCCTCCATTGGTGGACACATTATGAGTGTCTCATTGACCAATAAGGCTCCCCTGGTGGTTTCCACTTTTATCAAAGGTGGAATAGTTCAACCAGTGGAGGCTTATTGGTCAATCACACACTCATAATGTGTCCACCAGAGAAAGCTTATTGGTCAATGAGCAACTCAATATGTGCATATGCTTTTTTATTATTATTATTATTATTATTATTATTATTATTATTATTATTATTACTATTATTACTATTATTATTATTATTATTGGTCAATGAGCATCTCACTATGTGCATATGCTTTATTATTATTATTATTATTATTATTATTATTGGTCAATGAGCAACTCAATATGTGCATATGCTTTATTATTATTCTTATTATTTATTATTTATTATTATTGTTTTTGTTGTTGTTGTTTTAATTAATTTAATAAATAAATTTTCTGTTATAACCTATAAATAAACATTAACGAAAATTTATTGTGATTGTGAAGATGGTGTATATTTTCGAATTTGCAACTTCTGAAACTTATACAAGCTTTTAAAAAAAACAACTCAATAAGCCGCTTATAGAGCCATACGCGCGTATTGGGGTACGGAGGCTAAAAACTTTTCAGCCAATACGCCTTGTATAGCCCGATGAGACCTGTATACGTCTACTTGTTTTGAAAAGTTGACAGGAACATTTATGACACTCCACTTCCATACGCGTCTCATCGATATGTGTCTCATTGAACTTCAGTTTCTTTTTATAGTTAAAACGAACAAAGCTGGTCACAAGTACATATGTAACGTTTTTTTTTTGGACCGAGTTCTGGACCACACGATGACAATCCGGAAGGGAACCACACGCGTTTCTCGTATAGTTTTCGCTCTCGTATCGCTCTATACTGTCGGAATATTCAAGGTTTGTTTTTTTGGGGGTTTTATTTTGGCCGTTTGTGGTGGTGTTGGGGTTGGGGTTGTGGTTGTGGTGGTGGTGGGTAGGCTATGGTGGTGGTGGTGGGTCGGCTGTAGTGGTGGTGGTGGTGGGTCGGCTGCGGTGGTGGTGGGTGGGTGGGCTGTGGTGGTGGTGGTGGTGGGTGGGCTGCGGTGGTGGTGGGTGGGTGGGCTGTGGTGGTGGTGGTGGTGGGTGGGCTGTGGTGGTGGTGGTAGGTGGGTTGTGGTGGTAGGTGGTGGTGGTGGGTCGGCTGTGGAGATAGATTAGGTGGTTAAGGGTGGTGGACTATGGTGGTGCCGTGGTGGGTGGTGGTTGTGGTGATGCTTGAATTTGTTTTTTTTTAATATTTTTACAATATATTTTCGAATGCCGAGTCTAATGCTAAATTGTATTTTTTATTAACAGGATATCGAAAGTCGGTGTTTTGACGGTGACAGTAGCGTAAATTGTATTTTGAAATAACAGGAATGCTGAGTCTAATGCTAAATTGTATTTTTAAATAAAAGTCGTTTAATAAAAAATTGACATTTAAAATTTTTGACAATTAAAGACATAATAATAATTCATAAATAAAAAAAATGTTATAATATATACAATTTATTTTTATAAAAAAATTGACATTTAATAATACTTATAAAAATTTGACATTTTATATTATACGCAATTAATTTCATAAAAATATGAAGTTTTTAATAATAATACTTGATAAAAAAAAATATGCACATTTTTTTATTAAAAATATACACAATTCATTTCATAAAAATGTGAAGTTTTATAATTAACACAATTTTTTAGAACAACATTTTATAAAAAAAATATTAATTTTCTTATATAAATATTTCACAACTTCCTTATACAAAAATCCTATAAAAGTAAAGTTCCTTACATACCAATCATTGGGTAATCATTGGCTGACACCCAATGATTGGTATTAATTAGATGGTAGGGACCATTTTCAAAAGTATTGGGCAAAGAGATGCGTATTGATGGGGCCAGTTTGAGGCGTATTGGGCAATGAGGAGCATTTAGGGTTAGGGGATGTGTAAATACTTTTGGGGGGATGTATGGATACCTCCACCATATTATAAAGTGTTGAAAATAAAAGCACTTTAATGTTTGATGTCTACAGATCGTCCACTACAAGAAAAACGGGTTTTAGCGATTACACTTTTAGCGACGAATTTTTCGTCGCCACATGCCGCCTACTACGACTAAATTTAGTCCCTGCAAGTGTTTCAAAAACTTTTGTTTTTCATATCCTATCCCGACTAAATTTAGTTACTATAGGTTTTTAGCGGGATGGAGGGAACTATGGCGCTCCTGGAAAACTTGTAAAATTTTTATGAAAACTCAATTGCGACTAAATGTCGTCTGGAGGGAGAAAAAAAGTATTTTTCATTTTTTTAATCTATACGGTAAGAAAAATAAAAAGGAAAATTAGATTTTTTTTTTGTTTCTAGCTATGGAGACGAACAGTTGTCCCAACATGTTTTACTTAATTAATTATATTTTTTTAACAACATCTATTGCAACTAAAAGTAGCCTCAATAGGGTTTTGTCATTCTTTGTTTTATTCTGCCAAACAACAAAACAACATATGGAGTTTTCTTTGTTCCCTCTATTGAGCCTCAAAACCCTACGGGGAATGTAGATGTCTGTCGACCGGCGAACCCCACAGACCCCTCTTTCTTCTCCACCCCTTCTACCGGTGAACCCATCTTTCATCTCAACCCCGTCGACCGGCGAACCCCTCTTTCTTCTCCACTCCGTTAACCAGTGAACATGCCCTCTAACTAGAACGACCTTCGGTGTCCAAGTCATCAACTTGGTAAGTTTTTGTATGTCTTCTTTTCGTTCATGTGTGTGGAGGAATCTGGTTACTAAACTTAAACTATTCAGGTTTCTAGCTCACGTCAAGAAATTGGTGGAGAAATTGGTTGAGGAACAAGGTCAATAGGTTTAAAATCAGTTACTTGCGTCACGAAATTCATAAGTACCAAATTATCTTTTAACTATTGAGATGATTTGTTTTGAATGAGGTTGGATTGATGTGTTAATTTGTTTTTAAAATCAATTCGGTTTGATTTAAGGGGGTTGCCTTTATTAGTGTTGGATTGTATGTGTTTGACTTTATGTATGTAAGGGTCCACTGTGAAAACAACTTGAGTGGTGTAACTAGATATCATTATTTGCAGCTTATTATACAATTGGTGTAACGCGCCTTGCAAATGATAGCCAACAGGGCCTTTCTACCTAGCTAAATAGCCTCAATAGGGTTCGTTGTTTTTAGTCGTAATTTTATGTAACCTGCCATCTAAATTTTTGTGTCCATTCACGGTTCGGTTTGGTTCAAGTCAGGACAGGTCATCCAATATATGCATAATCATTCAATTAAACATTAGCAAATTAGCAGGGTTCATATAATTATATTCATGATTTCTAGCCTAATAAGAAATTAATAAATTGAAAGTTTACTTAACTCATGATTCCATTAAATAAGAAAAAGAAAACTAATACACAATCTTAAATTGATTAATCTGATAACAGAAAGAAAAGAACTAAAGAGGACAAAAAGAACATAAGAAAGAAAAAAGTAATTCAAGATTCCATTAACATTACACAAAAAAAGACACGGTTGGGACTAGAACTCAGGATCCACTGTATGGTAACTAACGGACTTATCCGCTGAATTGTGAATATCTTTTACTTATGGGTTCATCTCCAATAATATTTATGGGTTCATTCATGTTTCTTATATATAATCTATATTAAAATTTCTAAACGCCATGAGTTCGTGTGAACCCGTATCAATCAATGTAGATCCGCCCCTACACCTCGCACTGCAAATCTTTGTGTTTTGACTTGTGAACCACCCAGCTAAATAGGCTGGTGATAATGTCTTCCTTTATCTAATCAGCCGACCTGAGATGATTAAAAACCCTCTCGTTACGCGCCTTGCAAATGATGGCCAACAGGGCCTGTGTACGTAGTCTGGAAGACTGCTCTTCAGTGGCATCCAACAACTGCTGCAACTCATCCCACCCCGTAGGATCCCAACCTGCCCAAACCGACACCGCTCTCCAAACTGCTTTCGAAACGGTTCGGGTCGAAACGGTACGCGTTGAAACGGTTCACGTCGAAACGTTTCACGTCGAAACGGTTCGTGTTGAAACGGTTCGCCTCGAAACCCATTCAGATCCGAAAGTTTCCCGGTTCCTTTAAGACACTAACCCACATCGACCCATTTATTTAATGTTGTCGACCCGCTTTGAGCCAAAAATAATTTTAAAATATCTTAACCAAACCAACCCATATAATTTTAAAAGCAACCCAAACCAAGGAAACTGAAAAGGAAAGATTTACAAAAGGCCTTTTTTTTATCGTCGCAAAAGGTCCGATTTCTTGTAGTGTAAGCTAAACAAGGAAACTGTATGTTGAGATTTAAAACCAGTTTAACCTGCTGTTAATGATTCTGTTTGTTGTTAATGTTGTTTTGAACCTGTTTAGCCTGATGCTAATTGTAGCACCACGTAAAAACGTGTCCAATTATGTATAGACACGTGTCCTAAACCCTAAATATGTGAAAGATCGAGTTTGAAGGATTAAAGTTGTCAAATAGTGAAACTATGAAACCACAGGGACTAAAAGTGTCAACATGCCAAACTTGTGCCTCTAAATGACCATACATGATGAATATATTCTGAAACGAGTGATTGATTGGATATAAGAAGCCGTTTATGAAAATAATCGGAAGATTATTAAATTATAAGGGTTAAACGTGTCAACATGTCGATTCTGACCTCTGAGTGACCTTTTAACGAAATCGAGGCTTCGAAACATTCAAATATACTCTTAAGAATAAGTGGTATAAATTTCACGTGGTTTCAAGATTGTTAGGCATGTTTTTCAAGACTTTGGGCTATAAGTGTCAACTTGACGAAACTTGCTTCCATAGTGATATTTAACGAACCTTAGCCTAATGAAATTAGTCTATACATCCTTGAGCTTCAACAAACTGACTACAAGGGCCCTACATGTCAACAAAGAGGTTAAAAAGGGTTAAAAACAACAAGGGACTGAATCTGCCAACCCTGAAACTTGTTTTGCCAGTTAAACCGGTCCACGCGGCCCGCGTAAGACCCCCCTTAAGTCTTACGCGGCCCGCCTCAGCACGCCCAGATCAGAAACATCATGCCAGGTGCGGGTTAAGCTGTTACACTGCCTTAGTCTAGATTGTATCGACTCTAGGGGCTATATGTCGGTTTATTTCATCAAGTAGGACACCTGGGTGATCCTATGATGTTCCATAACAGATGTGAATGATCCATGAGCATGCAAAGTAGTATATAAGAACATTAGTTCTTGAGTTCTTATGCACACTTGCAACAATTCACTAATCTACAACTCTTGGAGCTTGCAAACACTAGGAGAAGAATTTGAAGTGTAGAAAAGACAGCTAGGACTTTTAGTAAGCCTCGAATTACTTGTTTAGTTGTTTTATTTAGCTTAATTACTCTAAAGTCAAACTTATCGTAAATTAAGTTTGACTTTCGTTTTAATTACATATGGACCAGCCACTGATCAAATTGAAAGTTGTTATGGGACCATATTAAGGTAGGTGACTAACCCCTAAAAGGGCACCTCCTAATTATCTCGTTTGACTGGTCAATTGTCGGGTCAAAGTAGTTTGACAAAAAGTCAAACTGGACAGAATGTATGAAAATGACTAAAATTAATAAATAAGAGGTTATAAATTATATTTTAACATTCTAATGACTTGGTGATTAATATTAAAACATGTTTTATCAGTCCTAACCCGGCAATTTATAGTCTAAGGTCAGTTTATAACCGAAAGTCGCAAAAGCTTGACTTTGCTTTGACTTTCAGTTCTGACCCGTTCAAGCTTAATTCTCCCATGCTTTAAGCTTCCATTAGGACCACATTACTTAGTAGTATAACCCTCTGTAGTTATATTGCATGGTGCCTAGTGGTTTGAATTATATGCACTTGATCGTAATTATGCTTAATAATGCCATAAACGCGCTTTTTACACACGACTGAGATTTTTAGCAATCTGAATAAACTAACACCTTTACTACTGATATTTAGACATGTCCCAAAAATTTGACATCAGTTTGAGGTCTAGAATAGGAGTTATGCTCAATAGCGTAATTAGAAAAGCTTTTTATTTATTAAATGGTGTAATTAGCATAAAACCTATCTAAACCTAATTTTTGATACCCAACTTTTTACCTACTGATGTAAAGTAATATTTTGAGATTTTTGAAGATTTTTATTTATTTTTAGGCTGAGCATAACATAGGGTTATAGCTTAATTCGGTAATTGTCGGTTTTACCCTTTTCATGCATAAAATGTGTTTTACATAACATTTCGATGCCAAACTTTTTGCTACTGATTTTATATGATAAATAAAATATTTTGAACTTTATAAACTAATCAAAAACTCAGATTTCCCATTTTAACCCGAATATCCCTTAAACCCGACTTTTTAAGCGTTTTTAGCACATAGTATGAGTTAAAACTATATTTGACATATAAAACTTATTACTTACTGATGTTTTAGTTAATTTATATAATTAAACAGTAAGCCAAAGTTTTTAAACTCAGAAGTCTATTTTGACCTTTAAAGCCTATGTGAAATTACCAAAATGCCCATTCGGTGCATAGTTTGGTTATATAAGATAAATTTCACATATATAAAATACCCTACTGATATAACTTATAAAAATGCATATTTTTACTAATTAAACCAGACCTGAAACTCAGTTTCACATTTAAACTCTTTTATGGGCATTAAAATTACCAAAATGCCCTTATGGGATTTATTTTGGTTTAAATCACTTTTTGGGCATATATGTTAACATCTTACTGATGTATTAACATATTTTGAGCATAATGACGATTAAGACCTGTATATAATTTATTTGGTTGCCCGTTACGCGTTTACGCGTTCGGATCGGCTTATGTAACTAGTTTACATAAAATAGTCGAAACGGGCTTAACCTTATCAATAAATCCTCAATTTCAAGAATATGTTTAGTTTACCCATATTATACAAGTATCCAAGCTTGTCGGGTCTAAACCATATTCTATTCCGGTCTCCGCTTAATCGAGAGTTTAGAACCGTAAGGTTTCCTTCTAGCTAGCCGGTCTAAGTCCTTGACTAAATTAAAGACCCGTTAGCATCCTAATAGATAATAAACCTTCTATACAGATTAAATAGCTTCCGGTAGAAGGTGCCTTTAAAAGCTTTAGGATTATACTGCTAGCATCAGGTAAATACTTTTAACTTATTTTCCCTTATACGGGCTTGGGATATGGTATTATAATAATACCACTTGGTCGGGTATGAAATCATTTAATCGGATTATGATTAATAAATTTACATAACCCGTTTTAATCTGTCTTGTTTGATAACATAAGCATTGGGGGTTAATAAGACCGTGTCCTGGATATCCTCGGCTCATTTATTTGAAAATGGCCACGACCTATGCACGGGGTGTAGGCATACACCTGACAGATGCAAATGCTAAAATATAAACCCACATGTTGGGGATAACTCCTTTGTGGGTTCTGTAAGTGGTGAGTCGGTTAATCATGACCGGCTTCCAACCGGCCCCAATTGTAAGACAAACATGTAAATCTGTATACAAGATTATATTTAAATAATTGTCCCAAGTTATAAATGATTTGTGCCATGTGCACTTAAATCAATTTTTATAAATGTTTTCAAAAGGGTCAGTTAATTGTATTTACCAGTGTAAACTGAAGTATTTTCTTAAAGACTGATTTGACAACACCATCATCCACCACCATCATCCATTGTCCATCATAGAGTGTGTGAGTCGTCTCGGGATCCAAGATTGATCGTAAGAGTTCTTGACAATCAAGGCCATGTTTGCCTAAGTCTCTTACATCACTTGGTGAAGACAAAGTGTCTAGTGTAAGACTTTTTATTTTTAATCTTTTCGCACTTTTTACTTGGTTATGTATTAATAACTTTAATAACTAGTTTCTTATGTTGAAGGTGATTTTTCCTTATCGTTTGTCCGTGGTGTCTTGGCATTATTTTACTGTCTATATAAAATAAAAGATTTTCACCATTCATATCTCCACGGTCTATATGGAGGTATGTTGGCTACCTAGTCGGGGGTTAAGGGAACGGTTTGGTAAGAGTCTTGCCTTGTTCAGTGTATAGATCCTGCAAGGACCTGGGTCAAATTTAGTAGGCCCTCCTTCAATACTTAACGGTATTGGATGGCGGGGGTCCAAACTCTTTGATCCCCCCATATGTAAGCTACTATTAATACTTTAACCCGGCTACTTAGGACTGTATCCCTGCTGACTCAGACTACTTAGCCGAGGGTAACGTCACCTTCAAAAGAGGGGCCTACCATAATATGCATTAATAACTTAATTAATTATCTTTCAATAATCCGACCCTTTAGGATTGTATCCTTGCTGACTCAAACTACTGGGTTGAGGGTAACGTCACCTTCGAAAGAGGGGCCTACTACAATAACTGAGATAATCTCTTAATTAGTGCAAAAGTACTGAAATAATCAAAGGTTACACTAAACACGAGTCGGAGCCAAGTGATTCATCTTGTCTATCTGTTTTTCTTTTATTTTTTTATTTTCAGCATTTTAGTTAGTTTTTATTTTTTTTAGTTTAAAACATTTTTCTAAACTTTTGATTTGATTAGACGTTGAGGATAAACCGGTACTAAAAGCTCTTGTGTCCTTGGACGACCTCGGTATCTTGCCAACACTATACTACGCTCACGATGGGTGCACTTGCCCATATGTGTGTTTAGTGTTAGTAAATATCGTGTTTTATAAATTTAAAACTTGGCTACAAAGTGTTAAAAAGGGCTTAATATATACATTAAAAACTAATAACACTCATGCACATCAAGTTTTTGGCGCCGTTACCGGGGACACAAGGATTTTAAGAAAGTTAGGAATCAACGACCGAATCGTTTTTTTCTTATTTTTCTATTTTTTTAGGATTTTTCTTAGTTTTTCAGCTTCTGCAGAACTCAGCACGAGCCGTGCCTTCTGAACACGCCCCGTGCCCAATCATTGGAACTGGCAATCCTGTTTTAAGTCAGACAGTAAGCTGAACACGGGGCCGTGCCCACCCAACACACCCTGTGCCCAAGATTCAGTTACTGAAAACAGAACAGTGAGATCCCGACGGTTGGTAATTTCTGACACAAATATGAGTGATACTGATATTTTTTACTTTCGGCACTCTTATGGTACGTGGTGTCGAATATGTGGTGGTTCCCATAAGGAATTAGAATGTTATTTTCTAAATTATAACCCCCACTATATAGACCCATCGTTTCCCTGTATCCTTAAGAGGGGCGAAAGTAAAAATAATCCCTATCTCTCCCTCGAATGCTCTCAACCAGATTTTCTAGGAGAAATGCTTCTTGATGAACTGTTTCAGTTAGAAGATCTAATTCTTAATTGGTTAAAAGAACTTAGGATAGATTTCAATAATTTATCTCAAGACGATAACCAAGAAGAAGTGTTGGGATCGCATTCAAACAACTTCGTTGTTCCCGACGATACTTCTAACTCTAGTGAGGACTTGAGCGATAGTTGCCCCTGTGTCGATTGTGCCGTGAAGGACTCCCCATCGACTTCGTTCGATGCATACATAGACCTGAGCGATTCGGCATACACCTTCTTTAACGAGAGCCCGGAAAAGGGTTGGACTTGTCCACCTACATATAGCATAGGAATCACCCTCACCGACAACCTCTTGCGTTCTCGTCTTAATCTAGAACAATTAAGGTATCTTAGGCACTTTGGGGTTGTTCCATCCAGTAAGGAATCGCCCGATCCGGAAAAGTTCCTTAAACATAGACAAACTCCATAAGACAGCCTCTAGACACGGGGTCGTGTCCAGGTCAACACGCCCCCGTGTCCACTCTAAGATTCCCGTCTGATTTCGTGTCAGAATACGGACAAAATGTGTCAGGATTCTCCCTGAACACGGGGCCATGTCCAGCCGACACGGGGCCGTGTGCAGCGTACTGTCGTTTTCTATAAATGCAGCCAAGAATCCTGCACATTTGAACCATTCAAGGGACAGAGATTTGGGGAATATTCTCACATACCATCCTAGGTATTTTCTAAAAGAAGTTACTCAACAACCTTCTTGTCCTTTCCTCTTTTATCACTTTCATCTTCTTCAATTTTCCTTCATGCTTCCATTAAAACTTGAAATCTCCATAATTTCAAGCTTTATTGAGATGTTTGTTAGATTTTTGTTCATGGGATCTTGTTAAAAATAAGTTCTACAACAATTTTTAAGTTGTTTCTGCTTAAAAACGCTTTAACCATCATAAAAACAATTTAAAACTCCATGATCCCTTGTCCTAAAAAATCTGCAAACATTTGAACACGGGCAATGTTCGTTGAACACGGGGTCGTGTCCGAAGTACTGATTCCATAAAGTTGAACTCTTCTCGGTATGTTTTCTCAGAATGGCAAGCAGAACTAGCGGAACATCTTCATCACACTCCAGAAACAACCGACAAGGGAGAAGATCATCAACGGTTGAAGATTCTCTTGTAAACTACATTTACGCCTTAAGAGGGGCCCTTGATGAAATGACAGGAATGGAAGAGGCTTTGGTTGACCGTATTAATCATTTGACGGTGGGGCCAGAGGGATGTCTTCGAGAGGTAAACCTTTTGCACCAAAGGTTGAACATTCTCGCTTCTCCTCCTTTGGTTCCAATCATTAGCCAAAGGGCATGGAATGTGGTTCCTGGAGTCATCATACCGGCCGAATGGTACGCCATACATCCGGAGCCCCCTCGGGAAGTACTACAAGGGGTTCCGGTTGGTGTCACTCCTCCTCCACAAGATGTTGAAGAGAATGACGCCGCCTTCTTCCTCCCAAGAGAGATAGAAGAATGTCTTTAACGCCCCTCGGCTTGGAGTTCTACAAAGCTTTTAGATTCCGGAAAACCATTTCCGGATTTTTGGTTCTTATTCTACTCGTAGAGCTCCATAAGACGATTTTACTTATCACTTGACCTATCTAATTTAGGACCCTTTAATTTTATTTCCTGCTTTGTTTTTAAACTTTTAGGACTATTATGTAATTCTCTCTATGACTTAATGAATGATGGTTTTAGTTAACTTGGTGTTTGGATGGTGTTAAAATAAATAAAACACGCTCGGGATGGCAAAGGATAACAAGGGAAACTTGAACCAGCACCCCATGCAGGAAAACAGGGCCATCCGACAAAATTCCTTCGTTAACAGCAAGTTCAGCACGGGCCGTGTCCGCCCAACACGGCCCCGTGCTGCACAGTCTGCAGAAAATGCCCAGTTCAGGTAAACTGGACACGGGTCGTGTTCACCCAACACGCCCCCGTGTCCAGGCTTATGTTTCTCTTTTTCAATTTTGTTACTGGCACCTGAACACAGGGTCGTGCCCGGACACCACGGGGCCGTGTCCAGACGCCCAGTAACACAATTTTTTTGCTTTTTCACACCTTTTACACATTCAATCAACCAAAAAACTTATTTTTGGGCACATTGAGGACAATGTGTAATTTAAGTGTGGGGGGTGGGGGGATGCTAAAACTTTGAATCTTGTAAGTCCTAATTACAAGCCTTACACAAAACTCTATTGGAACCGCTAATCACCCCAAATTTTTTTCAAAAATTTTCATTTTTTTCAGAAATTTTCATTTTTTTTACTTGTCTAGGTTTAACTTGGGAATTTCAAATTCTAAAAAGGTTATATTTTTACAAATTTACAACCGATAGCGTCATGATAAAAAGAACCAACATAAGAAAATTATGAAAAGGCATGACAATCTTAGTTAAAATTTAATTATATATACTTGATCACATAAAAACCCATTCCCACAAAAGTGAGTTTTGAGCCTTTATTGAGCATACAAATACATATCTTTAAACTAAATGCTCATTTTTCGTTTCTTGTGTGAATAGCCGTTTGGTTCTTACAACTCTAGAACTTGCCACGACGATACATTCCCGGTCATTACCAACTTAAACCCGAGTAAGTAAATGATGGAGGCATTAGGACTAACCCTTTTTATTTCTACACCATTATTTTTTTTTACCACCTACCCAAAATCCCCCTAGTTAACCCATTTGAGTCTAAACCTTTTCATTTCTTAACCCAAATCAAACACCCTTTCACCCACCAAAACCTTTTTATTTTTAACCTTTTTTTTTAGTGACAAGCTCGGTTTTTCGTATGACTTTAAAAAAAAAATGTTGATGATGAAGCAAAAGAAATAAACAAGCAAGTTCTTCAAAAATAACTTTGTTTGAATTATGGCTTCATCAAAATAAAAATTGCAAAAATAAAAAGTCTTACGAAAACCGACGCTTTTTACGTTTTTCGCCCTTTTTCTACTAACCACTAACCCAACCACCTACCTTTAACCCAAGCCTAACCCTTCACCCAAAAGTCCTCTTAATATTTACAAAGGTATATAGTTAAAAAGGAGGAGGATTGATTGCTAGGCAAGCCTATGGTAGGAGTAAGTTTCATGCCGCTCTCGAGTGATTCACTAAAATACATCTTCGGCCGAGTGTTGAGTGATCCCCCGTGAGGTATGTGAACTTGTATATAAATAGAATTTTAAAGAGGCATGTTATGCCCTAATAAGTAATTTATCTTATGAAAAGTTTTAAATAAATCATGACGAATAGGATTGTAAATAAATAAAAATAAAACTTAATAAAGAATCTTGGAAATCCCGACACTCTATGACAAGCCCAAAAACCTTCTCTTCTACCCATTCCATTTGGGAGTAAAAAGCCACATTTTAAAGAGTTTTGCTTGAGGACAAGCAAAGATTCAAGTGTGGGGGTATTTGATGTGTGCAAAATGCAACATATAAATTACATCAATTGTGGCATAAAACTAACCCTTTTTTAGTACTAATGTTGGAAAAAGTGTGCTTTTGTCTTCCTTTTGTATTTTCAGGATTAAATGAGCTCAAATTAACAAAAGAAGCAAAAAGACAGCTAAATCTAACATAAATACAAGAAAAGGAACAAAAGAGACGTGCCCGACCCCACGACAGCATCTTCCCAAGCAAAACAAGAAAACAGAAGGCTGAACACGCCTCGTGCTCAGTGAACACGGGGGCCTGCCCAAGTGCCAGCATAAAAGACAAAGCGCCCACCACGGGGCCGTGCTCAGCGGACACGGGGCCGTGGTCAACTATAAGATTCGCAGAATCCAGGCAAATCTTGATAGTACAGATATGCTTCTGCACACGGGGGCGTGGTCAACTAATGCAGACAAACTGCATTTAATGAAGACAGAGAAGAGGATGGACACGGGGCCGTTCCCAATGGACACGGGGCCGTGCCCGAGCTGTTGTTCACCCACCACCATCACAACACCATCATCCACCACCATCATCCATTGTCCATCATAGAGTGTGTGAGTTGTCTCGGGATCCAAGATTGATCGTAAGAGTTCTTGACAATCAAGGCCATGTTTTCCTAAGTCTCTTACATCACTTGGTGAAGGCAAAGTGTCTTGTGTAATACTTTTTATTTTTAATCTTTTCGCACTTTTTACTTGGTTATGTATTAATAACTTTAATAACTAGTTTCTTATGTTGAAGGTGATTTTTCTTATCGTTTGTCCGTGGTGTCTTGGCATTATTTTTCTGTCTATATGAAATAAAAGATTTTCACCATTCATATCTCCACGGTCTATATGGAGGTATGTTGGCTACCTGGTTGGGGGTTAAGGGAACGGTTTGTGTAAGGACTCTCAAAAATATCATAAATCAACCCACAAATGAAAACCCGGAACCCTGAAACCTTACCCTACATCAAAAATCAAGAAAAACAAAATTTATGGGTTTCAGGCGGGCCGCGTAAGCAACAAGCATGTCTTACGCGGGCCGCGTCAATGTTGGGTTGACCGGATAAGTATTCCGGATCCACGTAGTGACCACCTGGCTAACCTACTCGTGACTGGTCAAGCCTACTCGTAGACTGGGCGGCTAGGCGGGCCGTGTAAGGTTAAGATGAAGGCTTACGCGGGCCGCGTGTAACACCTCGAAAATTCACGTCCTATAAAGTGTTGACACGTGTCATATGTTTGAACATATGAAAGAATGTTCTGAAAGGACTAAAGTTGACAATCATCAAAAGTATGTGAATATACGAGTTCTAAATGTCAACAGTGAATAAATATATTATACATTAACCCTACATGATGTTTATAACATCAAACGAATAAATCATGGATCATGCGAAGCTAAAAGTGAGAGATTACAAACTACAGGGGTTAAATGTGTCAACATGTTTAAGTTATACCTCTGAGTGACCTTTTGACAAACCCGAAGTTTTGTAACTGTTAATTATGCTCACTAGAATGCACGATATAAATTTCATAAAGTTTCGTAATCGTATGAGAAAGTTATGATCAAATTCGTATACGAGGGGTTAAAGCGTTAACATTCAAAGTTATGACTTTTCGGGTTAACCAGAAATGTCCAAGGACTTGGCAAAGTGGGTACAAGTCTTAAGGCCCTTGTAGATAAATAAGGAGGGGTCAAAGTGCAAAAAAAAGCTTAGTTGCCCTTTCGAAAGGCCAAGAGACAATTATGCGGAAAATGGAAAATGTGAAAGCTGATAACAGGGTCCAGGCGGGCCGCGTAAGACCTTAAGGTCTTTTACGCGGGCCGCGTTAACCGCCCAGATGCAGAAAGTTCGAACAGCAGCCTGCAAACGCGCTAAACCGACCTTTAACAGATATTATTGCAACATGGGCGACCCCTAAACAGTCCTAGGCACTTAGGGACACATGTTGGTGAGTTGTCTGGTCAGGGGTAGACCTGCTTGTCAACAATTTGTGGTGAAAAATTCACTATAAAAGGGCCATGAGTTGCAACCATTGTTCTTCACACCTTCTCTTGCATTCCTGATCACTTCTGGAGCTCAAAACTTCTCTCAAGTGATCTCTGGTCGTTCATAGGACTCTTGTAAGTAGTCTTAACCTTTCTTAATTAAGTTTTAGCTTAGTTTTAGCCTAAAAGTCAAACCGTCGTAATTAATGGTTGACTTCAAGATTAATCACTAACGGTCCAGTGATTAGTCGAATTGGAAGTAGTTATAAGTTGGTAATTATGTGGGTAATAAACCCTCAAAAGGGTTCCCCCTGATTCCCACTCTAACTAGGTCAAATGTCGGGTCAAACTTGCTAATAAAAAGTCAACAGGATCCTTAAATTCTAATTTATGCATAATTAGCAATGTAGAACATATACAACCTGTTTGATCATTAATATAACTTGGTAATTAGTGTAAGAACATGTCTAAACATGTTCAACCCGACAATTTCCTGTTTAGACCCGGTTCGGAACCGAAAGTCGCATAGTTTGACTTTTACTTTGACTTTCAGTTCTGACCCGTTTAAGCATGATTTAGAAATGCCTTAGAGGTTAATTTGGACCAGGTAACATGCTAGTATAACCCTCTGTGATTATACACCATGGTTCATTAGTTAACCAATTAATTCGCATGATTCCGTTAATTGCTCATATGTTGACCATTATGCCCTTATCACCTTAAAACGTGATTTTTGAAAATGTAAAAGAGTAGAAACTTCAATTACTGATATATAAACTTGCACCAAAAATTTGAGATTAATTGGTGGTGTAGATTGAGAGTTATGCTCATTAGCGTAAATTGAAAGCTTTATGTTAATTAAACGGCGTAATTAGCGTATAGCCTAGTTAAGCCTACTTTTTGATATCAAAATCTTTACCCACTGATGTAATATATTATTTTGGGATTTTTGAAGATTTTTAATCAATTTTAGGCTGAGCATAACTAATAGTCATAGGCTTAATCCGGTAATTGTCGGTTTTGCCCTTACGGGCCATAAAATGAGTTTTACATATCTAAACGACTCCAAACCTTTTGCTACTGATTACATATGATAAATAAATTATTTTAAACCTCCTGGAATAATAAAAATATCAGATTTCTATATAGAACCCGGAAACGGCTTCTAATCGCCTAATTAAGCGTTTTTAACGCCTAGTATGTACTAGAACTATTTTAAACAAACTAAGGGTGATACCTACTGATATTTGAGGTAAATTATAATATTTTAACAGCAAGCAAAAGTTGTTAAACTCAAACTTCAGTTTTGAACTTTTCGGCTTATGTGAAATTACCAAAATGCCCCTACGGTGCATAGTTTGGCTATAATTGATAAATTTCACATATATACTTTACCCTACTGATATAACTTAGCAAATTGATTATCTTTGCTGATTACATCCGACCTATAACTCAGGATATTACTTAAACTCTTTTATCACTTTATAAATGACCAAACTACCCCTACGGGGCATAGTTTGTGTTAAATTCATTTCGGGCAAAATAAATGATATCTTACTGATGTCACAACATATTTGGAGTATATTAACTTAGGAAACCTATAAATGGCTCTCATTATTACCCGTTACGCTTATTACGCGTTCGGTTCGGTTTATGTAACTAGTTTACATAAATTAGCCGAAACGGGTCAAACCTTATCGGTTTTATCTCAAAATCCAGAGTGTGTATGAAATACCCATATTAAACAAGTCTCTGAACTTGTCGGGTCTAAATCACATTCTATCCGGTCTTCACTTAATCGTGCGTACGAACCGTGTCTTTGAAACTAACCGGTCTAAGCTTAAGCTTAACTAAAGACCCGCTAGGATTCTAATAGGTTATTATAAACCTTCGTTCCAGATTAGGAGTACCAGTAAAAGCTACTTGCGTTTGCTTGTTGTGATTTATACTTTGCTCAGGTAAATACTTTTAACTTATTTTCCCTATACGGGCTTGGGTTACGGTATATAGAATACCGCTTGGTCGGGTGTCAAATCTTCCATCGTTAGGTGGTTTATTGAATAATTTGATCGGCCCGTTTAAATAGTCTTGTTTACTTAAAAGCCTTTGGGGGGTTAATGACCATGTCCCGGATATCCCTGACATCATTTTACGAAATGGCCACGACTTAAGCGCGAGGTGTAGGCGTACACCCGTCAATGCACAAAAGCATAATGTGGTGTGTCTATTGATCTTTAACCCGGACAAGATCCGGGCTACTGAACGCATAAGGAACATGTAATTCGTTCACAAGATTATATATTTAAATAATTCTCCCAAGTATAAAAGATTAATTTTGCCTCTGTGCATTTTAATCAAGTTATAAAATGTTTATACCAAGTGCATCCAAATCAATTTTCAATCATTTTCCAAAATGGGTCAGTTGATTGTATTTACCAGTGTAAACTGACGTATTTTCCCAAAAAGATTAAATGCAGGTACTAAACTTAATTGGCTGGATTGTCTCCTTAGCATCAATAATGAGCCTCACAAGCTTAAGATGCCTGAAGTCTGTTGAACTATTGTTTCCATTTTATTTCCGATCTGTCTGTGGATAAACTTCCGAATATTATGACATTTGATATTACAATATTAAATTCGGTTGAAACTTATCATTTATATTGCTTCCGCTGTGCATATTAAATATTGTGTTGTTTGACTATTATGTTGCCAACCGCATCACGATACTCCCCACCGGGCCCAACGGTGACACGTGGAAATCGGGGTGTGACAGGTTGGTATCAGAGCCAACACTGAGTGAATTAAACACTAGCCTTTTGTGTTTAATCTCAGTTACACAATTTCACATATCTAAACTTTCGAGTCTAGACAAATAACATAGGACAAATTCCAACTTGTTTGATTTTGTTGTCCTTTATTTTATTTTATATATGTTTGTTGTTATCTCATGCTATATTGATAGGATAAATAAAATGCCGCCAAGATTCTTCCGAAGAAGAGGACGTGGAAAGGGGCCAATCGCCGCCCCCAATGACAACGAGGCAGGACCTTCGAATGTGCGAGCTCCTTCCACCACCGAGAGTGGCGACCCCCGACAAAACCGGAGGAACCTCTTCGAGCCGGCAAGACGGTCGGTTTCGCACAGTTCAACACCTCCTGTTCATAACCCTTATGGGCCACAACCGGAGTTTGAGCCCAACAACCCTCAACCGTCCTACACACCCTTACAGCGATCCTTGTCGCATCATTCTTTTGGTAACCCCACACCTGTCTTCAGGGGCCGGTTTAACCCGGCCAATTACATACCAGAACCAGCGGGTTTTAACCCATTGGGGCCGGAGGATCATTTCTCGAGAGATCACGCACAGACCCCCTCGAGCCTGCCAGTGGTACACCAAACCACCCAATAGAGATCTCTGATGGATCTTCTTTCCATGGATCACCCTACGGTGGTCCAGACAGCTTTCAAGATATGTTTACCAGGCACGAATGGTATTATACACCTCCTCGCCATTCGTCGCCTCCCCAACAGCAGCAGCAGCTGCAGCAGCAACAGGATCCCTCTGTGGATTTAAGATTCGTGGCAGTCACGCCACCGCCTCCACCGCCACCAGTTCAACCGGCACCTCCACAACCGCCAAGGCGTAGGAGAACCAGAGCGCGTATGTCTGCGCGAGCAGGAGACTTTCATTTTAGTTCTCCTCATCAGTCGAGTGGCAGCCATTATCCGCCACATCAGGAGGACCCACAAATGGGTGGACCTTCTAACCCAACGGCACCGCAGCCACCACCGATGGGTTTTGACAACCCAATTCCAGCATACACGGGTTCTATCGCATACAACCCGTTTGAGCCACCGGTTCACCCCAACTACGGGTACGCTGAAGCCGACCCATACATGGTAGCGGCGAATTACAACGCCCTGCACCCGGAAGGACCTTACGGAGCTCCATGGGGAGTAGGTTACCCAACACATGGGTACCAGATACCCCCTAGGCCTATTATTCGGACTCAATCGCAGCCGCCAAGGTTCTCCCCACCAGAGCGTGATGAAATCCTGCAAAGGTTGGATCAGGTTGAGCGAGACTTTCACCGTGACCGCAGGGAGATACAGAGCTTCTTCCAAGGATTGACAAGCTTGATCAAAGGGAAGAGCAAGAAGGACCACTAAATCCTTCTGATTGTTATTGAGCCCCTGCGTGGGCAAGTCTTGCAGTGTAAACCCCTGCGTGGGTATGCTTGTTTGTTTTGACCCCTGCATGGGTCTATCTTTCTGTTAACCCCTACGAGGGTATGTTGTTGTTTAAAGTCCCTGCGTGGACTATTATGTTATTTGTGTAAGTCCCTGCGTGGACTATTATGATGATTGTTGTTAAGCCCCTGCGTGGGTAAGTCCTTGTTTAAACCCCTGCGAGGGTAAGTTTGTGTATTAAAAAGTCCCGTTTAGGGTGATGTGTAATATTTTAATAATTAATGGAATGGTATGTTTATAAATTTCATTTTTGCTTTTACTTGCATAAATATATTACATGAAATAAATAAATCAAAATCATTCCTTTTTTGATAATAATCTGCCTATTCAAACATTGAATAAGAATCTTAAGAGTGAAACCTAGCCTGCATGTCAGTATAAGACCCGGCCATGATGGTAAGACCTGTTTAAAAGATTCAAATCCCTGTTAACATCTGTAAACATGTTAACACTCCTGGCAGACGTGATTCATTAAAATCACACACGTCATTTTTGGATTCTTTAAAAGATCCCTAACCCAATTTAATGATCTCTGAATCATGGGTTTATATCATCAATTGAGATGATCATATTTTGACCATACGTGGTAATATAACGCCTACGGGCCCTGCTCATTTTCATATGAGCCAAAAGACAGTGGTAGCGATGACTCCCTGTCAGATAAAGGTAATGAACTAGGTTCAAACCTTCATGCTTTGATTCTCTGAAATCATAGCTTATAATTTATAAATGTCCTTGTGACTAGGCCTGTTGTGCCAGTATACCTCTATGTTTTGATTCTTTTAAATCATAGCTTATAATTTAAAAATGTCCTTGTGACTAGGCCTTTTGTGCCACAAATAAAACTGTTATTATTTTATAATTAGGATAAATTATAATAGAAATCCTAAATAAATATGATTAATAAATTAACCAATTATGGTCTCTGTTTACCATGGTTAACGAATTACCCTAAGGGGCAATTCCATAATAAACTCCCAAATAAACTATTGTCCTTGTTTTCTGTAACAGTTCAATTTAAATGGCTAACTCAGACGAAATTAATAGCCATCCAGTGGAGAATATTGATAACGTCCAGATTAATTTAACGGGTGCTGAATTGAAAGCGTTGGTTGACGACGCTGTTACAAAGGCATTGGAGCGACAGTACAAAGAGTATAGTGGGACTCGAAGTAGGACCCTATCTACTCCGCATTCAAATCCTCCTTCCAAGAAGGATGAACCCAAAAAGGATGATGATAGACTCTCCTCAAACCACAACAGTGCTCCATCTCTGCAGATCGTACCGAAATAGGGGACCCAAGACAAGGGTTATTCCTATAAATACTTCGTTTCCTGCAAACCCCGAAATTTCACTAGGGAAAAAGGAGCCATTGACTGTATGACATGGCCAGATGAGATGGATACAGTTGTGGATATCAGCGGATGCACTGAGAAGGATGTGGTCAAATATGTGTCACAATCTTTTAAGGGGGAAGCTTTAGCATGGTGGAGATCTCTGATTCAAGCCACCGGGAAAATCCCACTGTACAACATGTCTTGGGATCAATTTGATGCCATCATCAGGGAAAATTACTGCCCCCAGCATGAGGTTGAGAAGATAGAGTCTGATTTTCTATCACTGGTTATGACAAACCTTGACTGTCAAGCTTACCTCACGAGCTTCAACACAATGTCCCGGTTGGTTCCGTATCTGGTAACCCCGGAACCAAAAAGAATAGCTCGTTTTATCGGTGGTTTAGCCCCGGAAATCAAGGCAAGCGTGAAGGCTTCTCGGCCAGCTACTTTTAGATCTGTAGCTGACATATCTTTGTCCCTCACCTTGGATGCGGTCAGTCAAAGATCGCTGAGGAATAAGGATGCTGAGAAGAGAAAACGTGAAGATGATAGTTCAAGGAGGTCGAACAAGAAGCACCGTGGGAACGGTGACAACAAGAAAGGATCTGAGTCAAGGAAAGATGGGCATCACTCTGGCGAGAAGCCCAAGTGCAAGATTTGCAAGAAACAACACTTTGGAAAGTGCAGACTCGATTCGAACTCGCAAAGAACTTTTTCTTGCGGGATATGCATGTAACACCTCGAAAATTTACGTTCCATAATGTACTGACACGTGTCATGGGCTTTGAATATGTGAAAACATACTTTAGAGGGACTAAAGTTGACAAACAGTGAAACTATGTGGAAATAAGGGTCCAAAGTGTCAACAATTGATAAATAGGCTCTACAATAACCCTACATGGTGTTTATAACCTTAAACGGATAAATCATGGATCATACGAAGCGAGAAATGAAAGAAAGTGAGGAATTAAAAACTACAGGGACTAAATGTGTCAACATGTTGAAAGTACACCTCTGAGTGACCTTTTGACAAACCCGAAGCTTTGTAATGATAAAATATACTCACTAGAATATGTGATAAAAATTTCATCAAGTTTCGTCATCATATGAGAAAGATATGATCAAAACCGTACACGAAGGGTTAAATACGTTAACGTTGATTTCGTGACTTTTCGGGTAAGCGCAAAGTTAACCAAGGACTTTACCATGTTTGTAAATATCCCAAGGCCCTTAAAAATCATAATTTAGGGTCTAATGTGCAAGAAAAGGACCCAAAACAACGTTACAAAGGACCAATGACCAAAATGTAAATATTGGAAAACTTGTAACCTGCTGAACACATGCTCGCGCCACGCGAGGGGGGTCTCGCGCCACGCGAGAGACCTGCCAGCGACATATGCAGCGACCAGCTGCCAGTTGTTGTTCTGTTCGAGTTGTACACAGCTGTTGTCGACTTCAGGGCCTCACCAATCGAATTTCATGCAGCTAGGGACACTTGTATGCTTCTTACTTCAGTCCTAGAATCACATGGCAGCCTCTAAACAAGATCAAATCTGCATATAAGGGTCTTGAAGTAGTAAACTTTGAACACTTGCATTTTCTAAAAATCACAAGACAACTCTTGGAGCTCTCTGGACGACAAGGCATCTTCCTAGTGATCTCTAAGCTTATTTAGGACCATTGTAAGTGTTCATAACTCTTTCAAATTCGTTCTAGCTTAGATATTCAACCGAAAGTCAATCCATCGTAATTTCTGTTTGACTTTGTGATTAAACGAAAATGGCTCAGTCATTTCTCAAATTGAAAGTACCTACAAGTTGGTATTTATGTGGGTAACAAACCCTCAAAAGGGTATTTTCAGATTCCCACTCTAAGCATGTTGATTGTCGAGTCAAAGCTTTTCTTAAAAAGTCAACAGAATGTGTTTTTGCAAAATTAAGCATAATTAGCAATGTAGGCTACATGCAACCTGTTTGATCATCAAAATAAATTTGTAATTAATGTAAGAACATGTTTCATCATGATCAACTCGACAATTTTCAGTTTAAACCCGAATTGGAACCGAAAGTCACATAAATTGACTTTTCTTTTACTATCAGTTCTGATCCGTTCATGCATGTTTGAGATCTGCATTAGAGCTTATTTTGAATAAATTTTTATATAAGTTTAACTCTCTGAGATTTTACAACTTGGTTCAATGCTTAACCGATTCATATGCATGTTTCCGATTTATGCTTAAAGTTGACTATTTTGCCCTTTTTGCTATAAAACGCGATTTTTGAAAAAGTGAAAGAGTAGAAACGTTTGTTACTGATTTATAAACTTGCACCAAAAATTTGATATCAGTTTGAGGTCCAGATTAAGAGTTATGCTCGATATCGTAATTTGAAAGCCTTATGTTACTTAAACGGCGTAATTAGCATATAACCTATTTAAACCCACTTTTGATACCAAAATTTTTACCCACTGATGTTATATAATATTTTGGGATTTTTAAAGATTTTTATTTAATTTTTGGCTGATCATATCATAGGTCTCTAAGTTTAATTCTGTAAATACCGATGTTGCCCTTTTAAGCCATAAAATGAGTTCTACAAATCCTTTTGACCCCAAACCTTTTTCTACTGATTTTATTTGTTAAATAAAATATTTTGAGCATTCTGGAAATATAAAAATATCAGCTTTCTTTTAAAAACCCGGAAACGGCTCTAAATCGCCTTTTAAGCGTTTTTAACGCCTAGTATGTACTATAACCATATTAAACATATAAGGTTGATACCTACTGATTTTCTTAGCATATTTTTATAAAATAACAGTAAGTATAAGTTTTTGAACTCAGGTTTCCAGTTTCGACATTTTTAGCCCTTGCGAAATTACCAAAATACCCCTAAGGTGCATAGTTTGGTTTTGAATGATAAGTTTCACATATGGGTCATACCCTACTGTTATAACATGTTAAATTAGGTATATTTACTGTATAAATCAGACCCGTAACTCAGATTTACAAATAAACTCTTTTATAATCTTTTAAATGACCAAAATGCCCTTATGAGGCATAATTTGTGTTTAAATCCGTTTTGGGCATAATAGGAGATATCTTACTGATGTTATAACATATTTAAGCCATATTATCTCAGGGAACTTGCATATGACTCTTACGGTTACCCGTAACGCCCTTTTCGCGCTCGGTTCGGTTTATGTAACTAGTTTGCATAAATTGACCGAAACGGGTCAAACCTTTTCATTTTTGTCTCAAAATCCAGAATGTATTTAGTATACCCATATTATACAAGTATTCAAACTTTTCGGGTCTAAATCACATTCTATCCGGTCTTCGCTTAATCGTGCGGTTGAAGCGTATTGTCCTTTAAAACTAGTCGGTCTAAGCTTAAGCTTAAATAAAGACCCGTTAGAAATCTAATAGGTTATTAAAAACCTTTGTTCCAGAATAAGAAGAACCAGTAAAAGCTATCTGTACTTGCTTGATGGTATACGGCTGAGATTGAATTTATATTTAACTCAGGTAAATACTTTTAACTTATTTTCCCTATACGGGCTTGGGTTACGGTATATAGAATACCGCTTGATCGAGCATCAAATCTTACATCTTTGTATGGTTAATTGAATAATTTGATCGGCTCGTTTAAACAGTCTTGTTCACTTAAAGACTTTGGGGGGTTAATGACCATGTCCCGGATATCCTTGGCATCATTCATGAAATGGCCACGACCTAAGCACGGGGTGTAGGCGTACACCTGACAGCTGCATATGTAAAAACTGGTATCCCACTTAAAGGAATCAACCTTGTGGGCATTATACCTGTGGTGTGTCTATTGATCTTTAACCCGGTACGTCCGGGCTACTGAACGCACAACTAACATGTAATTCGTTCACAAGATTATAATATTATATAATTATCCCAAGTTATAAAATGTTTTGTGCCACGTGCATTCAAATCAATTTTCAACCATTTTCAAAATGAGTCAGTTAAATTGTATTTACCAGTGTAAACTGACGTATTTTCCAAAAGGTTAAGTGCAGGTACTACTCGTAATTGGCTGGCGGTCTTCTAGCGTCCACAATAAGTCTCGCAAGCTTGGGATGCCTTAAAGTCTGTTGAACAAATGATTCATTTTATTTTGATCCTCCTGTGGATCCGTTTCAACTATCAGTAATATTTATTATTACACTTTATTAAAGTTGAAATGAATCTATCTTTGCTTCCGCTGTGCATTTATATATTGTGTTGTTTGTCTACGATGATACCAACTACGTCACGATACTCCCCACCGGGCCCACCGGTGACACGTGGAAAATTGGGGTGTGACAGGTTGGTATCAGAGCCAACATTGAGTGAATTAAACACTAGCCTTTTTGGTGTTTAATCTCAATGACACATTAGCACATTCTTTGACCTTCTGAGTCTAGACTTAACATAGGAATAATCTCAATCCTAATCTGGAAATTTTGCTTCCAATTTTTTTTTTTATATATTGGATATGTCGCCAAGCGAAGAAGCCGTAATAGGAGTTCTCCACACCCGGAACCTTGAAATGCTGAGCTTCGTACCACGGCTAGAATGAAACGAGCATCCAAGGAGAAGGCATTCAGAATTAGAATAAAGAAGAAACTCCTTTTACTGAAGATCGTTTCCTTAAAAGTCTTTATAACGATTTTTATCTTTTAGTCCCTTTGAGGACAACATCATTTCTTTTAAGTCCCTTTTTGGGCAATTCTATACATCTTTTAAAACCATTGGGATGTTTTATCTAAATATCATTTATATCATTATATATGAATATAATATATGAAATAAATTAAAATAACATTTCTGTTATAAGATCTACCATATTAATAAAATGGAAAAATCTAAAAAAGGACAAGACCTAGCCTCGTGTCATATTAAGACCGGCCAAGATGGCAGTTCCTCAATTTAGATTCAGATCCCTATTAACAGTTCAATTTGGAAATTGTTCTGCGATGAATATTAAAAGAATCTTAAGAGTGAAACCTAGCCTGAGTGTCATTATAAAGACCTGGCCAAAATGGTAAGACCTGTTTAAAAGATTCGTATCCCAGTTAACATCTGAAAACGTGTTAACACTCCCGACAACAGTGATACGATAAAATCACGATTGTCATCTTTATATTAGGAACTTCCAAACACTTTATTTAACCTATATAATCATTAGGAATCATGGCTAATAAACGTCGAACATGATGTACACATCTAAACATCCACCTGGGATGTATACCTACGGGCAAAGATGCATACATGAAAACGATAGTTTTATTTCATAACTTCTTGTCAAGACAATGAATTATGAAATTTTCCGATCCAAAGGAATCATTGATTTTTGTTTTAAAATTTCCCTAGTGACAAGGCGTCTGTGCCATCGAAAAGTCCTTTGGAACAAGCCGTTGTGCTATATAAGATGTCAGTATGACATTGACAGTCGTGACTTATGTCCCCTGTCTAGTAAATATGAAGGATTATATTCCGTTTAACCGCCAAAGATGGTTTTTTTTAAAATACTTAGGCAAAACATAATCAAATAAATTAAATACTATCTGTTGGCCATATGGTTTATTCGCACCATGGCTACTTAATTATCAAGTTCGACAATTCGTCATATAATTAAACCAATTTATTACTACTTGGTTTGTAGCCTTCAAAACTTCAGCATGGCTGACCCCTCTGAAGCTCAGAATCATCTAGTTGATCAGAATGATGATGCAAGACTGAACTTAACAAGCACCGAGTTACAAGCTATGATAGATACACCCGTAAACAACGCTGTGGACCGTGTGTTGAATGATCAAAAGCGAAAGTACGATGATACCCCAAATAAATGTTGTAAAAAGGGTAAGACCGGTTCGAACTATAACCAGTTCAAACCAAAGGAGGCAAAACCCAAATGTAAAACTTTTAAGAAGAACCATTTTGGGAAGTGTCGATTGGAGTCGAAATCCCAGTCTCACGCGAGATCTTGTGGGATTTGTAACAAGAAAGGGCACAAGACCTTAGAATGCCAAGACATAAAGGACGCAACCTGCTATGGTTGCAATGAAATAGGGCACATCAAGACAAATTGCCCAAATAAAACCAAGAAGCCTGGGGAGGCTAAGGAGACCAAAACTGGGAGCTCTCAAATGAACGCTCAAGAGGCTATTCAGGATGACAATGTCACAACAGGTACTTTCTTTATCAATAACGCTCATGCTAGAGTATTATTGATTCAGGTTCAGATAAGTCTTTTATAGACAATAGATTTTGTAAATCATTAAATCTGCCTATTAAAAACTCTAAGCGTTAAGTATAAAGTAAAAATTGGTCGATAGTACCTCAAAGACTACTTCAGCAATATTAGATGGATGTTTTATATCCATTAGGAATCATTCGTCCGATGTCCTAGTTTCCGTTAAAGTATAAGGACTCAATATAGTGATAAAAATCGATTGGTTGTCTGAAAAATCAAGCCCATATTGTGGGTGATAAGAAGCAATTAATTATCAAGACTCCTTATGAGACAACCCTCATAATTACATGCATCCGTACGATTAATAAATATTAAACATAAAAAATGGTGGAATTGGCCGTCCCCGGAATCGAACCTGGGTCTAGGCCGCACCCTTTCGCGCGCCTAGCCAACCGAGCTAGGTGCCTAGTTTGTGAAATCTCCATTTTGATTAAATATAAGCACATGTACAATCAAATAACACTCCTTAGGAATGTTCATATGGTTTAATAATACCATGATCGATGTATGATAAGTCGTCAGGATGATGACTAGCTGGGAAAATGCACTCAATTAATTATTAAATTGGTATTTAATACCAAAAGAATTGAGTATGGAAAACTCAGAAGAGACAACAGTCGCGATGCTAAGAGATGCGACAAATGTTAATAGTGCATCAAGTGTGAACCTCAATGTTAACAGAGTTAATCCCCAAAACTATAATTATCACTGCTGAGAAGGGCTATGAGAAAAGCCATGAAGAACCAAATGTTTCTCGCTCTAAAACACATGACACTGCTCATGAGAAGAGCTTTATTCATATTCCATATGCGAAGAATAACCCAAATAAAATCATATGTGGCAAGGAGCCCATTCTTTTTAGGATTTACTTAAAAGTACCTCGTCTCTTGGAAGTCAAGAGACTTCAATAGTAAAAAGGGATCATCGATTACAAGAAATTGTTGGATGAAGTAGAAACCATTAGGTATGTCAGCAGTTATGCTGGAAAGCACACGGTAAGGTATGCATCACAATCATTCGAAGGCAGTACCCTTCATTAGTGAGGACATTAATGGAGTCCATAAGAGAGATCCCCTTTTTCATTATGGGATGGTCCAAATTTTAAGGACCTTATTAGAAAAACCTGGTATCCGCTTTGTGAAATGGAAAAGATTGAGTAATAATTTTCCGACTTCCCCATAAGATTTATAAACTATCGGCAGTGTGCTGCAAACCTTGGTTCATTGATGGAAATAGTGCCCTTATTCGGTTAACCTAGAATTTAAGCATAATGCACTATATATATATTATGAATTAGCATCGGCAATAAGAGGGCACATTAAGGTTTCAAAGCCTGCTTATTAAGAATCCATTATGGATCTACCTCAGCTACTCACGTTATATAGATTAAGAAACGACCAGTCAAGGCTGAGACTGCTCTAAATTTTGTCAAAGATTTTGTAGCTAAGTTTAAAAAGGATTAAGAATGGAGGCGTTTAATCCTCCTGATGAATAGTTAGAGGCAGTTCACATTAATAATGACGCCAGATAAACCCTTATTGTGATTTCTTTTGGCTAAGAGTTACGTTTGGATTCAGGTACTGCTAAATCTCTCATAAGATTTTAAGCTTAGCAAACTCTTAGAAATCTTTCCCGTAAGAACCCCAGATAGAAAGTGTAAGTTAAAACTTACAGGCAAAATCATAAGAACCATTTCTTCTGTTCCTGTTAGAAATCTCCAAATCATGGAATTCTAGAAGTATCCTCTCTCTAGAAGAAGTGTGTCAGCATATATAGTTGATATCTCCTTGATCTCTATCGATTGCGAAACCAGATAGTATGATAAAAGTGCCATATGATGATTGATGTATCTTAATAAGTTCCATAGATTGCTTCCATGCCTGATCAGTATGGAGGTTTAATGCATGGAACCGCAAGGATATTCTAATAGTCATATGGTACTAAAGTCAACTAATGGTAATCAAGGAAGAAATCCAGAATGGAATTGTCCAGGTAAATGTCTTCAATTAGAAAATTCATGGACTCGTAACATAAATGTGTTACCTATCTGACACAAACTATGATAGATAAATTGGAGCCTGAGATTTGGAAAATCTCTGTAACCTCCTGGTATCTTGATTATCTCCTCCTAAGATTACCCTGTTTACCTCCTGAGAGACTAGTAGAGTTAAGATTTATACCCCATTTAGGGCTGTATCATTATGAAGTCTCCAAGACGGCTAGTACCATCATTGGAAGAATCGAAACCTTGATTAAGTAAGTTTTAAAATAAAGAATTCATATAGCCTAACCCTGTATTCTAAGAATTCGGTATTTTTAATTAAGAAAGACGGTTCATTTTGCTTATGCATTGAATACCGCAACCCAAATTAGGCAACAATTAAGAATTTCCATCAGCTGCCCAGGATCGTCGATTTGTTTGACTAACTGTGAGGATTAACTATCCCTTAAGATTAGTTTTAAGTGATGGTTGGAATAACCATTTCAAATTGAGATAAGCCTTTCTATAATAGTTGATGTATAAGTATCAAGGTTGCTCCTTTGGAGACCTTGTATAGATAAAATATCAAAACGTCCGTTTGATGGATGAGACTTTGGGAAGTCCAAATTATCAGGATCAGAAGGTTTCCTTGGAAACAACGAATAGGATCATACAAATCCATGATCATCTGTAAGATTGCCAGTTTTGGCAGAAAATCAAAGATTAATGAAAATATCAATCCTCCTAAGTCCTTGATAAGGAATAAGGTTCAACAAAGATATCACTCTGGAAGGGTGTGCCAATTTGTTAATTACCAGACTAGTTAAGCTCTGAATATATAAAATCATTCGAAGGAATCGAATGTATCAAAGATCAAATAACTTATGAGCTAAAACCTGTTTAAGGAGCTCGGCGGAACTAACAAAATGTACCAGGATCTAAAGGCCAACTACTGGTGGATTGGTTTGAAAAAGTCTGTAACTGCTTATGTAGCTAAGTATTTGACTTGTGCGCAAGTCAAAGCGAAACATCAGAAGCCGTTAGGTTTGTTACAACAACCTGAAATTCCCACGTGGAAGTGGGAGATAGTGACAATGAATTTCATCACCAAATTGCCAAAGACAAGAAAGGGAAACGATACTATATGAGTCATAGTGGATAGACTGACAAAGTTAGCACATTTCCTACCCATTAAGGAAATTTACAGCTCAGACATGTTAGCTCAATTGTATGTAGATAAGATCGTAGCTCTACATGGTGTACCATTGTCAATTATCTCTGATAGAGATACGAGATACATCTCTCATTTTTGGAAAAGTTTCCAACAATCTTTGGGTACGCGCTTGAATTTTAGTACGGCTTACCACCCACAGACAGACGGACAAAGTGAGCGTACTATTCAAACATTGGAAGACATGCTACGTGCATGTGCGATCGACTTGGGTGGTAGTTGGGATAAGAACCTACCATTAATCGAATTCTCCTACAACAATAGCTACCACACCAGCATAAAGGCTGCGCCTTTTAGAGGCATTATATGGTAGAAAGTGTAGATCGCCTATTTGTTGGGCGGAAGTTGGAGATGTCCAACTATCAGGACCAGAGATAGTTTTTGAGACGACGGACAAGATTGTCCAGATTCGCGATCGTTTGAAAGCTGCCAGGGATAGGCAGAAAAGTTATGCGGATCCACAGCGTAAAGATTTTCACTTCGAAGTAGGTGATAAAGTGTTGCTTAAAGTATCACCCTGGAAGGGGGTGATGCGATTTGGTAAGAAAGGCAAGCTAAGCCCGAGATACATAGGACCTTTCGAGATTATCGAACGTGTCGGGTCAGTTGCTTATAAGTTAAACTTGCCTGAAGAACTTAGTGCTATCCATAATGTGTTCCACATCTGTAATTTGAAGAAGTGTTTCGCTGATGAATTACTGGTTATACCGCATACGGATGTACACATTGATGAAAGCTTGAAATTTGTGGAAAAACCATTGTCGATTGAGGATCGACAGGTAAAGAAGCTTCGAAGGAAGCATGTACCTATTGTTAAGGTCAAATGGATGCCCGTAGAGGTCCCGAATACACATGGGAGGTAGAATCCACAATGAAAGAAAAATACCCTCATTTGTTTCAGTAAATCTCGGGGTCGAGATTTCTTTTAAGGGGGTGAGGATGTAACACCTCGAAAATTTACGTTCAATAATGTACTGACACGTGTCATGGGCTTTGAATATGTGAAAACATACTTTAGAGGGACTAAAGTTGACAAACAGTGAAACTATGTGGAAATAAGGGTCTAAAGTGTCAACAATTGATAAATAGGCTCTACAATAACCCTACATGGTGTTTATAACCTTAAACGGATAAATCATGGATCATACGAAGCGAGAAATGAAAGAAAGTGAGGAATTACAAACTACAGGGACTAAATGTGTCAACATGTTGAAAGTACACCTCTGAGTGACCTTTTGGCAAACTCGAAGCTTTGTAATGATAAAATATACTCACTAGAATGTGTGATAAAAATTTCATCAAGTTTCGTCATCATATGAGAAAGATATGATCAAAACCGTACACGAAGGGTTAAATACGTTAACGTTGATTTCGTGACTTTTCGGGTAAGCGCAAAGTTAACCAAGGACTTTACCATGTTTGTAAATATCCCAAGGCCCTTAAAAATCATAATTTAGGGTCTAATGTGCAAGAAAAGGACCCAAAACAACGTTACAAAGGACCAAGGACCAAAATGTAAATATTGGAAAACTTGTAACCTGCTAAACACACGCTCGCGCCACGCGAGGGGGGTCTCGCGCCACGCTAGAGACCTGCCAGCGACATATGCAGCGACCAGCTGCCAGTTGCTGTTCTGTTCGAGTTGTACACAGCTATTGTCGACTTCAGGGCCTCACCAATCGAATTACATGCAGCTAGGGACACTTGTATGCTTCTTACTTCAGTCCTAGACTCACATGGCAGCCTCTAAACAAGATCAAATCTGCATATAAGGGTCTTGAAGTAGTAAACTTTGAACACTTGCATTTTCTAAAAATCACAAGACAACTCCTGGAGCTCTCTGGACGACAAGGCATCTTCCTAGTGATCTCTAACCATTGTAAGTGTTCATAACTCTTTCAAATTCGTTCTAGCTTAGATATTCAACCGAAAGTCAATCCATCGTAATTTCTGTTTGACTTTGTGATTAAACGAAAATGGCTCAGTCATTTCTCAAATTGAAAGTACCTACAAGTTGGTATTTATGTGGGTAACAAACCCTCAAAAGGGTATTTTCAGATTCCCACTCTAAGCATGTTGATTGTCGAGTCAAAGCTTTCCTTAAAAAGTCAACAGAATGTGTTTTTGCAAAATTAAGCATAATTAGCAATGTAGGCTACATGCAACCTATTTGATCATCAAAATAACTTTGTAATTAATGTAAGAACATGTTTCATCAAGATCAACTCGACAATTTTCAGTTTAAACCCGAATCGGAACCGAAAGTCACATAAATTGACTTTTCTTTGACTATCAGTTCTGATCCGTTCATGCATGTTTGAGATCTGCATTAGAGCTTATTTTGGATAAATTTTTATATAAGTTTAACTCTCTGAGATTTTACAACTTGGTTCAATGCTTAACCGATTCATATGCATGTTTCCGATTTATGCTTAAAGTTGACTCTTTTGCCCTTTTTGCTATAAAACGCGATTTTTGAAAAAGTGAAATAGTAGAAACGTTTGTTACTGATTTATAAACTTGCACCAAAAATTTGATATCAGTTTGAGGTCCAGATTAAGAGTTATGCTCGATATAGTAATTTGAAAGCCTTATGTTACTTAAACGGCGTAATTAGCATATAACCTATTTAAACCCACTTTTGATACCAAACTTTTTACCCACTGATGTTATATAATATTTTGGGATTTTTAAAGATTTTTATTTAATTTTTGGCTGATCATATCATAGGTCTCTAAGTTTAATTCGGTAAATACCGATTTTGCCCTTTTAAGCCATAAAATGAGTTCTACAAATCCTTTTGACCCCAAACCTTTTTCTACTGATTTTATTTGTTAAATAAAATATTTTGAGCATTCTGGAAATATAAAAATATCAGCTTTCTTTTAAAAACCCGGAAACGGCTCTAAATCGCCTTTTAAGCGTTTTTAACGCCTAGTATGTACTATAACCATATTAAACATATAAGGTTGATACCTACTGATGTTCTTAGCATATTTTTATAAAATAACAGTAAGTATAAGTTTTTGAACTCAGGTTTCCAGTTTCGACATTTTTAGCCCTTGTGAAATTACCAAAATCCCCTAAGGTGCATAGTTTTGTTTTGAATGATAAGTTTCACATATGGGCCATACCCTACTGTTATAACATGTTAAATTAGGTATATTTACTGTATAAATCAGACCCGTAACTCAGATTTACAAATAAACTCTTTTATAATCTTTTAAATGACCAAAATGCCCTTATGAGGCATAATTTGTGTTTAAATCCGTTTTGGGCATAATAGGAGATATCTTACTGATGTTATAACATATTTAAGCCATATTATCTCAGGGAACTTGCATATGACTCTTACGGTTACCCGTAACGCCCTTTTCGCGCTCGGTTCGGTTTATGTAACTAGTTTGCATAAATTGACCGAAAGGGGTCAAACCTTATCATTTTTGTCTCAAAATCCAGAATGTATTTAGTATACCCATATTATACAAGTATTCAAACTTGTCGGGTCTAAATCACATTCTATCCGGTCTTCGCTTAATTGTGCGGTTGAACCGTATCGTCCTTTAAAACTAGTCGGTCTAAGCTTAAGCTTAAATAAAGACCCGTTAGAAATCTAATAGGTTATTAAAAACCTTTGTTCCAGAATAAGAAGAACCAGTAAAAGCTATCTGTACTTGCTTGATGGTATACGGCTGAGATTGAATATATATTTAGCTCAGGTAAATACTTTTAACTTATTTTCCCTATATGGGCTTGGGTTACGGTATTTAGAATACCGGTTGATCGAGCATCAAATCTTACATCTTTGTATGGTTAATTGAATAATTTGATCAGCTCGTTTAAACAGTCTTGTTCACTTAAAGCCTTTGGGGGGTTAATGACCATGTCCCGGATATCCTTGGCATCATTCATGAAATGGCCACGACCTAAGCACGGGGTGTAGGCGTACACCTGACAGCTGCATATGTAAAAACTGGTATCCCACTTAAAGGAAACAACCTTGTGGGCATTATACCTGTGGTGTGTCTATTGATCTTTAACCCGGTACGTCCGGGCTACTGAACGCACAAGTAACATGTAATTCGTTCACAAGATTATAATATTATATAATTATCCCAAGTTATAAAATGTTTTGTGCCACGTGCATTCAAATCAATTTTCAACCATTTTCAAAATGAGTCAGTTAAATTGTATTTACCAGTGTAAACTGACGTATTTTCCAAAAGGTTAAGTGCAGGTACTACTCGTAATTGGCTGGCGGTCTTCTAGCGTCCACAATAAGTCTCGCAAGCTTGGGATGCCTTAAAGTCTGTTGAACATATGATTCATTTTATTTTGATCCGCCTGTGGATCCGTTTCAACTATCAGTAATATTTATTATTACACTTTATTAAAGTTGAAATGAATCTATCTTTGCTTCCGCTGTGCATTTATATATTGTGTTGTTTGTCTATGATGATACCAACTACGTCACGATACTCCCCACCGGGCCCACCGGTGACACGTGGAAAATAGGGGTGTGACAATGCAAGTCCAAGGATCACAAGACCTTGGATTGCAAATAGCTGAAAGACGCAACATGCTACCGTTGTAATGAGAAAGGGCACATTAAAACCAACTACCCTAAATACGCCAAGAAGCCTGAAGAGACCAAGAAGACAAATGCTAGAGTCTTCAGAATGGATGCTAAAGAAGCGGTTCTAGACGACAATGTGATTACAGGTACTTTCCTTGTAAATGATGTCTTTGCAAGAGTACTATTTGATTCAGGCGCTGATAAGTCGTTTGTAGATCATAAGTTTTGCTAATTGCTGAATTTACCTATCAAAACCTTGAGTATAAATTATGAGGTAGAGCTAGCAGATGGCACCATAGAAACCGTCTCAACTGTGTTAGAGGGATGTGTTATATCCATTAAGAACCACTCTTTTCCTCTATCCCTACTTCCCTTTAAATTGGCCGGTTATGACATAGTTTTGGGTATGGACTGGTTATCTCATAACCAGGCCCAAATTGTCTGCAACAGAAAACAAGTGGTGATTAAGACTCCGTCTGATGAATCACTTACCATTCGGGGAGATACCCAGTATGGACTGCCTGAGCAAGTGACTATGCTCAAGGCTTCCAAGTGTTTAAAGAAGGGTTGTGTCATCTACATGGCACAAGTGATTATTGATGAGCCTAAACCGAAGATTGAAGACATCCCCGTCATTTCTGAATACCCTGAAGTTTTTCTGGAAGAACTACCTGGTTTGCCACCAGATAGGCAAGTGGAATTCAGGATTGATATCATCCCTGGAGCAGCACCAGTTGCTAGAGCACCTTACATGTTAGCACCCACAGAAATGAAGGAATTAAGAACGCAACTGGACGAATTGTTGGCCAAAGGTTTCATTAAACCTAGTTCGTCCCCTTGGGGAGCACCTGTCTTGTTTGTCAAGAAGAAGGATGGATCGATGCGTCTGTGCATCGATTATCGTGAACTTAATAAGGTCACAATCAAGAATAGGTATCCTTTGCCAAGGATCGACGATTTGTTCGATCAATTGCAAGGAGCAAGTTATTTCTCGAAGATTGACTTGAGGTCAGGCTACCATCAACTGAAGGTTAGAGATGAAGACGTGCACAAAACAGCATTTAGGACTCGTTATGGTCATTACGAGTTCCTAGTGATGCCTTTTGGGCTCACTAATGCACCGGCCGCGTTCATGGATCTCATGAATCGCGTTTGCAAACCGTACTTAGATAAATTCGTCATCGTGTTCATCGACGACATTCTGATTTACTCTAAGAACCAAGCTGACCATGAGAAACACCTTCGCTGTATTCTCAAGCTTCTACATCACGAGAAACTCTACGCCAAATTTTCCAAGTGTGAGTTTTGGCTACGAGAAGTCCAATTCCTTGGACATGTGGTTAGTGAGCATGGTATCCAAGTGGATCCCGCTAAGGTTGAAGCAGTTATGAACTGGCAAGAGCCAAAGACGCCTACAGAGATTCGTAGCTTCCTGGGATTGGCAGGATATTACAGGCGTTTCATTGAAAAATTTTCAAGGATTGCTGCACCCCTAACTTCCTTGACCAAGAAGAAGGTAAAGTTCGTTTGGGGCCCTAAGCAGCAAGAGTCCTTTGATATTCTGAAGCAAAAGTTGAGCAACGCCCCAGTACTGACATTGCCAGATGGAATAGAAGAATTCGTGGTTTACTGCGATGCATCGCACACTGGCATGGGGTGTGTGCTTATGCAGAAAGGCAAGGTTATTGCCTATGCTTCAAGACAGTTAAAGGTGCATGAAAAGAATTATACCACCCATGACTTGGAGTTGGGTGCCGTTGTATTCACACTAAAACTGTGGAGGCATTATTTGTATTGTATAAAGTGTGTGATCTATTCTGATCACAAGAGCCTCCAGCACCTGTTTAAACAGAAGGATTTAAATATGAGGCAACGCCGTTGGATGGAGAATTTAAATGATTATGATTATGAAATCAGATACCATCCCGGCAAGGCGAATGTAGTCGCTGATGCCTTGAGTCGAAAGGAAACGATGAAACCCATCCGAATCAATGCCAAGCGCATGGAGATAAAGAACAGTTTGGCTGAAAGGTTGTTAGCTGCACAGAAGGAAGCTGTGTTGGAAGCTAACTATCCTGATGAAAAGCTAGGAGTAACTAAGGAGCAGTTATCTCTTGGCAAAGACGGAATTCTGAGATTAAATGGACGAATATGGGTTCCAATTTATGGAGGACTTCGTGATGTTATCCTTCAGGAAGTCCATAGTTCAAAATATTTCGTTCATCCTGGAGCTGATAAGATGTACCAGGATCTAAGGGCAAAGTATTGGTGGATAGGCTTGAAAAAGTCTGTAGCTGCCTATGTAGCTAAATGCTTGACTTGTGCGTAAGTCAAAACGGAACATCAAAAGCCGTCAGGCTTGCTACAACAGCCTGAACTTCCTACGTGGAAGTGGGAAATGGTAACTATGGATTTTATCACCAAGTTACCGAAGACAAGGAAAGGAAATGATACAATATGGGTTATAGTTGATAGACTGACTAAGTCAGCACATTTCTTACCCATCAAGGAGACTTATAGCTCTGACATGTTAGCCCAGTTGTACGTTGATAAGATTGTAGCCTTACATGGTATACCTGTGTCTATTATCTCTGACCGAGATACTAGATACACGTCACATTTTTGGAAAAGTTTCCAACAATCTTTGGGCACGCGTTTGAATTTTAGTACGGCTTACCACCCTCAGACTGACGGACAGAGTGAGCGTACCATCCAAACGTTGGAAGACATGCTACGTGCATGTGTGATTGATTTAGGTGGTAGTTGGGATAACCACCTACCATTAATTGAGTTCTCCTACAACAATAGCTACCACACCAGCATAAAGGTTGCGCCTTTTGAGGCCTTATACGGTTGAAAGTGTAGAACGCCCGTTTGTTGGGCGGAAGTTGGAGACGTCCAATTATCAGGACCAGAGATAGTATTCGAAACGACGGACAAGATTGTCCAGATTCGCGACCGTCTCAAAGCTGCCCGAGATAGGCAGAAGAGTTACGCAGATCCAAAGCGTAAAGCTATGAATTTTGAAGTAGGCGACAAAGTGTTGCTTAAAGTATCACCCTGGAAGGGGGTGATGCGATTTGGTAAGAAAGGCAAGCTAAGCCCGAGATACATAGTTGAACTTACCTGAAGAGCTCAGTGGAATTCACAATGTGTTCCACATCTGCAATCTGAAGAAGTGCTTCGCTGATGAATCACTGATAATACCACATACAGATGTGCATATAGATGAGAGCTTGAAATTTGTGGAAAAACCATTGTCTATTGAAGATCGACAGGTTAAGAAGCTTCGCAGGAAGCATGTGCCTATTGTAAAGGTCAAATGGGATGCCCGTAGAGGTCCCGAGTATACGTGGGAGGTTGAATCCACCATGAAAGAAAAGTACCCTTACTTATTTCAGTAAATCTCGAGTCGAGATTTATTTTAAGGGGGTGAGGATGTAACACCTCGAAAATTCACGTCCTATAAAGTGTTGACACGTGTCATATGTTTGAACGTGTGAAAGAATGTTCTGAAAGGACTAAAGTTGACAATCATGAAAAGTATGTGAATATACGAGTTCCAAATGTCAACAGTGAATAAATATATTATACATTAACCCTACATGATGTTTATAACATCAAACTAATAAATCATGGATCATGCGAAGCTAAAAGTGAGAGATTACAAACTACAGGGGTTAAATGTGTCAACATGTTTAAGTTATACCTCTGATTGACCTTTTGACAAACCCGAAGATTTGTAACTGTTAATTATGCTCACTAGAATGCACGATATAAATTTCATAAAGTTTCGTAATCGTATGAGAAAGTTATGATCAAATTCATATGCGAGGGGTTAAAGCGTTAACATTGAAAGTTATGACTTTTCGGGTTAACCAGAAATGTCCAGGGACTTGGCAAAGTGGGTACAAGTCTTAAGGCCCTTGTAGATAAATAAGGAGGGGTCAAAGTGCAAAAAAAAGCTTAGTTGCCCTTTCGAAAGGCCAAGAGACAATTATGCGGAAAATGGAAAATGTGAAAGCTGATAACAGGGTCCAGGCAGGCCGCGTAAGACCTTAAGGTCTTTTACGCGGGCCGCGTTAACCGCCCAGATGCAGAAAGTTCGAACAGCAGCCTGCAAACGCGCTAAACCGACCTTTAACAGATATTATTGCAACATGGGCGACCCCTAAACAGTCCTAGGCACTTAGGGACACATGTTGGTGAGTTGTCTGGTCAGGGGTAGACCTGCTTGTCAACAATTTGTGGTGAAAAATTCACTATAAAAGGGCCATGAGTTGCAACCATTGTTCTTCACACCTTCTCTTGCATTCCTGATCACTTCTGGAGCTCAAAACTTCTCTCAAGTGATCTCTGGTCGTTCATAGGACTCTTGTAAGTAGTCTTAACCTTTCTTAATTAAGTTTTAGCTTAGTTTTAGCCTAAAAGTCAAACCGTCGTAATTAATGGTTGACTTCAAGATTAATCACTAACGGTCCAGTGATTAGTCGAATTGGAAGTAGTTATAAGTTGGTAATTATGTGGGTAATAAACCCTCAAAAGGGTTCCCCCTGATTCCCACTCTAACTAGGTCAAATGTCGGGTCAAACTTGCTAATAAAAAGTCAACAGGATCCTTAAATTCTAATTTATGCATAATTAGCAATGTAGAACATATACAACCTGTTTGATCATTAATATAACTTGGTAATTAGTGTAAGAACATGTCTAAACATGTTCAACCCGGCAATTTCCTGTTTAGACCCGGTTCGGAACCGAAAGTCGCATAGTTTGACTTTTACTTTGACTTTCAGTTCTGACCCGTTTAAGCATGATTTAGAAATGCCTTAGAGCTTAATTTGGACCAGGTAACATGCTAGTGTAACCCTCTGTGATTATACACCATGGTTCATTAGTTAACCAATTAATTCTCATGATTCCGTTAATTGCTCATATGTTGACCATTATGCCCTTATCACCTTAAAACGTGATTTTTGAAAATGTAAAAGAGTAGAAACTTCAATTACTGATATATAAACTTGCACCAAAAATTTGAGATCAATTGGTGGTGTAGATTGAGAGTTATGCTCATTAGCGTAAATTGAAAGCTTTATGTTAATTAAACGGCGTAATTAGCGTATAGCCTAGTTAACCCTACTTTTTGATATCAAAATCTTTACCCACTGATGTAATATATTATTTTGGGATTTTTGAATATTTTTAATCAATTTTAGGCTGAGCATAACTAATAGTCATAGGCTTAATCCGGTAATTATCGGTTTTGCCCTTACGGGCCATAAAATGAGATTTACATATCTAAATGACTCCAAACCTTTTGCTACTGATTACATATGATAAATAAATTATTTTAAACCTCCTGGAATAATAAAAATATCAGATTTCTATATAGAACCCGGAAACGGCTTCTAATCGCCTAATTAAGCGTTTTTAACGCCTAGTATGTACTAGAACTATTTTAAACATACTAAGGGTGATACCTACTGATATTTGAGGTAAATTATAATATTTTAACAGCAAGCAAAAGTTGTTAAACTCAGACTTCAGTTTTGAGCTTTTCGGCTTATGTGAAATTACCAAAATGCCCCTACGGTGCATAGTTTGGTTATAATTGATAAATTTCACATATATACTTTACCCTACTGATATAACTTAGAAAATTGACTATCTTTGATGATTACATCAGACCTGTAACTCAGGATATTACTTAAACTCTTTTATCACTTTATAAATGACCAAACTACCCCTATGGGGCATAGTTTGTGTTAAATTCATTTCGGGCAAAGTAAATGATATCTTACTGATGTCACAACATATTTGGAGCATATTAACTTAGGAAACCTGTAAATGGCTCTCATTATTACCCGTTACGCTTATTACGCGTTCGGTTCGGTTTATGTAACTAGTTTACATAAATTAGCCGAAACGGGTCAAACCTTATCGGTTTTATCTCAAAATCCAGAGTGTGTATGAAATACCCATATTAAACAAGTCTCTGAACTTGTCGGGTCTAAATCACATTCTATCCGGTCTCCGCTTAATCGTGCGTACGAACCGTGTCTTTGAAACTAACCGGTCTAAGCTTAAGCTTAACTAAAGACCCGTTAGGATTCTAATAGGTTATTATAAACCTTCGTTCCACATTAGGAGTACCAGTAAAAGCTACTTGCGTTTGCTTGTTGTGATTTATACTTTGCTCAGGTAAATACTTTTAACTTATTTTCCCTATACGGGCTTGGGTTACGGTATATAGAATACCGCTTGGTCGGGTGTCAAATCTTCCATCGTTAGGTGGTTAATTGAATAATTTGATCGGCCCGTTTAAACAGTCTTGTTTACTTAAAAGCCTTTGGGGGGTTAATGACCATGTCCCGGATATCCCTAGCATCATTTTACGAAATGGCCACGACTTAAGCGCGGGGTGTAGGCGTACACCCGTCAGTGCACAAAAGTATAATGTGGTGTGTCTATTGGTCTTTAAACCGGACAAGATCCGGGCTACTGAACGCATAAGGAACATGTAATTCGTTTACAAGATTATATATTTAAATAATTCTCCCAAGTATAAAAGATTAATTTTGCCTCTGTGCATTTTAATCAAGTTATAAAATGTTTATGCCAAGTGCATCCAAATCAATTTTCAATCATTTTCCAAAATGAGTCAGTTGATTGTATTTACCAGTGTAAACTGACGTATTTTCCCAAAAAGATTAAATGCAGGTACTAAACGTAATTGGCTGGATTGTCTCCTTAGCATCAATAATGAGTCTCGCAAGCTTAAGATGCCTGAAGTCTGTTGAACTATTGTTTCCATTTTATTTCTGACCCGTCTGTGGATAAACTTCCGAATATTGTGACATTTGATATTACAATATTAAATTCGGTTGAAACTTATCATTTATATTGCTTCCACTGTGCATATTAAATATTATGTTGTTTGACTATTATGTTGCCAACCGCGTCACGATACTCCCCACCGGGCCCACCGGTAAAACGTGGAAATCGGGGTGTGACACCGCGTAAGGCCTCAATTTCACCTATAAATAGCTTGCATCAGGGATTTTCATTTTGTGTCGAAACAAACTTTCAAAAACGAAGTTATAATACTCTGAAGTCGAAAATACTTTCAATATTAGCTAGGCGCTGCTCCGATACCGGGTATTAACTCGATCGCTGATACGATTCAATGTCCGATTGATTAAACTATCCAATGGATGTTTAAGTGCTGCCCACATTAGGGTTTATGCTTTGTCATTCGTCGTTAATTCGATGGATGTTTAAGTATCGCACTTTGTCATTCGTTGTGAAGGTTTTAATCTCGTGAGTTATCGTAAATGCTGTATTAAGTTACTAACCGAGTTGTGTGCATATTATTAATTTAGGTTTAAAGGCTAATCAGTAGGCTAGGCTCTGCTCAATTAAATCTGCAATGTGAGTCGTTCTCTTTTTATCAAATTACTTTCAAAATCATGTATATTTTCAAAGTTATAATTACAGGGATTAAGTCTTTGTAGTCACCAGATTACAGCCGGTATGTGGGGTTTTGTATACATTACTTGATAACCGTCACCATTAGACAACGAGTTAGCCAAGGGGTGATATGACCATAGTCACAGACACCATCGGGCTCAGAGGCTACCGATGGATGTTCGAGTGACAAATACTGTGGGTAGTTGGTTGATATATGGAAACATTGTAATCGCTCTTAATACTGTAAATTATAACAAACACGTCGTTTTCATAAAAAGAATGATTCACCAGTATTTCCCGCTGACAAAACCTTTTTCAAACATGTTTCAGGTGATCTGTTGTGATCAAGGAAAAGTACCGTGAAGCACTACAAGCTTAAAGAAGTGACTCAATATAAAATAAAGAAACATGTTTTTGTAAAAGGAAGATTTCTCCGTGAAATCATATGATTGTAAATTATCGGGGTTTTATCCCGAGTTGTGAAATAAAATAATCGGGAAAATTGCAGTTTTAAAAAGATCCTGAAGAAAACTTCCGCTGTTAAATAAATACCATGGGATTTCTGTCCCGCGGCTCCTGAAACGGGTCAAACCGGGTCGGGGGCCGTGACAGAAAAAGGTGGTATCAGAGCCACTGATTTAAGCCAATTAAGTATTTAGAAAATACTAATTTTTTTTTATTAATTGCCATTTTTTGATTATGTGTTTTATTATTTGAATATTTGTGTACAGTATGGGTAAGCAAAAGCTTTCAAACATCTATCTTAAATTAGATAGGTCATCAAACGAGAAGGGAAGTTCATCCCAAACAAATTCCTCAAAACCCTATGTAAATCCTAAAGAAGGAATATTTGTCTGTAAGGCACAATATGAGGAACCACTTTCTCCTAATAAAAGAAGTTTGATTATTAGGAAAAGTCAGGAGAAAATAAAGAAATCTCGAGAAAAGAAAGTTAAACAGGAAACTCAGGAATTAATCAATAAATCACCGTGGGAAGACAAGTTAGATGAAAAATGGGCAGATCTCTATATGCTAGCTACTGTAGCAGTTAATGCAAATCTTTAAATAATCTAATTCAAGTTTTAGCACCCTTATCACCTACAGTCCAGAAACCTTACAAATAAATAAGGTTACAGTAAACCCTAGTGTGTTTTAATTTTCAGTTGTTTTTGTATTAAACTAGCCTCACGGTATGCAATAATATTTAAAGGTTATCTATGGAATTTTGTTATAAAATTTTTAACTTAGTATTTGTGTGTATTTTACATGTATACTAAACAGCATGAGTGACTTGTCTGACGCCCTTCAGAATTTAAATCTCTATCCGGTAAAAATAGAGGTTTCCAGGGATTTCAATAGGTATATACCAGATATAGAAGAACCTATGGAATTCAATGCTCCACTTCCGGAGAAACCCAAGCCTAAGAAAAGGGGAAGATTCATGGGATGGAGGCGTGTGCGTAGAAGGAAACCCGCCACTAGAAAGATTCCCAAAACAGAAAATCCTTTAGACAAAGGGAAGGGGATTGAAGTAGCGGAAGAATCTAGGCAGATGGGAATACAGTTTGAAAAATATTCTAAGCAAATAGAAATGGAGATTGGAGGAGGTTCTAAACAAACCCAGATAGAAATCGGAGAAAGCTCTAAGCAAACCCAGGAAATGACATTGCATGAAGAGCTAGACTTTATATTGGCAAGCTGTGATACTATTAAGCATGTCAATAAAAATGTTTTTACTCATCCTATTGAAACTCAACCTCCAATGAATTTGGAACCAGCAATCCCAGAACCTATAATCCACACCCAGCCTCTAGGAATGGATGAATGGTGGACTAATGATTGGCAATTCCAAAACCTGCTCAACAGTCCTTAATCCTTCCTCAATTCGATCCAGAACCTATACCTAATCCACCTATGAGCAATGAGAATTTAGCTGAACTCCGCCACTTTGGCGAGGAGTTAATGGATGCAGGAAATAGGATCAGGGAAGTAGGAGAACAGATCTCCTGGAAATACGACGAGAGGGAACGTCGTTACTGAAATACCAACTGACGAAGGGTAGTGGGTTTGTTAAAACTATGGTTGTATAATAAAATAACTAAAATATAAATTTTGTGAAATAACTACAAATAAAACTTTGTAAAATAATAGTGTGTATGGACGTATATTATAAAATATATAAATGGAATCGAGAAATCGATAGGTTTTTACTATATGTATGTTGTGAAATTTGTATGATTATTCTATGTATAATTGTTATTTATTTTGATACTAATAAATTATATATATCAGATGGAAAACGCTAATAACGAACCAGTTAATGAAATTAATCAATCTGAGCAACATCCTGAGGATCAATTTCTAAATAGGCAAGATATAGAAAATATCGTTGCTCAAGGGATAGCCAACGCTATTCCAGCAATAGTTGCTGCTGTTAGAAATCCAATAGAACCTCAACAAATCATTCCTAGCAAACGTAAACGGAGGCGGTAATCATACCAATCACAATAATGATTCACGGCAGGCTCCGCTCACTAAGAAAATGAAAGCTGCAACTCCTGGTTGCACTTATAAAGAATTTCTTGCTTGTAAACCCGCTGAATTTGCAGGCAATGAAGGAGAAACTGCGGCACTGCGTTGGTTAGAGAAGACCGAGGCAGTAATTACAATAAGTAAATATGCCAAGGACGATCAGGTCATGTACGCGTCAAATCTTTTTAAAGAAGGGGCGCTAGAATGGTGGAACACGGTGTTACAAGCAAAAGGAAGAATGATGGCTTATGCCATGAAGTGGGAAGAATTTAAGAGTCTTGTAGAAAGAAAATTATGTCCCGAATATGAAAAAGATCAAATGGTAAATAAGTTCCTAAATCATAGAATGATGGGTGTAGATTGTTGCGGTTATACTTCGACATTCTTCGAATATGCTAGAGTGGTACCAACACTGGCTTCGCCAGAACCGGTACTCATTTCTCGCTATATTTGGGGATTGATTGGTGAAATCCGCAATATCGTTAAAGCTGCGAGACCTAGTACTATTGACGATGTAGTGGAATTAGCCAACACCCTAACTGACGAACTGGTACGCACAAGAGATGATAACAGGAAAAAGGAACTAGCTCAGAAAATTACCCAAGGATTTCGTACGGGTAATAATAGTAGCTTCAGGAGAAGAGGAACATGGCAATCTTCAACTCCGCCATTCTGCAGGAATTGCAAAAAGAAGCATTATGGAAGATGTAATGTAATCTGCAGCTTTTGCAAAACTGTAGGACATCGCAAAGAAGATTGCAGAAAGAAAACCAGGATCTGCTATAACTGTGGAGAAAATGGGCATTTCAAGACAGAATGCCCTAAATTGGTCAAACCAGCAGACAACAAAGCCAAGACGGCCGATGGAGCTACCAAGAAGAATGTTCGAGCATTCCAGCTGACCACTCAAGAAGCAGAACTCGTTCCAGATGTGATAGCGGGTACGTTCTTAGTTCACAATGTGTATGCAAAAGTATTATTTGACTCTGGTGCAAACCAAAGTTTTATAAATACTTCATTCTGCCAAGCTCTTAATTTACCTTTGACCAACCTTAGGCAAATTTTTACAGTCGAAACAGCAGATGGAAATTTTATTAACATTAATGAAAAAGAGCTCAATATGAGACAGCGCTGTTGGATGGAAACCTTAAACGACTATGATTGTGAAATCCGCTACCATCCAGGTAAAGCGAACGTGGTCGCTGATGCTCTAAGCCAAAAGGAAAGAGTCAAACCAATTAGGATCAATGCCAAGAGCATTGAGTTGAAGAATAGTCTAAATGAAAGACTATTAGCTGCACAGAAAGATGTTATTTTGGAAGTTAACCTTCCAAACGAAAAGTTGGGTGTAACTGCTGAGCAGCTAACATCTGGGAAGGATGGAATCCTCAGAATGAATGAAAGAATTTGGGTTCCTATTCAGGGAGGACTTCGAGATATAATCCTCCAGGAATCCCACAACTCCAAGTACTCAGTTCACCCTGGAGGTGACAAAATGTATCAGGATTTGAAGACTAATAATTGGTGGATAGGTTTGAAGAAATCTATTGCCACACATGTAGCTAAGTGCCTGACTTGTGCTAAGATTAAAGCTAAACATCAAAAGCCATCAGCTCTTTTACAACAACCAAAACTCCCTACATGGAAGTGGGAGATGGTAACCATGGATTTCATAACCAAGTTACCTAAAACAAGGCATGGAAATGATACCATATGGGTTATTGTTGATAGACTGACTAAGTTAGCACATTTCTTGCCCATCAAGGAGACCCATAGCTCCGACAAGTTAGCCCAGTTGTACGTAGACAAAATTGAAGCTCTTCATGGTGTACCGGTGTCTATTATCTCTGATAGAGATACTAGATACACCTCTCATTTTTGGAAAAGTTTCCAACAATCTTTGGGCATGCGTTTGAATTTTAGTACTGCTTATCATTCTCAGATTGATGGACAGAGTGAGCATACAATTCAAACTTTAGAAGACATGCTTCGTGCATGTGTTATTGATTTAGGTGGTAGTTGGGATGACCACCTGCCATTGATCGAGTTTTCCTATAACAATAACTACCATACTAGCATTCAGGCTGCGCCTTTTGAGGCATTATATGGTAGGAAATACAGAACGCGTGTATGTTGGGCAGAAGTAGGAAAAGCTCAGTTATCAGGACCTGACATAGTCCTTGAAATGACGGACAAGATTGTCCAGATTCGGGATCGCCTGAAAGCTGCCAGGGATAGGCAGAAAAGTTATGCTGATAAGAGGTGAAAACCTCTGAAGTTTGAAGTTGGCGATAAAGTCTTACTGAAAGTATCACCCTGGAAGGGTGTGATGCGTTTTGGTAAAAAGGGCAAGTTGAGCCCTAGGTATATTGGACCGTTCGAGATTATCGAATGTGTCGGCAGTGTAGCTTATAAGCTAAACTTGCCTGAGGAGCTGAGTTGAATCCATAATGTGTTCCACATCTGTAATCTCAAGAAGTGTCTGGCTGATGAATCGCTAGCCATGTCTCATAAAGATGTACAGGTTGATGAAAGCCTAAGATTTGTTGAAAGACCTATATCGATCGAGGATCGCCAGGTTAAAAAGCTCTGAAGGAAGCATGTACCTATAGTAAAGATCAAATGGGATGCTCGTAGAGGTCCCGAATATACGTGGGAGGTCGAGTCCACTATGAGACAGAAGTACCCTCACTTATTCCAGTAAATCTCGGGGTCGAGATTTCTTTTAAGGGGTTGAGGATGTAACACCACGTAAAAACGTGTCCAATTATGTATAGACACGTGTCCTAAACCCTAAATATGTGAAAGATCGAGTTTGAAGGATTAAAGTTGTCAAACAATGAAACTATGAAACCACAGGGACTAAAAGTGTCAACATGCCAAACTTGTGCCTCTAAATGACCATACATGATGAATATATTCTGAAATGAGTGATTGATTGGATATAAGAAGCCGTTTATAAAAATAATCAGAAGATTATTAAATTATAAGGGTTAAACGTGTCAACATGTCGATTCTGACCTCTGAGTGACCTTTTAACGAAATCGAGGCTTCGAAACATTCAAATATACTCTTAAGAATAAGTGGTATAAATTTCACGTGGTTTCAAGATTGTTAGGCATGTTTTTCAAGACTTTGGGCTATAAGTGTCAACTTGACGAAACTTGCTTCCATAGTGATATTTAACGAACCTTAGCCTAATGAAATTAGTCTATACATCCTTGAGCTTCAACAAACTGACTACAAGGGCCCTACATGTCAACAAAGAGGTTAAAAAGGGTTAAAAACAACAAGGGACTGAATCTGCCAACCCTGAAACTTGTTTTGCCAGTTAAACCGGTCCACGCGGCCCGCGTAAGACCCCCCTTAAGTCTTACGCGGCCCGCCTCAGCACGCCCAGATCAGAAACATCATGCCAGGTGCGGGTTAAGCTGTTACACTGCCTTAGTCTAGATTGTATCGACTCTAGGGGCTATATGTCGGTTTATTTCATCAAGTAGGACACCTGGGTGATCCTATGATGTTCCATAACAGATGTGAATGATCCATGAGCATGCAAAGTAGTATATAAGAACATTAGTTCTTGAGTTCTTATGCACACTTGCAACAATTCACTAATCTACAACTCTTGGAGCTTGCAAACACTAGGAGAAGAATTTGAAGTGTAGAAAAGACAGCTAGGACTTTTAGTAAGCCTCGAATTACTTGTTTAGTTGTTTTATTTAGCTTAATTACTCTAAAGTCAAACTTATCGTAAATTAAGTTTGACTTTCGTTTTAATTACATATGGACCAGCCACTGATCAAATTGAAAGTTGTTATGGGACCATATTAAGGTAGGTGACTAACCCCTAAAAGGGCACCTCCTAATTATCTCGTTTGACTGGTCAATTGTCGGGTCAAAGTAGTTTGACAAAAAGTCAAACTGGACAGAATGTTTGAAAATGAATAAAATTAATAAATCAGAGGTTCTAAATTATATTTTAACATTCTAATGACTTGGTGATTAATATTAAAACATGTTTTATCAGTCCTAAGCCGACAATTTATAGTCAAAGGTCAGTTTATAACAGAAAGTCGCAAAAGCTTGACTTTTTCTTTGACTTTCAGTTCTGACCCGTTCAAGCTTAATTCTCCCATGCTTTAAGCTTCCATTAGGACCACATTACTTAGTAGTATAACCCTCTGGAGTTATATTGCATGGTGCCTAGTGGTTTGAATTAGGTGGTAGTTGGGATGACCACCTGCTATTGATCGAGTTTTCCTATAACAATAGCTACCATACTAGCATTCAGGCTGCGTCTTTTGAGGCATTATATGGTAGGAAATACAGAACGCCTGTATGTTGGGCAGAAGTAGGAGAAGCTCAGTTATCCGGACCTGACAAATTCCTTGAAATAATGGACAAGATTGTCCAGATTCGGGATCGCCTGAAAGCTGTCAGGGATAGGCAGAAAAGTTATGCTGATAAGAGGTGAAAACCTCTGAAGTTTGAAGTTGGCGATAAAGTCTTACTGAAAGTATCACCCTGGAAGGGTGTAATGCGTTTTGGTAAAAAGGGCAAGTTGAGCCCTAGGTATATTGGACCGTTCGAGATTATCGAATGTGTCGGCAGTGTAGCTTATAAGCTAAACTTCCCTGAGGAGCTGAGTGGAATCCATAATGTGTTCCACATCAGTAATCTCAAGAAGTGTCTAGCTGATGAATCGCTAGCCATGTCTCATAAAGATGTACAGGTTGATGAAAGCATAAGATTTGTTGAAAGACCTATATCGATCGAGGATCGCCAGGTTAAAAAGCTCTGAAGGAAGCATGTACCTATAGTAAAGATCAAATGGGATGCTCGTAGAGGTCCCGAATATACGTGGGAGGTCGAGTCCACTATGAGACAGAAGTACCCTCACTTATTCCAGTAAATCTCGGGGTCGAGATTTCTTTTAAGGGGGTGAGGATGTAACACCACGTAAAAACGTGTCCAATTATGTATAGACACGTGTCCTAAACCCTAAATATGTGAAAGATCGAGTTTGAAGGATTAAAGTTGTCAAACAGTGAAACTATGAAACCACAGGGACTAAAAGTGTCAACATGCCAAACTTGTGCCTCTAAATGACCATACATGATGAATATATTCTGAAACGAGTGATTGATTAGATATAAGAAGCCGTTTATGAAAATAATTGGAAGATTATTAAATTATAAGGGTTAAACGTGTCAACATGTCGATTTTAACCTCTGAGTGACCTTTTAACGAAATCAAGGCTTCGAAACATTCAAATATACTCTTAAGAATAAGTGGTATAAATTTCACGTGGTTTCAAGATCGTTAGGCATGTTTTTCAAGACTTTGGGCTATAAGTGTCAACTTGACGAAACTTGCTTCCATAGTGATATTTAACGAACCTTAGCCTAACGAAATTAGTCTATACATCCTTGAGCTTCAACAAACTGACTACAAGGGCCCTACATGTCAACAAAGAGGTTAAAAGGGTTAAAAACAACAAGGGACTGAATCTGCCAACCCTGAAACTTGTTTTGCCAGTTAAACCGGTCCACGCGGCCCGCGTAAGACCCCCCTTAAGACTTACGCGGCCCGCCTCAGCACGCCCAGATCAGAAACATCATGCCAAGTGCGGGTTAAGCTGTTACACCGCCTTAGTCTAGATTGTATCGACTCTAGGGGCTATATGTCGGTTTATTTCATCAAGTAGGACACCTGGGGTGATCCTATGATGTTCCATAATAGATGTGAATGATCCATGAGCATGCAAAGTAGTATATAAGAACATTAGTTCTTGTGTTCTTATGCACACTTGCAACAATTCACTAATCTACAACTCCTGAAGCTTGCAAACACTAGGAGAAGAATTTGAAGTGTAGAAAAGACAGCTAAGACTTTTAGTAAGCCTCTAATTACTTGTTTAGTTGTTTTATTTAGCTTAATTACTCTAAAGTCAAACTTATCGTAAATTAAGTTTGACTTTCGTTTTAATTACATATGGACCAGCCACTGATCAAATTGAAAGTGGTTATGGGACCATATTAAGGTAGGTGGCTAACCCCTAAAAGGGCACCTCCTAATTATCTCGTTTGACTGGTCAATTGTCGGGTCAAAGTAGTTTGACAAAAAGTCAAACTGGACAGAATGTTTGAAAATGACTAAAATTAATAAATCAGAGGTTCTAAATTATATTTTAACATTCTAATGACTTGGTGATTAATATTAAAACATGTTTTATCAGTCCTAACCCGACAATTTATAGTCAAAGGTCAGTTTATAACAGAAAGTCGCAAAAGCTTGACTTTTGCTTTGACTTTCAGTTCTGACCCGTTCAAGCTTAATTCTCCCATGCTTTAAGCTTCCATTAGGACCACATTACTTAGTAGTATAACCCTCTGGAGTTATATTGCATGGTGCCTAGTGGTTTGAATTATATGCACTTGATCGTATTTATGCTTAATAATGCCATAAACGCCGTTTTTACACACGACTGAGATTCTTAGAAATATGAATGGACTAACACCTTTGCTACTGATATTTAGACATTTCCCAAATTTTGACATCAGTTTGAGGTCTAGAATAGGAGTTATGCTCAATAGTGGAATTAGAAAGTTTTTTATTTATTAAATGGCGTAATTAGCATAAAGCCTATCTAAACCTAATTTTTGATACCAAACTTTTTACCTACTGATGTAAAGTTATATTTTGAGATTTTTGAAGATTTTTATTTATTTTTAGGCTGAGCATAACATAGGGTTATAGCTTAATTCGGTAATTGTCGGTTTTACCCTTTTCATGCATCAAATGAGTTTTACATAACATTTCGATGCCAAACTTTTTGCTACTGATTTTATATGATAAATAAAATATTTTGAACTTTATAAACTAATCAAAAACTCAGATTTCCCATTTTAACCCGAATATCCCTTAAAACCGACTTTTTAAGCGTTTTTAGCACATAGTTTGAGTTAAAACTATATTTGACATATAAAACTTATTACTTACTGATGTTTTAGTTAATTTATATAATTAAACAGTAAGCCAAAGTTTTTAAACTCAGAAGTCTATTTTGACCTTTAAAGCCCATGTGAAATTACCAAAATGCCCCTTCGGTGCATAGTTTGGTTATATAAGATAAATTTCACATATATAAAATACCCTACTGATATAACTTATAAAAATATATATTTTTACTAATTAAATCAGACCTGAAACTCAGTTTCACATTTAAACTCTTTTATGGGGATTAAAATTACCAAAATGCCCTTATGGGATTTATTTTGGTTTAAATAACTTTTTGGGCATATATGTTAACATCTTACTGATGTGTTAACATATTTTGAGCATAATAACGATTAAGACCTGTATATAATTTATTTGGTTGCCCGTTACGCGTTTACGCGTTCGGATCGGCTTATGTAACTAGTTTACATAAAATAGTCAAAACGGGCTTAACCTTATCAATAAATCCTCAATTTCCAGAATATGTTTAGTTTACCCATATTATACAAGTATCCAACCTTGTCAGGTCTAAACCATATTCTATTCCGGTCTCCGCTTAATCGAGCGTTTAGAACCGTAAGGTTTCCTTCTAGCTAGCCGGTCTAAGTCCTTGACTAAATTAAAGACCCGTTAGCATCCTAATAGATAATAAACCTTCTATACAGATTAAATAGCTTCCGGTAGAAGGTGCCTTCAAAAGCTTTAGGATTATACTGCTAGCATCAGGTAAATACTTTTAACTTATTTTCCCTTATACGGGCTTGGGATATGGTATTATAATAATACCACTTGGTCGGGTATGAAATCATTTAATCGGATTGTGATTAATAAATTTACATAACCCGTTTTAATCTGTCTTGTTTGATAACATAAGCATTGGGGGTTAATACGACCGTGTCCTAGATATCCTTGGCTCATTTCGTTTGAAAATGGCCACGACCTATACACGGGGTGTAGGCATACACCTGACAGATGCAAATGCTAAAATATAAACCCACATGTTGGGGATAACTCCTTTGTGGGTTCTATAAGTGGTGAGTCGGTTAATCATGACTGGCTTCCAACCGGCCCCAATTGTAAGACAAACATGTAAATCTGTATACAAGATTATATTTAAATAATTGTCCCAAGTTATAAATGATTTGTGCCATGTGCACTTAAATCAATTTTTATAAATGTTTTCAAAAGAGTCAATTAATTGTATTTACCAGTGTAAACTGACGTATTTTCTTAAAGACTGATTTGACAGGTACCTCTCGTAATAGGCTGGAGCTATTAGATGTCATAAGAGGATCTTGCAAATCCATAGATACCTGAAGTCTGTTATTTTGTTTCGTTGTATTTATTTATGATCCGCCTGTGGATCTTATTACATTCCAGTCTGTATATTCTTTCACACGAACACTCAGACATTATGGTTTGTAATAGTTTATTCACCAAGCCTTCCGCTGTGCTATTATATTGTGTATATTGACTATGATGATATCAACTACGTCACGATACTCCCCGCCGGGCCCACCGGTAATATGTTGAAATATCGGGGTGTGACACTAATGTTGTTTAAAAAACACTTAAATGTGGGGGTGTCATGCATTTGGACAAAAATTTTTTGGCAATAAGGGTTTTGTAATCCAATCTAACATTGCAAACAGACGACTAAACGGAGGACACAAAGGTCGTAGTTTATAATGGAGATGTGTTTGCATTAAATGATACGTGTATCTTACAAAGACATATATTATAAACAGATTCAGATGGCCAATGAGATTATAGTCTTAGAAGTTGACTATAGGCAAAATTAACTTACGAGTTAGGAACACATCTTGACGACTGATCTCAAATACGCAAAGTTATTTGTAGTGATTAGAAAAAGTTAAACAAAGTCTAACTAAAGGTAAAATGGTAATTAACAATTTGAACAGAAACTTTTCAAATGGTTAATTACCATTTTACCTCTGAGTTAGACCTAGACTAGGGGTGTCTCAGAGGTAAAATGGTAATTCACCAATTTTATTAGAAGGGAAGTCTGGCCCTAGACGACACGTCTAGCACATTACCATTTTACCCTTGAGACACCACAGTTTAGGCTTAACTCAAAGGTGAAATGGTAATTATCCATTTGAGCATAATATTTTTCAAATGGTTAATTACCATTTTACCCATGAGTTAAGCCTAGACTAGGGGTGTCTCAGTGGTAAGATGGTTAATTACCATTTTACCCATGACGATGTGTCTACGCTTCGTATATAAGGGGGTCACCAAGACGACTGTTGCACAACACCCATAAATATACACACGGAGAATTGTATGAACATACCCTACTTTTGTATACTGCACTTTATTATACATTTGAACCGTAGATGGGTTTGGTTGAAGATAATGAAGTTGGGAATGAACAGGACGCCTCGTCTTCCCCTAGACGAGGCATAGGCGACGCATGATTTTTTTATTAATATTATTGTTATTATTATTGTTAATTCTTATTACTATTGTTAAAATTGTTATTATTATTATTATTATTAATGTTATTATTATAATTATAATTATAATTATTTTTGGTATTATTATATGTTACAGTATTTTTTCAGATTGATTATTGACGAGATAGAGGACCATATCCACGCTTCGCATCCGTAGGGTCCGCAGCAGCGTCCGCCACCGCCGGTGGATCCACTACACGGTCACACGTACTTGGAGTTTACTCCCGACAACGATGTCGCCCGTCATTGCAGAAAGCTTAAGAGGATGCACGTTGGAGGGCATGCCACGATCGATTGGGATGCACTGGATGCCATTGGTGAGACGACTAGAGCCCGTTATTTCATTCTGGTGGATTCATCGTGGGACCGTCTATTTGTATTATCGCACATGTCGTCCTACAGAGAGCTGTTGGTCAAGTTCTTATTGACGTTCACATTTCACACTCCTCGGGTCGACCAGCCGCCTGCACAGCCACAGGCTCCTCCCCTTCCGCCCGAGGTTTCTTGCCGGCTTGCTGGTGTTTGGCGCGTGATGACGCTTGCAGAGTTTGCGGTTCATAGCGGTTTATATTTACAGGACGAGGTCGCTACAGATGGTTATACACAGAGTTGGGAGGTGGTTGTGGGGGTAGATACTTGGGAGCATGCCAGGGCCAAGGAGAGTATTTCACATGTTGATGACCCATTATATAGGTACGTGCATTTATTATAGTAATTATTGTGATTCTTATTATTATATATTAATTTTCGTATTTCGCTAACAGTAACTGTAGGTATCTACATAAGTTGATCACCACTTCTATTGCGGCTCGCGGTCAGCGCTGTGAGTGGTGTACGAGCACCGACGTCTTTTTCTTTTATTGCTTGTTGTACAGGAGGCCGTGCTCACTTGCATACGGTCTGGCCCAGTACTTCGCCTCCACCAATCACCGGAAGGAGCGCGGATTTTTGTATGGGGACGCGTATTGCCCGTTCATTGGGTCATTTACCAAAGGCGGACTCACACTTACTGTCGGCCATAAAGCCGACCAGGATGGGTTTTCAGACGATGTGGGGGATGAAACTCATTAAGAGGTTCGACCTACCCGTCGAGCGGTTTAAAACCCGTGCAGGTCATCTATCCGTTCTGGGGGAGCTACCAGAGAACTTTGATCCAGTCTATCCTCCGCCAGAGCATGCAGGGGGGGCGTGCAGGAGCCTTCGGTGGATATTGACGGAGCGGCGATCCATAGCCACCACCACCCCCAGGGTTGCCAAGTATCCACAACACGTTATTCCATTTCATGCCCTGGGAGCTGCAGCAGATTTGCGTTTACGAGCCGACCTTGACAAGGTTATGCATTTGGTGGGTTGGTTGGATCGGGAGGCGCATGATAGACGAGAGAGAGGGGTTACCTGTCATACGGCTCCCGCCACCTCCGACACCATATCATCAGCAGCAACCAGATCCATATTCAAATTCGGAGCCGCGAGAATAAACCAACCGCATGTTCATATTTTGGTATCTAGTATTCAGTTGTAGTTTATATTTTGATATTGATGTACAAACTTATCTTATATATGTCATATTAAATTTGTTTTCACTTGTTCGGTTCGGTTACTTGATGATTGTTTGTCTTACATCGATATTTCGTAATAAATAGTAAAAACCTTGACATTGAAATATAATACGGAAACAATATAATGTTCAAATGGTATATAATATTTAGGGGTTTTTTTCATATTTCCCCTTAAAAAACTGTTAAATTGCATATTTACCCAAGCCTAAAATAAAATTTCACATTTCTCCTTTATTAACTAATGAAATTGCAAATTTATCCATTTTGATTGATTTTATTAAAATTACATTTTATAATGACTATTTTACCCTTAATTTTACTAAACTTTAAAAAATTGCATATTTACCCATTTTTTACTAGTTTTTGTCCTTTTTCGTTACTTGCGTCTTTTACCAAGTTATTTTTTTTCATTATTTTTTCTCACGAGCTAGAGTAACAATCATAAAAAAATACGAGTGACAATCATGTATACAAAAAGCAAAATACCAAAACTTTAATTCATTACAGTCCAAGAAATCACCTAAAAAAACAACCACAAGCTTTATCATATCATATCTTCCATCCATATTATCATATTCCATTAGCTAATTCATAGAATGTATTTTCACAAGTTTTAATAATTAACATTGTACTGTTGCTTTAATAGTATACATATCGTTCAGTTTGTTTAATAGAATACATCTTCCGTTTGACTTGTGTTGCACCAGAAAGCGTGTGATTCCATGATATCCTATTGTTGTTTTAATATGATTCCAATAAATATGAATCTATTAAGCATATGTGCGTGGTTTCGTAACTAAACAAAGAGAATTAAAACAAATAACAAACCTCAAATCTTGAGACACGCCGCCACTGGAATCTGAAGGGAAGACACCACTAGAATTGCCGCTGTAGAAGAAACTGAAGAATCGTGGGTGTGAATCGTGAATGATAACTATGAACCTGATTTTCTTCTAAGCAAGATCTTTCAATTTTGTAAAGGGTGATTTTGTCATTTAATAGAGAATGGGAAATATGCAATTTTCATTTAGGCTTCGGTAAATATTCAATTAAAGGGTGTTTATAAGGGGAAATATACAATTATCCCTAATATTTAAACAATATAATATTTGAAACGGTGAAATGTTGAAAAAGGTATAACATTTAAACGATATAATATTTACATTAGTTGTATTTTTTGTTATTATTGTAAAAATTGATGGTATATATTCTATTTTCGGTTATTTGGATTTGTAATGTTTGTTTAAATGGTTGTTATTAGTTTGTTTAATTGAGTGTTTTAAATGTTAGATAGTTTGGTGTCGATTAAATATCAATGGTTTTATTTAAAAAAAACGAATTTAGTTCAAAATAGCTATAAAATTTGTTAACAAAAAACAACATTAGTAATCCTTCACATCACATCTACAAAAGGTCTTTTATTCAATTGCGCTAATGATTCAAGCAATCACATCTTTGGCACGTTGGTAGTTCATGTGTTGGTTGAAATCTCACCAACCTCAATGACTAAATACTTCTTTCCCATGGACATTAGAGGCATGGACCATGAGAGGAACAATGTGATGAAGCTTCTAGCCATTGGATTCAAAATTTGGAAGTTTAATAGGTTAACAAGCATTCATATTTTACTAGAAGCCAACTACTTGTTATGATTTGGTCATTCAGATCTTACGAGATGTGCAATGATACACAAAGACATTTAAGCTAGGTGCGGTATAGTGGTAAGCACCTGATTTCCTTCTAAAAAACGCCTAAAGTTCAAATCCTGCTTCCACTAGTTTCCTATATACCATAACCTCTTGAAAGGCTATCACAGGCTACGATTTACCTGATCCATCCTTTTGGTTAAAGGTATTAGCTGTGGTGTTTCGGGTAATTCAGGTTACAAAAAGAAAATTGACAAATAGAAGTGTTTCACCGAAATAAATAATAAAAATGAAGTGATTGAAAGGAAAGGAAATAAAATAAGCATTTTATAAATGATTCTATCTAACACATATTTACATTACTGAACAAGCATTCACATTTTCATCACTAAACGCATTGCTAGCCCTTTCACCAACAATGGTCGAAGAGTAAGGCATTTCGGGACGGCGATAACCATCATCATACCGAGGTTCATAGTAGTTGCGGGTAAAGATCTGTGGCTGCTGCTCGTGGAAGTAAGTAGAGGGATCGCTGTGGGAACTGTACATGTCTGCGTACTCCTGTGTATACCCAACCATCTCCGGGTTGTTTGGAAAAGGCCATAACTCAGCTTTCTTTCCTGTCCTTCTAATCTTCTTTAGAACCTTTTCTTGATCAACCCATCCAGTCACTGTCACCTTTTGCATGTTCATGTCTATTTCAATATTTTCCACTCCTGGAAAAAAAAAAGAACACTATGTCTATTAATTCTTCCTTCAAATATAGTGTATATACAGAGAGACCAGTTAACGTACAAAATGGCTTAATGTACATTCCGTACACGATTGTTTTCCAACGAGCGATTTTATGTCTCAAACATGCGATTTGTGATTTAAAACACCCCCATGCGATTTGTATATACACCCATGTGAATGGCTAAGCTTGACAATGAAGAGGGGGGGTCGAAAACGTACATACCCAAAAATTTCTATAGAATCAGGGGCTCGAAAACGTATATACCCAAAAATTTCTATACGAAAACAACATATATAACACTACTGAGCGAAAAGTTCGCCCGGCCCCTCTTAAGCTGTGCCTCTGCATGTGATTTCACCCATATACACAACATGCGATTTTCCGGATTTTACGCATACGTCTATTTTATATAACATGCGATTTCAAGTCGTGTACGTTCGTACGATAAGGCCTATTGTTTTTTTTTTTTTTGAACGGCACGATAAGGCCTATTGTACGTTACACTTTTTCTATATATAGAGAGAGAAGAGAGATGGTACCATCTAAGTTTTGAAGGGCTCTTCTAATTTTGCGTTCACAGCCATGGCAGTCCATGTTCACAATCATCTCCACTATCTGAAAAGTACAAATTAAGTTTTCAGTTCATGGTTCCCTTTACAATTAGAGCATGTCTAATGTTCATTTTTGAAGTCATGCGGATCGAGGATAACGAATAAAAACATCCAAAAACGGAAGATCTTTAAGGATGTTCCTTTGTAACACAACTTGGTTCGATTTAAATTTGCTTAACTTCTTCAAGTTTATATATAATATATAATAATATATCTTATATATGGTTGACTTGGTTCTTAAGTAATTAATCTGCATCTATTTCGTAGAAACCACTTGGTTATATTGAAATGCATAAATTATACAATACTTGCAAGCTACCAGTTTGGTGACAATGGAAACATAACTACATACCTCAGATTAAACTAAAATACGTTTAGTACACATGCATCAAAAACACATCCAACATGGTGTACTGTTTGTTAATTTCCTCATTAATATTATTGTATATCGCTACACATGCTAACAAATAAGATTCAAACCTATTACTTTTTAAAGTTTTACATAATGCTAACAAATAAGATTCAAACACATTACTTTTTAAAGTTGTACATATTCATGAAGATTGTGTGAATTAATTAGAAGATCAATGCATATACGATCATTGCCATTGTATGTATAAATGTTATGTTTGCTTGTGTGGGACCGCACCTATGTTAGTATGCTTATGTTCATGCTTACACACACATATGAGAGAGAGAGAGAGAGAGAGAGAGAGAGATGCTTACTATCATGTTTGAGACTTGGAGAGAGATAAACACAGATTGTATTGTCGGAGTGTAATTTTGGTGAATGGAAAGGGAGGAGGTGGAGTTTGTATTTATATGAAGCCCAAAACTCCGCACACGTTTTGTTACTTGCGATCCAAGTTTTTGTGGTGTCAATTTTATTTCACATATATTTGAATATTCTCCGAAAAGGTTTAATAGTTTTCTATACGAAACAGTCGCGTAGCTTAAGATTTCTGATGGAGTGTGTTGGTGCACTTGTGTCTGTACTTTGTCTGTATTTAGTCTTGATACAAAACGATGTCTTTGATGTAAGATTGATGTAAGTTTGACCAAGTCAACCATCCTCCGGTTTGACTTGGCCAAACAGTTAGACAATGGACGAAAGATGTATGGGCCGAAGGATGTGTCATCGAAGGATAGTTTAGATCCTTCGATGAGCTCGAAAGATAACCTTCGAAGGATAGACCACGAAGGATACCATCCTTCGTGGTACATGTTGATCCTTCGATGAGTTTCTGGTCGATAGATGATCCTTCGATCAGTCTATCTATCCTTCGACCAGACCTGCTGTGTTCGGGTATAAATACCCATGCTAGTGTTCTTTTCAGTTAGAGCTTCATTTCCAGACACATAGAGAGCATTCTGTTCAGAGAACACACACACACGAAAGTTAGAGAGAGTTTATAGAATACATCTGTAAAACCTTGTGCTTGTAACCGAACCTTTCATACGCATTAATACAAGTGATGTTAATCGTTGAATATTGTGTGTTGTGCTTATCATTGTGCTTGTTCTATCCCGGTTTGCATGCTAGCTTGGATTCCGCACTCGCTAGTGTGTTAGACATAACAAGGAATAGGTTAAACCTCAACCTCCGAGGGACCTACAAGTGGTATCAGAGCCGTGGCTCTTTTCCTTGTTAAAAAACCGGGTTTTTACAAGACTTTAGAGTGTTTGGATAAAACTCACTGTTTTAGCAGCCGTGTTTACTGATTTTCTCGCTTTTCTTGACGTTAAAACGGTTCTAAACTTACCGGGTGTGCTAAAAGACGGGTTGGGTAACTTGAAAACTTGTTTTTGAGGTGTTTGGTAATTTCCGGCCAAAATTCCGGCTTCTCCGGTGACCGGTTTTCTGGATAAGTTTATTATATTTTATGTTTCAAATATGATTTTGGCAGAAAATCATGGTCTGACCATACCTCTGCCGAAAGATTTCACCAACCCATCAACTTTTTCACCAACCTGTCACTCTTTGTCAACTGTGTCAGAGCTGTTCGAAAGATATCCTTCGAACTCGAAAGATCATCTTTCGATCTGTGGAGGTTCGATAGATCATCATCCTTCGAACCAATGAATCATTTCGAAACATACATCTTTCGATCAGTGGAGGTTCGATAGATCTTCATCCTTCGAACCAAGGAATCATTTCGAAGCATACATCTTTCGATCTACAGTTCTTTCTCGAAAGACCAGGATCCTTCGATAGGGGAGTCTTTCGAAAACAATTGTTCGAAACTCAACAGTGATCTTTCGAACACTGTTGATCCTTCGAACAAGCTTTGATCTTTCGATCCTTAGTCAGTTTATGCTTAACAAGTTGGTGATTTTCAGGTTCTTATTTTTCTTGATCAAAAATGAACTCGATGTGGGGTGTTCCGGTAAATGCAGAGATGTATTTTGGTACTCCGGCTCCGGATTCGGGTTCGCAAGCTAATGCTACAACTACCGGTCAATGGGCATTCGTATCAAATCAAGCTCCAAGTGTTCAAAGCATTTTGCTAAGCGAAAGTGAAACGGGAAGTTTGAATAGGCCTCCAAAGTTGATGCATTTAAGTGAATATCCGGGATGGTTTGGTAGATTTCATACATACGTCCTTGGTCAAAATACAGAATTGTGGTTGCGTTTCATCACAGATTTTGATCAAACAATAGAGGTTGCCGCTTCATCTGCTGCTACGTTTGCCGATCTTACAGAAGATCAGAAGAAGGTCTATGATTTGGAAAAGAAGGCATATGCCATTCTTACTCAGGCGTTAAGCAAAGATATTTATCATCAATTTGTCAGTCACAAGACAACGAAGAGGTTGTGGGACGCATTGAAAACAAGGGGCGTAGGAAATGAAGCGACACGTCAATTAAGAAAAGACCTGCTAAAGAAAGAGTTTGATGGTTTTACTTGTATGCAGAATGAATCTTTAGGAGATTTGACAAGTCGATATACTCATTTGCTGACTGAATTGGTAAATATTGGGGTTGTAACAACTTCAGCAGAGATAGTGAAGAAGTTTGCAGATGCACTGCCACCTCAATGGAATAATTTCTTAGAAATCCTGAAGTACAATGGCACTTTGGATACAACAAACTTCGGTGACTTTGCTCAACTCCTGGAAAACAAGAATCAGGAAGAAACTCTCAAGGCTAAAAGAGTTCCAGTGCCACAAAATCCTGAAATGTATTATGGAGCTTCTAGCACTTCTACAAAACCTTCTTCACACGCTCCAATTCAAACAGCATTTGTGTCTAGCACTAGCTTGTATGGCACTCCTCCTCCAACAACAGACATATATGGAAATCCGATTAATCCAGTTCCTCAACCAGTGCCACAACAGCAAAGCCGACAACCTATCAGAGCAACTGATATATTCGGAAATCCACTTCCTCCTCAACAGCAACAGCAAGCTTGTTATGGAAGTACATCATCTGCTGGTCAACAATCAAAGCCAAATACAGTACGGCTCGACACCTCAAGCTTTTCTAAAGTCAGTGTTGAAGTAGCAAAAGAACATATGGAGCTGCTAAACACTTTGGTGAGCGCATACTGTGGATTAGTGGAAGGTCAGATTGGTAATATTAATCTGACACAAGAAGACTATCAGCAGATTGATAAAGAGGAGATGGAGATGATGGACATCAAGTGGGCCTTTGCCAGTGCTGTTAGGCGAGCAAAGGATTTCATGGAAAGAACTGGCAGAACCAGCTTGGAGAGCAAGAAAGACACCAAGTATGGGTTTGATAAGCAGGCTGTGAAGTGTTTCAATTGTGGTGAACGTGGTCATTTTAAAAGGGAATGTACAAGGCCATCTCAGCATGGAAACCAGAATCCCTTCAGAAATCAAGGCAACCAGCAGAACCAGAATAGGAACAATGTTCGCACATTGGTGCCTGTCAACAACCAGACTCAAGCAGGACCATCAAATGCCAACCAGGCACTTGTGGTTCAAGTAGATGAAGGTTGTGATTGGTCTATTCAGTTGGGAAACGATGCTCCAGATGGAACAGCTTGTTTTGCTGAAATTGTCAAGGATATTAAACACGCCAGTGGTGGAGAATCTTCCACCAATGGTGATGAGTCTTCTGAAGATGAAAACAGCTCAGGTTACAGTGGAAGTTCAGATGAAGAATCCTCGGGTTCAGGGAATGATCAGGAAGATGACACATCAAGTGCGTCAGTCGATGCAAATATTGATGAGCTATTGGAAGAAGCTGCAGCAGGGATTCAAAGAAGATCTATTTTGGTGGATCAAGCTGCTTATTCTTTGTCTTCTCTCCATTCAGCCTTTATGGCGAATGTCGACAGTTCATCAAGTCAGGTATGTGTCGATGAACCCACTTCTGTTGGCTGTGATAACTGTGATAGTTTAAATGTTAAATGTGCTGATTTAGAGGCAAACATGTCTGAGTTGCAAGGCAAACATGATGCTTTACAAGCTAGTTTGTTTGACTTGCAAGACAAACATGTATCTTTGAGTGATAAGTGGTGTGAATTGCAAAGCAAACACGAGGCTTTGCAAGAGAAATATGATGTGACATTCATCCACAATCAAAAGTTGACCGTTGATCTTTCCAAATGCACAGAAGCCAACATGTTTTATGAAAACCATGAAAAGGAATTTAAGTCAATGATTGAAACGTTAAAGAAAGATAAAACAGAGTTGACAAAAATGGTTTCCAGAAAACAAACTGACATTAACCTATATATAACTCGTGTTGAGGTAATGCAAAAGGAAATGGCGTGTGTTAAAACAGAAAGTGAGGCGATCCGACTCAAGTTAGACAGTTATTTGAGTTCTAGCTATGTGTTGGATCACATCATTGATGTACAGAAAGAGAAAAAGGATGTCACATGCATAGGTTATAAGAAATGTCCACCACTCGTGAGAAACAACTTTGATGCACTGCCTGATGAGGAGTATAGAACTCATTTTGAACCATCTGTTCCTTTGGACGTTGAGGAATTTGCAGCAGGGCTCGGATACAAGAAAGAAGTATCATCAGATTCGGATGTGTCAGCAGATACATTTGTAACTGCTGAACAGAATCAGGATCCTCCAGTTGTGATTGAGGATGCTGATTCTTCTGATGATGAGTCTGATGATACTGATTCAGCAAAGTCTGATGCGGTGATAAACGAAGAGGACATACCTCTTGAGAATCATATTCTGTGTGATCCGCCTGCAAAACCCGCTAAGACTGTTGCAGTCGAGTCCTCGTCTGAAAAAGAGTCGGAGAGTGTGGATTTGCTGTACACTCTTGTTGGTGATGATAAAATTTATTCTGACAAAGATTTTCCTATTAAGAATGTTAATCAATCTTTAATCAGTAAAGTCTTTGAAAATTCAACGAGTAAGTTTTTGGGAAAGACAGGATCACGTGTTACAGTAACACAGTGCCTTCCTATCCCAAAGGCTGAAGTTAGAAAAGAATTTGGCAATCAGAAATTACCAACAGTGCAAAAACAGCAAAACCATACCAAGCCAAAAGGAAAGTTACCGGCTCAAGGTCAAAGGAAGCCGAATCAGAAGAAGAAAAAGAATGTGAACTTTGTGAAATCTAGGGGAACGGACAAAATTGCAAAGTTTGAAAATCAATCTAACTTAGATTTTGTTAAACAAGCAACAGTGTTGAAAAGAAATGAACCAAACAGTTCGAAACCTAGTACCTCGGGATCACAAAGTTCATCATCATCGGCAAGACGATCACATGATACTTCGGGGTTTGTTGAACGAAGATCATGTTTTGAATGTGGTACCATTGGACACGTAATTCGAAACTGTCCGTATCTTCATAAACAAAAAGGCATAGTTGATGTTCCCCGTGACCGCATTGACCGCAAGCGATCTGTTTCATCAAAACAAGATCCCCGCCTTGTAAAAGAAAGGGAAAAGAAACAGAAACGCCAACAAGTCAAAGTGGTTGAAAAAGCACTTAAAAATGAAGTGGTTCAAAAACAAACGGTTCCAGTTAAACCAGAAAGTTCAAAATTTTCAAAAACTTCAAACAATCACGAAGTTAAACATTCAAACAATCAAACTGGTAAACTTCAACAGACATGGAAACCTAAAATAACCACAAATTCAGGGGGACCATCACAATTTTCGAATCATCAAAGAATAGAAGTTATTGTTGTTGATGAAAATGGAAGACCCAAGACCACAATGGCTTGGGTCCCCATCTCCAACTAATTATGTGAGTTAATGTGTAGGGTGTTCCAGGAGGAACTGTCAGTAGTCATTGGATTGTTGATAGTGGGGCATCCAGGCACATGACAGGCGACATGAAGCTTCTCTACGACGTCAAATCTATTAGAGGAGGTTATGTTGCTTTTGCTGGAGATAAAGGCGGATATATTACGGGTGAAGGAATGATTTCCAACGGGGTTGTTAGTTTTGATAAGATTAACTTCGTACAACAACTTGATCACAATCTTCTTAGTGTTTCTCAAATTTGTGATAAGCAGTTCTCAGTACACTTTGATGCAAATGGATGTTATGTGCTGAAACCCGGATTCAAAATTCCAAAAGAATGGATTCTCTTGTCGGCTCCAAGGATAAATGATTTGTATGTCCTTGATATGAGCCAAGCTATCACAACGTCTGCACAAGCAACTTGTTTCGTTTCCAAAGCCACAGAAAAAGACACAATCTCTTGGCACAGACGAATGGGTCACATTCACTTACGCAAAATGAATCATTTGGTGTCAAATGAATTGGTGAATGGTGTTCCTCTTAAAAACTTCCATCTTCAAGACGTCTGTGTCTCGTGCCAGAAAGGAAAACAAACGAAGAAGCGACATCCTACAAAGAAAGTCAACACGGTGGCTGTTCCTCTTGAACGTTTGCACATGGATTTGTTCGGTCCTGTCAAGCACAAAAGCATTAGGAATGATCAATATTGCCTCGTGATAACTGATGATTATTCAAGATTTTCTTGGGTGGCGTTCATGGCACACAAGAGTGAAACCTTCGGTATTATCAAAAACTTGATCATTCAGATTGAGAATCTCTATAATTTGAAGGTTAAGCGGATACGTAGCGACAATGGTACTGAATTTAAAAATCATGCCATGGCGGAGTTTTGCACTTCAAAAGGTATTCTTCACGAATTTAGTGCAGCTTATACTCCTCAACAGAATGGCGTCGCTGAACGTAAGAACCGCACATTGATCGAGACTGCTAGGACAATGTTGGTAGAATCACAGTTGCCCATTCCATTCTGGACTGAAGTTGTGTCCTCTGCATGTTATACGTTGAACCGAGTCCTTACAGTCAAAAGGCACAACAAGACCTGCTTTGAGCTTATTAACAAACGGAAACCAGATTTGTCATATCTTGAACCGTTTGGAGCTCCGTGCACAATAATCGATCCTAATGGAAAGTTTGGGGCAAGAGCAATTGATGGATACTTTCTTGGGTATTCCACCCCGAACTTAAGAGTCTGGAATCTAGAGACTAAAAGGGTCGAGGAATGGTCTGAAGTCAGAGTACAAAGGCACACTTTACCAGTCAAATGTCCTGGTCAGCCTTGGATGTTTGAATACGATGACTTTTTCAATTCGATCAATGTAGAAGCAGTTGAAGAAAATGCTGCGGCAAGGATGTTTTTCGAGAGTGACAATGCAACAGATTCACCGCTGGTTCGTCCAATTATTGTCAATCAAGAACCATCTTCGGTGAACAATAATGCTCTCGACAATAAGGATTTTCATGATGCTACCGAATTGAACGAATCTTCAGAGGATGATGAATTTCTAGATGCAGATCAAGAAGCTCCAACAACAGCAGTACATGGTACTTCAGAAGGTACACCTCCAGTGGATGTCCCTAGAACAGCTGAAGCTACTGGATCATCCTCTTCGTCAATTCCGGGCCTTGAATTGATTGTTGATCTCAATCTCAACAATTTGGGTACAAATATTCCAGTTCAAGATAATCCAGAAACAAGGATTCACAATACCCATCCTCAACAAAACATCATTGGAAATGTACAGAGTGGCGTTCAAACAAGAAACATGTTGCGAAACAACAACAATGCAGGCTTGTATGCAGATATCAGAGAATCTGGTCAACAAAATGATTGGTCTTTCGCGTGTTATGTCTCACAGGAAGAGCCAAGAACTTGGAAAGATGCTTTGAAAGATAGCTCTTGGGTTGAAGCGATGCAGGAAGAACTGCAACAATTCCAGAAGCTAGGTGTCTGGAAACTCGTAGAGAAACCTGCTGGTTACAAGAAGATTGGTACCCGTTGGGTGTTTAAATGCAAAAGGGATGACCGTGGAGTCGTTATTCGAAACAAAGCAAGGCTAGCCGTTCAAGGTTTTCGTCAGATTGAAGGGATCGACTACAACGAAGTGTATGCACCTGTTGCACGTCTAGAAGCAATTCGGATTTTTCTGGCTTATGCCTCATTCAAAGGTTTCAAGGTATACCAGATGGACGTGAAAAGTGCATTCTTACATGGTGTGGTGGAAGAAGAGGTGTACGTCGAACAGCCTCCAGGTTTTGAAGATCCTATCCATCCCGATCGGGTTTGGTTGCTCAACAAAGCTCTCTATGGTCTACATCAAGCACCGCAAGCTTGGTACGCAACCTTATCCAATTATTTGCTGGAGAATGGATTTCGCAGAGGTCTTATCGATTGTACTCTTTTCATCAAAGAACAAGATGGAGATCTTCTACTGGTACAGGTATACGTTGATGATATTATTTTTGGTTCTACTAATGATGTTTTGTGTAGGGATTTCGAGCGTGTAATGCAGGATAAATTCGAGATGAGTGCTATGGGGGAAATGACTTTCTTTTTGGGCCTACAAGTACAACAAACTGAGTCTGGGATATTCATTTATCAGACTAAATATGTTGGTGACATCTTGAGCAGGTTCCAGATGTCTGATGCAACGCCCATCGGTACCCCATTGCCACAAAATCACGGAATTACTCCAGACTTGAAGGGTGAAGCTACGAGCCCCTCATACTACCGCGCGATGATCGGATCCCTTATGTACCTCACAGCATCAAGACCAGATATAATGTACCCAACGTGCCTGCTAGCCAGATATCAAGTCAACCCGAAGGCCTCACATCTTGCAGCTGTAAAAAGGATTTTTCGTTATTTGAAGGGTTACCCTGACACCGGTCTGTGGTACCCTAGGGATAATAACTTTGACTTGATCGCATTCAGTGATTCTGATTTTGGCGGATGCAAAATCGACGGCAAATCCACAACGGTTGGATGTCAGTTTTTAGGAAATCGCCTAGTCACATGGCAGTGCAAGAAGCAGACGTGCGTCGCTACATCAACATGCGAAGCTGAATACATTGCTGCCTCAAGTTGTTGCTCCCAAGTCCTATGGATCCAACAACAAATGCGAGACTACGGTTTTGAATTCCTAACTACTCCTATTTACGTTGATAATTCTGCTGCATTACAGATCACTAAAAATCATGTGCAGCACTCAAAGACTAAGCACATCGAAATTAAGTATCACTTCATACGTGATTGCTTTGAGAAAAGGCTAATCGATGTTGCTTACGTCCACACCGATGACCAACGTGCCGACCTTTTTACCAAAGCATTTGACAAATCAAGATTTGACTATTTATTATTGGTAAACGGCATTAAGGTCAAGCAAGAGTAAAACCAACATCGGAAAATCATTTTTGTAAATACCTTTGTGTTTTAAATTTGTCTTAGTTTATTGATTTTAGGGGGAGTAAATCCAAAATTTGAAAAATCCAAAAACATCGAAAAATTTCAAAAACACAAAAACAATAGAAAATCAAAAATGAGTTTCCTGGCGAGCAAAAGAGAAAATGATAGTACATCGGTGGTCTGTCTAAACCTCTTTAAACCTAAACTGAAAAACGATAAGCAGCTCTATATAAGATGTATCGGTAGGCTCACAATCATTTTAAAGTGTGCAGGGTGATATAAACTTAAATCGACTGAAGACCAGGTGGGAACCATTCATTGGCATATGGTCTTAGTACCGAAATTTCGTTTGAGAGATTGCCGAGGTTCTGAGATATTCGGTCTTTATGCTGCTTATCATCTGGGTATCATGGTTGTATCTTTTACCGAAAAATAACGGGGACGCAAGTCTAGATCTTCCATGATACCATACATACGTGTACATACTGCATACGACCTCAATAAGTGATCAACAATCACATGTCCAAACAAATAAGTGATAAAATATCACAAATTCTTTCCGGGTGTCAAGTCCGTCTCTCTGCTGTACGAAAGTACTGACCTGTTCACGGACTTGCTCCTGTGCCCTCATGCATATGAAAACCAAGTTCCTCATCAATAAGTGATTCTATCACATAGGGCTTGTTTTCAAATTCAAAATAAGTGAGAATCTCACATCATATACGGTCAAACAGATGATAATCGGTATACTCACCGGTAAGATGAACCCTCGTGCATACCTTGATACGGGAATGTGTCGTGATGTGGATGAACACCGGTCGGTAAGTATAAATCATACCTTAACGTATCCCCTCGCCATGATTACATCTGATAAGTTGAGCTTATGTGGACAACAATACCGATAATTGTTATAGGATGCTTATCTTAATGTTAACTAATTGAACAAAGAGAGTGTTTTGACATGACCGTACACTGATATGATTCTCTTACCCTCGAAACTCGCAAAAAGAATGTCTGTAAATATTTATTTAATGCTTTCAGTTTCTGCATCTTAGTATATATTTATTTACTGCTTTCAGTCTTTACATTTGAAATATTCAAAAAAAAAAATACCAAAAAGATTTTAAGTGTGTTTTAATATAAACTTTATAAAAGCCAAAAATATTTTATTTCTATCTTATTTTCGATCGTACGATGTTGGATCTCGAGTCTTCGTTACCTGAAACCTGATTGAAAACCGAAACGACTAAATCTTCATAAACGGTCGAAATTTGCAAAGTGTTGAAAGTTAAAATTTGAAATTGATAAATTTTGTTAAAACTTTCAAACCGTCGGACGGTGTTTATTTAACCAATGGTCACATGTGTGTCGCTTACTTATGATATTCCAGGCAGTTGTTCTCATTACGCGTTTAGATTTCTTGCATGTGCAAATTCTAAAGGCAAGGAGAACATGGTCGATGACAAGCTTCGGAATGAAGACACGACGTGAAGGCACTCAAATGATGAAGATGATCGAGTTGCCGCTGACCATCATCAACACCACAAGGATCTCACTTCATAAAGATCAAGACTTTCACGAGCATAACTCAAGGGGGAGCTTATGTTAAGGGGGAGTTTGTCAACACACTTCCTACATGAAACGGGGAGTTTGTTGGTACACTTTCTGCTTTCAAGACGTGAAGACTTTAAAGATCCTCCGACATTGAAGACTTGAAAAGACGTCAAAGACTTGAAGTCACAAAGATCGAGACAAAGCTACAGCCAGACAAAGCTACAGCCAAGGGGGAGTTTGTTGGTGCACTTGTGTCTGTACTTTGTCTGTATTTAGTCTTGATACAAAACGATGTCTTTGATGTAAGATTGATGTAAGTTTGACCAAGTCAACCATCCTCCAGTTTGACTTGGCCAAACAGTTAGACAATGGACGAAAGATGTATGGGCCGAAGGATGTGTCATCGAAGGATAGTTTAGATCCTTCGATGAGCTCGAAAGATAACCTTCGAAGGATAGACCACGAAGGATACCATCCTTCGTGGTACATGTTGATCCTTCGATGAGTTTCTGGTCGATAGATGATCCTTCGATCAGTCTATCTATCCTTCGACCAGACCTGCTGTGTTCGGGTATAAATACCCATGCTAGTGTTCTTTTCAGTTAGAGCTTCATTTCCAGACACATAGAGAGCATTCTGTTCAGAGAACACACACACACGAAAGTTAGAGAGAGTTTATAGAATACATCTGTAAACCTTGTGCTTGTAACCGAACCTTTCATACGCATTAATACAAGTGGTGTTAATCGTTGAATATTGTGTGTTGTGCTTATCATTGTGCTTGTTCTATCCCGGTTTGCATGCTAGCTTGGATTCCGCACTCGCTAGTGTGTTAGACATAACAAGGAATAGGTTAAACCTCAACCTCCGAGGGACCTACAAGTGGTATCACTTTGTTGGTGCACTTGTGTCTGTACTTTGTCTGTATTTAGTCTTGATACAAAACGATGTCTTTGATGTAAGATTGATGTAAGTTTGACCAAGTCAACCATCATCCGGTTTGACTTGGCCAAACAGTTAGACAATGGATGAAAGATGTATGGGCCGAAGGATGTGTCATCGAAGGATAGTTTAGATCCTTCGATGAGCTCGAAAGATAACCTTCGAAGGATAGACCACGAAGGATACCATCCTTCGTGGTACATGTTGATCCTTCGATGAGTTTCTGGTCGATAGATGATCCTTCGATCAGTCTATCTATCCTTCGACCAGACCTGCTGTGTTCGGGTATAAATACCCATGCTAGTGTTCTTTTCAGTTAGAGCTTCATTTCCAGACACATAGAGAGCATTCTGTTCAGAGAACACACACACACGAAAGTTAGAGAGAGTTTATAGAATACATCTGTAAACCTTGTGCTTGTAACCGAACCTTTCATACGTATTAATACAAGTGGTGTTAATCGTTGAATATTGTGTGTTGTGCTTATCATTGTGCTTGTTCTATCCCGGTTTGCATGCTAGCTTGGATTCCGCACTCGCTAGTGTGTTAGACATAACAAGGAATAGGTTAAACCTCAACCTCCGAGGGACCTACAGAGTGGTCGAAAACGTATATACCTAAAATTTCCTATAAAACAAACCGGAAGGTCGAAAACGTATATACCTAAAAAAAATTATACGAAAACTACATATACTCCATTAACGAGCGAAAAGTTTGAGGGTCGGCCGCCCCATCCATGTAACACCCTTCTAATTACTACTTGAATTTAATAAAATTCATACAATTTTAATATAAAAGATGTCCAACTTATAACATAAGTTCATAGATAAAGTTCATAAATAGCAAAACATTAGTCTACTAACGACTAATTCAAACATTCATAAATTGTTTATCAAAATGCTTATATGCTAAGATCATTGTTTATTAAAGTTAGATATCGCGGAAGCTTCTAAAGTGTGTTCGGTTCTTCAAAACTTGCTTGACCGCCATCCGTAAGATACACATCCTCACCTAAGGCAAAACCACTAAAAATGTTAGTTTTGACATTTATGTAATGCATAAAAACTGTTTTGACATCGAAATGTGAAAGGAAAATAAAAATACAAGGTTTTCTAGACTCTACCGTAACTTACGGTGTCTACCGTAAGTTACGGTAGATGCTGATTCATTATAGTCTGCCGTAAGGCAGTATAAGTCTGCCGTAACTATTTTGTTGTCTACCGTAAGTTACGGTGGAGACCGTAACTTACGGTAGCTCCTGCAACTTTACCATTTTGACCGTATTGTTGATTTCACCCGAATCCACATGTTGTTTTAGGTGATTCTTTTTATATAAGTCTGTAAATTCATTACGGACACATTCATTACAACTATCATACCAAAAATTTAACTTACGGACCGAACGACTAAATGTCACTATACATTTATTCGACCCACTTTAACTCTACTCATTTTACTACCATTTCACTAGCAAGCCTATGGCGCTTTATGCCCATCTTCCAGAGCTTAGCATCACCTGCATTTCCTTACCAATCCCATGGTTTAATGCTCTTGTGCTTGTTATTGCCATTGCTAACTAATTAAAACAACAATACTATAATTCACTCTATTATCCGACCCGTTGGCTCATCTCATGGAAATCCTCCAATATGATGACCACCAAACGGTTCCTTATCAATTCTAACCTTATTAATTCAAGTAATAATCAACAAAACTTCTATTCTACAATGCGACTATGTATAGTCTAACAACAATTTATTTGATGTAACGGGTCAAGTTACATACCTTCAAAGCACACCCTTTAGTCGTGCGTCTACACCGGCTTGTCCGCTCGTAGCTTCGGCTTCCTTTCCTATAGAGTTCAATCACATTTTATTTAGAACTCCATTTCAATCATATATCACATAATTTGTCAAATCATCAAAATTATGCGTTTCGACCTTGAATTTCAGTTTTAAGCCTTCTTTGAGGCATTTCCACAAACACTATAAGGGCAGAATTTTATGTTATTCATATTCAAGTTCATAGCTTGCTATTTAGCTAAATTTAACATCAATAAAGCTTTCATATAGCATTTAAACATCATACTTTTTCTGAAATCACTTTCTATGATCAAATTACACTAGAATAATCATTCTAAACCCTAGTGTTCATCATTATCTTGTAAAACCCATAACCCACCTTCAATGTGTTCATGGAATTTCCTGAATTTGGACATGATTTCACATGTAGTTGTCTAGGTTTTACTTCTAGACACCATCTCATCACTAAGCTAACCAAATCACAAACATGCATCATCTAATTTCATATTTCCCAATCTCATGAGAATTTCAACAGAGAATTAACACCAAATTTTACATACCTTGTAACCCCCTTGTGATGAGGATCACTAATCTATGTTCGGATTTTGATTTGGACTGAGTTTGATCCTTCAATTTAGAGATTTTATGCTGAACTAGGGTTTTGAAGAACTTGGTCGCCCCCCTGCTCTTGTCTGGTCGATCTCACACACGTATGTGTGTTTGAGATTTCTATTTTTCTTGTTTTATTAAACTAAATTTTTAGTTTAATCACTTTTGGTCCCTCTAATTTCCTTTAGTCCCCTTTTTTGTCCTTTAACTACTCACTAGTCATTATCTAACTAGGTTTGTGTCACCCTAGTTAGTTTATTTTACTAATTTATTTACAAATAAAATTGCAAATTTTTTGAACTTATACTTTCGGGATGTTACAAGTCCATCCCCCTTAAAAGGGTTTCGTCCCCGAAACCGAAGTACGTACCAAATAATATAGGGTAGAGACGTCGCATCTCCTCTTCAGACTCCCACGTAGTGTCTGAACCTTTCCTATGCTCCTACTTGATCTTGACTTGATCAATTTGTTTGTTTCGCAATTACTTCTAACATTCCATCACCATATTTCTTATCCTATAATCTCCCACCACAACTGTATTTACAGTGGGTTTAATGTGGTGATCTATATAAACCAAATTTTACCTCTCGAATCATTATTTTACGGCAAAACTCAAATAGTGCCATTTGACTAATATAATACCTCTTTCAGCTTCTATACTTATTCTAAGTATTTACCTAATCATAAAACTCGTTTCCAAACAACCTTTAAAGGTTGTTTGTTCGAATTAGCTAACAAGGGCGTTTTGGTCCTTTTTAGTCTTTCAATTACGACAAGGTCTTTTGAGAGCATGTTTGACCCATAATTCTTCTTTTGAGTTATGATCTTGTTTGAAAAGTCATTATGCTTTTCGAAACGCCACGACCCTCTTTTAAAACATTCGGTTTACCCATTTAAGTAACCCATTGTCTATCTAAGACTTCATTTAATGCTCATTGAACCTTACGTTCTAAATGAGTAATTACTCTATTACACATACCTGGCTCGGGTCAATGTATTGACCTGTTTTAATGCCTTGCTATAATATTCGCTAAATAATAGCGATACAAACATCATTTCTACATTTATTCCTGAAATCATATAACTCGACAAGAATCATTAGTCGCTATTATCAAAAGGTGGTATCTTCACCCTTTGACCCGTTTGGTCTAACTGGCCAATTTTATTAGCGAGATGACATGTATTTTCATCTCGACTATATGACTCGCTCCGATTTACATCGTGCGGTCGTTTTACTTATAATTCATTTCTTAACACTTTTCGGCCTATTAAGGATTACTTCATAAGTGTCTTTTAAAACCAATAGTTATGGTCGACGCGTGACTAATTTACCGTTTTACCCTTATTGTTTGTTTTGACCCTATAAGGTAATCATTTAAAAGTTCATTTTCCATTTGTCATAAAATGATCGAATTACCGATTTAACTCCTTTTAAACCCTCCACATGGTTTCTTGTCATGCTCAACTATCTTGTTCCGTACGTCTACACGCCGAAACATCATACCTCAACTATGTATTTATCTTATTCGTAACTAATACGATAGAGAATATTCTAAAATATAAGACTAGTGTAAGCCATACTTACTTGACGCTAGTTTTATATTAACAAGCGCTCTGCCTAGGTCACAGTGTTATTTAGGCTACAACTTGTTTTATTGCCTAAACTAATTGGTCACCATTTTACCTCATACCTCGGCATTCGGGTATGCAATATTGCCGTCATCGGCCCTTTGTGTGTTTATACTCCCATATCTAGTCATTCACACTATAACGTGATTACATTCTATATTACTTTTGTGTCCCTGATCACATCACGCCATGTTTACTTTTACCTTGACCTTTCATTCTTAAGAATCTTTCCTCCGATTGCATTATCTTACTGCTTTCGGCGTTAGACTTATATTCTTTAATACTAACCATTTTCTAATTTCTCTCTCGGTATTCTTAGGTGTTAGAACATCGTTTCTTTACTAAAACTTAATTTTAGTTTAATGTTTTTCTCTTTAACCATGTCGATTAATCATATCAAGGAATCGACGACGAGGATTATTCTTCGGAATTATCATTTTACGCGAGGAATCATAATTGGTTCTCCATGCTTTATATTATCGACCCGTAGGTTCCTTTACTTAGACTTGTAGACTATTCTATTAGGTCTTCACCTTTTTAGGGTGAGACCCCCCTAGTATGTTCCATTTGTATTTGCGATCAGATAGTCATTTTGTTCCCGTAGGCCTTTACATTGTTTATAATTGGAGGTTATGGTGATCCCATGGATCATCTTCTATTCATTTGACCTTGACCGTAGTCTAAGGCTACACTCATTTTCTTTCGGATTATCTTTCCGACTCTATGACTTCTTATGTGTCCTTTGCGTCGGTTTATTTTACTCATGCCATTATTTGGTTTATGCCTCTATTTCCTTTCAACCCGTTACCCGGGTTCTTGATCTTGATATATATTTTTTTAACACTCCGGTTTCATTGGTTTGCGTTTTCCCTTTCATACTCTTTTATGACTTATCCCTTAGATTCAATAATATTTCACGCTTTCATTATCCAGGTCGCGCTTACTTGGGATATCAACTACTATACTTTATTCAATCCGTACACCACCTTTCTTTTGTCAGCGACCCTTAGGTCTGTTTCTTTTACAAATGTCCCGAAGGCCCATGTCTCAAGTCTTATTTGGTAAACTACTGTTATTGTTATTCGGCCCTTGGGGTTTACTCGTTCTTATTCTAACGCTTTTATAATGTTTGTCTTACTAATTCTTTTACATATTCACCCTCATCAAGGTGACTATCATTCTTCCTCAGGAGGAATTTATTAATAACATGTTACTTGGGTATCTACCCATACCCGAGCTTCTAAATCCAAATTTATTGGTATTTCATTATTTACATCAACAAATAATACATATTGTCCATTTAGTTTCTTTTTCGAGGATATTCCTATCCAAATCTTAATCTCTTGATTTCTAACTTTAACCCATTGTTACAATAACAAAATCAATTCATTTCATGTTATTGTTTCATATCGTTGTATGGAATTTATCCACATCGTTTGTTGACATAAACGATGTTTCTATCTGTTTCATTTAGTTTGGCTTAGTCTATAACCATGTCCCTGTCATCTATTACTATTGTAAACTCCCAGGGTTCGGATGTTATTACACTCCTCCCTATTATGACGCTTATCTTTCATTACGTTCTCGGGTTCGAGTGTGCGCGCACCCCTTCCCGAGGCAATATTTATCATGATTATTTTTACCTCGATTCTCAACATACAGTTTCAGCACCTCTTATAAACAATAGAACCTTTATTATTACCTATTTTTATTTTTCAAAGCCTTGGTAATTTCGTTAACACTAATGTAGAATGTTAAATAAATCGATATAAAGCAAACGATTTATTTGCACTCGTAATAATTAAAAATTCATGCTGAAATTTAATTTACAAGAGTATACCTGAAACGACTTCAGGTTCAGCTTTAGCCTCCGTGGCTGTTATATAAACAACTTTGTCAATGATTTATGGGCATCGGATTTTGTGTCGGTTGTGTCCTTGGTTCCAAGCCTCTCTGGACATTTAGAATTTTTATGTCTTGGATTACCACATGTGCCCTTGTAAATTTTTCCACAAAATCTACACTGAGGTAACGCACTTTTTGTAACTCCCTTCTTGAGAGCTTTATTAGACTTGGACTTCTTTACGGATCTTGGATTCATATCCAACACCCTCCTTTCTTCTATTTCCTGTAGTATGCTGTCTTTTAATTCAGTCATCATATCGTTTACCACCGGCACGATTGTGGTTTGTAATCTATCAATATACTGTGATAGACTATTTTCTAGAACTTTTCCGACCTCCTCGGAAATCTTAGCTTTCATTTGTTCAGTCAATTGAGATGTCGAATCATCTCCGGTTACTCCAGACATTTCTTTAACTGAAACATCCATCACGATTTATCAATAATTATTTAATTCATTTCCATCTTATTATACGGAAATTTATATCACTCTCATTCAATCATAAATAACGTGTTATTCCTTTTCGGTTTGGTCAAGTATATATCTTGCCTTACCTTTCTTACTTAGTGTATTTTCCCGGGTTCGAGCGTATTCATACACTCCTCCCATCTTTCCGTCATCTTGAAATTTAAATGTTTACACTAATTGTTAAACATTTCATTTATGACATATGTGTCATTCATTTTGATCTAGCCAAGTTCACCACTTGCTTAAACCATTTATGCTTAGTGCACTTTTCCGGGTTTGAGTGTGTACACATGCACTTCCCGTGCATATCAATTCTAATTTCCTTTTTCTAGTATTCTAGTAAGTCTACTAAAGCAATTAATTCTTACCGGACGATCGATCAAGCTTGAACCGAACACTTTGTTGACAACCTTAAGCTCTGATTACCAACTTGTAACACCCTTCTAATTACTACTTGAATTTAATAAAATTCATACAATTTTTATATAAAAGATGTCCAACTTATAACATAAGTTCATAGATAAAGTTCATAAATAGCAAAACATTAGTCTACTAACGACTAATTCAAACATTCATAAATTGTTTATCAAAATGTTTATATGCTAAGATCATTGTTTATTAAAGTTAGATATCGCGGAAGCTTCTAAAGTGTGTTCGGTTCTTCAAAACTTGCATGACCGCCATCCGTGAGATCCACATCCTCACCTAAGGTCAAAACCACTAAAAATGTTAGTTTTGACATTTATGTAATGCATAAAAACTGTTCTGACATCGAAATGTGAAAGGAAAAGGAAAATAAAAATACAAGGTTTTCTAGACTCTACCGTAACTTACGGTGTCTACCGTAAGTTACGGTAGATGCTGATTCATTATAGTCTGTCGTAAGGCAGTATAAGTCTGCCGTAACTATTTTGTTGTCTACCGTAAGTTACGGTGGAGACCGTAACTTACGGTAGCTCCTGCAACTTTACCATTTTGACCGTATTGTTGATTTCACCCGAATCCACATGTTGTTTTAGGTGATTCTTTTTATATAAGTCTGTAAATTCATTACGGACACATTCATTACAACTATCATACCAAAAATTTAAATTACGGACCGAACGACTAAATGTCACTATACATTTATTCGACCCACTTTAACTCTACTCATTTTACTACCATTTCACTAGCAAGCCTATGGCGCTTTATGCCCATCTTCCAGAGCTTAGCATCACCTGCATTTCCTTACCAATCCCATGGTTTAATGCTCTTGTGCTTGTTATTGCCATTGCTAACTAATTAAAACAACAATACTATAATTCACTCTATTATCCGACCCGTTGGCTCATCTCATGGAAATCCTCCAATATGATGACCACCAAACGGTTCCTTGTCAATTCTAACCTTATTAATTCAAGTAACAATCAACACAACTTCTATTCTACAATCCGACTATGTATAGTCTAACAACAATTTATTTGATGTAACGGGTCAAGTTACATACCTTCAAAGCATACCCTTTAGTCGTGCGTCTACACCGGCTTGTCCGCTCGTAGCTCCGGCTTCCTTTGCTATAGAGTTCAATCACACTGTATTTAGAACTCCATTTCAATCATATATCGCATAATTTGTCAAATCATCAAAAATTATGCGTTTCGACTTTGAATTTCAGTTTTAAGCCTTCTTTGAGGCATTTCCACAAACACTATAAGGGCAGAATTTTATGTTATTCATATTCAAGTTCATAACTTGCTATTTAGCTAAACTTAACATCAATAAAGCTTTCATATAGCATTTAAACATCATACTTTTTCTGAAATCACTTTCTATGATCAAATTACACTAGAATAATCATTCTAAACCCTAGTGTTCATCATTATCTTGTAAAACCCATAACCCACCTTCAATGTGTTCATGGAATTTCCTGAATTTGGACATGATTTCACATGTAGTTGTCTAGGTTTTACTTCTAGACACCATCTCATCACTAAGCTAACCAAATCACAAACATGCATCATCTAATTTCAGATTTCCCAATTTCATGAGAATTTCAACAGAGAATTAACACCAAATTTTACATACCTTGTAACCCCCTTGTGATGAGGATCACTAATCTATGTTCGGATTTTGATTTGGACTGAGTTTGATCCTTCAATTTAGAGATTTTATGCTGAACTAGGGTTTTGAAGAACTTGGTCGCCCCCCCCCCCCCTGCTCTTGTCTGGTCGATCTCACACACGTATGTGTGTTTGAGATTTCTATTTTTCTTGTTTTATTAAACTAAATTTTTAGTTTAATCACTTTTGGTCCCTCTAATTTCCTTTAGTCCCCTTTTTGTCCTTTCACTACTCACTAATCATTATCTAACTAGGTTAGTGTCACCCTAGTTAGTTTATTTTACTAATTTATTTACAAATAAAATTGCAAATTTTATGAACTTATATTTTCGGGATGTTACAATCCAGCCCCACTATGTTGCGCCCCTGTTGCGAAACTACGTATACCTTAACTACGGGACACATTAAATAAAATAGAAATATATTACCTATATATTAATTTTAGAAGTGAATGAACAGTAAATTCATTAAGGGATGAACAAATAGTATTAGGTACTGGTACCGGTACCCGCTTTTACCAAATCGGGTGTATTTTCGGTACCGGTTCAGCATCGGTATTCATCGATTTTTACCCTCAAATACTGGTGCCGTATCAGTACCGACCGGTACCGAGCCATACCATACCGAAACAGATATATTCGGTACCGGTACACACTTTTGGGGATTTCGCTAACGGTATTTTTGGTACCGGTTGGTACCGAGCTCATCAAATCATGTAGCAACGTAGCAATGCAAGTAATTGCACAGTTTAGATTACTTTTCATACACACAGTAAGTAAACTGTATTTCGTTTGAATGAGGTTTTATATACACAACAACTTATTTTGCTTTCTTTTTTGTCTTTTTTCTGTAATGAATAAATTGTAGCATGTAAAATTAACTTGGATATTTAGATTACTGATGAGCAAATCGTATCAAATCCTGTAATCAAACCGATATCGTATTGGTACCAAATTTACTATTACCAAATCATTTTCGTTACCAATTTGGTACCCACCTTTTGGCGTTTTCAGAATCGTTACTTTCGGTTCGACAACGGTCTAGCACCATACCTGTATTTATTGATTTTTACCTTCAAATATCATACCGTATTGTACCGAGCATTTTCGGTGCCGGTACCTAATTTCGATTATTTTCCGGATCGGTACTTTCGGTGCCGTTACCGGTACCAAGCTCATCTATATTTTAATGTGTTAGCACCGTAATAACTAAATTGAAAACAACCGAATTTTCAACGTGTAGGACGTGTGGGTCCTATAATTATATATTAGGTTATTTAAAATCGTTTTTTTAGGACGTAGTGACCATCCTTACCACGTCATTTTTATTTATGGTTTGATATTCGGTATCTGCTGCTGATACGCGTTTTGCAGACATTGGATCACCGCCGCAACGCGCGGACGGAAAATCAACTAGTTATAGAAAACTTACAAAATGATAAATATCTCAAAATCTAAAATATTATATATTATATAATCTTGTAACAAAACGGGTGAAAATGGTTTTTTTAAATGTCGCTATCAACTTGAAATTTCCAAGAAAATTTGCTTCAAATTTGTTAAAGAGTTCACTACATCTCCGATGAAAATGCATTCATGGGCGTAGCTTTGAAGGGGCCGGGAGGAGCGCCCGACCCCTCCGAACTTTTCGATTAATAGTGTTTTGTATGTACATTTCGTATATAATTTTTTAGGTATATACGTTTTCGACCCCCGGTTTTATAATTTTTAAGGTATAATTTTAGGTCCGGTGACTTCCGACCCCACGGTCGGAAATCTCAAGTTTCGCCACTGAATGCATTGGCATCATCATTTTAGATGCTGTTAAAATAGCTGTCAAATTGTTGCAAACCATTACTTAAAAAAGAATCGAAATAGAAATTGTTATAGAATTTTCCTCGTTGTTTACACAAGTTCCACATAAATTAATTACTATAAAGAATCGATGACAAAGAAAATATTAATTTATATACTTGGAATATTGTACATTTCTGCTATCAAATATATAAAAACAAAGAAATACGAAAAACACGTTTTCTTGTGAAACTTGAGCGTTTGTTCGAATCGGATGTGAAAGTGAGTTGTCATGAGCCAGAAATTGTTTGGATGGTCGTTGACATTTTAGAAACTTTATTTCATATGTTTTCAAATTAAGTATTTTATAGATTTTCTAACAAATTGTAGTTAGTACCATTTTCTTAATGTATTTGTTGTACATATTTTTTTAAAAGTATTGTTGTACGTATTCTTTTAAAAGTACTAGTAGGGTGCCCGCGCGATGCGGCGGGGGCAACACTTTGCATTGCGGCACTCATTTCTAGTAGTTTTCTTATTCGTATAATATTTTTATTATTGTGGTGGATATATGTCATAAGTGTTACACATGTCTAGAATTTTAAATATCAAGTAATTCAAGAAACCATTGGTGTAATAAAGTAACACACGACTAAGAAAAAATAATCTTAAACATAATTAAAAATTATATAAAGTAGCACACAAATAATGAAAGATAAGTCTCAAACATAAATGTTGAAAACTAAAAGCTCAAATGTCAAGTACTTGCATCACAAGGTTAAAAATTTAGTAATCATATGGTCTAAACCCGCCAATTGAGAAGAACTGGCTTTTTGTTAGAGTAAAACAAGTAATGAACAGGGGAGTTGTATCTATATATAACACATTTAAAACCTACGAATTTTTAACAAACTGTAGCTTTTTTGAATCAACTAATCTTATCTTATTAGTCAAAATTTTAAATAATAATCCCTATTATAATGCAACAGTATCTAGTTTACTTGCTGTAGCTTTTTTAAAATAACATAATCTTATCTTATGTTGTTTTTAAATAATAATCCCTAAAAAATGCAAGAAGATCTAGTTTAAATTTGCTGTAGCTTTTTTGAAATAAAGTAATATTATCTTATGAGTCTATTTTTTAAATAATATCCCCTAAAAAAATGCAACAAATACGAACTATCTAGTTTAACTTGATGTAGTTTTTTTTAAATAACTAAACTTATTCGCAATGAGTCTAATTTATAACTGATAATCACTAATAAAATGCAACAGTATCTAATCAGCATTTTTATCTTATCAGTCTAATTTTTTTCACTTTCGATTATGTATCTAGTCAAGTTTCAATTTCATTTACTTTCCTTGTAACTGTTTCTTAGAGCACTCACATTCAATCCATCAAATAATGAGAGGAGAGGTTTTTATATTATAAAGGGTATAAAAAGTGGTTGTGAGTGGAGGAGAGAGAAAATGTTACTGTTCATCTGTATATTTGGGGGGACACTGTTCATCCAGTATAATTTTTTTAATATATATTGAAAGTGGTTGTGAGTGAAGGAGAGAGAAAAATGTAATGATAATATTATTTAATTGAAAGGAGAGAGAAAAAGTATTTGTTTTTAGTGGAAATATATTGATATAGGAGTTGTTTTTTAGTGGAATGTATGTATAATTTGATGGATTGAATGTGAATGCTCTTATAATATGATACTTACCCAAATTAGGGCTATTTTTAAAGGATTTTTTATATTGGTTACGTGCTATATATAATGCATAGTTATTAAAATACACCATGTTTTAAAATTACTCCTTAAATCACTCCTATTTAATCTCTCATTATATTTTTTTAATTTTCAATCTATCTATATTAATTAAAATTTTCAATTAGCTCAGGGCCCTCATATTATGTTTTTCCCACTGCCCCTGATTTTTCATATGAGCTTCTAAATAAAAGTCCTTATATTTGGCATTTATTTAAGTGGAAAATACTTTAATACACGAATTATTATTAAGAATCAAACAAAAAAAAGAACATAAAATAGAATCTTAAATAGTTGTTTTATTATTTCCAACCAACACAAACTGAAAATGAGAAAAAAAACATAGAAAACATTTGCTAGATATCATATTAGACTTTATGATATCTGTTCCGCTTCTGAATTGACACCCGAGGTATTTTTAATCGGGTTTTGTTTTTTGAATCTGCAGTATCTTTAAATTCTTCCGCTTTGTCATCGTCATCGGAATCATCTAAGTCAACCACGTCACTCCATTTCCATTCCGAGAGTCTCTTGTATCTCTTCCTTTGAGCTTCACATTTTCGATCCTTTAAAAAAAAGACAAAAACTGAATACAAAAGTTAAAAAAAGATTAAATAAACCTTAAAATTACCTCTTCAGTAAATTCACGTTGAAGATGAGACTTGTACGGGCTGAACATGTGACCGTAACTGATTATCTCAACAGATTTATCACCATCATCCTGCAAAAAAAACCGTTAATATGAACAACTCGTTATTTAATCGAACAACATGTTATGAACAGCTCGTTATTTAATCGATATTTGAACAGAAAAAATTAATAAAACAATCAAAATCGAAACCTTAGAATCGGGAGCTGCAACTGGATTGTTTAAATCGGCGCGTTCACCTTCCAACTGAAACGAAAAAATAACATATATTAAAATTCGCATAAAATTAAAACATAATTTATAAATTGATGCGAATTAACAATCTAACCTTTGAAAGTACAACATCATATGATTGTTTTTTCGCAATCACTGGATTCGAAATTGGATCCATTATCAAATGTTTAGCAATAGAAATGGGTGCCCTACTATGTATTTATAGTAGGAATATATTGGTGAATTAGGGTTATTTTGAAATCTAAATCCCTTTTGTTTAGGAAGTTAGTTGCATCTATTTAATTTTGAATCTACCAATCTTAAAAAAAAAAACGTGCATAAAATAATAATAATAATAATTGTATCTAGTTAAAATGTTTGTTTTCAAATGTGAAATAATAATAATAATTGTATCTAGTTAAAATGTTTGTTTTCAAATGTGAAATAATAATAATAATTGTATCTAGTTAAAATGTTTGTTTTCAACTGTGAAATAATAATTATATGTATTGTTACTTTGAACAAAATAATTATATATAATTTGATTTATTAAAAATTCATATTAACGGTTTTCGTCTTGCAGATTTATGAAGTGTCGCGGTGTCGATTTATCATCTTGGAGTTGACGTATCTAGTTAAAATGTTTGTTTTCAACTGTGAAATAATAATTATATGTATTGTTACTTTGAACAAAATAATTATATATACTTTGATTTGTTAAAAATTCATATTAACGGTTTTCGTCTTGCAGATTAATGAAGTGCCGCGGTGCCGATTTATCATCTTGGAGTTGAGCTGAACTTGTTATATAGAATAGATTTTAATTTGATTATCATGTACCAGAAAACTTGGAGGAATATTGCGGCTGGTAAAGTTATATTAAAAATGAGTAAATTTACCCATTAACAATCACTACAAACATAGTGTTAATTTTTTTTTTAAATTTAAAGACCTTATAAATATTTAATTATTAACTATAAACATTCTAGTTAATTATTAATCCGATACTAATGTGATATAAATCAAATTTTGTTTAAGATAAAGGTTAAATAGTAAGTGTTATGGGTCATTTTCTAAGCATACTTATCTTGAACTATATCCTGCTTTTAATTGTTTATCTGTGGTCAGGATACTGGACGGGGATATTGCTAACATCCTGGGTATCACGTGCAGGTTAAAGACTGGGACTTGCCAACGGTCAAATGGACTCCATCTCCTCAAGACTTTGGCGTATTTGTTAAAGGAGAGACGTTGAACCCGAAAGACCAGGTCTACAACGTTCGACTAAGGAATATTCGTTGGATCCCGGTTATGTAGGATAGTTAGTTACATTTGTTTTACTATAAATAGATGGGGGCAGATCAGATTAAGGCACGACGCAACTTTCACACACTCTCGAACACTTCTGCTTTCTAGCTTTCAACAATCACTACACACAAACACTTGTAATCAAATTACATTGTAACACCTAGTTGATCCGCACCACATCCTGCACTGTATCCTGATATTTGAAGCAATAGAAGAACAAGGCAGCTGCGATTGTCAGCTCCCGAGGTTTTATGCCGGCGATCTAGATTGATCAAGGGCTTTCCTCGTACATCACGTGTCAACCTTTACATTTTTGCTCATTGTTTGATTGTAGATATAGCTCGATATCCTGAGCCGTATCCTGAAACTGTTTTCATAACTAATTTGGTTAACACATTTTTCACACGTAATTTTAGCACACTACCTCACTTAACTAATTTGATCACTAAATTGCTTCGGTAATTTTTGACCAAAACAGTAAGAATAAAAAATATCGAAGGAAAAAAAATAAATATGTTGCAAAAGTATTAAATAATAAGTGTAATAAACACGTGTGTGTTTCAACATTGAAGATTCTTTTGAATTATAAAGAGGGGGAAGTCTAACTAATTACCCATAATTATGTTAAATGTCAAGGATTTAAATGTAATAGATTGAGGGACTAAAAAATAATTATGGTTTAAATGACCACTTTACCCTCATTTTAGGGGTTTATTTATAAATAAGGGGGTAAGAAGTTCTTAACTTTTGGGAATCATTCCCTCCTGCATTATAATATAGTATAGATATTAAATTTATATAAAAAAATGCTTGGTAGTGAAGCTCGGTATATAAAGTTAGACCTTAGCCTTGAGCTCATTTATTAAACAAGTTTAACTTTAGGTTCAAGTCTAGGTTTGAGATTGTTTGAGAACGATTCGGTTCGTATTTTTAACGAGCCGATCGCGGGTAGCTCAAGAACAGCTTGAGGATTCTCCAAAGCTAAAAGTGTGCACGATTCCTTAATGAAGGCATCCTTCACATGTTATGGCTAAATGCACAATAATAAGAGTTTTACAAAAGTTAGTGTTATGTAAGTTCAAATGGCTACCATTAATGGCGAATTTTGAAGTAAGTAGCCCATTCGTGATGCCCAAATATCAAATGGTGAATATTGATGTGCATAAGCATTACATGCGTTAAGCGAGAATGGTTTGTTGTCATGCTTAAACGATACACTAAATGAAGATTATAAAATTAATAAATAAGGCAACAAAACGTATAAAAAGGCAATTCTCATATTACGTTTAACCTAATGTACAAAGAAATTGTTATGCAGGGCATGTTTGGCTAAATTTTTTTAAACAACTTATTGACTTATTGGTTTTTTGGATAAGTCAGTATGGAGTGGCTTATTGACTTATTGGTTTTTTCCTCTCACATACACCCTCATGGCCAAACATCATTTTAGAGCTTTTGACTTTTCAAAAAGCCAATAAGTCAATAAGTTGTTTCAAAAAATCTTAGACAAATATGCCCGCAATATAGAATAAAAAACGGGGTTGACGACGGGCCAGTGGGTAAACCCACTTTACCCGCTTTGGGCTTTTTTGTCTGGAAGCCCAACTATTTAAAAAGCCCACCGATCATAATAACCTTGCTCGCTAAGGTTTCTCCATTTTGGAAATAGGCGGGAAAACAGCTAGCAAAAGCAGCAGACCTCATTTAATGCTCGATAAGAATGGGATCCCGTCTGAAATCTCGTACTTCTCCGGTTAGAACATTAATGAAGGCGAGCATCTCGCCGCTGGGAGCCAGACACGTGTCTGCACTCCTCGAGGACCCCCAAAAACCGTTAGATCATATGTGAGAAATATCTAATGAGATAAGGGCTGGTCATTATATAAGAGAAGGCACTCAAGAACAAAGGCAGGTATCATCTCCAGCTCTCACTCATTTACTATACCCTCATTTACTCCCCACATTAACTCCCGACCAATATTCTCTTGTATTGATCACACATACACACTTTAATAAGATTCACACCAAAGAGGAAACCTCCCGGTGATCATACTCACCGGAAGAAGCTCCTCTCATTTCCGGCAAGTTTACTTACTCTCACGCCGGAGCTTGGTCACGGATCCCCCTCCCGGGGTCCCCCGTGACGAGGCTAACGGTTTATTCTTTTGTAGCAAGCAATGATAAGAGCTCTTGACGTCACCGAAGATCCATCAAACGTCATCTGTGGGTTGGGTATTCGACATTGGCGCCATCCGTGGGACTTCAGCCTGCCTGGTGTTCCCAAACAAACACTCGACGTCCAGAGAGCAGCTTATCCTGTTAGAAACAACATGACAACCCCACATGGCTCACGTGTCACCCCGACGGCACAAAATGACCTGGATAAAGTCACTATAGAGGATATTACTCATGAAGAAGGTAATGAGAATCAGGTAGAAAGCTTGAAGGAAACGGAGCACATCACGCCTGATTTCGTAGCCATGCACAGGGAAAGGTTAACCAAGTGTCTTGAAGACTTAAAAAGACAGGAAAGACTCGACAGCCTCAGGGCCAGACTTTCCTTTGACACGCCCTCCAGCCAAGAAGGAACGAACCTTCAGAACAAGAACAACGATGGTGACCAGCTGGAAACATTTATGTCTGCCCTAAGGCAGATGTCCTCTGAAGAAAGGGAGGATCTAATCACGGGCCAGAAGCCCAAGGGCAAAGAAAAAGGGAAAGATCATCCTGATGACAGAGGTTTGGACCAACCATACTTACCACGAGATTTGGCTGAGGTTTCAAAATTTACGAGAAGAATCTCAGAAGCACCTATGCCTCCCAAGACCAAACTACCACCAGGTTTTGATCGATATGATGGAACGAGGGATCCGGAAGATCACCTGCATGCCTTCAGAGGAGCAGGGCAACTAGGAAGATGGCCGATGCCGGTATGGTGCCACATGTTTGTACAAACCCTAACGGAGGGAGCCCGGCTTTGGTTCGACAGTCTGCCCCCAGGGAGCATAGACAGTTACGAAGAACTGAGTGAGAAGTTCCTCAGGAACTTTGGTCAACAGAGAAAAGTGGTCAAAAATCCAAACGAAATCCTTCACATCAGACAAAGAGATAACGAGCGAATAGACCAGTACATGGAGAGGTTTGTTAAAGAAAGTATGAACATCAAGGACGTCCCAGAAGTCATGAAGATTAGTGGTTTCATAAATGGGCTGAAGCACGCACAGCTATGCGAGAAACTGGGGGAGGAATTTCCACCCTCCTTTGACAATCTTATGGAAAGAGTCCGGGCCTTTGTCCGGGGAAAGGACACGGTCAGTAAAGCAAAGGAGACGGACGTCACGCCTCGAAGGATCGCCCCGGCTGCAAGACCTCCAGACAAAGGTACACCCTATTCCCGGAAACCTTCTTTTGATAGAATGCTACATGACAGGGCAAGGCCCTCATACTCCCCTTATAGACCCCGAGGGAGGGGCCCTCCCCCTTACCCCGATAGCTTCACCCCTCTCATTAAGACCCCAAGTGAGATACTAGCCACGGAGAGAGTGAAGAATTCCTTCCCAAGACCACCCCCCATAAAGCCGGGACCAAAGGCACAACCAAATGAATACTGTGAATTCCACAAGGGTTTTGGACACAAAACCGATGACTGTATGTACCTCAAAAGGGAAATAGAGGCTGCGGTGAAAACAGGGAGACTGGCCCATTTGGTCAGGGAAATCAAGGAAGGGGGAGGGGATCGCAAGGGAAGAGATGCACGGGAACCGGGGAGGGCAGACGTTGATATGATTAGAAGGAGAAATGAGTTTGATACCACCCGAAGTGTAAAGGCCAGAATCCTAGGTTCCCCAAACTGCATGAAAGCTCCCATCCTCATGCCACATTTAGAAGAAAGCGAGGTGCAACGACTCCCGCTGAACATCTCGGCTGTGATAGCTGGACACAAAGTGTCCAGGATACATGTGGACGGAGGGTCAGGCGTTGAAGTAATATACGAACACTGCTTCCTTAGGTTCGACAGGGACATAAGGGATAGGCTGGAGGAAGACTCAATCCCATTGGTAGGGTTCAACAACAATGTGTCACATCCCCTGGGAAAAATCAGGCTCCCATTCACAGTGGGCGTGGGGGATCGGGTCCGGACAATAGATCTGACCTTTACGGTAGTCAGGGCACCCTCTAAATACAATGCAATCTTGGGAAGACCCGGAATTGGTGATCTACAGGCACAGGCCTCTACACCCCACGGAGCTTTGGTATTCCAAACGCCAAAAGGTCTTGCATGGGTTAAGTCTGCCTACGAGGTAGTTTCCTCCGTATCAAAAGAAGAAGAACCAGGAAAGTCCCAAGGAAAGAAGGTGGAAGAGTGGGTCCTCTGTGATAGGTTCCCAGAACAGACAGTCAAGGTGGGGAGTCACTTGAGTGACAAATGTAAGAGTGCCCTGAAGGAGCTGCTCCTCCATAACCTAGAAGTGTTTGCATTCCAACACGGAGACATGACGGGGGTCCCAAGGAGCCTGACGGAGCACCGACTTAACACATTTACATGGGCAAAACCAGTAAAACAAAAGAAACGGAGTATGGGACCCAATAAAAGAAGGGCTGCTTGTGAAGAAACTCGGAAGCTGCTTAGAGCGGGGATAGTCAGGGAAGTCAAATACCCTTCCTGGGTTGCCAACCCTGTAATGGTTCAGAAAAAAGACGGAGGATGGAGGATGTGTATCGATTTCCAAGACCTCAACAAAGCATGTCCCAAGGACTATTACCCTCTTTCGGAGATAGACACCCAAGTGGACTCCTTGTCTCAATACCCCCTGAAGTGTTTCCTGGACGCCTACAAAGGGTACCACCAAATTCAAATGTCAATAGAAGACGAGGAGAAAACCGCCTTCATCACAGACGAAGGAACATTCTGCTACACCAAGATGCCCTTCGGCCTCAAGAACGCTGGGGCCACATACCAGAGGTTTATGAACAGTCTGTTTAGGGAGCAACGAGGAAGGAACTTAGAGGTGTACGTCGACGATATTGTCATCAAAAGCCTAACGGAGACGGCCTTGATAAACGACGTAGCTAAGACTCTCCACACTATGCAGGACGTAAACATGAAGTTAAACCCTGGGAAGTGCTGTTTTGGAGTGGAGGAGGGGAATTTCCTGGGAGTAGTGGTCACCAAGGGCGGGATCAAGGCAAACCCTGAGAAAACCCAGGCGGTGGCTGAGATGCGATCCCCCAGGTCCCTAAAGGACATTCAGCAACTAAACGGAAGGCTAATAGCGTTAAATCGTTTTTTTATCAAAGGTGGCTGACAAGACTCTCCCCTTTATGAAAGTGTTGAAAGACTGCCTTCAAACAAGCAAGTTTAAGTGGACAACGGAGGCTGAAACAGCCTTCCAAGAGATGAAAGCATACATCTGTCAGCTCCCGACGCTGGCTACCCCAGTAACCGGGGATCCATTGCTCCTATATCTATCCGCCTCAAAAACTACCATAAGTGCGGTCATGATGGTAGAGCGGGAGGGGAAACAGATCCCCATATATTTCATCAGCAAGACGCTTAAAGGGCCTGAAGAACGATACATGCCCCTGGAAAAGCTCACATTAGCCCTCGTCTTCGCATCCCGAAGACTCAGGAGGTATTTCCATGAACACAAGATTACCCTAATGACCGACCAACCCCTCCAGAAGGTACTCCGGAGGCCAGAACTGTCCGGACGGTTAGCCAAATGGGCTGTGGAGCTAGGAGAACACTCCCTGGAATTTAAGCCCAGGACAGCCATGAAGGGACAAATACTAGCCGACTTCTTAGCAGAAGTCCCGGAAGACGAAGAAAAGGAACTGTTAAAATGGGAAGCCTTGGAGAAAGAAGAAAAAGAGAAAGAAGGTAAGGCGGTGTGGAAGTTGTTCACTGATGGAGCATCCAGTGAAGAAGGAAATGGAGCTGGAATCACACTGATAAGTCCCGAAGGGGTTGAGCTGACATATGCCGTAAGGTTGGATTTTGAGAACACAAACAATACCGCAGAATATGAAGCCCTCTTAGCCGGGATGAGGTTGGCACAGAAGATGAGAGCAAAGCACGTGGAGGCCAGTACCGATTCACAGTTGGTAGTAAAACAGTACCAAGGGGAATACGAAGCCAAGGATAGCACCATGGCTCGATATGTGGCGAAAGTTAAGGAGACAGCTGAAGCGTTCAGAACCTTCAAACTAGAATACATCCCTCGAGGGAAGAACAGGAAGTCTGATGCACTCAGCAAGTTAGCTTCAGTAGCCTTCGACCATCTCGCGAAGGAGGTCAAAGTAGAAGTCCTGACATCCCCCTCTCTTGATACGACGGAGGTGGCCACAATCGAAGGCCCCCACGAAACATGGATGACCCCAATCATTAACTTCCTCCGGGATGGGACTCTACCCGAGGGGGAATGGGCAGCCAGAAAAATAAGAGTTAAAGCCCTACAATACGAATTGATTGAGGGGGAGCTATACCGAAGGTCGTACCTGGGTCCGTCCCTAAAGTGCATCGATATGGAGGAGGCCGAATATGTGCTCAGGGAGATGCACGAGGGGATCTGTGGAATGCACTCAGGACCAAGAACGGTAGTAAGAAGAGTAATAAACGCAGGGTTCTACTGGTCGCGAATGTACGAAACGGCGTCTGAAGAAATCAAGAAGTGCGATAACTGCCAAGTACATGCACCAATGACCCACCAGCACAAGCACCCTATGGTCCCGGTCTCGACATCTTGGCCATTTCAGAAATGGGCCATTGACATAATTGGGCCTTTCCCGGAGGGCCCAGGCGGGGTCAAATACGTGGTGGTGGCCATTGACTACTTTACTAAATGGATTGAAGCAAAACCCCTGGCAAAGATTACCGGAGACCAGGTGAGAAGGTTCGTGCTGGATAACATCATATGCAGGTATGGGGTCCCGAAGGAGTTGGTGAGTGACAATGGGGTCCAATTTGCTGGAAGACCCTTCAAACCCTGGTGTGAGCAGATGCAGATCCAGCAAGTGTTTACCTCCGTTACCTATGCCCAGAGTAACGGGTTAGTGGAGAGAGCCAACCAAAGCGTCATCAAAGGAATGAAGGGTAGGCTTGGGAGAAAACAGAAAGGCTGGTTGGAAGAACTTCCATTTGTGCTATGGGCATACCGAACCACTCCCAAAAGCTGCAATGGGGAGACCCCATTCAGCCTTACCTACGGAACGGAGGCTATGATCCCTGCAGAGATCGGGTCCCAAACCGCCCGCATGAGGTTAAGGGATGAAGAGAACGAACAGGATCTAAGGATGAACCTGAACCTGCTGGAAGAAAGAAGAGAGATAGCAGCAGTGAAGGAAGCTCACTACAAGAAACTCCTGGCGAGTTACTACAACACCCGGATGAAAAAACTCAACGTTGTCCCAGGGGACCTGGTTCTCAGAGCCAACGAGGCCAGTCTGCAAGAAAACACGGGGAAATTGGGCCCCAACTGGGAAGGACCCTACAGAGTCACGTGGGCGAATGGAAAAGGGACTTGCAAGTTGGAGACGCTAGAAGGCAGGGAGGTTCCCAGGACCTGGAACCTCATGCAGCTCAGGAAATACTACATGTAAGGGGCGTACCCCCAAGAAAAACGGCCAAGAGCCACTTTTGTAATAGATAACTATATGTACGGGGACCTCCCCCCAAAAGGACGGATCTTTTGTAAACAATCTATGATGGGGGATATAAGCCCCCAGGGATTAAATGAAAGACGGACGAGAACGTCCCATTTTGAGAAAACAATGGACAGTTACACCTGGGCAGACGTGCCCAAGGACACCATTGAACCTAAAACTAGAGCAAATAAACACACGTGTATAAGACATTCAAAGCATGTCCAAAAAGCCCGGCCGTGGGGCTAATAAAGGTCTAGCTAACCTAAAACGGACAAAACAAGTTAAAAACATAACACCACGTTATAAACTTGTCCACCGATTGGCCTCGAACAGACAATCACAGTTTAACGAAACAAACAACAAAAACAAAAAACAAATAATGCAAACACACCCGCATGTACAAAACTACGAAAGGGAATCTGCTTTATTTACTACGAAATACATATACAAAGGAAAGCCCTAACAACTTGGGCAAGAATTAGCAACGTACAAAGATCACAAACACAGCAAGGTAAAACAAAAACATAACTCCTTGCTAAGATAGCCAAAAAATCCCTAGGAAATCGCCAAACTAGCTTCCGGAAGAAACCCCTGCAAAAGCAAAACAAACAAGAAACAGGCTACAAAACAAAAAGGCCATACATAACTATGAGCCATATGGTTAAAGGTCAAAGTGGTCCCCAACACAAAGGACCACCCACGACAGTCAAGAAAAACACACAAGTATCCTAGAGTAAAGTTAAAGTTATTACAGCCATATCGAAATGTATCAAATGTTCGGAATTCACTGGGGATCATCCCCGGAAAGAGATGGCGGAGATGAAGGGCCGGCAGAAGAAAACAGGGTCTTCAATTCGTCGATTGAGATCAAGGGATGCTCCAAGATTTTGGCAAGGATAGCTGGGGTCTTATGCCCAAACTCCTCATTCAGCTTAGACAGCTTCTTCTTGACCTTGGAGTCATACACAGGAGTCTCCTTCCTATCCAAGCCTTGAGCAGAGTACTTGTAACCATCCTTCAATCCCGATTGGTACCCAACATCCCTGTAGGCCCTGTACACCTGCTCTAAACCGCTCTTAAAGTCCTCCGACTGAGCTACAGCAGAAAGGAAGGCCCCAAAACCTTCAGTAATTAGCCAATGCTTCTCTCCCGCCAATCGTTGATTATCATCAGAAGTCACTCCATAGTCCGAGTAAATGGTATCGAGCTGCTCCTGAGAAACAGAGTCAACCTCCTTCAAATGCTTCAGCTCAGCAGCAAGTTCCTCCTTCTCCTCAACCAACGATGCCATCTCCCGCTCCCAAGCCCGTTCCTTCCTCTCAAGCATAGCCCCAGCTCCCTGAACAAAGAATCAGTAAGTATATAAAAAAAGGGGGAGGGGGGGAGAAGACTATGCACCTTCTCCTCCTGTAATCTCCTCTCAGCATCAACCACCCGGCTCCTAAGCCCAGCAACAACCGACTGGGAAGCCTTAAGCTCAACCTTAAGTCCTTCGTTCGCCTTCCTCAGATCATAAACCCTCTGCAACATCCCAGCACCCCTGAAAAAACTCTCACACAAGGACATACTGTATTGATCATCAAAAAGATCATCCCTCAGGGCAGAATTTACAAACTTATGTGAGGGAGGGACAGCATGGCTTAGAAAGTCCCTGGCAGCTTCAGGAGTCCCTATAACGGAAGAATCAGTCACCTTCCACTTAGGGACATAAGTAAAGGGGAGAGCGTCGGCAAACAAAGGGGCAAAAGGGGATCGATTAGGGCTGTCCAAACTGCTCGACGATCGAAGATCGCTCGACGATCGCTCGAAAAATGCTCGAAAAATGCTCGTTCGATTTCCGCTCAGTTTGTAAATGAGTCGATCGGATCGGTTCGATTCAAATTCAATCCGAGCATGAGCATAGCTCCGCTCGCTCGTCGATCGCTCGGTTTCGATCGAATTATTTTTATTAATAATTAATATATATATTTATATTATAGAGTATTCAATATTCAATCATAATTCAGTCGCCGCTCCTGTGTTTCGCTCTCTAGTCTCCGACACAAACTGAGCGGTCTTCAATCTCCGGTCTTCAATCTGCAATTGTTCGTCGGATGGTCTTCAATCTGCAACAGTTCGTCGGACGGTCTTAAATCGTTTGGTATGTTAAATCGTTCAGTCGTATAACTTCACTCTAATCGTCTGTTATGTTTCTGTTTGTTATGTTAAGCATATTGTTTCTGTATGTTTAGCAGATTATTTCTGTTTATATGTTAAATCGTTTTTATTTGGTAACCAGTTGGTTTCTGTTATGTTTTGTTTCTATTCGCACTTTATTTTGTGTTGCTTTTGTATTCGCACTTTAAGTTAGAATTTGTTTTTGTTGAACGAAGCCTTATTATTCAATCGAGCGAAAACGATCCGCTTGCTTTTTTTTAGGATTTGATAAAAACCGAGCGAAACCGAGCCGATCGATTCAAAACCGAGCCGATCGATTCAAATTCAATCCGAGCATGAGCATCACTTTTGCGATCGGTTTTACAAATTTGATCCGCTCGGATCGGATCGGTTGTAATTCAATCCGAGCATGAGCAGACCCTCGATCGGATCGGATCGGATCGTGAACACCCCTAGGATCGATGGACGAGCAATGGGCTTGCTAGTCCCGGTAGCATGTGGGGGAGAAAGTTCGAAAGCCGAAGAAAAGCGAGCTACTCCCACCTCAGATGCCTTGTCCCGGATACGGGAAGGAGAGGGACCAGTAGGAATTTCTATAGGCTCCAAGGAACTCCCCTAAGAAGTAAGAAAAGAAGTGATCAGGAACTACACAGAAAGACGAAGGAAAAATGAGAGAAAAGAAAGCTTACCAGCAAAGGAGCACTCACTAGGCTTGAGGACTTCAAGTGCTTAGACAAAGAACCTTTGACCCCAGCAGGGGGAAGGTCGGAAACGGCTCTAGAGGAAGGGGGAGGCTTCTGGCCACTGGCACTACGGAGCCTCTGACGGATGCTACGAGATACAGGATCCGGTTGGGGGCTAACAGACTTCCTCTTACGAACCAGCTTTATCTCCACGTCTTCGTCGTCACTTCGACCAGAAGGATGAACAGGAGGAAGGTCAGAAGAACTTTCCTCCTCCCCGGAAGGATTCTCCTCATCACCGCCTAAGGTGGTAGAACCTCCTGCCTGGACGGACCCCCCGGTAACCTGCACTCCCACATTCAGCCTGGGATCAACCTCATTATCAACCACATACTTTACATCCTTGGAGTCACCCTGAAGAAGCCTCCACAAAGTTATCTCTGCACAGAGAGAAGACACAAAAGATGACTACGGAATTTCCAAAGACATAAAGAAAGAATGAATGCAAAAGGCAAACCAAGAGGTACCTTTCTTGCCGAAAAAAGCCCTCAGACGAACAGGATAAGAGGGGCTCAGCCCCCCCATAGCAAGCGTCCCCTCAGAGAAAGTAAACGCCCTCGTCGGGTTGTCACACATCTTCTTCCACTGAACAGTCTTGGCTGCAGAAAGGGTGGGAATGGTGTCCTCGATAGCAGCGTCAAGATCCTTTGGCGAAGGGGAATCCGGCAACATAGCGGCTGAAACAAAGATGAATCTACACTTCCAATCTTTTGGATAAGTAGAAGTGGGCATAAAACTGTAACAGGGCCTTGAAACGTTGTTCTGTCGTTTCGCGAATGTAAACCAGTCTCCGTCGGAAATAAGCCGGTAAAACATGCAAAACAGAGGAACAGAAGGCTCCCCTGAGATGGCCGCACAAGACAGTTCAAAATGAACCACCCTCATTAACCCTAAAGGATGAACCTGTGAGAAGTGAACGCCGAAGTGACGGAGCAGAGAAACCTTGAAAGCAGAGAGAGGGTACCGAACCCCACAGGAAGAAAAGGCAAGGGTGTAAATAGGTATCCTGTCCGGCGTGCATTCTGCTGACTCATTAGGGCCCGGCAAGGAAGGAGAAAAGCGATCAGGGATGTTATATGCCTCAACAAAGGATCTCAAGTCCTTCGCCGTCAACACAGACCTTATTGAAGACCGGCCACCGCGACTCATGGTTGTAAGAAATGGTGATACAGAGGAGCAGTTACAGAGAAGAAGAGAGAGTTGGAAAGTTTGAATGAAAAATCGGAAGGGCCAAGTAAGGGTTTTAAAGAAACGCCGCTGACAGGCAAGTAACCGTCACATCAAGGGTCTCTTCAAAATTTAAAAACGGGCACGTGCAACTAGGGGATTAATTCCCGCTACAGTCATTTCGGCGACGATATGATTAATGGGAGTAACAAGTCATAATTGATCCAGAGTGGGCCCGCCAACAGAAAAACCGTCTCTCTCAAGCAGTTGTGATTCAGCCCCGGATCATGAGCCTCGGGTCTCAGAACCAGGGACTAAAGATGACTTGACGACGGGCCAGTGGGTAAACCTACTTTACCCGCTTTGGGCCTTTTTGTCTGGAAGCCCAACTATTTAAAAAGCCCACCGATCATAATAACCTTGCTCGCTAAGGTTTCTCCATTTTGGAAATAGGCGGGAAAACAGCTAGCAAAAGCAGCAGACCTCATTTAATGCTCGATAAGAATGGGATCCCGTCTGAAATCTCGTACTTCTCCGGTTAGAACATTAATGAAGGCGAGCATCTCGCCGCTGGGAGCCAGACACGTGTCTGCACTCCTCGAGGACCCCCAAAAACCGTTAGATCATATGTGAGAAATATCTAATGAGATAAGGGCTGGTCATTATATAAGAGAAGGCACTCAAGAACAAAGGCAGGTATCATCTCCAGCTCTCACTCATTTACTATACCCTCATTTACTCCCCACATTAACTCCCGACCAATATTCTCTTGTATTGATCACACATACACACTTTAATAAGATTCACACCAAAGAGGAAACCTCCCGGTGATCATACTCACCGGAAGAAGCTCCTCTCATTTCCGGCAAGTTTACTTACTCTCACGCCGGAGCTTGGTCACGGATCCCCCTCCCGGGGTCCCCCGTGACGAGGCTAACGGTTTATTCTTTTGTAGCAAGCAAGGATAAGAGCTCTTGACGTCACCGAAGATCCATCAAACGTCATCTGTGGGTTGGGTATTCGACAGGGGTGAAGTTTGTTTTGCATTCAAAAGTACAGGGGCTAACGATCGATGTTAAACCATTTATGTAACATGTAGTTCCTTGTACTTCTTTAATTTGTAATGTACCTAGTTGTAACTTTGTGTATTATATATTTGGGCTCCCCTAATAGTTGGGGAGACAACAATAATAATCGTAATATGATATCAAGCCTTTTCACTTAACCCTCTCTCTCCTCTCAATCGTTCTTTTTCTCAACCTTTAACCCTTCTCTTTCCCTCCCTCACCCGGTCAATTTCCTCCTACTTCCATGGCTTCCTCAAGCTCTGACGGACCCCTTCCACTCAACACCATTCTCCACATGATATCATTTAAACTTTCTACATCTAATTACCTTTCTTCGAGAAATCAAATGCTCCCGATTTTATCAGCGCAGAGCCCCAATCACATATCGATGGCTCCTCTCTTATGCCTCCGTCGGAAGTTGTCCAAGGCGACAAAACTATCCCCAACCCTCTATATTCTTTGTGGCTGGTCACTAACAAGAAAACCATCATTATCCGCCATGCCTCACTCTCGGCATATAGTAACACATCTATTGAGCGTGTTCAAAACTTGCATGACCAACTTTGCCTGACATCAAACGGTCATGCTTCTGTCACTGAATTTGGCAAAAAAATTCAAGGCCCTCTGTGATCAGTTAGAGGCTATAGGGCAACCAGTTGATGAGAATGACAAACTTCATTGGTTTCCATGTGGTCTTGGGGCTTCATTCGAGACTTTTTCCACTGCTATTAGAACATCTATGGGTTGTTTGTTTAGCTCTTAATGTGGCTCTTAATGGTTCAGACTACTTACTAGTTCAGCACTTAATGGTTCAAAGTGTTTGTTTTGCGATCAAATGTCTGAATGATTCAAACATATGCCTGTGAATGGTAAAGTATTATACTGAGTCTAAGGGTTAAGGCCTCTTATCTGAATTGGTCAGATATTTGCCTCTGAACCGTTAAGCATTATAGTGGCTCTTAATGGTTCAGACCTCTTACTTTTTTCAACACTTACCCATTCAGAAGTTGCTAAACAGCCCCTAAGCCTGCTCCGATATTTCGTGATCTCCTTGTACTCGCTGAAAACCATGAACTACTTATCAGGTCTTTTCATGGTTCGATAACCCCATCAGTTGCAATTACAGCTCAGTAGAATCGGACCCCGCCATCGTGGGGTTGCGGTGGTCGCTTTTCACGTGGCGGTGGGGCCGGCGGTGGCTCTCGGAACCGCAAGCCTCCTCACGCTCAATTGTGTCGCAAGGACAGTCACTATGCGAACTCTTACCCTGATCTTGGTTCATATGTTTCAAAGTCCACCCACTGTGCTGATGACTTAGCCAAAGCTTTTCTTTCTCATTGTCATGTCACTTCGTTAGGCCCTGATGACTCCTTCTACGGATTCCCTCAAACATGCTTCTCCTCACTTGGGAAATGCCTAAGTCGTCTTTGGAAACGATAATGCTCTACCTGTTCACATATAGCTAATTCTACAGTTGGTAATAATATAAAGTTGCGTGATGTTCTGGTGGTTCCAATATTACAAAAAATCTTCAATCCGTTAGTAAAATAACCACTAATAATGACTTGGATGTGTTATCTTCATATCCTAATTTTTATATTCAGGACCGCACCACACACCAGGTTCTCGCCTAGCGAGATGTAAAGATGGAAAATTTTTCAAAATCTATTGTTGCAAACAGTGGCGGAACTAGCCCAAAAGGTTAGGGGTATCCTAATTTATTTTTAGGATCAGGGGTATCCTTTATATAACGGAAACGAAGTTGAGTGGTATTTTTTCACTACCGAAATGAAGTTAAGGGGTATTTTTACACTGCGTAGACAGTGTTGAGGGGTAGCCTATGCTAACCCTAATACTACTTTAAGTCCGCCATTGGTTGCAAATGAAATATATATGAATCTTTCATACCATATAACTATTTTTTTATTTTCGCTTGACTTAAAATGAACAATTACGAAAGTTGTTTATTATTCACTTATTTTTAAAACAATATCTAAACATTTATCTATACTACCTTATTAAACAAATTAGGTTTTCTACCCTTATGGTAATTTTACATTGTGTACACATTTTGAAGGAACGTGTACAAGAGAGTCAAGCTATTTTAGAGGAGGTTAAACTTGCACATTGTCAAAAAATTTAAGACACTTTAGGTAACATAAATGCTGGTGCCGAAAATCACCAAATATAGGTACTGGTATTGGTACCAAAAGTATTCGGTACGGTACGCTACGGTGCCAGTATCTGAAGATGAAATTCATTACCAGTATCGAAAACGCCAAAAAATTCGGAACTGAATCAGTACCAGAATTAATTCGATACCGGTACCCGATACCAGATACTCATTCTTAACTGTGTGTGTATATAATAATAATAATAATCTATATAATAATAGCTATATAAAGTAAACTAGGTTATATCCCCATGATTTCACGGGTTATGGGTTTTTATAAAAATTTATATTTACAGAATAATTTTATATATTTGATTTCTTATAATTGGATAACCTCTTCATACTAACATCACTTTAACGTCCTTTCTACCACGAGTTTTTCTTAACATGTCGCCTTGCTAACGTGACTGCTATGTGACTCTTAATGTCTCCTATTTATACCCTCCCACACTTAATGTTTTATACCCGTGACTTCCACGGGTTATGGGTTGTGTTAAAAAAATCTATATTTATAAAAGTACTTTTTTTGGTATGATTCTATATAGACGTGTCGAGGCAGATATGTAACATGTGCTTGAGTAACAAAAATCAACTTTGATCATAGCTTGAATACATATGGGTAGCGAAATATATTCATATATGTCATATACTTTTAAAATATATTTAAGATAAAATAGTATGAAAACGATTTGGTCGTCAGATAGACCGAACCAACAACATTATATATGTAACCTCAAAAAAGACAATTGAAAATAAAATTCAATTTAAAAGGTATAAACTAAATCACACAATGAATTTTCATTTTTTTTATATACCAATGAACTTTATGGGATATGAATTGATTTTTAAAAATTTTAATTTGCAAAATAAAAATTTTTATATGATTTATTATAAATTGAACATTATTTTTTTATTTGGGGAAGATAAAAAAAAAGGATCCGATTGTATATGTGGGTGGGTTTTATTTGTTTGGATGATCCAAGGGTTGAAACTGATCCCACCCAACACTCCCAAAACACACAGGAGACTTACTTGCTTCCCCCTACGCTTCTTCAACTCTCCCAAAACACACTAACCACTACCAAACTCAAACCCTAGAATCTCTGGAATTGGTACCTTCTTCAACATACTGAGACGCGACAAAGATTACACTCAAGAAACGGTTATCAACTAACAATTATCAGAAATCTCTGCATTCGCTAACCTTTTTTTAAACTGATTTCTTGTTTTTTCACAGATTTCATTGTTTTATTTGTTTAATAATGTTAAATAATCAGAATCTAAGTGTCGGAAAACAAAATAATGATGACCGGAACATCAATTGTTTGTGTTGATTTTCATTTGAAACCCTAAAACGGAGATTTTGAATGCTTGTGCTTGATTAATGCCATGGTTTTTTAGAATTTTGCCACTGTTTGGTATTTGATGTAACATTTCTGGTTAGAATGATATTGTTTAGGGTTATGCTTGATAATTGTGATGTTTTTATGTTGAATTGAATGTTTAGTGTGTTCTGCTTGGTTTGGGCATGTGTATAAGATGTTCGATGAAATGCCAATAGTTTATTTTCATTCTATTTTGGTACAGAAATACAAATACTTCTTTTTATTGATAATATCATTGATTTTTTTGTCTAATTATGTATATAATTATTACTGCGTTTAATTATTAAATGTGAGAATTGATAAATTCTTTATAATTTAGAGAAATATAGATACATAATCTTTTTTAAGTTTTCATTTTGTAAAGGTTGATTACAAACAGGAGAAATGTTCATATCATATGTTCCTAGCTTGGTTCTCATGTTTATATGTATATATAACTTTACGAAATTTGAAGTTATTGTGTTACACTTGTCTGGCTAGCCGCTGATTATCTATGCAAGTCATGACCATCAATTGTCTAGTTAAACATTTTTTTACTGATTCTCACTCTGCTTGATTATGAAAATATAACTACTTAAATTGGGTGCAGAAATGGATTCAACGAAGATACCTCCTTCGTTCTTAAAATTTATTGGAGAAGATATTGAGTTTTTTGTATGTTTTTCTTCTTTTGGTCGTAATGTGATATTGTTATTTGACAATATCATCTCACATGTTTACTATTGCTTTATGTTTTGTATTGCTTTATTAGACCATACCATCTGACTTTGCAACTAATCTGTGGGGAGATAAAGTCCCCTATGGTAAAACAGTACAAATAAGAGATGGTGGCAGTTTGAGGTTTGTAAGGATCAGAAACAGAAATGGAGAACCTATATTTACTAACGGATGGATTATGTTGGTTAGAAAAAATGCTTTGAAATTAAAAGATGGAGTATTGATAACAGCCACCGGGCCATACACATTCAATGTTTCATGGTTCAAAGAATATGTCTGTCAAAACTCTTATTTTACAGCACAACAAAAAAATTGTACCAGAAATGTCTGTAAGTGACTTTATATTAGTTCAGTACTCGTTTTTAACAGCTGTCTAATTTTTTGTAATTCTCTACTAATGATTTTTTGAATTTATTTTATAGCTTATGCCTCATACATTTTGGAACAACTTTTATGGTAAAAACTACAAGGGTGAAATGGCAAGGGTATATATTGGAGAAATAATTTGGAATGTCAAGTTGGAAGCATGTTCGCATTGTTGTTGTTTCAAAGATGGATGGCGTAAACTGGTTGAGGAGGTGCCTTTGGAGAACGAACCATACTTGGTTTTTACAATGCTTGATTTGAAAACCTTTGAACTTTCTGTTTTTGATGCAGAGACTGGCACTGAAATCATTTTCAAAAAAGATGACGTGGTAAGTACATCATGTGTTTTATTTTTACGAAATTATTTATTATTCTTGTTATTAAACTTTTACACATTAATAGTTATGACTTTTTTTGTGAAGGGTAAAGGCAAGTGTAAGATACATACTGAAGAGGTTTTGGTAAGAAAGAATGAAAATACTGTACGTCATTTTTTAATTCGAATTATTATTTAACTTTTACATATTCATACTTATGGTTTTTATTGTGCAGGTTAAAGGCAAGTCCAACCTAGATGCTCAGGTATTGATAACAAAACATGAATATCGCTTACGTCATTTTCCGTTTTATATTTCATAATAATTTATTTATTTACAAGTTATTACTTATTTGTGATACTTTTGGTTTAATATATATAAATGATTAGAAATATAATGCATTAATCTATATCTTGATATTTCTGTTACGTACATTATTATCTTTATCTTATTGTAGCACACCAATCCAACAGTAATAGATAAACACGTGGTATTTGTTTTGCATACATATTTAGGCAGATGTTACATATTGTGTGAAACTATGCTGAAAATTGTTGTGTTCGCTGTGAATATACTGATTTGTTCATTCCGTTTGGTGATAATACATGCTTTATTTGTTTCGTGATAATATAGTCGTTTGTTCGTTTGGTTTGCTATTAATATAATTGTTATTTGCTTCATGATAATATAATTGTTTGTTTGTTTAGTTTGGTGATAACTTAGGAGTTATTTGTTTCCTGATAATGTAGGTGATAATATTGTTTTTAGTGATAATATAGTTTAATGTTCGTTTCGTGATTATATATGCAAGTGCTCATTTTGTTTGGTTTGGTGATAATTTCTGTTGAATATATATCTATAATATGTTGTAATTAATTTAATATGTTGTGCTTTTCAGAGACTACCAATTGGTTCACCTCTTAAGCGAGAACCATCAATTGGTTCACCTGTTTTGACGTTTATAAGAGTTGCTGAACAGAAAATTGTAAGATTTTATAGCTTTTTATTGTTAGGTTGTTAAACTTTTTATCAAGAGGCTATATTTACTTTGGCTGCAATATGTTGTGCTTTTCAGCGACTACCAACAGACGTGTCATGTATGTTGGATCTGTCTCCTTGTAATCTCAAAGAAGTCATCATTCAAAACATGATAGTTGAAGTAAAGAGGATGATGACAACATGTGAAAAACATGGCAAACGGTTCCATTATGGCTTGCTTGGATGGTCGGCTTACTTGAAAGCTTGGAAGATCAACTTCGGTACAGAACTGTATTTTGAGTTCCACAAGTGTAGTAAGGTCTTGATATTGTCAAAGGTTTTAGTGAGGGTTAAAAAAAAGTTGCGTGCATGAACTGTGGGAAGTGGTAATGTGGTTGTTATTATAAACAGTATGTGGTAGTTTTTTTGGTTGGGCTTTATAGTCCTAGGTGGGTTGTTATTATAAACATACTTATGTAAATGTAGGTTAGCATGTCAATGCGTGGTTAGTTGGTCTTTTTGGGTACAATAACTTAACTAATTTTCATCTTTTGTGTTATGCTTAATAGTAATAGACATCGTATGATTTATTAAACTTTAGTCTTGTCTTGGTGATGTCTATAATAGATGACGAATTTTGGTACAACTTCATTTTTGTCGAATTATTTTAGATATGTTTAATATTAAAAACTTGTTTCCATTCATTTGGTTTTAAAACGTCAAAAAGTTTTTTTTTATGATTTATAACCTGATAACTCTTCATGATAAGACTCATGTTTGGCAAACCTTACCAAGAAGGAAAAAAAAACAGAAATTCAATTACTTAGGACATTTAAGCGAGTTGTGTTAGGAAGTTGAACTTTTAATGGTTGTACACTTGTACGATCATATTACGAATAAACTTTAATGAATAATGATATTTCCATCACTACAACTGAAATATTCTTGAACAGTTGAACACCCCAAATCAAACTACTCATGTCGCAAAACGACCTAGATTGCTAAATTTAACAGTAAATAACAGGTTACATACCTCATAAAAGACTGTTCATAGATAGGGTTCGAATATGTTTATTGTATTTTTCCTCTCTTTAATCGTACACGCTCATTACACATAATTTTTTTTACTTTTACTTTTCAAATCATATGGCTAGAGCTTCACTCAACCCTATCTTGGGAAGTTGGACTGCAAGTTCCCAACATAGGGTTGAGTGAAGCTCTAGCCATATGATTTGAAAAGTAAAAGTAAAAAAACCTACTTTTTTATATTTGCAAAAGAAATTTTTTTATATGATTTATTATAAATTAAACACTAATTTTTTTTTTTTGGGGGGGAAACATAAAAGAACAACACCACTTTAACGTCCTTTCCACCACATGTCTTTCTTACCGTGCCGCCTTGCTAACGTGACGCTTAATGTCTCCTATTTATACCCTCCCACGCTTAATGTTATATACCCATGAGTTTAACAGGTTATGGGTTGTGTTAAAAAAACATAAATTGAATAAATTACGGCATTTACTTCACAGAAAAATATCTTATTTAACAGTGTTATCGGGTAGATCAATGGTATAATGACATAATTATTTTCTACATTAATTAACTCTGAAAATGCGGCTCGGTAGAAACTTCACAACACATTTAAACGTATCAAAAAACTCAGAACATTTCAATGTACACCGTAACCTGTAGGACTATATATTTTTATACAAATACAAAATATAGCATATTATTTATAGGTTATATACCCGTTACCTTAACGGGTTATGGGTTGTTTAAAAAAAATTATTTGCAAAAAAAAAAAAAAATCTAATTGATTTCTCTTAAATTAACAATACAAGTTTTTTAGAAAAAAAATTAACGGATTAATTTTTTGGCAAAAAGATTAAAAAATAGACAACACACCAAATCTCTTCATTATCTTCTTCACACATTCGCTCTCTACCTAACAAACCCTAAACCAGACTTCTTCCAAAAACGCGGTGGTTTCGCCTGAGGATCCGATCACTCCGCCGTTCTACATTCAAGTTCAACATCAAGTTCAACATCCGGTATATGTTTTTTTATCTCATTTCTTGATTTTTTGAAGATTTTGTAGTTTATATGTTAAATAATCAGAATTTAAGTTTCCGAAAACAAAATAATGATGACCGGAACTTCAATCGTTTGTGTTTCAGTTTGATTTCTTGACTTGTTTGCCGATCTGAATAATGTTTACTGTATGTTTCATTTTTCATAAAACCCTAAATCCGTGATAATGATCAAACACTTATCTTTCGATTACATAATATAATAGTAAATATTTTGTTGGTGGTTGTTGATTTTGTTTACTTCAAACCCTAAAACGGAGATTTTGATATATGTTCTTTCAACCCTTTAAGTTCTGTTTTAGTGTGGTAATTGAAAATTCTTACGAGTGTTCTATTTTATATTCAAGTTCTGCATATGCTAGTGTATTTACCTTCCTAATTGTAAGTATCTATTTCATTATGTGCAGATATGGATTCAAGAAAAAACGCTCATTCATTCATAGCGTTCATTTATAAAGAAGAGCCCTTTTTAATGGTGATTTTTTTTAATTTCGTTGGACTGTTATATGAATATTTGAGGTTATCATTTGACATGTTTGTTATTGCTTTATTAGGAGATACCAAATGATTTTGCTTATAATCTGTGGGGCGATAACATCCCATATTATAAAACAGTTGAAATACGGGATGGTGAAAATTTGAGAAAGGTGCGTATTAGGAAAACAAATGTCGGCCATTATTTACGGATGGGTGGATCTTGTTAGTTAGACATCATCAATTGAAATACAAAGATGGGGTATTGATCAAGGCAGTTGGGCAGTTGAAATTTGAAGTATTGTGTTTTAAAGATTTGGTATGTCAGAACTCGTATATTACAACGGCTGTTGAATCAGAACTTGGAATGTCTGTAAGTGAATTTATATTAGTTCAGTACTCATTTTAAACAAATTTTTAATTTATTGAAATTCTATAGTAATAATTTGTTGAATTTCTTTTATGGCTAATGGCAGATAAATTTTTTAATGAGTTTTACAGCAAAAATTTCAAAGGTGGAATGGCCAAGGTTTATTTTGGACAAAGATTTTGGAATGTAAGACTTGAAGGAAGCTCGGAGGGTGGTTATTTCAAGGCTGGATGGAGTAAGGTGCTGGAAGAGGTCCCTCTAGACACTGAGTATTTCTTGGTTTTTACCAGGCGGAATTCAATAACCTTTGATGTTTCGGTATTCGATCCTGACACCGGAACAGAAGTTTTTCTAAAAAAGGTTGAGGGGTTCTTTTAAAAGTATATATCGAAACGCATTAATTAAAACTGTTTATAATTATAGTGATTTTTGTCTGAGGTTTTTTAAAATTTCTAGTCTACTGCGGATGATGATATGATAGTTGAATCAAAGTTGTCGGCTGATGTGTGTGAAGATGATCTGGAAGGAAATCAAAAAGATGTAAGTATTCAAGTTGTTCATTCTGAAAGTGTTTTATATGTTTAACATTTATGAATTTATTTATTTGAATTATTATTTAACTTTTACGTATTCATGCTTTATTAGACAAAGATACCTCCAAATGTGTTTTATATGTTTAACATTTATGAATTTATTTATTTGAATTATTAGTTAACTTTTACGTATTCATGTTTTGGTAACAAAGAATGAAAATCCGGTACATCATTTATTTATTCGAATTATTATTTAACTTTTACATATTCATACTTATTGTTTTCTTTGTGAAGGTTAAAGGCAAGTCCAAGGTATATGAAGCTCAGATATTTAAAACCAAACGTGAATATCGCTCAAGTCATTTACCGTTTTTTATTTATAGTAACAGATTTATTTAAAAGTTATTACCTATTTGTGTTACTTTTGGTACAGACACAACGAAATCTTCGAAGCAGAGTTAAAAGGGTTGATGCAGCGGCAAGCACTGGTTCTCCGGTTGTCGCAACCCCCGATCCCTGACCCCCTGGACCGGGCGGACACGAACTCAGTGACGGTGGTATCAGTTTGTATTTGGTTTGGCAGCGGAAATTACATCCGGACCGTAGTTAGGAAATGTTTATAAGAGTAAAACCACCATATTTGATATTAATAATCACATGGGTAAAACCCAAGTTTCTTATTACAATACATTTATAGGGAAAAACCCTATATTATTGAATTTAAAACATCGTTTATTAGGTAACTTTTATAGCCACATTTTCCCAAGCCTTCAGTGCTCTCCAGCTGGCTTTTTACTTATTGGCTGTCACATTTTGTTACCTGAAACGCGTTTTAAAAACATTTATCAGTCAGAAATACTGGTGAGTGAATCCCAGTTTAATCAAGAAACATTTTATCAATTAAAACAGTATTGAGAGCGATCACATTGTTTATTTCTACACAATTACTCATTCAGTACTGTCAATCATGACTGGTGGGTCATATTACACATTGGCTAACTCGTTGTCCAATGGTAACGTACTGTCATCCCCGACTTACTACTCGCAAGTAGTAAATTTTGTATACAAAACCCCAACATACCGGCAGTAATTGAAGAACTACAAAGACTCAATCACCGCTTAATCACATTGTAAAACATTAAGGTTTTGTAAAATGTTACAAAAAGGTTAACATAAAGAGGATAAACTCACATTGCTATCTTAGACTTCGCGTAAGGGTTTCCTGGATATAATCTATAATTTATACAAATGTACATTGGTTAGTATCATAACCCTTTGAAAATATTAATGATACCCTCCCCGAGACGACATTCCAACAACTACGTCGGGTATAACCACGACAGTTCTTACGGAACCCTAAATCAATCGGGCAGCGTATCTACTATGAAACCGGGGTTATAATACTTACAACGGAGCAGAACTTCGCTAATTAGGGGGATATAATACCTGCGTATTATAAGCCTACTACAGAAATTGTGATTTAGAATGAAAGGAATGAGCGACGGAAAATGAAAACCCATTGCCTTCTTATATAGTGCTGATATCTGGTCTCCACGCGCCTCGCGTAAAGAACAGACAAGGGTTACGCGGCCCGCGTCAACCCTGGTCAACAGTATAGCTTAGCTGGGTCAGCGTATAGGTCCGCCACGATGTCGACACATGTCAGCTCAGGGCTGCGCCACCATTCAGAACGCTCGCGGCCCGCGTTAACTATACGAGAACTCTTACGCGGCCCGCTTGAACTAAAGGAATCAAATGAAATCTGGTTTCAACCCTGATACCGCCCGCGTAAAAGCTTGGGGTGGGTCTACGCGGCCCGCCTCAACCTAAGTTTCAGATTTTTATTTTATTTTTAATATTATTTAATACATTTCGGGCTCAGTTTTTACATACGGGGTGTATATAAAGACATATAAAGGTATTTTAAGATATAGTAGGGTGTCAGAAGTATTATGAGAGTGTTGATTTTACCGAGGGTTGTTACATTCTCCACACCTTGTTTTAAAGCTCGTCCGCGAGATCTACTGGAACAAGTGCAGATATTTCCTTTGCATTTCAGATTCGAGTTCCCATGTGTACTCAGGTCCTCTTTTGGAGTCACATTTCACTTTGACCAGAACTAATCTCTTATGCTTGAGATTCTTGACTTTCCTGTCTTCAATTTGTAGAGGCCTTTCTACAAACTTAAGTTGTTCATTTACCTCTATATCCTTAAGAGGCACTATCAGTGATTCATCAGCTAAACACTTTTGGAGATTTGATAGATGAAATATATCATGTATTCCTGTCATTTCCTCTGGCAGTTGTAGTTGATATGCTACAGGTCCTATTCTTTTAATAATCTTAAAAGGTCCAACATACCTGGGACTTAATTTTCCTCGTTTGATGAATCTTACTACTCCTTTCCAAGGAGAGACTTTCAACAATACTTTATCTCCTACTTTAAACTCCAATGGTTTGCGTCGGTTATCAGCATAGCTCTTCTGTCGATCACGTGCTACTTTCAGTCGTTCCTTGACTTAAATAATCTTATCAGTTGTTTCTTACACTATCTCAGGTCCAGATAGTTGCTTCTCCCCAATTTTTTTCCAACAGACTGGGGTTCGGCACTTTCGTCCATAAAGTGCTTCGAATGGTGCAGCATTGATACTTGTGTGATAACTATTATTGTAAGAAAATTCTATTAAAGGTAAATGATCATCCCAATTACCTCCGAAATTAATTACACAAGCTCTAAGCATGTCTTCCATCGTTTGAATTGTTCTTTCGCTTTGTCCATCCGTTTGAGGATGATAAGTTGTGTTCAACTTTAACTTAGTTCCCATTGCCTTTTGGAAACTTGACCAAAAATGAGAGGTAAATCGGCTATCTCTATCAGAAACAATTGATAAAGGAATGCCATGTAAAGAAACAATTTCATTTACATATAATTTAGCTAATTATTCCATACTGAAAGTTTCTTTCATTGATAGGAAATGAGCTGACTTGGTTAACCTATCTACAATCACCCAAATTGTATCATTTCCTTTCTTTGTTTTGGGTAATTTAGTAAGAAAATCCATTGTTATCAATTCACATTTCCACACCGGCATTTCTAATTGCTGTAACAAACCTGAGGGTTTCTGGTGTTCAGCTTTAACTTGTGAACAAGTTAAACATTTAGAAACATAGGCTGCTATGTCCTTTTTCATTCCTATCCACCAGAAATTATTCCTTAAATCCTGGTACATTTTATCATTTCCTGGATGCATCGTATACTTAGATTTATGGGCTTCTTCTAAAATACGATAATGTAGGTTTCCTAATTTAGGTATCCACATTCTCTTTTCATGAAATCTCCAAATTCCATCTGTTCCTTGTTCTAATTCTTTTAGCATACCTTTTAATTTTTCAGTATCATCCTTGATTACTGATTCTTGTGCTTCTCTTATCTGATCATTTAAATCTACTTGCAGATTTAACTTAAGAGAACGTATTCTTTTTGCCTTTTCATGATACTTTCGACTTAAAGCATCTGCTACTACATTTTTTGCTTTTCCTTCATGATACTGGATATCACAATCATAATCACTAAGCATTTCCATCCAGCGTCTTTGTCTCATATTCAACTCCTTTTGCTGGAATATATACCTTAAACTCTTATGATCAGTGAATATGGTAAACTTACTACCATAAAAGTAATGTCTCCAAATCTTAAGAGCAAAAATTATAGTTCCTAATTCTAGATCATGGGTTGAATAATTCTCTTTATGATTCTTAAGTTGTCTAGATGCATAAGCTATAACCTTTTGTCATTGCATCAACACACATCCATAACCTAATTTAGAAGCGTCACAATAAACTACAAAATCTTCAGTTCCTTCTGGTAACGCTAATAGGGGTGTATGGGTTAATCTTTGCTTAAGAATTCTAAATGCTTCTTCTTGTTTTAATCCCCATTCAAACTTAACAGATTTACAGGTTAATTTAGTTAAGGGAATGGCTATTCTAGAAAAATCTTGAATAAATCTTCTATAAGAACCGGCCAATCCTAAGAAACTTCTAACCTCAGTTGGTGATTCAGGGGTTTTCCATTTAGTAATTGCCTCAATCTTTGTTGGATCTACATGAATTCCTTCATGATTTACTAAATGTCCAAGAAATTGTACTTGTTCTAACAAAAATTCGCACTTAGAAAATTTAGCATAAAGCTTTTCCTTTCTTAATAAACTTAAAAGTGCGTGCAAATGCTTTGCATGATCCTCTTTATTCTTAGAAAAATGAGAATATCATCTATAAAGACAATTATGAATTTATCCAAATATGGCTTACATATTCGGTTCATCATGTCCATAAATGCAGCTGGGGCATTGGTTAAACCAAATGGCATGACAGTAAATTCATAATGACCATACCTTGTTCTGAATGCGGTTTTAGGAATATCCTCTTCATGTACCTTTAATTGATGATATCCTGATCTTAAATCGATTTTAGAGAAAAATCGAGCTCCTTGCAGTTGATCGAATAGATCATCGATTCTCGGTAATGGGTACCGATTCTTAATCGTAACCTTGTTCAATTCTCGGTAGTCAATGCACATACGCATTGATCCGTCTTTCTTTTTAACAAACAGTATCGGCGCTCCCCATGGCGATGAACTCGACTGTATGAATCATTTCTCCAACAATTCGTCTAATTGTTTCTTTAATTCTTGCATTTCTGCAGGTGCCAAACGGTAAGGTGCTTTAGCAATTGGTGATGTTCCTGGTATTAAATGGATTCTGAATTCGACTTCTCTATTTGGTGGCAGTCTTGGTAATTCTTCTGGAAATATATCTGAAAACTGAGATACTACTGGAATATCTTTTAAATCTTTTCCTTTAGTGTTAGTGATTATGGAAATCAAATACACTATAGAACCTTTTTTTATATAACTTGCAGTTTTCATCACAGAGAGGAATTTTGTGGATCTATTTGGTTTATCTCCTTTAACAGTGATCGTTTTACCTATTGGTGAATTTATTTGAATTGACTTTTGATCACATAAAATACTGGCTTTATTGGCTATTAACCAATCCATTCCTAAAACAACATCAAATCCTGCCAGATTCATAGGATAAAGATTTGCAATAAATTTCTGATTTAAAATTTCTATTCTTGCTCCCTGCAAGATTTCAGAAATCCTAACGGTTTCTCCATTGGCTGTCTCCACTAAGCATTCTTGTGGTAGTTTAGTTAATGATTGATTTAGAAATTTGCAAAATGATGTATTAATAAAACTTTGGTTTGCACCAGAGTCAAATAATACTTTAGCAAAAATATCATTAACTAAAAACGTACCAGCTATGACATCTGGAATCATCTTGGCTTCATCTGCAGTTAGAACAAATGCTCTAGCATTTTGAGTATTCTTGTTGTTTGCAGCTGGAGCTAATTTTGGACAACTAAGCTTGATATGACCTTGTTCTCCGCAGTTGTAACATATCTTGTTATTAGCTTTCTTTCTGCAGTTTTCTTCCTTTTGTCCCGATATTTTGCAAAAGTTACAGTATATAGAGCATCTTCCTGAATGCTTTCTTTTGCAATTCTTATAGTAAGGTGGAACCTATATTTTTCCCACGGTTAGAACGAAATTCTTGTGTGAGTTTCTGGGTTAGATTCCTCCTTTGATCCTCCTCTCGGGTACAAACTAATTCATCTGTCAAGGTATTTGCTAGTTCTACAGCTTCTTCTATGGTTTGAGGTCTAGCTGCCTTGACTACGTGTCTAATCTCTCCAATTAATCCCCAGATGTAACGGGTGATTAACACTGCCTCTAGTGATGCAAGAGTTGGCACTATTCTAGCATATTCAAAGAATATTTTAGTGTATCCCTTACTGTCCACACAATCATTCTAAGGTTTAGGAATTTGTTTGCTAGCTGTTCATTTTCATTTGGTGGGCAGAACTTCCTTTCTACCTTATTCTTAAATTCTTCCCATTCCATAGTGTAAGTTCTATTACTTCATCTTGATTGGAGGATAGTGTTCCACCATTCTGGTGCTGAATTCTTAAACAGATTATAAGCAAACAGTATCTTATCTTCTTCAGCACACTTGCTTATTCTTAAGACTGCCTCAGTTTTCTCTATCCAGCGTAGGGTTGCAATGGCTCCTTCATTGCCGGAGAATTCCATTGGTTTACAAGACCAGAATTCTTTATAAGAACAACCGTAAGACACGGTTCTTCTCCTTTTAGGAATAGGCATTTGAAGTATAGGTCCATTGTTCACGCTGTTTTCGGGTTCCATGGGTCGCTTACTGCTATGCTTACTTTTATTATTCGCTTCTTGAATAGTTTGAATAATAAATGGCATTGCATCGATGATTCCTTGTGCCACTATGTGTTGAACAGCACTATTATCCATTTGGTTTCCATTGTTATTGATACTTGGATTCTCATTAACCACGTTAATGTTACTCTGGTTATCATTATTCAGATTTCCTTGATTTCCTTCGTCGGCCATCTGAATTTTAAACATTTATCCCATATTAATATCACAAGATAATATTTAATATAGTTAATCACATGATATGCAATCTAGCCAAAACGTCGATCATTGCGACTTTTACTCTATTTTCATATACTATTATGCATCTATTATATTCTAGTACTGAAATAAAATTACAATACCAACAGAAATAGAATCACACTAATAGTAATATGCATCCATACACACATATTTTATTTTTATTTTTATTTTATTATATTATTCTTACTATTACCATCTTCTCCATAACATCAAGTATATGGATTTATCCAAAAATCCATATTGCGTTCATCGTATTTCCATACGAGACGCTCTCCCACCTGTCTCATTCTCTCAATACTTTCTAAAATTTCCTCCCCAAAAGTCCTAAGTTCTTGGACGTTTTCTGCACTCATTAGGGGTGCAGGTTCTAGGACTGGGTTTGGAATCTGGGGTGTTGATTCCTGATATGGGGGTGAAAGTTCCTAAAATCGGTAAGGATCTTCTAAGATCTCCCTAATATAATCATCTTGGTAATAGGGATCTAAAGGGTCCATACCTGGGTAGGCTTCTATGTTCTGTATAGGTGCGTCTTCATGGATTGGGTAACGTTGCACAAAGTCCCTATTATCGTCCCACCAGGGGTCGTAATTTGGGTCTAGAGGATTAGGTACTGGTACCCTAGGGATTTCTTCTGGGTTAAAGTCATGCATCTCCACTTGGTTTTCAGGGTTTTCTATCTCCATGGGTTGGTCTGGGATTTGCAATTGTGGTTGTGGGGCTACTAATTGTTCTAGACTTGGGTCAGCAGCAGTTGTAGCTAGGATATGGAAATTAGCTAGGCTTCTATTAAGCATATCCTGTGTATAGGCATCTGTTTCTCGGTTAATAGCTGCTAAAGCTCTTTGATGTTGCAACTTTCGCATTCTTTTCCTACGAGCAAAGGCTTCCTTACTGAACCATCGTCGTTTCTTAGGAGGGAATGGCTCTTCTGACTGAGCTTTAAAAGCAAACATCCCGTCTTCCTGATCATTAGAATACCCAGAAAGGGCAGGCTGTGATGATGTACCTTCACTCCTAGGTGAATCAGACAACTGGCAACTCATATCTGAGGGTCCTTGATCACTCATACTGTAAACTAACAAATAGTCAAATAACACATAACAAATAAATACAGTTATGCACATATTTCTGTAATTTATTTCCTAACACAGAATTTAAATTTTAAGTGTCAGCAGACCACTTCTTTGGCTCAGACCAGTGGCTAGGCTCTGATACCACCTCCTGTCGCAACCACCGATCCCTAACCCCCGGGACCGGGCGGACGCGAACTCAGTGACGGTGGTATCAGTTTGTATTTGGTTTGGCAGCGGAAATTACATCAGGATCGTAGTTAGGAAATGTTTATCAGAGTAAAACCACCATATTTGATATTAATAATCACATGGGTAAAACCCAATTTTCTTATTACAATACATTTATAGGGACAAACCCTATATTATTGAATTTAAAACATCGTTTATTAGGTAACTTTTATAGCCACATTTTTCCCAAGCCTTCAGTGCTCTCCAGCTGGCTTTTTACTTATTGGCTGTCACATTTTGTTACCTGAAACGCGTTTTAAAAACATTTGTCAGTCAGAAATACTGGTGAGTGAATCCCAGTTTAATCAAGAAACGTTTTATCAATTAAAACAGTATTGAGAGCGATCACATTGTTTATTTCTACACAATTACTCATTCAGTACTGTCAATCATGACTGGTGGGTCATATTACACATTGGCTAACTCGTTGTCCAATGGTAACGTACTGTCATCCCTGACTTACTACTCGCAAGTAGTAAATTTTGTATACAAAACCCCAACATACCGGCAGTAATTGAAGAACTACAAAGACTCAATCACCGCTTAATCACATTGTAAAACAACTAAGGTTTTGTAAAATGTTACAAAAAGGTTAACAAAAAGAGGATAAACTCACATTGCTATCTTAGACTTCGCGTAAGGGTTTCCTGGATATAATCTATAATTTATACAAATGTACATTGGTTAGTATCATAACCCTTTGAAAATATTAATGATACCCTCCCCGAGACGGCATTCCAACAACTACGTCGGGTAAAACCACGACAGTTATTACGGAACCCTAAATCAATCGGGCAGCGTATCTACTATTAAATCGGGGTTATAATACTTACAACGGAGCATAACTTCGCTAATTAGGGGGATATAATACCCGCGTATTATAAGCCTACTACAGAAATTGTGATTTAGAATGAAAGGAATGAGCGACGGAAAACGAAAACCCGTTGCCTTCTTATATAGTGCTGATATCTGGTCTCCACGCGCCCCGCGTAAAGAACAGACAAGGGTTACGCGGCCCGCGTCAACCTTGGTCAACAGTATAGCTTAGCTGGGTCAGCGTATAGGTCCGCCACGATGTCGACATGTGTCAGCTCAGGGCTGTGCCACCATGCCCGCGTTAACTATACGAGAACTCTTTCGCGGCCCGCTTGAACTAAAGGAATCAAACGAAATCAGGTTTCAACCCTGATACCGCCCGCGTAAAAGCTTGGGGTGGGTCTACGCGGCCCGCCTCAACCTAAGTTTCAGATTTTTATTTTATTTTTAATATTATTTAATACATTTCGGGCTCGGTTTTTACGTACGGGGTGTATATAAAGACATATAAAGGTGTTTTAAGATATAATAGGGTGTCGGAAATATTATGAGAGTGTTGATTTTACCGAGGGTTGTTACACCGGTCTTGAAATCCACAGACCTGGTAGAAAACCAAATTGTAAGTTTTTTTGACATTTACCGTTTATATTTCATAGTAACAGATTTTTATACAAGTTATTAATTATTTGTGTTACTTTTGGTACAGACACAACGAAATCTTCGAAGCAGGGTTAAAATGGTTGATGCAGCGCCAATCACTGGTTCTCCGGTCTTGAAATCCACAGACCTGGTACAAAAACAAATTGTAAGTTTTTTGACATTTTTTATTGTTTACATAGTTCATATATCTTAATTACATAGTGGCTTTCGGTCAATATGATTTCTGCAATAAATGGGTTTGGGTTTAAATGGTTTGGTGATAATATAGCCGCTATTTGTTTGGTTATAATATAGGCGTTATTTCTTAATTGATAAAATAGTGGTTTGTTCATTTCGTTTGGTGATAATACATGGTTTATTTGTTTCATGATAATATAGTCATTTGTTCATTTGGTTTCGTGATAATATAGGTGTTAGTCGCTTCATGATAATATAGTCATTTGCTCATTTGGTTTGATGATAACTTAGGAGTTATTTGTTTCGTAATAATATAGGTGATAATATTGTTTTGCGTGATAATATAGTCTCATGTTCCTTTCGTGATAATATTGTTTTTAGTGATAATATTGTTTTTAGTGATAATATAGTCTCGTGTTCGTTTCGTGATAATATATAATTTCTATAATATATATCTAGAATATGTTCTAATTAATTCAATTATGTTCAGACGAAGCGCATGAAGACAGTTCAAAAAGTTAACCCACAATCACCGGTTTTGAACTTCACAAGATTTGCGGAACACAGAATTGTAAGATTTTATAGATTTTTTATTGTTTCCTTGTTTAACTTTTTATCCAAAGGCTATATTTATTGATGGCTGGAATATGTTGTGCTTTTCAGCGACTAGCAGCAAAAGTGTCATCTGTGTTGGACCTGTCTCCTGATCATCTCAAAGAAGTCAGAGTTCAAAACCTGACAGGTGAAGTCAAGAACATCATGACCAGATCGGAAAAACATCGCAAAGGGTTCCGGTATTGATTCGTTGGATGGTCGAGTTACTTGAAGGCTTGGAAGATCAAAATTGGAGCGGAACTGTTTTTTTAGTTCAACAACTCAAGTAAGCTCTTGAGATTGACAAAGGTTGTGGAGAAGCGTTATGTTAAAAAGAAGAAATTACGTGCATGACTGGGAAGTGTGCTTGTGGTTGTGGTTGTTTTTATAAACAATATATGGTAGTTTCTTTTGTTGGGCTTTAGAGTCCTAGTTGGTGTAGAAAAACTTATGGCTAAATTAGACACGTTTTGGTTATTTTGGGTTGGGCTTTATGTAAATCAAGGTTAACAGGTAATTGCATGATTGGTTGTTCTTTTCGGGTAGAATAACTTGACTAATTTGGATATTATGTGTTATGCTTAATGATAATAGACGTTGATAATGTATTAAACTTTAGTCTCGTCATGGTGTTGTGTATAATAGATGACGAATTTTGGTACAAGTTCATTTTTGTTTCAATTATTATAGATATGTTTGTAAACGTTTATGTGTTATACTATGAAACACTAATCAACTATAGTAACATGTGTTATGCTATGAAACAATAATATATAAAACTATGCGTTTGATTACAAAACAAATTACATATACAAATACAAATTACAAGTAACTAAAAACTTCTTCGTATACAACATTAGATGTCCTATTAGTAAGGTTACCATCATTATCAATAATTGATAATTTGAGTCCATCTCTGCTCTTGACTCTCGACAAAGCAACATAAAGTTGACCATGAGAAAATACTGGACTTTTCAAAAACAAACCAACTCTGGATAATGACTGCCCTTGACTTTTATTAATTGTCATAGCGAAACATAAAGCAATAGGAAATTGTCTTCTTTGAAATCTAAAAGGAACCTTTTTATCCGACGGTATTATACCAATTCTAGGAAGAAAAATTCGAGCACCAATGTTGCTTCCAGATATCACTTCTGCTTCAATAACGCGATTTCCAAGTGATATTACCTTTAAGCGAGTTCCGTTGCACAGACCATTTTTTTTATCAATATTTCTGAGGAACATGATGGGAACACCGACCTTTAGTACTAATTTGTGATTTGGAACACCGGAGATCTTAAGACCATTTAGTACGTCGGGAGAGTATAAACTTTGATCAAAACCATCATGTAGATTTTCTATCTCACAAATACTATCGGAACTTAGGTATTCCTTGGAATCGCCTGGGAACATCAGCAACAATTGAGAATTAATTTCATCAACAACTTCATTCGTCGGTGCAAGAATCGATCTTTCTTGGTAAAAGCCAGAACTTTGGTAATTTTCAAGAAGAGAAGGATAAACAAACTCTATAAGACTTGAAATAGGATCAGCGGAATCCATGATTAAAAGATCATCGGGTATATCTATAATCGCATCACCATCATTAGATCTGCCTAGTTTCCCTTCACCCAAATCCAACAACCGCTGAGCAAACATTCGTGTTTGCTCAACATCATGCATTCCACTTCCTGCAGTCAACCTCATGTTCTTAGTTAAAGTGAGTACTTTGCAGTGGTCCCATATGTACAAAGAAGTCAACAAAGCATTAACAATGTCTTGTCTAGTACCACCTTGAATGACAGGAAGAGTTTGTCAGAAATCTCCACCAAATACGATTGTTTTACCTCCAAATGGACTTTGGGAATTATGAGAACCATCACATTTCAATATGTATTTTAGAGTTCTATCCAAAGCTTCAAAACCATGTCGGTGTACCATTGGTGCTTCGTCCCATATAATCAATGATGTTTTCTTTAATAGATTTGCAACATCACTGTTAGGGATTATAGTACACATTGAGTCTTCATTCAGATTAATCGGAATGAGAAATCGAGAGTGAGCTGTCCTACCTCCTGTAAGAAGCAAAGATGCAATCCCACTTGAGGCAACATTTAAAACAATTTCCCCTTTTGATCTTAGAGATGCAGATAACGTTTTCCAAAGAAATGTTTTACCGGTACCTCCATAACCGTAAACAAAAAAAACACCACCTTTATTGTCTTCAACCGCTTTCATGATATCATTATAAATAAATCTTTATTCATCGGTTAATGAAACTAAAAGGTTCTCAAACTGCTCTTGAAGATCAATTCTATCATAATCCAACTCTTCAGTAATCAAACGATTATTTGAAGTAGAAATCAACTCATGATCAGGATAAGGCATTGTATTAAAATTTCATAAGCTGGAATTATTACGAATTAAAATCTTCTCAATCTCGTACAATGTGAGATTTTTAAGTTCATCATCAGTGAGGCATAAATCTGAAAAAAACACATTAAAGATATATTTTTTAGATTAATACAATCAAATGTATAAGAAACAAATATTTGTTAAAATCTAAAAGAAATAATTGAGTAAAATAAAACATTTTAACATGATTATATATATAAATATATGTGAATGTGAATTATAAACATAAAGATTATAAATAAACATAAAAAGGAGTAATTGTCATAAAGTACTTATACCTTGAGACTTTAAAATCTGTCTTTGTTTATAGAGGATGCCATCTGATAATAATTCCCATGTTTTTTTGCCATACATGTTCCGGCAAAGACAGAGTCTGGCACGTCAACATCGTAGCAAACAGTGTGCGAAGATAATAACCGGAGCCTGAATGACTTGCTTCTTGGATAGCTTCTATATATTCCATGTCATCATCTAGTAGACCGTGAGCATAACATGCTTCTCTAAAGGTATTAAATTTACGACCATTTACAATGAGGATATCATCAAAGGATCGAGGACCTTTAAGTTTGTTTTTAAAAGAATCCTCAAAAAATATGCCTCCCCGAGAGTAGGAGAAACAACATGAATTCTTCCAATTGCAAAACCACCCGGTTTCCAACGTTTCCAACAACGTTCATCCTTTTTAAACACAAACTTAGTAGGGAACTCAACGTAAGTAAGCTTTCGGGCAACTTCATCTCTTTGGTTACAATCCGATTGAGGACTAAGTCAATATCATCGTCTTCGCCGTATACAACATTTTGTTGGTTCGGAAGATGAAATGGGAGACGAATAACAGCTGGGTGCCTATAGTGAACATCAAATGCGAATATACACCATGATGCCTCACATGCAGACAAATATCGACAATCATAGTATTTTTTAATCTCATCAACCGGCGGGTCAGGTTCGTTTGATCTGTTACTTTCAACAATGGAAACGGTAACACAATCAGACCCTTTGTTGATATATTTAAACAAATACTTTATAGATCCAACTTTATTGCACCATTCAACATTGATGTGGGACTGATATCTCTTCAAAAGTGTTTTGTTGTAGGGAACAACAAATCTGTTATCCAGCTTAACTCCAGATTGTTCAACAAACATTCCTGAATCTCTTTTTCTATAGAGAGGAAAACCATCCATGTCAACAGATGTATGATCATGGAATCTCTTTGGAAAGCCCTTAGAACACTTATTATCTACCATGCATGGGCAGTTGACGTTGTGAGGACCACAAGGACCGTGAATCATGAAATCACTGACAAAAGTATACAACTCTGGATCATCATTTCGGTCAGGAATTTCAGCCGAAATGAGGGGATCAATGTGTTCAACAGTTGGAAACTTGTGATCGGGATGCATAAATAAACATATATGCGCATGCGGCAACCCACGCTTCTGAAACTCCACCGTATAAACAACTACAAAAAGTAAAGAAAATAAAATATTAAATGTTTGTATTCAATTTTTAAATATTAAGAAGAAATGAAGCTTAATAGTAAATTTGTAAAAAATACCTGCTGAAACTTTTCCAAATATTGAGTTATCCTTCAAGTCTTTAATCAAAGCATTGAGCTTGATTTTAAACAATCTAGAGAGGATATCAGGCCTGTCTTCAGGACTTAAATTGGTGTCCTTAAGATATCTTTTAATTTCAGGCCATTTAGGATTGCATGTCACGGTTATAAAAACATCTGGATATCCATACCACTTACACAGAGACATTGCATCCAAATAGTTCTGCATCATATACCGAGCACCTCCAGTGAATAACGAAGGCAATATGACACGCTTTCCAGTGTTGGATACATTTATATTACCATGGTTACGTAAATTGGAGAGGTTCTCAAAAGTATCACATCTTAGAACCTTCTGTTGAAAACGTATGTAATTTAGTCGCTCAGTTTCAATCATGGTATACGCATCAACTAAGAATTGTTGAAATAGGCGACGTGAATTTAGAATTAATGAAAAAACACCATGCCTATCTTGTATCCTGTATTCAAAGAATTCTCTCATAGTGACATATGTTCGTTTGGTTGATGTAGAAGGAGTAACACCTCTATGAGGAATATCAATTCTGCAGCAATCATCACCATAAGGAAACAAAAGTGGATACTGGAGAGCAAGATACGATGGATGTAACTCACTAATACGTTGTAGACCACCAGATTTCGTTTCTACAATAACATCTCTGTTTTCTAAGGAATCGCCAATGTCACCAACAATTAAAGCTGCCACTTCAGAAGCGGTTGGTAAGTTGTATGTTCTTCCATCTTGTTGCCTTCTTCCAATGAGCCGCAACTTTAGCTCAGCATTACAGTTATCTTTAAAAAAATCTCTTACCATGCGATATGTTTTAACCAAAACATTCTCCGAGTCTAACATATTTTGTATATGTTGTATAACTTGAAGAATAAGATCCAAAGACTTTGATGAAGAAGCTCTATTAGATTCACTAAAGAAAATCAAAACATATAATATTAATTTAAAATTAAAAAAGATTCTTAAAAAATAAAATAGTTACATTGAATACGTACCCAAAAGCAGATTGTCTATTTGAAAGTTCATTGTCAGTATCATATATATAAAGTTGGGAGAATTTTGGTTTAGATCCGTCCTCTGGTAGAAGACTTCCCATTCTATGGTAATTCTGACCACCCACTCGGAATATATAAGGAGCATTGCCTCTGTTAATGGATTTATCAACTTTTCCGCCAATGGAAGTAAATGAGAACATGGAATTGTATCGACGGATGTTCTTGATGAATGACTTGCTTTTTGAATCCAATCCATTAAAAAGAGACTGATAACTTGGTGGTACTTCCTTTATACTAGGAAGTTGAACTTTACCATATGCACAACAAATTGAATAACTTGAACTAAATTGGATTTTTGTACTCCCTCTACGAGCTTCGACATCCCATAATTTTGCTTGACATATTTGGCAAGTGACATATTGATCTAAGTGATCAACATAATCTGTTAAAAAATATTTAAATAATATTTGTAAATTTGTAATAAGCAATTATAAAGTTGGAAGCAATTTCAATTAAAATAATTTTTTTGTATATTGTATATTTATGTAAAATGTACCTTTTGAGATGCCCACAAATTCGTCTTTTTTAGTATCACTTTCATTCGATCGTCTTTTATCCAAAATAGTCTTTCTTAAATTTCGCCTTTGTTGACTGTTAAAATTGTCCATGGAATTATTTAAACCTGTAACAACAAAAAATATAAAAATTAATGATGCAAAATAAAATATAAAAAAATGAAAATATTATGGTGTTACCGTTAAGTATTCTGCTGTAATGTCAGAGACAGGACTTCTAGTATTTCCATTGGTACAATTGGTAAAAGATAGTGAATTACATAAACGATTTTCTTTGATGACCTTCTCTTTGTTCTTAGCCTTTCTTGTATCCAAATACAATTTTCGTAACTTTCTCCTGTGATGACTCTCAATATTGGTAGAGTTTGTGTTTAAAACTGTACAAAAAGATAATATTTAAGATATAGGAATTTATTAGAAAAAATAAATAAAACATTAAACAAAATACTTACCGGGAGGGTTAATAGATATTGGTGTAATATTTGAAAATGGTGTTGTATTTGTGCAATTATTTAAACCTGTAATAAAATTATATAGAAACGAATCATGATTAAAAAAAAGAAAATAAAAATAATATTAACAAAAAGTATATGTGATAATGAAAATAAAAATTGGTAAGCGGTATATTTGTAGATTTTTTATAGAGTAAAATGCACGGATAGTCCCTGTGGTTTTGCAAAGTTTCACCTATAGTCCCCAGATTTTGGAAATTACACTCCTAGTTCCTGTGGTTTAACAGTTTGTTACTCGGATAGTCCCTGGAGTGGATGACGGTTAGTTTTCTCTGTTAACTCTATCCGAAATTACTTATTTACCCCTTGCTTTTATTAAAATATAAAAAAAATCACACACGCATATATAAACACCAGTCTATCTCTATCTCTCTCTCTCTCAAGAAAAGCCCCACCCCACCTACCATCACCAGCACCACCACATGCCGTCATTCATTTCACCCATTGTTTTCATTCAACTTAGAGACAGTTAGAAAGAATCTAGAGAGAGACAAGAGATGTGGGTGTGTGTGTGACCGGGCACTGTCGTTGACGACTCCAATCAACTAAAGGCAATGGCAGGGGTGGACTCAACAGGTGGAACGGAGACGGGGTGGTGGTGTTAGGTGGTGGGTGGTGGGTGGTGTGTAACTGCTAAGAAGGGAGGCGTTAGGTGTGTCTGGTGGCAGCGACGGGAGGCGTGGTGATGTCGTGGGAGGTGATGTTGTAGTGATGATGAGGGTGGCGGTGCTGTGGTGGTGTTTGATGGCGTGTTAAAGTCCGACAGGTGGTGGATACTGGTGGTTCGAGTTGGGTTCGAGTCTACGCACCTTTTTTCAGCCACAAACATGCAGTTCTGGTCGTTTTGGTTAAGAGTTCATCATGAACAGTGAAGAGAGCGACTATGGTGGCGAAGGATGACGATGGGGGTGATGTTGGAAGCCTGTTTAGAATCTTTCGTACTGAACAATACCAATTCTCCTCTGCAAACACCCCCAATCTTTCATCGATTAGATGCTTCAACGGTATATTCTATTCATTTTCGGTAATCATTTTTTTGATGCATCTTGTTCGTTTCTGTACTCAGATTAAAACCCCCAATGTAATTCACAAGATCATTCGTTGAAATATGATTTATTTGTGGATCAAAGGAATTAGGGATTGAATTTGGGAATTGGGAATTGTAGCTCGCTGGTTGATGCTTGTCGTGTTGCATCAGGTGGTGGTGGTGTGGGGTAGGTGGTGGTGTGGGGTGGGTGGTGGGTGGTGGCAGTGGTGGTGCTGGTGACGGTAGGTGGTGGGGCTTTTCTTGAGAGAGAGAGAGAGAGGGAGAGATAGAGACAGAGAGAGTCAGAGTGTGTGTTTATGGAGAAGATGAGGGGTAAATTTGTCATTTCACATCCACTTAACAGAGAAAACTAACCGTCATCCACTCCATGGACTATCCGAGTAACAAACTGTTAAACCACAGGGACTAGGAGTGTAATTTCCAAAATCTGGGGACTATAGGTGAAACTTTGCAAAACCAAAGGGACTATCCGTGCATTTTACTCTTTTTTATAATAAAAGATTTTTAATATAGTACATGTTGTAATGTCAGACAAAGGGCTTCTAATACTTCCAATGGGAGAATTAGTAAAAGATATTGAATTACATAAAAAATTGTCTTTGATGACATTCTCTTTGTTATTAAAAACATTCTCTTTAACACCGTTGTTAACCTTTCTTCTATCCAAATACAGCTTTCGTAACTTTCTCTTGAGATGACTCTCAATATCGCTAGAGTTTGTGTTTAAAACTGTAAAAAAAATTAATTAAGATGTAGGAAATTATTTGAAAAAATAAATTAATAAATCATATCTGATGTATACTAATAAATAAATTAAGAAATTATTTATGTTGGGATAATGATGTATATCTGAGATAATAATAAAAATAAAGTAAAAAATTATATCCTACCTTGGAGGAAAAGAAATTCTACTAATAATTAAAGTTAAATCATAATATGTTTAATATTAGAAACTTGTTTCAATTCATTTGGTTTTAAAACGTCAAAAAGGTAATGGAAAAGAAATACAAAATGTTAATTTAAAACACAATTGAAAAAAATATATACATGTTAATAATAAAACTAATTTTAACAAAATTTTAACACAGTTTTAATCAAAGTAAAATTAACACTGCTCAAACTAAAATTTAGAAATTTAAAACCAAGGATAAATTTAAATAACCAAATCCAAACACTAAACCATCATTCCTACATCAAGTGACTTAAACAACATAAGTTTTCAAAAACAAATAATAGATATCCTAAACATGGAATAATAATTGTCTTAACAATGGATAGATGTGATCATTTTTCCTTCTTGGGAATCAAAAGTGACTTAGGGCCTTCATTCAAAGATAAAGGATCTTTACTTCCAGAGTCATCACGATCATAATCTTCCACAAGAACACGCTTCAGCTCAGGTTGTGCCTTCATCTTTGTTGGCCTTTTGTTACGCAAAGCCATACCACCAGCACTTGAATCAATCAATGAAACCGGAGTCTCATAAACATTGTTGAATGGTATAGAATCCTTCAAATTCAAGTAAATAGATTTGTTAAAATACAAAAAGGTTTGTATTTAGAAATAGGAATGTGTTTAAAAAAATAGATAGTAGCTTCTGGTTTGTAGTATGTTTTCTCGTCTTGCGCTTCTCTTTGCTATACGTATTGAATTCTAATTTAAATAGAAAATATGGATTAGAAATATAGAATTACAAAATCCAAAAGATTGAAAAAACAAATAGAATAAAATGCGGACCTTCATTGCAACCTAAAGCAGCTTTTATTGCTGACTCGTCATGATCATAAGACTCCGCAAGATTACGCTTCAACTTGGAATGTTCACTTATCTTTTCAGCATTTTTGGTAGCCAAAGATATTGATCCAGCACATGAACCAATCAGTGACATCGGAGAATCATCCTTAATATGGAAATGAATTGAATGAAAATAATATATTATTATAAACAATAATAGTGATGAATAAGAATAAATGAATAAATAGATTTTGTCATATAGCTTGTTTAAAAATAATACCTTCAGATCGACAATATCAACACTTGCAAAATCACCAGATGAGAGATTCATAGAGTTTGAAAGATCAACCTACATTATAAACAAAGAAGGCTATGTTAAATTGTTGAATAAAGAATGTAGGTAAAATATATTATAACTGTAAAAAATTAAGATCAATATCATTAGATACTTACATGGTCAATCGCTATCTTTGATTCAACCTGAGAAATGATTTCAGGATCATCAGAAAATCTTTTGACAGTGAATGACTTGTAGTGATTCTTCACATTAAAGTGAGAAATCTCAACCTTAAACGCCATCTTTTTGCCAACCAAATTACTAATTTCATCCGGTAGCAAATTATCCGTTTCACCCTACATAATAATTTAAGATGTAAAAACAGTGGTACAATATGAGAATGTATAAATTATAGAAATTGGGAAAAAAAAAAATAAAGCCAAAAGAGATACATCAAGAAACTTATCAACCAACTCTTGAGCACTCTTTCCAAGTAATTTTCGAGCTACATGATCTAAGCAAGTTAGAGATGCAATACCAGTAGAATCTTGTAACCTAAGTTGAAGTTTCAACCTAAAAAAGAATAATAAAATTGGTATTAGTATAGTATTGAAATATAAAATTTTAAATTTTAAATTTAAAGTTATCATAAAGTTAGAACTTTACCGGGGAACCACAGAAACACCTTTTTCATTGCAAACATCATTTATGCATCGAATTGTCTGCTTCTCCTCACTTAAATCTAATCCATCCTCTCCATCGCTTATAAAATACAGCACACTAACCTTCTTCATACAATCCTTATAAGAATTGTAATACCACTCAACACAAGGAGGGAAACTTATCACTGTACCAAGCACAATCACATTCATTGTCTCCTGAATTTTATTAACCTCATCTATGCTCTTGAATTCAGTTCCAACCAAAAAATCATCATGAACAGTTTTGCTAGCTTGAGATGAACCAAAAGGACAGCTTGAAGAACCAACATCCGGTCTTCTTTCAAGTAACCTTCAAATTATTATAAATATAATTAGTCTATAAATTATAAAATATTTCAACATTATGACATAAAATAATATACTGAAACAAATAATAAAACAGTTAATTTGAAAAAATATGTACATCTATGCTTTCGTTCAGATACAAATTGTTGTTTTGAAAAGAACTAGACACGTATGCCTTACCTACATATTTGACAAAAAAATCAATTAAAAAAATTAAGCATTGATAAGTACAACAATAGAATGTAAAATATATAGAATTTTAATGAGAAAGATAAAAGCATGGTTGTAAAACAAGGTTTCCAAGGCCGAGTACTCCCCGAGTAGTCGCTACAAGGCAGGCTGCCGAGGCGACTTTCTTTGACTCCGCCTAATTACTCGGAGTCAGTCAAACGCGGTCAACCTTGGCCAGAATTAGATCTAGTAGGTCAACTCGGGCCTAGTTTGACTTAAATAATAATATAACATAATTTCTATGCCTATCATATTAAAGAATGAATATCATTTTCATGTATTTTGTTATAAATATTAGTAAATTTGTGTTATTTGACATATATTTAATCTCCAAAAAGTAATTTCTTTGTAATTTAACATGTCCGAGTACTCCCCGAGTACTCTCCGCGTAGACCGAGTACTCTCAACTCCCCGGTCGACCGACTATGGAGCGCCTAGCGACTTTTGCAACCATGGATAAAAGTAATTAAATAAGTATAAAACCTTCATGAAAGCTATATCTTCCAAACTGCAATATCACAAACACATCACTCGGTTTCTGTTCCAAAAACTTTGACATTTGCACCACATATTCTCCCCACAAAGTCAGATAAACATTAAGGAACCTATGAATAAAAATTTAATAAAACATGAACTAATTGATAAATATATAAAGGAGATCAAAGAAATAAATAAATTCTAACTCTAAGTCACGAAGTTGTAAGCTCATTTTTTTGTTCAATCTCCCATTACTGCTGGTATGATCAACCATAGGAAACCAACCATCAACATAACCAATGATATCTATAAACAAACAAAAGAATAAATTAGAACAATAACAATGGCGTAATATAAGTAAAGATCAAAAGATCAAATTTTAAAATACGGTGCACTAACCAACAGGAGAGTCTTGCGGAATAGCACGATTACGAAGAACATCAAATGATGTAAAAGAGAATCCATGAATTGAACCACCAAAGTCATCAATGTTTCTGATGTCGGTAGAGAAATTGAAAAACAGTTTATGTTTGTGGTTGGTTGGGCGGTATGGAGACACGTTGTCACCAACATCAAACTTAGTAACCATGACACAACTCTTTTCTACCAGTAATCTTCCATACTTTACAAGATAATTACCACCAACACTTGCTTGAATTTTGATACCCTATCAAACAAATATAACCTTTTAAGATGAAACATAGGATATAAAAAATAAAAAAAAATTTTGTTATAAACTGATAAAGTACCTCCTCATCCATGAGGATCAGTTCGACCGCATGAATAGCATTCTTGACTTTAAATGATAGTAGCTTCCAAAGCTTAAGTATGCGAACTTTAATAGTCACGTCTGTCTTGGTTACATCCAATTCAATAAGAGAAGTGATGGGAGGGTTCTCCATTGACCTTTATAGTTAAACATTTATTTTAGAAAACAAAATCTCTGATTCATAAACAAATTTTAGTTTTTAAAACACTATATCAATTGTCTGAAGGTCTTTAAATGAACAATTGTTGTGAAACATTCAAGGAGTTTTTGGAATATTTGAAATATATCTCTATTATAAAACACTGTATCAATTGTGTGAGGGGGAATACTTACGGAAGCATAGATCATGTTAGTTAGACATCATCATTTGAAATACAAAAATGGGGTATTGATTATTATTGCTCTTAAAAATAATTAAATAATAAGAATTTGCAATATTCAAATACATGTATATCAGGTCCAATTAAGTTAAAAAAAACATGTATATCTGGAAAAATTAAGTTAAAAGCTAAATTTCACAAAAAATCATAAAAATCTTTAAAACAGTCCCTAAAACACATTTTAGGAGTCACAAATACATCATAAATGTATTTAATCAGCAGATTATAATTCACAAAAAAATAAAAACTTAAACATCTTAAACAACATAAAACTCTTAAAACAGTCCATAAAACAGCAAGAAGTAGTTTATAATTCACGAAAAATCATAAGAAAGTCTAAAACAGTCCTTAAAACATGCCCTAAAACACATTTTAGCAGTCACAAAATCGAAAATTATCTAAATCTGTCCCTAAAACATCATAAATCTCTTTAATCACCAGATTAAGAACATAATTCACAAAAAAATACAACTTAAACATCTTTACACAGAAGAAGTTAAGAATTTATGCAAGTTTTGGTCGTCTTCTAAAATATTGTGACTCTTTTGACTAAAACAGCAAGAAGTTAAAATTTGTAAAACAGTCCCCAAATAACATGTATATCAGGAAAAATATAAATCAGACACTAAAACAGTCGCTAAAACACATTGATATCTAAATCTGTCCCTAAAACATCATAAATCACTAAAACAGACCCTAAGAGGTACTGTATAATTCACACAAAATCTGTTCAAAAATTTAAAACAGTCCCTAAAACACATTTATATCTAAAACAGTCCCTAAAACAGCAAGAAGTAGTGTATAATTCAGGAAAAATCATAAAAATCTCTAAAACAGTGCCTAAAACATGCCCTAAAACACATTTTAGCAGTCACAAAATGGAAAACTATCTAAATATGTCCCTAAAACATCATAAATCTCTTTAATCACCAGATTAAGAACATAATTCAGAAAAAATTACAACTTAAACATATTTACACAGAAGAAGTTAATAATTTATGCAAGTTTTGGTCTTCTTCAAAAATAGTGTGACTCTTTTAACTAAAACAACAAGAGGTTAAGTATAATTCACAAAACTCTAATAAAATTTGTAAAACAGTCCCTAAATAACATGTATATCAGGAAAAATCTAAATCAGACACTAAAACAATCCCTAAAACACATTGATATCTAAATCTGTCCCTAAAACATCATAAATCACTAAAACAGTCCCTAAGAGGTATTGTATAATTCACACAAAATCTGTTCAAAAACTTAAAACAATCCCTAAAACACATTTATATCTAAAACATTCCATAAAACAGCATAAAATGTGTCCCTAAAACAGTCCATAAAACAGCAAGAAGTAGTGTATAATTCACAAAATATTACAACTTAGACATCTTTAAACATTAATATAACAAAATTAAACGTGGCAACATAACTATAGATAAGTAAACTTAATTTAAAAAAATAAAAAGTTGACCTAAAACAACATAAAACCCCTAAAACAGTCCCTAAAACACATTTATATCTATAACAGTCCATAAAACAGCATAAATGTGTCCCTAAAACAGCAAGAAGTAGTGTATAATTCCGGAAAAATCATAAAAATCTCTAAAACAGTGCCTAAAACATGCCCTAAAACACATTTTAGCAGTCACAACATGAAAAAGTATCTAAATATGTGCCTAAACAACATTTTTATCAAAATCAGTCCATATAACGCATGTAATAGTTCAGTTCAAAGCTGAATTACAACTATGGAAATCTATAATATATCTAAATCAGTCACTAAAACACATGTAATAGTAAAAAAAAAATTAACAAAACGGACTAATAGCAAAATCGGTTCACTAAACATTAACATAAAACGAAAGTTAAGTTCAAAGGTGAATTTGGCATACCTGATTTCTTGAAACAACAACAAACCTTTCTTTAATCACTAACACCCTGTACAAAAATTAAGTTCAGAAACCAAAAAAAAAATCAGTTCAGAAACCACAAAAAAAATAAAAAGTAAACAAAATTTAACAAAATAAAAAATAATACCGGAAGAACAAAGCAGATGCACAACGGAGAGGGAAGGAGAAATGGTTTGGCTTTAAGGACTTCATCGGAGGATGAGGGAAAAGAAGAGGAACACAATTTCAAACCTCAATCCGTGTGAATGATGATCTATACCGTCCGATTAACTTATAAATTCAAACACAGCCGTAGGATCTGTGTTTGTTCAATAAACTTGGAGTTTTATGCGAAGATGGGACTGAAAAATCTGTCTTCGTTGAACAACAGGGAGACAGTAGGTGCGATTGTCAAATTTTGAATCCAAACTCGAAAGGGTATTCATCTGTAGGATGCAGAGAACGAAAGAATGAGAGAAGAAGAAGACGGCGAGGAAAGGGAAATAATTGGGGATTAGGAATTTGGCTGGTTGCTTTGACCTGCATAAGAGAGAAGAGGGAGAGCGCTATTCTCTGCCCTCATTAATGGTGTTTGACATTTAGCAAGTCTTCAAAAAAAAACCAGAAAAATGGAGGAGTTGACACGTGGACAAAATGAATGTGGGAGTGACAAGTAGGAAAGAGAGAATGGAGGAGTGTTGTGGTGTTGACACATGGGATTTTCAACCTTTGATTTATTATAATAGAGAGAACTAATGTACAAAAATGTAATTTTACCATATGTATAAATTTTACAGGATTATGTACAACACAATACAAGCCATTTTAGAGTGGTACATTAGGAAATTGCACATAATTTTAAGACACCTTGGTGGCAATTTAGGGATTTCACCCCTGCTCTAACTCATTATCGTTCTTGAATATCAATCGCCATAGTTCAATGCGACCTTTCGGTACTCGTCAGTTCCCATCTCCCCTATAACCTAATGTTTGATTCTTAAAGATTCCATCAATGGCAATGAATATCATCTCCCTTCTAGCCTGTTTTTCGATTCTTACCTCAATCGACCCGATCTTGTGAGATGGATAGATTGTTCAAAAAATCTAGGGTTCAATGTCAGAACCGCAAGGTGAAAACGAAGATTAGAGTTGATTTGAGATCCACCCACGAAGATTCAGAAACAGGTAACCCCTAACCCTAGGTGCTTCGATTTTTTTTGTTTCTCTATTAATTTGATTTTGATTGTTTGGAGTGTTTATTGGCTTTTGTAGATTTGATTACAAGACCATAAAATCGTTCAAGGTATGCGAATTTTGATTCTTTTGTGTCTTTTGGGTTTCCCTTTTTTCATATGATTATATGTCTAGGGTTTGTTGTTTGTTAATTTGTTCCCTTGGTATAACGATTGTTGCATCCAAATGGCATGCTGATGGTTCATTGCCAGTTGAAGGCTTTAATCCTGAATTGGAGAATCAAAATGGAGAGACAGTGAAGCTGGGCACTGAAGATGACCAACGGTATGATTCATTCGTAATTAAGTTATTAAATTAGGGGGATTATGTATTGTTTAACGTTAATTTCCATCACACCGGGATTAGCATGTTCAACGTTAATCAGACAAGCTTTTGAAGATACATTCTTATCCTCATGCAATTCCGAAAGATTATCACACAACCCTGCACATTGTGTAACGCGTTTCATAAAAATTAATGTAACTGTTAAATTTCTCAAAAACACGAAGAACTCATGTCAATGGTGTAATTAACTAATTATATGTTGACTGACCAGTAATTACAGGGTCAAAAAGGACTTTTCCGTTTCAAACTGCTAGCATCATCAATTGCTTTTTTCATGAACCTATATTAACCAAAAAACACCTCATCAAAAAACAGCAACCAAAAAAACACAAACAGTAATATAACATTATAATCTAATTGAACCATACTCATTAGTCAAGACTGTAGCTTGATCATATTTTATCCTCCTCCGTTTTACCCTTGGTGGGTCCAGTGCCAGCTCAGAAGACCGTTTTACTCCTGGTGAAGTTGATACTAACTTAAACGAGGCCTGAGGTCCTGAGCTATCTTGAACATGATCATGATCAGATCTCAGAATGCAGTGGCGGATTTAAGAAGTTTTTTCACTGGGTTCCTTTTGGTAGATTCTCACTATCCTTTTCCAAATCATACAAGATTCTCACTAATTTTTTCAATTTTTTTCAAACCAAATGGGTTCCTGGGAACCCACAAAAGTGGCCTAGATCCGCTGTTGTCAGAATGCATGGATTCCCGTGATGAACTTTGCTTAGGTGGCGAGGAGGGTCCACCGTTATCCAGGATATCGTTTAAATTTGATGAATCATTAAATTTTTTTTGGGAAATCGCGTTCAGTATTTCCGGGTTTGGTCCAATCTCTTCTGGAAGGACCAAACGTAGAGGAGTCTTCTGCACACTGGGAGTATTGACAAGAAGAGTTTCAAGTGGAGGAACGACATCATCCTCCTTAGTGATGATGTCATTAGATCGTAAATGATGATCAGGATCGGGATCTTGAATACCGTTAAAAGTTGAGGGTGGAGTATGAGGATCAGGACTGCATTTAAAACAAGATTAAATCATTATTAACAAAATTTATCAATGATATAAATGTTCTAAAAGAGTTTATGCATGTTTGACTCTCAAACAAAAACATGCATATCCTCCGTGTGCACTGGTCTTGGCCCGGGGCTATTCCTGAAGATAGATGGACTTCGAGATGAATTCTACAAAAATACCAAAGTCTAAAGTTAAACTTTCATTATAAAAAATAGCTAAATTACTTGATTTTCAGCCAAAACAAAATACAAATACCACACTAACCTCACCAACGGAAATCATAATATATCCTGCAGGAGTTCCATGTTGGTTTTTTTGAAAAACTGGCGGGACTATGATATGAACAAATATTGTGCTAAACTTTAAAAAACCACAAGGTCATTGATAAATAATGGCTTGAAGAAAGAAGATCCAACATGTTTTCTAATGACAGAGTGATGCCAGTAAAACAATGGCTTGAAGAAAGAAGATTCTTGCAGGTAACATGATATTTCTTAAATTTACCAAGATTCTATATTTAGCATTTATTTACTTAAATTATCATTGATTTTTATTGTTTACACGGAGCGTGTATCAAAGTCTGAAGCACAACTAAACGTAATAAATAGTTAATCACTGTTTATAAAACATGTTGTTTCATTTCTAATGGCACTAAGCGTTCAACTTTTTATAAAAATATTGGAAAATTCCAATTAACACTTACTGGAAGACACTTTATTAAAGTGACTTTAAGATCACCAAACTCTAATGGCTCTTCACGCCACCAGTCCGTAGGCGGAGCTGATAACTTTTCTAAGTTGGCGATTGCTTAAAATGGGATTTTACCATAAAGATCACCATATTTTCAAATAAGATCATCTGGCTCAAGTTCAATTTTGAGGCATGCATAAGGTACATCAAATTCATTTGATGGCGGTACACGTGCACTTGAGAGGAGTAAAGTTATTTCAAATAGAAGCGTCGGTCCTACTTTCAACCTTGGCCAATCGTGAACCAAGGATATTGAAATAGTAAACCCTGATGAAAAGCCGAGTGTTTCCTCAAGAACTGAAACAGAAACTGAAGATACCATGGCATGCCTGTTGTACGATTTCAGATTTTAGCTAAAAAAAAGTGGACACTTTACCAAGGCTATGGAGGTTGAAGCTAAAAAGATGAGAAAGGAGGCAGCGGCAGTGGAGAATGAGGTATCTGCTACGTGTGTCGACAAAGAACAGGATTATTGTAGAAAGTATGAGTGAAATCTGATATACATGACGCAGGGTTTGGGGCCATAATTGCATAATTGTGGAAGGAACCGGCGTGCTTACCAAAATGGTAGTCAAACTGATAGTAAAAAAGAGTTTCAGCTTGGAATTGATAAAATGACAAGTGGAGAAGATACCCGAACAACTTTGATGATTAAAAACATTCCTAACAATTAAGACAAAGATATCACTTTGATTATTATTGACAATTACAGATTGATAGTGATGCTCACGTTCTGGTGTTGACAAAAAAAATATGTGGAGACGTTCAAACTGCTAACGGTTCTTGAAAGTGGCAAACCAAACTAACTGGGTTGATTGGGTGGGTTGGACTGGACTGGTCAAATTGGTTCAGTTTGGCGGTTTGAACCATTTTTTTATAAATTGTATTTATACATGATGGATATTGCAAAATGAAAATATATATATAAATAATAAATGTTAAATGACATGTTCCACAAGTTTCAAACTGTTGTCCGAACTGGCTGGTTTGCTTTTTTGCTTTGTTTTGGCGGTTCAGTTAGAATCAATGGTTTATGAACACCTCTATGGATTGCAACTTGATTGGCACATAAATATTTCAACTTGATTATCTTCAGCACCAAAGATCTTATGTTGATTGTATCTTTGGAACTCCAAGTATACTTCAAAGATGCTGCTTGTTAGGCTGGTGGGTATGGGGTCCGTCCCCCATGCGTCGAGGACCGGCGCCGGGTGGAACACCATCCCCCCTCTTTTTCTTATCTCTCTCCCTTTATTTTTTATAAAACATGTTCCACTTTTATAAACTTATATTCTACCATGGATCCCTTCAACAACCCGAACAACCCGAACGTCCCCAACAACCCGACCCAACCGAATGTTTTCTCGGTTCTGGGATATTATCCGACGATCGAACCGAACCAATTCTCTCAATATTCGTCAAACGCCTTTGCCACATTCCAACACTCACCTAACCAATTCTCCCAATTCTCTCAAAATCAAGCCCTTCAACAATTCATGATGCGGGGTGCTTTTAATCTCCAACCGAATCCGACGTAACCCGTTCAACCGCAACCGATCCCGACGCAACCCGTTCAACCCCAATCCGAACCCGACGAGGATGTGGAAGTTGTTCCCGAAACCCAACCGCAAAAAGAAAAAGGCAAACGAAGAAAAGGCAAGCAAGTGGTGGGTGAGCAACCGTCCAAACCAAAGGCGAAACCGTGGACGCCAATCGAAGAAGAAGCCTTAGCTAAGGCTTACATAGGCACGTCTACACACCCGACAAAAGGTTCGTAAAACTAACGTTTTTTTAAAGTTTATATTTTTTAGAATTAGTTTTTTATTTTTTGTAACATATTTTTTTTGTAACATATTTTATAGGTAATAATCAAACGGGTGACGAGTTTTGGAAGGCGGTTTTGGCGAAGTTCCTTGAGCTAATGGACCAAGGCCCGTATCGAGATATCGACTCGGTGTCATCAAAGTGATCGAAAAATGAACGGGTTCGTCAATAAGTTTTGCGATGAATATAATAAAATATATTCTAGTGGGCTTCGTAGCGGCATGAGCGACGAAGATGTGTTTAAAAAGGCATTGGAGATGTACAAGGCGAACAATGGTAATACGAACTTCACACACGTTCGCGCGTGGGAAGTTTTGCGAACGCACCAAAAAATGGGCGTCGATTCCCAACGAGGTGGAGATGGTGAAGCGGCAAAGGACATCGGAATCGGGTAGTTTTAGCGCCGGTGGATCGGACGCGACGTGTCACATAAACTTAAACGATGACGCCGACTTCGACGAAGAAGAATACGCCGTACATGAAGCGAAGCGTCCACCGGGCCGGGACAAATCAAAGAAGGAGCGGGCTTTGGGGAAAGAAAAGGAAAATGTGGACCCGAAGATGGACGAGTTTATGGAACAATTTAAAACATACACGGACGTCTCGGCCCAAAAGGCGAAGGCGAAGGAGCGGGCCATCGAAGAAAAGTCTCGTGTGGCGGAAGAAAAGTTACGCGAAAAGTTCCGATTGTCCAATGAAAAAATCCGATTGTCCGATGAAAAGATTCTGCTCTAGGAATGGGAAATAATAACGATGGATGTCGATAATTATCCTGAGCCGAAACGTTCGATGTTGAAAAAACTACAAACCGACATCATGAAGAAGCATCAAATTATTTAAGTCTATGTTTTTTTTTAAGTTTATGTAATGGTTTTTAATATTAATGAAAACTAGTCTAAGATCCCGCGAGTTTCGCGGGTGGCTTAACACAAACATATAACATCTACTGGCATTGAAGCCCGTGTATGAACTATACCCGCTTGCAGTTGTGATTATTAGCCATCTGTATCAACCCGTCCCATATTTTACAGGTTTCGGGTATACCCGTCAAGTTCGGGTTTTTTTTGCCGATCCCTATAATCATCTCCTCTCATCTTCTACAACAGAAGCACCAAAGTCTTTTTTTTCAAGTAAACAAAATCAAGTGCTTCTAACTAAAACATCTTTAAAACAAACTTCTTAAATAAAGAATATATGAATTTATCACTAACATTTGAATACAACATGTAGCAGGATTAAAAGCTCTCTGCTACCAAATTAAATAATACTATCATCTGTTGCTTAGAGAAACTTCATCAATTAAGATCAACCCCACCTCAAAGATCGAATCTTTATCGCGTAATACAAAAAACTTCATTAAATCAGATCAACCCCACGTCAAAGATCGAATCTTTTTCGTGTAAAACACTACAAACTTGTATTTTGATCCAAACAACAGCCAACGTTTCGGTGACCCACAGATCTTGACAGCCCCACGGTAATCTTCAACAACTGTCACTCATTTATTGCATGAGAAAGTGCAACATACGTGTTAAAATATCGTTGTTGAATATCATATTTTCTTGAAAATTCATGAAGAAATATGCACCCAACATATCATGAACACAGTATAAATCAGTATGATGGTCTGCTTACATCTTTTTAGAGCTTCGCAACCAATAACCTCGAATTCGTTGTTGACCACTATGTTATAGCAATTTGCAACCTTTGCTAAGTTCTTTCTTTACCACTATCTTGTAGCTACTATCACTAACATTAGCACATGTTGACTAAGCAGTCAAAGTATCAAAATTCTTGTTCTTAAAATAATGTGAGGCACGTTATTCGACGAAAAATAATAATAAAAAATATTTTGAACGTCACTAATAAGGTGACTTTCAATAATAATGGTCCGAGAGTTGATGTTTTGATCTATAAGAGTATAACATAGTTATCTTTGTGCCATTTATCTTTGTGCCATTTATGAGTATACAGTAGCCCAGGAGGGTCTCCAAACTACCCAATCTCCCAAGCTCCCACAATGTTAAACAACTTGTTGCTGCAAGTGACCTAGCGTTGTCTACTGAACCTGCATTAACACCCAGAATATCAAACACTTTCATTTAATTGGAGGACCCATGTTCTTTAATGGGACCCCATTTTTATAAAATCAACCAAAATACTTTCACATATAATCCAATCAAAAGCGAATAAACAGTCAACACCCAAAATACTAATTGGATATTTGGATAGATCCAAAAATAGTTATTTTCTTTACATGCAAATTAACCATTAAATAAATTTGATGGACCCATATTCTTGTAGCCTAAAATAGACTTGTTTGTTACAGTAACATTAGAAATGAACAAACCCCACCACAAAGCTTTATCAGCCATTTGTGTAAACTGCAAAAGAGTCTTCGGCTCCCTGCATTTGACCAGATAATATATTTTAATTCATTAACCAAAATACTCATAAAGTTCTTTATGTTTAGGACAATCCATTAAGTTTTTACTTAATTTTTGGTTTATCTTTATTGTCAGTCTAACATAATCCATGAGTTGAATACTTGAATCCTAATATTGTCTATTAAGAAAAGACTTCTTATTGAATTAAAAAGATCATAAATCCAGAACTATAATATAAATGGACAACATAATAATTAAAGCTACAAAACCCAAACAAAAATAACCAAACATGCTAACTGTGTTGGCTTCCTTATGGCGGTAACCTGTTTAGCCCTAACACTAACCCTTTTATTAGAACAAACATTTCCCTTTTAGCTACTTATGTATTTACACGTTTGACCCATTAAAAAGAAAATAAAAACCTTTTCGAACCCATTGATAAGTAAATCAATTATAATTGCTTGGATGCCCTTTGCATTAGCTAATTTATGTATTTACACGTTTGAGGCAAAGTGTAGAGACAATTAAGGATGACATGTATTGAATATAGTTATGCTTACTCTAGATGAATATACATCACTATGTATGATTTATTTCAACCTGTGTTGAAAACAAAATATTTAAAGCATACCATTTAAAAATTTACATTTTATGATCCTAAAATAAAATATTAGGGCTATTACAGGTGATCATCATAACCCTTTTACTTACGAATGGGTTGATTTGGGTTATGTATTATCTTAAATGAGTCAGTATAAAAAAATTGATAGAAGAGGAACGGGTACGTAAATACCTCTAATTCGGTGCTTGCTGACATGGCTTTGCATTAGACTGTTAGATAACTCACATAATCCTTTGAACTTTTAATATGTAAGTCTGCATGAAAAAGACTCCATGCTCAACTTTCAAAGTAAGTTAATAAACCAATAACTATATCTTCTGAATCACTTTCTATATATAAATGTTTATCAAAACAGAAGAAAAGGGCCTCATTATTGACAAAAATAATTTAGAAAACCAATAACTGAATCTTTCTATATGAGACTTAATATCCAAACTTTAAATATGTTTGGAGAAGCTACCTCTGGCATACAGAGAATGATAAAAGGATCTAAGATAATTCTACCTCTCAGATATAGATAAATAATAATAAGAGACCTATTTTTAGACCCGGATCCATGCACCACTCCGACTTAGATCCATCCGCCACTCCCACATTTTTAGAAGCACCTTGACAACCATCCTCCAATGATGCTGCCAAAGATGCATGTGCACGAGCTGGAGGTACTCTTGACCCTACATTAGACGTTAAAAAGGCAACTTAAAACCAAAAAGAAAGATACAAACATAAGGAAAAATAAGTCAAGTCAGACCTGGACATTTTTAGACAAAATTAGTTTCTTTTTTCGTTTTGACCCGTTACTTGAAACCACTTAATATAACCTATATGGACACATCTATATGCGTATGTATGTATAACCTCTTAGACTCATTTATAAACATGAAAACCTTTAGGTTCACCACCTTTTGAAGATTTCTTAAACTCTTATATATCAACTCACTGTAATCGATTGCCAAAAATATATGTTATCAAAGACCCATTCTTCCATTTGTAAAATCCTAAACTTGTTCAACAAATCATCCTGCAACTTTTATATTCCTTATTTATGACATAATCAAAAACACCTTTTATAAAGAATTCAATTCTGATTATATGTCAAAACCCAAAAAATTCAACAATCACATATATATAAATTTAAAATGAAAGCAACCTGCACTTGTAACTTAAATTCTAAGTATCAGTAATGATAAATTCATTAAATAATGTCTTAAATACTTACAATATGTCTTGCAATGCTTCCTTGTTAGTTAATTTTTCTATGAGAAAAAAAACACATGAGAGTAACAAACAATATAATTATAGTTTGGAATAGTATATACCCTGTATACTGAATGATCCAACTTCACCCCATTTTACACAAGTTACAGCAAGAGTGTGGCCACTAAGACATATAACACTTTTCTTTAATGTACCATCACATATTCTTGCATCACCATCTTTGCTAGAGCTAACAAAGCGACGACATGGTGAGCTGAGGTGCAACACTTCCCAAGATACACCAGCTACTCCTTATTTGAGACCTAAATCACCATAATACCAGAGTCAAATCATTTTGGCAAGCACTATGTAACTAATTATCATGGAGGAAAAACAATGTAAGACATGAAATACTAAAATTATATACTAATTATATTACGATCTATTATTAACAAAAAACACTGAAAATAAAAAAAAATAGGAAACCATTGCATAAATGCAGTTTTTTAAGATGACTCTTTCATGTTGGGGTGTATATTAAGATGACTCTTTCACGTTGGGGTATATATTACAATTTTACATAAAAACACTATTTTTTTTTAAAATAAACAGTTTTACATCCTAAATATCAAACTCTACACACCCCAACATGAATCTATTATTCTTTCAATTCAATTTAACATATTAAAAAAAAAGCCCTAAAAATTTATACAACATCAGAATAAGTCAATATAAGAAAACCCTAATATAAGAGCCCTAAAAATTGATACAAATCAGAAGCTTCACAAAAGATTCATATGTTTACTTATGTTATTCAGTGGAAATCGATACAAAATTAGAGATTGATACAAAAACATATTCAAAAAAAGCCCTAAAAATTGATACAGGTTAAAGACCAGAGAAATATGCATACAGATTAAAGAATCGTACCTTAAATAATGCTTGACAAATCGATTGACAGCCAAATCGATGTGAAGAAACAGAGGATGATTGATAAATCGATTAACAATCGAATCGATGTGAAGAAACGACTGAATACGTATGGATTTATAGATCTAGGGTTTATGCAACCAATGATCCTTAAATATGGAAACTCGTTCATATTTTGGAAGATGATCATAGAGAAAGATGAAATTCGGATCTCTGGTAGAATTATTTGAGATAATATGAGAGAAGGATGGAAACTTTCATTATTTGAGATAAAATGAAAGTGAAAAGCGGGATGCCAAAAGACCTACAATACATTGTCGCTCAAAAGATTATTCAGACATACAATCAGATGACACGTGGCAATAAGGTTTTTAAGAATAGGACAAATGGCATAAGTTTGTTTTGTTTTATTATAAGGTATAGATATTTTGTTAATTTATTTGTTAAATATTAAAAAAATCAAAAACATTAAACTGGTGGGGTATGATTATCTAGGACCATCCTCTCATACCTTCTAGTTTTGTGGGATGGACCATCCTTGAGAGTACTATGATATGGCACCTACATGACGGATCATCCTACAAGGGAGGATGGGCACCATACCCTCTAGCCTTAGTATTGATGGAAATCATAGTGGTACTTATGAATTTATGTACTTGCAAATCGATTTTAAGGTATTATTTCTGTTAAGATTTTTTTTGCCTATGAACATCTTTTCAAGTGAGTGTGTTTTTTGGGTTCATAGGATGCTTTTACCGAAGGGATATTCGACTATTTCATGTCGAAAATTGCAATTTAAATAAATTATTTTGGCTTTATGAGTAACTGAGGCTGTGTTTAGCTGTGAAACAGTTAAGCATATAGGTTTTTTTCATAGGGTGCTTTTATTGAAAGGATATAGCAAATATATTTTTTTTTATATTTAAACTTGCATTTTCTACAAAGTATGATCTTTGTATTACAAGCATTTAGAATTCGTTTTTTATAACCCTTTCGGATTTTGAATCTAGTGACTATAAAATAAAGATGACTGTATTTGTCTTCTTTCTTGACATTTGCAGAGATCAAAATCTCATTGTTAGTGGCGGAGCTATAAATTTTTTCTTATGGTGTCATTTTTTTATGGATACCCCGATTTATAGTAACCCAGAGTCGAACCTCTTGGATCGGTTCGGATCTAGTCGGGTCAAATCACATAATAAAAACAAATATCACAGTAAAAGTACAATGTCATTAAATAAAAATACATGATAAAATTACAAAGTCATTTGAAATATATAAAAAAAATGCATTTAGTAGTTGCTATGTATGCATTTTCATGTTTTGAAAACGATTCATAATGTTTTCAATGGCAACTTGCAAAAAAAAAAAAAAACTTCTTTTTCATTAAAACAAATAAGTGCATGCATCATTCAAATTCAAATGATCATCAAATATCCTGTTAGGTTAAACAATTGAAACAAAACCAATAGACATGGGGCTATAATGCTTATTGGATTAGAAAAAAAAAATTGGCATGAACCTTTAATGATTTAAGAGTAAATTGCCATTTTAGTCCCTGTGGTTTGGCCCATTTTGCCAGTATAGTCCAAAGGTTTCATTTTTAACATCTGGATCCAAAAAGGTTTCGTCGTTGCCATTATGGTCCAACTGACTTAACTCCATCCATATATGTTAAAGCAGCCAAGGGCATTTTTGTCATTTCAGTTTTCCTTTTATTAACCATTTTTTCTTATTTCTTTTTCCCTCTGATTTGGCGCCCTTTTCACCCTATATATGACCAGATCGATAGAAACCCTAAAATCCTAATTAACTTGAGCAAAGCAAACCATCTCTCCTACCTACCTTCAATCTTCAACAATAGTGCAATGTCCATGTGGTGCCCATACTGTAATTCGAACTTCGTGGACCTCTTTGAACCCCGGCAGACGTTTTTATTGTTGCAATAGACAGGTATTTGGGTTTCTTTCATCATCTTCATAATCACCTGCGATTTGTTCATGTTTTTATCATTTTTTGTTAACAGGGGGAAGGGGCTGTGGATTCGTTGCTTGGGCTGAGGCTGAGTTGTGTCAAAGATGTGCATGAATCATAAGAGGGCAGTTGAACTCCATCCGCAGGCTTGAAGAAGAGAACAGGAGATTGAAGTGGCTATTGTGTGTTACTTGGGGTTTATTGATGTTGTACTATGTGTGTAGTTAAATGATGCGTATTTAGGTAATTTTGAGTGTTTGTAGTTCATGAATATGGGATGAATGTTGTAAGATTTTTGGTTTAGCTAATGGAACTATTTTCAGATCCATCACTACTTAAAATCTCTTCAACAATGTGCTCCCCATCAGCTGCACTATTTTCTGATCCATCATCAACATTTTCATTAATATCATGCTCTGCATTGTTTCTTAACTGCAAACCTTCATAATCAGGTCTAATATGTTCTACAAACACATCTATCAGTTTAGTAGTTCTAGATAGCTTTAAAAGATCAAGAATATAGCCATCATTTAACAGTGGTCTTAGCCCTAAATCCAGATCCTCTCCTGGCAATCTATACATAAATCTCATATCATCCTCCTCTCTATACCCAATATCCACCATCATATCCTTCAGTACAATGACTGAAAAGTAATCTGAGTTAACCTTGTCAACATAAGATACCTTACCCTTCGCATATGTCATCCCAGGATACTCTGTAAATTCACCTCCATGGTGTATTTCGATTGAAAAGTTTTCAGGGTAGTTTACTGCATAAATGAACATATAAACTTCAAATAAGGGATCAATCCACTTTAAAAAGGCAAAATTTAAACAACATTGTTGAGTATTAGAGAGAACTTACCATATGCCTCTTCTGGATTGAATACTTCATTAGGATCACGAACACACCAAGGCTCATTCATCGTTCAGAAACCACCGCACAAAGCTCGTTCACAGCTCAGTCGCCTTTGATCGATCGTCTTCGTTTCGTTGTTAGGGTTTTGAAATTGTGGGAATTGTCTGTGATCGATGAAATGAAGCATGTATGTCATTTAAAGAGCTTATAAAGGCATTAATTAAAAGAAAAAGAAATAAGAAAAAAAGGTTAATAAAAATAAAGCTGAAATGACAAAAATGCCCTTGGCAGCTTTAACATATATGGATGGAGTTAAGTCAGTTGGACCAAAATGGCAACGATGAAACCTTTTTGGATCCAGATGTTAAAAATGAAACCTTTGGACTATACTGGCAAAATGGGTCAAACCACAAGGACTAAAATGGCAATTAACTCATGATTTAAAGTATACTAATTATTTCAAGTAACTAACTGGGCTTAATTTTTGAAATATAAATTTGTTTATTGTGTAATTCTTTTAGAAGAAAACAAAACAATGGTGTCGTTTGTAAAAAGACAATGGTGTCACCCGTAAAAAAACAATGGTATCGTTCAAATTTTTCCTATTATACGTTGTATTTGGTACACAAAATTCAATGTTCAAAGTGTGGCTCTGCTACTGCTCATTGTGATCGTCACAAAGTGTCGTTTCTTTACGACCGGGACCCGGATGGTGCACAAATCATAATATACATATGGTTTTGTACTTTTTTTACCTTACCATACAAGGTCCTAATTTGTTAACATTTGAATAGTTTCATTTGGTTTTTAGAATTACAAATATTATGATTTCTAAGTAGAAATCCAGTCACATATTAGTTTTACATGCTTCTGAAACTAAAAGCAATCTTTGAAAGGCAGTGCTTTGTTATTAACATTATTAAATATTTTGTGAAGTTGGTCATGTTTGGGTAAAATTTGTAAGTAACACACCGCATGCTTTAACGTCAACATTTGAAATGAACATTATAATTGAATTTGATATAAGTTGGGACACTCGCCGCAACGCGCGGGCATTCTCACTAGTAATAATAACAAGCTTAAATATAAAAAAAAATATAGGAGTTATGTGCTATTTACGTTCCTGAGCTAACTGAGTTTTTTAACTGGGTTAGTTTTTTGGACTGAAATAACACGTTTCGAGGATGTCAGGGAGAAAAATGATGCAATTTAAAATTTGGTATAAAATGACAAAAGTAAACAAATCATAGAGACGTAAATGACACTTAACTCTTTTATTAAACGATTAAAAGAGTACACTATAGATCCCAACATCTTTATAGTCGCTAAACTTTTAATAGTTGTTCAAATTATGTGTATAATTTTTAGATGTAAAAATCTTCAAAATCTATTGTGGCAAATGAAATACATATGAATCTTTCATACTATATAACTATTTTTCTTTTATTTCCGCTTGACTTAGAATGAACAATTACGAAAGTTGTTTATTATTCACTTATTTTTAAAACAATATCTAAACATTTATAAAAAAATTAACAAGACGGAAACACCTGTTGAAAGTTCAGCGAATTTAGATAAAAAAAAAATAAAAGATACATTGAATGGCTTTCATTAAATATTTGGGAAACATGGTTAGGCCAGGGGGTGGTATAGCGCCCTGGCCAAATCAGCAATTTTAGCGCGCCAAACGTGGGGCGCCATGGAGAGGGCTTCATTCCAATAACGAGCACTAATGACATGCTTAGTTGGGGTTCATTCTTTTTAACCAATCAATTTTTTTGCTCTTTATTATTTTTTTTGTATTTTGTTTAATATGAGACTTTAAACCATTGAATGCAAGTTAAAGAGAGAGACTTTAAAGCCCCCTATGTGACATCACACTGATTTAGCACTTATATGACGTGATAAAGCTCCTACGAGTTTTATACCACACCCACCAACGTTACTGTTAGGTGGAGTTTTCCCAAAAAAAAGAAAAGGAACTAAATTAGTTGGATGTGAATTTATGATTATAAAACTAAAGATGGACAAAAAACCCTGTTTGGATTTCCAAACCTATTTGTAACCCGACCCGATTTACACTACCAAAATGGTTTGAGCTAAATCATTTTCAACCGGACCGCCACCGCTAGTTTATATACCGGTTCCCCATCGTCACCAAAGCGGTTTCAACCCACACAATTTGTTTTCTTTTTTTCCTTCAAAATATCAGTTTTTTGAGTACCGATTTACCCAACCCAATCCAATTTGAACAGGGTTAAAAAAAATTTCAACCAAACCACTTTATAAACCGAATCGGTTCCTTCTCAATTTTTGACCAAAGTTGACCAACCCGGTTCGGATATAAACCCGAACCAGTTTTTCAAAAAACCCGATTCATACAGAGCAACTTGCATCCAAACCCTATGGCCCTGAAGTCGCTTCGATCAAAGGGGTGAAACAGGGTACCCTTTGATCGCAAAATTGACACCTAAATCAGTTTCAAATCAATGAGTTCTTGCAAAAATTGCAAGTCCAAAACCCTAATCGTCGACCCAGTAACCGGAAACCTAGAGTGCTCATCATGCGGCGTCGTACAAGACTTCAACAATTTCGAACATCAAACATTCAACGCAGACGGATTCGTCGGTACAAACGTCCGATTAGGCAAATCAGGATCTGGGTATGACTATTCTTACCATGAAACCAAACTTTATTTAGCCCAAAATGTCATAACAGATATACTATCAAGACTTAATTTAGAACAGAGGTTTGATGAGGTTAATACCATGATTAAAACAATAACCGAAGACGAATACGGGTCCGGAAACTGGTTTAATGTGCTTGTTGGGGCTTGTGTTTATGTTGTTATGAGGAAAGCTAACAAATTGTTGCCTTTGACTAGTGTTTGTGAGAATGTGGGGTGTGATGTGTTTGAATTGGGTCGAATGGTGTCGCGGGTAGTCGAGCATTTGGATTTGAAGTTGCCGGATTTCGATATTGTGGGGTTGTTTGAGAGGGTGTTTAGAGAGTGGGTTAGTTGTAAGGAGGGTGTTGGGAAGGGTGTAAGTGTGAGGATGGTGAAACAGGGGATTTTTTTGGTGCAGTGTATGATTAAGTGGTATGTGACTACGGGGAGGAGGCCGGTGCCGGTGGTGGTGGCGGTGATGGTGTTTGTTTGTGAGGTTAATGAGGTGGAGATTAGTTTGGAGGATTTGGCTGGGCAGTTGAATGTGGCGGTTGTGACGTGTAGGTTGAGGTATAAAGAGTTGTTGAAACGGTTGGTGGATGTTGCGAGGGAGAATTTGCCGTGGGGGGAGGATGTTAATGTTAAGAATGTTATGAAGAGTGCGCCGCTTGTTATTCAGTATATGGAGGTGAATTCGATGTGTGATCCCGGAAAAGATATTAAAAACGTAGAGAATGTTGGTGTGGATTTGGATTGTTTAGTGACTAGTTGTTTAAATCAAGATTTTCGGCAAAATGAATCGGGCGGTTGGGAAATTGAAGATTTGGAGACACTTAAGGTTTCACCTGAATGCTTATCCGCGATTTATTCGAAGTATTTGGAAGAATATTCTAACATGAAGACGTCAATGAAAAGAGCTGATGACGATATGATAGGTGGTGAAAAGTATGATTTTTCGGTGGATACGGAGTATTGGAGTGGAGAATCAGAGTTAAGCAAGAAACTTTTTCTCGATAAAATATTGGAAAAAGCCGTCGGATTGAATGCTATGCCTCCATCTTTTGTCAACGGGTGTGTGAAAACACAAAGGAGAAAAGAGAAGATAAAAGCTGCTAAAGTTAGAATTGAGAAGATAAGAAGGCCGTTACTGGCTGCAAAAAGTGTTGATGAAAATGATGACCGATTGTTACAGGCGAATTCAAGAAAGAGAAAGAGAAAGAAATTTGATCTTGATTGGGAAGATTTCGTTGTTGAAACTTTGCTTCTTCATGATGTAAAAGAAGAGGAGATAGAGAAAGGGTACTACAATGCACTGTTGGATCTTCATGTCTTCCAATCGATTTAAAACTACAGTATGGTTTTTTGTCACTTTTGGTTTAGTCAAATTAATCATCTCTCAGAAAAGATAACAAAATACCACCAACAAGAAGCTGCAATGGCCAAGTAAGAAGCTATAATTTATTTATGTGCTTCCTGTATGTTTGTTGACTGGTAATTTTGTCACTGTTTTGACACAAAAGAGTATGATGTTTATGACATAAAGGAGGTACTGTTGATTATATATAATGATGATTATTAAACATTATGTCTTATTTAGCGGGTTGTAAATATATTGCTGAATGTTTGTTGATTCTCTTTTTTTATTATTACTAGAATACTAGGTCTTCCTCTAAAGTAGCAAAATAACATTTTTGCTGAAGTTGTTGTTAATAATAGAAGGGGCAATAGTGACCCTAAGACTAAAAGATGGATTCACTTGGACTTTTAATTTAAGGCCGTTGGTTGTTTTCGGTTAAATATGAAGTTCAGTAGGTCCAATTGGGCAAAAGTGAAAATTACTAAGACTATGAACAGGTCAGAATGGGCCAAGAAAGTTCAAAGGGTCAGAATGGGCATCCTGTTTTCTCGACTCAACGCCTTCACCGGCAGACAACCGTTGAGGAATATATTGTCCGGCGTTTCGTTGCTACAGTTGGTCAGAAGACATTCAACCTTTCCATCCCCAACTCTTCCTTATCTCGTCTCTCTCAGGTAAAAAGCTCCGTCTTTTTTTGGTTTCAAAAGGTGCGCGTGCGCCTTAGGCGCACTCGCACTGAGGCATGAGGTGCACTAAGGCTTAGAGGCTGGTGCCTTGCGTAGGGTGAGGCGCGCCTAAACAGGAAGCGCAAGAAAAGCGCATAATATAAAAGAACTTTTAAAGTTCTATATAAAATTCGGTATTAGTACCCTATTTTACCTGTACCCGTCTTGATACTGAAAATACCGAATACCGAAATCAATAAAACTAGTTACCGATACATGTATCAAATACCTAAAATCCGTACGGGTACGGGTATTTGGGAAAAAAAGTTCATCCTTAATAAGGAATGCTAAAAACCTATAGAATTTATAAAAAAAATTACATAATTGCGTTGCGCATTGGGTACAAAAATCCCGCCGCTTTTGCGATTCGCGCCTCGGTTTTAGACCTCATCACTTTTTGCGCACTTTGCGTTTTTTTAAACCAAGCCGTCTTTGTACTGTTTCTTTTTCTTTTTCATCAGCTTGAGGTTTGAAGAAATTGTTGTGCCTGAATTTGTTTGTTCAAACTGGTGATCACTGGGTCAAATGTTGCTTGCTCAGATCTGCGTAGACGTAGGCTAGTTTTGTTCAAGACTCAACTTGAGCAATGGTGATGGTGGCATCTCCCATGGTTTATTTTATTATTATTATTCCGGGTAGTCGGGTACATAAAGGTTTACTTCGTTCTTCAATTATTCTAATGCTAGAGTACCATTGAAGTTTATCATGCTTCCTTCGAGTTTCTTAACTTCATTCATTTACTTAAATTACGATAATGTTTAAAGATGCACATCTCATAGTTTAAAAAACACGGCCGAGGCGTGCGCCTTGAGGTGAGGCGCCCAAAAATTGAGTATGAGGCGGTGCCTCGGGGTTTTTTTTTGTACGTGCGCCTCACTCGGTTTTAAAATGTGCACATAATGTGTGATGCGCTGATGTGATGCGCTGCTATTACATGATGAGAGGCTGATGCGCCCTAAATCACATAACACGCTCACATGATGCGCCCTGATGTGCGCATTTTACTGAAACTGACTACTATTGAGTAAAATTGTACAACGAGCTTGTAGAATGTGCTTTACAAGCTTGTACAATGAGTTGATGAAGTTTTTAAATGAGTTCCTACATAGATTACTTGTACCTTTTGCATAAACTACTTGTACACTTAAGAGTTCAAGGCTTATTTTGGTTATATTGAACTTCTTTCATGGTACTAGAGCTATTTTGTTGTATATATTTATTTTAATCCCTAAATTTTTAGTGTTTAAAGTTAACAAATTAAAATAATATCTATAAATATCTTTATAAATAACAAACGTCTCGCACACGTGATGCGCGCGCATCACGCATTGCGCATTGGCTTTTGGGATCAAAACGCATCGGAGCGCATCTCGCATTTTAAGAAAAGCTGCGCCTCAGGGGATTTTGATGTTTGTTTTTGATGTTTTAGACTTTTTATGTCACTTTCAAGCATTCCATGTCTTTTTAATGTGTGTTTTTGATGAATATGATGATGAAAGTAGTTAGTATTTAATTATTTATAAGATATATAATTTATATTTATTTTTTAATTCCGCCTCGGGCTTACGCCTCGTTTCGTCTCGAGGCATACGCCTCATGAGGCGAAGGGAAAACGCCTCGAGGCACGATTCTTTACTTTTAAACCTTGACACATCCATATGTTTATCTTTCAATTAATGTTTCGTTTGCGGATTAATAAGTGAACTCAAATCTACTTGGATAATTTTTGAGAACAAGACAGTTGGCCATTGCAGAATACCATTTGGATATTGCTGTCTACAAAACTACAACCTCCTGAATCATTGTATTCTGAGTTTATGGTTATTATTGTAATAATATAGGTATCTAATGCGGTTTCGTATTCGTTGATTCAAAGTGTAATTTGGGATATTATTACTCTACTGAACCTTGGCCTCTTTGATCTTCGTTACAACCTTACGTTGTAACGTGCAGGTTAAACTTTGTCCTCTAATGTGTTTTTGAATGTTTTGCAGAAGTATACCTGGCAAAGGGTCGGGTTGGGTCGGGGCGGGTTGGGTGATGGGTCACAACAGGTCGAAATGCGGTGAATATGGTGTTTGCATGTTTGAGCTGCTAGATAAGTGTTTATCCCTTGTCTATATTGTAATTTAAAGACAGATTTTTAAAACAGTCCTGTGAATTTTCAAAATTGTGTATACTATCTAGGAGAGCATTTTGAACTGTTGTGAAGGCTTCTCGGGTAGACAATTTCTCAAACATTGGTACCGAATATACCGGTTCGGTACCTGTACGGGACCGGTATTTACCACCGTACCCGTACCCAAAAACGGGGAAAATGGGTACCTTGGTTTAAAAAAGTGCGCCATAGGCGCAAGGCGACCTAAGGCGCAAACCAAATCGCTTTGGGTGACATAAGGCGCAGGGTGTACAAAAGGTGCAGGTGAGGCGCACTTTTTAGCCTAAAATTTGACCTGAGGTGCAGGTGAGGCGCGCACCTTTTGTACACGGGGTGTTTCTGTGCAGCTGAGTGTTGTACAATAGGCATTTTATGCTGTACATTTCTGGTTTTTTCATTTTAAAACATATTTAAAGCTTAATTTTAGCTAAATCAAAGGTAGGGGATGCTAAAAACTTATTGGATATATAAAATAATTTATATAATCACTTTGCGCCTTGCGTACGAAAAACTCACCGCTTTTGCGCTTTGCGCCTTGGTTTTAGATCTCGTCGCTTTTGTGCGCTTCCCGCTTTTTTTAAACCAAGATGGGTACATGGTTCGTTACCGGTACCCGGTATCAAATGCTCATCACTGCTTGAAACGTTTTGGTTTTTTCAAGCTTTTGCAAGTGTAAAGTGTCAGAAGTGAAATGTCTATTATTTTGAGGTTATATTCTTAATTTTAACTTGCAATTACTTGATAATACAATACCTAACCCATTATTATATACTAGTGGGGTGCCCGCGCGATGCGGCGGGAAATACAAAACTTAGATTGATTCGGTTAAGCCATAATTGGTTATCAAAAAATATGGTTCGGTTATGCTTATGATGTGTGGCAAAACCGAATAACCGAACTGATTATACATAATACACATAAATGTTGAGTATTGCATCATACATTTTCAAGAGATTTCCGTTCCATTTAAGAAAATATACAACACAAAAACAAAACAAAGTTGAGAACTATGTTGCAGCATTTTATATTCAAAAAGAAAGTTATTCAGGAAAAAACAAGTTTAGTACCGTACGTGTTATAACGAGTATCTTCTCCTTCAACATGTTACAAATTCCAACAATGGTAGTCACGTTTATAATAAAAACATCATATCCATTAGACAAAGATCATGGTCAGTCATTTCATAATACGGTTTTGCTAGGGCTGTTCATGAGCCGAGTCGAGCCGAGCTAGGGCATGCTCGGGCTCTGCTCGACTATAAACCGAGCTAGCTCGGCTCGGATTTAAAACCAAGCTGCAAATTTAAGCTTGGGCTCGGCTCGGCTTGGTTTGGCTCGAATTTAAAAAGAAAAATTAATACATAGCTCTCAAAGTTCAATAGTCTAAAATATTATTCAATAGTTTAAAAGAGCATATCCAAAATGAGTACAACCTAATACATTACAAGCGAAAATCAAGTTCAACAACACAAAATAAGTTTTAAATTTCAACGAGATACAATATAAGTTTATTAGCATGGTCATCCACCTTCAAATATGCCATAGATATACAATTATAATCATATATACATGTAAATAATAATCAGTTTTTTGTAATATATTATAATGTATACAAAAAAATACATTAAAAGTAAAATAATCCGAGCTAAGCCGAGCCGAGCTAAAAAGCGAGCCGAGCCGAGTTAGGCTTGCTTTCTTGCCGAGCCGGCTCGGCTCAGTTTCAAACCGAACCATATCAAGCTAGCTTTTTCCAAGCTAAATCCGAACGAGCTCCGAGCCGCGATCTTTTTGGACAGCCCTAGGTTTTGCCATTAAGTTGATTAGCATTTATTAGATATATGATAGTTATAATAAAACCTGGAGGAATAGCAAAAAGCAAAACTGAGATTATAATCCAACCTCTCTGCTAGTTTTTTTTTTTTTTTTTTGAACGGCTAATTTCTTTAATCCCCTGTCGTCTGTGGGACTTGAACCCAAGACCTCCCCCTTTCCAACTTAGGTGTTTTAAAGACTTTGCTTTTGCCAATTGACCACCACCCCATTGGCAACCTCTCTGCTAGTTGATTGTTTGAAAATTTTAGCTTTTTTATTTCGTTTTTAGAAGTGCAAGTCTTGTAAATAAGCCCCAGTATGAAGATTATCACATCACCAAAATTATGCTACTTTTTGTTGTTAAAGGGTTGCAACTTTTATGATAGTATATTTACTGAACTGTTATTAGGTTTAACCCTGCTATAAAATGGAAGTTTGAATCTACAGTCATAAAGGTATGAACCCCTTTTTTTAACTTTCAGCTCAATGAATGAAGAATATAAATAAATAATTCTGCTTATTGGATGAAAAACTGAATAAAAAGTTGTCTTTCTATATTATAATTTCGAAAATTATTGCCAAGTCAAGTTCACTCTACTGAGTTAGGCTTTTTTTTTTTGGCCAACCAAGGAAGCATGTATTCAAACAAAACATACCACCCTTAGCAAAGTTGTTAAGAGGGCATCACAAGTACAACGAGGAAGCAACCCCAAAAAAGGAAAACAAACAGAACTTAATCAAAATACATCCCCTCGAACACCAACTCTCCAAATTAGATACTTGCATTCCTGGACCTTTTGGCCATCCACCAGTAGGAAATTGTCTTTATCTCCACCAACATCCAAGCAGCGAGTTAGACTATTATTTGTTGTCTGTTAGCACATGGCACATGTATATGTCATGCAAAAAGGTTATTTTCATTCACAATACTTGTCATTAAGCATGTACAGGGCCGGTCCTGAGGATTCGTGTGCCCTGTTTGAGCTCAAAAAAGCGTGCCCTTAGACCTTAACGAAATTGAGTATTGGGCTCACTAAAAGTCTAAACCTAATGTCAATAGACTAATAACTAATATAAACCATAAAAATAGTTTTGTAAGTGGGCCTATGTTGGTGTTTGTATGGATATACCCTATTAATTTATTTTTTTACATATACATATCAGATTTTTTTAGAATATCGTGCCCTTCAAAATATCGGGGCCCTGGCCGGTAGTCCTCCCCGCCCACCCTCAGGGCCGGCCATGAGCATGTATATACCCTTTCCATCGTGTATGATACTATGATCACGGTCCGTGGTCCGTGGTCCGCCAACACGCTATATCACATTCTGCCATCTCCATATGAATCCCTCCTGGATGTCTTCCTTCTTGTTCATGAACATCAAAGAAAGCTCGCATCATTGCCTACATTTTTTTTAGTTTTCTGAGTTGTTTGGTTAATTTTCTAAATTTTTACTGGAAACAACAACCATATTCATGGTATGCTTTTATTGACCAGATATTCTATTAGGTAAGATATACCAACTTTACCCTTTGCATATCATATCAAACAAATAATCAATCTATTTACAAAGAAAACTTATGATTTATATCTGAATATAAAAAAAATTAACTTCCATTGGCAAAACCCATAAAAGTAGAAAATCAGTTTGATCTTGCTAGTATTCCATTTCAAACCAAAATTAGTCTTTAATCAATGAAAACACTTAGTCCATATATATAACTAAACCAGATATAATAAATATTGAGAAAAAAATGCTTACCAATAAGGAATCGAAGGGACGTGTTTTAAAGCCAGAAGGCACCTTTATAGTGTTCCCATGCATTGGGTCACACCCAAGTCACAACCTGACTTGCCTTTATCAAAGGTGAAGCTTCACTCTCATATTCTCGGCTCCCATTCTTACAATCATTGTAATCCTTCCAAGCTTATTATTAGGATTCAAAATGTCAGCAAGCTTAACCAACTACCTCGGATCCATCTGCTGGCTCACTTGCAAAACATAATTTCTCAAAAGATTAAACATATATCCACCACATAAATGGGGGGAAACGAAAAACATAAGTTGCTTTTGCTGTTTACTGACCTTGATACCAAGAGGATTAGCAAAACCTCTTAAAACCTAAACAAAGTTGTGATTGCTAACTGCTCCTGGAAACTTGGTCGTGAACTGCTCCCCACCACTCCGCCATTTCATTGCTGTGTTGACTAAGTGGGTCAAGCCAGAGCCCAAAAATATAATTAAAATGCTCTGGCCCAACTGGTTTGGCCCTGTTCTTTCTAGAATACACGTGTTGGATCCTATCAGCCACATAGGTCATAAACCTGGTGAGTAAGCAATCGATGATAGCACCTTCTGAATCTGAGATTTGTTCAAGTCATGCAAATAATCATTAAAATCCATTGCTTGTTAGCTCTAGCAAATGAAAAAGCAGATTACCCTTCTTTGGGCCACCACATATTCATAGAAGGATGCTATGAACTACATAATGAATATTATAAACGGAATTTAGTACTTGAGTGCTTTAAATAAAATAAACTTAGTAAAATCATAAAATGGAACAACGATAAGGTAGATAACATTAGAGAGTCACAAACCTCAGAATTTTGTGCAAGTTCAAGACCAAAATTGAATGATGGGCTCAATGGACTGTCGGTTCCAAGCCAGTAGCCTATGGCATAATTCCATTTAGACCTGAAACCTGGATGCGGACCGAGAATTCTTTATTATCATTTTCTATATAATCTAACATGACTGCAAAAATAAAATTTGAACGTGGAAGCTAAGAAAGATCTCCATTTATCATATTTTGTATGATTCAATTTAACTCCAATCATAAATCATATTATAGATAAAAATAAATAAATTGATCATAAAAATGTCCAATCATAAAGTTTTGCATCTTCAAAATAACCATCAAAAAGGCATTTTCTAAATAATAAACTACTTATGTGCTGGACCAGGAAACTGAATATGCCATCGATTGAAGATCGTCTGAAAAAAATGAGTTAGATTGAAAAATTACCTAGTTAATTCAATGTGTTCCCGCAAAGCGCAAATCAACAGAACCGTTCATTGCTACCTGCAAACCCAAACTTTAATATCAGACACGTCACAAAAATATAATAAAAATATAACACTCAGAGCAGTCACAATTTAATTAAAAAGAAATCTAATTTATAGAACAGACAGTTACACCAACAACATTAACTTCAAATATAGAAAACAACATCAAAAAATTAACAGATTATAGAACATAATTTGAGCAAGAACAAGAAATAAAACAAGATCGAGAACAAGAATACGAACAAGCCTGCAAAATGGTTAAGGTTTATTCAAATCGGTGTTCAACCCTGTGGGTTTTCGATTTCATGTCGTTTGTTTTTCATCTCCATTTCTTCCGATATCATCTTTGTGCGCGTAGGGGAGGAGAGCGGATTTAGGATATCAGAGATGTGGAGGCTAGGGTCCCAGATCTAGAGAAAAGGAGAGGTTGTGATTTAAATTTTGAAATTGCCAAAAACTTCGGATACAATTTGGGGAATTCAACCTTTTGAATTGTAACTAATTATCTATAATTTTGTTAAAAACTTGGGGATTTAAGTGTAATAAGTTTAGGGGTTAAAAAATAAATAGTTTTTAAAAGACCAAACTATCATCATTTTAGGGATCTTTCTATAAATAAAGAGGGGGGGGGGGGGGGTTCTTATTTTTTAGGTATCTTAAAATGCCCTTGCCTCATGCATTATAATATAGTATAGACGAATGCACGGAGAAACTAAAAAAGACAACTATCAAAACGTTTAAAAAAATGTGCCGGTCGTCATGGTACCTTCGGATTTTTTTAAAACATTACAGGTTGTAAGATATCGCAGGAATACGTTAAAGAATTAAAAGGGGGGGGGGGGAGTGTAACTAATTACCCATAATTATGTTAAATGTCAAGGATTTAAATGTAATAGATTGAGGGACTAAAAAATAATTATGGTTTAAAAGACCACTTCACCCTCATTTTAGGGGTTTATTTATAAATAAGGGGGGAAGAAGTTCTTAACTTTTAAGAATCCTTCCCTCCTGCGTTATAATATAGTATAGATATCAAATGATATCAATGGTTTGCTATAGTAGTTTTAGTGTTTTATCTATTTATTTTTCTTTTAGGTTTTGTTCATTTTACCTTTTATTCTTTTTCTATTTCTATTAATTCGTTTACTTTTTGTCAACTTCGTTTTCAGTTATTTTCTTTTAGATTTTGTCTTTTTTTTACGTAAGTTTTAACTATTATACAGGTAATGAATCGAACATGATCGATACTAACCGACCGTCAATATTATTTACAAAATATAAATTAGCAACATTTTGTTGCTCTACATTGTTGTAACCTATGTTTTGGGAGTTTTTCAAAAAAGTTTTTGTTTTTTTCAACGATTTACGTCTGTTTTTCGTTTGTTGTTATTTTTATTACTTTTTATTTTATTTTTACGAGTTCTTCTAATGTTGGTGGTCGTTGTCAGTGGTGTGACATTAGTGCTACTTGTCACGATCTTAAGAACGTATTTAACCAATGAAGTTATTACTAATAATTTGTTTCAAGTTTACCACTCACTATACCCCTTTACTAAATAAAAACTATTTTTTTACGTGCATATTTTTGTGTACGTGTCAATATAAATTCGATTTGCTCTACATTTCGACGTAAACTTCTCCTGGAAACGATTCGGGTTAAATATAATATGTTGTCATTTAACAAAAAAAAAACCATTTTTTGTGCAAATTTTTATGTACGTTTCCGTATAAATTCGAGTTGGTGTATGTTTCGACATAAACTTTTTTGGGGAACGAGTCTGGTCAAATATAATATGTTTTCGTGATTATTTTATGAATGTTTTGTAAATTTTGTTTCGATCGGAGTGGAGTCAAATTATGGTTTCTTTTTTCCCTTTTTTCAAAAGCTCTAATTAATCTTTTTTGAGTGTACGTGTCAACTTTTCCGTTATACATGTTACATTTTCTATGTATGACTAGGGTCACATGTAATACGTTATGATTGTAGGGTATAAATTTGATTTACTTTATGTTTTAGTCCAATCACGTTTATATTGGTTAAATTAAGTTCAATCGATTACTTTTAAACACATGTTTTTATATGGTTATCGTATCACATAACGTTTGGACTAATTCATTTGATGTTTGCCTTGTACCCGCGCTGCAACGCGTACGAATCTCATTTCTAGTTTAACAAAATAGTCAAATAGTTAAAGCATATATTTTGTTAAACAAAAACATATAATCATTGTTAGGATCAGAGCATTCTCAAATCTCAATGGAATATGCATCCATATCCTAAGAAAAAAATAAATAAGAATTTCGTTGTTTGAAAATAGAGATTAGATTTACAGATGCTACAGGAGTTCCCCATATTTGAGGACTCACTGTGCAACCCGCACCCCATTTTCATTCGACGATTGTTTTCCCGCCTCTTCTCGTAAGCAGCACCAGATAGCAAACGATCGTTCCATATTTCAACAGACAATAGCTAATCCAAAGGAGGTTTTTAAAACAATCTTCTTATCATCTGATCCAAAAACCTAATTTTCATAAAATATAGCTTCCATTTTCATCGATCGATCCAAATACATAGATGAAACCGTTTGAAGTTAGGCTCACATTGTGGTAAAATTTGTGTTCTAGTTGAAATATCGAACCGTCGGCTACAAGGTTAGTGCTCTATGTGAGCACTACCGAATTACCCGTACCGAATTGTTTTTGGTACCCACTATTTGGCATTTTTGGTACTGGTACTGTACCATACTAAACATTTTCGGTACCAGTACCCATATTAGCGATTTTCGGTACCGGTACGTTTGGTACCAAGCTCATCTGTAATCATATATTTGTTAATGGATTATATTGGGTCTTAATGGATCACAATGGCCAACAGTAGATCATATATGTGTTAATGAACCATATTGTGCCATAATGGATCAGAACGACTAGTAATGGAACATACATATCTTAATATCCATATTGAGTCTAGTTAAACCATAAGCCAAACAACGGTTTCTTAAGTCTATTTAAGTTTAGTTTTATTTTAACTAAGCCTAATATAAAATATAAATATAAATATAAAATGTATTATTAAGTCTTATGGTCCGGTCTGGTTTTATACTATAGGAACTGTAAACCAAATCGTTCATAATGATTTTAAACTGTGAAACTGTCTGACAAAAATTGAAAAAAAAAACCCGAACAGATGACCGATTTGAACGGTTTCACGGTTTGAAACCAAACCGTGAACACCCTTACCCCACACTTGAGCTTGCATCTCTTTGTTTAGATAAGACTATGCACAATGGTTAATGCCCCTTAAAGGACATTTTCGGCTACATCAACATCATAACGCCCATTAAAAAATTTGTAATGGTTAACACCTCTTAATGCTCTTTCAATCATTACTATCCAATTTATTTGCTCCTCATTTGGCATTACACTGTAAATATCCGTCCCTCTTCATGCCCTTATAACACATAAGAGGACAGTATTGGGGTGTTATCAAGCTCCTTCACACCCAAATAGTACCCTTACACATAGCCTAACAACCCATACTGTAACCTTCTAAATTTAAACTTGAATTGAAAACATATTTGAGCCAATCAAAATGTGATTGAGGCATGTGGTACATAAATCACTTTCAAATATCAACACAAACTATGTGAGCCAATCAAAATGTTTAGTCAGGCATTACATGGATCACAATCCTAGGGTGCTCCATTGCTCAGATCCTTTTAAATCAACGGATAAAAATACACTTTCAGAAACACAAAATCTTTATACCTAGACACATACACACAGAGACAAAACTTAAAAATAAAAATCATTTTTAGAGAGTGACAAATGTCGAGGTGGAGCAAAGCATCACCGGAAAGTTTTCCGGAACAACATCCACGGTATCAAGAGGCCCGCGATGTGGCGTAAAGCATGTAAGGGCTTATCTACGAAGAGACACATGTTTTTTGAAGATCGTTCTTGATGACGTTATTCGCGATGCCGTCAAATATACTAAACATGCTCACCGGAAAATTATTACGCGATGGATGCCATTTATGCTTTGAAGCGCCAAGGATGTACAGTTGTATAGTATGCTGATTTGGTTTGATTTGATTGTATGGCTTTAAATTGTTATCTTATGAAATGACTTTACAAAAATCATGTTCGTATCTCATTCTTTGTTGCTTTCGATGTATATGTAATTTTGTTTTCTTTATGCTTGTAGATTTTATACATTTTTTGTTTGTAAATTTGTATCAATTTATGATTAATGTTATTGAATTAGTATAGTTTTTAGTTTTATTTGCTTTTGTATCCGATCGTGGATGTTTTTTTAAATAGAATAAAACTAGAAAAAACATTTTCATTAAAAAAAGCGTATTTTTACTGACGGGTTTGTGACATAAAATCCATCGCCCGAAAACCTTTTCTTTTTTCATTTTATTTATTACAAATTAGTCAGCAATGCGTAGTAAAATTAAAGAACAACATAAACAGGTGGTCGGAAATTTGTCATAAACTCTGAAAAAATATAAAAGTTAAATTTCCAGACAATTGTGTAGCAAAAATTAAAAATTAACTTCTGTTAAAAATTAGTCGCTATCTAAAAAATAATATTAATTAGATAATTATGTTAATAATACTAATATTAATTGTTGTTAAGAAAAGTTGTAAGAAATGTGTAGCAATTTGTGACAACCCTTTTCTATCAGAAATGGGTAGGAAAATGCGTAAGAAACCAGTTTCCTGGGAGAGGTTTTTCTACATATACATTTTGTTACAAATTCGTAGAAAATCGCGATTTGTGACGCATTTCCTGCGAAAAATGGTGACAAAATTTTTAAATTTTCTAGTAGTGAATTAAATTCTTGTTATGCATTAATCCTTAAGTATGCAAAATTATAGAGAACAATAAAACATGTCTATTTTTAAAACTTAGAACACAGAGTTCCTCTGGAACGTTCGCAATAAGAAGGTGTTTGAAGGGGAGGGCATTTCAGTTCGGAAAACTGTTGACCTGATTAAAGAGGATTCCTTCATCCGGCTTTCCAACAGGGAAAAAAAACCAACACCAACTTGTGAGAATTGGATTGCTTTTGGTGTCCTTTGCTTATTGTAAATGTTTTCTTTAGTTCTGTTTGTTTCCTTAGATATTCCCAGCTTCTTGCTGAATTCTTTATTTATATAAAGAGTTGGTTGCCATTTAAAATAAAAAAATTATGTTTGACCGTTAGATGCATTGATATAAGTATATAACTACTATTTATCGTCACTTAATATTAATATTTATGATCCCTAACCAATTAGTTAACTACGAGAGAGAACCCATGCGACACAGCAGAGTGCTTAATTTCACTACAATAATAAAGTTAAAAAATTGAATAAAAATAAGATGAAGACGTCACTTATTAGGAGGTTAAACAATTGCTACGTTGAAGGGAAGGAGATGATGGGTCTTTAAGTTAGAATGTAGAAACTTTTACTTTATAACAAATATATCATATCGTCTTAATATATTGTGTCTAAGTATTTCGTGTTTAAAATTTCAAACTTTTACTTTATAACCCAATATATCATACCATCTTAATATTTTGCGTATTAATATCGTCCATATCGCGTAGAAATTACCTTTTTATTCCAAAGGTTTGTACTTCAATAATAATAATAATAATAAACTTAGATATTATTTTTTTTGGATGGCAACGTTCTCTCTACTTTACTACTCTAATAATTCTATATTAATTAATCGTCCTTACCCAGGTTTAAACCAGACCTCACCTCTAAGGCTGGAGGGTATGTAATGCATCCTCTAAGGGCTTCATTATGTAACCTCATCCACATTATGCCACATCAATCAATAGTGTCCCCCTTTAACATTCAAGAAATGAGATAAAGCCCTTCCCCTATCAATAGCACCCCCTTTTATTAATATTAAATTGATTTGATCCCGCGTAACCTCCTTTATCCCTTGTTATACCCTTGGCGAGCATTTAATAGCGCCCTCACAATAGCACCCATGGTATGGTGTGAGGGCACTATTGATTAAAAAATGCTGAAGTGGATGAACAATAACGCTCAATATCACCCAACCTAAGATGCATATGCTTCTACGTAATAAGTGGCCTAACCCTACATTAGCAGATAATTAATTAGTAGTTCTATTTCATTAAATTTGAATCTATCAAAATGGTAGTTGAATTAGTGACTTCTGTTAATTTGTCTTAACATAGTATATGAATTTATATTTTTGTCCATCAAAAATACATTATATATTATTGTACGATTAGATTGAAATTTACTTTGTATAATTGTAAACCAATAAGCAAAATTTAAGATACGTTTATACAGATAATAAAAAGTTAATAAATGTAACCGAATAAATGGAATAATCATAACTAAGCTTTTAACCAAGTAAATTTTAAAAAAAGTAATAAAACTTTAACTACGTAATTTTAAAAAAGTAATAAAACTATAATATTAAAAAAAAATCTAATTAATAAACATATTCGATTTTAACCTGAGTAAACGGCACACGATCATGACTTAAGTATCTCAAACTGGTGATATGATAAACAGGCAAAAATAGCAAGTGAGCAGATTTAATTAGTTTTTTTTTTTTGAACGGCAAAGATTACATAAACACTCCTAAATTACGTCAATTTCACCCCATGTCAGGATTTGAATCCTGGTCTCTCCCAAAGAGGCACAAAGCCTCTACCACCCCACCAAAGTGGTGATGGCAGCAGATTTAATTAGTTAATATTGCACATTTGCACGCATGTGCATTTAGGTGGGGAACTCATAGACCAATGGTGAATGATCACTGGCGGACCCAGTAATTATTTGCTAGGTGTGAGGACGAGGCGTTCAATTATATTTTTAAGGGGTGCGGTCGGGTTTTTTGCCCAAAATATACACTAAATTTTTTTTTTCAAGGGGTGCGTCCACCCACCCACAACTGTGGGTAGGTCCGCCCCTGGAAATTATGCTTTCACACGTACCATCAACTACGTAACATGTTGTATCTTATGAGACGTCATGATCTAATCACAATTTCATGGTTTGTGACACATTATGAATGCCATAATTACATGCTGTAGACAACCCCCACCACACACACAGGCACCGATATACTTGTTAACGTAGTACATAAATAGATGTCATTGATTCTAGCTGCTTAGGGTCTACTTTTGGTAAAATAAATAAATGCTCTTAACAAGTTATTTGACAATGAGTACAATGGAGAGAATACTATTAGGGTGAGAGGGGCACTCCTCTCTTAGGGGAGTCCCCTCTCTTACGCACGGCCAATCAGCACGTGCCACGTTAACTCCCCCCACACTCTCAATTTGATGGCGGCACTCCACTCACACAATTATTTTTTATAAAAAAAGAAGAAAAAAATATGATTGGTGGAAAAAGGGTGGACCCACATTAACAACCAATCACCCTCTCTCTCTCTCTCTCCTCTCTCTCAAGCGGTGACTACTTACCGAGCCAAGCCATCACCGCGCGGTAAACCTTTGTTGGTGGCGGTGTACCCGCACGGTGAAAGGAGTCCCCGCATGGGGTCACCGAAGGTGCCCCGCTTACCCTTACAAGCAATTAAGTTCCAGGTCATAAATATTCATAAGCCAATTTATAGACATTACATATCCAATCTAATATTCAAAGCCACTTCGGATGAAACTACCTTAAGGCAAAGACTTACGGAATGGACCCCCTAAGGGCTCCATTGTGACACATCATCGACACGTAGGATAAGAGGCTACATTGCCTTTTACGAATAAAGCTCACGGTATGTGTTTAAAGCCCCCAATACCCCCCCCCCCTCCCTCCTTTTGGTTTTAAGGTTTAATATTGAAGTGGGGCCCACAAGTTCATCGGTCATTCTCACTATTGTAATCACTTGCCTTCAATAGCACCCCATGGATCGCGCCTATGGCATGGAAGGTGGGGGCGCTATTGTTTTTTTTTGCTCAGGTGGAAGGGGGTTGACGCCCCATACCCTCTAGCCTAAGCTGAAGTTCTCAACATAAGAAAAATCTCTTTTTTTAGCAAAGCAACCTTAATACACTTAACATCATGCAAAGTATAAACCTAGACAGATACACTCTCTAACTTGATTTAAACTCCCAGCTTACTATCAAGATCAATATATAAACACAAAAGGAATTGTTTTGAGTGTTCTTATTATAGTATTCTTTCAAACACTTTTGTTGTGAGTTGTAGCTTAGTGATAATTATTTGTATTAGTGTTCCTTTTGAAGAGTCTTGAAGAAATACGTAACTAATTTTAGGTTTATTAGTTTGGTTTATGTTTCGACCATAAAGGTTAATCTTCTTAATCCTTCCTGAGCTAAAGCCGAGATCCTTCCTGCAAAACAATCAACACCCCGTTAAGCTCGTTAAAAGGGGAATATGGGGGTTTCCTTCTTAACCACTCTCCGGCGTGAGAATAAGTACTTGCTTTGAGGAAATAAGTGTGTGTTAAGAGTGAGAAAGTAAAGAGCAGAATAGTTTAACCTGTACATGAAGGTCCCTATTTATAGCCGGAGTAGTGTAGAAGGAGATGAGCTGATGGGCTTTGGGCCTGGAGTCGACAACAAGGAATATCCTTTTTGTCTCTTGTAACACCTCGTAAAATCACGTCCAATGATGTATTAACACGTGTAATAAACCCTAATGAAGTCAAACACTGAAATTTAGGGACTAATTTGTCGAAAAATCGAAAACTTTGATTATGTAAGGTCTGGAAGTGATAACATACCTAAAAATAAGTTTCTTATGATGTTTATATTCACAAATGTGCCACTTGATGAATAAGTGTAGCCGTTTGCGTAATTAATTGAAAGTTTGCGCGATAAAGGGTTAAAAGCGTCAACATGTTAATTCTTACCTCTGAGTGACCTTCTAACAAACCGGGAGCTTAATAATATTTAATTATACTCTCGGGAATGCCAAATAATGGCCGTCTAAGGTTTTTATGCCTATAAGTAAAGTTACGCGCAACTTTGCAAGTTAGAGGGACTAAAAGTGTCAATATGTTTAATTATACATCTAAATGACCTTTTAGCGAACCCGAAGTATCGTGATGTTTAATAATACTTTCAAGAATGCCTAATATGGATTAGATGAGGCTTCAATGCTATTAAATGATGAGATGCGCAAGTTTGCGCAATAGAGGGACCTAAAGCGTCAACTTTTGAATCTATGCCTTTCGGTGACCATCTAAGCGAATGAGAGCGTATTAATATTTAAGTATATGCTTGGGAAGGATAAATATGGGCCATGGAAGGCTTGTATAACATTAAACAGCATTTCGCGCTACTTTGCGCAATTTAAGGACTATTTGCGTCAAACTGCAAAAGTATGTCGATTCGTATGGTAACGGACCTTCCGGAAATTTTCCATGAGTTAAACATGCCCTAATTATCATTTCTATAACTTAGATATAGGCTTAGAGGTGTTTGGTGCGCAAAAATAAACTTTCAAGTCCACCAGGGACTAAAAGTGTCAAAAAGTGCACAAGTTTGCATTTTCGCGCATATCTCACAATCTGAATATCTCCGGACACCCAAAAATTTATGTAAGCACTAAAATATTTTATTTTAGTGATCGCCTTGATAAAATTTCATTCGTCGCGTAATTTGGACCGTTTTTCGCGTCCGTTCGTGTTTCGTCGTAATTAGACGAACAACGTGACCGTACGGCCAAACGGACCGACATCTGACATGTTTTTGAGCATGTTTCATGTCCCTCATGTTTAGGCATCATTGTAGAGGCTTAAAAATGATTTAACGGGCCTCAAACGCATCAGAAAGGGGCTAGAAGCATGCAGGGACCAAAACTGCCATTTCAGAAACTTGATTTCCAGCTGTTACCAGCTGTTACAGCTGTTTTAATCAATTGCAAATGGTTTTCTTCAGTCCTTGGGCAGCCCATAGATTGCTAAAACAAGGGGTAAAGGTGTACGGTCCAGATTTGATCACATTTATCGAGGAACGATCCTAACTGTCCTCTAAATCCTTTAAATACCCATTGAATGTTTGGCTCTCATTTGCACCTCTCCTTCAATCTGATAAACTCTCTGAATTGTGAGGATCTTGAACTCTTTTGAGAACCTCCCTCAGTCCTTTGGACCCTTTGTATTAAGTCCCCTTTCGTGCTTAGTTGAATTATTTAGCGTTTATAGCAGAAAAGTCAAGCGTTTTCGATAAACGCTTTGACTTTCAAATGGCTGAGCCATTGTTCGCAACGAACATGGCTACGTGACCGTAATTAGGTGGGTGTTAAACCCTCAAAAGGGCACCTCCTAATTACCACGTTTACTTAGTTAAATTGTCGGGTCAAATAAAAGTCGAACGGGTTAGTTTTAAATAAATACATAACTATTAATATAGAAGCCATAAAATCAGTTTTCTCATATTAATAACTTGGTAATTATTAATTGAACATGTCTAAGCATGTTCAACCCGACAATTCTAAGTATAGGCTCGGTTCAGAACCGAAAGTCGCAAAAGTTGACTTTTGCTTTGACTTTCAGTTCTGACCCGATTTAGCTTAGTTTAGATATGCCTTAGGATTCCATTAGGACCATATTATAAGTTAGTATAACCCTCCGAGGTTATACAACTTGGTTCCATAGAAATCCTAGTTCATGCAAGTTTCCGTTAAATGCCTAAATGTTGACCGTTATGCCCTTTTGACCTTAAAACGTGATTTTTGAAAATGTGAAAGAGTAGAAACCTTAGTTACTGGTTTATAAACTTGCACCCAAAATTTGACATCAGTTTGAGGTCTAGGTTAAGAGTTATGCTCAATAGCGTAATTAGAAAGCTTTTTGTTAATTAAATGACGTAATTAGCGTATAGCCTATCTAAACCCAATTTTTGATACCAAACTTTTTACCTACTGATATAAAATAATATTTTGGGATTTTTAAATATTTTTATTTATTTTTAGGCTGAGCATAACATAGGGTTCTAGGCTTGATTCGGTAATTGCCGGTTTTGCCCTTTTGGGCTATAAAATGAGTTTTACAAATCCGTTTGACCCCAAACCTTTTTCTACTGATCTAATATGATAAATAAAATATTTTGAGCCTTCTGGAATAATAAAAATATCAGCTTTCTATACAAAACCCGGAAATGGCTCCAAATCGCCTTTTTAAGCGTTTTTAACGCATAGTATGTATCGAAACTAGTTTAAATATATAAGGGTTGATGCCTACTGATATTTTCAGTAAATTTCTATATTTTAACAGTAAGCAAAAGTTTTAAACTCAGATTCTCTGTTTTGCCCTTTTTAAGCCTATGTGGAATTACCAAAATGCCCCTACGGTGCATAGTATGGTTATAATTAATAAATTTCACATATATATGATACCCTACTGATATGACTTATTAAATTAAGTATAATTACTGATTTAATCAGACCTGTAACTCAGAATGATATTTAAACTCTCTTATAATCTTTAAAATGACCAAAATACCCCTACGGGGCATAAATTGGTCTTAAACTCGTTTTGGGCATAATGGAAGGTATCCTAATGATATCACAACATATTTAGGGCATATTAACTTAGGAAACTTGTATATGACTCATTTGGTTACTCGTTACGCACTTTTCGCGTTCGGATCGGCGTATGTAACTAGTTTGCATATATTAGCCGAAACGGGTCAAACCATATCGGTTTTGTCTCAAAATTCAGAATGTGTTTAAGTTACCCATTGTAACACCCCGTGTTTTCACGAGTGAAAGTCAAAGTCAAGGTCAAAGTCAACGACCGATTTCGCACGACGTGACTCGTAGAAATGTTTTTATTTTATTTATATTATGTGGAGTAAATGTCGTTCATTACAAAAATCGGATCGTGTTTACCGTATTTCAATCGACCTACGACTGTGAATGGTAGGAAGTAACAATGCGATAAAGTTAATCAAGCTATGCTAACCAAAAATCGACGTCGAACCGCAACTCGAACTGTGTACTTTACTTATTGTTTATACGTGTGTGTGCTTTACGTGTTACCTGTGCATGTTTATTTTATGTTATGTTGGGATAATCAAGCGAACTCAATCGAACTCGAAGTCTAACTCGAATATAAACGAACCCGAACCCGAATCCCGAGTCGAACCATATAAGAAGTAGTTGGGACTGAAAGTAATTTGACTAGGAAACCCTATCGAATCGCTCGCAAATCGAAACCGAAACGACATCGCGCCGAACACACCTAAGCAGGCGGCATCCGCACGGATGGCCAATCCGCACGGATTGCCAATCCGCACGGATTGCCAATCCGCACGGATGACCTATCCGCGCGGATAGCCCACCCGGATACGTGCCATGCGCACGGCTAACCCCTTTCCCTTTTTGGCATCCTATAAATACACGGGCCACTCTCCACTTTTTCCACTTTTGGCAAGTGACGTCCGAACCGCACGCATTCTTCACTTTTTCTCAGATTTCTCCCAATCCAGGTAAGATCTTGCACTAATTCTTGTACATCTTTGATCACTACATAATTCTACACATTTCCATCTTTCAAATCTTCACTTTTAACCATGAAATCATCCGGATTTGGGGTATTCTCGGGTGACGTCATCATGAAGTTCTTATGAACTTCAAGCTTGACCTCATTCCACCAAGAATAGCTCAGATCTAAACGATTTCTACAAGATTTCATAATAACTTCACCTAGATCTAAACTTTTCTAAGGATAAAAGAGTTGAAAGAAATAAACCTAAGTTCTCTCCTTCTTTTACCCCTAAAAATCGGTACGAATCTGATCGGTTCTAGTCTCTACTCGAAAATAGTGATGCACTAGTCCTAGATCTAGAATTCTACCGCAAGGCACCTGATTTCGGGGTCAACCGGAACTACCGTTCTGAGTCGCCGACAGGCCGAGTTAGGGTGGTTCCTGACCGGTCTGGTCACGCGGGTGAGAATACAAATTCCAAGTGGTTGCCACGTAATCTGAACGTCTCGATAAACGACAACAGAAACCAAGTGTAGACGAACGGAACAACCAGACCAGTTGTCCGCACGGACAGGCTGTCCGCACGGACAGGCTGTGCGCACGGATTACCATCCGCACGCGCAGGTCATCCGGACGAGTTGTCACCCGGACGAGCTACCCTTGGGACCCACTTTCCAAACAAGGTTTGAGTATCGACGAATGAGCAATCCGGACGGACGACCTCTGAATGGATTACTCTTCGGATCATGAGATACTAAGGCCTTAAAATGAAAATCAAACAATGTTCATCCGCACGGTCAAGTAGTACGCACGGACAGGCTATCCGGACAGATTGTCTCTGCCCGCGCGCACAGGCTGTCCGCACGGACTACCATACGCACGGACTGTCGTCCGCGCGACCGGCTTGAAAGGTAGAAACACTTATGTGTTTTCTAAATGCTACAACGAAAACTCCAAAGCACAAGCCATCAAACATAGACACATCCCACTCTTAGGAAGAAACAATCCACTTGAACGTTTATCCACACAAACAACTTAACCGTACGGATAAGTCATCCGCACGCACAACTAACCCGCACGGACCGCCATCCGCACGGACAGTCACACGCACGGATAGCTTATCCGGATGGATCACCATTCGCACGCATCACCATCCGCACGGATAGGTCATGCGCACGGATGACTTCTACTCACGGATAGCTGATCCGCACGATCAGCCATCCTAACCACTCTCACTTTGTACTGTTTTACGCGCCACTTATCGTTACGTTATCGAATCTATTCAGGCTAACCGTACTCGCTGTAAAGCGCTCCCTTCAATCCACAATCGCTGTGAGTATACTCGAACCCTTTTTGCTTTTAGCACTTTTGGGTGTTACATACGTTACAACTATTCAAACTACAACTATCACACTACTCAAGCTATTTTAACGCTAAACCATTTATGCATGTTATACGTGGCTTATGAATGCTTGTTTGTTATGTTTACACATGGAATGCTGTCTACCTGCCTTAGCAACGGTAGTACTATAGTTTGGACTCAGCACCCGTTCACACGGGGGTTGTTAAGGATCTTTTACTTGCATGGATTACGGTGGTAATCATGTATTGCGAACTGCCTCGGGCAGTCAACCCGCAGTCATTGGTATCGATGGATCTATGTCGATAACTAACGTGCTTCATTTCACTATGTGTACGTGCTGGTTATGCGTAAACGAATTCGAACTCTATATGCTATTATCAAACTTGTATGCTCACCTTTACATTTTATGTATTGACATTATTTTAACGTATGTGACAGGTGCTTAGGATGCATATGTGGTAGGGAATGGAAGCTAGAATAAAGCTCTAGAGCCCAACAAATAGTTGTCTGTAGATAACTTATTAGGGGTCTCTAGAAGCAGATAAACAATTGCTACTTAATTAAATCTGAGTTGTCGGAACAGAATATTTGTTTTGATGTTGTCTGTAATAACTTGTTTGACTATTTATGTTACGGTATGGGACGTAATGCTTTAATTAAATGGTGATGATAGTTGTTATGGAAACTTCTGGACAATCTGTTTCGCTCAGTGCCACGCCCCGATGATTCCGCCATCGGTTGGGGTGTGACACCCATATTAAACAAGCATACAAGCTTGTCGGGTCAAAACCACATTCTAAACCGGTCTTCGCTTTATCATGCGTTTGAACCGTGTCTTCCTTTTTAAAACTAACCGGTCTAAGCTTAGGCTTAATTAAAGACCCGTTAGGAATCTAATAGGTTATTAAAAACCTTCGTTCCAGATTTAGGAGCCCAGTAAAAGCTATCTGTACTTGCTGAATTGATATACGGCTGGGATTGAATTTATATTTAGCTCAGGTAAATACTTTTAACTTATTTTCCCTATACGGGCTTGGGGTACGGTATATAAAATACCGCTTGGTCCGGCATTGAATTCTTTAATCGAATAGAGGTTAAATTTATTGATATGCTATGTTTTGAATGTGTTTTGTTTGCTTAAAGCCTTTGGGGGGTTAATGACCATGTCCCGGATATCCTTGGCATCATCTTACGAGATGGCCACGACCTGAGCATGGGGTGTAGGCGTACACCTTTCAGTGCATAACTCAATATTGTGGTGTGTCTATTAATCTTTAACCCGGTCTACGGATCGGGCTACTGAATGTATAAGTAACATGTAATTCCCTTACAAGATTATCTTCATATAATTATCCCAAGTTATAAAAATGTTTTGTGCCACGTGCATTCAAATCAATTTTCAACCCTTTTTAAAATGAGTCGGTTAAATTGTATTTACCAGTGCAAACTGACGTATTTTCCAAAAAGGTTAAGTGCAGGTACTAATCGGAATAGGCTGGCTACTCCTAGCATCAATAAAGAGTCTCGCAAGCTTAGATGCCTAAAGTCTGTTGAACAAATGTTTCATTTTATTTTCGATCCGCCTGTGGATCTTTTACATTCCGTTTGTAATACTTGATATTACTTTATATCGGTTTGTAATATATTTATCTTTTGCTTCCGCTGTGCATTTAAATATTGTGTTGTTTGACTATGATGATATCAACTACGTCACTATACTCCCCACCGGGCCCACCGGTGACACGTGGAAAATAGGGGTGTGACATCTCTTCTATGACGACCGTTAGTGTTTCTAGAAGATCGTTGGTGCTGGCGCACCTTGATTGGAGCCACGTGTCTGGGTTGTCGTCCTTGTTTTCTCTCTGACATCAGCAGATGAGTGGAGATCATGGAGCAGTTGTCGCCGCCCCCTGACTGGTGCCACGTAGGCGTCTTTGTGTACTTTTTGTCTCCTGCACGATTGTTAATTGTGAAACACGATAGGATACAGCCTGTTAGATGCTGATTGGCTTACTTCTCTGCCACTCGTACCTTTCGTGCTTCCTGGAATGAACTTGCGCCGCTACCCTCGTGCGGCCTCTGGTGTGTATCCAATCAGTCGGCGCAAGGTCTATGGATCGAGGGCTTTCATTCCAGAAGCCAAGTGTAGAATCTAAGCTTCAACTTTGCTTGGGTCTCGCGCGTGGCTTAGGTTGTGCCTATGCATTCCGCGCGGGGTCTATAGATTTGTCAGATTGATGTATTAGGAGTATGGTCATGTGCGCGCCCTGATTGGTCTGCGCGGCTTTTTAGGACCATACCCCTTCAATTCTATTTGTAATCTCCACATTAGAGAAAGTTGTAAATATGATATATTGATATCCACCTTCATTTGAAAGAAGAATAGCGATCCATAACAAGACTAGATAGAATATTGTAAAGGTTTTCTATACGACTTCAGTGAAGAGTTTTGGTTGAAGGGCCCATTCACCTGAACCATTCTCGTATTTATTAGTTGATATCTCTTAATCTCATTACATTTTACTTAATGATTGTAATGTTACACCTTCTAAGCTAGATCTTGTTAGCGGATATATATCTAAAACTAGTCAACATAATAGCAATAACATATTCACCATCTCTAGATTATTATAAGTGTTTTAAAAAATGCATGGCAGTCTTGTAACCCAAAGCACCCTAGCTTTAGGGATGAGCAAATCGTTTCCGGTACCGAACGTGAAGAGGTAGCAGGGGCTACCCTTAGTAAAGTGCTAGGTCCACCGGGTTTGATCTAAAGCATTTTCTACGCGTTTTAACCCGATTTTGAGTACATGTAAATGAAAGAAAATTTCCATTTTTTAATAGATTTATAGAGAAATTGATGGTAATAAATTGTTTCGTTTGCTTTATAGTGTTTAGAGAAATTTATAGTAAGAATTGTTTGCTTTGCTTTAATTTGGATGGGGTCACGAACCATGGTGCACCTCCACACATATGTTGAGGGGTGCGACCCGTGCGTGTGTGGAGAGGGAGTATATAGTGATATAAATGAATATAAAAATGGCTAGCTAATGTATTTTTTATTATTTATTTTGTTTTTAATTTTATTAAGAACTTGAAAATATGATAAAATAAATTTATTCATTTTAAATTTAACATAGCTATATCGGTTGCAGATCCAAGAATATTTTTCAGTGGATTCCGATATAAGTTTACACTAAGAAATTATATATCTTCTATATAGATTCTCACTGAAAATTTCAAACAGAATGATGAGTTTTCGAAAACCTGATCTTTTCATACTAGATCAAGAGCTATATAACATACATCCATTTTGATTATAGTCTGTACGAGTAAAAACTAATTAAAGAAATAAGAATGATTTTACATTTTATAATGTTTTAAGATCAAATTCATAATTAAGTTTTTATATATATGACACATTTTATTTTATTTACTCTAAATTCGTAATTAGATTATAATAATCTTTTAAGTGAATATTTAATTTCAAGCTAAAGTACAATAATTCGTTCTAATCAATGTAAGTGCATGGCCAATGAGGTAGTTGATGAAGTGGTTGGGAAAAAAACTTGGTGTTCCTTGTGACCCAGGTTCGACTCTCACTCTTATCATTATTTTCTGTGGCATCCAGGTGAAGGGCAAATACGGGTGGTGTCGGTTCGTCTTTGATGGGAGGCGAGGTTTTACCGATTATTCTATTGTCGTGTTTTCAGGCGGGTGGAGGTTGGGTTTCCATGCATCTGAGAAAGCCAATGGGCTGGCGGTGGTCGAGTAGTCGACTTTGGTCACAACGCCCGGTGTCACAATGGTTGGCACGTTGTTCCTTGCCGTTAAAAAAAATCAATGTAACTGCATGGCTTAACAGTGCATATTTTAAAATAATAACTCCAAAATGCTATTTTGTAATCTCAAACCTTCCATGTGTTTTAACTTTTAAGCACCAGAATTAATTTTAACATATGTGATATGTCTTTAACAACTTTTGACAAAAGGAATGCATTTAATATGTGCAATTATTGTATCAGTTGAATCTGGACTTATTCATGTATTAACTAAATCTGGAAAAATGGACAAGTAACCTAATTACTAATTATAAGTTATAAATAATAAAATAAGGTAAAGCAGATAAAGTGTATTCTTATAAATTTCAATCACTTGAGAAAAAGTTATATAAAATGTATTCAAGTTCAGCTGAACCTTTTTAAGCGTCAAAATATAGGATTTAAAAATTGGAGCCTTTTTAAAGAAAATATTTTTTTTCTTAATATTCTAGCATATGAAAATATGATGACACATATTTTTTTATATACGATGTATAAAGCACACAAAATAACACAATTCTAACAGAAAATTTGAGAGTGAAAGCTGATGGAGTTTTGGAGAGTAAGAATCGAATGTGAATATATATGTGTAAATCAATAGTTTTTTTGTTTGTTTGTTTGAAGTAGACGCATTAAAAACGTCTATTATTTATCTTTGCTTTTGAATATAGGCAAGGAACAATAAATAATATAGGTTTAATACAAAGTCTACCCAATAAAGTATGACAAGAAAAGTTGGATTAGGAGATCGAACACTATAAAAATCATTGCTTCTAAGCTTAAAGTCAAGTAGTTGAAACTCAAATTAAGGTTTCTTAAGGAGCATTATTTGCCCCCCAAAAAATACACCTCTTGGAATCGACTTGGACTCAAATATTATAATAAAATCAGAAAGGCAAGGATAATAAAATAAACTAATGAAAATATATATCATGTGAATTATCTTTTATTAAAAAATATACGAGGAAATGAAAAAATAAGCCGAAAAATGACTAAGACTCTCTCAACGCAAACTTTGCAACCAAAGAATCTAGTAATGCAGTATGGCTTCTTTCAAAATTTTACACTAAATCACTTTTTTTATAATAAAGCATAGAGCCGACTCTTGATCGACATTCTAACTATTGTTTGTCATCTAACAAAGAGCATCCTCGGTAGAGACGTTTACCCTGTTTTTGACGCCTATGTAGCATCTGAGGGTCTTCATATCTATTGTAGTATTTTTGTCATCGGCAGTTCGTGATTGTGGAACGACCTTAAACAAGGTATGGTAACCACCACAAGTGGCCTAGTGGTGGAGTGACTTGGGTTCTCCAATGGAGACCCAAGTTCAATTCCCATTAGTGCCACTTTGGTGGCCACCGACACCCGCTTTAAGCCGGACCGAGGACACTCGAGGTCTCGGGTTTGAAACATGTTTCTTACCCCTCTTTGATGGCTATGGGTATTTGCCGCCAGGGATCCTTGTCGGGTGGTGAACTGGGAAGGGAGATCCCTTCCGCGGTCAGGGGTACCGTGCAACTACCCTTTTTTAAACAAGGTATGGTGGGCCATAAGGTGTTAGGGGCAGATTGGGTAGTATAACATTTTTAATGTACATACTTATACTTATATATTAAAAATTAATAGTTATAAGTTTATCTAGGAGACAATTTCGTGGTGCTTGCTTTTTGACGATGATATTGTGTTAGTGGCGAAGAGTAAAGAAATCTTGAATGCAAGGTTAGAGCAGTGGCGAGTAGCTTTAGAGGGTAACGATTTAAGGATTAGTCATTATAAGACTGAGTATCTTTACTGTGATTTTAGTGATGCATGCGACTAGGATACTCAAATCTCCATTGAGGGGCAAGTGGTTCCGGAGGTAACTAAATTCAAGATCTAGGATCTTTTGTACAAAATGATGGGGAGAAAGATAGCGACGTAGCTCATCGAGTTCAGGCTGGATTGTGTAGGTGGATAGCAGCCGCTAGGGTATTGTGCGATAAGAGGTTTTCAGCGAAATTAAAGGGGAAATTTTATAGGGTTGCAGTTAGACTTTCTATGTTATACGGAACATGTTGTTGGGCCTTCAAGAAGGCACAAGCCCGTTAGCAGGAGGTAGCAGATTTGAGGATGCCAAGGTGGATGTGTGGGCACACTAGGTTGGATATGATAAGAAATGAGGTTTAAGGGAAATATTGGGAGTGGCTAGTATTTTAGATATGGTTAGGGAGGGGAGGTTGAGATGGTTTGGTTATGTTAGGAGGAGACAAACGGCTACAGTTAGATCAGTAGAAACTTCTACTATGGAGGGGAGGAGGAGGAGTAGAGGCAGGCCGAAATTGACTTGGGAAGAGTGAGTTAGAAAGGATTTGTTAGACTTACACCTCTTTGGGGACATGGTCGAGGATAGGAGTTCGCGGAGACGTAAGATTAAGGTTAAGGACTTTTAGGAGAATGACGCGGTTTTGTATTAGTTTCTCGATTTAGGAGCTTAGCTTCTTTAGTCTATTTTGGTGGCCTTGGAATATTACAGTTGGCATGTGTGTCTATTTGAAGTGTAACTAGTATTAAACCATCCTGCGTTGTGGCGGAGGCGTAAAACCATGCCAAGTTGCACATATGCTATACAACGTTCGGTGACCACCAACACCAGAAAAGCTCGTAAAAGCAAAATAAATTAAAAAGAAAAAAAATAACACCAAAAAAAAAGCAAAGTAAAATCTTTGAACCACGTACGCCCGTTGCGGCGTGTTAATGTGAAGAAATTAGACCGAAACGTAAAACATAGAAAATAACTAAGATGGTCTAGGACCCGCGCGTTGCGACGAACTTGCCAAACAGGGAAAAACAGACGTGTTGCGATGTGCCTGTCAAACGGGAAAAAATTGACGAAAAAACGTTGAACCCCCGTGTTAACTTGCAAAATATAGAACGAAACATAAAACGAAAAACTTGTAAAACGACGAAAAGTATGGGGCATCAAAGTGAAAAATCAATTTTTTTTAAACACTTCATGCTAAGAGCACAACTCTATAAAAAACAAAGGTGTTGCTTATTTATTATTTACTATGGTTTCTTAAAACCATCATACAAACTTTAATGCACTTAGTACAAACAACAATGCCAAAAATTGTTACAAATTTATAGTATATAATTTGTTCCTATTATATGTTTCCACCGCTTTTTTGTTAGTTTAGTAAGAATATATTTAGTACTATTTATGTGGTTGTATGTTTTTTCCGTTTTTCTTTGACTCTTTTGCCTGGATATGATTTTATGTGGTTATATGTTTTTTCTATTTTTATTTGACTCTTTTTCCTACATGATTTGGAGCTAGGGGTCTTACTGGAAGCAGTTTCTCTATCTCTCAGGATAGAGGTAATGCTTGCTTATTTCTCACCATTCGCAGACCTTACCAATAGCTAGGCTATGAGTGGGATTATACTCAGTATAATTGATTGATTGTATATTTACACTTTAAAATATTAACTTTTTACGAAATTCTATTTTATAAGTATATAACGTACAAGAGTGTTTATCATGTGAAGCGTACACGAGTATCTCAACCGCATATCTGACCTACCTTAGGCCTTCAATTGAACGCAGTACCACAATAGTAATTAACTTGACATAATTACGCACGATATTGCATAATTATGCTTGGGTTGGGTTAAACCCTAATCACTCACGTTATTTGCATAATTATGCACGTTATAAAAAATCAAAACCCGGATGCCTACGAACATGAAAATTACGCATGTTAAACTCAAAATTACGCATGGGTTGTTAACGCATATTACAAAAAAATAAGGAATTATACGCGGCGAAATCTCCTACTCGCGTACGCTTCGCACGATAACCACTCTCGTATTTTACACTTTCTCTAAGTATATTTATTGAATTTACATATATAATTATTAAATTTTTAAAACTAAAAACGGTTATATTTCCCTATAAATAGCTATATTTTTATATTGTTTTTTTAGTTATGCAATATTCGACTATATATTGATTAATGCAAACCAATTTTATTATTAAATCGACCAAACCCGATAAAAAAGGTTGTCATGGTATAAATTATTTTATTGAAAAGTGTTTGAAACTAAAATTCTACTTGAGAATCCAAAACAATGAACCTGCATATAGACCATCTTTGTTATATATCATACTAGATTAGAACCCCGTGTAATACATGGGTTGAATAAATGTAATTTAAAAAAACTAACGGATATACTCGATATATGATGGATGTGGTGATTGCGGTGATGGTTCTTATAAATGTCATGTAAACATAGTGAATACCGTATTTGAGTTGAGAGTTGAACACGAAAATAAAAGTATAGAACCAATAAACATTGATTAATGTTTTTGTTTACTCCTTATAAACATTTTTGAAATAGGTTCAACATTTAACTACTTTAGTTTAATAAAATAAATAAATCATTTACATTATATTAATTTATATTTTGCGTATGTCTTTTGTTAATTTTAGGATAAATAATTTTGAAATCTAATAAATATTTTAAAATATTATATTATCTCCTATACGGATTGTTTAAATTTATATTAAACTTAATTTTTAATTATCTTTTAATTAATATTAATTATTATAATTAAGTAGGATAGAGAGAAAAAAAAAATAAAAAATAGACGACTCCAATAAATGGCATTTGTCCTTTTATTGATTTCTTTTATTATATAGTATAGATAATTTGGCTTCTGCCTATCTTAGAGTTGAACATTTGTATGTAATAATAATATCGAGTGATGTTTAATTAGTTTATAAATGGTAAATACAATTATGATTTGTACATACATCATAAATTTCACATTGGGCTATATATTGCATGCATAGCTAAGGCAATATACATGCTTGTTTAGACATTGAGCATGGTTGGTCAGAGCACCACGCATGCTTTGTTAAGGTACCAACCACGTATAACAATGCAGCACAAAAAATGCTCGCTATGACCATCAAGCAGTTATGAGACCATGATTTACGTAGAAGGATAATGGCATAATGCCTTCTACTTGTCTAACAAAATAAGTCATACAAGAAATTTAGGCCGAGCTAGCTTTCTTTAATCATATTGCTTACCATAATATCACCTTGAACATTTATTTAACTTAATTTCAAACATAAGTTGGATTTACTTACTAACTTGAGGGTTTATCGATCGCCAAATTCCACACGACCAATTCACTTTTAAATTTACCGTTTCATAAATTACATCTATGTCATGTTCATGTCATTTTGAGTAACTTTAAACATCAATTTTATAACATTTTTATTTTCAAGCTAAACTGACCGGTTTGTCATGAAAATCTTGAGTTAAGTTTTATAGACAAAAGATCAAATACAAATAACTATAACGTGCAAAATGTAACAGTTTTGCTGAAAAAACGCGGTTACATTTTTGTGATTATTAGTAATTATCAAAATTACTCTACAAATGATCATGCAAAGTAATTTTGATTTTGTAGAGTTTTTTGTAAAATGTTCTTATAGAGCAATTTTGATTTTGTAGGGTAATTATGTACGTAACGGTTTTGCTGAAAAAACGCGGTGTCATTTTTGTAATTATTAGTAATTATCAAAATTACTCTACAAATGATCCTGTAAAGTAATTTTGATCTTGTAGAGTTTTTTGTAAAATGTTCTAGTAGATCAATTTTGATTTTGTAGGGTAATTATCAAAATTACTCTACAAGTATATCTTGTAGAGTAATTTTAATCTTGTGTGGAAATTATCAAAATTACTCTACAAGTGTATCAAAAGAGTGAATTGCAAGGATTGTCCTTTATCTTTATAACCATTTGCAGGCGCTATCCTTTACGTTTAAAATTGATGAGTTTTGTACTTTATGTTTTCAAATCATACACGTTTTGTCTTTTAGCCCTAACCCAGTTAGATTTTTCTGTCAAATCTGGTCATGTGCAATGCATATGAGGGTAAAAATGTCTTTTCACCATCTTCTTCCCCAAAACAATCCCATTTCAAAACCCTAATTTCTCTTCAACAACCTGCAACAATTCACACCCCATTTCAACTATTAATCACAAAAGGATCCACCACTACCACCAAGTTATTAATCAATAATCACACAGATCTAAGACACTTCTATACAACATCAAAGAAAGCGAAGTGGAAGACAGAAGTTGTGAATCAAAATCTAAAGCTGCAAAATCAAAGATAAGAATCTATACACACTACTGTTACCCATTGAAGTGAAACTTCCGACGACCCTTGATGAAGACCATCACCACCAACAAAGCCCCTTAACATAAATCAAACACTAGTTTCTGACGACGATTTTATTTGGGGGTTTTAAGAAACCGCTCGATTCAGACCTTATTAGACCACTTCAGGTATATCCATTTCAAACCCTAGCCGCTGCCTTTTTCTCCTTCGTTGGAACCCTAACCCGTCACTAACCTGTTCGATCACCATGGTCGCCGCCATCGGTGTTCCTTTACCGCAAAGTCATCCGCTTCTTGTTTCCTGTCTTCATCATCGGAACATAAGTGATGGTGGGTGGTGCAATCTGGTGGTGGTAGGTGGGGGTGGTTGTGGTGGCCTTTTAGTGTAGAGAGAGAGAGAGAGAGGTAGAGTGAGGAAGAGTGGCAGTGGAAGGAGGTTGTGGTGTGGTGGTGGTGCAGAGAAATTGAAGGAGCAGAGAGAGTGTTTGGTTGATATATACATACAATATACGTATATACTATATTAATCTTTGTTTAATTTGTAAAATTAATTTTAAATAAAAATGTAAAAAGACTAAAATGCCCTTATGTAATTTGAGTTAACAGAAAAATTTAACTAGATTAGGGTTAAAGGACATAACATGCAGGAATTTAAAACATTAAGTACAAAACTCGTCAATTTTAAATATAAAGGACAGCGCCTGCAATTGGGCATAAAGATAAAGGACAAAACTTGCAATTCATTCGTATCAAAATTACTCTGCAAGTTTATCAAACAACATACAATTCAAAATTACTCTACAAAATTACGTTACAAGATCAAAATTACCATACAAGATCATTTGTAGAGTAATTATGATACTCTACAAAATTACTCTACAAGATCAAAATTACCCTACAAAAACATTTTATAAAACTACTCTACAGGACCATTTGTAGAGTAATTTTGATAATTACTCTACGAGTAAATAATTATGAAAATTCCAATTTTTTTTTTTTGCTTTTTCATGTCTGTCATACGTTTTGTACGATAAGACACTTTATATGTGAACTTAACTCAAATTTTATAACCTTCCACATCAAATTGTTTGAGAACATTTTGAAAGTATTTATGATCAACTTAGAATCATTGTTAACTAATTATGTTAACCAATTCATATTATAATTATAATTATACTCATTAATCAAATTTGCCTTCCAAGAACAGATATATAGTAACTTTATGTTATTTTAGACTTTCACAATCACTTTTTACCTCTTTAAAAGTTGACCATCAAATTTTTTACCTTATACCATCCTTAAAATTTCGTTTATTCTGCAATAAAGACCTTCAAGTTTTTTTTATGTTAATTTCAATTTCATTATACTTTTAAATTCACTTCGTATTCTAAAAATAATCTAAGTCTTTAACCTATTTAATTTTATTTGATTTGATTTGATTTTTCACTACTAATTTGTGTTCGATAATTTTTTAACAAAACTTGAATACGCAGCTATGTTGTTTCGATAGAATTTTGCCAAAAACATAGTTTTAATCAAGATAGAGTATATTTTGATACAGTAAATTATAATAGTACTTTTTTGTATAATTTGGCTGATACTTTTTTACCTCTTTTACTATTTGACGATATATACCCCCTCAAGTTTCATTAAATCTACGCTAAAGAACTTCAAGAGGTTTTTAATATTCAACGAGTAAAACTCCGTGTTGTAGTGCAGGGTGTGTAAAATCATGCTACCAGCGGGCCATGGTGTGTGTGTGTGTGTGGGGGGGGGGGGGGGGGGCATCAAACCATGTTATGTAACAATTGAACGACAACCAAAACAAGGAAAAGATATAAAATAGAAATACGAATTTCTAACACTAAGTGACTCACGTAAAGTAGAACGTCGACGAAGTCGAATTTATATCGACACATATTAGAAAGTTGAGAGGGCAAAAAAACTGAGAGACCAAATGTGACCACCAAACATAGTATTAAGTAACAACCAAACGAAAAAAACTGAGGGACCAAATGTGACATCCCCTAAATTTGATATCGTTTGAAAATAATAGAAATAGAATTTATTTGGACTTAAAGCCATGATTTAAAAGGGAACCATGGAAAAGCCCATGAAGGGAAAATTGGTGAATTGTCAAACACATAAAAAGGAAAGGGAAACTGTATTTCTCTCGTTCTTGCAAGACAAGGTTTCCTATTTAGAGAGAGAAAGAGTGTGTGTAAGGGGGAGGGTTAAGGATTTACCCGATGTGAGATCACATTGTTTCGAGGAATTCAAGATGCTATCAGAATAAAGGATCGTCAACAAGGGCGTTCTATTGTGTTGTACATTCTTATCCAAGACTTGTATCATTATTGATGCCATGTGAATCACTAGAGTCATTATGGCTAACCCAATAACGAAAGTTTAAGGACTGAAGCAGGCTACCATAAGACGAAGATCTTCTTTCTAAAGAGATTCTACTCAGAACTCTTATATGTCCAAGGTTCAACATTGAAAAAATTTCAGAGGTTTTTCCTAAATTGTCTGTCTCAACAAACAATTCGACATACCTCGACTTTTTAGAACAGGTCTGAATGAAATAGCAATGATTTGAAGCACCTCTTGTACCTCGACTATTTCGGAAACCCAATGACTCAATCATGTAAAATACAAGATTTCCAGTCCTAGTAGGAACAAAGGGAAACATATGCTCCATTTAAAGTGAGTAAACTGAATTCCTTACTCGATCTCATAGATACATATAGATTTTTGCGAAAATCCTTATTCAATGAAAGTTGAATGTACGACTTTGAGGGAGATCTTTCATATCTTTTGAGATCCACCCTACAATATTGGTTAAAATAATCATCATTTTTAGGCTTGAACCCTAAATGTAGAGTGGCATGCCATGGTTTAGCTTGCAACTGGGCCATTCACATTGATCATCCTGATGATTAACAATAAAAGAAGGGACCTAAAGTTGATTTAGTTAGAACCTCACTTCAAAGAGTGCAAAGGTATGAGTTTTGACTTAAAGGTGGTGTTTTTTAAACATGATTTTGCTTGGGGACTTCACATACATCCCTTTTAAGTCATGAGGATTCATAAAGTTCAGAAGTTGATGTGTGTACATGTTACTAGCATCACATCCGCCATTACAACCCGATCTAGGGTTTTGGGGAAGAAACTAGTAAGCATTCGCACCTTAGAGTTTGCGAGTACTCTGGGTATGTGCTAATGGTACACGTTATGACCATAGCGTGTAGACAGGGGTTCTAGCAAACTAGTTCACACTTGGGAAAGTTTGCAAGTACCAATAGTATGCGCATGAGAATTGTTGAAGCCTAGAACACACTCTTAATAGCTTGCGAGCCCCTATAGTTCTAGCAGAAGCATAATGTGTGCAAACCCCAGTATGCACAAAGTCATAGCAAAGGTTGTGCATACCTAGAGTATGCACAAATGTTGTAGAATACTCAAGTACTTAGAGTACTCGCAAAGTGATATAGTAACCGTAATAATATAGTTGACCATTTCACATGTGAACCTTTGCTTGGATTTGACTCATTTGTCTGAGGGTTCGAAAAGGGTCATCACTACGAGACTTACCATTTGTCTGAGCAAAATATTATGTTTTTTTTTAAATGACACAGAGTGTGATAAAGTTTGTTAAGTGTAAAGTTTTAAAGTACTAAAATGTTAAAGTATAAAGTGTTCATGGTATGCATTTGCATAGTTAAAGGCTAAAGGAGACTTACCACGTCTAAAGTTAACACCTAAGTGTCAAACAACATCTAAAGTTAACGTTTTGGTTGCATAAGGTGTTTGATGTTAACCCTGTGACCAAATGATAGAGGGGTACGTAGTGCCTTTGTGTCGTGCTGGTGGTTATACAACTACGTATAGAATAACATGCATGTTATAGTTTATGATAAAGTGTTGTGTTTACTATATGATGTAAAATTATGTGATTACTAATGTGTCTTAAATGCTTAATGTCAGTGGCGGAGCTTGACCAAAAGTTTCGAGGGGGCGTAAAGTGATGGGACCCAAATTTTTTTTCCTATCGTTATGTTTCGGGTCGGGTCGGCTATCGATTCGGGTCAAGTCAAATAATAATAGTTCCAAATAAAACTAAAAAATTCAATTCATTCAAAGGACTCGTCCTTAGACATAAAAATTTGTGATTAAGTTTATTGTGTGGTGGGTAACCTAGGGTTAAACAAATAAGAGTTAAAATATATTTACAAAACTACCTATCACTTATATACAAAGTGGTAACAAACTTTACTTTAATTTATATATTGTATAAATATTTAGGAAAAATAATTAGGGGGGAGGCGATCCTATATAATTTTTAAAAATTCCGGACGAAAAACTGGAACCTATACACTTCTAACCGAAATATTGGGGTGGGCGGGTGCACCCCCGGGCACCAATAAACCTTCGCCCCTGCTTAATGTGTTTAATGTTTACTAAAGTTTATAGTTTTCTTATCAAACAAGTACTCACTCAACGTTGCTGACTTTTAGTATGCACATCATATTAATTAAACATGTTGATTTTTTAGCACGTGATGAACGCTCCCACTGGACGACAGATATCCCCCTTTTGTTATCGTTTTCGCCAGTTAAGACAGTTGCTTACTTTTGTAATTGACTTTGTTAACTTGTATTTAAGTTTCCACTGCCATTTTACGAAGTTTTACGATTTAAAGACTATCTACCGATGCGTAAATCTAACAGTTGAGACCAAGATGTGGGGTGTTTCAAATAACTTGTGTTAGTCCACTTTTTTACGACACCTAAATACGCAACTTTGTTCTAGCATAAATTTTGTTGAAAACATGGTTTTAATCAAAATATAATATCTTTTTTTGTACTGAAGCTATATGGGGGTTAGTACTGTGACGAACCAAACCAATTTTGACAGAACAACATTAGTACTTGTATCGATATTATTAGAACAGATAAAAGTATTCTTTATATATGCATTTAACTCATTTAATTTCCGTTTAACTTGATTTTTATCGAATAACTTGTGTTTGTTAAGTTAAAAAAAAACTGAATATACAACTGACCTCAATAACTTTCATTTATGTTTTAAAAAAATCACCACAATAATCTATACTACTATATAAAGGATATGATATTGGCACTATAATAATTCCACAACAATTTAAAGACTCTAAGTACGTACATTCTTGGTATTATTGGTATTTAATAAATAATATATTGCCTAATATCCAAGGGGCGTAATTGAAAATGTGTATTAAAGCCATTAGAATTTTTGAACTTAGACCCGGGCTTATAGCTCAGCGGTCATAGGAAGTGATGGAAGACCGTTGGCTGAAAGGTCACCGGTTCGATTCCTGATCTTGACCGGGTTTTACCGGTCCTGTACTGTTTCGTGCCTTCGGACGGCTGTAGGGTCGGGGGTTTTCCCTGGAACTGGTGGCTTGGTGGGATAGGGGCTTCGTGCGTGCGGAATAGAGGCCGCCGCGGGTAACCTTTCAGCCATTGGGTGCCGCGTACGAAGTATCCGACGTTTATTATGTTGGCCGTTCAAAAAAATAAAAGAATTCTTGAACTGAATGTCTCTCTGTATTCCCCATTTTTTCGATAAAAACCGCCGTTACCCTTTCCATCTTCGTAACTGGTAACAAGATTAAAAATTGGTGGATTAAATCAACGCCACTTGCCAATGATCTCTAGATCAAGTGGTGAAGGACTTGCATTTCTCTTGAGAGATGCAGGTTCGACTCCCACTTGGTGCAGAGTGAGGCACTGGTGGGCAATGATAGGAGACCCAGGGAAACCTGGGTTGGATCTTTGAGCCAAACGGGTTTTACCGGTAATTTCACTGTCGTGCCTACGGGCGGGTGGGTTACCGGGTTTTCCCCGGAATTGGTGGTGGACTCGGGTTACTCTCGGAGTACTCCGTTTGTCCAGTGGGTGCCCCAAGAGTGCTCGGGATTGAGTTTGTTGGCCGTTAAAAAAAATCAACGCCACTTGTTTTCGTAAATGATAACCAACGGCAAAATGTTTATAAACAATCAAGTCTCATAAGCTTCACACACACTTCTGGTACCATCACCACCAATGGCGGACCCATGATTTTTTTCAAATGGGGTTCATTTTTTTTCGGTGTTCAAAATTTCCATAACAAAACGTTAAAGTTTTCGGGTCGGGTCAGAACGAGGTTTAAATTAGATTAAAAAAAACAGAAAAAAGAAGTTATACAAAGATTGAACCCATGACCGCTTGTTGGTAAAGAGGGAGATTTGCCACTACACTAACGTTCCTTTTTTTTATATGGTGTCCACCTAATTATATTTATGGGGCCCATATAAAGTTTGATATACCGAATCTACCAATTGTTTTAAAAACATTTGGGTCCGGAGACCCCGACCCGTTCTATGTGGGTCCGCCCCTGATCACCACCATATCAGCCTTCTATCTTCTCGCAGGAACCTACGTAGCCAGGGGCGAAGCTTACAAGGGGCGGGGGGGGGGGGGGACGCCCGCCCCCCGGGATTTTTCGCTCAGTAGTGTTATATATGTAGTTTTTGTATAGAAATTTGTGGGTATATAGGTTTTCACCCCCCCGGTTCTATAGAAATTTTTGGGTATTCTATAGAAATTTTTGGGTATATATGTTTTCACCCCCCCGGCCGAAAAATCCAAGCTTCGCCACTGTACGTAGCCACTGCCACCTTCCGATTTGTGCACTGTCCTGGTTGTTGACACACCACATGTTGCAAGTTAGATCACCGTCACCACTGTAGCGCTTCTAAAAAATTGGAGGCCCTAATATTTTTGTGGCCCTAGGTCCGTGCCTAGGTTACCAAGCCTGTGGAGCACTGGAGCCGGCCCTACACCAAAATAACTTGTTATAACCTAATATGTCTTTCTATAACCTTAAACAACTCACTAACACATGACAAATATATTAAGTCGGTCATCTGTTTGTGAAATATCATAAATGAAACATCCGGTGAAATCTGTTAATATTGACATATGAAGTGCCCATCATATTATATCAATAATTTGTCGATAATATTCCCTACTGGTGATCCTTGCGCAATATATGTCAATAAATTGTTGGTAACTTACTTATGTGTCCATGTTTTCCAATGGATTATCAAAGGGTCCCACTTTCACCAAGATACTTTCGAAGGATCTATTCATCACTGAAGGCCCTTTATTTTGTAGAATTACCGGTTAACCAAAAGTATGATTGTTGATGCAACAAATAAGAGACCAAGGATGGTAGCTATGCTGGTTAGGCAAAAGGGTTGAAGGGTTCAACTTTGCCTAACGCAGGTCGTGGGGTCCCCCGACGTTTGCAAGACGTGGAAGGAGGTTCACTAGTTTATTATTGTTGTTTGTTGAAGATCCTTCTCTGAAGTATACTCAGATTCGGATGTGGGAGCAAACGGAATGTGTGTGTTGGATGTGAAAGTGAGTGACTTGCATAAAGCAAATACTCAACGTGAATGACCAGAGTTTAAGGAAACAGGCCTGGCCCAGAATGTCCCAACTCGGTTAATGAAGTGTCGATTATATAGGAGAAGACATCTCCCAAAGAGGCATTCATTTGACTAGTGTCCTTGCTTGCAGCGAGGGGCTTACCCTTTTGGGGGTTGAAGCATTTTGACCCCTGGATAATAGCGTGTGTTTTGCAGACCTGCTTTGCTTTTGCGGCTGTGGGTTGATGAAGCAATCCCTGGATGTGACTGGCCACTGTTTCCGTATTGCTTTTCCCCATCTCATAGCTTTTCAACCATTGAACCGTTTAACCCTTTGAGCGTTTACATATTTAGTCATTTTATTTAGCCTTGGGCTACCCCCGTCATCAGCCCCCCAAGTCAGAGGTTTTTGGGTAATGAGCTCAAAGACTTCTGACTTTTATGCGTGTATTTTATTGCCTAAAGGTTTCAAGGGTTCGTTGCTTGAAGGCTTGAAAGGTTGTTGGCAGTTCATATTTGAATTTTAAATAACTGAGAGTTGATTTGATTGATGTATGGTAGTTCATAGGGTGGCGGTTTTGCAGAAGTTACTGTTTGCCATTATTACCCCCTATTTTTAAGTTATTTTGTTTTATATTTGCATATCATATTCATTTTCTGCATAATTCCATCAAGTTTTTCTCTGCCATTTCCTTCCTCTTCTAAGGTTAGTTTCGGTTTCCTTTGCATCTTATATTCTTCATTTTATCAAAAATGGGTGCTCGTAAGGATTTAGCAAAATCCTTTTCCCGGTTAACACAAGAGGAGGTAGACTTATTTTGTATGGAATATGGTATTGATAGAAAGTTTAACCCAACTGCTCCTGCTTGTGATGTTCCTATTGATAAACCGACCCCTGGTTCGATTGCCCTTTACTGCCGTCATTTTGAGTTTTCGAATCTTCGTTATCCCTTTTCGTTTTTTGTTTTGAACTTGTTGGAGTATTATCGGGTTTCTTTTGGGCAAGTTCATCCGAAGGGTATGGCTAGGGTTTTGCATTTTGAGGTTTTGTGCCGTGCCCTTGGATATGATCCCTCCTTGTTACTTTTTCGCCGGTTTTTTCGTTTGGCTAAGAATGGCGATTGGTTTACCTTTGAAACATCCAAAGTTGATTCCTGCCTTATTTCGTCGATGGTTACAACGCTTGGGGCTTGGAAGGATCGTTTTTTCTCGGTTTCCGATGCTACTGTCCCATTCAAGATGGTGTGGAGGCAACCGGATGCCGTTCTTAATGATCCGGAGCCCTCCGAGTCTGAATTGAATGATGTTTTTCTTAAAGCCATCCGGGAATGCCCTTCGAGGGTTCGTCCCTTTCCTGAATATTTACTAGTTCTTTTAGGGGTTAGTAAAATCTGGGGGAATGTTGATCGGGATCCGGTTCTTATGAGGAGTGGCATGGGTATGCATTTTCCTTTTTTGCCCTTTTGCATTTTTCTTGACTTATTACTTATGTGCTTTTGTTTTGTTCTTTGCAGTCATGTCTTCTTTGGATTTTATTAAGAGTGACGACACTTCTGATGTTGTATTTGGGGATGCTCCGTCTGTTCCTGGTGAGAATGTTGTGGTTAGAACTGTTGAGCAAAGGTTTAAGGGTTCGGGTTATGTTAGTGCTGCCAATGTCAACGGTTTTTCTAAGTCCCATGCTCCCAAGTCTTCAACCCGTCGATCTTCCCGTCGGTTGTTGAAAGCTGGTCCTCAATCTACTTCTACTGAGCCAGTGGATTTGAGTGATGATATTGAAGTTTCGGAAGACCAAGGTGGTGAGGCGGGTGTTGAGAAGGAGAAAGAATTGGTTGTTCATGGTAAAAAGGTTTCCAGCAAAAAGGTTGTTGCTACCCCTGTTCAGGGTTCTTCAAGCAGGGACGTTGAAGGGTTGGATCCAGAAGAGGTTTATGTGCCTAATTGGTCGGTGAAGAATGATGACAGTTTTAAAGATGCTGCTGTTTGTGAAGATGTTCTGAGTCACATTGCTCCTCCTTCAGTTCACAAGACTATTGCTGGGATGGATGATGACTTGATGTTATCCCGCATGATTTTGAGCACTTGCAACCTTGCTTCTATGCTTCCTCAAGGGATTGCTCGTTTTCGTCAAAGAATGCAGGAATATGAAGAATTCTCCAAGAAGAAGGATAAAATGAAATCCTCCATGGCCGCGATGAAAAAGGAGATAGCTAGTTTTGCCGAGAAAGAAGCAGCGTGGGACAAGAAGGTTAGTGATTTGAAAAAGATGCATGAGATTGAGATGAGTGATTTGAAAAAGAGCTTTGAGGCTGATAGGTTGAAGCTTAAGGCTGATCGGGAAGCTTTATTTGTTCAACAGCAGGCTTTTGGTAAGGAGAAGGAGGGGTTGAAAGCTTCAGTTGCTCGTTCTACTGCTGACAATCAGTGGTTGATTGAACAAGGTTTCCAGCAGGTTGTTACTTACCTTCTACATTCCAAGGAGTTCAATTCTGCCCTTGGTGAAGTTTATACTAAGCTGCTCAACCTGGGGAAACACCAAGGCCTCATTGCTGGTTATAAGCTTCATGAATCCGGCCATCCTTTGGAGAAGTCACCTTTGTTTCGTCCCGAGGCTTCTGATGTTTTCAAAGGCTCCGTTGAGCAAATAGAGAAACTGACCTATTCTTACATCCATCAAGTTTCTGGTTGTTTTGGTAAGCCTCTTGCTGTGTTGCAGGACTTGAAGCCGGAGGGCCTAAATGAAAAGGTCTGTGCTGAAATCTTAGGTTCTCTTTCAAGGAAGAGATCCTACTCGGGAGATAGTGATGACACCCTTTCTGGTCAACCGGATGCTCCAAAGGATGCAAGCTTGAAGGCTTCAGCGGTATGTGGTGATGAAGGTGTAAAGGCTAAGAAGCAGAAGAAAGCAAAAAGGGCCAAAGGTGAAGGTTCCGGGGTGTCCAAGTCTTCTGCCGATGCTTAATTCGTAGCTTTCTTAGCACTAAAAACAATTTATGGTTTGTAATGTTAACTTGAACAATATTAGGTTTTCAGGAACCCTTAAGGTTCCTGTTGGTTGTGTTTGAGGCCTGTATGGCCGTTTGAACAGTAGTTAAGTTTGCAAGTTACTAGGACTTGCCTAACTTGTGTTTGAAAGTCTTTTAGGGCTTACTTTGATATGGCATGATGTTTAACTATTTTCCTTGTGTTATGTTTTTATACTTGTGCCTTTTTTGTTAAGGCAGTTTGTTTGGCTTTAACCTGTCAAGCCTTTTGACTATCTGTTAGTAGGTTGAAGTCTTGGAGGCTTTGAGTTGTTACCCGGGTTGCTTGAAGCCTTGAAGGCTTCTTAGCCTTGTGGTCTGACTTGGTTTGTATCTTTATAGTTTTTTGTCTAAGTTGTATTGTTCTTTTAGATTTTCTTTGTCTTTTTGTAACTTTGCCTTTGTCGAGTTTATGCTACCCTTATGTTTTTTATACCTTAAAGGGTTCAGTGCTGCAGACACTTAGCCTTGGTATTTTTAACAAGAAGACATGGCACCTATCCTTTTTATCATTTCCTTGTACTTGACTTTATAAGCCTGTTTGTTGATTATATTTTAAGTCTTAGGGAACATTTGGTGTAGGCTGTTCAAACCTGTCTATGAGACAACTTTATTTTTCTTGACAAGTCTCATGGAGTTGTATTGATTTAGGAACTCACCCCTTATATAGGTTCATTCAACCTTTGAACCTATTGAGCGATGTGGCCTGGGAGCTCATCCCCTTACATGGCCCTTGCCATGGAGTTTTTTGCGAGGTTCTCAACCTGATCTAAGGATAGAAAGACAAGTTTGATAAAATAACTTCATTCATTCAAGCAATACTTGCTTTTTACAAAAGGTATTCATGGTGTTGTTCGAAATACAATTTGATACAAACCCAACTATCCTGTCTAAACATGGAACCTTTTCAAGGTTTTGCCATTCCAATGCCTTGGAATCCTTTTGCCTTCTGAATTTGCTAGCTTGTAGGATCCGCCTTTGTGTGCTTCGAGGATGGTATATGGACCCTCCCATTTTGGGCCAAGCTTTCCTTGATTTTCCTTTTTGCTAGCTTCATTGTTTCTGAGGACCAGGTCTCCTGGCTTGAATCGTTCATTCTTGACTTTCTTGTTGTAGTAGGCTTCCATTTGTTGCTTGTATTTGGCCTCTTGGATTGCGGCTTGATCTCGTGCTTCCTCTAGGAGTTGTAAATTCAACATGGTCTCTTTTTGGTTTGTTTCGGGATCCATGTTGACAATTCGCTGGGTTACAACTCCTATCTCAGCGGGGATCACGGCCTCGGACCCAAATACTAAGCTATAGGGTGTTTTCTTGTGGCTTGTTTTTTCGGTTGTTCTAATTGCCCATAGGACACTAGGCAATTCTTCGAGCCAGTTGCTTTCGTATCTTCCCAATCTTGTTTTGATACCTTCCACTATGCTTCTATTCGTCCTTTCAACCTGACCGTTTGATTGCGGATAAGCCACTGAGCTAAAAACCTGGTTGATCTTGTATTCCTTACACCAAACACTGAAAGGCTTCTCAGCAAATTGCCTCCCGTTATCAGTGACAAGTACTCCCGGCAATCCGTAACGGCAAATGATATTCTCCCAAACAAAGTCAATGACCTGTTTTCCCGTGATCTTAGCAAGTGGTTTGACCTCGGGCCATTTGGTGAAATATTCTATTGCCACCAGCAAGAATTTTACTCCTCCCTTGCTTGGGGGAAATGGACCAACAATGTCCATTCCCCATTTATGGAATGGCCATGCCGGGGTTATTGGGACCAAGTCATGTTTGGGACTTTTTGGGATTGGTGCATGAATCTGGCAAGCATCACATTTCCTTAACTGTTCAGCTGTATCACGATGCATTGATGGCAAGAAATACCCAAGGTTCATGAGATTTGCAACCACCGACCTAGCTCCAAAGTGAGCTCCACATATGCCTTCGTGAATTTCTTTGATCAAGTACTTACTTTGCTCAGGACCAACACATCTTAGCAAGGGAGCAAGGTAACCCTTTTTGTAAAGGGTTTCTCCTTGTAGTACGTACTGCCTTGCCTTGATCTCAACCCTTTTAGCTTCTACTTGATCATTGGGCAATTCACCATTTTTAAGGAACTTTTTGATGGGAGTCATCCAGTTTGGATCTTCTTCGGTAACTACATCTTGAACTTCCAATTCATCGATTGATGGAGCCTTCAACACTTCTACTAGCACCTTCTTGGTAAGGTGGGCGAAAGTGAGAGATGCAAGCTTACTTAGGGCATCAGCCTTTTTGTTTTGAGATATGGGGATCTGTTTGATGTTGCATGTTTGGAAGGTACTCATCAGTTCCTTGGATTGTTCTCTGTATTTTTTCATGTTGGGCTCTTTAGCTATGTAGCTATCATTCACTTGGCTTGAGACCAGCAACGAATCTGTGAACACTTCAAGCTTTTCAACCTTCATTTCTTTAGCCAGCCTTAGGCCAGCTATTAGTGCCTCATATTCAGCCTCGTTATTGGTGGTCTGAAAATCAAAACGGAGAGCATATGTGAATTCCAACCCTTCTGGGTTGATCAAAATTAGTCCTGCCCCTGATCCTTCAACACTTGAAGCCCCATCGGTAAAAAGCTTCCAGGCTTCAGGGTTGGAAGGTTCAGTGGTGGTAGTGTTTACTTCAATGATTGCTTGGTTCGGGATTTCCACGATGAAATCGGCCAAGACTTGGGCTTTGATAGCCTTTCGTGGGACGTAGGTGATGTTATGTTCACCTAGTTCCACTGCCCATTTGGCCAGTCTTCCCGAATTTTCTGGTTTCTCAAGCACATTCTTAATAGGTTGGTCAGTGACCACTTGTATAGGATGTGCTTGGAAATACCTTCGAAGCCTTCTAGCTGTTTGGACTAGGGCCAAGGCAAGCTTTTCAAGGGGGGGGGGGGTATTTGGTTTCAGCCAATTTTAGAGTTTTACTGAAGAAATAGACAGGTACCTGAGCCTTGTCCCGTTCGATGATGAGGACTGCACTTATGGCCTCTTCAGCAATTGATAGATAGACTGAAATTGGTTCCCCCGTTTCAGGAGCTGCGATGTCTGGTAAGGAAGCAAGATGTTGTTTCATCTGGTTGAAGGCTCCTTCAGCCTCATCGGTCCATTTAAAGTTCTTCTTATCAGAGCAATTCTTGAGCGTTTTGTAGAAGGGTAGAGACCTTTCAGCCAGCTTGGAGGTAAAACGCTTCAAGGCTGCAAGCTTCCCGTTTAAACTTTCGACTTCTTTCCTGGTTTTTGGTGGTTTGGTTTCGAGGACGGCTTTCACTTTGTTTGGGTTGGCTTTGATGTTTTGTTTTCCAACAATGTGACCCAAGAACTTTCCTTCTTCGAATCCAAATGAGCATTTTTCCGGATTAAGCTTCATGTTAACCTTTCTGAGATTCTTGAAAGTTTCTTGAATGTTGTCAAGCATTTGATATTCCGTCTTGCTTTTAATTACCAAGTCATCGACATATGCCTCCATGTTCTTACCAATTTGGCTACCAAAAGCTTTGTCAACAAGACGTTGGTAGGTTGCACCAGCATTTTTGAGGCCAAAAGGCATCTTTTGATAACAAAAGATCCCTTTGTCCGTGTGAAAGGCTGTTTTTTCCTCATCCTCTTCCTTCATGAGGATTTGGTGGTAACCTTTGTATGCGTCGAGAAAGCATTTGAACGAGTATCCGGTGAGGGAGTCAACCTTGAGATCAATTTCCGGTAGTGGATAGCAATCCTTAGGACAAGCCTTGTTAAGATCCTTGAAATCTATGCACATCCTCCAAGAGTTGTCGGGTTTTTTACCATAACCGGGTTTGCAACCCATGATTGGTACTTGACTTCTCGGAGAATGCCGGCTGATACAAGCTTTTCAACCTCTTGGCAGGCTGCCAGACTCCTCTTGGGTGCCAGGCTTCTTTTCTTTTGGACCACAGGCTTGACATCCGGTGGTATCCTTAACTCGTGCTCGGCAATGTCCCGAGGGATCCCTGTCATATCTTCTGGACACCAAGCGAAGACATCGTTGTAATGTGTTAGCAGCTTCTCGAGGTACGAAAGGGTTTCTTGTGAAAGGCTTGGATTGACCCTTATTCTCTGTTCAGGGTACTTAGGATTTATGATTAGCCTTTGCTTGTCTTCTTCGCTTTTGGAACTTTCACCTTCAACTAGGTATGCTTCTTGCGAGGGTTGAAGGGTTGCTATACCCCTTTCGGTGGGAAATTTGACTGTGCCATGGCCAATAGACACGGCCATGTAGAATGCACATTGCCCTGGCCTTCCAATGATCACATCGTAACTTGAGGGGATGTTAATAACCACAAAGGTGAGTGGTTGGGTTCTTTCTTTCAAACCTTCACTGAAACGAACATTAAGTGTCAGTTGCCCTAAAGGCTTGAGGGGTATATAAGCAATACCTTTTATGGATGTTCCAGAGGGTTGAAGCCTTGAACGTTCTTCATTACTCAATCGGTTGAAGAATTTTTCAAACATGATTTCAGTAGCTGCCCCAGTGTCTATGTATGCCCTGTGTGTTTGCAACGTTCCCACAGTAGCCTCTACCACAAGAGGGCTAGAAAGAGGGTCTTTCTCCGTTGGGGGGAAACAGACACACTGAAGCTCCCAAGTTTCCAACCGCTGTCTTTTATGAGGAACCCTTCCATCAAAATCCACCATATTGACTTCCTTGCCTTTCCCTTCAGCCATTTTGTCCCGGACTCCCTTTACCAAATGAGCGAGTTCTCCGGACTTAACAGCTTCTTCAATTCTTTTCTTGAGCTGGAAGCAATCGTTGGTGTGGTGACCTTTTTCTTCATGAAATTCACAATATTGTGTGGAGTTCTCATTTTTTCTGCTTTTGGGGAGAGGTCTAGGAGGCCGAAAGTTTTGCTTGACTTCTTCCGTCGCGAGGATTTCTTGAGGGGTCTTTGTGAGGGGTGTGAAACTTATGCCTTTCTCCCTGCTTGAAGGGTTCCGGCCTTCAAACCTTCGAGGGTCTGAACCCTTTGACCGCTTGTCATAGGAGTTAAAGTTTCCCCTTTTTCTAGCTGGACTATTGCTTCGCCAGCTGGACCCCCTTTTCCTTTGTTCTTTAATGTCTACTGCCTCCTCTCCCCGAATGTGGGCTTCAGCCCTCTCGAGGGCTTCTTCCAAGGTCTTGGGCAAGGATTTGTTAAAATCTCTTGTGAGATATTTGGAGGTGATGGCATTCATGAAACCAGCCACTCTCATCTTTTCGTCTGCCCCTACATAAGTCAAACCTTCCTTCTTGTATCGTTCAATGAACGCTCGGAGACTTTCGTCATCACGTTGTTTTATTTGGAAGATTATTGTTGCGTCTTTAACATATCGCCTTTGTTGGGAGAAATTGGCCAGAAAACCCTTGCTGAGGTCGTCAAAGCTTCGAACGCTTCGAGCAGGCAAGTCGTTGAACCAGATTCGGGCTGATCCAACAAGGGTTTGCATGAACATTAGGCAACATTCAGCGTTTGACCATTTCTCTATCCTTGCTGCACCGGTAAAGATCTGAAGATGGTCCTCGGGATCTTCAGTCCCATCGTATGTTTTGATGTGAGGAGGCATCTTGATCCTTGCTTGGAAATCATAATCAGCTATTTGCTGTGAGAAGCATGAAAGGTTACTTGGCTTATATGGTTTGGCCCAGTCTTCTTCAGCCCCTGCACCCATATTATTGCCATTGCCGTTGTTTCCCTGAGTGGCTAGCACCTGATTAATAAAGTGTTGCTACGGGAAGTTGGCCATCATCTGGGTCATCATTGAGGGCATGAGATTGAAGCCTTGAAGGCTTCCGGGTGCAATTGAGCAGCTTACTCCAAAGGGAGTACTCATAACAGCACTTTGTGCCAAGGGGAGCACGGACAGGGCTTGCTCCCATGTGGTTGTCGTAGATGCTGGGAAGCTCGTTACTGGGGACTGTAGGAGCTGGTCAAGGGTTAGCTCATGTCCCAAAGGAGCACCACTAGTAATTGGTTGGGAAGAGAAGATGGGATGCACTGTGGGATTTGTCATCGTGGATAGATATGGGTGAGGGTTTGGAGCATTACTGGGACCAGCCTCATTTCTAGTTGTGAAAGGAAGGGGAGGTGGTCCGGGAGACAACGTCGGTTCTGGCTCGTCATAATCTAGTCGGATTCTCACCACCTTTTCTCTCTCTGTATTCACATGCTGGTTGAGGAGAGACCTCAATTCCAGGAAATTGTTGGCAACCCCCTCGGGGGTGAGTTCAACACGCGGCGGGGTGTCAGAGACACCGACATTGGGAGAAGGAACTCTGGATCTGGACGAAGTTGGTGTGTTGAAGGTGAGGAACTCGGGTGTGCTCCCCGGAGTTGAGAAAGAAGTTGGTATAGCCACATGAGCTTGGCTACTACCTGGGGTAGAGGTGTTTGGAATCTGATTTACTTCACCCGGGGATCCACTTTCAGACATGGTGATTTTAAGTGAAGAGAGCTACACTACTAGGTCTTTTTGAGGAGAAATAGCGGCGTAGCCCCACGGTGGGCGCCAACTTGTTGATGCAACAAATAAGAGACCAAGGATGGTAGCTATGCTGGTTAGGCAAAAGGGTTGAAGGGTTCAACTTTGCCTAACGCGGGTCGTGGGGTCCCCCTACGTTTGCAAGACGTGGAAGGAGGTTCACTAGTTTATTATTGTTATTTGCTGAAGATCCTTCTCTGAAGTATACTCAGATTCGGATGTGGGAGCAAACGGAATGTGTGTGTTAGATGTGAAAGTGAGTGACTTGCATAAAGTAAATACTCAACGTGAATGACCAGAGTTTAAGGAAACAGGCCTGGCCCAGAATGTCCCAACTCAGTTAATGAGGTGTCGATTATATAGGAGAAGACATCTCCCAAAGAGGCATTCATTTGACTAGTGTCCTTGCTTGCAGCGAGGGGCTTACCCTTTTGGGGGTTGAAGCCTTTTGACCCCTGGATAATAGCGTGTGTTTTGCAGACCTGCTTTGCTTTTGCGGCTGTGGGTTGGTGAAGCAATCCCTGGATGTGACTGGCCACTGTTTCCGTATTGCTTTTCCCCATCTCAACCATTGAACCGTTTAACCCTTTGAGCGTTTACATATTTAGTCATTTTATTTAGCCTTGGGCTACCCCCGTCATCAATGATAAAAGACCTAATTTGGTTCGTTGTTGTTTTAGTTAACTTCATGTGGCGTGAGGCCATTCAACCATAAACTATAAACTGATACCACTGTGAGATGCAGGGGCGGACCTAGGTGAAGCCCAGGGTGGGTGGGCGGGCGTACCCCTTGAAAAAAAAAATTAGTGTATTTTTTAGGTAAAAAACCCGACCGCACCCCTTGAAAATATGCTTGAACCACTCATCCGCACCCCCAACAAATAATTTATGGGTCACTGGTGAGATGACATAAAATTTTATTTTATTTTCCTAGTCCTTTCCCAGGCACACTTTCATGTGAATGCGGTGAAAATTCAAGAATGAATGAATAGGGATACAACTCCATGACAACTAGGAAGGTAATTATTTACACAGGTAATTATTTACACGTCTAAAACAGGACATTAACATAGTTAGGTTTTGGGTTGATTAATGTATCTTGTTTATTAATATAGTTGTGTTTTACATTGATTTGACATGTTAATTTAATGGGGTAGTTTTGAGTTGTATGAAATAAACAAACCATGTTTTCGGTTGAACAACCACGTAAAGTGTACAACATTGTTTTGTGTACACATTTCAACTCGAGACTTATCATGATATATCTTTTTTAGTCTAAACTGAAGCTCAGTTTAGGTCAAACCCGCAAATACGTATAAGTAAACGGGGTGTGTACGTGTCAACATGAAGGGTTCATGGGTTGATCCATTTAATATCCTTGCATTTATATTTTTTTATTTTTTTAATTTGTATCGTATAAAGGTTAAACTATTTGGTTATCTTTATTTGCATAGCTTAAACATAATTGCTTAAAATAGATAAAAATATATTCGTAAATATAGAACTTTAAAGTATTAATATGTAAAAAATGAAATAAACCTCTTCGGGTTAAAGAGGCCAGGTGTGTTTGTGCCAATCCGTAAATACATGTGTCATATTTGAGTTCATGACTTTGACACGGATTTCCGGCTCATGTGATTTTTTTAGATTCATGTTAGGTTCGACCGACGACCCATCAACATGACCTATTTAACAACCCAAATTTTATACAAAAGGACCAGAATCAACCTTGTCCACTCAAAAGGGTCTCGTCATGAATATTTTAGTTAGTTGGTCAATTTATGGATGAAACCTATAGCTATTTTTTTTAACGGCCAACATAATCAATCCCGAGCATTTTCGGGGTACCCACTGCACAAACGGAGTACTCCGAGAGTAACTCGAGTCCACCATCAATTCTGGGGAAAACCCAGTAACCCACCCGTTCGTAGGCACGACAATGAAATTACCAGTAAAACCCGTTTGGCTCACGGATCTAACCCAGGTTTCCCTGGGTCTCCTATCATTGCCCACCAGTGCCTCACTCTGCACCAAATGAGAGTTGAACCTGCATCTCTCAAGAGAAATGCAAATCTTCCAGTACTTGATCTAGATATCATTTGGCATATGAAGATGTATTTGTCACTTAGTTTTCCTGATGCATTTTAAATATCATTTATCATCATTAAAGCCTAAACATTAATGACTTATAGATATTGATGTGTGTTTAATATATAACACATATTTAGTCAGTTTTGTTAAACACCATTCTGTTTGTATCTGATTGTTAATCTATGTACAGAAATTCAAATATATATTTAATATAAATATGACTATTGAGTATTGAACAAATAGTAAGCTTTTAAAAGGTATAAATTACATTTGGTGTGCATGGATCTTTGAGGATACGAACGACTGTTATGTATGATTTAATTGTAGATGGCTTCTTTTCTTTCAGTCAAATTTCTTCTTTTCTAATTTTAGAACTCCATAAAAGCTGTGTTATACTTTATGATCCATACTAGAGATTATAAACCCCGTGTAATACACGGATTTATAATAAGGTGTACACAAATTTACATAACTAAATTATTTTAATGACATACTTCAAAACATAGTGATTTAAATTACATATTCAAATCCATAAGTGTATTTTCATGCTTATTCCATGAAATTCTAGACCGTTAATAATTTTAAAACGATTAATCATGAACATAATAATTAAAATAAAATTCTTATCTAAGTGCTTCAGACCCCTAAATAAATATTACTTTTAGTTAATATTTTTACATGAATGTATAATCTTATGAAAATTAGAATTTATAAGATATACATTTAATTATGATGATAAATAAGATTATATATTTATTTAAGTGATTTTTTTCTATATCTTAAGCTAAAATGGTTATGATGCATAACCGTTATATATATAGAAGATGGGGAGGGCTATATAGAAAACCCTATATATATAGAAAACCCTAGAAAACCCAACCTCCCGACATTTTTTTTTTTGAAAAAAAATAACACATGTAATATACATGTTTTTAAGAGTTTTGGGCCAAAAAAATCAAAAAAGCGCCGAAGGGATGATTTAAAAAAAAAATTCAGCAATTTCTGTCTTTTGTGCCTAACACATGTTAGGCAACCGGACATTGCTGAAATTTGTTTATTTTTTAAAAAAAAATCCCTTCGGCGCTTTTTTGTTTTTTTTGCCCAAAACACTTTAAAACATGTATATTACATGTGTTATTTTTTTCAAAAAAAAAATGTCGGGAGGTTGGGTAAAAATGGGGGAGATTTGAGTTTCCAGAGTTTTCTAAAAATTTAAGGGTTTTCTGTCTAGCCTTCCCTTATAGAAGATATTATGATAAATAAGATTATATATTTATATAGATAAATAAACTAAAAATCACAAGATTATGAATTAAGAAAAAAAAAGTGAATTGAGATTGTGATTAATCCATGAGAAAATCATAAATATATAATCTTATTGAAATTGAAAGTTGTTACGTAGATAAAAAAAAAACTTTTGGATACAAAATTCTAAATAAAAAAAATTATCTTATACTTATCCAGGAAATTATGTGAAGCTTACGTATTGAAATTGTTGCAAATATGTAAATAACAACATTTACATAACTAAATTAACATCAGTATTTTGAAATAAAAGTAACATATGAATTGTCTCGGAGAATTTGCAAAAATATATTTTTTATGAACTGCACTATTAGGCCTTTGGGTATACTTTAACTTAACTTAACTCCACCTAAGTGACACATCAACTTTTTTTTCCTCATTTCACTTTGTCTAGCTCTAAGGAAATGGTTTAACATGTTAACACATAACTCATTTAATGCACTTTAACATCGGGTTTTGTATAGAAAGGAAAATAATAATTAATTTAATCTTTTTTTTTTTTTTTTTGAACGGCTGATTTTATTAAAAAGAAGAAAGAGCAACAAAAAAACTTACAAACTTATACAAAATCAAACTCTAACCAATTTGCCCATTCAACAGAAAATAATTTTGCTCTATTTTTTACCCAAAGGTAACTAGATGCCTTGATATCCGCTATAAGTCTTGCTATATCGATTCTCTTACTTGAAAAGACAACCTCATTTTGAAGTTTCCAAATTCCCCAACATGCTATTACCAAAATAGCGTGAATGATCATTTTCTTTGCGTCTGATCTGGCCATATCTTTGTGCAAACCAAGTATGTCCCTGACTGTGTATGCGTAAATGGGTGGAATTGATAACCAAGATGATACCATCTGCCAAACTATAGAGCACACAAAGCATGATGTGAACAAATGCTCAACAGTTTCGTTAGCTTCATTGCAAAGAGGGCATAGAGTTGAAGGTATAGGTATGTGTCTTTTCTCCAAAGCGCATCTGGTGGGTAGGCTATCCAAGTTCATTCTCCAACCAAAGATGTTTACTTTACGCGGTATCCATCTATTCCACTCAAAAATAATATCACAAGGAACCGTGTTAGTATTCGATATAATTTTTCTTACCGATTTAACTGTGAAAATCCCCAAGTCTTCTGCTTGCCATGTCCAATTGTCTTCTTGATTCGTGATGGAGATTTGAGCCAAGATAGCTACAATCCCATTCAGTTCCGTTAATTCTGCATTTGATGAAGGTGATCGATGCCATTGCCACTCAATTCTATCAATCGGACCCGGTGCTCTCAGTCTATCGCTAACCATGCATCCCTTGTATTTTTCTAAGGAAAATAAAGCTGGAAAAAGATACTGAAATGATATATTTGAAGCCCAAGTGTCCGTCCAAAATTGCACCTCTTTTCCATTGCCTACCGAGCCTTTCATGAGCCGATTTAAATGGATGTTATCTTTCTTGAGTGTTGCCTCCTTCCTTACGATATTGTTCCAAACGCACGATAGGCCCTTTTTTGAGGGCAAAAAGTTACCATGCTTTGGATCGAAATGTATACTTGATATGACCTTTCTCCATAGCCTTCCTGCCTCTGTCTTGTATCTCCACGCCCATTTTGCTAATAGTCCGCTATTCATATCTTTTAAAGAGCCCAAACCCAAACCCCCGCTTGCAATTGGTTTAGTAACATTTTCCCATCGAACCCAATGCATTTTGTTAATTGCATCCGATCCACCCCACAGAAAGTCTCTCCTTAGTTTCTCAAGTTTATTTAAAACCGTATTAGGTGCTTGAAACAAAAAGAAATAATATAAAGGGAGTGAGTCAAGAACCGATTTAATGAGAGTTGTTCTTCCCCCAATTGATAAAGTTGAAGCTTTCCATAAGGATAATCTTGAAGAAAAAGTATCAATTACTGGGGTCCAATTATTTACCAAGTTCATGTTTGCAGCACCCACTTTGAGGCCTAGGTAAATAAAAGGAAGTGCCCCGGGATTGCAGTTTAAGAGGTTAGCCAAATCTAGATTTTCCTCAATAGAAATCCCAACCCCAAAAAGTGATGATTTTTGTACATTAATTTTCAAACCCGAAACAAGGTAAAAACATCTCATTAGTCGCCTAATATTAGAGATGTTTTGCCTCGAACATTCCCCTAAAATCATAACATCATCCGCAAAGATGAGATGAGTTAAGTTTGGTCCCTCATTTGGAAGTTTAATGCCTTTTATTATTCCAGCATTGGATGCACTGATCATGATGCTAGATAGTGCTTCCATAGCCAAAATAAATATAAAGGGAGACAGGGGATCACCCTGTCTAACTCCCCTAAGGCATTGAAATTCGCCCCTGGGTGACCCATTTACCAAGACAGAAGATCGAGCTGAAGAGAATATACCTTTGATCCATAACCGCCATTTGTCTGGGAAGTTCATTTGGCTAAATACTCGATCCACAAAACCCCAGTTAATCGTATCAAAAGCCTCTTCAAAATCAACTTTGAACAATATGGCTTTCGATTTTGATTTTTTAACCCAAGAAATTACCTCGTTAGCAATGAGGGGCCCATCAAGTATATTTCTATCGGATAGATAGGCCGATTGCTCTTCTGAGATTACCGATCCAATAATCCCTTTGAGCCTGATTGCAAGGACTTTGGAAATAACCTTGCTGATGCACCCAATAAGGTTTATTGGCTGGAAATCATTGAGACCCGAAGGATCATTGACTTTTGGGATGAGAGTGATAAATGAGGAACTACACCCATTCGATATAGTACCAGACTCGTGGAAATGAGTCATGATGTTGAAAAAATCATCAGCCAAGATATCCCAAAAATGTTTAATAAAAGCGAAGTTGAACCCATCAGGTCCCGGTGCCTTATCCCCACCGCGTTTTTCACCTCATTGAAAGAGAAAGGAGAAATGAGAGACATACCTTGTTCAATTGAGAGCTTTTTTAAGTGATGACATGTAAAAGCAGGTCTCACGGGCATAGGTTCTTTAAATTTTTCTTCAAAAAACCTGCACACTTCTGTCTTCACAACCACGGGATCTGTCACCCATTCTCCATTTATTGTTAACCCGTTTAATCGACTTCTAGATATCCTGCTATTGATAAAACCATGAAAGAATGCAGAGTTTTCGTCCCCCTCAATTGCCCATCTGACCCGAGATTTTTGCTTGATTTCTTGCAATTTTTTATCTTTTATCTCTGAAACCTTGCTCTTATGTTCTAGGTACGATTGTGCTTCCAAATCTGTTAGATCCCTTGCTTCATTAATTCTATCCAAATCTTCTAAGATAACTCGTGCCTTGTTTAAGACAGCCTCCTCAGTAGCTTTTGACGCTTTGTTCCATTGCTTGATTGCCATTTTTACACGCCTAAGTTTTTCTGCAAGAAAAATATCTGGAGGACCTGCACAGAAAAAAGATGCCACGGTGGACCGTACTACCTCTTCAAGGCCGGGTTTGGTTAGCCAGGCGTTGAAGAATTTAAAAGGGATATGCCCATAATCGGTAGGTGTAGTAATAAGGATCAGAGGGCAGTGATCCGACAGGTTTCTAGGTAAGGCCCTAAGTGAAGCTGTAGGCCATAATCCCCAAAATTTGTCACAAACCAAGACCCGGTCTAGTTTACTCAGCTTTTTACCCCCATCTACCCATCTAGTAAAATTGAACCCGTTCATAATGTATTCAGAAAGGCTACATTCATGAATAAAGTTGTTAAACTCGGCCGCTTGTGAAGGATAAAAAATACAGTTTCTTTTTTCTTATGCACACCGTACTTGATTAAAATCCCCGAGTATAACCCAAATACCCCCAAAAGATAATTTAAGTTGCTTAATTTCCTCCCAAAGGATTCGTTTTGCCACAGCAGTTTGAGGGGCATACACATTTAGGATGTGAAAAGGTTCGGAGACACCTTTAATTGTGCCACTTAATAAAAGAAAATGCCTGTGCTTTAACGTACCTGTTCTGGTGAAGATGCCTGGGTCCCACATACTCGCGATACCTCCTGATCTCCCATCCGAATTGACCCAATCCACTTCTAGGTGTGAGTTCCCCCAAAAATTAGGAAAGTTAATTCTTGTTCCATCCGCATACATCGTTTCCTGCAAAGCAATGAAGGTAATTCCATAGTCCCGCTTGATTTGTTTGATCCAACCTGCTTTATGAGCCTTGCCCATACCCCTAATATTAATGGTCATAAGATTCATTGGGCAAGATCTAGATCTCCCTCTCCTTGAACCATGCAACCAATCTGATCAGAGCAGTATCCAACATCCATGCCTGCGATATTACCAACCCGTATTGTTTCGTTAATTTCCGAGTCCAGGAGAGTTGTCTCTGGGTCCTGATTAACAGCATCATAGGGATTATCCTCCTGTACGGGATCTATGTGGACTACTCTAGCCTCCAAATCGACAGGAATATCAAGACTCGAAAGTAAAGCCGAATTTATTGCTTGGTTAAGCGGTGCAATGTTGTTAGGGATAGGAGTTGGGGTACCTCGAAGATAATCAGGATATGCAGGTAATTGAAACTCGAAGGGGGGGGGGGGGGGGGGGGGGATATCGACGGTTCATAGTTGAGGTCCAGTCTGGTTCGTTTTAGGGCTGGTTGTCATGGACTAGGAGAGCCATTTTTAGGCCCAAGAGAAGTGGCAGATTTCCTATGCCCAATTTTAGGTTTATAGGGTTTATGTTTAGTAAAGTGGGACCCAACGGATGTGAGATTCTTAGGTGAGGAGACATTCTGAGTGACACAATTATTGCCCAACTTTACATACCCATTATTAATACCTCCTTCCCTAAAGCAACCAATTTCGGCGCCATTAATGTTGTTCAACGGTTTTGCACCCGAGGTATCCAAAATAACCGTTTCATCTTCATGACCGTTAATCCCTGACGTAACAGTTTCAGCCATGGAAGCATGCACCGGCAGCTCCTCGTTTTGACTCGCCGTAGAACCATCAACGTTTGCTGCCGAAACGGCGGAGCCAGGAGGACCGGCTGATAACGTTTCTGTACCTGCAAGAGGGTTAGTGGCAGTAAAGCCGTTGACAAAATTCATCGTCGTTTCTACCTCAACCTCCGATTCGCGCGCCCCCGGAACCGTCTCCTGTTTCGTCGGATTCTCGTCTTCTTCTATTCCCGGAGATACGAACTCAGCCGACGACGCTCTTTTACCTGCAAGTGGGTTAGTGGAAGTAAAAGCAATAACATAATCTCGGTTAACATTGGGTTAAGATGTTAACACATAACTCATTTAATGCACTTTAACACAAGGAGGGAGTGGTTTGCAATGTTAGTTAACATGCCATGTCATTGTTAACACTCTAGATGTTAGAGTACACCCCATGGCCTTACTAACTCAGAATATTTTGTTATTCATTAATTGTGAAAATCTAAAATATTTGAAGTATCCAAAAATATTCATACAAACCAAACATATATATGTTCATAATATATACTATAATGAAAATATTTATATATAATATTAATATTAGAAGAAGCAATTTGATGATATTTTTTAAAACATTAGCAAAAAAAATCCAGCACAACAAAAATATAGCACAAAAAAAAAAATCCAGTACAAAAAATTCAACACAGAAAACTAGCACAAATGTAGTAGTAAAAATGCAGCATACAAATATTATATAACATAGAAATCTAAGACAATTTTTAGATTTTTTTAGATCTCATATTTTATATAGCAGTATGGTGTAATTTAAAAAAAAAATAATGTCGTATAAAAAAAGTTACGAGCGTTTAAAAAATAGGGGGAAATATGCATATGCTTTAAGAATATCAACAAATAAACTATTACAAATATACTCTTACACTCATCTTTTATTCTATATTTTCATCTTAACAATTGATTTAAAAAATGAAAGCTTAAGATTCTTTCTTATTCTACTTAGGCAAATTAACTTTTTATTTGATCATGCTCATCTTGCATAAACAAAATAAATGTTATACGGGAAGGATCAACTAAAAAGTGGGTTTTGTCTAAGTAGCCTAAAAAAGATTATGAAAATGACATGTGACACTCATTATATGTAGGATGGAAGGGTATTTTGGACCTAAAACACAAACTTCCACCCTTTTGTTTTCTCAAAATACAATACAAAAAAAAATCTTCTAAAAAATTAGCACAAAAAATTCAGTACAAGAAATTCAGCAAAAATACAGCAAAAAAAAAAATCTTGTAATAAAATTCAACATAAAAAATCTAGCACAAAAATGTTATACAATCTTTCACAATTTTTTTGGGTTTTTTAGATATCATATTTTATATAGCAATATGATGCTCAAATTAAAGATAAAAAATACTCGATTTTATGATGCAATTTAAAAAAAAAAATAATGACGTATAAAAAAGTTATGAATGTGTCTTGCATGTGGAGACACAAAGTTAACAAATATGTTATTACAAAATTCCCTTACACATATAGTTTTTGGTACACTTTTATCCTAGCCATTTATTAAAAAAAAGTTAAGATTTTTTCTCATCCTACTTAGATAAAATTAACTTTTTATTTAATCATACTATATCTAATATATCTAACACAATATAATATGTACATAACTTTTATTCGCAATAAGCTAAACTATATCTAAAGTTTACTATAGTTTATCTAGTATGATCGCTATTATTCATTATTTAAAAAAGGGTTATTGGATTTTAATAATCCTAAGTTTCACCAGTGATAATAATTCTAACTTTAAAATTTCCCTTCAATAATCCCAATTTGTAAAAGTTTAGCCGTCATTGATCATTTTCTAACATAGGTGCACTTAAATCAATTAAGGAGTCTCTAGGTGTAATTGAATCTATTGAGGAGACCAAATTCTTATATGTTTGAAAAGGATCAATGGCGGTCAAACTTTTACAAGTTGGGATTATTGGAGAGAAATTTTAAAGTTAGGATTATTATCGGCCAACTGGTGAAACTTATGATTATTAAAATTCAATAACCCTTTAAAAAAACTAATTTAATGTGTACCAGTGTAATATAAAGTATCTTAAAAGTTAACTTCTTTTCTTTTCTGAACGGATTTAAAAGAAAGTCTTTAACAAATTGTATTTTAAGGTCGAAGAGGCACCTCTTAACAGGACTGAATAATTACAATTCGGTTCAAACTTGAATAACTACAATTCGGTTCAAACTTAACGGCTATGAAATGAATTTTGCAATATACACAATGAGGGAAAGTTGGAAACAACAAAACATATTTAGGGGTGTTTGGGGTTGAGTTTTGAAAATAGATTACGCGTTTTGAATAATCAGAATCAGATATTTAACTGTAACAAAACGTGATATTGAAAGATAGTGTTTGGATTTGATTATGTTGATTCATATCACAATAATCAGATAATCAACTATTTGAGTGTTTGACAAATATATATTCATGGTTGTAAAACAAGGTTTCCAAGGCCGAGTACTCCCCGAGTAGTCGCTACAAGGTAGGCTGCCGAGACGACTTTCTCTAATTGCGCCTAATTACTCGGAATCAATCAAATGCATTCAAACTCGGCCAAAATCGGATATAGTAAGTCAATTCGGGCCGCGTTTGACTTAAAAAATAATAAAACATAATTTATATGACTATCATATTAAATAATTAATATCATTTTTACGTATTTTGTTATAAATATTAGTAAATTTATGTTATTAGACATATATTTAATTTTCAAAAACTAATTTCTTTATAATTTAACATGTCCGAGTACTCCCCGAGTACTCTCCGCCTATGCCGAGTACTCTCAACTCCCCGATCGACCGACTAGGGAGCGCCTAGCGAATTTTGCAACCATATATATATTTAAAAAAATGAACAAGTGAAAATCATTTTCTAAACGCAAATAATCAATTTTTGGAAAACTGAGTTTTGTTGCAGTAGGGGGGGGGGGGCTGCTTTTGGAAAACTGCGTTTTGTAACTTTTTAAACGCAAATAATCAATATTTAAATTTTTTTACCCAAACACTCAAAACTGATTATTTACGATTTCAAAACTCAATAATAAAAAAATCTCCTTCAAAACTCAACCCCAAAAAATATATAAATTAACCGCCTGGGGGTGTATTTAATAAAGAGCTAATTCGAAATGTAAAATATTATACTACATACTATTTTATTTTATTTACTTAACTAAATAGACCTTTTAGGAATAAGCTTTTATGAAAGAATATCTGAAACAGTAAAAGAATTCAAACTTCTTTGTAAGGATTCTACATAATTGTAGTCCTTAAAAGTACAATCACAACTTCATAAGACACTTAGAGAGACTTGTGTTTCATCATCCATAGTAAAATTACGAAAATATTCCAAAAATGATGTCCCGTTTCTTTTCCTTCTTGAGGTGCCTAGACCATATGAGGGATTCGATGTGAGCACTGCCACCATGGTGAGGTCTAGGGCAACACCCACATGGGTCTAAAGGGTAATACCCCTGATGGAGTCTCCAAGGCAGAGCCCTTTGATCGGATCACCCTGGCTGATGAAAAGTTGCTTCAAATTTGCAAGACCGATGAAAAGTTATGAAAATGGAAGTAAGTGGGAACTGAAGTATTAAGTTGCCACTCATCATTAGTGATAGTTAAGATTAGTTGCAACTCAGTCGTGAGTGGTAACTTTGTCATTAGTGGTAAGTTTGTCGTTAATGGTAACTATCGACCTCAACAACTTGTGCATCAATGGCAAGTTGGCGATCAAATAGTAACCCAATTATTGCTGAACTAAATAAAATGGCAAAAATTATAAGTGCCAACAATTATATTCTTTCACAAAGTGTCACAACCCTTAAAAATCCATATACGGAGTTTTACCGCAAGGTGTGTGACTGACCAGGATCAAGCCACTAATTATGTTGAAACAAGTATTAAAGTTATTAAAAATCATCACAATCAACACGATTAGTGATTATGATTTAAATGTCCAAAACATAGTTTAAATCAACAGCAGAAGCTAAACGTAAAATCCAGACATAAGTTAAAAATCACAGTGTTTAATAAAATTTAAAGCCAATAGTTTAATGCCGGCCACGACACTCCAAATGCTGCAAGCTCCCATGTTGTACCTAGCGTCCTGCAAAGCATGCTAAAATGTATCAACAAAGGTTGGCGAGTTCACAATTTCAGTTTTTAAAGTAAAGTAAGTTTCAAATATATTAGTTTATTAAAAACATGTCTTGGGTAGCTAACCCACGGCTAAGCCACTAAAATGTGTAATACCGAATACTTGACTATAGTAAGTTGTTGTGCCCCATATCAATGTCTATCGTCATTGATAAAAAGTCAAGGTCAAAAGTTCACGCTCGGATCCCAGCACGGTGTGATGTCGAACCTAATAGCGCTATTAACTAGTACCTTGTTTGCAAAACCCGATAACTAATCGGTATAATGCGTAGGGATTTTTCAGACAGAGTTTCGTTTAGTCTGCTAAAGACATGAAATATAAACTACGGTATTTAATAGGCAATATTCCACTAGGAATATAGAGTAGTCCCAAATCCAGGGACAGTGTAGTTCCCAAACCTGGGAATGCATGTTTTTAATAAAGGTGCGAACTCACCTTAGTTTAAGCTCGGCTAGATTTAGATGGAGAAATAATGAGGATGGTCACCACATCCTAGAATGATTACCATTTATTTCGTTAAGGTGTGTTCATGCAATACACGAAATTCAACATACATCTAACTCATAACACACAACACGTTGACATGTGAACATTTAACCGAAAATATACATGCACATCACCATAACATTCAACATGTTAAACAATTTTCACATAAGTATCAATCAAGTTCAGTCATTCCATGATAATATAAGCAACATGCAAACACATATAAATCAACTTGTCATAATTCAGCTTTGACTCCTAAAACTAGGCTGTTTTCGGTGATTTTATTAAAATAGTAAATAAGCTTCAAAATTACGAATATTTTATGTGGCGCGTATATTGATTGGCTAGGCTTTGTGTAAAATTCACAAGGCCTAACTCTTTATACAAAAATTATGAAAATTCGTTTACTAAGCAGTGGCCAGATTCGTCATTTTCTGACTGCAGCTTATGGAAAAATATATTTAAAAATCCTCGGTTATTCGATTGACATGATTCTAGTTGGAGATCCATACTAGGGCTGTTCACGAGCCGACCCAATCAAAGCTTTGCTCTTGCTCGGTTCATATACAAACCGAACCGAACAGAACCGAGCGTTTTTTTCAACCAAGCCAAAGTCGAAGGAGAGCCTTTCAATCCGAGTATTTTTCGAATGAACGTTGAGCGAGTATCGAGCGTCACATAACAAATAGAAAAGTGGTGATGGGGTTGTTAGTTTTTAGAGTAAAGTGCAGTTTTCGTCCCTAGGGTTTCGACCAATTGGAACACAAGTATAAATTTACGAAATAACAAGGAATAGAAAAAATACTCAACTGGTTCTCCCGAGAACATCTGAGCGGAAAGATGAATCGTCGATCGATTGAAGCAGACCTTTGATCTATGAGAAGTCTGAAATCGAATGAACCGATTAAAGCAAAACCTTAGGGAGTTGGTACCTTAGCGACGAAGAATTTGAATAATGATGGTTAATGGGAGGCTTTATTTAGGATTATGTACTTCTGAATTGAACAGCAGGTTGGCACTTGAGTATCCATCAACGCTTCACCATTTCGCCATTTCGGTATTTTGACAATTTGACTCAATTACTCTGGATTATTAGTGTCACACCCCAACCGATGGCGGAAACATCGGGGCGTGGCACTGAGCGAAACAGATTGTCCAGAAGTTTCCATAACAAATATAATTACCAATTATTTAAAGCAACATGTCCCATACCATGTCATAAAAGATAACATAATTATTACATGCAAGATCTAGTCAAATTGTTCTGTTCCGACAACTCAGATTTTTATTACAGACAATTGTTTATTGATCTAGGTCTTTCCTAGCCTCGATTTCACAGCAAGCTAAGCAAATAAGCATCCTAAGCACCTGTCACATACGTTAAAGTAAAAGTCAATACACATAGTGTAAAGGTGAGCATACAAGTTTAATAGATATAATAGAGTTCGAAATTGTTACGCATAACCAGCACGTACACAGTGTAAAATGAGGCATGTTAGTTATCGACATGAACCTATCGATACCAATGACTGCGAGTTGACTGCCCAAGGCAGTTCGTAATACACACTCACCACTGTGAGCCATGTAACAATTTGTCCTTAACAACCCCTGAGTGAACAGGTGCTGAGTCCAAACAAATAGTACTATCGTTGCTAAGGCAGGTAGACAACATTCCATGTGTAAACATAACAAACAAGCATTCATTAAGTCACGTATAACATGCGGTAATTGGTTAGCGATTAAAGTATTGTGTAGTGTGTTTGATGTGATTTAGAATAAGTAACGTATGTAACATCCAAAAGTGCGTAAAGTAAAAGGGATCGAGAATACTCACAGCGATTGGTGGATTGAAGGGAGCGCTAGAGAGTATGGTTAGCCTGATCAGAACGATATCATAATGATAAGTGACGCGTAAAACGATGCAGGTTGTAAGTGGGTCGGACAACAGTTCGATCGGAGGGTAGTCCGATCGAATAGCCGGTCGTTCGGGTGATAGTCCGCTCGGATGGTCATCCGATCGGGTGACCTTTCGAGTCGATTGTTACTTCCTTTGGGGAGGATTTGTTTGTGTATGATGGCTTGTATTTTGAAGTTTTTGTTGTAGCATTTTGAAAACAGAGAAGTACCTCTACCTTTCAGGTCGGTTGATCGGACGGTAGTCCGATCCGACAGCAATCCGATTGGTGAGTCTCCTCAATTGAGAACAAATTCATAGTAGGACGGTCACTCGATCGGATGGCAATCTGATCGGGTGGCAACCCTTGTGCTTTGAACCTGTTGGAAATTGTTTAAGCATGGAAGTCTGATCATTACATGGTCGAGTGGTAGTCCGATCGGGTGGTAGTCCGATCGGGTGGTAATCCGATCGGGCAGCACTTCGTTCAATGTTCATCCCTCAAAGTTTGTAAATAGAAGTTGAGTGTGGGGCCAGGGTGCAAGTCGATCGGGTGACAACCCGATCAGGTGACAATCCGATCGGACAGCAGTCCGATCGGGCGGCACTCCGTTCTGGTGTCCCGGTCGTCTTCTTCCTTGGTCATTTTGATAGTTTGTCGATTTATCGAGATGTTTTCATAACGTGTTAAGCAACAGAAACCTCGTCAATACTTGGTACTCCTGATCGGACAGGAATCACCCAAATCCGACCAGTTAACTGTTCGATTCGGTGTTCCATGTTTAACCTGAAATCGGTAATCTCGTGGATAGAATCCAGATCTTGAACCAACACATCAACAAGCAAGAGTAGAAGGTTAGAACAAGCTCCGATTCTATCGGTTTTGAGTGCATTGAGTGTAAAAGAGTTGAAAGAAAGTTGGAAACCATCTCTCAATCCTTTTTCACCTTGATTATGTTCAGATCCATGAAAGATCCTTGTTTATTTATGTGGAAATCGTTCAGATCTAAGTTGTTCTTGGTGGATTGAGGCCAAAACATGAAGTTCTCAAGAACACCATGATGACATCATCCTAAAACACCTCAAATCTAGTGATTTCACGGTTAAAAGTTAAGATTCAAAAGATAGAAAGGTGTAGGAGTGCGTGTGGATTAATAGAGTACAGGATTTAGGTTGAAAACTTACAAGATTTGAGAGAAATCGGAGAAAAGAAGCTTGAGTGCGGCTGGTTCGAACAGAGAGATGTCACTTACCAAAAGTAGTAACAAGTATTTATAGGGTTTCCCAAAGTGGAAAGGGCTGGTCGATCGAGTGGCAGCCGGATCGAACGGCTGGCAGGTCGAGTGGCAGCTCGATCAAACTGCTGGTCGATCGGCTGGTCACTTGGTCGATTAGCCACTTGGTTCGAGTGTTCGGTGCGACGAGTTCTGCTGTTTCGTTTGCGAATGCGAGCGTTGCGATGCGATAGAGTTTCCTAATCAAATTACTTTTAATCCCAACTACTATATCAACATACAATCATCCTTAATTAACTTGCGTTTAGCGTTTGCGATTCGATTGAGTTTCGATTGCGCTTTCGATTAATCACCACACATAAACATAATTAAACATGCACAAGTAACACATAAGGCACACACACACATAGAACAAAATCCAGAACGCGTAATTCGAGTTGCAAGTGCGATAGCGATAAAGCGATAAAACATGCTATAAATATCGAATAAACCTCGATTATTAATAAGTACTCCACATAATACAACTAACGTAAAACATAAAATAGACTATCTACAGTCAAAGAAGTCAAAACAGGAATTGAGCAAGGAGTGACAGATCGCAATTTGCAATCTTGTCTCCCTTTGACTTCAATCTTGACTTTGACCTTGACTTCCGAAACACGGGGTGTTACAGCTGTTAGGATCGGAGGCCCTCATGAAAGTGTTTGTTTGTATAAAATTGCATAATCAATAGAGATGAACAGAGTTTAAGTGCAGCGGAAATGAATAACAAACTTTGTAAACACAATCAAGGAGAAAACAGTTTTGAGAAAGCATATGCAATTCATTTAGTCAAAAGATTTACAATAAGAATCAAATGATTACAGATACGCTTACATACTAAGCTCCCCCTCAGCCAGATGCCCCAAGGTTGGTTTGTACAAGATGAAAGGATTGGATTGAGGAGAAGAACTCTCTCAAAACGAATCAAATGTAACAGTACAGAGTACTGCTCCATTTATAGACAAACCAAACCGCTGAGGCATCTCAGCTGACGTCACCATGAAAGCGACGTCTAACAACCTAACAACCTGTATCTACTGTTCTTATACAAACACTGCTAAACCTAACAACTGACTATACATGAATCAGATGATATACTAAACTACTGTTCTTCCTATTCATCAGTGCTTTCCTCAAGGTTGATCAGTCCTTGATTGGGCAGTGCTTTGTCATCAGCAGTTTGTACCAGCAGTGCTTAGTATCCAGCAGTCTTCTAGGCTTCATCAGTAGTTAGGCAAAACAGCAGCAGTTGTAGGCGGGCAGTGGATGTAAGACCATCAGCTGTTGTAATCACTTTCAAGGGAGAATACTTAGTGTAAACAGCTTCTTATTGTGAATCCACTGTTGTGATCAGGCTTTGGCTTTACATTATCTGTTCCTCTGGTAGGGTTCAATCCTAACAATCTCCCCCTGGAACAGATAATGCCAAAACCTGTCATTATTCTGGATCTTTACTACTCATCAGAAGTTCCCTTGCTTTTCTTTTAAATTCTTCTTCAAATTCTTTGGAACTTGTGTCATCTTCATCCCTGCACAGTGTAAGCTCAAGGAGATCTTGTAGATCTTCAACACCCAGGCCTAGTGCTTGATTCCTTGATATATGCTTCACTTCACCATTGATTCTGACCAGAGTCAATACGTGGGTCTTTTGATTAGAGAGCCACTTTAGTATTTTTAAACCAAATGGGTTTCTTGGGAGAGATTTATTTGCAGAGGTATTTGGTGAGGCTGGCCTATTCATGACTGGCTGAGCAGTACTTGCAGATTGTTCCAATTCAAGATCTTCTTTTATCATTAATTTAAGGCCTGCTTTTACAATAGCATTTCCAGCTTTTAGATCTTGAATGGTTTCAGCACTTGACTGGTTTTGGCTCCTTCTTTTGTAGATGGCAGCACCAGCTGGAGCAGTGGTTCTTTTGATTTGCAGTTTTGGTGGTCTTTTTGAGACCTCTGCTTTTGAGTAGTCAGGCTTTTGTGGAACTTTTGGATCTTTCTTTCTAAGTTCCTCTAAGCTTTTGTAAGTTGCTCTGACCCTATCTTCTCCCCACTTTGTCACAGAGTTCTTTGACCCATAATCAGCTGCAATCAGCTCCTCTTTCATTCTTCTCAACTCTAACATCTTCTCAACTTCAAATTGTTTGAATTTTTCAGGAGGAGTCTGCTTGACCTTATTTTTGATCATGTCTTGAATCCTGGCTGCTTCCTTTTCAAGCTCAGGAATGGTCCAGTTCTTGTACATGCGTTTCTCCCCCTTGTATTTCTTGTAGGTCATGATGTTCTCAATGTAGTCATTTCTCAAGGACTCATCTGCCCTTTCCGAGATTTGTCGACATACATTTTTGGCAAATTGCTCCATTGCACTGACCTGTGTAAGTAGAAACTGATAGCTTTGCTGAAATTCTCTATCAGATTTCCCTTTTCTGTTTTTTATTGCAATATCCTCTGCTTGTCTGGCCTTGAGTTTCAAGTAATCTTCGATATTGTTAGGCCTGGGATATCCTGCAATTGATGGCAAACTCCTTTTGGTTGGGTCATCCTCATAATAAAAGGATTTGATTTCTTCCCTAACTGCAATGAGTTCTAGAGGAAATGAGACACCAGCAGGAGGTAGTGGTTTTAGAATTTGAGCTGAAGAAAGAGGTATGGGTTTTGGAATAGTGACAAGTGACAGGGATTTTGAAGATGTTGGTGGTGGTGAAGGTGAATCATCATCTGATATGTAAATCCTTCTCCTTTTTGTTTTAGAAGAGGCAGATGATGTCTTGGGTGGATCAGTGGTGGTGGATTGTGTGGCAGTGGTTTGTGTTTGTCTAACAGCTGTTGAAACAACTGGTGTTTCAACCACTGTTGTCTTTACAACAGATGTTATAACACCTGTTGTCTTCTGCTTTTTGTTAGCAGGTGAAAGTGGTGGTGAGATTGTTTTTGGTGGTGACAGTGGTGGTGGTAAAGTAGTAGTTGTGGTGTGTGTTGAAGTGGTGTGTGTTGAAGTGATAACAGATGTTGAAACAACTGAAGTACCAGCAGTAGTTGATACAACAGGAGTTACAACAGCTGTTTGGGTGGAGGTTTGATGCTGATGGCTTTTGGATGGTGGTTTTGGAGGCTTTGGAAATCTGGATGGGATGGACTTGGGTTTCCTTTTTGTCTTAGGATTTTTAGTATCCTTTGATCCAGAACAACCCTGCGCATACAGTTTCATGAAAGCTCTTTTCTCCTCATTCCATCTTGAGATATCCTTTGCCATTCTATCTCTTTTAACACTTGCTACTCCTTCATCAAGTGTTTCTTGAGTAGCATCAACCTTTTTACTACCATCTGGCAATGGAATTTTTCTGGTCATAGCATCCTTTTCAGGTTCAATGTACAGACCATCATCTATTCCTTTCTTCTTCCACTCCTGAATTTTCTCCCCCTTTTTGGCATTATCTTCTGGGAGTTGATCAATGAAAAGTACTGTTGGAGGAGCAGTGCCAGTTGTTTCAAATAAATGGGCCTTGATTGCCTTAATGTCTGCTTGAGTGTTCTTGTACCTAGACTCCATAATGTTTCTCAGCTTTTGGACATGAAGTTCATGTTGCTGATCAGCCATTTCTTTTTGTTGTTGGAGAAAAGGTTGGAAAAGGTTCCAGAGCTCATTTGTAGCAAAAGCTTGTGGTGGAGCAGGTGCTTGAGATGGAACAACAGTGGATTGCATCTTTTGTGTTTTCAACACCTGTTGTAGCATATTTTTAAGATCTGCAACAGATGTATCCAACTTTTCAATTCGTTCCGTCAAATCCTGGTATTTTAAATCATCACCCAATTTAATGGGATCATCTGATTTCCCACTATCAGTGGTTTTATCAGTGGTTGAGGTAGGGAGTGTACTCCAAACACTAACCACTGATGCCCCTTTTTCTTGGTACTGGGGTCTTCTTCCTTCAACACTTGACAACCTTTTGATGTTGCCAGTAGGATAAATAAATCCACTGGTGGTTGGCAGAGGTGCTATGTAAGGAATTGCCTCCAAGGAAGTCTTATTAATGTAACCACTGTCCAACTGTAAACCAGTAGGTTCAACAGTTGTAGTGACTGCTTCACTTGGATTACCACCAAGAGTTACTTGTAACTCAAGGGGTGTAACCTCCCCAGGTTGTGTTGGTGGGTTAGCAAGGATTGATACATCAGACCCAGTCAGTTGTTGAGGTATATTCTCATTAATAGGTGAGTGAGAAGGACTGGTGAGTGCCTGGTTCAAATCACTTGCATCCAACAGCAGTTTAGTTGGTGTGGGAATTGTGGATGTGATGTTTGGTGAAGAAAGAGGATTTGCTCCGGGAATTGAGCTGTGGATGATGGAAACGAGTGTTTCCAGAGCATCATGATGTGGTGTCCCAATGTGTACAACCTAATCTTTTTGTGAAGAAGCAGGAGGGGTTTCGGCTATGGGTTGAGATATTTGTACCAACTGCTGTGAGGAAGTAGCAACAGTGGTTTCTTGTGACTTTTGTGCTGTCACAGGCAGTAGCTCTGGTATCTCATCCTCCAGAGTTGCCGTTTTGATGGGTTTGGGGGGTTTTTGTGTTTTTCCTTTTGTTGGCTTTTTGGTGATTTTAGGTGTGGGTTTCAAAACAGTTGTTCTGCTGCTTTGATCACCTTGAGCAGTGGGCTCAGCAGCAGATACCTGAGGAGCAGTGGTAGCTGCTAAAATTTGCTCAGGTACCTCTGCTTGTGTTTTGCAAGGTGTTAACATTCTTGAAAAAGTTTCAGTTGTTAAACTGTTTATTTGAGTATAATCACCTTGGTTTATTGTAGCTAAATCATCCTTACTGAATTTCTTTTCAAAATAGTAACTTAAAAACCTTGGAAACAGTAAGAATGATTTTGTTTCAACATTATTAACCAAATCTTTAAAGATTTCCCGAGAATAGTTAAAATTTTCTTCTTGAAGAATTGCATATCCCAGATTTTGAATCTTTAAAGGGATTTCATTGAAAGAAGTGGTTTTGTTTGAAACGCATAGTAGGAGGGTATGAAATAAAATCTGGTTGCAGAAGGAAAATAACCTTTTTGTAAGGTAAGTTTCTTCATCATTGTGGCTTCATACCCTCTCTCAATGAAGTCAGTTTGTAACTCGTTTTTAGTGAAAGAAGTTTTACCTTCCTGATCATCGAGTTGAAAGACCTCTGAAATGGATTGTGGCGTGATTTGGACAGCTTTACCCTTTATAGAAGAGTGTATGGTGGTTGCAGTGTCTCCTTGTTTTTCAAGGGTTGCATTCTTCCAGAACTCTCTTTGGGTCGCCAGATAGATTGGTGCATCGGCGGTTAACAAAGTTTTGTACTTTGATTTTGCCATGATGTTAATGATGGAATCGAAAACATTTGTGGTTCCTGGTTTTGTGATAAGACCCAGGAGATTGTGAGATGGTTTGTGTGGGATTTCAATGGTAGTGGCCTTTTGAGAGACCGCTTTCAACGAAGATTTTGAAGTGGGTTTTGTGGAGGGCTTAGATTTTGTCATTTTGAAGATGATGATCGAAGAAATTTGTGGAGAAATGAGATGAAAAACTGCTTTGAGAAGAGAATTTTTGAGAATTCAATTCGACAGTAAAACCCTGTTTTTGTTGTGAAGTGGGGGTTTTATAGAGGAAAAAGTGAAGGCTGACGTGGCAGCGGTTACAAAAGTACTGACCACTATGTACTGCCCACATGCCAAGCTCTGAGGAAATGAAGGACAGTACTTTTATGAAAGTTACTGATGAAGGCAGTGGTTACAACGGTAAAATGGAAGCAGTGGATGATTTTCACTATCAGTGGATAGCATATTAGTGGATAAGACACTGCTTTTGAACAACAGAGTTTATCAAGGAAATGAGAGAGCAGGGGATAGCTTTCAGCAGTGGACAGACTTTGAAGCAGAGCAGACTTTTGAACAAACAGTGGTTAATGGCAGACTTTTAAGGATTTTAATGAAAATTTCATTTTTAGCTATTTTTAAGGATGGATTTTTGATTTTCTCAAAACATTTTAGTGCTTTTATTTATGGAAAAACAAGATGTTGCTTGTTATTCCATGTTTAGCATCCCAATTCTAGAGACCAAGCTTTCAAAGGTGGCTGTATCAAGTGCTTTTGTGAGCACATCTGCCAACTGGTCTTTAGTTGGGACATGATGCAGAGAAATCAAACCTTTTTCATAGCAATCCCTCACAAAGTGATGTCTGATGTCGATGTGTTTGGTGGTTGAATGGGAAACTGGATTTTTGATGATATTTTCTACTGCCTGGCTATCCAACATGAGTGGTGTCTTTAAGGCAGTGATACCAAAATCCAGCAACTGATTTTGAAGCCACAGGAGTTGGGCTGTACAGCTTGCAGCAGCAATGTATTCAGCTTCAGCAGTGGATGTTGAAACAGCTGCTTGCTTTTTGCTTTGCCATGAAACTAAGCAATCACCTAGAAACTGGCACCCTCCTGATGTGGACTTCCTTGTAGTGTTACATCCGGCAAAGTCACTGTCTGAAAAGCCTGAAAGCTTGATATTCCCATTAGCTGGATACCAGATACCAAGTGTGGGAGCACCTTTTATGTATCTGAAGATCCTTTTTACAGCAATGAGATTTGATTTTCTGGGAGCTGATTGACTTCTTGCACAGACACATGTTGCAAACATGATGTCTGGTCTAGATGCAGTTAAGTATAATAAAGACCCAATCATGCTTCTATAAAGTGTTTGGTCAATCAGCTCATCTTTTTCATCAGACATGACCAACTTATTTGTTGCCATGGGTGTGCTGCATGGTTTACAATCATTCATATCAAATTTGGTCAAAAGTTCTTTAGCATATTTGCTTTGATGAATGAAAGTTCCATTTTGCATTTGCTGTACTTGGAGACCAAGAAAGCATTGCAGCTCACCCATTGCACTCATTTCAAACTCAGCTGTCATGAGTTCTCTAAACTCTTCACACATTGTGTTACAAGTGCTTCCAAAAATAATGTCATCCACATAAATCTGGACAATCATTAAATCCTTCCCTCTCCATTTTAGAAACAGTGTTTTATCAATGGTACCTCTTTTGAAACCATTTGAGAGTAGAAAGTTGGAAAGAGTTTCATACCAGGCCCTTGGTGCTTGTTTCAGGCCATACAAGGCTTTGTTTAGCCTGTAGACATGATCAGGATAAAATGGATCCTCAAAACCTGGAGGTTGACAAACATACACCTCTTCTTGAATTGTACCATAGAGGAAAGCACTTTTGATATCCATTTGAAACACCTTCATGTTGTGGTTGACAGCAAAGGCCAGGAACAGTCTAATGGCTTCCAATCTTGCAACAGGGGTGAATGTTTCATCATAATCAATCCCCTCTTCCTGTCTGTAACCTTGAACCACAAGCCTGGCTTTATTCTTGACAACAATGCCCCTTTCATCAGTTTTGTTCTTGAAGACCCGCTTTGTGCCAATGGGACTAACCTCTTCTGGAAGTGGTACAAGCTCCCATACTTGTTGTCTTTTGAACTGTTGGAGCTCCTCTTGCATGGCTTCTACCTAGCTGTTGTCTTTCAGTGCCTCTTGGTACTTGACTGGCTGATGGAGTGATAGAAAACCAGCAAAAAGACAAATGTTTTGGGTTTGGCTTCTTGTGAGCACCCCTTCATTGATGTTGCCAATGATTTGATCAGGTGGATGAGATCTCAAGAAGATTAAATCTCCTTGGTAAGGTATGATGGCATTTGTTGGTGATGGCTGCAAATGTGTATCATCTGAGCTAACCACTACTGGGGACTTTGATGATCCAGCAGTGGCTTCAAAAGGTGGTGGAATAGGAGGTAATGAAGTGGACACCTGCTGACTTTTATCCACTATTTGGGGACTTTTGTCAGCAGTGTTTGAGGATGTGGAAGCAGTGGTTGATGGGCTACTTTGGTCAACAACTGTTGAGGTAGCAGTGGTTGAGCTTTGACAACTGTTTTGAACAGCTGATGCTTTTCCCTTTGTGGCAGACCTTTGAGGGATGATGATTTCATACCCATAGTCTGGTGTTGTATCCTCTGATGGACCTGCACTGTTAGTCTTGACAGCAGTAATTTCAAAAGTAAAATTTTCAAGGTCAAACAGATCTGCAGGATTTGCTGGGATTTTCATTGATGAAAGTTCATTGAACTTTACATTCAAAGTCTCCTCCACTGCCTTGGTCCGTGTATTGAACACTTTGTAGGCCTTGGCAGTGGTTGAGTATCCCAGATGATAACCACAATCAATTTTGGCTGCAAATTTTGAAATAGAATCTTTTAGGTTCAAAATAAAGCATGGGCAGCCAAACACCTTGAAGTAAGAGATCAGTGGTTTGATTTTATACAGAATTTCATAGGCAGTCTTTTTGTGCCTAGGGTTTATTAAAACTCTGTTCTGGACATAGCAAGCAGTGTTTACTGCCTCTGCCCAGAAAGTTAATGGCAAACCTGAATCAGCAAGCATGGTTCTGGCAGCCTCAATCAAGGTTCTGTTCTTCCTTTCCACTACCCCATTCTGCTCTGGTGTTCTAGGGATGCTGTATTGCCTTACAATCCCTTTCTTCACACAGAAGGCATCCAACTCCTTATTTTTAAATTCTGTGCCATTGTCACTCCTGAAGCTTTTCACTGGAAGGTCAAATTGCTTTTCAACCTGTGTCACAAAGTCTTGCAAAATGCCTGCAGTCTCATCTTTTGAGTGTAAAAAAAAGGCCATGTAAACCTAGAAAAGTCATCAACAATAACCAAACAATATCTTTTCTTCTTGAGGCTCATGACTTGAACTGGGCCAAACAAATCCATGTGTAGCATTTGCAAACACTGGGTTGTTTTGGACTCTTCAATGGACTTATAAGAACTTTTATGCTGTTTTCCTTTTAAACAGGAAATGCAATGTTCAGGACATGAAAACAATTTTTGTGGTAGGCCTCTCACCAAACCATTTTTTGAAATTTCAGTGATTGTCTTAAGATTTGTGTGCCCCAGCCTTCTGTGCCAAAGTTCTGTCTCTTTGTTAGAGGCAGCTGAGAACAGACAGGCATCAGCTCTGGGACACTCTTTTGACATATCAACAACATAAACATTGCCACTTCTTTGAGCAACAAGTTTAGTTTGACCAGTTTTGATTATTGCTTCAATTTTCTTGACCATTTCTGGTCCAACAATCCTACAACAATCTTTTGTGAAGAATGACCCAAACCCTTTGTCACTCATTTGTGATACACTCAGAAGGTTGAATTTTAGATTGTCTATCAGATTGACATTTTCAAATTTTACATTTCCAGACTGCACTGTACCAGACCCCAGAACTTTCCCTTTACTATTATTCCCAAAGGATATATCACCCTCTCCATGGATTTTAAAGTCTTTGAGGAGGGCTTTACATCCTGTCATGTGCCTGGAGCCTCCACTATCTACATACCAAAGACTATCAAAGCATGCAGAAGCTCCCTGCACATGAAGTAAAAGGATTAGTTCATTAGGGTCTCCAAAGCCAACAGGGCTTTGGATGGGGTCTCAACAGTGTCTGGGATGGATGCAGATTGATGGACAGTGGTTAGGTCAGGGGTTTGGACAGTTTTAGTACTGTTTCTTGCTAACCACTGTTGGGGGTCTTGACCAATCACCTGTTGGTAACCAAAAGGATGCCTATTCACTTTAGGTTTAGAGGGCCCTTTGTAGGCCTCATAAACGTGTGGAATCCTTTGGTAGGACTGTTTTTCCTTGCCTTTTCTGAACTGATTGGCAGGGGGTGCATCAGTAACCTGAACATCTCTTTTGACAGATGTTTGGTTCAGCTGTTTTGTGACAGCTGTTTGAACTGGCACAAACAGTGGTTGTTTCTTGGTGAATTTGACAGATGATGCTGATGAACTCAAGTATGTTTTAGCAATGTACTCATTCTTTTTTACATCAAAGTTTTTGAGATACACACATGCTTGAGTTTTGTGGTTTGTTTTACCACACACAATGCAGCTTTCAGCTGAAACAATGACACTTGTTCTGTTCAAATCATAAGCTTTTAAGTGGAAACAGTCTTTTGTTAGATGATTCCTTTTCTCACAGAATTCACAAAACAAGTTATCAATTTTTTCTTTCTTCTTTCTCTTTTCGGACTCCTTTGCAGCAGAGGTTTTAACCTCTGTTGGGATGTCCTTGAGAGGAATGACTTTAGCTTTTGGATCTTTAACACCATCAGTTGATGTAAAGTCCATTGGCTTGAAATTCTCAAGAATATCACACTCATCAGACCATTTTGGTTTAAACTGATAATCTTCAAGTTCCTCAAAAGTAGAGGATCCCATTGGTCTGTCAAGTGTGATTTTGTTACCAAGTTTGTCAGTGATTTTCACTTCTTGGCCATTCTTGTTTGTGGGTATGAACTCAGTGGTTACATCAGTGGTTTGAACAGATTTTCCAAAAGCAGTGTTTTCATCATCATGTTTTCTATAACCAACCCCAAATTTCACATTGCTTTTTATCTGTTGATTGCAATCATGAGGACACATGGATAAATTTTTGAACATTTGTCTAGTCCTCTTTGGAGTTCATTCACGGGAATCAAAACCTTTTCCTGAACAGATGAATGCACATAGTTGCTTAATAACCATTATTACCCTAAACTTTGACTCATAAGTGTTTTATGTTTATACTCTTTTCTTTTGACTTCAAAAGTTTTGAGATAAACACACTTCTGAGTTTTTGTGAATTTTCTTAATGTATTTTAACATAGTTGATTTTGTCCTTTTGAGGAACTCAACCTGTTTTCAACACATAAGATCTGAATGACTAAAGTTTTAATTTCCCTCTTTTTATGTTATAAAAAAACACTAATGTTTTATGAACATAGGTTCTTGTTAATCTGAGGTTCATACTTTAGCATTTTAATAAGGTGACATCACAATTTTCATAACAGCAATTGAAATCAATTTTGAAAATATGAAATAATCCCACAGTTTAACAGATATGTTTTCAGATCTGAAAACTATGAGTGACTTATGCATGATATCACTTGTTGTGTGAGATTTGTGTGTCATATGACATCTTGGTTGATTTACAGAGTTTCTGAATAATCATTTTGATCATGATTTACTTGTTACTCTGTTTTTCAACTGAATACAACCATCCTTAGTATCAATGAATTTTGAGCCGAACTGTTATGTCAAATTGATTGTTAGATCGAATTTGACTGTCCAGGCTCTGATACCAATTGTTAGGATCGGAGGCCCTCATGAAAGTGTTTGTTTGTATAAAATTGCATAATCAATAGAGATGAACAGAGTTTAAGTGCAGCGGAAATGAATAACAAACTTTGTAAACACAATCAAGGAGAAAACAGTTTTGAGAAAGCATATGCAATTCATTTAGTCAAAAGATTTACAATAAGAATCAAATGATTACAGATACGCTTACATACTAAGCTCCCCCTCAGCCAGATGCCCCAAGGTTGGTTTGTACAAGATGAAAGGATTGGATTGAGGAGAAGAACTCTCTCAAAACGAATCAAATGTAACAGTACAGAGTACTGCTCCATTTATAGACAAACCAAACCGCTGAGGCATCTCAGCTGACGTCACCATGAAAGCGATGTCTAACAGCCTAACAACCTGTATCTATTGTTCTTATACAAACACTGCTAAACCTAACAACTGACTATACATGAATCAGATGATATACTAAACTACTGCTCTTCCTATTCATCAGTGCTTTCCTCAAGGTTGATCAGTCCTTGATTGGGCATTGCTTTGTCATCAGCAGTGCTTAGTATCCAGCAGTCTTCTAGGCTTCATCAGTAGTTAGGCAAAACAGCAGCAGTTGTAGGCGGGCAGTGGATGTAAGACCATCAGCTATTGTAATCACTTTCAAGGGAGAAGACTTAGTGTAAACAGCTGCTTATTGTGAATACACTGTTGTGATCAGGTTTTGGCTTTACATTATCTGTTCCTCTGGTAGGGTTCAATCCCAACAACAGCCTCCCCTAGTTGAGGGATTTTCGTCCCGAAATTAGGCCAAAGCCGTAACAAACAACTGCGGGTACTTCTCCTTCATGTCACTTTCGAGTTCCCAAGTGAACTCTGCGCCTTGTTTGTCTTCCCATCGGACTTTCACAATAGGAATGCGCGAGCGTCTGAGCTGCTTGGTTTGGCGATCCATGATTTCGACAGGCTTCTCCACGAAATGTAGTGTTTCATTTATTTGAAGGTCATCAAGAGGTATAATTAAATCATGTTCAGCCAGACACTTTTGGAGGTTTGAAACATGAAAAGTCGGGTGAACGTTACTAAGTTCCTCCAGTAGTTCGAGTCTGTAGGCGACTTTTCCTGTGACAACTGTCAAATTTGCATGCATCCGTACAATTAATTAACTATGATTAGTGCCTAATGACTGTGCTGATTTACAATTTATGACTTGAATTGCGTTCTGATTTCTGCATACTATTTACATGTGCATCACATTTCATGCTGTCACATCATTTTTACATACAAACTTTAGTGACATAAACGATGCACAAAGCACAGCTAGCATAGTTAGCGGATAAATCAGAAAATGCTGACGATGTTCGGTACATAGACAGACAGTGTTTTGAGACCAAGTATGGGCCAGAGACAAGATACTACACTAGCATGGTGTGTAGGGAAGTAAGGACCATAAAACTGCGTCACTAGGTGATAGTTTAAGTGCCGGAAAGTGCCTAAAACCCACATAAAGTGCAGAATTCTGCATATTTCAGCAAAATTCAACAATTTAATGAGCTAATAACATGCAAAAATATGGCAAAATGGTCCTGTATGCTTTCCTAAGTGTCGGGAATTAAAAGTGTCATAAAAAGTAACATAAAGATCATTAAACGGAATGGCTTGACACTTTAACGAACCGTTATCTAACCGAACAACCGGACATTACCCGAAACACCAAAATATTGCTAGAAGCATTGTTTAATTATTTTTGGACTAGTTATGATCCCCGAACACCCTAACACACTATATAATGTGTCATACACTTAAAACACTAGACTTTACACTTAACCTCCAACTATTATCTAATTTACCATTCAAAAATTACATTTACCCCCCCCCCCCCCCTTGGAATTTACGGTCACAAGGACCCCACCAAGATCACCACCTTACTCCTAGATTTTATTTCTTATTTTATTTGGATCTTGATTGATTGTTTGGACAAGATATTGAGAGATGATGATTATAAGTATGGTAGCAAGATACAAGATCATTTCATTCACAACACCACACTCCATCTCTCTCACTCTCTCCTCTCCCTCTCGGCCTAGGTAGTGCCGCCACCACCACCACCATTTTCATCCACCATTCATCCATTCCAAGCTCATTTCAAAGTGTTAGAAGATGATCAAGGAAGTTTGAAGCTTGTAGAACATGAAGAACCTTCATCACTTGCTTTTATCATCCATCTTTGTCACCTTCATTCTCTTGTGTTCTTCCCTAGCCTTTGAGCTAGTTGTAGGCTTCTTGTTACTAGTTTTTACTTCTAATTTTAATTTGTTAAAAGATGTGTTATGTTATAAATCACAAGAACCCTAAAAGACTTAAACATGAATCATGAACATAAAGCTTACATATGATGATATAGGGATGAAATAATGTTGTTTAAGTATATGTATGATACTTGTTGTTGTTTATTTGAGATTATGATGTTGATCATCATAAGGAGCTTGCTAGATTGTGATTAAACACATGATCTAGCAAGATAAAGGATGGTTATGTGCTAACACAAGAAGATCATCCTCATGCATGAGCATGAACTTGAAACTAAAATGATTTCTTGAAAAATAATAAATAATGTGAGCTAGTAATCTTATGAATCTAAGATTTATGAATGATTTTCCAAGAAAACCAAGTTCAAAATATGATTTTTGGAAGATCATGGTTTTTACTTATATCTACACTATTTTTAGTGGAAAAACAAGTGTAGAAATACTAGAGAAACAAGAAGATGTTATAAATAAACATTTTTGTAGAATATGTTTACAAGTTGTAAACACCTAGTTTCATTGAGAATGAGATTTGTAAAGTAATAAACGCACTTTAAGGGGTAACTAAACCTACTAAACACCCTACCAAGTTACTACAAGTTTTAATAAAAGTTCAAGCTCATGTTGTTATATAAATTGTATAGTTTTTGCACTTGAGAAGTGTAAGTTGTTTAAAGTTTGATTATTGATCGTTGGGATGATTTTTGAAAAGAAAATGATATGCTTTAATAGCATGGACACCTCCGTTTTTAGGGGAAACTATGGCAAAATTTTCTAAAAATGTAAACACTTAGAAAAATATTTTCTAAACAAATATTTACAAGTGTGTTTAACTATGGTTTTCAATATAAACTTTGCCATAGACTTTGTAACAAAATACAAGTATTGGAGGTTGGTTTTATAAATAAAAACGGGTGAATATATATTTAAAGTATATATAAATATTAAGACACTTGTGTGATTATTTGTATACTCGATGAAATAGTTATATTATTTTAGGGTAAAATAATATAACTTAACAAAGTACCATGAAATTTACTATCCAAGATAATACCAAAAATGACAAGGAATAAACATATAAGTTACACACATAATATCGTGAAACCGGACACAAGAACGTAACTTATAAAATATTCCGGAAAATACCGTTACATATATATTTTTGGTAAATATTATTTTGGGTACAAGAAACGAAAATATGATTTTTGTAAATATTACAAAGTTGTATCATATTTTTGGATAAGGAGAAATATATTATTTTTGGAAATAAAAATATATTTTCCAAGTATATTTAGAAGATATATGATTTTTGGAAAAAATATATATTTTCTGGACAATACATTATTTTTGGGACAAAATGAGTTTACAAATATATTTTCTAAAGTGAGACTTGGAAATATATTATTTCGGAAATTTCAAATACAAGAATACGAATACACATGTATGAGATACCCCCATCCTTGGGAAGGAAATACGAATATAAATACTTGAGAAGTATCGTTACAAAATATTGTTTAACAATTATTCCAAAAAATTCAATAAATGTAATTTAAGTTAAAATATTTATTATTTTAACGAATCATTATATAACTTGGAATAATGATGAAGACACTTGGAAACGTAACTCAAAGGCACTAATTAATACTAAGTCAAGGCACGACCGCTCGTCTAATAAGACCATAGTACATTGTAGGTAGTCGTGTACACCAGAGGACACTTTGAGTTACAGGCGGATTCAAGGAACGCAAAACAGTGAGTTCATGTCTCCCTTTTCTTTAAACTGTTTTGTTTATTTACTTCGGGGGTGAAATACATGCTACAAAAGGTTTACTTACAATACAATTGGTATGGTTAGCCTAGGAAAGAACCATAGATCATGTGAATGGGTAGGCGTATACTTGAGGCCATCAATCCTCTTGTAGGACCGAGGGGCATGAGTGATAGATCTATTTGGGTGTTGCGAGCCCCATCCATGAGTCCGCCGAATGGGCCATGAGGTGACTATGTCTTACAGCCGGAAGCCCGGTACAAAGTCTGCTAGGTTTGAGTCTTCCTGCACCATGTCACGTATATTAATGTATTAGCTAAACATTAATTGATATGTTTCCTTGTTGCTTTCATACCGAGACTTATAAACTTACATACATACTCACAACGATTTCAAAGGTTTATACATACACTCAAACGAACGCATGAACTCGCTCAACTTTTGTTGATGTTTTCAAACTACATGTATTACAGGGAATTTAAAAGTGGATCTGGCGGGCGTTGGAAGTTTTTATGCTGCGTTAAGAATAAAGATGTCATGGTCTTTGAGTTTGGTTAGTGTGTCTTATTCCTGGACGAGACACGTCTTCCAAACCTTGGTGTTATTCAATATCTTTTGAAGAGTCTTTAATGAACTCATAAACAATTTGTACGGTTTGTAAAATTTGAAATTGAAGTCTACATTTCAAAACCATGTTATTATGTTTCAAACTTATTTAATGGATGACAAACCTATGGTTTTTATCATATAGTTGATGTTATGATTGAATGCAATTATATTAAGAAAGTCACACCATAATCACGCTTCCGCAAAAGTCAGGGTGTGACATTTCTGATCCTTTTCAGAATCTTAAAAGGTCCAACATATCGAGGCGCTAGTTTCCCTTTCTTGCCGAATCTGACCACACCCTTCCAAGGTGATACCTTTAGGAGTACGTAGTCGCCAACGTCAAATTCAAGGGGCTTGCGTCGTCTATCGGCGTAACTTTTCTGTCGACTCCGAGCTTTCAGCAGATTGTCTCAAATTTGGAGGATTTTGTCAGTCGTTTCTTGTAATAGCTCAGGTCCGGTTAATTGCGAGTGTCCGATCTCGTGCCATACAATAGGCGATCGACATTTTCTTCCGTATAAAGCCTCAAACAGTGCCATTTGAATGCTGGAATTATAACTGTTATTATACGAAAATTCGACTAACGGCAGGTGTAATGACCTTCAAAAATGTCCCAAAACAACCCGTAAGTAAAAACCGGGACCCCTGAAATCTTACTGTGCATGAAAAACCATGAAAACAAGGTTTTTGGTTCTCAGGCGGGCCGCGTAAGCCATAAGAGAAGCTTACGCGGGCCGAGTCAAAGTGTGGTTGACCGGATAAGCGTTCAGGTCCACGTGTCACACACGTGGCATGCCTACTGATGACACCGTAGCCCTAGTCTACGCATAGATGGCCCTCGCGGGCCGCGTAAGTGTTAAGGGTGGTTTACGCGGGCCGCGTAAAACCCAAAAATCAGCTATAAATAGATTTGGCCATGAGCAGTTCACTGGTGTCGAAAACAATTCTCAAAAACGAAGTCTCACTGCTCAAATTCGAAATTTAAGATAGCAAGGCGCTGCTACGATACTGGGTATTAACTCGATCGATGCTACGATTCGATGTCCGATCGATTGAAACTATCCGATGGATGTTTAAGTGCTGCCCAAATTAGGGCTATACTTTGTCATTTGTCGTGAATTCGATGGATGTTTAAGTATTGCACTTTGTCATTCGTTGTGAGGGTTTTAATCTCGTGAGTTATCGTAAATGCTGTATTAGTTACTGACCTAGTTCGTGTGCATTAGTGTTTAAATTAGGTTGCAAAGCTATTCAGTAGGCTAAACTCTGCCCGTTTAAATCTGCAATGTGAGTCATTCTCTTTTTATCAATAATGTTTTACAATACTCCAAATCATTTTTAAAAGTTATAATTACAGGGATTAAGTCATGGTTATCTTGAATCACTGGCTAGTGGGGTATTGTGCACATTACTAATTTCTCACAGTTAGGCTAATAAATCCTAACAATGATAATCATCACTACTTGGGTGAAAGGACCCAATAGTGGTATGACCATCGTCACCAGGAGGTGACACGGTGCCAGATAAAAATAAGATAGAAGCCATTGTAATCGCTCTTATGCTGTATTTTATAACTAATGTGTCATTTTGTTTAACTTGAATGACTCGCCAGTATTTCCCCGCTGATAAAATATTTTAAAACATGTTTCAGGCGACCTGCTGTGAATTAATAAAAACGTGCTACGGAGCACGTAAAAACGTGCTACGGAGCACTAACAAGCTTGAATAGGTGGCTCAATAAAATGAATAAACATGTTTTGTAAAACAGGGAATTTCCTAGTAAAATTCCTCTATTGTAAATTACGGGGTTTATCCCAAATTATGGAATAAAATAATCGGGCATTTTAAAGTTTAAAAGATCCTGTAAATCTTCCGCTGTCAAACTCAATTAATAAATACCACGGGTTTCTGTCCCAAGGCTCCTGGACCGAGTAAAACCGGGACGGGGGCCGTGACAGAAAAAGGTGGTATCAGAGCCACTGATTTAAGCCAATTAAGTATTTAGAAATATTTAATTTTCCTGATTACCATCCTGTGATTATGTGCTTTGTTATTTGACTATTTGTTAATTACAGTATGGTTAAGCAAAGAATTTCGGACATCTATCGTCAATTAGATAGTTCACCAAAAGATAAGGGAACCTCATTTCAACCAAATTCCTCAAGAGACTCAGCAGATACTGAGGAAGGAATATTTATTCGTAAGGCACAGTTTGAGAAACCACTTACCCCTAATAAAAGAAGTTGGATTATTAGAAAAAGTCAAGAGAAAATAAAGAAGTCACAACCAAAAGGAGTGGTGATTAATAAGGAAACTCAGGAAGTAGGCAATAACCCACCATGAGAAGATGAATTAGACGAACAATGGGCAAATCTCTATATGTTAGCCACTACAGCAGTAAATGTTAACTTTTAATTTAGTTAAACTGCCAGCACCCTGACCTAGTAATAGCACCCATATTATCCATAAGCCAGAAACTTTAAAGAAACTTACCCATTAGATAAACAACTTAGTAAGAAAAGATAGACTAAAATAATTTATGGATGCATAACCACTAGTATATTTCGAATTTCAGTTGTACTTTGTAATATATATATATATATATAAATCGCAATATTTTGTTTTAATCAATCTGTTTGTATAAATATTTATTAATACTTAATTTTTCTGATTGCCATTCTGTGACTTTGTGAAAATTCAATTTACAAAATTTTAACCTAGAATTTTGTGTGTTTCTTCATATCTGCTAAACAGCATGAATGAGTTATCTGAAGCTCTTCAGAATCTCAATCTCTATCCTGTTAATGTGGAGGTTTCCAAAGACTTTACCGGTTATTGTGCCGAGGTTGATGAACCTATGGAATTTCAAGCCCAGCCTTCTGAGAAACCCAAACCAAAGAAAAGAAGAAGACTTGTAGGATGGAGGCGAGTGCGTAGGAAGAAACCAGCGACACGGAAAGTTATAAAGACAGAGGATCCCAAAGATAAAGGCAAGGGAATAGAGATCGGAGAAAGTTCCAGGCAAGACCAGGAAATGTCATCTTGGGAGGAGCTGGATCATAAACTGGCACTTAGTGACCTCATTGGAACTGCCAGTGAAAACCTCTTTAATTACCCAGCGGAAGCACAACTTCCAGTTGATCTAGAGCCTGATATCCCAGATCCTATTATCCACTCCCAACCTCTACCAGCAGAACTAGAAGAGTGGTGGACCACTGACTGGCAGTTTCAGAATCTCCTAAATAACCCTAATACCCTTTTCCCCCAGTTTGACCCGGAGCCTCCACTACACCCACCTATGAGCTCCGAAAACTTGGCAGAACTCCGCCACTATGGCGAGGAACTAATGGACGCGGGAAATAGAATCCGGGAAGTAGGAGAGAGGATATCTTGGAAATACGACGAGAGGGAGCGTCGTTTCTGAGATGCCAGCTAACAGGGATGGTGTGGTTGTGGTTGTATAATAACAAAATAATAATAATAATAATAATAATAATAATAATAATAAAAATATAATTATGTGAAATAACTTAAAAATAAAACTTTTGTAAGATAACCAGTGTGTACGGATGCCTATTATAATATATAAAATATCGAACGTCGAAGAATCGACAATTTTGGCTATACGTGTTGATGTGATTATGTGTGATTATTTTGTTATGTTTGGTTGTTAATTATTTTCTGCTAATCACTTATATATATTAATTACCAGATGGAAAACGCTGGTAATGAACCTGTTCATGAAGTTAACCAATCTGAACAAAACCATGAGGATCAATTTTTGAATAGGCAAGATATCGAGAATATCGTTGCTCAGGGAATAGCCAATGCTATTCCAGCAATCCTTGCTGCTGCTCGAATTCCAGTTGAACCACAACAAATTATTCCTAGTAAACGTACTCATGAAGACAACTTTAGTAATAGCATAAATGGAGGCGGTAACATTAATAATAATAATGATGTATTGCAAGCCCCAACTCTCAAAAGAATGAAAGCTGCAATGCCTGGTTGCACTTACAAGGAATTTCTTGCCTGTAAACCGGCTGAATTTGCAGGCAACGAAGGGGCGACTGCTGCACTGCGTTGGTTGGAAAAAAACCAAAGCAGTAATTAAAATAAGTAAATGTGCTGAGGAAGACAGAGTCATGTATGCATCACATCTTTTTAAAGAAGGGGCGCTAGAATGGTGGAATAACGTACTACAAGCCAATGGAAGCGATGTGGCCTATGCCATAAGCTGGGAAGAATTTAAGCGGCTGGTGGAAAGAAAATTTTGCCCTGAATATGAAAAGGAGAAAATGGAAAATAAATTCTTTAACCACCGGATGGAGGATGTAGACTGTCGAGGGTATACTTCGACATTCTTCGAATATGCGAGAGTGGTACCAACCCTGGCTTCGCCAGAACCGGTACTTATTTCCCGCTACATTTGGGGATTGATTGGCGAAATCCGTGATATCGTTAAAGCTGCGAGACCACGCACTATTGACGATGCGGTGGAATTAGCTAACACTCTAACTGACGGGCTGGTATGCACAAGAGAAGAAAACCGGAAGAAGGAAGTGGCCCAAAAGATTACCCAAGGGTTCCGTGTGGGTAACAGTAGTAATTTCAAGAAAAGAAGAATAAGGCAATCTTCCACTATTCCATTTTGCAATACCTGCAAAAGAAAGCATTTTGGAAGATGCAAAGGGTATTGCAACTTCTGTAAAATTCCGGGGCATCAAGAGGAAGATTGCAGGAGGAAGAAATCAACAATCTGCTACAACTGTGGAGAAGCTGGACATGTTAGGCCAGACTGTCCCAAATTGGTCAAACCAGCTGACAAAAAAACCAAACCTGCAGAAGGAACTACCAAGAAAAACGCAAGAGCCTTCCAGTTAACTACTCAGGAAGCAGAGCTAATCCCTGACGTAATAGCTGGTACGTTCCTAGTTCATGACATTTATGCCAAAGTATTATTCGACTCTGGTGCAAACCAAAGTTTTATAAATACTTCATTCTGCCAAGCTCTTAACGTACCCTTAACCAACCTTAGGCAGATTTTTACAGTCGAAACGGCAAATGGGAATTCTGTTAACATAGACAAGGTTTTTGCTAGAAGGAACGATAGAACTCTTAGGCCATAAATTTTCTGCAAACCTGTTACCTATGAATTTAGCCGGATTTGATATTGTGTTAGGAATGGATTGGTTAGTAGCCAACCATGCTCGAATTATCTGTGCTAAAAATTCCATAGAAATTCATACACCCACAGGAGAATTAGTGGTGATTACAGGAGATAAGCCACGTAAGCCACTAAAATTCGTTTCAATAATGAAAGTGACCAGTTATTCAAGAAAACAAGAAATAATGTATATGATTTCGGTAATCATTAACACTAAGGGTAAGGAACTTAATATTCCAGTAGTATCAGAATACCCGGATGTATTCCCAGAAGAACTACCTGGATTACCACCCGAAAGGGAAGTAGAATTTAGAATTCCTCTAATTCCTGGAACTACACCGACAGCCAAGGCACCTTATCGGTTAGCACCCACCGAAATGTTATAACTGAAAAAGCAGTCAGATGAATTATTAAGTAAAGGATTCATACAACCTAGTTCATCCCCGTGGGGAGCACCAGTGTTGTTTGTAAAGAAGAAAGATGGTTCGATGAGAATGTGTATCGATTATAGGGAATTAAATAAGGTTACAATTAAGAATCGATATCCATTACATAGGATTGATGATCTTTTCGATCAACTTCAAGGAGCTAGATACTTTTCTAAGAGAGACTTACGCTCCGGATATCATCAATTGAAGGAACAAGAAGAAGACATACCTAAAACTGCTTTCAGAACTAGGTATGGTCACTACGAGTTTACAGTCATGCCCTTTGGGTTAACAAATGCTCCTGCAGCATTTATGGACATGATGAATAGGATCTGTAAACCGTACTTGGATAAATTTGTAATTGTTTTTATCGACGATATACTTATTTATTCCAAAAGCCAGGAGGAGCATTGTCAGCACCTGCATGCACTCTTAACTTTGTTAAGAAAGGAAAAACTTTACGCCAAATTCTCGAAGTGTGAATTTTGGCTGCAAGAAGTGCAATTTTTAGGTCACATGGTGAATCACGAAGGCATTCACGTAGATCCTGCTAAGATAGAAGGAATCACCAAATGGAAAGTCCCACAATCAGCTACAGAAGTTAGAAGTTTTCTAGGCTTAGCTGGATACTATAGGCGCTTTATTAAGGATTTCTCTAAGATAGTTGTACCATTAACTAAGCTAACATGTAAAGCAGTTAAGTTTGAATGGGGACCTAAGCAAGAATAAGCTTTTAAGATTTTAAAACAAAGGTTAACCAACACCCCAATTCTTGCCTTACCAGAAGGAACAGAAGATTTTGAAGTATACTGTGATGCTTCAAAACTAGGATTAGGATGTGTGTTAATGCAACGCAAGAAGGTAATTGCGTATGCTTCAAGGCAATTGAAAAAGCACGAGGAAAACTATACGACTCATGATTTAGAATTATAAGCCATAATTTTTGCCCTTAAGATTTGGAGACATTATCTGTATGGAAGTAAGTTTACTGTCTATACAGATCATAAGAGTTTAAGATACATATTTGGGCAAAAAGAATTGAACATGAGGCAAAGAAGATGGATGGAGATCTTAAGTGACTACGACTGTGATATTCAATATCATGAAGGAAAAGCAAACGTAGTTGCAGATGCCTTAAGACGTAAGTATCATGAGAAACAACGACGAGTTCGTGCTCTTAGATTAAGTTTACAATTAGACTTAATGGAACAACTGAAAAACATTCAAGAAAAAGCAATCAAAGATGATGCTGAAGGGATGAAAGGAAGAATAAAGGAACTAGAGCAAGGAAGTGATGGAATTTGGAGATTCCACAAAAGAAGAATTTGGGTACCTAAGCAAGGAAACTTAAGAAATAAAATTTTAGAGGAAGCCCATAAATCTAGGTATACCATGCATCCTGGTAACAATAAGATGTACCAAGATTTAAGGAATAACTTCTGGTGGATAAGAATGAAAAAGGATATAGCTAGTTATGTTTCTAAGTGTCTTACGTGTTCACAAGTTAAGGCAGAACACCGGAAACCCTCAGGTCTACTACAACAATTAGAAATGCCTGTTTGGAAATGGGAACTAATAACCATGGACTTTGTTACTAGGTTGCCCAAAACCAGAAAAGGTAATAATGCGATTTGGGTAATTGTGGATCGATTAACCAAATCAGCTCATTTTCTACCCATGAAAGAAACCTTTAGCATGGAAAGGTTGGCAAAGTTGTATGTAGATGAAGTAGTATCCTTACATGGAGTCCCACTCTCCATTGTATCAGATAGGGATAGTCGTTTCACTTCCCACTTCTGGACAAGCTTCCAGGAAGCAATGGGAACCCGATTAAATTTAAGTACGGCCTATCACCCTCAAACAGACGGACAAAGTGAAAGGACGATCCAAACCCTGGAAGACATGCTTAGGGCATGTGTGATAGATTTTGGTAGAAACTGGGATGACCACCTACCCTTAATCGAATTCTCCTATAATAATAGTTATCATTCAAGCATTGAAGCTGCCCCGTTCGAAGCACTGTATGGACGTAAGTGTAGAACTCTAGTTTGTTGGACAGAAATAGGAGAAAGTCAATTATCAGGTCCTGAAATTGTGCAAGAAACTACCGACAAGATCACTCAAATCAAGGAAAGACTAAAGACGGCTCGGGATCGCCAGAAGAGTTATGCAGACAATAGACGCAAGCCGCTAGAATTTCAAGTTGGAGACAAGGTACTATTGAAAGTTTCTCATTGGAAAGGAGTAATTTGGTTCGGTAAGAAAGGAAATCTAAGTCCAAGATACGTAGGACCACTCCCAGTAATTCAACGAATAGGACCAGTTGCTTATCGTTTACAACTACCAAAGGAGCTAGCTGGAGTACATGATGTATTTCATGTATCCAACCTCAAGAAGTGTTTATCTGACGAATCCTTGGTAGTACCTCTCCAAGACATAGAGGTAAATGAAAAGTTGAAGTTCGTGGAGAAACCACTTCAAATAGAAGACATAAAAGTCAAGTTTCTCAAACACAAAAGACTAGTACTGGTCAAAGTCAAATGGGATTCAAAAAGAGGACCCGAATATACCTGGGAGCTGGAAACGGAGATGAAGCGGAAGTATCCTCACTTATTTCAATAAATCTCGAGGACGAGATTTTAAATAAGGTAGGGAGGATGTAAGGACCTTCAAAAATGTCCCAAAACAACCCGTAAGTAAAAACCCGAACCCCTGAAATCTTACTGTGCATGAAAAACCAAGAAAACAAGGTTTTTGGTATTAACTAATCTATCTTTCTTTCTCAAAACAAATTTCTTCATTTAAGCATACACTCCCAACCCTGTTCATCATGTTCAGCACTTGGAATTTTGAAAATCAGCTCTTCAACATCAGTTGTCGAAAATCTTTTTGGATTTTTTAATGAAATGAAATGCAATAAAGAAATATTTACAGACACTATTTTTTGTGAGCTTGTGTAAGAGGATCATATCAGTTTATGTGACCAATCACTAGCACCGTTAAGCTTTAAACATTTTCAGTTTTAAACAATTCACATAGATTGACGATATTGTTGTCCACTTAAACTCAATCTAAAAACGTTCGAAATGCTTACTGATACGTTAAGGTATATTAATTTTGCACTAAGTTCTTATGGACCCCACGATCTCAGCATATCCCCTCATCATGCAATACACAAACTCAAGTAATGCCTTTAAACTTTCATCAACTGTGATATGTGCGAAAATAAAGCAGAATGTTTAAACATTAACAATCAGGTCGATACTTCCATATACGCAGAGAAAGTCCAATGTTTAAACAAAATAAGAAAATAAAAAATCAAGTTGAAGTTGTTTAGGCTTTAACCACCAGGTCGATACTTCCGTATACGCAAAGGTGATCCAAAGCTTAAACGAAACACCAAAGAAAATAAAGCAGAACGTTTAGGCAAGAACCTCCAGGTCGATACTCACGTATACGCAGAGGATGTCCAATGCTTAAACAAAATAAAGAAATAAAATAAGTTTAAATCTTTGCAAAATGAAATGCACAATCACAGTGACTTTTTAGCAAAGTTGTGAAAATTCACAAACTTAACCAGTTTTATGTCTTTCGACAATCAGCGATTACTGAGTAGGCACACAATCAAGAAGGAAAAAACTAAGTACTGTGCTTTCAACCGTGTTTCCCACTAGAACTAGGCTTTTTCATTTAAGTTTGTATCGTTATCGCAAATCTACTAGTCTAGCTGAGCCTATCGTCACATCTTTAGTGAGACCGTTTATCACATTTTATCTTTCCATTTCTTTAGCATGTTGTGACAGTCCAACTGATCTACTATCATTTCCTCTTTTTCACAACAAAACTCATTTTGAATTTTTCAATGTTTTTGGCATTTTCAAATTTTCTAATTTTTTTAAAAAATTTTCTCCCCCTAAAATCAAAATATGTTTCAATTTTGATTTTCTAAGAAAATTTGAAAACAAACAGTACAATATAAACTGACAACATGATGAGAATTACTTCAATTCTCCATTCATTTGGCATAAACAATAAGAACTCCCCCTGACAACAAAACATTTTCCCATAGTGATTTCAAAACACTTAAGTTTGTTTTAATCAAAATGGTTTTTCCGGAAAATAAGTTTTGTGAGTCATTTCTCAAACATGGGGATCATTCATCACCTTGTTTTCTTTAACCACTTGTATGATTTAACATTTCCCGATTTTCTGAGCAATACCACTTGTAGAAAATCAAGTACAACTTAATGTCCCTGATTTACCACTTGTCGAAATATCACCGAAGTGAATTTCTCAAGAAAGATGCCAATTCCTGCTCCACACTTACCAACCTGGAAGCTCCGGCAAGTCAGGTTTTTCATTTAAACAGATTCACCCAAGCCTGACGGTCCTTGGGTGCTTTTGAAATTCCGTTTGATAATGATGGAAAATTTTCATCATTCATTGTCAAACCGGAATCACCACTTTTTACTTCAACACACGGCTCTTCTGGCTTTACCAAACCAGATTCATCACCTGAACATGGTTTGTCTGACTTTGATGAGTCAGATTCATCGCCAAAACGTGGCTCCTTTGTTCCCGAAGAAACAAACTCATTGCCAGAAAGTGAAGATTTCACTTTCTTTTGTTTGTTAATCTCTTGATTAACCCCTTTATCTCTCTTCATTCCCTCTTTCGTCCTCAGATTTGTATCTGATGAATTCGTTTTGCTTGATTTGTCTTTCTTTGGCGAGCAAGACAATTTATCAGAACTGCTATCTGATTTTCCTTTTGTATCCCAGGACAAAATCCTTTCGAGATATTCTCTCGCTTTCTTCCTCTTATTCCTCAGTCTGTCTTTCTGCCCCTGTGAAAGCTTTACTTTCTTTTCTTCCACTTTCTGTTCTTTGGGCTTGACATTGACTGGTTTCTTTGCCAATTTATGAGAATCAGCCCTCGATCTTTCCTTTGATCTCATTGGGCAGTCTCTGGCAATGTGTGCTTTGATTTTGCAATTATAGCATCTTCTCGTCTCATAACTCCAACTTTGGCAGTTAACAGCAATGTGTCCTCTCACACCACAAGTGTAACACACTCTGTTATCGTACCAATCACCACCTTCAGTCCAAACATTCAGATCATAGCACTGTTTGGCTTGGTGATAATCATTTCTCCTCTTGTTTGCTAGATTTGGCTTTTAAGCACTGTGGTCAAACCTGCACCACTTATTACCAACATTTTTTGAGTTTTGATTTTCCAATTTTTGTGGTTTTTTATCACGATTGGATGATTGAACTGATGAGCTTTTATTTTCTTTTTGAAATGTTTTTGGCTTTTTATCCTTTTGTTTTTGTTCCACATTCTTCTTTACAAGTTTTTGCGTTGAGCATTCACCTTTCTCAGTAGAATGTAAAACAGTTTCTTGAAACATTTCATTTAATTTCAAAAATATTTTTCTTTTTTCAACTTCATCATCAGTTTTCTCATCACAATCTTCAATTTTGACTTTATCAAAATTTGTGACATTGTCACTTATTGGAACAGAATTGATCGGTTTTGGACAAGGATAATCTGGTACAACTGATGAATTCACAAAACCTTTCAATTTCTTTTCAAGCTCATCAATTTTATTCCGAGCAATTTCAGCTTCATATTCAAGCCGAATGATTTTCTGAAGATGAGAATTTATTTCAATTTGTTTTTCAATGTTGTTTTTACCAAAAATTTCTTTCTCATCTTCTAAAATCTTTATTTGATTTTGAAAATCTTTTTCAAGTTTTAATTTTTCATTTTCTAAATTTTTTATTTGATTTTTCAAAATATTTTCTGATTTTTTAAAAATTTTTGTTTTCTAATGTCAAACTCTCTACATTCTCCAAGAGTTTGTCATTATCAGATTTCAAATTTTCACAAATTAACTGTATTTCAAGAATCTGTTTATCATCAGCTTTCTTCTCAATCTTCAAAACTGAAATGTTTTCAACCTGTTTCTTCTTAACTTGAACCTTCTCATCATCACTTTCTTCTCCTGATGAGTGATCAAAGACAGGTGCATCTTCTGCAACCTCTTTCTTTAACACTGGTTCAGTACTCACAACTACAGGCTTTACAGATTCTTCTTTCTTTAGAATTTCCTTTTTCTCTATCTTGTATGTTCCTGCACAAAAATTTTTAACAAAATCAAGAGGATTCGCATTCTCATCAATGTAACAACCCCTCTTGTTATCGTATATCAAATTACTTTTTGCAGCAAGACATACACTAATTCTTCTTTTCATTTCAAGAATCACATTCAAACCCACTTTCATTAAATTCTTTTCCATTTCATTTATCAACTCTTTCTTTTCTTTTCACTTTCATACTCATAATTTTTAAGTTTGTTGATAAACTCTTTTAGATATAACTTTGAAAAACTAGAATATTTTTTAAGATTTTCCAAAAATTCATCCCACTCTACTGGTAATGCATCAGCAAACTTTGATACTTTTTCAGTATCTGACACTCTTATCTCATGTTTTTTCAAATGTTCAATTAAGACTGTATATCGGTTTGCTAGATCATCCAATTTTTCATTTTTTAAACACACAAAGTATTTAAACCTTTTCTCCCAACCATCCTTCTTCACATTTCTATAACTATCATCTATAAACCCTCGATGCCAATCATTTAATCTTTCAAAATAATAATTGTCCTTTTCATCAAACATCTTATCCATACTTCAAACCAAGTTTCTCAAATTCAGCTTTTCAAACGAAATAACAAGTTCACAAGAAATAACTTCAAACGGAATTATCCCAAGCGAAATTAACCTGCAAGACAGCTTCAAGTGGAATTAAGATTCAAACGAAATTAGCAGTTCAAACGAGATTACCTAATTTCGTTTGAACTGTCCAAACGAAATCTAATTTCGTGTGGAATTAGGGACCAAGTTCAAGCGAAATTATCACTTTCAAACGGAAATATGATTTCGTTTGAAAATTTCAAGCAGAATTACTAATTCCGTGCGGAATTATCTGAATTTTCAAACGAGATTACTCAAATGAGTTAATTCCGTGTGAGATTAAGGTGTAATTTCACGCGAAATTAATCTGATGTCATCATGTTCGAACAGAATTTCAAACGGAAATACAAATTTTATCAGTTTTAGATTGAATTATGGTCCAATTTTCTTAAGACTTTGTTAAAACACTGTTTCGCACACAATACATGAAAATCAGTCCATTTCAATCGTTTAATCTTGATTAATTTGTAAAAGAAGGTGTAGAAATCAGAATTTTCCAGCGAAAACGAACTAAACAGTAAGAACTCTTCCTCCTGAGCTCTGATACCACATGTAGGATCGGTTTGCCAATCAAATGAGTCGATCAGAAGAGGTCTCATACAGAATCAGAGGCGGAATTCATTGATTCGGTCTTCGTTTAGCTTGTATGACACCAGAAATACTATTAACTGTCTATTTTATTGAAAACACACGGTTTACAACTCAGTAGACACTTCGGCAGCACTTTGGCTCACCGGAACACCTTCTCTAATCCCGTTTTAAATGACAAGACCTAGCCACTATATATAGACTGGTTAATTTCGTTTGAACATGTCTCAAACGAAATTACCTTTACAAGCAGAATTAAGCTCTCACACGAGATCACCATTCATGCGAAATTAGATTGTTAATTCCATGCGGAATTACCCTTTGTAATTCCGTGCGAAATTAGCTTTAACCCTAATTTTGCTGTTTTCTCGTAAAACATGCCATGGTCTGTCAGTTCTGATCTAAGACTCGAACGAAGATGAAGTCGACAGACAACTGCACCAACAAAAATAAGATAGAAGCCATTGTAATCGCTCTTATGCTGTAATTTATAACTAATGTGTCATTTTGTTTAACTTGAATGACTCGCCAGTATTTCCCCGCTGATAAAATATTTTAAAACATGTTTCAGGTGACCTGCTGTGAATCAAGAAAAACGTGCTACGGAGCACTAACAAGCTTGAATAGGTGGCTCAATAAAATGAATAAACATGTTTTGTAAAACAGGGAATTTCCTAGTAAAATTCCTCTATTGTAAATTACGAGGTTTATCCCAAATTATGGAATAAAATAGTCGGGCATTTTAAAGTTTAAAAGATCCTGTAAATCTTCCGCTGTCAAACTCAATTAATAAATACCACGGGTTTCTGTCCCGAGGCTCTTGGACCAAGTTAAACCAGGACGGGGGCCGTGACAGCAGGTAAGCATCCCAATTACCACCGAAATCTATGACACACGAACGGAGCATGTCTTCAAGAGTACTGATCGTTCTCTCAGTCTGACCGTCGGTTTGAGGGTGGAATGCGGTACTTAGATTAAGCGTAGTACCAAGAGCCGCTTGAAACATTTCCCACAGTCGCGAGGTAAACCGAGCATCACGGTCAGAGAAGATATCGCGAGGCGTCCCATGTCGACAAATGATCTCGTTGGTGTAGATTCGGGCTAATCCTTCTACCTTGTAGTCCTCCCGTATTGGCAGGAAATGAGCTGATTTGGTCAAACGGTCAATGACAACCCAAATGCTGTCGTGACCTGATGGCGTGCGCGGGAGTTTCGTTATGAAGTCCATAGCTATACTCTCCCACTTCCACATAGGGATCGGGGGTTGTTCTAGTAAGCCAGAGGGTTTTTGGTGTTCAGCCCTGACTTTCGAGCAAGTCAGACACTTCCCAACGTAGAGAGCAATATCCCTTTTCATACCCGGCCACCAGTACTTGTAGCGAAGGTCCTGGTACATTTTGTCGGCACCGGGATGAATAGAATACCGGGATTTGTGGGCTTCGTCCATCAATATCTGTCGCAACTTGGTCCGTTTAGGGATCCAAATTCGGTCCAGAAAGTGGAATATCCCATTCGACTTATTCATAAGTTGGGCTCCATTGTGGTAGATTCTTTCCTTCTTCAAAGTACGCTCATTAAAACAGGCATGCTGGGCTTCGCGGATAAGGGTTTCGAGATCGTATTGGGCTTGGGTATCACGAATGCTGAACAGATAGCTCCGTCTGCTGAGAGCGTCGGCTACGACATTTGCTTTGCCAGGATGATAAAGAATCTCACAGTCATAATCGTTGAGAAGTTCTACCCATCGGCGTTGATGCATATTAAGTTCCTTCTGGTCAAAGATATGTTGTAGGATCCTATGATCGTTGAAGATCATACACTTGGTACTATACAGGTAGTGTCGCCAAATCTTTAACGCAAAACCAACTGCGCCTAGCTCGAGATCATGGGTTGTATAGTTCTTCTCGTGGATTTTGAGCTGACGAGATGCGTAAGCAATGACCTTGTCTCGTTGCATGAGGACACAACCAAGACCAAGGTTCGAGGCATCACAGTAGACAATGAAGTCGTCGTTTCCTGCGGCAAGGTGAGAACAGGAGCATTGCAGAGCATGTGCTTGAGGGTTTGGAAAGCAGACTCTTGTTCAGTTCTCCAAACAAAAGGCTTGTCTTTGTGTGTGAGAGCGGTAAGCGGCACAACAATCTTTGAGAATCCTTCGATGAATCGGCGATAATAGCCCGCTAGTCCGAGAAAAGAACGGACTTCAGACGGGTTCTTAGGTGTAATCCAACTCATAACTGCTTCAATCTTCGCCGGATCGACGTGAATACCTTGACTATTAACAATGTGACGGAGGAATTGAACCTCCTCCAGCCAAAATTCGCACTTGGAGAACTTGGCATAGAGTCGATTTCCTTGGAGTAGCTCGAGAACCAAACGTAGATGTTGCGTGTGTTCGGCTTTCGACTTGGAATAGATCAAGACATCATCGATGAACACGATGACGAAGCGGTCGAGATAAGGTTTACACACGCGATTCATCAGATCCATGAAAACCGCGGGTGCGTTGGTTAAACCAAAAGGCATAACAACGAACTCATAGTGGCCATATCGAGTGCGAAAGGCGGTTTTGGGTATATCTTCCTCTTGAATGTGTAACTGATGATAGCCTGAGCGTAGATCGATCTTGGAGAAATACGTGGCACCTTGTAGCTGATCAAATAAATCGTCGATGTGGGGCAGGGGATAACGATTCTTGATTGTCAACTTATTCAACTCCCGATAGTCGATGAACATCCGAAACGACCCATCCTTCTTTTTGATGAAAAGGACTGGTGCGCCCCATGGAGAGGTGCTCGGGTGAATGAAACCTTAATCAAGTAGTTCCTGAAGTTGACTCGAGAGTTCGCGCATTTCGGATGGAGCGAGTCGGTAAGAAGCTTTGGCAACGGGGTTTGCTCCAGGAATGAGGTCGATACGAAAGTCGATATCACGACTTGGCGGTAGTCCGGGAAGATCATCAGGAAATACATTCGGAAATTCACGCACAACAGGAACATCGTTCATACCATGATTACCTTTCTTTTCCTTCTCTGCTACTACAATGTTTTCCAAGAAGGCTCTGTATTCCTTGCGAAGATACTTGCTAGCTTGGACACATGACATGAGCTTGAGGCCCTTCGAAGTAGTTTCGCCATAAACACACAATACATCACCATTCGCGAGCGAGAATCAGATCATCTTATCAAAGCACACAACTTCAGCATGGTTTTTGCGAAGAAAGTCCATGCCTACTATGACGTCAAAACTTCCGAGTTGCATCGGGATAAGGTCGATTGGGAAGATGTGATTGTTGAGCTCAAGAGTACAATCACAAAGAACAGAATTTACGACGACAGTTCTTCCGGTGGCGACTTCGACATCGAACGTCGATGGGAGTTGAGAGCGCTTACGACTAAGGAGCTTCTCGAATTCAAATGACACAAAGCAGTTATCGACTCCAGTATCAAACAAACACGAAGCATAAATACCATTCACAAGGAACGTACCATTGGCCACGTTGTTGTCAGCCTGGGCTTGGCGCACATTGATGTTGAATGTTCTGGCGCGTGCGGCTTGTTGTTGTTGCTGAGGCTGTTGCTGCTGCTGAGGCTCTTGTTTCACAACCCTGTTCAGGCATATGTTGGCGAAGTGGTTGGGATCACCACACGCGAAGCAGACTCTGACGTTGTCCGCGGGTGCCTGAGCCGCTTGTTGGCCTTGAGGAGCTGGAAGCAGAGCTTGATGAGCAGTGGCTTGAGCTGGTGCTTGTCGGGGACCAGTACGGCAATTGGCGGTAAAGTGGTCGTACATGTTGCAGTGCACACAAAAAACGGCAGGCGATACCCACCAGGTGATGATAGGTGCATGTTGGGCAGGCAGGGTGGGGACCAGTGTATGCACGCTTTGCAGGCGGTGCATAAATAACTGGTGCTGGTCGGTGCTGAGATTGTTGCTGAGCCGGTACGGCTTGAAATGGAGCAGCAGTGGTAGTGACATCACAGTTCTTGTTGTTGGAGCTGCTATTGTTGTTCTTCTTCTTGCGGCGTGAGATTTTCGATGACTGAGCAGTGGCGGTTTCAGCGGATGGTGCGGCGGTGATAGCTTGGTGCAGGTTCTTTGAAGCTTTATCCCAAAGACCAGCTTTTACTCGCTTGTCATTGATTTCAACGGCAAGCAAGCAAGTAAGTTTCTTCGATTGTTGTTGGCTTTGCGGCATGCACAAAATCTGCAACACAGTCTGGCAGAGCTCGAATGTACTTCTTGATTATCATCTCGGGCGTCTTCACTTGATCGGGACAGATAATACTGAGCTGCTTAAACCGAGCAGTCAGAGCTGCGTTCTCTCCATCCTTCTGCTTGATATGCCAGAATTCGTCCTCCGGCTTTTGGCGTTCATGGGGAGGGCAGAATTCATCCATCATAATGGCCTTCAGATCTTCCTACGTCAGCTCATAGGCTACGTCATTTCAACGTTTGTTTCTCTCGGCCGTCCACCAGTTTAGTGCGCGGGACTGGAAGACGCCGGTAGCGTTTAGAGTACGGAGATTTTCAGGACATCCACTCTGGCGCAGAGTGACTTCAACGGGATCAAACCATTGAAACATAGCCGTTGGGCCATCCTCACCAGTTAATTCCTTTGGACCACAGGCTTTGAACTGCTTGAAGCTAAAAGCAGTCTTGGGAGTAGCTTTAGGAGCTTCGGTTCTGGACTCCTCGGATGATTTGCTCACATTCTTGTATATTTCACTCACGATCTGAGGAACCACCTTTGCTACTTGCTTAGTGATGAGAACAGCAAGGCGTTTGTCTCTCTGTTCTTGGCGAGTGATTCGTGGGTGACGGGGTCCAGATGATGGTCCAGTTGACATTGTCTGCAACAGACATCGTCTTGGGTCTTAGACATAGTATAATCGATTCTCACCTCACACGTCTAATATTACTAAAGCTCAGGAACACAGTGAAACATGTATCACATAAACACATAGGCACATAATCACATATTAACATAAACACAGAAGCACATAAGCACGTAAGGCACAGAATCACAGAAGCACATAAGCACATAATCTCAAGAGGCAATCAGAATACAGAAACCTATTATTCAGGGTTCGCGAGCGTTCGAGTATAGCAATTGGGATTAACATATCGAGTAGTATAGCATAAGCGAATAACATAGCAATCAACATGGCGTAAAGTCGCTCCTCATGTAGTAGCGATTTATCAGCGTTTTGAGGTAGATAAGCAGTGCGAGTAGTGTGTGTCGATCAAGCGATAGCGAAAATCGAATAAATCTCCAAAAATTAAAACATATAACAGGTAAATACACACATAACACATAAAATCGACGAGTATCAGAGTCAGCAGTTGCGGGCTCAGAATCGAAACACATAAAAATCGAGAATAGATTGTCTCAGGCTCGATAGACATTGACTACCCAAAGTGATTCGACTATTCACAAGGACTTGTTGTACACACTTTGACCTTCAGGACTGTGATTTTGCCTCGAATCTGGGCGATCGGCACGCATCCTTCCAGTCATATCGTGACTCCAAGTCCTTGGAGTCCGTCGAGACTTTGGTGAGAGTTTTGTAAAACCAAGTAAAGGTTGGAAGAAGTCGTCAAGGTTAGGGTTTCACCCCTGACTTAACAACTTCGTTCCTGTTTTGATAAAATAAAAGAGGATTATGCGTCAAAGTATGGATTTCACTCCTGATTCAACACAAATTCTTGTGTTTATAGATGAAAATGAGGGGCAAACAAGCAATTTAGTCGAGAGTTTGCGGTTTTCACACCTAATCTCGGCCTAATCGCTTGTTTATTTTCGAAAACTAAAGTGCAGTGATAGACTGATAGTGTAGCGTAGGCAAGAATAGCGAGAAATAGCCGTAAGCTCGTACATATTCCCTACAGGATATGCACAAGTCGGTCTGTTGGTTCCTAACTATAGACTAGGTCATTTCTAAGACATCGACCCGGACTAGGTCGAGTCTTGCCTAATTCCCTATAGTTATGGCTCTGATACCAATCTGACACACCCCAACCGATGTCGGAAACATCGGGGCGTGGCACTAAGCGAAACAGATTGTCCAGAAGTTTCCATAACAACTATAATTACCAATTATTTAAAGCAACATGTCCCATACCATGTCATAAAAGATAACATAATTATTACAGGCAAGATCTAGTCAAATTGTTCTGTTCCGACAACTCAGATTTTTATTACAGACAATTGTTTATTGATCTAGGTCTTTCCTAGCCTCGATTTCACAGCAAGCTAAGCAAATAAGCATCCTAAGCACTTGTCGCATACGTTAAAGTAAAAGTCAATACACATAGTGTAAAGGTGAGCATACAAGTTTAATAGATATAATAGAGTTCGAAATTGTTACGCATAACCAGCACGTACACAGTGTAAAATGAGGCATGTTAGTTATCGACATGAACCTATCGATACCAATGACTGCGAGTTGACTACCCAAGGTAGTTCGTAATACACACTCGCCACTGTGAGCTATGTAACAAATTGTCCTTAACAACCCCTGAGTGAACAGGTGTTGAGTCCAAACAAATAGTACTATCGTTGCTAAGGCAGGTAGACAGCATTCCATGTGTAAACATAACAAACAAGCATTCATTAAGTCACGTATAACATGCGGTAATTGGTTAGCGATTAAAGTATTGCGTAGTGTGTTTGATGTGATTTAGAATAAGTAACGTATGTAACACCTAAAAGTGCGTAAAGTAAAAGGGATCGGGTATACTCACAGCGATTGGTGGATTGAAGGGAGCGCTAGAGAGTAGGGTTAGCCTGATCAGAACGATATCATAATGATAAGTGACGCGTAAAAGGATGCAGGTTGTAAGTGGGTCGGACAGCAGTTCGATCGGAGGGTAGTCCGATCGAATAGCCAGTCGATCGGGTGACCTTTCGAGTGGATTGTTACTTCCTTTGGGGAGGATGTGTTTGTGTATGATGGCTTGTCTTTTGAAGTTTTTGTTGTAGCATTTTGAAAACAGAGAAGTACCTCTACCTTTCATGTCGGTCGATCGGACGGTAGTCCGATCGGACAGCAATCCGATTGGTGAGTCTCCTCAATTGAGAACAAATTCACAGCAGGACGGTCACTCGATCGGATGGCAATCCGATCGGGTGGCAACCCTTGTGCTTTGAACCTGTTGGAAATTGTTTAAGCATGGAAGTATGATCATTACATGGTCGAGTGGTAGTCCGATCGGGTGGTAAGCCGATCTGGCAGCACTTCGTTCAATGTTCATCCCTCAAAGTTTGGAAATAGAAGTTGAGTGTGGGGCCAGGGTGCAAGTCGATCGGGTGACAATCCGATCGGACAGCAGTCCGATCGGGCGGCACTCCGTTCTGGTGTCCCGGTCGTCTTTTTCCTTGGTCATTTTGATAGTTTGTCGATTTATTGAGATGTTTTGATAACGTGTTAAGCAACAGAAACCTCGTCAATACTTGGCACTCCTGATCGGACAGGAATCACCCAAATCCGACTAGTTAACTGCTCGAGATGGTGTTCCATGTTTAACCGGAAATCGGTAATCTCATGGATAGAATCCAGATCTTGAACCAACACATCAACAAGCAAGAGTAGAAGGTTAGAACAAGCTCCGATTCTATCGGTTTTGAGAGCATTGAGTGTAAAAGAGTTGAAAGAAAGTTGGAAACCATCTTTCAATCCTTTTTCACCTTGATTATGTTCAGATCCATGAAAGTTCCTTGTTTATTTGTGTGGAAATCGTTCAGATCTAAGTTGTTCTTGGTGGATTGAGGCCAAAACATGAAGTTCTCAAGAATACCATGATGACATCATCCTAGAACACCTCAAATCTAGTGATTTCACAGTTAAAAGTTAAGATTCAAAATATAGAAAGGTGTAGGAGTGCGTGTGGATTAAGAGAGTACAAGATTTAGGTTGAAAACTTACAAGATTTGAGAGAAATCGGAGAAAAGAAGTTTGAGTGCGGCTGGTTCGAACAGAGAGATGTCACTTACCAAAAGTAGTAACAAGTGGGGTATTTATAGGGTTTCCCAAAGCGGAAAGGGCTGGTCGATCGAGTGGCAGCCGGATCGAACGGCTGGCCGGTCGAGCGGCAGCTCGATCGAACGGCTGATCGATCAGCTGGTCACTTGGTCGATTAGCCACTTGGTTCGAGTGTTCGGTGCGACGAGTTCTGCCGTTTCGTTTTCGAATGCGAGCGTTGCGAGGCGATAGAGTTTCCTAGTCAAATTACTTTTAATCCCAACTACTATCTCAACATACAATCATCCTTAATTGACTTGCGTTTAGCGTTTGCGATTGAGTTTCGATTGCATTTTCGATTAATCACCACACATAAACATAAATAAACATGCACAAGTAACACATGAGGCATACACACACATAGAACAAAATCCAGAACGCGTAATTCGAGTTGCGAGTGCGATAGCGATAAAACATGCGATAAATATCGAATAAACCTCGATTATTAATAAGTACTCCACATAATACAACTAACGTAAAACATAAAATAGACTATCTACAGTCAAAGAAGTCAAAACAGGAATTGAGCAAGGAGTGACAAATCGCAATTAGCAATCTTGTCTCCCTTTGACTTCAATCTTGACTTTGACCTTGACTTCCGAAACACGGGGTGTTACAATTAGACAATGGACTATTTGTATAAGACTTCAATTCTATAATTAAATGGGCTCTAGTTGGATTTGGGACCAAACATTGATTGCTTGGCAAGCCTATGGTAGGAGTAAGTTCCATGCCGCTCTCGAGTGATTCACTAAAATACATCTTCGGCCGAGTGTTGAGTGATCCCCCGTGAGGTATGTGAACTTGTATATAAATGGAATTTTAAAGAAGCATGTTATGCCCTAATAAGTAATTTATCTTATGAAAAGTTTTAAATAAATCATGACGAATAGGATTGTAAATAAATAAAAATAAAACTAAATAAAGAATCTTGGAAATCCCGACACTCTATGACAAGCCCAAAAACCTTCTCTTCTACCCATTCTATTTGGGAGTGTAAAACCACATTATAAAGAGTTTTGCTTGAGGACAAGCAAAGATTCAAGTGTGGGGGTATTTGATGTGTGCAAAATGAAACATATAAATTACATCAATTGTGGCATAAAACTAACCCTTTTTAGTACTAATGTTGGAAAAAGTGTGCTTTTGTCTTCCTTTTGTATTTTCAGGATTAAATGAGCTCAAATTAACAAAAGAAGCAAAAAGGCAGCTAAATCTAACATAAATACAAGAAAAGGAACAAAACGTAGCATGCCCGACCCCACGACAGCATCTTCCCAAGCAAAACAAGAGAACAGAAGGCTGAACACGCCCCGTGCTCAATGAGCACGGGGGCGTGCCCAAGTGTCAGCATAAAAGACAAAGTTGTAGAAGCTTCCATCGCCCACCACGGGGCCGTGCTCAGCGGACAGGGGGCGGTGGTCAACTATAAGATTCGCAGAATCCAGGCAAATCTTGATAGTACAGATATGCTTCTGCACACGGGGTCGTGCCCAGCGGACATGGGGCCGTGGTCAACTAATATAGACAAGAGCAATTAATGAAGACAGAGAAGAAGATGGACACGGGGCCGTGCCCGAGCTTCTGTTCAGCCTATAAATAGGAGTGCTTGGCTCAAGCTCAAACCATCCCTTGGCACACCACCTCTCTCACACTTCACCCACCACCACCATAACACCATCATCCACCATCATCATCCATTGTCCATCATAGAGTGTGTGAGTCGTCTCGGGATCCAAGATTGATCGTAAGAGTTCTTGACAATCAAGGCCATGTTTGCCTAAGTCTCTTACATCACTTGGTGAAGACAAAGTGTCTAGTGTAATACTTTTTATTTTTAATCTTTTCGCACTTTTTACTTGGTTATGTATTAATGACTTTAATAACTAGTTTCTTATGTTGAAGGTGATTTTTCCTTATCGTTTGTCCGTGGTGTCTTGGCATTATTTTACTGTCTATATAAAATAAAAGATTTTCACCATTCATATCTCCACGGTCTATATGGAGGTATGTTGGCTACCTGGTCGGGGGTTAAGGGAACGGTTTGGTAAAAGTCTTGCCTTGTTCAGTGTATAGATCCTGCAAGGACCTGGGTCAAATTTAGTAGGACCTCCTTCAATACTTAACGGTATTGGATGGCGGTGGTCCAAACTCTTTGATCCCCTCATATGTAAACTACTATTAATACTTTAACCCGGCTACTTAGGACTGTATCCCTGCTGACTCAGACTACTTAGCCGAGGGTAACGTCACCTTCAAAAGAGGGGCCTACCATAATATGCATTAATAACTTAATTAATTATCTTTCAATAATCCGACCCTTTAGGATTGTATCCTTGCTGACTCAAACTACTGGGTTGAGGGTAACGTCACCTTCAAAAGAGGGGCCTACTACAATAACTAAGATAATCTCTTAAAAAATGCAAATGTGCGGAAATAATCAAAGGTTACACTAAACACGAATCTATTCTAGCAATAGAATTTTAGTCAAGGTAACGGTGAACCTTGCTCTTTGATCTATGTTCATTTGTTTCTGTTTGTGGTCATTCATGCTTTGCCTTATGTGAATATATCTTAGTTATGATTAAGCATATCTATGTAGGAGATATCAGTACCAATAAGTCACTCTATTATCTGTAAGTCTCCATTGACTTTTCGTACGGTAAGATATTTTATTAAGATGCGTTATAGGAGGACCATTAGGGCACATATGTAAGGTAATTGACAATTATAGTCATGAACGTAATTATGAATTTCAGATACACATGTGTGTTTAGGAGATTAATGTTATATAAGTTAGTAACTCTGCTATGAAAATTCCGTTTCCGTTACTTATATGTTATTATTTGAAAATTTTCGAGGACGAAATTTCTTTTAAGGAGGTAATAGTTGTAATAACCATAAATTTAAAATCATTATTTTAGAAATAAAAGAATAATAATTTATAATAAACTAAACATTTATCTTATAATCCATCTTTCTGTATATCAACCAAAATTATTATTATTATTATTTATAAATTAACCAATAGGAAACCCTAATTAAGACACCCAAGTAATTCTGTACAAACCCTAGAATTTTCAGAATTTTCAGAATCAGGATCAGGGCCCCTAAAACTCAGGGGGGGTATTTTCTAGTTATGATTATCCACAAAATAAGCTGTCAAATTCGAATTTATCCATTTCGTCGACTCAGCTAGGCTAGTCCCACGCGTGGCAACCCTATGATCAATAGGTGTCCCTTACGGACCGTAACATTGATAGGCTTACGGTCCGTAAGCACCCTTACGGACCGCAACATTGTGAGGCTTACGGTCCGTAAGCAAAGTGAAATTTCGACTATAAATAGCAGACATTGGCACTTGATTCTGGGCGCTGGAACGACGAACAAAGTCGAAAAATACACGGAGTTATGCTCTGTTTACTACAATTAACACACACGAAAACACTAATTAGTATAGCGGGGTGCTGCAGAACAGGGTATTAACTCAATCGCTGATACGATTCAATGTCCGATTGATTGAAATCAATCCAATGGATGTTTAAGTGCTGCTCAAATTTGGGTTATGCTTTGTCATTAGTCGTGATTCCGATGGATGTTTAAGTAATTTCACTTTGTCATTAGTTGTGATTCCGATGGATGTTTAAGTGTTTACACTTTGTCATTCGTTGTGAATCCGATGGATGTTTAAGTGATTTCACTTTGTCATTAATTGTGAATCCGATGGATGTTTAAGTATCGCACTTTGTCATTCGTTGTGAGGATTTTAATCTCGTGAGTTATCGTAAATGCTGTATTAAGTTACTAACCTAGTTTGTGTGCATATTATTTAAATTAGGTTAAAAGACTAATCAGTAGTCTAAACTCTGCCCGTATAAATCTGAAATATTATCACAAGGTAGCATCACTTTGGAATTATTAAGGTACGGATCCTTACCCTCACTCCTTATTGCTTCATATTCAAATTGTTATAAACCCATTAAATTCATATATCTTTTAAAACTCCTCACGTCTTTGATTATCGATTCATTTGACAGTCCGTTAGATTCCTATTCTAATCATAACCTTGGATTTAGCTTTCATGTCATGCGATAGTATTCTGTTAGTTGTACTCATTATCGCATGTTCTAATATATGTTACGTCTTGTTATGAAAATATTTTTATAAGTTATGTGAATAAGACCATTTGTACTCTGATACCCTGAGTATCGCTTCTCGTGGAGTGTCCCACGAGCATGTTGTTGCGGCATCGACATCATGTGCTCCATCCGTGACGGAGAGATCAGTTCACGGCGTCCCTAGGTACTAGTGAGGTACAAAGCTACTAGGAGGCGTATGGATCGATCCTAGGATTTAAGTTAAGGAGGTGGATAGCGGGTATGCCAACTCGCCATCTCATGTGATAATTATGCAGGAGTAGCTACCTGTGTATTGTCACGTTTTAAGTTTGGCTCATGGGTACATCCGTATGATATGATTATGAAATTATGTTCTTGCATCATATCATTTTCGCATAAAGTTTCATCCGGATAACATTTCATATAAAGCGTTATTTGTTATTTGAGCCTATTATTCCGTACTGAGCATTTGGCTCATTCCGTAAACTTTTTGCATATACAGGTCCGCATGTTACTTTGGGCTGGGAAAAGAGAGAAGAATAAAGCTTAGGAATAAATCTGAAGATGTTAGTTAATCAAGTCAAATGTATCCGTTTGTATATTAACCTTAAGTTTAGTTGTCGTGTGGTTGTATCCTTATCAAATAAATAAATGGAATTATGACTTTTGTTTATGATACCACTGTTATTGTGACACGTCAGCCCTTCTGGGTTGGGGTGTTACAGCTATGGTATCAGAGCAAAGGCTCTTTCCTGTAGAAAACTTGAAGATAGTAATAAAAACCTGTGAGGAATGGGTAGATATCTATGATAGGATTCAACTTGGTCTCTTATTTGGTTTAACTCCTATGTCTATTATTATAGATGCCTCCTCGTCGTCCGCTACGTAGGAGTACTCGTACTAACCATGTGCGTAACAACACTTCTTCGAATGAGACTCCAGTTGATCCAAACGTAATTAATGCTATCAACCAGGCTGTTGCCGGGTTGCTTCCAAACCTTGTTGCTCAAACAGCTGAGGCCGTTATTCAACAAACTCGTCATTCAGAACGTACTAACACGAATCCAATCTCTGGTGAAGAAATTCGTGAGAATACCACGAACCATACTACCTATAGTATAGACATATGGATCGCTAAATTCCAAAAACAAAAGCCGAAATCCTTTAGTCACGCTACTAATCCAGTCGATGCAAGAAACTGGATAGCTCATGTTGAAAAGATCTTCGGAGTTCTTGGAGTTCCGGAGCAATACAAAGTTAGATTGGCTACCTACAAACTCGAAGATGACGCACAAACTTGGTGGGAAGGATATAAGCAAGTCAAAGGAGGGGATGATTTCGACGCTAATCTTTCATGGGTCGATTTTCGTACCATCTTTTATGACAAGTATTTTTCTACCGCTGATAAAGAAGCTTATATCAGGGAGTATGCAGTGATTCGACAGGGGAGTGATGAACCAGCCTCTGAGTTCATTACTCGATTTTCAAGGTTGGCTAGTATTGTAGGAGACGTTGCAGGATCAGCAGAAGCCCAGGCAGAAAAATGCAAGTGGGCAGTCAATGATCGAATTCGGAAGTCGATCATGTACATGAAATTTAAGGATATCACCGAAGTTGCTGATGCAATCAAAACTTTTGAGTTCGAGAGGAAAGAATTTTTATCTCGAACTGAGGATAATAAGAAAAGAAACAGAGAAGGACAATTTAAGCAGGCAATCGGCCAATCATCCACTACGCCACAACATCAAGACCGCAAAGTGCAAGGAAATCAAAACTCTGGAAATCAGGCACGTCTATGGCAACCTAGACTGCAAAACCAGAGGCCTGCTCAAAACCAGATTCAGTTGTATGCAGAACCTATTAGAGCTCAACCACTGAATCAACATGTAAACCCGAATCAAATTACATATCCTCTATGTAATACTTGTGGTAAGAGACATCAGGGCGTATGTCACCGAGGTACAGGAGCATGCTTTAGATGTGGCCAAACTGGACATATGATCAAGGAGTGTACAAAGAAAGATACTAAGAAGAATAACCGACCAAATGCTACACCACCCAATGTTGGAGGAAGAGTTTTCGCACTTTCTGCTACTGATGCTGCTAATGCCCCAGGTACTGTGTCAGGAACCCTTCAACTTGGTAAACGTATTATCTATGTGTTATTCGATACAGGAGCGACCCATTCTTTAGTATCCCATTCGTTTACTAAGTACCTTCCGATAAGACCAACTCTCTTAAATCATACTTTAACCATTTCCACTCCCATGGAAAATTCATCCGTAATCACTTACATATATAAAGATTGTCCGATCCGTATTAAATCTATTGTGTGTAAGGCAGACCTATTTCCAATACATATGTGTGACTTTGATGTTATTCTAGGGATAGATTGGTTGTCTCGACATTGCGTAACTATAGATTGTCATTTCCGCCGTGTTATTTTCGATGATCTTCATCATCCTGATATTATATATCAGGGAACTCAAGCTCATAAATCTCTTAAAATTATCTCTGCGCTCAAAGCTCGAAAATTCATATCAAACGGCTGTGCTGGATTCCTAGCATCGATTAAGGATACTTCTGCTAGTGTTAAGAGTATCGATTACCACTCCGTTGTTCGTGAATATCCTGATGTATTTCCGGATGAACTCCCGGGATTACCACCCGACCGTCAGGTAGAATTCACCATCGACTTGATCCCTGGTGCCGAACCTATTTCTAAAGCTCCGTACCGTATGGCCCCAATGGAACTGAAGGAGTTGAAGGAACAATTGTAAGAATTGTTAGATCTAGGATTCATAAGACCCAGTGTTTCACCTTGGGGTGCTCCGGTCTTATTTGTGAAGAAGAAAGACGGTAGTATGCGTTTATGTATTGACTACCGAGAGCTGAACAAGATTACTATTCGTAATCAGTATCCTCTGCCTCGCATTGATGATCTCTTTGATCAACTTCAGGGGGCTCAGTTCTTCTCAAAAATCGACCTAAGGTCCAGGTACCATCAGCTAAAGATCAAAAATGATGATGTTCCCAAGACCGCCTTTCGTACTCGATATGGTCATTACGAATTTTTGGTTATGCCCTTTGGGCTAACTAATGCACCCGCAGTCTTCATGGATTTGATGAATCGCGTATTTCACCAATTCCTAGATAAATTTGTTATTGTTTTTATCGATGACATTCTGGTATATTCTAAGAGTCGTGAAGAGCATGAAGCACATCTACATGCAGTACTTGGAACCTTGCGGCATGAGAAATTGTACGCTAAGTTTTCCAAATGTGACTTTTGGCTTAGCCAAGTGGCATTTCTAGGTCATGTCATATCAGCAGAGGGAATTATGGTAGACCCAACAAAGGTTGAAGCTATTACAAAATGGCCAAGACCCACTTCTGTTACCGAAATACGAAGTTTTTGGGTCTTCCTGGCTATTACCGAAGATTTGTTGAAAGATTCTCGGTAATTGCTTTACCACTCACAAAACTCCTAAGGAAAGGGGTGAAGTACTCATGGAATGAGGAACAAGAGAAAAGCTTTGAAGAATTGAAGAAACGACTTGTATCCTCTCCGATACTCGCTCTCCCTTCTGGATCAGGAGGTTACCAAGTCTATAGTGATGCCTCAAAGAAAGGATTAGGTTGTGTGCTAATGCAACATGGGAAGGTTATCGCTTATGCCTCCCGTCAGTTGAAGCCTTATGAAGTTAACTACCCTACACATGATTTAGAACTAGCCGCAGTCGTCTTTGCACTTAAGATTTGGCGACACTATCTGTATGGTGAAAGTTGTGACATCTTTACTGACCACAAGAGCCTCAAGTACATATTTACGCAAAAGGAGCTAAATATGAGGCAAAGAAGGTGGTTAGAACTTTTAAAAGATTACGACGTTAATATTCAATACCATCCAGGCAAAGCCAATGTTGTAGCTGACGCATTGAGCCGAAAGAATTCCGGGACTATATATTGCTTACAAATTCAGCCTCGTATTATGAGGGATCTCGAAAGGATGAACATTTGGCTTCAGGTTAGTAAATCTGATGGATATCTAGCTAGAATGCAGATTGAACCCGACCTCATATCACAAATCAAAGATGCACAGAAGCAAGATGGAGAACTTTGGGCAATTGTGCAAAATCTCGAGGTGGGTAAGCAATCTGAATTTAGTATAGACCATCAGGGGGTGATTTGGTGCGGCAAAAGACTTTGTGTACCCGATGACTCCACCCTTCGTGAGTCATTGTTAGCCGAAGCTTATAGCTCACCATTTTCAATTCACCCAGGATCTACCAAGATGTATCGAGACTTAAGACAGAACTTCTGGTGGAATGGCATGAAGGAAGACGTTGCTCGATACGTAAGTAAATGCCTCACTTGCCAACAAGTGAAAATTGAACACAAACGAGCAAGCGGTCTATTGCAGCCATTGGATATTCCCATATGGAAGTAGGATGAGATCACAATGGATTTTGTTACCGGTTTGCCTAAGACATTCAAGAAGAATGATGTTGTATGGGTTGTTGTCGATAGATTGTCGAAGTCAGCACATTTTCTACCGATTCAGCAAGGATTTTCGGTTAATAAGTTATCCGAAATATTTCTTCAAGAGATTATTCGACTCCATGGCACACCATCTTCCATTGTTTCAGATAGAGACCCACGTTTCACCTCACGATTTTGGAAAGGTTTTCAGGCAGCTTGGGGTACACGCCTGAAGTTTAGTACGGCTTTCCACCCACAAACAGATGGGCAGTCAGAACGCACGATCCAGACCTTGGAAGATATGCTCCGAGCATGTGCACTTGAATGGTCTGGAAACTGGGATGAATATCTATGCCTTGTAGAGTTCACTTATAACAATAGTTGGCAAGCAAGTATTGGCATGGCACCTTTTGAGCTTTTATACGGTCGGAAATGTCGCGCACCGATCTGTTGGGATGAAGTTGGAGAAAAGATTATTGAAGGGCCAGAACTAGTTCAGATTACAAATGAAAAAGTCACTATGGCACGAGAGAAACTGAAAGAAGCTCAGAGCAGACAAAAGAGCTATGCAGATCAAGATAGACGACCACTCGAATTTAAAATTGGTGACCACGTATTCTTAAAGGTATCACCTTGGCGTGGCGTTCGTAGATTTGGAATTAAAGGGAAGCTTAGTCCTCGTTTCATAGGTCCGTTTGAAATCCTTGAAAGAATTGGAGAAGTATCATATCGACTGGCTTTACCGCCTCAACTCTCGCACGTTCATAACGTTTTTCATGTCTCCTCGTTAAGAGGATATAATTATCATCCACTCCATGTCATTAGTTATCCGTTACTTACAATTCACGAAGATTTGTCCTACGAAGAGGAACCAGAAGCCATCTTAGATCGACAAGAAAGGGTTATGCGTAGGAAAGTAATTCCGTTTGTTAAAATCCTCTGGAAAAATCACTCTGAACGCGAAGCAACATGGGAATCTGAAGAATCAATTCGCTCTCTATACCCTAATCTATTCTAGCAATAGAATTTTAGTCAAGGTAACGGTGAACCTTGCTCTTTGATCTATGTTCATTTGTTTCTGTTTGTGGTCATTCATGCTTTGCCTTATGTGAATATATCTTAGTTATGATTAAGCATATCTATGTAGGAGATATCAGTACCAATAAGTCACTCTATTATCTGTAAGTCTCCATTGACTTTTCGTACGGTAAGATATTTTATTAAGATGCGTTATAGGAGGACCATTAGGGCACATATGTAAGGTAATTGACAAATATAGTCATGAACGTAATTATGAATTTCAGATACACATGTGTGTTTAGGAGATTAATGTTATATAAGTTAGTAACTCTGCTATGAAAATTCCGTTTCCGTTACTTATATGTTATTATTTGAAAATTTTCGAGGACGAAATTTCTTTTAAGGAGGTAATAGTTGTAATAACCATAAATTTAAAATCATTATTTTAGAAATAAAAGAATAATAATTTATAATAAACTAAACATTTATCTTATAATCCATCTTTCTGTATATCAACCAAAATTATTATTATTATTATTTATAAATTAACTAATAGGAAACCCTAATTAAGACACCCAAGTAATTCTGTACAAACCCTAGAATTTTCAGAATTTTCAGAATCAGGATCAGGGCCCCTAAAACTCAGGGGGGGTATTTTCTAGTTATGATTATCCACAAAATAAGCTGTCAAATTCGAATTTATCCATTTCGTCGACTCAGCTAGGCTAGTCCCACGCGTGGCAACCCTATGATCAATAGGTGTCCCTTACGGACCGTAACATTGATAGGCTTACGGTCCGTAAGCACCCTTACGGACCGCAACATTGTGAGGCTTACGGTCTGTAAGCAAAGTGAAATTTCGACTATAAATAGCAGACATTGGCACTTGATTCTGGGCGCTGGAACGACGAACAAAGTCGAAAAATACACGGAGTTATGCTCTGTTTACTACAATTAACACACACGAAAACACTAATTAGTATAGCGGGGTGCTGCAGAACAGGGTATTAACTCAATCGCTGATACGATTCAATGTCCGATTGATTGAAATCAATCCAATGGATGTTTAAGTGCTGCTCAAATTTGGGTTATGCTTTGTCATTAGTCGTGATTCCGATGGATGTTTAAGTAATTTCACTTTGTCATTAGTTGTGATTCCGATGGATGTTTAAGTGTTTACACTTTGTCATTCGTTGTGAATCCGATGGATGTTTAAGTGATTTCACTTTGTCATTAATTGTGAATCCGATGGATGTTTAAGTATCGCACTTTGTCATTCGTTGTGAGGATTTTAATCTCGTGAGTTATCGTAAATGCTGTATTAAGTTACTAACCTAGTTTGTATGCATATTATTTAAATTAGGTTAAAAGACTAATCAGTAGTCTAAACTCTGCCCGTATAAATCTGAAATATTATCACAAGGTAGCATCACTTTGGAATTATTAAGGTACGGATCCTTACCCTCACTCCTTATTGCTTCATATTCAAATTGTTATAAACCCATTAAATTCATATATCTTTTAAAACTCCTCACGTCTTTGATTATCGATTCATTTGACAGTCCGTTAGATTCCTATTCTAATCATAACCTTGGATTTAGCTTTCATGTCATGCGATAGTATTCTGTTAGTTGTACTCATTATCGCATGTTCCAATATATGTTACGTCTTGTTATGAAAATATTTTTATAAGTTATGTGAATAAGACCATTTGTACTCTGATACCCTGAGTATCGCTTCTCGTGGAGTGTCCCACGAGCATGTTGTTGCGGCATCGACATCATGTGCTCCATCCGTGACGGAGAGATCAGTTCACGGCGTCCCTAGGTACTAGTGAGGTACAAAGCTACTAGGAGGCGTATGGATCGATCCTAGGATTTAAGTTAAGGAGGTGGATAGCGGGTATGCCAACTCGCCATCTCATGTGATAATTATGCAGGAGTAGCTACCTGTGTATTGTCACGTTTTAAGTTTGGCTCATGGGTACATCCGTATGATATGATTATGAAATTATGTTCTTGCATCATATCATTTTCGCATAAAGTTTCATCCGGATAACATTTCATATAAAGCGTTATTTGTTATTTGAGCCTATTATTCCGTACTGAGCATTTGGCTCATTCCGTAAACTTTTTGCATATACAGGTCCGCATGTTACTTTGGGCGGGGAAAAGAGAGAAGAATAAAGCTTAGGAATAAATCTGAAGATGTTAGTTAATCAAGTCAAATGTATCCGTTTGTATATTAACCTTAAGTTTAGTTGTCGTGTGGTTGTATCCTTATCAAATAGATAAGTGGAATTATGACTTTTGTTTATGATACCACTGTTATTGTGACACGTCAGCCCTTCTGGGTTGGGGTGTTACAAGAAATGTCATAAAAAGTTTTGATTTCTACTTGTTTGAATCTGAGGAATGATTTTTGTACATTGAATTATGTTTGAGTAAACGTACAACTTTAACTACATAAGTGACACACACACTCTGCACACCGTACACTCAGGGGTCGCACACTCCTAAGTGTACAACCCCTGATGCACAACGTACAAAGACCTGATGCAGGGTCGCACACCTCCAAGTCCGCACAAGCATCATGTTCAAATGATAAGGCATTGGGTACAACCCAGCTATGCCTGACCGTATACTTTTTGAACTCGCACACTCCTTAGAAACACACATCACCTATGTACAACTGGTCACTGCTTGATGTAAAACTCTCTGCTGTATGACCGCACACTTGCCAGGCAGGCCGCACACTCCAATGAGGGCCGCACAGTTTATTATATTGGGCTTAATTAGTAGGCCACACACTATTATAGCCCAATGCCTATATAGGTCGCACACCTTAGTTCGGACCGCACACTACTTTGTTTGGACCTTGTCTTAGTCGGCCGTATGCTGTATAGAGGCCCAAACCTTTGTGAACCGCACACTACCCATTGTGCACTTTATCTTGTGTACAAGTGTTAATGATATGATACAAAAATACTTGTATATAGTATATAATGATGAATGATACATGTTTACCGGTACACTACTTATAAAATACCTGTATCACATACGTGATTACTTGAATACGGTCCTAATATTGGTAATCATAATAGGACGTGGTTGACCAAGCTTAGGGTAATTATACTATCTACCGAGCAACCAAAGGTGAGTTCACACTAAACTATAAGCATGTATTCCCGATGGTATGATAATTTAATGATACTCATAAAGCATGCATTCCGAATGGCTTGGGAACTTCATACTAAACGAAACTCTACCATGAAAGTCCCTTTTTCACTTATACCGATTAATCACCGGTTGGGCGAACGAGATATTAGTTGATAGCGCTATTAGGTTTGACAACCTCACACCGTGCCTAGGAAGAGGATGGGCGTGTACTTTTATCTGGGAATTTGGTCAATGATGGTAGACATTGACCAAAAGGGCAAAATAACAATTACGTCAAAGTTTCAATACTGCACGGTTTATTGGTTCATATGGGGTAGCTCCCCATGGCATGTTTTGATAACATGGTAACTTCATAAAAAGATGTTTTTGGATAAAACAAGAAAAACCTTTTTCGAAAACCATGAACTCGCCAACTTTATGTTGACACGCTACTGCATGCTTGCAGGTCCGTAGACGCTGCGCTGGAGTCTGCTTGGAGCGTTGTGGTGGTCGTCTAGAATCCGATGTCGGATTCCTACTTTGGAATTTATGTTTTAAACTATTTATGAACTTCATGCTTCCGCTAAACAGTTGAATTCTACTTTAAACTAACTATGCTTTGTACTTATTTCAAACTTATTATGTTTTAGACTTAAACGTTATGTCACTAATCACATTGGTGATGGTTTTATTTTATTTACATTAAATATTCAATGTGCTTTGTGGTTTGATCCTGGGCAGTCACACGCCTCGCGGTTGTACTCCGCAGGTGGAATTTGAGGGTGTGACAAGAAGAGGCGAAAAAACTAACGTGAGACTTGACTGCGGAATGCTGAGCAGCCGCCGGCTTATGTCAAACTCACAAAACGTTGGATCCTTTCACACCTTACATTTAAACAATTGTAATGACCTTTAAAATTCAATAGTGTGCAATCAAAATTCAAACTTGAGAACTAGTTTCCTAGGAGGCATAAATAAATTCCTAGACAAGTAGAACAACAATAAAACCTCTTTGTGACATACCATTTGACATTTTTTCCTATATAAATACACGATCTGTTCAAGTGTCTATACACCATCATCTCAACATGAAACCAATAAAAAATAAAACAATGTTTTAAACTTTAGTATGACATGCTCTCAGCTTACATCTAAGCAGGTAGAAATGTCTGTTAGTAACCAACTTGGGCGGCTATTGACTTGAGAGGCATCTTTTATAAACAACACATCATATAAAGCCGAAGAAGCAAAAAAAGATTTGTGTGCTTCACCTCCAACTTTCCTGAAGAAATCATATCAATCCCATCTGTCACCTTTGTCTCTTTCCCAACACACACAAACACATCTTCCAACTTTAGATTCTTGAATCCACCTTTGCATATCTTTCTATATTCATCATCATTGGTTTCCTCAACTGAAACTCGATTCAATTCAACTCATCGAAATGCTCAAATTCAAGACCATCAAGAAGAAAATGTGGATGTTTTCTCAATAAGATCCTCTTTATAATCAAACCATCTTGTCTTTTACCAACTAATGGGAGAAAATATGAACACAAACTCAAAACTAGAATCAGAATCAAAGTCATCTGCTTCTCTCTTGATTGTTAAACTCATTAGATTTATGGTTTCTTTTTATTTTGCACCCACCATCCGTCCGCCCGGTCTCGACCCTTAGAACATTGATCACCATCTTTCTGTTGCTTAAGTTTTCTGTATTGCTCACACACACACTTAGTACAAGAATATATATATAGTTGTAACTTGTAAAGGGTATTTGCAAGGATGGATTTTTATAACTGGAATCATGAGTTTTCAAACTTGGGATCCATGTGGGATGATGGATCATTGATGGACTTAGGTGGGTTTAGTGGGGATTGTGGAAATGATGATGGGTTGTTAATGAAATCTTCTCAGTCTTTGGTGTTGGATGATGAGAAAGGAGAGCTTGTAAAGGCTCTAAGTAAAGTGGAAGGGAAGAGAAGTGGATTATTGTCTGATGAGAAAGCTTTGGCTGCTTTAAAGAGTCATAGTGAGGCAGAAAGAAGGAGAAGAGAAAGGATTAATGCTCATCTTGACACCCTTCGCGGTCTTGTACCCTGCACCGATAAGGTTTGTTCGTAATTTGATCGTTAATGTTGACTTAACACCATTTGAATCTTTTTGTAGTTAAATGTTTCTGCTATGGATTTTGTGTTTGTTTTGGCCTTAAATTTGTTACTTATTTGGTCATAGTTTGATCTTCACGGAAAAACTCGTTATTTAATAGAGTATATATTGCAAAGAGGTAGAGAAAGTTATGTCATATATTTGATTTGGTTACAATGTGCTACTTCTTGGCATTTGGGTTCTTTGATTACATGAAGTTTAGCCATTTTTAGAATATCAATAATAGTAGTTTGGTTTAATTCAATAATTTGATCAAATACATATGGGCACAATAAATGATTGAATTTTTTTTTTTTTTTTTTTTTTGAAGAATTTGGTTGCTAAACAAGTTATATTCTTCTAAAAGATAAAAGTCAACTTATTTTTTGTAGTTTTGAGTTGGACTCTTTAACAGCTATTGGAGATCAAGGTTGACTTTTTTGTGAAGATAGGATTCCTAAGTAATTGGATCTAGCATAAAAACTAAGAACCAATAACTTAAAGTTAATTGTAAAGCCTATTTGTTAATTAGAACTACTTACCTATCATTTTCAATGTGTTTGTCATCCTTATGACTTACTCCTTCGCTTACAAATGTGTCGTTGTCATATCACATTAAACATTTAATGGCGGCGAATTATTGATATATGTTAATCTCCTTCTATCAACATATGGTTATCTTTTACTATTTTTGTCTTGTGATTATTATAACAACTCCATTTTTTTAATATTTATAGTTATAAAATTTGAGTTGAAACTACCAGAGGTTACTTACTATATGACACTTGTTCTGGAAGGGTGGCTTTCTTTAGGTTATTATATTTGAATGTCAATGACATATTGACATAATCTTGTATACATATAGGTTCTGTGATAAAATATATGGTCAGTTTTCATGAAGTTAGTTAGCATTAAAGTTTTATTTGTGTAATACAATTTAAAAAGGTGCATTAGGTCGAAGAATGAATAAATATTCAGTTTTGGAAATGAGGTATATGTTGACTTTTAAGGTCAAAACTATTTCACTTTGAACTTAAATCTGATGAGTTTTGTTACCTTCAATATCATAGGTATTTAACCTGATAATCAGAGGGTACCTTTTAATTTACAGGCTCAAATATGTTGACCTTTTTAACATTCAATTGTGAAGTTAAAACTTAGTCTGCTTGACTCTAAAGTCAAATTAACATTCGTTTAGAAAGGATACTGACATTTTATGATAATTTAACAGATGGATAAAGCCACATTACTCGCTGAAGTTATCCACCAAGTAAAACAACTTCAAATAAATGCAACCCAAGCCAGTTTAGGTTTAGTCATGCCAAAAGATGTCGATGAAGTCAAGATTGAAAAATCTGACAACGCTGCAGTCAACGGTAGTTTGACTTTCCACGCATCTGTCTCTTGCAAGCACCGGCCGGAGCTCCTCACCGATATAAAACGAGCTCTTGTTGAACTCAAAGTGAACATTGAGAGAGCAGAATTGTCAACTCTTGGAGACCATATGAAAATTATTTTCGATTTCACTGCGGATGAAAATCTACTTAGATCGGTTCGTGAAGCGCTTACTTCGGTTATAGAAAAAGGGTCAATGTCACTTGATTACTCCCCAAGAACAATGCTTCCTAACAAGAGGAGGAGGTACTGTCTTTGACCCAAGTTTGACTTTAGTTTCACATGCTTTTTCAATGGTGAAAATTGAAGTTTGTATAAAGTTTTCTATGTTTGTGGTCTTAAAACTGAATAAGGATACATATGTGTTGATCAAGAATGTCAAAGTAATTTGTTTGCAAGAGATTTAATGATGTTTATTTGAGTGTATCTTGTATATCTAAATCTATGGAAAGACAAATATTAAGATGCTTATACTAGATGTTGTTATCCTCCTTTACTTATTCGAAAGTTCTGTATATGTTTACTTATTAAAAGTTTATTTGAGGTACTTATTGTGATGAATAACATATAATTTTTTTGAAATATTGGAACATTAAATGAAGGGACCAAGCACACTCTTAAGGTAAAAGCTTTGCACCTATCACACTACCATTGGCTTCCTGCAAGGCAAAAGATAAAAAATAAAATAAATAGACAAGTAAATAAAAGGTAAAAGCTTTGCACCTACCTAAGTTAGAATTTATGGTAACAATCCTAAGAATAGCTGCGATGAGACCACCAGGCCGATGACAACAACCCCGTTGCGACGGTGTGTCGACGATAAGAGGTGGATTTGTTTGCGTGTATGGATAGCCTAAGACTAAAATTGAAAGAGTACACTAAAATGTACGAACAATGTACGAAAGCTTTTGCACCGAAATGATATTTGAAAGATTTTGAAAAACTGAAGTGACATAATGCAATGTCATGAGAACATTTGGGAAAATCACTACAATACCTACTTGGACAGAGGAAATTAACAAAATAAACTTGACTTTTTGAAATCATGAAAATAAACATTAACTTTTTTTAATTTCGGTAATTTCCACCAATGAGAAGAGGACATGTCACTAATCATTGGCGGATTTGACCCTTGAATAAAATATGTTCTGCCACTTTGATTTTATAAGTTAACAAAAATAGTTTTTTTTTTTTTTTTTTGTAATTTGTTGGGGGCCTTGCCCAGCACTATGAATCTGTTGTGCCAAAATGAATTCGTTGTAACAAAATGATAGAATATTTGTCTCCAAGGATCCAATATATTGCAGTAGAAGACACTTATCGCGTGATGGATAATATATAAAAATCAAGGCTATTTTGTTGATTTTCTCCATTAAAAATATAAAATATTATCATCCTTTAGTATGTTCCTTAAATATTTACCAAGTTAATGGGCCTTTCAAGGACGGGCCAAAGCCTACTTGCTACATCACATCATAATATTAAAACCCACATTATTAAATACGTTAGGCTAGAGGGTGTGGGATAACCCCTTGGGGCTTTATAAGCGCCACCTCAGCGCCACGTAGGCGCCACGTCAGCCAAGTGGGCTTTATAACCCCCCCCCCCCTTTAACATGGAGGGTGTGGTGATAACCCCTAGGGGCACTATAGAAAAAAAAAATTTTGATTGGTGCAAACAAGTGGGCCCCACCTGAGTTATGGTGCCCCTCCTTAACATGGAGGGTGTGGGTGTATAGCGCCCGGGGCGCTATAGAGGCTGAGGTGGCGGGTATGGCGCCCCCCACACCCTCCGGCCTTAGTTTCTTTTTGATGTAAAACGAAATGATATGTCCAAAAAAAATAAAGTTTTTAAACGCTCTCTTTTTTTAACTCTCTCTAATGCATTATTCACTTGTAGATCATGTAATTTAACGAGTTGTACATTACATTTCTTTTAGTTCTAAATCATTTTATTTGTAGTAATTGGCTGATGTACCAAAAATAAGCAATGTTTTAATTTTGAAACATCAATTTATATATTTTTACACCATTTGATTTCTTTTATACAATACTTTAATTTAATTTATATAACAATATAAAAAATTATATTTCTTTTACACCATTTTTAATATCAATTACTATTAAATATTGATTTATTATAATAAGTTAATTAAAACTTTTGTAAATAACTTCATCTAGTATAAAAATAAATTCGTTTAAATGAAAAAGTGGTGATTATGAGGAATTAATATAATGATTTTTAAGAATCATGTAGTGTTAGAGAGAAAATGTGATTTATTATATGGACTCTATTGATCATCTGCCTTGCTAATAAAAAGGTGTCACACAAAGGAGCATCCCACTCGGGTTTAGGTAACGACTTAGCTCAATGATTACATCGAAGACTTGGTTCAAGGGTGTCATTTGGGTTGTAATATCAACCATTGACTTGGAAAGAAATCAATGATAATGGATATTATGCATAATACCGTATCTTGGATACTTAATGGGTCAATGAAAAGGAATAAGAATATTTGAAAGTATTATATGTTGCTACAAGGATCGGCGGAAACGGTGTTTGACTGAAAGGGTCCGCGGAAAGGAAGCATCTTTGATTCAATTCCTAACTTTTCTTTTATGTGGATGGTGAATAGAAAGAGGGAAATTAATGTTAGTTGACTGGAGCGGTTACAAAACCTATTTCCTTTTGTGTAATGTTTGTCCTTTCTAGCAAGCCTTAACCTATAAAAATTTGTAGTTCGAAAACAAACTATATGGGGAAACATATATATTTTTGTAATCCGTGTTATGCAGGGCCGGTCCAACGTTTTTGAAGGCCCCAAGCAAACTAGAATGTTGGGGCCCTTTTTAATTTTTTTTAATATATATTGATGCCTCTTACTTTTACATACTATAGGAGGTGTTATGTTATTATCTTCATTTCAAAACTAAATTGAAACCATTGGCACAAGTTTAAAAGGCTAGATATGTTAAAAAATAGACACGTGAACTAGATATATAATTCATTTGATGTTTAAGTATAAACCGATAGCGAGTTTTTCAGGGGCTTATAAATGCAATACCTTATGTTATCATGACTTGTTAGAGTTGGAAAAGCAATAGTATTGTGCTTATAAATTTATATGTGGACACCCACCGGCCCACTTATCAAATGCAACTGCCGCCCTATAGTTTGTTCCCGTTATTCGTTAATGATTCCAAATCTTCATAAAATAAATAAATAAATGGGTAAATGGGAAAAGATCAAATAGGAAGTTTATTTTGGCTAGAAAGTGTAGGAAGCAATAGAATTATGACATGTGGCAACATTTAAAATAAAGAAAAAGGGTATTTTAGTCAATCCAGCCCTTTCTTCTTCCTTTTCAAAACCCAGAAACTTCAAAACCCACCATTTTCAAAACCCACCATCTTCAACAATTTCGTCATTTTCTATCTAAATAATCACTACATTATAGTGCGATTTTCGTCACCAATCGATTATTCAAACACCCGATTAACGCGTTCTTCAGCTTTTTTTGAAGAAAACCCACTTTAATTTCATACAAAATCTCGTTTTTTCCGGTGATTTTGAAGATAATCACTCGATCCGTTCAATTCGAGCGTTGATAAGTGTTTCAATCATTCAAAATTCGTCAATTGTTGAAGAAATCACTTCGATCCATGTAAGAAATTCTTCAATTTCATTTTTACGATCTGGGTTTTTTATTTAGTCATTGCGTTTTACGATCTTGGCGGGGGTCCGGGGGCAGCGCCCCTGGTAGCGGGGTCCCAGGGGCGGCAGCCCCTGGCGGGGTCCAAGGGGCAGAGCCCCTGGCTGGGGTTGAGCTGTGTCCCCATTTCGAAGTTTAATTTTCCAGAAATTGCCTCATTTCGAAGACAGTAATTCGTAGACAGTTTAATACTCTCTGGTTCAGACAAATTCACAGACAGGTCAGCTTGTGTCCATTGCGTTTTAGAAATAAGAGAGTTTTATGTGTTTTCTGGCCATTGCGTTTTAGAAAAAACACATTTTTGAAGTGTTTTTAGTTCATTGTGTTTTAGGTAAACACATTTTTATTTGTTTTCAGTCCATTGCGTTTTAGAAAATACACTTTCTTTTGTGTTTTTAGGCCATTGCGTTTTATAAATAAGACATTTTTATGTGTTTTTTGGCTATTACGTTTTAGAGTTTTAGATAAACACATTTTTGAAGTGTTTTTAGTTATTGCGTTTTAGGTAAAAACACATTTTTATGCTTTTTCAGTCCATTGCGTTTTAGAAAACAGACATTTTAAGTGTTTTCTGGCCATTGCGTTTTAGAAATAAGACATTTCTTTGTGTTTTTGGTGCATTGCGTTTTAGGTAAAACACATTTTTATGTGTTTTCAGTCCATTGCGTTTTAGAAAACAGATATTTTAAGTGTTTTCTGGCCATTGCGTTTTATAAGTAAGACATTTGTTTGTGTTTTTTGTGCATTGCGTTTTAGGTAAAACACATTTTTATGTGTTTTCAGTGCATTGCGTTTTAGAAACTACACTTTCTTTTGAGTTTTTAGGCTATTGCGTTTTAGAAATAACACATTTCTTTGTGTTTTCTGGCCATTGCGTTTTACAAATAAGACATTTCTTTGTGTTTTTGGTGCATTGCGTTTTAGAAAAATGTCATTTTTTAGGTTTTTTTTTTCATTGCGTTTTACGCAAGTGGGTTTTTTCCATTTCGTTTTACGCAACTGGGTTTTCAAAAAAAAATTCGAAAATATAGCAATAGTATACTCGTTTTAAAGATAAAAAAAACGCTCGTTTTTTTGGTGCAATTTTTATAAAAAAAATAATGTCGTATGAAAGAGTTATTGACGTTTAAAAAATGGGGGGGAATTGGAGGAGAGAGAAACTATTGCCTTTGATTGACTAGAATGCCCCTAAACAAACTCACGCGCCTCTTTTATTCCCTTCAATTTCTATCATTTAATCTTAGCCCTTGATTAACTAAATGGATGGTCAAGATCACTTACTAGCCTTCCTAGCCAAATAAACTTCCTATTGTATCTCCACCCATGGGTAAATTACACTTTTCGTCCTTTATTTTTGTATTGGGTTGCAATGAATGTACTTTAACTTCAATAATTACAGATATGTAAAATATGAGGTGAAAATAATGTTTGCGTCACCTAACTTCAATAATTCAAACATGAGGTGAAAGGATTCAAACCTAATCCTTTCACCTCATGTTTGAATCAAATTTGTAAAATAGTGTTTGTGTCACCTCACCTCGCGTTTGAATCAGATCTGTGAAATTGCAGATCCATTGGGAAAGAGGATGGGATTAAAACGCTGCAGCCGTTGAACACGCATCCAGGACTTTAAGCAAAAGTACTTCTCTGGCGAATTATCAGATATATATATATGTATAGGACAAAGATCCGTTAGGAACCACCCTTTATTGCGAGAACCGCGAGAACCAATGTGAACACAACAAAAAATGCCTAAAATTAGCTAAAAAACACACAATTTTTTTAATATTTTTTATAAAAAAAATCGCTACTTTTAGTAGCCAAAAAAATATATATATATCTTAAAAAAATTTGGCTACTAAAAGTAGTGATTTTAACATAAAAAATATTTAAAAAAAATAGATTTTTTTAGGTTTTTTTGGGGTTTATTTTTAGCATTTTAGCTTGGGGGGGGGGGGTTAGGTTTTTGGGGGGTGGGGGGGGTTAGGTTTTTTTTGGGTTTTAGTTTTTAGCATTTAGCTTGGGGGGTTAGGTTTTTTTAGCTATTCTAGGTTGTGTTCACATTGGTTCTCGCGGTTCTCGCAATAAATGTCACACCCCAACCGATGGCGGAATCATCGGGGCATGACACAGAGCGAAACAGATTGTCCAGAAGTTTCCACAACAATTATCAAAACTATTCAATTTAAATAATACGTCCCATACCGTATCTCAAACAGTCAAATAATTATTACAGACAATCATCAAGATAAATATTATGTTCCGACAACTCAGATTCAAATAGACAGCAATTGTTTATCTGCTTCTAGAGACCCCTAGTTCGTTATCCACAGACAACTATTTGTTGGGCTCTAAAGCTTTATTCTAGCTTCAATTTCCTACCACATATGCATCCTAAGCACCTGTCACATACGTTAAAATAAAGTCAATGCATAAAATGTAAAGGTGAGCATACAAGTTTGATAATAGCATATAGAGTTCGAATTCGTTTACGCATAACCAGCACGTACACATAGTGAAATGAAGCACGTTAGTTATCGACATAGATCCATCGATACCAATGACTGCGGGTTGACTGCCCGAGGCAGTTCGCAATACATGATTACCACTGTAACCCATGCAAGTAAAAGATCCTTAACAACCCCCGTGTGAACGGGTGCTGAGTCCAAACTATAGTACTATCGTTGCTAAGGCAGGTAGACAGCGTTCCATGTGTAAACATAACAAACAAGCATTCATAAGCCACATATAACATGCATTTGACGGTTAGCGTTCAAATAGTTTGAGTAGTGTGATAATTGTAGTTTGAATATCTGTAACGTATGTAACACCCAAAAGTGCTTAAAGCAAAAAGGGATCGAGTATACTCACAGGGATTAATGGATTGAAGGGAGCGCTTTTAGCGAGTACGGTTAGCCTGAATAGATTCGATAACGTAGCGATACGTGGCGCGTAAAACAATACAGGATGAGAGTGGGTAGGATAGCTGATCGTCCGGATGGTCATCCGTGCGGACAGCAATCCGTGTGAATGGTAATCCGCCCGGTTAGTCATCCGTGCGGACAGTTTGTCCGTGCGGATAACTATTCGAGTGGATTGTTTCTTCCTATGCTAAGGATGTGTTTGTGTATGATGGCTTGTCCTTTGAAGTTTTCGTTGTAGTATTTAGAAAACATTTAAGTATCTCTACCCTTCAAGTCGGTCGTGCTGACGACAATCTGTCCGGATGTAGTCCGTGCGGACAGCGACGTTAAGGGTGAGTCACTTGGTGAAATCTGTGAAATCCGTCCGGATGGTAGTCCGTGCGGATAACGGCAATCCGTCCGGATGGTAGTCCGTGCTGATAAATACAATCCGCCGGATGGTAGTCCGGTCGGATGAACGTGTTGGAAATTGTTTAAGGTCTTAGTATCTCATGATCCGAAGAGTAATCCATTCAGAGGGTCGTCCGTGCGGATTATTCATTCGTCGATACTCAAACCTTGTTTGGATATGGGTCCCAAGTGTAGTCCATGCGGATGGCAACCCGTCCGGATAATATGTCCGTGCGGACATCAGTCCGTCCGGATATCCTGTCCGTGCGGACATCAGTTCGTCCGCACAGCATCTCATTCTGGTTGTTCCATTCGTCTACCCTTGGTCGCCTTTGTCGTTCTATCGAGTCGTTCTGATTACGTGCCATCCAATCGGAATTGTATTCTTACCCGCACGACTAAGCCGGCCAGGAATCACCCCAGCTTGGCCAGTCGGCGGCTCAGAACGGTCATTCTGGTCTAACCCGAAATCAGGTGTCTCGCGGGTAGAATCCGGATTTAGGACTAGTGCCTCACTAACATCGAGTGGAAGACTAGAACTGATCCGATTCTTATCGTTATTGAGTGTAAAAGAAGGAGAAAACTTGTGTTTATTCCTTTCAACTCTTTTATTCTTTGAAAAGTGCGAAGTTGTTTGTGAAATCTTGTGGAAACCGTTCAGATCCGAGTTATTCTTGGTGGAATGAGGTCGAACTTGAAGTTCATAGGAACTTCATGATGACGTCATCCTAGAATACCTCAAATCTTGATGATTTCACGGTTAAAAGTTAATATTTAAAAGATAGGAAGGTGTAGAAGTGCGTATAGATCAAGAAAGTACAAGATTTAGGGCGAGATCTTACCTGGATTGAGAGAAATCGAAGGAAAGATGAAGAGAGCGTGCAGGTCGGACATCACTTGCCAAAAGTGGAAAGTTTGGAGAGTGACCCGTGTATTTATAGGATGCCATAAGAGGAAAGTGTCATCCATGCGGATTGCACACCACCCGGATGGTCATCCGTGCGGATAGCAATCCTGGCCGGATGCACTTAACATTTCCCCAGGCGGTTATCCGTGCGGATGGCCTGTCCGTGCGGATGGCATGTCCGTGCGGATGGCCTGTCCGTGCGGATTGACGCCTGGGTGGTGTGTTTGGTACGACGATCTTTGACGTTTCGGTTTCGATTGCGAGCGATTTGATAGGGTTTCCTAGTCAAATTACTTTTAGTCCCAACTACTTTGTACCTTGCGTAATCTATTTTCCACTATCTATCCTAGTTCGATCGTGGTTCGAGTTTGAGTTCGATTACATTCGAGTTAGATTTCGAGTTTCGATTGAGTTCGCTTGATTACCACAACATAACATAAATAAACATGCACAGGTAACACGTAAGGCACACACACACGTATAAACAATAAGTAAAATACATAGTTTGAGTTGCGATTCGACGTCGATTCGATTAGCATAGCTTGATCGTTAGTTGATTAACTTTATCGCATTGTTACTTCCTATAGTTCACAGTCGTAGGTCAATTGAAATATGATTAATACTCATCGATTATTGCAAGGAACGACACTTACTCCACATAATACAATTAAAATAAAGACATTTCTACAAGTCAAGTTGCGCGAAATCGGTCGTGGACTTAGACCTTGACTTTGACTTTCACTTATGAAAACACGGGGTGTTACAGCCTCCCCTTGTTTAGGGAATTTCGTCCCGAAATTAAGCTGGAAGCTGTTACAGCCGCCATGAATCACGTGGAGAGCTTTCTCTATCTAGACTTTCTCCTGGAACAACTGTGGGTACTTTGCCTTCATGTCGCTTTCGAGTTCCCAAGTGAACTCTGCGCCTCGTTTGCCTTCCCATCGGACTTTCACAATAGGAATGCGCGAGCGTCGGAGTTGCTTGGTTTGGCGATCCATGATTTCGACAGGCTTTTCCACGAAGTGTAATGTTTCGTTCACTTGTAGATCGTCCAGAGAGACATGTAAATCGTGGTCGGCTATGCACTTTCGGAGGTTTGACACGTGGAAAGTCGGGTGGACGTTGCTAAGTTCCTCCGGTAGTTCGAGTCTGTAGGCGACTTTTCCGATCCTTTCCATAATCTTAAAAGGTCCAACATATCGAGGCACGAGTTTCCCTTTCTTGCCGAATCGGACTACACCCATCCAAGGTGATACCTTTAGGAGTACGTAGTCACCAACGCCAAATTCATGGGGCTTGCGCTTTTTATCGGCGTAAACCTTCTGTCGATCCCGAGCTTTCGCTAGGTTGTCTCGAATTTGGAAAATTTTGTCGGTCGTTTCTTATAGTAGCTCCGGACCGGTTAGCTGCGAGTGACCGATCTCGTGCCACACAATAGGCGATCGACATCTTCTTCCGTATAATGCCTCGAAAGGTGCCATTTGGATGCTAGACTGGTAGCTATTGTTATACGAGAATTCGACTAACGGCAGGTGTTTATCCCAATTACCACCGAAGTCTAGAACACACGAACGGAGCATGTCTTCAAGAGTACGAATCATTCTTTCAGTCTGACCGTCGGTTTGAGGGTGGAAAGCGGTACTTAGATTAAGCGTTGTACCGAGTGCCGTTTGAAACGTTTCCCACAATCGCGAAGTAAACCGAGCATCACGGTCAGAAATGATGTCACGAGGCGTTCCATGATTACAAATGATCTCGTCGGTGTAGATTCGGGCTAATCGTTCTACCTTGTAGTCTTCTCGTATGGGCAGAAAGTGAGCTGATTTAGTCAAACGGTCGACTACAACCCAAATGCTGTCGTGGCCTGATGACGTGGGTGGTAGCTTGGTTACGAAATCCATAGCTATGCTCTCCCACTTCCACATGGGAATTGGTGGTTGTTCGAGCAAGCCAGAGGGTCTTTGATGTTCAGCCTTGATTCTAGCACAAGTTAGGCATTTTTCGACGTAGCGAGCGATATCCCTTTTCATACCCGGCCACCAGTACTTATAACGAAGGTCCTGGTACATTTTGTCGGCACCGGGGTGAATAGAATACCGAGATTTATGGGCTTCGTCCATCAAAATTTGTCGCAAATTGGTTCGCTTGGGAATCCAAATTCGGTCTAAAAAGTGAAATATCCCATTCGATTTACTCACAAGCTGGGCTCCGTCGTGGTAGATTCTTTCTTTCTGCAGGGTGCGTTCGTTAAAACATGCATGTTGAGCGTCGCGGATGAGAGTTTCGAGGTTGTGCTGGGCTTGAATATTACGAGTACTAAGCAGATAGCTCCGTCTGCTAATTGCGTCGGCAACAACATTTGCCTTGCCTGGGTGATAACGAATCTCACAGTCGTAATCGTTGAGAAGTTCTACCCATCGGCGTTGACGCATATTAAGTTCCTTCTGAGTAAAGATATGTTGTAGGCTCCTATGATCGGTGAAGATCGTACACTTGGTACCATACAGGTAGTGTCGTCAAATCTTTAATGCAAAAACAACCGCGCCTAGCTCGAGATCATGGGTTGTATAGTTCTTCTCGTGGATTTTGAGCTGACGAGATGCGTAAGCTATGACCTTGTCCCGTTGCATGAGAACACAACCGAGACCAAGGTTGGAAGCATCACAGTAGACAATGAAAGCGTTGTTTCCGTCGGGCAATGTGAGAACAGGAGCATTGCAGAGCATGCGCTTGAGGGTTTGAAAGGCAGACTCTTGTTTAGTTCCCCAAACAAAGGGTTTGTCCTTATGCGTAAGAGAGGTAAGTGGTACAGCGATCTTTGAGAATCCTTCAATAAATCGTCGATAGTAGCCCGCTAGTCCGAGAAATGAACGGACTTCAGACGGGTTCTTTGGCGTCACCCAACTCTTGACTGCTTCAATCTTCGCAGGATCGACGTGAATACCCTGACTATTAACAACGTGACCCAGAAATTGAACTTCCCCTAACCAGAATTCGCACTTGGAGAACTTGGCATAGAGTTGGTTCCCCTGGAGTAACTCGAGAACCAAACGTAGATGTTGCGCGTGTTCGGCTTTCGATTTGGAATAGATCAAGACATCGTCGATGAATACGATGACGAAACGGTCGAGATATGGTTTACACACGCGATTCATCAGATCCATGAAAACCGCTGGTGCGTTTGTTAGACCAAAAGGCATGACAACGAATTCGTAATGGCCGTATCGAGTACGAAACGCGGTTTTGGGTATATCCTCCTCTTGAATACGTAGCTGATGATATCCTGAACGTAGATCGATCTTCGAGAAGCACGTAGCGCCTTGTAGCTGATCAAACAAATCGTCGATACGAGGTAGCGGATAGCGGTTCTTGATAGTTAACTTATTCAATTCCCGATAGTCGATGCACATCCTGAACGACCCATCCTTCTTTTTGACGAACAGGACTGGCGCGCCCCAAGGAGAGGTGCTCGGGCGAATGAAGCCTTTCTCAAGTAATTCCTGGAGTTGGGTTGAGAGTTCGCGCATTTCTGACGGTGCTAGTCGGTAAGGAGCTTTGGCGATAGGGTTGGCTCCAGGAATGAGGTCGATACGAAAGTCGATATCACGGCTTGGCGGTAATCCGGGAAGATCCTCTGGAAAAACGTTAGGAAATTCTCGAACCACAGGAACGTCTTTCACTTCCTTCTTCTCTTTCTTTTCCTTCTCCGCTACTACAATGTTCGCCAAGAAAGCCCTGTATTCCTTGCGGATATACTTGCTGGCTTGGATACATGACATAAGCTTGAGCCCCTTTGAAGTAGTATCGCCATATACACACAATAAGTCACCATTTGCGAGCGAAAATCGGATCATCTTGTCGAAGCATACAACTTTAGCATGGTTTTCTCGAAGAAAGTCCATGCCTATTATGACGTCAAAGCTTCCGAGTTGCATTGGAATAAGGTCGATCGAAAAGATGTGATTGTTGAGCTCAAGAGTACAATCATGAAGAACAGAATTGACAGTGACGGTTCTTCCGGTAGCGACTTCAACATCGAATGTCGAGGAAAGTTTGGAGCGTTTACGACTAAGGAGTTTCTCAAATTCGAGCGACACAAAGCAGTTATTTGCTCCAGTATCAAACAAACATGAAGCATAAATACCATTCACAAGGAACGTACCATTGACTACGTTGTTGTCGGCCTGGGCTTGACGCACGTTGAGGTTGAAAGTTTTGGCGCGTGCGGCCTGTTGTTGCTGCTGTTGTTGTTGTTGCTGCTGCGGCTGCTGTTGCTGAGGCTCTTGTTTCACGACCCTGTTTGGGCACACGTTGGCGAAATGGTTCGGGTCGCCACACGCGAAGCAGGCTCTGGCTTTGACTGCGGGTGCCGGAGGAGCTTGTTGACCCTGTGGGGCAGTGAGTAGAGCTTGATTGGCAGGAGCTTGACGAATACGGCAGTTGGCAGTAAAGTGGCCGTATACATTGCAATGAGCACAGAAGCGGCATTGAATAGCAGTCGGGTGGTGGTAGGTGCAAGTAGGGCAGAGCGGGTGTGGTCCGGTGTATGCACGCTTGGCAGGCGGTGCATTGGCCACAGGTGCCGCTACTTGACGCTGTTGGGCAGGTACAGCTTGAATCGGTGCAGCAGTGATCGCACAATTCTTGTTGGTGGAGCTGTTCTTTCTCTTGTTCTTCCTCTTGTTGCTTGATGAGGTGGGTTCAGCAGTTGGTGGGGCGGTGGTAGCTTGATGCAGATGCTTCGAAGTCTTATCCCAGACACCAGCCTTAACCCATTTATCGTTGATCTCAGCGGCCAACAGATAAGTTTCCTCGATCGTCGTAGTCTTAGCCGCTTGCACGAAATCAGCGACCCAGTCGGGCAGTGCCCGGATGTACTTCTTGATTGTCATGTCGGGAGTCTTGACTTGATCGGGACAGATAATGCTGAGCTGTTTGAAACGAGCGGTGAGACCAGCATTGTCACCTTCCTTCTGCTGTATGTGCCAAAATTCATCTTCTAGCTTTTGACGTTCGTGAGGAGGGAATAATTCCTCTAGCATAACTTCCTTGAGCTCATCCCACGACAGACCGTAGGCTGCATCGTTCCCTCGCTTGTTCCTCTCAGCCGTCCACCAGTCTAGTGCTCGGGACTGGAAAACGCCGGTAGCATTCAGAGTTCGAAGGTCATCAGGGCAACCACTCTGTCGCAGAGTAACCTCAATGGAATCAAACCAGTGAAATAGTGCAGTAGGACCTCCTTCGCCAGTGAATTCCTTTGGCCCACACGACTTGAATTGCTTGAAACTGAAAGGCCTTGCTGCAGCTTTAGGAGCGTCGGTTCTTGATTCTTCAGATGATTTGTTGACATTCTCATAAACATCACTCACAGCTTTTGCCATACTCTTGGCGATGATGGAAGCAAGGCGTTTGTCCCTCTTTTCCTGACGAGAGAGTGCATGAAGGGATCCAGACGACATGGTCTGCAACAGACATCGTCACAGGACTCATGTCATTGTATTCGAATCTCACCTCACACGTCTACTACCACTACTAAAGCTCAGTAACACGTACCGGGTAAACATGTAGAGTTATAACTACGCAAGTCACAGAACCACTTAATCACGTAACCACATAAACACTTAGAGCACAAATCACGTAATCACGTAGAGCACATAATCACGCAATTTCCTATGTAGAGCAAGGAAACAAGGAAACACATACGCATCTAGTCACTATAGGCAGTTAGAAAACAGAAACCTAGGTCTGGTGAAAGAAGCTAGAGAGAGAAAGTAGTAAGGTGATTCATGGTTCTTGTACGATTTCAATTCTGTCAATAGAATCACTGATTATAGTACGTTCTTGTGTGTTCGGTCACGCACGTTCACGGATTTCGCATGTCGAATATGTCGTTACGCAATCGGTTGGAGTCAAAATAAGCACATAATCACAAGATGCAGTGCGAGTCTTGTGTGTCGATCGAAGTAAAAACAAAAAATCGAGTAAATTCCAAGGTTTAAACACATAAACAGGAAAGCACATAAATAGGCATATAAAATCGGCGAAACATCAGAGTCAGCAGTTGCGGACTCAAAATCGAAACACATGAGACTTGAGAAAAAGATTGTCTGCGGCTAGTAGACTTCGACTAACCAAAGTGGTTCGACTATTCACAAGGATCCGTTGTGCACGCTTAACCTTCGGGATTGTGCCTTTGCCTCGATTCTTGGGCACTTGGCACGCATCCCGTTTGTCTTATTGTGACTTCAGGTCGTTGGAGTCCATCGAGACTTTGGTGAGAGTTTTGTAAACCAAAATGAGTCAGGAATAGCTATCAAGGTTCGGGTTTCACCCCTGACTTAACAACTTTTGCTCCTGAGCTTTATTAAAATAGAGGAGATTATTCATCAAAATGTGGGTTTCACTCCTGATTTGGCATAATTCTCCTCGTTTATAGTTAAAATGCGAGATGAGTAAGCAACTTTAGTCGAGAGTTTGCGGTTTTCACACCTATTCTCGACCTTATTGCTCACTTTTAGTTGAAAATTCGAGTACAGAAATAGTGTAGGATAAGCAAAGATAGTGTGGAATAACTGCGTACGAATTTCCTACTAGACGTACTCGAGTTGGTCTGTTGGTTCTTAACTATAGTCTAGGTATCTAAGACTTCGACCCGGACTAGGTCGAGTCTTGCCTAATTCCCTATAGTTATGGCTCTGATACCAATCTGTCACACCCCAACCGATGGCGGAATCATCGGGGCATGGCACTGAGCGAAACAGATTGTCCAGAAGTTTCCACAACAATTATCAAAACTATTCAATTTAAATAATACGTCCCATACCGTATCTCAAACAGTCAAATAATTATTACAGACAATCATCAAGACAAATATTCTGTTCCGACAACTCAGATTCAAATAGACAGCAATTGTTTATCTGCTTCTAGAGACCCCTAGTTCGTTATCCACAGACAACTATTTGTTGGGCTCTAAAGCTTTATTCTAGCTTCAATTTCCTACCACATATGCATCCTAAGCACCTGTCACATACGTTAAAATAAAGTCAATACATAAAATGTAAAGGTGAGCATACAAGTTTGATAATAGCATATAGAGTTCGAATTCGTTTACGCATAACCAGCACGTACACATAGTGAAATGAAGCACGTTAGTTATCGACATAGATCCATCGATACCAATGACTGCAGGTTGACTGCCCGAGGCAGTTCGCAATACATGATTACCACTGTAACCCATGCAAGTAAAAGATCCTTAACAACCCCCGTGTGAACGGGTGCTGAGTCCAAACAATAGTACTATCGTTGCTAAGGCAGGTAGACAGCATTCCATGTGTAAACATAACAAACAAGCATTCATAAGCCACGTATAACATGCATTTGACGGTTAGCGTTCAAATAGTTTGAGTAATGTGATAATTGTAGATTGAATATCCGTAACGTATGTAACACCCAAAAGTGCTTAAAGCAAAAAGGGATCGAGTATACTCACAGCGATTAATGGATTGAAGGGAGCGCTTTTAGCGAGTACGGTTAGCCTGAATAGATTTGATAATGTAGCGATAAGTGGCGCGTAAAACAATACAGGATGAGAGTGGGTAGGATAGCTGATCGTCCGGATGGTCATCCGTGCGGACAGCAATCCGTGTGAATGGTAATCCGCCCGGTTAGTCATCCGTGCGGACAGTTTGTCCGTGCGGATAACTATTCGAGTGGATTGTTTCTTCCTACGCTAAGGATGTGTTTGTGTATGATGGCTTGTCCTTTGAAGTTTTCGTTGTAGTATTTAGAAAACATTTAAGTATCTCTACCCTTCAAGTCGGTCGTGCGGACGACAATCCGTCCGGATGGTAGTCTGTGCGGACAGCGACGTTAAGGGTGAGTCACTTGATGAAATCTGTGAAATCCGTCCGGATGGTAGTCCGTGGGGATAACGGCAATCCGTCTGGATGGTAGTCCGTGCGGATAACTACAATCCGTCCGGATGGTAGTCCGGTCGGATGAACATGTTGGAAATTGTTTAAGGTTTTAGTATCTCATGATCCGAAGAGTAATCCATTCAGAGGGTCGTCCGTGCGGATTATTCATTCGTCGATACTCAAACCTTGTTTGGATATGGGTCCCAAGTGTAGTCCGTGCGGATGGCAACCCGTCCGGATAATCTGTCCGTGCGGACATCAGTCCGTCTGGATATCCTGTCCGTACGGACATCAGTTCGTCCGCACAGCATCTCGTTCTGGTTGTTCCATTCGTCTACCCTTGGTCGCCTTTGTCGTTCTCTCGAGTCGTTCTGATTACGTGTCAACCAATCGGAATTGTATTCTTACCCGCCTGACTAAGCTGGCCAGGAATCACCCCAGCTTGGCTGGTCGGCGGCTCAGAACGGTCATTCTGGTCTAACCCGAAATCAGGTGTCTCGCGGGTAGAATCCGGATTTAGGACTAGTGCCTCACTAACATCGAGTGGAAGACTAGAACTGATCCGATTCTTATCGTTTTTTAGTGTAAAAGAAGGAGAAAACTTGTGTTTATTCCTTTCAACTCTTTTATTCTTTGAAAAGTGCGAAGTTGTTTGTGAAATCTTGTGGAAACCGTTCAGATCCGAGTTATTCTTGGTGGAATGAGGTCGAACTTGAAGTTCATAGGAACTTCATGATGTCGTCATCCTAGAATACCTCAAATCTTGATGATTTCACAGTTAAAAGTTAATATTTAAAAGATAGGAAGGTGTAGAAGTGCGTATAGATCAAGAAAGTACAAGATTTAGGGCGAGATCTTACCTGGATTGAGAGAAATCGAAGGAAAGAAGAAGAGAGCGTGCATGTCGGACGTCACTTGCCAAAAGTGGAAAGTTTGGAGAGTGACCCGTGTATTTATAGGATGCCATAAGAGGAAATTGTCATCCGTGCGGATTGCACATCACCCGGATGGTCATCCGTGCGGATAGCAATCCTGGCCGGATGCACTTAACATTTCCCCAGGCGGCTATCCGTGTGGATGGCCTGTCCGTGCGTATGGCCTGTCCGTGCGGATTGACGCCTGGGTGGTGTGTTTGGTGCGACGATCTTTGACGTTTCGGTTTCGATTACGAGCGATTTGATAGGGTTTCCTAGTCAAATTACTTTTAGTCCCAACTACTTTGTACCTTGCGTAATTTATTTTTCACTATCTATCCTAGTTCGATCGTGGTTCGAGTTCGAGTTCGATTACATTCGAGTTAGATTTCGAGTTTCGATTGAGTTCGCTTGATTACCACAACATAACATAAATAAACATGCACAGGTAACACGTAAGGCACACACACACACGTATAAACAATAAGTAAAATACATAGTTCGAGTTGCGATTCGACGTCGATTCGATTAGCATAGCTTGATCGTTAGTTGATTAACTTTATCGCATTGTTACTTCCTATAGTTCACAGTCGTAGGTCGATTGAAATATGATTAATACTCATCGATTATTGCAATGAACGACACTTACTCCACATAATACAATTAAAATAAAGACATTTCTACAAGTCAAGTTGCGCGAAATCGGTCGTGGACTTAGACCTTGACTTTGACTTTCACTTATGAAAACACGGGGTGTTACAATAAAGGTGGTTCTCGCATGAACCTTACCCTATATATATATATATATATATATATAGGACAAAGATCTGTTAGAAACCATCATTTATTGCGAGAACTGCGAGAACCAATGTGAACACAACCAAAGATACCTAAAAATAGCTAAAAAACACACAAATTTATTTTTTATATTTTTTATACAAAAATCGTTACTTTTAGTAGCCAAATTTTTTTTTTTGCTACTAAAAGTAGCGATTTTAATGTAAAAAATATTAAAAAAAATTGTGTGTTTTTTTTTAATTTTTTTTAGGTTTTTTGGGGGTTTAGTTTTTAGCATTTTAGCTTAGGGGGTAGGTTTTTTTTGGGAGTGGGGGGGGTTAGGTTTTTTGGGTGGGGGGTGGGGGGTTCGTTTTTTTAGGTGTTTTTTGTTGTGTTCACATTGGTTCTTGCGGTTCTCGCAATAAAGGTGGTTCTCGCATGAACCTTACCCTATATATATATATATATATATGTGTGTGTGTGTGTTTATGTGCAAGATTTATTTTGCAGCACACTAATTCTTTTCTTTTCTTTTTTACTTTCTATAATTTTTTTTGGTAATATATGGTAAACAATGTTGCAGAAGGCGTTCTAGGCGGCCGAATAATCGGCACCTAGGCGCTAATCGGTTACTTGTCGCCTAAAAATGAGCAAATCGGCCAAAAAAATAGGTCCTAGTCAAAGTCGGTCAAAATCGAACCAAGGCGGACCTAGTCGGAGTTAATCGGGTGAAATCGGACTAATCGGACCTGGAATTTTTACTCATTTAAGCCGATTTTAAGATCCAATCCATGGTTTTTAAGGGTTACACGCTATAAGTTATAACTCTAATTTATTCAGCAGGCAAGATTCTAAAGGAACTTACCTAAATCAATGTCCGACACTTACAAATTCGACCGCCGTCCATCGCCAACGTCGGAATGACGGGACCTTGAGTTGTCTTCTCTGACGGGACTGCAACATTCACGGAGGTCTGATGAACAATGGAAAGGGGAGACGACGTATGAAGAAAGATGGTGGGATTAGGTTTAATAATGTTTGGGAGTTTTAACATTTAGCCCCTCTCTATTTTCACTAGTTTACACTTGGTCCCTAAACTTTCAATTTTGAAGATAAAAAGTATAAAACTAATGTTTTTTATATATAAAATTATAAAATTATACATAAAAAACCTAATCCGATTAATCCCTGTTAATCCCTAGGCGGTACCCCACCGCCCGACTAGCGCCTGGCGTCTTCTACAACATTGATGGTAAATATTGGAGGGATTGATGTATTCTAAGAACACGTTTAATTGCTTTATGGAAAAAAAATGATTAACTGATTTGCGAGTCTTAGGGTTTCAAGATTGAAGATGGGTTAAAAATAAATGGCGGGAGATGTATATTAATGTTTTTTTTCTAAGAGTAAATTACGTTTTTGGCCCCTGTGGTTATATCACTTTTACTATATTAGCCCCAAATAGGATTTTTTTTAACATATGTGCCCCCATGGTCTCTATAACTAACTATTTTGGCCCCTGAGTCTAACTCAACCCCAAACCCTAGTTAATTATTAGTCACATGACATGCACATGATGGGTAAATTGGTAATTTCCCCTCCCCTTTACTTTTACTGACTTTATAAAAAATAAAACAATAATAATCATCTGCACATCATCATCTTCTAACCCAAATCTTCAAGAAGACATCATCATCTTCAAGTCCAAATCATAGAACATGAATGCATTTGCAAACTACAAGCACCAAGTTATACTTGCATAGTTATATCCAATCCAAACATAAATGTAACGTAGCAGATGCACACCCAATTCACAAATAACATGCTACTACCAACAAACAACAATTGAACCAATATTAGAAATGAAGATTATGTTTCTATTAATTGTAGTATGTCCTGTGATCACAAAACATCATGAGGTAGGTACAGGATACTATATCATCAATTTATAATACATGTAAATATGTAATCTTATCAGAGAGAGAGAGAGAGTAACTGAATCTAAAGTTTACATATTTACTCAACCAACAAATTACAATTCCAACAAACCCAACACAGGTTACCGCTCTAATACGGTTGATTTGGACAAGCCGAGATCCGAACCGAGAGAGGGCGACCTGTACCAGAACCACCACAACTGTTACACATCATCCTACCGGAACCAGCACAAGTCCGGCAACCTCTGTCACCGTCCAACCACCGATTACAAAGAACAAATCAAAAACAAAACCCAAATTCAAGGACATAACATCAATTATCATAACTTCACTTCAATCAGAACTGAACCAAACATTAACAGATTCTAAATTCAGTGTTTTGTGTGTTCGAATGAAACCCACCAAATCCGATTCGAATCAAACATTAACAGATCTGGGTGATTCAGATTCACTGATTCAGATTCGTTAAACCACCACGGTATACCCCTAAATCCGACTGACCCACCAAATCCGACAACCATCACGCCACACACACCTGACCTGACCACCATCATCGCTCATCTTTGTCAATCGTCGCCGGATGTTTGAACGGAATCGTTCATCGCTGTGCCAATCGTCACCGGATGTTTGAATGCAGTCGATATCCACCGGCTGTTCTTCTCCAGTGACTTCTCGGCGTTGAGGTATAACCGGAGTTCTTTCCTTTTCTGCTCAATCTCATCAGCGGTTTTACAAACATGTTGAGGATACGAACTCAATAGAGGAGGAGAAATTAGTCTTGAAAAAACGAATAAGAAGTGATAAAGTAGCTAGGGTTTTTTTCTTTATAAAGTAATTAAAAGCGGAGGGGAAATTACCAATTTACCCATCATGTGCATGTCATGTGACTAATAATTAACAAGGGTTTGGGGTTGAGTTAGACTCAGGGGCCAAAATAGTTAGTCATAGAGACCATGGGGGCACATATGTTAAAAAATCTTATTTTAGGCTAATATAGTAAAACTGATATAACCACATGGGCCAAAAACGTAATTTACTTTTGTTCAAATTTACAAAAATTGGAGTAAAAAGACACAAATACCCTCATGTGCAATGCATGTGTCATACTTAACAAATTTTTTTAACCAAGTTAAGATCAAAGGACGTAAAGTGTAATGGTTTTTACAAATAAATGATTGTGACTGTAATTATTGAAGTTAAAGGGTATCCATTGCAATACGATACAAACATAAAGGACGAAAAGTGTAATTTACCCTAAATAAATAAATAAAAACATTCATAAAGGCTTTGTAATTCTCAAGAAAATATAAATTTAAAAGTTGAGTAAACTACCATTTTTGTCCCTACCCAAGGTGAGCTTTAAATATCAGGTTTTATCCACTGTTAACATTCTTGTTTTGACGTTTTAAGTTTAAACACTACTTCTGTTAAAAAAAAAAAATCCATTTCCTGGTAAACACGGGTGAACAAAATTCATCACACCGTCTAACCTTAAAAACAAACAATGTGAAATAACCAACCAATATGCAACTAATTAACCTAATTCAAGAAATTAACCAATGAATGATGTATAATTACTGATTATGGGGACCGTACATGGTGGGGGTTATAAGACCAAGCGGTATGGGGGCCGGCTTAGGCCCGGCGAGGCCCAGCGCCGGTCCCTACACCGCCCCCCTCTTTCCGTCCCGGCGTTTCCGGCTCCCCATAGACGAAGTCGACGGGCCCAATTTCAAAATAATAGCCGTTGGTAACGGCTAGATTTAATAAAAAAAATTACTTTTTTACTTTAAATATATATCACTTTCATCCATTTTTATATCATTTCCTCAATATTTCTCCCATTCTCATCCATTTTTATAAATAACACTCCCATTTTTTATACAATCATGAATCCATTCAACCCAAACAACCCCAACCCGAACAATCCTAACCCGAACCAACCTAACTTTTTTTCGAGTCTCGCTTACACTCCGACTATGGATCCTTCGTGGGTGTTTGGGTTTCCAACAATCACCTAGCGCCTTCTCCCAATGTCCCAAGTTCAACAAATGCAACAATACCAAGCACTCCAACAATTCATGCAACGCAACTCGGTTCAACTTGATCAATTCCAATCGCAACCGCCAACTTCCCAACCGCAACCCCCGGTTCAACTTGACGATGATGATGAAGTCGTCCCCGAATCGCCACCTAAAGAACTCAAGCGCAAAAAAAAACACGGGGAAGGGGAAGGCGGTTGAAACCGAACCCGACACTGCAAAAAAAAAACGGTTCGAGAGCAAAGCCGAGACAGTGGACAAAAGTAGAGGAGGAGGCGCTAGCAATTGCGTATGTTAAGGCCTCAACTTGCCCGATTGTCGGTATGAACCAAAGTTATTTTTTTTAATTTAAATTTAAAAAGATTTATTTTTTAGTTTTACTAATGCAATTTTTTTTTAATTTTAGGGAACAATCAAACGGGTTCTAGTTTTTGGAAGGCATGTACGGATAGATTTAACGAGCTTATGGGGCAAGGCCCGATACGTGACCTCGGTTCCGTATCGGGCAAGTGGCGGAAAATGAACAAGACCGTGAATGAATTTTGCGGGTATTATAACCCACTTTACATCAATCGTCCTAGTGGGAGTAGCGACGAGGACGTTCTTAACCTTGCGATGGCTAAATGGGATACAAAAAATACGGCGCCTTTCCCGCACCTCCGAGCATGGAACATTTTAAAGAAAGAACCTAAATGGGCGCCGGTTCCAAATGAGGTCGGAACCGCCAAACGGACTAAAACTTCCGAGTCCAGAAGTTATAGTGCGGAAGGCTCCACTGCTCGTTGTCAAATCGACATAAACGACGACCCGATATATGACGAGGATGTGTTGCCCGCTCACGAGATCGAACGTCCCACCGGAAGGGACAAAGCAAAAAAAGAGACGGCCGGAAAGCGCGAAGGGGCCGACTCGAGTGGAGGGGGCAGCTCGGGTGGAGGGGGCAGCTTGGGTGGAGGTGGCGGCTCGAAGGCGTCTTCGAAAATGGACGAGTTGATTTCCGAATTTCGTTCGTTTAAAGACTTTGCGGCCGAAAAATATAGTCACAAGAAAAACGTGTCGGCCAACTATGCTCTAGCGGAGGATTTTAGGATAATGAGGTTGGATCTCGACTTGGTTCCGGAGGATGAACGCGAGGTTTATCGGAGGATGAAGGAAGAGGTGAATAAAAAATGGACGTCGTAGGTTTTTTTTATTTTTAGGAAATGTAATTTTTTTTTCGGAAATGTATTTTTATTTTTATTTTTAGGAAATGTAATTTTTTATGTTATGAAATGAATTTATTTATGTTGTTTTATGTTGTTTTTTCTAATTTTTATAAAGTTTTTATTAAGTTAATAAAAAAAACTTAGAAAATTATAAAATATTTAGGTGGGGTAGCCCCATTCTCCCCCCCCCCCCCCCCCCTCAAAAGTGAAGGAGGCCCATCCTCCACGGGATGGTGATGTGGCGCCTATGTGGCGGCCCATCCTCATGGGGATGAGCCTCCCCATACCCACTAGTCTAAGATGTGAATAGTGAGATGTGAATAGTGAATGCGTGGTCATAAATTGGTATTAGGTTGAATCACCGAGAAGATCAGAGATTGGGTACTTTTTTTAATGGCAAAGAATGACGTGTCAACCACCGTAACACCGGGCGCTGTGGCCAAGGTCGACTACTCGACCGCCGCCAGCCCCTTGGCTCTCCCCGATACATGGAAACTTGACTTCCACCCGCCCGAATGCACGACAGTGGAATAATCGGTAAAACCTCGTCTCCCATCCAAGACGAACCGACGCCACCCGTATTCGCCCTTCACTTGGATGCCGCGGAAAATAATTGGGAGAGTGGGAGTCGAACCTGGGTCACAACGAACATTAAGTTTTTCTACAACCACTCCACCACTACATTGGCAGAGATTGGGTGTTTACCATTTTGCCGTTGAAAAATTACAAAATTCATTTAGAATTTTAGGATGTTACAAATGATCTATCTAGTTCACTACCGTAGTCGAAGTATGAGTAAGGGTGTAAACATGCCAAGTCGAACCTGAACTCATTTCAAGTATTAATTCTAAAGATCAAGCTTGGCTTGTTCATAATTCATTTATTATTTTTTTTATAAATTCTATATATGTATATAACTATTTCTATATATACTCGCAAATGTAATTTTTAATACAACACGATACAATTTGTTTAGTTATTTTTATGCGAAAAAAATATAAAAAAATCTGAGTCAAAGGGGTCGTGTTTGTGGTAATTAGGGTTGTAAACGAACCAAACGTTCGGCGAACAGTTCGTGAATCGTTCGGCGGGAAGTTCGTTTGAGTTCGTTCGTTTATTAAACAAACGAACACGAACAAGAAATTTCGTTCGTTTAGTTAAATGAACAAACACGAACAGAGGTGGCGTTCGTTCGTTTATGTTTGTGAACGTTCGGTAACGTGTTCGCTTGTGTTCGATAGTTAATTAGTGTTTTAAGTTTTTATATTTATTTAAATATATCAAAATTCTGATAAATTAAATATCTAATAAGTGTCAGTGTATTATATATTATGTTCATGAACGATTGTTTGTTTTCGTTTGTTTCTATTTGTGTTCATGAACATTAGTTTGTGCTCATTTGTGTTTGTCAACGTTAGTTGTCTAAAATTAACAAACAAACGCAAACGAACACGAACACGAACAAGTTCATTTCCTTAACAAACGAACACAAACATAAAATCCCGTTCGACAAGTGTTCGTGAACGGTTCGCGAACACGTATATTTTTTAACAAACGAACACGAACAAGGTCTTGTTCGTGTTCGTTTGGTTCGTTTACAGCCCTAGTGGTAATCCATGAATATTCGTGTCGTGTTCAGTTTCATATATCTGACATAATTTTCATGTTTGGTTCGTGGTTGAGTTCTTTCTGATTTTTGGATTCGTGTCGGATTGGATTCGTGTCGGATTGGATTCGTCAACCAGGGGCGGAACCACAATGTTAGGAGCCGTAGCACGGGCTACGGCTCAACCCCGTATTCGTAGTGTTTTTTTTCGGTTTTATACAAAGGATACCCCTAAAAAATACGAGGATACTCATAACCAAAAAATAGAATACTTGATATTACTAAAATCTCATTTTTTGTAAGCCTAAATATGTTACAACCGGAAAACTTGTATAATAATTAAGACCGAATGATAAAATAAACTCAAATTAACAAAAATAGAATTGAAAGAAGGGCCTAAATATAATTGATAAAGTTGGCCCAATACCCAAAACAATATTATAATTGAATAAGTGATCTTGCTCGTTTTATGGTGGAAACCGGAACACATAGTTCTTGTCCTTTGGTTTATCGGATAGTGATGCTAGCTTTGGTTTTACCGGTTGCAACCGCAACCGTTGAAAAATGTTTTTTTTTTTCTAAATTGAAGCTTGTTAAGACGGATTTACGCAATCGAATGAGCCCGGAATATTTGAACAATGTTATGGTTTGTGCGGTTGAAAAAGAAACTTTTGATAAAGCAAAAAACGACGATGTAATGGAACAATTTCAAGGTATGAAAAAAAAAGAGGACAAATCTATTAGGTATTTGTTCTACTTTATTAATTATCGTTTTTTTATTGTATGATTATACAGTAAAAAAAAATTCGGGATACCTCTAAATTAGTGGGCTAGCTCCGCCACTGCCGTCAACCCAGAAACATGATCCATTTAAGATTTTTTTTTTTCAAATTTGACAATATCATTTCACACGAAAAAGGGCAATTACAAAGCAATGACAGGTAGTCGGGCAACAAGTTGCGCAGCCACCCCCTTTTGAATAGAAAAACCAATTCTACTAAATACAAAGTTTGAAACCTTTAGTGACGAAGAATTACTATTAACGACTTTTTGAACCCGATTCAAAAGTCGCACAGCGTCAGGAGCGAGACCACCAAAGGTATCAAACGCAAACGGGACAAACACATGTTGATTCTACAGGCAGGCTTTCTCATATTTTGCCACTTTGTTCGCCTCTGCCTTGAGCACCGCTTACCCTACGACAAAGCCCTTGTCCTTGAGCCCGACAAAAATACCTGTTATTTTCGTGTTGATGTTTGCCTTTGTTGTCCAAAAATTTGGAGTAAGTGAGTAACCACGTTATCATGTATATATCCAAATTCCAACGCCAAATTAAATGAGATATTTAAACATCACATGACTACATGAGCACACTAAATTATAAAAATAAAAAATAAAAATTTAAACTTTAGTTGGTGGAGTCTCCGGTTTCAAAACGAGCATAATCATGTTAAAGAACAAAAATCTGAATAAGATTTATTTTTTTACCATTATATATTACCAATGAGTAAATTGCCATTTTAGTCCCTGAGTTTTGTCCAAAATTGCCATTTTGATCCAAATAGTTTTTTTTTTTGCATCTGGGTCCCTGACTTTTCACTTTTATTGCCATTTTGATCCAAACCACTAAAAATATTTGGATCAAAATGGCAAATTTGGACAAAACTCAGGGACTAAAATGGCAATTTGGATAAAACTCAGGGACTAAAATGGCAATAAAGTGAAAAGTCAGGGACCCAGATGCAAAAAAAAAACTATTTGGATCAAAATGGCAAATTTGGACAAAACTCAGGGACTAAAATGGCAATTTACTCATTACCAATTAATATAGGCGGCTCTAGCTCTATTAAACATCTAATCTAATCAACAATAAATCCTTTTTATTCATAAAAGAGTAAATTTCAAAGTTCGTCCTTTATGTATGTCTAATATATCAAAGTATGTCCTTTGTCTTTAATAACCTCAGAAAACATCCTTAATGTTTGAAAAACCAATCAAGTTATGTCCTTTACCCTAAACCTTGTTTGTTTTCCCAGTTAAGTTAGGTCATGTGAGAAGCACATGAGGGTATATTGGTCATTTTACCCTAAATACTAAAAAAATTATAAAAAATTCAGATCTTCCTCTCTCTCTCTCTTTGAACGCAGAGTATGATTCAACCACTCAATCAATCTCTTCTTACTTTAATCCAACCACCAACTTTAACCCTAATCTCAACCACCTCCTCCAAGATCCCGCTTCACCCTGGACCGGAACCATACGACAACAAAACAGCCTACCAGATTTCGGTTCATACAACCCTAACACAACAACAACCACCACCATAGACACACAACCAAAAACGGGTCTACATAAGATAGGAGTAGCCATAAAGAACCCAAAGAAACGTACAAGAGCTTCCCGAAGAGCACCCACCACCGTTCTCACAACCGACACCACTAACTTCCGTCAGATGGTTCAAGAATTCACCGGCATCCCCACCGCCCCTTTCACCGCCGCCGCCCCCTTTTCTCGCCGTCTCGACCTCTTTGCTTCCACCTGAAGGGTGGTCGCCGCCCTACGCCGCCGATGACTTTCGATTTGCCCCCAAATCGACAACCCTTTTCTCTGTGTGTGTGTATATACAACGGATTTATCCTCTTTGTTCTGATTCTTTACAGATCTGAGCCTCTTTTATACTCTTTATTGTTGGGTTCAACGAAAACTTGGTCGGAACTTCGCCGGAGTCGTTTCACAGCTTCAACGGCTTCGAATCTTGAAATATGAAGGTCACCATCGTGTAGAGGAGGTCGATTATACTGCGGTAGGAGTAGTTTTGGCCGGAAAATCACACCGTAGACACCCCCACCGCCGCCGTCATCACCGCCGAACCACCGTGGACGGTGGCCGGCCATCGTTCTACACCGGAATCTTCGCCGGAGTTGTTTTCGGCTCTGACTCATTTAGAGAGAGAAAGTTGGAGAGAATTTGGGGAGTTAGAGAGAGAGTATGAGGGATAAACTGGCCTTAAAACAATATTACAATTAGGGTAAAATGACCAATATACCCTCATGTGCTTCTCACATGACCTAACTTAACTGCGAAAACAAACAAGGTTTAGGGTAAAGGACATAACTTGATTGGTTTTTCAAACATTAAGGATGTTTTCTGAGGTTATTAAAGACAAATGACATACTTTGATATATTAGACATACATAGAGGACGAACTTTAAAATTTACTCTTCATAAAAACAACCCAAATTGAACACGTTGATTACTTGATTATTGGTTATTTTGGATTCCTGTCTGTGTTCGGATATACCTACTTTTCCAAAAAGTTTTTAGTAATATATATATATACATACTTTGGTATATGTAGACACGACTCCACCACTATATGTATGGATATATATATATATATGATATCGCATGTTTTATCAAAATGTGTTGACGGCTATGAGTTTAGGATGAAGGTGGTACACGTAATTGGAGCACCTATCATTATTCTCCAAACACACCTATCATCTTATTTCGTGTAGAAAATTAGGGACCTTTTATTCATATTACTTTCGTTTTTATATTGACGTTAATTTTGTATTTCTTATACGATTTCTAAATAAGAATTTTCACTAACTTTACATAATTTTTTTACGGTGTAGGCTAAATGCACTCCCATTTTTTATTTTTTACATCTTCTTTTTAAAAATAAACTAGGATTACGACCCGCCGCAATGCGGCGGGGATTCTTTAGTTATAACTAAGTCGGTCTAGGACCCGCACATTATGTTAACCCTGTCAAACGGGGAAAAAATAGACGATGTAAACGTTCACCCACACACGCATGTTGTTAAACGTGTCAAACGGGGAAAAAATAAACGATGTAAAAACGTTCACCCACACACGCACGTTGCGTCGTGTTAACTCGCAAAATTTAGAACGAAACGTAAAAACGTTAAGCCAAAGACGCACGCTGTGATGTGTTATGTCACAAAATTTAGAACCAAGCATAAAACGCAAAATTTGCGGAAAATGAAAACTATAAAGGAACAAAGTTGAAAGTAAAAAAAACTATGAAGATAGATTGCAAAAGATAAAAAGTTTTGGGTTAAAAATAAAAAACAAACATTTTGGGTTAAAAGTAATTTATGAAATACTTTTGGGTGAAAAGTAAAAAAAAAACAATTTTTTTTGGAAAACCCCTAAAGCCAACGTTACGACAACCATATGCATAACCATTTTTTCTTTGAAAACCCCACAAAGCACACCCCGCGTTGCAGCGGGGCGTAAAACGGTGTCAAATAGTACTAATGTCACACAACCGTCATCGACCACCAACACTGACTTGACCTAGGATATGCGTGTTGCGATGAACCTGTCAAACATGGAAAAATAGAGGCAAAAACGTTGAACCACACATGCACGTTGCGTCGTATTAACTCGAAAAATTTAGAACTATACGTAAAACGGAAATTTGCGAAAGATGAAAAGTATAAGTGACAAAAGTTGTGAAGTTAAATTGCAAATAATGAAAAGTTTTGTGTTAAAGTTAAAAAAAACAAATTATGTAGGGTTAAAATTGCAAAAGATACAAACCTTTGGGTTAAAACTAAAAAGTCAAATTTTTTTTTAATAATGTGCAAAGCATAATGTACAGGTCCTTATGCATAGAAAACTTCCTAATTTATATAGGTTTTAATAGTTTTTAAATCGTCAAATCCTACCCTTATAAAATTCTTATTCTTAATTTCTATACGTAAATAAATAAATCGTCAAATTCTACCCTTATAAAATTCTTATTCTTAATTTCTATACGTAAATAAATAATTGATACACATTCAATCCGTACCAAACTTTGGACAAGACTTGGTTATATAACTAGGTTTTGACCGCTCGCGTTGCGGGGCATTAAGCCGAATATTTCTTTCTCATAGCATGTACGTCTGTGTTTTAATTACTTGTACATACTACCCATAACTCGATCTCAAAAAAAAAAAAATGACTAAACAAAGTAAAACAAAACACTACCATACTTTTGCTAAAAAAACTAAAACGATGGATAAACTACAGCTTGGCATGACGAATAAAAATTAAATCAAGCCAACCAATTAAAACAAAACATTACCATAGTCTTGTAAAAAAATATTAAAACAAATTTTATACTGGAGGCAAAATCGTAAATAAACACAAAAAAAAATCATATCGAAATGTAAATCAACTTAAGTTTATATCGACACGTAAATAAAAATAAAGACCTAAAACTCGATTAAAAAGTATTTAGAAAGTTAATGGGTTATAAGAGTCAATGCTGAAAATTAAAGTGCAAACATAAAAAAGATAAAAAAAAAAAAAACCACAAAACAAAAAAAGAAAGAAAAAGAAAAAAAGTAAAAAAAATATTAAAACGAATTTTATACTGGGGGCAAAATCGTAAATAAATACAAAAAAAATCATGTTGAAATGTAAATCAACTTAAGTTTATATCTACACGTAAATAAAAATAAAGACGTAAAACACGATTAAAAAGTATTTAAAAAGTTAAGGGTTTGTAAGAGTCAATTCTGAAAATTAAAGGGTAAAAATAAAAAAGATAAAAAACCACAAAAAGAAAAGAAAGAAAAAAAAAGTAAAAGGAAAAAAAAAAAAAGACAACACCACTGTAGCAAAATGTTGTTGTCATTTTATATATATAATAATTTGATCATATTTAAAATGTTTAAAGCTTTGGATAAGACTTGATTATATAACTTAACTAGTTTATAGACTCATGTATTACATGGATTTTAGGATAGAAAATGAAAGATTTTAAGATAATCATAGAGTTGATCGAGTTCTTTTGGGGAAATAAATGTGTTTTCCATTTATAGAAACTTGAATGAGTTTTTTAAAATAAATATATTATTGTTGAGGTTGGTTGCGTTTGAAGGACACAACGATTATAAGTTTTAAATTATTTTTTATATTTCATATTATTTCTTGCATCACACATCATAAATATAAATTTTGATATGAATACATATAACCCGAATATGAACTATGCATACAAAATTAAAAAAAAATCTAACACTACTCGTTTTAAATGATGCGTTAACGAAATAAGAATTTTGTTTTTGAATACAAAATAATTAGTATATTTTATTTCAAATTAATATTTTCATATTTTAAAAAGTGTTATCATGAATATAAGATTATTTCTAATATATATTAAATTCAATTATTTAATAGCCATTATATTAATTTACTTATTATTTATTATTATTATATGGTTAAGGTAGTATGATAATTTGCCACATGGCATTTTAATGAAATTCTTTATTACAAGATAATGCCATGTGTCATTATAGTTACTCTTTTATTAGTATTAGATTAGATATTTTTTTAAATGTTAAAAACATATAAATATATATTAATACTCAATTTTTATATATAATTTTGTTTAAAACTTTATCAACAAATATTTAAATTCTTTAGATTATCCATCCCCAGAGAAGCGATGGTATGGTGTTTGCCGGTTTCCATCCCCAGAGATGCGATGGTGACGGTGGTGTTTTATTTGGTTGCCGGTAGTGATGGTGGTATTCCGGCTAATATAGCATACATGGATATAACAACTCTCCCAAAAACCATTAAAATACTCCTATACATCCTAAAATATACCTTGTATACGAAAAACGGACTTGATATACCTTTATACCTTTATATTTATAAAATAAAATAAAAAAATATAGGGTCCTCGCAGAGCGCGACCCAGACAACCCCAGACTGTCGCAGGCCTCGACAAGGTGACACAAGGCTGGACCACATTGCGCCACGCGTCCTGTACGTGTTGGGTCTAGTGGGTTGAGTCGACAAAGCTAGGGCCTACCCTAGCATTCTCGCGGGCCGCGAAGGCCTTGCCTTCTATCTCTCGCGGGCCGCGAGAGAACCATGATCAGGCCTATAAAAGGGGTGCTCGACTTTAGTTTTAGTCGTTCAAAAAAATTTCCTTCTCTCTCAATATATAATAGCTAAAACTCTCGGGTATTATACCCCTAAAAAGCGAAGCTCTGCCTCGTTGTAAGTATTATAACCCCCGGTTACGTATTAGTTACTCCGCCCGATTGATGTAAGAGCTCTGTAACGCATGTCAAGGCTCTGCCTGACTCAGTCGTTGGAGTTCTATCTCGGGGGGTATAGCTAATGTAAATTGGGTTATCTTACTAACACGTTTGCATTGTTTAATTTTAATAGATTATAACCAGAAAGTCACCAGAAAGCTGTAGTATTATCTAAAACAGCAATGTAAGTACATCTTATTTTTGTAAACTGTTTTTACAAAACCTCAAGTGTTTTAAAGTATAATTATCAGTGATTGAGTCAATCTATTCTACAATTACTGTCGGTATGTTAGGGTTTTGTATACATTACTTGTTACTACACTATGAGTAGTAGCATGACCACAAGTCAGGGTTGACAGTACCGTGAGTGGTAATTGGGTGGATATAAACATTGTAATCGCTCTCAATACTCTGAAATTATAAAACTGTTTTGATTAAACTGAGATGCACTCGCCAGTATCTCTTCCTAATAAAACTTTTTAAAACGCGTTTCAGGTAACAAAATGTGACAGCCAAATAGAAGCCAGCTGTAGAGCACTGAATGCTTGGAAAAGTGGCTATAAAAGTTACCTAAACAAGAAAAAAGTTTTATTTAAATAAATTAGGGTTTATCCCTATAAACATATTGTAATGGAAACTTGGGTTTTTCCCATGTATTTATTATTTATAAAAGTGTGGTGTTTTAACTCTGATAAACTATTTCCTAACTACGGTCCTGATATAAATTTGCGCTGCCAAATTAATAAACACCGATACCACTAATTTGGATCTCGCGGCCGCCCGCTCCCGGGGTAGGGGTCGGGGTTGCGACAATGGGCCTCTAGGATTGTATTGAAATTGTAATACTCTTACAGTGTTTCTGAACTTGGGTTTGGGCTGATGGTGAATGATGATGTAAAGTAGGAATGAACTTGATATCGGTACCGAAAATGTTTGGTATGGTATAGTACGGTACGGTATCTGTATTTGAAGCGAAAAACCGGTAAAATATTGGTACCGTACTGAAAGTACCGGTACCAAAAACATCAAAAAGTAGGTATCGATTCGGTACAGGAAAAATCTATACCAGTATAATAGAAGTACCTGGTATCAAATGGTCATCTCTAATGTGAAGAGAGAAAATAGAGAGAGAAGATAGAACATAATTTAAAAGGAAGAAAATGGAGATAAAAAGATTTTCTATCGTGTTTTGAGACAACAATTGGTGGCCTGCCACTATATGGCGTCAGGTTCATTTCGTTACCGAAATAAAATATTTAATATCAGTTAAACTGACAATATTTTAATTTCAAAATTTTGTTTTACAAACATATTCTGGTGTTAGATTGTATAAAAATACTATGATGTTAAGTCACATGGCCCAAAATTAATCAAAGGGTAAATTACACTTTTCGTCCTTTATGTTTATACCAGATTGCAATGGATAGTCTTTAACTTTAATAATTACAGTCACAGTCCTTTATTTGCAAAACCCATTACACATTTCGTCCTTTTGCACTAACCAAGTTAAAAATTCTAGTTAGATCTACACATCTAAGGGCAATTTAGTCTTTTTCATTAATTATTTATAGTAGGATAAATTACATTTTTCGTCCTTTATGTTTGTATCGGATTGCAATAGGTGCCCTTTAACTTCAATAATTTCAAAATCCTTTATTTGGAATACCGGTTATACCTTTCAACCTTTGGTACAAACTAGGTTAAAATTTTAAGTTAAGTCTATTTCTATGAGGGTAATTTTGTAATTTTACCTATTTACTTAAAAATATATATTTGTAAAAAGGAAAAAACATAAAAACCAAATATCACACATCACAGATACACAATCTACCAAAACTCTCTAAAAAAACCCTTTAACCTAATCTCATCACCACCACTCCTGTTGCCACCACCAGTCCAGCCGCCGACCACCACCTAATCTCCTCACCACCTCCACTTCAGCCGCTAGCCACCACTTCCAATCTCCATTCTTTGTCCATCACCACCCCAAACAACAAGAACACAGCCACCATCGCCTAACCAAAACACCACCACCACAGTTTCCGGCGACTTGCAACTTTCCATCTGAAACAAACGCCGTTGCTCAGAAGACAAGAAGTAGTCTCTTTCAATTCTAAACCATTGGAGTTCCAGAAAAGAATTTCAACAAAAAACGCATTTGTTTGCTCCGGAGAACGATGAGAAAGAATCCAGCTGTTACGAGAAGCCGATTGCGATTGTGAATCGGATTGAAATTGAAGATATACTGAGAGAATCGTAAGTCCAACTGTTACGAGAAACCGATTGCGATTGTGAATTGAAGAAGGATGAGAAGGAATCCATTGAAATTGAAGATATTATTAATGTTTTGTAATGAAATTGGATGAGTTATGAACGAATGGTATTTGTAGGAGTTTTTTTATACCTTGTTAGTTGTTAAGTTATCTAGCAGCTTCCTCAAGTCACGAGAATTTGTTGTTATTGTAAAGTCACCGACCACCAACATCTGGATGTCAAATCTCAGAGATTGTGGTAGATTGGTAGTCGGTGTGACGGTGACAAACGACAATGGCCGGTGGGTTTTTTTGGTGGCCGGCTTTGACATCCATATACGGTGGTGATGGTGTTTGGTTTAAGTTACAGAGAAAGGGAGTAGAGTTGTGGATAAAGAGTTTTTAATTTAAGCTTTATTATAAATATATTTTAAATAAAAGAGCCAAATGACTAATCTACCCTCATGTGTTAGGCACATGACATATTTAACTGAAAATTTTAATCTGGTTAGTGTTAAAGGACGAAAGATGTAATGAGTTTTCCAAATAAAGGATTATGATTGTAATTATTAAAGTTAAAGGGCATCTATTGCAATTCAATACAAACATAAAGGACGAAAAGTGTAATTTACCCTTTATAGTATTTAATAAGAATAAAATACAACCAATATTTTAGTACAATTGTGTCACTCTTTACCATCTCTCTCAACATCTCTGCACACAAACCCTAAATCTCAATAAGCTTCAACCGTTCATCTCAAATAACTCTTTATGACGGCGCAAATTAAAGATGATTCAGTTTGTTTTTAGGTTTCAGATGAATGATTATTAGCTCCGGTAAGAGTTAGTTCCTCTAATCTCTGTTTCTATGGCTTCTGATTTCATTTTGAGGCAGTGCAATGTAATACGTTTCCGGTGACCTTCTAGCGTGAATAACCTCTATTAAAACAACCAGGTGTAAGATAACATGACATTTTTCACCTTTGACAAAGAACATAGGGATTCTGTAGAACAAGGAAAAACAAAAAGAGAGAGAGATGTTAAACAAGAAACTAGCATAGCTTAGTTAAGTAAAGAGCAAATGCTGCTAAGAAGAACACAACTTGGGGACAAATTAAAAAGCAAAAATAGATACTGTATCAATCCTAATATTGTAAATTTCTGTTGTAGAGTCCTCCATTCCAATGGCAAGGGTATTGTTGTCCTGGGGATGCAGAGCCAAACATGTGGCTGCAGGTGGTGGGGACATGAAAGTTTTCCGAGCCTGAAGTTTGACCATATCAGTCAACCATTTGCCAGTTATACAATTCATATTGATATTTCAGAATTGAATAACAAAGTGAATTTATCCATTGATTTAGATACCTTGGAAGTCATCATATCGAACAGGGAGATTTTACCACCAGTGGCAGACAAGACATAACAATCATTCTTTGGTTGGAAAGGAGGGAGAGAGAGCTAGTTGAGAGATAGGGGTAAAATGACATAAATGTCCTTATATGAGGTGCACATGATCTGACTTAACATAAAATTTTAACTTGGTTAGTGCAAAAGGACGAAATGTGTAATGGGTTTTGCAAATAAAGGACTGTGACTGTAATTATTAAAGTTAAAGGCTATCCATTGCAATTCGCTACAAACATAAATGACGAAAAGTGTAATTAACCCTTAATCAAAATCAGATTAGGATGATTACCATGAAAAAAAGAAAAAATTTCACTTTTTGTCATTTATTTATTACCTGAATTTTGAAACGTGCCCTTTAAAAGTTTTGGTTTCAGTTTATGTCCAAAAAACACATGTTTTGTATCACTTTATGTCCTTTACACCAAACTGAGTTAAATAATTCAGTTAGGTTTATTTAATGTAAGGGTATTATTGGTATTTCACCTTAATTATTTTGTTTTTAAAAATAAATCAAAACATTTAAAGGTGGGACCAACTTTACAAAGTTTCAAGGCTTCATCTTTCCCACACCCCCATGTTTTTCGGTCATCTTCTCCGGCTCCGGCAAGCTCTTCATTTCCGGCAACAATATATTAAAGGACAGCCCGTAACAATGAAAGACTCGGTTGAAATCGATAAGTTGTGATTGCTCTTCTAATATACATCCTTAGCCTCATATCAAACATGTTGGCGGGTGAAATCCTAGAAGAATTCTGCCGTCTTACATCCATCCAAATCTTGGATCTTGCTTATAACAATCTTTCTGGAACCCTGCCAACATGCTTCTACAACTTCAGCATAATATTTGGAAGGCAACCATCAAATGCATTTGTGCTATATGATGTGCTATTTTAGGTGCAAATTCTTAGCAGTGCATTGTTGGTGACTAAAGGAAGAGAGTTCGAATATAGATCAATTTGGGTGTAGTCACAACCTTGGATCTTTCAAGTAACAAATTCTCTGGCCCCATTCCGAAGGAACTTATGGGCCTCGCAGGCTTGTGCTGGCTAAACTTATCCGGAAATCATTTAACTGGAAGAATTCCAGAAGAGATCGGTAAAATGACATCACTTGAATCTCTTGAGTTGTCTCTAAATCAGCTTGAGGTGAAGATTCCTTGGAGCATGTCGAGGTTGACAACCTTAAATTTGTTGAATCTGTCTTCCAACAAATTAACCGGAGAAATCCCAACAAGTACTCAGTTGCAGAGTTTCAATGAGACAAGTTTCATGTCGAACACGCTTTGTGGACCTCCACTTGCAGCAGTATGCAACAAGAAAGGGGTCCCACCCGATGCAGCGCAGGAAGTGGAGCAGAAGAACAAACTGATGATGAGTCAGATGAACGGAACTGGGGAGTTATCATCAGCATTGTGCTTGGATTTATAATTGGCTTCTGGGTTGTGGTTGCTCCTCTGATTGCTAGCAAAGTATGGAGAAGCTCTTACTTTAATTTTGTTTATAGTCTGTGGCTTAAGATTTGTCTTGCCTGTTATAAGAATTCTTTTAGAATACCTCCATCATGAGTGTGCAATTTTTGTATCAGTTCAATAAATTAGAAGAGCAATCACAACTTATCGATTTCAACCGACTCTTTCGTTGTTACGAGCTGTCCTTTAATATATTGTTGCCGGAAATGAAGAGCTCGCCGGAAAAGATGACCGGAGCCGGAGAAGATGATTGGAGCCGGAGAAGATGACCGGAAATTATGGGGGTGTGGGAAAGATGAAGCCTTGAAACTTTGTAAAGTGGGTCCTACCTTTAATTGTTTTGATTTATTTTTAAAAATAAAATAACTAAGATGAAATACCAATAATACTCTTGCATTAAATAAACCTAACTGAATTATTTAACTCAGTTTGATATAAATGACATAAAGTGATATAAAACATGTGTTTTTTGGACATAAATTGAAACTAAAACTTTTAAAGGACACGTTTCAAAATTCAGGTAATACATAAAGGACAAAAAGTGAAATTTACTATGAAAAAAAATATTGTTATTTTATATATCGAATTTAAATAATGAATATTACGAAAAGCACTGATTATTGATCATTTAGTATATCTTTTGTTTAAAAAGTGGCCTATAAATATGAGGATGAAATTCGATATAATTTAATTATTTTTTAGAATTGTTTAAAAACTTAAGTAGATGCAATTAAAAAAATATATATAAAATAAAACGTTTGATTGTATTTATCTAAAATCTTCAAAGGAGGAGTGTAACGAGTAAAATTTGAAAAAGAGGGAGTGTAATTAGGGACACCCTTTTTTTTACTTGGATTTAAGTTATTTTTTATTTAATTTTTTTTATATTAATAATAATTCAAATAAATTAAATATTTTGTTTGTATTTCAAAACAAATTTTATTAAAAAGAAAGTTATGTCCATTGTATAGTATTTTTAAAATATTAGGGCCCCAAAAATATTGTACCTTAAATAAAAATCATTATCTAAAAAAATTATATCCGAATTTAGATTTATATTAGTTGCTACAAAAAGAAAGTTATGTCCATAATATAGTATTTTAAAAATATTAGGGCCCAAAAATATTGTACCTTAGATAAAAATCATTATCTACAAAAAATTATATCGGAATATAAATGAAAATTGAAAATGGTTATTTAGATTTATATCAATTGCTATAAAGTATAAACTATTAATATGGTATTCATCCATAAACAATAGTGATGTTCGTATTTGTTGACTTTTGCCATGTAACTTATTCAATTCAACACCTTTAATCCTCATAAGTTACGAAAAAAAATGTTAGTTATATATTAATTTCAAATATACTAATGAATAATAACCTTTTTTTTGTTTTTATATATGAGACTAAAACAAAATGGGCAACAGACTAAAACATCATAAAAAAAAAAAAAAAAAAAAAACAATAAACAACATAGTAAAACACAATGTATAGAAAACCTAGGGATGAGCATGATACCGTACCGAACCGGTACCGCTACCAAAAATACCGACACCGAAATTCGCCAAAATTGGGTACCGGTACCGAAATATTCGGTATGGTACGGTACCGGTTTTGGTACGGGATCGGTACGGTACCGGTATTTGAAGGTAAAATCCGGTATTTTTCCGGTAACGTACCGAACCGGTACCGATACCGAAAATGTCAAAAAGTGGGTACCGGTACCGAAAAATTCGGTATGGGAAATTTGGTACCGGTACTCAATACCAAATGCTCATCCCTAAGAAAACTCATCTAGTTGAAAAACACAATAATCATAATCAATAACGCAATATATAGAAAACCCAATATAACACCATTTTCATTGGGTTATATAATGTGTAAGGTTCTGATAAATAAAACTCAATAGTCAAAAACCAAAAATAACATTGTATTATAGGTTCTTATAATAACACGACGTATAGAAACCTCAGCACAAACGTAATGATCAAAACCCAGTTGAATAATACAATGAGCAAAACCTTTAACAAAATGTACTGAAAACCCAACTGAAGAAACACTGGTTTAATTGACCGGAATCAATTGGACCAGAGGGTTTAAATCTGCATAAAAGGGTTATACCTCCTCGTTCGATTCAGGGGTGAACGATCTTCTTCCTCGAACAACAACTGCAAAACAAACAGCCGTTAGACTCGTCATGGGGAGAATGGGGGTTCTCTCCGTGACCACCCTCCGACGTGAGAATAAGTACAGGGTTTGATGAAGAAGAAGAAGTAATGTAAAGTGAAGTGAGAGTAACTTGAAGAATTGTACCTGAATTATCCTCTATTTATCACCGAAGTTTGGGCGGAAAAGTTTGTTGATGAAAACTTGACGGAAAGTGCTTTTCTGTAAGCGGTTATTTTGTTCTCCATTAATTACTAACGAGTGTGTATGCACACGGATCGTGGTCGTGATCAACGGTTGGGGTGATGGCACGTGGAAAGTGGGCAAGTGTAGATCTTCATTTAATTCGGTGCCATCATCGTTGTTTCAAGGAGTGTCTCGGATGATGCCACGTGGCCATTCGGTTATAACCGAATGGCTGTGCATGATGAAGACTTCTAGAAGGATACAGCTGTGATCCGATGTGGCTCTTCTTCATGCTAATTTGGTTGTAACAGAGAAGTTACTAATATCTCCCAAGTCTGGATGTTATTTATGCGGAAGTTTTGTTAGGATTCTATCCTATCTGTTGTGCAGGCTGGCGTAAGGATTTGTTGGTTTCCTTTTAGCGCACAGATGTTTAAAACTGTACTTCTCTTTAAGTTCTCTTTTGGAACCAGTTCACGGCCGCGCAAGGTTTTTCTCCAAAGAGAGCTTATTGACGAGGTTGTGGTATGGTCCCAAGCACCCGTGCAAGGTTTTTGGGACCTTACCCCTTCAAGTCCCCCAGTCTAGTGTTGCTCTTATGCAAATAAGTGGAGCACTGGACTATGAGAGATGGGTGCTTTTTGCTGTGGGAGTTTTTAGGCTTGAAAAAATTGGAAAACTTCTTGAAGAAGATATTTGTATTATTTTATTTTATTTTATTTTGAACTGTTCATTTTGAACGGACCGTTTTTTAATCATGGGTTGACTGCTGTTACGTCACCCATAAGTGGAAGATGTATATATGTGTTAACCTTTCATCTTCTTACTGAAACTGTAGCCTTGGGGATGTGTGCGGACGTTGTCAGAGGGTATTTAATAGGATGTGACGATTACAGTGGCAGCGTCGTTTCTGAAAGGGGTGATTTAACACTTAATCATCTCAATTTCCTTTAGCTCTCTTTTCGATGCTAACGTTAGCTCTTCCCGACTATATATTTAAATAGAGTTTATCGACATTTTACCAGATTTGGAAAAAATGAGGACCAGGCGAAGGTTCCGATCTCGGAGGGTTTCTAAAATTCTGAAGACCTTCGATGCTGCTGAAGCTCTGCTTCTCCTTGCTGGTTTGTCAATGGAGGCAGTTTGCCGGAAACGGAGGCGGTCGTGGTACTATTCCTCCCATATCTACAGGAAAAAATCATGCCTCCTCTCGTGCAGTAGATGATAATAACGAATGGGTTACCAGGCTGTCGGCACATGCCCTAACTCAAGCTTTTCCGGTTGACTGGAAAGGGCATTGCTCGATAGTGTACCAACGGCGTCGTCGTGAACCTTGCTTGGCCCCTTCGACCGAGATTCTGACTGATGTGCATATGACCGTTTCTGCTACGGGTGATGGGGGGGGGGGGTGCAAACCCCTGGATTGTTTATCCTCATCCTCTTGCTTGGTATGGTGTAGTACTACATACCCCTTTGGATGTGTTGGATATGTTTCCTAGTGTTTAGTTTTTTTATTTTGTAGCTACTATTTTGATACACTGCCGTGTTTTGTATATTTTGTTAATGTGCTTTGTTGCACAAGTAACTTTTTGATGCACTGTTGTGCATTTGGCTTTCTTGTTGTTGCGTGTGGCGTGTAAGTGATTGAATATAAGGTTTGTTTGAATTACAATATCTTGCATGTGTATCATTACTTTGTTTAGGTAAAGCGAATAAAGATGGTATGAAGCTCATATGTGAACGTAGGTCTGGACTGTGTGCAGGACTTGTACCCGTAGACCGTTCATGAGTCTTATAATGTTTTACCATAGTGTTTTCGCACATACCAAAAGGAATTACATGCATTTTGTAATAAACAATAGACCATATAAGGATAAGCTTTGTATTGATAAGGCGCAGGGCCAATGGATACAAAGTGAATAATTTGAATAATTATGTTGCATGCGCATGTGTTCATTTGCTGTGTGAGATGGCTAGGCTTGGTTACATGTAGCACCTACGCAGTTGTTGCGCATTCCAAGTGCGTGGTACATTCGTTCCATCGAGCCTTTACCCAAGACTTCGTGGATAATATATGGTCCTTCCCATTTGGGCGCTAGTTTCCCTAGTTTCTCCGCGTTGGATGCCTCATTGTCAGGCAAGAAGAAATACCCTGGGACGAAGGTGCAAACACGTACTCGAGCATTATAGTACTTCTCTAACTTTGATTTATATCTGGCTTCTGCGATGGCTGCATTCTTGCGCCGTTCTTCGAGAAGGTCCAGATCAAGTCGTCGTTCTCGCTCGTTGTCTTGTTTTTCTATGGCAATCATGTGTGGTGATGGGAGACCCACTTCCGCTGGTATTACCGCTTCTGAACCATAGACAAGGCTGAATGGTGTTTCGCTTGTACTGGTTTTTGGCATGGTGCGGTGAGCCCATAAAATGCGAGGGTGTTCGTCCACCCACCCCTTAAGCGCAGTTCCTAGCCTTGCCTTGATGCCATCCACTATTTGTTTGTTTACACTCTCAACTTGCCCATTCGCTTGTGGGTGTGCCACAGAAGCGAAGCTGTGTTCAATGTTCATCCCTTTGAACCATTTTTGTAAATCTTCTGACGCAAAGTTTGTACCGTTATCAGAGATGATGCATAATGGTAACCCAAATCGGCAAATAATGTGCTCCCAGATGAATTTGCGAATTACCATGTCTGTAGTTGATGCGAGAGCCTTTGCTTCTACCCATTTGGTAAAGTAGTCTACTGCTACTATTATGAATTTAACTGCGCCAGGCGCATCCGGGAAAGGGCCGACGAGGTCAATGCCCCACTGCTGAAAAGGCCAGGCTGAGGTAACTGGGACCAGAGGGTTCTTTGGGCGGAGTGTTTTTGGGGCATGACGCTGACATGCCGCGCACTTGCGCAATAGTTCCACTGCATCTACGTGCATCCCTGGCCAATAAAAGTCTGCATTCATGATCTTTGCAACCACCATGCGTAGGCTTGCGTGGATTCCGCATAACCCTTCGTGAATTTCTCGGACTAAATATTGCGCATCAGTCTTATCTACGCAGCGTAAAAGTGGACACATGAATGACTTGCAGTATAAGATACCATCCGCCATTTCGTAGTTCAATGCCTTGTGCTGAATTTTCCTGGCTTCCGCTTTCCCTTCTGGGAGAATCCCGTGTTGTAAGTTGACGTGTTGTCGTATTCACATGCAAATTTAATCCAATTACTACTAAATAGATAGCGGTAAGTGGGTATCGAACACAGGGAGTTTGTGGGAAATGTGTTGATTCTATAGCCTTGCAAACTAACTACAATTAACCTAATGTGCTGAAATTAAAGATCAAGAGTTTGGATTGTTTGATTTAAAAACTAAGTTATTAACTAATTGCAAATCAAGATTGGATTGTTAATCAAATTAGGAGAGAATGACCATCTTAGGTTCCAGTTTCCTTCAACAATTGTGCATAATTCCACTAGAAAGAGTTACATAGACATAACTCATGCATAAACGTTTATTGTGATAAAAGGGAACAAAGTACTCGGATTATAGAAACGCGAGATTGTTTCCCGATGATCAATTAATCAATATCCAACCCTAACCCTTCCCGTGATATCTCGATTGTCAACGACACCAAGAACGTACAATTTAGATTAGAATTAAAACATCAATTAACAAACTACAATCAAACATTCATACATCATGATAAGCATAGCAAACAACCAAGTTATCATTCTAGAAATAAAGGAAAACACACAAGAGTCATAATAGAAACCTTCACCTAAGATGATCACCGCAAGTTTAGCAGGACATTGTTTGGTAGATCATCATAACAACAAGATTAAAGTTCATGCGAATTGAAAAATAAACCGGAATGTTAGAAATTGTTCACAAACACTATCCAAAGCCAAAATTCGCGCAACAACTGCAGAGAAACGTCTCCAATGATGAATGACATGAAAAGACACTTGAAAACGGTTTTAATTGGGCAGTTACGCTTTTCCTCGCTGGCTCTACCGTAATTTACGGTACCTACCGTAAATTACGGTAGCCTTCAACTTGTTATGGTGGGAGTAGACTGTCTTACGGTGGAAATGGAGAGTTTCAGGGGCTACCGTAAATTACGGTAGCCACCGTAATTTACGGTGGGCCCCTGAGTCTCCTGTTTTGTTTCTTCTTTCCATCCCCGTGTGACCCGATCCGCTCCATTCCATCCGAAGCAGCGTTTTCCCACATTTTAATCTCCAAACGCACCTGAAACATAAGCAACTGTAGTCATCTAATTCAAGACAATTACGCGATCAAATGAGGGATAAACTCGTCTTTTAACACCATTAAGGGTTGTCCTATGGACCACCCGTCACATCCCCACACTTAACCGTTGCTTGTCCCACGCAACCCATCAAAACCATTTTCAAAACACAAGCGATCAACATAAATCAAGCATAAACATGTTATCCTTTTACTAACCATTTCCTAACACCCTAAACAACACACCCCTCACTATATCTCTACTCTCGGCAACAAGTAAGCACTAGCAAATATAAGCTAGACACACAAAAGGCAAACGGGTGATTGCACAACTATATGCTTGTACCTAAATCAGTCATTCTCCTAACAAGTGCCAAACATGAATGCAAATCAAAGGGGCTTTAAGGTTGTAACGTGGCTAGGTGTAACGGGTAGGAAATGGAATATATATGTAGTAGCGAAAGACTTTACCCGGTCTTTTTATTACACAATGAAATAAATAAAACATAACTACTATATACAAGACAACTCACACATTCTTTTTTTTTCATTGCTTTTTTCACTTTTTTTTTCTTTTCTCTTTTTTTATTATAGAGAAACATTCACATAACATATCTAAACACAACTAAAGCAACTACTAACACTATAAGACCGGGTTAAGTCGGGTAAATTTTTGGGGAACTAGCTAAGGGGTAACAAATGATCGGCTTTTAGGCACAAAATGGGCAACTAAATGTCCAAACCCCCGCCACTCTCACTACCAAGCTCATATATATAATTTATGAGGTCCAACCCCCCAAATCCCACACTCACACACACTATGACGAGGCTACCTAAGTGCCCTTATCCTTTCTACATTCATGTTCAACTAAGGCCTCAAACCGTATTCAAGCACAAGTTCTAATGCACCCCCACCCGTTGCCCCTCTCATCAAAGACAAGCATTATTTATATACAAGTGTGGCTTCAACTCTCACCAAGAATAAAGGTAATTAAGGGTTGCCGGTGCATCATTCGGGTGTAGTCCAAGGTTTTTAAATTCTCACAATGTTTTGCTTGATTTAAAAATTTTCAAAAACCTCAAAATTTTCCCCCCATCCCCACACTTGGGATACATTGACCCCAATGTATGGTTTTGGGAGGAATTGATCGCTTAAACCATTCAACATCTCAAATCCCAAATTTCTTTTTGGTCTTTTTCGTTTTATATTTTTTCCTTTAAAAACATAACACCACCAACTCGCACAACCCAAGACATAACATCACAAACTAAACACCACCCATCCACCCGACCACAAACATAACAAACAAATATTCACAAAAATATACAAGAACGGAAGGAACACGACCTGACTAGTAGTACCGCGGCTGAGGAGGCCCAAAAATGGAAGACATCATATCATTCCATTCTCCAAAAGCAAACGCGCCGCTACCACTTCCACCTCCGCTTTGTTGTGAAGCTCCATGTTGTTGGTCTTGACGGGGGTCATCCATTACGAATAATGAAGCGGCGGTGTCGGATACGAAACTGTAACACCTCATAAAAGCACGTCCAATGATGTATTGACACGTGTAATAAACCCTAATAAAGTCAAATGTTGACTATGAAGGACTAATTTTGTGAAAAATAAAAAAATTGATTATGAAAGGACTGGAAGTGTTATCATGCTTAGAATAAGTCTCTGAATAACCTCTTACGGTATTTATATTCACAAATGAGCCACTTGTTGATCGAGTGTAGCCGTTTACGTAATTAATTGAAAGTTTGCGCAATGAAGGGTTAAAAGCGTCAACATGTTAATTCTTACCTCGAAGTGACCTTTTAACAAACCAAGAGCTTCATGATAATTGACTACACTCTCGGGAATGCTTAATATTGGCCATTAAGGGCTTTTATGCCTATAAGTGAAGTTACACACAACTTTGTAAGATAGAGGGACCAAAAGTGTCAATATGTTTAATTATACCTCTGAGTGACCTTTTAACGAACCCAAAGCTTTGTAACGATTAATTATGCTCCCAAGAATAAGTGATAAAAATTTCACAAGGTTTCGATATCGTATGAGGAAGATACGTTAACTTTCGTAATTAAGGGGTTAAAAACGTCAACAAGGCAAAACTTATGTTTTCGGTTATCATTTAATGAAACCGGACCTAACGGTGTTTGGTTATATCCCATGGATCACAAGAATAAAAGTTAAATGGGTTAAATGTGCTTAAAATGAAAGAAATTACGCTTTAGAAGGTCTAGGGGGTGAAAATGTCATTATTTGAAACTTGCTGATCAGGTGACCCACATGGTGGCGTCACGCCACCACCAACCTTCTCTGCCGTCGCATGACGGGACGGCCTGATCTGGACAAAATTCTTGCACAGCTGCAAGTTTCAGCAAGTCACCTTCTCCAATTCAGCTTTAACTTGATTCTATGGGTTCTTTGATGGTTTTAAAAACCACTAGACACCTGTATGATCAAGATTACACTTGGGGGCACTTGCTTTGATCTTAGAGCATCCAAAAACCTATATAAAGGGGCAAGTTTGGCAGCCATTTGCACTCACAAGTTCAAAATTCATACTCTAAAACTTGCTCTCAAGCTTTGGAGTGTTTGAACTCATTCTCTGGAGCATCCTACTTTGGAAGGAAGCTCTCTTAGTCTTAATCTTCGTGCTAAGGACTCTTGTAAGTGTGCTTAGTCTCTGTAATTAAGTTTTCATTAGTATAAAGACAGAAAGTCAAAGATATCGTAAATACGCTTTGACTTTGTGATTAATCACTAACGGTTCAGCCATTTGTCGAATTGAAAATGGCTATGAGTTGATAACTATGTGGGTAATAAACCCTTAAAAGGGCACCCACTGATTATCACTCTAACTTGGTCAATTGTCGGGTCAAACTTAATATTAAAAAGTCAACAGAAAGCTATTTTTGCAAATAAACACATAACTGATAATGTAGAAGTTATGGAACCTGTTTTAACGCTAAAATAACTTGGTAAATGATGTAAGAACATGTCTAAGCATGTTCAACCCGACAATTCCGAGTTTAGGCTCGGTTCGGAAACGAAAGTCGCAAAAGTAGACTTTTGCTTTAACTTTCAGTTCTGACCCGATTTAGCTTAGTTTAGATATGCCTTAGGGTTCCTTTAGGACCATGTTATAGGTTAGTATAACCCTCTGAGGTTATACAACATGGCTCCATAGAAATCCTAGTTCATTGCATGTTTCCGTTAAATGCTTAAAAGTTGACCATTATGCCCTTTTGATATTAAAACGAGAATTTTGAAAATGTGAGAGGACAAAAACCTTTATTACTGATTTATAAACATGTCCTAAAATTTGACGTCAGTTTAAGGTCTAATTTTGGAGTTATGCTCAATATCATAATTTGAAAGTTTTTTATTAATTAAACGGCATTTTTGACATAAAGCCTATTGAAACCCAAATTTTGACACCAAAACTTTTGTCCACTGATGTAATATAATATTTAAGGATTTTTGAAGATTTTTGTTGAATTTTAAACTGATCATAACATAGGGTTCTTGCAATGACTCGGTAATTGACGGTTATGCCCTTTTTGTAATACAATGAGTTTTACACATCCTTTACATATCAAACCTTTTTCTACTGAATTTATATATTAAATAAATTATTTTAAACAGTAAAGGCTGTTCAAAATCTCAGATTTACTTATTTAACCCGAATACCGTCAAATACCGACTTTTATGCGATTTAGGCGCATAGTATGGTTTAAAAACATATTAGGCACCCAAAGCTTGATACCTACTGATGTTATGAATACATTTTTATACTTTAAACAATAAATAAAAGTTTTGAACTCAGATTTCCAAAATTAACCCTTAAAGCATATGTGAAATGACCAAAATGCCCCTACGGTGCATAGTTTGGCCATAAATGATAAATTTCACATATGTGAGATATCTTACTGATATAACTTGATAAAATAAATATTTTTACTGATTATTTTAGACCAGAACCTCAGATAAATTTTTAACCTCTTTTATAACCATTAAAATGACCAAAATACCCCTATGGGGCATAAATTGGTTTTAAATTCGTTTTGGGCATAATGGAAGGTATCCTACTGATATCACAACATATTTAAGGCATATTAACTTGTGAAACATGTTCATGACTCAATTGGTTACCCGTTATGCATTTTCCGCATTCGGTACGGTTTATGTAACTAGTTTGCATAAATTAACCGAAACGGGTCAAACCTTATCTTTTTCACTTCAAAATTCAGAATGTGTTAGTTTACCCATATTATACAAGTTTCCATACTTGTCGGGTCTAAATCACATTCAAATCCGGTCTTCGCTTAATCTTGCGTTTTGAACCGTAAACCCTTCCTTAAAACTAACCGGTCTAAGTTTCAACTTAAATAAGACCCGTTAGGAATCTAATAGGTTAATAAAACCTTCGTTCCAGATTAAGAGCCCCAGTAGAGGTCTTGTGCTTGCTGATTTGAATATACGGCTGAGAATAAAATTACATTTTAGCTTAGGTAAATACTTTTAACTTATTTTCCCTATACGGGCTTGGGATACGGTATTATAATAATACCGCTTGGTCGGGTATTGAATGTTTAATCGGATTGTGATTAAATTATTGAGGTAACCCGTTTTAATCTGTCTTGTTTGAAATAAAAGCCTTTGGGGGTTAATGACCATGTCCCGGATATCCTTGGCATCATTATTAAGAAATGGCCACGTCTTAAGCACGGGGTGTAGGCATACACCTGACAGCTGCATAAGGAAAACGGTATCTCACTCTCTTGTGGGCCTATACTTGTGGTGTGTCTGTTAATCTGGACTCGGTTTCTAACACCGGGCCCTGAATGTATAATGAACATGTAAATCTGTATACAAGATTATTTTTTTTATATAATTGTCCCAAGTTATAAAAGATATTTTGTGCCTTGTGCATTCAAATCATTTTTCTTAAACATTTTCAAAATGAGTCGGTTAATTGTATTTACCAGTGTAAACTGACGTATTTTCCAAAAAGATTAAGTGACAGGTACTGTATGTAATTGGCTGGGAGCTCAGGGCGTTAATAGGAAATCTTGCAAGTTCTAGACGTCTAAAGTCTATTGAACAATGTTTACCTTTCTGTTTTAAGATCTGCCTGTGGATCCATCTTACATTCCATTTGTAATATTAATGTTACTTTCGAATCGGTTTGTAATATATTTAATTTTAGACTTCCGCTGTGCATTGAACTGTGATTATTTGACTATGATAATATCAACTACGTCACGATACTCCCCACCGGTAATACGTGGAAATATCGGGGTGTGACAGGTTGGTATCAGAGCCAACATTGAGTGAATTAAACACTAGCCTTTTGTGTTTAATCTCAATGACACAGTAGCACATTCCTTGACTTCCGAGTCTAGACTTGAACTAGGAATAATCTCATCCCTGATATATGTATACATTGTTTTCGATATTTATGCATCTCAGAATCGTGTCGCTGAGCAAAGCTGCCATTGGTGGAGGTTCTCCAAATCCGAAGATTAAGAATTGTAAAGCTTCGTACTACAGCTCGAATTAACATACGACCAGTATGGAGAAAGGACCTTCTGAACCCATTAAACCATATTTCAAATTTTGTACCCAAGACCTTTGAAACTCAAGTGAGAACTAAGCATCGGAGGAGTTCATACCAGTTGTCCCTGAAACTCCCGCTCCGAAGATGATACCCATGGATTCAAAGGACTCATATTTCTTACCCCCAAGCCTAGGAATCCCAAATTTGGATTATACCTGTCCTGACCTTTTTTATGATTCGTATTATTCATTAACCATAAATCCTTGGATTCCACGTTTGCAAAGAATCCTAAAATAGAAGACTTGGATTATCCACCAAAACCTTCGGTATTCATACCTCACATAGAGAACCAAGGAGAAAATTTCCAGAAATAAAGTAAAGAAGAAACTCTTTCGTTGCTTTTCATTTCTTTATTAGTCCTTATAAGGACATATTTATATTTTAGTTCCTTTATGGACAAATTTCTTGTTTAAAAGTCCCGTTTAGGGCATCTATGTACTTCTTTCATTTAATGATTCAAAATTCTTTTCCGATATATATAAATGAATATATTATATAAAATAAATCATAATGTCCTTCCTTTTTATAATTGATCAGCCTATATATTGAAAGGAATCTTAAAGGTATAACCTACCCGATATGTCATTTTAGACATGGCCAAAATGGTAAAACCTATTTAAAAGATTTAAATCCTTGTTAACATCTGAAAACATGTTAGCACCCCTAACAACTGTGATACGGTAAAATCACATGTCACCTTTACACTGGATTTCTTCCAAATCTTTAAATAGCCCAATGATCTAGAAATCATGGCTTACATCATCAATTAAGATGATCACTTTTACAAACATCCATTTGTGATGAAGTGCCTACGGGCCATATTCAATGTCTATGGAGACAAAAGACAATGGTAGTCTACAACTCCCTGTCAAGAAAAGGTAATGAACTATGTTCAAACCTTAATGCCTCGATTCTCTGAAATCATGGCTTATAAATTTAAAATTTTCCCTGTGATTAGGCCTTTTGTGCCACTTTAATATCCTTAATGTTCTATAACTAGGATAAATTATAATGAAAATACTAATTAAATATAATTAACAAATAAACCAATATGGTTTATATTACCATGGTTAATGAATCGTCAAAAAATGACGATTCCATGATAACCCTGAATAAATCGATGTCAATATTTATGTAGCAATCAAGCTACATGGCTGGATCAGATGAGGTTAACAGCCACCCGAGGGGGAATAATGATACTACCAGAGTTAATATAGCTGGTGCAGAACTGCTGGCATTAATAGATAATGTCGTTACACGAGCTCTTGACAGACAGTATAATGAATCAAGTGGTACACACTCTAAGACTCCATCTGTGGCGTAGTAAGCCCCCTTCTAAGACACACGAGTCAAAGGAGGACGATGTCCATCACTCGTCAAATCAGAGGAGTGTTCCGTCTAAACAGGTTGTGCTTCACCAAGAGCCATGCGTTAAAACCTGTTCATATAAATATTTTGTCTCCTGCAAGCCCAGAGACTTCACAGGAGAAAAGGGAGCCATCGATTGCATGACATGGCTCGATTAGATGGACACCGTTGTTGATATTACTGGATGTGCAGAGCAAGACATTGTGAAGTTTGTTTCACAATCTTTTAAAGGAGAAGCACTAACTTGGTGGAGGTCACTAATCCAAGCTACAGGAAAGATCCCGTTGTACGACTTGACTTGGGATCAGTTCGTTGCTCTTATCAAAGAAAATTACTGTCCTCAACATGAAGTTGAGAAAATTGAGACTGATTTCTTGACATTGGTCATGAAGAACTTAGATTGTCAGGCATATCTTACAAGTTTCAATACTATGTCTCGATTGGTTCCTTACTTGATAATACCGGAACCAAGGCGTATAGCTCGCTTTATTGGGGGTCTATGTAACACCTCGGAAATTCACGTCCTATAATATGTTGACACGTGTCATAAAGTTTAAACGTGTGAAAGAAATATTATGGAAGGACCAAAGTTGACAAATATAGAAAGTATGTGAATATACGTATTCTAAGTGTCAACTGTGAATAAATATAATGTATATTAACCCTACACGATGCTCATACCTTCAAACGAATAAATCATGGATCATACGAAGCTAAATGTGAGTGATTTCAAACTACAGGGACCAAATGTGTCAACATGTTTAATTTATACCTCTGAGTGACCTTTTGACAAACCCGAAGCTTTGTAAATATTAATTATGCTCACGAGAATGCACCATAAAAATTTCATAAAGTTTCGTTAACGTATGAGAAAGTTATGATCAAATTCGTGTGCGAAGCGTTAAAGCGTAAACGTCGAAAGTTAGGACTTTTCGGGTGATAATTGTCACACCCCGACTTTCCACGTGTCACCGGTGGGCCCGGTGGGGGAGTATCGTGACGTGGTTGGCAACATAATAGTCAAACAACACAATATATATGAATGCACAGCGGAAGCAAAAGATATTTATTATTACATTCCGAATATGAAGTAATATTCAGTATTACAACGGAAGTAAAGGATCCACAGGCGGATCTTAAAACATATCATTTGTTCAACAGACTTTAGGCGCCTAGAACTTGCAAGATTTCTTATTAGCGCCCTGAGCTTCCAGCCAATTTCGTTCAGTACCTGTCACTTAACCTTTTTGGAAAATACGTCAGTTTTCACTGGTAAATACACTCAACCGACTCATTTGAAAAGAGTTTAAGAAAATTGATTTAGATGCACCAGGCACAAAACCTTTTGACACTTTGATTAAAATGCACAGAGGCACAATTAATCTTTTATAACTTGGGAAAATTATTTGTATATAATCTTGTATACAGTTTTACTTATTTGTCATCCATTCAGGGCCGGTTTGTAGGGCCGGACTCGATTAACTGACACGCCACAGGTATAATGCCCACAGGCTATCATCCCCTAAGTGGATTACCAGTTCCGGTATAATGCCCACAGGGATGATACCTTCGAGTGGATTACCAGTTTTTACATAATGCAACTGTCAGGTGTATGCCTACACCCCGTGCTTAGGTCGTGGCCATTTCGTAAAATGATGCCAAGGATATCCGGGACATGGTCATTAACCCCCAAAGGCCATACACCAAATAATAAAATAATACATATTAAACAGGTTATGTAAGTACATCAATCACAATCCGATTTAAATGACTACATACACCCGACCAAGCGGTACTTTTATAGTACCGTATCCCAAGCCCGTATAGGGAAAATAAGTTAAGAGTATTTACCTGAGCTAGCTCCTGTCTTAATTAGCAAGAATCTAATAACTCAGCCGTATTCACTTAAGTAAGCGTATGTACCATTTACCGAAATGCTCTAGTCTGGAATGATGGTATAAATAATTAATTAGAATGCTAACGGTTCTTTAATTAAGCCTAAGCTTAGACCGGTTAGTCTTACAGGAAGATACGGTTCGTACGCACGATTACGCGAAGACCGAAATAGAATGTGATTTAGACCCGACAAGTTCGGAGACTTGCTTAATTTGGGTATTTAATACACACTTTGAATTTTGAGACAAAACCGGTAAGGTTTGACCCGTTTCGGCTAACTTATATAAACTAGTTATATAAACCGATCCGAACGCGAATAACGCGTAACGGGTATTCATAGAGTCATTTACAGGTTTCCTTAGTTAATATGCCTTAAATATGTTGTGGTATCAGTAGGATACCTTCCATTATGCCCAAAACGAGTTTAATCTCAATTTAAGCCCCGTAGGGGTATTTTGGTCATTTACCTAAGGCATATATATACTACCTGTCATACAACTACTCGAACGATGTGACCATAAGGTCACTTAATGTGTTTGGTCGGATCCTAATGATCGACCAAACGGGTCGGGTTCGAAAGTATAAGCGATTGTTTAGATCGCTTACCTTTACGACCCTATATAAGCACTAAACTAAAAGTGACGAGCTAAGCATGTTGAAACATGCTTGACTAAGTTAGAAAACAAGTTTGGTATCAAAACAAACGGTTTTGATACCCATAAGTAGTTTGGTTACAAAATACGCAAGAATACGTATTCTGGCCGAAACTACGGCTCGTCACTGAGCCTAGATAACGTGGTAATCAGTAGGTATAGTCACTAGGGACTATAACCATCGTGATCACGCTCACGTTATGAAGTTCAAACGAACTTCGCATCGACCATAAACTGGTCAATGCAGAAAGTCAAACAAAGTTTGACTTTCGGACCCGAAAAGCGATAAAAGAACGAAAGAATACTTACGAAGGGTCCCCGCTAGTAAATCTTGATCGAATAGCTCAGGTATGAAGCAATGGCTTCAACTTAGAGCTCTAGGATCAGATTTGTGGGTTTTTGAGTTGTGAGGGGTTGGGTATTTATAGGATATGCACCACCGTTAGGATCGTTTCTTGGAGAAGAGGGCACGATCAAGGCCGTACACTTGTCGGAAGGTTATGGTGCCTAAATTGCCACTAACCATAGGAAATCAACATGTGGCATTGAGATTGGGAGTGCCAAACAGCTGCAACCAGCTGTTTTATACATTTAATCTGGTCAGAAGGGGCCATGCGGCCCGCTTCAGGATGCCCTTAAACTCATGCGGGCCGCCTGAGGGTCCTGATCAGACAACAAGTTTGAAAAATGACAGTTTCAGTCCCTGCACGTGTTTAAGGCCTTTTTCGACACTTCTAAGGCCCGTAAAGACAACTTTAAGGCCCTAAAATGTTACCTAAACATTGTGGACATGAAACATGCTCAAAAATGTTCCGGGTGATGGTTCGTTTGGTCGTACGAACGCGATGTTCGCTTAATTACGACAGAATGCGCATAAGTGCCAAAAACGATCCAAATGACGCGACGAATGGATTTTTCTTATGGCGAACACTAAAATAAAATATTTTAGTGCTTACATAAATTTTTGGATGACCAGATGTATTCAGAATGTAGGTTATGCGCGAAAATGCAAACTTATGCACTTTTTGACGCTTTTAGTCCCTGATCCTTCTACACTTGATCTTAACATGCTTTCTTGCACTTCGAGCCCTCTAACTTGACTTTTATGGGCCTTAAGACATAAACATACTTTGTTAAGTCCTTGGGTAACTTTATGGTTACCCGAAAAGTCATAAATTTCAACGTTGACGCTTTTAACCCCTCGCACACGAATTTGATCATAACTTTCTCATACGATAACGAAACTTTATGAAATTTTAATCGTGCATTCTAGTGAGCATAATTTACATTTACAAAGCTTCGGGTTTGTCAAAAGGTCACTCAGAGGTATATCTTTAACATGTTGACACATTTAACCCCTGTAGTTTGTAATCTCTCACTTTTAGCTTCGTATGATCCATGATTCATTCTTTTGAAGGTATGAGCATCATGTAGGGTTAATGTACAACATATTTATTCACTGTTGACATTTAGAACTCGTATTTTCATATACTTTTCAAGTTTGTCAACTTTAGTCCCTCTAGGGTATTCTTTCACACATTCAAGCTTATGACACGTGTCAACACTTTATAGGACGTAAATTTTCGGGGTGTTACAATAATAAAGTTACCCGGGGACTTGGCAAAGTGGGTATATGTTTTAAGGCCTTATTAGATCAATTGTGAAGGTTTACCATGCAATAAATCAGTACCTATTCGAGTTTTGAAGAGCCAAGGACTGAATCGCAAAAGATAAACATGTTGCTGATTCTGCACATCCTCGCGCCACGCGAGGGACTTCCAGAACCGTGAAATGCGGGCTGTTGTCTGCAGAAGCTGAAATGCGCGACCTTTACCCGTTTTTCCACTTCTCCTGGCCCCTAAAACACCTCCTAAGCCTCTAGGACACCTGTTGATCAATTGTGGGGACTTGTAGACTTGTTTGTCAAGCACTTATGGTGAGTAAGTTCACTATATAAAGCCCTTCAAGTGCAACATTCTTTCACACATCTTCTCTGCATTATTGGATTGATTCTGGAGCTCAAGCTTGCTTCCTAGTGATCATATCTCGTGCATAGGACCTCAGTAAGTATTCTTCTTCTTCTCTAATTGAGTTTAGCTAGGGTAATTAGCTAAAAGTCAAACCGTCGTAATTACGGTTTGACTTCGAGATTAGTCAATAATGGCTCAGTCAAATCTCGAATTAAAAGTAGTTATGAGTTGGTATTTATGTGGGTAATAAAACCTCAAAAGGGTTTCCCCTGATCACCACTCTAACCAGGTCTAATGTCGGGTCAAACTTTTAATTAAAAAGTCAACATAATGCTTAAAATGTCATTTATGCATAATTAGCTATCTAGAACATATATAACCTGTTTGATCATTGTTATAACTTAGTAATTAGTGTAAGAACATGTCCAAACATGTTCAACCCGACTATTTCCTGTTTAAACCCGGTTCGGAACCGAAAGTCACATAGTTTGACTTTCACTTTGACTTTCAGTTCTGACCCGTTTAGGCATATTTTAGAAATGCCTTAGAGCTTTAATTGGACTAGGTTACATGTTAGAACAACCCCCTGTGATTATACACCTTGGTTCACTAGTTATCCAATTAATATGCATGTTTCCGTTAATTTCTCATATGTTGACCGTTATGCCCTTATTACCTTAAAACGTGATTTATGAAAATGTAAAAGTGTAGAAACCTTTGTTACTGATATATAGACTTGCATGCAAAGTTTGACATCAGTTTGACTTGTAGATTAAGAGTTATGCTCATTATCGCAAAACTAATGCTTTATGTTAATAAAATGGCGTAATTAGCGTATAGCCTAGTTAAACATACTTTTTGGTATCAAATCTTTTACCCACTGATGTAATATATTATTTTGGGATTTTTAAAGATTTTTAATTAATTTTAGACTGAGCATAACTCATAGTCGTAGGCTTAACTCGGTAATTGTCGGTTTTGCCCTTACGGGCCATAAAATGAGTTTTACATATCTAAACGACCCCAAACCTTTTGCCACTGATTAGTTATGATAAATAAATTATTTTAAGCCTTCTGGAAATATAAAAATATCAGATTTAAGTATCGAACCCGGTAATGGCCTTTAATCGCCTAAATTAGCGTTTTTAACGCATAGTATGTTTTAAAATCATATTGGACATACCCGGGTTGATACCTACTGATATAAGAGGCAAATTATAATATTTTAACAGTAAGCAAAGGTTGATAAACTCAGACTTCAGTTTTGAGCTCTTCGGCTTATGTGAAATTACCAAAATACCCCTACGGGGCCTAGTTTGGTTAAAAATGATAAGTTTCACATACATGCGTTAACCTACTGATGTAACTTAGAAAATTGAGTATATTTGCTGATTTCATCAGACCTGTAACTCAGATTATCACTTAAACCCTTTTATAAACTTTTAAATGACCAAACTACCCCTACAGGGCCTAGTTTGGGTTTAAACACATTTCGGGCATAACGAAAGACACCTTACTGATGTCACAACATATTTGAGACATAATTAACTTAGGGAACCTGTATATAGCTCTCATGACTACCCGTCACGCTTATTACGCGTACGGTTCGGTTTATGTAACAAGTTTACATAAATTAGCCGAAACGGGTCAAACCTTAACGGTTTTATCTCAAAATCAAGAATGTGAATAATAAACCCATATTAAACAAGTCTCCAAACTTGTCGGGTCTGAATCACATTCTATCCGGTCTTCGCTTAATCGTGCGTACGAGCCGTATCTTGAAACTAGCCGGTCTAAGCTTAAGCTTAATAAAAGACCCGTTAGAATTCTAATAGGTTATATTAAACCTTCGTTCCAGATTAGGAGAAACAGTAAAAGCTACGTGCATTCTGCTATTTGTGATTTATACTAGCATCAGGTAAATACTTTTAACTCATTTTCCCTATACGGGCTTGGGTTACGGTACATAGCGTACCGCTTGATCGGGCATCAAATCTCCACGCTTAGTGGGTAGTTGAATAATTTGATCGGCTCGTTAAAACAGTCTTGTTTACTTTACAGCCTTTGGGGGGTTAATGACCATGTCCCGGATATCCCTGGCATCATCTTACGAGATGGCCACGACCTGAGCACGGGGTGTAGGCGTACTCCCGTGTATAACTCACTTAAAGTGGTGTGTCTATTGATCTTTAACCCGGATTTGATTCGGGCTACTGAACGCATAAGTAACATGTAATTCGTTCACAAGATTATAATATTAAATAATTCTCCCAAGTTAAATAAAATGATTTATGCCACGTGCATCCAAACCAATTTTCAATCATTTTCCAAAATGAGTCAGTTGAATGTATTTATCAGTGTAAACTGACGTATATTCCCAAAAAGACTGAATGCGGGTACTAAACGAAATTTGGCTGGATTGTCTCCTAAGCATCAATAAAAGTCTCGCAAGCTTAGGATGCCAGAAGTCTGTGAACCATAAATGTTATTTTGTTTCGATCCTACTGTGGATAAACACCGGATATTGTGACTTTGATTACAATAAATAAATTCGGTTGTATCTTATTTTAAATTGCTTCCGCTGTGCATTATTATATTGTGTTGTTTGACTATTACGTTGCCAACCACGTCACGATACTCCCCCACCGGGCCCACCGGTGACACGTGGAAATCGGGGTGTGACAGGTTGGTATCAGAGCCAACACTGAGTGAATTAAACACTAGCCTTTTGTGTTTAATCTCAGTTACACAATTGCACATATCTAAACCTTCGAGTCTAGACTTATAACATAGGACAAATTCCACTTTATTCGGTTTTTGTTTTGTCCTTTAAATTTTATATTTTGTTATTGTTATCTTATGCCTTATTGACAGGAACAACAAAATGCCTCCTAGATTCTTCCGAACACGAGGACGTGGAAAGGGGCCAGTTACCGCCCCCAACGATCATGAAGCTGGACCTTCACGAAGGCGAGCTCCATCCAACACCGAGAGTGACGACCCTCGGGAAAACAGAAGAAACCAGTACGAGCCGGGCAGACGGTCGGTTTCGCATACTTCAACACCTCCTGCTCTTAATCCTTATGAACCCAATAACCCTCAACCGTCCTACATACCACTTCAGAGATCCCTATCTCATCATTCATATGGAGACCCTACACCTGCTTTTCGGGGACAGTTTAACCCTGTAGGATTCATACCAGAGCCCGTGGGTTTTAACCCACTGGGTCCAGAGGACCACTTTTCAGGAGATCACGCAGATGATATGGACGAGGATACGGACCCCGTCATGCCTGCGAGTGGCACTCCGAACCACCCGATCGAGATCTCCGACGGGTCGTCTTTTCACGGATCACCCTATGGTGGCCCAGACAGTTTCCAAGCCCTGTTCGATCAACACCAGTGGTATTATACACCATCACACCACTCGTCGTCTCATGGGCAGCATCAGCAACAGCAGTCTCAGCAGCAGCAGGAGCCACAGCCACAGCCGCATCATCAAGATTCATCCGAGGATCACCGGTTTGTGGCAGTTACGCCACCACCTCCACCGCCACCAGTTCAGCCAGCACCTCCTCAACCGCCAAGGCGTAGGAGAACCGGTGCCCGCATGTCGGTACGACCGGGGGGCTTCAATCTCAGTTCCCCACGGCAGTCAAGTGCTAGTCACTACCCACCGCACCAGGAGGACCCGCAATTTGGTGGACCCTCCAACCCTGCTGTACTACAACCACCGCCGATGGGATTTGATAACCCAATCCCGGCATATACGAGTGGCATGGGATACAACCCGTTTGAACCCCCAACGCATCACGACTATGGGTACGCGGAGGCTGATCCGTACATGTTAGCAGCGAACTACAACACCCAAGGACCCTATGGGGATCCGTGGGGGGTGAGTTACCCGACTCAGGGATACGCGATACCTCCTAGACCCATCATCCGGAATCAATCGCAGCCACCTAGATTCTCATCACCCGAACATGAAGAACTCCTGCAAAGGTTAAATCAAGTTGAACGGGTAGTTCACGAGGACCGCCGGGAGAGGCAAACATTCTTCCAGGGATTAGTGGGATTGATCAAGGGGAAGAACAAGAAGGATCGTTGAATCCTTCCACACTTATTTTCTCCTGTATTTACTGTTGAGCCCCTGCGTGGGTGTATTTGGTATGTTGCTTTGAGCCCCTGCGTGGGCATGCTTGTTTGTTTGAACCCCTACGTGGGTGTATTGTTAGCGTGAGTCCCTGCGTGGACTATTATATTATGTAGTCCCTACGTGGACATGTGTGATATTTAGCCCCTGCGTGGGCATGTGTGTTAATTAACCCCTGCGAGGGTAAGTTTGTAATTTGAAAGACCCGTTTAGGGCAAGTGTGTAATGCTTTGAATAATTAATGGAATGTTGTTTTTATAAATTTCATGTTTGCCATTCTGTGCATAAATATTTACAAATGAAATAAATAAATTAAAATCATTCCTTCTAAATTAATCTGCCTATGTAATTATTTAATTAAGGATCTTAAAGTGTGAAACCTAGCCTCGTGTCAAGTATAAGACCGGGCCAAAAGGGTAAGACCTGTTTAAAAGATTCAAATCCCTGTTAACATCTTAAAACATGTTAACACTCCTGGCAGAAGTGATTCGTTAAAATCACATGTCATTTTTATATATATAAGGATTCTTTAGAAGATTCCAAACCCAGTTTAATGATCTCTAAATCCTGGGTCTAGATCATCAATTAAGATGATCATATTTTACCATACTTGGTAATATGATGCCTACGGGCCCCGCTCACTTTTATATGAGCCAAAAGACAGAGGTAGCTATGACTCCCTGTCCGATAAGGGTAATGAACTAGGTTCAAACCTTAAAAGTCTTGATTCTCTGAAATCATAGATTATAATTTAAATTGTCCATGTGACCAAGCCTTATGTGCTAATATATATTGTTATTGTTTATGTTTAGGATAAATTTTAATTAAAATCCTAAATTAATACGATTAATAAGTTAACCAATTATGGTCTCTGTTTACCATGGTTAACGAATTACCCTAAGGGGTAATTCCATAATAAAATCCCAAATAAAATATTGACCTTATTTTCTGCGACAGATCAATACAAATGGCTAACTCGAATGAAGTCAATAGCCATCCAGTGGAGCCAAATGAGAACGCCCAGATTACGTTAACGGGTGCCGAGTTAAGAGCAATCATAGACGGCGCTGTTACTCAGGCTTTGGATAGACAGTATGAGGAATACAGTGGTACTCGAAGTAGGACCCACTCTGCATCACATTCAAAGCCCAGGACACATTCTGAGGCTCATAACAAGCCTCCTCCCAAAAAGGATGGACCCAAGAAAGATGGTGATGACCGTCAGTCCACCAACCGTCAAAGTGTCCCATCTCAGCAATTGGTACTGCATCAAGGACCCCGTAACAAGGGTTGCACTTATAAGTACTTCGTATCTTGTAAACCCAGGGATTTTACTGGGGAAAAGGGGGCCGTCGACTGTATGACTTGGCTGGACGAAATGGACACGGTGGTGGATATCAGCGGGTGCACTGAAAGGGATGTAGTTAAGTTTGTGTCACAGTCCTTCAAAGGTGAAGCATTGGCATGGTGGAGATCTCTGATGGAGGCCTCCGGAAAGATCCCGTTGTATAGCATGTCGTGGGATCAATTCATTGCCCTGATCAAGGAAAATTTCTGCCCTCAACATGAGGTGGAGAAGATAGAATCTGACTTTCTATCGTTGGTGATGAAGAACCTCGACTGCCAAGCTTACCTGACAAGCTTCAATACGCTGTCCCGGTTGGTTCCCTACCTGGTAACCCCGGAGCCAAAAAGAATCGCTCGCTTTATTGGTGGTTTAGAACCCGAGATCAAGGCCAGTGTTAAAGCTTCTCGGCCAGTTACCTTCAGGTCTGTAACTGACCTTTCCTTATCCCTCACTCTGGATGCGGTCCGACAGAGATCGCAGAGGAATAAGGAGGCCGAGAAGAGGAAGCGTGAAGATGATGGTTTGCGAAGGTCGAATAAGAAACACCGTGGGAACGGTGATAACAAGAAGGGATCTGAGTCGAGGAAGGATGGGCGTAAGTCTGATGAGAAGCCCAAGTGTAAAATTTGCAAGAAGCAGCACTATGGAAAGTGTAGACTGGAGTCGAGCTCTCAGACTCAGTCAAAATCCTTTGCTTGTGGAATTTGCAAGTCCACGGATCATAAAACCCTAGATTGCAAAAAGATAAAAGACGCAACGTGTTACCGTTGCAATGAGAAGGGGCACATCAAGACCAACTGCCCGAAATACAACAAGAAGCCTGAGGAGGCTAAGAAGACTAATGCCAGAGTCTTCAGAATGGACGCGAAAGAAGCTGTGCAGGACGATAATGTCATAACAGGTACATTCCTTGTAAATGATGTCTTTGCAAGAGTACTTTTTGATTCAGGCGCAGATAAGTCTTTCGTAGATCATAAGTTTTGTAAATTGTTGAATTTACCTGTCAAAACCCTAAGCGTAAACTATGAGGTAGAGTTAGCAGATGGTACCATAGAAACCGTCTCTACTGTGTTAGATGGATGTGCTATATCCATTAAGAACCATTCTTTTCCTCTATCTCTACTTCCGTTCAAATTGGCTGGTTTTGACATTGTTCTGGGTATGGACTGGTTATCTCATAACCAGGCCCAAATTGCCTGCAACCAGAAACATGTGGTAATAAAGACTCCGTCTGGTGAATCACTTACCATTCGGGGAGATACCCAGTATGGGCTGCCTGAGCAGGTGACTATGCTCAAGGCTTCCAAGTGTTTGAAGAAGGGATGTGTCATTTACATGGCGCAAGTGATTATGGAGGAACCTAAACCGAAGTTAGAAGACATCCCTGTCATTTCTGAATACCCAGAAGTGTTTCCTGAAGATCTACCTGGGTTACCACCAGATAGACAAGTCGAGTTCAGGATCGATATCATCCCCGGAGCGGCACCAGTTGCTAGAGCACCATACAGATTGGCACCCACAGAAATGAAGGAGTTGCGGACGCAGCTAGATGAATTGCTGGCTAAAGGTTTCATTAGACCTAGTTCATCTCCTTGGGGAGCGCCAATCTTATTTGTCAAGAAGAAGGATGGGTCGATGCGTCTGTGCATCGACTATCGCGAGCTTAATAAAGTCACGATCAAGAATAGATATCCATTGCCCAGGATCGACGATTTGTTCGATCAGCTTCAAGGGGCAAGTTACTTCTCAAAGATTGATCTGAGGTCAGGCTACCATCAGTTGAAGGTTAAGGATGAAGACGTTCACAAGACTGCATTTAGGACTCGTTACGGTCATTACGAGTTCCTAGTGATGCCTTTTGGGCTCACTAATGCACCAGCCGCGTTCATGGATCTCATGAATCGCGTCTGCAAGCCTTACTTAGATAAATTTGTTATCGTCTTCATCGATGACATCCTTATTTATTCTAAGAATCAAGCTGACCACGAGAAACACCTTCGTTGTATTCTCAAACTTCTACGTCAGGAGAAGCTCTACGCCAAATTCTCTAAGTGTGAATTTTGGCTACGAGAAGTCCAATTCCTTGGACACGTGGTTAGTGAGCGTGGTATCCAGGTGGATCCCGCTAAAGTTGAAGCTGTTATGAATTGGCAAGAGCCAAAGACGCCTACGGAGATTCGTAGCTTCCTGGGATTGGCAGGATACTACAGGCGTTTCATTGAAAATTTTTCAAGGATTGTTGCACCCCTAACTTCCTTGACCAAGAAGAAAGTAAAGTTCGTTTAGGGCCCTAAGCAGCAAGAGTCCTTCGATGTTTTGAAACAAAAGTTGAGCAACGCTCCTGTGCTTACCTTACCTGAAGGCGCTGAAGAATTTGTAGTTTATTGTGATGCATCACACACTGGCATGGGGTGTGTGCTTATGCAGAAAGGCAAGGTGATTGCCTATGCATCACGACAGTTAAAGGTGCACGAAAAGAATTACACCACCCATGACTTGGAATTGGGTGCCGTTGTGTTCGCACTAAAACTGTGGAGGCATTATCTTTATGGAATCAAGTTTGTGATCTATTCTGATCACAAGAGCCTCCAGCATCTGTTTAATCAGAAAGAATTAAATATGAGGCAACGCCGTTGGATGGAAACTTTAAATGATTATGATTGTGAAATCAAATACCATCCCGGCAAAGCGAATGTAGTCGCTGACGCCTTGAGCAGAAAGGAAAGGGTTAAACCCATTCGAATCAATGCCAAGCGCATGGAAATAAAGAACAGTTTGATAGAAAGGGTGTTAGCTGCACAGAAGGAAGCTGTGTTGGAAGCTAACTATCCTAATGAAAAGTTAGGAGTAACTGAGGAGCAGTTAACTCTTAGCAAGGACGGAATTCTGCGATTAAATGGACGAATATGGGTTCCAATTTTTGGAGGACTTCGTGATGTAATCCTCCAAGAAGCCCACAGTTCCAAATACTCCGTTCATCCTGGAGCTGATAAGATGTACCAGGATTTGAAGGCAAATTATTGGTGGATAGGCTTGAAAAAGTCTGTAGCCGCCCATGTAGCAAAATGCTTGACATGTGCGCAAGTCAAAGCCGAGCATCAGAAACCGTCAGGTTTGCTACAACAGCCTGAACTTCCTACGTGGAAGTGGGAAATGGTAACTATGGATTTTATTACCAAGTTACCCAAGACGAGGAAAGGAAATGATACGATATGGGTTATAGTTGACCGACTGACTAAGTCAGCTCATTTCTTACCCATCAAGGAGACTTATAGCTCCGATATGCTAGCCCAGTTATACGTTGATAAGATTGTAGCCCTACACGGCATACCTGTAGCTATTATCTCTGACCGGGATACTAGGTACACGTCACACTTTTGGAAGAGTTTCCAACAATCTTTGGGCACACGTTTGAACTTTAGTACGGCTTACCATCCTCAGACTGACGGTCAGAGTGAGCGTACTATTCAAACGTTGGAAGACATGCTACGCGCATGTGCGATCGATTTGGGAGGTAGCTGGGATAAGAACCTACCATTGATCGAATTCTCCTACAACAATAGCTACCATACCAGCATAAAGGCTGCGCCTTTTGAGGCATTATACGGTAGAAAGTGTAGATCGCCTGTTTGTTGGGCGGAAGTTGGAGAAGTCCAGTTATCAGGACCAGAGATCGTGTTCGAAACGACGGACAAGATTGTCCAGATTCGTAACAATCTCCAAGCTGCCCGAGATAGGCAGAAGAGTTACGCTGATCCAAGTCGTAAGGATTTTCACTTCGAAGTAGGTGACAAAGTCCTACTTAAAGTGTCACCCTGGAAAGGAGTGATGCGATTTGGTAAGAAAGGCAAACTAAGCCCGAGATACATAGGACCTTTCGAGGTTATCGAACGTGTCGGGTCAGTTGCCTATAAGTTGAACTTACCAGAAGAGCTCAGTGGAATTCACAATGTGTTCCACATCTGCAATCTAAAGAAGTGTTCCGCTGACGAATCACATGTCATGCCACATACAGATGTGCATATAGACGCGAGCTTAAAATTTGTTGAAAAACCTTCGTTGATTGAAGATCGACAGGTAAGGAAACTTCGAAGGAAGCATATACCTTTTGTAAAAGTCAAATGGGATGCCCGTAGAGGTCCCGAGTACACGTGGGAGGTTGAATCCACGATGAAAGAAAAGTACCCTTACTTATTTCAGTAAATCTCGGGTCGAGATTTATTTTAAAGGGGTGAGGATGTAACACCTCGGAAATTCACGTCCTATAATATGTTGACACGTGTCATAAAGTTTAAACGTGTGAAAGAAATATTATGGAAGGACCAAAGTTGACAAATATAGAAAGTATGTGAATATACGTATTCTAAGTGTCAACTGTGAATAAATATAATGTATATTAACCCTACACGATGCTCATACCTTCAAACGAATAAATCATGGATCATACGAAGCTAAATGTGAGTGATTTCAAACTACAGGGACCAAATGTGTCAACATGTTTAATTTATACCTCTGAGTGACCTTTTGACAAACCCGAAGCTTTGTAAATATTAATTATGCTCACGAGAATGCACCATAAAAATTTCATAAAGTTTCGTTAACGTATGAGAAAGTTATGATCAAATTCGTGTGCGAAGCGTTAAAGCGTAAACGTCGAAAGTTAGGACTTTTCGGGTGATAATAAAGTTACCCGGGGACTTGGCAAAGTGGGTATATGTTTTAAGGCCTTATTAGATCAATTGTGAAGGTTTACCATGCAATAAATCAGTACCTATTCGAGTTTTGAAGAGCCAAGGACTGAATCGCAAAAGATAAACATGTTGCTGATTCTGCACATCCTCGCGCCACGCGAGGGTCCCTCGCGCCACGCGAGGGACTTCCAGAACCGTGAAATGCGGGCTGTTGTCTGCAGAAGCTGAAATGCGCGACCTTTACCCGTTTTTCCACTTCTACTGGCCCCTAAAACACCTCCTAAGCCTCTAGGACACCTGTTGATCAATTGTGGGGACTTGTAGACTTGTTTGTCAAGCACTTATGGTGAGTAAGTTCACTATATAAAGCCCTTCAAGTGCAACATTCTTTCACACACCTTCTCTGCATTATTGGATTGATTCTGGAGCTCAAGCTTGCTTCCTAGTGATCATATCTCGTGCATAGGACCTCAGTAAGTATTCTTCTTCTTCTCTAATTGAGTTTAGCTAGGGTAATTAGCTAAAAGTCAAACCGTCGTAATTACGGTTTGACTTCGAGATTAGTCAATAATGGCTCAGTCAAATCTCGAATTAAAAGTAGTTATGAGTTGGTATTTATGTGGGTAATAAAACCTCAAAAGGGTTTCCCCTGATCACCACTCTAACCAGGTCTAATGTCGGGTCAAACTTTTAATTAAAAAGTCAACATAATGCTTAAAATGTCATTTATGCATAATTAGCTATCTAGAACATATATAACCTGTTTGATCATTGTTATAACTTAGTAATTAGTGTAAGAACATGTCCAAACATGTTCAACCCGACTATTTCCTGTTTAAACCCGGTTCGGAACCGAAAGTCACATAGTTTGACTTTCACTTTGACTTTCAGTTCTGACCCGTTTAGGCATATTTTAGAAATGCCTTAGAGCTTTAATTGGACTAGGTTACATGTTAGAACAACCCCCTGTGATTATACACCTTGGTTCACTAGTTATCCAATTAATATGCATGTTTCCGTTAATTTCTCATATGTTGACCGTTATGCCCTTATTACCTTAAAACGTGATTTATGAAAATGTAAAAGTGTAGAAACCTTTGTTACTGATATATAGACTTGCATGCAAAGTTTGACATCAGTTTGACTTGTAGATTAAGAGTTATGCTCATTATCGCAAAACTAATGCTTTATGTTAATAAAATGGCGTAATTAGCGTATAGCCTAGTTAAACATACTTTTTGGTATCAAATCTTTTACCCACTGATGTAATATATTATTTTGGGATTTTTAAAGATTTTTAATTAATTTTAGACTGAGCATAACTCATAGTCGTAGGCTTAACTCGGTAATTGTCGGTTTTGCCCTTACGGGCCATAAAATGAGTTTTACATATCTAAACGACCCCAAACCTTTTGCCACTGATTAGTTATGATAAATAAATTATTTTAAGCCTTCTGGAAATATAAAAATATCAGATTTAAGTATCGAACCCGGTAATGGCCTTTAATCGCCTAAATTAGCGTTTTTAACGCATAGTATGTTTTAAAATCATATTGGACATACCCGGGTTGATACCTACTGATATAAGAGGCAAATTATAATATTTTAACAGTAAGCAAAGGTTGATAAACTCAGACTTCAGTTTTGAGCTCTTCGGCTTATGTGAAATTACCAAAATACCCCTACGGGGCCTAGTTTGGTTAAAAATGATAAGTTTCACATACATGCGTTAACCTACTGATGTAACTTAGAAAATTGAGTATATTTTCTGATTTCATCAGACCTGTAACTCAGATTATCACTTAAACCCTTTTATAAACTTTTAAATGACCAAACTACCCCTACGGGGCCTAGTTTGGGTTTAAACACATTTCGGGCATAACGAAAGACACCTTACTGATGTCACAACATATTTGAGACATAATTAACTTAGGGAACCTGTATATAGCTCTCATGACTACCCGTCACGCTTATTACGCGTACGGTTCGGTTTATGTAACAAGTTTACATAAATTAGCCGAAACGGGTCAAACCTTAACGGTTTTATCTCAAAATCCAGAATGTGAATAATAAACCCATATTAAACAAGTCTCCAAACTTTTCGGGTCTGAATCACATTCTATCCGGTCTTCGCTTAATCGTGCGTACGAGCCGTATCTTGAAACTAGCCGGTCTAAGCTTAAGCTTAATAAAAGACCCGTTAGAATTCTAATAGGTTATATTAAACCTTCGTTCCAGATTAGGAGAAACAGTAAAAGCTACATGCATTCTTCTATTTGTGATTTATACTAGCATCAGGTAAATACTTTTAACTCATTTTCCCTATACGGGCTTGGGTTACGGTACATAGCGTACCGCTTGATCGGGCATCAAATCTCCACGCTTAGTGGGTAGTTGAATAATTTGATCGGCTCGTTAAAACAGTCTTGTTTACTTTACAGCCTTTGGGGGGTTAATGACCATGTCCCGGATATCCCTGGCATCATCTTACGAGATGGCCACGACCTGAGCACGGGGTGTAGGCGTACTCCCGTGTATAACTCACTTAAAGTGGTGTGTCTATTGATCTTTAACCCGGATTTGATTCGGGCTACTGAACGCATAAGTAACATGTAATTCGTTCACAAGATTATAATATTAAATAATTCTCCCAAGTTAAATAAAATGATTTATGCCACGTGCATCCAAACCAATTTTCAATCATTTTCCAAAATGAGTCAGTTGAATGTATTTACCAGTGTAAACTGACGTATTTTCCCAAAAAGACTGAATGCAGGTACTAAATGAAATTTGGCTGGATTGTCTCCTAAGCATCAATAAAAGTCTCGCAAGCTTAGGATGCCAGAAGTCTGTGAACCATAAATGTTATTTTGTTTCGATCCTACTGTGGATAAACACCGGATATTGTGACTTTGATTACAATAAATAAATTCGGTTGTATCTTATTATAAATCGCTTCCGCTGTGCATTATTATATTGTGTTGTTTGACTATTACGTTGCCAACCACGTCACGATACTCCCCCACCGGGCCCACCGGTGACACGTGGAAATCGGGGTGTGACAGTCTAGTCCCAGAAACCAAGCCAAGTGTGAAAGCATCGAGACCTACTACATTCAGGCCAGCGGCAGATCTCTCACTATCTCTCACACTCGATGTGGTCAGAAACAAGGCTGCCAAAGCTTCTAAAGATGGAAAGCGTAAAAGGGAGGATGAGAATTCTCATCGCTCCGATAAAAAGAAAAAAGGGGAACTCTGATCATAAGAAGAGTTCCGGGTTTAAGAAGGATAACCAGCAGTCGGGTGAAAAGACCAAGTGCAAAACCTGTAGGAAATACCACCTCGGGAAGTGCAGATTTGAATCTCAGCCTCAACCTTGTGGAATCTGCAAGTCTAAGGAACATAAAACCTTAGATTGTAGGAAGTTGAAAGATGAAACCTGTTATGGTTGCAACGAGAAGGGGCATATCAAGACTAACTGCCCTAGGAATCAGAAGAAGCCTGAAGAGACCAAGAAAACAAATGCATGAGTCTTCCAGATGAACACCCAAGAGGCAGTACAAAAAGATAACATCATAACAGGTACCTTTCCTTATCAATGATGTTTATGCGGGAATTTGTTTGATTATGGCGCAAATAAGTCTATTGTGGACAATAAATGTTGTAAACGGTTGTATCCGCTTGGTTAGGACTCTAGACATATAACGCGAGGTAGAATTGGCCGATGATACTTTAGAGACTGTTTCAACAACTTTAGATGGATGCTTTATATCCATTAGGAATCGCTCTTCTCCAATATCCTTATGACAAGCTTTCAAGCTAACAAAAAATTATCAATATGATCAAGACAGATGTGACATTTGATCCCCTGTCAAAAAGGTGATGGACTAGGTCCAAACCTTAATTGCCATTGATGGTCTTTTATGGCCTAGGCTAAGTATAATTGATATATATTTAAATAACATTCATTAAGAATGTTCGTACTATATTAGCGTGTATGGTTTAATGATACCATGGTTAGTATATGTTAGGTCATCAGGATGATGAATAGCGGTTGTTGAATTGCAACTAAGTAATTGTTGCATTTGGAGTTAGGAACCAAGTCTCGAGTATGACAAACTCGGATAAGACAACCATAAATCGCGCCATTGATGATGCGACACATGCTAAAGATGCTACAATTGTGAACCTCAGAATTGACAAAGATGTTCTCCAAACTATGATAGAAGCAGCTGTTGGTAAGGCTATGAAGAAGGCCGGGAAAAAGTTCAAGGAGCCCCATGCTACTTGCTTCAAATCTCATCTAGGACCACATTTCCGTACTCATGAGAAGGATCTTGTTCATGCCTCAAGTGCAAAGAATGAACTAAAAAGGAAGAACGAGAAAGATAACTCCCATACTTCTAAGAAAAAGGGCAAGCTTGAGCTTAAGGAGAACAAACAAAAGTCCAACAAGAAACCTGTATGCAAGATCTGCAAGAAGCGCCATTATAGGAAGTGCAGGTTCGAATCAAAATCCCAATCACAGCCTAGGGCTTGTGGGATCTGCAAATCTAGTGAGCATAAAACATTAGAATGTAAGAAGATAGGAGATGCGACTTGTTACAACTGTAATGAGAAGGGGCGTATCAAATCAAATTGCCTAAAATATGCAAAGAAGCTTGAAGAAGTTAAGAAGACCAATGCTAAGGTCTTTCAAATGGGTGAAAAAGAGGCCGTACAAGATGACAATGTGATAAATGGTACGTCTCTTATCAATGATGTATATGTAAGGGTATTGTTTGATTCGGGTGCAGATAAGTCGTTCGTGGGTAATAAATGTTGGTAAGTTATTAAATCTGCTTGTTAGAACCCTAAGCATAAAATTTGAAGTAGAATAAATGCTAAGAGTTCTATTTTGAATAGGATACCAATAAATCCTTCATGGATGGTAAGTATAGCAAACTTTTAAAATCTTCCATAAGAACCTCAGATATTAAAATCTTCAGTCGTAAAATTCTAGAGAACCCTCTCTCCAGATGAAGTACGCCAGCATATGTAGTTGATATCTCTTTGATCTCCATCCATTGCAAATATCAGACGGTATGACAAAAGCACCATATGAGAATTGGTGTATCTTAAAATGTTCCATAGATTGCTTCCATGCCTGATCAGTATGGAGGTTTAATGCATGGACCACAAAGATATTCCAATGGTCATATGATACTAAAGTCAGCTAACGGTATTCAAAGAAGATATATAGAATGGAAATTGTCCAAGTAAATGTCTTTGATTAAGGAATCCGTGGACTCGTAAAGAAAATGTGTCACTTATCTGACACAGGCAAGGATAAAGGAACCAGAGTCAGAGATTTGGAAAATATCTGTAATCTCTTTGTGTTTTGATTATCTTCTCCAAAGACTACCCTATTTACCTCCTGAAAGGCAAGTAGAGTTAAGATTTATATCCCGCGTAGGGCTGCATTATTGTGAAATCTCCAGGACGACTAGTTCCATCATTGGAAGAATCGAAACCCTGATTAAGTGAATGTTAAGATAAAGGTTCATAAAGCCTAATTTAATATTCGGAGAATTCAATATTATTTAAGAAAGACGGTTCATTTTGCTTATGCATTGATTACCGCAACCCTATTTAGGCAACAATTAAGAATCGCCATCAGCTGCCCATGATCGTCGATTTGTTCGACTAACTGTAAGGATTAGCTATTCCTTAAGATTAATTTTAAGCAGCGGTTGGAATAACCATCTCACCTTAAATAAGCTTTTCTATAATAATTGTTATGTAAGCATCAAGGCTGCTCCTTTGGAGACCTTGTATAGATGGGATGTTAAACATCTATTATTAGACGGAAGTTTGGTAAGCCCAATTATTAGGATCTGAAAGTTGCCTTGGAAACAACGAATAAGATCATACAAATTCGTAATCATCTGTAAGATTTCAAGTAATCGGCGGAAAAATCAAGGATTAATGAAAGTCGCAACCCTCCTAAGTTCTTGTTAAGGAATAAGATTCAACAGAAGGTATCACCCTGGGAGGGTGTACTAAATTGTTAATTATCGGGCTAGTTAAGCTCTGGATATATAGAATTATTTGAGGGAATCGAATGTATCAAGATCAAGTAGCATATAAGCTAAAACCTATTTAAGGAACTTGGTGGAGCTCGCAATGCGTCTCACACTAGTGATTTAAGGATATGTTTCGCCGTTAAGTCGGGAAGCATTATCACATAATGATATGCAAATTTATGATATGATAAGAAACACGTATCGATTAAGGATTGACAGGTTAAGAAGCTCCAAAAGGATACATGTACCTATTATAGAGGTCATCTTGGGTGCTTGGAGAGACCCCAGATATGCTATAGAAGTTAAGTCCTTTATGCGACAAAATCATTTTAGCAAATCTCGAGGTTGAGATTTCTTTTAAGGGGGGGGGGGGTGAGGATGTAACACCTCGTAAAAGCACGTCCAATGATGTATTGACACGTGTAATAAACCCTAATAAAGTCAAATGTTGACTATGAAGGACTAATTTTGTGAAAAATCAAAAACTTTGATTATGCAAGGACTGGAAGTGTTATCATGCTTAGAATAAGTCTCTGAATAACCTCTTACGGTATTTATATTCACAAATGAGCCACTTGTTGATCGAGTGTAGTCGTTTGCGTAATTAATTGAAAGTTTGCGCAATGAAGGGTTAAAAGCGTCAACATGTTAATTCTTACCTCTGACTGACCTTTTAACAAACCGAGAGCTTCATGATAATTGACTACACTCTCGGGAATGCCTAATATTGGCCATTAAGGGCTTTTATGCCTATAAGTGAAGTTACGCGCAACTTTGTAAGATAGAGGGACCAAAAGTGTCAATATGTTTAATTATACCTCTGAGTGACCTTTTAACGAACCCAAAGCTTTGTAACAATTAACTATGCTCCCAAGAATAAATGATAAAAATTTCACAAGGTTTCGATATCATATGAGGAAGATACGTTAACTTTCGTAATTAAGGGGTTAAAAGCGTCAACAAGGCAAAACTTATGTTTTCGGTTATCATTTAACGAAACCGGACCTAACGGTGTTTGGTTATATCCCACGGATCACAAAGGTCCATGGGGGTGAAAATGTCATTATTTGAAACTTGCTGATCAGGTGACCCACATGGTGGCGTCACGCCACCACCAACCTTCTCTGCCGTCGCGCGACGCGACGGCCTGATCTGGACAGAATTCTTGCACAGCTGCAAGTTTCAGCAAGTCACCTTCTCCAATTCAGCTTTAACTTGATTCTATGGGTTCTTTGATGGTTTTAAAAACCACTAGACACCTGTATGATCAAGATTACACTTGGGGGACACTTGCTTTGATCTTAGAGCATCCAAAATCCTATATAAAGGGGCAAGTTTGGCAGCCATTTGCACTCACAAATTCAAAATTCATACTCTCAAACTTGCTCTCAAGCTTTGGAGTGTTTGAACTCATTCTCTGGAGCATCCTACTTTGGAAGGAAGCTCTCTTAGTCTTAATCTTCGTGCTAAGGACTCTTGTAAGTGTGCTTAGCCTCTGTAATTAAGTTTTCATTAGTATAAAGACAGAAAGTCAAAGATATCGTAAATACGCTTTGACTTTGTGATTAATCACTAACGGTTCAGCCATTTGTCGAATTGAAAATGGCTATGAGTTGATAACTATGTGGGTAATAAACCCTTAAAAGGGCACCCACTGATTACCACTCTAACTTGGTCAATTGTCGGGTCAAACTTAATATTAAAAAGTCAACAGAAAGCTATTTTTGCAAATAAACACATAACTGATAATGTAGAAGTTATGGAACATGTTTTAACGCTAAAATAACTTGGTAAATGATGTAAGAACATGTCTAAGCATGTTCAACCCGACAATTCCGAGTTTAGGCTCGGTTCGGAACCGAAAGTCGCAAAAGTAGACTTTTGCTTTGACTTTCAGTTCTGACCCGATTTAGCTTAGTTTAGATATGCCTTAGGGTTCCTTTAGGACCATGTTATAGGTTAGTATAACCCTCTGAGATTATACAACATGGCTCCATAGAAATCCTAGTTCATTGCACGTTTCCGTTAAATGCTTAAAAGTTGACCATTATGCCCTTTTGATATTAAAACGAGAATTTTGAAAATGTGAGAGGACAAAAACCTTTATTACTGATTTATAAACATGTCCTAAAAATTTGACATCAGTTTAAGGTCTAATTTAGGAGTTATGCTCAATATCGTAATTTGAAAGCTTTTTATTAATTAAACGACATTTTCGACATAAAGCCTATTTAAACCCAAATTTTGACACCAAAAATTTTGCCCACTGATATAATATAATATTTAAGGATTTTTGAAGATTTTTGTTGAATTTTAAACTGATCATAACATAGGGTTCTTTCAATGACTCGGTAATTGACGGTTATACCCTTTTTGCTAATAAAATGAGTTTTACACATCCTTTACATATCAAACCTTTTTCTACTGAATTTATATATTAAATAAATTATTTTAAACAGTAAAGGCTGTTCAAAATCTCAGATTTACTTATTTAACCCGAATACCGTCAAATACCGACTTTTATGCGATTTAGGCGCATAGTATGGTTTAAAACCATATTAGGCACCCAAAGCTTGATAACTACTGATGTTATGAATAAATTTTTATACTTTAAACAATAAATAAAAGTTTTGAACCCAGATTTCCAAAATTAACCCTTAAAGCATATGTGAAATGACCAAAATGCCCCTACGGTGCATAGTTTGGCCATAAATGATAAATTTCACATATGTGAGATATCTTACTGATATAACTTGATAAAATAAATATTTTTACTGATTATTTTAGACCAGAACCTCAGATAAATTTTTAACCTCTTTTATAACCTTTAAAATGACCAAAATACCCCTTTGGGGCATAAATTGGTTTTAAATTCGTTTTGGGCATAATGGAAGGTATCCTACTGATATCACAACATATTTAAGGCATATTAACTTGTGAAACATGTTCATGACTCAATTGGTTACCCGTTATGTATTATCCGCATTCGGTACGGTTTTTGTAACTAGTTTGCATAAATTAACCGAAACGGGTCAAACCTTATCTTTTTCACTTCAAAATTCAGAATGTGTTAGTTTACCCATATTATACAAGTTTCCATACTTGTCGGGTCTAAATCACATTCAAATCTGGTCTTCGCTTAATCTTGCGTTTTGAACCGTAAACCCATCCTTAAAACTAACCGGTCTAAGTTTCAACTGAAATAAGACCCGTTAGGAATCTAATAGGTTAATAAAACCTTCGTTCCAGATTAAGAGCCCTAGTAGAGGTACTTGTGCTTGCTGATTTGAATATACGGCTGAGAATAAAATTACATTTTACTTCAGGTAAATACTTTTAACTTATTTTCCCTATACGGGCTTGGGATACGGTATTATAATAATACCGCTTGGTCGGGTATTGAATGTTTAATCGGATTGTGATTAAATTATTGAGGTAACCCGTTTTAATCTGTCTTGTTTGAAATAAAAGCCTTTGGGGCTTAATGACCATGTCCCGGATATCCTTGGCATCATTATTAAGAAATGGCCACGTCTTAAGCACGGGGTGTAGGCATACACCTGACAGTTGCATAAGGATAACGGTATCTCACTCTCTTGTGGGCCTATACTTGTGGTGTGTCTATTAATCTTGACTTGGTTTCTAACATCGGGCCCTGAATGTATAACGAACATGTAAATCTGTATACAAGATTATTTTTTTATATAATAGTCCCAAGTTATAAAAGATATTTTGTGCCTTGTGCATTCAAATCAATTTTCTTAAACATTTTCAAAATGAGTCGGTTAATTGTATTTACCAGTGTAAACTGACGTATTTTCCAAAAAGATTAAGTGACAGGTACTGTACGTAATTGGCAGGGAGCTCAGGGCGTTAATAGGAAATCTTGCAAGTTCTAGACGTCTAAAGTCTGTTGAACAATGTTTACCTTTCTGTTTTAAGATCCGCTTGTGGATCCATCTTACATTCCGTTTGTAATATTAATGTTACTTTCGAATCGGTTTGTAATATATTTAATTTTAGACTTCCGTTGTACATTGAACTGTGATTATTTGACTATGATAATATCAACTACGTCACGATACTCCCCACCGGGCCCACCGGTAATACGTGGAAATATCGGGGTGTGACAGAAACACTACCATCATAAGGTGGTAGAGACGCATAATCCACCAGAGGTGGATCCACAACCACGGGCCGCCCCACATGCCAATCCGCATGCAGCCACCGAGCTTGTTCATCGTTATACCGATTGTTCATCTCTAACTCATGGGAATAAGCATGTGTGCGGATCCACGACTCTTGTCATCAAAATTTTGCTTCAATGCCCGCTCCATGCTAGCACCCATCCACGTTTTGTGATCGAAGAAAGTGCGCTCGAACCCCGACCATGTGTCAAAAACCGATGCCGGTGGACGTTGGTTCTCGATGATTTCTTGCATTGTTCAATCATGTGCCCAATTCGGCTCATACGAGCGCTCCGTATAGTCAAAGAAACCACCACCATATCCCCGACTTGGGCCCCCTTGGCCCACATCCATGTGCTCACCATGCGGCTCATCCGCATAATCTTCATCCCCGCTCGGGGGTTCATCTTCACTCTCGAACTCATCTGCTACACCCGGTAGTAGTGCCCTTGCATCAACCTTCAAAGCTCTCCATCTTTGACCTTTTGACTTAAGCTTGTGGTATGTTTCCGACTCATCGTAGGTCCATCCAACACCCATCCTCCGTATATCAAATGGCTTGTGCCTTTTCGCTGCCCCGTTGTCTTCCGATGTGATAGCCTTGAACTGTTTCGGTAACCCCGTAAGAATTCGACAATATGGAATGATGCTCCTCCCCACTTTATTTCAGCATATCCAAAGATGATTCATTATCAAATACCGTATCGGGAAACGGGGAGACCCATGGAGCAACGAGTAAAGAACGGGTATCTCCGGGTACCTCACCTCTTGCTTATCACCTCTTCTTGGTATCACGTTCAAGATACAAATAGTGAGCAACAATTTTGCCTCAATCTTCAAATTCCTTCTATACAAGGTGCCACTAAAAGTACCCGGTAAGAACAAGGCCGCTAACATGTCATTCCACCTCGAGTGGGCCTCCGGTTTAATGAGCAAATCATCAAGACTCGGGATTGTATAATCACGAGCAGGCAAACTGTCATATTTCGCCAATTTCCGCAATGTATCAAACGAAATTTCCACCTTTATCCCATTAACTGTGCCCGTCAACTTCATCTGCGACGGCTTGTTGTACCTGTTGCATTTCAAAGTATCCATCCACTCCTGAATCTCGCTCATGAGCAAATTCTTATTGTCTTTGTCATAGCAACCAAGTGCCGCCTCCCAACCCAAGGTGCGAAACTGAGCAAATACATTAAATAGCCCGAACTCCACTTCTCTAACCTCTCTTTCATAAATAAAGGCAGCAACTTTATCTTTTTATTTGTTCATTCGATCGTTGAATAATGTTGGCTGCCATTCTTCCGGCTGATCATCTAACGGACCCGCTTCCCACTTTGGCTTGTCAGCCGGGTCCAACTCCATCATTTCTTCCTCATCACTTTCACTGTCATCATCCCAACCCAAATATCTCCTCTTCTTCGGTTGTTGTTCAGGTTGTTTGCCTTTGCCTTTTGAAGAAGAACTAGCTCCTGCTTTTTCCTTAGTCCTCACCATTTCCTACACACATCACAAACACAAGCAAAACAACCAAACACCACAAATCAATCCCCTTTTTCCAAAAATCCACACACTTGCTTGTTAATATGGTTGTATAGTAGATGCTAGTGAACAAAAAATTTCATACTTATTTTCCCAAAAATTGGGCATGGTACCTCTACAATGTAGAGGTTCCCAAAAGTTCACAACTTTAACATCAATCCTACATCTACTACCATAACAATGTTCAAGTAACAATTTTTCATGATCAAAACTAAGAACAAGCAAGTGTGTATGAACAAGTAACAACAATAACCTTCATCTTCACAATGCATCATCAAAAATAAAACATAAACATCACATACCTTGGATTGAAGATGCTAGAACACAAGAAAATTAAAAACTTCAAAAACCCCCAAAAATTTTGGCTCCTAGGGTTTGTCAATCGGCCAAGAAAACAGGTTTTTCTTACAAATCTCTCCTCAAAATCAGTAAGTACGTGAAATTTCACTTGATGATATCCTTTATAGCAGTCTAGAAAACACTTCCAGCGGAAGGATGCTAGAGAATTGACCTTCTTGTCTATTTCCGGGAGGGCAAAACAGTCTTTTGGGCAGGTTTTATTGAGGTCTTTGAAGTCGACACACATGCGCCACCCGCCATTGTGTTTTTGCATCATCACTGGGTTGGCTACCCAGGTTTGGTTTGGTATTGTACTTCGCGCAGGATCCCAGTGTTAAGTAATTTTGTTACTTGTTCGTTCATTGCTATTGCTTTTTCTGCACTGAGATTGCTCCTTCCTTGCGCAACTGGTTCCGCCGAAGGCCTGATATTTAAGCAATGCTGTGCTATGTCTCTTGGTACTCCAGTTATGTCCACCGGGGACCAGGCGAAGATATCCATGTTGTTAGACAAGAGTTCTTTTAGCTTTATACAGATTGCCGGGGAGATGGCGTGTCCTAACAAGATGGTTTGTTCAAGATGTTCCTCGTTGAGGACCCATTTTTCTGGTTCGTTTGATGGTGAAGGTTTGGCAGCTTTTGCTGGTGGCTCGTCATCCACATACATAACTTCTTTGTTAGAATATAAAATTGCTACCCCGGTTTTTGTCGGGAAACCGCAAGCGGCGTGTGGTATGGAGGTAATCATGCTGAATTCTCTCTGGGATCGTCTCCCTAACAATACATCATGACGCGATGTTGCTGGCATGACCATAAAATTAACTGTGACAGTACGCAAATGTTCGACGTCAGAGAGGGTCACAGAAAAAGCGATTTGACCCAACGGAAAGACAGCTTCGTTGCAGAAACCAGTGAGAGGAAAATCGACTGGTTTTAAGCGTGCCTTATCCTCTGGGTCCAGTTGCTTAAAACATTGCTCGTAAATTATGTCCATGGAACTCCCTGGATCTATAAACATATGATCGGTGTGATAGTGACCGAAAATACCAGTGATGATTACCGGGCGTTCTTCTTGAGGGCCTCCTGGAACAACGGGAAAGACTACTTGCTGCTCTCGCCAGTGCTGTCTGTGGCCTCTTTTGTGTGGCTTTTGTGAAGGTCCCCCTTGTACCATATGAATCTGATGTACTTTGGTTTCCTGGCGATTGTTATCTTCAGAATTTTGTTTCGCGTATCGGGGTGGTTCCAGGTATCCTTGGGTATTAAGTTGGATGTCCCACTGACGTGTTGACTGTGGGTCCAACGTTGAGATGCCGTATCTTCCTTTGCACTCTTCTCGATCATTGGATCTGTTGTACAGCAACTCAGATCTGGCATGTTGAACAAAAATTTGGTTCATAGCGTTCTGGAATCTGGTGAATCAATATTCTGGAGTACCCTCCGGAAGTAGATCTGGGAGATTATGAACTCCCGTTTGCATAACGGAGCTCTTATCCTCAGACTAAGTGTTGCTGTTATTTGTTTTGCCCATGATTCCGTCGATCTGAGTATCCTGGGTTGGATTACCCTTGGTTTCCGATCGAGGACTTGATGGGTGAATTGACGAATTCTCTGCCATGGAGAACAGAGAATGAGGAGAAAGTGAATCGAAACGAGAAAATGTGAGTAAAACTGTGAAATCGGTGGGCGCCAATGAAGAAACACTGGTTTAATTGACCGGAATCAACTGAACCAGGGGGTTTGACTCTGTATAAAAAGGGTTATACCTCCTCGTTCGATTCAGGGGTGAATGATCTTCTTCCTCGAACAACAACTGCAAAACAAACCGCCGTTAGACTCGTCACGGGTAGAATGGGGGTTCTCTCCGTGACCACCCTCCGGTGTGAGAATAAGTACAGGGTTTGATGAAGAAGAAGAAGAAGTAATGTAAAGTGAAGTGAGAGTAACTTGAAGAATTGTACCTGAATTATCCTCTATTTATCACCGAAGTTTGGGCGGGAAAGTTTGTTGATGAAAACTTGACGGAAAGTGCTTTTCTGTAAGCGGTTATTTTGTTCTCCATTAATTACTAACGAGTGTGTATGCACACGGATCGTGGTCGTGATCAACGGTTGGGGTGATGGCACGTGGAAAGTGGGCAAGTGTAGATCTTCATTTAATTCGGTGCCATCATCGTTGTTTCAAGGAGTGTCTCGGATGATGCCACGTGGCCATTCGGTTATAACCGAATGGCTGTGCATGATGAAGACTTCTAGAAGGATACAGCTGTGATCCGATGTGGCTCTTCTTCATGCTAATTTGGTTGTAATAGAGAAGCTACTAATATCTCCCAAGTCTGGATGTTATTTATGTAGAAGTTTTGTTTAGATTCTATCCTATCTGTTGTGTAGGCTGGCGCAAGGATTTGTTGGTTTCCTTTTGACGCGCAGATGTTTAAAACTGTACTTCTCTTTAAGTTCTCTTTTGGAACCAGAGCGCAGACGCGCAAGGTTTTTCTCCAAAGAGAGCTTATTGAGGAGGTTGTGGTATGGTCCGAAGCACCCGTGCAAGATTTTTGGGACCTTACCTCTTCAAACATAATTATACATGCATGATGCATCTGACCTATTTATACAAAGCTTTACGCATGAAGGACACGTACTCATGCACCACTTTTATAACCACTACATCATATTCTTTTTAACATGTGTACATGTATACGTAACACCCACTTTTCGTACTCCAAGATAGAAGGTAGGCCTGTAAATGAACCGAACGAACACGAATATAGGCATGTTCGTGTTCGTTCATTTAACTTTAACCGAACACGAATTCGAACACATTTTTTTGTTCGTGTTCGTTCATTAAGAAAACGGACATGTTTGTGTTCGTTTATGTTCGTTCGTTTAAAGCCTAAAGGAACAGTTCAGGAAACTAAATATATTTGAATAAATATAAATTAACATGATTAAACAAACATAAACGAACACAAATGAACGTAATTGAATAAATATAAACAAACACGATTTAACATTAGTGAACACAAACAGACAAGTCTAATATATTATAGTTTATCCGAAAACACATCTAAATTAGGGTTCATGATACTAAATTTAAGTAGTTTTTTTATATAAATATTAAGTAAGTGATGAGTTACGATCTAAGAAAATTTTAAAATTTCTTTTTTTTTATTACTAAAACTTAATTACTAATTACTTATATTTATATAAGTAGTTAGAAAACCTAATATTTATATAAACATAACTATTTATGTATTTACTAAAATATAAACGAACGTAAACGAACGTAAATAAACGAACATAAACGAACATTCACGAATATAAATGAATGAACACAAGGTGTGTTCATGTTCTTTCATTTAGTTAAACGAACATAATTTTTTGTTCGTATTCGTTCGTTTATTAAATAAACGAACATAAACGAACTGTCCGCTGAACAAATTCACGAACAGTTCATGAACGTTCGGCTCGTTTACAGGCCTAATAGAAGGTATATATAAAATAAAACTAGAACATTTGCCTAAAATGATAAAACAACATTCAATAGTTAAAATACTACTCTCTTTGATACGAGCACAGTGACGGACCCATAATTTTTTTTTATTGGGGTCCATTTTTTGTGTTAGATTTTCTCACAACTAAACATTAAAATTTTCGGGTCGGTCATCTTAGTCGGGTCGGGACTATGAAATAATGTAGAAGCATTTAGTGGATATGAAACCACTACATTATAAAGAACCATTTTTAAGAATCAAGTTATCAAATTGTGTTGATTAATAAGTTGCTTGAAAGCAGTAGCTACCTAAACAACACAACTACTTCACATAACTTCAAAATTTTGTTTAAGCTTTTTTTTTTAAACGCGATTATATGTTGGAAGTCTTATTTGGTAATAAAATGTGAAATAAAATCATTCAGAGACATTAAATTTATCATTTTAAAGAAGCAAATTAGAAGGTCAATGGGTGGTTGTGCTATTTAAAACACTAGTTTAATTTTAATGGAAAAAATAAACTAAAAAACAAGAGGTGGAAGACTTGAACTTGAGACCTATTTGTTAGAACACAAGAGATTTACCACCATAGCATCTTTGCTTTTAATACTATGGGGTTCAACTAATTTATTTTATCGGGTCCTTGAAAAATTTAACATACGGGTTCTACTACTTTTTTAAAAAACATTTGGGTCTGTTGACCCCAACCCGCACCATATGGGTCCGCCCCTGTATGAGCATATCTAAATGTGAAATTTTCATGAGCTTTAAGCCATTGCTTTCAAGACACGTTGATAGTTGAGGCGAGGAATTCCTCATGACTTAGTATTTCTCTCATGGACAAAACAAAACATGATGATGTTAAAAACGCCCCTAACCCCATAATTGACGTCCCCAATCAGTCGATGGAACCGCCATGTCATTGTGCGCCTTTGCCACCTGATGACTTGCACCATGTCGAACCCATACGCCACACCCCCGTGGACCCGCTTCTAGATCAGATGATCTGTGCTATGCGCGTGCCTTGATATTAGGGATGGCAAAAAAAATCCGAGCCCGACGGGTATCCCCAAAACCCGAGACATCCAGGACGGGTATACCCCGAAGCCCGACAGGTATGGGACCGGGTATGGGATTAGTTTTTAAAATTTTCATTGGTATAGGACGGGCTTGGGATTAGGTGATACCCGTCCCGATTACCCGAAACTACATACCCGACGAACATAATATAATTTTTTATATGATTGATTTTCTCTTTTTGAGTTCATACATACGATAATCTTTGCATACATGAAGTTGGATTCGAAAATCATTATTTAGATGTAACCTACAATGGAACCTCATATTGTCCATATGGTATCTTCATTTTCAAAATTTTATTGTTTAGCTTCTTTAAACTAAACATTTATGCATGGATTCTGTTATATTGCTTGTTTACAGAGACCGAAGCCTTGATTAAAATTTGAATTAAAAAAAAAACACAATACTGAAGTAGCCTAGTTACTAGTAGCTTAATGAAAGTTAATCATATGGAATGTGGATGATGAATTTTCCAAGGATATGTATCTATTTGTTAAAAACGTAAACCATACAAAAAAAATAGAAAAATCTTAATCGATATTTTGCAACAAACAAACGGGCATACCTGATATCCGTCGATATGCCTGATACTTGACGGAAAATTACCTGACAAATACCCGACGGGTAATGGGCCGGATATGGGACTGGGATCAGGGGCGGACCCACCCCCATACCAAGGTGGGCGGGCGCACCCCCGGGAAAAAAAAATTGGTGTTATTATCCGACCAAAATCTCGTCTGCACCCTTTGGATTTTTTCGTCCGCACCCCTTGGAATTTTTCGTCCGCACACCTTAGGTAAAAAATATTATGGATTATATTAAAAAAAAATTAGTAAAGTCTGATTTAAAAAAAAAACCACCTATATTTTATAAACTTATACTAACTAAACCCAAACCAAACCCATTATATAAACTTATCAATAGCCCACTAATAATCTAGCCCATTAACCCACCTAAGTTAAAACTAAAACAGTTAAAATAAGCCCAAAAACTCTTCAATTCCTCTTCCGCCCTCCCTCTGTGCGACCGTGCGTGCTCTCTGCCTCCTGTCCTTCCAGCGATCTTCATCAGCCAACACAACAACAACACTGCAGCAGCCAATATCAGCCGGAATCCGACATCAACGTGACCGGAATCCGCTCGAAACCAACCGGACACCGACAAACGGTAAGTTTTTATGTTTTTATATGATTTTTCTTGATATTATATGAGAAAATGGGTAATAAAAAACTTAAATATGTATGAAAAATCGTGTGTTTTGACGTTGCGTATGGTTTTAGATGATTTTTAGGATGATTATGTTATTTAGATGATTTTTAGGGGTGATTACACAATTCTAGGGCTTGATTGCTTGAATAGTTGAAAATTAAAATTGAAACATTATGTTATGGAACGATGAACTAATCGTCATGGATCACATTGTTTGTGATAGAAACCATGAGTAGGGATGTTATGGCGCAATTTCTCAAGAGGAAGTGGTTGTACCACCTTTTTTGCCAAATTTCTTCTAATTATAGACCAACGTATGTTTTAGATAAGTTTTTTTGTTCTTTTATTTAATGATTAAGAGAAATAGAAGTACGGAGGGTTTAACCTTTGATGCTTTTTTGTTTGTCAATGTGATAGGAAGGTAGGAACTAGGGTTTGATTGTTTGAAAATTGAAATTGACCTGACCCGATCTGATCCGACACGTTCTGAGACTTTGTTTGTTTGTGTTTACTTGTTTTACATGACCCGACCCGATTCGACCCGCTATGAACCGAATTTTTTTATATAGCTAGGGGTCTAAAATCTTTAAAAAATTTTCGCACCCCCAGGAAAAAAGTTCTGGGTCCGCCACTGACTGGGATTAGCTATACCCGGCCCATACCTAACCCATTGTCATCCATACTTGATATGAGCAGTCGGGTGCACCAAATCCTTGACCACACACACGAGGAAAAAATATAAAAGGCGATTCTCAAGCTGCTTAAGGCTATGCGAGGTACACCATCAAAGCGCCCATTTCCAATCGCCCATTTCCAATCGCCCACCCCACGTCCACACGCGTGGACGTTTAGTGTGCAAAGTTTTCAACTTGTGTCTTTTTTCAAGGGAAACAATATACGAGAAGTGTTTCTCATTGTAAATCACTTTAACTTTTGTCCTCCCATCTATGCAAGACAAGTTGACAAAAGTTTAATTAATATGTATTTCAAGTTTTTACATCTTTGATTGTTTTAAAAACATCGCCTTGGACATTGATGTGTCATTTATAACACAAACTCATAAATAATTATGTATACAACTCATACATAGTTATAATTATTTATGTCTAAAGTTAACTAAAAATTAATTACAAATTTTTTACACACTACACGATATTGAGCATGTGTTTGCCTTAGGTTTGTTATTAATTTAAAAAAAATAAAAATTAAGTTGGTTAAATCCCACGGAGTGGGCGTGGAAGCCCCTTCACACCTGGCACACTGCCCTGCGTATGGCGTGGAAGGCGGCGTTGTGGGTGGGACTTGAGGATCTTCTCCGGCGTGGGGCAAATATATGGGTGAGGTGGCGGCGTTTCATTGGTGGGTGGATTTTGGGTTGGTTTTGATTGGTTCATATTTATTTTTTTTATTAAAAACGCCACTTTCCACTCCCCTCCCACACCATGTTTTTTATCACGCCCTCTTGCTGACATTGCTGTCATATAGCGTTTTAATGCCCCTCTTCATGCCCTCCCACTTATATAGTCAAATGATGATAAAGAAGTTGAAAGAACGTGAAGGACGTATATGTATATATTTCGAAATACGTGTTTCATGGGGAGTAAATTACTGACGGCACCGATCTGTCTTAAGGAGGGGGGAGGGGGGTTGTTTCCGGAGGGGAGGAGCTCCACCTCAGCTCCCCGATTTGTTTGCCAAACCCACACCCATCGTCTAAGGGTTGTGTTTCCTCGTAGGGGCTAGTAGGAAACAGATACAGATAAAAGAAAAAAAAGTCAAATCCACATTGACTCGTAGTACATCAAAGGTTTTGTAGAAAAGTAAGCCAACTACAACTCGGATCATTGCCCTATTTTATTGGAAGTGGGGAAAAAAACTTTGGGCCAAAACCATTCAGGGTGTTCGATTATTGGTTAGATAAAGAAGGTTTTAAGGAAACTGTGGAGGCAGCGGTCAGTTCTTTTGTTCCACATGGCTCCCCCGATCTATGTCTTACGGCAAAGTTTGCATGTGTTAGAAAGGCAATTAAAGACCGGAGAGACAGGTTCCTGAAAAAAGAAGGAGAAGAGTATGAGAACGCATTGGAAGAAATGGAAGCCCTGGAAAGTATTATGGAAGACCGAGAGTTGGATGAAGAAGAACTATGGGTTTTTGCGGAGAATAAGAAAGTCGTGCTGAATCGGGATCTCACAAAGTGCTCGGAGGCGAAACAAATAGCAAGAATCAGATGGGCAGCGGATGGAGACGCAAACTCAAAATATTTCCACTCTCTGGTTAATCACAGGAAGGCAGTTAACAACATCCCAGGGCTGAACATGAATGGGAGGTGGGTGTCGGAACCGGCTAAGGTTAAAAGGGAGATTATGTCTTTCTTTAGAAATCGCTTCAAAGAAGAATGGGAAATCAGGCCGTTGATTTCAGGAGAGGGATATAAAACTCTGGAAGAGGAGGAGAAACAATTGTTGATTCAGAACTTTAACTTGGAGGAAATCAAATTAGCAGTCTCGGAGTGTGGGAGCGATAAGGCGCCGGGTCCGGATGGCGTTAATATGAAATTTATAAAGAAATTTTGGGAATTTTTCGAAAATGATTTCCTAGAGATTATGAACTCCTTCTTCCTTACTGGGGAGTTCAGTATAGGGAGCGGCTCTTCTTTTATTACGTTAGTCCCGAAGATAAAAGATCCGGTGGAGCTCAAGAACTACAGGCCGATTAATCTTATTGGCATTATTAGTAAGGTGGTGTCTAAGGTCCTTGCGAACAGGCTCAAAAAGGTGATTGGGTCGGTGGTTTCTCTTTCCCAGTCGGCCTTCCTTAAAGGAAACTTCATTTTGGATGGGCCCCTCATGATCAATGAAATCTTTAGATGGGGAAAGAAGTTGAATAAAAAAGGTTTTTTCTTTAAGATAGATTTTGAGAAAGCTTACGACAACGTGAACTGGAATTTCCTCATTGACACTTTGTCTAAAAAGGGATTCCCCGATCGTTGGTGTCAGTGGATCAGAGGTATCTTAAAGTCGGCTCGCTCTTCGGTTCTTGTTAACGGCTCTCCGACGTTCGAATTCCAGTGTTCCAAAGGTTTGAGACAAGGTGACCCGATTTCTCCGTTCCTCTTCATTTTGGTGATGGATGTGCTTTCAGTTTTGTTTGATAGAGCTAAAGTAGTAGGTATTACTAAGGGTATAAAGCTTCCGAACGATGGGCCGGACATTACTCATCTTTTCTATGCGGATGACGCGATTATCCTAGGGGAGTGGTCGGTCGAAAACATCTCCAATGTGGTGCGGATTCTTCGTATTTTTCAGTTGTGTTCAGGTCTTAAAATTAACTTGGAAAAATCGAACCTTTTTGGGATGGGGGCGAGCACGGAGGAGATTGGGGAAATGGCCTCGTGTATTGGGTGCAAACCGGGTTCGTTTCCTTTTTGTTACTTGGGGATTAAGGTCGGAGCTAATATGAATCGGGTGGTCAACTGGAGGCCGGTTTATGACATCTTTGATGCTCGTTTGTCTAAATGGAAGGCTTCTCTTCTCTCTATTGGGGGTAGAATTGTGTTAATAAAATCGGTGCTTGAAAGCCTTCCGATCTACTATTTCTCTTTGTTTAAAGCTCCATGCAAAGTTATAGAAGATTTAGAGGCCAAGATCAAAAGGTTCCTTTGGGGAGGTGACGAAGTGAACAAAAAAACTCATTGGGTGGCATGGAAAAAGGTGACACGGCCGAAGATCCAAGGTGGTTTGGGATTGAATAGTCTCAAAAACATTAATGTGTCTTTGCTTTCTAAATGGGGGTGGAGACTTAAAGTGGAGAAGGAAAAACTGTGGGTGAAGGTCGTGGAAGCCATCCATAAGTCTAAACGCAGCTGGGATTTCATCCCTTCCAAACCGTCGATTGGAGGTGTGTGGTGTAACATAGCAAAGACCCTGTCAAAGACGTCGGTGGATGGGTTGCCGTTAAGAGCCTTCTTCAGAAGTGTTGTCGGAAATGGAGAAAGTACCACCTTCTGGTTGGACCCGTGGTTATGTAATGAACCTCTTAAAAGTAAGTTTCCAGAATTGTTTAAACTAGAAAAAGAAAAGGAGTGTTTAGTAGTGGACAGAATCAAGCCGAGGGAGGTGGGAGGTGGCATTAATTCGGTCTTCAGCTGGAATTGGAGTAGGTTCTTATCTGCTCAGGTGGAAGTTAACGAGCTGGTTGAACTTTGTGGCATGCTCATCCATGTTTCGCTCAATGATATCTCGGACAAATGGGAGTGGATCGGTGCAGAAGATAAAGATTTTAGTGTTCGGGCCGTTAAAAATCTGCTCAGCAGTAGTGGTGATCAGGAAGTTGATCAGCGGTTTTTGGTGGACGAATGCAGGTGGGTCCCGAATAAGATAAATATTTTCATGTGGAGGGCCAATCTCAATAGAATCGCCACAGTGGAAGCCTTGAGGTCTAGGCATATAGAGGTTCAAAACGAGGAGAGTGGTTTATGTAATGAAGGTAGGGATTCGGTCTCGCATATCTTTCCGTCTTGCTATGTGGCGGCAGTGGTTTGGCACCACATTAGTAGATGGTGCAATGTCCAGAACCTCTTCTTCTTCGATTTCAGTGACATAACAAAGATTCATGATTTTGTGGGCTTAAGTGGTATTAAAAAGGAGGCTTTTAAAGGTATCGTGAAAATTACGGTTTGGTGTCTTTGGAAAGCGAGAAACAAGGTGAGGTTCGAGAACAAGACGGCGAGAATTGGAGAAATCGTTAATGAAGTTAAAGTGATAGGTTTTTTGTGGTTCAAGAATAGAAGCAAATGTAAAAATATTGAGTGGGGAGACTGGTGTAAATTTGTAATTATGTAGGTTGGGTGTGTTGTTTGTTGGGTTGGCCCCTCGTTTTGAGGTGTGTCGTTTTTGCTCTAATGAAGTTCACGTTTCAAAAAAAAAACAATTTTCTTTCTATTTACACTTTATTTTAATTTAATGTTAAATTGTCAAAGTCAAATTCAAAGTTGAGGGGGGTCGTGTGTGGTAGTGGTGCACTTTCAAGGCCTGGGTCCTGCACGGAAGGAACGACTCTAAAGTGTAAACCTATGCCAAGTGCAATGAAACATCTTTTTGCCGCAAAATCAATCATTCGAACAAAAAAAGTCGAAAATCTTTTTATTTTTTATCAGTTATTTATAACTCTAAGTATGCTAATAAGTAGGATATCTGATGATACTCTAGTGGTCCGTCAGTGATCCAAATTTGACGTTCAAAAAAAAAAAAATTATATAGTACAAATGTGTGTAATTCAGTTTATTGTAACTAATATTATCAATATTAACTGTAAGCTAATAATCAATTTGTGTACACTTAAAAAATAATAATATATTTATTTAAAACATTTTTTTAGAAGAAATTGTCTTGTTATTGGTTAAGTCTTAAGTTTTATTTTTCCACGGTCAATGTTTTATAATTTTCTCTAGTTATTTTCATAAGCATGTCACTTTAGTGGAGGCAAGAACAATATATTTAAACGGTGGTGTATGATCCCGGCCCGACCCGTCTACTTGAGCCCATGCATACCACAGCCTTCAACCATGCACGTGACACGGGTTCCAGTGGCGAAGCTTGGATTTTTCGGCCGGGGGGTGAAAACATATATACCCAAAAATTTCTATAGAACCGGGGGGGTGAAAACGTATATACCCACAAATTTCTATAAGAAAACTATACATATATAACACTACTGAGCGAAAAATCCCGGGGGGCGGACGTCCCCCCCCCCCGCCCCCATTAAGCTTCGCCCCTGACGGGTTCGGGTCCGTCTTCGGGTGCGGAAGCTGAAGCCGGTTTTATTTAGTTATTTTCATTATTTAATTTTCGTTATCTCGTATTTGAATTTCGAATAAAAGTTCCATGCCTATCTTGCAAGATAGGAGCGTTTTGTTTAAAAACTCTTAGTTTCCTTTCAGTTTGTTAGACTTGTTTTTTTCGAAATCAATTATCCGTTCTTGTGAGTCGCCGGATTTGGCCTCAGTAACGTCACCGGATTTGTGTGACGGGTTTACTTTTCGTACGCTTCCGTATCATTTGGCATCAGAGCCATGGCAGAAAACTGGAGGAACAATCGTGATTTTCAACATCGATTCGCCGCAGGAGGCAACGGAGTTTTTCACGATCCAGATCCCAGGGATGCCGAATTGGAGAGGCTGCAGCGTAGGGTTCGGGAATTAGAACTTCGCTACGAGCCACCTCGGGATCGCAATGTTCCACTCGCAGATCGTTATGAACAACCGCCGCGAGATGATGAACGTACCGAGTCGGATTTCCACTACGACTCCGATGACAACAGAAATCCGTTTGGGGGACGACCACGTCGTTACCGATCCCCGACCCCTGTTGATCCGTTGAAAGCTTTGGGCATTCGGGTTGAAATCCCCGAGTTCGGGGGCCAGTTACATCCGGACGATTTTATCGAATGCTTGCATACAGTTGAACGGGTTTTCGAGTTGCGTGATATTCCCGATCATTTAAAAGTGAAACTTGTCGCCATCAAACTCCGCAAACACGCGTCGTTATGGTGGGAACATGTTCGGAAGAAGCGACAGTACGAGGGAAAACAAAAGGTGGAGTCATGGGAAAAAATGAAGAAATTATTACGCTCCAAATTTCTACCGTCCAATCACCGCCAGGACTCTTACCTAGATTATCACAATTGCAAACAAGGTAATTTATCCGTTGAGCAATTTATTTTGGAGTTTGAAAAATTGCGTATGCGTTGTGGGGTTGACGAAGAAGAAGAACAGGTGATCGCTAGGTTTTTGGGGGGCTTACGTTCCGATATTGCTGATGTTGTTAACTTACAACCCTATTGGTATTTCGATGATGTTTGCATTTTAGCTCACAAAGTTGAAAAACAGTTACGTGCTAAGCCCAAGACACCTTTTCCTAACACCAACCCATCCACTAATACCCGAACCGTTGGCCCTAGTACTTTTTCGGGCCGTCCGGGTCCAATCAAAGCCGACGGCCCAAGCTATTCCGCAAACCCACCGTTAACATCCGCGGCCCAAACTAATACCGTCCCCCCACACCTTCGGTTCAGCGTTGTTATAAATGTCAAGGCATTGGCCACCTCCGGCGTGAATGCCCGAACCGCCAAGTGGTCGCCCTTACCGATGACGCAATGCCCACATACGACACGGATGACGACACACATGATGAACCGTCTGAAACGCTTTTTCCCGACCGAGGTGAGGCCCTAATTTCTCTAAGGGTTCTCACCGCTACACCCGCTAAATCCGATGCTGAGAACGCTTGGCTTCGCAACAATATTTTTCGTACAAAGTGCACTTCCAAGGGTAAAGTGTGTGTTATGATCATAGATGGGGGAAGTTGTGAGAACATGGTGTCCACGGAAATGGTGGACAAACTCGGCTTACAAAAACATGACCACCCGGAGCCTTACCAATTGTCGTGGTTAAAAAAAGGGAACGCCGTCAAAGTTACCCACCGGTGCCTCGTTCCTTTTTCTATTGGTACCAAATACGTTGATGAGGTGTGGTGTGAGATTATACCGATGGATGCGTGCCACCTCCTCCTCGGTAGACCGTGGCAGTTTGATCGCCGTACACGCCATGACGGGTTTCGCAATACCTACTCTTTTAAAAAGGACGGTATTAACATTACGTTCGCACCATTGGATCCTCGTGACACCCAACCCGCCGCTTACATCGCATCGCGCTCCGAGTTCCTTGACTTTTCGAGACTCACGGGCACCACCCTTGTTCTCGGGCTCGTTATTGCCGAAGCAAACCCCACCGCCGAGCCACCTCCAGCGGCGGTACAACCCTTGCTACATGAATTTCACGATGTTTTTCCAGATGATGTTCCCAAGGGTCTCCCGTTGATGCGAGAAATACAACATTGTATTGATTTTCTACCCGGTGCGAGCATTCCAAACAAACCCGCGTACCGCATGAATCCAAAGGAATTTGAGGAGCTGCAGTCACAGGTACGGGATTTACTAGATAAGGGGCTTATTCGGGAGAGCATGAGCCCGTGTGCGGTTCCCGCACTACTTGTTCCAAAACCTAATGGCGCCTACCGTATGTGTATCGACAGTCGTGCAGTCAATAAAATTACGGTTAAGTACCGTTTTCCAATTCCGAGGTTCGAAGATTTGCTTGATCAGCTATGTGGGGCCACTGTTTTTTCTAAGATCGATTTGCGCAGTGGGTATCACCAAATTCGGATGCGACCGGGGGATGAGTGGAAAACGGCCTTTAAGACACGGGACGGCCTCTACGAGTGGATGGTTATGCCTTTCGGCCTCTCCAACGCGCCGAGTACCTTTATGAGGCTCATGAACCACGTCTTTAAGCCCTTGATCGGTAAGTGTGTCGTGGTGTACTTTGATGATATTCTCATTTTTAGCAAATCGGTACAACAACATTTAGGCCACCTAAGGTCTGTCTTCGAAGTCCTACGGGTTCAACAACTGTTTGCCAATCGGGCCAAGTGCATTTTTCTTCAACCGGAGGTGATTTTTCTCAGTTACTTGGTCTCGGGTACGGGAATAAAAATGGACTCAACAAAGGTTGACGCGATTACCCAGTGGCCGACACCATCTTCTCTCCACGATATTCGAAGCTTTCACGGCTTGGCCTCGTTCTACCGACGCTTTATCCGCAATTTTAGTTCAGTGGTGGCACCTATCACCGATTGTTTAAAGGCTTCGAAATTTACATGGACCACATCGGCTCAGCGGGCTTTCGAGGTTTTAAAAAAGGCTGTAACGGAAGCACCGGTTTTAGCGGTATTCGAGGTTTTAAAAAAGGCTGTAACGAAATTTACATGGACCACATGCGTCGGGGACCGGTATTGGAGGTGTTTTATCGCAAAATAATAGACCGGTTGCTTTTTTTAGCGAAAAACTTAACGATTGTCGTCGTCGTTATAGTACCTACGACAAAGAGTTCTACGCGATCATTCGGTCTCTCGAACACTGGCGACACTATTTGCTACCAAACGAGTTCGTCTTATTTTCGGATCATCAGGCACTTCGTTACATACAAGGCCAGGCAAAGCTCAATCCGCGCCATGCAAAGTGGGTTGAGTTCTTACAAGAATTCTCGTTTGTTATCAAGCATCGTGCCGGACATGCCAACGGAGCCGCTGATGCGCTTAGCCGCAGACCCGCCTTAGCCGTCATCGTTCACACCAAAGTGGCCGGAATCGATTCGATAAAAAACTTATACGAAGCCGACCCGGACTTCGCAAAACAGTGGGAGCTCGCCAAACTCGGTTCCGGGGTTGAATTTGTGATTCGGGATGGTTTTCTTTACAAGGCAAATAAACTGTGCATCCCAATATCCTCCTACCGCCAAGCCATAATCCACGAGTGTCATAGCGGTGCTCTTGCGGGACACTTTGGACGGGACAAAACTGTATCGCTTGTGCGGGAAAATTTCTTTTGGCCGAGAATCGACAGGGATGTTATGCGCGTCATCAAACGTTGTCAGGTATGTCATATTGCGAAAACACATGGAACGAATCAGGGTTTGTACACGCCACTTCCGACGCCAGCCGCTCCGTGGGAAGATGTTAGTCTCGATTTTGTATTAGGCCTTCCGCGTACGCAAAAACAGAAAGATTCGATCATGGTGGTTGTGGATCGTTTTTCGAAGATGGCTCATTTTCTTCCATGCACAAAAACGTTTGACGCGTCTCAGGTTGCTCGTTTATATTTTAATGAAATCGTTCGTTTGCATGGTATCCCTAAAACTATAACTTCGGATCGGGATGTTAAATTTGTAAGTCACTTTTGGAGGACGTTGTGGAAACGATTGGGTTCGCACTTACAGTTTAGCAGTTCGCACCATCCGCAAACGGATGGCCAAACGGAAGTGACCAACAGAAGCTTGGGAAATTTACTAAGGAGTTTGGTGGAGAAAAACCCGAAGCAGTGGGACACGGTCCTTCCACAAGCCGAGTTCGCGTACAACAGGTCCAACCACGGCTCGACTGGCCTTTCACCATTCTTCGTTGTTTATGGGCGGAACCCGTTCACGCCAATTGATCTTGTTCCGAAGGATACCGTACCGTTTTTTTCAACGGAGGGGGACGAACGCGCAAAGCAAATTCAAGACATGCATCGACAAGTACGGGACGAAATTATCAAACACAACCTCCAATACCAATCGCGGGCCAACAAACACCGAAAAAAGGTTGTGTTCAAGGAGGGGGATTTGGTTTGGATCCACTTACGGAAGGAGCGATTTCCGCCGGGCCGCTATGGCAAGCTTCAGCCACGGGCCGACGGCCCATTTCGTGTTCTTAAAAGGATAAACGACAATGCCTATCAAATCGATCTCCCGGGACATTATAACGTATCCGCAACTTTCAACGTGGCCGACTTACTACCGTATGACGAGGGAAGTGATGATAGTGATGACTCGAGGACGAGTCCTTTTCAAGTGGGGGAGAATGATCCCGGCCCGACCCGTCTACTTGAGCCCATGCATACCACAGCCTTCAACCATGCACGTGACACGGGTTCGGGTCCGTCTTCGGGTGCGGAAGCTGAAGCCGGTTTTATTTAGTTATTTTCATTATTTAATTTTCGTTATCTCGTATTTGAATTTCGAATAAAAGTTCCATGCCTATCTTGCAAGATAGGAGCGTTTTGTTTAAAAACTCTTAGTTTCCTTTCAGTTTGTTAGACTTGTTTTTTTTGAAATCAATGATCCGTTCTTGTGAGTCGCCGGATTTGGCCTCAGTAACGTCACCGGATTTGTGTGACGGGTTTACTTTTCGTACGCTTCCGTATCAGTGTACGAAGGAAATTTATTTCCAATGTCATTATGTATGTTATGGTGTAGTCAGCTTTGTAGTACTTCGGGTCACTAAAATAGAACAAAGTTCTTGATCAAGAAATGTATAATGATAATTACACAAACGTCGTCTGTGTATGAATAATAGTGAAAGTCTAGAACAAGTTTTTGATCAAGATCACATGGTAAAGTTTGAAAGTTTCTTAAGAGACTTTTGAACTTCATGTATAATAAAAAAGTACTCAAAATTTAACAAAATATCACTATGATACTCGTTGATCTACTTTCAATTTTCTTTACACTTTTGATCGATTCTAGAAACAAACACAAAGTGTTACTTAATAAGCATAAACATATAATATGATTCAAGGTTCTAGATAACTAAAAGAAATATCCTTTTGTGCTTCTCATTCATTTGATCTTGCAATGTCATCATACATACACATATAGGAGTGAGATCTGATATAAATAAAATTAACTTACTAAAAAGGTGTAGTGAGTAATTTATTCAATTCCACATGGTGGAAATAATGTAAACATTATAAGTAGTGTATTTGTATTAATAGAGTAGTTAACATTGTATTGTAGTTACTCTAGTTACAAGTAGTGTGTTTGTTTGTACGTGTAAAATAATTATCATTATAGTGTAATTACTCTAGTTATAAGTAAGGGAGTTGTATGTACAGCAAGAGTAACAACACTACTTATAACTATAGTTTTTATCATTGTAGTGTAATTATTTTGGTTATAAGTAGCGTAATTACTTTAGTTATACGCTAAGTTATTTACCTATTTGCCGCCATGTCGTTTTTTTCCTTTGATTTGCACAACGATGTATGTTGCTTTTGGTAGATGTCAACTAATCCTTCATACATATACTTATCAACTCCTCTTGAATAAAAAAATCTTTATAATTTTCTCTCGAAATTGGTAGATATCATCATTTGCTTTTTTTTTTCTCCAATATATTAGAGAATAATAACTACTCCTTAATCATCACCGTTGTTCTCTCTAATGTTGGTAGAGATTACCTTGATAACTTCTCTTTTGTATATGTAAAGATCAACACCTTTCCCTATAAGCAAGTTAGGGATCACCTTATAGTGTCTTTGACGAAAAAACTATAGCATTTGATGATTCGTTAGTGATATTGACTTGAGATCAAGTACCAAAAAATTCCATCGTTGTCCTATCAATGGTAAAATCCCGTTGGTTAATTAGTTATACATCCAAACCATGTTTTCTGACTTAGTATCCTTGACGGATACCCCCTTTCATCAAGGGACTTCGGATAAACGTCTCCGTTGGTTAAAACTCTTTGTTTTGTAGTATTTCTTGTGTTGTAGTCTCCACTTACATAAATGACTAACACTATGTTCCCGAGTCTCATTTAACAGGGAAAGGGGAAGGAAAATTCTCTCCTGATCTCGTCAATTTGGAAGGATGAATATATGGTCATATTTTCTTATCTTTTCTCTTTTTTTCTCTCATTTTCCCTCCCCTCTCCCTGTTAAATGAAACTCGGGAACATGATTTTTTCATATTTTCATCTCTTTTTCTTCCTTTTCCATCCCTTCCCCCTGTTAAATGAGTCTCGAAACAGAATGTATCATCAAAGTTATCAACAATTTCATCTCACACTCATCATCATTTTGAGTTTTCCATCCCTTCAAATCATATATATTCTTTACATCTTCAAGGAATAGCATATAAGAACTTGCATATGACCTTTATCAATCTCCATAGCATTAGCATTTGACATAAACAATGCAAACATGATCACGACTCATAAATGCTCAAGATTTTATCCCAGATACACTCTTTGTTGTTTTATTATATATAACTTATGGCACTACAAAAGAATCTAGGTTTCAATTTAATTATAATTTCTTAACCAAAATCAATTCAATTTTATACATAACTTTGTACCCTTAACCAAAATCAACAAACAAATTCATCAGATTTTCATTTTCATTGTCATAACCAAACTCACTCACCCCACAATGGATTCAAATAAATAAGTCACCATCAAATCCCACATTTATCTTCATAAGGTCACCATCAAATTATTCCCGCAACGTTACATCTATGGATCTTATTATTAGTGGACTCATGTTTCATATTCATTCCAATATTTTCAGGTGACTTCTACGGCAGAAAGTAAAGTGGATTGCTTTGTGTAGTAATGAAGAGTTCCTAGTTTCATGGTCATATAAATTTCCTATATTATATTTGAAGATATTATTTGATCCTCGTTACTATTTGCCAGAAAGTTAGTCAATTAATAGCATGACCACAATCACAGTGGGAATTATGCCCCAGTAGCCATAATCTATAACTAAATATTATTTTAACATTAAATAGTTAATAAATTTAATATATGTTTGAAATAAATCTAAATAGTGTATACCATAATAAAATAGTCAAGTATAATGTATTCTACTATACTAAGATTATATTTTTAGTCTTAGTCACATTAATATATTAAATAATGATATTATAATTATTTAATTAACATATTATATTTGATAAGTTATAGTAGTTTGACATAAAATGATATATGCCATTTTCTGGGTTAAATGGTTTTGTGCCATAAGTAATATATTTGACAAAGTAATGTCACGGGACACAACTAAGTCCAGAGTCATTAGTTGAAAGAATGATCAACAGTGATATGACCAGAGTCACTAGTTGAAAGAATGATCACCAGTGATATGATCACCGTCACAGGAATCGCCTAGTGACAGATAAATTGAATAATAGTAAAATAGAATTATTTGATAAATTCACTATTGGACGAAAGTGAGCCAACGAGTAATATGACTACTGTCACATCGGAACTGCCACCATGTGACAAATACTGATTGAGTTGGGTAAATATAAAAACCTTAATGCTGTAAGGTATAACAATATATTTTATAAAAATGGAATGAACTCACTCAGTATTTCCGCTGACAAAACATTTTTCAAACATGTTTCAGGTAATTACAGTAAATTGGAGTAAGAGTTGGATACGGCACTGAAAGGCTTCAAGAAGTGGCTTATTTTATTAATTAAATCAAATTAAGAAATATTGTTTTATGTAATCAAATTTTATCTTTATTAAAGCTACCATTGTAAAACATGGGTTTATCCCATCTATTTAATAAATAAAATCCGGTGTTTCTAAACTCTGATATTTTTCCTAACTCACGGTCCTGATGAAATTTCCGCTGTAATATTTTATTTTATAAAAATAATCACCGGTACCACTGGGCTGTTCGCGGCTTCCGATTCCGTCCAGGGTGGGTCGGGGGCCGTGACAACCGGCTCGAACCTTGTGTTGTGCCGGCTCAAGGAGTTCCTTCAACGATGACCAATCTGATGGAGACACGTGTCCGACAAACGGCTCGGATCAGCAGTAACGGCTCCGAGCAGGTGAACCGGCTCGAACCTTGTGTTGTGCCGGCTCGTAGCATACCTGAACCGACTCGAACCTTGTGTTGTACCGGCTCGTGGCACACCATCACTCCACCGCCACCATCACCTCCACCACCACCATCACTCCACCGCCACCATCAAAACCAGTACTCTTTCTCTCTCTCTTTCTCAAAACCAGTACTGTCTCTTTCTCTCTCTCCCTCTTTCTCAAAACCAGTACTGTCTCTCTCTCTCTCTCTTTCTCAAAACCAGTACTCTCTCTCTCTTTCTCAAAACCACTGATCTTTAACGGGAGGTGGTGCTTGGTGATGGTGGGTTTGTCGGCAGAGGAGGGAAGGAGGAAAAGGGGGTGGCGTTTTGGTTCGGCGGTTGTAGTGTTATGGTGGTTTGGTGGAGGTTGGTATGGGTTAAGGAGGCGGAGCAGTGGTGGTGGAGGTGATGGTGGCGTTGGAGATGAATGTGTTTCTCTCTCACACACAAACACACACTGAAGTTTGAGCCGTTTCAGAGAGAACAGAGAGAGAAGATTGAGTGTAGCAGTAGAGATGACAGAGATATAGAGACTAGGGGACAAATGGACACATGGCAAAAAACGGGTGGTTGCTTGAAAGGATTTTTTGAGCCGGGTGGGGATTCGTGAAACGACTCGTGGAGTCGGGTCAGTTGGCCAAAATTGAAAAAACAGTGTGGTCAAGGCTAGTTTCGTGATTTTCCCTTTTTAAAATCTGATAAGAGTTAAATGTTTGGTTGGTCCCTGTGCTTTGCAAATATGGCAGACTTGGTCCCAGTGATTTATTAATTATAGAGTTGGTCCCAGTGGTTGCAAATTTTGCACTCGAGTGATCCTTATCACTAACTCATGTTAATTTTCTCAATTAAATGTATGTGAAATGACTAAATTGCCCCTAAACTTTAGGTGATACCTGACCCGAAACCATATACTCGTTTACCCAAGCCCAACGGGTATGCCCAAAACCCAACACAAATGGGACGGGTATACCCGATGCCCGACGGGTATTTGGCCGGGTATGGGATTGGTTTTAAATTTTTTCGCGAGTATGGGTCGGTACAGGATTAGGTGATACCTGACCCGAATACCCGAAACCAAATACCCGTTTACCCAAACTATATACCGATCTTATACCCGAGTTTTTTAATTTATATTTTTTTATATTTTATTAACCCTTGACTATTAGTGATTTATTTTAGTATGTTCATAATGTGAAAAAAATAATTTTTCATTTAGTATATATTTGAGCATAACATTTATATTTTGTATGTTGTGAAGTATATACGTATAAGTTATATGTATTATAAAGTTATTATTAATTCATGATAAAACTTATGTATGTAATGTAATTTTTTTATTTATAATAGTTGTATAAATAAAATTATAAAATCATTATAATCGTAAAAAAATGGATTTGGAAATCCCAATGTATACCGTTCAACAAACTAATGGGTATACCCGATATCCATTAGTATATCCGATACCCGACGGGTATTGAGTCGGGTATGTGACACGATTTTATAACCGAGTGTGGGTATGAGATTACTAATACCCAACCAGGCCCATTGTCATCCATACCTAATGATATCTTGGGGTGAGATAAGTCTTTATGACCAATATGGGGTGTTTGGGATTGCTTATTTTAGCCAACTTATAACTTATTGACTTTTTGAAAAGTTAAACAGTGTTTGAGAGTGTATATGAGGGGAAAAGTCAATAAGTCCCTCCATTGTGACTTATTAAATTTTTCAAAAAATCATAAGGAGTTTGGAAAAGCTAAGCCTAACATCCCCTAGGTCTTGGGTTCGATTCACACAAGGGGTTTTTACCATGTTTATTGGGTTTACTTCTGAATTGGAATATAGGCATTATGCATAGTGGAGATGGATATGATCGGATGATTCCGTTGGTGGCACGATGATACTCCAGTAGTCCGTCAGTGATCCAAATTTGCCGTTCAAATAAAAAGATAGAGAAATCAACATTATCGTTTTTTAATTTCACATAAATTAAATATATATATATATATATATATATAGGGTAAGGATAGTGTAAAAAGGGCCTAAAGTGTGAGAAGTGTATTATAACACTATATATAATACTATATAACACCATATAAACACCGTATAACAATATGTAACACCATATAATACCATATAACAATATGTAACACTATATATCATTATATAACAAATATAACACTATAGGTAGTCTGATAGCATGTCTATGATAGATGTATAGTGTTATATTTGTTATATAATGATATATAGCGTTACATAGTGTTATATGGTATTATATGGTGTTACATATTGTTATACGGTGTTTATATGGTGTTATATAGTATTATATATAGTGTTATAATACACTTCTCACACTTTGAACACTTTTTACAGGATCCTCTACCTATATATATATATATATATATATAATAAATATCAAAGTATCGATATAAATTATTCAATGGTAAACATAAATGGGTCGTATGTCTCTTAAAATTATTGGAATTAAGGTGTTGTTCCCTTAAGGTTAGGGGTTCTTCACGAAAGTTAACACTTTCAAGTTCCTTTTTCGCATGAAATTCAATAAATCAAGTTTTACAACATACCTTATGCTTGGTAAGCTTAGATGATCACAAATTTGAGATCATACATCATCGATCTAGGGATGAATTCTTCTTTGATTTGTGGCCTTTCTTGAGATTTTGGGGAGGTCTTCTCCCTCCTTCTCTATACACGACTCACACATATCCCTTTCTTTCTTTCTTTCTTTTTGTTTTAATCAACAAGGTTTGCCATATGTTCAATTCCAATTATCCTTGTAGTTTTACTAGTTATTTGCTTGGTTAAAACTCATATAACATTACTAGTAAACAACTAATAATATAACTAATTTGAAATATCCCTAGTTATAGCTTATAAATCTTCGGTTTAATAAAACAACCCTAATAAATCTTAATATTTATCAGGTTAACTTTTACCATTAACAGTATTTTACCCGCTCATCTCCGATTAAATTTATTTAAACAACCAAATTCCGTTTTTGAGATATTACACAAAAAATGTAATTAAATTTAAATTTTGTGCCTTAAAGTGATGACTGAATGAAGATTTAAAGAAAGTTAAATAAACCCACCGATAGCTACATATAACAATTTATATTCAATTAAAACATAAAAAATGAAATATTAAATCAAAACATATCATCAACAAAATACCTTTAATTGGAAAGGCTTATTTTAATGGTATTGTAGATTGAGCAAAGATAATTTTTTGGTGCTATTTTTAACTTCCAGCCACAAAAATTCAATTTTGTGGTGTATTTTGGTGCTATTAACAACTTTCACCATCAAAAAATCAATTTATGGTGAATGGTGCTTTGTAATCTATTTTTTGGTGGTGTGTTTATTTATTAGTGTTGTAATGTTATTATTTGGTGCTTTTTATTATAAGATAACACCAAAAAATGAAATTTACACCACCAAAAAATTGGTTTTGTACTAGTGTTTTATGTTTGGAAACAGTAATTTTTCAACGGTTTAACACTACGCAACGTACGTGTTAGGTTTTACCTTTTTTTATATAAAGTTTCCACCGAGACATGCTTATTTCTTTCTATGTTTTTTTTTGTTAAAATTCGGTCTTTTCCTCGCCGCAGAACGCCCTGCTAGTTAGAGTTAAAGTAAAAACAACAACCCGCCTCTAACTTCTTTCATCGTTTATTCCTTCGCGTCGCTCCCCGTTCCAAAACAAAAAAAGGCCGACCCGAACCGTCGAACCGACCCGAAATTGTTTATGTTCGGTCCTATGACATTAGAGCATTTAAAAAAGTGAACCCATAGTAAAAAAATCATGGATCCGCCACATCATTAGAATTTATGTGGTCACTAGATATCACATACACATATAGGAGTGAGATCTAATATAAATAAAATTAACTTACTAAAAAGGTGTAGTGAGTAATTTATTCAATTCCACATGGTGGAAATAATGTAAACATTATAAGTAGTGTATTTGTATTACTAGAGTAGTTAACATTGTATTGTAATTACTCTAGTTACAAGTAGTGTGTTTGTTTGTACGTGTACAATAATTTATAGTGTAATTACTCTAGTTATAAGTAGCGGAGTTGTATGTACAGCTAGAGTAACAACACTACTTATAACTGCAGTTTTTATCATTGTAGTGTCATTATTTTGGTTATAAGTAGCGTAAATACTTTAGTTATACGCCATGTTGTTTACATATTTGCCGCCATGTCGTTTTTTTCCTTTGATTTGCACAACGATGTATGTTCCTTTTGGTAGATGTCAACTAATCCTTCATACATATACTTATCAACTCTTGAATAAAAAAATCTTTATAATTTTCTCTCGAAATTGGTAGATATCATCATTTGCTTTTTTTTTCTTCAATATATTAGAGAATAATAACTACTCCTTAATCATCACCGTTGTTCTCTCTAATGTTGGTAGAGATTACCTTGATAACTTCTCTTTTGTATATGTAAAGATCAACACCTTTCTCTATAAGCAAGTTAGGGATCACCTTATAGTGTCTTTGACGAAAAAACTATAGCATTTGATGATTCGTTAGTGATATTGACTTGAGATCAAGTACCAGCAAATTCCATCGTTGTCCTATCAATGATAAAATCTCGTTGGTTAATTAGTTATACATCCAAACCATGTTTTCTGACTTAGTATCACTGACGGATACCCCCTTTCATCAAGGGACTTTGGATGAACGTGTCCGTTGTGTTGTAGTCTCCACTTACATAAATGATTAAATGTATTATCAAATTTATCAACAATTTCATCTCACACTCATCATCATTTTGAGTTTTCCTTCCCTTCAAATCATATATATTCTTTACATCTTCAAGGAATAGCATATAAGAACTTGCATATGACCTTTATCAATCTCCACAGCATTAGCATTTGACATAAACAATGCAAACATGATCACGACTCATAAATGCTCAAGATTTTATCCCAGTTACACTCTTTGTTGTTTTATTATATATAACTTATGGCGGTACAAATGAATCTAGGTTTCAATTTAATTATAATTTCTTAACCAAAATCAATTCAATTTTATACATAACTTTGTACCCTTAACCAAAATCAACAAACAAATTCATCAGATTTTCATTTTCATTGTCATAACCAAACTCACTCACCCCACAATGGATTCAAATAAATAAGTCACCATCAAATCCCACATTTATCTTCATAAGGTCACCATCAAATTATTCCCGCAACGTTACATCTATGGATCTTATTATTAGTGGACTCATTTTCATTCCAATATTTTCAGGTGACTTCTACGGCAGAAAGTAAAGTGGATTGCTTTGTGTAGTAATGAAGAGTTCCTAGTTTCATGGTCATATAAATTTCCTATATTATATTTGAAGATCAATTTTCAAATGTTGTACTTCGAACATTTAGCGTTTTAGTTACATACAATCAACTTAACTTGTGATAATATAGGAAAACATAAAATTTAAGTACAAAGCAATAACTTAACTAATGTAACACCTGTTCCCATAATTATCGAATATCTTAAAATATTCCAACATTTAGGTCTCGGAGATTTTTTTACATAGAACTTACAAGTTTGAGTTAACTGGTAACCCAAACAAATTGGCGTAATAAATTCTTACTCATACCACACAATCCAAAACACATCAAATGTTTTGGACTTGAGAGACTTTGTCATGTATGATCATGCTTAATCTTTTCCTGTGAGTGTTCACTTCCTCGTGAGGCTAGATCTCCATCCGGTGATTGCTTTATATTTTACCTATCATAAACACCCACAAAACGGTTAGTGTTTATGTTAATAACTGGGAAAAATCGACAAGAAAACAAATTCAGTCTGTCTGGGCGAAACGCCTGACTCGCTAAGCATTATGTCTAACTCACTAGGCACACTGCCTGACTCACTATGCATACTTCCTTACTCACTAGTTATGTCTTGCTCACCAGATAACATCTGATCACTTTTGACATATCACTATCATAATTGTTATTTGGATGGTTACAATTTAGTTATAACTTCTTTTATTCAAATTTATCAATTTTAATATCACATGGCTACGAAACACGGCTTGGTGAGAATCATGAGCTTTATACGTTGGTCACGTGAGACTCTATTTCATTTTCATTTTCAACATATACACAGGGCCGACCCGTAAGATTTATCAACCTAGGCCAAGGCCTGGGGCCACCCAAAAACAAAGGCCTCCAATTTTATTTCTTTTCATATATTAGACTTGTGTTTTTTTTTTTCTTTTTTTGCCATTTAAACAACGTTTCTAGGCCCAATATTTAGAATTTTACACTAGGAGTCCGCACTGTTCACGCACGCAACACATCAACCCTAGTTGGCGTCTTTTGAGTAAGCAATGTGAAATTGATTGCGGATTGAGCGAAATTAGGGCCGATATTAAGAAAAATCATCCCTCTGGTTATTCGATGTCTCAAATCTCAATCTCAGTTAATTTATACCAATAATAAGGCCCTGACTTTGTAGTTCGCTTAGGGCCTCCGAAAACGTTGGAACGACTCTACATATACAAATACCATGGCAGGGAATAGTGTTTTCCTGCCATTAGTCGAAATGGGCGGCCGCCCTTCATCTATTCGACCAACCATTTTATTATTTTATATCCACTTTAAAATTACGGTTTCGCCCCCAGTTTAAAATTACGCTTTTCTCCCAACTTAAAAATATAATAACCCTTTTACCAGAAGGTCAAAATTACAATTTTGCCCTTGGTTCAAAAATTACGATTTTACCCACAGCTTGTTATTTTATACCCGCTTTAAAATTATGTTTTTGCCCCCATTTTAAAATTACGTCTTCGCCCCCAGTTCAAAATAAAATTATGCTTTTGCCCCTAGCTCAAATTTACGATTTTCCTCTCGGTTCAAAATTACGATTTCACCCTCATTTTAAAATTACTTTTTTGCCCCTAGCTAAAAATAAAAATATGGTTTTCCCCTACCTCAAAATTACGATTTTACCCTCGGTATTATGATTTTCCCTCAATTCAAAATAAAAATATGACTTTAAACCCAGCTAAACCGAAAATACGATTTCAAAATAAAATTATGTTTTTCCCCCAGCTAAAATTTACGGTTTTCCCTCGGTTAAAAATTACGATATCACCCTCAATTCAAAATTATGTTTTTTGCTCACAGTGCAAAATATAAATATGGTTTTTCCCTAGCTAAAAATTAGGATTTTACCCTCGGGAAAAAAATTTGATTTTTCTCCCAAGTAGAAATAAAAATATGACTTTGGCCCCAGCTAAAAATCGTGTCAAGGAGCTGTCTACTACGCTTTCTACTTTTTCTTTCTAGCAAAACTATAGTACTATTTTTTTTAATTGGTTGAGAATTATTCGGTATCGCCCCGCAACACGGGCGGGGCATCACCTAGTTTACCAACAAAATGTTGATTGAACACTTTTTGTTGTTGGCCTTTATCATTATTGATAACCCAAAAAACTTTTCGCCATGCGTATCGAGTAACATTTTTAATAGATTCGGTCTTAAAGTTTTTCTTTACGAGCCAAAAAAAGGCCCGTTGACCTTAACAAATTATATAAACTATTTTTTTTAAACGACGATAAATGATATAGTAATAAACATAGCAAAATTATAGTATTAAAATAACATACCGTAATACATAACTGTCAAAGTTTTACATCTTAGCCAAAGTTATAAACTTTAAAGTTTGATACTAAAATCTTTAAACTTAACTTAAACATAACATCTTTCGAAGTTTATTATGATAAAATAATTAACCCATCGATTCGAATGACCTGGCTACACTGGTGAAGTGTTATTATCCAAGCATGCAACAGTGATCTTACAGTCGTGAACCGGATACAACGGTATCATAAATGTAGCAGGTGTAAGATGAAATACTAAGTGTTTTCTATACGCGTAGCACGTGTAAGATCAAATATATTTCAGTTAACTATTATATTTTTAAGTGACATCCTAAATCCAACCTTATCATAAATGTGGTTTCAATAACCAATAGATCCACACTAAATAAAAGTTGTCAAATATTTATTGGTATTTGTGGGAAGCCCATGAAGTTAGGCACATTGGAAGTAACAGCACGGTGGCAATGGAGTTTGACAAATAAAATAAAGGATTTGTAGTGTACGAGATCCTTGATTTTGCTAAAAGTATTTGGTGAATTTTTTTTAATTATTTGTATATGTACCATATGTGTTCTGTAATTATACGTGTTTTCTGATTTCCAAATAGCGTCCCCGGCCCTAATGGTACGGGAAAGGCAAAGGTCACAACGACATTAAGTCCAATGACTGTAATCTTATAACTTAAGTAAGGAGTAAGTTATTTTTTGAGTCGGTGTGTTTTAGTGTTTTAATCACTTGAGTCCAAAATCTAAAAATTTAACGCCTCGAGTCCATAACCGTTCATTTTATAACATTTTGAATCCGTGTGTTTTATTGGTTTTAACCATTTCAGTCCAAAATCAAAAGTACAACTGTTAAAAATTTGGGCAAGTTGTTAAGTCGGTGTTCAGCATACTTCGGTAACAAGTTGTTAGTCCTAATATGGATATTTTAGACATCTCATATAGGTGTAAGCGTGTATCTTGATCATGATAGGGGCAATATACAGAGTATCTCTAGGTCAGTCGTAAATGTAACCTGATCATATTGGTCGACCAAACCAAGTAATATTCATGTGTGTCTTATTGTTCTTGCACTTTCATTAGTTATGATATTGTTACAGTGGATGTTTCTAGGTCAGTCGTGGATGTAACCCAATCATATATTCATATTGGTCGTCCAAACCTAGGGATGACAATGACACGGCCATTATACTCGGTTGTAAAATCGTATCCCATATCCAGCCTAATACATGTCGGGTAAATACCTATCAAGTATACATGTTAACTTCTTAAAAAGGTACATTCATGTTGAAGACTCGACCTCGAGCCTGAGCCTGATTCTGATTTGGATTTGCGTTAGCTAGTCTTGGACACCGGTTCCTGTAGTGGGTCAGATCTCCACAATTGTAGCACGAACCAGGAGGAAAATGAGGTCGTGCAGCTTGACCTTGTTGCTGAGCAAGAGGCTGAGCAACTTGTTGGGCTTGGTTCTGAACTGCCTGATTCTGGTTGACAGGAATGCGGCATGTAGTGGCAAGATGACCATTTCTTCCACAATTAGTGCAATGACGACATTGGAGATGTGGTAGGTGATGGCCGTTACACCTGTTGCACAAAGGTGCGTTGCCAAGATAAGGCCTCTTGGCGGGTGGTTGCGCAGGCTGATTTGGTGCAGCTTGAGCCTGTGCAGTAACGACATAGTTTTGGGAAGCCTTTCGCTTCCTAGACCCCTTTGAGGAACCAAAATCCTTTCCCTTCTTGTTTTTACCATTCTTGCCATCTTCTTTGTCAGCCGCCTGCTTCTTACCTTTGTCACCCTTTTTATGCAGCTTTCCCTTTCGAACCTGCGACTCAGTCAATGTCGCTGCTAACTCGATCGCCTGACGGACGGTGGTAGGGTTACTACCAGTAATGATGTCTTGCACTGAGTCAGGTAGACCATCGATGTACCTTTCGACAGCCTTGTCGAGTGGGGTAACCATGGTCGGGCAAAGCAGACTCAATTCTTCATACCTATCAGTGTAAGCCCGATGCTCACCACTATCTTGTTTCAAATCATCAAATTCCCTTTCCAAAGCTCGCAGTTCGTGACGAGGGCAAAACTCCTTCATCATAAGGGCCCTAAGTTCGGCCCAAGTCTGAGCTAAAGCAACCTCAGCACCACGGTCTCTCATAACCCCGTTCCACCATGTAAGAGCCCTCTTTTGAAACACACTGGAAGCATACTCGACCTTGCGATTATCAGGACACTGAACGTGGTGAAACGTACTCTCAGTGCTCTCGAACCATTGTAGGAGCCCAGTTGATCCTTCAGTACCACTAAACTTGAGTGGCTTAGCCGAATTGAAACTCTTGAAATTGCATGGAGCATGATTGTTGTTGTTGGCTTGGTTCAGTTGAGCAATAAGATTTGGGAAAGCAGCAGCCATTTGCTGCGCGATGATTTCTGCCAGTTCGGCATTTGTTATCTGATTGTCGCGTTGAGGAGGCATTCTAAAAGAGGAAACATGAAAGGAAACGAGTGAGATGATTGGATGAAAAGAATGAGATGATACAAAAATTGACAACAGCAAAGATGGTGGTCATTTGTTCGTTACCACAAGGCAAACAAACAACACATTGTGACTAATCAAGGTAAACGGGTCAAAAATATTGTATCGCGAAGACATGCTCGCCTATAAGTGAACACTCACCCCAAGAGTTCCCAGGTAAGAGTGACTGGTCCGATTATGTGAATTTGTACGAACACTCTAGTCTTAGACAGAAAACCCAGGGTACAGGCATTCACTCTTCCAGTTTGCACGTGTTCACACTATTCAAAACCCAAAACTTTGACGAGATTTTGAAAATTCAAAGGGGTTTAAAACCTTACAACAGAGGGTTCAAAACCTAGTAATCAATCATCCAAGAAAAAATGATTAATTTTCAAAGCGGATTCGGAATTGATGTTCTCGTTATGGTTATCACCTAAGGATAGGTGAAGTGCATGTTTTAAGATCTAAACACAAGATAACTTGTGTTGGGGTCCTAGAAAGGTTAGTCTAGGTCAAAGCATTACTAATAACCTAATTCCCTACAACCATTGGCTCTTATACCAACTTTTCTGTCACACCCCGACCACGTAAAACATCAAATCGTGGCGGAAACGTCGGGGAGTGTTGTAACAGAATTAATTGTTTCACAACCATGGAAATTAAAGTTACGTTTTATTTATCAAACAAGAGAGTTACATTGTCTTAAAACAAGAAACAAAGAGTACATAACATAATTTAACTAGTTCTTGCTTCATTTTAAGTCACTAAGGCACAGGTCCGCCTAAGTGTGTCTCGATCATCCTATGCAACAGCCCCTGAAAACACATGTGAAAATAGGTACGTCAGCATAAAAATGCCTGTGAGATACATAGGTTTTGTGAAAATAGGATTCATGACTTAGATTTAAGAAAATGTTTAATAAGAATTTAGTCATGAACCTTGTAAATTGTTTTGTTTTGTAAATCCTTTGAAAAGCGATAAGATTAGATGATATGTATAAATAAAAGAATAATATATGGTTAAATGAATAACCAAGTAAAGTGAATTGTATAAACTAACTGTTTTGTAAACGAAAGTCTTGTGAGAAACATGTTGCTTGTGTATAATGTATAAATCCAAATTGAATGATTTAAATAACGCTATGATATGTAGTATAATACAAACACTTATATATAGGAAGTACCAGCGGCGTATCCACCATGCTTGTATCATACTACTCACATCTCGTTACTTAAGTCACTTAAACAAACCACCAATGTATAAAGTCCATGTTTAAACCAATTGTCAAACGTCCTTGTATAAACCGTATCAAATGTTAAAAGTCCAAATGTAGTCCAGTAATGTGTAACAAATGTTATGTATGGTAAGTAATATGTTGTTACATAAACCAAATGTAGAAAAGTGCAAAACAAAGTATTTTGAATATATCAAAATGTTATGTTTTGCAAAGTAAATGCATGTTCTATTGATACAAACACTTATGTGGTAAGTTAACGCATACATTCAATCCTTGAGACAGACGGATAACCCTAAGTCAAGGTTATCAAAAGAAATGTTTTCGGATTCAGTCATTCCTTACATCCAAACAAACCCAGGATGTCAGGAACGGGATTTGTCAAGTCCTATGGTACCAGTACTTACTACCGAGCGGCGTAGCTAATGTTAATGAACGTATTTAAGTCCCGTTTGTACAAACCAAATGTCATATCGAATGTAAACATGTTGTATGAAAACAATGTACTAAGTATGCTAAGTTAACATACAAAGCAAAAAAGTCATGTAAATCAATGTGCTAGCATGCTCAGTCAACATACATAGCAGAAATGTAAAGTAAAACAATGTACTAAGTATGCTAAGTAAACATACATAGCAAAACAATGTAATGTAAATCATGTACTATAAGTGTACTAATGAACATAGCAAGTATATTATGTGAAAGCAGGAAAGCACGAAAGTAACAAGTAGGCACATGTGTTTCACCCCAAAACAGTTTGAAAACAGTAAAAGAGGGGTCTATGTACTCACATGAGATTGCCTAGAAGTCCCCGAGTAACAACCAAGCAATGCTAGAGATCACGGAAATCAAACGGCACCTAAGATAGGTAACTATGTTAATAAACCGGACCTAAATCGGAGGATCGGATAGAATGAGGATTCATAAACCAAACGAGTATGGGAACTCATGTAATATGGTTTAACAAAGCCTACATACTAAAATGAAACCTAACCTAAGTGCTTTTGACCCGTTATGACCCGTTTAGGTAGCTTATGCTACTTTAACGTGTTGTTCGCGTAAAACGCGCTCGGAAAGCCAAACTAGTCCTATGATAAGTAAAATATGCCTTAACATGTCTAATATTGTTACTAAATCAGTTTAGATGTCAAAAATTAAGTTACATAGGCTTAAAATGAATTTTGGCGTAAAAAGGGCATTTTGGTAATTTACCTAAGGCATATAAACTACCTATCATACAACTAACTAAACATCGTGACCATAAGGTATAACCTCGGAAGGTTATTCCCTATACAACTATGGTCACCTAATGTGTTTGGTCGGATCCTAATGATCGACCAAACGAGTCGGGTTCGAAAGTATAAGCGATTGTTTAGATCGCTTACCTTACGACCCTACATAAGCACTAAACCTAAAGTGACGAGCTAAGCATGTTAAAACATGCTTAACTAAGTTAGAAAACAAGTTTGGTATCAAAACAAACGGTTTTGATACCTAAAAGTAGTTTGGTTACAAAATATGCAAGAATACGCATTTTGGCCGAAACTACGACTTGTCACTGAGCCTAGATAACGTAGTAATCAGTAGGTATAGTCACTAGGGACTATAACCATCGTGATTACGCTCACGTTATGAAGTTTTGTAACACCCCGAAAACGGTTTTGGTAATCAAACTCCGTAAATACTAAAAGACGGGTAAAGTACCGTTAGTAGTAAAAATAACCCGGTAAATATTTGGAATTTAATAAGAAATCCTAATATTAAATACAAACGAAGCAAAGTTTTAAGGAATTAAGTTTATAAGAGCCCGAGTTAACGGGACTTAAAATAAAACGGATTATAACTACCGGGACTCACCAAGTGACTAGGAATGAATAACCTAGTTAGTTAGTGTCTTGACATAATAGAACAAATATGGTTAAAATACCCTTTAAATAATTTGTGTAAAGTGGAGGGACTAAACTTGGGCAAAAGAATTAAAGTTTTAATTCTATCAAATAATGGACACCAAACAAACACATACGTATGTTGGGTCCTGCGATTTCAACCTGATCAAAAGGGAGCTCTCAAGCTCAAACCCTAAAACACAAGAATTCACTAAATTGAAGGGGCAAATCAAGCTCAAATCGAAATCCAAGCATAGATTAGTGATCACCTCAGCGAAGGGATCACAAGGTATGCAAAATTTTGCTATTTGGTTCTATCTTAAATTTTAGATGAACTTGTGAGATTCGAATCTAAGCTTGCATGTTCGTTGTTTGGATGAAATTAGGGATGAAACTTTGTCTAGGAGTAAACCCTAGTCATTTATTTGTTGAATTGATGTTTATAATTGTGAAATTCATGGTCACCCATCTAAGTGTTAAATGGGTGTTGTAGAATGATGAAGAACACTAGAAATTTGATTATAAATTGAGTGTTATTTATTCACATAAGGTGAATCTAGATGTTATTATGCATACTAGATATATTAAACTTGCAAAAATTGTTTAATCTTGGCTAAATAGTTAGTCATGAAACTTGACTTTTGATTTAGTGAAATTATGCCCACTAGGTGTTTGTTAAAATGCCTAAATGAAGCTAAAATGTTGAAATTTCGTGTGAAATGTGCATTTGAATATGTTGATAGACCAATTGACTTTTAGGAAGTCAAACTAACCAATGATTTGATCGAGTGATAAATTCAACATAAGACCCGTTAGGTGGAGTAGTCATAATTGATAATGACTAATCTAACCATCTTACGAATTATGATGATAGTTTGACGTCTAACGAGCTAGGTGGAAGCTTGATGAGGGAGCGGGTCAAACGAATCAAGAAGGAAAGGAAAAGCGTAGTTCGGATGCGAGGTAAGTGGAACTTACAACCTTTTTGTAGTATACGTGCTTGTTCAAAAGCTATTTATATGATAAAGATAATATTCAAGGTATGGTTCCCGATGCGAATTGATACGGGTCGGAACATACCAAAATGATGAAAAACTATTACTATTGGTAAAAGGGTGAAAAACGCAAAATAGTCATTGAGGTGACATATTTATAATATGTTTTGAATGGCTACTTTATAAGTAAGCCTAAGAGAGTAAAGAGGGTAAACCGGTGATTTTAATCAAGTATGTATATTAAAAGTCAAAGCTTTAAACGACGCCAAGGGACATAAACTATGTTGGAATAAAAGCATAAGAAATGGGTTAGGGCGACATAACTAAATGGTTAGAAATCCAAGGATAGTTATTTAATGAAATGGTGAATAAACACCATTTAATATTAAGCGCAAAACATTTAGTAGTTAGACCAACCGGGTCAAATGATAATATTGATACCATTTGACAATTTATGACTAAAAAGTGTATGTCGAGTCTCATGCTCGTAGGATGAATGGGTTATGAATTAGCAAGGCAATGAATTAGCAAATTATAGAGACACGGTCTTAAAACGGGTCCACATGTTGACTCGAGCCAGGTACGCATATATATAGATTTATGGTTAAAAATGCAATGTTGGTCAAATACCTTAGCAAAGAGACCAATGTCGTAAAAGGAGGAAATAAGTTAACGAAAATGCCCTTGATAGGCAAATCGGGCAAACGACCCTTAGAGGTCGTTTAGATACTAGCATTATCATCATGTAACTCTTAGACACATGTAAGAGTTGCAGGCATCAACCTTGGGGGTCAAATGACTATGAACGGGTCAATCACGTATAATGACTATCCTAAGGGTAAAAATGAGGATAGCGGTTCATTATGTTAAATCCACCACAAAAATAGTTGTGGTGGAATGTAAGAGGCTATTTTAAAGTGAGAATATGAAGTGTATGAAGAGAAGGGAGAGTTTGATGCTTAAATGTACATAATTCGCTCTAAACGGGTCAAAATAAGAACTTGAGCGTAAACGGGTTTTTATTATGTAAGAATCCCGTGATTTGAAATTAATATGATAGGAGATATGGAAAGTCTGAATTTCATAAGTTTAAGGATCAAATAAATATGTTTGTTTGATAAAATAATCGAACGGGTCAAAATTTGGTAAAAAGGGTAATAAGCCGAAGACTTAAAAGTCTGAAATTTTGTTAAAACGGATGTTGGATTTTAACTCCATAAGGTGGAGAGTCAAATTACAATTACGTAGGAAGAAACGGTAGGTCAAATGGACAAGCGGATTGAAAGATACGAAAGTTTTCGTGTCAAAAACGGCAAAATGGGAGTTCTGATACAGGGGCCACCGTAACTTACGGTGCCCACCGTAAGTTACGGTGGAGCTGAAAGCTTTACGGCAACTGCCTACTGATTTACGGTAGGGGCATGTTATACCAGGGGCCACCGTAACTTACGGTGACCACCGTAAGTTACGGTGGAGGCCAGAATTGAATCCTTGCTTCTAGGATCAAGGGATTTATAATGGAATTTTCCTGATTTTCTTTAATTCTATGATTCAACCCATATATATTTAATTATCAAAACTAACTTTTGAGTTGGTTTTGAATACAGATGACTGTCGAGAGCCCCGGATGAAGATCAAGCGTCGAGCAAGAACCGAACACGCGTTAAATGAAGCTTCCGCAAGTTGTTTCGTCGTTAGTCTAAAACGATGAATTAAATTACATTATGTTGTTTTGCTTTCAAGTCTAGTAAAGTTTTAATAAATCCATATTTTTTATAGTATGTGTAGTCTTAACTACACATCTAATTGTTGGTATTTACATGTAAAACCGTTAAATAGCAACTAGGGTGTTACAAGTTGGTATCAGAGCCTTGGTTTAAGAGATTCAAGTATGGTGGGAAAACTATGCTTGGACTTAAACCTTATGCTCTTGATAAAGATTTGTGTTCGGTTCGAGGCTTGATCGCAAATCCGGTAAGTACAAGTATGTTAATGGTTAGCGTGTTAAGGTGTTGTAAACAACACATAGGGCTATCGTGTGATACACGTTACCCCAATTAAATGGTTGATGTAGTTAACGAAATTTCATGCGTTGATGCGTATAATAAGAAAAAGCCTTGTATTATAATACGGGAAATTATTGAACTTGACATTACTAACTCTTGTTAGTGTTTTAATTTAAGGACACTTGCGTCTGAAGATGACGAGAAAGGAATGAATTGTAGATATGATAATGGAACGGTCCGAGGTATGACAAGAAGAGCGTACTCATCAAGTACCTAAATTGCGTAACAATCGCAAATAAGTAAGGGCAAGGAAAGGCCGTTAGGGCAAGCATTATCAGGTGCGTATTTTAAATAATTATGTGAATAGTAATATGCAACAAATACGTAGAAATTTAAAGTTGCATATGTAGATTAAAAACTTGGAAAAAAAAACCCGAATAGAAAACCTATCCGGGATATTGTTTCCAAGAAAAACAAATAGAGGCATTACTTACATGGGGTGTAATGTGAAAATTATAAAAAGGTCATGTATATCAGGTGTTGAACGCTTACTTTGGCCAAGTAAGTAGTGAACACGTGGTACCATGAACTTCTTATGATGGACCCATTTATACCCGATGTAGTAAGGACGGGGTGAGAGGGACAAATTAAAAAGCACCCAAATGAATCAGATAAGCAGAATATCTGATCATAATGTAAACGCACAGCCGAGTGACGGAAGCGTATTATATTAGGATAATGAGCCCGAGAGAAGGGACAAAGAAACATGTAAAACGATTAAGATATGCACTGGGAGGGGGTGTACTTACACTCGAACCCGGAGAATGCAAACATGTAAAATGATTAGGATATGCTTTGGGAGGGAGTGTAATTGCACTCGAACCCGGAAAATGCAAATATGCCTATTAACGTGCCGTTTTTGTAAAACGTCAAACCCGAGGACAAAGTCGGAATATAAAAATGAAGCGAGGTCTTAATGAATACCGGGAGGGTTGCAATAATAACGACTTCGGTACAACACCCGGTTGATGGGTAAGAATTTAACACATGCGTAGACCGAGAAACGGGAACTCGGATGGAAAGTTAAAAGACTCGGGTTTTGAGTCATAATTAAAAGACGACAAGATAATGTAAAAAAAAAAGAAATTTTGAATAAATTATGTTCAACTATTTTAAAGTTGAACTGGTTGAATATAATATCATGCCGAACGGCATGAGTAAACGCAAGCGGGATAAAGGTAGCGTTAAATGCAAAAGAGTAATGAGCCCGGTAATGGGACATAACCAAATAAAAATATATGCAAATCAAATAATAGTAAGCATAAGAGGAACTGACGCATAAATGACGTGAGAAGTCATAAGTAGGAAAATTGTCCGAAAGAAGACAATTGTAGCCACGAAACTACAATCAATGTTAACGGAACCTAAGCTTGAAACCAAATGATTCTTTGAACAAAAACAGTGACATGAGTAAGGAGTGATCTACGGGATCAACATAACCTTTAGGGTTTGAAAGAAATTATAAAGACTTCGCCCTAAAGAGGTGAAAGTCTAATCAAGATAGCCCATAAGGCTAAGTGATAAAACCTACGGGTCAATTAGATAAAACAAGGGAACTGATTGTAACTTCCCGAATAAAACTAAGACTGTAAAAGAATAAATCATGGACTATCAATATCCATAATTCTGACAAAAGTTAAAGAGAAGATCCTAAAACTAAAACTTTGGTTTTAGTAAGAAATAACGTTTTTACAAATATAAATTCTGATAGGAATTTAAATAGTAAGCCTGAATGATACAAGTCTTGACACTAATAGGCGCAAGGCGATATATTCGAAAAAGTGATGTTTTCAAAAATGAAAGGTTGATATGAATTAAACATGATGTGACACGACCACTGTCAAGAAATGCAATGTGAGGTAGAATCACATTATAACCAAGCTAGTGGTAAAAGTAACTGGACTAATAAGTCTAGTTAGTGAGACCGGTTAAAGTCAGCAATTCAAATCAAGAAATTTGGTTTGCTTGTAAGCGGTAGATTCGGTATAACCAAACCGAATAAATAAATTTGAAAACAAAAGAATTTGTTGCTAAAGGTGAAAGATTTCACTAAGGACCTTTAAACGGGTCAAAGTAACGGATTCATAAAGAATTCGATAGTATATGAAAGCGATGGATATCGCTAAGTTAACTAAACTAGTGGAAATAACGAGATTACGTTATTTCAAGTTGCACTATGTCGTATGAGATACGTAGACAATTAGTGACAAAAAAGACGTTACCATACTTATCTGGTAATACTAACAATTGGTTAAAAGTATAAGTAATATTTAAAAGATTTCTCGGATCAAAAACATTGAGTTTAAACTCAATGACTTATGTAAGAAAAGGTTTCGAGGACGAAACCTCTCTAAGGGGGGTAGACTTGTAACACCCCGAAAACGGGTTTGGTAATCAAACTCCGTTAATACTAAAACACGGGTAAAGTACCGTTAGTAGTAAAAATAACTCGGTAAATATTTGGAATTTAATAAGAAATCCTAATATTAAATACAAACGAAGCAAAGTTTTAAGGAATTAAGTTTATAAGAGCCCGAGTGACTAGGAATGAATAACCTAGTTAGTTAGTGTCTTGACATAATAGAACAAATATGGTTAAAATACCCTTTAAATAATTTGTGTAAAGTAGAGGGACTAAACTTGGGCAAAAGAATTAAAGTTTTAATTCTATCAAATAATGGACACCAAACAAACACATACATATGTTGGGTCCTGCGATTTCAACCTTATCAAAAGGGAGCTCTCAAGCTCAAACCCTAAAACACAAGAATTCACTAAATTGAAGGGGCAAATCAAGCTCAAATCGAAATCCAAGCATAGATTAGTGATCACCTCAGCGAAGGGATCATAAGGTATGCAAAATTTTGCTATTTGGTTCTATCTTAAATTTTAGATGAACTTGTGAGATTTGAATCTGAGCTTGCATGCTCGTTGTTTGGATGAAATTAGGGATGAAACTATGTCTAGGAGTAAACCCTAGTCATTTATTTGTTGAATTGATGTTTATAATTGTGAAATTCATGGTCACCCATCTAAGTGTTAAATGGGTGTTGTAGAATGATGAAGAACACTATAAATTTGATTATAAATTGAGTGTTATTTATTCACATAAGGTGAATCTAGATGTTATTATGCATACTAGATATATTAAACTTGCAAAAATTGTTTAATCTTGGCTAAATAGTTAGTCATGAAACTTGACTTTTGATTTAGTGAAATTATGCCCACTAGGTGTTTGTTAAAATGCCTAAATAAAGCTAAAATGTTGAAATTTTGTGTGAAATGTGCATTTGAATATGTTGATAGACCAATTGACTTTTAGGAAGTCAAACTAACCAATGATTTGATCGAGTGATAAATTCAACATAAGACCCGTTAGGTGGAGTAGTCATAATTGATAATGACTAATCTAACCATCTTACGAATTATGATGATAGTTTGACGTCTAACGAGCTAGGTGGAAGCTTGATGAGGGAGCGGGTCAAACGAATCAAGAAGGAAAGGAAAAGCGTAGTTCGGATGCGAGGTAAGTGGAACTTACACCCTTTTTGTAGTGTACGTGCTTGTTCAAAAGCTATTTATATGATAAAGATAATATTCAAGGTATGGTTCCCGATGCGAATTGATACGGGTCGGAACATACCAAAATGATGAAAAACTATTACTATTGGTAAAAGGGTGAAAACGCAAAATAGTCATTGAGGTGACATATTTATAATAAGTTTTGAATGGCTACTTTATAAGTAAGCCTAAGAGAGTAAAGAGGGTAAACCGGTGATTTTAATCAAGTATGTATATTAAAATTCAAAGCTTTAAATGACGCCAAGGGACATAAACCATGTTGGAATAAAAGCATAAGAAATGGGTTAGGGCAACATAACTAAATGGTTAGAAATCCAAGGACAGTTATTTAATGAAATGGTGAATAAACACCATTTAATATTAAGCGCAAAACATTTGGTAGTTAGACCAACCGGGTCAAATGATAATATTGATACCATTTGACAATTTATGACTAAAAAGTGTATGTCGAGTCTCATGCTCGTAGGATGAATGGGTTATGAATTAGCAAGGCTATGAATTAGCATATTATAGAGACACGGTCTTAAAACGGGTCCACATGTTGACTCGAGCCAGGTACGCATATATATAGATTTATGGTTAAAAATGCAATGTTGGTCAAATACCTTAGCAAAGAGACCAATGTCGTAAAAGGAGGAAATAAGTTGACGAAAATGCCCTTGATAGGCAAATCGGGCAAACGACCCTTAGAGGTCGTTTAGATACTAGCATTATCATCATGTAACTCTTAGACACATGTAAGAGTTGCAGGCATCAACCTTGGGGGTCAAATGTCTATGAACGGGTCAATCACGTATAATGACTATCCTAAGGGTAAAAATGAGGATAGCGGTTCATTATGTTAAATCCACCACAAAAATAGTTGTGGTGGAATGTAAGATGCTATTTTAAAGTGAGAATATGAAGTGTAAGAAGAGAAGGGAGAGTTTGATGATTAAATGTACATTATTCGCTCTAAACGGGTCAAAATAAGAACTTGAGCGTAAACGGGTTTTTATTATGTAAGAATCCCGTGATTTGAAATTAATATGATAGGAGATATGGAAAGTTTGAATTTCATAAGTTTAAGGATCAAATAAATATGTTTGTTTGATAAAATAATCGAACGGGTCAAAATTTGGTAAAATGGGTAATAAGCCGAAGACTTAAAAGTCTGAAATTTTGTTAAACCGGATGTTGGATTTTAACTCCATAAGGTGGAGAGTCAAATTACAATTACGTAGGAAGAAACGGTAGGTCAAATGGACAAGCGGATTGAAAGATACGAAAGTTTTCGTGTCAAAAACGGCAAAATGGGAGTTCTGATACAGGGGCCACCGTAACTTACGGTGCCCACCGTAAGTTACGGTGGAGCTGAAAGCTTTACGGCAACTGCCTACTGATTTACGGTAGGGGCATGTTATACCAGGGGCCACCGTAACTTACGGTGACCACCGTAAGTTACGGTGGAGGCCAGAATTGAATCCTTGCTTCTAGGATCAAGGGATTTATAATGGGATTTTCCTGATTTTCTTTAATTCTATGATTCAACCCATATATATTTAATTATCAAAAATAACTTTTGAGTTGGTTTTGAATATAGATGATTGTCGAGAGCCCCGGATGAAGATCAAGCGTCGAGCAAGAACCGAACACGCGTTAAATGAAGCTTTCGCAAGTTGTTTCGTCGTTATTCTAAAACGATGAATTAAATTACATTATGTTGTTTTGCTTTCAAGTCTAGTAAAGTTTTAATAAATCCATATTTTTATAGTATGTGTAGTCTTAACTACACATCTAATTGTTGGTATTTACATGTAAAACCGTTAAATAGCAACTAGGGTGTTACAAGTTGGTATCAGGGCCTTGGTTTAAGAGATTCAAGTATGGTGGGAAAACTATGCTTGGACTTAAACCTTATGCTCTTGATAAAGATTGGTGTTCGGTTCGAGGCTTGATCGCAAATCCGGTAAGTACAAGTATGTTAATGGTTAGCGTGTTAAGGTGTTGTAAACAACACATAGGTCTATCATGTGATACACGTTACCCCAATTAAATGGTTGATGTAGTTAATGAAATTTCGTGCGTTGATGCGTATAGTAGAAAAAGCCTTGTATTATAATACGGGCAATTATTGAAGTTGACATTACTAACTCTTGTTAGTGTTTTAATTTAAGGACACTCGCGTCTGAAGATGACGAGAGAGGAATGAATTGTAGATATGATAATGGGACGGTCCGAGGTATGACAAGAAGAGCGTACTCATCAAGGACCTAAATTGCGTAACAATCGCAAATAAGTAACGGCAAGGAAAGCCCGTTAGGGCAAGCATTATCAGGTGCGTATTTTAAATAATTATGTGAATAGTAATACGCAACAAATACGTAGAAATTTAAAGTTGCATATGTAGATTAAAAACTTGGAAAAAAAACCCGAATAGAAAACCTATTCGGGATATTGTTTCCAAGAAAAACAAATAGAGGCATTACTTACATGGGGTGTAATGTGAAAATTATAAAAAGGTCATGTATATCAGGTGTTGACCGCTTACTTTGGCCAAGTAAGTAGTGAACACGTGGTACCATGAACTTCTTATGATGGACACATTTATACCTGATGTAGTAAGGACGGGGTGAGAGGGACAAATTAAAAAGCACCCAAATGAATCAGATAAGCAGAATATCTGATCATAATGTAAACGCACAGCTGAGTGACGGAAGCGTATTATATTAGGATAATGAGCCCGAGAGAAGGGACAAAGAAACATGTAAAATGATTAAGATATGCACTGGAGGGGGTGTACTTACACTCGAACCCGGAGAATGCCAACATGTAAAATGATTAGGATATGCTTTGGGAGGGAGTGTAATTGCACTCGAACCCGGAAAATGCAAATATGCCTCTTAACGGGCCGTTTTTGTAAAACGTCAAACCCGAGGACAAAGTCGGAATATAAAAATGAAGCGAGGTCTTAATGAATACCGGGAGGGTTGCAATAATAACGACTTCGGTACAACACCCGGTTGATGGGTAAGAATTTAACACATGCGTAGACCGAGAAACGGGAACTCGGATGGAAAGTTAAAAGACTCGGGTTTTGAGTCATAATTAAAAGACGACAGGATAATGTAAAAATAAAGAAATTTTGAATAAATTATGTTCTACTATTTTAAAGTTGAACTGGTTGAATATAATATCATGCCGAACGGCATGAGTAAACGCAAGCGGGATAAAGGTAGCGTTAAATGCAAAAGAGTAATGAGCCCGTTAATGGGACATAACCAAATAAAAATATATGCAAATCAAATAATAGTAAGCATAAGAGGAACTGACGCATAAATGACGTGAGAAGTCATAAGTAGGAAAATTGTCCGAAAGAAGACAATTGTAGCCACGAAACTACAATCAATGTTAACGGAACCTAAGCTTGAAACCAAATGATTCTTTGAACAAAAACAGTGACATGAGTAGGGAGTGATCTACGGGATCAACATAACCTTTAGGGTTTGAAAGAAATTATAAAGACTTCGCCCTAAAGAGATGAAAGTCTAATCAAGATAGCCCATAAGGCTAAGTGATAAAACCTACGGGTCAATTAGATAAAACAAGGGAACTGATTGTAACTTCCCGAATAAAACTAAGACTGTAAAAGAATAAATCATGGACTGTCAATATCCATAATTCTGACAAAAGTTAAAGAGAAGATCCTAAAACTAAAACTTTGATTTTAGTAAGAAATAACGTTTTTACAAATATAAATTCTGATAGGAATTTAAATAGTAAGCCTGAATGATACAAGTCTTGATACTAATGGTCATTTTGGTCATTGTCAGTATGTTTGACTAATTTATAAGGTCAAAATGACCATTTATATCATTTGCAGCATGTTAGACTTATTTATAAGGTCAAAATGACCATGTTGGTCATTTTGCCCCTGAGGAAAAGGATAAAAAGGAGGATTAAATTTGAGAAATATGACCTAATTTCATTTTTGGACTAAAATGGCAATAAAAGTGAAACCACAGGGACCCAGATTTAAAAAGTTTGAGATTTGTACTAAAATGGCAAAAGTGCCCAAACCACGGGGACCAAAATGGCAGTTTACTCTAATAGGATAAAATCATGAAAAGATGAATTGATAAATTACATTAAAATAGGGATAAAATCATTTGCTAAATACTTTAACGACTTTATATTTATACACATCATTTTATATGTTGTTAGTTTCTTATTTTATGTTAAGTGACGGCCCTCACACTAATGTATTTTTATTATATTGCTTTTGAAGTACTATTTATTTTTATCAACTTATTGAATTAAAATCCGGAAAAAAAGATGCACTTTTGCTTGTCATGCATTCAATTAAAAATGTTAATTCATTTTAATTCAGCAACAATTTAAGTGACAAAAAGAAATTACGTTTTTTTTAAGAAAATACAAAAAAAAAAAAAAATTGGGTTTTTATAGTATTTAAAAAAGAACTATGAACCAAACTCCCACAAAAAATATCTATAACATGTTACTGCACTTAGCAAGTTAGAACCCTTAGTTTATTAGAGTTGTGTGTTAAATTTTTTGTTTATATAAAACTTTCTGATAGATGTTTGCTATATTAAAAGTTAGTGGTTGTAGCAAAAAGAAATATAAAATCATGTATACCATAAAAAGACAAAATGAACATTTTATTCAATAAGTGATTATTATAAAAAAGTAAAATCTTTGAGTTTATAATTAAACTACTCTAATGTCTTTAACCAAAAGTAAAGGCTTGGATTATCCGGACACCCTCTGCGCCTATTTTCACACTTTTTGTGCCCTAGACGTCTCCTATACGAGGCGTCTAGGCACTGAATTCAAGGGGGTCTCCAGATGGTGTCAGGCACAAAGTTTAAGAAAACCTATACGAAGGGTACAGCCCTATACGAGGCGTCTAGGGCTTGGGTTTTTTTTGTTTTTTTTTGTTGAAATAAGGGGTGTTTTGGTGGGTTTTGGTATGGATTTTTTGATAGTTTTTGAAGATGTGTTTTTTTAGCGAATTTTTTTTTTGTTTTAAAAAACGTTTTGTTTTTTTTTTGTTTTTTACACTATAAAAAAGTTTTTGTTTTTTAAAAATCAACTATTTTAAAAATCGGCTCTTTAAATATATTATATCGATTAAATATTATAATGTTTTTAACATTTTACTTTTTTAAATATTATTCTTCCGATTAAAATTTTATCTCGTTCAAAAATTGTTTCCGTATTATATTCAAAACATATATTGTTTCCGTATTATATCAATTTAAGACAACAATCATTAAGTAACCGAATAACTGAAAACAAACATAAATATGACATATATAAGATAAGTTTGTACATCCATAACAAAAATATATAAGATAAGTTTGTACATCCATAACAAAAATAAAAACAACAACAGGTCTATGCATCCAAATCCGAATCTGGATTCGGCTGTTGCGGCTGCTGCTGCTAATGTGGTGCTCGAGCTGGTGGAAGCGGTATCGGGGTAATCCCCCTCTCTCTCTCTCTCTCTCTCTCTCTCTCCCGTCTATCCTGCTCGGCCCATACCAACCAACCTACCAAATCGTTGAGCCTGTCAAGCTCGGCTCGTACCTCCGGATGTAGCGCAGCTCCTGGGGCATGACCTGGAATAACGTGACGTGGAAACTGAGGCGCCCCGGGAGGTGGCGGTGGCTATGGCATCGCTACATCGTCTAAATCCACCGGAGGGTCCTCCACGGGCACTACATCAGCAGGATCTGCCGGAGGATAGACTAGCTCGAACTGCTCTGGTAGGGCCTCCTCTGTCCATATGCCCCCGTTGCGGTTTTTAAACCGCGAGGCAACGGGGAACCTCCTGATCAATGACATCCCCCACAGCGATGGAAAACCCATCCGCGTCGGCATGACTGGCGGCGTCCGTAGATGTGGGTCCTGGTCCGGTACGATGCCCAATGAACGGGCAATGACGGTCACGTACGCCCCGCCATACAAAAATCCGCGCTCCAGTCGGTCATGGGCGAAGGCGTAGTATTGGGCTAGACCGTGTGCTAGTGCGCACGGCCTCCTGTACAACAAACAATAAAAGAAAAAAAGATCCGTGGTCGTACACCACTCACGGCTGTAGTCGCGCGCTGCAATAGAAGTAGCGAGCATATGGTGCATATACCTGCAGATAGTGTTAGCGAAATACAGAAACGGAGATTAATAAACAATACACATAATCACAATAATTGCTGTAATAAACGTACGTACCTATACAGTGGGTCCCTAATAAACGACACCCTCCCCTTCGACTTGTCGTGCTCCCAATGACTTGGCCCCGCAATCACCTGCCAAAACCCTAAAAGAGTGGGTCTATCAACCACCACTAGCCCCGCTGTGTAAAAGTCAGTCTCGATCTCCTCCTGCATGTATAAACCACAATGCACCGCAAACTGTGCTAGCGTCATCGAACGCAAAACGCCAGCGAGCCTGAAAGAAACCTCAGCTGGAGGGGGAGCATCTGGGTGCGGAAGCTGCACTGGGACCCCAGGAGGGTGAAATATGAATGACGAAAGGAACTCGACCAGCAGCTCCCTGTAGCTCGGCGTGTGCGCCAACTCAAAAAGACGATGCAACGGCGAATCGAAAGGTATAAACCGAAGCACTCTAGCCGTCTAACTAATCTCATCTATCGCATCCCAGTTGATCGCTGCATGCGATCCAATGTGCATCCTCCTAAGCTTCTGGCTATGACGGGCGGCATCGGTGCCGTCGGAAAACTCTAGATACGGGTGACCCTGCAGCGTATCCGGAGGCGGTAGCCGTCTCCGTTGTGGACCCCGCTGAACAGGCTGACCCCCCGGTGGTGCCCCATCAAGCTCTACCTGAATGTCATCGCCCTGAATCGGATGGTCCTCCATAATCAATCGGCAAATAAATACCATATACGTATAAAAACAATAATAATAATAATATAAAAAAATAATAACGTTAATAATAATAAATAATAATAATAATAAATAACAATAATAATAATAATAACAATAATAATAATACTAATAATAATAATAATAATAAAAAAAATAATAATAACAATAATTAATAATAATAATAATAAATAATAATAAATAATAATAAATAATAATAATAATAATAAATAATAATAACAATAATAATAATAATAAATAATAATAATAGTAATAATAATAATAAATAATAATAATGATAAATAATAATAATAATAACAAAAATAATAATAAATAATATAATAATAATAATTAATAATAATAAAAACAATAATAATAACAATAATAATAAAAACAATAATAATAACAATAATAATAACATTAATTACAAAAAAAAAAAATCACAGTGCCTCGTATCTGCCTCGTATAGAGGTATACGGGGCGTCCTGTTGTACCATCTTCATCTTCAACCTAAGCCTAAAACCTCAAACCCAACAAAAACCTAAACTACGGGCAAACCTATGGTCTAAAGGAAAAAATGAGGCTAAAATACTAAACTACGGGAAGAAATACGTACCAGGGATGCTTCAAATCTTAAAAAATACGGTCCAAATACGTATCCGGGGCGTATAAAGCTCTGTGCAGCGTATATGTGTGTATTTTTTGTTTTGGGTGATAATCTGGGTCGTCTAGGTCTTCCCCCCTTATACGAGGCAAAGACGCCTCGTATAGAGCTAGACGACCCGTCTAGCGTTTTTGGTAAATGACCATTTTGCCCCTGTAAAGCCCCCAATATAGGCTTTAATCAGGGATAAAATGGTAATTAACCAATCCAAAAAGATATTTCTGGAATGGTAAATTACCATTTTACCCCTGACTAAGGCCTATACTGAGGGCTTTAGAGGGGTAAAATGGTAATTTAATAAAGATATTTTTAATAATTAAAAAAGAAAAAGTGAAATAGTTTCCGCCCACCATGTATTGGTCGTATAGACCTATACGCGTCGTCTAGGTTTTCAAATTATCTTTATGCCCCTGTTTAAGGCCTATACTGGTAATTAAACAAAAGATTTTCAAAATTCAAATTTTAAAAAAATTTAAAACAATCTGTTGTATGTGCCACCTGCAAAGAAGCCTGGAGGCGTCTGGAAATACTTTAGCACACGCGCCCATAAGGGCTAGGTCTCTATCCGTTAAAATCACACGTGGCTCCATACATTCATCCAACATTGACTTGACCTTCTCAAGCACCAACACAAAGTTATCACCCCGTTCTTTACTAACAACGGCATGCGCGATAATAAACGATTTGTTGGTAGGCGTCATACCAACAATCTGGATAAATGGCATATTGTATATGTTTGTCTAGTACGTCGCATCGATCAGCATGACGTGGAGGAATGCACGCCTGTAACACCTCGAAAAATTTGCGTCCAATAATGTATCGACACGTGTCATAAGCTTTAAACGTGTAAAAGATTACTTTAGAGGGACTAAAGTTGACAAACAGAGAAAGTATGTGAATATAAGGGTTCAAAGTGTCAACAATGGATAAATATACTTTACGATAACCCTACACGATGTTTATACCCTTAAACGAATAAATCATGGATCATACGAAGCTAAGTGTGGAAGAAAGTGAGAGATTTCAAACTACAGGGGTTAAATATGTCAACATGTTTAAAGTACACCTCTGCGTGACCTTTTAGCAAACCCGAAGCTTTGTAACGATAAATTATATTTACTAGAATATGTGGTAAAAATTTCACCAAGTTTCGTTATCATATGAGAAAGTTATGACAATATTCGTATACGAGGGGTTAAAAGCGTCAACGTTGAAATTTATGACTTTTCGGGTGATCACAAAGTTAACCAAGGACTTGCCAATGTTTAAACATGTCATGGAGCCCTTAAAAGTAAGGTTAGAGGGCCAAAAGTGCAAGAAAAATACTTAAAACCACGTTTGGAAGGACCAGGGACCTAAAGTGCAAATAATGAAAACTTGTGTGGCTGGTTCTGGGGGTCATACCAGGCGCGTAAACCCCCTGGGGATCTTTACGTGGGGCGCTTAAAGTGCCCAGATACAGAAAAACTTGGCAGGTGTCTGTCCAGCCCGTTTAACCGACTTAGATGGCTTGTTTTCAATACCATGGGCTGCACACACAAGTTTTTAGGCACTAGGGACATTTGTATTGATCAGGGATCAATCCTAGACTTGTTTGGCGTTCATTTCTGGAACTTCTTGGAGCACAAGACCACTTCCTAAGCATCATTAGTCATGCATAGGACCTTGGTAAGCTTCCTTAACCTTCCTTAATCGTGTTTTACTTAGTTAAGTAGCTTAAAGTCAAACCGTCGTAATTAAGGTTTGACTTAACGATTAATCACTAATGGTCCAGTGATTAGTCAAACTAAAAGTAGATATAAGTTGGTAATTATGTGGGCATTAAACCCTTAAAGGGCACCCTTTGATTCCCGCTCTAACTAAGTCATTTGTCGGGTCAAAGTTAGTTATAAAAAGTCAACAGGAACATAATTTTCGAATTAACACATAATTAGCAATGTAGAAGACGTGTAACCTGTTTTACCACTCATATAACTTGGTAATCAATGCAAGAACATGTCTAATCATGTCCGACCCGACAATTTTCAGTTTAGGACCGGTTCGGAACCAAAAGTCGCATAAATTGACCACTGCTTTGACTTTCAGTTCTGACCCATACTAGCATGATTTAGAAATGCGTTAGAGCTTCATTAGGACCGAGTTACACGATAGTATAACCCTCTGTGATTGGCTCATTGATTGTCCGATTCATTTACACGTTTCCGTTAATTGCTTAATGTTGACCATAATACCCATTTGACCTTAAAACGAGAATTTTGGAAATGTGAGAGGACAATAATCTTTGCTATTGATTTATAAACATGTCCCTAAAATTTCACATCAGTTCGAGGTCTAGATTAGGAGTTATGCTCAATAGCGTACTTAAAAAGCTTTTTATTAATTAAACGGCGTAATTAGCATAAAGCCTATCTAAACCCGATTTTTGACACAAAACCTTTTACCCACTGATGTGATATAATATTTTGGGATTTTTGAAGATTTTTAATTATTTTTAAACTGATCATAACATAGGATTATTGCCTTGATTCGGTAATTACCGATTATACCCTTTTTGCTTATAAAATGAGTTTTACATAACATTTTGGTACCAAATCTTTGGCCACTGATTTTATATGATAAATGAAGTATTTTGAACTTTATAAACTGATCAGGAAATTCAGATTTCCAATTATAACCGGAAATCGCTTAAAACGACTTTTTACGTGTTTTAAACGTATAGTATGGGTCAAAACCATTCTTGTCATATAAGACTTATCACCTACTGATATAACTTATTAAAATAAGTAATTTTACTGATTATTTCAAACCCGAACATCAGAGTTATATTTAATCTCTTTTATAATCCTTAAATTGACCAAAATACCCCTACGGGGCTTAATGTGAGATTGAACTTGTTTTGGGCATAATGGAAGGTATCCTACTGATATCACAACATATTTAAAGCATATTAACTTAGGAAACCTGTTCATGAATCATTTGGTTACCCGTTACGCATTATTCGCGTTCTGCGCGGTTTATGTAATTAGTTTGCATAAACTAACCGAAACGGGTCAAAACTTATCATTTTTATCTCAAAATCCAGAATGTGTTTAGTTTGCCCATATTATACAAGTCTTCAAACTTGTCGGGACTAAATCACATTCTAATCCGGTCTTCGCTTAATCTTGCGTTTTGAACCGTATACCTTTCTTTAAAACTAACCGGTCTAAGTTTAGGCTTAATTAAGACCCGTTAGGAATCTAATAGGTTATTAAAACCTTCGTTCCAGATTAGGAGCCCAGTAAAAGCTACGTACACTTGCTGATTGTGATTTATACTTTGCTCAGGTAAATACTTTTAACTTATTTTCCATATACGGGCTTGGGGTACGGTATTATAATAATACCGCTTGGTCGGGTATGAACTCGTACAATTAGATATTGATTAAAAAGATGCATAACCTGTTTTATTCTGTCTTGTTTGATGCAATTCCTTTGGGGGGGGGTTAATGACCGTGTCCTGGATATCCTCGGCTCATTCGTTAGAAATGGCCACGACTTAAGCACGGGGTGTAGGCATACACCTGACAGTTGCATATGTAAAAAGGTAGTCCACAAGAAGGGTATCTTCTTGTGGGTATTATACCAAGTGGTGTGTCTATTAATCTTGTTAAACCAGCTCTTCTAACCGGGTCCTAAATGGACGACAAACATGTAAAACTGTATACAAGTTTATTTTTAAATAATTATCCCAAGTTATAAAAGATATTTTTGTGCCATGCGCATTCAAACTAATTTTCTTAAACTCTTTTCAAAATGAGTCAGTTAATTGTATTTACCAGTGTAAACTGACGTATTTTCCCAAAAAGGTTAAGTGCAGGTACTATACGAAATAGGCTGGCTACTCTAGGCATCAATAATTAACTCTTGCAAGCTCTGGATGTTAAAGTCTGTTGAACAATGATTTTATTTATCTTTTGATCCGCCTGTGAACCCTTTACAGTCCGTTGTAATACTTTGATATTACTATTTATTCGGTTTGTAGTGCGATTCATACCTTTTGCTTCCGCTGTGCATTTATAATTTGTGTTGTTTGACTATGATGATATCAACTACGTCACGATGCTCCCCATCGGGCCCACCGGTAATACGTGGAAATATCGGGGTGTGACAGGTTGGTATCAGAGCCAACATTGAGTGAATTAAACACTAGCCTTTTGTGTTTAGTCTCAATAACACAGTTTGCACATTCCTAAATTTTCGAGTCTAGACAAAGAACTTAGGACTAATCCAAATTGTTTTTAATTCTAACTTTGACCTTTATATTTCTTTGTTGTATCTTTCAATTGTTTGACAGGAAATATGCCACCGAGGTTCCGAAGAGGAGGACGAGGCAAGGGGCCAATCCACGCCCCCAACTATCACGAGGCCGGGCCTTCACACCGACAAACTCCTTCTGCTACCATGAGTACCGGTCCTCAAGGAGACTGGAGGATCTATTCGGAGCCCGCTAGGCGATTTGCCTCGTTCAGCTCAACGCCTCCTTACCGCCATTCCTTTGGGCCGCAATCAGAGAACGAGCCCGAAGATTCACACCACTCCTTCTTGTCGTTGCAGCGATCCTTTTCGCACCATTCCTTTGACGACCCCACTCCTGTCTTCCAAGGCCGGTTCAACCCGGAAAACTATATTGAAGAACCAGTGGGTTTTAACCCATTGGGCCCTGAAGACCATTTCCCCGAAGCTCAGGGAATGGATATAGATGAAGACACGGATCCTGTTGAACCACCTTCGGGGACACCTACTCACCCCATCGAGATTTCGGATGGGTCATCCTTCCACGGATCACCTTACCATGGCCCAGACAGCTACCAGGCGAGATTTAACCAGTATGAATGGTATTTTACACCCTCTCACCATTCATCGCCTCACCAGCAACAACAGCAGCAGGATCCCTCCGGGGATTCGCGTTTCGTGGCAGTCACGCCACCGCCACCACCGCCGCCAGTACATCAAGCACCTCCAGAACCACCGAGGCGTAGAAGAACAGGCGCAGGAATGTCCGTGCGAGAAAGGGGTTTTCACTTTAGCACCCCCAACACTCAAGTGGCATTCACTATCCGCCACTGCATGAAGACCGACAAATGGGTGGACCTTCAAATCTAGTTTCAGAGGTAGATTCTGCACCTATTGCGCCGCCACCATTGGGTTTTGGTAACCCGATTCCTACATACGCTGGTTCAACGGCGTACAATCCATTTGAGCAGCTGGCTCACACTAACTACAACTATGTTGAAGCTGACCCATACCTTGTAGCAGCAAACTACAACGCCCTTCATCCTGAAGGACCATATGGAGGCCCCTGGGGAGTGGGATACCCAACTCATGGGTATCAAATACCTGCTCGACCTCTGATTCAGTAGCAGCCGCAGCCACCATGGTTTTCCCCACCAGAACAGGAGGAAATCCTCCACAGGCTAAGTAGGGTGGAACGAGAATTTCAAGAAGAACGTAGGAACAACCGGGGATTTCTCAAGGGCCTAGCAAGCTTGTTAAAAGAAAAGAAGAAGAGGGATCATTGAATCCCTATATGTATTGTTGTATTTCCTTATATCAATCAAGTCCCTGTGTGGACATTTATCTATGTACTTAGTCCCTGCGTCGACTTGTCTTTCTTTAGTCCCTGTGTGGACTTGTCTTTTTAGTCCCTGCGTGGACACCTATCTTAGAAATCAGTCCCTGCGAGGACTTGTATTATCAGTTTAGCCCCTGCGTGGGCAAGTTATTTCTGTTAAAAGTCCCGTTTAGGGCAATGTGTACTCCTTTTAATGTTTAATGGAATTTTAAATTTAAAAATTTCATTTTTTGTCATTTTATGCATAAATATATTATACATGAAATAAACAAATTAAAAATCGTTCCTTTTAAAATAATCTGCCTATTTAAATATCAAATAAGAATCTTAAAGGTATAACCTAGCCTGCATGTCGTTATAAGACTTGGCCAAGATGGTAAGACCTGTTTAAAAAGATTCAAATCCCTGTTAACATCTTAAAACATGTTAACGCTCCTGGCAGACGTGATTCGTTAAAATCACACACGTCATTCTTATAATTGGATTCTTCAAAAGATTCCTATCCTAACCTGATGATCTATAAATCATGGGTTTAAGTCATCAATTAAGATGATCACATATTAAACGTCCATTGGTGATGTAGTGCCTACGGGCCATAATAAATGTCAAATAAGACAAAAGACAATTGTAGTCTACGACTCCCTGTCAGAAAAAGGTAAAGAACTATGTTCAAACCTTAATGCATTGATTCTCTGAAATCATGGCTTATGATTTAGAATGTCCTTGTGACTAAGCCTTTTGTGCCACTAATAATACTGTTATTGTTTTATAATTAGGATAAGTTATAATAAAAATCCTAAAATAAATATGAATAACGAATTAACCAAATATGGTCTATGTTTACCATTGTTAATGAATTGCCATAGAAGACAATTCCATAATAAACTCCCAAATAAATTATTGTCAATATCTTATGTAACAGTTCAAACTACATGGCTGACTCGGATGAGATCAACCGTCACCCAAGGGAGGATCATGATAATACCCGAATTAACATAGCGGGTGCAGAACTGCAAGCATTAATAGACAATGCGGTTACAAAATCTATAGAGCGGCAGTATAATGAATCTAGAGGGACTCGAAGTAGGACCCTATCCGCACCGCATTCCAAGCCTAAGACTCATTTAGAAGCTCACAGCAAGCCGCCCTCTAAGAAAGATGAGCCAAAGAAAGATGATGATCAACATTCCTCAAACCAAAACAGTGTTCCATCCAAGAGGATAGTATTTGATGATAAACCACGTACCAAGTCATGTACTTATAAGTACTTTGTTTCCTGCAAACCCCGGGATTTCACTGGGGAGAAGGGGCAATTGACTGTATGACTTGGTTAGATGAAATGGACACCGTGGTCGATATCAGCGGTTGTGCTAAAAGGGATGTAGTGAAGTATGTATCCCAATCATTCAAGGGAGAGGCATTAGCATGGTGGAAATCTCTCATTTAAGCAACTGGAAAGATCCCGCTCTACAATCTGACATGGGAACAGTTTGTTGCTCTTATTAAGGAGAATTACTGCCCTTAGCATGAGGTTGAAAGAATTGAGTCAAATTTCTTATCATTGGTTATGAAAAACCTAGATTGCCAAGCTTATCTTACAAGCTTCAACACGATGTCAAGATTGGTTCCTTACCTTGTGACACCAAAACCCAAAAGGATTGCTCGCTTCATTGGGGGTTTAGCCCCAGAAATCAAAGCCAGTGTTAAGGCTTCAAGACCTGCTACTTTTAGACCAGCAGCTGATCTATCTTTGTCTCTTACCTTAGATGCGGTCAGGTTGAGATCGCTAATGAATTCTGAAGAAGGTAAGAGAAAGCGTGAGGATGATAACTCACGTCGCTCAGACAAGAAACACAAAGGGAACCATGAGAACAAGAAGAATTTAGGGTTCAACAAAGGTAACCAACAGTCGGGTGAGAAACCCAGATGTAAAGTTTGTCGGAAACATCACTTTGGAAAGTGTAGGTTGGAATCAAACTCGCAGACACAATCCAGGACTTTTGGATGTGGGATCTGCAAATCCAAGGAACACAAGACCTTGGATTGCAAAAAGTTGAAGGATGCGACCTGCTACAACTGCACGAGAAGGGGCACATTAAGTCGAACTGCCCAAAATATGCCAAGAAACCAGAAGAAGGTAAAAAGACCAACGCTAGGGTCTTCAGAATGGATGCTAAGGAAGCAGTGCAGGATGATAACGTGATAACAGGTACCTTTCTTATAAATGATGTTTATGCGAGGGTATTGTTTGATTCAGGGGCGGATAAGTCATTTGTGGATAATAAATTTTGTAAGTTATTAAATCTACCTGTTAGAACCCTAAGCGTAAAATACGAAGTGGAGTTAGCTGATGGATCCATAGAATCTGCTTCAACCGTGTTAGATGGATGTTTCATATCCATTAGGAACCATTCTTTTCCGCTATCCTTACTTCCTTTGAAATTAGCCGGTTTCGATATAGTGATAGGCATGGATTGGTTGTCTCGCAACCAATCCCAGATCGTTTGTGCTAAGAAACAAGTGATTGTCAGAACTCCTCATGGCGAGCCTTTGACAATCCAAGGAGATACTAAGTACGGAATGCCTGAGCAAGTGTCCATGCTCAAGGCATCAAGGTGTTTGACGAAGGGTTGTGTTATCTACATGGCGCAAGTAACTATTGATGAACCAAAGCCTAAGATTGAAGACATACCTATTATCTCTAAATATCTAGGAGTATTCCCTGAAGAACTACCTGGTTTACCCCCAGATAGGCAAGTGGAGTTCGGGATTGACATTATTCCTGGAGCAGCACCTGCTGCAAGAGCGCCTTACAGATTGGCACCAACGGAGATGAAAGAATTGAGAACTCAACTGGATGATTTGCTAGCCAAAGGATTTATTAGACCTAGCTCATATCCTTGGGGAGCACCAATCCTGTTTGTGAAGAAAAAGGATGGGTCGATGAGTCTATGTATCGATTATCGAGAACTTAACAAAGTTACTGTTAAGAATCGGTATCCATTGCCCAGGATCGACGACTTGTTCGATCAGCTTCAAGGAGCGAGTTACTTTTCCAAGATCGACTTAAGGTCAGGATATCATCAACTGAAGGTCAAGGATGAAGATGTACATAAGACTGCATTTAGGACTCGTTATGGTCACTACGAGTTCTTAGTGAAGCCTTTTGGACTCACTAATGCACCAGCCGCATTCATGGATCTCATGAACCGCATCTGCAAGCCCTACATGGATAAATTTGTCATCGTCTTCATCGATGATATTCTTATTTACTCGAAGAATCAAGCTGAACATGAGAAGCACCTCCATTGCATTCTGAAACTGCTTCATCGAGAAAAGCTCTACGCCAAATTCTCTAAGTGTGAATTTTGGCTTCGTGAAGTCCAATTTCTTGGACTTGTGGTTAGTGAACGTAGAATCCAGGTAGATCCCGCTAAGGTTGAAGCTGTCATGAATTGGCAAGAGCCGAAGATGCCCACAGAGATTCGTAGTTTCTTGGGATTGGCAGGATACTACAGGCGTTTTATTGAAAAATTTTCAAGGATTGCTGCACCCCTAACTTCTTTGACTAGGAAGAATATTAAGTTCGACTGGGGACCGAAGCAACAAGAATCCTTTGACATCCTTAAGCAGAAGCTAAGCAATGCACCAGTGTTGACATTACCTGAAGGGATTGAAGAATTTGTAGTATATTGTGATGCATCGCACACAGGTATGGGATGTGTGCTTATGCAGAAAGGCAAGGTTATTGACTATGCTTCTCGACAGTTAAAGGTGCACGAAAAGAACTACACCACCCATGACTTGGAGTTGGGTGCCGTTGTATTTGCACTAAAACTTTGGAGGAACTACTTGTATGGAACTAAGTGTGTAATCTATTCTGATCACAAGAGCCTTCAACATCTGTTCAATCAGAAGGACTTGAACATGAGGCAACGACGTTGGATGGAAACTTTGAATGATTATGATTATGAAATAAGATACCATCCTGGCAAGGCGAATGTAGTTGCTGATGCCTTAAGTTGAAAGGAAAGAATGAAGCCTATAAGAATCAATGCCAAGAGCATTGAGATAAAGAATAGTTTGAATGAAAGGTTGTTAGCTGCGCAGAAGGAAGCTGTGCTAGAAGCTAACTATCCTGATGAAAAGCTAGGAGTAACTGAAGAACAATTATCCTATGGCAAGGACGGAATTCTGAGGTTAAATGGACGAATATGGGTTCCAGTTTATGGAGGACTTCGGGATGTTATCCTCCAGGAAGCCCACAGTTCTAAATACTCCATTTATCCTGGAGCTGACAAGATGTACCAGGATCTGAAAGAAAATTTTTGGTGGATAGGCTTGAAAAAGTCTATAGCTGCCTATGTAGCTAAATGTTTGACGTGTGCGCAAGTCAAAGCTGAACATCAGAAGCCGTCAGGTTTGCTACAACAGCCTGAACTTCCCACGTGGAAGTGGGAAATGGTGACAATGGATTTCATCACCAAGTTGCCAAAGACAAAGAAAGGAAATGATACTATATCGGTGATAGTAGATAGACTGACTAAGTCAGCACATTTCCTACCCATTAAGGAGACCTATAGCTCCGACATGTTAGCCCATTTGTACGTAGATAAGATTGTATCTCTGCATGGCGTACCAGTGTCTATTATCTCTGACAGAGATACTAGATACACATCACATTTTTGGAAAAGTTTCCAACAATCTTTGGGCACACGCTTAAATTTTAGTACGGCTTACCATCCTCAGACGGACGGGCAGAGTAAGCGTACAATCCAAACTTTGGAAGACATGATGCGTGCATGTGTGATTGACTTAGGTGGTAGTTGGGATAACCACCTGCCATTAATCGAGTTCTCCTATAACAATAGCTATCATACAAGCATTAAGGCTGCGCCTTTCGAGGCCTTGTACGGAAGAAAGTACAGAACGCCCGTTTGTTGGGCGGAAGTTGGAGATGTCCAACTGACAGGACCTGAAATAGTCCTAGAGACGACATATAAGATTGTGCAAATACGCGATCGTCTCAAAGCTGCCAGGGATAGGCAAAAAAGCTACGCGGACATAAGGCGTAAACCTCTAAGGTTTGAGGTTGGTGATAAAGTTCTACTTAAAGTATCATCCTGGAAAGGGGTAATGCGATTTGGTAAGAAAGGCAAGTTAAGCCCGAGATACATAGGACCATTCGAGATCATCGAATGTGTCGGATCAGTTGCTTATAAGTTAAACTTACCTGAAGAGCTCAGTGGTATTCACAATGTATTCCACATCTGCAATCTGAAGAAGTGTCTAGCTGATGAATCACTAGTCATACCACATACAGATGTGCACATAGAAGAGAGCTTGAAGTTTGTTGAAAAACCTGTCTCGATTGAGGATCGACGGGTTAAGAAGCTTCGAAGGAAGCATGTGCCAATTGTGAAGGTTAAATGGGATGCCCGTAGAGGTCCCGAGTACACGTGGGAGGTAGAGTCCACAATGAAAGAAAAATACCCTCATTTATTTTAGTAAATCTCGAGGCCGAGATTTCTTTTAAGGGGGTGAGGATGTAACACCTCGAAAAATTTACGTCCAATAATGTATCAACACGTGTCATAAGCTTTAAACGTGTAAAAGATTACTTTAGAGGGACTAAAGTTGACAAACATAGAAAGTATGTGAATATAAGGGTTCAAAGTGTCAACAATGGATAAATATACTTTAAAATAACCCTACACGATGTTTATACCCTTAAACGAATAAATCATGGATCATACGAAGCTAAGTGTGGAAGAAAGTGAAAGATTTCAAACTACAGGGGTTAAATGTGATAACATGTTTAAAGTACACCTCTGCGTGACCTTTTAGCAAACCCGAAGCTTTGTAACGATAAATTATACTCACTAGAATATGTGGTAAAAATTTCACCAAGTTTCGTTATCGTATGAGAAAGTTATGACAATATTCGTATACGAGGGGTTAAAAGCGTCAACGTTGAAATTTATGACTTTTCGGGTGATCACAAAGTTAACCAAGGACTTGCCAATGTTTAAACATGTCATGGAGCCCTTAAAAGTAAGGTTAGAGGGCCAAAAGTGCAAGAAAAATACTTAAAACCACGTTTGGAAGGACCTGGGACCTAAAGTGCAAATAATGAAAACTTGTTTGGCTGGTTCTGGGGGTCATACCAGGTGCGTAAACCCCGTGGGGATCTTTACGCGGGGCGCCTAAAGTGCCCTGATACAGAAAAACTTGGCAGGTGTCTGTCCAGCCCGTTTAACCGACTTAGATGGCTTGTTTTCAATACCATGGGCTGCACAAACAAGTTTTTAGGCACTAGGGACACTTGTATTGATCAGGGATCAATCCTAGACTTGTTTGGCACCCTCTTGATCAATCAAGATCACTATATAAAGACCCACATTGTTGCAACTTTTGATCATTCATTCAAACTTCATTTCTGGAACTTCCTGGAGCACAAGACCACTTCCTAAGCATCATTAGTCGTGCATAAGACCTTGGTAAGCTTCCTTAACCTTCCTTAATCATGTTTTACTTAGTTAATTAGCTTAAAGTCAAACCGTCGTAATTAAGGTTTGACTTAACGATTAATCACTAATGGTCCAGTGATTAGTCAAACTAAAATTAGATATAAGTTGGTAATTATGTGGGCATTAAACCCTTAAAGGGCACCCTCTGATTCCCGCTCTAACTAAGTCATTTGTCGGGTCAAAGTTAGTTATAAAAAGTCAACAGGAACATAATTTTTGAATTAACACATAATTAGCAATGTAGAAGATGTGTAACCTGTTTTACCACTCATATAACTTGGTAATCAATGCAAGAACATGTCTAAGCATGTCCGACCCGACAATTTTCAGTTTAGGACCGGTTCGGAACCGAAAGTCGCATAAATTGACCACTGCTTTGACTTTCAGTTCTGACCCATACTAGCATGATTTAGAAATGCCTTAGAGCTTCATTAGGACCGGGTTACACGATAGTATAACCCTCTGTGATTGGCTCGTTGATTGTCCGATTCATTTACACGTTTCCGTTAATTGCTTAATGTTGAGCATAAGACCCATTTGACCTTAAAACGGGAATTTTGGAAATGTGAGAGGACAATAATCTTTGCTACTGATTTATAAATATGTCCCTAAAATTTCACATCAGTTCGAGGTCTAGATTAGGAGTTATGCTCAATAGCGTACTTAAAAAGCTTTTTATTAATTAAACGGCGTAATTAGCATAAAGCCTATCTAAACCCGATTTTTGACACTAAACCTTTTACCCACTGATGTGATATAATATTTTGGGATTTTTGAAGATTTTTAATTATTTTTAAACTGATCATAACATAGGATTATTGCCTTGATTCGGTAATTACCGATTATACCCTTTTTGCTTATAAAATGAGTTTTACATAACATTTTGGTACCAAATCTTTGGCCACTGATTTTATATGATAAATGAAGTATTTTGGAAATGTGAGAGGACAATAATCTTTGCTACTGATTTATAAACATGTCCCTAAAATTTCACATCAGTTCGAGGTCTAGATTAGGAGTTATGCTCAATAGCGTACTTAAAAAGCTTTTTATTAATTAAACGGCGTAATTAGCATAAAGCCTATCTAAACCCGATTTTTGACACAAAACCTTTTACCCACTGATGTGATATAATATTTTGGGATTTTTGAAGATTTTTAATTATTTTTAAACTGATCATAACATAGGATTATTGCCTTGATTCGGTAATTACCGATTATACCCTTTTTGCTTATAAAATGAGTTTTACATAACATTTTGGTACCAAATCTTTGGCCACTGATTTTATATGATAAATGAAGTATTTTGAACTTTATAAACTGATCAGGAAATTCAGATTTCCAATTATAACCGGAAATCGCTTAAAACGACTTTTTACGTGTTTTAAACGTATAGTATGGGTCAAAACCATTCTTGTCATATAAGACTTGTCACCTACTGATATAACTTATTAAAATAAGTAATTTTACTGATTATTTCAGACCCGAACATCAGAGTTATATTTAATCTCTTTTATAATCCTTAAATTGACCAAAATACCCCTACGGGGCTTAATGTGAGATTGAACTTGTTTTGGGCATAATGGAAGGTATCCTACTGATATCACAACATATTTAAAGCATATTAACTTAGGAAACCTGTTCATGAATCATTTGGTTACCCGTTACGCATTATTCGCGTTCTGCGCGGTTTATGTAATTAGTTTGCATAAACTAACCGAAACGGGTCAAAACTTATCATTTTTATCTCAACATCCAGAATGTGTTTAGTTTGCCCATATTATACAAGTCTTCAAACTTGTCGGGACTAAATCACATTCTAATCCGGTCTTCGCTTAATCTTGCGTTTTGAACCGTATACCTTTCTTTAAAACTAACCGGTCTAAGTTTAGGCTTAATTAAGACCCGTTAGGAATCTAATAGGTTATTAAAACCTTCGTTCCAGATTAGGAGCCCAGTAAAAGCTACGTACACTTGCTGATTGAGATTTATGCTTTGCTCAGGTAAATACTTTTAACTTATTTTCCCTATACGGGCTTGGGGTACGGTATTATAATAATACCGCTTGGTCGGGTATGAAGTCGTACAATTAGATATTGATTAAAAAGTTGCATAACCCGTTTTATTCTGTCTTGTTTGATGCAATGTCTTTGGGGGGGGGGGGTTAATGACTGTGTCTTGGATATCCTCGGCTCATTCGTTAGAAATGGCCACGACTTAAGCACGGAGTGTAGGCATACACCTGACAGTTGCGTATGTAAAAAGGTAGTCCACAAGAAGGGTATCTTCTTGTGGGTATTATACCAAGTGGTGTGTCTATTAATCTTGTTAAACCGGCTCTTCTAACCGGGTCCTAAATGGACGACAAACATGTAAAACTGTATACAAGTTTATTTTTAAATAATTATCCCAAGTTATAAAAGATATTTTTGTGCCATGCGCATTCAAACTAATTTTCTTAAACTCTTTTCAAAATGAGTCAGTTAATTGTATTTACCAGTGTAAACTGACGTATTTTCCCAAAAAGGTTAAGTGCAAGTACTATACGAAATAGGTTGGCTACTCCAGGCATCAATAATCAAGTCTTGCAAGCTCTAGATGTTAAAGTTTGTTGAACAATGATTTTATTTATCTTTTGATCCGCCTGTGAACCCTTTACAGTCCGTTGTAATACTTTGATATTACTATTTATTCGGTTTGTAATGCGATTCATACCTTTTGCTTCCGCTATGCATTTATAATTTGTGTTGTTTGACTATGATGATATCAACTACGTCACGATACTCCCCACCGGTAATACGTGGAAATATCGGGGTGTGACAACGCCACATGTCTCTCGAGTACCGATGAAGAAAGAAGATCTCTGTTACGATCTCTGTTCTGGGTTCCTCCCGTGTCTCGTAAATAAAGTCGTTGTTTATCAGCATGTTTTCTAGTGACTGCATGGGAGTCAATCCTTGTCTTTGTTCGGCTCTAATCTTCGCCACAACGTTTTGAACGTCTTTCTGAACATGAAACCTGTCGGGGTCATGCTTCCTTATCGTTTGAAATATTTTGCGCGGCTCCATGTTTTGAGCTGTCAGCTGCTTGATCAGTTTCATTTCGCTTGGAGTAAACCTTCGCATAAACGCGTGGGCCGACAGGTCCTCACAAAGTTCGTGGTTATGTTCAATTTTTCCCTCTTTTATCTCCCAGGTTTCATACGGGTGGTTTCGCACAGCCAACAGGTAAAACGGGCAACCGATTTTTTTGCATCCGGCTTTTCTAAGTGTTGTTGTAGTCTGGTACTCACCACCACGATCACATTCAATCCATACCCTCCCGGTTCTTCCCCCGATTTTCTTTGATCGACGGGTAACAATAACGAAACCATCCGTGTTTGCTATTTCTTGTATCCGTTTCTTTAGTTCATCTAAAGAGTTGAAAACTTGTAACATCGACAATAATAATAATAATAAAATAATAATAATAAAATAGTAATTGATACCTGCTTTTTTAAGTACGGACTGTCCGGGATGGGAGGTGCCTCACCACCATATCTACCTTATCCACCATAACCACCATATCCACCATATCCTCCAACGTCCGGATTGTTTTGATGAACATAAGGAGTGCCCGGGGAAATGAATTGCTGATGACCACCGTCTCCTCCGTATCCACCGTATCCACTGTCTCCTCCGTATCCACCGTCTCCTCCGTATCCACCGTCTTCTCCGTATCCACCGTCTCCTCCGTATCCACCGTCTCCTCCGTATCCACCGTCTCCTCCATAAGAATATTAACACCCGTATCTATAATCCGGATACCCTTGTTGCGTCGGATAACTTGGTTGACCAGCATGGTATGAGTCATCTACAGGGGCTGTTTCATCAATAGGGGGATGCTTGTTCAAATCTAGAAACGGTCTGTTTTGTTTTCCTTGTATACTAGACACAATCTCCTCTTGCTCATTAGAATCGGGAACACCAGACTCCTCCAAAATAAACAACCGTATCATCATTAGTAAATAATAAACTAAAACAACAACTAATTAAAACATTTAAGCTAATAACTGTTACCGGAACGCTTTTGGGCATCCAGTTGTCGCTAGAATACTGCCCGAAGACATAGTTGCCGTCCCAGTATGATGACATTTCAACACTTCGGGATGATAAGAACACAAATGCAAACAACACTTTCGAAGAAATACAAGAAGAAACAGAATGAAAGAAATGTTGAATGCTCGGGTGGACCAAGAGTGCACTGTATGTTGCACTTTATGTGAGATATAGACGCCTCGTATAGCTCTAGACACCCCGTATAGCTTTAAGTCACATGTCAGGCACATAGTCAAATCAGTCTCTAAGAAGCCTCGTATAGGCCTATACGAAGCGTCTTATTACCCTCGTATCGGTCCCTCGTACAGGCCTAGACTCCCCGTCTGATGTGACGTTGTACGTGTTGCAGAAGCTGGTCGGGAAAAGCAACCCTATACGCCTCGTATAGCCCTATACGAGGCGTCTAGAAGGGTGTGGAAATAGGCATTAAGGTGTGTAAATATGTAGACCCAAAGTAAAATCGTGTTCTCTAAACATTTATATTAATTTAAGCTTAAAAAAACTCAAGTAACACAATTAATACCAAAGTTGGTTAATTTAAATCCTTTATATTTTTAATAAAAAAGATGCAATATCTTTGTATTTAAACCCAAATCACAAGGGTACTTTAGGAATCTTCTTAATATTAGGGATCGATCGAGCATCACCATTTATCATAGGATATATATACAAGGATGTTAAGAGTATGTTATACACAAAGAATACCCTGTGCATGTGCCCTTTTCTCCCACCCCTCAAAGTCCTCTCTCTCTCTCTACTCTCTCTCTAACGTATATCTTTATATATATAATATAAAGATATAAACTGTAGGAAGCCCACTAAAAGATCAAATCAAAAACCTCTCTTTTCAGTTGTATGTAATCTTTACAACAAACCAACAAAAAATGGTAGAGTCTCCCTCATCATCAACTTGGTCTCAAGTCCTTGTGAAGCTCAGATTCTTCACCAAAATCCGACGGTTCGTTCGCAAGACATCCACCAGCAAAGGGCACGATGGCGAACGAACCGCTGAGGTGATCGTGGATCACCGCAAAAGTGTTGATGCAAATATTGAGAATGATGATGAAAGTTCGATCTTACAAAGGTCTGTAAAGAGGCTTCACTTTGGGACAAGGGAAGAGAAGGCGGCTGCAGCCAGAGAGATCAAGAGGCTTGCCGGAGGAGAAGACTTGAGTAGGCGGAAGTTGATGGCGGAACTCGGTGTTATTCCGCCGTTGGTGGCCATGGTTGGTTCGGAATACACCATATCACATCGGAGGGTGGCTGTACAAGCTTTGTTTGAGCTTGCTAATGGCACTTGCACGTAAGTTATATTATACTTTTGATATTTTAAGCAAAACTTATAATTGTTTACTTGGTTTTCACGTATTTTAAAACTTTTATGCAATATATATGATTTTCTCGAGCCTATCAATAGCTTGATATGAATAAGTTAACTAAGATTCAGATAAATAAGATTTTAGTGATTACATTTATTTTTCAAGGTGTGATGATCATAGCTTGTTGGAGTCTTTGGAAAGCGAGAAACGAAGCTAGGTTCAGGAACGTGTCGGTTAGAATAGAGAAGGTTATTAGTGAGGTGAAAGCGTTGGGGTTTCTTTGGGTTAAGAATAGAACGAAATTTAGGAGTTTATCTTGGGAAAACTGATGTAAATTTGTAATTATGTAATTCGGTTGCGTTTTTTGGTGCCCCCGGTTTCTGGGGTCGTGGTTCTTTAATAAAGTTTACATTTCAAAAAAAAAAAAAAAATACTTTACAAAGCCATATCCGAATCATAGATAACCTGGATCGTTATGTTAACGAGTTATGTAAGAATAATATAAGATTTTGCGTTCTAAGTGGTGCGGGTTTAGTCTCATGGTAGATATTAGGGTGATATTTAGAAATAGATTTAGTGAGTTTGTGAGTTTGTCGTTTTAAAAAAGCTAACTTCGGAAAATTAGGAAGTTGAGGTTATTAGAAAAGATTTTAATGATATAAGTTAACTTAGGTGGAATAAATTGAGGAAAATATGTAAAATTGGTTTTATTGGAATTACTATTATACATTAAATAAAGTAAGCTAGTGGCATTTCTTAGTTCATCACCACATAATGCCACTTAATTAGTTGAATATCAAATTTGGCATATGATATTGCTCAATTAAAAATTTAAAACTAAATTATTTCCCATTTAAGTTGTAGATAAATTATTATCTTTTTTGTATTGTGGAATATTTTATGCTAATAATTTCATACAACCAATCTATGCTAATATTTATTATCTGAAAATGAGATGTCTATATTTATTAAAATTTAATTTCCATTGATTAGAAGAGCAAGTCCAATCGTTCGTGTGTTGTGTGGAGTTTTGGCTAAAGTGGTAATACATTAATGGGAATAGAACCAACTCCACATATGGGAGCTAGTGGCCAACTTTGACCTTTCCATACGAATATTCAACCATAATGTAGAGAAAATTTATATATAATAGCATATTTTAAAGAGGAATTATAGCTTACTTTATATATTTTTCTGAGCATCAGCGGCGGATCAAGCCCATATTTGTGGGTTTCTAGGAATCCAGTGCGTTTGGAAAAAAACGGAAAAAATTAGTGAGAAATTTGTAGAATTTAGAAAAAATTAGTGAGAACTAAAGAAAATTTACCAAAAGGAACTCATTAGAATAAAATCCTGCATCCGCCATTGTTAAGCATGTAGGGTGATATATATTTTTAGTTAAAGACCTATATAAATTTATCAAGTCATTATTGAAGTAAAAAGTTTAGCGTAGCAGTTGTTTTACATATGTACATGAATATATTTTAAACTATGAATAGGGTCATAACTTGAATCTTTATCATTTCATGTTATCATAGCTAAGCTCAATTAATGAACTAATTAATCTTATATATAAATCATGTGATAAGTCGAGCATTGTAGATGTTACTATGCTAGCCAACAAATTACCACAGTTTATTATTTTTATTTAACTATTTTAAGGAAATTTTATTTATTACCTCAAAATTATCATTTAGTTTGATTTCTAATTATCGTCCACAAGTTGCATTGACTCTCCACTAAAATCCACGATGGTAGGAATGAGTTGGAAGTGGAATAATAGCAGTTGTTAGGCAGACCATTTCTGATAAATATAAATTTTGAGATCATGTTGTCTTAAAATATTACACTATAATACTTGGCTTTTAAATCTTTGAATTCTTCAAAACTATCATTTATCATTTTAAGCAATAATTTGTAATATTATATTCATTAAATAGTTAACAAAAGCGATATTAAAATAAATCCAATGAATATATATATATGTATAGAAAAACAAAATACCATGTCAAAACTAAAACATATCATATGCTCATTGTTTCTTGGCAAACATAGTATGAACATAATCATTTAAAATATAATAAAAAAATATATAATAGGGATATTAAATATCTGTAAAGATTCTTAAACAGACAAAAGCTGTATTGAAAAACTGCATTTGTTGACCTTTTAACACTCTTAAACGTTTTTAAAAATTGTTTGACTTATTGGTGTCATAATGTACTTAACTTCTAGTGGTTTGGTATTCAAAGAATCAAAGGTCTTGATCATACATACATACAACATACATACAAAACACTATATCATATATAAACTTTATGAATAAAAAAGATTAAATGGAGGTTATTTGCTTTCTTAAACAATCTTAACTTTCTTTTGTTATGTTTGATTTGCCAGGAATAAGGCTCTCATGGTGGAGGCAGGAATCTTATCAAAGCTATCAAAAAACATCGGTGTTGACGAATTAGCAAAACATGAATTTGCACAACTCATCATGTCGTTATCTTCCCTAGTGAACGCTCAATTCCCTATTGATTCATCGAAGATTCTTCCACTAGTGCTACATATGCTTGAATCCGATTCAAGTGTTGACACCAAAATGTTGTGCTTGGGCACGTTGTATAATCTATCGACTGTGATAGATAATGTTGGATCTTTAGCGAAGGATGAAGTGGTACACACTCTCTTGAAGTTGTCATCTATGAAAGTAGCATCAGAAAAAGCTCTTGCAACATTAGGGAATCTTGTGGTAACTTTGATGGGGAAAAAGGCCTTGGAAAGTAGCCCTATGGTGCCTGAATGTTTGATGGAGATTTTGACATGGGACGATAAATCAAGATCACAAGAGTTGTCCGCTTATATTTTGATGATATTAGCTCATCAAAGTTCATTGCAAAGAACAAAAATGGCGGAGGGAGGGATTGTGCCCATTCTTCTTAAAGTTGCGTTGTTAGGGAGCCCATTGGCGCAAAAAAGAGCTCTAAAGTTACTCCAATGGTTCAAAGACGAGAGACAAATGAAGATGGGACCTCATTCGGGGCCACAGTCAAGAAGGTCATCCTTCAATTCACCAGCAAAGCATGGTGAGGCAGACGAAGGCAAAAAGTTGATGAAAAATATGGTCCGACAAAGTTTATATAAGAATATGGAAACCATAACTCGTCGCGCAAATGGGGACTCGACTTCAAGTTCTAAGTTGAAACTATTGGTCATTAGTTCAAGTTCAAAGAGTTTGCCATATTAGCTACATAAAAAAAAAAAAAAAAAAAAAAAAAAAAAAAAAAAAAAAAAAAAACACACGATTTTAAATCCATAGGAGTGCACTTATTGTGTGCATCTTCTAATTTCTTTGTACATTAAGGAAGAAATATATGTCCTTTCCCTGAACTAATGATATAAAATATATATTTTGCCATTCTTTAACTATATTTATTTACTTTCCTCTATGGCTCTATATTTTTTTTGGCTTTCTTATATTTAGTTCTATTAGATTTAACCATTGCTTCTATAACAAAAGTTTATCACATTTAAAGATGTATGTCATATGAGATTATGAGTATCGTTGAATTCCCTTGAGCACATATATTTGAGAAAAAAGAATAGGATGAGCCGATGAGGGCATGAGGCTGATAAACTTAATGGGCCAAATTTAGTACTTTTAGGACAGGCCCACTGAGAGGTCTGTGTAATAAGTGTAACCAAAGTAATCAACTAATCACCAATGACCAAACTTATTATTAGAAAACCAGCACTAGCTCTTGGCCCACCCAGGGATCCAGTCGGCCCATGTGGCCTAAAAATGTTATTTTACAAGTAAATGATTACTCAGCGTGATTCCACTAGACTTGATTATGGGTTTTCCTTCTAGCTAAGATTGGACGCCAACATCATGTCATATCACATGGAGTGGTGCACAAATCGGGTTTTTTTTAAAAACCGGTTCTGGGTATGGAACCGGGTTCGGGTAGGATCAGGTTTTACTAAATCAGTTTTTTTTAAAAACCGGGTCGGGTCCGGATCGGGATTTTCTACCAAATATGTATACCCTATATACCCGGGTTCGGGTAGGGTTTTATAAAACCCGGGTATAATAATACCCTATTTCCGGGTTCGGGTCCGGTTCGGGTATTCATCGGGTAGGGTTTGGGTATGCATCGGGTTGGGAAAAAACCCGCACCAGGTATTAAAAAAACCCGACCGGGTATTAATGCTTCTTTATATGTTTTAGTGGATGGTGCCTATTGAAATTTTAATGACATTTCTAAATTTAAATTCGATGGTGCTAGATCGAAGGAATAGTCCTGATTTGAATCCTTTTGGATTACATAAACAACAATATATTTTATTTGCTATGTTATGTTTTAACCAAGTTCCATCAATTTTTCATTTTTTTGTATTAGACAAACACCAAAGGATCTTTCCAGCAAATAGAGGGGAATAATGACCAAATATTTCAAATATCATTAGAAACCTAATAATTAAACAAGATTACATCAAAGTGCATACATAATTTTGTTAAATCATAAGAACTAGAAGTCTTAATGCTTGAAAACATAGATAAAATAACATAGATAAAAAAAACATAGATAGGACTAGAAGTCAAAGTGCTATATAACCGGGTATAAAAAACACAGTTCCGGGTATTTATAAAACCCGGTTCCGGGTATTTATAAAAACCGGTTCCGGGTATTTATAAAAACCGGGTTTCGGGTATAAACCGGGTATAAAAAACCCGGTTCCGGGTTCGGGTTTTAGATCAAATATGAATACCCGGTCCCTACCCTATGGGTAGGGTCGGGTTCGGGTATAGAAAACCCGGTTTTTATAATACTCGGTTCCGGGTTTTTTTTCCGGGTCCGGTTCCGGGTTTTTTGTGCACCACTAATCACATGTTTAGCGTCTCTAGAGTTTACTAATGGAAGGAAAGGAAAAGAAAGTAAAAATATTTTGTGTTCCAGAGTTTCATTTAAGGAAGAAAAATAAAACATGTCGTGTTCCCGAGTTTCATTTAAGGAAGGAAATGAAAGGAAAACTAGGCTAAACTCTTTAGTTTTTCTTTCCTTCCGATTTGGGAGAAAATGGTGGGAAAGACATATTCTTTTTTCATTTCTCGTCCTTTTCTTTATCACTTTTACTTTCTTTTCTTATCCCTCGTTAAGTTAACTCGGGAACAGAGCGTAAAACCGTGCGTCGTAGTGGAAGGGGGTCGCCAAACCCTATTTCGTAAGCCCATTAACGATCGTGAGTGAGCGTTGTGAAGGGAGGAGAGGAGACCCTGAGAGGGGGGGGGGGGGGGGGGGGGGTTACAAAAAAAAAATTCAAAGCTTAACCTTTTTTAACCAAACTCTCTCAATTCACATTCTCACAAACAAATGGGTCCACCACTCAACAATCTATATCTTCTTCAGTGTGGATGAGGCGGTAATTATTAAACCGGTTCGAGCAGGGGTACAAATTTTAGTCAATAATGGCCAATCATCTCAACCGCAAATGCTTATACGACGCCGTTTTGGTATAAAACAATTATATTTTAAGAAAAAAACATGAACCGACAAGAAAAGATACTGAGTGGTTGGCCAAGAAAAATTGACCAACCAACACAAATTTGGGGGAAAAAAGACAAACAAAGAAGCATTATGTATGTTGAATAATTTAATATAATATGATCTTGAAGAACTCGGGAAAGCGATTATTCAGAAAATATGATGATGATATCCAACCAACGATTGCACTACTAAATGCCAAAAGAAACGAACTATTATAAGTAAAATACACCGTAGGAATACACATTTAATTCTTTGAGTGAATTTGATAGAACAGCTATGAATCAATCGCAACAATAGTGATGACACCGGTGATGAGAGTTAAATAATTGTAATTTTTGTATGTAGTTTTTTTTTATTTAGTTTGTACAGTTTTATTTTATTTTTATGTTGTTTTACTATTTCAATTAGTATTTTAATGAATAATCTATATCTATAATTTTTAATCTATATCGATAGTGTGTAATACATTATAAACCATTTTAGATGGACAACATGATAATTTCACAAAATTTTTAAGACGCATGTCACAACTTTTAAAACATAAGATGCAAGTACTCTATGCAATAGTTTCTATTTTTTTTTTTTTCTCATATAATAAACTTCTCCTAATTAGTATATTATTTAATGCATATAAGATCATTTAATTCACAACATTAAATATTATATTATTTATAGTACTTTATATTTTTTTTGAACATTAAATATTATCCTATTTATAATACTTTATATCAAGATTTACATTTATATTTTATAACTAAATACTAGTTAGATGAAGTATTATCGTAATTAAATAAAAATATTGCTTACTAGATTGAAGATGTATGGTTTTTTTTTTTTTTTTTTTTTTTGAAAAATGACTATCATTAAAACAACCACACCCAACGCCTATCCCCAAGACGGAGATAGACGCCGAAAGCCAAAAATTACATCAAAAGTTCACATGACATCAAACAAACACTATCTATTCCAATCCACTACCCCTTGTTTAAACCTATACTTATACCAAAGAAACCCCAAAGACTTTATGTCCGCGACCATATCCACCACTTGAGTATCCTTGCTAGAAAATATCTTGTCATTCCTAGCTCGCCACAACCTCCAACTCGCTATGATGATAATGCCTTGTAAAATCAAAATTTTGTTACCCGTGACACCACTATCTTTATGAAGATTCACCAAATCGTTGATATGAAAAACGAACGGCCTAGGAATCTTGCACCATGAAGAAATCGCATTCCACACGCCCATCGAAACGATACACCCGGTAAGAATATGTTCAATTGATTCTTCATTGCTCTCACACAATACGCACGTAGTATCGTCAATTACTATATTTCTTCTCGCCAACGCCAATTTGGTGGGAAGACGATCCAAAAACGCCCGCCACATAAAAATATTGCATTTTTTTGGGACCCAATCAGACCATTGAAATCCGAAATCAGCTGCAATAGGATCCGCACCTCGCATCCACTTCTTTATCGCACAAACCTCAAAATCAGTGCTGTTACCTTGCGCCCAGTACCAAGCGTCTGGCCGGTCCTCCATGCAGACTGTTTGTAGCTGGTCTTCTATCAAACCTTCATCCACAATCTCCTGAGCAGTGTCAGGTGCTCGCGTCCACTCCCACAACACCAACAAACCATCCGCTGCAGCTCTTAACCGACCTGCGATCAGCACCCTTTTATTCTTTTCAATCGCATACAGAGAAGGGAACTTGTCTTTGAGAGGCTCCGAACCCAACCAGGTATCCAACCAAAATCTAATTTGAGACCCGTTACCAACTATACCACGGATAGCCCTATTAAAACCAACGCCATCCACCTTAAATTTGTTCCAAAATGTAACGCAGTTTTTCCAAACACCCGGTATAGCATTGTTAACTGGAGCAAGACCCCAACTACGAGTCGACCCGTGGATAGACACCACCACCCTTCTCCACATCGCATATTGCTCCTTTAGAAACCTCCCAAGCCACTTAGAAATCAACGCATTATTATTAATCTCTAAACGAGCTATCCCCAAACCCCCTTCTTTTATTGGTTTAGTAACAACCTCCCAAGCGACCCAACTCAACTTCCTCACCTCCTCCGAGCCTCCCCATAGAAACCGTCTCATCAATCCTTCCAAATCGTTTATCACCTTCTTAGGAGCCTTGAACAAAGAAAAATAATAAGTTGGCAAGCTATCCAACACAGACTTGATAAGAGTTAACCGCCCGGCGATAGATAATGAATTTGCTTTCCACTTCGATAACCTCATTTTAAACTTGGACACAACCGGCTCCCAATTCGCCACCCTATTCATATTAGCCCCAACCTTAATACCAAGATAAGAAAAAGGAATCGCCCCCGGCTTACACCCCATACCCACTGCTTGCATATTAACTTCAACATCTTCAACTCCCACACCATACAGAACGGATTTGTGAAGATTAATCTTAAGCCCCGAGCACATATAGAAAATACGGAGGATGCGTTTCAAATTAATAAAGTTGACAGAATTCCACTCCCCCAAAATCATAGCGTCATCCGCGTATAAAAGATGAGAAAGCAACGGCCCATTATTAGGAAGCTTGATACCATGAAAAGCACCTAAGACACAAGCTTGTTTCAACATGCCTGAGAACGCCTCCATCAAAATAATAAACAAAAAAGGAGATAGGGGGTCTCCCTGTCGAATGCCTTTTTGGCATCCAAATTCAAAGGTAGGAGACCCATTCACTAACACCGACGCCCTCGACGCCATCAAAATACCACGAATCCAATCACACCAAACCGGCGAAAAACCCATTTGAGACAACACCGACAGAAGAAATTCCCAATTAACATTGTCATACGCCTTGTCGAAGTCTATCTTGAACAGAAAAATCTTTTTCTCCCTTTTCTTTGCCCACGCAATAACCTCATTAGTCACCAAGGGGCCGTCTAAAATATACCTCCCAGATAAGAATGCCGATTGATGCTCCGAAACCAAATTATTCATGACCGTCTTCAATCGGTTTACCAACACCTTAGAGACAACTTTGAGAACACTCCCTATAAGACTGATCGGTCTAAATTCACCCAATGTCGATGGGTTAGTCACCTTAGGGATAAGCGTTAAAAAACAAGAACCAACCCCCGCACTGAACCTTCTCGACCTGTGGAAATGACCCAAGACATCAACAAAATCTTTCTCGAGCAAGTCCCAAAAAAACCTGATGAATCTAAAATTAAATCCATCCGGGCCGGGGGCTTTATCAGCACCGCAATCGAACACAGCTCTCTTTATTTCTTGACCCGAGAACTCCCCAACCAACAAATCGGCATCTACCTGATTTAAAGTCGCAATACCATAACAAACTAAACGCGGCCGAACAACCATATTTTCTTTGAACTTATCCCGGAAAAATCGCATAACCTCCCTTTTAATGACAACCGGATTCGTTTCCCAAACCCCATTCACCTCCAACCCCGGAAAATAATTAGAGGCTTTACGCTTATTAATACACCCATGAAAATACCGGGAATTCTCGTCCCCATGAACCGCCCAATTACACCTAGCCTTTTGCTTCAAATCACTACAATGAAACCCATCAAGTTCACCTATACGCCTTTTGATCTCAGTCAGCGTCCAAACCTCCTCTTCCACTAACGGTCGAACCTCGACTGCTTGATCTAAAATTCTCAATTCTTGTTCCAAAGTATGTCTCTCTCCCAACTCTTTAGCCTTGCAATCAATCGCCCAACTAGTAATGCTATTACGCAAAGCTTTAAACTTTGCTAAAAGTCTCGCGTCCGGGGGACCTGAAAAACAACCACCATCGAGTGTCTTTCTAACTACCATACCGAAATCCTCCCTACCAAGCCAAGAGTTGTAGAACCGAAATGGTTTAGGCCCAAAATTCCAGGTACCCGTCTTAAGCAACAAAGGGCTATGATCCGACTTATACCGCTCAAGAGCAATATATCCCGCGCACGGCCATTCCATAAAGAAATCCCAATTAACAAAAATCCTGTCAATGCGGCTCAATTTATCCCCTGCAACAAAAGTAAACTTCCTCCCTTTCAAGGAGTATTCGTGGAGACCCGATTCGTCAATAAAATCATTAAATTCCTTCGCCTCACCAACATTAAAAATAGAATTACGTCTATCATCAACACATCTAACCGAGTTAAAATCACCCGCCACTATCCACCTCCCATCCCCACCCCCGATCAAACCACTAATCTCCGCCCATAGCGTACGTTTAGAAATAATATTTTGAGGCGAATACACATTAAGCACATGAAACGAACTCGCATACCCTTTAATCGAACCCGAAACCAACAACCAGTTAGCATTTTTTTCCACCCTTTCCATAGTAAACACTTGAGGATTCCAAAACGAGATCAAACCACCCGACCTCCCGGCTGAAGGAACCCAATCAAATTGAAAATCCCCAAACCCCCAAAACCGACCAATGTCCACCGAATCCAAAGAATTATGTTGCGACTCTTGTAACATTATGAAACTAACATCATGATGCACCCGCAAGCCACGAATCCAATCCGCTTTACCAGAAAAACCTAACCCACGAATGTTCACTGACATAACATTCATTGTTCAACATGTTGATAACCTTCTGTGCGCAACACCTCTTTAACATTTGAATGAAAATCCTCCAAATTCTCAACTCCCAAAGCTTTACTCAGAGCTATAGTTTCAGCAGCTTCCACCTCAATCGGATCATGTATTGAAACCTCATTCAAAATCTCGCGGCCCTCCATTTCAAAACCGCTAACCCCATCCACATTACAAGTTACCCCTTTATTTAAATCCGGAGTCATATAAACCTCGTCCCTACCCGTGTCATCACCTCCGGAAACAACCGAAGGGGTAGACATGATACCAATAATCTGATCCAACCTGAAAATATCATTATTCTCCCTAGGTCTCTTCTTCGGCCGCTCAGTTGAACCACCACTCCCACTCCTGTTATTAAATAATGTTTTACGTCTAAACTTTTTACGCTCCGTACCTTTCGATTTGTTACCTCCTGTAATGCCATCTAAATCATTCGTAACCGACTCCGTGTTATTCTCATGCAGACTCGCAACCCCATCATTATCCTCATTCACCATAACTGGTTCATCTCGTACCTCTCCTTCCTCGAAATCATTACCCACACTCCGAGTATCATGATCACCAAGTTGGTCCTTCTCACAACCTACTGAAAGCAAATCCTCGTCCAAATCCGCAACACAGTCGGGAATCCATTCGCCAACGTCTTCATCAACCCAAACACGAAACGTTTTTCCCCTCCACGCAATGTCTACCCGGTCAACTATCCGTTTACACGACTTACTAAGGACAGCAAAAAGTGCATAAGATAGATTATTACCCGCCTCCTCCAAACAAGCCGATTGCACTATCTTACCATATCTAGAACCAATCGAATCAAACACCGAGTTAATTGCCAACTGAACAGGAACTCCATGCACTTGAAGCCAAATAATACGCTCCTCCTCTTCAATCACCCTCCCATCCCATCGATTCAAATTGGAGAACCAAGAAGACCAACCGGTAGATTCCAAGAAAAACGATTCCGTATCACTAGAATTATTGAACACCAATACCACAGTAAACCCACCCACATACTTGATTTCCACCGAAGACCACCCTCTATTACGAAGCATCGTTTTCAGCGATGATAACGTCTTGAAATCAACCACCTTCCCAACAAGTGCCTTCCCATTCCATTGTGTAAACCCCTCCACCCCGTCTTCAACACGAATCACGTCCACTCTATTCCTATTTAATAAAGAATCCACAAAAGATCCTCCTTCCCCCACAATTGGTTCGCTATAACCTCCTGCATTAACGTTACCCATCCCTTCCTCATCAACCCTAGAATTAGGTTGAGAAGAAGCTTTTTGATAAACCGTAGAAGATTTCCGTGCATGGACATTATTCGGTTTAGTCACAGTCTCCCCATCCACAAACCTAGCAATAGCAACATATAACTTATAATAACCGATCCAAACATCAACCATATCCTCCTCCATTTTTTTCACATCATGAACATCTCTAAAGGAGACAAAAGCGAATCTCTTCCCCCACTTATCTAGTTTCCTTGCAATATAGGAGCCCTCAAACCTACCAAAACCAACCAAAACCTCCTGGAGATCCTTTGACGAACACTTCGGAGGGAGATTCGATACGAAGAACTTCGTGATCGACTTACTGGTGCCCTCGTCCTTATACGTGTGTTTCTTCCCTTTCCGATTGACTACCTGTTCCCAATCTTCTGGATCCTGCCGCCGCCGATCTCCCGACATATTCGGAGAAAAACCTATTCTTTTTTTGTATCTAAGGGAGTAATTGATAAAGTTTGGGTTTTAGTTAAAACCACAATGTCTTTGTAAAATGGTGGTTTAGTTAAAGTTTAGTTAAAGGCCTATTTACGTGGTAGTAACATAGCACATTAACAAAGTCATTTAGTTAAAGCTACTACATTTAGTTAAAATCGTTACAATTAGTCTAAACACTTAAACATATACTAGGCTGTTGTGAAACTAGCCTATTAGCAAAAGAATAAGAGAGAATAATAAAGAGAAAGAGATTGATGTTATTAATTGAGGTGTGTCTTTTATAAAGGAATACAATGAATATATATTTAGGAGATGAAGTCTTGGAGAACAAGCTAATCTATTTAAGGAGTTGATAACCACATAATATAAGATATTTATAACACTCCCCCTTGGTTATCAACATAATACGCTTGATGCTGCATCGTTAAAAACCGTGCTAGGAAAACCCGGTGGGACAAAACCATAGCTAAGGGAAAAAGAGTGTAGCGTGTAATGCGCATTATCTCCCCCAGATACTTCTGGATCAAGTATGTTTCCTCATTAAAAACCTTACTAAGAAAACCCATTGGGATAAAACTTAGTTAAGGGAAAAATAGTGCAACTTGAATAAATCTCCCCCTCATTATAATATGTATCATTTAAGTAAAGTGTGTCCATCATCCTCGAAAGTTGCTCAAAACTTTTGTAGAATGATTTGTCGTTTGATGCCTTGAAGTGTAATCCTTTATATTGAGTAATGTTGTAAAATCTTCTTGTGAGACTTCTAGTGCTTCCTCTTGCGAACAAATACCATAAGATCCAAGACTATTTGTGTTACATTCTTGATATCTACAAGACTAACAGAACTAGCTTTCATGGGTTAGTAAAATATAGACACATATCATTCTTACCTTTAATGTATCGACATATCTGCTTTACCATTCAAATGTCTCCTCCTCATTGGACATGTGCTATATCATGTTGATAAATTCAAATAATATATATATATATATATATATATTATCATGCATAGCTAGAAAGTTAAGTTAATGCACAATTGCACTTTAGCCATGGTACTTTTGAAATAAGAATCTCTACTTTGCTAGGAGATGATAATAATCATTTCTTATAAAAAGTGTCTGAACAACCTTTAACATACTATAAGGTTGAGCTCTCTACATACTAAAATGTCCCACCAACATCTTCTAGATGTAGTTTGATAGATGAATAAAAGTATGATTACAAATATACTTGAACTGCAAGTCGAGTAATAATTAGACTGTGCTAGGGTCATTAAAAATTTCCCCTTCTAAAAGCTCGCCAGTTTCTCTTGATGATGCTTAGACATCATCACTGTAAATTGCGATTATAGTGAACTTTTAAGAAAGAACATTTGATAAAGATGGATAATATTATTAAACTTATATTGCTCTTTATCAGAATATATCATGAGTTGTACAACACTCAACTTGACTATTTTAGTTCATACTATCTTTAACTTTATAAAGATACATTCTTGGGGACTTGAAAACAAAGCTTCAGACATTTGCAATCATATACATACTTCTTTCCACTTTGAAAACCAATCAATGCTTCAGGCATTTTCAATCATATACATACTTCTTTCCACTTTGAAAACCAATGTATGTGCATTCACTCTTTAGGTGTTCTATTACATACACCTCCTCATTGATTTCTATATCATATGCAAGGATGTCTTGAATATTTAATCCATATTGTACCATGCTTATACATTGTACATTAAGATGCCATAATAACCAGGCACAAGTTTTCTATGTATAGTTATTGGTGCACAAGAATTACATCCTTAAGATGTTTCAACTAACCTTATAAGCACTTAAATGCTTTACGATACTCATCAAGGGTTCCAATTATATTCAACGTATTCAAATATGAATTTGTATACAACGATCATATCGTTCTCGAGAACTCATTTTACATGATTTTTGATAATTCAAATCCTTGAGGGACTTTCATGTAAACTTTTAGTATCAAGTGATACATAATATTCATAAGACGCATATCAATTCTCTCTTTATATTACCAGACTAATAAAATATTGGAAAGTCATTACATCCACCACTAGAGAATGTGTCTCATTATAATCAATCATGGGTTTTTACGAAAATCCTTGTGCACCATATTTGCCTTATCTCGTTTAATTTGATTTTCACATGATTCGCATAAAAGCCCCATTGATGTCCAACATACTTTACAAATTCAGTTGTATGGACTGTCGGTCCGAAAACTTTCTATTTCATTAGAGAATTTGAATCTGCCATACTTTGCGTCTTTCCATTTTGGCCAATCATTTATGTATTTTCATTCATAGGCAGATCTTAAATCTTGATCCTCGTCATTTCATCATTTCAAGCGCTATATTATATACAAAAGTATAACGACGTCGATTTTGTTTTGATTCCATACATATCTTAGACATGATACAACTTATCGAGATCTCTTTATTTTCAGGTACCTACCTGAGGTTCTTCTTGAACCATCATGTCTACTGTCTCTTCAAGAGATCTTATTACTATAACCTCGACTTGACCATCTTAATTACTTGCTCCAATTTTTGAGGAATTTTATTATTGAAATCAACTAGTCTATCATGCTTTAGGCATGCAATAGACTCATTACAAAATATGTGGTTGTCCAATTGGGACACCAATATGACTGGAGCATAAACAGTTGATTATGTGACTTACTTAGTCACTCTATTTAGGTCAGTGAACTTGTCTGGTAATTTGTTCTTTAATATTGGTAAATGAATTATCCTTTGAACTTCTGGTTCACCGTTTATACTATGAGGATCAAGATAACATGATAATTCATTCCAATTTTTACTTTCCAACTGCTTGTTATCTCCCCCTAATGTTGGGAACATTCAATCACTAAAGTGAAAACCAATGAGCTGTAGCCAAATCTCTCCCCAATGGCTTTAAGTATTTAATCATAGATAATTATTTTTTTTACCCAACATATATTCTCAACCCTTTTAGAGGTCCCAGCATTGTGCTAATGGTGGATCAATATTATATATACCGCACAACCAAAATCTTAGAAGGGACGTATTTGGTTCCTGACCAAAAACCAACTATAATGGGGGAAGTATGATGACATATTGGCTTGATGTGAATTAACGTTGTACATTGGCTTGATGTGAATTAACGTTGTACATGTAAAATCACATGTACCCAAATACAAATATGAACTCTTGCTCTTATGATCATTAGATTTGCAATCAATTGTGAACATTTAGTGATCGTCTCAACGAAACAATTCTTGTATAAACATAAGCTATATGAAGTTCAACATTTATTCCAATATCATTAATAACTTGGGAATTGAATTCACCTTTATTATCAAAATAAATATACCAATCTGGATTAATATGCTTGCTATCACATTAACTAAGCTACAATGACACAAACTTCAGGTTGTGGATTTGATAACCATTTAGACGATGCATCGATTTTAAAACACTAACTGGTATCATGTTGGGATATGCATATCCTTTAATCACTTCCAGAATATTTAGGGACACACACCCTCCTTTATTTGGCAAATATAAAATTTCCATTGAGAGCAAATATTACATGCTAATTATCAGCTTAAAGAATCTTCTAGTTCTTCATTATGTTTCACATCATCATTGACTCGGTGTGGTCTAACCGGTCATGCCAACTAATTAAATAATTATGATCCATAAACTTATGGTTTATGATCGTATGTGTATTACTTGCTCGTATGTAATACAAAACGTATGATACGGGAGAATATATTATAACTTCAAAGTTCAAACCATCATGTTATGCAATCACTCCTTAGTTTGCTACTTTTGTGGTCCATCTCATTATTAAAATAATCATCATTACAAATTTCTCAATTGCGTCCATGATCACAATGGTCAATATATATTTCTTTCCCTTAACTAAGTTTCGGAGTAAAACCAAACAAGTTTAATGATTTTTAATTATTTTCTGAGCCATCCATATAGATATAAAATCATATCAAGCCTTTCATGGTTTTAACGATACTGCTATTTTATGAGCATATCTCGAGCATGGCAAATGGAAAAACTTTTATCAAGTTTTCTTTATAAATAAACTTCTTTTCACATAACATCACTAAGAAGTATTTCAATGTCCAGGTCATGTAAGATTTATTGGTCTAACATCTTACAACCTTTATAACTTGAATGAGCATTAAGGAGTATGACACTCTGTATGCTCTTACATGAGATTGATAGTAAACCACAACTTTGGTTTAATTGTTCCATTAAATACTATCTATATAATAAACATAACATATAGAATAAAAGATGTACACAAAGTAAAATAATTCACGACATTATAAGACGTCACTGTATTAAACAAGTTATATTAAGACTTTATGAGATAAGATATTATATTCATTAATAATGTCCAAATATATATAATTTACGTATAGTCGATCGTAAGTATATCTCACGTAATCTGTCACTTAATTTGAAACTTAAACAAATATCTCTTTCAAATCCTCAACATATGTTCATTTATTATTTTTAAATAACTCTTTCTTTATAATAAAATTTGTTGTTTCATAAAGGACAAAACTGATATGTAAGAAAAGGCAATTCAGAATCATACATCTTGAATCTTACACATATATGCATGGATATGGAAAGACATAGTTGAATTTTAACCAAAACTTTTAAACAAATCATGTTGAGACAAATCAAATCTCATATCAATACTATGCATATTTTATCGATTTTACAAATATAACATCTTTAATCATAGAAAACATACATATGCATTCAGCAGATCCACAGTTTATAAACATAAATATGCAGTACATATTGACATATTAATTCATGACTAAATAACAATAAGAAATATGTCGATAAAAAATGCTACTGAAATCCAATTTGAACATTATATGATTTGATTTCATATTTCAAACACAAATAACATATCCAGAATCAAGAGAATGCACGTAACACATTAAAACCATGCATGTAACACATTTAAACCAAACTATGTATATATTTTACCATACAAGTATTTTTTTAATTTATCTATCATTTAAATGGTAATATAATATTTAACACTAAAAAGAAATCATAATATATCATATTACATTAATATTGAACATTAGTAAATTGATTATCACTATGAATAACCACGAATCACACACAAAAATAATTATAGCAAGAAGTTTCGATTGGTATTTTGTTTATGAACAAGATTCTGACATATTCAAAATTTCGAAATCGTTCTATTAAAATATGTACCACTCTAAATTTTGAAAAAAAAAATAAACTTTTGTACCGCCCAAAACAATAAATTATTGGATAATATGTTTACAAACTATGAACATAAAATTAATATTATTTAATGCTCTAATATGCTCAGTCATCACCTTTCATCATGCTCAATGTAAAGCAATTTAATTTTTTTTAATTCACTTATATATTATCATGATTTCTAAGCAAACCATTAAATTATGAGAATGGCATTTAGGAAAAAATATATAATAATAGTTACCTGGCATTGTGTATGTACCAGAATAGCTACAGAGACCGAGATCCTTTTAGCAATTGTATACAACTTCTCACGTTGAAAACCACAAGAGACCAATGAATATGATTAGGGTTTTGGTGAGAGTACTTTCGTGCTGATAACGTGTTGTGAAACTAACCTATTAGCAAAAGAATAAGAGAGAATAATAAAGAGAAAGAGATTGATGTTATTAATTGAGGTGTGTCTTTTACAAAGGAATACAATGAATATATATAGGAGATGAAGTCTTGGAGAACAAGCTAATCTATTTAAGGAGTTGATAACCACATAACATAATATATTTATAACATAGGCTTATTTATTATATTTTCATATATTTGCCCATCGACTCATCACAGGATGTTGGCACTTACTTGTATGATTCGTGCATAAGCACAAATATACTAGTATTGATCGATCTTTATTATATTTGAGACAATAGTGATTCTGTGTATATAAATACATATATAAAAGTGGTGTGGGTTTAAATCCTTACAAATACAAAGTTATGTGATATTTAGATGTAAAAAAATAGTTAGAAAAAATACATGAGAAACCATAATTGATCAAAGTATAATTGGTTGATACTAATTCATATAGTATAAGATTGTCTATCTTTTATAGCATGCCTTGCGGATAGATAATCACATTATTACGCACTATTAAGTTATTAAGAACATAGAATAATATTTAACTCGGACCTACAAATAAACTGATATAACTAGATCATTTATATCGGCTCATTGAAATACCTTCCTTATAAAATCAATGAGAAGAAAACATAGTCAACTGTATATGTAAGGCCCAAATCTCGGGAAGCCCTATAGTTGGATCATTTCATTAATACATAGTTCTTAAACCGATAATAGTCATCACATTGCAGTGAAACGTACGTCAAAACATCAACTATTGATTACATTTAGTCTTTAGACAAAACATCAAGGTCAATAGGATGCCAGTCTAAGAGTATGGGAGCCTTCAATCCATGCCACGGACTTCCTATCAAGCATCAATTTGTTTAACCTGACATGCAAGCTAAAATGTCAGCTACACTGAGTAAGTCTAAGTTATAATAAAACTAGGAGTTAACAGTTTACATAAAACGTATAGTCATTTCATCAAAACACATTTTATCATCAGACATGCACATCAACGTCAATCGTAAGTAAACTTTAACTTGTGAAGCGATCTTCACCATCAATTGCCTGATACTACGTCAGACAAGCTTACACTGGTATAAGAGCCCATGTCTGCTACGTCATCGCGCATAAATACGATCTGACTCAAATTCTCGATCTAACTCAGATTCTCGATCAACTGATCAAAGATACACATATAATTCATCAACATTGTGTCCCTAATGCCTAACACAAAGTAGGGATTTGCATAGGTGGGTCTCTACGCTTGGGCAACATTACACCCCAACTGTAATGCTCCATTATTTTATTTTAATTCTCATTTCCTTTTAATCATATTTCAATTTCAATCTTGTATTCTCAAGACTTGGATCATACTGGAAAATCATATTTTATATCCCAATCTTGTTTAATCATGTTTACAATATATATGTATATATATAGGGTAAGGTTCTAGAGTGAACACTAGTGTATTTGTGAACCGAGTGAACAAATCCTGGCAATTGATATACATCATCAAATTGTAAAATACAATAGTGTATTTTCATCATCAAATCCTAGCCATTGATTTACACTTGTGTATTGATAATCAATGGCTAGGATTAGTTCACTAGTGTGCACAATCAAGGGGGTTGTTCAGAAATGAACCTAACCCTATATATAGGATTAGGTTCAAGAGTGAACACTAGTGTAGTTTGCGAACTGAGGGAACAAATCCTAGCCATACATGTGTGTAGATCAATGGCCAGGATTTGATGATGAAATCCTAGCCATCCACATATGTAAATCAGTGGCCAAGATTTGTTCACTCAGTTTGCAAATACATTAGTGTTCACTCTAGAACCCCACCCATATATATATATATATATATATATATATATATATAGGGTAAGGATTTAGAGAGAACGGTGAAAAGTGTGAGAACGGTGAGAACGATTTTGGAGTTAACATGTAGCATTGATGCTAAATTACACTAAGGGGTAATATTGTCAAAAACTCACACACATGAACTAGGTGTTCAAATAAAACGCCATAAAAACACCAAATTCAGAAAAAACGCCATGAAAATACCCAGTTAAAACGCCATAAAACACTCAGTTCAGAAAAAACGCCATGAAAAACTCAGTTTAAAATGCCATGAAACACCCAGTTCAGAAAAACGCCATGAAAATACCTAGTTAAAACACCACAAAAACACATAGTTCAGAAAAACGCCATAAAAATAACTAGTCTAAAACGCCATAAAACACCCTGTTCAGAAAAAACGCCATAAAACCCATTTCATTTTTTTCGAAAAGTATATCAATAGTATACTCGTTGGAAAGATTAAAAAAACGCTGAGTTTTATGGTGTAATTTTTTTAGAAAAATAATTAGGTATAAAAAAGTTATTGGCTTTTAAATATGATGGGGGAAAATGACATGTGATTAGCATGTGCACCCTTGTTTGGATCTTCCAATTTTACCCCTCCTGGTAGTTATAAGGTTCTCATTATTTACAAAAATGTCACCGCATCATCTTAGCCACAAATTACAAAGATCCTATGGCTGAAAATCGTTCTCACTGTTCTCACACTTCAAATCATTCTCTACTGATCATGCTCCTATATATATATATATATATATATATATATATATAGGAACATGATCAGGAGAAAACGCTCAAAAGTGTGAGAACGGTGAGAACGCATCCTGGCCTAACACGTGTCACGCGGCATAGGGAAGGGCGGAGGGGCTTTTTTGTCCTTTTATCTTCTGCTTTTCCAGTTACGCTTTTTCCAATATTGTTTTATTTTTTGTGGTTTAAGATTTTTGGCGTTAATCAAATTCAATAATTAATGGCGTTTAATGGAAAAGCTTATTAACATTTTGGCGTTTATGCCGTTTATTCAAATCGTATGCCATTGGAACCAAGGGTGGTCAGGAAATCTATCTGAATGGCGTTTTTCAAGGCGTTTTAAAAAAGGGCCCATTGTTTTATTATTTTTTATAAACATTTTGGCGTTTGTGGTATCTTGGCGTTTTTCAATTGTTAGATTATATTTCAGCTACAGTAAAAAAAATACAAGCGAAGAAAATAAATTAAAAATCTTAATCGGATCTCTCTTCACAATCTTCACTGTCATCAGTCTCTCTGTTCTTTAATAGTACAAGAACTGTCACAAAAAACATGGCGTTTTATGTAAAACTTAACAGACCCATCGGTTTGATTTTTTTGCCTGAGCGTCTGTTGAAGTGGCCTTTTTGTGGATGTTTGGGGACATAGATCTATGACGTGTGGGTGGGTTTTTCGCTTTTTCTTCAAGTTGATCTTCATCTTTCTAATCATCCCACTCTTCAGTATCATTGATATCTTCTCCTCATCCAAACCTTCTTCAAGAACAAAAAATACAAAATGCCATATGACTGGCATCAGCATTTTTTTCTTGAATTTTTATCCATCTCATGCAGCAAAATATTTCTGAGTTACTCCCCTCTGATAACAATTCAATCAGTGAAACTTCCAGAAGAACAATTATGAATATCCAAGAAAGCATATTAGCTATCTTTGATTTTTTTTGGCGTTTTACAGTGAGTTGTATTTAGTAGTATTGGCGTTTGATTTTTTTTTGTTTGATCAAATGGTAGTTGCTGAGACGTATCATTTTATAGGATGTCTTTTTGGCTCCTAAGTTAGGCAGTGCATTATTATAATAAAGTATTCGTCTTTTCAGTTACTGTTTGTAATTATTGTTTTTGATAAGCTTTTATCTCTGAAGTCTGTAACATGTCCCATCTTTCAAGTTTGGCGTTTTAGATTCTAATATAATAAAATTTCCCCATCTTCTGTATTATTGATTTGTATTTACTGTTTATAGTTACATTTTCAAGTTAGCTTTTATATATATATATATATATATATATATATATATATATATATATATATATATAGGTTTTTATAGTACTTTTTCAAAGTAGTTTTATTATACTTTTGGAGTTTTGGGGGGCGTTTAACGGGATGATATCATTTAAACAAGCATTTTGGCTGTTTTGGATTTTTTATTATATATGGCATTTTATTATATAACAATCATCTGAAAAGGAAAATAAAAAAAAGAATACATAAACAATTGATCTTCAAAATCTTCACTGTCACCAGTCTCTTTCTTCTTTTTTGAATCTTGTTAACTGGCTGGTTCGACTTTCGTATGATTTATTTTGTTTTTTTGTTTTTCAAGTAGTTTTTTGTGTGGCTGTTTGGAAGCACACAATCTGAAATCAGCATCTTTTTCTTGAAGATTTGTCCATCTCATGAAGAAAAATGTTATTGAGTTTAGACCCTTTCATGCTACAATCTTGAATTTTTACAATGAACGATGTTTGATCTTTTAACTTTTTTGGCGTTTTACCGATAAATAGAACGCCACGAAATAAGAGCATCTTAAACCTCAGAATTTGATCATGCTAAAATCAATAATGTTTTGCTGTATGAGATGGACAACATTGTTAATCCTCGGTGAAGAAAGATAACTGACAATGTTGTCCACCCCATACAGCTAAACTTTATTGACAACAAAGCTCAATAATATTTTTGTATGTTTTGGCGTTATAAATTGGATGGAAGTTGAGGATCGGTCAATAAGATTTTACTAAATGAAATGGTCAATATCCTCACTTAATGATTTTGTCCATTTCATTTAGCGAAATCTTACAGACAAAAACCGAATTTGATGTTTGGGTTTTTTGGCGTTTCTAAGGCGAATGGGATATATAAATAATGGCGTTTGGGTTTTTGTGTGTGTTTTTAATTGAAGGTCTGAGATGTTGTATATATCGGATTTTTTGGCGGTTTTTTTAGGAGGGATTTTACTATAATTAAGTTTGGCATTTTATATCCAATGGCGTTTTACTTAGAAGGGTCTGTGATTTTTGTTTTTGGCGTTTTATTCATCAGTATGGCGTTTTGTGTGGAGAAGTCAAAAGACCCTTTTATCCTTAATGAAGCGCGTCCAGGTAATAAAATTGATGTTATTTACGAAAACACCACCGCGCCAATCTAGTCCATAGATTGTTTTGATCGGACGATCCATAAGCGTTCTCACACTTTCTACCGTTTTCTCTAAATCCCGGCCATATATATATATATAGGGAGATGATCATGATAAAACTAGATATAAATGAGAAAACCAAAAAAGCACTAAAAAGGAAGGGGGAGACTTTTAATGAAGGAGGGGGGACTTTTAATGAAGGAGGGGTAAAATTGGAAAAAAATATATAACTTTTCAAACATTTCCCATTTCTCCATACGTTATCATTTTAAAACAAAAATGGCACCATAAGATCACAAATTTTTGTATCTTTCATTCAAGTATATTCGAGCATATTTTTTATGACATAAAAAAAGATTTATGGTGTCGTCTTGTTTTTAATACTATTATTATAGTAGTGCACATGTGCAATATAACATGTACTACAATTGCATTACATGCTTAAAATTAGCTTTTTGAGTCTAGTTTAGCTTTTAGGGTTAGTTTTTTTGGAGGTTTAGGATTAGGATTAGGTTTTTGGGTGTGGGGGGAGGGGGGTTTAGGTTTTTGGGGGTGGGGGTGGGGGGTTTAGGTTTTTTCGGGTTTACAATTGCATTACATGCTTAAAATTAGCTTTTTTAGTCTAGTTTAGCTTTTAGGGTTAGTTTTTTTGGAGGTTTAGGATTAGGTTTTTGGGTGTGGGGGGGAGGGGGTTTAGGTTTTTGGGGGGTGGGGGTGGGGGTGGGGGGTTTAGGTTTTTTTCGGGTTTATGTTTTGGGTTTAGTTTTAGGTTTTCGGGAGGGTGGGGGTGGGGGGGTTTAGGTTTTTTTTTGGGGGGGGGGGGGTTAGGCTTTTGGTGGGAGGGTGAATTTAGGTTTTTGGGGGGTTTAGGTTTTTGGGGGGTGTCGGTGGGGGGTGGGTTAAGTGGTTTAAGCTTTATGTATTAGTGCACATGTGCAGTACAACCAAAAACAAATTTTTTTTTTCAATATTTTTTCCATACATAAAAAGTAGCGATTTTTATATAAAAAATTGTAAAAAAAAAAAAAAAAATTGGTATGTTTTTAGGTTTTTTTAGGCTTTTTTGGTTAGTTTTTTTTTGTTTTCTCATTTAAACTAGTTTTCTCATGATCCATCCCCTATATATATATATATATATATATATATGGGACCGCTAAAATAGAAACCACGCTTAGTTGCGAGAATCGCGAGAACCAATCTCCACCAATCATATTATGCCAACCAAAAGGGTATTTAGGTAATTTACTTTATATGTCATGTCCATCATCTCAGTCTGTGTCTGTCTCTTTTTAAAAGGCTTTTCCATCTCATTCTCTCTCTTCACACATTTTTCAAACTCTCATGCTCACATCTCTCTCTTCATCTCTGTTGAAGATCATCATCTTCAGCTTACGAAACAAATCTCTGTTACCGGCTGATTTGGATCCAGCTGATTGCTATGCTTCTTCTCCTTATCCTCCTCTATTGCTTCGCTGCCACGTCTTCCGATCTCGATGCCTCCACCGCCACCGATACATCGTCGTTTGTTAATCGCTCCGTTCTCACGTCCGTCGCTGCAAACAATCGTCAGAAGTTAAAGGTATGCTATCGGTTGGAAACTTGATTTAGCTGAGTTAATGATTTGTGTATGATTTGATTGATAGATATTGATGTTGTTGTGGTTGAGAATTGTTGATTTTGTGGTTGAAAACTTGATTTAGAGAAATTGTTGTTTTATGAAGGTCAATCTGAATGTTGATTTTTGATTTCGAACGAAAAGAATTTGAATGTCAATTTTGATTTCAAATAGATAGTTTGCAACTTGATTAGCTAAATTAACGACTCCTGTATGACTGATACATATTTTATGCTGTTCAGGTTGAGAGAGTGTTGTTTTGGATCTTGGATTGATTCTGCAAATAATTTGTGTTTTTTATTATGTCGGGGTTTTTTCCGCTGGCGGGGGTGGCCCGAAATAGTGTTTGGCGGTGGTGGTGTTGGAGGTGGAGGTGGTTGCTGTGTGAGCGGCGGTGGCGGTGAACGATGCGTGAGGTTGTTTGCCACTTTTTAGCGAACCAGGCAGTGAGTATTTTATGTCGTCTGGCAGTGATAGTTTGAACCCATTTTTCCGACAATTGATGACGATGGCGCGCAAGGATGGCGGATGGTAGGTTTTTGAAACCGCAACCTTTAACAACCTTCCTAAATAAACTGACACCCTAAAAATATTTAGAGTACCCCAATACGTCCTAAAATACACCCCGTATGCGAAAACGAGCCCCGAATACCTTTATTTTTACAAAAATTAATTAAAAACGAATTTTTAATATCTGTGGCGGGCCGCGAAGACCTAAGCTTGGACTTACATGGGCCGCGACAGACAGGCCACCAGGAGAAACCCGGTGTTGCCACGTGCCGTGCAATGTGTCGAAGCTAGTTCGATGACCGGTCATAGCTAGGCCCTACCAGCCTACGTCGCAGGCCGTGAAGGGGTTCCCTTCGGCTTACGCGGGCCGCGAGAGAGTCCCAGATCACAACTATAAATAGGGCCGATCAGTTTCACTTTCAATTCGTCCCAAATCTCTTTCTCTCTCAAAATTTCTACATAGTAGGCATAATCTCCGAGTATAATACCCCCTAAATAACGAAGTTCTGCCTTGTTGTAAGTATTATAACCCCGGTTACGTATTAGATATGCTGCCCGATTGATCCAGGGTTCCGTAACGGCTGTCGTGGTTTTGCCCGACGTAGTCGTTGGAATGTCGTCTTGGGGAGGGTATTGCTAATGAAAATATTGGGTTATTATACTAACGCGTGTGCATTTGTGTAAATTATAGATAATCACCAGGAAATCCTTAAAGGAAAACTAAGACAGCAATGTGAGTAATCCTCTTTTTGTGTAAACCTTTTTGTGAGTAATCTCCTTTTTGTAAACTGTTTTTACAAAACCTTAAATATTTTACAATGTGATTAAGCAGTGATTGAGTCTTTGTAATTCTTCAATTACTGCCGGTATGTTGGGGTTTTGTATACAAAATGTGGAACACGTTACCATTGGACAAAGAGTTAGCCAATGGGTAATATGACCCACCAGTTAGGATTGACAGTACTGAATGAGTAATTGTGTAGATGTAAACATTGTAATCGCTCTCAATACTGTTAAAAGATAAAACTCTTCTTGATTAAACTGGGATTCACTCACCAGTATTTCCCACTGAAAAAATGTTTTTAAACGCGTTTCAGGTAACAAAATGTGAAAGCCAACTAGAAGCCAGCTGGACAGCACTGAAGGCTTAGAAAAGTGGCTATAAAAGTTACCTAAATAAAGAAGATGTTTTATTCAATAAAATAGAGATGATCTCTATAAATCAGTTTGTAACGAAAACTTGGATTTTATCCCAAGATATTTATTTATATAAAATGTGGTGTTTTACTCTGATAAAATATTTCCTAACTACGGTCCTGATGTAAATTTCGCTGCCAAATTGATAAACACTGATACCACCGATACTGATTCTCGCGGCCGCCCGTTCCCGGGACAGATAGGGGGCAGGGGTTGCGACAGAAGGTGGTATCAGAGCTAAGCCACTGATTCAGCCACATAAGTAATTTGCTGACACCAAGATATTATTCAAAGTGTAAGGATATAAATTACGGAAATACGTGTATATCTAATATAAATTACGAAAATACGTGTATATCTGCACTTTATTGTTATGTGTTATTTGACTATTTGTTAGTTTACAGTATGAGCGACCAAGGAACTTCCGACGCCTACCGTCAGTTGTCCAGCTCACCTAGAAGCGAAGGCACCTCTTCACAGCCTGCCCTCTCAGGATATTCAGCTGACAATGAAGATGGGATATTCGTGTTTAAGGCTCAGTCTGAAGAGTCATTCCCTCCTAAAAACAGAGGATGTTCAGTAGAGGAGCGCATGAACGTAGGAAGAGGATGAAAAAGTTGCAAAACCAGCGAGCTTTAGCAGCCATTAAAAGAGAAACAGATGCTCACACCCAGGATATGCTTAATAGGAGTTTAGCAAACTTTCATATCCTAGCAACCACAGCTGCTGACCCTAACCTGGAGAAACTCGTAGCACCCCAACTGTCACGGCCCCCGACCCGGTTTGACCCATTTCAGGAGCCGCGGGACAGAAAATCCCGTGGTATTTAATTAATAGCGGAAGTTTTATTCAGGATCTTTTTAAACTTGAAATTTCCCGATTATTTTATTTCACAATTCGGGATAAAACCCGGTAATTTACAATCATATGATTTCACTGAGAAATCTTTTATTTTACAAAACATGTTTCCTTATTTTATATTGAGCCACTTCCTTAAGCTTATAGTGCTTCGCGGCACTTTTCCTGGATCACAACAGATCACCTGAAACATGTTTGAAAAAGGTTTTGTCAGCGGGAAATACTGAGTGAATCATTCTTTTTAATAAAACGACTCGTTTGTTATAATTTACAGTATTAAGAGCGATTACAATGTTTCTGATATCAAACCAACTACCCACGGTATTTTATCACTCAACCCATTGGCCCTCCCGTTGTCCAATGGTGTCTGTGATTATGGTCATATCACCCCTTGGCTGCCCCAATGGTGAAGATTATCAAGTAATGTATACAAAACCCCACATACCGGCTGTAACTTTGGTGACTACAAAGACTTAATCCCTGTAATTATAATCTTGAAAATAAACATGCTTTTGTAAACAAATTTGATAAAAAGAGAATGACTCACATTGCAGATTTATATAAGCAGAGCTTAGCCTACTGATTAGCCTTTTAACCTAAAATTAATAACATGCACACAATTCGGTAAGTAACTTAATACATCATTTACGATAACTCACGAGATCAAACCCTCACATCGAATGACAAAGTGCGATACTTAAACATCCATTGAAATAACAACGAATGACAAAGCATAAACCCTAATGTGGGCAGCACTTAAACATCCATTGGATAGTTTAATCGATCGGACATTGAATCGTATCAGCAATCGAGTTATTACCCTGTATTGCGGCAATGATTTGTGATTCGTGTGTGTTTTGATAGTAAACAGAGCGTAACTATAATTGGAATTTCTACGTCGTTTCAACTCCAGAATTCAAGTCCCATTGCCCTCTATTTATAGTTAAAATTTCACCCCCTCGCGTGACGCGAGGGGTACCCCCTTGGGCTTCGCGTGACGCGAAGGACACCTATTTACTATAGGGTAGCAACGTCCTTGACTAGCCTAGCTGAGTTGACGGATTTCATAAATTCGATTTTGACAGCGAGATTTTAAGATAATCGTAACTAGGGTTTTACCCCCCTGAGTTTTTGGGGCCCTGATCCTGATTCTGATTATTCTGAAAATTTTAGGGTTTGTGCAGAATCACTTGGATGTCTCAATTAGGGTTTCCTATTGGATAATTAAAGTAATAAATAAGACTTTTTAATAAGAGTTGTTACATTCTCCCCACCTTAATAAAAATCTCGTCCTCGAGATTTACTAGAATAATTGAGGATACTTTCGCTTCATCTCTGATTCCAGCTCCCAAGAGTATTCAGCTCCTCTTTTTGAATCCCACTTGACTTTGACTAAAACTACTCGCTTGTTTTTGAGAAACTTTACCTTTCTGTCTTCTATCTGAAGAGGTTTCTCAACAAATTTTAATTTTTCGTTTACTTCTATATTTTGGAGAGGTACTACCAAAGATTCGTCTGATAGACATTTCTTGAGGTTGGATACATGAAATACATCATGTACTCCAGCTAACTCTTCTGGTAGTTGTAAACGATAAGCAACTGGTCCTATACGTTGGATCACCGGAAATGGTCCTACGTATCTTGGACTTAGCTTTCCCTTTTTACCGAATCGAACAACTCCTTTCCAAGGGGAAACTTTCAACAGAACTCTGTCTCCAACTTGGAATTCTAACGGCTTAAGTCGATTGTCGGCATAGCTCTTTTGACGATCTCGAGCTGTCTTTAGTCTTTCCTTGATTTGTGAAATTTTGTCGGTCGTCTCTTGCACTATTTCAGGACCTGATAATTGACTTTCTCCTATTTCTGCCCAACAAACTGGAGTTCTGCACTTTCTTCCATACAGTGCCTCGAATGGGGCAGTTTCAATACTTGAATGATAACTATTGTTATAGGAGAATTCAATTAAAGGTAAATGATCGTCCCAATTTCCACCAAAATCTATCACACATGCTCGGAGCATGTCTTCTAGAGTTTGGATCGTCCTTTCACTTTGTCCGTCTGTTTGAGGATGATATGCAGTACTCAGATTTAGTCGAGTTCCCATTGCTTCTTGGAAACTTGTCCAGAAATGAGAAGTGAAACGACTATCTCTATCTGATACAATGGAGAGTGGAACTCCATGTAAGGATACTACTTCATCTACATGCAACTTTGCCAACTTTTCCATGCTAAAGGTTTCTTTCATTGGTAGAAAGTGAGCAGATTTGGTTAATCGATCCACAATTACCCAAATCGCATCATTACCTTTTCTGGTTTTGGGTAACTTAGTAACAAAATCCATTGTTATGAGTTCCCATTTCCATACAGGCATTTCTAGTTGTTGTAGTAGACCTGAAGGTTTCTGGTGTTCTGCCTTAACTTGTGAACAAGTAAGACATTTAGAAACATATCGAGCTATGTCCTTTTTCATTCCTATCCACCAGAAATTATTTCTTAAATCTTGGTACATTTTATTGTTTCCAGGGTGTATGGTATACCTAGATTTATGGGCTTCTTCTAAAATCTTATTTCTTAATTCTCCCTGCTTAGGTACCCATATTCTGCTTTTATGGAATCTCCAAATTCCATCATCTCCTTGTTCTAATTATTTTATTCGTCCCTTCAGCATCATCCTTGATTGCTGTTTCTTGGAAATGCTTTAGTTGTTCCATTAAATCTAACTGTAGATTTAACCTAAGAGCACGAACTCGTCGTTGTTTCTCATGGTTCTTACGACTTAAGGCATCTGCAACTACATTTGCCTTTCCTTCATGATATTGAATATCACAGTCGTAGTCACTTAAGATTTCCATCCATCTCCTTTGCCTCATATTTAACTCTTTTTGCCCAAATATATATCTTAAACTTTTATGATCTGTATAGACAGTAAACTTACTTCTGTACAAATAATGTCTCCAGATTTTCAAGGCAAAAATTACGGCTTCTAATTCTAAGTCATGAGTCGTATAATTTTCTTCGTGCTTTTTCAATTGTCTTGAAGCATACGTAATTACCTTCTTGCGTTGCATAAGCACACATCCTAATCCTAGTTTTGAAGCATCACAATATACTTCAAAATCTTTAGTTCCTTCTGGTAAGGCTAAGATTGGAGCATTGGTTAATTTCTGTTTTAAGATCCTAAAGGCTTCTTCTTGTTTAGGTCCCCATTCAAACTTAACTGCTTTACAGGTTAGCTTAGTTAATTGTACAGCTATCTTGGAAAAATCCTTAATAAACCGTCTATAATATCCAGCTAAACCTATAAAACATCTAATTTCCAATACGGATTGCGGAACCTTCCATTTGGTAATTGCCTATATCTTAGCAGGATCTACATGAATACCTTCATGATTCACCATGTGACCTAAGAATTGCACTTCTTGTAACCAAAATTCACACTTCGAGAATTTGGCATACAGCTTTTCTTTTCTTAACAAAGTTAAGAGTGCATGTAAGTGCTGACAATGTTCGTCTTGACTTTTGGAATAAATAAGTATATCGTCGATAAAGACAATTACTAATTTATCCAAATATGGTTTACAGATCCTATTCATCATGTCCATGAATGCTGCAGGTGCATTCGTTAACCCGAAGGGCATGAATGTAAACTCATAATGACCATACCTAGTTCTGAAAGCAGTCTTAGGTATGTCTTCTTCTTGTATCTTCAATTGATGATATATGGAGCGTAAATCTATCTTAGAAAAATATCTAGCTCCTTGAAGTTGATCGAAAAGATCATCAATCCTAGGTAATGGGTATCGATTCTTAATTGTAACCTTATTTAATTCTCTATAATCAATACACATTCTCATCGAACCATCCTTCTTCTTTACAAACAACAATGGTGCTCCCCAAGGGGATGAACTAGGTTGTATGAAACCTTTACTTAGTAATTCATCTAATTGCTTTTTCAGTTCTAACATTTCTGTGGGAGCTAACCGATAAGGAGCCTTGGCTATCGGTATAGTTCCTGGAATTAAATAAATTCTAAATTCTACCTCCCTATCTGGTGGTAATCCTGGTAATTCTTCTGGAAATACATCTGGGTATTCTGAGACTACTGGTATTTCCTTAAGTTCTTTACCCTTAGTGCTAATGATTACCGAAATCATATACACCATTCCTTGCTTTCGTTCATAACTAGCAACTTTCATTACTGATATGAACTTCATGGGCTTACGTGGTTTATCTCCTGTAATTATGATTACTTCTCCAGTAGGTGTTTGAATTTCTATGGAATTCTGATCACAAAGAATTCGAGCATGGTTGGCTACTAACCAATCCATTCCTAACACAACATCAAATTCGGCTAATTTCATAGGTAATAGGTTTGCAAAGAATTTATGACCTGAAAGTTCTATATTTTCTTTTTGCAAAACCTTATCTATTTTGACAGAATTTCCGTCTGCCGTTGCTTCTGAAAAGATTTGCCTAAGGTTGGTTAATGGTAAATTAAGAGCTTGGGAGAATGAAGTATTTATAAAACTTTGGTTTGCACCAGATTCAAATAATACTTTGGCGTAAATGTTGTGAACTAAGAACGTACCAGCTATCACATCTGGAATGAGTTCTGCTTCTTGAGTAGTCAGCTGGAATGCTCTGACATTCTTTTTAGTAGCTCCGTCAGCTGTCTTGGCTTTGTTGTCTGCTGATTTGACCAATTTAGGACATTCTGTTTTGAAATGTCCTGTTTCTCCACAATTGAAGCAGGTTATGGTTTTCTTTCTGCAGTTTTCTTCATGATGTCCTACAGTTTTGCAAAAGTTGCAGGTTACATTACATCTTCCATAATGTTTCCTTTTGCAATTCCTGCAGAAAGGCGGATTTGAGGATTGCCCTGTTCCTCTTCTCTTGAAGTTGCTATTATTACCCGTACGAAATCCTTGGGTAATTTTCTGAGCCAGTTCCTTCTTCCTGTTTTCATCTCGTGTCCGTACCAGTTCGTCAGTTAGGGTGTTAGCTAGTTCCACCGCATCGTCAATAGTACGAGGTCTCGCAGCTTTAACGATGTTACGGATTTCACTAATCAATCCCCAAATATAACGAGAAATGAGTACCGGTTCTGGCGAAGCCAGTGTTGGTACCACTCTAGCATATTCAAATAATGTCGAAGTATAACCGCGACAATCTACACCCGTCATACGATGATTTAGGAATTTATTTGCCATTTGATCCTTTTCATATTCGGGACAGAATTTTCTTTCTACAAGACTTTTAAATTCTTCCCAGTTCATGGCATAGGCCTTATTTCTTCCTTTAGCTTGTAACACCGTGTTCCACCATTCTAGTGCCCCTTTTTTGAAAAGATTTGATGCGTACATAACTTTATCGTCTTTGTCACATTTACTTATTGTGATTACGGCCTCGGTTTTCTCTAACCAACGCAGTGCCGCAGGCGCTCCTTCATTGCCTGCAAATTCTGTGGGTTTGCAAGCAAGAAATTCTTTGTAAGTGTAACCAGGTGTTGCAACTTTCATTTTCTTAGGGGGCGGAGCTTGCCGTGGTTCATTATCATGATTAGTATGATTATTGCCTCCGTTTACACTATTACTGAAGTTATCTTCAGAAATACGTTTGCTAGGAACGATTTGTTGCGGTTCGATTGGATTTTTAACAACAGCAACTATTGCTGGAATAGCATTGGCTATCCCTTGAACAACGATATTTTCTATATCTTGCCTAGTCATATATTGATCCCCCGGTTGTTGCTCAGATTGATTAACCTCATTAACTGGTTCATTATTAGCGTTTTCCATCTGATAATTAATATATATAATTTATTAGTATCCAATAAATAACAATCATACAATTTCAAATACACACATATAGCCAAAACTATCGAATTCTCGATTTCCATTTTTATATTTAATAGTATGCATCAATACACACCATTATCTTACAAAGTTTTATTTTAGGTTATTTCACAAGATTAGATTATTATTGCTATTATACAACCATAGTCTTATAAACCCCTTATTCCTCATCAGCTAATATTTTAATAACGGCGTTCCCTCTCATCGTACTTCCAGGAGATATGTTCTCCTACTTCCCTGATTCTATTTCCTGCATCCATTAACTCCTCACCAAAGTGGCGAAGTTCAGCTAAATTCTCATTGCTCATAGGTGGATTAGGTATTGGTTCAGGGTCGAACTGAGGGAGAAAGGAATAAGGACTGTTGAGCAGGTTTTGGAACTGCCAATCATTCGTCCACCACTCATCCATTCCTAAGGGTTGGGTATGGATTATAGGTTCTGGGATTGCTGGTTCCAAGTTTATGGGTAACTGTGTTTGAGCAGGAAAAGGGTAAAGATTATTACTGATAGGCCTGACGGCATCACAGCTCGCCAATGCACGATCCAATTCCTCCTGAAATGGTAACTCCTCAACCTGTCTAGAGCTTTCCCCAACTTCCCTCTGGGTTTGCCTAGAACCTTCTCCATACTCCATTCCCATCTGCCTAGAAATTTCTCCGAACTCTATTTCCATCTTCCTAGAATCTTCTCCCAATTCCATTTCCAGTGGCCTAGAACCTTTGCTGACTTCAACCCCTTTTCCTTTGTCTAAGGGATTTTCTATTTTAGGGATTCTCTTGGCTGGCTTTTTCCTACGTACTCGCCTTCCCCATACAAATCTCTTTCTTTTCTGAGGCTTAGGTTTCTCTGGAGGTGGAGCATTGAATTCCATAGGTTCTTCTATGTCTGGTATATACCTATTGAAATCTCTGGAAACCTCTATTTTGACTGGATAGAGATTTAGATTGCGAAGGGCTTCAGACAAGTCATTCATGCTGTTATGCAAAATACACACAAAATTTACTAAGTTAAAAATTTATACCAATTTTCATAAATAACCTTTAAATATTATTGCATACTGTGTGAATAACTTAATACAAAACAACTGAAAAAAAACACACTAGGGTTTATTTGTAAATTTATTTATTTACTGGATCAGGTATATGGCTTATAATTAATAAGGGTGCTAAACTTGAATCAAAATATTTAAATATTTGCATTTACTGCTACAGTGGCTAGCATATAAAGATCTGCCCATTTTTCATCTAACTTGTCTTCCCAAGGTGATTTACTAGTTAATTCCTGATTAACTTTCTTTTCTCGGGATTTCTTTATTTTCTCTTTACTTTTCCTAATAATCAGACTTCTTTTATTAGGAGAAAGTGGTTCCTCATATTGTGCCTTTCGCACAAATATTACTTCTTCAGGGATTGCAAAATGATTTGAGGGTTTGGTTTGGGATGAACTTCCCTTCTCGTTGGATGACCTATCTAATTTAAGATAGATATTGGAAAGCTTTTGCTTACCCATACTGTAACTAACAAATAGTCAGTTAATAAAACACATAATCACATAATGGTAATCAGGAAAAAAAATTTAAGTATTTCTAAATACTTAATTGACTCAAATCAGTGGCTCTGATACCACCTTTTTCTGTCACGACCCCCGACCTGGTTTGACCCGTTTCAGGAGCCGCGGGACAGAAAATCCCGTGGTATTTATTTAACAGCGGAAGTTTTATTCAGGATAAAACCCAGTAATTTACAATCATATGATTTCACTGAGAAATCTTTTATTTTACAAAACATGTTTCCTTATTTTATATTGAGCCACTTTAGTAAGCTTATAGTACTTCGCTGCACTTTTCCTGGATCACAACAGATCACCTGAAACATGTTTGAAAAAGGTTTTGTCAGCAGGAAATACTGAGTTAATCATTCTTTTTAATAAAACGACTCGTTTGTTATAATTTACAGTATTAAGAGCGATTACAATGTTTCTGATATCAAACCAACTACCCACGGTATTTTATCACTCAACCCATTGGCCCTCTCGTTGTCCAATGGTGTCTGTGATTATGGTCATATCACCCCTTGGCTGCCCCAATGGTGAAGATTATCAAGTAATGTATACAAAACCCCACATACCGGCTGTAACTTTGGTGACTACAAAGACTTAATCCCTGTAATTATAATCTTGAAAATAAACATGCTTTTGTAAACAAATTTGATAAAAAGAGAATGACTCACATTGCAGATTTATATAAGCAGAGCTTAGCCTAATGATTAGCCTTTTAACCTAAAATTAATAACATGCACACAATTCGGTAAGTAACTTAATACAGCATTTACGATAACTCACGAGATCAAACCCTCACATCGAATGACAAAGTGCGATACTTAAACATCCATTGAATTAACAACGAATGACAAAGCATAAACCCTAATGTGGGCAGCACTTAAACATCCATTGTATAGTTTAATCGATCGGACATTGAATCGTATCAGCGATCGAGTTATTACCCTGTATTGCGGCAACGATTTGTGATTCGTGTGTGTTTTGATAGTAAACAGAGCGTAACTCAGTGTATAATTGGAATTTCTACGTCGTTTCAACTCCAGAATTCAAGTCCCACTGCCCTCTATTTATAGTTAAAATTTGACCCCCTCGCGTGACGCGAGGGGTACCCCATGGGGCTTCGCGTGACGCGAAGGACACCTATTTACTATAGGGTAGCCACGTCCTTGACTAGCCTAGCTGAGTTGACGGATTTCATAAATTCGATTTTGACAGCGAGATTTTAAGATAATCGTAACTAGGGTTTTACCCCTCCTGAGTTTTAGGGGCCCTGATCCTGATGCTGATTATTCTGAAAATTTTAGGGTTTGTGCAGAATCACTTGGGTGTCTCAATTAGGGTTTCCTATTGGATAATTAAAGTAATAAATAGGACTTTTTAATAAGAGTTGTTACACCAACCATTACCACTATTCCCCACACAACCAATGGAAATAGAAAACAACCCAGAAAACCAAGTCCAAATGTATGATTTTAACCCAGAAGAGATACCTAGGGTACCAGCACCCAATCCCTTAGACCCAGACTATGACCCGTGGTTAGACGACCATAGGGATTATGTGCAACGCTACCCAATACCAGAAGACACACCTATGCCAAACCTAGCAGCCTACCCAGGTTTGGACCCTCTAGATCCCTACTATGATAGCGATCAGTACATCAGGGAAATTTTAGAGAATCCATACCCGTACCAGGAACCCATGCCCCAGTTTCCAAACCCAGTCCCAGCACCTGCACCCCCAATGAGTGCAGAAAATGTGCAAGAGCTCCGAACTTTCGGAGAAGAGATTTTAGAAAGTAGCGAGATGATGAGGCAGGTAGGAGAACGACTCGTCTGGAAGTATGACGAGCGCAATATGGAGTTCTGGATGAACCCATATCAGTGAAGGTGATGGTGAAAGTAGTAGTAGTAGTAGTAGTAATAATAATAATAATAATAATAATAATAATAATAATAATATAATAATATAATAATAATACATAGAGTTAATTACACAAATGGGTCATGTGATTTACACCTAATTTCGCCTTTGGTTCCTAACTTTTTTTATAACAAGTTTAGGTTTTATGTTTTCAATTTGGTAACACCTTTGGGTACTAACACCAAAAATTGTTAATTAATGACTAAAATACCCTTGCATTTTTTTAAGTTTATCAATGTAACACATTTGGGTACTAACACTTAATTTTATTTAAATTTAAATCAATTTTACAAAATCTATTTATTTTGTTATTTTCATCTTTTTATTATATCTCTTAATTAACATAAATTCTATTTATTTTTTTTATTTTCATATTTTTATTAAATTTCTTATTTAACATAAAATCTACTTGTTACACTAGTATTTTTTTTTAAATAAAATCTACTAGCAATATAGTTTTATGAAAATTAAATTTCTTACTCATTTTAAATAATGTAAACCTTACTCGTTTACAATTTTAGATAGATATGATTGATAATAATAAATATTTTTCATGTAAAAAAATTAAGCATTTTTTTAACTCGTTTTTTTGTTCATTTACATTTTACTATTTTAGAAAAACATTTAATTTACATAAAATCTGCTAGTTACACTAGTAAAATCTACTAGCTATATAGTTTTATGTAAATTAAATATCATTTTTTTACAAAAAAAAACGAGTTTAAAAATGGCTTAAACTTTTTTTAGTTTTATCTAAGATACCTAGTTATATAGTTTTATCTAAAATACCTAAGTATATAGTTTTATGTAAATTAAATATCTTTCTAAGATAGTAAAATGTAAATGAACAAAAAACGAGTTAAAAAAGGCTTAATATTTTTTTTACATGAAAGATATCTATTATTATCAATCATATCTATCCAAAATTGAAAACGAATAAGGTTTACATTATTTAAAACGAGTAAGAAATTTAATTTACATAAAAATATATAGCTAGTAGATTTTATTTAAAAAATCTATTTAAAAAATACTGGTGTAACAAGTAGATTTTATGTTAAATACGAAATTTAATAAAAATATGAAAATAAAAAAAATAAATAGATTTTATGTTAATTAAGATATATAATAAAAAGATGAAAATAAAAAAATAAATAGATTTTTTAAAATTGATTTAAACCTAAATAAAATTAGGTGTTAGTACCCAAATGTGTTAAATTGATAAACTTAAAAAAATGCAAGGGTATTTTAGTCATTAATTAACAAATTTTGGTGTTAGTACCCAAAGGTGTTACAAAATTGAAACCATAAAACCTAAAACTGTTAAAAAAAAGTTAGTACCCAAAGGCGAAATTAGGTATAAACCACAAGACCCATTTGTGTAATTAACTCTAATATATAATATGTGTGTATGTTTGAAGAAAAAAAATTCTAGATAATAGCTATAGATGCCTACTAGTATTGTAATTTTAAATTTCCGTTTCTGTTTGTATTAGATGCATATTATATATAAGAAAGAGTAAGTCGTAATGTTCGACGCTTTTGATCACTATGCGTGTCATATGATTGGTTGTGTTAAATATTATCTTGTGATATTAATACGTGGTAAATTTATAAAATTCAGATGGCCGACCAAGTGAATCAAGAGAATCCGGATAACAACCCGGAAAACCAGAATAACGATAACCCGAACAACGATAATAATGGAAACCAAGTGGATAACAGTGCCACCCAACACATAGTGGCACAAGGAATAATAGATGTGATGCCATATATTATTCAAACAGTTAGGGAAGCTGATAATAAAAGTAACTGTGATAGTAAACGACCCATTGAACCATAAAACAACGTAAACAATGGACCTATACTTCAAGCGCCCATTCCCAAAAGAAGAAGAACCATATCTTATGGTTGTTCTTATAAGGAATTCTGGTCTTGTAAACCAATGGAATTCTTGGGCAATGAAGGGGCCGTTGCAGCTCTACGCTGGATAGAAAAGACGGAGGTTGTCTTAAAAATAAGCAAGTGTGCTGAAGAGGATAAGACAATGTTTGCCTCCAATCTGTTTAAAAATTCAGCACTAGAATGGTAGAACACTATCCTCCAATCTAGGGGGAAGTGACAGAATTTACAATATGGAATGGGAGGAATTTAAGAATATGGTAGAAAGGAAATTCTGCCCTCCCAATGAAAAAGAACAGATAGCAAATAAGTTCCTAAACCTTAGAATGACTGGAGCAGATAGTAAGGGGTACACTACATTATTCTTTGAATATGCTAGAATAGTGCCAACCCTTGCATCACCTGAACCAGTATTAATCTCCCGTTACATCTGGGGATTAATTAGTGAGAGAAGGCATGTAGTCAAGGCAGCTAGACCTCAAACTATAGAAGAAGCTGTAGAACTAGCAAATACCTTGACGGATGAGTTAGTGCGTACCCGAGAAGAGGATCAAAGGAAAAATCTAGCTCAAAGGCTTACCAAATAATTTCGCTCTGGTAATTCTAACCATGGGAAAAATGTAGGTTCTACTTCTGCACCTTATTGCAAGTATTGCAAAAGGAAGCATTCTAGAAGATGCTCTATATATTGCAACTTCTGCAAAATATCTGGACACAAGGAAGAAGACTGTAGGAAGAAACCTAACAAAAGGATATGCTACAACTGCGGAGAACAAGGCCACATCAAGCCAAACTGTCCGAAACTAGCTCCAGCTACGAACACCAAGAATACCAAAAATGCTAGAGCATTTGTTCTGACTGCAGAAGAAGCTAAGATGATCCCGGATGTGATTACCGGTACGTTTTTAGTTAATGATGTTTTTTCTTAAGTATTATTTGACTCTGGTGCGAACCAAAGTTTTATTAATACTTCATTTTGCAAACTTCTTAATCAATCATTGACTAAACTTCCACAAGAATGTCTAGTAGAGACAGCAAATGGAGAAACCATTAAGATTTCTGAAATCTTGCAGAGAGCAAGAATAGAATTTTTAAATCAGAAGTTTATTGCAAACCTTTACCCAATGAATCTGGCAGGATTCGATGTTGTATTAGGAATGGATTGGTTAATAGCCAATAAAGCCAATATTTTATGTGATCAAAAGTCAATTCAAGTAAATTCACCAAGGGGTGAACAGATCACAATTAAAGGAGATAAGCCCTCTAGATCCACGAAATTCATCTCTGTGATGAAAACAGCAAGTTATATAAGAAAAGGAACATTAGTGTATTTGATTTCCATAATCACTAACACTAAAGGAAAAGAATTAAAAGATATTCTATTAGTATCTCAGTTTCCAGATGTGTTTCCAGAAAAATTAATAGGACTACCGCCAGATAGATAAGTTGAATTCAGAATTCATCTACTACCAGAAATGCAAGAATTGCAAGAAAAATTACTAGGACTACCGCCAGATAGATAAGTTGAATTCAGAAAAATTACCGTTTGGCACCTGCAGAAATGCAAGAATTGAAGCAATAATTAGACGAATTATTGGAGAAGGGGTTCTTACAGCCAAGTTCATCGCCATGGGGAGCACCAATCTTGCTCGTTAAAAAGAAAGACGGATCAATGCGTATGTGCATTGACTACCGTGAATTGAACAAAGTCACGATTAAGAATCAATATTCATTACCGAGAATCGATGATTTGTTCGACCAGCTATAAGAAGCTCGATTTTTCTCTAAAATCGATTTACGATCAGGATATCATCAATTAAAGGTACAGGAAGAGGACATTCCTAAGACCGCTTTCAGAACAAGGTATGGCCATTATGAATTTACTGTCATGCCATTTGGTTTAACCAATGCCCCAGCTGCATTTATGGACATGATGAACCGAATATGTAAGCCATATTTGGATAAATTCATAATTTTCTTTATAGATGATATTCTCATTTACTCTAAAAGTAAAGAGGAACATACAAAGCATTTGCACGCACTTTTGAGTCTATTAAGGAAAGAAAAACTTTATGCTAAGTTTTCAAAGTGTGAATTTTGGTTAGAACATGTACAGTTTCTTGGACATCTAGTCAATCATGAAGGAATTCATGTGGATCCCACTAAGATCGAGGCAAGTACCAAATGGAAAAACCCTAAGTCACCAACTAAAGTTAGAAGTTTCTTAGGATTGGCCGGTTATTATAGAAGATTTATTCGAGATTTTTCTAGAATAGTCATTCCTTTAACTAAGTTAACCTGTAAATCTGTTAAGTTTGAATGGGGACCAAAACAGGAAGAAGCCTTTAGAATTCTTAAGCAAAGATTAACCAACGCACCCATATTAGCATTACCAGAAGGAACTGAAGACTTTGTAATATATTGTGACGCTTCTAAGTTAGGTTATGGATGTGTGTTAATGCAACGTCAAAAGGTTATAGCTTACGTATCTAGGCAACTTAAGAATCATGAAGAGAATTATTCAACCCATGATTTAGAATTGGGAGCTATAATTTTTGCCCTAAAAATTTGGAGACATTACCTTTATGGTAGTAAGTTTACCATTTTCACAGATCATAAGAGTTTAAGGTATGTTTTCAGGCAAAAGGAGTTGAATATGAGACAGAGACGCTGGATGGAAATTCTTAGTGATTATGATTGTAATATCCAGTATCATGCAGGAAAAGCAAATGTAGTTGCTGATGCTTTAAGTCAAAAATATCACGAAAAGCCAAAAAGAGTACGTTCTCTTAAATTAAATCTACAAGTAGATTTGAATGAACAAATTAGAAAAGCACAAGAATCAGTAATCACGGATGATACTGAGAAATTAAAAGGAATGATTAAGGAATTAGAACAAGGAACAGATGGAATTTGGAGATTCCATAAGAAGAGAATGTGGATACCTAAATTAGGAAACCTACGCCACCGTATATTAGAAGAAGCCCATAAGTCTAAATATACGATGCACCCTGGAAATGATAAGTTGTATCAAGATTTAAGAAAGAATTTTTGGTGGATAGGAATGAAAAAGGATATAGCATATTATGTTTCTAAATGTTTAACCTGTTCACAAGTTAAAGCTTAACATCAGAAACCCTCAGGTTTATTACAGCAGTTAGAAATGCCGGTGTGGAAGTGAGAATTGATAACAATGGATTTTGTTACCAAATTACCCAAAACAAGGAAATGTAATGATACAATCTGGGTGATTGAAGACAGGCTAACCAAGTCAGCTCATTTCCTACCAATGAAGGAAACCTTCAATATGGAACAATTAGCTAAATTGTATGTAAATGAAATAGTTTCATTACATGGAATTCCTTTATCAATTGTTTCTGACAGAGATAGCCGTTTTACCTCTCATTTTTGGATAAGTTTCCAAAAAGCCATGGGAACCAAGCTCAATCTAAGTACAACTTATCATCCTCAAACAGACGGACAAAGTGAAAGGACAATTCAGACAATGGAGGACATGCTTAGAGCTTGCGTAATTGATTTCGGAGGTAATTGGGACGATCACTTACCATTAATAGAATTTTCTTACAATAACAGTTATCACACAAGTATCAATGCTGCACCATTCGAAGCACTTTATGGACGAAAGTGCCGAACTCCAGTCTGTTGGTCAGAAATTGGAGAAAAGCAACTATCTGGACCTGAAATAGTGCAAGAAACAACCGATAAAATCATTCAAGTCAAGGAACGACTGAAAACAGCACGTGACCGACAGAAGAGTTATGTTGATAACAGAGGAAAACCGTTGGAATTTCAGGTAGGTGATAAAGTGTTATTGAAAGTCTCTCCTTGGAAAGGAGTAGTCAGATTCATCAAGAGGGGAAAGCTAAGCCCCAGGTATGTTGGACCTTTTGAGATTATTAGAAGAATAGGACTTGTAGCCTATCAGCTACAACTGCCAGAGGAAATGGCAGGAATACATGATGTGTTTCATGTATCTAATCTCAAGAAATTCTTAGCAGATGAATCACTGTTAGTACCTCTTAAGGATATAGAAGTAAATGGACAGTTAAAATTCATAGAAAAGCCTATACAGATTGAAGACAGGAAAATCAAAAATCTCAAACACAAGAGATTAGTTCTGGTCAAAGTGAAATGGGACTCCAAAAGAGGACCAGAGTACACATGGGAGCTTGAATCAGAAATGCAAAGGAAATATCCACACTTATTCCAGTAGACCTCGAGGACGAGTTCTAAAACAAGGTGGGGAGGATATAACAACCCTCCTAAATAAACCGACACCCTAAAAATATTTAGAGTACCCCAATACGTCCTAAAATACACCCCGTATGCGAAAACGAGCCCCGAATACCTTTATTTTTACAAAAAATAAATAAAAACGAATTTTTAATATCTGTAGCGGGTCGCGAAGACCTAAGCTTGGTTTTACGCGGGCCGCGACAGAAAGGCCACCAGGAGAAACCCGGTGCTGCCACATGTCGTGCAATGTGTCGAAGCTAGTTCGATGACTGGTCATAGCTAAGCCCTACCAGCCTACGTCGCGGGCCGCGAAGGGGTTCCCTTCGGCTTACGCGGGCCGTGAGAGAGTCCCAGATCACAACTATAAATAGGGCCGATCAGTTTCAATTTCAATTCGTCCCAAATCTCTTTCTCTCTCAAAATTTCTGCATAGTAGGCATAATCTCCGAGTATAATACCCCCTAAATAACGAAGTTCTGCCTCGTTGTAAGAATCATAACCCCGGTTACGTATTAGATACGTTGCCTGATTGATCCAGGGTTCCGTAACGGCCGTCGTGGTTCTGCCTGACGTAGTCATTGGAATGTCGTCTCGGCGAGGGTATTGCTAATGTAAATATTGAGTTATTATACTAACGCGTGTGCATTTGTGTAAATTACAGATAATCACCAGGAAATCCTTAAAGGAAATCTAAGACAACAATGTGAGTAATCCTCTTTTTGTGTAAACCTTTTTGTGAGTAATCTCCTTTTTGTAAATTGTTTTTACAAAACCTTAAATATTTTACAATGTGATTAAGCAGTGATTGAGTCTTTGTAATTCTTCAATTACTGCCGGTATGTTGGGGTTTTGTATACAAAATGTGGAACACGTTACCATTGGACAAAGAGTTAGCCAATGGGTAATATGACCCACCAGTCAGGATTGACAGTACTGAATGAGTAGTTGTGTAGATGTAAACATTGTAATCGCTCTCAATACTGTTAAAAGATAAAACTCTTCTGGATTAAACTGGGATTCACTCACCAGTATTTCCCACTGACAAAATGTTTTTAAACGCGTTTCAGGTAACAAAATATGAAAGCCAACTAGAAGCCAGTTGGACAGCACTGAATGCTTGGAAAAGTGGCTATAAAAGTTACCTAAATAAAAGAAGATGTTTTATTCAATAAAATAGAGATGATCTCTATAAATCAGTTTGTAACGAAAACTTGGATTTTATCTCAAGATATTTATTTATATAAAATGTGGTGTTTTTTACTTTGATAAAATATTTCCTAACTACGGTCCTGATGTAAATTCCGCTGCCAAATTGATAAACACCGATACCACCGATACTGATTCTTGCGGCCGCCCGTTCCCGGGACAGATAGGGGGCAGGGGTTGCGACACAACCCCACTCTTGCAGCCTTGATTATTGAAAACTTTGAGCCAAACCCCGTTTTTTTTTTCAAAATCCACACATTTGTTTTGATTTTTGTTGTTCGTTTTTAATTTTTTTTTTCAGACGATGATGATAAGCTCAACTTATCTTAGTCACGATTTTTGGGGGTGTTAGTTTGTTAAGATTCTCAAATTTCGTAAACCCGAAATCGGGGGTCGGGGGCGTGAAAAGATGTTTTGGCGTAAAATTTTTTTGTTTTCGTGAAAAATGTTTTTATTACAACCCGTTAAAAATTTTTGTAAAAAAATGTTTTTGGTAAACCCGAAATCGGGGTTGCGGGCGTAAAATGATGGTCGGCATAAAAAATTTTGTTTTTTGTAAAAAATAAATTTGTTTTGTTGTTAAAAATTTTTTTGTTTTCTGTAAAAAAGTTTAAAACCGTAAAAAAAATTTGTAAAAAATATGTTTTTTGTAAAAAAGTTTAAACCCATAAAAAAATTTCTCGTAAAAAAATTTTAAAACTGTAAAATTTTAACGTAAAACTTACGCAAATTGTAAAACGTAAAATTTAAAACATAAAACGTAAAAATTTTAACGTAAAACGTAAAACTTAAAATTTTTTGCGTAAAACATAAAACTTTAATGTGAAACCTCAGGGCCGGCCGTGAATGGAGGATGCACATGGCATTAAGAAGTCAATGTGAAACCTATATTCTTGGTCTATACTATTTTTAGGTTGAAAATTCTTGGTCTATTCTATTTTTAGGTTGAAAAATAATGACCATTTGTTCATCTGTTCAATACATTTTGCAAGACTTATTAATTTTTTTTGCCCCCATGTAAGTTTGACTTTTTTTTGTCTATGTTGAATTCTAGCCTAATCCAGATTCCACTGGAAGCTTTGCTATTTCTCATGGTTGCACTGAAGTGGCAGCCCAAGCATGTAGTTTGGTTGACTTTGAGCATAAAAGGGTTAGTAATATATTCTCTTACTTTTGTTAACTTGATGGTTCTAGAGAAAAGTTGTGGCTGTTTTAAAGGTAAGAGAATGGGTGTATCGGGCGGGTCAATAACCGGTCGTAACAAGTTATGGTGGAATACCAGAATGAATGGTGTTCTTTACGTGCTTCACAGTATGTTAAAACCCTTAAATCATGTCTCCCTTTATATATTATGCACATGTTACCCTTCCTGTGGCGACCATTTGACCTAATCACTCTTTAGTGGTATACAAAGTCAACTTCACATATATTTCACCTTATTGATCAATCTTCTTTTTTTACTACATTAGTTGAATGGTTTGAATAACATGGCGTTTGGTTATTGATATATTGAACATTATATTTCACCCAACACTTACAGTGGATATCACAAATCAACTCTAAACTTTTGACCCGTTTCATTTTAATTTCTTTATTTTGACATGTTTCACATTTTTTTCGCTTTATTTTAACATGTTTAACCAAATTCATTTTAATTCCTGTACCTTGACCCACTTAATATTAGGTATATTTTACCATTTGTAAAATTAAATATAAAAGTAGTCTTTGAATTATACTTCAAATATTTAACCATTTCACTAATGATTTAATTTTTTTTGTTGGAGCAGTTCTTTGGTGAGCTTAAATGAAAGCTTTCGAAGATGTCTGATGTAAAAAAAATGCATTTTGTTCCTGATGTTCATGAACCTATGATGAGATTCAAGTGATATTGGATTTCAATATACTTTAAGTGCATAATAGATAAATCTGATGTTAAGTTAAACTAAAATCGTACCCATTTGATGTACTTGTAAGTGATGTTCAATCAAAAATCACATTCTTTTATTAAACAAATTGTTTGAAATTGGCATGTCTAGGTTGATTTAATATCTGCTGCTACTTATTTGGTCAACAATTTAATGTTTTTAGCCCCAAATCTTGGCCGAAACTCGAATATTTTGTTGGAGATCGCTGGTTTGTTTGGTGATTCATTTATGCAATTACAATGAAAACTTTAGATTATTGCATCTTACTCTTATAAACTTACGTTGGTTGCTTATTATGTTCCGCTTGATTGTTCCTCCGTTCACTTCAATATAGATTGAAGAATATAGAATACAGAGGTGGCATGATGGCCGGGTTGAAAAGAGTCATTCCAGGTCGGTTGAAGAAATCTTTAATGATTTGTGATTTTTTCTTATTCATGTATTTCAATTATTCAGTGTACTCTAATATTTGCGTTAGTAGTTTAACATTTATATAATTAAAATATTTGTGTAAACATTGTTAAAGGAGATATTTTTTTTTGAAAGCCACCAGTGTAATACACGATTTTTACTTCTTTTTACCCATTTGACTTGATTCCATTTAAAACTATTTTTTTTCTTGGATTAATGGCTTGAAACAACCTGTGTAAAAGTAATAAACATTTAATAAATTGCTAAGTTAAAGTTTAAAAATAAATAGGTATATGTTGGTCGGACAACGACAAACATGTCAAAATGGTTTTCGTAACAACGCGTTGTTAGAATATTTTCATTTTTTTACGGTTCGTTGTAATTTAATCTTTACATAAGTTATGAAACGTTTCTTTCATTAAAAGTTTATGTCAACACTGTTAAACAACCCGACAGACTGGATGGGCACGTGGCATCTTTATTTTCTGGTCACCCTCTACTTGCAAAGAAGAGCAAGTGTGCCGCCTTTATCAAGGAATGGAACGTTTCTTTCGTTAAAAAATTTATGTCAACATTGTTAATGATGATATATATTATTGTGAGGCCACCCGTGTATCACACGGGTACTTAGACTAGTGATATCAATATATGATATCAAATATTGAGAACTTATCCATGTTCTTTAAGGCTATCCCCATTCACAATCTAACTCAATCCAACCTTTAAATAATAATAAAAACTAGTTTCTCTTTCTTCGATTTACACAACCCAACCTTTCATTCCTATTAACAACCCAACCTAAACCAACTTTTATTAAATATATATTTATTTTATATAAAAATGTGTTTTTAAACAAAATCTTTTTTTTTACCTTTAATATATACATAAACAGATAGAAGCATGTCATACTAACAATTACACTGTAAGTGATACTTACACTTATACTTACAGTGATATAAATATTTAGGATTTTGGAAAGTATTTTAAATATAATTGTATCACAAGCTATTTAGGTAAAACCTATCAATTTAATATAAACTTGTATAGTACAATTAAGCTATTACTTATAGTATGTTAACTTTTCGTCCTAATTATATGACTGTATTGTTTAAAGTATTATTTCCATATAATACCTATATTATATAACAATACCCTTATATATAAAAATTGGAAATACAAGGGATGAACCATATAACAAGGTGTTTTAAAACATATAGTTTGTATAGCTTTTAAAACTACAATGTAATAGTTAGCATTAAGACCGGTGCATTGTAATGGATTTATAGCCTCGTTATCGAGGTTTATAGTATTCTGATAAAACAGTGATTTTATAGGTAATATCAACAGTTGAAAACTACAAAGTGGGTTATAATATTGTAAAGGAAATTTATACTATTAACAGTGATAGTTTCGTATTTATTTTAAAAGGGGATTTTTTTTCTCGTGATTTGCACTTTTAATTAATTAACAAAAATTTTAACTTATAAATATATTAGATAAATGGGGCACTTACCTATTTAGGGAATAAGTGATCATAGTAAACTTAATGCAATTAGCAGTAAGGCATTCCTATCAGAGACATAATATATCTGCCTAGGTAGCCTATGGGTACATTTAATTATATTGGTCACAAATATTGTGGACTCAAAATTTGTTAAAATAACCTAAAAATCATAATATAAATATTAAGATTTATCTACACAGAATAACACATAAGTTATTACATTAATTTTCTAACATAATGTTTAAGTTTAGGTATTAAAATAACACCTATAAAGCTTAAACCAGTGGCTCTGATACCACCTTCTGTCACGACCCCCGACCCTACCCCGTGAGCGGGAGCCGCGAGCCATTCGGATGGTATCGGTGTTTATTAATTTGACAGCGTAAAGTTTCATCAGGACCGTAGTTAGGAAATATTTTTATCAGAGTTAAACACCAAAAAGGTTTAAAATAGACGAATGGGATAAAACCCAAGTTTTTCTGATAATACCTTTATAATAAACAAGTGGGACAAAACCCGATTTTCATTTGTAAAATATTTATAGGGATAAACCCTAATTATTGAAATAATTCTTCTTTTTATCTGGGTAACTTTTATAGCCACTTTTCTAAGCCTTCGGTGTTCTCCAGCGGGCTTTTATTGACTTCACAATAAGTTACCTGAAACACGTGTTTAAAACATTTTATCAGCAAGAAATACTGGTGAGTAAATCCTAGTTTAATCAAAACAGGTTTTATCATTTCACAGTATTGAGAGCGATTACAATGTTTACATCTACACAATACTCATTCAGTACTGTCAATCCATGACTGGTGGGTCATATTACTCATTGGCTATCTCATTGTCCAATGGTAACGTGTTCCACATTTTGTATACAAAACCCTAACATACCGACAGTAATTGAAGAATTACAAGACTCAATCACTGCTAATTATATATACAATGATTTAAGGTTTTGTAAAAAAATAGTTTGTAAAAAGGTTCACAAAAAGGAGATTACTCACATTGCTAATTTAGGTATTTTCCTTGTGACTTCCTGGTTATAATCTATTAATTAAACAATGCACACGCGTTAGTATATAACCCAATTTACATTAGTTATACCCTTCCCGAGACAGAACTCCAACGACTACGTCGGGCAGAGCCTCGACAGTCGTTACGGAGCACTAGATCAATCGGGCAGCGTATCTAATACGTAACTGGGGGTTATAATACTTACAACGAGGCAGAGCTTCGCTTATTAGGGGGTATTTGGCTATAGCTTTTGCCTTTAGAAGTTGAGAGAAAATAAAGAAAGTTGAACGATTGAAATGGCTGATTTCTGTTCCTTTTATAGCTGATCCAAGAGATTCTCGCGCCCCATGACGCCCACAGGCATAGCCTGTCGTGGCACGCGAGGGTCCTAAGGCGGTAACGAATTTGACGCGTGTCCGACACGTGGCGGCTCAGGTGACTAGCAAGTAATGGGGCCCCGCGCCCCGCGAAGGAGCCCTCCTTGTCCGTCGCGGCCTGCGAGCGGCTCGATTATTTATTTTTATTTGTTTTTCATTAATATTAAGGTTGTTCGGGTCCGTTTCTCACATACGGGATGTATCTGGGAACGCTTAGGGTCGTATTCGAGGGTTGTTATATCTTGGGTATATCTCCTGAACTATTTCATAAAATATATAATGCACTCGCATTTAAGTATAGTAACCCAATTCAACGTTATCCCTACGTCACGAGACAGAACCTTAACGAACTTAGTCGGGAAGAGCCTTGACATACGTTGGTGGGTCCTAAATCAATCGGACAGGATATTGACTCAGTGATCAGGGGTTACAACACTTAAAATGGGGCAGTGCTTTATTATTATTACTATGGAGTGAATAAAATAAAATATATATGACAAAGGAGAGAGGGGCGACAGAAATGTGAAGGGATTGAGCAACTTTCTTAAATGGTGAATGGTTCTATTTATACAAAAGTTTCTCCAATATTCCTTGGTGTGTACAACCTACACGTATACCTTCATTAAATGGTTTCAAATTCAACCCACACACGTAGCCATATCTAATTAATTCCCTATGTACATCATGGACACACCATGCACACACGTACACTAATATCTATTTTTAGTTTTAATTTTAATTTATTTTATTATTTTGTATATTATAATTAATTCAACTGCTTCACTTATTTGGCGTACATATCTTCTAAAATATGACGTTTTATAAAACAATGAATATATCATTAGAACGAGAATATTTGTGTCTACATTTTGAACAAAGTTTCATTAAAAATGGAGTAGGTTCAAATATAATGTATTTTTATTTATTATAATTATTAAACGGTTTCTACGTTTGCCAAAATATCTCATATTTTTAGCGGTCAACAATTCGTTTAATAACATAAGTTTTTATATACTTTATTTTAAATTTTATAAATAAAATTTTGGAAATGTTACACTGCTTCATCATTTAAAATTACAAACTTGTTATACCAAAACACCTTATTTCATGTTGATACATATAGATGCATATGTGCATTTCTAATATTGGTAATGTAAAAAGTAGTATATTACATATGGTAGTGTAAATGAAAGTGCATTTTTCTACTACTGGTAATATATTATGGAATTTGTCCAAGAAATGATACATATGCACATCTGCATCCATAACTGTTACTCGAAAAAAAAAACGTTTTTTTTTTGTAACAAAATACATCGATTTTTATTAGAAAAATGTTATAAAAAATTGTGGGTTTTTTGTATTTTTTTAAGTATTTTTTTGTGTTCATATTGGTTCTCGCAATAAGGGTGGTTCTCAAATGAACCTTACCCTATATATATATATATGTAGGATCGTTTTTAGACCCGAACGAGTCGATCAGAAGAGTTTTACTCAGAACGAAAGGCGGAAACAGACATTCTGAGGTCAATTCAGCACGATATACACTTTAAACTGTCGTGTTATTGATTAACAAAGGTTTTTACAGCGAGACGACACTTCGGCAGCACTTCGTTGCACAAACCGGAAAGAATACATCTGATTTCGCTTAGACACCTATTTATAAGGATCTGATTTCGCTTGAAACAATTCCAAGCGAAATATCTTGTCAAGCGAAACCTGATTTCGCTCAGAATGACATGGTGCTCTTTCAAGCGAAACCACCATGTTCAAGCGAAATCTCTTGTTTATCTCGAACTACGTTCCCTGATCTAACAATCTACGTACAAGACTCGATACAAGACGAAGTCGACAGACGCATGCACCAACAGACTCCCCCTCGAATGTTGACGAGTCTTAAAGTGTCGAGTCTTCGCATCTTCAGTCTTTATCAGTCTTCAGGCTTCTCTTTTGAAGTATCTGACGCTATAAGCATCCTCAATTCTCTCTCTCTTCTCTTTCTTCTATAATCACAACCTAGCTCTGAGCACCACAGGTTCAAGATCGATTCCTGACTCTATCCATACCATCACCAACACACTCCTTTCTTTGGGTGTCTTCAAACTCCCCCTTTCGATATGCTGGGATCGCAGCCTGGCTTGTTAAAATCAACAGAGTCCTCAGGTACCGGAACATGTCTCTCTATCACTTGATCAGATCTCTTGATTCCTTAAGTGCATCAGCATCAGCAGTTCTAAGATCGTAATGTGGCTCAAAACTTGCTCAAGATCGAAATCTGGCTTACCTGCACAATCTCTACCTCAAAATAAATTTTCTGATGACCACTTATACAAACAATTTCATCATCTAATGAACCATTTGCAGGAATTATACAATCAAGGAATGATTTTTCAATATAGATCTTTGATGAACCACTTGAAGAAATATCATTTTTCTTACCAAAACAACACACTCTTCCAAACCATCGGTTCATCATGTCTAGCACTCGGAATTTTGAAAATTAGCTCTCCAACATCAGTTGTCGAAAATCTTTTTGTATTTTTCAAAAATTTTATGCTAAAACACACTAAAATCTTTTTGAATTTTTTTAATGAAATGAAATGCAGAGAAAAAAATATTTACATACAAACACTATTTTTGTGAGTTTGTGTAAGAGGATCATATCAGTTTTTTGAGATAAATCACCAACACCGTTAAGCTTTAATCATTTTAAGTTCTAAACGATTCACTTAGATTATCAGTATACTAGTCCACTTAAATTCTCACACAAAGTTCAACTGCTTCGAGATACGAGATTAATGTCTTAATCACTTAAACTTAATCGCGTGTCCCACCTCAGAATATACTCCCGTATCCAGATCCCAATATTTAGTCTTACAGGTGAGTATACCACAGATGATATCTGTAAGGGGTTAAATGCGAAAACCATGAGAGCTCAGGTCAGAACTTCCATTCAGCAGAGAGATGACGGCTTCGACTTTAGGTGTGTCCCCTTTAGAGGATCTTTTTTACAACAACATTGATTAGCAATTTTATTGTCTCATCGTTTTATGTTGAGGGCGGCGCTATATTTCAAGCAAGCAGTAAAGTATTCTCCGGGGACTAGGCCATTGCTTCCGCAAAACCAGAAGTCCCGGGATAATACCCCAAATATCACTGAGCATAAAGACCTAGTATCTCAGAAAGAGGGGTCCTTCAAACAAGATTTCGGGGGTTACCCATATATCCGAGAGATGTTACCCACGATATAAGCAAGTTTGAATTTAGGTTTATATCTCGTCACAATCTACTGAATGTGTAAAAACCTACTGACACATCATCAGTGAGACCGTTTATCACATTTTAACTTTCCATTTCTTTAGCATTCTGTGATCGTCCACTGATGTACTATCATTTCCTCTTCTTTGACACAAAACTCATTTTTCATTTTATCATGTTTTTGTCTTTTTCAAATTTTCAAATGTTTTTGGATTTTCAGAAATTCTTACTCCCCCTAAAATGCAAACACATTTAAAGAAATTTAAAAACAAACTAAACAAGTAAATTGACAACCGATATCGAATCGCTTCAATTCGCCATCCACTTGGCATAAACAATCAGAACTTCCTCTCACAACAAACTATTTTCCCATTGTGATTTCAAAACACTCAAGTTTGTTTTAATCAAATGGTTTTTCCGGAAAATAAGTTTTGTTGACTAATTTTAATCATTTGTAGGTTAGGGGATAAACTCATCATTTTATTTCTCAACCACTTGTAGGAAATCAGATACAACTTAATGTCCCTGATTTACCACTTGTAAGAATAGTTCAATCAAGTTCAACCTAATGACCTTGATTTTACCACTTGTATCACAAACTCTTTTTCAACCACATGGCTTACCAACCAATATCACATGTAAGTTGAATTCTCAGAATGCCGATTCCTACTCCACACTATCAACCTGGGAGCTCCGGCAAGTCCAGAATTTTACTGTTCATAGTAAGTACCATCCCAGTCACAAACCAGGGATGGTTCAACTTTACCTTTCTTCATTTTCTTCTCGTAAAATTCCTTGACTCCCTTGACCTTCCTGTCAACCATTTTTCCAAAAATATGATGAACTTTGGAATTAAAGGCTTTTTCAACATCAAAATCATTCTGTTCTGAGAAAAATTGATTTGAAATTTCAATTTTACCAACTTTCTTCTTAAAATTTTCAGCCCGAAGTGGTGGAAAATTCACATCATCCACAATCGGCACTGGGTTTTCACTTTTAACCTCAAACTGTGGCTCTTCTGATTTTGTGGAATTAGATTCATCGCCAGAAGATAGCTCCTCTGATTTTGAAAAATCAAAATCATTGCTTGAACTATGATCAGACTTCTTAACAACCCATTTTTGGTTGTCAAGGTTAGCCCTTTTCTTGTAAAACCTGTTTGAACATTCACCAATTTCAAAAGTTGAATTTTTAAATAGTTTAGTTCTATCAATTGGTGGTTCAAACACAACTTCCTTATCTTTCAGTTTACGAGAAACTCCCTGTTTTGATTTTATTGCCTTGGAACAATCTTTGGCAATATGTCCAACAGTGTTGCATTTGAAACAGGTTCTCGTTTCTTTCATCTGATCTGCATACTTCATCTCTTCTTGCTTCTTTGCAAGGAATTCTTTGTTCGACTGCTTCCAGAATGGACTCTTTTGTTCCTCCTCGGCAGAAGTACCTGCAACAAATATGATTTTTGATTTAAAATCTCTAACATATTTTTCATTTTTATGATTTTCTGGTGGAATAAAACCCAGACCTTTCTTTTTGAAATTACCGTTATGGTTTGGTCTCTTTCGATAGCCAGAACCAGAACTGAAACCTTTTTTCTTGTTTTCTCTTTGTTGAACTCTTGAGGTGTACTTTTTAGGTTTATCATTAAGATTTACATCTTTTATTTCAGAAATATTAATTTCTGTTAGTTTGAAAACCTTTTTAATCATTTCTGATTTAACACCTCTTATTGGAAATTCCTCATCAGAATATAATTTGTCAGAATCATTCAATGTATATGCAACTTTGAATTTTTCGTCATTCAAATTAGATTTTGACAGAAGAAATTCTTTATTGTAAACCCTTTTGCCCTGTTTGTCGGTTTGACTCGGAGTGCTCGACTCAGACTTTGACTCTGACATAGACTCTGACTTTGACTCCTCGGATTCATCTTTATCCAACACCTGATCGACCACTTTCTTTATTAACTCAGACTCATGATCAGTGTCAGATGATGTAAACGTGACATCAATATTTTCTGGCAAGTTAACTGAAGACTCCGACTCCCACTGTAAATTTGTTGCCTTTTCGACTCTTTCTGAATTTGGATTTCTTGGAGATATCCATTTTCAAGCGGGGGTGGACACTTGTTGTAACTGAAACCTTGTTTCTTACCAGAATTATTCACTTTAGTATCCTTCTTTTTTACTTTCTTCTTTTCTGAAGTCTTTTCTTCAGAAACCTTCTGTTCTTCAGAATTCTTTGCCTCAGAAGTCTCCTCTTCCTCAAATGCCTTCATGCCTTCTACTGTTGGATAGATCCTGTCAATAACATAAGAAGTACATGAGTAACTTTTCAACAAACGATTAACTCTTTCAGTTTCGATCCTTTGAGTTTCAAGTTTCTGCTCTAACACAGCACACTTTTCGATGTAGTTGTTCACCACTTTTTGCTTTATCATGAAAGCTCCTTGCAGTGTCTTCATTGCCGTTGCCTGTTCTTCACTTGTTTGATTGTATTGATTCATAGCTTTGTTCAAAACATCATAAGATTCCTTCAAACTGTTCAAGTTATAAATCAATGTGCTGTTCTGCTTCTTTATAGCTTCACAGTTGTCACATTTCACTGGAATCTTACTTGCATCAAATTCTTCATCAACTTTGAACTTTGGAACGTCTTTCATCTTTTGCTTTATCACTGGAACATCTTCATCATCACTACTCACTGGTGTTTTGATCTTTTTCTTTTTAACTTTTTCATCTTCACTATCACTTCCAGCCATCATTTTCAAATAATCTGCCATTTTTCTTGCCCAATACTCACGATCATCATCACTATCCTCTTCAATACGAGCAACAAAGGCTTTTTGAGTTGAAGTTTTGTTAGGATCATAATCATCCCAACTGAAACCTTCCCAGCTAAATCCTTCTGGTAGTTTTTCATCATCTTGGTCTATCAGACAGGCTTTACCATCAGCTGAAATATATTTGTCCCAATTGAATCCTTTTGTTGGCTCTTGATCATCTTGATTCACCATACAAGCTCTCTTTGAAGATTCTTCAATCACTTTTCTTCCATGTGCCTGATGTGTTCAAAATGTAACATATAAATTTCATCAAATGAGGCATAAAACTAACCCTTTTTTAGTACTAATGTTGGAAAAAGTGTGCTTTTGTCTTCCTTTTGTATTTTCAGGATTAAATGAGCTCAAATTAACAAAAGAAGCAAAAAGACATCAAAATCTGACATAAATACAAGAAAAGGAACAAAACGTGACATGCCCGACCCCACAACAACTTCTTCCCAAGCAAAACAAGAGATCAGGAGACTGAACACGCCCCGTGCTCAGCCAGCACGGGGGCGTGCCCAAGTGTCAGCAGAAAAGACAAAGTGGTAGAAGCTTCTATTGCCCACCACGGGCCTTGCTCAGCGGACACGGGGCCGTGGTCAACTATAAGATTCGCACAATCCAGGCAAATCTTCATAGTACAAAGATTCTTCTGCACACGGGGTCGTGCTCAGCGGACACGGGGGCGTGGTTAACTAATAAGACAAAGCTGCATTTAATGAAGAAAGAGAAGGATGTGGACACGGGGCCGTGCCCGAGCTTCTGTTCAGCCTATAAATAGAAGTGCTTGGCTCAAGCTCAAACCATCCCTTGGCACACCACCTCTCTCACACTTCACCCACCACCTACCACCACCATAACACCATCATCCACCACCATCATCCATTGTCCATCGTAGAGTGTGTGAGTCGTCTCGGGATCCAAGATTGATCGTAAGAGTTCTTGACAATCAAGGCCATGTTTGCCTAAGTCTCTTACATCACTTGGTGAAGACAAAGTGTCTAGTGTAATACTTTTTATTTCTAATCTTTTGCACTTTTTATTTGGTTTTGTATTAATGACTTTAATAACTAGTTGCTTATGTTGAAGGTGATCTTTCCTTATCGTTTGTCTGTGGTCTCTTGGCATTATTTTACTGTCTATATAAAATAAAAGATTTTCACCATTCATATCTCCACGGTCTATATGGAGGTATGTTGGCTACCTGGTCGGGGGTTAAGGGAACGGTTTGGTAAAGGTCTTGCCATTGTTCAGCGTTTAGAGGTCCTGCAATGGACCTGGGTCAAATTTAGTAGGACCTCCTTCAATACTTCACGGTATTGGATGGCGGGGGTCCAAACTCTTTGATCCCCTCATAAGTTAACTACTATTAATACTATAACCCGGTTATTTAGGACTGTATCCCTGCTGACTCAGACTACTTAGCCGAGGGTAACGTCACCTCCAAAAGAGGGGCCTACCATAATATTGCATTAATAACTTAATTCATTATCTTCCAATAATCCACCCTTTTAGGATTATATCCTTGCTGACTCAAACTACTGGGGTGAGGGTAACGTCACCTTCAAAAGAGGGGCCTACTACAATAACTAAGATAATCTCTTAATTATGTGCAAAAGTGCGGAAATAATCAAAGGTTACACTAGATACGAGTCGGAACCAAGTGATTCATCTTGTCTATCTGTTTTTATATTTATTTTATTTTCAGCATTTTAGTTAGTTTTTATTTTTCTTAGTTTAAAACATTCTTCTAAACTTTTTATTTTGATTAGACGTTGAGGATAAACCGGTACTAAAAGCTCTTGTGTCCTTGGACGACCTCGGTATCTTACCAACGCTATATTACGCTCACGATGGGTGCACTTGCCCATATGTGTGTTTAGTGTTAGTAAAATATCGTGTTTTATAAATTTAAAACTTGGCTAAAAATAAGTGTTAAAGGGGCTTAAAATATACACCTAAAATATATAACACTTCACACGCATCAAGTTTTTGGCGCCGTTGCCGGGGACACAAGGATTTTAAGAAAGTTAGGAATCAACGGCCTAATCGTTTTTCTTATTTTTCATTTTTTTAGGATTTTTTTTTTTAGTTTTTCAGCTTCTGCAGAACTCAGCACGGGCCGTGCCCGCTGAACACGCCCCGTGCCCAATCATTGGAACTGGCAATCCTGTTTTAAGTCAGACAGTAAGCTGAACACGGGGCCGTGCCCACTCAACACGCCCCCGTGCCCAAGTTTCTGTTACTGAAAACAGAACCGTAAGATCCCGACGGTTGGTAATTTCTGACACAAACATGAGTGATACTGATACTTTTTACTTTCGGCACTCTTATGGTACTATGTGGTGTCAATTATGTGGTGGTAACCATAAAGAATTAGAATGCTTTTTTCTAAACTATAAACCCCACTATATAGACCCATCATTTCCTAGTATCCTTAAGAGGGGCGAAAGTAAAAATAATCCCTATCGCTCCCTCGAATGCGCCCAACCGGATATTCTAGGAGAAATGCTTCTCGATGAATTATTTCAACTAGAAGATCTAATTTTTAATTGGTTAAAAGAACTTAGGGAAGATTTCAATAATCTTTTCCAAGACAATAACCAAGAAGAGAGGTTGGAACCGCATTCAAACAACTTCATTGTTTCTGATGATACTTCTAACTCTAGTGAGGACTTGAGCGATAGTCGTCCCTGTGTCGATTGTGCCGTGAAGGACTCCCCATCAACTTCGTTTGATGCATACATAGACCTGAGCGATTCGACATACACCTTCTTTAACGAGAGCTCGGAAAAGGGTTGGACTTGTCCACCTACATATAGCATAGGAATCACCCTCACCGACAACCTCTTGCATTCTCGTCTCAATCTAAAACAATTAAGGTATCTTAGGCACTTTGGGGTTGTTCCATCCCGTAAGGAACCACCCGATCCGGGAAAATTCCTTAAAATTTGAAGAAATCCTTAAGACAGCTTCTAGACACGGGGCCGTGTCCAGGTCAGCACGCCCCCGTGTCCACCCAAAAGATTCCCTTCTGATTTTGTCAGAATGCGGACAAAAATGTGTCAGGATTCCATCTGCACACGGGGCCGTGTCCAGCCGACACGGGGCCGTGCGCAGCGTACTGTCGTTTTCTATAAATGCAGCCAAGAATCCTGCACATTTGAACCATTCCAGGGACAGAGATTTGAGGAATATTCTCACATACCATCCTAGGTATTTTCTAAAAGAAGTTTCTCAACTATCTTCTTGTCCTTTCCTCTTTTATCCACTTTCATCTTCTTCAATTTTCCTCATACTTCCATTAAAGCTTGAACCTTCTATAGTTTCAAGCCTTATTGAGATGTTTGTTAGATTTTTATTCATGGAATCTTGATAAAAATAAGTTATATAACAATGTTTCAAGTTATTTAAGTTCAAAAATGCTTCAAAAATCATAAAAACAATTTGAAACCCCAAGATTCCTTGTCCAAAAATCCTGCAGATATCTGAACACGGGGCCGTGTCCGAAGTACTGAACCCATAAAATTGAACTCTTTTCGGCATGTTTTCTCAGAATGGCAAGCAGAACAAGCGGAAACTCTTCGTCGCATTCCAGGAACAACCGGCAGGGGAGAAGATCATCTACAGTTGAGGATTCTCTTGTAAACTATGTTTACGCCTTAAGAGAAGCTCTTGATGAAGTAACAAGTGTGGAAGAGGCTTTGGTCGACCGCATTAATCATTTGACGGTGGGACTAGAAGGATGTCTCCGGGAGGTCAACCTTTTGCACCAAAGGTTGAACATTCTCGCCTCTCCTCCTTTGGTACCGATTATCACCCAAAGGGCATGGAATGTGGTGCCGGAAGTCATCATTCCGGCCGAATGGTACGCCCTACATCCGGAACCTCCTCGAGACATACTCCGAGGGGTCCCGGTTGGTGTCGCTCATCCTCCACCAAATGTCGAGGAACATGAAGCCGCCTCCCTTCTCCCTAGGGAAATCGAAGAATGGCTCTAGCAACATCTAAGGAACACCGTTCGGCTTGGAGTTCTACAAGACTTTTAAACCGGAAGTCTACTTCCGGAATTTTTGGTTCTTATTGTAGAAGTAGAACTCCTTAGGAAGATTTTACGGATCACTTGACCATTAGGACTTTTAACTTTTATTTTCTGCTTTATTTTTAATTTTTAGGACTATTATGTAATTCTCTCTATGATTAATGAATGATGTTTTTAGTTAATGTGGTGTTTTGGATGGTGTTGAAATGAATAAAACACACTTGAGATGGCAAAGGATGCAAGGGAAACTTGAACCAACACTCCATACAGGAAAACAGAACCGTCCGCCAAATTTCTTCAATTGCAGTAAGCTCGGCACGGGCCGTGTCCATCCAACACGGCCCCGTGCTGCACAGTCTGCAGAAAAAGACCCAGTTCAGGTAACTGGACACGGGCCGTGTTCACCCAACACGCCCCCGTGTCCAGACTTCTGTTTCTCTTGTTTAATTTTGTTACTGGCACTTGAACACGGGGCCGTGCCCGGATCACACGGGGCCGTGTTCAGCGCCCAGTAACACAAAATTTTTGCTTTTCACACCTTTTTACACATTCAATCAACCTAAAAACTTATTTTTGGGACACATTGAGGACAATGTGTAATTTAAGTGTGGGGGGGATGCTAAAACCTTGAAACTTGCAAGTCCTAAATGCAAGCCTTACACAAAACTCTATTGGAACCGCTAATCACCCCAAATTTTTTCAAAAATTTTCATTTTTTACTTGTCTAGGTTTAACTCGGGAAATTCAAGTTCTAAAAAGGTTATATTTTTACAAATTTACAACCGATAGCGTCGTGATAAAAAGAACCAACATAAGAAAATTATGAAAAGGCATGACAAGCTTAGTTAAAATTTAATTATATATACTTGATCACATAAAAACCCATTCCCACAAAAGTGAGTTTTGAGCCTTTATTGAGCAAACACTTACATATCATTTGACTAAATGCTCATTTTCGTTTCTTGTGTGAATAGCCGCTTGGTTCTTACGACTCTAGAACTTGCCATGACGATACATTCCCGGTCCTTACCAACTTAAACCCGAGTAAGTAAATGATGGAGGCATTAGGACTAACCCTTTTTATTTCTACACCATTATTTTTCTTTTTTTTTACCACCTACCCAAAATCCCCCTAGTTAGCCCCTTTGAGCCTAAACCTTTTCATTTCATAACCCAAAACCAAACACCCCTTTTACCCACCAAAACCTTTTTCATTTTTACCCCTTTGTTTTAGTAACAAGTTCGGTTCTTTATATGACTTTTCAAAAAAAAAAAAAAAAATTGAGTTGATGATGAAGCAAAAGAAAATAAACAAACAAGTTCATCAAAAACAACTTTGTTTGAATAATAGCTTCATCAAAATAAAAAGTTACAAAAAAATAAAATAAAAAGTCATACGACAACCGACACTTGTTACGCTTTTCGCCCTTTTTCTACTAACCACTAACCACCAACCCAACCACCTACCTTTAACCCAAGCCTAACCCTTAACCCACAAAGCCCTCTTGATATTTACAAAGGAATATAAGTTAAAAAGGAGGAGGATTGATTGCTTGGCAAGCCTATGGTAGGAATAAGTTCCATGCCGCTCTCGAGTGATCCACAAAAATACATTTTCGGCCGAGTGTTGAGTGATCCCGGTGAGGTATGTGAACTTGTATATAAATAGAATTTTACAAAGGCATGTTATGCCCTAATAAGTAATTTATCTTATGAAAAGTTTTTAATAAATCATGACGAATAGGATTGTAAATAAATAAAAATAAAACTAAATAAAGAATCTTGGAAATCCCGACACTCTACGACAAGCCAAAACCTTCTTTTCTACCCATTCCATTTGGGAGTGTAAATAGCCACATATTAAAGAGTTTTGCTTGAGGACAAGCAAAGATTCAAGTGTGGGGGTATTTGATGTGTTCAGAATGTAACATATAAATTTCATCAAATGAGGCATAAAACTAACCCTTTTTTAGTACTAATGTTGGAAAAAGTGTGCTTTTGTCTTCCTTTTGTATTTTCAGGATTAAATGAGCTCAAATTAACAAAAGAAGCAAAAAGACATCAAAATCTGACATAAATACAAGAAAAGGAACAAAACGTGACATGCCCGACCCCACAACAACTTCTTCCCAAGCAAAACAAGAGATCATGAGACTGAACACGCCCCGTGCTCAGCCAGCACGGGGGCGTGCCCAAGTGTCAGCAGAAAAGACAAAGTGGTAGAAGCTTCTATTGCCCAACACGGGCCGTGCTCAGCGGACACGGGGCTGTGGTCAACTATAAGATTCACACAATCCAGGCAAATCTTCATAGTACAAAGATTCTTCTGCACACGGGGTCGTGCTCAGCGGACACGGGGGCGTGGTCAACTAATAAGACAAAGCTGCATTTAATGAAGAAAGAGAAGGATGTGGACACGGGGCCGTGCCCGAGCTTCTGTTCAGCCTATAAATAGAAGTTCTTGGCTCAAGCTCAAACCATCCCTTGGCACACCACCTCTCTCACACTTCACCCACCACCCACCACCACCATAACACCATCATCCATTGTCCATCGTAGAGTGTGTGAGTCGTCTCGGGATCCAAGATTGATCGTAAGAGTTCTTGACAATCAAGGCCATGCTTGCCTAAGTCTCTTACATCACTTGGTGAAGACAAAGTGTCTAGTGTAATACTTTTTATTTCTAATCTTTTGCACTTTTTATTTGGTTTTGTATTAATGACTTTAATAACTAGTTGCTTATGTTGAAGGTGATCTTTCCTTATCGTTTGTCCGTGGTGTCTTGGCATTATTTTACTGTCTATATAAAATAAAAGATTTTCACCATTCATATCTCCACGGTCTATATGGAGGTATGTTGGCTACCTGGTCGGGGGTTAAGGGAACGGTTTGGTAAAGGTCTTGCCATTGTTCAGCGTTTAGAGGTCCTGCAATGGACCTGGGTCAAATTTAGTAGGACCTCCTTCAATACTTCACGGTATTGGATGGCGGGGGTCCAAACTCTTTGATCCCCTCATAAGTTAACTACTATTAATACTATAACCCGGCTATTTAGGACTGTATCCCTGCTGACTCAGACTACTTAGCCGAGGGTAACGTCACCTCCAAAAGAGGGGCCTACCATAATATTGCATTAATAACTTAATTCATTATCTTCCAATAATCCACCCTTTTAGGATTGTATCCTTGCTGACTCAAACTACTGGGGTGAGGGTAACGTCACCTTCAAAAGAGGGGCCTACTACAATAACTAAGATAATCTCTTAATTATGTGCAAAAGTGCGGAAATAATCAAAGGTTACACTAGATACGAGTCGGAACCAAGTGATTCATCTTGTCTATCTGTTTTTATTTTTATTTTATTTTCATCATTTTAGTTAGTTTTTATTTTTCTTAGTTTAAAACATTTTTCTAAACTTTTTATTTTGATTAGACGTTGAGGATAAACCGGTACTAAAAGCTCTTGTGTCCTTGGATGACCTCGGTATCTTACCAACGCTATACTACGCTCACGATGGGTGCACTTGCCCATATGCGTGTTTAGTGTTAGTAAAATATCGTGTTTTATAAATTTAAAACTTGGCTAAAAATAAGTGTTAAAGGGGCTTAAAATATACACCTAAAATATATAACACTTCACACGCATCATGCCACTTGTGGTTCATGTTGTTGTTGAGCAACTTGATGATAAATGGATTTCCGATAGTAATCATTGTTGTTGAACGGATTTTGTGCTCCACTTGCTTCGCGATTAGTGCACTCCCTCTTGAAGTGTCCTTTTTCCCTGCAACGAAAACAAGTGACTTTAGATTTATCAAAACCTAAATTAGAAACAAATGCATTACGGAAGTCATCTCTTCCTGTGATCTGTTTGAATTTCTCAGCTCGTCTCAACACACTAGCCAAACACCATTTTATATCCATCAATTCCATCTCTTCAGCATCTATCTGATCGTAATCCTCTCTTGTTAACATTGGATTTCCGATTCTTCCTGCTACTAAACTTCCATACGACTCCAAAACAGTTCCTAACAAAGACATATGGCTTTTTGCAACTTCCTCAGAATAACCCTGATCATTCTCAAGATTCAAAACAATGTTGCATTGTAGCTTCTTGCCATTCTTTGTTGCTGAAATATCCGGATCAAAAGATGGATATAATGAAAAACTTGTGTTGCTGTTTGATCCTTTAGACGAACTTTCAGATGAATTCTTTACATTGAATGTTGTTCCAATCTTTGGTGACATGTTGGTGGTTTTATCACTAATCCCACCTTTGTAATATAGCCCAATATCTTGTTCACCGTCGAAATCTTTCATTCTTGAAATCTTTCTCTGTTCCATCTCCTGAGCCTCAACCTTTTCAATGAATTTGCTCAATGTCAGACTGCTAAAACCTTTCTTGTTCCTCAACATCATGAGATATGTGCCCCAAGTCTCGTGTGGCAATGCATCAGCTAGCTTTTCAATCAACTCCTCATTGTCTTTCTCAATGCTCAATCTCTTCATGTTTGCTAGCAGATTGCAGTATCTTTCAATAATTTGCCTTGTGCTTTCATTTTTTAACCCACGAAACATATCAAACTCTTTTTTCAAATATGATTTCTTGTTTTTGACCATCTCTTGGCTTCCATGAAACTTCGATCTTAATGCTTTCCAGATTGAGTAAGAAGTTCCATTATGTTGCAATAGAACCAAGATATCTTCCTTCACAGCTTGTTGTAAAAGACTTAGCATCATTTTCTCATCTTTGTATTTCTTTCTAGCATCGACACTTAGATCTTTAATTGCTATAACCTCTTCATCATCATTCGTCGGTCTAATGTATTTTGTCTCGACACATTCCCAAGCATCCAGATAATTTGCTTGAACCCAGTTTTCGAATCGACCTTCCCAACCTTTATACTCCTCGATGTTCATAAGTTTAGGCGGTTTTTGCATTGTCCCCGTTTCATCTTCCAACACCGTGTTCTGTGCAAGAGTAATTGGAGTAAACAGGGTAGCGAATGCGTTGAAAAATTCCTCGTCCATGATTCGGTTTTCAAAAAAATTTCAAACAGTGTTTTCAAGCGGAATCACAAACTCAAGTGAAATCTCCTTTGAAGCGAAATAGCGCTTTACAAGCGAAATCAGGAATAACTTTCAAGAGAAATACTGTGCTCAAGCGAAATCAACTCAATGTCTCAAGAGAAATACAGTTCGAGCGAAAACAGTTCAAATTCTCAAGCGAAATACTGTTCGAGCGGAATCAAACCAATATTTTCAAGCGAAATAAGAGACAAAGTGTGATTTCAAGCGAAATCAACAAGTCAGTTCAAGCGAAATACTGCTGATGTCATATTCTCAAACTGTTTTTCGAGCGGAATCACACATTTGATCAAGTTTTAATCCGTTTTTAGTTCTGAAACTTTCTAGGGTTTGTTAAAACAGTATTGCGCACACTATGTGTGAAAATCAAGACATTTTGACCGTAAAATCAAGTTCAATTTGAAAAATAAGGTGTAGAAATCAGAATTTGCAGCTGAATTGATAAGAACTCTTCTTCCTGAGCTCTGATACCACTTGTAGGATCGTTTTCAGACCCGAACGAGTCGATCAGAAGAGTTTTACTCAGAACGAAAGGCGGAAATAGACATTCTGAGGTCAATTCAGCATGATATACACTTTAAACTGTCGTGTTATTTATTAACAAACGTTTTTACAGCGAGACGACACTTCGACAGCACTTCGTTGCACAAACCGGAAAGAATACATCTAATTTCGCTTAGACACCTATTTATAAGGATCTGATTTCGCTTGAAACAATTCCAAGCGAAATATCTTGTCAAGCGAAACCTGATTTCACTCAGAATGACATGGTGCTCTTTCAAGCGAAACCACCATGTTCAAGCGAAATCTCTTGTTTATCTCGAACTACGTGCCCTGATCTAACATTCTACGTACAAGACTCGATACAAGACGAAGTCGACAGACGCATGCACCAACAATATATATATATATATATATATATATATATATAGGGTAAGGTTATTGTAAAAAAGGTTAAAGGTGTGAGAAGTGTGAGAAATATTGTGGAGGTGACATGTGTCCAAAATCTAAATTAATTCAAAAGGGTAAACAAGTAATTTTATCATTGATTTAATTAATTGATAACCTTCCATAACCGCCATCCTTATTTACAGGAATTTGGGTTTTTAAGGATCTCTATAAAACACTACGATGTATAACACCACAACATTATATATAACACTGCAACCACCATTCAGCACTGTCGTAAGTATATAACACTACAAAACACCATTTAACATTTCATAACACTGTAATAAGCATATAACACTATAAAACAAGATATAACACTACAAAACAAATATATAACACTACAAATCACTATTAAACACACTACAAAACGCCATTCAACAGTTCATAACACTGTAATAAGTATATAACACTATAAAATAAGAAATAACACTACAAATCACTATAAAACACTATGAGTAGTATATAACACTCCAAAATAAGAAATAACACTACAAATAACAAATGTTGTGAAGGAAATCGGAGTTGCAGGTTCGACGGTGAAGGAGGTACGGTGAAGATGGAGCGGCGAATGATGAACGGTGTAGAAGATATATCAATGATATATCTATGAAGATGTGTCGATGGGAGTGTGAAGGTTGTGGATGTCGAAGTACGGTGAAGACGGAGAAGATGATGGTGCGTCGGAGAAGGCGACCGGAGATGGTGAGTTGTGAGGTCATAGAAGGTGGCCGGAGAAGATGATGTTCAGGTGTGCGACCGGTGGTAAAAATGTGATGGAGGTTGGTAATGGTTTACAGTGATTCACGATTTTGTAGGTTTTTTTATTTATAGTTTCCTTTTTCAAAATGGATATAAAGACTTTATTACCCCTACAATTTTCAAATCAGTCCAAAATAATAAAACACATTTTACAATTTGGTCTCTATTGATCTCAACCATTAGATCAAAGATCTAATGGTGTGTATATATATATATATATATGTATATTTAATCATTCGATACATGCAACTTATACAAAACCGATACACTTTATGATTAAATCAATTTTTGGAAATCAGTCAATCATGCATCATGCTCATAGCATGCCTAATTATCCCTTAGAAACCTAAATTATGCTCAACATATAAGTTCAATGCATAACACAACTAAAAAAATAACAAAAGGGGCCAAAATGCCATTATTGCATTATGGGAGGCCTTATGGACCGCAAGACATACGTCATATGGCCCGTAAGGACCTCAGGCGGGCAGCAGCTTTGAAAAGCTCGCGAAATTTAGCATGTAGGTGTTGTTTGTTTTTGCAGACAAAAACTGTCTGCAGTCTGATTTCAACTGATTTTATGCCTGCAACTGAAGATATGGTCTGCAGGTCTGCAAGCTGAAAATATAATAATGTTTGTTTTATAAACTGGATATCGTCTGTATAACATAAAAAAACCATAATACAACCACCACCTCCCAACCTTATCTTCTCTACATAAACTATCCAAACAAACCACACACACATACTGCTCTCCCTCTCTCTCGAATCATACTGCAGATACACACATAAAGCCCACATCAAATATGAACATCATCTTCCTCAAATATATTCAACCACAAAGCCAAAACACCCTCTCATTTCTCTACCCCTCTCCCTCTCGATGCTCTGACCGACGACCGGGTTTCCCACCGGCGAGCCGACGGCCACACTCACTCCCCTTCACCGCCGATACACCCCCTGACTCTATGGTTTTCGGCGTATAACAGTGGCGGCGGCGAGACACCCAACATCTCAAACCCCCCTTCCTTCGATCTGTGTAATCGGCCGACCACCACCACCACCGTCTGGTGGTGGCGTGACGACGAAACGGAGAAGATCAGATGGTCGACGAGAGAGAGAGAAGCCGGAGAGAAAGAGGTGGAGGTGGAGGTGGTGGTGGCGGTGTAATTGTGGATGTGGTGGTGGGTTGAAGGTGACGGTGGAGGTGGGTTGAAGGTGGAGGTGGAGGTGGGTTGAAGGTGACGGTGGAGGTGGGTTGGAGGTGGAGGTAGTGGTGGTGCTGGGTTTTAAAGAGGGAGACAAAGAGGAGGAAGATGTGGGTTTTGAAGATCTGAGACTTTGTGAAGATGATAGACATAAGCTTTTTTTTTAGCTAATAAAAGCACTTTTCAGATCTTCTTTAAAAAAAACAAACAGTCTTCAACGTCTTATGTCTGCCCGCTTGAAGACATAGGCTACTTGCAGATGTTTTAAGCAAAAACAAACAGCCCCTTAGTCTCTTTTTTTCTCAACTTTCAACCACCTAAGCACCCAACTAACTCCATTTAAAGCCCAAACCCTAATCCTACCTTATAAATAGGTGTTCCACACCTCCCTAACACCTTTACACACTCTATAATCTCTCCAAGAACTCCCAAATCTCTCAAAGAATTCCAAATTCGGGAAGAATACCTTTGAGCATAAAAGTGAGTTTTTAACTCACTTCTCTTCATCTTTCTTCACTTTTTATTACTTTAATCTCCTTAGACAACCTCTGAGGATGTTATCCAATGTTTACCATGATAAACCAAGCTTGATACATCACCATAATAGGGTCCAAAGTGGAGTTTATTTTCTGTTTGATTTAAACTTTTGCAACATGTTCTTGTTTATGTCCACGTTGTGGAAATCTTGTACCAACCTTGTTCCCAATTTAACTCATGATTGTGGGGCTTGTGTATGGTTGATTTCCATAAGATTAGAGGCCCAGATACCTCACTTAGTTACTGCACTAAAGGTTCTAAGCAACCTACAAGTGATGAAATCAACTAAGCCTTCGACCTTCAAGGTTGAAAGACTTGAGTTTGATTAGGTCTGAATAATGGAAGCTTTGACTTTCCAACTATGGCTCCACCACTTCACTTAGTCACCCATCTAAGTCACCAAGTAACTTGCTAGTAACCAAAGTGTCTAAACTACACCAAGTCTCCAAACATTTGTCATGTTTGGAATGCACTTGTCTAGTTTGAGCTCACTTGGTTACTTGGTGAATTAGAGGTTTTATGTTTCATTCTTGTTAATATTCATGACCAACCGAAATCATTAACTAAGTTGACGATTTTGTGCTTTGGTCAATCATATAATGAGGTTTAATGGATGGAAATCATCTTACCTCCTTGCTTGACCTTTACATCATATTACTTGTCTAACATGGCTATATACATAATATATAACTAAAGTATAATCCAAAAACCAAAACCTCAAAACCAACCATTTCATGGTTAGATGCTAAGAGTTATGGTAAATATTATCTTAAGTTAAAATTCCTTATAATTGGACTTCTAATGGGTGAATTTGTGCCCATGAAAGACACATGAACTAGGTGTCCAATTTAAGTGCTTTAGCAAGATAACTTTCATGTATTTTCTTGTGTACATAGTTTCATATTAATTCCTGACTCTAACTCATACTCAACCTCCATTGACTCATACACCTTCATTTCCCTAATGTAGGGTAACCTCGGTGTCTCCTAAACCTTCAAGACTAAATCAACTCACATTTAGGAAAAGCTTTGAAATTGTGAGTATACATGATCCCTTTTTCCTTTTAACACACTTTTGGGTGCAACATGTAAAACTTTTTTTTTTCAAATTACACACAATCAATCACATTTACACAATCACTCTATCCATTAAAACATGATACTTGTCACACTCTTTGTTTATACGTGCTATACTCATTCTTGTGTACTATTTGCTCATTAACTTTGCAAGCCTACCTTAACAATTATAGCGCTATAGGATTAGCGCATCACCCGTTCTTGTGGTATTGTTAAGTAATTTATTTCACGGCCTTGTCATTTCGGCGACAAGGATACGCACGATTGCGGTACACTTTGGTTTGACTAATAGTTTACACTTGCTAGTTTGTTATATTACAATGTATGCAAATTGTCATGTTGGATATGAGACAACTTTTTTATTTACACTTATGCTATGTAACCAAACTTGTATGCTCACCGACCTATTTGTGTTGACAGATACTTTAACACATGTTGCAGGAAATTAGTGATGATTCTTGAAGAACACAACTTAGGGTGGACTAGAAACACACCCAAATTTTGATTTTAAAGTTTACTTATTTGATTATGTTATGATCAAAATGTTGTATTTTCCATTCCAAAAACAATGTACCTCCATTTAGTATGAAACGAAAATTTCTTATTTAATTATTGTCACTTTTTAATATGTTATGATGTATCTTGTTCTCCTCTTACTCCGATGTTTCCGCCATCGGTTGGGTGTGACACCCCATGGAACACATTGCACTAACTACATTACGTTACATTAGCCTTCGCGGGTGGCTAACTTTGCATTCCACACTATGCATAAAGTGGATCATTTCATCAGTAATAGTTCTTAAACCGATAATAGTCACCACATTGCATCGGAAAGTACGTCAAAACATCAAGTATCAATTACATTTAGTTTTTTAACAAAAACATTAAATAACATAGTAAGTTAAGTAAGGTCGATAGAATGCTTGAAGTGTTTGAAAGAACACACGTATTTCAATACTTAAAACCCTATATTTGTAGTTGTGTATTTAAGATTCACCTAGAATCAGTTATTTGTTTATTAAGGTTTGGTGTTTTGCAAGTCCTGAGGCTTAAATGAAGGATTCTCAAGATTAAAGACAAGATTCACTGAAAGCAAAATGAAGAAGTTGGAAATAAAGATGGGTACGACCTGTACATAAGAAGTGAAGTACACCGTGTACCTGAAAATGACAAGGAGTTGAGCATTGCCATAGGGAAGTCAAAACCCTATTGTTCCTTGTGTCTACATGTGAGTTCGGGCAGTACGCATTTAATGATGGTATGGGTCATACTTAGTTTGAAACAATAAAAACACCTATAGAAAGAACATGATGGCTAGGAAACCCAAGATGACAACATTGGGCGGACGTAGAAGTGAATAAGGGGATGTGTGGATTTGTGTAACAAGAGTGAAGATCAAAATATCTTAGAAACAGGAGATATAAGATATAGGAGATCATATTCTGATTCTTATTGAGTTTGCTACTTTCAGTTTATGTTTTTTTACTCTTTATCATGTATTCAATGATTCTAGTTGTTTTGCTTTGATTATGGCTAGCTAACCGCATTATAGCTCGTTAGGTAAGATGAATTCTAGTTTTTGTTGTGTTTGAATGTTAATGTTTATGAAAGTGTGATTTATTTACTCCTGACTTTGTGATGTGTATGATTGTATGTTGAGTATTGATCTTTGAATGAGTTTATTTGGATGATTTAGGTCTCTCTATGAGGTTATGCATGCTAGATCTGATTATTCTATCTTTGAGTTATATATTGATCCTTAACTTAGGGCTTGATACCTCACCATTAATTAGTAAACTTGTTTAAGGGTTGGTAAAACATATGAACTACCTAGGTGAAGATCTAAATAAATGGGTCTGGAAACTAGTTAGGGTTTTCTTTGAATTGAACTCTATAGATAGCAAATTGCATTCTTCGTTAATCTATATAGTTAACCAATTAAGAGGCTACTTAAAATCATATTATCAGGGCGTGTTTATAATTTGGGTATTCAAGATTTTGTGGTTAACCTCGTAAGGTAATAGTCTTTTAGCACTTCATAAACTCACTTTGATTCATTTCAAAATGAGATTTTTATAAATATATCATTTAACAAACTTTTCAAATGAGTAGAAGGATTCTAATCCTAAATGGTTATCTTTTACATATCTTATTTCAAAATATCTTTTCAATCATTTTTGTCTTAACAGTTTCTTTTATAAAATCATCGCAATTGATTGGTTAAATATTAAAAGCTCTCAAGTCCTAGAATCGATACTCGGTAACTTATCTGAACTATACTATGCTAATGATAGGTACACTTGCCTATTACGTGTGTATTTAGTATTTTAGGTCTTTTACCTTTAAAAGTAGTTTGTGCATTCTTAATATTTATTGGTTACTATTTGCACACATCAAGTTTTTGGTGCTATTGTTAGGGACACGACACTTTTGAAAACAATCTAAACTTAGTAGTTTGATCACTTTTGGGGTGTTTTTTATTTGTTTTACTTTGTTCCTTTTGTTATTTACGTTTTAGCCTAACTACTTTACTTGCATTATGTAACGCCCTGCTTTTTCGTACTTTCCATAATTAGAAAGTCTTGTGTGTATTTCTATTTTTGGAAGCCTTGTGTTCTTGTAATCGTTCTTTCTTTGTAATCGTTGTAAAATCCGAGACTTGGATCATAAATAAAACTCGTATTTCTTTAATTTTGTGTTAAACATACTTTATACATACTCATACATTTAATTTCGTGAAACAATTGATGCTTATTCGTAATTCTTCGAAACTATGTGTTAAACTTGCAAATATGTGAAACTTATGCATAAAACGTCTTTTGATCGTATACGATACTTAAACACGACATTCATACGCTTAATTATACTTGGTTTATGTTCTCCATACTTAATTTATCCTTAAACTTTTCTTAAATGTCGAAAACAACCCCTAAATGACCTAAAACCCCTAATTAATAAACTCTATGGGTCAATTTGTAATTAATTGAAACTTGATTTCGCCCAGCCACCGCTTGTCACAGGCCGCGAAAGGCCAAGCCCTCTGGCTTCGCTCCCAGCGAGCCACTCCCCATATCAAAATCCCAATTCAGCTCGCGAATAAGAGCAGGATTTCGGGTTTAACTTGAGTTTGAACGAGTTTTGGACATTAATTACTCAACTAACACAACCCTAAACCCTTCCCTATATAAACCCAAGTGCCTCCAAGCCATTTTCACTTTACAAACACCCTCACAACTCTCTCAAATCAGTCACAAAGTTGCTGCAAACACAAGTTCGAGCAGATTCTTCAAGTTGCACTAAAGTGAGCATAACTCACTCAATTCTTGTCTGATTTACCTCATTCTTTTTCCTATGTGCTTGGATTAACCTTAGCTTCGATTCCATGGGTTTGTCACAGAAAACCAGTCCCTGGAACGTTGCCAAAAGGGCTCCAAAGTTCACTGTTTGTTTCTGTTTTGATTAAATCTTTACTAAACTTGTTTAAACTTGAGTCTAACTCATCTCAAACCTATGTCCTTATGCTTATAACCGCTTCTATAGTTAGTTAGGCCTAAAAACAAGGTTGAGACATTCAAAATCAGAGGAATAAACCTCACAAACTTTCTGTTTTGTTCAAAGGTTTAACCCACAAGTGATGTTCAAGTTCAAGACTTGATGTTTGTGTGATTTAGGATTAACTTGGGTTATCCTACTTAAAAATCCACACATTGCTTGATGATTTCTCATGGAATAGTTGTTCATATTCTTGTATTACTTGTAAGTTCATAACCCTCCTTGTATGTTCATAACATCAAGTTTAGTGGTGAACACTTAGAGGTGCCTAAATGGAACACTTTTCTTCCTACCTCCTACATGATTTCTATGACACTTAAAGAGGTTCTTAAATGGAGGATTCATCCTCCTACCTCATGCTTGAACTATTGAACTATTAGACTTATTAATGTATAATACATAACCTATATAATACTTACATATACTATCCAACATTCGAACCTTTGATGGTGAATTTGTGTTCATTCGTCAAAGTACTAGATTAACATCATCTAAGACCTAAATCTTGTTATGATTCTAATGAGTGTCCTACTCATGAAAACATTATAACCCTTGGGGTTTCATAGTGTCAAACAAGTATTTTGTGTTAAAAAGATGATTACTTTCATATGCTTATGTTCTTATGTTTTAACCTTTAAATCTTTAATCTACCGTTACTCTCCGATACTCATACACTTTGTTTCTTCGATGTCACACCCTGATATTTCCACGTATAACCGGTGGGCCCGGTTGGGAGTATCGTGACGTAGTTGATATCATCATAGTCAAATTATCACAGTTTAAATGCACAGCAGAAGCTAAAGATAATAACATTTCAAACTGAATGAAAGTGATATTAATTATTAAAAAACGGTTGTAAGGGATCCACAGGCGGATCAAAGTTAAAAGGAACATTTTTCAACAGATTTATAAACATCTAAGCTTGCAAGACTCTTTATTGATGCTAGGAGTAGCCAACCTATTCCGTCTAGTACCTGCACTTAGCCTTTTTGGAAAATACGTCAGTTTTTACTGGTAAATACAATTAACCAACTCATTTTGAAAACGTTTAAGAAAATTGATTTGAATGCACAAGGCACAAAATAATCTTTTATAACTTGGGATAATTATTTAAAAATAAACTTTTTAAAGGATTACATGTTTATTATACGTTCAGTAGCCCGGGCTGAAAACCGGGTTAAAGATTAATAGACACACCACATAATATATCCCACGGTGAGTTATTCTCGAACAGGTGGGTACATTATTTTACATACGCACCGGCAGGTGCATGCCTACACCCCGTGCTTAAGTCGTGGCCATTTCAATGAATGAGCCGAGGATATCCAGGACCTGGTCATTAACCCCCCAAAGGCTTAGAATAAACAAAACAGATTAAACGGATTATCTCAATAATTTAACCTTCATACGATTAAAAATTCAATACCCGACCAAGCGGTATTTTATATACCGTACCCCAAGCCCGTATAAGGGAAAATAAGTTAGAAGTATTTACCTAAGCAAAATATACAAATTTATCCCAGTCGTACAAATCAGCAAGTGCAGATATCTTTTACTGGGCTCCTAAATCTGGAATGAAGGTTTTAATAACCTATTGGATTCCTAATGGGTCTTACTTAAGTTTAAACTTAGACCGGTTAGTTTTAAAGAAAGGTATACGGTTCAAAACGCAAGATTGAGCGAAGACCGGATTAGAATGTGGTTTAGACCCACCAAGTATGAAGACTTGTATAATATGGGTAAACTAAACACATTCTGGATTTTTAAGTGAAAATGATTAGGTTTGACCCGTTTCGGTTAATTTATGCAAACTAGTTACATAAACCATACCGAACACGATAAATGCATAACGGGTAACCAGATGAGTCATGAACAGGTTTCCTAAGTTAATATGCCTTAAATATGTTGTGATATTAGTAGGATACCTTCCATTATGCCCAAAACGGATTTAAAATCAATTTAAGCCACGTAGGGGTATTTTGGTCATTTTAAGGATTATAAAAAAGGTTAAATATTAATCTGAGGTTTTGGTCTAAAATGATCAGTAAAAATATTTAATTTATTAAGTTATATCAGTAGGGTATTGCGTATATGTGAAATTTATCATTTATAACCAAACTATGTACCGTAGGGGCATTTTTGTAAATTCACATAAGCTTTAAAGGTCAATTTAGAAATTTGAGTTCAAAACTTTTGCTTACTGTTAAAGTATAAAAATTTGCTTAAAACATCAGTAGGTATTAAGTCTTATGTGCCAAAAATAGTTTTAACCCATACTATGCGTTTAAAACGCGTAAAAAGTCGGTTTTCGGTGATTTTCGGGTTATAAATGGAAAGCTGAGATTTTTATCAGCCCAGAAGGCTTGAAATATTTTATTTATCATATAAAATCAGTAGTAAAATATTTGGTATCAAAATGTTATGTAAAACTCATTTTATTAGTAAAAAGGGTATAACCGACAATTACCGAATCAAAGCAATAACCCCATGTTATGATAAGTTTAAAAATTAATAAAAATCTTCAAAAATCCCAAAATCTTATATTACATCAGTGGGTAAAAGGTTTGGTGTCAAAATTTGGGTTTAGATAGGCTTTATGCTAATAATGCCGTTTAATTAATAAAAAGCTTTCAAATTACGATATTGAGCATAACTCTTAATTTAGACCTCAAACTGATGTCAAATTTTTAGGACATGTTTATAAATCAGTAACAAAGGTTTTTGTCCTCTCACATTTTCAAAAATCTCGTTTTAAGGTCAAAAGGGCATAATGGTCAACATTTAAGCGATTAACGGAAACATGCAAATGAATCGGATTAATTAGGAACCAAGTTGTATAACCTCAGAGGCTTATACTAACCTATAACCTGGTCCTAATGGAACTCTAAGGCATGTCTAAACTAAGCTATATCGGGTCAGAACTGAAAGTCAAAGCAAAAGTCTACTTTTGCAACTTTCGGTTCCGAACCGAGCCTAAACTCAAAATTGTCGGGTTGAACATGCTTAGACATGTTCTTACATTAATTACCAAGTTATATAAGTGTCAAAACAGGTTTCATGGCTTCTACATTGTTAATTATGAGTTTCTTTGCAAAGTAGCTTTCTGTTGACTTTTTATAATTAAGTTTGACCCGACAATTAACCTAGTTAGAGTGGAAATCAGAGGGTGCCCTTTTAAGGGTTTATTACCCACATAATTACCAACTCATAGCCACTTTCAATTCGAAAAATGACTGGACCATTAGTGATTAATCACTAAGTCAAAGCTTAATTGCGACGGCTTTGACTTTTGGTCATTAGACTAATAAAACAAGAATTAGAGGAGCTAAGAATGCTTACAAAGGCTCTTAGCATGAATTAAGAGTTGAAGGAAACTTGCTTTAAGTCCAGAGAGCTCCAGAGAGTAAGCTTTGAATGATTTTGTGAATGAGCAAGTTCATGGTTGCAACATAAGGTCCTTATATAGTGATTTAGATGCAACAAGATCACTCCACACAAGTCTACAAGTGTTTCTTGATCATCCCAGGTGTCCCCTATGCATGAAAAATCATTGGAGCAGTCCCTGAATTAGAAAACCAGTCTTTTAAGGCGGTGAAACTGGTTGTTACAGGCATCTGTCCAAGAAATCTGCATCTGGGCATTTTAGGCGGCCCGCGTAAGACAAGGCCGAGGGCCTACGCAGCCCGCGTAGAGGTCTGCTCCGGTCAACAAACTTTCAGAAATTGCAATTTTAGTCCCTGGTCCTTCTAAACTCGTTTTAACTTGTTTTTATTGCACTTTTAACCCCTAAACTTGACTTTTAAGGACTCTAAGTCATAAAAAAACTTCGTTAAGCTCCCGGTTAGTTATACGATCACCGAAAAGTCCTAAATTTCAACTTTGACGCTTTTAACCCCTTATTTACGAATGTTAAAGTATCTTTCTCATACGATATCGAAACCTTGTGAAATTTTTATCACTTATTCACGGGAGCATAATTAATCGTTACAAAGCTTCGGGTTCGTTAAAAGGTCACTCAGAGGTATAATTTAAACATGTTGACACATTTAACCCTTGTGGCTTGCAAACTTTCACTTTCTTCCCCAAACGGTTTCGTACGATTCATGATTCATTCGTTTAAGGGTATAAACATCGTGTAGGGTTATTGAAAGGAGAAATTATCAAATGTTGACACTTTGAATCCTTCTACACACATACTTTCTTTGTTTGTCAACTTTAGTCCCTCTGAAATAATTCCTTACATGTTTAAAGTCCATGACACGTGTCTTTATTATATTGGTCGTGATTTTACAAGGTGTTACATTCGTGTAGAAGGACTTGGTGTTCCTACCTCCAACAACAACTCACTCGCGGATTCACAAGTTGAAGACTTGCAAAACCGTGAGTATACTCGCAAACCCCCTTTTTTACGTTTACCACTTTTGGGGTGTAACATGTTAAATTATAAAATCAAACTTAAACTTTAATCTTTATACTTGCACAAAAACAATCCTTATACACGAATGATATGTTGTTATACTTTGATGCTTATACTTGGGTGATTCTTATGTGATACAATAGTCATTAGCTTATTACTAGCCTCCATTTAACATGTATAGCGCTATAGGAGTAACGCACCACCCGTGAACGAGATGTCATGTTGAATTATATCATTTTGCGTAAATAGAGGGTTGACTAGAAACATTGCATGCCTTGTATGATGCTCTTGTATAAACTAAGTTGCCATGTGGATTCGTTTTAAACTTTCAAACTTATACTTATACTTACTCTTAAACTTATATAGTCGCCTTTGCTTTTGCATTGAATTATATTTTAAACATGTTACAGGTTGAGGATTGATGATGGTATGAAACGGATTAGCAATGATACCTAGATACTCACATAGACGTTTAGGTTAAAGTGTTGTATCAATTTTGTTATGTTATGAACAATGTTGTTATTTGAATTTCCTTGTAATGTTTTGACAATTTGATTATGAAATGAAATCGGTTGAATTAAATATTGTCACAAATAGTGTTATGAAGTCTCTTACAATCTCGAACTAGTCCCACTCCAATGATTCCGTCATTGGTTGGGGTGTGACAGATTGGTATCAGAGCCATAACTATAGCGAATTAGGTAGAATTGCCATGTTCGACCTAGTCTATAGTAGGAACCATACTTTTGACCATTCTTGATTCTTACTTAAAATGTTATTCTTCCTACTTTGCTTCTTTCTCTTCTTTTTGGTCTTAATATTTACATAATGTCTTTCCTAAGACATTTTACACAATACACGTGAAGACTTAAAGACATTCTTTATACAAAAGAGACGAGTTTACCAAAATAGGCGTGAAACCCACAATTTGGTGAACGACTCTCATTCCGCTTATTCTTATTTTGCACGAAATTACGCCATTAATCTAGGAGTGAAATCCACATCTTAATGGTAAATTTCCAATTCAAGCTCTAGTGGACCCTCGTCAATGTGACAACCCGTAATTTACGGCTCTTAATTACGTGATTAACAGGTAATTAACGCGATAATAAATAGTGTTTACAGCGCGAATTAACATAATTAGGCCTTTGGAGTGCCTGGGAACGTCTATCCGTCTTTACAGTGCGCAAATGGTGGTTACAGAGAAACCGGTGAAACGTTAAACGGCAACGGATTGAAACCGAACAGAATACTGACAACGCCGACAAATATTAAACTTTTACGCTATATTTAGCTCCGTAATTAATTTTAGTGACTACAGTCAAAACCGGATCGAAAAAAACGGATTAAAGACGGCAACGATACAATTTGTTCGCGATTATTACCGTGACTGACGAACGGACACGGCAACAGGCTACTGGCATACACTCTACGGGATTTCGATTAAATAAATATACGTCATTAAATTTTTCGGAGCGCGAGGGTGTTAACGGGTCTCGTAGGAATTACGGGCCGCTTAAACACGAGGATCGAGCTTGTGGGCCCCGGGCCCAAGCCCAAAACCCACAAACCTAAACCAGCACATAATATACTAGATCTTTTCTATAAGATCTTTCTTGTAAATCTGTACAATATCACTTCAAGATCTTGCAAAATCCTACGAAAATCTATACAAGAGATTTTGTCCCTAAATTTGAAAACACACAAGATTTCTTAAAATCTTAACAAAATCCCGTCAAATCTCTACAAAAGATCTTGATTCAAAGGGTAAAAGGTGAGACCTGAATGTAATAGGAATACACATAAGAAACTTTAACCTTCAAAACTCTATTTAATAGACCACATGGTCACTGTTGTGCCTCAATTATGCAGAGCATTCACAAAACCTAGACCAAACACACACACCACGATTTCCTCTCTCTCTCTCTCTCCGGCGAACTGGCGCGGCGGCGGAGCCGCCGTAGGCGGCGGAGGTCCGGTGAACTGGTCCGGCCAAACACCCCTCCTCCCTCTTCCGACCTTCCTGATGTTTCCGACAGTCCACACACACCGAACACCCCCCCCTTCCTTCTTCCTTCGTGACTAACGGAACGGACCACCACCACCACAGTCCGGTGGTGGTGCGGTGGTGCGAGAGACAAGACGAGAGAGAGAGCCGAGAAGTATGAGAGAAACCGGCGGTCGGTACCTTTGACCGCCGGACAATGACTTTACCCGGCGAATTCATCGGATTCGGGTTCGACTCGGGTCTATGTCGGGTCGGTTTTGGAGGTTCGAGCAGCAGAGAGCAAGGTGGAGATTCGGACCACCAGTCGGTTCGTTTAATTGGTGGTCAACAGCAGGGTCCGGCGGTTCGAGTTTCGGTCCGTCGGGTTTTACGATGATGGTGGTGTTAAACGGCCAAGGTGGTGGTGGTGACACAACTATAACGACAACAGTGGTGAGGTCGGGCTGAGTTTTGGTTCGGGTCAAACCCGGTTGACTCGGTCAACACCCGAGTCAACTCGGGTCAACAGCAGTTCAAGCACGGTCAACGTGGGCCAGACGGTTCGGGTTGACTCGGCCAACTCAGCAAGTCAAAACAGGTCATCTGCGGTCAACATCTTCGGTCAGACGGCTCGGTTCGGTCAGACAACTAGGTTCAGTTGACTCGGTCAAACCGAGTCAACTCGGTCAAACCTGGTCAACTCAGTTGACTCGGTCAACAACCCGACACGAAGACTTGGTAAATATTAGCGGCACATTTATTTTGTTATTTTTCATAATATTAACATTACGTGAAAAACGAGCTCGAATCGATTATATATAGTTCACAACTCAAAATATTCGACAAGGTTTACATAAATATTGATTTCGTTGTTTGAATATTGATTGGTTTTGAAAAATAATGACAACTTGTGTTGTCGGGGCGTCCAAAAACAGAGGAAACTCTGCCCGTTTTTCGAGAAAACCCGTAAAACAAAACGAGTTTTATTATAAAAACGTGCTTTTCTTGTAAAACGACAACTATTGTTATAAGCGACATTTACAATATACAAATATAAAGTTTCCTTCGATAACAACTTACAACTTACGAAAACAACGATTCGGAAAATATTTACAACGACAAACATAGTTGTTTTGAACTTCGAAAATTCAACGAATTCGTTTTATAAAAATAAATATAGTTTTATATTTATTTCAAACTTCGAACAACTCGATGTTACTTTCGCAAATAAATATAATATTTTATGTTTATTACGAACGCCGAAACCGCATATACATATATTTTGGCAAAAATATATACAAGACGCTATATATAATACGAGTTTATTATATATTACTTTCGTACGAATATTCCTATATACACAAACGACTTCTCGGAACTTAACAAGTTTAACTTAATCATTTTTATTAAGATTAACAATTTACCGTTGAATCGTTCGATTAACGATTCGGTAGAGCTCGATGACACGTAGTTTAGATACTGCGTTTATTTAGAAACTTATTAGATATTCCGTGTTAGGAATATTGTAGAATGCACGCTAGCGAGTCCTGCCTTGGAAACGACATCACGAAGTCGTAATTAGCTAGCTTTGCACAGGAATATTCATGCGAGTTCATAACCCCCGCTTTTTACTATTTTACATTTTTATAAATGTTTTCGGGGTAGAAAGACATGCACATTTCGCAAAAACATACAAAGTTTTGAACTAACGCAAAACTCATATTTCTAAATCATATTACGAAGGGATTTCGAGGAACACAAATGATTTACGAATGGTTTATACTAAACATACCGGTTTTTACAAAAACAAATGCTTATTTTCGAAATGTGAATGATATTCGGCCAGGGTGACCGGGGATTTGGTTAGGGTAACCAGGAAATCTGGTCAGGGTGACCAGGAATCTGGTCAGGGTGACCAGGGATTTATTTTATACATGGTATGGTTAGCGTAAGGAGGGTTATTACTTAGATCATGTGAGTGGGTAGGAGCAACATGAGGCCATTAGTCCTCATGGTAGGACCGAGGGACAGGAGCGGTAGATCTATCTGGGTGTAGCGAGCCCAGCCCCAGGCCAAACTAGAAACGGACCTTGGGGTGACTTTGTCCACATACTAATGCCGTGGCAAAAATCTGCTAGGTTTGAGTCTCCCTACTTGCACTTCACATATATCAGTGGCCTTGCAAACCATTGGTGATCTCAATTCCCTTATTTGCTACATACCAGGGACATATATATTTACGAAACTACTTGTTCATACAACTTAAAATACCATGTTTTATACAAAATTCAAAGCACATGATTATGCGAGTAAGGAGTCAAAGTCAGGGTGGGCATTGACGGTTATATAAACATTACAAATACAAGGCTTTACAAATACATGGTTTTATGAACAGAACGTGCTACAAACACAGCGTTGAAAATGATTTTTAAACTCATTTTCTCAATACTATTTCAAAAACCGCTTATTCCAAAGATTTATTTCAAATCTTTCACAATACCAAAGATTTATTTCAAACCTTTCATAACTTAAAAGATTTATTTCAAATCTTTTACAAACAAACTATGAACTCGCTCAACATTATGTTGATTTTTCTCGCATGTTCTTTCTCATGTTACTTTTCTAAGACAAGGCACGGTTGGAATAGGATAACCATTCGAGAATTCGAGTACTTAGGAGGCGTTCAGTTTCTAGAAGTCTTTGCTTATTTACATCCGCTGTGCAATGAAGATACCAGTCCAGTCACGCCAATGCTCTGATATTTCGGGGTGTGACAGATTGGTATCAGAGCTATAGGTTACAGCGAATTAGGTTTCTGTTGTGATACCTAGGCTCTAACCTCACTTTCCTCTGGGAACTTAGACTATTAAGACGTTGAATACATACAGAACGCCTAGTACTCGAATATGGTCTCCAACCGTTGCCGAAAAACAAACAGTCAAAATTTTGTTTTCAACATACGCTATTATGGTGTTTTACACACGGTACACGAAACGATTACATACAGTACACAAAAATCTGAGAGTTTAGGAAACATGCATTTAAGACCTTCGGAACAGAGATTCAGTCTGGGAGGCTGGGAGGCTAGTGGGACTAGGAGATTCAGTCTGAGAGGCTGGGAGGCTAGTGGGACTAGGAGATTCAGTCTGAGAGGCTGGGAGGCTAGTGGGACTAGGAGATTCAGTCTGAGAGACTGGGAGGATAGTCTAGTGGGACTAGGAGATTCAGTCTGAGAGGCTGGGAGGCTAGTGGGACTAGGAGATTCAGTCTGGGAGGCTGGGAGGCTAGTGGGACTAGGAGATTCAGTCTGGGAGGCTGGGAGGCTAGTGGGACTAGGAGATTCAGTCTGAGAGGCTGGGAGGCTAGTGGGACTAGGAGATTCAGTCTGAGAGGCTGGGAGGATAGTCTAGTGGGACTAGGAGATTCAGTCTGAGAGGCTGGGAGGATAGTCTAGTGGGACTAGGAGATTCAGTCTGAGAGGCTGGGAGGATTGTCTAGTGGGACTAGGGAGTCAGTCTGGGAGGCTGGGAAAATTGTCTAGTGGGACTAGGGAGTCAGTCTGGGAGGCTGGGAGGCTAGTGGGACTAGGAGGACTATTTGATTGCTGATTGATTATTTGCGCATGTGTGAGTTCATTAAAGGTCATCACGTAGGAACCGCGAATATTAACTCGGGCACACACTAATATCCATATTGTCTGTGATATTTTAACTTCCCGAGCAGGCATCCTACGCATAACAAAACGAGTGCACAAGAATACATGCAACTCAATCTTTACGTCAACGGATGTCGGGGTACATCACCTTCTACGCGGCACACAACGCTAGTGCACAGGTATACGTGAAACTTAAACTGTACATCAACGGAGGTTGAAGTACGACACATACGACTATCGAGGCGAGGCCTTTGAGAAGGAACGATGACGCAAATTTAACGACGACGCTAGATTTCGTCAATAGGGGGAAACTATCGATCAGGATGCGACGATTTGTCACACGGTCCTGCAACGACACGAATCACGCCAAGGAGAAGACGATTGTCTCCGCATTCCCCCCCCCCTCTACCTAACTAACGACGAATACGCTATGTTCGACATTCCATGGTAATGTCACCTAACAATTGGTCGTCACACGAAACCCCAGGTAAAGTCCTCAAATTTCTATTATTGAAATTTCGAATTTCACATTTACTGAGTAGATTTTCGTATCTCTACTCCTCTTAATGGTCATTGTGTCACGATCATTTCTTTACAAGTTACATATATGGTTTTCGTTGTGACCATGCCGAAAGTTTTCCTATCGATACATATATTTATTGTCGGATTGCGCTAAAATCAAGTTCGATTGTTTGAACTTGCTCATTATACTTATTCGATTCGAGGCACCATATGATGTATTGGGAGCATCGTATTCAAATCGATTTTTAACGAACCCTTCATTTGTTCCGAGTCGTGGTAAACTTGTTTGGTATTCGACTCCATTAAATTGTTTGTTGATTCCGACACCATGTGATGGTGATTTTCATTAATTTGAAGCTTGCGCTGAACTCGTTTACGCATCTTATGCACGGATCTAAATATTTATTTGTTGATTGTTTTTCCACTTCGGTCTATTATATCAAAACAGTCTTAACACAATTGTGTGTTAAGACAATGGTACACAAATTCATTTCATATTCCGGTGTACCTCATAACAGTTCTTTCAACATCGATCGAATGCTTTGCGACATTCATTGCTTCTTCACCTTCGATCGAAAACATTGTTTCATTGATGTTCCATCTTCAATTGAAAATTCTTTGATGTTGTTTGGAACAAACATTCATATTTACTTCATTGCGCTTTCAATTGACTTCAAACACGGTGAATTTGTTTGATCACCGCTATTATTGAATTATTTAAATCACTACGACACTTTGTGGTGTCAGTACAAACTTGTAGCTTGGGCTAATTATGATTGAGCGTTTCATGCAAAACACAGGTGATACTTGTTCGATCACCCCTATTATTGAATTGTTTCATTCATTGCAACACCTTGTGGCGTCGGTATGACTTGCAGCTTGCGCTGATCACGATCGAACGTTTCATGCAAATTATTACATTTGAGATTGTTGATTCTAAGTTCATCCAGTGGATGTTATTGCTTCTAGAATTCATTTACTTATTGTGAACGTTCATATGGAATTCGATTGGTCGAAGTTCCTGTTCATTGTTGAATCCCTGTTAACTTAGTCACATTAGTGAATGTACCTATACGTCTCGTCTCTGTTGACATCAATTACTGAGACACATTTCTTTTAAACCGTTGGGTTCTTATTGTTGAGGAATGTCCTTGAATTCGCATGATTCGAATGAGTCTTGTTTTGTTTACGCGGTCATTCACTTTGTTATTATTCGGACTTACCTGCGAACAATACAATTCTGGGGAGATAACGTAGTCTAAATTTCGAGGATGAAATTTCTGGAACAGGGGGAGAATGTGACAACCCGTAATTTACGGCTCCTAATTACGTGATTAACAGGTAATTAACGCGATAATAAATAGTGTTTACAGCGCGAATTAACATAATTAGGCCTTTGGAGTGCCTGGGAACGTCTATCCGTCTTTACAGTGCGCAAATGGTGGTTACAGAGAAACCGGTGAAACGTTAAACGGCAACGGATTGATACCGAACAGAATACTGACAACGCCGACAAATATTAAACTTTTACGCTATATTTAGCTCCGTAATTAATTTTAGTGACTACAGTCAAAACCGGATCGAAAAAAACGGATTAAAGACGGCAACGATACAATTTGTTCGCGATTATTACCGTGACTGACGAACGGACACGACAACAGGCTACTGGCATACACTCTACGGGATTTCGATTAAATAAATATACGTCATTAAATTTTTCGGAGCGCGAGGGTGTTAACGGGTCTCGTAGGAATTACGGGCCGCTTAAACACGAGGATCGAGCTTGTGGGCCCCGGGCCCAAGCCCAAAACCCACAAACCTAAACCAGCACATAATATACTAGATCTTTTCTATAAGATCTTTCTTGTAAATCTGTACAATATCACTTCAAGATCTTGCAAAATCCTACGAAAATCTATACAAGAGATTTTGTCCCTAAATTTGAAAACACACAAGATTTCTTAAAATCTTAACAAAATCCCGTCAAATCTCTACAAAAGATCTTGATTCAAAGGGTAAAAGGTGAGACCTGAATGTAATAGGAATACACATAAGAAACTTTAACCTTCAAAACTCTATTTAATAGACCACATGGTCACTGTTGTGCCTCAATTATGCAGAGCATTCACAAAACCTAGACCAAACACACACACCACGATTTCCTCTCTCTCTCTCTCCGGCGAACTGGCGCGGCGGCGGAGCCGCCGTAGGCGGCGGAGGTCCGGTGAACTGGTCCGGCCAAACACCCCTCCTCCCTCTTCCGACCTTCCTGATGTTTCCGACAGTCCACACACACCGAACACCCCCCCCCCTTCCTTCTTCCTTCGTGACTAACGGAACGGACCACCACCACCACAGTCCGGTGGTGGTGCGGTGGTGCGAGAGACAAGACGAGAGAGAGAGCCGAGAAGTATGAGAGAAACCGGCGGTCGGTACCTTTGACCGCCGGACAATGACTTTACCCGGCGAATTCATCGGATTCGGGTTCGACTCGGGTCTATGTCGGGTCGGTTTTGGAGGTTCGAGCAGCAGAGAGCAAGGTGGAAATTCGGACCACCAGTCGGTTCGTTTAACTGGTGGTCAACAGCAGGGTCCGGCGGTTCGAGTTTCGGTCTGTCGGGTTTTACGATGATGGTGGTGTTAAACGGCCAAGGTGGTGGTGGTGACACAACTATAACGACAACAGTGGTGAGGTCAGGCTGAGTTTTGGTTCGGGTCAAACCCGGTCAGGGTGACCAGGAATCTGGTCAGGGTGACCAGGAATCTGGTCAGGGTGACCAGGGATTTATTTTATACATGTTATGGTTAGCGTAAGGAGGGTTATTACTTAGATCATGTGAGTGGGTAGGAGCAACATGAGGCCATTAGTCCTCATGGTAGGACCGAGGGACAGGAGCGGTAGATCTATCTGGGTGTAGCGAGCCCAGCCCCAGGCCAAACTAGAAACGGACCTTGGGGTGACTTTGTCCACATACTAATGCCGTGGCAAAAATCTGCTAGGTTTGAGTCTCCCTACTTGCACTTCACATATATCAGTGGCCTTGCAAACCATTGGTGATCTCAATTCCCTTATTTGCTACATACCAGGGACATATATATTTACGAAACTACTTGTTCATACAAATTAAAATACCATGTTTTATACAAAATTCAAAGCACATGATTATGCGAGTAAGGAGTCAAAGTCAGGGTGGGCATTGACGGTTATATAAACATTACAAATACAAGGCTTTACAAATACATGGTTTTATGAACAGAACGTGCTACAAACACAACGTTGAAAATGATTTTTAAACTCATTTTCTCAATACTATGTCAAAAACCGGTTATTCCAAAGATTTATTTCAAATCTTTCACAATACCAAAGATTTATTTCAAACCTTTCATAACTTAAAAGATTTATTTCAAATCTTTTACAAACAAACTATGAACTCGCTCAACATTATGTTGATTTTTCTCGCATGTTCTTTCTCAGGTTACTTTTCTAAGACAAGGCACAGTTGGAATAGGAGAACCATTCGAGAATTCGAGTACTTAGGAGGCGTTCAGTTTCTAGAAGTCTTTGCTTATTTACTTCCGCTGTGCAATGAAGATACCAGTCCAGTCACGCCAATGCTCTGATATTTCGGGGTGTGACAGTCAAAGTGTTGAAATTATATTAAGTCCCATTCCTCGATTTTCAATCTCGCCAAAGTTTCGATTGTTTCAATCGATTAGAGACGTGTAGTAACTAGAAGAGTAAGATACCGTTAATCTCTTCTCGACGAGAGTATCTTACCTATAAACCAAAGCACGTTTCTCTAATTTGAAAGGACTTTCGATTCACTTTGGAATAGTCGACGTTTCTCTACCCGAAACAATCCTATGTTTTATGAGCCTCTCTTTTATATGATTCAATTTATATGTGATTTTATACTTATTACCTCGTTCATTTCAAAACCGTTACACAATTGGCACGTCTCGCGAAATCAAAAACAATAATAATTCTCGTGAACAAATTAAATTTATATTCCTTTTATGCATTCATACGTGTTTATACTTGTTGAATACTTGTTAAATTCATGCTAATTATGTGAACCATACGTGATACATCATGCTTACATGCTTAAACTTGCAAAACTTATTTTGAATTTATGATCAAGTCTCATCCGTTCCTTTTCTTTTGATTCTTAGATGTCATCCAACGCCGTGTCGAAGAAATTGACCAAGAAGAGCAAGAAGGAATCCACCTCCGACTCCAAATCGAAGAAAGATTCAACTTCCAATTCCGACTCCATGACTAAAAGGGATTGTATGAAATTCATGGCCAAGCAAATGGCTAAGGTCGTACCCAACATTGTCAGCAGGATTCAGCCAAACACCGATTCACCGCATGGCTCTTTCGATTCGAAGGCAGAAAAACCTAAACCGACGTTCCAATTCAAGCAATTCATGGCTTGTAAACCCTTGGAGTTTACAGGCAAGGATGGCACCACCGCCATGATTAATTGGTTCGACGCGATCGAGCTTACCTTCTTGTAAAGTGGGTGTCCTGATGACCTACGAACTTTAAAAGCAACGGGAGTTTTCCGTTCAAGGGCACTCGAATGGTGGAGCACCGAAGGCAATAAGAGGGGAAACAATGTTGTACATGCCTTACCTTGGGATGAGCTTAAGCAACTTATGAAGGACCACTTTTGTCCTCCTCACAAGCTCCAAAAATTGGAGAACGAATTTTGGAACCTAATGCAGAAGGGGAGCGACATGAATGGTCTGATTACGCGCTTCAAACAGCTTAGTGTCCTTTGTCCTGGACAGGTCGACTCCGTCCCCAAAACCATAGCCAAGTTCATTCGTTGTGTTGCACCTTCCTTGGTTAACCATGTTGCCTCTGCTTGCCCTAAAACCATAGAGGAAGCCTTTAGCATAGCCACCGAGCTAAACAACAATTGTGTTCTTCATGGAACCTATGACAAGGTTTCAACGAAGAGTGCGCACCAAGCCATTTCTGATACCACCACCACTGTTGAACCTTCATCCTCCCAATCCAAGAAAAACCGAGGTAAGAAGCGGTAGGCTTCAAGCCAAAATTATGCGGTCGTCACTCCGCCATACCCTATACTGTTACAAGCAGTAGCCGTCGTTACCCCCAAAAACATCGAACTACCAAAACGAGCCTACACTGGATCTCATCCCCAGTGTACTACCTGTTTGTACCATCATCCTACCAACACACCGTGCCGCAAATGGGCCCGTTGTCATAGGTTTGGGCATTTTGCCGACCGATGCCGCAACATCCCTCAACCCAAAACAACCAACATCAAGCTATTGTTGCCAACCCTACTCCTAATCAGGTTCAACCTTAAGCTGCTCTTGTGTGAGCATGCTTTAAGTGTGGTGATCTTAATCATTTAGCCAACGTGTGTCCTCAGCGTAATCAACCTCAGCAGCAGCAGCAGCAACAGGCTCAGCAACCAGCTAGGGGCCGAGCTTTTCTCCTCACTACTGCTCAGGCTCAAAATGCGAACAACGTCATTACTGGTACGTTTTTTGTGAACCATGTTTATGCTTCTTGTCTATTTGATACATACGTGGATAAAATTTTTGTGTCGTTAGAATTCGAACCTTTGCTTAAGTGTAAACACTCTAGGTTGCCAAGATCTTTCGTTGTCGAAGTCGCTGATGGTAAAACCGTCACTGTCAATTCTGATCTTTCCCAATGTTCCTTGATTCTCAACGATCATACATTCTCGATCAATCTTATACCTATGCAAATGGGTAGCTTTGACATCATAGTAGGCATGGACTGGCTTAGGCAAGTTCGTGCTGAAATCGTTTGTTCTGAAAAGTTCATCCGCCTTCCTTTTCCAAACGGTGATTATCTACACGTGTTTGGCGAGAAACCTTCTCAAGGTCTTAAGCTTATGTCGTGTATCCAAGCGAACAAATGCTTACGCAAGGGTACCTTCGCCTTTCTTGCCCATATTGTGGAAAAGAAGGACAAAGGCCCAAGCATAAGCGAAGCTCCCGTAGTACGTGATTTTCCCGATGTGTTTCCCGATGATCCTCCTGGTCCGCCTCCTGCTCGTTCTATCGACTTTCGCATCGATTTAGTGACTATCGCTAAGTCTCCTTACCGTTTAGCACCCTCTGAGATGCAAGAGCTCTCGAGTCAACTTCAAGAGCTTCTTAATAAAGGCTTTATACGCCCTAGTACTTCTCCTTGGGGCGCTCCCGTTTTGTTCGTCAAAAAGAAAGATGGGTCATTCTGTATGTGTATTGACTATCGTGAGCTCAACAAGCTTACTGTCAAGAACCGATACCCTCTTGCTCGCATCGATAACCTCTTCGATCAATTGCAAAGCACGACCTGCTTTTCAAAGATTGATCTTTGTTCTGGGTATCATCAACTTCGAGTCCTCGAAGAAGATATACCTAAGACCGCTTTTCGTACACGATATGGTCACTACGAGTTCGTGGTCATGCCCTTTGGGTTGACCAACGCACCTGCTGTCTTCATGGATTTGATGAACCACGTGTGCAAAGCGTACTTGGACCGTTTCGTGATCGTCTTCATCGACGATATCCTCATTTATTCCAAGACACAAGGAGAGCATGAGCGATACTTGCGTCTTATCCTTCAACTTCTTCGTACTGAACGTCTATACGCCAAATTCTCCAAGTGTGAATTTTGGTTAAAAGAGGTTCAATTCCTTGGTCATACTGTCAACGAACTTGGTATTCACGTTGACCCCGCTAAAATCAAAGCTGTGAAGAACTGGATCGCACCTAAATCTCCGTCTGAAATTCGTTCGTTTCTTGGTCTCACTGGTTATTATCGTCGTTTTATCTCTAACTTCTCGAAGATCGCTGTTCCTTTGACCTATTTGACTCAAAATGAGAAACCTTTTGTTTGGGGTCCCGAACAAGAGGAATCTTTTCAAACGCTCAAGGACATGCTATGTAATGCTCCAATCCTCGTGCTTCCTGATAGTAACGACGACTTCGTCGTGTACGGCGATGCCTCAAACCTTGGTCTTGGTTGTGTCCTTATGCAACGTGACAAGGTTATCGCTTACGCATCGAGACAACTCAAGATACATGAGAAAAACTACACTACTCACGTCATTGAACTTGGCGAAGTTGTTTTTGGGTTGAAAATTTGGCAACACTACCTTTATGGTACTAAGTGTGTGGTCTTCACCGACCATAAGAGCCTTCAATATATCTTCAACCAAAAAGAACTGAACATGCGTCAACGTCGTTGGGTGGAATTATTAAACGACTACGACTGCGAAATTCGCTACCATCCTGGTAAAGCGAATGTAGTAGCCGACACTCTCAGTCGAAAAACTCATGTGAAGAGTATTGGTTGTCTCCAACTTGTTAACGATCTTCAAAATCGTATTCGCGAAGCACAATATGCCTCTATTAACGAAGGTAGTCTCTCTATTGAGATACGAGGTGCTGTGGAGCAAGATCTCGTGTCCAAATCCGATGGTATTCTATACTATCTCAATCGTATCTATATTCCTAATCGCGAAAACCTTCGAGACTTTCTGATGAAGGAGGCACACAAATCGAAGTATTGCGTTCATCCTGGCGCTGAAGAGGGATATCGCCTCTTACTTTGCAAAATGTCTCACTTGTTTGAAGGTAAAAGTTGAACATCAACGTCCCTCTGGCTTACTCGAACAACTAGAGATTCCTGTCTAGAAATGGGAGAGCATTGCTATGGATTTTATCACCAAGCTTCCTCGTACTACTTCTGATCATGACAGTATTTGGGTGATCGTTGATTGATTGACCAAATCAGCTCACTTTCTTCCCATTCGTGAAGATTTCTAAGTCGAGAAATTGGCTAGAATCTACACTGATGAGATCATCTGTCGTCATGGTATCCCCATTGACATCATTTCCGATCGTGATGCCCGTTTTATGTCTCGTCTTTGGCAAACCTTTCAATCTGCTATGGGTACTGTTCTTAACCTTAGCACCGCTTTTCATCCTCAGTTTGACGATCAAACCGTGCGCACTATCCAAACCTTAGAGGATATGCTTCGCTCCTGCGTAATAGATTTTGGTGGCAACTGGGATTCACACTTTCCTTTCGTCGAATTCTCGTACAATAACAGTTATCATGCGAGTATTCAAATGGCACCTTTCGAAGCATTGTATGGTCGCAAGTGCCGTTCGCCTATTTGTTGGCACAAGATTGGTGAATCTCAATTCACTGGTCCCGAGCTCATACAAGAAGCAACAGACAAGATTTTACAGGTTCGAGACAACTTACTGAAAGCCAAAAGCCGACAAAAGAGTTACGCCGACAAGCGTCTCAAACCCTTGGAATTCGAGACAGGTGACTTCGTACTTCTCAAGGTATCCCCTTGGAAGGGCGTGGTTCGATTCGGCAAGAAAATGGAAACTCGCACCTCGCTACGTTGGTCCTTTCAAGATCCTCTTGAAAGGATTGGCAAGGTTGCGTATAGACTGGATCTGCCTGAAGAACTCAACAATGTACACCCTGTCTTTCATGTATCCAATCTAAAGAAGTGTCTAGCTGACGAAGGACTTCAAGTCCCACTCGAGGACCTCCAAGTCAATGAAACCTTGCATTTTATGGAAAAACCCGTCGAAATCATGGATCAAGGAGTCAAGGTATTGAGGCGCGTAAAATTCCTCTCGTCAAGGTTCGATGGGAAGGAAAACGTGGCGCAGAATTTACTTGGGAACTCAAGAGTGACATGAAGACGAAGTATCCGCATCTTTTAGCTACATCTTCCTAAATTTTGGGACGAAATTCCCTAAAGGAGGGGAGACTGTAACGCCCTGCTTTTTCGTACTTCCATAATTAGAAAGTCTTGTGAGAATTTCTATTTTTGGAAGCCTTGTGTTCTTGTAATTGTTCTTTCTTTGTAATCGTTGTAAAATCCGAGACTTGGATCATAAATAAAACTCGTATTTCTTTAATTTCGTGTTAAATATACTTTATACATGCTCATAAATTTAATTTCGTGAAACAATTGATGCTTATTCATAATTCTTGGAAACTATGTGTTAAACTTGCAAATACGTGAGACTTATGCATAAAACATCTTTTGATCGTATACGATACTTAAACACGACATTCATACACTTAATTATACTTGGTTTATGTTCTCCATACTTAATTTGTCCTTAAACTTTGCTTAAATGTCGAAAACAACCCCTAAATGACCTAAAAACCCTAATTAATAAACTCTAGGGGTCAATTTGTAATTAATTGAAACTTGATTTCGCCCAGCCACGACTTGTCGTAGGCCGCGAAGGACCAAGCCCTCTGGCTTCACTCCCAGCGAGCCACTCCCCAGATCAGAATCCCAATTTAGCTCGCGAATTTGAGCGGGATTCCGGGTTTAACTTGAGTTTGAACGAGTTTTGGACATTAATTACTCAACTAACACAACCCTAAACCCTTCCCTATATAAACCCAAGTGCCTCCAAGCCATTTTCACTATACAAACACCCTCACAACTCTCTCAAATCACTCACAAAGTTGCTGCAAACACAAGTTCGAGCAGATTCTTCAAGTTGCACTAAAGTGAGCATAACTCACTCAATTCTTGCCTGATTTACCTCATTCTTTTTCCTATGTGCTTGTATTAACCTTAGCTTCAATTTCATGGGTTTTTCACAGAAAACCAGTCCATGGAATGTTGCCAAAAGGGCTCCAAAGTTCACTGCTGTTTCTGTTTTGATTAAATCTTTACTAAACTTGTTTAAACTTGAGTCTAACTCATCTCAAACCTATGTCCTTATGCTTATAACCACTTCTATGGTTAGTTAGGCTTAAAAATAAGGTTGAGACATTTAAAATCAGAGGTATAAACCTCACAAACTTTCTGTTTTGTTCAAGGGTTTAACCCACAAGTGATGTTCAAGTTCCAGACTTGATGTTTGTGTGATTTAGGATTAACTTGGGTTATCCTACTTAAAAATCCACACATTGCTTGATGATTTCTCATAGATTAGTTGTTCATATTCTTGTATTACTTGTAAGTTCATGACCCTCCTTGTATGTTCATAACATCAAGTGTAGTGGTGAATACTTAGAGGTGCCTAAATGGAAGACTTTTCTTCCTACCTCCTACATGATTTCTATGACACTTAAAGAGGTTCCTAAATGGAGGATTCATCCTCCTACCTCATGCTTGAACTATTTAACTATTAGACTTATTAATGTATAATACATAACCTATATAATACTTACATATACTATCCAACATTCGAACCCTTGATGGTGAATTTGTGTTCATTCGTCAAAGTACTAGATTAACATCATCTAAGACCTAAAACTTGTTATGATTCTAATGAGTGTCCTACTCATGAAAACATTATAACCCTTGGGGTTTCATAGTGTCAATCAAGTATTTTGTGTTAAAAAGATGAATTCTTTCATATGCTTATGTTCTTATGTTTTAACCTTTAAATCTCTAATCTACCATTACTCTCCGATACTCATACACTTTGTTTCTTCACATAGAAGGACTTGGTGCTCCTACCTCTAACAACAACACACTCGCGGATTCACAAGTTGAAGACTTGCAAAACCGTGAGTATACTCGTAAACCCCCTTTTTTATGTTTACCACTTTTGGGGTGTAACATGTTAAATTATAAAATCACACTTAAACTTTAATCTTTATACTTACACGAAAACAATCCTTATACATGAATGCTATGTTGTTATACTTTGATGCTTATACTTGGGTGATTCTTATGTGATACAATAGTCATTAGCTTATTACTAGCCTCCATTTGACATGTATAGCGCTATAGGAGTAATGCACCACCCGTGAACGAGAGGTCATGTTAAATTATATCATTTTGCGTAAACAGAGGGTTGACTAGAAACATTGCTTGCCTTGTATGATGCTCTAGTATAAACTAAGTTGCCATGTGGATTCGTTTTAAACTTTCAAACTTATACTTATACTTATTTTTAAACTTGTATACTCGCCTTTGTTTTTGCATTGAATTGTATTTTAAACATGTTACAGGTTGAGGATTGATGATGCTATGAAACGGATTAGCAATGATGTCTAGATACTCACTTAGACGTTTAGGTTAAAGTGTTATATCAATTTTGTTATGTTATGTTATGAACAATGTTGTTATTTGAATTTCCTTGTAATGTTTTGACAATTTGATTATGAAATGAAATCGGTTGAATTAAATATTGTCACAAATAGTTTTATGAAGTCTCTTACAATCTCGAACTAGTCCCACTCCGATGATTCCGCCATTGGTTGGGGTGTGACACCTTAGACCTAAGACTAAGATGGTAGAATGAGCCATTACGGAGTATGTTCATCCTCCTCCAGACACGATTCTAACGAGCATCGTTCGACCAAAGGTGCCTATGAATAACTTCATGATTCCGCCTCAAATCATTTTGATGATTCAACGTTCGTGTTAGTACATTTGACTAACATGCGAAGACCCAAACGATCATATCAATGTCTTTCTAAAACTCTTTGATACATTCAAAATCGTTGACAACATCGATGACGTAGTCGGACTTCGATTTTTTCCATTCTCATTCATAGGTAAAGCCCGTTCTTGGCTTAGTTCTCTAGCGCCTGGATCCATCACTACATGGACCGAAATGGCTGAGAAATTTATGACAAAGTTCTTTTCTCCATCTAAAACTAATCAATTGAGAAGTAAGATCTATGTTTTCGAGCAAGAAAATGATGGAAGTTTCTCAGAAGCCTAGGATTGATTCAAGGATCTTTTAAGGAATTACCCCCATCTTGCAATGGAGCCATTGATGATGATGAATACATCTATAATGGACTATGAGTTCCATCTCGGCAAAACTTAGATACGATAGCAGGAGGAGTATTCTCATAATTAACTCCCTCTGCAGCTCAAACCCTCTTTGAAAGGATCGCTCGTTGCTAATGATTACCATCTAAGAGAGAATCAAGACCCTCAAGGAGAGCTTAAGTTCGCCAAGTTAAATACAAATCAACTTTAGTTGATTAACTTGAAGCACTAACATCACAAATTGATAAATTTATGTAAAAAAAAAAAGGAAATGTGCAGCACATGTAGAGGATCTCATGCTACTAAAGACTGCCTGATCGCTACTCAAACTAAGGAAGTTGACTTCTTAGGAAACAAATTTAGGTATTTAAAGCCGACAAGAGGAAACCAATAGTTAATTGGAGAGATAACATAAATTCTTTTCTTACCGGATATTCATATGGAGGTGTTTTCTAACTAAGAAAGAAGAGAATAAATATCCAAGACATGATTATGGAATACATTATGCATCCAAGAGAATGGAGATAGAAGCAAGGATCAAGAAGCCGAATAGAAATATGAAATTCAAAACATCAAAAAAGTTCTGTTGCAACTCACTGCTAAGGAAATTAAACGAGAAAAGGCTCAAGAAAAAACTATTACCTTGAGAAACGACAATACCACTAAGGATAGAAACCCCTCCTTTAACACTCATCAAGAAGAGATTAATAATTCAATCACTGAAGGGAAAGATGAGTTGTTAATTAAGCAACTACGTGAAAAGAAGGAGAAGGTGGTAGTAGAAGAATATAAACCTAAACTTCCATATCCTAGATGCCAACCGAAAGAGTAATTTAAAAAATCGTACAACAAGTTTCTTAAAATGTTCACAAAAATGTATATTAATCTTCCATTCATGGAAGCCTTGGTTCAAATGCCTACGTATGCTAAATTCTTAAAAGACTTATGCTCGGTGCATTTTCGGTACATTCTATTTTATACTAAAAATAATAAAAATGCACCAATGCTAGTTCAAAGTATATTGTTTTGTAGTGTTTCATATCTTTGAGGTTTAGAAAGAGAAAGTATTTAAAATTAGTGGTTTTATAATAATAACAAAAGAACTAAATATGAAAATGTTGCAATTTAAAAAATCATATACATTAAAATTATAATAGCCATTAATGTTGTTTGTTTGGAGTCCAATGCAGGAAACGAGAGAATTTGCATATTGAATTGGTGGACTTTCAAATTATTATATGTTGGCAAATTTAAGAGATAATGATGGGCCATATTATCAAGCTGGTCGAATTTATATGTGTTGGGAGCCCATTACACAAGAAATAAAAAAGACAAAAGAATTAAAAGAATATAGGCCACAAGTCAGAAAAGTGGGTGGGGTTAGAGAATTGGAGGCTTCAGATGGAATTATTTTGGACGGCAAGTTGATTAAATACAGGGAAGTCAGTGACTTTTTGGGGGATTAATATATATTCGACAATTGTGTTTCAGCCGTCACACAACACATCGAGGGGCGGACTAATTTACTTTTCATCATTCTTTTCCTTTAATTAATTATTCAAGAATTTCGGAACGATTCGGGATGACAATCGAAGCGGTGACAACAAGCATGAGCGGCTAAATCTTTCGGTGACTTCTGCCCGGATGAACGTTTACACGATTTGATATAATTTTCTGTTTTTTTTTCTGATTCTTGTAACTGGTACAGCTTGACCACTTGTGTTGGATTATTGGTAAACGTTTCTTGTGTTTGAATTACTTGTCATTTATTACGCGTATTGGCAACTTTCTTGCGTTGTTAGCGGGTTGGTAAATTGGTGGGTAACTGATAAAATCAAACGGGTTATTAGGTTGCATAGTGAATCTTAAAAACTATCCCTATTAACTAATCAAATTCATTAATTTCGAGGCCATGTCTATGTGGTGTTTTGAATCAGAAAACGGATTTTTATATTAAAACGGGTATTCAGGATTCCGGGTGGAGGTTACTTCTTCTTAATATTGATAACACTTTTCGTGACAAATTGTGTTTTCTTTTAAATCTACAAACAAACCCCCAATTTAGATAATTTAGTTTTAATTAATTTCTTTAACGCTAACCATAAATTCCTCGTGGATACGATACCCTACTTACGCTATCTACGTAGTTTAATTAGGTTTTTGATTGACCCTTACGTCAGTCATGAACTTACTTACTAATAAAAAAAGTTAAAGGATCTTTCTACTATGATATTAAACACAGAATATTCAGTATTCTTGCAAAACAAGTAACCACAGAAAGTAGTAAATCCTGGAAGCTTTACCATTACTTGCCTAATTGTAGATCTGTTTATCAGCAATGCATTATTTGATCTAGGTGCAAGCATAAATCTGATGCCATATTCAATATTCTCTAAGCTTAACCTAGGGGAGCCCACTCCTACTAGCATAAGTATTTAGTTAGCTGATCGATCCAAGAGGAATTATGGAGAATATGCTAATAAAAGTAGACAAGTTTATCTTTCCATTCGACTTTGTCATCTTAGAAATTGATGAAGATGATAATGTACCCCTTATCTTGGGATGACCATTTGTTTGCCACTGCCAGAGTTATCGTTGATGTATTTGAAGGAAAGTTAACTTTGATAGTCGATAAAAAAAAGTTACATTTGATGTGAAAGACTCGATGAAGCATAATAAAGAACAAGATGGCTCAGTATACCTACATAATTCCTCATGGAACATGTAGGTGAATTCTTGCATGAGATATGTGGCTGAGATCTATTAGATATGCAAGATGCCGACTTTAAGGAAATATCATACCCGGATCTGGGTGAAGAATTAGAATCTACTAAAGATCGAAAATCTAACGAGGAGTTGAATGAAAATAATCAAAGAGATGAAGTCTTTGAAGTTCTGGACGTAAAGGATACAAAGTCGAAAACTTCAGTTGAGGAGCCACTTTTGCTTGAATTGAAACTGCCCTCACATCTAGAGTATGCATTCTCAGATAATGCAGGGAAACTACCAGTGATTATATATTCTTAATTAGAAAAAAGAGAAAAAAGATAAACTGTTAACTGTGCTGAAAAGTCACAAGCAAGCAATTAGTTGGAAGATCATGGACATTGAAGGGATTGATCTTACATATTACACTCGTAAAATCCTAATGGAAGAAGAATACATAATATGTAGTGTAACATCAAAGAAGGCTAAGTCTTAAAATACAAGAAGTAGTTAAAAAGGAGGTTATCAAGATGTTAAATGCAAGTCTAATCCACCTTATCTCTGACTCTAAATGGGCCAATCTTGTTCAAGTTGTGCCAAAAAAGTGGAATGACGATTGTTGCAAATGAGAAGAATGAGCTCATTCCAACTAGACTAATGAGAGGATGACGTGTGTGCATTGACTAGAGGAAACTGAATGACGTCACACAAAAAGATCATTTCCCACTCCCATTTAATGACCAAATGCTTGAGCGTCTATCAAGGAAACAATTTTATTGTTTCTTAGATATTTTTAAATTCATATCCTTCCCGAATACCAAGAGAAGACGACATTTACTTGTCCTTTCAGAACTTTCGCATACCAACGCATGCCTATTGGGTTATATAACGCGCCAGAAACCTTCCAAAGGTACATGAAGACAATCTTTCATGACATGATTGAGGTTTCCATAGAAGTGTTTATGGATGACTGCTATGTTTTTGGAGCTTCTTTAGATCACTATTTGAATAATCTGGAGTGAATGCTTGTCCGTTGTAAGGAACCTAAACTTAAGTTAAATTAGGATGAATGCCATTTCATGGTACTTAAGGAATAGTTCCAAAGGACTATAGATACAATTGCAAAACTTCCGCCTCACACATTTTTTTGAGTTATCAGAAGTTTTCTAGGTCACGCCGGGTTCTATCAATGTTTCCTTAAAAACTTCTACAAAATCATTCGACCAGTGACTCAACTTTTGGAAAAAAATGTCACTTTTGTCTTTGGTCCAGAATGTTTGAAAGCTTTTGAGATGATAAAACAAAAGCTAGTAAAAGTTCCAATAATGGTAGAACCCTACTAGGAATTGCCATTTGAACTTATGTGTGATGCAAGCGATTTTGCAGTTGGAGAAGTATTGGGACAAAGAAAGGAGAAACATTTTAACCCGAGATATTACACTAGCAAAACTCTCAATTATACTTAAAGAAACTGCACAACTACTGGAAAGGAGTTACTAGCTGTAGTTTTTGCATTTGATAAATTTTGTTCATACCTTATTCTTTCAAAAACCACAATCATACTTAAAGAAACTGCAAAACTACTTATTCAGTAAACAGGATGTCAAATCTAGACTAATTTGTTGGATCCTATTATTGCAAGAATTTGACATTGGGATAAATTATAAAAGAGGAGCTGAAAATGTGGCAGTGGACCATTGTCAAGATTAGAACTCACCTAGTAGTTAAGTTCTTTTACCGTTTCAACATACAATCTGACTCTCGGACTCTATATCAACTGGTTAAATATATACATATATCATCAACATTGCTCCCTCAATGCCTAGTGCAAAGTAGGGCTTTGCCCAAGTGGGTAATGCCACACTCATCGTTGCTTTACGCTTAGGTATTATTATGCCCCAACATGGAACACATCACACTAACTACATTACGCTACACTAACCTTCATGCGTGGCTCACTTTGTCATCCACACTCTACGCAGAAGGTATGCTTTGCGCACCATCATAGTGGCACAAAGTGGCACATCGAATACTAATGGACAAGAAGAATGAAATGGCGTGCAACGTGCCTTGTAAAAAACCCTAGTTGCCCAAAGTCACGGCTGTTCTCATATCTGATCTCGTTACAGGTCAAGATCCTATCTTTATCACTGCACACTCATTATAACAGGTCCATAACATAATTTCGTGCATCAAACATCAAAACCATACAACATCTTACGTAAATCTTACCTGTTTGTGTGATATCCCGAACCGAACTCCTCTTTGGCAAGAAACTTGGTACAAACATCCCCCTTTCACCTCGAAACCGATCAATCATGATGCACACATGTTTCCCGACATTGCTTTTTCAATCCATACAAGAACTATAAGAAATCCTACTTTCACACTTTAAAGATTTTAGGAATGTTTGCAAGAATGAAGAGGCTACATGCATATTTTCTCCCTTTTAGGGGTTTCAACAACATTATTACCATATTGCCCTCGTAGGCCTTTCTTAATTATTTCATTTTTGGGCCTTTAGGTCCACAACTTTATTTCATTAAAATATCCCACAACGTCCCTTTTATTTAAGTAACTCGGGCTTTCCTTCCATACATGTAATTAAATGTAACACCTCGAAAATTTCGGGTTCAATAAAATAACGACATGTGTCATGTAAGACAAAACGCGTTGTAAACCCGGATTAAATAAAGATGTATTGGCAGGATTTAAAGGAGGCGTCATGTTAATTTTTACCTCTGAACGACCTCAGTTACAAATCCCAAGACCCAAGTTTTATATAACAAACATCTATCATGTTTAAAATTCAGAAATGGGTTCACAATCATGGACTTTGAAAAGCATGATATGATCCCACGAAGAAAAAGAATGGAAACCCTTTGTTTTCGGGTCTTGTTAATGGAATTCAATTGAAACAATGGATGATGGTAGGGTATTATACAGTGTTAGACACTTTGTGAAGGTCCCAAGTTGTTAATTAAGGTCCACAATTCGTGCAAGTGGGCTGCCCTTTCAAAACACCAAAGATCAGGAGATTTTTGTGTCTGATGTGCAGCTTACGGACCGCAACACTGGCAACCTTACGGTCCGTAAGGTAGCTGCCAGCGACCAGAAACCTTCTGCAGCAGGTTTTTCGCGATTATGACCGATTTAACTGGTTTTTCTCATTATAAAAAGACCCCTAAACTATCCTAGAGCACTAGGACACTTGTTGGATGATTGTGGTCAGCTCTAGAGTTAGTTGTCAACCAATCATGGTGAGTATATTCACTATATAAGGCACTTCATGTTGCAAACATTCTTCACACTTGCATCTGATCATTTGGAGCATTTCTGGAGCTAAGGAACTCTCTCATTTGATCTTAAGTCGTGCATAGGACTCTTGTAAGTCTTCTAGTTCTTCTTTGTTTGAGTTTAGCTTGGTTAATTAGCTAAAAGTCAAACCGTCGTAATTACGGTTTGACTTCGAGATTAGTCAATAATGGCTCAGTCATATCTCGAATTAAAAGTAGTTATAGGATGGTATTTATGTGGGTAATAAAACCCCAAAAGGGTTTCCCCTGATCACCATCCTAAGCAGGTCAAATGTCGGGTCAAACTTTTAAGTAAAAAGTCAACATAATGCTTAAAATGTCATTTGTGCATAAATAGCTATCTAGAACATATATAACCTGTTTGATCATTGTTATAACTTAGTAATAAGTGTAAGAACATGTCCAAACATGTTCAACCCGACTATTTCCTGTTTAGACCCGGTTCGGAACCGAAAGTCACATAGTTTGACTTTCGCTTTGACTTTCAGTTCTGACGCGTTTAGGCGTGTTTTAGAAATGCCTCAGAGCTTTAATTGGATTAGGATACATGTTAGAACAACCCTCTGTGATTATACACCTTGGTTCCCTAGTTATCCAATTAATATGCATATTTCCGTTAATTGCTCGTATGTTGACCATTATGCCCTTACTACCTTAAAACGTGATTTATGAAAATGTAAAAGTGTAGAAACCTTTGTTACTGATATATAGAGTTGCATGCAAAGTTTGACATTAGTTTGACTTGTAGATTAAGAGTTATGCTCATTATCGCAAAACTAATGCTTTATGTTAATAAAATGACGTAATTAGCATATAGCCTAGTTAAGCATACTTTTTGGTATCAAATCTTTTACCCACTGATGTAATATATTATTTTGGGATTTTTAAAGATTTTTAATTAATTTTAGGCTGAGCATAACTCATAGTCGTAGGCGTAATTCGGTAATTGTCGGTTTTGCCCTTACGGGCCGTAAAATGAGTTTTACATATCTAAACGACCCCAAACCTTTTGCTACTGATTAGTAATGATAAATAAATTATTTTAAGCCTTCTGGAAATATAAAAATATCAGATTTAAGTATCGAACCCGGTAATGGCCTTTAATCGCCTTATTTAGCGTTTTTAGCGCATAGTATGTTTTAAAATCATATTGGACATACCCGGGTTGATACCTACTGATATAAAAGGCAAATTATCATATTTTAACAGTAAGCAAAGGTTGATAAACTCAGACTCCAGTTTTGAGCTTTTCGGCCTATGTGAAATTACCAAAATACCCCTACGGGGCCTAGTTTGGTTAAAAATGATAAGATTCACATACATGCTTTAACCTACTGATGTAACTTAGCAAATTGAGTATATTTGCTGATTACATCAGACCTGTAACTCAAGTTGTCACTTAAACTCTTTTATAAACTTTTAAATGACCAAACTACCCCTACGGGGCCTAGTTTGTGTCTAAACACGTTTCGGGCATAACAAAGACACCTTACTGATGTCACAACATATTTGAGACATAATTAACTTAGGAAACCTGTATATAGCTCTCATGACTACCCGTCACGCTTATTACGCGTACGGTTCGGTTTATGTAACAAGTTTACATAAATTAGCCGAAACGGGTCAAACCTTAACGGTTTTATCTCAAAATACAGAATGTGAATAATAAACCCATATTAAACAAGTCTTCAAACTTGTCGGGTCTGAATCACATTCTTTCCGGTCTTCGCTTAATCGTGCGTACGAACCGTATCTTGAAACTAGCCGGTCTAAGCTTAAGCTTAATAAAAGACCCGTTAGTATTCTAATAGGTTATATTAAACCTTCGTTCCAGATTAGGAGAAACAGTAAAAGCTACGTGCATTCTACTTATTGTGATTTATACTTGCATCAGGTAAATACTTTTAACTTATTTTCCCTATACGGGCTTGGGTTACGGTACATAGCGTACCGCTTGATCGGGCATCAAATCTCCACGCTTAGTGGGTAGTTGAATAATTTGATCGGCTCGTTTAAAAAGTCTTGTTTACTTTACAGCCTTTGGGGGGTTAATGACCATGTCCCGGATATCCCTGGCATCATCTTACGAGATGGCCACGACCTGAGCACGGGGTGTAGGCGTACTCCCGTGTATAACTCACTTAAAGTGGTGTGTCTATTGATCTTTAACCCGGATTTGATTCGGGCTACTGAACGCATAAGTAACATGTAATTCGTTCACAAGATTATAATATTAAATAATTCTCCCAAGTTAAATAAAAATGTTTATGCCATGTGCATCCAAACCAATTTTCAATCATTTTCCAAAATGAGTCAGTTGAATGTATTTACCAGTGTAAACTGACGTATTTTCCCAAAAAGACTGAATGCAGGTACTAAACGAAATTTGGCTGGATTGTCTCCTAAGCATCAATAAAAGTCTCGCAAGCTTAGGATGCCAGAAGTCTGTTGAACCATAAATGTTATTTTGTTTCGATCCGTTCTGTGGATAAACACCGGATATTGTGACTTTGATTACAATAAATAAATTCGGTTGTATCTTATTTTTAAATTTGCTTCCGCTGTGCATTATTATATTGTGTTGTTTGACTATTACGTTGCCAACCACGTCACGATACTCCCCCACCGGGCCCAACGGTGACACGTGGAAATCGGGGTGTGACATTAAAGCCCGCGATGTCCTTTCACATCGTCAAGACATGGGGTGTACAATGTGTAATGCCCTTCTTAAGTTAACTTGTGTATTTCAATGTCTACTGGTGCAATCTCTCATGATAGTTATTCAAAACTATTTATAGGTGAATTTCAATGTCTAGTGGTACAATCTCTCATGATAGTTATTCAAAACTATTTATAGGTGAGACAAATTATTTGTTTAACCAAAATCGGCGAATATTATTTTTTCCTTCTTTATGCGGGTTATACGTTGAGAAGAACTTCGTTGAGGTTATGTCACCTATGATATAGCCTTATCAAATCTGGGCTATGCTAGTTGCATTGTCTTATACATACCCGTCGCGTCCTTCTTGGTTTGTAACAAAACCACATGTTCTTGATCATCGATCTCAACACACTCATTCTCGATTGATATCGTATAATGCTATTAGCTCGACAGGTTCTGATGACGTTGTTGTTGGTGTTCGTTTTGTCAAAATCCAAGAAATTATCGTGTTGTATATATCATACGGATATTCAGAATCAACGAAAGCTGCCGACAAAATCATTCAAAATTGGAAAGTACTCCAAGATTTGAAGAGATTCAGAGCTAAAACGAAGAAGAAAACTAAATGGATTCGAGCATCATGGCCGACTAAATGCTTCCCGATTCTTGAAGCATTTCGTGCTCTCTAAAGAGATATAGCTAGAGAACCTATTTTAGTATATTTTTTTTTTTTCTTTCGAAAATGTCTTGTTTTAGCCCAACTCTATAATAAATAATTTATTGCGAAAAATAATAACAGATTTGGCTTTACTACCCCTAGATAAATCCAGCGTCGAACCAAAGCAAAACACCCTTTACCCTCTTCACCTCTCCCCCTAGGGTTTCTTCCTGCAACTAGGGTTTACCCTCTACACTTCACCCCACAACAAACAAAAATGGAACTCTCCAAGAAGCGAAAAACCGAAGAAAACGGCGTCGTTTCCACCGACACCACCGTCCCACCACCATCCCTAACCCTCACCCCTCAAGACGCCCGCAAAATCCTCGAACCCTTAACCAAAGACCACCTCTTAGACATCCTCCAAACCGTCATGCTCCGAGACGTCGCCGTTTTAGACGCCGTCCGCTCCATCGCCGACGCTGACCCCACCCAACGCAAGCTCTTCATCCGCGGCATCGGCTGGGAAACCACCACCGAAAAACTCAAAACAATCTTTACAACATACGGAGAATTAGACGAGGCCATAGTAATCACCGATAAAACAACGGGTAAATCAAAGGGTTACGGTTTTGTTACGTTTAAACATATTGATGGGGCGTATTTAGCGTTGAAAGAGCCCAGTAAGAAAATAGATGGGAGGATTACTGTGGCGCAGCTTGCGGCTGCTAGGGATTTGGGGAATGTGGATGTGAGTATGAGGAAGATTTATGTGGGGAATGTGCCTTTTGAGATTAGTTCGGAGCGGTTGTTGAGTCATTTTTCGGCGTATGGGGAGATTGAGGAGGGGCCGTTGGGGTTCGATAAGCAGAGTGGGAAGACGAAAGGGTTTGCGTTTTTTGTTTATAAGACGGAGGAGGGGGCGAGGAATTCGTTGGTGGATCCGGTTAAGAGTATTGATGGGAATCAGGTTTTGTGTAAGATGGCGACCGATGGGAAGAAGGGGAAGCCGGGTCCGGGTGGGATGCAGGGTGTCGGTATGGGCAGTGATGGTGGTGCACCGCCTGTGCCCGGGTCGATGAATGCTGGATATGGTATGATTGTTTTGTTTATGATTGTTGAAAGAAATGTTGTCTTTTAATGTTTATGTTTATAGTGAATTGATATATTGAAAGTGTGGTGAATTGCAGGAGGGCTACCGTCTTATGGTGGGTATTCCGGTGGGCGGCCGATGCCACATCAAAATCCGCCGATGAATTCATCAGTGCCGTCAGCAGTTGGTGCTGGTGGTGGTGGTCCTGGTTATGGTAACCAGGGGCCTCCGTCGTTTGGTGGCGGTAGTGGTGGCGGCGGGTATGGTGGCGGAGGGTATAACAGCGGTGGGTATGGCAGTGGCTCGCATTATGGAGGTGGGGCTGGAGCGGGGGATTATCCGGGGGTGAACAGTTACGGGTCTTCTATGAATAGAATGCCCCCGAGCTCAGGCGGAGGATATCCTGATGGTGGGAATTATGGTTTGTCTTCGGGTTATCCGACACAAATGCACCAGCCGCCACCTCCTGGACCGCGGGGTCCTCCTGGCCCAATGTATCATGGCGGGCCTCCTTACTATTGAGGTAATTTTTTACTTCTAGATAGTTATACAAATTGCTCTATACTTGCGTTAGTGGTCATATTTGGGCAGATGCACGTTACACGTTCTATAACTCTTGAGCATTTATAATAGTTGAATCTGGTCTGTTTTTTAAATAATCACATTTGACACCTTGTGTTTTTCTTTCTAAATTCTAAGATAATATTTCAAATTATGCTATACTTGCATTTTAAACCCTGTAAGAAAAATGGTTCTCTTTTTAATAAAAGAAGGATAATTTGTTGAACGTTACTCTCATTATTGTTTCTGGAGATTGTATACGATACACAACCGTTTTACATTGCTAGCTAGTCACTTTTGTTAGGTTTTTTATTTTGGGTAACTAAAACACGGCAGAAGTGCTAGTATAATATTACGTGTTTGCATTACTAGTATATAGAAGGAAACAAATCCTAATTCTGGATTTATGTGTTCCTGAAAAGGCTTGTATTTTGGTTTGAGTTGGTGCGCTAATGCATTGTGTTTTTACTTGTGCAGTTGGCCTTTATCTTTTAGCGTTTATTAATATGCAATAAAGCAGCAGTAAATGTTTTATGTGATGTTGTGGCCCTTTGCTACTTGTTTTATGGGCTAAATGCTTTTCGTGTTAGTTGCTGATTTTTTCAATGGAGTTTCTTGGATTGTTGGTTTCTTGTTTTATGTGATTTACAAATTATAATTGTAATTCTATTCATTTTCAGGGCGTGTCAACATGTCTATAGAAACCAAAGTGTTTTTTTTTCTTTTTGTAAAAGTGAATGATTTTTGGATGTTTCAGAAACTAAAGGCGTTTCACATTTTACTTGAACGATACTCTAACATTAATTGCAAAGTATTGTGCGTCTTTCTGAAATTATTGAATTTCTTATCAAAACTTCTAATTGAAAGCATAGTTGTCAATAGCGATTATAGCGGTCGCTATAGTGCGCTACACAGCGAAGCGATGTAGTTTCGCTATTATGGTCATAGCGACAAATAGCGAGAATAGCGACACCTTAATTTTTTCATACATATATATTTTTAATATAGATAGCTATAAAATAGCTAGATTTTAGTTTTTTGTTAAATATACATGTAAAATAGCATATATACTAGGGTATTTTGATATAATATACATATAAAAATATTTTTAAAAGTCTTTTCTAGTGTATCACTATTTATAAAATAGCCGCCCGCTATTTATCGCTATTCGCTATTTAGCATATTGCTTCCTTATCGCTATTTGTCGCTATTCGCCATTAACAACTATGATTGAAAGCTCATTTGTCCTGAAAATTCTGAACTGAAAACACCCAAAATTTTATCAGTTTTAGTCCGAGATATTTTAATGTCATGTTTGTTATCTTAGTAATTTCAAATCTTTTTTGTTGGGTATGATGTTAATGTTTTCTTTTCTTTTGAGTAAAATATATTATAATCTATATAAAAGTTGTTTTCATTGGTCATAATTTTTCTAAAAGTTTCAACGACTGCTCACTTTGTTTTGTTTGGCATCGGTCAAAGTTTTGTTATGTTGGTAGATTGTTGAATGATGGATTGAGTTAAATGTGGTCCAGGTGTATGAGAGCTTGTTGGACTGCTTCGAGTGGTTTAAATGGTTATGGTGATTGCTGATTGGTTGCTGCTATCTGTCTGAGTTGTTTTCTTTCTTTCTTTCTTTCTGCTAGTATTATGCTTTAGATATTATTGTACCTTTTCTTGATGAAAGGTGTATAAGACTTGTGTTAGTATGTGCTTCTTCTTAGCTGCTACAATATATGTGCATTTTTTTACCCGAAGTTGTGACGTTTCATCAGCTCTGCAGACTCTTTGGGTTTTTCTTTTACATCAGATGTTCGCCTTTATTATTCAGATTTGCTGCTTTCTCTTCTATATGCTTTCTTAAACTGGCTAAACTTGAAAGATGTGTACTTTTGCTTGTGTACAAACTATTTTTTCATCTGGGCTAAGTTGTTTGTTCTGAAAACCGAATCATTATATGGCCTTTTGTTCTTGTAAATGTCCCTTCATATTTGTAATTGTTTGTTGTCCTATCAAATATGCTACTGTGGCGTTTATAATCGAACGCCAAATGCAAGTTAGGACATGAAACCTTTGACCGAATAAGGGTTGGAGATAGTGTTTTGAGCGCGATCAATTGGTGAAAAAACTTGGTCTTACACAGAACCATTTGTGTGGTGGTTTAACCATGATTGATACAGATTTGAGTGCAGGATTGGTTGTTAAAAGTTTATAGTTATCTTAAAATTTCTAGAGATATGAGTCTTTTGAGTCGGTGGATGTGGTTTAAGACAAGATCGGTTGTTCAAAGCCGAGTTATCTGTACAAGTATGGTTCACGAGTCGTTTAGCCAGGGAATTTGAAGTTATCTGTTGTAAATTAAACTTGGAAGATAATTGTTTCATCAGATGTTTGTTGATAACGATTTTCTTTTAGACCGTGATTGTTTACTCATAGTTTTTGAGGATGAAAACCTTTACATTTTCTACATAACATGAATACATAGCTATGCTACGCTAGTACTAGTCGTCTAACAAAAATGTTTTTTTTTTTTTAATTTGGTCGAAATGTTCGATTTCATTGTACATTTAACAATGTAAAACAATGTCCTGGTGAGCTAACCAGTCCCATTGACGAGGACACTAGACAAGTAACTGACGAAAAGCGACTTCAATGATCAATGGGTATGGTAAAAATGGCACCCTTGTAACCATTGCGACTTTCATCATCCATCAACCCCACTGGAATCAACAGTATCTTTGACTTTGCGCTATAATAGAATAGAATTCAAGAACCTGAAAGATTTGCGACTCAAGAATAACCACAATACAGTTACCAATGCCTTTTGAACTCTTTGGTTCTTAAATACCGCACACGAAGTGATTCCCTCTGTCTTTGCATCCTTGTATTTTGCCAAATCAAGTAGGATGCCTTTGATGAACCTTTTTGGTGTCTTCACCATTGCCAAGCTTTGAACAATTGTTGCCCCCGGCTAACGACTCTTGAATAACACAGAAATAGAACCAAATTACACTGCTTGAAACAGCCACATTCGCTATTTAGAGATGTTCTCACAACACTCGCATTGACCTGGTTACCTCTAAACACGGAAAAGGTTCAGCTTTATTGATCACACTAATGCCTCAAAAACAGGCGGAACACTACAATGGAAATAAATCACAAACAGAAAGCTAATAAACTAACATTTATTTAGGTTACTATTTGAATTATACTTGAATTGAATAGACAACATATAGTTTAAGGACACAAGTTAATAAATTTCTCATTATGTTGTGAAATAAATAAAAAAACTGACACCTAATCAATTTACTGTTACACCGCTGTGATCCTGAGTTTAATAAAGGAAAAAAAAAAAGGAAGAAAGAAAGTTAAGAAGCAAAGAAAGTTTATCTTTCTAATTTGAAAAGAAACAAAATTCTTCCATTTTCCTACATCTCCATTTAATCCTCTCTTTCTTTCTCCTTATAAAAAAAAATCTCTGGAACACCATAACTCTTTTCCTTCCTTCCAAATCTCTTCTTTTCTCTTCTCTACTCTTAAAAATAAAACTCTGGAACACAGTGGTGAATAAACTGACTGAAAAATCACTAAGTCACTAAGTAAACGCGTCCTTAACACAACCCATGAACTATACAAGCATCTAACTGTTACCGAATGATACAGACATGTCTATATAACATTTAAGTACTTAAATACAATTTATTTAGTAAAAGTATTGGCGATGATTGTATTTCCATAAAAGTAAATTAACTAATGACACTATAATCAACATGGATTGCTAAATGGTTCAAAACATATAAGTTTCATAAAACTATGATCTTATTTCAAATAGTTTTACTTTCATTACATACTCAGAAGCAAAGCAAAACAAGTAAAGGTAATTAGTAATATTATTCTAGAAGGCAACAATCTGATATTTCTTAGAATAATGATTTCTTAACTACACTGCAAGTTTGATCTTATAAAAAAATTCTACTGATCATATTAGCAAAGCATTGTTTTGATCATATTAGGCTGTCGGGTAAGAGGCTCGCATGGCAATTCCACACAGTCCTTCTGCAACATCTGCATCGCGCTGAATCTTTACATATCCATTATGACCCCACTCAGGGCCCCATGAATTCTTCACTAACCAATACTTTATGCCATCATGTGTTCCATACCCGACTACTGTGACATCATGCGTTAAATTTGTTCCACAATGTCCCGTTAAAACACCACTCGAGTAGTACCCGAATTCAAAACAAGTTGGATCTATGGAAACTGATACCGGCTGTTTGGACACAGCCATCAACAATGCTGTTTCATTGTTGGCTGGTACCATTTCGTAAGCAGTGATAGTGGCTGCCTGGACTGCTTGGTTAACGGTGTTGCAAATTTCATCTGTTGCAAGGTAAGGGTAACCATTTTCGGTATTTATACCAGTTTTCGCAATGTAATCAAAGGCGTTTTCTTTATATCCTCCTAGACAACCTCCACTTCCATTTCTGTTACAATCCACAAGTTGTTGCTCAGATAGTGACAACAATTTGCCTGTTGTAAGTTGAGTAATTCCTTCCACAGCAGCAATTGCAGCAAAAGCCCAACAACTTCCTGTTAAATAGGAAATCGTTTAACGAATTAAATAACAACTTCCTAAGCTTGCATAAGCTTGAGCTTGACTCATTTAACTAACGGGAGCTCGAGCTCAAACTAAGATCGTTTATTATTTATCAATTATTATATTAATTTATTTTCATTTATATTTATATTTATATTTATATTTATATTTATTTTAATTCCCATAAGATTAAGATTTGTTTCAAAAAATGTAGAATTAGGTTATTGAATATTGATTTACCACATGCGCCTTGACCCTTTACTCCTGTAACAGCTCCTTCCTTCCTCCAGTCCAATTTAAGTGGCACTTCACTCACATTTTCATATTTAAAAGATGTTAATAGAGGCAATTTCAAACCCAATGGATCCGTGTGCCCATGAAAATAGGCCTTGAATTCATCCTTCGTTAGGTCCGCAAATTGGTTGACAGCCAGCGTGTAAGATCGATTTCCAAACGAGTTAAATGATTCTATGAATTCGACGTTTTTCTTGAATATGTCGAGGCGCATTTCCCTCTCTGCATTAGTTTTGTATACGCGACCATATTGAGTCATCCATAGATCATGCTTTTCTGATATGTATGCATCACTTAGAGTTCGTGATGTTATTTGGCACAAACACATATCAAGAATTAGAACAAAAAGAATTAGTATTCTCTCACGTGACAAACCCATGGATTACTCTTGTTTTTGTTTTGACTACAACTGAGAGGTGAATATAAATCTATGTGAGATAATCTTTATCACATACAACTATTGGTTTTTATAATCCTTAATGTAACTGGCACAATTGGTAGTTAAGACTTATTATATAATGAATAGTCATTGTGTAATGATAGTATTTCCTTAAAATAACCATGAATCAATATTATTCCCATTATACATCATTAATTCCTTTAACTAGAGATAAAGTCAATTATTAGTTTGATCTAATTCCTTTAACTAGAGATAAAGTCAGTTATTAGTTTGATCTAAAGCTTACTTTTTTAAACGGCAAATTTCTTTTAATCTCTGTGTCATGAGACGTGAACCTAAGACCACCCACTACTAAACTCAGGTGTTTAAAGGCTTTGCTTTTGCCAATGATCTAAAGCCTATTAAATAGTAAATTAGGAATGTCAAGTCCTTGTTATGAACATTTTTTATCAACAAAATCGTGTTGTGATCTTTAATTGGTAAACGTATAAAAGAACGATTTATATATATATATATTTTTTTTTTGAATCTAAAATAAACGATATCATTCCACACGAAAAAAGGCAATTACAAAGCAATGGCAGGTAGTCGGGCAACAAGTTGTGCCGCCACCCCCTTTTGAATAGAAAAACACATCATTTACACACATCATTACTACACAAAAACACACCTTGAGCCTGTTTCTTATGCTGTTCGTTCAAAAAAAAAAAAGAATTAGAATTGAATCTAAATCACTTGTTCACCTCATTCTTTCCGATATAAGGTAGTTATGTCATTTTGCACATTTTACATTCCAATTCTATTGATAATTATACCAACCAAACACATTATGTGATTTCAAAGAGATTTTTTGAAATCCAATTCCAATTCCATTAATTCCATGAAAGAACACTACCTAAAAGTATACACAATTGATCTTCTAGTTCCTTCACTAAGACTTTGGTCACAAAAATGTATAGTTATAATTTTAGCTCTACTTTTATATGTTATGCTCTTTTAGTCCAAAATTTTACAATTATTGAAATGGACTAAAATGACAGCAGTACAACACGTTATTTGGGATGTTTGTCTTTGACATCTAATTACCCATAAAAACGAGGGTCCTGATTAATGCCTTGTACTTGATTTAAGTTAAAATCGACATGATTCTTCCTTTGTGCAGTTTTCCACACTTACACACACTCACAAAAGCATTTTGACTTTATCTTGAAAACGGGCTTTCCAAACCTATTTAAGAGTTTACACAATTGGTCATTCTAGTTCCTTCACTAGTTTTTTTTGGCCACAACAATGTGTATTTATAATTTTAGCTCTAATTTATATATTTTATGTTATTTTAGTCCAAAAGTTATAATTATTGAAATGGACTTAGGGTGGTGGGGGTGGGAAACACTGGACATCCCCAGTGCTTCCACATGGGATCAGGTACTTGAGGTACATCGCCCCTTGTCTGCGAGTATGCTGATCGAGTAGGGGAGTCAAGTAGTAGTACTTGGATGTGGTGAGGGTGAGAGAGCCGTTGTAATGGCTAGATTTAAAAAAAAAATAATAAAAAAAGTAAACCCTATTTCCAAAACACTATATATATCACAATTTTTACCCTATTTTTTTAAATCCGTCTTCTCTACTCTCTACACTTCTATAATATAAATAAATATATATACACACACACTGGATGTTCCATCCGATTATAGTAGTATTGGTTGCCTTTAGGGTTATCCAATTCTGGTGATTTTTTTTGACTCGTCCAATTCTAGTGTTGGTATAGAGTTTTTTCCAAAGTGGCCGCTGCAATAAGCTAGCTTTAGGATACGGCAAAATCAAAGAAAATATGTGTCGCCTGATCGTGAATTGGTTAATGAGGTTCTAATGAACAATTACTTCGTTGAAAACTCGAAATACAATGCAAATACATTTAATTTAGAGCGAGGTAAGTTGAGTTAGAAATCCACATGATTCTTCCTTAGTGCGTTTGTACCACACAATCACAAAAGCATATTAATTTATCTTAAACACCAACAACGTGGTTCAAAACTTATTTTAAGAGTATACACAATTGGTCAATCTAGTTTCTTTAGTTAGGCTAAGAATGTGTTTTTGTACATTTTTAGACCTAATTTTAATATATCAACCTAGTTTCTTTAGTTAGGCTATGATCATAAGAATGTGTTTTTTACAATTTTAGACCTAATTTTAATATGTTAAAACATATTAGTCTAAGACATCATGATTATTAAATTGGACTTATGTCAATAGGCCATATTTAATCAAAGTTCAGATTGTTTGATTCATTCTATATTTGTGGCTTCAAACCTAGGGACAACTTATAGTCCTCGAAACTTATGTAGCTATAAAAAGTGAGGGTATTAACACCTTGTTCTTTAAAAAAAATTGAAAAAAAAGCCCCAAAACGCCCCCCACCCCATTACACATGGCGTTATCCGGCGTGATTTTTTTAAAATTTGGATGCGAGCGTTTTAATTAAAACGCTGTTGAAGAGAGAGGGGATCATGCATGTGGCCAATCAAATTTGAGGTACCCACATGGTGGTCTGACAACTTTTGAATATAATATGGAGCAGCACCTATTTTGTGTACATGTGTATTTCGTTTTTTTTTTTTGCATTAAAAATAATATGGGCGTTATTGGAATAATGCCCCACTACACCACTTTATGCTATAATGCCCCATGCTGACTAGGATGACACGTGTCGAATAATGCCCCATGATGGGGGCATTATAACAATTTACCACTACACATGGTCTTAACACCTTGTTCTTTATTATTCTTCCTTTGTGATTTTTCTCACCTATCTTGAAGTCCGGATTTCAAAACCTACTTTAAGAATATATACAATTGGTCCTCCAAGCTTTCTTCAATTAGACTTTGGTCACAAGAATATATATTTACATTTTTAGTCCTAATTTTATGACATTTTAGTCTTGAGATTTATAATTATTGAAATGGACTAACGCCAATATAAAAAAAAAACAAGAATAAATAATTACGTAAGATTATTAGTTCTATTATATATCAACCCTTTAAAGAGAGATCATAAAGAAATGTCTATAATTAGTTTTATTGATTTAATGCTTGATTATGGATTTAATGCTTGATTATTGAATAAACTATGATCTTATTTCATGTAACTTTACTTTCATCACAAAGAGTTAATTGCCAAAATCGTCCCTGAGATTTGAGCAGGTTTGTCATTTTCGTCCAAAATGACACTTTTGTTCCAAATTGCCCCAAACGTTTGTAACTTTTTGCCATTTTCATCCAAACCACTAACTTAATTTATTTTTTCTGTTAAGTTGTGGATATTTAGATGAAACTGGCAAATATAAAACCATGGGGACGATTTTAGCAATTTACTCAAACTCTTTTAAATTTCTTTTATTTATTTAATTTTGTTACATCTATAATAAAAAGAATACACATGCAATTTTTATATGAAAAAAATAATAGCTTTGTCACATAACTTTTATAAATTTTCATCCAACCACTAACTAAGTTAATTTTTCTATTAAGGCGAAGGATGTTTATAAACTAAGACAGAAATTAATTTATAATTTTTTATATAGGTCAGTTTTATAAAAATAAAATCTACTTAAACTTCTAAATTTTATAAAACTAAAATGCTGGTGACCTTATTGAAAAATGTCAAATAAAAAAATCTTATCATATGTACCAAGTTTGTAGTTCATCTTCTACTCATTTAAATTCGCTCCTAAGGAAAAACAGAAGCCAATGCCCCCCCCCCCCCTATCAAACAACGTATCGTTACCAAACCTTAAAATTACCCACCAAATTGTAATTATAATGCTATGAACCAAAAGTTTCTTTACTCAAGCCACTCAGAATAAGTATTAGTTAGTCATCCTCATAATCTTAATAAAATAAATATTTTATTTCTACCAACATATTTCTTAGGTGCTCAACACATTTAAAAATATATAACGTTTTACAATTTTTTTCTATCTCTACAACTGATAAATACTAAAAGTTGTAATCGATTGTTATGTGTTGCACACCAATGATGTGTTCTCTTTATAAAACTGATTTATATAAAGAAACTGTAAATTAATTTCTGTCTTAATTTATAAAATTTAAAACATCCTTCACCTTAACAGAAAAAATAAACTGAGTTAGTGATTTGGATGAAAATTTATAAAAATTATGTGACAAAACTATTAATTTTTTTTTCTAAAAACTCCATGTATATTCTTTTTTATTATATATGTAACAAAAATAATTAAATAAAAGAAATTAAAAAGGGCTTGAGTAAATTGTTAAAATCGTCCCTGTGGTTTTATATTTGCCAGTTTCATCCAAATATCCTCAACTTAACAGAAAAAATAAACTAAGTTAGCGGTTTGGATGAAAATGGAAAAAGTTACAAACGTTGGGGGCAATTTGGTACAAAAGTGTCATTTTGGACGAAAATGGCAAACGTGTCCAAACCTCAAGGACGATTTTGGCAATTAACTCCATCACAAATTATTCAAAAGTAAAACAAACAAGGGCAGTTAGTAATCTAATTCTAGAATGCAACAATCTTTTCTTTGCTAAAACATTGTATTCTAAAACTACACTACCAAGTTGATCATATTAGCAGATAATTGTTTTAAACTAAGAGGTAAGCAGTATCTTAATTAGTTAACTTTCGTCGTCAGGGCGTTGGTAACACTTCAGCATAATCAACAAACGATTAAGCTATCGGGTAAGAGGCTCGCATGGCAATCCCACACAGTCCTTCTGCGAAATTCACATCGCGCTTCATCTTTATATATCCTTTATGACCCCAAGCAGGACCCCATGAGTTCTTCACTAGCCAATACTTTATGCCATGGTGTACTCCATACCCAACCACTGTAACACCATGGCTTAAATTTGTTCCACAATGATGTGTTAAAACACCTCTTGAATAGTACCTGAATTCATCACAACTTATGTCTATGGCAACTGATACCGGCTGTTTGGACACAGCCATCAGCAGTGCTGTTTCATTGTTGGTTGGTACCTTTTCATAACCAGTGATGGTCGCTGCGCGAAACGCTTCTTTTGTGGTGTTGCATGTTTCGTCTATTGCATAGTAAGGGTAATAATTTTCGGTATTTATCCCATTTTTCGTGATATAATCAAAGGCAAGATCGTAGTATCCTCCATGACACCCTCGGTTTACATTTCGGTCACAATCCACAAGTTGTTGCTCGGATAATGACAACAATTTGCCAGTCGTGATTTGAGTAATTCCTTCCACCGCCGCGATTGCAGTGAAAGCCCAACAACAACCTGTTAAAATGGTAAAATGGTTATATGGCAGAGGTTAATTAGGTATAGGAGATGGTGAATCAACAATTTAAGGATGGTAAAAAAAAGTCAACGGTCAAAAAGTCAACTAGAAAGTCTAACTAAGTCAGAAAGTCAAAGTGGACAAGAAGCAGATTTTTGTTTCAAAGAAAGGTATGTTGTTGGGAAGACCATTTAGTATATTTTGTGGCTAGTATAACTTTGTATTTTTGTTTCTGATAATAAGGGCATTGATATCCCATTTTGCATTTTTATGTGAGTGGATTTTGCACATTATAAAAAGCGATTTTGAATGTTTGTGAGTGAAGAAGAGAAAAAATGTTGTTCATATGTATATTTGAAGTGACACTGTTCACCTCTATTAGTTTTTTTAATATTTTTTGAAAGTGGTTGTGAATGAAAGAGAGAAAACATAATGATAAATGTATAAAAGTATTATTTAGTTGATAAAGGGTGAGAAAATTTAATAATTTTAGTGTAGTTAAGAAATGGAGATAGGGAAAAGAACTTGAATGCTCTAATAACATATGTGTAGATGAAATTGGTTGGTAGATATATATATTTTTTTGAACGGTGAGTTTCTTTTTGAGTGACCCAATGTCACACCGCCTAAATGGCGATTCTAGCCAAGATCTGCCCAGACTACGTTGTCTTAACCGGGCTCGCGCTGGGTTGGTCAGACTTGGTTACGGCGTTCCCCCGGAAACCGTACTGCCTCCACACGAGAAGCCTCGTTGAAGTAACAACCAGATGAAAACCGGAGTGCGTCTCAGGATCAAACCCCCCTCGGTGAGTTTGTCACCATCATTGCCCAATATCCACCCCAATATGACACAAGTGGGAATTGAACTTGAGTCTCCATTGTAAAATCCAAGTCTCCTACCACTAGGCCACAAGTGAGAGGACCGGTTGATAGGTATATAGGCACTATTATTGTTGTGTTAGTTCATTTGAGTCGTTTGTCAACTAAATGGGCTTTAGGGAAGCTTGGGCTTGGGCACTGTTGTCACACTTGCAAAGTTATTGACAAAGGCAAAAACCTTTAAAAACCTTTAGAGATGGAGATTTTGGGTTCAAATTCCACAGACGACAGGAATAAAAGAAATTTATCGTTATAAGTAAAATTTCATTATTACTATATATTAATATTAGAATTACTATATATTACTATATATTAATATTACTATATATTAATGAATAGTGATTTAAAAATTATAATAATATATTGTTTTTTTAATACTTTTATTATTTAATATTATAATAATAGTTATTACCTTTCCTTTTTAACTTTAATACTTTTTTTTTAATATCAGGGGTTGGGATAAGCTTGGTGTCAACATGTATCGAACCAGTACTGGTATCGAAAATACCGTGACGGTCCTGTTCGGTATCAGTACATGAAGGTAAAAACCGGCACTAATACAGAAAACGCCAAAACTTGGTGCCGAATTGATATTGGAAATATTTTGGTTCGGGAAATTCAGTGCTGCTACCCCCATTTGCTCATCCCTAATCACGGTTACCGTACGAACAACGGTATCGTACAACTTTTTTTTGTTGATTTTCTTCAATTTTTAATTTTTTCTTTTTTTAGTTTCAGGGGTAGGGATGAGCTCGGTGCCAACCGATACAGAATCGGTACTGATACCGAAAATACAGGTTACGGTACCGGTATATGAAGGTAAAAAACGGTAGTGAACCGGTACCAGGAACGCCAAAAGTCGGTACCGAATTGGTACCTAAGATTTTTCGGTTCGGCAAATTTGGTACCGGTACCCAGAACAATTTGCTCATCTCTGACCACGGGTTTCATATGAATAACATCGTTAGCATACAACTTTTTTGGTTGATTTTCTTTCGGTTATCTTTTAGTGTTTTTTCCTACATTTTCTTTTTATTCTTGTCAACAGTTACGTTCGCAACACGCTCGTAGTGATTTCAAAACACATGTAAACACAGAATTAATAACAAAAGAAATTCGCCGCAACAAGGCGAACTTTTTTAAACCTAGTTTGATTAATAAATGTATATCAAGGGAGAATCTTTAAACCATTTTTTATTCTTAAAATAGTTATGATTAAAACTTTGTCGGGTACCATTCCCTTTACCAATTAAATGTTAAAACGGATAAAAAGAATAAAATAAAAAATAAAGATATTTCCAAATGTTTTGATAAAAAAATATGTTAATGACTTACCACATTCCAATTGGTTCTTGACTTTTGTTACAGCTCCTTTCATCCTCCAATCCAATCTATATGGCACTTCACTCACTCTTTCATATTTAAAAGATGTTGACAGAGGTAATTCCAAATCGTGTGGATTCATGAGCCCATATGCATAGGCCTCGTATTCGTCCTTTGTTCGGTCCACAAATTGGTTGACAGCCAACTTGTAAGACTGATTTCCAAAGGAGTTGAACGATTCTATTAATTCGAAGTTTTTCTTAAATATGTTGAGGCGCATTTCCTTCTCCGCATTACTTTTGTATACACGACCATATTCAGCCATCCATTGATCATGTTTTCCTAATACGTATGCCTTACTTAGAGTTCGTGATGTTATTTGACAGACCCACATCCCAACAATTAGGACATATGGAATTAGTGTTCTGTCATGTGACAAACCCATTGACTCTAACAAATAGTAAACTGTTAATGTTTTGTTACAAATGAGAGGTGTACATAAATCTTTGTGAAGTAATCTTTATATACTAGTAAATATGCGTTTCTCTTGTAGAATATATATCTTTGGAATCTTAGTTGATATTTGATACAGTAAATATTTTGCGAATACTTTAATTAATTAGTTTTATAAAATTGAAAAAAAAAAACAATATAGTTATTAATGTCAGTGCCACAATCATTTATAAAAAGTCAATGTTGGTACGTTTATAATGAAGGGTCATGCTATTTACACACGGAGAAAATTATTTTCACACTTTACATAAGTTACGTGTTAGATGTGTTAGTAATTGACTCTTAGAAGTCAGAGTGATGACGGGCTGTGACCCGGACAATAACTTGAGTATGGGCGGAAATGGTAAGCTTAGTAAGAAATATTGAAACGCTGTAATAAGGTATTTGCAAGTAAGCATGAATGGAAGGAAGTACGAGCGTGTACTTCAGTTGGCGAAATGATTAATTGAATGAAAAGTTTGCATGTAAGAAATAGAATGTGCGGTACGTTATAGCAGGTACGTAGGAAATTGTAGAAGAGTTATAGGTGGGTAATCACCTAGTGTAATGAATGTTTGAATGACATATGCTAACCGCCGATGTTGTTGATGATAATGTTAGAACTATCGATGTGATGAAACCAATCGTATTGGTGAAAGGACGTGCACGAGCGGAAGCTCATTACACGAAGGAATGAATCCTGGCCTGTACGGCTAGTACTCGAGGAGAAGATGATCGATCTGGGTTGCGGATCGTGGTTTGGGAAATGAAAAAGAGGTTAGTAAAATGTTTAACCCATGATTGGAGAGATATGAACTATTTATACACGTGAATTAAGTAATGCATGAAGTGAAAGCAATAGTAATATGAAATGAACGAAATGATTTAAAGATAATATAAAGGTATGCAAGGTATACGTAACTATAGAAAATGTAGAATAAGGTTAATGTTAAAGTTAAGCATATATGAGTATGTATAGATTTCAAATTCAAAGTAAGGTCGTTTAGTCGACGAAAACGATATGAATGTGCAAATAAATAGAAAGAATGTTAATAATGAAATGTTGGAATTATTTAAGTAAACAAAAGGATGTATTGCACATGATGAAGGAATGTTTGAACGAGGAATAAACCACTAGCTATGAAGGTTGTTAGAAATTAGCGCTACTAGTAAAAGCGATACTAATAAGAACTCCGGAACGGGTTCTTGGAGCTAGAAGATTCTAATTAGGATGGGCTAGTGGTCGTATGGATGGACTGTAAGAAAAGATAATGTGTGTTTGATGAAAGTGAGAAAGGTTTCGGGGACGAAACCTCGTTTAAGGGTGGTAGACTTGTAACGCCCCAAAATCTGAATGTTAATATTTGTCGTATGTTCTTATGTGACACGTCATGAAATAAATAACTAGTCTATTTAACCTAGTTAAGGGTATGGTCAAAAGTATTAAATGATGAGGGTAGTGTCAGTTATGTTTTAAAGGTAAACCCGAGGGGCTAAAGTGGAACAAATGAAAGTTAAGTTATAAAATAACTTAACACACACAAACACACACATACGTGTGTGTTCGAGAAAGATCAGGAGGCTCCCATGGAGCCTCAAACCCTAAATCTTCTTTATGCTCAAATCGGAAGGCAAGATGAAGCTTAAATCCATAACCGAGCATGGATTAATGATCACCGACACGAGGGGATCGTAAGGTATGTCTTAAATCTAAGATTGGTGATCATGGGTGAAGTGGGTTATGTTCTAATCCGTGAGTTAATATGAAATTGATCATGTACAAGGGTTAGAATCCTCGTATAGAACATGGGTTATGTATGGTTTGCGTTAATTTGATTATTAGAGGTGAAACCCGTTAGTTAGGGTGAAGATGATGACTAGAATCACCTCCTATGTTCAAGTCTTGTTGAATGATTGATGTACTATGTGGGTATGATGAATTATTGTTAGATGAAAGTATAGGAATATGATGATGTTATGTTTAATGTTCATTTGGAATGATATATGATGATTAGTAGAAGGATTTGATGAGTTATGTATGGGCTTAGAAGATTCATGCATGAATTAGTTGTACGTTATGCTTAAAAAGTGGTACACACACCAAGCGTATGATAAGATGTATATAGTGTCGTCCGTATAGTCGATTATGATGTTACGGGTATATGATGATAAGTCGATAGTTAAGTATGGTTAATAGTTGACTTTTGAAAGTCAACTAAGTATAAGAAACATGATTTGACTCGTTGTCGTAAATGTAGGTTGATGGGAAGTCGTATGGTACATGTTATAGCAATCCGTGTTAAATGTAATGACATGATGAGTTACATGAGTTTAACGTATACGGATATGATTATATGAAGTTGATTATACATTGTAATGCTTGTTAGAAATGACTAAGGAAAGTTAAGTGTGAATTATGCGAGTGATATGATTGTTACATGTACAAATGTGTATGCTAATAAGAGCGTGATTTCGATGAAATGAAAGTATAGGAATCACGTCGAGACGGACTCAAGCATGAGGTGTTAACGGGTCAAGAAGAGGCAAGGAATCGGATACGAGCACGGACGCCTAAGGTAAGTGATTTTCGTAATCACTTCTTAGTTGTTTATGTAAAGTTATATGCAATTTAATTAAGTATGATAATCGAGGTCAATTAGGAAAGAATTGTATGATACCGATGAAGTATTAAACGGATCTTAGCTTTGATCCGAGCAAGGTATGTGTGATTAAGAATTGTAGCTAAGTAGTAGGATTGGTTACTTATGCAAGGGAGTCCTTTGTTGTTAAGGATAGAGCAAAGTTGACAAAAACGCCCTTGATAGGTATTTCGGGCAAACGACCTTAAAAGTTATTTGGAAACGAGCTATTCAATTAGAGTAATGTCTTGGTCAAGTATGAAAGCAAAGTATAGGGTTTTATATGTCATAGACCATTTAATGCGCAAATACCCATAACGGGTCAAAATAAGCTTTTGAGCGAAAATGGGTTAAGAGGATGCAAGGCATCCGAGAATTTAATCTTTTATGATAGTCGTCATTGATATTATTAGGCTCATAAGAAGTTATGGTCAATCGAACGAGTTATGTGAATGAATGCATGAACGGGTCGGATAAATCGTAAATGAATAATAAGACGATAGCGTGTAAGTTAAGAATTTCCTTAATCCGGATGTGGGATTTTAAGTTCATATGATAGAATGTGAATTTACAAGCATGTAGGAAGAAACGGGAGGTTAAACGGGTAAACGGTTCAAAAGTTATGCGCGTTTTAGTGCGTACGGACGACGAAACGGAACTGCAGAAAAGTGCCATTTCTAGAGGTAGTCGCCGACGGGTTAAGGGTAGTCGCCGACGGGCTCTAGAAAATCAGTTTTTCTCCGACGGGTTAATTACCTGTCTACGGGGTTTTTGGGCTACGGGTAAATGCAAGGCCCGTCGCCGACGCCCCTAGGGCCGTCGGCGACGGCCTCCCCAAGCCTCAAAAGCCAAATTCTTGATATTTAAGTTGATTTATGTTTCGTAGGCTTCGGTTTGTTATCCGTGGACTACGGCAGACCTTCCAAACATGATTTTATGGTTCCTTAGATGTTTATGGGCTATAAATCTAAGTCTAAGACCCATGTAAATAATGTATGATTATGTAAGAGGTACACGTGATCTAGTACGTGTTCGTAAAGGTATGTACGTATGTAGATGTGTATGTATGTATGTATAAAGAGATGTACGAGTGTATGCATGTATGTAAAGATGTAGGAAAGGCATGTACGTATGTAGATATGAATGTATGTATGTATAAAGATATGTACGAGTGTATGCATGTATGTAAAGATGTAGGAAAGGTATGTACGTATGTAGTTGTGTATGTATGTATGCATAAAGATATGTATGAGTGTATGCACGTATGTAAAGCTGTAGGAAAGGTATGTATGTATGTAAATGTGTATGATGTTTGCATGTAAGTACGTACGTATGCATGATTTACACACGTTGAGTGTTAACGTTATTAATGGTGTACCTTGAGAATCAAAAGTAATGCAGGTACATTATTGAAGTCTCACCAGGAAATGGATACGCAGATGAAATGCTTAAAGTTTGAAAAATGACGAAATGTGAAGTGTACGTGAATGAATCTTGTTTATATAATGTGTGCTAACGTTATGAATGAATGTGGTGAGTGCAGGTTATACGGATCACGGGTGATTATCACAAGGAATAGAGATCGAAGACCGAGTCACAAGATAGATTGTACGGGAATAATTGAGTATGTACTATTAGTAAACAGGACTTATGCCTTATTTTTGTAAAAGATACATATTAAAACGAACCTTCAAGTAAGTCAAGACGTTTGTAATGAAAGAAATTTTATGGTTCGTGTTTCCGCTGCGACTTTTGTCATGTACGAATTAGGGTCTTACAAGTTGGTATCAGAGCCCTGGTTTGAGGGAATCAAGTACGAGAAGGTAAGTACTTGAACTCAAACTTGTGTGCTCTTGAGATAAGAAATCCGTACAATCTAAGACTCGATCAAGATCCAAAGGTAAAGGCTAATGTAAGTATGTACTTATGTATACGTATAAAGAAACTGGCGGTTTTGTATGTTCAAGGTAAGCATAAGTGTTGGAAGAGGATGATCCGTGAATGCAGTCTAGGATGAATACTAAGGCATGCAAAGAGGTAATAAGACAAGTAGGCAAATGAGCCCAGGTACGAAAATTTAATATGTGGGTGTAAGTAATGGTAAAATTCATTAAGGGAAGGAGAATTTTAAACTGAAAGACAATGATTGTATAGTAATGAAGTATTGGAAGTGATACACGCGCCGAAACCTAAGTCTACGGACATAAGGTGACAATGACATGAAGGCACGAAACTACTATGTGGATTGTGTACCTGGCCAGTACACGAGAAACGTATGACGTTCGTGAGATCATGATAATTGTTACAGGTATGTCCGGTAGAGTTGGGTAGCAGGCGGGCGTGTGGGTGAAATGGGAAGTAAGACTCTCGGGAAATTGAGAGTACTATGTAAGAATGAAAAACATGCCTGATAAGAATGAAGAATGTTGAATCCGTGATTAAGTGCGGATCAACGAGTTTTGAATAATATGTTTGAATCCGTAAGACGGATTCAGGGAATGAAAGGTATGAATGCAATGTTTGAATCCGTGAGACGGATTCAAGGATGAAAGGCATGGATGATATGTTTGAATCCGTGAGGATGAAAGGCATGGATGATATGTTTGAATCCGTGAGACGGATTCAAGGATGAAAGGCATGGATGATATGTTTGAATCCGTGAGACGGATTCAAGGATGAAAGGCATGAATGTAATGTTTGAATCCGTAAGGCGGATTCAATGAGTGAAAAAGCATGAATGATGCGTCTGAATCCGTGAGACGGATTCAAAAATATAAAAAGATCAAATTAATCCGCCTAAGAAGATGTCGACAGTTTGACCGTGATTGAGTCGAACGGGTCATAGAAATAAGTATAAAGTAAAAAGTGATAGTATAATAGACGAAGTTTTGTATAAGTTACGTGTTAGATGTGTTAGTAATTGACTCTTAGAAGTCAGAGTGATGACGGGCTGTGACCCGGACAATAACTTGAGTATGGGCGGAAATGGTAAGCTTAGTAAGAAATATTGAAACGCTGTAATAAGGTATTTGCAAGTAAGCATGAATGGAAGGAAGTACGAGCGTGTACTTCAGTTGGCGAAATGATTAATTGAATGAAAAGTTTGCATGTAAGAAATAGAATGTGCGGTACGTTATAGCAGGTACGTAGGAAATTGTAGAAGAGTTATAGGTGGGTAATCACCTAGTGTAATGAATGTTTGAATGACATATGCTAACCGCCGATGTTGTTGATGATAATGTTAGAACTATCGATGTGATGAAACCAATCGTATTGGTGAAAGGACGTGCACGAGCGGAAGCTCATTACACGAAGGAATGAATCCTGGCCTGTACGGCTAGTACTCGAGGAGAAGATGATCGATCTGGGTTGCGGATCGTGGTTTGGGAAATGAAAAAGAGGTTAGTAAAATGTTTAACCCATGATTGGAGAGATATGAACTATTTATACACGTGAATTAAGTAATGCATGAAGTGAAAGCAATAGTAATATGAAATGAACGAAATGATTTAAAGATAATATAAAGGTATGCAAGGTATACGTAACTATAGAAAATGTAGAATAAGGTTAATGTTAAAGTTAAGCATATATGAGTATGTATAGATTTCAAATTCAAAGTAAGGTCGTTTAGTCGACGAAAACGATATGAATGTGCAAATAAATAGAAAGAATGTTAATAATGAAATGTTGGAATTATTTAAGTAAACAAAAGGATGTATTGCACATGATGAAGGAATGTTTGAACGAGGAATAAACCACTAGCTATGAAGGTTGTTAGAAATTAGCGCTACTAGTAAAAGCGATACTAATAAGAACTCCGGAACGGGTTCTTGGAGCTAGAAGATTCTAATTAGGATGGGCTAGTGGTCGTATGGATGGACTGTAAGAAAAGATAATGTGTGTTTGATGAAAGTGAGAAAGGTTTCGGGGACGAAACCTCGTTTAAGGGTGGTAGACTTGTAACGCCCCAAAATCTGAATGTTAATATTTGTCGTATGTTCTTATGTGACACGTCATGAAATAAATAACTAGTCTATTTAACCTAGTTAAGGGTATGGTCAAAAGTATTAAATGATGAGGGTAGTGTCAGTTATGTTTTAAAGGTAAACCCGAGGGGCTAAAGTGGAACAAATGAAAGTTAAGTTATAAAATAACTTAACACACACAAACACACACATACGTGTGTGTTCGAGAAAGATCAGGAGGCTCCCATGGAGCCTCAAACCCTAAATCTTCTTTATGCTCAAATCGGAAGGCAAGATGAAGCTTAAATCCATAACCGAGCATGGATTAATGATCACCGACACGAGGGGATCGTAAGGTATGTCTTAAATCTAAGATTGGTGATCATGGGTGAAGTGGGTTATGTTCTAATCCGTGAGTTAATATGAAATTGATCATGTACAAGGGTTAGAATCCTCGTATAGAACATGGGTTATGTATGGTTTGCGTTAATTTGATTATTAGAGGTGAAACCCGTTAGTTAGGGTGAAGATGATGACTAGAATCACCTCCTATGTTCAAGTCTTGTTGAATGATTGATGTACTATGTGGGTATGATGAATTATTGTTAGATGAAAGTATAGGAATATGATGATGTTATGTTTAATGTTCATTTGGAATGATATATGATGATTAGTAGAAGGATTTGATGAGTTATGTATGGGCTTAGAAGATTCATGCATGAATTAGTTGTACGTTATGCTTAAAAAGTGGTACACACACCAAGCGTATGATAAGATGTATATAGTGTCGTCCGTATAGTCGATTATGATGTTACGGGTATATGATGATAAGTCGATAGTTAAGTATGGTTAATAGTTGACTTTTGAAAGTCAACTAAGTATAAGAAACATGATTTGACTCGTTGTCGTAAATGTAGGTTGATGGGAAGTCGTATGGTACATGTTATAGCAATCCGTGTTAAATGTAATGACATGATGAGTTACATGAGTTTAACGTATACGGATATGATTATATGAAGTTGATTATACATTGTAATGCTTGTTAGAAATGACTAAGGAAAGTTAAGTGTGAATTATGCGAGTGATATGATTGTTACATGTACAAATGTGTATGCTAATAAGAGCGTGATTTCGATGAAATGAAAGTATAGGAATCACGTCGAGACGGACTCAAGCATGAGGTGTTAACGGGTCAAGAAGAGGCAAGGAATCGGATACGAGCACGGACGCCTAAGGTAAGTGATTTTCGTAATCACTTCTTAGTTGTTTATGTAAAGTTATATGCAATTTAATTAAGTATGATAATCGAGGTCAATTAGGAAAGAATTGTATGATACCGATGAAGTATTAAACGGATCTTAGCTTTGATCCGAGCAAGGTATGTGTGATTAAGAATTGTAGCTAAGTAGTAGGATTGGTTACTTATGCAAGGGAGTCCTTTGTTGTTAAGGATAGAGCAAAGTTGACAAAAACGCCCTTGATAGGTATTTCGGGCAAACGACCTTAAAAGTTATTTGGAAACGAGCTATTCAATTAGAGTAATGTCTTGGTCAAGTATGAAAGCAAAGTATAGGGTTTTATATGTCATAGACCATTTAATGCGCAAATACCCATAACGGGTCAAAATAAGCTTTTGAGCGAAAATGGGTTAAGAGGATGCAAGGCATCCGAGAATTTAATCTTTTATGATAGTCGTCATTGATATTATTAGGCTCATAAGAAGTTATGGTCAATCGAACGAGTTATGTGAATGAATGCATGAACGGGTCGGATAAATCGTAAATGAATAATAAGACGATAGCGTGTAAGTTAAGAATTTCCTTAATCCGGATGTGGGATTTTAAGTTCATATGATAGAATGTGAATTTACAAGCATGTAGGAAGAAACGGGAGGTTAAACGGGTAAACGGTTCAAAAGTTATGCGCGTTTTAGTGCGTACGGACGACGAAACGGAACTGCAGAAAAGTGCCATTTCTAGAGGTAGTCGCCGACGGGTTAAGGGTAGTCGCCGACGGGCTCTAGAAAATCAGTTTTTCTCCGACGGGTTAATTACCTGTCTACGGGGTTTTTGGGCTACGGGTAAATGCAAGGCCCGTCGCCGACGCCCCTAGGGCCGTCGGCGACGGCCTCCCCAAGCCTCAAAAGCCAAATTCTTGATATTTAAGTTGATTTATGTTTCGTAGGCTTCGGTTTGTTATCCGTGGACTACGGCAGACCTTCCAAACATGATTTTATGGTTCCTTAGATGTTTATGGGCTATAAATCTAAGTCTAAGACCCATGTAAATAATGTATGATTATGTAAGAGGTACACGTGATCTAGTACGTGTTCGTAAAGGTATGTACGTATGTAGATGTGTATGTATGTATGTATAAAGAGATGTACGAGTGTATGCATGTATGTAAAGATGTAGGAAAGGCATGTACGTATGTAGATATGAATGTATGTATGTATAAAGATATGTACGAGTGTATGCATGTATGTAAAGATGTAGGAAAGGTATGTACGTATGTAGTTGTGTATGTATGTATGCATAAAGATATGTATGAGTGTATGCACGTATGTAAAGCTGTAGGAAAGGTATGTATGTATGTAAATGTGTATGATGTTTGCATGTAAGTACGTACGTATGCATGATTTACACACGTTGAGTGTTAACGTTATTAATGGTGTACCTTGAGAATCAAAAGTAATGCAGGTACATTATTGAAGTCTCACCAGGAAATGGATACGCAGATGAAATGCTTAAAGTTTGAAAAATGACGAAATGTGAAGTGTACGTGAATGAATCTTGTTTATATAATGTGTGCTAACGTTATGAATGAATGTGGTGAGTGCAGGTTATACGGATCACGGGTGATTATCACAAGGAATAGAGATCGAAGACCGAGTCACAAGATAGATTGTACGGGAATAATTGAGTATGTACTATTAGTAAACAGGACTTATGCCTTATTTTTGTAAAAGATACATATTAAAACGAACCTTCAAGTAAGTCAAGACGTTTGTAATGAAAGAAATTTTATGGTTCGTGTTTCCGCTGCGACTTTTGTCATGTACGAATTAGGGTCTTACAATATGCTTTTCAATGATTGTTGTTTCATTCATTCTTGAATCGTGATCTAAAACTCCATCAATCGACTCACGCAAAAGTCAATAATTAATTGGCAAAAATTATGGTTTTCGTGAATTTCTTGTATCTAATGCATGTCAAATCTATCTCTTTATGAACATCTTTATCAATAAAATTTTGTTGGGATTGGTAAAACTTATATAAGAACAAGTCTATATAGTTTCAAGAATTGCTTAAATGCATTAATTAAAAACAAATATTTTCCTCATAATACAATTCAGTTTTGTGTTGAAAAAAAAAAAGGTGACGGAGCAAGTGTTTTCTACATGCGTATAAAATATTAATACAAAACACATCTTAAATGTATTAATGAAGTACACTAATATTTTATGCACACATCGAAAACATTTGCAATGTCACTTCTAACTAGGCTCATTTCTTACACGCGAAGATGTTAGATAACACGTTTTTATATGTAATTTTAAAGTGTTTTGTAACTTTTGTGTGTTAAAAGAAACTTAAAAGTTATAAAAAAGTTTTTTTAACAAATGACCGTATAAAAGGATTAATAATTGCTTCAATTCATCAAAGATTCTCATAACTATGAAATTAATTTCAAGTACTTAAGTAAACTTTTGTTAAACATTCAAAAGTTAAACAAATACATAAAAATAGTAATTTCATTTTAGAATGCAACACTACCAAATCAATGCTTAAACAACTCTACCAAATTAATATTCAACACTAATCAGCATAATTAACAAATGATTAAGCTGTTGGAAATGCTTTGTGATTCCACACAGTCCTTCAACGGCTTTCACATCGCGTTGCATCATCATATATCCATCAATACCCCAATCTTTGGACCATGAATTCTTCACTAACCAATACTTCATACCATCATATATGTTCCATACCCAACCAGTGTAACATCATGGGTTAAATTTGTACCACAAGGACCTGTAAAAACACCACTCGAGTAGTACTTGAATTCATCAGCATTTGCATCAATGGAAACTGATACAGGCTGTTGGGACACAACATTCAACAACAATGTCTCATTGTTAGCTGGTACAATTTCATAACCAGTAATGTTGGCTACACGGGCTGCCTCATTGGCCGAGATGCATGTTTCATCTGCTGCATGATAAGGGTAACAACTTTCATTATTTATGCCATTTTTCACAATATATGCAAAGCTATTTTCCTTATTTCCTCCTTTACATCCACCACTTGCATCATTTCGGTTACAATCTATAAGCTGCTGCTCAGAAAGTGACATCAATTTGCCGGTGGTAAGTTGAGTAATTCCTTCCATTGCAGCGATTGTTGAAAATGCCCAGCAACTTCCTATTAAAATTTGAAAACCGAATACCAAATTATAATAAAAAATTATCACCATATGACCAATAAATAGTTGGTTTTGAGAATATGATCATGACTTTAATTACCAATGTTTGCATGTGTCATCTAGCAGTTACTTTGTGATCATATCCATGCATGACACAAAAGATGCAAATTGTTGTTCCATGGGAACCACCAGGCTTATTTTTCTAAATGTTTTATTTTGATCAATTATTTTTTAAAACCTTTTCTAATTGTATGGATGTATATATTATCAAATAAATCAAAAAACAAAACAAAAGTGTAACAAAACAACTATAAACTTTATTTTTTTTAAATTGATTTATTGAATAAATAAACACTAATAACTTTAACTAACGCGATTAAAAACTATTTTTAACTATTAAAATAAAATTAAAGTAAAATGTAAAATTTAAACATAGACAAATAATGTACCTTTAAATATATATTTGCTGCTTAAAAAAACCAATACAAATTTGATCAGAGAAAAACAATTTTCAAGTAAGCCTTGGTCAACTCGTGAATCCGGCATTGGAACATTTAGTAAACTAGTTTAATACCCGTCCGTTGGACGGGTTACGCTAAGGTAACAGACAAAGACAATGTATATTGATGGTGTTTCGGTTTGCTTCTCCTTTTCCTCTTTTCCATCTCCTATATGAAAATACTACAACCATTGAAGTTTTTTTTTCTTTTAAAACCAGTGAAACGCATTCTGAAAACACATTATCCAAACACTACAAAAATGACATATTAAATTTTAAGAAGTAAAAAATTTAAAAGCAGCTCAAAATAAACAATCCCAAACACCCACATTAAGTGAACACAAAACTAAAGTGGGGATGAGCGAATACCGATCCCGTCCCGTTCCCGGCCCGATACGGAAACATGTCGGTTCGGTACGGTATCGGTATTTTGAGGGAAAAAGTCGGTATTTTACCGATACCATACTGTACCGATACCGAAAAAACCCAAAATGTGCATACCGATTCCGATACCGAAACATGTCGGGATCGGGATTATCGGTATCAGGATCGGGATGGGATCAATATTTTATACCATTTGCTCATGCCCACTCTAAAGAACATTCTAAACAAAATCACAATTTTTAATTTATAGAGAAAAATGCAATTTTGTAATTTACCCTTATAGATTAACATTAAGCACAACCATTTATAGCACCCACCCACCACCTCCTCATTCTAATCATTCGATACACATCAAGAGGCACCGCCATTAGTCTCCCTCAACCCATTAAATCAAAACAGAGAAAGAGAGAGAGTGAAGAGACAGAGAAATTACAACAGAGAGGAGCCGGCGAACTTCCGATCGGCGACACCACTCCGGCAAGTGCACATCTTCAACTGCTAAAGTGAGGAAAGCTGCAAAGGTCAGATTCGTATATGGCATAATTAGGGTTTCGGGGTTGGGTTGTGATCAGAAAAAACAATGGACCTTCATTAATTTTGTTTTTGTTGATCTGGGTTCTTCAATACACAGGGAGAAACTTGTTTCTTGGGGTTTCTTTCTTTTTTCCTTTTTATGTTTATTATTACTATTATTTTTTGTATGTAGATCTCAGTTTAAAGTTTGAAGATATGTTAATACGATTCTTAGATTTGATATTTGTTCGTGTTGTACACCTTTGTGACCATATTTAAGTATCAAAATCGTTTATATCTTGTGTTTTTACATGAAGAATCTTATATGTGACATATCGACTACTATTTGTGAAGCCAAGCTTTATGTGATGAAAGAATATGAACAATTTTGTTGCTTTTTATCATATTGAGGTTATGACTAATTATAAATAGTTGTTTAATTTTTAACTAAATACATCTTAATAATTGCCTGTTGTTACATTATATATGAGTGTTCTAATAGTTATGTGATTATTGAATCGATGAACTTGCTTCTTTTGATCATCACTATATAGTTAGTAAGATTGTTTTTTTTTTCAGGTGCATAAATGTGTTTTAACTGTGTCTACATGGTTAACTATTATGCATTTGTGTCTACTTTGATGTTTGTCTTTTATTGTTGTTTAAAAGCACACCTTGTTGATGGGTTTCAAACTGAGAACACACCTTCACAATATTCTGGGCAAAGGCTTTTGTTTAACTTATTCTAAACCCACAAAGCTTTTTACTTGATACATACTACTATACTAATAGTTGTAATGAACTGAATAAAGTTTATACAGGAAATACAAGAATGTACTAAAGTTTAACTTATTAACTAAAGAGAAAAAAATACCCACTTTTAATATTTGATCAACAGTGGAAAAAAATAACATCAGCCATTAAGAAAAAAAATGTTCATTTGTTCCTTCCTTCATCACAGTAGGTATAAAAATATCTACCAGTACATGAATTTCGGTTCGTCTTACTATGGATGTTTTTATTGTACAGAATGGCTGCGGATGTAAAGATACGCAAAACACCAACTACGAAGGCGAGAACACTTGACAACCTCCTAGAAGATTGTACGATGCACATAAGGAAGTAATTGATCAGAACGATCAATTGCATCTGAATGAATATAACCCCAGTGGTGCATATATGTAATTAGCGAGCTCTGGAATTTCAAGGAAAATAGAAGAGCTACACTAAAGGGGGTTATCAGCTACATTCTGAAGTGCACCAGTCAGTAAAGATCCACAATTTGTTGAACCAGTACACGGTCTTGTTTACGTTGTATGTTACGGTGTATGTTACGGTGTATGTTACGGTCTTTTGTTATCGAGTCTGTAAGTTCCGTCAAGACTACCAAGTTTAACTTAGTGATATGTTCTGTCCATGTTTGATGCTTAACTGTTTAACTTTTAGTCTCGGGCTCGTTTAAGCTCGACTCGTATGCACCCTTAGTTAGTTTTCTTGAAGCATTTCAAATGGTTGGTCTTTGCATTTAAGGAACTTATAACAACCTGGTTTTAGTTGATTAGATTTGATTAAACTCAGAAAAATTTTCGTCTTAGATCTTACCTTAATGTAGAAGAAACTTAAAATAGTAAACCCATTGTTTTCGAATCTAGTCGAGGTTATTTTACCATGTCATTATCGTTGAAATTGAACTAATTAAGCTTCTTTGTATGTTTGTTTACTTACATTTGACGTTAAAAATAAACTGAGTTAGGGGCAAAAGGACAAACCGTTCATCAATCTGAAACATAAAGTACAAAACTAATCCATTTTAAAGACAAATAATACTATCTGGAATTTTATATATAGATAAAGGATAAAATTCTAACATTTGCATATTAAACTAACATTTAATTAATTTAAATACTGTGGATTTTCTGAAAAGAATGTATTTAATAACGGTTAAAGCCATAAAAATCTTATCAATACTGTGGATTTTATGAAAAGAATGTTTTTAATAACGGAGGGACTCAAACTGTTATGAATTTATAAGCTCAGCGGCTAAAAAAACCAAATAATGAATTTACGGGCTCAGGTTGACGTTTCACACATACTAAAGGGACGCAAATTGCATTTTGCTCTAATTTATAAAAGGAAAACCTACGTGAACGGTGTACAACCAGAAACAGTATAAAATAAAACTGATAGAGAGATAAAACATGAAATACTGTCATTTTAATGCAAAAGTAAATGTTAAACAACACTGGGGAAAGGTGTTATAACAATCAAACGTGGTTTACAGTAACAACCTTGATTTTTCAAACATGTACTTGTTTGATGCACAGATAGCAGTTGTCATATATCGAGATGCAATTTGTTTGATTCATGCTTTGTTTTATGCTCTTACATGATGTACCGGCCCAAACACGTGAATATTTGCTTTAATTATTGAGTTTCGTGCTTATAAACAAGGCTACATTAATTACAAGGGCCTAATGTGTCATTATGTGAAAGTATAAGTTAAGGGACTTAATTGTCATTCCTTGAAACTTGTTTGGAAACTTCGATTTTAAATCCGTAAATAAATCCGTCACTATTTTTACAAAATATAAAGTTCGGGGACTAAATTGTCATTTTTGAAACTTAAAAGTTCGGGTTAAAAATGTAATTTTTGAAAATAATAAAGTTTAGGGTCCGTATGACATTTCTGAAATTTGTTTTATAAATAAAATATAAAATTATTAAAACTTTTAAAAGTATAGGGTTTAAAATGTCATTTTTGAAACATATATTTTAATAAACTAAATACACATATTTTTTAATATAAAGTACAAGGGCCTTAGGGTCATTTCCTTAAACTTGAAGTCAAGGGACTGTTTCTGTTACTCTTTAAACTGTTTTTAACCCCAAAGTCTAACTCAGTTAGTTTTATGTAAAGGTTTTTATTCAAAAAGGGTAACCTAGTTAGCTATATAGGTTAACTGTTACAGGGACCATTTATACATTACTCAGAACCTCAGGGACCAAAGTGTAGCTTTTGTTTTTAAACCGGAAACCGCGAACATATCGCCGGATTAACTCCAAATCACAAACAAACAAGAGTCCTGTGATCGATAAGCATGCCTGGATATTCCCCTCGACACACACAATTCGTACAAAAACTTCAATTCGACCGAGTCATGCATTTACGTCTTTCAAAACTGAAAATTTTATAAAATTCGTAGTGGGAATCAATCCACTGTTATACGTTTGTTTTGGAATCAATTGACACGTTATTTAGATCCCTGAACCTCCTACGAACCCTCACATACCCTCATAACTCACAAACACCTCCGAAATCCCTCTGTACCGTCTCTGTTAGTTCGCCGGAATACAGGTTCGCCGGAGTTAGTTGGAGCGATAATCTGGTCGATACCGGACATACTTTCGAAGCACCATTCGGTATATTATCGTTCACTCAACGTTCCTGTTAATTTAATTTAAGTTTAGTCGTGTTTTGATCGGGTAATTGGATCGGTTGACTTCTGTTGACCGAATTGGGGAAGAAGATGACACATATTTTATTTAATTTTTCTTTTATAAATCAGTTTTGTTATTTAATTCATAATAATTCAATAGCAACCAATTAAAATCTGATATTTTTATCATAAATTATCCATATACTCATACATTTATTTAAAATATTATGTTAGTCAAATTTTTATAAAACTATTTTTGTTTTAAATAAAAAAAATAGATTTAACTTTAAAAATAAATATTAATTCGGATTATTTTGAATTAATTATTGAAATTTTTATGTTAAATATTTTAAACAGTAAACTTTGTAAAAATAATTTTATCATAATATTTGATACTGATTTAATATTTTTATTAATTAAAACAGTTAGTTTATACACTTATAAAGTTAAATTTATTTAGTTAAATCATTTTAATTATGATATTTATATCCGAAATCATTTTTAGAATATTAAGCATGTTTTGTGGAGTTTATTAAAAATCAGAAACCATGTTTTGATAATTGCATGTTATTTTTATAATAAACTTTATAAATCAGTTTATTTAACAATTATCCTTTTAATTCCAGATTATTTATATAAAATTTATTTAAGGCCATAGTATTTATTTTAAATCTGTAATATTGCATGTTAATATTTAAAAATGATATTTCTAAATTTTCTGATTTAAATTAATTACTTAGGTAATTATTCACATAATTATTCTGTTATTTCATTTTTAACAAATAATTAAACTGTTTATTTAAAAATATATTTATTTTCTGCCATGATAATTATCTGATTTACGCTTGTTATATAATTATAATGTCATTTTTAATTATTCTGCCCTAAATTAATTATTAGATAATTAAATTGTATAATTATCATATTTTCTGAAAATACATATGTTTTGATAATACAGAAAATAATTTATACATCCTATAATTAAACTTGGACTTTTGGATTATATTATACAAACTGTTTACATAATTTTTACAAGTTAACATATATATATTTATATATATAGACTTAAAAGTATAATTTTATATATATATATATATTAGTTGTTTAAATATACAAATAATAATGTTTTACTTATTATTTGTATAACCTAGTATTTTATATAAATACTTCTCAAATTTATCAAGTTACCAAGTGTTCCCCAAACAGATTGTCAAACCGTACAACACAAAACCTTGTCACCCGTTTATACAAAGTTACAGTTTTGCCTTTTGTTGATGCTATGTTCTATATTTGTTTGGTGCATGTTTTTAGAGTGATGTGGAAAGTCTTGTTCCCGCAAAACTCTTATCCATTTACATGTTTGGAATTATTTCGCAAACAAGGTGAGTTCATAGTCCCCATTTTTTTTGTTTTACAATATTTTCGGGGTGAAACATATGTATAATGTGATACAAACTCATTTGCATTTTGTGGCTATCCTGATTGTTTTCTTGCAATTGTTTGATTACTTGATGCTTAAACATTACATTCATTAACTCCGTACAAGCCCAACGGTATATTATAGCGCTATAGGTGTGATGTCCCATCCAACTTCCAGTTCAGACCCTTTGTTGTTGTTGTTGTTGTTGTTATTCATGTTATTCAATGCGGAAGTTTGGGTGATCAATTCCGTGTTTACGTCTACAAGGTTTGAATGTTCACCAAGCGGGACTTGTTTCATTCAATTGTTTAAAACATATCAAATGCCACATTGTTAAACGTTTTATTTCATTATCACATTATTTGTTTATTACCAAACTAACCAAAACCTATGAACTCACTCAACCGTTTGTTGACCCAAATTATTTTTAACATATGTTTCAGGTGATGATGCTTGAAGTTAGCTTTTGGATTACATAGGATTACTCAAGACAAGTGCCTTAGTTTAAATAAAATCAAAGACCTTTTGTGAACAATGTGTTGTAATTGTTTGTTCTAGTTGGATGTGAATGCAATCCTTATAACCAACTTAATTATATTTCAACTTTAATTAAATCACCATGTGCTCATATGCATTCTATCAAGTTTCGTGATGCCCTCGACGTTTCCGCCTCCGGTCAGGGTGTCACAGGTTGGTATCAGAGCCATGGTTATAGGGAATTAAGTTATTAGCAATGCTTGAACCTAGACTATAACTTACCTAGGACACCTATCCACTAGATACTCTGTCCGCTTCTTTGTCTTTACCCCTATTCTTACTCTTGAAACCGAAGCCTCGTCACGACGGATTTCTCTCGTTTAACTTTTTGGCTACACAAGTTACTCATCACCTGTCCTCAGGTGACTTAAATTTTTTTTTTTTCAAAACCTCCTCTGATTTTTTTTACTCTCGTCAAAGTCTTGGGCTCTAATAACGAACTCGTGCAATCTGGAAGGGTGGGTGCCTGTATTTTGAGTTTTCTGTCTAGGCAAGCACTTCGTATAAATCTCATCAGACCCGAGACCAGTTGTGCTTACCTGGGAATTCTCGGGATGAGTGTCCACTTATAGGCTAAAGCATGACTTCATTAAGTTATAAGGATCCAACTACTTTGATTAGTCACTGATATTGTTTATTAGTAGAATAAACGATGTCCATCCTGTTGTGTGTTTTCTCTTGCCTTCATTGATTTTATGAAACTTTTCCACCAAAAACATTTCATTCCGACTCCTATGACCTTATGTTTTCCCCTACTGCTTGTAGACACGTAGCTAGTCCAATGACCCTCTTGCCCATGATTTTCCTAGCCATTAAAACACAAATCACACTACATCATTTTACTAAAGATATTCACTATCAAGCAGAAACCTAACCATCTTTTATCGCATAACTACAAGGTTTTATAAATAATATAAATCGTTTTACCAAAACTCCTTCCAAATTTAAATTATTTTCGGATCATACCTGTTTAAATTCAAAATTTCAAACCGGCCACGATAAACTATTTTTAAAACGTATAAACAATGAAAACTTCAAGAGTTTGAAACATTTCTGAAACACACTACCACCTGAATGACCATCTATAAGTTTTCTTTATATAAGCTATATGGAGACAACCTATCCTTTTTATAGTTTTATTTCGTTAAATCTTTTAAAATTTTTCGCCTAAACTTGACAGCAATCACCGTCTCCTTTTTCAAAACTTAACATCACCAATTTTCTTTCCGGCTTCTGATCTTTCTTTTGGAAGATGCCTCTACGACGAGACACACGTTTGCCTACCTGGGAACTACCGATGAGAGTACAGTATGCCTATAGGCTCAAGGCATGTTACCCTAATTCAAAAGGATTTTTTTTCCTTTCCTCCGTTTCAGAACAATCCAAGTTTTTATCGATCTACGTTGTACCATTATCAATTTATTTTGATACGATTCCCTCTTTTTCAAAGTTCAAAATTTTCTCGAGACCATACTTGTCAGATTCAAATTTTCAAACTAGCTGCAGAACGTAGCATGGAAGCTCTAACCGATCACATGGTGTAATCAGGAATCTCCTTATCTATATAAGAAACCCACTACTCGAGCTAATCTACACAAGAACTACAATTTCTGATATAATTCAATACCCCATACCCAAACTTTTCTTAGTTCAACAAAACCCCATATCCCAATGGCAAATCTCCCAGCAGCATATGCTGAATCTTCAAATGCAGCAAAAATTCATCCTTTCCTTCAGTTTACAAATTTACACAATCGAGAGAGGTATCAAAAACTCAAGCAGCATGAAGTTCTTACTATTAGCGGTATTGATTGGCAACGAATGGGAACGATTGATTCCAGTGGTTTACTGGCAAGATTACTACTACCTAACACGCCTTGGCGCCGTTTCTTCGACATCCTAGAACCATCATACGATGAACTGGTGTATGAGTTCTTGTCCACTTTCTATTACAAAAATAATGAAAATCTTACCAATAAATCCATTCATTTTCAACTTTGTGGGCAAACTCATATTATGTCATTAACCGAATTCGCAGTTCATCTGGGCATATATACAGATGAAGAAGTTAAACAACCCATTTTTACGGAGGCATCAACCTCTTATTCCTCCGCGGATTTGGTAGATTTTTGGCAATGCCATTCATTAAAAGAATGGTGTAGCCACAATAATGATGCGAACTTCATAGACCCTTGTTATCAATATATGCACCGTGTTGTAGCCAACACTATCACGGGGCGCAAGCATCATCAAAGGGTTAGAACAACTAAACTTTTCTATCTGTATAGTATTTTTAAGCTAGTTCCTTGTAATATTGCCCACGAGCTTGCTGTATATTTTTCTAATCAACAATCACATCCTCTGAAAAGACTCATGGGAGGGTCTTACATTACAAAGATAGCAAAATCATTAGGTATCTTAAGTGATCAGATTATCCAAGAATTATCTCCACCAAAGGCACCTGGGATTGTAAATCCTTACACCATTAGGCTAACCCCTGTTCATATTGATACACTAACTCAACCATCTTAATCGGAGGGAACTTCAGTTATCTTAGAAAGCACCTCCCCACAAAATTTACAACAATCATTATTGCAGTTTCCTCAATCGTCTTTTTATCGATTTGATATGCAACCACCGCTGCCATACATACAAGAACATATTACAACTAACTTATCCCAACCATCAACCTCAAACTTCTTACAAAGCTGCTCACCGTTATTTTTCGAGGAGAATTCAACAATGCAAGGAACTTGGTTTGATGAAAACATGATGACACAAGAACAGTTAGCATCAGAACCCTTTTTGCAAGCACCATTACTGTCACATTCTTTCCAGTCACTGTTGAACGAAGTAGAACAACTGCCACCAACTGATATGGCAGGCCCAAGTACGATGCCTCAAATGAATCTACCTCCAGATTCATTGGGAGACGAAGTGACTAGGTTAAACAATCAAGTTCAAAATTTGTCCCAACAAATAAAATGGTTGACAGAAAGAAATCAATGGTTGGAAAGCATGCTGAGACAAATAATTGATCATATGCAACTACCTCTACCACCTCCACCACCTTATAGTCCTGAATTTGATCCATTACATGACTTATTTCAAATGTAAATTTGTTCAATAGACTGTCAAACAAACAATGCTATACGTTTTGATTCAATTGATGTTGTGTTATATTGATGCTTGTTTGATTTAAACAATACCTCAATCTTATTTGTTTTCCTCACTTAACTAGAAGTGCTATGTGGACCATGTGACGAAACGCGTAATTTTGGGTGCACACTTAATTACGAGGTTTGACGCATGAGAATCATAGTAAGCCTTGTTAAGTAAGGTGGCAGATAAAAACATTATGTGGTTATGTGATCATCCATTATTTGCTTATTTGTACACACATTTGTTTGTATAATATTTACATTACAAACCCAGCATAGCATAGTGCCATGCAAAACAATTTCTATACAATGATTCTCGTAAATTCCTCAAAATTTTCAGCATCCAACAATGACTTGATTATCCTTCTAATCATTGCAAATACATTCTACAGTCTCTTTCGAATAAATTTCGGGACGAAATTTTCTAAAGTAGGGGAGACTGTAACAACCTTGATTTTTCAAACATGTACTTGTTTGATGCACAGATAGCAGTTGTCATATATCGAGATGCAATTTGTTTGATTCATGCTTTGTTTTATGCTCTTACATGATGTACCAGCCCAAACACGTGAATATTTGCTTTAATTATTGAATTTCGTGCTTATAAACAAGGCTACATTAATTAAAGGGGCCTAATGTGTCATTATGTGAAAGTATAAGTTAAGGGACTTAATTGTCATTCCTTGAAACTTGTTTGGAAACTTCGATTTTAAATCCGTAAATAAATCCGTCACTATTTTTCCAAAATATAAAGTTTGGGGACTAAATTGTCATTTTTGAAACTTAAAAGTTCGGGTTAAAAATGTAATTTTTGAAAATAATAAAGTTTAGGGTCCTTATGACATTTCTGAAATTTGTTTTATAAATAAAATATAAAATTATTAAAACTTTTAAAAGTATAGGGTTTAAAATGTCATTTTTGAAACATATATTTTAATAAACTAAATACACATATTTTTGAATATAACGTACAAGGGCCTTAGGGTCATTTCCTTAAACTTGAAGTCCAGGGACTGTTTCTGTTACTCTTTAAACTGTTTTTAACCCCAAAGTCTAACTCAGTTAGTTTTATGTAAAGGTTTTTATTCAAAAAGGGTAACCTAGTTAGCTATATAGGTTAACTGTTACAGGGACCATTTATACATTACTCAGAACCTCAGGGACCAAAGTGTAGCTTTTGTTTTTAAACCGGAAACCGCGAACATATCGCCGGATTAACTCCAAATCACAAACAAACAAGAGTCCTGTGATCGATAAGCATGCCTGGATATTCCCCTCGACACACACAATTCGTACAAAAACTTCAATTCGACCGAGTCATGCATTTACGTCTTTCAAATCTGAAAATTTTATAAAATTCGTAGTGGGAATCAATCCACTGTTATACGTTTGTTTTGGAATCAATTGACACGTTATTTAGATCCCTGAACCTCCTACGAACCCTCACATACCCTCATAACTCACAAACACCTCCGAAATCCCTCTGTACCGTCTCTGTTAGTTCACCGGAATACAGGTTCGCCGGAGTTAGTCGGAGCGATAATCTGGTCGATACCGGACATACTTTCGAAGCACCATTCGGTATATTATCGTTCACTCAACGTTCCTGTTAATTTAATTTAAGTTTAGTCGTGTTTTGATCGGGTAATTGGATCGGTTGACTTCTGTTGACCGAATTGGGGAAGAAGATGACACATATTTTATTTAATTTTTCTTTTATAAATCAGTTTTGTTATTTAATTCATAATAATTCAATAGCAACCAATTAAAATCTGATATTTTTATCATAAATTATCCATATACTCATACATTTATTTAAAATATTATGTTAGTCAAATTTTTATAAAACTATTTTTGTTTAAAAAAAACAGATTTAACTTTAAAAATTAATATTAATTCGGATTTTTTTGAATTAATTATTGAAATTTTTATGTTAAATATTTTAAACAGTAAACTTTGTAAAAATAATTTTATCATAATATTTGATACTGATTTAATATTTTTATTAATTAAAACAGTTAGTTTATACACTTATAAAGTTAAATTTATTTAGTTAAATCATTTTAATTATGATATTTATATCCGAAATCATTTTTAGAATATTAAGCATGTTTTGTGGAGTTTATTAAAAATCAGAAACCATGTTTTGATAATTGCATGTTATTTTTATAATAAACTTTATAAATCAGTTTATTTAACAATTATCCTTTTAATTCCAGATTATTTATATAAAATTTATTTAAGGCCATAGTATTTATTTTAAATCTGTAATATTGCATGTTAATATTTAAAAATGATATTTCTAAATTTTCTGATTTAAATTAATTACTTAGGTAATTATTCACATAATTATTCTGTTATTTCATTTTTAACAAATAATTAAACTGTTTATTTAAAAATATATTTATTTTCTGCCATGATAATTATCTGATTTACGCTTGTTATATAATTAAAATGTCATTTTTAATTATTCTGCCCTAAATTAATTATTAGATAATTAAATTGTATAATTATCATATTTTCTGAAAATACATATGTTTTGATAATACAGAAAATAATTTATACATCCTATAATTAAACTTGGACTTTTGGATTATATTATACAAACTGTTTACATAATTTTTACAAGTTAACATATATATATTTATATATATAGACTTAAAAGTATAATTATATATATATATATATATATATTAGTTGTTTAAATATACAAATAATAATGTTTTACTTATTATTTGTATAACCTAGTATTTTATATAAATACTTCTCAAATTTATCAAGTTACCAAGTGTTCCCCAAACAGATTGTCAAACCGTACAACACAAAACCTTGTCACCCGTTTATACAAAGTTACAGTTTTGCCTTTTGTTGATGCTATGTTCTATATTTGTTTGGTGCATGTTTTTAGAGTGATGTGGAAAGTCTTGTTCCCGCAAAACTCTTATCCATTTACATGTTTGGAATTATTTCGCAAACAAGGTGAGTTCATAGTCCCCATTTTTTTTGTTTTACAATATTTTCGGGGTGAAACATATGTATAATGTGATACAAACTCATTTGCATTTTGTGGCTATCCTGATTGTTTTCTTGCAATTGTTTGATTACTTGATGCTTAAACATTACATTCATTAACTCCGTACAAGCCCAACGGTATATTATAGCGCTATAGGTGTGATGTCCCATCCAACTTCCAGTTCAGACCCTTTGTTGTTGTTGTTGTTGTTGTTATTCATGTTATTCAATGCGGAAGTTTGGGTGATCAATTCCGTGTTTACGTCTACAAGGTTTGAATGTTCACCAAGCGGGACTTGTTTCATTCAATTGTTTAAAACATATCAAATGCCACATTGTTAAACGTTTTATTTCATTATCACATTATTTGTTTATTACCAAACTAACCAAAACCTATGAACTCACTCAACCGTTTGTTGACCCAAATTATTTTTAACATATGTTTCAGGTGATGATGCTTGAAGTTAGCTTTTGGATTACATAGGATTACTCAAGACAAGTGCCTTAGTTTAAATAAAATCAAAGACCTTTTGTGAACAATGTGTTGTAATTGTTTGTTCTAGTTGGATGTGAATGCAATCCTTATAACCAACTTAATTATATTTCAACTTTAATTAAATCACCATGTGCTCATATGCATTCTATCAAGTTTCGTGATGCCCTCGACGTTTCCGCCTCCGGTCAGGGTGTCACAGGTTGGTATCAGAGCCATGGTTATAGGGAATTAAGTTATTAGCAATGCTTGAACCTAGACTATAACTTACCTAGGACACCTATCCACTAGATACTCTGTCCGCTTCTTTGTCTTTACCCCTATTCTTACTCTTGAAACCGAAGCCTCGTCACGACGGATTTCTCTCGTTTAACTTTTTGGCTACACAAGTTACTCATCACCTGTCCTCAGGTGACTTAAATTTTTTTTTTTTTCAAAACCTCCTCTGATTTTTTTTACTCTCGTCAAAGTCTTGGGCTCTAATAACGAACTCGTGCAATCTGGAAGGGTGGGTGCCTGTATTTTGAGTTTTCTGTCTAGGCAAGCACTTCGTATAAATCTCATCAGACCCGAGACCAGTTGTGCTTACCTGGGAATTCTCGGGATGAGTGTCCACTTATAGGCTAAAGCATGACTTCATTAAGTTATAAGGATCCAACTACTTTGATTAGTCACTGATATTGTTTATTAGTAGAATAAACGATGTCCATCCTGTTGTGTGTTTTCTCTTGCCTTCATTGATTTTATGAAACTTTTCCACCAAAAACATTTCATTCCGACTCCTATGACCTTATGTTTTCCCCTACTGCTTGTAGACACGTAGCTAGTCCAATGACCCTCTTGCCCATGATTTTCCTAGCCATTAAAACACAAATCACACTACATCATTTTACTAAAGATATTCACTATCAAGCAGAAACCTAACCATCTTTTATCGCATAACTACAAGGTTTTATAAATAATATAAATCGTTTTACCAAAACTCCTTCCAAATTTAAATTATTTTCGGATCATACCTGTTTAAATTCAAAATTTCAAACCGGCCACGATAAACTATTTTTAAAACGTATAAACAATGAAAACTTCAAGAGTTTGAAACATTTCTGAAACACACTACCACCTGAATGACCATCTATAAGTTTTCTTTATATAAGCTATATGGAGACAACCTATCCTTTTTATAGTTTTATTTCGTTAAATCTTTTAAAATTTTTCGCCTAAACTTGACAGCAATCACCGTCTCCTTTTTCAAAACTTAACATCACCAATTTTCTTTCCGGCTTCTGATCTTTCTTTTGGAAGATGCCTCTACGACGAGACACACGTTTGCCTACCTGGGAACTACCGATGAGAGTACAGTATGCCTATAGGCTCAAGGCATGTTACCCTAATTCAAAAGGATTTTTTTTCCTTTCCTCCGTTTCAGAACAATCCAAGTTTTTATCGATCTACGTTGTACCATTATCAATTTATTTTGATACGATTCCCTCTTTTTCAAAGTTCAAAATTTTCTCGAGACCATACTTGTCAGATTCAAATTTTCAAACTAGCTGCAGAACGTAGCATGGAAGCTCTAACCGATCACATGGTGTAATCAGGAATCTCCTTATCTATATAAGAAACCCACTACTCGAGCTAATCTACACAAGAACTACAATTTCTGATATAATTCAATACCCCATACCCAAACTTTTCTTAGTTCAACAAAACCCCATATCCCAATGGCAAATCTCCCAGCAGCATATGCTGAATCTTCAAATGCAGCAAAAATTCATCCTTTCCTTCAGTTTACAAATTTACACAATCGAGAGAGGTATCAAAAACTCAAGCAGCATGAAGTTCTTACTATTAGCGGTATTGATTGGCAACGAATGGGAACGATTGATTCCAGTGGTTTACTGGCAAGATTACTACTACCTAACACGCCTTGGCGCCGTTTCTTCGACATCCTAGAACCATCATACGATGAACTGGTGTATGAGTTCTTGTCCACTTTCTATTACAAAAATAATGAAAATCTTACCAATAAATCCATTCATTTTCAACTTTGTGGGCAAACTCATATTATGTCATTAACCGAATTCGCAGTTCATCTGGGCATATATACAGATGAAGAAGTTAAACAACCCATTTTTACGGAGGCATCAACCTCTTATTCCTCCGCGGATTTGGTAGATTTTTGGCAATGCCATTCATTAAAAGAATGGTGTAGCCACAATAATGATGCGAACTTCATAGACCCTTGTTATCAATATATGCACCGTGTTGTAGCCAACACTATCACGGGGCGCAAGCATCATCAAAGGGTTAGAACAACTAAACTTTTCTATCTGTATAGTATTTTTAAGCTAGTTCCTTGTAATATTGCCCACGAGCTTGCTGTATATTTTTCTAATCAACAATCACATCCTCTGAAAAGACTCATGGGAGGGTCTTACATTACAAAGATAGCAAAATCATTAGGTATCTTAAGTGATCAGATTATCCAAGAATTATCTCCACCAAAGGCACCTGGGATTGTAAATCCTTACACCATTAGGCTAACCCCTGTTCATATTGATACACTAACTCAACCATCTTAATCGGAGGGAACTTCAGTTATCTTAGAAAGCACCTCCCCACAAAATTTACAACAATCATTATTGCAGTTTCCTCAATCGTCTTTTTATCGATTTGATATGCAACCACCGCTGCCATACATACAAGAACATATTACAACTAACTTATCCCAACCATCAACCTCAAACTTCTTACAAAGCTGCTCACCGTTATTTTTCGAGGAGAATTCAACAATGCAAGGAACTTGGTTTGATGAAAACATGATGACACAAGAACAGTTAGCATCAGAACCCTTTTTGCAAGCACCATTACTGTCACATTCTTTCCAGTCACTGTTGAACGAAGTAGAACAACTGCCACCAACTGATATGGCAGGCCCAAGTACGATGCCTCAAATGAATCTACCTCCAGATTCATTGGGAGACGAAGTGACTAGGTTAAACAATCAAGTTCAAAATTTGTCCCAACAAATAAAATGGTTGACAGAAAGAAATCAATGGTTGGAAAGCATGCTGAGACAAATAATTGATCATATGCAACTACCTCTACCACCTCCACCACCTTATAGTCCTGAATTTGATCCATTACATGACTTATTTCAAATGTAAATTTGTTCAATAGACTGTCAAACAAACAATGCTATACGTTTTGATTCAATTGATGTTGTGTTATATTGATGCTTGTTTGATTTAAACAATACCTCAATCTTATTTGTTTTCCTCACTTAACTAGAAGTGCTATGTGGACCATGTGACGAAACGCGTAATTTTGGGTGCACACTTAATTACGAGGTTTGACGCATGAGAATCATAGTAAGCCTTGTTAAGTAAGGTGGCAGATAAAAACATTATGTGGTTATGTGATCATCCATTATTTGCTTATTTGTACACACATTTGTTTGTATAATATTTACATTACAAACCCAGCATAGCATAGTGCCATGCAAAACAATTTCTATACAATGATTCTCGTAAATTCCTCAAAATTTTCAGCATCCAACAATGACTTGATTATCCTTCTAATCATTGCAAATACATTCTACAGTCTCTTTCGAATAAATTTCGGGACGAAATTTTCTAAAGTAGGGGAGACTGTAACAACCTTGATTTTTCAAACATGTACTTGTTTGATGCACAGATAGCAGTTGTCATATATCGAGATGCAATTTGTTTGATTCATGCTTTGTTTTATGCTCTTACATGATGTACCAGCCCAAACACGTGAATATTTGCTTTAATTATTGAATTTCGTGCTTATAAACAAGGCTACATTAATTAAAGGGGCCTAATGTGTCATTATGTGAAAGTATAAGTTAAGGGACTTAATTGTCATTCCTTGAAACTTGTTTGGAAACTTCGATTTTAAATCCGTAAATAAATCCGTCACTATTTTTCCAAAATATAAAGTTTGGGGACTAAATTGTCATTTTTGAAACTTAAAAGTTCGGGTTAAAAATGTAATTTTTGAAAATAATAAAGTTTAGGGTCCTTATGACATTTCTGAAATTTGTTTTATAAATAAAATATAAAATTATTAAAACTTTTAAAAGTATAGGGTTTAAAATGTCATTTTTGAAACATATATTTTAATAAACTAAATACACATATTTTTGAATATAACGTACAAGGGCCTTAGGGTCATTTCCTTAAACTTGAAGTCCAGGGACTGTTTCTGTTACTCTTTAAACTGTTTTTAACCCCAAAGTCTAACTCAGTTAGTTTTATGTAAAGGTTTTTATTCAAAAAGGGTAACCTAGTTAGCTATATAGGTTAACTGTTACAGGGACCATTTATACATTACTCAGAACCTCAGGGACCAAAGTGTAGCTTTTGTTTTTAAACCGGAAACCGCGAACATATCGCCGGATTAACTCCAAATCACAAACAAACAAGAGTCCTGTGATCGATAAGCATGCCTGGATATTCCCCTCGACACACACAATTCGTACAAAAACTTCAATTCGACCGAGTCATGCATTTACGTCTTTCAAAACTGAAAATTTTATAAAATTCGTAGTGGGAATCAATCCACTGTTATACGTTTGTTTTGGAATCAATTGACACGTTATTTAGATCCCTGAACCTCCTACGAACCCTCACATACCCTCATAACTCACAAACACCTCCGAAATCCCTCTGTACCGTCTCTGTTAGTTCACCGGAATACAGGTTCGCCGGAGTTAGTCGGAGCGATAATCTGGTCGATACCGGACATACTTTCGAAGCACCATTCGGTATATTATTGTTCACTCAACGTTCCTGTTAATTTAATTTAAGTTTAGTCGTGTTTTGATCGGGTAATTGGATCGGTTGACTTCTGTTGACCGAATTGGGGAAGAAGATGACACATATTTTATTTAATTTTTCTTTTATAAATCAGTTTTGTTATTTAATTCATAATAATTCAATAGCAACCAATTAAAATCTGATATTTTTATCATAAATTATCCATATACTCATACATTTATTTAAAATATTATGTTAGTCAAATTTTTATAAAACTATTTTTGTTTAAAAAAAACAGATTTAACTTTAAAAATTAATATTAATTCGGATTTTTTTGAATTAATTATTGAAATTTTTATGTTAAATATTTTAAACAGTAAACTTTGTAAAAATAATTTTATCATAATATTTGATACTGATTTAATATTTTTATTAATTAAAACAGTTAGTTTATACACTTATAAAGTTAAATTTATTTAGTTAAATCATTTTAATTATGATATTTATATCCGAAATCATTTTTAGAATATTAAGCATGTTTTGTGGAGTTTATTAAAAATCAGAAACCATGTTTTGATAATTGCATGTTATTTTTATAATAAACTTTATAAATCAGTTTATTTAACAATTATCCTTTTAATTCCAGATTATTTATATAAAATTTATTTAAGGCCATAGTATTTATTTTAAATCTGTAATATTGCATGTTAATATTTAAAAATGATATTTCTAAATTTTCTGATTTAAATTAATTACTTAGGTAATTATTCACATAATTATTCTGTTATTTCATTTTTAACAAATAATTAAACTGTTTATTTAAAAATATATTTATTTTCTGCCATGATAATTATCTGATTTACGCTTGTTATATAATTAAAATGTCATTTTTAATTATTCTGCCCTAAATTAATTATTAGATAATTAAATTGTATAATTATCATATTTTCTGAAAATACATATGTTTTGATAATACAGAAAATAATTTATACATCCTATAATTAAACTTGGACTTTTGGATTATATTATACAAACTGTTTACATAATTTTTACAAGTTAACATATATATATTTATATATATAGACTTAAAAGTATAATTATATATATATATATATATATATATTAGTTGTTTAAATATACAAATAATAATGTTTTACTTATTATTTGTATAACCTAGTATTTTATATAAATACTTCTCAAATTTATCAAGTTACCAAGTGTTCCCCAAACAGATTGTCAAACCGTACAACACAAAACCTTGTCACCCGTTTATACAAAGTTACAGTTTTGCCTTTTGTTGATGCTATGTTCTATATTTGTTTGGTGCATGTTTTTAGAGTGATGTGGAAAGTCTTGTTCCCGCAAAACTCTTATCCATTTACATGTTTGGAATTATTTCGCAAACAAGGTGAGTTCATAGTCCCCATTTTTTTTGTTTTACAATATTTTCGGGGTGAAACATATGTATAATGTGATACAAACTCATTTGCATTTTGTGGCTATCCTGATTGTTTTCTTGCAATTGTTTGATTACTTGATGCTTAAACATTACATTCATTAACTCCGTACAAGCCCAACGGTATATTATAGCGCTATAGGTGTGATGTCCCATCCAACTTCCAGTTCAGACCCTTTGTTGTTGTTGTTGTTGTTGTTATTCATGTTATTCAATGCGGAAGTTTGGGTGATCAATTCCGTGTTTACGTCTACAAGGTTTGAATGTTCACCAAGCGGGACTTGTTTCATTCAATTGTTTAAAACATATCAAATGCCACATTGTTAAACGTTTTATTTCATTATCACATTATTTGTTTATTACCAAACTAACCAAAACCTATGAACTCACTCAACCGTTTGTTGACCCAAATTATTTTTAACATATGTTTCAGGTGATGATGCTTGAAGTTAGCTTTTGGATTACATAGGATTACTCAAGACAAGTGCCTTAGTTTAAATAAAATCAAAGACCTTTTGTGAACAATGTGTTGTAATTGTTTGTTCTAGTTGGATGTGAATGCAATCCTTATAACCAACTTAATTATATTTCAACTTTAATTAAATCACCATGTGCTCATATGCATTCTATCAAGTTTCGTGATGCCCTCGACGTTTCCGCCTCCGGTCAGGGTGTCACAGGTTGGTATCAGAGCCATGGTTATAGGGAATTAAGTTATTAGCAATGCTTGAACCTAGACTATAACTTACCTAGGACACCTATCCACTAGATACTCTGTCCGCTTCTTTGTCTTTACCCCTATTCTTACTCTTGAAACCGAAGCCTCGTCACGACGAATTTCTCTCGTTTAACTTTTTGGCTACACAAGTTACTCATCACCTGTCCTCAGGTGACTTAAATTTTTTTTTTTCAAAACCTCCTCTGATTTTTTTTACTCTCGTCAAAGTCTTGGGCTCTAATAACGAACTCGTGCAATCTGGAAGGGTGGGTGCCTGTATTTTGAGTTTTCTGTCTAGGCAAGCACTTCGTATAAATCTCATCAGACGCGAGACCAGTTGTGCTTACCTGGGAATTCTCGGGATGAGTGTCCACTTATAGGCTAAAGCATGACTTCATTAAGTTATAAGGATCCAACTACTTTGATTAGTCACTGATATTGTTTATTAGTAGAATAAACGATGTCCATCCTGTTGTGTGTTTTCTCTTGCCTTCATTGATTTTATGAAACTTTTCCACCAAAAACATTTCATTCCGACTCCTATGACCTTATGTTTTCCCCTACTGCTTGTAGACACGTAGCTAGTCCAATGACTCTCTTGCCCATGATTTTCCTAGCCATTAAAACACAAATCACACTACATCATTTTACTAAAGATATTCACTATCAAGCAGAAACCTAACCATCTTTTATCGCATAACTACAAGGTTTTATAAATAATATAAATCGTTTTACCAAAACTCCTTCCAAATTTAAATTATTTTCGGATCATACCTGTTTAAATTCAAAATTTCAAACCGGCCACGATAAACTATTTTTAAAACGTATAAACAATGAAAACTTCAAGAGTTTGAAACATTTCTGAAACACACTACCACCTGAATGACCATCTATAAGTTTTCTTTATATAAGCTATATGGAGACAACCTATCCTTTTTATAGTTTTATTTCGTTAAATCTTTTAAAATTTTTCGCCTAAACTTGACAGCAATCACCGTCTCCTTTTTCAAAACTTAACATCACCAATTTTCTTTCCGGCTTCTGATCTTTCTTTTGGAAGATGCCTCTACGACGAGACACACGTTTGCCTACCTGGGAACTACCGATGAGAGTACAGTATGCCTATAGGCTCAAGGCATGTTACCCTAATTCAAAAGGATTTTTTTTCCTTTCCTCCGTTTCAGAACAATCCAAGTTTTTATCGATCTACGTTGTACCATTATCAATTTATTTTGATACGATTCCCTCTTTTTCAAAGTTCAAAATTTTCTCGAGACCATACTTGTCAGATTCAAATTTTCAAACTAGCTGCAGAACGTAGCATGGAAGCTCTAACCGATCACATGGTGTAATCAGGAATCTCCTTATCTATATAAGAAACCCACTACTCGAGCTAATCTACACAAGAACTACAATTTCTGATATAATTCAATACCCCATACCCAAACTTTTCTTAGTTCAACAAAACCCCATATCCCAATGGCAAATCTCCCAGCAGCATATGCTGAATCTTCAAATGCAGCAAAAATTCATCCTTTCCTTCAGTTTACAAATTTACACAATCGAGAGAGGTATCAAAAACTCAAGCAGCATGAAGTTCTTACTATTAGCGGTATTGATTGGCAACGAATGGGAACGATTGATTCCAGTGGTTTACTGGCAAGATTACTACTACCTAACACGCCTTGGCGCCGTTTCTTCGACATCCTAGAACCATCATACGATGAACTGGTGTATGAGTTCTTGTCCACTTTCTATTACAAAAATAATGAAAATCTTACCAATAAATCCATTCATTTTCAACTTTGTGGGCAAACTCATATTATGTCATTAACCGAATTCGCAGTTCATCTGGGCATATATACAGATGAAGAAGTTAAACAACCCATTTTTACGGAGGCATCAACCTCTTATTCCTCCGCGGATTTGGTAGATTTTTGGCAATGCCATTCATTAAAAGAATGGTGTAGCCACAATAATGATGCGAACTTCATAGACCCTTGTTATCAATATATGCACCGTGTTGTAGCCAACACTATCACGGGGCGCAAGCATCATCAAAGGGTTAGAACAACTAAACTTTTCTATCTGTATAGTATTTTTAAGCTAGTTCCTTGTAATATTGCCCACGAGCTTGCTGTATATTTTTCTAATCAACAATCACATCCTCTGAAAAGACTCATGGGAGGGTCTTACATTACAAAGATAGCAAAATCATTAGGTATCTTAAGTGATCAGATTATCCAAGAATTATCTCCACCAAAGGCACCTGGGATTGTAAATCCTTACACCATTAGGCTAACCCCTGTTCATATTGATACACTAACTCAACCATCTTAATCGGAGGGAACTTCAGTTATCTTAGAAAGCACCTCCCCACAAAATTTACAACAATCATTATTGCAGTTTCCTCAATCGTCTTTTTATCGATTTGATATGCAACCACCGCTGCCATACATACAAGAACATATTACAACTAACTTATCCCAACCATCAACCTCAAACTTCTTACAAAGCTGCTCACCGTTATTTTTCGAGGAGAATTCAACAATGCAAGGAACTTGGTTTGATGAAAACATGATGACACAAGAACAGTTAGCATCAGAACCCTTTTTGCAAGCACCATTACTGTCACATTCTTTCCAGTCACTGTTGAACGAAGTAGAACAACTGCCACCAACTGATATGGCAGGCCCAAGTACGATGCCTCAAATGAATCTACCTCCAGATTCATTGGGAGACGAAGTGACTAGGTTAAACAATCAAGTTCAAAATTTGTCCCAACAAATAAAATGGTTGACAGAAAGAAATCAATGGTTGGAAAGCATGCTGAGACAAATAATTGATCATATGCAACTACCTCTACCACCTCCACCACCTTATAGTCCTGAATTTGATCCATTACATGACTTATTTCAAATGTAAATTTGTTCAATAGACTGTCAAACAAACAATGCTATACGTTTTGATTCAATTGATGTTGTGTTATATTGATGCTTGTTTGATTTAAACAATACCTCAATCTTATTTGTTTTCCTCACTTAACTAGAAGTGCTATGTGGACCATGTGACGAAACGCGTAATTTTGGGTGCACACTTAATTACGAGGTTTGACGCATGAGAATCATAGTAAGCCTTGTTAAGTAAGGTGGCAGATAAAAACATTATGTGGTTATGTGATCATCCATTATTTGCTTATTTGTACACACATTTGTTTGTATAATATTTACATTACAAACCCAGCATAGCATAGTGCCATGCAAAACAATTTCTATACAATGATTCTCGTAAATTCCTCAAAATTTTCAGCATCCAACAATGACTTGATTATCCTTCTAATCATTGCAAATACATTCTACAGTCTCTTTCGAATAAATTTCGGGACGAAATTTTCTAAAGTAGGGGAGACTGTAACAACCTTGATTTTTCAAACATGTACTTGTTTGATGCACAGATAGCAGTTGTCATATATCGAGATGCAATTTGTTTGATTCATGCTTTGTTTTATGCTCTTACATGATGTACCAGCCCAAACACGTGAATATTTGCTTTAATTATTGAATTTCGTGCTTATAAACAAGGCTACATTAATTAAAGGGGCCTAATGTGTCATTATGTGAAAGTATAAGTTAAGGGACTTAATTGTCATTCCTTGAAACTTGTTTGGAAACTTCGATTTTAAATCCGTAAATAAATCCGTCACTATTTTTCCAAAATATAAAGTTTGGGGACTAAATTGTCATTTTTGAAACTTAAAAGTTCGGGTTAAAAATGTAATTTTTGAAAATAATAAAGTTTAGGGTCCTTATGACATTTCTGAAATTTGTTTTATAAATAAAATATAAAATTATTAAAACTTTTAAAAGTATAGGGTTTAAAATGTCATTTTTGAAACATATATTTTAATAAACTAAATACACATATTTTTGAATATAACGTACAAGGGCCTTAGGGTCATTTCCTTAAACTTGAAGTCCAGGGACTGTTTCTGTTACTCTTTAAACTGTTTTTAACCCCAAAGTCTAACTCAGTTAGTTTTATGTAAAGGTTTTTATTCAAAAAGGGTAACCTAGTTAGCTATATAGGTTAACTGTTACAGGGACCATTTATACATTACTCAGAACCTCAGGGACCAAAGTGTAGCTTTTGTTTTTAAACCGGAAACCGCGAACATATCGCCGGATTAACTCCAAATCACAAACAAACAAGAGTCCTGTGATCGATAAGCATGCCTGGATATTCCCCTCGACACACACAATTCGTACAAAAACTTCAATTCGACCGAGTCATGCATTTACGTCTTTCAAAACTGAAAATTTTATAAAATTCGTAGTGGGAATCAATCCACTGTTATACGTTTGTTTTGGAATCAATTGACACGTTATTTAGATCCCTGAACCTCCTACGAACCCTCACATACCCTCATAACTCACAAACACCTCCGAAATCCCTCTGTACCGTCTCTGTTAGTTCACCGGAATACAGGTTCGCCGGAGTTAGTCGGAGCGATAATCTGGTCGATACCGGACATACTTTCGAAGCACCATTCGGTATATTATCGTTCACTCAACGTTCCTGTTAATTTAATTTAAGTTTAGTCGTGTTTTGATCGGGTAATTGGATCGGTTGACTTCTGTTGACCGAATTGGGGAAGAAGATGACACATATTTTATTTAATTTTTCTTTTATAAATCAGTTTTGTTATTTAATTCATAATAATTCAATAGCAACCAATTAAAATCTGATATTTTTATCATAAATTATCCATATACTCATACATTTATTTAAAATATTATGTTAGTCAAATTTTTATAAAACTATTTTTGTTTAAAAAAAAACAGATTTAACTTTAAAAATTAATATTAATTCGGATTTTTTTGAATTAATTATTGAAATTTTTATGTTAAATATTTTAAACAGTAAACTTTGTAAAAATAATTTTATCATAATATTTGATACTGATTTAATATTTTTATTAATTAAAACAGTTAGTTTATACACTTATAAAGTTAAATTTATTTAGTTAAATCATTTTAATTATGATATTTATATCCGAAATCATTTTTAGAATATTAAGCATGTTTTGTGGAGTTTATTAAAAATCAAAAACCATGTTTTGATAATTGCATGTTATTTTTATAATAAACTTTATAAATCAGTTTATTTAACAATTATCCTTTTAATTCCAGATTATTTATATAAAATTTATTTAAGGCCATAGTATTTATTTTAAATCTGTTATATTGCATGTTAATATTTAAAAATGATATTTCTAAATTTTCTGATTTAAATTAATTACTTAGGTAATTATTCACATAATTATTCTGTTATTTCTTTTTTAACAAATAATTAAACTGTTTATTTAAAAATATATTTATTTTCTGCCATGATAATTATCTGATTTACGCTTGTTATATAATTAAAATGTCATTTATAGTTATTCTGCCATAAATTAATTATTAGATAATTAAACTGTATAATTATCATATTTTCTGAAAATACATATGTTTAGATAATACAGAAAATAATTTATACATCCTATAATTAAACTTGGACTTTTGGATTATAATATACAAACTGTTTACATAATTTTTATAAGTTAACATATATATATATATATATTTATATATATAGACTTAAAAGTATAATTATATATATATATATTAGTTGTTTAAATATACAAATAATAATGTTTTACTTATTATTTGTATAACCTAGTATTTTATATAAATACTTCTCAAATTTATCAAGTTACCAAGTGTTCCCCAAACAGATTGTCAAACCATACAACACAAAACCTTGTCACCCGTTTATACAAAGTTACAGTTTTTCCTTTTGTTGATGCTATGTTCTAAATTTGTTTGGTGCATGTTTTTAGAGTGACGTGGAAAGTCTTGTTCCCGCAAAACTCTTATCCATTTACTTGTTTGGAATTATTTCGCAAACAAGGTGAGTTCATAGTCCCCATTTTTTTTTGTTTTACAATATTTTCGGGGTGAAACATATGTATAATGTGATACAAACTAATTTGCATTTTGTGGCTATCCTGATTGTTTTCTTGCAATTGTTTGATTACTTGATGCTTAAACATTACATTCATTAACTCCGTACAAGCCCAGCGGTATATTATAGCGCTATAGGTGTGACGTCCCATCCAACTTCCAGTTCAGACCCTTTGTTGTTGTTGTTATTCGTGTTATTCAATGCGGAAGTTTGGGTGATCAATGCCGTGTTTACGTCTACAAGGTTTGAATGTTCACCAAGCGGGACTTGTTTCATTCAATTGTTTAAAACATATCAAATGCCACATTGTTAAACGTTTTATTTCATTATCACATTATTTGTTTATTACCAAACTAACCAAAACCTATGAACTCACTCAACCGTTTGTTGACCCAAATTATTTTTAACATATGTTTCAGATGATGATGCTTGAAGTTAGCTTTTGGATCACATAGGATTACTCAAGACAAGTGCCTTAGTTTAAATAAAATCAAAGACCTTTTGTGAACAATGTGTTGTAATTGTTTGTTCTAGTTGGATGTGAATGCAATCCTTATAACCAACTTAATTATATTTCAACTTTAATTAAATCACCATGTGCTCATATGCATTCTATCAAGTTTCGTGATGCCCTCGACGTTTCCGCCTCCGGTCAGGGTGTCACATTTACTGCCTCAATTTTCTCGGCTCTTGGATCGTCCTCTTTAACCTCGAAGATAGCCTCTTTTCGACTTGTTGAGTTGATGCATGGTGCTCATTTGTCAAACTTGGGGTATTTTTGGCATCGTCTACTGAGGCATCCTGATGGTTCACATCAACAACCACCTGAAAGTTAAGTATGAGAGTAAGGAATAGAAAGTATAGATATAAAGTTTGTTTACATGTAAAAACAACTACCAATTCTTCCTGACTTGTTGCATTGTGGACATCTGATGAAGTTGGTGTACATCTAGCATCATCTACCCAGGAACATTTAGAATTGCCAGTGTCGACCTCATGTTCCACATTATCAACCGCCTAAAGTTGTTACACAAATTTGAATGTAAGCAATATAAAGTATATACACAAAGGTTTTTAGATATAAAAGAGATTACCGATGACGTATTTTCTTCTTGCTGAGTTGTCGTCTGGTCCGCATTTGACAAATTTGGTGTATTGTTGGGATCGTTTGCTGGGGCAGACTGAGAAATGGCATAATCAACCTCATGTTCCATATCAACAATCGCCTAAAGGTATTACACGCGCATTAAGAGTAAAGAAAAAAAGTATATATAGAAAGTTTGTCTACACGTGAAAATAATTACCGATGACATCGTCGTTTTAGATTCTGTTGGCAAAATACGTGGTCCCCATAATGACTCGTGTATCATGTCCCATTCATCATCATTGATCCGAGCTAAAAACTCGCTAGTTTCGTCATGGAGAACATCAGCAGAAGGACATGTTGAAGGAAGTAAAGTGCTAGCAAGATTATTAATGTCGTCACCCAAGTATTTTGATACGGTGAAGCGTGGACTGTAAGTAGGTGCCAAATTGTAATCATCAACTTTTATCCTAAAGATCACATGCCGAGCACATAAAGCATCTATCAGAAATTCATATATCCAATATGGATCATCAGCACCCTATAAAAACACCAAGAAACAATATTATGAATTAGCAAAAAAAGGATAACATAAGCATGAAAAAAAGTAAAAAAAAAACATGAATGAGTATATAGACATGGACATTTTTAAGTATAAAGATCTGAGGACATATATGTTGTAATTAGTACATGATAATATATAAAAATATACCTCTGATAAGGTCTTTATAATCAATTGTTCAGCCGTAAGTCCGAGAAGAAGATTTGCAGCATCGTCAAAGAGAACACATGTAATCTCTTTTTCTTGGTTCCATAATTGAACAACCAGTTTATACCTAAATAAAGAAAACCGATAAGAATATATAAGAATAAAAAAGTCAGATCCACAAATAATAGTCAAAACAACTTGTGGGTAAGAGCACAGTATTAATGTAGCAACCGGAACCGGTACCGAATCAACTGAACGGGTACTTTATCGGTACCAAATCGATACAAACTGACGACATTTTCCGGTGCCGCTTAGGTTATTCTTTGGAACCGGCCTTTACCAATTTCTACCGACAAATATCTGTACCGTACGGGAACTGAAACGTACCGTACCAAGTACATTAGGTATCGGTACCGCTACCCACTTGTGGGGCTTTTCGGTACTGGTAACGTAACTAAACACTATTGAGAAACAGAGTCCAAAAGAAATAAAAACATAAGGTAAATGAAAAATCTAATAATAATTGCTTCTAAAAAGACGGTAGCACTCGCCACAAAACGGCATCATTAGAGGCAGCTGAACATAAATTTGGCACCCCATACAGGCTTGACCAGCACCAGCAGCACCGGCATCACTCTGACCATGACCCCCATCATTATTTAAAGCCCCGACATTCTCTTCAGTACCGACATTGTCTTCAGCCCCAACATTCTCTTCAGCCCCGACATTCACTACACCCCCACCATTCTCTTCAGCCCCCCCATTTTCTACAGACCCGACAATCTCTTCAGCCCCGACATTTTCTTCAGCTGCGACATGCTCTTCAGCCGCGACATGCTCTTCAGTAATCTCATTAACATCACTTTCACCTTCCATGTTATCATCCCTTGCCCCTTGCACCATCATCTTTGCATGCTTCTTCCCTCTCAAATGAGCGTCAAGTTGCATAGAACTTGTACAAAAAATGTTGCACAAACCACAATGAAGATCAATGAAAGGAAACGTAGCTTTGTCTACCTGTCGCATCAAAATATGAATGAAACATTAAATTATGTACGAATGAAATATAAAATGAAAGATTTTTCAAATAGATGTACCCTATCAAGATGTTTGCGTGAAGATACATGGACATTGTATTGGTGCATGTCAAGGCATATTATATTACAAAGAGGGCAACATACGAGATCTTCTTTGTTGGCGCCATTTGCTAGTAAATTCTGTAGCTTGGTATACATTGACATTAATATTGAAATTTTTTAGATGATGAAAGAGATATAAAACAATAGAATAGGGTATAGTTAATAACTGTAGGTTATGAGGAGAGGTTGTGGGGAGGTGGGTAGGTTATGAGGAGAGATTGTGGGGAGGTGGGTAGGTAATGAGGAGAGATTATGGGAGGTGGGTAAGTTAGGAGGAGAGATTATGGACAGGTGGGTAATCTTGATAGAGAAGAAGGTATAAAATTTTGAAATCTAAATCTTTTGAAAATTGATAAAATAAAAAGTGGAATCGGGTAGTTACTGATAGCAGTGGGTTAGGGGCAAAGAAAACGCGCATACAACACAATCTGATCAATTGGGGCTCAATAAGCTAACCCATGTTGGTTCAAAACACCTAGGTAGCATCACCACATTTTAAATTCCACTAATTTATATTTTTATTTTTTATATTTTCAAACTAACCACTATTTTTAATTTTCGAAGATTGGAAAAATAATTGAATCAGCTTGTTTTTACCAAGTATATCAGTAGTAATTGAATCGGGTTGTTTTTACCATTATCTTCATTTTGTTACATCCAACATGACTCCACACATAACATTATTTGGTGCGTTTGGGAACTGAAGCTAAATAGACATAATCCAAAATTTAGAAATAGACATAATCCAAAAATTATAATGAAAGAAAACAAACTAAAGATGCATAGACAACATAGTAAACAAAACACGAAAAAACAAAAAAAAAAAAACAATAAATTCAAAGACGAACAACCCGAGAGCGACTGTGAATTTTAACTGTTGGAATCTTCAAATTCTTATTGAAAGTTTCTAGCGAATCAGCAGTATCATCAAATTCACCTTTAGGCTCAGCATACTCATCATCATACGGAGTGGAAACCTCATTCCCATCAACATTGCTAGTCATATCAAAAAAATCAATTTCTTCTTTAGAGCTGCTAATTTCTACAACGTCATCCCATTTCCAATCTAGCAAGTCTCTTTCTCGTTTTCGCTGCTTCTCAAACTCTCGCATCTGAATAACCGAAATAGCTTGAATGTAGCAGTGCTAATACTCTAACATGAGAAATAAAACTAAAAATAATTATGTATTCATCATGTATTACCTCGGCACTGAACTCACGAGCTAAATGTGATTTGAAAGGACTAAATGGACCGAATGAAATAATTTGTACACTGTCACTACATGAATGAAATTAAAAAGAAAAAAATAATAAATTAATTTGACGATAATAAGTAAAAACTGATAAGATAATCGAAATAAACCTTTGCTTGTTCATTTGGCTCGGGGATCAACTTCTGTTCCAGGTCCTCAACGGCAGAGATAGTTTTCACAACCTAAAAGAGAGAATTAGCAATGGTAGACCCAAACTATTTCATGTAAATAGACGACACAAACATTAAAGTAAAAGCAAGATAAGTATGAGATGCATATTACATTGACAGATGGATCACTTGTTTTATTTGTGTTTTCGTCCATACTTTTAATCGAAAGTATTATTAATTTTTTGGGTTGTGAAGGGGATCCCTATTATATAGGCTGAAAGACAAACTGCTTGTAGGAAATTGCAATCAAAACATGTCTTGAGTTGTAAACTACCCTGTAGTTAGTGGAGTCATGGGGTTAGTGGAGTGATGAGTTGGTTTATCGGTTATCTTTAAGAAAATAACTGCTTGCAGGAAACAGTAATCAAAACATGACTTAGGTTATCAAGTACCCTGTAGTTAGCGAAGTCATGGGGTTAGTGGAGTGATGGGTTGGTTAGTCGGTTTTCTTACATGAAAATAACAACGTTTACCAAAACAGCCCAAGACTTTCTTTGTAAAGTCCAAGTCAACCCAAATTAGACATTTGGGCCAAAATTGCCAGTTCAAAGGTCTACATTTGGGTTTCTTTCTTTTTAACAGCAGCTAAAAATAAAACAAAGGGCTAGTAATAAACTGGAAGTCCACAAAGGGCCAGTAAGAAACAAACTGGTAGTATATTAGATAGCATAAGCTTAAAATTCATTGGAAGCTGGGTTGCATATTCTCAGTTCTTTAAACTCTGATGGAAGGGTTGTATATTCTCAGTTCTTTAAACTCTGATGGAAGGGTATTAAACTAATAAGAATTTTTTAGAATTTGCTATTTTTTGTGTCATTTGACTATTTTATTTCTTCTGTTGTAATTCCAATAGAACAAAAGGCTAGTAAGAAACTGGAAGTCCACAAAGGGCCAGTAAGAAACAAACTGCTAGTAGATTAGATAGCATTAGATTAAAACTTTCGTAAGTTGGATTGCATATTCTCAGTTCTTTAAACTCTGGTTGTTCTTTTGACAAGAATATGTTGGTGACCTAAAAAACCAATCGGACCAAAGCTTTATGTTAAACTTATTTTTAACTTAAAGATCCTGCATAGTTGCATCATTTTGTTGTTAACATATACCATGGATTTTGGCAGGTAGTAGAAGAATCAACTAAAGCTTCCTATAATGAAGCTTTGAACATACATGGACAAACACCAAGAATGGTTTTCACTGAAGCCGTTAAAGATTTACTTGCAGCAGGTCAACAATGGATGAAAGACACATCATCTTCATGTAAGTATCAGCCAACAAAACCGTAAATGGTTTAAACATCAAAAGAAACCCATTTCATTGAATACAATAAAAGATACAGCCACATAGTCCAGCCTAGCAAAGGAAAAACACAAAAATTACAACCTAAAATTTCTAAGACCACTACAAGACCCCTTAAAAACATTTCCGTTTCTACCCAACAACATTTGATTCAACAACATAACCATGCTTAGCTCTTTTTATCACAGGTGTAGCATCCTCTTCTTCATCTTCGGTTTCACTATCAATTTCTATCACTTCATCCCACTTCCAAGTCTTTAAAGCATTTGCCCTTTTGTTGATTCTCTTAAACTTGCAAACCTAAAAACACATTTAAATCATGAGAATAATAGTATATTAATACGCGTTCGAAATTATATTTAGTAAAATGTCTATACTTTTGCCAACTCATAGAAAGGTTCAGAGATGATTGCTTGCTGGCTATCCACGATACTGGATGGAATGTCTTTGTGAGCACCATTCAATGCCTCAAACTCCACGTCATCAATTTCCTGTTTTTTACACAATAACATATGACTTGTATGATAAATTATAACAATTATAACAATAAAACCACAGTTATAAAGCTATTAAATTGATTATAAAGCTCCTACTTACCTTATCCGATTCATATGTAGGTTTACACACGATTGGGCGAAGGAAGGTATTGTCCATTGATGCAACCTCAAAGAAAAAAAAAGGTGGAGTTTACAACCAGCCGCAATAAACAGGTATGACTGAAGCTTACTTTAACAACTTTATTCATTGTTGCATCTTCAATCTGCTGCTCCATGTTCAGCGACATAAACGCAGCATCCTGTTCCATGTTCAGCGACATAAACGCAGCGACAGAAGGTAAAGAAATAAAGCAGGATGTACTATTGATCGGTCAGGTTTCAATATTTATAAACGCATGTATAACTGCAAAGGAACTAAAATATAGGAAGGTGGAGAACATGGCCATTTTTTAGGAAACATAAAAACTGAATAAAAACCATTAATAACAGAGATTTCGGAGGTAACTTCCAGCTAAACAAAAAAGCGACATGCTGAAAATAACTTCCACATTTATCGTGGCTTTAGTTATTTTGAAAACCCTCCACATTTATCGGTTGCAGGCATGGTTGTAAAACAAGGTTTCCAAGGCCGAGTACTCCCCGAGTAGTCGCTACAAGGTAGGCTGCCGAGGCGACTTTCTTTCACTCCGCTTAATTACTCGGAATCGGTCAAACGCGGTCAACCTCGACCAAAATCTTATCTAGTAGGTCAACTCGGGCTGAGTTTGACTTAAAAATAATAAAACATAATTTCTATGCCTATCATATTAAAGAATGAATATCATTTTCACGTATTTTGTAATAGATATTAGTAAATTTATGTTATTTGACATATATTTAATTTCCAAAAACTAATTTCGTTATAATTTAACACGTCCGAGTACTCCCCTGATACTCTCCGCCTAGGCCGAGTACTCTCAACTCCCCGGTCGACCGACTAGGGAGCGCCTAGCGACTTTTGCAACCATGGTTGCAGATAGATAACGGGGCAGAAATAATGGAGCAAAACCACCAGATCATGGAGCAGAAATGTATGGAACCAAACCACCACCGGAAACTACCAGGTAACTTCTCTGAACCGCCGCTGGTAGCGGTTATTTTTGCTAGTTTAAACGGACAGGATTTAATCTCAGCAAGATCTAAGGGCCAGGATCGATTTCAAAAACGGTTAGACTTAATGGGTTTAATATATATATATATATATATAATTAAAAGAAAAAAAAGTAATACCATATTTTTGTAAAAAAAATTCACTTTCGTAAATTAAACGGTCAGCTTGACCATATTTTAATTCTGATAACATTAACATGTGTTTCAAAAAAAAAAATGTAGAATTAGGTTATTGAATATTGATTTACCACATGCGCCTTGACTCTTGACTTCAGTAACAGCTCCTTTCTCCCTCCAGTCCATGCTATCTGGCACTTCACTCACACTTTCATACTTAAACGACGTTGCTACATGTGATTTCAAATCAACTGGATCCTTGTGCCCAGTAGCATAGGCTTTTAACTCATCCGTCGTTCGGTCTGCAAAATTGTTGATAGCCAGCTTGTAAGACCGATCTCCGAATGAGTTAAACGATTCAATGAACTCTACATTTCTCTTAAAAATGTTGCTGCGCATTTCCTTCTCAGCATTATTTTTGTATACACGACCATATCGAGCCATCCATAGATCATGTTTTTGTGATATGTGTGCATCACTTGGAGTTCTTGAAGTTATTTGACACAAACACATACCAAGAACTACAAGAGAAAGAATTAGTGTTCTTTCACGTGGCAAACCCATGGATTACTCTTGCTTTGAGTGATGGTAAAATGTTTAGTTATACAAATGATAGGTGTGCATATATTATTAATCTATGTGAGGTATTTATACAAATGAGGGGTCTGCATATATTAATCTATGTGAGGTAAGCTTCATATTAGTGGAAATGCGAAAATTTTTCCCCCATAATCTTTGTGATGATTGATAATTAATGGGTTGGCACTTGGCAGTAATCAGCCTAGAATTTCCACAAGTAAACCATGAATCAGTATTATTACTATTATAAATCACTAATATTCCTTTAGCTAAATATTAAGAAAAGTAATTGTGGAAATTGCGAAAATCGTTCCTGAGTTTGGGTATCGTTGTCATTTTAATCCAAAACAATTTTATTGTGCTAAATATTCCTTCACTTTTGAGATTTTTTTGTCATTTTCATCAAAAAGTCTAATTTTCTTTATTTTTTCTATCAAACATTTGGATGAAGATGGCAAAAAAATCCCAAATCTCAGTGACGATTTTGGCAAAAAAAGTTCGACGTTTGAATGAAAATGAAAAAAAATCTCAACAATTAAGGACAATCTGGTACAAAAAGTTGTTTTGGATGAAAGTAGCAAAATGCACAAACCTCAGGGACGATTTTTGCAATTACTCAAAGTAATATATTAGATTTATGTAAATGGGAATAACAAAGTAAGTATTAGTTTTATGTAAATGGAAATACGAAGAATAGCCTTGTTGACCGCGAATATTGTTTCAGTTAGCCTTTGAATTTTCTAAATTACCAATAATGAGTAAACACAAATTTCAATCGCAGCAGCGGATTTATGCGTGGATCAACAAATAAAAATAAGAGTAAATGAGGTATTTATACAAATGAGGGGTCTGCATATATTAATCTATGTGAGGTAAGCTTCATATTAGTGGAAATGCGTAAATCTTTCCCCCATAATCTTGGTGATGATTGATAATTAAGGGGTTGGCAGTAATCAGCCTAGAATTTCCACAAGTAAACCATGAATCAATATTATTACTATTATAAATCACTAATATTCCTTTAGTTAAATATTAAGAAAAGTAATTGTGTAAATTGCGAAAATCGTTCCTGAGGTTTGGGTATCGTTGTCAATTTCATCCAAAACAAATTTATTGTGCTAAATATTCCTTCACTTTTGAGAGTTTTTTTGTCATTTTCATCCAAACGTCTAATTTGCTTTATTTTTTCTATCAAACATTTAGATGAAGATGGCAAAAAAAATCCCAAATCTCAGTGACGATTTTGGCAAAAAAAAAAAGTTAGACGTTTGAATGAAAATGAAAAAAAAAATCTCAACAATGAAGGGCAATCTGGTACAAAAAATTGTTTTGGATGAAAGTAGCAAAATACACAAACCTCAGGAACGATTTTTGCAATTACTCAAAGTAATATATTAGATTTATGTAAATGGGAATAACAAAGTAATATATTAGTTTTATGTAAATGGAAATAAGAAGAATAGCCTTGTTGACCGCGAATATTGTTTCAGTTAGCCTTTGAATTTTCTAAATTACCAATAATGAGTAAACACAAATTTCAATCGCAGCAGCGGATTTATGCGTGGATCAACAAATAAAAATAATCTAAAAAATTAACATTTTAAAAATTAAAATACACTAGTTTTTATTAGCGTCGCGCGTTGCGGCGAAACGAAGCAAATGATAATTTTAAATAAATGATATTTGAAAATGAAGAATGTTGTTTCGAAAGCCAAACGGTAGAATTGGTTTAGTTTATTATCGTACCGTAAAACGATACCAAATAAATACTCTAGTTTGAATACAATTTCATTTTTAATAACACTTGTATCAGAATCTCCGAGGGGTAGGGGATAAACACAATTGTGTACTTAAGTTTTTTTTAATTAAAAAACGATAGTTATTAAAAAAATATTAAATTAATTGATAAAGGTAATATTATTAAAAAATTATGAAAAACAAAAGGTAAATGAAAAAGCGAATATGGTTTAAAAAATAAAAAAATAAAAAATATTGAAAGTGAATATAATAATAAAGTATTATAATATTAAGAATAATAAAATATTAAAAAACTATATATTATTTTAAATTTAAAATTACTATTCATCAACCTTTAACAACAATATATATAATATATATAATTGTAAACAAAAAAATTAATTTAAATAAAAACTAACTTAAAATAAAATAAATTAATATAAAAAATTGTAAACAATATGAATCTTTACATATAATAAAGTAAATCAATTTGAGAGACATAACAATCATTGAGGCTATCTAGAATTCTATTTTCCCGCCTTAAACATAATCCTTTTAGTTTCATTAGTTAATCCTAAATTCAAAAAAAAAAAAAAAATCCTTAAGTTTTGGAAAAAATAAATTAATCCCAACTTAATATTTTTATACAAATTTTAATTTTCAAATTCAAATTTATACAATAACATCTTATTAATATTGATTACATTTTATTAATATTGTTATACTTTCTATTTATATTTAATGTTGTTATACATAAATATTATATTTTTTAGTATAACTATTAATACATATGTATGACATAGGGGTGTTCACGAACCGATCCGATCCGAGCGAGGGTCTGCTCGAGATCGGATCGAATTACAACCGATCGGATCGGTTCGGTTCGAATTTATAAAACCGAGCATAAAAGTGGTGCTCGAGATCGGTTCGAATTTAAATCGATCGGATCGATTTCGATCGGTTTCGCTCGGAAACTGTGTAGCTATTAAACAAACGGAAACATTCTACAAAACTAATCGCTCGGAATCTGTGTAGCTATTAAACAAACGGAAACATTCTACAAAACTAAACAAACGGAATCTGTGTAGCTATTAAATGTTAGTATGTTAACAGACAGAAACAGAAACGGTACATACTTTGAAGCATACATACTTTAACGATTAACAGACAGAAACAGAAACATAATGTATGTGATTGTCCGACTGCGTGTGAGTGTGAGAGTGGACCGGACGGTGACTGGATTGAAGACTCGATTGTTTGATGATTGTCCGACAGATGTTTGAAGACTGGTGTGTCACCGCCGGTGACTGGATTGTCCTGCGACCCACCGGAGAGGCGGAGAGTCGAGAGTGACTGAGTGAGAGCCGAGAGGCAGCGGCGATATCTTTAGGGTTAGAAACTTAGAATGTTAGATAAAGATGAAAGATCTGATTATAGATTTAGGTTATTAATTAAGATGGGCATTGGGCTATACTATTTGGGCTTTTAAATTTGGTTGGGCTATTTTTTTTTTTGGGTTATAATCTACAAAATCTATAATATATATATTTATATATGTATATATATATATATATTAATTATTAATAAAAATAATTCGAGCGAAACCGAGCGATCGTCGAGCGAGCGGAGCCTTGCTCATGCTCGGATTGAATTTGAATCGAACCGATCCGATCGGCTCATTTACAAACTGAGCGGGAATCGAACGAGCATTTTTCGATCATTTTTCGAGCGATCGTCGAGCGATCTTCGATCGTCGAGCAGTTTGGACAGCCCTAGTATGACATTAAATTTTTTTAGTATAACTATTAAAATATATGTATGACAAAAAGTAATATTATTTTATTAATATCATTATTATCACTGTTTTTTGTATTATTTATAATTGCTACCATTATTATTATTATTATTGTACCTTTCTGATATTAATATATTTATGTATGAAATATTAATCAAGTTATCGGAAAAGTCTACGAGCCATTCTAGGAGTGTGCGTAAGCAGTAACCGTTTTTGCTATCAACACCTAATTTTGTTATGTTGCATTGTGACCATATATCCATAGATCTCCACTTCCACTATCGGTAATAAGCATGGTAAAGTTATGAATAAAAGATGTAATGTTGTGTACAAATAAATATATAGACATTTATGAATTATGTGAATATTTTTTAGATTCAAATCACTTTCGGTAATGTGCGAGTTATAATTGTAACCTTTTATTTCTCATTACATAAATGTGATGTAATACGTAAATACAATAATAAGTATTATATAATATATTTATTTTTGTATTATTTTAAACGACAGTTTGATTACATGCGAATTTTATAATACTAACATACATAATCTTTATATTAACTCATTTATGTCAATTTGGTATATAAACGTCTCCGTCTTTGATTTGCATTTACAAGAAATATTTACAGTAAATTGCCATTTTAGTCCCTTAGTTTTTGTCCAAATTGCAATTTTAGTCCAAATAGTTTTTTTTCTTCTCTAAGTCCCTGACTTTTTTTTTTCTTGCCATTTTGATCACATTGTCTAACTTAGTCTAAAATCCAGGTTATAATTAGGGGTATTTTTGGCATTAAATTATTATGTGGTTTATAATTTATGTTGTAAATTACCTCTGGTTATCACTACACAATAGCTATGCCAAAAATACCCCTAGCTATAACCATATTTTTAGACTGAGTTAGGCAATGTGATCAAAATGACAAAAAAAAAAAAAAAATGGAAAAATGAGGGACCTAGAGGAGAAAAAACCTATTTGGACTAAATTGTAAATTTAGACCAAACCTCAGGGACTAAATGTCAATTTACTCAAATATTTATTAAAAAGTTTAAATTGTTCAACCTATCTAACACACGAGAAACTAACCTAGTAATAATATAAGTAAATAATGTAAGCATATTATTATATATATTGTTGTTGAGCAACGATAAATAGTAACTTTAAATTTATAATAATATATAGTTTTTAATATTTTATTTATTATTTTAATTATACTACTTTATTATATTTACTTTTAACATATTTTCTTTTTTTTTCTAAGGATATATATATATTTTTTCTAACGATATTTTCTTGTATCATTTACTTCTTATTTTTCAAAATTCTCCTTTCTGTTTTTTCAAAAGATATTGCTTTAATCAATTAATTTAATATTTCTTTAATAACTTTCGTACGCTAATTTAAAAAAAAAACATAAGTATGTTTATTTTTCCCCTGGACATTCCGATATAAGTATTGTTAAAAATGAAATCATTTACTTATTATTTTTCATAATTTTTCTTTCTGTTTTTCAAAAGATATTGCCTTAATCAATTAATTTAATATTTCTTTAATAACTTTCGTACACTAATTTAAAAAAAAAAACTTAAGTATGCTTATTTTTTCCCGGGACATTCCGATATAAGTATTGTTAAAAATGAAGTTGTATTCATAATACAGTATTTATTTTGTATGGTTTTTTTACTATATGGTGATAAACTAAACCGATTTTGCTGGTTTGGCTTTTGAAACAACATGCTATATTTTCAAATAACATTTGTTTAACATTATCATTTGCTCTATTTCGCCGTAAAGCGCGACATCAATAAAACTTAGTTAGTTATAATAAAGAAACACGTAATATAAAGACAATTAATAATAAAGTATTATTTGGCAAAATAATTAACGAAAAAGTTTTATTTGTTATAATCAATATAAAAACGCTGTTCGTAATAGAAATAAAATTAATAAAAAGCATTATTAGCAAAATGAAAACAGTTAATACAAAAACCTTATTTAGAGAATAAAAATAATTATTATATAAACGCTATTTGGGATTATTAATACAGAAACCTTATTTGTAGAATAAAAATAACTTTTATATAAACGTTGTTTGGGAAAAAGATATAATTTTATACAAAACAATATTTGTGAAAAAAATAATTAATATAAGAAAGTGATGTATAAAATTTGTGAAAAAAATAATTAATATAAGAAAGTTATATATAAAATTGGAGGAACAAATAATTAATATAAGAAAGTTATACACAAAAATCAAATATTTAATAGGGAGGTGTGACTGACAGGTGGCATAAAATGAATAGTTTAATCATTATCTATATCTATATCTTTAATAAAAGAAACCTTGGGGGACACATGTCACCCCTTGGTTAAGCCAACTCAACTGACTCTTGGCATAGCTCTGGTTTGAGGATCGGAGAGGCTTCTTATGTACGTTTCTATTACACCGTAACCTTCATTCTAACATTTAACCCTAATTATCATTTTCTCTCTCTCTCTGAAGATCATCGGTGACGACCTCCATCTTACATTTCTCTCATAAGTTTCCCTTTTATCACCATTAACCCTAAATCTCATCTAATCCCTCTCTTAAATATCATTGGACGAAATCAAATCCATCATCGCTACTTTCTTCTTCTTCATCAATCGCAGTAGGTACTATTTTTAACCCTACTATTATTTTGTTTTGGTTTTGATTTTTAATTGATTTTGATTATCAATTTGGTGAATCTGTGAACAGTGATAATAGAGATCGTGGATCATCTGGATTGCCTACGCTATCGGCGAACGAAAACAGACATCTTAAACCTCATCCGTCGCAACTAAATCTGTCTGTGAAGTTGCTGACGTTACCTACAATTTTGACTATTGCTCGAGTCGCATATGTTCCTCTTCTGATTAGCAGTATTTTTTTCTAAAATTAGGTCAACATTTTTAATCAAATATTTCATTATTTAATTTGAATGTGATGTTGAATCATGTTACCTTTGTGAGTTGAATTTTGAATCTCGGTACTGTTTGATCATAATCAATTCATTGTTTGGTTATGTTATTGGGATTACTTTTCAGTTACTGCTATTCTTTTAATATGAAGGGAATCATTTTTAATTTCTGTCATAATATTAATATTTTTCTTCTCCAGGTTAGTTTTGTAGCGCTTTGACTATTTTGAAGTGATGCTGAAAATGGTTGTTTGTAGGTGATTAAGAAGCCATCTGGTACTCGGCAGTCAGAGAAGGCTCCTACACGTAGGCTTCTTCAGGTTGTTGGTATGGTAGATCACTTTTATAATTGTCATGTTATTTGGGATTATTTAATCATACATTTAAGATGATGCTTTTTGCAAATTTGAAATTTGTCGGGTATTAAACATGCTAATTTGCTAGATATGCCAATATATAGTATAAGAAACTGCAGTTCTAGAAGTAATACGGCTTTTAGCAGCCGAAAGAGAAGAGACTCTGTACGGGCTACATGGATGCCTCAAGGTTGTTCTCCCTTCTGCCTTTTTAGCTAATGCACATGACTAGGTGTTTAGAGATCAAAACTTTTGTACATGTCAGGGTTGGGTTTTGGCTAAGCTGAACACCTTTGTCCAATAAAAAATATTGTTTCTAAGTAAAAAGGTTTATGAGGTTTCGTGGTGAATTCTATTATATTTTTATACAAACTCTAGGTGATAAACTGAGGAAATTGGAGGAAGAAAAGGGTATCATTATGGGATTTGTCATAGGTCACGGGTAGGCATCACCTATTTCACCATCTTTCTGTTATGCATAAAAGTATGAGAATATTAAGGAGCTGATTGTGTTGACCTTTGACTTTTATCATTGCAGTGCTACATCTGGTGGTATACTTGATAGAGCTATTGAAGCAGAAGACAGAAAGCATGGAGATTTCTTGAGACTTGTAAAAATACAATCTTTTTTACTACACCCTTTTTTTTATCTTGATTCAAGAGTTTGCTAACTTACATGGTATGTGAGTAGGAGCATATCGAGGGGTACCTTGAATTATCAGCTAAACAAAAACATATTTTACGAATGCTGTTGCTTTATAGGATGCAGATATCTATGTCAAGGTTGATGATGATGTACATGTAAATATAGGTATGATTATGCAAACCCATTTTAGTTTTGCTGTTTCTCTGAATTAGAGGTTGTAATTGTGACCCATTTTGTAAGACCCAGACTTGATTTATACGATTTGCATATAAACATCAACTATAAATGTGTATTATCGATTACAAATACAGTGGAAAATACGAGTTTGTTAAAACATTTTATGGTTTAAAACATTTCAACATCATAAATTGATATTGTCGTTTAAAATGTAACGACGACATATATCGCGAAAGCTTGAATATTGATCGTGTTCAGTTCTTCTCGTCAGCTTGATCGTCATCCGCATTGTCATGTAAGTTACCTATTGTCAAAAACATTCAAAACCGTTAGTTATGAAAGTTTAAGACTTGTTTATATGGTTTCATACAATAAAATTGAACAAACAGCAACAATTTCAGTCATTTTAACCCGTCGTGTGCCGCGACGGGAGAGAAGAATGGTGTCGCATGTCGCGAGCCCTGTCGCGGGCCGCGACCACCAATGACCATCATTGTCGTGCGACGCGACAGTCATCTTTCGGTAGAAAGACTTGTTTTCAAACCTGCACATTCCCAGCCAGGTTAATTTCCACGAAAACGTACATAACTCTCTCGTTTTTTATCCGATTTACGTCACGTTTCTTGCTACGTGATCGTAATTCGATTCTCCATCACATGGAGTTAAAATACAACATTCAGATTAACAAAATACGAGACTTTTAAGCCTTCGGCTTAATATATATTTACAAAACTTTTGACCCGTTCATGATTTCATCGACCAAACTTGTTGTTTGCCTTTAAATTATCATGAACATTATGTTATACATGTTTGCCTATTATACAAGGTGAAATCCACGGGTTTTTATGCATTCTTAAACCCGTTTTTGCTCATGTGCTTATTTTGACCCATTAAGGGTATTTAAGCAAATTTTAAGCATAAATTACGCTCATTCATTATAAGCATCATATTTTCACATTACTTATCAAATGGTCTTCCACCACAACTATAATTGTGGTGGATTTTAATGTGACAACTATTTGTTCTGAGTTTTATACCTCGGATTATCTTTTTACGGCAAAGACTCATTTAGAGTCATTTGACCCCAAAGGTTCTATATCTGGCCTTTTATACATATCCGAAAGCTTTAAATTATCCAAATGCTTATTTCTAAACAACCCGTAAGGGTCGTTTGCTCAGTTTATCAATAAAGGGCGATTTGGTCAATTTTAACCTTTCATTTACGACGAAGGACTTTTAAAGGCATGTTTGACCAAAATCCCGCTTTTTAAACTATGTCTTGCTTAAATAATCATTATGGGTTCGAAACACAATGATTATAATTTAGATCATTCAGTTTATCTAAAAAGATAATTAAATGTCCATTTTTGACCTTGTCTAGCTCATATAGAACCTCAAGTTCTAAATGATGAGTTGAACTAGTTTACATACCTGACTCAGATCAATATATTGACCCGTATTAATACCTTGCCTTAATAACCGCTAAGTCATAGCGAGGCTAATATCTATTTGATATTTACTCCTGAAATAATATAACTCGACAATAGTCATTAGTCGATATTGTCAAAAGGTAATATCTTCACCTTTTGACCCGTTTAGTCTAAGTGACCAAATTTATTGGCAAGATGATGTTTTTTACTATCTCGTCTACATGATTCGTTCCGGTTTACACCGTACGGTCATTTTACTTATAAATCATTTATTGATTCTTTTGACCCATTATAACTTACGCTATAAAGTGTCTTTCGCAAACTAACGGTAATCGTCAACGAGTGATCGAATTACCATTTACCTTTATTATTTGCATTAGTTTACCTTATAAGGTAATTATTTAAAACTCATTATTTATTAGTCCTTTCATGACTAAATAACCGTATTAGCTCTTTTTAACTATTAAACCTGGTTTATCTTTATTGTCTTTTGTTCCGAACCGCACATGTCGTGTCGGAACATCAAAATTCAAATAAGACTTTATATTATTCAGAACCTATAAAATCAACAGGTATTAAATAAATAGAGTGTAAACTTTACTTACCTTGCATCCAAATTATGCTTTTCGTTCATTGCTGATTCGTTTGACCCGCTTCCTTCCCAAGCTTTCACCTAGCTCGTCAAGCTTCAAACTATCATCATAAGTTGTAAGATGGTTAGACTAGTCATAATCATTCACTACTATTCCATCCTACTACCTTTATGTCGAAATTATCATTCGATCATATAAAAGGTCATTTTGACTTTAAAAAATCAAACTGCCTATTAACATAATTAATTACACGGAGTAGCTTAACTACTCGTTTAATTACTTGGTCAATTATCCGGTAAACATCATCTTTATGTTACCGTTTTAATCAAGTTCTTATCCTCATAATTCACCAATTAATACACAATGATATTAAACATCATTTAACATAAACCTATCATCAATTTTATCATAAACTTATTTCATAGTAAGTATGATTATAGACTCAAACATACAATTTGTTCAAGTATTTCTTGATTACTATCTTATATGATGATTCTAATCATAATTATATCATCATTTTCATCATATGATTAATACCCACTTATCCTAGTGTGATAAATCATCAAATTATTCAAATTATAGCTTCATATGTATAAATTTCACTTAGGGTTTGATTCCTAAACAAGTATATATCACTAATTCGATCATAGCTTCAATAATTCATTCATAATTCGCGATTATGATGAGTATTCAAATTTCACAACTTCACAAATCATCAAAATTCGACATACCTTATGATCCCCTAGCTTGGGTGATCAATAATTCACGTTCAATTGTGAATTTAAGCTTCGTTTGAGCCTTCAATTTGATGATTATGTTGAAACTAGGGTTTTAAAGCTCCTGGAGCTTCCTGGGTTCGATCACAGAACACACACTAAGTGTGTGTGTTTTGTTTTAAGTTTATTTTATAATTAAATTTTCAAGTTTATCCACTTTGGCCCCTCATGTTTGGTTAGTTTATTAAGTATGCCACAACCCACTTAATTTCAATAACTTTCCTTCTAATTAACTAGGTTAAACATTCCTAGTTAATTTAATGGGTTTGGGGAATTATTGACTAAGTTTATTTTAAGTCCCGTTAACTCGGGCTTCTATAAACTTTATTTTTCTCAAAAGCATTCTTTTCCCTTTTTATTTAATATTAGGTTTAGTTATATAAATCATAATATTTTCTGGGTTAATTTTACCACTAACGGTAATTTACCCGTCTTTTATTATTAACGTGATTTAATTACCAAACCCGTTTTCGGGGTGTTACACATTTGCCTAAAAATGGGTTCCTTTGAGTTATAATTTTCTTCAATAGATCAAATGGGTAGAACTGGTCAAACGGGTCAACAGTTATTGTATGTAAATTCCATACAACCTCTTAAATTACTTCCTTAACAAAAAAATTATATATCTTCAAAATTACTTATCAATTTTTGGGAATCATATTTAGCAAGTGTGGGATATTTTTGCAGGAAGAAATAGAAAACAAGATTGAACTCACAGATGCTTTGGCACTAAAACTTCTCCAAAGATATAACTACTCTGTCACGGCAATGAAGCTAGATAACATCAACTCATTTATCCGAAGGTATGTTAGTTGGCTACATCACATATTTGTAAACTTTGGTTAATGTTTAATTTGTAAACGACTAGCCAGAGTACAATGTTGCAATCAGTTGATGAGTCTTAGGTGCAAGTTGGGTTGCTGATAGGAAAGCTAACTGAAGTAAGCATGATGTTGTGTGCAAAAGAAATGCTACTGAGGTACCTTATTAGCTTTCTACAAGTTAGACAGAGATCTATATATGGAATATAGTAATATTTTTCTCACCAAATCATCTGTTCAAGACATAATGTTTGTGTGGATTTTTAAATGCTTATTGCTTAATGATTATCCAATTGACATCATAATATATGCCTTCATGCTGATTTTAAACTGTATTTTTGTTGTTTAGTTAAACTTTCATTTTGAAATTGTTGTTTAGTTAAACCTTCATTTTGAAATTAATTTGGTTGTTAAATTTTTGTAAACTAATTTGAAGCTGTGTCTATGATTTGTAGGATATGTTTAACGTGGACCACCTATAGGGTTTCATCCAATTTATAGGTTAATATAAGTCGTTTGGTTTCTGGTTGATATATGATAAAATGTTGGTTCCCGAATGGTACAATAGAAATAATACATGCTATTTGTAATGTATGGTGTATTCAAGTATTAGTCATGCAATAGCTGTGTATATGGTTGTTGGCGACTTACTGTCGATGCCTTTTTAAGAACCAGTACTTTTTGTGTAGGCCACTCATCAAACATCTGCAAAGCCAAATCATTGATAAAGTGGAAGTATTTCTTAAGATCATCAATGGAGAGAGGTTCATCAATGAGGCGCCTAAGGCGCTTGTGCTAAAAGCCGTATTAATTCCTACAACCATCAAACATATGTTATTGTACTTGTGTGTAGATTTTTTTTTCTTTTTTATCATTTTTTATTGTTTTCATGTTGCTTTAGCGGCATGTAAAAATTAATCCGCTAATAGTGTTTCTTCCAATGTATGTGTTTTCACATAATATTAAATTTCAAAGTAAATAATATGTTTTTGGTTGAAGCCGCGTTTAACGCGGGCATTAACCTAGTATAACTATAAAAAGTAACTTAAGCCACACCTTCTCTTAGAAACTTATATTATAACTGTATATATTCTATGTATAAAAAAACCATTGCGTCCTTTTCGTATTTCCCTTTATCAATTGAAAGATTTAAATATCTCCTGATGTGTTGATTCGTGATTACAGTGGTGCGTCGCATGCTTCACAAAATACTATGTCGGTTTAAAATGCATGAGAAACATCAATTTAAAAGGACGTTGGTTTAAAAGCATTAATTAAAAGTGCATGTTGTTTCCCTTTAAACCAACATACACAACTAAAAGAAACTAGACAACATCCTTTGCTTCCTTGTATAGCAAATCTTTAAACCCTAATCCCCCCAAGGTACCATGTATTTCTTAATTCAATCGATTCATCCATGCGTTTCCATGACTTTCATTTCTTCTTTTTGAATCGATGTGACTTTTCTTTGTGAATCTGCATACCGCGGTCGACTCAAGCATATGCCTTTTCAATGATCGTTGTTTCTTTCCTTCTTGAATTGCGATTTAAACTCCCTCAATCGACTCACGCAAAAGTCAATAATTAATCCGCAAAAATTATGGTTTTCATGAATTTCTTGTATCTAGTTTCAAGAAATTTTGTTGGGAGTCCATCTAGTTTCAAGAATTGTGTAAATGCATTAATTAGAAACAAATATTTTCCTCAAAATACAATTCGGTTTTGTGTTGAAAAAAAAGTGACGGTGCAAGTGTTTTCTACATGTGTATAAAATATTAATACAAAACATATCTTAAATGTATCTTAAATATTAATATCTTAAATGTATCTTAAATATTAATATTTTGTGCACACATAAAAAACATTTGCTTTCTTAGTTCTAGCTGGGCTCATTTCTTACACACGGAGGTGTTAGATAACATGTTTTTATATGTAATTTTAAAGTGTTTTGTAACTTTTGTGTGTTAAAAGAAACTTAAAAGTTATAAAAGTTTTTTTTTAACAAATGACCATATACAAGGATCAATAATTGCTTCAATTCATCAAAGATTCGCATAACTAGGAAATTAATTTCAAGTACTTAAGTAAACTTTTGTTAAACATTCAAAAGTTAAACAAATACAGAAAAATAGTAATTTTATTTTAGAATGCAACACTACCAAATCAAAACAACTCTACCAAATTAATATTCAACACTAATCAGCATAATTAACAAACGATTAAGCTGTTGGAAACGACGCTTGCTTTGTGATTCCACACAGTCCTTCTACGGCTTTCACATCGCGTTGCATCATCATATAACCATCAATACCCCAATCTTTGCTCCATGAATTCTTCACTAACCAATACTTCATACCATCATATGTTCCATACCCAACCAGTGTAACATCATGGGTTAAATTTGTACCACAAGGACCTGTAAAAACACCACTCGAGTAGTACTTGAATTCATCAGCATTTGCATCTATGGAAACTGATACAGGCTGTTGGGACACAGCATTCAACAATAATGTCTCATTGTTAGCCGGTACAATTTCATAACCAGTAATGTTGGCTACCCGGGCTGCCTCATTGGCCGATATGCATGTTTCATCTGCTGCATGATAAGGGTAACCAGTTTCATTGTTTATGCCATTTTTCACAATATATGCAAAGCTATTTTCCTTATTTCCTCCTTTACATCCACCACTTGCATCATTTCGGTTACAATCTATAAGCTGCTGCTCAGAAAGTGACATCAATTTGCCGGTGGTAAGTTGAGTAATTCCTTCCACTGCAGCAATTGTCGAAAATGCCCAACAACTTCTTGTTAAAAGTAGGCAACCGAATACCAAATTATAATAAAAAATTATACCCATATGGCCAATAAATAGTTGGTTTTGAGAAAATGATCATGACTTTAATTACCAATGTTTGCATGTGTCATCTAGCACAACAAAGTTACTTTGTGACCAAATCCATGAATGACACAAAAGATGCAAATTGTTGTTCCATGGGAACCACCAGGCTTATTTTTCTAAATGTTTTATTTTGATCAATTATTTTTTAAAACCTTTTCTAATTGTATGGATGTATATATTATATAATAAATCAAAAAACAAAACAAAAGTGTAACAAAACAACTATTAACTTTATTTTTTAAAATTGATTTGTTGAATAAATAAATCAAAAACAAAACCAAAAACAAAAAAACTATAAACTTTATTTTTTTAAATTGATTTGTTGAATAAATAAATCAAAAAGAACTATAAACTATATTTTGATCAATTCTTTTTTAAAACCTTTTCTAACTGTATGGATGTATATATTATATAATAAATCAAAAAACAAAACAAAAGTATAACAAAACAACTATAAACTTTATTTTTTTTTAAATTGATTTGTTGAATAAATAAACATTAATAACTTTACCTAACGCGATTAAAAACTATTTTTAACTATTAAAATAAAATTAAAGTAAAACGTAAAAAAAGAAAAGTAAAACTTAAATATAGATAAATAACATACCTATAAAAAGATAATTGCTGTTCTAAAAAACCAATAAAAATTTAATCAGGGAAAAACAATTTTCAAGTAAGCCTTGGTCAACTCGTGAATCCGGCATTGGAACATTTACTAAACTAAAAAAAGTAATACCATATTTTTGTTAAAAAAAATATCACTTTCGTAAATTAAACGGCCAGCTTGACCATATTTTAATTCTCATAGCATTAACATGTGTTTCAAAAAAAAATGTAGAATTAGGTTATTGAATATTAATTTACCACATGCGCCTTGACTCTTGACTTCAGTAACAGCTCCTTTCTCCCTCCAGTCCATGCTATCTGGCACTTCACTCACACTTTCATACTTAAACGATGTTGCTACATGTGATTTCAAATCAACTGGATCCTTGTGCCCAGTAGCATAGTCTTTTAACTCATCCTTCGTTCGGTCTGCAAAACTGTTGATAGCCAGCTTGTAAGACCGATCTTCGAATGAGTTAAACGATTCGATGAACTCCACATTTTTCTTAAAAATGTTGCTGCGCATTTCCTTCTCAGCATCATTTTTGTACACACGACCGTATCGAGCCATCCATAGATCATGTTTTTGTGATATGTGTGCATCACTTGGAGTTCTCGATGTTATTTGACACAAACACATACCAAGAACTACAAGAGAAAGAATTAGTGTTCTTTCATGTGGCAAACCCATGGATTACTCTTGCTTTGAGTGATGGTAAAATGTTTATTTATTCAAATGATGGGTGTACATATATTAATCTATGTGAGGTATTTATACAAATGAGGGGTCTGCATATATTAATCTATGTGAGGTAAGCTTCATATTAGTGGAAATGCGTAAATTTTGCCCTCATAATCTTGGTGATGATTGATAAATGAGTTGGCAGTAATCAGCCTGGTCATTTTAAGGAAAGATTATGTAATATTTACAGCTTTGTTTTCGGCCTAGAATGTATACTTTTTGAATCTTAGTTAATATTTGATGGACACTATGATAGAGAATATGTTGATGATATTTAACTGAATTAGTTTCATCATATACGCTTATTACACTACTGTAGACTAGAGAATATGTTGATAGTATTTAAATGAAATTGTTTCATTATATATACGCTTAATTATTGGAAAGATTTAGTGAAACGTGAAATTTAATTAACCTTGTACACAAATTGATTGTATGTAATATGTAATTATTATAGTGGAGAATTCGTGTGTTTATGTTGGGGAGTTGACAATTTACCTTTTTTTTTTAATTTTTTTTAAAGGTAAACTTCATTAACAACGACGACCCAAGACGGGCCGACAAAAACAAACAACAATTACATATTTACAAATGAACACCAATCTTTCCACTCTATATCTTTATACTTCGATCTCTTAGAAAACCATAAAAAACTTAAAGCCTTGATTTCACTAATTAAACCTTCTATTTTGACCGATTCATTCGAGAACTTTCTTTTATTCCTGGCTCGCCATAGACTCCAGCAAGTAGTCATAATAATACCTTGAATTGCATCCTTTTTCTTTTCCGACACGGCTAGACCTTTGTAAATAGAAAGAAGATCTTGAATTGAGAAGGCGAAAATTTGGGGGATTAAACACCATTTGCTGATTCCGAACCAAACCGAAGAAGCCACAAAACAGCCGATAAAAAAGTGATCAGCAGACTCGACTTCCGCACTACAAAAAGGACAAGACGGGTCACTAATGATAATTCTGCGGTGCATAAGAGCCTCGGCCGTGGGCAGTTTATCCATGTTCAACCTCCAAACATGAATGTTAACTTTAGAAGGGATCCACCTCCTCCATTCCAGAACCGCATGACTGATCAGATTTTGCTCCGCCTTCATCGGCCTTTTAACACCTTTTACCGAAAAACATCCGACCGGATCCGAAGACCATTTCCATTTATCAGAACCGATAGAGATCTGCACCCCATTCAACATACCAATTAACTAATCAAAAGAGGACTGAAATGCATCCACCGAGATCTCCGGTTTCCAGCTCCAGTTGAAGAAAAAAGCACCGTTATGAGTTTTTATTCTATCGGCCACAGCACATCTCTTGTCCGAATCCGTATTAAACAATTCAGGAAACACAGATTTTAACGGCTCATCGAGAAGCCAGCAATCAAGCCAAAAATAAACTCCCACTCCGTTATTAACGGAACCTTTCAAAAAAATTTTAAGTAACCTGCCGCCAACCCTTGTATTAATAAAAACTTTAGCAATAAAACTCCAAGCTCCTGTAAGTGATTTTTTATAAGGAATGCATTCCAACCCCTTCCTGTTATGATGAAGAGCACTAATGACTTTTCTCCAGAGATTATTACCTTCCGTCTTGAATCTCCATCCCCATTTAAACAAAAGGGACGTATTCACAATATCTAGTTTGTTTAAACCCAAACCTCCATCTTTTTTATGACGAGTTACCGTGTCCCAACCAACCCAATGCATTTTCCTTAGTTCCGAGGATCTTCCCCACAAAAAACCTTTAATCAAGGACTCCAAATCGGAAATAACCTTTTTAGGAGCTCGATAAAGAGAGAAATAGTAGGTCGGAAGGCTTTCCAAAACAGATTTAATTAAGACCACCCTACCCCCAATGGAGAGCAAATTCGACTTCCACTTAGCTAATCGAGCCCGAAAAATCTCTATAACCGGTTGCCAGTTGGCAATCCGGGTCATGTTAGCCCCCACTTTGAGACCAAGATATTTAAATGGCGGGCAATCCGGTTTACACCCCACCAGGTTAGCCATATTACCAGTTTCGGCCAATCCAACTCCAATACCGTAGAGGTTAGACTTGTCAATATTGATTTTGAGACCTGAACAGAGAAAAAAAACACGAAGAATTCTCACGATGTTAATAATTTCAACTCTAGACCATTCTCCCATGACTATAGCGTCGTCTGCATAAAGGAGGTGAGAAATATTCGGCCCGTTACAAGGTGTTGGGATCCCTCTTATGGCCTCCGCTTCCTTAGCATTATTAATCATACAAGACAGAGCCTCCATCACAACCAGGAATAAAAACGGAGAGAGAGGATCGCCTTGTCTCATACCCTTCTCGCATCTAAACGTGTAAGTAGGCGAACCGTTCACCAAAACCGACGAATTCGCCGATTTAAGAACTCCCAAGATCCAAGAACACCACTTATTGTGAAATCTCATTTGCTGGAGCATGCTAACCACAAATTTCCAACTCACGTTATCGTATGCTTTATCAAAGTCTAATTTAAAGATAAAAGCCTTGGATTTCTTCTTTTTGAACCAAGAAATGATCTCGTTGACAATAAGGGGGCCATCCAGAATGAATCTACCTGAAAGAAAGGCCGACTGTGAATCTGAAATGACATCATCCAGAACCGTCCTCATGCGATTGGCAAGGACTTTCGAGATCACCTTGCTAATAACTCCCACCAGATTAATGGGCCTGTAATTACTAAGCGAAACCGGATCTTTGACTTTAGGAACCAGGGCAATAAAAGAAGCCCCACTTCCTAAGTTGATTTCCCCAGTGTTGTAGAACTCAACAAAAATCTTCATCAAATCCTCCTTGAATATGTTCCAAAAGTGTTTAATAAATCTGAAATTCATCCCATCCGGGCCCGGAGCCTTCTCATCCCCACAAGCGAAGACGGCCTTTTTGATTTCCGACTCAGAAAACGGCTCAATTAAAAAGTTACTATTCGCCTCTGAAATTTTCTTAATATTCTGGCACACGAAATCCGGTCTATTTGGGGCACGATCTTTAAAATTCTCCCTAAAAAACGAGAGAATCTCTTTCTTAATTATCGTAGGTTTGGAGCACCACTCTCCATTAATATTGAGACCGTGTATTGAGTTGACAACTTTCCTGTTATTAACCAAAGCGTGAAAAAATTTAGAGTTCTCGTCCCCGTCTAAGGCCCACTTCGCACGAGATCTTTGCTTGAGGTCGGCATTCTTCCTATAGTCCACATCTTTCACTATTTTTTTGTTTTCTGCTAAGACCCATTCTTCTTCCTCTGTTAGATCCCTATTCTCCATTTCTTTTTCTAAAAACTCCAATTCAGATAAAGCCAAATTTTCTTTTTCTTTTTCTTTAGATAAAAAGTCATCTCTCCATATCCTCAACCGGGCTCTAATGTGAGCGAATTTAGCCGTGAGGCTAACATCGGGGGAGCCACTCGCTTCAAAACTCTCAGCTGCCTCAGTAACTGCCTCCTCGAAACCCGGCTGCCCAATCCATGAACTAAAGACTCGAAAAGGACGAGGACCAAACTTCGAATCGACAACCTCCAAAACAATAGGAAAATGGTCAGAATGTCTCCCCGGGAGCACTCTCGCACAAACCGAAGGCCACGAATTATAAAACTCCAAACACACCAAGAACCGATCCAACTTACTTAATTTTCTGCCGTTATCCCTAGAACAAGTGAATCTACGCCCCTGCAAAGGATATTCCCGAAGCCCGTTTTCAAAAATAAAATTATTGAATTTCTCTGCACAAGCCTTTTTAAACTTGGAATGTTTCCTTTCTTCGAGCGAGTGAACAACATTGAAATCACCCGCTAAGACCCACTGACCATCATAAGCATTTATCAACACCGAAATCTCCTCCCACAACTGACGTTTGGCCACTGTGCTTTGAGGAGCATAGACATTAAGCAAATTTATAGAGGTCCCACTACCAGTTAAAGATCCTCTAATTAACAGAAAGCTTCTATTCTGAACAGTGTCTTCGACTATGAAAACGGACGGATCCCATAACCAAATTAACCCTCCTGACAGACCAACTGAGGTCGCGAAAGAAAATTGAAAATTATTATTGCCCCAAATCCCCACCAGATTAGCTCTAGCAACAGACTCCAGTTTAGACTCTTGCAGAGCAATCGCACCAATTTTGTTCATCAACCTTAACTCCTTAACCCACAAAGCCTTAGCACCCCCATTAATACCTCTTATGTTTAAAGAAAGAATATTCATGAGTTCACCGCGTACATACCTTCGTTTCTAATCGCCTCCATAACAAGATCATTGTGGTTGCCAAGCTCAACACCCACCAATTTTCCGATATGAATCGTAGCCTCCACTTCTTCACTAGCCTGTGGTTTAAAGGTATCTGCGACCTCCTCGATCTGGTCTTCCTTACTGCCGTCTGCTCTGATTAAAGTGTCGGAATCCCTAACATCAGAAGACACCTTATTTGCTGGCTGCTGGGAAATCCAAGCCGTATCTTCCCTAACTTGATTCTCCATCTCTGTTTGGGCTCCTAACTGAGAACTCAAAAAAGGTTCCACATTTAGGTCAAGAAAAAAGTCACCATGGTCCCTGGCCCGCTTCTTTGGTCTATCAGCCGAAATGGAACTGGACCTCCCATGTTTACTTTGGGCTTTATATCTGGGCCTTAAAACAACGTTTCTTTTATTGGTTCTCTTGTCCTTATTTGCCGACTTGAATAAAAAAAGGTTATTAACTGTTTGACTTCCACCGCTTTTTGAGCCTAAGGCTCCATCAAAGGTCTGATTCTGCTCCCCAACAGTATTGGAATGTGAAAAGGTACCCCCACTTCCAAGATCCACATCGGGACTCTCCCTCAAAATTTCGGCTATATTGACATTATTAACCTTTTCGTATTCCTCATCCTACATCCGGAGTTCCGACGACCTCAGAACCGAAGGACCGTCGTTTAGAGAAGTATCAACAGAACCAGAATTGTCCGATGACACCTCATCATCGTCAAAAACTTTTACACGACCAACCGAATCCGGGGCCCAATCAACGATCTCTTCCTCGATCCAAACACGAAATTGTTTATCCCTCCACTTTAACGTTGCATGATCATGAATCCTATCCCCTTCTCCGACCAACAGCCCAATCCAACTTAGCGATATATTACCGTCCTCCACCTCCATCTGGGACCCGTGGACAATTTTACCAAAACGCTCAGCAATATTATTAAGGACGTCGTTATCAGCTAAGTGCATGGGTACACCAATTATCCTAACCCAAGGCAATCTCTCGAACGGAAGCGGCTGGCACTCCCAAGGATCCAGGTTGATGAACCAATCTTTCCAAGTTTGGTGTTCAAGCAAAAAACTGGAACATGATTCTTCACTGTCAAACTTGAGAAGCATAGAAAGTCCACCCATATAGCAGAGTGAAACTCCCGTTACTCTCCCTTTGGATAATAAGATGTTAAGTTTCCTTAATACCATCAAATCCTTACACCTACCAACCAAAGCGAACCCAATAAGCTCCTTAAACGCGGATGTTTCATCAGCAATCTCAACACTAACTTTAGAAGCCTTCCTCGTATCAATAGTAGCTGCATGGTTGTGATTGTTGGAGGAGAACAGTTCACTAAATAATTTTCCATTTCCATTATTAATAAAAGAATTGTTGTTTATCACATGATCCTGAGTCAGATTAGGCTGAGTCTTTTCCTTATACCTTCCGTAATCCTTCTCCCCCCCTAAACGACCCTCGTTCTCCTTGGCAAATCTAGCAAGGTTAGCAATAAGTTTAGATCCTCCCATCTTTGTGCCGTTGAGTGCCCGTTCCATCTCCTTCACATCATTCACATTTTTAAAACTAACAAAACCGAAACGTCTTCCTTGTTTGTCTTTCTTCCTCGCTATGAAAACCCCTGCGACCTCTCCAAACACCTTTACAAAGTCAGCAACGTCCCAAGTATTGCACCCCAAAGGAAGATTGGTGATGTAAAATTTTGTTATGTTCCTTCGATCACTCATGTTGCCCCCCAAACCTTGATTCTTAACCTTCTTTTTGGACGGAACATTGTTCCAATCCCCTTCGTCTTCCCCCACGGTCGTCATGCAGAACTATCTAAGACGAGTCCGGAGCGAATGGATGAAAGAAAAACCTGTTAGGATGAACGGACCACGCGATAAAGTTCCAGAGAACTAATCGACACAATCCCCCCACGCTAACCGGACTTAACTTATCACCGTCGAGCACCCGTACCCCTTCTTAGATAAAAAATGAAACAGAAAAGAACCGAGAGGATTCCGGCACACAGGCACCGAAAGGAAACGAAACTATCCCGGACGGCGAATGGGAGTTTCGAAGTAACAGATTAGAGATAAAGGTCGAGCCTAGATAAGCGAGCTCGAGCGCTAATCCGATCTTCTCCACTCCATCGAGCCACCGGCGATAGTCAGGACAATTTACCTTGAATGTTTAGAATCTCAACTAACTATAGAACTTAAACATAAACTCAAACAAAATTAACTCAATTTAACTTATTATGTTCATATAACATTGACAATTGACAATTATTTAATATATACTCCATCCGTCCCATTAAAAGTGTCCAATTTTAAATTTTCAAAGGCATTATTTATAAATTTTGACCTTAAATAATTTTGTTTGTGTTAGATAATACTTGATGAAAGTTATATGATTTGAGTGTGTTTTACAAGTGTTTTTATCGGGTTAATTTTCATCAAGTTTTATATAACACAAAAAATATATAATTAAAATCAAAGTTTATAAATAAAGACTTTGAAAATTTAAAGTAAGACATTTTTAATGGGACGGAGGGAGTACTTGTTTTCATGAGAAACATGATAAGTATATATGGTTAAAACTATCTAACATATACAATATTCAATCTATAGTAATATAAAAAAATAAATAAATAAACTAAATCATAGATCTTTGTTGTATATGCTTTTTCAGTTATTAGCAATCCTATTTGAGATATTAGTCTATATCAAATCTGTTACTAAGCAAAAAAAAAAAAAAAATCAATTTGGGTCGTGTTTTCGGTCATGTCTGGAATTGACACCCTTAGTTGTGATAACTAATTAATTAAACAGGTTAAAGAATGCAAAAAATGCAATTTGTGTTAAAGAGATTGGCAGGTCAATCTGATTAATTAAACAGGTTCACCATGTCAAAAGGTATGGCGTAGATATGGTCAAAAATTATTTAATAAGTTTAAGAACTTTAATTTATGTATGAGAAAAGATTAAAAAGAAACCTAGTTTTAAATAAGTTAAAACTTCTGTGACTAAAGTTCAAAATATAAGTTATGTGGTATAATATAAATTTGAGAGTGAATTTCAAGGATTGTCCTTTATCTTTATACCCATTTTCAGGCGCTGTCCTTTATGTTTAAAATTGACGAGTTTTGTCCTTTATGTTTTCAAATCTATCACGTTTTGTCCTTTAAGCCAAACTCAGTTAATTTTTTCTGTTAAATCTGATCACTCAAGGGCAATTTCGTCTTTTTACCAATTACAAATAAGTTAATAATTAAAACAAATTTAAAAAATAATATAATATATAATATAATGTGTGTATAGACCCTGTGTGTATATATATTTATATATACAAAGAAAAAATACCCTCTCTCTCTAGCTCTCTCTCTACCTCTCCCCCAACAACCACCTCCAGCCACCACCCTCAACCACCTCCATGTTCAGCCCTAACCCCAATTTCTGCAACAACTGTGGCATCTACTCTGGTGGCATACTTTGCAGCCCTAACCCCAATTTCTATTTCTCTTCCATGTTCATGTCCCTCTTGTTCGGATCCTTGGCTCTGGGGGCGTCAAACCCAAAACAACCGTCATCCCCGATCTGAAACCCACCACAATCCCTTTCCACCTTCAACCTCTAAAACCATGGCTATACTATCGTACCTCCATCTCGTAACTACAATCAACCTTTTCCCCCAAATCCACCTGTTGCCACCACCACTTACCCCAAATCAAGTGACATAAACAGCAATCGTTCAAAAAAAATGTGACACAAACATCTCACATCTGGTAATTTCCAGATTCAGCAAAATCATCAGATCATTATCAAAAACTTCACAAAACAAGAAAATTACATATTTGTGAGCAACTCTTCCAAAAGGAACTGTTAATCAGGAGCCATTCAACAGGTAACCTCGAATTATGCCTCAAATCAGACCTAGTAAGAACCACCACCGAATTCTCCGGCGCCGCCGCACCGTTATCGTTAATGGTGGCGCCATTTCGGTTACTGGTTGACTCATTATTATTATTTGAAGAAGGGTTTACAATCGCAACCATCAATAAAAAAAAAATAAAAACAACTTTCTCAAATCCCTTTTAAAGATTCATCAGTAATTTGACCCATGAGTGGATGTAGCTGGCGGTTGCCCGTCGTTGTATGGTGGAGATGGTGGCAGGTGGTTGTTTATGGTTGGGATGAGTGGGGTAGGTGGTGCCGTGGTGGTTTCTGGTGGTAAATGGGTGGGTGATGGTGGTTTGGTAGGTGATAAAGGAAAGGGGTTGGCGGTGTTGATTTGTCAGGTGAGATTAGAGTTGAGACAGAAAAAGGGATATATGGTTACTTAAAGTAGAAATGACAATTTTACCCTCACATGATTTGCACATGACAACATTTAACTGAAAAAACAAACTGGGTTATGCCAAAAGGACAAAACGTGATAGATTTTAAAAGATAAAGTACAAAACTCGTCAATTTTAAACATAAAGGACAGCGCCTGAAAAAGTGTATAAAGATAAAGGACAATCCTTGAAATTCACTCTAAATTTGATTAGTTATAGTTGCAAAACTAAACTATCAGACTCATTTTGAGTCGAACTGGCCGGTTAGACCGCAAAACTGGGGGGTTGAACCGACTTTTTAAGTGGTTGAATCGGATTTTGATTTAAAATTTTCAATTTTACCCTATTTTTATAATATTTACGACATCATCCGGCCCGACCAGTGGTCCGGTGAGGTTAACGGTTTAATGTCCGCTCTGGTCCTGAAAACACTAAGGCTATGGGGTATACTTTCGCGCCCCTTAACTACACGTAGACGTGACATCACCCACTTGACCCTCTTTCACTTCACCTCATACTAAGGAAATGGTTTAAACCCCATTAACGCCCCTTAAATTAATTAAAATATATATATAATAATCAAAGCGAGTAATGGGTTATATGTGGTGTTTGAAGTCAACATCGAAGTCGAAGAAGCGAGTTGCAGCTCCGAGGGAATTGAGTTACCACCGGGTTTAGCTGGAGACACAAGCCGCAGTTGGGAAGTTACTAGGCTGTGGCCGAGGACGAGCTGTGGAAACTTGAGTCACAGCTGAAGATGACATGCAGCTGGGATCGAGTCGAAGTTGGGATGCGGCCGTGGCTTAGTCGAAGCTGGGATGCGACTAAAGGTTAGTCACGACTGGAAGTTGTTGAGCCGAAGCTTATGAGTCAAATTTGTTTAATTGACTAAGTTTTTGAGCCGGAGTCCAAGTCGTAATAGGATAAAGATCATTTAGTGTTTATCTCTTTATGTTTTCAATTTCGAACTAAGTAACTAATTGTCTTTGTGCGTGTTACTTTGGTTCGTCGATTTCACTTGTTAGCATATTGCAAGTGGTATTAGAGCTTAGTGAAGATCATATTTGAAATATAAGGTTGAACACCGGGACCGGTGAAGACCATCGAATCCACCAAAGAAATCAGGTCGCATTTATGTGTTTGTTATCAATTCGAAAAAAATTAAGTGTGGATCAAAGAGAAACCAACAGAAGACGAAATCCATGTGGAGGTGTGTGATGCCGAGATCAAAATCAGTGGACGAGCTGGGGATCAAGACCAAGAAAAGATTAAGCCTAGAGAAGAATGATCAAGGAAAAGGTACGATGGTCGATTCCAATGTCATTGTTGGTGTGAAGAAGTTTATTAACCAGAACTACAACACGTGATCCACCTATATGTGTTCGTATCTACAAGGTCAGTACATGTGGGAGGTTGTTTAAAGCGGAGACATGGTACTACCAAGAAACCACATGAGTGTGGCAATTAACAAGTGGAGAATAAAGGCAGGTAGGTCCAAGTTTGTGTTAAAGACAACAATTGATATAGAATTTCTCAAACATATTCGAGTACAAGGCAAAAATAAAACAAGCTTGGGACACTTTGGCAGCCCCTTTCCCAAGAAGAACGATGTGGAACTTCAGTTGTTGCAGAACGAACTACTCTCCGTAAGTCAGAAAGATCTCACGATTGTGCAATACTTCCTTAAGGTGAAAATCCTTTGTCGTGAGATTTAAGAGTAGGTCTGGAAACCAAAGTTGGTGATGCAAGAATAAAGAGGATAATAATCCATAGGTTGAAAACGATCAAAAGCTTTGTGGGTTATTGGATGAATTCATCAATCCGTTGTCAATCTTTGGTAGAAAGATATTCATCAATAAGGTGTATGCAAAGTGAGATGGAGGAATTGCGGAGTGAACTAAAGATAAATGGCCTCTTTGTTGGGCTGATGTTTAAGGTGGCTACACTAATGACGGATGAGCCGCATCAGGCGGCTAGTCCAATCGTATCAAACTTGAATGAGAAAATTGTTGTGGATGCCATGGTGTTTACTCACGAAGTCGATAAGGAAAAAGCGACTATATAGTACGTAACCTATATGTAACCTGGGAAGAGTAACTGTAAGTTTGTCAAAGATGCATCTCTCATTAACAAAGGGGTATAAATAATTACAGCATACAAATAAGTATGGAAACTATATATTCTAAATGTACAAGAGATATTGCCTAATAATTATAAATGCTAACAGACCCCCACAGTTTGAGCCGTAGCCAGACGAAGGCACAAACTGGATCGAAAACGAGTAAACAACTGCTTTGATAGACCTTTGGTGAAGATATCAGCATATTGATAATCAACAGGAACATGTAAAACACGAACATCACTGATGCAAACCTTCTCACGAACAAAATGGATATCTAACTCAACATGCTTCGTCTGTTGATGTTGCACAGGATTGTGAGAGAGATAGACATCAGGTATATTATCACAGTAAACAATTGTAGCATGTTTATCTTGCACATCAAGCTCCAAAAGAATATTGCGAATCCAACTTGCTTCGGCACAACATTCGCGACACCACGATATTCTGCTTCAGCGTTGGAACGAGCAATAGTTGGTTGACGCTTAGAGCTCCAAGAAATGAGATTATCACCCAAGTAAATGCAATAGCCAGACATTGAACACCTAGAGTCTGGACATCCACCTCAATCAGCATCTGAGTATGCGATGAGAGATGTGGAGCGGGAAAGAGAAACCTGCAAACCATAATCAATAGTGTCGCGGATGTAACGCAAGATCCGCCTAAGAAACTGTAGACGAGGCTCGCGTGGATCATGCATGAAGAGGCAAACTTGCTGGACTACATACGTGATGTCAGGATGGGTGGTGGTGAGATAATGCATGGCACCTGCAAAACTGCGGTATAAAGTACCATCAACTATAGGAGAGCCGGATTCGACACTCAACTTCGATCCTATATCAACTGGTGTAGTGCAAGGTTTGCAATTTGATATATTCGCGCGAGCTAAAATGTCCATAGCATATGTTGATTGCGATAAAAAGAGACCCCCTTCTTATGTTCCACTTTCAATCCCACAAAAATGATGCAAAACCCCGAGATCTATCATTGCAAATTCCGATTTCAAAGTGGTAATGATTTTGCGAAGTAAACCTGGATCAGATGCTGTTAAGACAATTTAATCCACATGTAACAGTAAATAAGCCGTCTGACCCCCGTGCTGATAGACGAATAACGAGGTGTCACATTGACTGCTCTTGAACCCATAATATAAAATAAATATTGAGAAACGATGATACCATGCATGTGGAGCATGCTTTAACCCATATAAAGATTTATTTAACCTGCAAACAAAACCTGGATTATCCTGATCAATAAAACCTGGAGGCTAATACATGTAGACTGTTTCTTTGAGATTGCCATGAAGGAGAGCATTTTTAACGTTAAGTTGATGGACGAGCCAAGATCTGGAAACAACAAGACTAAGCACGGTCCGAATTGTGGTAGGTTTCACCAATGGACTAAAAGTTTCGTCACAATCGAATCCAACAATTTGGCTTTTACCATTAACCACAAGACGTGCCTTGTAACGTTCCAACTTGCCAGAGGCCTGAAACTTGTGTTTAAACAACCACATACACCGAATGATAGGGGAAGACGGAGGCCTAGGTACCAAATCCCACGTATTATTCTCCAATAAAGCTTTGTATTCAGTGACCATGGCAACGTTCCAATTTGGATCACGAAGAGTGGAAAGGTGAGATTTTGGAAGAGGGGAGATATTTGAGGTAACAGTAGAAAGGTTAAGAGGAACACGAGGCTTAGAAATTCCAACTCGGGCTCGGGTGATCATGGGATGAGAGGATGATGCATTCAACTGCTGGTGGGTTTGGGTATTGGGTTGTAGTTGATTGTTATTGGGTTGGGCTGCTCTTCGGTCGGCTGCAGTTGGATGTGGCTGGGTAGCAGCAGGAGGATGTAGGTTAGGCGGGGTAGGCGTTTGATTGTTAGTGGCCTGGGTAGGAGGGTTTGGGCCGGAGAGTGTGAGCAATGGGTATGTGTTGGAGAGGGAAAGACAAGTTGCGAAAACGTAAATGGGTAGGGGTGATCATCACAAAAGGATGGGGTGGGTTTTGGGTCAGGCGAAGTGGACAAGGGAAAGACGGTTTTTGCAAACGTGATGTGTCGGGAAAATATAACTTTGCCCGATGAAAGTTCAAGACATCGGTAGCCTCGATAATTAGCGGGGTACCCTAGAAAGACACACAAAGCGGATTTAAGGTGAAGTTTATTGGGACGGGTGGCCGACTGATTGGGATAGCATGCACTCCCAAGAGACGAAGGTGTTCGTAAGATAGGTGGCGGTGGTAAAGGGCAGCACAAGGTGTGAGGTTTCGGAGGGTTTTGGTTGGTAAAATATTATGAAGATAACATGCTGTGTGGATGGCTTCCACCCAAAACCGAGAAGGCAATGAGGCATGTAAGAGGAAGGAAAACATGATGTCATTGAGGCAACGTATCATGCGTTCGGGCTTCCCGTTTTTTTAGGAGGTATGAGGGCATGAAAAATGAAATTGCATCCCATTTTTGTTTGCAAATTCAATAAAGTTGTGATTATTAAATCCCCCCCCCCCCCCATGTCACATCGGAATTGTTAGATTTTCAATTTAAATTAGGTTTGTATGAAGGCATAAAAATTAACAAATTTGGTGTAGGTCTCGGATTTAAATTTTAAAGGGTACACCCAAGCGTATTGAGTGAAATCATCAACAAGGACCATGTAATATTTATAACCCGAGGTACTAACTACATGAGAAGTCCATAAATCACAGTGAATAATGGAAAATGGCATAGAAGTAACAGTGACAGAATCAACAAAAGGAAGTCTTTTATGTTTTGATAACTTGCACGCATGAGAAATAAACGAAGAATCAAGTTTGCTACAATGTAAAAAAGGACCAGAACAAAGGAAATCCATAACGTGACGACCCGGGTGGCCGAGTCGGTCATGTTATGACTAGGGAGAGGTGACAGAAACAAACGCCGTTGCCAGTGAGTTCTGGGTGAAAGAGTAGAGACTGCTTGAGCTAAGTCCTTCACAGAAAAACCAAAAGGGTCAAACTCAACAGAAACATTATTATCAATAGTGAATTGGCGAACGAAAATCAGATTTTTAATAAAGTTTGCGTTGTAAAGGACGTTTTTTAGGTGAAAGGTTTTAGATGGGGTGTGTAGGGTGGTGTAACCGGATCTAAGGCCCGGGAGACGGTTGCCATTACCAACCAATACAGACTTTATGTGAGAAAACGGAGAAGTAGTAGTAAGCTTACCTTGATTTAAAGTGACATGTGAGGTAGCCGCTGTATCCATATCCTTGTTTTCATCCTCAGGATCTAAGGAGATGGTCTGAAAAGCCAACGTAATATGAGTCAGGTCAAGGGCATCCAGGTCTGTAAAGTGGGCTTGGGCCTGGTTTCCTGTGTTCTGGGCCAAAGCCGTAAGTGCAGCAGCAATTGGGTTTAATGTCGTGGCTGGGGCAGGAGGCCTGTAGGGTGTCCAATGCGGTGTCCATGGGCCAGAAGTTGGGTATGGACATGGGGGAGCGTCCAGTAGGGAGGAGGAGCCCAATAGGGGTATGGACGCGGGCTGTAGGAGGTGTTGGATTGGGGCCGTTGGTTGCCTGGATTTCATGAGCCCGAACCGCGACCTCTCCCCCTGTTACGGGATTGGTTAGACCAAGGGCGAGTATCACCTGTGGCTGTGGTGTTGGAGGGTGATCTGGTGGTGGTGTTGTAGGGCGGCAGTGATGGTGGCCGAGGTGGTGTGTGAGCAGATGCAACAACAGGGTTACCGTCCAAGAGATCCCGAGCTAATCTTGGTTTTTCATCATTGCAGAGAATCTCAAAAGCCTCTTCCCACAAGAGGAGAGACTGATTGATAATTGACCCCATCGTATCGTACTCGCTTGGCAGCCCGCAAACCATCTGGAGAACCAAACGTTTATCAGTAACGGGTGTATTCTCAAGCAAATCATTGAGTTGGTCAGCAAGCTCGCGAAGGCGCTGAAAGTAAGCATCCAAATAAGGCTGAGATTTGAGCGTCATTTTCACGAACTCATGTTCAAGGGCGGCAATGCGCGCACCCTTATTGTTCTGAAAAATATTTTGGACCCGAGTCCAACTTGGCGGGCTGTGGATTCTACAGTGAGAACCCTATGAAGCAAATCAACAGAGAGAGTCCCATAAATCCACTAGAGAACGATAAAATCGATCTCCAACGAGGAAGAATAAGTAGAATCGGTTTCTGCAAGCGGTGGCGTACCGTTGATATGTGCAAGAACCCTGTAGCCGTGGGCATGCAGCTGAAACAAACAAACCCATGAGGTGTACATCACCTTCACACCGTCGAGCACACGGATCTTCTGCTGAATATTGGTCACAGAGTAGACCGGATAAAGCGGGGTGTTGGACAGTTTGGTTGTTTCGGTAGCTGGGGGAGCGGTGTCGCCCATCGTGATGGAGCAGACAGCCAAAGAAAGGTCCGACCGTGGTCGGAGGGTGAGACGATGCGGCTAGAGGGGTATAGAGCGTCTGCGCTCTGATACCATGTAAGTTTGTCAAAGATGCATTCTCTCATTAACAAAGGCATACAGATAAGAATGGAAACTATATATTCTAAATGTACAAAAGATATTGCCTAATAATTATAATTGCTAACAGTAACTTGCAAGAATTGTGACAAAAGCAAGTCTAAAAACTAAAATATGAGAGTGTTACGAGGTATGAAAGATTTTGGAGGAACATGTCTAAATCAAGAGGGAGATCAACCTAAAGGAATGAACATGAAGATCTAAGCAAGCATTGAGAGGGGGTGTTGGAATTCAACACTTAAGCTAAAGATGACACAACATGTTGTCTTGAGTCGCTACTTGCTTTGAGTCAAAGTTCTCCTCCTGTGGCACGGTTGAGAACAAGCGAGAGCTGTGCAAATGTAATGGAATGAATAAGCCGATGTTGAGAATGAGTGTTTGAAGTCAACATTGGAATTGAAGAAGCAAGTTGCAACTCAAAGAGAATTGAGTTGTGGCTGGGATTCAGCCGGAGACACAAGCCGCGGCTGGGAGGTTGCTAGGCCTTGGGTTGGAGGGACGAGCAGAGGAAACTTGAGCCACATCTCAGGCTGGGCGTTTTGAGTCGTAGTTTTTCTTTGTAATTTGTGTGGCGAAGTTTAATAAACATAATGAGTCGGTCGTGTGTTTTGAGCAATTGATCGTCTTCGTGGGTGTTGCTTTTGTTCGATGATTTCACTTGTTAAAGCGTTATATATGCAAGTAACCTAAATATATAATATGAAAAGTGTAATTTACTTTTAAGTAAATTACCAATCCCTTGAGCAACACTTTAACAATTTATAATTAACCATGAGCCATAATTTAAGGCTTGCAAATCAGAGATACTCAAATACCAAAATATCGTGTCATATTAATCATTTAGATAAGCTAAAAGTTATATAAAACCCCAAACCATTTAAACCAATTACTTTTATATAATTTATGAAATTTATTAATTCAACATTCAAATACTAGTTCAAGTTTGTTAGTATATATATATATATATATACAGGATCAAGAGTGAACAACTTTTTGAGAGTGAACTGAGTGAACTAATCTTAACCCTTGACAATACCTAAGTATGTTTAATTAAAATCTCTTAATTTTCTAATCTCTTTCTCTTTCTCTCACTCATTTTTAATTATTTCTCCATTATTTCTTTATTCATAGATTTTGTTTTAATTTTAACTTGAATATTGTTTTTCTTTTATTATCCGTATATATAGATATCATAATACATTGTTTTTAACTTTTTATAATTTTCAATAAACATTAAAAAATTTCTCTAAGATTAAAATTGTAATTATTTTTTAGTATTAATTTTTTTTAATATGTGATGAAGTTATTTATTTTTGTATACATGTGATATGTTTCATTTTCATTAATTTCATAATTTTTATATGAATCTACTCGTGTGCATGCCTATATATATATCAGGGTCGTCTCCGAAAATGATAAAAAAAAAAAATTAGGCCCCGGACGAAACAAAAAAATTGGTATAATATAAACTCATCAAATATATATCAAGAAATCACAATACGTTATACGACATGCTAATCATGGGGTTTGAACTCATGACCTCAAGATTATAACCTAAAACATTAACCAACTAATCATATAATCATCTTGTTAACAAGATCGAAGAGTCAATTAATTAAGTGAATTGATAGTTCAAAACAGTTTAGGAAATACAAAATGCATGGGATTAACTGAAAATTGTTTAGGAAATAAAAATGTAAAGGAAGAGTTTAGAACTCATGCCCTTGGTTTTCAAATTTGAGAATCCTAACCGTTGAACTAGCTTCATTTTTTGTTACTGAAGTCATTTATTAAACATTTAAGATAACAGTGCTAATTTAAAAATCTTGACCCTAAATTTTTGTTGGGCTCTATAAACCTTTTGGGCCTTGGCGTCTGCCTGGGCTGCCCAGCCCTCAAAGCCGGGCCTGATATATATATATATAGGGAGCCGCTAAAACAAAAACTACCCCCAGTTGTAAGAACTGCGAAAACCACTCTCCACCAATCAGATAATGACAACCAAAAGAGTAATATAGTCATTTAATCAAAACTATCAAATCATCTCTATCTCCTCGTTAAAGTCTCTTTTAAAAGTTTTTTCAATTTCTCTCTCTTCAATTTCTCTCTCTTCACATTTCTCTCTCCTCTTTTTGTTATTTTATAAAAAGTTTTTGTAAAAAAGAATTGTAAAAAAGCTTTTGTTAAAAAAAATTTAAAACCTTAAAAAAAGTTTTCGTAAAAAATGTAAAAAAATTTAAAAACGTGTGTGTAAAACAAGATTTTTGTAAAAAAAAAGGTTAAAACCGTAAAAAAGTCTTCGTATAAATTTTTGTCTTTTGTAAAAAAAGTTTTTATGAAAAAATATATTTGTAAAATTTTTTTGGTAAAAGAGTTTTTGTAAAAAAAAAAAGTTTAAAACCTTAAAAAACGTTTTCGTAAAAAAAAACGTAAAAAAGTTAAAAAAAACGTGTGTGTAAAAAAAAGGTTAAAACCATAAAAAAAATTTCGTATAAATTTTTGTTCTTTGTTAAAAAGTTTTTGTAAAAAAGTTTTTTTTTTGTAAAAAGAAAGTTTAAAACCGTAAAAAAAGTTTTCGTAAAAAAAAGTTTAAAACCGTAAAAAGAATTTAAAAACGTGTGTGTAAAAAACGGCGTATAAATACGGGGTGTAAAAAACGGCGCGTAAAAAAAGCACTTAAAAAACGGGCTGTAAAAAACGACGAGTAAAAACGGGGCGTAAAAAACGGCTCGTAAAAAAACCAGGTCATAAAACGACGCGTAAATACGGTGCGTGAATATGGGGGCGTAAAAAACAGCATAAAAACGGGGTGTAAAAAACGGCTCTTAAAAAACCGGCTCGTAAAAACGTTTTTTATAAAAAAAAGACTAAATTACAGAAATCAACCTTTATGTTATACCCAAACTGCACTTCGTACCTTTCACTATGAAATCAGCAAAAAACAACCTTTATGTTCATGTTTTGCGACAGGTTCAACCTTTACCACTAACCTCGTCTAAAAACTTAGTTAACTTACCTCACCTGCTTTGCATACGAGGGTATTTTAGTCTTTTTCCACTTTTTCTTCCCCAATTCATCCCCTCAATCACATACACTTGATCAAACCCAGATTTTAATATTTATGTTTGAAATAATGCAAAACAGTTTATGTGTATGATAGAAAAACGGCATCATCATCACCATCGTCAAATAAAACACCAGTTTGCTCCGATCGTTTCACAGATGACGCAGTCGTCAAACTCACCGGAATCTTCATCATCATCCTCATCAACGACGTCAGTCGCCTCCGGTAATCTTCAACTGGTTACCATTTTTACACATCTTATCAATCCTTAATCTTGAATGACCACCACGGTTCGCCACCATAAACCCTCGTTAGCCACCGTGAACCACCCCACCACCACCATTGGCAACCACACCAACCCCAAACTCACGTAACAACAACTTGGAAAGATCATCAACCCAAGCCCTTTAACATTTCAATCAACTCAACAACTTGCAAAATCAAATCAAGAAAATTGGGAAAAACAACCTTAACCCAATTGGGTATCCAACAAATCCTCAATTGATCTCAAATCCATTATATTACACAAATCTTCAAATAAAGAGTAAAAATATCCTCAACTGGGTATCCAAGAAATCATCTAAAAATCACATAAAAACAAGAAAAATCCAAACTTTAACAAAACTAATCCAAGAAACACGGGATCCAATGGTTGTTAAGGTTTTAAATCTAGGAAGAGAGGAAAAGGATGACTTTGGTTAAAAAATATATTAAATAAAAGACATGGGAAAAGACATAAATACCCTCACATGCTTTGCATGTGAGGTAACTTAACCCAAAAAAACAAACGGTGTTAGTGGTAAAGGTTGAACCTGTAGTAAAAAATGAACATAAAGGTTGGTTTTTGCCGATTTCATAGTGAAAGGTACGAAGTGTAGTTTGGGTATAACATAAAGGTTGATTTCTGCAATTTTGTCTAAAAAAAATCTTGACAAAAGTTGTTTTTTGTAAAAAAAATCAGCGCATAATAACGGGGCATAAAAATGGCTTGTAAATAAACCGGGTGATAAAACGACGGGTAAATAAGGGGCACGAATACGGGGCGTAAAAACGACGCGAAAAAATGGGACGTGAAAATTGGCGCGGTAAAAAACGGCGCGTAAAACCGGGCATAAAAAATGGCGTGTAAAAAACTGGTCGCAAAAACGGCGCGTAAAAAACGGGGCGTAAAAAACGGTGCGTAAAAACGGCGCGTTAAAAAAACGACACGTAAAACCTGACGTAAAAAAAACGACGTGTGAAAAAGCCGGGCTTAAAAACGGCGTGCAAAAAATTGTTTTTGTTTAAAAATCTGGATCTAAAATGGTTTTTAATAAAAAATTCTGTTTTAAAAAAACAAGTAATATAAAAATACAAAAAAAAGTAATAAAAAACAATAAAGACAAAAAAGAGTAAATTTATTACACTACCCTTTTGCATTAAAATATTAAAAACATAAGAGGACAAAAAGTATCTAATATTAGTTTTAATTACTTTTAATCTCATCCATCCATCTTGAAGATCTAATGGTTGGAAAGTGATTATCTCGATTCTTACAACTGTGGGTGGTTTTCATTTTAGCGGCCCTATATATATATATATATATATGTAAAGTGTAGGATACAAATCCCCTTATCGTACATTATATACGCGATGCCCATAGCCATACACGTGTCCTTATTCAAGTTAATTAGACAAGGGTATATCAGACATTCTGTTCAAACATCTGAGGCTAATTAGGGAATTCTGTCAACAAGGAAGCAGATTACGAATTCGTTTCATAACCGTCCATCTAATTATTGTTCATATCAATTCGATTTGTATTTTTTTGATTGATTTCTGTATCGAACACAGATTGGCGATTTCCGAAAATGCTGGATTTCGTCATTTAGGATGTTGTTTTTTTTTTTTTTTTTTGGAGTTTTATTTGATTTGAAGGTATTTTCATTTTATTATATTGTAACGAGGTTGAAGAGAAGTTGTTTCTGGTTTTATTTGTTGAGTTTATCATATCGCATGTGTTGTTTTAAATATCGCATGTTGTGATGTTAACATATCCCAGTTATTTAAGATTGGATCATATGAATAATTTCGTATGTTTAAAGTTTGACATTTCGCACACAATGAAGTTTAATATTTAATTTCGCATGTGTATGTTGGACATTTCGCAGACTAGAAAGTATTTAACATATATAGCTCTATATTTCGCACGCTTTAAAAGTAATTATATGTATTTTCGCTTCAGTTTGTTTTATAATTCAGTTCAATAATTCAAATCAAATAATTCAGTTCAATAATTGATTTCAATAATTCATATCAATAATTTTTCAGTACTTTTTTCTTTTATTATATAGTTTATCTTTTTATCACCATTTCAAACATCTTTTAATCTTATAAAACTATAGGTTACAGACCAAAACCTTACTAAACAAACAAAATCGCAGATGTCATTCATTGTCTCTGTAAATATCATTATAAAATCGCAAATGTCAATCGATACCTGGATTCATCTTCTTCGCCAGTGGTCTGTCGTTGTTTGCTTTGCTTCGTTTATCAAAACTCATGAATCTTACTTGAATCGCAACGGTAAGTAGTAGGGAACTTGGGGGAAGAAGAATGCAACGTTGATTTTGGGTTTACGGTATGATTTGTGAGTTATTGTTTGCTGATTATCAGGGGTTTTGATTTCGCAATGGACGATTTTAACCCTTGGCGGTTTCATTTATTTATTTTAATTTGATTAATTTAATAGATAAACACGCGGTGTAAATGAGATGATCTGACGGTTGTGGTTATAGCGTACATAATGTACGATTAGTGGATTTGTATGATAACCGGCCTCTATATATATATATATATATATATAATGTAAGTATCTATAGAAAACCCACTTTAATTTAGAAAACCCGGGAAACTCTAACCTCCCGAATTTAAAAAAAAAAAAATATACACATGTTATATACATGTTTTTAAGGTATTTGGGCAAAAAAAATCAAAAAAGCGCCGAGTAGATATTTAAAAAAAAAATAAACAAGTTTTGGTGTAACACGTGTTACAAATATGTCAGATGAATGTAACACGTGTTACACCAAAACTTGTTAATTTTTTTTTAAAATATCTACTCGGCGCTTTTTTGATTTTTTTTGCCCAAATACCTTAAAAACATGTATATAACATGTGTATATTTTTTTTAAAAAAAAAAACATCGGGAGGTTAGAGTTTCCCGGGTTTTCTAAATTAAAGTGGGTTTTCTATACATCCTTGCCCTATATATATATATATATATATATATATATATATATATATATATATATATATATATATATATATATATTTTGACCCAATTACAAGGCAGTGGGTTACAAAAAAAAAATATATCATATATTTGGACAATCAAAAGAAAACTAAAGTAAGGCTATAGGGTGTGGTCATGACCCTCATGACCATCATGACCCTTCATGTTAGTGCCATGTAACTAATCTTTAATCCACCATCCAAAACCACTACTCTAAGGGTATGGTCATGACCCAAACCATTAGCCCCTTATTTATTATCTTAGTCTAAACAAAAAGGAAATGATTTGTTGAAAAATGGAAAGGATGACCATGGTTGCCATGGTTTAATCCATGCAAACCATGGTGGATCAATCAAGGGGGTGGTGTAGCCTTCCATTCATGTTTCTAGGTGGCAAATCATGTTCCAACCATGATCCCCACACCCTATAGCCTAAGAAGACGTATAGTATGTAAGTATGTTACTATGTTCATATGTAAATTTGATTAGAAATAACTTAAAGATCCTAATCATCCATATACCAAATATAGAATATGTATAGTTGTCGGTGATCTTTGTGACTATCTATACACTCATCACGTTTATAGGAATGTAGTAGTCCATGAAGGAAGCACTTCTGCAAATTTAAAAAATCATATGCCAGGAGGGATAAAATGCTTCACGGAAATGTTAGCGAACAAGCTTCAACTATACATGAGATCAAGAAAACTGTCGTGACATAGTTTAATCAACAAACATATAATGCATGTGAAGAAATAACAGGAGATCATACATACCAAAGGATAATTAGTAACACGATAAAGATGTTGGGGTATGAGGCCATTGCAATGCCACAATTATCTTGTTAAAGGACATAAGAGATTGGATTTTGAGTGTTTTGATATGTAATCAAGTAAGCCACCATGATATAGTGTAATTAAGAAGTATACAATAACTAGCACCTCGAATAGTGGAATCATATACATGAGAAGAAACTACAGGAGATCATATACAAAAGCAGAAATAACTTTATAAAGTACAAAGTATTTAGATAATGAGTATCTGCTCATACATTTAGCAGTTGGGTATGAGGCCATCATGGCAATGCCACAAAGTCCATTTTCAGAGGCAACTTCTCTTTGCATTCAAATATAACCTTCCTCTCCCCAAGTTGTACCCCATGAATTCTTTACAAGCCAATACTTGGTGCCATCATCATCTGTACCATATCCAACTGCTGTAACACCATGGTCTAGTTGGGTTCCACATTCTCCTGTGAAAACACCGCTTTTGTAAGACATAAAATCTTGTCCACTGGCATCAATGGCTACAGAAACTGGTTGCATTGCCACAGCCTTCAGCAATGCTTCTTCGCTGTTGGCAGGCACGTCTTCGTATCCAGTGATTGTGGCAGCATGGGATGATTCTTTTGTTGTGCTACAAGTGCCATCAATTCCTTCATACGGGTAATTAGTCTCCGTAGTTATGCCCTTGTTTTGTATGATAAATTTGAAGGCTTCATCCATAAGACCACCGTTGCAACCTTGATCTTCACCACTTGTGTCGCAATCGACTAGTTCTTGTTCAGATAACGATACCAATTTTCCAGTAGACAACTGGTTGATTCCTTCAGTAGCTGCTACTGCTGAAAAAGCCCAACAACATCCTATACAACGTAGTATAAGTTAGAATCGAAATTTGATAAGCATGAAAAACGACAAACAATCTCAAACTATCTTGAAGATTTTCCTGAATTTTCATTTAATAAGAAAATCACAAGTTGTCACCAATGCAAGTAATTTGTTAGTTGCACATATTAATTTCTTAATTATCACATATAATTTCTAAGCTGGCTATTTGATGACACGTGCTAAATTTTTCCCTATATAATAGGGTTCCATATAATATTGGTTTAGTCATTCAATAATAACATACCAGATTTCTCTCAGTTCAAAGAGTAATTTTCTATGTTTAAATTTTTTTCATTTCCGGCTCGCATGATATGCAATGGATTGCAATTCTGTCTTGCGGCAAAATTGAATAGGAATTTATTCCCACTGTGGGTTTTTTTGAGAAAAATATTTCATGGAAATTTGTCGAAAATATATGTTGCCTACGCATTTTTTAGTAGGAACGTCCCAGTTTTCTAGTAGTGTTGAGAACATAACAGTTTGATCACTTACCGCACTGGCCTTGATCCTTCACCGGTGTCACAGCCCCTTTTTGCCTCCAGTCCATTGAAGATGGAACCGCGGTTAAATTTTCATACCTAAAACTTGTAGTTCTAGGATGAGATGAAACCTTAAAGCCGTTGCGTGACGCCCGAAATTCCTCATTAGTCAGGTCCGTAAATGCATTGACGCCAAGCTTGTAAGACTTGCTCTTCTCACTGTTGAATGCCTCTATGTGCTCAACATTAGCCTTAAATATCTTAAAACACATTTCCTTTTCGGCTGCATCTTTGTAAACACGTCCATGGACCACCATCCACTGCTCATGTTTCTCCACCATGGACGCTTCATATAGCGATCGGGACATGACTTCCATACTTGATATTCCCACAAGAAGAAGCACTGCAAAGGCCAAACTCCTGTTGACTTTAAGAGCCATGTCTGGCTTGCAAAGAGAATGTGTGAAGCTGAACAACTCAAATAGATTAATAAATTGTTAGATGATTGTTGAGTTTCAGAGAAAGACTTATATAGAACTGAATATGATTACTATAATAAACAAAACATATAATCCAAGTGAAATTGCATTCTATGTGTAACCAGGTATCCTATTAGAATATTACTATATTAGTTACATTTTCTTGAATTCTAAGAAAGTTATTTGTGACAATATGGACAACAAAACTAGGCTCTCGATCCGTGGAAGATGATTAGTTCTACTTAATTGAAATCAATTTAATATATACATGATTGTCTCTAATTTTGTTTCTTCACGTTGAGCTACTAGGCAAAGGGACAAATTGCCTTATCAATCCTATATTCAAATGTGAAACAAATCTCGTGATCACGCAGCCAAATAAAGTTTAAGAAGCCCATGACTGACAATTTAAACAATTATCATAAACCAAATTATTTACTCTTGTGTACCGAAGACACTCAAATACCAAAGCCTCTTCCCTTTTTTAATTATTTACGTACGCTTTTTACATGCCAACGACGTTTGTAAACGAGCAAGGCAAGGATTAGCTGGTTGAAACTTGAATTAAATTGTGCTTAATGACGTCAAACATGCATTAGAGCTCATTTATATAAATGAGCTCGAGCTATCTCGAGCTCAAAACCTCATTTATTATGCTTAAATAAACATGCGAGCTTGAACGAGTGCACTATTTATATAACTTTTTTTAATATATAAATGTATATATATATATATATATATAGGATAAAGATCCGTTAGGAACCACCCTTTATTGCGAGAACCGCGAGAACCAATGTGAACACATGGCAAAATTGTAATTAAGTGACATTTAATAAAAAAAACACGCTCTCCTTAGCTCCATCCCCTGTTCACGACAGTCTTTCACAATCTAGGGTTTCATCAGAGATCTTGCATCCATCGACTACGGCGATCTTACAGTGGCGACTGATATCCAAATAATAGCATAATCTTCAATTGAGTTTTCGTGTTTCTATCTTTCGCCAATCCTCACACAGTTCTTCAATCGGTTTTGGATTTATATGATACCATTCAAACGTAGGAATACCTAATTTTCATCTGATTTTGGATTCTGCTTCGATTATCTTCATTATTCACTGATTTGTTCGATTTTCTTCATAATCTGCAGGTTTTAGTTTTCGAATCCAATTCAGATGTTTATGCTTTGATTTCAATTTATGATTTGCCCTTGATTCGAATCTCGTTTTGAAAAATTATTTGGTTGTTCTGGAATCGAAACAAGTTGCAATGACAGGACGATGGCTGCTGTAATTAATTCAATTTTACATATAGCATACTCCAGCAGGTTTTATTCTATTTGAATCCCAAATAAATTAGGCATTCTTGTTTGGTGTTTGGTGGTAGTTGCAGGTCAGAAGTGATGGTGAATTTTTAGCCAAGTGGTATCTTCTCAGGTAAAAGGTTTATATATAAATCATTAATTTGTCAATAGATGGTATTTTATATCCATTTTATGTAAATTGATACTCGTTCAATGATATACTCCTTTGCAGCATGTTCACAATTGTTTTATGATGTAAAATATGATTACTCAATATTATATGCACATGTGCATTGTGTCAATTACATCATGTTTTATGTTGTACATTATGGTTACTCAATATTATATGCACATATATTATATGCACATGTGCATTGTGTCAATTGCATCATGTTTTATGTTGTACATTATGGTTACTCAATATTATATGCACATATATTATCTCCACTTTGGGGTTTCGGTAGTTCACCAGCACCAGTTCATGGTCTTCTCACTCGGCCGAGAGGCATTCACGGCGGTTCACGGCGGCGGAGAGCCGTGCACGGTGGTTTTCATGGCATATAGATAGTCGTGTTCATGTACTTCATGGCGGTTGCAGTTGGCACGATGTTTACAGTTGCATATGGCGTCTTTGTGTCGATCCTCGTATATCCGATGAACCTCCTCATATATTGTCTGAATATCATCATCATACAACATCTAACATCTGATGCCGACTTTGGTGGTCCATCTGTTGTTAATCCTGTTGATAGTCACAGAATTATGTCTAAAACTGTTGAAAGTCGATATACCCTTCTTAGGTTTGAAATTCAGACTCTTGACTCTATGTCTACATCACTTTGACAGCACCTACAAATACAGATCATCAAGAGTTACAATTCATTCGATTTGTGGCTAAAGGTATTATGTTGACTGTAAACGATGTTTATACTTTTGTAAATGATATTGTATTAAATGATGTGCACATGTGCATTATATTGACTGTAAATGATGTTGTATTAAATTATATGCACATGTGCATCATGTTGATTGTAAATGATATTGTATTAACTTATATGCACATGTGCATTATGTTGAAAATTATACCATGTCGTTGATGTATGGATTCCGTTTATGTATGGATTTTGAACAGGTGCCTTATGGATGACTATCCAATTATGTACAGAACGGCATTAAACAAAGGGTCTTGGGTGGCGGACAACTACAAAAAAAAAATGGAAGAACAAGCCGACAACCGGGGAGGCATGGTGGAGTTTATGCATCTTATGGCGTGCTGAGAAACACTAGAGTGAAGACGGGTCAAAATGGGTGGGGTTGGCACTGATGTTGATGTTGAATTCCCTACTCTAAATAGAACGTTTAATCACTAGGAGGACATTGTGATGATGTACAACACTTATGATACAACAACTGGATTTTCCACACGCAACTACTTATATATTGATTATCACTTGTTTTTGCTTACATTCATTGTTTATCTACTTAACGGTGTAATATTCATTGTTTTATTCATGTCCATTTAACATAAATTACCAATATGTCCACTGTTTCAACACATGCACATGTGCATTACCCAACACGTGCATTTTCAACATTGAAACCGTAGCAACTAAACTTGTCGATTCATTGTTTCTAATGTCATTATGTTTTAAGTGCATGTACTCCATTTTCAATCCACCTATTATACATTGCAACGTATACATTATGCACATGTGCATTGCCACCATATACTATGTCAAACAACATTAAACATTACTACCTTTACGTTATGCACATGTGCATTGCCAACATAATTTATGCCACACATTATATCACATCAATATGTGCCTGGGCATTTCCAACATATATTATACCATACACCATACAACATTGTAAACTACATATCCTAACAAGTATTATTATTCTAAATAATGCATATGTGCATATGACATATCACTTTAACATAACCTATACAAAGTTCATTTCCATCTACATTACCATCCGTGGATAAATTACTAACATGTTTACCAATTTCAAATTATGCACATGTGCATACAAAAACCTCCTTACCATACCAAATGTATAAAGATATTACCAATATGTATACATTTTCAAATTACACACTTTGACTCTTTTTGTTCCACCTACTTTTCAGTGTGATAATATTGGAGTCACATTTCATCTACGAAATATCATGTCATTGATTTAAACTTTATTCAAGATATAGGTTCAACAATAATTTGTGGGTTTCTGTTGGACCACGTATGTAACCAAAACCTAGTTACAATGTTTGGCAAAACAGTCGGTTGTAACAAAGAATAATTACAATATCAGATTATGATTCAAGTCATGTAAGTGCAGATATGACTGCATCAGTAACCTCTTATGTTGTGATACTTCCACCAAGATCTTTTGTTCGGTATTTACCCTCGTAAATAATGCGTTTCACTGCAGTTTATAAACGATCTGCATAATTAGGAAGCTGAAGATGTCTCATCATCATGGCTGATGAAAGAAGCAGAGCCACTGGGTTTGCTCTCTTTTTCTCAACCATTGATGGTTTCCCAACATTCCTGACTAATGCACCTTGTTCAAAGATCGCGTACTCCGTGCCAACGTTACCTGTAAATATGATTGCAAAAACTTTATTACTACAAAATCATCGTTACAAAAAGGGTTTAGGGATTTAAATATATGGTTTATGACTGTGTACCTCCTGGCATGACCCTTGTACTGCCAGCAATACCAGCAGCAGCGTTTGCAACTAGGTTTCCATACAGGTTAGGTGTCACCTGCAACATTTAATCAGTTAACACCCAATTGGAAAAAGAATAATCTCCTGTGTGCGTTTTAAAACTAGAACTTATGTACAACTTAAGCATTTACAGAAATAATAAGTAGTGTCGTTATTAATGTAACAATGTATGTATTTTTCTATATTTATATCTGCATATTTACTTGTCCTTTGTATGTCTTTTCCTATATCTACATCTGCATATGGTATAATATATGTGTTTAAATGAATGACAACATCATTTAACATAAAAACTAAAAAATAATGCACATGTGCATCTCTACCCAATTGAAACATTAAATATTAAGCAACCTATTCTAACTTTTTGTTTCAATATTACGTCCGTCCTCGTCCTCCGTAGCATCTCACATTCTTTTCGATCCTTACTCCCTTTATTTTATAATAAATGGAACCCTTTTTCGTTTTTTCCATCGTTGATCTACAATAATAAAAAAAAATCATATAATTTACCAAACCTACAAACCTACCGCATTTTTGCATTCCACACAATGATGCACATGTGCAAAGAAAATAAAACATGTTATAAAATGTTCATACATACTACTGCACACCTACATTTATAAACTTAATGTGTTTACACAACTTATAATATTAACAAAAAAAAGTAATACAATGTTGCACATGTGCATAAACTCAGATTTAATTACTAAAAAATTATAATAATACTAAATAATCAACAGCTTCTAACCTTTTTGTTTAACATTCACATATTCGTCTTCCTTTGCGTCCGTTGCGTTCGGCATTCTTAATGACCCTTCATCCCTTGACTTTAATACAAATGTTACTTTTTTCGATTTTTTTTTCCATTGATGATCTACAATGAACATGTGGATAAAAGTTAAATACCTTACTAACCTATTATGACAAATTATGCACATGTGCATGTTAACATATTTTGTCAACCTATGCACATGTGCATATCTATATATCGCATAACACTGCCTTATTAACATAATCTAACATTAAATACAAATGTGCATAACTATACATCACACCAAAATACAACTAAATACCTTATTTAATGTCATCTGCATCAACATTAACTACCTTATTCACATGTTATTGCACACTATGCACATGTGCATATTGACTTATTATTACAATCTATGCACATGTGCATAACCACATATTACACAAGAATTACCTTAATAGCCAATTCTGCTAGACCTATGATGTCAAAATATGCACATGTGCATAGCTATATATCACACAATACAAAACGAAGCTTGAATCGACAAATTATCTATCACATAAAAGTACAAACGACAAATTATCTATCATATAACAATATAAACGAATTGTATGAACTTGCAAACGGTGTCTCGATTAATATGACAATATCTATATTACCAATCCGTCAACGATTTCGTTGGCGGCGGAGATTTCAACGGCGATTAATTCCGGCGATACCGTCTTAGTGACACACTCATTGAATCATATATTCTTATAATCACTGGACGAATTTTGGGAACTAACCTTGATTATATGACGAAATATGAAATATATGCTGGTAAAATCTCAAATCTGAGATACAATCTCAATCCAGATGCTTCGATATGGTGAACTGATGATGCTGAAGTGATGATGTATTCCAGACGATGATGAAATCGATTGTAATTGACGAATTGTTGAGAGAATCAGGTTGAGAAATGTTGAGATATTTGGATGTAATCACAGTTCAGATGATAGAGATGATAGTGGACGTGAAGATTGTATTAAATGTAATTTAAGTTTTGTTTGAAGTCCGATAATAAATGGAAGCAGGTAAGCGGGTTTTTTAAAGTTGTTTGGTATTTACAAAATTGCCCCATGTTCACATTGGTTCTCGCGGTTCTCGCAATAAGGGTGGTTCTCGCATGAACCCTACCCTATATATATATATATATAAGGGAATGCTAGACAGAAAACCCTCATTTTGGTAGAAAACTCTGGAAACCCAAATCTCCTCCCATTTTTACCCAACCTCCCGACATTTTTTTTTTTTGAAAAAAATAACACATGTAATATACATGTTTTAGAGTGTTTTGGGCCAAAAAAAACAAAAAAGCGCCGAAGGGATTTTTTTAAAAAAAATAAACAAATTTCAGCAATGTCTGGTCGCATAACATGTGTTAGGCACAAATGACAGAAATTGCTGAATTTTTTTTTTTTTAAATTATCCCTTCGGCGCTTTTTTGATTTTTTTGGCCCAAAACTCTTAAAAACATGTATATTACATGTGTTAATTTTTTCAAAAAAAAAATTGTCGGAAGGTTGGGTTTTCTAGGGTTTTTTATATAGATAGGGTTTTCTATATAGACTTGCCCTATATATATATATATATATATATATATATAATAACAAATATTATGTTATATATCATCTAGTATGAAAATAAATAAAAATAATTATTAATTTATGCTTGTACGTATAACTAATAAATAATAAAAAGCCAAACTCGAATGACCACAAGCTTGTAAAATTACTCACGAGCTGAGCTCGAGCAGCAAGCTAACGTTTGGCTCGGTTAATTTACATTCCTAATATTTTCACCATCATCCACTTTTATTCTTTTTTTTCATGCCCATCTGTCCCATAATCAAGTGGCCCATGCAAAAGAATGGCGTAAACGGATTTGAATCAGGGAGTTATCACTCCTTGCTTGTTATTCATTTTATTTCTGTTTAGTCCGGGTGTCCATCAACTGAATATATAAGCCATATTTTACAGGAGATCAAGAAAGCCACGATGATGTATTGAATAGAAATAACATTCAACAGGCAACATGTAGTCTTTGAGTATTACAATTCTGATAACTCTAACACAAGCATTAAGTTTTACAGGAGATGAAGAAAGCCACGATGATGTAGTGTAATTAAGAAACATACAATAAATACCCCCTGGAATCATATACATGAGAAGAAATTAATGAAGATCATATACAAAAGGAGATATAACCTCATAAAGTAGGTCATGAGTATCTACTCATACATCAAGCAGTTGGGTATGAGGCCATCATTGCAATGCCACAGAGTCCATTTTCAGAGGCAACATCTCTTTGCATTCGAATATAACCTTCCTCTCCCCAAGTTGTACCCGATGAATTCTTCACAAGCCAAAACTTGGTTCCATCATCAGTTGTCCCATATCCAACTACCGTAACACCATGGTCTAGTTGAGTGCCACATTCTCCCGTGAAAACACCGCTTTTGTATGATTGGAAATCTGATCCACTTGCATCAATGGCTACAGAAACTGGTTGCATTGCCACAGCCTTCAGCAATGCTGCCTCGCTGTTGGTAGGTACATCTTCATATCCAGTGATTGTGGCAGCATGGGATGATTCTTTTGTTGTGTTACAAGTGCCGTCAATTCCTTCATATGGGTAATTTGTCTCAGTGGTTAGGCCATTGTTTTGTATGATGAATTGGAATGCTTCATCCATAAGACCACCGTTACAGCCTTATCACAGTCAACTAGTTCTTGTTCAGATAACGATATTAATATGCCAGTAGACAACTGGTTGATTCCTTCAGTGGCTGCTACTGCTGAAAAAGCCCAGCAGCATCCTATACATTATACAATGTAACATTGTGTAAGTGAGAATTTAATTTAACGAGGGACGCCTAACCCAATCAACGAATTCATATATGTATCTGTGAGAGTGACGTAGACACATGTTAGAATGTCAATAAATCTCAAATTGATTTTGAAGATGATTTTGAATTTTCATTTAATAAGAAATCGCAAGTTGTCACCAATTAAGTTTTTAACTCGTACACTTTATTAGTTGTCGCACTATATTCTTAATTGTCGCATTTAATATTTTAGTTGTTAATTTGATGACAAGTGTGTTCATCTGATAATATTTTTTTTCCTATGTTAATCTTTTTTTTCCTTCTACTTTGCGTGATACGCGATGATGGTTGCAGTTCCGTCCTGTGTCAAATCTAAAAGAGTATGTGTTGAGAACATAACAGTTTGATCACTTACCGCATTGGCCTTGATCCTTTACTGGTGTCACAGCCCCTTTTTGCCTCCAATCCACTGAAGATGGAACCGCGGTTAAATTTTCATACCTGAAACCTGTGGCTCTAGGATGAGATGAAATTTTGAACCCATTGCGTGACACCCGGAATTCCTCACTAGTGAGGTCAGTAAATGCATTAACACCAAGCCTGTAAGACTTGCCCCCCTCACTGTTGAATGCCTCTATGCGCTCAACGTTAGACTTGAATATCTCGAATCGCATTTCCTTTTCAGCTGTATCTCTGTAAACAATTCCATGGACCGCCATCCACTGCTCATGTTTCTCCACCATGGACGCTTCATGTAGCGATCGTGACATGACTTTCATACTTAAAATTCCCACAAGAAGAAGCATTGCAAATGCGAAACTCTTATTTACTTTAAGAGCCATGTCTAGATAGTGGATTGCTGAGAGAATGTGATGAAGCTGAACAACTAGAATAGATTAATAAGCTGCTAAATGATTGTTGAGCAATTTGTTGAACGTGAGTTTCAGAGAAAGACATTTATAGATGATTCATTTAGAATTGAAGTTGCATTTTCAAGAATGATAAGCAAGTTATCTCTGATATGGACAACAAAACTGGGCTCTGCGTAGAAGATGCTTCATTCTACTTAATTGAAATTAGTTTTAGATTTACATGATTGTATCTAATTTCGTATAATCACGTTTAGCCACTAGGCCAAAAGACAAAATGTTTCATCTTAATTTTTTTATATATATATAATCTATCATTTATTTTGTTTTCCTAACATCCACAATATGTATATATCATAGAAATATATATAAGGACGAATGTTCTATATATGTGAAGTCTTGTCATAGTCCCTTTACCATTTCCTATCCTCGCCTAAATATTTAATCAAATATTATCCAACGTGCAAGTACATACTGGATTTGCGAAACAAGTGTACAAGTAAACCATCTTTGAATAAAAACTATTTTTCAAATCATTAATATGTCCCTTTCACAAGTTTTCAAATAAAGATTCAAGCAAACATGACATAACTAACAAGTTTTCAAATAAAGATCCAAGCAAACATGACACAAACTAAAATTTTATCACAAATACATATATAGTCATTTGAAAGGTTGAATTTCTAGTGTCAAGTTTATAATAAATATTTTGTAAAGCCACTTCTCACAATTTTGTTAGTCAAATATTTTTTTTCCGCATTCTCTTATTTCATCATTCTCTCTATCTGAATAACTAACTCGATAATCATAATTTATCTCAAAATATCATTTTATAATTATAAACCTTCATTAATAACTACTAAATATTTATTTTATTCAACTCCTGTAATACATGAGTTTCTAACCTAGTTATCGTTGTATATAAATAAATACCAAATGAATCAATCTCAATTAAATGACCTTAAGTTTGTAAAATTATTTAACGAGCCAAGCTTTAAATTTAAAATTCGTGTTTGAAACGAGCTAAGCTCAAGCTTATACGAGATCAAGTTTGGCTCAATTAGTTTACACTCTTAATTAGAGGTGCACAAACCGGTTAATTTTAATAACCGGATCGGTTATACCGGTTAATTTGACTTTTTGACTTTAACCGGTTAATGCTTTAACCGGTTATTTTTTTAACTGGTCCGGTTAATTACTTTAACCGGTTCGGTTATTTAACCGGTTATATTCGGTTAAAAACCGGTTTTTTTGCCTTTTTTTTGAATTTTTCGGTTATTTTTTTGGTTAACCAGTCTATCGGTTAAAAAACCGGTTTAAAAAAACCGGTTATTATACTAAAAACTTGTAACCGGTTACTAACCTACGGTTAAATAACCGGCTGGACCGGTTATTCCTAAATCGGTTATTAACCGGTTACGGTTTCGGTTAATAACCGGTTACGGTTAATTAACCGGTTATTTTGTGCACCTCTACTCTTAATATTCTCAGCAACCAATCCAACATTCCAACCCACTTCCCTTTTTGGATTCCAGCCCATCTGTTTTTAGTGAGGACTGCTAGCTTTTTTCTTGGCCCATGCAAGAAACAGGGCGAAATGTGTTTCAACGCTATTTTGTAGATGAAAACTAAAAACGGCCAAGCTACCAGAAATTCTTTCGATAATCCATCGGGCCTCCCCCTCTTTTGACCGGCAAATTTTATTTTTCTTTGATCTATATACTTTTTTTTCTTAATACAAACCTACTCCTTAGCATACGTATATAGAGGCCAGTTAACGTACAAAATGGCTTAACGTACGAACTGTACGTGATTGTATTTTCAACGTACGATTTAATTCTTCGACATGCGATTTTGGTTATTTTTTTACACCATGCGAATTTAGTTTTTAAATATAGCATGCGAATATGTTTGTGTAAATATATGCGAATTCCCCCCAAAAAAAAATCATATAACATGCGAATTCCTTTTGTGTGAAAACAAGTGAATCCTAAAATTAATCATCATCATCATCATCATCATCATACTCAGTATATCCCACCAATAGCAAAGCAAAGGTAGGGTCTGAGGAGGGTAAGATGTAGACAGCCTTACCTCTAAAATTAATGTAAATAATAATTGTAACATGCGATTCTTGGAAAACCCATTTTTAGTAACATGCGATATTTATTCTTTTTTAACGTATGTCGTGTACAGTTCGTACGTTAAGGTATTTTTTAGAACACACTTTTTCTATATATATATATATAGGGGAGAGTTAACTTGAGAAAGCTAAAGATTGCGAGAACCGTGAGAACGAATGAAAAAACAAATCAAAACCGAATTTTTTTAATACAAACCTCATTGTAATTAAAATACAACATCAAAAAAGAATTTACAACATCAAATAATTTTTTCTTCTCTAAAAATCACTCTTACTAGATTTTTTACGCTTTACGCATGTGTAAATCTAACAAATTTACAAATTTACACATGTGTAAATCTAACAAATTTACACATGTGTAAATGACAAACTTACGCATGTGTAAATTTTCTTTATTACGAATTCATGTAAATTTGTAAATTTAAATGTGTAAATTTAATTTCTAACATTGTATTCGAACAATAATGATAAGCGTAAAAAGAAATTTTGAATTTGAATTGTTTTAACCTAGTTCTCGTGGTTTCTTCATTCGTTCTTACGGTTCTCGCGATATTTAGTGTTCTCGTTTAAACAGAAACGGGATCAGAAGAAAATGCTCAAAAGTGTGAGAACGCTTCCTGGCCTAACACATGTCACGCCGCTTAGAGAAAGGCGGAGGGGCTTTTTTGTCCTTTCATATTTCTTTTTTATTAACGCGCGTCCCTTCATCTTTCCGTTTTTTGGCGTTTAATAAATACGCGGCGTTTTTATTGTTTATAGATCAGAATCATATTAAATATTTTGACGTTTTAAGTATTGTTTTGGTATTTTTATTGTTTTTTAGATCAGGATGCAGGCTTTTAATGTAAAAAACATCAGTAATTTTTCTTGTTTTTATTATATCAAGTGTTTTTGCCATTTAGGATACAGGCCTATAATGTGACAGGCAATTATGGCGTCTTGAAAAAATATATAAATTTCAATTTTCCATGTAGTGGCATTAATATAACTATAATGTTTTGGCAATAAATGATACCGTCTCTTTATTTTATTGTTTCTTTTCAATTTTCATCTGTCAATTAGTGTTGATTTTTCCAGTAATATTTTGTTTTCGTTTTTGGCGTTTTATATAGCAACCTCGTACTTTGCTAGCATTCATTCTCACAGTTTTCAAACTATCATGCGTTTTGGTGTTTGTAGTTTTTGGTGTTTTATACTCATTTTTTTTTTAAATAGCAGAGAATTAGATGATAAACAACAAAGAATCACATAACAAACAATAGAAAATGAAAAAAAAATTAAAAATTATAATCTAATTTCTGATTCAAATCTTCACTGTCATCAGCCTCTTCTACTTTAACTTTTTGGCGTTTTGAACCTGTTTTTGAATCCCTTATGTAGATCCTTATTTTCCTACATAACGGCCGTCTTTAGAAGATGTTTATTTTTTGTGGCATCCTTTATGGTGGGTGGATATATACTTGTTTGATGTCATGTTGAAGACCAACGCATGCTCTAATGTATTGATCCCTTCATGCCATCCATATATCCATCAAGAACAAAGTGACATGATGTCATATCAGTGTCATCAGTCTCTTTATCTTGAATATTTGTCCACTCATTCAGCAAAAGATTATAGAGATACCCAACTCAGAGAAGAACCCATTCAGTGAAACTTCATTCAGATCAATACTCAATATAGCAGAATCGAGGTTCTGCATCTGTGGCTTTTTTAAGAATTATTTTTTGGCGTTTTTAAAGTGAATGGTTTTTAGGGAATATGGCGTTTGTTTCTGGTTTTATGATAAGTTGTTTGTGCAGAGAAGTCTCTCTTTATAGGATGTTTTTGGCGCATAGTTTAGGCGGGATTTTATTTATAATAAATGATATTAATAAAGTAGTCGTCTTTTCAGTTTACTGTGTATTTTTACTGTCTTTTTGTTCAGATTTTTATGAGTTTTTAGGGTCATAGACTTTCCATCTCCCATGTTTGGTGTTTTTGAATGGGTTTAAGTAGTTTTTGGCGTTTTTTTTTTCATTTTTAGCTTTTATTAATTAATACTTCTCAAATTACTTTCATTATAGTTTGGGAGTTTTTGGCGTTTTCATATGCCTTATGACTGTTTTGGCGTTTTATTAAGATAATGTATTTTTTTTTCTAAGTTGAAAAATACATAGCTAACAACAGAAAAAGAAAATTAAAAAAATAAAAATAAAAACAATTCATCTTCCAAATCTTCACTGTTATCAGTCTCTTTCTTCTTTGAATCATGTTCGCTGGTGGTTTGGCTTAGCCATGCTTGTGTTTTTGTGGCCGTTTGGAAATAAAAAATGACATGAGTTTTTTTTTTTTTTTGAATATGTATCTTCAAACAACTCATTAGTGTCATTCGTCTTTTCATGCCATTAAAATATTTATCAAGAACAAAACACAGAAAATGACATAAGTCTGACCCCAGCATCTTTTTGTTTATGATTTGTCCATCTCATGCAGCAAAATGTTATTTGAGTCACAGCACCTCAGGGAAGAATGCATTATCCGAAACTTTGGCGTAGAACAATATTTTGAATATACAAGAAACGATATTTGTCTTTTTTGTCTTTTTACTGAGGAAATAGTGTATCTGAAAGAACAGTCGATCTTTTGGAATCTTTTGATGTTTGAGTGTTTTGGCGTTTTCTAAGATGAATGGTATATAGTAGAAAATATGGCGTTTTTGAGTAGTTGTGTTTGATGTTTTGGGGATTTTGGCGGTTGTGAGTTGAATGGTATATAGTAGAAAATATGGCGTTTCAGTTTCTTGGGGATATGTTTTTATGTCTTGGATGTTTTTTTGTTTATATAGCGATGTGATTTGGTCCGTAATGGCGTTTTATTCATCAGAATGGCATTTTGGTATAGAGGTGTAAAGAGCTTTTACCCTTAATGAGGCACGCCCACGTAATAAAATTGATGTTATTTACGAAAACGCCACCGCGCCAATCTAGTCTATAGATTGTTTTAATCGAACGATCCATAAGCGTTCTCACATTTCTCACACTTTCTACCGTTTTCTCCAAATCCCGAGAGAACCACATTTTAGCCACTAGATCAACAAGATGGATAGATGAGATTAAAAGTAACAAAAATTAATATTAAATACATTTTGTCTTATTATGTCTTTAATATTTTAATTAAAAAGGGTAGTTTAGTAAAAGTTTACGGTTTACGTTAAAAAATTTACGTTTTACGTTTTATGTTTTACGTTTTACGTTAAACTTTTTACGTTTTACGTAAAACTTTTTACGTTTTACGTTAAACTTTTTACGTTTTACGTTTTATGTTAAACTATTTACGTTTTACGTTTTTACGGAAAACGGACAGAGTTTCCTCTGTTTTTGTTCCGCTTTTTATGAGTTTTTAGGGTCATAGACTTTACATCTCCTAGGTTTGGCGTTTTTGAATGGGTTTAAGTAGTTTTTGGCGTTTTTTTTTTCATTTTTAGCTTTTATTAATTAAATACTTCTCAAATTAGTTTCATTATAGTTTGGAAGTTTTTGGCGTTTTTACTCCATTTTTGGCGTTTTCATATGCATTATGACTGTTTTGGCGTTTTATTAAGATAATGTATTTTTTTATTTTAAGTTGAAAAATACATAGCAAACAACAGAAAAAGAAAATAAAAATAAAATAAAAATAAAAACAATTCATCTTCCAAATCTTCACTGTCATCAGTCTCTTTCTTCTTTGAATCATGTTCGCTGGTGGTTTGGCTTAGCCATGCTTGTGTTTTTGTGGCCGTTTGGAAAGACAAAATAACATGAGGTTTTTTTTTTTTTTTGAATATGTATCTTCAAACAACTCATTAGTGTCATTCGTCTTTTCATGCCATTAAAATATTCATCAAGAACAAAACACAGAAATTGACATAAGTCTGACCCCAACATCTTTTTGTTTATGATTTGTCCATCTCCTGCAGCAAAATGTTATTTGAGTCACAGCACCTCAGGGAAGAATGCATTATCCGAAACTTTAGCGTAGACCAATATTTTGAATATACAAGAAACGATATTTGGCATTTTTGGCATTTTACTGAGGAAATAATGTATCTGAAAGAACAGTCGATCTTTTGGAATCTTTTGATGTTTGAGTGTTTTGGCGTTTTCTAAGATGAATGGTATATAGTAGAAAATATGGCGTTTTTGAGTAGTTGTGTTTGATGTTTTGGGGATTTTGGCGTTTGTAAGTTGAATGGTATATAGTAGAAAATATGGCGTTTCAGTTTCTGGGGGATGTGTTTTTATGTCTTGGATGTTTTTTGTTTATATAGCGATGTGATTTGGTCCGTAATGGCGTTTTATTTATCAGTATGGTGTTTTGGTATAGAGGTGTAAAGAGCTTTTACCCTTAATGAGGCACGTCCACGTAATAAAATTGATGTTATTTACGAAAACCCCACCGCGCCAATCTAGTCCATAGATTGTTTTAATCGGACGATCCATAAGTGTTCTCACCGTTCTCACACTTTCTACCGTTTTCTTCAAATCCCGACCCCATTTAAACAATCCCATATATATATATATATATATATATGGAGCGCTAAAATGAAAATCACCTCCAGTTGTAAGAACCGAGAGAACCACTTTCTAGCCACTATATCAACAAGATGGATAGATGAGATTAAAAGTAACAAAAATTAATATTAAATACATTTTGTCTTATTATGTCTTTAATATTTTAATCAAAAAGGGTAGTTTAGTAAAATTACTCTTTTTTGTCTTTTTGTCTTTATTATTTTTTTATTACTTTTTTTGTTTTATTATATTACTTTTTATTTTTTAAAACAGAATTTTTTTATTAAAAGCATTTTTAAATTCAAATTTTGTTAACAAAACAATTTTTTTTGCACGCCCGTTTTTGCCCGCCGTTTTTACGCCCGTCTTTTTCATGCATCTTTTTTAACGCGTCGTTTTGGAACGCCGTTTTTTACTCTCGTCTTTTTCAAGCGTCGTTTTTTAACGCTCCGTTTTTTTACGTCCCATTTTAACGTGCCGTTTTTTACGTCCCGTTTTAACGCGACGTTTTTTAAGTCCCATTTTTTTAGGCGCCGTTTTATCACACGGTTTTTTACGTTTTACAAACGTAGAAAAAGTTTTACGTTAAATACTTTTTTAAAAAAAGTTTACGTTTTACGTTAAAAAATTTACGTTTTACGTTTTACGTTAAACTTTTTACGTTAAACTTTTTACGATTTACGTTTAATGTTAAACTATTCACGTTTTACGTTTTTACGGAAAACGGACAGAGTTTTCTCTGTTTTTGGAATAAGCCAACAACTCAAGTTGTCATTATCTTTTCAAAACTCAACAATTTTCAACAATATAAACACAGTGTATAAAATTTCTATCAAAATGCCAAACGTAACAAGTCACTAAAGTATCGGTTCGAGCTCGGTGCGCGTTAACTAAATAAAATCTAAACTAACGTAACAATAACTCGCTACGTTTAAACTTTGCCTGTCGCAACCCCGCCCCCTATCTGTCCCGAAAACGGGCGGCCGCGAGACCAGTCTTGGTGGTATCATTATTTTATTATTTTGGCAGCGGAAATTTCATCAGGACCGTAGTTAGAAAATATTTATCAGAGTAAAACCATCATATTTTATATTAATAATCACATGGGTAAAACCCAAGTTTCTTATTACAACATATTTATAGGGATAAACCCTATTTTATTTAAAACATCGTCTTTTAGGTAACTTTTATAGCCACATTTTTCCAAGCCGTCAGTGCTCTCCAGCTGGCTTTCTTCTAATTTGGCTTTTACATTTTGTTACCTGAAACAAGTTTTAAAAACATTTGTCAGTGGGAAATACTGGTGAGTGAATCCCGGTTTAATCAAGAAGAGTTTCATCCATTAACAGTATTGAGAGCAATCACATTGTGTATTTCTACACAATTACTCATTCAGTATTGTCAATCCTGACTGGTGGGTCATATTACACATTGGCTAACTCGTTGTCCAATGTTAAAGTGTTCCACATTTTGTATACAAAACCCCAACATACCGGCAGTAATTGAAAAACTACAAAGACTCAATCACTGCTTAATCACATTGTAAAACATTTAAGGTTTTGTAAAAACAATTTACAAAAAGGAGATTACTCACTTTGCTGACTTAGGTTTCTTCTAAGTTTTCCTGGAGATTATCTATAATTTACATAATGCACACGCGTTAGTATAATAACCCTTTATATTTACATTAGTTATACCCTCCCCGAGACGGCATTCCAACGACTACGTCGGGCAGAACCCTGACAGCCGTTACGGAACCCTGCATCAATCGGGCAGCGTATCTAATACGTAACTGGGTTTTGATACTTACATCGGGCCAGAACTTCGTTAATTAGGGGGATATTATACCCAATTATAATGCCTATTATCAGAAAATTCGAGTGAGAGAGAAAGATGTGAGCGATTGAAACTGATGCCCCGAGCTCCCATTATATAGGGCCTGATTTGGGCTTTCTCGCGGCCCGCGTAAAGTGCGACCTCGGGCTACGCGGCCCGCGTAGTAGAGTAATAGGGGCTAGGGTTGATTGGTCATCACAACTAGCTGCGACACGATGACGACACGTGGCAGCCTGGGGTGTCGCCGGAGATCTGAGTTGTCGCGGCCCGCGTAAGTTAGAGGTGAGTCTTACGCGGCCCGCCAGAGCCCTAATTTTCTTGTTTTTATTTAATTTTTAATGATATAATGTATTTTCGGCTCGGTTTTCACATACGGGGTGTATTTTAAGAGATATTAGGGTATTTTAAAATATATTAGGATGTCAAAATATTTGGAGGGTTGTTATATCCCCCCCCCCCCCCACCTTGTTTTAGAGCTCGTTCTCGAGGTTTACTGGAATAGGTGTGGGTATTTCCTTTGCAATTCTGATTCAAGCTCCCATGTGTATTCTGGTCCTCTTTTGGAGTTCCACTTCACTTTGACTAGAACTAGTCTTTTGTGCTTGAGATTTTTAATCTTCCTGTCTTCAATCTGTAGAGGCTTCTCTACAAACTTTAACTGTTCATTTACCTCTATGTCCTTAAGAGGCACTACTAGCGATTCATCGGCTAAACACTTTTTGAGATTAGATACATGAAATACATCATGTATTCCTGCCATTTCCTCTGGCAGTTGTAGCTGATAGGCTACTGGTCCTATTTTTCTAATAATCTCAAAAGGTCCAACTTACCTGGGGCTTAGCTTTTCCCTTTTGATGAATCTTACCACTCATTTCCAAGGAGAGACTTTCAATAACACTTTATCTCCTACTTGAAATTCCAATGCCTTTCCTCTGTTATCAGCATAACTCTTTTTTCTATCTTGTGCTGCTGTCAGTCGTTCTTTGACTTGAATGATTTTGTCTGCTGTTTCTTGTACTATCTCAGGTCCAGATAGTTGCTTTTCTCCAATTTCTGCCCAACAGACTAGCGTTCGGCACTTTCGTCCATAAAGTGCTTCGAATGGTGCAGCATTGATACTTGTGTGATAACTATTATTGTAAGAAAATTCTATCAATGGTAGGTGATCGTCCCAATTACCTCCGAGATCAATTACACAAGCTCTAAGCATGTCTTCCATTGTCTGAATTGTCCTTTCGCTTTGTCCGTCCGTTTGAGGATGATAAGCGGTGCTTAGATTCAACTTGGTTCCCATTGCTGTTTGGAAACTTGTCAAAAAATGAGAGGTAAAACGACTATCTCTGTCAGAAACAATTGATAGAGGAATTCCATGTAATGAAACTATTTCATTTACATATAATTTAGCTAACTGTTCCATACTGAACGTTTATTTCATTGGTAGGAAATGAGCTGACTTGGTTAGTCTGTCTACAATCACCCAAATTGTATCATTACCTTTTCTTGTTTTGGTTAATTTGGTAACAAAATCCATTGTTATCAATTCCCATTTCCATACAGGCATTTCTAACTGTTGCAATAAACCTGAGGGTTTCTGATGTTCAGCTTTAACTTGTGAACAAGTTAAACACTTTGCAACATATCCTGCTATATCCTTTTTCATTCCTATCCACCAGAAATTCTTTCTTAAGTCCTGATACATCGTATCTTTTCTTAAGCCCTGATACATCTTATCAACACCTTCGGGTGTTTGGTTGTGCCTGTTACACTAACCAGTCTGACACCCGTCCTCACAAACTTGCTCCCCGATCCTCCCCATGTGTCTTCCACGACTACCCTGTGGATCACCGCGAATACCGATGCCTGGATTTATCTACTTTCAAAGTTAGCATCTCCCGTCATGTCACCTTTAATGAACTTGAGTTCCCACTCTCCAAAACCTTTAAACCCCAACCTATGTCATACACCTTTTTGGAGTCGGACACCTCACCCATACTTTTCCAACAACCCATGGCCACCACTCCCTCACCAGCTTCCGCACCCTCTACCATCACCCCTCCCCCACATCCGACACCGTCTACTTCTACACCACAACCTTCGGCTCCTGCACCGACCCACCAGCCTTCACCATAGATGCCTACACCACGGCCCTAACCAACCTTTACTTATTCCCTAAGATCACCACCACTATGGCCCAACAACCATACTCATACCTCGGCCTAACTAAACCCATCCCCATCCCCATCCACACAACCGGCTCAACTCAATCCATAACCTATGCCTCCTCATCCGAACCCACCACCGACTTTTGTATCTACCGGCTCTACCACTTCGACACACCCAATGATCACTAGGTCTCGTGACAGGACGTCCAAACCTAAGGCACCCTTTAACTTTAATGTTGAAACCATCTCACCTTTACCCAAGTCACATATTGAAGCCCAGTCTGATCCATATTGGTCCGATGCTATGAAAACGGAATACACTGCTTTAATAGATAATAACACGTGGGATCTCGTTCCTCGGCCTCCCGATGCACACATTATCAGGTGTATGTGGTTGTTTCGCCACAAGTTTCATGCAAATGGACGTTGGAAAGATATAAGGCCCGTCTTGTGGTAAATGGTAAGTCCCAACAGGTTGGCATTGATTGTGATGAGACTTTCAGTCCGATAGTTAAACCAACTACCATTCGTATTGTACTCAGCCTAGCAGTGTCCAGGTCTTGGTCTATACATCGGCTGGATGTTAAAAATGCATTCTTGCATGGGGATCTCAACGAAACTGTGTATATGTTTCAACCACCACGATTTCTTGATGTGTGTAATCCTAAATATGTTTGCATGTTGAATAAAATCTTTAAACGGGCTTAAACAGGCACCTCGAGCGTGGTATCACAGGTTTGCCACATATATCATTCGCTATGGATTTCAGACATCCACATCAGATAGCTCCTTGTTTATCTATTTTTGTAGATGAAAACTAAAAACGGCCAAGCTACCAGAAATTCTTTCGATAATCCATCGGGCCTCCCCCTCTTTTGACCGGAAAATTTTATTTTTCTTTGATCTATATACTTTTTTTTCTTAATACAAACCTACTCCTTAGCATATGTATATAGAGGCCAGTTAACGTACAAAATGGCTTAACGTACGAACTGTACGTGATTGTATTTTCAACGTACGATTTAATTCTTCAACATGCGATTTTGGTTATTTTTTTACACCATGCGAATTTAGTTTTTAAATATAGCATGAGAATATGTTTGTGTGAATATATGCGAATTCCAAAAAAAAAAAATCATATAACATGCGAATTCCTTTTGTGTGAAAACAAGTGAATCCTAAAATTAATGTAAATAATAATTGTAACATGCGATTCTTGGAAAAACCATTTTTAGTAACATGCGATATTTATTCTTTTTTAACGTATGTCGTGCACAGTTCGTACGTTAAGGTATTTTATAGAACACACTTTTTCTATATATATATATAGGGGAGGGTTATCTTGAGAAAGCTAAAGATTGCGAGAACCGTGAGAACGAATGAAAAAACAAATCAAAACCGAATTTTTTTTAATACAAACCTCATTGTAATTAAAATACAACATCAAAAAAGAATTTACATCAAATAATTTATTTCTTCACTCAAAATCACTCTTACTAGATTTTTTACGCTTTACGCATGTGTAAAACTAACAAATTTACACATGTGTAAATCTAACAAATTTACACATGTGTAAATGACAAACTTACGCGTGTGTAAATGACAAACTTACGCGTGTGTAAATGACAAACTTACGCGTGTGTAAATGACAAACTTACGCGTGTGTAAATTTTCTTTATTATGAATCCATGTAAATTTGTAAATTTAAACGTGTAAATTTAATTTGTAACATTGTATTCGAACAATAATGTTAAGCGTAAAAAGAAATTTTGAATTTGAATTGTTTTAACCTAGTTCTCGCGGTTTCTTCATTCGTTCTTACGGTTCTCGCGATATTTAGTGTTCTCATTTAAACAGAAACGAGATCAGAAGAAAACGTTCAAAAGTGTGAGAACAGTGAGAACGCTTCCTGGCCTAACACGTGTCACGCCGCTTAGAGAAAGGCGGGGGTGCTTTTTTGTCCTTTCATATTTCTTTTTTATTAACGTGTGTCCCTTCATCTTTCCGTTTTTTGGCGTTTAATAAATACGCGGCATTTTTATTGTTTTTAGATCAGAATCATATTAAATATTTTGGCGTTTTAAGTATTGTTTTGGTGTTTTTATTGTTTTTTAGATTAGGATGCAGGCTTTTAATGTAAAAAACATCAGTAATTTTCTTTATTTTATTATATCAAGTGTTTTGCCATTTAGGATACATGCCTATAATGTGACAAGCAATTATGACGTCTTGAAAAAATATATAAATTTCAATTTTCCATGTAGTGGCATTAATATAACTATAATGTTTTGGCAATAAATGATACCGTCTCTTTATTTTACTGTTTCTTTTCAATTTTCATCTGTCAATTAGTGTTGATTTTTCCAGTAATACTTTGTTTTCGTTTTTGGCGTTTTATATAGCAACCTCGTACTTTGCTAGCATTCGTTCTCACAGTTTTTAAACTATCAGGCGTTTTGGTGTTTGTAGTTTTTGGTGTTTTATACTCAATTTTTTTTAAATAGCAGAGAATTAGATGATAAACAACAAAGAATCACATAACAAACAATAGAAAATGAAAAAAAATTAAAAATTATAATCTAATTTCTCATTCAAATCTTCACTGTCATCAGCCTCTTCTACTTTAACCTTTTTTGGCATTTTGAACCTGTTTTTGAATGCCTTATGTAGATCCTTATTTTCCTACATAACGGCCGTCTTTAGAAGATGTTTATTTTTTATGGCATCTTTTATGGTGGGTGGATGTATACTTGTTTGATGTCATGTTAAAGACCAACGCCTGCTCTAATATATTGATCCCTTCATGCCATCCATATATCCATCAAGAACAAAGTGACATGATGTCATATCAGTGTCATCAGTGTCTTTATCTTGAATATTTGTCCATCTCATTCAGCAAAAGATTATAGAGATACCCAACTCAGAGAAGAACCCATTCAGTGAAACTTCATTCAGATCAATACTCAATATAGCAGAATCGAGGTTCTGCATCTGTGGCTTTTTTAACTACTATTTTTTGACGTTTTTAAAGTGAATGGTTTTTAGGGAATATGGCGTTTGTTTCTGGTTTTGTGATAAGTTGTTTGTGTAGAGAAGTCTCTCTTTATAGGATGTTTTTGGCGCGTAGTTTAGGCGGGATTTTATTTATAATAAATGATATTAATAAAGTAGCCGTCTTTTCAGTTTACTGTGTATTTTTACTGTCTTTTTGTTCAGCTTTTTATGAGTTTTTAGGGTCATAGACTTTCCATCTCCCACGTTTGGCGTTTTTGAATGGGTTTAAGTAGTTTTTGGCGTTTTTTTTTTTTCATTTTTAGCTTTTATTAATTAATACTTCTCAAATTAGTTTCATTATAGTTTGGAAGTTTTTGGCGTTTTTACTCCATTTTTGGCGTTTTCATATGCATTATGACTGTTTTGGTGTTTTATTAAGATAATGTATTTTTTTTATTCTAAGTTGAAAAATACATAGCAAACAACAGAAAAAGAAAATTAAAAAAAATAAAAATAAAAATAATTCATCTTCCAAATCTTCACTGTCATCAGTCTCTTTCTTCTTTGAATCATGTTCGCTGGTGGTTTGGCTTAGCCATGCTTGTGTGTTTGTGGCCGTTTGGAAAGACAAAATGACATGAGGTTTGTTTTTTTTTTTTTTTTTTTGAATATGTATCTTCAAACAACTCATTAGTGTCATTCTTCTTTTCATGCCATTAAAATATTCATCAAGAACAAAACACAGAAAATGACATAAGTCTGACCCCAGCATCTTTTTGTTTATGATTTGTCCATCTCATGCAGCAAAATCTTATTTGAGTCACTGCACCTTAGGGAAGAATGCATTATCCGAAACTTTGGCGTAGAACAATATTTTGAATATACAAAAAACGATATTTGGCATTTTTGGCATTTTATTGAGAAAATAGTGTATCTGAAAGAACAGTCGATCTTTTGGAATCTTTTGATGTTTGAGTGTTTTGGCGTTTTCTAAGATGAATGGTATATAGTAGAAAATATGGCGTTTTTGAGTAGTTGTGTTTGATGTTTTGGGGATTTTGGCGTTTGTAAGTTGAATGGTATATGGTAGAAAGTATGGCGTTTCAGTTTCTGGGGGATGTGTTTTTATGTCTTGGATGTTTTTTGTTTATATAGCGATGTGATTTGGTCCGTAATGGCGTTTTATCTATCAGTATGGTGTTTTGGTATAGAGGTGTAAAGAGCTTTTACCCTTAATGAGGCGCGTCCATATAATAAAATTGATGTTATTTACGAAAACGCCACCGCACCAATCTAGTCCATAGATTGTTTTAATCGGACGATCCATAAGTGTTCTCACCGTTCTCACACTTTCTACCGTTTTCTTCAAATCCCGACCCCATTTAAACAATCCCTCTATATATATATATGGAGCGCTAAAATGAAAATCACCTCCAGTTGTAAGAAACCGAGAGAACCACTTTCTAGCCACTAGATCAACAAGATGGATAGATGAGATTAAAAGTAACAAAAATTAATGTTAAATACATTTTGTCTTATTATGTCTTTAATATTTTAATCAAAAAGGGTAGTTTAGTAAAATTACACTTTTTTGTCCTTTTGTCTTTTTTATTTTTTTATTACTTTTTTTGTTTTATTATATTACTTTTTATTTTTTAAAACAAAATTTTTTTATTAAAAACATTTTTAAATTCAAATTTTTTTAACAAAACAATTTATTTTGCGCGCCAGTTTTTGCACGCCGTTTTTACGCCCGGCTTTTTCACGCATCGTTTTTTAACGCGTCGTTTTGGCACGCCGTTTTTTACGCTCGGCTTTTTCAAGCGTCTTTTTTTAACGCTACGTTTTTTACGTCCCGTTTTAACGCGCCGTTTTTTACGTCCTATTTTAACGCGGCGTTTTTTAAGTCCCGTTTTTTTATGCGCCGTTTTACCACACGGTTTTTTACGTTTTACAAACGTAGAAAAAGTTTTACGTTAAATACTTTTTACAAAAAAGTTTACGTTTTACGTTAAAAAATTTACGTTTTACGTTTTACGTAAAATTTTTTACGTTTTACGTAAAATTTTTTACGTTTTACGTTAAACTTTTTATGTTTTACGTTTTACATTTTATGTTAAACTATTTACGTTTTACGTTTTTACGGAAAACGGAAAGAGTTTCCTCTTTTTTTGGAATAAGCCAATAACTCAAGTTGTCATTATCTTTTCAAAACTCAACAATTTTCAACAATATAAACACAGTGTATAAAATTTCTATCAAAATGTCAAACGTAACAAGTCACTAAAGTATCGGTTCGAGCTCGGTGCGCGTTAAATAAATAAAATCTAAACTAACGTAATAATAACTCGCTACGTTTAAACTTTACCTGTCGCAACCCCCGCCCCCTATCTGTCCCGAAAACGGGCGGCCGCGAGACCAGTCTTGGTGGCATCATTATTTTATTATTTTGGCAGCTAAAATTTCATCAGGACCGTAGTTAGGAAATATTTATCAGAGTAAAACCACCATATTTTATATTAATAATCACATGGCTAAAACCCAAGTTTCTTATTACAACATATTTATAGGGATAAACCTTATTTTGTTTAAAACATCGTCTTTTAGGTAACTTTTATAGCCACATTTTTCCAAGCCGTCAGTGCTCTCCAGCTGGCTTTCTTCTAATTTGTCTTTTACATTTTGTTACCTGAAACGCGTTTTAAAAACATTTGTCAGTGGGAAATACTGGTGAGTGAATCCCAGTTTAATCAAGAAGAGTTTCATCCATTAACAGTATTGAGAGCAATCACATTGTTTATTTCTACACAATTACTCATTCAGTATTGTCAATCCTGACTGGTGGGTCATATTACACATTGGCTAACTCGTTGTCCAATGGTAAAGTGTTCCACATTTTGTATACAAAACCCCAACATACCGGCAGTAATTGAAGAACTACAAAGACTCAATCAATCACTGCTTAATCACATTGTAAAACATTTAAGGTTTTGTAAAAACAATTTACAAAAAGGAGATTACTCACTTTGCTGACTTAGGTTTCTTCTAAGGTTTCCTGGAGATTATCTATAATTTACATAATGCACACGCGTTAGTATAATAACCCTTTATATTTACATTAGTTATACCCTCCCCGAGATGGCATTCCAACGACTACGTCGGGCAGAACCCTGACAGCCGTTACGGAACCCTGGATCAATCGGGCAGCGTATCTAATACGTAACCGGGTTTTGATACTTACATCGGGGCCGAACTTCTTTAATTAGGGGGATATTATACCCAATTATAATGCCTATTATCAGAAAATTCGAGTGAGAGAGAAAGATGTGAGCGATTGAAACTGATGCACCGAGCTCCCATTATATAGGGCCTGATTTGGGCTTTCTCGCGGCCCGCGTAATGTGAGACCTCGGGCTACGCCGTCCGCGTAGTAGAGTAATAGGGGCTAGGGTTGATTGGTCATCACAACTAGCTGCGACACGATGACGACACGTGGCAGCCTGGGGTGTCGCAGGAGATCTGAGTTATCGCGGCCCGCGTAAGCTAGATGTGAGTCTTACGCGGCCCGCCAGAGCCCTAATTTTCTTGTTTTTATTTAATTTTTAATGATATAATGTATTTTGGGCTCGGTTTTCACATACGGGGTGTATTTTAAGACATGTTAGGGTATTTTAAAATATATTAGGGTGTCAAAATATCTGGAGGGTTGTTATATCCTCCCCACCTTGTTTTAGAGCTCGTCCTCGAGGTCTACTGGAATAGGTGTGGGTATTTCCTTTGCATTTCTGATTCATACTGGTTCAGGTGAAGCAAGGGTTGGTACTATTCTGGCATATTCAAAGAATAATGTAGTATAACCCTTACTATCTACTCCAATCATCCTAAGATTTAGGAATTTGTTTGCTATTTGTTCCTTCTCATTAGGAGGGCATAATTTCCTTTCTACCATGTTTTTAAACGCCTCTCATTCCATATTGTAAGTTCTATCACTTCCCCTAGACTGGAGGATAGTGTTCCACCATTCTAGTGCTGAATTTTTAAACAAATTTGAAGCAAACATTATCTTATCCTCTTCAGCACATTTACTTATTCTTAAGACTGCCTCAGTCTTTTCTATCCAGCGTAGAGATGCAACAGCCCCCTCATTGCCCGAGAATTCCATTGGTTTACAAGACCAGAATTCTTTATAAGAACAACCATAAGACACGGTTCTTCTTCTTTTGGGAATGGGCACTTGAAGTACGGGTCCATTGTTCACGTTATTTTCAGGTTCAGAAGGTCGCTTACTATCATGTTTACTTTTATTTTTCGCTTCCTTAACCGTTTTGATAATATATGGCATTGCATCTATTATCCCTTATGCCACTATATGCTGCATGGCACTGTTGTCCACTTGGTTTCCGTTATTGTTGTTGTTTGGGTTCTCATTAACCAAGTTATCGTTACTCTGGTTATCGTTATTCTGGTTTTCCTGGTTTACCTCGTCATCCATCTGAATTTTAAACATTCACCAATTATTAATATCACAAAATAATTAATAAATTGGGCAACAACCACACAACACACACATTGGCCAAAAACATTGAGCATTGTGACTTTACTCTTTTCTATTATAGTATGCTTCTAATACAAACCAATACTAGAAATTAAAAATTACAATATAATATTACTATGCATCGCTAACCACGGAGTGGTCTATACTACAACATATATTATTATTACCAACTCCACCATCTCCTTCATTGGTCTGGATTCATCCAGTAATCCATATTGCGCTCGTCGTATTTATAGACGAGTCGCTCTCCTACCTGCCTCATCCTCTCGCTAATCTCTAAAATTTCTTCTCCGAAAGTTCAGAGCTCATGCACATTATCTGCACTCATTGGGGGTGCAAGTGCGCACTCATTGGGGGTGCAAGTGCTGGTACTGGGTTCGGGTACTGGGGCATGGGATTCTCCTGAGGGTACGGATTCTCTAAGATTTCCCTAATGTATTCATCGTTATCGTAGTAGTAGGAATCTAGAGGGTCCAGACCTGGATAGGCTGCTAAGTTCGGCATGGGTTCGTCATTTAGGTGGTAGCGCGGCACATAATCCCTATGATCATCGAACAATGGATCATAATCCGGGTCTAAGGGATTAGGGGCTGGTATCCTAGGTATCTCCTCAGGGTTGAAATCATGCATTTCTACTTGATTTTCAGGGTTATCCTCTATCTCCATCGGCTGAGTGGGGAATAAAGGTAAGGGTTGTGGGGCTACTAGTTTTTCCTGGTTTGGGTCAGCAGCAGTTGTTGCTAGGATATGAAAATTGGCTAAGCTCCTATTAAGCATATCCTGTGTATGGGCATCTGACTCTCGCTTAACGGCTGCTAGGACTCTCTGCTGTTGCAATTTTCGCATTCTTTTCCTACGCTCGAATGCTCCCTTACTGAACCATCCTCTCTTTTTCTGAGGGAATGTCTCTTCAGACTGAGCCTTAAAGACAAACATCCCTTCTTCATTATCAGCGGCATACCCAGAGAGGGCAGGCTGTGAAGAGGTACCTTCACTCCTAGGTGAATCGGACAACTGATGATACGCGTCTGAGGGTCCTTGATCACTCATACTATAAACTAACAAATAGTCAAATAACACACAATAGTAAAATACAGATATGCACGTATTTTCAAAATTAATTTCCTAACAATTTAAATAATATTGGTGTCAGCAGAACACTTATGTGGCTGAATCAGTGGCTTAGCTCTGATACCACCTCTGTCGCAACCCCCGCCCCCTATCTGTCCCGGGAACGGGCGGTCGCGAGACCAGTCTTGGTGGTATCATTATTTTATTATTTTGGCAGCGGAAATTTCATCAGGACCGTAGTTAGAAATATTTATCAGAGTAAAACCACCATATTTTATATTAATAATCACATGGGTAAAACCCAAGTTTCTTATTACAACAAATTTATAGGGATAAACCCTATTTTATTTAAAACATCGTCTTTTAGGTAACTTTTATAGCCACATTTTTCCAAGCCGTCAGTGCTCTCCAGCTGGCTTTCTTCTAATTTGGCTTTTACATTTTGTTACCTGAACGCATTTTAAAAACATTTGTCAGTGGGAAATACTGGTGAGTGAATCCCAGTTTAATCAAGAAGAGTTTCATCCAGTAACAGTATTGAGAGCAATCACATTGTTTATTTCTACACAATTACTCATTCAGTATTGTCAATCCTGACTGGTGGGTCATATTACACATTGGCTAACTTGTTGTCCAATGGTAACGTGTTCCACATTTTGTATACAAAACCCCAACATACCGGCAGTAATTGAAGAACAACAAAGACTCAATCACTGCTTAATCACATTGTAAAACATTTAAGGTTTTGTAAAAACAATTTACAAAAAGGAGATTACTCACTTTGCTGACTTAGGTTTCTTCTAAGGTTTCTTGGAGATTATCTATAATTTACATAATGCACACGCGTTAGTATAATAACCCTGTATATTTACATTAGTTATACCCTCCCCGAGATGGCATTCCAACGACTACGTCGGGCAGAACCCTGACAGCCGTTACGGAACCCTGGATCAATCGGGCAGCGTATCTAATACGTAACCGGGTTTTGATACTTACATCGGGGTAGAACTTCTTTAATTAGGGGGATATTATACCCAATTATAATGCCTATTATCAGAAAATTCGAGTGAGAGAGAAAGATGTGAGCGATTGAAACTGATGCACCGAGCTCCCATTATATAGGGCCTGATTTGGGCTTTCTCGCGGCCCGCGTAATGTGAGACCTCGGGCTACGTGGCCCGCGTAGTAGAGTAATAGGGGCTAGGGTTGATTGGTCATCACAACTAGCTGCGACACGATGACGACACGTGGCAGCCTGGGGTGTCGTAGGAGATCTGAGTTATCGCGGCCCGCGTAAGCTAGAGGTGAGTCTTACGCGGCCCGCCAGAGCCCTAATTTTCTTGTTTTTATTTAATTTTTAATGATATAATGTATTTTGGGCTCGGTTTTCACATACGGGGTGTATTTTAAGACATGTTAGGGTATTTTAAAATATATTAGGGTGTCAAAATATCTGGAGGGTTGTTATATCCTCCCCACCTTGTTTTAGAGCTCGTCCTCGAGGTCTACTGGAATAGGTGTGGGTATTTCCTTTGCATTTCTGATTCAAGCTCCCATGTGTATTCTGGTCCTCTTTTAGAGTTCCACTTCACTTTGACTAGAACTAGTCTTTTATGCTTGAGATTTTTAATCTTCCTGTCTTCAATCTGTAGAGGCTTCTCTACAAACTTTAACTGTTCATTTACCTCTATGTCCTTAAGAGGCACTACTAGCGATTCATCGGCTAAACACTTTTTGAGATTAGATACATGAAATACATCATGTATTCCTGCCATTTCCTCTGGCAGTTGTAGCTGATAGGCTACTGGTCCTATTTTTCTAATAATCTCAAAATGTCCAACATACCTGGGGCTTAGCTTTCCCCTTTTGATGAATCTTACCACTCATTTCCAAGGAGAGACTTTCAATAACACTTTATCTCCTACTTGAAATTCCAATGGCTTTCCTCTGTTACCAGCATAACTCTTTTTTCTATCTTGTGCTGCTTTCAGTCGTTCTTTGACTTGAATGATTTTGTCTGTTGTTTCTTGTACTATCTCAGGTCCAGATAGTTGCTTTTCTCTAATTTCTGCCCAACAGACTAGCGTTCGGCACTTTCGTCCATAAAGTGCTTCGAATGGTGCAGCATTGATACTTGTGTGATAACTATTATTGTAAGAAAATTCTATCAATGGTAAGTGATCGTCCCAATTAACTCCGAGATCAATTACACAAGCTCTAAGCATGTCTTCCATTGTCTGAATTGTCCTTTCGCTTTGTCCGTCCGTTTGAGGATGATAAGCGGTGCTTAGATTCAACTTGGTTCCCATTGCTTTTTGGAAACTTGTCAAAAAATGAGAGGTAAAACGACTATCTCTGTCAGAAACAATTGATAGAGGAATTCCATGTAATGAAACTATTTCATTTACATATAATTTAGCTAACTGTTCCATACTGAACGTTTCTTTCATTGGTAGGAAATGAGCTGATTTGGCTAGTCTGTCTACAATCACCCAAATTGTATCATTACCTTTTCTTGTTTTGGTTAATTTGGTAACAAAATCCATTGTTATCAATTCCCATTTCCATACATACATTTCTAACTGTTGCAATAAACCTGAGGGTTTCTGATGTTCAGCTTTAACTTGTGAACAAGTTAAACACTTTGCAACATATCCTGCTATATCCTTTTTCATTCCTATCCACCAGAAAGTATTTCTTAAGTCCTGATACATCTTATCATTTCTAGGATGCATCGTATATTTAGACTTATGGGCTTCTTCTAATATACGGTTGCGTAGGTTTCCTAATTTTGGTATCCACATGCTTTTCTTATGGAATCTCCAAATTCCATCTGTTCCTTGTTCTAATTCCTTAATCATTTCTTTTAACTTTTCAGTATCATCCTTGATTACTGATTCTTGTGCTTTTCTAATCTGATCATTTAAATCTACTTGTAGATTTAATTTAAGAGAACGTACTCTTTTTGGCTTTTCATGATACTTTCGGCTTAAAGCATCAGCAACTACATTTGCTTTTCCTGCATGATACTGGATATCACAATCATAATCACTAAGCATTTCCATTCAGCGTCTTTGTCTCATATTTAATTCTTTTTGCCCAAAAACATACCTTAAACTTTTATGGTCGGTGAATATGGTGAACTTACTACCATAAAGGTAATGTCTCCAAATTTTAAGGGCAAAAATTATAGTTCCTAATTCCAAATCATGGGTTGAGTAATTCTCTTCATGATTCTTAAGTTGTCTAGAAGCGTAAGCTATAACTTTTTGACGTTGCATTAACACACATCCATAACCTAACTTGGAAGCGTCACAATAGATTACAAAATCTTCAGTTCCTTCTGCTAACACTAGTATGGGTGCATGGGTTAATCTTTGCTTAAGAATTCTAAAGGCTTCTTCTTGTTTTGGTCCCCATTCAAACTTAATGGATTTACAGGTTAACTTAGTTAAGGGAATGGCTATTCAAGAAAAATCTCAAATGAATCTTCTATAATAACCGGCTAATCCTAAGAAACTTCTAACCTCGGTTGGTGACTCAGGGGTTTTCCATTTGGTAATCACCTCGATCTTGGTGGGATCTACATGAATTCCTTCATAATTGACTAGGTGTCCAAGAAATTGTACATGTTCTAACCAAAACTCACACTTCGAAAACTTAGCATAAAGCTTTTCTTTTCTCAATAAACTTAGAAGTGCGTGAAGATGGGCTGCATGTTCCTCTTTGCTTTTGGAATAAATAAGAATATCATCAATAAAGAAAATTATGAATTTATCCAAATATGGCTTACATATTCGGTTCATCATTTCCATAAATGCAGTTGGGGCATTGGTTAAACCAAATGGCATGACAGTAAATTCATAATGGCCATACCTTGTCCTGAAAGCGGTCCTAGGAATGTCTTCTTCCTGTACCTTTAATTGATGATATCCTGACCTTAAATCGATTTTTGAGAAAAATCGTGCTCCTTGCAATTGATCAAACAGATCATCTATTCTTGGTAATGGATACCGATTCTTAATCGTGACTTTGTTTAATTCACGGTAGTCAATGCACATACGCATTGATCCGTCCTTCTTTTTAACGAATAATATCGGTGCTCCCCATGGCGATGAGCTTGGCTGTATGAATCCCTTTTCTAACAATTCATCTAATTGTTTCTTTAGTTCTTGCATTTCTGCGGGTGCCAAACGATAAGGTTCTTTGGAAATTGGTACGGTTCCTGGTATTAAGTGAATTCTGAATTCTACTTCCATGTCTGGAGGTTGTCCTGGTAGATCTTCTGGAAATACATCTGAAAACTGGGATACTACTGGAATATCCTTTAATTCTTTTCCTTTAGCATTAGTGATTATAGAAATCAAATACACTAATGATCCTTTCCTTATATAACTTGCTGTTTTCATCACAGAGATGAATTTTGTGGATTTAGAGAACTTATTTCCTTTAGTTGTGATCTTTTCACCCCTTGGTGAATTGACTTGAATTGACTTTTGATCACATAAAATACAGGCTTTATTGGCTATTAACCAATATGTTCCTAAAACGACATCGAATCCTGCCAAATTCATTGGATAAAGGTTTGCCATAAATTTCTGGTTTAAAATTTCTATTCTTGCTCCTTGCAAGATCTCAGAAATCTTAATGGTTTCCCCATTTGCTGTTTCTACTAAACATTATTGTGGGAGTTTAGTTAATTATTGATTTAGAAGTTTGCAAAATGAAGTATTAATAAAACTTTGGTTCGCACCAGAGTCAAATAATACTTTAGCAAAAACATCACTAACTAAAAACGTACCAGTGATCACATCCGGGATCATCTTTGCTTCGTCTGCAGTTAGAACAAATGCTCTAGCATTTTTGGTATTCTTGGTGTTTGTGGCTGGAGCTATTTTTGGACAGTTAGGCTTAATATGACCTTGTTCTCCGCAGTTGTAGCATATCTTGTTGTTAGGCTTTTTCCTGCAGTCTTCCTCCTTGTGTCCAGATATTTTGCAAAAGTTACAGTATATGGAGTATCTTCCGGAATGCTTCCTTTTGTAATACTTACAGTAGGGTGCAGAGGTAGAACCTACATTTCTCCCACGGTTAGAATTTCCAGAATGGAATTCTTGAGTAAGCTTCTGGGTCAGGTTCCTCCTTTGATCCTCTTCTCGTGTACGGACTAATTCATCTATCAAGGTGATAGTTAGTTCTACAGCTTCTTCTATGGTTTGAGGTCTAGCTGTCTTGACTACATGTCTAATCTCTTCAATTTATCCCCAGATGTAACGGGAGATTAATACTGGTTCAGGTGAAGCAAGGGTTGGTACTATTCTGGCATATTCAAAGAATAATGTAGTATAACCCTTACTATCTACTCCAATCATCCTAAGATTTAGGAATTTGTTTGCTATTTGTTCCTTCTCATTAGGAGGGCATAATTTCCTTTCTACCATGTTTTTAAACGCCTCCCATTCCATATTGTAAGTTCTATCACTTCCCCTAGACTGGAGGATAGTGTTCCACCATTCTAGTGCTGAATTTTTAAACAAATTTGAAGCAAACATTATCTTATCCTCTTCAGCACATTTACTTATTCTTAACACTGCCTCAGTGTTTTCTATCCAGCGTAGAGATGCAACAGCCCCTTCATTGCCCGAGAATTCCATTGGTTTACAAGACCAGAATTCTTTATAAGAACAACCGTAAGACACGGTTCTTCTTCTTTTGGGAATGGGCACTTGAAGTACGGGTCCATTGTTCACGTTATTTTCAGGTTCAGAAGGTCACTTACTATCATGTTTACTTTTATTTTTCGCTTCCTTAACAGTTTTGATAATATATGGCATTGCATCTATTATCCCTTATGCCGCTATATGCTGCATGGCACTGTTGTCCACTTGGTTCTCATTAACCAAATTATCGTTACTCTGGTTATCGTTATTCTGGTTTTCCTGGTTTACCTCGTCATCCATCTGAATTTTAAACATTCACCAATTATTAATATCACAAAATAATTAATAAATTGGGCAACAACCACACAACACACATATTGGCCAAAAACATTGAGCATTGCGACTTTTCTCTTTTCTATTATAGTATGCTTCTAATACAAACCAATACTAGAAATTAAAAATTACAATATAATATTACTATGCATCGCTAACCACGGAGTGGTCTATACTACAACATATATTATTATTACCAACTCCACCATCTCCTTCATTGGTCTGGATTCATCCAGTAATCCATATTGCGCTCGTCGTATTTCCAGACGAGTCGCTCTCCTACCTGCCTCATCCTCTCGCTACTCTCTAAAATTTCTTCTCCGAAAGTTCGGAGCTCATGCACATTATCTGCACTCATTGGGGGTGCAAGTGCTGGTACTGGGTCCGGGTACTGGGGCATGGGATTCTCCTGAGGGTACGGATTCTCTAAGATTTCCCTAATGTATTCATCGTTATCGTAGTAGTAGGAATCTAGAGGGTCCAGACCTGGATAGGCTGCTAAGTTCGGCATGGGTTCGTCATTTAGGTGGTAGCGCGACACATAATCCCTATGATCATCGAACCATGGATCATAATCCGGGTCTAAGGGATTAGGGGCTGGTATCCTAGGTATCTCCTCAGGGTTGAAATCATGCATTTCTACTTGATTTTCAGGGTTATCCTCTATCTCCATCGGCTGAGTGGGAAATAAAGGTAAGGGTTGTGGGGCTACTAGTTGTTCCAGGTTTGGGTCAGCAGCAGTTGTTGCTAGGATATGAAAATTGGCTAAGCTCCTATTAAGCATATCCTGTGTATGGGCATCTGACTCTCGCTTAACGGCTGCTAGGACTCTCTGCTGTTGCAATTTTCGCATTCTTTTCCTACGCTCGAATGCTCCCTTACTGAACCATCCTCTCTTTTTCTGAGGGAATGTCTCTTCAGACTGAGCCTTAAAGACAAACATCCCTTCTTCATTATCAGCGGCATACCCAGAGAGGGCAGGCTGTGAAGAGGTACCTTCACTCCTAGGTGAATCGGACAACTGATGATACGCGTCTGAGGGTCCTTGATCACACATACTATAAACTAACAAATAGTCAAATAACACACAACAGTAAAATACAAATATGCACGTATTTTCAAAATTAATTTCCTAACAATTTAAATAATATTGGTGTCAGCAGAACACTTCTGTGGCTAAATCAGTGGCTTAGCTCTGATACCACCTTCTGTCGCAACCCCCGCCCCCTATCTCTCCTGGGAACGGGCGGTCGCGAGACCAGTCTTGGTGGTATCATTATTTTATTATTTTGGCAGCGGAAATTTCATCAGGACCGTAGTTAGGAAATATTTATCAGAGTAAAACCACCATATTTTATATTAATAATCACATGGGTAAAACCCAAGTTTCTTATTACAACATATTTATAGGGATAAACCCTATTTTATTTAAAACATCGTCTTTTAGGTAACTTTTATAGCCACATTTTTCCAAGCCGTCAGTGCTCTCCAGCTGGCTTTCTTCTAATTTGGCTTTTACATTTTGTTACCTGAACACATTTTAAAAACATTTGTCAGTGGGAAATACTGGTGAGTGAATCCCAGTTTAATCAAGAAGAGTTTCATCCAGTAACAGTATTGAGAGCAATCACATTGTTTATTTCTACACAATTACTCATTCAGTGTTGTCAATCCTGACTGGTGGGTCATATTACACATTGGCTAACTTGTTGTCCAATGGTAACGTGTTCCACATTTTGTATACAAAACCCCAACATACCGGCAGTAATTGAAGAACTACAAAGACTCAATCACTGCTTAATCACATTGTAAAACATTTAAGGTTTTGTAAAAAAATTTACAAAAAGGAGATTACTCACTTTGCTGACTTAGGTTTCTTCTAAGTTTTCTTGGAGATTATCTATAATTTACATAATGCACACGCGTTAGTATAATAAACCTTTATATTTACATTAGTTATACCCTCCCCGAGACGGCATTCCAACGACTACGTCGGGCAGAACCCTGACAGCCGTTACGGAACCCTGGATCAATCGGGCAGCGTATCTAATACATAACCGGGGTTATGATACTTACATCGGGGCAGAACTTTGTTACTTAGGGGGATATTATACCCAATTATAATGCCTAATATCAGAAAATTCGAGTGAGAGAGAAAGATGTGAGCGATTGAAACTGATGCCCCGAGCTCCCATTATATAGGGCCTGATTTGGGCTTTCTCGCAGCCCGCGTAAAGTGAGACCTCGGGCTACGCGGCCCGCGTAGTAGAGTAATAGGGGCTAGGGTTGATTGGTCATCACAACTAGCTGCGACACGATGACGACACGTGGCAGCCTGGGGTGTCGCCGGAGATCTGAGTTGTCGCGGCCCGCGTAAGCTAGTGGTGAGTCTTTCGCGGCCTACCAGAGCCCTAATTTTCTTGTTTTTATTTAATTTTTAATGATATAATGTATTTTGGGCTTGGTTTTCACATACGGGGTGTATTTTAAGACATATTAGCGTATTTTAAAATATATTAGGGTGTCAAAATAATTTGGAGGGTTGTTATATTACCGGTCCTCAGTTGACCATCTTTGACTTGCTTTACTACTGCTGACCTGAATCTGGTCCGTTGACTGCTTTCGACCCAAACCAAACCCCAAAACTGACCCGAGTTGCACCGCGTCGAGCCGAAAACCAAGCCGCTACTAAACTGTGTCACCACCCTGTTTTCTTGTCCAAGCGAACTTGAACCGAGTGAACGGTAACCGAACTAAGTCAAACCGAAAATGAACCAAGATCCGAGCCGAAACTGAACTGGGCAAACCCGAACCCAAAATAATTCCCTGACCCACAACTGAACCAATGAACCATAACAATATGCGGTTGACTTCTGTTGACCATGCCTCACAAATTCCGAACCCAAATTAACTTGAACCAGGACCCGAAATCTTAAACACTTGAACGTAACTTGAATGAAACTCCAACAGGCCTGCCGTGACGTAACCGAAGCCGGCCAACAGTCATCACTATTAATGTCATCATCGCTCATCGAACATCATGAACTGAAATGGCAACCACAACGGCCGGAGAACATGGATTCGAGATAAAAAAAATGTTGTTTTAGAACTTACCGGAGAAATCTCAAAAAAATCGGGCTGTCGGCTCGAATCTGATCGGCGCCGGCGACCTCCGCCATCGTGTCTCTCTATCTTCGTCGTGTCTCCTTCTCCTGCCTCTCTCGCTCATCTTCTCTCTCTCTCTCTCCGATCGTTCTCCCTCTCTCTCGGTTCTCCTCACCGCCACTTGATGCCACCCCCATAGCGCCGCTGGCTGTGTGGTTCCGGTACGCCGCCGTGTGCCACCCCCGGGCCACCGGCTTTCGTCATGAGCAACGCGGCTCCACCAGGGTCAGAAAGACGGAGGGGGGTGTTTTGGCTGGTGGTTGTCGTTGGAAACAGGGTGGATGAAAGAGTGGGGGTTGCAGGTTTTGTGTGGATCTCAAATGAGAGAAATGAAAGAGGAGAATCATTTGAATAATAATGACAGAAATGAAAGAGAAGAGTAAAGAGAGAGGAGAGATTAAATAAAATATAAATGTCTGCTACCATTAATGAAGAGAGAGAGAGAGATTAGACATTTGGAGTAAATGACCAAAACACCCTTTTTGTTGGCGTAATCTGATTGGTGGAGAGTGGTTCTCACGGTTCTTACAACTGGAGGTGGTTTTTATTTTAGCGGTCCCTTATATATATATATATATATATATATATATATATATATATATATATATATATATATATATATATATATATATATATATATATATAGGGGAAGGTTCATTGGGGAACACTAAATAAGTGGGGAACAGCGGGGAACCGACTCAAACGAACTCCGATTGGACTCATTCCAGCGGCGTTGGAACCGGATCGTCGAACCCTAACTAAGATCTCTTAACCCTAAATCCTAACTAGTAAACTCTAAACCCTAAAGCTAAAAAATAAGGCTAAAATTTAAGCTAAACCGTAAAATCTAAACTATAAACCCTAAAAGCTAAACCCTAAAGGCTAAACCTAAAGCTTAACCCTAAACCCAAAAGCTAAACCCTAAACCCTAAAGCTAAATCCTAAAAGCCAAACCCTAATATATTTAGGGTTTAGGGGTTATGATTTAGGGTTTAGGGTTAAGAGATCCTAGTTAGGGTTCGACGAGCCGGTTCCAACGTCGCTGGAATGAGTCCAATCGGAGTTCGTTTGAGTCGGTTCCCCACTGTTCCCCACTTTTTTAGTGTTCCCCAATGAACCTCACACTATATATATATATATATATATATATATATATATATATATATATATATATATATATATATATATATATATATATATCATGGTTGTAAAACAAGGTTTCCAAGGCCGAGTACTCTCCGAGTAGTTGCTACAAGGTAGGCTACCAAGGCGACTTTCTTTGACTCCGACTAATTACTCGGAATCGGTCAAATGCGGTCAACCTTGGCCAAAATCATAGCTAGTAGGTCAACTCGGGTCGAGCTTGACTTAAAAAATAATAAAACATAATTTCTATGTCTATCATATTAAAGTATGAATATCATTTTCATGTATTTTGTTATATCTATTAGTAAATTTATGTTATTGGACATATATTTAATTTCCAAAAACCAATTTCTTTATATTTTAACATGTCTGAGTACTCTTCGAGTACTCTCCGCCTAGGCCGAGTACTCTCCGCCTAGGCCGAGTACTCTCAACTCCCTGGTCGACCAACTAAGGAAGCGCCTAGCGACTTTTGCAACCATGATATATATATACAGGCTAGGAGGTTAGGTTTATTAATGAACAATCCCTTGATGGTGAACACTAATGAATTAATCCTAGCCCATGATTATCAATACATAAGTGTAAATCAATGGCCAGAATTTGATTTGATGATGTAAATCAATGCTCAGGTTTTGTTAACTCAGTTCACAAATACACTAGTGCTCACTTTAGAACCCTACCCTAGGGTTAAGTTCATTTGTGAACAACCCCCTTGATTGTGAACTCTAGTAAACTAATCCTAGTCCTTGATTACCAATACACAAGTGTAAATCAAAAGCCAAGATTTGACGATGAAAATCAATGGTCAATATTTGTTCACGTAGTTCACTAATGAAAAACCAATCAAAACCAAACTTTTTTTAATAAACCCCATTGTAATTAAAATACAACAATAAAAAAAGAATTTACTCTTTAAGTAATCCATATTTTCTTTCAAAATCACCCTTAATAAATTTTTTACACATGTGTAAATGACAAACTTTCACATGTGTAAATTTTCTTTATTTCCGAATACATGTAAATTTAAACGTGTAAATTTAATTTCTAATGTTGTATTCGAATAAATATGATAAGTGTTACAAGAATTTTTGAATTTGAATTATTTCTGAAAAGTTCTTGTTGTTTTTTTCATTTGTTCTCATGGTTCTCATAATATTTAGCGTTCTCATTTAAACTCTCCACATATATATATAGGATTAGGTTCAAACGTGAACAATTTCTCCAAAGTGAACTGCGTGAACTGATCTTGGCCCTTGATTTTTATGATCTTGAGATTTTAAGTGAATGGCATGATGGTAATTATTTGGTTATTTGTTACTATTTAATTAAGTGAACAAGGGTATATGTGTAATTTCCATATAAACTTGATTTCATAAATCCCGTTTATATCCACATTTAGGTTTCAAATCCCACACATATCTTTCCCTCTGACATATCAGGGCCAACAAGCAGAGGAGACCATCGAAGACTGCATCAGTCGCCGGAACTGGCCGAAAAAGCAGAGGAGACCATCGAAGTGGTTAAGATCTGTGCACATCAATTATGTTTTTTGTTTTTTTGATTATGTTGGGTTTATTGTTTTTACGAAACTGGAACTTGTAATTATATGTTTTTTTGTTTGGTTTGGAAAACATTATGGAACTTGTAATTTGTTAAATATAAAATAGTTTTACAGGTATTATTTCTATGTATGTATTATGTAGCTAATTACACATATGTACGATGTTGAGTACACATGTGTACTGTTCTATTTATATCCAAGTACACAAGTGTATACCGTTGAAATATGAAGGTTATGTGGATCTTAAAAATCAAAATTTGAATTCTGGTGATGAAATCTGAAATAAAAATTAAAATTGAAATCTGGTGATTTGTTGTTTGTTTTGATAATTATCTTATTAATAAATAAAACATAATGTGGATAATGAATTTAAAATAGGAAAGATGTAACTTAATTCAATTATTAAAATAATGATTTAAATCTAATTTTTTATATAATTACAATCCCACCCTTCACAACTATAAAGGAAATCAAGGGTCCAGATCTGTTCACGCAGTTCACTCTTGGGAGGTTGTTCACGCTGGAACCCTACCCTGGAAAACATTATCGAACTTGTAATTTGTTAAATATAAAATAGTTTTACAGGTATTGTTTCTATGTATGTATTATGTAGCTAATTACACATATGTACGATGCTGAGTACACATGTATACTGTTCTATTTATATCCAAATGCACATGTGTATACCGTTGAAATATAAAGGTTACGTGGATTTTAAAAATCAAAATTTGAATTCTGGTGATGAAATCTGAAATAAAAATTAAAATTGAAACCTGGTGATTTGTTGTTTGTTTTGATAATTATCTTATTAATAAATAAAATATAATGTGGATAATGAATTTAAAATAGGAAAGATGTTACTTAATTCAATTATTAAAATAATGATTTAAATCTAATTTTTTATATAATTACAATCCTACCCTTAACAACTAAAAAGGAAATCAAGGGTCCAGATCTGTTCATGCAGTTCACTTTTGTGTTAGAAAGGAAAGAAAAAAGCAAAAAAATTTTACATACTTTTGTCACTCTGCAACACATGTCAGAAAAACTTTTTGTAACATTCAATCTCAGCCATAGGTTTCTTGGATGGATTATAGAGATTGGGTTTCTTGAACTCACAAGCGTTAAAGTGTAAAATACAATATTCGTTAATGTGCGATGGTACGATATGAAATTACGCATGTCCCCTAATCACGCATAAATAAAAAACCATAATCACGCTTGGTTGTGATTTTTGTTCATGCATGATTAGGTTTTTGAGTTTTATAACATGCGTAACTTCATATCGTATTATCGCACATTAAAAACTGTTGTAGGTGGATTTCCTATGTATATATAGGGTAGGGTTCTAGAGTGAACATTAGGTTGATAGTGAATTGTGTGAACTAATCTGAGCCATTAATTGTTTAGATCTTGGAAATTTTAATAATGGCAGTTTTGTAATTATTTATATGTAAAAAATAAACGAAAAGGTATAAAGGTAAATTGTTAACTATTTCTCTCTCCAACTAAATAATTAATTACATTCTTTCTCATTTTTCTTTCTCACCAATTAACTAATTTTTTAATTCTAAAAAATATAACCATTATATAATATATTGTTCCATCTTTAGAACATGATTAAAAATACTGTAGAAGTGAATGTACATATATGTATTATACGTATTCACAATTTAAAAACGTATGTACATATATGTACATTAACAAATATTGTTCCATCCGGTCACCGTTCACTATGAAGATGTTGTTCACAAATGAACCTAATCATATATATATATAGGGTCAGGGTTTAGAGCAAACGGTGAAAATTGTGAGAACGGTGAGAACGCTTATGGATCGTCCGATCAAAACAATCTAGGACTAGATTGGCGCGGTGGCGTTTTCGTAAATAACACGAATTCTATTAAGTGGACATACTTCATTAAGGGTAAAAGGGTCTTTAGACTTCTCTACCAAAAACGCCAAACTAAGGAATAAAACGCCATTACGGGCCAAAACACATCCCTATATAAACAAAACATCTCAGACATTCATTAAACACACCCCCCCCCCCCCCCGAACCGGAAACGCCATATTTACTACTATATAACATTCATCTTAGAAACGCCAAAAACCCCAAAACATCAAACACACCAACTCAAAACGCCATATTTTACTATATACTAATCATCTTAGAAAACACCAAAACACTAAAACATTAAAGATTCCAAAAAATCGACGTTTCTTTTAGATACACTATTTCCTCGGTAAAACGTCAAAATGGTAAACATCGTTTCTTGTATATTCATTATTGTTCTACGCGAATTTTCGTAGAATGCATTCTTTCCTGAGGTGTTGTGACTCAATAACATTTTACTGTATAAGATGGACAAATCTTCAACAAAAAGATGCTGGTGTCAAACTTATGTCATTTTTTGAGTTTTGTTCTTGATGAATATTATAATGGCATGAAGAGACGAATGACACTGATGAGTGGTTTGAATATACATATTCAAACATAAAACTCACGTCATTTTTGTTTTTCCAAAAGGCCACAAAAAATACATTATTTTAATAAAAACGTCAAACAGACATAATGATTGTGAAATGCCATAATGCAATAAAACGCCAAAAACTCCCAAATTATAATAAAAGTAATTTGGACAAGTATTATTAAAAGCTAAAAATGAAAAAGAACGCCAAAAACTACTTAAAGCCATTAAAAAACGCCAAACTTGGAAGATGGCACGTCTATCACCCTAAAAACTCATAAAAAGCTGAAAAAAAAAACAGTAAAAATACACACAGTAACTGAAAAGACGGCTACTTTATTAATATCATTTATTATAAATAAAATCTCGCCTAAACTACGCGCCAAAAACATCCTACAAGAGAGACGTCTCTGCACAATCAATTGATCACACCCAAAAACAACGCCATGATTCCTAGAAACCATTCACTTTAAAACGCCAAAAAAATAGTTAAAAAAGCCACAGATGGGAAACCTCGTTTCTTCTATATTGAGTATTGTTCTGAATGAAGTTTCACTTAATGGATTCTTCTCTGAGGTGGGTATCTCTATAAGCTTTTGCTGAATGAGATGGACAAATATTCAAGAAAAAGAGACTGATGACACTGATATGTCATCATGTCACTTTGTTCTTGATGGATATATGGATAGCATGAAGGGATCAATACATTCGAGCAGGCGTTGATTTTCAACATGTCACCAAACAAGTATATATCAAACCACTGATGTGTGCAAAATGCAACATATAAATTACATCAATTGTGGCATAAAACTAACCATTTTTTAGTACTAATGTTGGAAAAAGTGTGCTTTTGTCTTCCTTTTGTATTTTCATGATTAAATGAGCTCAAATTTACAAAAGAAGCAAAAAGACAGCAAAATCTAACACAAATACAAGAAAGGGAACAAACGTGACATGCCCGACCCCACGACAACATCTTCCCAAGCAAAACAAGAAGACAGAAGACTGAACACGCCCCGTGCTCAAGTGTCAGCATAAAAGACAAAGTTGTAGAAGCTTCCATCGCCCACCACGGGGCCGTGCTCAGCGGACACGGGGTCGTGGTCAACTATAAGATTCGCAGAATCCAGGAAAATCTTGATAGTACAGATATGCTTCTGCACACGGGGTCGTGCCCAGCGGACACGGGGCCGTGGTCAACTAATAAAGACAAGAGCAATTAATGAAGAAAGAGAAGGATGTGGACACGGGGTCGTGCCCACTGGACACGGGGCCGTGCCCGAGCTTCTGTTCAGCCTATAAATAGGAGTGCTTGGCTTAAGCTCAAACCATCCCTTGACACACCACCTCTCTCACACTTCACCCACCACCACCATAACACCATCATCCACCACCATCATCCATTGTCCATCATAGAGTGTGTGAGTCGTCTCGGGATCCAAGATTGATCGTAAGAGTTCTTGACAATCAAGGCCATGTTTGCCTAAGTCTCTTACATCACTTGGTGAAGACAAAGTGTCTAGTGTAATACTTTTTATTTTTAATCTTTTCGCACTTTTTAATTGGTTATGTATTAATGACTTTAATAACTAGTTTCTTATGTTGAAGGTGATTCTTCCTTATCGTTTGTCCGTAGTGTTTTGGCATTATTTTACTGTCTATATAAAATAAAATATTTTCACCATTCATATCTCCACGGTCTATATGGAGGTATGTTGGCTACCTGGTCGGGGGTTAAGGGAACGGTTTGGTAAGAGTCTTGCCATTGTTCAGTGTGTAGATCCTGCAAAGGACCTGGGTCAAATTTAGTAGGACCTCCTTCAATACTTAACGGTATTGGATGGCGAGGGTCCAAACTCTTTGACCCCCTTATAAGTTAAACTACTATTAATATTTTAACCCGGCTACTTAGGACTGTATCCCTGCTGACTCAGACTACTTAGCCGAGGGTAACGTCACCTTCAAAAGAGGGGCCTACCACATTATGCATTAATAACTTAATTAATTATCTTTCAATAATCCGACCCTTTAGGATTGTATCCTTGCTGACTCAAACTACTGGGTTGAGGGTAACGTCACCTCCAAAAGAGGGGCCTACTACAATAACTAAGATAATATTTTAGATAGTGCAAAAGTGCAGAAATAATCAAAGGTTACACTATACACGAGTCGGAGCCAAGTGATTCATCTTGTCTATCTGTTTTTCTTTTTATTTTATTTTCAGCATTTTAGTTAGTTTTTATTTTTCTTAGTTTAAAACCTTTTTCTAAACTTTTTGATTTGATTAGACGTTGGGGATAAACCGGGACTAAAAGCTCTTGTGTCCTTGGACGACCTCGGTATCTTACCAACACTATACAACGCTCACGATGGGGTCACTTGCCCATATGTGTGTTTAGTGTTAGTAAATATCGTGTTTTATAAATTTAAAACTTGGCTAAAGAAAGTGTAAAAGGGCTTAAAATAAACATTAAAACCATAACACACTTCACGCACATCAAGTTTTTGGCGCCGTTGCCGGGGACACAAGGATTTTAAGAAAGCTTAAAATCGACGGCCTAATCAGTTTTTCAAAACCTTTTTAAAACGCGCGCACATTTTTCTGCATTTTAGTTTAGTTTTGCATTTACAGTAACCTGAACACGGGCCGTGCTCACTGAACACGGGGCCGTGCTGCACATTTTCATAAAACACCCAGTAACAGTAGCTTGAACATGGGCCGTGCTCACTGAACACGCCCCGTGCTTAATGAAATCAGTAAATTTAATTAAAACGCCCATATACAGACTCTGTACATGGGGCCGTGTCCATCCTCTGTTTCCGTTTTTATTTTTGTTTTCTGATCTCGAGACTCGGTTGTGGTCTGCTGAGTGATTCTTATGGATCAATACTCAGGAGGTTACAACTACACCTATGAGGAGGATGATTATAGGAGTAACTATTGCACTAATTGTAGTAATCCGCACTCGGTTCAATATAGTCACTCATATCAACCATCCGATTCATACATCTACTATGAGGAACCCAGGTACGAGCCATCAACTTCATACACATCCTATGAAGACCAAAGGTATGAACCTCCTCCCTCATACTTATATTTTGATGAACCAAGGTATGAGCCACCTTATTCATACTTTGAGGAACCAAGATATGAGCCACCACCTTCATATGCTTATTATGAGGAACCATGGCGTGAACAACCCACCTCATATGAAGAACAAAATTACGACCCTTATCCATCATATGCTTACAATGAAGAACAATGGTGTGAACCATCTACTTCATATGGGTATTATGAGGAACAAAGGATCGAACAACCGGATTCATGCTTTGAAAATTCCGATCCTTTTTCTATAACCGAAGTGACCGATAGGATATTAGAACACCTTAGAGTTATCGATCGCTATATAAAAGAATCTCGCGCAAGGGAAGAGGAGTCCCGCGCAAGAGAAGAATTAAATAAAGAAAAGATAACTGAAAGTGTAAAAATGGAAGAACAAACAAGTGAAAAACCGACACATGAGTTAAACAACGAAAAAGGTGAGTCCGTTAACGATAAAATTCAAGAAGAGTCTAATTTTGAAGAAATTAATCTCTTGTCACCTTCTTTTGAAAATCATTGTTTAGTACCCACTCATGCTAAGTTTTTAAAAGAGTTAAACACTAACACTAAAATTGACGAAACGGTAAGTGTTAAGTTAACTAAAGATTATACCTCGCTAATAAAAGAAGATCCATTTGAAATCAACATTACACCGGTTCCATGTTTCTTTCAAAATTCATTTATTAGTAATGTCACAATTGATAAAGATCTTTGCGTTAACATAATGCCTAACTACATTTTCGAAAAATTAAGTATTAGTGATTTTTCTCCACTTCAAATACCCATTTTTCTATCCAATCGGAAGGTAATAAAATCAATCGGTATAGTTGAGGATGTCTTGGTTCAAACAAATCAAATGGTAGTCCCCACCGACTTTGTCATCCTCGATGACGCTCCTCTAATGTTGGGACGACCATTTGTAAAAACTCACGAAGCTTTGAAAAACCGGAAGTTCAACAATCTACCTCTTCAATTAGGGGCATTTAGAAAGAGTGTCGATCTTGAGCGGTCAATGAAATATCCATTCGGCAATAATGACCCTCTAATTGAAGATGAAGATGAGCCACCCGATACAAGTGAAAAGTTTGACCACTTTGTTGAAGAAGAGGTCGCCATAGAATAAACTTTTAAGGTTCTTGATCAATATGAGCAACCAAATAAGGAGTCTCCTAAAGACCCACCTCTTGAGCTCAAAGAACTCCCAAAAGGTTTGGAATATGCTTTTCTAGACAAAGATGGTAAATTACCTGTAATTATTTCGTCTAAATTAGATAGTTTAGAAAAAGAAAAATTAATTAGTCTTTTGAAAAAACATAAAAATGCGATCACTTGGAAACTTGTAGACATAAAAGGAATTAGTCCTTCCATGTGTACGCACAAAATTTTAATGAACGATGACTACAAATCAGTAATACAACCACAATGTCGAGTAAATCCAAATGTTCAAGAAGTGGTTAAAAACGAAGTCATCAAATTACTTGACGCCGGACTTATTTATCCTATCTCCGATAGTCCTTGGGTAAGTCCCGTCCAAGTAGTTCCAAAGAAAGGAGGTATGACGGTAATAACTAATGAAAAGAATGAACTAATACCAACGAGAACCGTCACAGGATGGAGAGTATCTATAGATTATAGACGATTAAATGAAGCAACAAGAAAAGATCACTTTCCTTTACCCTTCATTGATCAAATGTTAGAAAGATTATCCGGTCATAAATTTTATTGTTTCTTGGATGGTTTTTCAGGTTATTTTCAAATCTCGATAGCACCCGAAGACCAAGAAAATACAACCTTCACATGTCCCTATGGAACTTTTGCTTATCGACGCATGCCGTTTGGTCTATGTAATGCTCCCGCAACATTCCAACGTTGCATGGTAGCCATCTTCCACGACATGATAGAAAAGACAATGGAAGTCTTCATGGACGACTTTTCTATCTTTGGAGATTCATACGACCAATGCCTCGATAACCTTGAACGAATGCTATCCCGATGTGAGGAAACTAACCTCGCCCTTAACTGGGAAAAGTGTCATTTCATGGTAACAGAGGGAATAGTACTCGGTCACAAAATCTCAAGCGAAGGAATGGGGGTGGATCGAGCCAAAATTGATACCATTTCTCGACTACCGCCTCCATCCTCCGTTAGAGCTATCAGAAGTTTCCTAGGGCATGCCGGAATTTATAGGCGGTTTATCAAAAACTTTTCTAAAATTTCAAGGCCTCTAACAAAATTCCTTGAAAAAGATGCCCCTTTCATATTTGACAAAGATTGCAATCAAGCATTTCTAACCTTAAAGGAAATGCCAGTCAATGCACCTAACTTGATAGCGCCTGATTGGAAATTTCCTTTCGAAATCATGTGTGATGCCAGTGACTTTGCAGTTGGAGCTGTCTTGGGACAAAGAAAAGAAAAGCATTTTCACCCAATTTATTATGCTAGTAAAACACTTAACGATGTACAAGAAAATTACACAACAACTGAAAAAGAATTACTAGCTGTGGTATTTGCTTTTGATAAATTTCGTTCTTATCTTGTTCTTTCTAAAACTATAGTCTATACAGATCATGCAGCCATTCGATATCTCTTCAAAAAGCAGGACGCAAAACCACGTTTGATTCGGTGGATTCTACTCCTCCATGAATTTGATATTGAAATCAAAGATAAAAGAGGAACAGAAAATACCGCAGCAGATCATCTTTCACGCTTAGAAGACCCAGCTTTGGAGGCAACCAGGGACGAGCAAATCAACGAAAATTTCCAATGGAGTCCCTAGAAATGGTGGAATACAAGGAAGAACCATGGTACGCCGACTATGCTAACTACCTAGCTAGCGGTATAGTCACTAAGGGTTGGCCACATCATCAAAGAAAAAAATTCTTTGCCAATGTGAAACACTATTTTTGGGAAGATCCATATCTTTTCAAAATGTGTGCCGACCAACTCATCCGACGATGCGTACATGGTAGTGAAGCACGAAGAATTCTCCGCCATTGTCACGAAGGTCCATATGGAGGACATCATGGTGCCGCGAGTACCGCACGAAAGGTATTTGATTCAGGATTTTATTGGCCAACCATTTACAAAGACGCCCAAAGTCTTGTCAAGACTTGTGATGCATGCCAAAGAACAGGTAATATTTCTTCCAAAAACGAAATGCCACAAAATGGCATTCTTGTTTGTGAGATTTTTGATGTGTGGGGGCTCGACTTTATGGGACCTTTCCCACCGTCAAAAGGAAACACATATATACTTGTGGCAGTAGACAACTTGTCTAAATGGGCCGAGGCCGAGGCACTTCCAACAAATGATGGAAGAGTCGTGGTAAGATTTCTGAAGAAATTATTCTCTCGTTTTGGCACACCTAAAGCATTAATAAGTGATAGAGGTACCCATTTTTGCAACCATCAACTTGAAAATTTTTTAACAAGATATGGGGTCTATCACCGGGTCTCAACAGCATATCACCCTCAAACAAACGGACAAGCCGAAGTGACTAACAGAGGTTTAAAACGAATACTCGAAAAAATCGTAGGGTTAAATAAAAAGGAATGGGTAGATAAATTAGTTGATGCTTTAAGGTCTTTTCGAACTGCTTATAAAACAACAATAGGTACAACCCCATATAAGCTTGTCTATGGAAAAAGTTGTCACTTACCAGTAGAAATTGCACACAAAGCCTACTGGGCAATTAAAAATGTAAACTTAGATTTAGAATTTGCTGGTAAAAATCGATTTTGTAAATTAAATGAATTAGACGAGCTTAGGAATTATGCATACTCAAACTCAGAAATTTACTAGGAAAGAATGAAAAACTTACATGATAAACATATTAAACCTAATGAATTTCGAGTAGGAGATCTAGTTCTTTTGTTTAATTCACGACTTCGATTGTTTCCTGGTAAATTAAAGTCTAGGTGGTCAGGACCTTTTTCCATCACCCATATTTTCCCACACGGTGCAGTAGAAATTAAATCTTGGAATGGACCTCCATTCAAAGTCAATGGCCAACGGCTGAAACTCTATCAAGGGTTCATCTAGGATGAAGAAGAGGAGATCTCGCTTCAAACGGTCGAAGAATGAAAGCAACAACATCATACCTGGTAAGTTACGAACGATTGGGACGACATCTAAATCGGTAAGTTTTTTAACCAAAGTTTTTGGGAAACAAGGGCCCTCACACGAGCACTAAAAAAAATAATAATAATAATTTACTCGGCACGAGGCCGTGTCCGCTGGACACGGGGCCGTGTCCGCGCTACTGTCGTATATTCCCCTTTTCATAACAGTTACTTCATTCCACACGCCCCGTTTCCCCGAAAACGCTCTGGTTCCAGGCGATTTTCCACAGATTTTCAACGTCTCCTATCATTCTAACAACATCAAGGTATGATTCTATCACTATCATTAGTTAGATTTAGCATTTGCATGTAGTTAAAACATCACAAATTTGGGGAAAAATCTAGGGTTCTTGAACTTCATACGGATCGAACCTCAAATTTTTGCCTAAATCTGTTTGCATTTAGTTAGATTAGTGTTAAGGGAAGTAAATCCACTTGTATTGTTCATAGATTCGCCCGATTTCTCATAAAAACCCCAAACCCTTGTTTTTTAACCGAAAAAAGATAAAATTGAATGGGTAAACAGTTTGTTTTGGGAAAAACGGCACTTAGGGTTTCATTTTCGGGAAAAACCGCACCTATTGGACCAAAAATTTTCAAGTTTTCAAAACCGGGTCGAAAAATGATGTTTTTGAGTAACAGATGCCTGGACACGGGGCCATGTCCGCTGAACACGGGGTCGTGTCCAGCCCACTGTTTGCAGTTTTGTCCAAAAACTCTAATGTTTCGTGCTAATTTTTTGGTTTATTCTTTCAGATGGCAAGAAAATTCACAAGGTTTAACGCAAATGAGCTCGATGCTAGGGCTAGATACGAAGTACTTCAAACAAGGCCGGAGGAATACCCAAGGCAAGCATGCACGGATTTGTTAGCTTCGGTGAACCAACTCGACCGCTTCAAAAACCTTGTCACAGGACCACTAAGGGTCGCTTTAACAACTCGACTCCGTTCCGTCCACGAATACACTTTGGAATTCTATAGCACCTTCACGTTCAACTCAAGGTGCGACCCATTCGACAATGATGGGGTATCATTCCGATGTGGTGGAACTAAGTATTCGATCTCTATGGCACAATTTGGGTCGATTGTCGGGTTTTATGCGGAAGAAGATGCAGGTAACGAGGAAAATACTGGAGGAATGCGAGAGATAGATGAGAACGATCGCCAAGTCGCGTGGGCTCAGATTGGTGAAGGACATTACAATCCGAGCAGCACTAAGATCACGAAGTTGAGGGATCCGCTCTACCGATACATCCATAGGCTCCTCGGCTACTCTCTTAGTCAAAGACATGATAGCGGCGGCGTCGTTGGGTTAAGAGATTTAGTTGTCGTCCACTGCATCCATAACCGCAGGCACCTCGATGTTCCATTCCTTATGCTCCGAAACATGCATCATAACCGCCTTGCTACTGCACCAACCCCTATCTTCTTTGGGGGATGGGTGTACCGTCTCTTCAAGCACTTCACCAACATACCTAGGTCATTCGGAAGGAGCCCATGGTCGGGTAGGGTAGATATACACATCTGCCGCTCAATGAACCTAATCTATGAGGCTAAAGACGGGACGGTTAGCTTCCAAAGGATGCAAGGGCATGCATGGACCCCGCAAGAGGCACTTTTCCTTCACGCTCCACAACATCATCAGTACCAGTACCATCCCCATGGTGATCCAGGCCAGTCCTCCTCAGGAGGCGGTTTTCCTAACTTCCAAAGTTTACATGATTTATTGCAGGAAAACCTCATGTGCACCAGGAACACCTACAATATGGCAAGCAACACGTACAACCGGGTTGGGGAGATCGAGAGAAACATATCCGATATCCAAGATGATATTGGAAATATCCGCGAGTACATTGCTGGGCATGATAGAGATGATGATGATGAGGACGAGGACATGGATTAGGCGGGAGGAGCGGAGGAAGAAGCGGTTGGTTGGTGATTCCCTAGGTTAACCTTTTATCTTGAACAATTTCCGGCTTGCGTGCCATGTGTCAAACAATTTACTTTCCTTTAACTCTTTTATTTTCTGCATTTTTTTTTCTAACTTGGTGATGGATGGGATGTTGAACATTGGTAATCTAGGATGTTTGTGATGTTTTGGTTCAGTATTTATTGCTAAAACAGGTACATACGAGGCTTAGAGCACTAAACCGTAGTGCTACTAAAGCCGGGACAGGAAAACCAGAACCAGAAACCTGTTTCTCAACCTTGCAGACTGTCTACACGGGGTCGTGTCCAGCCAACACGCCCCCGTGCCCACTACCCCAGACCTGCTGTTTGTCTAAATATGCAGACTTTTGCCAGACACGGGGTCGTGTCGAGCCAACACGCCCACGTGTCCACCTTCTGTAAGTTTTCGTTACTGGCACATGTACACGTGATGTGTGCAAAATGCAACATATAAATTATATCAATTGTGGCATAAAACTAACCTTTTTTTAGTACTAATGTTGGAAAAAGTGTGCTTTTGTCTTCCTTTTGTATTTTCAGGATTAAATGAGCTCAAATTAACAAAAGAAGCAAAAAGACAGCAAAATCTAACATAAATACAAGAAAAGGAACAAACGTGACATGCCCGACCCCACGACAACATCTTCCCAGGCAAAACAAGAAGACAGAAGACTGAACACGCCCCGTGCTCAGCCAGCACGGGGGCGTGCCCAAGTGTCAGCAGAAAAGACAAAGTGGTAGAAGCTTATATTGCCCACCACGGGGCCGTGCTCAGCAGACACGGGGCCGTGGTCAACTATAAGATTCGCACAATCCAGGCAAATCTTCATAGTACAAAGATTCTTCTGCACACGGGGTCGTGCTCAGCGGACACAGGGGCGTGGTCAACTAATAAAGACAAGCTGCATTAAATGAAGAAAGAGAGGATGTGGACACGGGGCCGTGCCCACTGGACACGGGGCCGTGCCCGAGCTTCTGTTCAGCCTATAAATAGGAGTGCTTGGCTCAAGCTCAAACCATCCTTTGGCACACCACATCTCTCACACTTCACCCACCACCCACCACCACCATAACACCATCATCCACCACCATCATCCATTGTCCATCATAGAGTGTGTGAGTCGTCTCGAGATCCAAGATTGATCGTAAGAGTTCTTGACAATCAAGGCCATGTTTGCCTAAGTCTCTTACATCACTTGGTGAAGACAAGTGTCTAGTGTAATACTTTTTATTTCTAATCTTTTTGCACTTTTTAGTTGGTTTTGTATTAATGACTTTAATAACTAGTTTCTTATGTTGAAGGTGATTCTTCCTTATCGTTTGTCCGTGGTGTCTTGACATTATTTTACTGTCTATATAAAATAAAAGATTTTCACCATTCATATCTCCACGGTCTATATGGAGGTATGTTGGCTACCTGGTCGGGGGTTAAGGGAACGGTTTGGTAAGAGTCTTGCCATTGTTCAGTGTTTAGAGGTCCTGCAATGGACCTGGGTCAAATTTAGTAGGACCTCCTTCAATACTTAACGGTATTGGATGGCGGGGGTCCAAACTCTTTCATCCCCTCATAAGTTAACTACTATTAATACTATAACCCGGCTATTTAGGATTGTATCCCTGCTGACTCAGACTACTTAGTCGAGGGTAACGTCACCTCCAAAAGAGGGGCCTACCATAATTTGCATTAATAACTTAATTAATTATCTTTCAATAATCCGACCCTTTAGGATTGTATACTTGCTGACTCAAACTACTGGGTTGAGGGTAACGTCACCTTCAAAAGAGGGGCCTACTACAATAACTAAGATAATCTATTAAACAATTGCAAAAGTGCGGAAATAATCAAAGGTTACACTATACACGAGTCGGAACCAAGTGATTCATCTTGTCTATTTGTTTTTATTTTTATTTTTATTTTCAGCATTTTTAGTTAGTTTTTATTTTTCTTAGTTTAAAACCTTTTTCTAAACTTTTTGATTTGATTAGACGTTGAGGATAAACCGGTACTAAAAGCTCTTGTGTCCTTGGACGACCTCGGTATCTTACCAACACTATACTACGCTCACGATGGGTGCACTTGCCCATATGTGTGTTTAGTGTTAGTAAATATCGTGTTTTATAAATTTAAAACTTGACTAAAAAAAGTGTTAAAAAGGGCTTAATATATATATTAAAAACTAACGACACTTCACACCATCAAGTTTTTGGCGCCGTTTCCGGGGACACAAGGATTTAAAGAAAGCTTAAAATCGACGGCCTAATCAATTTTTCAAAACCTTTTTAAAACGCGCACACATTTTTCTGCATTTTAGTTGGTTTTGCATTTACAGTAAACTGAACACGGGCCGTGCTCACTGAACACGCCCCGTGCTCAACGAAATCAGTAACTTTAATTAAAACGCCCAGATACAGGTCCTGTACACGGGGCCGTGTACACTGAACACGGGGCCGTGTCCAGACCTCTGTTTCCGTTTTTATTTTTGTTTTCTGATCTCGAGACTTGGTTGTGGTCTGCTGAGTGATTCTTATGGATCAATACTCAGAAAGTTACCACTACACCTATGAGGAGGATGATTATAGGAGTAATTATTGCACTAACTGTAGTAATCCGCACTCGGTTCAATATAATCACTCATATCAACCATCCAATTCATACACTTACTATGAGGAACCCAGGTACGAGCCATCAACTTCATACACATCCTATGAAGACCAAAGGTATGAACCTCCTCCCTCATACTCATATTTTGATGAACCAAGGTATGAGCCTTCTTACTCGTACTTTGAGGAACCAAGATATGAGCTACCAACTTCGTATGCTTATTATGAGGAACCATGGCGTGAACAACCCACCTCATATGAGTATTATGAAGAACAAAATTATGACCCTTATCCATCATATGCTTATAATGAAGAACAATGGTGTGAACCATCTACTTCATATAGGTATTATGAGGAACAAAGGATCGAACAACCGGATTCAAGCTTTGAAAATCCCGATTCTTTTTCTATAACCGAAGTGACCGATAGGATATTAGAACACCTTAGAGTTATCGATCGCTATATAAAAGAATCTCGCGCAAGGGAAGAGGAGTCCCACGCAAGAGAAGAATTAAAAAAGGAAGAGATAACTGAAAGTGTAAAAATGGAAGAACAAATAAGTGAAAAACTGACACATGAGTTAAACAACGAAGAAGGTGAGTCCAACAACGTTAAAATTCAAGAAGAGTCTAATTTTGAAGAAATTAATCTCTTGTCACCTTCTTTTGAAAATCATTGTTTAGTACCCACTCATGCTAAGTTTTTAAAAGAATTAAACACTAACACTAAAATTGACGAAACGGTAAGTGTTAAGTTAACTAATGATCAAACCTCGCTAATAAAAGAAGACCCATTTGAAATTAACATTACACCGGTTCCATGTTTCTTTCAAAATTCGTTTATTAGTAATGTCACTATTGATAGAGATCTTTGTGTTAACATAATGCCTAACTACATTTTCGAAAAATTAAGTATTAGTGATTTTTCTCCACTTCAAATACCCATTTTTCTATCCAATCGGAAAGTAATAAAATCAATCGGTGTAGTTGAGGATGTATTGGTTCAAACAAATCAAATGGTAATCCCGACCGACTTTGTCATCCTCGATGACGCTCCTCTAGTGTTGGGGCGACCATTTGTAAAAACTCACGAAGCTTTGAAGAACTGGAAGTTCAACAATTTACCTCTTCAATTAGGGGCATTTAAAAGAAGTGTCGATCTTGAGCGGTCAATGAAATATCCATTCGGCAATAATGACCCCCTAATTGAAGATGAAGATGAACCACCCGATACAAGTGAAAAGATTGACCACTTTGTTGAAGAAGAGGTCGCCATAGAACAAACTTTTAAAGTTCTTGATCAAAATGAGCAACCGAATAAGGAGCCTCCTAAAGACCCACCACTTGAGCTCAAAGAACTTCCAAAAGGTTTGGAATATGCTTTTCTAGACAAAGATGGTAATTTGCCTGTAATTATTTCGTCTAAATTAGATAGCTTAGAAAAAGAAAAATTAATTAGTCTTTTAAAAAAAACATAAAAATGCGATCGCTTGGAAACTTGTAGACATAAAAGGAATAAGTCCTTCCATGTGCACGCTCAAAATTTTAATGAATGATGACAACAAATCGGTAATACAACCACAACGTCGAGTAAATCCAAATGTTCAAGAAGTGGTTAAAAATGAAGTCATCAAATTACTTGTCGCCGGACTTATCTATCCTATCTCCGATAGTCCTTGGGTAAGTCCCGTCCAAGCAGTTCCAAAGAAAGGAGGTATGACGGTGATAACTAATGAAAAAAATGAATTAATACCAACGAGAACCGTCACAGGATGGAGAGTATGTATAGATTATAGACGATTAAATGAAGCAACAAGAAAATATCACTTTCCTTTACCCTTCATTGATCAAATGTTAGAAAGATTATCCGGTCATAAATTTTACTGTTTCTTGGATGGTTTTTCAGGTTACTTTCAAATCCCGATAGCACCCGAAGACCAAGAAAAGACAACTTTCACATGCCCCTATGGAACTTTTGCTTATCGACGCATGCCGTTTGGTCTATGTAATGCCCCCGCAACATTCCAACGTTGCATGGTAGCCATTTTCCACGACATGATAGAAAAGACAATGGAAGTCTTCATGGATGACTTTTCTATCTTTGGGGATTCATACGACCAATGCCTCGATAACCTTGAACGAATGCTATCCCGATGTGAGGAAACTAACCTCGCCCTTAATTGGGAAAAATGCCATTTCATGGTAACGGAGGGAATAGTACTCGGTCACAAAATCTCAAGCGAAGGAATGCAGGTGGATCGAGCCAAAATAGATACCATTTCTAGACTACCACCTCCATCCTCCGTAAGAGCTATCAGAAGTTTCCTAGGGCATGCCGGATTTTATAGGCGGTTTATCAAAGACTTTTCTAAAATCTCAAGGCCTCTAACAAAATTACTTGAAAAAGATGCCCCTTTCATCTTTGACAAGGATTGCAATCAAGCATTTCTAACCCTAAAGGAAATGTTAGTCAATGCACCTATCATGATAGCGCCTGATTGGAAATTTCCTTTCGAAATCATGTGTGATGCTAGTGACTTTGCAGTTGGAGCTGTCTTGGGACAAAGAAAAGAGAAGGATTTCCACCCAATTTATTATGCTAGTAAAACACTTAACGATGCACAAGAAAATTACACAACAACTGAAAAAGAATTACTAGCTGTGGTATTTGCTTTTGATAAATTTCGTTCTTATCTTGTTCTTTCTAAAACTATAGTCTATACAGATCATGCAGCCATTCGATATCTCTTCAAAAAGCAGGACGCAAAACCACGATTGATTCGGTGGATTCTACCCCTCCAAGAATTTGATATTGAAATCAAAGATAAAAGAGGAGCAGAAAATACCGCAGCAGATCATCTTTCGCGCTTAGAAGACCCAGCTTTGGAGGCAACCAGGGACGAGCAAATCAACGAAAAATTCCCGACTGAGTCCCTAGAAATGGTGGAATATAAAGAAGAACCATGGTACGCCGACTATGCTAACTACCTAGCTAGCGGTATAGTCGCAAACGGTTGGCCACATCGTCAAAGAAAAAAATTCTTTGCCAATGTGAAACATTATTTTTGGGAAGATCCATATCTTTTCAAAATGTGTGCCGACCAACTCATCCGACGATGCGTACATGGTAGCGAAGCACGAAGAATTCTCCGCCATTGTCATGAAGGTCCATACGGAGGGCATCATGGTGCCGCTAGTACCGCACGAAAGGTATTTGATTCAGGATTTTATTGGCCAACCATTTACAAAGACGCCCAAAGTCTTGTCAAAACTTGTGATGCTTGCCAAAGAACAGGTAATATTTCTTCCAAAAACGAAATGCCACAAAATGGCATTCTTGTTTGTGAAATTTTTGATGTGTGGGGACTCGACTTTATGGGACCTTTCCCACCGTCAAAAAGAAACAAATATATACTTGTGGCAGTAGATTACTTGTCTAAATGGGCCGAGGCCGAGGCACTTCCAACAAATGATGGAAGAGTCGTGGTAAGATTTCTGAAAAAACTATTCTCTTGTTTTGACACACCTAAAGCATTAATAAGTGATAGAGGTACCCATTTTTGCAACCATCAACTTGAAAAAATTTTAACAAGATATGGGGTCTATCGCCGGGTCTCGACAGCATATCACCCTCAAACAAACGGACAAGCCGAAGTGACTAATAGAGGTCTAAAACGAATACTTGAAAAAACCGTAGGGTTAAATAAAAAGGAATGGGCAGATAAATTAGATGATGCTTTATGGGCTTTTCGAACTGCTTATAAAACAACAATAGGTACAACCCCATATAAGCTAATCTATGGAAAAAGTTGTCACTTGCCAGTAGAAATTGCACACAAAGCCTACTAGGCAATCAAAACTGTAAACTTAGATTTAGAATTTGCTGGAAAAAATCGATTTTGTCAATTAAATGAATTAGACGAGCTTAGGAATTATGCATACTCAAACTCCGAAATTTATAAGGAAAGAATGAAAAATTTGCATGACAAACATATTAAACCTAATGAATTTCGAGTAGGGGATCTAGTTCTTTTGTTTAATTCACGACTTCGATTGTTTCCTGGTAAATTAAAGTCTAGGTGGTCAGGACCTTTTTCCATCACCCATATTTTCCCACACGGTGCAGTAGAAATTAAATCTCGAAATGGGCCTCCATTCAATGTCAATGGCCAACGGCTGAAACTCTATCAAGGATTCATTGAGGATGAAGAGGAGGAGATCTCGCTTCAAACAATCGAAGAGTGAAAGCATCAACATCATACTTGGTAAGTTACGAACGATTGGGACGACATCTAAAGCGGTAAGTTTTCTAACCAAAGCTCATGGGAAACAATGGGCACTCACACGAGCACAAAAAAAAAAAACTTTGCTCGGCACGGGGCCGTGTCCGCGCTGCAGTCGGGATATATCCCCTTTTTCATAACAGTTACAACATTCCACACGCCCCGTTTCCCCGGAAAAGCTCTGGTTCCAGGCGATTTTCCGCAGATTTTCGACGTCTCCTCTTATTCTAACAACGTCAAGATGGCAAGGAAGTTCACAAGGTTTGACGCCAATGAGCTCGATGCTAGGGCTAGATACGAAATACTTCAAACAAGACCGGAACAATACCCGAGGCAAGCATGCACGGAATTGTTAACCATGGTAAACCAAATCGACCGCTTCAACAACCTTGTCACCGGGCCATTACGAGTCACTTTAACAACTAGACTCCGTTCTGTCCACGAATGCACTTTGGAGTTCTATAGCACCTTCCCGTTCAACTCAAGGTGCGACCCATTCGACAATGAAGGGGTAGCATTCCGGTGTGGCAGAACTAGGTATTCGATCTCTATGGCACAATTTGGGTCGATTGTCGGGTTATATGCGGAAGAAGATGTGGGAAACGAGGAAAACACCAGAGGGATACGAGAGATCGACGAAAACGATCGCCAAGCAGCGTGGGCTCAGATTGGTGAAGGGCACTACAATCCGAGCAGCACTAAGAGCACGAAGCTAAGGGATCCGCTCTACCGATACATCCAAAGGCTCCTCGGCTACTCTCTTAGTCAAAGACACGATAGCGGTGGCGTCGTTGGGTTAAGAGATTTAGTTGTCCTCCACTGCATCCATAACCGCAGGCACCTCGATGTTCCGTTCCTCATGCTCCGAAACATGCATCATAACCGCCTTGCTACTGCACCAACCCCTATTTTCTTTGGGGGATGGGTGTACCGTCTCTTCAGGCACTTCACCCGCATACCTAGGTCATTTGAAAGGAGCCCATGGTCGGGTAGGGTAGATATACACATCTGCCGCTCAATGAACCTAATTTATGAGGCTGAAGACGGGACGGTAAGCTTTCAAAGGATGCAAGGGCATGCATGGAACCCGCAAGAAGCACTTGTCCTCCACGCTCCACAACATCATCAGTACCAATACCAGCCCCATGGTGATCCGGGCCAATCCTCCTCAGGAGGCGGTTTTCCTAACTTTCAAAGTTTACATGATTTGTTGCAGGAAAACCTCATGTGCACTAGGAACACCTACAATATGGCAAGAAACACGTACCACCGGGTTGGGGCGATCGAGAGAAACATATCCGATATCCAAGATGATATTGGAAATATCCGGGAGTACATAGCTGGCCATGATGGGGATGATGATGATGAAGACGAGGACATGGATTAGGCGGAAGGAGCGGAGGAAGAAGCGGTTGGTTGGTGATTCCCCAAGTTAACCTTTTCCATCTTGAACAATTTGAGGCCTGCGTGCCAATTGTTGAACAATTTACTTTCCCTAACTTCTTTTATTTTCTGCATTTATTTTTCTTTTAACTTTGTTGACATGGATGTTGAACTTGGTAAAATTAGGATGTTTGCTATGGTGGGGTATGGTGTTTATTGATTAAGTAGGTACATACGAGGATTAGAGTACTAAGCATTAGTACTACTAAAGCCGGGACAGGAAAACCGAAGAAAGAAACCTGTTTTTCAACCTTGCAGAGTGTCCACAAGGGGCCGTGTCCAGCCGACACGCCCCCGTGACCTGCTGTTTGTCTTATTTCTGCAGACTTTGACAAACATGGGGTCGTGCCCAACCGACACGCCTCCGTGTCCACCTTCTGTAAGTTTTCGTTACTGGCACATGAACACGGGGTCGTGCCCACCAAGCACGGGGCCGTGTCCAGTGCCCAGTAACACAAAATTTTTGCTTTTTACACCTTTTTACACATTCAATCAACCTAAAAACTTATTTTTGGGACACATTGAGGACAATGTGTAATTTAAGTGTGGGGGGATGCTAAAACCTTGAATCTTGCAAAGTCCTAAATACAAGCCTTACACGAAACTCTATTGGAACCGCTAATCACCCCAATTTTTTTCAAAAATTTTCATTTTTTTACTTGTCTAGGTTTAACTTGGGAATTTCAAGTTCTAAAAAAGGTTATATTTTTATGAATTTACAACCGATAGCGTCGTGATAAAAAGAACCAACATAAGAAAATTATGAAAAGGCATGGCAAACTTAGTTAAAATATGATTATATATACTTGATCACATAAAAACCCATTCCCACAAAAGTGAGTTTTGAGCCTTTATTGAGCATACAATTATATATCATTAAACTAAATGCTCATTTTTCGTTTCTTGTGTGAATAGCCGCTTGGTTCTTACGAATCTAGAACTTGCCATGACGATACATTCCCAGTCCTTACCAACTTAAACCGGAGTAAGTAAATGATGGAGGCATTAGGACTAACTCTTTTTATTTCTACACCATTATTTTTCTTTTTTTTTACCACCTACCCAAAATCTCCATAGTTAGCCCCTTTGAGCCTAAACCTTTTCATTTCATAACCCAAACCAAACACCCTTTTACCCACCAAAACCTTTTTCATTTTTAACCCTTTGTTTTAGTAACTAGCTCGGTTTTTCGTATGACTTTTCCAAAAAAAAAAATTGTGTTGATGATGAAGCAAAAGAAAATAAACAAACAAGTTCATCAAAAATAACTTTGTTTGAATAATAACTTCATCAAAATAAAAGTTACAAAAATAAAAAGTCTTACAAAAACCGACGCTTGTTACGCTTTTTCGCCCTTTTTATACTAACCACTAACCCAACCACCTACCTTTAACCCAAGCCTAACCATTCACCCAAAAAGTCCTCTTGATATTTACAAAGGTATATAAGTTAAAAAGGAGGAGGATTGATTGCTTGGCAAGCCTATGGTAGGAGTAAGCTCCATGCCGCTCTATAGTGATCCACAAAATAACATTTTCGGCCGAGTGTTAAGTGATCCCCGTGAGGTATGTGAACTTGTATATAAATAGAATTTTAAAGAAGCATGTTATGCCCTAAAAAGTAATTTATCTTATGAAAAGTTTTAAATAAATCATGACGAATAGGATTGTAAATAAATAAAAATAAAATTAAATAAAGAATCTTGGAAATCCCGACACTCTATGACAAGTCCAAAAACCTTCTTCTCTATCCATTCCATTTGGGAGTGTAAAGCCACATTATAAAGAGTTTTGCTTGAGGACAAGCAAAGATTCAAGTGTGGGGGTATTTGATGTGTGCAAAATGCAACATATAAATTACATCAATTGTGGCATAAAACTAACCTTTTTTTAGTACTAATGTTGGAAAAAGTGTGCTTTTGTCTTCCTTTTGTATTTTCAGGATTAAATGAACTCAAATTAACAAAAGAAGCAAAAAGATAGCAAAATCTAACATAAATACAAGAAAAGGAACAAACGTGACATGCCCGACCCCACGACAGCATCTTCCCAAGCAAAACAAAAAGACAGAAGACTGAACACGCCCCGTGCTCAGCCAGCACGGGGGCGTGCCAAAGTGTCAGCAGAAAAGACAAAGTAGTAGAAGCTTCTATTGCCCACCACGGGGCCGTACTCAGCGGACACGGGGCCGTGGTCAACTATAAGATTCGCACAATCCAGGCAAATCTTCATAGTACAAAGACTCTTCTGCACACGGGGTCGTGCTCAGCGGACACGGGGGCGTGGTCAACTAATAAAGACAAGCTGCATTAAATGAAGAAAGAGGGGATGTGGACACGGGGCCGTGCCCGAGCTTCTGTTCAGCCTATAAATAGGAGTGCTTGGCTCAAGCTCAAACCATCCCTTGGCACACCACCTCTCTCACACTTCACCCACCACCCACCACCACCATAACACCATCATCCACCACCATCATCCATTGTCCATCATAGAGTGTGTGAGTCGTCTCAGGATCCAAGATTGATCGTAAGAGTTCTTGACAATCAAGGCCATGTTTGCCTAAGTCTCTTACATCACTTGGTGAAGACAAGTGTCTAGTGTAATACTTTTTATTTCTAATCTTTTCGCACTTTTTACTTGGTTTTGTATTAATGACTTTAATAACTAGTTTCTTATGTTGAAGGTGATTCTTCCTTATCGTTTGTCCGTGGTGTCTTGACATTATTTTACTGTCTATATAAAATAAAAGATTTTCACCATTCATATCTCCACGGTCTATATGGAGGTATGTTGGCTACCTGGTCGGGGGTTAAGGGAACGGTTTGGTAAGAGTCTTGCCATTGTTCAGCGTTTAGAGGTCCTGCAATGGACCTGGGTCAAATTTAGTAGGACCTCCTTCAATACTTAACGGTATTGGATGGCAGGGGTCCAAACTCTTTGATCCCCTCATAAGTTAACTACTATTAATACTATAACCCGGCTATTTAGGACTGTATCCCTGCTGACTCAGACTACTTAGTCGAGGGTAACGTCACCTCCAAAAGTGGGGCCTACCATAATTTGCATTAATAACTTAATTAATTATCTTTCAATAATCCGACCCTTTAGGATTGTATCATTGCTGACTCAAACTACTGGGTTGAGGGTAACGTCACCTTCAAAAGAGGGGCCTACTACAATAACTAAGATAATCTCTTAAACAAGTGTAAAAGTGCGGAAATAATCAAAGGTTACACTATACACGAGTCGGAACCAAGTGATTCATCTTGTCTATCTGTTTTTATTTTTATTTTTATTTTCAGCATTTTTAGTTAGTTTTTATTTTTCTTAGTTTAAAACCTTTTTCTAAACTTTTTGATTTGATTAGACGTTGAGGATAAACCAGTACTAAAAGCTCTTGTGTCCTTGGACGACCTCGGTATCTTACCAACACTATACTACGCTCACGATGGGTGCACTTGCCCATATGTGTGTTTAGTGTTAGTAAATATCGTGTTTTATAAATTTAAAACTTGACTAAAAAAAGTGTTAAAATAGGCTTAATATATATATTAAAAACTAACGACACTTCACACGCATCAACACGGGGTCGTGCCCACCAGGCACGGGGCCGTGTCCAGCGCCCAGTAACACAATTTTTTGCTTAATTCACACCTTTTACACATTCAATCAACCTAAAAACTTATTTTTGGGACACATTGAGGACAATGTGTAATATAAGTGTGGGGGGGGGGGGGGGGGATGCTAAAACCTTGAATCTTGCAAGTCCTAATAACAAGACTTACACAAAACTCTATTGGAACCGCTAATCACCCCAAATTTTTTCAAAAAATTTCATTTTCTTTACTTGTTTGTCTAGGTTTAATTTGGGAATTTCAAAATTCTAAAAAGGTTATATTTTTACAAATTTACAACCGATAGAGTCGTGATAAAAACAACCAACATAAGAAAATTATGAAAAGGCATGGCAAGCTTAGTTAAAATTTGATTATATATACTTGATCACATAAAAACCCATTCACACAAAAGTGAGTTTTGAGCCTTTATTGAGCATACAAATACATATCATTAAACTAAATGCTCATTTTTCGTTTCTTGTGTGAATAGCCGCTTGGTTCTTACAACTCTAGAACTTGCCACGACAATACATTCCCGGTCCTTACCAACTTAAACCCGAGTAAGTAAATGATGGAGGCATTAGGACTAACCCTTTTTATTTCTACACCATTATTTTTCTTTTTTTTTTACCACCTACCCAAAATCCCCCTAGTTAACCCCTTTGAGCCTAAACCTTTTCATTTCATAACCCAAACCAAACACCCTTTCACCCACCAAAACCTTTTTATTTTTAACCCTTTGTTTTAGTAACAAGTTCGGTTTTTCGTATGACTTTCAAAAAAAAAATTATGTTTTGATGATGAAGCAAAAGAAATAAACAAACAAGTTCATCAAAAATAACTTTGTTTGAATAATAGCTTCATCAAAATAAAAATTGCAAAAATAAAAAATCTTTCGAAAACCGACACTTGTTACGCTTTTTCACCCTTTTCTACTAACCACTAACCCAACCACCTACCTTTAACCTAACCCTTCACCCAAAAGTCCTCTTGATATTTACAAAGGTATATAGTTAAAAAGGAGGAGGATTGATTGCTTGGCAAGCTTATGGTAGGAGTAAGTTCCATGCCGCTCTCGAGTGATTCACTAAAATACATCTTCGGCCGAGTGTTGAGTGATCCCCCGTGAGGTATGTGAACTTGTATATAAATAGAATTTTAAAGAGGCATGTTATGCCCTAATAAGTAATTTATCTTATGAAAAGTTTTGAATAAATCATGACGAATAGGATTGTAAATAAATAAAAATAAAACTAAATAAAGAATCTTGGAAATCCCGACACTCTATGACAAGCCCAAAAACCTTCTTCTCTACCAATTCCATTTGGGAGTGTAAAGCCACATTATAAAGAGTTTTGCTTGAGGACAAGCAAAGATTCAAGTGTGGGGGTATTTGATGTGTGCAAAATGCAACATATAAATTACATCAATTGTGGCATAAAATTAACCCTTTTTAGTACTAATGTTGGAAAAAGTGTGCTTTTATCTTCCTTTTGTATTTTCAAGATTAAATGAGCTCAAATTAACAAAAGAAGCAAAAAGACAGCAAAATCTAACATAAATACAAGAAAGTGAACAAACGTGACATGCCTGACCCCACGACAGCACCTTCCCAAGCAAAACAAGAAGACAGAAGACTGAACACGCCCCGTGCTCAGTGAGCACGGGGGCGTGCCCAAGTCTCAGCATAAAAGACAAAGTTGTAGAAGCTTCCATTGCCCACCACGGGGTCGTGCTCATCGGACACGGGGTCGTGGTCAACTATAAGATTCGCAGAATCCAGGCAAATCTTGATAGTACAGATATGCTTCTGCACACGGGGTCGTGCCCAGCGGACACGGGGCCGTGGTCAAATAATAAAGACAAGAGCAATTAATGAAGAAAGAGAAGGATGTGGACACGGGGCCGTGCCCACTGGACACGGGGTCGTGCCCGAGCTTCTGTTCAGCCTATAAATAGGAGTGCTTGGCTTAAGCTCAAACCATCCCTTGGCACACCATCTCTCTCCCACTTCACCCACCACCACCATAACACCATCATCCACCACCATCATCCATTGTCCATCATAGAGTGTGTGAGTCGTCTCGGGATCCAAGATTGATCGTAAGAGTTCTTGACAATCAAGGCCATGTTTGCCTAAGTCTCTTACATCATTTGGTGAAGACAAAGTGTCTAGTGTAATACTTTTTATTTTTAATCTTTTCGCACTTTTTAATTGGTTATGTATTAATGACTTTAATAACTAGTTTCTTATGTTGAAGGTGATTCTTCCTTATCGTTTGTCCGTGGTGTCTTGGCATTATTTTACTGTCTATATAAAATAAAAGATTTTCACCATTCATATCTCCACGGTCTATATGGAGGTATGTTGGCTACCTGGTCGGGGGCTAAGGGAACGGTTTGGTAAGAGTCTTGCCATTGTTCAGTGTATAGATTCTGCAAAGGACCTGGGTCAAATTTAGTAGGACCTCCTTCAATACTTAACGGTATTGGATGGCGGGGGTCCAAACTCTTTGACCCCCTCATAAGTTAAACTACTATTAATATTTTAACCCGGCTACTTAGGACTGTATCCCTGCTGACTCAGACTACTTAGCCGAGGGTAACGTCACCTTCAAAAGAGGGGCCTACCACATTATGCATTAATAACTTAATTAATTATCTTTCAATAATCCGACCCTTTAGGATTGTATCCTTGCTGACTCAAACTACTGGGTTGAGGGTAACGTCACCTCCAAAAGAGGGGCCTACTACAATAACTAAGATAATCTTTTAAATAGTGCAAAAGTGCGGAAATAATCAAAGGTTACACTATACACGAGTCGGAGCCAAGTGATTCATCTTGTCTATCTGTTTTTCTTTTTATTTTATTTTCAGCATTTTAGTTAGTTTTTATTTTTCTTAGTTTAAAACCTTTTTCTAAACTTTTTGATTTGATTAGACGTTGAGGATAAACCGGTACTAAAAGCTCTTGTGTCCTTGGACGACCTCGGTATCTTACCAACACTATACTACGCTCACGGTGGGTGCACTTGCCCATATGTGTGTTTAGTGTTAGTAAATATCGTGTTTTATAAATTTAAAACTTGGCTAAAGAAAGTGTAAAAGAGCTTAAAATAAACATTAAAACCATAACACACTTCACGCACATCACCACAATACAGGATGCCACTAAAAATAAGCATCTTCTAAAGACGGACGTTATGTAGGAAAATAAGGATCTAGATAAGGTATTCAAAACAGGTTCAAAACGCCAAAAAGGTTAAAGTAGAAGAGGCTGATGACACTGAAGATTTGGATGAGAAATTAGATTAGAATTTTTAATTTTTTTTTCCATTTTCTGTTGTTTGTTTTCTAATTCTCTGTTTTTTATTATCTAATTCTATACTAATTAAAAAAAGTTGAGTATAAAATGCTAAAAAACTACAAATATCAAAACGCCTGATAGTACGAAAACTGTGAGAACGGATGCTAGCAAAGCACATTGTTGCTAATATAAAACGCCAAACAAAGTATTACTGGAAAAAGCAACACCAATTGACAGATGAAACTGAACGAAACAGTAAAATGAAGAGACGGTAACATTATTGCCAAACATTTATTATATTAAAAGCCACTACATGGAAAATTGAATTTGTTTATCTTTTTAAAAGGCCATAATTGTCTGTCACATTATAGGCCTGATTTCTACATGCCACAGCAATTGATAAAAAAAATAAACATCAAGAAAATTACCTTATGTTTTTTACATTATAGGCCTCCATCCTATTTCACACAACAATCAAAGCCATACTTAGGTAAAATGCCAAAATTTTTACTATGCTCCTAATCTAAAAAGACAATAAAAATGCCGCGTATTTGTTAAACGCCAAAAAATGGAAAGGTGCTGTGACACGCGTTTAAAAAAAGAATATAAAAGGACAAAAAAAACCCCTCCTCCCTTCAGTACTATGTCGCGTAACACGTGTTGGACCAGGATGCGTTCTCACCGTTCTCACATTTTTTGGCGTTTTCTCCTGATCCCGTTTATATATACACACACACACACACACACACACACACACACACACACACACATACACACACACACACACACACACACACACACACACACACACATATATATATATATAAGGAGAGGATCATGAGAAAACTAGATATAAATGTGTAGGATCGGTTTTGACACCGTACGATTGCGTAACGAACGTTCGACGTGCGGAATCCATGAACGTGCGTGACCGAACACACAAGAACGTACAAATAACGTGATTCTATTGATATGATGTCGTGTACAAAGCCGTGAATCATGTAGAGAGACTTTCTCTCTCTAGGATTGGATCTCTAAATCTCCAAATGAGCAAAAAGTCTTAAACTTTACAACTAAAGCTCCTATTTATAGGCACAAGGTTATAATGAGAAATCTCATTATTTACAAAATTGCCACCTTGCCTTTACTAACTAGTAACATCATCAAGTCTTGCATTCTTCGGTTTCTACTACGATTTTGATTGACGGAGGCGATAGACACTTAATGCACTAACAGACTCCCCCTTGGATATTGCCGTAGTCAATCTCGTAGCATCTTGTCTTTCTCTATCTTGAACAGAATCCCCGTGGATCTGTCTTCGAGCTTCCGTTGCTCCCCCTCTCGGTAGTCTCTATCTTCAGGCTCCCCCTTTCGTCAAGCTTCCGTGCTTTTGGGATCGACACCTGGATTTCCGTATACAAGCTCCTCCAAAATATTTATCTGGCTTTTTTAATCCACACTTCCTCGTATTCAGACTCCCCCTTAGACTCAGCTGTCGGGATCGTAGTCTGGCTTTCATCGGTTCACAAGTTCAGGATCAATTCCTGGCTTTGTTCTGCATCTGCTCAGGATTTGAAACCTGGTTAACCTGCACATCCTCTACCTCAACATAAGTTTCACAAATTTATAACAGTTAGATTTAAGAAACTTACTGGTAGAAATCATTAATTCATCAATCTGTATAGTTACATCAAGTTCAAATGAATGACCTTGATTAACTAAACACACAATCTTTCAAAACATTTTTATATGACATTCAAAGTTTTCAACATATACTCCCAACCCTCTAGTTCATCAAGTTTAGCACTTGGAATTTTGAAAATCCGCTTTCCAACATCAGTTGTCGAAAATCTTTTTGTATTTTACAAAATTTAAGCTAAAACACAATATTTTTGGGTTTTTGATTTTGAAGAAATGCAGTAAAGAAATATATACAGACAATATTTTTGTGAGTTTGTGTAAGAGGATCATATCAGTTCATGAGACAAATCACTAGCACCGTTAAGCTTTAATCATTTTAAGTTCTAAACGATTCACTTAGATTGTCAGTATACTGGTCCACTTAAATTTTCACACAAAGTTCAATTGCTTCGAGATACGAGTTTAATGTCTTAGATACTTAAACTTAATTGCGTGTCCCACCTCAGAATATACTCCCGTATCCAGATCCCAATATTCAGTCTTACAGGTAATTATAACACAAATGATATCTGTAAGGGGTTAATAATTTATGAAGAATCATGAGAGCTCAGGTCAGAACCATCGTTCAGCAGAGAGATCATGACTCAACTTTAGGGTGTGTCCCCTTTAGAGGATCTTTTTTACAACAGCATTGCTAAGCAATTTTATTGTCTTATCATTGATGCTGAGGGTGATGCTATGTTTCAAGCATTGCAGAAAGTATTATTCAAGGACTAGGTCAGAACTTCCATTCAGCAGAAGTCCCAGAATAATACCCCAGATATCACTGAGTATAAAGCCTAGTATATCAGAAAAAGGAATCTTTCAAACAAGATTTCGGGGGTTACCCATATATCCGAGAGATGTTACCCACGATATAAGCAAGTTTGAATTTAGGTTTATATCTCGTCACAATCTACTGAATGTGCAAAAACCTACTGGCATATCATCAGTGAGACCATTTATCACTTTTTAACTTTCCATATATTTAGCATGCTGTCATCGTCTACTGATGTACTTTCATTTCCTCTTTTATACACTAAAACTCATTTTTGCTTTTTCAATGTTTTTGACATTTTCAAATTTTCTATTTTTTTAAAATTTTTCTCCCCCTAAAATCAAAATATGTTTCAATTTTGATTTTCTGAGAAAATTTGAAAACAAACTGTACAAAAATGACAAACTGATATCGAATCGCTTCAATTTGCCATTCACTTGGCATAAACAATCAGAACTCCCCCTGACAACAAACTATTTTCCCATTTAGATTTCAAAACACTTAAGTTTGTTTTAATCAAAATAATTTTTCCGGAAAATTAGTTTTGTTGAATTAACAAACCACTTGTTGGTTAGGGGATTACATCATCACTTTGTTCTCCTTTAACCATTTTGAAAGATTTAACAGTTCAAGATTCTATCAACACAAACACTTGTAGGAAATCAAGTACAACTTAATGTCCCTGATTTACCACATGTAAGCCGAAAAATCACCAGAGTGTAATTTCTCAAGAAAGATACCGATTCATGTTCCACGCTTACCAACCTGGGAACTCCGGCAAGTCAGGTTTTTCATTTGAAAAGATCCACCCAAGCCTGACCATTCTTGGGTTTGACAGTTTTTACCTCAACAGATGGCTCTTCTGGTTTTGACAAACCAGAATCATTGCCTGAACATGGCTTATCTGACTTTGAAAAGTCAGATTCATTGCCAACACGTGGCTCCTTTATTTCCGAAGAAACAAATTCATTGCCAGAAGATGGCTCTTTTGTTTTCTTAGAAACAAATTCATCGCCAACCTTCATTGGTACCCAATTCTTACTAGATCTAGGTTTTCCAAATTTATTAGCCTGTGAAATGAATAAACTTTCACGGTCTCTTTTATATTCGAAAACCTTGATCAAGATTTTGTCTGATAATTTAACTTTCTTTGATTGGTTATTATTTTGCTTAGTTAATTTTTCTTTCTTTAACTTCCTTTTCTCTTTCTCGTTTGTCCTCAGATTTGTATCTGATGAATTCGTTTTGCTTGCCTTTGCAGTTGGGGAAAGCCATTCATCAGAACTTTTTCTCGGATTACCAGTTTTATCCGAGGACAAAATTTTCTCCAAGTATTCTCTTGCCTTCTTTCTCTTCTTCCTCAGTCTGTCTTTCTGCCCCTGTGAAAGCTTCACTTTCTTTTCTTGAACTTTCTGTTCTTGAACTTTTGGTTCTTGAACTTTCTGTTCTTTGGGCTTGACACTGACTGATTTCTTTCCCATTTTCTGAGATTCAACCCTCGATCTTCCTTTTGATCTCATTGGACAATCTCTGACAATGTGTCCTCTGATGTGCCAAACATAGCATCTTCTTGTTTCGATTCTCTGACTTTGGCAGTTAACAGCAATGTGTCCTTGAAATCCACAAGTGTAACACACTCTGTTATCATACCTTTCACTACTTTCATACCACACACCGTCTTCATACCACACACTTAGATCAAAGCATTGATTTGCCTTGTGGTAATCTTTCCTTCTCCTGTATCCTTGATTTGGCATTTGAGAACTGTGGTCAAACCTGCACCACTGATTACCAACTTTTTGTGAGTTTTTATTTTCAGATTTTTGTGGTTTTTTATAATGATTGGATGATTGGTCTGATGAGCTTTTATTTTCTTTTTGAAAATTTTTCGATTTTTTATCTTTTTGTTTCTGTTCCACATTCTTCTTTACAGGTTTTTGCGTTGAGCATTCACCTTTCTCAGTAGAATGTAAAACAGTATTTTTAAACATTTCATTTAATTTCAAAAATGTTTTTCTTTTTTCTTCTTTTTCTTTTTCATCATCAGATGTATCATCACAATCTTCAATTTTGACTTTGTCAAAATTTATGACATTGTCACTTATTGGAACAGAATTGATTGGTTTTGGACATAATTGATCAAACTTTGCTGAAGTGCTCACAAAACCTTTCAATTTCTTTTCAAAATCATCAATTTTATTTCTAGCATTCTCAACTTCTTTTTCAAGTTGAGAAATTTTCTCAAGATGAGAATTTATTACCTTTTCATTTGCAATTTTATTTTCTTCAAAAACAGATTTTTCATTTTCTAAAACTTTTATTTGATTTTGAAAATCTGTTTCTTTTTCTTTTAAAACTTCATTTTCTAATTTTATCCAAGAAACATCTTTATTTTCAATTTTAATCTTTTCAAAATCTTTTTCTTTTTCTTTAAAATTTTTGTTTTCTAATGACAAACTCTCAACATTCTTCAAAAGTTTGTCATTTTCAGATCTCAGTTTTTCACAATTCAAGCGCAACTCCAAAATCTGTTCATTATCAGCTTTCTTCTCGTCTTTCAAAGCTTTGTTTTCCAATGTCAAATTCTTTGCATCACTCAAGAGTTTGGCATTGTCTACTCCAAATTTATCACAATTTGAGCATTTTTCATTCATCTTTTCAACAGCAGCTTCTTTTTTCTTTGTTTCCATCTTGTATGTTCCTGCACAGAAAATTTTAACAAAATCAAGAGGATTCATATTTTCATCAATATAACAACCCCTCTTAATATCGTATCTCATAACATTTTTTGCTGCAAGACACACAGTGATTCGTTTTCTCATTTCAATGATTACATCCAAGTCTATCCTTTTTTATTCTTCTTTTATTTCATCCAATAACTCCCTTTTTCTTGAATCTTTATGAATCCTATGATTTGTAATTGTATTGATAAAACTTCTTAAATCATAGTGTGACAAACTAGAATTCCGTTTTTCGTTATTCACAAATTTATCCCATTCCAAAGGTAAAGCATCAACAAATTTTGAAATTCTTTCATTATTTGAGTGATATATCTTATGTTTTTCTAACTTGATGATTAGCTCATAAAACCTTTCTTTCAACTCCTCCACTGATTCATTCTTCCTACATAAAAAATTTTCGAATCTTTTAACATAAACATCCTTATCACTTAATCTCCCACACCAAGATTCACAATGCCAATCATTTAAATTTTCAAGATTCTTGTTTTCCTTTTCGTCAAACATTTTGATTTCTTGGTATTTATGCCTTGTAAAACACCTCAAATCTCCTGCAAACAAACAAACAACTAAGTATTAGGCCTTGATTTGTATTGGAAGTGCAAATTACTTGGACAATTAAATGGGCTGACAACACTTTTATTTTAAACTATGATTGGACCGCTCAATTTTGATCTTTTAAATGTTCAACAAAAAATAATTGGGCCTTCACTTGCACTATACCGACAACTCTTAAATGTATATCAAACTGATTGGGCCGAACACTTAGTGCAATTAATGAATTCAGGAATTCACGTGATGAGTTTTCAATTTCAAGATTATCAGCCGACAATTTTAAATCTCAATACAATTTTATTGAACCAATGCACTATTTAATTTTGATTTTAAAATTGATTGAACCGAGACACTTATGTGAACAGAATTATCACGTGAACTGCTGAGATTTATATCACATGCACTCTAAAACAAACTAATTTGACCATCTAATTTCAAACTTAAAACATTTGTTTAATCGAGAAACACATGCAATGGACTGACACAATCAAAGTAACGACACAACAACTGTGTTCTGAGCGAAATCAGAAGCTAACTTTCAGGAGGAATCAAGTGTGATGTCTTATGAGCGAAACCACTTAGGAACCATAAGAGCGAAACCTCTAGATGTCCCTATGAGCGAAACTATGAAATGACCATAAGAGCGAAATCAACTTTTGTCACAAGAGCGAAACCACATATTGTCACAAGAGCGAAACCAGGTGATTGCACTATGAGCGGAACCTCAACCACAAAAGCGAAACCCCTGCCACAAAAGCGAAACCCCTGTGATAACGTGAAATCGGAACAAAAACTGAAATTTCTCCTAAACGGCTAGGAGTTTGGATCTGAAACTTGGTAGGGTTATAGATCAGGTGTTTTCGCACAACATATCAAAAATTCAGCCAATTCGGACCGTAAAATCCCATTCAATTTGACGAAACACCGTTAAAAACGTGAAAAATGAGTAGAATATGAAGAATTAGACGAAAATCAGGTCTGAAATCGATGAAATCTGGTACGAATTTATGTGTTTGGTCAGCGCAATCGAGCTCCTGCTCTGATACCACTTGTAGGATCGGTTTTGACACCGTACGATTGCGTAACGAACGTTCGACGTGCGGAATCCGTGAACGTGCGTGACCGAACACACAAGAACGTACAAATAACGTGATTCTATTGATATGATGTCGTGTACAAAGCCGTGAATCACGTAGAGAGACTTTCTCTCTCTAGGATTAGATCTCTAAATCTCCAAATGAGCAAAAAGTTTTAAACTTTACAACTAAAGCTCCTATTTATAGGCACAAGGTTATAATGAGAAATCTCATTATTTACAAAATTGCCACCTTGCCTTTACTAACTAGTAACATCATCAAGTCTTGCATTCTTCGGTTTCTACTACGATTTTGATTGACGGAGGCGATAGACACTTAATGCACTAACAAAATGAGAAAACTAGAAAACTAACTAAAAAAACCTAAAAAAAAGCCAAAAAGCATACCAATTTTTTTTTTTACAATTTTTTTATAAAAAAATCGCTAGTTTTTATATATAAAAAAATTTAAAAAAAAAAATTTGTTGTACTGCACGTGTGTAGTAATACACATTTGTATGTGTACTACACATGTGTAGTATTACACATGTGCAATACAACAAAAAACTTTTTTTTTATTTTTTTGAATTTTGAATTTTTTTTTTCTATACATAAAAAGCTGTGATTTTTTTATAAAAATTTAAAAAAAAAAATGGTATGTTTTTTAGGCTTTTTTAGTTAGTTTTGGTTTTCTCATTTAAACTAGTTTTCTCATGATCCATCCCCTATATATATATATATATATATATATAGGATAAGGATCATGGGGATGGTTCAAATGAAAACCACTTTTATTGTGAAAACTCGAAAACTAACTAAAAAAAGCTTAAAAACACACACAAAAACCTTTTTTTCAATTTTTTTTATAAAAATCGCTGGTTTTTTTATATAAAAAAAATTTTCAAAAAAAAAAAACAATTTTTGTTGTAGTACACATGTGCACTACAAAAACAATTTTTTTTTTTTTTGAAATTTTTTTATATATAAAAAGCTGCGAAAATTGGTATGCAAAAAAAAATTTGGTATTTTTTTTGGCTTTTTTAATTAGTTTTCGAGTTTTCACAATAACTAGTGGTTTTCATTTGAACATTCCCTAAGGATCATTATAGTCTATAATTTAACTAAATAAAAAATTTAAACTAATTTTTCATACAACTTTGAACCGTTGACAAAAATATAGCATTCGATAAACAATGCTATTAACAAAATACAAAATATAGTATTCGAATGAATGACATACCGTAAAAACTAATAAGCTAATAGCTAACCAATGATTCGTGAAGCTCTCCTTGCATTCTTGATAGCAAATTGGTGAATCAACTCTTCATAGTTTATATCATCTAAGACTTCCACATCAACAATAGGCGGATTAAGCGTCAAAATTTTTTGCGTTGCACCCTTTTGTAACTTCACCAATTAATCTTGTTGTTTCCTCTTTTGACGTTTTTGTCATCCGGATGCTTGTTTAGGAGACATTAACGCCTAAATAATCATTAATCGACAAAGTTTGTATCAAATTAAGTTAACGCCTAAATAATGTTTGACAACATAAATGAACTGAATTCGACATAACTTAACTGAAATCGACATAAGTTAACTGAATAAATGAATTCGACATAATAATTGAAATCTTTTTTTTATTAGTTTTTAGAAAATATTTGGGTATTAGGCTCACTAACCTAATGGGCTAAATAGGTTAAACAATATGATTTTTTAAGTTGGCCTATGTTAATATTTTTTTGGTTATATCCTATTAATTTTTTTTTAAATATATATTATCGGATTTTTTTTTAAATTACGTGCCCTACGAAATCACGGGCCCTGTTCGGTTGTCCTCCCCGCCCTCCTTCAAGGCCGGCTCTGATTATAGAAAATTATGTATAGAAAACTATGTATGTGTATTTCAAACAAGTTTACAGAATTTAGTATATACCAACTTAAGTTTAAAAAAAAAAACTTTTTCATGCAAATAAGTAATCATTATAGTTTATTTTTACCGTATTTACCCAAGAATACACATATAATTTCTACCTTTTAAGACATAATTTTTACGCTAACTTTCAAATGATCAAAAGTTGATGGTTGTCGATGTGCGCATTTCTTAATATTGAAGTGGTGCTAGTGGCTAACTACTCATTGACTAATTGAATAAAAACAGGAGAAAGATGGTGGAAACTTCAGAAATCAGCAATGGAGTACAGAAATGCATGGTCCACTATTTTCTTTGATCTGATTAAAAAACACGTATTTAACAATTTAAGACGAGAGGAATCTTCGACCAACATTTTCTATTGTTCCTTCAAATGCAAATTATTCATTTATTGCCCCACCATAATTCTTTTTCCTATATATTAAATTCGTAACAACAACAACAACAACAACAATAATAATAATAATAATAATAGTAAATTGCCAAAATTGTCTTTGAGGTTTAAGCATGTTTGCCATTTTCATACAAAACAAGTTTTTTTTTTTACAATATAATCCTTCACTTTTGGGATTTTTTGCCATTTTAATCCAAACATCTAATTTGCTGTATTTTTTCTATCAAACATTTGGATGAAAATGACAAAAAGTCTTAAATCTCAAGGACGATTTTGGTAAAAAAAGTCAGGCGTTTGGATGAAATGACAAAAAATCACAAAAATAAAGGACTATATGGTATAAAAAAATTTGTTTTGGATGAAAATAGCAAACATGACCAAAACTCAGGGACGATTTTGGCAATTTACTCTGATAATAATATGATCAGTTTCAACCGTATCAATCATATGGTTGAATAAAATGTCTCAATAATGATTACAACTCTTGTATGCCATATTGCCATTCATAATCATGAAATACATGTTTGATTGGTCACTCAAGTGGAAATATGTAATGCATTTGAGAACTACATAAATATACGAATAAAATGCCTGTAACCAACATACTTTTGTTACCAAAAATTTTAAGTGGTGATCAATTAGCCACGATCGTTGAAGAAACTAATTTTGAAAATAATAATAATAGTAATAGTAATAGTAATTGTTGTAGTAATTGTTGTTGTAATTGTTATTGTTATTGTTCTTATTGTAGCTGTAGCAGTAGCAGTATGTAGTGGTGGTAGTGGTGGTAGTCGTGGTAGTCGTGGTAGTCGTTCGTGGTGGTGGTGGTGGTGGTAGTTTAGTAATGTTATTATTATTATTATTATTATTATCATAAGACCAGACGGAATGGGCTCGTCCCCAGGTCCGTCATCTTGCCGCCACCCCCTTGCTCCGTCGCCCGTCCTCTTCGTCCGCCCAGAGCCGCCCAAGCCGGGACACACCTATACATACATACATATATATATATATATATATAAAGGGGTTCATCCCCCACCCCCTAGGTCCATTCCCTTTAGGCCCATCCTCACACCTGCTTACGTGACGGTCTTCGTGGCGGCCCATCCTTTGAGGACTTCCCTCCTCCATACCTTCCAGTAGACTGGATCTTAAAAATTAACTAATCGTAATTGAGGATATTTTGTCACGTCTCAAACTAGTTGATTGGTCCTATAATTTCAGACAACTATAATTTTGGTAGGTAGTAATTGCCAATCTACATGATACTTGCAGTATAAGTTTACATTAGCGCAAGGCTGAATTTGAGCGTACATAGGGTGATGAACACATGGCCCACATTCCTATAGGACTTCAAGTTTAGTTCGTTACTCCATTCATAGTGGGGCTTGGTATAGCGCCACCTCCCCCTATAAAGCCCTTAGCGCCAGCGAACACCGCTACAGGGAACCTAGAGGCTGGATCTTCCCCTCCTCCGCGAAAATTTTCACCGGAGTCATACCCTCCACCACTTGTTTTTTCTCTCACACATATATATACATACATATGTATAATTGACGGGGTATAACCTCACTACACACTCAAGTTATATAACCCCTCATAACCCCCATTTCTTACACAATTGTTACTTGTCACATAACCTTCCACTATGGAACTCCATGGGGCTTATGACTCATGGCCTTAGTAATGATTTCCACTCTCTTTACTTAATAATGAATCATTGAAAATTAAAATTTAATAAATCTAACCATTACTAATGATTGGTGGTGTAAAATTGACCATCAGTCATGACAAATTTATCGGTGATTAGCAATGAAGCGACATACGTTGAATCTAAAAAAAACCGACTCAGAGATGTATGATCGATTCTCAATGACATACTATTCCTTATATCGATGACTACAGACGAAACAATGATATACTATCTCATTGTATCATCAACGCATTACTTACAAGTGCTTTATACTGTTCTCATAGTTTTCAATATAAAATTGGTATCGAAAACAATGCCCCGTTAAGTGATTTTAAGATAAAAGATGGGTTGGTTAATTATTTAAATAGTTTGAATTATCTGTTGAATAAAATGGTTTTATCTAGTGCGTTTATTTAATTATTTGTCAAGGTAAGTTTAATAATAAAAGAGTATGAGACGTGTTAGCCTTCAAATCCTATGAATAAGCATCGACAAGTTTACTTGTTTAATAATTGTGTATGATTATTGTAGCCGGAAGAAGAAAAGGAAAAAAAAAAAGAAGAAGAAAAGGACAAAATTCTTGTTGTTCGGTGGATGCAAAATTTATAGTTGATTCCATGGAGTCATGATGCTTATGTGGGTTACACATGATGGGCTTTATGTAGGCTATGCCTACTTGGATTGATTGAAATATGAGAAAGCAAAGTTAACAAGTTAACATGGATAACTTTGAATGGTAACAAAAGATTCCACTGCAACAGGGTTGAATTTCATATCATGGGGTTTTTTGAAATAATTTTACTGGGTCTTTAAAAAATTTATATATCATTTCAATTACTTTTTTAAAAAAGATTGGGGTCTGTGGACCCCGACCCACTAAGTGTGGGTCCGCCCCTGGTTGCATCGAATAGAATTTGTGACAATTTTGACAGGGTTTTTTTGGATGTGAGGTGTTGATTTGTGGCTCGATTGTCTACATGTGGTGGTTGCGGGACGGATACGATCTTGAGGTGGTTGCGGGATGGATACGATCTTGAGGTGTTAGTACAGTGGTGACGTACATTCGGGAACGGTTTTGGGACCAATTTGTGGCGTAAATGACATCAACATCGGGTGATTCAGGCATGATTTAGGGGCAGATATAGGTTATCTTTAGTGGGTTCATAGCGGGTGCAACCAATAGTTGGAGTTAGGGGCTGTTTGGCAGCATCTGAATGGTTAAGTGTTGAACAAGTAAGAGGTCTAAACCATTAAGTGTTGAACCAGTAAGAGGTCTGAACCATTAAGAGCCTATATAATGCTTAACCGTTCAGAGGCAAATATCTGACCAATTCAAATTAGAGGTCTTAACCATTCAGACTCTGTATAATGCTTAACCATTCAGAGGCAAATGTCTTAACCATTCAGACATCTGCTCGTGAAACAACAGTGTGAACCATTAAGTGCTGAACCAGTAAGAGTTGTGAACCATTAAGAGCCTCATTAAGAGTAAACAAACAGTCCCTTAGCCGGTGTCACGAGGAGTATCGTAGGGAAAACAGTGGTGAAAGTTGATCAGTTCAGTTTGATTCAATGGTGATGAACTTCATCGATTTAGCAACTTTTAATCAAGGTAAGATGTTTATGCATATTTGTATTTCTGTTACTGTACGAATCGGCTAGATCAAGTATGTACTTAATATGTGTGAGTGGGTGTTTAAACGAATGAACACATCATTCGTTGACTGAGGGTCATTCAACTAACTGAGGTCAGTTGAATGAGACATTCGCTTGAACATGACAAGCTAATGTGGGCCCAATCGACTGAAGCTCCAAATTGATTCAGACAACCTATATAAGGCTTGTGCCATACGTTTTGTAACAACCAAGAGTTTTTAACTTTGCATATTATTGGCTCATGTGATCCTTTCTTGAAGAACCGATGATACAAAGCCAAAACTGGTTCTCAACAGATGATCACAAATAACAATGTTTGAAGACTAATTCCCTCCATTGCTAGTGGCACTTAACAACTGATGATCCTAAAGACTGTTGTGTATAAAGACTGTTATATCAAAACCCTTTTGATTGCAAAGACTATTGAAGACCAATCAACTGCTAGTGTCATAGTGCTGCTGATTGTCAAAGAACTGCTGGAATCATAGGCCTGATCAACCTTAGAAGAAAGCACTGCTCAGCATCATTAGTGTTTAATCATCATCAGTGGATTGCATCAATTAGTGTTTTATTTAGTCTTTGTATTAATGTAACAGTGTTTGTATAGCATAAGTGTTTAGAGGTTGTTATGATAGTTAGATGTCACTGTCTAGGTGACGTCAGCAAAGATGCCATAGTGGTTTGATTTGTACTATAAATAGACAGTGCCTGTACTGTTCTATTTAGCTCTTTGCACACACACTCATCTTGTAAGAACAACCATAGTGAGCTCAGGCTGAAAGGGAGTTAGTGTTCATGCATGCATAACTTGAAACTTTGTATTTTCAATATTTTGACTAATGAAAGCATTGATGAAAGCTAATCTTTCCTTGATTGTGTTATTAAGTTTTACATTCATTCCGCTGCAATTATTCTTTGTTTTATCTTCTTCCATTACCAACTTAATTAAACAACACAATCAAGTCAAACTCAGATCCACAATTGGTATCAGAGCATAGGTCAGTCAAATTCGATCTACCAATCAATTTGACATAAAAGATCAGCTCAATTTCATTGATACTTAGTTGTTCGTATTTGTTGAAAAACAGAGTAAAGTGTAATCACGTTCAAAGTTGATTATTCAAAAACTTCTGTAAAACAACCAAGATGTCTTCACAATCACAGGACCCTCACAACACCGGAACACTCTACAAGCCACCTATGCTTGTCAGATCTGAATACAATATCTGGCAACGTAGGATGGGCCATGTGTTAGCACAACAAACCACCGGTTGCTGGAAGTTTGTCATCTTTATACCTCATGTTCCAATAGTGCCAAGCACAGAAGATCCCAAGGTCCAAGTACCTAAAAGCCTTGAAAATTACTCAGAACAGGATTTTCAAAAAAAATTGAATTAGATGCAAAGGCTTTTATTATTGTGGCCACAGCTCTACCAAACGACATATACGCTGGCCTGTTACACTGTAACAGTGCTAAAGAGCTTTGGGATGCACTGAAAGAGCAAGTTTATGGGACAGAAGAGGTTATAGAAAACAACAGAGAGGTTTTAAACCAACAATATAAAACATTCTGTCATGTCAAAGGAGAGTCACTGACCCAATAGTTTGAAATATTTAGCTGTCTCATTAGTGAACTTAAACGGGTTAATGTTGAATATGCAAAATCCACATTAAATAGTAGGTCTCTTAGATCATTACCACAGAAGTGGGACACTATAGCTTTTGTGACTAGAAATTATGTGGGATTCAAAGAGTTAAGTCTGACCCAACTTCATGGTAGGCTTCTCACATATGAGCGAGAGTTGAACCGGAAAAAGAAGTTGCATGAATCGAGAAAAGTAGCTGATAATTACTCTTTTGGTAACACAACACTTTTGGGTCAAGAAGAGTCATCTGGTGGTAGTAAGGACCAGATTTATGATCATTACATTGACATAACTGCAGGTGGAGCCTTCAAATCTGACCCTTACTCACCCAAATACTTTCACAGCTAATGGGGAAAACCAGATCTCTAACAACTTATCCTTTGAACTTAATGACCTCCAATATTTTGATCCCACTGATCTGGAAGAAAGGGACATTTTGCATCAATTGGCCTTGTTGAGTGTAAGAACTAGCAAGTTTTACAAAAGGACTGGTAGAAAGTTTCTAGGATTACATGGGAATTTGAAGGTGGGGTTGGATAAGTCAAAAATTAAGTGCTACAAGTGTAACAGGCTTGGTCATTTTGCTAGGGAATGTAGGAGTCAAAATAGTGGTCCGATCATCACTCACCCTAGTCCAGGACCTCAAAACACTCAAAGCACTGTGCACTATTCCCAATATGCCTCTGCTCCTCATATGCAAAACACTGTCCATTTTGTACATCATGTAAACACTGTCCCAGTGCAATATGTTCCACTGTTTTACAGATTCAATATGTTCAAGCCCCTGTCTCTCAGGTTCAAGTGCAACAACCTGCACCACAACAAACTGCACAAACATCTGCCCCAGCAAAGGCCAGTCAACAGAGTTTCTTTACCCAGGGCTTTGTTGATTGAAGCAGTATGCCTGATGATTAAACTGATGAAAATTTTGCTTTAATTGCTAATCCTGTTGTTAATCCTGATGAATTTTGTTTTATGGCATTAGAGTCAATACCAGAAGGGCAAGAATCTGAGGAAGTGGAGTCCAGATCTGAAGAAGTGGATGAAGTTGCTGAAGTAGTGGTTACTGCTATTGTTTGTGAACAGATGTTAGAGAAGAAAGAACCTGAACCACTGTTGGAACCTCTTGCTGATCCATGGGATGCTAGAGTGTGTGAGGATGAATGTGATTGTGCCATGATGGCTGCTGCTAAGGTATCACCTCAGGTCTTGAAAAACTTATGTTCAGATAAATGCATTATTGCTTTTGCAAATATAAAAGAGGTAAATGAAAACCTTAGAGATAAGATTTTAAAACATGAAGTGCAGTTTGAGAAAACTGTCAAAGAGTTGAAAAACAAATTGTATGAAAAAGAAAATGAAATTAGCAGTCTAAAACATGAACACAGCATAAACAAAAACCAACTCCAAACTATGGTAGAAAAATATCAAGTTTGTAAAAAGGAGCTTGAATCCACCCAAATCACTTGTGAAAAATGGGTGGAGTCTTGTAAAGGTTATAAGCTGATGTTAGAAAAGCAGATCAAAAGCAATGTAAAGTTTGGCATAGGCTTTAGAAAACATGACCAGACTGAATACACTGCTGAAATTGATTCTGGCTTAGTTGAAGTAATCCCCAAAAACATGGCTGGTTAAGAGATAAAAGTCACAGATAAAAATGGAAACAAAATCATCTTAGAAAAACCAGAAGAGTCATCAACTTTTGAAGAGATGGAAAAATATTAGTTCAAACCCACCTGGTTAGATGAATGTGACATCCTTGAAAATTTCAAGCCAATGGATTTTTCCACAATTGAGGGTGTCAAAGCACCTAAGGCTAAGGTCATTCCTTTGAAAGACATTCCAACAGAGGTTAAAAACTCTGTTGAAAAGGAAACTGAAAAAAAGGAAGAGAAGAGAAAAGATTAAAAACTTGTTTTGTGATTTTTGTGAGAAAAGAAATCATGCCACAAAGGACTGTTTTCATTTAAAAGCTTTTGATATAAACAAAACAAGTCTCATTGAGCCTACACCTAAGTGCATAATTTGTGGAAAAACCAACCATCTTACTTAAGAGTGTGTGTACCTCAAAACTTTTGAGGTTAAAAGAAAATAGTACACTTCAAAAACACTAGAGAGTCCACAAAAACCTTCCACCAAAAACAAACAGACTTTTGTGCCTGTCCAAATAGGTGTTACAAAACAGTTGAACAAAACCTCTGCTCCCAGAGAGGTGCAAGTGACAGACACACCACAATCAAACCAATTCCCAAGGGGATATGGTCAACCACCATACCAAAGGGTCCTGCATGCTTATGAAGCTTACAAAAAGCCCTCTAAGACCAAAGTGAATAGGCATCCTTTTGGTTTTCAACATCTGACAGGAAATGGTTCCCAATAGTGTTTAGAAAAAAATGTTCAAAAATCTGTTCAAAACCCTGACCTAACCACTGTTCATGCTCCTAGACTTGAGTCTGACCTATCTGTGACCCCATCCAAAGCCTTATTGACTTTGGAGACCCACTTGAACTAATTGTTTACTTGATGTACAGGGAGCTTCTGCATGCTTAGATATTTATGGTATGTAGATAGTGGAGGCTCCAGGCACATAACATGATGTAGAACCCTACTTAAATATTTCCAAAAACATGGAGGGGGTGATATATCCTTTGGTAACAATTCAAAAGGAAAGGTGTTAGGGTCAGGGACTATTCAGGCTGGAAAGCTCAAGTTTGAGAATGTCAATCTTATTGACAATCTAAAGTTTAACCTCCTTAGTGTTTCACAAATGAGTGACAAAGGCTATGGGTCATTTTTCACTAAGGATGGCTGTAAGATTATTGGGCCAGAAATGGTGAAAAAGATTGAAGAAATCATAGTCGGGGGAAAAACACAGCTTGTTGCTCAAAGGAGTGGCAATGTGTATGTAGTTGATATGTCAAAGGATAACCCAATGGCTTATGTTTGTCTGTTCTCAGCTGCCTCTAACAAAGAGATAGAATTATGGAACAGGAGACTTGGGCACACAAATCTTAAGACTATCACTACAATCTCAAAACAAGGCCTTGTAAGAGGTGTTCCACAGAAACCTTTTACTTGTTCTGAGCATTGTGTTTCCTGTCTAAAAGGTAAACAACATAAAGCTCATACAAGTCCATTGAAGAGTCCAAAACAACCAAGTGTTTGCAAATGCTGCACATGGATTTGTTTGGCCCAGTAAAAATCATGAGTTTGAAAAAGAAAAGATATTGTTTGGTCATTGTAGATGATTTTTCTAGGTTTAAATGGACTTACTTTTTACATTCTAAAGATGAGACTGCATGTATCTTGCGAGACTTTGTCAAACAGGTTGAAAAGCAATTTGACTTGCCAGTAAAAATCTTTAAAAGTGACAATGTAACAGAGTTTAGAAACAAGGAGTTGGATGAGTTCTGTGTGTCAAAAGGGATTGTAAGGTAGTACAGCATCCCAAGAACACCAGAACAGAATGGGGTGGTTGAAAGGAAAAATATAACTTTGATTAAAGCTGCTAGAACCATGGTTGCAGACTCAGGTTTACCCTTAACCTTTTGGGCAGAGGCTGTAAACACTGCTTGTTATGTGCAGAACAGAGTTTTGATCAACCCCAGGCTTCAAAAGACTGCTTATGAAACTTTGTTCAAAATCAAACCACTGTTCTCATATTTCAAAATCTTTGGCTACCCATGTTTCATCCTAAATTTAAAAGATTCAATTTCAAAATTTGCAGCCAAACTAGATTGTGGTTACCATCTAGGATACTCAACCACTGACAAGGCCTACAAAGTGTTTAACACAAGGACTAGGTGTGTGGAAGAGACTTTGAATGTAAAGTTGAATGAACTTTCATCACTGAATATCCTAGAAAACCCTGCTGAACCATTTGACCTTGATAAATTTTACATTTGAAGATGTGTCTGTCAAGACTAACCCTGCAGGTACCCCACAATCTCCATCACAAGACTTTGGATATGATGTTGTGATCCCACAATACAAAATCACATCCACCACAAGAGCAGCAGGTGTTCAAAACAGCTGTCAAAGCTCATCCACTGCTGCATCAACAGTTTTTGATCAAACAGCACCTAAACCTCTGCCACCACATCATCACCTACCTCTATTGATAGAAATCCATCAACAGTGGATAAAAATCAACATTGTGCCACACCCATTCCTCCCATTCCACCACCTCCATTTCAAACAGATGTTGGTTCCTCAAAGTCACCAACAGATGTTAGCTCAGATGATTCAAATCTATAGTCCTCACCTCTCAATGTCGTTGTTCCATACAAGGGGGATCCAATCTTCCTTAAATCTCATCCACCTGATCAAGTGATTGGAAACATCAATGAAGGGGTTCTCACAAGTCAATCCCAAAACATTTGTCTTTTTGCGGGCATTCTATCACTCCATCAACCAGTCAAGTACCAAGAGGCACTGAAAGACAATAGTTGGGTAGAAGCCATGCAAGAAGAGCTCCAACAGTTCAAAAGACAACAAGTATGGGAACTTGTACCACTGCCAGAGGATGTGAGTCCAATTGGCATAAAGTGGGTCTTCAAGAACAAGACAGATGAAAGGGGCATTGTTGTCAAGAACAAATCCAGGCTTGTGGTTCAAGGTTATAGACAAGAAGAAGGCATAGACTATGATGAGACATTTTCTCCTGTAGCAAGACTTGAAGCCATCAGATTGTTCTTAGCCTTTGCTGTCAACCACAACATCAAGGTGTATCAAATGGATATCAAGTGTGCATTCCTCTATGGCAAAATTCAGGAAGAGGTATATGTTTTCCAACCTCCTAGTTTTGAAGATCCGTTTTATCCTGAACATGTCTACAAGCTTAATAAAGCGTTGTATGGCTTGAAACAAGCACCAAGGGTCTGGTATGAAACTCTTTCCACTTTTCTCATCTCTATTGGCTTCACAAGAGGTAAAATTGATAAAACACTGTTTTTAAAATGGAGAGGAAAAGATTTGATGATTGTACAAATTTATGTGGATAACATCATTTTTGGAAGAACACGTAATTCCATGTGTGAAGAGTTTAGGCAACTCATGACAGCAGAGTTTGAAATGAGTGTAATGGGTGAACTCCAATGCTTTCTTGGTCTCCAAGTTAAGCAATTGCAAAATGGAACTTTCATTCATCAAAGCAAATATGTAAAAGATCTTTTAAACAAATTTGAGATGAATGATTGTAAACCATGTAGTACACCCATGGCAACCACAAAGCTGGTCTTGTCTGATGAAAAGGATAACTTGGTTGATCAGACCTTATATAGAAGCATGATTGGGTCTTTATTGTACCTAACTGCATCAAGGCCAGACATCATGTATGCAACATATGTATGTGCCAGATCCCAGTTAGCACCTAGGAAGTCTAATCTCGTTGCTGTAAAAAGAATACTCAGATACATAAAAAGGTGCTCCCACACTTGGTATCTTGTATCCTGCTAATAGGAATGTCAAGCTTTTAGGTTTCTCAGACAGTGATTTTGCTGGATGCAACTCCACCAGGAAGTCTACATCATGAGGGTGTCAATTCCTAGGCAATTGCTTAGTGTCTTGGCAAAGCAAAAAGCAAGCAGCTGTTTACACATCCACTGCTGTGGCAGAATACATTGCTGCTGAAAGCTGTACAGCCCAACTGTTGTGGCTTCAAAATAAGTTACTAGATTTTGTTATAACTGCTCTAAAGACTCCTCTCATGTTGGACAGTCAAGCAACTGAAAATATCATAACAAATATAGTATCCCATTCAACCACCAAACACATTGACATCAGACATCACTTTGTGAGGGATTGCTATAAAAAAGGTTTGATTTCTCTGCACCATGTTCCAACTAAAGATCAGCTGGCAGATGTGCTAACAAAAGCATTAGACACATCCACCTTTGAAAGCTTGATCTCCAGGATAGGCATGCTTAACTTGGATTAGAAGGCAAAAACCTTCTTATCCTTGAATAAAAAGCATTAAAATGTTTCCAAAAAATCAAATATCCATCCTTAAAAATAGCTAAAATGAAAAATTTTCATAAATCCCTAAAAGTCTGTCCATATCCACTGTTTGTTTCAAACCTTTGATAGTTGAAAATTCACCCACTGCTGAAAGGCAACCTTTGTTTCTTCATTTCCTTGTTGACCACTGTTGACTAAACCTCAGTTGTTTCAACCACTGATATCTATCCACTGATAGACAAAAATCAGTCCTTTGATATTTCATGCACTGTTCCCAACCACTGTTGTTGCCCAACAGTGGTTTCCTAATAACTGTCATCGACCTTTTTCATCAGAGGTTGCCACGTGGGCAGATGCTAACCGTCCGATCTTTGAAACCGCTGCCACATCAGCATTTACTTTTTCCCTTTTATAAAACCCTGATAAACCCCCAAACAGAGCTTTCACCATCGTATTGAATTCAAAAATACTACAAAGCGGTTACCATCTTCTTCATTTCTCCTTCAACCATTCGCAATTTTCTACTTCTGATCATGGCTCTTATCATCAAACACCCCTATAATTACCTCTGCACGTTTGAGAAAACAATAAAAATACAGAGTTCCACTCAATCATCGACACCCTGTCCTCATCAAAATACAAAACTTTACTCACCTGTGATGCACCCATTTATCAAGACACCCTACGAGATTTCTGAGCAAATGCTGAAGTGCAAGAACAAGATAAAAAGGCTTGGAGAATCACCTCTAAAGTAGGAGGTGTCTTGGTACCAATAACCCCACAAACCATTTCAGAGGTATATCAGATGAATGATCTGGCAGGTAAAACTTCCTTTTCAAAAAATGAGTATCAACTGGATTTGATCGAAAGAGGGTATGGTGGACAGTTAACAAAAGCAACAATGCTAAAAGGAAAATTTCCACCACCTATGAAGTTTTTGTTCCATACCCTGCTCACTTGCTTATCAAACAAAACAACTGCTTTCAATGAAATTCCTTTAAAAATTCAATACTTGGGGTATGCAATTATGTCAAAAACAGATTTTAACTACTCTCAAGCATTGTTTACTGATTTGGTCAATAATGTGAAAAGCATCAAAGATGGGAAAAACTCAGCTTTTCTACTATTCCCAAGGTTCTTAAGCTATTATTTACAAAAGAAAATTCACAAAATGCTTTTGAACAAGGAACAACTTTCAAAATAAACAACTTTCTTCTGAAACATTTACTCGCCTTATGGAAAAATAGTCAAAAGTTTCTAAAACACAAGCAAAGGGGTCTGAGCAAATTTTAGATGAGTCCACATCTGCTCCTCAAACCTCTGTTGCTGAGCCAACTGCTCATGGTGAACACAGCACCACAACCACTGTTGTGCAACCCCCACCAACAAAAACCAAAAAGACCAAAAAGAAAACCACAAAGCCCACCAAATCCACAAATAAGGGTCCTCTGGAAGATGAGATCCTAGAGGTTAACCCTGTGACAACACCAATGTCACTAGAAACCACTGCTTCTACTTCCTCATAGAAGTTAGAAAGATCCCCACCTAAAACCACAACTCCTCATGTTTCCTCACAAAAGGAACAAGTTGTAAGCACAGGGACCCCACAATATAAAGCATTACACTCATTTGAGAGTATGCTTAACAGCCCTCCTCCCGGGGAAAATTCTCTTTCAACACCATTCCCCACATTTCGTATTCCACTTACCATAATACATCTGTTTAAGGCCATTGAAATTCAGACACTAAACAGCCCCTCTCACCAACACATTACTGAGATTTTAGCTTCAACAATTGTTGTGTCTGAACCTATTCAATTGGCCCACAAACAGATGAGTAGGTTACACCACTTGAATTTCCTGAAATTCTTGTTGGTAGTTCAAGTGGAGCAGCTACTACAAATGTAGGACCCACGGGTCTACATTTGGACAGTAATTTCATCAGTCAGACTCCCTTGAAGGCAACCACTGTTGTGGCTACCAAGGTATCCACTGGTGAGTTCAAGTTAACCACTGGTTTGATTACTAAAGAAACCACTGATGCAGAGGGAAGTCCCCAGAACCAAGAACAAGGGGCATCTGCTAATGAAAACTTGGAGACACCTCTTGTTTCAAAAGCAGATACAACCACCTCTGGTGGGAATTCAGATGATCCCATTAAGTTGGGTGATGGATTAAAATATTAGGATTTAACGGAGAGGATATCCAGTATTAAAACCACTGTTGCTGATGTGAAAGATATAATGAAGCAGTTGGTGGATGCTTCCAAAAGTCAACCTTCTCATCAGCAGTTATCCCAAGAGCTTTGGAATTCAGTTCAACCTATTTTTGCAGCTTAAAGGGAACTGGCTGAGCTTCAACATAACTCACACATGGAGCTTATTAGAGTTATGGTTGAAGCAAGATACAAATATACACAGGCTGATATCAGGGGAATCAAAGAAGCCCTTGCAAAAATGACTGGCACTACCCCTGCACCAATCCTTGAAAAGGATGATGATGATGATGATGCCAAAAAGGGGAAGAAGGATTCAATGAAAAACTTTAGCAAACCTACACCAAGGAATCAGCCAAAACAAAAGCTAGAGCCTGCTAAGAAGTCTTCTGCAAAATCTTCTGGAAAATCTGATACGGGCAAGAAAAAGGGAGTTGATTATACCCTTAACAAGCAGACAGATAAAGAGATTGAAGAAAAGCAGAAGAGAAAATATACAAAGGAAAGTAGATAAGATGTTCTGAGACAGGAATCAGAGAAAAAAGGTGAAGAAAGAAAATAAAGTGCTAAACATTGGACCCTCAACAAGAAGAAAATCTTATAAACACAACAAACCTCCTATTGCCACATTTCCTAAACCAAAATCACCACCACAAAAGCCAACCACTGACACATCTAAACCTAAACCTTCACCACAAAAACCTCCTCACAAAAAGCATAAAATAAATCCATCATCACCACCACCAACATCCATAGCAACAAATGTTGATGCACCAAAAGCTTCAACAGATGTTAAAACAACAGTTGTTGAGACACCAGTTGTTTCAACAGCTGTTAGTCAATCCACCGATTCCACTCAATATAAATTTCCATCACAAACCATCCTTTCACCCATAGCACATTCTCCATCTAAAACTCCTCCTACTCCAAAATTTATCTATACACGAAAAAGAAAATTCATGGTGCATGCAGAAGAAAAAGAAATACCAGCACCTATTCTCATATCATCTGCTCCATACATTCCACCTTCATCACTTCTACAAACCAACCCAATCAACCAACCATCCACTGCTCCCATCCCACAAAACATTCCACTGGTAGTACAATTCCCTCTGGAACTGCTTGCAGTTCAGGATGAAATGGTTCAATTTTATAAAGAGGATGATCCATTAAAAAGAACTTTCCCATCACTACAAGGTTTCAGCAACCCTCAAAACATTGATGAATATTTGAAGATGAAAGCTAAACAAGCTGAGCTGATTGCTAAGGTTGTGAGTAAAGTGAAAGGTGACAGGGATTACCAGGGCACTTATTCACATGAGCTTAGTAAAGTCAGAAAAATGGAAGACTTTGCTAAAGACCTGAGTAAAACTATGTCAAATCTGCCACCAAATGTTGGTCTTCAAAGGGAGCTGAGGATTGATTATCTTGATATCATCATGAAAGACAAGCCCTACAAAGCCTTCAGATCTCATTTCAAAGATTGGTCTCTTGAAGATCTCAAAGAAGAGGTTAATAGAATTGAAATGATGAAAAAGGATCCTAAAATGAAGAAATTTGCACCCAACTGGAATAAATATAAGAAGGTTGATGTAGATGAAGCTTTGAGATACAAGAGAAAAGGGGCAGAGCTTACTGCAGCCAACTATGGCACTGCTAGATCCATTGCAAGATGGACTAAGCAGGATGTTGATCCAACTTACAAAAAGTTAGAAGAGCTTAGAAAGACTGATCCTACACTTCCCAAGAAGCCAGTTTATGATGATGAAACCACTGATAGACCTCAGCAGACCCCTGCCTCTAAAAAGCTATTCTCATCAGCAGATGTATCCATCAGCATCTTCAATCAAAGAAAAAGACAACAACTGATTGATGAGGAAGACGAAAAGATGGAAGCTGAATTCAGAAAAGAGGCTATCAAGAATCAGTTGCAATTTGGATTGGATGATGTGTCTATGCAACTTCAAGCTCAATATGTTGAAACTCTTAAAAGGTTGACAAGCAGACCACAATCCCCTAACTCATCACAAATAAAACTTCTCCCAAGAAACCCATCAGACCCAAAAATACTAATGTGGAATCTGACAAAGATACCCACGTATTGACATTGCTCAGGTCTGATGGTAGTGTTGATAAGATTACAAGGGAGGATGCACTAGGTCTGAGTGCAGGTGACCTCTAAGAACTTATGAACCTTCAACTTCAAAGGGATGAAGATGATACTGATTCTTTGGATTTTGAGCTCCAGTTCAAAGGGCAAGTCCGGGAAAGGTTGATGAGAGAATAAAGATAAAAATAAGGAAGTATTTTGGCATCATCTATTATAGGGGAGATTGTTGGCTCATGTGATCCTTCCTTGTAGAACAGATGATACAAAGCAAAACTAGTTCTCGACAGATGATCACAAATAACTGACTTTCTAGTAGTATACCCATCTCAGTCCGGGCAGTGACACAAAATTATACATATAGTGCCAAAAATATTGGTGACATGCACATTTACCATATAAAAAACTATTATATACTTACAAGTTAAGCAAAATAGTCAAAACTTATTATATCTTTCCATTAAAGACATATTATAAACAAAAACCTAGATATACACATGATTCGCCATTAAAACTATTGCAGATAAACTACACATTTTTAAGACCATAATCTAGAGTTTGATAGCATACTTGGTGCATAAAAAAACCTGCATAAAGGCAGGTAGGGTTCTAAGCGTCAACAATGAGCCTTCCATGTCTGATTGTCAATCCACGTGTCTGGCATTCTTGGTCCAGGAGGTGGCTTGGAAATTTTAACCCTGTCGTGTATCGTCTAGCATTCTAGGTCCAACACTAATCTTAGGAATTCGATCCTTCTCGTGTTTTTATAATTGGGTAGCAGAGCTACCGTCATCGACTTAATCGAAATAACCCTCAATTAGGTCATATATGATCTAAATTAGTGTTTGAATTGACAAATTTCATGTTCAAGACGTTAAACATGGTGTGAATGCTTATATTATCAAATTAAAGATCAAAACATCGATTTATTGTCAAATTAAAGCTAACGAATTGTTAGGTGTTGATTTTCTCATTATTTGAAAGTGTTTTCATCATCTATTTCCAAGATTTGAAGATTTTAGATTGGTTTGAAGCTATTCAAAAGGATACATAGAACTGGGTTACAGTTCAGTCAATCGAGAGTTTTTGTAACTGCCATTCAGTCAATTGTGACATAGCTAAATTGATTGAGACATTCGACTGAAGAATTCAAACGAATGTGTTATACAATTACAAATTTCAAACGATTAAAACCTATTAATATGATGTTAAATCGATTGAAAAGATTCCATTCGTTTGGTTTGGGTCAAAGGTATAAGATATTTGATTGATCTTCTGACTCGACTGAAAGTTGTCATTTGATTGAAGGTTCAAATAAATGAGATAAATTGTTATCAAACTGATTTGTTCTGAGGTGTTCTACTGTGCCGTAACCAAGACGCGATCATCATCCTAAAAAAGTATTTTCAAAAAAAATTCTTAAACAAAAACTTTTCTGGAAATGCTAAATAATGGGAGGATGATTGTGAAAATTTTTGGAACATGTCGATTTTCAGTGTTAGATACAGGTGTTTGCGAACATGTTAGATCATTCGGAGATTAGTTTATGATGATGAAGATGTTTCTTATTGAAGATTGTGGAGTAGTCACGGTTGCCGGAGTAAACATCAAATTTGGTGATATGACTATTATGGGTCATAGCATTGATTTTCCGTATTTGAAGCTAAAGCGTAAAATTTTCCGCTTCAATTAAAGTTTGAAGGGATGTGAATTTACCAAGAATGAGGGGGAATAAACATTTCTGCTGCAACTCAAGTGGTTTGACAGTTGATGTATTGCAAAATACATCCTTTATTCGTGTATAGTTTGTATTATTTCTCGTTATTTTTAGTTTAGTTTACGTTAGAATGTGCATACTATTGATCAGATTGCGTTTTCCAGGTCTTGGTACTAAATGTTGCTGAAAATGGAGTGAAAACAAGCTAAAATACTGAATGCCAAGTCCCGGAACAAGTTGATAAAAGTGTTAGAATTATTTTGAAGATTTTGAGAGTTGAAGCTGGGAATTTTACGCAACAGTCTGTTCATTTGGAGCCCTCGCGTAGCACCACCAAGAATCTACACATCTGTGGCGTAGCGCCACCAAATAAAGAACAATTTCTTGATTTTATATTCGTCGCGCGACGCGACGGGGGTGTTTAACGGCGAATTTTCGTTAATTGCTAGGGTTTACTATAAATTCCCAGGATAATCATTCATTAACCCTAGTTACGAACTCAAGAACCCATAGGCAATTTTCAGAGCAGATTTCGAGGTTTTCGGAGTATTTTGGCTTGCAAGAATCACCGGGTTGGAGCATAAGAAAGAAGATTGTTCGGGTCTTATCTTCCGGTCTTCGTTATTTTCTTGTTTCGATACTTTAATGATGAATTCTTGTTTTGAACTTATTTTATTGATTTTAGACATCATGTTTTCAGGCTAAAACCTTTGTTACTACCTAGGTTAGATGATAGTTTAATAAAGTTTGGATTTTTAACGGTTTTCTATTGTTTGGTTATGGATTGATCTTTGAAAGTAAAATATTCTAGAACCTTTAATTTGGTGCGTATGCGTATTTAATTTTGATTGTTGATTATTTGCTGTTTCACATAAATTTTGGTGGATGTCTTTCACATAATGAATTTGTGTTGATTATTCGTATCTTTGCGGGTTCGGGTGATCTTTGGGTAAATCGGCCGATAGCCTTAGAAACAGTAATTAAAATTCAATTAGAACTAAGTATTCTGCTTAACTTGTCGCTGAGAGGCTCGAGTTAGTTAGTTGGTCTCGGTGCGATATATAGCTAAGATAGGTTTTGAGAGAAGTCGGTCTTAGTTCCCTAATTGCACCTGTGTCTAGTAAACCAAGTTAGAATCTAGGATTGCCTTAGACTTTCACGCTGAGAGGTAGATTGTCGTATTAGGGCACTTTTAGAGACGTTAGAGGACTGAGAGGAAGTCTAACAATCGGTGTTCATAACAGCCTTGTAAGGTTTCCTAGGTTTCTTCTTGAGAAGGGTCGGGAGGTCTTAGAATGAAATACCTTACGGTTTAGAACTTTACGATCCCGGTTCCATACCACAATAGTACCGTTAGAAATCCATTCCTAGTTAAACAGGATTCAAGCCTAGGTAGTCGTTAATCTCTATTGAATTAAACCTTAGTTCTTGTTCGTGTCATAGTGTAGTTTTATTTTAATTCCAATTTTAGGATTTTAGTAAAACCCCCCTTTTAAAACACAAAAAATAGTTAAGTCGTGTCAGTAGCAATCTAAATAAAGTCGTTAATGTAGTTAATTAGAGTCCTTGTGGGTTCGACATCCGGACTTGCTTTTCTTTACTAGAGTCGACCGGTTCACTTGCCGGTGAGTAGTTTAGTCAAGTTAGAGAGTCTAGATTATTATTACTTGAGTCTAAATTTAGGTTTATTTTAGTTTATTTATTTAAACTACTTCAAGGACATCAAGTTTTTGGCACCGTTGCCGGGGATTCTTGGCAATTGCGTTAATTACTTTGTTTGGATTTCAACTGATATCTATACGTGCTTTTTGTATGTTTTTGAGTCGTAGGAGTCCAAGTAATTTTAGTGTCTTTTTATTTTTAGAGTCTTTTGTTGGAGTCGTCTTACTTGTTTGTTCTCGGTTTTGTAGTTCATGCCCCACACGCGTTCTCAGGGACCTGTGAAGCCTCTGATCGACAAGTCTTCCTTCTCCACATCTAGTTCACTGGTTAGAAAATCTTCAACTTCATCTTCAGCCCCTTCTGACTCTACACTACAATCAAAACCACCGAACTTTGACTTCACCCCGAAGTCGTTACCTCACAACACCCCACCACCGTCCCGTCCACCTAGTCCACCACCGGTTCACCAAATGGCCGACAACCAAACTGTCCACGAACGCTCCACCGCGGGTTTTACCGTAAACTCACCCATCACCCTCCCTGAAATCACCAATGACAAGTCCTGGAAAATTCCTTCATACATCATGACCGCCATTAACAACTCTTGTCAGTTTCACGGTCGTGATGATGAGGATGCGCCTGCACATATCAACCGTCTCACCCGTCTTTGCAGCACCTTCGGTATCGAAGGTGTTAATCTTGTTGCCCACTATCTCCAAGTCTTCCCATTTTCTCTTGCTGGCCGCGCAGCCACATGGCTCGATTCGCAGCCAGCAGGTACTTATACCACTTGGGCTGGACTTCGAGATGCCTTCCTTGCTAAGTATTTCCCACCTGCGAAGGCATCTCGCCTTCGAGATCAGATCCATTCATTCAGAATGGAGCCTGATGAACCATATCACTTAGCTTGGGAGAGGTTTCAAACTTTACTCTCGCGTTATTCCCAACATGGGCTTTCGGATTGGGCTTTAGTAGAAAAATTTTACAATGGTCTCACCCCTGAGTGTAAGGCCTGATTAGACACATCTGCAGGAGGCCATCTTATGGGAAAGAAATCTGTGGCCGACTGCAATGATCTCTTTGAGAGCTTCGCTCATGCTGATATAGATCATAGTGATACCAGCAGGAATTCCATTCCTGTGACTACTTCCTCACCTTCCCGAGGAGTAAACCAAGTCGTCTCGGACTCAAAGGTAGCATCTCAACTTGACTATATCACCAGAGAGTTGTTAGAAATTAAGAAGAAGGTCGATAGGTGCGAAGTTTGTAGAGGTGGTCATGACACTGTAGATTGCCCAACACTTACCCTAGAACAGGTGGAGTACATAGCCGGTAAAAATAGGGGTCTAACTAACCCGTTTAACAATAGTAACTCTAATTGGTGTGCTAATAATTATCGCTCTTCAGGTAACCCCCCTGGTTTTCCCTTAGGCCAATATCAAAGCAGGGGGCCAGGTTTCTATTCTAGTGGGGGTTCGGGTCAAACAGGTCAGTTTGCTAGTTCAGGTTCAGGGGGTAGTTCAGAGGTGAAGGGTCAAACCAAGAGGTTTAACCTAGGAATGAGGGGTCAAATAGTAGTTTATCTAGGATAGGGGACCTTCTTACCCAGCTAGTGGTTAAGGACCAGGCCACCCAACGTACCTTAGAAGAACACGCTACATTCCTAAAGAATAACCATTCGAATTTCTTAGACCTTCAAAGGCAAGTTGGGGATATTGCACGCCAGTTGCAAGAACGACCTCCCGGTCAATTTTTGGGAAATACAAAGCCCAGCCCATCTGGCACTTTGAAGGCGATTTCGACTCGTAGTGGTAGGACCTTAGGAGAGGTAGTGAAACCCGAGAGTACTAAGGTAGATGAGGAGCCCGTAGATGAAGAGATTGAGATGGAGGCTCCACGTAAAGTGCAACGTAGGTTAAGCCCAGCAAGTACCGCACACACCGGGGGGCCTTCAAGTGAGAATAGTATAGAGAAACGGCCCATACAAGTTGTTCCATCACCCACTGTTGATCTTTCCTGTGCTCCATTCCCTTCCCGTCTTAAAAACCAAACTTATTCTAAAGAGTACGGGAATTTTTTAGAGATCTTTAAGCAACTTAGAATCAACCTTCCCTTCATAGAAGCCCTCCAATCGATGCCTAAATACGCAAAATTCTTAAAGGACCTTCTAAAACGTAGGGATAGGTTAGGAGAGGTTTCTAACATTCCCCTTAGTGGAGGGTGCTCTGCCGTAGTCTTGAACAAGGTCCCAGAAAAATTGACGGATCCGGGCCTTTTTACCATTCCATGCTTGTTTGGGAGTGATACCGAGTGTAGGGCCCTAGCCGATTTAGGAGCGAGTATAAACCTCATGCCATATTCCATGTATGAGAGGTTAAGTCTAGGAGAATTATCCCCTACACGTATGTCTTTGTCTCTAGCCGATAGATCAGTGAAGTATCCACGGGGCATAATCGAAAACCTTCTAGTTAAAGTGGATAAATTCGATTTTTCCCATAGACTTTGTCGTTCTTGATATGGAAGCCGATGAGAAGGTTCCTATCATTCTAGGACGCCCATTCTTATGTACCGCCAAGGCTATCATCGATGTCTTTGACGGTAAAATCACACTCCAAGTCGGTGAGGAGAGAGTCACTTTCGAGATAGCACGCTCCATGGAACACCCTAGTGGTTCCGATGATCTTAGTAGTCCTTGTCATTCGGTCTATTTCATAGAGTCTTTCCTATCATGTGTTGACCATTGCTTTGACTATATTAGTGGAGCTAATTTAGTGGAGGGTAAGTTGGATGAGGTAGTTGAGAAAGTAGAGGAAGTTATGAGTGAGAGTGAGGAAGGAGAAGAGACTGAGTGGGTCCCCGAAGTGCTAGAGTTGAGTGAAGTAAAAAAGTGAGATTGAGAGTACACCTACAGAGAAACCCGCCCCATTCGAGCTTAAGGTTCTCCTATCCCACTTAGAGTACGCTTTCTTAGGTGAGGGGTCCGATTTTCTCGTCATTATTTCGTCTAAGTTAGAGGAAGGGGAGAAGGGTAGGTTGTTAGAGGTGTTGAGAGAGAATAGGGAAGCCATTGCATGTCGACTTTCGGATATTAAGGGCATAAGCCCCGCCTATTGCACCCACCGGATACACATGGAAGATGACTATAAGCCGGTGGTGCAACCTCAACGGCGCCTAAATCCGAACATGCAAGAGGTTTTTAAGAAGGAAGTGCTCAAGTTGTTAGATGCCGGGGTGATATACCCTATTTCCGATTCACCATGGGTTAGCCCGACCTAAGTCGTTCCAAAGAAAGGTGGGATGACGGTGATCATGAACGAATTAATCCCTTCTCGTATCGTTACCGGTTAGCGTGTGTGCATAGACTACCGGAAGTTGAATGACGCCACCCAGAAAGACCATTTCCCCTTGCCATTCATTGACCAAATGTTGGAGCGTCTAGCGGGTCAACAATTCTATTGTTTTCTCGATGGATTTTCGGGTTATTTTCAGATCCCAATCTCCCCAGAGGATCAAGATAAAACGACGTGACTGCCACAAATCGGGTCAACAATCCTACGCCTTGGCGGTTGCGGAGGTGCCAGCTGAACTGGTGGTGGTGGAGGCGGTGGCGTGACTGCCACAAATCGGGAATCCACAGAGGGATCCTGCTGCTGCTGCTGATGAGGCGACGAATGATGCGAGGGTGTGAAGTACCACTCGTGTTGAGTAAACCTCGCCTGAAAGCTGTCTGGACCACCGTAGGGTGATCCGTGGAAAGAAGATCCATCCGAAATCTCGATCGGATGGTTCGGTGTACCACTGGCAGGTTCGACGGGATCCGTGTCCTCGTCCATATCCATAGCGTTGTCTCCGAGAAGTGGTCCTCCGGTCCCAATGGGTTAAAACCCACTGGTTCTTGTATATAATTGGCCGGGTTAAACCGGCTCCGAAAAACTGGTGTAGGGTCACCAAAAGAATTGTGCGATAAAGATCGCTGTAACGGTGTGTAGGAAGGTTGCGGGTTGTTGGGCTCATACTCCGGCTGTGGCCCATAAGGGTTAAGAACGGGAGGTGTTGAACTGTGTGAGACCGACCGTCTAGCCGGCTCAAAGAGGTTCCTTCGGTTCTGCCGAGGATCGTCACTCTCCGTGGTAGATGGAGCTCGCATATGCGAAGGTCCAGCTTCATTATCATTGGGGGCGGTGACTGGCCCCTTGCCTCTTCCTCTTCTTCTAAAGAATCTTGGCGGCATTTTTAATCCTGTCAATACAACATAAGATAACGACAAGAATATATATATAAAATAAAGGACAAAACAAAACAAAGTGGAATTTGTCCTATGTTATATGTCTAGACTCGGAAGTTTAGAAGTGTGCAATTGTGTCATTGAGATTAAACACAAAAGGTTAGTGTTTAATTCACTCAATGTTGGCTCTGATACCAACCTGTCACACCCCTACTTTCCACGTGTCACCGGTGGGCCCGGTGGGGAGTATCGTGACGTGGTTGGCAACATAATAGTCAAACAACACAATATATAAATATGCACAGCGGAAGCAAATTGAAAGATATAATTCAACCTTAATAATATTGTAATATCGTGTATCACAACAGTTGAATGTTTGTCCACAGAAGGATAAAAAATAAATAGTAGTTCAACAGACTTTAGGCATCTTAAGCTTGCGAGACTTCTATTGATGCTAAGGAGAAATCCCAGCCAATTACGCTTAGTACCTGCATTTAATCTTTTTGGGAAAATACGTCAGTTTACACTGGTAAATACAATCAACTGACTCATTTTGGAAAATGATTGAAAATTGGTTTGGATGCACGTGGCATAAACATTTTATAACTTGGGAGAATTATTTAAATATATAACCTTGTGAATGAATTACATGTTCCTTATGCGTTCAGTAGCCCGGACGTACCGGGTTAAAGATCAATAGACACACCACATCAACTTTTTATGCACTGACGAGTGTACGCCTACACTCCGCGCTTAGGTCGTGGCCATTTCGTAAAATGATGCCAAGGATATCCGGGACATGGTCATTAACCCCCCAAAGGCTTTTAAGTAAACAAAACTGTTTAAACGAGCTGATCAAATTATTCAATTAACCACCCAACGATGGAAGATTTGATGCTCGATCAAGCGGTATTCTATATACCGTAACCAAAGCCCGTATAGGGAAAATAAGTTAAAAGTATTTACCTGAGCAATGTAATAATCACAATAAGCAAAATGCACGTAGCTTTTACTGGTCTCCTATTCTGGAACAAAGGTTTATAATAACCTATTAGAATCCTAACGGGTCTTTAATTAAGCTTAAGCTTAGACCGGTTAGTTTCAAAGATACGGTTCGTACGCACGATTAGGAGAAGACCGGATAGAATGTGATTTAAACCCGACAAGTTCAGAGACTTGCTTAATATGGGTATTTCATACACATTCTGGATTTTGAGATAAAACCGATAAGGTTTGACCCGTTTAGGCTAATTTATGTAAACTAGTTACATAAACCGAACCGAACGCGTAATAAGCGTAACGGGTATACATATGAGCCATTTACAGGTTTCCTAAGTTAATATGCTTCATATATGTTGTGACATCAGTAAGATGTCTTTTATTATGCCCGAAACGAATTTAAACACAAACTATGCCCCGTAGGGGTAGTTTGGTCATTTAAAAGGTTATAAAAGAGTTTAAGTATTTACCTGAGTTACAGGTCTGATATAATCAGCAAAAATACTTAGTTTACTGATTTATAACAGTAAGGTATTGTAGATATGTGAAATTTATCAATTATAACCAAACTATGCACCGTAGGGGCGTTTTGGTAATTTCACATAAGCCGTAAAGCTCAAAACTGAAGTCTGAGTTAAACAACTTTTTCTTACTGTTAAAATATTATAATTTGCCTCAAATATCAGTAGGTATCACCCTTGTATGTTTAAAAATAGTTCTAGTACATACTATGCGTTAAAAACGCTTAAAAAGGCGATTAGAAGCCATTTCCGGGTTCTACACATAAATCTGATATTTTTATATTTCCAGAAGGCTTAAAATAATTTATTTATCATATGTAATCAGTAGCAAAAGGTTTGGAGTCGTTTAGATATGTAAAACTCATTTTATAGCCCGTAAGGGCAAAACCGACAATTACCGGATTAAGCCTACGACTATAAGTTATGCTCAGCCTAAAATTAATTAAAAATCTTCAAAAATCCCCAAATAATATATTACATCAGTGGGTAATAAGTTTGATATCAAAAAGTAGGCTTAACTGGGCTATACGCTAATTACGTCGTTTAATTAACATAAAGCTTTCATTTTACGCTAACGAGCATAACTCTTAATCTACACCTCAAACTGATGTCAAATTTTGTATGCAAGTTTAAATATCAGTAATTAAAGTTTCTACTCTTTTACATTTCCAAAAATCACGCTTTAAGGTGAAAAGGGCATAATGGTCAACATATGAGCAATTAACGGGATCATGCGTATTAATTGGTTAACTAATGAACCATGGTGTATAATCACAGAGGGTTATACAAGCATGTTACCTGGTCCAAATAAGGCTCTAAGGTATTTCTAAATCATACCAAAACGGGTCAGAACTGTAGTCAAAGCAAAAGTCAAAGCTTTGCGACTTTCGGTTCCGAACCAGGTCTGAACAGTAAATTGTCGAGTTGAACATGTTTAGACATGTTCTTACACTAATTACCAAGTTATATTAATGATTAAATAGGTTGTATATGTTCTACATTGCTAATCATGCATAAATTAGAAACTAAGTATCCTGTTGAGTTTTTATTAACAAGTTTGACCCGACATTTGACCTAGTTAGAGTGGGAATCAGGGGGAACCCTTTTGAGGGTTTATTACCCACATAATTACCAACTTATAACTACTTTTAATTCGAGATTTGACTGAGCCATTATTAATTAATCTCGAAGTCAAACCGTAATTACGACGGTTTGACTTTTAGCTAAATAACTAAGCTAAACTTAATTAAAGAAGGTTAAGCAAACTTACAAGAGTCCTATGAACGATTTGTGATCACTTGAGAGGGGTCTTGAGCTCCAGAAATGATCAGGAAATGCAAGAGAAGATGTGAAGAACTTGTTGCAAACTAAGGGCTTTATATAGTGATTTAATCACCATAAAAAGTTGACACACAAGTCTACATCTGACCACAACTGATTAACAAGTGTTCCTAGTGCTTAGGGGGTGCCTTGGGGTCGTCCAAAATGAGGAAATTCGGTTAAAGGTCGAGCAGAAAGCACTTAGCAGGCAAAACCCAAAGTTTTCGGAACTGGCAGTCCCTCGCGTGGTGCGAAGGCCCCCCTTGGGGCTTCGCGTGGCGCGACGCCTCCTCTGCACAAATCAGAATTTTAGATTTATTGCGTATTGATCCTTGGCTCTTCAAACTTCGTTTAGACTTTTGTTTCTTGCATCTTGAACCCTCCAATTTGATGTTTAAGGGTTTTAAGACATATACCCATTTTGTTAAGTCCCCGGTTAACTTAATTGTTACCCGAAAAGTCCTAACTTTCATCGTTGACGCTTTAACCCTTCGCACACGAATTTGATCATAACTTTCTCATATGATAACAAAACTTTACGAAATTTATATCGTGCATTCTAGTGAGAATAATTAACAGTTACAAAGCTTCGGGTTTGTCAAAAGGTCACTCAGAGGTATAACTTAAACATGTTGACACATTTAACCCCTGTAGTTTGTAATCTTTCACTTTTAGCTTCGCATGATCCATGATTTATTCGTTTGATGTTATAAACATCATGTAGGGTTAATGTACAATATATTTATTCACTGTTGACATTTAGAACTCGTATATTCACATACTTTTCATGATTGTCAACTTTAGTCCTTTCAGAACATTCTTTCACACGTTCAAACATATGACACGTGTCAACACATTATAGGACGTGAATTTTCGAGGTGTTACATCCTCACCCCCTTAAAAAGAAATCTCGACCCCGAGATTTACTGAAATAAATAAGGGTACTTTTCTTTCGTCGTGGATTCAACCTCCCACGTGTATTCGGGACCTCTACGGGCATCCCATTTGACCTTTACAATAGGCACATGCTTCCTTCGAAGCTTCTTAACCTGTCGATCCTCAATCGACAATGGTTTTTCCACAAACTTCAAGCTCTCATCTATATGCACATATGTATGTGGTATAACCAGTGATTCATCAACGAAGTACTTCTTCAGATTGTAGATGTGGAACACATTGTGAATTCCCCTGAGCTCTTCTGGTAAGTTTAACTTATAGGCAACTGACCCGACACGTTCGATAACCTCGAAAGGTCCTATGTATCTCGGGCTTAGCTTGCCTTTCTTACCAAATCGCATCACTCCCTTCCAGGGTGATACTTTAAGCAACACTTTTTCGCCTACTTCGAAGTTAAAAGCTTTACGCTTTGGATCAGCGTAGCTCTTCTGCCTATCTCGGGCAGCTTTGAGACGGTCACGAATCTGGACAATCTTGTCCGTTGTCTCAAACACTATCTCTGGTCCTGATAATTGGACGTCTCCAACTTCCGCCCAACAAACGGGCGTTCTACACTTTCTACCGTATAATGCCTCAAAAGGCGCAACCTTAATGCTGGTATGGTAGCTATTGTTGTAGGAGAATTCGATTAATGGTAGGTGGTTATCCCAACTACCACCCAAATCGATCACACATGCACGTAGCATGTCTTCCAACGTTTGAATAGTATGCTCACTCTGGCCGTCCGTCTGAGGATGTTAAGCCGTACTAAAATTCAAACGTGTGCCCAAAGATTGTTGGAAACTCTTCCAAAAATGTGACGTGTATCTAGTATCTCTGTCAGAGATAATAGACACAGGTATGCCATGTAAAGCTACAATCTTATCGACATACAGTTGGGCTAACATATCGGAGCTATAAGTCTCCTTGATGGGTAAGAAATGTGCTGACTTAGTCAGTCTATCAACTATAACCCATATTGTATCATTTCCTTTCCTTGTCTTAGGTAACTTGGTGATAAAATCCATAGTTACCATTTCCCACTTCCACGTAGGAAGTTCAGGCTGTTGTAGCAAACCTGTAAGTTTCTGATGCTCGGCTTTGACTTGCGCACATGTCAAGCATTTAGCTACATAGGCAGCTACAGACTTTTTCAAGCCTATCCACCAATAATTTGCCCTTAGATCCTGGTACATCTAATCAGCTCCAGGATGAACGGAATATTTAGAACTATGGGCTTCCTGGAGGATGACATCTCGTAGTCCTCCATAAATTGGAACCCATATTCTTCCATTTAATCTCAGAATTCCGTCCTTGCTAAGAGATAACTGCTCCTTAGTTACTCCTAGCTTTTCGTTAGGATAGTTTGCTTCCAATACAGCTTCTTTCTGTGCAGCTAACAACCTTTCATTCAAACTGTTCTTAATCTTGATGCTCTTGGCATTGATTCGGATGGGTTTCACCCTTTCCTTTCGACTCAAGGCATCAGCGACTACATTCGCCTTGCCGGGATGATATCTGATTTCACAATCATAATCATTTAAAGTCTCCATCCAACGGCGTTGCCTCATGTTTAAATCTTTCTGATTGAACAGATGCTGGAGGCTCTTGTGATCAGAATAGATCACACACTTGATTCCATATAAATAATGCCTCCAGAGCTTCAGTGCAAATACAACGGCACCCAACTCCAAGTCGTGGGTGGTGTAATTTTTCTCATGCACCTTCAATTGACGTGATGCATAGGCAATAACCTTGCCTTTTTGCATAAGCACACACCCCATGCTGGTGTATGAAGCATCGCAGTAAACTACGAATTCTTCGGTACCTTCAGGTAATGTCAGCACAGGAGCGTTGCTCAACTCTTGCTTCAGAATATCAAAAGATTCTTGCTGCTTGGGTCCCCAGTCGAACTTAACCTTCTTCTTAGTCAAGGAAGTTAGGGGTGCAGCAATCCTTGAAAAAATTTCAATGAATCGCCGGTAATATCCTGCTAAGCCTAGGAAGCTACGAATCTCCGTAGGCATCTTCGGCTCTTGCCAGTTCATAACTGCTTCAACTTTAGCGGGATCCACTTGGATACCACGCTCACTTACCACATGTCCAAGGAATTGGACTTCTCGAAGCCAAAACTCACACTTGGAAAATTTGGCGTAGAGTTTCTCGTGATGTAGAAGCTTGAGAATACAGCGAAGGTGTTTCTCGTGGTCAGCTTGGTTCTTAGAGTAAATGAGAATGTCGTCGATGAAAACGATGACGAATTTATCTAAGTGCGGCTTGCAAACGCGATTCATGAGATCCATGAACGCGGCCGGTGCATTAGTGAGCCCAAAAGGCATCACTAGGAACTCGTAATGACCATAACGAGTCCTAAATGCAGTTTTGTACACGTCTTCATCTCTAACCTTCAATTGATGGTATCCTGACCTCAAGTCAATCTTCGAGAAATAGCTTGCCCCTTGCAACTGATCGAACAAATCGTCGATCCTGGGCAAAGGATATCTATTCTTTATCGTGACCTTATTAAGCTCTCGATAGTCGATGCACAGACGCATCGATCCATCCTTCTTCTTGACAAACAGGACTGGCGCTCCCCAAGGAGACGAACTAGGTTTAATGAAACCCTTGGCTAGCAATTCGTCTAGTTGTGTCCTCAATTCTTTCATCTCTGTGGGCGCCAACCTATAAGGTGCTCTAGCAACTGGTGCTGCTCCGGGGATGATGTCGATTCTGAATTCCACTTGCCTCTCTGGTGGTAAACCAGGTAGTTCTTCAGGAAACACTTCGGGGTATTCAGAAATGACGGGAATGTCTTCTATTTTAGATTTCGGCTCATCAATGGTAACTTGTGCCATGTAGATGACACAACCCTTCTTCAAGCACTTCGAGGCCTTGAGCATAGTCACTTGCTCAGGCAATCCATACCGGGTATCTCCCTGGATGGTAATTGATTTGCCAGATGGTGTCTTGATCATCACTTGTTTTCTATTGCAGATAATCTAGGCCTGGTTATGAGATAACCAGTCCATGCCTAAAACAATGTCAAAACCCGCTAACTTCAAAGGAAGTAGGGACAGAGGAAAAGAATGGTTCTTAATGGATATAAAACATCCATCTAAAATGGTTGAGGCGGTTTCTATGGTACCATCAGCCAACTCCACCTCATACTTTACGCTTAAGGTCTTAACAGGTAAATTTAGCAATTTGCAAAATTTATTATCTACGAAAGACTTATCAGCGCCTGAATCAAAAAGCACTCTTGCATAGATATCATTTACAAGAAATGTACCTGTTATCACATTGTCATCTTGGACTGCTTCCTTTGCATCCATTCTGAAGACTCTCGCATTGGTCTTCTTGGCCTCCTCAGGCTTCTTGGCGTATTTAGGGCAGTTGGTTTTAAAGTGCCCCTTCTCATTGCAACTGTAGCAAGTTGCATCCTTTAGCTTTTTGCAGTCCAAGGTCTTGTGGTCCTTGGACTTGCATATCCCACAAGCATAGGCCTTTGACTGATTCTGCGAGTTCGACTCGAGTCTGCACTTTCCATAGTGCTGTTTCTTGCAAATCTTGCACTTGGGCTTCTCACCAGACTAATGCCCATCTTTCCTTGACTCAGACCCCTTCTTGTTGTCACCGTTTCCACAGTGCTTCTTGTTCGACCTCCGTGAGTTATCATCTTCACGTTTTCTCTTCTCAGCATCTTTGTTCCTCAGCGATCTTTGTCTGACCGCATCCAAAGTGAGGGACAGAGATATGTCAGCTACAGATCTAAAGGTAGCTGGCCGAGAGGCCTTTACGCTTGCCTTTATCTTGGGGGCTAAACCACCGATAAAATGAGCTATTCTTTTTGGTTCCGGGGTCACCAGATAAGGAGCCAACCGGGACATTGTGTTGAAGCTCGTTAGGTAAGCTTAACAGTCAAGGTTTGTCATCACCAATGATAGAAAATCAGACTCTATCTTCTCCACCTCATGCTGAGGGCAGTAATTTTCCCTGATTAGGGCAAAAAATTGATCCCAAGACATATTGTACAATGGGATTTTCCCGGTGGCTTGAATCAGTGATCTCCACCAGGCTAAGGCTTCCCCCTTAAATGATTGCGATACAAACTTGACTATATCCTTCTCAGCGCATCCGCTGATATCCACAATCGTGTCCATCTCGTCTAACCACGTCATGCAGTCAATGGCTCCCTTTTCCCCAGTAAAATCCCTGGGCTTGCACGAGACAAAGTATTTATAGGAGCAACCCTTAGTACGGGGTTCTTGCTTTAGTACATTCTGCTGAGACGGAGCACTGTTGTGGTTTGAGGAGAGTCTATCATCATCTTTCTTAGGAGGTGGCTTCGAATGCGGTTTAGATATGGTCCTACTTTGAGTCCCACTATAATCTTCGTACTGCCGCTCTAAAGCCTTTGTAACAGCGTCGTCAACCAACGCTTTCAATTCAGCACCCGTTAAAGTAACTCGGGCGTTATCAATATTCTCCACTGGATGGCTATTAATTTCGTCTGAGTTAGCCATTTTAATTGAACTGTTACAGAAAACAAGAACAATAGTTTATTTGGGAGTTTATTATGGAATTGCCCCTTAGGGTAATTCATTAACCATGGTAAACAGAGACCATATTTGGTTAATTTATTAATCAAATTTTATTTAGGATTTTAATATAACTTATCCTAATTATAAAACAATAATAGTTTTATTAATAGCACAAAAGGCCTAGTCAGATGGACAATTTTAAATTATAAGCCATGATTTCAGAGAATCATAGTTCATTACCTTTTTCTGACAGGGAGTCATAGCTACCACTGCCTTTTGGCTCATATGGAAATGAGCAGGGCCCGTAGGCACCATATTACCACGTATGGTCAAAATATGATCATCTTAATTGATGATTTAACCCATGATTCAGAGATCATTTAGTTGGGTTTGGAATCTTTGAAAAGATCCTTATATAATAATAACGCGTGTGATTTTAAATGAATCACATCTGCCAGGAGTGTTAACATGTTTTCAGATGTTAACTGGGATTTGAATCTTTTATACAGGTCTTACCATCATGGTCAGGTCTTTATAATGACACTCAGACTAGGTTTCACTCTTAAGATTCTTATTCAATAATTAAGTAGGCAGATATATTTTTAAAAGGAATGATTTTTTATTTATTTATTTCATATATAATTTATTCATGCACATAATGGCAAAGATGAAATTTATAAATTTAACATTCCATTAATTATAAATAGGTTACACGTTGCCCTAAACGGGTCTTTTAAACAAACAATTCACCCGCGCAGGGGTTTAATAACAAGCATACCCACGTAGGGGTCAAAGCAAACAACATACCCACGCAGGGGTCAAACTAGAATAATAGTCCACGCAGGGACTTAAACATACAATATACCCTCGTAGGGGTTAATAGAAAGATAGACCCACGCAGGGGTCAAAACAAACAGACACACATACCCACACAGGGGCTAATACAGCAAGACTTGCCCACGCAGGGGCTTAACTGATACAAGGAAAATATAACAACAGTGGAAGGATTCAGTGGTCTTTCTTGCTCTTCCCTTTGATCAAGCTTGTCAATCCTTGGAAGAAAGTCTGTCGCTCCCTGCGTTCTCGATGAAAGTCTCGCTCGACCTGATCCAGTCTCCGTAGAATTTCCTCCCTTTCTGGGGGAGAAAACCGTGGCGGCTGCGATTGCGTCCGTATTATTGGTCTGGCAGGTATCTGGTACCCATGAGTTGGGTACCCCATTCCCCATGGATCTCCATACGGTCCTTCCGGGTGGTGGGTGTTATAGTTAGCCGCTACCATGTATGGGTCGGCTTCGGCGTAGTTGTAGTTGTAGTTGGTGTGCACCGGCTGCTCAAACGGGTTATACGCTATGGAACCCGTGAATGCTGGAATCGGGTTATTAAAACCCATCGGAGGTGGTTGCGGTGCAACTGGGTGTGAAGGTCCACCTATCTGAGGGTCTTCCTGAAGTGGCGGGTAATGGCTGCCACTTGATTGGCGTGGAGAACTAAAATGAAAGTCTCCCGCTCGAGCAGACATACGCGCTCCGGTTCTCCTACGCCTTGGCGGTTGCGGAGGTGCCAGCTGAACTGGTGGTGGTGGAGGCGGTGGCGTGACTGCCACAAATCGGGAATCCACAGAGGGATCCTGCTGCTGCTGCTGCTGATGAGGCGACGAATGATGCGAGGGTGTGAAGTACCACTCGTGTTGAGTAAACCTCGCCTGAAAGCTGTCTGGACCACCGTAGGGTGATCCGTGGAAAGAAGATCCATCCGAAATCTTGATCGGATGGTTCGGTGTACCACTGGCAGGTTCGACGGGATCCGTGTCCTCGTCCATATCCATAGCGTTGTCTCCGAGAAGTGGTCCTCCGGTCCCAATGGGTTAAAACCCACTGGTTCTTGTATATAATTGGCCGGGTTAAACCGGCTCCGAAAAACTGGTGTAGGGTCACCAAAAGAATTGTGCGATAAAGATCGCTGTAACGGTGTGTAGGAAGGTTGCGGGTTGTTGGGCTCATACTCCGGCTGTGGCCCATAAGGGTTAAGAACGGGAGGTGTTGAACTGTGTGAGACCGACCGTCTAGCCGGCTCAAAGAGGTTCCTCCGGTTCTGCCGAGGATCGTCACTCTCCGTGGTAGATGGAGCTCGCATATGCGAAGGTCCAGCTTCATTATCATTGGGGGCGGTGACTGGCCCCTTGCCTCTTCCTCTTCTTCTAAAGAATCATGGCGGCATTTTTAATCCTGTCAATACAACATAAGATAACGACAAGAATATATATATAAAATAAAGGACAAAACAAAACAAAGTGGAATTTGTCCTATGTTATATGTCTAGACTCGGAAGTTTAGAAGTGTGCAATTGTGTCATTGAGATTAAACACAAAAGGTTAGTGTTTAATTCACTCAATGTTGGCTCTGATACCAACCTGTCACACCCCTACTTTCCACGTGTCACCGGTGGGCCCGGTGGGGAGTATCGTGACGTGGTTGGCAACATAATAGTCAAACAACACAATATATAAATATGCACAGCGGAAGCAAATTGAAAGATATAATTCAACTTTAATAATATTGTAATATCGTGTATCACAACAGTTGAATGTTTGTCCACAGAAGGATAAAAAATAAATAGTAGTTCAACAGACTTTAGGCATCTTAAGCTTGCGAGACTTCTATTGATGCTAAGGAGAAATCCCAGCCAATTACGCTTAGTACCGGCATTTAATCTTTTTGGGAAAATACGTCAGTTTACACTGGTAAATACAATCAACTGACTCATTTTGGAAAATGATTGAAAATTGGTTTGGATGCACGTGGCATAAACATTTTATAACTTGGGAGAATTATTTAAATATATAACCTTGTGAATGAATTACATGTTCCTTATGCGTTCAGTAGCCCGGACGTACCGGGTTAAAGATCAATAGACACACCACATCAACTTTTTATGCACTGACGAGTGTACGCCTACACTCCGCGCTTAGGTCGTGGCCATTTCGTAAAATGATGCCAAGGATATCCGGGACATGGTCATTAACCCCCCAAAGGCTTTTAAGTAAACAAAACTGTTTAAACGAGCCGATCAAATTATTCAATTAACCACCCAACGATGGAAGATTTGATGCTCGATCAAGCGGTATTCTATATACCGTAACCAAAGCCCGTATAGGGAAAATAAGTTAAAAGTATTTACCTGAGCAATGTAATAATCACAATAAGCAAAATGCACGTAGCTTTTACTGGTCTCCTATTCTGGAATAAAGGTTTATAATAACCTATTAGAATCCTAACGGGTCTTTAATTAAGCTTAAGCTTAGACCGGTTAGTTTCAAAGATACGGTTCGTACGCACAATTAGGAGAAGACCGGATAGAATGTGATTTAAACCCGACAAGTTCAGAGACTTGCTTAATATGGGTATTTCATACACATTCTGGATTTTGAGATAAAACTGATAAGGTTTGACCCGTTTAGGCTAATTTATGTAAACTAGTTACATAAACCGAACCGAACGCGTAATAAGCGTAACGGGTATACATATGAGCCATTTACAGGTTTCCTAAGTTAATATGCTTCATATATGTTGTGACATCAGTAAGATGTCTTTTATTATGCCCGAAACGAATTTAAACACAAACTATGCCCCGTAGGGGTAGTTTGGTCATTTAAAAGGTTATAAAAGAGTTTAAGTATTTACCTGAGTTACAGGTCTGATATAATCAGCAAAAATACTTAGTTTACTGATTTATAACAGTAAGGTATTGTAGATATGTGAAATTTATCAATTATAACCAAACTATGCACCATAGGGGCGTTTTGGTAATTTCACATAAGCCGTAAAGCTCAAAACTGAAGTCTGAGTTAAACAACTTTTTCTTACTGTTAAAATATTATAATTTGCCTCAAATATCAGTAGGTATCACCCTTGTATGTTTAAAAATAGTTCTAGTACATACTATGCGTTAAAAACGCTTAAAAAGGCGATTAGAAGCCATTTCCGGGTTCTACACATAAATCTGATATTTTTATATTTCCAGAAGGCTTAAAATAATTTATTTATCATATGTAATCAGTAGCAAAAGGTTTGGAGTCGTTTAGATATGTAAAACTCATTTTATAGCCTGTAAGGGCAAAACCGACAATTACCGGATTAAGCCTACGACTATAAGTTATGCTCAGCCTAAAATTAATTAAAAATCTTAAAAAATCCCCAAATAATATATTACATCAGTGGGTAATAAGTTTGATATCAAAAAGTAGGCTTAACTAGGCTATACGCTAATTACGCCGTTTAATTAACATAAAGCTTTCATTTTACGCTAACGAGCATAACTCTTAATCTACACCTCAAACTGATGTCAAATTTTGTATACAAGTTTAAATATCAGTAATTAAAGTTTCTACTCTTTTACATTTCCAAAAATCACGCTTTAAGGTGAAAAGGGCATAATGGTCAACATATGAGCAATTAACGGGATTATGCGTATTAATTGGTTAACTAATGAACCATGGTGTATAATCACAGAGGGTTATACAAGCATGTTACCTGGTCCAAATAAGGCTCTAAGGTATTTCTAAATCATACCAAAACGGGTCAGAACTGAAGTCAAAGCAAAAGTCAAAGCTTTGCGACTTTCGGTTCCGAACCGGGTCTGAACAGTAAATTGTCGGGTTGAACATGTTTAGACATGTTCTTACACTAATTACCAAGTTATATTAATGATCAAACTGTTGGACTCTGTATGCCCAAGAAACATATTAAATTGATGTGGCCAGTACGTTATGATCCAAGTCGAGTCATACCCAATAACAAGCTAGACAAACACTTACAATATTTATTTATGATATGATCAAATAAATAAATATCAACACTTAGAATATTTAGAAATTGGTTTTCTAAATAATTGCACTTGACAAACTAATAAATTATATGGATAATTTATTTTGAGAGAATATTTTATTTTGTTATTTAATTGGTTAAATAACATAATAAAATAGCATAAGTCTTATAACATATGATGTTATATTTTATAAAAGTTATAAAATATATATATGTAAGACTTATATTTTATATAAAAGAATTTGATTTTTTTTATAAAAAAAGGCTAGCCCCCCCCCCCCCCCTTCCCAAGACATAAAGTGGCCAATAATGTTCCATGCATGTTGTCATAAGTTAGAAGTCTCTTGATTGGGAGGTCTTCTCAAGAAAAGATGGTCCAATCAAATAACATGCAAATGCATGTGTTAGAGGATCATTGATTGGGCAAATGGGGTGGCATCTTCTCTCACCTTCTTTAAGAGAATTTTGTGTCAAAAATAGAAGATGATGAACTTGAAAATAGTAGAAAATGGCTGCACATTTTTGGCATTCACATGATCATCCAAGAGTTGATTTTAGTTGGAAAAATCAAGTGTAAGACTCAAAATAAATCGGGTCATGTATGGTTGATCTATTGGTGAGTTTCAAGTTCATACAACAAGTGCAAGAACTCCAAAACTCCTCTCATATTTTCGGCCATAAGATGGTTAACAAGAGGGTTTTTCTAGTGAGTTCATAAGTGTAGAAATCCTAGCTAAACATGAGGTGTTTGTTGGAAGCTTGGGGTATACAAGTTTGAGGTCTTCTACACTTGGAGGCAACCATTCAAGAAGCATCACCTTCTTCATATCCATTACTCCTTGTACTTCAAGAAGGTAGTTTTTCTAAACATCCTATGGTTGTGTTTGATAGTATACATCTCATATATGGATCCGGGTTTTGGGATTTTTGCATATAAATGGTTTTATATCTTATAAAAGTAACATGTTTTAAACATATTTTCCGCTGCGTTTTTATTTCATATGGATGAAATTACTTTGATGAACATGTTAAAATCCCATCAATGGCATCTAGAGCCGCTTATATGAGTGCATGCTTCAATAGACTTAAAATTTTCGGGTTTCGGGTTTGGTGAAAACCCTATGGCCGAAATTTTAAGTATGGTTATCCCTTTGTTTTTCAAGATTATATTTTTACATGCATAAATGAATCTTGAAAAATTATTTCATATGGATGATTTGTTTGTTTGGACAAAACTTACCTTTTCGGTTTTTTGGACATAGCCGAAAATGGTTATTAAAAGGGAACCATTTTTTTTATGCTTCTTGAAATTAATATAAATATATATTTGGATATATATTTTGGTGCATATGACCTAGCCATGACCTTGTGTTGAATGTTTGTGTTTGTGATTTATATTTAATTATTTCAAAGGTTGTAATAATTATTAATTTGTCTTCCATTTGTAAAGATATGTAATTTATTTATTTTCATTTGGTATGTAAAATAAATAGATTAGGTGCATTTTATTTTACTAGAAAAAATGTATTTGGATATATTTTGTAAAAGAAGATGCACACAAAAATGCGGTTTTGGTTTTTGCCAATTTCGGGCATAAAGGACTTCATAGTTCTTAACGGGATTTTAGCCCGAAAACCAAAACACATTTTCGGAGCCCAAAGGAGTTTGGAGCTGAATTAAAGTACATTTTGGAAGCTCAAAGAAAGTGGAGAAATCACAACACAAAAGGAAGACTTGAAGCATTTGGATGCGGGATCAAGTGGGAGTTCAACGACACATTTCTTGTGTCATTTTTCACCCTTTAGGAAGGACCTTTTGGCACACTTGTTTCGGCTAACAAGTGTGGTCAAAATAGTTGGCTATGGTTATGCACCTAATGATATATGTGTTGTGCTTGTGTGGTTGCTTATTTATATTGTTTTGATGATATTTGGATATGCATGCTTAACAAACTAATAATCAACAACAAGCGTAAAATTGGTTCTTTACAAGATCATTAAAATTGGTTAATAAAAGGTTATTAAAAATTAATGATTTTATAATAAAATGGGTTTTATTAAAAAGAACCTTGAAAATTTATTTTCACAAAAGTACCAAGGATTTGAATGCATGCAAATATATGGTACAAAAGGTTTTCTAAACTAGAATTTTGAAAACTCAAAATCCCTTTTATAAAACAAGTCAAACACCATCCTTTTATACAACACTCGAATCACTTGGGAACTCTTTTGTGGGATAAAGGTCACCTAACCATATTTGAGGGAACTTGTATATTCGAGGTGGGTTTACCATGTTTGTGGGATAAAGGTCACCTAACCACTTATGTGTATAAACTCACACGTGTGTGTAAGTTGGACGACTTGATTTGGAAACCATGAACTTAGGGTCACCGAAGCATGGCGAACAAAAAGGTGTTGATGGGATTAAACATGCCAACTAAACATAAAGATGTTTAACCGATCCCATATGGCTAGAAGTTGCAAAGAGTTGCAATTGTCAAACGTTGACTACCTTGTTAATTTAAATAGAGGGATAAAGGTCACCTAACCAATATTTAAATGTAACGTTGGATTCTAGATTTTAATTATTAATTGTCTATGAGACACAAAAGGGTATTAATGATTAAAATATAATAATATCGAAAATACTAAAATTGAACCTTGTTAAATTTTGTAGATGGCCGCTACCAATATTACCCAAACCGTCCGTAACCTATCACTAGAAAACGATCCTAATCCCGATGAACATCTTATGGAAGATAAGGATGCCTATAACGATTGGATTAAGTATATCGAGGATACTACGCAAGCCTCTTGCCTCATGTTAGGAATTATGATTCCCGAGATTCAAAAGGTTTTGAACATCATGAGCACACGACATGATTACCCGATTATAGGAAATGTTCCTAAGGGTAGAACGCTTCGAAACCGTTCAAGCGCTTCATGCATGTCGAATGGAGGAAACCCAATCGGACTCATCTTATGTTTTAAGATGAAAAGCCACATTGATCACCTCGAAAGGCTCAATATGGATAAAAGGGTTTTATCCATTCTAACGATCAATGAGGGTGGCAACAAGAAAGGGCATCACCCCGACACCAAAGCAAATGTTGCAAATGGAAACGGGTAATTCAAAGGGAAATAATTAGAAAGACTAAAGCGAAACCACCGAAACCAAAAGAGAAGAAGGAAAAGGTTGCCATGAACGATCCATGCTTTGAGTGTGGTGAGATAGGGCATTTAAATAGGAATTGTCCAACCTATCTCAAAGAGTTGAAAAACAAGAGGGATGCTAGGCAAACCTCAGGTACAATCTTAATAATACATATTGACCTTAATGTTATCTCTTCTAACACATGGGTATTAGATACCGGATGTGGAACTCATGTTTGTAATTCGTTGCAAAAGGTTCAAAAGAAATAAACATTACAAGAAAGGAGACTATGTTTTGAAACTTCCAAATGGTTTGGAGATTGTTTTAAAATGTTTTGAATGCTCCTAGTTTGACTAGGAACGTAATTCAAGTTTCCCTTTTGAGACAATATGTTTTGATTTAAAGTTTGTAAACAATGACATTTATATTTCGATGAATGACATGTTTTACTTTAAAATTATGCCTTCAAATGGTAGTTATGAATTGGTTCATAAATAACACATCATTTGATAGTTTAATGTACCGATCAATCACCAAGAAACTCAAAATGGATTTGAGTAAGACCTATCTTTGGCATTATCGCCTTGGTCATATAAACAGATGTCGCATATAAACACTTCGAAAGAATTGTCTTTTGGAAACAAATGAAATTGGTTCATTTGATACATGCGAATCTTATTTACAAAGTAAAATGACCAAGTAATCCCTTAGTGGGAAAGGGCAAAAGATTTATTAGGCATCATACATTCGAATGTATGTGATCTTTTTAAGCCAATGACTAGGAATGGTGAAAGATACTTCATTACTTTAACCAACAACTATAGTAGTTATGGTTATGTGTACTTGACACAAAGAAGAAGTTTTGAAACGTTCAGAATCTTCAAAAAGAGAAGTACAAAATCAACTCTTTTAAAGTTCTTCGTTTTGATAGAGGAGGAATCGAACTCTATTAGATATGGTTCGATCTATGATTGCTAGGAGCGCATTATCTCTATCACTTTGGGGTTACGCTTTGCTCTCCGTGGCCCATATGGCCCCAACCAAGAAAGTGGATACGACGTCTTTTGAAATATGACATGGAAAGGTTCCGTCATTATCATATTTAAAAAGTATGGGTTGTGAAGCTAATGTGAAGCAATACACCCCAAACAAGTTGGAAGTACGATCCACTAAGTGTATCTTCGTAGGATATCCTAAAGATGATATAGGATATTATTTCTACGATCCAACAGAGCAAAAAGTATTTGTTGCTCGAAAGGCTAAGTTCTTGGAAGCTAAGTTCCTAATGGAAGGAACTAGTAGAACAATGGAACTTGATGAGGATCAGGAACCAAAAGCCGATACACGCTTGGTTGATACTAGCACTCAACAAGAGGTTGTTGAAAATAATCAAATGGTTGATTAATACACACAAAACGTTCGCAGATATGGTAGAATTAGTAGTCCACCTGAAAGATATGGATTTTTCATAGATGGATTCTACGTGGTAGTTCGGGTGAACCTGCCACATACCATGATCCAATGTCAAAATCTGATCGCGACAAATGGCTTGAGGCTATGAACGTAGAGATGCAATCCATGTTTGACAACCAAGTATGGGAATTGGTTGTGCCACCACTTAACTCTAAAGTAGTTGGAAGTAAGTGGGTTTTCATGAAGAAAACATATATGCATGGAAACTTGGATACTTGTACAGCGAGACTTGTAGCAAAAGGTTTCAATCAAACTCAAAGGTTGATTATGATGAGACCTTATCGCCTGTGGCGATGCTAAAGTTAACTAGGATATCATTTGCCATACTTGCACAATATGATTATGAGATTTGGCAAATGGATCTCAAAACGACTTTCCTTAATAGATATCTTGAGGAAGATGTCTATATAGTTAAGCCTGAAGGTTTTATCGATCCAAAACATCCTAACAAAGTGTGCAAGTTAAAGAAATCAATCTATGGATTGAAACAAGCATCTAAAAGTTGGAATCACCGTTTAGATGAAGAGATTAGGGAATATGGATTCATCAAAAAACGTTGATGAAGCTTGTGTGAATAAGAAGGCTAGTGGGAGCATTATTACTTTCTTTATGTCGATGACATTCTACTATTTGGAAATAACATTCCAACCTTGGAGGGTGTAAAAACCTGGCTTGAAAGTTATTTTTCCATTAAGGATTTTGGTGAAATCGCCTATATTTAGGAATAAAGATCTATAAGGATAGGTCAAGGCGCTAGATAGGATTAAACAAAAGTGCATACATTGACAAAGTCTTGAAAAGGTTCAAGATGAAGAACTCTATGAAAGGTTTGGTACCTATTCAAAGAGAGGACAATATTGAAAGCGTTTCAATGTCCAAGCTCAAAGGATGAGCAAGAAAGAATGAAAGGAATCCCATATACGATTCATTATGTATGTAATGATATGTACTAGACCGGACAAGTTATGCGCTTTAAGCATGACGAGAAGATACCAGTAAAATCCAAATAACGGTCATTGGATGACTATTAAGAGCATATTGAATTACCTTAGAAGGACTAAGGATATGTTTCTAATATGTGGATCTGGTTAAAAAGAACTCGTTGTAAAAGGGTTACAAGGATGCGAGTTTCGGAATTCGTTGTAAAGGGTTACATGGATACGAGTTCCCAAACTGATCAAGATGGTTCTCGATCACAATCAGGGTAGCATTGTCCACTACATAATCAGAATACATCGCCGCTTCATTGATTGTGATAATTCATATGGATCTGCCACTTGAATTATTGCCGATCTAGGGGAAGTCCCTACCATTCAGGACCCCTAGAGATCTTTGTGATAACGATGGTGTGATTGCTTAAATCACGGAACCTCGTGTACATCAAAAGACTAGGCACATTGAGCGGAGTTTCAACTACATAAGGGATGAAGTTGAAAAGAGAAAGATATGTATTCGCAAAGTTCACACTGATCAAAATATTGCGGATCTACTCACGAAGCTCCTTGAAAGGGCAAAGCATGAAAGGGTCATACTTGTGCCTTAGGACTTCGATATTCTAGTGATTGGATTTGATCTATTTTATATTTGGATATTGGAACAATTGTTATTATAACTCTTTATGGTATGTTGAGTTATGTTCCATATTAGCATGTTTAAATCCGTGAATAAGTTAATTATTCTAAATGTCCGTAGTCGATCATACTTGTGGGAACAAATATGAATGTAAGACTATTATGAACTTGGATTGGTGGATATTCATTAGATATGAATATAGAGCAAAGTGTTGCTGCCAAGGTTCATAGATATTTGTGGGATACAAATATTGGACTGACTCGCTCTCAAATATTACTGCATGGAATCATCTGTGATTGATCATAAGTAAATTTGAGTAAAGGAGAATATCATAGTATCCTCAGACCTGAGATACATATTGGGTCTTGATATTCACCAAATATTATACCTTGACTTTTTCTTCGCTGTCAGTAATATGACAGTACATAAGGCTAAGCTCAGGTGTGGTACAAGGTGATTGTGAGAGACGTATGTAGTCAAGATGGGATTTGTTCCTCTTATTCGTTGAGAGTAAGATGTCTAAGGCCTGCTAAAGTTAAATCAACAGAGAGTGATCACTCTGTGTCTCTGGATTTAACATGACATCTGTAACGAAAGGATAAATGATAGATTCACCTAAATCATTTTCAAGTAAGGGACTTGAAGAGGATGATGTTATTGAATGGCAAATATAGTCATACGTATTGGGGGTAGTAAACCGTAGTTAGGCGTCATTTACTACTTGCATCAATCTTCTATGTATCTTGTGCAAGTGGGAGATTGTTGGACTCTGTATGCCCAAGACACATATTAAATTGATGTGGCCAGTACGTTATGATCCAAGTCGAGTCATACCCAATAACAAGCTAGACAAACACTTACAATATTTATTTATGATATGATCAAATAAATAAATATCAACACTTAGAATATTTAGAAATTGGTTTTCTAAATAATTGCACTTGACAAACTAATAAATTATATGGATAATTTATTTTGAGAGAATATTTTATTTTGTTATTTAATTGGTTAAATAACATAATAAAATAGCATAAGTCTTATAACATATGATGTTATATTTTATAAAAGTTATAAAATATATATATGTAAGACTTATATTTTATATAAAAGAATTTGATTTTTTTTATAAAAAAAGGCTAGCCCCCCCCCCCCCTTCCCAAGACATAAAGTGGCCAATAATGTTCCATGCATGTTGTCATAAGTTAGAAGTCTCTTGATTGGGAGGTCTTCTCAAGAAAAGATGGTCCAATCAAATAACATGCAAATGCATGTGTTAGAGGATCATTGATTGGGCAAATGGGGTGGCATCTTCTCTCACCTTCTTTAAGAGAATTTTGTGTCAAAAATAGAAGATGATGAACTTGAAAATAGTAGAAAATGGCTGCACATTTTCGGCATTCACATGATCATCCAAGAGTTGATTTTAGTTGGAAAAATCAAGTGTAAGACTCAAAATAAATCGGGTCATGTATGGTTGATCTATTGGTGAGTTTCAAGTTCATACAACAAGTGCAAGAACTCCAAAACTCCTCTCATATTTTCGGCCATAAGATGGTTAACAAGAGGGTTTTTCTAGTGAGTTCATAAGTGTAGAAATCCTAGCTAAACATGAGGTGTTTGTTGGAAGCTTGGGGTATACAAGCTTGAGGTCTTCTACACTTGGAGGCAACCGTTCAAGAAGCATCACCTTCTTCATATCCATTACTCCTTGTACTTCAAGAAGGTAGTTTTTCTAAACATCCTATGGTTGTGTTTGATAGTATACATCTCATATATGGATCCGGGTTTTGGGATTTTTGCATATAAATGGTTTTATATCTTATAAAAGTAACATGTTTTAAACTTATTTTCCGCTGCGTTTTTATTTCATATGGATGAAATTACTTTGATGAACATGTTAAAATCCCATCACAAACAGGTTGTATATGCTAATCATGCATAAATTAGAAACTAAGTATCCTGTTGACTTTTTATTAACAAGTTTGACCCGACATTTGACCTAGTTAGAGTGGGAATCAGGGGGAACCCTTTTGAGGGTTTATTACCCACATAATTACCAACTTATAACTACTTTTAATTCGAGATTTGACTGAGCCATTATTAATTAATCTCGAAGTCAAACCGTAATTATGACGGTTTGACTTTTAGCTAAATAACTTAGCTAAACTTAATTAAAGAAGGTTATGCAAACTTACAAGAGTCCTATGAACGATTTGTGATCACTTGAGAGGGGTCTTGAGCTCCAGAAATGATCAGGAAATGTAAGAGAAGATGTGAAGAACTTGTTGCAAACTAAGGGCTTTATATAGTGATTTAATCACCATAAAAAGTTGACACACAAGTCTACATCTGACCACAACTGATTTACAAGTGTCCCTAGTGCTTAGAGGGTGCCTAGGGGTCGTCCAAGATGAGGAAATTCGGTTAAAGGTCGAGCAGAAAGCACTTAGTAGGCAAAACCCAAAGTTTTCGGAACTGGCAGTTCCTCGCGTGGCGCGAAGGCCCCCCCTTGGGGCTTCGCGTGGCGCGACGCCTCCTCTGCACAAATCAGAATTTTAGATTTATTGCGTATTGATCCTTGGCTCTTCAAACTTTGTTTAGACTTTTGTTTCTTGCATCTTGAACCCTCCAAATTGATGTTTAAGGGTTTTAAGACATATACCCATTTTGTTAAGTCCCCGGTTAACTTAATTGTTACCCGAAAAGTCCTAACTTTAATCGTTGACGCTTTAACCCTTCGCACACGAATTTGATCATAACTTTCTCATATGATAACGAAACTTTACGAAATTTATATCGTGCATTCTAGTGAGCATAATTAACAGTTACAAAGCTTCGGGTTTGTCAAAAGGTCACTCAGAGGTATAACTTAAACATGTTGACACATTTAACCCCTGTAGTTTGTAATCTTTCACTTTTAGCTTCGCATGATCCATGATTTATTCGTTTGATGTTATAAACATCATGTAGGGTTAATGTACAATATATTTATTCACTGTTGACATTTAGAACTCGTATATTCACATACTTTTCATGATTGTCTACTTTGGTCCTTTCAGAACATTCTTTCACACGTTTAAACATATGACACGTGTCAACACATTATATGTCACACCCCCAGAAAACCACCTAGGAAATGTCCCTGTTAGGCGTGTGATGTACCAACAACGAGCCACTAATTACATTGTCCCCATTCAAGTTTATAAATAAAATCCTCAATTATTTATGAAAATATCATCAATAAGTTTAAATGAAACCAATGTGTTCAGCGGAAGCAAATAGTAACCCAAAGTTAATCAGTTTCTAAACCAATGTATAGTATCAAGAAATCAATCACATGAATCATTCCAGTCGACCCATGACCACTCCAGCTACTCCAGACAGCAAGTTCCCAAATCCAAGATATCTAACGACCTGCGAGCATGCAACAAGTGTATCAGACAAAGCTGGCGAGTTCACAGTTTTAGAAAACGTTTGTTACCAGTTGTATGTAAAACAGTTCAATAACCAATGCAAGTAATATTGTTAACATCTCAATTCCGAACAAGACGGCTCCTGAAATACATGACTGCCCTTCCCACGTACTCCTATCTAGTACTGGGCCCCGACTGGGTCATTAGTTCACATCCGTCCTATCTAGGAGCGGTGTGAGGGTGCCAAACCTAAGTAGCGCTACCAACTAATACCCGTTACCCTCCAGGTAACATAATAAGGGACTTACAAAAATGATAGGTGAGAATATTAACCAATATACCCGTTTTTACCCAAACCACTGACTGTCCCCAACCATTGGGACGCATGCTCGAATGTAGTGAACTCACCTTTGGTTTGCTCGGTAAGATTAAAGTATGTGTTCACAGGTTGATCAATCCAATCCTAGTATGGTTTCGATGCCGGTCAGTTACTTATACACATAAATCACATATCTTTATTATGCAAGTAATGAACAAGCTTGGCACATATTATCACACCGATTATAACGCATATTCGGGTCATACGTATTTTTCTACATTACGGGTTCATTCATCCTAATGACGCACATTAACAACTCACACCGAAATCATATGAACATCATATATTAACAATAACTCGTTTGGCCCTGGTCATTTTGTGTAGACCAATTACTTCATATGTAATTAATCCCATGAATCGGCCCCCTTAATAAACCATCATCCATATCATCCATAGTGGCCTAGTTCTATGCATTTAGTAATTCGAATCTCATGACAACATACCCTAATCATGTTCAACGATCAATTAATTACCATCCAGATTTTATAACATCATCACATTGGGTATTATCATGTCAAGATTATTAAGGTCTTTTTGTGACACACAATTTATAAATAATTAAACCACACATAAAAACAAGATCATGCATATACCAATCTAGTCCTTTAAATCTACATATTCTAATCACATTATCTATATGACATCATGGCTTGACTAATTCACCTAATACTAGAAGCTATCACCGTCAATATTGATAGGTTCACATGGGCCATCATTTGTTGATTATTATCTCCACCTTCTTTGATTAGATCAAGGTTTCATCACATGGCTGCCATTTTCTTATTCATGGTTACCCAATTCTATCAACTATTACCCTCAAATCTATTGAGTCATCAAAGGCTACTGATACATCGATATTAGTTATAAATCATACATTGGTTACATCATAATTTTACTCTTTAGATCCTCGTCCGTTAATCATTACTACTTGTTTTAAATCGGGTAATACAATGACTTTTTTTCGAAATTTAGGAATCAGATTATTTATAACAAACATAAAGCTATCACTATCCACTTTGATTAACAACATAATCGTCACCTAGCATTCTCCGATTTGCACTAATCTATGCCTTAGAATACCATACTATTCATTATTCATGCATCACGTTCATATGATCAAAACACAACCAATAAGCTACAAGCATTACATCAAACATACCTGATCACAAAGGAGAATAAGGGTTTCGGGTGATGATGATTTGGGACCTGCCGACATACGCAAGAGAGGGGGGGGGGGGGGGTCTCTAGGGTTTGCAATATATTTGTGGTTATGTGATAAATAAAGGGATTACACAAGTTATGCACGTATAATTTCTACAATTGTAGTCGGGCTCAACTTTGCCTTGATTTGGGCCGAGAATAACTTGAACAAGGGTAACAAAATTCTAAGTCCACAAATGTGCCAAGTCCATAAGTGTGTTGGCCGACCAAGTTCGTAAGTGTATGGGCCGAGATTACTTAATAATGGTTGCGGCCCAATCACAACAATTTTCGACACCGAGAATGGCCCAACAACACACTCAATCATATTCCAAAACGTTTATGTTTAACAGTGATCGCAACAAGGAATGAGAGATCAAAATTACAAAACTAATCTTGACAGTTCGGGTTGTCACATCATCCCCAACTTGAAAGAAATTTCGTCCCGAAATTTGATAAGTAAACCAAAAGTAACACAAAGCGACAAAGTGTTAGATTAGGATGACAGTGGATTTTCCTCGGGTGCCACATTATAGGACGTGAATTTTCGAGGTGTTACAAATTTTCCCCAAAATTCACAAAACCCTTTACACCCACCGCCCATATCGCCGAACTCACCTTCAACCATCATAAATCCACCATTACACCACCGAAACTCCACCATTTTAACCCATAATTTCACCTCTGTAATCGGTTTTCACCGCTGAACAAACCCAACCGAACGAAATCGGCATTTACCCGTCATACTACTCCGGTTCGAGACCCACCATTGGTGAAAAGTTCAAGTTTTTCTTGCAAAATTTCAAGGATTCAGGTATATTTTCTCGCAATTTTCTCTTATTTAGTGTGTGTCTAGTCTTGTTTGGGTTCGGTTTTGGTTAATTACTTTTGGTTCTTGTCGGTTCAGCTTTTGATGTTGAGTCCGTGTGTTAGGTTGTCGAGTCAGTCCGGTCGGTTCAGTCGTAGGTTTGGTCAAGTCTGTGTCGAGTTCGAGTTCTCGGGCATCTTGTAGTGTTAGTTTTGGTTGAGTTATAGTGTGGGTCATGTTAGCTAGTATAGTTCAAGGTTGCGGCATGGGATTGGCTTGGGCATTTGAGTATTTGCGGGTTGTGGATGGCTCGGGCTGGGGTATGCATGCTTTGTGTGTCATATCTTAGGCTCGGGATTGCAAAAATTGAGTGTGGGGATTCAGTTGGTTGAATTTTTTAGCTAAACATCATATTATTCATTGTTTTGAACCGTTTCACTAATGCATACTAAAGTGTTCAACTATAATGTGGTTTACACTCAATTTTGGTATTGGTTTGTGGTTTAGTTTCGGGTTGGATGATTGTCAGGTTGGTTATGGAACTTGCTTTGCTGAATATTGTTTGGTATGGGATATTGACACATAAAGTTCCAATCTTGCATATGAATCAGAATTTTTGCAAATGGAGACCCTCCTTTAATTAGGCGGAAATTTTCAATCGCTTAAATTTTGATTTTCAAACTAAAAAGCAACTGATTTCTAAGCAAGGTTGGACTTCAATGTCTTTGTTAGGCACTCGTTTTAATTGTGGGCAATCAAAGTGCCGGGGGATAGTGTACATTGAGTCCAAGTTAGAGTTTTTAGGGTCGTTTTAGTTAGTTTTAGTATAGTTTGAGTCGTAGTTAGTTGTGTTTGGGTTTACTTGCGTGTACAAGTGATTTAAGCTCGCCCGTACTCAATCTCCATTCGGGCGAGTTTAACTATCACTTAGCAATTTGTAAAAGGTAACCCGTTTGTTTCAGAATTAGCCGCGAATGAAATGCTATATGGCTATTCTATCTTTTTCGAAAAAAAATTATAAAAATCCAAAGAAAATATAAAAATTTCAAAAATTCAAAAAATTAAAAAATTAAAAATACCAAAAATAGTTTGTTATTACTGATTGTCTACTTGTTTTGGCTTGATTGTATCTGTTTTGCAGGCATGGCTAGTAGTTCGCGCAGAGGTAGGGCGCGAAAGACAGGTGCGGGTCAGTCAGCACCGCAACAGGATCCACCCCAGCAAGACCCGGCCCCGCAGGAAACCCCGATCATTCAGATAGCTGCCAATGATCCTAAGTTAAGAAATATTGAGTATCAAAGGTCTTATAATTTTATTCCGGATAGGTAAACTCATAGAGCCGATCACCCGATATTGAAGTTTGAGCCGAGTACACCAGAATGGAACATGTATGATAAATTGAAAAATACTGATCTACTTCAGCACAGGGTTATAGATTGGCTGTGGTTGAGTGAAATAGGCTCGAAGCAGGAAGTGTTGGACCTTTTGGGTCCGAGGTTGACAGATGCGTTGGAGTGTACACAGCCTCAGTATGAGGAGTTAGTGCTAGAGTTTCATAGCACATGGGTGCACAAGGAGGGAAAGTTTGATAACGACACAGCTGTGTTGTCACACCCCCAAAATCCACCTGCAGAGTATCACCGCTTGGAGGCGTGACTGACCAGGATCCAGCCACCAATCATATTGAACAAGCATGTAAGTAATTATAAAGTCCAACCAATACAAATGGTGTCCAAACAAAACATAGTTTAAGTTACAAGCGGAAGCATAACGTTTAAAAACCCAAAACAAGATATAACTCCAAATGTTTTAATGTTTAACAAGGCACACAATTGTCCATGTCCCACAACGACTCTTCCCCATGCAAGCTCCAGCTAAGTACCTATTGACCTGCAAAGCATGTAGTAACGAGTCAACAACATAGTTAAGCGAGTTCACAGTTGGGTGTTCGTTTTAAGTTGTTCCAAAAACAGTTCCTTAAACTGGCATCCCTGCCGTGGGGGTTACCCCATAGTTGAAAACGTGTTTGGTTTATTCCCGTTTACTCTGGAAACCCAGCCGTGGGGGCTACCCCATGTTTAATTATCTGGCTCTTCGGCCGTGGGGGCTACCCCATGTATATACTACTAGACTCGTTACCATATCGACTGCTGACTGTAGTCATGTTTATGTGCCCTGAACTATCAATGTCTATCATCATTGACGTGCCCAGATCCATTAGTTCACGCCCGTCCTCTGCGGCACGGTGTGAGGCTTGTCAGACCTAAATAGCGCTATCTAACTAATGACCCGCTCGCCATTGGCCCGGCAATTAAGTCGATATAAAAAGGAGGGACTTCGAGATAGAGTTTTGGTCTAGTGAAGTTTAACTGTCCAAGAGGACGAGGAATTATATTCCTTAACCCACACTGTCCTACCCAAGAAGGACGAGGACTCCATATTCCTTAACCCATTCCCAACCCCTGGGAATCCCATGCTTTGTAGGAAGTATGAACTCACCATAGGTTAGCTCGGCAGATAAACGAAAGGTCAATCGAGCTGCTAGAGGTCAACCACGTCCTAACATGGTTACCATACAAGTCAGGTCTAGGTTCAAGTAGTGCACATATGTTTCACATAGTTTAACAGATTATGAACACACATTGATCATGGCAAACACATAATACATGTTAACACATTAACAGTAACAGTCAAGTACTCATCATGTCTAACTTGTACGATCCACCCAATGAAGCCCAAAGATACCCGGCCCAACCTGCTGTGCGTCCTGCACATCTTGTGCGACCCATAACAGGTTGTGCGATCCAAACATACCCGGCCCAGTTTACAAATAAGCCCAACAAAGTACACAGCCCAAATAATAACATACATGCCGATCTTGTGCGGTCCGGATGTCTTGTGCGATCCAGATGACTTGTGCGAATGGACATTGGGCTTTAAGGCCCAACAGTCCTAATGTTCGTGTGTGGCCCAAAGCCTTGTGCGATCAGCACCATCTTGTGCGATCATGCATAAGCTGTGTTTAACGCTGTGTTTAATCAGTTGCACTAGTCTTGTGCGACTGCCTTGTGCGATCAGATCAGATCTTGTGTGATCTGATCATGTGCGACCAAGGAGTCTTGTGCGATTGGTTTTATTATCCGAACATAATGCTAATCAGTTACATTGTTTCCAAACATTCGATCCAGTTACAATCATTCAAAGGTTTCCAAATTATGAATTCTATCATAACAACCCTAACAGTTTTAGATCATGCAAATCATCGATCAAACAAGGGTTTTATCATCTAATTCATATAAACCCTAATTAATCATAATCATGAACAACAACTTATCATCACTTAAACACATTAACATGATTCTTGTTCTTGATCACTAACACACATCCTATTATAACAACATAATAAATCGTCCTAAAGTAAACATATCACAGCCGATTATCAAACATTCGGTTTTCATTCATCATCGACAAATCCAATTCATACTAACACAACCAAGCCATTCGGATCCAAACACATATATGACCAATTACATTCACCCATGATCAATCACATATCATTGATACCAACATAACACTACATCATCATCCGAATAAAAACACATCACCTAACATCATCGTTTTTCATACATGTAACCCTAACCATTATATCAAATCATGGCATCATAACATCATTTACAACACATATCATAAAACACTAACCGATTAAAGATGGATGAGGGTGATCCAAATCAAAAGCTTCGATGGAGGTGGGATGTTGTTTGTCGTCGGCTTCGAGAGGAGAGAAAGAGAGTAGGGTTTTGATGTGTTATGTGTTTTGCAAGTAATGAGAAGCAAACTCCCTAAGGGTGTGTGTGTGTGTGTATGCGTATGAAGGAGTGGGCCGAACCCAAACTTGGGCTGCCCTAGGTTCGGATGCAAAGAGTGTAGCCCGAATAGGCTTGTGCGATTGGGTTGTGTTGTGCGATCCGTTTGTTTTGTTATACATACAATCTTACACATAAACACATATCAAACATAATATTTCATTAATAAACAAGTTCACATAATCACATAAGTTCAAAACATGCTACACTTAGCACAAAGATAGGTTCTGAAATACGAGTTGTCACATTATCCCCAAGTTGAAAGAAATTTCGTCCCGAAATTTGGTACGTACTCACTGAGGAAGCTAGTTAAGTTGCATTGTTTTCCTGGTTTTCCTGGGGTGTCACATCCTCCCCCCGTTGATCTGGAATTTCGTCCTGAAATTCTGCAGTAGCTTCAGCCTCAGTAGTGGTTGTACTGTTTGCGAACAATTGGGGATACTTTTGTTTCATTTGATCTTCGCGTTCCCAGGTGAACTCTGGGCCATGACGGGAGTTCCAACGAACTCGGACGAGAGGTGTTCTAGTACGCTTGAGAATCTTCACATCTCGGTCAGTAATCTCTACTGGTTCCTCGACGAATCGCAACTGCTCGTCGATAGTGAGCTCCTTCAAAGGAACTATGAGGGTCTCATCTGACAGACACTTCTTCAGATTCGACACGTGGAAAACGTTGTGAACTCCACTGAGTTTTGTTGGCAAGTTTAGTTTGTAAGCCACTTTTCCTATTTTCTCTATGATTTCAAAAGGTCCAACATATCGTGGGTTAAGTTTGCCTCGTTTGCCAAAACGAACAACACCCTTCCAGGGTGAGACTTTGAGTAGCACTCGATCCCCAACCTGGAACTCGAGTGGTTTCCTGCCCTTATCGGCGTAGCTTTTCTGACGGTCAGGAGCTGCCACCATTCATTGTTGTATTTGAGCAATCCTTTCTGTTGTGTCTACCACAAGTTCTGGGACAGTGATCTGATTATCCCCCACCTCTGCCCAACAAAGAGGTGATCGACATTTACGCCCGTACAATGCCTCAAATGGAGCGGCCTATATGCTGGTGTGGTAACTGTTATTATACGAGAACTCCACTAATGGGAGATGCTTTTCCCAGCCGTTGCCAAAATCGATAACACATGCACGAAGCATGTCTTCTAGGGTCTGGATGGTGCGTTCAGACTGCCCATCCGTTTGCGGGTGATAAGCTGTGCTCATATCTAAACGTGAGCCAAAGGACTTGTGCATTGCTTGCCACAGTTCAGAAGTAAAACATGCATCACGATCAGAGATAATAGAGGTGGGCACCCCGTGCCTCGAAACAACTTCCTTAAGATAAACGTCTGCTAGAGTGGAGAACTTATCCGTTTCCTTGATAGCCAAGAAGTGTGCAGACTTTGTGAGTCGATCCACGATCACCCAAATAGTATGATTTCCACGTTGAGATCTAGGCAGGCCAGTAACGAAATCCATGGAAATTTGCTCCCATTTCCATTGGGGTATCTCTGGTTGTTGAAGCAGGCCTGAGGGTTTCTGATATTCAGTCTTGACTCTCGCACAAGTCAAACACTTGCTGACGTAAGTTGCTATGTGGGCTTTCATGCTAGGCCACCAATACGTAGTTTTCAAGTCGTGGTACATCTTATCCGAACCAGGATGTACTGAGTAACGAGACTTGTGTGCTTCATCCATCACAAGTCCGCGTAAGTTTCCATAGAGTGGGACCCAAATGCGTCCTGTTACGTAGTAAGCACCGTCTTCCTTTTGTTCTAACCGTTGCCTTGAGCCACGTAGGGCTTCAGCCCTGACGTTTTCTGGTTTCAATGCTTCTACCTGAGCATCTCGTATCTGGGAAGGAAGACTAGACTGGATGGTAAGTTGTAATGCTCGCACGCACTTAGGCGTACTGTCCTTTCGACTGAGGGCGTCAGCCACAACATTGGCTTTGCCTGGATGGTACTTGATCGCGCATTCGTAATCGTTCAATAGCTCGACCCATCGACGTTGACGCATGTTCAACTCCTTCTGCTTGAAGATATGCTCGAGACTCCTGTGATCGGTGTAAATGGTGCACCAAGTGCCGCACAAGTAATGACTCCATATCTTGAGTGCGAAGACAACAGCTCCCAGCTCCAAATCATGCGTAGTGTAGTTTCGTTCGTGAATCTTAAGTTGATGTGACGCATAAGCAATGACATTGTCACGTTGCATCAGCACACATCCAAGTCCCTGAATAGATGTTGTGACAAACGGAAAAATTCCGGTAATTCCGTACAACTTGAACAACTATTTCGACTATTATTTTTTGCATATTTGACTTAATTTTAATTAATTAAAGTCTTGAGAGTCTAGGAATTTCAAAAATCATAGTGAATTATGATAATGAATCCGTTGCGATTAGAAACAATATCCTAGACTAACAATAGGAACGCGATACTGTGAGTTCATGTCCCCTTTTCGTCTTAAATACTTTTTAAGCTTTACAACTATCGGGGAAAATACATGTCCAGTAGTGTGATAAGTCAAGGAATGAAACACCTTAGATCATATGAGAAATTAGGGCCATAACTAAAGCACCATTAATCCAGTTTGGACCAAGGAACAAAGGGTTAGATCTAATGGGTTTTGGCGAGCCCCACTCATGGCCATTCATTTGCCTAGGGGTGCGTTTGTTGCCCTGCGACATGGTGTCGATACAATTAAAATTGTCTAGGGTTGGATTGCTTCCTATTTCGTCACACATATTAATGTCCTTGCAAAACATTAATGATCACGATTTCATTGACGCTTTTCATACTATATTTGATTCAAATACAAATACATTCTACATTTTTCGGATGTATCATACACAACTAAACTGCATGAACTCGCTCAACCTTTGTTGATTTTTCTACTAAACATGTATTTCAGGGAATTAGTGGACCTTGTCAGGGATTCTAATTCAAGAAACAAGTATCAAGACTCCGTGCCATCTTTTGAAGGGTTTATCTATTATACTGCCGCTTTGCGGTGTTATAGTGGACAAAGCCTTAGTGTTTAAAACTTTCGTTTTGGATGTATGAAATAATAACAACTTAGTTTCTTTGAATGGTTCGTAAATTATAAACTTAATGTATGTTGCGCATCTTTTGAACAATTATGGTAATGGCAATGGAGTATGTTTTATTCATTTAGTATGTTTACTTATATCGTTATGCAATGAGAACCAACAGATCACACCTCGCGCTTCCGCTACGAGCAGGGTGTGACAGATGCGTCGCAATAAACCACAAAATCGTCTGTGCCTTCAGGCAATGAGAGGATAGGGGCGCTACAAAGTCTATCCTTTAAGTGTTGAAACGCAGTTTCCTGTGCATCACCCCATCGATAGGTGACACCTTTCTGAGTTAGTGAAGTGAGAGGTTGCGCAATCTTGGAGAAATCCTTGATAAACCTTCTGTAATAGCCCGCCAAACCCAAGAATTGGCGAATTTCTGTTGGTGTTCTAGGTGCAGGCCAGTCCTTGATCGAGTCTACCTTTGATGGATCAACATGAATCCCATCCTTGTTTACCACGTGGCCTAGGAAATGGACTTCACGAAGCCAGAAGTCGCATTTCGAGAACTTTGCATAAAGCTGTTCTGTTCGAAGGAGTTCCAAAATAAGTCGTAGATGCTGCTCGTGCTCTTCCTGACTCTTAGAATAGATCAAGATGTCGTCGATAAAAACTATAACGAACTTATCTAGGTAAGGCTTGCACACTCGATTCATCAAGTCCATGAAAACCGCAGGTGCGTTTGTCAGCCCAAAAGGCATGACCAAAAACTCGTAGTGTCCATAACGAGTTCTAAAGGTTGTTTTGGAGACGTCCTCTTCTCGGACTCTCAGCTGGTGATAACCCGATTTCGAATCAATCTTCGAGTAAAAGCTCGACCCTTGCAACTGATCGAATAAATCGTCGATACGTGGAAGAGGATAGCGATTCTTCACGGTCACCTTGTTTAGTTCGCGGTAATCTATGCACATCCTGAAGGTACCGTCTTTCTTCTTCACAAATAATACTAGAGCTCCCCAAGGCGAAGAGCTAGGACGAATAAAACCCTTATCCAAGAGTTCTTGTAGTTGCGTAGAGAGTTCTTCCAACTCTGATGACGAGCTATAGGTGCTGCGCCAGGAGCTAGCTCGATGTGAAACTCGACTTGTCTATGAGGCGGAAGGCCAGGTAATTCCTCAGGGAATACCTCAGGAAAGTCACGTACGATCGGAAAATCTTCTATCTTCTTCTCTTTCTTCGAGGTGTCGGTAACGAGAGCCAAAATAGCGGTGTGGCCCTTTCGCAAACACTTCTGGGCCTTAAGGAAGGAGATGATGCTCACAACAGCACCACTTTTCTCACCATGAATCATGAGAGGTTCATCACCTGAACAAGGAATACGGACAATCTTTTCGTTGCAAAGAATCTCTGCTTGGTGTTGGGATAACCAGTCCATCCCAATGACAACGTCGAAACTACCCAGAACGATAGGAAGGAGGTCGATAGAGAAAGTGTGTCCAGCAAGAACAAGATTACAACCCTTGACTATGTGTGTGGCCTCTAAGCTCTTACCATTAGCTAGTTCTACAGTGTGTTTGGTGTTCAATAGTGTTGGGGTACGCTTAAGCATTTGACAAACTTTTAAGGACACGTAGCTAGTATCAGCACCCGAATCAAATAAAACCGTAACGTCAACGTCGTCGGGAAGGAACTTACCCGTCACAACATTGGGACCATTCCTCGCTTCACCTTGGCCAATAACGAATACACGACCCCTTGCACCATTGCCGTTGTTACCCCCATTGTTTCCATTCCCCTGGTTGTTATTATTGTTGTTGTTGTTGTTCTGGTTCCGGTTCAGTTGGGGACAATCTCTCTTGAAGTTGCCCTCAGCTCCACACTGAAAGCACCCTTTGTTGTTACCTTGCTGCTGCTGCTGGCGTTGATTCTGTGGGGCTTGTTGTTGACGATTCTGGTTTACGGGGTATAAACTTTTGCAATCCTTTATGGCGTGGCCTGGCTTGTTGCGCCGATGGCAGTTACTCCTGGTGCATGGCCCGCTGTGGTGTAGGTTGTAGCGATTGCATTTGGGATGATTTCCCCTGTACCCACCTTGACTTTGACCACCAGACGATTGCTGACTAGGGCTCTTGTAATCGTCAGTCCTCCTCTGCTGAGACTGGGACTGAACAGAAGTTGAACCTTTGCTTGAAGTTCCATCCCATTTACGCTAGTTGTCGCTGGGAGTATCAGAAGTAGTAGCACTAATGCGCTTTGGTAACCTGTTCTGCTCCACCGCCTGATCCGTGAGACGATGAGCCAACTTGATGATCTGTTGAATGGTGCCAAGGTTTGCTGAGGTCACGTGACTTTGAATCTCTGGCACTAAACCCTTGAGATACAGTTCGATACGTATGATGGGAGGGTCTACCATGGTAGGACATAGAGTAGCCAACTCGTTTGATCTTTTCGTGTACGCTTCAATTTCTGATCCCGTCATCTTCAAGTTTTAAAACTCTACCTCCAGCTTATGAATGTCATCACGGCTACAGTATTCTTCTTTGATCAATTCCTTGAAATCGTTCCAGGGGGTGGCGTTAGCAGCAACTAACCCCAGCATTTGGACTTTAGCGTTCCACCACATGAGCGCTATACCCTCAAGAGTACCAGTAGCATATTTCACCCTACGAGCCTCAGGGCATTCACACATCTCAAAGACGGATTCGAGCTTCTCAAACCAGTGGAGGAGACCGACAGCTCCTTCAGTACCACTGAATGTACCAGGTCGACAGTCCATAAAGGTCTTGAAAGTGCACACAGGAGGCTGTGCAGGTTGACCTGTCGTGGGTGTAAGAAGGGACAAGATTAAGCACAAGTGTTGGTTTACGAGAGTAGGACCTAAAGATCCTAAAGTGAGTTTAGACTGCAGGATATACCTCCTGCTTGTGCGGCTGCAAGTGCCGCAGCAACTTGTTGGTTAATCAGAGCCGTCAACTGGGCTTGAGTCATGTTAACGCGTCCACTCATGATCTTCATATCAAAGGAAAACATGAGTGAGAGAGGTTCGTGAAAGTGCGATGACAGAAGAGAGTAAGCACACATGTGTTCTAGCAACAGTGGTTATACTAACTAAGCATACTATGAGCAATGTTCTATGTAGCTAGCAAGTAGGCAATGTAAACATAAATCATATCACCTAGAATGTCGAGTCTTGCACGTGGAGCGAAGCGTCGTTGTGGATCGTTGAGCACTGTACAGGTTATAGTCTGGTTTTAACAAAACTTTTTCCCTTATTAAAACCAAGTTCACTATAACCAATGGCTCTGATACCAATCTGTCACACCCCCAAAATCCACCTGCGGAGTATCACCGCTTGGAGGCGTGACTGACCAGGATCCAGCCACCAATCATATTGAACAAGCATGTAAGTAATTATAAAGTCCAACCAATACAATTGGTGTCCAAACAAAAAATAGTTTAAGTTGCAAGCGGAAGCATAACGTTTAAAAACCCAAAACAAGATATAAGTCCAAATGTTTTAATGTTTAACATGGCACACAATTGTCCATGTCCCACAACGACTCTTCCCCATGCAAACTCCAGCTAAGTACCTATTGACCTGCAAAGGATGTAGTAACGAGTCAACAACAAAGTTGAGCGAGTTCACAGTTGGGTGTTCGTTTTAAGTTGTTCCAAAAACAGTTCCTTAAACTGGCATCCCTACCGTGGGGGTTACCCCATAGTTGAAAACGTGTTTGGTTTATTCCCGTTTACTCTGGCAACCCAGCCGTGGGGGCTACCCCATGTTTAATTATCTGGCTCTTCGGTCGTGGGGGCTACCCCATGTATATACTACTAGACACGTTACCATATCGACTGCTGACTGTAGTCATGTTTATGTGCCCTGAACTGTCAATGTCTATCATCATTGACGTGCCCAGATCCATTAGTTCACGCCCGTCCTCTGCGGCACAGTGTGAGGCTTGTCAGACCTAAATAGCGCTATCTAACTAATGACCCGCTTGCCATTGGCCCGGCGATTAAGTCGATATAAAAAGGAGGGACTTCGGGATAGAGTTTTGGTCTAGTGAAGTTTAACTGTCCAAGAGGACGAGGAATTATATTCCTTAACCCGTACTGTCCTACCCAAGAAGGACGAGGAATCCATATTCCTTAACCCATTCCCAACCCCTGGGAATCCCATGCTTTGTAGAAAGTGTGAACTCACCTTAGGTTAGCTCGGCAGATAAACGAAAGGTCAATCGAGTTGCTAGAGGTCAACCACGTCCTAACATGGTTACCATACAAGTCAGGTCTAGGTTCAAGTAGTGCACATACGTTTCACATAGTTTAACAAATTATGAACACACATTGATCATGGCAAACACATAATACATGTTAACACATTAACAGTAACAGTCAAGTACTCATCATGTCTAACTTGTACGATCCACCCAATGAAGCCCAAAGATACCCGGCCTAACCTGTTGTGCGTCCTGCATATCTTGTGCGACCCATAACAGGTTGTGCGATCCAAACATACCCGGCCCAACTTACAAATAAGCCCAACAAAGTACACAGCCCAAATAATAACATACATGCCGATCTTGTGCGGTCCGGATGTCTTGTGCAATCCGGACGACTTGTGCGAATGGACATTGGGCTTTAAGGCCCAACAGTCCTAATGTTCGTGTGTGGCCCAAAGCCTTGTACGATCAGCACCATCTTGTGCGATCCACAAGACCTTGGGCGATCATGCATAAGCTGTGTTGTACGATGTGTTTAATCAGTTGCACTAGTCTTGGGCGACTGCCTTGTGCGATCAGATCCGATCTTGTGTGATCTGATCTTGTGCGACCAAGGAGTCTTGTGCGATTGGTTTTATTATCCGAACATAATGCTAATCAGTTACATTGTTTCCAAAAATTCGATCCAGTTACAATCATTCAAAGGTTTCCAAATTATGAATTCTATCAATTAACAACCCTAACAGTTTTAGATCATGCAAATCATCGATCAAACAAGGGTTTTATCATCTAATTCGTATAAACCCTAATTAATCATAATCATGAACAACAACTTATCATCACTTAAACACATTAACATGATTCTTGTTCTTGATCACTAACACACATCCTATTATAACAACACAATAAATCGTCCTAAAGTAAACATATCACAGGCGATTATCAAACATTCGGTTTTCATTCATCATCAACAAATCCAATTCATACTAACACAACCAAGCCATTCGGATCCAAACACATATATGACCGATTACATTCACCCATGATCAATCACATATCATTGATACCAACATAACACTACATCATCATCCGAATAAAAACACATCACCTAACATCATCGTTTATCATACATGTAACCCTAACCATTATATCAAATCATGGCATCATAACATCATTTACAACACATATCATAAAACACTAACCGATTAAAGATGGATGAGGGTGATCCAAATCAAAAGCTTCGATGGAGGTGGGATGTTGTTTGCCGTCGGCTTCGAGAGGAGAGAAAGAGAGTAGGGTTTTGATGTGTTATGTGTTTTGCAAGTAATGAGAAGCAAAATTCCTAAGGGGGTGTGTGTGTGTATGCGTATGAAGGACTGGACCGAACCCAAACTTGGGCTGCCCTAGGTTCGGATGCAAAGAGTGTAGCCCGAATAGGCTTGTGCGATTGGGTTGTGTTGTGCGATCCGTTTGTTTTGTTATACATACAATCTTACACATAAACACATATCAAACATAATATTTCATTAATCAACAAGTTCACATAATCACATAAGTTCAAAACATGCTACACTTAGCACAAAGATAGGTTCTGAAATACGAGTTGTCACATGTGTCGTTCAGCTTAGGTAAACAGGTTTATGAAATGAATATGGCGAGGTTTGCCGTAGTGTCGGGGTTTTATACCGAAGAGGAAGTGAAGCGTCCGGAGTTTGTTACTAGTTTGAGGGGTGCTTATTCGACTGTTAGGGATTATAGTGTTGGTGCGACTGAGCTGCGGAACTTTTGGAAGACGATTTCTGATCACCCGTTCACTACTACGAACCTGATCACTTCGGTTCGTAACCCGATTTATAGGTATGTGTTGAAGATCTTATCTACTACACTAGTGGGTCGGAAGTCGGGGGGAAACAAGGCGAATTGGATTGAGCTATTTATTCTCATGTGTCGGGTAGAGAACAAGGAGATGAATCTGGCTACGGTCTTAGCAGTTTCGTTTAGTAGAGGTCGTCGAGGAGGTCCTCGTGCTGGTTTGGATATGGGCCCCTATATTACTCGGATTGCATGAAATTTAGGGGTGTTTACCAAGTATGTCCCCGAATTTCTACACGAGGGGCCCAAGACGGTGACATTTGGGTTGAGAGAGTTGCAGCAGGCAGGTATAGTGTCTTGGACGGAGCCTATCGGCTGGGAGCCGATCAGGCAGGACCCGCAGGTGCAGCCGCCAGAGGGACATCCAGCTGAGGATGTCATGATTCAGATTGATCCTACTCACCGACAGCGGCCACCACAGAGACATGAGCTACCAGCACAGCAGTATCCTAGGAGGCAGCCTCCACCTGAGCCTCTCACTTTACAGTCACTCTCTGGCTATGTGGAGCAGAGATTTGACAGGTTGGAGCATCTGATTGAGTTGATGCAGTTGGGTCAGGAGAGGCAGGATGATGCTCTCCGTTACATGATGAGCACTCACAGTACAAGGATCCCAGATTTTTTTCAGCCGAAGCAGCAGGGTGGCCCGGCTGGTGCTGGTGCGAGGTTTGATATGGATCTTCCATTCCGTGTGTTTGGTGAGAGCAGTGCGGGTGCAGCTAGACAGGAGGAGGAAAGTGACGAGGACTAATGTGGGGATAGCATGAGGATGCAGGAGCAGCAGCTGATTATATCTTTTGTTTGATTTTTACTTTTATGCTGTTTTTGATCCTCATTAGTTGGTCTGTACTGATATTGATATACTTTAAACAGGTTGGTTAGGACGGATGGTTTGGTTTGTCTTGAAACTGATACTTTGATGATATATATGATATGTTTTGCTAGTTTGTGATGTTGATTGATAGGTTGATTGTAGTAGCCGCTTTCGTTCGCGTGTCCGAGGTTAGGAGTTGTTTGCTGAGCGCATTTTGAATTGGAGGGCTTATGTGGAAATGACTGGCACTTTGACAGTCTCACATATCCAGCTAAGTTGTTTCCCTTTTTGTTGTTGTACTTATTTATTTACTTCGTTTGCAGTCTTTATTTTTAGGTAGTGTTGAGTCGTATTTCAGTTCTTGCATTAGGCACAATGCAATCTCTAAGTGTGGGGATTGGATACATGTAAATAATCGAGTCATAATTAAAAAAAATACAAAAAAAAAATTAAAAATTCAAAAAATCCAAAAGAAATTAAAAAATTAGAAAATATCTTTTGAATAAAGAAGTTTGCTATTAACATGGAAAATGATAGAAAAGATGAATTTTGGCTTGGGTTCGAATAATAATAACATGAGATTATAATAAATCGAGCTTGCGTCTAGTTAGGGATATGTGGATAGGCCCGGGTTTGGTTTTAAGTCCCTTTGAGTTAATACACCTTAATTGTCAGTCTATTAGTGGGTTTTCGCCTGGGAGATATGGGAAATTGAAACTGCCGATAATAGTATAAGGGACACTGTTATCAGTTAAAACAGTTAGAGTTTGTGATCATGCAAGAATAGAAAAAAATAATGAGCTAGAAACTGAATGAAAGTAGCGCATTTCTATGTAGTCTGGGTTGGGGATAGTGACTTTACAATCGGATTACCGCTAGGATGTGTGAAATCGACCTTGCAAAGAAAAGTAAAAAGTACCGAAGCCTAAGTAATCCGAGTTGGGGATAGCGACTCTACAGCCGGATTGCCTCTTGGTTAGGGAAAGCAACGTCTACGCTCATTGAAAGAAAGAAAAAAAAGAAAGAAAAGCGAAAAAAAAATGGAAAAAGAGAAAAAAAATGATTGTAAATTCTCTTGGTTTTGATATAAGACGGTTGGGAATTGGTCAAGTGATCGTTCCTTTAGTCCTATAAGCTTGAGGCGGGAGTAGGTAGACTGTAGATTCTAGCGTGAGAGCCTAGGTAGACTGACCGCACTTAAATTAAATTCACATGATAAGGGCTTAAGATTGGATTCGGGTTTAAAGGGACAAGTATATTCACAATTGCGGCTAACGCAAGTTTTGGTTTTAATAAAATATGCATATGCTTTTGACCCGAGTGATTATTCATCACTGATTCCGTTGCATACTTTTTTTTCGAGGACGAAAAAAAGAGTAAGTGTGGGGATATTTGATGTATTGCAAAATACATCCTTTATTCATGTATAGTTTGTATTATTTCTCGTTATTTTTAGTTTAGTTTACGTTAGAATGTGCATAATATTGATCAGATTGCGTTTTCCAGGTCTTGGTACTAAATGTTGCTGAAAATGGAGTGAAAACGAGCTAAAATACTGAATGCCAAGTCCCGGAACAAGTTGATAAAAGTGTTAGAATTATTTTGAAGATTTTGAGAGTTGAAGCTGGGAATTTTACGCAACAGTCTGTTCATTTGGAGCCCTCGCGTCGCGCCACCAAGAATCTGCACATCTGTGGTGTAGCGCCACCAAATGAAGAACAATTTATGGATTTTATATTCGTCACGCCACGCGATGCTGAAAGAAGAAACCCGTCGCGCGACTCGACGGGGGTGTTTGACGGCGAATTTTCGTTAATTGCTAGGGTTTACTATAAATTCCCAAGATAATCATTCATTAACCTTAGTTACGAACTCAATAACCCATAGGTGATTTTCAGAGCAAATTTCGAGGTTTTCGGAGTATTTTGGCTTGCAAGAATCATCCGGTTGGAGCTTGGAGCATAGGAAAGAAGATTGTTCGGGTCTTGTCTCCTGGTTTTCGTTATTTTCTTGTTTCGATACTTTAATGATGAATTCTTGTTTTGAACTTATTTTGTTGATTTTAGACATCATGTTTTCAGGCTAAAACCTTTGTTACTACCTAGGTTAGATGATAGTTTAATAAAGTTTGGATTTTTAATGGTTTTCTATTGTTTGGTTATGGATTGATCTTTGAAAGTAAGTTATTCTAGAACCTTTAATTTGGTGTGTATGAATATTTAATTTTGAATGTTGATTATTTGTTGTTTCACATAAATTTTGGTGGATGTCTTTCACATAATGAATTTGTGTTGATTATTCGTATCTTTGTTGGTTCGGGTGATCTTTGGGTAAATCGGCCGATAGCCTTAGAAACAGTAATTAAAATTCAATTAGAACTAAGTATTCTGCTTAACTTGTCGCTGAGAGGCTCGAGTTAGTTAGTAGGTCTCGGTGCGATATATAGCTAAGATAGGTTTTGAGAGAAGTCGGTCTTAGTTCCCTGATTGCACCTGTGTCTAGTAAACCAAGTTAGAATCTAGGATTGCCTTAGACTTTCACGCTGAGAGGTAGATTGTCGTGTTAGGGCACTTTTAGAGACGTTGGAGGACTGAGAGGATGTCTAACAATCAGTGTTCATAACAGCCTTGTAGAGTTTCCTAGGTTTCTTCCTGAGAAGGGTCGGGAGGTCTTAGAATGAAATACCTTACGGTTTAGAACTTTACGATCCCGGTTCCATACCACAATAGTACCGTTAGAAATCCATTCCTATTTAAACTAGATTCAAGCCTAGGTAGTCGTTAATCTCTATTGAATTAAACCTTAGTTCTTGTTCGTGTCATAGTCTAGTTTTATTTTAATTCCAATTTTAGGATTTTAGTAAAACCCCCCTTTTAAAACACAATAATAGTTAAGTCGTGTCAGTAGCAGTCTAAATAAAGTCGTTAACGTAGTTAATTAGAGTCCTTGTGGGTTCGACATCCGGACTTGCTTTTCTTTACTATAGTCGACCGGTTCACTTGCCGGTGAGTAGTTTAGTCAAGTTAGAGAGTCTAGATTATTATTACTTGAGTCTAAATTTAGGTTTATTTTAGTTTATTTATTTAAACTACTTCAAGCACATCAACATTTCCAAAGAAGGTTTGCATAGTGTTGAGATCACCGTTTTCCTTATTAAACTTTGGTTATGAAAAACGGGATTTCGGGTTTTTGTGGGCTTTCACTTATTTGATGCTGATCAGTGTAGTGTTCGAAGTTTCTATCCATTGGCGGTTGGATTTTGATGATCTGAGGGTCGAGCAATAGTGGAGTTGTGTTAAAACGAACACGGATGTGGTTAAAGTTGAAATGGAAAAGTTGTAATGATCGATTTCAAGTTTGTTAATTCTTATGAAGATTGCAATATGCTAACCAGAGGATCGTGTCATTACCATGAAGATGAATATTGATTATGTTGGAATTTTCGAGGCAAAACTAATGATTTGTTGTAGACAGTTGAAAAACCGAGCATTTATCAATTGCCATTCTGTAGAAATGATTGATCAGACGTAAAGCTAGCCTAGGAAGAGGTGATAGTACTCGACCGAGCTTGAGTTTCTGACTATCGGATACGCCTTCTTTGAGGGTGAAGTCTGATCCAGAAGCATCAAATATTTGGTTTTTATACAAAAACCTGAGTCAAAGTTTCTGCAAACCCGAAGCATCAGTTAATAGGTATTGTTGCATGTGGGATGAGATTAACAGATACATGACTGAAGTTGCAGCATATTTAGCACAACATTTGGCAGCAATATCCAAGAGCATTTTGACAACAATGTCCAAGTGGAATTTGTTGCTGCATATTTGTGTTTCTTTTACAATAGGAATAGGCTAGATCGAGTTTGTACTGAATCTGTGTGAGTGAGTGTGTTTAAACCCATGGGCAAAGTCAAAACAATGAGTCACTTGTTGACATAAGACCATTCGATTGACCGAGGTACATTGAATGAGGCATTCGCTTAAACATGTCAAGTGAATGTGGCCCCAATCGATTGAGATAGCCTAAAAAAGGCTTGTGCCATTCGTTTGAACAATTTAAGTTTTTTAGAGAGGAGAAATCACACTTGATTTCTCCCAGTACAGTACTTTACGGTGTAAACTCTTTCGGTATGAATACAATCTGTGTCGGTTCATTCGTATCACGTTTATTTACCAAATTTGAGTTTTTTTATCCACAAAACTTTCGTCTTTGAACGGTATCAAACGCTGATCTTAGGAATTTGATTCTTGTATTGTTTTTACATAAGATCAGACCCATCTGTGTGAGAGGACCGGGAGTTCGGTTACTTGAACGCGCTCAGACCGGATCAACAACTACAGCCTCATGCGGAATCCAAGAATGTAGTAGGAGAGAGAGAAACAACGCAGATACCCTTTAAGATCATTCTCATTGATGATAAAAGCTTTTACAAGATCCAGAGAGAATTCGATAGGGCTTCGCCTTAGGTGTCAAGAGAACTGTTACAAATGAGGAACCATGCACACCTATTTATAGGCAAAGCCCATCCAGGTGAAACCATATATTGCCCATCCGTCCGGATGGGGTTATGTTCATCCGTCTGGATGGACTTCATCCGTCCAGATGGACTTACAAAACAACTTAATACCTTGTTTCATCCCGGATACACTACAAAACATACTTTAAACATAACATAGACATCAAACAAGTTAATTAAAGACACTATACAGACGAAAGCTACAGACATAGTGCATTCACAATCTGGCTCCATCGATCCTTGACTTCATCGCTCTTCAGGAAATTCAGTTCAGCGACGTTTCTGGTATTGAATTCGAGAAATTCTGGGGAGCTGGGAATTTTGAGATGGATCTTGTTCCGGCGGCACGTAGATCTGGAGGGGTCGTTAGTATGTGGGATCCGAGCGTTTTTAAAGTACGTGACTGTATTAAGCATTCTAATTTTTTATTAACTTTGGGGACGTTAAAGGGGGCAATTTAAAAATTGATATTATTAACGTTTATGCTTAGCAAAAAGTTCATCTTAAAAAGGCGCTTTGGGATGACATTAGGGGTGTGATGGGTAGTTACCCGGGGAGGTGGGTAATTTCGGGTGATTTTAATACGGTGCGCCATCAGGATGAAAGGTAGGAAATTCACGTATTTTAACGAAAATGGTAACAAACATAGCAAGATAGATAGAGTTTTGGTTTGTCACGAGTTCTTTTCGGAGTGGCCGGTTACTTGCCTTCGAGCGATGCCGAGATTTCTTTCGGACCACTTCCCTATTATTTTGACTTGCTCGGATAAAAACTTCGGCCCCAAGCCATTTAGAATCTTCAACTCTTGGTTGGAGAGAAAGGATTTTGACGAAGTGATTATTAAAACATGTGGGTATTTTTCCGGGGTTGGGGAGCCAGATGTGGTTTTAATGAAGAAAATGAAGGAGATTAGGGAGAGCATTAAAATATGGAAAAAAGAAGTTTTATCCAAGGAAGGGGAAACGGAGTTGTTTCTAAAAGAGGAATTAGAAAACCTAGATGATTTGTCGGAGGATAGAGTTCTTTCCGAAGAGGAGGAATTAGCTAAAATGGAATGCTTAAAAGATCTTAAAGAGCTAGAGAGGTACAAAATCAAAGATCTTAAACAAAGAGCCAGAGTTAGATGGGATTTGAAAGGGGATGAAAACTCAGCGTTATTTCATGGGTATATAAATATCAGAAGGGCTTTCAATAATATTCCTGGGATTATGATTGAAGATGTGTGGACCACTAAACCTTTTTGATAAAAAAAAAGAGATTATGGGATTCTTCAAAAGGGCGTTCGAGGAAAAAATAAGGGATAGACCTAAACTCATCTGCCATAATGTTAGGCGTCTATCGGAGATTGATGTGGCGTCTTTGATGGTTCCTTTCAGCAAAGAAGAAATCAAAAGTGCATTGTTTGAATGTGGTTCTGACAAAGCACCTGGGTCGGACGGTTTCAACTTCAAATTCATCAAAAGGTATTGGAATTTATTTGAATTGGATTTTTATAACTTGTTGGTTTCCTTTTACAGCAAATGCTCTATTGCGGTGGGATGTAGCTCTTCTTTCATAACTCTTATTCCGAAAAACAAGGACCCGGTGGGCCTGAGAGAGTACCGGTCGATAAACCTGATCAGGGTGATAAGCAAAACTATTTCTAAGGTTTTGGAAAATCGTCTCAAAGTGGTCATTGGATCTATCATTACGGAGAATCAAACGAATTTTCTCAAAGGGAGGTACATTCTGGACAGCCCATTAATGCTAAATGAGCTCATTGCTTGGATTAAAAAAGACAAAAAAGGCTTTCCTTTTAAAAATCGATTTTGAAAAGGCTTACGATAATGTTAATTAGAGTTTTCTTTTATATATAATGAGGCAAATGGGTTTTCCGGCTTTATGGTGTAAATGGATCGAAGTAATTCTAGTTTCGGCTAGATCCTCGGTTTTAGTGAATGGATCCCCTACTTTTGAATTCAAATGTTCCAAAGGGGTCAGACAGGGTGACTCGCTATCCTAGTTCCTGCTCCTTTTGGTCATGGAAGGTCTTTCTAACATTTTGTGCAAAGCTAGGATCAAAAGGTTATTAAGAGGGATTCAAACTCCAAACAACGGCCCAATTATTTCTCACCTTTTTTTACGCTGACGATGCTCTCCTGTTGGGGGAGTGGGAGAGGGAAAATGTGAAGAACGTGGCTAGATGTTTGAGAATTTTTTATTTAGTTTTGGGTTTAAAAATCAATCTTCAAAAATCTAACATTTACGTGTTGGGTGTGGGTAATGGTGAAGTTTTGGATATGAGTAATGTGATTGGATGCAAGTCGGATTCTATCCCGCTTACTTACTTGGGAATTTTGGTGGGTAATAATATGAATAGAATTAACAACTGGACGCCTATTATACAGGTTTTCGAGAAAAGGTTGTCGGCATGGAAAGCTAAAACATTATCGATTGGGGGAGGGGGCGGCTTACATTGATCAATTCGGTGTTGGAGAGCTGCCCATATACTATTTTTCGTTATATAAAGCGCCAGTTGGGGTTATAAAGACTCTTGAAGCCAAAATGAGAAAATTCCTCTGGGCGGGGTCTAGCAGTATTAATAAAATGAACTGGGTGGCTTGGGATTGGGTCACTTGGCTTAAAAATAAAGGAAGGTTGGGTAAGGTGGGGAATGGGGTCGATACTCGTTTTTGGATCGATTCCTGGATGGGCGATATTCCTTTTATGGAAAGATGGCCGCTTTTGTTTGGTTTGGAGATGTTTAAATCTTGCAGGGTTGCAGAGAGATTTGAAGCGGAACAAGGAAACGTAGTATATACTTGGCAATGGTCAAGACAGCCAGAGTCCATAGAGGAGTTAAAGGAATGGCATGAGTGCATGGAGGTTCTTAGCAATGTTAGTCTCTCTATCGAAAAGGACAAGTGGTATTGGTTTGATGATAATCAGAATGGTTTCTCGGTGAAGTCAGTCAAAATGTCTTTGATAGCGGAAAGAGGTACTAGTCACCCTCCTAACTTTATATGGTGTAAATGGGTGCCCATCAAATGCAATATTATGGCTTGGAGAGGCAACCTAGACAGACTTCGTACGAGAGTTAATTTAAGAAGAAGGAATGTGGACATTCCCTCGGTCATGTGTCCTTTATGCGGCGATTACTAGGAGACGGTGGATCATTTATTCACTGCATGCTCGGTGGCTTTACGGGTTTGGTCGGCTTTCAGTGCTTGGTGCAACATTCCGCCGCTTTACTTTTTTGAGTTCAAAGACATTTTAGAAAGTTACAAGCTCATAAAGAATGGTGAGAAGGCGGAGAGAATTATCTACGGGTTGGGTATTATAGCATGCTGGTGTATATGGAAAGGCAGAAACGATACGGTTTTTAATCAAAGAAAATGTAGCCCGGGTGACATCATTGTGGAGTTAAAATCTACGGGTTATGCATGGGTTAAAAATAGAACTTCCTATAAGTATATTATATGGGAGGAGTGGTGTAAATATCCTCTGTACATGTTGTAATTTGTTGTCATTTGGCTGTTTGGGTCGGGGGTGCTTGTGTTTGTATGGTCTTTTATCCGTTTGGGTCGAAGGTGTGTTTTAATGAAGTTTATTTTTCAAAAAACTGTATTTAGTTTTATTTGTTGAGTTGAGTTCAATAATAAAAGAGTGTGAGACTCCAAATCATTTGTGTTTGTTTTGTATGTTCATGATCGGAAGCGTGAGCCAACAAAATTTGAGTGTATATAGGTTAATGAAGAACACTTGGCCCACATTCATACAGGACTTCAAGTTTAGTTTGTTGGTAATGAGACCAAGCGGTGTGGGGGTCGGCTCCCCGTCTTGGATCGTCCACTCCATCGCACACCGCCCCCTTAGGGGTCGGCTCCTCCCAAACATCGGCAGGGAGACGTTGGTGACGAGTGATGATTTTGAAAAAGTGGGCCCCCCCTCAAACGGTAACTTGCCATTTTTATTAAAAAAAAAATCATCCTCAACCCACTATATATTTAACCTTTTAACCCCATTTTTTTACACACAACCTCTACTTTCTCTCCACTTTTATAAAACAATCTCTCCCAACCTTAAAAAAAATATGGATCCCTACAACCCAAATAATCCCAACTCAAGTTCACTCCTGTTCTCGTCACCCGGCTACACACCCGTCATGGAAAACTCTTTTTCGGGTTACCAACAAATGCCCAACGCTTTCAACCAACGAAACCAATACCATATGCAACAACCCAATATTTCCTTCAACCAAATGCAAATGAAACCAAACCCACAAACATTCAACATACAATATCAACAAATGCAAATGCAGCAGCTAATGCAAAACCCGCTTAATATGTCATATCAACCACTGCCACAAGCACATCGAATACAAATCGAGGAAGAAGATGATGACGTAGAGGTTGTGCCAGAAACGCAACCTCAAACTTCAAAAAGAAAAATACAAAGGGAAAAGGTAAAAGGTAAAAAAGAAGACGCAACCGGCAAACAACGGTCATGGTCAAAAATTGAGGAAGAGGCGTTGGCGAAGGCGTGGGTTACGTCGTCAAGGAATCCTATACTCGGTAAAAATTATTTTTTTCATTATATTATTATTGTTACTAACTTTTATTTGTACATTATATTTTTCTTAGAAAATATTATTATTGTTACTAACATTTATTTGTACACTATATTTTTCTTACAAAATATTGTTATTGTTACTAACTTGTAGGTAACAATCAAGCAAACGATGGGTTTTGCCAAGAAATCCTTGATCTATTCCACACGTTTATGGAACAAGGCGAGTACTGAAACATTGATTCTATCGGCTCCAAGTGGCGCAAGATGAACACGGTGATCCAACGCTTTTGTGGGTTTTATAACCAAACGCTCTCCAACAAACCGAGTGGGTGGAACCACGAAAATGTTTTCCATGAGGCGATGCGTTTATACGAAAATGAACATAAGACTTCTTTCCCACATGTCCGTGTGTGGCAAGCTATAAAGGATTCTCCGAAATGGGCGGCGATTCCAAATGAGGTTGCAAGCGCGAAACGAGCAACCAAACGGTCTAAAACTTCCGAGTCAGAAAGTTATAGCATTGGAGCCTCAACCGGTTGTTGCCAAATAAATATCAACGACGAGCCCGAGTTTGACAAGGAGTCGATTGAGGAGGAAGAACGTCCCCCGGGAAGGGACAAAAGTAAAAAGATAGCGGCTGAAATAAGGAAACAAGCCGCATCAGGAAGTAGTGGTGGTTCGAAGTTGGAAGGTATTATGGCCGAGTTGAAAGCATTCAACCAAACCTTTAACGAGACACAAAACGAAAAGGTAAAAGTGAAGAAACGCCAAGCCGAGGAGAAGCAAAGGAGGCAAGAAGAAGCGCAGCAGTTGGAGGAATGGAAAATAGTGACCACCGACCTTAGCGCATATATTGAGAAAGACCATCACATCTTACAAAAAATGAAGGAAAAAATTTAAAAAAAAATGGAGTGAGGGAGTGTAGTTTTTTTTAATGTAACTTTAGGTTTTTTTTAAGTGTGTTGTTTTTTTTAGTTTTTATTTAAATGTAACTTTTTTATTTTTATTTACTTTTTTTTAATTATTTAATTAAATCAAAAAAAAAAAAATAATAATAATAATAATAATAATAATAATAATAAAGGGGGGAGGACTATCATCCACACCCTTCCCTTGGGTAGTCCCCAAGGGGATAGTCCTTCACCCTTGATGAGGTGATGCCTACGTAAAGGGTAGTCACTTTGGAGACTAACCAAACCATACCTTATGTTCTGACTTATAATCTCTTTACTTAATAATGAATCATTGAAAACTGAAATCGAATAAATCAAACCACTACTAATGATTTGGTGATGTAAAATTGACCATCAGTGATGACAAAATAATCGGTGATTACCAATGAAACAATGACATACATTGAATCTCAAAGAAACCGACTCGGAGAGGTATGATTAATCATTCAATCCTCAATGACAAACGAAACTATGACAGACTATCTTATATCATAAATGCATTATTTATAAGTGCTTTATACTGTTCTCATAGTTTTTAATATAAAATTGGTGCCAAACACGACTCGTCATTTTGTTTATTTAATATGTTTTTATAATGATAAAAGTCATACTTTAGTCATTTTGTTTATTTAATATGTTTTTATAATGTTAAAAGTCATACTTTAAATTTATAACCTCTCAACTTGTGGAATTACAAGTTATGGTTTAGACTTTTTTCTTTCTTTTTTTAAGGGTTAAAATTACACACAATGAGAATTGAACCGCTAGCTTCCTATAATTTTAAACTTGATCTAACTTATCAACACCATTGGCTATTCCCAAATGGTTGTTTAGATCTATTTAGAGGTTCTTTTAAGCTGATATTATTTACTTTCACATTATTACTAAATAATTTTTAAAAGTAAGTTTTATAATATACCTTAAGGCAAGTAGTTACTTAGGCTACCTACTTAACACGCCGCTCTTTATTCTAGTGTGTACGTAAGTTATAAGCATAAAAAAATCAGACAAAAATATCTATTAGTTACGATAAAATTAAACTTCTAATATCATCAGGTTGAGAGAAACTATTAGTTACGTTAAAAAATATTTTTTTGTTATTTTTCAGTGAAATTTGATGTAAACGTTACTTACATGGACTGATGGACACGTGGTTGTTAAGACTTCTGCATCGTCGTTTCTCGTGATATCATGTCACTAAACGCTCCAAATTTCGACAGAAATACAGCCACCCGTGACATTAAAAGCTCCAAATTTTAGTTGTCAACTTGAATTGAATTATATTGCTAATTATATTTTGTTAAACAAGAGGGGGTTTAATTATAATATAACTAGGATTTCTCTATCGCGCGTTGCGGCAGGGAATCTTGGTACGAACCAAACATTAAGGACCACTATGAAGCCGCACAATATAAATATGTAAAACAACTAAATAAAACAAAATAAAATATAATAAATAGAAGAAAAATGGTGGTGTGGTACCTATAATATGAAAAAATGGTGGCGTGGTACCTATGACATGGTGTAGCGGCTTGAACGAACAAAAAAATGATGGTGGTGACGTGATGTTACAGTGTTTTCCAAAAACCACTTATTTGGTCCTAAAAAACCAACGAATGAAAGTTGTAAAAGAAAAATAAAACTATTAGGTCAAATATGTATATTATTTATATCGTAAGGATTAAATCAAAACTTAAAAGAATACTACAAAGGTTATAGATGATATTATTTTAATAACTTAGTATTATAATATGTTTGTTATATTATTAATTATGTAAACATAATCTATTAATATAACTTAAAAATATTTAAACATGTGACGGATACAAAAGTAAAAAATCAAAGCTAAAAACACTTGTGATCAAAATAGTAAAAAGTAGAATGTAATTTGTGATGTTATTTAATATATATATTAGTAGTAGTGTTTATTTCAGTTAAAATATATATTTTTATTGGTTTATATTATATATTATTATATAAACTTAATTGATAATTTAAAAGATGTGTATTATGACAATCTTTAAAAATATAACTATAAAGTTATACGAAAATGCAAACAAAAATAACCAAGCAACAAGGGTCGTTATAGTACTAATAACGTATTGACATTCGATATAAGAATCAAAAGCGAAAACCGTGAAAAAGAAAGTTTTGACATGCACAAAAGAATATCTACATGTGTTCTATATCAATCAAAACATATAAAAAAACAAATATCGTTATAGTTTCCAATAATATCGATCTACCGATGTTATCGGTTTGGTTAGTGGTACAACCACTAGCTATGGTTAAACGATGAAAATAAACTCTACTTTGAATACAATTTCGTTTTCATCCATTTTTGTAATGGCACATCGAGAAAAGAAAAATTAAACACGCGTGTATTTGATTTTTATAAAAACTTAACGAACCCAAATTATTAGAAAAATATAAATTAAATGGAAATAAATGTATCTTATTTAAACTTTAAGAGGTATAATTAAAACTTTCAAAAATATTTAAGAAATTAAACACTGATCGCTCTCCAAAATTAGTAGAATAGTACAACTTTATCGGTGTAGACGGGTTGAGTCGAGCCTGAGCTCACTTAATTATGATGGTGTGAAGCCCGGGTCTTTTATACTAACTTTTTTTTTTGAAAGGTAAACTTTATTACGAAACGGCCAGCCTGGCGAAAAAAAAAAACACAGGACAGCCCACAAACCCAACCAAAACCAACCAATTACAACATACACAAGGGATACTTACGCCACTCCTCCCAATTCAAATTACAAAAACTAGACCTATTCCTAAACCAAAAGAAACTGAGCGATTTCACCTCCCTGAAAAAAAAAAAATCTAGGGTCTTTTATACTAACTAATTGCAGGTCATGATTCTAAATTTTAATTCCGAATTTGTTTTCGTGTTTTTTTCTATTCATCATAACTAGTTATTTTCCGCCCGCGCGTTGCGACGGGACCCAATGACTACAAAAGGCGTGTCAGCAACAGCAAACAGATACCGAATATCAAAACATAAATAAAATGACGTGGTAAGGATGATCACTCCGTCATAAAAAACGATTTTAAATAACTTAATATATAATAATAGGACCCACACGTTCTACACGTTGGAAATTCGGTTGTTTTCAGTTCAGTTATTACGGTACTAACACGTTAAAATATGGATGAGCTCAGTACCGGTAACGGCAGCGAAAGTACCGATCCGAAAAATCATCGAAATTAGGTACCGGCACCGAAAATGCTCGGTACAATACGGTATGGTATTTGAAGGTAAAAATAAATAAATACATGTATGGTGCTAGACCGGTGTCGAACCGAAAGTAACGATTCTGAAAACGCCAAAAGGTGGGTACCAAATTGGTACCGAAAATGAATTGGTATAGTAAACTTGGTACCGATACGATACCGGTTCGTTTACAGGATTTTATACGATTTGCTCATCAATATTCTAAATATCCAAGTTAATTTTACATGCTACAATTCATTCATTACAGAAAAAGACAAAAAAGAAAGCAAAATAAGTTGTTGTGTTATAAAACTTCATTCAAACGAAATACAGTTTACTTACTGTGTGTATAAAAAGTAATCTAAACGGTGCAATTACTTGCATTGCTGCGTTGCTACAGAATTTGATGAGCTCGGTACCAACCGGTACCGAAAATACCGTTACCGAAATCCAGAAAAGTGGATACCGGTATCGAATATACCTAGTATGGTACGGTTTGGTACCGGTCGGTACTGGTACGGCACCGGTATTTGAAGGTAAAAACCGGTGAATACCTGTGCAGAACCGGTACCGAAAATACACCGGTTTGGTAAATTTGAGACCGATACCTATACCCGATACCATTTGCTCATCTCTTAATGATGTTACTATTCATTCTAATTCTAATTCTAATTCTAATTCTAATTTAATAATAAATCAATGTTCATTCACTTATATAGATTAAGGCTCATTCTAAATACATTCCCCCCTAATTACTAATTACACCCCCTTCCCCTATAAAAACAGCACATCAATTAATAATTTTATTTTGTTTTTAGTCTATTTTGTCTTTTAGTTAATTAAGTTTTTAGCTTTTTTGTCTTTTAGTTATCTTTTTTTAATCTTTTATTTAGTAATTAGTTATATTTTACTTATTATTATTATTATTATAACTAGTTATTATTATAACTAATTATTTATCTAATTACATTTATAGTAGTAACAGAAACTATAATAAAATAAGTGTATTCTTACAAAATTATATCATTAAACATTTTACATACCGAGCTTTAATCTACAACATAATATGTAGCAGGTTGTGCTATCCAAGAATTATACATATTTTGACGTGATTCTACCATTATAAAATGGCCGCATTATTTTCTCTCATTAATGTCCATAGGTTGTTTGTGGTGGTGAAGAAACACTAACTAAATGGTCGGAACCGAGATAGTTAGGGGGTTTGAATCCGCATAAAAGGGTTAGCTCTCTCTCGATTGATTCAGTTGCAATGGAATTTCTTCTCCGATAGTTCTGCAAAAAAGAACACCGTTAGCCTCGTCAAGGGGAGAAGAAGGTTCTCTCCTTGACCCGACTCCGGCGTGAGAATAAGTATCGGTAACGGAGAAGATAAGTATTTGAGAAGTGAGTATGATCTGAGTTTATACCTGAACAGTTCTCCTATTTATAACCGGGAGTTTGGGAGGGAAAACCTGTTATTGAAAAAATGACGGAAGATGCTAACGCCGTAGCGGTTATATTTCCTTCCGTTAAGTTCTTTGATCCAACGTTAAGTTGTCTCGATCCGATGTGAATGCACACGGATCGCGGTTTGATCTATGGCTGGGGGATTGCCACGTGGAAAGTGATTAAGTGGAGATTACTCTCCAATTGCATGCCTTCGTTGTGACTCCAGGGTTGCTTGTGGTGATGACACGTGTCCAGACGGTTATAACCGTCTGGGTGGTGCACGATTGTATTTCTTTCTAGAAGATTACTGCTGTAATCTGGTGTGACACTTTGCTGTGTAGACGAATAAATCCCAAGTCTGGGTAAAATAATATCCAAGTCTGGATATTTAGGCGGAGGTATTGAACAAAGGATTTTGATCCTTTGTTAAATGGGAGAAGGCGCAAGGATTTATGTTTTCCTTTGGGCGCGCGACTATAAATTACTGATTGCTTTCTTCCTTTAGTAAGACCAATGCGCGGCCGCGCAGGGTTAAAAAAAGGTTGAAAAGCTAGTTTGTGGTATGGTCTCAAATCCTTTTTATGAGGTTTTTGGGACCTTACCCCTTCAAGTCCCCCCAGTCCAGTGTTGTATTTATGCAAGTAAGTGGAGCACTGGACTTATGAGAGAGAAATGTTTTTGGGTGCGAAAAGATAAGAAAGCTTCTACGAGAAGATTTGAATTTGCTGAGTTTGTAAAGATTTTTTATTTATAAAAAATCTTTGACTTGAAGCTAGTGCAGTAAATTGATTTTGACAACCTGTCATTGTCAGTTGTTTTTTACTGTCCGTGTTGTATACGCGCGCGTGTAAACGCGTGTATGCTCTGACATCTTCTTTTTCTATTGCTTGGGGAGCTGTGATACCCGGAACAGTGTTGTGACGGTTACCGATGCTATTTATTGCGATGGGTATATAATCGTTTGGGTAACCTCCTCTGTGCAATCATTGCTTTGTTTGAAAACTTTTCCCCATTCCTTGTTCTTAAGAAAATTTTCCGTCGTTTTTTTTGCTTATGACAACCGGAGAACGTCAAGAGGACCTTGTTGAAGATATGTCGACTGATCTTCCACCATTGAAGTGGCCTAGGGCGTCTTTTGAGGGTTTGATTCAGAATCTTAAATTTCCGGAGAACTGGGGTGCCTTGTATCCCGAAGAGGGGCAAACGGCAGCAGATGCTCCGGCTGGGTATATTACCCTCTTTTGGGATTTTTTCTGCGACGGTAACTTTCGCTTGCCTGTTACCCGATTTTTCCTTGAAATTCTTGGATTCTATAATCTGCACATCTCCCAACTTCACCCTATTGGTATGGTTAGGGTTCGACATTTCGAATTCGTATGTCGGACGATGCATGTGGAGCCAACCGATCCCCGATTTAGGGTTTTTTATCAGATGCATTGTACCCAAGTGTTTTATTCATTCGTTCAGAGGGCTTCTGCAAAGAAGATTTTACATCAACCCCCAAAATCGTTTCATGATTGGAAACAGAAATTCTTCTTTATCAAGGCTGGAGTGATTCCAGTGAAGATGACTCTAAGAGGGAAGGACGATATTTCAATTGAATCACTTCAGACTCCTGTTGATGAGAACTGGTACCAAGATCTGAAGGATGTTCCCAATATTGCTTTGTCGGAGAAAGCCCTAGTCGGAGCCGGCATGAGTTTGAACTGGAAGATGGAACGTGATGATAAACCCGTGTACACTGAGGATGGTCATAGTAAGTTTTGGGGCTTTGTCACTGTTCTTCTTCTTTTTTTTTTTTTTTTTTTTTTTTTTTGACCTGCTTTCTCTTCAATGTAGTTGTTTCTCTATATGTTGTTGCCTTTAAGAGGGAAGGCGGAAGAATGGGAACTATCAAGAAGAAACCTGAAGAGGAGCTCTGGTATCATCGTATTGTGAAGAATTTTGTGCTTCCGCGGGATGCGGACCTATCTGTTCAACCGGCAGTTGGTGCTGGTGAGTTTATCCGTTTTTCCTTTCTTTGTTGCTTTGAGTAATTTCTCTGTCTTGCGCTTTTTGTAGGTGAGTTGTTGAATTTGGGTGTAGGCCCTGAAAAGAAAAGACGCGCAACTACGTCCACTTCCGCGCCAAAGAGAAGTGAGACTGTTAAGACTCAACCATTGAAGGCGAAAAATGCTGGAGAGAAGAAAGGTACGCGCCGTTCTTCTGTCTCCAGGTGTGATTATGTGGTGGTTTCTGACTCTTTGGAGGGTCTTACTCCTGTAGTGACCATGCGGGAACCGAAACCAGAACCGAAGGATTCTGCTGATATTCCTCCTTCTAACCCAAATGAGCCTATCGATCTGGATTCCAGTCCCGAGCATTTGGTTCATAGGAAGGCTGGTAAGAGAAAGCCAGCTGATGCTGATGCGGAGGGTCAACCTCCCAAAAAAGTGCAGAGGAAGAAAATTACTAGAAAAGGAAACCTAGATGCTTTCGTTTCAGAATCCATTCCTGGTAGGTATTGCTTTTCTTTGTTTTCTTTGAGTGGATAGGATTTTTACAGACTTTTGTTTGTCCAGAAATTCCTGTTTCTCCTGTTCCTGTAGACGTACCAATTGTGGTTGATAAAGAATTTCTCTCTTCCCCGCCGCGCGCTGCTGTTACAGACCCGTTAGAGTCTTCAGAGATAGCTGAGGAAGGTGTTGAGAAAACTACTGAGGCTGGGGAGCCTGTCGGTGCTAATGTAGAGACTGAACAGATTGTTGAACCGGGTGTAGTAGCTGATGCTGATAATCCACCGACACCGGAAAAGGAAACTGCTGAAAAAATACAATCTTCTCTCCCAAGACCTTCTGAATCTATACCTGAGCATTCTGAGAAGACCGCCACTGAGGAGGCAGGTTCATCTGCTGGTGTTGAGAAGCAATCTCCAATTCGTCCAGAAGAATCCCTGGGAGAGTATTATTACCGGACGTATGCGGAGAAAGATGCTGCCGATCCTCATATTCCTGTTTGGAATGTGAAGAAAGGAGATACCTTCTCGGATTGGCGTGTATGCCAAGATTGGTTGCAGGGGATACTTCCGCCTGGCGAGGTTAAATTTCAGGAAAATCAGCCTTATGAACAGACCTATCAGTCTTATCTTGCAGAAGCTGCTTCTCATGTTTCCACTACTCACCGTATAGTGCGTGAGTGGTATAGCATGCATAAAGAACGGGTATCTTTTGTAGCATCACAAAGGAAGTTTGCAAAAGATGAAAAACATGTGGCTCAGTTGAAGGCGAAATTAGAGGCTGAGCAAGCTAAATTTGAAGCTGAGCGCAAGACTGAGGAATGGTCAGTTTCTGGTTGGAAAAGAAAAGCTGAAGCTGAAGCTGCGCTTTTATCTGAGGAGCGCAAAAATTGGAGAAGAATTTGTGAGAAAGATAATGCCGAGAAGGCAAACCTCCGTAATATCATAAATAACCTCAAGGCTGAGGTTGAAAATTTGAAGAACCAAGATGCGGAGGTGGAAAGATTGAAGAAAGAAAAAGCTGACATGGAAGCTATGTTGGAGGAAGCGCGTTCTCATTGGGAACGAAGTGAGCAACGGGAGGTACAAGCTTTAGCCACTCTTGCCGTTAGAGATAAAGAATTAGAGGAACTTACCGCTTTGGTTTCTGACCAGGAACAATTGAAGAAGGATCTGGAGCTTGCGCACTCTGAGAATACTGAAACCTCCCGCCGTTTGACTGAGGTTGAAGAGAAACTGGAGAATTCAGAAATGGCGCGGGTTTCAGCGGAAAGCGAGCTCGAACCTTTGAAGAATGATATGGCCTGGTTAAAAGATCGCGGGATTGCTTGTGTAAGTACCTTTTTTTTGTCCATGTATGCGCTTTTCTTGTTTTGATCTTATCTTGATGTTATAGGTTGCTGAATCTGTATTAAACTCTGAAGAACTGGATAAAACTGTTGCTAATTTGATGGTTGCTGCGCGACGAGATGGTTATGCGCAAGGGTATGCGGAATGCTCCCAACATGTGAATAGCGCTTTAAAGGTTAACTGGGATGATAGCAAGTCTGCTACCTTTGGTGTTAATACTGCCAGCGCGCTTGCTTCTATGAAGACAGAGTTTAATAACTTGCAACTTCCAGTGATGGAGTTGATAAGTGTGGCGTTGCAATCGGATGATCACGTTGCGCAACTTAAAGAGATCTTCCCGGATGGGGATGAAGATTTAGAGTAGGATGAAATTGTTTTAAACAATTTTTCATGTAGGATGTTGATCCTTGTTCTGACGGTGCGCTGTTGCGCAAGAATTTTAAACACTGTTGTGTCTAAACTCTTTTAGGACGTATTTGTACGCCAAAATAGTATGTTTCTATTTGTTTTGTTCAACTGTCTTTACAATATTTTGCATGAGTACAATTACTTTTGCTTTGAGTAAGGCGAATAAAGTTGGTATGAAGCTCATGTAAGAGTTTATGGTCGTTTGTGACGTGATCACTGACCGCGCATGGAGCTTTGTGTTATACTACCATAATGTTTTTGCACTTACTAAAAAGGAATTGCATGCATTTTGTAAACACAAAAATAATAGAAACTTTGTAATTTTATTCATGGATAATGCTCAGAGGCGTTACAAAGTTTTTCGGATAATTAAATGGAACTTAACTTACTCCCAGACAGTTCCGCCGCTTTTGATAAGTCATGTCTTTTCCACGGAAAACTTACAGAGTCCTTTTAAGTTTTAGCCCGTTTGCTTGAGCTTTCTTCTCCCCGGGTAATCTGCTTAATCTCCTTGCGCATATTCTGGAGCAAATGCGTGAGTTCTCCATTTTTTAGGACCTTTTCGATTTCCGTGCGCAGAGATATGCAGTTGTTCGTGGTGTGCCCATTATCCTTATGATATTCGCAGTACTGCGTCGGGTCTTGACCACGTTTACTCTTCATCGGAATCGGAGGTTTGAATTGGTGATCCTCAGTACTTAGCACCTCCGCCGGGGTTTTCGTTAGGGGAGTCCACTGCCTCTCCCTATTTTCGTGCTTGTTTTCTCTTTGTGCAGAGAACTTGTTAGTCGTTGTGCGGGCATCTTCCGAGGATCGACTTCCTGATGCTTCGCGCCATGACTTTTTGTACCTTTTTTCACCATTTGCGCTTAAGTCTGCGGGCCTGTTGTGTGGTGGTGGTGGCCTGTTTGTAGTAAGGTTTTTCTCGGTCTGCGCATAAACCTTGGCCGCCGCCATTATCTTTTCCCAACTCGTGGGGAGGCCCTCTGTTCCCGATAACACCTTGACCATGTCGTCACACCTAACCGCGTACTTAAACTGAGCACGGATTAGTTGTTCGCTAACACCTCCAATTTCTAACACTTCTTTATTGTATCTGGTAATAAAATCTTCCAGATTCTCATCATCGCGGCGCCAGATGTTCATGACGTCGGATGTATCACGTTTTGACCGCCTTTGTTGGCAGAAGTGTGTTAAAAACTTTCTTCGCAGATCCTTCCACGACTCGATCTGTCCTGTTGGTAGGTTATCAAACCAAATTCGCGCTGGGCCGGTTAGTGTTTGCACAAACAAATGACACCACAGCGGAAGAGTCCAACCGCCAACCAACCCTGCGCTGGTGAATACTCTTAGATGATCATCGGGGTCAGTTAACCCATTGAATTTCCCAACGTTAGATGGTAACTTAGCCCTTTCCAATGGAGCTAAAGCTATCTCCAGTATGAACTTCGAGTTTTCTGCCGCTTCATCAGGGCGATAAACTAAGTCGTAGTTATGCTCTGCTTCGGGATTATAGATCGCCCGAGGCCTGCATTTGTTATAGTTTGGTTGCAGTCTGTTGAATACGCTGGTGTTTGCACTCAGACGATACGTTTGATCGGATTCATCAGTGTGAGCGTCCCGTTGGGAACCCAACCTATCATGAACCGATTGTTTTCGACGAGGGTGTGGTTCGCCATGGTGTTGTCTCTGGTAACTGCCTGTATCGTCATAAGTTGACTCTTCTTACTGAGACGCATGAGCTCTAGACCCCGGCCTCCGTGATTGGGTTACAGGAGCAGTTTGAGCACACAATTGTGTGTATACGGCGTTTAATGCCCCTTGGGACCGGACATACCATGATATCGGAGTTTCTCCTGGTGGTAAGATTGACTGTGCAGGATTTGCTGGTAACATTCCTGGGGTAACAGGATCATTTGCTCGATTAGATTGAACCTCGTTATCGTCTGAGGCCTCTTCTACGATCCCTTCTACTGGTAAATTGTTTCCGACGTTTGGTCGAGGACCAGGTTGCCGGTGAGATGACGAATTTTCTGCCATGTGCAAAAACAGAAAACGGAATGAACTGAATCGAAACGAGGTAGAAACTAGAAAAACTGAGAAAACGGTGGGCGCCAATGAAGAAACACTAACTAAATGGTCGGAACCGAGATAGTTAGGGGGTTTGAATCCGCATAAAAGGGTTAGCTCTCTCTCGATTGATTCAGTTGCAATGGAATTTCTTCTCCGATAGTTCTGCAAAAAAGAACACCGTTAGCCTCGTCAAGGGGAGAAGAAGGTTCTCTCCTTGACCCGACTCCGGCGTGAGAATAAGTATCGGTAACGGAGAAGATAAGTATTTGAGAAGTGAGTATGATCTGAGTTTATACCTGAACAGTTCTCCTATTTATAACCGGGAGTTTGGGAGGGAAAACCTGTTATTGAAAAAATGACGGAAGATGCTAACGCCGTAGCGGTTATATTTCCTTCCGTTAAGTTCTTTGATCCAACGTTAAGTTGTCTCGATCCGATGTGAATGCACACGGATCGCGGTTTGATCTATGGCTGGGGGATTGCCACGTGGAAAGTGATTAAGTGGAGATTACTCTCCAATTGCATGCCTTCGATGTGACTCCAGGGTTGCTTGTGGTGATGACACGTGTCCAGACGGTTATAACCGTCTGGGTGGTGCACAATTGTATTTCTTTCTAGAAGATTACTGCTGTAATCTGGTGTGACACTTTGCTGTGTAGACGAATAAATCCCAAGTCTGGGTAAAATAATATCCAAGTCTGGATATTTAGGCGGAGGTATTGAACAAAGGATTTTGATCCTTTGTTAAATGGGAGAAGGCGCAAGGATTTATGTTTTCCTTTGGGCGCGCGACTATAAATTACTGATTGCTTTCTTCCTTTAGTAAGACCAATGCGCGGCCGCGCAGGGTTAAAAAAAGGTTGAAAAGCTAGTTTGTGGTATGGTCTCAAATCCTTTTTATGAGGTTTTTGGGACCTTACCCCTTCAGGTGGCAATTGGATACTCTCCTTGCAATTCTACCATTATAAAATTGCCACCATTCACGTGTGCAATTGAAATTATTTTTTTCCTGGGAACTAGCGAGGGCCTTTCCAAAGCGAAAAACAAGTCGAACTGTTTCTTTTTCCTTTAGATAAAAATTGAACGATTACGTTAAACTTGTTCGCAATCAAGAATCCTTCCTCTAGCATAATCCTCCAATGTTTTTTTGGTGCAACCCCCGACCCTGACCAAGCCAAGGACGTAAACACATTTTCAAATGAGCCACAGAAAGCTTTAGTGTACTTGTTTCTAAACTGAAGTAGCTCTTCCAACAGTGATCTTCGGATAAATAACCATTCATCTTTATTGTACCCTAGAATAGAAGTCGTCGCCCGAAATCCACAATTTCCATCACCTAACACATTTTGTATGCGTGTAACATACGCATGGATAGGGTTGTCCAAAAAGCTCGCGGCTCGCTTGAAGCTCGCTCGGATTTAGCTCGGAAAAAGCTTGCCCGATATGGCTCGGTTTAAAAGTGAGCTGAGCCGGCTCGGCTCGGTTAGAAAGTGAGCCTAGCTCGGTTCGGCTCGTAACGAATCAAATTGGCTCGGTTTGACTCGCTTTGTAGCTCGGCTCGTCTTAGCTCGAATTATTTTACTTAAAAACCGAGTTCATTCAAAAAAAAATTTTAAAACCGAGTTCGTTCAAAAAAAAAATTTAATAAATAATTTTTATTAAAATAAATATTTTTAAAATAATAATAATAATTACTATTATAATAATAATAAATGATTACTACTAAATAATAATAATAATTAAAAAGACAATAAAAAGACAAAAAAAGCATTAAAATGTTGATTTGTGATGTAATGATGTGATGTTTTTATAGAAGGGGGTATAGTTAGTAATTAGAGGGTGTGTATTTAGTAGCAATAGATTAACCAAATCAATTATTTAACTTAAACTTATATACGATCCTAGATTTACATAAACAAATAAAACCTTATACATAATTAACCTTTTAGAGTAAATTGTCAAAATCGTCCCTGAGGTTTAGGCATGTTTGTCATTTTCATCCAAAACAACTTTTTTGTACACTATAGTCCTTCACTTTTGGGATTTTTTGCCATTTTCATCCAAACATCTAATTTGCTTTATTTTTTCTATCAAACATTTGGATAAAAATAGCAAAAAATCCCAAATCTCAGGGACGATTTTGGCAAAAAAGTCAGACGTTTAGATGAAAATGGCAAAAGATCCTAAAAATGAAGGACTATATGGTACAAAAAAGTTGTTTTGGATGAAAATGGCAAACATGCCCAAACCTCAGGGACGATTTTGGCAATTTACTCAACCTTTTATAATTATTTAACTTATGTATATATATACACGATCCTAGATTTATGAAAATGTAAATAAATTACTTTATATAGATAAAGAATACGATTTTGTAAAAGATTATGTTAGAATATTAATTTTGACTCAAGTGCAACATTAGTATATAATATTGCAAAGTATTTAAAGACGCGGACGAATTGTTTAGGTGAGCTTAGACTCGACTCAACCGGTTTAAACGTCTAAAATAAGTATATCAATAGTTTTTGAATATAAAAAAGGGTCGTATTATTGGCACACCTTAGGGGATTAAATCGACACCCTCAATACGCATTGTATAGGCCTATACGATGCGTATTGAGGTGGGTTCAAACTTCTATGTCTGCCAAAGGCTGCCATTGTCCCCTACCAAAAAGTAATACGCATCGTATAGGCCTATACGATGCGTATTGAGGGTGTCGATTTAATTTTTTAATTTTTGTAATGTAGCTTCCTGTCACGCGGTAGCTTTCCGTCACGCGAACGAAAAAGCAGCATTTTGGACATGTGTTGGTCTTCAAACATCTAGAAAACATTATTTGAGAATACCACTGAATTTATCAAAGCTGTAGAATGAGATCCTCCACTGTTAGGTTATCATCTTTCAACCCCATTTTCCCTAAATTTATCGATTATGTTTTTCAACAGGGATGTAATGCAATGATTCCTCTCAATTGAATAGACCGACACATATTTGCTTCAAGATTTACGTCTGATGTCCAAGTTTAATCACATTTGACTTCATCTGCGGCACTCCAATGACTTTCTTCCCACGTGTCTGCACCGTGATCTTCATATTCTTGGTTCAATACCAACTCATCTTTAGTAGTGTTTGTTTGAGAACCTAATTCAGATACACAACGGTTCTCCAATTCCAGATCTGTAAGCAAATACACAACGGTTCTCCAATTCCAGATCAGTAATGTAAGGAGAAGTGTTGAGATAACAGACATCCATCAAGCTCAAAAAGAAAACTTGTGTTTCCCATAGTCACAAACGATTGCGGTTTGTATTTCGCATAGCCACCGTTTCCGTAGTAAAAAACGGTTGCGGTTTGCACATTCAATCTTCAATACTTCATTAAAATACCACTAGTAGAAGAACCCGACACGTTTTCATGTTACGGAGAATGTTCTCGAAATTGAAGATTCAATCTTCATTGCTTCATTAAAATTAAAAAGGCGGTCTCTTTGCTTCGTCCACTAGAACTATTTGTGTATGCATTCTTTTGGTAGTTAACAGCGCTATAACAGGATGGAAGTGACACACATAGATAGATAATATCTGATTGTTTTAGTTTTTTTCCGACTGTTTCAGTTATGTTTAAATCTGAATCGGTTGTTAGGGTTTCGTTTCTTCATGCTCCAACTAAATCCTTGAATCCTAATGCTTCTCTAAAAATATTCATTGCACATTCAATATTCACAGTTGCATTTGCGTACTGATTATTGAAAAGATTTGTGGAAATCGAAGAAAAGAGTAAAAAAGATGAATTGAGGCGTACATTAGGAACAAGAAGTCCAACAATCCGTTTATTATCTGTTGTTGTCTAAAACAATATGAATGCACGCAACGAATTTGACAACTGTGGAGAACTTGTTTGCGTTATCCTTCAACATAACAATTTTGAATGTATATAAGAGCGTGATCAACTACTTTGGGTATATTCGAAACCAACTAAAAATACGCTATAATACGCTAAAATACGCTAAAATACGTTAAAATACGCTAAAATACGCTAAAAATACGCTAAAATACGCTACAATATAATACGTTAAAATACGCTAAATTACGTTAAATTACGTTACAATACTCTAAAATACGTTAAAATACGCTAAAATACGTAAAAATAACGCTCAAATACGTCATAAATACTATTAAATACGCAACAATATGTTAGAATACGTCAAAATACGCAAAAATACGTCAAAGTACGCGAGTAACGATATTTACACACACGTATACATATAACACGACACTATGGAGTCTAAGTGGATTTCAAACAAAACTGTACGTAATCATGGAATACGATATTCGCACGCAACCGAACGGCACCGTAACGACTTATGTTGAAGGTATACGTCATAAAACGACAAAATATGTGAATGTTCGGCAAAAAACGAGACGTATACGCATCGAACCGAGGGAAACACGATAAAACTAAATTTGAAATAATGCCCAATACGATCGTATAGGCCTATGTCGTATTGTATATCATCTTAATACGAATCGTATAGGCCGATACGATGCGTATTAAACTTTGAACTTACTCAAAAATACCCCGGAATTTATCAGAAAAACAAGGGTATTTCAGTAAATTCATCGCTCAATACGCATCGTATAGGCCTATACGATGCGTATTGAACTATAAATTTCTCAAAAATGTTTTTTCAAATCAAGGGTTCCATCATTACAACCACTTGTTTTCAACGGGGATGTAATGCAATGATTCCTCTCAATTGAATAGACAGACGCTTGCTTCATAGGACTCACTTGAATCGTCTCTGAAGTACTGAACAACAGAAATAACAGCTTCGGTTTCTCGAAAATGTTTTTCAAATCAAGGGTTCCATCATTACAACCACTTGTTTTCAACAGGGATGTAATGCCATGATTCTTCTCAATTGAACGAGTCTAGAACACTCGTAATCCTCAACCGGCTTTAAAACCGGACGGAATCTACGAAGAAACTGTTCGATTTCACGGTGAGTGGACAATCCGATCGGATGACTTGTGGCCTCAAACACTTAACATTTTTACAAGTTTTCAATAATATTTCATTTTGCTGTGAACTTGTTCTCTATGAAATGTCTCATTTAACAAGAGAAGCAACTAAAAAAACGGTGAACGGTATTTAACGTACACACCGCATTCGAAGATCCTTGCATTAGACACAATTTGTTGGAATTTGTGGATTTCGGTTGGTTCAGATCTCTATTCGGTCATCTTTCCTCTCAATTGAATAGACAGACACTTGCTTCATAGGACTCACTTGAATCAAACAGGCATGCCTTGAAGTACTGAATCAATAGAAATAACTGAAATAACAGCTTCAGAATCTATTAACCCACAATTTGTTGGAATTTGTAGACAGACACTTGCTTCATAGGACTCACTTGAATCGTCTCGGAAGTACTGAACAACAGAAGGATGAGATATCGGCAGTTAGCTCGAAGAAGTTTCTCTCAATCAGGTGTTCCAATAGATTCTCCCTTTTAACAATGTCCTATTATTTGTTTCAGATGACATGCTTAGTAAAACAAAGAGGAACACTTTCTTCTGTTTTAATTTTTTTTCTACTTTTAGAAAGGTTTGACCAACTCACGATTGTAATAAAACGGAACATAATCCCAGATTGTTTAGAGAAGCGCTTTTATCATGTGTCATACGTTACGAGATTCTTCGAGAATTAGAAAATGAGAAAATACGGAACGACAAGGGTAGTATGAGTCTGAGTCCATTATGGTTCGTGCCAGGTTTGTATTTCCTATAGCCACCGTTTCCGTAGTAAAAAACGGTTGCGGTTTTGCACATTCAATCTTCATCGCTTCATTATAATTAATAATGCGGTCTCGATTGAAGATGTAATTGCAAGACTGTTTGTCGGGCTTCCAATGCTCACACAGGGTGATAAACAACGCTGATATTGAACGGATTATTGAACCAACTACTCGAAATCCCTTTCGTTTCTCGAAATTGAACGGATTATTGAACCAAGAAAGTCATTGGACTGCCGCAGATGAAGTCAAATGTGATTAAACTTGGACATCAGACGTAAATCTTGAAGAAAGATCTGTGGGCCCTATTGTCGGATCTGTGACTCCATGGAAGATGTTATTAAGGTAAGCGTGCTGTCATGTGTCATAAAATGGAACATAATCCCAGATTGTCTAAAGAAGCGCTTTTATCATGTGTGATCCAAAGGTCGGTCTCGGGTGGGCATAAGATCCGTGGGCCCTATTGTAGGATCTGTGACTCCATGGAAGATGTGATTAAGGTAAGCGTGCCGTGTCATGTGTCATAAAACGGAACATAATCCCAGATTGTCTAAAGAAGCGCTTTTATCATTTGTGATCCAGAGGTCGGTCTCGGGTGGGCATAAGATCCGTGGTCCCTATTGTCGGATCTGTGACTCCATGGAAGTTGTGATTAAGGTAAGCATGCCGTATCATGTGTCATAAAATGGAACATAATCCCAGATTGTCTAAAGAAGCGCTTTTATCATGTGTCATATTAGAGTAGTATGAGTTTGAGTCCATTGTGGTTCGTGAATGTTTCAAATCATCATAGAAGACGTATCGGGTGAGTTGTGGTTGATTTATAGGAGGAGGTTATGAAACGAATATATGTTTATGCGAGTTTAAAGGACAATACTGACAGAGGTGCTGGTCTTTTCTCCCACTATGCAAACTTGAAAAATAATCGTGTAAAGATCTTTATCTATCATATCATCGACCAACTGCTCGAAATCCCTTTCGTTTCTCAGGTTCGCATTCGACATAGAAACTTTGAATAAGATAAGAGGATGAGATATCGGCAGTTAGCTCGAAGAAATGTTGGTGTTGATCAACTCAGTAGATATGAAATGTTGGTTTTTGTCCCATATCATTTTATCTTCGTTATCCTTTTGTCCCATACGAGATTCTTCGCGAATTAGACATGACACATGATAAAAGCGCTTCTTTAGACAATGTTTTTCTGTCCCATACGAGAATCTTCGAGAAATAGACATGACACATGATAAAAGCGCTTCTTTAGACAATCTGGGATTATGTTCCGTAAATTGGGAACCACATATTCGTGTGTAAAAGCTTGGAAAGATGACCGAATAGAGAACTGAATATCCCCTTGGTAGTTATTACCATATGACACATGATAAAAGCATAGTCAAAAGAATCCTTACCTGCCACTTAGGGTTTCTTCATCACCTATAACAATGTCGATAAACGTTGATTGGAACACGTCGCTTAAATGGTTTTAATATATTTCATCTTGGACTATCTAGTCTAACACATGAAAATGGATATGATCGTGTCAAGATCTTTATCTATCATGTCATCGACCAACTGCTCGAAATCCCTTTCGTTTCTCGGGTTCGCATTCGACAAAACACATCTAAAAATAAAATTCAAAAAATCAGTGCCTTGATACGCATCGTATAGGCCTATACGATGCCTATAAACCCCCCCGCCAGACATAACATGCACCTTTCAGTCTGCCATGTCTTTTACTTTATTTCAATACGCATCGTATAGGCCTATACGATGCGTATTGAAGTGAAAAGGTGTGCAGATAGACAGGGGGTGCGCCATTAGAAAACCCCTATAAAAATTGAGTAAATTGTCATTTTAGTCACTGAGTTTTGACTAAAATTGCCACTTTAGTCCAAATATTTTTTTTGTCATTTTAGTCCAAATAGTTTTGTTTTCTGGCATTTTAGTCCCTGACTTTTGTCATTTTTTGCCATTTTCATCCAACTCACTAACTCCATTCAAAAAATTTTGTTAGCTTAGGTGAATTTTGGTCAAACCACATTTTTCTTTATTTTTTAAAGGTGCGATGGTATGGGGATGGTGTTGTGCCGGTTTACAGTGAAGATGATGGTGGTGGTTGTTGGTTTTACGATGATGACGGTGGTGTTGATTGATGATGTGGGTGGCATATAGGGCTGGCAAATCGTGTCTTAGCAAGTTTAACAGGTATCTGATAACACGAACAACAAAAATTTTAAACATGAATACGACTCGTTTAACTACTTTATATTCAATGTCTATACGACAGGTGTATATTTTATGTACCTAGAATGAGAAATAATGGATCCTAACTTTCAAATTTTGATTATTTTTAAAAGCTTAAAAAATCACATGATGTACTTTTCTGTTACCGTGTCTTAGCAGGTTACCTATTGTCAGCCCTAGTGGCAGAAAAGTGGCCGGTGGTGGTGGAAATGGTGGGTGGTGATGGTGGTGGGGTGGGTGGTGACGGTGCAGGCAGGTGATGGTGATGATAGAAGGTTGTGATGGGGTGGGTGGTGGTGGTGGTGGTGGTAGTCGATGAAAATGGAAAAAATGACAATAATCAGGGACTAAAATGACAGAAAACAAAACTATTTGGACTGAAATGATAAGAAAAAAACTATTTAGACTAAAATGACAATTTTAGTAAAACCTTAGGGACTAAAATGGCAATTTACTCTAAACAATTAGAAAAAGTAAACAAGTAAAATAAGTAAAGAAAGCATAAGTATAGATATACAATATAATAAAAAGTTATAATAAGATTTATATTAATATTTTTGTATAGAAAATTATAATTTGATCAACTAATCAATTAGTTAGTTTTAAAATAATTTATAAAAAAAGGTCACAGAAAATAATAAAAGAAATGAAAATGAAAAAAAGAAAACAATTAAAAGAAAAGGAAAATAATTATGAAAATTACATATTTGGTCTTTTAGAGATAAGGGTAAAATTATCATTTTAAATAAAGTATTAGAAAATTTTAAAGATAATTAGTGCGAATGACATAATAAGTTACAAAAAAGCAATATCGATAATCGAATCAAGCATGGACTTTGGTTTGATATTATTTTTGTCAAAAACAATAGAGTAAACTGTAATTTTACAGCCTGAGGTTAGGGGTCATTGGCATGTCTACCCCCCTTAAGGAAATAATTGCAAATTACCCCCCCCCCCCCCACTGTTAACGCTTATGTCGCATATTTACCCCCGGCCCAACATTCCGTTAGTCTTCCCGTTAGAGAGTGATGAAATGTCCAAATTACCCCCCCCCCCAACATATTCCTCTTCCTCATTTAAGAGGTTCTAGCCCTAATTTGTCTGTGTAAATCGCTCTCTCTCACTGTCTTCTTCAATCCACCCCCAAAATCGCTGAACATGTCTTCATCTTCTTCCTCTGTGCTGCGATCCAAGGAGACCATGAGAAAAAGTGAAGCTTCAGACATCATATGTCCTTGTGGTTCGAAAACAGTGTTCAAAGAGTCACATTCCAAAGCTAATCCTGGTCGATTGTATCTTAGATGTGTAAGTTTCTTCTGTTTAATGGTTATTGAAACTCAAGTTTCATTCTTATGTTGCTTATGATGTCCGATAACAGGTTGGAGGATGTGGCTTCCTCAGATGGGCTGATGTTGGTGAAGAACAGGCATGTCCGATTTGTCGAGAGGTAATGCCTGCTTTAATTCAAAGCATTAAAGATAAGGATGAGTTGGCTAAGTGCAAAGAACAGTTGGCTAAGTGCAAAGAACAGTCGGCTCGGTACAAGAATGGGGATGTGTTGAAACTGAAGATGTACTTTGTGATTACTTGGGTCTTGATTGTTGTATTTTTTTTGCTTAAGTAGGTTAATGTCGAGAAATTGGATTTGGTTGTGTATTTTGAGTGTAACCGTATTTTGGTTATGACTTTTGAAGTTTATGCAATGCTACTTTTCAAGTTCTTATATGTTTGTTTTGGTAGCCTGGATGTAATTCTGTAGGTATGGGTGACAAAGAGAATGTTAAAGTTGAGAATGAGAAAGATATTGCTAAGGATGAAGACGTTGTTGCAGCCGAAGAACCAGACAGTTATGTATACTTTGAAGATCAAGAGTCTGAGATACTCAGACCTTACATGGAGCAACAAACTGATTATGAAAAGATATTCGGAGATCCGACAAAGGATTATGACCCTGAAGTGCTGGAACATGCATGGGATTACACATATTGGGATGAAGACGATGATTGGTACTTTGACCCATATGAAGGGGAGCATGGTTCTGATTCGGATTGGTCTTGTTTGGATGATTGTCACTGGAAATAGGCTAGATTTGGTCGGTTGTATGTTTGTATTTTGGACATCTTATTTGTACTAAATGTTGGTTTGTAATCGAATGACCTTCCCCCAAAAATCTGTTTGAACACATTTTTTTACTAAAGCAGCCATACTCTACCATAATAAACCAAAGCAGGCATGACATTGAACAATTGAACTAAAGCAGCCGTAGTCTAACAAAATAAACCAAAGCAGCCATGACATTGAACAAACATTTGTAAACCAAACATAAAGGTACAAACCAAACATTGTCTTGACAAACCTAACACTGTCTTGAACAATCAAACAAATAAACATAGTCTAAAGTTACAAACCAAACATTGTCTTGAAGAAACTTGACAAACAAACAAACATACTCTAAACTTACAAACCATCCATCACTCATCAAGATTGTAAACTGGTGCACCTTGAGTGGTAGTGTGTGATTCCTGTGAAGCAGTTGATTGTTCACCACCTTGTCCTTTGCAGCTCCTGACATTGTGACCCATGTTCCCACATTTACCACACTTGATGCTACTTCCCTTTCTGGTCATTTTACCTCCTTTGTCGAACTCCTGCTCAAGCTCTTTTTCACCAAATGCCTTCTTTCTTTTCATCTTAGGCCTTCCAACTTGTGTATGATGCTTTGGTGGGATGAGTGTTGTTGGACACTCTGAAGGAGTCCACATCTCCGGCCCGTTGATTGGCTCTATCACATTTTGATAGACTTTCTTCCATGTTGACAGCCAATACACATCATCCACCCACTCTTCTGGTATGCCAGCATCAATGTTATTCCTTGACATATCCCATACGGCTGCAACTGCATGTTTGCAAGGCATCCCTGTCAAATCCCACTTCCTGCATGCACAAGTTTTATGTTTGACATTCACAACACACTGTGATCTCGGACCTGTTACTTGATACTTGTCTGAATCAACCATGAGAACAGACATTTCAGCAGCCTGTTTCTTGATCTCATCGAACACCTTAGTTGCATGAGGTGTTAGTGGCCCCGTACACTTTGCTTGCAATTTGTTAACATTAACTATCCTCTTGGTCATGTACTCCCGAATGAATTCTAGGCATGTGATAATCGGCTTGTCCCTTGCTCCTACGATTTGTCGGTTAAAAACCTCACATATGTTGTTCAGCAACATATCACATTTAGCTCTTCCAGAAAAATATGCTCTTGACCAAGCGGTGAATGGGATATCATTCAGCCAGTCATACATAGCTCGTTCTGTTGTCTTAATTTCTTCCATAGCTTTGTTAAAGTATGGAATGGATGTCTTCCTTCCGGCTGACCAAAGCAAATTCTTGTAAAGATCTCCACGCCACTTGGATTTCATGTTCTCATGGATGTGCCTCAAACAAAATCTGTGCTCACCATTAGGAAAAACAGCTAGCATAGCAGGAATCAGACCCTGTGATACAAAATGCAATTCAATTTGCTGAATAATCATAATATTTTGCTACCAAAGTTTTTTGCAATTTATTAATCATAAGAACTTATTACCTTTTGTCTGTCACTGATGAAGGTGAAACCCTAGGTCATCTCTCAACAGTTGCAAAAACCATTTCCAGGTTTGTCTTGTTTCTGCCTCAACAAGGGCATAACAAATTGGATATATGCTATTATTTCCAACAATACCAACAGCACTCAAGATCTGTCCAGGATATGGACCTTTCATGAAACAACCATCCACACCCAGCAATGGTCTTCCAATCATCTTAAATCCTCTCATCATAGAGGCGAAACAAAAATAAACCCTTCGAAACTGCCTTGTAGGACTAGCTGAGTTCCCACAAGGCTCCACATCAATTTTAATTGTACTACCTGGGTTGACTTTTAGAAGTTCATCACAATATGACCTTAGCAAAGCGTACTGTTCTTGGTAATCACCATAAATCTTCGTAGTTGCTATCCTCTTGGCTCTGAAGACCTTATGGAGTGATATTTCAAGTTGATGCTTTCGAAGCAGTTGACTTTGGATTGCATGAATTGGCATGTCTGGATTGCTTTCAATCATAGGTTGAATCTCTCTGGCAATCGAACTCATTGTATACAAAGAAACGGCCCTTGTTGTCAAACAATTGTGTTGATTATGAATGGTCTTCACACACCACTTATCCTTGTCCGTGTTTCTTGAGATGTGAACTGCCCAAGGACAAGTGGGCTTGATATGCCTTTTAAGGTGCTTGTATTTTTGCCCTACTTTGGTGCATTTACTATTTTGCCCCTCTTCTCCCTTTTTTTTACAGGACCAAGTAATGGTGGATTGCGTCCAAAACATACTACCCTATACCTTAACAATTCATTTTTTAGAATAAACACATCCCTTCTAGCCTTAAGAGCATAACTTTTCACCATCTGATTCATCGTTTTCTTGTCATCAATAAGCTGACCAACATAGAATGGCAAATCATTTGGACCTTTTAAAGCACTCTTGTTTCTCCTCCTTATCTTCCTAGCAACCTTATCTCTAAGACTTGAATTGTCATCAGACCCACTTTCAAAAACCTCCAGGTCAACAGGCTGATGACCTTCTTCGCTTCTATCATCATCATGATCCCCATCACTTGAACCATCCAGTTCTTCCCTAGTAAAGTCAACATTAGCCCTGAACCTCTGCATATCCACCTCTATTTCATAAACCAAATTATCTTCCTCAACATACTCATAATCAGGATCACTTCCGTCACTCACTTCCTCATCTTCATTCATACTATCATTCTGAGTATATTTTGTAAATGATGCTGGAACAATTGCTTTATTAGCCCCTATAGGACCTTCACTTCTATTTTCCAATATTGTTGACCTCCGGTGTTCAACATACATGTCTATCATGTGGACTCCTTGACGCACATGATCAAAGATAGGCTCTAAGTCAACATCACCTTTTAAAGTCCTAAGACCAAAATCCAAGGAACAATACGGTTCCTTGTAATGAATGCAGAAAACCAACCCATCATTGTATCCTAATTTCTTAACCATCGCCTCTAACACATCAGTATTCAACACTCTAAAATCTACATGATCAATGTAGTTCATCTTCCCACCAACGTATTTCCTATTTGGGTTTTCTACAAACTTACCTCCATGGTGAAATTTTATGCTAAATTCAGATTGGGTTTCACCTGTAATCAAACAAAAAAAAAATTAACACAGAAATATGTTCAAATTTTACCTGATTCAAACGCTGTGAGCTTGCATGTCACTTACGGTACATTTCAGCCGGTTCTAAATACTGATCTTCAGCTCGTAACTTCCACAATCGAAGATCCATGCTCGTAACACAACTTCTAATCAGCTGTAATTGTTGAAGGATGCTTGAACGAGACTGCGATGTTCTTCAATTTTGAGTTAGGTTAACCTCAGGGTTTCAAAGTGGTGAAAAGGGGGTTTTATGAGGTTGCAGGTCAACAGGAACGCGAATTTACCTATTTGCCCTTTGACCATTAACAGAAAACGCTAAAGACTAACGGAATGTTGGGCCGGGGGGTAAACATGCGACATAAGAGTTAACAGTGGGGGTGTAATTTGCAATTATTTCCTTAGGGGGGGTAGACATGCCAATGACCCCTAACCTCAGGGTGTAAAATTGCAGTTTACTCAAAACAATATTATTCCTTAGCCTTCATGTAAACCTCCATGTCAAAAATAAAACTGCTTTAACTATTTCTTTCTTTGGAGTTGGTAAGTTGAGATTATCTAACCAACCACACACGAAAAGTTAGATCATGGCGTCGTCGAAGGGTAGAGGAGAGCCCTGGAAGATTGTTACTTATCAGAAAAACAGGAGGAGATCAGCATGGAACACACCACCACTTTCTTCATTACTAATTTCACCGACTATTGGGATATCGAGAAACTTTGGTTGTTGCTTGCGAAGGAAGGGCATCTATGTATCTTGCTCACAAGAAGAGTCCTAATAGGGCTAACTTTGGTTTTCCAGGTATACTAACGTGTGGGATGTTAACAGCCTTGTCGAGAATTTTTGTAGGGTTCGTCTAGGCAGATTTTTCCTCAGAGCGAATGTTGCTAAGTTTTATAAACCAATTCAAGGGGGAAAGACGAGTCATGGTAAGAAGGGAGTTGAGTCTGGTGTGAGGCAGGCCTGCCGAGAGTGGCGGCCTGCTGTAGGTTAGTTGGCAGGTAGCAGCAACAACATTACCTGTATTCTGTTTGGCTCACGCTCATGGGCGGGTGTCGTCGAACCTAATATTGAGGTGCAGCCTCCGTTGGGTAATGCAGGGCCTGGGCTTGAGGAGGTCAGCATTCCTGATCACTTGGAGGTTAGTCATTCTGAGTCATTAGAGGTTTGTTTGGTGGGAGAAGTAAAAGATCTTGAGGTCCTCACTAGTATTGGTTCTTTGATTCAATCTGAGCGGGAGGTTGATTGTGCCATCAAATATCTTGGTGGTCTGAATGTTCTACACGGGTTCGACAACAAGGAAGATGGAGAAAGCTTTCTTAACGAGTTCAGCGACAACTGGCACCAGTGGTTTGCTTGGCTAAGAAGGTGGGATGGTACGTTCTTTCAAACCTGTCGCATTGCATGGGTTAAGATCATTGGCATTCCTCTTCAGTATAGAGATGAGAATGTGTTGGCTATTATTTGGGGCAAATTTGGTAGGGTCCTTCTTCCGTTTGACTGTTCGCTGGATTCAAATGATTTGTCCTATAGGAAAGCGAGTTTGCTGGTCAAGAACTTTGATGATCGTATCCAACGTATGTTTGGGGTCTCTTGGAGAGGCAATGCTTTCCAGGTCTCGGTCTTGGAAAAAAATTGAGGACTGGAAACCGTCCTTCGACTTCACAGATTTTGTTGATGAGGATGCGCGGGCTTCCGAAGAATGGGATGGTTTCGATGATGGAGACACCGGTGTTTCACCTGAAGAGGATGACACTGGCGTTTTGCCGGACGATAACGAGGTGGTTGAAGAATCTAGAAAGCCGATGGTCGATGAAAGGGTAGGGAACTCGAAGGGCCAGGTGCAAGACCTGCCTCGGGAAAAGGTTAGTTCGTTGGGAGGTTATGATGATGTTTCTGATTCATTCTTGGGATTAGGGAAAGGAGGGCAAGAGGTGTCGCCTTCTATCACGCCTGACAAAGTTCCTAGGCACATTTATTTTAACTCTCCTATTGATGAGGACTTGGGCTCACCTTATTCGGGCCCTTCTATACCTGGAGTGGGCCAAGCTAATGGAGGTGGGCTTTTTGAGCCTTTGAATAATTTTAATTTAGGCTAGACTTTGTTTGGTGAGAAGGCACCACAGGCTACATCTTTGGGGGATATACTGGATAAGGTGGGACCTGATGGTTTAGAGGACAACTTTTCATCCTCTTACTCATTTGAAAAGTCTTCTGAGTCTAGCTCCGTGGAAAATGTAAACCTTGACCGTGTTATGAAAAGCTCCAAGAAAAATCTCAATAAAGGTACTAAGAAGGTCGATGAAGCGCGTTTAGGAAAAAGCATTTTTGATTCATCTGGGTCTGGTGAAACCAACGAGTTCAGCAACACTAAAGAGGCAGGCGGAAGCTTGTTATTAACATGGGGGGCTCTGACGATATTCTGAGATCAATAATGGCTGGCAAAAAGGTGAAAATTGTTTCCCAACGAATCTGTTATCTTTGAATTGTAGGGGTGTCACACCCCAATTTCCGGATGGGCGCAGATGGGTACACTCGTGACGGTTGGATAACAGTTATCCAATATAATAATATACAGCGGAAGTATTGGATTAAGATTTATTAAAATGAAGCTTGAAGGTATAAAAGTATTACAAGCGTTCGATACAAGCCCACAGACAGGATCTAAATAAACAGAGCTTTAGACATCATAGGCCTTAAGCATCAGGAGTGCAAATTCCTTAGCCTTCATTCTAGCCGACCCGTATTCCCAGCCTATAATAAGGTTCGGTACCTACTGTTCAATTTTTTTGAAAATACGTCAGCCAAAGCTGGTAAATACAATTAACTGACTCTTTGGAAAAATAGTTTTTTCGGAAAGAGTTTATACATATAGAGAACCCGTAGGTGATCTTTTAAATATATCTTAGGATTATTCTTGTTACGAGATTATATACTTGATTAACCCATTGGGTTGTCCGGACATGGTATCATTAGCTCCCAATAACATCAATTATCAAGTAAACAGATTAAACCGTATTCTTACACTTTTGCGTAATCATAGGCGACTTACTTATGTAATAACCGCCCCAAGAGGCATATTTGCCATCCCAAGTTTACACTAAAATAAGTCAAGAGTATTTACCTTTTTGCTAGCTTCCAATCAACAAGATTATATTTGGCAAAAGCCGCAAGTCTAAGTATTATTGACCCAAGTCCGACTATCTGGGGGTACTATAGTCTGGAATGAATAGATTTATTATATGTTAGAATGTATACGGGTCAAAGGCAGTTCCTTTAGATATGACCTGATACTTAAGAATAGGTTCGCTAGATTAAGCGTATACAGAATAGAATGTGGTTTAAACCCAACAAGTACTAGGACTTGTATAATATGGGTAAACAATGTACATTCTGGATTTTGAGATCAAAATGATAAGGTTAAACCCTTTTCGGTAAACTTATGTAAACTATTTACGTAAGTCTAACCGTACACGTATAAGAGATAACGGGTAATCGGATGAGTCATGAACAAGTTTCATATGCCAATACACTTTAACCAAGTTATAATATCAGTAGAATATCAACTTGTAAGCCCGTTAAGGTTTTAAAATCAAACTATGCCTCATAAGAGTATTTTGGTGATTTTACAACTTATAAAAGAAGCTTGCAAGTAAACTGATGTCATGGTTATAAACATTATGTAAAAAAGGTTAAATTATGATATCATATCTGTAGAATATCAAATATATGTGTGGTTTATCCTTTAAGACCAAACTATGCACCGTAAGGGCATTTTGGTCATTTTACACATAGTTTTGAGAATTAATTTGGGATTCTGAGTTCATGACTTATACCTTCTGTAAAAATATTTAAAATGGTTTGTAAAATCAGTAGGTAATAAGTCTTGGTTCCTAAATATGGTTTAAAACCATACTAAGCGCCTAAACGACGTTAAAGTCGTTAAATGACGATTTATGCGATGGTTTATGAAATCTGATGTTATGACCCGCTTTGAATAGTTAAAATATTTTATTTGTCATAACATATCAGTAAGCAAAAGGTTTGGTTTGAATATTATGCTTAAAACCCATTTTATGTGTCATAAGGGCATTATCGTCATTTATCGGCATTGTATAAGAACTTGAAGTTAAACTCAGTTTACAATCTGACTTAGCATCTCAAATAATCCTAATTAGAATATCATATCAGTATGTAATGAGTTTTATGCTAAAATTATGTTTAAAACTCATTTTGGGTGTAAAAGGGCATTTTAGTCCTTTTAAAAGCATAGTTTACGCTTATATGCGTAAACTCAGTTTATGACCAGATTATAAACATCAAAATATTCTAAACATGTTTACTTATAAGTACATAGCTCATTTGCATGCTCATTTCAATTTAAAACCTTATTTTTAAACAAAAGGGCATAATAGTCAAAGTACGGCATAATAACGGAACATGCGCATAAACTTATATTACTAGTCCGATCGTGTAATATAACCTTATAGGGTTATACAAAATTATATTACGATCATAACGGAACCTAAAATCAGTAGCATACTAGTCTAATTCGGTTTATAACCAAAAGTCAACGTAGAAGTCAAACTACGCGACTTTCAGTTGCGAACCGACCCTAAAACTGGAATTGATGAGCCAAACATGTTTACACATGTTCTAATAATTATTACTGAGTTGTTTAAGTGATAAAACATATTTTAGAACATTTCTAAACTCATATCGCAATTATTTTAAAAACTGCCCCGTTGACTTTTTAATATAATATTACGTTGACTCGTCAATTGACCAAGCAAACATGATTCTTAGGAGGTTCCCTTTTGAGAGATTATCACCTACCTAATTACAATCACGTAGCCATGTTCGTTGCGAACAATGGCTTGACCGTTTAAGGTCTAACTAAAAGTCAAAGCGTTTATCGTGAACACTTGACTTTTCGGCTTTAAAAGCCTATTAAACGAACTAGCCATGAAAGGAACACTTACAAGTGGTCCTAGGGACTGGTTAGAACTCAGAGGTATGCTCCCAATTGCTCAGGAAATCCCACAAGAGAAAGAAAGAAAGAAATATGGAAAGGTGCAAGTGAAAGTGCTGGAAGAACACCCCTATTTATAGTTTTCATGAAGTTGTAGGATGATGCCAAGTGTTATGGGACTTCTTAGGATGTTAACAAGTGTCCCTACAGGTGTCTAAAACAATTAACCAGCCCATAGATTCGTTTAGGAGGTTTTATAGCTGTATACTTGGGCTGCAAGTCAATTTTTAAAGTTTGACAACTTTAATCCCTGCACAAAATTTGTTGAGTTTTGGCACTTCTAACACCCGTTAACCCCATTTTTAAGCTTCATAAGGAATTTAGAGTATATTTAACTTTAATTATGCTAAAAATTGTCATGGATGTCAGTTCGTTCGGTCGTACGGTCGCGTTTTTCGCTTAATTACGACGAACGTTCGAACGGACGTGAAAACAATTCAAATTACGCAACGAATGGTATTTTTGCATTCCCATCACTAAAATATAATATTTTAATAATTACAAAAATTTTTGGATGTACGGATATGGTCAGAACGCAGAATATGCTCGAATTTGCATACTTTCGCAGTTTTGACGCTTTTAGTCCCTGTGATCAAATAAGCATATTTTCACACACCGAACCCTCCAAAACTTATTTCTAAGCTATGTTAAGGGTATTTAGGGTATTTCTAGCTTATGACCTTGTTTCGGAGTGTACGTCGCTACGAGAATCGACAGACTTTCGTAGTTTGTCGTAAATAGTCCTTGAGCTTGAATAATGCATATTTTATTATGATTATCATAAAAGCCCTCATTGCACAATATTAGGCACAGCTAAGAGTATGACCAAGCATCATAAAACTCTCGGTTCGTTAAAAGGTCACTCAGAGGTAAGAATTAACATGTTGACGCTTTTAACTCTTCGTCGCGCAAACTTTCAAACGATTACGCAACTTTCAAACAATTATGTAAGCGGCTCCTCACGTCCAACAAGTGGCTCATATGAGAATACGGACACCGTATACGGTCACTCAGAGGCTTAGTTTCAGTATGGACACTTTTAGTCATTCCATAAACATAGTTTTCGTTTTTGACGAAAATAGTCCCTCTTAACCAACTTTTGACATAATTAGGATTAGGGACACGTGTCAATACATTATTGGACACGATTTGACGAATGGGTTAGGTCGATTCTCAGGCATCATGATAATCATTTTTTGGCTATTCAAGAGACTCAAGTTGCGGCTGATGTTTTTGGGTTTCAACGGTTATGGGGTCGTGGGGATTTTGAAGTGGAAGCTATGGATTCGAATGGTCAGTCGAGGGGTTTTTCTGTTTATGGAATCCTGATGTGCTTAAAAAAGTGGGGTCATCAAGGATAGTCGTTTTTATTGCTATCACAGGTGAGTGAGCAGGTATGGAGGGCCTTTGTACTATCGTTAATGTGTATGCGCCCAGGTCGCATGTGGATCAAGAAACGCTTTGGAATGATCTTTTATCGCTGAAAAGGTCTATCTTTGGGACTTGGGTTTTTTTGGGAGACTTCAATGAGGACAGTGGTCCTAGCAATAGGTTCTTAGGTATTATTCACAACCATGGTGTCAATTGTGTTAAGAATTTTATTCGTGAGGTTGGCCTTGTTGAATACCGAATGGGGGTCAAAAATTCACTTTCATGAGTGATGATGGCTTATGGTTGAGCAAATTAGATTGATTTTTGGTCTGTAGCAGCTTTCTAGAGAGGTGGCCAGCCGCCTCTGTTACTACTCTTCCTCGCAAGTACTCCAATCATTCTTCGGTTCTCTTGTGTGGTAAAGCTCTTAATTTTGGTCACATCTCATTTAAATTCTTCAATTATTGGATTGATTTAGATGGGTTGGCTACTTTAGTTGGCTCCTCATGGACCAAGCCTACTAAACAAGGACCGGCGGATAAAAACTTGGCATGGAAATTAAAAAGACTCAAGAAAGATATTATTGTCTAGAATAAAGAAAGGAGATGTAGCGAAGTTTCGGGGTTGAGGATATGATTTCTTTCTTATCTTATATTGAGAAAGTGGCCGAGGTCAGAGCTCTTTCCCATGATGAATTGGAAGTTAGGAAAAATTTTAAACAACAAGTTCTTGACATTGAAGCGAAACACCGGGCCGACTTGAAACAGAAGGCGAAGTGCAAGTGGGATTTGGATGGAGATGAAAACTCTCGCTTTTTTCATAGTATGGTAAACATTCGCAGAACCTCTTCTAGGATTTATGGTTTCTCTGTTACGGTTTTTCATAGTATCCCTTTCCTTCCAGGCCTGATTTCAATCTGGAATTTCTCCCAACAATCTCGATTGATGATCAAAATTGTCTCGTTCGGCCGTTATTGGTAGAAGAGATTCGGAAGGCCATAGGCGAGTGTGGCAATGATAAGGTGCCCGGGCCCGACGGGTACACCATAAAATTCTTTAAACATTTCTGGGAGGTGGTTAAAGATGACATTGTGGCTTTTATTAAAGAATTTGAAAAAGATGGAGTGGTTAGCCTTGGGTGGAATGCTTCCTTCATCTCGCTCATCCCGAAGATTCGAGATCCTATCTCGCTCATTGACTATCGGCCCAATAGTCTCGTTGGGTCGATGCAAAAGATTATTTATAAGCTTATGGCATCTCAGCTAAAGCAGCTTTTGCATGACTGAATTGGAAATGTATTAGCTAGATCCTTAGCTCTTTGGAATACTAAGATCAATCTCTATTTCAAAAGGAAATTCATCACTATCCAAAATTTGGTATTTAAGTCGGGAATACTGAAATAAAATGGTACCGATACCGGTTACTACCAACTACCACAAGCCCCTAAAATAGATACCGATACCGCTATCAATATACCTCGGTCGGCACCAGTTTGACATGGAATATGACGTCACATCAATACTCGGTAACAAATGCTCATCCCTGGTATAAGTTTTCCTTCTAAAAATAATAATTATAACTGTTTCTAGCGGTCCTAATACTAGAGTAAGTGAAAAGTGCATGGAAATGATGTTGCACTCATCCAAGGCATGGAACACCATGCCTTGTGATGTGAACCACATACTCTTGTTTGGGTATATTTGTTTGTTTCATCTAAAATGACTTTTTATGCATTTCAATCCTTCACCCTTGTTTTTTTTTTTTTTTTGTCATTTTCATCCTTGAGGTTTGGCAATTTATTACGACTTTCGTCCATTAAATTTGGCCATAAAAGATGAAAATGGAAAGATTCAAAACTTTTTGGATGAAAAACAAACCTTTAACAAAAGTCATAAAATGAGATTTTACTTGATTAAACAAATATTGTACTTTTTTGCCGGGTATAAAGGAGTTTAGGGTGTAAGGAGTGGTTAAACACTTTGGTGTGGTAAACTAAAAAACCGACCAATCAGAGCGTGCCATGTCAATCAGGCAAAAGTGTTTAAACTTTGCTGAAAAGTGTTGGCAATGGTTTAAACACTTGGTGAAGTGATAAACTATTTAATAAAATAGGAATGGACCCCACCCCACCCCACCACACACACATACTCTTCCCCGCATCGGTAACCACATACCGATCGACAAAGAATGCCGTGTGTCAAAGTTGTTGGTGGTGGTGTTACCGAGTGGCAATCACCTTTTGCCGATAAGGTTTGCCGCCCACTCCGAACAGCCCTTAGTAATTGAAAAGACAACCGTTAAAAATGTTTCACTAGTCAAAACGCACCCATACTTTTATGATAAAGACACAAGTTTTAACCACTTTCGTTGACGTGAATATGATGTTTTATCCAACATAAAGCTTTTCTCAAAATGGAGTCGTTATTATCAAAATAATTATTTATGAGAGAATTTTCTCAATAAATTACATATTGTGTTGTTGTAGCGATATAATAGAATATTCTGTAATTAAGTCATCGATTGTATTATTATTGTAAAAATATCTTCTCATATTTAGAAGATTTGATGATGTATTATTTATAGGGTTTTGTATCAATGAAGGAGGACAAGTTGAATCAATTCTTTCATGGTATCAAGCCTTTGATTTGATCCTCTCTCTTCTTCTCTAACCCGTCCCCTACCCCTTCTCACTGTTTTTTTTTTCGGCTGCCATGGATATCAAACTCCATCCCGCCTTAACCGTTTCCAACATCAAAACTCATATCCCGATAATTCTCGAAAAAGATTCGACTCACTATACCACATGGAAAACCTTATTCAAGGTTCACTGCCAAGCGTATGAGGTTCTTGATCACCTCGCACCAAAGCCGACTGCCGCTGCCTCGTCTGACGCAGCCGCTGCTACCAAGGCTGAAGCCGCAGCCGCTGATGCACTGTGGTCTCGTCTGGACGCCATTGTGCTCCAGTGGATTTATGCTACTGTCTCCCCTACCCTTCTGCATATTATTCTCAAACCTGGACAAACTACTAATGATGCTTGGACTTCCGTTGAAACCGAGTTCAGCGACAACAAGAACACGCGGGCTGTGTTTCTGGGCCAAGAATTTGCTAACTTATGCCTTGAAAATTTTTCTTCCATGGCTGATTATTGCCAACATGCCAAGCACTTGGCTGAACAGCTCGAGAGTGTTGGCTCTCCGGTCGACGAACGCATGCTAGTTATCAAACTTCTGACCAGGCTCACGGAACAATACGATGGCATATCCACAGTCCTTCAGAACCGAGACCCTCTTCCTGATTTCAATGAAGCTCGTTCGCGTCTCACTCTTGAAGAAAGCAAAAAGAAGCGACAGGTTGCTCGGGCATCTTCATCCGCCGCCACCGCCCTTACCGCCACTGCCACCACCCAGCAGCAATCCAACTCCTCCACGCCATCTTATTACCCTACTTCGGACTGGGGGGTCGTGGTCGCTCCCGTGGGGGACGCGGCCGTGGCCGCGGCAGATCTGCAACTGGCCGTAACAGGCCCTACACTACTCAACAAACCAATCAAGCCCATCCCTACATAGTGTTTCCAAGTAATTGGACTGCATCACAATGGGCCAGCCTTCTCAACAATAATGGTTCGGCCCAACCACCTTGTCCATACCCTTCTAGGCCTACCACTCAATCTTCTCAAGGCATACTTGGTCCGCGACCCGATCAGGCGAATCTAGGGCTGTAAACGAGTCGAGCCGAGTCGAGCCAGGGTGGGGTCGAGCTCAAGCTCAAAATTAATTCAGGCGGTTAAACTTGGCTTGAGCTTTACGTCGGAGTTAAACGAGCCTAAGAACGAGCCAACGAGCCGAGCCATGGGCCGAGCCGAGCTTAGCTCGAGCTGGGCTTGGTTACAAAATGAGCCAGCTTGGTTCACGTCATCTCAAATTGAGTTTTTTTAGTTAGTTTTTCTCGAGCTTTTTTCGAGCGAGCTACGAGCCGAGCTACGAGTTGCGAGCTTTATGAACAGCGGTTACTCCCCAACCGACATCGAGCAGGCACTTTACTCCTTGGCACTCAACCCTCTAGATCATGGCGTGATGGATACTGGCGCCACTTCTCACTCGGCCAACGAGCAAGGTATATACTCCCCGTCTATTTTTAATAAATGCACTAATAAAAACATCATTGTTGGTAATGGCACGACTATCCCTGTTGTGGCACAAGGCAACCAGGTCTTACCCCCACCTTTTCCTCCTCTCAAACTTAACAATGTCCTGTTTGCTCCTAACATTATCAAAAATCTTATTTCTGTTCATCGCCTTACCACTGATAACTTAGTGTCTGTTGAATTTGACCCTTTTGGTTTCTTGTGAAGGATCTCAAAACTCGGGCTCCTATCCTACGATGCAATAGTACCGGCGATCTTTATCCTCTGACTCAACCACTGCCCCTCCACTCTACACAACCATCCGCTTTTGTTGCTGTTCCACAAGATCGCTGGCATCAACGCTTGGGTCATCCTGGAAATAATTTATTACAGTCTTGGAAATTTTCGTCTTTTGTGGATTATGGAAAATTTAATAAAACTCTTTGTCAAGCTTGTGTTTTTGGTAAAAGTGTGAAACTACCATTTTATGATTCCATTAATTGTACTCGCTCACCCTTCGACATTGTACACAGTGACCTTTGGACATCACCCGTACTTAGTACGGGTGGTCACAAATATTATATCCTCTTCTTGGATGATTTTACCAATTTTCTATGGACATTTCCAATTGCTACAAAATCTCAAGTTTTTCAAACCTTCTCCACCATATATAATTTGATTCACACTCAATTCGAACGCAAAATCAAACAGTTTCAATGCGACAACGGGAAAGAATACGCAAATCAACATTTTTATAACTTTTGCAATCAAAATGGCATGCAATTCCGCTTCTCTTGTCCCTACACATCCTCTCAAAATGGTAAAGCGGAACGCCAAATCCGCACCATAAATAATATGGTTCGTACACTTCTGGCCCAAGCATCCCTACCACCAAATTTGTGGCACCATGCTCTCGAAACCGCCACCTATCTACTTAACATCCTACCCAACAAGTCTCATAATTTTCAAACCCCCACCACGATGCTTTACAAATGCATCCCTGAATACGAACATCTTCGTGTTTTCGGGTGCCTTTGCTATCCGCTTACTCCATCCACTACCATAAATAAGCTTGATTTTCGCTCTCACCCATGCGTATTCCTTGGGTATCCCTCAAACCACCGAGGCTATAAATGTCTCGATCTCACTTCTCATCAACTTATCATCTCCCGCCACGTACACTTCGAAGAATCCGTCTTCCCATACACCATCCAATCCCCGACCAAAACTCCCTCATACGACTTCTTAAACCCCACCATTAATCCCCTCGTTTGGGAATATCTCCAACAACACAAACCCGATCAGCCCTCTATCAACTCACCACCCGCCCATATCCCAAACCGAAACCCAGCTTGTCACAGCCCACCTTCTGGCCCAACACAACTCACCCCTCCTCCAAGCCCTCCTTCTGATCCGCCTTCAACTACCATCGGCCCAGACCACCTGGCCCATCCCACCCCCACCTCGCCGGCCCAAACTGCTCACATTCCTTCCCCATCACCAAGCCCAACTGGGCCGCAGCCTATTTCTCCGCAACCCACATCAACTGATCCACCACCTTCTCCTCCGCCTACCACAAATCGAACCATTAGAACCCGCTCCATGAGCGGCATTGTTAAGCCCAAACAATTCTTTAATCTCCATACGTCCACTGTCGTTCCTATACCTAACAATCCACAGGTTGCCTTGTCCACACCAGAGTGGTACAATGCCATGTCCAATGAATTTAGTGCTCTTATTAAGAACAAGACCTGGGAGCTTGTACCTAGGACCTCTAACATGAATATTATCCGTAGCATGTGGTTGTTTTAACATAAATTCAGGTCTGACGGCAGTTTGGAGCGTTACAAAGCTCGGTTGGTTTGTGATGGTCGGAAGCAACAAACGGGCATTGGTTGTGGCGAAACGTTTAGTCCCGTTATCAAGCCTGCCACTATTCGCTTGGTTCTTTCTCTTGCATTGTCAAAGTCTTGGCCGATTCACCAGTTGGATGTTACTAATGCGTTTTTACACGGCAATCTGGAAGAAACCGTGTATATGCATCAACCAATGGGTTTTCGACACCGCGACTTTCCTGACTATGTGTGTCGTCTCAACAAATCCCTCTATGGTCTCAAGCAGGCTCCGCGAGCCTGGTATCAGCGATTCACCGACTTCATAACTTTGCACGGTTTTCAGCAAAGCAAATCCGACAACTCCTTGTTTATTTATCATCGTGGTCGTGATATCGCTTATCTTCTAATCTACGTTGATGACATTATTCTCACTACGTCGACTGAGGCCCTTCGCACACGGTTAATGTCTACATTGTCCGGGGAATTCGCTATGAAGGATTTGGGCCCACTATCATATTTTTTGGGTATACAGGTGACCAGGAACGGCAACAATATGTTTTTGTCTCAACAAGCTTATGTTAAAGACATTATTCATCGAGCATCTATGGACTCTTGCAAACCCGTTGCTACACCGGTTGACACACAGTCCAAACTATCCGCTACCTCCGGTCCCCTGCACGATGACCCGTCTGCCTACCGTAGTCTAGCGGGCGCTCTTCAGTATCTCACTTTTACTCGCCCCGATATATCGTATGCCGTTCAACAGGTATGTATGCATATGCACGCACCTCGGCTCGAGCATTGGAATGCGCTAAAGCGCATCATACGCTACATTCAGGGCACAGCCGATTACGGTCTTCACCTCGGCCATGTTCCCAATTTGACATTAGTTGCTTACACCGATGCCGATTGGGCTGGATGCCCTGATACTCGTCGCTCGACCTCCGGCTACTGTGTTTACATGGGTGACAATCTTATCTCCTGGTCTTCCAAGCGTCAGTCCACCATTTCACGCTCCAGTGCTGAGGCCGAATACCGAGGTGTGGCGAACGTGGTCGCTGATATATGTTGGTTACGTAATTTGCTTCTCGAGCTTCATCATCCTCTCGCTCGAGCTACTATTGTCTACTGTGATAATGTGAGTGCTATTTACCTTTCTGGTAACCCCGTTCAACACCAGCGAACAAAACATATAGAGCTCGACATACATTTTGTTCGCGAACAGGTTCAGCGCGGCCGCATTCGAGTTTTGCATGTTCCATCTCGACATCAGATAGCAGATATTTTCACCAAAGGTCTTCCACGGGTATTATTTGACGACTTTCGTGCCAGTCTCAGCATCAGACCTCCCAACGCTTCGACTGCGGGGGTGTAATAGAATATTCTGTAATTAAGTCATCGATTGTATTAATATTGTAAAAATATCTTCTCATATTTAGAAGATTTGATGATGTATTATTTATAGGGTTTTGTATCAATGAAGGAGGACAAGTTGAATCAATTCTTTCACGATATACAGTTGTGTTAACAAAATACGTTATTTTGATTCCATGGGTGTACAAAAGGTGTGATATGTGTGTGATTCTTTTGTAATAGAATATATCAAAATATATATTTTTCTAAATACTATTTCCCATATACAGAAGTTTAATAATGAAAATGACAATAGTTAAAAGTCATAGTTAAAATTACTTCACAATGCCTACTTACTTTCGCGATAAAGACACTAGTTTTAACCAATTTGTTGATGTGATAATAATTCTTCATCCAACATACTGAATTTTTCTGAAATGGAATCTAAGTAATTAATTTAAATATATTACTTTGCCAATAGCCTATTCGAATGATTCGTTGGTCGTTTAAAAAAATTAAAGATATTACTTCATTTAATTAACTAATTAATAATTATTAGTAATTTTGATATACATTTTTTAACAATAAACTCAAACTTCACTAAAACTACTCTTAAATTTTACATAAACGTCCACGACGACTGGACTCTCTCCACTTTAGTACAACAAGGCTACAAGCTCTTTGGCATTACTTTTGATTTTTAGTAATTGTAGTATTTTGTCTCACAGACCATATATTTTCGTAACCAATATGATATTAGTTGTAAAAAAATATTTGTTTTTCTTTCAAATTCATCATATTATCAAATTAAATATGTTGGTGACGTCATCGTTATTAAAGTCGTATTAGTTTAGTTAAGTTTACTTAAAATCAAATTAAAGTTGTAGTATTGATACAAGTTAGAAGATGTGGATTATACATTTGTTTAAAACTATATTTATTTTAGGCACCAAAGAACCCGAGGGTTCAAAGGGCCAGTGCCATATGCGGGTCTAAGGGTAACATCTCTTGTGGGGTCTAGCTCCACGGTGAATGAATGGTGTCTATGGCATAAATTTTTTATATTATCTTATTGAAATGCTAATAGAAGTTTCTTCGAATTTGAATGGTTGATAGAATATTGCATGAGAATTTTTATATAGTAATCGTCAATAATGAGATGCCACTGATTAGTAGCAACTTGATCCATTAATGACAAATGGTTGTTAGTAGTAAGTTACCACTTATCAACAACAATTATGAGCAATGCTAGCTGGTCATCAACAACTTGTGCATCAATTGCAAGTTTGGCAATCAACAAAATTTGAGTTACTCCTAATGGAGTTTTAGTGAGGGTGTTTCTGCTTATTTAAGTGATTACCACTGATAGTTATCTCATACCAACCAATATTGTTTGTTTAGCTCACGATGAATTTAAGGATTTGTTTATGGATGTGCACAAATGGAACTGCACTCGAGTCACCAATCCAGGGATAACTCCCACCCTAGCATGGTTAATTGTGGAGTTCCCCCTGTCATCCACACACGTTGGTGATTTTTTTTTATGACCAACGACGGTGATATATTCAACAACCATGATGGCTCGCTGCCTATAAACACATATTTGGTCAAATTCGGTACCTTATTTTTATAACAGAATTAGCATATTTGTTGTTTTCTATTTGATGAATCCCATTAAAATTTCAGAAAAACCAACAAAATATTTTAATCTGATAATAATATAAACGATTCATATACATATTTTAAAAAATCTGGATTAACTATCTGCATGGTGATCAAATATATGATAGTCAACACATTATTATTACTTATTAGTTTTGATTATTACTTAACGGTTGCTTGATGACCACCTATAATCATCTTTAAAATCCTTTTAGAGCCTCTCCTCATAACCAATGATTATTACTTAACGGTTGCTCTAAAGGATTCTCAAGTAAACACTTATCCAATAAAGGTGATCAGGGAAAACCGTAATTCTGTCATCTCACGTTCAAAATCCTTACCAAAGCATGGTAAAATATGGTAATTCTTCTCATGAAACACCAAAATCGAATGCAATATTTTCAATGGTTTTGACAAATAAAAGTAATAATATAAAGAAGCGATTGTGCATTTTATCATAAATAAAAGCCCAAGCAACGGTATGACAATAATTATATTGTTTGGTTGTGGCTTGTGGGAAAATGCAATAATATTTACACAATAATGAAAAAGATAAATTATTTTTTCTGTATTAAATTAATGAGTAGGTAAAAAGTGGATATTGCTTTATTTGATACCAACTTTTAGGACAAGAGAAAAGTGGCCGAAACAAAACATTTTTGCTAAAGTCGTAAATGATTTTTTAATGTATTTATTAGTTTACAATAATCAGTTTTTGTTTTTATGGTTTTTTAATGTATTTATTAGTTTACAATAATCAGGGTTTTTGTTTTTTTTAATTACTAATTCAACTTCAAGAAACCCGTTCGTTACACACTTATTAGTACAAAAATTGATCCAGCGTGACAATCCCCCAACTTACACATGATTCATCATTTTAATTAGTTGATGTAGAAAATTGTTACATATACCTTTCATTATTTATAACAGAAAATACCATTTCTTTTCCTATAGAAAGATTGTCTTAATCAACTTAAAAGCTAAACCTGTAACATAACAACTTATGCGTGTACAATAATAATTTATTGAAAAATAGAACCGTTATTTGGGATTTTATATTTTTTTTAACTCAAACCAAGGAGTGCCATATTTTAGATTATAAATTAATTAGTAATAGTCAAAGCATTGAATAAAGTTTTAACGTCTATCATTAAAACCTTAAATAATACAACCACATGCAATTAGTTAGGGTAGTATAATATATATCACATGCAATAAGTTGTGTTAGAAAATATAATCGTTCATTTCGAAGTTTAAGAAATTAGATTCCTAGTGAATATGCTAGAACCTTAGTGTAATATGCTAGAACCTTCATGTCATGATCGCTCACCATCCTTAAGATTGATTAGTCTATATATTATTTCGTTGATCTCTTGCTATCCTTACAATTAATTAGTCTCTATTATTTCGCCTTTGGGATAATGAAAAAGACCCTCAGAGTGTAACATTTATTTAAGAGAAGTAACTCACTATTTCTTATCTAAGGGCACGTAGCTCAGTTGTATCAAGGTGTTAAATTGGTGTCCTTCCTAAGTGGTGAGAATTCAACTCCGATTGTAGGCAAATAGTGTACATTTGCGAGTAGGTTGAGGGGTTCGTAAGTTTGCCGATAAAAAAGACTCACTATGCCTTTGTAAGATCATAGTTTGAACCATACATTGAAAGTGCAAGCAATTGGCTAAACTATGTGTATATGTGATCAAGAGATGATTAATTAGTTTTTAATATCTCAAAATGATCCGAATACACATAATATTCGTTTATGATAGTTATAATCGGTTCTAAAGTGGTTAAAACAAGAAAATGTCACTTTTTAATCTAGCTAAATTTTAACTATATATTCCAAGACCCTTTTAGAGAAAGGTTTCTCCAAGAGATTTTTTACAAATTTGATTGAACACTACTCATTTTAGAGACTATGCATGAAATTGTACGGTGTTATGATTGACATGAACATCTTCATTCCATGTGTTTTACTTATTTGAGATTACTTCTTGTATTCTTTCAGAAGTTCTTGACCCTTTTTACCACTCTAGTAGCACTTAAACAACTTCCGATACCCTTTTCGGTCATGTTGTGGGGAGTCCCATTGTTCTTCCTTTCCTTATATTTATCATAAGAAGAATCAACATTGTTAATTTTGGAAAACCACGTATCTTATTCGAGTTTCCTGTTTAGTCACCAAATGCATCTTAATATGTTGAATACTTGAATCCTTATTGGTGTGCAATTGTGCATCAAGTTCTTTCTGTAACTGTACCATGATTGTGGTAACTTTGCAATAACTGGACTCACCACTAATCTTTTTGCCTTGGACTTTTAAACCCAAAACAATAAACTCTTGAACTTGTTCAAGGATACATACTTGATCATTCTTAGGGGCTAGGGGCTCCCATCACTCAGCACTCACTCATTACTCACAACATCCAATCAATTTCCGCCATGTCATCGAGCTTTATTCCATCACTATTGATGGTTTTTAGTGGAAATGTCCATCACTCACCACACACTATCAAAATCATTAAAAAAAATAAAACTAAATTGCATGTTCTTCACGCGTGAAAATCTCAACGTGTTTTGAAATGACGATTGATAAAAAGGGGTGGCGGCGGTCTTCCCTTGCATTCCACGAGTGATGGAGGTGCCATCACGGGCGCCCCGTCCCCCTTAGTGAATGCATAGATATTAAAGATCGAAAAACTATCTAGTCTTTTTTTGTGCTTTGTGTTATATTGTTGTTGAGGAAAATCATATATTTGCTTGCCTTACGAAATCTTATATCATGCCTATATTATACTCTCACAGTTATCGCATTATTATGAATAGCGCAAACATGTTTAGAAAAGTGTATGTGGTATCCATAATCATATTTTAAGTTTATTGTCCAACTGTGTGCCAATTGTTTTCAAACATTTTTTTTATTATTTTACACAATTGCGATTTGCGAACATTGCTTTTCCTACAAAAACACCTTTTTGTGTAACCTATTTCCAGCTAAGTTTCAGTATTACTCATGTTACAAACACAATAATTGAATCCAGCCAATGGTCAAATATTATAAAACAAATTTGTGGTTCCAGCCATGTGAAACACCGATTTGAGTATGCATACATATAGGATACACACACATACAATATTTGGTGCTTTAAATAGAGATTCTAAATATTATAATAAAACTTTTAATGCTTATCAAATTAAATAATTTAAAACAGATATATTTACGTTAACATGATTTATGAATAATTGAAATATACATATCTGAATGAAAGTTTTTAGAATTATTGTTCAAAATATCGATCATACAGTTTAATATAGATACCAAACAAATTTTATGAATAAGGTAAATTAACTCTTACAAGAGCTAGAAAAACTTTAACTATTAGAGTTAATTAGATAGATAGTTCTTATGATCATTTAACATATAGAACACTTTTAAATACTAAACTTTTTGAGTAATAGTTTCAAAACATTTTCAAATACTAAGATTTCAAATAATATGATTTTAATTTTGTAGCATTTGAGAATAAACACTTAATACTAAGGGGATCGGAGTGGAGTCGGCAAAATGGTTCGGCACCGAGCGGCAACCAATGCCAACCCCTTTACCGCACAAGTGTTACCGATTTTGGGGAAGAAATCGGTGAGGGGTTGCCGATGCGGGGAGAGGGAGGGGAGAGAGGGGGTGTGTGGGGTGGGGTCTATGTCATCTCAACCAATCACAGATTTTTCCTTTTTTTTTAAATAGTTTACCAATTCATCAAGTGTCTAACCATTGCCAACACTTTTGAGTATGGTCTACCACTTTGACATGGCACACGCTCATTGGTTGATTTTGAAGTTTATCACTTTCAAGTGTCTAACCACTCTCTACACCCTAATGGTTATTCAATTTTAACCGAATTACCATCACTTGCAAAAACCATGAAGGCATTTATGCCATTTTCAAAAACAATTAGGTACATATCTCGTTGTATTAGATTTTATGAGAAATGGTAGTTTAGTTAATTTGCTAGTTCCTTCGTTCAATTTAAACATACATAACCTTTTTATACGATATTGTTTTCTAAAAAAAACTTATACTATATAATCGAGTATTTTTTTCTTTAATGTGAATACACCTCTGTCCTCCCCATGTGTACAACCATCAAAGCCGTTTATCTACACCATTTTTCTTCCTCTTCATCTAAAAACTTTAAATCTCTATACCCTTTATGAAAACCCTAAGTCCCTCGTCCGCATTAGAGAAGAGCATTTGATACCGGTACCGATATCGTACCAAACCGGTCATATTCGGTACCGTCCTGGTACTGTACCGAACCGACCATATTCGGTGTTGGTATCGTACCATATCCAGCCATTTCGGTAGTTATTGTAGGCCACTTCAATAGCTTCTCATAAATGGCATCTCGTTCTTTGAATGAACCGATCTTAGTCAAGTAAGTTTGTTGGTTTTTCAAGTTACCTTAATAACTTAGTAACTTTGTTTTGTATAAAGCTTATTGTTGTGTGTGGTTTGTAGGGTGATGAAGATGAAACGTTTGTTGATGAGACACCTCATGCTGACTAACTTGGTAATGATTCGTGATCGGGTAATGGGTTGGAATCAAGCCGTAAGAGAAAAAACCAAGGAGAGGGTCGCGTGTTGGGTTCTTTATGATGTTGCTTTTCTAGAAGACGAGGATGGAGTGAGTTGGAAGTACGGAAGGCGCAAGTATTGTAAACATGACATTGCAACCGATTAAAATAAAAATGGTAAGTCTGGTCATAGAAAACATGTCACGGCTTGTGAGGAGAATCTCGATGTAGATAAAAGTCAAAGTTATTGATTGGTTCAAAAGAAAGTTAGTGGGGAAGGTAGTGTGAGCATTTGGAAACATTATGATGCTAGAATCAAGAAAGCTTTACTAGATTTGATTATTGTTGCTGAATTACCTTTTAATTAAGTTGTGGAAATCCGGTTTTTATCGAGTACACCAATACTTTGAATGGAAAATTCACTTTGCCATCACGACATAAAGTGTCTAGATGTGATAACCCGCAATTTCAGGTTAACACTTTAACCTAACCACACAGTTAATTTAGACATACATTCGTAGCACTGCATTTAACTAGGGTTAGTTAAATGAGCCTACATTGGTAATTCAGGGAATTACCGGAACACACACGTAAGTTAATTCTCGAACATCGGTGACTAACTTGAATAATTATAAACCGACATACATTGTATGAGAAATACGTGAATTATGTGTTTTAACTGCGAACTGCAAGATGTTATGTGCCTTGTGTAATTATGATATACTTAGGGGTGTTTAGGGTTAATAGTGAAACTCTAATAAACTATTATAACCCTAAAACTCCTCATAATCTCAATCTCATCATACGGCAGTTCTCTAATGATTTCTAGCTACACCAATTTCACACACACTCATCTTCTTTCAATTCTGCAAGAACAAACTCTAGATTGATTCTAAGGTAAGTGTTTTGTGTTATACGTTGTTAGCATTGTTCTTTTGATTCCATGCAAAACCCCAGTGACCCAAACAATTGATATGTGGTTAGTGGATCATGCTTGAATGACTGAATGTGTGATTGTGAATGAATGTGAAATGGTTTGTCAACATTTAGGGTATTGTAAACCCTACTCGTATACTTACTTACACGATAATGTACATTAGGTCACGTGTAACGGACCTAACACTTTATTAACGCTAGAAGCATATTAACACATACCGAACAAACTAAGGTGAGTGCACTACTCTTTCACAAGCATGCGTCCCGGGGGGGCAAACTATTATTCCTAGGAGGAATACGTTTAAATGTTGTAGTTTAATTTCGATGTCAGTTAATAAACTCAAACTCTATCACGTAAGTCCCCACTTTACCGAGCTAGTTGCCTGGGATGCAACGAGGTAATAGTTGATAGCGCTATTAGTTTTGACAAACCTCACACCGTGCTGGGAGCCGGCCATGAACTAAGGACCTTAAACATTTTGATCAATACTAATAGACATTGATGAGGGCACAACTAGGGCTGTTCACGAGCCGAGTCGAACCGAGCGGACCTTTGCTCGTGCTTGGCTTGTTTACAAACCGAACCGAGCGGAGCGGCTCGTTTAAAACCGAGCATCAAATCAAGCGAGCATTTTTCGAGCAGTAAAAATTACGAGCGAGCGTCGAGCAAAGTTCGAGCGATTTGGACAACCGTGTTACCCAATTTAAATTTGCTGAGAGAGATAGTGACAATGTTGGGTCTCAAGTTTTTATGTCTTTAAAACATGCACATTTCATGGCATAATATTTTTCTTATGAATAACAATTTTGTGGCTGACGAGGCGATGATCATATTGCACGAACAATTACGTTGAGAACAGGATATGATCGACTTAGGGTAATGACATGAAACATTGAGTCGATGAATAGACTGTCGTTTATCGGTTTAGAATTTAACTTTTAGTTTTGATTTTAATTTTTTATTGGTGTGGTTAGGCTAGTACGTATAGATATAGTTGTAAATTTGTATATAGTTGACCAAAATCTAATAGATTGGTACATATAAAACTATAAATTTAATTTATATTTAAGTATATATGTATGTGTAAGTGTGGGTATATATATAGGTGTATGTGTGTGTATAAATGTATAATTTATATTTGTGTATATATATGTGTATATACATGTGTATAGATGTATGTGTATATGTATATATACACTAATTAAAATAATAATTCGAGCCGAACCGAGCCGAGCGGACCTTTGCTCATGCTTGGTTCGTTTACAAACCGAACCGAGCAGAGCGACTCGTATACAACCGAGCGTCAAATCGAACGAGTATTTTCCGAGCAATTTCCAAACGAGCGTCGACCGAGCGACGAGTGGCGAGCGATTTGAACGGCCCTAGGCACAACAAACAATCAGTCATATCGGTACCAAGTTTATTATTTCTTGACATGTATTTAAGCTAAACGTTTACATGATTTACATTGAACAAACTGTGAACTCGCCAACTTTATGTTGACACACTTTTCTGCATGCTTGCAGGTCGTTAGGTATATCAATGATTCGGAACTTGCAGTCTGAGGAGCTAGAAGTGTCATGGGGCGTGTTGCTTGATGAAACATTTAATGTTATGTTATGTTTTATAAATAATTTGGTGTTGGTTGTTTGAAACAATTACAATTGCTTCCGCTGAAAATATACGTTGTTTGAAACGTTTATTTTTTAAATGCACTATTCATGTTGGACATGATGTTTTTGTTTATTATTTACCAATAGTTCAACATGATTAGTGGCTAGATCCTGATATGTCACACGCCTCGCGATGAAATCCGCATGTGGTAATTTAAGGGTATGACACTAGAGATATTGGAAAGTATTATATTGAGGAAGGAATAAACTTTTAGCATATGTAAGTAAACCTACTAACACAGTTCACTTGACTACCGACACTTAGACAACCTCATGTCAACGAGTTAATTATATGGTTGTAACGACACATTTCATCGATTATGATTGGGTAATGCATAAACAAATTATTTAATTTAGACCCATTCATAGTCATAAGGGGGAAGATATTGTTCAAGAGTTATTACATTGTATTCATGGTTGGGGTATTAAAAATATTATGACCATGACAGTTGACAACGCATCTAGTAATGATAAGGCGGTTGATTATTTGTTGAGAAATTTGACTAATTTGTATGCCGAGGGGAAACAATTTCATGTTAAGTGTATGGCACACATACTAAACCTAATTGTCAAAGAGGTTTTAATGAAAAAAAATTATCATGTTGATTGTTTACCAGCAGCGGTTAGATATATTCGAAACTCAACACAAAGAATAACCAAGTTCAAAAAGTGCATGGAGGCTTTGGATGTTGAATCGACCAAATATTAGTGTGGAGATTTGCCTACTGTAACAACCCTCATTAAAAGTCCTATTTATATTATTATTTTATTCAATAGGAAACCCTAATTAAGAGACCCAAGTGATTCTGCGCAAAACCTACAAATTTCAGAACAATCAGAATCAGGATCAGGGCCCCTAAAACTCAGGGGGGCATTCCCTACTCAACGATTATCTTTATAACTTATTATAAAATTCGAATTTAATCGAAACGTCGACTCACCTGCACTTCAAACACACGTGGCAACAATATGGAGAAAAAGTATTCCTTACGGACCGTAAGGAATATTTGTTACGGTCCGTAACAAATGCCAATTTGGTGTATAAATAGCAGGCTTTGGGACTTGCTTCTGTGCGTTCGTTCGACGATAAAATTCAACTCAGGCGCAGAGATATCGTCCAATTACTTCAATTAACACACACTAAATCACTAATTAGTATAGCGGGGTGCTGCTGCACAGGGTATTAACGCGATCGCTATTATGATTCATTGTCCGATCGATCAATATATCCAATGGATGTTTAAGTGCTGCCCACATTAGGGTTATACTTTGTCATTCGTCGTGATTTCGACGGGATGTTGAGTGCTGTCCGAAATCGGACTATACTCTGTCCTTAGTTGTGAATCCGCTGGATGTTTAAGTATCGTACTTTGTCGTTCGTCGTTAATTCGATGGATGTTTAAGTATCGCACTTTGTCGTTCGTTGTGAGAATTTGATCTCGTGAGTTATCGTAAATGCTGTATTGGTTAATTACCTAGTTTGTATGCACTAGGTTACAAGGATAAGAAATAGGCTAAGCTCTGCTCAAATTAAATCTGCAATATATCAAGGATTATCTATAAACTAAGCTTTGCCCGTAGAAATCTGCAATGTGAGTTCATTTCTCTTTTCTCACAGTTTGTGAGTCCACTCTATTTTCTCACAGTTTTATCACCTTTTTGTGATACAATTATATTTACAAAGGTTTTACAGAATCCTAAACGGTTACCAGTTATACTTACAGTAATTAAGTTTTTATATTAACTGCTGGTATGAAAGATTTCATATATTATGGGATTCTCATTATTATTTTCCAAAAAGTTAGTCAATATTAACATAACTACAATAACAGTGGAAATTATGCATTTTATTAAAATTATAGTCACGTTAATATATTAAATAATGATACTACAATTATTTAATTGACATATGATATTTGATAAAGTTATGGTAGTTTGACATAACATGATATATGTCATTTTCTGGATTAAATGGTTTTATGCCATAAAGTAATATATTTGACAAAGAAATGTCACGGGACACAATTAAGTCCGGAGTCACTAGTTAAGAGAATGATTAACAGTGACATATCCAAAGACACTAGTTGAGAGAATGATCAACAGTGTTATGAATAGAAATTACTAGTTGAGAGAATGATCAACAGTATTATAGAATCACTAGTTAAAAGAATGATCAACAGTGATATGACCAGAATCATTAGTTGAAAGAATGATCAACAATGATATGATTATAGTCACAGGAATCGCCTAGTGACAGATAAATTGAATAATAGTAAAATATAATTATTTGATGATAGTCACAGGAATCGCCTAGTGACAGATAAATTGAATAATAGTAAAATATAATTATTTGATAAATTCACTATTGGATGAAAGTGAGCCAATAATTAATATGATTACTGTTACATCAGGAACTGTCACCATGTGACAAATACTGATTGGGTTGAGTAAATATAAATAGATATAAAACCTTAATACTGTAAGGTATAACAATATATTTTATAAAAATGGAATGAATTCACTCAGTATTTTCGCTGACAAAACCTTTTTCAAACATTTTTCAGGTAATTACAGTAGATTGGAATAAGAGCTGGATACGACACTGAAAGGCTTCAAGAAGTGGCTTATTTTATAAATTAAATCAAATTAAGAAATATTGTTTTATGTAAACAAATTTATCTTATTAAAGCTACCTTTATAAAACATGGGTTTATCCCATCTATTTAATAAATAAAATCCGGTGTTTCTAAACTCTGATATTTTTCCTAACTCACGGTCCTGATGAAATTTCCGCTGCAACGTTTTTAAAATAATCACCGGTACCGTTGGACTGTTCACGGCTTCCGATTCCGTCCAGGGTGGGTCGGGGGTCGTGACAGACGGTGGTATCAGAGCCACTTGTTTAAGCTATTTAGGTGTTCTTTTAATACCTAAACTTAAACAATAAAGTTAGGAAACTGATACAAATTAACATATGTGTTATATATGAATATATATATATGTCGATATGCACATATAATATCCTGGAAGTATTGTTTTGCTATTCTGTGATATTAATAAGTGAAAATGTTTGCAATTCAGATGTCGAATGAAGTACCACATAATTCAGAAGTTCATGCTAATAATGAAAATCCTTTGGATAAAAATGCTATAGAAAATCTAATAGCTCAAGGAATAGCTAATGCTTTACCTTCAATAATTAAAGCTGTTAAAAATACCGTAGAACCTACCAAAGTTGTGAGTCGCAAGCATACTCGTGACGATGGTTTTAGCCATAGTGTCAATGGAGGTAATAATGATATTATCAAAACCTCATTTCCCAAGAAAAAGAAGGCGATGACTTTCGGGTGTACCTACAAAGAATTTCTAGCTTGTAAACCAATTGAGTTCGCCGGCAGTGAAGGAGCCACGGCTGCTCTGTGATGGTTGGAAAAGACGGAAGCTGTTCTTACAATCAGCAAATGTGCCGAAGAAGATAAGGTGATGTATGCATCTAACCTCTTTAAGGAAGAAGCCTTAGAATGGTGGAATACGATTCTTCAGGCAAAAGGAAGGGACATGGCTTATGCCATAAACTGGGAAAAATTTAAGGAAATGACAGAAAGGAAATGTTGTCCTCCTTATGAAAAGGAACGAATGGCTAACAAGTTCCTAAATCATAAAATGATAGATGTGAATTGTCGTGAATATACGACAACGTTCTTCGAATATGCAAGAATGGTACCAACTCTGGCTTCGCCAGAACCTGTACTAATTTCTCGTTATATTTGGGGATTAGTCGAAATCCGAGACATAGTAAAGGCCACTAGACCACAGACTATTGAAGAAGCAGTCGAACTAGCTAACATGCTGACAGATGGACTAATCCGCACAAGAGAAGAAAACAAGAAAAAAGAGTTAGCCCAGAAAATTTCCCAAGAATTCTACAAGAAAACAGGAACTGAATCGTCACTGGAGCAACCTACCTGCAGAAGCTGTAACAAAAAGCATTCAGGAAGATGCCGTTTTAGGAAAACATCCTACTGTAACATCTGCAAGATGACCGGACATATAGAGGAAGAGTGTAGAAGGAAAACTAATGTTTGTTTCAATTGCGGAGAAACATGACACATCAAACCATATTGCCCGAAACTAACCAAAGCACTCGACAACAAGGCCAGAACAACAGACGGAGCTAAGAAGAACGCGTGAGCATTTGTACTTACTACGCAAGAAGCAGAAATGATTCCAGACGTAATAGCTGATAAATAATATCTAAGTTAAGTTATTATTTGACCCTAGTACAAATAAAAGTTTATAAATAAATACATTCTGTCAAGTACTTCATCTATTCAAAACCATAACAGAATTGTTTGGTCTTCACTTTCACTGAATCATTCATTTGGTCACGATCACCTTGTGGTGACGTTTTCACAAAATTTGAAGCTTGTGCTAATCTCGTTGCATACGGGTTTAATTATTTATTTATATTGAATCCGTTTTGTTGGTTTTTTCTATAAAATCAATCTTAACACAATCATGTGCTAAGATAATGATACACAAATTCATTTCATATATTCAGTGTATCTTCTAAAGATTTTTATATCAACAATCGAGCGTTTCGTAATTTTTATTGTTTTATCATCTTTGATCGAAAAACATTATTCAAGTATTTCGACTTCAATCCTACTAGATTTACTTGAAACATTCGGATTTACTTCATTTGACTTAAAGCATGGTGAAACTCGTTTCATTCACCGCTACTATTTTCAATTTCTATAACACCTTGTGGTGGCATTTCTTTAATTTGAAGCTTGAGCTATTCTTATTTTCACTCCTAATGAACGAATTTTAATTTTGTCGGTTCATTATCTTAAACAGTCTTAATACAATTATGTGTTAAGATAAGAGTACACAAATTCATATCATATTCCGGTGTACCTCTTAACGTTTCTTTCATCATTTTTGAAAATTCTATAATATTCATTTGATCTTTTCATTATCAATGGAAAATCCTATTCAAACTGAATATCCAAAATTTACTTCATTAAAGCTTTCAGTTGATATCACGGTGAAATTGTTCGGTCACCGTAATTATTGAATTATTTCAAATCATTACGACACCTTGCGGCGTCGTTATAAACTTGTAGCTTGTGCTAATCAAAAGCATACGAATCATTCAAAACCACGTATGTATTTCGTTTGACTCATCATTTGAAAGTAGTCTTGATGCAATTATGTATTAAGACAATGATACACTAAATTCTATTGTATTTCGGTGTATCCTTGCAACTCACTGTCAACACCCTGATTTTTCTCTTGTTATAGTTTGATAGTTGACAAATTATTTTCGTGCTGCTATTTCATTTTGAACTTGTTGATTCTGAGTCTTCTTCAGTTGTCAATCAAAGTAAGCTTTCTTTTGACAAAGAATTTTTATTGATTCTAAAAGTTCTCCACATTCATTCTAAATATCTATTGATCATATATCTTTTGGCTTGAAAATAGTCACATTGGAAATTATATTATTTCATCTCATTCGTTTGACATCGATTTCTTGAAATAGTTCAGTTAAACCATTGAGTCCTATTTATTATATGACTCGTTTGATATTCAATTCTGTGTCATCTACCTTAATATTGTTTTTATTGACTAGAATATAACATAAGTCTCCAAGAAATATCATAAATACACTTGGGAGCTGGAATCTGGGATGAAGAAAAAGTATTCCTACTTATTCCAACAAATCTCGAGGACGAGATTTTTATTAAGGTAGGGAGAATGTAACAACCCTCATTAAAAGTCCTATTTATATTATTATTTTATTCAATAGGAAACCCTAATTGAGAGACCCAAGTGATTCTGCGCAAAACCTACAAATTTCAGAACAATCAGAATCAGGATCAGGGCCCCTAAAACTCAGGGGGGGCATTCCCTACTCAACGATTATCTTTATAACTTATTATAAAATTCGAATTTAATCGAAACGTCGACTCACCTGCACTTCAAACACACGTGGCAACAATATGGAGAAAAAGTATTCCTTACGGACCGTAAGGAATATTTGTTACGGTCCGTAACAAATGCCAATTTGGTGTATAAATAGCAGGCTTTGGGACTTGCTTCTGTGCGTTCGTTCGACGATAAAATTCAACTCAGACGCGGAGATATCGTCCAATTACTTCAATTAACACACACTAAATCACTAATTAGTATAGCGGGGTGCTGCTGCACAGGGTATTAACGCGATCGCTATTATGATTCATTGTCCGATCGATCAATATATCCAATGGATGTTTAAGTGCTGCCCACATTAGGGTTATACTTTGTCATTCGTCGTGATTTCGACGGGATGTTGAGTGCTGTCCGAAATCGGACTATACTATGTCCTTAGTTGTGAATCCGCTGGATGTTTAAGTATCGTACTTTGTCGTTCGTCGTTAATTCGATGGATGTTTAAGTATCGCACTTTGTCGTTCGTTGTGAGAATTTGATCTCGTGAGTTATCGTAAATGTTGTATTGGTTAATTACCTAGTTTGTATGCACTAGGTTACAAGGATAAGAAATAGGCTAAGCTCTGCTCAAATTAAATCTGCAATATATCAAGGATTATCTATAAACTAAGCTTTGCCCGTAGAAATCTGCAATGTGAGTTCATTTCTCTTTTCTCACAGTTTGTGAGTCCACTCTATTTTCTCACAGTTTTATCACCTTTTTGTGATACAATTATATTTACAAAGGTTTTACAGAATCCTAAACGGTTACCAGTTATACTTACAGTAATTAAGTTTTTATATTAACTGCTGGTATGAAAGATTTCATATATTATGGGATTCTCATTATTATTTTCCAAAAAGTTAGTCAATATTAACATAACTACAATAACAGTGGAAATTATGCATTTTATTAAAATTATAGTCACGTTAATATATTAAATAATGATACTACAATTATTTAATTGACATATGATATTTGATAAAGTTATGGTAGTTTGACATAACATGATATATGTCATTTTCTGGATTAAATGGTTTTATGCCATAAAGTAATATATTTGACAAAGAAATGTCACGGGACACAATTAAGTCCGGAGTCACTAGTTAAGAGAATGATTAACAGTGACATATCCAAAGACACTAGTTGAGAGAATGATCAACAGTGTTATGAATAGAAATTACTAGTTGAGAGAATGATCAACAGTATTATAGAATCACTAGTTGAAAGAATGATCAACAGTGATATGACCAGAATCATTAGTTGAAAGAATGATCAACAATGATATGATTATAGTCACAGGAATCGCCTAGTGACAGATAAATTGAATAATAGTAAAATATAATTATTTGATGATAGTCACAGGAATCGCCTAGTGACAGATAAATTGAATAATAGTAAAATATAATTATTTGATAAATTCACTATTGGATGAAAGTGAGCCAATAATTAATATGATTGCTGTTACATCAGGAACTGTCACCGTGTGACAAATACTGATTGGGTTGAGTAAATATAAATAGATATAAAACCTTAATACTGTAAGGTATAACAATATATTTTATAAAAATGGAATGAATTCACTCAGTATTTTCGCTGACAAAACCTTTTTCAAACATTTTTCAGGTAATTACAGTAGATTGGAATAAGAGTTGGATACGACACTGAAAGGCTTCAAGAAGTGGCTTATTTTATAAATTAAATCAAATTAAGAAATATTGTTTTATGTAAACAAATTTATCTTATTAAAGCTACCTTTATAAAACATGGGTTTATCCCATCTATTTAATAAATAAAATCCGGTGTTTCTAAACTCTGATATTTTTCCTAACTCACGGTCCTGATGAAATTTCCGCTGCAACGTTTTTAAAATAATCACCGGTACCGCTGGACTGTTCACGGCTTCCGATTCCGTCCAGGGTGGGTCGGGGTCGGGACACCTACTAAGTGGAATTCTACCTATGAGATGTTGAAAATGGCGGTCGATTTAAGGGATGTATTTCTTATGAGTTAGAAGATAGCGACTATAATTATGATTTGGAAAGACTACCTTAACATTCAGACTTTGGTGCTTGTGAAAAATTGGTTAAATTTCTAGAAAAATTTAAGACTAAAAGAGAAATTGTGTCATCCACATCAAAGCCGTTAGCTCACCTATTTTTTAGAGAAATCCTAGATGTAGACAAACATCTATAGGTGTGGGATTGCGATCCAAATCTTTTTTACAATGGTTAGTTCGATACGTGAGAAATATGACAAGTATTGGGGGAAGCTTGACAAACTTAACGACTACATGTATTTTACGGTTATCTTGGATCCCACCATGAAATTACGTTTTGTTGAACATTGTTTTATAGAGATGATTATCTCTAACATATATACAAACAATCAAATTTAAAAGTCTTGCAAAACCACGTTAGTAAAAATTGAATTATAGCTAAAAGAATTTACAAGAAGGATGAGTTTTGCCATTGGTGTTACCATTATCCAGTCCATTATTGATTAAAGCAAGTGACGTACAATCCCCTCACCGGTACCCCACTCACAACCCAATACTCAAAATGTACATGTTCCTTTTCTAACTCCAGTTCGGTATATGATATGGGAGGTAGCTGAGGTTACATTTATGAATCGACGAGTGGTGTTATGAGCCCTAACATGTCGCATTCTTTGTATTTTGGTGGTGGCAACTTAGGCTTAATGTGGGTTATTCCAATTTTGATTAAAAAAAGATATAATATAAAGAGTAACAATTTTCATAACAAAAACAACCATTTATAGAGGTATGGCCAAATACAATAAAAAATGATATGTTTTCACCTGTGCATGAAGCAAATAAACACATATATGCACATGTGCATGTAAATTGCAAGATCAACAAAGACGCTTGAATACATAGTTTGCAGTAGTCACTTTCAAAAAATATGTTTTATGTCGCTTCTATATGTCTATTAAAGAGTAAACACTCACGAAACAAACAACTTGAAGTAAGGTAGGCTAAGAAATATATGCCATTGCAAAATGTTTACTCACAAAATCAATAATTCCAAAGTTAAAATTTATATGAAAAAAGGACGTATGTTGTGAATTATATAACATTTTACCATAATCCCTTAAGCTTATTGTCACGAACCTTCCATTGATAGTGTATACTTTTGGTTTCCCTCACCAACAAAGACATCAATTTCATAGATCAAAATGCTTACATTACAAATAAGAGGAGCTTCACTGATCGATGGATATGTCCGTTATTTGTCATGTAATTTTGTGGGAAAGTTCGTGAAGGGTTTCCTTCACCCATCGATAATCTATTAGTGAAATTTCATGGGAAAATGGGTGTTAGAAATTCTTATATATATATATAGTATTAATTCATAACATTCTCAATGAACAGTGCTACACTAATATATTTTTTTTCTTTTTTTTTTATCTTTGACTTTGTTTTGTCTTTTTGTTTTTTTATTTACTTTTAACTTTTAGCTTTCAGTATTAACTCTTACGACCCTTTAACTTTCTAAATACTTTTTAACCGAGTTTTACGTCTTTATTTTACGTGTCGATATAAACTTAAGTTGATTTACGTTTCGACTGACTTTGTTTTGTCTTTTTGTTTTTTTATTTACTTTTAACCTTTAACTTTCAGTATTAACTCTTACGGCCCCTTAACTTTCTAAATACTTTTTAACCGAGTTTTACGTCTTTATTTTACGTGTCGATATAAACTTAAGTTGATTTACGTTTCGACATAATTTTTTTTGTGTTTTCTCAACTTTCAGTATTCACATTGACAACCCTTTAACTTTCTAAATACATTGTTAGTCGGTGATTTTTTTTCTTTTTCTTTTGTCTTTTTGCTTTTTTTTCTTTTTTTTACTTTTAACCTTTAATTTTCAGCATTGACTCTTACAACCTCTTAACTTTCTAAATACTTTTTAATCGACTTTTACGTCTTTATTTTTATTTACGTGTCGATATAAACTTAAGTTGACTTACATTTCGACATAATTTTTTTTTTTTTTTTTTGTATTTTCTCAACTTTTAACATTGACACTGACAACCCTTTAACTTTCTAAGTACTTTTGTAATCGAATTTTCCGGTCGATGTAAAACACGTGTCGACATACTTTTTTACTTACCACGACTTTATTTTGTAAGTTTTCTCTTTTGACTGCTATATCGGATCAAAAATCGGCTCGCCCCGCCGCGAAGCGCGCCTGTAACCCACTAGTTATACATATTTACTATCCACATTTATCCCCTATTTTATGTAAATTGGTTAGAAATTCCTTGATATTGGTACTTGTTTGATATTTTTATAAATTTGTAGCCAGGAACGACATGCTAACGAGAAAACAAGGAAAATATGTAGTTTCGTAAGAAAATTGAGAAAGCCCAACACCAAGCACAATATACACCTCATAAGCACGACCGTGCGTGCATCAATTGAAGTCCAACACCGATTGTGTCAAGTCACCATGGTTCCAGCACGATTGGCATCAACCACACATGACCGTGTGTTCTGGCAAGACCAAGCAAAGTACTGGTAGTGCTAGTGAATTCTCAAGGCAGTGCCAACAACATCGAGCCAAGCACCACCATGCTCAACTTTTGCATGGTCGTGCTCCACTACCTCATAAAGGATTTTGAGCTTAGTTGGATTTGGAAACATTGACAAAGGTGCCAAAGGGAAAAGAACCACTATTCACCAACGCATGGCTGGGTGGATTTAATGCACGGCCAGGCGTGTTACCAGACATAACTTATTATCTTTACGAGTTTTAGGTCTTGGTGGTGGAGGTCAAAATCACAGCGGAAAAACCACCTTTCATAGGAGCTTATGAAGGTTTGCAACACAATCATACTTTCCTTGCTTGCTAGTGGTTTAAATTCTTTTGTTCTAAATCATGAATTTTGTTAACTTTGCAAGCATGTTTGTAGTTCTTGTAAGCCTAATGGGCTAAACACATTTATAATCTCGATTATGATGAAGCTTTTGTTAATGTGATTACTTTTTTTTTCGTATTCTTATGTTAATCTTTATAATCAACTAATGATTTGTTCCAGTGTTGTTGTTTTATGTTATTAAGTTTGGGTTTCATTTAAGTTTTATTTAATTTGTACCCATAATATGCCGGAAAACCACGTGTTAAGCATTTGTTTATAAATCTTTTGAACTTGCTTCCTTAGATTTATGCCATGAAACTGGAAATGATAAATGGAAACTTGAATATTATGAGAAACTAGATTGTGGCCAATGTCAAAAATAGAGAGCACAAGTCGAATGACCGTGGTGTTACATGCAATGGTTCTCGAGCGATGCATTGACGATGGTCTTGCTGGTGGCGTTTATATATGGGTGATGAATCAACGATGAAGAAGTGATTTGTTTTTTGAAGCTAAAAGGTAAACTAATCATTTTGTATATAAGCTTAATGGATTTTAATATCAATTAGTAAAACAAATGTTATACAAATGAAAATGTAATGTTAAAAAGGACAAGAACAAAATAATGAATTTATATATAATTATAATTATCCGGTTCTGTTATGTCTTTTTTGTTTAATTTAACACGTAATTTAGAAAAGCTATACATTTAAGTATTTATTTGGAAACTAAATTGACCTTCAACAATTAAAAAGATAAAGCAAGTTCATGCAATAAAAGTAAAAACATTATTTCTTCCTAGTAGAAAAGCTATACAATTAAGTATTTATATTTGGAAACTAAATTGACCTTCAACAATTAAAAAGATAAAGCAAGTTCATGTAACTAAAGTAAAAACATTATTTCTTCCTAGTAGAAAAGCTATACATTTAAGTATTTATTTGGAAACTAAATTGACCTTAAACAATTAAAAAGATAAAGCAAGTTCATGTAATAAAAGTAAACACATTATTTCTTCCTAGTAAAGATAATGGACAATATATAACATGTTTCTTTTCCTTTTTTCCACAAGATGCTAAATATTTTTAAAAAAGTAGAATCATTAAACTATATTTCGTGGATAGGAGTACATGACATATTATAATTATGCATACAATGTATTTATACACAGTATTAGATTAAGCATAAATTAACAAAAATCTTGAACTTTAATTAAGTAATTAAAATTAGAATAATGTTTCAGTTTAATTATACCATGTAGTCAAACAGTAGGACCATCAAAACGCATGTTTTTAAATATTAGTTATTAACTCATTCGTTACATAAAGTAATACAAATACAGCTCTAAATGTTTTTCTAAACAAGACTCTTTTGTGGCAATTTTTAAAACTGTTTTTTTTTTTTTCATATATAAAATGAATGATGGGTGATGGCATGAGAGACCAAAGAGCATAAAGACAGCTTTTCTTCACACAGTTTCTCCACACCAAAATCCAAAAAAGATATGGGTTTTGGGTATAGAAGTAAGATCTTTCTTCTTCTTGCTCAAGTGCTATTGTTGGTGGTTGTTACTTTGGCTAAAACAGAAGTACAGTCATTATCAACATATAGCAAAATCATTAGTAGTAGTAACTCTAGTGTAAGTAGTTCATTAAGGGGAAGAAAAGTGGGAAAGGGGGTGGGAGCAAGAGGTAGAGGAAGAGGTAGAGGTAGAGGTAGAGGTAGAGGGTTGTTGGGGTGTGATTTGTATAAAGGAAGATGGGTTGTAGACACTTCATATCCACTTTATGCTGCTTCAAGCTGTCCCTTCATTGATTCTGAGTTTGATTGTCTTAAACATGGTCGCTCTGACACTCAGTATCTTAAGTATGCTTGGAAGCCTGATACTTGTAACCTCCCAAGGTGCATTCTCTCTCTCTCTCTCTCACACACACACAAAGTGGTAAGATGTCATTCATCTTAGGTTCGAATCTTGCTTCCACTGTTTTCTGCCGTATACTTTTTGAATGTCACCTCCCAGCATAAGTTGCGGTTTATCTGGTCCTGTTGGTATTAGAGTATTGACGGGTTCTGTGAGTTTTCTAGTTTTCGTAGTTACCAAAAAATGACAAACCATGGACCTAAATTCATGGGTTTTTGTTAACCAAGACTTGGAACAAACATGTTACTTTTTAAAAAGAACTCAAGTGTGTTTTGGTCAAGTGGTCAAGAAGTTTTGTAAGTTGTAACCTCTGAAAAAACCAAACTCATGAGCCCTTGGTCCCTTCTCACATGACCAATATGTTCTCTTATGTTGATTGACACAAGAGGTGAGGGTTCGAGCCTAGAGTTCATGAGTCATGACAACTGTTTTCGGGTCTAAACTGGAATTGATTTACAGAAGTACCCTTATCCATATTTATTGCACATTAAAAGCAAAAGAATTATAAGAAGTGACACTTTTGCAATAAATATAGTTCCTTTTTATGTTCACTTGTTTCGAAAGGCAAAATAATTGCTACCTCCAATCAAATAATGTCTATAGATTTGTCATCATATTTTAAAGAATCTTTACATATATCTTATTTTTTAATGGCCAACTAAATTACCGGATAAGCATTTCGGTATGCCCTCAATCGAGCAAATGCATCCCTCCTCCATAACGGTTAGAATTGGATGCATACCCGAGCCACCAAGCCACCAGTTCCGGGGGAAACCCGCCGCCCGAAGGCCTACTGTGGTAAAACCCGGTTCGACTCAGTTTCGAACTGACAACCTCTAGAGAAACCTAGTTCTAAACTCCATTGCCACCACCATTGTCCTTCAAAGTGATACTAATAGTAGTTGAACTTGGGACCTCAAGTAAAAAAAACCAAGTGACTAGCCAGTATACAAACTTGTCAGGACATCTTTACACATATGTTACATTATTATCTTCCTAACACCATAAAAGAATCCTTTTCGTGTGTGCGTTATTTATAGTATCAAATCCTTATTTACGGGTTATTCACATATTGAACATTTAAGTGACAACCTCGGTGTAATCACGACTCGACCCCCCCCCCCCCCCCCCCCCCCACGCGAAGGAACATATAGATGTGTTAAAGTTTAAAAAAAATATAAAATTTTAATTGAATAATGATGGATGCAGGTTTGATGGGCTAGATTTGTTGAACAAATGGAGAGGGATAAAGGTTATGTTTGTGGGTGACTCACTGAGTCTGAATCAGTGGGAATCGTTGGCTTGTTTGCTACATGCGTCGGTGCCCGATGCCAAAACCACTTTCCTGCACAGAGACATTCTTACTTCCCTCGCTTTTCAGGTTTTTTACTTTTTTTCTTTCTTTAATTTATTGTTCTTTTTAGGGAATTTTTATATGCTTTTATTTTTCTACTTTTGTCTCATGTCTGTATATTAAATATACCCAATCTATCCAATTATTAATCTGATTATTATTTAATATTTTAATTTTTATTTTTAAAGATAACATGACCTGTAAAAGGTTAAATAAGTTAATATAAAATGCATAATAATGAAAATTATTACACAGTTTTTATATTCACAAGTTGTAGTACTGAACCAACAACTGATCAGACCCCATGGAGCCGGCGGGCCCGAAAGCCCCACCGTCGGGTCAAAAGGTGTGGGAGGTTGGAGGAGTGGTTCGTGGTGGTTCGGGTGGGTCAACTATATAGACAAATTTGAAAATGGTGCATCTTTGTTCGGTTTTGAGTTGAGTTGACACGTCTCTTTCATGTCGTCCTCATAAAACTTTTAACAATTGATGTTTAAAACTTAAAGTTCACGCAATTCTTTAAGTTTAGGTTTTTAAAGTTATAATAATAAAAAAAAAATTATTCATATTAAATGAATACAATGTTATAACGGGGCTATTAACCGCTTTAACTTTTTTGAAGAATTTAAAAGTAAGGTCTTTATTACATGAGGTTATACGGAGTGGGCGGCAAACCCACTCGGCAAAGCCGGTTTACCGCGCAGTAACACCACCGCTGGTGGGTTTTGCCGCTTGGTGAAGGTTTGGAAGCGGTAACAGGTTGCCGATCAGGGAGAGGGAGGGAAGGAGAGAGAGGGGGGTGTGTGTGGTGGGGTCCATATCATCTCAACCAATCACTTTTTTTTTTAAATAGTTTACCAATTCATGAAGTGTCTAATCATTGCCAACACTTTTGAACATAGTTTAAACACTTTTCATTGAATGATATGGCACACTCTCATTTATTGATTTTGAAGTTTATCACTTTTAAATGTCTAACCACTTCCTACAAGTATTTATAAATTAGGTCTTTATAATTAGTATAGAAAATCTGACTTTTTCCTTTTTTGTATATAAACTCTTTACTAAATTATTTCCCTATTAAGTATATTTTTTTTCTATTTAATCTATTCCTAGGTTCATGTTAAATAATTTTTACCAGTTTATATTAGAAAAGTAATGTGAGGTAATTCTTTAAAAACTAGGTCTTTTATAACAATAAGTTTAAGAATATATAACTATTTAAATAAATCAAATATTATAACATTCTATTTATTTATAAATCAAATATTAAATTTTAAAATATAACTACCTATTTCTAAAAGAATTATTTCAAATTTAAATCTTAAATTAACAACAATTATAAAAATGTTGGGCTATTAATGGTCTCACTTATTTTCATTAAAAAAGTGAGTTACGTCACCGCCACCTCATCTGCGCCATAGACCTACACCATCTTAAACCACACGGAGTGGAGCGTGGTTTCCGGCGTGGAGGCCTCAACCACGCCTGCACACCGGCCCATGCTTGGCGTGGTGTTTTAGACGTTGGATTCTTCACTAGCATAGTGAAAAAGATGGTGATGGGGTGAGTTGTTTTGATTAGGTGGCCGGTTTTTATTTGATTTTTTAATATAAAATAAACATAAAAAGTGTATGTCACGTATCATGCAACGCCACCCTTTCACGCCCCGTCCCACTCCGTCGTTTTTTGCACCACACCACTTTTCTTATGGGTGCTAGCGTGACTGCATATAGAGCTTCACGTCCTCTTTTTCTGTCCTTCCACTCCGTATAGTCTTATACGCGTACGACATGAAATATATTATTATTAAATAAATCATGTGTGTTAAACTTTTAGTGTATAGTTTTTTAAAACTTCAATTCTGAATATCTATTTTAATTTTCTTTTTCAGTAAGGGATTAAAGTCTTATATTAAGTAGAACGTCATAAGTAAACTTTTTACTCTCAATAGATCAAATTAACCCTTTTGGTCCGAATAATTTGCTTTAGTGTACAAAAAAGTGATCAGGTTTGTAATTGCTATAGAAAAAAAAAAGTAACCGAATAGTATTTTATATATGAATCATGGTATTTTTATAATTTTAAATTTCGTATTTCTTTATATAATAGTTTAATTAATACTATATAAATAAAATTTTAAGATTTATTATAATTCCTTAATAAAAACAAGTTTGAGGTCCTGATTCCTGAACGTGTTAGCTCACCCGTGAATCATTTGGAGATCCTGAATGTGATAGTTTGACAGAAATTATCAACTTAAAATAAAGTTTCACGGGCATGTTCCCAATGTGGAAAATGATAAGATAGTGACTAAAAGTGATTCCATTCACAGTACATTTGGATCTTAGTAGCTGAAAACATGACATGTGACCAACCTCAAAACATTGTAAAAACTACTTCTAAACATTAAATACAAACGTAAAAACAAATCCCCTCAAGACTTTAAACACTTTTGTTACATATGATTGATTATTTATGTATTTTGATAGTTTATCAAAGTTTTATAATGCTTAGGATTACAACGCGACGATATACCTATACCGCACTCCATATTTGGTGGACATCGTTAAACAAAGCATAGGACGGGTTTTGCGTTTGGATTCGATAAATGGAGGTGATACATGGAAGGATATGGATGTGCTCGTGTTCAACTCGTGGCATTGGTGGACTCACACTGGCAATATGCAACCGTATGGTTCCTATCGATATATTATGTAGTTTATATTATTTGGTTCTATGATATTAAACAAAGTGTTTAAATAATGTAACAGATTTGATTACATACAAGACGGGTCGACTATCTCAAAAGATATGGACCGCCTAGCGGCATACTACAAGGGTATGTCCACATGGGGAAAATGGGTCGACCTTAACGTGAACCCATCGAAGACCAAAGTGTTTTTTCAAGGGATATCGCCTACACATTACATGTAAGTACATCATGTTAATGTTTATAAATGTTTTAGTTGTTAATTGACCGTTTAATGAACTAAACCAGGGGAAAGGAATGGGGATCATCATCAAGAAACTGTTATGGAGAATTACAACCGGTAGAAGGATCATCATACCCAACGGGTTTACCCGAAGCTCAAGTGGTTTTAAACAAAGTTTTAAGTAGCATAAAGAAACCAGTCACGTTGCTTGATGTTACTACGCTCTCTCAATTAAGAAAAGATGCACATCCGTCAACTTATGGTGACACAGGCGTCGATTGTAGCCATTGGTGTGTTCCTGGGTTACCCGATACATGGAACCAACTCATGTACGCATCATTCCTCAACTGATAAATCGGTAAATTTGCACCATAGACGATTTATTTTTATACACAAGGAATACGATTTTACATTAAGATTTGTAAGATGGTTCATTTGTAAAGCTTATGGGCAAGATTTGCAATGGAACGCAATAAAGCCTAAAACAAAAGTTATATTGTGACATATGTAGTTTTTTCACTTAATGTTGAATATTCGGTTAGTTGAGTATGTATGTTGATTGTTGAATATATGTGATATGTGATATTGGTTTAAATTAGAGGAGCATAATAACACGGTAACCGTAACCATTTAATAACCGGTTAGTGGTTATTTTTAACCGTAAGTTATTAACAGGTTATAAGTATTTAGTATAGTGACCGGTTTTTTAACTGATAGACCGGTCAACTGAAAAAAAAACCAAAAAATTCAAAAAAAAAAAAAGGAGGGGGGACAAAAAAACCGGTTATTAACCGAAAATAACCAATTAATTAACCGAACTAGTTAAAGTAATTAACCTGACCAGTTAAAAAATAACATGTTAAAGCACTAACTGGTTAAACTCAAAAGTTCAAATTAACCGGTATAACCGGTTTCTGCACATCTAGTTTAAATGATATATTCAAAAGACGGACGTTATTTGGGCCAAATTGGATGAGCCCATAAATTTGGGCTACATGCAGGTTATACGCAAGTAGGCTTAGCACTGAGTGGACCAAAGTCCAAAGATGTTCAGAACTAGACTTGAGTATTGTGGACTTAGAGCACTCCTAAACTTAGTGGGCAAAATACGTTTAAAGGCCCAAATCCGGAGTGATCCATTGGACTTAAAAACTTTATTCAAAATGCATTTCGAGTTTTATAGTTATATTTGGCCAAAGTTTATAGTTTCTGAACATTTCATTTCAACCCCAAAACTTTCTAAAAAGCATTTTCGTCATCAATCTGGATATTGACAAAAATCATACGTTTTAGTTCTTATGTTTGATGTATAATAATGTGTGTGCATCATCATGTCAAATGAACATTTAAAGTACCAATATACATGTGTCTTGTTTTTATATAATGATTTAGTGTTAGGCAACAAAACATGTGTGATAGTAGATCATTAAGTTTTTTTTTTTTTATATAATGATTTAATGTTAGGCAACAAAAAATGAGTGATAGTAGATCTGTACGACTCAAATATTTAGACGTTAAAAGATCAACAACCACAGAGTAAATTACATTTTCTGTCGTTTATGTATTACCTAAATTACGAAACGTGTCCCTTAAAAAAATTACATCCAAATTCTTGGATTTACTAACATGTTGTATCATTTAATCCAAACCCACTTAATAAAGTCATGTATCCTCAATTTAACCAAGGGCAAATTGGTCCATTCACGTATCATTGACTCAAAAACCTTCTTTATAACCGTATTTGACCAAAATTTCACTATTTTCTCTCTCTAACAACAATCTCTCTCTAAACTCTCCTGCTCACACACACACCCCTCTCTCTCTATCTATCACCACCACCACCTGCATCCACCACCACCTGCATCCAACCCACCACCATTACTACCTGTCACCACTACCACCACCCACCCCACCCCACCCCACATCCACCAACCTAATTAAAACCCACCACCATCCCCATTGGCGGAGCTTTTCATGGGCCAGTGCCCCCTCCATTTATTCACTTCATAGTGTTAGTTTTACCGAAAATTTCGGTTTTTTGTAGTGTAAAATATTGGATTTTGAACCCCCCCCCCCCCCAATTTTACCGAAAACTAAGTTCAAGATCCGCAAATGACCATGCCCATTGTTCACCACAACCTAATCAAAACACAACACCGCCACCATCCACAACCTAAGCAAAACCCAATGTCGCTGTTAAGCCCACCGAAATCACCATCAACCACCACTATTAACCATAATCTTTAACCCTAAAAACCTACCATTTCCATTAACGTTACTAACAGCATCACATAAATTAAGGAATGATTTCCTCTGTATTCATTATGTATTATTTGTTTCCTAGTATAGTACCCGATTGTATTCTATATATTGTATTCGTTTGTTCATAATAAGTCGGTGAAATTACATAATTACCCCTCAGTCAAACCGTTAACCAAACGTCTAGTTGACGGAGGGACGCATAATGTTAGATTTTTAAACAAGAAGGACTCAGACAGTGAAAATTAAGTATGGGGGTTCATGTTGATCCCTACCAAACCACATGGACGTAAATTGCACTTTACTCTTAGTTTTATTAACAACAAATTAACCTGGTTCTAAATATTTCATTTTACCCACAATGAGACTTGTCACCACCTAGGAAGGACTACACCTTAGCAAATACCTTGGTACCACTAAAGCTATACGGTGCGGGCAACGCCCCCAACCACATCAGCTGAGTGGCGCCCCCAACACCACCCCTCTTCTGCTATAGGAGGGCGGTATCCTTGGCTTCACAATTTGTTTCACAGGCGCTAAAGGAAGAAAAGGGGGACCCGTATGTATGCCATCCAATTAAATTCCTTTGTTTAGTTTTATAGCTAGTTTCACCTTTGAGTATTAACTTTTTTTTAACAAGTTCAGGTTTTATAGCTTCAATTTTTTAATTCATATAAAGGGACGTTATGGGGGGCTTTATGCCACACCATTGACATTAAGGGGAGCGCCATTGCTGCTCTAAAACCTGCGTACGTCTACCTGATGTGGTGTGATAAAACCTCTTGGGGCTTAATCCCACACCAGGTAGCTTAAGCAATAAGCCACTTGGTAATTTCCTAAGGGCCATGTTTGGCTCAGCTTTTCAAAACAATTTATAACTTTTTGAAAAAGTTAATAAGTAATAATGGAGTGACTTATTGACTTTTCCTCTCACGTAATAATTTCATGTCAAACACCTTTTAACTTTTCAAAAAGTCAATAAGCTAATAACTTACTAAAATAAGCAATCTCAAACACCCTCAGTTTTATTTCGTTAGAATTATTACACAGATGGACCCTGTGGTTTATAGCTAGTTTCACCTTTGGGTACTAACACCAAAATTAGTTAATTTTTTCAATACAATGACTAAAATACCCTTCCAGTTCTTGTTAATTTTATCAATGTAACATCTTTGGATACTAACACCTATTTTTATTTAAGTTTAAATCAATTTTAGAAAAAAAAAATTGAATTAAAATTATTTTTGTATATAACAATTTTAAAATGTTTTAGTTACAACCCATACTCAACATTTAAAATAATTTGGTCGAATATGCAGAATTACATCTAAAAAATTATGAAATTAGTAAACTCCTTATTTATATCAAATCTAAAAATATATGTTTATAAAGTATGGGTTGTATATTATAATCATATGAAACCAACGTTTTCTTTCTTGTTAGATTTGAGAAACCAAGCTAGTTAATTTTCCATCAAATAATTTCAATTATGGCGACTCTTATAGACATTTAATCTAGATATAAATATATGTTTACGCACGTAATTTATATTTTATATTTGATTCTTCCTTTTTTTTTCATAAACATTCATGTAACAAAAATAGTAATAATCTACTAGTATATTATATCTAGTTTATTTAATAATCACCGTTTCAAAACATATAGCTAGTCAAAACATTTTAAAATTGTTATAGACAAAAATAATTTTAATTCAAAATTCTTTGTAAAATTAATTTAAATAAAACTAGGTGTTAGTACCCAAAGGTGTTTTATTGATAAAATTAAAAAAAAAATGGAAGTGTATTTTAGTCATTATATTGATAAAATTAATTAATTTTGGTGTTAGTACTGAAATGTGTTACAAAATTGAAGCCATAAAACCTAAACTTGTTAAAAAAAAGTTAGTACCCAAAAGTAAAACTAACTATAAACCATATGGTCTATCTGTGTAATTAACTCATTTCGTTATCATTCGTACAATTAATCAAATTATGATCTAAACGAGCTTTTTTTTCTTAGGCTTTGTACTTTTATTTAATACCAAAATAAAGCAAAATTTCCGCATACAATTTTTTTTATATAATTCACTATCTTTCTTTATATCATAATTAGTTGTACCAGCTACGATATCATCATCTTTTTGGAACTTACCTAATTCTACTCGTTCTTCTTAGCCCACTAGATTCGGTGTATTTAAGATTTTCATCTTTAGGAGTAATTGACAATACATTTTATGCATCACACAAGATTCGGTTGTAATTTCAACATCAACTATAACTCTACCTAAGCGCCCTAGCTAAGTGGTTGTAATTTCACCCTTAACACTATGGGGTGTGGAGGGTTTGGGTTAGGGTATTGTTCGACACGTGGTAAGTGAAAACTCCATCAGTCCATACCCAAAAAAGTAGAGTGTGGAAGGAGCGTTGCCAGACCGGCGTTGGGTGCCATGTGACACCTAATTTTTTTGTTTTTTTATTAATCACAAAATTTAGTAAAGTAATTTGAAAAATACATTTTATTTATATTAAATAACTACAATAAAAAATACATTACATTACCAATAAAAAAATCAATCATTTTCATCTTCATCTTCATCTTCATTGGAGTCGAATCTAGGAAATGTTCTACCAAATCAGCTCGAATGTTTGAATTTATTTGTCTTGACTCGATTAGATATTGGTTTTGCGTTCTCTCTTCGTCACTAATGTCTTCGTTATTTGATTTGAGCTCCTCGCGATAATATTCAACGATTGCACGCCCTTCATCCTCTAAAATCATGTTATGTAGAATGATGCACACGTACATCCATTTCTTATTTGATCTTTTTCATACAATCGACAAGGCATGCTAAAAATGCGCCACCTTTTCTGCGAAACACCAAATGCTCCATCGATGTCTTTGTGTGCCGTCATCTGAACTTTGTTAAACTTTATTCTTTTAGGATCTAAGGTTCCATCTCTTGAAAAATGATTTCACAAAAACAGCATACTCAGGGTAAATTCCATCAACAAGATAGTACTCATACTTGTATTCAACCCCATTTACAAAAAAAAAATGTTTCTTTCGGTCCAATACCATTTCTTTGATCATTGAAAAGGGGTGAGTGGTGTATAATGTTTATATCGTTATGTGAATCGGGCATACCAAAGAATACATGCCAGATCCAAAGATCTTGTGATGCAACCGCTTCAAGCATCATAGCAGGCATTCCATGATATCCACTTGTCTGAGAGCCTTGCCATGCAATTGGACGAAGTTCTCACTCTCATTTCATACAATCTAAACTACCGATCATCTCAGGGAGACCATGATATCAACGTGATGTTCCAAAATTTGTTGTATATCACTAAACGTCGATTTTCTCAAGTATCTTTTCATATATAGTTCAATGATACACGCACAAAAATTGGGAAGACTTTCCCTAGCCACTCGGGCCGACATTTTCAAACAGTCGTCCATTATATCAGAACAATTGTCGTAAGCCAATTGTCTTAGGGCGGTCGTAACCTTTTGCCACGTGGTAAATCCTAAATTACCACGCGCGTCGGGTCTTTGTCGGAAAAAAAATATAATTATCCTCTAAATCCTTTGACATTCTTAAAAATAAAATTTTACTCATACAAAAGCAACGCTTAAACATCCTTTCATCATACGTTGGTTCGGGTGAGAAATAATCGCTTACCAGCAGATCGTTTGCGGGTTCGCCTTCATGAACAATATACTTCCTCCGTTTGGGTTGGGGTTGCGAAGCCCCTTCATCTGCATCTTCGACAATGGCTTTCTCCACCATCGACACTGCTGATAATAATAATTCCGCCCCATCGTCGGATGAGGATGACAAAACAAATTTCTCATATGAATCGCTTGAACTTGAAGAAGCCATTATATATATATTTTGAGTTTGATAATGGTTTACAATTTTTTGGATGGTAAAAATGAGTAAGAGATGAAGGGTTTATATAGGAAAAAATTAAACGAATTTTTTTTAAACAGATGTTGGCCAACGCCTATGCCTAACGGCTAGCCAAACGCTAACCAAACGGTCATCAAAGACTAGCTAACGATGGCCAGCCACCTTACCCCAGGCCAGCACCCCACGCCAGGTAACATTGCCACGCCAAGCGGACAACTCTGCCGAAACGCCGACCCAGGATGGAGCAGCCGGCGTTAAAGGGCCAAAACGCCAAGCTAGCCACACCCACACCCCATAGTCTAATAGGTTTAGTTTTTCATTTTTAAAACACTTATAAAAAACGTTTAATTGGTTCAGATCACACTATTGTGTTTAGACTATGTGTACTGGTTTAGTTCAGTGGCGGATCTATGAATTTTTCTGGGGTGCGGAAAATTTTCAAAGGTTTTAGGCCCCTAGCTGTATAAAGATATTGGTTCATAGCGGGTCAGGTCGGATCATGTAAGACAAAAGAATATCAAACTAAAATTTATAAATCATAAAAAACACGTCATTACAATTTACAAATTACAAACGTACAGGTTTTTTTTTAAATATATCCAAAATATCATCTAAAGATACTAAACACGCCATAAGTTCATTACATTCTTACTATTTGTTCCTAACACATATAATTTGCTCCATAAGTTCATAAGACAACACTAAACACTTAAACAAAATAAACAATCATGTTCAATCATACCCCATAACTTTTAATTATATTTTTAAACATTCAAGCCCTAATATTAAATGTTGATTACTTGTAACTAATCATTTAAACAAACAAAGTTATAAATAAAACAACAAAATCATTTAACTACAAGTCTAGAACAACAAAAAAATAAAAAAAAATTATAAAAAGATTAAACCCTTACACATCTATATTTTTTCCTAATCATTACATAATACAAAATAAATAAATAAATAAATAAACCATACTAGTTCTATATTGGAATCTGACGTAATATGGGTCGGTCCAACCGGAATTTTGGTTTTTCCGGTAAAAAAAACCACCAGGTCGTGAGCAGTAGCGTCAAATCGCTGGGAGTTTTTTTTTTTTTTGGGGGGGGGGGGGGGAGGGGGGGTTTGGAAATGGAATGGGTGGATGGGTTTGGGTTATTTTATTTAGTTCAAATTTCTTTAGGTTGGGTTTGGGCTTGTGTTAATAAAAATTGATTGCAGATTGGGTTTGGATTGCAGATTGAGTTTTGATTGGATTAAATAATTAAGTGAATAAGTGGTTAATAATTATTTTTTTTCTAAGTGGGGCGGTTGAAAATTTTCAAGGGGTGCGGTCGGAATTTCCGGCGAAAAATAACACTAAAAAATATTTTTTCATGGGGTGCGCCCGCCCACCCTTGGCTTAGGGTGGGTACGCCCCTGGTTTAGTTATTAAGTGAAAAAGTAAGTGTCACATCAGTGCCATATAGGCAATAAGGGTGAGGGGGGCACTCCCCTAAGAGGGGAGTCCCCTCTCTTACGCATAACCAATCCTCGTGTGCCACGTCAACTCCCCTCTTAAACTCCCCTAACACCCTAAATTGATGGCGGCACTCCCCTCTTAGGTGATTTGGTTTTTTATTAGAAAAAAAAAAGGAAATTTTTCATTGGTTGATTGAATGGGGCCCACCTTCTCTCTCCTCTTCTCTCTTCGGTGCCTCCTCACCAAAATTGGTCCCCTATTTCACTCCCCTCTTGGATGGCGGTACCATCCCCGCTCGGCAAAATGGTCCCCGCGTAGGTTTTCGGTGGGTGCCCCGCCCACCCTAAGAATCTCACTAACTAACCATTAAAATGTGTAATGGTGTTTGGCTCTCATTAAGGGGGTAACGCCCAAAGCTTTGGCGCCTGTTAAAGGGTGATGCGGAACGATGTATAGCGCCCCATGGGGGTGATGTGGCAGTAGTTTAACGTTTACTAAACATGATCTTAGAAACTTCAGTTTTAAATGGAAACATTTTCATAAGGCTTCACATACGTGTGATAGAAGTATAGAACCATATAGTTTTTTATCAAGATCCCATGGTTTGTATATTTTTTTAGTAGACTAGCTTATGGGTAGCTTTGTCTTTTCGGGTGTAGGAGCGGTTTTTGGTAGGTTATTGTTTTCATGTGTCCATACGTTTATGTGTCAATATGTTATGTTATGTGAATGTTATCGCTATCTTTGTTTCTTTCTTACTAGGTCGTTCTTGCACCCATTATGTTAGTTAGTGGATGTATATCTCTGTAGTGTTAGAATGGTTGATTTAGATGCTATCTTATGTTATGAGTCGAGAGTCTCTCTAGAAACACCCTCTTTATCCACATGTTGGGATTGAACCCTACAAAGGAACAGATGATATATAAAGCCAAAACTGGTTCAGAACAGTGGATCATCATAAGCAGTGTTTGCACTAAGATTCTCCCCTTGACAGTGGTTATCTAACATCTGATAATACTCCAAGCACTAATCGTCCCAACCACTGTTAGGCCAAGCACTGATGAAGATTAAGGAACTTTAGCTCTATCTACTGCTGACTTCCAAGCACTGTTGAAGAGTAAAGCACTGCCCATTTAAGGATTGATCAACCTTAGAAGAAAGCACTGATGTTCAACATCAGTGCTTAGACTACATCAGTGGAAAGTGAAACAGTTGTTTGATTGTAATCAGTTTCTGGATAATCAGTGGATGTATAGAACAGTGTTTACAGTTTGTTAGGTAGTTAGATGACACTTTCATGGTGATGTCAACTTTGATTTTCAGTGGATTGATCTGTACTATAAATAGTACAGTTTGTACTGTTCTATGTGAGAGAGTTTTCTCCTCCAATCCATTCATCTTGTACGATCACCCAGTGAGCTCAGGCTGAGGGGGAGTTTAGTATGTAAGCATGTATGTAATCACTTGACTTAATGATAAGCATGTGTTTATTGAAAACTATTTCTCTTTGATTGTGTTGAAAGTTTGTTTCATTTAATTCCGCTGCATTTGATCTCTGTTTCATCTTCATTTTAATCAAACAAACACAATCATAAGAAACTCATATCCTAACACCACACGAATAGAAGTAAGGTTTGCCTACATCTCTGTAGGATCGTATACGGACCCGAATGAGTCGTTCAGAAGAGTTTATGCTCGATACGAAAGGCGGAAACAGACATATCAAGTTCAATTCAGCTAGATATACTCATTAACTGTCGATATTATTGATTTGACAACGATTTACAACGAGACGACACTTCGGCAGCAGTTCGTGGCTCAAACCGGAATTCTTACAAATGATTTCGCTTGAACAGGTATTTATAGGGTTTTAATTCTGTTTGAAGATGTTCCACACGAGATTAGATTCCAAGCGGAATCTAATTTCACGCGGAATTACAAGCATACACTTTCAAGCGGAATTACCCTGTTCAAGTGGAATTACACATTATCTTGAACTACGTGTCCTGATCTAACATTCTTAGTACAAGACTTGATACAAGACGAAGTCGACAGACCGATGCACCAACAGACTCCCCCTCGGATGTTGACGAGTCTTAAGTGTTGAGTCTTCAACATCTTCAGTCTTTATCAGTCTTCGGGCTTCTCTTCAAAGTATCTTACAATGTAAAGCATCCTCAAATCTTCTCTCTCTTCTTTCTTCAAGATCTCGACCTGGCTATATCTCATTATCATCCCAAGATCTGTAGCTGGCTCTTACATTCTCTTGATCAGATCTCTTGATTCCTTAAGTTTATCAGCATCAGCAGTCTCAGGATCAGAACCTGGTTCTTTGTCATTCAGACTCCTCCTCTCAATGAGCTGGAATTGCACTCTGGCTTCCACATATTCAAGATCGAGACCTGGCTTACATCCTGCTCAGGATCGAAACTTGACTTACCTGCACAATCTCTACCCAAAAATAAATTTCACAAATTTAACATTTTACAAATTTATTCTCTGCTTACCACTTGTATACACAAATCAATAAATGATTTTACAATGTTAATCACTGATGAACCACTTGCAGGAAAGATATTCAAAATCTTTTTCTCAAACAGACTCCCCCTCACTGATTGTCATCATGTTTAGCACTCGGAATTTTGAAAATCAGCTCTCCAACAACAGTTGTCGAAAATCTTTTTGAATTTTTCAAAATTTTATGCTAAAACACACTAAAATCTTTTTGGAATTTTTGAATTTAGAATGAAAAGCAGTAAAAAAATATTTACAAACAATATTTATGTGAGCTTGCGTAAGAGGATCATATCAGTTTCTGAGACAAATCATCAACACCGTTAAGCTTTAAACATTTTAAGTTCTAAATGATTCACTTAGATTGTCAGTATACTGATCCACTTAAATTCTCACACAAAGTTCAACTGTTTCGAGATACGAGATTAATGTTTTAGACACTTAAACTTATTCATGTGTCCCACCTCAGAATATACTCCCGTATTCAGATCCCAATATTCAGTCTTACAGGTGAGTATACCACAGATGATATCTGAAAGGGGTTAAATTGCGAGGGCCGTGAGAGCTCAGGTCAGAACTTCCGTTCAGCAGAGAGATGACGGCTTCGACTTTTGGTGGGTCCCCTTTAGAGGATCTTTTTTACAACAGCACATGATTTGCATTTTGCAATGTTTCATCATTTTTTTATGCTGAGGGTGGGCTATATTTCAAGCAAGCATAAAGTATTCTCCGGGGAGTAGGCCATTGCTTCCGCAAAATCAGAAGTCCCGGGATAATACCCCAGATATCACTGAGCATAAAGACCTAGTATCTCAGAAAGAGGGACCTTTCAAACAAGATTTCGGGGGTTACCCATATATCCGAGAGATGTTCCCCACGATATAAGTAAGTTTGAAATTTAGGTTTATATCTCGTCACAATCTACTAAATGTGCAAAAACCTACTGACACATCATCAGTGAGACCGTTTATTACTTTTTTATCTTTCCAAATTTTTAGCATGCTGTGATCGTCCACTGATGAACTATCATTTCCTCTTTTTCACAACAAAACTCATTTTCAATTTTTTAATGTTTTTGTTGTTTTTACCAGTAGGTTTTTATCATGTTTTTGTCTTTTTCAAATTTTCAAATGTTTTTGGATTTTCTGAAAATTCTTACTCCCCCTAAAATTCAAAATCATTTAAAGGAAATTTGAAAACAAACTGTACAAGCAACGTGACAACTGATATCGAATCGCTTTAATTCGCCATACACTTGGCATAAACAATCAGAACTCCCCCTTACAACAAACTATTTTCCCATTGTGATTTCAAAACACTTAAGTTTGTTTTAATCAAATGGTTTTTCCGGAAAATAAGTTTTGTTGATTTCATAAAATCACTTGTAGGTTAGGGGTTCATCACATTGTTCTTTCAACCACTTGACAAAAAATTTAACAGTTTTAAGATCAACCATCAACTACTACTAGTAGAAAATCAAGTACAACTTAATGTCCCTGATTTACCACTTGTAAGACGAAATCACTTTCGTGAATTTCTCAAGAAAGATGCCGATACCTGCTCCTCGCTTACCAACCTGGGAGCTCCGGTAAGTCCAGAATTTACTCATCATAATAGGTTCCATCCCAGTCACAAACCTGGGATGAAACATCCTTACCTGGTTTCTTCAATTTTTCTCATAAAACTCCTTCACTCCTTTGATTTTTCCATCAACCATTTTACCAAAAATGTATTTCACTTTGGAATTAAAAACTTTTTCAACATCAAATTCTTTCTTTTCATAATAGAATTGATTTGAAATTTCAACCTTACCAACTTTTTGTTTAAAATTTTCAGCCTTCAATGGTGGAAAATTGACATCATCCATTGGAGGAACTGAATTCTCACCTTTAACTCTAATTTGTGGCTCTTCTGACTTTGTGAAATCAGATTCATGGCCAGAAGTTAGCTCCTCTGATTTTGATAAATCAGAATCATTGCTAGACCCATCATCAGATTTCTTAACAACCCATTTTTGGTTGTCAAGATTTGCACTTTTCTTGTAAAACCTCTTTGAACATTCACCAATTTCAAATTTTGAATTTTTGAAAAGTTTAGTTCTCTCAATTGGTGATTCAAACTCAACCATTCTTTCTTTCAGTTTAGAAACTCCCTGTTTGGTTTGAATTGTTTGTGAACATTTCACAGCTAGATGTCCAATTCTACCACATTTAAAACGGGTTCGAGTCTCCTTCTTATTTTGATCAACCATCTTCTCCATTTCTTCTTGCTTCTTCGCAAGAAATTCTTTGTTCGATTTCTTTCTGAACAAATTTTCTTTCTCCTCTTCAGAAGATGTACATGAAACAAATATCATTTTTTATTTAAAATCTCGAACATATTTTTCATTTTTATGATTTTTTGGTGGAATAAAACCAAGACCTTTCTTTTTGAAATTACCGTTATGGTTTGGTTTCTTTCGATAACCTGAACCAGAACTGTAACCCTTTTTCTTATTTTCTCTTTGTTGAACTCTTGAGGTGTACTTTTTAGGTTTATCATTAAGATTTACATCTTTTATTTCAGAAATATTAATTTCTGTTAGTTTGAAAACCTTTTTGATTAGTTCGGTTTTGACACCTCTTATTGGAAATTCCTCATCAGAATATAATTTGTCGGAATCATTCAATGTATATGCAACTTTGAATGTTTCGTCATTCAAATTAGATTTTGATAGCAGGAATTCTTTATTGTAAACCCGTTTCTCCCTTTTGACTGAAGGACTTGACGTGTCGGACTTAGACTTTGACTCTGATTTAGACTCCGACTTTGACTCCTCCATTTCATCGTTATCTAACACATGATCCACCGCTTTCTTCATCAATTGAGATTGTTGATCAGTGTCAGACGATGTAAAAGTGACATCAATATTTTCTGGCAAATTGACTGAAGGTTCAGACTCCCATTGTAAATTCGTTGCCTTTTCGACTCTTTCAGAATTTGGATTTCTTGGCGAATATCCATTTTCAAGCGGGGGTGGACACTTGTTGTAACTGACACCTTGTTTCTTACCAGATGTCTTTACTTTAGTATCCTTCTTCTTTTCTTTCTTCTTTTCAAGAGTTTTTTTCTTCAGAAACCTTCTGTTCTTCAGTTACTTCATCATCCTCAAATGCCTTCATGCCTTCAACAGTTGGATAAATCCTGTCAATGACATAAGAAGTACATGAGTAACTTTTTAATAATCGATTAACTCTTTCTGTTTTGTAACACCCCAAAAACGGGTTTGGTTAATTAAAACCCGGTTGAAATAAAGAAATGAGTTTTAATCTCTTATTTAACTAAAATGAAACTAGAGGGACCAAAACCGTTCAGTGGGAAACATGATTTTATAAAACAAAATTAAAACACCACATAGTGTGTGTGTGTGTGTGTGTATCGATGATCAGGAAGGAAAAAGAGGGTTCAAACCCTAGTTTCTTCAAAATCTTCAAATTGAAGGGCAAGATGAAGCTTAAACTCATAACCGAGCATAGATTAACGATCACCTTCACAAGGGGATCGTAAGGTATGTCTTAAAAGCTAGTTTGGTGATTATGCACGAAGTGGGTTATGTTGTAAATCGCGAAGTTGTATGAAATTGAGCATGAGTATGTGTTAGATTCATCATTTGGAACATGGATTATGCATGGTTTAGGTTAATTTGATGTTTAAGGGTGAAACCCGTTTGTTATGGTGAAGATGAAGACATGTGTAAATCATCTATGTCTAAATTCTTGCTTAATATTGATGTATTTTGATTTGTATGATGGATTCTTGTGAGAGGAATTGAAAGAAATGTGATACTAGTATGTTTGATGTTTATGCATGTATGATTCATGTTGATTAGAAGGAAGAAATTGATGAATTGTGTATGAGATTAGAATGATATGCATGAACTAGTTGTACACTATGCTTACAAGGTAGTACACAAATCAAAAGTATGATGAAATTATGAAGAACTTAAGATTAGATCACTTGTAAGTGATTAACAAGTAGTTATGAAGTGGGTTTTAGATGATGTAATGTAAATTGATGATTTACTTATGTTAATAATGTTTGGAATCATACATGTGTGTGAATGTTTAAAGAAATGGGATAAGAAATGATGAATTGTTGTTAGATGAAGTGTATAAAATGTGATGATAATATGTTTGATGTTTAATTTTAAATACCACATGTTGATTAGTAGAAGGATTTGATGAACTATGTATGAATTTAGAAGATTGTGCATGAATTAGTTGTACGTTATGCTTAAAAGGTGGTACGCACACCAATCGTATGATAAAATGTATGTATTGTCGTCCGTATAGTCGGTTATGATGTTACGGGTATATAATGATGAGTCGAAAGTTAAACTAAATGAACCGTTGACTTCTAAAAGTCAACCGTGTATAAGAAGGATGGTTAGACGTGTTGTCATAATTGTAAGATTAAGGTAAGTTATATGGAGCGTGTTTGACGAATGTGTGTTTAATGCGATGACATGATGGTTTACATGAGTTTGAAATGATATGAAATTGGTCACATGTATTATGCTTGTTAGAAGTAACTAATGAAAGTCAAATGGGGATTATGCGATCGATATGATCGTTAACATGTACAATTATGTATGCTAATAAGAATGTGATTTCGATGACATGGAAGTATAGGAATCATGTCGAGACGGAATCAAGCACGGAAGGCTATCGGGTCAAGAAGTGGCGAGGAAACGAGTTTGAACATGGACGCATGAGGTAAGTGATTTTCGTAATCACTTCTTAGTTGTTTATGTAAAGTTGTGTGCAATTTAATTAAGTATGATGATCGAGGTCAAGTAGGAAAGAATTGTATGAGACCGATGAAGTATTAAACGGATCTTAGCTTTGATCCGAGCATGGTATGTGTAATTAAGAATTGTAGCTAAGTAGTAGGATTGGTTACTTATGCAAGGGAGTTCTTTGTTGTTAAGGATAAAGTAAAATTGACAAAAACGCCCTTGATGGGTAAAACGAGCAAATGGTCTTAAAAGTTGATTACAAACAAGCTATTTAATTAAATGAATGTTTTGAAAAAGTAAGAAAGCGAGAAGTATGATTTTCGTAAGCTAAGGACTTTATATTACGCAAATACCCTTAACGGGTCAAAATAAGCTCTTGAGCGAAAATGGGTCAAGAGGATGCAAGCCATCCGAGAACTTAATCTTTTATGATAGACAATGTTGACATTATTAGGTTCATAAGAATTTATGGTCAAACAAACAAGTTATGTGGATGAATGCATGAACGGGTCGAATAAATCATAAATGAATAATAAGACGATAGCGTGTAAGTTAACAATTTCCTTAATCCGGATGTGGGATTTTAAGTTCATATGATAGAATGTGAATTTACAAGCATGTAGGAAGAAACGGGAGGTTAAACGGGTAAGCGGTTCAAAAGTTACGCGCGTTTTAGTGCGTACGGACGACGAAACGGAACTGCAGAAAAGTGTCATTTCTAGAGGTAGTCGCCGACGGGCAAGGGGGCCGTCGCCGACGGGCTCTAGAAAGTTAGTTTTTTTGCTGACGGGTTATCTTCCTGTCTACGGGGTTTTGGCTACGGGAAAAACTACGGGCCGTCGCCGACGGGCCCTAGGGCCGTCGCCGACGACCTCCCCAAGTCCAAAAGTCTAAAAATTTGTTATTTAAGTTGATTTATGTATCGTAGGCTTCGGTTTGTTATCCGTGGACTACGGCGTACTTTCTAAACATGGTTTTGATCGATCCTTAGATGTTTATGGACTGTAAATCAAAGTGTAAGTCCCATGTAATTAACGTATGAGTATGTAAGAAGTATGCAAGATCTTGTACGTGTATGTATGTATGTATGTATAAAGATATGTATGAGTGTATACATGTATGTAAAGATGTAGGAAAGGTATGTACGTATGTAGATGTGTATGTATGTATGTATAAAGATATGTATGAGCGTATGCATGTATGTTAAGATGTAGGAAAGGCATGTACGTATGTAGATGTATGTATGTATGTATGTATGTATGTATGTATAAAGATATGTATGAGTGTATACATGTATGTAAAGATGTAGGAAAGGTATGTACGTATGTAGTTGTGTATGCATGTATGTATAAAGACATGTATGAGTGTATGCACGTATGTAAAGTTGTAGGAAAGGTATGTACATATGTAGATGTGTATGTATGTATGTATGTATGTAAGTACGTAAGTATGTATGATTTAGACACGTTGAGTGTTAACGTTATTAATGGTGTACCTTGAGAATGAAAAGTAATGCAGGTACGTTATTGAAGCCTCACCAGGAAATGGATACGCAGATAAAATGCTCAAAGTTTGAAATGTGACGAAATGTGAAGTGTACGTGAATGAATCTTGTTTATATAATGTGTGCTAATGTTATGAATGTATGTGGTGAGTGCAGGTGGCATTGATCACGGGCGATTATCACAAGGAATAGAGATCGAAGACCGAGTCATAAGATAGATTGTACGGGAGTAATCGAGTATGTACTTTAGTAAACGGGAGTTATGCTTTTGTTTTGTAAAAGAGATACTTTTTAAAACAAACCTTCAAGTAAGTCAAAACGTTTTTAATGAAAGAAATTTTATGGTACGAATTTCCGCTGCGACTTTTGTCAAATACATGTTAGGGTCTTACATGTTTCAATTCTTTGAGTTTCCAGCTTTTGTTCCAAAACAGCACACTTCTCAATATAGTTGTTCACAACTTTCTGTTTTGTCATGAAAACTCCCTGAAGTGTCTTCATTGTTGTTGCCTGTTCGTCGCTTGTTTCATTGTACATATTCATGGCTTTGTTCAAAACATCATATGATTCTTTCAGCTTGTTCATATTGTTAATCAATTCACTGTTTTTCTTCTTTATAATCTCACAATTTTCACAAATCACTGGAACATTTTTAGCGTCAGCTTCTGCATCAACTTTGAAAACTGGAACTTCTTTTACTTTCCTTTTGATCACTGGAGCTTCATCATCATCACTACTGACTGGTGTTTTGACCTTTTTCTTTTTAGTTTTTTCATCTTCACTATCACTTTCTGCCATCATTTTCAAATGCTTCTCCATCCTTCTTACATAATAATCATTATCATCATCACTATCTTCTTCAACTCGAGCAACAAAAGCTTTGTGATTTGAAATTTTGTTCGGATCATAATCATCCCAATTGAAATTTGCCCAGCTAAAACCTTCTGGCAACTTTTCATCATCTTGATTGATTAAGCATGCTTTATTGTCAGCTGAAATATATTTGTCCCAGCTGAAATTTTCTTGATTCACCAAACATGCTCTCTTAGATGATTCTTCAATCTCCTTCCTGCCATGAGCAGTTTGTATCTGTTGTTGATGTGGATGTTGAGCAACTTGATGATAAATCGATTTCCGATAGTAATCATTGTTGTTGAACGGATTTTGAGCTCCACTTGTTTCGCGATTAGTGCACTCCCTCTTGAAGTGTCCTTTTTCCCTGCAACGAAAACAAGTAACTTTAGATTTATCAAAACCTAAATTAGAAACACATGCATCACGGAAGTCATCTCTTCCTGTGATCTGTTTGAATTTCTCAGCTCGTCTTAACACACTAGCCAAACACCACTTTATATCCATCAATTCCATTTCCTCAGCATCAATCTGATCGTAATCCTCTTTTGCCAACATTGGATTCCCGATCCGACCTGCGACTAAGCTCCCATATGAATCCAAAACCGTTCCCAACAAAGACATGTGACTTTTTGCAACTTCTTCAGAATAATCTTGATCATTCTCAAGATTCAATACAATGTTGCATTGTAGTTTCTTGCCATTCTTGGTTGCTGAAATGTTCGGATCAAAAGATGGATATGATGAAAAACTTGTGTTGCTGTTTGATCCTTTGGATGAACTTCCTGATGAACTCTTTGCATTGAATGCAGTCTCAACCTTTGGTGACATGTTGGTAGTTTTGTCATTCAACCCTGCTTTGTAATAAAGCCCAATGTCTTGTTCACCATCAAAATCTTTCATTCTTAAGACCTTTCTCTGTTCCATCCCCTGAGCCTCAATCTTTTCAATAAACTTGCTCAGTGTTAGACTGCTAAACCCTTTCTTGTTCCTTAGCATCATGAGATATGTGCCCCAAGTCTCGTGTGGCAATGCATCAGCTAGCTTTTCAATCAACTCTTCATTATCTTTATTGATGCTCAATCTCTTCATGTTCATTAACAAATTGCAATATCTTTCAATAATTTGCTTTGTGTTTTCATTTTTCAAACCACGAAACAGATCAAACTCTTTCTTCAGAAGTGACTTTTTGTTTTTAACCATCTCTTGACTTCCAACAAACTTTGATTTTAAAGCTTTCCAAATCGAATAAGCACTTCCATTATGTTGTAATAAAACCAAGATATCTTCCTTCACAGCTTGTTGCAGAAGACTTAACATCATTTTTTTCATTTTTGTATTTCTTTTTATCATCAACACTCATATCTTTAATTGCAAGCTCCTCTTCGTCATCATTCGTCGGTCTAACATATTTTGTCTCAACACATTCCCAAGCATCCAAATAATTTTCTTGAACCCAGTTTTCAAAACGTCCTTCCCAACCTTTATACTCCTCAATGTTCATGAGCTTAGGCGGTTTTTGCATAGTCCCCGTTTCATTTTCCAACATTGTCTGCTGAGTAACAGTAATCGGGGTCGCAAAGGCGTTATAAAATTCCTCTTCCATGTTTCAGTTTTTCAAATTTCACAAAACAGTCCTGTTCAAACGGAATTATCTTTCAAACGAGATTCCTGTCAAACGGAATTACACAGTTCAAACGAGATTAACCTTGAAACGAAATTACCCTAATTTCGTTTGAAATCAACACTCTTTCAAACGGAATAGTAATTCCGTGTGGAATTATCAAACGGAATTACCAATCAGAAACGAAATCACTAATTTCGTTTGAACCTTCTCAAACGAAATTATCAACTGAAACGGAATTACCTAATTCCGTATGAAATTTCAAACAGAATTAACTTCTGAAACGAGATTACCCTCTAGTTCCGTGCGGAATTACGCTGATGTCATCATCTCGAAGCGAAATTTGTCAAATTGATCAAGTTTTAAGCCGTTTTTAATTCTGAAACTTTCTAGGGTTTGTTAAAACACAAATGCGCACATGATGTGAGAAATTTAGCTGATTTTAACCGTGAAAAGTTGTAAATTTTGGAAAAGAAGGTGTAGAAATCAGAAATTGCAGCTGAATTGGTAAGAACTCTTCCTCCTGAGCTCTGATACCACTTGTAGGATCGTATACGGACCCGAATGAGTCGTTCAGAGGAGTTTATGCTCGATACGAAAGGTGGAAACAGACGTATCAAATTCAATTCAGCTAGATATACTCATTAACAGTCGATATTATTGATTTGACAACGATTTACAACGAGACGACACTTCGGCAGCAGTTCGTGGCTCAAACCGGAATTCTTACAAATGATTTCGCTTGAACTGGTATTTATAGGGTTTTAATTCCGTTTGAAGATGTTCCACACGATATTAGATTCCAAGCAGAATCTAATTTCGCGCGGAATTACAAGCATACACTTTCAAGCGGAATTACCCTGTTCAAGCGGAATTACACATTATCTCGAACTACGTGTCCTGATCTAACATTCTTAGTACAAGACTTGATACAAGACGAAGTCGACAGACGGATGCACCAACAATCTCATTATCCCCTGAATCTACGTATAGCCTCGCTATGTGTGGGATATACAGGGTGGTGGTTGTTGTAGTAGACTAGCTAGTTAAGACATTTATAACACTCAACTTTAATATATATTTTTTTTATTTTTCCTTCACAATAAAAGTTAACACTTTACTCACAAGACTTCTAAGTATTTGACCAAATCTTTAAGCTTATTGAGATTAAGTTCCAATTTTAAGAGTTCACCTCATAGTTCAACTTATGAATTGCATCAACATAAAATACCAATGTAATGTCACATTTCGAAAAACGTAACTATGATACTCTAGATCAAGGGCTTACATAGCACATGCTAGACAATGTCACAAAATAAGGATAATGCAACTTTCAATTTGAAAAAGACTTCTCCACAACTAATTGCTAGCAATCAATTTTTCTATATGATAAAAAATATATAAAATTTAAATTTATATAGAAAAGTTGTAATTGTTACTTACGAAATGTAGAGAAAAAACATTTATGTTTTTCACATTATTTTGGGACCAAATTGAAAGCTAGAAGTGCAATTATTATAGGACACATGGAGCAAGACATCGACCTCAAAATCTAATGCAAAACAAATCTACTCTCCATTGTGAACATGTTATGGTATGGGCTAACTAGTAACTTCACATTCGGCCCTACAAAATCATGAGACAAAACAAGTAATTTGTTAAATAAGATTACAAGATAAAACTAACATGATTTACATTACAAATCAGAGGACTTTCCCCGACAGACAAATCTGTCGATAAAGATGAGAACCTTTTGTATTAGTTGGTTATTGTTTAGTGTGGAAACTAGACTTGGTAAAGACTTTATTGACATATCATCGATGATACTACCATGGATCGGTGAAGGTATAGTCGCCGGATATCATAGATTAGGCACTGGCGAAATTACTAAAATGCTAAAATTTGTAGGAATCTTGTAGATGATTTTTGACTGATCAAGATCTCTCACACTATTCCATTTAGGAGTGTGCAATAACCGAACCATTAACCGAAAGCGAACCGAATACCGAAAAAACCGAACCGAAACCGAATTAACCGAAAGTCGGTTAATGAATATTTTTTTTACCATCGGTTAACCGAAATTAATAGAACCGAATCGAATCATTTATTTTTTTATATATTTCTAGCTTTTATACCTCTATTTCATGTATTTCATGTTTTATACTCTCATTTCATGTAATAATACCTCTATTTCATTTATTTATGCCTTCATCTCATTTATTTATACCTTCAATACATTTATTTATACCCCAATTTTATGTTTTTAAACATCTATTCATGCATTTATACCTCCATTTCATTTATTTATACATCCATTTCATGTATTTATACATCTATTTCATGTATTTATAAGCAAAAAAAATTAGCCGTTGTTTGAATTGGTTATTAACCAAAATTAACCGAACCGAAAACCGACAAATTAACCGAACCGATTAACCGATGACTTCGGTTACGGTTACGGTTACGGTTACGGATAATGCTAATAACCGAACCGAACCGTGCACACCCCTAATTCCATTTGTGATTACCGGATAGTCAACAACAGGTTTTAAAGTTTAAGTGAGGTTTTTGTTTTGTGTGTGTGTGGAGGGGGGGGGGGGGGGGGGGGTGAATGGTAATGGTCAGCGGGCCAAACCGTGTTGCAGATCATTATTGAACATGGCAAAAAGAACCTAAAATTCGGGTCGGTGCTAATCGCTAACCATGGACGACATGAGATTTAGCAAACACTCTTCTACTTATGATATGAAACTTAAAACATATGACCTTTAAAATAGAAATACAGTAAGTATCATTGTATTAACACGAAACGAGTCCCTTCTTTACAGCAAAATCTCCTGTGACCGAATGCTGAAGCTGAGTTCGCTACAGATAAAGAATGTTTAGCAAGTACTAGACCTGCACAACGGTTTCTGCGCTTGCTGGTTCTCACACTGCTTATGGCACGTTGTTACTTTATCGCGCAACTCTTGGAACGCCCTCATTGTTTCAACATCAAATCCGCCTGCAAACTGTTAAATACAAAATTTCAAAAGTCAAAAACTACTCCCCACCTTCAGACTATAAAAACCGCTGTACAACTGAACGAGATAAATGGGTCGTGTTCACATGTCGGCGAATGCAAAACACACATTGGTGTAAAGCAATTACGTTTTTAAACTGTAAAACGTGATGCAAATTCCATTTCTAGCCTTTAAGTCTTAAGTTATGATATAAAACACATTTTAACAAAAATATATAAAATAAATGGATCAACCAATGAACTCGCTAGGCTGACCCGACCTGGTCCGTTTAGCTAAACCTGTACACGGGTCGACCCAAAACTAATCTTCTCCCGTTTAGACTAAACTCAAACAGCATTTTTGTGTGGTGTCAGAATTCACAATCATAGGAAACATCTACGCAAAACAGGAAGGTGTTTTTACCTGATGTACACGAAATGCAAACCGTACGCCTTGAACTATCAACTCCTCTTCTTCTGGACCACTAACCATCTCGAGTTCTGCAGATACTCTTTTCATGTACTTTAGTGCTAATTTGACCGATGCAAGCTTGATCTACAAGTATGCAAAACATTCTCGTCAGTCATTTCTTGTCGAATATTTTTATAAATTGTATTTGCTAAATCGAAAAGAAAATATGTACTGAAACACAAGGACATAGAGTACCAACATGGGTATGGAATCCAATTTGCCAGATCATATAGAAGTGACAAGTTGAGGGCCAAAAGCAAGGACTAATGTAACCCCATCCAAACATAAGAATCCACACAAGGGTAGGCCCTTTTAGCAGGATAATAAATCATGATCTTGAAGTGAATGTACACATGATCACGGAAAAAGGTATATGTCGTCATAGCCGATCTTGGTTAGAAAAACGCGCATCACGCGCGCGAGGCGTTGTTTTATTTACAAAACCAAATAAGCTCTTTTACAAGCAGAAGTTCGTTTCTAATCTTTTGATTCTTCATACGCATTAGTCTACAAACCGTTAATCACAGTCTCATATCCAAATGTGTCACAGTCTCATATCCAAATGTGTCATACCTGGCCTAATGCCCGTCCAGTATTTGTTGGGTAATTACCTAACAGGCATCAGGTATACCCATAAGTTTTTATAAAAAAATACATGTTGGGATTTTCAAGTATATTTTTCTTTCATCTATAGTTTTTATATAATTTTATGTTTTCTAAAATCTGCAATATATTAAAATATGATAAACTACATGCATATCATTTGGACCATTAAATATTTGAAATATGTAAAATAATTATAATATCATAATGATATAAATCTCAAAAAATAATTTCGTATTTCTTAGCATATAACTCTAAATAATAACATCAAATATATATCCCAAAAGAAGTTTATTTCCAAAGTAATGAAGTAATACTAAACAAAGGTTAAGGGAAAATAAAATAAAAAAATAAAAAAATATCCTATATATAATTTAGGTATATAGTCCAGGTAAACGGGTATATAGTTTCAGGTACTGGAGCCAGATATCACTCAAAGCCATACCTACAAAACAAAAATTAGATCCCATACCCGAATACCTAGCCCGAATGTATCAAATTTCGAGTATTCCAATTGACCTCGGGTTCTTTATTTATTTTTCCATCCCCACCTAGAAGTAGCACATCAGGCACCCCCCCTTTTTACAAAAAGTAACAGTCCAGTATTTTAGGGTGTTAATATTCACGCACCCCTCCCCTCTAAATCTCTCTCTATATACATAGATATATATAGAGAGAGAATGAAAATGATGTGTGAATAAGATTTTGAAATTGTGAAATAGAATAAGCCTTTTACAAAGCATGTCACTTGGGTTTTGCAAGCACTGTTTCCTATATAGGACCTTTAACATTTGCACTTAAAGTGGATGACAAAAAGTGAAGAAAATGTTTTGAAAGAAATCTAAGTGTGACATATAAAATCTTGGGGTGCATAAAAGGCAAACCCCTTTCTCCAAGAACTATAACTCCCAAACCCAGACAAATGTGCAACATGTACTGCATGATGTACAAGTCACAAACATCTAAAAAGGAGTGTTTTCCCTTTCACGTGTGAGGTGGTAGGGGACCTAGTAAGGTGAGCAAGATCTTGGAATTATTTTGGCATTTTGTAACCAAATTAATATTATACTTTTTTATGTTTTAATGCCCCCAAACCCCATGGACACAAGTTACCTTTAATTTTTGGGACCACTAGAACCTAATTTATTTAGTACTCTATGATCAAAAATGTTTTGTAACTCATATTATTGTAGAATAAAAGGGACCCATTTTAATTGGGGTTAAAACGTCTTCTGATCAAAATGATTAATATTTCTAGATAGGCGAGTCAGTTGATTAATAACGGGTTAAAACGTGTTCTGATCAAAATGATTAATATTTCTTTTTTCTTAAAAAAAAGTTGTTAAACCTAATTTGGGTGTATTAAAGTCTAAACTTGCAGACTATAAAAAATAGATGAAAATTTTCCTTCAAGGTAATTTAAAAATATTAATTACTTGCCTGAAATGCAAGTGGTTGTGGAAAAAATGTAGAAATTAATTACTGGGTACCTATAAAATTAATTTAAATAAGATACAAAATTAATTACTTGGATTTTGTGATATATAATACAGCTTGTTACATATTAAATTGATCATATAGGTATTGCATGTTAGGAATCATACTTATGAAATTGCCTATGCTTTTAAACTCAAAAAGTACCATACACACCCTGGACTTATTTAAAACACAATCAAACAGTCCTACCATTTATTATTACAACCATCATTTCTGTAGTTATTATTACTTATCATGGATAAAAACATATTAAAAATTCAACGTAAAAGAAACTTTAGTTTACCCCATATTAATTATTCATGTTACTGACGTTAATTTTCTATATATTTTAGCCATCTTTTATTAATGTTTTCATAAAAAATGTATATTTTTAGATTCAGCCTTTGTGACCCTGTTTGGCTATATGATTGAACTCTACATACTAAAAAAGGAAATTCAAAAGCAAGAAGAAAGTACCTGAGCTACAAGTCCAGTTTCTTGCATCCAATCCATTGGAATTTGAAATACTTTATATCGCGATGAAGCCGATTCTCTCATTCGCGATAAATTATAAACTCCATGCTCTAATCTGTTATTCACCAAACAAATCAGCATTAATATATATATAATTCAGATTGGGAAAGCATTTTTTTAATTATTTAAAGATATTCGTACTTCTCAAACAATCCTTGCATCTTCTTGAGAGCAGGCGCACAAGGCTGGCGAGGATCATCACGAAACGATGATGCCTCGGATTCAAGCTTCTTTAGATCACAGTACCCGAATGCAGCTTCTCTTAACGCATCTGCTTTGCGTTCCGGCCAATCAAAGTGTTTAAGAACTGCCCTCTCATCAACCTTAAATTATTTCAAGAAAATTATCGAATTGTTAATTAATTTGATTCAAGTAATGAAAGCTAAATGGTCGTTCAACAAAGAACCAACTTTTAAGTAGAGAACTGAAAGAACTACATAATCATTTGTAACAATCGGCCTATTGTTTTAACTGTTATACATAAGTTGGTAATGGAACGGCATAACTATCTTGCTCTTTCCTGCTATATCAGATACGGTTCTTATAATTTTGTACTTAAAATTGATTCTATATTGATCATGCATCATGTGGTAACGTTGATAGACGAAAGACAAGGGAGTACATGCACTAATTCGCTTTTGTCTTAATTGCCGAGTGTTATGTGCCTTATGTCCAAAGCTTGATGCAAAACTACCATCGAGCCGGGGGTCTCACTGGAAGCAGCTTCTCTATTCCTACGGGGTAGAGATAAGACTGTCTACATCTTACCCTCCTTAGACCCTACTTTAGCTTTGTTATTGGTGAGATTTACTAAGTATGACGATGACAAAGAAACTAAGAAAGTGAATTTACCAGGTATGAGAGTTCATCATCTAACCATTTTACAAAGGGCACAACATCCTCAATATCTGTAAATGATGCATTCTCAACTTCTTTGATCAAAAATCTTATAAAATCACCTTGTGTTTCCACATCTGTCTTTATCTGTATCAATTCAATTACAACAAAAACAAAAATATCAAAAAACAACATTTTAATTTATTTAGATTTTTTTTTTTGAAGAAAATAGATATTTCTGATTTTCAATCAATATAACCTCTAAATTTAGACATAGGTGAGGTGGTCCATTGTTAGAGCTTAAATCATAAATTCTATAAGAATGTACATATTTTCCTGCTTAAAGTACAAGCATTTTGTAAACACTAAAAGTTACCATTTATGTAGCACCGGTAAAATAAAACTGTGTTCATAAATTCATCTTGAATTAATTGGTGATCGGTGCGGTGGTATGGTTTATGGTTCATTATATGAAATGTCCAAATTACCCTTTGCACCATTATGATTTTCAATTTTTTAACACCAAACAATATTATCATCTAACTACTAATAGGCACCAAATTTATTACTAGCAACTGTTAGCTGTATACTACATGAAGGGCAAAATAGTAATTAACCACACTCTACTCTACTTACAGCGAGCAAGTGTGTTGACCGGTTCTCGATTTCTCCGATCATGTCACGAGCATTACCGGTCGCCGGTACATCGGTGGACGAACCTCCGGTACCGGAATCTCGCCGAGATTCTCTCCGCATGAGAGAGTGATAAAACTCCACTACCTCTGGCACTCTCCGTACCTTCGCCGGCACCGGTTTTAAACCTTTCGGCGGCGGCGGAGGTGGCGGAGGAGCTGCAGCTTTAGCTCTAGGCGGCGGTGGTGGCGGCGGAGGTAATAGTTTATTCGCCTGTTGCTCCGTCAAAGCTCGCTCGGCCGAGCAGCCGAGCGAGCTGTTTGAAGAAGCTGACGATGACGATAACGACGACGACGACGACGGCCGTGGCGGTGGTTTCGGAACCCTAGGTACTCGAGAACGAGCCTCGAGTACCGAATCAGCTATCACCTCTTGCATTTCACGTGAATCAGATCGAGAAAGCCTCGGTAGATTATCAATTTCTATAAGAATCGACTCCTTAGAGCTTGATTCCGTATAACATTGAGTCCGATTTACTTGAACGTTTGCAAATGTGTGTCCGCGTTTCAAGTTCTTAATAATACTAGACTTCGTTGAAATATCCATAAGTTGTTGAAACTGAAACCGTTGCTGCGAAGCGGTTGTTGCAACTGATTCTACTTCCATAGCCTTAATTCTGTTTTCAAACTCTCGTCTCTGTTCAGTGAGCTTCAAATGCAAAAGTTCAACCTCTTGGCGCAGCCTCTCATTCTCCGCTTCCAAACACTCAATCATTTTCGAAGAACGATTTATTTCTAAATCTTTCTTCGAGATCTCGTTCTCTAGGATCGGGAGTAGGGATACAGACTCCTTGAGCAGTTTCTGCTCAAGGAGCTCGGTTTGTAACCGTGACTCCCGTTCCCGTAGCTGCTCAACTAACTGTAACAGCTCGGCCACGTCAGGTGGCCGAGGCTGTACTTGAGCTGAAGACCTGGGGAAATACACCCCAAAGGACCGTGAGAACACGGCCCCCTTTTGTGGTACTTTACCACTTGTGTTTGAAACTTGTGACGGGGATGGTGATGAAGATAACTTATTCCGCTGTTGCGGATAATGAGTATGTTGATGTTGTATTTCTGTTTTGGAGTTTGTTGGAGTTTTTTGCAACCCCATTGCCGATTTTACTTTTCCGGCAACCATTGTGGGAAATGTGTACAGTGTATTGGTGGAATTATCTTATTTTCATTATGATAAAGTGAGAGAGTGAGAGGGAATTGAAGAGGGTTGGTTCTCCACAGAAGTCGTTGTTAGAGTTACCTGTGAAACCGAGAGTGGTGATGGGGTTAGAGAGAGAGTGAGGAGAGAGAGAGAGGGGGAGGGAGACTGGTCGGAGAGAGTTGGAAGGTAGTGCAAGCAAGCAAGGGAAAAACTAAGGGTGGACGGGGCGTAAGCGGGGCGGGGAATCGGTGACCATTGTCCCCGATCGGGAACACCGCCGCCATCAACGCGGGGACCCGAATCGGGGGGTGATATCGGTGTGGAGTCACCGCTTGGTTTGGCACGATTTTCGGTAGAAGACCGTTTGACAACGGTCACTTTTATAAAAAAAAAAAAAAAATTCAACTTTTTTAAACAATATATATCTAAACCTACCTAAATCAATTTTTTTACCACACTCACCACTCTCAAACTCACACCAAAACTCTCAAACTCAAATCTTTCAAATACAAAATGGATCCCAGGCTTCCGTTTCTTTCTACCCTACCCGACTTTCCCGACGATGGAGATGCATCGTCAAGCGATACTAGCTTAATTTTCTTCCAAAATCTCATCCAACAAGCGGAGCTACTAGACACGGCATCGTCTAGTAAAAAAAATTTTATCTGTCGAGATCGTGAGGGAGGCCATGAGACACTCATGGCCGATTATTTTGATGAAAATCCAAAATTTAATGACGATACTTTTCGTCACAGATTTCGTATGTCCAAGTCTTTGTTCCTAAAAATTGTTAGTGACGTGGAAGCGTATGACGAGTGGTTTAAAGAAGGCTTAGACGGGAGAATGAAGAAAAGTTTCACGCCGTTGCAAAAGGTTACTTCGGCGATTAAACAACTTGCAACCGGTAACCCACCAGACGAAAACGACGAGTATTTAAAGATGTCTGAAAGGACCTCTCGTGAGTGCCTTGAATATTTCTGCCAGACGGTCTGTGCAATGTATGCCGGTGAATTCTTACGTAGACCAACGAGCCACGACGTTGCGCTATTGTATCAGGCTCATGAGGAGAGACATCATCTACCTGGTATGTTGGGTAGTCTGGATTGTACACACTTCGTCTGGAGAATGTGCCCCACAGAATTGCGTGGACAATATATGAGAGGCGATCATCAATACCCGACGGTTATGTTAGAGGCGGTGGCGTCTCAAGATTTGTGGATTTGGCATGCTTTTTGTGGCCCGGCGGGTTCACAAAACGACATCAACGTGCTCCAACAATCTCCGTTATTTCTTGCTCAACGAAACGGAACGGCGCCATATTGTCCATTTCAGGTGAACGACCACTTATACAAACGCGGGTATTATCTTACTGATGGGATCTACCCTACCTGGTCCGTGTTTGTGAAGTCTTTTCCATATCCTCACATCCCGAATGAAAAAAAGTTCAAGAGGCAACACGAGGCCGCAAGAAAAGATGTGGAACGGGCGTTTGGTGTGTTAAAGGCGAAGTGGGGAATACTAAATCGTCCAATGCGTTCGAAAACGGTGAAAAAGATAAGGTACATCGTGTATACGTGCATTATTTTACATAACATGATTATAAAAGACGACGGAAGGGCGATAGCACCGGTACACATTCAAGATCCTCCAGTCGAACCCGTCTTCGCTGAAACAGCTTATAGCGAGCTCATTGACGACGAAACGCATTGGAGACTAAAACACGATCTCGTTGAGCATCTCGGACGTTTAGATCTGCCTCACCTTGAAGTTGATTCGGACGACGAGTAGTTTGTTTTTATATTTTTCTAGTTTGAATGTAATTTTTATTTTTTTTTAATTTAATGAAATGTCTTTTATTTAATTTTTATTTTTATTAATTTAATGAAATGTCTTTTATTTAATTTTTATTTTTATTAATATTTTTTTAATTTATAAACATGCATAATTTAAAAAAAAAAAATCGAACTCCCCTCAGAGGGGAGTGCCGCCATCAAAATGGGGTGTTAGGGAAGTTTAAGAGGGGAGTTGACGTGGCACTAGTTGGTTGGTTGGGTGTAAGAGAGGGGACTCACCTCTTAGGCTTTTGTTGGTTTTGAAATATTTGGGGAAAGTTTAATAATGGAATTTAATTAACGAATAGGTCTTGCAACCCGCCAAACACATTTTCAACTTAGGGTTACAAGGCTACAAATTATTAATGGTTATTTAGTGACTTTTTCTTTTAACCTTCATGTAAAATAATCACCCGGTGGTTTATAAATAGTTTAAGTTGATTATGCTAGGGATGAGATTGTAAATAGTTTAAGTTAATTCGGTATTGGTATCGAATTTTTTTGGTATCAATTCGATACCTACTATTTAGTATTTTTGGTACTGGTATTTTCGGTATCGGTACTAGTTCGGTATGATACCAGTAAAATACCGATTTTTACCTTATACCTGTACTTTACTGGTAACGGTACCCAATTTTGATGATTTGCGATATCGGTACTGGTACCACACTCATCCCTAGACTATACTCATGGTTACATCTCTAATTTCCTTAGCTACTCAAAATGTATTTGAAAATTTCTAGGGGTGTTTATCGGTTCGGTTTATGGCTTATTCGGTTCGGTTTATTCGGTTTTCAAAATTTTGTACCCCAAACCAAAAACCAAACCAAACCAAACCAAATTAGGAATATGCAAACCGAACCAAACCAAACCAAATTCAATTCGGTTTGGTTTCGGTTAGAAACCAAATTGTATCCAAGTAGTTTTTTTTTCCTAATTTATATTTATATTTGTATTGTAACTTCCGAACATCAAGTCAACAACTAATTTAAACCTAACAATATATAAATAAAAGACATAGCAAAATAAAACAACCACTTCCATAGTATAGTCATACACACGATCACAAAGTTAAAACTTCAAAAAATAGATAACAGAAACTATAAATAGTTAACAAGTCTGATGGCACAAAATATAAATAATCTTCAAACATGAGTCTCTCAAGTGAACCTTCATACATAAAATGAAGAATTTTTAATAAACAAACATGTATTTTGATCAACATTTAATGCAACCATATGGATACATATATTTAGATATTAGACTTAGTATTTTGAGATAATAAATTGTATATAGTTTATTAAACATTATTATTTTTATTTAATAATTAATTAAATTACCTTTTTATTCGGTTATTCAAATAAACCGAATAAACCAAATAAAAAATATGGATCCATAAACCGAACCAAAAACCATATTCACAATTCGATTTCGGTTAAAAACCAAACCAAAAACCGAATCCATTATTCGGATCGGTTTATTAGGTTATGTTTACGGTTTTTATTTGGTTACGGTTTTTTCTGAACACCCCTAGAAATTTCAAACCACAATTAAATACCAAATACATATCCGACATACAGCTCTCGCCCTTTCCTAGTGGTAACAACCCCTCGCCCGCTCCTAGTGGTAACAGCCTTTGCAATGGCAATCGGATTAAGAGTTGTGTTACTAGGAATATCACCCTAAGGTCTCTGGCTTAGCTCATTCAACAATGCTCCTACAGTCCTCTCAAGATTTTGCAAAGTTGTGCTCTGACTCTTCATGAAAGCCTCGTGCTCCATGAACTTCAACTGAGTCTCCTGGTGCCGAGTCTCCTCTCGAGTTATAAACCGAGTCGGTATTGTGTCCGCTTAGCAATGCATATCGTACAAACAAATCATATTAATATCATATTGTTCAGCTAACACACTATTAACTTAAACTCTCATAACATTGGCAATCACTATTTGGATGAAAACCTTTTTAAGATATAAGTAGATGATACGATACACTTCTACAACTTTCGTTATCATGAAAATGAAAAAAATTAACAAAGGAAAAATGAGACCTATGAACTTTATCAATTGAGATCACATTTCATGAGAAATCATGAGGTTAATGAAGAAAGAATTGTTACCAAATCTCATTCTTAGTGACTTTAAGGCATATGTTAAATGGCTAAGGGATTAAGCGAGGTTCCACCTAAAGTTATAATTCAGTAACATTAGTGGAGCTTATCTCAAATGGAATATCCAAACATAATTCATTTATCATTTAAAAGAATATTTACTTGTATCTAATATGTCTTCTACGAGCCAAAGTCTTAAAGATATCTATTCATATATACCTAATAGGATTCCTTCTAAATATGTCCCTAAAATTTCTTAGAGTTGATTACACATATAGTCCCTGTGGTTTGTAGCTAGTTTCGTCTTTGGGTTCTAACTTTTTTTAATATGTTCAGGTTATATGGTATAGGTTTTTGTAACACATCCAGGCTCTAAGCCTAACGACTGCTAAAAACAAACGAAAAAAACCCTCATCTACATACCACGTGAGGGCATTTATGTCATTTTTATGATTAATTCTATTGAACAATGAAATAGTTACAACTTCGGATATTGATCAAGTGTGTTACAAGGACTGATTGCTAAGAGTGTTTGTAAGCTTCTGCTCATAGTGTGTGTATGCGAAAGTGTGGTTATGGCTATCAACACTTGATCAACCCCTTTAAATGTAAAGATAACAAAATATCCGAAAACTATGCAAGTCCACGTTCACTCCCATGACTGTTGTTGAACAAACACGTGTAGCTCTATAACAAATTATTCCCGAGATTCCAGCTTAGACTCAGTCCACCATGTTACTCCCCTGCATATAAACACAAGGAAATGTCGAGAACAATCATCAGTAATTATAATAAATACTAAGGATCCTTGATCCTCTAAGGTCCCATGTTACACATTAAGGATAATTTATCCAGAATTGGCCTCAGGATATGAGATCCATAATAGCAAAAATCTAAGCCCTAACATGGGTTATTTATGTAAATAATAAAAGTATAAAGGGGCATTTTTTCCTGAAACCCCTCACATAGAATCTGATTAATGAATTAGAATCAAACAAACCTGCAGAACATCAATGATGGTTTAATCTTTCAAATAATTTCCAAAATTCAACATATAAATGAAACTAAAACCGACGAAACTTCCAGCATTCTTTAGATACCCATGTGAGAAAGGGAATTGAAGAGGGTTGGTTCTCCACATAAGTCGTTGTTAGAGTTACCTGTGAAACCGAGAGTGGTGATGGGGTTAGAGAGAGAGAGTGAGGAGGGAGGGAGACTGGTCGGAGAGAGTTGGAAGGTAGTGCAAGCAAGCAAGGGAAAAACTAAGGGTCGTATTATTGGCACACCTTGGGGGTTAAATCGACACCCTCAATACGCATCGTATAGGCCTATACGATGCATATTGAGGTGGGTTCAAACTTCTATGCCTGCTAAAGGCTACCATTGTCCCCCACCAAAAAGTAATATGCATCGTATAGGCCTATACGATGCGTATTGAGGGTGTCGATTTAATTTTTTAATTTTTGCAAGGAAGCTTCCTGTCACGCGGTAGCTTTCCGTCACGCGAACGAAGAAGCAGCACTTTGGACATTTGTTGGTCTTCAAACATCTAGGAAACATTATTTGAGAAAACCCCTTAAATTAACAAGGCGGTCTCTTTGCTTCGTCCACTAGAACTATTTGTGTATGCATTCTTAGGGTTTTTATTATTTGATCAATGGAAGTTGAAAATCGGCTTTATATTTAGCACAAGAAAGTACTGAACAACCAAGATAACAGCTCCAATAGACCGACACTTGCTTCATAGGACTCACTTGAATCATCTCGAAAGTGGATTTCGGTTGGTTCAGATCTCTTTGGGTATATTCGAAACCAACTAAAATACGTTGAAGTACTAAATCAACAGAAATAACTGAAATAACTTGAATCGTCTCGAAAGTACTGAACAACAGAAGGATGAGATATCGGCGGTTAGCTCGAAGGAGTTTCTCTCAATCAGGTGTTCCATTAGACATCCCCTTTTATCATGTGTCATACGTTACGAGATTCTTCGAGAATTAGAAAAGGAGAAAATACGGAACGACAAAGGTAGTATGATTCTAAGTCCATTGTGGTTCGTGTCAGGTTTGTATTTCCTATAGCCACCATTTCCGTAGTAAAAAAACGGTTGCGGTTTTCATCTTGAGATGCAAGGATCTTCGAATGCGGTGTGTACGTTAAATATCGTTCACCGCTTTTTTAGTTGCTTCTCTTGTTAAGTTTCTTAACCAACCGAAATCCACAAATACAAACAGTTTCTCTGTCGCTAATTTCTCCACTCACCATGAAATCGAACAGTTTCTTCGTAGATTCCAACAAAGTTAATATTCACTGTGGTGGATGCAAGCATAAAGTTAGAAACCGGTGGTATTGAACCAACATTTCCTTCAAACATTCTAAACATTACAAAGATATTGGGAATTAAACGGATGTACGTGACAAAACAAGGATCGTTCTAATAGATTAAAGAGATAAACTAATTACAATCATCTGCTTTCTGAATCTGAATCTAAATGTTAACTTTGACTCATAAACCCTTGAATCCCAACGCTTCTATGATGATATCAGCATTGTTTATCACCCTGTGTGAGCATTGGCAGCCCGACCACTAGCAGAAGAACCCGACACGTCTCCTATGATGATTCAGAGGTCGGTCTCGGGTGGGCATAAGATCCGTGGGCCCTATTGTCGGATATGTGACTCAAGAAAGTCATTGGACTGCCGCCGATGAAGTCAAATGTGATCAAACTTGGACATCAGACGTAAATCTTGAAGAAACAGAACATAATATCAGATTGTCTAAAGAAGCGCTTTTATCATGTGTGATCCAGAGGTCGGTCTCGGGGTGGGCATAAGATCCGTGGGCCCTATTGTCGGATATGTGACTCAAGGACAAGCCTTCGGTTTACTTTTTGTAATAGAACTTCCGAGCTAACATCTGACGTAGAAAGTACAAGGAAAAACATGGACATGAATGATTTACACCAAGTTTTGTTGCTACGCCAGGGTCCAATACACGAGCTCACCCTTGTTATGGATGATTACTGGGAAGATTACAATTGTTTTGAGTTTTGTCAGATAATACTTCATTTGTCGAGAAACCATACTGTCAAGAAACTAACATCTTTTAATACTTCATTTGTCGAGAAACCATACTGTAAAGATCTCTACACAAACTCTTCTACATCTTTTAACCAATTATCCATCACTTAAGACCTTGAAAGATTTGTTGAAATCGAATTTGTGTATCTGAATCAGGTTCTCTGCCTTAGATCGGTCATTACTTGTGATACATGAACGTTTGATTTGAATTTTGAAAGTGACAAATTGATGTATCTGGTGGGGGTGATATAGTAATTTTCAATAATGTAGGAAGGATTGTAGTAGTAGGACATTGGAATCAGGTTCTCAAACAAACCAACAAAATCCTGATAGTGAAAAACATCAGCAACCATTTTTCCTTTTCCTTCAATTTCGAGAACATTCTCCCTGTGTACGCCTCAATTCATCTTTTTTACTCTTTTCTTCGATCTCAACAAATCTTTTCAATAATCAGTACGCAACAAAGAGACCGCCTTGTTAATTTTAGAGTATTTTTATCTTATGTTGATGGATAACGCAAACAAGTTCTCCACAGTTTGTTATTCAGATCTCTATTCGGTCATCTTTCCAAACTGCAACACACGATAAGTTTAAACTTTATAGTGTGTGATTTGACTAGGAATACGTTAAAATACGCTAAAATACGTTACAATACGTTAAAATACGCTAAAATACGTTACAATACGTTAAAATACGCTAAAATACGTAAAAATACCCTAAAATACGTTAAAATAAGCTAAAATACGTCAAAAATACTATTAAATACGCAACAATATGTTAGAATACGTCAAAATACGCAAAAATACGTCAAAGTACGCGACTAACGATATTTCCACACACGTATACATATAATACGGCACTATGGAGTTCAAGTGGATTTCAAACAAAACTGTACGTAATCATAGAATAAGATATTCGCACGCAACCGAACGGCACCGAAACGACTTATGTTGAAGGTATACGTAATAAAACGACAAAATATGCGAAAGTTCAGCAAAAAACGAGACGTATACACGTCGAACCGAGGGAAACACGATAACACTAAATTTGAAATAATGCCATATACAATCGTATAGGCCTATGTTGTATCGTATATCAGCTTAATACGAATCGTATAGGCCTATACGATTCGTATTAAACTTTGAATTTTCTCAAAAATACCCCTGAATTTATCAGAAAACCAGGGGTATTTCAGTAAAATCATCGATTAATACGCATCGTATAGGCCTATACGATGCGTTTTGAAATATAAATTTCTCAAAAATGTTTTTTCAAATCAAGGGTTCCATCATTACAACCACTTGTTTTCAACGGAGATGTAATGCAATGATTCCTCTCAATTGAATAGACCGACACTTGCTTCATAGGACTCACTTGAATCGTCTCGGATGTAATAACAGTATCAGGTTCTCAAAACAAGGATCGTTCTAATAGATTAAAGAACGCTGATATCTTGGAATTTGATCTTGAAAGTTTGAACCCACCTCAATACTCTTGTTACCGTCAATAATCTTTGGAATTGATCGTGGAACAACATACTTTTGTTAACAACGGTCTCTTTGCTTCGTCCACTAGAACTATTTGTGTATGCATTCTTAGGGTTTTTATTATTGGATCAATGGAAGTTGAAATCGGCTTTGTATTTAGCACACGAAAGTACTGAACAACCAAGATAACAGCTCCGGTTTCATTTGCTTCGTCCACTAGAACTATTTTTGTATGCATTCTGTTGGTACTGAATAACAGAATCAGGTTCTCAAAAACAAGGATCGTTCTAATAGATTAAAGAGAACTATTTCAGTTATTTTTGTTGATCCACAAATTACAACAAATTGTGTCTAATGCAAGGATCTTCGAATGCGGTGTGTACGTTAAATACCGTTCACCGCTTTTTTAGTTGCTTCTCCTGTTAAGTTGAAGTACTGAATCAACATAAATAACTTTTTGGTGGGGGACAACGATCTTTGTTTTGAGAACCACAATGGACTCAGACTCATACTACCCTTGTCGTTCCGTATTTTCTCCTTTTCTAATTCTTGAAGAATCTCGTAACGTATGACACATGATAAAAGGGGATGTCTAATGGAACACCTGATTGAGAGATACTTCTCCGTCACTAATTTCTCCACTCACCATGAAATCGAACAGTTTCTTCGTAGATTCCAACAAAGTTAATATTCACTGTGGTGGATGCAAGCATAAAGTTAGAAACCGGTGGTATTGAACCAACATTTCCTTCAAACATTCTAAACACTACAAGGATGTTGGGAATTAAACGCATGTACGTGACAAAACAAGGATCGTTCTAATAGATTAAAGAGAATAAACCAAGTACAAAATCATTTGCTTTCTGAATTTGAATCTGAATGTTAACTTTGACTCATAAACCCTTGAATCCCAACGCTTCTATGATGATATCAGTGTTGTTTATCACCCTGTGTGAGCATTGGAAGCCCGACCACTAGCAGAAGAACCCGACACGTCTTCTATGATGATTCAAAGGTCGGTCTCGGGTGGGCATAAGATCCGTGGGCCCTATTGTCGGATATGTGACGCAAGAAAGTCATTGGACTGCCGTCGATGAAGTCAAATGTGATCAAACTTGGACATCAGACGTAAATCTTGAAGAAACAGAACATAATCCCAGATTGTCTAAAGAAGCGCTTTTATCATGTGTGATCCAGAGAAGACGTATCGGGTGAGTTGTGGTTGACTTATAGGCGGAGGTTATGAAACGAATATATGTTTATGCGAATTTAAAGGACAATACTGACAGAGGTGCTGGTCTTTTCTCCCACTATGCAAACTTAAAAAATCTCACCATAACACATCTAATATGACACATGATAAAAGCGCTTCTTTTATCAATCATATCATCGACCGACTTCTCGAAATCCCTTTCGTTTCTCGGGTTCGCATTCGCATTCGACACAACACAACAAAAAATAAATAAAAAAAAAACAGCGGCCTGATACGCATCGTTTAGGCCTATACGATGCGTATCAGGCCCGCCGCCAGACATAACCTGCACCTGTCAGTCTGCCATGTTTTTTACTTTAATTCAATACGCATTGTATAGGCCTATACGATGTGTATTGAATTGAAAAGGTGTGTAGATAGACAGGGGGTGTGCCATTAGAAAAGCCCAAAACTAAAGTAAAAAGAGGACACGAATGAGAGGAACGGTCTTTTTTGTGGCTTTTTTTGGATTTGAAATATTTGGGGAAAGTTTAATAATGGAATTAACGAATAGGTCTTGCAACCCGCCAAACACATTTTCAACTTAGGGTTACAAGGCTACAAATTATTAATGGTTATTTATTGCCTTTTTTACTTTCTATTTCTTTAACCTTCATGTAAAACTAGTTGAATTTGCCGGCGCAATGCGGCAGGAACTCGGTCCGTATCAGTTCAGTTCGTTACATAAAAAAATTGGTTAGTACCGGTTGGATTCGTTACAGTATCGGTATGACACCGCCACTTGATTTAAAGTCAAGATATGTCCACAAGAATGTGTTTTACATTGAAAACAAGAAAAAAAATCATGTTCAACAAAGTTTAAAAATGGACTATGAGAAAAAAATATTCCAATAATAACTACACCTGTACCGATGTCGATGTCGGGTCGGCCTGTCACGGACTCATGGTACTAATAAGAAAAAAAATATATTTTTCAACAAAGTTAATAAAGGAACGATGAGAAAAAAATATTAATTAAAGTTGCATATTCAACTTTATATAAAAAAGTGATGACGTGAGTTATTGAAGGAAAATCAAATTATATACAAGGTTAATGTAGGATCGTGAAACGACCTAACGAGTCGATCAGAAGAGTGCTCAGACTGAATCAGAGGCAGAATTCATTGATTCAGTCTTCGTTTAGCTTGTATTCACTAATAAATGTCTTGTTTATTGATCTTGAATAGATTTACAGTACAGAGACACTTCGACAGGACTTCGCCGTCGGAAATAAGAAAGTTACAAATGAATCCGTTTGAAGGGTATTTATAGATGAGGACCCTTCCGTTTGAAAGTGGCAAGACACCCTTCAAACGGGCAGCTCCTTCAAACGGTGACCCCCTCAAACGGTCAGGACATTCTTCAAACGGTCAACCATGTCTCAAACGAAAAGCCTCCAATTTCATATTTCAAGTAATTCTATTTTGTCTTCTAGTTCCATGATGCAATGATGATGTCACTCTTATGATGTCATCATCAAGAATGATGACATCACTCTAGTTCAAATCTGCAACGAATCCGAGACTCGACATAAGACGAAGACGATAGATGTATGCACCAACAGACTCCCCCTCAGATGTTGACGAGTCTTAAGTGTCGAGTGTTCGCATCTTCAGTCTTTATCAGTCTCTTTTCTTTCTTAGCATATACCAAGATCTTCTCTTTGGCTCTAGCCTCGTCAGACTCCCCCTCTCATCATGATGGTATCGCCATCTGGAATTAGCTATCACCTTGAGATCAATCCCTGGCTTTATCTCTGATCAGCTCATCTCCTGCACAAATTTTCTCACCACCACATAAGTTTTCACTTAAATCAATAAGAAAAACTTACTAGTAATAGTTACATCAAGTTCAAATTAATGTTCTTGATTAACTAATCAAACTTTTTTTTTTCAAAATCAGTTTCTTCTTTTAAACGCACACTCCCAAACCAGTTCATCATGTTCAGCACTCGGAATTTTGAAAATTAGCTTTCTAACACCAGTTGTCGAAAATCTTTTTGAATTTTTCAAAATTTATGCTAAAACACACTAAAATCTTTTTGGATTTTTGAATGTAATGAAATACAGAGAAGAAATATTTACATACAATATTTTTGTGAGCTTGTGTAAAAGGATCATATCAGTTTATGTGACCAATCACTAGCACCGTTAAGCTTTAAACATTTTCAGTTCTAAACGATTCACGTTGATTGACGATATTGTTGTCCACATAAACTCAATCTAAAAACTTTCGATTTGCTTACCGATACTTTAAGGTATATTAAGATAGCACTAAGTTCTTATGGACCCCACGATCTCAGCATATCCCCTCATCATGCAATACACTGACTCAAGTAATGCCTTTAAACTTTTATCAACTGTGATTTGTGCGAAAACAAAGCAGAATGTTTAAACATTAACAATCAGGTCGATACTTCCGTATACGCAGAGAAAGTCCAATGTTTAAACAAAATAAGAAAAATAAAACAAGTTGAAGTTGTTTAGGCTTTAACCACCAGGTCGATACTTCCGTATACGCAGAGGTGATCCAAAGCTTAAACGAAACACCAAAGAAAATAAAGCAGAACGTTTAGGCAATAACATCCAGGTCGATACTCACGTATACGCAGAAGATGTCCAATGCTTAAACAAAATAAAGAAATAAAACAAGTTTAAATCTTTGCAAAATGAAATGCACAATCACAGCGACTTTTTAGCAAAGTTGTGAAAGTTCACAAACTTAACCGGTTTTATGTCTTTCGACAATCAGCAATTACCGAGTAGGCACACAGTCAAGAAGGACAAAACTAAGTACTATGCTTTCGACCATGTTTCCCACTTAGAATTAGGCCTTTTCATTTAAGTTTGTATCGTTATTGCACATCTACTAGTCTAGCTGAGCCTACCGTCACATCTTTAGTGAGACCGTTTATCACATTTTATCTTTCCATTTCTTTAGCATGCTGTGACAGTCTAACTGATCTACTATCATTTCCTCTTTTTCACAACAAAACTCATTTTTGCATTTTTCAATGTTTTTGGCATTTTCAAATTTTCTAATTTTTTTTAAAATTTTTACTCCCCCTAAAATCAAAATATGTTTCAATTTTGATTTTCTGGGAAAATTTGAAAACGAACTGTACAAGAAATGTGACAACATGATGAGAATCACTTCAATTCTCCATTCACTTGGCATGAACAATCAGAACTCCCCCTGACAACAAAAGATTTTCCCATAGTGATTTCAAAACACTTAAGTTTGTTTTAATCAAAATGGTTTTTCCGGAAAACAAGTTTTGTGTGTTATTTCTCAAACATGGGGATCATGCATCACCCTGTCCTTTAACCACTTGTAAAAACTAACATTTTTAAGATCAAATCACAAAAATCGCTTGTAGAAAATCAAGTACAACTTAATGTCCCTGATTTACCACCTGTAAGTTCGAAATATCACTTTCGTGAATTTCTCAAGAAATGTGCCGATACCTGCTCCACACTTACCAACCTAGAAGCTCCGGCAAGTCAGGTTTTTCATTTAAACAAATTCACCCAAGCCTGACTGACCTTGGGTGTTTTTGAACAATCATCACTCACTTTCTTTTCAACTTTTTGTTTTGAATTTCCGTTTGACAATGATGGAAAATTTACATCATCCATTGCCTTAAAGGAATTATTACCTTTTACCTCAACACATGGCTCTTCTGGCTTTGACGAACCAGATTCATCGCCTGAACGTGGCTTGTCTGACTTTGATGAGCCAGATTCATTGCCAACACTTGGCTCCTTTGTTTCCGAAGAAACAGATTCATTGCCAATAACTTTCTTTTTCTTCTTTCCCTCTTTCGTCCTCAGATTTGTATCTGATGAATGCGTTTTGCTTGATTTGTTGTTCTTTGGTGAGCAAGACGATTTATCAGAACTTTTATCAGTTTTACCAGTTGTATCCGAGGACAAAATCCTTTCGAGATATTCTCTCGCTTTCTTCCTCTTCTTCCTCAGTCTGTCTTTCTGCCCCTGTGAAAGTTTCACTTTCTGTTCGTGAACTTTCTGTTCTTGAACTTTAGGTTCTTGAACTTTCTGTTCTTTGGGCTTGACATTGACTGATTTCTTTGCCTTTTTCTGAGATTCAGCCCTCGATCTTCCCTTTGATTTCATTGGGCAATCTCTAGCAATATGGCCAATGATGTTGCAGTTAAAGCATCTCCTCATCTCAAACTTCCAACTCTGGCAGTTAACAGCAATGTGTCCTTGATAGCCGCATCTGTAACACACTCTGTTATCGTACCAATCACCACTTTCAGTCCAAACATTCAGATCATAACACTGTTTGGCTTGGTGATAATCATTTCTCCTCTTGAAAGCTGAATTTGGCTTTGAAGCACTGTGGTCAAACCTGCACCACTTATTACCAACAATTTTTGAGTTTTGATTTTCTACTTTTTGTGATTTTTTATCACGATTGGATGATTGAACTGATGAGCTTTTATTTTCTTTTTGAAGATTTTCGGTTTTTTATCTTTTTGTTTTTGTTCCACATTCTTCTTTACAGGTTTTTGCGTAGAGCATTCACCCTTTTCAGTAGAATGTAGAACAGTTTCTTTAAACATTTCATTTAATTTCAAAAATATTTTTCTTTTTTCAACTTCATCACAGTTTTCTCATCACAATCTTCAACTTTGACTTTGTCAAAGTTTGTGACATTGTCACTTATTGGAACGGAATTGATCGGTTTTGGACATGGATAATCTGGTGTTGATGACGAGGTCTCAAAACCTTTCAATTTCTCTTCAAGCTCTTTGATTTTAATTCGAGCTTTTTCAGCTTCTTTTTCAAGTCGAATAATCGTCTGAAGATGAGAATTTATCATTTTTTGTTTTTCAATGTTATTCTTGCTAAAAACAGATCTCCCATCTTCAAGAATGTTTATTTGACTTTGAAATTCTTTTTCAATTTTTGATTTTCCATTTTCAAAACTTTTAATTTTATCTTCAAAAATTTTTCCTTTTTCTTTCAACTTCTTGTTTTCTGATGTCAAACTGTTCAAGTCATTTAACAGTTTAACATTTTCAGATTTTTGCTTCTCACAAATTTCCTGCAAAATAAGAATCTGTTTAACATCAGCTTGCTTCTCATCCTTCAACTTGTTGACTTCCAATGTCAAACTTTCCGCATCTTTCAAGAGTTTGCCATTGTTAGCTTCAAGTTTATCACATTTAGAACACACTGATGCAGAACTTCAAGATTCATTCTTCACAAATTCTTCAGTCTTTGAGATTTCCTTTTTCTCTATCTTGTATGTTCCTGCACAAAAAATTTTAACAAAATCAAGAGGATTCATATTCTCATCAATATAACAACCCCTCTTCATATTGTAAATCAGATTACTTTTTGCAGCAAGACATACATTAACTCTTCTTTTCATTTCAAGAATCACATCTAAATCCATTTTCATCAAAATATTTTTTGTTTCATTTATCAATTCTTTCTTTTTATTGTCACTTTCATACTCAAAATCTTTAAGTTTGTTGATGAACCCTTTTAGATACAGCTTTGAAAAACTAGAATCTTTCTTTAGGTTTTTCAAACATTCATCCCATTCGATAGGTAATGCATCAGCAAACTTTGCTATTTTTTCAGCATCTGTCAAGAATATATCATGATCTTTTAGATAACCAAGTAAAACATTATATCAGTTTACTAGATCATCCAATGTTTCATTTTTTAAGCACACAAAGTATTTAAACCTTTTCTCCCATCCAATCTTGTTCACCATTCTATAACTTTCATCTATAAACCCTCGATTCCAATCATTAAATTTCTCAAAATAATAGTTTTCTTTTTCATCAAACATCACGTCTATTTTTTAAACAGTTCCGACAAATTTCACTCAAAACACACTTTCAATTTTTTTTTAAGTATGAAGTGGGTTGCACTAAACAATGATTGGGCCGAGATATTTAAGTGACAAACATTGACAAACACATTTGATTTCTTTTTGTGATTGGGCTTCAAATCTAGGAATGACCAAATCAATGATTTTATCACATGGGCTTCACTTTAATAACAATTGGGTCGATAATCTCATGACTTGTGCCAACAACATATCACAAATATTTACACGCAATCCTATAATCACATGCAATCTGATAATATGTGCCACCAAATTTAAAAACAGTTGTGAAGCTATTGGACCACACAAAATCAGTTTCACATGCAACACATTAATTGTTCACATTTACCCACTAATTCAATACTCAATGGCTGACAATATTAACTTCAATATAAAATCCTATTGGGCCGCACAATGAATCTTGGGTCAATGACTATATCACATGGGGACAACACTTAACATGCAAACCGATAACAACTAAGATATTCACATATATCCGACTTAATTCACATGATCTCTTTTCCCAATTACTGACACCTCGTAAAATGTTATACACAACTCGATGCACTTTTCAAACGGTTCACACTTTTCAAACGGGAAGGTGCTTGCTTCAAACGGTTAACCCAACATTTTCAAACGGACACATGCATTTTCAAAAGGTAAGGTGCAGATTTCAAACGGTCAGTCCAGTTTCAAACGGACACCAGTTTTCAAGCCATTTTTACCAGTTTTACTTTGAGTTTAGGTCCGATATTCTCAAGGGTTTGTTAAAACACAATTATGCACACATTGTGAATGTTTTAGCCGATTTTAACCGTGATAAGTATCAATTTTGTGAAAGAAGGTGTAGAAAATCAGAATTTGCTAGCGAAAACGAGCTAAACGGTAAGAACTCTTCCTCCTGAGCTCTGATACCACTTGTAGGATCGTGAAACGACCTAACGAGTCGATCAGAAGAGTGCTCAGACTGAATCAGAGGCGGAATTCATTGATTCGGTCTTCGTTTAGCTTGTATTCACTAATAAATGTCTTGTTTATTGATCTTGAATAGATTTACAGTACAGAGACACTTCGACAGGACTTCGCCGTCGGAAATCAGAAAGTTACAAATGAATCCGTTTGAAGGGTATTTATAGATGAGGACCCTTCCGTTTGAAAGTGGCAAGACACCCTTCAAACGGACAGCTCCTTCAAACGGTGACCCCCTCAAACGGTCAGGACATTCTTCAAACGGTCAACCATGTCTCAAACGAACAGCCTCCAATTTCATATTTCAAGTAATTCTATTTTGTCTTCTAGTTCCATGATGCAATGATGATGTCACTCTTATGATGTCATCATCAAGAATGATGACATCACTCTAGTTCAAATCTGCAACGAATCCGAGACTCGACATAAGACGAAGACGACAGATGTATAAACCAACAGTTAAAACTGTATAACTTTTTAAGCATATACCGATACGGGTATTGACTTGTTCGGTCGGTATTCGTTTTGTTCGTCACGATGCAGCTATGACGTCGGCACTTGATCTAGCCTACTAAACAAAAAAATACTCTATTTCGAATACAACTCTGTTTTCAATCAAATTTATACAAGAACGTTGAGAAATTAAATCAAACACAACTACGTATTAGTTTTTTTAAGTCAACGGACGCAAGTTATCGAAGAAAAATTAAATTAGTAAAAAGAGTAACGATTAAATATCGGATAAAAAATAGAATAATGTATTAAATTAAAGGTTTTTTGTAGGTCCCTTAGATGTATGGATCTTTCACAGAATTGTCTTTCCAATCAAGAGTGCGGAATCCTCTTGATCAGAATATCACAGAAACAAGTAGAAGAACAGAAACATCAATTCACTTTCAAACCGGATCTTTATTGATTATCTATCAAAGTGATTACAATCAATCAAGATCCCTAACCACACTAATTTCGTCCAAGTCTAAGCACTCTCACGAAATTCCTCACACGAACTGTTTTGGCTGATTAACCTCAACCCTAAAGCCTAACCTTGTTTATATAACACACGGTTGCAACATTAGGCTGGGTTTGCTACATGGGCTAGGCCCAAATCGTCCCCCATCACCCAATGTGGGTTTTGTTTAGCCCAAACTCTATTAACTCACTAATACAGAGCTAAACCCACTAACTGTTTATCGTTTATCTAATTACAAGATATCCAAAGACCAAATCTAAGTTGTTGTCACAAACATGCACCAACAAACTCCCCCTTGACAATAGCTTCATAAAATAACTTTGTCTTCAATCATCTTGCAATCTTCATGTAGTCGTGCACTGTCTTTGGTCTTTGGATAGCTTTAGCTTCAACAGCTTCTGTCAGCAACAGACTCCCCCTAAGCTGATGCATCCAATCACCAAATCTTCAAAAACTTTAGCGTTTGTGTAAACTCCAGTTCAGCATTTGTAAAGCACTCTTCAACTCTTCAACTTTGTCTGCAATGTAGAAAGGAGGTTCTACCATGCATCCAATCAAACTCTCATCTTCACAGCAACTTCTCAGCAACACAGCAACTTCTCAGCAACACACTGCTTCAATCTGTTTACTATAAAACAAACATCTCGAGAAACCATAAGAATTTTTCAACAAAGTTAAATAAATTATTATTTTTCAAGAGATAGTTAAACTGTATTACAGATTAAGCATTTTCCAATTTATCACCAACACGCAAAACTTTTAATCACACACTCTATAACCCTCATGATTTAAAATTTTGAACTCACTTTCCAACACCGTCTCCCCCTATCAGTAACAATTCCTCCAAGAATAACAGTTTTCTGTACATTAAGAATTTCAAACAGAAAAAGACACTATTTTTGTATTTTTGTATTTTCTGAAAGCAAATAAATACGAAAAGCAATAAACACTCTATTTTTGTGAGAATCACTGGTAAGAAGATCATATCAGCACAATCAATCTGTTTCACACTATTAGATAATTCTTTATTTAATTTTTCGTGAAAAGCAGTCCAAGACGATTACCAGTATGTTTGTCCTCTTAAACAAAATGCATGAACATTTCAAGTACCATTACCGTATGATACGTTAAGGTAATTTTATTTCTGATATATTAGTGTGTCCCACTTCAGGATATACCCCCGCGATCAAGGTATGCACAAAGATTCATCGTAGTAGGTGAGTATACTGAATTCATCCGTTATATTTTTCAACGTTTAGATAATTGGTGAACAGGTCAGTACTTCCGTACAGCAGAGAGACCAAAATATCTAACGAGGGCTAAGACAAATACCATTTTTGGTACGATTTATGCTTTTTGCACATTTGAATAACTCTCTTTGAGAGCTTCTTCATTTAAGGGTTTTGGCATTTTTAGCTCTTTTAAGATATCCTGGGTGTGTCTAGGTCAGCATATATCTGGATGCAGTAGAAGGACACCCCTGATATCCCCAGATGAAATAACAGTATAAAGACCCAAAAACTTCAGATTTTGGCAATCTATCAACGCAAGATTTAAGGTCATTAAACCATACACCACTGATGTGTTCCCTACTCATATTCAGCTCATTTAGGTTTATATCACATTGGTAAGTTGATTATTTCATGCTTTTTGCCTACTGGTACATCATATAATGAAGCTGCTATCACACTTAAGCAATTTAATTTCAGTTTGAGTGTGACAGTCTAACAGGCTGATGTACTATCATTTCTTCTTTTTCACACAGGGATAACTCATTTTTTATTTTCTATTTTTTTATGTTTTTGATTTTTTAATGTTTTTGTATTTTTTATTTTTAAGAAAAGCAGTAAACTATTTACAAAATTCTTATGAAAAACCAGTAATTCAGGATTCCTCATCCCGTTGAGTTCGACTAAATGTTCAAAGCGAGTCCTGTCAAAAGCTTTAGTATAAAGATCGGCCAGGTTATCTAGTGTGTCGACTCGATGTAATTCAATTAGTTTCTTTTCAGCACAATCCCGTATAAAATGATGACGTATGTCTATATGTTTTGTGCGACTGTGTTTCACGGGATTATTAGTTATAGAAATCGTGGCATTATTGTCTATCATAATAGGAGTACGAGTGAAATCCAAACCGTAATCGCACATCTGCTGTTGTATCCAGAGAACCTGAGAGCAGCAGCTACCCGCAGCAATATATTCAGCTTCACACGTAGATGTAGACACACAAGATTGCTTCTTGCATTGCCAAGACACAATCCTGCCTCCTAAGAACTGACAACCACCTGTTGTAGATTTTCTGTTCGACTTGCATCCTCCAAAGTCTGAGTCAGTGTAAGCAACAAAATTCATATCACTATCAGCTGGATACCACAACCCAAGTTTAGGTTTCCCCTTCAACTAACGAAGAATACGCTTCACTACTTTCATGTGTGACTCTTTTGGATTCGCCTGATATCTGGCACACAAGCATACTGCAAACATAATGTCAGGTCTTGAAGCAGTCAAGTACATTAGAGAACCAATCATTTCCCTGTATTGAGTTGGATCAACGTCTTCAGTACTTTCATGATCTGGGCCAAGATTGTGATTTTCACATATGGGTGTGTTGAAAGTAGAGCAATCATTCATTTTGAACCGACTCAAAATGTCATACACATACTTTGTCTGATGAATAAACATCCTATCCTCCTTCTGTTCAACTTGTAATCCCAGAAAGTAAGACAGCTCACCCATAGCACTCATTTCGAACTTGCTCTTCATCACCTCCACTTATCACTGTTTGAATCAACTGAGATTCATCTGCATCAGAAAACTCAGGAATATTAAATGATTTAAAAGTGCTTTCATAATCATATAATATAGTTGGACCACTCGTTGATTGTTGAGGTTTGTAAGAAGTAATTTCAACATTAAAGACAACCTCAATTTTACCAGTTTTTAGATTAAAAACCCTTTTATTCGGTGCGCCAGGTACGTAACCTAGAAAGTAGCCTTCGTCAGCCACCTCACCGAATTTTTGTTTATCTTTATTACGCACAATGGTGCAGGGTAATCCAAATGGTTCAAAGCCTTCCAAGTTTGGCTCTGATACCAATTGTAGGTCCCTTAGATGTACGGATCTTTCACAGAATTGTCTTTCCAATCAAGAGTGCGGAATCCTCTTGATCAGAATATCACAGAAACAAGTAGAAGAACAGAAACAACAATTCACTTTCAAACCGGATCTTTATTGATTATCTATCAAAGTGATTACAATCAATCAAGATCCCTAACCACACTAATTTCGTCCAAGTCTAAGCACTCTCACGAAATTCCTCACACGAACTGTTTTGGCTGATTAACCTCAACCCTAAAGCCTAACCTTGTTTATATAACACAAGGTTGCAACATTAGGCTGGGTTTGCTACATGGGCTAGGCCCAAATCGTCCCCCATCACCCAATGTGGGTTTTGTTTAGCCCAAACTCTATTAACTCACTAATACAAAGCTAAACCCGCTAACTGTTTATCGTTTATCTAATTACAAGATATCCAAAGACCAAATCTAAGCTGTTGTCACAAACATGCACCAATGGAATCAATTATTAATATTTTTTTGTAGTAATTAGTAATATTTCTTTTGTTTTGAGTTTGGAGCTAAAAGAATTTACTTAAACACTGTTAATCAACTCTTTCAATACATATGTATAATAATCACCCGGTGGTTTCTTAAATAGTTTATTATGCTAGAGATGAGATTTGGTATGGTATTGAATTTTTTGTATCGATTTTTTTCATTATCGATTCGATACCTACTATTTGGTATTTTTTGTACTCATACTAGTTCGGTACAGTACCAGTAAAATACCAATTTTTACATTCAAATATCGGTACTTTATTAATACCGGTACCCAATTTTGACGATTTGCGATATCAGTAATGGTACCACGCTCATCCCTAGATTATAGTCATGGTTACATCTCTAATTTCCTTAGCTGCTGACAATGTATTTGGAAATTTCTAGGGCTGTTCATCTGTCGCAACCCCCGACCCCACCCCGAGAGCGGGAGCCGCAAACCAGTAAAATGGTATCGGTGTTTATTAATTTGGCAGTGTAAATGAGACATCAGGATCGTAGTTAGGAAATAAATTCAGAGTTTCAAAACACCAAACTTTTATTTAAACAAATAGGATAAAAACCCATATTCCATTTATAATATTTTTATAGGGATAAACCCTAACTTGCTGAAAATATAGCTTCTTCTTGTATTCAGGTAAATTAAAGCCACTTTCTTTAAGCCTTCAGTGCTGCATAACTGCCTTCTTATTGTTTCACATTAAGTTACCTAAAACGTGTTTTAAAAAGATTTTATCAGCAAGAAATACTTGTGAGTACATTCCATTTTATATAAACACATTGTTATAACTTCACAGTATTAAGAGCGATTACAATGTTTATATCTAACCAAAACTCCAAGTGCTTGTCACTCGACGGATCTGTGACTATGGTCATATCACACATTGGCTACCCGTGTCCAATTGTGAAGGTTATCAAGTACTGTATACAAAACCCAATAATACCAGCAGTATTTTGTAGAATACAAAGACTTAATCACTGTAAGTATAACTGAAAACATTTGAGATTTTGTAAAACAATTCGATAGAAAAAGAGAATGACTCACATTGTAAAGTTAGGTTTTTCTACTGCTTCCTGATGATATTTTATGTTAATATTCTTGAGTTCCTATTAAAAATAGACAATGTGTCGCAACCCCACCCCCTACCCCGGGAGGCGAGCGGCCGCGAGCAAGCAGAGCTGGTGATATTGGTGATTATTAAATTTGGCAGCAGAAATTTTCATCAGAACCGTAGTTAGGAAATATTTTATCAGAGTAAAACACCTCATTTTATAAATAATAAACACATGGGTAAAACCCAAATTTCCATTCATAATATGTTTATAGGGATAAACCCTAATTTATTGAAATAAAACGTCTTTCTTGTTTAGGTAACTTTTATAGCCACTTTTTCAAGCCTTCAGTGCTCTCCAGCTGGCTTCTATTTGGCTTTCACATTTTGTTACCTGAAACTCGTTTAAAAACATTTTGTCAGTGGGAAATACTGGTGAGTGCATCCCCATTTAATCAAAACACTTTTATCACTTTACAGTATTGAGGGCATCCGTAATTACATTTGTTTACGTCTGTCAAATTACCACCCACGGTACTGTCAATCATGACTTGTGGTCATGTTACTATTCTCAGTATTAGTAATAAGTAATGTATACAAAACCCCAACATACTGACAGTAATTGTAGAATTACAAATACTCAATCACTGTTAAATTATACTTTAAAACAATTGAAGTTTTGTAAAAACAGTTTACAAAAAGAGAATGACTCACATTGCTGTTTTAGATATCACTATTGTTGGTGACTTCCTGGTTATAATCTACTAAATTAAACAATGCACACGTGTTAGTAAAATAACCCAATTTACATTAGCTATACCCCCCTCCCGGGACAGAACTCCAACGACTGAGTCAGGCAGAGCCTCGAAATGCGTTACGGAGCACTAGATCAATCGGGCAAAGTAACTAATACGTAACCGGGGGTTATTTACTTACAACGAGGCAGAGCTTCGCTTTTTAGTGGGTATTATGCCCGAAAATTACTTTAGCTATTCAGAGAATTTAGAGATTCGAGAATTTTTTAATGACGAAAACTGTATCTCGATCACTCTATTTATAGGGTCTGATCTGGACCTTCTCGCGCCCCGCGAGAGATACACGAGGGGCCTTCGCGGCCCGCGACAAGGTTAGGCTAGGCCCTAGCCTTGTCGTCTCAACGACTAGCTTCGCCATGACTAGAACACGTGGCGGCGCCGGGTTGCGCCTGGTGGCCAGCTGTCGCGACCCGCGACAGCTTCTGCTGTCTGTGTCGCGCCCCGCGAGCGGACTTGGGAGTTTGTTTTTTTTTATTTTTGTTAAAATAAATGTATATCGGGTCCGTTTTTCGTATACGAGGTGTATTTTAGGACTTATAGGGGTGTTTTAAGGATTTTAGGAGAGTTGTTATATCCTCCCCACCTTGTTTTAGATCTCGTACTCGAGGTCTACTGGAACAGGTGTGAATATTTCCTTTGCATCTCGGCTTCAAGCTCCCATGTGTATTATGGTCCTCTCTTGGAATCCCATTTCACTTTGACCAGAAGTAATCTCTTGTGCTTGAGATTCTTGATCTTTCTGTCTTCAATTTGCAGTGGCTTCTCTACAAACTTAAGTTTCTCATTTACCTCTATGTCCTTAAGAGGTACCACTAATGATTCATTTGCTAAGCATTTCTTGAGATTACATACATGAAATACATCATGTATTCCTACCATTTCCTCTGGCAGTTGTAGCTGGTAAGCTACCGGTCCTATTCTTTTAATAATCTCAAAAGGTCCGACAAACCTGGGGCTTAGCTTTCCTCTCTTGATGAATCTAACCACTCATTTCAAGGGAGAAACTTTTAACAATACCTTGTCTCCTACCTGAAACTCCAACGGTTTTCGCCTGTTATCAGCATAACTCTTTTGGCGATCGCGTGCGGTTTTGAGTCTTTCCTTGACTTGAATAATCTTGTCTGTTGTTTCTTGTACTATCTCTGGTCCAGATAATTGCTTCTCTCCAATTTCTGCCCAATAGACTGGAGTTCGGCACTTTCATCCATAAACTGCTTCAAATGGTGCAGCATTGATGCTGGTATGATAGCTGTTATTGTAGGAAAATTCTATTAATGGTAAATGATCGTCCCAATTTCCTCCGAAATCAATTACACAAGCTCTAAGCATAACCTCCATTGTTTGGATTGTCCGTTCGCTTTGTCTGTCTGTTTGATGATGATAAGTTGTGTTTAGTTTTAACTTGGTTCCCATCGCTTTCTGGAAACTAGTCCAAAAATGAGAAGTAAAACGGTTATCTCTATCAGAAACAATAGATAAAGGAATTCCATGTAATGAAATTATTTCATCTACATATAACTTGGATAACTGTTCTATACTGAAAGTTTCCTTCATAGGTAAGAAATGAGCAGATTTGGTTAATCTATCTACAATCACCCAGATTGCATCATTACCTTTTCGTGACTTGGGTAATTTGGTAACAAAATCCATTGTTATTAATTCTCATTTCCATACAGGCATTTCCAATTGCTGCAGTAAACCTGGGGGTTTCTGATGTTCAGTTTTAACCTGTGAACATGTTAGACACTTAGCAACATAGGCTGCTATATCGTTTTTCATTCCTATCCACCAGAAATTCTTTCTTAAGTCTTGATACATCTTATCACTACCGGGATGTATCGTATAATTAGACTTATGGGCTTCTTCTAAAATTCAGTGGCATAGGTTTCCTTGTTGGGGTATCCAAATTCTTTTCTTATGGAATCTCCTAATTCCATCTGTTCCTCATTCTAATTCCTTATTCATTCCTTTTAATTTTTCAGTATCGTCCTTGATTACTGATTCTTGTACTTCTCTAATTTGCTCATTTAAATCTATCTGCAGATTTAATTTAAGAGAACGTACTCGTCTTGGCTTTTCATGATACTTTCGACTTAAAGCATCAGCTACTACATTAGCCTTTACTGCATGATACTGGATAACACAATCATAATCACTAAGAATCTCTATCCAGCGTCTCTGTCTCATATTTAACTCTTTTTGCCCAAAAATGTACCTTAAACTCTTATTATCTGTGAAGACTACAAATTTATTTCCATATAAATAGTGTCTCCAAATCTTAAGGGCAAAAATTATAGCTCCTAACTCTAGATCATGGGTCGTATAATTTTCTTCATGATTCTTAAGCTGTCTAGAGGCATAGGCTATAACCTTTTGACGCTGCATCAACACACATCCATAACCTAACTTAGAAGCATCACAATAGACTACTAAGTCTTCAGTTCCTTCTGGTAATGCTAGTATGGGTGCGTTGGTTAACTTATGCTTCAAAATTCTAAAAGCTTCCTCTTGTTTTGGTCCCCATTCAAACTTAATTGATTTGCAGGTCAATTTCGTTAAGAGAATGGCTATTCTAGAAAAATCTTGAATAAAACGTCTATAATAGCCTGCTAGTCCAAGAAAACTTCTCACCTCTGTTGGTGTTTCAGGGACTTTCCACTTAGTGATTGTCTCGATCTTTGTGGGATCCACATGAATTCCTTCATGATTAACTAGGTGTCCAAGGAATTGCACTTCTTGTAACGAAAATTCACATTTTGAAAATTTAGCGTAAAGCTTTTCTTTTCTCAGGAAATTTAAAAGTATATGCAGAAGCTCTGCATGTTCCTTTTTACTCTTAGAGTAAATAAGAATATCATCTATAAAGACAATTATCAATTTATCCAGATATGGTTTACATATTCTGTTCATCATGTCCATAAATGCGGCTAGGGTATTGGTTAAACCAAATGGCATGACTGTAAATTCATAATGACCATACCTTGTTCTGAAAGCAGTCTTAGGAATGTCCTCTTCCTGTACTTTCAGCTGATGATATCCTGAGCGTAAATCATTCTTAGAAAAAGAATTGAGCTCCTTGCAGTTGATCGAACAGATCATCGATTCTCGGTAATGGGTACCGATTTTTAATCGTAACCTTTTTTAATTCGTTGTAATCAAAGCACATACGCATCGATCTATCCTTCTTCTTGACAAACAAGATTGGTGCTCCCCATGGCGATGAACTAGGCTGTATGAAACCTTTCTTCAGAAGTTCGTCCAATTGGTTCTTCAGTTACTGCATCTCTGTTAGTGATAAACGATAAGGTGCTTTAGCAATCGGTGCTGTCCCTGGTAGTAGGTGAATTCTGAATTCAACTTCCCTATCCGGTGGTAGTCCAGGTAATTCTTCAGGAAAATATCTGAGAATTTAGATACTACGGGGATATCTTTTAATTCTTTTTTCTTTAGTGTTAATGATTATGGAAATCATATACACTAGTGACCCTTTTCTTGCATAGCTTGCCGTTTTCATCACAGAGACGAATTTCGTAGACCTAGTTGGCTTATATATCCTTTAATTGTGATCTTTTCACCCTTTGGTGAACTTACTTGTACGGTCTTCTGATCACATAGAATACTGGCATGATTGGCTACCAACCAATCCATTCCTAATACAATATCAAATCCAGTCAGATTCATTGGGTAAATGTTAGCAATAAAATCATGATTTAAAATTTCTATTACTGCTCCCTGTAAGATTTTAGAAATCTTAATGGATTCTCCATTTGCTGTTTCTACTATACATTCTTGTGGGAGTTTAGTTAATGGTTGATTGAGAATTTTGCAAAATGAAGTATTAATAAAACTTTGGTTTGCACCAGAGTCAAATAATACTTTAGCAAAAATATCATTAACTAAAAACGTACTGGCAATCACATCCGGAATCATCTTGGCTTCTTCAGCTGTCAGAAGAAATGCTCTAGCGTTCTTGGTAGTCTTGTTGTTCATGGCTAGAGATAGTTTCAGAAATTTGGCTTGATATGCCCTTTTTCTCCACAGTTGAAGCATATACCATCACTAGGTTTCTTCCTACAGTCTTCTTCCTTGTGTGTGGATCTTTTGCAGAAGTCACAGTATATCGAGCACTTTCCTGAATGCTTCTTCTTGCAGGACTTACAATAAGGTGCAGAGGTAGAACCTATACTTTTCCCACGATAGTTATTTCCATAACAAAATTCTTGGGTAAGTTTCTGAGCTAGGTTCTTTCTCTGATTCTCTTCTTGCGTACGCACCAATTGATCAGTCAAGGTATTGGCTAATTCTACAGCTTCTTCTATGGTTTGTGGCCTAGCTGCCTTGACTACGTATCTGATTTCAATAATTAATCCCCAAAGGTAACAGGAAATTAATACGGGTTCTGGTGAAGCTAAGGTTGGCACTATTCTAGCATATTCGAAAAATATGGTAGTGTAACCTTTGCAGTCTATTCCAGTCATCCTAAGATTTAAGAATTTATTAGCAATTTGTTCTTTTTCATTGGGAGGACATAATTTTCTTTCGACCATTTCCTTAAAGTCAGTCCATTCTATATTATAAGTTTTGTCACTTCCTTTAGACTGGAGAATAGTATTCCACCATTCTAAGGCTGCATTCTTAAAACGATTAGAAGCAAACATAATCTTATCTTCCTTTGCACATTTGCTTATTTTTAAGACTGCTTCTGTCTTTTCTATCCAGCGTAGAGCTGCAATATCTCCTTCATTGCCTGAGAATTCTATTGGTTTGCAAGACCAGAATTCTTTGTAAGAACAACCATAAGACATGGTTCTTCTTCTTTTTGGAATTGGTAATTGAAGTAGCGGTCCATTATTCACATTGTGACTTGGTTCACTAGGGGTTCGTTTACTTCCACTTTTATTATTTTCTGCTTCTTTAACAGTCTTAATAATATATGGCATAGCATCTCTAATTTCTTGTGCTACTATGTGTTGAATGGCACTGTTATTTATTTGGTTATCAATATTCTGGTTTTCCTGATTTTCTTCGTTGTCCATCTTGATTTACAAACAATTATCAGGTATTAACATCACAGAATAAGATTTAATGCAAACAACCAAACAAATAGATTGATCAAAATCGTCGAGCATTGCGACATTTACTCTTTTTCATATATATATATATATATATATATATATATATATATATATATCTTATAATCTAAGACTGAAATGTAAACACACTATTACTTATGCGTCAATAGGTATTAGGCTATCTATTTTTAGTTGATTTTTATTCAAACTACACACATTTATATATATATATATATATATATATATATATATATATATATATATATATATTATTTTCATTATGGATTAAACTGCATCTCCCGCTCGTCGTGTTTCCACACGAGCTTCTCTCCTATCTCTCTCATCCTCTCTCCTCCTTCTATCAACTTCTCACCATACATGCGGAGTTCCTGCACGTTCTCGTCACTCATGGGCGGTCATGGTGCGGGTACTGGATCAGGGTACATAGGTAAAGGTTCTCCATATGGGTACGGGTTGTTTAAGATTTCCTGATATACGGGTCTAATGGGTTGAGGTTGGTGTACTGGGCTATGGGGTTTGGAATTAGGTCTTCCTGTAGGTAGAGTTCCAGGTAATCCCTATGGTCATCATTCTATGGATCATATGCTATAGGATTGGGTGCTGGGACTCTAGGTATCTCATCAGGGTTAAAAGCTGGTATGGGAAACTCGTTTCCTGGGTTAGGCTCTATCTCTATTGGCTGAGTTGGAAATAGTGGCAATGGTTGTGGTGCAATGATTTGGTCAAGGTTTGGGTCGGCTGCAGTTGTAGCTAATATATGGAAGTTGGCCAAACGTCAATTAACTAAGTCTTGTGTCTGGGCATTGACTTCTCTATTAGCTGCTACTAAAGCCTTTTGTTGCTGCAATTTTCTCATTCGTTTCCTACGCTCATGTGCTCCCCGACTGAACCATCCTCTCTTTTTCGTAGGGAATGGTTCTTCGGATTGGACCTTAAATATGAAGATCCCATCTTCTGTATCAGCAGAATACCCCAAAGGAATAGGTTATGAGGAAGTTCCTTCACTTTTGGGAGAACTAGATAGGTGACGATAGGCGTCAGACGGGCCTTGATCACTCATACTGTAAACTAACAAATTGTCAAATAACACAAAACAATAATATACATTTATGCACATAGTCACATAGATTATTTCATAACAGAATTGACAAATTTGATGTCAGCAGAACACTTCTGTGGCTCAAATCAGTGGCTGTAGCTCTGATACCACCTTCTGTCGCAACCCCCGACCCCTGCCACGGGAGGCGGGCGGCCGCGAGCACGCAGAGCTGGTGGTATCGGTGTTTATTAAATTTGGCAGCGGAAATTTTCATCAGGATCGTAGTTAGGAAATATTTTATCAGAGTAAAACACCTCATTTTATAAATAATAAACACATGGGTAAAACCCAAGTTTCCATTCATAATATGTTTATAGGGATAAACCCTAATTTATTGAAATAAAACGTTTTTCTTGTTTAGGTAACTTTTATAGCCACTTTTCCAAGCCTTCAGTGCTCTCCAGCTGGCTTCTATTTGGCTTTCACATTTTGTTACCTGAAACGCGTTTAAAAAAAATTTGTCAGTGGGAAATACTGGTGAGTGCATCCCAATTTAATCAAAACACTTTTATCACTTTACAGTATTGAGGGCATCCGCAATTACATTTGTTTACATCTATCAAAATACCACCCACGGTACTGTCAATCCTGACTTGTGGTCATGTTACTATTCTCAGTATTAGTAACAAGTAATGTATACAAAACCCCAACATATCGACAGTAATTGTAGAATTACAAATACTCAATCACTGTTAAATTATACTTTAAAACAATTGAGGTTTTGTAAAAACAGTTTACAAAAAGAGAATGACTCACATTGTTGTTTTAGATATCACTACTGCTGGTGACTTCCTAGCTATAATCTATTAAATTAAACAATGCACACGTGTTAGTAAAATAACCCAATTTACATTAGCTATACCCCCTCCCAAGACAGAACTCTAACGATTGAGTCAGGCAGAGCTTCGACATGTGTGACGGAGCACTAGATCAATCGGGCAGAGTAACTAATATGTAACCGAGGTTTATAATACTTACAACGAGGCAGAGCTTCGCTTTTTAGTGGGTATTATGCCCGGAATTTCCTTTAGCTATTCAAAGAATTTAGAGATTCGAGAATTTTTGAACGACGAAAACTGAATCTCGAACACTCTATTTATAGGGTCTGATCCGTACCTTCTCGCGCCCCGCGAGAGATACACAAAGGGCCTTCGCGGCCCGCGACAAGGTTAGGCTAGGCCCTAGCCTTGTCGTCTCAACGACTAGCTTCGCCACGACTTGGACACGTGGCGGCACCGGGTTGCACCTGGTGGCCAGCTGTCGCAGCTCGCGACAACTTCTGCTTTCTGTGTCGCGCCCCGCGAGCGGACTTGGGAGTTTGTTTTATTTGATTTTTGTTAAAATAAAGGTCTATCGGGTCCGTTTTTCATATACGGGGTGTATTTTAGGACTTATAGGGGTGTTTTAAGGATTTTAGGATAGTTGTTATCAATGCACGCGCGTTAGTATAATAACCCAAATCACTTTAGCCGTACATCACGAGACAGAACCCCAACATACTTAGTTAGGTAGAGCCTGGACATGCGTTGCTGGGTACAAGATCAATCGGGTAGGGTAACGAATTAGTGATCGAGGGTTAATATACTTACAACGGGGCAGAGCTTCGCGATTTAGGGGGTATTTTGGCTATAATTTTCCTGTAATATAACTGAGGGAGAAAAAGAAGCTAAACGAATTGAAATGCTAAACTGAGGCTCAATTTATAGGTGTTTCGGGGGTCTCTCGCGCCCCACGAGGGCACCCTTGCTATGGCTAGGGTTGCCTCATTGACAACTAGATCCGCCACATGCCCTGACACGTGGCAGAAGGAGAGGCCGGCTAGACGAGGGCTGTCGCTCCCCGTGACACACCCGGGCAACCCTGTCACGGCCCTTAACCGAGTGAAGTTATGATTTTATTTCTTTTTTTAATTAAATTAAGGTTATACGGGTTCATTTTCAGACATACAGGTTATTTTTAGGGTGTTTTCGAGGGTTGTTATAACCTCCCCACCTTGTTTTAAATCTCGTCCTCTAGATTCACTGGAATAGATGTGGATACTTCCATTGCATTTCAGATTCTAGTTCCCATGTATATTCTAATCCTCTACTTGAATCCCATTTTACTTTGACCAGAACTAATCTCTTGTGCTTGCGATTCTTGGTTTTTCTATCTTCAATCTGTATTGGCTTTTCTACAAACGTAAAATTTTCATTTACCGCTATGTCTTGAAGAGGTATTACCAATGATTCATCAGCTAGGCACTTCTTGAGGTTACATACATGAAATAAATCATGTATTCCTGCCATCTCTTCTGGTAGCTGTAGTTGATAAGCTACTGGTCCTATTCTTTTGATAATTTTAAAAGGTCCAACATACCTTGGGCTTAGCTTTCCTCTTTTACCGAAGGACAACTCCTTTCCATGGAGAAAATTTTAACAATACCTTGTCTCCAACTTGAAATTCTAGTGGTTTGCGTCTGTTATCTGCATAACTCTTTGTAAGGACTCTAAAAAATGTCCCTAACCAACCCATAAGTAAAAACCCGGACCCCTGAAACCCTATTGTGCATGAAAAACCAAGAAATCAAGAAAAATGGTCTTCAGGCGGGCCGCGTAAGGGTTAGCTTAGCCTTACGCGGGCCGCGTCAACATCAGGTTTGACCGGATAAGCATCCAGATCCACGTGGCATCTACCTGGCAACCCTACTCGTGACCCAGCAAGCCTACGCGTAGACTAGGTGGTCACGCGGGCCGCGAGAGCCCCATTTTTCAGCTATAAATAGGTTAGGTCATGAGCCGTTCACTGATGTCGAAACCAAAACTCAAAAACGAAGTTTGGCTGCTCAAAAGTCGAAATTACAATTAATATAGTGAGGCGCTGCTACGATACAGGGTATTAACTCGATCGCTGCTACGATTCAATGTCCGATCGATTGAAACTATCCGATGAATGTTTAAGTGCTGCTCAAATTGGGTTTATACTTTGTCATTCGTCGTGGATTCGATGGATGTTTAAGTATTGCACTTTGTCATTTGTCGTGAGGGTTTAATCTCGTGAGTTATCGTAAATGCTGTATTAGTTACTGACCTAGTTCGTGTACATTGTTATTTAAATTAGGTTACAAGGCTAATCAGTAGGCTAAACTCTGCCCGTATAAATCTGCAATGTGAGTGATTCTCTTTTTATCAAATGTTTTACAATACTCCATTTTCAAATGTTATAATTACAGGGATTAAGTCGTGGTTATCTTAAATCACTGGCTAGTGGGGTATTGTGCACATTACTAATTTCTCACGGGTTAGGCTAATAAATCCAAACAGTGATAAACGTCACTACTTGGGGAAAGACCCAATAGTGGTATGACCATCATCACCAGGTGACACGGTGCCAGATAAAAATAAGATAAAAGCCATCGTAATCGCTCTTATGCTGTAATTTATAACTATGTGTCATTTTGTCAAAATGAATGATTCACCAGTATTTCCCCGCTGACAAAAATATTTTTTAAAACATGTTTCAGGCGACCTGCTGTAAATCAAGGAAAACGTGCTACGGAGCACTAACAAGCTTGAAGAGATGGCTCAGTTAAAATGAATAAACATGTTTTAATAAATCAGGGAATTTCCTAGTAAAATTCCTCTATTGTAAATTTACGAGGTTTATCCTGAATTATGAAATAAAATAATCGGGCATTTCAAATTTTAAAAAGATCCTGATAAATCTTCCGCTGTCGCATCAATTAAATACCACGGGTTCCTGTCCCGCGGCTCCTGACCGGGTCAAACCGGGGCTGGGGTCGTGACAGGAAAATGTGGTATCAGAGCCACTGATTTAAGCCAATTAAGTATTTAGAGAATACTTAATTTTACTAATTGCCATTTTGTGGTTACGTGTTTATTTTTGAATATTTGGTTACAGTATGGGTAAACAAAGACTTTCGGATATCTATCATAAAATAGATAGTTCACCGAAAGAAAAAGGAACTTCATCCTCAAAATACCCAACAGATACTGAGGAAAGAATATTTGTCCGTAAGGCACAGTTTGAGAAACCACTTTCTCCTAAGAAAAGAAGTCGGATTATTAGAAAAAGTCAAGAGAAAATAAAGAAGTCACAACCAAAAGAAGTGATGATTCCTAAGGAAACTCAAGAAATAGGCAATAAACCACCATGGAAAGATGAGTTAGATGAAAAATGAGCAGACCTCTATATGTTAGCCACTGTAGCAGTAAATACTAACTTTTGATTAAATACCCTGACCCAGTCCTAGCACCCATATCACCTACAAATCAGAAACTTTACCCATTAAATAAACAACTTAAAATTAATTTGGATTATGCAACCTTAGTATATTTTGAATTTCATTTACAATTTGTATTAGAAAGTCGCAGTATGTGCAATAATATTTGAATAATTATATTAAATGTTCGCATGTGAAATTTTTATTATAAAATTTTAACTTAGCATTTTTGTGCATTTTTGCATATATGCTAAACAACATGAATGAGTTATCTGAAGCCCTTCAGAATCTCAATCTCTATCCCGTGAAAGTGGAAGTTTCCAAAGACTTTACTGGTTACTTACCCGATGTAGAGGAACCTATGGAATTTCAAGCTCCACCTCCAGAGAAACCAAAGCCTAAGAAAACGAGAAAATTTGTAGGCTGGAGGCGTGTACGCAGGAGGAAACCAGCAACTAGGAAAGTTCCCAAAATAGAAAATCCCATTGATAAAGGAAAAGGGATCGAGATTGAGGAAAATGCTAGGCAAGTAGAAATGGAAATTGGGGAAACTTCTAGGCAAGTCGAGGAATTGCCATTGCAGGAAGAATTAGATCGCATACTTGCAAACTGCGATATCCTTAGACCTATCAATGAAAATCTCTTCCCTTATCCTGCTGAAACCCAACTTCCAATAAACTTAGAACCAGCTATTCCAGACCCTCTGATCCACACCCAACCTCTAGGAGAAATAGACGAGTGGTGGACCAATGATTGGCAGTTTCAAAACCTCCTCAATAACCCTTATACCTTTTTCCCTCAGTTCGACCCAGAACCTATACCAAACCCACCAATGAGCAATGAAAACTTAGCTGAACTCCTCCATTTTGGTGAGGAACTGATGAATGCAGGGAATAGAATTCGGGAGGTAGGAGAACAGATCTCCTGGAAATACGACGAGAGGGAACGTCGCTTCTAAGATACCCAGGGATAGGATGGTAGTGAAGCTGTGATTGTTTATAATAGTAATAGTAATAATACTATTATAAGTCTGTAAAATAACCTACAAATAAAACTTTTGTAAGATAACAGTGTGTATTGATGCATATATTATAATATATAAAAATGGCAGTTGAGAAATCAACAATTTTGATTGAACATGTGTTGTGAAATTGTGTGATTAATTGCATATAGCTATTATTTATTTTATGCTAATAGTTTATATATATTAAATACCAGATGGAAAACGCTAATAATGAACCAGTTAATGAAGTTAACCAAACTGAGCAAAATCAGGAAGATCAATTCATGACTAGGCAAGATATCGAGAATATCGTTGCTCAAGGAATAGCCAATGCTATTCCAGCAATCCTTGCTGCTGCCCAGAAACCTATTGAACCTTAACAAATTATTCCTAGTAAACGTACTCATGAAGATAACTTCAGTAATAGTGTAAACGGAGGCGGCAACCATACTAACAACAATAATGATGTACTGCAAACCCCAAATCTCAAAAGAATGAAAGTTGCAACAACTGGTTGCACTTACAAGGAATTTCTTGCCTGTAAACCAGCTGAATTTGCAGGCAATGAAGGGGCGACTGCAGCACTGCGTTGGTTGGAGAAAACCGAAGCAGTAATTATGATAAGTAAATGTGCTGAGGAAGACAAGGTCATGTATGCATGGCATCTTTTTAAAGAAGGGGCGCTAGAATGGTGGAATACGGTACTTCAAGCCAAAGGAAGAAATATGGCCTATGCCATGAGTTGGGAAGAATTTAAGCAGATAATGGAAAGAAAATTCTGTCCCGAATATGAAAAGGAACAAATGGCGAATAAGTTCCTGAACCATCGGATGATTGGTGTAGATTGTCGAGGATATACTTCGACATTCTTCGAGTATGCGAGAGTGGTACCAACCCTGGCTTCGCCAGAACCGGTGCCTATTTCTCGCTATATTTGGGGATTGATTGGCGAAATCCGTAATATCATTAAAGCTGCGAGACCCCGCACTATTGACGATGCTGTGGAATTAGCTAACACCCTAACTCACGAGCTGGTACGTACAAGAGAAGAAATCAGGAAAAAGGAAGTAGCCCAAAAGATTACCCAGGGATTCCGTGTGGGTAACCGTAGTAGTTTCAGGAAAAAGGGAACTGGGCAATCTTCCATTGTTCCATTTTGCAATTCCTGCAAAAGAAAGCATTTTGGAAGATGAAAGGGGTATTGCAATTTTTGCAAAATTCCAGGACACCAAGAGGAAGATTGCAGAAAGAAGAAAGCAACAGTTTGCTACAACTGTGGAGAAGCTGGACATTTTAGGCCAGACTGCCCGAAACTGGTCAAACCAGCTGATAACAAAGCCAAACCTGCAGAAGAAACTACCAAGAAGAACGTAAGAGCCTTTCAATTGACTACTCAGGAAGCAGAACTAATTCCTGACGTAATAGCTGGTACGTTCCTAGTTCACGATGTTTATGCAAAAGTATTATTTGACTCTGGTGCAAACCAAAGTTTTATAAATACTTCATTCTGCCAAGCTCTTAATTTACCCTTAACCACCCTTAGGCAGGTTTTTACAGTCGAAACAGCGGATGGAAATTCTGTTAACATAGATAAGGTTTTGCATGAAGGAAAGATAGAACTCTTAGGACATAAATTTTCTGCAAACCTGTTCCCTATGAATTTAGCAGGATTCGATGTGGTATTAGGAATGGATTGGTTAGTAGCCAACCATGCTCGAATTCTTTGTGATAAAAATGCCATAGAAATATATACACCTACAGGAGAGGTAATTTTAATTACAGGAGATAGACCACGAAAGCCACTGAAATTCATTTTAGTAATGAAGTTGGCCAGTTATTCAAGAAAACAAGAAATGATGTATATGATTTCAGTAATCATTAACACGAAAGGTAAGGAACTTAAGGAAATTCTGATAGTATCAGAATACCCAGATGTCTTTCCAGAAGAACTACCTGGATTACCACCCGACAGGGAAGTAGAATTTAGGATTCATCTAATTCCAGGAACTACACAGATAGCCAAGGCACCTTATCGGTTAGCACCCACCGAAATGTTAGAACTGAAAAAGCAGTTAGATGAATTATTAAGCAAATGATTTATACAACCTAGTTCATCCCCGTGGGGAGCTCCAGTGTTGTTTGTGAAAAGGAAAGATGGGTCAATGAGAATGTGTATCGATTATAGGGAATTAAATAAGGTTACAATTAAGAATCGATATCCATTACCTAGGATCGATGATCTCTTTGATCAACTCCAGGGAGCTAGATATTTTTCTAAAATAGACTTACGCTCAGGATACCATCAATTGAAGGTACAAGAAGAAGACATACCTAAAATTGCTTTCAGAACTAGGTATGGTCATTACGAGTTTACAGTCATGCCCTTCGGACTAACGAATGCACCTGCGGCATTCATGGACATGATGAATAGAATCTGTAAACCGTATTTGGATAAATTCGTAATTGTCTTGATCGACGATATACTTATTTATTCCAAAAGTCAGGAGGAACATTGTCAGCACTTGCATGCACTCTTAACCTTGTTAAGAAGGGAGAAGCTTTACGCCAAATTCTCAAAATGTGAATTTTGGCTACAGGAGGTGCAATTTTTAGGACACATGGTGAATCATGAAGGTATTCACGTAGATCCCTCTAAAATAGAAGCAATCACCAAATGGAAAGTTTCACAATCAGCTATGGAAATTAGAAGCTTTTTAGGATTAGCTGGATACTATAGGCGCTTTATTAAAGATTTTTCTAAAATAGCGGTACCATTAACTAAGCTAACATGTAAAGCAGCTAAGTTTGAATGGGGACCTAGGCAAGAAGAGGCCTTTAGGATTTTAAAGCAAAAGTTAACAAATGCCCCAATTCTAGCCTTGCCAGAAGGAATAGAGGATTTTAAAGTTTACTGTGATGCCTCTAAGTTAGGATTAGGATGTGTGCTAATGCAACGCAAGAAAGTAATTGCGTATGCCTCAAGACAATTGAAAAAGCATGAGGAAAACTATACGACTCATGACTTAGAGTTATGAGCCATAATTTTTGCCCTTAAGATTTGGAGACATTATCTGTATGGAAGTAAGTGTACTGTCTATACAGATCATAAAAGCTTAAGATACATCTTTGGGCAAAAAGAATTGAACATGAGGCAAAGGATATGGATGGAGATTCTAAGTGACTACAACTGTGATATCCAATATCACGAAGGAAAGGCAAACGTAGTTGCAGATGCCTTAAGTCGTAAGTATCATGAGAAACAACGACGAGTTCGTGCTCTTAGATTAAATCTACAATTAGATTTAATGGAACAACTGAAGAATGTTCAAGAAACAGCAATCGAAGATGATGCTGAAGGAATGAAGGGATGAGTAAAAGAATTAGAACAAGGAAGTGATGGAATTTGGAGATTCCACAAGAAAAGAATATGGATACCTAAACAGGGAGAATTAAGAAATAAGATTCTAGAGGAAGCTCATAAATCTAGGTATACTGTACATCCCGGTAACAATAAGATGTACCAAGATTTAAGGAATAATTTCTGGTGGATAGGAATGAAAAAGGACATAGCTAAATATGTTTCTAAATGTCTTACTTGTTCACAAGTTAAGGCAGAACACCAGAAACCTTCAGGTCTACTACAACAATTAGAAATGCCTGTATGGAAATGGGAACTTATAACTATGGATTTTGTTACTAAGTTACCCAAAACCAGAAAAGGTAATGATGCGATTTGGGTAATTGTGGATCGATTAACCAAATCAGCTCATTTTCTACCCATGAAAGAAACCTTTAACTTGGAAAGGTTAGCCAAGTTGTATGTAGATGAAGTAGTATCCTTACATGGAGTTCCGCTCTCCATTGTATCAGATAGGGATAGTCGTTTTACTTCCCATTTCTGGACTAGTTTTCAGGAAGCAATGGGAACCCGACTAAATTTAAGTACTGCATATCATCCACAAACAGACGAACAAAGTGAAAGGACGATACAAACCCTGGAAGACATGCTCCGGGCATGTGTGATAGATTTTGGTGGAAACTGGGACGACCACCTACCATTAATTGAATTCTCCTATAATAATAGTTATCATACAAGCATTGAAGCTGCCCCATTTGAAGCACTGTATGGTCAAAAATGCAGAACTCCAGTTTGTTGGGCAGAAATAGGAGAAAATCAATTATCAGGTCCTGAAATTGTACAAGAAACTACTGACAAGATCACTCAGATCAAGGAAAGACTGAAAACGGCTCGTGATCGTCAAAAGAGTTACGCCGACAATCGACGCAAGCCACTAGAATTCCAAGTTGGAGACAAGGTACTCTTGAAAGTTTCTCCTTGGAAAGGAGTAGTACGGTTCGGTAAGAAAGGAAAGCTAAGTCCAAGATACGTGGGACCATTTCCAGTGATCCAACGTATAGAACCAGTTGCTTATCGTTTACAACTACCAGGAGAGTTAGCTGGAGTACATGATGTATTTCATGTATCCAACCTCAGGAAATGTCTATCTGACGAATCACTGGTAGTACCTCTTCAAGATGTGGAGGTAAACGAAAAGTTAAAATTTGTTGAGAAACCGTTTCAAATAGAAGACAGAAAGATTAAGTTTCTCAAGCACAAGCGATTAGTACTAGTCAAAGTCAAATGGGATTCTAAAAGAGGACCCGAATACACTTGGGAACTGGAATCGGAAATGAAGTGAAAGTATCCTCACTTATTTCAGTAAATCTTGAGGACGAGATTTTAAATAAGGTGGGGAGGATGTAAGGACTCTTAAAAATATCCCTAACCAACCCATAAGTAAAAACCCGGACCCCTGAAACCCTACTGTGCATGAAAAACCAAGAAATCAAGAAAAATGGTCTTCAAGCGGGCCGCGTAAGGGTTAGCTTAGCCTTACGCGGGTCGCGTCAACATCAGGTTTGACCGGATAAGCATCCAGATCCACGTGGCATCTACCTGGCAACCCTACTCATGACCCAGCAAGCCTACGCGTAGACTAGGTGGTCACGCGTGCCGCGTAAGGGTGAGCCAATGGCTCACGCGGGCCGCGAGAGCCCCATTTTTCAGCTATAAATAGGTTGGGTCATGAGCAGTTCACTGATGTCGAAACCAAAACTCAAAAACGAAGTTTGGCTGCTCAAAAGTTGAAATTACAATTAATATAGTGAGGCGCTGCTACGATACAGGGTATTAACTCGATCGCTGCTACGATTCAATGTCTGATCGATTAAAACTATCCGATGAATGTTTAAGTGTTGCTCAAATTGGGTTTATACTTTGTCATTCATCGTGGATTCGATGGATGTTTAAGTATTTCACTTTGTCATTTGTCTTGAGGGTTTAATCTCGTGAGTTATCGTAAATGCTGTATTAGTTACTGACCTAGTTCGTGTGCATTGTTATTTAAATTAGGTTACAAGGCTAATCAGTAGGCTAAACTCTGCCCGTATAAATCTGCAATGTGAGTCATTCTTTTTTTATCAAATGTTTTACAATACTCCATTTTCAAATGTTACAATTACAGGGATTAAGTCATGGTTATCTTAAATCACTGGCTAGTGGGGTATTGTGCACATTACTAATTTCTCACGGGTTAGGCTAATAAATCCTAACAGTGATAAACGTCACTACTTAGGGAAAGACCCAATAGTGGTATGACCATCGTCACCAGGTGACACGGTGCCAGATAAAAATAAGATAAAAGCCATTGTAATCGCTCTTATGCTGTAATTTATAACTATGTGTCATTTTGTCAAAATGAATGATTCACCAGTATTTCCCCGCTGACAAAAATATTTTTTAAAACATGTTTCAGGCGACCTGCTGTAAATCAAGGAAAACGTGCTACGGAGCACTAACAAGCTTGAAGAGGTGGCTCAGTTAAAATGAATAAACATGTTTTAATAAATCAGGGAATTTCCTAGTAAAATTCCTCTATTGTAAATTTACGAGGTTTATCCTGAATTATGAAATAAAATAATCGGGCATTTCAAATTTTAAAAAGATCCTGATAAATCTTCCGCTGTCGCATCAATTAAATACCACGGGTTCCTGTCCCGCGGCTCCTGACTGGGTCAAACTGGGGCTGGGGCCGTGACACTCTTTTGACAATCTCGTGCTGCTTTAAGTCTTTCCTTGACTTGAATAATTTTGTCAGTTCTCCAATTTCTGCCCAACATACTGGTGTTCGGCATTTACGTCCATGGAGTGCTTCAAACGGTGCAGCGTTGATGCTGGTATGATAGCTATTGTTGTAAGAAAACTCTATTAAAGGTAAATGATCATCCCAATTTCCTGAAAAATCAATCACACAAGCTCTAAGCATATCTTCCAATGTCTGAATTGTTCTTTCACTTTGTCCGTTCGTTTGAGGATGATTAGCTGTACTTAGATTCAATCGGGTTCCCATTGCTTTTTGGAAACTTGTCCAGAAATGAGATGTAAAACGACTGTTTCTATCAGCCACAATGGATAAAGGAATCCCATGTAATGAAACTATTTCATTCACATACAACTTGGCTAACTATTCCATATTGAAAGTTTCTTTCATTGGTAAGAAATGGGCAGATTTGGTTAATCTGTCTACAATCACCCAGATTGTGTCATTACCTTTTTGTGTCTTAGGTAGTTTGGTAACAAAGTCCATCGTTATCAATTCCCATTTACAAATTGGCATTTCTAATTGTTGCAATAATCCTGAAGGTTTCTAATGTTCAGCTCTGACTTGTGAGCAGGTTAAACATTTAGCAACATAATTTGCTATATCCTTTTTCATTCCTATCCACTAGAAATTCTTTCTTAGGTCTTGATACATCTTATTGCTTCCCGGATGCATCGTATACTTAGATTTATGGGCTTCTTCTAGAATTCGGCTTCGTAGGTTCCCTTGGATAGGTACCCAAATTCTTTTCTTATGGAATCTCCAAATTCCATCTGTTCCTTTTTTCTAATTCTTTAATCATTCCTTGCAAACCTTCAGCATCATCCTTGATTGCTGTTCCTTGTATCTTTCTCACTTGTTCATTTAAATCTATCTGTAGATTTAACCTGAGAGCACGTACCCTTTTTGGCTTCTCATGGTATTTTCTACTTAAAGCATCAGCTACTACATTAGCTTTTCCTGCATGATACTGGATATCACAATCATAGTCTCTAAGGATCTCCATCCAACGTCTTTGCCTCATGTTTAATTCCTTTTGTCCAAAGACATACCTTAAACTCTTTTGATCCGTGAAGATAATGAACTTACTACCGTAAAGATAGTGTCTCCAAATCTTAAGGGCAAAAATTATCGTTCCTAACTCTAGATCATGGGTTGTGTATAATTCTCTTCATGCTTTTTAAGATGTCTAAAGGCATAAGCAATTACCTTTTGACGTTGCATCAACACACATCCAAATCCTAATTTGGAGGCGTCACAATAGACTACAAAGTCGTTAGTTCCTTCTGGCAAAGCGAGTATTGGTGCATTGGTTAACTTCTGCTTCAAAATCTTGAATGCTTCCTCTTGTTTTGGTCCCCATTCAAACTTAACTGACTTGCAAGTTAGTTTAGTCAATGGAATGGCTATTCTAGAAAATTTTTGAATAAAACGTCTGTAATATCCTTCCAATCCAAGAAAACTTCTTACTTCTGTGGGTGACTCAGGGACTTTCCATTTGGTGATAGCTTCGATCTTTGTGGGAACCACATGAATTCCTTCATGATTAACTAGATGTCCAAGAAATTGTACTTCTTGCAGCCAAAATTCACATTTTGAGAATTTAGCATAAAGCTTTTCTTTTCTCAATAATGTCAGAAGTATATGTAAATGCTCCGCATGCGCTTCCTTATTCTTAGAGTAAATTAGAATATTGTCTATAAAGACAATTATGAATTTATCCAGGCATGGTTTGCATATTCTGTTTATCATGTCCATAAATGTGGCTGGGGCATTGGTTAAACCAAATGGCATGACTGCAAATTCATAATGACATACCTTGTTCTGAAAGCAGTTTTAGGAATGTCCTCTTCGTGTACTATCAATTGATGATATCCTAAGTGTAAATCGATCTTAGAAAAGAATCGGGCTCCTTGAAGTTGATCGAATAGATCATCGATTCTCGGTAATGGGTACCAATTTTAATCGTAACCTTATTCAATTCTCGGTAATCAATGCACATACGCATTGATCCATCTTTCCTCTTGACAAACAACACCGGTGCTCCCCATGGCGATGAGGAAGGTTGTATGAAACCTTTCTCTAGCAATTCGTCTAATTGTTTCTTCAATTCCTGCATCTCCGTTGGCACTAGTCGATAGGGTGCTTTGGAATTCGGTGACCTTCTTGGTATCAAGTGAATTCTAAATTCAACCTCTCGATCTGGCGGTAATCCAGGTAACTCTTCTAGAAAGACATTTGAGAATTTAGATACTACAGGAATATCTTTTAATTCTTTTCCATTAGTGTTAACGATTACGGAAATTATATACACCATTCCTGCCTTCCGTGCGTAGCTTACAACTTTCATAATTGAGATGAATTTTATTGTTCTCGTTGGTTTGTTTCCTTTAATTGTGATCCTTGCACCAGTCGGCGTACATACTTCTATGGACTTTTGATCACACAAAATACGTGCATCATTGGCTACCAACCAATCCATTCCTAATACCACATCGAATCCGGCTAGATCCATTGGTAACAATTTAGCAGTAAAGTTATGATATAAAATTTCTATCTTTCCTTCCTAGAGGATTTCACTTATTTTGATAGAATTTCCGTTTGCCGTCTCCACCAGACAATCTTGGTGAAGTTTAGTTAATGGTTGGTTGAGAAGTTTGCAGAAAGAAGTATTTATAAAACTTTGGTTTGCACCAAAGTCAAACAATACTTTAGCATAAACATCATTAACTAAAAACGTACCGGCAATCACATCCAGAATCATCTTAGCTTCTTCGGCGGTCAGAATGAAGGCTCTGGCATTCTTCTTGGGTCCTTCTGTTGCCTTTGCTTTGTTGTTTGCCGCTAGAGCTAGTTTCGGATAGTTTGGTTTGATATGGCAAGTTTCTACGCAATTGTAGCATATTCGGGCACTAGCTTTATTCCTACAATCTTCTTCCTTATGTCCTGGTATCTTGCAAAAGTTGCAGGACACAGCACACTTTCCTGAGTGTTTCTTCTTACAGGACTTGCAGTGGGTGAAGAGGAAGAACCTGTTCCTTTTTCGCGATAGGAATTACCATAACGTAGTTCTTGGGTAATATTTTGAGCTAGATTCTTCTTCTGGTTTTCCTCTTGTGTGCGTACCAATTCATCTGTCAGGGTATTGGCAAGTTCCACTGCTTCTTCTATTGTTTGTGGTCTCGCTGCCTTGACTGTATTTCTAATCTCACTGATTAATCTCTAGATATAACGGGAGATTAATACTGGTTCTGGTGAGGCTAGTGTTGGGACTATCCTTGCATATTTAAAGAATATAGTAGTATATTCCCTGCAATCAACCCCAATCATTCTATGATTTGGGAATTTATTAGCAACCTGTTCCTTTTCATAAGGAGGACATAATTTACTTTCAACTATTTCCTTAAAGTTGTTCCATTCCATGTTATAAACCTTATCACTTCCTCTTGATTGAAGAATGGTATTCCACCATTCTAAGTCTGCATTCTTGAAAAGATTAGAAGCATACATGATCCTATCCTCATCTGCACACTTACTTATTTTTAAAACTGCTCCTGTCTTTTCTATCCAGCATAAGGCTGAAATGGCTCCTTCATTGCCTAAGAATTCTATCGGTTTGAATGATAAGAATTATTTATAAGAACAACCATATGAGATAGTCCTTCTTTTTGGAATCAGAGCTTAGATAAATAGTCCACTGTTTCCATTCACGCTGTGACTTGGCTCAGTGGGCGCACGTTTACTTCCGATTATAGAATTATTATTTTCTGCCTTTTTATTATTAGTGTCGATAATACATGGCATGAAATCTACGATTCCTTGAGCAACTATGTGTTCTATAGCACTTTTATCCACTTGGTTTCCGTTATCACTGTTATTCTGGATTTCCTGATTTACTTCGTTTGCTATCTGAATTGTAAACATGATCAGGTATTAATATCACAGAATAAGTTAAACAAACAAATACTCAAGCATATTGAATCAAAAGCGTCGATCACTGAAACTTTTACTCTTTTCATATATATATATATTCATCTATTTACAAACTATAACTGGAATTTAAACGTTAGTAATTATGCATCAATACATATATATAGGTGATATATATAATATATATTTTAGTGATATTTTTTTCAAGGTAACAAAAAATACACACACACACACATATATATATATTAGGCGACTGTTTTCTAGTATTGCATCTCCCCCTCGTCATATTTCCAGACAAGTTTTTCCACGATTTGGCGTATCCGGTTTCCTTCCTCAACCAATTCTTCACCATAGTGGTGAAGTTCCTCCACATTCTCATGGCTCATGGGTGGCATTGGAGCTGGTACAGGTTCAGGGTAAAGTGGTTCTGGTTCTTCGTAAGGCATACATGGGTAACGATTATTCATTAATTCCTGGAATGTCTAATCATTGGTCTCCCAATATTCTAAGGGATTTGGTCCTGGTATCCTGGGTATCTCATTTGGATCAAAGGCTGGGATGGAAGTGAGTTTTCCTGATTTTGTTCTAGGTTCATGGGTTGGTCAGGGTATTAGGGTAGTAATTGTGGTTCTGGTACTGCTACTTGGTTGAGATCAAGTTCTCCTTCTGCAGCTCTAAGCATATTAAGATTGGCTAGTCTCCTATCCAATTCCTCTTCCTATACATATCTAGCTACTGGATTTTGGGTATTTCTCTCATCTCTATTTAATACTGCTTGTTGTATTTTCCTCATTCTTTTTCTCCTTTCCACTTTGGCTCTACTAAACCATCCTCTTTTCTTAGGGGGGAAAATGTTCTTCGGATTTGGCTTTCCTCAAAATCGGCTACATATCCGGAGGTTGGCTGGGATGTTCATTCATCCATTGGAAAATGAGGTAAGTGACGATAAGCGTCAGAAGTGCCCGGATCACTCATACTGTAAACTTAAAAGAAATTGTCAAAATAACATAAAATATTAAAATAAATATTTACACAGAATAACACAAAGTTGTTTATATAAATTTCCGAACATAAATAAAAAAATTTAGATATTAAAAGAACACCTAAATGGCTTAAACCAGTGGCTCTGATACCACCTTCGGTCGCAACCCCCGACCCCACCCCGGGAGCGGGAGCCGCGAACCAGTCAAGTGGTATCGGTGTTTATTAATTTGGCAGCGGAAATGAGACATCAGAATCGTAGTTAGGAAATAAATTCAGAGTTTCAAAACACCAAACTTTTATTTAAACAAATGGGATAAAAACCCATATTCCATTTATAATATTTTTATAGGGATAAACCCTATCTTGCTAAAAATATAGCTTCTTCTTTTATTCAGGTAAATTAAAGCCACTTTCTTTAAGCCTTCAGTGCTACATAGCTGACTTCTTATTGCTTCACATTAAGTTACCTGAAGCGCATTTTAAAAAGATTTTATCAGCAAGAAATACTGGCGAGTACATTTCATTTTATAAAAACACATTGTTATAACTTCACAATATTAAAAGCGATTACAATGTTTATATCTAACCAAAACTCCAAGTACTTGTCAATCGACGGATCTGTGACTATGGTTATATCAGACATCGGCTACCCGTGTCCAATTGTGAAGGTTATCAAGTAGTGTATACAAAACCCCATAATAGCGGCAGTATTTTGTAGAATACAAACACTTAATCACTGTAAGAATAACTGAAAACATTTGAGATTTTGCAAAACAATTTGATAGAGAAAGAGAATGACTCGCATTGTAAACTTAGGTTTTTCTACGGCTTCCTGATGATATTTTCTATTAATATTCTTGAGTTCCAATTAAAAATAGATAATGCACGCCCGTTAGTATAACAACCCAAATCACTTTAGCCATACATCACGAGACAAAACCCCAATGTACTTAGTCAGGCAGAGCCTGGACATGCGTTGTTGGGTTTTAGATCAATCGGGTAGGGTAACGAATTAGTGATCGAGGGTTAAAATACTTACAATGGGTCAGAGCTTCGCTATTTAGGGGGTATTTTGGCTATAATTTTCGTATAATATAGACTGAGAGAGAAAATGAAGTTGAACGAATTGAAATGCTGAACTGAGGCTCAATTTATAGGTGTTTCGGGGGTCTCTCATACCCCGCGACCCCCTCCCTTTGTTTCTTTCGCGCCCCGCGAAGGAACTCTAGCTACGGCTAAGGTTGCCTTGTTGACAAATAGATCCGCCACATGCCCAGACACGTGGCACAAGGAGAGGCCGACTAGAGGAGGGCTGTCGCGCCCCGCGACACACCCGGGCAACCATGTCGCGGGCCATGACCGAGTGAAGTTATGATTTTATTTGTTTTTTAATTAAATTATGGTTATACGGGTTCGTTTTTTGGACATACGGGTTATTTTAGGGTGTTTTCGAGGGTTGTTACATCATCGGTTCGATTTAGGGTTTATTTGGTTTATTCAGTTTTGTTTATTCGGTTTTCAATATTTTGTACCCTAAACCAAACCAAAATAGGAATATGCAAGCCGAACCAAACCAAACCCAATTCAATTTGGTTTGGTTTCGGTTAGAAACCAAATAAATAAATAAATAAGTACTTTTTTCCTAATTTGTATTTATATTTTTGTTCCAACTTCCGAACATCAAGTCAACAACTAATTTAACCAAACAATATATAAATAAAAGACATAGCAAAATAAAACAACCACGTCCATAGAATAGTCATACACACAATCACAAAGTTAAAACTTCAAAACATAGATCATAGAAACTATAAATAGTCAATAAGTCTAATTGCACAAAATATAAATAATCTTCAAACATGAGTGTTAGGATCGGAGGCTCTCATGATTGTGCTTGTTTGTATAATTTGAACAATGAATGAATATGAAACATTGTAAAGTGCAGCGGAAATGAATAACAAACTTTGTGAGCACAATCAAAGAAGAAAATAGTTTTGAAAAAGCATATGCAATTCATTTAGTCAAGAGATTTACAATACGAACCAAATGATTACAAACATGCTTACAAGCTAAGCTCCCCCTCAGCCTGATGCCCCAAGGTTGGATTGCATAAGATGAAAGGATTGAATTGAGGAGAAGAACTCACTCAAAACGAATCAAATGTAACAGTACAGAGTACTGTTCCATTTATAGACAATCCAAACCGCTGAGGCACCTCAGCTGACGTCACCATGAAAGCGACGTCTAACAGCCTAAGAACCTGTATCTACTGTTCTTATACAAACACTGCTAAGCCTAAACACTGACTATACATAAAACAGATGATATACTAAAATACTGCTCTCTCTTTTGGTCAGTGCTTTCCTCAAGGTTGATCAGTCCTTGATTGGGCAGTGCTTTGTCATCAGCAGTGCTTAGTTCTCAGCAGTGCTTAGTTCTCAGCAGTCTTTTGGCTTCATCAGTAGTTAGAAGAGCAGCAGCAATTGTATCAGGACAGTGGATGTAAGACCATCAGATGTTATAATCACTTTCAAGGGAGAAGACTTAGTGTAAACTGCTGCTTATTGTGAATCCACTATTGTGATCCGGTTTTGGCTTTCATTATCTGTTCCTCTGGTAGGGTTCAATCCCAACAATCTCCCCCTGGAACAGATAATGCCAAAACCCTTCATTATTCTGGATCTTTATTCTTCATCAGTTGTTCCCCTTGCATGTCTTTTAAATTATTCTTCAAATTCTTTGGAACTTGTGTCATCCTCATCCCTGCACAGTGAAAGTTCAAGGAGATCCTGCAAATCTTCAACACTAAGGCCTAGTGCTTTTTTCCTTGATATGTACTTCACTTCGCCATTGGATCTGACCAGGGTTAATACGTGGGTCTTTTGATCAGACATCCACTTTAGTACTTTTGAACCCAATGGGTTTCTTGGGAGAGATTTATTTTCTGATGAGCTTTGAGATTTTGGCCTTGAGAAAAATTGTAACGCAGTATCTTTAACTTCAGACATTCTTTTGAAAGCTTCTTCTATGGCTTTATTTGCTGCAGCTATATCTTCTGCAACTTCATTGCCAAGTTGCTCTTGTGTCTCTTGTTGATCAAGCTTACTGTCTGAGATATCTGCTGAAATGTTTGATGATGCAGGTTTGGTTAGTACCTTTTTGAAAAGGTTTTGAAGGCTTACTGAACTATCTTCTTTTAGACCCATTTTCTTGATGGCTTCTGTGAAGTACTCAGCTTCCTTTTCTTTTACCTCTTCACTAGTCAGTTGTTTTCCTTCTTCTTGGTTTGTCACAAGAGTAGGATTTTCTCTTGACTTGGACAGTGTTTTGAGGTTTTCAATCTGTCGTTCAAGTTTCATCATTTGTTCTTGTTTCTTTGAAGTGCCTGAGACAGTTATCTTCCTTTTCTTCAGCCTTTCATTGGCTTCATCAGTATGCTGCTTTGACCATTTTGATATGGCATTGGCAGTGTCCACTTTTGCATCTATCAACTCCTGTTTCTTTCTTTTGTATTCAGTTGTTAGATCAGCGATGATCTTTTTGTATTTGCTCCAATTTGGAGCATTTTTCTTCTTTCTAGGATCGTTCTTGATTCTATCAATCCTATCAGCCTCATGCTTTAAAGCCACTATTGGCCATTCTTCAAATTGGTTTTCTTCAGCAGAATAAAATTTTTCTTGCATGATGTATGCAAGAAGATTTCTTCTCATCTCTTTTCGTTTATCTGCCTTTTCTTTGCTCAGCTCTTGTGCAAAATCTTTTATTCGTTTGACTTTTGTGAGCAGAAATTCCAATCTTTCAGCAATGGCTTCATCACCTTGACCTTCACATTCAACCTTTGCTCTTATCTTTGCTTGTCTTGATTTGAGCTCAAGATATTCATCCATGTCTTCTGGAACTAGGAAGCCAACGAGTGAAGGAAATCTTCTGTTTGAAGGATCATCATCAGTGTAGAATTGCCTCATCTCATTTTTTATAGCTTCTAGTTCCAATGGATATTTTGCAGCAGTGGGATCATATTTATCCTCATTTGACTGAGTAAGTTTTCTTTTTCTGGTGTAGAGCTTTGCAGATGAATAGGATTTTGATTGTGATATAGGAATGATGAGAGCAGTGGTGGATGGTTGACTAACAGCTGTTGAAACAATTGGTGTTTCAACCTCTGTTGTCATTACAACTACTGATGTGTCAGTAGATGTCTTCTGCTTTTGAGCAGGGGTTGAAGGTGGTGGTGACACATCATCAGGAATGAAAACCCTTCTCCTTTTTATTATAGGAGAGGAAGATGATGTCTTGGGTGGATCAGTGGTGGTGATATGAGTGGCAGTGGTTTGTGATTGTGATTGACTGACAGTGGTTGAAACAACTGGTGTCTCAATCACTGTTGTCATTACAGCAGATGTTGTAACATCTGCTGTCTTCTGCTTTATGGCAGGAGGCAGTGGTGGTGATATGATTGTAGATGATGGTGGTGGTAGAGCAGTGGTTGTGATAGTGTGTGTTGAAGTTGTGTGTGTTGATGGGATGGCAGCTGTTTGGCTACTGACAGCAGTTTTTGTAACCACTGCTGTATCAGCTGTTTAGATGGAAGTTTCAGATGTTGAATCTTTTGAGATTTTAGATGGCTGTTTTCCTTATTCTGGTTCAACATACAGACCATCTTCAATTCCCTTTTTCTTCATCTTTTTGACATTCTCCCCCTTTTTGGCATTATCTGCAAGGGGGTTATCCATGAAAAGGATAGTAGAAGGAACTTTTCCACCATGAGTCGTGCAATGTATGTGAGCCTTGATAGCTTTAATATCTGCATGGGTATCTTTAAATCTCGACTCCACCATGTTTGTCAGCATTTTTACATGTATTTCATGCTGCTGATCAGCCATCTGTTTTTGTTGTTCAAGTAAAGGCTGGAAAATATTCCAGAGCTCATTTGCAGCAAATGCTTATGGTGGAGCAGGTTCTTGAGGTGAACAGCAGTGGATTGTGCTTTTTGAGCTTTCAGAATCTCTTGCACCATATCCTTTATTTCAGCAACCGAGGTTTCAAGTTTTTCAACTCTTCCCGTCAATTCTTGGTATTTTGAATCATCACCCACTTTAATGGGATCTTCTGAATCCCCACCTATAGTGGTTGTATCAATGTGTGACTTAGGAACTGAGTCCCAAAAATCACCCATTGATGCCCCTTGTTCTCGGTACTGGGGACTTCTTTCTTCAGCACTTGATAAACCTTTGATGGTACCAGTGGTTAGAACCAACTCACTGGTGGTTACCGATGGTGCTATGAAAGAAATTGCCTTCAAGGGAGTCTTACTAATGAAACAACTGTCCAACTAAAGATATGTTGATCCATCAGTTGTATTTGCTGCTCCACTTGAACTACCACCGAGAGTTACTTGTAACTCAGGGGGTGTAACCTCCTCAGCTGTTGCTGGGATGGCAGAGGTATAAGCATCAGACCCAGTCACTTGTTGGAGTGTGCTCACTTTGACAGGTGATAGAGAGGAACTGGTTTGTGTCTGAGCTATAACAACTGCATGCAACAAAGGTAGCATGGATTGTGGTAGTATTATTGGTGAGGGTATGGGAGTTGAAAGAGACATGTCCTTGGGATTAGGACTGAGGAAGATGGATCCGATTGGGTCCAGAGCTTCATATTGTGGGGTCCCTGTGATTACAACCTGATCCTTTTGTGAGGATGCAGGAGGAGTTTGAGGTAAGGGTGGAGATCTTTGTACCAACTGCTGTGAGGAAGTAGCAGCAGTGGTTTGAGAAGAGAACTTTGGAATTCAATTCGACAGTGTAAAACCCTGTTTGGGGGTTTTGATCAGGGTTTTATTTAGGGAAAAAGGTAATCGCTGATGTGGCAGCGGTTATTATGATCTGAAGGCTAAAAACTGACCACGTGTCAACCTCTGATGATATGGATGAAGAATGAAGAGCAGTTGTTTTGAGAACCACTGATGTATTGAGCATCAGTAGTTACAACGGTAATAATGTGATAACAGTGGAAGATTTTTACTATCAGTGGATAGCATATCAGTGGATAAGACACTGATTTCGAGCATCAGTGCTTGCCAAGCAAAATGAAGAGTCAGTGGTTGACTTTCAGCGGTGGATAGTAATTAGGAAACAGATGTTTGAACAAACCAGTGGTTAGGGGTAATATAATGGTAGTGATTTGAAAGATCAGTATTTCAGCAACGGTTTTGAGAATTTTTATCCAGGATTTTACTACAAGTCATTTGCATATTTTGAAGCTTTTTCAAATTTCTTAACAGTGGTTTAATACCCCAGATGATGTAAACTTTTTACTAATGGCAACTCATCCTTGTTATAATATTTGAATTAAAAACATGAGTGCCCAAGTATTTTAAGATCTGTTTACAATCAATCCTTTTCATAAAGTAAGAACAAACTTGAGGTTGTCATGACCATGACAAATATACCATTTCCTTTTGATCTACTTGAGGATAAATTTAACCAACAAAAACAAAGGTTATCTATCCTGACAGGAGATTGAAGCTTTTACCATTAAAAACCAGTAAGACTTCAAAATATATCATTAAAAAATAATATATCCTGCTTTATTCGAGAAAATCCTTTTTAGAAAAAAATTAAAGGATTTTCTAAAAACAGCACCAAAGGACCCTGGTAAAATAAGGCACATAATCATCTCATGCTCAAGTTTATGAGAATGGTCAGTGGTATGAATTTTAAATACATTTTGACCACTGCTTGGTACCATTCTCTTGTTGAATGATCGACAACAGAGATGAGGACACATGTTCACATGAATTTTTGAAAACTCAGCTGTAGACTTTGTTACCATGTGAAGATTCTGAAAATTTGTCTAGTCCTCTTTTTAAATACATTTACTGGGAATACCATTGTTCCCTGAATTTTCTTAAACCAATGATTGCACATAGTTGCTTTATGACCACAATTACCCCAACCTTTGACTCTAAAGTGTTTTATGTTTATACTCTTTTCTTTTGACTTCAAAAGTTTTGAGATAAACACACTTCTGAGTTTTTGTTAATTTTCTTCTTCCCTTTTCACCCTTCCCATTTATAAGTAATGAATCACTTACTGGGAGATCTTTGTTGAGAAAAACCTTAATCCAATATCATTTTGTCGTAATGTTTTGAGAGAATTGGACATGTTTGCACATGTTTTTCAACCAATCTCACACTACATATGATATGGACTATGTAGATCCCTGATTTTCTGAATGTATTTTAACATAGTTGAATTTGTCCATTTGAGGATCCTCAACCTGTTTTTCAACACACCAGATTTTAACATGATGAAACAGCACAAATTTCACAACAATAGTTGAAATCAATTTTGAAAATAAGAGATAATCCCATAGTTTTAACAGATATGTTTTCAGATCTAGAAACCATGAGTGTCTTGTGCATGAAATCACTTGTTGTGTGAAATTTGTGTGTCATATGACATCTTGGTTGATTTACAGAGTTTTTGAATAACCACTTTGAACATGGTTTACTCGGTACTCTGTTTTTCAACTAAATGCACCCAACCTTAGTATCAATGAATTATGAGCCGAAGTGTTATGTCAAATTGATTGTTAGATCGAATTTGACTGTCCAGGCTCTGATACCAATTGTTAGGATCGGAGGCTCTCATGATTGTGCTTGTTTGTATAATTTGAACAATGAATGAATATGAAACATTGTAAAGTGCAGCGGAAATGAATAACAAACTTTGTGAGCACAATCAAAGAAGAAAATAGTTTTGAAAAAGCATATGCAATTCATTTAGTCAAGAGATTTACAATACGAATCAAATGATTACAAACATGCTTACAAGCTAAGCTCCCCCTCAGCCTGATGCCCCAAGGTTGGATTGCACAAGATGAAAGGATTGAATTGAGGAGAAGAACTCACTCAAAACGAATCAAATGTAACAGTACAGAGTACTGTTCCATTTATAGACAATCCAAACCGCTGAGGCACCTCAGCTGACGTCACCATGAAAGCGACGTCTAACAGCCTAACAACCTGTATCTACTGTTCTTATACAAACACTGCTAAGCCTAAACACTGACTATACATAAAACAGATGATATACTAAACTACTGCTCTCTCTTTAGGTCAGTGCTTTCCTCAAGGTTGATCAGTCCTTGATTGGGCAGTGCTTTGTCATCAGCAGTGCTTAGTTCTCAGCAGTCTTTTGGCTTCATCAGTAGTTAGAAGAGCAACAGCAGTTGTATCAGGACAGTGGATGTAAGACCATCAGATGTTATAATCCCTTTCAAGGGAGAAGACTTAGTGTAAACTGCTGCTTATTGTGAATCCACTATTGTGATCCGGTTTTGGCTTTCATTATCTGTTCCTCTGGTAGGGTTCAATCCCAACAATCTCCCCCTGGAACAGATAATGCCAAAACCCTTCATTATTCTGGATCTTTATTCCTCATCAGTTGTTCCCCTTGCATGTCTTTTAAATTCTTCTTCAAATTCTTTGGAACTTGTGTCATCCTCATCCCTGCACAGTGAAAGTACAAGGAGATCCTGCAAATCTTCAACACTAAGGCCTAGTGCTTCTTTCCTTGATATGTACTTCACTTCGCCATTGGATCTAACCAGGGTCAATACGTGGGTCTTTTGATCAGACATCCACTTTAGTACTTTTGAACCCAATGGGTTTCTTGGGAGAGATTTATTTTCTGATGAGCTTTGAGATTTTGGCCTTGAGAAAAATTGTAACGCAGTATCTTTAACTTCAGACATTCTTTTGAAAGCTTCTTCTATGACTTTATTTGCTGCAGCTATATCTTCTGCAACTTCATTGTCAAGTTGCTCTTGTGTCTCTTGTTGATCAAGCTCACTGTCTGAGATATCTGCTGAAATGTTTGATGATGCAGGTTTGGTTAGTACCTTTTTGAAAAGGTTTTGAAGGCTTACTGAACTATCTTCTTTTAGACCCATTTTCTTGATGGCTTCTGTGAAGTACTCAGCTTCCTTTTCTTTTACCTCTTCACTAGTCAGTTGTTTTCCTTCTTCTTGGTTTGTCACAAGAGTAGGATTTTCTCTTGACTTGGACAGTGTTTTGAGGTTTTCAATCTGTCGTTCAAGTTTCATCATTTGTTCTTGTTTCTTTGAAGTGCCTGAGGCAGTTATCTTCCTTTTCTTCAGCCTTTCATAGGCTTCATCAGTATGCTGCTTTGACCATTTTGATATGGCATTGGCAGTGTCCACTTTTGCATCTATCAACTCCTGTTTCTTTCTTTTGTATTCAGTTGTTAGATCAGCGATGAGCTTTTTGTATTTGCTCCAATTTGGAGCATTTTTCTTCTTTCTAGGATCGTTCTTGATTCTATCAGTCCTATCAGCCTCATGCTTTAAAGCCACTATTGGCCATTCTTCAAATTGGTTTTCTTCAGCAGAATAAAATTTTTCTTGCATGATGTATGCAAGAAGATTTCTTCTCATCTCTTTTCGTTTATCTGCCTTTTCTTTGCTCAGCTCTTGTGCAAAATCTTTTATTCGTTTGACTTTTGTGAGCAGAAATTCCAATCTTTCAGCAATGGCTTCATCACCTTGACCTTCACATTCAACCTTTGCTCTTATCTTTGCTTGTCTTGATTTGAGCTCAAGATATTCATCCATGTCTTCTAGAACTAGGAAGCCAACGAGTGAAGGAAATCTTCTGGTTGAAGGATCATCATTAGTGTAGAATTGCCTCATCTCATTTTTTATAGCTTCTAGTTCCAATGGATATTTTGCAGCAGTGGGATCATATTTATCCTCATTTTTATTTAATAATTAATTAAATTACCAGTTTATTCGGTTATCCAAATAAACCGAATAAACCAAATAAAAAAAATACGCATCCATAAACCGAACCAAAAACCATATTCACAATTCGATTTTGGTTAGAAACCAAACCAAAAATCAAATTTGTTATTCGGATTGGTTTATTCGGTTTACGGTTTTTATTTGGTTACGATTTTTTCTAAACACCCCTAGAAATTTTAAACCACAGTTAAATACAAAATACATATCCGACATACAGCTCTCTCCCGCTCCTAATGGTAACAGCCTCTCACTCGCTCCTAGTGGTAACAGCCTTCGCAATGGCATTTGGATTAAGAGTTGTGTTATTATGAAGATCACCCTTAGGTCTCTGGCTTAGCTGATTCGGCAATGCTCCTACAGTCCTCTCAATATTTTGCAAAGTTGTACTCTGACTCTTCATGAAAGCCTCATGCTCCATGAACTTCGACCGAGTCTCCTGGTGCTGAGTCTCCTCTCGAGTAATAAACCGAGTCAGTATTGTGTCTGCTTAACAATGCATATCATACAAACAAATTGTTTTGATCAAAAATCTGTTTAAGGATAATGTAACCAAATTTTGATTGTGAGGTAGAGTGCTAATGTGTATGAACAATCGAGTGATCAAAGTATATTGTAAAAATGACAATGAACACCGATATTTATACGAGGAAAAAACCCTTGATCCTTGATAGATCTCCGGCACAAAAAAACTTCGGGTGATGGAAACTACCGATCACCAAATGTATAACAAAAACAAGTAATGATCCTTGTACAACTTCGGAAGACTATGAACTCAATACAATGTTAACTAGTATGTGGCTTGTGAGAGAGAGTATGAGAGTGTTGGGTGTTCGTGTAACAACCCGACTTTTCGGTTGTTCCTACTTTTATTGTTGTTTCTTTCATAAACGCTCGTACTCTGAGATTCGATGATTACTATGGGTTGAACTATATTTTAAACGCATTTTATATCGCTTAATTATCGCATTAAACACTTATTACTTTAACGCTCATCGCAACGCAAACTCAAAACACAGATTTATTTACATTACTTGTGTGTTTAAATGCTATGTGTGTCATATGTGCTTGTTATTCGCTTAAAACGCTCAAATGCTCACTCGCTCAACTCGTTTATCACGCCGAAACGCAACGCAACATGATGTCGCAACCCCCGACCCCTTGCCCCGGGAGGCGGGCGGCCGCGAGCTTCGCACATTCGGTGGTATCGGTGTTTATTAATTTGGCAGCGGAATTTACATCAGGACCGTAGTTAGGAAATATTTTATCAGAGTAAAACATCTCATTTTATAAATAATAAACACATGGGTAAAACCCAAGTTTCTATTCATAATCAGTTTGTAGGGATAAACCCTAATTTATTGAAATAAAACTTCTTCTTTATTTAGGTAACTTTTATAGCAACTTTTCCAAGCCTTCAGTGCTCTCCAGCTGGCTTCTCTTCGGCTTTCACATTTTGTTACCTGAAATGCGTTTTAAAAACATTTGTCAGTGGGAAATACTGCTGAGTGAATCCCAGTTTAATCAAAATAGATTTTATCATTGTACAGTATTGAAGGCAATCCAACAATTACATTTGTTTACATCTACTTTAATTACAACCTAAGGCACTGTCAATCCTGACTTGTGGTAATGTTACTACTCACAGTGTAGTAACAAATTTTGTATACAAAACCCCAACATACCGACGATAATTGTAGAATTACAAATACTCAATCACTGTTAATTATAATGTAAAACAATTGAGGTTGTGTAAAAATAGTTTACAAAATGAAAGGATTACTCACATTGCTAATTTAGGTATTTACTTGTGATTTCCTGGTTATAATCTAATAAATCAAACAATGCGCATGTGTTAGTATAATAACCCAATGTTTACATTAGTTATACCCTCCCCGAGATAGAACTCCAATAACTGAGTCAGGCAGAGCCTCGACATGCGCTACGGAGCACTAAATCAATCGGGCAGCGTATCTAATACGTAACCGGGGGTTATAATACTTACATCGAGGCAGAGCTTCACTATTTAGTGGGTATAATACCTGAGTATTACTTTAGCTATTCGGAATTAAGAGAAAGAAATTGAATTTTGAAAGATTGACAACTGAAGCCGATCGATCCTATTTATAGTACCTGATCAGGGGTCTCTCGTGCCCCGCGACCAACTAAGGGTCCTCTTTCGCGGTCCGCGAGCTAGGTAGAGTAGGGCCTAGCTTTAGCCAGTCACAAGTTAGCTTCGACACGAGTGGGGACACGTGTCGGCCTAGGGTGTGGCCTGGTGTCAAGGGGGTTGCACCCCGCGACAGCCTTTCTTGGCTATGTCGCGCCCCGCGAGTGAGTATATATATTGTTTTTATTTAGTTTTTATTAAATTAAAGGTATTTAGGGCCGTTTTTCGTATACGGGGTGGGGTGTCTTTTAGGACCTATAGGGATGTTAGGAGAGTTGTTATATCCTCTCCACCTTGTTTTAGAACTCGTCCTCGAGGTCTACTGGAACAGATGTGGATATTTCCTCTGCATCTCTGATTCAAGCTCCCAAGTGTATTCTGGTCCTCGTCTGGAATCCCATTTTACTTTAACTAGAACTAATCTCTTGTGTTTATGATTCTTGATCTTTCTGTCTTCAATCTGTAGCGGTCTTTCTATAAACTTAAGTTTCTCATTTACCTCTATGTCCTTAAAAGGTACTACTAGTGATTCATCTGCTAAGCATTTCTTGAGATTACATACATGGAATACATCATGTATTCCTACCATTTCTTCTGGCAGTTGTAGCTGATAAGCTACGGGTCCCATTCTTCTAATAATTTCAAATGGTCCAACATACCTGGGGCTTAGCTTTCCCCTTTTGATGAATCTAACTACTCATTTCCATGGAGAAACTTTTAATAACACTTTATCTCATACTTGAAATTCCAACGGTTTTCGCCTGTTATCAGCATAACTCTTTTGTCGATCCCTTGCTGCTTTGAGTCTTTCCTAGACTTGAATAATCTTGTATGTTGTTTCCTGTACTATTTCTGGTCCAAACAATTGCTTTTCTCCAATTTCTGCCAAACAGACTAGAGTCCGGCACTTTCGTCCATAAAGTGCTTCAAACAGTGCAGCATTAATGCTGGTATGATAGCTGTTATTGTAAGAAAATTATATTAATGGTAAATGATCGTCTCAATTTCCTCCGAAATCAATTACACAAGCTCTAAGCATATCTTCCATTGTCTGAATTGTCCTTTCACTTTGCCCATCCGTTTGAGGATGATAAGTTGTGCTTAGATTTAACTTGGTTCCCATTGCTTTTTGGAAACTAGTCCAAAATTGAGAAGTAAAACGGCTATCTCTATCAGACACAATAGATAAACGAATTCCATGTAATGAAACTATTTCATTTACATATAACTTAGCTAATTGTTCCATACTAAAAGTTTCCTTCATCGGTAAGAAATGAGCAGACTTGGTTAATCTGTCTACAATCACCTAGACTTATCATTACATTTTCTTGTCTTGGGTAATTTAGTAACAAAATCCATTACTATCAATTCCCATTTCAATACAGGCATTTCCAATTGCTGCAATAAAACTGAGGGTTTCTGATGTTCAGCTTTAACTTGTGAACAGGTTAAACACTTGGAAACATAAGCTGCTATATCCTTTTTCATTCCTATCCACCAGAAATTCTTTCTTAAGTCTTGATACATCTTATCACTTCCAGTATGTATCGTATACTTAGACTTATGGGATTCTTCTGATATTCGTTGGCGTAGGTTTCCTTGTTTGGGTATCCAAATTCTTTTCTTATGAAATCTCCAAATTCCATCTGTTCCTTGTTCTAATTCCTTAATCATTCCTTTTAATTTCTCAGTATCATCCTTGATTACCGATTTCTGTATTTCTCTAATTTGCTCATTTAAATCTACCTGCAGATTTAATTTGAGAGAACGTACTTTTCTTGGCAGCGTAAATGAGACAACAGGATCGTAGTTAGGAAATAAATTCAGAGTTTCAAAACACCAAACTTTTATTTAAACAAATAGGATAAAAACCCATATTCCATTTATAATATTTTTATAGGGATAAACCCTAACTTGCTGAAAATATAGCTTCTTCTTTATTCAGGTAAATTAAAGCCACTTTCTTTAAGCCTTCAGTGCTGCATAGCTGCCTTCTTATTGTTTCACATTAAGTTACCTGAAACGCGTTTTAAAAAGATTTTATCAGCAAGAAATACTTGTGAGTACATTCCATTTTATATAAACACATTGTTATAACTTCACAGTATTAAGAGCGATTATAATGTTTATATCTAACCAAAACTCCAAGTACTTGTCACTCGACGGATCTGTGACTATGGTCATATCACACATTGGCTACCCGTGTCCAATTGTGAAGGTTATCAAGTACTGTATACAAAACCCCATAATACCAGCAGTATTTTGTAGAATACAAAGACTTAATCACTGTAAGTATAACTAAAAACATTTGAGATTTTGTAAAACAATTTGATAGAAAAAGAGAATGACTCACATTGTAAAGTTTGGTTTTTCTACGGCTTCCTGATGATATTTTATGTTAATATTCTTGGGTTCCTATTAAAAATAGACAATGTGTCGCAACCCCCGACCCCTACCCCGGGAGGCGAGCGGCCGCGAGCACGCAGAGCTGGTGGTATCGGTGTTTATTAAATTTGGCAGCAGAAATTTTCATCAGGACCGTAGTTAGGAAATATTTTCTCAGAGTAAAACACCTCATTTTATAAATAATAAACACATGGGTAAAACCCAAGTTTCCATTCATAATATGTTTATAGGGATAAACCCTAATTTATTGAAATAAAATGTCTTTCTTGTTTAGGTAACTTTTATAGCCACTTTTCCAAGCCTTCAGTGCTCTCCAGCTGGATTCTATTTGGCTTTCACATTTTGTTACCTGAAACGCGTTTAAAAACATTTTGTCAGTGGGAAATACTGGTGAGTGCATCCCAATTTAATCAAAACACTTTTATCACTTTACAGTATTGAGGGCATCCGCAATTACATTTGTTTACATCTATCAAATTACCACCCACGGTACTGTCAATCATGACTTGTGGTCATGTTACTATTCTCAGTATTAGTAACAAGTAATGTATACAAAACCCCAACATATCGACAGTAATTGTAGAATTACAAATACTCAATCACTGTTAAATTATACTTTAAAACAATTGTAGTTTTGTAAAAACAATTTACAAAAAGAGAATGACTCACATTGCTGTTTTAGATATCACTACTGTTGGTGACTTCATGGTTATAATATACTAAATTAAACAATGCAGATGTGTTAGTAAAATAACCCAATTTACATTAGCTATACCCCCCTCCTGGGACAGAACTCCAACGACTAAGTCAGGCAGAGCCTCGACATGCGTTACGGAGCACTAGATCAATCGGGCAGAGTAACTAATACGTAACCGGGGGTTATTTACTTACAACGAGGCAGAGCTTCGCTTTTTAGTGGGTATTATGCCCGAAAATTACTTTAGCTATTCAGAGAATTTAGAGATTCGAGAATTTTTTAACGATGAAAACTGTATCTCGATCACTCTATTTATAGGGTCTGATCTGGAACTTCTCGCGCCCCGCGGGAGATACACTTCGCGACCCGCGACAAGGTTAGGCTAGGCCCTAGCCTTGTCGTCTCAACGACTTGTCTGAAAAGTTACAACTTTACTCAACGATAAACATAAACGACATCCACGAGCATGAGTAAGACCGCGCGCACATCCATCTTAGTTACCTGAAATACATGTGAGTTTTGGAAAAACGTCAACATAATGTTGGTGTGAATTCATGCAGTTTTTGTATTTCACGTTTGTATACTTTGTATGAAAACATGGTCTGTATTTCGTATAAATCACGTATTTCTGTATCTCATGTAAGTCAAGTATGTCTGTATCTTGTACAACTCAAGTATTCCTGTATAAATCAAGTAATCTTGTATGTATTAAAGTTGTTAATGGGTTGCAAAGCCATTAACATGTGACACGACATAGGAAGCAACCAAACCTTAGGCATTTTTCTAGTTGGCATATTCTGAGACACAAAAGCACTGCTTGGTACTCGTTCTCACCAAGAGTGTGGCTGCCCGACACCCATTAGATCTAACCTTTTGTTCTGCGGTCTAGGTATATTGTTGATTAATGGTGCTTATGGTACCCTATTCGTTACACGATTTCTCGTATCATGTATCATTTCTTGTATCATTTCTCAAAACGCATCACACTTGGTACTCGTTCTCACCAAGCGTGTTGCTTGTTCTTGTATCATACCATTTATAAACATCGTAATGTTTGTAACATGTATTTCACCCCCGAAGTTTTAAAACTGAAAACAGTTAAAAGAAAGGGGGGAGCATGAACTCACAACTTTGCGTTCCTTGCGTCGTAAACTTCACCGGGTTTGCTTAGTTAACGTCGTGACCTATACGTGTTTTCTTAACGTTAGTCACTAGACTTGTATCGCAGAATTACTTGGGTGTCTCAATTAGGGTTTCCTATTGGGCAAATTAATTAAATAAATATGACTTTTGATGAGAGTTGTTACATTCTCCTGACCTTAATAAAAATCTCGTCCTCGAGATTTACTGGAATAATTGAGGATACTTTTCCTTCTTTTCTGATTCCAGTTCCCAAGTGTATTAGGGTCCTATCTTTGAATCCCACTTTACTTGAACTAACACTAATCATTTGATATTTCTATCTTCTATCTGAAGAAGTTTCTCTACAAATTTTAAATTTTTCTTTTACCTTTATATCTTGGAGAGGTACTACCAAAGATTCGTCTGATAGATATTTCTTGAAATTGGATACATGAAATACATCATGTACTCCAGCTAACTCTCCTGGTAGTTGTAGATGATAAGCAACTAGTCCTATATGTCGGATCACTGGAAATGGTCCTACGTATCTTGGACTTAGCTTTCCTTTCTTACCGAATCTAACAACTCCTTTCCAAGGAGATACTTTCAATAGTATTTTGTCTCCAACTTGAAACTCCAACGGCTTTCGTCTATTATCTGTATAACTCTTCTGGCGATCTCTAGCCGTCTTCAGCCTTTACTTCGTGATACTGAATATCACAGTCGTAGTCACTTAGAATTTTCTTCCATTTCCTTTGCCTCATGTTTAATTCTTTTTGCCCAAATATATATCTTAAATTCTTATGATCCGTATATACAGTAAACTTACTTCCATACAGATAATGTCTCCAAATCTTAAGGGCAAAAATTATAGCTCCTAATTCTAAGTTATGAGTGGTATAGTTTTCTTCGTGCTTTTTCAATTGCCTTGATGCATACTCAATTACCTTGCTGCATTAACACACATCCAAATCCTAGCTTTGAAGTATCACCATATAAAAATCTTCTGTTCCTTCTGGTAAGGCTAGGATTTTGTTAATTTATGCTTTAAGATCCTAAAGGCTTCTTCTTGTTTTAGGTTCTCATTCAAACTTAACTGTTTTACAGTGTTAGCTTAGTTAATGGTATAGCTATCTTGGAGAAATCCTTTAATAACCCGTCTATAGTATCCAACTAAACCTACAAAACTCCTAATTTCCATTGCAGATTGCGGAACCTTTCATTTGGTAATTGCTGCTATCTTATCAGGATCTACGTGAATACCTTCATGATTCACCATATGACCTAGAAATTGCACTTTTTGTAATCAAAATTCACACTTCGAGAATTTGGCGTAAAGATTTTCTTTTCTTAACAAAGTTAAGAGTGCATGCAAATGTTGACAATGTTCTTCCTGACTTTTTGAATAAATAAGTATCTCGTCTATGAAGACAATTACAAATTTATCCAAATACGGTTTACAGATCTTATTCATCACGTCCATGAATGCTGCAGGTGCATTCGTTAATCCTAAGGACATAACTGTAAACTCGTAATGACCATACCTAGTTCTGAAAGCAGTTTTAGGTATGTCTTCCTCTTGTACTTTCAATTGATGATATCCGGAACGTAAGTCGATCTTAGAAAAATATCTATCTCCCTGGAATTGATCGAATAGATCATCAATTCTAGGTAATGGGTATCGATTCTTAATTGTAACCTTATTCAATTCCTTATAATCAATACACATTCTCATCGAACCATTCTTTTTCTTAACAAACAACACTGGTGCCCCCCACGGGGATAAACTAGGTTGTATGAAACCTTTACTTAATAATTCATCTAATTGCTTTTTAATATTTCTGTAGGTGCTAATCGATAAGGTGCCTTGGCTATCGGTATAGTTCCTGGAATTAGATGAATCCTAAATTCTACCTCCCTATCTGGTAGTAACCCTGGTAACTCTTCTGGGAATACATCTGAGTATTCTGAAACTACATAAATTTCCTTAAGTTCTTTATCTTTAGTATTAATGATTACTGAAATCATATATACTATTCCTTGCTCTCGCTCATAATTAGCAACTTTCATTACTGATATGAACTTTATGGGTTTACATGGCTTATTTCCTGTAATCATTATTACTTCTCTAGTGGGTGCACAATTTTCTATGAAATTCTTATCACAGATACTTCGAGCATGGTTGTTTACTAACCAATCCATTCCTAACACAATATCGAATTTAACTAATTTCATAGATAATGGGTTTGCATAAAATTTATGACTTAAAAGTTCCTTATTTATTTAAACTGAATTCCCATCTGCCGTTTCTACAGTAGAAATTTGCCTAATGCTGGTTAAAGGTAAGTTAAGAGTTTGGCAGAATGAAGTATTTCTAAAACTTTGGTTTGCACCAGAGTCAAATAATACTTTTGTGTAAACGTTGTGAACTAAGAACGTACCAGCTACCACATCTGGAATGAGCTCTGCTTCCTGAGCAGTCAGTTGAAAGGCTCTTACATTCCTTTTTGCTCCTTCTGCAGGTTTGGCTTTATTGTCAGATGGTTTGTTCAGTTTTGGACAATCTGGCCTAAGATGTCCAGCTTCTCCACAGTTGTAGCAGACTGAAAATTTCTTCCTCCTGCAATCTTCTTCTTGATGTCCCGGAATTTTGCAAAAATTGCAATATCCTTTGCATCTTCCAAAATGCTTCCTTTTGCAAGAATTGCAAAATGGGCTAGTGGAAGATTGCCCATTCCCTCCTCTCTTGAAATTGTTATGGTTACCTGGACGGAATCCTTGGGTAATCTTTTGGGCTACTTCCTTCCTTCTATTTTCTTCTCTTGTCCGTACTAGTTCGTCAGTCAGAGTATTGGCTAAATCTACTGCATCATCAATCGTGCAAGGTTTCGCAGCCTTGACGATATTACGGATTTCGGCAATCAATCCCCAAATATAACGAGAAATAAGTACCGGCTCTGGCGAAGCCAGGGTTGGTACCACTCGAGCATACTCGAAGAATGTTGAAGTATACCCTCGACAATCTACATCCACCATCCGGTGGGTTAGAAACTTATTTGTCATTTGTTCCTTTTCATACTCGGGACAAAATTTTCTTTCTACAAAGCTCTTAAATTCTTCCCAATTCATAGCATATGCCATCCTTCTTCCTTTTGCTTGTAACACCGTATTCCACCATTCTAGCACCCCTTCTTTGAAAAGGTTTGAAACGTACATGACCTGATCATCCTGAGCACATTTACTTATGGCAATTACTACCTCGGTTTTCTCTAACCAACGCAGTGCTGCAGTCGCTCCTTCATTGCCTGCAAACTCAGTGGGTTTACATGCAAGAAATTCTTTGTAAGTGCAACCAGGCGTTGCAGCTTTCATTTTCTTAGGAAACGGAGCTTGCCGTGGTTCATTATCATGATTAGTATGATTATTGCCTCCGTTTATGCTATTACTGAAGTTATCTTCAGAAATACGTTTGCTAGGAACGATTTGTTGCGGTTCGATTGGATTTTTAACAGCAGCAACGATTGCTGGAATAGCGTTGGCTATCCATTGAGCAACTATTGTTGGAATAACGTTGGCTATCCCTTGAGCAACAATATTTTCTATATCCTGCCTAGTCATATATTGATCCCCTGGTTGTTGCTCAGATTGATTAACCTCATTAACTGGTTCATTATTAGCGTTTTCCATCTGGTATCTAATTTATAGATAAATAATTAGTATAAAAGAAATAATCCAAGGTCACAATTAATTGCACATAATCACGTAAACGAAAATACAACAAAATTGTAAATTTTCTAAAATTTCATTTGTTTTATTGATTATATCATGCTTCTATATACAACCGTTTTATTATTTATTTTACATATACTGATTTTACTATTACTATTACACAACCATAGTTCCATAAATCCCCTATCCTTTGTCAGATGACATTCTAGTAACGGCGTTCCCTCTCATCGTATTTTCAGGAGATCTGTCCCCCAATCTCTTGGATCCTATTCCCAGCATCTATTAATTCTTCGCCAAAGTGGTGAAGTTCAGCCATATTCTTGTTACTCATTGGTAGATTTGGTAAAGGTTCTGAATTAAACCGAGGAAAAAGCTTATAGGGATTGTTTTGTAACTGTATTTCATTAGTCAACCATTCGTCTATTTGCGAGTGGATTGAAGGGTTTGGAATAGCTGGTTCTAAGTTCATTGGTAGTTGTGTTTCAAGAGAATGAATAAAAACATTTTCATTAACAGGCTCAATAGTATTATAGCTTGCCATTATAAAATCTAGCTCTTCCTGAGATGGTAACCCCTTAGTTTGTCTAGAGCTTTCCCCAATTTCCATTTTCTTAGGTTTGGGTTTCTCGAGAGGTAAAGCGTTGAATTCTATAGGTTATTCCATGTCTGGTATATACCTATTGAAATCTCTGGAAACCTCTATTCTTACCGGATAGAGATTTAAATTCTGAAGGGCGTCAGACAAATCACTCATGCTGTTATGCAAAATATACACCATTATTAATTATAACGAAATTTTTATAGAAAACCTTTAAATATTATTTCATATTGGGTAACTACGAAATAACCAACTATGAAAACATACTAGGTTTTATTTGTAAATTTATTTATTTACTGAATAAGGTTTCTAGACTGTAGATGATAAAGGTGCTAAAACTTTGAGTCAAATTATTTAAGGATTTGTAATTGCTATATTGGCTAGCATATAAAGATCTGCCCATACTGTACACAATTAGTCAGATAATAAAACACATAATCACAAAATAGCAATTAATAAAAATTAAGTATTTTCTAAATACTTAATTGGCTTAAATCAGTGGCTCGATCAGTGGCTCTGATACCACCTTTTTCTGTCACGGCCCCCGACCCGGTTTGACCCGTTTCAGGAGCCGCGGGACAGAAATCCCGTGGTATTTAATTAATTGAGTTTAACAACGGAAATTTATCATCAGGATCTTTTTAAAACTGAAATATTTCCTAATTATTTTATTTCACAACGCGGGATAAAACCCCGGTAATTTACAATCATTTGATTTCACGAAGAAACCTTTTATTTTACAAAACATGTTTCTTTATTTTATCCTGAGCCACTTCATTAAGCTTGTAGTGCTTCACGACACTTTTCCTAGATCATAATAGATCACCTGAAACATGTTTGAAAAAGGTTTTGTCAGTGGGAAATACTGAGTGAATCATTCTATTTACATAAAATGATGCATAGTTATCAATTACAGCATAAGAGCGATTACAATGGCTTCTATCTTATTTTTATCTGGCGCCGTGTCACAATGGTGACGATGGTCATACCACTATTAGGTCAATGAACCTAGATAGTGATGATTATCCCTAATAGGTTAATGAACCTAACTGGGAGAAAAATTAGTAATGTGCACAATACCCCACTAGCCAGTGATTCAAGATATCCATGACTTAGTCCCTGTAATTATAACTTTTTGAAAATAATTTGAGGTATTGTAAAATAGTTGATAAAAAGAGAATGACTCACCTTGCAGATTTAATTTGAGCAGAGTTTAGCCTACTGATTAGCCTTTTTAACCTAAATTTAATAACAAGCACACAATTCTGGGTTAATAATCAATACAGCATTTACGATAACTCACGAGATCAAACTCTCACAACGAATGACAAAGTGCGATACTTAAACATCCATCGAATTAACGACGAATGACAAAGCATAACCCTAATGTGGGCAGCACTTAAACATCCATTGGATAATTTAATCAATCGGTCATTGAATCGTATCAGCGATCGAGTTATTACCCTGATTGCGGCGTCGATTAGTGATCCGTGTGTGTTAATTGTGGTAAACAGAATGTAACTTAGTGTATTTTGTGAATTTTTACGTCGAACAAGTGCCTGAACCTAAGTCCCACAGTCTACTATTTATACATGAAAATGGTCCATGTAACGTGTCGCGACAGGTCCCCTTGTGACTGTCGCGTGGCGCGAGGGGTGATTTTTTAGGGTAGGGTAGGGTAGGGTAGGTACGTGTCCAGGTAGCTTAGCTGAGTTGGTCTCGCGTTGAAATTCACAATACACGTAAAACTGTTTAGATATTACCAACCAGGGTTTACCCCCCCCCTGAGTTTTAGGGGCCCTGATCCTGATTCTATTTGTTCTGAAAATTTTAGGGTTTACGCAGAATTACTTGGGTGTCTCAATTAGGGTTTCCTATTGGGAAAATTAATTAAATAAATATGATTTTCGATTAGAGTTGTTACACACAAGTACAAGTCACTATCTTTTGTATACGTATTTTGGTGTTAAAAATAATTTATATTTTTAACTATGTGTCTTACTTATATTATTTTCTCAAAAATAAATATAAGTTTCTTGTATTTTGCACCCGAATTATGTATCTTGTATGTTATATGTGTATTTTTGTTACAAAAATTATGGCGAGGTTTATATTCGAAAAGCATAGTTTAGAACACACTAGCAAACATTTGTCTAGAAAATATTTACTAAGTGTTAGGATTTTCAGAAAATTTCGTCATAGTCTCCTTTGTAAATGGAGGTGTCCATGCTAAGTAGCATATCATTTTCTTTAACATATAACACGTTAGATCGTTCTTAAATAATCAACCCGACATTCTGACATGCAAGATACTACTTTTTTCGTTTCAGTTTTAATATATATAAAACTGGACTGTTTTCGTACATTTTACTAAAATGGTTAACTTACTCGAATAATTCCCAAATTTTTATAGAATGTCTTATACGAATCAAATATTATTGTGTAAAAATATCGGGGTCCAGTTCTTTATCAATATTTTATAGAAAATCATTTACCGAACTGCGATCAGATTGGTTACTTTCTGACCGCAGCCTACAGAATAATTCGTTTAAAATTCATCGTAAGTCAGATTTACGAAATTCCAGTTGGAGGGTCACAAAGACATCAGTGATCATCTACGGTATAAATTTCAGGGGCTGGTTCTACTCGGGTTTCAAGTTATGATGAAGAAGACAACATATGTTTTTGGTAGTAAAAATGCAGCTTGAGCTGCTGTCCAAAAACAGACCTCTAAAAATAGTAAACGACTTCGAAAAATTACGATTCCAGTGCCATTTGATCCGTTTTTCGAAAATACATAATTTAGGCTTCAGAAATTCTGTTTTTCTATTTATTATGGCCTGTTTACAGCCATTTTAAGTTGGCTAAAAATGTAATTCAGCATGTTTCTTTATAGTTTAAACGTTACTAAATCGTATCAACAAATGTCCGAACAACGGGTTTATCAAGAAACCAACGATCAAATATCATGCATGATTTAACCAACCCTCATCCAACAAGATTTCATCTTCAAGTCTCATTCTTATGTAAACATTATGTAAAGAGTAAACTTTTAGGTTCAAGTTTCTTGTTTAGACTTTTGTAATGTTCTTATGGATCTCAACATAATACAACTTCTATCTACACAAAGTGGACATAAACAAGTGTAAACCGAGACTTACTACTAGCACAAGGTTAGGGTAGAATCTAGTGAAGATGATGAGAAAAGATGATGGAAAAAGCAAGAACAAAGCCCTTTTAAGCTCCACAAGTTTGCACTTCCTTGAATCACCTTAGATGTTTGAATGGAACTCAAAGATGGATGAATGTGGTGGACTTGGGGTGGTGATGGTGGCGGTTTGGGGGTGAGCCAAAAGAGGGAGAGAGAGAGTGAAGTGAGGGAGTGAATGATGAAGAGTGATGGTTGTGATCTTGCACCATGCTTAAATAGATCCCTTCATATATTTTGGTCATATTTACAAGCAAATATCCAATAAAATAATGTGTTAAAATCTTTCACAAGATTAGGGAGTATGGTGGATGATTTGTGGGTCCTCATGGGGACCGAATCGGTTAGGGGGGGGGGGGGGGGTTAAGGGTAACATTTGTAACTAATGTGTAATGGTAAGTTAGATCTTAAGTATGAACTTACTTATGTTTGTTTGTTGCTTTTTAGTGGGTGTTAGGGTGTTCGGGGATCACGACTAGCCAAGAAATAAATAAACAATGCGTTTGGCAAAATTTAAGTGTCCCGGGTAATGTCCGGTTGTTCGGTTAAATACCGGTTCGTTAAGTGTTAAATTGCACCGTTTAGTGTCTTTTATGCACCCTTTTGTACCCCTTTCAATTCCCCACACTTAGGGAAATATTCTGGACGATAAGACGTAATTTCTGCATGATATTTATATGTTTAAAAGCTGGTTATAGCTGAATTTAGAAAAATTCTGCACTTAAAGTGCGTTTCGGGTGCTTTTTAGTGCATATTTTTGTCTCCGGAAAGTCTATATGTTAACCCTTGTATGTTCTCTTGGGTTTTAATGCATTCTTGTCATTGGACCTACACCTAGGCTCCAATTTTATTGTCTGACTGCTTTCTGCAGAGTTGTTGGCATATTGTGTCTTACCGGTGAGTTTACTAGTATTTCTGACGCAACGCTCTCGTTAATGCATGAAGCATTATTTTGTAGTATAAAACGTGCATGATTTCACGTGTGTAGTATGTAATCAGACATTGTTGACATTTAAGCACATAATTGCAGTCATTAAATAATAATTAAAATGTACGGAAATTACCGGTTTGGTGCCAGTTGTCACAAACCCATTCCCACAAAAGTGAGTTTTGAGCCTTTATTGAGCATACAAATACATATCTTTAAACTAAATGCTCATTTTTCGTTTCTTGTGTGAATAGCCGCTTGGTTCTTACAACTCTAGAAGTTGCCACGACGATACATTCCCGGTCCTTACCAACTTAAACCCGAGTAAGTAAATGATGGAGGCATTAGGACTACCCCTTTTTATTTCTACAGCATTATTTTTTTTACCACCTACCCAAAAACCCCCTAGTTAACTCCTTTGAGCCTAAACCTTTTCATTTCTTAACCCAAACCAAACACCCTTTCACCCACCAACACCTTTTTATTTTTAACCCTTTGTTTTAGTAACAAGCTCGGTTTTTCGTATGACTTTAAAAAAAAATGTTGATGATGAAGCAAAAGAAATAAACAAGCAAGTTCATCAAAAATAACTTTGTTTGAATTATGGCTTCATCAAAATAAATATTGCAAAAATAAAAAGCCTTACGAAAACCGACGCTTTTTACGCTTTTCGCCCTTTTTCTACTAACCACTAACCCAACCACCTACCTTTAACCCAAGCCTAACCCTTCACCCAAAAGTCCTCTTGATATTTACAAAGGTATATAGTTAAAAAGGAGGAGGATTGATTGTTTGGCAAGCCTATGGTAGGAGTAAGTTTCATGCCGCTCTCGAGTGATTCACTAAAATACATCTTCGGCCGAGTGTTGAGTGATCCCCCGTGAGGTATGTGAACTTGTATATAAATAGAATTTTAAAGAGGCAAGTTATGCCCTAATAAGTAATTTATCTTATGAAAAGTTTTAAATAAATCATGACGAATAGGATTGTAAATAAATAAAAATAAAACTTAGTAAAGAATCTTGGAAATCCCGACACTCTATGACAAGCCCAAAAACCTTCTCTTCTACCCATTCCATTTGGGAGTTAAAAGCCACATTATAAAGAGTTTTGCTTGAGGACAAGCAAAGATTCAAGCGTGGGGGTATTTGATGTGTGAAAAATGCAACATATAAATTACATCAATTGTGTCATAAAACTAACCCTTTTTTAGTACTAATGTTGGAAAAAGTGTGCTTTTGTCTTCCTTTTGTATTTTCAGGATTAAATGAGCTCAAATTAACAAAAGAAGCAAAAAGGCAGCTAAATCTAACATAAATACAAGAAAAGGAACAAACGTGACATGCCCGACCTCCCCGAAAGCATCTTCCCAAGCAAAACAAGAGAACAGAAGGCTGAACACGCCCTGTGCTCAGTGAACACAGGGGCGTGCCCAAGTGTCAGCCTAAAAGACAAAGTTGTAGAAGCTTCCATCGCCCACCACGGGGCCGTGCTCAGCGGACACGGGGCCGTGGTCAACTATAAGATTCGCAGAATCCAGGAAAATCTTGATAGTACAGATATGCTTCTGCACACGGGGTTGTGCCCAGCGGACACGGGGGCGTGGTCAACTAATGCAGACAAACTACAATTAATGAAGACAGAGAAGAGGATGGACACGGGGCCGTGCCCACTGGACACGGGGCCGTGCCCGAGCTGCTGTTCAGGCTATAAATAGGGGTGCTTGGCTCATTTGCAAACCATCCCTTGGCACACCACCTCTCTCACACTTCACCCACCACCCACCACCATCACAACACCATCATCCACCACCATCAACCATTGTCCATCATAGAGTGTGTGAGTCGTCTCGGGATCCAAGATTGATCGTAAGAGTTTTTGACAATCAAAGGCCATGTTTGCCTAAGTCTCTTACTTCACTTGGTGAAGACAAGTGTATAGTGTAATACTTTTTATTTTTAATCTTTTCGCGCTTTTTACTTGGTTATGTATTATTGACTTTAATAACTAGTTTCTTATGTTGAAGGTGATTCTTCCTTATCGTTTGTCCGTGGTGTCTTGGCATTATTTTACTGTCTATATAAAATAAAAGATTTTCACCATTCATATCTCCACGGTGTATATGGAGGTATGTTGGCTACCTGGTCGGGGGTTAAGGGAACGGTTTGGTAAGAGTCTTGCCTTGTTCAGTGTATAGATCCTGCAAGGACCTGGGTCAAATTTAGTAGGACCTCCTTCAATACCCACCGGTATTGGATGGCGGGGGTCCAAACTCTTTGATCCCCTCATATGTAAGCTACTATTAATACTTTAACCCGGCTACTTAGGACTGTATCCCTGCTGACTCAGACTACTTAGCCGAGGGTAACGTCACCTTCAAAAGAGGGGCCTACAATAATATGCATTAATAACTTAATTAATTATCTTTCAATAATCCAACCCTTTAGGATTGTATCCTTGCTGACTCAAACTACTGGGTTGAGGGTAACGTCACCTTCAAAAGAGGGGCCTACTACAATAACTAAGATAATCTCTTAAATAGTGCAAAAGTGTGGAAATAATCAAAGGTTACACTAAACACGAGTCGGAGCCAAGTGATTCATCTTGTCTATCTGTTTTTACTTTTATTTTTATTTTTATTTTTAAACATTTTAGTTAGTTTTTATTTTTCTAGTTTAAAAACCTTTTTTCTAAACTTTTGATTTGATTAGACGTTGAGGATAAACCGGTACTAAAAGCTCTTATGTCCTTGGACGACCTCGGTATCTTGCCAACAGTATACTACGCTCACGATGGGTGCACTTGCCCATATGTGTGTTTAGTGTTAGTAAATATCGTGTTTTATAAATTTAAAACTTGGCTAAAAAGTGTTAAAAAGGGCTTAATATATACATTAAAAACTAATAACACTCACGCACATCACTTACACTGCCAAGTGATTAGCCGAGTTTCAAAGAACTGGCAACCAGCAGTTGTGGACTTAGCGTTCAACTTACAACACCCGAAGTCAGAGTCAGAGTATCCAGTTAGAGAGAAGTCACCGGATCGCGGATACCACAAGCCGGTGCTTGGGCAACCTTTGAGATACCGTAAGATTCTCTTCACTATCATCATGTGTGTTGCTCTGGGACTTGACTGATACCGGGCGCTGAGGCAGGCTGGATACATGATATCCGGTCGTGATGCTGTCAGATACATTAGCGATCCTATGATTGACCGGTAATGCGTTTCATCCACTTTCTCACCACTTTCATCCGGACATATGCCATGATTCAAAGCCAGGGGGTTGATATGGGAGATGATTTGGACATATTGAATTTGTCCAACACATCATTCACATACTTGTTTTGGTGTAGAATGATTCTATCGGGCAGTTGCTCAACTTGAAGCCCAAGAAAGAACTTTATCTCCCCCATTGAACTCATTTCAAACTTCTGTTTCATGACCTTCTCAAACTCTTTACACAACTCATCGTTCGTTGATCCAAAAATTATATCATCAACATATATTTGCACGATCAGTAGATGTCCTACAACCTCTTTAGTGAACAGGGTACTATCGACAGTCCCTCTAGTGAACCCGTTGGTCAGCAGATGCTGGGAAAGCGTATCGTACCAGGCTCTCGTGGCCTGGTGTAATCCGTATAACACCTTGTCGAGTAGATACACCTTGTCTTTGTGTATAGGATCGGTAAAGCCCGGTGGTTGACCGACATACACTTCTTCTTTAATCTTGCCGTAAAGGAATGCAGGTTTGACATCCAGTTTATAGACCTTGAACCCCTTCCATGACGCGAATGCCAAGAAGATTCTGATTGCCTCAAGTCGAGCAACGGGAGCATATACTTCAGTAAAGTCAATCCCTTCTTGCTGACTAAATCATTGGACTACCAACCGTGCTTTGTTCCTTACTATAACCCCTCTATCATCTCTTTTACATTTTAAGACCCACTTGGTCTTGATCAACTTCTGATCTTCCGGGAGATCAACCAACCTCCACACTCCAAGCTTTTTAAACTGTCGTAACTCTTCTTGCATTGCATTTACCCAACTCTCTTCGGTTAATGCTTCTTTGTACGTTTTCGGTTCTACCTGCGAGATAAAACATTTTAATGAGAAGTCTACTTGTAAAGGTGCTATAGATGAGTAAAAACATGTAAGCCCTTTGTTTATTTGTTTGCGGGTTTTCACGCCGCTTTGAAGGTCACCAATGATTTGCTCTGAAGGATGGTAAGATAACGTTCTTGGCATGACTGTATCTGGTACGCTCACTTCCGATTGCAAATTTGTTATATTCTGATCATCCGTGTGACCAATAGCATTTGAAGTCGCAATATTTGGTTCCTCGTCATAAATCGGATCGGTTTCCGATTCTGAGTCATCAGATTGGTCAAATATTGGAGCTGTTTCTTCTGGGGGTACATGTGCAGTTCCACTAGGACCAGCCTCATGATCATTTGAACCCACGGTGGGCGAGGAAACTACCAACGGTCTCGGTACTTGTTCTTGTGACAAAGACTGCTATTGTTGGTACAAAAACGCCAGTTCCTCTTCATTTGGCTCTGTCGGTAGATGGAATGACTCCCAAAGATTTTCGTAATCAAATAGCAACCTGTTTCCGGGAAGTTAAGTCAGAGCAGTAAACTGCTGACAGTCAACGTGTTGAACTTGTATGATCCTCCCCAAACTCGGAACAAATACTCTCTTCAACGGACTAGCATAACCTACAAAAAAAACCTTCATTAGCTTTCGCACCAAATTTACCGTCTGGATCAATGTATGTGCATGGTGATCCAAATGGTTCTAAAAATTTCAGATTCGGTTTATAAAGATGTAGCAATTCAAAACAAGTTTTCTTTTACTTCTTCACCGTAAGAACCCGATTGAGTGTGTAACATGTTGTGGCAACCGCTTCACTCCAAAAATATACCGTAATTTCGAATCTGCTAATATGGTACGAGCCCTTTCGATCAACGTACGATTTTTTCTTTCTGCGACACCGTTTTGTTGAGGAGTATACGATGTGCTGAACTCATGAAGAATACCCTTATCGTTGCAGAATTCGAGCATACGGTTGTTCTTGAATTCCGTGCCATTGTCGCTTCGAATACGTCTGATCGGCAGTTTGTAAAGATTCTCCATCTTTTTGAATAACTTCATCAAAGAATCAAACGTTTCATCTTTTCTCTCTAGAAACAACACCCAAGAAAATCTTGTAAAGTCGTCAGTCACAACTAAACAATAAAGATCTCCACTTATGCTTTTCACATTTACCGGTCCGAAAATATCCATATGGAGTCTTTCGAGCGGTAATCTGATGGAGTTCAAAAGCTTTTTCGGATGCGATTTCTTCTTCTGCTTCCCTTTTTTATATTCAATACAATCATCGTTTAGATGGAAGCTTTTCAAATTAACACCATCTACAAGATCATTATGAACTAAAAAGTTCATTTTTCTCACGTGAATATGACCCATTTTACGATGCCACATGATGGATTCTTTCTCAGTTGCCTTCGTCTTACTCACAAAACATTGTGCCTTTTTATCTGTCGTTGTTGCAACGCTCATGTCAAGTATATAGAGATCGTATTCACGAGGAGCGCGCATCAACACCATTTCTTCGGGTATTTTAAACCCTGGTTTTAGAATCAGACATTCATCTTTTGTGAAATGAATAGTGAATGACTTGTCACAAATCTGAGAGATGATCAACAAATTGTTTTCTAACTCAGCAATGTAATTCACTTTATTGAATGTTACGAATCCGTTAGTAAGTATTCTTTCTCCAACAATTCTACCACCTTGAGTTCCAACAAACCCGACATAACCTCCATTGATTGATTTGACGTCGTATAACAGTGCTAACATCCCTGTCAAGTGTCTTGAGGCGCCGCTATCTATTATCCATTTAGAAATGATAGACCTTGGAAGCCCCTACACACATCAAAAGACATTTACTTAAACAACGATACTCAAGATTTTTTCAACATTTGGTATACTACCAAAGACAATATCATGAGCTACTTTGTCAAGTTTTGGAATGTTAAAAACAACATTTGGAACATCAGGTTCTGATTTTGATTTTAGAGCTCCTTCCTTGATAGGTGGGAATTCTTTAATCAACTTGTCTAACTCAAACTCAATTTTCTCATCGGTGGTTGCACAGATTTTTGTTTCAGATTTTAAAACTTCTTCCATTTTCTTTTCCTCAAAAGAATGTTTAGGTTTCTCTACCCATGATTGACTTTGGGAAGTCTTTGTTTTTGGATAAATCTTTGAAGTCTTTTGTGATTTTGAAGATTCACCAATTTCAAAAGTTGATTTTGGTTTATCCTCCGACTTCAATGATTCACCGCGTTTAAGAATACGCATGGGGGATACCATAGGTGATTTTCCCTTATCATCCTTTGAGATTTTTGGTTTTGGTTTATGGAAAACTGGTTTTATCATCTTTTTGACACATTGTTTGGCCATGTGACCGATTGCATTGCATCGATAATAGATTCTTTTTTCAATAAAAGTGGATCTGTTGGCCTCGTCTCTTATCTTTTTGGCCGTAATAAAATCGTCAATTGCTTGCATACTAAAGATATAATCCTTTTCGACTTGTGTGTTATTACCAGCCACAAACACTTCACTCAATTTTTCTTTTGGCTTAACTTCTTTCTTAGCCATTTTCTTCTCAAAACCAATACCTTTCTTTTTGTAATTATTACCATGTCTCTTGTTATTACCATTGTTACCCATCCATTCATTTTTCTTTCCCGGGTTGTTTGTTGGTTGTTTAACAAAAGATTTTTTCGGTTTTGAAAGAAACGAATTGTTGTTAACTTCTGAGATATCAATTTCCACAAGTTTAAAAACTTTTTCAACCTTTTCCAGGTTCGCATTCTGAATTGGATACTCAAAATCAGTATACAGTTTGTCAGTTCCGGTCATCGTGTAAACCCCAATGATCGAATCGTCATCCAAAACTTTATCTGACTTTGGGATAAACTTATCAAGAAAGTTTCCGTCATCTTCAGAATCTGAACTGGAATTCTCAAAATGAGTTTTAACCGTTTTGAAATCAGTGTTATCACTTTATTCATCCAACACTTGGTCTACAACTGTTTTAACCAGTTGTGACTCGTTGTCGGTGTCAGACGGAGAGAATGTAACATCTATATTTTCCGGTAACTCTTTCTCCTCTGTTCTCAGTTTGAGATTCAATGCCTCCTCCACCCCATCTAGATATTTCTGAGAATAATGATTCCACATTGGGGGTGGAACATTTTTGAAAACTGGTTTATCTTCAATTTGTTGAGGAACAATCTGATCAATCACATATGAAGATGAAAGATAACTGATCAACTTTTTGTTGACTCTTTCTGTCTCAATGCGCATCAGTTCAAGTTCCTTCTTTAGAGATGCGATTGTGTCCAAATGGATGTTAATCAACATTTGCTTATCCATGACCGTAGCTTTGAGCAAATTAGCAATTTTATCATTTTCTTTACTCTCAGTGTGAATCATTTTAATTGATCGTGACAGAGTGTCATAAGCTTCTTTAACATCATTAAAATCAAATTTTAATTTGTCGTTAAACTTCTTCAACTCTTGAAACTGTTTATCTTTTTTCAAGACAATTCATGCATGGTTTTAAACAGTTTTCGCATGGCTTTTCAAGAATTGGATCAACTTTTTCAAAAACATTTTCTTGTTTATCATTTTTACTTTCTGATTTACCAATCTCTCCGGACTCAGACTCAAATTTCTCTTCGGATTCGGACTTCACATTTTCTGATTTGTCATCAGACTCTAACTCCTTTTCAACTAACACTGACCCTTGAGTTGCATCTTTAGTCTCATTGTTATCAGAAGGTGATTTAGTTTGTTCTACCTCTTGCAGCTTGACCATAAGAGCTTTGTCTGCTATTTCTTTCAAAGTCTTTTCATTCATTTCCTTTGAAACATCAATGATCTCTTGAACAGGAGTTTGTTCAACTTCGCACTGTGGGCAAAAACCCGTAGTCGGTTCACTGAAGAAACCTGCAAAAGAATCAAACACATTAGCTGGCATTATAGATTTAAATGCATTAGCAATAACCTCTTGTTCAGACTGATAATATTAGACCGCTGCTGCTTCCTCTTCTAGATCAAAACTTTCTTCATTCACCACTCCAACTTTAGGAACACATTCCTCAATTTCTGATTCCGGCTCTTCAGTAATTTCAGCCATCATTGTAAGACCACTTCCTGGAATGTACTTATCCTAACTAAAGCCTACTGGAAGTTTTTCGTCATCTTGATTCACCAAAAGAGCTTTTTCTGTTTGTTTGGATGGACTATTCTCGATTTGAGGTCGTGGATTGAATGGTTGTTGACTGTTTTTATGATAAATGGCCTGTCGGTAATAGTCATTGGTGAATGGATTCTGGTGGTTACCAACTTCTCTGTTCGGACATTCGCATTTGAAGTGCCTTTTTTCTTTACACTTGAAGCAAGTCACCTTCGATTTGTCGAATCCAAGTTTAGGATCAGGACCTGTGAGACTACATCTTCCGGTAATTTCCATGAACCTCTGAGCTCTTCTCACAATGCTCGCTATACCCCATTTTATGTCGATGAGTTCTAGTTACTCGGGATCAATTTGATCGTAATCTTCTTTAGTCATGTCTGGGTTACCAATTCGTCCGGCTACTAGACTCTCGTAAGACTCAAGTACTGAAGCTAGAAGTGCTATATGCTGCTTTGCAGCTGTCTCGGTAAAATCTTGACCATTTTTATATTAACAGCGATATTGCACAGTATCCCATGACTATAACTCTGATTGTTCGAACCTGAAGAACTTTGAGAAGAAACCTGTTCTTGAGAACTTTGAACTTTAGGATTCGGTTCGTAATTTGGAAATGGTGAAAAGTTGTTGTTGGACGTGCTTTGAGGTACTCCCGATGAAGAATCTGCACTGAATGCCGTTTGAATCTTTGGACTCAGAGTAGATGTGGCAGATGAGTTTGCTTTGTAATAAAGCTGAACATCTTGCTGTACGTTTACAGATTTCATTTTTCTCATCTTTCGAAGTTCAAGCTCATGACCTTCAAATTGTTCTTGTGGAATGTTACCCATTGTTTGTTAGCATTTGTAAGAAATACCAAGATATATTTTTTTTTTGTGGAATGTTACCCATTGTTTGTTAGCATTTGATGGAATGTTAGCCATTGTTTTTTTTTTAGCATTTTTCAATTTGTATTGTTTTACCTATTTCATGTTTTTACTAGTTCTAGTGTATCTCAAATGATATCATAAATACCAAATTCTACATGATAATCGGAATGTGAGAGTATATTGACCATTAAGTGTTTTTCTTGTTAGGTTATCAATAGAGAAATGTCTCTACCCCGTTCAAATGATACAGAATATCAAGCAAGCGCAGATACTTCAACTCCGAAAAAGGCGCCTAATAGCGATGATGTTATTGTAGTTAATGATGAAGAAGAAAATCTCAATGATGAAGAAGTAAATAATGATGAAGACAATGCCCATTACACTAAAAAGAAAAGAAAGAAGACATCAACTGCTTGGGTTCATTTTCGCACAATAACTAATGTTGATCAATATGAAGTCCATCAATGTATACATTGTGGTGAGAAATTTAACAAGTTTAAGGATGGAACAACCACACCATTAAATAGACATATAAAAAAGTATTGCCGAAAGTAAAAGCCGCAAGCAAAGGACAAATGAAGTTAAATATTTCTTCTGGAAAAGAATCAGGTTCCTTCTTAATATTTTATATGAATTTTTTTTTTCTTATTTAGTGATATTAATAATTTTCTTGAATAACATCAGGTTCTTCATCAGTGGTGAAAAACTGGAAGTTTAGTAATGTGAGGATGAGGGAGGTTATTTCTTATATGATCATGGTGCATGAATTGCCATTTAATTTTGTTGAGTATGAGTTGTTCAAAGTGATGATGAAGGAAGCCAATCTGGAATTTGAGAAGATCTCTCGTGCATCAGTTCGACAAGATTGTGTTTCTAGTTACAAACTTGGAAAGAAAAGAATTCAAAAAATGTTGAATACTGTTAATCGTGTGAGCATCACAACTGACATGTGGATATCCGTTCAAAATATCCATTACATGGTAGTTACATGCCACTTTGTAGACTCGGATTTTGATATTCACAAATGCATATTGAGTTTTGTAGATGTGCCTCTGTCATATTCTGGAGTTCATATCTATGATTGCTTGTTTAAATGTTTAAAAGATTGGAATATTGAGATGAAGGTGGCTACTTTGACTGTGGACAATGCTAAAACTAATGATGTGGTGGCTAGAAAGTTGATGGATAATTTAAATCTACAAAAAAAACTTCCTCTTGATGGAAAGTTGTTTCATGTGCGATGTTGTGCGCATATTCTTAACTTGTTGGTTCAAGATGGTCTATCAGAAATTCAAGATATAATTCACAATGTTCGTGAGAGTGTGAAACATGTGGGTGCTTCTCCGGGGCGATTACATCTCTTTAGTGAGCTCACTAAACAATTACAATTGAAAAAAAACATCTTATCTTGGAAGTCAGTACTCGGTGGAATGCAACATACGCAATGTTGTCTACGGCTTTGGAGTTTAAAGAAGTTTTTGAGAATTATGCCGATCGAGAAAGTACATACACCAAATTACAAAGTGGTGATGATTGGAAAAAATGTAAAGATGTTTGCTCATTCTTGTCACTTCTCAATGAGGCTACCAAAATAATTTCAGGTATTAGTTTATTCTACTTTATCTCTCATTATTTGTTATACAATATATTTATAAGTAATTGTTTTTTAATATTGTAGGTTCTGAGTATCCAACTTCTAATTTATTTCTCATTGAGTTATACGTTATAAAGAATTCATTGGATACTGTAGCTTTGGAGGAGAATGGTTGCATGCGATCTATGGCATGCAAAATGAAAGAAAAATTTGACAAATATTGGGGCTCTACTAATCTGTTTATTTCTCTGGGTGCTGTTATGGATCCAAGATATAAAATGGAGCTAATTAAATTATCTTTCAAGACAATTTATTCTCCGGAGGAGGCTAAAGAAGAAGTACAAGTTGTTAATGACATTTTAGAGGATTTGTTTAATGAGTATATTGAGGCACATAAAGAATCGAATGTTATTCGAACTAGTGGTGCAACTACTGGGAGTGGAAGCGAGATCAGAGCCGGTTCTTCTAAGAGTTCATCAAGCTTCATGACTTCTCGATTTGGTGATGGTTTGAAATCAGGTAGCGCTATGTATGCTCAACATATTAAAAGTCTTGATACTGTTGAACGTGTAAAGTCAGAGTTAGCCACTTATTTAGAGGAAGGAGTGTACATTTGTGAGACGGGTGGAAGTTTTGATGTTTTGGGATGGTGGAAAGAGAATAGACTTAAGTATATAATTTTGTCCAAAATGGCAGCTGATATCCTATCTGTTCTAATAACAACTGTTGCTTCTGAATCGGCTTTCAGCGCTGGTGGGAGGGTTGTTGAGCCACATCGTTCTTGTTTAGGAACAGAGATGGTTGATATGCTTGTTTGTGGAGCTGATTGGTATCGTCATTACTATGGACCACATAAAAAGAAAACCAAGGTGATTTGCTTATTCTTTCAACTATAGTACCATTTTTTGTTACTATTGGTCTAGAACTAATATATAGGGTAGGGATAGTGTACATTAATTCAGAAGTGTGAGAAGTGTATTATAACACTATATATAACACTATATATAACACTATATAACACCATATAAACACCGTATAACACTCTGTAACACCATATAACACCATATAACACTATGTAACCCTATATAACAATATATAACACTACACATCTATCATAGACATGCTATCAGACAAAATATAGTGTTATATTTGTTATATAGTGTTACATTGTGTTATATGGTGTTATATGGTGTTACATAGTGTTATACTGTGTTTATATGGTGTTATATAGTGTTATAATACACTTCTCACACTTCTGAATTAATGTATAAGATCCCCTACCCTAATATATATTTTCGTTGTTAATTGTAGGAAAATGACGATATTACATACATTGAGCTTGAATGAAAAATATGATTTGGGTGAAGTATTTTGAATTTTTGATTTTTTACACATAGTAAGTTTGAACCTCTAATTTTAGCTTATGTATTTTATATATCTTTTATTACAGGTATAAACATGGATCATGGGTTTTTGGATGAAACATGAATGGTGGTTGGATGAATCATTATAGATTTTTTTTTTTTGGTATAATTATGATTAATTTTTGGATGAATTATTTATTTTTGAACCATTATTTAACATGATGGATTTTTGATGTACTAGACTTGTTCGTTTTGGTAGAATCATGATGGATTTATGATGTACTAGACTTGTTCGTTTGTGTTCGTTACTTTTCATTTATGTTTGATTTATGTTCGTTTATGTTTGTTCAATCATATTCATTTATTTTTGTTCGTTTGTGTGTGTTCGTTTGTGTTCGTTTAGCTTTTTAATGAACGAACACGAACGAACACGAACATTTCCATTTTCTTAATGAACGAACATGAACAAAAAAAAGTGTTCGATTACGTGTTCGTGTTCGTGTTCGGTTAAATTCAAATGAACAAACACGAACACGCCGATGTTCATGTTCGTTCGGTTCGTTTACAGGCCTAGGCGTGTTTTTTTTATCTAAGTCTAGATATAATTTTTTTTTCAAAATCGACTTGTGAGTAGTAATGTACAAGTGTTCGAAATAAGATGCTTAATAAAATTCTAAATATACCGTTGGGACATGTTGATTTTTATCCACGTTTTGGTAATAGTTTTCTTCAAAATCAAACACGTCTAATATTATTGATTTTTTTTGTTCTTACCGTGACAAATCGAACTGATATGGTCCAAACAACTTCCGTAGCATTTGTTTTCATGGTTCAGCTATAAATTTAGTTGAAAACGGAATTGTGTTCTCAATATAATATATATATATTTTTTTTTTTTGCAGTGTAAGCTACATCAAGTGTCGATATCATACCGGTATCGTGACGAATCGCATTGATACCTAGTCGGTTAAGATTGAACAACATCGGTACTATATAACGATATTCGTTTTTATGTTTTTCAATCGATGCAAAACACGTGTCGACTTCCTTTTGGACATATCACAACTTTACTTTTTTATTTCTATTTTGGTTACTATACCGAGTACCGCTATCATAATAAACAGACCGATACCACGTCCGAATTGCTATTGCAATGTAATACATAACTTTTTTCAAATGATAAAATGGTAATAACAATCATTGATTAATATTTAACAAGATAGTGATGCCGACACGAACAAAATTTATGATATATACAAAAGGATACCAACACATGTTTTACATAGATAAAAAATAATGAAAATAAATATTGTTAACAATCTTATAGTTTAAAGTTAAAGTTCCAAATCCATCTACTCTAGTCATTATTGAGAAATGGCAATACATAAACATACTAATTATACATATTAAACGAAAGTCGTCATGAACAGTGCTGGAAATTATTATACATATTAAACGAAAGTCGTTATGAACAGTGTGCTGGAAATTTGATTTTAATTAAATTATAATTATAAATAGTCAATGAGTTCTAACTTAATTGGTAGGAGTATATGGGTTCTTTTTTTAAGACTCAAGTTTAATTTCCACTTTGTGTAAAAAAAAAGTGAGGCATTGGTGGGCAGTGATAGGAGACCCTGAGAAAACTGGGTTCGCTACTTGAGCCAAACGGGTTTTACCGGTAATTCACCATCGTGCCTACGGGCGTGTGGGTTACCCTTCAAATTTGAGTTTAATTAAATTATAAATAGCTAATGACCTCTAACTCAAGTGGTAGGAGTATTTGGGTTCTTCTTTGAAAACTCAAGTTCAATTCCCACTTGGTGCAAAAAAAGAGTGAGGCATTGGTGGGTAGTGATAGGAGACACAGGGAAACATGGGTTCGATCCTTGAGCCAAACGGGTTTTACCGGTAATTCACCACCGTGCCTACGGCGGGTGGATTACCGGGTTTTCCCCGGAATTGGTGGTGGACGACTCGGGTTACTCTCGGAGTACTCCGTTTGTCCAGTGGGTACCCCGAGAGTGCTCAGGATTTGATTTGCTGGCTGTTAAAAAAAATTAAATTATGAATAAGTCTTTATGAAACCATTATATTGTAAATAAGTCTTTATGAAATCATTATAGGGTTGGACCGCTTTGGTCAAACACTATTTATTTAAAAAATTGAACCTTTCAAACGTAAAAAGATATCTGAGATTTACCATCAATACAATATTTATAAGATAATTAACGTAAAATGGTTTCTAAATATTTAGTTCTTCTATTTAAAATAAAAACAAACTCATATTTTTTGGTTTCCGGTTTTGATAATATTTATATAACTTCTTCTACGAAAAGAAATCTGCTATCTACACCGATACCATAATTAACCAAACCAATACCATCCAAACAACTGTTTTTATGGTTTCAGTTGATGTAAAAGAGGTGTAGATTGTTATACCGAGTGCATGTATCATATGGGTACTGTATCGAGCCGAACCGATATCAGTCGAATACCAATGGTAACATAACGCCGCAACGCGGCGGGCATATACCCTAGTTATTATTATATATATTAATATGAAGTCTTGATAAACAGTAACTTATTATTATATATATTAATATTATATTATTATATAATATATATATTAATATGAAGTCTTGATAAACAGTAACTTAATTGATATATAAATATGAAGTCTTGATAAACAGTAACTTAATTGAAAGTTATAACAATATTATATTATATTCATTTGGATTTATTCTAATTATATTATATTATTATTATATTTATATATATATATATATATTAATATGAAGTCTTGATAAACAGTAACCTAATTGAAAGTTATAACAATATTATATTATATTCATTTGGATTTATTCTAATTTGATTTGTTTTTTTTAATTGAAAATGAATAGTAATTTATTTATTTTTATCGTAAAATGCCCATAATAATATTAAAACACACATAGGGTCTTGATGAAGAGTAACTTAAATGAAAGATATAACAATATTATATTATATTCATTTGGATTTATTCTAATTTAATTTATTTTTTTAATTGAAAATAAATAGTAATTTATTTATTTTTATGGTAAAGTGTCCATAAGAATATTAAAAAAAACACATATTTTTTGCATCTTAAACTATACGAGTATTTGTTACGTCACTAATCGAATCGATTTTAATCGAACAACGTCAGTACTAACATCGGTAGTATCGGAACCAATATTATTTTTATGGTTTTCAATTGTACTAACATCGGTAGTATCGGAACCAATATTATTTTTATGGTTTTCAATTGATATAAAACATGTATCATTTTCAGCATATCACGACTTTATTTTTTTAGATTTCTCTTTGAGATGCTGTAGTGAATCTCGGTACTGAAACGAACCGAACCGATACCAATTGAGTTCCCGCCGCACAGCACGGGGGAAAACCACTAGTTTAGTTTAAAGTATAAGTTATATATATACAAACACACATGCTAGAAGAGTGCCCGCGCGATGCGGCGGGAAATACAGACACTGTTAGAGTGTGTATGGTTTAGTTAGTTTGGCTATTACCCTAAACCAAAGCCAAATTCAAAGATATCGGCTAGTTTATTTTTTTAACAATCGGCTTTCGGTTAATCAGTTCGGTTAGATTGATGATTTTTTGTTCGGTTTGTTTAATTTCGGTTAACAGTAAAAAACAAACTTCGACTAAAACTTTTGCTTAGAAATACATGATACTGAGGTATTAAATACATAAAATGGATGTATAAATACTTGAAATAGGAGTATAAATAAATGAAATGAAGGTATAAAATATAAAATACATGAACTGGATGTATAAAGGCTAGAAATATATGAAAATATAAATGGTTCGGTTCAGTTAATTTTGGTTAAACGAGGATACAAAAAACCTGAGTTTTTTGGTTAATTCAGTTTTCGGTTAATCGGTTATCAGTTACTGCAGTTTTTGGTTGATTTTGATTCGGTGTAAGTTAACGATTAAGTGATTGCTCACCCCCGAAAACCGTTAATCACGTAACATCTCAATTTTTTCATTAGCGAAAACCATAGCAATACTATACGCAAATTAAAGAGAATACGATGCTCATATTTATGGTGTAATTTTTATTAAAAATATTAATGTACGAAAAGTTATGGCTGTTTAAAAATCATGGGGATAATTAGTTTTCATATGAGGATAAAGTGTAACTAATAATTAATTAGTCATGATTTAGTTAAAAATGAGGGATTAAAGTGCAATAAGATTAGGGAATAAAATTTAAGTAGTGTTTAAAAAACCATTTTACCTTATTTTTAGGGTTGTACATTATGCATTAAAAAAATCTTTTTTTTTGGTGTTTTAAAATATTTCTCCATCGAACATTATAATATAGTATAAATATATAACATTTTACGATGGGTTTTGTATATAGTATAGATATATAACACTTTACGATGGGTTTTTATATACAAAGCAAACCAACAGCGTGGATATCTCAACGTCATGAACGACATGCCTTTGAACACCCCGCCGACGACCGCAAGAGAAACCCTAATCGACTTCTCTCTCTCTTTTCTCTCACACCCCTTGTTTTGGTCAAAATTTACCAAAGAAATTAAGTGATCAAATTAGTTAAGTGAGGTAGTGTGCTAAGAATATGTATTGAAAATATGCTAATTTAATTATTTATAAAAACAGTTATCAGGATACGGCTTAGAATATCGAGCTGTATCTACAATCAAACAATGAGCAAAAATGTAAAGGGTGACACGGGATGTACGAGGAAAGCCCTTGATCAATCTAGATCACCGGCACAAAACCTCGGGAGCTGACAATCGCAGCTGCCTTGTTCTTCTTATTATTCAAATGTCAGGATACAGTGCAGGATATGATGCGGATCGACTAAGTGTTACATAATGATTTGAATACAAGTGTAAGTGTGTTGTGAGTGTTTGTAGCTAGAGAGAGAGAGCTCGTGAGATTGTGTGTGTCCTTATCTGATCCGATCACTCCTATTTATAGTAAAACAAAACTAACTAACTAGCCTATAAACTCGGGATATATCGAATATTCCCTATGTGAACGTTGTAGTCCACGTCTTCCGGCTTCAACGTCCATAATTCAACAGATTTGCCCGAGTCTTTAGGAGAAGAAGTCCACTTGAATGTTATAGACTTGTTCCAATAATCTGCACGTGAATTAATTAGTTACTACCAGGATATCGTATCAGGATGTTACCAATATCCTGATCCGGTATCCTGGTCACAACAAAAGAAACATAGTCAGAATATTAGTCAGGATATATGAGCAGAAAACCACCCATAACAATTGTCCCTAAAATATATCTGTTGGAATCCTGAATTCAAACAGATATATTTTAGAGTCTATCACCCGGATCGAGGCAATTAATACCATTGGACTCTTGAAGTGACATTGTGCAACTTCCCACGCATTTTTCACTCGATGGCTATCCATTTAGCCCCTATATCTTCTCTGTTCTTTGTTGATAAATGATCATCTCCCTTGGAATTCTCAGGTACTTTTCTCTTCTTATCTCTTAGCATTTTCTCGTCCAAATTTCCCGATGGCCACCAGAACACGCTCTCATTCCGGCGAGTCCACTTCGTCATTTGTCAATCAGAATCTGCTCCAACACCCCAAGAAGGAGGTGTGCTCCTTCGACAATGCCGATATCAACGCGTTAAGAACCTCCGGTGCTTTCTCCGATACGGTGATTATTCGTCCATTCGACCGGAGCATTCGTCCCGACGTATCTTCCGAGGAGTGGATCTGTTTCTCATCATACCCATTTTCCTTTGGCCTTCGATATCCATTCCCGGAATTCATCATGGAGTTCTTTCGAATTACCGGTCTCTGTTTTGCCCAAACAATGCCTATGGTCTGGAGAGTACTGATTATGCTTAACCAAATCAAAGCCCTTCACGTCCCCGATCTTTGTATCGAAGACCTTCCACTCGCTTACCGTCTCCGATCCCACGGAAATAGTCGCTTCTTGCTTTTCTCAACCTCTAGCAATCCCCTCATCCTCAAAGCTTCAAAAAATGAAGATGGGTGGCAACGAAAATTCTTCTTTGTTAGACGGGATTCCATTCCCTAGGGTAAAAGCCTTCCTGTGAAATGGTTGACCTCCGGTAGGGTTTAGGGCTTAGGGCTTTTAGATATCCCCAAACATATCCTGGTGATGTATCCTATACTAATATCCCGATATCTTTTTTGCAGCAAACTTCAAAGAGTTAGCTCCTCCCTCCGAAGAATCCCAAGAACGAATCAACAGGATCTACCAGTTGCCTGATTGTGACAGATCCTTTACACAACATCTTCCAAGTCCAAGCCAATACTCTTCATCAGATATGTCTGGTAAGAATCACACAATTTTTGTATATTTTCGACTAATAAAATAAGAGACAAGAGTAAAATTTTAGATATTTTCCCTGTTTAGCAGCACCAGCCAAAGTTCCAGAAGTTTTCGATCTCGACGAACTGGATAGTTACCCTATTCCTGTCCAAGTGAAGAAAGAACCCAGCAAGCCTGCTTCCACTTCTAAGCCTGCATCCAGCTCTAAACCGGCAGTTGTTCCTAAGCCCTCTCCTGCTACCAAGCCACGTGCCTCAAGTTCCCGCAAAAGAAAGGAGACCGACTCTCCAGCCTCATCCGAGACCTTTCCCTTCAAAAACCACGGGTTTCTTGAATCCAGCGGTTTTATGACCGGCCTTCTTAACCAGGTTCATATCCTTAACCTACATCCTGCACCATATGTTGGTTATTGTATGTTAATACCTGTTTTCTTGTAGGGTCTTGAAATGCCTGATGAGCCTTTACGAAGAAAGTTGCGGTCTAAATATGATGCTGGAAGTGAAGCTCGGGAAGGCTGAGACCACCATCACTGACCAAGGGATGATAGCTGCCGCTAAGTCACAACACTATGAGGACAAATTCAAAGCATTGTCCCAAGAAGCCAAAGCTGCTATCAATAAGGCCAATGAAGATGCCCAAGCCAAGCTGGATGCTGCCCAACTCCAATTCGAGCTGGATATGACTACCTACCGAGAAGGTCTTAAGGGGTCAGTTGTAATCTCCCTCCTACAAGCCAGGCTAAAGATGGCTTATGAAGCCAAAACTCTGGGTTTTGAATGCCCTTCCTGGAACGTGAGTGCTTAGGAGGCAAAACTGAAAGACCTCGAGGGAAGTCCTGTTGAATATCTTGCTAAGCCTGCGGGTGAAGAGCCTTCCAAGGCAGTGGAGGAAGCGACTGATGCTGAAAAGAATCCTGATGGTGATGGTGGCGAGGATGCTGGAAGGAATGTTGCTGGTCAAGAAGGTGCTGCTCCTTAAAAGCAGCGAAGTGGGCGATGATGGATGTTTATTCCTAGACCGGAGCCCACTTTTTTAAGTTTGATGGTTGTGGTTTGTAATCCCTGAACAATTTACTTTTCCTGTCTTGAACAATTTACTTTCCTGCATTAAGACAATATGATGGCCAAAGGTGGATGGGTCCTGGGTTTCAGGATGAAGCCCTTGGTCATCAATTAGTATCATTTATTTTGAATAGTATAACAGTTGGAGGTGGATGGGTCTCGGTTTGAGATGAAACCTTCAACTGTTAGGTAAATATGATAAAAACTAACTGTGCTTTTGGCGGATGATGAAGCCAAAGGCACAACTTTTGCTATGTTAATAAGATAACATTCTTTTGACTTATCCATTGTTGTTTTTCAATTTTTGTTATGCATTGCTTAGTTTGAATTTCAATGTTCCAAACTTAGTGCAATTATTTCTTATGAAAATATCTTGATCAACATACTCGTAAATATCCTATTAAGACTTTCGTCAAATAGGGTTTTTATAACTCAAACAATTCAGATAAAATTTTCAAAGAAAAAGGACAGTTCATTTTTATTTTACAAAGTTTGTTTCGATAACGCTTGTTTGACTAGAATACAGTTTTAGTTTTTAATCCAAGTATCATATCCCAAATATTCCAACCAAATATCCTGAAACATATTCGAAAAATGTATTCTGAAAATATATCCTGAGAACATATCCCAATCAGGATATTCAAGCTTTTGTCAAACATAGTTTCAAAAACTTAACCAATTTAGACAAGGTTTTTTAAAGGAAAGATCATACCAGAAATAGAGTGCAACCCCACTCTCATTCTTCAATCCTTTTGCAACCTTTCCAACAAAGATGTCCCCAGTCTGGGACACTTAGTGTACTGGGTTCGAGCTTGATCCTTTGAGCTTTGTACAATTGCCTCAGTAGGAATGTCCCCTGTGTATTATGTTTTTCAATACTTAGAATTTTTTTGGACATCAATTGCAATCGTTTGAATAATTTTTGTATTTCAAGGGATAAACCCAAAAATATACTTGAGATAAATCCTTAGTGTTCTAGGGATAAACCCATAAGTACTCTGGGGAAAATCCCAAGTTTTCATGCGCTACAGGCGGGAGTGTATAAACTCCAAGACTTAGAAATGTGGAAACCTTTAAACCTTAGAGAGTATGAAAAAACCCTTTCGTGAGAGAAGGTGATCAATCCTCATATACCTTGAGGATCCAGGATATAGCCAACAGTAACGAAATTGTCAGCCACTTTTACATGAACTGGTCCCGCCACCTTGAGCTATCCCTGGATAACTTGCGCTCCAGGCGGGGTGTTTAAACCCAATTCGTGAGAAAGGTGAATAACTTTAAACCTGTGAAGGGATCAGGATCCCTTAAACGTGAGAGAGGGGGCCAGTTCTCTAATCTTTCGAAGCATCCTGAGTGTGTATCCTGGAGCTATATCCCGAAGCATATACTGCAAAACGACTGTAAATTAAGGTGGGTGTTAGCCTGGCTAACACCCCTCCGATGCTTAAGTCAGTATTGGGTTCAAAATAATAAATAATACCAAATATATTAAAAGAGATAGAATTCATACCATCCTGAGTTAGAAATTAGATTCTAAACTCACTTGAAATAAAGCTTTAGGTGAATAGCATTCCAGGATCTTGGTAGCATACCCCCCCTCTATATTCTTGAGTCGGTATGCTCCTTTCCCTTATTCTAATTCAATCTCATAAGGTCCTTCCCACTTAGGAGCTAACTTTCCATCAGCAGGATTAGTAGTATTCTGAAAAGCCTTTCTTAATACCCAATCTCCAACCTGAAACCTTCTAGTCCTTATATTCTTGTTATATGCTCTGGATATCCTCTGTTGATATGCTGCCATCGTTAGCTTTGCTGCATCTATTGTCTCATCAATAGTATCCAATTCTTGGCATAGGGCTTCAGGATTCTGCTCAGGATCCCAGAGGTTAGATCTTGCTGTAGGTATCACCATTTCTGTTGGGATCACTGCTTCTGCTCCAAATACCAAGGAGAATGGAGTTTGGCCAGTCGCACTCTTTATTGTTGTTCTATTAGCCCACAAAACAAAGGGTAATTCTTCTGCCCATCTTCCTTTCTTAGCTCCTAGTCTCTTCTTCAAGTTGTTGACAATTATCTCGTTCGAGGATTCTGCTTGTCCATTTGCTTGAGGATGTACTGGAGTAGATGTGATCATTTTGATTCCCCAACTCTTGCAAAAGTCAGTAGTCCTTTTACTTATTGATGTGTTAAAAATGCAACATATACATTTCATCAAATGAGGCATAAAACTAACCCTTTTTTAGTACTAATGTTGGAAAAAGTGTGCTTTTGTCTTCCTTTTGTATTTTCAGGATTAAATGAGCTCAAATTAACAAAAGAAGCAAAAAGACATCAAAATCTAACATAAATACAAGAAAAGGAACAAGACGTGACATGCCCGACCCCACGACAGCATCTTCCCAAGCAAAACAAGAGATCAGAAGCCTGAACACGCCCCGTGCTCAGCCAGCACGGGGGCGTACCCAAGTGTCAGCAGAAAAGAAAAAGTGGTAGAAGCTTCTATTGCCCAACATGGGGCCATGCTCAGCGGACACGGGGCCGTGGTCAACTATAAGATTCGCACAATCCAGCAAATCTGCATAGTACAAAGATTCTTCTGCACCACGGGGTCGTGCTCAGCGGACACGGGGGCGTGGTCAACTAAAAAAGACAAAACTACATTAAATGAAGAAAGAGAAGGATGTGGACACGGGGCTGTGCCCACTGGACACGGGGCCGTGCCCGAGCTTCTGTTCAGCCTATAAATAGAAGTGCTTGGCTCAAGCTCAAACCATCCCTTGGCACACCACCTCTCTCACACTTCACCCACCACCCACCACCACCATAACACCATCATCCACCACCATCATCCATTGTCCATCGTAGAGTGTGTGAGTCGTCTCGGGATCCAAGATTGATCGTAAGAGTTCTTGACAATCAAGGCCATGTTTGCCTAAGTCTCTTACATCACTTGGTGAAGACAAAGTGTCTAGTGTAATACTTTTTATTTCTAATCTTTTCGCACTTTTTATTTGGTTTCGTATTAATGACTTTAATAACTAGTTGCTTATGTTGAAGGTGATCTTTCTTTATCGTTTGTCCGTGGTGTCTTGAAATTATTTTACTGTCTATATAAAATAAAAGATTTTCACCATTCATATCTCCACGGTCTATATGGAGGTATGTTGGGTACCTGGTCGGGGGTTAAGGGAATGGTTTGGTAAAGGTCTTGCCATTGTTCAGCGTTTAGAGGTCCTGCAATGGACCTGGGTCAAATTTAGTAGGACCTCCTTCAATACTTAACGGTATTGGATGGCGGGGGTCCAAACTCTTTGATCCCCTCATAAGTTAACTACTATTAATACTATAACCCGGCTATTTAGGACTGTATCCCTGCTGACTCAGACTACTTAGTCGCGGGTAACGTCACCTCCAAAAGAGGGGCCTACCATAATTTGCATTAATAACTTAATTAATTATCTTCCAATAATCCACCCTTTTAGGATTGTATCCTTGCTGACTCAAACTAGTAGGGTGAGGGTAACGTCACCTTCAAAAGAGGGGCCTACTACAATAACTAAGATAATCTCTTAAAATAGTGCAAAAGTGCGGAAATAATCAAAGGTTACACTAAATGCGAGTCGGAACCAAATGATTCATCTTGTCTATCTGTTTTTCTTTTTATTTTTATTTTCAGCATTTTAGTTACTTTTTACTTTTCTTAGTTTAAAACATTTTTCTAAACTTTTTGATTTGATTAGACGTTGAGGATAAACCGGTATTAAAAGCTCTTGTGTCCTTGGACGACCTCGGTATCTTACCAACACTATACTACGCCCATGATGGGTGCATTTGCCCATATGTGTGTTTAGTGTTAGTAAAATATCGTGTTTTATAAATTTAAAACTTGGCTAAAAATAAGTGTTAAAGGGGCTTAAAATATACACCTAATATATATAACACTTCACACGCATCAAGTTTTTGGCGCCGCTGCCGGGGACACAAGGATTTTAAGAAAGTTAGGAATCAACGGCCTAATCGTTTTTCTTATTTTTCATTTTTTTAGGATTTTTTTTAGTTTTTCTGTTTCTGCAGAGCTCAGCACGGGCCGTGCCTGGTCGGACACGGGCCGTGCCCAGCATCATCACTGGCAGTTTTTATTTTCTGAGTTACAGAGAGCTGAACACGGGGCCGTGTCGGTGCAACACGGTGCCGTGTCAAACTCCCAGTAACAGGGATCCAGAAAACAATCACTGTATCTCTGACCACGGGCCGTGTTCACCGAGCACGGGGCCGTGGTGAACATTCTGACCAACGTTCTTTTCTGTTTTTATTGCAGGACTTGGAACCCAGGCGCCACATTTGAACCTCCTACGCAGTGCATGAGCTCCAGTTCTAGTAGAGACATAAAAGAACCTCTAGAAGAACCCGAACGCTTTCTCAGAAAAAGACTTAAAGCTAAAAATCAAGAGAAAGTTTCGGGGGACCCACTTCCAATGGCGGACCAACGTACCCTCATGGATTACCTACGGCCCACCGTAGGCAATCTCGGCGCCGCTATCAATGCACCGAATGTCGAAGCCAACAACTTCGAACTTCGGCCGCATTTGATACAAATGCTCCAAAACTCCGCAACCTTCCATGGGCTTGCGGACGAGGATCCCCATCTACATATTACTAATTTCTTGGAAATATGTGATACTTTTTGGATCAATGGAGCATCAAACGACGCCATTCGCCTTAGGATGTTTCCATTTTCACTAAAAGGCCGAGCTAAGGCTTGGCTTAACACCCTCCCAGTTGGCTCGGTAAACACCTGGGATGAACTAGCCCAAAAGTTTCTATATAAGTATTTCCCTCCTGCTAAAACGGCTAAATTAATGACTGAAATTAATACATACTCACAAGAGGATGGGGAATCCTTATATGAAACTTGGGAAAGGTTCAAGGAGCTTCTAAGAAAGTCTCCTCATCACGGTCTAGCGGTGTGGCAACAAGTATCCACTTTCTACAATGGGTTGTTGCCACACACAAGACAAACACTTGATTCAAGCTCCGGGGGACTTTTAGGTAATCGTCGCCCAAATGAAATATATAATCAAATTGAGGAAATTGCTCAAACCAATTTTCAATGGCACACTCCCCGAGGTAATAAATCTATTGCCCCGGGCGCCCATAAGGTTGATGAAAGCACCTCTTTACAAGCCCAAATCGAGGCCCTCTCTTCGAAAATCAAAAGGCTAGAAATGACAAAAACGGCCTCGGTTATGGCTTGTGAAGGGTGTGGTGGGTCACATGAAAATTGGAGTTGTATGAAAGAATTAGATGAACAAGCAGAAACGGTAAACTACATTGATAATAGACCTAGGCCGTCGGGTCCTCCAACGGGTACCTACAACCAAGGATGGCGTAACCACCCAAATCTTGGTTGGAGAGATCCCGGCAATAGTAGTAACCAACAAAACCAACGAACTAATTTTCAACAACCACAAAATTTCTCTCAACAACAAGGTGGAAGAGAAAGGCTTGAAGATACCATATCTCGCCTCATCTCCGACACCGAAAAGAAAAACTCGGATCAATTTCAACAATTGGAATCGAATTTTAGAAATCAACAAGCTAGCATTCAAAACGTTGAAAAACAATTAAATCAACTAGCTCAAAATTTCTCCGAGAGACCACAAGGCGCGTTACCAAGTAATACCGAAACCAACCCAAAGGCGCAAGTACACCTCATCACATTGAGAAACCGAACCGTGGGTCCCGAGGATGCCCCATTACCACCAGTTGAAGGAAGTCAACGCCAAAGCACGACTTCACCTACACCTCAACCAGAAAAGGCTTCTTCACCAAATCAAGAGCCCACCAAGACTCCTCTAATTCCGTACCCCGGTAGGTTAAATCGTCAAAAGACCGATGAGCAATTCGCAAAGTTCGAAAGTTTACTAAAACAATTGCATGTCAATATTCCTTTTATTGAGGTCCTAACCCAAATGCCTAAATTTGCAAAATTCATGAGGGATTTCCTCACTCACAAAAGGAAAATTGAATCATTGCAATTAGTTAACTTAGGCGAAGAATGCTCCGCTTTAGTACTCAACAAACTTCCACAAAAGAAAACCGATCCCGGGAGCTTCACAATTCCTTGCTCGATTGGGAAGTCCCCCGTTCGTAATGCATTAGCCGATCTTGGGGCTAGCATTAACCTCATGCCCACGTCAATGTTCAAACAACTCGGCCTAGGAACAACAAGCCCTACAAAGATGAGCATACAACTCGTCGACAGGTTCGTAAAATTTCCACAAGGTGTCGCTGAAAATCTACTGGTCAAGGTTGACAACTTCGTTTTTCCAACCGACTTTGTCATCCTAGACATGGAAGAAGACACCGATGTCCCTCTCATCCTCGGGAGGCCATTTCTAGCCACCGCCCAAGCAGTGGTGGATATGAATGACGGAACGTTAACATTGAAGTTTGGGGACGAGGAAGTGAAGTTTGAATGTGGAAAGAAAATAGAGGAAGAAGACCCGGTCAACTACATGAAGGTCATAGACTCAAGCTTGGATGACGCTCTCCGACGGTGTAACATGGGATGCAATACATCCCACTTGGGTAACATGTGACCAGGCTTTGGGTCTAGCCAAGGACCCTTATAAACGTGGCGCACCACAGAGGCATTCCGCGGAACTATCCTTAGTTTAGTTTAGATTAATTTTCTTTTTTTCTAGTTAGTTTTAATTTTCAGGAATAAAACACACTTGAGATAGCAAAGGATGCAAGGGAAACTTGAACCAGCACTCCATGCAGGAAAACATAACCGTCCGGCAAATTTCTTCGTTTACAGTAAGCTCGGCACGGGCCGTGTCCACCCAACACGGCCCCGTGCTGCACAGTCTGCAGAAAAAGACCCAGTTCAGGTAACTGGACACGGGCCGTGTTCACCCAACACGCCCCCGTGTCCAGACTTCTGTTTCTCTTGTTTTAATTTTGTTACTGGCACTTGAACACGGGGCCGTGCCCGGACAACACGGGGCCGTGTTCAGCGCCCAGTAACACAAAATTTTTTGCTTTTTCACACCTTTCACACATTCAATAAACCTAAAAACTTATTTTTGGGACACATTGAGGACAATGTGTAATTTAAGTGTGGGGGGGGGGGGATGCTAAAACCTTGAATCTTACAAGTCCTAAATACAAGCCTTACACAAAACTCTATTGGAATCGCTAATCACCCCAAATTTTTTCAAAAATTTTCATTTTTTTTTCTTGTCTAGGTTTAACTCGGGAATTTCAAGTTCTAAAAAGGTTATATTTTTACGAATTTACAACCGATAGCGTCGTGATAAAAAGAACCAACATAAGAAAATTATGAAAAGGCATGACAAGCTTAGTTAAAATTTGATTATATATACTTGATCACATAAAAACCCATTCCCACAAAAGTGAGTTTTGAGCTTTTATTGAGCATACAATTACATATCATTAGAACTAAATGCTCATTTTTCGTTTCTTGTGTGAATAGCCGCTTGGTTCTTACGACTCTAGAACTTGCCATGACGATACATTCCCGGTCCTTACCAACTTAAACCCGAGTAAGTAAATGATGGAGGCATTAGGACTAACCCTTTTTATTTCTACACCATTATTTTTTTTTTCACCTACCCAAAATCCCCCTAGTTAGCCCCTTTGAGCCTAAACCTTTTCATTTCATAACCCAAACCAAACACCCTTTTTACCCACCAAAACCTTTTCCATTTTTACCCCTTTGTTTTAGTAACAAGTTCGATTTTTCGTATGACTTTTCAAAAAAAAAAAAAATTATGTTGATGATGAAGCAAAAGAAAATAAACAAACAAGTCCATCAAAAATAACTTTGTTTGAATAATAGCTTCATCAAAATAAAAGTTACAAAAATAGAAAGTCTTACGAAAACCGACACTTGTTACGCTTTTCGCCTTTTTTCTACTAACCACTAACCACCAACCCAACCACCTACCTTTAACCCAAGCCTAACCCTTCACCCACAAAGTCCTCTTGATATTTACAAAGGTATATAAGTTAAAAAGGAGGAGGATTGATTGCTTGGCAAGCCTATGGTAGGAGTAAGTTCCATGCCGCTCTCGAGTGATCCACAAAAATACATTTTCGGCCGAGTGTTGAGTGATCCCCGTGAGGTATGTGAACTTGTATATAAATAGAATTTTAAAGAGGCATGTTATACCCTAATAAGTAATTTATCTTATGAAAAGTTTTAAATAAATCATGACGAATAAGATTGTAAATAAATAAAAATAAAATTAAATAAAGAATCTTGGAAATCCCGACACTCTACGACAAGCCCAAAAACCTTCTTCTCTACCCATTCCATTTGGGAGTGTAATAGCCACATATTAAAGAGTTTTGCTTGAGGACAAGCAAAGATTCAAGTGTGGGGGTATTTGATGTGTTAAAAATGCAACATATAAATTTCATCAAATGAGGCACAAAACTAACCCTTTTTTAGTACTAATGTTGGAAACAGTGTGCTTTTGTCTTCCTTTTGTATTTTCAAGATTAAATGAGCTCAAATTAACAAAAGAAGCAAAAAGACATCAAAATCTAACATAAATACAAGAAAAGGAACAAGACGTGACATGCCCGACCCCACGACAGCATCTTCCCAAGCAAAACAAGAGATCAGAAGCCTGAACACGCCCCGTGCTCAGCCAGCACGGGGGCGTGCCCAAGTGTCAGCAGAAAAGACAAAGTGGTAGAAGATTCTATTGCCCACCACGGGGCCGTGGTCAACTATAAGATTCGCACAATCCAGCAAATCTGCATAGTACAAAGATTCTTCTGCACCACGGGGTCGTGCTCAGCGGACACGGGGGCGTGGTCAACTAAAAAAGACAAAACTGCATTAAATGAAGAAAGAGAAGGATGTGGACATGGGGCCGTGCCCACTGGACACGGGGCCGTGCCCGAGCTTCTGTTCAGCCTATAAATAGAAGTGCTTGGCTCAAGCTCAAACCATCCCTTGGCACACCACCTCTCTCACACTTCACCCACCACCCACCACCACCATAACACCATCATCCACCACCATCATCCATTGTCCATCGTAGAGTGTGTGAGTCGTCTCGGGATCCAAGATTGATCGTAAGAGTTCTTGACAATCAAGGCCATGTTTGCCTAAGTCTCTTACATCACTTGGTGAAGACAAAGTGTCTAGTGTAATACTTTTTATTTCTAATCTTTTCGCACTTTTTATTTGGTTTCGTATTAATGACTTTAATAACTAGTTGCTTATGTTGAAGGTGATCTTTCTTTATCGTTTGTCCGTGGTGTCTTGAAATTATTTTACTGTCTATATAAAATAAAAGATTTTCACCATTCATATCTCCACGGTCTATATGGAGGTATGTTGGCTACCTGGTCGGGGGTTAAGGGAACGGTTTGGTAAAGGTCTTGCCATTGTTCAGCGTTTAGAGGTCCTGCAATGGACCTGGGTCAAATTTAGTAGGACCTCCTTCAATACTTAACGGTATTGGATGGCGGGGGTCCAAACTCTTTGATCCCCTCATAAGTTAACTATTATTAATACTATAACCCGGCTATTTAAGACTGTATCCCTGCTGACTCAGACTACGTAGTCGAGGGTAACGTCACCTCCAAAAGAGGGGCCTACCATAATTTGCATTAATAACTTAATTAATTATCTTCCAATAATCCACCCTTTTAGGATTGTATCCTTGCTGACTCAAACTACTGGGGTAAGGGTAACGTCACCTTCAAAAGAGGGGCCTACTACAATAACTAAGATAATCTCTTAAAATAGTGAAAAAGTGCGGAAATAATCAAAGGTTACACTAGATACGAGTCAGAACCAAGTGATTCATCTTGTCTATCTGTTTTTCTTTTTATTTTTATTTTCAGCATTTTAGTTAGTTTTTATTTTTCTTAGTTTAAAACATTTTTCTAAACTTTTTGATTTGATTAGACGTTGAGGATAAACCGGTATTAAAAGCTCTTGTGTCCTTGGACGACCTCGGTATCTTACCAACACTATACTACGCCCACGATGGGTGCACTTGCCCATATGTGTGTTTAGTGTTAGTAAAATATCGTGTTTTATAAATTTAAAACTTGGCTAAAAATAAGTGTTAAAGGGGCTTAAAATATACACCTAATATATATAACACTTCACACGCATTACTTATAAACTGAGAACCATTGTCACAGATTATCTCGGCTGGTACCCCAATCCTGGTCAGGATATTCCTTTTTATGAAGGATACTACTTCCTGGTCTCTGACTTGAACAAATGCTTCAGCTTCAACCCATTTAGAGAAATAGTCAGTCATTGCCAGCATAAAGACTTTTCCTCCTGGAGCTTTCGGCAATTTTCCTACTATGTCCATCCCCCACCTCATGAATGGCCAAGGGGAAGCAATAGGATAAAGTGGTTCAGCAGGTTGATGCAATATGTTACTGTGCCTTTGGCATGCATCACACCTTCGGGCATATTCTGCAGCATCTTTCCTCATCGTAGGCCAGTAGTATCCTGTTCTTAATACCTTTGAGAATAACGACCTGCCCCCAGTATGGTTACCACAATCTCCTTCGTGTATATCCTGAAGCACTTCTTTAGTTTCGGGATCCTCCAAGCACCTCAGGTATGGTCCTGCAAGAGATTTCTTGTACAAAACATCATTTATAATAGTGAATCGTGATACCTTCATTCTAAAGGCCTTAGGATTCTCATCCTTTGGGATGTGTCCTTCCTTGAGATATCTCATAATTAGAGCCATCCAGGACATAGGATCCTCCTCGGGATACTCATCATCAGGATCCTGGATACTTACTACTTCCTTATCCTGAGATTTGAGAAGATCCATCGCAGGATACCGGATATGTAGTATTGGTATTTGGGTTCCCTCCGGTATCCTGACTGATGATCCTAGATTTGCTAAAGCATCGACTTCAGCATTATCCTCTCTTGGTACCTGTTCAAGTGTAAAAACATCGAAATATCCTGCTAACTTTTTGAGAATTTCGAGATACTCGATTAACTTCTCACCTTTAACTGCATATGATCCGTTAAAATGGTTAGTAATTAACAAGGAATCAACATACACTTGCAAACTCTTAATATTCATGCTCTTAGCCAATTCTAATCCTGCAATCAAAGCTTCATATTCTGCTTCATTATTAATGGCAGGAAACTCACACCTAATAGCCTGGGGTAATATGCCCCCCTGTGGCGATTTTAGTAGTATACCCAAACCTACACCTCTTATATTAGATGCACCATCAGTATATAATGTCCAGGATTCTAAATTTTCTCCTAGCTGTTGCACTTCTAGGTCTACTTCATTTTGAATATCACTACTGAAATCAGCCACAAAGTCAGCTAAAGCCTGAGACTTTATGGCATTTCTAGGTTCGTATACTAGATCATAGGCACTTAATTTTACTGACCACTTAGCCATCCTACCTGACATCTCGGGTTTCCTAAGCACATTTTTAACAGGATAGTTGGTTTTAACATGAATCCTATGTGTCTCAAAATAATGTCTAAGTTTTGTCGACGCCATAACTAGGGCAAATATTAATTTTTCTAAATGAGAATATCTAGTTTCAGCATCTAATAAACTTTTGCTAACATAATAGACAGGATATTGCTGACCTTCGTGATCCTTTACCAGGACGCCACTTACCGCATTCCCTGATACTGCAAGATACAGGGATAATGGTTCACCATTTTCTGGCTTCATCAATAGAGGTGCAGATGAGAGATATTGTTTTAATTCCTACAAGGCTATTTCATGCTTCTCTCCCCATTCGAATTTCTTATTCTTCTTCAGGATATCGTAGAATTCCTTTCATTTTTCCGAGGATCTTGAGATAAATCTGTTTAATGCAATTAATCGTCACGTCAGTCTTTGTACATCTTTCATGTTGGAAGGTAACTTGATATCCAAGATGGCTTTGATCTGTTCTGGCCTTGCTTCTATCCCTCTTTTAGTCACCATGTATCCCAGAAACTTTCCTGCCCCCACTCTAAAATGGCATTTAGCAGGATTTAGCTTCATGTTGTACTGGTCCAGGATATCGAATGCTCCCTTAATATCCTGGAGGTGATCCTCAGCCTTTTTAGATTTTACTACCATGTCATCGATGTACACCTCCATGGTGTCCCCCAGCTTGTCTTTAAACATCATGTCACCAATCTTTGGTATGTTGCACCTGCATTTTTTAAACCAAAAGGCATAGCAGTATAACAATAAATACCTGGCGGTGTCATGAAAGCAGTATCCTCCTGGTCTGAAGGTTCCATTTGGATCTGCTGGAATCCTGAGGATGCATCCATGAAGGTTAACATCTCATGGCCGACAGTAGCATCCACCATTGAATCGATATGAGGTAGAGGAAATGGGTCTTTGGGACAAGCTTTGTTTAAGTCTGTGTAATCTACACAGACTCTCCATTTCCCATTTTTCTTTTGCACCACCACTACATTTGCTAGCCATCTGGGAAATTTCACTTCCCTAATCATCTTGCTCTTTAATAATCTTTCAACTTCTTCTTGAATGATAGTGTTCCGCTCTGGAGCAAACTTCCTTCGTTTCTGTTGGACAGGCTTGAAAGATCTATCGATTCCAAGCTTGTGGGTTATAATATCCTTGGAAATCCCTGTCATATCCTCATGTTTCCATGCGAATGTTGACATCCTGCATTTCAAAAAGTTAGTCAATTGATTTTCAATATCCTGAGGGATATTGGTTCCTGCGAGCACCGAGATATTTGGATTATCCTGTTCCAGGATAATTTTCTTTACATCTTGCTCTGAAGCTTTCACGATATCCTGGGCTCGCATCTTTAATTGCTATGCTGCATTAGGATTTGTCGAGGATTTCATCGATGAAGAGTAACACTCCTTTGCTTCCTGTTGATCACTTTCCACCTTGACTACCCCCCAGGGGGCAGGAATCTTGATGCACTGATGGTAGGTCGATGGCACAGCTTTCATATCATGGATTCATGGCCTACCCAATATAATATTGTAGCAGGATAAGGAGTCCATGACACAAAATCGTTGCATTGAGTTGACCCCTTCAACATACATAGGTAACTTTATCTCTCCCACGGTATTCCTGGCTTCTCCACTGAACCCAACAAGCACAGTGGATTTCGAAGTAATATCCATCGGGGATACATTCATTCTCTTCAGTGTTTCTAGCTGAATTATGTTGATAGAGCTGCCATTATTCGCCAGTATCATGCGCATAAAATGATTAGCAACATATAAAGTTATTACCAAAGCATCATGATGAGGATCCTGGACAGTATCCCTATCATCATTATCGAACATGATCACTTTATCAGTCGTGAGGGTTGACATCCTGGTTGGCTTATCTCCCCCCTCTTCCTTAGCCTCCTTTGCATGTCTTTTTGCTGCAGAATAAGAGGTCCCACAGATATCGGATCCTCCTGAAATAAAGTTAATTATCCTGGCATCCGCAGGAGGTGATGCTGCTCGTTTAGGATCCTTGTCAGTATCCTGCCCCTTATTCTTCTTTCTTCCTAGGAGATCCTTCAGGTATCCTTTGCTCAACAAATAGCTTATTTCATTCCTCAGGGCGATGCAATCTTCTGTAACATGTCCAAAATCCTCATGGAAGGCACACCACTTGGATTTGTCCTTCCAATCAGCTTTCTGTTGGTTCTTCCTAGGCCACCTTGCTTTGTCTCCTAATCCCTGCATAGCATACATCAGTTCAGGTATATTAACAGAAAAACAATATTCTGATAACTCAGGATACTCCTCAGGATCCTCATTTTCAACAGCATTCACTTTCTTGCTGTCATTCCTGCCATATGGCTTAGAGCGATATGGTTTATACGAGGATTCTGATTTCCTGTTGGTTGACTCATAGGTTGTGGATGAATTCATCCTCTCTTGCATCTTTTTGTATCCTCCAATCGAATATATCTTAAAGCCCTTTTTCGAGCTTCATCCAGGTTCCTGCAGGGATTTATTACAAGATCCTGGTAAAATTGAGAATCTTTTTGCAATCCCATCTTCAAAGCCTGCACATCTGTTGCAACATCAAGATGTGGGATATCTAAGGATTCCCGGCTAAACTTGTTCACATAATCTCTCAAGGATTCCTGAGGTCCTTGAGTTATCCTGTAAAGATCACTGGTTAGTTTTTCAAAACTCCGACTGCAAGAAAATTGTTTATTAAATAAATTTACTAAATGAGCAAATGATGTAATCGAACGAGGAGGAACGTTTAAGAGCCATTTTAAGGCTGACCCTGTTAAGGTAGAACCAAAACCCTTGCAGAGGCATGCTTCCTTGAGATCTGGAGGGATAGGGTTGATTTCCATCCTTTCCCTATACTGGGCAATATGCTCTTCAGGATCCGTAGTTCCGTCATAGAGCTTCATGTTGGGGGTTTGAAATCTTTTTGGGATTTCAGCATCACAAATAGGATATGCAAACCGAGATATCTTGTGGCTATCCTGGGATACTTCTGGGATTGGCTGGACTACTCTAGGTACACTAGATATCATGTCCTTTAACGTTTGAAGCTCACTGGAAAGTGCTGATATCATACCTGCATCCTGCAAAGATCCAATACCATTAGTAGCATGAGTATTATTATTATTAGATACATTACCAGTCTGAGGATTCCGGCCATATCCTGAAGCATATCCTGAGCTTCTCACAGTTGACACCCTGATCGAAGAGGGTATCTCAGGAGTATGATTATGAGAGTGGCTAGGCACAATATTTCCCTTGTTATCCTCAGTATATACTGCAGAACTGAAGTTTAATGCTCTGGGTTGCAAGGGAGTGACAGTATCCTCAACGGGCCTGCTTGAGCTGGATTTCAAGAGTTGTATTTCTCTCATCAGCATTTGGTTGGTCTCCTGGATTTCAAGAGTTGTATTTCTCTCATCAACATTTGACAGTATCCTCAACGGGCCTGCTTGGGCTGGATTTCAAAACAGGACCAGATCCTTGAATATTGCGAGCGGGGATAACATCCCGAGCCACATGAATTTCAGTTCCTTGTGAAGAGGTTTGCATTCTCGGAGGAGGTGGTGGAAGCACCGAACCAATTGTTGCAGAGGTTGTAGCAGACACGGTAGAAGAGCTCATGTTTGATCTCGAGGCCATTAAAAATAGTGTAGCAAAAAGTTTTGAAAATAGAAAACCAAGTAATGATTTTGCAAAAGCTTTTAGTAGAAATAGCACCACTTGCCCCACGGTTGGCGCCAAATTGTTTAGGTCAAAAATTACCGAAGCAATTAAGTGATCAAATTAGTTAAGTGAGGTAGTGTGCTAAGAATGAGCAAAAATGTAAAGGGTGACACGGGATGTACGAGGAAAGCCCTTGATAAATCTAGATCGCCGGCACAAAACCTCGGGAGCTGACAATCGCAGCTGCCTTGTTCTTCTTATTACTTCAAATGTCAGGATACAGTGCAGGATATGATGCGGATCGAATATGTGTTACAAAATGATTTGAATACAAGTGTAAGTGTGTTGTGAGTGTTTGTAGCTAGAGAGAGTGCTCACAAGATTGTGTGTGTCCTTATCTGATCCGATCACTCCTATTTATAGTAAAACAAAACTAACTAACTGTTTTGGTCGAAAATCACCGAAGCAATTTAGTGATCAAATTAGTTAAGTGAGGTATTGTGCTAGAAATGTGTGTCGAAAATATGTCAATCAAGTTATTTGCAAAAACAGTTTTAGGATACGGCTCAGGATATAGAGTTGTATCTATGATCAAACAATGAGCAAAAATGTAAAGGGTGACGCGAGATGTACGAGGAAAGCCCTTGATCAATCTAGATCGCCGGCACAAAACCTCGGGAGCTGACAATCGCAGCTGCCTTGTTCTTCTATTGCTTCAAATATCAGGATACAATGCAGGATATGATGCGGATCGTCTAGGTGTTACAATGTAATTTGAGTACACGTGTTTGTGTGTAGTGATTGCTAGAAGCTAGAGAGTAAAGTGTGTGAAAGAAAGTGAGTGACTTAATCTGATCCGATCAATCTATATACAGTTAAATGAAATCAACTAACTGTCCTATTAAACCGGGATGCTTCGAATATTCCTCAAGTGAACGTTGTAGTCCACTTCTTCCGGGTTCAACGTCTCCCACATAACCGGTTTGCCCGAGTCTTCAGGAGAAAAGGTCCACTTGACCGTTAGGGACCCGCACCTTCTAATCTGCACGTGGTTAATTCAGTTAATATTAGGATATCGCACCAGGATATTACCAATATCCTGACCCGGTATCCTGATCACAAATAAACAATCAAAAGCAAAATATTAGTCAGGATATATGTCCAGAAAATGGCCCATAACAATTGTCCCCAAAATATATATGTTGGTGTACCAATCCAACAGATATATTTTAAAACTTTATCTCACAAACCGAGGTTACTAAATTGAAGCGACGGTCAAGATAGCATTATGTAACTTCCAACTCGCTTTTCACTCGATGGGTATCCATTACGCCCCTATATTTTCTCTTCTTGTTTGATAACCAGATATCATCAACAGAATCTCCAGGTAATCACTCATCCCTTCCTCAATTCCTGTTAATTTTATTTTTCCTCCAATGGCCACTAGAGTCCACTCTCAAACCGGTGAATCGTCGGACTCCTTCGTTCAGCAAAATCTTCTCAAAAATCCTGAGAAGGAGATCTGCGCTTTTGATAACGCAGACATTGCGGCGTTGAGAGCCTCCGGCGCGTTCCCTGACGGCACTATTTTTAGACCATTCGATCGATCAATTCGATCAGATGTTTCTTCTGCCGATTGGGTCTGCTTTCCGGCATACCCTTTCTCGCTAGGTCTTCGGTATCCATTTCCTGAGTTCATGATGCAATTCTTTCGAACTACTGGTATTTCCTTTGCCCAAACCATGCCCATGGTTTGGAGAGTATTGATCGTGCTCAATCAAATCAAAAACCTTCACTATCCCGACCTGTTGGTCCCGTTGATACAGGATCTGATCGTAGGAACAAGATGAATCGATTTCGTCTTAATGTGCGGAATCCATTAAGGCGAATCACAGATTTGTGCAACAGAGAATTCAACGTTTAACTGCTTGTCTGTTCGTTCTATTAATTGTTCTGAAAATCACAAAGTTCCGGTAGACGTACAGACTATCCATGCGTGTCAAAATTTCTTACAAAGTAGCACCGGACCTTCTATTTATAGACAAACTCAGGAAGCTAACAAGTGTTGTACGTGCGGGTGGGCTACCCGTGCGTATGGCTTACCCGTGCGTATGGCCATCCACGCGTATGACTTATCCGTGCGGATAAGTCATCCGTGCGTGTTACCATCCGCGCGTATTGCCATGCGTGCGGATGAGCCTTTCCCAAACAACACTTTTACATACAAAACCTATTCCCGAGTTGTCATGTTAACTACATACATACAATCAGACAATATACATAAACACAGAATACAAAATATGACTACATGATGACGGAAGCTACAGACGTAATGTACTAACAGACTCCCCCTCGGATGTAGCTGTAGTACCTTCCAGCATAGTCTTTAATTCCTTCTGCTGCGTCTTCGCTCACGCGCTTTCTCTCTTCTTTTCTGTGCCTTTTCCTCCAACATTCTTTTTCTCTTTTGTCTTCCCTCAGTCAACCACCAATGTCTGTAGACAGGATCTCCATCACGCTTCCGTTCCCATCTTGGGATTTTGTTTTCTTCAGATTCAATTGGTGTTTGATCTGTTGGAGGAACGATCCCCATTTTACGTTTTCCCATTTCAGCAGCTCTTTCAGCAATCTTTTTGGAGCGTTGTTCACACTTGTATACTTTCAAGAACTCATCAATCTCTAGATCTCTCCATTTAGTCTTCCAGTATCTTCCAGAGTTGATGTCTTTTGCGTAACAAACATCCACAACTTTTTGATATTGCAAGGCTTGCTCTCTATCAGGTCTCTCGTAGACTATCTTGTTGTAGAACAGACAATCGATATCCTTCTTTGAGCAATTAACAAGCCACATAGGATCTAACACACAGATCCTTCTAGCTTCTCCTGTGGACTTGCTATTTAAAGAAATTATTGCTTCAGCTGTAGTTTGATTATACAACCAACCTTCAAGCTCATCGTGGAAATCTTGCTCCATCGCCCTTAAAGGCATATTCTTCAAACAACTTGGAGGTTTGATATCCAGAGTAATATCCTTTTCACCACTTTCTAAGATTCTGACAATCTGTTGAGGAAAATGTGGTTTCCAATCAGGATATCTTTTCTCAGCTTGCAGCTTCACGTAATTCCATAACCTTTGATCGTGCTGCTTCACATCTAACCCATGGTAAAATTCTTTGATGTTCTTTGTTTTTACCAGCTCATCTATATCCCACCAAGGCAAAGTTTTGATATCAGACAAGAACTCAAAATACTGTACTCCCTGCTCTCTTCTGATTGCATAAACTTTTAAGTCTTCCAAATATCCCCAAGAGAGAATGTCACCCCAAGAGAGTTCTTTGTCGTGCTTAAAGAATTGAAGTGCCCGAAGTTTCTTTCTCTCTTTTGGCATGACTTTGTACCATTTTTTTCTTTCTTCAACTAAATTTTCTCTTGGTATGGTATCTGGAATACCTTCTGCAGACACTTTCTCCACTATCTTTCTTCTAATTTCATCTACATTTCTATCTTTGAACATTTCCGTCAACGAAGGAAATGTTGCATCAATCCCAGAATAATGAAAATGAACTTCATCATCAGATGAATCTGAAGCGTCTTCAACGATTACATCATTGTAATTATCAGCTTCAAAGGCATATCTTGTCTCAAATACATCTTCAGAAGTTTCAGGAATCTCATCTTCAATATCGAACTTAAATTTACCCTCTTGCAAACCCAATTCCTCTAACATCTCTTCCCTTGTTCTTCTAACCTCAATCACTTCTTGACTTTTATCTTGTAAGAAAATGACGGTAGGAATTGAGAGGAATACCTGATCCATGTGTTGCTTTCCAGAAGTGGAAGTTTCTTGCTGATCATCATCTTCTTGTTCGTTAATCTGATCATTCAGAAACTCTTCTATCTTTTGTTCATCAATTTGATTCTTCACAATCAATCCTGAAGAACCTTGATCATCGTCATCATTCTTCTTATCATCATCTTTCTTATTCTCATCGTCTTTCTCATCATCATCATCTTTTTCTTCATCTTCATCTGCTTCATCATCTCCAAGAAGTTCTTCATCAGAATCACTAACTTCTTCACCCCGAGCCTTCTTCGCTTCTTTTCTCCTTTTCATAACTTTCATTCTGTAAAGACCATCTTTTACGTTGAGTGGCACAGTATAAGCATTACTAACAAGAACAAACTGCTTTGTCTTCCATTCAAGTAGTAACACTTCTTTCCCCTTTTTCTTCTTTTGTGCAACAGCAACTCTATGAATGATTTCATCAGAATCCATGATTTGAGAAGGCTCTCCAACCAACATGAAATCTTGATCATGTACAACTTGTTCTTGAACACCTTGTTCTTGAGCAACTTGTTCTTGAGCATGTTGTTCTTGAACTTGTTCAGCATCAATCATTTCAGCATCAACTTGAAGTGAAGAACCACCAGCTTCTTGAACATCTTCAATTATACTTTTGTTCTTTTGGATAGCATCCTCATCCAGTCTTCGTTCTCTTTCAAGTCTTCTCTCTTCAACTTTTCTTACTTCAATTTCATTGTAAGCAGCATGAACATCCTTTTTCAAAAGATTTTCCACAACAGAATATAACATTTTGAGTTGTTCATCTTTCATCACTTTGTCAGCTTTCATGGCTTCCATCTCCAACTTTATTGCTTTCATTTCGTTTGAAGTAGATTCACTCATTTCACTGAGCACCTGATTGAGTGTTTGATTTACATCTTGGAGATTCTTGTTCAATGAAGAAATTTCTGCCATAAGAGCTTCAATCACTTTAGTATTACTATCACCATCTTCCTTTATTTTCTTCATGGTGCGTTCATCCTGGATTAACACCGTTCTAAGTTGATCATGAGCTTTCATTATCTTGTTCACTTGCTTTGATAAAAGATCACGTTCACTTTCAGCTTTTTCTTTTTCTTTCTCAAGATCTTTGACTTTCTTTGCAAGAACTCTCACTGCTTCATTGTTGAATAAATCATCATCAAAGTTCAGATCTTCTAAAGGATCACCTGAAGCAGGTGGAATATTGCTGAAGAAATCATCTGAATCTCTTGGCCGTGAGGACGATTCTGGAATCTCTATAGTTTCTGGTACTTTTGGAAATTCTGAATATGAGACTCCAGCATCAGTAACTTCAATATAGTCATCGTGACTAGTCTGCTTTTCGGCTTCTGTTTCTTGTGGTTGAGGAGATTCAACATGTTGAGTATCTTTACCATCATGTTCCTTTTGAACTTGACTTTCGCCTTTTCTTGCTCGAACACTTCTTGGAATAAGACCAGCTACAACTGCTTTTCTTTTCTTGATTTGTTTCTTTGGACTTTCAGGATCATAAGTTGAATCTTCTTCGTCTGACCCTTTCTTTTTCTTTGGAGACTTCTTCTTTAACTGAGCTTTTCCTTTTCCAAGAGTAAGTGGATCAAGTTCAGATTCTGATATTGTGGTTTCAGAATCATCATCAGTTGAAAGATCTTGAACGACTCCTTCTTGATCTTTAACACCTTGAGCAGCATCCTCATTTTTCTTTAAGAAACTTTGAAGAGATTGTGATAACAATTCAGCACCTTCTTGAATAACTGTTGATGGTTCCAGAACTTTTTCATCTATCAACTTGTGCTGCTGTTTTCCAGAAGACCCTGCAAAACAGATGTTTGACACATTTATTAGAAATTTTCACAATATAAAATTCTAATTTCCTTGTGACTCCCCCTTTCACAATACCCTTTTTCACATTCTTCGGAATAGAAACTGCAGGGGACGTCTTTGGAGTTCTCTTTCTTTTTCCATCTTTGATACACCACCATCTTGTATCTTTCTTATAGAACAAACTCATCTTGTCATCTTCATTATTAGAATTGCTATCTTCATGTCTCCACGCATCATTCTCTGGAGCTACATAGTTTGGATTTGAAATTTTGCAGATCATTCTCTTTGCTCCAGGATTTGGACCTTTGATCAATCTGCTGATTGTATCTGGTGTCATGTGCCTCAGGCCCAAAATGTCACTACTTCTCTTTTCTAAACCTTGAAACTGATCATCTATCAACATCTGGACAACCCTAGGATACATAAGAAACCTCTTGCTTCCATCCTTTACATTCTCAGACATATGATCAAAAATTACTTGAGAAATATTGTACGGTCTGTTCAGTACAAGACAAGCAATGATATTCATGATGTAATCTTGAGTTTCATCATATCCACCTTTTCTGTGTGACAATGCATGTATAACATAATGAGCCATGAACTTATAAGCGTGGCTAAAACTTGTCTTCTGCATCCTTCCATTCACACTACCAGCAAAACCCATCCTACACCACAATCCTTTTACTAGACGTTCAGAAACTATGGTTGAGTCACTATCATTGTCTCCTAAATTCAACACTCTCCTTATAACACCAACTGTCACTTTCATCTCCAAATCTACATCTCTTCCATTCTCATCCTTCTTTGATACAGCAGAATAAATGGTCTTATCACTTTCTTCGTATCTTGCAGCACTCCAAAATCGTTTCACATGCGATTCATAAACTACTGTCTTATCAGTTAATGCCTTAGAAATTCTGCTTTCTCTTAAGAATTTTGCAATATCTTGAACTATTGTGTTTTCGGTATATACTTCATCCAATACACAATATATATTATGAGCTTTATCCTAATCCTGCAGAAATTTTATTCATTTTTAAAAAAATTTGGATCTCAAAATATTCTGTCAAAGAAAGACTTGTTGTATGGTATGACACTTGAATGGTTATCCGTACGCATGACTTATCCGTGCGGATAAGTTTTCCGTGCGGACAACTTGTCTATGCCCCGTATAGCTACCTGTGCGTACAACATGACATTGCCACGGATTGCCATGCGCTCGTACAACATGAGATTGCCACGGATTGCCATGCGCGCGTACAAGCCTGACCTTGCCACGGATTGTCGTACGTGCGTACATCATGACTTGCCACGGATTGCCATACGTGTGTACAAGTTATGCGTGCGGATACAAGTCACAGATGAAGAACAGTTTATGAACACAAAAATTTTCTATGGCAAAATCTAAAATTGAACACAGATCTACACAGAGGATGTTAACGCGATCAAAACCCTATGTTCAATGATGTCTAAAACGTCCTATTCACAGGTCAATTTCACAAAAACCTAGCCGACACTATGTACCGTCCAAACATCAGATCTACAAGATTTTAACATGTTATAACACAAATTAATCCGGTAAAACTCTAGATCTAAGCATTCCGACCAAAACCTTATGATTTATTCGTGACAAAACGAACTAACTCAGGCTAGATCTAAGATTAAAACTCCGAAAGAGAAGATACGCGATGAACAGATTGCAAACAACAGATTTATGCAGATTTGAGTTAGAAAAACATACCTTTGCCATTGCTAATGTTGTGCACACCAACGAAAACAATAATCCGTGCAAAGAATTCCGAAATCAGAAAGTCAAAGTGTGAGAGAGAAAGAGTATTGTGCGTGCGGATAGCTTTGACTGACTCTTTGACCCCCTATTTATACTATCAACAGATGTGTATGGTCACCCGGGCGCATTGCCATCCGTGCGTATGGCTACCCGTCCGGATGAACATCCGAATGAGGCACACTTTACTTTTTCAATGGAAACTTTGAATTTTCTCAACTTTTACCAGATTTTAGAAATCCACTTAAGTTGCTTAGTTCAAATTAATGACCCAAGGAACTTAATTTGTCGACCAAGTCCAACTTAATGACCTTGGTTGACCTGAAACAAAACATCCTGACTTTTGAAATTTTTGATCAAACATTTTCTGAAAAATTACAAGTCTCAACTTAATGAACTTGTGTTTGACACTTTCAATTACAGACTAGTTATGATAAGCTCCAAACTCATCTACCATCCCAGAAACTTCCTGCATCTTCTATCACTCTCGAATCCGAAGATCAACTCTCCACTTTGGTTTGCCGGAAAATAAAGCAGAAAAATAAAATCTTTTTGGGATTTTAATGAAGCAAATAGACTAGAAATGAAAAACCGAAATATAAGAGTAGTAAATGTAAACTATTTACAAACATATTTTTGGTGAGCGTGTTAGGGAATCATATCAGCTTCCGACAAATTACAAGTACCATTAAGCTTAATTTCATGCCAAACATTAAACAATTCACCTCGATTGTCGATATGCTAATCCACTTAAATTCTTACACACATTTCAATCTGTTCAGGATACAGTTTTAGTGATTTAGAGACTTAAACTTATACGCGTGTCCCACCTCTTGAATATACTCCCGTATCCAGAATCCCAATAATCAGTCTTACTAGTGAGTATACTACAATGATATCTGTACATAATTTAGGTATGCGAGGGCCGAGGGATCTCAGGTCGATACTTCCGTATACGCAGAGAGATATCAGCTTCGACTTTAAGGTGTGTCCCCTTTAGAGGATCTTTTTGCTACAACAGCAGCGATTATCAATTTTATTGTTTCGGCATGCTGAGGGTTTAATGCTATGTTTCAAGCATTTGCAGAAAGTATTATCCAGGGACTAGGTCAGAACTACCGTTCAGCAGAAGTCCCGGAATAATACCCCAGACATCATTGAGAATAAAGACCTAGTATATCAGATTAAGAGACCTTTCAAACGAGATTCCAGGGGTTACCTATATATCCAAGTAGTGTTCCCCACGAAATAAGAAAGTAAGATTTTAGGTTTATATCCCGAACAAATCTACTAAATGTGTAAAAACCTATCGACACATCATTAGTGAGACTGTTTAACGTATTTGAACTTTCCATTTCTTTAGCGTACTGTAACCGTCTAGCTGATGTACTATCATTTTCCCTTTTTACACAAACTCTTTTTGAAATTTTATCATGTTTTTGGGTTTTTGAAATTTTCTAATGTTTTTGGCTTTTTCGAATTTTTTATTGTTTTTGTATTTTCTGAAAATAAAACTACTATCTCCCCCTAAAAACCAAAACAAGTAAAAATTCGACAAACCATTGCAGATTGTTTCTCAACATCATCTACAGTGGCACCTTCATCAACGCCAACAATTTCCTCCGCATCCGATAGCAACTTCATACCATTAAGTTTCAAAAGATATTTAAAGCGAGTTTTGTCAAAAGCTTTGGTATGTAAGTCAGCTTTTTGTTCATCGGTGTGGATTTTCTCTATTCGTATCAACTTCTTCTCGAAACAGTCTCGGATGAAGTGATGACGAATTTCAATGTGTTTTGTTTTAGCGTGAAGAACAGGATTTTTTGTTATGTTAATTGTTGCCTCATTATCAACAAAGATAGGGGTGTTAAGAAATTGCAAACCGTAGTCTCGCATCTGTTGCTGGATCCACAGGATCTGAGAGCAGCAGCTGCTAGCAGATACATATTCAGCTTCACAAGTGGATAAAGCGACAGAGGTCTGCTTCTTGCATTGCCAGGTTACCAATCGTGGTCCGAAAAACTGGCACCCCGCTGTAGTTGATTTAGCAATCACTTTGCAGCATCCGAAATCAGAATCAGAATATCCTTCGAGCATGAAGTCGCCAACTTTTGGATACCACAACCCCAGAGATGGAGTTCCTTTCAGGTAGCGTAGAATCCTTTTCACAATTACCATGTGCGAAGTTCTAGGATTTGACTGAAATCGAGCCGCGAGGCAGGTTGGGTACATAATATCCGGTCTTGATGTCGTCAAGTACATTAACGAGCCGATCATGGAACGATACGATGTTTCGTCTACCTTCTCTCCGGTGAGATCAGGGTTTATCCCATGGTTCGTCGCTAATGGGGTGGACATTGGTGACATTCCTGACATCCCGAATTTCTCCAGAACATCATGAACGTATTTTGTTTGATGTATGAAAGTTCCCTCGGGAAGTTGATCAACTTGAAGTCCCAAAAAGAACTTCATCTCACCCATTGAAGACATTTCAAACTTCTGCTTCATAACTTGTTCAAAATCTTTGCAGAGTTGTTCATTTGTAGACCCGAAAATTATGTCGTCCACGTAAATTTGGACAATCAGAAGATGCCCGTCGACTTCTTTTGTGAAAAGAGTGGCGTCTATCTTTCCTCGAGTGAAGTGGTTGGCTAACAGATGTTGAGACAAGGTCTCATACCAGGCTCTCGGGGCCTGATGTAAGCCGTACAACGCTTTGTTAAGGAGATAGACTTTATCTTTGTGAATTGGGTCGGTGAAGCCCGGTGGCTGTCCGACATAAACCTCCTCTTTCACCTTCCCATAGAGAAACGCCGACTTCACATCTAACTGAAAAACTTTAAATCCTTTCCACGATGCGAATGCAAGGAAGATTCTGATTGCTTCAAGTCTTGCGACAGGGGCATATACTTCGCTGAAATCTATCCCCTCCTGCTGACTGAATCCTTGGACAACGAGTCGAGCTTTGTTTCGAATGATAACTCCTCGATCATCCCTCTTGCATTTAAACACCCATTTGGTATTAATCTTTCGGTGACCATCGGGCAAATCTACTAGCTTCCATACACCAAGCTTCTCGAATTGGTTTAACTCCTCCTGCATTGCATTTACCCACGAATCTTCAGTAAGCGCCTCTTTGTACGTCCTTGGTTCTATCTGCGAGATAAAACAACTTAATGAGAATTCAGTTTGTAAAGGAGCAACTTTTGTGTAAAAACATGTAAGCCCTTGATCAAGCTGTCTTCGAGTGCGGACGTCTGATTGCAGTTCTCCGATTATCAGTTCCTCCGGATGATAAGAAAGCGTTCTTGGCATCACCTCGCCTGAAACATCTACTTCGCTCTCCAAATTTGTGACGTTTTGATCAGCAACTTGTTCACTAACTGGAATAGTTTGATTTGGAAACTGGATTAGCTCCCCCTCAGAGTCTGAATCATCACGATCGAATATTGGTCTGTCTTCAGATTCTTGATTATCATTCTCTACCGTCTGATTATCTTGAGCAACATCATTTTCAAAATCGTCATGTTCTCCAGCATTGCTTGGATCCGCCTCATCATCATTTGAAGCTTGTCGTTTTCGATAAGTTTCTGCTGGAAATCTTTCATCTTCATACTCTCTAAGAATATCCAACTCATCAAAGAACTCTGGTTCTTCTTCCATGTTAAAGGACTCCCACAAAACATCATAATTGAAACGCCATGAGTCGCCCGGATTCTGTGGAGGCATTGTGTGACCTTGACATTCAACATTTTGAGCTTCAATAATTCGTTTCAGACTTGGAACGAAGACTCATCGTAATGGACTTGCATATCCTACGAATATTCCTTCAAAACTCTTCGGAACCAACTTTCCAAAAGGCTCTAGAACTGTACAGGGTGACCCGAACGGTTCAAGATATTTCAAATTCGGTTTTCGGTTATTGATCAACTCAAAGCATGTTTTGTTGAATTTCTTGACAGTGAGAACTCTGTTGAGAGTATAGCATGCGGTTGAAACTGCTTCTGCCCAGAAATTTATCGGTAACTTTGAATCAGCAAGCATTGTTCTGGCCGTTTCAATCAGTGTCCTGTTTTTACGTTCTGCAACTCCATTCTGTTGCGGAGTGTACGGAGCACTGAACTCATGCAAGATACCTCTTTCATCACAATATTCTTCCATATTGTTGTTCTTGAACTCAGTACCATTATCACTTCTAATTCTTCTGATACGCCTTTGGTACAAATTTTCATTCTTTCTGAACAACCCCTTCAAACTGTCAAACGTTTCCTCTTTCGACTTCAAGAATAACACCCATGAAAATCTGGAATAATCATCAGTAACCACAAGACAATAAAGTTCTCCGGTAATACTTTTGACATTCACAGGACCAAATAAATCCATGTGAAGTCTCTCCAAAGGTCTTGAGACTGAATTGACTTGCTTTGTGGGGTGTAACTTTTTCTTTTGCTTGCCTTTCATGCAACTAATGCACTCTTTTTCCAGATGGAAACCTTTAATGTGAACTCCCAGAACCAAATCATTGTGCACCAGATGATTCATTTTACGAAGATGAATGTGCCCCATCTTACGATGCCACAACTTTGATTCTTTCTCCGTTGCTCTTGAAACAAAACAGTGTGCTTGACCCGTTGTTGTAGTTGCTACAGTCATGTCTAAAACATACAGATCATTCACTCTAGGAGCTCTCATAATGATCCATTCTTCAGGAATAACAAAGCCTGGTTTCAAAATCAAACACTCTTTGTCTGTGAAGTGAGTAGTATACATCCGGTCACAAATCTGCGAGATACTTAGCAGATTATTTTCCAGCTCAGCAATGTGGTTAACTCTTTCAAACGTGACGATCCCGTTGGATAACGTTCCTTCACCAACAATTCTACCACCTTGGTTACCCGCGAACCCTACATAACCTCCATTAATATTTCTGACATCATACAGCAGCGCTGTCTTTCCTGTCATGTGCCGAGAAGCTCCACTATCCATAATCCAGCGTGAAACGGATCTCGGAAGCTCCTACACATGTCAAAAACATTTAATGAGATTTTAATGCTACCCAAGCCTCTTTTGACTCAGGTAACTTGAAATTAAGGTGAGTTGTTTTAGTGTAAAGTGGCGGAAAGTTTTTATCATTCATTTTAAGGCTTTCAGCAGTCCCAACTTCAACCTCTTTGAATAAGAAAAAATCGTCTTTTTGAGGTTGATCAGCTGGTTGATTTTTCTTCACCACATACTTCTTTTCAGAAGTCGATTTTTGTTTCTCATAAAACTTCAAGGGTACATACTTCTTCTTGGTAGAGGATGATGATTTTTCAGTTTCAGACACCTTTGGTGAATCAACTTTCTTTTCAACAACTTTTGGCTTCCATGTTTGTTGAGGTGATGCAACCCGTTGGTAAAATTTATCATTTTTAGATACCGAATTCTTAACAGGTTCAGTTTTGATCTTGGTGTTATCATTTTTCAAAACATTTTTCTCAACAATCAATGGAGCCTTTCTTTTCACAACATCTCTCTTGATATAATTCTTCACAGTTTCAGTCTTAGGCTTCAAGTTGGTACACTTTCGTGCAATATGTCCAACTTGATTACATTTGAAGCATGTTCGGGTGTCAACTACCCGACTTGAGCCTTCAGACTGAGGCTGTAAGGCCTTCTTTTCAAAGAACTCTTTGTTTGATTTTAAAAAGATTTCAGACTCTTCATCAGAAAGTGAGCTTGAACTGTTCACAAACACCTTTTTCACAGTAAACTTCTTGTTTTGAACATTCCTTTTCTAATAATTCTTACCACCCTGATATCCTCCCGACCATTTACTTTGATTGTTGTTAGAAAAACGTGGTGGAATAACAGGTTTCTTATAGTAAGCTTTATCTTTCTCAAAATTCATTTGTCTCTTTGTCTGTTTCAAACCGTCCACTTCAGACCAATCAATTTCAACCAGTTTGAAAACATTTTTCAATTTGTTCACATTAACATTCTCCAGAGGAAACTCAAAGTCTGAATACAACTTATCAGAACCAGACATCTTGTACATCACAAGACCCGGTTCATCATTTAAGTTGTTTTTAGATTTTGGTTTCGGAATGTAATTGTTCAGAAAACATTCTTCTTCTTCAGTCGAATCACTATCCAAGACACTTTCAGCCATGCCTTTTATGATCTCAGTTTGAACACTGTCATCGGATGATGATGAAGAAAATGTCACATCAATTGATTCTGGCAGTTTTATCTCATTTGTTTCAACATCATCATTAACCAACCCAGATTGCTTCTTTGAAAAATTGTTTAGAACAGGTGGCGGAACTTGATGAAACCCTACCCCAGTTCCATCACAGTATACATCTTCGCCAGCTTTGGTTTTCCCAATGGGTTTTGGAACAATGTGTTGCAAAACAAAGCTTGCAGAGTTGTAACTGTTCAATTTCAAATTAATACGCTCATTCTCAATCTTAGCTTCTTCAAACTGAAGCTTCAATTTCGCAATTTCATCAAGTTGTTGGTTGATTAACTCTTCTTTTACTCGAAGAACCCCTGATAGTTGAAGATTTTCTTTCGTTGTTTTACCATTTCTCTCATCAGAATCTTTAACCGTTCGCTTTAGCTTCTCAAAATTTTCAGAAATTTTACGATTTTCAAGAATCAACTTTTCATTTTCTTTTCTTATTCTTTCAATGTCATTTTTATCATTTTCAATTTTCTCAGCTAATTCTTTTGATCTATCATTTGAAGCTTTCAGCATTTTATCACGGTTTAAGATTTGATTCTCAACACTTTTGACTCTACTAGTCAACTCTTCAACCTTCTTACCACTGAGGTAAGTGATTGTACTACAAACTTTGCACTCTTTCATGCAATTTTTGCAGTCATTTTCAGATTTATCTTTCTTACCTGACTCAAGTGTACCATTTGAATTGACCTTGTTTGTGGACTCAGTTCCAGAACTAGAAACTACCTCAAGTTCTTTTGCTGCAAGAACTTTTTCAGCCATCTTCCTCAAGTTTTCAACCGTTAGCTCTTGTGATGTATCAATGATCCCATCATCAGCATTCTTTGACTTTGGTTTCTGTTCTGCTTCTTTGACTTTTTCTTCTTTCTCTACTTGTTTCTCATCACCACCTCCCCACCATTCTCTTTGTCTAGCTTCTTCTTCCTCGGCAAATTGTTGTGTAAGAGCATCAGCACTGATGGAATCTGGGTCAACTGCAAAGTTTCCTTGAGGATCAAGGTAACATTCTCTGTCGGTATCCCACCTTTTTGCTCTTTTAGCTTCTTTGTAAGTGTTATAAATTCTGTTCATTCTGGTTTGGGCTTTCATTCTTCGGTTGACGAGTTTTTCTTCTTCAGTTCTAATATCTTTAAAAGGAATAATCTTCGTCACGAATGCATAACCCACCGCATCTTCCTCAGGCAATAGTTCGCTCCAATCATAGCCTTCGTCATCATGGATCACGGCAAGAGCTCTAGACTTCTCTTTGTTGTCTTCAACTTGCTTCAATCTAGGTGGCTCAGATTTATTCTGGTGATAGACTGCTCTCTTGTAATAATCATCTCTGAAAGGGTTTTCTGACTCATCAGCATATGCTTTTCTGCATTCTCGTTTGAAGTGACCTTTCTGCTTACATTTGAAGCACGTCACCTTCGATTTATCAAACCCCAGCTTAGTAGATGCACCACCAATTGTCTTTCTGTCGGTAATCTCCATGAAACGTTGTGCTCTACGAACAGCACTGGCCATAGCCCAACGAATATCGATTAACTCCATTTCCTCGGGATCAATCTGATCATAATCTTCTTTCGTCAGATTGGTGTTACCTATCTTCCCGGCTACTAACCCTTCATACGACTCCAACACAGATGCTAGAAAGATCATCTGCTGTTTGGCCGACTCCTCATCAAAATTTTGAGCATTCTTCAAATCTACCGCAATGTTGCATGAAAACACATTCTTTGGAACAGATTGTTGTTGACTTGAAGAATTTGAAGAAGATCCCTGACTTGGAGTATTGTATGAAAAACCTCCATGAAAACCACTGTTTGAACTTGGACTTTCTTTACTTGAAGTGTTTGTGTTTTCAGCGGAGAAAGCAGTTCTTGGAGAAACATTCTTGGGAATCATACTCTTTGGATAGTACAACTCCATGTTTTGTTGGTATGATGAATGATTTACTTTGTGTGTTTTCTTTATCTCCAATTCATGACTTTCTAGTCTTTCAATCAGCAAGTCGACGGTCAGAGTTTCAGCTTTGATTGTGTTCTTTAACATCAGAGCATAGTACTGCCAATCCATCTCTTCTGGTAGTGAATCGAACAGTTTGTCAACTAGCTCCTCTTGAGAATAGTTTATTCCGTGCCTCGCCAATTCCAACTTTAAGTGTCCAAATCTTTCAATCATTTTACAAACAGATTCACCTTTTAAGCATCCGAACAAATCAAACTCCTTTCGCAGTAATTTCTTTTTGTTTTTGATTATTTCTGCACTTCCTACACATTTTTTATTTAACTTTTCCCATAGATCTTTTGCGTTTGTGTATTCAATGAGTGAAATAATGTTGTCTCTTACGGACTGGTGAATCAAAGCGATGCATTTTTGTTCAGCTATAAAGTTATCTACGGATTCAGTTTCTGACAAATTCTCACAATCTTGTCTTTCTGCAGCATAACCGTTCTTTAAGTTCTTCCAGCTCTGATATGCGAAAGCTTTCAGCCATTCTTCGAATCTTTTTGCCCACCGATTATATTCTTTGATTGCCATTAGCTTTGGTGGTTTGTTGTAGGTACCATATGCGCTTTCAACACTTAGGGCATCAGATAAAGTTTTCTTCGGGTTCGGATTATCATTTGAACGGTTGGAAGTATCGTCTCCGGAATTACCCGCGAAAGCATACATCTCACTGAAGGGATTCATGAATTCTTCCATTTTTAAGTACCTGAAACAATTTTCAAACACTTAGACTATTTTTACAAATTCTAAAAATATCAAACACTAGAACCGGATAGTTATCCGTTCGAGTAGGAATACGGATGATAACAAAGTCTATCCGCACGAACGGTGATCCGCTAGGATGGTTGTGCGTACGGGTAACTTTGACCTTTTGACTTTTCTGGTTATCCGCACAGGTTGTAATCCGTGCGTGTAACAATGATGATGTCAGCAAACAACTTGCAGTAACTAACTAATCCAAACCGTTCAGACAGCTGTCCGCACGGGTGAATGACGTCATCAAATACGAACAGCTAATCATGATTTTCGATGAATTTGATCTAGTTTTAGATTGAATCTGATTATGAAACTAAGTAGGATTATACTTTGAATGATTGCGAGTCGATTGATATCGATTTTAACAAATTTTAACAGTAAATTCTTGCTCAATTTTAAATTTTTCTGATTTTATGGTGACAAATGAAGAACAAATGTAAAATCTGAGTAGATGTAGAAGAAATCTGTCAAATTTCCGGTGAAATTTGAATCAAATCGGCAACAGAAGTCAAATCTCCGGTGAAATTTGACTTTGATCGGCGAATAAAGCTTGAATTCCGGTGAATTCAGTGTTGTTGATCTCGATTCAGCTCCCTGGATGCTCTGATACCACTTGTTGGTCCCGTTGATACAGGATCTGATCGTAGGAACAAGATGAATCGATTTCGTCTTAATGTGCGGAATCCATTAAGGCGAATCACAGATTTGTGCAACAGAGAATTCAACGTTTAACTGCTTGTCTGTTCGTTCTATTAATTGTTCTGAAAATCACAAAGTTCCGGTAGACGTACAGACCATCCGTGCGTGTCAAAAGTTCTTACAAAGTAGCACCGGACCTTCTATTTATAGACAAACTCAGGAAGCTAACAAGTGTTGTACGTGCGGGTGGGCTACCCGTGCGTATGGCTTACCCGTGCGTATGGCCATCCACGCGTATGACTTATCCGTGCGGATAAGTCATCCGTGCGTGTTACCATCCGCGCGTATTGCCATGCGTGCGGATGAGCCTTTCCCAAACAATACTTTTACATACAAAACCTATTCCCGAGTTGTCATGCTAACTACATACATACAATCAGACAATATACATAAACACAGAATACAAAATATGACTACATGCTGACGGAAGCTACAGACGTAATGTACTAACACGACCTCTGCATCGAGGATTTGCCGATTGCTTACCGCCTCCGATCACACGGTTCCAGTCGGTTCTTGCTCTTTTCAACTTCCAGCAAACCCCTTATACTTAAGGCCACCAAAAACGAGGACGGATGGCAACACAAGTTCTTTTTCGTCAAGAGAGACTCCATCTATGAGGGTGCTAGTCTTCCGGTGGAGTGGTTAACCACCGGTAGGATCATGAATATCCCCATGTGTTTTTAGACTCTTATCATGTGCTAATATCTTCTTACTTGATTCTTTTGCTGTGAACTTTAAGAAAGTAGCTCCCCCTACTGCGGAATCAGAAAAAAGAATCGAAGCAGTTTACCAGTTACCGACAAGTGACAGGATCTTTACCACACACATCCCAAGTTCCAGTCAATATTCATCATCTGAAATGTCTGGTAAGAGTTATCTTGGCAATGACTGATTAGTGTAATATAATATAATGAAGGGTAATAAGAATGTAGGACTCTTTCCTCTATGCAGCACCAGCCAAGATCCCTGAGGTTTTCGACCTTGATGAGCTGGATAGTTATTCCGATCACGTCCAGGTCAAGAAGGAGCCCAGTCCCAAGGCCACGGCCTCATCCAAGCCTAGCAGCTCCAAGGCTATCATCATTCCCAAGCCTTCGCCAGCTACTAAGCCCCGGAGTTCAAGTTCTCGTAAAAGGAAAGAGCCGGATTCACCTGCCATCTCTGATACGTTCCCCTATGAGAATCGTGGATTCATTGAAGCAAGCGGATTCATGACTTCTTTTCTCAACCAGGTTAGTATCCTCGAGCTATATCCTGCACCTTATGCTGGTTATAAATGTTTATTAAGACTAATACCTGTTCTCTTACTTTGTAGGGTCTTGAACGTCTGGTTCATTTATACCAGGAATCGTGTGGACTCAACAAGACGCTCGAGTCCAAGTTAAAGAAAGCCGAGGTCACCATCTCTGATCAGGGCCTAATTGCAGTCGCCAAATCTCGGCATTACGAGAACAAGGTCAAGGCTATGATACAAGAACACCAGGCCGCCCTCAACAAATCTGCTCTTGAGGCCCAAGCCGATCTTGACGCTGCCCATGCTCAACACGAACAGGATATGGTCAGCTACCGGGAAGGCCTTAAAAGTTACGTCGTTACTTCCCTTCTTCAGGCCAGGCTAAAGATGGCCCACGAAGCCAAGGCATTGGGCTTCGAATGCCCCTCTTGGGATGTCAATGGCTGGGAGGCAAAGCTGAGGAGTCTCGGCAGCAACCCTATTAAACCCGCAGCTGAAGGATCTTCGAAGGCAGTCAAAAAACCAACTAGTGTTGAGTGGGATGTTCAAACTGATCCTGAGAAGGATGCTGCGGAAAATGCCATGAACGAAGAAGGCGCTGCCTCCTAAAACGTATTTCCCTTTTATTTGAGAGTTTCGTTTGTTTGAACAATTTTACTTTTTTGAATTAAAACAAATTGATAACCAAAGGTGGATGGGTCCTAGGTTTTAGGACGAAGCCTTTGGTTATCGGCTAGTATCGTCTAAATAATACCACCTTTTGACTTACTTGTTGTTCTATTTAATTTTTCGTCATTCATTACTTTACTTAGTTTAAATTTTAGGTTTGCAAATTTGTGCAATTACTTTTTGAAAATATCCTGATCAATATACTCAGTGGTATCCTATGATGACTTTTGTCAAATAGAACTTCTCATAATCCAAACAATTTAGACAAAGTCTCTAAAGAATAAAAGATAGTTTATTTTTCAAAATCCATTCTGATAACACTTGTTTGACCAGAGTATTTATTTTCAACCCAAGTATTATCTCCCAATCAAATATCCTGAAACGTATCCCGAAAACACATTGTGAAAACCTATCCTAAAGATATATTCTCATCAGGATATTCGAGCCTTAAACATAGTTTCAAAAGTTTAAACAACTTATGTAAGGTTCACAAAGGAAAGACCATACCAAGAATAGAGTGTAACCCTAGTATCAAACTTTAATCCTTTTGCAACTTCTTGAACTAAGATGTCCCCAATCCGAAAGACTTAGTGCATTGAGTTTGATTCTTCGAGCCTTACACGATCTTCTTGGGAGGAATGTCGCATGTGCATAAAAACTTCAAACACTTAGTTAATTTTTTGAAATCAAGTTCTTACTGTTTGGACAGTTCTTGTGTTACTGGGGTAAAACCCAAAAACATACTGGAGATAAATCCTTAGTATCTTGGGGAAAATCCCATAGGTATCCTGGGGAAAATCCCAAATTTTCATGCGCTGCCGGCGGGAGTGTAAAAACTCCAATACTTAGAAAGGTGATAACCGTTAAACCTTAGAGAGTATGAAAATACCCTTCCATGAGAGAGGGTGATCAATCGTCATATACCTTGAGAATCCAGGATATAGCCAACAATGACGAAATTGTCAGCCACTTTTACATGAACTGGTCCCGCCACCTTGAACTATTCCTGGATAACTTGCGCTCCATGCGGGGTGTTTAAACCCAATTCGAGAGAAAGGTGAATACCTTTAAACCTGTGAAGGGATCAGGATCCCTTAAACGTGAGAGAGGGGGCCAATCCTCTAATCTTTCGAAGTATCCTGAATGTATATCCTGGAGCTATATCCCGAAGCATATTGTAACACCTCGAAAATTCACGTCCTATAATGTGTAGACACGTGTCAAATGTTTAAACGTGTGAAAGAAATATTATAGAAGGACTAAAGTTGACAAACATGGAAAGTATGTGAATATACGTATTCTAAGTGTCAACTGTGAATAGATATAATGTACATTAACCCTACATGGTGCTCATACCTTCAAACGAATAAATCATGGATCATACGAAGCTAAAAGTGAGAGATTTCAAACTACAAGGGCTAAATGTGTCAACATGTTTAAATTATACCTCTGAGTGACCTATTGACAAACCCAAAGCTTTGTAATGGTAAATTATGCTCACTAGAATGCACGATTAAAATTTCATAAAGTTTCGTTATCGTATGAGAAAGTTATGATCAAATTCGTGTGCGAAGGGTTAAAGCGTAAACGTTGAATGTTAGGACTTTTCGGGTGACAACGAAGTTAACCGGGGACCTAAAAAAGAGGGTATATGTTTTAAAGCCCTTATCGATCAACATTGAGGGTTTAAAATGAAAGAAAACAAGTGCCTAATCAAGTTTTGAAGAGCCAAGGATCAAAATGAAATAAATCACGCTAGGGGTGCCCAGCTCCGAAATTTTTGGGTTTTGCCTGCTGAGTGCAATATGCTCGATTCTAACACGATTCTCCACATCCCTTGACCCCTAAAACACCCCCTAAACACTAGAACCAAGTGTTGATCAGTTGTGGTGTGTGCTAGGCTTTGTTGTCAACACTTTGTGGTGATTGAATCCACTATATAAGGCCATGAACTTGCAACTCTTGCTTCACACCTTCATCTACATTTGTGGGTCACTTCTGGAGCTCAAACTTCCTCTCAAGTGTTCCCTAATCAAGCTTAGGACTTCAGTAAGTGTTCTAATCCTTTCTAAATTGAGTTTAGCTTAGTTAGTTAGCTAAAAGTCAAACCGTCGTAATTACGGTTTGACTTCGAGATTAGTCAACAATAGCTCAGTCATATCTCGAATTAAAAGTAGATATAAGTTGGTATTTATGTGGGTAATAAACCCTCAAAAGGATTCCCCCTAATTACCACTCTAACCAGGTCAAAAGTCGGGTCAAACGTGTACTTAAAAAGTCAACAGAAAGTTTAAAATGCCATTTATGCATAATTAACATTATAGATCATATACAACCTGTTTGATCATTGTTATAACTTAGTAATAAGTGTAAGAACATGTCTAAACATGTTCAACCCGATAAATTCCTGTAAATACCCGGTTCGGAACCGAAAGTCACATAGTTTGACTTTCACTTTGACTTTCAGTTCTGACCCGTTTAGGCATGTTTTAGAAATGCCTCAGAGCTTTAATTGGACTAGGTTACATGTTAGTACAACCCTCTGTGATTATACACCTTGGTTCATTAGTTATCCAATTAATATGCATGTTTCCGTTAATTGCTCATATGTTGACCGTTATGCCCTTATTGCCTTAAAATGTGATTTATGAAAATATAAAAATGTAGAAACCTTAGTTACTGGTATATAGACTTGTATGCAAAGTTTGACATCAGTTTGACTTGTAGATTAAGAGTTATGCTCATTATCGCAAATTGAAAGCTTTATGTTAATAAAATGGCGTAATTAACGTATAGCCTACTTAATCATACTTTTTGATATCAAATATTTTACCCACTGATGTAATATATTATTTTGGGATTTTTAAAGATTTTTAATTAATTTTAGGCCGAGCATAACTAGTAGTCGTAGGCTTAATTCGGTAATTGTCGGTTTTGCCCTTACGGGCCATAAAATGAGTTTTACATATCTAAACGACTCCAAACCTTTTGCTACTGATCACATATGATAAATAAAGTATTTTAAGCCTTCTGGAAATATAAAAATATCAGATTTAAGTATCGAACCCGGAAATGGCCTTTAATCGCCTTATTAAGCGTTTTTAACGCATAGTATGTATTAAAATTATATCGAGCATACCCGGGTTGATACCTACTGATATAAGAGGAAAATTATAATATTTTAACAGTAAGCAAAGGGTGATAAACTCAGACTTCAGTTTTGAGCTTTTCGGCTTATGTGAAATTACCAAAATACCCCTACGGGGCATAGTTTGGTTAAAAATGATAATTTTCACATATATGCTTTAACCTACTGATATAACTTAGCAAATTATGTATTTTTGCTGATTACATCAGACCTGTAACTCAGGTTGTTACTTAAACTCTTTTATAAACTTTAAATGACCAAACTACCCCTACGGGGCCTAGTTTGTGTTTAAACACGTTTCGGGCATAATGAAAGACATCTTACTGATGTCACAACATATTTGAGGCATAATTAACTTAGGAAACCTGTATATAGCTCTCATGAATACCCGTCACGCTTATTACGCGTACGGTTCGGTTTATGTAACAAGTTTACATAAACTAGCCGAAACGGGTCAAACCTTAACGGTTTTATCTCAAAATACAGAATGTGAATAATAAACCCATATTAAACAAGTCTTCAAACTTGTCGGGTCTAAATCACATTCTATCCGGTCTTCGCTTAATCGTGCGTACGAACCGTATCTTTGAAACTAGCCGGTCTAAGCTTAAGCTTAATTAAAGACCCGTTAGGATTCTAATGGGTTATTATAAACCTTCATTCCAGATTAGGAGGACCAGTAAAAGCTACTTGCAATTTGCTTATTGTGATATATACTTTGCTCAGGTAAATACTTTTAACTTATTTTCCCTATACGGGCTTGGGTTACGGTATTTAGCATACCGCTTGATCGGGCATCAAATTCTCCACCGTTGAGTGGGTAATTGAATAAATTTGATCGGCTCGTTTAAACAGTCTTGTTACTTAAAGCCTTTGGGGGGTTAATGACCATGTCCCGGATATCCTTGGCATCATCTTACGAGATGGCCACGACCTGAGCACGGGGTGTCGGCGTACACCTGTCAGTGTATAACTCAATAATGTGGTGTGTCTATTGATCTTTAACCCGGACAAGATCCGGGCTACTGAACGCACAAGGAACATGTAATTCGTTCACAAGATTATAATATTAAATAATTCTCCCAAGTTAAATAAAATGTTTATGCCATGTGCATCCAAACCAAATTTTCAATCATTTTCCAAAATGAGTCAGTTGAATGTATTTACCAGTGTAAACTGACGTATTTTCCCAAAAAGATTAAATACAGGTACTAAGCGAAATTGGCTGGGATTTCTCCTTAGCATCATTAGAAGTCTCGCAAGCTTAAGATGCCTGAAGTCTGTTGAACCATTAATACTATTTTATTTTCGATCCGACTGTGGATAAACTTCCGGATATTGTTACATTAATAAACAATATTAAATTCGGTTATATCATATCTTATTTTAAATTGCTTCCGCTGTGCATATTTTTATATTGTGTTGTTTGACTATTATGTTGCCAACCACGTCACGATACTCCCCCACCGGTGACACGTGGAAATCGGGGTGTGACACATATGTCTGACTCATAGTTGCTGTTCCATAACGCCTTTCTAATGGACCACTTTGATACTGGATGCCTGGAACTGCCGATTGTAGGGTAGTTACAACTGGAGTGTCAAAATTCAATGACCTTGGCATCAGAGGAGAGTGATCCTCCACTAATTTCTTCTGTTTCTTGATATCACCAATCTCTTGGAGGATCCGTTCATTGGTTTTGTCCTGCTCTTGCATGCGATCCCTCATCTGCAAAATCAGATTAAAAAGATCATTAGTAGTAGGATTAGTGGAAACAGAAGAAGTTGGTGGTTTTTGGAAAATGGGGGTTTGTCTCTTCGCAGCATTTTCAGCATTCTTCTGGGATCTAGAAGGTGGTAGAGGCAAAGGAGGAACGCCCTGTGAAGAACTCATCGCCGGCATAGAGCTTGATGTGTTCTTTGCTGAGGAAGCCATTTGCTTGATTGTAATGAACTGAAAGGATCACAAGAACAATAATTTCTCAAGAACGAAGCACCAATTGCCCCACGGTGGGCGCCAAACTGTTTTGGTCAAAAATCAAGCCAAGATAATGCAACCAAACTTTCTGTTGTGAGGTGTGATGCTTGAATCAATGAACAATGCTAAGGATCACTCAGAAATGTAATGAACAAGTGACACAAAGATTTATACGAGGAAAAATCCCTTGATGAAGAGTTGATCTCCGGCATAAAAAACCTCGGGTGATGGAAACTACCGATCACCAACTCAAATTAAACAAACAAGTTATTACAACTTCGGATGATAGCGAGCTGGTTACAAGGATCACTAGAGTGTAATGTGCAAAAAAAGTGTGTAATCGCCAAGTGAATTGTCGAGAGCTGATGAGAGCAGTTACGAGTGTGTGTGTTAAGCTAAAAATAGCCAAGTGTTCTAATCTTGCTCGCTATCCCCTTTTAAAAATGGAAAATATCTAAGCTAACTAACTATATGCATTCCATGCAAGTCTCCCACGAACTCCATAACATCCATATTGGTCAAGCACGTGCGGAATAAAAAGGGAATATGCTCTAGGAATATCGCCAAGACCACGTCCAAGCTCGTACTCCTGCAAAACAACATCATATTCAAAGCAGACAATCGTTAGTATAAGGATCCTTATGATGATCCTGGATCCTGATCCTACCATACTCTCTGAGGCTCACTAATTCAGACAGAACTGAGGATCCCTAAGCCCAACAGTAATTGAGGATCACTGATCATCCAAAAATCCTCCCCTAACAATTGCCCCCAAAATATAAGGAGTAAAGTGTAAATAAACGAGTTGTATTTTCTCGTTCTTATCCGTAACAAACCAACGGATATATAGCCGTTAAATTTTGACTAGCCGTTGCCATCCTAACGTCACTGGAGTGACTATCCTGCAAGATCATCATTATAAATTGAAATTAGAGATAAGGGTTAGAGAGCATTTAAATTCATGCTTTTCATCCTTTAAATCCTCATTCGAAGATCTGATCAGGTACTCCTCTTTCCTTTCTCTCTTCATCTTCTCGCTCTGTTTCTTCTTCTTCACCACCGTCATGACCAAGATGATACTAAGATCCTCACCAACTAAGGATCACAAGAAGGACAGTCCCTTGAAGAGCCAAAAGATCATCGACGACTCTGCAAAGGAACGATGTTGCTTTACTGATCCACAGATAGATAGGATTCGCCATTGTTTTCCGGCGAACACCGATTTCAAAACTTTTGATCCCACCGTCCTGAGCGACTTTGTCTCCGAAAACTGGGTAGTTTTTCCGGTAACCCCATTTACAATAGGATACTCGTATCCTTTTCCAGATTTCACCCAATCCTTCTTCTCTCTCACCGGCATCTCCTACATCCAAGCAATGCCAATGATCTGGAGGGTCTTGTATACCCTTGAAAGAATCATTGAGCGTGAAGGTATTGATCTGGGAATGTCGGAGTTTGCAGAGATGTATGACCTTGTGAGCCATGGATCTCACCGATATTTACTCAAACATAAACCTGGTGAAGAACACCCCATCTTCAAAGCCACTAAGAATGACACCAACTGGAAACGGCGATTCTTCTTTGTCAGAAGGGATTCTATCCCTGATGGAAAGGATCTGCCTAGAAAATGGACCACCCATGGTAGGATAGAGGATCCTGAGAAGGATCACAGGATAACCTTGTTTTTTATGGGATCACTAACATCCTTTTGTTTCCATTTTGCAGCTATCACTGTTTCACACCTTATTACAACACCTGCAACGAAGGAAAGGCTTGCTGCTTTTCGGAGGCTTGATCCTGCGATAAGATCATTCCAAGCAAATACCCTGGATTCTCAAGAGGTATCCTCAGGTTCTGTCACAATGTCAAGTAAGTATCCCATTTTGTATATAATTAAATGTTTAAATAAAAATGAAATAAGGATACTTATCTGTTTTGGATGCGTAGGTGCTGGAAAATCATCGAAGTCTGCTACCCGTTTCAGTGTCACCGATCTCACCACTGTTGGTCCTAGGTCTGGAAGGAAGAAGGCTGCTGCTAGCCCAAGTACTGCCATCCCCAAGGCTACTGCTTCCAAGGGAAAGAAGAGGAAAGCCTCTAAGGCTGACAATCTAGAAGGCCTGCCTCTAATCCACCACCAGTTCCTTGAGTACTTTGCTGATGTAAGGATAACTGACTTAGCTAAGTTATCCTGCCTACTTAAGGATCATATGATCCTAAACTTCACAATGTCTTTTTGAAGAAATTTGCTGAAATCGAGGACTACGTAGGCAATGTTGAAGAGGTTGAGCAAAAGTGTTTGGACCTCCAAAAGATCATGCTGGCCAAGGATCAGAAGATCGCCTCCCTCGAAAACGATGTCAATCAGGTGAAGAGGGAACTTGTCCTGGCTCATATCACTGCTGATCAGGAGAAGAATGAGATCACAAATGATGCTAAAGTCTCCGCTGCCATTGCTATGTACAAAACTCAGTTGCAGATGGCCCAAGAAGCTCTAGATCCTGACTTCGACAAGAGCAGCTGGGACGTAGAGGGCTGGAAGGCTAGATTGGCTGAGCTGGATGATGAAGAAGAGGATGGTGATATCCTGGCAATCGAGGCTGGCAACAGTGGGATGAAGGATCATGTAGGTGATACTGGAGCTGGAGGAGGTGATGGTGATGTAGCAAAGGTGTAGGCTGCAGGAATGGGTGATGATGGATATTTCTAGACGTGGCCGGAGCCCATTTTTTAGGACTTGGTAGTTTTATTTTGGTTATGGTGTTTTGAAACAATCTTGGGTTGTATTTGAACAATAGTTTCTAGGGTTATGGATCATGGATCCTCAGACAATAGGTAGGATAATGGGTGGTGGATGGATCCTCTGTTTGGGGGATGAAGCCACTCGTTATCCTGCCATCTTTTATTTCCTGCACTCTTAAGACTCGTTAACAATGGACACCCTTTGTTAACCCATGTGGACGGGCCACGTTTTGCTGGTAGAAACGTGGGTTGGCAATTTTGACAACCTTAAAGGGTTTAATGTTTTGTGAATAAAATAACTTTAACTTTTTGGCTTTTTCCTGTGTTGTTATCCTTGTAAGTACTTTATTTTTCAATTGTTGTGATACATATTTTGTCTGAATTTATTAAGTAAAGAAGAAAAATTTAATAAATATTCTCAAAAAGTTTAGGGTATGATCAAGGATCACATGTCCTATAGTCAACAACTTCTGAAAACTAGTGTAGTTTAAGGATCACAAGTTCAGTTGTCAAAGGATAAGGGTAACTCAGATGAATAATGAATAAAATCAAAATAGTTAAGGATCATACCTAAGAATCCAAGTTAGGATCCTAACCTTTAACACTTATATTCAGGTTAACCAAAAGACAAACCTTTGTAGAAGGTAAGGATCAAGGATCCTTGGTCGTTTAGCTTCAAAAACCTGAAATAGGATACAACTTGGGACTAAGCCAATATAAGATAAAAGTTAGTAACTGGGGACAACCCCAACAATTCTGGGGACAAGCCCAATATACTGGGGACAAGCCCAAAGGATAACTGGGGACAAGCCCAAAGGATCGTGTGTAAACTGGAGTATGGCCCTCACTGGCGACTATCCAAACTTAGTGACATGAAAATGCCAAAACCTTAAAGTGAAAACGTTAGAAACCTTAGGAACGGATGTATGGTACGTCTACCATTATAGGTAGGATCCTGAATATAGCCAGTACAATGAAATTGTCAACCCCTAAAGCGAGTACTGGTCCCATTGCCATGAACTATACCAGGATCATCGTGCGCTACTGGCGAAACTGGGGGCAGGCCCAAACTGGGGTCAAGCCCAAATAACTGGGGTCAAACCCAAATAACTGGATACTTCTGTGGATACTCAATCCTTTGTTAAGGATACCTGAACCTTCAAAACTCAGAATCAAGTGAAAGGAGGATAAAGGATGCAGGATCCTTATCCTTATATAAGACAACTAAAGAATGAAATAGTTTGAGATTAGAATATTACCACGATGAGGATCATCTATCCGGTAAGGACCCTTCAAGGATACTTGTCAGGTAAGGATCATGGATCCTTATCACATGAAGTATTCCTTTAAGTGGACAGCATTCCAAGCTCTTGGTAGCAAGTCACCTTCCATTGTTAGCAATCGATATGCCCCCTTTCCAGCCTCAGCTTCGATCAAGTAAGGGTATTCCCACTTTGGTGCCAATTTTCCATCAGCAGGATTGGTGGTATTCTGAAATGCTTTCCTTATCTCCAACTTGGAATTTCCTGATCCTGACATTTTTGTTGTAAGCTCCAGCCATCCTTTGTTGATAACTGGCCATCCTTATCCTTGCCAAATCCCTGAGCTCTTCTATAGTATCCAAGTCTTGAACCAAGTTTTCAACATTTTCTTCAGGATCACGAATGCTTGTTCTTGCAGTAGGAACCACCATCTCTGTAGGGATCACTGGTTCTGCTCCAAATACCAAAGAGAATGGAGTTTGACCAGTAGCATTCTTGGGAGTTGTCCTATCAGCCCAAAGTACATAAGGTAGTTCTTCTGCCCATTTTCCTTTCTTGGATCCAAGCTTTTTCTTCAAATTGTTGATGATGATCTTGTTGGATGATTCTGCCTGGTCATTAGCTTGTGGGTGGACTGGTGTTGATGTTATCATCTTAATCCCCCAGCTGTCACAAAAGTTAAGAGTTCTATTCCCAATAAATTGGGATCCATTATCTCAAACAATTTCTGAAGGGATACCAAATCTAGTAATAATGTTTCTTTTAATAAAGGATATAACTTCCTTTTCTCTGACTTGAGCAAAGGCTTCAGCCTCTATCCACTTGGAGAAGTAATCAGTCATAGCAAGCATAAATACTTTTCCACCAGGTGCCTTAGGAAGCTTACCAACTATATCCATTCCCCATCTCATAAATGGCCATGAAGAGGATATAGGATGCAAAAGCTCTGCTGGTTGATGAAGGATATTACTATGTCTCTGACAAGGATCACACTTCTTGGCATATTCCACAGCATCCTTCTTCATAGTAGGCCAATAGTATCCTATCCTCAGGATCCTTGAGAATAATGCTCTGCCCCCAGTGTGGTTTCCGCAATCTCCTTCATGGAAATCCCTTAGGACTTCTTGGATTTCAGGATCCTAAATGCATCTTAGATATGGACCTGCAAGAGATCGTTTATACAACATGTTATTCAATATTGTAAATTGAGATACCTTGATTTTGAAAGCCCTGGGTTTTCTCCTGTAGGAATTTCTCCATGTTGTATGTATCTCATGATTGGAAGGATCCATGATCCTGAATGAGATTGAGTATCATCACTAGGGATGATCGCAGAATCCTCTCCTATTTCCATAGCTACATGATCCTCGATAGCAGGGGTCAGGATATGGATAATAGGGATCTTGATATCCTCCGGGATCTTCAAGGATGATCCTAGATTGGCTAATGCATCAGCCTCTGCATTCTCTTCCCTTGGTACCTGTGTCAAACTAAAGGAAACAATAGAGAGTGCCAATTCTTTGACTATCTCTAAATATTTGATTAGCTTTTCACCTTTAACAACATAGGATCCATTAAAGTGATTAGTGATCAATAAAGAATCTACATGTACCTCGAGATACCTGATCCTCATATGCTTGGCAATTTGCAAACCAGCTATCAAGGCTTCATATTCAGCCTCATTGTTGGTAGTTTGAAATTCACAAGCTATGGAGTGGGGTATTATGTCCCCCTGTGGCGATTTTAGTAGTATTCCAAGTCATGTTCCTTTTACATTAGAGGCTCCATCAGTGAAGAGCATCCAACGATCCTTAGTTTCCTCTAGCTGTTGGACCTCTAATTCAGCTTCCTTTTGCAAGTCACTACTAAAATCTGCCACAAAGTCAGCTAAGGCCTGGGATTTAATGGCAGTTCTAGGCTCATATCTTATACCATAAGCACTAAGCTTCACTGCCCATTTAGCCATCCTTCCTGACATTTCAGGTTTCCTGAGAACATTCTTAATTGGAAAATTAGTCTTAACAATAATTGCATTAGTTTCAAAATAATGTCTTAATTTAGTAGATGCCATAATTAATGCAAGGATAAGTTTCTCTAAGTGTGAATACCTGGATTCAGCATCAAGTAAACTCTTACTCAAATAATAAACTGGATGTTGTGTACCTTGGTGATCCTTAACAAGGACCGCACTTACTGCTTTTGAGGATACCGCTAAGTATAAGGATAATATATCCCCCTTTTTTGGTTTCATCAAGGCGGGGGCTGAGGATAGGTAATCCTTAAGAGCTTTGAGGGCACTTTCATGCTTCTCAGTCCATTCAAATTTCTTGTTCTTCCTCAGAATGTCATAGAATTCCTTGCACTTTTCTGATTTAAATAAGAACTTGTTCAAGGCTGCGATCCTGCCTGTCAATCTTTGCACATCCTTGGCATTGGCAGGAGATTTGATATTCACAATAGCCTTAATCTGCTCTGGACTTGCTTCAATGCCCCTCTTTGTCACCATATAGCCTAAGAATTTACATGCTTTAACACCAAAATGACACTTGGAAGGATTCAGTTTCATATTAAATTTATCAAGGATATTGAATGCTTCCTCCAAGTCTTTAAGGTGATCCTCAGCTTTCTTGGACTTAACCACCATGTCATCTATATAGACTTCCATAGTGTGTTCAATTTGTTCCTTGAACATCATATTGACTAGCCTTTGATAAGTAGCACCTTCATTCCTTAGTCCAAATGGCATAGCAATATAACAATATATACCAGTTGGGGTCATAAAGGCCGTATCCTCTTGATCAGATGGTTCCATCTGAATTTGTTGAAATCCAGATGAAGCATCCATAAAAGTCAACAACTCATGACCCGTGGTAGCAATCACCATGGAGTCAATGTGGGGTAATGGGAAAGGATCCTTGGGACATGCCTTGTTTAAATCAGTAAAATCGACACATACCCTCCACTTTCCATTTTTCTTTTGAACAACAACCACATTGGCTAACCATCTTGGATACTTAACCTCTCTTATCATACCTGCCCAAAGTAGCTTATCTACCTCCTCCTGGATAATAGCATTCCTTTCAGGTGCAAAATTCCTTCTTTTTTGATGAATTGGCTTGAATGACCTGTCAATGCCGAGTTTATGAGTAATTATATCTTTAGATATACCTGTCATATCCTCTTCTTCCAGGCAAAGGTAGTTTTCCTTCTTTTAAGGAAGGATACTAGATCCTGTTCAATTTCGTTAAGGATCCCTGATCCTATGAAGATCCTGGATTCAGGATCCATGAGGATTTCCTTTACATCCTGCTCTCTTGCCTCCTAGACATCTCTTGAAGGATACTTTAATTGCTATTGCTCCCTTGGTCTTGAGGCTGGCTTCATTGATGAGGTATAGCAATTCTTAGCTTCTTGTTGATCACTCTCAATTTTCACCACTCCCCATGGACTAGGAAGCTTCACGCACTGATGATAAGTAGATGGGACTGCCTTCATGTCATGTATCCATGGCCTGCCAAGGATAACATTACAACAAGATAAGCAATCTATAACACAAAACTTCTGATAAGAATGGAGTCCTTCAATATAGATAGGGAGTTTGATGTCCCCCAGTGTGTTCTTGGTTTCCCCACTGAATCCCACAAGGACTGAGGATCTTGGGACAATATCAGACTCCGGGATATTCATCTTCTTGAGGACATCAAGCTGAATGATGTTCACATATCTTCCTCCATCTATAAGTAATCAGTGATCCTTAATTGCCGTTGGGCTTAGTGATCCTTACTTCTGTATGAACTGGTGATCCTCAGAAGTGCTTCAGGATCAGGATCATGGATCACTATAAGGATCCTTGTACTAACAATTGTCTACTTTGAATTCGAAATTGTTTTGCAGGAGTATCAACTTGGACTTGGTCTTGGCGATATTCCTGGATTATATTCCTTGAAGTATTCCGCACGTGCTTGGCTGAAAATGGACGTTATGGAGTCGTGGAAGACTTGCACCATTTGTGGAATGTTAGTTAGAGTAGATATTTTCTATTTTTAAAGGGGTAGCGAGCTAATTAGAAAACACTTGGCTATTTTTGGCTACACACACACTCGTACAACTGCTCTCACCAGCTCTCGCTAACTCACTTGGCGATTACACACAATACACTATAGTGATCCTTGTACTTAGCTCGCTATCATCCGAAGTTGTAACACATTTCTTGTTTAATTTGAGTTGGTGATCGGTAGTTTCCATCACCCGAGGTTTTTATGTCGGAGATCATTCATTGATCAAGGGCTTTTTCCTCGTATAAATCTTCGTGTCACTTGTTCATTACATTTCATAGTGATCCTTATTGTTGTTCATCAATTCAAGCATCATATCCCACAACAGAAAGTTTGGTTACATTGTCATTGCTTGATTTTTGACCAAAACAGTTTGGCGCCCACCGTGGGGCAATTGGTGCTTCATTCCTAAGAAGATTCATATCTTTGCGGTCATTTCGGTTCATAACAACCAGACAGATGGCTTCCTCAGCGAAGAACACCTCAAACTTGATGCCATCATTCAGTTCCTCACAAAGCGTTCCTCCTTTGCCTCCACCACCTTCTGGATCCCAGAAGAATGCTGAGAATGCTGCGAAGAAATCAACCCCCATTTTCCAAAAACCACCAACTTCTTCTGTTTCAACTAATCCTACTACTAATAATCCTACTACTAATCCTACTACTAAGGATCCTCCGGGAGATCGATGAGATCAAGAAACAGAAGAAATCAGTGGAGGATCACTCTCCTCTGATGCCAAGATCGCTGAACTTCGACACTCCGGTCATAACTTCTTAACACTCAGCAGTTCCGGACGTGCAATACTTGGGTGAATTACCAGGAAGGCGTTATGGAACAGCAACTATGAGTCAGGCATTTGGCTCTTACTTCCAGCCTCAGGGATCCTCTTCTCAACCATCAGGATCCTTCTCTCAGCATCAGGGATACTTCACGTCAGGAGGATATTTGGGAATGCATGCAGTACAAGGATCCTCCCAGGTCCAAGGATCCTCCCAGGTCCAAGGATCCTCCCAGGTTCAAGGATCCTCCCTTGCCCAAGGATCCTCTCTGGTCCCAGGATCCTCTCTGGTCCCAGGATCCTCTCTGGCCCCAGGATCCTCTCTGGTTCCAGGATCCTCTCAGGTTCAAGGATCATATCAACTCCAAGGATCCAACGTCCTTCAGGACCAAGGACCCTTGAGAAGTATGCAGCCTCAGAACTCGGACGTTCATCAAGGACACTTCATACCAATGCAGACCATTGCTCCCTCTGGTCCTTCAACCATGCCAGAGTCTCGTCAATATGGATTCACATCCGCGATTCCAAACATGAACCCTCAGGGAGGTAACATTTTTAATAATTCATATAACACTAACCATGGCTTTATGCAGGATACAGGTCTCAATCAGGCCATGGCTAGGGAGCTACATAAGCTTAAGGATATGATATCCAGTGTACCAGGAGTGGTTAAACCCATTCCTGAAATTGCGGATGGTAGCCATAGGATATCTCATTTTGCACCACCTTTATGTGATGCTGAGATACCTAAAAGATTTCAGATACCATCAATGAAGCTGTATGATGGTTCAACGGATCCAGAAGAGCATGTGGCTCAGTACAGGGAGAGGATGGAGATCAATCCAATTCCTGAAACGTTGAAAGAAGCATGTCTATGCAAGGGATTTGGATCCACACTTACAGGATCTGTTCTTAAATGGCTGCTAAGTCTTCCCACTTACTCTATTACTTCATTTGCTAATTTAGTTAACTTATTCAATAGTCAATTCTCTTGTAGTAGAAAGTTTGAACGGTTAACTAGTGATCTATATAGGGTAACACAAGGTCAAAATGAATCACTTAGAGATTATATCACTAAGTTTAGTAAAGAATCCTTAGATATTCCTAACTTGAATATTGCTACGGCTGTACAAGCCTTTAAAATGGGATTACTTAGGGATTCATTATTCTATGATGATCTTGTTATGACACCTTGCAGGAATCTTGATGAAGTAAGGACTAGGGCCCTTAGGTTCATCCGCCTAGAGGATGATAAAAGGATCCAGGATAGATTAGCAGGATCCTCAAAACAGGAGAAACAAGGATCCTACTTCAGGAACAACAAGTCCAAGTTCTACAATAAGTCGGATAACCAGAATGTGCATTCAGTGGAACAAGAAGAGGATGATGAGGATTATCCTTCTATTTCTGAATACTGTTTTCTATTGATAACAACGAACTAATCCTTGCAATGCAGAATCTAGGTGAGAAAGCTAGGTGGCCAAGGAAAAGCGATAAACCAGCTGCTACAAAGGATAAGTCCAAGTGGTGTGCATATCATGAGGATTTCGGGCATCTAACTGAAGAGTGCATTGCACTTAGAAAGGAAATTGGTTACTTGTTGAGCAAGGGGCATTTGAAAGAGCTTTTGGGACGAAAGAAGTCAAGGGTTCAGGATCCTGAAAGGATCCCGGAAAGGGCTCCTGCTCCTCCAGCAGATGCACAAGTCATAAATTTCATATCCGGTGGATCAGACATCTGTGGTACATCCTTTTCGGCAGCAAAAAGACATGCTAAGGAAACCAAGATGGACAACGGAGACAGACCTGTCCGGACCTCTGTTGTCACTCAGGATAAAGTCATTACTTTTGACGAGGATGATCGTGTTGACATCCAGGATCCTCATCATGACGGTCTTGTAATTACATTGTTTATTTCTAACCACTTTGTTCGCAGGATCCTTATAGATGGAGGAAGCTCTGTGAACATCATTCAGCTTGATGTTCTCAAGAAGATGAATATCCCGGAATCTGATATTATCCCAAGATCCTCGGTGCTTGTGGGATTCAGTGGGGAAACAAAGAATACATTGGGGGACATCAAACTCCCAATCTATATCGAAGGATTGCATTCTTATCAGAAGTTTTGTGTTATTGATTGCTTATCATGCTGTAATGTTATCCTTGGCAGGCCATGGATACATGACATGAAGGCAGTCCCATCCACCTATCATCAATGTGTAAAGCTTCCAAGTCCATGGGGAGTGGTGAAAATTGAGAGTGATCAACAGGAGGCTAAGAATTGTTATACATCCTCAATGAAGCCAGCCTCAAGACCAAGGGAGCAATTGCAATTAAAGTATCCTTCAAGAGATGTCTTGGAGGCAAGAGAACAGGATTTGAAAGAAACCCTCATGGATCCTGGTGATCCTGAATCCAATATCTTCATAGGATCAGGGATCCCTAGCAACATCGAACAGGAGCTAGTATCCTTCCTTAGGAGAAGGAAATCCACCTTTACCTGGAAACACGAAGACATGGCAGGTATATCTAAGGATATAATTACTCATAAACTTGGCATTGACAGGTCATTCAAGCCTATCCATCAAAAGAGGAGGAAGTTTGCACCTGAGAGGAATGCTATTATCCAGGAGGAGGTAGATAAGCTACTTCGAGCAGGTATGATCAGAGAGGTTAAGTATCCAAGATGGTTAGCCAATGTGGTAGTTGTTCAAAAGAAAAATGGAAAGTGGAGGGTATGTGTCGATTTTACTGATTTAAACAAGGCATGTCCCAAGGATCCTTTCCCATTACCCCACATTGACTCCATGGTGGATGCTACCGCGGGTCATGAGTTGTTGACTTTTATGGATGTTTCATCTGGATTTCAACAAATTCAGATGGAACCATCTGATCAAGAGGATACGGCCTTCATGACCCCAACTGGTATATACTGTTATATTGCTATGCCATTTGGATTAAGGAATGCAGGTGCTACTTATCAAAGGCTAGTCAATAAGATGTTCAAGGAACATATTGGACACACTATGGAAGTCTATATAGACGACATGGTGGTTAAGTCCAAAAAAGCTGAGGATCACCTTAAAGACTTGGAGGAAGCATTCAATATCCTTGATAAATATAATATGAAACTTAATCCTTCCAAGTGTCATTTTGGTGTTAAGCCATGTAAATTCTTAGGCTATATGGTGACAAAGAGGGGCATTGAAGCAAGTCCAGAGCAAATCAAGGCTATTGTGAATTTCAAATCTCCTGCCAATGCTAAGGATGTACAGAGATTGACAGGCAGGATCGCAGCCTTGAACAGATTCATATCCAAATCCTCAAAAAAGTGCAAGGAATTCTATGACATCCTGAGGAAGAATAGGAAATTTGAATGGACTGAGAAGCATGAAAGTGCCCTTAAAGCTCTTAAGGATTACCTATCCTCAGCCCCAGCCTTGATGAAACCAGAAAAGGGAGATGTGTTATCCTTATACTTGGCGGTATCCTCAAAAGCAGTAAGTGCGGTCCTTGTTAAGGATCACTAAGGTACACAACATCCTGTTTACTATGTAAGTAAGAGTTTACTTGATGCTGAATCCAGGTATTCACACTTAGAAAAACTTATCCTTGCATTAATTATGGCATCTACTAAATTGAGACATTATTTTGAAACTCATGCCATTGTTGTTAAGACTAATTTTCCAATTAAGAGTGTTCTCAGGAAACCTGAAATATCAGGGAGGATGGCTAAATGGGCAGTGAAGCTTAGTGCATACGATATAAGATATGAACCAAGGACTGCCATCAAATCCCAAACCTTAGCTGACTTTGTGGCAGATTTTAGTAGTGATTTGCAAAAGGAAGCTGAGTTAGAAGTCCAACAACTTGAAGAGACTAAGGATCCTTGGATACTCTTCACTGATGGAGCCTCTAATGTAAAAGGAACAGGGCTTGGAATACTACTAAAATCGCCACAGGGGGACATAATACCCCACTCCATAGCTTGTGAATTTCAAACTACCAATAATGAGGCTGAGTATGAAGCCTTGATAGCTGGTTTGCAAATTGCTAAGCATATGAGGATCAGGATCATCTTTGAAGATTCCTGAGGATATCAAGATCCCTATTATCCATATCCTGACCCCTGCTATCAAGGATCATGCAGCTATGGAGATAGGTGAAGATTCTGTAATCATCCCTAGTGATGATACTCAATCTCATTCAAGGTCATGGATCCTCCCAATCATGAGATACATACAACATGGAGAAATTCCTACAGGAGAAAACCCGAGGGCTTTCAAAACTAAGGTATCTCAATTTACAATATTAAATAATATGTTGTATAAACGATCTCTTGTAGGACCATATCTTAGATGCATTGAGGATCCTGAAATCCAAGAAGTCCTAAAGGATTTCCATGAAGGAGATTGTGGAAACCACACTGGGGGCAGGGCATTATTCTCAAGGATCCTGAGGACAGGATACTATTGGCCCACTATGAAGAATGATGTTGTGGAGTATGCCAGGAAGTGTGATCCTTGTCAGAGGCATAGTAATATCCTTCATCAACCAGCAGAGCTCTTGCATCCGATATCCTCGTCCTGGCCATTCATGAGATGGGGAATGGATATAGTTGGAAAGCTTCCTAAGGCACCTGGTGGAAAAGTATTCATGCTTGCTATGACTGATTACTTCTCTAAGTGGATAGAGGCTGAACCCTTTGCTCAAGTCAGAGAAACGAAAGTTATATCCTTTATTAAAAGAAACATTATTACTAGATTTGGTATCCCTTCTGAGATTATTTGTGATAATGGATCCCAATTTATTGGGAATAGAACCACTAACTTTTGTGACAGTTGGGGGATTAAGATGATAACATCAACACCAGTCCACCCACAAGCTAATGGTCAGGCAGAATCATCCAACAAGATCATCATCAACAATTTGAAGAAAAAGCTTGGATCCAAGAAAGGAAAATGGGCAGAAGAACTACCTTATGTACTTTGGGCTGATAGGACGACTCCCAAGAATGCTACTGGCCAAACTCCATTTTCTTTGGTGTTTGGGGCAGAATCAGTAATCCCTACAGAGATGGTGGTTCCAACTGCAAGAACAAGCATTCGTGATCCTGAAGGAAATGCTGAAAACTTGATTCAAGACTTGGATACTATAGAAGAGATCAGGGATTTAGCAAGGATAAGGATGGCCAGTTATCAACAAAGGATGGCTGGAGCTTACAACAAAAATGTCAGGATCAGGAAATTCCAAGTTGGGGATATGGTATTAAGGAAAGCATTTCAAAATACCACTAATCCTGCTGATGGAAAACTAGCACCAAAGTGGGAAGGCCCCTATTTGATTGAAGCTGAAGCAGGAAAATGGGCATATCGATTGCTAACAATGGAAGGTGATTTGCTAACAAGAGCTTGGAATGCTGTCCATTTGAAGAAATATTTCATGTGATCATGATCCGTGATCCTTACCAGACAAGTATCCTTGAAGGATCCCGACTGACAGATGATCCTCTTTCTGGTAACATTCCAATCTCAAACTATTTCATTCTTTTATTCTCTTACAAGGATAAGGACTCTGCATCCTTTATCCTCCTTTCACTTGATTCTGAGTTTTGAAGGTTCAGGTATCCTTAACTAAAGATTGAGTATCCACAGAAGTATCCAGTTATTTGGGCTTGACCCCAGTTATTTGGGCTTGACCCCAGTTATTTGGGCTAGTCCCCAGTTTGGGCCTGTCCCCAGCTTCGCCAGTAGCGCAAGATGATCCTGGTATAGTTCATGTCAATGGGACCAGTACTCGCTTTAGGGGCTGGCAATTTCATTGTACTGGCTATATTCAGGATCCTACGTATAATGGTAGACGTACCATACATCCGTTCCTAAGGTTTCTAACGTTTTCACGTTAGCTAAGGTTTTGGCATTTTCATGTCACTAAGTTTGGATAGTCGCCAGTAAGGGCCATACTCCAGTTTACATACGATCCTTTGGGCTTGTCCCCAGTTATCCTTTGGGCTTGTCCCCAGTTATCCTTTGGGCTTGTCCCCAGTTATCCTTTGGGCTTGTCCCCAATTATCCTTTGGGCTTGTCCCCAGTATATTGGGCTTGTCCCCAGAATTGTTGGGCTTGTCCCCAGTTACTAACTTTCATTTTATATTGGCTTAGTCCCAAGTTATATCTTATTTCAGGTTTGTGAAGATAAATAACCAAGGATTCTTGATCCTTACTTTCAACTAAGGTTTGTATCTTGGTTATCCTGATTATAAATGTTAAAGGTTATAATCCTAACTTGGATTCTCAGGTATGATCCTTAACTATTTTGATTTTATCATTTATGTGATTGACCCTTATCCTTTGGCAATTGAACTTATGATCCTTAAACTATGTTACTTTTCAGAACTTATCAATTATGGGTTATGTGATCTTTGATCATATCCTAAACTTTTTGGGACATTTCTTAAATTTTTTCCCTACTTGATAAGTTTAAACAAAATAAACATCACAACAGTTGGAAAGTAAAATATCAACACAGGATAAGCCAAAAAGTTAAAGTTATTTTATTCACAAAAAAAATTTAAACCCTTCTAAGTTGTCAAAATTACCTACCCCGAGCATCTACCAGCAATATGTGGCCCGTCCGCTGGGGTAGGTAAAGGGTGTCCATTGTTCATAGGTCTAACAAGTGTAGGAAATTAAAGACGGAAGGATAACGAGTGGCTTCATCCCCCAAACAGAGGATCCATCCACCACCCATTATCCTACCTATTGTTCAAAGGATCATCCATGATCCTCAACCCTAATTACTATTGTTTAAGTACAGACCAACCATTGTTCATCAAAACATCATAACCAAAACAAACTACCAAACTTAAAAAATGGGCTCCGGCTACGTCTAGAAATGTCCTTCATCGCCCATTCATGCAGCTTACACCTTCGCTGCATCATCATCCCCTCCAGCTCCGGTATCCTTCGCTTGATCCTTGCCGCTACCACTAGCCTCGATTGCTAGAACCTCCTCAGCCTCATCAGCCTCATCCTCATCCTCCAATTCAGCCAGCCTAGCCTTCCAGCCCTCCATGTCCTAGTTGCTTCTATCAAAGGCGGGATCCTGAGCTTCTTGAGCCATCTGTAGCTTGGTCTTGTACATGGCAATGGATGCGGAGACCTTAGCATCCTCTGTGATCTCGTGCTTCTCATAATCAACATTGATCAGAATGGTAGCTATCTGAGCCTTGGCATCCTTAAGATCCTTTTCAAGAGAGGCAATTTTGTGATCCTTGAGCACCGCCACCTTTTGGAGATCAGAGTATTTCTCCTCAAGACCCTCAACATTCCCAACATAGTCCTCGATCTCCGCAAATTTCTGCAAACAAGACAATACAAAGTTAGGATCATATGATTCTCAATTTGATAGGATAACTAAGCTGAGTCAGTGATCCTTACATCGTTGAAGTACTCGAGGAATTGATGGCGGATCAGGGGCAGGCCTTGTAGGTTATCTGCTTCAGAAGTCTTCCTTTTCTTTCCACCTCTTCCCTTCAAAGCGGTTGCTTTGGGGATGATGATGGAAGGGCTAGCAGCAGATTTTTTCTTGGAGGATCGAACAATGTCAAGCTCAGTGACACTGAATTTGGAGGCAGATCTTGATGATTTTCCAGCGCCTACACACCCAAAACAGATAAGTATCCTTATCCTATCCCTTTTAAACTATTTATTCAAACATTTAAATATAAAAAGTACAGTATACTTACTTGACATAGTGACAGAACCTGAGGATACCTCTTGAGAATCCTGGGTGTTTGTTTTGAATGATCTTGTGGTAGGATCAAGTTTTCTAAAAGCAGCAAGTCTCCCCTTGGTGGCAGCTGAAGGAATAATATGCGAGAATGTGATAGCTGTACAAAAGAAACAGAAGCATATTAGTAGTCATCATCAGAAATGAGCTTACTCAGTGATCCTTCTAAGGATCCTCTACCCTACCATGGGTGCTCCACTTCCATGGCAGATCCTTTCCATCCTGGATAGAATCCCTTCTGACGAAGAAGAATCTCCATTTCTAGTTGGTATCATTTTTAGTGGCCTTAAAGATGGGATGTTCTTCACCGGGTTTGCGCTTGAATAGATATCGGTAGAATCCAAAGGTTGTGAGATCATACATCTCAGCTAATTCTGACATTCCCAAGTCAATTCCTTCTTGCTCAATGATCCTTTCAAGGGTATATAAGACCCTCCAGATCATTGGCATAGCCTGGATGTAGGAGATGCCGGTGAGGGAGAAGAAAGACTGGGTGAATTCAGGGAAAGGATATGAGTATCCTATTGAGAACGGTGTGACCGGGAAAGCTACCCAAGTTTCAGAAATGTAGTCACTAAGAATGGTAGGGTCAAATGGTTTGAAAACAGTATTTGCCGGAAAACAGTGGCGGATTCTGTCTATTTGTGCATCAGTGAAACAACACCTCTCATTCGCTGAATTTTTGATGATCCCCTGGCTTTTGAGAGGAGTGTCCTTCTTATGATCCTTTGTCGGTGAGGATCTTAGCATCATCTTGAAGAAGGTGAAGAAAGAAGGAGCAGAGAAAGAAAACGTAAAGAAGGAAGAGGAAGAAAAATACCTGCTTGGTCTTCGGATATGAATTTAAAGGGAGTTACTCTTGATTTTAAATGCAGATTGATCTCTATCTCTAACTCCTATTTATAATGATGATTCTGCAGGATAGTCACCTCAGTGACGTCATGATTCGCAACGGCTAGTCCAATTATAACGGCTAGTTATCCGTTGGTTAAATGCGGATAAGAACAAAATATAACTCATTTATTTACAAAATTACTCCTTATATTTTGGGGGCAATTGTTAGGGGTGGATTTCTAAGTAATCAGTGATCCTTAATTGCCGTTGGGCTTAGTGATCCTTACTTCTGTATGAACTGGTGATCCTCAGAAGTGCTTCAGGATCAGGATCATGGATCACTATAAGGATCCTTGTACTAACAATTGTCTACTTTGAATTCGAAATTGTTTTGCAGGAGTATCAACTTGGACTTGGTCTTGGCGATATTCCTGGAGTATATTCCTTGAAGTATTCCGCACGTGCTTGGCTGAAAATGGACGTTATGGAGTCGTGGAAGACTTGCACCATTTTCGGAATGTTAGTTAGAGTAGATATTTTCTATTTTTAAAGGGGTAGCGAGCTAATTAGAAAACACTTGGCTATTTTTGGCTACACACACACTCGTACAACTGCTCTCACCAGCTCTCGCTAACTCACTTGGCGATTACACACCTTTACACACAATACACTATAGTGATCCTTGTACTTAGCTCGCTATCATCCGAAGTTGTAACACATTTCTTGTTTAATTTGAGTTGGTGATCGGTAGTTTTCATCACCCGAGGTTTTTTATGCCGAAGATCATTCATTGATCAAGGGCTTTTTCCTCGTATAAATCTTCGTGTCACTTGTTCATTACATTTCATAGTGATCCTTATTGTTGTTCATCAATTCAAGCATCATATCCCACAACAGAAAATTTGGTTACATTGTCATTGCTTGATTTTTGACCAAAACAGTTTCCTTGGCATGTCTTTTGGCTGCTGAAAAGGAAGTACCACAAATGTCTGATCCACCGGATATAAAGTTTATAACTTGTGCATCTGCCGGAGGAGCAGGAGCCTTTACTGGGATCCTTTCAGGATCCTGGATCCTTTCAGGATCCTGGATCGTTGACTTCTTTCGTCCCAAAAGCTCTTTCAAATGCCCCTTGCTTAACAAGTAACCAATTTCCTTTCTAAGTGCAATACACTCTTCAGTGAGATGTCCGAAATCCTCATGATATGCACACCACTTGGACTTATCCTTTGTAGCAGCTGGTTTATCACTTTTTCTCGGCCACCTAGCTTTCTCACCTAAATTCTGCATTGCAAGAATTAGTTCATTGTTATCAACAGAGAAACAATATTCAATAATCCTCATCATCTTCTTCCTGTTCCACTGCATGCACATTCTGGTTATCAGATTTGTTGTAGGATTTTGATTTGTTGTTCCTGAAGTAGGATCCTTGCTTTTCTTGTCTGGAGGATCCTATCAATCTCTCCTGGATCCTTTTGTCATCCTCTAGGCGAATGAACCTAAGGGCCCTGGTTCTTACTTCATCAAGATTCCTGCAAGGGGTCATGACAAGATCATCATAGAACAATGAATCCCTAAGCAATCCCTTTTTAAAGGCTTCTACAGCCATAGCTATATCCAGGTTGGGGATATCTAAGGATTCTTTACTAAATTTAGTGATGTAATCTCTAAGTGATTCATTTTGACCTTGTGTTACCCTATATAGATCACTAGTTAATCATTCAAACTTTCTACTATAAGAGAATTGACTATTAAACAAATTAACTAGGTTAGCAAAGGAAGTAATAGAGTAAGGGGGAAGACTTAGCAGCCATTTAAGAGCAGATCTTGTGAGTGTGGATCCAAAACCCTTGCATAGGCATGCTTCTTTTAACCTCTCAGGAATTGGATTGATTTCCATCCTCTCCCTGTATTGGGCTACATGTTCCTCTGGATCTGTTGAACCATCATACAGCTTCATGGATGGTATCTGGAATCTTTTGGGTATCTCAGCATCACATAAGGGTGGTGCAAAGCGAGATATCCTATGGCTACCATCTGCGATCTCAGGAATGGGTTTAACCACTCCTGGTACGCTGGATATCATATCCTTGAGCTTCTGTAACTCCCTGGCCATAGATTGATTGATACTTGTATCCTGCATAGAGCCATGGTTAGTGTTATATGAATTATTAAAAGTGTTACCTCCCAGAGGATTCATGTTTGGAATTCCAGATGTGAATCCATATTGACGGGACTCTGGTATGACTGAAGGACCAGGGGAAGCAATGGTCTGCATTGGTATGAAGTCTCCTTGATGAACATCCGAGCTTGGAGGCTGCATACTTCTTAAGAATCCTTGATCCTGAAAGATGTTGGATCCTTAAGGCTGAGAGGATCCTTGAACCTGAAAGGATCCTGGAACCATAAAGGATCCTTGGACCTGGGAGGATCCTTGGACCTGGGAGGATCCTAAATATCCTCCTGAGCTGATGAATGATCCCTGATGCTGAAAAGAGGATCCCGATAGCTGAAAATAGGATCCTTGAGGCTGGGAGTGAGAGCCAAATGTCTGACTCATAGTTGCTGTTCCATAACGCCTTTCTAATGGACCACTTTGATACTGGATGCCTGGAACTGCCGATTGTAGGGTAGTTACAACTGGAGTGTCAAAATTCAATGACCTTGGCATCAGAGGAGAGTGATCCTCCACTAATTTCTTCTGTTTCTTGATATCACCAATCTCTTGGAGGATCCGTTCATTGGTTTTGTCCTGCTCTTGCATGCGATCCCTCATCTGCAAAATCAGATTAAAAAGATCATTAGTAGTAGGATTAGTGGAAACAGAAGAACTTGGTGGTTTTTGGAAAATGGGGGTTTGTCTCTTCGTAGCATTTTCAGCATTCTTCTGGGATCCAGAAGGTGGTAGAGGCAAAGGAGGAACGCCCTGTGAAGAACTCATCGCCGGCATAGAGCTTGATGTGTTCTTTGCTGAGGAAGCCATTTGCTTGATTGTAATGAACTGAAAGGATCACCAGAACAATAATTTCTCAAGAACGAAGCACCAATTGCCCCACGGTTGGCGCCAAACTGTTTTGGTCAAAAATCAAGCCAAGATAATGCAACCAAACTTTCTGTTGTGAGGTGTGATGCTCGAATCAATGAACAATGCTAAGGATCACTTAGAAATGTAATGAACAAGTGACACAAAGATTTATACGAGGAAAAATCCCTTGATCAAGAGTTGATCTCCGGCATAAAAAACCTCGGGTGATGGAAACTACCGATCACCAACTCAGATTAAACAAACAAGTTATTACAACTTCGGATGATAGCGAGCTGGTTACAAGGATCACTAGAGTGTAATGTGCAAAAAAGTGTGTAATCACCAAGTGAATTGTCGAGAGCTGATGAGAGCAGTTACGAGTGTGTGTGTTAAGCTAAAAATAGACAAGTGTTCTAATCTTGCTCGCTATCCCCTTTTAAAAATGGAAAATATCTAAGCTAACTAACTATCCGCATTCCATGCAAGTCTCCCACGAACTCCATAACATCCATATTGGTCAAGCACGTGCGGAATAAAAAGGGAATATGCTCCAGGAATATCACCAAGACCACGTCCAAGCTCGTACTCCTGCAAAACAACATCATATTCAAAGCAGACAATCGTTAATATAAGGATCCTTATGATGATCCTGGATCCTGATCCTACCATACTCTCTGAGGATTACTAATTCAGACAGAATTGAGGATCCCTAAGCCCAACAGTAATTGAGGATCACTGATCATCCAAAAATCCTCCCCTAATAGATACCACTTCCTGATCTCTAACTTGAACGAATGCTTCAGCTTCGACCCACTTAGAGAAATAATCGGTCATTGCCAGCATGAAGACCTTTCCTCCTGGAGCCTTTGGCAATTTTCCTACTATATCCATTCCCCACTTCATGAATGGCCAAGGGGAAGCTATAGGATAAAGTGGCTCGGCCGGCTGATGTAATATATTACTGTGTCTTTGACATGCATCACATCTTTGAGCATATTCTGCAGCATCTTTCCTCATCGTAGACCAATAATATCTTGTTCTTAATGCCTTTGAGAACAACGACCTGCCCCCAGTATGGTTACCACAATCCCCTTCGTGTATATCCTGAAGCACTTCCTTGGTTTTGGGATCCTCTAAGCACCCCAGATATGGTCCTGCAAGAGATTTCTTATACAAGACATCATTTATAATAGTGAATCGTGATACCTTCATTCTAAAGGCCTTAAGATTTTCATCCTCTGGGACGTGTCCTTCCTTGAGATATCTTATGATTGGAGCCATCCAAGACTTAGGATCCATCTCAGGATATCCATCAGGATCCTGAACACTCAATACTTCCTTATCCTGAGGATCCATTGCAGGATATAGGATATGTAATATCGGTATCTGGGTTCCTTCCGGTATCCTGACTGATGATCCTAGATTTGCCAAGGCGTCAGCTTCAGCATTATCCTCTCTTGGTACCTGTTCAAGTGTGAAAATATCGAAATATCCTGCTATTTTTTTGAGAATTTCGAGATACTCGATTAACTTCTCACCTTTAGCTACATAGGTTCCATTAAAATGATTAGTAATTAACAAAGAATCAACATATACTTGCAAACTCTTGATATTCATACTTTTAGCCAATTCTAATCTTGCAATTAAAGCTTCATATTCTGCCTCATTATTAGTGGCAGGAAACTCACATCTAATAGCCTGGGGTAATATGTCCCCCTGTGGCGATTTTAGTAGTATACCCAAACCTACACCTCTTACATTAGATGCACCATCAGTATATAACGTCCAGCATTCTAAGTTCTCTCCTAGCTGTTGTACTTCTAGGTCTACTTCATTTTGAATATCACTACTGAAATCAGCCACAAAGTCAGCCAAAGCCTGAGACTTTATGGCATTTCTAGGTTCATACACTAGATCATAGGCACTTAATTTTACTGACCACTTAGCCATCCTACCCGACATCTCGGGTTTCCTAAGCACATTTTTAACAGGATAGTTGGTTTTAACATGAATCCTATGTGTTTCAAAATAATGTCTAAGTTTTGTTGACGCCATAACTAGGGCTAATATCAGCTTCTCTAAGTGAGAATACCTAGTTTCAGCATCTAATAAACTTTTACTAACATAATAAACAGGATACTGCTGACCTTCATGATCCTTTACAAGGACATCACTTACTGCATTCCCTGATACCGCAAGATACAGGGATAATGGTTCACCATCCTCAGGCTTTATCAATAGGGGTGTAGTTGAAAGATACTGCTTCAAATCCTGCAAGGCTGCTTCATGCTTTGCTCCCCATTCAAACTTCTTATTCTTCTTCAGGATATCATAAAATTCCTTGCACTTTTCCGAGGATCTTGAAATAAATCTATTCAATGCTGCTACTCGTCCTGTTAACTGCTGAACATCCTTCATGTTTGAAGGTGATTTGATATCTAAGATAGCTTTAATCTGCTCCGGGCTTGCTTCTATCCCTCTTTTAGTTACCATATATCCTAGAAACTTTCCTGCCCCCACTCCGAAATGGCATTTAGCAGGATTTAGCTTCATGTTATACTAGGCTTGTCAATGGATTGGATATTGATCCATATCCAATCTCATCCGATCCATTTAAATCACTTATTGGACCATAAAAAATATCCAACAATCCATTAGTTAATCCAATGGATTGATTCATTTATCCAATTAATTATATGGATCGATCCATGATCCATCCGGATCGATCCATTACTAATTAAAAAAGGAGCAATAAAAGACGCTCTCTCAAAATCGCATCTAGGGTTTCACGGTAAGTCCTCAAGTCCACTGCAGCAAATCGTCGATCTCCGACTTCATCTCCGTCCTACCTCCGTCGACCTCCAGTCCACTGCAACCGTCCAACCTCCGTCGACCTCCATTCCACCGCAATCGTCGTTTCACCGGAGAGTCGGAGACCCCAATTGCAGCCACCACCGCCGTTCGCAACCACAACGACTGCTCGCAACAACCACCACCGTAAGTCCTCTCAATTTCTCACACTGATTCAAAAAATTTCTTACTTATGTGTCATATCATGTTAAAATTCCGATTCTTTGACTGTATTTATTTTTTCTACTGTATAAAAATGACAACATAGAGCTTTATATTTCTCCAGATATCTTAAGTAGTTGCAGTTAGAAGACATCTGTATTTGAATTTTGTTCGTTTGGTAACTGCGTTTATAGAAATTGAGGTTTCAATCAGTACTGGAAATTGTTGTGGTCTAGTGACAATAGAATTGCAAATAAGTGAATTAGGATGTTTTTGTAGTAAGGTTTAAAAATTGTAGTTGACTGGTCTGTGCAGTTATTTTGTATATTTCTGGGGACTTAAGTTTCTTTACATCACAAGGTACCTTCCATTCTAACTGTTGATTCTCTGCGATTTCATTTTAAGTTTCTCATGAATCACACTATTCTGATTACAGTTAACCAGACTCTGATGTGTGCGATTTGAATTTAAGTTTATTATGAATTACGTTGACAGGCTGTTGATGATCTGTAAATGAGTGATGTTTTATCGATTTTGTTGTTAGTAATGCATCATTTGAGTCGTGTTTTAAACTGTAACAACGCTGAGTTCTTGTTAGATCTTGCTCTTATGTTGATCATGTTGTGTGTGTCGTCCATGACACATGCAGGAACATCGGGTTTACCTCTGCTGATGTCGGTCTCGATGCTGACAAATGCAATGTCACATGTTCACGGTCATTTAACCAAGAAACTCGAAGAAATCGGTGCCGGTGACCAAGGTCACATGTTCGGGTACGCAACCGACGAAACCCCTGAGCTTATGCTGTTAACCCACGTCCTCGCAACCAAGCTCCGAGCCAAGCTAACCGGAGTCCGAAAAAACAAGACCTGCCCATGGCTCAAACCCGACGGCAAGACCCAAGTGGCTGTCGAGTATCAAAACGACAACGGTGCGATGGTCCCCAGCGGGTTCACACCGTTCTCATTTCCACTCAACACGATGAAACCGTGACTAACGAGCAAATCACCGCTGATCTCAAAGAACACGTGATCAAGCCAGTTATCCCAACCTGATACCTTGATGAAAACACCATCATTCATGGTTATAGAATTTATAGAATTTTTTTATTTTTTTTTTATTTTTTAGAAATTTTTTTATTTTTTTATTTTTAGATTTTTTAATTTTTTAATTTTTTTTATCTTTTGATTTTTTGTGATTTTTATTTTATTTTTTAGAGGTTTTTATTATATTTTTTATATGGATCGATCCGGATAGTGATCCATCCATTTAAAATTATTTGGATATGGATTGGATCACGATCCATTATGTTGGATCATGGATCGGATCATGATCCATTTAAGTTGGATCATTAATGGATCGGATCATGATCCAATCCATCTCCATCCATTGACAGGCCTATGTTATACTGATCCAGGATATCAAATGCTCCCTTAATATCCTGGAGGTGATCCTCAGCCTTTTTAGATTTCACTACCATGTCGTTGATGTACACCTCCATAGTGTCCCCCAGTTTGTCTTTGAACATCATGTTCACCAATCTTTGATATGTTGCACCTGCATTTTTTAAACCAAAAGGCATAGCCGTGTAGCAATAAATACCTGTTGGTGTCATGAAGGCAGTATCCTCCTGATCTGAAGGTTCCATTTGGATCTGCTGAAATCCTGAGGATGCATCCATGAAGGTTAACATCTCATGGCCGGCAGTAGCATCCACCATTGAGTCAATATGAGGAAGAGGAAATGGGTCTTTGGGACAAGTTTTGTTTAAGTCTGTGTAATCTACACAAACTCTCCATTTCCCATTCTTCTTTTGCACCACAACTACATTCGCTAGCCATTTAGGAAACTTCACTTCCCTAATCATCTTGCTCCTTAGTAGTCTTTCAACTTCCTCTTGGATAATCACATTTCGCTCCGGAGCAAACTTCCTTCTCTTTTGTTGGACAGGCTTGAATGACCTGTCAATACCTAGTTTATGTGTTATAATATCCTTAGAAATACCTGTCATATCCTCGTGCTTCCACGCGAATGTTGACATCCTGCATCTCAAAAAATTAGTCAATTGATCTTCAATATCCTGAGGGATATTGGTTCGTTCCCACGAGCACCGAGATATCCGGATTATTCTGATCCAGGACCACTTTCTTTACATCCTGCTCTGAAGCCTCCATGATATCCCGGCCTCGAATCTTTAATTGCTATGCTGCACTAGGCTTTGTTGAGGATTTCATCGAAGAAGAATAACACTCCTTTGCTTCTTGTTGATCACTTTCCACCTTGACAACTCCCCAAGGAGTAGGGATCTTAATGCATTGATGGTAGGTTGACGGAACAGCTTTCATGTCATGGATCCAAGGCCTACCTAGTATAATATTATAGCAGGATAAAGAGTCCATGACACAAAAGCGTTGCATTGAGTTGACCCCTTGAATATACACGGGCAACATTATCTCTCCTACGGTATTTCTAGCTTCTCCACTGAAACCAACGAGCACAGTGGATTTCGAAGTAATATCCATCGGAGATACATTCATCCTCTTCAGTGTTTCCAGCTGAATTATATTGACCGAGCTGCCATTATCCACTAATATCCTGCGTACAAAATGGTTAGCAACATATAAGGTTATTACTAAAGCGTCATGATGGGGATCCTGGACAGTATCCCTGTCATCATTGTCGAAGGTGATGACTTTATCAGTCGTGAGGGTTGACACTCTCATTGGCTTATATCCCCTCTCTGCCATAGCTTCCTTCGTGTGTCTTTTTGCTGCAGAATACGATGTGCCGCAAATGTCGGATCCTCCTGGAATAAAGTTAATTATTTTTGCATCCGCAGGAGGTGACGTTGCACGCTCAGGATCCTTCTCAGGATCCTGGCCCTTATTCTTCTTTCTTCCCAAAAGGTCCTTCAAATATCCCTTACTCAAGAGATAGCTTATTTCCTTTCTCAACGCGATACAATCTTCAGTAATATGCCCGAATTCCTCATGGAAGGCACACCATTTGGACTTGTCCTTCCAATCTGCCTTTTATTGATTCTTTCGGGGCCACCTTGCTTTGTCTCCTAAACCCTGCATAGCATACATTAGTTCAGGTATGTTAACAGAAAAACAATATTCAGACAATTCAGGATACTCCTCAGGATCCTCGTCTTCAACAGCATTCACTTTTTTGCCATCATTTCTGCCATACGGTTTAGAACGGTATGGTTTATACGAGGATTCTGATTTCCTGTTGGTTGACTCATAGGTTGTGGATGAATTCATCCTCTCTTGCATCTTTTTATCATCCTCCAGTCGAATATATCTTAAGGCCCTGTTACGAGCTTCGTTGAGATTCCTGCAGGGATTCATTACAAGATCCTGATAAAATTGCGAATCCTTTTGCAACCCCATCTTGAAGGCTTGCACAGCTGTTGCAACATCAAGATGTGGGATATCTAAGGATTCCCGACTAAACATGTTCACATAATCCCTCAAGGATTCCTGAGGCCCTTGAGTTATCCTGTAAAGATCACTGATTAGTTTCTCAAAACTCCGGCTGCAAGAAAATTGACTATTAAATAAATTAACTAAATGAGCAAAAGACGTAATTGAGTGAGGAGGAACGTTTAACAGCCATTTTAAGGCTGATCCTATTAAGGTAGAACCAAAACCCTTGCACAAGCATGCTTCTTTGAGGTCTGGAGGGATAGGGTTGATTTCAATCCTTTCCCTATACTGGGCAATATGCTCCTCAGGATCCGTAGTTCAGTCATAGTGCTTCATGTTGGGGGTTTGAAATCTTTTTGGGATTTCAGCATCACAAATAGGATATGCAAACTGGGATATCCTGTGGCTGTCCTGGGATACTTCAGGAATTGGCTGAACCACCCCAGGCACACTGGATATCGTGTCCTTCAACTTTTGAAGCTCCCTGAAAAATGCTGATGTCATACCTGCATCCTGCAAGGATCCACCACCATTAGTAGCATGAGTATTATTATTATTAGATACATTACCAGCTTGGGGGTTCTGGCCATATCCTGAAGCATATCCCGAGCTCCTCATAGTTGATACTCTTACTGAAGAAGGTATCTCAGGAGTATGATTCTGGGAGTGGTTAGGCACAATATTCCCCCGGTTGTCCTCGGTATAGACTGCAGAACTGAAGTTCAAGCCCTGGGTTGCAAGGGAGTGACAGTATCTTCAGCAGGCCGACTCGGGCAAGACTTCAAGAGTTGTATCTCTCTCATCAGCATCTGGTTGGTCTCCTGCTGCTGCCTCATCTGTTCCTGTACACTACCAAACAAACTTAGAATTTCTTTGTTAGAGGCCAAAACAGGGCCGGATCCCTGGACATTGCGAGCAGGGATAACATCTCGAGCCACATGACTCTCAGTTCCTTGCGAAGAGGCTTGCATTCTCGGAGGAGGTGGTGGAAGCATCGAACCAACTGTTGCAGAGGTTGTAGTAGACACGGTGGACGAGCTCATGTTTGATCTTGAGGCCATTGAAAATAGTGTGGCAAAAAGTTTTGAAAATAGAAAACCATGTAACGATTTTGCAAAAGCTTTTAGTCACCACTTGCCCCACGGTGGGCGCCAAATTGTTTTGGTCAAAAATTACCGAAGCAATTTAGTGATCAAATTAGTTAAGTGAGGTAGTGTGCTAGAAATGTGTGTCGAAAATATGTCAATTAAGTTATTTGCAAAAACAGTTTTAGGATACGACTCAGGATATAGAGCTGTATCTATGATTAAACAATGAGCAAAAATGTAAAGGGTGACACGAGATGTATGAGGAAAGCCCTTGATCAATCTAGATCACCGGCACAAAACCTCGGGAGCTGACAATCGCAGCTGCCTTGTTCTTCTATTGCTTCAAATATCATGATACAGTGCAGGATATGATGCGAATCGTCTAGGTGTTACAATGTAATTTGAGTACAAGTGTTTGTGTGTAGTGATTGCTAGAAGCTAGAGAGTAAAGTGTGTGAAAGAAAGTGAGTGACTTAATCTGATCCGATCAATCTATATATAGTTAAACGAAATCAACTAACTATCCTATTAAACCGGGATGCTTCGAATATTCCTCAAGTGAACGTTGTAGTCCACTTCTTCCGGGTTCAACGTCTCCCACATAACCGGTTTGCCTGAGTCTTCAGGAGAAAAGGTCCACTTGACCGTTAGGGACCCGCACCTTCTAATCTGCACGTGGTTAGTTCAGTTAATACCAGGATATCGCACCAGGATGTTACCAATATCCTGACCCGGTATCCTGATCACAAATAAACAATCAAAAGCAGAATATTAGTCAGGATATATGTCTAGAAAATGGCCCATAACACTAACTAGCCTATAAACTAGGGATATATCGAATATTCCCTATGTGAACGTTGTAGTCCACGTCTTCCGGATTCAACGTCCATAATTCAACAGATTTGCCCGAGTCTTTGGGAGAAGAAGTCCACTTGAACGTTATAGACTTGTTCCAATAATCTGCACGTGAATTAATTAGTTACTACCAGGATAGAGATGTCGCAATGATTGAAATTAACATTCGTTATCTTGGTTTTAAAAAGCGCGCCTTAAGCGCGCTTAAGCGCGAAGCGCAGGATGGATCGCCTTGTGTGACATAAGGCGCACTATGTACAAAAAGCGCAGCTGAGGCGCGCTTTTTAGGGGAAAAGCGACCTAAGGCGTAGGCTGAGGCGCACGATTTTTGGACATGGGTTGTTTCTATGCTTTGCACAGTTTTTTTTTAAACTTTAATGCAAAAAAAAAATGAAGGTTAAATGCAAAAACTGGCCCACGCGTGCCCGGGGTTTTCGGAGCTGCATTCGTGTCCGCAGGACGTGCGGGCATGCACGAGTTCAATTAAATTTCAATTCAGAAACTCATTTTTTGCACCCCCCCCTGCGCGCGGGTAGGACTTGTGGTAAAACATGTCATAAAGCTACAATGGAGTAGTAAAGACTTTACCTTATAAACAACCACTCACTTTGTCCCCACACCGATGTGGGACAAAGTATTTACCACCTTTTGAGACTTTCATTCACACACCCAACATATAAGTCCTTTGCTACTAACTATGTGTACATTTATGTTTTTTTCATTTTAAAACATATATAAAGCTTAATTATAGCTAAATCATAGGTATTGGAGGCTACACACTTATGGGATATATAAAAAATAAATTTTATAATCACTTTGCGCTTCGCGTATGAAAAGCTCACCGCTTTTGCGCTTCGCTTTAAAAAAAGCTTTTTTAGACCTCATCGCTTTTGTGCGCTTCCCGCTTTTTTAAACCAAGTTCGTTATAGGATAGGATGTAAATTATTATGTATAAAAAAGAACATCTTCTTAGGTAGAGAGAATACTAAATTCACATGTAATGCGTGTTTGGGAATGGTTATAAAACTCCTTATTAACTTTTTGGAAAAGTCAGTATGGAGTGACTTTTGGAAAAGTCACTTTTCCCCTCACATACACCCTTATTACCAAACATCATTTTGAAGGTTATGAAATTTCAAAAAGCTAATAAGTCAACAAGTTGTTTCAAAAAGCTTAGCCAAACATACCTGTAGTTGAGTAACAACCCAATGATAACATGCCACCAAGTTACATTTCCCTTCTTCAAATTAAATATTTGAGCCGGGTACAACTAGACACGCGTTGGATATGACAAATAGTGCCATGTACTAAGTAGAACATCCATGTATGATGCATATTCGTCATGACATCAAGTCACATAGATACAAGTAATTATTAGAGTAAATTACTATTTTAGTCCCTGAGGCTTGTCCAAATTTGCCATTTTAGTTCAAATAGTTTTTTTTCTCCTCTGTGTCCCTGACGTTTCCCTTTTGTTGCAATTTTGATCACATTGCCTAACTCCGTCCAAAAACACCATTTTTAACCAGGGGTATTTTCCGATATTTTCCATTTAAATCTTTCAAATTGCCATTTTGATCCATTCTTTTTTATATTGAAAAATATAAATCTGTCTTCTCTCTAGAACCACCACCGGTTCCCACCGGAACCCTTGCCATCGTCGCCGGAATTCACGGCTAGGGTTTTCTACACACCATCTCCTCCGGTGGACTACCATCACCACCTCCGGCGACTTCGTTTCAGCGGTAGATGACGAGACTATTTTCAGTTCGTACCATTCCGATGGCCTGCGCCATAGCGGATTTCGAGGTTGGGTTTCAAACCGAGGTGAGATCAGCGGGGTTGTCGGAGTACTTGTGGAAATCGAGGTAGGCTGAGGGTTCGATGCCGCCTCTCTTGAAACATAACTACTGGAGGATGTTGCCACATGTGTTTCAGACAAACTGTTTGATTCATGAGATAGCTCTTGTGATAAAATTGTATCGAAATGCATGCTGGAAGTTGAAATCGTTCTCTGATGACCCATTGTTGACTTCTCATTAATCCCGCAAATGTCCGATGACTTCCCACGTGACTCCAGACTGTGATATCCGGATTCAGGCAACGTATTCCCATTTTCGGGAAGTCTAGAATCTTCGGAAGATGACCGGACATGATGAACCGGAGAAGTTGCCGGTGTTAAATCAGGTGACCTCGGTTGAGTCAAGGTCAAGGTCTTCACAGGGTCCGGAGGTGGAGGTGGTGGTGGTGATGGTAGTCCACCGGAGGAGATGATGTGTAGAAAACCCTAGCCGCGAATTCCGGCGACGACGGCTAGGGTTCCGGTGGGAACCGGTGGTGGTTGTAGAGAGAAGACAGATGTATAAATAATTGTGTATCTAATATATATGTGTGTATCTGATATAAAAACAATAGATCAAAATGGCAATTTGAAAGATTTAAATTGAAAATTCTCAAAATACCCAAGGTTAAAAATGAGGTTTTTGGACGGAGTTAAACAATGTAATCAAAATGGCAACAACCTAGAGGAGAAAAAAAATACTATTTGGACCAAAATGACAAATTTGAACAAACCTCATGGACTAAAATGGCAATTTACTCTAATTGTTATTATTATAATTAATTATGGTATTCAAGACTTATATTATATTATATTATATTATATTATATTATATTATATTATATTATATTATATTATATTATACTAAAGAATAAATATTTTACAGTGTTTAAGTATTATATTTTAATTTCAGAATTATAACGTTATATTTTTTAAATTAGGTTTTCTTTGTCGTTTGCTATAGTAAGTACATTAAGACTGAATGTGTTTTTGTCCGTTGCAATGCACGGGATTAATCCACTAGTTGGTTCAACATATGAACATTAAGAATGATTAGTCTTATTTTATTAGTTTAAGAGAAGTATATGAACACAAAGAATGATTAGTCTTATTTTCTTAGTTTAAGACAAAAGGTGGCATTTGTTATATATACCTAAATGGCGGAAACTAGAATTTAGTTTTATAATTGTGTTAAAAAGACTATTGTAAACGTGCTCCTTCTTTATTATTATTATTATGATTATAATTATAATTATTATTATTTAGTTTTATAATTATATTATACATATATTATACATTATACATTAATATACATTATACATACATATATTATAAACTAAACGTAATGAATAGTGTTTTATTATTATAATAATAGTAATATATAGTTTTTAAATACTTTTATTGTTTTACTATTCTATTAAAAAAAGACTATTGTAAACGTGCTCTCCTACTTTATTATTATTATTATTATTATTATTATTATTATTATTATTATTAAGATGTAATAACTGAATATTATAATTGTAAAAGATGATTTATTAAGTTTGGTATATTATTTGAAGTATAACGAGCGAAATAAAATTTATAAAAGAGAAAAGTAAATTGTATTGTGACGTTTTGATTCATATTTTATTTAAAACCGTGGAATTACAAATTTGATATTCACCGATACCAATATCGGTATATTCCATACAGGTACCTATGTTTATTTTTATGATTTTCGATCAATTTAGAACTTGTGTTGACAACCTCTCAGACAAATCTCTTTCAGTTAAATGCCAGTATGATACATTGATACCAGTAATGTAAACTATCTAAATCAAACCAATACCAGCTGTATGTCCGCCACAACAAGCGGGGGGCATCGGACTAAAAAAATCAAGGACATATAATTGATTTTTTACAAAGGCTCATATGTGATAAATTTCCTGTCTCGATGTCCCCTTAGACAGGCTGGTTGTGACAATAGCTTTGGCTAATAGATTGATCAGGAGCATGTTCAACATCAACAAATATACGTAGGCTACCAAATTAAGATAACAATTCAAGTCTCTTACACACAATTTAATGAAACATATTTTGATTATAGTACAATAAACATAAAGACAATCATATTATACAACAAAACCAACTGGAATGTTGATTGTAGTTTAATCATGAGCAACCTGCATCATATGCTAGCATTTGCATGACTCCTGTAAATAATAATAATAACAAACAAATCACATATGCATAACAAGCATAGAATGAGAACGAACCTTCTATGAAACATCTTTTCAGAAGTTTTGTCTTCACATATCCGGCATCCTTTGGTACAAGGGTAGAATACATTTTTTTTAACGCCAAATTTTTAAACACCTTAATTCCACTTTTACCTTACAATAGCAAAGATTTGAACCCACAACATCACATTGTAAAGTGGGACACCATACCACTAGACCAATAGGTCGTAGAACACATACAAAACTGAAAATCAATATACAACTATTAACCCACATATGTTGGGTCAAGTTATTCTACAAAGACTCATAATTGTAAAAAGTGTAAGAAGGATTTATAGAGTGACAAGTGTCCAATAACCTAAAATTAAACCCATTACGTCACCACCCAAAAACCTAACCCCCCCCCCCCCCCCACCACATGGGTTTATATGAAAAACTCCGTAAAAAGATTAGATAAAAAATATTTTTTTACATGTAAAAATGAATTTTGCCTAAGGTAAGATGAAAGTGTAGGAAAAAAAATGGGTTTAAGAGTACTTTTAGAACAATCTCTTATGTTAACTTTTTTCAAATTTCCCTTATTTTTTAAACATTCTTAATTTTTTTTCATATGACATTAAAAAATTGTACCATGAAATCAAGCGTCTTTGAATATTTAAATTGAGTATCATATTACTATATAAAAAAACCCCAAAAAAAGTATGTTCTATTTCTATGCTGTATAACAATTTTGTGTTAGATTTTTTGTACTAAATTTTTTGCATCGGATATATTATGCTTAACTATTTTCTACTAGATTTTTTATTAGATTTCTTATGTTGTAATTTGAGCCGAGCCGAGCTAGGGCAAGCTTGGGCACGACACGATTGTAAACCGAGCTGGCTCGGCTCGGATTTAAAAACCGAGCTGAAAATCTAAACTCGGCTCAGCTTCGTTTTAAACTGAGGGGCTTCGACTCTGCTTGTTTGGCTCGAGTTAAAAAAAAAGTAATATATAGCTCTCAAAATTCAGTATTCTAAAATATTATTAAAATACTTTAAAAGAACATATTCAAAATAACTTCAACCTAATACATTATAAGTCAAAATCACGTTCAACAATTCAAAATAAGTTTTATATTTCAAGGAAATACAATATTAGTTCATTAGCATGGTAATCAACCTTCAAATATCCCATAGATATCAAATTACAAGCCTAAATACATGTAAATAATAATCATTTTTTTTTGTAATATACTAATATATGATATGTATATAAAAATAAAATATATTATAAGTAAAATAATTTGAGCTAAGCCGAGCAGAGCTACCAAGTGAGCCAAACCGAGCCAATTTGGTTTTACGAGCCGAGCTAGGCTCACTTTCTAACGGAGCCGAGCCGGCTCGTCTCACTTTCAAACCGAGCCATATCGAGCGAGCTTTTTGGACAACCCTAATTTTAAAAAGACAAAAGGGTAAGACTTTATGTTTTAGGACCAAAATGCCTTTAAGTATGGTATTGCTACCGTTATTTTTAATTTAAAATAAATTAATATTTTACATGATTACCAGTGTCTTTGTCTATGTTCGTGTCACATTGCATGGGTACCCGTATAATATAAAAAAGAGAAATTTTACGAAAATGGCCAAGAATAAAGTTGACTTACCAAAATAGCCAGCTCATGCGTTATTGGAACGGGGCATCATGTAACATCCCGTGTTTCGAAAGTCAAAGTCAAAGTCAAGATCGAAGTCAAAGGGAGACAAGATTTGCTAATTGCGATATGTCACTCCTTGCTCAATCCCTGTTTTGACTTCTTTTACTGGTAGATAGTCTTTTTATTCTTTTACGTTAGTTGTATTATGTGGAGTACTTATCAATAATCGAGGTTCATTTGATATCGCTTACCGCTTATCGCAATCGCACTCGCAACTCGAATTACGCAATCTGGTTATTGTTCTTATGTGTGTGTGTGTGCCTTATGTGTTACTTGTGCATGTTTATTTATGTTATGTTGTGATGATTAATCGAAACGCAATCGAAACTCAATCACAATCGAATCGCAAATGCTAAACGCAAGTCAATTAAGGATGATTGTATGTTGATATAGTAGTTGGGATTAAAAGTAATTTGAATAGGAAACTCTATCGCATCACAACACTCGACACGTGAATCGAAACCGCAAAACTCATCGCGACGTGCCCTCCAATCAAGTGGCCAGCCGATCGAGCTACCACCCGATCGGGTCACGACCCGATCGACCAGCCCTCTTCTCCCCTTTCCTTTTATGGTAAGCCTATAAATACCCCTGTCAACATCACAAACTTACCTTTTCTGCACCTCTCATTCGACCAGCGCTTCTTGCCCACTTTTCTTCAGATTTCTCGCGATTCTTGTAAGTTCTCAACCTAAATCTTGTACTTTCTTAATCTACACGCACTCCTACACCTTTCTATCTTTTGAATCTTAACTTTTAACCGTGAAATCACTAGATTTGAGGTGCTCTAGGATGATGTCATCATGGTGTTCGTATGAACTTCATGTTTTGGCTTCGATCCACCAAGTACAACTTAGATGTGAACGATTTCCACACAAATAAACAAAGATCTTGCATAGATCTGAACATATTCATGGTGAAAAAGGATTGAAAGATGGTTTCTAACTTTCTTTCAACTCTTTTACACTCAATGCACTCAAAACCGATAGGATCGGACCTTGCTCTAACCTTCTACACTTTCTTGGTGATGTGTTGGTTCAAGATCTGAGTCCTACCAACGAGACAACCGACTTCGGGTTAATCAAGAACAACTGTCTTGAACTGGTTAACTGGTTGAACTTGGGTGATTTCATTCGATCGGGTCACTTGGGTCAAGATGGGGTTCTGTTGATTAGCACATTGACACACCGTCTCGATAAAACGACAAACCATCAAAACAACCAAATGTAAAACGATCATGCCGACGAGGACGGAGTGCCACTCGATCGGACTGTTGTCCGATCGGATTGTCACCCGATCGGGTTGCCACCCGATCGGCTTGCACCTTGGCCCCACACATAACTCTTATCTCAAACACTTGAAGTTGTGAACATTGAACGAACCACTGTCCGATCGGATTACCACCCGATCGGATTGTCACTCGACTATGTAATGTTCTGACTTCAACACTTAAACAATTTTCAACATGTTCAATACAAATGGATTGCCACCCGATCGGACTACAAACCGATCGAGTGACAAACTGCTGTGAACTTGTTCTCACTAAAGTGTCCAAACAACCGGATTGTGTAACACCCCGAAAACACAAATCCTTATAATACAATTATGTAGTGAATAAATAAGAAAAAAATAAACTAACTAGGAATGACATTAACCTAGTTAGGTTATGAGTAGTTAAAGAGTTAAAACAGAATAAAAACGAAAGTTGAGGGACCAAAGGTGTTTAAATGAAAACTAATAATAATAAAACAAAAAAATTAAACTCACAACACACTTGTTTGTGTTGCTGAGATCGATCAGAAGACAGGGGGCGATCCCAAGCTCCCCAAAACCCTAGTTCTTGTCAAACACCTCCAATTGAAGGATCATATCAAGTCCAAAACGAAAATCGCACTAAGATTAATGATCCCCATTGCAAGGATATCATAAGGTATGTAAAATTTGACAAAAATTCTCTACTTGAAATTCTCATGAATTTGGAGAATTCGAAATTTGATGATGCATGTGTGATTTGTAGATGAAATAGGAACATTAAAATGTCTAGGAGTAAACTCTAGATAAGTACATGTTGAAATCATGCTAAATTCTAGTGAAATCCATGGCCACCATTGTAGGTGATTTGTGGGTTATATGGAACTTGATGAACATTAGGGTTTTGAAGGTTATTCTAGTGTAATTTGATTCATAGAAACTGATTTCTGAAAAATTTGATGTTTGATTCTATATGTGATAGCTCGATTGATGTTAATTTAGGCTAAGCGACAAGCCATGAACTTGAATATAAAAGATATAAAATCCTGCCCTTTAAGTGTTTGTAAAAATGCCTCAAAGAAGGCTCGAAACTGAAATTGTTAGTGCACTATGTCTGTTGACTTCGTCTTGTATCAAGTCATGTAATAGGATAGAATAGGATAACCAGTGCTCAAGGTGCGAGAAACTGAATTTAGTAGATTTGTTGGTAATTTCGCTTGAAACTGTCTTGGTCAGCCTCAAGCGAAATCACCACTACTATATATAGGCGCACTTGTTGATTCATTTGGCACGGATCCAGAACTTGTAACGAAGTGCTGCCAAAATTTGTTCAGGTTGTAATCGTTGTTAAATCAATCATAGTGACAGATTAAAGAGTATCAAGCTGTTTCCACGTCCGTTTCATTGATTCCGCCTTTGATTCGGATATAAAGCTCTTCTGAACGACTCGTTCGGGTCAAACAACGATCCTACAAGTGGTATCAGAGCTCAGGAAGAAGAGTTTAGCTTGATATCATCTATTTTCTGACTTCTACACCTTCTTTTTCAAATTGGACAGGATTTCACAGTCAAAATGGCTTGAATTTTTCACAGTACATGTGAAACAGTGTTTTAACAAAGCCTTGAAAGAATCAGATCAAAATTCGAAGTAAAAATGACAAAATTGGACCAAAAATGAGATTCCGCTTGAACGAAAATTCTGTTTTCGCTTGAAGAGTCTGGTTGATTTCGCTTCAAATCTTCATTTCGCTTGAGAATTGCATGAGATTTCGCTTGAATCTACTATTTCGCTTGAAGATTCAGTTTGAAAGTCCTGATTCCGCTTGAAAGTTGAATACCGCTTGAAAGTCTTATTTCGCTTGAAAGTTCAACAAGTGATTTCGCTTGAAAGCTGATATTCAGCTTGAACAACTGATTTCGCTTGAAAGAGTTATACAAGTGATTTCGCTTGAAAAGAGGAATTTTGTATCGAAATCATTTCACGTCAACCGAGTGTCTGTTTGTTTTGGAATATTTGATATTATTGATTCTGATTGTGTTTGTTTGATTGTCTTCAGGTTTACATCATGGCTGAAGAATTTTTCAACACGTTTTACAACGCGTTTACCTCGGATACAATGGATGCTTCAGAGGTTACACCTAAAGCGAGAACTAAAACGATCAAGGACAACATCAAACATGACAACTTTTATGGAACCTATTCAAAACCTCCGAAGCTGGATAACATTGAAGATTATATATGGTGGAAGGAGAGGTTTGTCAATTGGACGAAGGCATATGCACATGAGAGTTGGTTTTGTTTGAAGTTTGGATATGCTAACCCAACAAATGACAAAGGAGAAGAAATTCTGATTAAAGATTTTTCAGAGGAAGACAAAAAGAAATTTTCATACGAACAGAAGATGATTGCTTTGATTCAGCAATCAGTTCGAGATGACATTTTTTCATTATTAATACATGATGGGTCATCGCAATCTGTGTGGAAAGCTTTGAAGCCAAAAGCTAAGGGGGTAAACAAATTCAGAAAAACAAAATCGCGTTATTAAAAAAGGAATTTGATTTATTTGATAGTTTAAAAGGAGAGACAATAAGGCAAATAATTGAGAGGTTTTGCCATTTAAAGATTGAACTTGAAAGATTTAAAATTGTAAAAACTAGAGAAGAAATTGTAGACAAAGTAATTGAAGCGTTACCACGAGCTGATCAGTGGCAAACGTTTGTTTTTATCTTGAAAAATGATGATAAATTTGATACAATTTCTCTTGATGCGTTGTTAGAAAAGATTGAGAGTCATGATCTGGAGCTACAAAAGCAAAACAAGATGATTGGTTCATCGCATCATCAGAATGTTGGTCTATACTACAAAGGCAATGTACCTTTGGAGAAAGTTGCTAGTTCACCAAAGACAGCATTCAGTGGTGAAAAGATAAAAGAACCACAAACAACCTCATCAAGTTACCATTCTAGATATCATTCATCTTCAAAATCAAGTTCTGGTGAAACTGAGGAAATTCTGTGCAACATTGCTCTCAAACGGAAGAATTCTCCATCAATGAGTATCAATGCAGCTAAGCAGCAAATGAGTTTCCTTGCATCTGTTTTAGAATCGTATGAAGGTCTAGTTGCAGGCAAAATTGGAAACTCTGAGTTAACCAAAGAAGACTACGACCAAATTGATCCGGAAGAGATGGAGCTCATAGACATCCGTTGGTGTTTGGCAAGTTGCATTCGCAGAGCTCAAAGATACATGGAGATTACTGGGAAGCAATCATTGGGTGGTCCATCAACAAAGCTTGGATTTGACAAATCCAAAGTGACCTGCTTCAGATGTAAGCAAAAAGGTCATTTCAAGAGAGAATGCACTAATTCTGAAGCTGGAGGAAATGAACATCCATTCAATGATGATTATTACCGAAAGGCAATTTATCACCGAAGCAAAGACGAGCCGAAAATGATTGAAGATAAACGTCGAGATAAGCCAAGAGCTTGTGCTGTAATCCATCATGATGAAGGATTTGATTGGAGCCAGATTTGTCCGGATGAAGATCGTGTTGATATTCAAAAAACAGCTCAAGGCAGAAAACCATCAAACAACAAACATTATGTTTTTGTTGCTGAAATCAAAGAAGAAAATGTTGTTGCTGAAGTAAAAGAAAAAACTCGAGAAGAGATTTTGAAAGAGAAGACTGAAAGAGAAAGATTCATTGTGGGGTGCAGAATGGAGAAAATGCAGGAAGAGTATGAAAATGCAGTGAGTAACAAAAGATGGGATAAGAAGTAGGAATGTTTTGTCAACAAACAAGGTGAACCGGTTGTTCCCAGAAGTGACATAGTTCACGATGATGTTCTAATAGTAATTCCTCGACCCGGCGAATATTACTCAAATGTTGCAAAAAACAAAACTTATGTAAAAAGGCTGGATAAAATCATCAGAGATGCTATGACAACAAATCTGAGGAAGAGGAATGAAGAAATAATGAAGAAGAATGTTGAAGAGATGGTAAACAATCTGAAGAAAGCTGCTGAAGAGGTTAAAGCAGAAGCGGTTAAAGAAGAAGATGTGAAGATTGTTGAAGAAGTGAAAGAAGAAGTGGTGGTGAATGTAGAAGTTGTGAAAGAAGTTGTTACTGAAGAACAGCAGGTTGGAGAAGTTGAGAAGAAGATTGAAAGTTTGATTGAAGTGAAGAATGAGAATTTGAAGGTTGATGGTGATACTGGTGATGTTGGTATTGATATTGAAGCTGTTGATGAGAAGCAGCAGAAAGAAGTTGATCAGACAGAAACTGAAGAAAACACCGAAGTGCCAATCACAGAGGTAAATTCTGACACTGAAACTCAAATCGAAATCGTTGAACAGTGCAAGAAATGCATGGAAACGTGCAGTGCTTGTACTGAAAAAGACGAAAGGTTCAGAACAAGAGATCTTGAGTTTACCAAAATCGAAGAAGTTTTTAAAAGTAAATACAAAGAAATATTTGAAAATGAAAAAGTTTTGAAAGATAATAATGAAAATTTTTTGGAAAAATGTAAAAAGTTAGAAAAAGAAAATGTTTTGAAAAAGACAGAAGAATGTGATCAAAAAGAGAATGCTTTTCAGGAAATGAAAAAGGAGTATGATTCAATAAAATTGGCTTATCACATTACAAAAGAATCATATGAAAAAAAAAAGTGAAATGAAACTTATTCAATCAAGATTGAAATATTGTTCTGAAACAACTAATGAGTATAAACGAATGTATGAAATAAAACAACAAGTGGTAAATTCTTATATTGAAGATGTTGCTAAACTAAAGCGTAAGATTGCTGATTTAGAACAGGATAACAACAAATTAAAAAGTTATCACGCGTCGTCATATGTGCTTGAACATATTTTCAACATAAAACTGGATGGGAAAGATTCTGAGCAAAACAAGAAAGGTATTGGCTCAGAGTTTCATCAAGTTCCACCACCGGAAAAGTTTGTGTTTTATGATGAGGAAAAGGTCGAAAAAGCTTTCAACATGGTAGATCAATTTCCAGACAACATTGATATAACCTATTCCAAATCTGATGATTCTCGTGATTCAGAAGTGGTAGGTAAAGTCGTTGAAAGTGTGTTGAAAGAAGAGTCGGTTGATACAGGTAAATCTGAATCACAAGATGAAAATGAAGGTAATTTTCATGATAGATATCTGAAAAACACAAAATCCAAGAAAAATTTGAATGATGATTCAAAAGGATTGGTTTATACCATGATTGGATCGGACAAATTATACTTAGATGTTGTATTCCCGATTCAGAATGTGATTTCAGAAAAAGGTTGATAAAGTTTTCAAGATGATTGAGATTGAGAAATCTGAGATTTCAAAGTTTGCTGGAAAAGGTCACAAAACTTTTTATAACAAACCTGGTTACAAAAAGAAAAACATGAAGCTGGGTTGGGTTATAAGAAGAAACAAAGTTGGAAAAGAAATGAAACTGAGAATTTTCAAGCAAAAATGAGTTTTGTTCAAGGAAAAAGTTTTGAAGAAGAGGAAAAACTCAAATTTAGACACCTGTCTAATGAAGAGTTTTGTGCTCAAAAGAAAAAGCAACAACCACAGGTCAAAGATGTGTCCAAGAGAACATGTTTCAAGTGTGATCAAATTGGACATCTTGCACGAAAGTGTCCAAATCCGAAACCTATGGATGTTGATAAAAAGAAGTCTGAAAATGTTGAAAAACAAAAATCTGAGGATGTGAAACAAAGGTCGACCATATTTGATTCAAAACAAACTTGGAGGTATAACACAAACAAGTTTGTTTCGAACCAAACTTGGAAAACAAACCCGAATAGGTTTGATTCAAAACAGACCTGGAATTCTCAAACACCCAGATTCAGAACAACACAAAGTTGGAAAACAACTGTCGATGCTACAAAACCACAAGAGTTTTGAAAACCAAAAGTTGTTGTTCAAAATCAAAAGATTCAAAAAGAGTCACATTTTTACAAACGAGGTACTCCAAAAGGTCAAACATGGAGTGTTAAGAAACAAGTGACTTCAGTAAAATATGAGAAAGTTGAAGTTAAAGATGAAAAAGTTTTTGATGAAAAAGATTTTCCGAAACTGCATGATACATACTGTGTTGAAATGCCTAAGGTCAAACAGACCTGGGCTAAATTGTTCAAGTAATCAATTAGTTTGAATGTGCAGGTGCTCAACAAATCCGAAGATTGTGAAACTGGAAGTTGGAGCAGCCTGGTGTTAGGATCGGAGGCTCTCATGATTGTGCTATTTGTATAATTTGAACAAATCAAATAGAAATGAATAGATTTTAAGTGCAGCGGAAATGAACAACAAACTTTGTAAACACAATCAAAGAGGAGAATAGTTTTGATAAACAAATGCTTTTCATCAGTCGAAAGGTTACAAAGCAAATCAAAAGATTACAAGCATGCTTACAAACTAAGCTCCCCCTCAGCCTGATACTCCAGTGGTTGGTTGCACAAGATGAAAGGATTGAATTGAGGAGAAGAACTCACTCAAAATGATCAAATGTAACAGTACAGAGTACTGCTCCATTTATAGACAAGCCAAACCACTGAGGTATCTCAGCTGACGTCACCATGAAAGCGACGTCTAACAGCCTAACAACCTGTAACAATTGTTCCTATACAAACACTGCCAATCTCAACCACTGACAATGTATAAAACAGATGACACACTAAACTACTGCTATCTTCTTCCATCAGTGCTTTCCTCAAAGTTGATCAGTCCTTGAGTGGGCAGTGCTTTGTCATCAGTAGATAGAATCAGCAGTGTTGACTTCTTAGCAGTCTTCAAGACTTCATCAGTAGTTTGAAGAACAGTAGCTGTTGTATTCGGACAGTGGATAAAGGACCATCAGATGTTGTAATCACTTTCAAGGGAGAAGACTTAGTGTAAACAACTGCTTATTGTGAATCCACTGTTGTGAACTAGTTTTGGCTTTCATTATCTGTTCCTCTGGTAGGGTTCAATCCCAACAATCTCCCCCTGGAACAGATAATGCTAAAACACTTCATTATTTTGGATCTTTATTCCTCATCAGAAGTTCACTAGCTAGTGTTTTAAATTCTTCTTCAAAATCTTTGGAACTTAAGTCATCCTCATCCCTGCGCAATGAAAGTTTAAGGAGATCCTGCAAATCTTCAACACTAAGGCCTAGTGCTTCTTTCCTTGATATGTACTTCACTTCACCATTGGATCTGACCAGGGTCAATACATGGGTCTTTTGATCAGAGAGCCACTTTAGTATTTTTAATCCTAATGGGTTTCTTGGGAGAGATTTATTTGCTGATGAGCCTGGAAATTTTGGCCTTGAGAAAAATTGTAAAACAGTATCCTGAACTTTAGACATTCGTTTAAAAGCCTCTTCTATGACTTCATTTGCTGCAGCTATGTCTTCTGCAGCTTCTTGTTCAATCAGCTCTTGCCTTTCTCTTTGTTCAAGTTCAGTGTCTGAGATATCTGCTGCAGGTTTGGTTAACACCTTTTTGACAAGGTTTTGAAGGCTCACTGAGCTCTCTTCTTTTAGATCCATTTTCTTGATGGCTTCTGTGAAGTACTCAGCTTCCTTTTCTTTTTCTTCTTCACTGGTCAGCAGTTTTCCTTTTTCTTGGTTTTCCACAAGGATAGGGTTATCTGCTGATGTGATCAGTGTTTTAAGATAATCAATCCGCTGTTCAATCTTTTTGTAGTCAGGCTTCTTAGAAGTGTCTGAGACTGTTATTCTTCTTTTCTTAAGCCTTTCATAAGCTTCGTCGGTATACTGCTTTGTCCATTTTGCTATGGCTTCGACAGTATCCACCTTAGCATCTATCAGTTCCTGTTTTTTCTTTTTGTACTCGGATGTAAGATCAGCAATGAGCTTTTTATATTTGTTCCAATTTGGAGTTGTCTTCTTCTTTCTTGGATCATTTTTAATCCTTTCAATTCTGTTTGCTTCATGCTTTAAGGCAACCATTGGCCATTCTTCAAATTGGTTTTCTTCAGCTTGATAGAATTTTTCTTTCATGATGTATGCAAGATAACTTTTTCTCATTTCTTTTCGTTGATCTGCTTTTTCTTTGCTCAGATCTTGTGCATAGTTTTCCATCAGCTTGACTTTTGTGAGAAAAAATTCCATTTTTTCAGAAATGGCTTCATCACCTTGATCTTTGCATTCGAGTTTAGCTCTAATCTTTGCTTGCCTTGCTTTCATCTCGAGATATTCATCCATGTCTTCTGGGACTATGAAGCCTATGAGAGAAGGAAATCTTCTTTTTGAAGGATCATCCTCGGTGTAAAATTGTTTCATCTCATTTTTCACAGCTTCTAGTTCCAGTGGATATTTAGCAGCAACAGGATCATATTTTTCATCAGTTGCCTGAGTTGTTTCTCTTTTTCTTTTATGAAGCTTTATGGGTGGAGGTAATTTTGATTGTGATGTAGGAATGATGAGAGCAGTGGTGGATGGTTGACTAACAGCTGTTGAAACAACTGGTGTCTCAACCTCTGTTGTCATTACAACTACTGATGTGTCAGTAGATGTCTTCTGCTTTTGAGCAGGTGTTGAAGTGGTAGTGATTTGAGTGATGGAAAGTGTCTGACTAACAGGTGTTGAAACAACTGGTGTTTCAACCACTGTTGTCATTACAGCAGATGTTGTAACATCTGTTGTCTTCTGCTTTTTGGCAAGAGGAGATGGTGGTGATGTTGGTAGTGGTAAGGCAGTGGTTTTGGTGTGTGTTGTAGTGGTGTATGTTGATGAGATGGCAGCTGTTTGGCAAGCAGTTTTTGAAACCACTGTTGTATCAGCTGTTTGGATGGAAGTATGAGGTTTGGAACCTTTTGGAAGTGGTTTAGATGTCTGTTTTTCTTGTTCTGGTTCAATATACAGGCCATCTTCTATTCCCTTCTTTTTCAACTTGATTTTCTCCCCCTTTTTGGCATTATCTGGAAGGGGGTTATCCATGAAGAGTATAGTGGAAGGAACTTTTCCAGTGTTGCTTTGGATATGAGCCTTGATAGCTTTGATGTCTGCTTGAGTATCTTTAAATCTTGACTCCACCATGTTTGTCAGCATTTTTACATGTATTTCATGCTGCTGATCAGCAATCTGTTTTTGTTTTTCAAGCAAGGGTTGGAATACAGTCCATAGCTCATTTGCAGCAGGTGCAGGTTGTGCAGATGCTTGAGCTGGAGCAGCAGTGGATTGTGCTGTTTGAGCTTGTAACAGTTGTTGCACCATATCCTTTATTTCAGCAACTGATGTTTCAAGTTTTTCAACTCTGCCCGTCAATTCCTGATATTTTGAAACATCATCCGATTTAATGGAATCATCTGTTTCCCTACCAGCAGTGGTTGTATCAATGTGTTAATTAGGAACCGAGTCCCAAAAATCACCCATTGATGCCCCTTGTTCTTGGTAATGGGGACATCTTTTTTCAGCACTTGATAACTTTGTTATTTTACCAGTGGTCAAAACGAACTCACTAGTGGTTACCAGAGGTGCTATGGAAGAAATTGCCTTCAAGGGAGTCTTACTAATGAAACAACTGTCCAACTGAAGATCTGTTAATCCATCAATTGTAGTTGTTGCTCCACTTGAACTACCACCAAGAGTTACTTGTAACTCAAGGGGTGTAACCTCCTCAGTTGTTGCTGGGGTAGCAGAGGTAGTAGCATCAGACCCAGTCACTTATGGGAGTATACTCTCAGTAATAGGTGATAGAGAGGAACTGGTTTCTGTCTGAGCTATAGCAACTGCATGCAACAAGGGTATTATTGATTGTGGTAATATGATTGGTGAGGGAATGGGTGTTGAAAGAGACATGTCCTTGGGATCAGGAATGAGGAAGATGGATCCAATTGGGTCCAGAGCTTCATATTGTGGGGTCCCTGTGCTTACAACCTGATCCTTTTGTGAGGATGCAGGAGGAGTTTGAGGTAATGGTGGGGATCTTTCTACCAACTGCTGTGAGGAAATAGCAGCAGTGGTTTGTGGTGACATTTGTTTTGTCACTGGCAGTTGCTCTGGGATCTCATCTTCCAGAGTTGCCTTTGTTTTGGGTTTGGTGGGTTTTCTGGATGTTTTCTTTTTGGTCTTTTTGGTAATGGCAGGTGTAGGTTTCAAAGCAGTGGTTGTGCTGCTATGATCACCTGGAGCAGTGGGCTCAGCAGCAGATGTCTGAGGAGCAGTGGTAACTGCTAAATTCTGCTCAGGCACCTCTGCTTTTGTTTTTATTGGTGCCAACATTTTAGAAAATGTTTCAGTTGTTAACCATTTTATTTGAAAATAGACACCCTGTTTGAGCAAATTTTTATTTTCTTTTCCAAATTTTTGTTTAAAATAGTAGCTTAAAAATCTTGGAAAAAGTAAAAATGCTTTGCTATCAACGTTTTTCACCAAATCATCAAAGATTTCCTGAGAATAGTTAAAATTTTCATTGTTTAAAATAGCATAACCCAGGCACTGAATCTTTGAAGGTATTTCGTTAAAACAGTTGTTTTATTCGAGACACACATCAAAAGAGTGTGAAATAAATACCTAGGCGCAGAAGGAAAGAAACCTTTTTGTAAGGTATCTCTTTTTGGTTGTTCTGCGTAACCCCTTTTTAAGAAATCAGTTTTCAACTCGGTTTTATCGAAGGAAGTTTTACCTTTCTGATCATCGAGTTTAAAGACTTCTGAGATGGATTGAGGAGTAATTTGAATCGCTTTACCCTGTATGGATGAGTTGATGGCTACTACTTTATCGTCTTGTTTTTCAAGCGTAGTATTTTTCCAAAACTCTCTCTGGGTTTGCAGGTAAATGGGAGCATCTGCTGTTAACAAAGTTTTGTACTTTGATTCAGATAAGGTGTCGATGATGGAATCGAAGGTGTGGTTGTTTGTGGGTTTTGTGAGTAAACCCAAATAGTTGTGAGGGGATTTGTATGGTATTTCAATGGATTCAGTGGCCGTTTGAGCGACCTCTTTGGAAGATGATGGTGATTTTGGTTTTGATTTTGATTTCGTCATTTTGAAAAAGAGGAAGAAGAACAAAGAATGATTTGGGATGGAGGGTTGAAAACTGCTTTGAGAAGAGAATTTTAGAATTCAATTCGACAGTGTAAAACCCTGATTGGGGGTTTTGATCAGGGTTTTATTAAAAAAAATGAGTGCTGATGTGGCAGCGGTTACAAAGATCTGAGGGCTAAAAACTGACCACGTGCCAACCTCTGATGAAGTGGAGGACAGTTGTTTTGAGAGCCACCGATGAACCAAGCATCAGTAGTTACAACGATAACAAATGGAAGCAGTGGATGATTTTCACTATCAGTGGATAAGTCACTGATTTTGAACATCAGTGCTTGCCATGAAAATGAAGAATCAGTGGCTGACTTTCAGCAGTGGACAGAATTTAGGAAACAGATGTTTGAGCAAAACAGTGGTTAGGGGTAAGGTAATGGTAATGATTTGAAAGACTAGTATGTCAGCAACTGTTTTGAGAATTTTCATTCAAGGTTTTGCCACATGTCATTTACATATTTTGAAGCTTTTACAACTCCCTGACAGTGGTTTAGTACCCCAGATGATGTAAACTTTTTACTAAGGCTACTCATTCTTGCTATAATATTTAAATTAAAACAAGAGTACCCCAGTATTTCAAGGTCTTTTGGCAATCAATCTTTGATCAGTTTTAAGACAAACTTGAATTAGATATGACATTGACACTTGTACCAAATTCCTTTTGATCTGTTTTGTGGATAATATAGCCAACAAAAATAAAGGTTATACATCCTGACAGGAAATTGAAACCTTTACTATAAAAAACCAGCAAAGGTTCAAAATATATTATTCTTAAAAAAATGAAGAATGATATATCCTGTCTTATTCGAGAGAATCCTTTTTTTTAGAAAAAAATAAAGGATTTTCTGAAAACATCAAAAAGAATCTGGTATAATTTTCCACTGAAACTCCTAATCATATCAATCTCAAGCTTATGAAAATGGTCAGTGGTTTGACAACAGTGGTATGAAATTTTAAATACATTTTGACCACTGTTTGGTACCATTTTCTTGTTGATTGATTGACAACAGAAAAATGAGGACACAAGATCATATGAGTTTTCGAAAATCTTGGTGTAGATTTTGTTACCATGTGATAATTCTGAAAATTTGTCTAGTCCTTTTGAAAGTTTAATCTCTGCGAATACTATTGTTACCTGAACCTTTTCCTGAACCGATGAAGGCACACAGTTGCTTAATAACCATTGTTACCCCAATTGTTGACTCTTAAGCATTTTATATTTATACTCTTTTCTTTTGACTTCAAAAGTTTTGAGATAAACACACTTTTTGAGTTTTTATGATTATCTTCTTCCCTTTTTATCCTTCCCATTCATAAGTACTGAAATACTCACTGGGAGGCATTATTGAAGGAATACTTATTCCAAAATCATTTTGCAGTAATGTTTTAAGAAATTTGGTCATTTATACACATACTCATGCCAAATTTCACATCACCTATGATCTGGACATTTTTGACCCCTGATTTTCTTAATGTAATTTCAACTAGGTTGGTTTGTTCCTTTTGAGGATCACAACCTGTTTTTCAACACATAAGATCAAGTAACTAAAGTTTTAATTTCCCTCTTTTTCGTTAGCAAAAACACTAATGTTTTTATAAACATACGTTTTTGTTAATCCGAGGTTCATACCTTAGCATCTAATATAATGAAAACATCACAAATTTCATAACAACAGTTGAAATCAATTTGAAAAGAAGAAATAATACCATAGTTTAACAGACATGTTTTCAGATCTGAAAACTATGAGTGACTTGTGTATGACATCACTTGTTGTATCAAATTTGTGTGTCTTATGACATCTTGATTGTTTTACAGAGTTTTTAGAATAACGGTTTTGAACTAATTACTCGTTACTCTGTTTTTCAACTGAATACAACCAACCTTAGTATCAATGAGTTTTTGAGCTGAACTGTTATGTCAAATTGATTGTTAGATCGAATTTGACTGTCCGAGCTCTGATACCAATTGGTAGGATCGGAGGCTCTCATGATTGTGCTATTTGTATAATTTGAACAAATCTAATAGAAATGAATAGATTTTAAGTGCAGCGGAAATGAACAACAAACTTTGTAAACACAATCAAAGAGGAGAATAGTTTTGATAAACAAATGCTTTTCATCAGTCGAAAGGTTACAAAGCAAATCAAAAGATTACAAGCATGCTTACAAACTAAGCTCCCCCTCAGCCTGATACTCCAGTGGTTGGTTGCACAAGATGAAAGGATTGAATTGAGGAGAAGAACTCACTCAAAACGATCAAATGTAACAGTACAGAGTACTGCTCCATTTATAGACAAGCCAAACCACTGAGGTATCTCAGCTGACGTCACCATGAAAGCGACGTCTAATAGCCTAACAACCTGTAACAACTGTTCCTATACAAACACTGCTAATCTCAACCACTGACAATGTATAAAATAGATGACACACTAAACTACTGCTATCTTCTTCCATCAGTGCTTTCCTCAAAGTTGATCAGTCCTTGAGTGGGCAGTGCTTTGTCATCAGTAGATAGAATCAGCAGTGTTGACTTCTTAGCAGTCTTCAAGACTTCATCAGTAGTTAGAAGAACAGCAGCTGTTGTATTCGGACAGTGGATAAAGGACCATCAGATGTTGTAATCACTTTCAAGGGAGAAGACTTAGTGTAAACAACTGCTTATTGTGAATCCACTATTGTGAACCAGTTTTGGCTTTCATTATCTGTTCCTCTGGTAGGGTTCAATCCCAACACCTGGCACAACGAGGAGAGGAGGCTGCTGGACCCTGTGTTGGTTGAAACAGGGAGTTTATTTGTTTTTCTGTACATAAATAAACAATATTTTCAAAAACCCTAAAAATTTGAAAAAACTTGAAAAACCAAAAATATGTTTGTTTTTAATTTTTGTCAAAAATAGAAAATTACAAAAATATGTGTTGATTGAATATGCCGAAACCCTCACGGCGGAACAAACATGATTACTTTCACAAGATTGAAAAACGGTTTTCAAACTGTCGAAAATCAATGGGTTGTAAATCATGGGGGTAATTGTTGGTACTTTATATTAGATTTTCTGCAAAACAGAGCACATTAAGCAGAAAATGGATGGCGAGACAAAGCTATCAGTATTGGTTGTCAAATTTTCTTTAAATCATTTTGCATTTTAGGGGGAGAAAATTGTCAGAAAATCCAAAAACATTAGAAAATTTGAAAAAGCCAAAAACATTATAAAATTCAAAAATTGAGTTTTTGCGTAAAAAGAGGAAATGATAGTACATCAGTAGACAGTTACAGTATGCTAAAGAAATGTAATGATTAAATAGCGTTAAACAGTCTCACTGATGATATGCCGATAGGTTTTTATACATTTAGTAAACTTTTTCGAGATATAAATCTAAATTCAAACTTGCTTATTTCGTGGGGAACACTACTTGGATATATAGGTAACCCCTGAAATCTCGTTTGAAGGACCCCTCTTTCTGAGATACTAGGTCTTTATGCTTAGTGATATCTGGGGTATTATTCCGGGACTTCTGCTGAATGGAAGTTCTGACCTAGTCCCCAAATAATATTTTTCGCATTGCTTGAAATACAGCGTCGCCCTCAGCAAAAATGATGAAACAATAAAATTGATAATCATTGTTGTTGAAGAAAAGATCCTCTAAAGGGGACACACCTAAAGTCGAACCGTCATCTCTCTGCTGAACGGAAGTTCTGACCTGAGCTCTCACGGTTTCGCATCTAACCCCTTACAGATATCATCTAGGTATACTCACCTGTAAGACTGAATATTGGGATCTGGATACGAGAGTATATTCAAGAGGTGGGACACATGAATGAGTTTAAGTTCTTAAAACACCTAATTCGTATCCTGAATCAGTTGAAATTTGTGTGAAAATTTAAGTGGATCAGTATATCGACAATCTAAGTGAATTGTTTAATTCTTAATGTGTAACTAAGCTCAACGGTACTTGTGACTTGTCAAAAACTGATATGATCCTCTGACGCAAACTCAAACAAAAATATTGCTTGTAAATATGTTTGTAAATATTTCGTTACTGCTTTATATTTTCAGAAATTACAAAAAGATTTTGATTCTACTTTATTTTCGACAACCGATGTCTGAGATGCTGAGTGTCAAAATCTAAGTAAGCTGATTGTGTTTCGGAAAATAAAACAAGTTCATTAATTTGAAACTTGAACTTTTAACAAAAATCAATAACAGTTTGTGATATCTCCAAGGTCATTAGTTTGGACTTGGATGATTAACTGTGAGGGATTTGGATGCTTATATTGTTATAGAGCCAGTTTCCGATTCTGTTCGCTAAAACTGCAAAATTCTGAAATTGGTTAAAAAGTGTTTGTTTAAAAGGTTTGAAAGAGCCAGGTTACAATTCCTGGAAAATTGAAAGTTTTAAATGTTGTTACTTATAGACGTATGAGTGATTGCAGATGTGATACCAGACTACGATCCCGGAAGCTGAGTCTAAGGGGGAGTCTGAAGACGAGCTCAAAGCAAGGGGAAGCTTGTAACCGGAAAACTAGGTGTCGATCCCTAAAGCACGGAAGCTTGATGAAAGGGGGAGCCTGAAGTTACTGATAAAGATAGAGTCAGGATGAGATTGTGAACCTGTGAAGAAAAGAAAAATATTGAAGGATGCTTACAATGTTAGACAATTTGGAAAGAGCTTGAAGACTGATCAAGACTGAAGATGTGTCATGAAAAAGAATAGACAAAGAAGACTTCGTCAATATCCAAGGGGGAGTCCGTTAGTGCACTATGTCTATTGACTTCGTCTTGTATCAAGTCATGTAATAGGATAGAATAGGATAACCAGTGCTCAAGGTGCGAGAAACTGAATTTAGTAGATTTGTTGGTAATTTCGCTTGAAACTGTCTTGGTCAGCCTCAAGCGAAATCACCACTACTATATATAGGAGCACTTGTTGATTCATTTGGCACGGATCCAGAACTTGTAACGAAGTGCTGCCAAAATTTGTTCAGGTTGTAATCGTTGTTAAATCAATCATAGTGACAGATTAAAGAGTATCAAGCTGTTTCCACGTCCGTTTCATTGATTCTGCCTTTGATTCGGATATAAAGCTCTTCTAAACGACTCGTTCGGGTCAAACAACGATCCTACAAAAATTTTAAAGTTAAAACGCATAATTGTGATGTTTTGGCAAATTATGCGATATGTGATTGAAAAGAGTTCTAAAGGCGTCATGATTGAACTCTATATGAAAAGATACCGGACCGTCGAGTGGACAAGTCGGTGGCGATTTGCGTTTGAAGGGCGTGCACTAAAGGTATGTAACTTGATTCGTTACATTGAGTAATTTTGATAACTAGAATGTGTTTAGTTGCGTTGTAGAGTAAAGGTTGTATTGATTGAACGACAATGTTCGTTAATTAAAATTATAGGTGAAGAATCAGTTAGATGTCGTTTGGTAGTCATCATAATGGAGGATTTCGTAGATGAGCCAAACGGGTTGTATAATGGTGTAATAGTAGCGTTAGAGTTATTTAATAGTTAGCATAGGCAGTTACAATCATACGAGCATGAAGCCATAAGATTGGTAATGAAATGCCTGTGATAATAAGCCCCGGAAGTTGGGTAAAAAGCGCCTTATGTTTACAATTAAAAAGGTAGTAAGATGAGTGTAACTTGAATGGGTCGAATAAATGTATAGTGAATTTTTAGTCATTCGGTCCGTAAACCAAATTTTCAGTATGAAAATCATTATAGATGCGTCGGTAATTAAATTACAGTCGTGTAGGAAAAAGAATCACCTAAAAGAATCACCCAAGTTGTAAAGTGTGTGGAAAAGGGCACAAGCGAGAGTGCCGTTTCAAAGACAAACCGTGCCCCATATGTGGTAAAACGAGGCACACGGCGTCTCTATGCCCGGGTAAAGTCTCGGTTTGCTATAAATGTTATCAGCCCGGCCACAAAAAGTCCGAATGCCCAGATTTGGTTGGAAAGAGAGACACTAAAGAGTCTCCAACGGAAGCTCCAAAGACGAAGGCTAGGTCCTTCCAACTTACAGCAGTTGAAGCAAAGACATAACCCGATGTGATCTCAGGTATATTCGCAATAAACTCGATCCCCGCACGTGTATTATTTGATACGGGTGCGAATAAATCCTTTATTTCACGTGGATTTATTCGACATCCTTCATTTGTATTGACAAAATTACCTATGCCTTTAGAGGTTGAAATAGGAGATAACAAAAGTTTCATAGTATGTGATGTCTGTCAAAGCTGCAAATTAAGTATCGATGATGAGGAATACTTGATAGATCTAATCCCGATGTCTATCTCGACACCACGCAAAGGTTGTGTGTTTCCGTAAGGAGATAAAGCTAACATCTCTGAGCGGAAAACACGTCACAATCTATGGCGAAAAGGGAGGCAATCCTATAATATGCTCGATGATAAAAGCTCACAAGCTCATGAAGCATGGATATAAAGCATTTATGATATACGCGAATGAGCCCGAGAAAGAATTACCGAAGATTGGAGACGTACCCGTGGTACGTGACTTTGAAGATGTATTTCCGGATGATTTACCGGGAATGCCGCCCGAGCGGGAGGTAGAATTCGGAATCGAATTGATTCCGGGCGCGAAACCCGTAGCTAAAACACCGTACCGGCTCGCGCCGTCGGAATTACAAGAGTTGATGTCACAAATTCAAGACCTGCTCGAAAAAGGATTCATAAGGCCGAGTGTGTCTCCTTGGGGCGCACTGGTGCTATTCGTGAAAAAGAAAGACGGGAGCATTCGCATGTGTATCGATTACCGGGAGTTAAACAAACTCACGGTAAAGAATCGATACCCGCTTCCAAGAATAGACGATCTATTCGACCAATTACAAGGTGCGAACTGGTTTTCAAAAATTGACCTTAGATCGGGGTATCACCAACTAAAGGTCAAGGAGGAAGATGTGCCGAAGACGGATTTCCGCACACGATACGGACATTACGAGTTCCTCGTGATGTCATTTGGGCTGACAAATGCACCCGCGGCTTTCATGGACCTCATGAACCGGGTTTGTAAGCCGATGTTGGATAAATCGGTAATCGTGTTTATTGACGATATTCTAGTATACTCGAAAAATGAAGCAGAACATGCACGCCACTTACAAGAGGTGCTAGAGACACTCAGGTAAGAAAAGTTGTATGCGAAATTCTCAAAATGCGCCTTCTGGTTGCGAGAGGTGCAATTCCTCGGCCACATCATAAGCGTCGATGGAATATTGGTAGATCCTTCAAAGATAGAGGCCGTGTCAAAATGGAGCCTTCCGAAGAACCCTTCGGAAATTAGAAGCTTCTTAGGGCTTGCGGGATACTATAGGAGATTCATTCAAGATTTCTCCAGGATTGCGTCGCAGCTAACTAAGTTAACCCGAAAAGAGGAAAAGTTCATTTGGGGTGCTGAACAAGAAAGAGCATTTCAAACGCTAAAAGAGAAGTTAACTCAAGCTCCGGTATTAACATTGCCGGACGGGGTCGAAGACTTGGTGGTTTATTCGGATGCCTCAATATCGGGGCTCGGATGCGTTTTGATGCAAAGGGGCAAGGTTATAGTTTATGCCTCGAGGCAACTGAAAATACATGAAAAGAAATATCCCACGCACGACCTCGAATTGGCTGCAGTGGTGTTTGCGTTAAAATATAGAGGCACTATTTATATGGGGTAAAGTGCACCATATTCACCAATCACAAGAGCTTAAAATATTTCTTCGATCAGAAGGAGCTAAATATGCAGCAAAGGCAATGGATAGAAATGGTGAAGGATTTTGACTGTGAAATACATTACCACCCCGGAAAGGCAAATGTAGTGGCGGACGCCCTGAACAGAAAAGCGGATTATGTCCCGTTACGAGTAAGGTCGATGCAGCTTGTCGTGACCTCGGGTATACTTGAACATATCCGAGAAGCGAAAGTAGAATCAGTGAAAGAGGAGAACTGGAAGAAGGAAAGAATAATCGGACAGTTAAAAGATTTATCGGATGGAAAGGACGGGTTGAAGACTCGATCCGGAAGAGTATGGGTTCCAAATTCTTGTGGGGTTAAGACGTTTCTACTAGATGAAGCTCATAAATCCTGATATTCTATTCATCTGGGTACGACCAAGATGTACAATGATCTGAAACAAAACTATTGGTGGCCCGGAATGAAGAGGGATGTAGTAAAATACGTGGAGAAGTGCTTGACCTGTTTACTAGTCAAGGCGGAACACCAGAAACCATATGGAAAACTGCAACCTTTGGAAATCCCGGTTTGGAAATGGGAACATATCACTATGGACCTATTGACCAAACTACCTAAAACGATTCGGGGATTCGATGCTATATGGGTGATTGTGGATAGATTGATGAAGAGTGCTCGTTTTATTCCTATACGCGAGACATATACTTTAGAAAAGATGTCCGAGGTATATACAAACGAAATAGTGGCACGACACAGAGTACCGGTATCCATTGTGTCGGATAGAGATACCCGGTTTACTTCAAACTTTTGGCGAGATTTTCAAGAACAAATGGGAACGAAACATTTCATTAGCACCGCCTACCATCCTCAGACGGATGGGCAGAGTGAAAGAACAATACAGACGCTAGAGGATATGTTACGGGCATGTATCATCGACTTCGGCGGAACTTGGGATGTTTATCTACCGTTGGCAGAATTTTCGTATAACAATAGCTACCATTCGAGCATCGGCATGGCACCTTACGAGATGCTATATGGTAGGAAATGTAGAACCCCGGTGTGTTGGGGTGAAGTGGGACCACGTGAACTGGCCCATAAAGATGTTGTCCAAGCCACTAATGAGAAAATTGAAGTGGTACGAGCCCATTTGAAAGCAGCCCAAGATAGGCAAAAGCAGGGGCGGACCCACATAGAGTGGGTCGGGGTCCACGGACCCCAATATTTTTTAAAGATTTAGTAGATTCGGTATATTAATTTTTTGAAGGACCCCATAAGAATATTTAGTTGGACCCCATAGTAACAAAAGCAAAGTTGTTGTGGTGGTTAATCCCTTGTTTGCTAACAAAAAGGTCATAGGTTCAAGTCTGTTAATTACCAGTTGTTGTTTTTTTTTTGTTAAATTACACTATTAAAATGTTAAAATGATAAAATGAATGACTTATGTGAATGTGTAAATGTGCTGAAATTAAACCACCATTATTATTATTAAACATAGGATGTAAATTGTGTGATTCACTATCAATTAGAAAGCATAATTTTAAATTTTAATGTAATATAAAGACTTCAACTCTTTTGATTTACTCAATTTATGCCTTTGTGCTTAGACATGTGTTGTTTTGTTATTTATTTATCTTTTTTTAAAGGTTCCAAGCTCAATAAATCACCCCGACCCGACCCAAACGACGACCGACCCGAAAATTCTATCGTTTGGGTGTAAAAAATCCAAGTATCGAAAAACTGGACCCCATTGGAAAAAAATATTGGGTCCGCCACTGGGCAAAAGTCTTATGCCGATAAAAGACGAAGACCGATTGAATTTCAAATAGGCGACATGGTTATGTTAAAGGTTTCCCCATGGAAGGGCGTTATCAGGTTCAGAAAGAGAGGCAAACTAAGCCCGAGGTTTATTGGGCCATTTAGAATCATCGAACTGGTTGGCAAGGTAGCTTATCGCCGAATACATGGCACATTTCATGTATCACAGTTACGAAAATATCTAGCGGAGGAAACAGCTTATATGCATTACGACGATATCGAGGTGGATGATCGCCTGAATTATGCGGTAAGGCCAATAGAGATTTTAGATCGAAAGGTTAAGCACTTGAGAAATAAACAAATCGATCAAGTCAAGATCAAGTGGGAGCATAGGAAAGGTTCGGACACTACATGGGAGTCCGAAGAGGAGATGAGACGTCTCTACCCTACACTATTCGGTACGCACTCTGGTTTCAGGGACGAAACCCTTTTTAAGGGGGGTGGACTTGTAACACCCCGAAAACACAAATCCTTATAATACAATTATGTAGTGAATAAATAAGAAAAAAATAAACTAACTAGGAATAACATTAACCTAATTAGGTGATGACTTATGAGTAGTTAAAGAGTTAAAACATAATAAAAACGAAAGTTGAGGGACCAAAGGTGTTTAAATGAAAACTAATAATAATAAAACAAAAAAATTAAACTCACAACACACTTGTTTGTGTTGCTGAGATCGATCAGAAGACAGGGGCGATCCCAAGCTCCCCAAAACCCTAGTTCTTGTCAAACACCTCCAATTGAAAGATCAAATCAAGTCCAAAACGAAAATCGAGCTAAGATTAATGATCCCCATTGCAAGGAGATCATAAGGTATGTAAAATTTGACAAAAATTCTCTACTTGAAATTCTCATGAATTTGGAGAATTCGAAATCTGATGATGCATGTGTGATTTGTAGATGAAATAGGAACATTAAAATGTCTAGGAATAAACCCTAGACAAGTACATGTTGAAATCATGCTAAATTCTAGTGAAATCCATGGCCACCCTTGTAGGTGATTTGTGGGTTATATGGAACTTGATGAACACTAGGGTTTTGAAGGTTATTCTAGTGTAATTTGATTCATAGAAACTGATTTCTGAAAAATTTGATGTTTGATTCTATATGTGATAGCTCGATTGATGTTAATTTAGGCTAAGCGATAAGCCATGAACTTGAATATAAAAGATATAAAATCATGCCCTTTAAGTGTTTGTAAAAATGCCTCAAAGAAGGCTCGAAACTGAAATTTTAAAGTTAAAACGCATAATTGTGATGTTTTGGCAAATTAAGCGATATGTGATTGAAAAGAGTTCTAAACGCGTCATGATTGAACTCTAAAGGAAAAGATACCGGAGCGTCGAGTGGACAAGTCGGTGGCGATTTGCGTTTGAAGGGCGTGCACTAAAGGTATGTAACTTGATTCATTACATTGACTAATTTTGATAACTAGAATGTGTTTAGTTGCGTTGTAGAATAAAGGTTGTATTGATTGAACGACAATGTTCGTTAATTAAAATTATAGGTGAAGAATCAGTTAGATGTCGTTTGGTAGTCATCATAATGGAGGATTCCGTAGATGAGCCAAACGGGTTGTATAATGGTGTAATAGTAGCGTTAGAGTTATTTAATAGTTAGCATAGGCGGTTACAATCATACGAGCATGAAGCCATAAGATTGGTAATGAAATGCCTGTGATAATAAGCCTCGGAAGTTGGCTAAAAAGCGCCTTATGTTTACTATTTAAAAGGTAGTAAGATGAGTGTAACTTGAATGGGTCGAATAAATGTATAGTGAATTTTTAGTCATTCGGTCCGTAAACCAAATTTTCGGTATGAAAATCATTATAGATGCGTCGGTAATTAAATTACAGTCGTGTAGGAAAAAGAATCACCTAAAACGGACCTACGGATTGAAAGTTATGACCATTTGAAGTTGAATTTGGTAAAATCCGGAGCTGGCAGGAAATGCAGGTCATTAACCTGCTTCTGGTGGAAAACCGTTCCCCCGCACCACGCGACAGGACCGCTAGGGTCTGGCGCCACAGGAGGTACTATCGCGACACGCGACGGAGCTGATTTCAAAATTTTATTTTATTTTTCATTATTTGATACAGGAACTTGCTTATACACTCTATATAATGGTCAAAACTAACGTTTTAAGTGGTTGTGACCTTAGGTGACAAAAATGGACTCTCCGGATGGCAATCAAGCATGTTTTGAAGAACCGAACACACTCTTTTGAAGGTTCCGCAATAGTTTAACTTTGTTTTAGACAATGTTCGTGATGTAAACGTTTTATGAATCATGTTTCGAATGTTGGAACTAGTTTAGTAGTCAATTAGTATGGGATCACTTTAAAAATTAAATTTTGTATTAGTATGAAGTAAAGTACTATTTTATCTAAAAATCACGTGTATTCACATTAAATTCGATTCGAAATTAGACGGTTGTTACTGATTGTCACCCGATCGAACGGTCGTTCGATCGATCGACGTGAAAGGTAGAGATACTTCTATGTTTTCTAAATTCTACAACGAAAACTTCAAAAGTCAAGCCATCATACACAAACACATCCTTCCCAAACGAAGAAACAATCCACTCGAAAGGTCACCCGATCGGATGACCATCCGAGCGGATTGTCACCCGATCGACCGGCTACCCGATCGGATTGCCATCCGATCGGAGTACCATCCGATCCCTTGACACCTCTTACCTTTTTACGTATCACTTATCGTTATGCTATTGTTCTGATCAGGCTAATCTTACTCTCTAGTGCTCCCTTCAATCCATCAATCGCTGTGAGTGTACTCGATCTCTTTTTGCTTTATGCACTTTTGGGTGTTACATACGTTACTTATTCTAAATCACATCGAACACACTACGCAATACTTTAAACGCTAACCGTTACCGCATGTTATACGTGACTTAATGAATGCTTGTTTGTTATGTTTACACATGGGATGTTGTCTACCTGCCTTAGCAACGATAGTACTATTTGTTTGGACTCAGCACCTGTTTACTCAGTGGTTGTTAAGGACAATTTGTTACATGGCTCATAGTGGTGAGTGTGTATTACGAACTACCTTGGGCAGTTAACCCGCAGTCATTGGTATCGATAGGTTCATGTCGATAACTAACATGCCTCATTTTACACTGTGTACGTGCTGGTTATGCGTAACGATTTCGAACTCTAATATATCTATATAAACTTGTATGCTCACCTTTACACTATGTGTATTGACTTTTACTTTAACGTATGTGACAAGTGCTTAAGATGTTATATTGCTTGGCTTCCTGTGAAGTCGAGGCTAGGAAAGGTCTAGAAACAAATAAACAATTGTCTGTATTTGAAATCTGAGTTGTCGGAACAAAACAATTTGACTACATCTTGTTTGTAATAATTATGTTATCTTTTATGACATGGTATGGGACATGTTGCTTAAATAATTGGTAATTATAGTTGTTATGGAAACTTCTGGACAATCTGTTTCGCTCAGTGCCACGCCCCGATGTTTCCGCCATTGGTTGGGGTGTGACAGATTGGTATCAGAGCCATAACTATAGGGAATTAGGCAAGACTCGACCTAGTTCGGGTCGATGTCTTAGAAACGACCTCGTCTATAGTTAGGAACCAACATACCGACTTGTGCATATCCTGTAGGGATTATGTACGAGCTTACCTGCTATTTCTCGCTATTCTCGCCTACGCTACACTATTGCTGCACTTTAATTTTCGAAAAATGAACGGGCGATTAAGTCAAGATTAGGTATGAAAGCCGCAAACTCTCGACTAAATTGCTTGTTCGACCCGCATTTTTATCTAGAAACAGGAGAATTCTCGTTGAATTAGGAGTGAAATCCATACTTTGACGTATAATTCTCCCTTTATTTTATCAAAAACAGGAACGAGGTCGTTAAGTCAGGGGTGAAATCCGAACCTCGACAACTTGCTCCGATCTATATTTTAATTTACAAACTCTCACCAAAGTCTCGACGGACTCCAACGACTTGAGATCACGCTGAGATTGAAAGGATACGTGCCATTCGCCCAAATTCGAGGCGAAAGCACAGTCCCAAAGGTCAAAGTGTGCTCAGACAGTCCTTGTGAATAGTTGGACCACTTTGGGTAGTCGATGTCTAAACTGCTGCAGACAATCCATCCTCGATTTTTATGTGTTTCGATTCTGAGCCCGCAACTACTGACTCTGATACTCGTCGATTTTATGTGTTTATGTGTGTATTTACCTGTTTATATATTTTAATTTTTGGTGATTTATTCGATTTTCGCTATCGCTTTGATCGATACACACGACTCGCACTGCTCATCTACCTCAAAACGCTGACAAATCGCTAAATTGTGGACGACCTTATGCTATGTTACACGCTTATACTATACTACTCGATATGTTAATCGCCATCGCTATTCTCGAACGCTCATGGACCTTGAATAATAGATTTCTGTATTCTGATTGCCTCTTGTGATTACATGCGTATGTGCTTCTGTGTTTCTATGCTTTACGTGCTTCTGTGCTTATGTGATTCTGTGATTATGTGCCTACGTGGTTGCGTGATTATACGTGTTCCTAAGCTTTAATAGTATTAGGCGTGTGAGGTGAGATCCGATTATGTTGTGATTGAGCCATATGGCGATGTCTGTTGCAGACAATGTCGTCATCTGGACCCTCATCTGGACCCCGTCACCCACGAATTACTCGTCAAGAACAGAGAGACAAACGCCTTGCTGCTATCGTCGCAAAGCAAGTAGCAAAGTTTGTTCCTCAGATCGTGAGTGAAATATACGAGAATGTGAGCAAATCGTCTGAAGAGTCCAGAACCGAAGCTCCTAAAGTTACTCCCAAAGCTGCCTTTAGTTTCAAACAGTTTAAAGCATGCGGACCGAAAGAGTTCACTGGCAAAGATGGCCCTACGGCCTTGTTTCAATGGTTCGACTCGATCGAAGTCACTCTGGTGGACGGCCGAGAGGAACAAATACGGAAACGACGCAGCTTATGGTCTGTCATGGGATGAGTTGAAGAACGTCATGCTCGAAGAGTTCTGCCCTCCCCATGAGCGCCAGAAGTTGGAGGATGAATTCTGGCATCTGAAACAGAAGGAAGGGGACAACGTTGCTTTAACTGCTCGCTTCAAGCAGCTCAGTATTATCTGTCCCGATCAAGTCAAGACTACTGACATGACAATCAAGAAGTACATTCGAGCTCTGCCAGACTGTGTTGCAGATTTTGTGCATGCCGCAAAGCCAGCAACAATCGAAGAGACTTATCTGCTTGCCGCTGAAATCAACGGCAAGCGCGTCAAAGCTGGCTTCTGGGATAAAGCTGCCAAGAACTTGCATCAAGCTACCGCCGCACCATCCACTGAAATCGCCGCCGCTCAGTCAACAAAAGCCTCTCGCCGCAAGAAGAAGAACAACAACAGCAGCTCCAGTAACAAGAACTGTGTTGTCACTACCACTGCTGCTCCACTTCAAGCCGTACCGGCTCAGCAACAATCTCAGCATCGATCAGCTCCAGTTATCTATGCACCACCTGCAAAGCGTGCATACACTGGTCCCCACCCTGCTTGCCCAACATGTACTTACCATCACCCGGTGGGTATCGCCTGCCGATTCTGCGTGCACTGCAATATGTACGGCCACTTCACTGCTAATTTCCGTACTAGTCCCCGACAAGCACCAGCTCAGGCCACTGCTCATCAAGCTCTACTTCCAGCTCCTCAAGGCCAATCGGCAGCTCAGGCACCCGTGATCAATGCCAGAGTCTGCTTCGCGTGTGGTGATCCCAACCACTTCGCGAACATGTACCCAAACAGGGTTGTGAAACAAGAGCCCCAGCAGCAGCAGCCTCAGCAGCAGTAACAGCCTCAACAGCAACAAGCCGCCCGCGCCAGAACTTTCAACATCAACGTGCGTCAGGCCCAGGCTGACAACAAGGTGGTCAATGGTACGTTCCTCGTGAATGGTATTTATGCTTCGTGTTTGTTTGATACTGGAGCCGATAACTGTTTTGTGTCGTTCGAATTCGAGAAGCTCCTTAATCGTAAGCGCTCCCATCTCCTCTCGACGTTCGATGTCGAAGTCGCCACCGGAAGAACCGTCGCTGTTAATTCTGTTCTTCGTGATTGTACTCTTGAACTCAACAATCACATCTTTCCGATTGATCTCATTCCGATGCAACTCGGAAGTTTTGACGTCATAGTAGGCATGGACTTTCTTCGTGAAAACCATGCTGAAGTTGTGTGCTTCGATAAGATAATTTGATTCTCGCTCGCGAATGGCGATTTATTGTGTGTCTACGGTGAAACTGCTTCGAAAGGTCTCAAGCTCATGTTGTGTGTCCAAGCTAGGAAGTATCTCCGCAATGAATACAGAGCTTTCTTGGCTGATATTGTAGTAGCGGAGAAGGAAAAGAAAGGAAGACCAGGTGTGAACGATGTTCCAGTGGTTCGAGAATTCCCTAACGTTTTTCCTGAGGATCTTCCCGGACTACCGCCAAGTCGTGATATCGATTTTTGTATCGACCTCATTCCTGAAGCGAACCCTGTTGCCAAAGCTCCTTACTGACTCGCTCCATCCAAAATGCGCGAACTCTCGAGTCAGCTCCAGGAATTACTTGATAAAGGCTTCATTCGCTCAAGTACCTCTCCTTGGGGCACGCCAGTCCTTTTCATAAAAAGGAAGGATGGGTTGTTAAGGATGTGCATCGACTATCTGGAATTTTATAAGTTGACTATCAAGAATCGCTATCCCCTGCCTCGCATTGATGATTTGTTTGATCAGCTACAAGGTGCTACGTGTTTCTCGAAGATCGATCTACACTCAGGCTATCACCAACTGCGCATTCAAGAGGAGGATATACCCAAAACTGCCTTTCGCACTCGATACGGCCATTATGATTTCGTTGTTATGCCTTTTGGCCTAACCAACGCACCCGCGGTTTTCGTGGATCTGATGAATCACGTGTGTAAGCCTTATCTTGACCGCTTCATCATCGTGTTCATCGATGATGTCTTGATCTATTCCAAGTCGAAAGCCAAACAGGCGCAACATCTACATTTGGTTCTCGAGCTCCTCCAAGGGAATCGACTCTATGCCAAGTTCTCCAAGTGCGAATGCTGGCTGGAGGAGGTTCAATTCCTCGGTCACATTGTCAATAGTCAAGGTATTCACGTCGATCCCTCGAAGATTGAAGCAGTTAGGAGCTGGATTACACCTAAGAACCAGTCTGAAGTCCATTCTTTTCTCGGACTAGCGGGCTATTATCGTCGATTTATCGAAGGATTCTCAAAAATCGCTATGCCGCTTTCCGCTCTCACACATAAAGACAAGCCTTTTTTTTGGGGAACTGAACAAGAGTCTGCTTTCCAAACCCTCAAGCACATGCTCTGCAATGCACCTGTTCTCACTTTACCTGGCGGAAACGAAGACTTTATCGTCTATTGCGATCCCTCGAACCTTGGTCTTGGTTGTGTTCTCATGCAGCGAGAGAAGAATTATACAACCCACGACTTTAATAACTAGTTTCTTATGTTGAAGGTGATTCTTCCTTATCGTTTGTCCGTGGTGTCTTGGCATTATTTTACTGTCTATATAAAATAAAAGATTTTCACCATTCATATCTCCACGGTCTATATGGAGGTGTGTTGGCTACCTGGTCGGGGGTTAAGGGAACGGTTTGGTAAGAGTCTTGCCTTGTTCAGTGTATAGATCCTGCAGGGACCTGGGTCAAATTTAGTAGGACCTCCTTCAATACCCACCGGTATTGGATGGCGGGGGTCCAGACTCTTTGATCCCCTCATATGTAAGCTACTATTAATACTTTAACCCGGCTACTTAGGACTGTATCCCTGCTGACTCAGACTACTTAGCCGAGGGTAATGTCACCTTCAAAAGAGGGGCCTACCATAATATGCATTAATAACTTAATTAATTATCTTTCAATAATCCGACCCTTTAGGATTGTATCCTTGCTGACTCAAACTACTGGGTTGAGGGTAACGTCACCTTCAAAAGAGGGGCCTACTACAATAACTAAGATAATCTCTTAAAAAGTGCAAAAGTGCGGAAATAATCAAAGGTTACACTATACACGAGTCGGATCGAAGTGATTCATCTTGTCTATCTGTTTTTATTTTATTTTTTAGCATTTTAGTTAGTTTTATTTTTCTTGTTTAAAAACCTTTTTCTAACTTTTGATTTGATTAGACGTTGAGGATAAACCAGTATTAAAAGCTCTTGTTTCCTTGGACGACCTCAGTATCTTGCCAACACTATACTACGCTCACGATGGGTGCACTTGCCCATATGTGTGTTTAGTGTTAGTAAATATCGTGTTTTATAAATTTAAAACTTGGCTAAAAAGTGTAAAAGGGCTTAAAAATATACATTAAAAACTATACACACTTGTCAAATATGTGGTGGCTCTCATAAAGAATTAGAATGTTATTTTCTAAATTATAAGCCCCACTATATAGACCCATTGTTTTCCTGTAGCCTTAAGAGGGGCGAAAGTAAAAATAATCCCTATCTCTCCCTCGAATGCTCTCAACCGGATCTTCTAGGAGAAATGCTTCTTGATGAACTATTTCAAATGGAAGATCTAATTCTTAATTGGTTAAAAGAACTTAGGATAGATTTCAATAATTTATCTCAAGACGATAACCAAGAAGAATTGTTGGGATCGCATTTAAATGAAAACAACTTCGTTGTTCCCAATGTTACCTCTAACTCTAGTGAGGACTTGAGCGATAGTCGTCCCTGTGCCGATTGTGCCGTGAAGGACTCTCCATCGACTTCGTTAGGTGCATACATAGACCTGAGCGATTCGGAATACACCTTCTTTAACGAGAGCCCGGGAAAGGGTTGGACTTGTCCACCTACAATTAGCATAGGAATCACCCTCACCGACAACCTCTTGCGTTCTCGTCTTAACCTAGAACAATTAAGGGATCTTAGGCACCTTGGGGTTGTTCCATCCAGTAAGGAACCACCCGATCTGGATAAATTCCTTAAAAATAGGAAAACTCCATAAGACAGCTTCTAGACACGGGGCTGTGTCCAGGTCAACACGCCCCCGTGTCTACCAAAAGATTCCTTTCTGATTTTTATCAGAATACGGACAAAATGTGTCAGGATTCTGTCTGCAAACGGGGCCGTGTCCAGCCGACACGGGGTCGTGTGCAGCGTGCTGTCGTTTTCTATAAATGCAGCAAGATTCCTGCTCATTTGGACCACTCCAAAGACAAAGATTTGCTGGGATCTTCATTCATACCATCCTAGGTATATTCTAAAGAAGGTTCTCAACAACCATTTTGTCTTTTCCATTTTTTTTCATTGCCTTCTTCTTCAATTTTCACTCAATACCTCCATTAAAGCTTGAAATCTCCATGATTCCAAGCTTTATTGTAATGTTTGTAAGGTTATTATTCAAGGAATCTTATTTAAAATAAGTGATACAACTTTGTTTTAAATTATTTATGCTTAAAAGTACCTTATAAATTGAAAAAGTAATCTAAAACTCCAAGATTCCTTGCTCTAAAAACCTGCAGACGGCTGAACACGGGGTCGTGTTCAGTGAACACGGGGCCGTGTCCGAGGTACTGTTCCATAAAGATGTTGAGGAAAATGAAGCCGCCTTCTTCCTCCCGAGAGAGATAGAAGAATGGCTTTAACAACATCTAGGGAACACCCCTCGGCTCGAAGCTCTACAAAGCTTTTAGATACCGGAAAACTATTTACGGAATTTTGGAAGTAGAGCTCCTTAGGATGATTTTATGTATCAATTGACCTAGCTAATTTAGGACCCTTAACTTTTATTTTTCTACTTTGTTTTCAATTTTCTAGGACTATTATGTAATTCTCTCTATGTTTTAATGAATGATGGTTTTAATTAATTTGGTGTTTGGATGATGTTGTAATAGATAAAACACACTCGGGATGGTAAAGGATAACAAGGGAAACTTGAACCAGCACCCCATGCACGAAAACAGGGCCATCCGACAAAATTTTCTTCATTACAAGAAGTTCAGCACGGGCTGTGCCCGCCCAACACGGCCCCGTGCTGCACAATCTGCAGAAAATGCCCAGTTCAGGTAACTGGACACGAGGCATACTCACTGAACACGCCCCCGTGCCCAGGCTTCTGTTTCTTTTTACAAACTTTTGTTACTGGCGATCTGAACACGGGGCCGTGCCCGGACACCACGGGGCCGTATCCAGACGCCCAGTAACATAAATTTTTGCTTTTTCACACCTTTTTACACATTCAATCAACCTAAAAACTTATTTTTGGGACACATTGAGGACAGTGTGTAATTTAAGTGGGGGGGGGGGGGATGCTAAAACCTTGAATCTTGCAAGTCCTAATCACAAGCCTTACACAAAACTCTATTGGAACCGCTAATCACCCCAAAATTTTTTCAAAAATTTTTTATTTGTCTAGGTTTACCTCGGGAATTTCAAGTTCTAAAAAGGTTATATTTTTACAAATTTACAACCGATAGCGTCGTGATAAAAAGAACCAACATAAGAAAATTATGAAACGGCATGACAAGTTTAGTTAAAATTTGATTTTATATACTTGATCACATAAAAACTCATTCCCACAAAAAGTGAGTTTTGAGCCTTTATTGAGCATACAAATACATATCTTTAAACTAAATGCTCATTTTTCGTTTCTTGTGTGAATAGCCACTTGGTTCTTACAACTCTAGAACTTACCACGACGATACATTCCCGGTCCTTACCAACTTAAACCCGAGTAAGTAAATGACAGAGGCATTAGGACTACCCCTTTTTATTTCTACACCATTATTTTTTCTTTTTTTTATCACCTACCCAAAATCCCCCTAGTTAACCCCTTTGAGCCTAAACCTTTCCATTTCTTAACCCAAAACAAAAACCCTTTTACCCACCAAAACCCTTTTTCATTTTAAACCCTTTGTTTTAGTAACAAGCTCGGTTTTTCTTACAAATTTCAAAAAAAAAAAGATGATGATGAAGCAAAAGAGAAATAAACAAACAAGTTTATCAAAAATAACTTTGTTTGAATAATGGCTTCATCAAAATAAAAAATTCAAAAATAAAAAGTCTTACGAAAACCGACGCTTTTTACGCCTTTCGCCTTTTTACTAACCACTAACCCAACCACCTACCTTTAACCCAAGCCTAACCCTTCACCCAAAAGTCCTCTTGATATTTACAAAGGTATATAGTTAAAAAGGAGGAGGATTGATTGCTTGGCAAGCCTATGGTAAGAGTAAGTTCCATGCCGCTCTCGAGTGATTCACTAAAATACATCTTCGGCCGAGTGTTGAGTGATCCCTCGTGAGGTATGTGAACTTATATATAAATGGAATTTTAAAAAGGCATGTTACGCCCTAATAAGTAATTTATCTTATGTAATGTTTTAAATAAATCATGACGAATAGGATTGTAAATAAATAAAAATATAACTTAATAAAGGATCTTGGAAATCCCGACACTCTATGACAAGCCCAAAAACCTTCTCTTCTACCCATTCCATTTGGGAGTGTAAACCCACGTTATAAAGAGTTTTGCTTGAGGACAAGCAAAGATTCAAGTGTGGGGGTATTTGATGTGCACAAAATGCAACATATAAATTACATCAAATGTGGCATAAAACTAACCATTTTTTAGTACTAATGTTGGAAAAAGTGTGTTTTTGTCTTCCTTTTGTATTTTCAGGATTAAATGAGCTCAAATGAACAAAAGAAGCAAAAAGGCAGCTAAATCTAATATAAATACAAGAAAAGGAACAAACGTAGCATGCCTGACCCCCCGACAACATCTTCCCAAGCAAAAACAAGAGAACAGAAGGCTGAACACGCCCCGTGCTCAGTGAGCACGGGGGCGTGCCCAAGTGTCAGCAGAAAAGACAAAGCTGTAGAAGCTTCTATCACCCACCACGGGGGCGTGCCCAGCGGACACGAGGCCGTGGTCAACTCTAAGATTCACAGAATCTGGGGAAATCTTGATAGTACAGATACGCTTCTGCACACGGGGTCGTGCCCAGCGGACACGGGGGCGTGGTCAACTAATGCAGACAAACTGCAATTAATGAAGAAAGAAAAGGAAGGTGGACACGGGGCCGTGCCCGAGCTGCTGTTCAGGCTATAAATAGGGGTGCTAGGCTCATTTGCAAACCATCCCTTGGCACACCACCTCTCTCAGACTTCACCCACCACCATCATCCGTTGTCCATCATAGAGTGTGTGAGTCGTCTCGGGATCCAAGATTGATCGTAAGAGTTCTTGACAATCAAAGGTCATGTTTGCCTAAGTCTCTTACATCACTTGGTGAAGACAAGTGTCTAATTTAATACTTTTTATTTTTAATCTTTTCGCACTTTTTATTTGGTTATGTATTAATGACTTTAATAACTAGTTTCTTATGTTGAAGGTGATTCTTCCTTATCGTTTGTCCGTGGTGTCTTGGCATTATTTTACTGTCTATATAAAATAAAAGACTTTCACCATTCATATCTCCACGGTCTATATGGAGGTGTGTTGGCTACCTGGTCGGGGGTTAAGGGAACGGTTTGGTAAGAGTCTTGCCTTGTTCAATGTATAGATCCTGCAAGGACCTGGGTCAAATTTAGTAGGACCTCCTTCAATACCCACCGGTATTGGATGGCGGGGGTCCAAACTCTTTGATCCCCTCATATGTAAGCTACTATTAATACTTTAACCCGGCTACTTAGGACTGTATCCCTGCTGACTCAGACTACTTAGCCGAGGGTAACGTCACCTTCAAAGGAGGGGCCTACCATAATATGCATTAATAACTTAATTAATTATCTTTCAATAATCCGACTCTTTAGGATTGTATCCTTGCTGACTCAAACTACTGGGTTGAGGGTAACGACACTTTCAAAAGAGGGGCCTACTACAATAACTAAGATAATCTCTTAAAAAGTGCAAAAGTGCGGAAATAATCAAAGGTTACACTATACATGAGTCGGATCCAAGTGATTCATCTTTTCTATCTGTTTTTATTTTATTTTACAGCATTTTAGTTAGTTTTATTTTTCTTGTTTAAAAACCTTTTTCTAACTTTTGATTTGATTAGACGTTGAGGATAAACCAGTATTAAAAGCTCTTGTGTCCTTGGACGACCTCGGTATCTTGCCAACACTATACTACGCTCACGATGGGTGCACTTGCCCATATGTGTGTTTAGTGTTAGTAAATATCGTGTTTTATAAATTTAAAACTTGGCTAAAAAGTGTACAAAGGGCTTAAAAATATACATTAAAAACTATACACACTTACGCACATCATACGCCATCAAGTCACGACAGCATCTGGGTTGTCGTTGACAGTTTGACCAAATCTGCTCATTTTCTGCCAATACGAGAAGACTACAAGGTAGAAAGATTAGCCCGAATCTACACCGATGAGATCATTTGTCGATATGGGACGCCTCGCGACATCATCTCTGACCGTGATGCTCGGTTTACCTCGCGCCTGTGGGAGACGTTTCAAACAGCTCTCGGTACTACGCTTAATCTAAGTACCGCATTCCACCCTCAAAACGATGGTCAGACTGAGAGAACGATTCGTACTCTTGAAGACATGCTCCGTTCGTGTGTCATAGATTTCGGTGGTAATTGTGACGCTTACCTGCCGTTAGTCGAATTCTCGTACAATAACAGTTATCATTCCAGCATTCAAATGGCACCGTTTGAGGCTTTATACGGAAGAAAATGTCGATCGCCAATTATGTGGCACGAGATCGGTCACTCGCAATTAACCGGTCCTGAGCTATTGCAAGAAACGACAGATAAAATCCTCCAAATAAGAGACAACTTGCTGAAAGCTCGGGGTGGTCAGAAAAGTTACGCCGATAGACGACGCAAGCCCCTTGAATTTGACGTTGGCGACTACGTACTCCTAAAGGTATCACCTTGGAAGGGTGTGGTCACCATACCACTAGACCAATAGGTCGTAGAACACATACAAAACTGAAAATCAATATACAACTATTAATCCACATATGCTGGGTCAAGTTATTCTACAAAGACTCATAATTGTAAAAAGTGTAAGAAGGATTTATAGAGTGACAAGTGTCCAATAACCTAAAATTAAACCCACTACATCACCACCCAAAACCTAAACACCAACCCCCCCCCCCCCCACCCAAAAACCTAAATCCCCCATCCCCCCCCCCCCCCCCACCCACCACCACCACCAAAAAACCTAAACCCCCCCCCCCCCCCCGGGCAAAAAAAAAAAACTACACCTCACCAAAAAAAACCCCAAAAAACCGAACCCCCCAAAAACCTAAAAAAAACCTAACCCACCACCCCCACCCCTCAAAAACCTTAAAAAAATCTAAAAAAAAACTAAACACCCACCCACAGCACCGCCCAAAAACCTAAACCCCCACCCCCTCGGATAAAAAAAATATTTTTTTTTGGGGGGGGGGGGGGTGATGGGGGAGGGGGAGGGGGTGGGGGATTAGGTTTTTGGGTGGTGGTGAATGTTTAATTTTTTTTTTTTTTTTTGTAGTGGTTTTTTAGGAGCCTTTGTACCCTTCTTACAATTAAAATCTTTTGTATTTGATCTAATCCCACATATGCTTGCTTATTGACTTGTTGATATACATCTAACAAACCATAATTACAACACTAACGCATAACTATTAACACAATAATACACGAATATTGACCCTCTGATCTACAACTATAAAATCCCCCGGTGACACATAAAAAAGTAAGAAAGTGGGGAACCACTAATTTAAAAATATATTAAAAAGGCATTTTATATAATGTCTTGGAGTTTTTCATATAAACATATATGTAGAAGATTTTCAAATGAAAAAAACTATTTTTGTGTATTTTTTACTGTTTTTTAAACTCCTTTCTTATTATTTTTTCACATTTCAATTTTCTATTAAAACGGCTTTCACATGGGTTTATATAAAAAAACTCTGTAAAAAGATTAGATAAAAAAATATTTTTTTACATGTAAAAATGAATTTTGCCTAAGTAAGAGGTAAGATAAAAGTGTAGGAAAAAAGAAGGGTTTAAGAGTACTTTTAGAACAATCACTTATGTTAACTTTTTTCAAATTTCCCTTATTTTTTAAACATTCATATTTTTTTTTCATATGACATTAAAAAATTGTACCATGAAATCAAGCATTTTTGAATATTTAAATTGAGTATCATATTACTATATATAAAAACCCCCAAAAAATTATGTTCTATTTCTATGTTGTATAACAATTTTGTGTTAGGTTTTTTGTACTAAATTTTTTGTATCGGATATATTATGCTTAACTATTTTCTACTAGATTTTTTATTAGATTTCTTATGTTGTAATTTGAGCTGAGCCGAGCTAGGGCAAGCTTGGGCTCGACACGATTGTAAACCGAGCCGGCTCGGCTAGGATTTAAAAACCGAGCTGAAAATCTAAACTCGGCTCGGCTTCGTTTTAAACTAAGGGGGTTCGACTCGGCTTGTTTGGCTCGATTTAAAAAAAATAGTAATATATAGCTCTCAAAATTCAGTATTCTAAAATATTATTAAAATACTTTAAAAGAACATATTCAAAATAACTTCAACCTAATACATTATAAGTCAAAATCACGTTCAACAATGCAAAATAAGTTTTATATTTCAAGGAAATACAATATTAGTTCATTAGCATGGTAATCAACCTTCAAATATCCCATAGATATCAAATTACAAGCCTAAATACATGTAAATAATAATCATTTTTTTTTGTAATATACTAATATATGATATGTATATAAAAATACAATATATTATAAGTAAAATAATTTGAGCTAAGCCGAGCAGAGCTACCAAGTGAGCCAAACCGAGCCAATTTCGCTTTACGAGCCGAGCTAGGCTCACTTTCTAACCGAGCTGAGCCGGCTCGTCTCACTTTCAAACCGAGCCATATCGAGCGAGCTTTTTCCAAGCTAAATCCGAGCGAGCTTCGAGTGAGCTCCGAGCCGCGAGCTTTTTGGACAACCCTAATTTTAAAAAGACAAAAGGGTAAGACTTTATGTTTTAGGACCAAAATGCCATTAAGTATGGTATTGCTATCGTTATTTTTAATTTAAAATAAATTAATATTTTACATGATTACCAGTGTCTTTGTCTATGTTCGTGTCACATTGCATGGGTACCCGTATAATATAAAAAAGAGAAATTTTACGAAAATGGCCAAGAATAAAGTTGACTTACCAAAATAGCCAGCTCATGCGTTATTGTAACGGGGCATCATGTAACACTCCGTGTTTCGAAAGTCAAAGTCAAAGTCAAGATCGAAGTCAAAGGGAGACAAGATTTGCTAATTGCGATCTGTCACTCCTTGCTCAATCCCTGTTTTGACTTCTTTGACTGGTAGATAATCTTTTTATGCTTTTATGTTAGTTGTATTATGTGGAGTACTTATTAATAATCGAGGTTCATTCGATCTTTACCGCATGTTTTATCGCTTACCGCTTATCGCAATCGCACTCGCAACTCGAATTACGCAATCTGGTTATTGTTCTTATGTGTGTGTGTGCCTTATGTGTTACTTGTGCATGTTTATTTATGTTATGTTGTGATGATTAATCGAAACGCAATCGAAACTCAATCGCAAACGCTAAACGCAAGTCAATTAAGGATGATTGTATGTTGATATAGTAGTTGGGATTAAAAGTAATTTGAATAGGAAACTCTATCGCATCACAACACTCGACACGCGAATCGAAACCGCAAAACTCATCGCGCCGTGCCCTCCAATCGAGTGGCCAGCCGATCGAGCTGCCACCCGATCGAGGTGCCACTAGATCGAGCAACCACCTGATCGGGTCACCATCCGATCGACCAGCCCTCTTCTCCCCTTTCCTTTTATGGTAAGCCTATAAATACCCCTGTCAACATCACAAACTTACCTTTTATGCACCTCTCGTCCGACCAGCGCTTCTTGCCCACTTTTCTTCAGATTTCTCGCGATTTTTGTAAGTTCTCAACCTAAATCTTGTACTTTCTTAATCTACACGCACTCCTACACGTTTCTATCTTTTGAATCTTAACTTTTAACCGTGAAATCACTAGATTTGAGGTGTTCTTGGATGATGTCATCATAGTGTTCGTATGAACTTCATTTTTTGGCTTCGATCCTCCAAGAACCACTTAGATCTGAACGATTTTCACACAAATAAACAAAGATCTTGCATAGATTTGAACATATCTATGGTGAAAAAGGATTGAAAGATGGTTTCTAACTTTCTTTCAACTCTTTTACACTCAATGCACTCAAAACCGATAGGATCGGACCTTGCTCCAACCTTCTACACTTTCTTGGTGATATGTTGGTTCAAGATCTGAATCCTACCAACGAGACAACCGACTTCGGGTTAATCAAGAACAACCGTCTTGAACAGGTTAACTGGTTGAACTTGGGTGATTCCGTTCGATCGAGTCACATGGGTCAAGATGGGGTTCTGTTGATTAGCACGTTGACACACCATCTCGATAAAACGACAAACCATCAAAACAACCAAGTGTAAAACGATCAGGCCGACCAGGACGGAGTGCCGCCCGATCGGACTTATGTCCGATCGGATTGTCACCCGATCGGGTTGCCACCCGATCGGCTTGCACCTTGGCCCCACACATAACTCTTATCTCAAACACTTGAAGTTGTGAACATTGAACGAACCACTGTCCGATCGGATTACCACCCGATCGGATTGTCGCTCGACTATGTAATGTTCTGACTTCAACACTTAAACAATTTTCAACATGTTCAATACAAACGGATTGCCACCCGATTGGACTACAAACCGATCGAGTGATAAACTGCTGTGAACTTGTTCTCACTAAAGTGTCCAACCAACCGGATTGTCGCCCGATCGAACGGTCGTTCGATCGATCGACCTGAAAGGTAGAGATATTTCTATGTTTTCTAAATGCTACAACGAAAACTTCAAAAGTCAAGCCATCATACACAAACACATCCTTCCCAAAGGAAGAAACAATCCACTCGAAAGGTCACCCGATTGGATGACCATCCGAGCGGATTGTCACCCGATCGATCGGCTACCCGATCGGATTGCCTTCCGATCGGAGTACCATCCGATCCCTTGACACCTCTTACCTTTCTACGTATCGCTTATCGTTATGCTATCGTTTTGATCAGACTAATCTTACTCTCTAGCGCTCTCTTCAATCCATCAATCGCTGTGAGTATACTCGATCCCTTTTTGCTTTACGCACTTTTGGGTGTTACATACGTTACTTATTCTAAATCACATCGAACACACTACGCAATACTTTAAACGCTAACCGTTACCGCTTGTTATACGTGACTTAATGAATGCTTGTTTATTATGTTTACACATGGGATGCTGTCTACCTGCCTTAGCAACGATAGTACTATTTGTTTGGACTTAGCACATGTTTACTAAGGGGTTGTTAAGGACAATTTGTTACATGGCTCACAGAGGTGAGTGTGTATTACGAACTGCCTTGGGCAGTCAACCCGCAGTCATTGGTATCGATAGGTTCATGTCGATAACTAACATGCCTCATTTTACACTGTGTACGTGCTGGTTATGCGTAACGATTTCGAACTCTAATATATCTATTAAACTTGTATGCTCACCTTTACACTATGTGTATTGACTTTTACTTTAACGTATGTGACAGGTGCTTAAGATGTTATATTGCTTGGCTTGCTGTGAAATCGAGGCTAGGAAAGGTCTAGAAACAAATAAACAATTGTCTGTATTTGAAATTTGAGTTGTCGGAACAGAACAATTTGACTAGATCTTGTCTGTAATAATTATGTTATCTTTTATGACATGGTATGGGACATGTTGCTTAAATAATTGGTAATTATAGTTGTTATGGAAACTTCTGAACAATCTGTTTCGCTCAGTGCCACGCCCCGATGTTTCCGCCATCGGTTGGGGTGTGACACATCACCCCTCTTATGCGTCCTTAATTCTTTAAATGGATGCGTGTATGGATGAAGCAACAAGTACGAAAATGGGATGCATGGGATGAGTCACGGACGCATGTAGGGCTGTAAACGAACCAAACGAACACGAACAAGACCATGTTCGTGTTCGTTCGTTAAGGAAATTAACATGTTCACAAACTGTTCACGAACGCATACCGAACATACGTTTGTGTTCGTGTTCGTTCGTTAAGGAAATTCAGTTGTTCACGAACAGTTCGTGAACACTGGTCTCGAATACAAACGAACGCAAACAAATAAAAACGTACGCAAACGAACATTTAACTTGAAAATAAAAAATAAAAACATTGTTATCCTTAAACATTGAATATAAGTAGTTAAATACAACCATCAAATGATAAATCAAAACACAAGAAGTCTACTACACCACCAGAAGATGAATCAAGTTTAACTAACTTAGACATAATTATCCTCAAAAATGTCTTAGAATGTCCAAATTTTAGCTAACTGAGAAAAAAATAGGGTTTTAAGTCTTCATTATGTTTAGATAAAAAGGTTTATTATTATTTTTTTAATATAATCAAATGAACACAAATGAACGTAACCAAACATATTACCGAACGTTCACGAACGCAATCGAACGAACGAGTCCTGTGTTCGTGTTCGTTCGCTAAGCTAACCGAACGGAATTTTTTGTTCGTGTTCATTCGTTAAGCTAACCGAACGAACATAAACGAACTTCCTGCCGAACGGTTCACGAACTGTTCGCTGAACGTTCGGTTCGTTTACAGCCCTAGACGCATGGGATGAGTCGGCAATGCATGGGATGAGTCACGGACGCATGGGATGATGGGATGAGTCACGGACGCATGGGATGCCTCAAACGGACGCATGGGATGATGAGATGAGTCACGGACGCATGGGATGCCTCAAATCTCCTAAAAGTAAATTTTATGAGTCACGTACGCATGGGATGATGGGATGAGTCATGGACGCATGGGATGCCTCAAACGGATGCATGGGATGATGGGATGAGTCACGGACGCATGAGATGCCTCAAATCTCCTAAAAGTAAATTTTACGAGTCACGGACGCATGAGATGAGTCACGGACGCATGGGACGCATGATGTCATTGAGACACGTGTCACTTCTACATTGGCGGACACATGAATAAGCCCTGCAGACGCATAAGCTCTCTCGTAATTCGTGATGCCCTGCTCCACCGACGAATGAGGTAGCCATTTTGATAAGTCAAACTTATTCTTGTCTATTTTTGTAAACTTCTCTAAAAAACAATTGACATTTGTTTACCCTGGTAATATAAGTGCCCATCCTAACCTTTAGAACTGTTCAATATAACTATGTACAATGTTGTGCATTTATCACTGTTAGTCGTGCACCCAAGCCCATCACCAACTACATGCATCCGAACCTTTAGAACTGTTCAATATAACTATGTACAATAAATTTAACTAGTTGATTTTCTCTCACGCGTTGCGGCGGGGACCTAATGTCTGAAAAATGCGAGTCAGCAACGGCAAGCAGATACTGAATATCAAAACATAAATAAAAATGACGTGGTAACGATAGTCACTCCGTCCTAAAAAACGATTTTAAATAATCTAATATATAATAATAGCACCCACAAGTCCTACACGTTGGAAATTCGGTTGTTTTCAGTTTAGTTATTACGGTGCTAACACGTTAAAATATGGAAGAGCTCGGTACCTGTAACGGCACCGAAAGTACCGATCCCGAAAATCATCGAAATTAGGTACCGGCACCGAAAATGCTCGGTACGATACGGTATTTGATGGTAAAAATCAGTAAATACATGCATGGTGCTAGATCGGTGTCGAACCGAAAGTAACGATTCTGAAAACGCCAAAAAGTGGGTACCAAATTGGTACCGAAAATGATTGGTATAGTAAATTTGGTACCGATACGGTACCGGTTTGATTACATTATTTGATACAATTTGCTCATCAATAATCTAAATATCCAAGTTAATTTTACATGCTACAATTCATTCATTATAGAAAAAGACAAAAAAGAAAACAAAATAAGTTGTTGTGTATATAAAACCTCATTCAAACGAAATACAGTTTACTTACAGTGTGTATTAAAAGTAATATAAACGGTGCAATTACATGCGTTGCTACGTTGCTACAGGATTTGATGAGCTCGGTACCAACCGGTACCGCAAATACCGTTACCGAAAATCCCCAAAAGTGGGTACCGGTACCGAATATACCTGGTTGGGTACGGTTCGGTACCGGTCGGTACTGGTACGGTACCGGTATTTGAGGGTAAAAACCGGCGCCGAACCGATACCGAAAATGTCAAAAGTCGGTACCGATTCGGTACCGAAAATATATCCGGTTTGATAAAATTGATACGGGTACCAGTACCCGATACTATTTGCTTATATCGTTGATGATGGTAAAAACCGGTGAATACCGGTGCCGAACCGATACCAAAAATGTCAAAAGTCGATACCGGTTCGGTACCGAAAATATACCCGATTTGAAAAATTTAATACCGGTATCCGATACCATTTGCTTATACCGTTGACGATGTTACTATTCATTGTGTTTGAATTTTAATATATAGAGAATTTAATTTAATTTATACTAGTGATATTTTCCCCGCGCTTCGCGGCGGAAATTCGATCGGTTTCTATTTGATTCGTTACAGTATCGACACTCGCTATAGTTATCGAAAGAAAAAAACATATAGTGACTGAAAAAAATAAAAACGAAAATCGGTACTGATGTTTTTCAATTGATATTGGTTTAGTTGGTTTGCCTTCTATGCTTATTTTTTCAACATTGTCATACCAAATCGACACTGACTGAGTTGTTCGGTACCATTATTTATTTTTATATTTTATTTTGCTTTGCTTTCGATAAGCTAACATCACATCGCTACCATACCGTACCAAACCGAACAACATCGGTACATAACCACGAACAACATCAATTCGGTACCGATAATTATTTTTACTGACTTTTATTTCGATAAATTGACATCACATCGCTTGCGTACCGTACATAACAACATTTGTACTGATACATGTATACATTTTATGGTTTTGTCTTTCAATTTTTTTTCATTTATACAACTCTGTCTATAATGATAAATAAAAATTGGTACCAGTACCGTGACAATTTAAACCACGATACCGTTCGAACAATATCGGTGTCGGTACCTGTTTTTGTTTTTATCATTTTCGGTCGATGTAAAACATTTGTTGACTTCCATACCGAATGCATGAATCGTACCAATATTGTAATGAACAAAACCAATATCAAATTGATTGCTAAATAAAATCCTACCAATAACATAAGGAATTATTAGTTACTATTTGTTACTAAAAAATCAAATAATAACAAATAAAATATTAAATAAAGAAAATACTTAAAATATTACAATTACTCAATAAAATAATATCAATAATTAATTTAATATAATATACTAAACATTCATCCTTACTATTATGTTCATCACTTAATATAATAAACAAAATTCAAAATACTATTAAATAATTTTCAAAACACTGTTCATGAAGAGTTTCTGTTAATATATATAATATAATATAATATAATGGTCACTATTTTAAACGAGAACGTACAATAAATTTAATTTATATGGTCACTATAGAATCAAATCGAACGAGGGAGTGTTGGAAGATTATCTAGAGTGGCACTGAACATTAAAGTACACATTAAAAATCAATCAACGTGGATAATGACACTCAATTAAAAGGGAAGTTGGTGTCACTTTTAATTCCATTAAATTAAAGGCAAATTAGAAATAAATATTCCCAACTTTATCAATTTGACCGATAATAATTCTAAGTCAGTTATTAGTCGATAATAATCCGAACTGGTCAATTTTTTTTTTGTAAAACAATCCGCCGTTAAAATAGCTTAACGTAGTTAAGTTTTTTTCCGAATTACAAACCGATGTTTTAGGGCTTTTGATCAGAACGAGGATACGAGTCGGTTGATATAAAACTTACCTCAAAATATTGTCCTCAACCCATGAAAACGGTGCTTCAATTCGGGTGTTTAAATTCCAATTAACAAAAATCAAGCCATTTCGAGCACAATTTTGAGGTAAGTTTTACATCAATCGACTCGTATCATCGTTCTGATCAAAAGCTCTAAAACATCGGTTTGTAATTCGGAAAAAAAAACTTAACTCCGTTAAGTTATTTTAACGGCGGACTATTTTACAAAACAAAAATAAAAAAAATTGACAAGTTCGGATTATTATCGCCTAATAACTGACTTGAGATTATTATCCGCCAAAGTTCAAAAGGTATGATTATTTATTTTCAATTTGCCTAAATTAAATTACTATAATTGGCAAATTATTTTAAATAAGTTATTACCACTTATCATAAGACAAAAATATGAAAATGAATATAAATTAATATAATAATAATTTGATATATCAACGAAATAAAAATGATACTTGTTTATTACTTTTAATTAATATAACTTCATTAAGTAGATGTGTTCCTATCGAAATAATTTACCTTTCTACTTTCAAGTATGAGAATATGCTTGGCAATTGAAATAACATGGTATAGCAACAAGAGTGTGATGATGTGTTGTTATCGAAATTCTAATAGATAAGCTTTAAAAAAGGTGGAGCCTGAAACCCCGAACATTTCACTCAGTAGTGTTATGTATGTAGTTTTCGTATAGAAATTTTTGGGCATATATGTTTTCGACCCCCTGGTTCTATAGAAATTTTTGGGTATATACGTTTCCGACCCCCCTTCAAAAATCTCAAACTTCGCCACTGCCTTTAACAACAAATTGGTCAAAATTCAACCTAACAAAAAGTGCAGAAAACCCCCATGGTCAACTAATACATCAAGTCTCTAAACAAACGCTGTATAACTGAAACGTCGATCGAACCTAGGGCCGATCTCCGTATCGATGGTCCAAATGAGTCAAATGACAAAACTACGAGTCTCTGAACAACACAACAAGTTCAAGGTCGACGCCATGGTTCAACTGCGGATCAATTGTACTACCCACCAGGAATTATACGAACTACATCAATTGTAAAACTGCAACTAAGGGTGTACACATCAAGGTTTGGTTCAGTTTTTACTCTTAACCTTAACTATAACTAATAGCTTCGGTTATGGGATTTCTTTAACCTTAATAATAAGCATAACCAAACTTCTGGTATGGTTAGTCGGTTAAGTAGCTTAGTAATGGGTCAGTTATGGTTAAAATTGTCATACCCCAACCGATGGCGGAAACATCGGAGTGAAACGAAAATATGATTGTTCATAGCATCATAACACTAACTGTGACAATAATTGTTTAATCAAAATTTCATAAATACCAAATCTCATACATCGTTCAACAAAACAAAACACGATTCAAATTGTGTTTCTTCAACTCGTCGTCTACCAAATTTCATAAATTGTAGCATAAATACATGAAGCATGAAATATTGTTTATTTATTAGGCGTGTATCTAAGTCCAACATAATTGTTTTTCTTTAACTCGTCGTCTATCAACCTACAACATGTATTAAAATATGATCAACAAATATGTTGGTGAGTATACAAGTTTGAATACATAGTCTAATATGAAAATGTTTTAACTATGCTCATATCCAACATGATAAATGTATACAAGTTACAAACATATTGTACTAGTGCAAACATTTGCTTTTGAATAGTTAATCATTATAATGAGTCTGAATGGTTAAAAACTCTTATCTGAATTGGTCAGACATTTGTCTCTGAACAGTTAAACATTATACTGGCTCTTAATGGTTCAAATCTCTTACCGGTTTAGCAATTAATGGTTCAGATCTCTTAATGGTTTAACACATACCCATTTAAAAGTTGTCAAATAGCCTCTAGTTTTTGTTTAGATTAATTCTTTGTATGAAAGGAAACTGCGAACGTGAAGACTTAAAATTTGAGATGATACATTGACATACAAGGCTAAAGAGTGTTATCTATATTTAATAGCCAACTTTATGTTTTCATGATGTTATAGCCCGATAATACAAGGCTAAAGATTGTTATTTATATTAAACTAGAATTGAGCCCCGCGTTGCGGAACAGAGGCGTAAACATGTAGCACCAAAAGTAGGGGCGTAAAAACATGCTAAAAACAAACGATGATAAAAAATCAAAATCACGAATTTATAAAACCAAGTGACTCACATGACGTAAAACGAAGATGAATTCGAATTTATGCCGATGGGGAGGGGCCAAACAATGAACACAACCGCTAAAAGAAACACGAATTCGTTACATGAAGTGACTTAAAGTCGATGGGTTAAAGTGATACCGTATAAAGTATTTAGAAAGAGGGGTTAAAAGTGACAACTTTAAAAGTTAACTAAAAAAAGTTGAAAATACAATCTTAATCAACTGTTTGGTCAAAGTCAAAAGTCACAAAAGTGCCTGTATTTAAGGATCGACGGCGTTTGTATTATATAGTAATCATGATGATGATGATGATAATAATAATAATAATAATAATAATAATAATAATAATAATAATAAGAGTTAAATGCTTGGTTGGTCCCTGTGGTTTGCCAAAATTGCAGACTTGGTCCTAGTGGTTTACTAATTACACTCTTGGTCCCAAAAGTTGTCAAAAATGCACTCGGTTGGTCCCCAGCCCTAACATCAGTTAAATATCTCAGTTAAGTCCATGTTAAATGACCAAAATACCCTTGCTCATTAACAAAAGGATTTCAACACCTTTCTGACTTTATAATAATCTTCATCACCATCATCAAAGTCAAAAGTCACAAAAGTGCCTGTATTTAAGGATCGACGACGTTTTTATTATACAGTAATCATGATGATGATGATGATGATGATAATAATAATAATAATAATAATAGTAATAATAATAAGAGTTAAATGCTTGGTTGGTCCCTGTGGTTTGACAAAATTGCAGACTTGGTCCTAGTGGTTTACTAATTACACTCTTGGTCCCAAAAGTTGTCAAAAATGCACTCGGTTGGTCCCCAGCCCTAACATCAGTTAAATATCTCAGTTAAGTCCATGTTAAATTACCAAAATACCCTTGCTCATTAACAAAAGGATTTCAACACCTTTCTGACTTTATAATCATCTTCATCACCATCATCATCTTCATCTTCTTACTGCTATGTTTAACCCACCACCATCTCACCCACCTCCGCCACCATTTCGTCACCGCGTTAATCAACAACAAAAACATCAAAATCAGCGTCCATCATCTTCCTCATAGCGTTTAATCATCATCATCATCATCGTCATTTCGTCAGCGGTGGGTCACCGGAAAGACGACCAGCGTCGATCGGACCCAGGAGAGATCGAGAGAGAGGAGATGGGTGTGTGCTTTGTCGGATTCACAACGTCGATCGGACCATCCGCCCTGTTTGGGTGTCAATCGGTCCCTTAAATCCCTAAAAAAAATGCAGCTAACCTTCTTCAAGGTAACAACTCGGAGCCAATCTCTGCTGAAAAAGGCCCTTACGTATGGTGGTCGGCGCTGATGGTGGTGGCTGGCACTGATGGCGGCTTCAAGGTAAAAATGGAGGTGTTCAGATTAAAGGTTTGGTGGGATTAATTGGAATAAAAAATGCATCATCAATTCTTGTTATACGCACATATCAATCACTCAAACGCATCACTGTTCGTATTCTTCATACATTCTGAGTTGTAGATCTGTATCGAAGATTGTGTGTTTTGAGTGATTGTGATAGTTTCTAATTTGTTGTTCTTGAACACATTCTGATCTGGTGTTGTTGTGAATTTCGAAAAACGAAGAAGAAGAGAACTAAGCTGGATAATATTTGATGATATCTGCGATTGTTAATTTCATGTTGCAGGGAGGAGGTGGTCGTGGTGGATTGGTTGATTCGCCGGAGAAACCGGACGGCCGACAGGTGATGAAGATGATGATGGTAATGAAGATGAAGATGATGATGGTGATGAAGATGATTATAAAGAAAGTTAATAAGCAAGGGTATTTTGGTCATTTAACATGGACTTAACTGAGAAATTTAACTGATGTTAGGGCTGGGGACCAACCGAGTGCATTTTTGACAACTTTTGGGACCAAGCGTGTAATTAGTAAACCATTAGGACCAAGTCTGCAACTTTTGAAAACCACAGGGACCAACCAAGCATTTAACTCTAATAATAATAATAATAATAATAATAATAATAATAATAATAATAATAATAATAATAATAATAATAATAATAATAATAATAATAATAATAAGAGTAAACTGCCATTTTGGTCCATGTGGTTTAGGCACTTTTGCTATTTTAGTCCAAATCTCAAACTTTTTAAATCTGGGTCCCCGTGGTTTGCATTTTGTTGCCATTTTGGTCCAAAAACGAAATCAGGTCAGATTTTCAAAAAAGAACCTGCTATTTTGTCTTTATGCTCAGGGGTATTTTAGTCATTCTGGCTTTATTATAGAGCAATATTGATTAAAAATAATTAAACCCAAAAATCTGTCTCTCTCTCTAACACCCCTCTGCATTCTCTTTCTCTCTCTCTCTAACACCCCTCTGCCTCTCTATCTTCTCTCTCTCTCTCTCTCTCTTCTCTGAACTACCACCACCACACCACACCACACCACCACCCCCACCACCGCATCATCCCCACCACCACCATCCCACTGCCGCCAACACCACCATCCCACTGCCATCATCTCTGAACTACCACCACCACACCACCACCCCCAATTTTGTTTAGTAGCCTAAAGAATTTCAATCGTAACATTTCACCATGTGGGTCAATAAACAATTTATCTCTAACGGATTGCTTTTGAAGTAGATCTATTTATTTTCTAACATCGTTATTAATCAAACAGTTGAATTCATGCATCGGAAGAACATCTAAAAGGGTGGAAATTTCTTGATTCAGATCATGAAAATGACCGGAAATTGAAGAGTTTTGAAGCAACAACCATAACTTACTAGAATATGTGCAGTAATCAAGAAGAATTTTGGATCGGTAAAGCAGAAGGTACAACTCCTTAAAGCATAAAACCACTGTTGACGGTAAGTTTGACCCCGACTCGCCGGAATTACGAACGGAATCTAATAACACGACAAATAAGTCAACTTTCCGGAGTAAAGATCTGGTATTTCTCTTCTGAATCGTCGGCATTTAGTCGGAGAATGAGTTGATAATATCCGATGCGACGGTGGATAGGGTTTTTAACAACCCTACGACGTCGTTTTCGAGATGTACTGGTGCTAAGAAGGCGTCTAACGACGGTGAACGACTCCGGCGTAGAGATGAAAAGATCGATGTTGATGCCATTTTGTGAGGTTTGAATTTGATTGAATAATTTTGGGTGAATTTGTTGAAATGTTGGATGGGTTTTAATATTTGGTGGTGGGAATCTGCGTGAAGACCAGAGAGATGAATCTTGACGTATTAGTTATAATAATTCTAAAATGACCAAAATACCCCTAAGGGTAAGGACAAAACAGAGGGTTTTAATTTGGGGATTCTTGTCAAATTTCACTTTTAGACCAAAATGGCAACAAAATGCAAACCACGGGGATCCAGATTTAAAAAGTTTGAGATTTGGACTAAAATGACAAAAGTGTCCAAACCACAGAGACCAAAATGGCAGTTTACTCTAATAATAATAATAATAATAATAATAATAGAGTTAAAGGCCATTTTAGTCCCTGTGGGTTTGGACCATTTTGCCAGTTTAGTCCAAAGGTTTCATTTTTCGCCTGTGGGTCCAAAAAGGTTTCACCGTTGCCATTTTAGTCCATTTTGTTAACTCAATCCATTTTTTCTGTTAACGATAAGGGCAATTCAGTCATTTTATATGTATTTCTGTTAACTAGAAGGGCTATTCGGCCATACAAAATGACTGAATTGCCCTTCTCGTTAACAAAAAAAAATGGATGAAGTTAATCCAGTAGACTAAAATGGCAACAGTGAAACTTTTTGGACCCACAGACAAAAAATGAAACATTTGTACTAAACTGACAAAATGATCCAAACAACAGGGACTAAAATGGCATTTAACTCATATAATAAAAGAGTAAATTACGTTTTTGGCCCCTGTGGTTATATCACTTTTACTATATTAGCCCAAAATAAGAATTTTTAACATATTTGTCCCTATGTTCCCTATAACTAACCATTTTGACCCCTAAGTCTAGAGATCATGGGGGCCAAAATGGTTAGTTATAGAGACTATGGGGGCCAAAATGATTAGATTTAGAGGCCAAAATGGTTAGTTATAGAGACCATGGGGGCATATATGTTAAAATTCTTACTTTGGGCTAATATAGTAAAAGTGATATAACCACAGGGGCCAAAAACATAATTTACTCACAATAAAATGAAAATCAATACAAACATGGTCAAAATAAAAATCTAAAAACTTCCGTGGTCAAATAAAAATGCAAAAACTTCTGTGGTCAAAATAAAAACCCAAAAATTTTTGTGGTCAAAATAAGAATAAAAAAACTTCTATATATAATAAGGGGATGTTTGGTATGGAGCTTTTAAAAGCTTCTAACTTTAAGCTTTTAAAAAAAAAACTAATACTCAATAAAAAGTATTGTTTGTTTGAAGGAGCTTGAAACTTTTAGGTTAGGAGCTTGAATCTTTTGGTTGAACGCTCATACTAGTAGCTTTTAGAAGGAGCTATAAGCTTTTAGGGAAAAATGACTAATTTAACCTTTAAAGATAATGAACTTTTTAATGCACAAACTTTTTAAATTTTAGTTATGTCCATTTTGGTTATTTTATACATTTTATTAAAAGCTCCAGCTACTCTGCCAAACACCAAATATATCTAAAAAGCTACATCTACTAGCTATCAGCTACAACTACCAGTTACCAGCTTCCAGCCACTAGCTACCAGCTTCCAGCTACTTTTGCCAAACATACCCTTAGCAAACTTTACGTTTTCATGATGTTATAGCCCAGTAATGTTTTTCACGTATGATTTATGGACGTATGATTTAGCCCCCCCCCCCCCCCCCCCCACAAAAAAAAAACTATATTATTATATTATGATATCCACTTATCCATCTTAAATTTGAATTGCATTTCTTCATTTTTTATGTCCTTATTATAACAAGCTCATAACTAAAGTTCTCTTTCATTTGAGGTTGTGCTACATGCTCAAGAATTTATTGCTAATCAAATATCTTATCTTGTTATACTCTTATTGACCCATCACGTGAGTATACATAAAAGTAGTTGTCGATCTTGCAATAATTTATGTCATATAATATTACTTAGGGTTTGTTACTCTTATTTTTCTTGGAATTGAAATGTCTAGGGTGTTGCATCCCTGATGTTGATTTTGTGGCTATGACGTATTTTTTAAATATAAGTAAATGGTTGAAATTCAATGTTTATTTATCATTTGATAAATTAAAAAATGAACAAATTTTGTTTATTTATATAATTTATACATGTTATATATAAACAAATTATACATAGGTATAAGTTTGCAAATTTTGTTTATTTAGCTATACCTAACTTGTTATATATAAACAAATTATACATGTCTATAAGTTTGCAAATTTTGTTTATTCAGCTATACCTAACTTGTACATCTGTAAGTATACGTTTACAAATTAGAAAACATATAAACTAATTAGTTCAACGTTTTTTTATGTAGATAACATACATATTATATGTAAGATGTAAATGTTCTAAAAAATATATGGACCATCAATAACAAAAATAAATGATTTAGATTTATCTTTTTTCTGTCACACAATAACTTAGTATTCGACAATAAATCTCACCTTATACGTGTAATCAGACTTGTTAACTTTTGCAAATTTGTTATAAGTTATCTCTAAACTCGTGTGGTGAAGAAGAGGACATGTTATACTTTGCAGTAGAGTTTTTGGATCGAGTACGATTCTGAAGGATTTACCTAAAGAATGTACAAATAATACTTGTAATAAAGTGATGACGGGGGTAGCCCAAGACTAAATAAAATGACTAAATATGTAAACGCTCAAAGGGTTAAATGGTTCAATGGTTGAAAAGCTGAGGAGATGAAGTAAAGCAATACGGGAACAGTAAACAAGTCACATCTCCGGACAGCTCCACCAACTCGCCAGCCGCAAAAGCAACGCAGGTCTGCAGAGCACACGCTATTATCCAGGGGTCAAAAGGCTTTAACCCCCGAAAGGGCAAGCCCCTCACTGCAAGCAAGGTCACTAGTCAAATGCATTCTTCTTTGGGAGATGTCTTCTCCTATAAATTGACACTTCATTTACTTCAGGAGACATCGTGGACCAGGCCTGTTACCTTAAACTCTGGTCATTCATATCAAGTACTTGCTTCATGCGAGTTACTCACTTTCACATCCAACACACACATTCCGTTTGCTCTCACATCCGAATCTGAATATACTTCAGAGAAGGATCTTCAGCAAACAACAACAATAAACTAGTGAACCTCCTTTCACGTCTTGCAAACGTGGGGGGACCCCACGACCTGCGTTAGGCAAAGTTGAATCCTTCAACCCTTTTGCCTAACCAGCCCAGCTACTATCCTTGGTCTCTTATTTGTTGCATCAACAAGTTGGCGCCCACCGTGGGGCTACGCCACTATTTCTTCTCAAAAAGACCTAGTTGTGTAGCTCTCTTCTCTTGAAATTATAATGTCAAAAAGTGGATCCCCGGGAGAAGTGAATCAGGTCCTAAACGCCTCCACCCCGGGTACTAGCCAAGCTCACGTGGCTATACCAACTTCTTTTTCAACTCCGGGAAGCACTCCCGAGTTTCTCACTTTCAACACCCCAACTCCGTCCAGATCTGGAGTCCCTTCCCCCAATGTTGGTGTTTCCGACACCCCAACACGTGTTGAGCTCACCCCTGAAGGGGTTGCTAACAATTTCCTTGAGTTGAGATCTATCCTCAACCAATATGTAAGTAGGGAAAGGGAAAAAGAAGTGAGGATTCGTCTAGATTATGATCAGCCTGAACCAACGTTATCTCCCGGACCTCCTGTCCCTTTTTTTTGCATCTAGGGAGGAGGCTGGTCCCAGTAATCCTCCAAATCCAAACCCATATCTGTACGTGAGACCAAATCCTACAACGCATCCTCTCTTTTCATCTCAACCGGCTACTAGTGGTGCTCCTCTGGGCCATTAGCTGACCCTAGATCAGCTCCTACAGTCCCCAGTAACAAGCCTTCCAGCCTCTACAACAACTTCATGGGAACAAGCCCTGTCCGTGCTTCCATTGGCACGAAGTGCAGTTATGAGCACTCCCCTTGGAGTTGGCTGCTCAGTCGCACCTGGAAGCCACCAAGGCTTCAACCCTATGACCCAGATGATGACCCAAATGATGGCCAGCTTCCCATGGCAACACTTTATCAATCAGGTGCTAGCCACTCAGGGAAACAGCAGCAATGGCAATAACAAGAATGTTAGAACCGAAGAAGATTTGGCCAAACCTTACAAACCAAGTAACCTCTCTTGCTTTTCACAGCAAATAGCCGATTATGATTTTCAAACGAAGATCAAGATGCCATCCCACATTAGAACGTATGATGGGACCGAAGATCCTGAGGATCACCTTCAGATCTTCACTGGCGCAGCAAGGATTGAGAAGTGGTCAAACGCTGAATGTTGCCTCATGTTCATGCAAACCCTTGTTGGATCAGCAAGAATCTGGTTCAACGACTTACCCGCTCGAAGCATTCGAAGCTTCGACGACCTCAGCAAGGGTTTTCTGGCCAACTTCTCCCAACAAAGGCGATATGTCAAAGATGCAACAGTGATCTTTCAGATAAAGCAACGTGACAATGAAAGTCTCCAAGAGTTCATTGAACGATACAAGAAGGAAGGTCTCACCTATGTAGGGGCAGACGAAAAAATGAGGGTAGCTGGTTTTATGAACGCTATAACCTCAAAATATCTCACAAGAGATTTCAACAAATCCCTACCCAAGACCTTGGAAGAGGCACTCGAAAGGGAAGAAGCCCATATCCGGGGAGAGGAAGCAGTAGATATCAAAGAACAAAGGAAAAGAGGATCCAGTTGGCGAAGCAATAGTTCTGCTAGAAAAAGGGGAAACTTCAACTCTTATGACAGGCGGTCAAAGGGTTCAGACCCTCGAAGGTCTGAAGGCCGGAACCCTTCAAGCAGGGAAAAAGGCATGAGTTTCACACCCCTCACGAAGACCCATCAAGAAATCCTTGCAACTGAAGAAGTCAAACAAAACTTTCGGCCTCCTAGGCCTCTCCCCAAAAGCAGAAAAAATGGAAACTCCACACAGTTCTGTGAGTTTCATGAAGAAAAAGGTCACCACACCAATGATTGCTTCCAGCTCAAGAAAAGAATTGAAGAAGCTGTTAAGTCCGGAGAACTCGCTCATTTGGTGAAGGGGGTACGAGACAAAATGGCTGAAGGAAAGGGCAAGGAAGTCAATATGGTGGATTTTGATGAAAGGGTTCCTAACAAGAGACAGCGGTTGGAAGCTTGGGAGCTCCAGTGTGTCTGCTTCCCCCCAACGGATAAAGACCCTCTCTCTAGCCCTCTTGTGGTAGAAGCTACTGTGGGAACGTTTCAAACACATAGGGCATACATAGACACTGGGGCAACTACTGAAATCATGTTCGAGAAATTCTTCAACCGTTTGAGTAATGAAGAACTTTCAAGGCTTCAACCCTCTGGAACCTCCATAAAAGGTATCGCCGACATACCTCTCAAGCCTGTAGGGCAGCTGACACTTAATGTTCGTTTCAGCGAAGGTCAGAAGGAAAGGATCCAACCACTCACCTTTGTGGTTATTAACATACCTTCAAACTATGATGTGATCATTGGAAGATCAGGGCAGTGTGCATTCTACATGGCCGTGTCTGTTGGCCATGGCACTGTCAAATTTCCTACCGAGAGAGGAATAGCAACCCTTCAACCCTCTCAGGAAGCCTATCCGGTTGAAGGGGAAAATTCCAAAAGTGAAAAAGACAAGCAAGGGCTAATCATAAATCCAAAGTACACTGAACAGAGAATAAGGGTCAATCCAAGCCTTTCACAAGAAACCCTTTCATATCTAGAAAAGTTGTTAACACATTACAGTGTCACACCCCGACCGCGTAAAACAACAGATCGCGGCGGAAACATCGGGGCGTGTTGCAACAGAATTAATGTTTCATAACCATGGATATCAAAAGTGTTTCGTTTTATTAAACATTGAGTAATTACATCGTCTGGAAATCTAAATACACTATTTAAACATAGTCTATCATTGTTATTGAGTCACTAAGGCCTTGTCCAGTCCTATGTGAGCATGCATCTTATCAATCGATATCATCCAACAATACCTGAAACATATGTGAAAACGAGGTCAGCAAAGAAATGCTGGCGAGTACATAGGTTTTGTGAAAATAAGATTCATGACTTCTGTTTAAGAAAATGTTTAGTCATGAACCTTGTAATTTGCTTTGTCTTTGTAAATCATTTGAAAAATAATAAGTTCGGATGATAAGTATAAATAAGAGAATAATGCATGATTAAATGAATAACCATGTAAATGAGTTTGCATAAGATAAGTTGTTTATAAATCAATGTCTTGTGAAAAGTATGTTATTTGTATAAAATGTTCTATGTCTCAAACTGAAATGATTCAAATAACGCTATGATATGTAATACCATACAAACACTTATATATAGGAAGTACCAGCGGCGTATCCACCATGTTTGTATCATATTACACACGCATCGTTACTTAATCACTTAACCAAACCAAACCAAACAATGTAAAATGTCTATGTTTAAATCAATTGTCAAATGTATATGTCAAATATCCATGTCAAATGTCTATGTCAAATATCCATGTATGGCAAGTGAAATGTCTCAACTAAACCATATGCACAAAAACAAAGTATTGAAGTAAAACTTGGTTTAAATCAAAGTTATGTTTTGTGGAAAATACATGATCAAATGTCAATCATGTACAAATGTTTACCCAATCGTTAACCCATTTTGTAATATCGTTCTAGTCGTTCTTGTTTTAATTGTGAAACTACTTTATGGTCGATTCTCTAATAACATTCAAACCTTCTTGACGCGTTCCTCGTTCCAACTCGCTCTCGTTCTCGTTCTTAACAAACCCTTACCAAAGGATAAGTTAATAATTACAGATTCAGTCGCTACCCACAACCCCCACACATAACAATGGGTGCAGTAAATAACGGGATTTGTCAGATCCTATGGTACCATAACCTAATACTGGTCGGCTTGATCATTGCTAATGAATGTCATCGGTCATGTAAACTACAACCAACAAGTTTGTTCACTTTTTGAAATTTGTTATTAGTTTTTGAAATCATTGTATTCGTTCTTGAAATCATTGTATTCGTTCTTGAAATCATTGTTAGCGTTCTTGAAATAATTGATATTGTTCTTGAAACCACATAGTAATTGTTATTGAAATCATTGATAAAGCATTTAGCACATATGAGTCACCCCAAAACAGTTGAAAACAGTAAAAGAGGGGAATAATGTACTCGCCTGGGAGTGCTTAGGAGTCTTGAACAACTACCAAGTAAGCTAGAGGAGTCCCGGAAATCAAACGGTACCTAATATAGGTAACTACATAATTAACCCGGACCTAAATCGGAAGACTGGGTAGCAGGAGGGTTTGTAAACCAAATGAGTGTAGGAACTCATATGATATGGTTTAACAAAGCCTACATACTAAATGAAACTTAACCTAAGTATTATCGACCCATCGCGACCCATTAAGGTAACTTATGCTACTTTAACGCGTCGTGCGCGTGAAACGCGTTCGGACCGTCTAACTAGTCCTATGACAAGTGTTATATGCCTAAACATGTTACATAATCAGTTATGTGACAAAAGTTTAGGTTACATATGTTTAATTACCAATTATACATGAAAAGGGTATTCTGGTAATTTACCTAAGGCATATAAACTACCTATCATACAACTACTTAAACGATGTGACCATAGGGTATAACCTCGGAAGGTTATGCCCTATACTAGGGTCACCTAATGTATTTGGTCGGATCCTAATGATCGACCAAACTGGGTCGGGTTCGAAGGTATAGGCGATTTATCAGATCGCCTACCCTACGACCCTAGACAACGTGGTAATCAGTGGGCATAGTCCCAAGGGACTATGACCAACGTGATTACAATCACGTTGCGAAGTTCAACCGAACTTCGCATTGACCATTACTGGTCAACGCTGAAAGTCAAACAAAGTTTGACTTTCTGACTCGAAAAGCAGTAAAAATAAGGAAAAGAACGAAAGAATACTTACGAAGGGTCCCCGAATGCTAATCTAGATCAATATAGTTCAGGTATGAAACAAGGTTTCAACTTAGAACACAACTAATCAGATTCTAGTGCCTTTAAAACAATGAAAGGCATGGGGTATATATAGTTTTCGGTGAACCGTTGAGATCGTTTCATGGAAAACGTGCCTTAATCCCATCCGTACATGTGTTGAAATGTCATGGTGTTTAGGTGTTTAAATTCCATCCACACATGTGTTGAAATGTCATGGTGTTTAGGTGTTTAAATTCCATCCACACATGTGTTGAAATGTCATGGTGTTTAGGTGTTTAAATTCCATCCACACATGTGTTGAAATGTCATGGTGTTTAGGTGTTTAAATTCCATCCACACATGTGTTGAAATGTCATGGTGTTTAGGTGTTTAAATTCCATCCACACATGTGTTGAAATGTCATGGTGTTTAGGTGTTTAAATTCCATCCACACATGTGTTGAAATGTCATTGTTAGAATGTGTGGTTGTGAATTAAACAACGGCTAATACATCGAATCTGGTCCTGAATGCGAAAAACGATCCAAATGACGTGACGAATGGATTTTTCTTATGGCGAACACTAAAATAAAATATTTTAGTGCTAACATAATTTTTTGGATGTCCGGATGTATTCAGAACGTAAGTTATGCGCGAAAATGCAAACTTGTGCACTTTTTGACACTTTTAGTCCCTGAATGACCCAAAAGTTTATTTTAGCACACCGAACCCCTCAAAGCCTATTTCTAAGCTATGTAAAGGATATTTATGGTATGTTTAACTTAGGGTCATGTTCCGGAAGGTCTGTTACAGTTCAAATTGGCATACTTTCGCAGTTTGTCAAATTTAGTCCCTGTAAGCGATTAAACTTTGATTTCACCACACCAAACCTTCCAAAACTTATATCTAAGTTATGTAAAGGTTATTTAAGGTATGTTAAGCCTATGTCACTATTCCGGAGTGTTCGTTGCATTAAACTGGTTATATTTACGCATCAGTGCGCGTACAACCTTCCAGAAAGCGATTTAGAGTTTGAAATCGAACAAAAATTGATATGTGCAAATGATACACATATTTTTACAAATCCCAAGTATGAAATACAATATTTCATTGGTTTGGTATTTGTTTGATGGCCGTGGAGGCACAGGTGTTACAGTCTCCCCTACTTTAGGAAATTTCGTCCCGAAATTTATTTAGAGGAAACTTGTGAGAGCTTGAAAACATGAAATTGAAAAGATCAAACAATATTGGTTAGGGTTCTGAACTTCTAGTAACTTTAATAACATCATGCTTGCAATGTAAGAGGGATACTTATATACAAGTATATGAAGCATCATTGGTGCGTCCACCGTACCTCCATTACATCGTTCTCATTTCGTTATTGTTGTCACTATCGGTTCTTACACATAATAAATATTACTGGGTTTCTATGCACTAAATTTCATAATTATGTACGCGTCCATAATTAGACAATTCCTTGCCCAGTTCACACAGTCTATTTTATAATGTGTAGTGTGAAACCAAATGAACAATCCTGTGATGAGTGTGACTAGACCGCCATAGAATCCTTTTAATCAAATCATTAAATGATCTAAATAGACTATCAAGGAGTCTGTTCAGCTACATCACTAGATGTCGTTCTTTAACCAAATTGTGAATCAATCTTTTTTTTTGACTAGACCACTAATGGGTCTCTTATGAATCATGGAGTAGTACTATATAATCCAAGGGTCTTAACTCTTACATAGAAGCCCATTAAGGATTTAAGGTAGTACCTTTTTGAATATCCTGCTACGAATCCCTCATATGAAGATATGAAAGATTCTGCGAGGATTTGGATAACGAATATCCAGAGTATTAAAAACACAAAAAAATGCATAAAAGAAAACATAAGATGAATAAACACATAGTCACATAATTGCATACTCGTTCAATCGCATAATCGTTCAATTTGACCTATAATTTGTTATCTTTGGACACGGGTATTTAAAGCATACCAGAAACCCAATCCGTGGATTTCCTTTGGCACTTTAAATATTTTCAAGAATCTAACTATGAAGATAGGAAGATCTTAAAAGGAATTCGGTTTGTCCTAATTGAGTTGTTTTGTACATTTTAAAGTGTACAAGGAATTCAATCAGGGTTCCGATGTCAACGAAGGTGTTGATCGTGATCGGCTCAGGACATGAATAGATCAAGATGTCATCAATAATAACAATGACGATCTGATCCAAAAAGGCTTGCAGACTCCATTTATTAAGTTCTTGAAGATGGCTGGAGTATTTGTCAACCTATAAGGCATGACTGTAAACTCGTAATGGCCATACTTCATGCAGAAAACCGTTTTGGGAATATCTTCTTCGAGAATACAAAGTTGATGATACCCAAAACGCAAATCGATCTTGGAAAAGCATGTACGCTATGCAGTTGATCTGAGAAATCGTTGATTTAAGGTAGGGGGATATCGATTCTTGATGGTAAGCTTACTAGGCTTACGTTAATCGATATACATTCGAAAAGATCCATTTTTCTTTTCACAAGGAGAACAGGAGTTTCTCCAAGGTGAAAAGTTCGGACGGATGAATCCTTTATCAGACAACTCTTGAAACTGTTTTGATAATTCTTGCATCTCGAACGGTGCAAGATGATAAAATACTTTAGATTTAAAAGAAACCAGTGTTTGAGGTTCTTAGGGAGATCTCAAGTGATCGTAAAAATGACAGAACCACACGAGTAGTTTTGTCTTTGTGTTGACATCACAAGGTTGAATCAAACATTCATACAATTGCATTAGTTAGAAAATAAAACCACAAATTTTTTTTTTATTTATATAACAACCGCATTGTCTTTAAATGTTACAAGATACCAACCAGAGGAAAAACAAAATACTAATTGTTCACTCCTTCATCAATGAGTGCCTCATTGATGTTAAACACTTGACCACGTGCTGGATTCACATTGACGTTGACATTCGCATTTGGGTTTGCGTTTGCGTTAGCATTTGCATTCACCAGTCTTGGGCAGTTGTGGCGGAAGTGACCAATCTCTCCGCAGTTGAAACATGAACCCAGTGGAAATCTCGCAGCATTCCCTTGAACCGGAGCTTGAACCTGAGCAGCCTGATTTTGTCCCAAACGACAAATCTTGGCCAAATGCCCAAGTTTACCACATGTCGTGCATTGCCAGCAAGCTTGTTGTACTGCGTGATGACCGTTGCAGCGTGCACAATAAGGTGCGGTACCGGCATATGCTTTCTTTGCAGGTGGCTGAGCTGGTTGGTTCCGCGGGTTCTGTGCAGTCTGTGCTGTAACAGCAAAACTTTGGGCACCCTTTCGCTTCTTTGATTTCTTTGACGTCTCACCTTCCTTACCCTTCTTGTTTTGGCCTTTCTTGCTATCCTCCTTGTCAGCTGACTGTTTCCTGCCCTTGTCACCCTTCCTGTGTAACTTGTTCTTCCGAATCTGCGACTCAGTCAATGTCGCTGATAACTCGATCGCCTGACGGAGTGTGGCAGGGTTACTACCAGTAAGGATGTCTTGTACCGAGTCAGGTAGGCCGTCGATGTACCTTTCGATAGCTATGTCAAGTGGGGTAACCATTGTAGGGCAAAGCAGACTCAGCTCCTCAAACCTATCAGTATACGCCCTGTGCTCACCACTATCTTGCTTCAACTCATCAAATTCCTTCTCCAAAGCTCGCTGCTCATGACGAGGACAGAATTCCCTCATCATCAGAGCCCTAAGTTCAGCCCAGGTCTGTGCGAGAGCAACTTCCGCACCTCGGTCTCTCATTACCCCATTCCACCATGTAAGAGCCCTCTTCTGAAACACGCTCGAGGAGAACTCGACCTTGCGATTATCCGGGCACTGCACGTGGCGAAAAGTATTCTCAATGCTTTCGAACCACTGAAGAAGCCCAGTTGCTCCTTCAGAACCACTAAACTTGAGTGGTTTAGCCTGGTTGAAATCCTTGTATTTGCATAGCACATTGTTGTTGTTGTTGGCTTGGTTCCATTGAGCAAAGAGGTTTGGGAATTGAGCAGCCATTTGCTGCGCAATGATTTCTGCCAGCTCGGCAGTCTCTATCTGGCTTTCGCGTCGAGGAGGCATTGTCTAAAAGAGGAAACATGAAAGGAAACGAGTGAGAGAATTTAGACGAAAAGAATGAGATGAAACAAATCTGATGAAAGCAAGGATAGTGGTCATTTGTTTGTTACTACAAAGCAACAAACGACCTTGGTGATTAGTCAAAGTAAATAGGTTAAAAATAATGTATCGCGAAGACATGCTCGCCTATAAGTGAACACTCATCCCAAGAATTCCCAGGTAAGCACAACTGGTCTCACGTCTGATGAGATGTATACGAAGTGCTTGCCTAGACAGAAAACCCAGAATACAGGCATTCACCCTTCCAGTTTGCACGTGTTCACATTATTTAAAACCCAAAACCTTGACGAGATTTTGAAAATTCAAAGGGGTTCAAAACCATATAACAGAGGGTTCAAAACCTTACAATAGAGGGTTCAAAACCTAGAAATTAATCATCCTAGAACAGATGATTAGTTTTCAAAGCGGTTTTGAAATTTATGTTCTTGTTGTGGTCGTCACCTAAGGATAGGTGACGGTATTGTTTTATGACTAAACGCAAGTAAACTCGCATTAGGGTCCTAAGAAGGTTATAGACTAGGTCAAAGCATTACTAATAACCTAATTCCCTATAACCATTGGCTCTGATACCATCTTTTCTGTCACACCCCGACCGCGTAAAACAACAGATCGCGGTGGAAACATCGGGGCGTGTTGCAACAGAATTAATGTTTCATAACCATGGATATCAAAAGTGTTTCGTTTTATTAAACATTGAGTAATTACATCGTCTGGAAATCTAAATACACTATTTAAACATAGTCTATCATTGTTATTGAGTCACTAAGGCCTTGTCCAGTCCTATGTGAGCATGCATCTTATCAATCGATATCATCCAACAATACCTGAAACATATGTGAAAACGAGGTCAGCAAAGAAATGCTGGCGAGTACATAGGTTTTGTGAAAATAAGATTCATGACTTCTGTTTAAGAAAATGTTTAGTCATGAACCTTGTAATTTGCTTTGTCTTTGTAAATCATTTGAAAAATAATAAGTTCGGATGATAAGTATAAATAAGAGAATAATGCATGATTAAATGAATAACCATGTAAATGAGTTTGCATAAGATAAGTTGTTTATAAATCAATGTCTTGTGAAAAGTATGTTATTTGTATAAAATGTTCTATGTCTCAAACTGAAATGATTCAAATAACGCTATGATATGTAATACCATACAAACACTTATATATAGGAAGTACCAGCGGCGTATCCACCATGTTTGTATCATATTACACACGCATCGTTACTTAATCACTTAACCAAACCAAACCAAACAATGTAAAATGTCTATGTTTAAATCAATTGTCAAATGTATATGTCAAATATCCATGTCAAATGTCTATGTCAAATATCCATGTCAAATGTCTATGTCAAATATCCATGTATGGCAAGTGAAATGTCTCAACTAAACCATATGCACAAAAACAAAGTATTGAAGTAAAACTTGGTTTAAATCAAAGTTATGTTTTGTGGAAAATACATGATCAAATGTCAATCATGTACAAATGTTTACCCAATCGTTAACCCATTTTGTAATATCGTTCTAGTCGTTCTTGTTTTAATTGTGAAACTACTTTATGGTCGATTCTCTAATAACATTCAAACCTTCTTGACGCGTTCCTCGTTCCAACTCGCTCTCGTTCTCGTTCTTAACAAACCCTTACCAAAGGATAAGTTAATAATTACAGATTCAGTCGCTACCCACAACCCCCACACATAACAATGGGTGCAGTAAATAACGGGATTTGTCAGATCCTATGGTACCATAACCTAATACTGGTCGGCTTGATCATTGCTAATGAATGTCATCGGTCATGTAAACTACAACCAACAAGTTTGTTCACTTTTTGAAATTTGTTATTAGTTTTTGAAATCATTGTATTCGTTCTTGAAATCATTGTATTCGTTCTTGAAATCATTGTTAGCGTTCTTGAAATAATTGATATTGTTCTTGAAACCACATAGTAATTGTTATTGAAATCATTGATAAAGCATTTAGCACATATGAGTCACCCCAAAACAGTTGAAAACAGTAAAAGAGGGGAATAATGTACTCGCCTGGGAGTGCTTAGGAGTCTTGAACAACTACCAAGTAAGCTAGAGGAGTCCCGGAAATCAAACGGTACCTAATATAGGTAACTACATAATTAACCCGGACCTAAATCGGAAGACTGGGTAGCAGGAGGGTTTGTAAACCAAATGAGTGTAGGAACTCATATGATATGGTTTAACAAAGCCTACATACTAAATGAAACTTAACCTAAGTATTATCGACCCATCGCGACCCATTAAGGTAACTTATGCTACTTTAACGCGTCGTGCGCGTGAAACGCGTTCGGACCGTCTAACTAGTCCTATGACAAGTGTTATATGCCTAAACATGTTACATAATCAGTTATGTGACAAAAGTTTAGGTTACATATGTTTAATTACCAATTATACATGAAAAGGGTATTCTGGTAATTTACCTAAGGCATATAAACTACCTATCATACAACTACTTAAACGATGTGACCATAGGGTATAACCTCGGAAGGTTATGCCCTATACTAGGGTCACCTAATGTATTTGGTCGGATCCTAATGATCGACCAAACTGGGTCGGGTTCGAAGGTATAGGCGATTTATCAGATCGCCTACCCTACGACCCTAGACAACGTGGTAATCAGTGGGCATAGTCCCAAGGGACTATGACCAACGTGATTACAATCACGTTGCGAAGTTCAACCGAACTTCGCATTGACCATTACTGGTCAACGCTGAAAGTCAAACAAAGTTTGACTTTCTGACTCGAAAAGCAGTAAAAATAAGGAAAAGAACGAAAGAATACTTACGAAGGGTCCCCGAATGCTAATCTAGATCAATATAGTTCAGGTATGAAACAAGGTTTCAACTTAGAACACAACTAATCAGATTCTAGTGCCTTTAAAACAATGAAAGGCATGGGGTATATATAGTTTTCGGTGAACCGTTGAGATCGTTTCATGGAAAACGTGCCTTAATCCCATCCGTACATGTGTTGAAATGTCATGGTGTTTAGGTGTTTAAATTCCATCCACACATGTGTTGAAATGTCATGGTGTTTAGGTGTTTAAATTCCATCCACACATGTGTTGAAATGTCATGGTGTTTAGGTGTTTAAATTCCATCCACACATGTGTTGAAATGTCATGGTGTTTAGGTGTTTAAATTCCATCCACACATGTGTTGAAATGTCATGGTGTTTAGGTGTTTAAATTCCATCCACACATGTGTTGAAATGTCATTGTTAGAATGTGTGGTTGTGAATTAAACAACGGCTAATACATCGAATCTGGTCCTGAATGCGAAAAACGATCCAAATGACGTGACGAATGGATTTTTCTTATGGCGAACACTAAAATAAAATATTTTAGTGCTAACATAATTTTTTGGATGTCCGGATGTATTCAGAACGTAAGTTATGCGCGAAAATGCAAACTTGTGCACTTTTTGACACTTTTAGTCCCTGAATGACCCAAAAGTTTATTTTAGCACACCGAACCCCTCAAAGCCTATTTCTAAGCTATGTAAAGGATATTTATGGTATGTTTAACTTAGGGTCATGTTCCGGAAGGTCTGTTACAGTTCAAATTGGCATACTTTCGCAGTTTGTCAAATTTAGTCCCTGTAAGCGATTAAACTTTGATTTCACCACACCAAACCTTCCAAAACTTATATCTAAGTTATGTAAAGGTTATTTAAGGTATGTTAAGCCTATGTCACTATTCCGGAGTGTTCGTTGCATTAAACTGGTTATATTTACGCATCAGTGCGCGTACAACCTTCCAGAAAGCGATTTAGAGTTTGAAATCGAACAAAAATTGATATGTGCAAATGATACACATATTTTTTACAAATCCCAAGTATGAAATACAATATTTCATTGGTTTGGTATTTGTTTGATGGCCGTGGAGGCACAGGTGTTACATACAGCGATGTCTTCGCTTGGTGTCCTGAAGATATGACAGGAATCCCCCGGAACATTGCTGAACATGAGTTAAGAATACCACCGGATGTCAAACCTGTGGTCCAAAAGAAAAGAAGTTTAGCACCTGAGAGAAGCCTGGCTGCTTGCCAGGAGGTCGAAAAGCTCGTATCAGCTGGCATACTTCGAGAAGTCAAGTACCAATCATGGGTTGCAAACCCGGTTATGGTCAAGAAACCAGATAACTCTTGGAGGATGTGCATAGATTTCAAGGATCTTAACAAGGCTTGTCCTAAGGATTGCTATCCACTATCGAAAATTGATCTCAAGGTTGACTCCCTCACCGGTTACTCGTTCAAATGCTTTCTTGATGCATACAAAGGTTACCACCAAATCCTCATGAAGGAAGAAGATGAGGAAAAAACAGCCTTTCACACGGACAAAGGGATCTTTTGTTATCAAAAGATGCCTTTTGGCCTCAAAAATGCCGGTGCAACCTACCAACGACTCGTTGACAAAGCCTTTGCAAGCCAAATCGGTAAAAACATGGAGGCATATGTCGATGACTTGGTGATCAAAAGCAAGACGGAGTATCAAATGCTTGACGACATTCAAGAAACTTTCAATAATCTCAGAAAGGTTAACATGAAGCTCAACCCTGAAAAATGCTCATTTGGGTTTGAGGAAGGAAAGTTCTTGGGCCATATTGTGGGGAAACAAAGCATCAAGGCTAACCCAAACAAAGTGAAAGCTGTCCTTGAAACCAAACCACCAAAAACCAAGAAGGAAGTTGAAAGCTTAAACGGGAAGCTTGCAGCCTTGAAGCATTTTACCTCAAAGTTGGCCGAAAGATCTCTGCCCTTCTACAAAACGCTCAAGAACTGCTCAGATAAGAAGGATTTCAAATGGACTGAGGAAGCTGAAGAAGCTTTCCACCAGATGAAGCAACATCTAGCTTCCCTACCAGATATTGCGGCACCAAAAACTGGGGAGTTAATATCGGTGTACCTCTCAATTGCCGACGAGGCCATCAGTGCAGTCCTCACCATTGAGCGAGACAAGGCCCAGGTACCCGTTTATTTTTTCAGCAAAACTTTAAATTTGGATGAAACGAAATATCCTCCCCTTGAAAAACTTGCCCTAGCCCTAGTTCAAACAGCTAGAAGGCTTCGAAGGTATTTCCAAGCACACCCTATACAAGTGGTCACCGACCAACCTATTAAGAGTGTGATTGAAAAACCTGAAAACTCGGGACGATTAGCCAAATGGGCCATAGAACTAGGTGAGCATAACATCACCTATGTCCCAAGAAAAGCCATCAAGGCCCAAGTCTTGGCTGATTTCATTGTGGAAGTCACAAACCAAGCAATCACTGAAGTAAAACCACCACCACTGAACCTTCCAACCCTGAAGCCTGGAAGCTTTTTACCGACGGGGCGTTAAGAGTTGAAGGGTCATGGGCTGGGCTAATTTTGATCAACCCAGAAGGGTTGGAATTCACATATGCTCTCCGTTTTGATTTTCAGACCGCCAATAACGAGGCTAAATACGAGGCACTAATAGCTGGCTTAAGGCTGGCAAAAGAAATGAAGGTTGAAAAGCTTGAAGTGTTCACATATTCGTTGCTGGTCTCAAGCCAAGTAAATGATAACTACATAGCTAAAGAGCCCAACAAGAAAAAATACAGAGAAAAATCCAAGGACCTGTTGAGTACCTTCCAAGAATGAAACATCAAACAGATCCCCAGATCTCAAAACAAAAAGGCTGATGCCCTAAGTAAGCTTGCATCTCTCACTTTCGCCCACCTTACCAAGAAGGTACTGGTAGAAGTGTTGAAAGCTCCATCAATTGATGAATTGGAAGTTCAAGATGTAGTTACCGAGGAAGATCCAAACTGGATGACTCCCATCAAAAAGTTCCTTAAAAATGGTGAATTACCCAATGATCAAGTAGAAGCTAAAAGGGTTGAAATCAAGGCAAGGCAGTACGTACTACAAGGAGAAACCCTTTACAAAAAGGGTTACCTTGCCCCCTTGCTAAGATGTGTTGGTCCTGAGCAAAGTAAGTATTTGATCAAAGAAATTCACGAAGGCATATGCGGAGCTCATTTTGGAGCTAGGTCGGTGGTTGCTAAACTCATGAACCTTGGATATTTCTGGTCCTCAATGCATCGTGATACAGCTGAAGAATTGAAGAAATGTGACGCTTGCCAGATTCATGCACCAATACCAAAAAATCCCAAGCATGACCTTGTCCCAATAACATCGGCATGGCCATTCCATAAATGGGGAATGGACATTGTTGGCCAATTTCCCCCAAGCAAAGGAGGAGTAAAATTCTTGCTAGTGGCAATAGATTACTTCACCAAGTGGCCCGAGGTTAAACCACTTGCAAAGATCACGGGTAAACAGGTCATCGACTTCGTTTGGGAAAATAGTATCTGCCGTTATGGATTGCCGGGAGTAATTGTCACTGACAATGGAAAGCAATTTGCTGAGAAGCCTTTCAGCATGTGGTGTAAAGAATACAGAATCAACCAGGTCTTTAGCTCAGTAGCTTACCCACAATCAAACGGCCAGGTCGAAAGAACGAATCGGAGCATAGTGGAAGGTATCAAGACAAGATTGGGAAGATACGAAAGCAACTGGCTTGAAGAATTGCCTAGTGTCCTATGGGCAATTAGAACAACCGAAAAAACAAGCCATAAGAAAACACCCTATAGCTTGGTATTTGGGTCCGAGGCTGTGATCCCCGCTGAGATAGGAGTTGTAACCCAGCGAATCGTCAACATGGATCCCGAAACAAACCGAAAAAAGACCATGTTGAATTTACAACTCCTAGAGGAAGCACGAGATCAAGCTGCAATCCAAGAAGCCAAATACAAGCAACGAATGGAAGCCTACTACAACAAGAAAGTCAAGAATGAACGATTCAAGCTAGGGGACCTGGTCCTCAGAAACAATGAAGCTAGCAAAAAGGAAAATCAAGGAAAGCTTGGCCCAAAATGGGAGGGTCCATATACCATCCTCGAAGCACACAAGGGTGGATCCTACAAGCTAGCAGATTCAGAAGGCAAAAGGCTTCCAAGGCATTGGAATGACAAAACCCTGAAAAGGTTCCATGTTTAGACAGGAAAGATTGGTTTGTATCAAAATGTATTTCGAGAACAGCGCCATGAGTACTTTTTGTAAAAAGCAAATATTGCTTGGATGAATGAAGTTGTTTTATTAAACTTGTCTTTCTATCCTAAAATCAGGTTGAGAACCTAGCAAAAAACTCCATGGCAGGGGCCATGTAAGGGGATGAGCTCCCAGGCCACATCGCTCAATAGGTTCAAGGGTTGAATGAGCCTATATAAGGGGTGAGTTTCTAAATCAATACAACTCCACAAGACTTGTTAAGAAAAAATAAAATTGTCTCATAGACGGGTGTGAACAGCCTACACCAAATGTTCCCTAAGCCTTAAAAATATAATCAACAAACAGGCTTATAAAGTCAAGTGAAAAAACAAAGAAATGATAAAAAGGATAGGTACTGTGTCTTCTTGTTAAAAATACCAAGGCTAAGTTACTGCAGCACTGACCCCTTTAAGGTATAAAAAACATAAAGGCAGCACAAACTCAACAAAGACAAAGTTACAAAAAGACAAAGAAAATCTAAAAGAATAATACAACTTAGACAAAAAATTATAAAGATACAAACCAAGTCAGATCACAAAACTAAGAAGCCTTCAAGGCTTCAAGCCACCCGGGTAACAACTCGAAACCTCAAAGGCTTCAACCTACTAACAGACGACCAAAAGGCTTGGAAGGTTAAAGCCAAACAGTCTGCCTTAGCGAAACAGGCACAAGTATAAAAACATAACACAAAGAAAATAGTTAAACATCATACCATATCAAAGAAAGCCCTAAAAGACTTTCAAACACAAGTTAAGGCAAGTCCTAGTAACTTGCAAGTTTAACTATTGTTCAAACGACCATACAGGCCTTAAACACAACCAACAGGAACCTTAAGGGTTCCTAAAAACCTAATATTGTTCAAGTTAACATTACAAACCATAAATTGTTTTTAGTGCTAAGAAAGCTACGAATTAAGCATCAGCAGAGGACTTGGAAACCCCGGAACCTTCACCTTTGGCCTTTTTTGTTTTCTTCAGCTTCTTAGCCTTCACACCTCCATCACCACCTACCATTGAAGCCTCCAAGCTTGCATCCTTTGGAGCATCCGGTTGACCTGAAAGGGTGTCATCACTATCTCCCGAGTAAGATCTCTTTCTTGAAAGAGAACCCAAGATCTCAGCACAGACCTTTTCATTAAGGCCTTCCGGTTTTAAGTCCTGCAACACAGTAAGAGGCTTACCAAAACAAGCAGAAACTTGGTGGATATAAGGGTAGGTCAGTCTCTCCATTTGCTCAACGGAGCCTTTAAAAATATCGGAAGCATCAGGACGAAACAGGGGAGATTGTTCCAAAGGATGACCGGATTCATGAAGCTTATAACCAGCAATGAGGCCTTGGTGTTTCCCCAAGTTGAGCAGCTTAGTATAAACTTCACCAAGGGCAGAGTTGAACTCATTGGAATGTAGAAGGTAAGTAACAATCTGCTGGAAACCTTGCTCAATTAACCACTGATTGTCAGCGGTAGAACGAGCAACTGAAGATTTCAACCCCTCCTTCTCCTTACCAAAAGCCTGCTGTAGAACAAATAAAGCTTCCCGGTCAGCCTTAAGCTTCAACCGATCAGCCTCAAAGCTCTTTTTCAAGTCACCCATCTCAATTTCATGCATCCTAGTCAAATCACTAACCTTCTTGTCCCACGCTACTTCTTTCTCAGCAAAACCAGCTATCTCCTTTTTCATCGCGGCCATGGAAGATTTCATTTTATCCTTCTTTTTAGAAAATTCTTCATATTCCTGCATCCTCTGACGAAAACGAGCAATCCCTTGAGGAAGCATAGCAGCAAGGTTGCAAGTGCTCAAAATCATGCGGGACAACATCAAGTCATCATCCATCCCAGCAATGGTCTTGTGAACTGAAGGAGGAGCAATGTGACTCAGAGCATCTTCACAAACAGCAGCATCCTTAAAGCTGTCATCATTCTTCACCAACCAATTAGGCAAATAAACCTCTTCCGGATCCAACCCTTCAACGTCCCTGCTTGAAGAACCCTGAACAGGGGTAGCAACAACCTTTTTGCCTGAAACCTTCTTACCATGAACTACCAATTCCTTCTCCTTCTCAGCACCTGCCTCACCACCTTGATCTTCCGAAGCATCAATATCATCACTCAAATCCACTGGTTCAGTAGAAGTGGATTGAGGACCAGCCTTCAACAACCGACGGGAAAATCGACGGGTTGAAGACTTGGGAGCATGGGACTTAGAGAAACCTTTGACATTGGAAGTGCTAATATAACCCGAGCCCTCAAACCTTTGCTCAACAGTCCTAACCACAACATTCTCACCAGGAACAGACGGAACATCCCCAAACACAACATCAGAAGTGTCGTCACTCTTAATGAAATCCAAAGCAGACATGACTGCAAATAACAAAACAAAAACACATAAGGCATAAATCAAGAAAAATGCAAAGAGGGCAAAAAAGGAAAATGCATACCCATGCCACTTCTCATAAGAACCGGATCCCGATCGACATTTCCCCAGATTTTACTAACCCCTAAAAGAACTAGTAAATGTTCAGGAAAGGGACGAACCCTCGAAGGGCATTCCCGGATCGCTTTAAGAAAAACATCATTCAACTCAGATTCAGAAGGCTCCGGATCATTAAGAACGGCATCCGGTTGCCTCCACACCATCTTGAATGGGACAATAGTATCGGAAACCCAGAAAAAGCGATCCTTCCAAGTCCCAAGTGTTGTAACCATAGACGAAATAAGGCAGGAATCAACCTTGGATGTTTCAAAGGTGAACCAATCGCCATTTTTGGCCAAACGAAAAAACCGGCGAAAAAGTAACAACGAGGGATCATATCCAAGGGCACGACACAAAACCTCAAAATTTAAAACCCTAGCCATACCCTTCGGATGAACTTGCCCAAAGGAAACCCGATAATATTCTAACAAATTCAAAACAAAGAAAGAAAAGGGATAATGAAGATTCGAAAACTCAAAGTGACGACAGTAAAGAGCAATCGAACCAGGGGTCAGTTTATCAACAGGAACATCACAAGCAGGAGCAGTTGGGTTAAACTTTTTATCAATACCATATTCCACACAAAATAAGTCTACCTCCTCTTGTGTTAATCGAGAAAATGATTTTGCAAAATCCTTATGAGCACCCATTTTTGAAAATATGAAGAATGTAAGGAAAATGCAAAGGAAACCGAAACTAACCTTGGAAAAGGAAAGAAATTGCAGTAGAAGAACTTGATGGAATTATGTAGAAAGTGAATGAGATATGCAAATATAAAACAAAATAACCTAAAATAGGGGTAATAATGGCAAACAGTAACTTCTGCAAAACCGCCACCCTATGAACTGCCATACATCAATCAAATCAATTGTCAGTTATTTAAAATTCAAATATTAACTGCCTACAACCCTTCAAGCCTTCAAGCATCGAACCCTTGAAACCTTTAGGCAATAAAATACACGTATAAAAGTCAGAAGTCTTTGAGCTCATTCCCCAAAAACCTCTGACTTGGGGGGCTGATGACGGGGGTAGCCCAAGACTAAATAAAATGACTAAATATGTAAACGCTCAAAGGGTTAAATGGTTCAATGGTTGAAAAGCTGAGGAGATGAAGTAAAGCAATACGGGAACAGTAAACAAGTCACATCTCCGGACAGCTCCACCAACTCGCCAGCCGCAAAAGCAATGCAGGTCTGCAGAGCACACGCTATTATCCAGGGGTCAAAAGGCTTTAACCCCGGAAAGGGCAAGCCCCTCACTGCAAGCAAGGTCACTAGTCAAATGCATTCTTCTTTGGGAGATGTCTTCTCCTATAAATTGACACTTCATTTACTTCAGGAGACATCGTGGACCAGGCCTGTTTCCTTAAACTCTGGTCATTCATATCGAGTACTTGCTTCATGCGAGTTACTCACTTTCACATCCAACACACACATTCCGTTTGCTCTCACATCCGAATCTGAATATACTTCAGAGAAGGATCTTCAGCAAACAACAACAATAAACTAGTGAACCTCCTTTCACGTCTTGCAAACGTGGGGGGACCCCATGACCTGCGTTAGGCAAAGTTGAATCTTTCAACCATTTTGCCTAACCAGCCCAGCTACTATCCTTGGTCTCTTATTTGTTGCATCAACATAAAGTGTTTCAGATGTTTCAATTAACAATTTTTAACTTTTACTTTATCCATTAATTTCGTCATATGTGATTTGATGTGATTTGTTTTGGTAACAGTTGGTTCTTATTAAATTAACAATGCATATTCCCCACATAGGGTCTGTGGTTTAAGCATTAAAGTTTTGGTTATGAGTTTTATGAATAATACAAATTTTCCATTACTAGACATAAGACAATGATTTATTATGTGTTATGAATTAAAAAATGAAACAATATGTCACCCTTGGACAAACGCAAGAGGGAAGAAGATTGACCTAAGACACTTAGGGGCTGTTTGGCAACATCTGAATCAATAAGTGCTGAATGAATAAGAGGTCTGAATGGGTAAGAGGTTCTGAACCAGTAAGTGTTGAACCAGTAAAGTGTTGTTTGGTTGCACATCTGAATCACTGTGTAAAATGACATTTTTACCCTTTTAATTAAAAAACCCATTTTATTATTAAATATATATTACATCTTCATCCTCACAACTTTCTCCATCCTCACAACTTTCTCTATCCTCCATCCAGAACTCTCTCTCTATCTATACCTATACCATCTCCATCCATATACATCCACTGCAACTCCAAAAAAATACAGCCACTGCAACTCCACCGTCACCACCACTACACCGTCACCACCACCGTTGCACCTCCACAACACCCACCACCGCTTCACCACCGTCGCCACTGAACACCCCTCAACACAATCGATCTTCGATCCAGCGGCTCTGAACCAGCGGCTCGTCTTCGATTTCTCTCTCCCTTCCGTCTGTCTTGTCGATGTGTGCCACCACCGTTCGTTCAATCGATCCAAGGTGATGGGTTGTGTGGCGGTTTAAGAAGATGGGTTGTGAGGAGAGGGCTGAGGGCGGCGGGAGGCGGAGGTGGTGAGGAGAGGGAGGAGGAAGGCGGCGGGAGGCGGAGGTGGTGAGGAGAGGGAGGAGGCGGCGGAGGTGTTGGCTGATGAACTTGGGTTTGTTGTTGAGAAGAGAAGGAGAAGAGAGGGGAAAGGGTAACCAAGTCTTTTGTTTCCATTCAGCATGATATTAGATCTGTATGATACAGACTGATTCATGCCATTAAGAGGCTAACATTTTGCGTGCCAAACAACTACACCTCTGACCGAATCAGAGGTGCACCTCTGACCGAATCAGAGGTGCACCTCTGAATGGTTTCATTCAGAGCCAACCAAACAGGCCCTTAGACACGTTTGTCTCCATTGACAATTCTTGTGCCGATGAGTCGGCTAATTTTCGACAAACTCATGTTTTCAATGTTTATAGTTAAACGGGATGAAGAACGCACATAGGTGGGAATTACAATACGCGTGTATCACCTGACCCGGAAGCGAAAAAATATATAAAAAAAGTTGAAAATTTGACATATTATTTAACGAGTTTTCAAGGTTACAATTTCATACGAGATTATAATCATCTATTATTAATTGACAACTAAGAAGTTACATAGTTCAATTAATTTCTTTTAAATGTGACATATAATTCTATATGATAACAAATGTTGAAAGCTCTTAGGAACAATTGTTATGGGTCATCTTAACATTCGAATACCATGAATTAGTGAAAACTCGTTATTCGCTTATTAAATGTACATAAATATAGAAAAATCTTTCAATCAAGTTGAAATTTATCATTGTTTTAAGGTGGCTTTCACCTTTCCACCGACGTGTGTATGATTTTGCTAATTGGGTTACCTCCCCCTCATCAAAAGTGATATGTCACTATGCACTACCTTATTTGAGGTAGATTTTGCACATAACACAAACATAATAGATTATATTAGTGGATATCAATCTTTAATGGGTATATCGTACTAGTTAATCAAATTAGCAAACTTCAATTTATTTCGATACATTTTTTTTGCAAACAAACATAGAGAAGACATTACCAATAAGAAGAAAGGAATGTGCCATTAAACTGTATGAAGTGATAGAATTATTAAATGTGGTTTTCTTTGTGGTCCACTTTCCTTGTTTTTGTTTTGGTGGAAACCTATTGATTATTGTCTGTATTTAATAACTTGTGTTCAATTACAAAACATATATGACATCAGAGCTGGAGTCAAGATTCAAGTGTTAAGGGGGCCAGCCAGCTACAAGAAAAGAGAGAATTTATAGTAAAAATTGGAGTTAAATGTTATTTTAGTCCATGTGGTTTGGTCTATTTCGTCAGTTAAGTCCAAACGTTTCATTTTTCGCATTTAGGTCCAAAAAGGTTTCACCATTGCCATTTTAGTCCACTGGGTTAACTTCATTCGTTTTTCTGTTGACGAGAAGGACAAATCGGTCATTTTATATGTAACTCTGTTAACTAGAAGGGCAATTCGGCCATATACAATGACAATGACTGAATTGCCCTTCTTGTTAACAGAAAAAATGGATGAAGTTAAACCAGTGGACTAAAATGGCAATGGTGAAACCTTTTTGGACCCACAGATGAAAAATGAAACATTTGGACTAAATTGCCAAATTGACCCAAACCACAGGGACTCAAATGACATTTAACTCTAAAAATTGGTTAAATATTATTTACAAAACTAAATCTACTTTTCTAAAAGTTCATGGCTCTTTGAAGATGTCGAAGAAAGGTAAGAGGATCATTCATTCAATTCTTTAACCATAAGAGACTAGTGGTGTTGTGGGGGAAGTCAAGTCTCTCGGCTTCCTTTGGTTAAAGAATCGGGCTAAATAGTGGATTTGGATGAGTTGAGCTGAAGTAGTTTTGATTTATTGTATAATTTTGTTTAGTTTGTCTGTTTTTTAATGAATTTGTTGTTTTTTTTTTCCTCTGGCCCGCTAGTAGGTCCGTTTCTAATGAAATGTCACCTTTTAAAAAAAAGTTATTTTTATCGGCTTTATTGACGCTAAATCCGTCTTTAGCGGGGCTCGAAACCCTTGACCTAAAAAAGAGCAACATCTTAGCTTCAATGGTTTTGCCAATTGAACCCAGCCCTCGCCCTTAAAAAAAACTAAATTAATTATGAAAATGAGGAAAAAAAAAAAAAAAACCCAGATTCGCAACGAATTAAAACATGCATCTATCGTTAATTAACTAAAACGTAAATTTTTCGACCATAATAGGACATCGGTTGTAGCATTGACTTTGAGGGGACCGAACAGCCTACTGTCGTCCTACATGCGCTGTCCTATGACATGTCATGATTCTAAATCGAAAGCTTAGTTTATATCATGTCCATTTACGTTTTTTTTTTTCTAACGAACCTTATTTTTACGTATATAATGGATCATTAACTTTTTTTTTAATGGTGAAACTTCTATATAAAAAAATACAGAAATCGGGCCAGCAAAAAACTGAAACCCGACGAATTACAAAAAAGTCATGGATATTAAAATCTAACCATCTAGACCAAACAATGTTACAAAATTTTTATCTACACGTAATCTATAAAAAAAGTTCTCCGTGATGACATCCGCCATTCTATTAAAATAGATCTCGTGATCCTTACCGTGCCTCCGAAAGCTAATAAGCCATTATAATGGCTCTTAACCAGCGAACCTCATTTTTACGTATATAATGGCTTATTGATTATGGATTAGGTTCAAACGTGAACAAAATCCCAAGCGTGAACTGCGTGAACTGATCTGGGCCCTTGATTTTTAGGGGCATGATAGTAAATATGTGGTTAATTGTTATCATTTAATTAAAGGAAAAAGGGTATAACTGTAATTTCCTTTTTAAATTATTCCATAAATCACGTTCAATCTCATAAATCAATTTTCAATCATTCTTGAAGATCCAATTTTCGAACCCCTGCTCTCTCCCTTCCTCTCTATCTCTCTCTCTAAAATTGATGGCTGGATTTGGGCTCCGACGGGTGGTGTTGTTTCTTGGGGGTAGCAGGTAGAACGGCGGATTTGGGCTCCGACTGATGGCCGGATTTGGGCTCCGACGGATTTAGCGAGTGGGGTGGCGGCTGTTTGTGTGGCAGACGGAGGGGCAGTGGGGTGCTCGGTGGTGCTGTGATTGTGATGGATGACGACAGGGGTGAAGTGGCTCGCGGCGGAGAGGAGTGCCGACAGCGGCGGCGACCCGTGATAACACCAGATCTGTAACACCAGATCCGTGATAACACCAGATCTGTAAGTTTTCGACTCATTTTTTCGTTTCGAAACCATTCCGGATGGTGTTCTTCGCAGATCCATTTAAACCAATTTCTTAGGTAGTTTTATTGAACTTGTAAGTTGTAACCAAACTTCCAGATCCTCCAAATTGTATAACACCAGATCTGTAAGTTTTTGACTCATTTTTTGAATGCTGGAATTAATTTTGAGTTAGTTGATATTTCAATTTAATATATTGTTGAGTTAATAAAGTTGTGTCCTTGATTTAAGGGATTAGAGTTTTGAAAGTGGCTTTATATTTAATTTATTGTTAACTACAGCCAGTTTTCAATAGTTAGAAACTATGCATTTGCTATTTGCTAACATATTAATATACTACTCGTGTATCATTTTTTATTATATTGAGTTGGTATCTTCCATAGTTTACCATGATAACTATCATTTCTAATGGGATCTTGTCATGTGAAGATAAATAAGTGCCTTAAATATCCAATATGTTTATGCCTGGTTTGTTTCATAATGACATCAAAAATGAGCAAGCAATAACTGAACATATGAGATTTTATTGGATTATTTACCTAGTTTTTGTTGTGATAGGTTTTTAATTGTTTTTGCTGGTTATTGTGCACACGTGTATTCCGATTATTTGGTACAATGTTTAATGCAATGTACACATGTGTATTCTGATTTTTGCTCTGTTTTTAAGGCGCTGTACACATGTGTATTCTGATTTTGCTCTGTTTTTATGTCGCTGTACACATGTGTATTGTGGTTTTGCTATGTTTTTAATGCGATGTACATATGTGTATAGCGTCTGTTTTTGTGATATCTCATATTTTTTTTGTGTATTGAATGTGTAAAGTTGTTGATGTACACTTGTGAATTATGCAAAGTACTAATTGCTGAGTTTTTTGTGTTATTATAGGAGACGTCGTAAACGAGGAAAGTGGAGATGGAAGGTCGATAAGGATGATTCACGTATGAGGTCGATAAGGATGATTCACGTATGTTTGTTTGCTTGGCCGATAAGGATGATTCGGCATAGAACGCGACGAATAGTTGTAAAAGACTATGTCTTTTTTATTTTTCCGATTATGTTGCGTTTATTGTTTTCACGAAACTGGAACTTGTAATTGTATGTTTTCTTTTGGTTTGGCAAACATTATGGAAATTGTTATTTGCTTAATATAAAATAGTTTTACAAGTTTTGTTTATATGTATGTATTATGTAGCTAATTACACATATGTACCATGCTGAGTACACATGTGTACTGTTCAATTCATATCAAAGTACACATGTGTATACCGTTGAAATATGAAGGTTACGTGGATCTTAAAAATCATAATCCGAATTCTGGTGTGAAATTTGAAAAATAAAAATGAAATAAAAGATATTGTGGATAATGAATTTAAAATAGGAAAGATGTAACTTAATTCAATTATTAAAATAATGATTTAAATCTAATTTTTTATATAATTACAATCATACCCTTAACAACTAAAAAGGAAATCAAGGGTCCAGATCTGTTCACGCAGTTCACGCTTGGGAGGTTGTTCACGCTGGAACCCTACCCTATTGATTATTATTAATTATTAATTTTCAACATCTACATTTACCATGATAGGGAATAGTATCTCCCTGCCAGTGACGGAGCTTGATCAAAAATTTCAAGGGAGCGTAAAGTGATTGGAGCCAATTTTTTTTCCTATCGTTATGTTTCGGGTCGGGTCGGGTCGGGTCGGCTATTCGATTCAGGTCGGGTCAAATAATAATAGTTCCAAATAAAACTAAAAAAATTAATTCATTCAAAGGACCTATTCTTGCACATAGAAAAACTAAATATTGTATAACAAAGAATAGACATATATATAATGATACGAGATAAATGGAACCTAGACGAAAAATTATAACTCAGCCCGGCGATCTTTAAGATCTTTGAATTCATCAATTATGTCTTACGAATCAAACTTATCAGCAATTTCTTTTTTCTATATAAATCATCAAGCTATTTGTGAGATATTAAGTTTATTGTGTGGTGGGTAATCTACGGTTAAACAAATAAAATAAGAGTTAAAATATATTTACCAAGCAACCCATCATTTAGGAAAAATAATCACCGGGAGGGGGGGGGGGATCCTATATAATTTTAATTTTTTCGGACGAAAAATCGGACTATATACACTTCTAACCGAAACATTGGGGTGGGCGGGTGCACCCCCGGGCACCCATTATACTTCGCCATTGCTCCCCGCCATTGGTTCAAATGGGTGGCTGGCCCTCTTCTATTGGACCAACCAGTTTACTATTTTACACACTTTAAAATTACGTTTTCGCCCCGGAATAGTGTTTCCCTGCCATTGGTTTAAATGGGCGGCGAGCAATACCCATTGGACTAACCAGTTTATTATTTTATACCCACTTAAAATTACGTTTTTGCCCCCAACTAAAAATACGGTTTTGCCCCAACTTCAAAATACATTTACCCTTTTTGCCCCGAGCTAAAAAATACGATTTCGCTCTCAGTAAAAAAATTACGCTTTTACCCTTAGCCAAAATTACGTTTTCGCCCCAATTAAAAACAAAATTTTGTCCCCCCCGTCTCAAAATTACGATTTTACCACAGCTTATTATTTTATACCCACTTTAAAATTAGGGTTTCGCCCCCAGTTTAAAATTACGTCTTTGCCCTCAGTTCAAAATAAAATTATGCTTTTGCCCTCAACTAAAATTTACGATTTTCCCCTCGATTAAAAATTACGATATCACCCTTAATTCAAAATTACGTTTTTGCCCCAAGTGCAAAATAAAAATATGATTTTTTCCCAAGCTAAAAATTAGGATTTTACTCTTGGGAAAAAATTTTGATTTTTCCCTCAAGTAAAAATGAAAATATGACTTTGCCCCCCAACTTAAAATCATGTGAAGGAGCTACCTAACACTCTTTTTACTTTTTTCTTTCTTGCAAAACTATAGTACTGTTTTTTAATTGGTTGAGAATTATTCGACCATCGTACCACAACACGGGCGAGGAATCATCTAGTTAATCATATTACATTTAGTTTTATAAACAGTAATTTTGAGTGATTGGCGTTCACTTTAGATATTTCAAAGTCACCTTACCTTTTAGCATTATTACTAGCATGGTTGCAGAAATCGGCCTAGGCGGCCGATTAATTGGCGCCTAGGTACTAGGCGGTAGGCTACTGATTAATTTTAAGCTAGTCGGTGGAATTAAACGGTTTTGGTCAAATTCGGTCGTAGGCGGTCGTGTGAAAATCGGTCCTAGGCGGTCAAAAATCGGATTAATCGGTCAAAATCGGTCCTAGGCGGTCAAAATCGGTCAAAATCGAAGCATACTATCTGAAACTTGAAGTATTTATGTGAATTTTAAAGTATTATTTTTATATTATTGGGTATATATATATATAATGTTGAAAAAATACATATAAAAATCCCATTTCGATTAATCCCGAAATCGGTCCTAGGCGGTCAAAAATCGGATTAATCGGTCCTAGGCGGTCAAAATCGGTCAAAATCGAACCATACTATCTGAAACTTGAAGTATTTATGTGAATTTTGAAGTATTATTTTTATATTATTGGGTATATATATATATATATAATTTTGAAAAAATACATATAAAAATCCCATTCTGATTAATCCCGATTAATCCCTAGGCGGTACCTCACCGCCTGACTAGCGCCTAGCGCCTTCTACAACATTGATTACTAGTATCATTTTATTCATTTGTTGGTCAAATCAATCTACTCAAATTTTGTGCCGTCCAAATAAAAAGAATTATTGAAAGTGGAAGAATTGGGTTATGGGGATCCTATTTACCAATAGAGCTTCGTTCCTTGTTATTGGAGCTCCTTCTAAGAAATTTGATATCCAGCGAGGTTTTAGACAAGGTGACTCTCTCTTCTTGTTTTTATTCACTTTGGTCATGGAGGTATTGCATGTGATGATGGTCAAAGCGAGGACTCGGGCACGTTCAAAAGGATTAATCTGCCTAATATTGGGCTATCCCTTTCTCATCTCTTTTGTGCCGATGACACATTATTCCTTGGGGAGTGATTAGATAGCAACCTAAGGATATTAAACCGTGTCTTAAGGTGCTTTTGTATGGCTTCAGGTTTCAGGATTAATCTCTTCAAAAGCAAGGTGTGTGGGGTGGGGGTCGGGGAAGAAAAGGTCATTAACGCGGCTAATTCTATCAATTGTAATAAGCGAGACCTTCCTTTTATGCATCTTGGTTTGCCCATTGGAGCTCATAAGTCTAGAGTGGCTAATTGGAAGGTGATGGTGGATAAGTTCATTAGTAAGTTATCTTCTTGGAAAGCTAAGTTGCTATCCTTTGTGGGAAGGTTAACCCTTGTAAAGTCGGTTTTAGGTCGTTGGCTATCTATTACCTCTCTTTGTTTAGAGCCCCGTTTGGAGTCATAAAAACTCGTGAAAGGGTCCAAGGGAACTTTTTTTGGGGCAGGGTCTCACTAGGGAGGAAAGTTTGATAAGTTGCTTGGGACAAGGTCCTTAGAGCTAAAAAGAAAGGTGGGTTGGGAATGGGTGGTATTAAAGAGCTGAATCTGGGCTAGTATTGAAATGGTGGCGGCGGCCTCGAAATAAAGGCAGCCAAAGTGATTAAATCTATTCATGAAGGGAGGCCGGTTACTGATGTTGTGCCAGTTAAAAACTCGATAAGGGTGGTTTGGACTTCTATTGTGGCCATTAACAAAGACTTCATTAAGAACAATATGGACCAGAACGGGTTATTGTCCAGCAAAATGGGGAAAGGTGAAAAACCAGGTTCTGGTTAGATGCTTCGGGTCATGGTGCGAGGCTCAAAGAAAGGTTCCCAGCCCTGTTTGTGTAACACTTCGCATTTTTGTACTTTCCTTATTTAGAAAGTTGTATTCGTATTTCTCTTTTTAGAAACTTGTAATTGTGTCGTATTCGTGGTTCATTTCCAATCTTGTAATCCGAGGCTTTGGTCATAATGGAAATTCATTTTATACATATATGTGTTACCTTTCATATTTGTGTTATATAAGCAATCAATCTTTAAATACTTGTTTATACGAAAAACCGAGACTTAAAATACACTTTGGATACCTAAAAACAAATTAAAATACAAGAATACAACATAAAATAATATAGTTACAAAGTGTAGGGACTAAAAGTGATCACCATTTTCACCCTTCTTTAACCAATTAGATTTCACCATTTTCCACCTCCCTTCTCCCCAATCACCTTTCACCATTCTTTAGCCAATCATATTTCACCATTTTCCACCTCTTTTCTCCTCTAATCACCTTCCACCTTCATTAACTCCCAAACCCTAACCCCACTTACAAATACAAGACTCCACCACCTTCTAAACACTTTCCACACACCTAATCTTCTCTCAAGTTCTCAAATCCTCTCAAATATCTCAAAGCAAGGCAAAAACATTCAAGTGTTCTAAGTGAGTTTTCACTCAAGTTTCTTCACATTTCTTCTTCTTTCTTCTTTCAAACTACTTGGATAACCTCTAGGAAGGTTTCCACAAGTTTGCCATGGAAAACTAAGGTGGAACCTCACCATTGTAGAAAACACTAAAGCTGTGAGTAGCAAGCGTACTCGTAGTAACGATTTTGGCCACAGTGTCAATGGAGGTAATGATGATATTACCAAAGCTCCATTTCCTAAGAAAATGAAAGCGATGACTTTTGGGTGCACTTATAAGGTTTTTCTAGCTTGTAAGCCAACTGAGTTCGCAGGCAGTGAAGGAGCTATGGCTGCTCTACGATTGTTGGAAAAGACGGAAGTTGTTCTTAAGATCAACAAATGTGCCGAAGAAAATAAAGTAATGTACGTTTCTAATCTCTTTAGAGATGATGCATTGGAATGGTGGAACACGATTCTTCAGGAAAAAGGAGAAGAGTCGGACAGTCTTTTGCACCACCTTTCTATAGGAATTGTAGAAGGAAGCATTCAGGAAAATGCAATTTTAGGAGAACACCATACTGTAACTTCTGCAAGACGACGGGGCATGTAGAGGAAGAATGTAGAAAAAAACTACTATCTATTTCAATTGCGGAGAAATAGGTCACATTAAGACGTATTGCCCGAATCTAACAAAGGCACCTAACAACAAGGTAACAACAGCAGACGGAGCCAACATGAAGAGCGGATGAGCCTTTACACTTAGGACGCAAGAGGCAGCAATGATTCCAGACGTAATCGATGGTACGTTTCTCTTCATGACGTCTACACTAATGTATTATTTGACTCTAGTGCAAACCAAAGTTTTATAAATACTTGATTCTGTCAAGCACTTAGTCAACCGTTAACTTAGCTTAGTCAAGCTTATACGGTAGAAACGGTAGAAGGAAACTCCACCGACATACGTGAAGTACTTCAAGAAGGGAAGATAGAATTATTAGGACACAAGTTTACGACAAATCTGCTGCTGATGAATCTAGCTGGATTTGATGTAAAGCTAATGTAGTAGCTGATGCTTTAAGTCGTAAATATCATGAGAAGCCGAAGCAGGTACATTGATGTGTGAAAAGTGTATATATTAATTTCGAAACAAGTTTTAAAATTGGAAAAACCCGTAAACCACACACTACCGTCAAGTGTACTGGTCGTAAGTAGTAAAACAAGTAAGTCTGAGTATCGAACTGTGGACACAATCTAGTGACTCTTGATACTAAACCACTATCGACCCCTAGCCTAATAATTTGGTTTTGTTTTGAGAAAAATATTTTTAAACTAAAACAAACAATTTAAATAAATAAACGACCAAACAGCAGCAAGCGCAAACAAGTAGAGACTAGATTGAAACTCAAGTATGAGAAAAATAGGTTACCTAGGCAAGAATCCCTAGACTCATGAATAAATTTCTAACCTTGGTTTTGAATGAGTACTCTACCTAACCCGATAAACACCCGGAAGGTAAACCGAACCTGACAGTATGACAAATGATGAAATGCTAAAATGGACTGACTCGAGTTATCGACCACCAAGTCCCACAAATATTAGGTATAAAGTAATTTATTTACTAAAACCCTCAAATTAAGAAGCAGAAATAACTAAGAACACCGAGATCCTAGGAAACTCTAGACGCAAATAACAGATGAACCTGAGTTATCGGCCACCCAAACTGCCAAACAACACCCAGCTAATAACCTAGCAATTCTAGATTAGATTCATCACCTCCAGAAGAGATTGCAAATTTGAATTAATTGGTTTTAACAATTATTAAAATTGACTTAGATTTCTCACTTTCAAGGCCTAGATTATTAATAACCTAGACTGACTCCCGGCTCTAAAGTATATTTCTAAGTATCTAGAGCAATGGAACCAACAAATATATTATTAGCCAATCAACACCAACACACAAATAATTAGAATCGGGTTCTAAAGTTATAACATATAAATCATCACATTCATTTAAACCCAAAAGTTAATCATTCAAACTGTGACACCCCGCGGAAACATTCTCGTACACACTAGCTTAACAGTGGCTGTACTTTAACTTTCGGGACGAAAGTTCTTAAAACTTGGGGATAATGTGACACTTCGGGTTTTCCCAGATAGCCTTATTGTGTAATACTGTAATGTAAATATTTAAATGAAAATATGTGATCTTGTGTTATATCTATTATATGATTTTTCGATGTCTTATGTGTATTATGTCATTAAATGTATATGCTATGTATGTGTATAAGTATGAGCCGAGACCACGGTTCTGACTCGAGACCACCCGGTCTCGACTCGGAGTCTTCTGACCCGAAAACAGCTGGGCTGCATGCCCATCAAGCCCACTCGAAACCTTTTAGGGTGCACCATTTCTGGAAGGGTATAAAACCCTTCTAAACCACCGACATGCTCTCATTTTTGGGGAGCAAATCATTCTCTCATCAATCCCAAACATTCCTTATCCATTCTCACTCTCCTCTCATCCCTTTTCTTTCTCTAGAAAACCCTAAATCTAACTAAACACCCTACACTCTTCTTGGAGAAACCGGCTGGAAGACGAAGGCTTTGAAGTTCGGTTCATCACCCATTCTCGCACACTCTTGCACCACACAATCTCCGCTTAGTTGATTACATTTCGAATGTTGTATGAATGTGTTGCATAATAAGTGTTTACTTGTTTTAAATGTTTAAATGATGAATGATGTGCAAACCGTGATGTCTTGATGTTCCTTGCCATGTTGATATGCAACTTGTTGATGAACAATGTACCTTATATGATCTTATATGAGTAGATGTGTATTAGGATGCTTAGATGATTGATTAACAATGTTCTTCATAAAATAACTACGATTAATCCTTGTTGTGACGATAATGATGAACTTGTTAACAAAATCATGGTAATGCTTGATGATGAAATAGTGTTGTTTGATGATGATTAGGGTGCATGATAGAGTGATTTTAGTTATAAAATGGCTGCATATGTTTGAGTTGGAATGTAGCGATAAAACAGTATTAGATGATGTTGGATTGGGTCCGTTTAGAATCATGAACATAATGAACTGTACGAATGTGTGATGAATATTTGAAAAATGCTTGTTTTGATCCATTTTGGTGATGTAGGGTACATGAAAACATGTTTGTGAAATCTGATTGGGTAGTACAAAAGTTGGTGAAAGTTCTAGAAAGATTCCAGCAGGTGCTTACGAGTCGAGACCTTGGGGTTGCGACTCGAGACCATCGATGTACTACTGGAAACCAGCCAACAAACTTCAGGAGTCGAGACTAGCATGGTCGCGACTCGAGATATCCTGATCTTGACTCGAGATATCAGGATTTCGACTCATGTATGCACTACTCAAGACCTGCTTCATACAACTCGAAACCTCTTGGTTGCGACTCGAGACCTCATGATCTCGATTCGAGACCACCTGGTTTCGACTGGACTGCTTAACTTAGTTATTGGGCCGCACTATGTGACGTCATCTTTTGGACTGTGTGTTGCTGATTAACTGTGGGTTGCTGTTGCTGTTTGACTACTCGTGTGTTAGGACAGACCCAATAATATATATACTAGTGTGACATGTATGCTATGTGTTAGATACGTGTAGGATATACGTGACTTATTTGTACCCAAACCTGACCTATACTGGTAACCATAATAGGACGTGGTTCACCAGCACACCTAACCAAGTAAACTTTCTGCCGAGCAACCCGAGGTGAGTTCACAACTTTTCTAAAAAGCATGCATTCCCGGTGGTTAGGGAACGGAACGAACAACGCTACCTCCTTGTGTGGGGTACAAACATACTTTTCTCCCCTTGTGTGGGACGCTATGTTAATTACTATTTATATTAGATGCAACGAGTGTACTAAACAAAACTCTATCACGGAAGTCCCCACTTACATATACCGATTAGTCGCCGGGGCCTGGGGAACGGGTTATTAGTTGATAGCGCTATTTAGGTCTCACCAGCCTCACACCGTGCTTGGATAGGATCGGTCGTGAACTAATATACTCTGGCAACCGTCAATGATGATAGACATTGACAAACGGGGCACTCTACGGAAACGTACGGTCATAAGGATTCGGTATAACGTAGTTTAGTAGCTTACATATGGGGTAGCTCCCCATCGCATGATATAAATGAGTAATTTAACTACTAAAACAAGTTCTTGGAATTAAAACAGGACAAAACTCGTGAACTCACCAACTTTATGTTGACACCCTACTGCATGATTTGCAGGTACTCAGTGATTCAGGAGCTTGCAGCTTGGGGATGCGTAGTGGACACCTAAACCCGTGTGTTGGGTTCTTTAAATAATCTTGAAACTTGAGCTTTTGTTTGAACTATATTACTATGCTTCCGCTACTTACTTAAACTGTCTTGTTTGAACTTAAAAAGTTTTGGACTTAAACTATGGTAGTCACTAGCCCATATGGTTGGTGAACTTTACTACTATTATCTTAATTGTTCAGTATGATTGGTGGCTGGATCCTGGTCAGTCGCACGCCTCGCGGTAGTACTCCACATGGGGATTTTGAGGGTGTGACAGATTGGTATCAGAGCCATTGGTTATAGTGAACTTGGTTTTAAAAAGAAAAGTCTTCTTGAGAAAAAACTAGACTATAACCCGTGACTTGCGCCGACACTACACTCCAAGTGCAAGGCTCAACGTATTAGACCTTATGGCTCGGACTTGTGTTTACTTGAATTCTTGTTTAGTGCTTATGTGATATTATATGTACTGGGTGTGCCTAGTTAGATATATACACATCCCTTCTCCTTCTCATTCTTACTAAACTACGACGTCGCACTCATACTGTGTTTTCTGGTTATGAAGACAATGAGCGGACGCGGAAGAGGAAACGTTAACATGACTCAGGATCAGTTCACTAACCTGATCAACACCGTGGATACAGCTTTTGCAGCCCACCCTGGAGGTAAACTCGTCGTTCTAGGATGTTTAGATCCTACTCCCAAATTGTCTTATCGTTCCAAAATCTGTTCGCTTCGTTTTTCGCGACAGGTTAACCTGCACCTATGCAACCATGTGTCTGTACTTACAAAACCTTCATGGATTGCAAACCTCTCCCTTTCAATGGCACTGAGGGTGCCATAGGCCTTCTGCACTGGATTGAGAAGGTTGAATATGTGTTTGCTGTTTGCGAATGTTCCACTACCAGTTGGGTGAAGTTTGCTACTGGTACGCTTGAAGGAAACGCGCTTTCAAGGTGGAAAGCACAAGTTCAAATGCTTGAGTTAGATATCGCCAACGCTACTGCTTGGGAGTATTTCAAGAACATGATCAAAGAGGAGTACTGCCACAGGGATGACATTCACAAGCTTGAAAACGAGTACTACGAGCTTAAGATGGTTGGATCAGAAATGGAGACCTACACTAAGTTGTCCAATGACTACGCTGCTCTCTGTCCAAACATGTCTCAGCCTGCTTATCGAAGGATCGAGTTATACATCAAGGGTTTGGCCCCCGAAATTCAGAGTTTGGTCACCTCAGCCAATCTCACCGCAATTCAGCCAGTCATTTGTCTAGCTCACCGACTCACTAATCACGCTATGGAACAGGGCAAGCTGCCCAAAAGGATCAGTGCTGCTACTGGAGCTTCTGGGGATAATAAGCGAAAGTGGGATGGTAATCAGGGCAAGGATGCTAACCCCACTCAAGCCCCAGCTCAGCAGAGGAAGTTTGACAACAACAAAGGCTCTCAACAACAAGGTGGGTATCGAGGAAATCACCCCAAGTGTAACAAGTGTAACCGACACCACAGTGGACCATGTGGAAGAAGCCAATGTCAACGATGCAACAAGATGGGACATGAGGCCAAGGACTGCAGAAGCCAGTTTCCAGCTCGACAGAACCAGCCACAACAACAACAGCTGCAACAGCATGGAAACAATCGTGCCTGCTATCAGTGTGGAGCAATTGGGCACATGAAGAAGAATTGCCCTCAGCTGAACCAGAGCCGTAACAACAACAATCAGGGCACTGGGAACAACAATAACAACAACGGTGACAACGGCGCAAGGGGAAGGGTCTTTGTGATTGGAGCTAAAGAAGCAAGGAATGATCCCGATGTTGTAGCGGGTAAGTTCCTACTTGTTGATCGTTATGTTTCCGTGTTATTTGATTCTAGAGCCGATGCTAGCTATGTATCCTTACGTATTAGTAAGAAGTTTAAGCCTACACCTACTCTGTTAAACCCTAAGCACTTCGTCGAATTAGCTAATGGTAGAAACATCAAGGCCTCACACGTTTTTAACAACTGCAAACTCGTACTATCTGGTCAGACTTTTCATGTCAATCTTTTCCCCATCGTTCTCGGAAGCTTTGACGTCGTCATTGGTATGGATTGGTTATCCAAACATCGAGCTGAAATCCTCTGTCAAGAGAAAGTTGTCCATATTCCTCGTCCTTTTGGTGAACCCCTCATCGTTCAATGCGACAAATGTGGAGCTGTCACAGGCATCTTCTCGTTCTTAAAGGCCCAGAAGTGTTTGCGAAAAGGGTATACTGCTATCCTGGCACTCGTCACCGTCACCCAGGAAAAGGAAAAGAGGATTGAAGATTTTCCCGTCGTACGCGACTATCCCGAGGTATTCCCTGATGAATTGCCTGGACTCCCTCCTCACCATCAGGTCGAATTCCAAATCGAGCTAACTCCCGGAATGGCACCCATAGCTCGGACACCTTATCGACTAGCTCCAGCCGAGCTGAAGGAACTTTCTACTCAGCTACAAGAATTGTTGGATAAAGGCTTTATCCTTCCTAGTTCGTCACCCTGGGGAGCCCCAGTGCTCTTTGTCAAAAAGAAGGATGGCACATTCCGTATGTGTATCGATTATCGTGAGCTTAACAAGGTTACCATCAAGAACCGCTACCCACTTCCACGTATCGACGATCTGTTCGACCAATTGCAAGGGTTGAGTTACTACTCCAAGATTGACCTGCGATCAGGTTATCATCAATTAAGAGTCCGCGATGAGGACATCTCTAAAACTGCGTTCAGGACTCGTTATGGTCACTACGAATTCCTTGCCATGCCTTTCGGAATGACCAACACACCTGCGATCTTCATGGATCTCATGAACTGAGTGTGCAAACCCTATCTCGACAAGTTCGTAATTGTTTTCATCGATGACATCCTGATCTACTCGAGGAGCCAAGAGGAACATGAGCAACACCTGTGTCTTATTCTTGAACTTCTTCGCAACGAACAACTTTACGCCAAGTTCTCAAAATGTGACTTCTAGCTTCGAGAAGTCCATTTCCTTGGGCACGTAGTCAACCAAGATGGGATTCACGTTGATCCAGCTAAGATTGATTCCATTAAGAATTGGCTAACACCAAAGACTTCGACCAAAATTCGCCAATTCTTGGGATTGGCAGGATACTATCATAGATTCATCAAAGGATTTTCGAAGATCGCTCAACACCTCACGACTCTTACCCAGAAGGATATTGCTTACAAGTGGAACGACGCTCAAGAGTCTGCTTTTCAAAAGTTGAAGGAGAACCTCTGTAGTGCTACTATCCTTTAGTTACCTGAAGGTACCGACGACTTTGTCATCTACTGCAACGCGTCTATTCAAGGGCTCGGTTGCGTGTTGATGCAACATGAGAAAGTTATTGCCTACGTTTCTCGACAGCTCAAGGTCCACGAACGGAACTACACAACGCACGACTTGGAACTCGGAGCAGTCGTCTTTGCTCTCAAGATTTGGAGACATTACTTGTACGGTACCAAGTGCACGATTTACACCGATCACAAGAGTCTCTAGCATATACTGGACCGGAAGGAGTTGAACATGCGACAGCGCAGATGGATGGAACTCCTCAATGATTACGAATGCGCAATCAAGTATCATCCAGGCAAGGCTAATGTTGTGGCCGATGCCCTCAGCAAGAAGGAAACCAAACCCAAGCGTGTCCGTGCCTTGCAGCTCACAATTCACTTGAACCTTCCTAGACAGGTCCGAAATGCTCAAGTTGAAGCACTGAAGGCGGAAAATCTCCTAGCTAAATCCCTACGGGGCATGGAGAAACGACTTGAACTCAAGGACGACGGTATTCACTACTTTGCGGACCGTATCTGGATTTCATCTTATGGAAACCTTCGACAGCTTGTGATAGACGAAGCATACAAGTCCCGTTACTCGATACATCCTGGTTCTGATAAGATGTATCACGATCTCAAAATCCTGTATTGGTGGCCTAGCATGAAGGATATCATTGCAAAATACGTTAGGAAATGCTTAACTTGCGCTAGGGTCAAGATTGAATACCAGAAGCTGTCGGGCCTACTACAGCAACCAGAAATGCCAACCTGGAAATGGAACAGATTTCCATGGACTTCATTACTGGCTTGCCAAGATCACAAAGCGGAAACGATACCATTTGGGTGATCATAGACCGTTTATCCAAGTCTGCTCACTTCCTCGCAATCAAAGAAACTGACAAGTTTTCGAAACTTGCTGCAATCTACTTGAAGGAAGTAGTTGTTAGGCACAGAGTGCCAACCTCCATCATCTATGATTGTGATCCTCGTTTCACCTCCGAACTATGGCAGGCTATGCACAAGTCTTTTGGCTCGTAGTTGGACATGAGCACTGCTTATCACCCGCAAACGGATGGTCAGACTGAACGTACTATCCAAACACTCGAAGATATGCTGAGAGCATGTGTCATTGATTTTGGAAACGGATGGGAACGACACCTACCGCTGGTACAGTTCTCTTACAACAACAGCTACCACACTAGCATTCAGGCAACACCGTTTGAGGCATTGTATAGTCGTAAATGCCGGTCACCTTTGTACTGGGCAGAAGTTAGCGAAAGCCAGATTACCGGTCCAGAACTTGTACTTGACACAACAGATAAGATTTCCCAGATCAGACAACGCATGGCCGTAGCTTGTGACCGTCAGAAAAGCTACGCTGATAAGCGTAGGAAACCTCTAGAATTCCAGGTCGGGGACTGGGTTCTACTTAAAGTCTTACCCTGGAAGGATGTGGTTTGTTTTGGTAAATGGGGCAAGCTTAATCCATGATACGTCGGACCATTCGAAATTACCGAGAGGATCGGTAAGGTTGCTTATAGATTGAACCTGCCTGAAGAGCTGAGTACGGTGCACAACGTCTTCCACGTGTCTAATCTGAAGAAGTGTCTGTTAGATGAAACACTCATCATTCCTTTTAAGGAACTCACAATTGACGACCAGTTACGCTTCGTGGAGGAACCGGTTGAGATATTGGATCGATAAACCAAGACCCTCAAGCGTAGCAAAATACCTATCATACGAGTTCGTTGGAACTCGCGCCGTGGCCCAGAGTTTACCTGGGAACGGAAAGATCAGATGAGGCGCAAGTATCCCCAGCTGTTTGCAAACAAAACTCCCAGCACTGAAGCTACAACAGAATTTCAGGATGAAATTCCAAACTAACAGGAGGATGATGTGACACCCCGCGGAAACATTCTCGTACACACTAGCTTGACAATGGCTGCACTTTAACTTTCGGGACGAAATTTCTCAAAACTTGGGGATAATGTGACACTTCGGGTTTTCCCAGACAACCTTATTGTGTAATACCGTCATGTAAATATATAAATGAAAATCTGTGATCTTGTGTTATATGCATTATATGATTTTTCGATGTGTTATGTGTATTATGTCATTAAATGTATATGCTATGTATGTGTATAAGTATGAGCTGAGACCACGGTTCTGAGTCGAGACCACCAGAGTCTACTGACCCGAAAACAACTGGGCCGCACGCCCATCAAGCCCACTCGAAACCTTTTAGGATGCACCATTTCTGGAAGGGTATATAACCCTTCTAAACCGCCAACATGCTCTCATTTTTGGGCAGCAAATCATTCTCTCATCAATCCCAAACATTCTTTATCCATTCTCTCTCTCTTCTCATCCCTTTTCTCTCTCTAGAAATCCCTAAATCTCACTAAACACCCTACACTCTTCTTGGAGAAACCGGCTGGAAGACGAAGGCTTTGAAGTTCAGTTCATCACCCATTCTCGCACACTCTTGCACCACACAATCTCCGATTAGTTGATTACATTTCCACTGTTGTTTGAATGTGTTACATAATAAGTGTTTACTTGTTTTAAATGTTTAAATGATGAATGATGTGCAAACCGTGATGTCTTGATGTTCCTTGCCATGTTGATATGCAACTTGTTGATGAACAATGTAGCTTATATGATCTTATATGAGTAGAGGTGTGTTATGATGATTAGATGATTGATTAATAATTTTCTTCATAAAATAACTACGATTAATCCTTGTTGTGACGATGATGATGAGCTTGTTACCAAAATCATGGTAATGCTTGATGATGAAATAGTGCTGTTTGAAGATGATTAGGGTGCATGATAGAGTGATTTTTGTGATAAAATGGCTGCCTATGTTTCTGTTGGAATGTAGCAATAAAACAGTATTAGATGATGTTGGATTGGGTCCGTTTAGAATCATGAACATAATGAACTGTATGAATGTGTGATGAATATTTGAAAAATACTTGTTTTGATCCATTTTGGTGATGTATGGTACATGAAAACATGTTTGTGAAATCTGATTGGGTAGCATAAAAGTTGGTGAAAGTTCTAGAAAGATTCCAGCAGGTGATTACGAGTCGAGACCTTGGGGTTGCGACTCGAGACCATCGATGTACTACTCGAAACTAGCCAACACACTTCAGGTGTCGAGACCAGCATGGTCGCGACTCGAGATCTCCTGATCTCGACTCGAGACCTGACTCGAGATACCAGGGTTTCAACTCATGTATGCATTACTCGAGACCTTCTGCTTACAACTCGAAACCTCTTGGTTGCGACTCGAGACCTCATGCTCTCGAGTAGAGACCACCTGGTCTCGAGTCGAGATATAAGGGTTTCGACTCATGTATGCACTACTCGAGACCTTAAGTTTAATCGTCAATCTTCAACCTGTACACGATCGTATAGCATTTCCTTCACGATCGTATCCAAAACTGATATACCGGGGTTGCCCTTACAATATGGTATAAGCTCGAAATCACCTCCCGAATGGAGATTGAGTATGAGAGGTATCCTCCAAACCTGCACAAACAAAACAAAGCAAACCCAAGCAAAATATCGACTCTAAACGAAAACCTGACTCAAGACTAACTCAAACAGACTAACTAAGACCCGAAATAAAATAAAACAATTACGAAACACTACAAAAATATAGAATTCTACAACAAATTATCAAAACTCACGGGGGATCATAGAGATCAAACTCACCCCTGAACCTCTCACTAGGGCCTCCAAAATACCAAAAGTCGCCATCAAATCAACTCGACTTATGCTCGCTCGTGGGGGATTTATACCTCGAGTTACACACTAAAATACCATCCCCATACTTAGTTTCCTTCACACCTCCCGAACTAAACTCTCCCCATTCATCTTCCTCTACCGAACTCCAAGAACTATCCTTAAACTCAACCTCACCTCCTACTACTTCCAACTTTTCCTTAAACCTAACATGCTTCTCCTTCTTCCTATCACTCTCCATTCTAACATCTCCAATTCCATTTAACTCTTGCCTAATTACCGAGGGCGTCCCTGCCTTCTTGGCATTCTTTCCATAAACATGGAATGTAACTGTGTCATCAGTGACGCAAAGAGTTATCTTACCGCCATGAACATCTATTATTGCTTTCGTGGTAGAAAGGAATGGATGACCTAAAATGAGTGAAACACAAGAGTGTCCACTAGGATCCTCGCCCATGTCTAGAACAACAAAATCAGTAGGAAACGCAAAGTTACCTACTTTGACTAGCATGTTATCAACGATACCCCTAGGAAACTTCACCGAACGATCGGCGAGTTGAACATTCATGTATGTTGGGGTAGGCTCTCCTAGCTTAAGCTTCTTAAACACAGAATTTGGCATCACATTTATACTAGCTCCTAGGTCGGCCAAAACAGTCCTAAACTCATAACCCTCTATCTCACAAGGAATGGTGAAACTTCCTAGATCTGACATCTTTGTGGGAAGTTTGTTTGAAATCACAGTAGAACATTCCTCACAATAATCGAAAGATACTTAATTTTTTTTTTATTGAGTAGGAGTCCCTTGAGAAACTTGGCAAATTTAGGCATTTTAGCCAAAGCCTCAAGGAAGGGAATGTCTACGTGGAGCTTTTTGATCATATCCAAAAACCCATTATACTGAGCAATTTGCTTCTTGTTCAAAACTCTCATAGGGTATGGAGGAACTGGTTCAAACACTTCAACCGGTTCTTCTACTTCCTCCTCTTCTGGTTCAACCACCTTCTCAACACCCTTCCCCGGTTCTACAACTCTCCTAACAACCCTCTCAAGTTCTATCACCTTTTCTATCTCAAACCCCTCATCAACAAGTCATGTGAACACGACATGTAACTGGGCATTAGGGTTAAGGTAGGTGGTGCTAGGGAATGAACCTGCGGGCCTCTCGATCATACTACTCTCCATTTCTCCTACGGTCCTCTCTAGACTCTGTATGGTGGACCCCTGATTCCTAAACATGAGCTCAAACTCCTGATTTTTCTTTAATTGCTCCTGATGTCTAGCCTCACCCTGCATCACTATTGACTCTAGGAGTTTGTTAGTCCTACTCTAGCTCTCCTCATTCCTCGTTAGAAACTCACTCAACTCAGACTTAGGCTCTCCAATACTCTATCCATCAGCAGAGGTCTGAAAAAGACTCTGGCGTGGTTGGAATCCAGAGGGATCCCGCCTTGCCAGTTTGAGGTTTGGCGTGTCTTTGCCATCTAGAGTTGTAACCTTGGCCTCGTCCCTGGTTCTGGACAAAACTCAACTCCTCCTCATATCCTACAGGGAAATCTATCGTCTCATGCCCACCTCTACACACCTCACACTTAGAACTAATCTTAACCTGAATATCCTTGACCATTTTTGTTAAGGAGTCAACCTGGGCGGCTAAAGCTACGCTAGAATCTACCGTATGAATCCCTTTAAGGGTTGCAGTAGCGCTCCCAAAGCCAGGCTTAGTGTAAGTATTGCTGGCTAGATCCTCCATCATCTCAAGGCACTCATCAGCGGTTTTGGTTTTCAATATGTTGCCTCCTTCTGTGGAGTCAAGCAGTCTCTTAGTCGCTTCAGAAACTTCGTTATAGAATTTCTCCACGACTCTCCACTCCACAAGGCCATGGTGTGGGCACATGTTTAGCAGTTCCTTAAACCAGTCCCAAGTCTCGTAGAAAGACTCCCTCGGCTGCTCGGTGAATGCGTGGATAAGATTTCAAAGACGAGTTGTCTTAGCAGGTGGGAAGTACTTCTGAAGGAATTTGGACGGAAGATCATTCCAAGTAGTGATGGCCCCTTGTGGGAGGGAGTCCAACCAGATAGCACCCTGATCAATGAGTGAGAATGGAAAAAAACGAAGATGAATGGCCTTCTCAGTGACGCCCGTAAGGCGGAAAGTACTACAAACCCTACCGAATCTAGTTAGATGAGCATGTGGGTCCTCGTCTCGCAGACCATAGAACTGGACCGAATGGGTAATGGTGTTGATCAAGGTGGTTGGGATGGTCCAGTTGTTCGCCTCTATAGCGGGAAGGGTGATGCTCGAGCGAACGGTGGTGGGAGCAACACTAATGTGATCATCAACAGTCCTACGATCAGCCATAACTACTTCGGGTTCTAGATTGAATTCCACTTTTTGATCCTTAAACTGAAGCTGACGCAGACGGTGGTGGAATTCGGATTCGGGCTCAGAGAATGGTGAAGTATCAGGTGGGCCCGAGGAACGTGTGTGCATACACTCATAAGCAAGGAGAACATCACGAATCACAAACAAGCTAGCTAAACAAGTAGGCACACAGCACTAGCAAGTATCCTATGAAAATAAACCACTACTTTTTTAACTGTCCTACTAATGGGAGCAACACTAATGTGATAAGCAACAGTCCTACGATCAGCCATAACTATTTCGGGTTCTAGATTGAATTCTACTTTTGGAACCTTAAACTTAAGTTGACGTAGGCGGCGGTGGAATTCGGATTCGGACTCAGAGAATGGTGAAGTATCAGGTGGGCCCGAGGAACGTGTGCACACACACTGAAAAGCAAGGAGAATGACACGAATCACAAACAAGCTAGCTAAACAAGTAGGCACACAGAACTAGCAAGTATCTTAAGAAAGTAAACCACTAAATTTTTAATAATTTTTTGTTTTTATAATATTTTTTTAATTTTACTAATTATTTTTTTAACTAAGAAAAAAAATAAACTAATCTAAGAAAGCAGTAACATGGCTAAATCCCCGACTCGGGTCGTCCTCAAAAGCGCACTGTGTCCCCAGAAAGAAATGGCGCCAAAAACTCTATGTGTGAAAAGTGTAAATATTAATTTCGAAATAAGTTTTAAAATTGGAAAACCCGTAAAACACACACCACCGGCAAGTGTACCGGCCGTAAGTAGTAAAACAAGTAAGTCCGAGTATCGAACTGTGAACACAATCTAACGGCTCTTGATACTAAACCTCTATCGACCCCTAGCCTAATAATTTGGTTTTGTTTTGAGAAAATATATTTTTAAACTAAAAAAAAAAAACAATTTAAATAAATAAACGACCAAACAGCAGCAAGCACAGACATCTAGAGACTGGACTGAAACTCAAGTATAAGAAGAATAGGTTACCTAGGTAAGAATCCCTAGACTCATGAATAAAATCCTAACCTTGGTTTTGAATGAAGACTCTCCCTAACCCGATAAACCCCTGTAAGGTAAACCAAACCAGACAGTATGACAAGTGATGAAATGCTAAAATGGACTCACTCGAGTTATCGACCACCAAGTCCCACAACTATTAGGTATAAAGTAATTTATTTACTAAAATCCTCAAATTATGAAACAGAAATAACTAAGAACACCGAGAACCTAGGAAACTGTAGACGCGAATAAAGAGATGAACCCAAGTTATCGGCCACCCAAACTGTCAAACAACGCCCGACTAATAACCTAGAAATTCTAGATTAGATTTCTCACCTTTAGAAGAGATTGCACGTTTTAATTAATTGGTTTTAATAATTATTAAACTTGAATTAGATTTCTCACTTTCGAGGCCTAGACTGAAAGATTAACAACTTAGGGGCTGTTTGGTAGCCTCTTAATGACCATTCAGATGCTACCTCTTAATGGTTTAAAACCTCTTAATGAATAAGAGGTAACATCAAGTCTGAATGGTTAAGAGGTAACCTCTGAATGGTAAATCATCACATGTCACATTCTTCTACCTTCTCATTGGTAAAATTCTTAATGGTTCCATTAAGAGGTAGCCTCTTAATGACCATTCAGAGGCTACCAAACAGCCCCTTAGACTGACTCCCGGCTCTAAAGTATATTTCTACGTATCTAGAGCAATGGAACCAATAAATATATTATTAGGCCAATCAACACCAACACACAAATAATTAGAATCGGGTTCTAAAGTTATAACATATAAATCATCACATTCATTTAAACCCAAAAGTTAATCATTCAAACAATTCGTCTAGTTCATCAACCTAAGCAACCATAATAAATTTAGCTACTCATATTCAATCACAAGACACAAATAAATTTAAAGCAATTCAAATCGGAAAACATGTCTATAATATTTAAGTTTAACAACCGAAAAAAATTTATAAACAATGTTTACCAAAAAGCCTTAAAGTTTAATCGTCAAGCTTCAACCCCAAGCTTTCTCTTTCTCTTCAAAACTTGAAATTATATCTTGTTCTGAATCCTTGCATAGCCGTCCAATTCTTTGTTTTTGCGCCCGACTCTCCCTCTACTTTCTTTCTTTTTTCTTTTTTCTGTTTTTGTGCTTTTTTTAACAGTCGTCCGATGCCTTCAATAATATATATCCTCAAAATGAATCTTTGGGCCCAAGCAATTCATAAATGCCTTCTTTTATATTCTGTTTTCTTGCGCCCTACCAAAACTTGCGTATAGCTCTTTTCTTTTTATATGCAACCCAAAATCCCCTCTTTATTAATTGCCCATAGTAGTTTTTTTTAATATATGAACAGCCCCTCCTCGTATCATGTATCTGTATATATGTGGCCCACTTTATTCTATTTATTTTAAAATAAAAGATGGCAGCCCAAGTCAAATTATAAAATAGAGATAGTGGGCTTTGTCTACTCAAAGAAAATGGCTGCGATTTTGATTCGATCACTGGTGTTTTACTCTGCTCAACTGGCTGGTAATTTCCTTCTTACTCGTTTTCGCCCCATTTGCACCAGGAACTGGCAAAACACAAACTAATCAAATACAAATGTATAAAGACTAAAAATGACTCAAAAACTATAAAAATAAAATACAAAATTCAAAATACATGGGTAAATGACAGTGTTTTCAACAGATAATACGTGCTTTCAGATTAAATCTGCAGATAGATTTAATGGAACAATTAAAAAGTACCCAGGAAACAACAATCAAGGATGATGCTGAAGCACTAAAATGGATGATAATGGAATTAGAAAAAGGTACTGATGGAATTTGGAGATTTCATAAGAAAAAAATTTGGGTACCTATCCAAGGAAACCTACGAGAAAGAATTTTAGAGTAAGCTCATAAGTCTAGGTATACAATGCATCCTGGTAGTGACAAGATGTATCAAGATCTGAGGAATAATTTTTGGTGGACGGGAATTAAAAAGGAGATAGCTAGTTCACAAGTTAAAGCTAAACATCAGAAGCCTTTAGGCTTACTTCAACAATTAGAAATGCTTGTATGGAAATGGGAATTGATAACAATGGATTTTGTTACTAAATTACCCAAAACAAGGAAAGGTAACGACACAATTTGGGTGATTGTTGATTGACTAACCAAGTCAGCTCGTTTTCTACCCATGAAGGAAACCTTTAGTATGGAAAGATTAGCTAAGAGATATGTAGATGAGATAGTTTTATTACATGGAATTCTGTTATCCATTGTGTCTGATAGAGACAGTCGTTTCACTTCTCACTTTTGGAAAAGTTTCTAAAAAGCTACAGGAACATGATTAAATTTAAGTACAGCTTATCACCCTCAAACAGATGGACAGAGTGAAAGGAAAATCCAAACATTAGAAGACATGCTAAGGGCATGTTTAAAAGATTTTAGAGGAAGTTGTGACGATCACTTACAATTAATAGAATTCTCCTATAACAATAGTTATCATACAAGCATTAATGTTGCTCCATTCGAAGAACTTTATGGACGAAAGTGCCGAACTCCAGTATGTTGGGCAGACATAGGAGAAAATCAATTATCAGGTCCTGAGATTGTGTTGGAAACAACCGAAAAGATAATTCAAATCAAGGAATGATTGAAAACAACACGGGATCGTCAAAAGAGTTATGCAGGTAATAGACGTAAGCCATTAGAATTTCAAGTTGGAGACAAAGTGCTACTAAAAGTTTCTCCTTGGAAAGGAGTAGTCCGATTCAGTAAGAAAGGAAAGTTAAGCCCCAGGTATGTCAAGCAAATTGGACCAGTAGCTTATCAGCTATTGTTACCCGAAGAAATGGCTGGTGTACATGACGTATTTCATGTATGTAACCTAAAGAAATGTTTAGCTGATGAGTCATTGATAGTACCTCTTCAAGATATAGAGGTAAATGAGAAACTGAAGTTTCTTGAGAAACCTCTACAAATTGAATATAGAAAGATTAAGAATCTCAAGCATAAGAGGTTAGTTCTGGTTCAAGTGAAGTGGGATTCAAAAAGTGGACCGTAGTACACATGGGGGCTAGAGTCAGAAATGAAACGAAAGTATCCTTACTTATTTCAATAAATATCGAGGACAAGATTTAAAACAAGGTGGGGAGGATGTAACTACCCTAAAAAGGTCCCACAACAATTCGTAATCAAAACGCTAAACGCGCATGATGAGAACCAGCACGAAAGATCAAAAAGAAAAGATTTTTGTGCTTCTCGCGGGCCGCAACAGACTCATAAGAGTCCTCCGCGGGGCGTGAGAGCTCTAAAATGCGCCAGAGACACGCGTAGGCCACGTGTCACCCACGTGTCAAACCTACCCCCTGATTCATGACACCTATGCCCTAGCTAGACATCCTCGCGGGCTACGACAAGGCAGCCCTAGGCTGTCGCGAGGTGCGAGAGACTCTAAAATCAACCATATAAAGGGCGAGCATCAGACATTCAACTTTGCTCAAAACTTAAATTTTTATCTCTGAATTGCTGCTATTATACCCGAGTTCTAAACCTATGCCCTTAATCAGCGTGCTAACTCGAATCACTGGTACGGTACCTTGTCCGATAGATTGAAACCAAGCCAACGGATGTTTAAGTGCTGCCTGAATAAGGCTATACTCTGTCATCACATTGTTGGTTTTGATCTCGTGATTATCATTAAAGTTGAATTGAGTTAATACACTAATACGTGTACATTGTGTGCTTAATTAGGAGGCCGAGACTTAAACCAGAAGGCTATTACCGAAACCCTAAATCTGCAATGTGAGTCGTTATACTTTATCAAAATGCTTTCAAAGCCCTAAATGTTTTCTAGTTGTACTTACATTGATTAAGTCTTTGTATTCTGAAATTACTGCCGGTATGCGGGGTTTTGTATGCACTACTAATCCAGCGTTGCTATTGGACGAAAGTTAGCCAACAGTAATATGACCACAAGCACCTAGTTGGATAGGTGACAAATACTGATTTGAGTAATTGAAAGATATAAACAAATGTAAAAAATCTTAATACTTTAATTATGACAATGTTCTTTTTGTGAAAATGGAATAACTCACCAGGTATTGCCGTTGATCAACTGTTTTAAAACGCATTTCAGGTGATTTATTGTGAAGGGTAGAAAAAGTCCTATGAAGGGTTTATCCCCGTGAAAATTCTTTATGTAAATACGGGTTTTATCCCACAACTTATGAAATGAAAATTTTGGTGTTTTGAAAACTCTGATATTTTTCCTGACACCCGGTCCTGATAAATTTTCTGCTGCGATAATTTTAATAAACAACGGTGCCACTTGTATCTGCTCACGACTCCCGCCCAAGTTAGGATCAGGGGTTGTGACAGAAGGTGGTATCAAAGCCACTGGTTTAAACTAATTAAGTAATGTGAAAATGCTTAAAATTAGTAGTCAGGAATTAAATGAAATAACTTATCTGAATAATGTGATACTAATTAAATATTATATATTCGATTTTCGGAGTTCGTTATTTTTAATGTTTTTAACTAACAGTATGAGCACTAGAGAGCTATCAGATGCTTTCAAGAATATGTATGTTAACTATACAGATATGGATATTGCTGAAAATCAGACCGGTACATAAACCAAGTATGAAGCGGATATAGACAAACAGATGATGTTTCAGGCCCAACCGTTACCAAAAGCACCTCCTAAAAAGAGAAAGGCAATACTGGATTGGACGGTAAAAAGGAAGAAGAAAGTTCCAACAGCAACAAAAACCAAACGAACCGGAGAAACAAGTGGAAAAGCAATTGCAGGTGAAAGTTCAAACCCAACCACCATGCCGTTATCATGGGAGGAATTAGACCAAAGATTGGAAAACTGTGAGATGTTCAGGCCGATACCTAAAGAAATTAATCTGAATATGCCGTCTTACCCGCTATGCCGATAAACCCAGAATCTATACACCCTGCACCAGTGATACCACAACAACCACTCCTATATTCGGTGGAAGAATGGTGGACAAACGATTGGGAATTTCAAAACCTCATGAGTAATCCTTTTCCATTCTATCCAAATTTCCAACCGAAACCCCCTGCATTTCCCCCTATGAACCTGAAAAATGTGGCAGAGCTTCGCCACTATGGAGATGAACTGATAAATGCAGGAAGTCGAATTCAGAATGTAGGAGAAAATCTCGTCTGAAAATACCAAGAGAGGGAGCATCACTTTTGAATAGGAAACTAACCCTATAAAATATGCATGTATAATATACTTTCTGTATTTGGTGAGAAAAAAACTAATATATGTATATATATATATATATAAATGTGATAGTGTATGTAAAATATAAGAAGCATATTATATATAAGAAAAATAAAAGTTTTAATGGTCAACGGTTTTGATAATATGCTATGATTTATTTGTGTTTACGATATTTTGATTATTTTGTTACTTATTCTATGGTATTAATATTTGGAATATGTCTACAATTCAGATGTTAAACGAAGTTAATTAATCGATCCAGAACAATCAGGAAAACTCCTTGGTCAAAAGTTCCATAGAAAATATAATAGCCCAAGGAATAGCTGATGCTATACCTTTAATTATCGAAGCTGTTAGAAACCCTGTAGAAAACACTAAAGCTGTGAGTACAAGCGTACTCGTAGTAACGATTTTAGCCACAGTGTCAATGGAGGTAATGATGATATTATCAAAGCTCAATTTCCTAAGAAAATGAAAGCAATGACTTTAGGGTGTACTTACAAGGATTTTCTAGCTTGTATGCCAACTGAGTTCGCAGGCAGTGAAGGAGCTATGGCTGCTTTGCGATGGTTGGAAAAGATGGAAGCTGTTCTTAAGATCAGCAAATGTGCCGAAGAAGATAAAGTAATGTATGCTTCTAATCTCTTTAGAGATGAGGCATTAGAATGGTGGAACACGATTCTGTCCTCCTTATGAAAAGGAACAAATGGCTAATAAGTTCCTAAATCAAAAAATAATTGATGTGAATTGTCGTGAGTAGACGACAAAATTCTTTGAATATGCAAAAATGGTACCAACTCTGGCCTCGCCAGAATCTGTACTAATATCTCGTTATATTTGTGGATTAATTAGTGAAATCCGTGATATAGTCAAGGCTACTAGACCTCAAACTATTGAGGAAACAGTCGAACTGGCCAATACTTTGACTGGTGGATTAATCTGCATAAGATAAGAAAACAAGAAGAAAGAATTAGCCCAGAAAATTACCCAAGAAGTTCGTTCGGGTAATACCTACAAAAGGAGAGGAGTCGGGCAGTCTTATGCACCACCTTTCTGTAGGAACTGTAGAAGGAAGCATTCAGGAAAATGCAATTTTAGGAGAACACCTTACTGTAACTTACGCAAGACAACCAGGTATATAGAGGAAGAATGTAGAAAAAAATCTACTATCTATTTCAATTGCGGAGAAACAGGTCACATTAAGCCGTATTTCCCGAAACTGATAAAGGCACTTAACAACAAGGCAAAAGCAGCAGACGGAGCCAACAAGAAGAATGCACGAGCCTTTACACTTAGGACGCAACCAAAGTATTTTTTGACTCTGGTGCAAACCAAAGTTTTATAAATACTGCATTCTGTCAAGCACCTAGTCAATCGTTAACTTAGCTTAGTCAAGCTTGTACGATAGAAACGGTAGAAGGAAACTCCACCGACATACGTGAAGTACTTCAAGAAGGGAAGGTAGAATTATTAGGACATAAGTTTATGGCAAATCTGCTGCTGATGAATCAAGCTGGATTCGATGTAGTACTAGGAATGGATTGGTTAGTAGCCAATCATGCTCGAATCCTATGTGGTCAAAATTCTGTTGAGATTCGTAGGCCAACATGAGAGATAATCCTGATACGAGGAAACAAGCTGACCAAGCCAACAAAATTCATCTAAGTGATGAAAGCTGCAAGTTATGTACTGAAGCAATGCATAATGTACATGGTCTCTATGATCATTAACACTAGAGGCAAGGAACTGATGGAAATTTCGGTAATATCGGAATACCCCGACGTTTTCCCGGAAGATCTACCTAGACTACCGCTGACCAAGAAGTTGAATTCAGAATTCATTTGATACGTGGAACTGCACCAATTGCTAAATCACCTTATTGATTAGCACCTACGGAGATGCTGGAATTAAAGAAGCAATTAGATGAATTGCTAGGAAAAAGGATTCATACAACCAAGCTCATCCCCTTGGGGAGAACCTGTGTTGTTTGTAAAGAAGAAAGATGGTTCAATGCGTATGTCTATTGATTATAGGAATTGAATAAGGTCACAATTAAAAATCGATACCCATTACCTAGGATTGATGATCTATTTGATCAACTTGAAGGAGCTCGATATTTTTCTAAGATTGATTTACGTTCAGGATATCATCAACTGAAAGTACAGGAAGAGGACATTCCTAAAACTGCTTTCAGAACTAGATATGGTCATTACGAGTTTACAGTCTTGCCATTCGGTTTGACAAATGCTCCAGCGGAATTTATGGACATGATCAAATAGGATATGTAAACCGTACCTGGATAAATTTGTAATTCTAATGTAGCAGCTGATGCTTTAAGTCGTAAATATCATGAGAAGCCGAATCGGGTACGTTGATGTGTGCAAAGTGTATATATTAATTTCGAAAGAAGTTTTAAAATTGGAAAAACCTGTAAACACACACTACCAGCAAGTGTACCGGTCGTATGTAGTAAAACAAGTAAGTCTGCGTATCGAACCATGGACACAATCTAGCGACTCTTCATACTAAACCTCTATCGACGCCTAGCCTAATAATTTAGTTTTGTTTTGAGAAAAAATATTTTTAAACTAAAAAAACAATTTAAATAAATAAACGACCTAACAGCAGCAAGCACAGACAATTAGAGGCTGGACTGAAACTCAAGTACGAGAAAAATAGGTTACCTAGGCAAGAATCCCTAGGCTCATGAATAAAATCCTAACCTTGGTTTTGAATGAAGACTCTGCCTAATCCGATAAACCCCCGGAAGGTAAACCGAACCTGAGAGCATGATAAGTGATGAAATGCTAAAATGGATTGACTCGAGTTATCGACCTCCAAGTCCCACAACTATTAGGTATAAAGTAATTTATTTACTAAAACCCTCAAATTATGAAGCAGAAATAACTAACACCGAGAACCCAGGAAACTCTAGATGCGAATAAAGAGATGAACCCGAGTTATCGGCCACCAAAACTGCCAAACAACGCCCAGCTAATAATCTTGCAATTCTAGATTAGATTTCTCACCTCTAGAAGAGATTGCACGTTTTAATTAATTGGTTTTAATAATTATTAAACTCGAATTAGATTTCTCACTTTCAAGGCCTAGACTGAAATATTAACAACCTAGACTGACTCCCGACTCTAAAGTATATTTTTAAGTAGCTAGAGCAATGGAACCAACAAATATGTTATTAAGCCAATCAACACCAACACATAAATAATTAGAATCGGGTTCTAAAGTTATAATATATAAATCATCACATTCATTTAAACCAAAAGTTAATCATTCAAACAATTCGTCTAGTTCATCAACCTAAGCAACCATAATAAATTTAGCTACTCATATTCAATGACAAAACACAAATAAATTTAAAGCAATTCAAATCGGAAAACATGTCTATAATATTTATGTTTAACAACCGAAAAAAATTATAAACAATGTCTTACCAAAGAGCCTTAAAGTTTAATCGTCAATCTTCAACCCCAAGCTTTCTCTTTCTCTTCAGAACTTGAAATTATCTCTTGTTCTGAATCCTTGTACAGCCGTCCAATTCTTTGTTTTTGCGCCCTACTCTACGTCTTTCTTTCCTTTTTCTTTTTTTAGTGCTTTTTTTTAACAGCCGTCCAATGCCTTCAATAACATATATCCTCAAAATGAATCTTTAGGCCCAAGAAATTCATAAATGCCTTTTTTATATTCTGTTTTCTTGCGCCCTACCAAAACTTACGTAGGGCTCTTTTCTTTTTATATGCAGCCGAAAATTCCCTCTTTATTAATTGCCCACGGTAGGGCTTTTTTATATATCAACAGCCCCTCCTCGTATCATGTATTTTTATATATACGACCCACTTTAATCAAATTTTTTTTTAAAATAAAAGATGGCAGCCCAAGTTAAATTATAAAATAGAGATAGTGGGCTTTGTCTACTCAAAGAAAATGACTGCGATTTTGATTCGGTCACTGGCATTTTACTCTGCTCAACTGGCTGATTATTTTCTTCTTACTCATTTTCGCTCCATTTGTACCAGGACCTGACGAAACACAAACTAATCAAATACAAATGTATAAATACTAAAAATGAATCAAAAACTATAAAAATAAAATACAAAATACACGGGTAAATGATGGTGTTTTTCAACACATTAAATATCCCCACACTTAAACCTTTTTCGTCCCTGAAAAAGTTGCAATGGAATCAGAACTAAGATAGATGGTTTCAAAAACTTTTAGTTAATTTAATTAAAAAGATATAAACATGTATTACCACGATTAACGGTATTGTTCTCCACTTAAATCTAACCGCCAACTCATTAAGCCCGTTTCATGCTAGCATTACTATTCATCTAAGGGTCACACACTTAAGATCTACAAATGCACCTAATCCTATATCAAGTTTATAAGGTAAAGATTAAAAATCTACCACTTTATATAAATAACCCTTATGTATTTAAAATTAAATTTGATGGAATGATGGACGATGATGAGCTTTAGCAATTTTTTTCTCTTATGTTCAACTCAGAGGGCATTATCACCAAGTCGCTATCCCAATGGGAAACACCATGAGGCTCACATTTTTTTCTTTAACTTCCACCTAGCAGGTATACCCCACCCTAGTCACCATCCCAGTGGTTAATACCATAGATTTCAATTATATATTATTTTTAATTAGCACATATAAATGGATACAGGCGCCACTAGATCCGAATTTAGTCTTCTAAAAATGACAAAGCGTGCAAATTTCAAAATACTTATAGACTATTTACTTATTGTGGTACCTTTTATACCCTCAATAGTTTCGGCTTTTCTATTTCTCCTAAGATGATAACCTACAAGGCATCATGATAATTAATAAAGTATATCAAAAGCAATCTAGGGAACTATCTAAGTTGGCTGGGCCTACCAGTACATCCCAGAAAATAGTTCTTTTATCTAATTTATCTTTTATATATAATATTTTGAAAACCAAAATCCCAATTATTCTATCATTTTCCATTTATTTTCAAAAAAAAAAAAAAAAAAATTCTGGCACATTTTCTCATTTTCTATTTTTTGGATTTAAAAAAAAAATTAATTTGTTTTTTTACTCAAATTTACCTAAAAAGACATAGTTTCCCATCCCCACACTTAAACTCTACATTGCCCTCAATGTAGGATGGAAGACCACTAAAAAAATAAAATAAAATCCTAATATAATATACAAAAATACAACAAATCGGAAAGGACTTAGCTAGTTAGGATAAAAATCAGTGCCAGTTGCGTGCGTTTTCAATCCGAACCCGTACACGACCATATAGTATTTCCTTCGCGATCGTATCCAAAACTGATATACCGGGGCTACCCTTACAATATGTATAAGCTCGAAATCGCCGCCCGAATGGAGATTGAGTACGAGCGGTATCCTCCAAACCTGCACAAACAAAACAAAGCAAACCCAAGCATAATATCGACTCTAAACGAAAACCTGACTCAAGACTAACTAAATCAGACTAAATAAGACTCAAAATAAAATAAAACAAATACGAAACACTACAAAAATTATACAATTCTACAACAAGTTATCAAAACTCACGGGGGATCATAAAGATCAAACTCGCCCCTGAACCTCTCACTAGGGCCTCTAAAACAATCACTCATACCGAAACCCTTCTTTCTCCAAAATTCGCCATAAAACCAACTCGACTTATGCTCGCTCGTGGGGGATTTATACCTTGAGTTACACATTAAAATACCATCCCCACACTTAGTTTCCTTCACACCTCCCGAACTAAACTCTCCCCATTCATCTTCCTCTACCGAACTCCAAGAACTATCCTTAAACTAAACCTCACCTCCTACTACTTCCACCTTTTCCTTAAACCTAACATGCTTATCCTTCTGTCACACCCCGAAATATCAGAGCATTGGCGTGACTGGACTGGTATCTTCATTGCACAGCGGAAGCAAATAAGCTAAGTCTTTTAGAAAATGAACGCCACTAAGTACTCGACTCCAGATGGTTCTCCTATTCCAACCGTGCCATAACTTTGAAAAGCAACCTGAGAAAGAAACATGCGAAAAATCAACATAAAGTTGAGCGAGTTCATAGTTTGTTTGTAAAAGATTTGAAATAAATCTTTTTGAATAACCGGTTTTTGAAGTATTGTTGAGAAAACGAATCCAAAAGTATTGTGAATGTTTTGTACTGAATGTTTAAATACTTGAATGAAAACATGGTCTGTAACTCATAAAATGTATCTGTAAATGAGTATTATGAATGTTTGAATGTATCTCACCACCGAGCACTATGAATGTTTGAATGTATCTCGCAACCGAGCACTTTGACTGTTTGAATATATGAGATCGCTAGTGGTTTGCAAGGCCACTAACATGTGTCACGACATAGGAAGCCACCAAACCTAGGCATTTTTGTCGACTTTGACTGAGACACAGAAGCACTCATTGGTAGAAGTAGGCCAAGAGTGGGGTTGCCTGAAACCCATTAGATCTAACCTTTTGTTCCGCGGTCTGAATGTATACGTTGATTAATGGTGCTTATGGTACCCTATTCGAGACATGATCTTGAATGTTTCACTTGAATGTTTCATATGAATGTTTTTGTACTCATCATTTCCCCAATTTAGAAAACAAGTAAGCGTTGTATGCACTTTACAAAAATGCGCTTTGTTTGAAAAACCGGTATAGTTATCATAAACCTTTCGTAAACCATTTGTGTCAGTTAAAAACTTGTTTGTATAATGGTTTAGAAATATGTAATTCATGTTTATTGAACACTTTGAATGTTTTGTAGAATGTGCATGTCTTTCCACCCCGAAAACATTTATAAAAATGTAAAACCATAAAAGGTGGGGTTATGAACTCACCTGAATATTCATGTGCAAAGCTAGCTAATTACGACTTCGTGATTTCGTTTCCAAGGCTCGACTTGCTAGCGTGCATTCTACAATATTCCTAGCACGGAATATCTTATAAGTTTCTAATTAATGCGGTAACTAAACTACGTGTTACCGAGCTCTACCGAATCGTTGATCGAACGATTTGACGGTAAATAGTTAACTTAATGAAAATGACTAAGTTAAACTGCCGTGAGAAGTCGTTTGTGTATGTAGGAATATTCGCATGAAAGTAATATATAATAAACTTGTATTATATATATTGCGTCTTGTTTATATTTGCCAAAAATATACATATGTGCCGTCTAGGCGTATAAAATAAATATAACAGTTATATTTATTTTGTAAAAGAATTGTCGACTTGTATTGGAAAATAAATATATAACTATATTTATTTATAAAAGGAATCGAGTTGTTTGAAATTTGAAATAAATATAAAACTATATTTATTTTTATAAAAACGAATTCGTCAAATTTCCGAAGTTCAAAACAACTATGTTTGTCGTTGTAAATATTTTTCCGAATCGTTGTTTTTGTTTGACGTTTGAAATAAATATATAAAATATATTTATTTTATAAAGAATTGCCTTTTTCGTATGTTTGTAAAGTGTCGTCGAAAATATTATACACTTGTATATAAAGTGTCTTTATATTAAAAACGTGTTTCGTTTTACGGATTTTCTCGAAAAACGGGCAGAGTTTCCTCTGTTTTTGGACGCCTCGACAACACAAGTTGTCATTATTTTTCAAAATCAATCAATATTCAAACAACGAAATCAATATTTATGTAAATCTTGTCGAATATTTTGAGATGTGAACTATATATAATCGATTCGAGCTCGTTTTTCACGTAATGTTAATATTATGAAAAATAACAAAATAAATGTGCCGCTTAATATTTACCAAGTCTTCGCGTCGGGTTGTTGACCGAGTCAACTAAGTTGACCAGGTTTGACCGAGTCAACTGAACCTAGTTGTCTGACCGAACCGAGCCGTCTGACCGAAGATGTTGACCGCAGTTGACCTGCTTTGACTTGCTGAGTTGACCGAGTCAACCCGAACCGTTTCAGAAGTTGACTAAACCGCCTGAACCGAACCCGATCTGAGCCGAGACCCGCAACTCGAACCCGCTGACTTGTTGACTGAGCCGCACGGAGACACCCGAAGCTGAGATTGGAACCTGTTGAACCAAGAGGCTTGAACCGAAAACAAAATCTGAACCGACTATCTTGAACCCGAAACTGAATCAACAAGACCGAGCTACTTACCGGAGTCGCGAATAACCACCATCATCTTCACATCACCGGTGAAACTCACCGGTCCGAAGCACCAACCGCCGGGAAAAGTCAAGGACCACCGGATAACAGAACCGACCGGCGGTCCGAACTTTTGACCGCCGGTTCTCCATCTCTCTCGGTCACTTTCTCTCTCGGTCTCTCTCTCTCTCGCCTTCTGTTCGATCGCCGCCGCGCCACCACCGGTTTGGGGTGGTGGCGGTCCGTTTCTTTCCTGCTCGAACTACCCGACGCCACCACCATCGGACGCCGCACCTACTGTTGGTGGATGGCCGGTCTTGCAAAGAGAATGAGGGGTGAATGAGAGGGTTGGGGTGGGATGTGCGGTTGCCGGTTTACCGGCACCGGCCGGCGATTTCACCGGAGAGGGAAGGCAGGTGGGTGTTTGGCTTTGGATTTATGTGAGGAGCTTGACTTCTCTGTGTTTTTTTTTTTTTTTTTTATGTAATAGAGAGAGAGATAGGGTATTTTATTTGAGTGTGTATTTGGTTTGTGTTTGTCTGCTTGTGGAATGAGTAAAAAGAAAGAACTTCAAGTTCTTATTTATAAGCAGAAGTGTTATATTGTCCTGTATGCATTTAGATTACATCCAGGTCACATGTTATACCCATTGAAACAATGGTTTTCAATTGTCTTTTATGTATATAATTTACATTCAGGTCAAAAGCTCTATTCCTTGAGTCAAGATCTTAGGTAGAGATTTTGCCTATTGTGTGTAGGTTTAGGCTTATGGGTTTTGGGCTTGGGCCCAGGGCCCACAAGCCCATCTCACGTGTGAGTGGCCCGTAATTCCTACGAGGCCTGATATCGTAACCTAAACTCCATAGAATAAAATTTTCGTGTAACATCCATATCTGTCGGTGTCGTCAGTATTCCGTACGGTATCAGTCCGTTGTCATTTGTTGTTCCGCAGATTCCACTCGAATCTTCATACGCGTACTGTAGAGTCGGATAAGCGTTCCTAGGCACCCCAAAGGCCTAATTAAGTTGATTTATGCTGTAATCACTATTTATTATTGCGTTAATCTCCTGTTAATCGCGTAATTAAGAGCCGTAAATTACCGGTTGTCACACCTTCTTCCTGTCACTCTCCATTCTAATATCTCCAATTCCATTTAACTCTTGCCTAACTACCGAGGGCGTCCCTACCTTCTCGACATTCTTTCCATAAACATGGAATGTAACCGTGTCATCAGTGACGCCAAGAGTTATCTTACCGCCATGAACATCTATTATAGCTTTCGTGGTAGAAAGGAATGGATGACCTAAAATGAGTGAAACACAAGAGTGTCCACTAGGATCCTCGCCCATGTCTAGAACAACAAAATCAGTAGGACACATAAAGTTACTTACTTTGATTAGCACGTTTTCAACGATACCCCTAGGAAATTTCACCGAACGATCAGCGAGTTGAACATTCATGTATGTCGGGGTAGGCTCTTGATGTGTGCAAAATGTTACATATAAATTACATCAATTGAGGCATAAAACTAACCATTTTTAGTACTAATGTTGGAAAAAGTGTGTTTTTGTCTTCCTTTTGAATTTACAGGACCAAATGAGCTTAAACGAGCAAAAGGAACAAATATACAGCCAAAACCAACATAAATACAAAGAAAATGAATAAACGTGACATGCCCGACCCCTCGACAACATCCCCAGAGCAAAAACAAAGAAACAGAAGACTGACCACAGGGCCGTGCCCACTGGACATGGGGGCGTGGTCAGGTGTCTGCAGAAAAGACAAACCTGTAGAAGCTTCTACGCTCAGCACGGGGCGCGGTCAATGCTAAGATACGCAGAATCTTGCAAAATCTTGATAGTACAGATACGCTTCTGCCCACGGGGACGTGCTCGTTGGACACGGGCCGTGTGGAACCCTCTGCTGACACATGCATTTAATGAAGCAAGAGAAAAGGCTAGCCACGGGGGTGTGCCCGCTGGACACGGGGCCGTGGCCAGAGCTCTGTGCAGGTTATAAATAGGGGTGCTTGGCTCACTTCAAAGGCATCCCTTGGCAAACCACTACTCTCCCACTTTGCCACCATTCCACCACCACTACATGAACAACACCCACCGCCATCATCCATCATCCACCTTTAGAGTGTGTAGTAGTCTCGGGATCCAAGATTGATAATAAGAGTTCTTGCCAATCAAAGGCCATGTTTGGTTAAGCTTCTTACATCAGTTGGTGAAGACTAGTCTTTTATGTATTACTTTTGATTTTTAATCTTTCGGCACTTTTTATTTGGTTTTGTATTAATGACTTTAATAACTAGTTTCTTATGTTGAAGGTGAATTTTCTTTATCATTTCTTCGTGGTGTCTTGGCATTACTTTGCTGTCTATATAAAGTAAAAGACTTACACCATTCATGTATCTACGGTCTATATAGAGGCATGTTGGCTACCTGGTCAGGGGTTAAGGAAATGGTTTACTAAGGTTCTTGCCTTGTTCAATGTATAGATCCTGCAAGGACCTAGGTCAACCTTACTAGGACCTCCTTCAATATCCACTGGTATTGGATGGCGGGGGTGCGAATAGCTTGATCCTTTCTTATGTAAACTACTATTAATACATGAAGAAACACTGGTTCAACTGACCGGAATCGATTGAACTAGGGGTTTAGTTCAGCATAAAAAGGGCGATTCCTCTCGTTTGATTTGGGGTTTGGCAAAGCTCCTTCTTCAAATAATAACTGCAAAATAAACAGCCATTTGACTCGCCATGGGGAGAATGGGGGTTCTCTCCGTGACCACCCTCCGACGTGAGAATAAGTAAAGGTTTCAATGAAGAAGAAGAAGTAGTGAAAGTGAAGTGAATGTAACTTGAAAAGTGATACCTGAATTGCCTTATTTATAACCGGATTTGGGAGGAAAAGTTTGTTGACGGGAGAAGTAACGGAAAGCATATTCCTTCGGTGGTTATTTCCTCTACCATTTGTCACACCCTGACTTTTGCAGAAGCGTGATTATGTGTGACTTGCTTAATATCATTGCATTCAACCATAACAAACAACCATATGCTAAAATCCAAGATATTCATCCATTAGATAGTTTCAAACCTTACAAACAACATTGTTTTAAATCCCAAACACAAACTTCATGTTCAAAATACAACACCAACAAAGTTTTAAGTTCCAAACAGGACTTCATCAGAAGAAACTAATAAACTAGGCTTCGAGCCATGTATCTTATCCAAGATAAAATAGATAACCCAAACCCTCTGACTTAGGATGACATCTTTTATTAAAGACATGACTTGAAAACTTCAGTGCCCGCCAGATCCATTTTAATTCCCTGAAATACATGTAGTTTGAAAACATCAACAAAAGTTGAGCAAGTTCATGTGTTTTCTATGTGTGCACAAGTAAACCTTGTAATCATTGTAAGTGTGTTTGTATTTGTAAATCGGTACGAAAGCAACAAGGAAACAGATCAATTAATGCTTTGCAAGGCCATTAACATGTGTGCAACGGCGTAGGAAGGCTCAAACCTAGCAGATTTTGTACCGGGCTTCCGGCTGGAAGACATAGTCACCTCATGGGCCAAATCCTGGTCCTCATGGGTAGGGCTCGCTACACCCAAATAGATCTATCACTAATGTCCCTCGGTCCTTATATGTTAGGATCGGAGGCTCTCATGATTGTGTTTGTTTATATGTTTGGAACGATTTGTAAATATGAAAACATGTAAAGTGTAGCGGAAATGAAAACAAACTTTGTAAACACAATCAAATGGAGAAAATAGTTTGATAAACAATTGCTTCTCATAGAGTCAAAAGATTTACAAATCAAAGCAAAAGATTACAGATATGCTTACAAACTAAACTCCCCCTCAGCCTGATGCCCCAAGGTTGGTTGCACACAAGATGAAAGGATTAGACATGAGGAGAAGAACTCGCTCAGTCAATCAAATGTAACAGTACAGGACACTGTTACATTTATAGGCAATCCAAACCACTGAGGTATCTCAGCTGACGTCACCATGAAAGCGACGTCTAACAGCCTAACAACCTGTATCTACTGTCCTTACACAAACACTGCTAACCTAACCACTGACTATACATAAAACAGATATTTCACTAAACAACTGCTTTCTCTTTATGTCAGTGCTTTCCTCAAGGTTGATCAGTCCTTGACTGGGCAGTGCTTTATCATCAGTAGATAGGACCAGCAGTGTTGGATACTTCAGGGTTTTCATCAGCAGTTGAAAGGACAGCAGCAATTGAATATGAACAGCAGATAGAGACCATCAGTTGTTATAACTCACTTTCAAGGGGAGAGCAAAGTGTAAACTGCTGCTTATTGTGAATCCTCTGTTGTGACCTAGTTTTGGCTTTACATTATCTGTTCCTCTGGTAGGATTCAATCCCAACAATCTCCCCCTGGAACAGATAATGCCAAAAACCATTCATTATTCAGGACCTTTATTTCTCATCAAGAGTGCCTTAGCTTGATCTTTGAATTCAGCTTCAAATTCCTGTGCACTCTGGTCATCCTCATCCCTACACAGTGTAAGTTCAAGGAGATCCTGCAAATCTTGAACACTAAGGCCTAGTGCTTCTTTCCTTGATATGTACTTCACTTCGCCATTGGCTCTGACCAGGGTCAATACGTGAGTCTTTTGATCAGACATCCACTTTAGTATTTTTAAGCCAAGTGGGTTTCTTGGGAGAGACTTATTTGATGATGAGTTGAGGGATGATGGCCTTGAAAACACCTGCAGACTTTCAGACATTCTTTTGAATGCTTCTTCAGTGACTTTGTCTGCTGCAGCTATATCTTCTGCAGTTTCTTGTTCAATAAGTTCTTGTCTTTCAGCTTCTGTCTTGTCTTTAGCAGTGTTTGGAGACGCAGGTTTGTTTAATGCCTTAAAAAGGCTTTGAAGCTTTGTTGAAGTTTCTTCTTTTAGACCCATTTTCGTGATGGTATCTTTGAAGTACTCTGCTTCCTTTTCTATTACCTCTTCTTCAGTCAGCTGTTCTCCCTCTTCTTGATTTGTTACAAAAGTAGACCGGAACAGTGTGTCAAGGTTTCCTATCTTCTGTTCAAGCTTCATCATTTGTTCTTGCTTCTTAGAAGTGCCTGAAACAGTTATCTTTCTTTTCTTCAGCCTTTCGTAGGCTTCATCAGTCTGCTGTCTTGACCATTTTGATATGGCTTCAGCAGTATCCATTTTTGCATCCACCAGCTCCTTTTTCTTTCTTTTATACTCAGCAGTGAAGTCAGCAATGAGCTTTTTGAATTTGTTCCAGTTTGGAGCATTTTTCTTCTTTGTAGGATCATTCTTAATTCTGTCAATCCTCTCAGCCTCATGCTTTAGAGCGATTATTGGCCATTCTTCAAACTGTTTTTCTTCAGCAGGATAGAATTTTTCTTTCATAATGTAGGCAAGATATTGTTTTCTTAGCTCTTTGCGTTGTTCAGCCTTTTCTTAGATTAGTTCCTATGCGAATTCTTCCATCTACTTTACCTTTTCAAGGAAGAAATCCAGTCTTTTAGCAATGCCTTCTTCGCTTAGACGTTCACGTTCACTTTCAAATTTAGCTCTTGCTTTAGCCTGCCTTGCCTTGAGTTTGAGGTAATCATCCATATCCTCTGGTGGCATGTAGCCTATGAGTGAGGAGAATCTCCTTTTTGAAGGATCTTCTTCTATATAGAATTGCCTCATCTCATTTTTGATAGCTTCAAGTTCCAGTGGATGTTGTGCAGCATTAGGATCATGTGTACTCTCATCGGCAGGTATTGGCTTTCTTTTTCTGTTGAAGAGCTTTGGCTGTGAAGTAGGAGAGGTGAGAGTAGTGGTGGATGACTGACTAACAGCTGTTAAGACAACTGGTGTCTCAACATCTGCTGGCATTACAACTGCTGATATGTCAGCAGTTGTCTTCTGCTTCTGAGCAGGGGATAGAAGTGGTGATGTAGTTTTTGATGGTGGTGATGGTGGTGGTGAATCATCATCTGATATGAGATTCCTTCTCCTTTTTAATGAAGAAGGAGCAGATGATGTTTTGGGTGGATCAGTGGTGGTAGATTGGATAGCAGTGGTTTGTGACAGTGATTGACTGACAGTGGTTGAAACAACTGGTGTTTCAATCACTGTTGTCATTACAACAGATGTTGTAACCTCTGTTGTCTTCTGTTTTATGACAGGAGGCAGTGGTGATGGTATGATTGTAGATGATGATGGTGGAGCAGTACTTGTAGTGGTGTGTGGTAGAGTGGTGTGTGTTGATGACATGGCAGCTGTTTGGCTACTGACAGTAGTTTTTGTAACTACTGCTGTATCAGCTGTTTGGCTAACAGGTTTTGAGACCTGCTTTTCTTTTTCTTTTTCAGACTCAACATGAAGGCCATGTTCTATTCCCATCCTATTCATTTTTCCCAACAGCTTGTTATTCTCCCCCTTTTTGGCATTATCTGAAGGGGGGTTTACAAGAAATGGTATGGAAGAAGGAACTTTGCCAGAGGCACTTTGAATGCTAGCCTTTATAGCCTTGATATCTGCTTGAGTGTCTTTAAATCTTGATTCAACCATGTTGGTCAGCATTTGTACTTGAATAGCATGCTTTTTGTCAGCCATAAGTTGCTGTGCTTCAAGCATGGGTTGAAAAGTATTCCAAAGCTCATTTTCAGCAAATGCATGTTGTGCAGGTGCTTGAGCAGGAACAGCAGTGGCTTGTGCTTTCTGAGCTTTTAAAATCTCTTGCACCATCTCCTTTATTTCAGCAACTGATTCTTTAAGTTTGTCAACTCTGCCCGTCAATTCCTGATATCTTGAATCATCACCTACTTTAGTAGGATCATCTGAATCCCCACCAACAGTGGTTATATCAATGTGTGTCTTAGGAACAGAATCCCAAAAATCACCCATTGATGCCCCTTGTTCTTGGTACTAGGGACTTCTTTCTTCAGCACTTGATAAACCTTTGATGTTACTAGTGGTCAAAATAGGCTCACTAGTGGTTAACATTGGTGCTATTGAAGAAATTGCCTTCAAGGGAGTCTGATTTATGAAACAACTGGCCAACTGGAGACCTGTTGATCCACCAGTTGTAGTTGCTGCTCCACTTGAACTACCACCGAGAGTTACTTGTAACTCAGGGGGTGTAACCTCCTCAATTGTTACTGGGATAGCAGGAGTAGTAGCATCAGACCCAGTCACCTGTGGGGGTATACTCTCAGTGACAGGTGATAGAGAGGAACTGGTATGTGTCTGAGCTACAGCAGCTGCATGCAACAAAGGTAGCATGGATTGTGGCATTATTATTGGTGAGGGGATGGGAGTTGAAAGAGACATGTCCTTGGGATCAGGACTGAGGAAGATGGATCCAAGTGGATTCAGAGCTTCATATTGTGGTGTCCCTGTGCTTACAACCTGATCCTTTTGTGAGGATGCAGGAGGAGTTTTAGGCTTGGGTTGAGATCTTTCTTCCAACTGCTGTGAGGAAGTAGCAGCAGTGGTTTGTGGTGACTTTTGTGTTGTCACAGGCATTTCCTCTGGGATCTCATCTTCCAGAGTTGCCTTTGTTTTGGGTATGGTGAGTTTTCTGGATGTTTTTCTTTTGGTCTTTTTGGTGATGTCAGGTGTGGGTTTCAAAGCAGTGGTTGTGCTGCTATGATCACCTGGAGCAGTGGGCTCAGCAGCTGATACCTGAGGAGCAGTTGTAACCGCTAAAATCTGCTCAGGTACCCCTGCTTTTGTTTTTATTGGTGCCATCATCCTTGAAAATGTTTCTTTTGTTAAGCTTTTTATTTGACAATGAACACCTTGTTTTGGCAAATTTTCATTTTCCTTTACAAATTTTTGTTTAAAGTAATAACTCAAAAATCTTGGAAAAAGTAAAAATGCTTTGTTGTCAACATTTTTCACTAAGTCATTAAAGATTTCCTGGGAATAGTTGTAATCTTTGTTATTCAAAATGGCATACCCCAGGCATTGAATCTTCAATGGTATTTCATTAAATGATGTTGTTTTATTTGAAACACACATCAAAAGTGTGTGAAATAAAAATCTTGGAGCAGACGGAAAATAACCTTTTTGTAAGGTATCAACCTTTGATTGTTCTGCATATCCCCTTTTTACGAAATCAGTTTTCATCTCGGCTTTCTCAAAAGAGAGTTTACCTTCCTGATCGTTGAGATTAAAGACTTCGGAGATCGAATGTGGGGTTATTTGAACTGCTTTACCCTGTATTGAGGAGTTAATGGCTATGACTTTTCCGTCTTGTTTTTCAAGCGACGCCTTTTTCCAAAACTCTCTCTGGGTTTGCAGATAGATGGGAGCATTTGTTGTTAACAAAGTTTTGTACTTTGATGCAGATAATGTATCAATGATGGTGTCAAAGGTGTGATTATCAGTAGGTTTTGTGAGTAAACCCAGATAGTTGTGAGATTGTTTGAATGGTATTTCGATGGGTTCTTCGGCCGTTTGAGCGACCTCTTTGGAAGGTGATGGTGATTTAGGTTTTGATTTTGATTTTGACTTTGATTTTGTCATTTTTGCGGAGAAGAACGAAGGAGGATTTTGGAGATTTTGAGAAGAAGGGTTGGAAACTGCTATGAGAAGAGAATTTTGGAATTCAATTCGACAGTGTAAAACCCTGTTTGGGGTTTAGAGCAGGGTTATATTTAAAAATGATCGCTGATGTGGCAGCGGTTATTAAGATCTGAGGGCTAAAAACTGACCACGTGTCAAACATTGATGAAGTGGATGAAGTATGGAGAACAGTTGTTTTAAGGGCCACTAACGTATCAAGCATCAGTGGTTACAACGGTAAAAATTATGGGCAGTGGATGATTTTTACTATCAGTGGATAGCATATCAGTGGATAAGACACTGATTTTTAGCATCAGTGCTTTTCAAGAAAATGAGGGATCAGTGGTTAACTTTCAGCAGTGGACAGTGTTTAGAGATCAGACGTTGGAACAAAACAGTGGTTAGGGTAAATGGTACAATTCTGAAGGACAGGTATTTCAGCAACAGTTTTGAAGATTTTCATTCAAGGTTTTGCCATATGTCAATTTTGAAAGACAGTGGTTTAGTACCCCAGATGATGAAAACTTTTTGCTAAGGCAACTCATTTTCGTTTAATATTCAATTAACACATGAGTACCCTAGTAATTTAAGCACAGTTTACAATCAACCTTTGATAAAAATTTAGGAGCAAACCTGAGTATGACATGATCATGACATATGTACCATTTCCTTTTGACCCATTTATGAGGACACTAATACCATAAAAAAAAAGGTATTACATCATGACAGGAGCTGAAACTATTGCCAACAAAAACAAGCATAAGTTCCAAATATATTATTCCAAAAAAATGAATAATATATCCTGGTTATTTGAGAAAATCCTTTGAACAACAAAAAATAGTTAAAGGATTTTCTGAGAATAGTATCAAAAAGGATCTGGTATAATCATATCATTCACATGTTTTTTTGAAAATGGTCAGTGGTTTGACAACAGTGGTAGGAAACTTTTGGATACATTTTGACCACTGTTTGGAACCACTTTCTTTGTCAGTTGATTGTAAACCTGAGGACACATGGAGAAATTTTTTTGAACATTTGTCTAGTCCTCTTTGGAGTTCATTTACTGGAATCAAAACCTTTTTCTGAACAGATAAATGCACATAGTTGCTTAATGACCATTATTACCCTAAACTTTGACTCATAAGTGTTTTATGTTTATACTCTTTTCTTTTGACTTCAAAAGTTTTGAGATAAACACACTTCTGAGTTTTTGTGAATTTCCTTAATGTATTTTAACAAAGTTGATTTTGTCCTTTTGAGGGACTCAACCTGTTTTTAACACATAAGATCTGAATGACTAAAGTTTTAATTCCCTCTTTTTGAGTTAACAAGACATCAATGTCTTATGAATCATAGGTTTTGTTAATCTGAGGTTCATACTTTAGTATTTAATGAAAACATCACAAATATCAAAACAACAGTTGAAATCAATATTGAAAAATATGAAACAATCCCATAATTTAACAGATATGTTTACAGATCTGAAAACTATGGGTGACTTTTGCATGATATCACTTGTTGTGTGAAATTTGTGTGTCATATGACATCTTGGTTGATTTTCAGAGTTTTTGAAAAACCATTTTGAACATGATTTACACAGTACTCTGTTTTTCAACTAAATACAACCAACCTTAGTATCAATGAATTTTGAGCCGAACTGTTATGTCAAATTGATTGTTAGATCGAATTTGACTGTCCAGGCTCTGATACCAATTGTTAGGATCGGAGGCTCTCATGATTGTGTTTGTTTGTATGTTTGGAACGATTTGTAAATATGAAAACATGTAAAGTGCAGCGGAAATGAAAACAAACTTTGTAAACACAATCAAATGGAGAAAATAGTTTGATAAACAATTGCTTCTCATAGAGTCAAAAGATTTACAAATCAAAGCAAAAGATTACAGATATGCTTACAAACTAAACTCCCCCTCAGCCTGATGCCCCAAGGTTGGTTGCACACAAGATGAAAGGATTAGACATGAGGAGAAGAACTCGCTCAGTCAATCAAATGTAACAGTACAGGACACTGTTACATTTATAGGCAATCCAAACCACTGAGGTATCTCAGCTGACGTCACCATGAAAGCGACGTCTAACAGCCTAACAACCTGTATCTACTGTCCTTACACAAACACTGCTAACCTAACCACTGACTATACATAAAACAGATATTTCACTAAACAGCTGCTTTCTCTTTATGTCAGTGCTTTCCTCAAGGTTGATCAGTCCTTGAGTGGGCAGTGCTTTATCATCAGTAGATAGGACCAGCAGTGTTGGATACTTCAGGGTTTTCATCAGCAGTTGAAAGGACAGCAGCAGTTGAATATGAACAGCAGATAGATACCATCAGTTGTTATAACTCACTTTCAAGGGGAGAGCAAAGTGTAAACTGCTGCTTATTGTGAATCCTCTGTTGTGACCTGGTTTTGGCTTTACATTATCTGTTCCTCTGGTAGGGTTCAATCCCAACATTATACGAGGATTAATGGTCTTAAGTGTGCGCCTACCCATTCACATGATTTAACAGTTAATTCCTTAGCTAGCCATACCATATGTAAACATTTTGTAACATGTACTTCACCCCCGAAGTTATAAAACGGAAAACAGTTTAAGAAAAGGGGGACATGAACTCACAGTCTTGCGTTCTTCGTATCCGATGTAACTCAAAGCTTTTTCTACTGTGCACGACTACCTACAACGTACTACGATTTATTAGACGGATAGGTCGTGCCTTGACTTAGTTTTAGTTAGTGTCTTTGAATTACTTTTCTTTGTGTCTTAAGCAATATTCCAAGTATATACTTATTTGTTAAAATAATAAATATTTTAACTTAAATTATATTTATTTAATTTTTGGAATATTTGTTAAAATAATCCATTTTAACTTGTCACCTGTATGTATTTGTACATGTATAACTTCCCAAGGATGGGTGTATTCATACTCGTATTCTTAACCTTGTGTATTTTTGCCAAGTATCAGTGGCGTATTCCGGTGTATATTTATACGTACGAGAATACGTATTTCCTTGTAGTTATTAAATATTCTTATACTTAATTTTTGTATCAAACTTTCCGGAATAATATTTCTAATAAAAATTCACCAAGATATATTCTCAAAATATATATTGTAAGAAATCGTACATAGAAAAATTATCTATAATTTTTCCCTTGGAAAAAATAATTGTATTTCCATTTAAACCACAAAAATAATATATTTTCAAGTTTATCTTAGAAAATATATATAAATCTATTTTTCACCAAAAAATAATATATTCTATGTCCATTCAAGAAAATATATATTTCTCCCAAAAATAATATATCTTCTAATAATTTCAAGAAAACATATATATTTTTATTTTCCCAAAAATAATATATTTTCTTCTTGTCAAAATATGATATATTTTTGTAATAAGTATGAAAATCATATTTTTGTTCTCTTGGTGTCCAAAATACCATTTACCAAAATATTCTTATGGATTTAATTCCGGAATATTTATGTAAGTTATATTCCTCGTTCGGTTTCTCCAATAGTTTGGATATAAGTTGTATATTTATTTCTTGGAATTTTGGTAATATTTTATATTGTAATTTCTTGGTATTTTGGTGAGTTATATTATTTCAAGTCCTAAAATAATATAACTAATACACATACTATACAAATAATCACACACATGGTGACAACTAAATATATATTTTTCTAAATACATATTTAGTCACTTTTATTACTAAAAATCAACCTCCAATATTTATAATTTTTGTAATAAAAATTATGGAAAACTTTATATGAAAATCATGGTTTAAATATACTTGTAAATATTTGTTTAAAAATATTTTTCTAAGTGTTTTATTTCTAGAAAAAATTTCCATAGTTTCCCCTTGAAAATGGAGGTTTCCATGCTTTCAAAGCATATCATTTTCTTTTATAAATCATCACAATCAACAACAAATTAAATAATACTTACCAACTGCCATAAATTAATCACTACTTCATGAACTTGAAAGTTTACAAAAATTTGTAGTAACTTACTAGTGTGTTTAGTAAGCTTAGATGTTTACAACTTGTAAATCATTTTTAAAAACATCATTCTTGAAGGATTTAGATGTTTACAACTTGTAAATCATTTTTCTAAAATATTTCTTCTTGAGTTTTCTTGTTAAACACATGATTCTACACTTGATTAATCACTAAAAATGTGATTAATTTCTTTAAGAACCAAGTTTATGTAAATCTTGTATTTTAACTTAGTTTCTTGAGAAAATCATTCTTAAAATTATATGTTTACAAGACCTATATCACACTTTGATCATCATACTTCAAGAAAAACATTAAATCTTTCAAGTTCATGCTTTACATAAGGATGATCTCTTGATCTTTAACATAATCATCCTCTCATCTTGCTAGATTATGTCTTTAATCACCATCTAGCAAGATCATATGATGTTTAACATCATAAACACAAACAATCAACAATCAAGTAGCATAACAACACATAACAACATGTATTCTTATGATTTTAGTCATATGTTTAAGATGTATGTTCTTGATTCATAGTGTTCTTCATGATTCTTTACTTGTAACACCCTTTAACCAACTTAATAAGATGTAAAAAATAGATGTAGATGATCTTACTACGAGGTCAAGGCTAGGGATGAACACAAGAAGATGAAGATAAATGAGGTGGTTAATAGCACTTGCAAGAGGTCCTTCAACTTCCAAGAGTTCCTAGCTTACTTGTGATGCTTCTTACACCTTTGTATATGTAGAGATTGGATGGAAGTTGAATGATGAAGGTGGTGGTGTGTGGTGTGGGTTACGGCCGAAGGTTAGGAGAGGGGAAGAAGAAGAGTTCAAGTGTTGGTGAGTTAGAGAATGAAAGGTTATGTTCTATTGGTTTATCTTATAACACTTCAACACTTGATAATCTAATGGTTTATATGTTATAAAAAGTTAGGGACATGATCCATTTTAATAATCAACTAAAATCCAAAGTGGGCCATGCTTGTTGGCCGTGAATGGAGGGGGTATAGATTAGGGTGTAAAGATAAGTTAGATTATCTAGTTAAAATACAAGTGAATTAGTTAGGTGTTTAGTTGTTATAATGTTATATAGTGTGTTATGATGTTCAGGGACCATAACTGGCTCAGAAATGATAAAACAATGCTTCTAGTGAAAATTTGGTGTTTCGGGTAGTGTCCGGTTGTTCGGTTGGTTACTGGTTCGTTAAGGTGCTAAACTATGCAGTTTAGTGTGCTTTATGTTACCTTTTGGGACAATTTTGATTCCTGACACTTAGGAAAGCATTCTGGACCATTTAACCATATTTTTGCATGATATTAGGTTGTTTAAATGCTGAATTTTGCTGAATTCTGTAGAATTCTGCAGTTTATGTGAGTTTTAGGCACTTTCCGGCACTTAAACTATCTCTAGGAAGGCAGTTTTATGATCCTTACTTTCCTACACACTATACTAGTGTAACTCTTGGTTTCTGGCTCATTCTATGTCTCAATACCTTGTCTATCTATGTACTGAACTCCATCAGCATTTTTCTGATTTGTCTGATAACTATGCTATCTCTGTTTTGTGCATCATTTGAATTAATATGTGTTGCATGTGATCATGATATGACATTATGCAATATGTGATGCACATGTATGTATAATAACAATAATCAGAAACATTCATGTCATTAATTGTAAGTCAGCACAGTCATTAAGCACTAATTACTGTCTAATAATTGTACGGATACATGCAAATTTTGACAATTGTCACATTCTCCCCTGTTAAGAAAATTTTGTCCCGAAATTTCAAGCTTCACTATTAAATGCATGGGAGTTAGGGAAAAAATGTGGGTATTTTGCTTTCATATGATCTTCACGCTCCCAGGTAAACTCTGGGCCATGACGTGCATTCCATCGAACCTTGACAAGCTTAACACTACTCCTCCGAGTCTTGTTAACCTTCCAATCTGTAACCTCAATGGGTTCTTCGGTGAAGTGGAGTGTGTCGTCTATATGTACTTCATCCGCAGGGACGACCACTGTCTCTTGTGTTGGACTTTTCTTCAGATTAGATACATGAAATGTATTACGAACACCATTTAGTTCTGCTGGTAACTCCAACTTGTATGCTACTGAGCCAACCCTTTCCAAGATTCTGAATGGCCCGATATATCGTGGGTTTAACTTGCCACGCTTCCCAAAGCGTGCCACACCTTTCCAAGGTGAAACTTTTAACAAAACCATATCACCCACTTCAAATTCCAAGGGTTTTCTCCTTTGGTCCGCATAACTCTTATGTCGATCACGAGCCGCCTTGATGAGCTCTCGGATCTGTACGATCTTATCAGTTGTTTCTTGGACTAGTTCGGGACCAACCATCTGTCTATCACCTGCATCTGCCCAGCATAACGGTGATCGGCACTTGCGTCCATAAAGAGCCTCGAACGGTGCAGCTTGGATGCTTGTATGGTAGCTGTTGTTATAGGAAAACTCAACCGGAGGCAGATAAGTATCCCAACTGCCACCTAAATCCATTACACAAGCACGTAGCATGTCTTCCAACCTCTGAATAGTTCTCTCGCTTTGTCCATCCGTTTGCGGATGGAAAGCTGTACTCAGATTTAACTGAGAACCAAAAGCTTCTTGAAAGGATTGCCAAATCCTTGACACAAACCGTCCATCTCAGTCCGATATAATCGAGATAGGCACTCCATGTCGTGCAACTATCTCCCTTAGGTACAGCTCAGCTAGCTTACCAGTTTTATCCTTCTCTCTAATCGGCAAAAAGTGCGCAGACTTTGTCAATCGGTCCATGATTACCCAAATCGTATCATGACCTCTGGGAGTTTTGGGTAACTTGGTTATGAACTCCAGAGAAATCTGTTCCCACTTCCACATGGGGATTTCTGGCTGTTGCAGGAGGCCTGAGTGCTTCTGATACTTGGCCTTCACTTTGGCACAAGTTAAGCACTTTCCAACATAAGTAGCAACATCACCTTTAAGTCTTGGCCACCAATAGTAATCCTTTAAATCTTGGTACATCTTGTCCGGCCCTTGATGGATCGAGTACCTCGATTTATGAGCTTCATAAAAAATAACCTCTCTAAGACCACCAAAAAGCGGAACCCAAATTCGTCCCATGAAATACAAGGTTCCTTCCTCGTTGGGTACCAACTTTTTCTCCATTCCTCGGAGGTATTCATCCTTAATGTTCTCCTTCTTAAGAGCTTCTTTCTGTGCAGCACGAATACGCAATGTGAGGTCCGTCTGAATAATCATCTCTAAAGCCCTAACCCTTATGGGCTTGATTCTTTCCTTTCGGGTTAAGGCGTCTGCCACCACATTCGCCTTTCCTGGATGATATTTGATTTCACAGTCATAATCATTTAATAACTCAACCCATCGTAGCTGCTTCATGTTAAGCTCTTTCTGATCAAATATGTGCTGAAGGCTCTTGTGATATGTAAATATAGTACATCAAGTACCATACAGATAATGTCGCCAGATCTTCAATGCGAATACCACTGCGCCTAATTCCAAATCATGCATGGTGTAGTTCTTCTCACGGACCTTCAGTTGGCGCGAAGCATAAGCGATAACCTTTTGGCGTTTCATTAGCACGCAACCCAAACCCTGACGCGAGGCGTCACAATATACCACGAAGTCGTTGGTGCCTTCGGGTAGGGATAATATAGGTGAATCGCATAACTTATTCTTGAGCAGCTAAAATGCTTCTTCATGTTTATCTCCCCATTCATACTTCTTATCCTTTTGGGTAAGGGAGGTCAGCGGTTGAACTATCTTGGAGAAATCCTCAATGAACCTGTGATAATAGCCTGCTAAACCCAAAAACTGTCGGATCTCGGTTGGCGTCTTCAGAGTTTCCCAATTCTTAATTGCCTCGATCTTGGTGGGATCCATATGAATTCCATTTTCATTTACCACGTGACCAAGGAACTGCACTTCGCGTAACCAAAATTCGCACTTAGAGAACTTAGCGTAAAGCTTATCCTTCTTTAGCAGCTCTAAGATGGCTCTGAGGTGTTGCTCATCATCTTCCTTCGTCCGCGAATAGATTAAAATATCATCGATAAATACGATCACGAATTTATCGAGATATGGCTTGCAAACCTGATTCATCAAGTCCATAAATACTGCAGGCGCATTTGTCAACCCAAACGACATCACTAGAAAATCGTAATGTCCATAACGAGTTCTGAAGGTAGACTTCGGTATACTTTCTGAAGGATCGGTTTGTGACCCAAACGAGTCGTTCAGAAGAGATTTTATCAGTTTCAGATGTGGAAAATAAGAAACTGACTTTGAAACAGCTTGCTTATCACTTTAAACACTAATTTGATTGATACAATCGCAATTACAATCAGTCTTCACACCGGCAGCACCTCGGTATGGAATACAAGGCTCTGTTACAAATGAAATGAACACTACCCTATTTATAGCATTCACGGTTTCGCTTGAAATGAACATATCCTGTTCAAGCGAAACCCTCAAGCGAAACCTACATATTAACTTTCAAGCGAAACCGACAAAAATAACATTCTGATTTCAAGTTTGCATGCAATTTCACGTGATGTTGTCATGTGATAATGTCATCATTGATGTCACCATTATGATGTCATCATTGGATATGATGACATCATGCTTGATCAAACCCGCAACGCAACTGAGACTCGACATAAGACGAAGACGACAGATGTATGCACTAACACTTTCTTCTTGAATCCGCAGCTGGTGATAACCTGATCGAAGATCGATCTTGGAATAGTAACTTGATCCCTAAAGTTGGTCGAATAAATCATCAATCCTCGGCAAGGGATACCGATTCTAGATGGTTAGCTTGTTTAGCTCATGGTAGTCGATACACATTCGAAAACTACCATCCTTCTTCTTGACGAATAGTACTGGAGCTCCCCAAGGCTGGAAGCTTGGCCTTATGAATCCCTTATCCAGTAACTCCTGAAGCTGCGTTGACAACTCTTGTATCTCTGAAGGCGCAAGTCGATAAGGTGCCTTGGCTACAGACGCGGCGCCTGGAACCAACTCAATGTGGAATTAGACTTGTCGTTGAGGAGGTAATCCTGGCAAATATTCGGGAATGACTTCAAGATATTCCCTTACCACAGGGATATCTTCGAGCTTCGGTTCTTCTGCCTCTTTGTCAATGACATGAGCTAAGAAGGCAACACATTCTTTATGCAAAAACTTCCGTGCCTTCAAGCAACTTATTATCCGTAGAGGTGTATCATGCTTCTCTCCGTGTATCACAATCGTCTCTTCACTCGCCATCGGGATGCAAATAATCTTCTCATGACATACAATCTCGGTACGATTACTTGACAACCAATCCATCCCAATTACTACGTCGAAGCTTCCCAACTCGACTGGCAGAAGATCTATCGAGAACTCACGTTCTCCAAGCTCTATAACACAGCCTTTAATCACTTCATTGGCTTCTACTAGCTTCCCATTAGCCAGTTCTATTGAGTACGGGATGTCTAACTTACTTGCTACTAAACCAAGTATATTCTTAAACTCTAGAGATACGAAGCTATAATCGGCACCAGTATCAAATAGCACAGATGTAAAATGTTGATTTATAGGGAACGTACCAGTGGCTACGTTCAGATCATGGCGAGCTTCCCTAGCTCCAATGTTGAACACTCTTCCACGAGCTTGGTTATTCTTTGGGCAATCCCGCTTAAAGTGCCCTACATCACCGCAACCATAACAACCTTGGCCGCGTCCATTCCCATTTCCACCTTGATTGTTGTTATTTTTTCCCCTGCGGTTTCCATTTCCCGCCTGGTTTCCATTTCCATTCCGGTTTCCATTTCCTCCCTGAGTGTTGTTTCCTCCCTGATTTCTATTCCCATAACTATTTCCACCACGGTTGCCATTACCATTTCCATTTCCTCCCTGCCCACCATTTCCACGTCCGTTTCCATACCAGCATGTCTCCTTAGAATGACCAACTTTTCCACAAGTTTCACATTTCCCAACTCTGCATCGACCAGCGTGATGAAACTGATAAGCGTCGCACTTTGGTAGGGTACCCATGTACCCTTTTCCCCTATTCTCAGTACTTGCAGCACCAGCTTGTGCCTCAGCTGGTGGGTTAGCGTCCCTATGCTTGTTGGCATTGTTGTTGTTGTTTGCCTGAGTACCCTTCTTGAAATTCGATAACTTCCTCTTGTTTTCCCCAGACGACTCCACATGAGTCTCTTTCTTCTTGGTCACAGAAATTGAGAACTTTCCCAATCGGATTGCTTCCTCAGTTAGTGCCACGCTCAAGTCGATCGCCTTAGTAATGGTTGGAGGCTTGGATGTAGTTACCATGCTGAGAATCTAGGGCACCAATCCCCAAATGAAACGTTCGATCCTCTTAAATTCTGGCTCCACCAAGTAAGGGACCACGCGAGACAAATCATGGAACCTCTGCACATACTCAGCTATCTTGGGACCATCCATTTTCAAATTCCAGAATTCAGTCTCCAACTGCTGGATTTCTGCCCTCGAACAGTACTTCTTACGCATCAGTTCTTTCAATTCATCCCACGTCAAAGCATACGCTGCAGCCTCACCCAACGTCTGAACCTGAAGGTTCCACCATGACAGAGCTCCATCTAGAAACAGTCCAGAAATGTACGTGACCTGATGCTCTGGAGCACATTTACTCATCCGCAACACAGAATCTGTCTTCTCAACCCATCTCACAAAAGCTACGGCACCTCTAGTGCCGTCGAAGTTCAGAGGCTTGCAGTCCAAAAACTGCTTGTAGGTACAACCTGTACATAAGCAACATCGTTCACAGAAAGCATTAGTAAGCACACTAGGAAATGTCCAAACGTATGTAATGTGTCTTAGGTGACTTAAACATTACCGTTAGGTGGGTTATTCCCTGAGGTACCCACGCTGTGTTCGGAGCGAAGGGCCTCGTGTTGTGCGATGGCCTGTGAGATGCGCTCTTGTAATTCTGCCTCGGTTGTGGGCAATTGATTGTTCCTTCGAGGAAGCATTCTCCTTCTAATAAGAAGATTTGATAGGTCAGGTCTTATTTGCTAAATAATTACATAATTGTCTAAAGGTCGTACGTACGTATATATAAACAATCATTATACCAAGCAATCATGCAACAATACAGTCATAGCATAAACATGTAAATCAACAATGTGTTTAGTGAGAACATGACGATTGAGCTTTCACTAATTACCGACCACAGTTACATCGTTTACAAGTGTATCACATCAAAAGGGACATAAGGTCACACTACCCTTGTCCAATAAGTCTGTCAATATACAAATATCAGATGGTCAAATATGGTCTTCAAAAGTCTTCACAATCTCTGCTCAATAGTAGTGCTCTCACCAAAAGTAATGCAATCTGCATAAAACCAAAAACCACTATGCTGATGGTGGAGGTGGAGGAGGAGGAGGGAAGAAAAGCAAGCTGCACACATGCGCAAGCTCCTCCTCGAGCTCGTATACATGACGAAGTAAGTAACTGATCTGCTGCTCGACAGTAAGGAATCGAGCATCAAAACCTGGGAAAGGAGTAAGAGGAGCAGGTGGATGTGCAAAAGAAGACGGTGATGAGTGTGGAGGAACAGAAGTAGACTGGCAGGGACACGATGGGGGGACGCGGAGTCAGCTCAAGCTCCAAAACTCTGCGGCTCATAATCTCAAACTGAAGCTGAAGTGATAAAAGTAACTCATCTCGTGTCTAGCCAACAAAATGAGAGGGATGATAGGGATCTGAGATTGGCATAGAGTACGGTGGGAACCATCGGAATGGCTCGTCAAGCGGTGAAGAAGTGAATGGAGCAAACGGTGCAGTCTGAGGGATCTGAGGATGAGCTGCTGAAGCAAAAGGATCGTAAGTAGGCTGCTGGCCTGAAGTACCTTCCCCTGGACGGGGTGCAGGGACGTCCTGTAAGAAAACGATCGGTAAATCTGTGCGATGGACATCGGACTCTACAGGAGGGAGAGGAGAAACATCAGCGGGTGTTGGTGGAGGAATAAATGGCTCAACAACTGGGAGCTCAACAGGTGCAGGAACTGGGTCAAGAATAAGAGGTGCGATGTCTGGTAAGCCAAATGGAACAAGGTCAGGAGCAAGTATCGGCTTAGGGTCTACAGGTGCAACATCTGGCTGATCAAGATGAACAGGGTCCAGCTCGGGGATGTGCTCAGGGTCATGTAGGGGAGATGGTGCAGCTGACATAGCAGTTTCATCGTCAGAATAAGTAGCTGTAATCCGACCGCCTGTAAGGCTGAAGATGTCACAGACTCAAAGGAGTCTGAAACCGAGTGCAAGCTGGAATCAGTGGATATCTCAACAACAGGAATATCAGGAGGTGGGACAACTACGACATCCTCGTCTATCTCTCCATCACCATGGGCATCAACAGGAGGACCGTCTACAAACAAGTCGACGTCGTCATCAAACAGATCATCAAAAGGCAAATCCTCAGGAGGGATGACCACGAGAGGTACAACATCGAGGATCAGAGCCACGATATGCTCACCATCGGGATGACCAATGATGAGATGATCATGGACTGGAACAGGAATGATAAAAGGATCCTCGTCAGGAAAACCATCAGCAAGGGGTAAATCATCTCTAAAGTCGGGCAGCGCGAACGGCTGGAAGTCGTCCTCGTTATCTGATAGCATGTCAGGATCACTCTTAGTGTCTGACGTAAAGATCTCCGGCTCGGGTGCTATCTCGTCATCTGAGACGATGGCCATAGGGTCATCAACGTCTGATAGTCCTCTCTCGAAAGAATACATGTGCATATATATTAACCACTATCACTTAGTATGCAATCAAAGACATTTCATCATGAAATCATGTATCACATTATCCTTTACGAAACTTTTTCTATCTCTCCTAGTCTACCCCAGACTAAACCACCAATGTGACCTTGCAATCGTGTTTCTTGTCTTTCCTTTTGTAAAAAATGTTTGTTCCATGGATCTGGGCGTCTTGTGTATGCAATGAAAAACATGTAAAAATATTTTTGTGGGAGAGCCCTAATGATTGTTGTCTAGACTCGAGAAAGAATCCTAGTTCGCTACAATCGAAGCTCTGATACCAAACTGTCACACCCTGACTTTTGCGGAAGCTTGATTATTTGTGACTTGCTTAATATCATTGCATTCAACCATAACAAACAACTATATGCTAAAATCCAAGATGTTCATCCATTAGATAGTTTCAAACCTTAAAAACAACATTGTTTTAAATCCAAAACACAGACTTCATGTTCCAAATACAACACCAACAAAGTTTTAAGTTCCAAACAGGACTTCATCAGAAGACACTAATAAACTAGGCTTCGAGCCATGTATCTTATCTAAGATAAAATACAAAACCCAAACCCTCTGACTTAGGATGACGTCTTTTATTGAAGACATGACTTGAAAACTTCATCGCCCGCCAAATCCATTTTAATTCCCTGAAATACATGTAGATTGAAAACATCAACTAAAGTTGAGCGAGTTCATGTGTTTTGTATGTGTGCACAAGTAAACCTTGTAATCATTGTAAGTATGTTTGTATTTGTAAATCGGTATGAAAGCAACAAGGAAACAGATCCATTAATGGTTTGCAAGGCCATTAACATATATGCAACGGCGTAGGAAGGCTCAGACCTAGCAGATTTTGTATCGGACTTCCAGCTGGAAGACATAGTCACCTCATGGGCCAAATCCCGGTCCTCATGGGTGGGGCTCGCTACACCCAAATAGATCTATCACTCATGTCCGTCGGTCCTTATATGAGGATTAATGGTCTTAAGTGTGCGCCTACCCATTCACATGATCTAACAGTTCATTCCTTAGCTAACCATACCATATGTAAACATTTGTAAACATTTTGTAACATGTACTTCACCCCTGAAGTTATAAAACCGAAAACAGTTAAAGAAAAGGGGGACATAAACTCACAGTCTTGCGTTCTTCGTATCCGATGTAACTCAAAGCTTCTTCTAGTGTGCACGACTACCTACAACGTACTACGGTTTATTAGACGGATAGGTCGTGCCTTGACTTAGTTTTAGTTAGTGTCTTTAAATAACGTTTCTTTGTGTCTTAAGTAATAATCCAAGTATATAATTATTTGTTAAAATAATAAATATTTTAACTTAAATTATATTTATTTAATTTTTGGAATATTTGTTAAAATAATCCATTTTAACTTGTCACCTTTATGTATTTGTACATGTATAACTTTCCAAGGATGGGTGTATTCATACTCGTATTCTTAACCTTGGGTATTTTTGCCAAGTATCGCTGGCGTATTCCGGTGTATATTTATACGTACGAGAATACGTATTTTCTTGTAGTTATTAAGTATTCTTATACTTAATTTTTGTATTAAACTTTCCAGAATAATATTTCTAATAAAATTCACCAAGATATATTCTCAAAATATATATTTTAAGAAATCGTACATAGAAAAATTATCTATAATTTTTCCATTGGCAAAAATAATTGTATTTTTCATTTAAACCTCAAAAATAATATATTTTCAAGTTTATCTTAGAAAATATATATAAATCAATTTTTCACCCAAAAATAATATATTCTATGTCCTTTCAAGAAAATATATATTTCTCCCAAAAATAATATATCTTCTAATAATTTCAAGAAAACATATATATTTTTATTTTCCCAAAAATAATATATTTTCTTCTTGTCAAAATATGATGTATTTTTGTAATAAGTATGAAAATCATATTTTTGTTCTCTTGGTGTCCAAAATACCATTTACCAAAATATTCTTATGGATTTAATTCCGGAATATTTATGTAAGTTATATTCCTCGTTCGGTTTCTCCAATATTTTGGATAAAAGTTGTATATTTATTTCATGGAATTTTGGTAGTATTTTGTATTGTAATTTCTTGGTATTTTGGTGAGTTATATTATTTCAAGTCCTAAAATAATATAACTAATACACATAATATACAAATAATCACACACATGGTGACATCTAAATATATATTTTCCTAAATACATATTTAGTAACTTTTATTACTAAAAACCAACCTCCAATATTTATAATTCTTGTAACAAAAATTATGGCAAACTTTATATGAAAATCATGGTTTAAATATACTTGTAAATATTTGTTTAAAAATATTTTTCTAAGTGTTTAATTTCTAATCTTTTTTTGCCATAGTTTCCCCTTGAAAAGGGAGGTTTCCATGCTTTCAAAGCATATCATTTTCTTTTATAAATCATCACAATCAACAACAAATTAAATAATACTTACCAAGTGCCATAAATTAATCACTACTTCATGAACTTGAAAGTTTACAAAAATTTGTAGTAACTTACTAGTGTGTTTAGTAAGCTTAGTTACCCTTTAAAGTGTGGTTGTTTATTTAAAAACATCATTCTTGAAGGATTTAGATGTTTACAACTTGTAAATCATTTTTCTAAAAATATTTCTTCTCGAGTTTTTCTTGTTAAACACATGATTCTACACTTGATTAATCACTAAAAAATGTGATTAATTTCTTTAAGAACCAAGTTTATGTATATCTTGTATTTTAACTTAGTTTCTTGATAAAATCATTCTTAAAATCATATGTTTACAAGACCTATATCACACTTTGATCATCATACTTCAAGAAAAACATTAAATCTTTCAAGTTCATGCTTTACATAAGGATGATCTCTTGATCTTTAACATAATCATCCTCTCATCTTGCTAGATTATGTCTTTAATCACCATCTAGCAAGATCATATGATGTTTAACATCATAAACACAAACAATCAACAATCAAGTAGCATAACAACACATAACAACATGTATTCTTATGATTTTAGTCTTATGTTTAAGATGTATGTTCTTGATTCATAGTGTTCTTCATGATTCTTTACTTGTAACACCTTTTAACCAACTTAATAAGATGTAAAAAATGGATGTAGATGATCTTACTACTAGGTCAAGGCTAGGGATGAACACAAGAAGATGAAGATAAATGAGGTGGTTAATAGCACTTGCAAGAGGTCCTTCAACTTCCAAGAGTTCCTAGCTTACTTGTGATGCTTCTTACACCTTTGTATATGTAGAGATTGGATGGAAGTTGAATGATGAAGGTGGTGGTGGTGGTGGTGGTGGTGGTGTGTGGTGTGGGTTACGGCCGAAGGTAAGGAGAGGGGAAGAAGAAGAGTTCAAGTGTTGGTGAGTTAGAGAATGAAAGGTTATGTTCTATTGGTTTATCTGTTATAAAAAGTTAGGGACAAGATCCATTTTAATAATCAACTAAAATCCAAAGTGGGCCACGCTTGTTGGTCGTGAATAGGAGGGGGTATAGATTAGGGTGTAAAGATAAGTTAGATTATCTAGTTAAAATCCAAGTGAATTAGTTAGGTGTTTAGATTTAATAATGTTATATAGTGTGTTATGATGTTCGGGGGACCATAACTGGCTCGAAAATGATAAAACAATGCTTCTAGTGAAAATTTGGTGTTTCGGGTAGTGTCCGGTTGTTCGGTTGGTTACTGGTTCATTAAGGTGCTAAACTATGCAGTTTAGTGTGCTTTATGTTACCTTTTGTGACAGTTTTGATTCCCGACACTCAGGAAAGCATTCTGGACCATTTAACCGTATTTCTGCACGATATTAGGTTGTTTAAATGCTGAATTTTGCTGAATTCTGCAGAATTCTACAGTTTATGTGAGTTTTAGGCACTTTCTAGCACTTAAACTATCTCTAGGATGACAGTTTTATGATCCTTACTTTCCTACACACTATACTAGTGTAACTCTTGGTTTCTGGCTCATTCCGTGTCTCAATACCTTGTCTGTCTATGTAGTGAACTCCGTCAACATTTTTCTGATTTGTCTGATAACTGTGCTATCTTTGTTTCGTGCATCATTTGAATCAATATGTGTTGCATGTAATCATGATATAACATTATGCAATATGTGATGCACATGTATGTATAATAATAATAATCAGAAACATTCATGTCAATAATTGTAAGTCAGCACAATCATTAAGCACTAATTACTGTCTAATAATTGTACGGATACATGCAAATTTTGACCATTGTCACACCGTTAATCTTTAACTTGATGCTTATTCACACGGATCGTGGGTATGATCAACGGCTGGGGTGATGCCACGTGGAATGTGGGCAAGTGTGGATCTTTCTTCAATTTTGTGCCATCATCGTGACTTTGAGAGGTGCTCAGGATGATGCTACGTGGCCATTCGGTTATAACCGAATGGTGATGCATGATAAAGCCTTCCAGAAGATTTACAGTTGTAACCTTATGAATTTTCTTAGAGAAGCTATTCCTCAAGTTGAACTGTTTATGAACATTTTTTAATCATGAGCTGGTTGATGTGACGTGACCCTTGTGCCGTAGGGTAGAAGATGAATAGACGTTTTGACTGATCACCTTCTTACTCAAACTGTAGCTTCTGGGAATGTGTGCAGACGTTGTCAGAGATCATTTAATAGAATCGATGATTACTGTGACACCGCCATTTCAGAAAGTGGCGATTTGACATTAATCATTACTATTTCTTACATCTCTCTTAACGATGCTGACGTTAACTCATTTTAACTATATATTTATATATAGGTTAGTGCCTTTTTCCCTACCAGATTTGGCAAATATGAGAACCAGGCGAAAATACCGTTCACGGAGGGTTTTTGAAATCCTGAAGACCTTTGACGCTGCTGAAGCTTTGCTTCGTCTCGGGGGTCTGTCACTGGAAACGGTTGTCGGAAGTGAAGGATTGTTCTGCACTGTACCTTGTTTGTATACTGGAAGGAATTCTGCCCCATTTCGTACTCGGGAGGATAACGATGAAGGGGCTACCCGATTGTCGGCAAACGTCTTAACTCAAGGCTTTCCGTCTGATTGGAGAAGTCGTTGCACAATAGTGTACCAGCGGCGTCGAAAGAAACATCCTACTGCAACTCCGACCGGTACTCAAATGATTACATCTGCTGAGGGTGTTGTCAATGAGTGGATCGTTGATCCTCACCCTCTGGAGTGGTATGGGGAACCGCTGCATACTACTGCAGAGGTGCTGGCCATGTTTCCGGGTGTTTAGTTGATTTATTTTGTATGCTTTTGTAAATGTTGTTTTGGTGCACTGTTGTGCTTGTATATTTTGTTAATGTGCTAGCTGCACAAATAACTTTTTGACGCACTGTTGTGCTCATAGATTTTTGTTATTGCGTGTGGTGCGCAAGTAACTATTTTAAATATAAGGTACGTTTGAATTACAATGTCTTGCATGTGTACAATCACTTTGTTTAGGTAAAGCGAATAAATATGGTAGAAAGCTCATGTGTGAACGTAAGTCTGGATTAAGCGCGTGACTTGTATTCGCGGACCGTTCATGAGACTTGTAATGGGTTACCATAATGTTTTCGCGCTTACCCAAAGGAATTTCATGCATTTTTTAATTAACAATACAACATAGTAGGAGGAACTTTGTATTAATTGGATAAGGCGTGGGAGCCAGTTGATACAAAGTAAATAAATAAAATAATTATGTTGCCTGCGTGAGCATTGACTGTTGTGCGGTATGAATATGTTGGTTACATATAGCATTTGCGCAATTGTTGCGCGTTCCATGTGCGTGGGACGGTCGTTCCATCAAGCCTTTTGAGGGTATATGCGCCTTTACCTAGGACTTCATGGATAACATACGGTCCTTCCCATTTTGGCGCGAGTTTTCCTGGTTTCTCGGCGTTGGAGGTTTCGTTGTCTCGCAGGACAAAATCTCCTGGAACAAAGGTGCACACTCGCACTCGAGCATTATAATATTTTTCGAGCTTTGATTTGTACCTGGCTTCACTGATGGCTGCGTTTTCGCGCCTTTCTTCAAGGAGGTCCAGGTCGAGTCTACGCTCTTGTTCGTTATCTTGTTTTCCCATGGCGATCATACGTGGTGATGGAAGACCGACTTCTGTTGGGATTACCGCTTTTGAGCCATAAACGAGACTGAATGGAGTTTCGCCTGTACTAGTTTTCGGCATTGTGCGGTGAGCCCATAAAATGCTTGGCAATTCGTCCACCCATCCCATGCGCGCATATCCAAGCCTTGCTTTTATACCATCCACGATCTGTTTGTTTACGCTCTCGACTTGCCCATTCGCTTGTGGGTGTGCCACAGAGGCGAAGCTGTGTTCGATGTTCATCTCTTTGAACCATTTTTGTAGATCTTTTGATGCGAAGTTTGTACCATTATCAGAAATGATGCGCAATGGTAATCCAAATCGGCAAATAATGTGTTCCTAGATGAATTTTCGGATTACCATTACAGTACTTGATGCGAGAACCTTTGCTTCTACCCATTTAGTAAAGTAGTCTACCGCTACTACTATGCATTTGACTGCACCAGGTGCATCAGGGAAGGAACCCACTAGATCAATGCCCCATTGTTGGGAAGGCCAAGCGGAAGTGACTGGGACCAGAGGGTTCTTTGGGAGGAGCGTTTTTGGGGCATGGCGCTGGCATGTTGTGCACTTGCGCAACAGTTATACTGCATCTACATGCATTCCCAGCCAGTAGTAACCTGCGTTCATGATTTTGGCAACCACCATGCGTGGTCCTGCGTGGATTCCACATAACCCCTCATGGATTTCGCATACCAAATATTGTGCGTCGGTTTTATCTACGCAGCGTAGAAGAGGACCGAAGAATGATTTGCGGTACAAGATACCGTCTGCTATTTCGTAATTTAACGCCTTATGCTGGATTTTTCTGGCTTCCGCTTTTCCCTCTGGGAGAATCCCATGTTGCAAGTATGTAATGATTTAGGATATCCAAGATGGATTCCCGACTTCTATGATGTTTACTTGTCTTAAAGGAACAGATGGATTAGATAATACCTCGATGCAGACTTCTTTCGCGAGATGTCTGAAGCTTGTAGCAGCCAGTTTGCTTAACGCATCTGCGTGTTTGTTTTCGCTTCTATTGATGTGAACTATCTTGAAGGTCTGAAACTGGTTGATAAGGATTCGCGCTTGTTCTAAATACAGAGCCATGACCTCGCCTTTAGTGTCGTAATGGCCGTTGACTTGTTCTACTACTAATTTAGAATCAACATGTGCTTCAAGGTTCTTTACTCCCATTTTGAGTGCCAGGCGAAGACCTGCAAGGAACGCTTCGTACTCCGCTTCGTTGTTAGTACTTTTGAAATCCAGGCGGATTGCGTACGTGAGTTCATGGTCGTTAGGGCTAACTAGGCGAAGTCCTGCGCCCGCAATGTCGTCGTTTGAGGCGCCATAGGTATGTAATGTCCAAACCCTATCATCGAAGACTGGGGTAGGATTTTGAATTGCCTCTCATTCCTGGATTTTGTTGATGGGGACTTCGGTAACAAAGTCTGCTAAGACTTATCCCTTAATAGCTGGCCGAGGTCTGTACAGGATTTTGTACCCTCCTAGCTCGATAGCCCACTTAGCCAACCGTACCGCGACATCTGGCTTAGACAGGATTTGTCCTAGATGATAGTTTGTAAGGACGGTGATAACGTGGCCAGAAAAATAAGGCCGTAGTCTTCGTGACACGTGAACCAATGCAAGGATGTGTTTTTCCATGATAGAATATCGTGTCTCTGGACTGGTTAACATTTTGCTGACGTAATAGATTGGGGTTTGAATCCCATCCCTTTCGACCATTAGTACTGCATAAACGGCTACTTCTGCGGCGGAGAGGTATAGGATTAGTGGCTCATCCTTTAGCGGAGCCGTTAAGGTTGGCAGTTGAATTAAACACTCTTTCATTTGTTGGAAGGCTCTCTCCGCTTCTGGTGTCCACTGAAAGTGGCTCTTTTTGACGCAGTTGCTTAAGGTGCTGATGAACGGGTAAGATTTGGCAGCGTGATTTGCCAAGAACCTGTTGAGTGCTGCTAGCCGCCCAGCCAGGCGCTGCATTTCTTTAACGGATGCTGGTGATGGCATGAGTTTAATGGCTTCCACTTTTTCTGGGTTAACCTTGAAACCATCCTTGGTTATAATAAACCCTAGGAATTTGCCTTCTTCCATCCCGAATGAACATTTCACTGGGTTTAGCTTTAGGTTGACCTTGCACAGCGAATCAAATGTGCGCTGAATGTTTGATAACATGGATTCTTCCTCCCGACTCATGATAACGAGATTGTCCATGTAAACTTCTAGTGTTACCCTAATATCTTCTCAGAAGACCTTGTCCATCAAACGTTGATAAGTGGCGCCTGCATTTCGAAGGTCGAAAGGCATTTTTGTATAGCAAAAAATACCTTTATCAGTGCGAAACGCCGTTTTGTCTTCATCCTCTTCTTTCATTTGCACTTGATGATATCCCTTATAACAATCCAAGAAGCATTTCCAACGGAAGGACGCCAGGGAATCAACTTTTTTGTCTATCTCGGGGAGGGCGTAACAGTCCTTGGGATAGGCTTTGTTAAGATCTTTGAAGTCGACGCACATGCGCCACCCGCCATTATGTTTCTTCACCATTACTGGGTTAGCCACCCAGTTTTGATATTGTACTTTGCGCAAAATCCCAACTTGCAGTAATTCAGCTACTTGTTCGTTCATTGCTTGAGCTTTTTCAATGCTGAGGCTGCGTTCTCCTTGCTCAACTGGTACTGCAGAAGGTTGTATGTTTAAGCAATGCCATGTTATTTCTCTTGGTATACCTGTCATATCTGTCGGAGACCATGCGAAGATATCCATGTTGTTAGACAGGAGTTCCTTTAACTTTGCGCGAATTGTAGGTGAGATAGCATGTCCTAACAGAATGGTCTGTTCGGGATATTCTCTTTTGAGAACCCATTTTTCTGGCTCATTTGGGGGTGATGGTTTGGAAACTTTCACTGGTGGTTCATCGTCGACATACATCACCTCCTTGCTGGAATACAAAATTGCTACTCCCGTTTCTGTTGGGAAACCTCAAGCCGCATGTGGTATGGAGGTAATCATACTGAACTCCCTCTGTGATCGTCTCCCCAATAGTACATCATGACGTGATGTAGCTGGCATAACCATGAAATTGACTGTGATGGTGCGGGAGTGCTCGCCATCTGAGAGTGTCACAGGGAAAGCGATTTGACACAATGGGAAGACAGCTTCATTGCAGAAACCAGTTAGGGAAAAATCTACTGGTTTCAAGCGTGCCTTATCCTCTGGGTCTAATTGCTTGAAACATTGTTCGTAAATTATGTCCATAGAACTACCAGGATCGATAAACATATAATCAGTAAGGTAATCGCCGAAGATGCCAGTTATGATTACCGGGCGTTCTTCTTGAGGACCTCCCAGAACGACGGGAAAGATTACATGTTGTTCGCGCAAGTGCTGATTGTGGCTTCGTTTGTGTGGTCTTTGTGAGGGTCCTCCTTGCACTACGTATGTTTGTTCCGTACTGTCCTTTTGTTGGTTGTTGTCTTCCACGTTTTGTTGCATAATTTTGAATGTTTCGGGATACTCTTTGTTACTGGGCTGGATGTCCCACTAATGTGTGGATCATGGGTCCAACACTGTATTCTCGGATCTCTTCTTCAATGTATATTCCTCCTGAGACTCCTGATATCTAGATCTATTATGGAGAACCTTAGATCTGGAATTTGGTACGAAAATTTTGTTTACAGTATCCTGGAATTTGGAGAACCAATACTCTAGAGTTTCTCCGAACATAGATCTGGGTGAGTCTGAGTTCTAGATTTCATTTCTGAGGTGACAAAGTTTTTTACCCGGTGACAATTGTTGTTACTGGATGTTTTGCCCGTGATTTCGTCGATCTGAGTAACTTGGGCTGAATTACCCCTGTTTTCAGATCGAGGACTTGATGGACGGTTTGATGAGATCTCTACCGTTAGAAAACAGAGTTTGAAAAGAAAAGAATCAAAACGAGAAGATGAAAATGAAAACTGAGAATCGGTGGGCGCCAATGAAGAAACACTGGTTCAACTGACCGGAATCGATTGAACCAGGGGTTTAGTTCTGCATAAAAAGGGTGATTCCTCTTGTTTGATTCGGGGTTTGGCAAAGCTCATTCTTCAAATAATAACTGCAAAAACAAACAGCCGTTAGACTCGCCACGGGGGGAATGGGGGTTCTCTCCATGACCACCCTCGGGCGTGAGAATAAGTACAGGTTTCAATGAAGAAGAAGAAGTAGTGAAAGTGAAGTGAATGTAACTTGAAAAGTGATACCTGAATTACCTTATTTATAACCGGATTTGGGCGGGAAAGTTTGTTGACGGGAGAAGTAACGGAAAGCATTTTCCGTCGGCGGTTATTTCCTATGCCATTAATCTTTAACTTGATGCTTATGCACACGGATCGTGGGTATGATCAACGACTGGGGTGATGCCACGTGGAAAGTGGGCAAGTGTGGATCTTTCTTCAATTTGGTGCCATCATCGTGACTTTGAGAGGTGCTCAGGATGATGCTACGTGGCCATTCGGTTATAACCGAAAGGTTATGCACGATAAAGCCTTCCAGAAGATTTACAGATGTAACCTTATGTCGCTCTGCCTCGTGTGAATTTTGTTGTAACACAAAGGTCACTTTCTGTTTATGTCTAGGTGATATTTGCGCGGAGATGTTGTTCAGAGTTTTACTCCCAACTTCATATGAGCTTGCGCAAGGATCTATTAGTTCCTTTTGGCGCATGGATGTTGGAAACTGTTTTCTTTTTATGTTCTCTTTCAGAACCGATGCGCAGCCGCGCTGGGTTCTCTTAAAGAGGGTTCATTGTGGTGAAGTTGTGGTATGTTCCCATGCATCTGTGCGAGGTTTTTGGGACCATACCCCTTCAATACATTAAACCGGCTACATGGGATTGTATCCCTGCTGACTCAAACCACTTAGCCGAGGGTAACGTCACCTTCAAAAGAGGGGCCTACAACTTTTCGCATTAATAACTTAATTAATTATCTTTCAATATTCCGACCCTTTGGGATTGTATCCTTGTTGACTCAAACCACTGGGTTAAGGGTAACGTCACCTTCAAAAGAGGGGCCTACTACTATAACTAAGATAATCTCTTAAAAAGTTCGAAAGTGCAAAAATCATCAAAGGATACATTAAAGGCGAGTCGGAACCAAGTGATTCATCTTGTCTATCAGTTTTTATTTTATTTTTTATTTTTTCATTTTTAGTTTTTATTTTCATGTTTAAAACTTTTTCTCCAAAAAAATTAGATTGATTAGACGTTGAGGATAAACCGGTACTAAAAGCTCTTGTGTCCTTGGACGACCTCGGTATCTTACCAACGCTATACTACGCTCACGATGGGTGCACTTGCCCAAGTGTGTGTTTACTGTTAGTAGAATATCGTGTTTTATAAATTTAAAACTTGATTAATGTGTAAAATCGGCTTAAAATATCAATAAAAATATATCACACCGAACGCACACCAGGTTTTTGGCGCCGTTGCTGGGGACACAAGGATTTTAAGAAAGCTTAAAATCGACGGCCTAATCAATTACCTTTTTAAAACTACGCCCACATTTTTACATTTTTAGAAACTTTTTGCATTACAGTAGTCTTAACACGGGGCCGTGCTCACTGAACACGCCCCCGTGCTGCATAAAAATAACAAAACATTTCAAAAACACCCAGATACAGAGTCTGAACACGGGGTCGTGCTCACTGAACATGCCCCCGTGCTGAACCAAACCAGTAATAAATTTTAAAATGCCAAGATACAGAATCTGACCACGGGCCGTGCTCACTAAACACGGGGCCGTGGTGAGCCTCTGTTTCCGTTTTTATTTTGTTTTCTGGTCCCGAGACTCTTTTGTGGTCTGCTGAGTGATTCTTATGGATGAATACTCAGGAGGTTACAATTACTACTATGAAGAGGATGATTATTAAGAAGAGTATTGTACCATTTGTGGTAAGTCTCACTCGGTACAATACTGTGACCTCTTTGAACCATCCACTTCATATACACACTATGAGGAACCTAGGTACGAGCCAACCACTTCATACACGTACTATGAAGACCCAAGGTATGAACCTTCTCCCTCATACTCATATCTTGAAGAGCCAAGGTATGAATCATCTCCATCATACTCATTTCTTGAGGAATAATGGTGTGAACCACCTACCTCATATGAGTAATATGAAGAACCAAGGTATGAACCTTCTCCGTCATATACTTACTATGAGGAACAATGGTGCGAACCACCTACCTCATATGAGTATTATGAAGGGCCAAGGATTGAACTTCCGCACTCAAGCTTTTGGGATACTTATCCCGCTCAATTTGACAAACTGTTGGATCGCGATCTGACCCGAACGAGTCGTTCAGAGGAGTTTTACTTCGTTTTAGGTGCGGAATAACAAGAAACGAAGGTAGAATCAGCTTATTCTTCACTAAAACTACTGATTGTATTGATTGGAATGCAAATACACGTAGTTCTTCACACCGGCAGCACTTCGGTATGGAATACAAGGAGTGGATATGTGTGTGGTTTCGCTCATGTAACCCTATATATAGACCTGATGGTTTCGCTCCAGTGTACATGTACACAAAAGCGAAACCCCAACCTGTCCAAATAAGCGAAACCTCCTAACTAAGACCATATGAGCGAAACCTGATCACTAAACACATATAATCTCCTATTTTCTCGTAAAACGTGCCCTAATCTATACAATACAATGTAAGACTCGATACAAGACGAAGTCAACATATGTAGTGCACCAACAGACTCCCCCTCAGATGTTGACGAGTCGACTATCGAGTCACGACAATGCTGTGTCTTCACTTCTTCAGTCTTTATCAATCTCTGGGCTTTTCTCTTTCTCTATCTTCATCAACAGACTCCCTTTTAACCATGTCTGCTTGAAAATCTTCAGACCCCCCCTCTCGATTTGCTGGCATTTCTTTGTTCTTCAGCAACATCTGCTTCAGGATCTTAGTCTGGCTTTCTTTGTCTTCAGAATCCAAAACCTGGCACTCTATCTTTAGGTTCAGAATCGAAACTTGACTATTCCTGCACATACATTCTTAACCCAGAAGTAAATTTTATGAATTTAACAATTTGAGTGCACCAACACTAACTCTCTTTCATAAACATGTGCACCAACAATGACTCTCCCTCTAACTACTTTCTGTTATGATGAACCACTTGTTGACTGTCAAAACACATTTGATGATCAATATACGCTCCCAATTACAACAATGTCATCATGTTTAGCACTTGGAATTTTGAGAATCAGCTTTCCAACATCAGTTGTCGAAAATCTTTTTGACTTTTTCAAAAGTATATGCTAAAACACACTCAAAATCTTTTCAGGATTTTTCTGAAAGAAAGTAACTAACACCACTTGCAAAAACAACAAAATGCAGAAATGAAATATCTACAAACAATATTTTTGTGAGTTTTGTGTAAGAGGATCATATCAGTTTATGACAAGTCACAAGTACCGTTGAGCTTAGTTACACATTAAGAATTAAACAATTCACTTAGATTGCCAATATATTGATCCGCTTAAATTCTCACACAAATTTCAACTGATTCAGGATATGAGTTAGATGTTTTAAGAACTTAAACTGATTCATGTGTCCCACATCTTGAATATACTCCCGTATCCAGATCCCAATATTCAGTCTTACAGGTGAGTATACCACAGATGATATCTGTAAGGGGTTAAATTGCGAGGGCCGTGAGAGCTCAGGTCGATACTCCCGTATACGCAGAGAGATGACGGCTTCGACTTTTGGTGTGTCCCCTTTAGAGGATCTTTTGAATTACAACAGCAATGACTATCAATTTTATTGTTTCATTAATTTGCTGAGGGCGGCGCTATATTTCAAGCAAGCGGAAAGTATTCTCCGGGGACTAGGCCATTGCTTTCACAAAATCAGAAGTCCCGGGATAATACCCCAGATATCACTGAGCATAAAGACCTAGTATCTCAGAAAGAGGGACCTTTCAAACGAGATTTCCGGGGTTACCTATATATCCAAGTAGTGTTCCCCACGAAATAAGCAAGTTTGAAATTTAGTTTATATCCCGAAAAAGCTTACTAAATGTGTAAAAACCTATCGGCATATCATCAGTGAGATCGTTTAACGCTATTTAAACAATACAATTCTTTAGCATACTGTGACAGTCTACTGATGTACTATCATTTCCTCTTTTTTGACACTAAACCTCATTTTTGATTTTATCATGTTTTTGCCTTTTTTCAAATTTTCTAATGTTTTTGTATTTTCAGAAATTTCTACTCCCCCTAAAATGCAAACATATTAAAGGAAATTTGAAAACTACTAGACTCTTGACCCACTTGAAACATACAAAGAACTATACAAAAACTTGACTACTGACATCGAATCGCATCAAATAGCCATTCACTAGGCATAAACAATCAGAACTCCCCCTTACACAAAACTATTTTCTCATAATGATTTCAAAACACTTAAGTTTGTTTTAACCAAAATGATTTTTCCGGAAAATAAGTTTTGTTGGTTTTACCACTTGTAAAGTTAGGGGTTTGGTTCATCATATTATCCATTCAATCACTTATATGTGGATTACATCAAGTTCAAACTAATGACCTTGAGAAATCACTTTGTAAGATCCAACCTCTTACCACTTGTAAAAATATCCAAAACATATAACCACATGTAGGAATAAAACATCTACACAAACCATTTTACCAATCAAGATGCCGATTCCTGCTTCTCACTTACCAACCTGGAAGCTCCGGCAAATCACACTTATCCTGTAAAATTTAACTTTTATAAGATTCAATCACACAATCAATTACTAAGAAAAATGCAGATTCCTGATCCACGATTACAAACTTGGGATCTCCGGCATAGTCCTAAGACTTTACGGAAAACAAACTTCCATCCAAGTCTTCTCAGACTTGATGGCTTTCAGTTCTTGCACAGTAGGGTAGTAAGTTGCCTTTTTAGTTGCATAAAAATCTTTAACCCCCTTAGCTTTCCCATTCAACATTTTCCCAAAAATTTTCTTAACACTTCCATTGAATGTTTTCTCGACATCAAACTTAGTATTCTCGTTGTAAAACTGATTCGAGATATCAACCTTGCCAACTTTCTGTTTAACTTCTTCAAATTTCAGTGATGGAAACTCATCATCATTCACTGAAATTTTCATCTCAACTTGTGGCTCTTCTGGCTTTGTGGAACCAGATTCATCGCCGACTTTCTCATCAACCTTTTTAACAACCCACATTTGGTTGTCTTTCTCTTTCTTTTTATAAAAATTCTTTTTAGAACACTCACCAACCTCATAAGTTGAATTTTCAAAAATTTTAAATTTTTCGGTTGGTGGTTCAATATCAACAACTTTTCCTTTCAACTTGTTAGAAACTCCCTGTTTTGATTTGGCATTTTTCGGACAGTTCCATGCAATGTGACCTGCTTCATTGCATTTGTAACAGGTTCTAGTTTCTTTTGAGTGACAAACTTCAGTTCCATTCTTCTTCTTTTCAGCAAGAAACTCTTGATTTGACTGTCTCCATAATGGTTTCTTCTGTTCCTCTTCTGCACTTCCACCTGACACAAATTCTGTTTTTGTTTTAGAATTTTTCAAATTTTTATGATTTTCTGGTGGAATAAATCCAAGACCTTTCTTTTTGTAGCTACGATTTTGGTTTTGTTTCTTTTGAAAACCAGAACCAGAATTGTAACCCTTTTTCTTGTTTAGACGTTGTTGAACTCTTGAAGTGTACTTTTTAGGTTTTTCAGTAAGATTTAAATCTTTTATTTCAGAAATATTAATTTCTGTCATTTTGAAAACCTTTTTGATCATGTCAAAACTAACACTTCTTATTGGAAATTCTTTGTCATAATATAATTTGTCCGAATCATTTAAAGTGTATGCAACTTCAAATGTTTCATCATCCAAATTTGCTTTTGATAACAAAAATTCTTTACTATAAGACCGTTTAACCGACGACTTTGGACTGTTGACTGACGAATTTGACCCTTCAGACTCAGACTTTGACTCGAACTCCTCATCAGTATCTAACACTTGATCGACCACCTTTTTTATTAACTCAGACTCATGATCAGTATCGGACGAGGTAAACATGACGTCAATGTTTTCTGGTAATTCATCAGTTGTGTCGATTTTTAGCTTTATATTTACTGCTTTTTCAAGTTGCTCCTCGTTTGGTTTTCTAGGAGAGTACCCTTCCCAAATTGGAGGCGGACACTTGTTATAGCTAACAGTCGGTTTCTTACCACTATCTTTATTTTTCTTTGGCTTCTCGTCTTGAAAAGCTTCCATACCTGCAACAGTTGGGTAAATACGATCAATGAGATAATCAGAACTAGAATAACTTTGTAATAAACGTCTAATTCTCTCATTCTTGATCTTTTCTGTCTCCAACTCTTGCTTCCATTTAGCACTTTCTTTGATGTAAAAGTTGATGTCTTTCTGTTTTGTCATCATCACAGCATTCATCATCGTAAGTGCTTGTTCTCTCTCAGAATTTGTCTTTTGGAGACGAGTTACTGTTTTGTTCAAGACATCATAAGATTCTTTCACATAGTTGAGGTTGAACAGTAACTGCTCTTTCATCTTCTCATACTCTGTCAACTTCTCATCTTTGGCTGCACATTCTTTGCAAGTTTCCAAACACTTCAAGCACGGCTTTACAACTTCAACAATCTTCTCAATCTCGATTGTCTTTACCACTTCAACCACTTTTTCTTCTTCAATCATCTTCTCTACTTCGATGATCTTCTCGACTTCAACAACTTTCTCAACTTCAGTCATCTTTTCTGCTTCACCTACCTGCTCAGTCTCAACATTCTTCTCAGCAACACTTTCAACAATCTCTTTCTGAACAACATCTTCAGATTTCTTTAGTTGTTGTTCTTTATCAGCTCGTTTGTCCTTCAGTTTCTCCATGCGATCTGCGAAATAGAAATGAAAACTTTCAGGAGAAAGATGAGATTTAGCAATGTTAATATGTTTTTCTTCCTCATCATCACTGCTGCTGTCATCAGTTGGTGTTTGATCAAACTCTACTGATTTGTCAGAATTATCATCCGAAGAACCAGAATTAACTGGTGTTTGATCAAAAACAGCTTCCTTTTCTGAACTTTCATCACTTTGGAAACTTTCATCTGAGCTATGTGAACTTTCTTCAGATGCAACAGACTCTTTCTCCACATTCTTCACAGTCTCACCAATAGACTTCATCCACTCGGTGAACATGTCTGGTTCTTTCATAATCTTGGCAATGAAAGCTTTGAAATTTCCATTCTCATCTGCAAACGTATCCCAGCTGAAGCCTTCAGGTAGCCTCTCATCATCTTGATCGACTATGCATGCTTTGCTATCAGAAGATATATAATTGTTCCAGTTGAAATCTACCAAACACGCTCTCTTGGAATCCTCAATCTTTCTACCATGAGCCATCTGTGAATCTTGTGATTGACCAACCTGTTGATAAATGGCTTTCCGGTAGTAATCATCTTTTCCAAACGGATTCTGAGCACCACTAGCTTCCCTGTTCTTGCATTCCCGTTTGAAATGGCCTTTCTCCCTGCATCGAAAACAAGTAACTTTAGATTTATCAAAACCTAAAGTAGATACATGAGCATCAAGAAAGTCATTTCTCCCGGTAATTGTTTTGAACTTTTCAGCAGGTCTAAGAACACTAGCAAGACACCATTTGATATCCATTAATTCCATCTCTTCGGCGTCTATTTGATCGTAATCCTCCTTTGTGAGCATAGGATTTCCGATTAGACCAGCCACTAGACCCTCATAAGATAACAATACAGAACCAAGTAGAGTCATGTGGTCTTTAGCAGTGTCTTCTGAAAAACTTTGACCTTCTGGAAGATTTAGGGCGATATTGCACTGAATCACATAGCCATTTCCTGTCTTTGAGCTTTGATGCTGAAAAATTTCTGATGAACTCTTTGGATTGACACTCGGATATAATGAGAAACCACTGCTGCTTTTGTTTGAACTTTGATCAGCTTTTTCCGATGAATCTCCAGCACTAAAAGCAGTCTGAATTTTCGGGCTTCTTTCAGTTTCTGGAACACTACCTTTGTAATAAATTTTTACATCCTGTTGACCACTTGGACTATTCATCCTATCGATCTTTTGCTGTTCCAAATCCTGACTTTCAATTTTCTCAATAAACTGACCAATTGTTAACCCATCATAAACTCCTGTGTTTTTCAGGATCATCAAATAAGTTCCCCACTCTTTTTGCGGTAACTCATCAGCTAATTTGTCTACCCACTCTTCAGGATCCTTTTTTATACTAAGCATTGACATAGATCACACCAAGTGGCAATAACGTTCAATCAGCTTCTTCGTATCTTCTCCCGGTAAACTACTGAACAGATCAAACTCTTTCTTGAGCAACGCCTTCTTGCTCTTAATCATTTTCTCACTACCCTCAAACTTAACACGTAAAGCATCCCAGATTGACTTTGAAGTTTTGTCATGCTGAAGCAGTATGAAAATGTCTTCTTTGATAGCTTGCTGAAGTAGACTAATCATCATTTTTTCAGCTCTATACATATCACGTTCTTGATCACTAAATTCAGATATTGCTTTGTCAACTTTCAAATCAGTCTGTGGCAAAACATATTTCTTCAAAATACATTCCCATGACCTAAGATGGTTTGCCTGAACCCAGTTCTTGAATCTGTCTTTCCACCCGTAGTATTCTTCAATACTCATCAATTTAGGGGGCTTTTGAGTGGTTCCCGTCTCATTTTCTAAACTCATAGCTTGAGCAATAGCACCTGGACCAGACGGTGTTGCAAACACGTTATAGAACTCGGTATCCATGATGACTTAGCACGTTTTTCAAAATCAGTGACTAAAAAGCGAAATCAGGTATCTGTGCACTAAGACCGAAATCCCAGATGATCACAAAAGCGAAATCAGATGACCTTTGGAGCGAAATAGGATGTTGTACACAAGAGCAAAACCCTAAAGATCCTAAAAGCGAAACCACTAAGTTCAAATGAGCGAAACCCTAATATGCACTTGGAGCGAAATTACTGCTTAATATGACATTGGAGCGAAACCTGTGTTCACAAAAGCGAAATTACAAGGTAACTTTGAGCGAAACCCCTCAATATGTAACACAAAAGCGAAACCATGATGACAAATAAGCGAAATCACAATATTTAGGTCCGAAACTTTCCAGGGTTTGTTAATGTCCAATTGTCTTTGATCTGTGAAATTTTGAGCGAATTTCGACCGGTAAAACTTTCTGAAATGATGAAAGAAGGTGTAGAAGTAAGAAATCTCGATGAATTCCAGCTAATCTCTGCAGAACTCCTCCTCCTAAGCTCTGATACCACTTGTAGGATCGCGATCTGACCCGAACGAGTCGTTCAGAGGAGTTTTACTTCGTTTCAGGTGCGGAATAACAAGAAACGAAGGTAGAATCAGCTTATTCTTCACTAAAACTACTGATTGTATTGATTGGAATGCAAATACACGTCGTTCTTCACACCGACAGCCCTTCGATATGGAATACAAGGAGTGGATATGTGTGTGGTTTCGCTCATGTTACCCTATATATAGACCTGATGGTTTCGCTCCAGTGTACATGTACACAAAAGCGAAACCCCAACCTGTCCAAATAAGCGAAACCTCCTAACTAAGACCATATGAGCGAAACCTGCTCACTAAACACATATAATCTCCTCTTTTCTCGTAAAACATGCCCTAATCTATACAATACAATGTAAGACTCGATACAAGACGAAGTCAACATATGTAGTGCACCAACACAAACCGCCAACTATCCTCCCCGTAGCCGAAAGAATAATAGAACACCTTAAAACTATCGAACGCTATATAAAAGAAGCCCGCGTAAGGGAAGAGGAATCCCGCACAAAGGAAGAGGTAGTTTATACTAAAGAGGTAATAGTAGAAGAGGTAAAAATGGAAGAACAAGTAAGAGAAAAACCGACGCATGAACTAAACAACGAAAAAGGTAAGTCCGAACACGTTAATCTTCAAAAAGAGTATAATTTTCAAGAAATTAATCTCTTAACACCTTCTTTCGAAAACCATTGTTTGGTACCTACTCATGCTAAGTTTTTAAACGAGCTAAACACTAACACTAAAATTGACGAAATGGTTAGCATTAAATTAATAAATGATCAAACTACGCTAATAAAAGATGATCCATTCGAAATTAACATTACACCGGTTCCATGTTTCTTTCAAAATTCCTTTATTAGTAATATTACAATCGATAAAGATCTTTGTGTTAATATAATGCCAAACTACATTTTTGAAAAGTTAAGTATTAGTGATTTTTCTCCGCTTCAAATACCCATTTTTCTTTCTAACCGGAAAATAATAAAATCAGTGGGAGTAGTTGAAGATGTGTTAGTCCAAACAAATCAAACGGTAGTCCCAACCGACTTCTTCATCCTTGATGATGCTCCACTTGTGTTGGGACGACCTTTTGTGAATACCCACAAAGCTTTGATTAACCGGAAGCAAAACAACCTACCCATTCAATTAGGGGCCTTCAAAAGAAATGTCGATCTTGAACAATCAATGAAATATCCAATCGGCAATGACGACCCCCCTAATTGAAGATGAAGATGAACCGCCTGATACGGAAGACAAAATCGACCACTTTTTCGAAGAAGAGGTCGCCATTGAACAAACCTTTTTGGTTCTTAACCAAAATGAGCAACCAAATAAGGAGTCTCCCATAGACCCACCACTTGATCTCAAAGAACTTCCAAATGGTTTGGAATATGCTTTTCTCGATAAGGAGGGTAAGCTACCTGTAATTATTTCTTCAAAATTAACTAGTTTAGAAAAAGAAAAATTAATCACACTTTTGAAAAAACATAAAAACGGGATCACATGGAAGCTTGTAGATATTAAAGGAATAAGCCCTTCCATGTGCACGCACAAAATTTTAATGAATGATGACTATAAATCGGTAATACAACCGCAACGTAGAGTAAATCCAAACGTTCAAGACGTGGTTAAAAACGAAGTCATCAAACTACTTGACGTCAGACTCATCTACCCAATTTCCGATAGCCCTTGGGTAAGTCCTGTCCAAGTAGTTCCCAAGAAAGGAGGAATGACGGTGGTCACTAACGAAAAAAAATGAATTAATACCAACAAGAACCGTCACCGGATGGTGAGTTTGTATAGATTATCGTCGATTAAATGAGGCAACAAGGAAAGATTATTTTCCCCTACCTTTTATTGATAAAATGTTAGAAAGATTATCCGGTTATAAATTTTATTGTTTTTTAGATGGTTTTTCAGGTTACTTTCAAATACCGATAGCTCCCGAAGACCAATAAAAGACAACATTCACATGTCCCTACGGAACTTTTGCTTATCGACGCATGCCTTTTGGTCTATGTAATGCCCCTGCAACTTTCCAACGTTGCATGGTGGCCATCCTCCATGATATGATAGAAAAGACTATGGAAGTCTTCATTGACGACTTTTCTATCTTTGGAGTTTCATACGACCAATGCCTCGATAACCTTGAACGAATGCTATCCCGATATGAGGAAACTAACCTCACCCTTAATTGGGAAAAATGCCATTTCATGGTAACTGAGGGAATAGTACTCGGTCATAAAATCTCAAGCGAAGGAATGGAGGTTGATCGGGCTAAAATAGATACCATTTCCCGATTACCACCCCCATCCTCCGTTAGAGCTATTAGAAGTTTCCTAGGGCATGCCGGATTTTATAGACGATCTATCAAAGACTTTTCTAAAATCTCAAGACCTTTAACAAAATTACTTGAAAAAGATGCTCCGTTCATCTTTGACAAGGATTGCAACCAAGCATTTCTAACTCTAAAAGAAATGCTAGTCAAAGCACCTATCATGATAGCGCCTGATTGGAAATTACCTTGCGAATCATGTGTGATGCAAACGACTTTGCAGTTGGAGTTGTCTTGGGACAAAGAAAATATAAGTATTTGCACCCAATATACTACGCTAGTAAAACACTTAACGATGCACAAGAAAATTACACAACAACTGAAAAAGAATTATTAGCTGTAGTATTTGCTTTTGATAAATTTCGTTCTTATCTTATTCTTTCTAAAACGATAGTTTATACAGACCATGCAGCCATTCGTTATCTCTTTAAAAATAGGATGCCAAACCGTGTTTAATCTGATGGATTCTACTCCTCCAAGAATTCGACATTGAAATAAAAGATAAAAGAGGAGCAGAAAACACCGCTGCAGATCATCTATCCCGCTAGGAAGATCCAGCTTTGGAGGCAACTAGGGACGAGCTCATCAAAGAAAAAATCCCAACGGAGTCCTTAGGAATGGTGGAATACCGAGAAGAACCATGGTACGCCAACTACGCCAACTACCTATCTAGTGGAGCAGTTGCAAAAGGATGGTCACATCATCAAAGAAAAAAATTCTTTACCGATGTAAAGCATTATTTTTGGGAAGATCCTTATCTTTTCAAAATATGTGCCGACCAACTTATCCGACGATGCGTACATGGTAGTGAAGCAAGAAAAATTCTCAGCCATTGTCATGAAGGACCATACGGAGGACATCATGGTGCTGCTACTACCACACGAAAGGTATTTGATTCAGGATTCTATTGGCCAACCATTTACAAAGACTATCAAAGTATTTTCAAGACATGTGATGCATGCCAACGGTCAGGTAATATTTCTTCCAAAAACGAAATGCCACAAAATGGCATTCTTGTTTGTGAAATTTTTGATGTGTGGGGACTAGACTTTTTGGGACCTTTCCCACCATCAAAAGGAAACAAATATATACTTGTGGCAGTGGATTACTTGTCAAAATGGGCCGAAGCCGAAGCTCTTCCAACAAATGATGGAAGAGTTGTGGTAAGATTCCTGAAACGACTATTTTCTCGTTTTGGAACTCCAAAAGCGTTAATAAGTGATAGGGGTACCCATTTTTGTAACTATCAACTTGAAGTTTTTTTTAACAAGATATGGGGTCTATAACCGGATCTCAACCGCGTATCACCCTCAAACAAACGGACAAGCCAAAGTGACTAGTCGGGGTTTAAAAAGAATACTTGAAAAAACCATAGGATTAAATAAAAAAGAATGGGCCGATAAATTAGACGACGCTTTATGGGCTTTTCGAACCGCATATAAAACAACCATAGGTACCACCCCATATAAGCTTGTCTATGGAAAAAAGTTGTCATTTGCCTGTTAAAATAGCACACAAAGCCTACTGGGCATTAAAAAACGTAAACTTAGACATAGAAATTGCCGGAAAGAATCGATTTTGTCAATTAAATGAATTAGACGAATTAAGGAATCAAGCATACTCTAATTCAGAAATTTATAAGTGAAGGGGTAAGGTCCCAAAAACCTCATAATAAGTGCTTAGGACCATACCACAACCTCATCTCTAAGTTCTCTTTTTTACCTTGCGTGGCCGCGCACTGGTCTTACAAAAGAAAAGCTTATGAAACAAGCAATAGTCAACACTTGCGCGCCAAAAGGAAATCATAAGTCCTTGCGCTTTCTCCCATGAGCAAAGGATAAAAATCCTAAACTAAACAATTCCGCTCAATATCCAGACTTTGATATTATTTACCCAGACTTGGGATTTATTTATTCAGCTGATTCCACACGGTAAGGAGTCACACCAGATTACAGCAGTAATCTTCTAGAAGGGATTCAATCGTGCACCACTAAGACGGTTATAACCGTCTGGACACGTGTCGCCATCTCAGACCTCCCTGGAATCACAACGATAGCATGTAAATGGAGAGTAATCTCCACTTGATCACTTTCCACGTGGCATATCCCCAGCCATAGATCTAATCAGCGATCCGTGTGCACTAACGTCGGATCAAGAAGCTTGATGGAAGGAGATGTAACCGCTTACGGGGTTAGCATCTTCCGTTAACTTTTCACTAACAGGTTTTCTCGCCCAAAGACTCCCGGCTATAAATACGAGAACTATTCAGGTATGAAATCCAAGTTTCACACACTTCTCAATACATCTTCTTCTTCATAACCCACACTTATTCTCACACCGGAGTCGGGTGTAGGAGAGAACCCCTTTCTCCCCTTGGCGAGGCTAACAGTGCTTCTTTTTTGCTGAGTTATCGGAGAAGGAGATCAGTTGTAATCGAATCAAACGAGAGGAAACTTACCTTTTTATGCGGATTCAAACCCCCTAGATAATTGATTCCGATCGATTATTCTAGTGTTTCTTCATTGGCGGCCACTGTTTTTTTCTCTGTTTCACCCGTTTCTCTCTTGTTTTTTCGATTCATTTCATCGTTTCCATTTGCATATGGAGGAAACGTCATCTCATCGGCAAACCGGCCCTCGGCCGAACATCGAAAACAACTTTCAAGTAGAAGGAATACCAGAAGATGCCTCGGATGACAACGAGGTTCAATCCAATCGAGCAAACGACCCTGTCACTCCAGGAGCGTTACCAGCAAACCCTGCTCATTCAATTCTGCCACCAGGAGAAACTCCAATTTCTTGGTACGTCAGGTCTCAAGGGGCACTAAATGCAGTATACACACAACTGTGTGCTCAGACTGCTCCTTTAACTCAGTCACGGAGACCAGGATCTCGTGCTAACGCTTCCCAACGGGAGGATTCAACTTACGAGAATACAGAAGTTTATGCCAGATCCATATCAAAACGTGAGTACACTCAGTCAGGAAGTCACCAGAGAGAATATCATGGTGAACCACACCCTCACTGAAGATAATCAGTTCACGATAGGTTGGGTTCCCAACGGAACTCCCACACCGATGAGTCTGATCCAACATACCGTTTAAGTGCAAATACTAGTGTGTTCAATCGATTGCAGCCAAATTACAATAAATGCAGGCCTCGTGCGGTTTATAACCCTGAGGCAGAACATAACTATGATTTGATTTACCGCCCTGCGGAAGCAGCGGAAAATTCAAAGTTCATCATGGAAATAGCTTTGGCTCCGCTTGAGAAAGCTAAACTAACATCCAACGTGGGTAAGTTTAATGGGCTGACAGACCCCGATGACCACTTGAGAGTATTTACCAGCGCAGGTCTGGTTGGGGGTTGGACCCTCCCGCTATGGTGCCATCTGTTCGTACAGACCCTAACCGGCGCAACGAGAATCTGGTTCGATAACTTACCAATCGGACAGATCGAATCATGGAAAGACCTGCGTGAAAAATTTCTGACACATTTTAGTCAACAACGGCGTTCCATTCGCGATACATCTGACGTCATGAACATTTGGCGCCATGATGACGAAAATCTGGAGGATTTCATCACCAGATACAATAAAGAGGTATTGGAGACTGGTGGAGTTCATGAGCAACTAATCCGTGCTCAATTCAAATACGCGGTTAGGTGTGATGACATGATTAAGGTCTTATCCGGTACATAAGGCCTCCCAAAAAGCTGGGAGAAGGTAATGGCAGCAGCAAAAGTTTATGCTCAAACTGAAAAAAACCTTTCCACAAATAGGCCGCCACCACCACATAACAGACCCGCGGACTTAGGCTCCACTGGCGGGAGGAAGTTTAAGAAGCCATGGCATGATTCCGGCTCGTCTGAAGATGCTCGAGCAACGATCAACAAACTTACCGCGCAGAGGGAGAACAAGCAGGAGAATAGGGAAAGGCAGTGGACTCCCCTAACTAAGACCCCGGCGGAAGTTTTGAGTACTGAAGACTATCAATTCAAACCTCCGATCCCCATGAAAAATAAGCGTGGACAAGACCCGGCCCAATACTGCGAGTATCACAAGGACAACGGGCATACCACTAACAACTGCATTTCTTTACGGACAGAAATAGAGAAAGCCCTCAAAAGCGGCGAGCTCACGCATTTGCTCCAAAATGTGCGCAAAGAGATAAAGCAGATAACTCGGGGTGAGGAGGGCCCAAGCAAAAGGGCGAAAACTTAAAGGACAACTCTATGAATTCCCCGCGCAAAAACATGATCTATCAAAACGGAGCGGGAAAATTAGAGAGTAAGTTATGTTTCACATAATTATTTTAGCAAACTTTGTAATGGCCTCTGTGCCCTATCCCTAAATAAAAAAAAGCAAAGTTTCTATTATTCTTGTGTTTCTTACAAAGTGCATGCAATTTCTTTTGGTAAGCACAAAAACATTATGGTAAACACAAAGAATCAAATCTCATGAACAGTCAGTGATCATATCACACAAGACTATACGTTCACACATGAGCTTTATACCAACTTCATTTGCCTTACCTAATAAAAGTAATGGTGCCCATGCAAAATATTGTAAAATCATCAAACAAACGAATAGAAACATCATGCTATTCCCAGCGTACAAATACGCCTTAAAAACTATCAAACACGGCAGTGTTTTAGTTATTTGCGCAACGGCGCACCAAAACGAAAATTGTTCAATACATTTTTCAACCTATGCTAAATCTTCACCCTCATCCGGAAAGATTTCCTTTAGTTGTGCTACGTGATCATCAGATTGCAGCGCAACATTTATCAGATCCATAACCGGAAGTTGCAAGTTGTTAAACTCTGTCTTTAACGCTGCAAGCGCAACACCAGTATCCACGCCAAAAGTTACAGATCTACTAACATCCCAGTCAACCTTTAAAGTGCTATTTACATGATGAGAGCATTCAGCATATCCTTGGGTGTACCCATCTTTTCGCGCAGCAACCACTAAACGCGCAACGGTTTTATCCAGCTCTTCAGAATTTAGCACTGACTCAGCAACCTGCGGAAGTAGGAAAGGGTGAATAACAAGAAAGCGCATAAACAGTTCCACAACAGAAAAGAACAAACAACTTACACAAGCAATTCCACGATCTTTTAAACACGCCATATCACTCTTTAAAGGTTCAAGCTCCCTCTCCGCCATGGCTCGCGCCGTTTCAGAGTTTTCCAATTTTTCTTCAGTTTCGGTCAAACGACGAGAGGTTTCAGCCTTTTCAGAATGCGCAAGCTCCAGATCCTTTTTAAGTTGTCCCTGGCCAGAAAGCAAAGCAGTAAGTTCTTCTAACTCTTTATCTCTAAGGGCAAGAGTGGCGCAAACTCGTACCTCTCATTGCTCACTGCGCTCCCTATGAGTACGCGCCTCTTCTAAAGCAGCTTCTGCATCAGCTTTCTCCTTTTTTAACTTTTCTACCTCCGCATCCTGATTCTTCAGTTTTTCAACCTCAACCTTGAGGTTATTAATGATATTACGGAGGTTTACCTTCTCAGCATTATCTTTTTCGCAAATTCTCCTCCAGTTTTTGCGTTCCTCGGAAAGGAGAGCAGCTTCAGCTTTCGCTTTCCTCTTCCAACCTGTAACAGACCACTCCTCGGTCTTGCGCTCAGCTTCAAACTTGGCCTGATCAGCTTCCAATTTAGCCTTCAGCTGAGCCAAGCGCCTCTCGTCTTTGGCAAACTTCTTTTGGGACACCTTAAAGGCTTCCCAGTCCTTATGCATACTATAACACTCATGCACTATGCGATGAGTGGTAGACACATGAGAAGCAGTCTCTTCAAGGTAAGCTTGATAGGTTTGTTCATAAGACCGGCCTTCTTGAAACTTGATCTCCCCAGGCGGAAGTATCCCCTGCAACCAATCTTGGCATACACGCCAATCCGAGAAAGTATCACCTTTTCTCAAGTTCCAAACAGGGGCATGAGGCTCGGAAGCATCTTTTTCTGAATAAGTTCTATAGTAATAGTCCCTCAGAGTTTCCTCTGGGCGGATTGGAGAACTCGGACCCGCATCAGAAAACGCGTTTTGCTCCTCAGCAGTAACCTTCTCTACATGCTCAGGCATAGCATCAGAAGGTTTAGGGGAAGGAGTTGAAGTTTTTTCAGCAGTTTGTTCTTTCCCCAGATCTTGAGCAACAGTTTCAGGGGTTTGTGGATTACCAGTACCATCCACAATCCCTGGATCAACAACTTTTTCAGTTTCTGCAGCAATATCAACAGGCTTCTCAGCCTCAATAGTCTTATCCACACCGCCATCAGCAACCCCCGTAGGCTCTAACTGGTCAACAACAGAAGCACGCGGAGGGGTGGGTGGAAGCTCTTCATTAACCACAGATTGCAGCTCTGTGGGAACAGGGGAAACAGAAACCTCTGAAAAAACAACAAAATCTGTAAAGATTTAATTCGCATAAAGGAAACAAGGAAAGGCAACACTTATCAGGAACAGATTCCGAAATAAAAGCATCTAGATTCCCTTTTCTGGTAATTTTCTTCCTCTGAATCTTCTTAGAGGGCTGACCCTCAACATCAGTATAAGCTTGTTTCCTTTTACCAGCCTTCCTGTGCACCAAGTGTTCAGGACTAGAATCCAAGTCAATAGGATCACTTGGGTTGGATGGAGGAATATCAGCAGTATCTCTCGGTTCTGGTTTTGGCCTCCTAACAGTAACTGCAGGCGTAAGACCCTCCAGAGAGTCAGAAACCACCACATAATCACACCAGGAGTCAGAGGAACGGCGCGTACCTTTCTTCTCTCCTCCAATATTTTTTGCCTTCAAAGATTGAGCTTTATCGGCTTCGTTCTTCTTCAGCGCAGAAGCAGAAGTCACCGCGCGCTTTTTCCTCTCAGGGCCTATGCCCAAATTTGACAACTCACCTACGAAAGCGGAAAGAACAATTTACTCAAAAGCGTAAAAAGCAAAACGAAAAACCAATATAGCTTACCAGCACCAGCAGGAGGCTGAGCAGACAGATCCGCATCCCGCGGAAGAACAAAGTTTCTCACAATCCGATGGTACCAGAGCTCCTCATCAGGTTTCTTCTTAATGGTACCCATTCTTCCGCCTTCTCTCTTGAACGCGACAACATACAGCGACACAACTACAAGGGAAGAAAGGCAAGTTCAAAAAAAAAAAGAGAGAAAAAGAAGAAAAGGAAGGAAAAACCCCCAAACTTACCATGACCATCCTCCATATATACTGGCTTGTCGTCACGATCCATCTTCCAATTCAAGCTCATGCTAGCTCTGATAAGAGCTTTCTCCAGCAAAGCAATGTTCGGAACATCCTTCAGATCCTGGTACCAGTTCTCGTCAACAGGGGTCTGAATCGTTTCAAACGGAACATCTTCTTTCCCCCTTAAAACCATCCTCACCGGAATCACTCCGGCCTTGATAAAGAAATTTTTTTGCTTCTAATCATGGAAGGATTTCGGAGGCTGCTGCAAAATATTCTTTGAAGACGCTCTCTGAACGAACGAGTAAAACCCTTGGGTACAGTGCATCTGGTGGAAAACCCTAAATCGAGGAACAGTCGGCTCAATATGCATTGTCCGACACACAAATTCAAAATGTCGAACCCTAACCATGCCAATAGGATGAAGTTGGGAGATATGCAGCTTATAAAACCCAAGGATTTCAAGAAAAAATTTAGTGACAGGCAAACGAAAGTTGCCTTCACGGAAAAAATCCCAAAAAAGGGTAATATACCCAGCCGGAGCATCCGCTGCAGTCTGCCCCTCTTCAGGGTACAGGGCACCCCAGTTCTCCGGAAATTTGAGATTCCGAACCAAACCATCGAAGGTCGCTCTAGGCCACTTTAACGGTGGAAGTTCAGTCGACATTTCTTCAGAAAGATCTTCTTGGTGTTCTCCGGTTGACATAAGAGGAAGGAATGATAAACCTTTTCTTAGAAGAAAGGAACAAGAAAAATTTTCAACAAAACAATGATTACACAGAAAGGGGGCTACTCAAACATTATATATACTCACCGCAATAAATAGCATCGGTAACCGCCACAATGCCTTTTTCGGATATCACAGTTCTCCAAGCAGCAGAGAGAGTGAAAACCAACACAAACGCGCTTACACACGCGCGTGTAAGACATGGACAGTAAAAAACAACTGACAGTGACAGACTGTCACTCAGTTTTACTGTACCAGTCTCATTTAAAGTCAAAGATTTTCAAAAATATTTACAATGATCAAAATGAATCTTCTTCCGGAAGTTTCCTTATTTTTAGCGCCAAAAAGCATTTCCCTCTTATAAGTCCAGTGCCCCACTTATTTGCATAAGTGCAACACTAGACTGGGGGGACTTGAAGGGGTAAGGTCCCAAAAACCTCATAATAAGTGCTTAGAACCATACCACAACCTCATCTCTAAGTTCTCTTTTTTACCTTGCGTGGCCGCGCACTGGTCTTACAAAAGAAAAGCTTAAGAAACAAGCAACAGTCAACACTTGCGCGCCAAAAGGAAATCATAAGTCCTTGCGCTTTCTCCCATGAGCAAAGGATAAAAATCCTAAATTAAACACTTCCGCTCAATATCCAGACTTTGATATTATTTACCCAAACTTGGGATTTATTTATTCAGCTGATTCCACACGATAAGGAGTCACACCAGATTACAGCAGTAATCTTCTAGAAGGGATTCAATCGTGCACCACTAAGACGGTTATAACCGTCTGGACACGTGTCGCCATCTCAGGCCTCCCTGGAATCACAACGATAGCATGGAAATGGAGAGTAATCTCCACTTGATCACTTTCCACGTGGCATATCCCCAGCCATAGATCTAATCAGCGATCCGTGTGCACTAACGTCGGATCAAGAAGCTTGACGGAAGGAGATGTAACCGCTTATGGGGTTAGCATCTTCCGTTAACTTTTCACTAACAGGTTTTCCCGCCCAAAGACTCCCGGCTATAAATACGAGAACTATTCAGGTATGAAATCCAAGTTTCACACACTTCTCAATACATCTTCTTCTTCTTCATAACCCATACTTATTCTCACACCGGAGTCGGGTCAAGGAGAGAACCCCTTTCTTCCCTTGGCGAGGCTAACTGTGCTTCTTTTTTGCAGAGTTATCGGAGAAGGAGATCAGTTGTAATCGAATCAAACTAGAGGAAACTTACCTTTTTATGCGAATTCAAACCCCCTAGATAATTGATTCCGATCGATTATTCTAGTGTTTCTTCAATAAGGAAAGAATGAAAAACTTGCATGATAAACATATTAAACCTAATGAATTTTGAGTAGGAGATCAAGTTCTATTGTTTAATTCATGACTTCGATTATTTCCCGGGAAATTAAAATCTAGGTGGTCGGGACCTTTTTCTATCACCTATATTTTTCCACACGGTGCAATTGAAATTAAATCTAGGTGGTTGGGACCTTTTTCTATCACCCTAATGAATTTTGAGTAGGAGATCAAGTTCTATGGCTTAAGCTTTATCAAGGATTCATTGAGGACGATGAGAAGAAATCGCGCTACAAGCGATCGAGGAATAAACAAAGGTTTGCATACCAACATCATATCTTGTAGGTAATGAACTTCGGGAAAGCTTCAAAAATCGGTAAGATTTCTAAAGCAAGTTTCGGGAAACAGGTTACTCACACGTGCACGATATAATTTTTTTTTCAGTTTTTAGCCGCCCACGGGGTCGTGCCCAGCGAGCACGGGGCCGTGTTCGGCTACTGTCGGGAATAAAAACCCCTTCTTCTTCTCATTTTCATTTCACCATGACCCATTCCCCCGAAGACTCTCTTGTTCCTCCGAGAATCTTTACAGATTTTCATGTTTTTCCTTCGTTCAACATCACCAAGGTATGATTCTATCATCTTAGTTAGTTATTTTAACGATTTGCATGTAGATTAACATCAAAAATTCGGGGAAAAATCTAGGGTTCTTGAACTTGAACCGAACCAAACCCAAAATTTTTGCTTAGATCTATTAGTATTAGTATAGTTGCATGTTTTAGGAAGTAAATCCACTGAAATTGTTTGTATATTTTCCCGATTTCAAACAGAAACCTCAAACCCTTATTTTTGAACCGAAAAATATGAAATTGAAGGGGTAAACGGTTTGTTTTTGGAAAAACGGCACTTGGGGTTTCATTTTCGGGGAAAACCGCCCCTACTCAACCAAAAAATTTCAAGTTTTCAAAACCGGGTTGAAAAATGCAATTTTTGGGAAACAGAACCCTGACCACGGGGTCGTGGTCAGCGAGCACGGGGGCGTGGCCAGAAGAAATCAGCTGAACACGGGGCGTGGCCAGTGGCCACGGGGCCGTATCCAGCCTTCTGTTTTCAGTTTTCTTCAAAAATTTATCGTTTCATGCTGATTGTTTTATGTTTTCTTTTGCAGAGATGGCCATCAAGTTCACTGAGTTTAAGCCAAATGAGTGGGACTACCAAGCCCGCTATGATATTCTGAAAACAAGGCCCGAAGTAACACCAAAACAAGTGTGCCTCGATACCTTGGATGCTTTGAGGCAACTAGACCGTTTCAACACCTTGGTCACGGGTCCACTAAGGGTGGCCCTCTGCACAAGTCTCCATGCGGTTCATGAGTATAGCATGGAGTTCTACAACTCTTTCGCATTCAAAGCAAAAGCAGAGCCATTCGACGGAGAAGGAGTTCAGTTCCGATGTGCGGGATAGGTGATTTCAATCTCTATCACACAATTTGGAGTGCAAGTGGGTCTGTTCACCGAGGAAGAGTCCGGTGAAGAAGAAAACACAAATGGTCTCCGTGAAATCTCAGCTAACATGCACCAGACAGCGTGGGCTGAAATCGGGGATGGTGCATATGATCCAAGTGTCACAAAGAGCTCCCAGTTGAGGGATCCTCTCTACCGCTACATTCATAGGGTCCTCAGCAACTCTCTCAGTCAAAGGCGTGATAGTACCGGTGTTGTCAACTTGCGTGATCTTACGGTCTTATATTACATCCACAACCGTGTTCCTCTTGATGTCCCACACCTACTCCTCCGTAACATGCATCTGATTCAGTTGGCTTCCTCCCCGACACCTATCTTCTTTGGGGGATGGATCAACCGCCTTTTCAAGACCTATGTTCAACGCATGAAGAAATCATTCCGTAAGGGTCCATGGTCGGGAAAGGTAGATCTCACTCAATATCGTTCGATGGGGATCATCCACGAGAGGTGTGACGGGACAGTCCGCTTCCAAACTACTCACGGACACGTTTGGAACTCGAAGGAAGCCCTCGTTCTTCACGCCAACCCAATCCGTCCTCCTTCTCAGTTTCAAGGCCAACCGGGTTCCTCCTCTTCCCAGGGGGTGGTTTTCCTAACTTTCAAAGTTTGCATGATCTTTTGCAGGAAAACCTATTATGCACCCGCAACACTTACAACATGGCCAGCAACACCTACACCCGGGTTGGAGCAATGGAACGCAACATCTTCGACATGCAAGATGACATCACCTACATCCGGGAGCACATGGTGTACCAAGGAGGAGACGATGAAGACGAGAACATGGACTGATCAGAGGCATTGGAGGTGGTGTGAGGTTGAATGCTGTTTCTCAGGTTAACCCCTTTCTATCCCATAAAACAACTTCTGGCCTGCGTGCCATAGTTTGAACAATTTACTTTCCTAAAAACTTTTTATTTTTTACATTTTATTTTCGTTTATGTGTGATGATGGATGATTAACTTTGGTAAGTTTAGGATGTTTGTTATGTATTGTGTGGTGTGGTATTTAAGCAAAACATGTACCCAGGAAGCTTGGATGCACTAAATATTAGTGCTATATAAGCCCAGAAACCCGAACCAAAAGCCACAAACATGTAATCATCATTTGCAGACTGTCACCACGGGGCCGTGCTCAGCGACCACGCCCCTGTGCCCACAACCCTAACCTGATGTTTGTATGAACCCTGCCCACCATGGGGTCGTGTCCACTAGGCACGCCATGTGGCCACATTTCTGCAAGTTTCTGTTACTGGCACTCTGACCACGGGGTCGTGCTCAGCCAGCACGAGGCCGTGGCCAGGTGCCTAGTAACACCAAACTTTGTTTTTCAAACACCTTTTTACACATTCAGTCTACCTAAAAACCTATTTTTGGGACACATTGAGGACAATGTGTAATTTAAGTGTGGGGGGATGCTAGAACCTTGAATTTCGCAAGTCCTAATAATAAGCCTTACACAAAACTCTATAGGAATTTCAATTTTTTTACTTGTTTTGGCTTAATTTGGGAATAACAAGTTCTAAAAATGTTATATTTTTACAAATTTACAACCGATATCGTCGTGATAAAAAGAACCAACATAAGAAAATTATGAAAAGGCATGACAAGTCTACTTAAAATTTGATTATATATACTTGATCACATTATAAACCCATTCCCACACCAAGTGAGTTTTGAGCCTTTATTGAGCATACAAACACATATCTTTAAACTAAATGCTCATTTTTCATTTCTTGGGTGAATAGCCGCTTGGTTCTTACGACTCTAGAACTTGCCACGACGATACATTCCCGATCCTTACCAACTTAACCCAAGTAAGTAAATGATGGAGGCATTAGGACTAACCAATTTTCCTTTCAACACCATTATTTTTCATTTTTTTATCACCTACCCAAAATCCCCCTAGTTAACCCCTTTGAGCCTAAACCTTTTAATTTCAAAACCCACAAAACAAACACCCTTTACCCACCAAAACCTTTTTCTTTTCAACCCCTTTGTTTTAGTAAAAAGCTGGGTTATCTTGTGACTTCTCTTATAAAAAAAATGAAAGTCTTACAATAAACAAACAAGTTCCTCAAAGAAACTTTGTTTGAATATGCTTAGTTTGAATAAAAGTCACAAAAACAAAAAGTTTTACGGCGACCGATGCTTTTTACGCTTTTAGCCATTTTTACTAACCACTAACCAAAACCACCTACCCTTAGCCCAAGCCTAACCCTTTCCCAAAGTCCTCTTGATATTTACAAAGGTTTATAGTTAAAAAGGAGGAGGTTTGATTGCTTGGAAAGTATATGGTAGAAGTAAGTTCCATGCCGGTCTCGAGTGTTTCACAAAAATACATCTTCGGCCTAGTGTTGAGTGATCTCCCGTGAGGTATGTGAACTTGTATATAAATGGAATTTTAGAGAGGCATGTTATGCCCAAATAAGTAATTTTTCTTATGAAATGTTCTAATTAAGTCATAACGAATAGGATTGTAAATAAAATAAAAATAAAACCCAATAAAGATCTTGGATTCCCGACACTCAAGACAAGCCCAAAACTTATCTTCTTCCTCTTCCATTTGGGTGTGTAAAGCCACATATTAAATAGTTTTTTCTTGAGGACAAGCAAAGATTCAAGTGTGGGGGTATTTGATGTGAGCAAAATGTAACATATAAATTACATCAATTGAGGCATAAAACTAACCCCTTTTTAGTACTAATGTTGGAAAAAGTATGTTTTTGTCTTCCTTTTGAATTTATAGAACCAAATGAGCTTAAACGAGCAAAAGGAACAAATATACAGCCAAAACCAACATAAATACAAAGAAAAGGAATAAATGTGACATGCCCGACTCCTCGACAGCATCCCCAAAGAAAAAACAAAGAAACAGAAGACTGACCACGGGGCCGTGCCCACTGGACACGGGGGCGTGGTCAGGTGTCTACAGAAAAAATAAACCTGTAGAAGCTTCTACGCCCACCACGGGGGCGTGCCCAGCTCAGCACGGGGCGTGGTCAACGCTAAGATACACAGAATCTTGCAAAATCTTGATAGTACATATACGTTTCTGCCCACGGGGTCGTGCCTGCTGGACACGGGCCGTGTGGAACCCTCTGCTGACACATGCATTTAAGGAAGGAAGATAAAAGGCTGGACACGGGGCCGTGGCCAGAGCTTTGTGCAGGCTATAAATAGGGGTGTTTGGCTCACTTCAAAGGCATCCCTTGGCAAACCACTACTCTCCCACTTTGCCACCACTCCACCACCAACACCCACCACCACCATCCATCATCCACCTTTAGAGTGTTTAGTAGTCTCGGGATCCAAGATTGATAGTAAGAGTTCTTGCCATTCAAAGGCCATGTTTGGTTAAGCCTCTTACATCACTTGGTGAAGACAAGTCTTTTATGTATTACTTTTGATTTTTAATCCTTCGGCACTTTTTATTTGGTTTTGTATTAATGACTTTAATAACTAGTTTCTTATGTTGAAGGTGAATTTTCTTTATCATTTGTCCGTGGTGTCTTGGCATTACTTACCGTCTATATAAAGTAAAAGATTTACACCATTCATGTCTCTACGGTCTATATAGAGGCATTTTGGCTACCTGGATGGGGGTTAAGGGAATGGTTTAGTAATAAGGTTCTTGCCTTGTTCAGTGTATAGATCCTGCAAGGACCTGGGTCAAGCTTACTAGGACCTCCTTAAATACCCACTGGTATTGGATGGTGGGGGTGCGAATAGATTGATCCCCTTATATGTAAACTACTATTAATACATTAAACCGGCTACTTGGGATTGTATCCATGCTGACACAAACCACTTAGCCGAGGGTAACGTCACCTTCAAAAGAGGGGCCTACCACTTTTCGCATTAATAACTTAATTAATTATCTTTCAATATTCCGACCCTTTGGAATTGTATCCTTGATGACTCAAACCACTGGGTTGAGGGTAACGTCACCTTCAAAAGAGGGGCCTACTACTATAACTAAGATAATCTCTTAAAAAGTCCGAAAGTGCAAAAATCATCAAAGGATCCATTAAAGGCGAGTCGGATCCAAGTGATTCATCTTGTCTATCTGTTTTTATTTTATTTTTTATTTCTGCATTTTTAGTTTTTATTTTCATGTTTAAAACTTTTTATCCAAAAAAAATTAGATTGATTAGACGTTGAGGATAAAACGGTACTAAAAGCTCTTATGTCCTTGGACGACCTCAGTATCTTACCAATGCTATACTACGCTCATGATGGGTGCACTTACCCAAGTGTGTGTTTAGTGTTAGTAGAATATCGTGTTTTATAAATTTAAAACTTGATTAATGTGTAAAATGAGCTTAAAATATCAATAAAAATATATCACGCCGAACGCACACCAGCTCTCCTAGCTTAAGCTTCTTAAAGACAGAATATGGCATCACATTTATACTAGCTCCTAGGTCGGCCAAAGAAGTCCCAAGCTCATAACCCTCTATCTCACAAGGAATGGTGAAACTTCCTGGATCTAGCATCTTTGTGGGAAGGTTGTTTGTAATCACAGCAGAACATTCCTCACTCAATGTAATAATCGAAAGATCCTCAATTTTTTTTCTTATTGAGTAGGAGTCCCTTGAGAAACTTGGCAAATTTAAGGGAATGTCTACGTGGAGCTTTTGATCATCTCCAAAAACCCATTATACTGAGCAATTTGCTTCTTGTTCAAAAGTCTCATAGGGTATGGAGGAACTGGCTTATACACTTCAACCGGTTCTTCTACTTCCTCCTCTTCTAATTCAACCACTTTCTCAACAACCTTCTCCGGTTCCACCTCTCTCCTAACAACCCTATCAGGTTCTATCACCTTTTCTATCTCAAACCCCTCATCAACAAGTCTTGTGATCCTACCACTATGTGTGAACACGGCATGTAACTTGGCATTAGGGTTAAGCTAGATGGTGCTAGGGAATGAACCTGCGGGCCTCTCGGTCATCCTACTCACCATTTCTCCTATGGTTCTCTCTAGACTCTGTATGGTGGACCCCTGATTCCTAAACATGAGCTCAAACTCTTGATTTTTCTTTTCCTGCTCCTGTTTTTTCTCTAGCTCTCATCATTCCTCTTTAGAAACTCACTCAGCTCAGACTTAGGCTCTCCATTACTATGTCCATCGACAGTGGTTTGAAAAAGACTTTGGCGTGGCTGCCATCCAGAGTTGTAACCCTGGCCTCGTCCCTGGTTCTGGACAAAACTCAGCTCCTCCTCAGATCCTACAAGGCAATCTATCGTCTTATGCCCACCTCTACACACCTCACACTTAGAACTAATCTTAACCTGAATATCCATGACCATCTTTGTTAAGGAGTCAACCTGGGCGGCTAAAGCTACACTAGAATCTACTGTATGAATACCTTTATGGGCAGCAGTAACCCCCCCAAAGCTAGGCTCAGTGTAAGTACTGGTGGCTAGGTCCTCCATCATCTCAAGGCACTCAACAACGGTTTTGGTTTTCATCATGCTGCCTCCTGCTGTGGAGTCAAGCAGTCTCTTAGTCGCTTCAGAAACTCCGTTATAGAATTTCTATGCGACTCTCCACTCCTCAAGGCCATGGTGTTGGCACTTGTTTAGCAGTGCCGTAAACCTATCCCAAGTCTCGTAGAAAGACTCCCCCGGCTGCTCGGTGAATGCATAGATAGGATTTTTAAGATGAGTTGTCTTAGCAGGTGGGAAGTATTTATGAAGGAATTTGGACTGAAGATCATTCCAAGTGCTGATGACCCCCTATGGGAGGGAGTCCAACCAGATAGCAGCCGGACCAGTGAGTGAGAATGGAAACAAACGAAGATGAATGGCCTGGCGGAAAGTACTATAAAACCTACCGAATCTAGTCAGATGAACATGTGGGTCCTCGTCTCGCAGACCATGATGTGACGATGTGTATATAATAAAAATCCATCAAGTACATTATTTAATCTAAGAAAATCGAGTACCTTGTGGACCTTAAACGTTGTACGAATTTAGAGATTGCAAGTTCCCTTCCTTGCAATGACTAGTTATCGTCTTTTTAGGTGTTTTTCTTGTTTTAGCGTAATTTAGGTAAGTTAGGTAGTTTCCGTTAATTTGTTTAATTTTTTTACGTACCGAGCGAAGGTTCTGTGTTGCAATATTGTTATAACAGTTGGCGTGTTGAAAAAATGGCGAAAAACGGCCAAAACAGTTGTTGGAAATGGCTTCTGTAGAAAATTCTGATCTGCAGCTGTTGCACGACCGTGCGAGCTGTCGCACGACCGTGCGTTTCCGAGCTGGCCGGCACGGTGAGTCGCACCCCCGGTGCATCTCTGAGAACATGCTGCAGGTTTGAAAAATGTAGGTGACGCACGACCGTGCGAGCAGTCGCACGACCGTGCGAGAGGCAGGGGCAGTTTGGTCTTTTGCACATTATAAAAACCCCCATCTACTTCCAAACCCTTCATTCGCGAACCCTAACCATCTGCAGCCGTTCCAGAGCGATATTGCTTCAAATCGCACGGTTCTTCGCACGATTTCACACCCTACTTCGTACGGTACGTTCCTTCATGTAGATTATCTGTTTTTTCGCTTTCTAGGGTAGATTCATCCATTTCTTCAAGGCTTTTTAGGGTTCTCTTCATAAACAAATCAAAACCCTAACCCTTGTAAGAACCATTCGTATCGTGAACATCCGGTTAAGTTTCCGACCCCTGTTTGTACAAAAAAGTTGTTGATTTTGAAAAAAAATCAGGCTATTCGAAGTTCAGGGGTTTGAAATCTGCAGAACAGGTGTCGCACGGACATTCCTTGGATGGAACGGTCGTGCCATTCCGGATGATTCACGATATCTGCTTGTTGGTCGGTGTTGCACGGTGGTGCCATTAGTCGCACGCCGTGCAGTTCCGACGGATTTGGGCAACTGGTGTTTGTTATCGGCGACGCACGACCGTGCGTCTCATCACACGACCGTGCCACAGGCCCAGATCAGATTCACAGTTTCTTCATAATTGGCTGCTCGGCTGTTTTCGATTAAAATTTTTCCTGATTCCATCTTTCTAACGTTATTTCTCATACAGATGGATCACCCTTTCCTTCAATTCAATCCCAAAAATGAACGAGAGGCTCTTTGCATCCCGAGACGGGACGCCTTATGGGCAAGGCGGGGGCAATTCGGAGTCCCCCGGTGGCTAGATTGGGAAGTTATGGGGGAGCTAAACCAGAGTGACCGACTTGACAGCATGCTCACTTTCCCACTTGCCCGCTTAATATCTATCAACCGACCCGTCTACCTTGAGCTGACAATAGAGTTCTTTTCAACATATGCCTATGAGAAGCCGGTTGCTCATAGAAGGCCCAAATTCCGCTATAAGGAGCGGATAACTTTCCGGTTAGGTGGACGATGGCATACTTGGACAGTGGGTCGATTAGGTAGGAAGCTCGGGATCTACACAAGAGAAGACATGGATTCCGAAGTCTTCACAGATCAGTTCACTTTTCCGACTGATGATCACGGAACCAGTTTTGGGCTGAAAATGCTATCGGTGACCCTTATGACCCGAGAATGTCGAAGGCTTCACGACTAAGAGATCCTTTGGTGCGAGTGATGCATCATGTGTTTAGCCACACAATTTGCGGGCGCATGGACAGTCTTGGGAACTGTCCAACACCAGATTTGATTTTTCTCTATGCGCTGGTTGAGAGAGTCCATATAAACCTAGCCGCGAGGATGGCTGAATACTTCGTGAAGTGCTCGGGGCGGAAGCCCAACAGTCAAATCCACGGCGGTCAATACGTGACCGAAATTGCTTATAATCTGGATTTGATGACTGACGAGGTACTTCAGGGTCTCACTCTGATAACCGAGGGTGTTTATGTTGACATTAGGTCACTGAAGGCGATGGGAGTGATTGTTGAGTTGCCTCACGGGGATAGATTGAAAGGGTTAAACAACGAGGTCTGGGACCCGTTGCCTCCAGCTGTGGAGGAACATGAGGATGAGGTGATGCATGATCTGGAGCATCAGGAGCAGCATGATGAGCAACACGTACCACATCCACCGACACCACCACATTCACCGCAGCACCATGCATTCCACCAGCATCAGGACTGGCCCGAGTTCTATCAGCAGTTCCAGCAGATGCAAGTTAACCAGGATCAGATCAGGGTTAACCAGGAACAACATGGGGTTTATATTGACCAGATCCGGTCTAGACAGGACGAGATTAGGGCCGCTCAGGATCAGATTCGGGCAAACCAAGATAGTTTATATCAGGGAGTAAGTGCTGGGTTTTCATATCTGTTTGGGGAGATGCATCATGCCTATCCCGGCTACTTTCAGCATCCTCCACAGTTCCCACCGTGGAACCCACCTGGTTACGGAGATGCGGGTCGGTCCTTTACAAGAGACGATGATGGTGATGACGCGTAGGAGTCGGTGGTATTGATTGTTGGTGGTTGTTTTTATTTCAGTACTTTATATTTTGGGTGTTCATTTTGTTTGTTATTTCAACACCCTCGGATTGTATGTTGTTTTCAGACAATTTACTTTATGTCTTGTATTTGTTTGGATGTTAGTCTTATATTTATGTACATTATGGTTTATTTATGTTTATTCTGTTTCTGTTCTGTTTTGGTGTACATGTGACATACTTGCAGATCCGACATATCTTGGACCGGAGCACGTGACAGATACAGCTTCGGAAGTCTCGTTGCATCAACATCATCTTGAGGGGAGTACTATTATTCTTTTCTCTATATTTCGGGTCTCGCATTGGGGACAATGCGAAGTTCAAGTGTGGGGAGGGGGTTAACTTTGTTTGTCCTCTATAAAAAAAATCAGAAAATCAGAAAAATCATTCAAAATTACCTGTATTTTGTATATATTTTAGTAAATAAACCGGTTGGTTGTGTTTTAGAAAGTTTCGGACTTGATAAAAACTCGACAAGCAAAAATATTTTTGAAAAAGGAAACCGAAAAGCGTGACAAACAAAGAAAGACTTGCATGATAGTTTTCACACTTTTACCCATTCCTTCCGTTACGTGAGCATATTTGAGCCTTGATATTGTTATATATTTGTTCATTTCAGATATAGGAGTGAGCCGGATGTTATGTGTAATTTAGAACTTGTCACTAGTATGCTTGTTAAGACCATGAACTTGCGGAATTGTGTAGAAGTGATAGAGGCACTTAGATTACCCCTTTGTTGTAAACCTTGTTCTTTGTGTTGTGCTTCCCGTAAACCTTATATTACCCTTTAGGATTAACCATGTCGAGCCTTCCCGTTTACCTTTGTTTACCCACATTATCGCCCACTTAGCCAAATTTAGCCTTTTTATGTTTTAAACCTTTTTAGTGTTGAAACTCGGTCAAAATAATCATTTAACAAGCGTTTGTTGTAGTTTATTGTTTATTATATATCTAAAAAAAACAGAAAATAAAACACCCTAAAATAGGGTGAAGTCGACGAAAATCGAGCAATTTTGAATGCTTAAATGTTAAAATATCGTTGATTAGCTCGATTGCGCAATAGTCGCCTTTTTAAGGCATTTGTATGTATAGTTGTATTGTTTGTTGCTAGTTAAACGCTACTACCGAGTTTTAACCATTTTCACCACTTTAAATATCCATTTCCATACCCTTCGCCCAAGCCTAACGTTATAACCCGTAAAGACCTCTTGATTTACATTTTTTCGCATGTTAGTTGGTGGAGACGAGATCTTATGACAAGCTTATGATATTACACATTTCATTGATGAGGCGTTGAGTGTTTGCACGTACACATTTTATGTATGTTTCATAAATAAAACCGAGTGTGTGTGTGAACATTGTGAGTTGTGTGAAGATTAACATGTTGAGTCAATTAAATGTGAAGTCACGGCTTTTTGGTTGTCGCTGTATATTTGCATATGCTTGTTGGGTTTTAGTCTTTTGATGTCGTCTTTCGAAAAACTGGCTAACCGTTTATAGTTGTTTTCATTAAAATAGTGTGTAAATTATCGTTCTTGTTTGTTTCTATCTTTTATTGTATTTTAGTTTAGCTTGCTTGAGGACAAGCAAGGTTCAAGTGTGGGGAGATTTGATATTCGCTAATTTACACATATTTTAGTCCCCCGTTTTACCCCTATTTTATGCGTTTTCGGCCGTAAAACCGTCATTCGGATGCTTAATCGTCTACACTTTTGTTTACAGGCCTAAAACAGCATACCAGACAAGATGATAGCGAAAACGAGGACTTTCTGGACAAAACGACGAAGCTGCGAACATTCTGTTAAGAAAACTGACCTGGGCGTGTGGAACGGTCGTGCGACCTATTGCACGACCGTGCATCTCCGACAAATGCAAGCCAGTCCGGCATTGAACGAACGTGCAACTCGGGGTGCAAGGCATTTAAGGCCATCCCGGTGATGCACGGGCGTTCCAGATCTTGCACCCCGTGCGGATCCGATGATCTAGCCAAACCTCGGAACTGAACGACTAGTGCGACTAGGCGTGCAACAAGAACCCATAACTGAACGACCGTGCGATATGAAGAACGACCGTGCGTGACCTACGACCAGTCAAGATCTGTGACGTCATGCAGTATGGTGCACCATACCTACAATAATTGCTTAAAGTGAACGGTCGTGCAACAGGACGCACGACCGTGCAACATCGAAATAATATAAAAAACTTGCAGAAACTTTCTGCTCGTAACTCTGGAATTTTGGAGAGCAATTCAGGCGATTTTCAGGCTCCGGAGGCTTCTGCTTTCACCCGGATTCAAGCCACATTGTCTCGTTTAGCTCGATTACTATCCGGATTCTTAATCTTATGCTTGTTTATGGTTTGGTTTTCTAATATTTCCTTGATTTTGTTAATCTTTCAAGCCTTTAGATTAATATTTATGTATTATTGTAGCCTTTGGGCAAAAACACAACAATCCCTTGCTTGATTATAGCCATTAGTGTGTTAATCTTTGTTTGTAATGACATTTGGAAGTATTTTCTATGTTAATCTTTGATGATTAGTTTGCAACCTTGTTATTGATATTGATTTCTTGATTATAAGTAATTGTGTTGGATGATTAGTATTTGGTTAGTTAAGATAGTTGAAAAATGAAGCTTAATTAATCTTGTATTAGTAAACTTTGAACTTGGTTAACTAGTTTAGCTTGGTTTAAATGTGTGCATCATGATACTAGAAATGGTTAGTGATTTAACAAAATGTAATTATTGTTAATCAAGAAAGCTTGCCGTCACGTAAGGACCTAAACGGGTTAAATGGTGTCGTTATGAATTCTTGCCATGATTTGTTAACTTAGTTAGTAGTTTAGGCCAAAATTGATATCTTGGTGAATTTATGTGTAAGATTTGTAAAATGAACTCGGTTGTGATTTAATCTAGTTTATGCTTGTCTCGGTGGTTTCATTGTGTTTATCGGTGTCGCTTTCCTTGATTAAGTGCGGTTAGAAAACTCCTAACGGATGACTAACTTATTTTTAAGAGATTTTCATAGACATTTATCAATTGCACGTTAAAGAACAATTTTAGGTGGTTAAAGTGTGTTTATCGTTTTAGCTTTCCGAATGATTGTCATGTTAGGATTCCCGAAAGGGATACTAATTGTCTTAAAATGGAAAATTGACCGAATGCTTCTAGTGCCAAAACCGACTTAGTTGACATGCTTTGGTTGTGTATTAAGCAAGGCTATTTATCTATTTTCTATTATGTTTTTATAAGTATTTGTTTATGCTTACTTTAGTTTATTAAAAATCACAAAACTTATGTTTTTACCGGTAGTTTAGTGACAAAGGTCTAGTATTATTTCTCCGCCCATTTCCTTGGATCGATACTTGGTTCTTACCAATACTTTACTACATATATGACGGGGTACACTTGCCTCTTTCGTGTGTGTTTTGATGTAAAATTATTAATCACTTTTATAAATTTAAAACCAAATCGTGTGTAATTTCATTGTAAAATTATGTGTATATACGCACACGTCACTTGGGGTTGAAGATTGATGATTAAACTTTAAGGCTTTTTGGTTAGACATTGTTTATATTTTTTTCGGTTGTTAAACTTAAATATTAGAGACATGTTTTCTAATTTGAATTGCTTTAAATTTATTTGTGTTTTGTCATTGAATATGAGTAGCTAAATTTATTATGGTTGCTTAGGTTGATGAACTAGACAAATTGTTTGAAGGATTAACTTTTAGGTTTAAATGAATGTGATGATTTATATGTCATAACTTTAGAACCCGATTCTAATTATTTGTGTGTTGGTGTTGATTGGCTTAATAATATATTTGTTGGTTCCATTGCTCTAGATACTTAGAAATATACTTTAGAGCCGAGAGTCAGTCTATGTTGTTAATCTTTCAGTCTAGGCCTTGAAAGTGAGAAATCTAATTCAAGTCTAATACTTATTAAAACCAATTAATTAAAACGTGCAATCACTTCTAGAGCTGAGAAATCTAATCTAGAATATCTAGGTTATTAGCATGGCGTTATTTGGAAGTTTGGGTGGCCGATAACTCGGGTTCATCTCTTTATTCGCGTCTAGAGTTTCCAAGGTTCTCGGTGTTCTTAGTTATTTATGCTTTATAATTTGAGGGTTTTAGTAAATATATTACTTTATACCTAATAGTTGTGGGACTTGGTTGTCGATAACTCGAGTCAGTCCATATTAGCATTTCATCACTTGTCATACTGTCAGGTTCGGTTTACCTTCCAGGGGTTTATAGGGTTAGGCAAAGTCTTCATTCAAAACCAAGGTTAGGATTTTATTCATGAGTCTAGGGATTCTTGCCTAGGTAACCTATTTTTCTTATAGTTGAGTTTCAGTCCAGTCTCTTGTTGTCTATGCTTGCTGCTGTTTGGTCGTTAATTTATTTAAATTGTTTTTTAGTATAAAAATATTTTTCTCAAATCAAAACCAAATTATTAGGCTAGGGGTCGATAGAGGTTTAGTATCAAGAGTCGCTAGATTGTGTCCACGGTTTGATACTCGGACTTACTTGTTTTTACTACTTACCACCGGTACACTTGTAGGTAGTGTGTGGTTTACGGGTTTTTCCAATTTTAAAACTTGTTTCGAAATTAATATATGAACTTTTCACACATCAAGTTTTTGGCGTCGTTGCCGTAGAAACAGTGCGCTTTTAAGGACGACCTGAGTCAGGGATTTAGCCATTTACTGCTTTCTTAAATTAGTTTGTTTTTTATCTTAGTTAAAAAATACTTAGTAAAATAAAAAAAATAATAAAAACAAAAAAAACTTTAAAAATTAGTGGTTTACTTTCTTAGGATACTTGCTAGTTCTATGTGCTTACTTGTTTAACTAGCTTGTTTGTGATTCGTGTCGTTATCCTTGCTTTTCAGTGTATGCAAACACGTTCCTCGGGCCCACCTGATACTTCACCATTCTCTGAGCCCGAATTCAAATTCCACAGTCACCTACGTCAGCTTAAGTTTAAGGTTCCAAAAATAGAATTCAATCTAGAACCTGAAGTAGTTTTGGCTCATCGTAGGACTGTTGCTGATCACATTAGTGCTGCTCCCACCACCGTTTGCTCGAGCATCACCCTTCCCGTTGTAGAGGCGAACAACTGGACTATCCCACCGACCTTGATCAACACCATTACCCATTCAATCCATTTCCTACCCCTAATGCGCAAAATACGCTCTTGCTACATTTTTGATCCGCGAGTCAGTAGCGTAGACTCTCTCCTCCCCACGCTTATGATGTGTGCGGGGTTTGGAGCTCAATTACCTCCACCGCCGACTCTATCGGCCCGGCAACGTACAACTTCAACCGGTGACCATTTACCTTGAATGTAACGCCATCCACGTTCTCTACTGCAACAGTACCATACGGAAATACCTCCTTAACCGTGTATGGTCCTGTCCAGCGTGAATGAAGCTTCCCAGGAAATAAGCGCAGCCATGAATTGTAAAGAAGAACAAGATCACCCGCTTGGAATTCTTTGTGGTCCTTCAAGCGTTTGTCGTGAAGTTTCTTCGTGCGCTCTTTGTAGATTACGGAGCTTTCATAGGCCTGTTGACGCAATTCTTCCAATTCACGAATTTGGAGAAACCGGGCTTCACCTCCGGTTTTAAGGTCCAAATTCGTGGTTTTCAGAGCCCACATAGCCTTGTGCTCCAACTCCACCGGTAAATGGCATGCCTTTCCGTATACCAACCTAAAGGGGGTGGTCCCTATAGGGGTCTTATAAGCTGTACGGAATTCCCACAATGCCTCCTCAAGTTTGTCCGACCACTCCTTATGGTTTGCACCAACAGACCGCTCAAGGATGCGCTTAAGCCCACGGTTCGTGACTTCCACCTGCCCGCTCGTCTGCGGATGATAGGGTGTGGACAAATGGTAATGCACACCGTATCGGGATAAAGCCTTTTCAAGCTGTGTGTTACAGAAATGAGTCCCTCTGTCACTAATGAGCGCTTTCGGAGCACCAAATCGGGCGAACAAACTTTTTAAGAATCTCACGACCACCCTGGAGTCATTTGTGGGTAAGGCTTGCGCCTCCGCCCACTTTGATACGTAGTCAACTGCGACCAGGATGTATTTGTTACCTTGTGATGGGAGAAACGTTCCCATGAAGTCTATCCCACAAACATCAAAGACTTCACAAACTTGTATCCAGTTCTGGGGCATTTCGTCGCGTGCCGATATGTTCGTCACCCTCTAACAAGCATCGCACGCTTTCACCCAACTCTGCGCGTCACGAAAAATGGTCGGCCAGTAAAACCCGGAATCCAACACCTTCTTCGCTGTGATGTTGGCTCCGTGGTGGCCTCCGGTAGGTCCCTCATGACACTGGCGCAGAATATCGGTCGCCTCAGTCCCTGATACACATCTTCTGATCACCTGATCAGCACCCACCTTGAATAGAAAAGGGTCGTCCCAAATGTAATGCCTGATATCTGAAAAGAATTTCCTCTTTTGCTGGTGAGTCAACCCTTTAATCAGAATTCTACAAGCAAGGTAGTTCGCAAAGTCGGCGAACCAAGGCGACTCATCGCATATCTCTACACCCATTAAAGACTCGTGTGGGAAATTGTCATTGATTGAATCCCAACGCGAGTCCTCGATGTCTCCATGTTCTAACCGAGATACATGGTCAGCCGCTACATTCAAAGCACCCTTTTATCTTGGATTTCGATATCAAACTCTTGCAGCAACAAGATCCATCTGATTAGATGCGGTTTAGCGTCCTGTTTTCTGAAGAGGTATCTAATGGCTGCGTGATCAGTGTATACAACGGTTTTCGAAAGCACTAAATACGATCTAAATTTATCAAATGCAAAAACAACCGCCAAGAGCTTTTTTTCAGTCGTGGTGTAATGCTCTTGGGCGTTGTGAAGAGTTTTGCTCGCATAATAGATCGGGTGAAAGTGCTTTTCTTTCTTTTGACCCAGAACGGCCCCTATAGCGTAATCACTCGCGTCGCACATAATTTCAAATGGCAGACTCTAGTCTGGTGCAACTAAAATAGGGGCCTCAATCAACTTTTGCTTGAGAAGGTCAAAAACCCTCAAGCAATCATCTCCAAATATGAACGGAGCGTCTTTCTCCAACAAACGGGTCATAGGCCTAGCGATTTTTGAAAAGTCCTTCATGAATCGCCTGTAGAACCCTGCATGACCAAGAAAGCTCCGTATCGCTCTCACAGAGGTGGGAGGCGGAAGTCGTGAAATAACGTCGACTTTAGCTGGATCGACTTCCATGCCCGCATGAGAAATCTTATGTCCCAAAACTATGCCCTCCTTCACCATGAAGTGGCATTTCTCCCAGTTTAGGACCAGATTCGTCTCCTCACACCTCTTCAACATCTTTCTCAAATTTTCCAAGCAATGATCGAAGGAATCCCCAAATACCGAAAATTCATCCATAAAAACCTCCATGGAATCCTCGATCATATCATGGAGAATAGCTACCATGCATCTCTGGAAGGTCGCTGGTGCATTACACAACCCAAAAGGCATTCGCCGGTAGGCGAATGTGCCGAAAGGACAGGTAAAGGTAGTCTTCTCCTGATCCTCAGGAGCGATAGGAATTTGGAAGTACCCAAAGAACCCGTCCAAGAAACAGTAATACAACTTCGCCGACAGACGTTCCAACATCTGGTCGATGAATGGAAGCGGAAAGTGATCCTTACGAGTAGCATCGTTGAGTTTGCGGTAATCAATGCAAACTCGCCACCCAGTGATGGTACGGGTAGGAATTAACTCATTCCTATCATTTAAGATTACATTCATACCACCTTTCTTAGGTACAACCTGCACTGGACTAACCCACACAGAGTCGGATATAGGATAAATCATCCCGGCATCCAACAACTTAATCACTTCTTTCTTCACCACGTCTTGCATATTTGGATTTAAACGCCTCTGATGCTGTGCACATGGTTTGTACTCGTCTTCCATCAGAATCTTGTGAGTACAGAAAGAAGGATTGATGCCCTTGATATCCATGATTTTCCATGCAATGGCTCTCTTATGAAGTCTTAGAACCTCAAGAAGCTGATTCTTCTCAACCTTTTCCAATGATCCCGAAATTATGACCGGTAAGCGACGCTCCTCGTCAAGAAATGCATACTCGAGATGTGGCAGGAGTTCTTTCAACTCCAAAGACGGTGGATCTTCAACCGACGGTTTTGCTTTCTCTTCTTCTACATGAACAATTTCAAGAAATCTCTCCGGACTCTGGGAACCATCGTCACCAATCTGATAGACTGGCTGCTCGAAATCGTGGCCCTCCTGCGTAATGCCAATCAGGTCCCCACACGACAGACGTGTGTCCGAATCAATCTCGTCAACAGTACCTTGAAAATGAGAGCACACACATGCATCGACAATGTCGACGTAATAAAGCTTGTCATCGTGACATTGCGGATGCTGCATCGATCTTTTGATATCGAATGTCACATGCTCATCATTCACTCGGAGCGTGATTTGGCCAGCTGCCACATCAACAATCATCCTCGTTGTATTGAGGAAAAGGCGTCCAAGTATCAAAGGTGCTCTTGAATCCTCGTCCATGTCAAGAATAACAAAACCACGGGGAAAACAAATTCATCGATTTTTACAAGCATGTTTTCCACAAATCCATGCGGATACTTGATTGAACGGTCTGCCAACCGAATGCTCATCCTAGTAGGTGACGGTTCACCCAGATCCAGTTTAGTAAAAACCTTATAAGGCATAAGGTTGATACTCGCTCCCAAGTCAGCCAATGCATGGCTAACAGATATGTTTCCAATCAAACACGGGAGCGTAAAACTACCTGGATCTCCCATTTTCATGGGCAGACGGTTTTGTAGAACGGCAGAACAAGTTTCATTCATCACCACACATGAAATATCCTCGAGCTTCTGTTTATTCGAGAGGATATCCTTAAGGAATTTCGCATACTTTGGCATTTGGGCCAAGGCTTCAACAAACGGTATATTAATGTGTAGTTGCTTAAACAACTCAAGGAACTTACCGTATTGTTCGTCGTTCTTCTGCTTCTTCAGCCTGCCTGGATAAGGTACTGCGGGAGTGTAATCTTTGACCAGCTCCTGGACTTGTGCTGTACTTGCTGGGCGTAGCCTGGCTTGCACCTCGTCCAGTGTGTTAGTTGGGACCGCTTCAGTGATCGGTGATGAGTCCGATATGACGGGTCCGGTAGTTTTTCCACTCCTGGTCATGATCGCATTCACATGCCCACCCGAGTTTGGTTCTGTATTGCCCGGGATACCACCCTGGGGTCTTTTAGACATCATCTGTGCCAGCTGACCAACCTGATTCTCGATATTTTGAATCGAGGCTTTAGGACTCCTCATTTCTCCCTCGTGAGAAAGAAAACGATCCTCGCTCTGTTGGTAGCATTTTTCAGCCAACTGATTCGCACTCGAGGAGCTAGTAAGAAGCTGAGCCATCATATCCTCCAGCTTAGAACTAGACTGAGGGGCCTGCTGCTGGGAGCTACTCCCAGTGCCCTGATTCTGATACGAATATGGACGCTGCTGGTAAGGTTGGTTGTATTGCTGGAACTGCTGACCCTGACCTTACTGTGGCGCTGGAGCGCGCTGAGTGAACCCCAATGGGTTTTGATTGCCTGTATTCGCTCGCCACCCAAAATTTGGGTGATTTCTCCATCCAGGATTATAGGTGTTACTATACGGATTGTTCTGCGGCCTCACCTGATTACTCACAAAATTTACCTCTTCGTTGCCCTCATAGACGACTCCCTGAAAGCACGCACCAGGCTCATGTGACACTCCAAACTGGTCACATCCCAAGCCAGCTTGCGCAATCATCTGGGACCTGTCGAATCTCAATGCAAGAGCTGAGATTTGTGCAGTAATGCCCGTATAGTCGTCTACAGCATGAACTCCTGCGCGAGATGATGATAATGATGCCCGGCCTCTATCTCCTTCCCGACGCGATCTGGATTTCAACGCAGCTTTTTCTATAACATCGTACGCTTCAGTCGGCGTCTTAGTTCCTAGATCGCCTCCCGCGTTAACGTCTAATCGCTCCTGCGTATTGTAACTGAGCCCCTGATAGAACGTCAACACCAGCTGTCTCTTGGAGAAACCATGATGTGGCACATCAATCAACAAATCCTTGAATCTCTCCCAAGCCGCATGCAACGACTCGCCCTCGTCCTGGCGAAAGGAAACAATTCGGTTTCGTAGCTTGTTCGTTTTCTCAGGTGGAAAATATTTCTGCATAAACTGCTCCGCCAACTGATTCCAGGTCCTGATGGACCTGGCTGGGAGTGACATAAGCCAAGCTCTAGCTTTGTCACGTAACGAGAATGGAAACAATCTCAACCGAATTGTATCCTCCGAAACATTTATAATCTTAAACGTGGAACAAACGTGGAGAAAAGCCGCTATATGTCGTCCGGGATCCTCATGCTCATGCCCGTCAAACTGTACTAAATTCTGCACCATATTAATAATACTAGATCTAATTTCAAAAGTAGGTGCATCAATAGTAGGTTGAAGGATACTCGGCTCCAGGCCTGCCCTTCTGGGCTGATTTGTCTCATTCAAGGGTCGCTCATCGTCTGCCATGGTTCTGTCTCCTGCTGCCCCTGAGCCCTCGGCTTCAGCGGGCACCACCTGCTCTTGCTCACCAGATGCGAGCAGTAGCCCAACTGCACGCCCTCTCGCACGAAGACGTCTCCTGAGATCGAGTTCGGGCTCGTCTGACGGTTCAACAACTTCTGGAGCGGGGGTCGAGAACATCAACCTGCAAACGAAAAAATAACTCAATGAATATTTTATTAATAAAATAATGTTGTTTTTTTTAGCTGAAAAGAAACAGGGTTTTATTAAAAATGGGTTGAAAATTTTATAAAAATCCGAAAATGGGCCCGAAAATTTATAAAAATCAACACAATAAGAATAAATCGAATCGGCTAATACAAAAAAAATGATTTTAAGGTGCCGAAAACCCAAAGAATAAATGAATAAATAAATCCGGATTGAATAATAAATGGAACAAAAATATACACGTGCACAAAAATGACTTGGAAAACGAATAAATGAAATAAAAGCAAGAAATATCAACAAATAAATAAACAAATAAATAATCAAGAAAGTATACACAAATATTAACAAGTATATACGCTGATAACACAATGACTCGGGTCGTTTTTAAAACTCGCCATTTCCCCGGCAGCGGCGCCAAAAACTTGACGTGTGCGTATATACACATAATTTTACAATGAAATTACACACGATTTGCTTTTAAATTTATAAAAGTGATTAATACTTTTACATAAAAACACACACGAAAGAGGCAAGTGTACCCCGTCATATATGTAGTAAAGTATCGGTAAGAACCAAGTATCGATCCAAGGAAATGGGCGGAGAAATAATACTAGACCTTTGTCACTAAACTACCGGTAAAAACATAAGTTTTGTGATTTTTAATAAACTAAAGTAAGCATAAACAAATACTTATAAAAACATAATAGAAAATAGATAAATAGTCTTGCTTAATACACAACCAAAGCATGTCAACTAAGTCGGTTTTGGCACTAGAAGCATTCGGTCAATTTTCCATTTTAAGACAATTAGTATCCCTTTCGGGAATCCTAACATGACAATCATTCGGAAAGCTAAAACGATAAACACACTTTAACCACCTAAAATTGTTCTTTAACGTGCAATTGATAAATGTCTATGAAAATCTCTTAAAAATAAGTTAGTCATCCGTTAGGAGTTTTCTAACCGCACTTAATCAAGGAAAGCGACACCGATAAACACAATGCAACCACCGAGACAAGCATAAACTAGATTAAATCACAACCGAGTTCATTTTACAAATCTTACACATAAATTCACCAAGATAGCAATTTTGGCCTAAACTACTAACTAAGTTAACAAATCATGGCAAGCATTCATAACGACACCATTTAACCCGTTTAGGTCCTTACGTGACGGCAAGCTTTCTTGATTAACAATAATTACATTTTATTAAATCACTAACCATTTCTAGTATCATGATGCACACATTTAAACCAAGCTAAACTAGTTAACCAAGTTCAAAGTTTACTAATACAAGATTAATTAAGCTTCATTTTTCAACTATCTTAACTAACCAAATACTAATCATCTAACACAATTACTTATAATCAAGAAATCAATATCAATAACAAGGTTGCAAACTAATCATCAAAGATTAACATAGAAAATACTTCCAAATGTCATTACAAACAAAGATTAACACACTAATGGCTATAATCAAGCAAGGGATTGTTGTGTTTTTGCCCAAAGGCTATAATAATACATAAAAATTAATCTAATGCTTGAAAGATTAACAAAATCATGGAAAGATTAGAAAACCAAACCATAAACAAGCATAAGATTAAGAATCCGGATAGTAATCGAGCTAAACGAGACAATGTGGCTTGAATCCGGGTGAAAGCAGAAGCCTCCGGAGCCTGAAAATCGCCTGAATTGCTCTCCAAAATTCCAGAGTTACGAGCAGAATGTTTCTGCAATTTTTTTATATTATTTCGATGTTGCACGGTCGTGCGTCCTGTTGCACGACCGTTCACTTTAAGCAATTATTGTAGGTATGGTGCACCATACTGCATGACGTCACAGATCTTGACTGGTCGTAGGTCAGGCACGGTCGTTCTTCATATCGCACGGTCGTTCAGTTCCGGGTTCTTGTTGCACGCCTAGTCACACTGGTCGTTCAGTTCCGAGGTTTGGCTAGATCATCGGATCTGCACGGGGTGCAAGATCTGGAACGCCCGTGCATCACCGGGATGGCCTTAAATGCCTTGCACGCCGAGTTGCACGTTCGTTCAATGCCGGACTGGCTTGCATTTGTCGGAGATGCACGGTCGTGCAATAGGTCGCACGACCGTTCCACACGCCCAGGTCAGTTTTCTTAACAGAATGTTCGCAGCTTCGTCGTTTTGTCCGGAAAGTCCTCGTTTTCGCTATCAGCTTGTCTGGTATGCTGTTTTAGGCCTGTAAACAAAAGTGTAGATGATTAAGCATCCGAATGACGGTTTTACGGCTGAAAACGCATAAAATAGGGGTAAAACGGGGGACTAAAATATGTGTAAATTAGCGAATATCACCAAGCTTTCTCTTTCTCTTCAAAACTTGAAATTATCTCTTGTTCTGAATCATTGTACAGCCGTCCAATTCTTTGTTTTTGCGCCCTACTCTCCGTCTACCTTTCTTTCTTTTTTTCTTTTTTTGTGCTTTTTTTAACAGCCGTCCGATGCCTTCAATAATATATATCCTCAAAATGAATCTTTGGACCCAAGCAATTCAGAAATGCCTTCTTTTATATTTTGTTTTCTTGCGCCCTAGCAAAACTTGTGTATGGCTCTTTTTTTTATATGCAACCTAAAACACCCTCTTTATTAATTGCCCACAATAGGCTTTTTTTATATCAACAGCCCCTCCTCGTATCATGTATCTGTATATATGTGGCCCACTTTAATCTATTTATTTTAGAAAAAAAGATGGTAGCCCAAGTTAAATTATAAACTAAAGATAGTGGGCTTTGTCTACTCAAAGAAAATGGCTGCGATTTTGATTCGGTCACTGGCGTTTTACTCTGCTCAACTGGCTGGTTATTTCCTTCTTACTCGTTTTCGCTCCATTTGCACTAGGACCTGGCAAAACACCAACTAATCAAATACAAATGTATAAAGACTAAAAATGACTCAAAACTATAAAAATAAAATACAAAATACACGGGTAAATGTCAGAGTTTTTCAACACATCATATGTGCTCTCAGATTAAATCTGCAGATAGATTTAATGGAACAATAAAAAAGTACACAAGAAACAGCAATCAAGGACGATGCTGAAGGACTAAAAGGAATGATAAAGGAATTAGAAAAAGGAACTGATGGAATTTGAAGATTCTATATGAATAGAATTTGGGTACCTATCTAAGGAATCCTACGAGAAAGAATTTTAGAGGAAGCTCACAAGTCTAGGTATACAATGCATCCTGGTAGTGACAAGATGTATCAAGATCTGAGGAATACTTTTTGGTGGTCAGGAATGAAAAGGAGATAGCTAGTTACCTTTCTAAGTGTCTAACTTGTTCACAAATTAAAGTTGAACATTAGAAGCCTTTAGGCTTACTTCAACAAATAGAAATGCTAGTATGGAAATGGGAATTGAAAACAATGGATTTTGTTGCTAAATTACCCAAAACAAGGAAAGGTAACGACACAATCTGGGTGATTGTGGATCGACTAACCAAGTCAGCTCATTTTCTACCCATGAAGGAAACCTTTAGTATGGAAAGATTAGCTAAGCTATATGTAGATGAGATAGTTTCATTACATGGAATTTCGTTATCCATTGTGTCTGATAGAGACAGTCGTTTCACTTCTCACTTTTGGAAAAGTTTCCAAAAAGCTATAGGAACATGATTAAATTTAAGTACAACTTATCACCCTCAAACAGATGGACAGAGTGAAAGGACAATCCAAACATTAGAAGACATGCTAAGGGCATGTGTAATAGATTTTGGAGGAAGTTGTGACGATCACTTACCATTAATAGAATTCTTCTATAACAATAGTTATCATACAAGCATTAATGTTGCTCCATTTGAAGCACTTTATGGACAAAAGTGCCAAACTCCAGTATGTTGGGCAGAAATAGGAGAAAATCAATTATCAGGTCCTGAGATTGTGCAAGAAACAACCGACAAGATAATTCAAATCAAGGAAAGATTGAAAACAACATGAGATCGTCAAAAGAGTTATGCAGATAATAGACGTAAGCCATTAGAATTTCAAGTTGGAGACAAAGTGCTACTAAAAGTTTCTCCTTGGAAAGGAGTAGTCTGATTCAGTAAGAAAGGAAAGTTAAGCCCTAGGTATGTCGAACCATTTAAAGTTATCAAGCGAATTGGAGCAGTAGCTTATCAGCTACAGTTACCCGAAGAAATGGCAGGTGTACATGACGTCTTTAATGTATGTAACCTAAAGAAATGTTTAGCTGATGAATCATTGATAGTACATGTTCAAGATATAGAGGTAAATGAGAAACTTCTACAAATTGAAGATATAAAGTTTAAGAATCTCAAGCACAAGAGGTTAGTTCTAGTTAAAGTGAAGTGGGATTCGAAAAGAGGACCGGAGTACACATGGGGGCTAGAGTCAGAAATGAAACGAAAGTATCCTTACTTATTTCAATAAATCTCGAGGACGAGATTTAAAACAAGGTGGGTAGGATGTAACTACCCTCAAAAAGGTCCCACAACAATTCATAATTGAAACCCCAAACGCGCATGACGAGAACCAGCACGAAAAATAAAAAAGAAAAGATTTTTGTGCTTCTCGCGGGTCGCGACAGACTCATAAGAGTCCTCCGCGGGGTGTGAGAGCTCTGAAATGCGCTAGAGACACGTGTAGGCCACGTGTCACAGACATGTCAAACCTACCCCACTGACTCATGACACCTATGCCCTTGCTAGACATCCTCGCATGCTGCGACAAGGCAGCCCTAGGCTGTCGTGGGGCGCGAGAGACTCTAAAATCAGCTATATAAAGGGCGAGCATCAGACATTCAACTTTGCTCAAAACTTTCTTTTCTTTCTCTGAATTTCTGCTATTATACCCAAGTTCTAAACCTCTGCCTGTAATCAGCGTGCTAACTCGAATCACGGGTACGGTACGTTGTCCGATCGATTGAAACGAAGCCAACGGATGTTTAAGTGCTGCCCGAATACGGCTATACTTTGTCAGCATGTTGTGGGTTTTGATCTCGTGATTATCGTTAAAGTTGAATTGAGTTAATATACTAATACATGTGCATTGTGTGCTTAATTAGGAAACCGAGACTTAAACCAGAAGACTAGTACTGAAACCCTAAATATGCAATGTGAGTCATTCTCCTTTATCAAAATGCTTTCAGAACCCTAAATGTTTTCTAGTTGTACTTATAGTGATTAAGTCTTTTTATTCTGAAATTACTGCCGGTATGTGGGGTTTTGTATACACTACTAGTCCAGAGTTTCTATTGGACAAAAGTTAGCCAATAGTAATATGACCACAGCCACCTTGTTGGATTGGTGACAAATACTGATTTGAGTAACTGAAAGATATAAACAAATGTAAAAGCTCTTTATACTATAATTATGAAAATGTGTCTTTTTGTAGAAATTGAATAAACTCACCAGTATTATCGCTGATCAAATGTTTTAAAACGCGTTTCAGGTGATTTACTGTGAAGAGAAGAAAAAGTGCTATGAAGCACTCAAGCTTAAATACGTGGCTATGTAAACCTGAATAAAAAGTGTTTTGTAATCAAGGGTTTATCCCTGTGAAAATCCTTTATGTAAATACGGGTTTTACCCCCCAACTTATGAATGAAAATTTCAGTGTTTTAAAAACTCTGATATTTTTCCTGACACCCAGTCCTGATAAATTTTCCGCTGCGATAAATTTAATAAACACCGGTACCACTTGTTTCTGCTCACGGCTCTCGCCCACGGTAGGGTCGGGGGTTGTGACATAGGCTATTCTGGTTGTTATATGTTACCCATTACGACTTTGCATGACACAAAAATAATCATATTTTGGGATGTTGTATCTAACCCTTTTAATACAGAGGTTGTGTTTTGGTTACTTGATTAACCCATTTAGTCACACTACTACAAAATGGAGTATTAGACGGTGTCGATATTTATTTTAGACGGGGATAAATTAGTAACACCGTCTGGTGGGGTTAAAGCAATAACACTGTCTGGCTGGGTTAAAGCAATAACACCGTCTTAAAATCAATACCTATTTGATAATTGTGCTGCTTTGATTAAAATAATCAAGAAAATTCAAAAGAACCCTGTCAAATGCTTAAACACTGTCTTATACTAATTTATGCAACCTTTAGACGGTGTTTTCTCTGAACCCTCTCTTATAAACAACAACACTTTGATTAAAATATTCAAGAAAATTCAAAAGAACCCCGTCTAATTCTTAAACACCGTCTTATACCGGAGAAACCCTATCATAATTATAGTATAAAGGGGAAGGGAAGGGTTTTGCTCGATTCAGCCCCATCCCCTTTGTTTTGCTCGACAACACGGATTTCCTTCGATATGCTGGACGACGGAAGCATTCCTCTTCAATTCCCCCTTCGAGACTGGTTAGTTTTTCGATTCCCTCTTCGACGCAGTTTGTATATGTATTGTTGTTTGTAAGTTATTTGAAGTGAAGAGAAACGTAAATTTAATTTGTTTTTTTACTCAAATTTACCTAAAAAGACATAGTTTCCCATCCCCACACTTAAACTCTACATTGCCCTCAATGTAGGATGGAAGACCACTAAAAAAATAAAATAAAATCCTAATATAATATACAAAAATACAACAAATCGGAAAGGACTTAGCTAGTTAGGATAAAAATCAGTGCCAGTTGCGTGCGTTTTCAATCCGAACCCGTACACGACCATATAGTATTTCCTTCGCGATCATATCCAAAACTGATATACCGGGGCTACCCTTACAATATGGTATAAGCTCGAAATCGCCGCCCGAATGGAGATTGAGTACGAGCGGTATCCTCCAAACCTGCACAAACAAAACAAAGCAAACCCAAGCATAATATCGACTCTAAACGAAAACCTGACTCAAGACTGACTAAATAAGACTCAAAATAAAATAAAACAAATACGAAACACTACAAAAATTATACAATTCTACAACAAGTTATCAAAACTCACGGGGGACCATAAAGATCAAACTCGCCCCTGAACCTCTCACTAGGGCCTCTAAAACAATCACTCATACCGAAACCCTTCTTTCTCCAAAAGTCGCCATAAAACCAACTCGACTTATGCTCGCTCGTGGGGGATTTATACCTTGAGTTACACATTAAAATACCATCCCCACACTTAGTTTCCTTCACACCTCCCGAACTAAACTCTCCCCATTCATCTTCCTCTACCGAACTCCAAGAACTATCCTTAAACTAAACCTCACCTCCTACTACTTCCACCTTTTCCTTAAACCTAACATGCTTCTCCTTCTTCCTGTCACTCTCCATTCTAATATCTCCAATTCCATTTAACTCTTGCCTAACTACCGAGGGCGTCCCTACCTTCTCGACATTCTTTCCATAAACATGGAATGTAACCGTGTCATCAGTGACGCCAAGAGTTATCTTACCGCCATGAACATCTATTATAGCTTTCGTGGTAGAAAGGAATGGATGACCTAAAATGAGTGAAACACAAGAGTGTCCACTAGGATCCTCGCCCATGTCTAGAACAACAAAATCAGTAGGACACACAAAGTTACTTACTTTGATTAGCACGTTTTCAACGATACCCCTAGGAAATTTCACCGAACGATCGGCGAGTTGAACATTCATGTATGTCGGGGTAGGCTCTTGATGTGTGCAAAATGTTACATATAAATTACATCAATTGAGGCATAAAACTAACCATTTTTAGTACTAATGTTGGAAAAAGTGTGTTTTTGTCTTCCTTTTGAATTTACAGGACCAAATGAGCTTAAATGAGCAAAAGGAACAAATATACAGCCAAAACCAACATAAATACAAATAAAATGAATAAACGTGACATGCCCGACCCCTCGACAACATCCCCAGAGCAAAAACAAAGAAACATTAGACTGACCACAGGGCCGTGCCCACTGGACATGGGGGCGTGGTCAGGTGTCTGCAGAAAAGACAAACCTGTAGAAGCTTCTACGCTCAGCACGGGGCGCGGTCAATGCTAAGATACGCAGAATCTTACAAAATCTTGATAGTACAGATACGCTTCTGCCCACGGGGACGTGCTCGTTGGACACGGGCCGTGTGGAACCCTCTGCTGACACATGCATTTAATGAAGCAAGAGAAAAGGCTAGCCACGGGGGTGTGCCCGTTGGACACGGGGCCATGGCCAGAGCTCTGTGCAGGTTATAAATAGGGGTGCTTGGCTCACTTCAAAGGCATCCCTTGGCAAACCACTACTCTCCCACTTTGCCACCATTCCACCACCACTACATGAACAACACCTACCGCCATCATCCATCATCCACCTTTAGAGTGTGTAGTAGTCTCGGGATCCAAGATTGATAATAAGAGTTCTTGCCAATCAAAGGCCATGTTTGGTTAAGCTTCTTACATCACTTGGTGAAGACTAGTCTTTTATGGATTACTTTTGATTTTTAATCTTTCGGCACTTTTTATTTGGTTTTGTATTAATGACTTTAATAACTAGTTTCTTATGTTGAAGGTGAATTTTCTTTGTCATTTCTCCGTGGTGTCTTGGCATTACTTTACTGTCTATATAAAGTAAAAGACTTACACCATTCGTGTATCTACGGTCTATATAGAGGCATGTTGGCTACCTAGTCGGGGGTTAAGGGAATGGTTTACTAAGGTAATTGCCTTGTTCAATGTATAGATCCTGCAAGGACCTAGGTTAACCTTACTAGGACCTCCTTCAATATCCACTGGTATTGGATGGCGGGGGTGCGAATAGCTTGATCCCTTCATATGTAAACTTCTATTAATACATGAAGAAACACTGGTTCAACTGACCGGAATCGATTGAACTAGGGGTTTAGTTTAGCATAAAAAGGGTGATTCCTCCCGTTTGATTTGGGGTTTGGAAAAGCTCTTTCTTCAAATAATAACTGCAAAAACAAACAGCCATTAGACTCGCCATGGGGAGAATGGGGGTTCTCTCCGTGACCACCCTCCGACGTGAGAATAAGTAAAGGTTTCAATGAAGAAGAAGAAGTAGTGAAAGTGAAGTGAATGTAACTTGAAAAGTGATACCTGAATTGCCTTATCTATAACCGGATTTGGGAGAAAAAGTTTGTTGACGGGAGAAGTAACGGAAAGCATTTTCCTTCGGTGGTTATTTCCTCTACCATTTGTCACACCCTGACTTTTGCAGAAGCGTGATTATGTGTGACTTGCTTAATATCATTGCATTCAACCATAACAAACAACTATATGCTAAAATCCAAGATATTCATCCATTAGATAGTTTCAAACCTTACAAACAACATTGTTTTAAATCCCAAACACAAACTTCATGTTCAAAATACAACACCAACAAAGTTTTAAGTTCCAAACAGGACTTCATCAGAAGACACTAATAAACTAGGCTTCGAGCCATGTATCTTATCCAAGATAAAATAGATAACCCAAACCCTCTGACTTAGGATGACATCTTTTATTAAAGACATGACTTGAAAACTTCAGCGCCCGCCAGATCCATTTTAATTCCCTGAAATACATGTAGTTTGAAAACATCAACAAAAGTTGAGCAAGTTCATGTGTTTTGTATGTGTGCATAAGTAAACCTTGTAATCATTGTAAGTGTGTTTGTATTTGTATTTGTAAATCGGTACGAAAGCAACAAGGAAACAGATCAATTAATGCTTTGCAAGGCCATTAACATATGTGCAACGGCGTAGGCAGGCTCAAACCTAGCAGATTTTGTACCGGGTTTCCGGTTGGAAGACATAGTCACCTCATGGGCCAAATCCTGGTCCTCATGGGTGGGGCTCGCTACACCCAAATAGATCTATCACTAATGTCCCTTGGTCCTTATACGAGGATTAATGGTCTTAAGTGTGCGCCTACCAATTCACATGATCTAACAGTTCATTCCTTAGCTAACCATACCATATGTAAACATTTTGTAACATGTACTTCACCCCCGAAGTTATAAAACGGAAAACAGTTAAAGAAAAGGGGGACATGAACTCACAGTCTTGCGTTCTTCGTATCCGATGTAACTCAAAGCTTCTTCTACTGTGCACGACTACCTACAACGTACTACAGTTTATTAGACGGATAGGTCGTGCCTTGACTTAGTTTTAGTTAGTGTCTTTGAATTACTTTTCTTTGTGTCTTAAGCAATATTCCAAGTATATAATTATTTGTTAAAATAATAAATATTTTAACTTAAATTATATTTATTTAATTTTTGGAATATTTGTTAAAATAATCCATTTTAACTTGTCACCTGTATGTATTTGTACATGTATAACTTCCCAAGGATGGGTGTATTCATACTCGTATTCTTAACCTTGTGTATTTTTGCCAAGTATTAGTGGCGTATTCCGGTGTATATTTATACGTACGAGAATACGTATTTCCTTGTAGTTATTAAATATTCTTATACTTAATTTTTGTATCAAACTTTTCGGAATAATATTTCTAATAAAAATTCACCAAGAAATATTCTCAAAATATATATTTTAAGAAATCGTACATAGAAAAATTATCTATAATTTTTCCCTTGGAAAAATAATTGTATATCCATTTAAACCACAAAAATAATATATTTTCAAGTTTATCTTAGAAAATATATATAAATCTATTTTTCACCAAAAAATAATATATTCTATGTCCATTCAAGAAAATATATATTTCTCCCAAAAATAACATATCTTCTAATAATTTCAAGAAAACATATATATTTTTATTTTCCCAAAAATAATATATTTTCTTCTTGTCAAAATATGATATATTTTTGTAATAAGTATGAAAATCATATTTTTGTTATCATGGTGTCCAAAATACCATTTACCAAAATATTCTTATGGATTTAATTCCGGAATATTTATGTAAGTTATATTCCTCGTTCGGTTTCTCCAATATTTTGGATATAAGTTGTATATTTATTTCTTGGAATTTTGGTAATATTTTATATTGTAATTTCTTGGTATTTTGGTGAGTTATATTATTTCAAGTCCTAAAATAATATAACTAATACACATACTATACAAATAATCACACACATGGTGACAACTAAATATATATTTTTCTAAATACATATTTAGTCACTTTTATTACTAAAAACCAACCTCCAATATTTATAATTTTTGTAATAAAAATTATGGAAAACTTTATATGAAAATCATGGTTTAAATATACTTGTAAATATTTGTTTAAAATGGAGGTTTCCATGCTTTCAAAGCATATCATTTTCTTTTATAAATCATCACAATCAACAACAAATTAAATAATACTTACCAAGTGCCATAAATTAATCACTACTTCATGAACTTGAAAGTTTACAAAAATTTGTAGTAACTTACTAGTGTGTTTAGTAAGCTTAGTTACCATTTAAAGTGTGGTTGTTTATTTAAAAACATCATTCTTGAAGGATTTAGATGTTTACAACTTGTAAATCATTTTTCTAAAATATTTCTTCTTGAGTTTTTCTTGTTAAACACATGATTCTACACTTGATTAATCACTAAAAATGTGATTAATTTCTTTAAGAACCAAGTTTATGTAAATCTTGTATTTTAACTTATTTTCTTGAGAAAATCATTCTTAAAATCATATGTTTACAAGACCTATATCACACTTTGATCATCATACTTCAAGAAAAACATTAAATCTTTCAAGTTCATGCTTTACATAAGGATGATCTCTTGATCTTTAACATAATCATCCTCTCATCTTGCTAGATTATGTCTTTAATCACCATCTAGCAAGATCATATGATGTTTAACATCATAAACACAAACAATCAACAATCAAGTAGCATAACAACACATAACAACATGTATTCTTATGATTTTAGTCTTATGTTTAAGATGTATGTTCTTGATTCATAGTGTTCTTCATGATTCTTTACTTGTAACACCTTTTAACCAACTTAATAAGATGTAAAAAATGGATGTAGATGATCTTACTACTAGGTCAAGGCTAGGGATGAACACAAGAAGATGAAGATAAATGAGGTGGTTAATAGCACTTGCAAGAGGTCCTTCAACTTCCAAGAGTTCCTAGGTTACTTGTGATGCTTCTTACACCTTTGTATATGTAGAGATTGGATGGAAGTTGAATGATGAAGGTGGTGGTGTGTGGTGTGGGTTACGGCCGAAGGTAAGGAGAGGGGAAGAAGAAGAAGAGTTCAAGTGTTGGTGAGTTAGAGAATGAAAGGTTATGTTCTATTGGTTTATCTTATAACACTTCAACACTTGACAATCTAATGGTTTATATGTTATAAAAAGTTAGGGACATGATCCATTTTAATAATCAACTAAAATCCAAAGTGGGCCATGCTTGTTGGCCGTGAATAGGAGGGGGTATAGATTAGGGTGTAAAGATAAGTTAGATTATCTAGTTAAAATACAAGTGAATTAGTTAGGTGTTTAGTTGTTATAATGTTATATAGTGTGTTATGATTTTCAGGGACCATAACTGGCTCAGAAATGATAAAACAATGCTTCTAGTGAAAATTTGGTGTTTCAGGTAGTGTCCGGTTGTTCGATTGGTTACTGGTTCGTTAAGGAGCTAAACTATGCAGTTTAGTGTGCTTTATGTTACCTTTTTGTTATCGTTTTGATTCCCGACACTTAGGAAAGCATTCTGGACCATTTAACCATATTTTTGCATGATATTAGGTTGTTTAAATGCTGAATTTTGCTGAATTCTGTAGAATTCTGCAGTTTATGTGAGTTTTAGGCACTTTCCGGCACTTAAACTATCTTTAGGAAGGCAGGTTTATGATCCTTACTTTCCTACACACTATACTAGTGTAACTCTTGGTTTCTGGCTCATTCTATGTCTCAATACCTTGTCTATCTATGTACTGAACTCCGTCAGCATTTTTCTGATTTGTCTGATAATTGTGCTATCTCTGTTTTGTGCATCATTTGAATCAATATGTGTTGCATGTGATCATGATATGACATTATGCAATATGTGATGCACATGTATGTATAATAACCATAATCAGAAACATTCATGTCATTAATTGTAAGTCAGCACAGTCATTAAGCACTAATTACTGTCTAATAATTGTACGGATACATGCAAATTTTGACAATCGTCACATTCTCCCCTGTTAAGAAAATTTCGTCCCGAAATTTCAAGCTTCACTATTAACTGCATGGGAGTTAGGGAACAAATGTGGGTATTTTGCTTTCATATGATCTTCACGCTCCCAGGTAAACTCTGGGCCATGACGTGCATTCCATCGAACCTTGACAAGCTTAACACTACTCCTCCGAGTCTTGTTAACCTTCCAATCTGTAACCTCAATGGGTTCTTCGGTGAAGTGGAGTGTGTCGTCTATATGTACTTCATCCTCAGGGATGACCACAGTCTCTTGTGTTGGACTTTTCTTCAGATTAGATACATTGTTGGATCGATGTATGACCCGATTGAGTCGATCAGAAGAGCTTTAAGTCCAGTTCAAAGGCGGAATCAGAGAACTAGACACGAATACAGCTTGTTAATCTAATATCTGTCTCTTATATTTCATTTAACAACTATTACAACCTTGACAGAAATCCGGCAGCACTTCGTTACAGTTCTGGAAGATGCGTCCCAAATGAAACAACATGTGCACCTATTTATAGTGTGATGATTTCGCTTATGTGTCATGCCTTATGAGCGAAACCCCTTGATAACCATATAAGCGAAATCACCTCTTGGACCATATAAGCGAAATCTAATGTCCCTAAAAGCGAAATCACCTATAACTTTGTACATATAAGCGAAATTACATTATTAAACTCTAATTTTGACTTTTCAAGCTCCAATCTTGACTATCTTGACTTAAGACTTGATGTTAACGTAGTCAACAGACATTCCGTGCACCAACAGACTCCCCTTGGATGTTGACGAAGTTTTCGGCTCTGAGTCTTCAGTCTTAGTCATTCTGCCTTCTCTTTCAAGTTGTAACAATGTAAGCATCCAACAATCTTTCTCTTCTTCTATCAGCTTTAGGCTCCCCCTTTCATCAAGCTTCCGTGCTTTGGGATCGACACCTAGCTTTCCATCTACAAGCTTCTCTTTGCTTCAAACTTGTCTTCAGACTCCCCCTTAGACTCTGCTCTCGGGATCGTAGTCTGGACTATCATCTGCAATTTCTCATCCATTTATAAATAACAACATTCTAAATTTCAACATATCCAGGAATTTTAACCTGGCACACTCACTTAAACTTTCTAAAACTCTCTCCGTATCAACAAAACTTCATGGATTTGGCAGTTTCAGCTACCAAGATCAAACACTGGCTCTTTTACAAATGATTTTAACAATCTAAGCATCCAAATCCCTCACAGTTAATCATCCAAGTCCAAATTAATGACCTTGGAGATATCACAAACTGTTTTTGAAATTTTTGATTTTAATTCAAGTTTCAAATTAATGAACTTGTTTTATTTTCAGAAACACAATTAGCTTACATAGATTTTGAAACTCAGCATTTCAGATATCAGTTGTCGAAAATAAAGCAGAAATCAAAATCTTTTTGTATTTTCTGAAAATATAAAACAGTAAAGAAATATGTACAAACATATTTACAGACAATATTTTTATTTGAGTATGTGTCAGAGGATCATATCAGTTTTTGACCAGTCACAAGTACCGTTGAGCTTAGTTACACATTAAGAATTAAACAATTCACTTAGATTGTCGATATACTGATCCACTTAAATTTTCATACGAATTTCAACTGATTCAGGATACGGATTAGATGTATTAAGAACTTAAACTCATTCATGTGTCCCACCTCTTGAATATACTCCCGTATCCAGATCCCAATATTCAGTCTTACAGGTGAGTATACCTAGATGATATCTGTAAGGGGAATAAATTATAGTACGAGACCGTGAGAGCTCAGGTCAGAACTTCCGTTCAGCAGAAAGATGACGGTTCGACTTTGGGTGTGTCCCCTTTAGAGGATCTTTTTTACAACAGCCATGATTAGCATTTTTCAATGTTTCATCATTTTTTTAGCTGAGGGCTGCGCTATGTTTCAAGCAATGCGGAAAGTATTCTCCGGGGACTAGGCCATTGCTTCCGCAAAATCAGAAGTCCCGAGATAATACCCCAGATATCACTAAGCATAAAGACCTAGCATCTCAGAAAGAGGGGCCTTTCAAACGAGATTTCAGGGGTTACCTATATATCCAAGTAGTGTTCCCCACGAAATAAGCAAGTTTGAATTTAGGTTTATATCCCGAAAAAGTTTACTAAATGTATAAAAACCTATCGACATATCATTAGTGAGACTGTTTAACGCTATATAATCATTACAATTCTTTAGCATACTGTAATTTTCTACTGATGTACTATCATTTCCTCTTTTTACACAAAAACTCAATTTTTGAATTTTATCATGTTTTTTACTTTTTCAAATTTTCAAATGTTTTTGTATTTTCTAAAAACATTACTCCCCCTAAAATGCAAAATCATTTAAAGAAAATTTGACAACCAACACTAATAGCTTTGTCTCGCCATCCATTTTCTGCTTATCGTGCACTGATTTGCAGAAAAATAATGTACCCCCATGATTTACAACACATTGATATTTTACAGTTTGAAAACCGTTTTTCAATCTGGTGAAAGTAATCATGTTTGTTCAGCCGTGAGGGTTTCGGCGTATTCAATCAACACATATTTTTATATTTTTTTGAATTTTTGACAAAAATTAAAAACAAACATATTTTTGGTTTTTTTTTTCAAATTTTTCAATTTTTAGGGTTTTTGAAATATTGTTTATTTATTTACAGAAAAACAAACAAACTTCCTGTTTCAACCAACACACGATTCAGCAGCCTCCTCTCCTCGTTGTGCCAGGCTGCTCCAACCTCCATTCTCACAATCTTTGAATTTCATGAGCACCTGCACAAACAAACTATTCAATTACTTGAACAATTTAGCCCAGGTCTGTTGAACCTTAGGCATTTCAACACAATAATTTTCATTCAATGCTGGAAATTCTTTGTCATTTTTCACAAAAACTTTCTCAATTCTAACTTCAACTTTCTCATCTTTTACCAAATCAACATGTTTCTTAACACTCCATATTTGACCTTTTGGTGTTCCTCGTTTGTAAAAATGTGAATCTTTTTGAACACTTTGATTTTGAACAACATTTTTTGGTTTCCAAAACTCTTGAGGTTTTGTCATATCAACTGTTGTTTTCCAACTCTGTGTTGTTCTGAATCTGGGTGTGTGAGAATTCCAGGTCTGTCTTGAATCAAACCTATACGGGTTTGGCTTCCAATTTTGATTCGAAGCAAACTTGTTTGTGTTGTACCTCCAAGTTTGTTTGGAATCAAATCTGGTTGACCTTTGTCTCACATTCTCAGATTTTTGTTTCTCAGCATCAATCTTCCTTTTGTCAACATCCACAGGTTTTAGATTAGGACACTTGCGTGCAAGATGTCCTTTTTTATCACATTTGAAACATGTTCTCATGGACACATCTTTGACCTGTGGTTGTTGCTTTCTCTTTTGAACAAAGAACTCATCATTAGACTGTCTCATTTTGAGTTCTTTTTCTTCTGCTAAACTGTTTCCCTGAACAAAACTCATTTTTGCTTGAAAATTTGGCGTTTCATTTTTGTTTCGATTCTGTTTCTTCTTATAACCCAACCCAGCCTTCATGTTTTTCTTTTTGAAACCAGGTTTGTTATACGAACCTTTATGACTATTACCAACAAACTTTGAAATCTCAGACTTCTCAATCTCAACCATTTTGAAAACTTTATCAACCTTTTCTGAAATCACATTCTGAATCGGGAATACAACATCTAAGAACAATTTGTCTGATCCAATCATGGTATAAACCAATCCTTTTGAATCATCATTCAAATTTTTCTCGGATTTTATGTTTTTCAGATATCCATCATGAAGATTTCCTTCATCTTCATCCTGTGATTCAGATTTACCTGTATCAACTGACTCTTCTTTCAACACACTTTCAACGACTTTACCTACCACCTCTGAATCATGAGAATCATCAGATTTGGAATAGGTTATGTCAATGTTATCTGGCAATTGATCTACCATGTTGAAAGCTTTTTCGACCTTTTCCTCATCATAAAATGCAAATTTTCCCGGTGGTGGAACTTGATGAAACTCTGAGCCAATGCCTTTCTTGTTCTGCTCAGACTCACCATCACCCGGTTTTATATTGAAAATTCGTTCAAGCACATATGACGACACGTGGTAACTCTTTAACTTGTTGTTATCCTGTTCTAAATCAGCAATCTGTCGCTTCAACTTAGCAACATCCTCAATATAGGAATTAACAACATCTTGTTTTATAGAATACATTCGTTTAAGCTCTTTGGTTGTTTCAGACATATAATTCATTCTTGATTAAGCATATTTCATTTCATCTTTTATTTTATCATATGACTCTTTTGTAATGTGATATGATAATTTCATTGAGTCATATTCCTTTTTCATTTCTTGACAAGCAATTTCTTTTTGTTCACATTCATTTGTCATTTTCAAAACATTTTCTTTCAAAACTTCATTTTCTTTCTCTAATTTGTTACATTTTTCTGAAAGTTTTTCATCATTTTCTTTAAAAACTTTTTCTTTTTCAAGCATTTCTTTGCATTTTTCTTTGAAAATGTTTTCAATTTTAGTGAATTCTAAATCTCTTGTTCTGAATTGCTAATCTTTTTTAGTACAAGCTCTGCACTGTTCCATGTATTTCTTGCACTGATCAATCAGTTTCAAGTTTTCAGAATCAGAATTTACCTCAGTGATTGGCACTTCGGTGTTTTCAGCAACCTTTGTCTGCTCAGCAACATTCTGCTTTTCTTCAACACCGACTTCATCACCAACATTATCAGCTTCCTCATTCTCATTCTCATTCTTTTCTTCTTTTTCTTCTTTCTTCACCTCTTCTTCAATCTGCTGTTCTTCAGTAACAGCTTTCTCAACCTCTTCATTCACATCAACTTCTTCACTTTTGATTTCCTTCACAACTTCAACTTCAACAGTTTCTGCTTTAACCTCTTCAGCAGCTTTCTTCAGATTGTTCACCATTTCTTCAACATTCTTCTTCATTCTCTCCTCATCCCTTTTTCTCAGACACGATAACATAGCATATCTGATCTCCTTTTCAAATCTCTTAGCGTATGTGTCATCTTTCAATACATTTCTATAGTATTCAGCTCTCAACGGGACTTTGAAAAGAACATCATCGAAGATTATGTATTTCTTGGGAACAACCGGTTCTCCTTCTCTGTTATAATAGCATTCTCTCTTTTTATCCCATCTTTTGCTACTGACAGCCATCTCATACTCCTCCTGCATGTCATCCATTCTGTTGTAGACCACATTTCTTTCTCTGTAGGTCTTCTCACTCAAGATCTCTTCTCGAGTTTTCTCTTTGATCTCAACTTTTTCTTCACGGATTTCAGCAGTGTCTTTGTCTTTGTTTTCCTCTTGAATCTCAGCAACAAAAACAAACTTTCTTTCTTCTGTCATAGCTCTCCCATGAGCTGTTTTACGAACATTCTCTAAACGATCTTCTTCTGGACAAACTTCAGACCAATCATAACCTTCATCTTCGTAAATAACAGCATAAGCTCTTGATTTCTCTTTCGGTTTATCTTCAATCAACTTTGGTTCTTCTCTGCTTCGATGGTAAATCGCCTTTCGATAATAATCATCATTGAATGGATGTTCATTTCCACCAACTGCAGAATTAGTCCATTCTCTCTTGAAATGACCTTTTTGCTTGCATTTGAAGCAGGTCACTTTGGATTTGTCAAATCCAAGCTTTGTTAACGCACCTCCAAGAGATTGTTTCCTGGTAATCTCCATATACCTCTGAGCTCTTCGAATACAACTAGCTAAACACCAACGAATGTCAATGAGCTCCATCTCTTCCGGATCAATCTGGTCGTAGTCTTCTTTGGTCAATTCAGAGTTTCCAATTTTGCCAGCTACTAGACCTTCATATGACTCCAGAACAGACGCAAGAAAACTCATTTGCTGCTTCGCTGCATTGATGCTCATTGCTGGAGAATTCTTCAGTTTAAGAGCTATGTTGCACAGAATCTCCTCTGCATCTTCAGAACTAGCTTTTGAAGCTGATGAATGATAACCTGGATTGTAACTTGATGAACTTTTCTCGGGTTCTTTTGTTTTCTCACTAATGAATGCTGTCTTTGGTGAACCAATGCCTTTATCAGAAGGCACACTGCCTTTGTAGTACAAGCTAACGTTCTGTTGATGTGAAGAATCAGTCATCTTGTTTTGCTTTTGTAGCTCCAGATCATGACTTTCAATCTTTTCAAACAAAGCATCAAGAGTAATTGTATCATACAAAGCATCATTTTTCAAAATAAAAACAAACGTTTGCCACTGATCAGCTCATGGTAACGCTTCAATTACTTTGTCTATCAGTTCCTCTCTTGGTTTTACTATCTCAAATCTCTCAAGTTCAAGTTTTAAATGGCAAAACCTCTCAATCATTTGCCTCACTGTCTCTCCTTTAATACAATCAAATAGATCAAATTCTTTCTTTAGTAAAGCGATTTTGTTCTTTTTAATCTGTTTACCCCCTCAGCTTTAACTCGTAAAGCTTCCCAAACAGATTTAGATGACCCGTCATGAGTTAGTAAAGCAAAAATATCATTTCTGATTGCCGACTGGATCAATGCTATCATTCTCTGTTCAGCTCCGAATTCAGATTTATCTTCTCTGGAAAACTTCTTGAATACAAGATCTTCGCCTTTATCATCTTTTAGTTTTTCATATCCATACTCCAAGCAGAACCAGCTTTCATGAGCATACTCTTTTGCCCAGTTGATGAAACGTTCTTTCCACCAGGTATAATCTTCAATGCTTTCCAGAGTTGGTGGCTTTGAGTGAGTTCCGTAAAAGTTATCGTGCTTGATGTTCTCATTGAGCACCTTAGTGATGGTTTTTGGTGTAACATTTGCAACCTCGGACAATTCGGATGTGAATGCGTTGAAAAACGTGTTGTAGAATTCCTCAGCCATGATGTAAACCTTGACAATCACAAGAAAACAAACAAACAATCAGTTTAACCGAACTGTATACGTAAAAGTGTGATAGCAAAATTGATCTATGACTCGTGTCGAAGATTCGTAGACTTGTTTCAAAGTTGTAGGAGTGAGAACACTAAATGAATGGGCTTGATCAATAGGATATAGATTCACATGAGCCGATGAGCTTTGAATGTTGATGGGCCGAGAATATGACTTGGGCCGGTGTAATAGACTAACTTGGGCTGACCTTTATTGATATACACTAAATGAACTTTTAACTCATGCAACTTTGATCTTATAAATGGCTGACAACTATTAGACTTCACATGTAAACTTTAATGACCGACAAAATATGAGTTACTAGAATCACATGCACACTGACATATTAAAGCTGGCAACAACACTTTTAAACCGACAATAGTATGATGAAGTATTTTAAATGTGTTGGCAAACCAATGTCACATGCACATCTTGAACCACGAATTCATGTGACCGACTGACATCAAAACCTCGTGATTTCTAGTCCCAAAGTACTGACACACTTTGTTTAAAGTTTTCACAACCCGATGCACTTTTCACGTGAAATATGTTTTGGAGCAAAATCACAAAGTGTATTGATGAGCGAAACCTTAGTTGTCACAAAAGTGAAACCCTAAGTGTCACTATAAGCGAAACCCTGAGTTGTACAGATGAGCGAAATCACTGAATTACTGGTTTATAAAAGTGAAATCACCAAGTGTCCTATGAGCGAAATCAACTGATGACGTCACTTTTTGCACGAGTCCATACGAGCGAACCCTTAAAAATCCTAAGTTTTAGGTCGATTTTAGCTTTGAAACTTTCAAGGATTTGTCACTACAAGATTCTGAGCAAGATGTGTAAAACTGAACCGATTCTGACCGTAAAAAGTTTTGATTTTCGAAAAAGAATAGTGTAGAAACAGAATTATCGGCTGAATTGTATAGAACTCTTCTTCACTAGCTCTGATACCACTTGTTGGATCGATGTATGACCCGATTGAGTCGATCAGAAGAGCTTTAAGTCCAGTTCAAAGGCGGAATCAGAGAACTAGACACGAATACAGCTTGTTAATCTAATATCTGTCTCTTATATTTCATTTAACAACTATTACAACCTTGACAGAAATCCGGCAGCACTTCGTTACAGTTCTGGAAGATGCGTCCCAAATGAAACAACATGTGCACCTATTTATAGTGTGATGATTTCGCTTATGTGTCATGCCTTATGAGCGAAACCCCTTGATAACCATATAAGCGAAATCACCTCTTGGACCATATAAGCGAAATCTAATGTCCCTAAAAGCGAAATCACCTATAACTTTGTACATATAAGCGAAATTACATTATTAAACTCTAATTTTGACTTTTCAAGCTCCAATCTTGACTATCTTGGCTTAAGACTTGATGTTAACGTAGTCGACAGACATTCCGTGCACCAACATACATGAAATGTATTATGAACAACATTTAGTTCTGCTGGTAACTCCAACTTGTATGCTACTGAGCCAACCCTTTCCAAGATTCTGAATGGCCCGATATATCGTGGGTTTAACTTGCCACGCTTCCCAAAGCATGCCACACCTTTCCAAGGTGAAACTTTTAACAAAACCATATCACCCACTTCAAATTCCAAGGGTTTTCTCCTTTGGTCCGCATAACTCTTCTGTCAATCACGAGCCGCCTTGATGAGCTCTCGAATCTGTACGATCTTATCAGTTGTTTCTTGGACTAGTTCGGGACCAACCATCTGTCTATCACCTGCATCTGCCCAGCATAATGGTGATCGGCACTTGCGTCCATAAAGAGCCTCGAACGGTGCAGCTTGGATGCTTGTATGGTAGCTGTTGTTATAGGAAAACTCAACCAGAGGCAGATAAGTATCCCAACTGCCACCTAAATCCATTACACAAGCACGTAGCATGTCTTCCAACCTCTGAATAGTTCTCTCGCTTTGTCCATCCGTTTGCGGATGGAAAGCTGTACTCAGATTTAACTGAGAACCAAAAGCTTCTTGAAAGGATTGCAAAATCCTTGACACAAACCGTCCATCTCAGTCCGATATAATCGAGATAGGCACTCCATGTCGTGCAACTATCTCCCTTAGGTACAGCTCAGCTAGCTTACCAGTTTTATCCTTCTCTTTAATCGGCAAAAAGTGCGTAGACTTTGTCAATCGGTCCATGATTACCCAAATCGTATCATGACCTCTGGGAGTTCTGGGTAACTTGGTTATGAACTCCATAGAAATCTGTTCCCACTTCCACATGGGGATTTCTGGCTGTTGCAGGAGGCCTGAGGGCTTCTGATACTTGGCCTTCACTTTGGCACAAGTTAAGCACTTTCCAACATAAGTAGCAACATCACCTTTAAGTCTTGGCCACCAATAGTAATCCTTTAAATCTTGGTACATCTTGTCCGGCCCTTGATGGATCGAGTACCTCGATTTATGAGCTTCATAAAAAATAACCTCTCTTAGACCACCAAAAAGCGAAACCCAAATTTGTCCCATGAAATACAAGGTTCCTTCCTTGTTGGGTACCAACTTTTTCTCCATTCCTCGGAGGTATTCATCCTTAATGTTCTCCTTCTTAAGAGCTTCTTTCTGTGCAGCACGAATACGCAACGTGAGGTCCGTCTGAATAATCATCTCTAAAGCCCTAACCCTTATGGGCTTGATTCTTTCCTTTCGGGTTAAGGCGTCTGCCACCACATTCGCCTTTCCTGGATGATATTTGATTTCACAGTCATAATCATTTAATAACTCAACCCATCGTCGTTGTTTCATGTTAAGCTCTTTCTGATCAAATATGTGCTGAAGGCTCTTGTGATATGTAAATATAGTACATCAAGTACCATACAGATAATGTCGCCAGATCTTCAATGCGAATACCACTGCGCCTAATTCCAAATCATGCATGGTGTAGTTCTTCTCACGGACCTTCAGTTGGCGCGAAGCATAAGCGATAACCTTTTGGCGTTTCATTAGCACGCAACCCAAACCCTAACGCGAGGAGTCACAGTATACCACGAAGTCGTTGGTGCCTTCGGGTAGGGATAATATAGGTACATCGCATAACTTATTCTTGAGCAGCTGAAATGCTTCTTCATGTTTATCTCCCCATTCATACTTCTTATCCTTTTGGGTAAGGGAGGTCAGCGGTTGAACTATCTTGGAGAAATCCTCAATGACCCTGTGATAATAGCCTGCTAAACCCTAAAACTGTCGGATCTCGGTTGGCGTCTTCAGAGTTTCCCAATTCTTAATTGCCTCGATCTTGGTGGGATCCACATGAATTCCATTTTCATTTACCACGTGACCAAGGAACTGCACTTCGCGTAACCAAAAATCGCACTTAGAGAACTTAGCGTAAAGCTTCTCCTTCTTTAGCAGCTCTAAGATGGCTCTGAGGTGTTGCTCATCATCTTCCTTCGTCCGCGAATAGATTAAAATATCATCGATAAATACGATCACGAATTTATCGAGATATGGCTTGCAAACCTGATTCATCAAGTCCATAAATACTGCAGGCGCATTTGTCAACCCAAACGACATCACTAGAAAATCGTAATGTCCATAACGAGTTCTGAAGGTAGACTTCGGTATACTTTCTGTAGGATCGGTTTGTAACCCAAACGAGTCGTTCAGAAGAGATTTTATCAGTTTCAGATGCGGAAAATAAGAAACTGACTTTGAAACAGCTTGCTTATCACTTTAAACACTAATTTGATTGATATAATAGCAATTACAATCAGTCTTCACACCGGCAGCACCTCGGTATGGAATACAAGGCTCTGTTACAAATGAAATGAACACTACCCTATTTATGGCATTAACGGTTTCGCATTAAATGAACATATCCTGTTCAAGCGAAACCCTCAAGCGAAACCTACATATTAACTTTCAAGCGAAACCGACAAAAATAACATTCTGATTTCAAGTTTGCATGCAATTTCACGTGATGTTGTCATGTGATAATGTCATCATTAATGTCACCATTATGATGTCATCATTGGATATGATGACATCATGCTTGATCAAACCCGCAACGCAACTGAGACTCGACATAAGACGAAGACGACAGATGTAAGCACTAACACTTTCTTCTTGAATCTACAGCTGGTGATAACCTGATCGAAGATCGATCTTGGAATAGTAACTTGATCCCTAAAGTTGGTCGAATAAATCATCAATCCTCGGCAAGGGATACCAATTCTAGATGGTTAGCTTGTTTAGCTCATGGTAGTCGATACACATTTGAAAACTACCATCCTTCTTCTTGACGAATAGTACTGGAGCTCCCCAAGGCTAGAAGCTTGGCCTTATGAATCCCTTATCCGGTAACTCCTGAAGCTGCATTGACAACTCTTGTATCTCTGAAGGCGCAAGTCGATAAGGTGCCTTGGCTACAGGCGCGGCGCTTGGAACCAACTCAATGTGGAATTTGACTTGTCGTTAGGGAGGTAATCCTGGCAAATATTCGAGAATGACTTCAAGATATTCCCTTACCACAGGGATATCTTCGAGCTTCGGTTCTTCTGCCTCTTTGCCAATGACATGAGCTAAGAAGGCAACACATTCTTTATGCAAAAACTTCCGTGCCTTCAAGCAACTTATTATCCGTAGAGGTGTATCATGCTTCTCTCCGTGTATCACAATCGTCTCTTCACTCGCCATCGGGATGCAAATAATCTTCTCATGACATACAATCTCGGTACGATTACTCGACAACCAATCCATCCCAATTACTACGTCAAAGCTTCCCAACTCGACTGGCAGAAGATCTATCGAGAACTCACGTTCTCCAAGCTCTATAACACAGCCTCTAATCACTTCATTGGCTTTTACTAGCTTCCCATTAGCCAGTTCTATTGAGTACGGGATGTCTAACTTACTTGCTACTAAACCAAGTATATTCGTAAACTCTAGAGATACGAAGCTATAATCGGCACCGGTATCAAATAGCACAGATGTAAAATGTTGATTTATAGGGAACGTACCAGTGGCTATGTTCGGATCCTGGCGAGCTTCCCTAGCTCCAATGTTGAACACTCTTCCGCGAGCTTGGTTATTCTTTGGGCAATCCCGCTTAAAGTGCCCTACATCACCGCAACCATAACAACCTTGGCCGCGTCCATTCCCATTTCCACCTTGATTGTTGTTATTTTTTCCCCTACGGTTTCCATTTCCCGCCTGGTTTCCATTTCCATTCCGGTTTCCATTTCCTCCCTGAGTGTTGTTTCCTCCCTGATTTCTATTCCCATAACTATTTCCACCACGGTTGCCATTACCATTTCCATTTCCTCCCTGCCCACCATTTCCACGTCCGTTTCCATACCAGCATGTCTCCTTAGAATGACCAACTTTTCCACAAGTTTCACATTTCCCAACTCTGCATCGACCAGCATGATGAAACTGACAAGCGTCGCACTTTGGTAGGGTACCCATGTACCCTTTTCCCCTATTCTTAGTACTTGTAGCACCAGCTTGTGCCTCAGCTGGTGGGTTAGCGTCCCTATGCTTGTTGGCATTGTTGTTGTTGTTGTTTGCCTGAGTACCCTTCTTGAAATTTGATAACTTCCTCTTGTTTTCCCCAGACGACTCCACATGAGTCTCTTTCTTCTTGGTCACAGAAATTGAGAACTTTCCCAATCGGATTGCTTCCTCAGTTAGTGCCACGCTCAAGTTGATCGCCTTAGTAATGGTTGGAGGCTTGGATGTAGTTACCATGCTGAGAATCTGGGGCACCAATCCCCAAATGAAACGTTCGATCCTCTTAAATTCTGGCTCCACCAAGTAAGGGACCACGCGAGACAAATCATGGAACCTCTGCACATACTCAGCTATCTTGGGACCATCCATTTTCAAATTCCAGAATTCAGTCTCCAACTGCTAGATTTCTGCCCTCGAACAGTACTTCTTACGCATCAGTTCTTTCAATTCATCCCACGTCAAAGCATACGCTGCAGCCTAACCCAACGTCTGAACCTGAAGGTTCCACCATGACAGAGCTCCATCTAGAAATAGTCCAGAAATGTACGTGACCCGATGCTCTGGAGCACATTTACTCATCCGCAACACAGAATCTGTCTTCTCAACCCATCTCACAAAAGCTACGGCACCTCTAGTGCCGTCGAAGTTCAGAGGCTTGCAGTCCAAAAACTGCTTATAGGTACAACCTGTACATAAGCAACATCGTTCACAGAAAGCATTAGCAAGCACACTAGGAAATATCCAAACGTATGTAATGTGTCTTAGGTGACTTAAACATTACCGTTAGGTGGGTTATTCCCTGAGGAACCCTCGCTGTGTTCGGAGCGAAGGGCCTCGTGTTGTGCGATGGCCTGTGAGATGCGCTCTTGTAATTCTGCCTCGGTTGTGGGCAATTGATTGTTCCTTCGAGGAAGCATTCTCCTTCTAATAAGAAGATTTGATAGGTCAGGTCTTATTCACTAAATAATTACATAATTGTCTAAAGGTCGTACGTACGTATATATAAACAATCATTATACCAAGCAATCATGCAACAATACAGTCATAGCATAAACATGTAAATCAACAATGTGTTTAGTGAGAACATGACGATTGAGCTTTCACTAATTACCGACCACAGTTACATCGTTTACAAGTGTATCACATCAAAAGGGACATAAGGTCACACTACCCTTGTCCAATAAGTCTGTCAATATACAAAAATCAGATGGTCTTCAAAAGTCTTCACAATCTCTGCTCAATAGTAGTGCTCTCACCAAAAGTAATGCAATCTGCATAAAACCAAAAACCACTATGCTGATGGTGGAGGTGGAGGAGGAGGAGGGAAGAAAAGCAAGCTGCACACATGCGCAAGATCCTCCTCGAGCTCGTATACATCACGAAGTAAGTAACTGATCTGCTGCACGACAGTAAGGAATCGAGCATCAAAACCTGGGAAAGGAGTAAGAGGAGCAGGTGGATGTGCAAAAGAAGACGGTGATGAGTGTGGAGGAACATAAGTAGACTGGCAGGGACACGATGGGGGGACGCGGAGTCAGCTCAAGCTCCAAAACTCTGCGGCTCAAAATCTCAAACTGAAGCTGAAGTGATAAAAGTAACTCATCTCGTGTCTAGCCAACAAAATGAGAGGGATGATAGGGATCTGAGATTGGCATAGAGTACGGTGGGAACCATCAGAATGGCTCGTCAAGCGGTGAAGAAGTGAACGGAGCAAACGATGCAGTCTGAGGGATCTGAGGATGAGCTGCTGAAGCAAAAGGATCGTAAGTAGGCTGCTGGCCTGAAGTACCTTCCCCTGGACGGGGTGCAGGGACGTCCTGTAAGAAAACGATCGGTAAATCTGTGCGATGGACATCAGACTCTACAGGAGGGAGAGGAGCAACATCAGCGGGAGCTGGTGGAGGAATAAATGGCTCAACAACTGGGAGCTCAACAGGTGCATGAACTGGGTCAAGAATAAGAGGTGCGATGTCTGGTAAGCCAAATGGAACAAGGTCAGGAGCAAGTATCGGCTTAGGGTCTACAGGTGCAACATCTGGCTGATCAAGATGAACAGGGTCCAGCTCGGGGATGTGCTTGGGGTCATGTAGGGGAGATGGTGCAGCTGACATAGCAGTTTCATCGTCAGAATAAGTAGCTGTAATCCGACCGCCTGTAAGGCTAAAGATGTCACAGACTCAAAGGAGTCTGAAACCGAGTGCAAGCTGGAATCAGAGGATATCTCAACAACAGGAATCTCAGGAGGTGGGACAACTACGACATCCTCGTCTATCTCTCCATCACCATGGGCATCAACAGAAGGACCATCTACAAACAAGTCGACGTCGTCATCAAACAGATCATCAAAAGGCCAATCCTCAGGAGGGATGACCACGAGAGGTACAACATCGAGGATCAGAGCCACGATATGCTCACCATCGGGAGGACCAATGATGAGATGATCATGGACTGGAACAGGAATGATAAAAGGATCCTCATCAGGAAAACCATCAGCAAGGGGTAAATCATCTCTAAAGTCGGGCAACGCGAACGGCTGGAAGTCGTCCTCGTCATCTGATAGCATGTCAGGATCACTCTCAGTGTCTGACGTAAAGATCTCCGGCTCAGGTGCTATCTCGTCATCTGAGACGATGGCCATAGAGTCATCAACGTCTGATAGTCCTCTCTCGAAAGAAGACATAGTGCCTGTAACATAGCAATCATAACATGTGCATGTATATTAACCACTATCACTTAGTATGCAATCAAAGACATTTCATCATGAAATCATGTATCACATTATCCTTCACGAAACTTTTTCTATCTCTCCTAGTCTACCCCAGACTAAACCACCAATGTGACCTTGCAATCGTGTTTCTTGTGTTTCCTTTTGTAAAAAATGTTTGTTCCATGGATCTGGGCGTCTTGTGTATGCAATGAAAAATATGTAAAAATATTTTTGTGGGAGAGCCCTAATGATTGTAGTCTAGACTCGAGAAAGAATCCTAGTTCGCTACAATCGAAGCTCTGATACCAAACTGTCACACCCTGACTTTTGCGGAAGCTTGATTATGTGTGACTTGCTTAATATCATTGCATTCAACCATAACAAACAACTATATGCTAAAATCCAAGATGTTCATCCATTAGATAGTTTCAAACCTTAAAAAGAACATTGTTTTAAATCCAAAACACAGACTTCATGTTCCAAATACAACACCAACAAAGTTTTAAGTTCCAAACAGGACTTCATCAGAAGACACTAATAAACTAGGCTTCGAGCCATGTATCTTATCTAAGATAAAATACATAACCCAAACCCTCTGACTTAGGATGACATCTTTTATTGAAGACATGACTTGAAAACTTCATCGCCCGCCAAATCCATTTTAATTCCCTGAAATACATGTAGATTGAAAACATCAACTAAAGTTGAGCGAGTTCATGTGTGTTGTATGTGTGCACAAGTAAACCTTGTAATCATTGTAAGTATGTTTGTATTTGTAAATCGGTATGAAAGCAACAAGGAAACAGATCCATTAATGGTTTGCAAGGCCATTAACATATATGCAACGGCGTAGGAAGGCTCAGACCTAACAGATTTTGTATCGGACTTCCAGCTGGAAGACATAGTCACCTCATGGGCCAAATCCCGGTCCTCATGGGTGGGGCTCGCTACACCCAAATAGATCTATCACTCATGTCCGTCGGTCCTTATACGAGGATTAATGGTCTTAAGTGTGCGCCTACCCATTCACATGATCTAACAGTTCATTCCTTTGCTAACCATACCATATGTAAACATTTGTAAACATTTTGTAACATGTACTTCACCCCTGAAGTTATAAAACCGAAAACAGTTAAAGAAAAGGGGGACATAAACTCACAGTCTTGCGTTCTTCGTATCCGATGTAACTCAAAGCTTCTTCTAGTGTGCACGACTACCTACAACGTACTACGGTTTATTAGACGGATAGGTCGTGCCTTGACTTAGTTTTAGTTTATGTCTTTAAATAACGTTTCTTTGTGTCTTAAGTAATAATCCAAGTATATATAATTATTTGTTAAAATAATAAATATTTTAACTTAAATTATATTTATTTAATTTTTGGAATAGTTGTTAAAATAATCCATTTTAACTTGTCACCTTTATGTATTTGTACATGTATAACTTCCCAAGGATGGGTGTATTCATACTCGTATTCTTAAAACCTTGGGTATTTTTGCCAAGTATCGCTGGCGTATTCCGGTGGATATTTATACGTACGAGAATACGTATTTTCTTGTAGTTATTAAGTATTCTTATACTTAATTTTTGTATTAAACTTTCCAGAATAATATTTCTAATAAAATTTACCAAGATATATTCTCAAAATATATATTTTAAGAAATCGTACATAGAAAAATTATCTATAATTTTTCCCTTGGCAAAAATAATTGTATTTTTCATTTAAACCTCAAAAATAATATATTTTCAAGTTTATCTTAGAAAATATATATAAATCTATTTTTCAACCAAAAATAATATATTCTATGTCCATTCAAGAAAATATATAATTCTCCCAAAAATAATATATCTTCTAATAATTTCAAGAAAACATATATATTTTTATTTTCCCAAAAATAATATATTTTCTTCTTGTCAAAATATGATATATTTTTGTAATAAGTATGAAAATCATATTTTTGTTATCATGGTGTCCAAAATACCATTTACCAAAATATTCTTATGGATTTAATTCCGGAATATTTATGTAAGTTATATTCCTCGTTCGGTTTCTCCAATATTTTGGATATAAGTTGTATATTTATTTCATGGAATTTTGGTAGTATTTTGTATTGTAATTTCTTGGTATTTTGGTGAGTTATATTATTTCAAGTCCTAAAATAATATAACTAATACACATAATATACAAATAATCACACACATGGTGACATATAAATATATATTTTCCTAAATACATATTTAGTCACTTTTATTACTAAAAACCAACCTCCAATATTTATAATTTTTGTAACAAAAATTATGGCAAACTTTATATGAAAATCATGGTTTAAATATACTTGTAAATATTTGTTTAAAAATATTTTTCTAAGTGTTTAATTTCTAAATTTTTTTTGCCATAGTTTCCCCTTGAAAATGGAGGTTTCCATGCTTTCAAAACATATCATTTTCTTTTATAAATCATCACAATCAACAACATATTAAATAATACTTACCAAGTGCCATAAATTAATCACTACTTCATGAACTTGAAAGTTTACAAAAATTTGTAGTAACTTACTAGTGTGTTTAGTAAGCTTAGTTACCATTTAAAGTGTGGTTGTTTATTTAAAAACATCATTCTTGAAGGATTTAGATGTTTACAACTTGTAAATCATTTTTCTAAAAAAATTTCTTCTTGACTTTTTCTTATTAAACACATGATTCTACACTTGATTAATCACTAAAAATGTGATTAATTTCTTTAAGAACCAAGTTTATGTAAATCTTGTATTTTAACTTAGTTTCTTGAGAAAATCATTCTTAAAATCATATGTTTACAAGACCTATATCACACTTTGATCATCATACTTCAAGAAAAACATTAAATCTTTCAAGTTCATGCTTTACATAAGGATGATCTCTTGATCTTTAACATAATCATCCTCTCATCTTGCTAGATTATGTCTTTAATCACCATCTAGCAAGATCATATGATGTTTAACATCATAAACACAAACAATCAACAATCAAGTAGCATAACAACACATAACAATATGTATTCTTATGATTTTAGTCTTATGTTTAAGATGTATGTTCTTGATTCATAGTGTTCTTCATCATTCTTTACTTGTAACACCTTTTAACCAACTTAATAAGATGTAAAAAATGGATGTAGAAGATCTTACTACTAGGTCAAGGCTAGGGATGAACACAAGAAGATGAAGATAAATGTGGTGGTTAATAGCACTTGCAAGAGGTCCTTCAACTTCCAAGAGTTCCTAGCTTACTTGTGATGCTTCTTACACCTTTGTATATGTAGAGATTGGATGGAAGTTGAATGATGAAGGTGGTGGTGGTGTGTGGTGTGGGTTACGGCCGAAGGTAAGGAGAGGGGAAGAAGAAGAGTTCAAGTGTTGGTGAGTTAGAGAATGAAACGTTATGTTCTATTGGTTTATCTATTATAAAAAGTTAGGGACAAGATCCATTTTAATAATCAACTAAAATCCAAAGTGGGCCATGCTTGTTGGTCGTGAATAGGAGGGGGGTATAGATTAGGGTGTAAAGATAAGTTAGATTATCTAGTTAAAATCCAAGTGAATTAGTTAGGTGTTTAGTTTTTATAATGTTATATAGTGTGTTATGATGTTCGGGGGACCATAATTGGCTCGAAAATGATAAAACAATGCTTCTAGTGAAAATTTGGTGTTTCGGGTAGTGTCCGGTTGTTCGGTTGGTTACTGGTTCATTAAGGTGCTAAACTATGCAGTTTAGTGTGCTTTATGTTACCTTTTGTGACAATTTTGATTCCCGACACTTAGGAAAGCATTCTTGACCATTTAACCATATTTCTGCACGATATTAGGTTGTTTAAATGCTGAATTTTGCTGAATTCTGCAGAATTCTACAGTTTATGTGAGTTTTAGGCACTTTCTAGCACTTAAACTATCTCTAGGATGGCAGTTTTATGATCCTTACTTTCCTACACACTATACTAGTGTAACTCTTGGTTTCTGGCTCTTTCCGTGTCTCAATACCTTGTCTGTCTATGTAGTGAACTCCGTCAGCATTTTTCTGATTTGTCTGATAACTGTGCTATCTTTGTTTCTTGCATCATTTGAATCAATATGTGTTGCATGTAATCATGATATAACATTATGTAATATGTGATGCACATGTATGTATAATAACAATAATCAGAAACATTCATGTCATTAATTGTAAGTCAGCACAGTCATTAAGCACTAATTACTGTCTAATAATTGTACGGATACATGCAAATTTTGACCATTGTCACACCGTTAATCTTTAACTTGATGCTTATGCACACGGATCGTGGGTATGATCAACGGCTGGGGTGATGCCACGTGGAATGTGGGCAAGTGTGGATCTTTCTTCAATTTGGTGCCATCATCGTGACTTTGAGAGGTGCTCAGGATGATGCTACGTGGCCATTCGGTTATAACCGAATGGTGATGCATGATAAAGCCTTCCAGAAGATTTACAGTTGTAACCTTATGAATTTTCTTAGAGAAGCTATTCCTCAAGTTGAACTGTTTATGAACATTTTTTAATCATGAGCTGGTTGATGTGACATGACCCTTGTGCCGTAGGGTAGAAGATGAATAGATGTTTTGACCGATCACCTTCTTACTGAAACTGTAGCTTCTGGGAATGTGTGCAGACGTTTTCAGAGATCATTTAATAGAATCGATGATTACTGTGACACCGCCATTTCAGAAAGTGGCGATTTGACATTAATCATTACTATTTCTTACATCTCTCTTAACGATGCTGACGTTAACTCATTTTAACTATATATTTATATATAGGTTATTGCCTTCTTCCCTACCAGATTTGGCAAATATGAGAACCAAGCGAAAATACCGTTCACGGAGGATTTCTGAAATCCTGAAGACCTTTGACGCTGCTGAAGCTTTGCTTCGTCTCGGGGGTCTACCACTGGAAACGGTTGTCGGAAGTGAAGGATTGTTCTGCACTGTACCTTATTTGTATACTGGAAGGAATTCTGCCCCATTTCGTACTCGGGAGGATAACAATGAAGGGGCTACCAGATTTTCGGCAAACGTCTTAACTCAAGGCTTTCCGTCTGATTGGAGAAGTCGTTGCACAATAGTGTACCAGCGGCGTCGAAATAAACATCCTACTGCAACTCCGACCGGTACTCAAATGATTACATCTGCTGGGGGTGTTGTCAATGAGTGGATCGTTGATCCTCACCCTCTGGAGTGGTATGGTGAACCGCTGCATACTACTGCAGAGGTGCTGGCCATGTTTCCGGGTGTTTAGTTGATTTATTTTGTATGCTTTTGTAAATGTTGTTTTGGTGCACTGTTGTGCTTGTATATTTTGTTAATGTGATAGCTGCACAAATAACTTTTTGATGCTCTGTTGTGCTCATAGATTTTTGTTATTGCGTGTGGTGCGCAAGTAACTATTTTAAATATAAGGTACGTTTGAATTACAATGTCTTGCATATGTACAATCACTTTGTTTAGGTAAAGCGAATAAATATGGTAGAAAGCTCATGTGTGAACGTAAGTCTGGATTAAGCGCGGGACTTGTATTCGCGGACCGTTCATGAGACTTGTAATGGGTTACCATAATGTTTTCGCGCTTACCCAAAGGAATTTCATGCATTTTTTAATAAACAATACAACATAGTAGGAGGAACTTTGTATTAGTTGGATAAGGCGTGGGAGCCAGTTGATACAAAGTAAATAAATAAAATAATTATGTTGCCTTCGTGAGCATTGACTGTTGTGCGGTATGAATATGTTGGTTACATATAGCATTTGCGTAATTGTTGCGCGTTCCATGTGCGTGGGACGGTCATTCCATCAAGCCTTTTGAGGGTATATGCGCCTTTACCTAGGACTTCATGGATAACATACGGTCCTTCCCATTTTGGCGCGAGTTTTCCTGGTTTCTCGGCGTTGGAGGTTTCGTTGTCTCGTAGGACAAAATCTCCTGGAACAAAGGTGCACACTCGCACTCGAGCATTATAATATTTTTCGAGCTTTGATTTGTACCTGGCTTCACTGATGGCTGCGTTTTCACGCCTTTCTTCAAGGAGGTCCAGGTCGTGTCTACGCTCTTGTTCGTTATCTTGTTTTTCCATGGCGATCATACGTGGTGATGGAAGACCGACTTCTGTTAGGATTACCGCTTCTGAGCCATAAACGAGACTGAATGGAGTTTCGCCTGTACTAGTTTTCGGCATTGTGCGGTGAGCCCATAAAATGCTTGGCAATTCGTCCACCCATCCCATGCGCGCATATCCAAGCCTTGCTTTTATACCATCGACGATCTGTTTGTTTACGCTCTCGACTTGCCCATTCGCTTGTGGGTGTGCCACAGAGGCTAAGCTGTGTTCGATGTTCATCTCTTTGAACCATTTTTGTAGATCTTTTGATGCGAAGTTTGTACCATTATCAGAAATGATGCGCAATGGTAATCCAAATCGGCAAATAATGTGTTCCCAGATGAATTTTCGGATTACCATTACAGTACTTGATGCGAGAACCTTTGCTTCTACCCATTTAGTAAAGTAGTCTACCGCTACTACTATGCATTTGACTGCACCAGGTGCATCAGGGAAGGAACCCACTAGATCAATGCCCCATTGTTGGAAAGGCCAAGCGGAAGTGACTGGGACCAGAGGGTTCTTTGGGCAGAGCGTTTTCGGGGCATGGCGCTGGCATGTTGTGCACTTGCGCAGCAGTTCTACTGCATCTACATGCATTCCCAGCCAGTAGTAACCTGCGTTCATGATTTTGGCAACCACCATGCGTGGTCCTGCGTGGATTCCACATAACCCCTCATGGATTTCGCAGACCAAATATTGTGCGTCGGTTTTATCTACGCAGCGTAGAAGAGGACCGAAGAATGATTTGCGGTACAAGATACAGTCTGCCATTTCGTAATTTAACGCCTTATGCTGGATTTTTCTGGCTTCCGCTTTTCCCTCTGGGAGACTCCCATGTTGCAAGTATGTAATGATTTGGGATATCCAAGATGGATTCCCGACTTCAATGATGTTTACTTGTCTTAAAGGAACAGATGGATTAGATAATACCTCGATGCAGACTTCTTTCGCGAGATGTCTGAAGCTTGTAGCAGCCAGTTTGCTTAACGCATCTGCGTGTTTGTTTTCGCTTCTATTGATGTGAACTATCTTGAAGGTCTGAAACTGGTTGATAAGGATTCGCGCTTGTTCTAAATACAGAGCCATGACCTCGCCTTTAGTGTCGTAATGGCCTTTGACTTGTTCTGCTACTAATTTAGAATCAACATGTGCTTCAAGGTTTTTTACTCCCATTTTGAGTGCCAGGCGAAGACCTGCAAGGAACGCTTCGTACTCCGCTTCGTTGTTAGTACTTTTGAAATCCAGGCGGATTGCGTACGTGAGTTCATGGTCGTCAGGGCTAACTAGGCGAAGTCCTGCGCCCGCACCGTCGTCGTTTGAGGCGCCATAGGTATGTAATGTCCAAACCCTATCATCGAAGACTGGGGTAGGATTTTGAATTGCCTCGCATTCCTGGATTTTGTTGATGGGGACTTCGGTAACAAAGTCTGCTAAGACTTATCCCTTAATAGCTGGCCGAGGTCTGTACAGGATTTTGTACCCTCCTAGCTCGATAGCCCACTTGGCCAACCGTCCCGCGACATCTGGCTTAGACAGGATTTGTCCTAGATGATAGTTTGTAAGGACGGTGATAACGTGGCCAGAAAAATAACGTCGCAGTCTTCGTGACGCGTGAACCAATGCAAGGATGTGTTTTTCCATGATAGAATAGCGTGTCTCTGGACCGGTTAACATTTTGCTGACGTAATATATTGGGGTTTGAATCCCATCCCTTTCGACCATTAGTACTGCACAAACGGCTACTTCTGCGGCGGAGAGGTATAGGATTAGTGGCTCATCCTTTAGCGGAGCCGTTAAGGTTGGCGGTTGAATTAAACACTCTTTCATTTGTTGGAAGGCTCTCTCCGCTTCTGGTGTCCACTGAAAGTGGCTCTTTTTGACGCAGTTGCGTAAGGTGCCGATGAGAATGAAAACTGAGAATCGGTGGGCGCCAATGAAGAAACACTGGTTCAACTGACCGGAATCGATTGAACCAGGGGTTTAGTTCTGCATAAAAAGGGTGATTCCTCTCGTTTGATTCGGGGTTTGGCAAAGCTCATTCTTCAAATAATAACTGCAAAAACAAACAGCCGTTAGACTCGCCACGGGGGGAATGGGGGTTCTCTCCATGACCACCCTCCGGCGTGAGAATAAGTACAGGTTTCAATGAAGAAGAAGAAGTAGTGAAAGTGAAGTGAATGTAACTTGAAAAGTGATACCTGAATTGCCTTATTTATAACCAGAATTGGGCGGGAAAGTTTGTTGACGGGAGAAGTAACGGAAAGCATTTTCCGTCGGTGGTTATTTCCTCTGCCATTAATCTTTAACTTGATGCTTATGCACATGGATCGTGGGTATGATCAACGGCTGGGGTGATGCCACGTGGAAAGTGGGCAAGTGTGGATCTTTCTTCAATTTGGTGCCATCATCGTGACTTTGAGAGGTGCTCAGGATGATGCTACGTGGCCATTCGGTTATAACCGAAAGGTTATGCACGATAAAGCCTTCCAGAAGATTTACAGATGTAACCTTATGTCGCTCTGCCTCATGTGAATTTTGTTTTAACACAAAGGTCACTTTCTGTTTATGTCTAGGTGATATTTGCGCGGAGATGTTGTTCAGAGTTTTACTCCCAACTTCATATGAGCTTGCGCAAGGATCTATTAGTTCCTTTTGGCGCATGGATGTTGGAAACTGTTTTCTTTTTATGTTCTCTTTCAGAACCGATGCGCAGCCGCGCTGGGTTCTCTTAAAGAGGGTTCATTGTGGTGAAGTTGTGGTATGTTCCCATGCATCTGTGCGAGGTTTTTGGGACCATACCCCTTCAATACATTAAACCGGCTACATGGGATTGTATCCCTGCTGACTCAAACCACTTAGCCGAGGGTAACGTCACCTTCAAAAGAGGGGCCTACAAATTTTCGCATTAATAACTTAATTAATTATCTTTCAATATTCCGACCCTTTGGGATTATATCCTTGTTGACTCAAACCACTGGGTTAAGGGTAACGTCACCTTCAAAAGAGGGGCCTACTACTATAACTAAGATAATCTCTTAAAAAGTTCGAAAGTGCAAAAATCATCAAATGATACATTAAAGGCGAGTCGGAACCAAGTGATTCATCTTGTCTATCAGTTTTTATTTTATTTTTTATTTTTGCATTTTTAGTTTTTATTTTCATGTTTAAAACTTTTTCTCCAAAAAAAATTTAGATTGATTAGACGTTGAGGATAAACCGGTACTAAAAGTTCTTGTGTCCTTGGACGACCTCGGTATCTTACCAACGCTATACTACGCTCACGATGGGTGCACTTGCGCAAGTGTGTGTTTACTGTTAGTAGAATATCGTGTTTTATAAATTTAAAACTTGATTAATGTGTAAAATCGGCTTAAAATATCAATAAAAATATATCACGCCGAACGCACACCAAGTTTTTGGTGCCGTTGCTGGGGACACAAGGATTTTAAGAAAGCTTAAAATCGACGGCCTAATCAATTTTTCAAAACCTTTTTAAAACTACGCGCACATTTTTACATTTTTAGAAACTTTTTGCATTACAGTAGTCTTAACACGGGGCCGTGCTCACTGAACACGCCCCCGTGCTGCATAAAAATAACAAAACATTTCAAAAACACCCAGATACAGAGTCTGAACACGGGGTCGTGCTCACTGAACATGCCCCCGTGCTGAACCAAACCAGTAATAAATTTTAAAATGCCAAGATACAGAATCTGACCACGGGCCGTGCTCACTAAACACAGGGCCGTGGTGAGCCTCTGTTTCCGTTTTTATTTTGTTTTCTGGTCCCGAGACTCTTTTGTGGTCTGCTGAGTGATTCTTATGGATCAATACTCAGGAGGTTACAATTACTACTATGAAGAGGATGATTATTAAGAAGAGTGTTGTACCATTTGCGGTAAGTCTCACTCGGTACAATACTGTGACCTCTTCGAACCATCCACTTCATATACACACTATGAGGAACCTAGGTACGAGCCAACCACTTCATACACGTACTATGAAGACCCAAGGTATGAACCTTCTCCCTCATACTCATATCTTGAAGAGCCAAGGTATGAATCATCTCCATCATCTCATTTCTTGAGGAATAATGGTGTGAACCACCTACCTCATATGAGTAATATGAAGAACCAAGGTATGAACCTTCTCCGTCATATACTTACTATGAGGAACAATGGTGCGAACCACCTACCTCATATGAGTATTATGAAGGGCCAAGGATTGAACTTCTGCACTCAAGCTTTTGGGATACTTATCCCGCTCAATTTGACAAACCGCCAACTATCCTCCCCGCAGCCGAAAGAATAATAGAACACCTCAAAACTATCGAACGCTATATAAAAGAAGCCCGCGTAAGGGAAGAGGAATCCCGCACAAAGGAAGAGGTAGTTTATACTAAAGAGGTAATAGTAGAAGAGGTAAAAATGGAAGAACATGTAAGAGAAAAACCGACGCATGAACTAAACAACGAAAAAGGTAAGTCCGAACACGTTAATCTTCAAAAAGAGTATAATTTTCAAGAAATTAATCTCTTAACACCTTATTTCGAAAACCATTGTTTGGTACCTACTCATGCTAAGTTTTTAAAAGAGCTAAACACTAACACTAAAATTGACGAAATGGTTAGCATTAAATTAATAAATGATCAAACTACGCTAATAAAAGATGATCCATTCGAAATTAACATTACACCGGTTCCATGTTTCTTTCAAAATTCCTTTATTAGTAATATTACAATCGATAAAGATCTTTGTGTTAATATAATGCCAAACTACATTTTCGAAAAGTTAAGTATTAGTGATTTTTCTCCGCTTCAAATACCCATTTTTCTTTCTAACCGGAAAATAATAAAATCAGTGGGAGTAGTTGAAGATGTGTTAGTCCAAACAAATCAAACGGTAGTCCCGACCGACTTCTTCATCCTTGATGATGCTCCACTTGTGTTGGGACGACCTTTTGTGAATACCCACAAAGCTTTCATTAACCGGAAGCAAAACAACCTACCCATTCAATTAGGGGCCTTCAAAAGAAATGTCGATCTTGAACAATCAATGAAATATCCAATCGGCAATGACGACCCCCTAATTGAAGATGAAGATGAACCGCCTGATACGGAAGACAAAATCGACCACTTTTTCGAAGAAGAGGTCGCCATTGAACAAACCTTTTTGGTTCTTGACCAAAATGAGCAACCAAATAAGGAGTCTCCCAAAGACCCACCACTTGATCTCAAAGAACTTCCAAATGGTTTGGAATATGCTTTTCTCGATAAGGAGGGTAAGCTACCTATAATTATTTCTTCAAAATTAACTAATTTAGAAAAAGAAAAATTAATCACACTTTTGAAAAAACATAAAAACGCGATCACATGGAAGCTTGTAGATATTAAAGGAATAAGCCCTTCTATGTGCACGCACAAAATTTTAATGAATGATGACTATAAATCGGTAATACAACCGCAACGTAGAGTAAATCCAAACGTTCAAGACGTGGTTAAAAACGAAGTCATCAAACTACTTGACGTCGGACTCATCTACCCAATTTCCGATAGCCCTTGGGTAAGTCCTGTCCAAGTAGTTCCCAAGAAAGGAGGAATGACGGTGGTCACTAACGAAAAAAAATGATTTAATACCAACAAGAACCGTCACCGGATGGTGAGTTTGTATAGATTATCGTCGATTAAATGAGGCAACAAGGAAAGATTATTTTCCCTTACCTTTTATTGATCAAATGTTAGAAAGATTATCCGGTTATAAATTTTATTGTTTTTTAGATGGTTTTTCAGGTTACTTTCAAATACCGATAGCTCCCGAAGACCAAGAAAAGACAACATTCACATGTCCCTACGGAACTTTTTCTTATCGACGCATGCCTTTTGGTCTATGTAATGCCCCTGCAACTTTCCAACGTTGCATGGTGGCCATCTTCCATGATATGATAGAAAAGACTATGGAAGTCTTCATTGACGACTTTTCTATCTTTGGAGTTTCATAAGACCAATGCCTCGATAACCTTGAACGAATGCTATCCCGATGTGAGGAAACTAACCTCACCCTTAATTGGGAAAAATGCCATTTCATGGTAACGGAGGGAATAGTACTCGGTCATAAAATCTCAAGCGAAGGAATGGAGGTTGATCGGGCTAAAATAGATACCATTTCCCGATTACCACCCCCATCCTCCGTTAGAACTATTAGAAGTTTCCTAGGGCATGCCGGATTTTATAGACGATCTATCAAAGACTTTTCTAAAATCTCAAGACCGTTAACAAAATTACTTGAAAAAGATGCTCCGTTCATCTTTGACAATGATTGCAACCAAGCATTTCTAACTCTAAAAGAAATGCTAGTCAAAGCACCTATCATGATAGCGCCTGATTGGAAATTACCTTTCGAATCATGTGCGATGCAAACGAATTTGCAGTTGGAGTTGTCTTGGGACAAAGAAAAGATAAGTATTTGCACCCAATATACTACGCTAGTAAAACACTTAACGATGCACAAGAAAATTACACAACAACTGAAAAAGAATTATTAGCTGTAGTATTTGCTTTTGATAAATTTTGTTCTTATCTTATTCTTTCTAAAACGATAGTTTATACAGACCATGCAGCCATTCGTTATCTCTTTAAAAACAGGATGCCAAACCGCGTTTAATCTGATGGATTCTACTCCTCCAAGAATTCGACATTGAAATAAAAGATAAAAGAGGAGCAGAAAACACCGCTGCAGATCATCTATCCCGCTTGGAAGATCCAGCTTTGGAGGCAACTAGGGACGAGCTCATCAAAGAAAAATTCCAAACGGAGTCCTTAGAAATGGTGGAATACCGAGAAGAACCATGGTACGCCGACTACGCCAACTACCTATCTAGTGGAGCAGTTGCAAAAGGATGGTCACATCATCAAAGAAAAAAAAATTTGCCGATGTAAAGCATTATTTTTGGGAAGATCCTTATCTTTTCAAAATATGTGCCGACCAACTTATCCGACGATGCGTACATGGTAGTGAAGCAAGAAAAATTCTCAGCCATTGTCATGAAGGACCATACGGAGGACATCATGGTGCTGCTAGTACCGCACGAAAGGTATTTGATTCAGGATTCTATTGGCCAACCATTTACAAAGACTACCAAAGTATTTTCAAGACATGTGATGCATGCCAACGGTCAGGTAATATTTCTTCCAAAAACGAAATGCCACAAAATGGCATTCTTGTTTGTGAAATTTTTGATGTGTGGGGACTAGACTTTTTGGGACCTTTCCCACCATCAAAAGGAAACAAATATATACTTGTGGCAGTGGATTACTTGTCAAAATGGGCCGAAGCCGAAGCTCTTCCAACAAATGATGGAAGAGTTGTGGTAAGATTCCTGAAACGACTATTTTCTCGTTTTGGAACTCCAAAAGCGTTAATAAGTGATAGGGGTACCCATTTTTGTAACCATCAACTTGAAATTTTTTTAACAAGATATGGGGTCTATAACCGGATCTCAACCGCGTAACACCCTCAAACAAACGGACAAGCCAAAGTGACTAATCGAGGTTTAAAAAAAATACTTGAAAAAACCATAGGATTAAATAAAAAAGAATGGGCCGATAAATTAGACGACGCTTTATGGGCTTTTCGAACCGCATATAAAACAACCATAGGTACCACCCCATATAAGTTTGTCTATGGAAAAAAGTTGTCATTTGCCTATTGAAATAGCACACAAAGCCTACTGGGCATTAAAAAACGTAAACTTAGACATAGAAATTGTTGGAAAGAATCGATTTTGTCAATTAAATGAATTAGACGAATTAAGGAATCAAGCATACTCTAATTCAGAAATTTATAAGTGAAGGGGTAAGGTCCCAAAAACCTCATAATAAGTGCTTAGGACCATACCACAACCTCATCTCTAAGTTCTCTTTTTTACCTTGCGTGGCCGCGCACTGGTCTTACAAAAAGAAAAGCTTAAGAAACAAGCAACAATCAACACTTGCGCGCCAAAAGGAAATCATAAGTCCTTGCGCTTTCTCCCATGAGCAAAGGATGAAAATCCTAAACTAAACACTTCCGCTCAATATCCAGACTTTGATTTTATTTACCCAGACTTGGGATTTATTTATTCAGCTGATTCCACACGATAAGGAGTCACACCAGATTACAGCAGTAATCTTCTAGAAGGGATTCAATCGTGCACCACTAAGACGGTTATAACCGTCTGGACACGTGTCGTCATCTCAGGCCTCCCTGGAATCACAACGATAGCATGTAAATGGAGAGTAATCTCCACTTGATCACTTTCCACGTGGCATGTCCCCAGCCATAGATCTAATCAGTGATCCGTGTGCACTAACGTCGGATCAAGAAGCTTGACGGAAGGAGATGTAACCGCTTATGGGGTTAGCATCTTCCGTTAACTTTTCACTAACAGGTTTTCCCGCCCAAAGACTCCCGGCTATAAATACGAGAACTATTCAGGTATGAAATCCAAGTTTCACACACTTCTCAATACATCTTCTTCTTCTTCATAACCCACACTTATTCTCACACCAGAGTCGGGTCAAGGAGAGAACCCCTTTCTCCCCTTGGCGAGGCTAACGGTGCTTCTTTTTTGCAGAGTTATCGGAGAAGGAGATCAGTTGTAATCGAATCAAACGAGAGGAAACTTACCTTTTTATGCGGATTCAAACCCCCTAGATAATTGATTCCGATCGATTATTCTAGTGTTTCTTCATTGGCGCCCACCGTTTTTTCTCTGTTTCACCCGTTTCTCTCTTGTTTTTTCGATTCATTTCATCGTTTCCATTTGCATATAGAGGAAACGTCATCTCATCGGCAAACCGGCCCCCCGGCCGAACGTCGAAAACAACATTCAAGTAGAAGGAATCCCAGAGGATGCCTCAGATGACAACGAGGTTCAATCCAATCGAGCAAACGACCCTGTCACTCCAGGAGCGTTACCAGCAAACCCTGCTCATTCAATTCTGCCACCAGGAGAAACTCCAATTTCTTGGTACGTCAGGTCTCAAGGGGCACTAAATGCAGTATACACACAGCTGTGTGCTCAGATTGCTCCTTTAACTCTGTCACGGAGACCAGGATCTCGTGCTAACGCTTCCCAACGGGAGGATTCAACTTACGAGAATACAGAAGTTTATGCCAGATCCACATCAAAACGTGAGTACACTCAGTCAGGAAGTCACCAGAGAGAATATCATGGTGAACCACACCCTCACCGAAGACAATCAGTTCACGATAGGTTGGGTTCCCAACGGAACACCCACACCGATGAGTCTGATCCAACATACCGTTTAAGTGCAAATACCAGTGTGTTCAATCGATTGCAGCCAAATTACAATAAATGCAGGCCTCGTGCGGTTTATAACCCTGAGGCAGAACACAACTATGATTTGATTTACCGCCCTGTGGAAGCAGCGGAAAATTCAAAGTTCATCATGGAAATAGCTTTGGCTCCGCTTGAGAAAGCTAAACTACCATCCAACGTGGGTAAGTTTAATGGGCTGACAGACCCCGATGACCACTTGAGAGTGTTTACCAGTGCAGGTCTGGTTGGGGGTTGGACCCTCCCGCTATGGTGCCATCTGTTCGTACAGACCTTAACCGGCGCAGCGAGAATCTGGTTCGATAACTTACCAAACGGACAGATCGAATCATGGAAAGACCTGCGCGAAAAATTTCTGACACATTTTAGTCAACAACGGCGTTCCATTCGCGATACATCTGACGTCATGAACATTTGGCGCCATGAAGACGAAAATCTGGAGGATTTCATCACCAGATACAATAAAGAGGTATTGGAGATTGGTGGAGTTCAAGAGCAACTAATCCGTGCTCAATTCAAATACACGGTTAGGTGTGATGACATGATTAAGGTCTTATCCGGTACAGAAGGCCTCCCAAAAAGCTGGGAGAAGGTAATGGCAGCGGCAAAAGTTTATGCTCAAACTGAAAAAAACCTTACCACAAATAGGCTGCCACCACCACATAACAGACCAGCGGACTTAGGTTCCACTGGCGGGAGGAAGTTTAAGAAGCCATGGCGTGATTCCGGCTCGTCTGAAGATGCTCGAGCAACGATCAACAAACTTACCGCGCAGAGGGAGAACAAGCAGGAGAATAGGGAAAGGCAGTGGACTCCCCTAACTAAGACCCCGGCGGAAGTTTTGAGTACTGAAGACTATCAATTCAAACCTCCGATCCCCATGAAAAATAAGCGTGGACAAGACCCGGCCCAATACTGCGAGTATCACAAGGACAACGGGCATACCACTAACAATTGCATTTCTTTACGGACAGAAATAGAGAAAGCCCTCAAAAGCGGCGAGCTCACGCATTTGCTCCAAAATGTGCGCAAAGAGATAAAGCAGATAACTCGGGGTGAGGAGGGCCCAAGCAAAAGGGCGAAAACTTAAAGGACAACTCTATGAATTCCCCGCGCAAAAACATGATCTATCAAAACGGAGCGGGAAAATTAGATAGTAAGTTAAGTTTCACATTATTATTTTAGCAAACTTTGTAATGGCCTCTGTGCCCTATCCCTAAATAATAAAAAAAGCAAAGTTTCTATTATTCTTGTGTTTCTTACAAAGTGCATGCAATTTCTTTTGGTAAGCGCAAAAACATTATGGTAAACACAAAGAATCAAATCTCATGAACAGTCAGTGATCATATCACACAAGATTATACGGTCACACATGAGCTTTATACCAACTTCATTTGCCTTACCTAATAAAAGTAATTGTGCCCATGCAAAATATTGTAAAATCATCAAACAAACGAATAGAAACATCATGCTATTCCCCGCGTACAAATACGCCTTAAAAACTATCAAACACGGCAGTGTTTTAGTTATTTGCGCAACGGCGCACCAAACCGAAAATTTTTCAATACATTTTTCAACCTACGCTAAATCTTCACCCTCATCCGAAAAGATTTCCTTTAGTTGTGCTACGTGATCATCATATTGCAGCACAACATTTATCAGATCCATAACCGGAAGTTGCAAGTTGTTAAACTCTGTCTTTAACGCAGCAAGCGCAACACCAGTATCCACGCCAAAAGTTGCAGATCTACTAACATCCCAGTCAACCTTTAAAGCGCTATTTACATGATGAGAGAATTCAGGATATCCTTGGGCGTACCCATCTTTTCGCGCAGCAACCACTAAACACGCAACGGTTTTATCCAGCTCTTCAGAATTTAGCACTGACTCAGCAACCTGCGGAAGTAGGAAAGGGTGAATAACAAGAAAGCGCATAAACAGTTCCACCACAGAAAAGAACAAACAACTTACACAAGCAATTCCACGATCTTTTAACCACGCCATATCACTCTTTAAAGGTTCAAGCTCGCTCTCCACCGTGGCTCGCGCCGTTTCAGAGTTTTCCAATTTTTCTTCAGTTTTGGTCAAACGACGAGAGGTTTCAGCCTTTTCAGAATGCGCAAGCTCCAGATCCTTTTTAAGTTGTCCCTGGCCAGAAAGAAAAGCAATAAGTTCTTCTAACTCTTTATCTCTAAGGGCAAGAGTGGCGCAAGCTCGTACCTCTCGTTGCTCACTACGCTCCCTATGAGAACGCGCCTCTTCTAAAGCAGCTTCTGCATCAGCTTTCTCCTTTTTTAACTTTTCTACCTCCGCATCCTGATTCTTCAGTGTTTCAACCTCAACCTTGAGGTTATTAATGATATTACGGAGGTTTACCTTCTCAGCATTATCTTTTTCGCAAATTCTCCTCCAGTTTTTGCGTTCCTTGGAAAGGAGAGCAGCTTCAGCTTCCGCTTTCCTCTTCCAACCTGCAACAGACCACTCCTCGGTCTTGCGCTTAGCTTCAAACTTGGCCTGATCAGCTTCCAATTTAGCCTTCAGCTGAGCCAAGCGCCTCTCGTCTTTGGCAAACTTCTTTTGGGACACCTTAAAGGCTTCCCAGTCCTTAGGCATACTATACCACTCACGCACTATGCGATGAGTGGTAGACACATGAGAAGCAGTCTCTTCAAGGTAAGCTTGATAGGTTTGTTCATAAGACCGGCCTTCTTGAAACTTGATCACCCCAGGCGGAAGTATCCCTTGCAACCAATCTTGGCATACATGCCAATCCGAGAAAGTATCACCTTTTCTCAAGTTCCAAACAGGGGCATGAGGCTCGGAAGCATCTTTTTCTGAATAAGTTCTATAGTAATAGTCCCCCAGAGTAACCTTATCTACATGCTCTGGACCCGCATCAGAAAACGCGTTTTGCTCCTCAGCAGTAACCTTCTCTACATGCTCAGGCATAGCATCAGAAGGTTTAGGGGAAGGAGTTGAAGTTTTTTCAGCAGTTTGTTCTTTCCCCAGATGTTGAGCAACAGTTTCAGGGGTTTGTGGATTACCAGTACCATCCACAATCCCTGGATCAACAACTTTTTCAGTTTCTGCAGCAATATCAACAGGCTTCTCAGCCTCAACAGTCTTATCCACACCACCATCAGCAACCCCCGTAGGCTCTAACTAGTCAACAACAGAAGCACACGGAGGGGTGGGTGGAAGCTCTTCATTAACCACAGATTGCAGCTCTGTGGGAACAGGGGAAACAGGAACCTCTGAAAAAACAACAAAATCTGTAAAGATTTAATTCGCATAAAGGAAACAAGGAAAGGCAACACTTACCAGGAACAGATTCCGAAATAAAAGCATCTAGATTCCCTTTTCTAGTAATTTTCTTCCTCTGAATCTTCTTAGAGGGCTGACCCTCAACATCAGTATGAGCTTGTTTCCTTTTACCAGCCTTCCTGTGCACCAAGTGTTCAGGGCTAGAATCCAAGTCAATAGGATCACTTGGGTTGGATGGAGGAATATCAGCAGTATCTCTCGGTTCTGGTTTTGGCCTCCTAACAGTAACTGCAGGCGTAAGACCCTCCAAAGAGTCAGAAACCACCACATAATCACACCAGGAGTCAGAGGAACGGCGCGTACCTTTCTTCTCTCCTCCAATATTTTTTTCCTTCAAAGATTGAGCTTTATCGGCTTCGTTCTTCTTCGGCGCAGAAGCAGAAGTCACCGCGCGCTTTTTCCTCTCAGGGCCTATGCCCAAATTTGACAACTCACCTACGAAAGCGGAAAGAACAATTTACTTAAAAGCGTAAAAAGCAAAACGAAAAACCAATATAGCTTACCAGCACCAGCAGGAGGCTGAGCAGACAGATCCGCTTCCCGCAGAAGAACAAAGTTTCTAACAATCCGATGGTACCAAAGCTCCTCATCAGGTTTCTTCTTAATGGTACCCATTCTTCCGCCTTCTCTCTTGAACACGACAACATACAGCGACACAACTACAAGGGAAGAAAGGCAAGTTCAAAAAAAAAAAGAGAGAGAGAGAGAGAGAAAGAAGAAAAGGAAGGAAAAACCCCCAAACTTACCATGACCATCCTCCGTATATACTGGCTTGTCGTCACGATCCATCTTCCAATTCAAGCTCATGCTGGCTCCGACAAGAGCTTTCTCCGGCAAAGCAATGTTCGGAACGTCCTTCAGATCCTGGTACCAGTTCTCGTCAACAGGGGTCTGAATCGTTTCAATCGGAACATCTTCCTTCCCCCTTAAAACCAACCTCACCGGAATCACTCCGGCCTTGATAAAGAAAATTTTTTGCTTCCAATCATGGAAGGATTTCGGAGGCTGCTGCAAAATCTTCTTTGAAGACGCTCTCTGAACGAACGAGTAAAACCCTTGGGTACAGTGCATCTGGTGGAAAACCCTAAATCGAGGAACAGTCGGCTCAATATGCATTGTCCGACACACAAATTCAAAATGTCGAACCCTAACCATGCCAATAGGATGATGTTGGGAGATATGCAGCTTGTAAAACCCAAGGATTTCAAGAAAAAAATTAGTGACAGGCAAACGAAAGTTGCCTTCACGGAAAAAATCCCAAAAAAGGGTAATATACCCAGCCGGAGCATCCGCTGCAGTCTGCCCCTCTTCAGGGTACAGGTCACTCACACGTGCACTATATAATTTTTTTTTCAGTTTTTAGTCGCCCACGGGGTCGTGCCCAGCGAGCACGGGGCCGTGTTCGGCTACTGTCGGGAATAAAAACCCCTTCTTCTTCTCATTTTCATTTCACCACGACCCATTCCCCCGAAGACTCTCTGGTTCCTTCGAGAATCTTTACAGATTTTCACGTTTTTCCTTCGTTCAACATCACCAAGGTATGATTCTATCATCTTAGTTAGTTATTTTAACGATTTGAATGTAGATTAACATCAAAAATTCGGGGAAAAATCTAGGGTTCTTGAACTTGAACCGAACCAAACCCAAAATTTTTGCTTAGATCTGTTAGTATTAGTATAGTTGCATGTTTTAGGAAGTAAATCCACTGAAATTGTTTGTATATTTGCCCGATTTCAAACAGAAACCTCAAACCCTTATTTTTGAACCGAAAAATATGAAATTGAAGGGGTAAACGGTTTGTTTTTGGAAAAACGGCACTTGGGGTTTCATTTTCGGGGAAAACCGCCCCTACTCAACCAAAAATTTTCAAGTTTTCAAAACCGGGTTGAAAAATGCAATTTTTGGGAACACAGAACCCTGACCACGGGGTCGTGGTCAGCGAGCACGGGGGCGTGGCCAGAAGAAATCAGCTGAACACGGGGCGTGGCCAGTGGCCACGGGGCCGTGTCCAGCCATCTGTTTTCAGTTTTCTTCGAAAATTTATCATTTCATGCTGATTGTTTTATGTTTTCTTTTGCAGAGATGGCCAGCAAGTTCACTGAGTTTAAGCCAAATGAGTGGGACTACCAAGCCCGCTATGATATTCTGAAAACAAGGCCCGAAGTAACACCAAAACAAGTGTGCCTCGATACCTTGGATGCTTTGAGGCAACTAGACCGTTTCAACACCTTGGTCAGGGGTCCACTAAGGGTGGCCCTCTGCACAAGTCTCCATGCGGTTCATGAGTATAGCATGGAGTTCTACAGCTCTTTCGCATTCAAAGCAAAAGCAGAGCCATTCGACGGAGAAGGAATTCAGTTCCGATGTGCGGGATAGGTGCTTTCAATATCTATCACACAATTTGGAGTGCAAGTGGGTCTGTTCACCGAGGAAGAGTCCGGTGAAGAAGAAAACACAAGTGGTCTCCGTGAAATCTCAGCTAACATGCGCCAGACAGCGTAGGCTGAAATCGGGGATGGTGCATATGATCCAAGTGTCACAAAGAGCTCCAAGTTGCGGGATCCTCTCTACCGCTACATTCATAGGGTCCTCAGCAACTCTCTCAGTCAAAGGCGTGATAGTACTGGTGTTGTCAACTTGCGTGATCATACGGTCTTATATTACATCCACAACCGTGTTCCTCTTGATGTCCCACACCTACTCCTCCGTAACATGCATCTGATTCAGTTGGCTTCCTCCCGGACACCTATCTTCTTTGGGGGATAGATCAACCGCCTTTTCAAGACCTATGTTCAACGCATGAAGAAATCATTCCGTAAGGGTCCATGGTCGGGAAAGGTAGATCTCACACAATATCGTTCGATGGGGATCATCCACGAGAGGTGTGACGGGACAGTCCGCTTCCAAACTACTCACGGACACGTTTGGAACTCGAAGGAAGCCCTCGTTCTTCACGCCAACCCAATCCGTCCTCCTCCTCAGTTTCAAGGGCAACCGGGTTCCTCCTCTTCCCAGGGGGTGGTTTTCCGAACTTTCAAAGTTTGCATGATCTTTTGCAGGAAAACCTATTATGCACCCGCAACACTTACAACATGGCCAGCAACACCTACACCCGGGTTGGAGCAATGGAGGGCAACATCTCCGACATGTAAGATGACATCACCTACATCCAGGAGCACATGGTGTACCAAGGAGGAGACGATGAAGATGAGAACATGGACTGATCAGAGGCATTGGAGGTGGTGTGAGGTTGAATGCAGTTTCTCAGGTTAACCCCTTTCTATCCCACAAAACAACTTCTGGCATGCGTGCCATAGTTTGAACAATTTACTTTCCTAAAAACTTTTTATTTTTTACATTTTATTTTCGTTTATGTGTGATGATGGATGATTAACTTTGGTAAGTTTAGGATGTTTGTTATGTATTGTGTGGTGTGGTATTTTAGCAAAACATGTACCCAGGAAGCTTGGATGCACTAAGTATTAGTGCTATATAAGCCCAGAACCCCGAACCAAAAGCCACAAACCTGTAATCATCATTTGCAGACTGTCACCACGGGGCCGTGCTCAGCGACCACGCCCCCGTGCCCACAACCCTAACCTGATGTTTGTCTGAACCCTGCCCACCACGGGGTCGTGTCCACTAGGCATGCCATGTGGCCACATTTCTGCAAGTTTCTGTTACTGGCACTCTGACCACGGGGTCGTGCTCAGCCAGCACGAGGCAGTGGCCAGGTGCCTAGTAATACCAAACTTTGTTTTTCAAACACCTTTTTACACATTCAGTCAACCTAAAAACTTATTTTTGGGACACATTGAGGACAATGTGTAATTTAAGTGTGGGGGGATGCTAAAACCTTGAATTTCGCAAGTCCTAATAACAAGCCTTACACAAAACTCTATAGGAATTTCAATTTTTTTACTTGTTTTGGCTTAATTTGGGAATAACAAGTTCTAAAAAGGGTATATTTTTACAAATTTACAACCGATAGCGTCGTGATAAAAAGAACCAACATAAGAAAATTATGAAAAGGCATGACAAGTCTAATTAAAATTTGATTATATATACTTGATCACATTATAAACCCATTCCCACACCAAGTGAGTTTTGAGCCTTTATTGAACATACAAACACATATCTTTAAACTAAATGCTCATTTTTCATTTCTTGGGTGAATAGCCGCTTGGTTCTTACGACTCTAGAACTTACCACGACGATACATTCCCGATCCTTACCAACTTAACCCAAGTAAGTAAATGATGAAGGCATTAGGACTAACCAATTTTCCTTTCAACACCATTATTTTTCATTTTTTTATCACCTACCCAAAATCCCCCTAGTTAACCCCTTTGAGCCTAAACCTTTTAATTTCAAAACCCACAAAACAAACACCCTTTACCCACCAAAACCTTTTTCTTTTCAACCCCTTTATTTTAGTAAAAAGCTGGGTTATCTTGTGACGTCTCTTATAAAAAAAATGAAAGTCTTGCAATAAACAAACAAGTTCCTCAAAGAAACTTTGTTTGAATATGCTTAGTTTGAATAAAAGTCACAAAAACAAAAAGTTTTACGGCGACCGATGCTTTTTACGCTTTTAGCCATTTTTACTAACCACTAACCAAAACCACCTACCCTTAGCCCAAGCCTAACCCTTTCCCAAAGTCCTCTTGATATTTACAAAGGTTTATAGTTAAAAAGGAGGAGGTTTGATTGCTTGGAAAGTATATGGTAGAAGTAAGTTCCATGCCGGTCTCGAGTGTTTCACAAAAATACATCTTCGGCCGAGTGTTGAGTGATCTCCCGTGAGGTATGTGAACTTGTATATAAATGGAATTTTAAAGAGGCATGTTATGCCCAAATAAGTAATTTTTCTTATGAAATGTTCTAATTAAGTCATAACGAATAGGATTGTAAATAAAATAAAAATAAAACCCAATAAAGATCTTGGATTCCCGACACTCAAGACAAGCCCAAAACTTCTCTTCTACCTCTTCCATTTGGGTGTGTAAAGCCACATATTAAAGAGTTTTTCTTGAGGACAAGCAAAGATTCAAGTGTGGGGGTATTTAATGTGTGCAAAAGGTAACATATAAATTACATCAATTGAGGCATAAAACTAACCCCTTTTTAGTACTAATGTTGGAAAAAGTGTGTTTTTGTCTTCCTTTTAAATTTACAGAACCAAATGAGCTTAAACGAGCAAAAGGAACAAATATACAGCCAAAACCAACAAAAATACAAAGAAAAGGAATAAATGTGACATGCCCGACCCCTCGACAGCATCCCCAAAGCAAAAACAAAGAAACAGAAGACTGACCACGGGGCCGTGCCCACTGGACACGGGGGCGTGGTCAGGTGTCTACAGAAAAAATAAACCTGTAGAAGCTTCTACGCCCACCACGGGGGCGTGCCCAGCTCAGCACGGGGCGTGGTCAACGCTAAGATACACAGAATCTTGCAAAATCTTGATAGTACATCACGGGCCGTGTGGAACCCTCTACTGACACATGCATTTAAGGAAGGAAGGAAGAGAAAAGGCTGGACACGGGGCCGTGGCCAGAGCTCTGTGCAGGCTATAAATAGGGGTGTTTGGCTCACTTCAAAGGCATCCCTTGGCAAACCACTACTCTCCCACTTTGCCACCACTCCACCACCACTACACCACCAACACCCACCACCACCATCCATCATCCACCTTTAGAGTGTGTAGTAGTCTCGGGATCCAAGATTGATAGTAAGAGTTCTTGCCATTCAAAGGCCATGTTTGGTTAAGCCTCTTACATCACTTGGTGAAGACAAGTCTTTTATGTATTACTTTTGATTTTTAATCTTTCGGCACTTTTTATTTGGTTTTGTATTAATGACTTTAATAACTAGTTTCTTATGTTGAAGGTGAATTTTCTTTATCATTTGTCCGTGGTGTCTTGGCATTACTTTACCGTCTATATAAAGTAAAAGATTTACACCATTCATGTCTCTACGGTCTATATAGAGGCATTTTGGCTACCTGGTTGGGGGGGGGGGGGTTAAGGGAATGGTTTAGTAATAAGGTTCTTGCCTTGTTCAGTGTATAGATCCTGCAAGAACCTGGGTCAAGCTTACTAGGACCTCCTTCAATACCCACTGGTATTGGATGGCGGGGGTGCGAATAGCTTGATCCCCTCATATGTAAACTACTATTAATACATTAAACCGGCTACTTGGGATTGTATCCATGCTGACACAAACCACTTAGCCGAGGGTAACGTCACCTTCAAAAGAGGGGCCTACCACTTTTCGCATTAATAACTTAATTAATTATCTTTCAATATTCCGACCCTTTGGAATTGTATCCTTGATGACTCAAACCACTGGGTTGAGGGTAACGTCACCTTCAAAAGAGGGGCCTACTACTATAACTAAGATAATCTCTTAAAAAGTCCGAAAGTGCAAAAATCATCAAAGAATACATTAAAGGCGAGTCGGATCCAAGTGATTCATCTTGTCTATCTGTTTTTATTTTATTTTTTATTTCTGCATTTTTAGTTTTTATTTTCATGTTTAAAACTTTTTATCCAAAAAAAATTAGATTGATTAGACGTTGAGGATAAACCGGTACTAAAAGCTCTTATGTCCTTGGACGACCTCAGTATCTTACCAACGCTATACTACGCTCACGATGGGTGTACTTACCCAAGTGTGTGTTTAGTGTTAGTAGAATATCGTGTTTTATAAATTTAAAACTTGATTAATGTGTAAAATGAGCTTAAAATATCAATAAAAATATATCACGCCGAACGCACACCAGCTCTCCTAGCTTAAGCTTCTTAAAGACAGAATATGGCATCACATTTATACTAGCTCCTAGGTCGGCCAAAGAAGTCCCAAACTCATAACCCTCTATCTCACAAGGAATGGTGAAACTTCCTGGATCTAGCATCTTTGTGGGAAGTTTGTTTGTAATCACAGCAGAACATTCCTCACTCAATGTAATAATCGAACGATCCTCAATTTTTTTCTTATTGAGTAGGAGTCCCTTGAGAAACTTGGCAAATTTAAGCATTTTAGCCAAAGCCTCAAGGAAGGGAATGTCTACGTGGAGCTTTTGATCATCTCCAAAAACCCATTATACTGAGCAATTTGCTTCTTGTTCAAAAGTCTCATAGGGTATGGAGGAACTGGCTTATACACTTCAACAGGTTCTTCTACTTCCTCCTCTTCTAATTCAACCACTTTCTCAACAACCTTCTCCGGTTCCACCTCTCTCCTAACAACCCTATCAGGTTCTATCACCTTTTCTATCTCAAACCCCTCATCAACAAGTCTTGTGATCCTACCACTATGTGTGAACACGGCATGTAACTTGGCATTAGGGTTAAGCTAGATGGTGCTAGGGAATGAACCTGCGGGCCTCTCGGTCATCCTACTCACCATTTCTCCTATGGTTCTCTCTAGACTCTGTATGGTGGACCCCTGATTCCTAAACATGAGTTCAAACTCTTGATTTTTCTTTTCCTGCTCCTGTTTTTTCTCTAGCTCTCATCATTCCTCTTTAGAAACTCACTCAGCTCAGACTTAGGCTCTCCACTACTATGTCCATCGACAGTGGTTTGAAAAAGACTTTGGCGTGGCTGCCATCCAGAGTTGTAACCCTGGCCTTGTCCCTGGTTCTAGACAAAACTCAGCTCCTCCTCAGATCCTACAAGGCAATCTATCGTCTTATGCCCACCTCTACACACCTCACACTTAGAACTAATCTTAACCTGAATATCCATGACCATCTTTGTTAAGGAGTCAACCTGGGCGGCTAAAGCTACACTAGAATCTACTGTATGAATACCTTTATGGGCAGCAGTAACGCCCCCAAAGCTAGGCTCAGTGTAAGTACTGGTGGCTAGGTCCTCCATCATCTCAAGGCACTCAACAACGGTATTGGTTTTCATCATGTTGCCTCCTGCTGTGGAGTCAAGCAGTCTCTTAGTCGCTTCAGAAACTCCGTTATAGAATTTCTCTGCGACTCTCCACTCCTCAAGGACATGGTGTTGGCACTTGTTTAGCAGTGCCGTAAACCTATCCCAAGTCTCGTAGAAAGACTCCCCCGGCTGCTCGGTGAATGCGTAGATAGGATTTCTAAGATGAGTTGTCTTAGCAGGTGGGAAGTATTTCTGAAGGAATTTGGACTGAAGATCATTCCAAGTGCTGATGACCCCCTATGGGAGGGAGTCCAACCAGATAGTAGCCGGATCAGTGAGTGAGAATGGAAACAAACGAAGATGAATGGCCTGGCGGAAAGTACTATAAAACCTACCGAATCTAGTCAGATGAACATGTGGGTCCTCGTCTCGCAGACCATGGAAATGGATTGAATGGGTAATGGTGTTGATCAAGGTGGGTGGGATAGTCCAGTTGTTCGCCTCTACAACGGGAAGGGTGATGCTCGAGCAAACGGTGGTGGGAGCAGCACTAATGTGATCAGCAACAGTCCTACGATGAGCCAAAACTACTTCAGGTTCTAGATTGAATTCTACTTTTGGAACCTTAAACTTAAGCTGACGTAGGTGACTGTGGAATTTGAATTCGGGCTCAGAGAATGGTGAAGTATCAGGTGGGCCCGAGGAACGTGTTTGCATACACTGAAAAGCAAGGATAGCGACACGAATCACAAACAAGCTAGTTAAATAAGTAAGCACATAGAACTAGCAAGTATCCTAAGAAAGTAAACCACTAATTTTTAAAGTTTTTTTTGTTTTTATTATTTTTTTTATTTTACTAAGAATTTTTTAACTAAGATAAAAAAACAAACTAATTTAAGAAAGCAGTAAATGGCTAAATCCCTGACTCAGGTCGTCCTTAAAAGCGCACTGTGTCTACGGCAACGACACCAAAAACTTGATGTGTGAAAAGTTTATATATTAATTTCGAAACAAGTTTTAAAATTGGAAAAACCCGTAAACCACACACTACCTACAAGTGTACCGGTCGTAAGTAGTAAAAACAAGTAAGTCCGAGTATCAAACCGTGGACACAATCTAGCGACTCTTGATACTAAACCTATATCGACCCCTAGCCTAATAATTTGGTTTTGATTTGAGAAAAATATTTTTATACTAAAAAACAATTTAAATAAATTAACGACCAAATAGCAGCAAGCATAGACAACAAGAGACTGGACTGAAACTCAACTATAAGAAAAATAGGTTACCTAGGCAAGAATCCCTAGACTCATGAATAAAATCCTAACCTTGGTTTTGAATGAAGACTTTGCCTAACCCTATAAACCCCTAGAAGGTAAACCGAACCTGACAGTATGACAAGTGATGAAATGCTAAAATGGACTGACTCGAGTTATCGACAACCAAGTCCCACAACTATTAGGTATAAAGTAATATATTTACTAAAACCCTCAAATTATAAAGCATAAATAACTAAGAACACCGAGAACCTTGGAAACTCTAGACGCGAATAAAGAGATGAACCCGAGTTATCGGCCACCCAAACTTCCAAATAACGCCAAGCTAATAACCTAGATATTCTAGATTAGATTTCTCAGCTCTAGAAGTGATTGCACGTTTTAATTAATTGGTTTTAATAAGTATTAGACTTGAATTAGATTTCTCACTTTCAAGGCCTAGACTGAAAGATTAACAACATAGACTGACTCTCGGCTCTAAAGTATATTTCTAAGTATCTAGAGCAATGGAACCCACAAATATATTATTAAGCCAATCATCACCAACACACAAATAATTAGAATCGGGTTCTAAAGTTATGACATATAAATCATCACATTCATTTAAACCTAAAAGTTAATCCTTCAAACAATTTGTCTAGTTCATCAACCTAAGCAACCATAATAAATTTAGCTACTCATATTCAATGACAAAACACAAATAAATTTAAAGCAATTCAAATTAGAAAACATGTCTCTAATATTTAAGTTTAGCAACCGAAAAAAATATAAACAATGTGTAACCGAAAAGCCTTAAAGTTTAATCGTCAATCTTCAACCCCAAGTGACGTGTGTGTATATACACATAATTTTACAATGGAATTACACACGATTTGGTTTTAAATTTATAAAAGTGATTAATACTTTTACATCAAAACACACACGAAAGAGGCAAGTGTACCCCGTCATATATGTAGTAAAGTATCGGTAAGAACCAAGTATCGATCCAAGGAAATGGGCGGAGAAATAATACTAGACCTTTGTCACTAAACTACCGGTAAAAACATAAGTTTTGTGATTTTTAATAAACTAAAGTAAGCATAAACAAATACTTATAAAAACATAATAGAAAATAGATAAATAGCCTTGCTTAATACACAACCAAAGCATGTCAACTAAGTCGGTTTTGGCACTAGAAGCATTCGGTCAATTTTCCATTTTAAGACAATTAGTATCCCTTTCGGGAATCCTAACATGACAATCATTCGGAAAGATAAAACGATAAACACACTTTAACCACCTAAAATTGTTCTTTAACGTGCAATTGATAAATGTCTATGAAAATCTCTTAAAAATAAGTTAGTCATCCGTTAGGAGTTTTCTAACCACACTTAATCAAGGAAAGCGACACCGATAAACACAATGCAACCACCGAGACAAGCATAAACTAGATTAAATCACAACCGAGTTCATTTTACAAATCTTACACATAAATTCACCAAGATAGCAATTTTGGCCTAAACTACTAACTAAGTTAACAAATCATGGCGAGAATTCATAACAACACCAGTTAACCCGTTTAGGTCCTTACGTGACGGAAAGCTTTCTTGATTAACAATAATTACATTTTATTAAATCACTAATCATTTCTAGTATCATGATGCACACATTTAAACCAAGCTAAACTAGTTAACCAAGTTCAAAGTTTACGAATACAAGATTAATTAAGCTTCATTTTTCAACTATCTTAAGTAACCAAATACTAATCATCCAACACAATTACTTATAATCAAGAAATCAATATCAATAACAAGGTTGCAAACTAATCATCAAAGATTAACATAGAAAATACTTCCAAATGTCATTACAAACAAAGATTAACACACTAATGGCTATAATCAAGCAAGGGATTGTTGTGTTTTTGCCCAAAGGCTTCAATAATACATAAATATTAATCTAAATGCTTGAAAGATTAACAAAATCATGGAAAGATTAGAAAACCAAACCATAAACAAGCATAAGATTAAGAATCCGGATAGTAATCGAGCTAAACGAGACAATGTGGCTTGAATCCGGGTGAAAGCAGAAGCCTCCAGAGCCTGAAAATCGCCTGAATTGCTCTCCAAAATTCCAGAGTTACGAGCAGAATGTTTCTGCAAGTTTTTTATATTATTTCAATGTTGCACGGCCGTGCATCCTGTTGCACGACCGTTCACTTTAAGCAATTATTGTAGGTATGGTGCACCATACTGCATAACGTCACAGATCTTGACTGGTCGTAGGTCACGCACGGTCGTTCTTCATATCGCACGGTCGTTCAGTTCCGGGTTCTTGTTGCACGCCTAGTCGCACTAGTCGTTCAGTTCCGAGGTTTGGCTAGACCATCGGATCCGCACGGGGTGCAAGATCTGGAGTGCCCGTTCATCACCGTGATGGCCTTAAATGCCTTGCACGCTGAGTTGCACGTTCGCTCAATGCCGGACTGGCATGCATTTGTCGGAGATGCACGGTCGTGCAATAGGTCGCACGACTGTTCCACACGCCCAGGTCAGGTTTCTTAACAGAATGTTCGCAGCTTCGTCATTTTGTCCGGAAAGTCCTCGTTTTCGCTATCATCTTGTCTGGTATGCTGTTTTAGGCCTGTAAACAAAAGTGTAGATGATTAAGCATCCGAATGACGGTTTTACGGCCGAAAACGCATAAAATAGGGGTAAAACAGGGGACTAAAATATGTGTAAATTAGCGAATATCAAATCTCCCCACACTTGAACCTTGCTTGTCCTCAAGCAAGCTAAACTAAAATACAATAAAAGATAGAAACAAACAAGAACGATAATTTACACACTATTTTAATGAAAACAACTATAAACGGTTAGCCGGTTTTTCGAAAGACGACATCAAAAGACTTAAACCCAACAAGCATATGCAAATATACAGCGACAACCAAAAAGCCGTGACTTCACATTTAATTGACTCAACATGTTAATCTTCACACAACTCACAATGTTCACACACACTCGGTTTTATTTATGAAACATCCATAAAATGTGTACGTGCAAACACTCAACGCCTCGTCAATGAAATGTGTAATATCATAAGCTTGTCATAAGATCTCGTCTCCACCAACTAACATGCGAAAAAATTTAAATCAAGAGGTCTTTACGGGTTATAACGTTAGGCTTGGGCGAAGGGTATGGAAATGGATATTTAAAGTGGCGAAAATGGTTAAAACTCGGTAGTAGCGTTTACACAAACAATACAACTATACATACAAATGCCTTAAAAAGGCGACTATTGCGCAATAGAGCTAATCAACGATATTTTAACATTTAAGCATTCAAAATTGCTCGATTTTCGTCGACTTCACCCTATTTTAGGGTGTTTTATTTTCTGTTTTTTTTAGATATATAATAAACAATAAACTACAACAAACGCTAGTTAAACGATTATTTTGACCGAGTTTCAACACTAAAAAGGTTTAAAACATAAAAAGGCTAATTTTGGCTAAGTGGGCGATAATGTGGGTAAACAAAGGTAAACGGGAAGGCTCGACATGGTTAATCCTAAAGGGTAATATAAGGTTTACGGGAAGCACAACACAAAGAACAAGGTTTACAACAAAGGGATAATCTAAGTGCCTCTATCACTTCTACACAATTCCGCAAGTTCATGGTCTTAACAAGCATACTAGTGACAAGTTCTAAATTACACATAACATCTGGCTCACTCCTATATCCGAAATGAACAAATATATAACAATATCAAGGCTCAAATATGCTCACGTAACGGAAGGAATGGGTAAAAGTGTGAAAACTATCATGCAAGTCTTTCTTTGTTTGTCACGCTTTCCGGTTTCCCTTTTCAAAAATATTTTTGCTTGTCGAGTTTTTATCAAGTCCGAAACTTTCTAAAACACAACCAACCGGTTTATTTACTAAAATATATACAAAATACAAGTATTTTTGAATGATTTTTCTGATTTTCTGATTTTTTTTTTATGGAGGACAAACAAAGTTAACCCCCTCCCCACACTTGAACTTCGCATTGTCCCCAATGTGAGACCCGAAATATTATGAAAAGAATAATAGTACCCCCTCAAGATGATGTTGATGCAACGAGACTTCCGAAGCTGTATCTGTCACGTGCTCCGGTCCAAGATATGTCGGATCTGCAAGTATGTCACATGTACACCAAAACAAAACAGAAACAGAATAAACATAAATAAACCATAATGTACATAAATATAAGACTAACATCCAAACAAATACAAGACATAATGTAAATTGTCTGAAAACAAAATACAATCCGAGGGTGTTGAAATAACAAACAAAATGAACACCCAAAATATAAAGTACTGAAATAAAAACAACCACTAACAATCAATACCACCGACTCCTACGCGTCATCACCATCATCGTCTCTTGTAAAGGACGGACCCGCATCTCCGTAACCAGGTGGGTTCCACGGCGGGAACTGTGGAGGATGCTGAAAGTAGTCGGGATAGGCATGATGCATCTCCCCAAACAGATATGAAAACCCAGCACTTACTCCCTGATATAAACTATCCTGGTTTGCCCAAATCTGATCCTGAGCGGCCCTAATCTCGTCTTGTCTAGACCGGATCTGGTCAATATAATGCTGTTCCTGGTTAACCCTGATCTGATCCTGGTTAACTTGCATCTGCTGGAACTGCTGATAGAACTCGGGCCAGTCCTGATGCTGGTGGAATGCATGGTGCTGCGGTGAATGTGGTGGTGTCGGTGGATGTGGTACGTGCTGCTCATCATGCTGCTCCTGATGCTCCTGATCATGCACCACCTCATCCTCATGTTCCTCCACAGCTGGAGGCAACGGGTCCCAGACCTCGTTGTTTAACCCCTTCAATCTATCCCCGTGAGGCAACTCAACAATCACTCCCATCGCCTTCAGTGACCTAATGTCAACATAAACACCGTCGGTTATCAGAGTGAGACCCTGAAGTACCTCGTCAGTCATCAAATCCAGATTCTAAGCAATTTCGGTCACGTATTGACTGCCGTGGATTTTACTGTTGGGCTTCCGCCCCGAGCACTTCATGAAGTATTCAGCCATCCTCGCGGCTAGGTTGATATGGACTCTCTCAACCAGCGCATAGAGAAAAATCAAATCTGGTGTTGGACAGTTCCCAAGACTGTCCATGCGCCCGCAAATTGTGTGGCTAAACACATGATGCATCACTCACACCAAAGGATCTCTTAGTCGTGAAGCCTTCGACATTCTCGGGTCATAAGGGTCACCGATAGCATTGTCAGCCCAAAACTGGTTCCGTGCATCATCAGTCGGAAAAGTGAACTGATCTGTGAAGACTTCGGAATCCATGTCTTCTCTTGTGTAGATCCCGAGCTTCCTACCTAATCGACCCACTGTCCAAGTATGCCATCGTCCACCTAACCGGAAAGTTATCCGCTCCTTGTAGCGGAATTTGGGCCTTCTATGAGCAACCGGCTTCTCATAGGCATATGTTGAAAATAACTCTATTGTCAGCTCAAGGTAGACGGGTCGGTTGATAGATATTAAGCGGGCAAGTGGGAAAGTGAGCATGTTGTCAAGTCAGTCACTCTGGTTTAGCTCCCCCATAACTTCCCAATCTAGCCACCGGGGACTCCGAATTGCCCCCGCCTTGCCCATAAGGCGTCCCGTCTCGGGATGCAAAGAGCCTCTCGTTCATTTTCGGGATTGAATTGAAGGAAAGGGTGATCCATCTGTATGAGAAATAACGTTAGAAAGATGGAATCAGGAAAAAATTTTAATCGAAAACAGCCGAGCAGCCAATTATGAAGAAACTGTGAATCTGATCTGGGCCTGTGGCACGGTCGTGTGATGAGACGCACGGTCGTGCGTCGCCGATAACAAACACCAGTTGCCCAAATCCGTCGGAACTGCACGGCGTGCGACTAATGGCACCACCGTGCAACACCGACCAACAAGCAGATATCGTGAATCATCCGGAATGGCACGACCGTTCCATCCAAGGAACGTCCGTGCGACACCTGTTCTGCAGATTTCAAACCCCTGAACTTCGAATAGCCTGATTTTTTTCAAAATCAACAACTTTTTTGTACAAACAGGGGTCGGAAACTTAACCGGATGTTCACGATACGAATGGTTCTTACAAGGGTTAGGGTTTCGATTTGTTTATGAAGAGAACCCTAAAAAGCCTTGAAGAAACGGATGAATCTACCCCAGAAAGCGAAAAAACAGATAATCTACATGAAGGAACGTACCGTGCGAAGTAGGGTGTGAAATCGTGCGAAGAACCGTGCGATTTGAAGCAATATTGCTCTGGAACGGCTGCATATGGTTAGGGTTCGCGAATGAAGGGTTTGGAAGCAGATGGGGGTTTTTATAATGTGCAAAAGACCAAACTGCCCCTGCCTCTCGCACGGTCGTGCGACTGCTCGCACGGTCGTGCGTCACCTACATTTTTCAAACCTGCAGCATGTTCTCGGAGATGCACCGGGGGTGCGACTCATCGTGCCGGCCAGCTCGGAAACGCACGGTCGTGCGACAGCTCGCACGGTCGTGCAACAGCTGCAGATCAGAATTTTCTGCAGAAGCCATTTCCAACAACTGTTTTGGCCGTTTTTCGCCATTTTTTCAACACGGAAACTGTTATAACAATATTGCAACACAGAACCTTCGCTCGGTACGTAAGAAAATTAAACAAACTAACGGAAACTACCTAACTTACCTAAATTACGCTAAAACAAGAAAAACACCTAAAAAGACGATACTACCCCTAATGCGCAAAATACGCTCTTGCAACATTTTTGATCCGCGAGTCAGTAGCGTAGACTCTCTCCTCCCCACACTTATGATGTGTGCGGGGTTTGGAGCTCAATTACCTCCACCGCCGACTCTATCGGCCCGGCAACGTACAACTTCAACCGGTGACCATTTACCTTGAATGTAACGACATCCGCGTTCTCTACTGCAACAGTACCATACGGAAATACCTCCTTAACCGTGTATGGTCCTGTCCAGCGTGAATGAAGCTTCCCAGGAAATAAGCGCAGCCGTGAATTGTAAAGAAGAACAAGATCACCCGCTTGGAATTCTTTGTGGTCCTTCAAGCGTTTGTCGTGAAGTTTCTTCGTGCGCTCTTTGTAGAGTACGGAGCTTTCATAGGCCTGTTGACGCATATCTTCCAATTCATGAATTTGGAGAAACCGGGCTTCACCTCCGGTTTTAAGGTCCAAATTCGCGGTTTTCAGAGCCCACATAGCCTTGTGCTCCAACTCCACCGGTAAATGGCATGCCTTTCCGTATACCAAGCTAAAGGGGGTGGTCCCTATAGGGGTCTTATAAGCTGTACGGAATTCCCACAATGCCTCCTCAAGTTTGTCCGACCACTCCTTACGGTTTGCACCAACAGACCGCTCAAGGATGCACTTAAGCCCACGGTTCATGACTTCCACCTGCCCGCTCGTCTGCGGATGATAGGGCGTGGACAAACGGTGATGCACACCGTATTGGGACAAAGCCTTTTCAAGCTGTGTGTTACAGAAATGAGTCCCTCTGTCACTAATGAGCGCTTTCGGAGCGCCAAATCGGGCGAACAAACTTTTTAAGAATCTCACGACCACCCTGGCGTCATTTGTGGGTAAGGCTTGCGCCTCCGCCCACTTTGATACGTAGTCAACTGCGACCAGGATGTATTTGTTACCTCGTGAGGGGGGAAACGGTCCCATGAAGTCTATCCCCCAAACATCAAAGACTTCACAAACTTGTATCCAGTTCTGGGACATTTCGTCGCGTGCCGATATGTTCGTCGCCCTCTGACAAGCATCGCACGCTTTCACCCAACTCTGCGCGTCACGGAAAATGGTCGGCCAGTAAAACCCGGAATCCAACACCTTCTTCGCTGTGAAGTTGGCTCCGTGGTGGCCTCCGGTAGGTCCCTCATGACACTGGCGCAGAATATCGGTCGCCTCAGTCCCTGATACACATCTTCTGATCACCTGATCAGCACCCACCTTGAATAGAAAAGGGTCGTCCCAAATGTAATGCCTGATATCTGAAAAGAATTTCCTCTTTTGCTGGTGAGTCAACCCTTTAATCAGAATTCTACAAGCAAGGTAGTTCGCAAAGTCGGCGAACCAAGGCGACTCATCGCATATCTCTACACCCATCAAAGACTCGTGTGGGAAATTGTCATTGATTGAATCCCAACGCGAGTCCTCGATGTCTCCATGTTCTAACCGAGATAGATGGTCAGCCGCTACATTCAAAGCACCCTTTTTATCTTGGATTTCGATATCAAACTCTTGCAGCAACAAGATCCATCTGATTAGACGCGGTTTAGCGTCTTTCTCCAACAAACGGGTCATAGGCCTAGCGATTTTTGAAAAGTCCTTTATGAATCGCCTGTAGAACCCTGCATGACCAAGAAAGCTCCGTATCGCTCTCACAGAGGTGGGAGGCGGAAGTCGTGAAATAACGTCGACTTTAGCTGGATCGACTTCCATGCCCGCATGAGAAATCTTGTGTCCCAAAACTATGCCCTCCTTCACCATGAAGTGGAATTTCTCCCAGTTTAGGACCAGATTCGTCTCCTCACACCTCTTCAACATCTTTCTCAAATTTTCCAAGCAATGATCGAAGGAATCCCCAAATACCGAAAATTCATCCATAAAAACCTCCATGGAATCCTCGATCATATCATGGAAAATAGCTACCATGCATCTCTAGAAGGTCGCTGGTGCATTACACAACCCAAAAGGCATCCGCCGGTAGGCGAATGTGCCGAAAGGACAGGTAAAGGTAGTCTTCTCCTGATCCTCAGGAGCGATAGGAATTTGGAAGTACCCAGAGAACCCGTCCAAGAAACAGTAATACAACTTCCCCGACAGACGTTCCAACATCTGGTCGATGAATGGAAGCGGAAAGTGATCCTTACGAGTAGCATCGTTGAGTTTGCGGTAATCAATGCAAACTCGCCACCCAGTGACGGTACGGGTAGGAATTAACTCATTCCTATCATTTGAGATTACAGTCATACCACCTTTCTTAGGTACAACCTGCACTGGACTAACCCACAGAGAGTCGGATATAGGATAAATCATCCCGGCATCCAACAACTTAATCACTTCTTTCTTCACCGCGTCTTGCATATTTGGATTTAAACGCCTCTGATGCTGTGCACATGGTTTGTACTCGTCTTCCATCAGAATCTTGTGAGTACAGAAAGAAGGATTGATGCCCTTGATATCCATTATTTTCCATGCAATGGCTCTCTTATGAAGTCTTAGAACCTCAAGAAGCTGATTCTTCTCAACCTTTTCCAATGATGCCGAAATTATGACCGGTAAGCGACGCTCCTCGTCAAGAAATGCATACTCGAGATGTGGCGGGAGTTCTTTCAACTCCAAAGACGGTGGATCTTCAACCGACGGTTTTGCTTTCTCTTCTTCTACATGAACAATTTCAAGAAATATCTCCGGACTCTGGGAACCATCGTCACCAATCTGATAGACTGGCTGCTCGAAATCGTGGCCCTCCTGCGTAATGCCAATCTCGTCAACAGTACCTTGAAAATGAGAGCACACACATGCATCGACAATGTCGACGTAATAAAGCTTGTCATCGTGACATTGCAGATGCTGCATCGATCTTTTGATATCGAATGTCACGTGCTCATCATTCACTCGGAGCGTGATTTGGCCAGCTGCCACATCAACAATCGTCCTCGCTGTATTGAGGAAAGGGCGTCCAAGTATCAAAGGTACTCTTGAATCCTCGTCCATGTCAAGAATAACAAAATCCACGGGGAAAACAAATTCATCGATTTTTACAAGCATGTTTTCCACAAATCCACGCGGATACTTGATTGAACGGTCTGCCAACTGAATGCTCATCCTAGTAGGTGACGGTTCACCCAGATTCAGTTTAGTAAAAACCTTATAAGGCATAAGGTTGATACTCGCTCCCAAGTCAGTTAATGCATGGCTAACAGATATGTTTCCAATCAAACACGGGAGCGTAAAACTACCTGGATCTCCCATTTTCATGGGCAGACGGTTTTGTAGAACGGCAACACAAGTTTCATTCATCACCACACATGAAATATCCTCGAGCTTCTGTTTATTCGAGAGGATATCCTTAAGGAATTTCACATCCTTTGGCATTTGGGCCAAGGCTTCAACAAACGGTATATTAATGTGTAGTTGCTTAAACAACTCAAGGAACTTACCTTATTGTTCGTCGTTCTTCTGCTTCTTCAGCTTGCCTGGATAAGGTACTGCGGGAGTGTAATCTTTGACCGGCTCCTGGACTTGTGTTGTACTTGCTGGGCGTAGCCTGGCTTGCACCTCGTCCGGTGTGTCAGTCGGGACCGCTTCAGTGATCGGTGATGAGTCCGATATGACGGGTCCGGTAGTTTTTCCACTCCTGGTCATGATCGCATTCACATGTCCACCCGGGTTTGGTTCTGTATTGCCCGGGATACCACCCTAGGGTCTTTTAGACATCATCTGTGCCAGCTGACCAACCTGATTCTCGATATTTTGAATCGAGGCTTTATGACTCCTCATTTCTCCCTCGTGAGAAAGAAAACGATCCTCGCTCTGTTGGTAGCGTTTTTCAGCCAACTGATTCGCACTCGAGGAGCTAGTAAGAAGCTGAGCCATCATATCCTCCAGCTTAGAACTAGACTGAGGGGCCTGCTGCTGGGAGCTACTCCCAGTGCCCTTATTCTGATACGAATATGGACGCTGCTGGTAAGGTTGGTTGTATTGCTGCTGACCCTGACCTTGCTGTGGCGCTGGAGCGCGCTGAGTGAACCCCAATGGGTTTTGATTGCCTGTATTCACTCGCCACCCAAAATTTGGGTGATTTCTCCATCCAGGATTATAGGTGTTACTGTACGGATTGTTCTGCGGCCTCACCTAATTACTCACAAAATCTACCTCTTCGTTGCCCTCATAGACGACTCCCTGAAAGCACGCACCAGGCTCATGTGACACTCCACACTGGTCACATCCCGAGCCAGCTTGCGTAATCATCTGGGACCTGTCGAATCTCGATGCAAGAGCTGAGATTTGTGCAGTAATGGTCGTATAGTCGTCTACAGCATGAACTCCTGCGCGAGATGATGATGATGATGCCCGGCCTCTATCTCCTTCCCGACGCGAGCTGGATTTCAACGCAGCTTTTTCTATAACATCGTACGCTTCAGTCGGCGTCTTAGTTCCTAGATCGCCTCTCGCGTTAACGTCTAATCGCTCATGCGTATTGTAACTGAGCCCCTGATAGAACGTCAACACCAGCTGTCTCTTGGAGAAACCATGATGTGGCACATCAATCAACAAATCCTTGAATCTCTCCCAAGCCGCATGCAACGACTCGCCCTCGTCCTGGCGAAAGGAAACAATTCGGTTTCGTAGCTTGTTCGTTTTCTCAGGTGGAAAATATTTCTGCATAAACTGCTCCGCCAACTGATTCCAGGTCCTGATGGACCCGGCTGGGAGTGACATAAGCCAAGCTCTAGCTTTGTCACGTAACGAGAATGGAAACAACCTCAACCGAATTGCATCCTCCGAAACATTTATAATCTTAAACGTGGAACAAACGTGGAGAAAAGCCGCTATATGTCGTCCGGGATCCTCATGCTCACGCCCGTCAAACTGTACTAAATTCTGCACCATATTAATAATACTAGATCTAATTTCAAAAGTAGGTGCATCAATTGTAGGTTGAAGGATACTCGGCTCCAGGCCTGACCTTCTGGGCTGATTTGTCTCATACAAGGGTCGCTCATCGTCTGCCATGGTTCTGTCTCCTGCTGCCCCTGAGCCCTCGGCTTCAGCGGGTACCACCTGCTCTTGCTCACCAGATGTGAGCAGTAGCCCAAACCGCACGCCCTGTCGCACGAAGACGTCTCCTGAGATCGCGTCCGGGCTCGTCTGACGGTTCAACAACTTCTGGAGCGGGGGTCGAGAACATCAACCTGCAAACGAAAAAATGACTCAATGAATATTTTATTAATAAAATAATGCTGTTTTTTTTTAGCTGAAAAGAAACAGAGTATTATTAAAAATGGATTGAAAATTTTATAAAAATCCGAAAATGGGCCCGAAAATTTATAAAAATCAACACAATAAGAATAAATCGAATCGGCTAATACAAAAAATTGATTTTAAGGTGCCGAAAACCCAAAGAATAAATGAATAAATAAATCCGGATTGAATAATAAATGGAACAAAAATATACACGTGCACAAAAATGACTTGGAAAACGAATAAATGAAATAAAAGCAAGAAATATCAACAAATAAATAATCAAGAAAGTATACACAAATATTAACAAGTATATACACCGATAACACAATGACTCGGGTCGTTCCTAAAACTCGCCATTTCCCCGACAGCGGCTCCAAAAACTTGACGTGTGCGTATATACACATAATTTTACAATGAAATTACACACGATTTGGTTTTAAATTTATAAAAGTGATTAATACTTTTACATCAAAACACACACGAAAGAGGCAAGTGTACCCCGTCATATATGTAGTAAAGTATCGGTAAGAACCAAGTATCGATCCAAGGAAATGGGCGGAGAAATAATACTAGACCTTTGTCACTAAACTACCGGTAAAAACATAAGTTTTGTGATTTTTAATAAACTAAAGTAAGCATAAACAAATACTTATAAAAACATAATAGAAAATAGATAAATAGCCTTGCTTAATACACAACCAAAGCATGTCAACTAAGTCGGTTTTGGCACTAGAAACATTCGGTCAATTTTCCATTTTAAGACAATTAGTATCCCTTTCGGGAATCCTAACATGACAATCATTCGGAAAGCTAAAACGATAAACACACTTTAACCACCTAAAATTGTTCTTTAACGTGCAATTGATAAATGTCTATGAAAATCTCTTAAAAATAAGTTAGTCATCCGTTAGGAGTTTTCTAACCGCACTTAATCAAGGAAAGCGACACCGATAAACACAATGCAACCACCGAGACAAGCATAAACTAGATTAAATCACAACCGAGTTCATTTTACAAATCTTACACATAAATTCACCAAGATAGCAATTTTGGCCTAAACTACTAACTAAGTTAACAAATCATGGCAAGAATTCATAACGACACCATTTAACCCGTTTAGGTCCTTCCGTGACGGCAAGCTTTCTTGATTAAAAATAATTACATTTTATTAAATCACTAACCATTTCTAGTATCATGATGCACACATTTAAACCAAGCTAAACTAGTTAACCAAGTTCAAAGTTTACTAATACAAGATTAATTAAGCTTCATTTTTCAACTATCTTAACTAACCAAATACTAATCATCTAACACAATTACTTATAATCAAGAAATCAATATCAATAACAAGGTTGCAAACTAATCATCAAAGATTAACATAGAAAATACTTCCAAATGTCATTACAAACAAAGATTAACACACTAATGGCTATAATCAAGCAAGGGATTGTTGTGTTTTTGCCGAAAGGCTACAATAATACATAAATATTAACCTAAATGCTTGAAAGATTAACAAAATCATGGAAAGATTAGAAAACCAAACCATAAACAAGCATAAGATTAAGAATCCGGATAGTAATCGAGCTAAACGAGACAATGTGGCTTGAATCCGGGTGAAAGCAGAAGCCTCCGGAGCCTGAAAATCGCCTGAATTGCTCTCCAAAATTCCAGAGTTACGAGCAGAATGTTTCTGCAAGTTTTTTATATTATTTCGATGTTGCACGGTCGTGCGTCCTGTTGCACGACCGTTCACTTTAAGCAATTATTGTAGGTATGGTGCACCATACTGCATGACGTCACAGATCTTGACTGGTCGTAGGTCACGCACGGTCGTTCTTCATATCGCACGGTCGTTCAGTTCCGGGTTCTTGTTGCACGCCTAGTCGCACTGGTCGTTCAGTTCCGAGGTTTGGCTAGATCATCGGATCCGCACGGGGTGCAAGATCTGGAACGCCCGTGCATCACCGGGATGGCCTTAAATGCCTTGCACGCCGAGTTGCACGTTCGTTCAATGCCAGACTGGCTTGCATTTGTCGGAGATGCACGGTCGTGCAATAGGTCGCACGACCGTTCCACACGCCCAGGTCAGTTTTCTTAACAGAATGTTCGCAGCTTCGTCGTTTTGTCCGGAAAGTCCTCGTTTTCGCTATCATCTTGTCAGGTATGCTGTTTTAGGCCTGTAAACAAAAGTGTAGACGATTAAGCATCCGAATGACGGTTTTACGGCCGAAAACGCATAAAATAGGGGTAAAACGGGGGACTAAAATATGTGTAAATTAGCGAATATCACCAAGCTTTCTCTTTCTCTTCAAAACTTGAAATTATCTCTTGTTCTGAATCATTGTACAGCCGTCCAATTCTTTGTTTTTGCACCCTACTCTCCGTCTACCTTTCTTTCTTTTTTTCTTTTTTTGTGCTTTTTTTAACAGCCGTCCTATGCCTTCAATAATATATATCGTCAAAATGAATCTTTGGACCCAAGCAATTCATAAATGCCTTCTTTTATATTTTGTTTTCTTGCGCCCTAGAAAAACTTGTGTATGGCTCTTTTTTTTATATGCAACAATAGGCTTTTTTTATATCAACAGCCCCTCCTCGTATCATGTATCTGTATATATGTGGCCCACTTTAATCTATTTATTTTAGAAAAAAAGATGGTAGCCCAAGTTAAATTATAAACTAAAGATAGTGGGCTTTGTCTACTCAAAGAAAATGGCTGCGATTTTGATTCGGTCACTGGCGTTTTACTCTGCTCAACTGGCTGGTTATTTCCTTCTTACTCGTTTTCGCTACATTTGCACTAGGACCTGGCAAAACACCAACTAATCAAATACAAATGTATAAAGACTAAAAATGACTCAAAACTATAAAAATAAAATACAAAATACACGGGTAAATGTCAGAGTTTTTCAACACATCATATGTGCTCTCAGATTAAATCTGCAGATAGATTTAATGGAACAATTAAAAAGTACACAAGAAACAGCAATCAAGGACGATGCTGAAGGACTAAAAGGAATGATAAAGGAATTAGAAAAAGGAACTGATGGAATTTGAAGATTCTATATGAATAGAATTTGGGTACCTATCTAAGGAATCCTACGAGAAAGAATTTTAGAGGAAGCTCATAAGTCTAGGTATACAATGCATCCTGGTAGTGACAAGATGTATCAAGATCTGAGGAATACTTTTTGGTGGTCAGGAATGAAAAGGAGATAGCTAGTTACCTTTCTAAGTGTCTAACTTGTTCACAAATTAAAGTTGAACATTAGAAGCCTTTAGGCTTACTTCAACAAATAGAAATGCCAGTATGGAAATGGGAATTGAAAACAATGGATTTTGTTGCTAAATTACCCAAAACAAGGAAAGGTAACGACACAATCTGGGTGATTGTGGATCAACTAACCAAGTCAGCTCATTTTCTACCCATGAAGGAAACCTTTAGTATGGAAAGATTAGCTAAGCTATATGTAGATGAGATAGTTTCATTACATGGAATTCCGTTATCCATTGTGTCTGATAGAGACAGTCGTTTCACTTCTCACTTTTGGAAAAGTTTCCAAAAAGCTATAGGAACATGATTAAATTTAAGTACAACTTATCACCCTCAAACAGATGGACATAGTGAAAGGACAATCCAAACATTAGAAGACATGCTAAGGGCATGTGTAATAGATTTTGGAGGAAGTTGTGACGATCACTTACCATTAATAGAATTATTCTATAACAATAGTTATCATACAAGCATTAATGTTGCTCCATTTGAAGCACTTTATGGACAAAAGTGCCGAACTCCAGTATGTTGGGCAGAAATAGGAGAAAATCAATTATCAGGTCCTGAGATTGTGCAAGAAACAACCGAAAAGATAATTCAAATCAAGGAAAGATTGAAAACAACATGAGATCGTCAAAAGAGTTATGCAGATAATAGACGTAAGCCATTAGAATTTCAAGTTGGAGACAAAGTGCTACTAAAAGTTTCTCCTTGGAAAGGAGTAGTCTGATTCAGTAAGAAAGGAAAGTTAAGCCCCAGGTATGTCGAACCATTTAAAGTTATCAAGCGAATTGGAGCAGTAGCTTATCAGCTACAGTTACCCGAAGAAATGGCAGGTGTACATGACGTCTTTAATATATGTAACCTAAAGAAATGTTTAGCTGATGAATCATTGATAGTACATCTTCAAGATATAGAGGTAAATGAGAAACTGAAGTTTTTTGAGAAACTTCTACAAATTGAAGATATAAAGTTTAAGAATCTCAAGCACAAGAGGTTAGTTCTAGTTAAAGTGAAGTGGGATTCGAAAAGAGGACCGGAGTACACATGGGGGCTAGAGTCAGAAATGAAACGAAAGTATCCTTACTTATTTCAATAAATCTCGAGGACGAGATTTAAAACAAGGTGGGTAGGATGTAACTACCCTCAAAAAGGTCCCACAACAATTCATAATTGAAACCCCAAACGCGCATGACGAGAACCAGCATGAAAAATCAAAAAGAAAAGATTTTTTTGCTTCTCGCGGGTCGCGACAGACTCATAAGAGTCCTCCGCGGGGCGTGAGAGCTCTGAAATGCGCTAGAGACACGTGTAGGCCACGTGTCACAGACATGTCAAACCTACCCCACTGACTCATGACACCTATGCCCTTGCTAGACATCCTCGCATGCTGCGACAAGGCAGCCCTAGGCTGTCGTGGGGCGCGAGAGACTCTAAAATCAGCTATATAAAGGGCGAGCATCAGACATTCAACTTTGCTCAAAACTTTCTTTTCTTTCTCTGAATTTCTGCTATTATACCCAAGTTCTAAACCTCTGCCTGTAATCAGCGTGCTAACTCGAATCACGGGTACGGTACGTCATCCGATCGATTGAAACAAAGCCAACGGATGTTTAAGTGCTGCCCGAATAAGGCTATACTTTGTCATCATGTTGTGGGTTTTGATCTCATGATTATCGTTAAAGTTGAATTAAGTTAATACACTAATACATGTGCATTGTGTGCTTAATTAGGAAACCGAGACTTAAACCAGAAGACTAGTACTGAAACCCTAAATATGCAATGTGAGTCATTCTCCTTTATCAAAATGCTTTCAGAACCCTAAATGTTTTCTAGTTCTACTTATAGTGATTAAGTCTTTGTATTCTGAAATTACTGCCGGTATGTGGGGTTTTGTATACACTACTAGTCCAGAGTTTCTACTGGACAAAAGTTAGCCAATAGTAATATGACCACAGCCACCTTGTTGGATAGGTGACAAATACTGATTTGAGTAACTGAAAGATATAAACAAATGTAAAAGCTCTTTATACTATAATTATGACAATGTGTCTTTTTGTAGAAATTGAATAAACTCACCAGTATTATCGCTGATCAAATGTTTTAAAACGCGTTTCAGGTGATTTACTGTGAAGAGAAGAAAAAGTGCTATGAAGCACTCAAGCTTAAATACGTGGCTATGTAAACCTGAATAAAATGTGTTTTGTAATCAAGGGTTTATCCCTGTGAAAATCCTTTATGTAAATACGGGTTTTACCCCCCAACTTATGAATGAAAATTTCAGTGTTTTAAAAACTCTGATATTTTTCCTGACACCCAGTCCTAATAAATTTTCCGCTACGATAAATTTAATAAACACCGGTACCACTTGTTTCTGCTCACGGCTCTCGCCCACAGTAGGGTCGGGGGTTGTGACATAGGTTATTCTGGTTGTTATATGTTACCCATTACGACTTTGCATGACACAAAAATAATCATATTTTGGGATGTTGTATCTAACCCTTTTAATACAGAGGTTGTGTTTTGGTTACCTGATTAACCCATTTAGTCACACTACTACAAAATGGAGTATTAGACGGTGTCGATATTTATTTTAGACGGGGATAAAGTAGTAACACCGTCTGGTGGGGTTAAAGCAATAACACTGTCTGGCTGGGTTAAAGCAATAACACCGTCTTAAAATCAATACCTATTTGATAATTGTGCTGCTTTGATTAAAATAATCAAGAAAATTCAAAAGAACCCTGTCAAATGCTTAAACACTGTCTTATACTAATTTATGCAACCTTTAGACGGTGTTTTCTCTGAACCCTCTCTTATAAACAACAACACTTTGATTAAAATATTCAAGAAAATTCAAAAGAACCCCGTCTAATTCTTAAACACCGTCTTATACCGGAGAAACCCTATTATAATTATAGTATAAAGGGGAAGGGAAGGGTTTTGCTCGATTCAGCCCCATCCCCTTTGTTTTGCTCGACAACACGGATTTCCTTCGATATGCTCGACGACAGAAGCATTCCTCTTCAATTCCCCCTTCGATACTGGTTAGTTTTTCGTTTCCCTCTTCGACGCAGTTTGTATATGTATTGTTGTTTGTAAGTGATTTGAAGTGAAGAGAAACGTATAGGACACGTTTGTGTTTTGGATTCAACATATATAAAAAGGTGAAAAGAATGCTTCTAACTATTGTCTTTCAAGTCTAATTCCAACTACCTTAGGATCTATGTTCGACACGTTTGTAAGTGATATGAAGTGAACAGAAACGTACAGACATTTATCATCTTTATTAAGGTTTCATTTTGCAACCTGTAAGTTTTCGTGCACTTCTTAGATATTTGTGAGATTAAAGTTAGATTGAGGAAAGTAATATGGGTCTTAGATGTTCATGAATATGTATGCTATTTGTATAATTTGATAGATTAAATTCTAATCGAGTAATTATGCATTTTATTTTCATCAATGAGGCACACCACATGCTCGATAAAATGTCTAAGTGAATTCAATTACTTGAGATTATCATAAAACAGCTTCCTTTAGACGGTGTTGTCATTGGACACTCTCTTAAAAAACCATACACTTCGATTAAAATATTCAAGAAAATTCGAAAGAACCCCGTCTAATACTTAAACACCGTCTTATACGTAAGAAACCCTAAAATACTTACTAGAGAAACTATCGACTAAAACCCTCCCCTTACCCTTCGACGCAGCCATCTCTTGATCGACGCAGCAACGGATCAAAACCCCACAGTCGCACCCCTGCCCAGGGATTTGCTCGATTCAGCCCCATCCCCTTTGATTTGCTCGACAACGTGGCAGGATTTCCTTTGATATGCTCGACGACGGAAGCATTCTTCTTCAATTCCCCCTTTGAGACTGGTTAGTTTTTTGGTTCCCTCTTCGACGCAGTTTGTATATGTATTGTTGTTTGTACGTGTTTTGAAGTGAACAGAAACGTATAGGACACATTTGTAAATTGTATATTGGATTCAACAAATATAAAAAGGTGAAAAGAATGCTTCTAACTATTGTCTTTCAAGTCTAATTCCTACTGCCTTAGGATCCATGTTCGACACGTTTTTAACTGATATGAAGTGAACTGAAACGTATAGACATTTATCATCTATATTAGGGTTTCATTTTGCAACCTGTATCTTTTCTTGCATTTCTTAGGTATTTGTAAGATTAAAGTTAGATTGAGGAAAGTAATATGGGTCTTAGATGTTCATGAATATGTATGCTATTTGTATCATTTGATAGATTAAATTCTAATCGAGTAATTATGCATTTCAGTTTCATCAACGATGCACACCACATGCTCGAAAAAATGTCTAAGTGAATTCAATTACCTGAGATTATCATAAAACAGCTTCCTTTAGACGGTGTTGTCTTTGAACACTCTCTTATAAACAACATACACTTTGATTAAAATATTCAAGAAAATTCAAAAGAACCCCGTCTACTGCTTAAACACCATCTTATACCGGAGAAACCCTAACATACTTACCGGAGAAACTATCGACCAAAACCCTCCCCTCTCCAGCTCGACGCAGCCATCTCCTGTTCGACGCAACAATGGATCAAAACCCTACAGTCGTATCCCTCCCCAGGGATTTGCTCGATTCAGCCCCATCCCCTTTGATTTGCTCGACAACACGGCATGATTTCCTTCGATATGCTCGACGATGGAAGCATTCCTCTTCAATTCCCCCTTCGAGACTGGTTAGTTTTTCAATTCCCTCTTCAACGCAGTTTGTATATGTATTGTTGTTTGTAAGTGATTTGAAGTGAACGGAAACGTATAGGACATGTTTGTATTTTGGATTCAACAAATATAAAAAGGTGGAAAAAATACTTCTAACTATTGTCTTTCACGTCTAATTCCTACTGCCTTAGGATCCATGTTCGACACGTTTGTAAGTGATATGAAGTGAACAGAAATGTATAGACATTTATCATCTATATTAAGGTTTCATTTTGCAACCTGTAACTTTTCTTTCATTTCTTAGATATTTGTGAGATTAAAGTTATATTGAGGAAAGTGATATGGGTCTTAGATGTTCATAAATATGTATGCTATTTGTATAATTTGATAGATTAAATTCCAATCGAGTAATTATGCATTTCAGTTTCATCAATGATGCACACCACATGCTCAATAAAATGTCTAAGTGAATTGAATTACCTCAGGTTATCATAAAACAGTTTCCTTTAGACGGTGTTGTCTTTGAACACTCTCTTATAAAAACCATACAGTTTGATTAAAATATTCAAGAAAATTCAAAAGAACCCCGTCTAATACTTAAACACCGTCTTATACCGGAGAAACCCTAACATACTTACTAGAGAAACTATAGACCAAAACCCTCCCATTCCCCTTCGACGCAGCCATCTCCTATTTGACGCAGCAACGGATCAAAACCCTACAGTCTCACCCCTCCCCAAGGATTTGCTCGATTCAGCCCCGTCCCCTTTGATTTACTCGACAACGCGGCAGGATTTCCTTCGATATGCTCGACGACGGAAGCATTCCTCTTCAATTCCCCCTTCGAGACTGGTTAGTTTTTCGATTCCCTCTTCGACGCAGTTTGTATATGTATTGTTGTTTGTAAGTGATTTGAAGTGAATAGAAACGTATAGGACACGTTTGTATTTTTGATTCAACAAATATAAGAAGGTGAAAATAATGCCTCTAACTATTGTCTTTCAAGTCTAATTCCTACTGCCTTAGGATCCATGTTCGACACGTTTGTAAGTGATATGAAGTGAACAGAAACGTATAGACATTTATCATCTATATTAAGGTTTCATTTTGACACCTGTAACTTTTCTTGCATTTCTTAGGTATTTGTGAGATTAAAGTTAGATTGAGGAAAGTAATATGGGTCTTAGATGTTCATGAATATGTATGCTATTTGTATAATTTGATAGATTAAATTCTAATCGAGTAATTATGCATTTCAGTCTCATCAATGATGCATACCACATGCTCGAAAAAATGTCTAAGTAAATTCAATTACCTGAGATTATCATAAAACAGCTTCCTTTAGACGGTGTTGTCTCTGAGCACTCTCTTATAAACAACCTTTGATTAAAATATTCAAGAAAATTCAAAAGAACCCCCTCTACTGCTTAAACACCGTCTTATACCGGAGAAACCCTGACATACTTACTGGAGAAACTATCGACCAAAACCCTCCCCTTCCCCTTCGACGCAGCCATCTCCTGTTCAATGCAGCAACGGGTCAAAACCCTATAGGCGCACCCCTCCCCTGGGATTTGCTCGATTCAGCTCCATCCCCTTTAATTTACTCGACAACACGGCAGGATTTCCTTCGATATGCTCGATGACGGAAGCATTCCTCTTCAATTCCCCCTTCGAGACTGGTTAGTTTTTCGTTTCCCTCTTCGACGCAGTTTGTATATGTATTGTTGTATTTTGGATTCAACAAATATAAAAAGGTGAAAAGAATGCTTCTAACTATTGTCTTTCAAGTCTAATTCCTACTGCCTTAGGATCCATTTTCGACACGTTTGTAAGTGATATGAAGTTAACAGAAACGTATAGACATTTATCATCTATATTAAGGTTTCATTTTGCAACTTGTAACTTTTCTTGCATTTCTTAGATATTTTTGAGATTAAAGTTAGATTGGGGAAAGTAATATGGGTCTTAGATGTTCATGAATATGTATGCTATTTGTATAATTTGATAGATTAAATTCTAATCAAGTAATTATGCATTTCAGTTTCATCAATGATGCAAACCACATGCTCGATAAAATGTCTAAGTGAATTGAATTACCTGAGATTATCTCAAAATAGCTTCCTTTAGACGGTGTTGTCTTTGAACACTCTCTTATAAAAACCATACACTTTGATTAAAATATTCAAGAAAATTCAAAGGAACCCGTCTAATACTTAAACATCGTCTTATACCGGAGAAACCCTAACATACTTACTGGAGAAACTATCGACCAAAACCATCCCCTTCCCCTTCGACGCAGCCATCTCCTGTTCGATGCAGCAACGGATCAAAACCCTACAGTTGCACCCCTCCCCAGGGATTCGCTCGATTCAGCCTAATCCCCTTTGATTTACTCGACAACGGGGCAGGATTTCCTTCGATATGCTCGACGACGGAAGCATTCCTCTTCAATTCCCCCTTCGAGACTGGCTAGTTTTTCAATTCCCTCTTCGACTCAGTTTGTATATGTATTGTTGTTTGTAGGTGATTTGAAGTGAACAGAAACGTATAAGACACGTTTGTATTTTGGATTGAACAAATATAAAAAGGTGAAAAGAACCTGTAACTTTTCTTGCATTTCTTAGATATTTGGGGGATTAAAGTTAGATTGAGGAAAGTAATATGGGTCTTAGATGTTCATGAATATGTATGCTATTTGTATAATTTGATAGATTAAATTCTAATCGAGTAATTATGCATTTCAGTTTCATCAATGATGCACACCACATGCTCAATAAAATGTCTAAGTGAATTGAATTACCTGAGATTATCATAAAACAGCTTCCATATGGGTTGACATTAGGCTATCCTATTCATAAAAGACCAACCAACAATGTGTTATGTTATTTTACTTTCGGTCCGTGTAAACAAGTTGAAATCAGTACGTGTACTTGAAGAAGTGTTTAGAAGCCGAATCGAATGAACAAATATATGTAGATGTTCAAGCATGTATATATGTGTAGAATTCTTATTGTCATACTATGCTGCTAATTGTTTCATTGAAGATGTGATGAGCAGGTTAGTCCAAAGTAAAATAATAAACATGTAAGTCTTTTCTGAAACCTTTAATTCTACCAAAAAAGTGAATGTCAGCTTCTATGTTTTCTATATGTCAGTGAAATGTTGGGTTCACAATCAATTAATTAGCACTAGCATTGTCGCGCCATCTTGTGAAAGCACTAAAGATTAAAAATAAAGAAACGAGAACACCAAGTGATTTAAGCAACAATGTTGACTCAAGCTTGTACATACTCTAGAGGAGTAAGAGACTACCTTATGCTAGCTTCTAAGAAATTCAATGATTGATTTTTGTATGTGTGTTTGTTGTTTCTTAGTTGTTTGATTTTCTAAACTTTTAAATAATAACTTGTTAATTTATTATAGTGTAAACAACAAAGGGGTGGATATGAATGCGGCTACATGGTTCTCCAACAAATGCTTGACTTTGTCAATTTGTATCAAAACCAATCTCCCGATGAAGTTAGTAAGTAATATATATCTTAATTGTTTGTTTTTTTTTTAACTTAGAAGGTTTAGTTGATTATATACTTATTTTTAGACGTATATAACATGTATAAATTAGGGGTGTTCACGCTCCGGTTTGGACAGTAATTAGGTCAAACCGTAAGCCAAACCGTTTATAAAAATCGAAGACTGAACCGTTGAAATTTAAAACTGACCAAACCGAGCCGCTACTAATGGTTTGGCTTCACAGTTTAAGTTTCATAGTTGGTTGAACTAAAAGCTAGAACTAATAATCTAATTGTACCATTAATTACTTCTTATCTTATTATACCTCTAATAATCTTTCAAAAATTATAAAAGTTTTTCTTATGTCACAGATAAGAACAATTGTCAAATTTAGTGTTTGGATTTAATGTTAAATTGTTAATCTATTTGACCACATAGAAGCATAAACTTCAACATTGGATTACACAACAAAACAACTAAACTGTATAAAGTTTAGTTTCTTTTGAATTATTAAATGTATTATAACTTGGCCATAAGTTTAATGTGCAAATTATATATAATATATATGATATATGTACACACATATGTATATATTTCCAATGTTACGGTTCAGTCCGGTTTTATACGGTTTAAAAGTGTTGAAACCGTAAACCAAACAGCTCACTATGGATTAAAAGTTTTGAAACAGACCAACCTAAATTCAAAAAAAGAAACCAACCGTGAAACCAACCCGATGAACCGGTTTGGCCAGTTTCACGGTTTTATATCGAACCATGAACACCCCTAGTATAAATATATACATAACTTTATTGAAATTTGTTATTGATTTTTTCTCTTTGCCTTTAGTTTTAGTCTATAATATTTCTAATACCTCTTTCTATTTAAATTTTTTTTAGATGTGACACGACACGAGAAAGGCTACGGATAATGATATAGATATTTTGTTGATGCTGAAATTTTTAGCGAGTTAGGTATTTCGTTAGTTTAGCTTTATATATAGACTAGGTTTTTACCCGGGATTGCTTCCCGGGCTCGGGAAAGTTATTTAGATTAATTAATTACTATTTGTTATTAATACGACCGCATTACATCAACCATCTCATTCGATTCAACAAAAATGTCTTGAAATCACCGCATTATATCATGAACTCATATTAGAGGACAAACAAAAGCACAACAGGACCATATGAATAACATCATTTCCACTTTTACATCAATGCACTTACATGATAGGGTGATTTGAGATTTTGAAAAAATCTTTGTTTTTGTACCACTTTTACAAAATAAGATGTTGACCAAATTTGAAACAGATGTTAACCAAAAGTCAATAAGATATTGACAAATAGTCAAACAGATGTTGAGCTTAAACAAATGTTTGGTTTAAGACCAAACATCTGTTTATGGCGAAACATCTGTTTAAGGTCAAACATCTGTTTAAGTCCAAATATCTGATATAGAAGAAGAACATATGTTTAAGGCAAAACATCTGTTTAATGTTCAAACATGTGTTTAAGGTCAAACAACTGTTTAAGTCCAGACATTTGATATAAAAGGCCAAACATCTGTTAAAGGGCAAACATCTGTTTAAGCCTTAACAGATGTTTAACTTGTTAAGATCTACTGTCTTCTAACACAGTTTTCCTCTTCAAAACATTGTTGAACCTAACATACCAAAAGGCAAACAGATGTTCAAACCACTATTTGTTATTGAAGTTCTTTAAAAAATTAGATAGAATTCAAGAAAATGGAACAATGACTTAAAGAACTATAATTTAACACATAATCTAATTGGCCAAATATAAAACATAAAGTGTTAATAACAGTGTTTTATCATCTTAGCCATACATAGCAACAAAAACATCAAGTTAATAATTTAAGAAAAAAACCTACAACATCACCATCAAAAAATTCATAATTAGTATCTGATATCAGAACAGACTTAAAATGTGTTTGTTAAACTGATGTAACTTGATTTAATACTATCTTCTGTTGCGAAGACACGTATGTGAAATGCAACATATCACCAAACCTCAAGTTATTGTCAGTCATAAACTTTCGCCAACCTTCCAACGCATAACGTGGCTTCAATTCATTTAACTCCAACTTAACATCATAAACCTGCACAACTCCAACCATGTTTTGAACTTTCAAAGGATGAAGATCAAGAAAAAGACCTGCTCGTCTCGCAACTTCAGCAGGAAGACGCTACATGTATTGTGTGGAAAAAAATAATAGTCAGACAAATAAACGTAAATCATTAGTTTATTATAAAAAATGGTATACCAGCCTATAGTCTCCTTTGCGATCAAAATGAAAGAACTCATGGTCAAGAGGATGTCCAGAATGTTTTTTTGCAGTCTTTGCAATCTTATTTCTACGGTTAAGCTTTTTTTGAACGTTGGCAGCTCTCTTCCCCTTGATGAAAAAGTAAACATATACATGTGAATTAAAGGAATGATCAATATATGCACAAAAAAAAACAGTTTATATAACATATACTAATTAACTGGCAAGTATAGATACCTTAACTTTATGAACAGACAAAGAACATCCAGTATGATCACTTGTGTCGACAGGTAAGGCAGCATTTCCCTTAATCCTATTCTTGACGACCTCCTTTCTCTCAGAAGTAACTTTAGCTTTCTTCTTAACCTGTTGTCATAGAGTAAATTTAATAACAATAGTAATATAACAATCTTTAAGATGGTAAACTTACATCTTGGGTTTGGTTCAATCGTGAAGACATGCGTCTCTTAGACGTGCATTCGGCATTGGTTGGTAAGTTCTTGTAAATAATACATTATTGAATAAATATAACATCAGTAAACAGCATTACTAATAGTTGTAAAAACATTAAATTCTTATATGTGTTAAATTAAAAATAAATAATTTTAATAATTTAGCAAGTACCTGAGTAACGGTTGTACCTTCACCTACAGAAACAACTTCTTCATCCTCATAGATGTCCTGGTCAACATTAATAAAATAATTAATATAAAGCTAAAAAATTAAAACTTTTATTGCTAATGCTAAATACTTATGTACCTTGAATGCATTTTTAACATAATCAGCCTTCAATATCTCAACTACACTATCATCATCAGATTCAGGTTTCTTCAAAAAGCAAATCTCAATCTCATCTCTATAAACTACTACTTCAAAAACAAAATCATCAATCCTGCTAAACACAAGCAAATCATCCTCAAGTGTCCCAACATCGTTGCACATTTCCGGCCATCCTCTAGAAAATACAAAGTGGGTATCAACTTTAGACACCTCAACATTCCAGTAGGAACCTTTGTAACAGATTTGAAATTTCCCACTCGGTGGACTGTTTACGTAAAATTGTTCAATGAAGCAGTCTTCAATTACCTGCATAAAATTAAAAATAATGAATACTAAACGTAAAGTATGTATCTTATGAGTTCAATGAAGCAGTCTTCAATTACCATATTTGCATTCTCAGAAAAGATGCTACAAACATTCGTTGATGATGACGATGCATTTAACAATTTCTTATTATCAAGTATTAATTTTCGAAGCTTACGCCTTTCATTAGGTGGAGTAACTAAATAACAGAGAAAGTATAATATGTACGAAACACAACAATCAGTCCCCTTAGAAACATAAAACGGAAAAAAGTATACTTATAATCAAATTCAAGAGGTATTACAATTTGTGATATCTGAAAGTGGAGATCTGTTAGAGATATCTGAAACAGGAGTTCTCGTAAGAGGACCTACAAAAAAAGCAAGTAGAATTATGATTTCAATCTGAAACCTGATTTTGATTTGGGAAATGATGAGTTAAGAAGTTATAATTACACTTACTACGTAAATTTCGTTGAGATGAATTAGCAGCTGATGATGACCACGCATTCTTTAATTTCTTATTATCAAGTATTAATTTTCGAAGCTTACGCCTTTCATTCGGTGAAATAACTAAAAAACATAGAAAGTATAATATGTTCAAAACACAAGAATCAGTCCACTTAGAAACATAAAACGGAAAAAAGAATACTTATAATCAAATTCAAGAGCTATTACCATTTGTGATATCTGAAAGAGGAGATCTGTTAGAGATATCTGAAACAGGAGTTCTCATAAGAGGACCTACAAAAAAACCAAGTAGAATTATGATTTGAATCTAAAAGCTGATTTTGATTTCGGAAATGATGAGTTAAGAAGTTATAATTTCACTTACTATGTAAATTTCGTTGAGATGAATTAGCTGTTGTAGAAAATGAACGTGAATTCTTTGACATTGTTAATTCTGAAAGAAGGAGAAGCTTTCAAAAGAAGAAAGAGTATTAAGACCAGGAACATTAAAACAATAGAAGAAAACAGTGGTTTTTAAATTTTGAATTACAATATATAATACCTAAGGATTAAACATAACCTCAATAAATTATAATATTGCATTTTATCATTTTGTAATTAAAAATCATTTCATGAAAAGTAAAATAAAATTGTTTCATATTATTGAATTAATTATTCCAAATAATGTATTACATTGATAAAAAAACTTAACAACAAATTTTGTAATCTTTGTGGAATGTAAATCGGATGTTCATCGGTTAGGTTTATGGTTTATTTGTATATGATTTTTAAAATAAAATATTACTATCTTTATTTAATAACTATTTAAGTTAAACGGTATTTTCTTCAGTTATCCAAATAAACCAAAGATAAAAAAAATAAAATAAAACATGGATCAATAAAGCAAACAAAAAACCAAATAAAATGGGTTTGAATTTACGCTTCATACTTGGTTACGATTTTTCTGAACAACATTCTTTGAATGACTTAGAGAAAATTTGAAGTATATAAAAAACCTATTGAATGGGATTACTTAAATAAGTAATGGGAGAAACAGGCACAAATTAAATATTTTTTTTAAACTGTAACATATGACGGATACTTACTAAATCTTAGTGGGCAGGGATAACGGTAAAAACCAATAAAGAACAACCACATCCACGGATAATCCTATATAAATTATGAGATAAAATAATAACATTAAAATTGCTTAAAGATTAGAAATGTTTGTAGATAAAAAAGTTGTTAATTGGGTATATACAATATATATTATAAATTGTTGCTACTATTCATACACATAAGTTTTAAACATAAATATTGACTATTGAACATCTCAATATTTATTTAACAATATACATTATAATAAGCAGATAAGTTTTTAGGAATTCAAAACCACATAATCAGTCCAAAACATAACCCACCAAACACCCAAAAGCAACAAAACGAAAACCATAAGTTCAACATGGCAACAGCATATGAAATCAACACATAAATGTATTTGGAAATACAGAAGACCCTATTTCTCAATCTTTGGAATCAAAAGCGTCGAAACACCAGCATCTTCATCCTGAGAGAGTTCATCACTGATGCGGCGCTTTGTCGAGGAGCAACCTAATGCATCATCCACATCGAACACTTCACGAATATTACGTTTTGTTTCATCAGAAGACGGATTCTTAGTGCCTACAAGTGCTTGGGATGCAGGTGTAACATTCTCACCGCAGTATGACAACTCATCCTGATATAAAAGGACAATAAGTACTAACGTTTAAAAAAATTTACTAGAAATAAGGAAATTCTCATATTACCTTCATAAGGTCAACAGGAGTAGACAAACTGCAGGATTCTGGAACATCCAACGATTCGGACTGCTCATGCTTTAAGTACATAATACATAATAACATAAAATACACACAATTGTATAAATATATTTTAAAAGGATATGTATATCAAATTAAAAGAATGACATAATGAAGATTTAGACCTGGTTAAGATTGAATTTGGCGCAGAGCGCGGCAAGGATCTCATCATCGTTAGTGGCCATTGAAATACCATAGTTTTCAACCTGATGCTCAATGTTATAGTCTTTAACACTTATGATGAAAGCATACCTCTTTCCAATCAATGTGTCAAAGATCTCAGGATATGGGTTCGGTATCTCTCCAGAATTAACAACCTATAATTTTATAAAAATTAATATAAATTACAATGAGCAGAATGATTCCATAATTTCAACATACAATTTTATAAAAATTAATTTTAAATTATATATAGTACATGGCCAAATAACTGAATGCATGTATTTGTTACCTGATCTTGAATTGAAACTAAGTCTTTGACAGTTTTCTTAAGAATCTTGTAAGCTTCAAAATCAAACAGTGTCAAAGACACAGTACCGGAAGAGTCTTGCACCCTAATAGGTATCTTGAACCTATCAAAGTTAAAAACAAATGAAAACATTAGTATTACTAAAAACAAAAGTGTCGTTCATATTAGTATCTAGTATAAGGAAATAAAACTGTAATCTCAAACCGCGGAATAGAATAGATGTCGACTCCTTCACATTTATCATTTGTACACACCAACGATTTTTCATGATCAACACCAGATAAACCATCCGGATTTTCTTTCGTTACAAATCTTTCCTCCACACCTGACTTACAGTGGTTACAACCATTGTAATACCAAAGTTTATCAGTGCATATAGTTGTGATTGTGCCAACAACCAAAACCTTCTTTGTCTATCAACATCAAACAAAAATAATAACACTTAGAAAAGACTTTTAAAAAACTCAGCATGTAGAGTACTTATAAGAAAATACACACCGTTGATATGGTTCCCAGGAAACCAATAAGCATGAAATCAAGGTTATTAAGAAACTCATCTTCAACACTTGAGATGACATTTGAACCAACATGATCATTTGATGAAGATGAAGCAGAAATTTTCTCTACATATCTAAACAGATTCATGTGATCAAATTAAAACGTAAAAAATAAATGTAGGTACAAAATAATACTGTTCAATGTTTATATGCATACTAACTATACCTCTTCCTAAAAGAGGATATCTCTTCAATGTCAGTGTCAATAAAAAGTCTGCTTAGCTCAAAGCCGTTTGCAACACCATGCTTGCCTGAATTTAAAATTAAAACCAAATGTAGATCAATATAAATAGTGTCAAATTTAAAACATATAAGTAAATCTAAAGATAAATCTATAACAATAAAAAAATTAAACTAATTAAGTTAAAATTGTACCTTTGTAAAGGTTGACCATACCAAAATGACAAAGGATAACAACATATTTCTCTCGTTTCTTATCATTCATGTAAGCAAACATGTCAATAGCAAAACCATCCCACAAAGTAACCGGACACTTTTGGCCTCTAAAATATTAACATAAAACATAATAACATCAAGCAACCTTATAATGGTTTAAACGTCAAAATGCAACAACTTAATAAAAAGAACGCACTCAAGGTCTTCAAGTCTAAGATTAAGTCTCTTGCCCTTGCTCCCATCCTTCTTTGACGTATCCTCTAGATTGAAACATACATCCACATAACCAATCCAATCTATAAACAAAAATATATTGTGAAAAGAAAACAGCATTAAGAAGTGATAAGAATAAAAAAAACAATAAGACAAAACAATAGATATATATCATGTAGTGATTTACATACCAATAACTGTATTAACTTCAAATTTATTTTTAACAACATCCTTGAGGTTAACGAAATTAAAACGGTATTTCGGTCCAGACCAGTCAAAGCATTTCTCAACAGAAGTATAGAAATAAAGTGATATTTTGTCATTTCTCTTGGTATACTTAGCAGATGACTTATTAGTAGCAAGAGAAGGTTTGGTGATAAGAAGACATTCATCCAACTGAAGAAAGTGTTTGAATTTTCCTAGCATCTTATGTAAACAGCTGGCTTGTATCATAGTTCCCTAAGAATATGAAACATCCGATTAAATAAAAAAGGTGTTATATTCATTTGGATATTCATATGTCCAAAAAAATTATAACACAAGTATATACGGTACCATCTCATCCATGAAGATCATATCAAGACGATATATTTCATTTTTGTTATCATTCATCATCTTCCTCGAAATGCTAACAATCTTCACTCTAATCGAATAGTTGTTTGAGAATGTATTAAGATCGTTAAGCATGCTAACCTTTGCAACCTCCATTTGAAGACTGTACATAAAAAAAAGAATAAGCAAAATATAAGTATTGCTAAACGTAATATGATAATACAATAAGCATGGATGTTCTTAAAAAAATATCAAGGTTGAAATTCAAGCTTACCGATTATCCAATAAAAATTTTAACTGAATGCAGTGGCAAATGTAATTTCAAATGTAGGGAGTGTATATCTTTATATGCTGCTTTATTAAAGTAATAAAATATTAGAAATGATATGCAAAGTAGGCAAAAAAAGAGAAAGAACGTCAATTTTAAATTACCATTTTGTATATTAAGAATTTCAATATTTCAAAATTACTGACTTGATTTCAAAGCAATTTTCATAATGACTTTTCTATATTTTATTTTAAATTTAATTAAGAAACAATAACCGTCAATTTGAAATTCACATTTTGCTTAACTCAAATGTCCAAAGCTCAAGAAATTAGCATTAATTACTAATTTGATTTGCAACAAATAGTCATTAACAATCAAATGTTTGAACCACTTTCAATAATACAATACCCAAACAATCAAGATGAGGAACTTAATAATCATCCAAGTGTATTTTGTGTTACCTTATTTATTAGTATAAAGATGAAACTGTTCAATTAATAGTACAGATCAAACCACTAAAGTGATGTGATAAATACTCTTACATATAAACCACTGTGGTGATAAACACTGTTACATATAAACAATGATGCCATAAAACCGGTTACATATAAAACACTGAGGTGATGACATCTAACAACCTAACAGACTATAAACACTGATGCGAAAAACACTGTTAAATATAAACACTTAAACACTCTTAACATCCAAGTGTATAGGAATTTTATTTTATTAAAATAAAGATGAAACAACTGTTCAATTAATAGTAGAGATCAAACCACTGAAGTGATGTGAAATACAAAACTGTTCCTAAACACAGTTACATATAAACACTGATGCCATAAAAATGGTTACATATAAAACACTGAGGTGATGACATCTAACAACCTAACAGTCTATAAAACACTGATGCGGAAAACACTGTTACATATAAACACTGTTAACATAAACAAATAAAAAGAAACATAGAATAACTAAAGTTGAAGCTGAACCACTGTTATGGTTTGACACTGTTATTGGACGTCATAAATTTCAGATTTAATTTCAAAGGTAAAAGTAGTGTATATTCTTATATGTTGCTTTAATAAAATAATTAAATATTAGAACTGATATGCACTGTAGGAAAAAAAGAGAGAGAGAGAACGAAAAATTTAACTTACCATTTTGCATATTTTGAGTTTCAAAATTACTGATATTGTCAGTAACTACTGACTTGATATGAAAGCAAATGTCATAATGACTTTTTTAAATTTGATTTTAACTTTAATCAACATATAATAACCGTCAATTTGAAATTCAAAATTTGGTTAATCAAATGTCCAAAGCTCAAGAAATCAGCATTAATTACTGATTTGATTTGAAACAAATAGTCATCAAGAATTTTTTTTTATTTTTTAATCTAACTTTAAATTTTATCATGAAAATAATGTTGGTGGAACTCTTATGTAATTGGAATGTAAAGATTAGGTAAAATGGTAATTTGATTGTAATTCTAGTTTTCATTTGATAATTTCAATGTATCACTAATTAACAACATCAAAAATAAAAACGTGAGCACTGACTATTTTTTAGGGAAACCGCTGATGGTCAACATCAGTAAATGTCAACAATGTAAAAGTGAGCAGTGGCTATTTTTTCCGATCAGTGGATACCAACCAGTTTTCAAAACACTGATGTTCGGTCAATCAGTGGTCAACATGGAGATTGAAGAAACACAGGTTGTGTATCCGCAGTGGAATACTTGAACAATCAAATGTTTGAACCAATTTCAAGAATACTATACCCAAACAATCAAGATGAGAAGCTTAATATTCATCAAAGTTTATATGAATTTTATTAGTATAAAGATGAAACAACTGTTCAATTAATAATACAGATCAAACCACTAAATTGAAGTGATAAATAGTGTTACATATAAACACAGTCTTTTAAATTACCATTTTGCATATTTTGAATTTCAAAATTACTGATATTGTCAGTAACTACTGACTTGATTTGAAAGCAAATGCCATAATGACTTTTTTAAATTTTATTTTAACTTTAATCAACATATAATAACCATCAATTTGTAATTCAAAATTTGCTTAATCAAATGTCCAAAGCTCAAGAAATCAGCATTAATTACTGATTTGATTTGAAACAAATAGTCATCAAGAATTTATTTTTATTTTTTAATTTAACTTTAAATTTTATGATGAAAATAATGTTGGTGGAACTCTTATGTAATTGGTTGTCAACAATGTAAAAGTGAGCAGTGGCTATTTTTTCCGATCAGTGGATACCAACCAGTTTTTGAAACACTGATGTTCGGTCAATCAGTGGTCAACATGGAGATTGAAGAAACAGAGGTTGTTTTTCAACAGTGGAATATTTTGAACAATCAAATGTTTGAACCAATTTCAAGAATACTATACCCAAACAATCAAGATGAGAAGCTTAATATTCATCAAAGTGTATATGAATTTTATTAGTATAAAGATGAAACAACTGTTCAATTAATAATACAGATCAAACCACTGAACTGATGTGATAAATAGTGTTACATATAAACAAAAGTACTAAACCCTGTTACATATAAACACTGATGCCATAAAAATGGTTTCATATAAAACACTGAGGTGATGACATCTAACAACCTAACAGTCTTTAAAACATTGATGCGGAAAACACTGTTATGTATAAACAAAGTCTTTTAAATTACCATTTTACATATTTTGAATTCAAAATTACTGATATTGTCAGTAACTACTGACTTGATTTGATAGCAAATGCCATAATGACTTTTTTAAATTTTATTTTAACTTTAATCAACATATAATAACCGTCAATTTGAAATACAAAATTTGCTTAATCAAATGTCAAAAGATCAAGAAATCAGCATTAAAATAGTGATTTGTTTGAAACAAATTGTCATCAAGAATTTTTTTTAATCTAACTTTAAATTTTTTGATGAGAATAAAGTTGGTGGATTTTTTCCGATCAGTGGATACCAACCAGTTTTTAAAACACTGATGTTTGGTCAATCAATGGTCAACATGGAGATTGAAGAAACAGTGGTTGTATTTCAGCAGTGGAATATTTTGAACAATCAAATGTTTGAACCAATTTCAAAATTACTGATATTGTCAGTAACTACTGACTTGATTTGATAGCAAATGCCATAATGACATTTTTAAATTTTATTTTAACTTTAATCAACATATAATAACCGTCAATTTGAAATACAAAATTTGCTTAATCAAATGTCAAAAGATCAAGAAATCAGCATTAAAATAGTGATTTGTTTGAAACAAATTCTCATCAAGAATTTTTTTTAATCTAACTTTAATTTTTTTGATGAGAATAAAGTTGGTGGATTTTTTCCGATCAGTGGATACCAACCAGTTTTCAAAACACTGATGTTTGGTCAAATCAGTGGTCAACATGGAGATTGAAGAAACAGTGGTTGTATTTCAGCAGTGGAATATTTTGAACAATCAAATGTTTGAACCAATTTCAAGAATACTATACTCAAACAATCAAGATGAGGTGCTTAATATTCATCCAAGTGTATAGGAATTTTATTAGTACAAAGATGAAACAACTGTTCAATTAATAGTATAGATCAAAACACTGAAGTGATAGTATAAATTCTGTTACATATAAACACTATTAACATAAACAAAGATAGAATAAACACTGTTAACATAAACAAACATAGAAGATGTTTTGTTGATGAGGAACCACTGTTGTTGGAGAGTGTTTCACATTTAGTTGATCGGTGCTTGTCTGGACTTTGGTCTTGATCAGTGGTTCTTCATAATTGAACAGTGGATGATGTTCATCAAACTTTATGTACAACCATCCTTATATCCAACACTTGTTAGGCAGATCAGTGATGTGCCATATTAACTTGTTATAACCACTGTCATTGTAGGAAACTTAGCTGGGCAGTGCCTATTGGTGGAAACTTCAGTTTACCTACAAAAACTGATGAATTTAGAATAAATAACGCAAACTATTGTTAAGTCAAATAGCTGATGGAAAACTTTTTAACCACTGCTAGTAATTAAAACACCGATAGTGATTAACAAAACTACGTTTAATTGCTCAAATTGAGATGACGGGAGATCTGCAAAGGATTACAAATGAATCAATGCACCAATAAACAGTAAATCAAAACGTTAGAAATACCAAAAAAAATAAATCACACCAATTTAAGTTACCTTGGTGATGTCCTAAACTTTTGCACTGGTATCACCTATCAACACACCTGGTATAACCTTTCCCATTTCCATCTCCTCAACAACCGCCCGGCAGAGGTTGCTTCTAATCAACAAACTCTATAATCCAACAAAAAAGGTTTGGAAAGACAAAGTACAAAACATATCAAAATAAATCTGCTCGTAATCACATGATACAACAAACCAAACATACCAGAGTCACCGATTAAGAGGAGGTTGTACAAAAGCGTTCATCGAGTACGATAAGGAGATCTGTTTCTTCTTCTGAGGGTAGAAAAGGGTTCATCATGTTCAGTATGACAAAATAGATAAAACGAAATAAAATTTCTAGATAAAAAAGTAGATCTTACATGATTATTCTCTTCTTCAACCACTGGACGGTACATGATTTAGGGTTTCAAACGAAGATGTATCCAATAGAAGTAACCTCTGTCGTACGTTGTTGAGGAGATGAATATGAGAAGAAGAAGAAGAAGGATAAACATGAGAGAGGATAAACATCGATCGGAAATAGAGCAGAGCAGAGAGAGAAAGAAAGCAAGAAGCCCTAAATGAGTAAATGAAGGAGGATATAAATAGAAGAGGGCAATGACACTGTTGGGCGGGAAAAGGGGCATTTAGGGGCTCTCTGGTGTTGACACGTGGCCCAAATAACTTTCATTTATTATATATAATAGATTATATGTAGTTTATTTATAAAATTTAATGTAGTTTGTTATGCATTCAACAAAGGATTGTAATTTGACGGGTTTATTTCCGAATTGAATGTGTATTGGGTTGATTTGAAAATGTTCTATTAGTGTATATAAGCTTGATTTGTACAGGTTTGGTGTATATATGCTTGATGTGTATTTCTGAAAAAACATTTTTACTGTAATTTTTTTCCAGCAAATCTTTATAAGACTAGAAGGTATGGAGAGCCTCATCCCCAAGGGGATGGGCCGTCACGTCACCGCCACGTAAGCGGGGCCCTAAAGGGGACGGACCTAGGGGGTGGGGGATGAACCCCTTTATATATATATATATACATATACATATAGGCTAAAGATAAATAGAAAACCACTTTTAGCTAGAAAACCCGGGAAACTCTAAGCTCCCGACATTTTTTTTTTTTAAAATAACATATGTAATATACATGTTTTTAAGACTTTTGGGCCAAAAAAAACAAAAAAGCGCCGAAGGGATTTTTTTTAAAAAAATAAACAAATTTCAGCAACTTTGCTATGTAACACGTGTTACACAAAAAATGCTGAAATTTGTTTATTTTTTTTTTTAAATCCACTCGGCGCTTTTTTGTTTTTTTGGCCCAAAAGTCTTAAAAGCATGTATATTACATATGTTATTTTTTTCAAAAAAAAAAAATGTCGGGAGCTTAGAGTTTCCCGAGTTTTCTAGCTAAAAGTGATTTTCTATATATCCTTACCCTATACATATATGTACATATACATATATACATATATGTACATATATATATATATATGTATATGTATATATATGTATATATATATATGTATGTATGTATGTATAGCTGTGTGTGTGGGAGTGAGGGGCGTAGAGACCGTCGCTGGGGAGGCGGATAAGCCGGGCCTGGCTGGCGCCGATGCAGGGGGTGGGGAAGACGGGGCGGCGAGCACAAGCCGGGCATGGGGACGGCCCCCATACCCTCCAGTCTAAGACGGTGTTAAAAAATATTTGTTTTATTAAATATGTGAAAATGTTTTTATATCAAAAGATGGTGTTCATCAAGTTTAAGACGGGGTTCGAATTGAACATCGTCTAATAACACTTGATTTTAAGACGCGATATTTTAAGACGGTGTTGAAAACACCGTCTTAAAACCCATATCACCCCGTCTAATGCTCTGTTTTGTAGTGGTGTCAATAAGTCGACCCACCAAAATGTTTATTAAACAAGTCAACATGTTAACTCGTTTAATTAAACAGGTTGGCCAGCCAACTTGCTTAATTAAACACATCAACTTGCTAACCCGTTAAACCCTATTCCTACAACCCATCAACCCAAGTAACACGTTTCAAACCTAATTACTACCGGTCAACTAATTTACTGTTTAATTACTACCTTTCAACCTATTTATATTAATCGGTTAAATGGATTGTGTTTAGGTTACAAGATTATAAGCGTGTTTAGGTTAAGTTTGATTTTATCACATGAAATAATATATGGTTGTGTTTGGGTTGAACAATTCAACCCGATAACCCAACATAATTAACACCATATCTTACTTCAATATAGTATTACTACTTATTAAAAAATGCTTTTGCTTAGACCGCTCGTTACTGATGCACGCCAAGGTCACGTGGCTGATTAAGGGCGTCAAACACCATTACAATTTTTTGTGTTGATTTTTCAATATTAGTTCCACCAATTTCTTTAAACTCAAAAAACTTCTACATGCATCATTATTTAAAAAAAAAATAGTATACTATAAAATCGAGTATTTTTTTATTTTTAATATGTTTATAATATTGATATACTTGTTAAAAAAACGAGTTCTTATTTTTTTGAATTGTAATACATTGCATGAATAACTATGTTATACAATTTTACACATTGTTGTCATGTGCCTAGGTCATGATCTTTATAATGAAAAGTAGGGTGCCATTATATAATTTACATAGTTTTGGTATCATCCCAGGTCTTGAATTATTAGACCAAATAATGTAATGTGATAATTAGGGACCTGAATTGTAATATGTCTCTCTCTAAGATACCACAATTGTAACCCTAATCAACAATCTAATATAATCAGCATTTGGTGTATTGGTTTGGTATCAGAGCATAAGTGCTAAAAATATAGTCGCCATCGGGGCGGATCTAAACTACTCTTGTTTAAAGCTTTTACCTGTTTTTGTTTTCTTTCGCTAGATCCAGATCCAACGCCCCCTTCGCTCTTCTCTTTCTCAACACAACCACTAAACAACCTAATGTCGCCAACCTTTGTTACAGATTAAAACTTGTGTTAGAGTGTGTTTGAGAAAGATTATTTAGCCCTGTAGCTACCGAATGGATTGGTAATCACAATAACATCATTCTCGAATCATTAAACACATGTAGAGACATGTGTGGTTTAAGCCAATCAATCACAAAAACAAACAAGAAGATGTATGTAGAAGATAGAATCCATTAATCAACACAAATTACAATACTGAAAAAGTTTATATCTTGTTAATTAAGCCCGATATCTAACCCTAGGTGAGCTCCCCTAGGGTTGGTGATTCACACCAAAAACACACCCTACAAATGAGGAAGACACTCCTATGTATACTAAGTTCTGGATAAGCCTTGAAATCAACTAGCCACCGCCTCTAGTGACTTCACGCAAGGTTTCACACGCCACTAGATGTGGCATGACACCGGGTTGGGCATGCCTTAGCCTAGCGACACCAGGTTGCAAAACAACCTATATGTTGATTTCTATAGCACACTGACTGTTGCTACCAAATATGTCAATTACTAATAATCATCGGTCACAAATCATGTACCAACATTCCCCAACAGTGGGGATACAAACCGTTGTCGCCATCGGCAACTATAACCACTACTAAGCCCTAGATATGTCGTCACATACAACGCGTCATCGGAACCACCACAACTGACGACACTATACAACACTGGCATCGCCTCTACCTCCGCCCCCGTCACATGAAGCATATAATACCTATAAACAAGTTTCGGCATGGTAAAATGGGGCTTCTGATGAAGGCAACTTGTGAAGGAAGATTGAATCAAGCTTCAGGCTTAGGTATGGAAGATTTTTTATAGGAACATTTTTTAATAGGCTGGGCCTAATTGCCTATAAACAAATCAAATTTTCGGGCCAATATAAACTTGAGGAGGTAGATCTAGTTTGGTATTATTTACTTTTTTACATTTCAAGCCACAACTTGGGCTATCATTTTTACCCGAAACCTGACTCGAATCTGAAGGCGTCCAAACCCAAATAAGAAAATACTTGAAAAACCGAATCCAACAATCCTGAACCTTAAATGGGTTGGTTATCGGGTCACTTTTCCCTAGTTAAACCCTGAACAACCCGACTTGAAAAACCTGAAACCCGAAAGACACTTGAACATTTATCGTCTTTTTTAGATGTGTTTTGGTTGGAGTCTTTGTTATTTGAAACATTTTGAGACTTTTGAACACTGTAATAATGTTTTATTTTTGGTGATATTTTTTTAGTAGCATAATAAAATTTGATGATATTTTGTGAACAAAATTTTTTCTTTTCCATTTTACATCTAAATTCGAAAACTGAACAATCCGATGCGAACTAACCCGAACCCAACCACCCAAACATTAAATTGCTCGATTATCAAGTCACTTTTTCACAACCGAAAAACCCGACCTGAATAACACGAAACCCAAAAAAAACCCCGAAAAACACCCTTAATCACAACATTCTCGAGCTTAGCTTGCGGGAGAGTGTTAGACCAAATAATGTATTAGACCGTGGGGTATGGTGGGGCATGGGTTGGGGGCATGGTGCGACACGTGGAGTATGGGGCACCCAAGACCAAAAGCCAATTTCAAAGGGGTATGGTGGGGCGTGGCTGGGGTGGCGTGGCTAGTGCTCTTGGCCAATGAGGTTTCACCATGTCATGTGGGTAGCCCCGCCCAACGTCCGGGCTAAATCCAACGCCAATGGGGCCACGCCAAAACCCAAGCCCACCCGGGGTGGTGACTTGGGCGTTTCTCTCCAACCCACGCCCCAACCCCCGCCCCATACCCCATAGTCTTATGACAATTAAGGACCTGAATTGTAATATGTTTATCTCTATACAAGAGACCACAATTGGAAACCCTAATAAACAATCTAATACAAATCAACATTTGATGTATTGATTTGAATAAACAATCTAATACAAATCAACATTTGATGTATGGAAAAGTAGGATACTACAAATTTCAACAAAATAAGTATATAAATACTTGATAAGCAAGCACCTCATATGAAACGTTAGTGTGGGATCCACGTGTATGTGTGAGTGTGTTGCATCGTAGATGACTTCTTATTGGTGTTGGGCCCGTGAATGGGACGGAAACATGACTCGTCCATTGAAAGCATGGGCTCCGGGTACCCAACCCCGTGACTTATTTTATGTTTTTTTGGCTCACTAGGTGTCACACCATCCAACCATTACTCATTGCCAATTCACCCTTTGTAGCTTTCTTCAATAACATGTTGACATGTTGATGTTCTTTTTGGACTCATCTAGTCTATCTTATGATCCACGACAGCCAACCTAAATACAAAATCAGTCTTTACTTGTACTATATCCAAAATATTGCAAATACAATGGAAAATCTAAGAGAACCAATCACATTACTAATCCTTTTGTTTTTACTATCACTCATCATCATCATCATCATTATACTTAGTAAATCTCACCAATAGCAAAGCTAAGGTAGGGTCTGAGACGGGTACATGTAGACAGTTTTACCTTTACTCTGTAGGAATAAAGAGGCTGCTTTCAGTGAGACCCCCGGTTCGATTGTAGTTTTATATCAAGCCTTGAACCTAAGACACATAACACTCAAACAATTGGGACAGAGACTGATTGGTGCATGTACCCCCGTGTCTTTCACCTATCAACGTCACCACATGTTGCATGATTAACCATCCGCCGCTTTTTACGTTATTTTCACGAAATTAGTAAAATAATGTTAAAGTTAGTACCATTTCACTTTTGCTCTCCGAGCGCCCAAACATAGTACAATATATGTGCACACCGCAAGCGGGACACTATTATTAAAATACAACATATATAAATAAATTTATATGTATTTGTAAATTAACAAAATTCAAGGGCGGACTTACCCCTAGCCCAAGGTGGGCGGGCGCACCCCCGGGAAAAAAAATTTAGTGCTATTTTCCGTTGAAAATCCCGTCCGCACCCCTTGGATTTTTTTGTCCGCACCCCTTGAATTTTTTCATCCGCACCCCTTGGAATTTTTCGTCCACACATCTTAGGTAAAAAACGTTATCGATTTATATTTTAAATTTTTTTAGTAAACTCTAATTAAAAAAAAACTACCTAAATTATATAAACTTATACTACCCAATCTAACCCAAATACCCAATATCTTAACCCACTATTTCATTAAACATAATTAGCCCACTAATTACGAGCCTATTAACCAAACTCAACCTAAGTTCAAACTATAATAATTAAAATAAGTCCAATAGTCTCTTAGAATTCCTCTCGCCCTCCCTCTCTTGGGTCGTCTCCTGCCAACGATCATCGAACACAACAGCAAGTCAGCAACCACAACAGGACGTCATCAGCAGCCGCAAACCACCGCCGTCCGACACCAAAGGATAACAAAATTCTTAAATAGGTTTGAAATTTCATGTGTTTTGATGTTGTTTATGGTTGTTTAGATGATTTTTAGGGTGATTATGCTGTTTAGATGATTTTTAGGGTGATTACACACGATTTCTAGGGTTGAAAATTAAAATTAAAACATTATGTTATGAAGCGATGAACTTATGGATCAATTTGTTTGTGATGGGAACCATGAGTAGGGACGTTATGGCGTGATTTCTTTTGTTTTACATGACCCGACCCGAACCGACCCGATACGAACCGATTTTTTTTACTTATATACCTAGGGGCCTAAAATTTTTAAAAATGTTCCGCACCCCCATGGAAAAATTCTTGGGTCCGCCACTGACAAAATTTACACATGTGTACATAGTTTTTTAGCATAATTTAGAAAGAAAAGATAAATTAATTAGGAAAATAAATCATTTAATATATTGCACTTTATATATTTTTTTGAGTAAACTGCAATTTTACACCCTGAGGTTAGGGGTCATTGGCACTCCTACCCCCCCCCCCCCCCTAAGGAAATAATTGCAAAATTACACCCCACTGTTAACCCTTATGTCGCACTTTTACCCCCCGGACCAAGATGCCGTTACATTCTAGCTTTTTCTGTTAATGGTCAAAGGGTAAATAGGTAAATTTGGTAACATGTTGACTTGCATCCTCATAAAAACCCCTTTTCATCACTTTTGAACCCTGAGGTTAACCCTAACTCAAAATCGAAGAAATCTGCACTCGCGTTCAAGCATCCTTCAACAATTACAGGTGATTACAAGTTGGGTTACGAGCATGGATCTTCGATTGTGGAAGCTACGAGCTGAAGATCAGTATTTCGAACCGGCTGTAATGTACCGTAAGTGACATGCAAGCTCACAGCGTTTGAATCAGGTAAAATTTTAACATATTTCTCTGTTAATTTGTTTTTGTTGTTTGATTACAGGCGAAACCCAATCTGAATTTAGCATAAAATTTCACCATGGAGGAAATTTTGTAGAAAACCCAAATAGGAAATACCTTGGTGGGAAGATGAACTACATTGATCATGTAGATTTTAGAGTGTTGAATACTGATGTTTTAGAGGCGATGGTTAAGCAATTAGGATACAATGATAGGCAATATGGCTGCATTCATTACAAGGAACCATAATGTGCGTTGGATTTTGGTCTTAGGACATTAAAATGTAATGTTGACTTAGAGCCTATCTTTGATCATGTGCGTCAAGGAGTCCACATGATAGACATGTATGTTGAACACCGTAGGTCAACAATATTGGAAAATACAAGTGAAGGTCCTATAGGGGCTAGTAAAGCAATTGTTCCAGCATCATTTACACAAAATAATGACAATGATAGTATGAATGAAGATGAGGAAGAGAGTGACGGTAGTGATCCTGATTATGAGTATGTTGAGGAAGATAATATGGTTTATGAAATAAAGGTGGATATGCAGAGGTTCAGGGCTAATGTTGAAATTTCTAGGGAAGAACTGGATGGTTCAAGTGATGGGGATCATGATGATGAGAGAAGCGAAGAAGGTCATCAGCCTGTTGACCTGGAGGTTTTTGAAAGTGGCTCTGATGACAATTCAAGCCTTAGAGATAAGGTTGCCAAGAAGATAAGGAGGAGAAACAAAAGTGCTTTAAAAGGTCCAAATGATTTGCCATTCTACGTTGGTCAGCTTATTGATGACAAGAAAAAGATGAATCAGATGGTGAAAACTTATGCTCTGAAGGCAAGGAGGGATGTGTTTATTCTAAAAAATGAATTGTTAAGGTATAGGGTAGTATGTTTTGGAAGCAATCCACCACTACTTGGTCCTATAAAAAAAAAAGGGAGAAGAGGGGCAAAATAGTAATTTCACCAGAGTAGGGCAGAAAAACAAACCCAAGCACCTTAAAAGGCATATCAAGCCCACCTGTCCTTGGGCAGTTCACATCTCAAGAAACACGGACAAGGATAAGTGGTGTGTCAAGACCATTCGTAATCAACACAACTGTTTGACAACAAGGGCAGTTTCTTTGTATACAATGAGTTCGATTGCCAGAGAGATCCAACCTTTGATTGAAAGTAATCCAGATATGCCGATTCATGCAATCCAAAGTCAACTGCTTCGGAAGCATCAACTTGAAATATCACTCCATAAGGTCTTCAGAGCCAAGAGGATAGCAACTACGAAGATTTATGGTGATTACCAAGAACAGTATGGTTTGCTAAGGTCATACTGCGATGAACTTCTAAAAGCCAACCCAGGTAGTACAATTAAAATTGATGTGGAGCCATGTGGGAACTCAGCTAGTCCTACAAGACAGTTTCAAAGGGTTTATTTTTGTTTTGCCTCTATGATGAGAGGATTTAAGATGATTGGAAGACCATTGCTAGGTGTGGATGGTTGTTTCATGAAAGGTCCATTTCCTGGTCAAATCTTGAGTGCTGTTGGTATTGATGGGAACAATAGCATATATCCAGTATGTTATGCCCTTGTTGAGGCAGAAACAAGACAAACCTGGAAATGGTTTTTGCAACTGTTGAGAGATGACCTAGGGTGTACGGCTGACTCTTGTTTCACCTTCATCAGTGACAGACAAAAGGTAATAAGTTCTTAACTTTGGTAGCAAAATATTGTGCTTATTCTAAAAAATGAATTGCATTTTTTTTCACAGGGTCTGATTCCTGCTATGCTAGCTGTTTTTCCTAATGGTGAGCACAGATTTTGTTTGAGGCACATCCATGAGAACATGAAATCCAAGTGGCGTGGAGATCTTTACAAGAATTTGCTTTGGTCAGCCGGAAGGAAGACATCTATTCCATACTTTAACAAAGCTATGGAAGAAATTAAGACAACAGAACGAGCTATCAGCTATGTATGACTGGCCGAATGAGATCCCATTCACCGCTTGGTCAAGAGCATATTTTTATGGAAGAGCTAAATGTGATATGTTGCTGAACAACATACGTGAGGTTTTTAACCGACAAATTGTGGGAGCAAGGGACAAGCCGATTATCACATGCCTAGAATTCATTCGGGAGTACATGACCAAGAGGATAGTCAATGTCAAGAAATTGCAAGCAAAGTGTATGGGGCCACTGACACCTCATGCCACTGAGGTCTTCGATGAGATCAAGCAACAGGCTGCTGAAATGTCTGTTCTAATGGTTGATTCAGACAAGTATCAAGTAACAGGTCCGAGATCACAGTGTGTTGTGAATGTCAAACATAAAACTTGTGCATGCAGGAAGTGGGATTTGACAGGGATGCCTTGCAAACATGCAGTTGCAGCCATATGGGATATGTCAAGGAATAACATTGATGCTGGCATACCAGAAGAGTGGGTGGATGATGTGTATTGGCTATCAACATGGAAGAAAGTCTATGACAATGTGATAGAGCCTATCAACGGGCCGGAGATGTGGACTCCTTCAGAGTGTCCAACAACACTCATCCCACCAAAGCATCATACACAAGTTGGAAGGCCAAAGAAGAAAAGAAGGAAGGCATTTGGTGAAAAAGAGCTTGAGCAGGAGTTCGACAAAGGAGGTAAAATGACCAGAAAGGGAAGTAGCATCAAGTGTGGTAAATGTGGGAACGTGGGTCACAATGTCAGGAGCTGTAAAGGACAAGGTGGTGAACAATCAACTGCTTCACAGGAATCACACACTGCCACTCAAGGTGCACCAGTTTACAATCTTGATGAGTGATGGATGGTTTGTAAGTTTAGACTATGTTTGTTAGGTTTGTCAACTTTATTGCAGACAATGTTTGGTTTGTTCTTTGTGTGGTTTGTTCAAGACAATGTTTGGATGGTTTGTAAGTTTAGACTATGTTTGTTTGGTTTGTTCAAGACAAAGTTTGGTTTGTTCTTTGTGTGGTTTGTTCAAGACAATGTTTGGATGGTTTGTAAGTTTAGACTATGTTTGTTTGGTTTGTTCAAGACAAAGTTTGGTTGGTTTGACTTGTTTATAAGGTCAAAATGCCCATTTTGGTCCTTTGCAGCAGGTTTCACTTGTTCATAACTGGCATGCATGTTTGATTGTGTTTAGATGATCACTGGCAGTTTACTTTTTGTCAATTGCAGCAGCCTATATAAATTTGCAGCCTATATAATTGCTTTGCAGCTTGTTTGGATAATTGGTACAAGTACCATGACCATTTATAAGGTCAAAATGACCACTTTGGTACAAATAAGTGGCGAAAAGTGATTCGATTAGATTAGATTGCAACATTTAGTACAAATAACATGTCCAACATACAAACTTAAAACCAAACAAAATCTAGCCTATTTCCAGTGACAATCATCCAAACAAGACCAATCCGAATCCGAACCATGCTCCCCTTCATATGGGTCAAAGTACCAATCATCATCTTCATCCCAATATGTGTAATCCCATGCATGTTCCAGCACTTCAGGGTCATACTCCTTTGTCGGATCTCCGAATATCTTTTCATAATCAGTTTCTTGCTCCATGTAACGTCTGAGTATCTCAGACTCTTGATCTTCAAAGTATACATAACTGTCTGGTTCTTCGGCTGCAATATCTTTCTCATTCTCAACTTTATCATTCTCCTTGTCACCCATACCTACATAATTACAACCAGGCTACCAAAACAAACATATAAGAACTTTAAAAGGACCATTGCATAAACTTCAAAACTCATAACCCAAATACGGTTACACTCTAAATACATAACCAAATCTAATTTCTCGACATTAACCTACTTAAGCAAAAAAAATAGAACAATCAAGACCCAAGTAATCACAAAATACATCTTCAGTTTCAACACATCGCCATTCTTGTACCGAGCCAAGTGTTCTTTGCACTTAGCCAACTCATCCTTATCTTTAATGCTTTGAATTAAAGCAGGCATTACCTCTCGACAAACCGGACATCCCTGTTCTTCACTAACATCAGCCCATCTGAGGAATCCACATCCTCCAACCTGTTATCGGACATTATAAGCAACAGAAGAATGAAACTTGAGTTTCAATAACCATTAAACACAAGAAACTTACACATCTAAGATACCATCGACTAGGATTAGCTTTGGATTGTGACTCTTTGAACATTGTTTTTGCACCACAAGGACATATGATGTCTGAAGCTTGACTTTTGCTCATGTTCTCCTTGGATCGAAGCACAGAGGAAGAAGATGAAGACATGTTCAGTGATTGAAAGGGTTTAACACAGACAAATTAGGGCTTGAACTTCTTAAATAAGGAAGGGGATAAACGTTGGGGGGTAATTTGGACATTTCACCTAACTCTGACGGTAAGTGTAACGACATCTTGGTCCGGGGGTAAAAGTGCGACATAAGGGTTAACAGTGGGGTGTAATTTTGCAATTATTTCCTTAGGGGGGTAGGAGTGCCAATGACCCCTAACCTCAGGGTGTAAAATTGCAGTTCACTCTATTTTTTTGTAATAAATAATGATTTTGGTTGGTTGCTCGCGAGATCTCACGATATATATAATAATATAAATCCTTTATTTTTTCAATCTTAGAAATATAAAAAATCTGTTGAGATGCAATTGTTGAGTGTGAAGCCATTTAACCAAGTTGAGGTCAATAGGGGCATGGGTGAACCAATAATGTCTGTAACCCATTTTTTACAGATCATGTTTGTGACTTTCTTTCTTTTCATTCAATCTCTATATAAGATATTCATTTGTATTGTAATCTTTGTATCTCACCAAGAAATATAAACACCTAGTTACCTGTGGATTTAGGTCAGTTTAGACCAAACCACGTAAATCCTTGTGTTCTTGATTGTGGCAGATTGTGAGAGCAGAGAGTGTGTGTGGTCCGAGTTCATGTGTAAGAGCGTTCGATCCTAACAACTGGTATCAGAGCTCAGGGCTCTTGATCGACTCACACGAACTGAGAAGGAGGTGTACAGGAAAGAGAAGATACTGACCTGTGAAACCGGAACTAGGGTTCCGGTCAGAAGCCACCGCCATCAGAATCGCCACCACCGCCATCAGAACCGCCTCCACCGCCATCAGAAGCCGCCGCCGCCAGAACCGTCGCCGCCTCCATTCTCTTCACCCTCGCGACTAGGGTTTGCTGACCCAGTAGCCGCCGTTACTTAGGGTTTTCGATCCTTACCTTTTCTGGGTGTTGATTGCGTCCAGAAGAGAAGAGAAGAAGGAGAGCAGAGTTTTTTTTTCTGTGGAGAAGAAGAAGCACAGTACGTGCTTTATTTCTTTTTTTTTTGGTGGAAAATTGCATTTTTTTTAATTTGACCAAGGAGACCCCTCAACTTTAAACAAAGAAGAAAATTGGGTTTAGTTCTTTTTTATTTAATCCTTTAGCAGTAGTAGCCAAACTTTTATTTGTCAAATAACTAAGTTTTTTTGGGGGCATTAGGCAGAAGGTTTATAATTTCAAGATCAGTTTTTTGACCGGTTAAACCAGCAATTTTTCAGTATATCGTTTCATTAAAGATCGAAGAAACAGAACCGTAGACCAGTGCTTGTTTCGGTTGTTTCAGTTTGATTTTCGGTTTATTTTTCGATTTCATTTTTGTTTAATGGTGTTTGAGTTATCATGGCAGAAGACGGGAATGTGCAAATCGACAAGTTTAACGGTACAAATTTTAGCTGGTGGAAGATGCAGATTGAGGCATTATTGGTTCAAAAAGATCTTGATATTGTGTTATCAGGAGTTAGATCAGAAAGGGTGGAACCACCAGATTGGGAATCAAAAGACAGGAAACCCAGGGCAGTTATTAAATTGGCGTTATCAAAGACTGTGGCATTCAACATCATGAAGGAAACCACAACTAGTGGCATGATGTTAGCGCTGTCTAACATGTACGAGAAGCCTTCGGCAGCTAATAAGGTCTTTCTGATTCGAGAGCTGGTGAATACTAGGATGAGGGAATGCAGTTCAGTCACATAGCACATTAACAAGTTGAATTCGATTTTGGCCAGACTTGTGTCAGTGGACATCAAATTCGAAGATGAAGTTCAAGCTTTGCTACTGTTATCTTCTTTGCCAGACAGTTGGTCCGGAACTGTTATAGCGATTTCCAGTTCATCAGGTAACATCGGATTTACTTTTGAAGGGATTCGTGATCTTATTCTGAGCGAGGACGTCAGAAGGAGAAGTTCGAGTGGATCATCGAGTGAATTACTGAATGTTGGCAGAGGAAGGAAGAATAACAGAGATAGTTGGGGCAGGAACAGAAAGAGGAGTCAGTCTAGGGCTCGAGGTGATGTAACCTGTTGGAACTGCAAAGAGGTAGGACATTTTAGGAATCAATGTCCAAATGATAAGAAAGAAGTTAACGCTGCAGTAGACCACTCAGATGATGATGTTTTGATATGTAGTGTGGAGAGTAGTGTGGATTCTTGGGTTATAGATTCGGGTGTTTCATTTCACGCTACCCACAGTAGTGAAACACTGCGAAATCTGAAAGAAGGTGATTTTGGTAAGGTAAGACTGGCAAACGATGAGGTTCTTGATGTGACGAGCATGGGTGACTTAGATCTGAAGACTCCATTCGGTTCATGGACTTTGAAGGATGTACAGGTAATTCCAAGTCTGAAGAAACAATTGATTTTTGTTGGGCAGTTGGATGAACAGGGGCACGAGTTTAAGTTCAGGAACGGGCACTGGAAGGTTTTAAAGGGAAATCTAGTCGTAGCTCGAGGAAAGAAACGGGGTTCGCTGTATATGATCAGTTTACCGTCTGAGGGAGTAACCATCCCAGTTCAGAAGAAGACCAAGATCCGGTTCACAGAATCTCATGGGCAGAAGAAAGTTTGCTTTGCAGTTGGCAACCCCAGAGTCACATGTCAGATTCAGGATGAACGTGCTAGAAAAGGTTCAGTAAAACCAGTCAGGGACATTCGTGGCAGTGGGAGCACGGGACGTGCTTCAGTTAGAATTACAAGACAACAGTGGGTTAAGAGAACCAGTATTCCAGCTGTCAAAGTCTCTCCAGTTGATAATCTGCTTTATTCGGAGAGTGTTTGTTCTCAGGATGTTCCAGGATCGGACAGTTCATGTCAGTGGGAGCTGATAGGAATAGAGAATGGGTCAGGGGCAGACTTAGCCATGACTAATGTGTTGGAGCTAATGGAAGCTTCAACGGGCCTTTAGGATAATTGGAGAGAAGGTCGGGTAACTAGGAAGGAGCTAAGATCAAAAGTTTTTACAGAAATACAGATGCACAGTTGAAGCACAGGTGAAGATTATTCCGTGGCTTCAAGTGGGAGATTGTTGAGTGTGAAGCCACTTGACCAAGTTGAGGTCAGAAAACAAGATAAGAGGATAAGGGGCAGGGGTGAACCAACAATGCATGTAACCCATTTTTTACGGATCATGTTTGTGACTTTTTTTCTCTTCATTCAATCTCTATATAAGAGATTCATTTGTATTGTAATCTTTGTACCTCACCAAGAAATATAAACTCCTAGTTACCCGTGGACGTAGGTCAGTTTAGACCGAACCACGTAAATCCTTGTGTTCTTGATTGTGGCAGATTGTGAGAGCAGAGAGTGTGTGTGGTCCGAGTTCGTGTGTGAGAGTGTTCGATCCTAACAGATTGTGAAATTCAAAAGAAAATATGAGTTAATTAGGGCATGTTTGGCTAAGCTTTTTGAAACAACTTATTGACTTATTGGCTTTTTGGAAAAGTCAGTATATAGCGACTTATTGACTTATTAGCTTTTTCCCCTCACATACACCCTCATTGTTAAACATCATTTTGGAGCTTATAACTTTTCAAAAAGCCAATAAGTCAATAAGTTGTTTCAAAAAGCTTAGCCAAACATGCCCTTAGATGATTAGGATTTTGTAAAAAAAAAAAAAAAAAAAAAAAAAAAAAAACGAACACTGGATACTATCCAATATTACATAATCACCCCTTTTTTTTGCAACACTGAGTTACGTGGTTTCATTTTTTCTAAGAATGTAGGGCTTTAAATCAAACCTCAGTTTAAAACTAACAACAAGCAAGGGCATTTTCTTCGTTACACTAAACTATCCAATATTATATAATCACCCCTTTTTTTTTCTTTTCCCCTTAACCGAAACTATATATATATAGGGTAAGGTTATTGTAAAAAAGGTTAAAAATGTGAGAAGTGTGAGAAATATTGTGGAGGTGCCATGTGTCCTAAATCTAAATTAATTCAAAAGGGTAAACAAGTAATTTTATTATTGATTTAATTAATTCAAAACCTTCCATAACCGCCACCCTTATTTATAGGAACAAGATTTTTTTAAAGATCTCTATAAAAACACTAGGAATAACACTGCAACCACCATTCAGCACGTATATAACACCATTCAATAATTATATAACACCATTCAATAAGTATATAACACCATTTTAAAGATCTCTATAAAAACACTACGAATAACACTGCAAAATCACAATTCAACACATATATAACACCATTCAATAAGTATATAACACCATTCAATAAGTATATAACAACATTCAATAATTATATAACACCATTCAATAAGTATATAACACTATTAAAGACACTACCTCCATTTCCAGAATGTGTTCTTAGTATAATGTTCATAGTATGGTTATTGTACATGGTGTTTTAAACCTGCATGCATGGTGTTTTACATCTGCATGCTAGTAGATGTTCCAGATTCCATATGTTAAAACACCATAGTGTTTTAAAACTTACATTCCAGTAGATAAAAAACACCACGCTTTCCAGTATGTGTTTAAAACACTACGCTTTGAATCACAATATAATTAAAACACCACTGTATGAACATAGACAAAACATCATGGACTAAACATCTAATCGAAACGTATTTTTTTCTCTATATAAGTATAGCAATATGGTACTCATATTAAAGATAAAAAAACGTTCGTTATTAAGGTGTAATTTTTTTTTTAAAAAAGTTACGTATAAAAAGTTATTGACGTTTAAAAAAGACGGGGGGAAGTTGCATGTGCACTAATGTTAGTTTCTTAATTTAAAAATGTTAAATTTACCTGTATACCCTTAATCCAGAAAATTAATATGTTTAATAGTAAACATTATTTACAATTTTGCCATTATGATCTCAACCATTAGATCAAAGATCTAATGGTGTAGATTATTTCTTACCTTTCTCACAAAAAAACCTTTTTTTACAGGAACCTCTACCTATATATATATATATATATATATATATATATATATAGGGTTAGAATTTAGAGAAAACGGTGAAAAGTGTGAAAAGAGTGAGAACGGTTATGGATCGTCCGATCAAAACAATCTATGGACTAGATTGGCGCGGTGCCGTTTTCGTAAATAACACCAATTCTATTAAGTGGACGCGCTTCATTAAGGGTAAAAGGGCCTTTAGACTTCCCTACCAAAAACGCCAAACTCATGAATAAAACGCCATTACGGGCGAAAACACATCCTATATAAACAAAAACATATCAGGCATTCATTAAACACACTCCCGAACCGCAAACGCCATATTACTATTATATACCATTCATCTTAGAAACGCCAAAAAACGCAAAACATCAAACACACCAAACTCGAAAACGCCATATTTTACTATATGCTAATCATCTTAGAAAACGCCAAAAAACTCAAATATCAATTCTCTGTCGTTTATTATCTAATTCTCTACTAAAAGAAAAATTGAGTATAAAATGCCAAAAACTACAAATACCAAAACGCCTGATAGTATGAAAACTGTGAAATCGGATGCTAGCAAAGTACGTTGTTACTATATAAAACGCCAAACAGTAACTGTAAATAGTAAAAATGAAGAGACGGGAACATTATTGCTAAACATTTATTATATTAAAGACCACTACGTGGGAAATTGAATTTATTTATCTTTTCAAAACGCAATAATTGCCTATCACATTATAGGCCTGCATCATACATGGCACAAACAATTGATAAAAAAATACACATCAAGAAAATCACTGATGTTTTTTACCACCAAAAACAAATATCTACCTGGCCGCAAAAAAAATCTAATTATATAAGTACAACAGCTAAACAAAAGCTTCACATTCCACACATTCACTAAAAACGCTACATCTTGTCTAAAATGTCATAAAATTTTAAAAAAAATGGTCATGTTATTGAATGGAGGTTTGAGAGGTCAGGGGACGTTTCGTCTTTAAGTTCTCTGACAAGAGAAGGGTGAAAGTCAAAACAATTAAAGCCATACTTAGTTAAACACCAAAATATTTACTATGCACCTAATCTAAAAAAAACAACAAAAACGCCATGTATTTGTTAAACGCCAAAAAATGGAGATATGCTGTGAGACGTTGTGACAACCGACACAAAACCGGTAATTTCCGTACCATTTTAATATTATTTATTATATGCAATTATGTGCTTAAATGTCAACATTGTCTGATTACATGCTATACATGTGAATTCATGCACGTTTTGTACTTCAAATATTGCTTTATGCATTGCTTTAAGCGTTGCGTCAGAAAGACTAGTAAACTCACCAGTAAGACACACTGTGTCGGCAATTCTGCAGAAAGCAGTCAGATAATAGAATTAGGGCCTAGGAATAGGTCCAACATCTAAAATACATTAAAACCCAAGTGAGGATACAAGGGTTAACATATAAACTTTCCGGAAGCTAAACTATGCACTAAAAAGCACCCGAAACTCACTTAAATGCAGAATTTTGCATAAATCCGCACCAATTCAGCTATAATCAGCTTTTTAACACATTAATGTCATGCAGAATTTATGTTTTATTGTCCAGAATAACTTACAAAGTGTCGGGAATTGAAACTGTCACAAAAGGGGCTTCATACTTAGTGAAACTACGTAATTTAGCACTTTAACGAACCGTAACGAAAAGAATAATCGGACACTACCCGGAACATTAAAATTTGACTAGAAGTAATGTTTTTATGATATTGAACTAGTATTTGTGCTAGAACACCTTAAAAATCATGAAAACACCTAAACACACTTAAACTAACTTAACCCCCTCGTTTGCATTTTAAACCCCTAACTTCCCAAAAATTACATTTTACCCCCCCCCCATGTTGCAACCGGCCCCAATGGGTCCCACATAGCTTTGTAATATTTTATTTGATCTTGTCCCCTAATTTGGTGCACATGAATCCTAAAGAAGATTAGTTGTTGGATTTTCTTTTATAAAGACCATAAGTATTCACCATTGTCCATTAATACATAAACACTTCATCTTCATCCCTTGTTCACTCCTTTGTCTCGGCTCACAAACACCACCAACACACCACCAGTTTCACTTCACTACAAAGCAATCCAAGGCCACTAGGAGGTGTAAGAAGCTCATCTAAGAAGGTGTAAAGTGCTAGAAGTGGAAGGACCTCACTTTGGAGCTTTTAACCTCTCATTTTCTTCCCTGTTCATCTTCTTCATTCTTGTGCCACTTCCTTAGCCATTAGAGCTAGTAGTAAGCTTCTTGATCACTAAAATAAGTCATGTTTATGTCATGTACAAGTTTCACCATCTAAACAACCAAACTTGTGCCTCTGAATGACCTCACACGATGTTCGTATTATTTCATGAATAAATTGCCGAACGCAGAAAGCCGTTTGTACTTAAAAATTAAAAGTTTACAAAGCATAGGGGTTAAACGTGTCAACATGTTAATTCTTACCTCTGAGTGACCTTTTAACGATCCCGAGGCTTTGTAATACTTCATTATACTCTCATGTATTTCAGATAATGATTTCATGGAGTTTCGATGCACATAAGTACATTTCGGGTGATCTCGTAACTAACCGGGAGCTTAACGGTGTTTGTTTTAGGACCCAAAACTCTTAAAAGTTAACTATGGGGGTCACAAGTGCAATAAATGAAAGTTAATTAAAGTTAAAATGGACCAGGGACTGAAAATGCAAAGTTTGCAAAGTTTTTACCGGAATCAGGGGTTGTCGCGGGCCGCGAAGGCCACCCCCTGATGTCTTCGCGGGCCGCGAGAGGACTGTCAGCGACCTTTTTTCTGGACAGCTGCATGTTGCAGCCTGTTCCACCACCATTGCATGCTTGTTTTTGAAACCAGGGTCTGTGCAACTAGTTTTTAATGCCCTAGGGACACTTTTAAACATCTGATGACCTCCTAGGAACAGCTGCAATGATCTTAAGACACCCAAACTTCCTATATAAAGGGGCATTGTTTGCACTTAGAACTTGCACATTTGAAATTTTCACTCTCAATTGATCTCTGAAGAATACTGGTCATCTAGGAAGCTTTCTCTAGTTCAATTTTCGTGCTAAGGACTATTGTAAGTATTCTTAGCCTCTATAGTTAAGTTTTCATTAGCTTAATGACTGAAATTCAAAGATATCGTAATTACGCTTTGACTTTGTGATTAATCACTAACGGTCCAGCCATTATTCGAATTGAAAGTGGCTAGGTGTTGGTAATTATGTAGGTGTTAAACCCTTAAAAGGGCACCTCCTAATTATCACATTTACTTGGTCAATTGTCGGGTCAAACTACTTAACAAAAAGTCAAACAAGTCAGTTTTTACAAAATAAATTATAACCGATAATGTAGAAGCTATAAAATATATTTTATCACATAAATAACTTGGTAAATAATATAAGAACATGTTTAGGCATGTTCAACCCGACAATTCTAAGTTTAGGCTCGGTTCGCAACCGAAAGTCGCAAAAGTAGACTTTTGCTTTGACTTTCTGTTCTGACCCGATTTAGCTTAGTTTAGTTATGCCTTAGGGTTACTTTAGGACCATATTATATGTTAGTATAAACCTTTGAGGTTATACAACATGGTTCCATAGAAATCCTAGTGCATTGCATGTTTCCGTTAAATGCTTAAAAGTTAACCATTATGCCCTTTTGATATAAAAACGAAATTTTTGAAAATGTGAGTGGACAAAAATCTTCATTACTGATTTATAAGTATGTCCTAAAAATTTGACATCGGTTTATGGTCTAAAATAAGATTATGCAAGATATCGTAAAAATGAGACTTTTTGTTAATTAAATGGCATTTTCAGCATAAATCATATTTAAACCCAAATTTTGGCACCAAAATTGCAACCCACTGTTATAATATAATATTTAGGGATTTTTGGAAGTTTTTGTCAAATTTTATACTGACCATAACATAGAGTTCTAGCTTAAATTCGGTAAATGACGGTAATGCCCTTTTTGTTAATAAAATGAGTTTAACATATGATTTGCATACCAAACCTTTTCCTACTGATATCATATGTTAAATAAAATATTTTAAGCATTAGAAACTGATCAAAACTTCAGAATTTTATAAACATCTTGAATACCGTCAATTACCGACTTTTACGCTTATTAAGCGCATAGTATGGTTTAAAACCATATTTAACGCTTAAGACTTGTTACCTACTGATTTTAAAAATAAATTTTTATACCTTAACAGTAAGTATAAGTCTTGAACTCAGATTTCCATATTTGACCTTAAAAGCATATGTGAAATGACCAAAATGCCCCTACGGTGCATAGTTTGGCCATAAAAGATAAACCTCACATATGTATGACATCTTACTGATGTAACTTGATAAAATTAATATTTTTACTGTATAATTTAAACCAGAACCTCAGTTTGCTATTTAACCTCTTTTATAAACTTTAAAATGACCAAAATACCCTTACGGGGCTTAAATTGGTTCAAAATTCATTTTGGGCATAATGGAAGATATCCTACTGATATCACAACGTATTTAAAGCATATTAACTAATGGAACTTGTACATGACTCATTGGGTTACCCCTTATGCATATAGGCGTTCGGTACGGGTTATGTAACTAGTTTGCATAAAGTAGTTGAAACGAGTCAAACCTTATCATTTTTACTTCAAAATCCAGAATGTATTTAGTTTACCCAATTTATACAAGTCTTCCTACTTGTTGGGTCTAAAACACATTCTATTCCGGTCTTCGCTTAATCTTGCGTTTTGAACCATAAACATTCCGTTAAAACTAACCGGTCAAAGTTATAACTTAAATAAGACCCGTTAGGAATCTAACAGGTTATTAAAACCTTCGTTCTAGATTAGGAGCCCAGTAAAAGCTCTTTGTACTTGCTGATTAGAAAATACGACTGAGAATAAATTTCATTTAGCTCAGGTAAATACTTTTAACTTATTTTCCCTTATACGGGCTTGGGATACGGTATCATAATAATACCACTTGGTCGGGTATGAAATCATTTAATTGGATTGTGATTAATAAATTGCATAACTCGTTTTAATCTGTTTTGTTTGATACAAATCCTTTGAGGGTTAATATGACCGTGTCCTGGATATCTTCGGCTCATTCATTTGAAATGGCCACGACTTAACCACGAGGTGTAGGCATACACCTGACAGTTGCGTATGTAAAACGGTATCTCACTCGTGAGGAAAATTCTTGTGAGCTTATACTAGTGGTGTGTCTATTAATCTTGACTCGGCTCTTCTAACCGGGCCCTGAACGTACGACAAACATATAAATCTGTATACAAGATTATTTTAAATAATTGTCTCAAGTTATAAAAGATTTTATGCCTTGTGCATCCAAACCAATTTTATAAACACTTTTCAAAAGAGTCAGTTAATTGTATTTACCAGTGTAAACTGACGTATTTTTCAAAAAGATTAAGTGCATGTACTACATGAAATGGGCTGGAACTCCTGAGTATTAGTTAAAGAGTCTTGCAAGCTCTTAATACTTAAAGTCTGTTGAACAATATTTACTTTCTGTTTTAGATCCGCCTGTGGATCCACTTACAACCGTTGTGTAATATTTTATTATACTTTCAATTCGGTTTGTATTATTACTTTTAGACTTCCGCTGTGCATTAACTATGATTATTTGACTATGATGATATCTACTACGTCACGATACTCCCCACCGGGCCCACAGGTAATATGTGGAAATATCGGGGTGTGATAGGTTGGTATCAGAGCCAACATTGATTGAATTAAACACTAGCCTTTTGTGTTTAATCTCAATGACACAGTTGCACATTCCTTGACTTCCGAGTCTAGGCAAAGGACTTAGGATTAATCCTAATCTTAAATTGGTTTTTGTCTTTTGTTGTTTCCTTTGTTTTGACAGGATCAAAAGCAAAATGCTGCCAAGAGTGAGGGGCCGAGGAGGAAGAGGAAAAGCTCCAATTTTGGCTAGGAACGACCATGAAGCCGGACCATCACACCTGCGTACACCATCCGCTTCATTCGGATCAAGTCCTCACGAAGATTGGAGGACATATCTTGAGCCTGCGAGACGTTCTGTCTCGCTCAGTTCCTCACCGTTCTACCACCATTCGTTTGGGCCATATCAAGATGAGGAACCTTATGATTCGCATCATTATTTTATCCCGTTGCAACGATCGGGTTCACACCGTGCCTTCCAGGACCCGACCCCATACTTTCAAAGCCGGTTTAACCCGGCAAACCGAATAGAAGAACCAGAGGGCCAAAACCCTTTGGGACCAGCTGATCATTATCCTGAGATGCATGATATGGATGTGGACGATGATCCAGATCCAGAGATGCAACCATCTGGGACGCCGACACATCCCATTGAAATTTCTAGCGGATCATCCTTTCATGGTTCGCCTTACAGCGGCCCAGACATTTTTGCTGAAAGATGGGCTACATACAAGTGGGAGTATACTCCCCCTCACTGCTACTCACCACCACACCAGCAGGTCCCTTCTGAGGACCCACATTTCCAGGCGGTCACGCCGCCGCCACCCCCAGCACCAGAGCAGCAACTGCCTCCAGAACCACCGAGGCGAAGAAGAGGTGCTCGGATGTCCGTGCGAGGGGGTTTCCACTTCAGCACCCCCTAACACTCCAGCAACAGCAACTACCCGCCGCTGTATGAAGACCCACCATTGGGTGGACCTTCAAATCCAGTTTCTGAAGTCGACCCTGCACCAGTCGCACCTACACCACACATGGGTTATGAAAACCCAATTCCATCGTACCCAGGTGCAGCCGGGTACAACCCGTTTGAGCAGCAAGCTTATTCAGGTTATAAATACCACAATGCCCCTGCCGTTGACCCGTACATTGAAGCGGCAAACTACAATGCTCTCTACCCTGGACCCTATCCAGCTACGTACCCAACTGGGTACCCTACATATGGGTAGCAATACCCTCCACCTCCATAACCTCAGCAGCAGCAGCAGCCGTCGCAACCACCTCAAATTCAACCACCGCAGCAGCAAGAAATTCTCCATAGGTTGCACGAGGTGGAACAAAGGGTGGAAGAAGAGCGTAGGAGCCACCGCAGTTTTCTGAAAGGGTTGGCAAACCTCATTAAGGGGAAGAAGAAAAAGGATTATTAAAAATCCTAATCATTTTATTGTTATTTTATTTCAATTAAGTCCCTGTGTGGACATTTATTTATGTATTTGGTCCTTGCGAGGACTTGTATTTCTTATTTTAGTCCCTGTGTGGACAAGTTATTTAATTAAAAGTCCTGTTTAGGGCAGTTATTGTACTTCTTTCAATTTATGAAATGTTTCATTTTAAAATTAAATTATCATTAAATATATGCATATACTATATGAAATAAATCAAACATCATTCCAATTTACAATTGATCTGCCATTAAATATTAAAAGAAAAATATTAAAGGTATCACCTAGCCTATGTGTCATTTTAGACATGGCCATAATGGTAAAACTTCTTTAAGATTCAAATCTTTGTTAACATCTGAAAACATATTAGCACTCCTGACAAACGTGATTCGATAAAATCACATTAGTCAGTCTTATATTGGATTTTTCCAATTCCTTATTCTTACCTAATGATTCAAACATCCATTAGTGATGAAGTGCCTACGGGCCACACTTATTGTCCTATAAGACAAATGGCAGTTGTAGTCTATGACTCCCTGTCAAGAAAGGTGAGGAACTACGTTCAAACCTAAATGCCTCGATCCTATAAAATCATGGCTTTAAAACTGTCCTCGTGACTAGGCCTTTTGTGCCACTTAAATATCCTTGAAAATTTATAACTGGGATTGATTATAATTTAAATAAATATGATTATCAAATTAACCAAATATGGTTTATAATTACCATGGTTAATGAATCGTCAAAAATGATGATTCTATAATAACCTCTAAATAAATTATTGTCAACTGTTTTATAGAAATCAAGCTTCAGCATGTCTGAATCAGAAGAGGTTAACAGTCATCCAAGGGAGAGAAATGATAACAGCCGAATGAATGTAACGGGTGCAGATCTACAAGCAATGATAGACAATGCGGTCACCAGAGCTATTGACCGACAATTCAAGGAACCAAGTAATACTCGCTCAAAGACTCTATCTGTGGCTCATAGTAAGCCCCCTTCTAAAACACATGAGTCAAATAAAGATGATTCGCGTCACTCATCAAATCAGAAGAGTCTCCCATCCAAGAAAATTGTGCTTAATCAGGAACCACGTGTTAAGACTTGTTCTTACAAATACTTCGTCTCTTGCAAGCCAAGGGACTTCATAGGAGAAAAAGGAGCCATTGACTGTATGACATGGCTAGATGAGATGGATATTGTGGTTGATATCAGTCGTTGTGCGGAACAGGATATTGTGAAGTTTGTTTCACAATCATTTAAGGGTGAAGCATTGGCCTTGTGGAGATCATTGGTTCAAGCCATAGGGAAGATTCCGTTGTATAACTTGTCTTGGGATCAATTTGTTGCACTGATCAAGGAAAACTTCTGTCCTCAGCATGAGGTAGAAAAGATTGAAACAGACTTCTTGACTCTGGTCATGAAGAATTTGGATTACCAATCTTATCTTACAAGCTTTAACACTATGTCCAGACTTGTTCCCTATTTGGTTACACCTGAACCTAAGCGCATAGCGCGCTTCATTGGAGGCCTGCCCCTGGAAATAAAAGGAAATGTTAAGGATTCCAGGCCTACCACCTTTAGGTCAGTGGTGGATCTGTCTCTGTCTCTCATACTTGATGCGGTTAGACAGATGTCGCTTAAGACTTATGATGAAAGAAAATGGAAACGGGAGGATGAGAGTTCTCATCACTCTGATAAGAAACGGAAGGGGAACTCTGAGCATAAGAAGGGTTCTGGGTTTAGAAGGGATACCCAGCAGTCAGGAGAGAAGCCTACGTGTAAAATCTGCAAGAAGCACCATTTTGGAAAGTGCAGATTAGAATCGCAATCGCATTCACAGCCTAAAGTTTGTGGGATCTGCAAGTCAAAGGAGCATAAAACTCTAGATTGCAAGAAAATGAAAGATGCAACCTGTTATGGTTACGACGAGAAGGGGCATATCAAGACCAATTGCCCCAAATTTGCAAAGAAGCCTGAAGAGGCCAAGAAGACTATTGCTCGAGTTTTCCAGATGAATGCTCAGGAGGCTGTTCAGAATGATAATGTTATAACAGGTACCTTCCTTATCAATGATGTTTATGCTAGAGTTTTGTTTGATTCTGGTGCAGACAAGTCTTTTGTAGACAATAAATTTTGTAAACTATTAAATCTGCCTGTTAAAACTCTAAGCATAAAATATGAAGTAGAATTGGCCGATGGTACCATAGAGACTGCTTCAACAATATTAGATGGATATTTCATATCCATTAGGAATCATTCTTTTCCACTGTCCTTGCTTCCATTCAAATTGGCAGGATTCGATATAGTAATAGGCATGGATTGGTTATCTTATAACCAAGCCCAAATTGTATGTGATAAGAAGCAAGTGGTTATCAAGACCCCTTATGGTGAGCCACTTACTATTCAAGGAGATAATCAGTACGGATTGCCTAAGCAAGTGTCTATGCTTAAGGCATCAAAGTGTTTGAAGAAAGGTTGTGTCATTTACATGGCACAGGTGACCATAGATGAGCCGAAACCCAAGATTGAAGACATCCCTGTTATTTCTGAATATCCAGACGTATTCCCTGAAGAACTACCTGGTTTACCTACAGACAGACAAGTGGAATTCAGGATCGATATTATTCCAGGAGCAACACCTGTAGCTCGAGCTCCTTATCGTCTGGCACCGACTGAGATGAAAGAATTAAGAACACAATTAGATGATTTGTTGGACAAGGGTTTTATTCAACCTAGCTCGTCTCCTTGGGGAGCACCTATACTATTTGTGAAGAAGAAAGATGGCTCAATGCGTCTATGAATCGATTATCGCGAGCTGAACAAAGTTACAATCAAGAATAGGTATCCATTGCCCAGGATCGACGATCTGTTCGATCAGCTTCAAGGAGCAAGTTATTTTTAAAAGATCAATCTAAGGTCGGGATATCATCAATTGAAGGTCAGAACCGAAGATGTGCACAAGACCGCATTCAGAACACGATATGGTCACTACGAGTTCTTGGTGATGCCTTTCGGGCTCACTAATGCACCTGCAGCATTCATGGATCTCATGAATCGCGTTTGCAAGCCATATCTAGACAAATTTGTCATTGTCTTTATCGATGACATACTTATTTATTCAAAAAGCCAAGCTGATCATGAAAAACATCTCAGGTGTATTCTCAAACTCCTGCAACAAGAAAAGCTCTACGCAAAGTTCTCTAAATGCGAATTCTGCCTACGAGATGTCCAATTTCTTGGACATGTAGTGAGTGAGCGTGGTATCCAGGTGGATCCCGCTAAAATTGAAGCGATTATGAATTGGCAAGCACCAAAAACACCTACAGAGATTCGCAGCTTCTTAGGTTTGGCAGGTTACTGCAGACATTTCATTGAAAACTTTTCAAGAATTGATGCACCTCTAACTTCGTTAACTCGCAAGAATGCCAAGTTTGACAGGGGTCCCAAGCAACAAGAATCTTTTGAGATTCTCAAGCAGAATAAGCAACGCTCCTGTGTTGACATTCCCAGAAGGGATTAAAGAGTTTGTTGTCTACTGCGACGCATCGCACACCGGTATGGGTTGTGTGCTTATGCAGAGAGGCAAGGTTATTGCCTATGCCTCATGTCAACTGAAAGTGCACGAAAAGAACTACACCACCCATGATTTGGAATTGGGTGCCGTTGTATTTGCACTAAAGCTTTAGAGGCATTATCTTTATGGAACAAAGTGTGCGATTTACTCTGATCATAAGAGCCTTCAACATCTGTTCAATCAGAAAGATCTTAATATGAGGCAGCGTCGTTGGATGGAAACATTGAACGACTATGATTGCGAAATTCGCTACCATCCGGGCAAAGCAAATATTGTTGCTGACGCTTTAAGCAGAAAAGAAAGAGTAAAACCTATACGGATCAATGCTAAGAGCATTGAACTAAGGAACAGTCTGAATGAAAATCTGTTAGCAGCACAGAAGGAAGCTATATTGGAAACTAACTATCTGAATGAGAAGTTAGGCGTAACTGCTGATCAATTGTCTTTTGGAAAAGATGGAATCCTTCGATTGAATGGTCGAATCTGGGTTCCAATCCATGGAGGACTTAGAGAGGTGATCCTCCAGGAAGCTCATAGTTCAAAATATTCGGTTCATCCAGGCAGTGATAAGATGTACCAGGATCTAAAGGCAAATTATTGGTGGATAGGTTTGAAGAAATCTATAGCCACATATGTGGCTAAATGTCTGACGTGCACACAGGTTAAAGCCGAGCATCAAAAGCCGTCAGGTTTACTACAGCAGCCTGAACTTCCCACTTGGAAGTGGGAAATGGTAACTATGGATTTTATCACTAAGTTACCAAGGACGAAGCACGGGAATGATACGATTTGGGTTATAGTGGACAGGCTGACCAAGTCAGCTCACTTCTTGCCTATTAAAGAAACACACAGCTCCGATAAGCTAGCTCAGTTATATGTGGATGAGATAGTATCTCTCCACGGAGTGCCAGTATCTATTATCTCTGATAGGGATACTAGATACACATCTCATTTTTGGAAAAGCTTTCAGCAATGCCTAGGCACTCGTTTAAATTTCAGCACTGCTTATCATCCTTAAACGGATGGACAAAGCGAGCATACAATTCAAACACTTGAGGATATGCTCAGGGCTTGTTTTATTGACTTGGGAGGAAGTTGGGATAACCACCTTCCTTTGATTGAATTTTCATACAATAATAGTTATCATTCGAGTATCAAAGTCGCGCCTTTTGAGGCTTTGTATGGAAGAAAATGTAGAACGCCAGTTTGTTGGGCGGAAGTTGGAGAAACCCAACTATCAGGACCTGATATAGTCCTGGAGACGACGGACAAGATTGTTCAGATCTGTGATCGTTTGAAAGCTGCCAGGGATAGGCAGAAAAGCTACGCGGATAAAAGGCGAAAACCTCTAAAATTCGAGGTAGGTGATAAAGTGTTACTCAAGGTATCACCCTGGAAAGGGGTGATACGTTTTGGCAAAAAAGGGCAAGCTGAGCCCAAGATACATAGGACCATTCGAAATCATCGAATGTGTCAGAACTGTAGCTTACAAGCTGAATCTACCTGAAGAACTTAGTGGGAGACACAATGTTTCCACATCTGCAATTTAAAGAAATGTCTAGCCGATGAATCGCTAGCAATGTCTCATAAGGATGTGTAGATAGACGAGAGCTTGAAATTCATTGAAAGACCCTTGTCGTTCGAAGATCGACAGGCAAGAAGCTTCGAAGAAAGAATGTGTCGATTGTGAAGGTAAAATGGGATGCCCGTAGAGGCCCAGAATATACGTGGGAAGTTGAATCCACGATGAAACAGAAATACCCTCATTTATTTCAGTAAATCTCGAGGTCGAGATTTCTTCTAAGGGTGTGAGGATGTAACACCTCGCAAAATCATGTCCAATATTATAAAGACATGTGTCGTAAAACTTTAAACGTGTAAAAAGGTAACTTTGAGGGACTAAAGTTGTCAAACAATGTAAAGATATATCTGGAAGGACTAAAAGTGTCAACATGCCAAACTTGTGCCTCTGAATAACCTCACATGACGTTTGTATTCTTTCATGAATAAACTGCCGAACGCAGAAAGCCGTTTGTACTTAAAAATCAAAAGTTTACAAAGCATAGGGGTTAAACGTGTCAACATGTTAATTCTTACCTCTGTGTGACCTTTTAACGATTTTGAGGCTTTTTAATACTTCATTATACTCTCATGTATATCGGATAATGATTTCGTGGAGTTTCGATGCACATAAGTACATTTCGGGTGATCTCGTAACTAACCGGGAGCTTAACAGTGTTTGTTTTAGGACCCAAAACTCTTAAACGTTAACTACGGGGGTCACAAGTGCAATAAATGAAAGTTAATTAAACTTAAAATAGACCAAGGACTGAAAATGCAAGGTTTGCAAAGTTTTTACCAGAACCAGGGGTTGTCGCGGGCCGCGAAGGCCACCCCCTGATGTCTTCGCGGGCCGCGAGAGGACTGCCAGCGACCTTTTTTCTAGACAGCTGCATGTTGCAGCCTGTTCCACCGCCATTGCATGCTTGTTTTTTATACCTGGGACTGTGCAACTGGTTTTTACTGCCCTAGGGACATTTTTAAACATTTGATGACCTCCTAGGAACAGCTGCAATGATCTTAAGACACCCAAACTTCCTATATAAAGGGGCATTGTTTGCACTTAGAACTTGCACATTTGAAATTTTCACTCTCAATTGATCTCTGAAGCATCCTGGTCATCTAGGAAGCTTTCTCTAGTTCAATTTTCGTGCTAAGGACTATTGTAAGTGTTCTTAGCCTCTATAGTTAAGTTTTCATTACCTTAATGACCGAAAGTCAAAGATATCGTAATTACGCTTTGACTTTGTGATTAATCACTAACGGTCCAGCCATTATTCGAATTGAAAGTGGCTAGGTGTTGGTAATTATGTAGGTGTTAAACCCTTAAAAGGGCACCTCCTAATTATCACATTTACTTGGTCAATTGTCGAGTCAAACTACTTAACAAAAAGTCAAACGAGTCAGTTTTTACAAAATAAATTATAACTGATAATGTAGAAGCTATAAAATATATTTTATCACATAAATAACTTGGTAAATAATATAAGAACATGTTTAGGCATGTTCAACCCGACAATTCTGAGTTTAGGCTCGGTTCGCAACCGAAAGTCGCAAAAGTAGACTTTTGCTTTGAATTTCAGTTCTGGCCCAATTTAGCTTAGTTTAGTCATGCCTTAGGGTTCCTTTAGGACCATATTATATGTTAGTATAACCCTCTGAGGTTATACAACATGGTTCCATAGAAATCCTAGTGCATTGCATGTTTCCGTTAAATGCTTAAAAGTTGACCATTATGCCCTTTTGATATAAAAACGAAATTTTTGGAAATGTGAGTGGACAAAAATCTTCATTACTGATTTATAAGTATGTCCTAAAAATTTGACATCAGTTTATGGTCTAAAATAAGAGTTATGCAAGATATCATAAAAATGAGACTTTTTGTTAATTAAATGGCATTTTCAGCATAAATCATATTTAAACCCAATTTTTTGCACCAAACTTGCTACCCACTGTTATGATATAATATTTAGGGATTTTTGGCAATTTTTGTGAAATTTTATACTGGCCATAACATAGAGTTCTAGCTTAAATTCGGTAAATGACGGTAATGCCATTTTTGTTAATAATATGAGTTTAACATATGATTTTCATACCAAACCTTTTCCTACTGATATCATATGTTAAATAAAATATTTTAAGCATTAGAAACTGATCAAAACTCAGAATTTTATAAACATCTTGAATACCGTCAATTACCGACTTTTACGCTTATTAAGCGCATAGTATGGTTTAAAACCATATTTAACGCTTAAGACTTGTTACCTACTGATTTTAAAAATAAATTTTTATACCTTAACAGTAAGTATAAGTCTTGAACTCAGATTTCCAAATTTGACCTTAAAAGCATATGTGAAATGACCAAAATGCCCCTACGGTGCATAGTTTGGCCATAAAAGATAAACCTCACATATGTATGATATCTTACTGATGTAACTTGATAAAATTAATATTTTTACTGTATAATTTAGACCAGAACCTCAGTTTGCTATTTAACCTCTTTTATAAACTTTAGAATGACCAAAATACCCTTACAGGGGTTAAATTGGTTTTAAAGTCGTTTTCGGCATAATAGAAGATATCCTACTGATATCACAACGCATTTAAAGCATATTAACTAATGGAACTTGTACATGACTCATTGGGTTACCCGTTATGCATATACGTGTTCGGTACGGGTTATGTAACTAGTTTGCATAAAGTAGTCGAAACGGGTCAAACCTTATCATTTTTTACTTCAAAATCCAGAATGTATTTAGTTTACCCAATTTATACAAGTCTTTCTTCTTGTTGGGTCTAAAACACATTCTATTCCGGTCTTCGCTTGATCTTGCGTTTTGAACCGTAAACTTTCCTTTAAAACTAACTGGTCAAAGTTAGAACTTAAATAAGACCCGTTAGGAATCTAATAGGTTATTAAAACCTTCGTTCCAGATTAGGAACCCAGAAAAGCTCCCTGTACTTGCTGATTAGAAAATACGACTAAGAATAAATTTCATTTAGCTCAGGTAAATACTTTTAACTTATTTTCCCTTATACGGGCATGGGATACGGTATTATAATAATACCGCTTGGTCGGGTATGAAATCATTTAATCGGAATGTGATTAATAAATTGCATAACCCGTTTTAATCTGTTTTGTTTGATACAAAGCCTTTGGGGGTTAATATGACCGTGTCCTGGATATCCTCGGCTCATTCATTTGAAATGGCCACGACTTAAGCACGAGGTGTAGGCATACACCTGACATATGCGTATGTAAAACGATATCTCACTCATGAGGAAATTTCTTGTGGGCTTATACTAGTGGTGTGTCTATTAATCTTGACTCGGCTCTTCTAACAGGGCCCTGAACGTACGACAAACATATAAATCTGTATACAAGATTATTTTTAATAATTGTCCCAAGTTATAAAAGATTTTATGCCTTGTGCATCCAAACCAATTTTATAAACACTTTTCAAAAGAGTTAGTTAATTGTATTTACCAGTGTAAACTGACGTATTTTTAAAAAAGATTAAGTGCAGGTACTACACGAAATGGGCTGGAACTCCTGAGTATTAGTTAAAGAGTCTTGCAAGCTCTTAATACTTAAAGTCTGTTGAACAATGTTTACTTTCTGTTTTAGATCCGCCTGTGGATCCACTTACAACCGTTGTGTAATATTTTATTATACTTTCAATTCGGTTTGTATTATTACTTTTAGACTTCCACTGTGCATTAACTGTGATTATTTGCCTATGAAAATATCAACTACGTCACGATACTCCCCACCGGGCCCACGGGTAATATGTGGAAATATCGAGGTGTGACATATGATAAGCTTGTTAAAACTTTAGATCTAACAAGTTTAAGCATGAATCTTGAAGGATCCATGGATAAACTTGAAGATGAACATATAAAGCATTATGTTAACTTGAAATATGAATTTTCATGCATAATCTTGTAATTTTCAAGTAATAAAGTGTATGTAGAACTAATTTTTGAAACTAAAACTCATGGAAAGTTTGTTAAAAATTTAAAATAAAGCTTGCTTTTGAAAGATCTAAAGTTATTAAGCATGGATCTTGAAAGATCCATGGTGAAACATGATGTTTAACATAATGATCTTTCTACTAAACATAAAAGTGGTTTTAGAACATGATTTACAAACTTTAAAGACTATTACACTCATGGAGGAGTTGGTTAATAAAATAAAGTTTCATAAAAGTTTATTTAAAATACTCAAGAACACTTATTTTTGGAAAGATCATAATATGTTAAGTGTAGATCTAAAAGACTACACATTTATAACAAAAATTAAGTTCACCATGATGTTTCATATGAAGAAATTAGTATATGTTGTTGATGATTATTGTTGAAAATTGTTTTGGTGATTGAAAAGAAAATAAACACATGTTTTGAAAACATGGGAAACCTCCATTTTTAGGGGAAACTACGTCAAATTTTTTATAAAACTTTGACACTTAGAAAATATAAGTTTTAGTGAAACTTATTCCCTAAAAATTCACCTAAAAATATACCAAGGTTTCCCTAATTTTTGTAAGAAATTACAAGTTAAGAAATGATGATTTCTTCAAGTAAAATTGTATTAAGTATATATATTTTTGGAAAAATATATATATTTAGTGATCACCAAATTTTGTGCTAAGTGTATATTATGTGTATTATATGTAGTAGTGTATCAGGGACTTGAAAATACACTAAATACTCCCAAGGAGTATGGATACAAAAATACACATACAAAAACATGAGAATACATAAGTATACAAGTATACAAAAATTCCTCACAAGAAAATACATGGACAATACAAGAAAATATATTTACAAAAATATATTCCTTAACATATTAATAAACTTGGACAATATATGGATATGCATGGACTTAAATATATATTTTTTGACAAATATATAACCATTACCAAGCAATGGAATTTATACAAAATCGGGTGGATAACGAGAATGATTATATATATATATATATATATATATATATATATATACTATGGCATGACAAAATATATATTTCATACAAGTCTTAAAATACATTATTTTTAAGAAATATAATTCCGGAAAGTAATAAAAACCAAAGTATTGATTTTTGGTGAAAAATACAAAATACACAAGTATTTACCTGAAATACAAGTATACTTTCCTAAGTATACTTGTATAAAAATAATATTGAGAATATTATTTTACAAAATACTTATATTTATTTTTTGGAAAAATAATATAAGTAACATACTTGAAAAGTTAAAAATATAAATTATTTTTAACAACTTATTACCTCGAAAAGTCTACATAAACGAATATATATTTGAGGAGTAAAATGTATATTTACAAAATGCATTACATACTCAAAGTGCAAGAACATGACAAACGGGCAAGACCGACGAACAAGGGCACGAACCTCACTAAGAATGAACGTACAAAGAACATATACATAAACAAAGGATGGTGACTTGTACTTGTGTGATACAAGTCTAGTGACTAACATTAATAGAACACGTATAGGTCACGACGCTACAAAAATCAACCGGTGAAGTTTACGGCGCAGGATACGCAAAGTTGTGAGTTCATGTCCCCACTTTTAAACTTTTTCTTGTTTTCTAAACTTGGGGAAAATACATGTACTGTGGTATGACAAAACAAAACTAAGGAATGACTTTATAGATCATGTGACGTATAGGGTGCCATAAGCACCATTAATCAATTACATACCTAGACCGCGGAACAAAAGGTTAGATCTAATGGGTTTCAGGCAACCACACTATTGGCCACACTTTTACCAAGTAGTGCTTTTGTGTCTCTAGTCGTGAATCGACAAGTAAAAATGCCTATGGTTTGGATGCTTCCTATGTCGTTACACATGTTAATGGCCTAGCTAACTATTGGCAATCTCGTATTCCTTACATTTACCGAAATACTTGTTTCAATACAATTACATACCATGTTTTCACCAAACGAATGCTTAAATGTTTTACACAAAACTGCATGAATTCACACCAACATTATTTTGACAATTTTCCAAAACTTACATGTATTTCAGGTAACTAAAGTGGATGTACGTGCAATCTTACTCTTGCTCCGGGATGTCACTTATGTTTTAGTCATGTCGTGTCAAGACTCTTATGCCTGTTTTGCGAGATTTGGTTGTTATGTCCCATCATGTGTGGTGATATAAGGATCAAAACCTTTATGTTGGTCTTTGAATAAAGTTGTAAACTTTTCAGACAATATTTCATCATGTGATGTAAACACTAAACTTAACATATGTTTTCAATTATGAAATGTTAATGGCATTTGAAGTTATTTTATGATCATGTAGTATGTTTACCATTCATATGAAATGAGAACCTTTCAGGATCACACCTCGTGCTTCCGCCTTAGAAAGGGGTGTGACAGATTGGTCTCAGAGCTGCGATTGTAGTGAACCAGGATTCCTTCTCGAGTCTAGACTACAATCTTTAGGATCCTCCCACGAAAATGATTTTTCTCAAAAGTTTTCATTGCATAAAACTTTCCGTGACATCCACTACCTGAAACTATTTTCAAAGAGTCAAGTAAGGACACTACGAGACCTAGGGTGCACTGGAGTAGCACTTGTCTTTACCTAGGACTTACTTGCAACAATGTGTATAATTATTTGTATATTAATTAAGTAATAATTAATATATACATATACTACGAATAAAATATTACAGGTACACATGTCTTCGTCTGAAAGCAGAGCCTATCGGAAGAACGTGACCTGATGACGAATGTCTCCGACGACGAGATTGATTCACCTCCGGAGATTTTCACGTCTGACTTCGAGACCGACCCTGAGATGATAACCGATGATGATGATCTCGACGATGTCTTAGCTATGCCTTTACCCCCTCCATGACCAGCTTATCATCATACATCCCGATGGTGAACACCTCGTTGAACCTTTACCCATTCATGCTATTCCTTTTGCCGCCATCCCTGACAAGGACTGGCCTTTCGTTGATGATCTGGATGATGGTGTTGACGTCCCCGTGATTGAGGTGGAGCATCTCGACGACGATCTTGGCGATGGAGAAGTTTTCGATGTTGCTGATTTGGGTGTTGGTCAGACTGTTGTGCCGGATGTTGATATCCCTTTTGATTCCGACCCTAAGGAGTCAGATACTTCAACTGCACTTTGGACCGTTGGCCTAGAGGCATATCCTACTGATTATGTCTCCTCTACGGTCCCAGCTACACCCACTCACACCTCATATCCCCCTCACTCCTCCTCCTCTACTGCCGAGGACTGCCGAAGAACTGAACTCCCTGCTAAAAGAAAGGATCTCTGAAGCTATCGCCAGTACGAGGCGAACCGTACTGAACACAGTGGAGGATCGGGCGGTACTAGATGTAATGGTCATGGAAACTCATCTGGAAGAAACACAACTCAAGGATGCACCTTTAAGAAGTTTCTCGACTGCAAGCCACTGAACTTCGACGGCACTAGAGGTGCAGTGGCTTTTGTGCACTGGACGGAGAAGATTGATTCCATTATCCGCATGAGCAAGTGTACTGCGGATCAGCAAGTCACTTTTGTTACTGGGTTGTTCATTGATAAGGCTTTGACTTGGTGGAATTTGCAAGTCCAGACTCTGGGTAATGATGCTGTGTATGGTATGACGTGGGATGAGTTGAAGGAAAGAATGAGAGAGAAGTATTGCTCTCGTGCTGAACTCCAAAGGTTGGAGACTGAGTTCTGGAACTTGTCCATGGAAGGTGCGGACATTGTTGGTTATACTCGAAGGTTCCACGATCCCCTATCTGGTGACTCCCGAATTTAAGCGCATTGAGCGCTACATCTGGGGATTGGCTCCGGAATTTCGCAGCATGGTGACTGCAGCAAAAACAGCAACGATCACTCAGGATGTAACTCTGGCTGTTAGCCTTACTGAGGATGTTGTCCGTATGAAGAAGTTATCGCTGAACCCTACTCAGAAAACCGAGACGCATGCTGAGTCGTCTGGTGACAAGAAGAGGAAGCATTCGAATCTGAGCCAAGTGACCCGCAACAACAACAAGGGTTCTAGCAACAAGAAATGTGACCCCAATCCACCTAAGGAAACGAAAACACTTGCAGCTATGAATGACGCTCCTACCAGAGGATACCAGGGCACTCTGCCCAAGTGTAATCAGTGCAAGCGTCACAACGAAGGAGTTTGTCGCATTCCAAAATGTGACAAGTGTGGAAAACTGGGTCATCGCACCGAGAACTGTTGGGGAAAAGGAAATGAAAATGGTAATAGGAACGGGAATGGAAACCGAAACGGTGCTGGAAATGGGAATGGAAACGGCAATGGTAATGGTAACCGAAATGGTAATGGAACTAGGCAGAACCAAGGATGCTTTGGATGTGGTAGGAAAGACCATTTCAAGAAAGATTGCCCAAGGGAGAACAACGCTCAGGCTCGAGCATTTGTGATTGGAGCAAGGAACGCACGCAAGGACCCTAATGTGGTCACCGGTACGTTTCTCATTAACAATCACTTTGCATCCATACTATTTGACACTGGTGCCGATTATAGTTTCATGTCTATGGAATTTAAACGTATGCTTGTAATAGAATCTAGTAGATTAGATATTCCTTATTCCATAGAACTAGCCGATGGTAAACTTGTTGAATCGAGCAAAGTTGTTAGGGGTTGTACATTAGAACTTGGTGAGCAGAAATTTAGTATCGACCTCTTGTCTGTTCAATTGGGTAGCTTTGATATGGTGGTCAGAATGGACTGGCTGTCCAAGAATAAGGATGAAGTGGTTTGTCACGAGAAAATCATTCGCATCCCTCTTGCGAATGATGAAACTCTCATCGTGCATGGAGAGAAACGAGACACAACTCTGCGAATCATCAACTGCATGAAGGCACAGAAGTGCTTAAGAAAAGGATGCGTTGCATTCCTGGCGCACGTTGTAGATAAGAAGGCTGAGGAGCCGAAACTCCAAGACATTCCTGTGGTGAAGGAATTTCCTGACGTTTTTCCTGAAGATTTGCCAGGATTACCTCCGCAACGATAAGTCGAATTCCATATAGACTTGGTTCTAGGCGCCGCTATTGTAGCCAAGGCACCCTATCGACTTGCGCCATCCGAGATGCAAGAATTATCTACACAACTCCAGGAGTTGTTGGATAAAGGATTCATAAGGCCAAGCTTCTCGCCTTGGGGAGCTCCAGTTTTGTTCGTGAAGAAGAAGGATGGAATCCTGCGGATGTGTATTGATTATAAAGAACTGAATAAGCTCACTGTCAAGAATCGGTATCCCCTACCGAGGATTGACGACTTATTCGATCAGTTGCAAGGATCGAGTTACTACTCAAAGATCAACCTTCGGTCTGGATATCATCAGTTAAGGATCCAAGAAGAGAGTATACCAAAGACTGCGTTCAGGACTCGTTATGGGCATTACGAGTTCCTGGTGATGCCTTTTGGGTTAAGAAACGCACCAGCAGTATTTATGGATCTGATGAATCGTGTTTGCAAACCATATCTCGATAAATTCGTGATTGTATTTATCGATGATATTCTAATTTATTCACGAACGAGAGAAGAGCACGGACAACATCTCAGGACCATTCTGGAACTACTGAAGAAAGAGAAGCTTTATGCAAAGTTTTCAAAGTGCGAATTCTGGATTCGCGAGGTACAGTTCCTTGGTCATGTTGTAAACGAGAAGGGTATTCATGTAGACCCAGAAAAGATAGAAGCGATAAAGAATTGGGAAGCTCCTAAAACGCCAACTGAAGTTCGACAATTTCTAGGGTTAGCGGGCTATTACCGCCGATTTATCGAGAATTTCTCCAAGATAGCCCAACCGTTGACCTCCCTTACGCAGAAGGATAAGAAGTACGACTGGGGTGATAAGCAGGAAGAAGCCTTACAACTTCTCAAAAGCAAGCTATGCGATGCACCAATACTATCTCTACCCGAAGGCACGGAAGACTTCGTGGTATTCTGCGACGCTTCGCGTCAAGGATTGGGTTGCGTGCTCATGCAACGCCAAAAGGTCATCGCTTACGCCTCAAGACAATTGAAAGTTAATAAAAGGAACTATACCACCCATGATCTGGAGCTGGGCGCGGTAGTATTCGCCTTGAAGATTTGGCGACATTATTTATACGGTACTCGATGTACTATCTTCACTGATCACAAAAGCTTACAGCACATATTTGATCAGAAGGAATTAAATATGCGTCGGTGATGATGGGTTGAGTTGCTAAACGATTATGATTGTGAGATTAAGTACCATCCTGGAAAAGCAAATGTGGTAGCAGACGCATTAAGCTGAAAAGAAAGGGTTAAGACCCTAAGGGTTCGAGCATTGGAAATGACCATTCGAACGAATCTCACTGCACGCATTCATGACGCCCAACAAGAAGCCCTTAAGAGGGAGAATCGTAGAGCTGAATATCTCCGAGGTATGGAGAAGAAATTGGTGCCAAACGAAGAGGGAACCTTATACTTTATGGGACGCATTTGGGTTCCCCTCTATGGCGGTATTCGAGAAGTCATCTTTGATGAAGCTCACAAGTCGAGATACTCGATCCACCCAGGATCGGACAAAATGTATCAAGACTTGAAAGAATACTATTGGTGGCCGAAGTTTAAAAGCGATGTTGTTGTTTATGTTGGGAAGTGCCTAACCTGTGCTAAGGTCAAGGCCGAATATCAGAAACCGTCTGGTCTATTTCAACAACCCGAGATACCCATGTGGAAGTGGGAGCAAATCTCAATGGATTTTGTAACGAAATTACCCAGGACCCCTAGAGGGCATGATATGATATGGGTGATAGTTGATCGATTAACTAAGTCTGCACATTTTCTACCAATCCGAGAGAAGGATAGCACTGGAAATCTCGCTGAGCTGTATCTTAAAGAAATTGTAGCACAGCATGGAGTGCCTATTTCGATCATTTCAGACAGAGATGGACGTTTCGTATCAAGGATCTGGCAATCCTTCCAGGAGGCCTTTGGATCTCAACTAGATCTAAGCATGGCCTTCCATCCGCAAACAGACGGCCAGAGCGAATGGACCATACAAACACTGGAAGATATGCTTCGTGCATGTGTTATAGATCTAGGCGGCACCTGGGATACTCATCTACCTTTAGTTGAGTTCTCCTATAATAACAGCTACCAAACAAGCATAAAAGCCGCGCCGTTCGAAGCTCTGTATGGCCACAAGTGCCTCTCGCCGTTATGTTGGGCAGACGCTGGAGATAAGCAGTTGATTGGACCTGAACTTGTTCAAGAAACAACCGATAAGATCGTACAGATCCGAGAGCGCATTAAGGCGGCTCGTGATCGACAAAAGAGCTAAACTGATCGAAGACAGAAACCATTAGAATTCGAGGTGGGATACAAAGTTTTGCTGAAAGTCTCACCTTGGAAAGGTGTAGCAAGATTCGAAAAACGTGGAAAGTTGAATCCATGATACATTGGACCATTCAAGATCTTGGAAAGAATTGGTACCGTGGCGTACAAACTGGAGTTACCGGAAGAACTTAATGGTGTACATGATACGTTCCATGTGTCCAACCTCAAAAAGAGTCCAACCCAAGAAAAAGTGATCATCCCTGCGGATGAAGTGCATATCGATGACACACTCCGATTTACAGAACAACCTGTTGAGGTAACGGATTGGAAGATCCATAAAACAAGGAGGAGTCGCATTAAGCTTGTCAAAGTACGTTGGAACTCTAAGCACGGACCCAAGTACACGTGGGAATGTGAAGACCGGTTCAAAGCCAAGTACCCCCATCTGTTCGAGAAAGCTCTTGCGGGAGATAACTCAGCCTGAATTTCGGGACGAAATTCTTTTAACGGGGGGAGACTGTGACAACCGACACAAAACCGGTAATTTCCGTACCATTTTAATATTATTTATTATCTGTAATTATGTGCTTAAATGTCAACATTGTCTGATTACATGCTATACTGTGAATTCATGCACGTTTTATACTTCAAATATTGCTTTATGCATTACTTTAAGCGTTGCGTCAGAAAGACTAGTAACTCACCGGTAAGACACACTGTGTCAGCAATTCTGCAGAAATCAGTCAGATAATAGAATTAGGGCCTAGGAATAGGTCCAACATCTAAAATACATTAAAACCCAAGTGAGGATACAAGGGTTAACATATAAACTTTCCGGAAGCTAAACTATGCACTAAAAAGCACCCGAAACTCACTTTAAATGCAGAATTTTGCATAAATCAGCACCAATTCAGCTATAATAAGCTTTTTAACACATTATTGTCATGCAAAATTTATGTTTTATTGTCCATAATAACTTACAAAGTGTCGGGAATTGAAACTGTCACAAAAGGGGCTTCATACTTAGTGAAACTGCGCAATTTAGCACTTTAACGAACCGTAACGAAACGAATAACCGGACACTACCCGGAACATTAAAATTTGACTAGAAGTAATGTTTTTATGATATTGAACTAGTATTTGTGCTAGAACACCTTAAAAATCATGAAAACACCTAAACACATTTAAACTAACTTAACCCCCTCGTTTGCATTTTAAACCCCTAACTTCCCAAAAATTACATTTTACCCCCCCCCCCCCCTCATGTTGCAACCGGCCCCAATAGGTCCCACATAGCTTTGTAATATTTTATTTGATCTTGTCCCCTAATTTGGTGCACATGAATCCTAAAGAAGATTAATTGTTGGATTTTCTTTTATAAAGACCATAAGTATTCACCATTGTCCATTAACACATAAACACTTCATCTTCATCCCTTGTTCACTCCTTTGTCTTGGCTCACATACACCACCATTTTCACTTCACTACAAAGCAATCCAAGGCCACTAGGAGGTGTAAGAAGCTCATCTAAGAAGGTGTAAAGTGCTAGAAGTGGAAGGACCTCACTTTGGAGCTTTTAACCTCTCATTTTCTTCCCTTTTCATCTTCTTCATTCCTGTGCCACTTCCCTAGCCATTAGAGCTAGTAGTAAGCTTCTTGATCACTAAAATAAGTCATGTTTATGTTATGTACAAGTTTCACCATCTAAACAACTTAACTTTTAAAGAAGAAAATGAGATGATCTAACATATTTATGAAGAAATCAAGTGATTACATGAAATTTTAGTGTATGTAATGAAGTTGTTGATGTTATATCTTGTGTTTATGTTTAGATCAGGTATGATAAGCTTGTTAAAAGTTTAGATCTAACAAGTTTAAGCTTGAATCTTGAAGGATCCATGATTAAACTTGAAGATGAACATATAAAGCATTATGCGAACTTGAAATATGAATTTTCATGCATAATCTTGTAATTTTGAAGTAATAAAGTGTGTGTAGAACTAATTTTTGAAACTAAAACTCATGGAAAGTTTGTTAAAAATTTAACATAAAGCTTGCTTTTGAAAGATCTAAAGTTATTAAGCATGGATCTTGAAAGATCCATGGTGAAACATGATGTTTAACATAATGATCTTTCTACTAAACATAAAAGTGGTTTTAGAACATGATTTACAAACTTTAAAGACTATTACACTCATGGAGGAGTTGGTTAATAAAATAAAGTTTCATAAAAGTTTGTTTAAAATACTCAAGAACACTTATTTTTGGAAAGATCATAATATGTTAAGTGTAGATCTAAAAGACTGCACATTTATAACAAAAATCAAGTTCACCATGATGTTTCATATGAAGAAATTAGTATATGTTGTTGATGATTATTGTTGAAAATTGTTTTGGTGATTGAAAAAAAATAAACACAAGGTTTGAAAACATGAGAAACCTCCATTTTTAGGGGAAACTATGTCAAATTTTTTATAAAACTTTGAAACTTAGAAAATATAAGTTTTAGTGAAACTTATTCCCTAAAAATTCACCTAAAAATATTTACCAAGGTTTCCCTAATCTTTGTAAGAAATTACAAGTTAATAAATGATGATTTCTTCAAGTAAAAATTATATTAAGTATATATATTTTTGGAAAAATATATATATTTAGTGATCACCAAATTTTGTGCTAAGTGTATATTATGTGTATTATATGTAGTAGTGTATCAGGGACTTGAAAATACACTAAATACTCCCAAGGAGTATGAATACAAAAATACACATACAAATACATGAGAATACATAAGTATACAAGTATACAAAAATTCCTCACAAGGAAATACATGGACAATACAAGAAAATATATTTACAAAAATATATTCCTTAACATATTAATAAACTTGGACAATATATGGATATGCATGGACTTAAAAATATATTTTTGGACAAATATATAACCATTACCAAGCAATGGAATTTATACAAAATCGGGTGGATAACGAGAATGATTATATATATATATATATATATATATATATATATTATGGCCTGACAAAATATATATTTCATACAAGTCTTAAAAATACATTATTTTTAAGAAATATAATTCCAGAAAGTAATAAAAACCAAAGTATTGATTTTTGATGAAAAATACAAAATACACAAGTATTTACCTTAAATACAAGTATACTTTCCTAAGTATACTTATATAAAAATAATATTGAGAATATTATTTTACAAAATACTTATATTTATTTTTTGGAAAAATAATATAAGTAACATACTTGAAAAGTTAAAAATATAAATTATTTTTAACAACTTATTACCTCGAAAAGTCTACATAAACGAATATATATATTTGAGGAGTAAAATATATATTTACAAAATTCATTACATACTCAAAGTGCAAGAACATGACAAATGGGCAAGACCCGGCGAACAAGGGCACGACCCTCACTAAGAATGAACATACAAAGAACATATACATAAACAAAGGATGGTGACTTGTACTTGTGTGATACAAGTCTAGTGACTAACATTAATAGAACACGTATAGGTCACGACACTACAAAAACCAACCGGTGAAGTTTACGGAGCAGGATACGCAAAGTTGTGAGTTCATATCCCCACTTTTAAACTTTTTCTTGTTTTCTAAACTTGGGGAAAATACATGTACTGTGGTATGACAAAACAAAACTAAGGAATGACTTTATAGATCATGTGACGTATAGGGTGCCATAAGCACCATTAATCAATTACATACCTAGACCGCTGAACAAAGGTTAGATCTAATGGGTTTTAGGCAACCACACTCTTGGCCACACTTTTACCAAGTAGTGCTTTTGTGTCTCTAGTCTTGAATCGACAAGTAAAAATGCCTATGGTTTGGATGCTTCCTATGTCGTTACACATGTTAATGGCCTAGCTAACCATTGGCGATCTCATATTCCTTACATTTACAGAAATACTTGTTTCAATACAATTACATACCATGTTTTCAACAAACGAATGCTTAAATGTTTTACGCAAAACTACATGAATTCACACAAACATTATGTTGACGATTTTCCAAAACTTACATGTATTTCAGGTAACTAAAGTGGATGTACGTGTGGTCTTACTCTTGCTCCGGGATGTCGCTTATGTTTTAGTCATGTCGTGTCAAGACTCATATGCCTGTTTTGCGGGATTTGGTTGTTATGTCCCATCATGTGTGGTGATATAAGGATCAAAACCTTTATGTTGGTCTTTGAATAAAGTTGTAAACTTTTCAGACAATATTTCATCATGTGATGTAAACACTAAACTTAACTTATGTTTTTTATTATGAAATGTTAATGGCATTTGGAGTTATTTTATGATCATGTAGTATGTTTACCATTCGTATGCAATGAGAACCTTTCAGGATCACACCTCGTGCTTCCGCCTTAGAAATGGGTGTGACAGACACGTTTAAAAAAAGAATATGAAAGGACAAAAAAGCCCCTTCCTCCCTTCACTACGTCGCGTGCCACGTGTTAGGCCAGAATCCGTTCTCACACTTTAGGGCGTTTTCTCCTTATCCCGTAGCTATATATATATATATATAGGGAGGAGCTCATGCGAGAACCACCTTTATTGTAAGAACCGCGAGAACCAATGTGAACACAACCTAAAATAGCTAAAAAAAAACCTAACCCCCACCCCCCCAAAAAAAAACCTAACCCCCCCCCCCCCAAAAAAAAAAACCTAAACCCCCCCCCCCCCCCCAAGCTAAATGCTAAAAACTAAAACCCAAAAAAAACCTAACCCCTCCCCCCCCCCCCCCCCCAAGCTAAAATGCTAAAAACTAAACCCCCAAAAATCCTAAAAAAATCTAAAAAAAATCTAAAAAATCAATAAGAGGTGGTTCTCGCGGTTCTCGCAATAAGAGGTGGTTCTCGCATGATCTTCTCTCTCTCTCTCTATATATATATATAGTTAGGATCGTATAAGTAGTACTAAGCTATTTAAGAAACTTAAGAAAAATTCTAGATCTTTAGCACCACCGTCAATCTTAGGTGTTGTTTGTTTTTTGATAAAACGTCTTCGCAGGCTCTTCTGTCTGTGCGGCACAGACCACGCGCAGACATTGCCATGCGCAGACTGTTTGTTTTTCTGAAGACGTTTCATTAAAAAAGGTCTGCGCGAGGTCTTCTTGGTGCAGACTTGGTCCAACCACTTCTAAGATCTTCTAAGGTCTGCAGAGGGTTAAACACCACCACCAACCACCACCGGCCACCACTCACCACCACCGACCACCACCAGCCATCACCCACCACCACCGTCTACCACCACCGTCCACCACCACCACCACCGTCCACCACCCACCACCACCGTCCACCCACCATCACCACCACCACCATCCACCACCACCACCGGCCACCACCACCACCGGCCACCCACCTTCACCACCACCACCGTCCACCGGCCACCACCACCACAGGCCACCCACCATCACCACCGCCACCACCACCGTCCACCACCCACCACGACCGTCTACCACCACCACCAACCACCACCCACCACCGTCTGTACACCTCCACCAGTTTATTTTAGAAGTCTACATATGTTAAAAAAACAAACAGTCTTCTTCTTGCAGACTGCAGACATTTGGTCCATCACTTCTTCAACAGATGTTTGCAGATGTGGTCCACAGACTGCAGACATTTTACCACTTAAATAACAAACAGCACCTTAGTGTCACGTTAGCATCCCCTTCCACCATATCCCTTTTCTACTAAAATGGGGTGTGGCTTAGTACCCTTCACCATCTACTCCTCTTTTTTATTTCTCTAATTCATTTAATTTTAAACAAAACAAATTAACTTTTAATAAATATTAAAAAAAATATATAACTTATATGCAAAAAAACATAATTTAATCACCATAGCTTGCACTCCCAAACCATTTTCCGCAATTTTGTCTCTCATATTTAGCACCATTGTTCGCTCTCTAGATGGAAGACTATCATCATCTTTTGTTATGATGTTAAACTCTTCAATTCTTATCGTTGGCGATCAAACCAGAGCCTCTATATTTCAATTTCAGTCGCTCGTTGCTTTAGCTGAATCCTCTCCATTTCCTTACTGTCGCTGCTTGCTTTTCTTGTTTCTTCAACCGAAGCCTCTCGGCATGTAAATAATGAAATCTGGAGAACCTTCTCATTAACTTATCTAATTCCGATTCACTAGGTGATTGGTCTTTTGAAGATGATTCCTTTTTTACTTTGTCCCTCCGGATGAGTCGTTGTGCTTCTAGTGTTGGAATATCATCGTCGAACTTGGGCTGATCATTAATATTGATGTTGCAATGCGCATCCAAACAATCAGCGTTGTAATCTCCCAACTCCGTCATCTTAGTCCTTTTTGATTGTGACACCCCATTCGGCCCATGAGCCCCCTTCAGACGATCTTAGAAAATTTCCCACGACATAAGAAATTGAAAAGCCCCAAGTTCATCTTGTACGTTTCAAGAGCCGTAATCAAAATAGAATTATTACTTGCCCCGCTTTGGCGATGGCAAAATGTAATGTTATAGCAACCGGCAAACCATCCTTTTTTGTTCATGTCTCTAAATTTCGAGCTAACAGAATTAAATTGTTGGTACGTATGGTTTCGTTGCATTAATACATGAAACTGATCAGTAACCTTGTTCCAAAAACATTACATTTTTGCGTGCTACCTACATTTCCATAGAAAAAATCATTATTGCTTGGAAATTTTTGAGTAAAAATAATAATGTATATAACTGAAAAAAAAAAATAAACCTTCTATTGGCTCTTGAGAAACATTACCCCACCCTTGTGACAACACTTCCTCCTCGATCGTCGTCCAATGTATGCTCTCTCTTGCTGCCTGTTTCTTCTTGTGCCCATTTTTTCCATTAGGTTTTCTTGGTTTTTTTTTTTGCTATGTTTCGGGCACAACTTCCATTTTAACGTTTTGGCATAGATAAAAGAAATCGTGTTCGAATTCTTGGACTGGTTGTGAGCTAAGCATTTTTTGTTGCAATTGCAATTGTAACGTGTTCGGATTTTGACTAAAACCGACAAACGAATACATAGACGGCTCTATGGGTGGTGTGAATGGTGGTTGGTTTAGATCTATTGTAAAAAAAATGAGTATAATGGTGAAGATTAGGGTTGTGCAAAGGGTTGGACCCGACCCTTTTGGACTCGGAACCTCTAGAACTTTACCATTTTTACCCTATAAAATGAGAACCAAGAACCGATCCTTTTATGTTTATCCGGTTCCGGGTCCAAAAGGTGTGATGGGTCGGGTAAAGGGTCTGGTGGGCAAGAACCTTAATTTAGTTTGGGCACGTGAACTGGGCTGCATTAGCGTTAAACTGAAAAATGTTCATTAATAGTAGTAACATCAATCTAAAAATACAAAAACATAAAACTTTTCACCCAAAATCCGTAAAGCATACACATGATTCTACCTTGAAAAACAGAACCGCAAAACGTTTGATTGTTTGATCTTGGAAGGATCGGTCTTCGAAGGTTTCAATGACTGAAGTCCGAACTTTTCATTAGCCGAAGGTTTGATGTTGGAAGGATTACTTATACGCAAGGAAGTTGGATAGTTTTAATGCGTTTTAGTTTTTTTTATCAGAAATATAAGGAACTAGGAATAAATGTAAGTTCGATGGTTGTTTATCTAAGGTGCCAGTGGTTCTAATTTAATACCCTCGGGTCGGAACCAGAACCAACCCGGAACCTTTTATTGATGGATTATTAAGCCCACGAACTGACCCTTCCAAGACAATTGTGGTTCCAGTTCGGGTTCAAGGTTTAGAGGTTCCAGAACCATAACTTGCTCACCCTTAGTAAAGATTGGTGTAGGAATGGTGTATTTGAAAATTGTTACTCGATTTAAATTTGGTAAATAGGTTTTTTAATGGTTCAACAACGGTCAAAAAGTGACTGTCCAACGTCTCTTTTTCACTCATGGCCGTAGTGGAATCCTCCATGATCTTCACGCTCACGATTGTTCACAAGGCCATGTCACTTCACGAAGACGGTTCACGAGTCCATATCGTATAGTCTTAAAGATTATGACAACACATTTTTCAGTAGCTAGCGACACACTTGCAAATTTTTTGGAAACTTTAAATACAAGTTCTCAATGTAAAATGTTACTCGGGAAAAGGCACATGCACGCGTAATAAAAACATGGATTCTTAGCTAAATACAATATTAGTATGCACATGCACAAAGGAAAAAATACAAAATAAATACATCCAAACATTGTCTTATTCGTTCTTGTATTTTTCATCTCACAATAATGATTATGCAATGATTAATATGTTACAGTTACTTTTATTTAATTTGTCATAATTTTCACTTGTCATGGCTCAGGCTATGGGTATGGTGGCGTGGGTTTCGTTGCGATTGTCCACGTGGGACGTAGGTTTAAGAATTACAACACCCCCCCCCCCCCCCCCCAACCCCAACCACGTTCCACCCTTTTCAGATTCCAACAATATGACCGTTTGCAACGAAGAAGAGGTAGAGGAGTGAATCATATTTGTTTGACGTATTCTATATTGGGTATTGTTTGTTGGTTTGAATCGTAGAAGAGAAGGGAGTTTAGAGGTGGCGGCTGCTGTATCGATTTTTAGGGTTTGTTTATCAGATAACAGAGAAGAAAGAAAAGTGAATTTGTTGTTGGCGTTTGTTTGTGATAACTAGTGGATGCCCAGCCCGCGTTGCGGGGCGATAGCCGAATAATGAGCGAGTGTTAGGCAGCTCATTGACACGAAAAACAATTAAATCGAGTCAACCAACTAAAACAAAACATTTTTATAATTTTGGTAAAAAAAAAAAAAAAAAAACTAAAACGATGGCAATATTGTAATTTTTAACTGAGAGAAATTTGTATTCTTTGACTCGGGTAAAAGTGTAATTTGCCAAAAGCTAAAGTGATGGCAGTACTGTAAATTTGAACCAGGGGCAAAATTGTAAATTTCACAGGGGCAAATTCGTAACTTTGAACTTGAGGTAACAGCGTAATATAAATTTAAACTAAGGGCACAATCGTAATTTTAAGCTGGAGGCAAAACCACAATTTTATTTTGAATCGAGGGCAAAATCGTAATTTTGAGTTGGGAGCAAAAGCGTAATTTTATTTTGAACTGGGGAAAAAACGTAATTTTGAACTGAGGGCGAAATCATAATTTTTTAAACGGGGAAAATCACATTTTTGAACAGAGGGCAAAATCGTAATTTTTAGCTGGGGGCAAAAACAGATTTTGATTTTAAATTGGGGGGCGAAAAGGTAATTCTGAGCTGAGGGCAAAACCACAATTTTTGTTGGGTTAAATTGGAGAATGATGTTATCAATTATGACGGCTTTAGTTTAGCATTTCATTGTTTATATTATGTGGCGTTTTTAGTTATTTTAGTAGTATGTTTTAGCGTTTTTATTGGTTCTCCAAGCAAGAGGCGGCTTGCTTGGAGGACAAGGCTCAAGGGACTATATATAGAGTACTAGTAACTACTTGTAAGGTGTGCATTTGTGAGCCACCACCCCGGGGGAGCTCACCCGGGGTGGATGATAATCTTGTAATTTGTCTAGTCACATTCAATGAAAAATATCTTCCTTCAATCTTATCTTTATCTATCTTTCTATTGTTTATCTTTGTTCTTGGCACAAAATAACCCGTCTCATTATTTTTACCGAACCGAAACTGAAATCGGATCGTTACGGGACTATCATTTGGTATCAGAGCCTCGGTGGCTCGTTTCGGTTTCGGTTTGGTCGGATCTTGACCGAAAAACCCGTCGGAGACGTAAAATGATGCAAATCTGTGTGTTTTGAAGATGTTTCCATATATGGCGACTTTGTTCATCCAAAGATCTGAAAGTTTTAGTTGAAACTCATGAGTGGTGGTTTGGGTTTTCACTAATGGAAGCCGGTTCTCAATGGTGACATTGAAGGTTTGCTGATGTTCTTTTGGATATTGTTAGAGGTATTCGAGATCTTTGAGCTTGGTTGGATTGACGATGGTGTCCCTCTCAATTTCTGCTTGCTATAATGCTATGACGGAGTTGAGGGTGGATTCAGATGAACACCACCGCCAACTGGGGTTGTCGTGAAGGAATCTCGGTTGCATTTGTTGTTCGATGTAAAGAGACTTGTATTTTTGGTTCACTTTATGGTTAAACGCTGTGTTGATGCTGAACATTTTGATCTCGGTTACGTCGCTTGTTGTTTTCCAGTTAAGGGTGGTTCGAAGATAGTATGGTGGTTTTGGGTGGCGGCGCATGGAGAATCGGGTGGCCACAAGCAGTGGAGATGGAGATGGTGGAAGCTGTGGTTATCAATGGCTTTCCGGTGATACAAGCTGGCAGAGCATGGTGATGACGGCTGCAATATTGGTTTGCGGCTAGGGTTAGGTTTACATGGGCTATGTTTGATGGGCCAATGATTGGCACATGATTGCATAGTGATTGGACTTCATGGTACTGGGCCACTAATGAATGAAGAATGTTGCTGTAATATTGCCATATACAACTTGATTGCAAGTTTACCGGGGCCCACCAAATTAATAGGTATGAATTATTTGTTGGGGAGAAGTCGATTTAAGTTTGGGACAGAAGTTCACATATTTGTTTGAGCTAGCAGTTATGCATTTTCTAGCATTGAGGATTGATGCAGGTTTGTTGAAATTATCCACAATTTACAACAGAAGGTCCCTTTGATTAAAGAATTTTTATTGGGTTAGGATCATTTTTTATTTGGGCCGTATAGATATATTATTATTGGGCTGCAAATTGTTGGTGAAGTGGGCCGGGTCTTAGAAGTTCATTTGTGGGCTTAGAGATTTGATGCAATTTGGGTCGGGAGTACAAGATTATTATATGGGCCGAAAGAAAATATTGCGACTTTGGGGCTTAAAAGTTTTCACCGAGTTGAAGATTTTCAAAAAGAAGCAGATTATTTTATTTCGATCATTGGAGGTTCGAACCTTTATCACATGCCAGTTATAGTAGAGATGTTCAATCGGGCGTAAAGCTTACACACAGTGGGAGTTGCCGATTGAGTTTGAATCTTGAATTAATTTGGAGGGTCTATATTTGCGGGGGGAAACGACAATGAAAGATATTTTATTTTCAGCCAATTTCTGAAGATTCGAAGACGACGTCAAATTTATTTTTGAAGATCATTGAAGAATTGATAGCATCATTCTCGGGGAAATACTGTTGGGTCAAATTGGAGAATGATGTTATCAATTATGACGGCTTTAGTTTAGCATTTCATTGTTTATATTATGTGGCGTTTTTAGTTATTTTAGTCGTATGTTTTAGCGTTTTTATTGGTTCTCCAAGCAAGAGGCGGCTTGCTTGGAGGACAAGGCTCAAGGGACTATATATAGAGTACTAGTCACTACTTGTAAGGTGTGCATTTGTGAGCCACCACCCCGGGGGAGCTCACCCGGGGTGGATGATAATCTTGTAATTTGTCTAGTCACATTCAATGAAAAATATCTTCTTTCAATCTTATATTTATCTATCTTTCTATTGTTTATCTTTGTTCTTGGCACAAAACCACCCGTCTCATTATTTTTACCGAACCGAAACTGAAATCGGATCGTTACGGGACTATCAATTTTATTTCGAATCGAGGGATAAATCGTAATTTGAGCTGGGGGCAAAAGAGTAATTTTATTTGAGCTGGGGGCAAAAACGGTATTTTAAAATGGATATAAAATAATAAACTGGTTGGTCCAATAGGGGAGTGCCAGGCAAAATCGTAATTTTGCATTGAGGGCAAAATCGTAATTTTGAGATGAGGACAAAAGCGTAATTTTATTTTGAGCTAGAGGCAAAACGGTAATTTTAAACATGAGTATAAACGTAATTTTAAAATGGTTAAAAAATAGTAAACTGTTTGGTCGAATGGGGGAGTGTCAGGCAGCTGCCTGGCACTATTCCCCCATTTGGTAAATTTAAGTATAGGAAATAAAAAGAAAACTAGATGGAAGCCCCGCCGCGTTCGGCTAGGGCTTACAAATTAACACGCGACATATACAAACTTATGATGACATCCTTATTGTGCAATTTTTACAACCACGCATACGGATCAGACTTCATTCATGAACATACACACAATTAAGACGCAACATAATATCATTATTATGTAACATCTAATCTAGTTTATGTTTGTATTTAAATTGGATATTGATCCCTATAATCTTTGTAATTATATTCTTTTATTTATCCTTGGATTCATGGTGACTTCATCATAATAAAGGGCTACACCTTTGTATCAAAATTAGATATCTAAATGATAACATTGGGTTTCCAAGTGTCTTGTGGAGGAAAATACTTGAATCTTGATTGATGATGGAGTTTGTGTAACGATTCCTAATTTACATATTGTAATAATAATATTATAATCATCTTCAAAATAATTAAAGTAGATAACAACTTTATAGGGTTACCACGTTTTACTAAAAACATTATAAACTTTCATCTGTGTAAAACACTGTTAGTAATAATTTATTTGAGAAAATGAAAATCCTAGCTTATCAATTTATATTTAAACAAATCAACAAATGAAATCTAAAAACTCTAGATGTTAGAACAACCCCACTATTTCCAAAGTTTCAATTCAATTGTAGATGTCAGAACATCACACGATACCTTCCTATTTTCAATGTTTCAATTCCATCCAAATTTCACATGATACCTTCCTATTTGCAATGTTTCAATTCCATCCAAATTTATGTTTTTTTCACGTCCGCTCTTTTGCATTTCAAAGCCATATATGCGTCTCTTTCAAATTTGGGTAAACCAGAAGCTTCAAAAGGTACCTTTTTAGGGTACTCAAGAGAACGAGAATCGATTCTTGTGATAACCAACTTCATGCCATGAGTCTCACACACTTGCTATGATACAAAAAAAAACATATCTTTTTTAACATTGACAATGCCAGTGACTATGGTTGTAACAAATTGCTATAGGCTCAGATCTCCACTATCGCTGCAACATAAGTTGCCACGCCAAATAGTGGAGCATCATCATAGCGTGGATTACGATGGAAAACTGATGGCCATAACAGAACTAATCGGTTTCAACACCAAAAAAAGTTTCGGTTAACCGATAACATCGAGCTATAAACCTCTCAGATGATCCTGAGCTCACAACCATCAAGTTACAAACAACACAGAGAGATAGAAGGTAGCAAAGGACGACTGGATAACCTCCGACAACAAGAACGCCACCCCATATCTCTTTATTTTTAAAAACCCCAAAGACACATGTATCTCACAACCGAAAAACCAAATAAGCCAAAGGTACAACATCACACTGTGTATGACGGTCGGAAAGCCGCCAACAACATAAAGTCAGCAGCCGAAAAGCAACACACATGTCTATTGGCACCACGGACGGCCGGAAAACCACCGACTACATAAAGCCAACTCATATCTCGTTCTATTTCTCTCTAGAAACCTCATGGTTGTCTCTCTTTCTCTCTACAAAATAAGACTGTGCAAGGTCCGAAAATGGTGAACCATAAGAGAGAGTGTTTCAGAGAAAGAGAAAGAGATCAAAGAGTTTAGAGGACAATGAAAAGGTGCTTCACCCAAAAAGGGTTTTAAAAACCCCAAGAGACAGATGTCTCACAAATAGAATAGAATGGACAAGGTAGAGCTACGTGGCACATAATACATCATATAAGCCTAAGTTACAACTACTCAATGCCTAAGAGTGTTTTAAATTAATAATATATAAATAGGGTTTTTGTAATGTAATGTGAATTTTTAATTCTATAAAAATGTGGAAGGTGAGTTTTCCACTTGTAACATGCATAACATAGCTTGTAAATAAACTAAATAAGTTGCATAATCTTTACGGTAATTATATCTCACATATCAAACTTGGTATTTAATGGCTGGTCTCGAAAATTAAAAAAAAAATAGTGTAAATAAATTGTAGAGAAAAATAATTTCAAAAAATAAAATATATATTATGATTTGGGTCATGATCACACCACACCATATAAGGTGATGTATTTGGATAGTGGATGAGAGTGATATGATATGACACTGACGTGAAAGGTCATTGATACTGACGTGAAAGGGTCATTGTGGTCATGAGGGTAATGATCTCATCCTATAGTCTTAGGGTAAGTTGTTAGAATTATAGTCTAGGGTTTTTATGATTATCCTAAGAGTTAAATGCCATTTTAGTCCCTGTGTTTTGAGTTATTTTGACAGTTTAGTCCAAATGTTTCATTTTTCGTCTGTAGGTCCAAAAATGTTTCATGGTTGCCATTTTAGTTCACCGAGTTAACAAAAAGGGCAATTCGGTCATTTTATATGGCCGAATTGCCCTTCTAGTTAACAGAATTACGTATAAAATGACCGAATTGCCCTCTCGTTAATAGAAAAAATGGATGAAGTTAACCAATGTACTAAAATGACAATGGTGAAACCTTTTTGAACCCACAAGCGAAAAATGAAACCTTTGGACTAAACTGGCAAAATAGCCCAAATCACAAAGACTAAAATGACATTTAACTCTTATCCTAATATACAGGGAAGGAAGCTCACAATTTACGATAGGCAATGCGTTAATATTCTAAAAACTTTTATCTTTTTTTTATTGTTACTTTTATAGATGTTAAGTGAGCTAATTGGGATTAAAAGATATAATTACTTATACATATTGGGGAAAGTTACTGTATAAATAAAGTTAACGTGCTAAACGTACGAATTGCATGAAAAAGACAAAATCATGCGGTGACATTTTTGTAATTATCTACTTGTAGGGTAATTATCAAAATTACTCTACAAATGATACTGTATAGTAATTTTGATCTTTTGTATAGTAATTTTGTAAAATGTTTATGTAGAGTAATTTTGGTCTTGTAGAGTATTTTGATCAAAAAACTATAGCTCAGCAAAAAACCTACCCCCCCCCCCCCCCCATCCCCCAAAAACCTAATGTCACACCCCAACCGATGGCGGAATCATCGGGGCATGGCACTGAGCGAAACAGATTGTCCTGAAGTTTCCATAACGACTATCATTACCATTCAATTTAGAATAACATGTCCCATACCATGTCTCAAACAGTATACAAATTATTACAGATAAAATCTAGGCAAATGATTCTGTTCCGACAACTCAGATTTATACATAGATAGTTTATTTATTGGTTTCTAGGACCTCTTTTCCTAGCTTCGATTTCATCACTGCGTAGAGAGCATCCTAGACCTTTCCTAGCCTCGATTTCACAGTGAGCTAGGCATACAAACAACTTAAGCACCTGTCACATACGTTAAAATAAAGTCAATACATATAATGTAAAGGTGAGCATACAAGTTTGATAATAGCATATAGAGTTCGAATTCGTTTACGCATAACCAACACATACACATAGTGAAATGAAGCACGTTAGTTATCGACATAGATCCATCGACACCAATGACTGCGGGTTGACTGCCTGAGGCAGTTCGCAATACATGATTACCACCGTAATCCATGCAAGTAATTGTCCTTAACAAACCCCGTGTGAACGGGTGCTGAGTCCAAACTATAGTACTATCGTTGCTAAGGCAGGTAGACAGCATTCCATGTGTAAACATAACAAACAGGCATTCATAAGCCACGTATAACATGCATTAACGGTTAGCGTTCAAAAAGTATTGAGTAGTGTGTTTGATGTGAATTGAATAGTTGTAACGTATGTAACACCCAAAAGTGCATAAAGCAAAAGGGGATCGAGTATACTCACAGCGGTTGATGGATTGAAGGGAGCGCTTAGCGAGTAGGGTTAGCCTGAATAGATTTATAGCATAACGATAAGTGACGCGTAAAATGATGCAAAGTGTTGGAGAGTCGGACAGCTGGTCGATCGGACGGTAGTTCGATCGGACGGCTGACCGTTAGGTTGACAGTCCGCTCAGACCGCTTTGGATCGGACATGTGTTCGATCGGACAGGTCAACAAGTCAAAAACTTAATGATTTGCTGACCGATCGGTTGGCAAGTCAACAATAATCAACAACTTTAAATGAAATGCAAGGTATGGTGCAGTGGATCGGATAACTGATCGATCGAATACTAATGGTGTCCGATCGGACAACATGTATGAACAACTATGACAAATTATTAGCAAGGTGTCACCTGATCGGACGGCTGTTCGATCGGGTGGCACTCCTAGTGCATCGAACATGTTGAAAAATCGATTAAGTGTTGAAGTATAGTATCTCATGATCCGAAGAGTAATCCGATCGAACAGTAGTCCGTTCGAACAACAGTTCGTTCAATACTAGTCTTCAAAATAAATTGATTAAGTGTGGGACCATGTGTTAACCGATCGGCTGGCTGTCCGTTCGGACAGCAGTCCGATCGGTCAGCACCCTGACCTGATCAGCCTATTAGTTTAACACTTGGTTGTTCTGTTTGTTTGTCGTTTTATTGAGGTATTTTGGTAACGAGTCGAACCATAGATCCCTCGTCCTTACATGGTTCCCCTGGTCGGACAGGAACCACCCAAATCCGGCTGGTGAACTGTTCGGAACAGAGTTTATCGTTTAACCCGAAATCGGTTAACCTCGTGGATAGAATCCGGATCTTGAGCCATGCAACCACCGGAGTGAGTTGTAAGCCGGCACAGGCTCCGTTTCTATCGGTTTGAAGGCATTGAGTGAAAAAGAGTTGAAAGAAAGTTGGAAAATCCATCTTTAAATCCTTTTCACCGTGTATATGTTTAGATCTATGAAAGATCTTTGTTTGTTTATGTGGAAATCGGCTAGATCCAAGTTATTCTTGGTGGGTTGAGGCCAAAACATGAAGTTCTTCAAGAACCCATGATGACATCGTCCTAGAATACTTGAATCTTGATGATTTCACGGTTATAAGTTAAGATTTGAAAGATAGAAAGGTGTAGGAGTGCGTGTAGATTAAGAAAGTACAAGGTTTAGGATGAAATCTTACCGGAATCGAGAGGAATCTGAGAAAAGGATGAACTAAGCGTGCTGGTCGAACAAAGGTTTCCAAAAGTGGAAAAGATAACAATGACAGGGGTATTTATCGGATGCCAAAAGGGGAAAGTGCTGGCCGATCGGCCAGGCAGCTCGATCGGATAGCCTGTCCGATCGGACAGCAGTCCGATCGGTTAGCTGTTCGATCGGCTGGTAGCCTGATCGATTAGCTGCACATTTCGAGTGTTCGGTGATTTTTGATATTTCGATTTCGGTTGCGAGCGGTTCGATATGATAGGGTTTCCTAGTCAAATTACTTTTAATCCCAACCACTCATATCTTGCGCTATCCTTTCTCCACTAATTATCATAATTCGATTGTGATTCGAGTTCGATGTCGATTGAGTTCGATTGCATTTCGATTGATTACCACAACAGAACATAAATAAACATGCACAAGTAACACATAAGGCACACACACACACACGTATAACAATAATTAAAATACGTAGTTCGAGTTGAGATTCGATTCGATGTCGATTTGATTAGCATACTTTGATTATCGTTTCGTTAACTTTATCGCATTGTTACTTCCTACAGTTCACAATCGTAAGTCGATTAGATGGCGATTGTAATACGTCGATTGTTGTAATTATTGACACTTACTCCACACAATACAACTAAATTAAACACATAAAAGAAATTCTCTACTAGTCGAGTTGCGCGAAATCGATCGTTGACTTTGACCTTGTGATGCGTAGTCGAGTGTTATATATATTAGGTGTATATTTTAAGCCCCTTTAACACTTTTTAGTCAAGTTTTAAATTTATAAAACACGATATTTACTAACACTAGACACACATATGGGCAAGTGCACCCATCGTGAGCGTAGTATAGTGTTGGTAAGATACCGAGGTCGTCCAAGGACACAAGAGCTTTTAGTACCGGTTTATCCTCAACGTCTAATCAAATCAAAAAGTTTAGAAAAATGTGTTAACTAAGAAAAATAAAAACTAACTAAAAAATGCTGAAAATAAAATAAAAAGAAAAACAGATAGACAAGATGAATCACTTGGTTCCGACTCGTATCTAGTGTAACCTTTGATTATTTCCGCACTTTTGCACTATTTTAAGAGATTATCTTAGTTATTGTAGTAGGCCCCTCTTTTGAAGGTGACGTTACCCTCACCCTAGTAGTTTGAGTCAGCAAGGATACAATCCTAAAAGGGTGGATTATTGGAAGATAATTAATTAAGTTATTAATGCAAATTATGGTAGGCCCCTCTTTTGGAGGTGCCGTTACCCTCGACTAAGTAGTCTGAGTCAGCAGGGATACAGTCCTAAATAGCCGGGTTATAGTATTAATAGTAGTTAACTTATGAGGGGATCAAAGAGTTTGGACCCCCGCCATCCAATACCGTTAAGTATTGAAGGAGGTCCTACTAAATTTGACCCAGGTCCATTGCAGGACCTCTAAACGCTGAACAATGGCAAGACCTTTACCAAACCGTTCCCTTAACCCCCGACCAGGTAGCCAACATACCTCCATATAGACCGAGGAGATATGAATGGTGAAAATCTTTTATTTTATATAGACAGTAAAATAATTTCAAGACACCACAGACAAACGATAAAGAAAGATCACCTTCAACATAAGCAACTAGTTATTAAAGTCATTAATACGAAACCAAATAAAAAGTGCGAAAAGATTAGAAATAAAAAGTATTACACTAGACCCTTTGTCTTCACCAAGTGATGTAAGAGACTTAGGCAAACATGGCCTTGATTGTCAAGAACTCTTACGATCAATCTTGGATCCCGAGACGACTCACACACTCTACGATGGACAATGGATGATGGTGGTGGATGATGGTGTTATGGTGGTGGTGGGTGGTGGATGAAGTGTGAGAGAGGTGGTGTGCCAAGGGATGGTTTGAGCTTGAGCCAAGCACTTCTATTTATAGGCTGAACAGAAGCTCAGGCACAGCCCCGTGTCCAGTGGGCACGGCCCCGTGTCCACATCCTTCTCTTTCTTCATTTAATGCAGTTTTGTCTTTTTAGTTGACCACGCCCCCGTGTCCGCTGAGCATGACCCCGTGGTGCAGAAGAATCTTTGTACTATGCAGATTTGCTGGGTTGTGCGAATCTTATAGTTGACCACGGCCCCGTGTCCGCTGAGCACGGCCCCGTGGTGGGCAATAGAAGCTTCTACCACTTTGTCTTTTCTGCTGACACTTGGGCACGCCCCCGTGCTGGCTGAGCACGGGGCGTGTTCAGTCTTCTGATCTCTTGTTTTGCTTGGGAAGATGCTGTCGTGGGGTCGGGCATGTCACGTCTTGTTCCTTTTCTTGTATTTATGTTAGATTTTGATGTCTTTTTGCTTCTTTTGTTAATTTGAGCTCATTTAATCCTGAAAATACAAAAGGAAGACAAAAGCACACTTTTTCCAACATTAGTACTAAAAAAGGGTTAGTTTTATGTCTCATTTGATGAAATTTATATGTTGCATTTTTAACACATCAAATACCCCCACACTTGAATCTTTGCTTGTCCTCAATCAAAACTCTTTAATATGTGGCTATTACACTCCCAAATGGAATGGAATGGGTAGAGAAGAAGGTTTTTGGGCTTGTCGTAGAGTGTCGGGATTTCCAAGATTCTTTATTTAATTTTATTTTTATTTATTTACAATCCTATTCGTCATGATTTATTTAAAACTTTTCATAAGATAAATTACTTATTAGGGCATAACATGCCTCTTTAAAATTCTATTTATATACAAGTTCACATACCTCACGGGGATCACTCAACACTCGGCCGAAAATGTATTTTTGTGGATTACTCGAGAGCGGCATGGAACTTACTCCTACCATAGGCTTGCCAAGCAATCAATCCTCCTCCTTTTTAACTTATATACCTTTGTAAATATCAAGAGGACTTTGTGGGTGAAGGGTTAGGCTTGGGTTAAAGGTAGGTGGTTGGGTTGGTGGTTAGTGGTTAGTAGAAAAAAGGCGAAAAGCGTAACAAGTGTCGGTTTTCGTAAGATTTTCTATTTTTGTAACGTTTATTTTGATGAAGCTATTTATTCAAACAAAGTTATTTTTGATGAACTTGTTTGTTTATTTTCTTTTGCTTCATCATCAACACAAAAAAAAAAAAAAAAATTTAAGGAAAAGTCATACGAAAAATCGAAATTGTTACTAAAACAAAGGGGTAAAAATGAAAAAGGTTTTGGTGGGTAAAAAGGGTGTTTGGTTTGGGTTATGAAATGAAAAGGTTTAGGCTCAAAGGGGCTAACTAGGGGGATTTTGGGTAGGTGGTAAAAAAAAGAAAAATAATGGTGTAGAAATAAAAAGGGTTAGTCCTAATGCCTCCATCATTACTTACTCGGGTTTAAGTTGGTAAGGACCGGGAATGTATCGTCATGGCAAGTTCTAGAGTCGTAAGAACCAAGCGGCTATTCACACAAGAAACGAAAAATGAGCATTTAGTCTAATGATATGTAATTGTATGCTCAATAAAGGCTCAAAACTCACTTTTGTGGGAATGGGTTTTTATGTGATCAAGTATATATAATCAAATTTTAACTAAGCTTGTCATGCCTTTTCATAATTTTCTTATGTTGGTTCTTTTTATCACGACGCTATCGGTTGTAAATTCGTAAAAATATAACCTTTTCAGAACTTGAAATTCCCGAGTTAAACCTAGACAAGTAAAAAAATGAAAATTTTTGAAAAAATTTGGGGTGATTAGCGATTCCAATAGAGTTTTGTGTAAGGCTTGTATTTAGGACTTGCAAGATTCAAGGTTTTAACATCCCCCCCATACTTAAATTACACATTGTCCTCAATGTGTCCCAAAAATAAGTTTTTAGGTTGATTGAATGTGTAAAAGGTGTGAAAAAGCAAAAAATTTTGTGTTACTGGTTACCTGGGCACGACCCCGTGTTGGGTGGACACGACCCAGTGCTCAGGTGCCAGTAACGAAAACTTACAGAAGGTGAACACGGGGGCGTGTTGGTTGGACACGACCCCGTGTCTGTCAAGGTCTGCAGAATAAATACAAACAGCAGGTTCAGGGGTGTGGGCACGGGGGCGTGTCGGCTGAACACGACCCCGTGTGGACAGTCTGCAAAGTTGAAAAACAGGTTTCTTTCTTCGTTTTTCCTGTCCTGGCTTTAAGAGTACTAATGCTTAGTACTTTAAGCCCCGTTTGTACGTGTTTAATCAATAAACACTCCACCAAAACATAGCAAACATCCTACTTTTACCAAGGTTAACATCCATGTCAAAGTTAAAAGAAAAATAAATGCAGAAAATAAAAGAAGTTAGGGAAAGTAAATTGTTCAACACTTGGCACGCAGGCCATCAATTGTTAAAGAGTGAAAAAGGGTTAACCTGGGAAAACATCAAACAACCTTCTCTTCCTCCGCTCCTCCCGCCTATTCCATGGCGTCGTCATCGTCATCGTCATCATCATCCCCTCCATGGCGTGCAATGTGGTCTCGTATATATCCAAAATCATCTTGGATATCGGATATGTTTCTTTCGATAGCTCCGACCCGGTGGTACGTGTTGCTCGCCATGTTGTAAGTGTTCCTGGTGCACATAAGGTTTTCCTGCAACAAATCATGCAAACTTTGGAAATTAGGAAAACCGCCTCCTGAGGAGGATTGGCCCGGATCACCTTGGGGTTGGTATTGGTACTGATGATGTTGCGGAGCTTGGAGGACAAGTGCTTCTTGCGGGTTCCATGCATGACCTTGCATCCTTTGAAAGCTCACCGTCCCGTCTTCCGCCTCATAAATCAGGTTCATTGAGCGGCATATGTGTATATCCACCATACCCGACCATGGGCTCCTCTCAAATGACCTAGGTATGTGGGCGAAGTGCCTAAAGAGACGGTACACCCATCCCCCAAAGAAGATAGGAGTCGGTGCACTAGCAAGGCGGTTATGATGCATGTTTCGGAGCATGAGGAACAGAACATCGAGCGGCCTGCGGTTGTGGATGCAGTGTAGGACAACCAAATCTCTTAACCCAACGACGCCACTACTATCATGCCTTTGGATAAGAGAGTAGCCGAGGAGCCTATGGATGTATCTGTAGAGCGGATCCCTCAGCTTTGTACTCTTAGTGCTGCTCGGATTGTAGTACCCTTCACCAATCTGAGCCCAAATGGCTTGGCGTTCGTTTTCACCTATCTTTCTCATTCCTCCAGTATTTTCCTCGTTTCCCGCATCCTCTTCCGCATACAACCCGACAATCGACCCAAATTGTGCCATAGAGATCGAATACGTTGTTCCGCCACATCGGAATGCCACTCCATCATTGTCGAATGGGTCACACCTTGAGTTGATTGTGAATGTGCTATAGAATTCCAAAGTACATTCGTGGACGGAACGGAGTCGAGTTGTTAGAGCGACTCTGAGTGGTCCTGTGACAATGTTGTTGAACCGGTCGATTTGATTTACCATAGTTAACAGTTCCGTGCATGCTTGCCTCAGGTATTCCTCCGGCCTTGTTTGAAGTATCTCGTATCGAGCTCTAGCATCGAGCTCATTGGCGTTAAATCTTGTGAACTTCCTAGCCATCTGAAAGAATACACCAAAAGTTAGCATGAAACAGAAACATTTTCGGACAAAACTGCAAACAGTGGGCTGGACACGACCCCGTGTTCAGCGGACACGGCCCCGTGTTCAGGCGTCTGTTACTCAAAAATTTCATTTTTCGACCCGGTTTTGAAAACTTGAAAATTTTTGGTCCAATAGGTGCGGTTTCCCCCGAAAATGAAACCCTAAGTGTCGTTTTCCCCAAAATAACCCGTTTACCCTATCAATTTTATCTTTTTCGGTTCAAGAACAAGGGTTTGGGGTTTTTTTGTGAGAAATCGGGTGAATCTATGAACAATACAAGTGTATTTACTTCCCATAACACTAATCTAACTAAATGCAAACAGATCTAAACAAAAATTTGAGGTTCGATCCGGATGAACTTCAAGAACCCTAGATTCTTCCCCAAATTTTTGGTGTTTTAACTACATGCAAGTAACTAATCTAACTACTAAAAGTTATAGAATCATACCTTGATGTTGTTAGAGTGATAGGAGACGTCGAAATTTTGCCAAAAATCGCCTGGAACCAGAGCGTTTTCGGGGAAACGGGGCGTGTGGAATGAAGTATCTGTTTTGAAAAAGGGGATTTATCACGACTGCAGCGCGGACACGGCCCAGTGTCCAGCGGACACGTCCTCGTGCCGAGCACAGTTTTTTTTTAGTGCTCGTGTGAGTGCCCTTGTTTCCCATAAGCTTTGGTTAGAAAACTTACCGCTTTATTTGTTGTCTCAATCGTTCGTAACTTACCAGGTATGATGTTGGTTTCATTCTTCCATCGTTTGAAACGAAATCTCTTCCTCTTCATCCTCAATGAATCCTTGATAAAGTTTCAGCCGTTGGCCATTGACTTTGAATGGAGGCCCATTTCGAGATTTAATTTCTACTGCACCGTGTGGGAAAATATGGGTGACGGAAAAAGGTCCTGACCACCTAGACTTTAATTTACCAGGAAATAATCAAAGTCGTGAATTAAACAAAAGAACTAGATCTCCTACCTGAAATTCATTAGGTTTAATGTGTTTGTCATGCAAATTTTTCATTCTTTCCTTATAAATTTCAGAGTTTTAGTATGCATAATTCCTAAGCTCGTCTAATTCATTTAATTGACAAAAACGATTTTTACCAGCAAATTCTAAATCTAAGTTTACATTTTTGATTGCCCAGTAGGCTTTGTGTACAATTTCTACTGGCAAGTGACAACTTTTTCCATAGACTAGCTTATATGGGGTTGTACCTATTGTTGTTTTATAAGCAGTTCGAAAAGCCCATAAAGCATCATCTAATTTATCTGCACATTCCTTTTTATTAAGCCCTACGGTTTTTTCGAGTATTCGTTTTAAACCTCTATTAGTCACTTCGGCTTGTCCGTTTGTTTGAGGGTGATATGCTGTTGTGACCCGGTGATAGACCCCATATCTTGTTAAAAAATTTTCGAGTTGATGGTTGCAAAAATGGGTGCCTCTATCACTTATTAATGCTTTAGGTGTGCCAAAACGAGAGAATAATTTTTTCAGAAATCTTACCACAACTCTCCCATCATTTGTTGGAAGTGCCTCGGCCTCGGCCCATTTAGACAAGTAGTCTACTGCCACAAGTATATATTTGTTTCCTTTCGATGGTGGGAAAGGTCCCATAAAGTCGAGTCCCCACACATCAAAAATTTCACAAACAAGAATGCCATTTTATGGCATCTCGTTTTTGGAAGAAATATTACCTGTTCTTTGGCAAGCATCACATGTTTTGACAAGACTTTGGGCGTCTTTGTAAATGGTTGACCAATAAAATCCTGAATCAAATACCTTTCGTGCAGTACTAGCGGCACCATGATGCCCTCCGTATGGACCTTCATGACAATGGCGGAGAATTCTTCGTGCTTCGTTACCATGTACGCATCGTCGGACGAGTTGGTCGGCACACATTTTGAAAAGATATGGATCTTCCCAAAAATAGTGTTTCACATTGGCAAAGAACTTTTTTCTTTGATGATGTGGCCACCCTTTTGCGACTATACCGCTAGCTAGGTAGTTAGCATAGTCGGCGTACCATGGTTCCTCCTTGTATTCCACCATTTCCAGGGACTCAGTTGGAAATTTTTCGTTGATTTGCTCGTCTCTGGTGGCCTCCAAAGCTGGGTCTTCTAAGCGCGAAAAATGATCTGCTGCGGTATTTTCTGCTCCTCTTTTGTCTCTGATTTCAATGTCAAATTCTTGGAGGAGTAGAATCCACCGAATCAAACGTGGTTTTGCGTCCTGCTTCTTGAAGAGATATCGAATGGCTGCATGATCTGTATAGACTATAGTTTTAGAAAGAACAAGATAAGAACGAAATTTATCAAAAGCAAATACCACAGCTAGTAATTCTTTTTCAGTTGTTGTGTAATTTTCCTGTGCATCATTAAGTGTTTTACTAGCATAATAAATTGGGTGGAAATGCTTTTCTTTTCTTTGTCCCAAGACAGCTCCAACTGCAAAGTCACTAGCATCACACATGATTTCGAAAGGAAATTTCCAATCAAGCACTATCATGATGGGTGCATTGACTAACATTTCTTTTAAGGTTAGAAATGCTTGATTGCAATCCTTGTCAAAGATGAAAGGGGCATCTTTTTCAAGTAATTTCGTTAGAGGCCTTGAGATTTTTGAAAAGTCTTTGATAAACCGTCTATAAAATCCGGCATGCCCTAGGAAACTTCTGATAGCTCTTACGGATGATGGAGGTGGTAATCTAGAAATGGTGTCTATTTTGGCTCGATCCACTTCCATTCCTTCGCTTGAGATCTTGTGACCGAGCACTATTCCCTCCGTTACCATGAAATGGCATTTTTCCCAATTAAGGGCGAGGTTAGTTTCCTCACATCGGGATAGCATTCGTTCAAGGTTATCGAGGCATTGGTCGTATGAATCCCCAAAGATAGAAAAGTAGTCCATGAAGACTTCCATTGTCTTTTCTATCATGTCATGGAAGATGGCTACCATGCAACGTTGGAATGTTGCGGGGGCATTACATAGACCAAACGACATGCGTCGATAAGCAAAAGTTCCATAGGGACATGTGAAAGTTTTCTTTTCTTGGTCTTCGGGTGCTATCGGGATTTGAAAGTAACCTGAAAAACCATCCAAGAAACAATAAAATTTATGACCGGATAATCTTTCTAACATTTGATCAATGAAGGGCAAAGGAAAGTGGTCTTTTCTTGTTGCTTCATTTAATCGTCTATAATCTATACAAACTCTCCATCCTGTGACGGTTCTCGTTGGTATTAATTCATTCTTTTCGTTAGTTATTACCGTCATACCTCCTTTCTTTGGAACTACTTGGACGGGACTTACCCAAGGACTATCGGAGATAGGGTAGATAAGTCCGGCGTCAAGTGTCACACCCCGACTTTCCACGTGTCATCGGTGGGCCCGGTGGGGAGTATCGTGACGTAATTGATATCATCATAGTCAAACAACACAATTATATAAATGCACAGCGGAAGCAAAAGATAAATATTATTACATTCCGAATATAAAGTAATATCCAGTATTACAACGGAAAGTAAAGGATCCACAGGCGGATCTTTAAACATATCATTTGTTCAACAGACTTTAGACACCTAGAACTTGCAAGATTCTTTATTAGCGCCCTGAGCTTCCAGCCAATTTCGTTCAGTACCTGTCACTTAACCTTTTTGGAAAATACGTCAGTTTTCACTGGTAAATACACTCAACTGACTCATTTGAAAAGAGTTTAAGAAAATTGATTTGGATGCACGTGGCACAAAAATATCTTTTATAATTTGATTAAAATGCACAGAGGCAAAATTAACCTTTTATACTTGGGAAAATTATTTGTATATAATCTTGTATACAGTTTTACTTATTTGTCGTCCGTTAGGGCCGGTTTGTAGGGCGAGACTAGATTAACTGACACGCCACAGGTATAATGCCCACAGGCTATCATCCTCTAAGTGGATTACCAGTTCCGGTATAATGCCCACAAGGATGATACCTCGGAGTGGATTACCAGTTTTTACATAATGCAGCTGTCAGGTGTATGCCTACACCCCGTGCTTAGGTCGTGGCCATTTCGTAAAATGATGCCAAGGATATCCGGGACATGGTCATTAACCCCCAAAGGCCATACACCAAATAATACATATTAAACGGGTTGTAAGTACATCAATCACAATATGATTTAAATAACTACACACCCGACCAAGCGGTACTTTTATAGTGCCGTATCCCAAGCCAGTATCGGGAAAATAAGTTAAGAGTATTTACCTGAGCTAGCTCCTGCCTTAAATAGTAAGAATTTAATAACTCAGCCGTATTCACTTAAGTAAGCATAGGTACCATTTACCGGAAGGCTCTAGTCTGGAATGATGGTATAAATAACTTATTAGAATGCTAACGGGTCTTTAATTAAGCCTAAGCTTAGACCGGTTAGTCTTACAGGAAGATACGGTTCGTACGCACGTTTTAGCGGAGACCGGAATAGAATGTGATTTAAACCCGACATGTTCAGAGACTTGTCTTATATGGGTATTTCATTTACATTCTGGATTTTGAGATAAAACCAATAGGGTTTGACCCGTTTCGGCTAATTTATGTAAACTTGTTACATAAACCGAACCGTACGCGTAATAAGCGTGACGGGTATTCATGAGAGCTATACATAGGTTTCCTAAGTTAATTGTGTCTCAAATATGTTGTGACATCAGTAGGATGTCTTTCATTATGCCCGAAACGTATTTAAACACAAACTAGGCCCCGTAGGGGTAGTTTGGTCATTTAAAAGTTTATAAAAGAGTTTAAGTAACAAGCTGAGTTACAGGTCTGATGTAAACAGCAAATATACTCAATTTACTAAGTTATATCAGTAGGCTAAAGTATATATGTGAAATTTATCAATTATAACCAAACTATGCCCCGTAAGGGTATTTTGGTAATTTCACATAAGCCGAAAAGCTCAAAACTGAAGTCTGAGTTAATCACTTTTGCTTACTGTTAAAATATCATAATTTACCTCAAATATCAGTAGGTATCAACCCTTGTATGTCTAAAGTAGTTCTAGTACATACTATGCGTTAAAAACGCCTAGAACGGCGATTAGGAGCCGTTTCCGGGTTATATACCTAAAGCTAATATTTTTATATTTCCAGAAGGCTTAAAATAATTTATTTATCATATGTGATCAGTAGCAACAGGTTTGGAGTCGTTTAGATATGTAAAACTCATTTTATGGCCCGTAAGGGCAAAACCAACAATTACCGGATTAAGACTACGACTACTAGTTATGCTCAGCCTAAAATTAATTAAAAATCTTTAAAAATCTCAAAATAATATATTACATCTGTGGGTATTAAGTTTGATACCAAAAAGTAGGCTTAACTAGGCTATACGCTAATTACGCCGTTTTATTAACATAAAGCTTTAAATTTGCGATAATGAGCATAACTCTTAATCTACAAGTCAAACTGATGTCAAACTTTGCATACAAGTTTATATATCAATAATTAAGGTTTCTACACTTTTACATTTTCATAAATCACGTTTTAAGGTGTAAAGGGCATAATGGTCAACATATGAGCAATTAACGGAAAGATGCATATTAATTGGATATCTAATGAACCAAGGTGTATAATCACAGAGGGTTGTTCTAACATGTAACCTAGTCCAATTTAAGCTCTGAGGCATTTCTAAAACATGCCTAAACGGGTCAGTACTGAAAGTCAAAGTGAAAGTCAAACTATGTGACTTTCGGTTCCGAACCGGGTCTAAACAGGAAATTGTCGGGTTGAACATGTTTAGACATGTTCTTACACTTATTACTAAGTTATAACAATGATCCAACAGGTTGTATATGATCTACAATGTTAATTATGCATAAATGGCATTTTAGACTTCCTGTTGACTTTTTAAATATAAGTTTGACCCGACTTTTGACCTGGTTAGAGTGGTGATCAGGGGAAACCCTTTTGAGGTTTTATTACCCACATAAATACCAACATATAACTACTTTTAATTCGAGATATGACTTAGCCATTATTGACTAATCTCGAAGTCAAACCGTAATTACGACGGTTTGACTTTTAGCTAATTAACCAAGCTAAACACAATTAAAGAAAGACTAGCAGACTTACAAGAGTCCTATGCACGAGATATGATCAGTTGAGGCTGCTTGAGAGCTCCAGAATTGATCAGGTATGCACTTGAAGGTGTGAGGAACGTTTGTGAACTTGAAGGCCTTATATACTAGTTGTAATCACCATAAGATGTTGACAACTAAGGCTATCAGCTGACCACAACCTTCCAACATGTGTTCCTAGTGTCTAGGACTGTTTAGGGGTCGCCCACATTGCATTAATGTCGTTTAAAGGCTAGTTCTCCGCATAAACAGGCTGCTGTTGCCTTTTTCTGGTTCTGGGCACCTGACGCGGCCCGCCTCACGTTTAACAGATCCTAATGCGGGCCGCCTGGGCCTGTAAATCAGATTTTTAATTTTCTATTTGTTGCAAAGTTGACCCTTGGCTCTTCGAAAGGGCAACCGAGGTTATTTCTTGTATTTTGACCCCCTTATAATTACCCACAAGGGCTTTAGGACCTATACCCACTTTGCTAAGTCCTTTGACTCTTCCGGTTAACCCGAAAAGTCTTAACTTTCAACGTTTGCACTTTAACCCCTCGCACACCAATTTGATCATAACTTTCTCATACGATAACGAAACTTTATGAAATTTATATCGTGCATTCTAGTGAGCATAATTAACATTTACAAAGCTTCGGGTTTGTCAAAAGGTCACTCAGAGGTATATCTTTAAACATGTTGACACATTTAACCCCTGTAGTTTGTAATCTCTCACTTTTTGCTTCGTATGATCCATGATTTATTCGTTTGATGTTATAAACATCATGTAGGGTTATTATGAAGTATATTTATTCACTGTTGATGTTTAGAACCCGTATAATCACATACTTTCCATGTTTGTCAACTTTAGTCCCTTTATAACATTCTTTCACACATTCAAACTTTATGACACGTGTCAACACATTATAGGACGTGAATTTTCGAGGTGTTACATCCTCACCCCCTTAAAATAAATCTCTACCCGAGATTTACTGAAACAAATGAGGGTACTTTTCTTTCATGGTGGATTCTACCTCCCACGTATACTCGGGACCTCTACGGGCATCCCATTTGACCTTCACAATAGGTACATGCTTTCTTCGAAGCTTCTTTACCTGTCGATCTTCAATCGAAAAAGGTTTTTCAACAAATCTTAAGCTCTCATCTATATGCACATCTGTATGTGGTATCACTAGTGATTCGTTAGCGAAACACTTTTTCAGATTGCAGATGTGGAACACATTGTGAATTCCACTGAGCTCTTCTGGTAAGTTTAACTTATAGGTAACTGACCCGACACGTTCGATAACCTCGAAAGGTCCTATGTATCTCGGGCTTAGTTTGCCTTTCTTACCAAATCGCATCACCCCTTCCTAGGGCGATACTTTAAGCAACACTTTATCACCTACTTCGAAGTGAAAAGCTTTACGCTTTGGATCAGCGTAACTCTTCTGCCTATCTCGGGCAGCTTTGAGACGGTCACGAATCTAGACAGCCTTGTCCGTCGTTTCAAATATTATCTCTGGTCCTGATAATTGGACTTACCAATTCCCTATCTAACAATAGATGTTTAACATTTCATCTATACAAGGTCTCCAAAGGAGCAGCCTTAATACTTACATATCAATTATTATAGAAAAGCTTAGTTTAAGGTGAGAGGGTTATCCAACCATTGCTCAACTAATTTTAAGGAATAGCTAATCCTTGTCGTTAGTCGAACAATTCGACGATCCTGGGTAGCTGAGGGAAATTCTTAATTGTTGTTAAAATAGGGTTGCGGTAATGAGTGCATAAGCAATATGAACCGTCTTTCTTACCTAACAACATCAAACTCTCAGAATATCGAGTTAGGCTATATGAATCTCCTATCTTAAAATTTACTTAATCAGGTTTTCGGTTCTCCCAATGATGGTACTAGCCGTCTTGGAGATTTCATAATAATACAGCCTTAATGGGATATAAATCTTAACGCTACTGCCTCTTGGGAGGTAAACAAGGTAGTCTTAGGAGAAGCTAATCAAGGTACAAGGAGATTATTGAGATTCCCATATCTCAGTCTCCATTTCACTCATCAACGCTTGTGTCTAATAAGTGACACATTTATGTTACGAGTTCACATATTTCTTTACCAGGGAATATTTATTTGGACAATTCCATTCTGGATATCTTCTTTGAATACTATTAGTTGACTTTAGTACCATATGATCATTGGGATATCTTTGTGGTCCCATGCATTAAACCTCCATACTGATCAGGCATGGAAGCAATCTATGGAACTTATTAAGATACACCAATCCTCATATAGCGCTTTTGTCATACCATTTGGTATTCGAAATCGATAGAGATTAAAGAGATATCAACTATACGTGCTTATATTTAATCAGAATGGAAATTTTTACAAACTAGGCACCTAGCTCGGTTGGCTAGGCGCGCGAAAGGGTGTGGCCTAGACCCAGGTTCGATTCCGGGGACGGCCGGTTCCACCATTTTTTTTTTTTGCGACCTACCGATTTTTTACAGGAACAAAAATAGTCCTTATTACTAAACGAATCAACTTCTTGGTTGCGATCCGACAACTGCTATTCATCATCCTCATGGCTTTGTACTAACCATGGTTTCATCAAACTATTCCGGCCAATAAGGCACTAACATTCTTAATGAATGTTATATAATATATATCAATTTTTTTACTTAGCCTAGGTCATAAAAGACCATTAATGGTACTTAAAGTTTGGTCCTAATACATCATCTTTTTGACAGGGGATCAAAATGTCACATCTATCTTGATTATAGTGATGAATTTGGATAGCTTGAAAGCTTGCCATAAGGATATCAGAAAAAGTGATTCATAATAGATATAAAATATTAATCTAAGATTTGTTGGAGCATTTTCTAAAGTATCATCGGTCACTTTCTACCGCGCATTAAATGACCGGAGTCTTAATTTGGCGGATACTACAGTTCTCAACATTTATCATTCATTATAGAATTCATATGTGCCAGTATCAAATAAAATTCATGCATAACTGCTTGATATGGAAAGGTATTTGCTATATAGTTATCATTCTGCATCATCTCCTTGGCATTCGACTGGAAGACTCATGCGTTTGGTTTCTTGGCCTCTTCAGGCTTCTTCGCGTACTTAGGGCAGTTGGTCTTTATGTGCCCCTTCTCATTGCAATTGTAGCATGTGGCATCTTTAATCTTCCTGCAATCAACAGTCTTGTGCTCCTTAGACTTGCATAACCCACATGCAGGTGATTCAGACTTAGAATTGGATTCAAGTCTGCACTTTCCAAAGTGGCATCTTTGACAAGTCGTGCACTTTGGCTTCTCCTCTGTTCGCTGACTGTTCCTTCCAAACCCAGACTTCTTAGAATCAGTGTTTCCCTCGTGCTTCTTCTCTGACCCTCGTGAGTTATCATCCTCACGCTTCCTCCTACTTTCTTCAGATTTCTTTAGCGATCTCAACCTGACCGCATCTAGAGTAAGGGATAAAGAGAGATCAGCTGTTGACCTAAATGTAGCAGGTCTTGAAGCCTTAACATTGGCCTTGATTTCTGGGGCTAAACCCCCAATGAAGCGAGCAATTCGCTTGGGCTCTGGTGTTACAAGGTAAGGAACCAGTCTGGACAGGGTATTGAAACTGGTGAGGTAAGCTTGACAATCTAAGTTTATCATCACCAATGATAAGAAATCAGATTCAATTCTTTCGACCTCATGTTGAGGGCAGTAGTTTTCCATAATGAGGGTGACAAACTGCTCCCAAGACATGTTGTAAAGCGGGATCTTCCCAGCAGCTTGAATGAGAGACCTCCACCAAGCCAGTGCCTCTCCTTTGAACGATTGGGATACATACTTTACTACATCCCTTTCAGCACAACCGCTGATGTCCACCACCGTGTCCATCTCATCCAACCAGGTCATATAATCCACTACTCCTTTCTCCCCAGTGAAATCTCGGGGTTTACAGGAAACAAAGTACTTATAGTTACAAGACTTGGTATGCGGTTCATTATCGAACACTATCTTCTTGGATGGAACACTGTGTTCATTTGATGAATGTCGATCATCATCCTTCTTTAGTTCCTCTTTCTTAGGGGGCGGCTTGTTATGAGGCTCTGAATGTGTCTTAGGGTCAGACTTGGAGTGGGGTACAGATGAGGCTCTGCTATGCGTCCCACTATACTCCTTAAATTGTTCTGCTACAGCTTTAGATACAGTTGTGTCAATTAGTGAACGGAGCTCTCCTTTGGTTATATTAATCCTATCATTATCATCGCGGTTTTCCAAAGGATGACTGTTTATCTCGTCAGAGTCAGCCATGTAGTCTTAGTTGCTACAAAAGAAAATAAGGGCAAGGTTTATTTAGATGCCCTTACAGTACTATCGTTCTTAAACGATTTATTAACCATGCTTTTAATACACATTTCAGTTAATTTGTTAAATATAAAATTGTCCAGGATCTTTATCATAATCCTAAATTATAAGTCAATAATAGCACAAAAGGCCTAGTCACGTAGATAAGTTTAATTTTTATAAGTCATGATTTCAGAGAATCGAGGCATTAAGGTTTGAATCAAAGTTCATTACCTTTCCTTGACAGGGAGTTGTAGGCTACCACTGTCTTTAGTCCCAGAGGACGTTAATTATAGCCCGTGGGCACTTCATCCATAAGGGATGATTATATAAATAAGGGATTTTAGAACAACCCAAAAAAATGACTTATGTGATTTTATCGCATCACACTTTGTCAAGCATGTTAATATGCTTTCAAATGTTTAATAAGGATTTGAATCTCTTGTATAGGTTCTACCATCTTGGCCTTGTCTGTAGTGACACTTAAGCTAGGTTTTACCCTTTAGATTCTTTTTAATAATTAACGCAGAACAATTTCTAAATTGAACTGTTAACAAGGATCTTAATCTAATTGTGGAACTACCATCTTGGCCCTGTCTTAATGTGACGTATGGCTAGGTCTCGTCCTTTTTAGATTTTACCATTTTTATTATAATGGTAGATCTTATAATATAGGAATGATATTTTAAATACGATCGTTCCTTTAAAATTTAACAAGTATATGGTTGCCCTAAACGGGACTTCTAATAAAAATGACTTGCCCATGCAAAGGCTAATCAGAAAAATAATCAAGGAAGTAGTTAAAAGACAGTGAAACGAATTGGAACTTGTCCTATGTTCTTGTCTAGACTCAAGAATGTGCAACTGTGTAACTAAGATTAAACACAAAAGACTAGTGTTTAATTCACACAGTGTTGGCTCTGATACCAACCTGTCACACCCCGACTTTCCACGTGTCACCGGTGGGCCCGGTGGGGAGTATCGTGACGTAATTGATATCATCATAGTCAAACAACACAATTATATAAATGCACAGCGGAAGCAAAAGATAAATATTATTACATTCCGAATATAAAGTAATATCCAGTATTACAACGGAAAGTAAAGGATCCACAGGCGGATCTTTAAACATATCATTTGTTCAACAGACTTTAGACACCTAGAACTTGCAAGATTCTTTATTAGCGCCCTGAGCTTCCAGCCAATTTCGTTCAGTACCTGTCACTTAACCTTTTTGGAAAATACGTCAGTTTTCACTGGTAAATACACTCAACTGACTCATTTGAAAAGAGTTTAAGAAAATTGATTTGGATGCACGTGGCACAAAAATATCTTTTATAATTTGATTAAAATGCACAGAGGCAAAATTAACCTTTTATACTTGGGAAAATTATTTGTATATAATCTTGTATACAGTTTTACTTATTTGTCGTCCGTTAGGGCCGGTTTGTAGGGCGAGACTAGATTAACTGACACGCCACAGGTATAATGCCCACAGGCTATCATCCTCTAAGTGGATTACCAGTTCCGGTATAATGCCCACAAGGATGATACCTCGGAGTGGATTACCAGTTTTTACATAATGCAGCTGTCAGGTGTATGCCTACACCCCGTGCTTAGGTCGTGGCCATTTCGTAAAATGATGCCAAGGATATCCGGGACATGGTCATTAACCCCCAAAGGCCATACACCAAATAATACATATTAAACGGGTTGTAAGTACATCAATCACAATATGATTTAAATAACTACACACCCGACCAAGCGGTACTTTTATAGTGCCGTATCCCAAGCCAGTATCGGGAAAATAAGTTAAGAGTATTTACCTGAGCTAGCTCCTGCCTTAAATAGTAAGAATTTAATAACTCAGCCGTATTCACTTAAGTAAGCATAGGTACCATTTACCGGAAGGCTCTAGTCTGGAATGATGGTATAAATAACTTATTAGAATGCTAACGGGTCTTTAATTAAGCCTAAGCTTAGACCGGTTAGTCTTACAGGAAGATACGGTTCGTACGCACGTTTTAGCGGAGACCGGAATAGAATGTGATTTAAACCCGACATGTTCAGAGACTTGTCTTATATGGGTATTTCATTTACATTCTGGATTTTGAGATAAAACCAATAGGGTTTGACCCGTTTCGGCTAATTTATGTAAACTTGTTACATAAACCGAACCGTACGCGTAATAAGCGTGACGGGTATTCATGAAAGCTATACACAGGTTTCCTAAGTTAATTGTGTCTCAAATATGTTGTGACATCAGTAGGATGTCTTTCATTATGCCCGAAACGTATTTAAACACAATCTAGGCCCCGTAGGGGTAGTTTGGTCATTTAAAAGTTTATAAAAGAGTTTAAGTAACAAGCTGAGTTACAGGTCTGATGTAAACAGAAAATATACTCAATTTACTAAGTTATATCAGTAGGCTAAAGTATATATGTGAAATTTATCAATTATAACCAAACTATGCCCCGTAGGGGTATTTTGGTAATTTCACATAAGCCGAAAAGCTCAAAACTGAAGTCTGAGTTAATCACTTTTGCTTACTGTTAAAATATCATAATTTACCTCAAATATCAGTAGGTATCAACCCTTGTATGTCTAAAGTAGTTCTAGTACATACTATGCGTTAAAAAAGCCTAGAACGGCGATTAGGAGCCGTTTCCGGGTTATATACCTAAAGCTGATATTTTTATATTTCTAGAAGGCTTAAAATAATTTATTTATCATATGTGATCAGTAGCAAAAGGTTTGGAGTCGTTTAGATATGTAAAACTCATTTTATGGCCCGTAAGGGCAAAACCGACAATTACCGGATTAAGACTACGACTACTAGTTATGCTCAGCCTAAAATTAATTAAAAATTTTTAAAAATCCCAAAATAATATATTACATCTGTGGGTATTAAGTTTGATACCAAAAAGTAGGCTTAACTAGGCTATACGCTAATTACGCCGTTTTATTAACATAAAGCTTTAAATTTGCGATAATGAGCATAACTCTTAATCTACAAGTCAAACTGATGTCAAACTTTGCATACAAGTTTATATATATCAGTAATTAAGGTTTCTACACTTTTACATTTTCATAAATCACGTTTTAAGGTGTAAAGGGCATAATGGTCAACATATGAGCAATTAACGGAAATATGCATATTAATTGGATATCTAATGAACCAAGGTGTATAATCACAGAGGGTTGTTCTAACATGTAACCTAGTCCAATTTAAGCTCTGAGGAATTTCTAAAACATGCCTAAACGGGTCAGAACTGAAAGTCAAAGCGAAAGTCAAACTATGTGACTTTCGGTTTCGAACCGGGTCTAAACAGGAAATTGTCGGGTTGAACATGTTTAGACATGTTCTTACACTTATTACTAAGTTATAACAATGATCCAACAGGTTGTATATGATCTACAATGTTAATTATGCATAAATGGCATTTTAGACTTCCTGTTGACTTTTTAAATATAAGTTTGACCCGACTTTTGACCTGGTTAGAGTGGTGATCAGGGGAAACCCTTTTGAGGTTTTATTACCCACATAAATACCAACATATAACTACTTTTAATTCGAGATATGACTGAGCCATTATTGACTAATCTCGAAGTCAAACCGTAATTACGACGGTTTGACTTTTAGCTAATTAACCAAGCTAAACACAATTAAAGAAAGACTAGCAGACTTACAAGAGTCCTATGCACGAGATATGATCAGTTGAGGCTGCTTGAGAGCTCCAGAATTGATCAGGTATGCACTTGAAGGTGTGAGGAATGTTTGTGAACTTGAAGGCCTTATATACTAGTTGTAATCACCATAAGATGTTGACAACTAAGGCTATCAGCTGACCACAACCTTCCAACATGTGTTCCTAGTGTCTAGGACTGTTTAGGGGTCGCCCACATTGCATTAATGTCGTTTAAAGGCTGGTTCTCCGCATAAACAGGCTGCTGTTGCCTTTTTCTGGTTCTGGGCACCTGACGCGGCCTGCCTCACGTTTAACAGATCCTAATGCGGGCCGCCTGGGCCTGTAAATCAGATTTTTAATTTTCTATTTGTTGCAAAGTTGACCCTTGGCTCTTCGAAAGGGCAACCAAGGTTATTTCTTGCATTTTGACCCCCTTATAATTACCCACAAGGGCTTTAGGACCTATACCCACTTTGCTAAGTCCTTGGACTCTTCCGGTTAACCCGAAAAGTCTTAACTTTCAACGTTTGCACTTTAACCTCTCGCACACGAATTTGATCATAACTTTCTCATACGATAACGAAACTTTATGAAATTTATATCGTGCATTCTAGTGAGCATAATTAACATTTACAAAGCTTCAGGTTTGTCAAAAGGTCACTCAAAGGTATATCTTTAAACATGTTGACACATTTAACCCCTGTAGTTTGTAATCTCTCACTTTTTGCTTCGTATGATCCATGATTTATTCGTTTGATGTTATAAACATCATGTAGGGTTATTATGAAGTATATTTATTCACTGTTGACGTTTAGAACCCGTATAATCACATACTTTCCATGTTTGTCAACTTTAGTCCCTTTATAACATTCTTTCACACGTTCAAACTTTATGACACGTGTCAACACATTATAGGACGTGAATTTTCGAGGTGTTACATCAAGTAATTTGATGACCTCGTTTTTAACCACTTCTTGAACATTTGGATTTACTCGACGTTGTGGTTGTATGACCGGTTTGTAGTCATCATTCATCAAAATTTTGTGTGTGCACATAGAAGGACTAATTCCTTTTATGTCTACAAATTTCCAAGCTATTGCATTTTTATGTTTTTTCAAAAGACTAATTAATTTTTCTTTTTCTAAGCTATCTAACTTAGATGAAATAATTACAGGTAAATTTCCCTCTTTGTCTAGAAAAGCATATTCCAAATCTTTTGGAAGTTCTTTGAGCTCAAGTGGTGGGTCTTTAGGAGACTCCTTATTTGGTTGCTCATTTCGATCAAGAACTTTAAAAGTTTGTTCTATGGCGACCTCTTCTTCAACAAAGTGGTCAATCTCTTCACTTGTATCGGGTGGTTCATCTTCATCTTCATCTTCAATTAGGGGGTCATTGTTGCCGAACGGATATTTCATCGACCGTTCGAGATCGACACTTCTTTTAAATGCCCCTATTTGAAGAGGTAGATTGTTGAACTTCCGGTTTTTCAAAGCTTCGTGTGTTTTTACAAATGGTCGTCCCAACATTAGAGGAGCGTCATCGAGGATGACAAAGTCGGTCGGGATTACCATTTGATTTGTTTGAACCAATACATCCTCAACTATACCGATTGATTTTATTAGTTTCCGATTGGATAGAAAAATGGGTATTTGAAGTGGAGAAAAATCACTAATACTTAATTTTTCGAAAATGTAGTTAGGCATTATGTTAACACAAAGATCTTTATCGATTGTGACATTACTAATAAACGAATTTTGAAAGAAACATGGAACCGGTGTAATGTTAATTTCAAATGGGTCTTCTTTTATTAGCGAAGTTTGATCATTAGTTAACTTAACACTTATCGTTTCGTCAATTTTAGTGTTAGTGTTTAACTCTTTTAAAAACTTAGCATGAGTGGGTACTAAACAATGATTTTCAAAAGAAGGTGACAAGAGATTAATTTCTTCAAAATTAGACTCTTCTTGAATTTTACCTTTGTCGGACTCACCTTTTTCGTTGTTTAACTCATGTGTCGGTTTTCACTTATTTGTTCTTCCATTTTTACACTTTTAGTTATCTCTTCCCTTTTTAATTCTTCTCTTGCGCGGGACTCCTCTTCCCTTGCGCGAGATTCTCTTATACAGCGATCGATAACTCTTATGTGTTCTAATATCCTATCGGTTACTTCGGTTATAGAAAAAGAATCGGGATTTTCTAAGCTTGAATCCGGTTGTTCGACCCTTTGTTCCTCATAATACTCATGTGAAGTAGATGGTTCGCACCATTGTTCTTCATTGTAAGCATATGATGGATAAGGTTCGTAATTTTGTTCTTCATAATACTCATATGAGGTGGGTTGTTCACGCCATGGTTCCTCATAATAAGCATATGAAGGTGGTGGCTCATATCTTGGTTCCTCAAAGTATGAGTAAGAAGGCTCATACCTTGGTTCATCAAAATATGAGTATGAGGGAGGGGGTTCATACCTTTGGTCTTCATAGGATGTGTATGAAGTTGATGGCTCGTACCTGGGCTCCTCATAGTAGGTGTATGAATTGGATGGTTGATATGAGTGATTATTTTGAACCGAGCGTGAGTTACGACAATTAGTGCAATAATTACCCCTATAATCATCCTCCTCATAGGTGTAGTTGTAACCTCCTGAGTATTGATCCATAAGAATCACTCAGCAGACCACAACCGAGTCTCGAGATCAGAAAACAAAAATAAAAACGGAAACAGAGGCTGGACACGGCCCCGTGTTGAGTGGACACGGCCCCGTGTTCAGGAACTGTATCTGGGCGTTTTAATTAAATTTACTGATTTCGTTGAGCACGGGGCGTGTTCAGTGAACACGGCCCGTGTTCAAGCTACTGTTACTGGGTGTTTTTATGAAAATGTGCAGCACGGCCCCGTGTTCAGTGAACACGGCCCCGTGTACAGGTTACTGTAAATGCAAATCTAAACTAAAATGCAGAAAAAGTGCGCGCGTTTTAAAAAGGTTTTAAAAACTGATTAGGCCGTCGATTTTAAGCTTTCTTAAAATCCTTGTGTCCCCGGCAGCGGCGCCAAAAACTTGATGCGTGTGAAGTGTTATATATATTAGGTGTATATTTTAAGCCCCTTTAACACTTTTTAGTCAAGTTTTAAATTTATAAAACACGATATTTACTAACACTATACACACATATGGGCAAGTGCACCCATCGTGAGCGTAGTATAGCGTTGGTAAGATACCGAGGTCGTCCAAGGACACAAGAGCTTTTAGTACCAGTTTATCCTCAACGTCTAATCAAATCAAAAAGTTTAGAAAAATGTGTTAACTAAGAAAAATAAAAACTAACTAAAAAATGCTGAAAATAAAATAAAAAGAAAAACAGATAGACAAGATGAATCACTTGGTTCCGACTCGTATCTAGTGTAACCTTTGATTATTTCCGCACTTTTGCACTATTTTAAGAGATTATCTTAGTTATTGTAGTAGGCCCCTCTTTTGAAGGTGACGTTACCCTCACCCCAGTAGTTTGAGTCAGCAAGGATACAATCCTAAAAGGGTGGATTATTGGAAGATAATTAATTAAGTTATTAATGCAAATTATGGTAGGCCCCTCTTTTGGAGGTGACGTTACCCTCGACTAAGTAGTCTAAGTCAGTAGGGATACAGTCCTAAATAGCCGGGTTATAGTATTAATAGTAGTTAACTTATGAGGGGATCAAAGAGTTTGGACCCTCGCCATCCAATACCGTTAAGTATTGAAGGAGGTCCTACTAAATTTGACCCAGGTCCATTGCAGGACCTCTAAACGCTGAACAATGGCAAGACCTTTACCAAACCGTTCCCTTAACCCCCGACCAGGTAGCCAACATACCTCCATATAGACCGTGGAGATATGAATGGTGAAAATATTTTATTTTATATAGACAGTAAAATAATTTCAAGACACCACGGACAAACGATAAAGAAAGATCACCTTCAACATAAGCAACTAGTTATTAAAGTCATTAATACGAAACCAAATAAAAAGTGCGAAAAGATTAGAAATAAAAAGTATTACACTAGACACTTTGTCTTCACCAAGTGATGTAAGAGACTTAGGCAAACATGGCCTTGATTGTCAAGAACTCTTACGATCAATCTTGGATCCCGAGACGACTCACACACTCTACGATGGACAATGGATGATGGTGGTGGATGATGGTGTTATGGTGGTGGTGGGTGGTGGATGAAGTGTGAGAGAGGTGGTGTGCCAAGGGATGGTTTGAGCTTGAGCCAATCACTTCTATTTATAGGCTGAACAGAAGCTCGGGCACCGCCCCGTGTCCAGTGGGCACAGCCCCGTGTCCAGTGGGCACAGCCCCGTGTCCACATCCTTCTCTTTCTTCATTTAATGCAGTTTTGTCTTTTTAGTTGACCACGCCCCCGTGTCCGCTGAGCACGACCCCGTGGTGCAGAAGAATCTTTGTACTATGCAGATTTGCTGGATTGTGCGAATCTTATAGTTGACCACGGCCCCGTGTCCGCTGAGCACGGCCCCGTGGTGGGCAATAGAAGCTTCTACCACTTTGTCTTTTTTGCTGACACTTGGGCACGCCCCCGTGCTGGCTGAGCACGGGGCGTGTTCAGTCTTCTGATCTCTTGTTTTGCTTGGGAAGATGTTGTCGTGGGGTCGGGCATGTCACGTCTTGTTCCTTTTCTTGTATTTATGTTAGATTTTGATGTCTTTTTGCTTCTTTTGTTAATTTGAGCTCATTTAATCCTGAAAATACAAAAGGAAGACAAAAGCACACTTTTTCCAACATTAGTACTAAAAAAGGGTTAGTTTTATGCCTCATTTGATGAAATTTATATGTTGCATTTTTAACACATCACCTTGACTTTGAGTTTGACTTCCCGAAAACACGGGGTGTTACAACCTCCCCTTGTTTAGGGAATTTCGTCCCGAAATTAAGATGATAGTTGTACAACACCGTGAATCACGTTTGAGAACTTTCTCTCTCTAGACTTTCTCCTTAAACAGCTGCGGGTACTTCGCCTTCATGTCGCTTTCGAGTTCCCAAGTGAACTCTGCGCCTCATTTGCCTTCCCATTGGACTTTCACAATAGGAATGCGAGAGCGTCCGAGTTGCTTGGTTTGGCGGTCCATGATTTCGACAGGCTTCTCCACGAAGTATAATTTTTCGTTCACTTGCAGGTCATCGAGTGGAACGTGTAAGTCGTGGTCGGCTAGGCACTTTCGGAGGTTTGACACGTGGAAAGTCGGGGGGACGTTACTAAGTTCCTCCGGTAGTTCGAGTCTGTAGGCGACTTTACTGATCCTTTCCAGAATCTTAAAAGGTCCAACATATCGAGGCACGAGCTTCCCTTTCTTGCCGAATCGGACCACACCCTTCCAAGGCGATACCTTTAGGAGTACGTAGTCACCAACGTCAAATTCAAGGGGCTTGCTTCGTCAATCGGCATAACTTTTCTGTCGATTCCGAGCTTTTACCAGGTTGTCTCGAATTTGGAAAATCCTGTCTGTCGTTTCTTGTAATAGCTCAGGACCGGTTAATTGCGAATGCCCGATCTCGTGCCACACAATAGGCGATCGACATCTTCTTCCGTATAAAGCCTCGAATGGTGCCATTTGAATGCTTGCATGATAGCTATTGTTATACGAGAATTCGACTAACGGCAGGTATTTATCCCAATTACCACCGAAGTCTATGACACACGAACGGAGCATGTCTTCAAGAGTACGAATCGTTCTTTCAGTCTGACCGTCGGTTTGAGGGTGGAAAGCGGTACTTAGATTGAGCGATGTACCGAGTGCCGTTTGAAACGTTTCCCACAGTCGCGAGGTAAACCTAGCATCACGATCAGAGATGATATCACGAGGCATCCCATGATTACAAATGATCTCGTCGGTGTAGATTCGGGCTAATCGTTCTACCTTGTAGTCTTCCTGTATTGGTAAAAAGTGAGCTGATTTAGTCAATCGGTCAACCACAACCCAAATGTTGTCGTGACCTAATGACGTGTGCGGTAGCTTTGTTATAAAGTCCATAGCTATACTCGCCCACTTCCACATGGGGATCGGTGGTTGTTCGAGCAAGCCAGAGGGTCTTTGATGTTCAGCCTTGACTCTTGCACATGTCAGGCATTTTCCAACGTAGAGGGCAATATCCCTTTTCATGCCGGGCCACCAGTATTTGTAATGAAGGTCCTGGTACATTTTGTCGGCACCGGGATGAATAGAATACCGGGATTTGTGGGCTTCGTCCATCAAGATTTGTCGTAAATTGGTTCATCTAGGAATCCAAATTCGGTCAAGAAATTGGAATATCCCATTCGATTTGCTCACAAGCTGGGCTCCATCGTAGTAGATTCTTTCTTTCTTCAGAGTGCGTTCGTTGAAACACGCATGCTGAGCTTCACGAATGAGGGTTTCCAGATCGTATTGGGCTTGAACATTACGAGTGCTAAGTAGGTAGCTCCGTCTGCTGAGTGCGTCGGCAACAACATTTGCTTTGCCTGGGTGATAACGAATCTCACAGTCGTAATCGTTGAGAAGTTCTACCCATCGGCGTTGACGCATATTAAGTTCCTTCTGATTAAAGATGTGCTGTAGGCTCCTATAATCGGTGAAGATCGTACACTTGGTACCATATAGGTAGTGTCGCCAAATCTTTAACGCAAAAACAACTGCGCCTAGCTTGAGGTCATGGGTCGTATAGTTCTACTCGTGGATTTTGAGCTGACGAGATGCGTACGCTATAACCTTGTCCCGCTGCATAAGGACACAACCAAGACCAAGGTTGGAAGCATCACAATAGACAATGAAATCATTGTTTCCGTCGGTCAATGTGAGAACAGGAGCATTGCAAAGCTTCTGCTTGAGGGTTCGAAAGGCAGACTCTTGTTCAGTTCCCCAAACAAAAGGCTTGTCTTTATGCGTGAGAGCGGTAAGCGGTACAGCGATCTTTGAGAATCCTTCGATAAATCGTCGATAATAGCCCGCCAGTCCGAGAAAAGAACGGACTTCAGATGGGTTCTTAGGCGTAATCCAACTCTTAACAGCTTCAATCTTCGCAGGATCGACGTGAATATCTTGACTATTAACAACGTGACCCAGAAACTGAACTTTCTCTAACCAGAATTCACACTTGGAGAACTTGGCATAGAGTTGGTTCCCCTGGAGTAGCTCGAGAACCAAACGTAGTGTTGCGCGTGTTCGGCTTTCGATTTGGAATAGATCAAGACATCGTCGATGAATACGATGACGAAATGGTCGAGATATGGTTTACACACGCGATTCATCAGATCCATGAAAACCGCAGGTGCGTTGGTTAAACCAAAGGGCATAACAACGAATTCGTAGTGGCCATATCGAGTGCGAAACGCGGTTTTGGGTATATCCTCCTCTTGAAAACGTAGCTGGTGATATCCTGAGCGTAGATCGATCTTCGAGAAGCACGTAGCACCTTGTAACTGATCAAACAAATCATCAATGCGAGGTACAGGATAGCGGTTCTTGATAGTTAACTTATTCAATTCCCGATAGTCGATGCACATCCTGAACAACCCATCCTTCTTTTTTACGAAAAGGACTGGCGCGCCCCAAGGAGAGGTGCTCGGGCGAATGAAGCCTTTCTCAAGTAATTCCTGGAGTTGGTTTAAAAGTTCACGCATTTCAGACGGCGCGAGTCGATGAGGAGCTTTGGCAATAGGGTTGGCTCCAGGTATGAGGTCGATACGGAAGTCGATATCATAACTTGGCGGTAGTCCAGGAAGATCCTCTGGAAAAACATTAGGAAATTCTCGAACCACTGGAACGTCTTTTACTTCCTTCTTCTCTTTCTTTTCCTTCTCCGCTACTACAATGTTAGCCAAGAAAGCCCTGGATTCCTTGCGGAGATACTTGCTAGCTTGAACACATGACATGAGCTTGAGACCCTTCGAAGTAGTATCACCGTACACACACAATAGATCAGCATTCGTCAGCGAGAATCGAATCATCTTGTCGAAGCACACAACTTCAGCATGGTTTTCACGAAGAAAGTCCATGCCTACTATGATGTCAAAACTTCCGAGTTGCATCGGAATGAGGTCGATTGGGAAGATGTGATTGTTGAGCTCAAGAGTACAATCACGAAGTACATAATTAACGGCGACAGCTCTTCCGGTAGCGACTTCAACATCGAATGTCGAGGAGAGTTGGGAGCGTTTACGACTAAGGAGTTTCTCAAATTCGAACGACACAAAGCAATTATCGGCTCCAGTATCAAACAAACATGAAGCATAAATACCATTCACAAGGAATGTACCATTGACCACGTTGTTGTCGGCTTGGGCTTGACGCACGTTGATGTTGAAAGTTCTGGCGCGTGCGGCCTGTTGTTGCTGCTGTTGTTGCTGTTGAGGTTGCTGCTGCTGGGGCTCTTGTTTCACAACCCTGTTCGGGCACATGTTGGCGAAATGGTTAGGATCACCACATGCGAAGCAGGCTCTGGCTTTGACTGCGGGTGCCGGAGGAGCTTGTTGACCCTGAGGGGCGGTGAGTAGAGCTTGATGAGCAGGAGCTTGTCGAACACGGCAGTTGGTAGTAAAATGGCCGTACATATTGCAATGAGCACAAAAACGGCAAGCAATGGCAGTCGGGTGGTGGTAGGTACAAGTAGGGCAGAGAGGGTGTGGCCCAGTGTATGCACGCTTTGCAGGCGGTGCATTAGCCACAGGCGCCGCTACTTGACGTTGTTGGGCTGGTACAGCTTGAATTGGTGCAGCAGTGATCGCACAGTTCTTGTTGCTGGAGCTGTTCTTTCTCTTGTTCTTCCTCTTGTTGCTCGATGAGGTGGTGGTTTCAGCAGTTGGTGCGGCGGTGGTAGCTTGATGCAGGTGCTTTGAAGTTTTATCCCAGACACCGGTCTTAACCTGTTTGTCATTGATTTCAGCAGCCAGTAGATAAGTTTCTTCGATCGTCGTAGTCTTAGCCGCTTGAACGAAATCAGCAACACAGTCAGGCAGGGCTCGGATATACTTCTTGATTGCCATGTCTGGAGTCTTGACCTGATCGGGACAAATGATGCTGAGCTGTTTGAAGCGAGCAGTGAGCGCAGCATTTTCACCATCCTTTTGTTGTATGTTCCAAAATTCATCCTCTAGCTTCTGACGTTCATGAGGAGGGCATAATTCCTCCAACATGACTTCCTTGAGCTCGTCCCACGACAGACCGTAGGCTGCATCGTTCCCTCGCTTGTTCCTCTCGGCCGTCCACCAGTCTAATGCACGGGACTGGAAAACGTCGGTAGCATTCAGAGTTCGCAGGTCATCGGGGCAACCACTCTGCCGTAGAGTGACCTCAATGGAATCAAACCATTGGAATAGTGCAGTAGGACCTCCCTCGCCAGTGAATTCTTTTGGCCCACACGACTTGAATTGCTTGAAATTGAAAGCCTTGGTGGTAGCTTTAGGAGCTTCGGTCCTCGATTCCTCAGATGATTTGCTGGCATTCTCGTAAACATCACTCACAGCCTTTGCTACACCTTTAGCGATGATGGCAGCAAGGCGTTTGTCTCTCTTTTCTTGACGAGAAAGTAGGGGATAACGGGATCCAGATGACATTATCGGCAACAGACATCGTCACAGGACTCAACACATTGTATCTGAATCTCACCTCACACGTCTACTATTTACTAAAGCTCAGGAACATAGTCATGTAACTACGTATACATATAACCACAGATTTGCATAAACACAGAAGCACATAATTACGTAGGGCACAGGATCACATAGGCACATAAGCATATAGGCACATAAGCACATAGGCACATAAGCACATAACTCACCTAAGCATATATTTTGCGTGTATCCACCTTCTTATGAGTATACGTGTTCCTTCATCATTTAAGAGGTAGTCAGAATACAGAAACCTATCATTCACAGTTCGCGATCGTCCGAATATAGCGTTCGCGTTTTATATATATTGATTTGTGTAGTATAAGCGTATATCGTAGAAATGTAAGGTGAGTCGTGTGTGTCGATCAGAGTGAAAGCAAAAATCGAGTAAATTTCCAAAATTTAAACACATAAACAGGTACACACACATATAGCACATAAAATCGACGAATCGTCAGAGTCGGCAGTTGCGGGCTCAGAATCGAAACAAATAAAAATCGAGAAATAGATTGTCTGCGGCTAGTAGACTTCGACTACCCAAAGTGGTTCAACTATTCACAAGGACTTGTTGCGCACACTTGACCTACAGGACTATGCTTTTGCCTCGATTCTTGGGCGTTTGGCACACATCCCGTTAGTCATATTGTGACTTCAGGTCGTTGGAGTCCATCGAGACTTTGGTGAGAGTTTTGTAAAATGAACGGAACAAGTCGTCAAGGTTAGGGTTTCACCCCTAGCTTAACAACTTCGTTCCTGTTTTTAATAAAATAGAGGAGATTATTCATCAAAATGCGGATTTCACTCCTGATTTGGCATAATTCTCCCCGTTTGTAGATAAAATGCGGGTTGATTAAGCAACTTTAGTCGAGAGTTTGCGATTTTCACACCTATTCTCGGCTTAGTTACTCTTTCATAGTTGAAAATTCGAGTGCAGTGATAGTGTAGCATAAGCGAGAATAGTGAGAAATAAGCTCGTACTTAGTCCCTACTGGATGTACTCAAGTCGGTCTGTTGGTTCCTAACTATAGACTATGTATCTAAGACATCGACCCGGACTAGGTCGTGTCTTGCCTAATTCCCTATAGTTATGGCTCTGATACCAATCTGTCACACCCCAACCGATGGCGGAATCATCGGGGCATGGCATTGAGCGAAACAGATTGTCCAGAAGTTTCCATAACAACTATCATTACCATTCAATTTAGAATGACATGTCCCATACCATGTCTCAAACAGTAAACAAATTATTACAGATAAAATCTAGGCAAATGATTCTGTTCCGACAACTCAGATTTATACATAGATAGTTTATTTATTGGTTTCTAGGACCTCTTTTCCTAGCTTCGATTTCATCACTGCGCAGAGAGCATCCTAGACCTTTCCTAGCCTCGATTTCACAGTGAGCTAGGCATACAAACAACTTAAGCACCTGTCACATACGTTAAAATAAAGTCAATACATATAATGTAAAGGTGAGCATACAAGTTTGATAACAGCATATAGAGTTCGAATTCGTTTACGCAATACATGATTACCACCGTAATCCATGCAAGTAATTGTCCTTAACAACCCCCGTGTGAACGGGTGCTGAGTCCAAACTATAGTACTATCGTTGCTAAGGCAGGTAGACAACATTCCATGTGTAAACATAACAAACAAGCATGCATAAGCCACGTATAACATGCATTAACGGTTAGCGTTCAAAAAGTATTGAGTAGTGTGTTTGATGTGATTTGAATAGTTGTAACGTATGTAACACCCAAAAGTGCATAAAGCAAAAAGGGATCGAGTATACTCACAGTGGTTGATGGATTGAAGGGAGCGCTTAGCGAGTAGGGTTAGCCTGAATAGATTTATAGCATAACGATAAGTGACGCGTAAAACGATGCAAAGTGTTGGAGAGTCGGACAGCTGGTCGATCGGACGGTAGTTCGATCGGACGGCTGACCGTTCGGTTGACAGTCCGCTCGGACCGCTGTCCGGTCGGTCGGTAGGCCGATCGGATGGATGGCTGTTCGAGTGGATTGTTTCTTCCTTTGAGAAGGATGTGTTTGTGTATGATGGTTTGACTTTTGAAGTTTTCGTTGTAGCATTTGAAAACATTGAAGTACCTTTACCCTTCAGGTCGGTCGATCGGACGGCAACCCGATCGGTTAGGTAGTTTAATGAATTGTAGTGATTTGCTTTGGATCGGACATGTGTTCGATCGGACAGGTCAACAAGTCAAAAACTTAATGATTTGTTGACCGATCGGTTGGCAAGTCAACAATAGTCAACAACTTTAAATGAAATGCAAGGTATGGTGCAGTGGATCGGATAACTGATCGATCGAATACTAATGGTGTTCGATCGGACAACATGTATGAACAACTATGACAAATTCTTAGCAAGGTGTCACCTGATCGGACGGCTGTTCGATCGGGTGGCACTCCTAGTGCATCGAACATGTTGAAAAATCGATTAAGTGTTGAAGTATAGTATCTCATGATCCGAAGAGTAATCCGATCGGACAGTAGTCCGTTCGAACAACAGTTCGTTCAATACTAGTCTTCAAAATAAATTGATTAAGTGTGGGACCATGTGTTAACCGATCGGCTGGCCAGTCGATCGGCTGACTATCCGATCGGCTGGCTGTCCGTTCGGACAGCAGTCCAATCGGTCAGCACCCTGACCTGATCAGCCTATTCGTCTAACACTTGGTTGTTCTGTTTGTTTGTCGTTTTATTGAGGTATTTTGGTAACGAGTCGAACCATAGATCCCTCGTCCTTACTTAGTTCCCCTGATCGGACAGGAACCACCCAAATTCGGCTGGTGAACTGTTCGGAACAGAGTTTATCGTTTAACCCGAAATCGGTTAACCTCGTGGATAGAATCCGGATCTTGAGCCATGCAACCACCGGAGTGAGTTGTAAGCCGGCACAGGCTCCGTTTCTATCGGTTTGAAGGCATTGAGTGAAAAAGCGTTGAAAGAAAGTTGGAAAATCCATCTTTCAATCCTTTTCATCGTGTATATGTTTAGATCTATGAAAGATCTTTGTTTGTTTATGTGGAAATCGGCTAGATCCAAGTTATTCTTGGTGGGTTGAGGCCAAAACATGAAGTTTTTCAAGAACCCATGATGACATCATCCTAGAACACTTGAATCTTGTTGATTTCACTGTTAAAAGTTAAGATTTGAAAGATAGAAAGGTGTAGGAGTGCGTGTAGATATGAAAGTACAAGGTTTATGACGAAATCTTACCGGAATCGAGAGGAATCTGAGAAAAGGATGAACTAAGCGGGCTGGTCGAACAGAGGTTTCCAAAAGTGGAAAAGATGACAATGACAGGGGTATTTATAGGATGCCAAAAGGGGAAAGTGCTGGCCGATCGGCCAGGAAGCTCGATCGGACAGCCTGTCCGATCGGACAGCAGTCCGATCGGCTGGTAGCCTGATCGATTAGCTGCACGTTTCGAGTGTTCGGTGATTTTTGATCTTTCGATTTCGGTTGCGAGCGGTTCGATACGATAGGGTTTCCTAGTCAAATTACTTTTAATCCCCACCACTCATATCTTACGCTATCCTTTCTCCTCTAATTATCATAATTCGATTGTGATTCGAGTTCGATGTCGATTGAGTTCGATTGCATTTCGATTGATTACCACAACATAACATAAATAAACATGCACAAGTAACACATAAGGCACACACACACGTATAACAATAATTAAAATACAAAGTTCGAGTTGAGATTCGATTCGATGTCGATTTGAATAGCATACTTTGATTATCGTTTCGTTAACTTTATCGCATTGTTACTTCCTACAGTTCACAGTCGTAAGTCGATTAGATGGCGATTGTAATACGTCGATTGTTGTAATTATTGACACTTACTCCACATAATACAACTAAATTAAACACATAAAAGAAATTCTCTACTAGTCGAGTTGCGCGAAATCGGTCGTTGACTTTGACTTCCCGAAAACAAGGGGTGTTACACCTAAACCCCTAACCCCCCAAAACCTAAACCCCTCCTCCCCCGAAAAAAAAAACCTAACCCCCCTACCCACCCACCCACCTACCCAAACTAAAAGCTAAAAACCAAACCATAAAGCTAAACCTCATAACTAAATGCTAACAAAATTACTCTACAAGATCAAAATTACTGTGCATGATCAGTTTACAAAATTACTCTACAGGATCATTTGTAGAGTAATTTTGAATTGGATGTTTTTTGATAAACTTGCAGGGTAATTTTGATTCACTTGTAAAGTAATTTTGATGTAGAGTAATTTTGATATACTTATAAAGTAATTTTGATAATTACCCTATAAGAACAAAATTACTCTACAAGACATTTTACAAAATTACTCTACAAAATATCAAAATTATTCTACAGGATCATTTGTAGACTAATTTTGATAGTTACCGATAATTACGAAAATGCCACCGCGCTTTTTTGTCTTTTCCTTCAGTTCCTACGTTTTGTACGTTAACTTTATTTGTATTTGATATTTTACCTATACATATTACCTATACATAATTACCTATACATAATTTATTTAACTTTTCTTCCTCTCACAAAATAACTATTCATTTTTCTTTCAATTTTAATTCTTAAATTTCCATTTTGTATCATTATTTTTTCTTTTACTTTTAATCCCTTTTACTTTTCATCTTCTACAAATTTACCACAAACTTTTTTCATTTCTAACACCAACACTTTTTCACTTTTAACTTTATTCCCCTATGTTTTTCATATTTTATAATTTTTGTCGTTTAACGTTTCGGTCTAAAATTTGCGAGTTAACACGCTATAACGTGCGTGTGGTTCAACGCTTTTACGTTGTTGTTTTTATTTTTTATTTTTTTTGCGTTTTAACAGCCAACATAGTTACTCTTTTATATGTTTTACTTTTGGTCTAATCATTGCGATTTAACACGTCGCAATACGCATACGTGGTTCAATGTTTTATGTTTACATTTTGTTTGATTTAACGGCCGCACTGCAAAGTGTAGGTCCTAACTACTAGTGGCTTATTAATTTCTAGTTACTTTTATTTTCACCTATTTAATCCATATATTTAGTCTTCGGTACTACTCATGGTGCCTACTTAGCGATAGATTCAGTCGCAAAACAAAATCAGCCCCAAATTCGATTGCAAAACAGGTTTTATCTACTTGGTGTATATATGTTAAGACTATTGTTGCAAATAGACTTGGTTGTAAATAGGTTTGCTCGTAACATTGTTCACTAGATACAAGGTTTGTCGCGAAATCGGTGGTTATCCACCCTATTACGTTGTTCGATTCGAGTTGGAAATTTTGCAAAATGTTTATGGTCAAAATAATGTCGCAAAAATCTGTTGTGACGATGGTTTAAGCAGCTACCGGAGCTTGTTGCAAAAGGGCATTTGCGACCATTTTGACGGGCTGCAAATAATTATTTTTATAATAATATTGGGGGTTGCCTTAGTTTTAGAATTCCAATTTCAGTTACACACTTGAAAATCCTGAGACACTTTGAAAATAAAAATTGAAAACTTACATAGAACCAAAGCGAAATTTTTGGTTATGAGAGTTTGAAAACCAATCCGAATAATGATTTTGGGCCTCTGAAATTTAGGCCTAAAGAATCATTTTGGGCTTGAAATTTTGGTTAAAAACTAGAGCTGCAAAAAAAAGGCCAAATTGAACCCGATTTGATTGAACTCGGTTTTGACCCTACCGGACCCGTGGGATGAACATTGGGATGCACAGCTATACTCTGAAACCGGGTTGAACCCGGCCAAACCTGAACCGATCTAGCAAAGCCGCTTTCAACCCGGACATACCTAGTCCTTTCTCGATCAAACCCGGTTTATCCCGACCCAGTTCGGTCAAAAACTAGTTTTGGCGACCGTTGACCCAACCCGACCCGGTTCCAATCCAAACCAGTTTGGTTCAAAAACCATTTAAAATTAACACATTTGGTCCCGAAATTTTTTGAGTTTACCATTTTTTATTGGAGTTCACTAGTAATTTAGTTGCTCTACAAATTTTTGCAACACATTTTGCTACAATTTTTATTACCAGCTCACATATTTTTTTTATGTTGATCTATCCAAACCATAGTCACATGGTTCACGGAACGGTCCGGTACGGGAACGTGGAACGGGATCGCAATTTGCTAGGTCCTTAAAATTCGGTACGAGAGGGGGAAGGCTCATTTTGGATTCCAAACACTCAATATTGACCGAAGCAACAGTCATTAATAATTTCAGACCTTTTCTCACAAAAGATTTATGTGAAAATAGATATTCAGCAATGGTCTTTTTTTCTTTTCTTGCAGGAGTAAACAACAATCACCAATATCATACAATATGTGAAAATAGGATACATATGATTACACAAATCATATTAATTACCTAGAACTTGATATTCCAACTATCTCTTTTATGATTAATGTAGAACACACAGATTCGAATTGTGGGATAGAGTATGGTCCTTGAATTACGCTCTTGTAGATAACTTTATACGCTGCTTCTGTTAAATGTAATCCATCCCAGTTGGCATACGAATCCGGTTGAAAACATACATTTGATGATGGGTCTGCACATGCTGTTGATGCGTTGTAGTTAAACGGTCCTCCACCCCCGCAACATGCTTTTAAAGCACCATTTGTGAATCCTAAATAAAAAAAAGTTAGCATCATACACAGGACATGAAAACTATATCAATATTCATGATAAATTTCTAAAAGTAACATGCTATGTACCATATTCGTTTGGAGAGCGAAAAAATTGCATGGCAGCATTGTAGTAGTCTGCATAAATGAGATTGACTTCAGGATGACGTTTGCGCATTTTACTAAGTTCTGTCTTGAGAAATTCGTTGTGATACTCAGCAAATTTGTTTAACCGGGTAATACAACCAGTTGAATTGTCATACTCCACGTTATCAGATCCATAATAGTTTGTTAAATATACCGCCGAGCATCCAATAGGTAAGTTTCCTGGTATTAGTAGTGTCTTGGCTCCTAGCTCAATGAGTTCCTGTTTACCATATGTTCTTGTTATGCACTTTTACTTAATGAAAAAAGTAATGTACATTATGTGTGTGTTCTTACATTAATGGCTGAGATGATGGCCTCAACTACAAGGGGAACATATGTTTCAAGCTCTTCGATGGATTTTCCGGCAAGTAGTGCATGATTGTAATCGTTTCCTCCAATCTCGCCCATCAGAACCAAAGAATGTCCAAGGAAGTGTTTACAATCTGCAGCATTTATGTTGATGTTAATAGTTTTGATCAAGGGGGACATAATAATGCAAATGTTGTTGCTTAATGTAGTGTTGACACTTAGGCTGTAGGGTGTGGTCATGACCCTCATGGCGATCATGACCCTCCACATCAGCGCCATTTTACCCACTTTCAATCCATCATCCAAAACCACTACCCTAACGGTATGGTCATGACCCAAACCACTATTCTCTTATTTTAATTTATTTTTGTTAAAAGGAAAAAGAAATATTGAAAAAGGAAAGGAGGCCCATGGTTGCCATGGTTTAATCCATGAGAACCATGGTTGATGAGGCAAATGGGTGGTGTAGCAATCTATTAATGGTCCTACGTGACGATTGATGATCCAACCCTTTCAGCCTTAGTGGTTTTGTGCGAACTCATGTTTTCCGAGCGGTACCAATGAAAATGCTGAAACTTAAATTAATTCCAAAAGAAGACCAAATTGCTGAGCGTCTAATGTAGATGAGATGATAGCAAATGTCGTTTACGAGTAGGTTACGCACAATACGACGGGTCGGTTTTGAATTTAATTTATATCGAAAAGTAAATAAAAATAAGTGCTATAATATTGTCTTCAGAATTTTATAAAACATTATATTTGGAAAGAATCAAAATATGTTATATTGAATAAAAATCATAAAAATAAATACCAACACCGGTTCTGATGATACCGATACTAGTACTGACATCAGATCAGTTCATTTTGTTACTCGTACGGTACCGGCAATCGGTATAGTTTATCACACAAAAAAACACATTATTGTGAACACGACTCGGTTCGCTACTGTACCGGTACTCGGTATAGTTTACGATAAAAAAAAGTTTATTTACAATCATTAAACAAAAATTGTATGATGTAACCCACAAAATAAAGTCTTGTTTTATATCGATCAAAAACCATAAAACGGATACCGATAATGCTGATACCTATGTTGTTAGGCCTGTAGGTATCGAAAGTAGATATAGCCTACGATCTCATAAACTACTCACTTAATGGGATGAAAAAGTTTACTTAAAGTTGAGAGAGTTATATGATAATTTGTAATCGTTTTTACTTTTCCAATAAAACTTAATACGCGTTTTTGCTTAGACTTTTTCTCTATGCTTTGGTAAATTTTTTTGTTGGCAACGGAGTTCTATTCAAATAGAGTACACTCTATACGAGTGACGATATCAGGCCAGTATCATGGCGAACCGAATAATTCAAACCAAACATCGATACAAGTATCAGTGTATTGAACCAGTACAGGTGTTCGTTTTTTATGATTTTTGATCGATGTAAAACAAATGTCGATATTTTTTCGGGCATACGAAAAACTTTATTTATATATGTTTGAGTTTCTACTTTCGGTTGCTATAGCGAGCACCGGTGTCGTAACAAAGGGAAGTAATACCGAACGAATTCCCGCTGCTTAGCGCGGAGGAATTCGACTAGTTAGTTATAATATGTTATATCAAAGTTGGTTACTACTACTACAGCTATTGCTCACTACTAATTATAACAATGGTGAATTTTGAATGAAAACTCAGTGAGGGGTCGGACTTTCAAAATCCAAATCACTTGGGGCCGGACTCTTACAAATCCAATATTTTACATTAAAAAAATTCATAATTTCTCAATAAAATTAAAACTACGAGCGAAAAATCAGTAGAGGCCAAGGCACCCCAGGCCACAAGTAACCTCCACCAGTGAATAATAATAATAATAATAATAATAATAATAATAATAATAATAATAATAATAATAATAATAATAAACAGTTATGTCACACATAATTTCAGTGATATGAAGAATATAGATATTTATTGATTACATCTTTTAAGTATTTAACACACGTAATATACGGTAGTTAATAATAAATATTTAATAAATTTAGTTCCATTTATGGATAAGGGAGGAGTCACAAAAGGGGGCGAAAAAAAAAAGAAAATTAAGGATGAATAGTTGATATCTCATGGATATTATATGGATATTGTGAAGGCTGCAAAAACATTATTACAAGAACCGAGAGGTTACTAGGTAGACTTTTTGACGGGAGGTATATGTTTAAATTACCCTTATAAATTTTACATATATTGTTGGTTAGGGGAAATGGGCAATTAAGGATATTATCATTGCCTCGATCAATTAACCGACGTCATGTCAAATTCTTTACAAAATTCCCTTACACTATCAAGTAGTTAACGTCAAGGAGGGAACGCGGAGGAGAGGACGAGGCTGAAGGGGGCGGTGTGGACGGTCCTAGCGACAGCCTGACACCGTCCCCTTGGGGGTGACGACGGTGTTCTAACAAGAGTTGGAACCCTTTCACCTCTACCCGTGAGGTGCCCGTCCCCCTTAATCATCCAAAAAAGCTGATATATATTGTTCGTATATGTTTAGAGGGCACTACTCTCAACTTAAGGGAAAGCTAGCGTGGATGGTGATTTGTTAGAAAAAAAGAATCAGTGGACCATGTTTAATTTCACTGAGATGGATGGTGATTTGTCAGAAAAAAAGAATCAGTGTACCATTGTATAGACAGTATCCTAGTGGAGACTGGAGATGAATATGATCGGATGGTTCTGCTGATGCCATGATGATACCATAGTGATCCGTCAGTGATCCAAATTTATCATTCAAAAAAAAATGTGACATAAATCCTATGTATTTGGAAAAGATTGTGGGTAATTAAAAACAAAGATAATCCAACATCATCTTGCACTTGCTACCGATCATTATTCCTATCACAGGCTCCTTGATTTGTTTTTATCATCGAGTGGAAATTTTCGAAGATGTCACTCATCTTAACTATTTCCACTCAAATACTCAAAACTTTCTTGTTAATTTCTCCTCTCATCAACAACCATTCTGACCAAAACGCGCATATTTTGCGCTTTGCAATTTAACATTCTTCATAACCCTGTATTTCTTGTGGACCGAATGATGTGGGATTGCCCAAGGAGCCATACTGAATTATGTGTAACTTTTGCTAAAAGTAAAGATAGACTAACTGAAAAAATGAAACTAACGATACATGGCATGAATCAATGGTTGTCAAGCGACACGAAGTCAAGCATCGTTAAGAATTCAAGAGCGGATGTAATAAGAACCATGTGTTTGTGGCCAACTTAAATCTCTTAATGAATTAACCAAGCCAAATGATGATCATTGATCAAGTTCTTGTTAGTTTTGTATGTTAGAATATGTTACCTGGTACGTTGGCACAAAGAGACGTTAATGATCGTTTGAACCATCCCAACTGAACTCGTAAAGATGAGTTTGTCATCGGATTATGAACTCCTCTGGCCGCAAGAAATGAAGAATCCAACGCAGTTGCACCAGCCACCGCATAGTTTACTCCTCGTCGCAATTCCATCATGTATCTCCCTTTAACACCCACAAATGGTCGTACCAATGGTAGCCTGATGCTTTCAGCTTCACAATGAAAAAAAGTTAAGCTTTCATATATTGTACAAGAATCTATTCACATTAACAATCACTGTCTGCTCTTTTTTTTATTTCAATTAAATAATATTTTTTTATTACTACATACAGGTGAACATAGTTTTTTCATATTTACAAATGAATACTAACATTTTGTCTCTCTTTCACTCACAGCCCCTTATAACTACTATCTATAATATGGAGTCTCACAGAAATTGTTGGACAGAATGTGAATGCTCTAACACGGGTTTGTTTTTAATCTAAAACAATTTAGGGTCGAATCCATAAACATGTTTAACTAGACTAGATAGTTTGGATCAAGATGACAGGTTTGTGGGTTAACCCGTGTGACCTCTTTCTTTTTATATTTTGGAAATATGTTTTTATACTATAAGTTGAACTGACTTTGTATTATACATCGAAATTTAAAGATAAAATAGAAATGAGTATAAAGTTGTATAGTTTAACCCTAACTAATATATATTTTTATATTTTTGTTATCAAAGTATGTAATAAGTAGTCCCCACAATAACACTGGTTTCAACTGAATAACTATTCAACCAGTCACCAACACTGCCACACAAGGAATTCATAGATCAGACGTAAACAGACAATAATGAAAATATCTGCAACAACAACAATAATAATAATAATAATAATAATAATAATAATAATAATAATAATAATGTTATTATTATTATTAATATTATTATGTAGATATAAAAAAAAAATTCTCTACAACAACAATGAGGTGGAAAGAGTGATTACCAATGAAATCGATGATGAGGCGACCATTGGAGCAACGACCAGTGGGCATATGGAAAAAGGTTTCGCCATAAGGGGGATAAAAGAAATGTAGAGTCTCACGATTCTCGCTGTAGTAAAGTTGTTTGAGGTTGCCAGTATCAGCCAGAGAGTCGCCGAAACTAATGATCGAAGTATAACATCCGTTTGCGTACAAAGTACAAGTAGATAATAGCTGGAAAATGATGATGAATGTTATTACAAAGGATGAAGAGATTGATGAACAAGGATTGGCCATTGAGATTGGAAATTCAAATGAGAAAAGATAGGTGGGTGATGCATCTGTTTATATTAAGTTAGATGTTTGCCCTTGTGGGGCATATGATGTAACGTTTCTTGTTTGCCAAAAAGATCTTGAAAAAAGATATAAAATTTAGGTATTTACTTAAAATCAAATAGGGTCGTATTATTGGCACACCTTGGATTATTAAATCGACACCCTTAATACGCATCGTATATGCGTATTAAGTTGGTTCAAACTTTTAGGTCAGTCAAAGGTTGACAATGTCTCATCGGGCAACCCTAATATGCATCGTATAGGCCTATACGATGCGTATTACTTTTTAAAGAAAGTACGAGCAGCTTTCTGTCACTCAAAAGTGACGTAAAGTGATTGACGTAAGCCCTATATGATGTGTATAGGGCTATACGACCCGTATTGAATTATGAATTCGCATTATGCCTCCCCTATTTAAACGATGAAGAAGACGATGATATATATCGTCTTCGTTATATATTCACATTCGCTAACAAATATGTCTTGGTTCAACCACATTTTCGGCGAGTCGTCTGACACAAGCACGAGCACATTTATTCCGGATAGCAGTGTGGTATATCATTTTTTTAACTTGTCCTCTCTTTTTTTTTATGAAATATTTAACACACCGTTTGTATTAGGAGGGATCTAATGTCCCGATTCTTACGATCGGAGAGGAAATGATGATCACGCGGAGGAGGTTGTGTCCGGCTATTGTCCCTATCATAATGAATCGTTGTTTCCAGACCTTAACGAGGTAAGTATATATATTTACTTTTTTCTATTCGGTGTTAAACTTACCATTACCTTTTACCCATTGGTTTTTTTAGTCTGCTATGCCCCGTCAACCGTTGTTACCAGATCTAAACGTGTGTAGCTATGATCATGTTTATGGGTCTCCGTATTATGAAGCCGGTTACGGTGCCTCGTAAGGACAGGAAGAATATGGCAATAACGTTTTCGTTAGTGGTGTCTCGGGAGTACAAGAAGACGTTAGTCAGCCTTCTTACGCGCAAGAGTCATTGGGTGACGAGCAACCCGCTTACCCTAAAGTTTCGTACAAAACTAATCAGTTACGAAAGATATATATTTTTGTTAAATGTTATATTTTTTCCTTTAAAAATCAATTATATAATTGTTAATACAAAATACATTAAAAATTGTTATATTTTTCAAATAGGATAAAAATTAATTAATAAATGTTATATGTAATATTTTTATAAAATTAATTAAACATGTTATACTTTTTAAAATATTATAAAAAAATATATTAGAAATTGTTATATTTTTTAAAAATATTCGTTGAAAAGTTGAAGACACTCGTATTATACAAACGAGATGATTTCACCAAAATAGGCGTGAAACCCATAATTTGGTGAATGACTCTCAATCCGCTTATTCAATTTTGCACAAAATTACGCCATCAAGTTAGGAGTGAAATCCACATCTTGATGGTAAGTTTCCAATTCAAACTCTAGTGGACCCTCGTCAAAGTGTCGGAATTAACTTTCTTGACCCGACGAGTACCAACCACATTTATGGTACGAAATCGTCAAGTTAGGGGTGAAACTCGCATCTTATCGACTAGTCACATTCCTCGATTTTCAATCCCGCCAAAGTTTTGATTTTTCAATCGATTAGGGACGTGTAGTAACTGAAAGCGTAAAGTACCGTTAATCGCTTCTAGACGAGAGTATCTTACCTATAGGCCAAAGCACGTTTCACTAATTTGAAAGGACTTTCGATTCAATTTGAAATAGTCGAAGTTTTTAAACCCGAAACAATCCAATGTTTTATCAAGCCTCACTTTTACGTTATCTCAATTTCTATGTGTTTTAATACTTGTTACCTCGTTCATTTCAAAACCGATGCACAATTCGCACGTTCCTCGTAATAAAAAACAATAATAATTCGCACGTTAAATTATTATAAAAATTGTAAAGAAAAAATACATTCAAAATTTTTATATTTTATAAATAGGATAAAAAAATTAATTAAAAAATGTTATATTTTTTATAAAATTAATTAAAATTGTTATATTTTTTAAACATAATAAAAAATACATTAAAAATTGTTATATTTTTTTTAATTATTTGTTATATTTTTAGGATGTTTTTATCTCGCGATGATTTGGAAGGTTGGGTAAAACGAAGAGGTTTAGCCAACGAAGACGTTATTGTTACCAGACTGTCCAAGGATCACCGGTTTTGTAGTTGTGAGCATGAAAGTAAAGCCACGGTTAGGAAAACCGGCAGCAAAAAATGCGTGTGCCCTTTTATGGTGACAGGTCGTCTCAACCAAAGTCGTCGAGCTTGGCTGATAGATTATCTGAACAAAAATTTTAACGAGACACACAACCACGGCCCTGCTGAACATCTGGAGGGGGGTTACGCGTATGCCGGGAGACTTAGTCCTAATGAGTTTAGGCTGGTGCAAGAGCTGACAGATCAAGACATACAGCCCCATACAATCTGGAAGGCCGTAACCGAACAGAACCCTGAAAACAAATGTGTTCCGAAAGACATACATAACGCTCGCCAATAGATCAGTGCCACAAAGTTCGAGAAAAAAACGTCTCCCATGCAGCGGCTGAAACAAATCCTCCAGGAAAAAAATATGACCTATTACATACAGGCGGAACCTTCCACCAACGTCGTTTAGCATGTATTTTTCTGTCTCGAGAAGTCCTTTGAAATGTGGAGGGCATTCCCGCATGTGCTTAGGGTTGACGCTACCTACAAGACTAACATGTACAATCTTCCATTTTTGCAAGTTGTGGGTATAACGTCGACAAACCAAACCTTCTGTGTTGCGCAAGCATTTCTTTCAAACGAGCAGGAGGTATGGTACGTCTGGGTAATCGAGAAGTCAGGTCCATGCTAAACAAGTGCATGGAGCCGCATGTAATTCTAACAAACAGGGACCAGGCCATGATAAACGCGTGTAGAAAAATATTCCTGGCGCACACAAATATCTCTGCAGGTTCCACATCTTACAAAATATTGTGAAGCACTGCAAGAATTCGTTTACTCAACCAGATTGGGATGACTTTGTTCGTTAGTGGAAAACAGTGTGTGATTCCGCTACCCATAAGTTATTCGATTATAACCTCGGCAACCTTCAGAGACACCTTATCAATCAACAACGTAAACGTATGTTTTCTCTAAGTTAATACATTCATTTTAATAGATATATAATTTGAATATGTTTATTTTTTTCCAGATGTTTTTGATTAAGTATGGAATAACTGGTTAAGCACCTCCAGCCATTTGTTCATATCTGCATGGACCAATCAAACCCTGGCATTCTACCAAACTACAACAAACAGAGCTGAATGCACAAATGATGCATTAAAGAAACAACTCACTACACCGAAATGCAGTCTGGAAGCACTGGTGAAAAGGTGGACACCTTGGTACTGAAGCAATATACACCAAAAAAGAAATGCTTGGAAGAAAGCCGCACCAAGCGAATGAACAGCCACCTTGAGATTCCTTTGTTTTGCAACCTACTTCAAAAAGTTTCCATCCATGCTCTTAACATATTAGAAAACGAGCTAACACGGAGAATAACCATGTTGCGGTCATTTGGATCAACATGTGGTTGCCAGCTGTACTCGGGTTACGGGTTGTTATGTGCCTGTCGCCTGGAGAGATTGCAGAATACAGGTACTTATAGACATATAAAAAAATGTTTTGTTGTATTAATTTAATATGCTTGTCTAATGCTCTTTTTTTGTTTTGCAGACCACGTTATTCAGCTCGAAGATATAGACATTTTCTGGAGAAAACTTGACCTGAACCCATCAAATTTTGATTAGGAAGAGGTTGATGTAGAAAAAGAATTAGAATATGTGAAAAAGAAATTGTCTACCTAACCCTCGCAAGTGAGGAAAAGCGTCATATCGAAGATCATGGCGGTGGTAAACCCACATATGAGCGACAAAAAACCACCTGTCGTACAAGAAAACACTCGGGGGCGGCCAACGTCCAAGGTCTAACAACAAAGAAAAGAACAACCTGCTGGAGATAACTCAGTTGGGCATCCCGGACAACAAAGTAGGTGTGACCCTCCTCGACACAACTCTTATGTACCGTCGCAAGATTCCCTAATACCGTCTACCTCTGCAATGTCTCTAAAGTCTCAAAAGTCGTTACTGCGACGTAGTCGTTCAACGGCTTCACGGGAAAAAGATCCTGGCAAGGACCATGGCTTTCCGTTAATCGCTAATGATGGAACGCTTGAATATGTGCACAGATTCAAAAAACAAATTCCAAAAGTGTTCCACCCCTACATTTCAAGAATAAAAGATGTCAGGCCGGATGGACATTATGGGTTTCGGGCGACGGCTGTGGGTTTAGGGTTTGAACAAGAGTACTTTGGGTATGTTCGGAACCAACTACTTGAAGAGTTGACTGGTGAGAACAAAGAAATGTGGAGGTACGTCTTAGATAGTGATATACCAGTGGACTATGACGCGCAAGTAGAGAAGATAAATTTTACCGGGGTTGGAATGGCACCCATGGAGCATTGGATAGAGATGCCTTAGGCAGGACTCATTATTTGTCACACCCCAACCAATGATGGAATCATCGGGGAGTGAGCATGATGCGATTAAGTTGCTCAAGAGAATCCATAACGACTATTTGTGACAATATTTAATAAGGTTCAATTTCCTATACAATCAAACAAATATTTCAACAAAAGTCATAACGGAGTTTAGTAGTTTCTCAAGCAACAAAGCGAAACATAACAAAACTTGCAATTAAATTAGGTGGGTTTCTAGCATTCCTAAACCATTTCCAGCAGTAATCCATTAACCTGTCACATACGTTAAAATAAAGTCAATACAATAATGTAAAGGTGAGTGAGTACACAAGTTTAGCATAAATATAGTAATAAAGTGTTTACACATAACCAGCATGTAACACGTAGAGAGGTGAATCAAGTAAGCTATTGACAATGATACAAGCTAACCACATGACTGTGAGTTGGAGTATGCGCGATACGTGTTCACCATAGTGAGCACGCACGTAAAGTGAGTATGAGATCCCTAGCAACCCCTGAATAAACAGGTGCTGAGTCCAAACTATAGTACTATCATTGCTAAGGGCGGTAGGGCAAGCTATCATTGTGTATACATAGCAAACAAGCATTCAGCGATTCACGTATAACATGCGAGAGTGGTCATGGTTTAAAATGAGTTTAAGCGTTGTGTGCGTCGTGTTTTGATAGAGAACGTATGTAACACCCAAAAGTGCGTTAAGCGAAAAAGGGTTTGAGTATACTCACAGTGCGTGTTTAACAATAAACACGGTCTGGAATGGATTGAAGGGAGCACCGGATCAGCCTGATTACAGGAACAGAAGTGCATAAGTCTTCCAAAGTGCTGAAACGGTCAAATTGGAGTGTCGAGTGGGAAACAGACTCTTGGTACGAAGGGAGTGCCGTCGTACGAAGGGAGTGCCTTCGTACAAAGGCGGGGTCTTCCATGTCCAAAATCGAGTGCTCTTCGCGTCTCGCTTCAGGAAATCGAGTGTTCATCCCTCCAGCCTTAGGCTACTGTTAAACTAAGAGCTTGAGAGGTCTTTTGAGCAATGGAGTCACAAGTGGGAACGTAGACTGGTTGGTACGAAGCTGGTGCCTTCGTACGAAGCCGGGCTTCGTACAAGCCAGTCTGGCTCGCACATGTGGCTGTTCTTGCGTTCGTAGTTGTGTTTTCGCCTGAATCAGATGTGTTTTCGAGTCCTTTTCATGACAGTTTCGACACCGCCTCGTCTCACTACTCAGTGAACGAAATGTGTGTCCGTTTTAGTCCGTTTTAATGTGAAATCGAGTTTAAAGTAGTTTTCCCATGGATTAAACACTTGGTGAGTGTGAAATCATCATATCTCTAACTTGGGAAGCCAAAGCGGAGCCCAATAAGTGTAAATCCGTGGTAAAATCAGAAGTTTTGATGAAAAAGATTAAGGCTTTTCATGAAAAAGATGAAGGTTTACATAAATAGAGAAGTTTTAGATGAAAAGATGATTGTTTTTTGTACAAAGGAAGAAGTTTAGATGAAATAGGAGATAAACTCGTGGGAAATCATTGTGAAATATGTAAAAATAATGAATCTTACTTGTAAAAGAGAGAGACAGCAGGTTGGGAGGGTATTTATAGGCGCGCTGGCAGTTCTGTACGAAGCCCTTGCCTTCGTACGAAGCCAGTGACTTCATAAATTGAGTCGAGTGAGTGAGCGTTTTAAGCGAGTTTGGTGTCTTCATACGAAGGGACCAGTTTGGTGTAAAAGATTCCCGTTTCTCGTGTCGGACGTTCGTTGGATGCGTTTTGTTGAGTTAGTTAGAGCAAGTAATTTAAGTATTTTAGCGAGATATTAAGTGTGGTGCTGGGTTGCGTTTTACAGTCATAAATTGAGTCGAGTGAGTGAGCGTTTTAAGCGAGTAACAATACATATGTCACACCCCTAATTTCCACGTGTCACCGGTGGGCCCGGTGGGGGAGTATCGTGACGTGGTTGGCAACATAATAGTCAAACAACACAATATAAAAGTATGCACAGCGGAAGCAATTTAAAATATGATACAACCGAATTTATTTATTGTAATATCAAAGTCACAATATTCGGATGTTTATCCACAGTAGGATCGTAAATAAAATGGGAACAATAGTTCAACAGACTTCAGGCATCTTAAGCTTGCGAGACTCTTTATTGATGCTAAGGAGACAATCCAACCAATTACGTTTAGTACCTGCATTTAGTCTTTTTGGGGAAATACGTCAGTTTACACTGGTAAATACAATCAACTGACTCATTTTGGAAAATGATTTAAAAATTTGTTTGGATGCACATGGCATAAATGTTTTATAATTTGATTAGAATGCACAGAGGCAAGATTAATCATTTTAACTTGGGAGAATTATTTAATATTATAATCTTGTGAACGAATTACATGTTACTTATGCGTTCAGTAGCCCGGATCTAGTCCGGGTTAAAGATCAATAGACACACCACATTATTGAGTTATACACTGACAGGTGTACGCCTACACCCCGTGCTCAAGTCGTGGCCATCTCGTAAGATGATGCCAAGGATATCCGGGACATGGTCATTAACCCCCAAAAGGCTGTAAAGTAAACAAGACTGTTTAAACGAGCCGATCAAATTATTCAACTACCCACTTAATGGTGGAGATTTGATGCCCGATCAAGCGGTATGCTATATACCGTAACCCAAGCCCGTATAGGGAAAATAAGTTAAAAGTATTTACCTGAGCAAGTATTAATCACAAAAAGCAAAATGCACGTAGCTTTTACTGGTTCTCCTAATCTGGAACGAAGGTTTAATATAACCTATTAGAATCCTAACGGGTCTTTAATTAAGCTTAAGCTTAGACCGGCTAGTTTTCAAGATACGGTTCGTACGCACGATTAAGCGAAGACCGGATAGAATGTGATTTAGACCCGACAAGTTCAGAGACTTGTTTAATATAGGATTTATTATTCACATTATGGATTTTGAGATAAAACCGACAAGGTTTGACCCGTTTCGGCTAATTTATGTAAACTTGTTACATAAACCGAACCGAACGCGTAATATGCGTAACGGGTATCCGTAAGAGCCATATACAGGTTTCCTAAGTTAATATGCTTCAAATATGTTGTGACATCAGTAAGATGTCTTTCATTATGCCCGAAACGTGTTTAAACACAAACTAGGCCTCGTAGGGGTAGTTTGGTCATTTTAAAGGTTGTAAAAGAGTTTAGATGTTTAACTGAGTTACAGGTCTGATGTAAACAGAAAACATACTCAATTTGATAAGTTATATCAGTAGGTTAAAGGATATATGTGAAATTTATCATTTTTAACCAAACTATGCCCCGTAGGGGTATTTTGGTAATTTCACATAAGCCGAAAAGCCCAAAACTGAAGTCTGAGTTTATCAACCTTAGCTTACTGTTAAAATGTTATAATTTTCCTCATATATCAGTAGGTATCAACCCGGGTATGTCCAATATAATTTTAATACATACTTTGCGTTAAAAACGCTTAATAAGGCGATTAAAGGCCATTTCCGGGTTCGATACATAAATCAGATATTTTTATATTTCCAGAAGGCTTAAAATATTTTATTCATCATATGTGATCAGTAGCAAAAGGTTTGGAGTCATTTAGATATGTAAAACTCATTTTATGGCCCGTAAGGGCAAAACCGACATTTACCGGATTAAGCCTACGACTACTAGTTATGCTCAGCCTAAAATTAATTAAAAATCTTTAAAAATCCCAAAATAATATATTACATCAGTGGGTATTAAGTTTGATACCAAAAAGTAGGTTTAACTAGGCTATACGCTAATTACGCCGTTTTATTAACAAAAAGCATTCATTTTGCGATAATGAGCATAACTCTTAATCTACAAATCAAACTGATGTCAAACTTTGCATACAAGTTTATATATCAGTAATTAATGTTTCTACTCTTTTACATTTCCAAAAATCACGTTTTAAAGTAATAAGGGCATAACGGTCAACATATGAGCAATTAACGGAAACATGCATATTAATTGGATAACTAATGAACCAAGGTGTATAATCGCAGAGGGTTATTCTAACATGTAACCTAGTCCAATTAAAGCTCTGAGGCATTTCTAAAACATGCTTTAACGGGTCAGAACTGAAAGTGAAAGTGAAAGTCAAACTACGTGACTTTCGGTTCCGAACCGGGTCTAAACAAGAAATTGTCGGGTTGAACATGTTTAGACATGTTCTTACACTTATTACCAAGTTATAACAATGATCAAACAGGTTGTATATGGTCTACAATGTTAATTATGCATAAATCGCATTTTAAACTTTCTGTTGACTTTTTAAGTACACGTTTGACCCGACTTTTGACCTGGTTAGAGTGGTAATCAGGGGGAACCCTTTTGAGGGTTTATTACCCACATAATTACCAACTTATAACTACTTTTGATTCGACTAATCACTGAACCATTAGTGATTTATCTTAAAGTCAACCGTTAATTACGACGGTTTGACTTTTAAGCTAAAACTAAGCTAAAACTTAATCAAGAAAGGTTTAGCAAACTTACCAAGGTCCTATGCATGAAATGTGATCAGTTGGACCTGCTTGAGAGCTCCAGAATTGATCAGATATGCAATTGAAAGTGTGAGGAATGATGTTGCAACAAGGTGCCCTTTTATAGTGAATTAAACACCACAATTGGTTGACACTTGGGTCTACAACTGACCACAATCCTTCAACACATGTCCCTAAGTGTTTAGGGGGTGCCTAGGGGCCAAGAGAGATGAGGAAATTCGGTTAAATTCACGTATAAAGGCAAGGGCAGACAAGAAACAACATTTCTGGAACTGGCAGTCCCTCGCGTGGCGCGAGGGGCTCCTCGCGTGGCGCGAGGCCTTCCTGCAGCAAATCTAAATTTTTAGATTTTTGCGCATTGATCCTTGGCTCTTCAAATTTCGTATAGGCACTTGTTTATTGCATTATGAACCCTCATAGTTGATCCACAAGGGCTTTAAAACATATACCCACTTTGTTAAGTCCCCGGTTAACTTAATTGTTACCCGAAAAGTCCTAACTTTCAACGTTTACGCTTTAACCCCTCGTACACGAATTTGATCATAACTTTCTCATACGATAACGAAACTTTATGAAATTTTAATCGTGCATTCTAGTGAGCATAATTAATCGTTACAAAGCTTCAGGTTTGTCAAAAGGTCACTCAGAGGTATAACTTAAACATGTTGACACATTTAGTCCCTGTAGTTTGTAATCTCTCACTTTTAGCTTCGTATGATCCATGATTTATTCGTTTGAAGGTATGAGCACCATGTAGGGTTAATGTACATTATATCTATTCACCGTTGACACTTAGAATACGTATATTCACATACTTTCCATGTTCGTCAACTTTAGTCCTTCTATAATATTTGTTTCACACGTTTAAACATTTGACACGTGTCTACACATTATAGGACGTGAATTTTCGAGGTGTTACATCCTCACCCCCTTAAAATAAATCTCGACCCGAGATTTACTGAAATAAGTAAGGGTACTTTTCTTTCATCGTGGATTCAACCTCCCACGTGTATTCGGGACCTCTACGGGCATCCCATTTGACCTTTACAATAGGTACATGCTTCCTTCGAAGCTTCTTTACCTGTCGACCTTTAATCGAAAAAGGTTTTTAAATTTCAAGCTCTTGTCTATATGCACATCTGTATGTGGTATAACCAATGATTCACCAGCGAAGCACTTTTTCAGATTGCAGATGTGGAACTCATTGTGAATTCCACTGAGCTCTTCCGGTAAGTTTAACTTATAGGAAACTGACCCGATACGTTCGATAACCTCGAAAGGTCCTATGTATCTCGGGCTTAGCTTGCCTTTCTTACCAATTCGCATCACTCCCTTCCAGGGTGATACTTTTAGCAACACTTTATCACTTACTTCGAAGTGAAAAGCTTTACGCTTCGGATCTGCGTAGCTCTTCTGCCTATCTCGGGCAGCATTGAGACGGTCACGAACCTGGACAATCTTGTCCGTCGTTTCAAAGACTATCTCTGGTCCTGATAATTGGACATCTCCAACTTCCGCCCAACAACGGGCGATCTACACTTTCTACCGTATAATGCCTCGAAAGGCGCAGCCTTAATGCTGGTATGGTAGTTATTGTTGTAGGAGAATTCGATTAATGGTAGGTTCTTATCTCAACTACCACCCAAATCGATCGCACATGCACGTAGCATGTCTTCTATCGTTTGAATAGTACGCTCACTCTGACCGTCAGTCTGAGGATGATAAGCCGTACTAAAATTCAAACGTGTGCCCAGAGATTGTTGGAAACTCTTCCAAAAATGCGACGTGTACCTAGTATCTCTATCAGAGATAATAGCCACCGGTATGCCATGTAGGGCTACAATCTTATCAACGTATAACTGGGCTAACATGTCGGAGCTATAAGTCTCCTTGATGGGTAAGAAATGTGCTGACTTAGTCAGTCAATCAACTATAACCCATATCGTATCATTGCCTTTCCTCGTCTTCTGCAATTTGGTGATGAAATCCATCGTCACCATTTCCCACTTCCACGTAGGAAGTTCAGGCTGTTGTAGCAAACCTGACGGTTTTTGATGCTCGGCTTTGACTTGCGCACATGTCAAGCATTTAGCTACATGGGTGGCTACCGACTTTTTTTTCAAGCCTATCCACCAATAATTTGCCTTTAGATCCTGGGTAGCTGATGGCAAATTCTTAATCGTTACCTAATTAGGGTTGCAGTAAATAATGAATAAGCAAAATGAACCGTCTTTCTTGTTTAACAATATCAAACTCCCGGAATATCGAGTTAGGCTATATGAGCCTCTGTCTTAAAACCTACTTAATCAAGGTTTCGATTATTCCATAATCAATATGGAGTTTTCACAATACTCCATCCCACAGCGGGATGTTAATCATAGTTCTACCTGCCCTCCAGGAGGTAAGCAGGGAAAACTTATGAGAAGATAATCAAGATGCAAGGAGGCTACAGAGATTTTCTATATCCCAGGCTCCAGTTCATCCATCATTGCTTGTGTCGAATAAGTGACACCTTTATGTTATAAGTCCATGAATTCCTTAATCGGGAACATTTACTTGGACAATTTCATTCTGGATATCTTCTTTGAATACTACTAGTCTTTTTTAGTACAACATGGCCATTGGGATATCTTAGGGGTTCCATGTATTAAACCTCCAAACTGATCAGGCATGGAAGTAATCTATGGGACACACTAGGATACGCCAACCCTCATATGGCACTTTTATCAAACATAGTTTGGCATTCTCAGGCGATAGAAAACAATGAGAAAAATAATTAAAATAACATATGCTGTCGTACTCTATGTAAAGAAAGAGTACTCTGATTTTCGGAAGGATTCCTTGCCGGTCTAGAAGAATCGGTTACTATGGTTTCCTTGGTAGTTATATCTTGTGGATAATAATAAAAGTTTGCCAAGCTTAAGATCTTATGAGAGACTTATTAGCATCCGAACCCAAACGTATTTCTTAGCAGTCAAACCACAATTAATTATGTGCTTTAAGCTTAGATTTTTGGGTATACTGAATTGGGTACTATCTCAGCCAATGAATTCAAAATTTGCGACATACTGTCGACTGTCTAGAACTTTTATGGCGAGAGTCGGAAAATTCTTATTCCGTCTTTTCCCTTTTCGCGAAACGGATACTTGGTTTTTCTAATAAGGTCCTCTCTAGTGTTTGGTCAACGTAAGCAAGCCAAGAGTAATCAACCATAGAGGTAAAAATCTTGGATTCTAATACTTAGTCAAAATAATGAGTATAAGTAGGTGAGTTATAGAAGAATATAAGGAAGTTAGTGTACATGTGCTTATATTTAATCACAAAGGATATTTCACAAACTAGGCACCTAGCTTGGTTGGCTAGGCGCGCGAAAGGGTGCGGCCTAGACCCAGGTTCGATTCCGGGGACGGCCAGTTCCACCATTTTTTTTGTTTAATATTAATTAATCGTACGGATACGTGTAATTATGAGAGTTGTCTCATAAGGAGTCTTGATAATTAATTGCTTCTTATTACCCACAATATGGGCTTGATTTTTATCACTTTATTGAGTCCTTGCATTTAACGGAACTAGGACATCAAAAATGATTCCTAATGGATATAAAACATCCATCTAATAATGCTGAAGCAGTCTCTGAGGTATACAGGCTTCTTACTGAACTTTCGTTGCTTTTTATTAAGCCTGTACTTGCTCTCTTCCTCAGATTTCTGGGAGTTATCCTCCTTCTTTGGTTCATCCTTCATATTTGAAGCGTGAACATAGCTCTCCTCATGAGCAATTAAACATGGTTTCGAATGAGATTTAGAGCGAGAAGCATTCGGCCCCTTGGATTGTCTCATGACCTTTTCCCATGATCTCTCCAACTGCTGCGTCAACCACAGCTTGGAGATTAACTCCATCAATATTGAGGTTTACGTTTGTAGTTTTTATTAACATTCGTCGTATTAATAGTATTGCGACTGTCGTCTACCTCATCCGAGTTTTCCATACTCGAAACTTGGTACCAATCACCAAGATTTAACAATTATTAGTCATCATCCTGATGACCTGACTTAGATTAGCCACGGCATTCATAAACCGCATGGGCTATTCTGTTCCGAACATTCATAGTGAATGTTAATTAAACGTATTTCCATTATATTTAGCCTAGGTCACAAAAGGACCATCAATGGCATTCAAAGTTTGGAACGAGTCCAATATTTGCTTGACAGGGGATCATAATGTCACAACTGTCTTTGGCACACGAATGATCATGAATAGCTCAAAGGCTTTTATTATATATATATATATATATATACATGGCATAGAAGCCTGCCTCGTTGGACGTGGAAAAATATGGCATAAAGCCCAGTCATGAAGGACATAAATGACTATACGGCACGAAGGCCTTGTCGCAAAGGACATTTAGATATGGCACAAACGGCCTTGTCATAAGGACATTCATCAAATCTGGCACAAAAAGGCCTGTCACCAGAAATGTTAAGATTTAATATGTTAGCTTGTCACGAATGACAATTTATAGCACATAGGCTTGTCATGAATGACTTTAAAACATAACTCGATGGTCTATCATCAAGGTCCTCAATTTATTAGCCGCAATCTTGTTAGATTAGGGCTTCAAGGTTTGAACGTGGTTCTTCACCTTTGGACAGGGAGTCATAGACTACAACTGTCATCGTCTTGAAAGACGATTCATTTGGCAGAAAGGTAAGCCAATTATCATCCTTAATGGATGTTTATATATAACTATCGTATCTAATGATTTATTAGTCATGATCACATCGGTCATATTGACTATTAGATTTGGGTATAATCACACTATTTTGAACAGGGGATCATAAGGATCACCACTATCTTTGTCTTACCGACGCTAGAATAAAGTATAGCCCGTAGGCATTTCATCACGAGGGATGCAAATATTATGATCATCATACTGATGATACTAGTCAGGATCGCAATGATAGTATAGACTATGGGATTTGCGTATAGCTCACCCCTTTGGGCAAAGAATCACAAAAGATTACAATTTCCTTGTCTTAATTGAACAACATAATATAGCCCTTAAGCAAAACATCATTAAGGATGTTAAAATTTTTAATCATCGTATTGATGATTTTTGTCATGCTTGCATTGATCATATAGACTATTAGGCTTGAGCATAGCTCACTACCTTGGACAGGGAATCTTAAAGATCACAATGTCTTTGTCACAAATGGACAATATATTATAGCCCGTAGGCAAAACATCACTAAAGGATGTTAAATAATATGATCATCGTATTAGATGATATTAGTCATGATCGCATTGATCATATAGACTATTATGTTTGGACATAGTCCAACATTTTTAGGCAGGAGGCCAGAGACCACCACTGTCGTTGTCTTATCGGACAACAGGTTTAGCCCGTAGGCACTTCATCACTCACGGATGTTTATAATATGATCATCTCACAAGATGATATAAACCACGATTTCTAGATCATAAGGCCAATTAGGAATTTAAAAATTTCCAATATAGGGATGACTGTTGTGATTTTATCATATCACATTTTTCAGGAGGGCTAATACGTTCTTAGGTGTTAACAAGGATCTGAATCCCTTGAATAGGTTTCACCATCTTGGCCGCGTAGGCTAGGTTTCACCTTTAAGATTCTTTTTGAAATGCATACCGGCAGGGAAGGAAGGATATTTATTTTATTCAGGATTTTTATCATGAATCCTAATTTATAAGTTAATAATAGCACAAATGGCCTAGTCGCGTAGACAAGTTTAATTTATAAGCCATGATTTCAAAGAATCGCAGCATTAAGGTTTGAATCAAAGTTCATTACCTTTTCCTGACAGGGAGCTATAGGCTACCACTGTCTTTAGTCTCAGAGGACATCAACTATAGCCCGTAGGCACTTCCCTTCTAAGGGATGTTTATTACGGAATTGCCCCTTAGGAAAATTCATTAACCATGGTAAGCAGAGAGCATATTTGGTTAATTTATTAATCATATTTATTTAGGATTTCTATTATAATTTATCCTAATTATAAAATATTAACAGTTTTATTAGTGGCGCCCAATGGCCTGGTCACAAGGACATTTATAAATTATAAGCTTATGATTTCAGAGAATCAAAGCATGAAAGTATGTTGGCACGATAGGCCTAGTCACAAGGACATTTATAAATTTTAAGCTATGATTTCAGAGAATCAAAGCATGAAAGTATATTGGCACAATAGGCCTAGTCACAAGGACAATTATAAATTATATGCTAGGATTTCAGAGAATCAAAGCATTTGAGGTTTGAACCTAGTTCATTACCTTTATCTGACAGGGAGTCATAGCTACCACTGTATTTTGGCTCATGTATAAATGAGCAAGGCCCGTAGGCATTATATTAACGGACAGGGAGTCATCGCTACCACTGTCTTTTGGCTCATGTAGAAATGAGCAAGGCTCGTAAACCCTATATTACCACGTATGGTTAAAATATGATCATCTTAATTGATGATGTAAACCCAGGATTCAGAGATCATTAAACTGGGTTAGGAATCTTTTGAAGAATCCTTAATAACGTGTGTGGTTTTTAAATAAATCACATCTGCCAAGAGTGTTAACATGTTTTCAGATGTTAACAAGGAATTGAATCTTTTAAATAGGTCTTACCATCTTGGCCCGGTCTTATAATTGACCCGAAGGCTAGGTTTCACTCTTAAGATTCTCAGTTAATGGTTTGAATCTTTTTAACAGGTCTTACCATCTTGGCCCGGTCTTATAATTGACCCGAAGGCTAGGTTTCACACTTAAGATTCTTAATTTAATTAACGCAGAACGATTTTAAATTGAGGTTTTAATATGGATCTGAATCTAATTATGGAACTACCATCTTGGCCCGGTCTTAAAATGACACGTGGCTAGGTCTTGTCCTTTTTAGATTTTGCCATTTTATTATAATGGAAGATCTTGCAAAAGGAAATGATATTTTCCATTTATTTAATATTTCTTGTTTAGAATGAAAGTTTAAACTTAATCATTCCACTATATAAAAATAAAAGTATAAAGTTGCCCTAATCGGGACTTGAAAGGAATAATGTTGTCCTCGTAGGGACTGTAAGATAATTGTGTCCTTATAAGGACTTATTAAGGAAACGATCTTCAGCAGGAGGAGTTTCTTCTTTATTTTATTTCTGAGTGTCCTCTCCTTGGATGCTCGTTTCATTTTAGCCGCGGTACGAAGCTCAGCATTTCAAGGCTCCAGGTGGGGAGAACTCCTATTACGGCTTCTTCGCTTGGCGACGTATCCAATAAAATTTGGAAGTAAAAATTTCTAGATTAGGATTGAGAATATTCCTAAGTTAAGTCTAGACTCAGAAGTTTAGATATGTGCAATTGTGTAACTGAGATTAAACACGAAAGGTTAGTGTTTAATTCACTCAGTGTTGGCTCTGATACCAACCTGTCACACCCCTAATTTCCACGTGTCACCGGTGGGCCCGGTGGGGGAGTATCGTGACGTGGTTGGCAACATAATAGTCAAACAACACAATATAAAAGTATGCACAGCGGAAGCAATTTAAAATATGATACAACCGAATTTATTTATTGTAATATCAAAGTCACAATATTCGGATGTTTATCCACAGTAGGATCGTAAATAAAATGGGAACAATAGTTCAACAGACTTCAGGCATCTTAAGCTTGCGAGACTCTTTATTGATGCTAAGGAGACAATCCAGCCAATTACGTTTAGTACCTGCATTTAGTCTTTTTGGGAAAATACGTCAGTTTACACTGGTAAATACAATCAACTGACTCATTTTGGAAAATGATTTAAAAATTTGTTTGGATGCACATGGCATAAATGTTTTATAATTTGATTAGAATGCACAGAGGCAAGATTAATCATTTTAACTTGGGAGAATTATTTAATATTATAATCTTGTGAACGAATTACATGTTACTTATGCGTTCAGTAGCCCGGATCTAGTCTGGGTTAAAGATCAATAGACACACCACATTATTGAGTTATACACTGACAGGTGTACGCCTACACCCCGTGCTCAGGTCGTGGCCATCTCGTAAGATGATGCCAAGGATATCCGGGACATGGTCATTAACCCCCCAAAGGCTGTAAAGTAAACAAGACTGTTTAAACGAGCCGATCAAATTATTCAACTACCCACTTAATGGTGGAGATTTGATGCCCGATCAAGCGGTATGCTATATACCGTAACCCAAGCCCGTATAGGGAAAATAAGTTAAAAGTATTTACCTGAGCAAGTATTAATCACAAAAAGCAAAATGCACGTAGCTTTTACTGGTTCTCCTAATCTGGAACGAAGGTTTAATATAACCTATTAGAATCCTAACGGGTCTTTAATTAAGCTTAAGCTTAGACCGACTAGTTTTCAAGATACGGTTCGTACGCACGATTAAGCGAATACCGGATAGAATGTGATTTAGACCCGACAAGTTCAGAGACTTGTTTAATATAGGATTTATTATTCACATTATGGATTTTGAGATAAAACCGACAAGGTTTGACCCGTTTCGGCTAATTTATGTAAACTTGTTACATAAACCGAACCGAACGCGTAATATGCGTAACGGGTATCCGTAAGAGCCATATACAGGTTTCCTAAGTTAATATGCTTCAAATATGTTGTGACATCAGTAAGATGTCTTTCATTATGCCCGAAACGTGTTTAAACACAAACTAGGCCTCGTAGGGGTAGTTTGGTCATTTTAAAGGTTGTAAAAGAGTTTAGATGTTTAACTGAGTTACAGGTCTGATGTAAACAGCAAACATACTCAATTTGATAAGTTATATCAGTAGGTTAAAGCATATATGTGAAATTTATCATTTTTAACCAAACTATGCCCCGTAGGGGTATTTTGGTAATTTCACATAAGCCGAAAAGCTCAAAACTGAAGTCTGTGTTTATCAACCTTAGCTTACTGTTAAAATGTTATAATTTGCCTCATATATCAGTAGGTATCAACCCGGGTATGTCCAATATAATTTTAATACATACTTTGCGTTAAAAACGCTTAATAAGGCGATTAAAGGCCATTTCCGGGTTCGATACATAAATCTGGTATTTTTATATTTCCAGAAGGCTTAAAATATTTTATTCATCATATGTGATCAGTAGCAAAAGGTTTGGAGTCGTTTAGATATGTAAAACTCATTTTATGGCCCGTAAGGGAAAAACCGACATTTACCGGATTAAGCCTACGACTACTAGTTATGCTCAGCCTAAAATTAATTAAAAATATTTAAAAATCCCAAAATAATATATTACATCAGTGGGTATTAAGTTTGATACCAAAAAGTAGGTTTAACTAGGCTATACGCTAATTACGCCGTTTTATTAACATAAAGCATTCATTTTGCGATAATGAGCATAACTCTTAATCTACAAATCAAACTGATGTCAAACTTTGCATACAAGTTTATATATCAGTAATTAAAGTTTCTACTCTTTTACATTTCCAAAAATCACGTTTTAAAGTAATAAGGGCATAACGGTCAACATATGAGCAATTAACGGAAACATGCATATTAATTGGATAACTAATGAACCAAGGTGTATAATCGCAGAGGGTTATTCTAACATGTAACCTAGTCCAATTAAAGCTCTGAGGCATTTCTAAAACATGCTTTAACGGGTCAGAACTGAAAGTGAAAGTGAAAGTCAAACTACGTGACTTTCGGTTCCGAACCGGGTCTAAACCGGAAATTGTCGGGTTGAACATGTTTAGACATGTTCTTACACTTATTACCAAGTTATAACAATGATCAAATAGGTTGTATATGGTCTACATTGTTAATTATGCATAAATCGCATTTTAAACTTTCTGTTGACTTTTTAAGTACACGTTTGACCCGACTTTTGACCTGGTTAGAGTGGTAACCAGGGGGAACCCTTTTGAGGGTTTATTACCCACATAATTACCAACTTATAACTACTTTTGATTCGACTAATCACTGAACCATTAGTGATTTATCTTAAAGTCAACCGTTAATTACGACGGTTTGACTTTTAAGCTAAAACTAAGCTAAAACTTAATCAAGAAAGGTTTAGCAAACTTACCAAGGTCCTATGCACGAAATGTGATCAGTTGGACCTGCTTGAGAGCTCCAGAATTGATCAGATATGCAATTGAAGGTGTGAGGAATGATGTTGCAACAAGGTGCCCTTTTATAGTGAATTAAACACCACAATTGGTTGACACTTGGGTCTACAACTGACCACGATCCTTCAACACATGTCCCTAAGTGTTTAGGGGGTGCCTAGGGGCCAAGAGAGATGAGGAAATTCGGTTAAATTCACGTATAAAGGCAAGGGCAGACAAGAAACAACATTTCTGGAACTGGCAGTCCCTCGCGTGGCGCGAGGGGCTCCTCGCGTGGCGCGAGGCCTTCCTGCAGCAAATCTAAATTTTTAGATTTTTGCGCATTGATCCTTGGCTCTTCAAATTTCGTATAGGCACTTGTTTATTGCATTATGAACCCTCATAGTTGATCCATAAGGGCTTTAAAACATATACCCACTTTGTTAAGTCCCCGGTTAACTTAATTGTTACCCGAAAAGTCCTAACTTTCAACGTTTACGCTTTAACCCCTCGTACACGAATTTGATCATAACTTTCTCATACGATAACGAAACTTTATGAAATTTTAATCGTGCATTCTAGTGAGCATAATTAACTGTTACAAAGCTTCGGGTTTGTCAAAAGGTCACTCAGAGGTATAACTTAAACATGGTGACACATTTAGTCCCTGTAGTTTGTAATCTCTCACTTTTAGCTTCGTATGATCCATGATTTATTCGTTTGAAGGTACGAGCACCATGTAGGGTTAATGTACATTATATCTATTCACCGTTGACACTTAGAATACGTATATTCACATACTTTCCATGTTCGTCAACTTTAGTCCTTCTATAATATTTCTTTCACACGTTTAAACATTTGACACGTGTCTATACATTATAGGACGTGAATTTTTGAGGTGTTACAACATATAACATATTTAACATGTACACACACAAATAATGCAATTAATATAAATAAATCCGCGTTTTGAGTTCTCGTTGAGTTTGCGTTGCGATGAGCGTTCGAGTAATAAGCGTTTAAATAAGTGTGCAAAAGCGTTTATCACTTGTTTATCACATTTAAAAATGTAGTTAACCCACAGTAATCACCGAATCTCAGTGTACAAGCATTTACAAAAAAGGAAACAACTATAAAATAGTAACAATCCGAAAGTCGGGTTGTTACAGTCTCCCCTATTTTAGGGAATTTCGTCCCGAAATTAAGTAGTGGACGTAACAAAGAGTTGTGGATATTTAGCTTTCATATCACTTTCGAGTTCCCAAGTGAATTCAGTGCCACGGAATGCGACTATGTCGAAGTTTCTTGGTTTCTCGATCCATGATTTCTACTGGATTTTCCACGAAGTGCAGTGTCTCGTTTATTTGCAAGTCTTCAAGAGGTACATGAATATTTTCTTCAGCTCGACACTTCTTGAGGTTTGAGACGTGGAAAGTCGGATGTACGTTGCTGAGTTCAACCGGTAATTCGAGTCGGTAGGCCACTTTACCAATTCTTTCCAGAATTTTAAAGGGACCCACGTAACGTGGCGCTAGTTTCCCTTTCTTGCCGAATCGGATCACCCCTTTCCAAGGTGACCTTTATGAGGACGTGATCTCCAACTTCGAACTCTAGGGGCTTGCGGTCTTTATCGGCGTAGCTCTTTTGACGACTCCGAGCTTTTAGGAGATTGTCTCTTATTTGGAGAATCTTGTCTATCGTTTCTTGTATTAACTCAGGACCGGTGATCTGTGTGTCTCCGATCTCGTGCCAAACAATAGGCGATCAACATTTTCTACCATATAATGCCTCAAAGGGTGCCATTTGTATACTAGCATGATAACTGTTATTATACGAGAACTCTACTAAGGGTAAATTCTAATCCCAATTGCCACCAAAATCTATAAAGCACGAACGAAGCATGTCTTCGAAGGTGCGGATCGTGCCCTTAGTATGACCGTCAGTCTGGGGATGGAATGCGGTACTTAGATTGAGGGTCGTACCGAGAGCGGATTGGAATGTCTCCCAGAGACGTGATGTAAAACGACCATCACGGTCAGAGATGATGTCACGAGGCATCCGGTGTCGACAAATGACTTCGTCGGTATAGATTCTTGCTAATCGTTCAACCTTAAAGTCTTCTCATATCCAAATAAAATGAGCAGATTTCGTAAGACGATCAACGATAACCCAAATGCTATTATGACTAGAAGGCGTCCGGGGGAGTTTTGTAATAAAATCCATGGCTATACTTTCCCATTTCCACATCAGGATTTCGGATTGTTCGAGTAAACCAGAGGGTCATTGATGTTTGGCCTTAACTTTTGAGCAAGTTAGGCATTTCAAAACATACAGAGCGATATCCTTTTTTATGCCCGGCCACCAGTACCTAGAACGGAGGTCCTGGTACATCTTGTCAGCACCGGGGTGAATGGAGTATCGAGATTTATGAGCTTCAGTCATCAATATCTCCCAGAGGTTATTATGACTAGGAATCCAAATGTGGACGGGATAGTGAAAGATACTGTTTGATTTATTCGCTTACTGAGTTTCGGTACCACATATCCATTCCTCTTTCAAGGTATTCTCAAGGAAACATGCATGCTGCTCATCGCGACTTAGGGTACGAGGTTGTTCTGTGCTTGAACATTACGAATACTATACATAGAGCATCGGCTACAATGTTTGCCTTGCCCGGATGGTAGCGTATTTCACAATCATAGTAGTTGAGAAGTTCAACCCATCTGTGTTGGCGCATGTTCAGTTCTTTCTGGTTCAAGATATGTTGTAGGCTCTAATGATCGACGAAGTCCGTACACTTTGTACCATAAAGGTAGTGTCTCCATATCTTTAACGCAAAAACAACTGCACCGAGTTCGAGATCGTGGGTGGTGTAGTTCTTCTCATGGACCTTGAGTTGTCGAGACGCATACGCGATAACCTTGTCTCGTTGCATGAGAACACAACCGAGACCTTGGTTAGAGGCATCGCAATAAATAACGAAATCGTCATTTCCGTCAGGAAGTGCAAGGATGGGAGCGTTGCAAAGCATACGCTTGAGAGTTTGAAAGGCGTCCTCTTGTTCAGAACCCCAAACAAAAGGTTTGTCCTTATGAGTTAAAGCAGTAAAGAGGTACGGCGATTTTAGAAAAGTCGGCGATGAATTAACGGTAATAACCCGCCAATCTGAGAGACGAACGGATTTCGGATGGAGTCTTTAGCGTAATCCAACTCTTTACAGCTTCAATCTTCGTGGGATCGACGTGAATTACTTGACTGTTAACGATGTGACCGACAAATTGAACTTCCTCGAGCCAAAATTCACACTTGGAGAACTTGGTGTAAAGGAGATTTCCTTGAAGAAGTTTGAGAATTAAACAGAGATGTCACGCGTGTTCGGCTCTCGACTTCGAGTGGATAATAATATCATCGATAAACACAATGTCGAAATGATCCATAAAGGGTTTGCACACACGGTTCATCAAGTCTATGATGACCGCTGGAGCGTTCGTGAGACCAAAAGGCATGACCACAAATTCGTAATGGCCATAACGAGTATGAAATGCGGTTTTCGGAATGTCTTGCTCTTGTATACCCAACTGGTGATAGCTGGAACGTAAATCAATCTTCGAAAAACACGTAACACCTTGCCGTTGATCAAATAAATCATCGATTCGGGGTAGCGGGTAGCGGTTCTTAATAGTAAGCTTGTTAAGTTCTTGATAATCGTTGCACATTCGGAACGATCCATCCTTCTTTTTCACAAAAAGAACGGGTGCGCCCCATGGAAATGTGCTCGGGCGTATAAAGCCTTTATCAAGCAATTTTTGGAGTTGGCTAGATAATTCGCTCATTTCGGATGGTGCGAGGCGATAGGGAGCTTTTGCAACGGGTGTAGCGCCTGGAATTAGATCAATACGAAAATCAATATCGCGAGTAGGGGGTAAACTAGGTAAATCATCAGGAAAAACCTTAGGAAAATCACAAACAACAGGAACGTCTTTCACCGTTTTCTTCTTGTTCGTCGGTACTATGATATGGGCTAGGAAAGCGATGTATCCCTTGCGTAAGTACTACTCGCTTGGATACGTGACATAAGCTTCAACTCTTTCGTGAGTACCTCACCGTAGATACGTAATTGATCCCCGTTTGGAAGAGAGAAATGAATCATCTTTTCGAAACAAACAACTTCGGCATGATTCTCACAAAGAAAATCCATGCCTACTATGATGTCAAAACTACCTAGCTGCATAGGTATGAGATCGATCAGGAAAACATGATTGTTAAGTTCAAGAGTACAATCACGTAGAACAGAGTTAACGGTAACGGTTCTTCCAGTGGCAACTTCTACGTCGAATGTCTTTGGGAGTTTAGCGCGTTCACATTTTAGGAGCTTTTCGAATTTAAACGATACAAAACAGTTATCGACTCCAGTTTCAAATAAGCATGAAGCATAAATATCGTTGACAAGGAACGTACCATTGACAACATTGTTGTCATTCTGGGCCTGGTGGAGGTTGATGTTGAAAGTTCTTCCGCGTGCAGCTTGCGGTTGTTGTTATTGCTACTGCTGCTCTTGCTGTGGCTGCTGTTGTTGCTGTTGCAGTGGCTCTTGTTTCACAACACGTTGCGGGCAAACATTGCTAAAGTGACTAGGATCACCACAAGTGTAGCAAGCACGTGCGTGAGCAACTGGTTCTGGAAGAGCTGGGTTGTAACACCTCGTAATATCACGACCAATAGAATAAAGACACGCGTCATGGGCTTTAAACGTGTAAGGAATTATTTCAGAGGGACTAAAATTGTCAAACAATGTAAATATGTAAGTAAAAGGGATCCAAAGTCTCAACATGCCATTCTTGTGCCTCTGATTGACCTCACACGACATTCGTATTCTTTAACGAATAGTTGATCGAACTTAGAAAGTCGAGTGTGCCCAAAATAAGGATCTTATGAAACATAGGGGTTAAAAGTGTCAACATGTTGAAAGTAACCTCTGAGCGACCTTTTAACGATCCCAAGAACATTGTAATAATTATATTTTGTGCTCTCAAGAATAAGGGATCTTAATTCTGTGAAGTTTCGAAGAAAACAAGACTTTTCGGGGGATCGTATAAATAACCGGGAGCTTAACGGAGTTAGTTTATGACCTAAGGCCCTTAAAAGTTAACTATGGGGGTCAAAAGTGCAATAAACGATAGTTATTTTAATTAAATAAGGACCAAGGACCAAAAATGCAATTGATGAAAGTTGAAATCCGGTCAAACAAGAGCCAAACGGCCCGCGTAAGACTCTTTAAGAGTCTACGCGGCCCGCGTGACATTCGCCAGCAACCAAAAAACTGCACAGCTGCAGGTTCAGCCTGTTACACCGCCTCTGCATGATGGTTTTCGATTCCAGGGACTGAGCCAATAGATTTTAATGCATAGGGACACCTGGAATCATCAGGAATCATTGTAGGGGGCATGTGGATTAATCTTGGAGCTCTAGAATTCATATATAAGGGCTCTTGTTCTTCACTTGTCATTTTCACATTTGACTTTTATTCACAACTCATTTTTGGGAGCCTCCTGGAACTCAAGGAAGTTTTCTAAAGCTCCATACTCGTGCTAAGTACCCTAGTAAGTGTTCTTAGTCTCTTAAGTTCAAGTTTTATTAGTTTAATGACCAAAAGTCAAAGCCATCGTAATTAAGCTTTAACTTAGTGATTAATCACTAATGGTCCAGCCATTATTCGAATTGAAAGTGGCTATGAGTTGGTAATTATGTGGGTAATAAATCCTTAAAAGGGCACCCACTGATTATCACTCTAACTTGGTCAATTGTCGGGTCAAACTTAATATTAAAAAGTCAACAGAAGCTATTTTTGCAAATAAATTCATAACTGATAATGTAGAAGTTATGGAACATGTTTTAACACTAAAATAACTTGGTAAATAATGTAAGAACATGTCTAGGCATGTTCAACCCGACAATTCTAAGTTTAGGCTCGGTTCGGAACCGTAAGTCGCAAAAGTAGACTTTTGCTTTGACTTTCAGTTCTGATCTGATTTAGATTAGTTTAGATATGCCTTAGGGTTCCATTAGGACCATTTTACAAGTTAGTATAACCCTCTGAGATTATACACTATGGTTCCTTTGTAATCCGAATCATTTGCATGTTTCCGTTAAATGCTTAATTGTTGACCATTACGCCCTTTTGATATTAAAACGAGATTTTTGAAAATGTGAGAGGACACAAACCTTTATTATTGATTTATAAGCGTGTCCTAAAAAATTGACATCAGTTTGTGGTCTAAATTAGGAGTTATGCTCAATATCGTAAATTGAAGCCTTTTTATTAATTAAACGGCACTTTCGGCATAAAACCCATTTAAACCCAAATTTTGACACCAAACTTTCTAACCACCGATGTAATATAATATTTAGGGGTTTTTGGAAATTTTTATTTAATTTTAAATTGATCATAACATAGGGTTCTTGCATTGACTCGGTAATTGACGGTATGCCCTTTTTGCTAATAAAATGAGTTTTACACATCCTTTACATATCAAACCTTTTTCTACTGATTTTATATAATAAATAAGATATTTTAAACAATAAAGGCTGTTCAAATCTCAGATTTCCTTATTTAACCCGGACATCGTCAAATACCGACTTTTATGCGATTTAGGCGCATAATATGATTTAAAACCATATTAGGCACCTAAGGCTTGTTACCTACTGATGTTATGAATCAATTTTTATACTTTAACAGTAAGTAAAATTTTTGAAATCAGATTTCCAAATTTGACCCTTAAAGCTTATGTGAAATGACCAAAATGCCCCTACGGTGCATAATTTGGCCATAAATGATAAATTTCACATATATGCAATATCTTACTGATATAACTTATTAAAATAAATATTTTTACTGATCATTTTATACCAGAACCTCAGATTGTTATTTAACCTCTTTTATAATCATTAAAATGACCAAAATACCCCTAAGGGGCTTAAATTGATTTTAAATTCGTTTTGGGAATAATGGAAGGTATCCTACTGATATCATAACACATTTTAAGAATATTAACTTAGGGAACCTGTTCATGACTCATTTGGTTACCCGTTATGCATTTTCGCCTTCAGTACGGTTTATGTAACTAGTTTGCATAAATAAACCGAAACGGGTCAAACCTTATCATTTTTACCTCAAAATCCAGAATGTGTTAGTTTACCCATATTATACAAGTCTTCATACTTGTCGGGTCTAAATCACATTCTAATCCGGTCTTCGCTTAATCTTCCTTTTCGAACCGTATACCTTTCTTTAAAATTAACCGGTCTAAGTTTAAACTTACGTAAGACTCGTTAGGAATCTAACAGGTTATTAAAACATTTGTTCCAGATTTAGGAGCCCAGTAAAAGACATTTGCACTTGCTGATTGTTGTACGGCTGAGATTAAATTTTATTTTTGCTCAGGTAAATACTTTTAACTTATTTTCCCTTATATGGGCATGGGGTACGGTATTTAATAATACCGCTTGGTCGGGTATTGAATCTTTAATCATATGAAGGTTAAATCATTGAGATAACCCGTTTCATCTGTTTTGTTTGTTTTAAGCCTTTGGGGGGTTAATGACCATGTCCTGGATATCCTCGGCTCATTCATTGAAATGGCCACGACTTAAGCACGCGGTGTAGGCATACAACTGCCGGTGCGTATGTAAAATGATATACCTGCTTGTTTGAGAATAACTCGCCGTGGGTTATATTATGTGGTGTGTCTATTAATCTTTAACCCGGTATTTCTAACCCGGGCAACTGAACGTATAACAAACATATAATTCTTTTACAATATTATTTTTAAATAATTATCCCAAGTTATAAAAGAATATTTGTGCCTTGTGCATTTAAATCAATTTTCATAAACATTTTTCAAAAGTGTCGGTTAATTGTATTTACCAGTGTAAATTGACGTATTTTCCAAAAAGGTTAAATGCAGGTACTAAGCGAAATGGGCTGGCTACTCCTAGTATCAATAAAGAGTCTTGCAAGCTTTAGATGCTTAAAAATCTGTTGAACAATTATCTTCTTTTGTTTTGATCTGCCTGTGGATCCACTTTACAACCGTTGTGTAATAATTAATGTTACTTTCAATCGGTTTGTAATATTTTTACTTTAGACTTCCGCCGTGCATTGAACTGTGATTATTTGACTATGATGATATCAACTACGTCACGATACTCCCCATCGGGCCCACCGGTAATACGTGGAAATGTCGGGGTGTGACAGGTTGGTATTAGAGCCAACATTGAGTGAATTAAACACTAGCCTTTTGTGTTTAATCTCAATGACACAGTTTGCACATTCCTTGATTTCCGAGTCTAGGCAAAGGACTTATGACTAATCCTAATCTTTTATTTTGTCCTTTATTGTTTTTCTTTGTTGTTTTCTTTGTTTGTTTTGACAGGAACAAGAAAATGCCGCCGCGTATCAGAGGAAGAGGTAGAGACGGAAAAGCCCCAGTTTTCGCAAGTTATGACCACGAGGCCGGACCATCACACCGGCGAACTCCTTCAGTAACCATGAGCACTAGTCCTCAAGAAGACTGGAGGATCTACTTAGAGCCTGGGAGGCGTTCTGTCTCGCTTAGCTCCTCACCTTCATACCACGATTCTTTCGGGCTCCATCAAGGCAACGAGTCCGACCATTCACGCCATTCCTACTTACCGTTGCAGTGGTCGGGTTCTCACCGTGCCTTTCAGGACCCGACCCCGTTCTTTTAGAGCCGGTTTAACTCGGAAAACGTGAGTGAAGAACCAATGGGCTATAACCCATTGGGACCAGAAGACCATTTTCCTGGAGCCCATGATATGGATATGGAAGAGGATCCAAAACCAGAGCCTGCCGAGCCACCAACTAGGACGCCCACTCATCCCATAGAGATTTCAGATGGATCGATTTTTCACGGTTCGCCGTACAGGGGCCCAGACAGCTTTGCAGAAAGGTGGGCCACATACCCCTGGGAGTTCACTCCCCCTTTCAACCTACCTCAGCAGCAGCAGGATCCCTTTGAGGATTCGCGTTTTCAGGCGGTTACGCCACCGCCGCCGCCAGAGCAGCAACCACCTCCGGAGCCACCGAGGCGAAGAAGATTAGGTTCACGGATGTCCGTGCGAGGGGGATTTCATTTCAGCACTCCCCAACACAGCAGCAACAGCCACTACCCGCCGCTGTATGAAGACCCACAGATGGGTGGGCCTTCAAACCCAGTTTCTGAGGTGGACTCTACGCCAGTCGCACCACCACCACCACATGTGGGTTTTGATAACCCAATACCTTCTTACGCCAGTGCAATGGCGTATAACCCTTTTGAGCAGCCAGCCCATACTGGCTACAACTACTACAATGCCCCTGATATTGACCCGTATCTTGTAGCGGCAAACTACAATGCTCTTCATCCTTTTTTTTTTTGAATGGCCAACAAACTCAATCCCGAGCACTCTCGGGGCACCCACTGGACAAACGGAGTACTCCGAGAGTAACCCGAGTCCACCACCAATTCTGGGGAAAACCCGATAATCCACCCGCCCGTAGGCACGACGGTGAAATTACCGGTAAAACCCGTTTGGCTCAAGGATCCAACCCAGGTTTCCCTGGGTCTCCTATCATTGCCCACCAGTGCCTCACTCTGCACCAAGTGGGAGTCGAACCTGCATCTCTCAAGAGAAATACAAGCCCTTCACCACTTGATCTAGAGATCATTGGCACAATGCTCTTCATCCTGAAGGGCCCTACGGAGCCTCCTACCAGACTGGGTACCCGACCTATGGGTATCAATACCCACCACCTCCTCAACCTCTGCAGTAGTAGCAGCCGCAGCCGCCACCGATCCAACCACCACAGCAGCAGAAGATCCTTCAAAGGTTGAACCAGGTGGAATGGGATGTTCAGGTGGAGCGTAGAAGCCGTCGGGGTCTACTTAAGGGTTTGGCTAATTTAATTAAAGGGAAGAACAGAAGGGATTATTGAAGATTCCTTATTATTTGTTTTGTAATTTTCAATTAAGTCCCTGTGTGGACATCTATTTATGTATTCAGTCCCTGTGAGGACTTGTATTTTCAGTTTAGCCCCTACGTGGGCAAGTTATTTAAGTAAAAGTCCCGTTTAGGGCATCTATGTACTCCTTTTAAATTTAGTGGAATATTTTTGATTCAAAATTTCATTTTGTCATTATATGTATAAATATATTATATGAAATAAATCAACATAAAACATTTCATTTCATATTGATCTGCCAATAAATATTAAAGAAAATCTTAAAGGCAAAACCTAGCCTATGTGTCATATTAAGACAGGGCCATGATGGTAGTTACTTTTTAAGATTCAATTCCTTGTTAACATCTGAAAACATGTTAACACTCCTGGCAAATGTGATTCGATAAAATCACATAAGTTATCCTTATATTGGATTCTTCCAATTTCTTTCATTATTATTTAAAACATCCATTAGTGATGTAGTGCCTACGGGCCATATTTATTGTCCTTTGAGACAAAAGACAGTTGTAGTCTATGACTCCCTGTCAAGAAAAGGTAATGAACTACGTTTAAGCCTTAATGCCTCGATCCTATAAGATCATGGTCCATGAATTAAATTGTCCTTGTGACTTGGCCTTTTGTATGCCACCCTATTATCCTTAATAGTTTATAACTGGATAAAATATAATAAAATTTTGAATTAACCAATATGGCTTAAGATTACCATGGTTAATGAATTGCCATAAATGACAATTCCATAATAAATTTCTGAATAAACCATTGTCAATATTTTATATAGCAATCAAGCTACATGGTTGAATCAGATGAGGTTAACAGCCACCCGAGGGAGAATAATGATACTACCAGAGTTAATGTAGCTGGTGCGGAACTGCAGGCATTAATAGATAATGCCGTTACTCGAGCTCTTGACAGGCAATTTAATGAATCAGGTGGAACTCGGGTCAGAACTCAGTTTGTACCACATTCAAAACCACCCTCTAAGACTCATACAGCTCGCAAGAGTGAATCTCATCACTCATCGAATCAGAGGAGTGTTCCATCTAAGAAGGTAGTGCTCAATCAAGAGCCACGTGCTAAAACCTGTTCATATAAGTATTTCGTCTCCTGCAAGCCTAGAGACTTCACAGGGGAGAAAGGAGCCATTGATTGCATGACGTGGCTAGATGAGATGGACATAGTGGTTGATATTAGTGGTTGTGCCGAACAGGACATTGTGAAGTTTGTGTCACAATCGTTTAAAGGAGAAGCTCTAGCTTGGTGGAGGTCACTGATCCAAGCTACAGGGAAGATTCCGTTATACAACTTGACTTGGGAGCAGTTTGTCGCTCTAATCAAAGAAAATTTATGTCCTCAACATGAAGTTGAGAAGATTGAGACTGACTTCTTAACATTGGTTATGAAGAATTTAGACTGTCAATCATATCTTACGAGCTTCAACACTATGTCACAATTGGTTCCATACTTGGTCACACCGGAACCAAAACGCATAGCTCGTTTTATTGGAGGTTTAGCTCCGGAGATTAAGGCAAGTGTGAAATCATCAAGACCTACTACCTTTAGGTCAGTGGCTGATCTATCGTTATCTCTTACTCTCGATGAGGTCAGGCAGAGATCACTCAGGAATTCTGACAAGGGGAAAAGGAAACGTGAGGATGAGAACTCACGCCATTCTGAGAAGAAACATAAGGGGAACTCTGAGAACAAGAAGGGTTCCTTATTTAAAAAGGATAGTCAGCAGTCGGGTGAAAAACCCAAGTGTAAAACCTGCAAGAAGCGTCATCTAGGGAAGTGCAGGTTCGAATCGAAGTCCCAATCGCAGCCCAGAGCTTGTGGGATCTGCAAATCAAGTGAGCATAAAACGTTAGATTGCAAGAAGATGAAGGATGTGACTTGTTACAACTGTAACGAGAAAGGGCATATCAAGTCCAACTGCCCAAAGTATGCAAAGAAGCCTGAAGAAGGTAAAAAGACCAATGCTCGGGTCTTTCAAATGAATGCTCAAGAGGCCATTCAAAACGACAACGTGATAACAGGTACCTTTCTTATCAATGATGTTTATGCAAGGGTATTGTTTGATTCAGGTGCAGATAAGTCATTTGTAGACAATAAATTTTGTAAGTTATTAAATCTGCCTGTTAAAACCCTAAGCATAAAGTATGAAGTAGAATTGGCCGATGGTACCATAGAAACTGCTTCAACCGTGTTAGATGAATGTTTTATATCCATTAGGAACCACTCTTTTCCGTTGTCTTTTCTTCCTTTGAAACTAGCTGGATTCGACATAGTAATAGGCATGGATTGGTTATCTCATAACCAAGCTCAGATCGTTTGTGATAAGAAGCAAGTGGTTATTAAAAATCCTTATGGTGAGCCGTTAACAATTCAGGGAGATACCCAGTATGGGTTTCCTAAGCAAGTGTCTATGCTTAAGGCGTCAAGGTGTTTGAAGAAGGGTTGTGTCATTTACATGGCACAAGTGACTATTGTTGAACCAAAGCCCAAGATTGAAGACATCCCCATCATTTCTGAATATCCAGAAGTTTTCCCTGAAGAGCTACCTGGGTTACCTCCAGATAGGTAAGTGGAGTTAAAATTGACATTATTCCTGGAGCAGCACCAGTTGCAAGAGCACCTTACCGGTTGGCCCCAACTGAGATGAAAGAGTTAAGAACTCAGTTGGATGACTTTTTGGCAAGAGGATTTATTAGACCTAGCTCATCTCCTTGGGGAGCACCGATTCTGTTTGTGAAGAAAAAGGATGGATCGATGCGTCTATGCATCGATTATCGCGAGCTAAACAAGGTTACAATCAAGAACGGATATCCATTGCCCAGGATCGACGATCTGTTCGATCAGCTTCAAGGAGCAAGTTACTTCTCCAAGATTCATTTAAGGTCAGGTTACCATCAGCTGAAGGTTAGAGATGAAGATGTGCATAAGACTGCATTCAGAACTCATTATGGTCACTACGAGTTCTTGGTGATGCCTTTCGGGCTCACTAATGCACCAGCAGCGTTCATGGATCTCATGAATCGCGTTTGCAAACCCTATTTGGACAAGTTTGTCATTGTTTTTATAGATGACATACTTGTTTACTCAAAGAATCAGGCTGACCATGAAAAGCACCTTTGATGTATCCTTAAACTTCTTCAGCAAGAAAAGCTCTATGCCAAGTTTTCAAAATGTGAGTTTTGGCTTTGTGAAGTCCAATTTCTTGGACATATGGTTAGCGAGCATGGTATCCAGGTGGATCCCGCTAAGATTGAAGCCATCATGAATTGGCAAGAACCGAAGATGCCCACAGAGATTCGCAGCTTCTTGGGTCTGGCAGGATACTATAGGCGTTTTATTGAAAAATTTTCAAGGATTGCAGCACCCCTAACTTCATTGACTCGAAAGAATATAAAGTTTGATTTGAGTCCTAAGCAACAAGAATCCTTTGAAATTCTTAAGCAAAAGTTGAACAATGCTCCGGTTTTGACATTCCCTGAAGGAATTGAAGAGTTAGTGGTATACAGCGACGCATCACATACTGGAATGGGTTGTGTACTCATGCAAAGAGGCAAGGTCATTGCCTATGCCTCACAACAATTAAAGGTGCACGAAAAGAATTACACCACCCACGATTTGAAATTAGGTGCCGTTGTGTTTGCACTAAAACTTTGGAGGCATTATTTATATGGTACCAAGTGTGTGATCTATTCTGATCATAAGAGCCTTCAGCATCTGTTTAACCAGAAGGATCTGAATATGAGACAGCGTCGATGGATGGAGACACTGAATGATTATGATTGTGAAATCCGATATCATTCAGGCAAAGCGAATGTAGTCGCCGATGCCTTGAGTAAAAAAGAGAGAGTTAAGCCTATTAGACTCAACGCCAAGAGCATTGAATTGAAGAACAGCTTGAATGAAAGATTGTTAGCCGCTCAAAAGGAAGCTGTATTAGAAGCTAATTATCCAAATGAGAAATTGGGCGTAACTGCTGAACAGTTATCATATGGCAAGGATGGAATCCTAAGGTTGAATGGACGAATATGGGTTCCAATTTATGGAGGACTTAGGGATATGATTCTTCAAGAAGCCCATAGCTCCAAATATTCTGTTCATCCTGGCTGTCATAAGATGTACCAGGATTTAAAGACAAATTATTGGTGGATAGATTTGAAGAAATCTATAGCCACTTATGTAGCCAAATGTTTGACGTGCGCGCAAGTTAAAGCCGAACACCAGAAGCCGTCAGGTTTGCTGCAACAGCCTGAACTTCCACCTAGAAGTGGGAAATGGTAACCATGGATTTTATCACAAAGTTACCAAGAACAAAGCATGGGAATGATACTATTTGGGTTATAGTCGACATGTTGACTAAGTCAGCCCACTTCTTACCTATTAAGGAAACTCACAGCTCCGACAAGTTAGCTCAGCTGTACGTGGATGAGATTGTATCTCTTCACGGAGTGCCAGTGTTTATCATCTCTGATAGGGATACGAGATATACATGGAATTTTTGGAAAAGCTTTAAACAATCCCTAGGCACTTGATTAAATTTCAGCACTGCATATCATCATCAGACGGATGGTTAGAGCGAACGTACGATACAAACACTCGAGGATATGCTAAGAGCTTGTGTTATTGATTTAGGTGGAAGTTGGGTTGATCATCTTCCGTTGATTGAATTTTCGTATAATAATAGCTAACATTCAAGCATCCAAGCTGCAGCTTTCGAAGCTTTGTATGGAAGAAAGTGCAGGACGCCAGTTTGTTGGGCGGAAGTTGGAGATGTCCAACTAACAGGACCTAATATAGTCCTGTAGACGACAGATAAGATTGTGCAGATACGTGATCGTCTCAAAGCTGCCAGGGATAGACAGAAAAGCTACGCAGATAAAAGGCGTAAACCTCTGAAATTCGAGGTAGGTGATAAAGTTCTACTTAAGGTATCACCCTGGAAAAGGGTGATGCGTTTTGGCAAGAAAGGCAAGTTGAGCCCAAGATACATAGGACCATTCGAGATTATCGAATGTGTCGGGACTTTAGCTTACAAGCTAAATCTGCCAGAAGAACTCAGTGGAATTCACAATGTATTCCACATCTGCAATTTAAAGAAATGCCTAGCTGATGAATCGCTAGCAATGTCACATAAGGATGTGCATATTGATGAGAGCTTAAAGTTTGTTGAAAAACCTTTGTCGATCGAGGATCGACAGGTTAATAAACTTCGAAGGAAGCACGTACCGATTGTGAAGGATAAATGGGATGCCCGTAGAGGTCCCGAATATACGTGGGAGGTTGAGTCCACAATGAAACAGAAGTACCCTCATTTATTTCAGAAAATCTCGAGGTCGAGATTTTTTTAAGGGGGTGAGGATGTAACACCTTGTAAAATCACGACCAATAGAATAAAGACACGTGTCATGGGCTTTAAACGTGTAAGGAATTATTTCCGAGGGACTGAAATTGTCAAACAATGTAAATATGTAAGTAAAAGGGATCCAAAGTCTCAACATGCCATTCTTGTGCCTCTGATTGACCTCACACGACGTTTGTATTCTTTAACGAATAATTGATCGAACTTAGAAAGTTGTGTGTGCCCAAAATAAGGATCTTATGAAACATAGGGGTTAAAAGTGTCAACATGTTGAAAGTAACCTCTGAGTGACCTTTTAACGATCCTAAGAACATTGTAATAATTATATTTTATGCTCTCAAGAATAACGGATTTTAATTCTGTGCAGTTTCGAAGAAAACAAGACATTTCGGGTGATCGTATAAATAACCGGGAGCTTAACGGAGTTAGTTTATGACCTAAGGCCCTTAAAAGTTAACTTTGGGGGTCAAAAGTGCAATAAACGAAAGTTATTTTAATTAAATAAGGACCAGGGACCAAAACTGCAATTGATGAAAGTTGAAATCCGGTCAAACAAGAGCCAAACGGCCCGCGCAAGACTCTTAAAGAGTCTACACGGCCCGCGTGACAGTCGCCAGCAACCAAAAAACTGCACAACTGCAGGTTCAGCCTTTTACACTGCCTCTGCATGATGTTTTTCGATTCCAGGGACTGAGCCAACAGATTTTCAGGCATAGGGACACCTGGAATCATCAGGAATCATTGTAGGGGGGGTGTGGATTAATCTTGGAGCTCTAGAATTCATATATAAGGGCTCTTGTTCTTCACTTGTCATTTGCACATTTGAATTTTATTCACAACTCACTCTTTGGAGCCTCCTGGAACTCAAGGAAGTTTTCTAAAGCTCCATACTCGTGCTAAGTACCCTAGTAAGTGTTCTTAGCCTCTTAAGTTCAAGTTTTATTAGTTTAATGACCAAAAGTCAAAGCCATCGTAATTAAGCTTTGACTTAGTGATTAATCACTAATGGTCCAGCCATTATTCGAATTGAAAGTAGCTATGAGTTGGTAATTATGTGGGTAATAAATCCTTAAAAGGGCACCCACTGATTATCACTCTAACTTGGTCAATTGTCGGGTCAAACTTAATATTAAAAAGTCAACAGAAGCTATTTTTGCAAATAAATTCATAACTGATAATGTAGAAGTTACGGAACATCTTTTAACACTAAAATAACTTGGTAAATAATGTAAGAACATGTCTAGGCATGTTCAACCCGACAATTCTAAGTTTAGGCTCGGTTCGGAACCGAAAGTCGCAAAAGTAGACTTTTGCTTTGACTTTCAGTTCTGATCCGATTTAGCTTAGTTTAGATATGCCTTAGGGTTCCATTAGGACCATATTACATGTTAGTATAACCCTCTGAGATTATACAATATGGTTCCTTTGTAATCCGAATCATTTGCATGTTTCCGTTAAATGCTTAATAGTTGACTATTATGCCCTTTTGATATTAAAACGAGATTTTTGAAAATGTGAGAGGACAAAAACCTTTATTACTGATTTATAAGCGTGTCCTAAAAATTTGACATCAGTTTGTTGTCTAAATTAGGAGTTATGCTCAATATCGTAAATTGAAGCCTTTTTATAAATTAAACGGCATTTTCGGCATAAAACCCTATTAAACCCAAATTTTGACACCAAACTTTCTACCCACCGATGTAATATAATATTTAGAGATTTTTGGAAATTTTTATTTAATTTTAAATTGATTATAACATAGGATTCTTGCATTGACTCGGTAATTGACGGTTATGCCCTTTTTGCTAATAAAATGAGTTTTACACATCCTTTACATATCAAACATTTTTCTACTGATTTTATATAATAAATAAGATATTTTAAACAGTAAAGGCTGTTCAAATCTCAGATTCCCTTATTTAACCCGGACATCGTCAAATACCGACTTTTATGCGATTTAGGCGCATAATATGATTTAAAACCATATTAGTCACCTAAGGATTGTTACCTACTGATGTTATGAATCAATTTTTATACTTTAACAGTAACTAAAAGTTTTGAAATCAGATTTCCAAATTTGACCCTGAAAGCTTATGTGAAATGACCAAAATGCCCCTACGATGCATAGTTTGGCCATAAATGATAAATTTCGCATATATGCAATATCTTACTAATATAACTTATTAAAATAAATATATTTACTAATCATTTTAGACCAGAACCTCAGATTGTTATTTAACATCTTTTATAATCATTAAAATGACCAAAATACCCCTACGGGGCTTAAATTGATTTTAAATTCGTTTTGGGCATAATGGAAGGTATCCTACTGATATCATAACACATTTTAAGCATATTAACTTAGGGAACCTGTTCATGACTCATTTGGTTACCCTTTATGAATTTTCTCCTTCGGTACGGTTTATGCAACTAGTTTGCATAAATTAACCGAAACGGGTCAAACCTTATCATTTTTACCTCAAAATCCAAAATGTGTTAGTTTACCCATATTATACAAGTCTTCATACTTGTCGGGTCTAAATCACATTCTAATTCGGTCTTCGCTTAATCTTGCGTTTCGAACCGTATACCTTTCTTTAAAACTAACCGGTCTAAGTTTAAACTTAAGTAAGACCCGTTAGGAATCTAACTGGTTATTAAAACCTTCGTTCCAGATTTAGGAGCCCAGTAAAAGATATTTGCACTTGCTGATTGTTGTACGGCTGAGATTAAATTTTATTTTTTGCTCAGGTATATACTTTTAACTTATTTTCCCTTATACGGGCTTGGGGTACGATATTTAATAATACCGCTTGGTCGGGTATTGAATCTTTAATCATATGAAGGTTAAATCATTGAGATAACCCGTTTAATCTTTTTTGTTTGTTTTAAGCCTTTAGGGGGTTAATGACCATGTCTTGGATATCCTCGGCTCATTCATTGAAATGGCCATGACTTAAGCACGGGGTGTAGGCATACACCTGCCGGTGCGTATGTAAAATGATATACCTGCTTGTTCGAGAATAACTCGCCGTGGGTTATATTATGTGGTGTGTCTATTAATCTTTAACCCGGTATTTCTAACCCAGGCTACTGAACGTATAACAAACATATAATTCTTTTACAAGATTATTTTTAAATAATTATCCCAAGTTACCAAAGAATATTTGTGCCTTGTGCATTTAAATCAATTTTCATAAACATTTTTCAAAAGTGTCGGTTAATTGTATTTACCAGTGTAAACTGACGTATTTTCCAAAAAGGTTAAGTGCAGGTACTAAGCGAAATGGGTTAGCTACTCCTAGCATCAATAAAGAGTCTTGCAAGCTTTAGATGCTTAAAAATATGTTGAACAATTATCTTCTTTTGTTTTGATCCGCCTGTGGATCCACTTTACAACCGTTGTGTAATAATTTATGTTACTTTAAATCGGTTTGTAATATTTTTACTTTAGACTTCCGCTGTGCATTGAACTGTGATTATTTGACTATGATGATATCAACTACGTCCCGATACTCCCCACCGGGCCCACCGGTAATACGTGGAAATATCGGGGTGTGACAAGCTGGGTTGACCTGAGCATTTCGAGGTTGAGCTGGCGGTGCTGCGAATGCTTGAGGAGCTTGCTGACGGGGGCCTGTGTGGCAGTGGGTTGTGAAGTGCCCATAAATGTTGCAGTTGTCACAGAAACGGCAGTTTGCCTCCATTGAGAGATGATAGGTGCAAGTAGGACATAGTGGGTAATTCCTAGTATACGCACGCTTAGCAGGCTGTGCGTTGGGAGTAGCAATCTGAGAAGACTGGGTGTAGAGGGGTGTTGCACTAACCACACAATTCTTGTTGGAATTCCTTCGCTTGCGACTCTGCCGATTAGACTTGGGGGCTTGAGATGGTGCGCTGTCAGGGCTTGGTGTTGCAGTAGCTTGGTTGAGACTCTTGGTCGAGACCTTGAAAGTTCCAGCCAAGAATCGCTTGTCGTTAATTTCTACGGCAAGCTGATAAGTTTCCTCAATTGTTGCTGGTTTCGCGGCGTGAACAAAGTCAGCAACACAGTCGAGGAGAGCACGAATGTACTTCTTGATGGCTTTCTCAGGGGTGTCCACTTGACTTAGACAGATGATGCTTATAACAACCCTCCTAAAACCCTCTAGCATAACCCTAAACGTCCCTAATATATCTCAAATATACCTTAACAGACTTAAATAATATTTATATTAATAAAAATCAAATAAAAACAATAATTTAGTGCTCTCTTGGGGCGCGACCCCCTTGGACGTGCGAGTCGCGGGCCGCGACTGAGTAACACCAGGCGACTCCACATTGCGCCACGTGTCCACCTGCGTGTTGAGTCTAGACCGTTGATTCACCTTAGCTAGATCCTAGCCTACACCCTCGCGGGCCGCGTAAGAGAAAGTGTGGGGGCTCGCGGGCCGCGAGCCGCCCATTGATCAGGACTATAAAAGGAGGCCTCGGCCTCAGCATCCGTCGCTCATTTCTTTTCTTTCCTCTGTCCCTGTAATAGCAAAGTAGTGCTCGGTATAATACCCCTAAAAAGCGAAGTTCTGCCTCGTTGTAAGTATTATAACCCCGATCACATATTCGTTACCCTACCCGTTTCATCTAGGGCTCCGTAACGCATGTCGAGGCTCTGCCTGACTCAGTTCGTTGGAGTTCTGTCTAGGTACTATGGCTAATATAAAGTGGGTTATTTTACTAACACGTGTGCATTGTTTAATTTTTAATAGATTATAACCAGGAAAGTCACCAGGAAGCTATAGTATTACCTAAGTCAGCAATGTGAGTCATTCTTTTTTTCTACCAAACTGTTTTACCAAAACCCCAAATGTTTTAAATTATAATTAACAGTGATTGAGTATATGTATTCTACAATTACTGCTAGTATGTTGGGGTTTGGTATACATTACTTGACACTCGTTACTGTTGCGAATAGTAGCATGACCACAAGTCAGGATTGAAAGTACCGTATGAGTAATTAGGTAGATATAAACATTGTAATCGCTGATGCTCTCAATACTGTAACGTTATAAAAATTGTTTTGATTAAACTAGAATGCACTCGCTAGTATTTCTTGCTGAAAAAACCTTTTTAAAACACGTTTCAGGTAACTTAATGTGTAGCTAATAGAAGTCAGCTGGAGAGCATTGAAGGCTTAAGGAAGTGGTTATAAAATTTACCTAAATAAAAAGGAGTTTATGCTTTCAATAATTAGGGTTTTACCCCTACGAATGTATTATAAATGGAAACTTGGGTTTTATCCCATTTATTATTTATAAAAGTTTGGTGTTTAAACTCTGATAAAATATTTCCTAACTACGGTCCTGATGTTTAAATTCCACTACCAAATTAATATACACCGATACCACCGGCTCTGTGTACTCACGGCCACCCGCCCCCGGGGCAGCGGTCAGGGGTTGCGACAGGAGGTGGTATCAGAGCTACAGCCACTGGTTTAAGCCACTGAGGTGTTATGCTAATACCGAAATTTTAATCAATTGTCTTAGGAAATAATCTATGTGACTATGTGTAAATATATATATTATTGTTTTGTGTTATTTGACAATCTGTTAGTTTACAGTATGAGTGAGCAAGGTACATCCGACGCTTACCGTCAATTAGCTAGTTCCCCAAAGAGTGAAGGGACCTCATCACAGCCTACTCCTTTGGGGTACTCTGCTAATATCGAGGAAGAAATTTTCATCTTTAAGGCATAATCCGAGGAACCATTCTCTCCCAAAAAGAGAGGATGATTTAGTAGGGGAGCACATGAGAGAAGGAAGAGGATGAAGAAATTACAACAACAGAGAGCTTTAGCAAAAGCAAATAGGGAAGTGAATGCCCAAACCCAGGAAGAAGCTAGTAGACCCATGTGGGAAGAAGAACTTGACAGACAGTTAGCATATTTTCATATGTTAGCAACCACCGCAGCAGATCCAAATCTGAACCGAATAGCTGAACCACAACCATTACCATTATTTCCCGACCAACCAATGGAGTAAGAACCTAACCAAGAAAACCAATTCCCCATACCAGCATTTGATCCCAAAGAGACACCTAGAATCCCAGCACCAAATCCTTTAGAGTATGATCCATGGGAAGATGACAATAGGGTATATCAGGAACTATATCCTCAGGAAGAACCGATACCAAACCCCACAGCACAGTATACTGACCTTAATCCTTTAGATCCATTTTGGAACAACGACAGGTATATTCAAAGTGTGTTAAGAAACCCATACCCATACGGAGAACCCATACCTCGATACCCTGACCCAGTACCAGTACCACTACCACCCATGAGTGAAGAGAATGTGCAGGAACTTCGCACATACGACGAAGAGTTAGTAGAAGAAGGAAATATGATACAACAGATAGGAGAGAAGCTCATATGGAAATATGAAGAGCGCGAGATGCAGTATTGGATGAACTGAACTTAATATATATATATATATATATATATATATATATATATATATGTATGCATATATATGTGTGTGTGTGTGTGTAATTTGATAAAAAAAAATCAACTAAAATAGATAACCTAATACCTATCGATGCATAACCACTAGTGTGTTTGTTTTTCAGTAGTAATTTTGTAATCGACGCATATAGATATATAAAAAGAGTAAAGTCGCAATGTTCGACGTTTTTGATCAATTTGCTTGTGTGATTGTTTGTATCAAATCTTATTCTGTGATATTAACACTTGATACATGTTTATAATTCAGATAGACAATGAAGTAAATCAGGAAAACCAAAATAATGATAATAATGGAAACTAAAAAGATAACGGTGCCATCCAACATATAGTAGCACAAGGAATTATAGATGCTATGCCATATATTATCAAGACTGTTAAAGAAGTAGACAATAATAAATCCATAATCGGAAACGTCAACCTACTGAACCAAGTCACAGCGTGAATGAAAATAATGGACCACTAATCCAAGTACCCATTATAAAAAGATGAAGAACTATTTCATATGGTTGTTCTTATAAAAAATTCTGGTCTTGCAAACCGATAGAATTCTCTGGCAATGAAGGAGCCATTGTAACCTTACGTTGGATAGAAAAGACAGAAGCAGTCTTAAAAAATAAGCAATTGTGTGGATGAAGATAAGATTATGTTTGCTTCTAATCTTTTTAAGAATGAAGCCCTAGAGTGGTGGAATACCATTCTCCAGTCTAGAGGAAGTGACAGAGTCTATAATATGGAATTGATCGACTTTAAGGACATAGTCAAAAGAAAATTTTGTCCTCCTTATGAAAAGGAACAAATTGCCAATAAGTTCTTAAATCTTAAAATGACTGGAATAGACTGCAAGGGTTACACTACCATATTCTTTGAATATGCTAGGATAGTACCAACTCTAGCCTCACCAGAACCAGTATTAATCTCCCGTTACATTTGAGGATTAATTAGTGAGATCAGACATGTAGTCAAAGCAGCTAGACCACAAACCATAGAAGAAGCAGTAGAACTGGCCAATACCTTGACTGATGAATTGGTATGTACGCAAGAAGAAAACCAGAGAAAGAACCTAGCTCAAAGGCTTACTCAAGAATTTCACTACGGTAATTCCAACCGTGGGAAAGATATCGGTTCTTCCTCTGCACCTTACTGCAAGTTTTGTAAAAAGAAGCATTATGGAAAATGTGCAAGGTATTGTAATTTTGCAAGAAACCCGGGCGTAAGGAAGAAGAATGTTGATCGAAAGCAAGTAATAGGCTATGCTTCAATTGCGGAGAAGCTGGTCATATCAAATCGAACTGTCAGAAACTAGCTCTAGCGACAACTAATAAAGTTACGGAAAATGAAGGACCTAAGAAGAATGTCAGAGCATTTGTTCTGACGGCTGAAGAAGCTAAGATGATTCCGGATGTGATTTCCGGTACGTTTTTAGTTAATGATATTTTTGCTAAAGTATTATTTGACTCTGGTGCAAACCAAAGTTTTATCAATACTTCGTTCTGCAAACTTCTCAGTCAACCATTAACTAAACTTCAACAAGATTGTCTGGTAGAGACAGCGAATGGAGAATCCATTAAGATAAGTGAAATCCTGCAGGGGAGCAAGGATAGAAATTTCAAACCATGATTTTATTACTAACATTTACCCAATGAATCTGGCTGGATTTAATATCGTATTAGGAATGGATTGGTTGGTAGCCAATCATGCCAGTATTTTATGTGATCAAAAGTCAGTGCAAGTAAGTACACCAAAGGGTGAAAATATCACAATTATAGGAGACAAGCCAACTAGGTCAACAAAATTCATCTCTGTGATTAAAGCCGCAAGCTATGCAAGGAAAGGAGCAGTAGTATATATGATTTCCATAATCATTAACACTAAAGGAAAAGAATTAAAAGATATTCCCATAGTATCTAAATTTTCAAATGTTTTTCCAGAAGAGTTACCTGGATTACCGCCAGATAGAGAGGTTGAATTTAGGATTCACCTAATACCAGGAACGACACCGATTGCCAAGGCACCATATCGATTAGCACCGACGGAGATGCAGGAACTGAAGAAACAGTTGGACGAACTTCTGGAGAAAGGTTTTATACAGCCTAGTTCATCTCCATGGGGAGCACCAGTCTTGTTATTCAAAAAGAAGGACGGATCGATGCGTATATGCATTGATTATCGGGATTTGAACAAGGTTACGACTAAAAATTGGTACCCACTACCGAGAATCGATGATCTGTTCGATCAACTTCAAGGAGCTCGATTCTTTTCTAAGATCGATTTACGCTCAGGATATCATCAATTGAAAGTACAGGAAGAGGACATTCCTAAAACTGCTTTCAGAACAAGGTACGGTCATTATGAATTTACAGTCATGCCATTTGGTTTAACCAATGCCCAGCCGCATTTATGGACATGATGAACAGGATATGTAAACCATACCTGGATAAATTCATAACTGTCTCTATAGATGATATTCCAATTTACTCTAACATTATGTTCCCGAGTCATTTAATAGGGGGAGGTGAGGGGAGGGGAGGGGAAGGAAAATTTTATCTCCCAATCTCTCCAATTTGTGAGGATGAATATATGGTCATATTTGGTCATATTTTCTTCCCTTTTCCCTCCCCTCCCCCTGTTAAATGAAACTCGGGAACATGGTTTTTCATATTTTCATCTCTTTTCTCTCCCCTCCCCCTGTTAAATGAGTCTCGGGAACAGAGTGTAAGAGTAAAGAAGATCATGCGAAGCACTTGTTTATACTTCTAAATTTGTTGAGAAAAGAAAAGCTTTACACCATCACTTTATGGTGATTTAATTCTTGAAGCCAATCAAACATCAACTTCAATGTATGACATTTTTATTTCTAAACCATACAAAGCATTAAAATCAATGCTACGACAAATTACTTATATAAAATGTTTACATAAAACATTTCAAAGCATTTGTATTTTAATCATTTTAACAATCATCTTAAAATGAAAGAAATTCTAGCGCGCACGTTAAAAATATTAACATTTCCACAAAATGTTAATTCAACTTGCTAAAAACACATATATGGTTCAAATAAATAATCATTTCTAATACACACGTTAGAAACTAAACAATAAAAAAGTTGCTTCCAAACTAACGCTTTTCATGAATGTTTCTAACACACATGTTAGAAGACAAATGATTACAAAAATCATTATAAGACTTATTTGTTCATATCAATCCATGGGTGGATGAAGAGTCTACTTTAAATAGAGACATAAAACTCTAATCAAGTAACATAAAACTCTTATTTAAAGACATAAAAACTCTACTCAAGAGAATTTAATGTTTACAAAAAACATATGGTTTACACCAATAATTCCGGTCTAACACACATGTTAGAGAATTTAACATTTACAAAAAATGTATGGTTTGCACTAATAAACCTGATCTAACACAAAAGTTAGAAAAATTAACGATTCCCAAAATCGTTTCAAAACCAAACGTTTGAACCATATTTTATTTGTTTTTGTATCACGGTGTAGGATTTAAGATTGTACCACAATCTCAATAAATCCAAACACAACAAGTTGTACTACATACATATTTCCCAAAAAAATATTTAAAAGATCATAATCTTTAAAAATATTTTTTTTATTATAAATCCTATTGTGAACCCAAATCCTTATAAATAAGGTTTAAAGATTGTAGCAACAATCTCACAAAATCTGTTTTAAGTTTGTAAGAAATGAGTCACAATTTTATTAATAAAACTAATAAAAAAATAAAGATACTCTCTTTAAACATTTGGGAAATTGTAGTACATGAACCGTGTACAAATTCAAACGGAAATAAATATGAACTACAACATATTTAATAAAACAACCGATTCAAACCAATATCTTCAAAAGACAAAGTCTTCAACTTGATCTTTAACCGCGTCTACTTATATGGTTCGTTATGTTTTCAGTCCGTTGTGTAGGCTTCAATGAGGTCTTGAACCACGTCTTCTTGTACAATAATTTTCTACAAAAAGAACAAACAAATGTTGACGGTTGTGGCTGAAGCACGTGTTCAACACGCTTCCCTTAAAACAGATTTCGCGCCTCTACTAAAGACGATGCGTCTGTCTCCCAGGGTACAACAGCCGAAGCAGTTTTTACTGCCAGAGAAGGTCACGCGCCAGAGGTTACACCGGATAAAAACATAGTGTTAGACATTTTGGAAACTAAGAATAGAAATGTAGTTGGATCATGTAGAGAAACTTATCTCTATATGTTCCCAACATATGGGTCATCAAGTACTTCTTCTCCAATAACTCTTCATGCATATCTTTATGTCTCTTTCTCTTCATGCATATATTTATGTCTCTTTCATGTATTCTTACTCTTGTAGTTATATATATATATAACCCATCAAGTTAGGCACATAGCTTACTTTTAATACAAGAGAAATTGGGTAGAGAAAAGTCTCACTTAATTAGAGATTTATTAGAGACATAAACTCTAATAAAATGACATAAAAACTCTACTTAAGAGTTTATGTTACATATGAAGAGTCTAGTACTTAATTAGAGACATAAACTCTAATAAAAACTAATAAATTGACATAAAAACTCTACTTAAGAGTTTATGTTCAATATGAATAGTTTAGTAAATAATTATAATTTCATTAAATTATAATTTCACTAAATTAATATCCATTCATAATATCTAAATTTTCAACATTTATTAGAGTAAATTGCCAAAATTGTCCCTAAGGTTTGGGTATATTTGTCATTTTTCATCCAAAACAACTTTTTTTATACCATATAGTCCTTTACTTTTGAGATTTTTTGTCATTTACATCAAAACGTCTAACTTTCTTTTGCCAAAATCAACCATGAGATTTGTGATTTTTTGTCATTTTTATCCAAATGTTTGATTGAAAAAATAAAGCAAATTAAATGTTTGGATGAAAATGGCAAAAAAACCCAAAAAATAAAGGACTATATTGTAACAAAAAAATTTGTTTTGGATAAAAATAACAAAGAAGCACAAACCTCAGAGACAATTTTGACGATTTACTCTATTTATTATTATCAACTATTTGGAGTATACAATAAAAATAATTAAGAAAAATAATCAAATCATATCTTTTAATTACGGTAGAGATAATTAAAAGAAATTTAACTATTATATTCTATGTAATTATTTCCATTGACAAGTATCTTTTTTTTTTTAAGTACAAATGTTACTCTACACTACACTACACTACACTATACTATACCAAATATTAATTACAAAATTCTCCTATTGCCCAATTTTAAACCCGAGACCTCCTCGACATGTGCCTTTATCAAGTGGGCTAGCCTTATATTGGCACTAGGCAAGTATTCTAACATCTTGTATTAAAAAAAATTACACAATTAGAAAAACAACATGGCCGTAGGCAAGTATTCTAACATCTTATATCAAAAAAAATTTACACAACTTAGAAAAAACAACATAGATCATCAAGTGTGAACGATGTGTTTGACGATGAGCATATTTTGGCCAAGTAGACCATTGTGCTTGTAATATTGGTAAGACAATCCGCATATTAACTCTTGCATTGGAGTTATTGCTTATTGGTGAAATAATTACAATTCAACATATAGTGACCTAATGTGATTAGCTTTGATCCATTTAGTTACCTCAACATGCAAATTATCTCTTAAAACATCCACATTTCATTATATCAAAGGAGATAACTAACTAATCAACAATCATCCATTATAATATTTAAACTGTAATTTCGTCGCTATTATGTATAATTAATCATTCAGATTAGTGGATTTGAAAATTAGAGGGAAATAAATCAAATAACGTAGTTCATATGATTATACAAATATGCATAACCAATAAACATTTTTATATTAATTTTAAGCACTACAATAGCGATTTACATATTTGTAACATTGTTTAATTAACCTTTCATGGAGTAGGATCAAATACAAACCACATTTCGTATACAAACTGCAAGAACCATTTAAAAAGTGTCATGTGGCATCTAACCAATTCTAGAGAAATGGTAAAATGATAACCTAAATAATATCAATTATCTTGAATTCCTTATAGTTATGCTAACAAACAATTAATTCTTTATTTGGATTTTCTTTTTGTTTTCAACGTGCTGATATCGTTTCACATATGTGCTAAAATCAATTATCTTGATTAATTTTCATGTGCTAATATAATTTAAAAGTGCTACATTTATGTATGTATTGTTTTAGTATGTGCTAATTTAACTCTTTTTAAGTGCTAGAATTTGTTCTTACGGTTTGTAGGATAAATATAATTTGTACCGGAACCAACCCCAACCCTTCATATCGAAGATTACTAAAAGTCAATAATAAGAAGTGAAAGTGTACACAATTTAAATGTTAGATGTCGACAAAGTGGTCGTATGATTCTCCGTTTCCTCGAAGCTTCCTTCTCATCTTCGAGGAAATTTCCCTCTATGTGTCCTCTAATTGGTACTCTTTTTTTTTTTTTTTTTTTTTTTTCTAAAGCCTATTGATCCAATAATTGAAATGAAGATATTATTTAGTGAAGTGGAAAGCATAGGCAAAAATGTGTCGGCATAACCTCACTTCTTTTGTTGTGCTACTTTATTTTTGTAAATCATGTGGTCACAATTAAATGGAGCTCTTCATTTCTTTTAAAAGCGGAATCTATTAAAAGTTGACCAGCAAGATGCTAGATCGAGCAAGGAACTAAAACATTTTAATACAAGATTACAAGGTTGGAAATGACCTTGAATATGTGTCCTAGTATATAACTTTGATTGATAGCATAATCTAGGAAGTATAGACTATCACCTACGAATTAACAAGGGGACATCAATATGTGATCAAAATTTTGGTTGATGTTTGTGGGAATTATATGTGATCAAAATTTTGGTTGATGTTTGTGGGAATTATTTTCTGACGGACTATCCCTAGGTATTCCTTCGGTGATACTATGTATAAGATTTTCCGTAGGTTTTCAAGTGTTTGTGGGGAGGGGAGGTGTTCAAATGGATGTTCCTACGGTAATTCATAGGTAACACTAAAGATGAAATTTCAAATAAGATACCCCCTTATGTTTTTAGTGTGCTTGTTAGGTGTGACCATGTTATTGTTAGGGGCTAGGTTTTTATGATTGTGGATCCCGTGTATTCTGAGGCTTTGTTTGGATATATTATCTTTAGCGGGTAGAGTAAGGACTCTGAGGATCAAGGATCCTTATCATTATTTATAGTTTCTAACAATTGTTCTCGATGTTTTCTTATGTTCATGTGTAGGATATCAACAAAGTGGGCCGAGTCTCAGCTGGAATCCCGAGGATAATTCGTTATGGACGCTGCACATGCTAATTCCACAACGGTCATGGGGAGTGAATGTGGTCATGCAAGATTTTCGGACTTAGTTGTTGTTGTTGTTATTATTCAAAAATGGTTGATCAAGTGTTGTAGGACACATTCACATTTTCACATACACACACAACGAACCAGAAGCTCACAAACACTCTTACAAACAATCTTTGTAACACACTTGATCAACATCCGAAGTTGTAATCACTTTTCATTGTGCAATATAGCTGGTGGTTGATAGTTTTCACCACCCGAGGTTTTTGTGTCGTCGATCTACTAGCGATCAAGGGTTTTTCCTTGTATAAATCTCTGTGTTAAATTGTATTTAGCGTCTTACATTCATTTCCATCATTGTTAATCACCTAAGCACTTTACCTCACATTTCAGATTTGATTACATTATCCTTGATCATATTTTTGATCAAAACAGTTATGATGGTTGTTCTATCGACAATAAATCTTATATGTTGCCATTTTTAAATGACTATCAACCTCTTTTGAACTTATAATTATAACAAAAGATGGACAATCTTTTTCGTTCAATGCCTATAGCTAGAATTTTTTTTTGTTCACATTAATTACACAAACCTATTTAAAGTGTGGTGAAACTGGTGGTCTTGGAATTAAATCGACCACATGCGGTCTTGGTGGCTAACTCATTTGTCTTGGTCGAAACTTCTACATGTGTGAAACCTATGTTTAAAAATAGACTCACTATGTAAACTACACACGAACGGCTAGTGTATCGGTTGCAAAGTAGTAAACAGGTAAGACTAGATATCGAACCCTAAGTTGTTATGGCAAACTATCAATACTAGACCTCTACCGAATATTGGCCTAAAGTAATTAGGGGTTTTTGATTAATTAACTAATAAAATTAACTAAAAATAACAAACTAAGATGAGTGAACTATACGATTAGAAAGCTCGAAACACAAGGTTGTAAACAATCAAGATGAAGAACCACCTAGGTAATGAATCCCTAGAACACGCAATGACTCCTTAATCTGACAATCGACCAAGTGATTTCTGACCTGACTAACTTCTCGTTAAAGAAAGTTAAATCCTATGTAGACAACTAGGAATGAGACCCACACTCATAAAAGCCTAAAAACCGATCTATGAAGTGAATTCCAAACGTGTGAATGAAGTGCTAGATTGAAATATGGTTTCCTTAGAAACCCTGAATCCCACAACTCTCCGAATTAGAAGAGCAACACCCTAACAATCTTCTAGTCATCAAGCTAATTTTAAGATTATTCACTTAAAACCTAAGAATCACTAGGCGTGAATAAATAGAAGAACCACGTGCTAACAAGTGCTCAAAACTATCAGACAACGCACAAATCATCCTAGCAATCATGAACCAACTTTTGACACATCAAGATTGGATACACACTACAGTCTAGCTGATTTTAGTGAATTAGTTAACTTGAATTATCTCTAATCTTAAGGTTTAGATCGAAAACTTGACAATAAACGAACTAATAATTGATTTTAACGTGTCTAGGGTAAATCTCTTCTTTCCAAACACATCATTATTGAAAGCCAACCCAAATCACAGCCATACAAAAGCATGCATAATCATAATCAACAACAAATCAAAACTATTTTAACTTCAAAACGTAATACTTAGTCAAAAGTCAAACCAAAAGTCAAAACAGAGGTTCAAAGATCATCAAAACCTAAGTGGCTTTAAACAATTAGCTTCTCAGCATATTTACAGTATCAAAACAATAGCTTAAAGTCAAAAACATCATGATCATTCAAGAGTTAAACGTAAGGAAATCAATAATGAAGACTAATAAGTTGTAAAGCTTCAAACTTTCGGTCTTTTAGCCTCAGTTCTCGATCCAAAACGTATTCCCTAGCAGAAAATTGCCTTTCAGTCGTCCTTGAGTCGTCTGTAAGTGGGGGAATGCGGCCTAGGATTGAATGCCTGTTTTAAATAGGTGAAAACTTGACTTTGCATATATAACACTCCTTAGCGCCTTGCTAGGGAGCTTGGATAAAACCTGACAACACGCTAAGACCACAAACAATCAAAATAGTCGCGATGGCAAAACTGTATTTTTTTCTGTATTGTTCTTTCTCTCACGCCTCGTCAAGGATCTTCCCTCATTTATCTGGAGACACTCCAACTTTACTCTAATTCCGTGTTTTCTTGTTTTTTTCGTAAAATCCTCCTTCTAATTCCGTTTTCCTCCCCATTTTCCTACATCTTCATATTTCAACCCTTTATCACATCATCTTCCAATATCTTTATTTTCAATCCATTTGCATCTTCCAAAACACGTCCAAAGGTAAATGCGTTTATCCCCCGTGCTCATTTCTTCTCCATTTTTGCACGTTTTAGCTCCATTTGCACTCGAACACATACAAAATACATTCAAACTAAATAAAATCCAAAAACAACTAAAAACAAAACAATTTTCGACAATAGATGTGTTTTGCGACACATCACAAAGCATGTGCTTAAGATATAGATATTTATTTAGAAATGTCATTTAGTGCAAAGGTCTTGTCATTCTTGTCATCTTAGGATTGCAATCGGAGTATAATGGCCTTAAATCTACTCTTCTTGAATGTCAATTCCCTACTACCTTCACCGGCTTCTCAGCGACCACGACTATATGATCGGTAAGTCCTCTCATTTTTAACCTCTCCTTTTCTCAGGCGTATACGGTTGCCTTTGGTGACCACACAACCAAGTCGCCATCTCAACAGTCCCAACTTCAAGCTTCAAAAATGGCATCTCAACGTGGGTTCTAGTTAACACCCATAAGTGCAACTAGTACTCAAGCCTTCTACAGACATCAATCATCAAACAACTATTGTGGTCGTGGCACCAACTATAATAGTGGTTGTGGTCGAGGCAATAACAACCGAAACCGACCTAACATTAGGTGCGGTTAGTTTGTTGGGCGTCTATCCAGAACGTTTTTTGTGCCTCCTACAATCTATGCAATATCAATCATATACCTTCTTAGTGCCCGAATCAAGTGTAACGTTTCACATTTCTATACTTTCCATATTTAGAATGTTGTATTCGTATTTCTATTTTTAGAAAGACTGTATTCGTATTCTATTTCCAATCTTGTAATCTCGAGACTTTGATCATAATAGAAATAACTTTTTTATACATACACATGTTATACATATACTTGTTATGCGCGTGATACATTATCAATTACATGCTTATGTAGGAAACCGAAACTTATAAATGCTTAATACTATCATACATGCATACAATATACTCATACAATGCTTGCACATGTTACACATACTTAGAATACTCTAAAACGAAAGCCCACAACCCAAAATCCACCCCTTGGGCCGAAGGTGCATGAAGGCAACCTTCGTGGCCACCATCGCCTTCCAAACACACGAAAGTGTGACCTTCGCGGTCACTTTCGCCCTTCAAGCCCACGACGGTGCACGAGAGTGCCATTGATATGCGCAAAATGCAACATATAAATTATATCAAATAAGGTATAAAATCAACCCTTTTATGTACCAATGTTAGAAAAAGTGCGTTACGTTGTTCCTTTTGTACATTTAAGCTCTTTTAATCATGAAAATCAGAAGTATATAAAGAAACACACTTTTTCCAACATTAGTACATAAAAGGGTTGATTTTATACATTATTTGATATAATTTATCTATTGCCTTTTGCGCATATCAGCCACCTTCGTGGACACCTTCGAGGACAGACTCTGGTGACGGGATTCATCGTGAAAAGTGAGCAGAATGTGTTTTAATTCCTTCCTTTTCACCTTTCTCAACTCCCAACTACCACCTAATTTCATTTATTACCTAAACCCTAATCCCACCTTGTAAATAGGTGTCTTCCACACCTTCCAAACATTTTCCACACATCTAATCTTCTCTCAAACCCCCAAATTCTCTCAAAAACCTCAAGCAAGGCAGAAAGTTCAAAGTGGTTCTAAGTGAGTTTTCACTCACTTTTCTTCTTCTTTTCTTCTTTCACACTAGTTGTATAACCTCTAGGAAGGTTTTCAAAAGTTTTCCATGGCAAACTAAGGTGGAACCTCACCACATTTGAAGTCCAAAGTAGTTATTAAATTATGTTTGGTTTTACATTCTTATTCCCTTATGTAACTTGTTTAAACTTGATGGAAACTTTCACCAACCTTGCTCCTAACTAAACTCATAGTTATGGGTTTGTTTTTTGGTTGATTCCATAAGAAGTTTTGCTCTTGATTCGATGAATAAAGGTTCCATTGTTGTTGTTCAAAAAAAAAAATCTCAAGTGACTTCAAAAGTGTTAGAACAATCCAAGTTTTCAACCTTCAATGTTGAAAGACTTGTGTTTTGGTGGATGTGTGAACCATGGAAGCTTTGGCTCTCCAACCTTGTTCCATAACCTCACTTGTTCAAACTCTTAGTTAGATTCATAAACTAAATCTTGAAACAGTTTCCAACAAAGGAACAAGGCTACATCACATCCCCGAACAATTTCTCTGTTTGGGATGCACACATCTAGCTTGCTCACTTAGTTGCTTTAAGATTTAGTAGTTTATGTATTTTTCATATTTATTCTATGTTCATGACCAATCGAAATCATCAACTAAGTTGATGATTTTGTGCTTTGATTTATCATATAATGAGGTTAAATGGATGGAATTCATCCTATCTCCTTGCATGACCATTCTCATGATACCTTACATTAATTTATGCTATACATTAAACTTTTAGTTTCAAATCCTACCCTTTAAACAAAAACCGCAACTCACACACCTTTGTTTCCCTCTTAGGGCAACTTCGGTGTTCCTAAACTCAAGAACTCACCCGACTCACTTTTGTGGAAACTCTACAGAAACCGTGAGTATACATGGCCCTATTTCCTTTTTACACTTTTGGGTACAATATATATTACCATAATAAAACTCACACAATCACACATACACAAATACATTATTCATACAAACGAATCCGTTAAAACATGCTTTATAAATTAATACTCTAGAAATACATGCATGCTAGAAGCCATTCTTGCACTATACTTTGTCATTAACTTCATACAAGCCTCTTTTAACATATATAGTGCTATAGGAGTGGCACGCCACCCTTGTTGGGTCTATGTTAAGTAATCATACAAATGGTCTTGTCGTTGCGATGGCAAGATTACGCTAGTGGAATCTTTGAGTTGACACGTATGTGATGCATGCTAGTTGATGATATGTTATCCCTTAGTATACGTTTTTGCCATGTGGATCTCGTTAAACTCTTTTATACATATGCTAGTACACTAAACTTGTATGCTCATCAATACTTTTATGTTGACATGTTACTTTAATATATATTGCATGAGCTTGATGTTGAGGCGTTGAAAAAGAAATCTAGTAGGATGGACTAGATACGCGCTTAGTTAAAATTTATGTTTTTTTGGTTTAAAAAATATGTTCTAACTGTTGTAATTTCCTTTGAAACAATGTATTTTTTTAGTATGAAATGAAAATTGTTATTTTAAATACTTGTCGCAAATAGTCGTTATGAATTCTCTTGCAATCTCGTTTTCGCCTCACTCCGATGTTTCCGCCATCTTTTGGGGTGTGACATCACGATCCATCCACCTTGTGGAATAAATCATTTACTAATCTTGTATAAAACCGAGCTGCTCCTACATGCTTTCCACACACGAGAACAAGCAACCATGTCACCCGTGATTTGTCTAGCCTCAAAAATTTTGAAGCCTTTTATGCTAATGATGTTCTCCATGTTGGTAATGGTAATAGTCACCCTATTCTCTACATTTGGTGTTCAAATATTTTTTCCCCATGCAAAAAATTTCCCCCTATCTGATATAATTCATGTTCTCGGAATTAAAAACAAAACCAACTTTCGATTCAAAAATTATGTTTTGACAATAATGTGTTTTTATTAACTTTACCACTTACACCAAAAGCTTGGTTATATACCTCAACAATTATTAAACTGCATGCTTTCAAAATATTCCATTCTTGTTACTTCTAAACTTTTATCACATCTTTCACTTCTTGTCAAATGGGGAAATCTTTCAAACTCCATTAACATCTTCTACTTTTCAAAGCAATATGTAACACCCTAAAAATATTTTATATTTACTTTTGTGATAAATAGCACAAGTGTAGAGACTAGGACAACTTATACCAGTTAAATATTTGTGGCCTTGTTAGTAAAATGAGCAAAAGGTGTCTTGTTAATAATAAAACCAAACTATAGGAGTTGGAATGGGTTAGTGACTATAGATGGAAGTATAAAAGGGGATGAAAAATAACACACACACATATGTGTGTGTGTGTGTCGACATTCAGAGAGAGAAAGGGGGAAGAACTCCAAAAACCCTAAAACTTGAAATCTGAGAATTTGGGGTGGAATCAATGGTGTTTTGCTTGCATGTTTGATGATTTAGAGCCAACTACGTCACCCCAACATTAGGTATGTTGCAATTTGTTCTTTTGAGGAGTTCTCTAGTTAAGTGAAGTTCGTAAAGAGATGATCTGTAATTTAATCATGAAATTTATGTGTTTTGATGATAGTAGAAGTGTTATTGACTATCATAGTTGTTAATTTCGTGAAGCAGAGGCGTCTCTAAGAATTCACGTACCCTGTTCGAGCTAGAAAAAATGTGCCTTTCCGTAATGTTCTTTTAATATTTGAAAACTAAAAAAATCAAATTAGTATCGGGCTCAATAAACCTAATGTCAAGTGGGATAAATTCTAAACCATAAAAATGATTTACTAATGGGCCTATATTGGAATTTGTATGAGTTTGTTTACTATTTAAAAAAAATAACATATATATATATATATATATCGAATTTTTTTAAATCACGTGCCCCTCGAAATCATGTGCCTTATGCGGAGGTCCTCCCCGGACACCATCATAGTCGCCACTGTCGTGAAGTATTTGATATATGACATGCATATGGGTTTTAGCCTAAGTGTGAAGAACCCCAATTCCATGTGCTATAGTTTGATGTAAAAGCTTTGATAAACTAACTTTTGATTGTAAATTTATTGTTAGAGAAATTATGATTGTATTGGGTTGAAATGGAATGGTAGGAGGTTAACAATTGAGATAATAGGATAGCTTAAAAACCATGCTCATAAGGTGTTTGATGAAATACCTAAATGAAAATTAATTTCCTTATGTCATAGTAAGGCTTAGTAAAAGATATCCTTCGAATGATAGATAGCAAGTATGATGGAAACGGTTAACATAATGGTGTTCTAATGATTTGTCGGGTTGTAAATTATAGACAACTCAAGGGATAATCTGGTTGACCAAGCCGGATGTGATACGTGACTCAAAGGGAAGCTTTAAGGTACGTAGCCATGATGTTACGTTATTATTACTAGTGTGACTAATTTGTTGATGTTATTAGAAATGATATGTCAAATGAGTAAATCAAGAATTTTTGGAAAGTAAGGTAAGATGTTAAGTTTTTAAAATTAATCAAGTCGAAGGCATGTAAAAGTGAAGCATAAATGACCCGCGGGGTCATAGAAGTGGAGGTGATGCCAAACGCGAATGAACATGGTCAAGGACCATGGTGGAAATGAATAAATATGGTGATTGATGTTTATGGACAGTACGAATTCACAAGGGCAACCCAAACGGGTCATTTACGGCCTACAAGACCATAAACTAGTTAACGAACAAGTATAACCAAGGTGTAAACGAGCCACGGGGTCGTAGAAGCTGAGTGGCTGTCCGAGATTACCAACCATGATTTTAATTATGGTTGGGAGACAATAAGGAGCCTTGGATAAAGAGTGCAGATAAAATGAGCTAAAGTGCTTAAATTTCATAATGGGTCGGTTTGGACAATAAATTTTACAAGTGTCTAAGCAAAATCTTAACGAACAGAATCAAGCAAGCTTTAAAAGATTTGGTTAGCATTAACCAATCAGCCTTCATCCCTGGTAGAAGAATTTCTGACAATATTATGCTTACGCACGAGCTGATGCACAACTATCATAGGAATGCGGGGCCTCCTAGATGTGCATTTAAAATTGATATCCAGAAAGCATATGACATTGTGGACTAGAATTTTCTAATGCATATCCTTTCAGGATTCGGTTTTCACCATCGTATGACGAATTGGATAATGACGTGTGTGATGACTACTACCTTCTCGCTAAGCATCAACGGCAACCTTAACGGGTTTTTCAAAGGTAAAAGGGGATTAAGACAAGGTGATCCACTGTCGCCTTACTTGTTTACTCTCGTCATGGAAGTTCTGACTCGGCTTTTGGATAACATTGTGGCGTCTTCGCTAAATTTCCGGTTCCATAATAGGTGTGAGAAACAAAGAATTATTAGCATATGCTTTGCTGATGATCTTCTATTATTCGCTAGAGGTGAGGTACAATCGGTTAAACCTATTTTAGAGGCGATTGATAGCTTCAAAAAGATGTCTGGCCTAGTCCCGAGCATCCCAAAGAGCACTGTGTATTTTGCTAATGTTGGGGATCAAGTGAAGTAGAATATTCTAGATCTTTTGTCGTTTAAAGAGGGCTCTCTCCCTATTAGATACTTGGGCATCCCACTTATTTCAACGCGGCTATTATATAAAGATTGTAAGGCGATTCTTGAAAAGATGGAGAGTAGAATCACTTACTGGGGCAATAAGTTTTTATCTTTTGCAGGAAGGCTTCAACTAATTAGGTCGGTTCTCTCGTCTATGCATCTTTATTGGGCTTCCGTTTTCATTTTGCCAAAGAGTCTCATCAAGGATCTTGAAAAGAAAATGAGAGATTTTCTATGGAATGGCGGCTTGGTGGGTAAAGGTAAAGCAAAAGTTGCGTGGAAAACGGTTTGTAGGCCAACATATGAAGGAGGATTGGGCATTAAACGAACAGAGGATGTAAACAATTCCCTGATGACCTTTCATGTTTGGAGCATTCTTACCAATAGAGAATCTCTATGGGTGAAATGGATTCACACATATAAGCTGAAACAAAGAAATTTTTGGGATGTCCCGTTAAAACAAGGTAATAGCTGGGGATGGCGAAAAATTCTGAAGCTGAGACCAATCTTGCGAAACCATATATGGTCTAAGATAGGGGATGGGAAAACGACGTCAGTATGGTATGACAAATGGTCGAACGGGGAGCCAATTGGGAATGTTATCACCCCCATAATGATTCGGGAAGCTGGATTTCAGCTGCAATCAAAGGTAGCTGATGTAGTCATCGACGGCCAATGGATCTGGCCTACAGCTTGGATGGATCTCTACCCTGTGCTTATCAATCTGCAGCCTCCTAGTCTGAATCCGCAAAGTCAAGACACCGTCAAATGGATCGATAATGCAGGTAAAGAAGTTCAATTCTCGTCGAAGGTGGTGTGGGATAACCTCCGTATCCCTGGATCTCGAGTGGAATGGCATAACGTTATATGGTTCTCACAGTGTATCCCTAGGCATGCATTCTTTATGTGGTTAGTTATTGGCAACAACTTGAAGACGCAAGATAAGATGAAACAATGGGATGTTGGTGGAGCGACTAATCTTGGTCTGATGTGCTGTTCTTTATGTCAATATGGTAATGATTCACATGCCCATCTATTTTTTGAATGTGCATTTGCGACTCAAGTTTGGTCAAGGGTAAAGGTCCTGGGAGATATGCGGCATTTAACGGATGAGTGGGAAAACGTGCTTGATTATCTAGTCTCAAAAGCGAAATCTAAATCCGCGAAAAGTGTGATTGGTAAACTTCTAGTAGCTGCTTCCGTGTATCATGTTTGGAAGGAAAGGAACTGTAGATTGTTTTCGGATAGAAAGAGGTCGGCCAAGCAGGTTGCGGATGACATCACTAGAGTTGTTCGATTGAAGCTTATTACGTTGAGGTTTAAGAATACGAGACAAGTGGATCACATTCTTAGAGCTTGGAAGCTGCCTAAAGATCTTATCATTTATGAGGGAATCGGCTGATAGCGATAGTGTATCTAGTAATACAGATTAAGCTTCTAGGCGCTAGTTTGTATTATTTGTTTTTTGTTGGGATTTGGTTGTGTGTTTAAGGCTGTGCGTATTCCTGGCATGTCGGGAATATGAACTGGTTGGCAATTTCGCCACCCACTTGTGCTTTGTTTTTTGATTGTTGTGAAATGAAATTTACCAGGGTGAAACCTTTACCAAAAAAAGACAATAAATACCTAACCAAAATAGGTGAATGAAAACTTAAAAGAATAATGGGCCCAGGTGGTGGGTTATATTCAAAACTGTCGAGGAATAATCCTCCAAAGCATAAAACTGAGTTTGAACCAAATTGGATGTTAACAGAAGTTACAGAACTGTAGAGGAATAATTCTCTAAAGCATAAAACTGAGTTTGAATCAAATTGGATGTGGACAGAACTGTAGAGGAATAATCCTCCAAAGCATAAATATGAGATTGAACCAAATTAGATGTGAATTGGACTGCAAAAGGAACAATCCTCTAAAAGATAAAAACTGAGTCGTGATCAAATTAGTTGCATGTAAAAAAATATATAATATTTTGTCGTTATCATTATCGGGTTAAACCATTTTGTTTAAATGCCTAAGTTACTAAATGTTTGGATGGGTTAGAATGACAAGTGATACTCGTTTTAGTGAACCAGATGAAGATCAAGTTGGGCAACGAACCGAACACATCTCATGAATATTCGCTTCCGAGTTTTTGTTAACTTGTTTTTCTAAAGCTTAAAGCTTAAGTACATCTATTGTAAATCAAATCATTGCATGCTACCTTGGGTAGCTTATGTTTTAAAAAAAATATAATCTTGTTTGGAAGTAGTCCGTATAAAATATTAATTTTATACATTTATTGAGATGGGTATTACACAACAATATTATAGATTTGATTTACTATCATGTTTGAATCCTACCACCAGTTTTATCTTTAGGACATTGGAATTATGTTATGTGTTGATCACCATACACATTACAAGTAGATTTACCTCTTAGCACCAAAGTCTGATATTAATTCCACCTTTAAATTCTTTATAGCCATGATTGAAAGACAATTTCACACCAAACTAAAAATTATTTTAATTTGACAGGGGAGTTTCGGATTTAACAAATGTTTTCGCCTCTCATGGAATTATTCACACACGTTCATGTCATCTTAATAGTCAACTTAACGATTTTGTTGAAAGTCGGCATCATCATGTAGTCGAAACAAGCCTTGCTCTACTTGCTGAATCTTCTGTCCCACAACAATTTTGGCATTTTTCATTTAACTCTATTGTTTACCTAATAAACCGTATGTTGTCTCGCACTTCTAGCAACATATCCATGTTTAAACATATTTTTCAAGAGGCACCAACTTTTCCATCTTTCGCATTTTTAGTTGTTAATGTATGTTTTCCTTACCTAAGCTTGTACAATCGTCACAAAATAGATTTTCCCTCAAACATCGGGCTTATTCCTCAGGTATATTCACCTACATCACAGCCACTGATTCCTTGATCTCAACACCGAGCGCCTTTACATCATTCGACATGTGCACTTCAAAAAGGCAATCTTTTTGTTTACCACCACTATTCCTGAAAATAACCCACCCATAGTTGTCCCGATCCTTACTCTTCCTTTGTTCCCCAATCACCATATTCGAATATCGTTCCATCACCACTTCCCTTCCTGCTGGCACCCCACAGTGATGGTCCGCTACCATAGCCACTGTCCACCACCCTATTTGATTTATAGCAAAATTTTCTCAAACCAATAAAAAAATGTCTCTATGTTTGGTAAAAACCATGAGATATATAAGTGGCAATTTACAAAGATTTTTTTTTAGGTAAAACACATAAGATGTATAAGTTGCTACATGCTAAGAAAAAAATATATTGGACATTTATCCAATTGCTTGATGTGATGATGAGCCACAAATATGGGAGCAGGGTGCTAAAGGTTGAAAGTATTGTCTTGTCACCTTTACAACAACTTTGGGACTACCTACCATTTTTACTATTGATACATGCGCTTCCAACACCAGGATATCTCACGCTTTTAATTGTTGATGTGCTTAAAGTGGCCAATTAAAAACTAATTAATTTTAACCCTAAACTAGAAACTTTAAGTTTTAAATTTATAAACTAAGGCTCTCTAAAACCTAGACCACATAACCGGCAAGTGTACCGGTCAATGCAGTATAGCCTAAGTAAGTCCGAGTATCGAACCCACGAGACTCTCTAATTATGTTTAGTAGACTCAACTAACTTATATAAGATAGACTCTACTCTAATTGTTTTGTTGATTGGGGGGGGGGTCTAAATATCCTAAAATTGCGAATTAATTAATTTAATTAACTAAGTTAACAAGACACGAATTATGACTTGGGTTTACTCATATGATAGTGAAGGACTACCTAGACTGGAATCCTGGATTGTGCTAGTTATGTTTTATTAGGATGTTAATTATTACGGAACCGGGATCGTTTAAAGCTAAACCTATTCGAGACACTGATGTGTGAAATGTATATTAATTAAATTAAACAAGTTTTAAAAATTGGAAAAACCCATAAACCACACACTACCGGCAAGTGTACCGGTCGTAAGTAGTTTCACAAGTAAGTCGAGTATCGAACCGTGGACACAATCTAGAGACTCTTAATACTAAACCTTTATCGACCCATAGCCTAATAATTTGGTTGTTTGAGCGAATTGTTTTAACTAAATACTAAATAAAGCAAATAAAAAAATACTAAATAAAGCAAATAAATAAACTCAGACAAAACGGAGCAGAAGACTCGGGAAACTGGAGAAAAACTCGATGCTTGGAGAAAACAGCTACCAAGGTCTAGAATCCTACCCATAACTCACAACTCTCGGAATTAGACAATGGAATTGCTACCGGGTTCCTAAAAATACGACTAACTCAAGAAAACCCTAAAGACTGCTAGATCACCTCTCGGTCTCACCTCACTAGAGAATGCTAAGGTACCCAAATGACTCGCTCACCTAAAGTATGAAGGAGTTATCTAAGGTTAATGATAATAACTCAAGTTTGCAAGGAAAACTAAGGCAACTAAGTAAGGATTGTAGGAACTGTTTGCGTAATTTAAATAAAATAAAACAATATTCAATGATTACAATACAAATAAATAAAGAAAGCTGAAAATTGAAATACTATTACAACTGAAATAAACAAATACAAGAAATGGAGAAGAAACAGAAATACAAGATGGCTGAGTCACGTGTTCAACACGCTCCCCTTAAAACAAATTCCGAGTCTCCCAGGAGTACTTGTTTTGTTTCCCAGGGTACAATAGCCGAAGCAGCATACTGCCAGAGCTGGCACAGGAACCCAACGTCTACCTTGAAAGGTGCAAGAAAAGATTAGAAGTAGGAAGAGAGTTGTTTGCATATGCTGTTGTGTTGCTAGTGTCATTTGCAGCTGGGTATGACGTTGTATTTATACAGCTCCTGATTCGAAACAGTCAAAAGGAATTAAAGGAGAGGTTTAAATTGCATTAAACGTCTTCAATGCAATTTAATACGTCATTTAATTCTCAATCAAAACCGTTGGCTTGTCAGTTTCGAAAGCTGAACTAAAACTGCTTCGTCATTAAATGCTGGAAGCTTCTGCGCGCGCGCGCCATTTTGGCTTACTTCCATGCGCGCGTGCGCCACACTGACTCAGGTCCATGCGCGCCTGCGTGCATGCGCCACGTCACTTGTGAGCCTATACGAGCACGCCACACGGTCGCGCCGTATTGGCTCACTTTGGTGAGCCGCGCACGTCACATCAGTGTCCATGCTCCATTCGCGCAACTGCGTGCCTACCTGCCACGTGCACTCACGCGTGGACTGCCACGTCATGCGCCTATGCACGCAGACCGATCTGGGTCAGGCCCCTCGAACCCGCGTGCCACATCAACAACCACTTGGTCCTTGTATAACAACCCTCCTAAAATATTTCCGACACCCCTAAGATATTTATAATGTCCCTATATGTCCTAAAATACATCCCGTATACGAAAACAGACCCTAAATACCTTTATTTTTATAAAAAATAAATAAAAACAAAATTCTGTAGTCTTTGGCGGGCCGCGAAGACTTGCTCTTCGTCTTACGCGGGCCGCGACAGCTCAAGGCATTCTGATTTACTCAAAGAATCAAGCTGACCATGAGAAGCACCTTCATTGTATTCTTTCACTACTTCAGCAGGAGAAGCTTTATGCCAAGTTTTCTAAGTGTGAATTCTGGCTTCGCGAAGTCCAATTCCTTGGACATGTGGTTAGTGAGCGTGGTATCCAAGTAGATCCCGCTAAGGTTGAAGCTGTTATGAATTGGCAAGAGCCAAAGACGCCCACAAAGATTCGTAGCTTTCTAGGTTTGGTAGGATACTACAGGCGATTTATTGAAAACTTCTCAAGAATTGCAGCACCCCTGACTTTACTATCTCGATAAAATAGCAAGTTTGACTGGGGGTCTAAGCAGCAAGAATCTTTTGATATTCTGAAGCAGAAGTTGAGCAACGCTCCAGTATTGACGTTGCCTGATGGAATTGATGAATTTGTGGTGTATTGTGATGCATCACACACCGGTATGGGGTGTGTGCTTATGCAGAAAGGAAAGGTCATTGCCTATGCTTCACGCCAGTTAAAGGTGCACGAGAAGAATTACACCACCCATGACTTGGAGTTGGGTGCCGTTGTATTCGCACTAAAACTGTGGAGACATTATTTGTATGGTACCAAATGTGTGATCTATTCTGATCACAAGAGCCTCCAACACTTGTTTAATCAGAAGGACTTAAACATGAGACAGCGACGATGGATGGAAACTCTAAATGACTATGATTGTGAAATTCGATACCATCCAGGCAAGGAAAATGTGGTCGCAGATGCCTTAAGTAGAAAGGAGAGAGTGAAGCCCATAAGAATCAATGCCAAGAGCATTGAATTAAAGAATAGTTTGAATGAAAGGTTGTTAGCTGCACAGAAGGAAGCTGTATTAGAAGCTAACTATCCTGATGAGAAGCTAGGTGTAACTGCTGAACAGTTATCCTATGGCAAAGACGGAATCCTGAGATTAAATAGACGAATATGGGTTCCGATTTATGGAGGACTTAGGGATGTGATCCTCCAGGAAGCCCACAGTTCTAAGTACTCCGTTCATCCTGGAGCTGATAAGATGTACCAAGATCTGAAGGCAAATTTCTGGTGGATAGGCTTGAAGAAGTCCATAGCTACCTATGTGGCCAAATGTTTGACGTGCGCGCAGGTTAAAGCTGAACACCAAAAGCCGTCAGGTTTGTTACAACAACCTGAACTTCCCACCTGGAAGTGGGAGATCGTGACAATGGATTTTATCACCAAGTTGCCAAAGACAAAGAAAGGAAACGATACTATTTGGGTGATAGTGGATAGACTGACTAAGTCAGCTCACTTCCTACCTATTAAGGAAACACATAACTCAGATAAGTTAGCTCAACTGTATGTGGATGAGATTGTATCTCTCCACGGAGTGCCAATGTCTATAATATCTGATAGGGATACAAGGTATACCTCGCATTTTTGGAAAAGTTTCCAGCAATCCCTAGGCACTCGATTGAACTTTAGCACAACATATCATCCTCAAACGGATGGTCAAAGTGAGCGAATAATTCAGATGCTAGAAGATATGTTAAGGGCATGTGTTATTGACCTAGGTGGAAGCTGGGATGAACATCTTCCACTGATTGAATTTTCGTACAATAATAGCTATCACTCAAGTATCCAAGCTGCACCATTTGAAGCTTTGTATGGAAGAAAGTGCAGAACGCCCGTTTGCCGGGCAGAAGTTGGAGATGTCCAACTAACAGGACCTGATATAGTCCTGGAGATGACAGACAAGATGTTCAGATATGAGATCGTCTCAAAGCTGCCAGGGAAAGGCAGAAAAGCTACGCAGATTTAAGGCTCTAAAGTTCGAGGTTGGTGATAAAGTCTTATTGAAAGTATCACCCTGGAAGGGAGTGATGCATTTAGGTAAAAAGGTCAAATTAAGCCCAAGGTACATAGGACCATTCGAGATCATCAAATGTGTAGGATCAGTGGCTTATAAGTTGAACTTGCCTGAAGAGCTCAGTGGTATTCACAATGTATTTCACATCTGCAATCTGAAGAAATGTATAGCTGATGAATCACTAGTCATACCACATATGGATGTGCATATAGATGAGAGCTTGAAATTTGTGGAAAAACCTTTGTCGATCGAGGATCGACAGGTTAAGAAGCTTCGAAGGAAGCATGTACCGATTGTAAAGGTTAAATGGGACGCACGTAGAGGTCCCGAATATACGTGGGAGGTAGAGTCCACAATGAAAGAAAAGTACCCTCATTTTTTTCAGTAAATCTCGAGGTTGAGATTTCTTTTAAGGGGGTGAGGATGTAACACCTCGAAATTTTATGTCCAATAATGTATCGACACGTGTCATGAGCTTTAAACGTGTAGAAGATTACGTATGAAGGACTAAAGTTTACAAACAAAGAAAGTAAGTGAATATAAGGGTTCAAAGTGTCAACAATGGAAAAATATATCTTGCAATAACCCTACACAATGTTTATACCCTTAAACGAATGAATCATGGATCATACGAAGCTAATTGTGGAAGAAAGTGAGAGATTACAAACTACAAGGGTTAAATGTGTAAACATGTTTAAAGTATACCTCTAAGTGACCTTTTAGCAAACCCGAAGCTTTGTAACGATTAATTATACTCACTAGAATAAGTGATAAAAATTTCACAAGGTTTCGATAAAGTATGAGAAAGTTATGACTATATTCGTATACGAGGGGTTAAAAGCGTCAACGTTGAAATTCATGACTTTTTGGGTGATCACAAAGTTAACCGAGGACTTAACGGTGTGTGGTTATGTCATGGAGCCCTTAAAAGTAAGGTTAGAGGGCCAAAAGTGCAAGAAAAATGCTTAAAACCACGTTTGAAAGGACCAAAAATAAAAAACATGAAACATTTTTAACCTGACCCGGGGTCTCATACCGGCCGCGTAAGACCCATGTGGTCTGTTACGCGGGCCGCGTGACCTGCACAATGACAGAAATCATAGGCAGCTGCCTGTTGGAGCTGATAACTGACTTCAAACCTTGTTTTTACATACCAGGGGCTGCCCCAATGGTTTATCATGCAATAGGGGCACTTGTCTTGATCTGGAAACAATTGTAGAGTTATTTGTCATGATCTTGTTGCATCAAAATGCATATATAAGGACACCCAAGTTTGCAACATTGTGCCACTTACTTGCAAACCTTCACAAGCTTATTTCTGGAGCTCTTTGATCAGCAACCAAGTTTTCTTAGGCTTCCTAGTCGTGCTTAGGACCCTTGTAAGTGTCTTTGACCCTTCTTAATTTAGTTTTACTTAGTTAAATAGCTTAAAGTCAAACCGTCGTAATTAGAGTTTGACTTCGTAATTAATCATAATTTATCCAGTCAATTTTCAAATTGAAAGTACCTATGAGTTGGTAATTATGTGGGCAATAAGCCCTAAAAAGGGCACCCTCTGATTTCCATCCTAACTAGGTCAATTGTTGGGTTAAAGTTAATCTTAAAAAGTCAACAGAAAGCTTATTTTCAAATTAATGCATAATTAGCAATGTAGGAGCCTTGCAACCTGTTTTATCATTAATATAACTTGGTAATTAATGTAAGAACAAGTCTAAACATGTTCAACCCGACAATTTTCAATTTAGGCTCGGTTCGGAACCGAAAGTCGTATAAATTGACTTTTACTTGGACTTTTAGTTCTGACCCAATGTAGCATGTTTTAGAAATGCCTTAGAGCCTTATTAGGACTAGGTTTCATGTTAGTATAACCCTCTGTGATTATACAACTTGGTTCATTAGTTATCCGATTCATATGCATGTTTCCGTTAAATGCTTAAATGTTGACTATTATGCCCATATGACCTTAAAACGTGATTTTTGTAAATATAAAAGAATAGAAACCTTAGTTACTGATTTATAAAGTTGTCCCTAAAATTGGACATCAGTTTGAAGTCTAGATTAGGAGTTATGCTCATTAGCGTAAATGAAAAGCTTTTTATTAATTAAATGGCGTAATTAGCTTATAGCCTATCTAAACCCAATTTTTGATATCAAACTTTTTACCCACTGATGTAATATAATATTTTGGGATTTTTGAAGATTTTTATTTATTTTTAGGCTGAGCATAACATAGAGTTCTAAGCTTGATTCGGTAATTACCGGTTTTGCCCTTTTGGCCTATAAAATGAGTTTTACAAATTATTTTGATACCAAACCTTTTCTACTGATCTAATATGATAAATAAAATATTTTGAGCCTTCTGGAATAACGAAAATATCAGCTTTCCTTTAAAAACCCGGAAATAGCTCAAAATCGCCTTTTTAAGCGTTTTTAACGCATAGTATATATTAAAACTATTTTAAACATATAACGCTTGATACCTACTGATATTTTTAGTAAATTTTTATACTTTAATAGTAAGCAAAAGTTTTAAACTCAGATTTCCAGTTTTGACCTTTTAAGCCTATGTGAAATTATCAAAATGCCCCTAAGGTGCATAGTTGGGTTATAAATGATAAATTTCACATATTTTCAATACCTGCTGTTATGACTTATAAAAATAAGCATTATTTACTGATTATATCAGACCTGCAACTCAGATTATTTAAACTCTTTTATAACCTTTAAAATGACCAAAATACCCCTACGGGGCGTAGTTTGTGTTTATATCCATTTCGGGCATAATAGAAGATATCTTACTGATGTCACAACATATTTAAGGCATATTAACTTAGGAAACCTGTATATGACTCTCATTTGGTTACCCGTTTCGCCTCTTTCGCGTTCGGTTCGGTTTATGTAACTAGTTTGCATAAATTGACCGAAACGGGTCAAACCTTATCACTTTTGTCTCAAAATCCAGAATGTGTTTAGTTTACCCATATTACACAAGTCTCCAAACTTTTTGGGTCTAAACCACATTCTATTCTGGTCTCCATTTAATCGTGCGTTTGAATCGTATCTTCCTTAATACTAACCGGTCTAAGTTTAGGCTTAATTAAAGACCCGTTAGGAATCTAATAGGTTATTAAAAACCTTTGTTCCAGAATAGGAGACCCGGTAAAAGCTACGTGCACTTGCTATTTGTGATTATTACTTGCAAAGGTAAATACTTTTAACTTATTTTCCCTTATACGGGCTTGGGGTACGGTATATAAAATACCGCTTGGTCGGACATTGAATTTTTAATTGTATGAAGGTTAATTTATTGAGATGTCCCGTTTAAATTGTTTTGTTTGCTTAAAGCCTTTGGGGGGTTAATGACCATGTCCCGGATATCCTTGGCATCATTTTAAGAAATGGCCACGACCTAAGCACGGGGTGTAGGCGTACACCCGACAGTGCATATATAAATAATAAGGTATAACCGCCGGTTGCTGGAATAACCCGCCGTGGGACTATATCATGTGGTGTGTCTATTAATCTTTAACCCGGCGCCAATCTAGGCTACTGAACGTATAACAAACATGTAATTCTTTTACTACTTTATATATAAATAATTATCCCAAGTTATAAAATATTTTATGCCTTGTGCATTCAAATCAATTTTCTAAACCTTTTCAAAATGGGTCAGTTAATTGTATTTACCAGTGTAAACTGACGTATTTTCCCAAAAAGGTTAAGTACAGGTACTACTCGAAATAGGCTGGCCTCTCCTTAGCATCAATAAGAGTCTCGCAAGCTTGGATGCATTTTAAGTCTGATGAACTATGTTTCCTTTTTATTTGATCCGCATGTGGATCTTTTTCAACTATTTTGTGATAATTGATATTACAATTTATTCGGTTGAAATAAAAATCTATCTTTTGCTTCCGCTGTGCATTTAAAATTGTGTTGTTTGACTATGATGATATCAACTACGTCACGATACTCCCCACCGGGCCCACTGGTAATACGTGGAAATATCGGGGTGTGACAGGAAGTAAGCGAACCCATACTAAAACTAGTCACAACGTGAACAATGGACCCTTTCTTCAATTGCCAATCCCAAAAAGAAGAAGAACTATGTCTTATGGTTGTTCTTACAAAGAATTCAGGTCTTGCAAACCAATAGAATTCTCTGGCAATGAATGGGCCATTGCAGCTCTACGCTGGATAGAAAAGACTGAGGCAGTCTTAATAATAAGCAAGTGCCAGAAGAAGATAAAATCATGTTTGCCTCTAATTTATTTAAGAATGCAGCTTTAGAATGGTGGAACACTATCCTCCAATCTAGGGGAAGTGACAAGGTCTATAATATGGAATGGAATGAATTTAAGAACATGGTTGAAAGGAAATTCTATCCTCCCAATGAAAAGGAACAGATAGCCAATAAATTCTTAAACCTTAGAATGACTGGAGTAGACAGCAAGGGTTATACTACTACATTCTTTTAATGTGCTAGAATAGTGCCAACCCTAGCATCACCAGAACCAATGTTAATCTCTCGTTACATCTAGGGATTAATCAATGAAATTAGACATCTAGTCAAGGGAGCTAGACCACAAACCATAGAAGAAGCTGTAGAACTAGCAAATACCTTGTGTAACACCCCGTGTTTCGAAAGTCAAAGTTAAAGTCAAGATTGAAGTCAAAGGGAGACAAGATTTCTAATTGCGATCTGTCACTCCTTGCTCAATTCCTGTTTTGACATCTTTGACATGTAGTTAGTCTATTTTATGCTTTACGTTAGTTGTATTTTGTGGAGTACTTCTTAATAATCGAGGTTTATTCGATATTTATCGCATGTTTTATTGCTTTATCGCTATCGCAATCACACTCGCAACTCGAATTACGCGTTCTTGTTATTGTTCTATGTGTGTGTGCCTTATGTGTTACTTGTGCATGTTTAATTATGTTATGTGTGGTGATTAATCGAAACGCAATCGAAACTCAATCGCAATCGAATCACAAACGCTAAACGAATACGAAATAAGAATGATTGTATGATGATATAGTAGTTGGGATTAAAAGTAATTTGCTAGGAAACTCTATCGCATCGCATCGCAACGCTCGCAATCGCAATCGAAACAGGAAAACTCATCGCGCAATTCGCAAGGATTGCCACCCTATCGGATTGCCATCCGATCGAGTGACCGTCCTGCTGTGAATTCGTTCTCAATTTGAGAAGACTCGCCAATCGGATTGCTGTCCGATCGGACTACCGTCCGATCGACCGACCCGAAAGGTAGAGATACTGCTCTGTTTTCAAAATGCTACAACAAAAATTCAAAAGTCAAGCCATCATACACAAACACATCCTTCCCAAACGAAGAAACAATCCACTCGAAAGGTCACCTGATCGGATGACCATCCGAGCGGATTGTCACCCGATCGACCGGCTACCCGATCGGATTACCATCCGATCGGAGTATCATCCGATCCACTGACACTTCACTCTGTTTTATGAATCGCTTATCGTTATGCTATCGTTCTAATCAGGCTAATCTCACTCTAAGCTCTCCCTTTAATCCATCGTCGCTGTGAGTATACTCGATCCCCTTTTGCTTTACGCACTTTTGGGTGTTACATACGTTACTTATTCTAAATCACATCGAACACACTACGCAATACTTTAAATGCTAACCTATTACCGCATGTTATACGTGACTTAATGAATGCTTGTTTGTTATGTTTACACATGGAATGCTGTCTACTTGCCTTAGCAATGATAGTACTATTTGTTTGGACTCAACACATGTTTACTCAGGGGTTGTTAAGGACAATTTGTTACATGGCTCACAGTGGTGAGTGTGTATTACGAACTGCCTTGGGCAGTCAACCCGAAGTCATTGGTATCGATAGGTTCATGTCGATAACTAACATGCCTCATTTTACACTGTATACGTGCTGGTTATGCGTAACGATTTCGAACCCTATTATATCTACTAAACTTGTATGCTCACCTTTACACTATGTGTATTGACTTTTACTTTAACGTATGTGACATGTGCTTAGGATGCTTATTTGCTTAGCTTGCTGTGAAATCGAGGCTAGGAAAGATCTAGAAACCAATAAACAATTGTCTGTAATGGAAATCTGAGTTGTCGGAATAGAACAATTTGACTAGATCTTGTCTGTAATAATTATGTTATCTTTTATGACATGGTATGGGACATGTTGCTTTAAATAACAGGTAATGATAGTTGTTATGGAAACTTCCGGACAATCTGTTTCGCTCAGTGCCGCGCCCCGATGTTTCCGCCATCGGTTGGGGTGTGACAGACTGGTATCAGAGCCATAACTATAGGGAATTAGGCAAGACTCGACCTAGTCTGGGCTGACGTCTTAGAAATGACCTAGTCTATAGTTAGGAACCAACAGACCGACTTGTGCATATCCTGCTGGGATTATGTACGAGCATACCTACTATTTCTCGCTATTCTCGCCTACGCTACACTATCACTGCACTCTAGTTTTCAAAAAAATGAACGAACGATTAGGCCGAGATTTGGTGTGAAAACCGCAAACTCTCGACTAAATCGCTTGTTCGACCCGCATTTCATCTATAAACACGAGAATTTGCTTTGAATCAGGAGTGAAATCCATACTTTGATGCATAATTCTCGTTATTTTATCAAAATAGGAATGAAGTTGTTAAGTCAGGGGTGAAACCCGAACCTTGACGACTTGTTCCGACCTTTACTTGGTTTTACAAAACTCTCACCAAAGTCTCGACGGACTCCAACGACTTGAAGTCACGATATGACTGGAAGGATGTGTGCCGATCGCCTAGATTCGAGGCGAAAGCACAGTCCTGAAGGTCAAAGTGTGTTCAAAAAGTCCTTGTGAATAGTCGAATCACTTTGGGTAGCCAATGTCTATCAGCCTAAGACGATCCATTTTCAAGCTCGAAATTGTCGATTTTGCGTGTTTACAATTTTGATCGGCGAATATCACAGTCGCTTTGTCGATTTTATGTAGATTTTATGTGATTTAATTGTTTATGTATTACGATTTTTGGTGATTTATTTGCTTTCCGCCTCTCGCTTCAATCGACACACACGAACTACACTACACGACAATCTCGAATCGATGATCGATTATGCTCTACTATACACTATGATACCCGCTGTACACAATCCCTCGTAACAAACAGTCCGCGCGCGTAGACTTTGATTGATAGGTTTCTGTATTCTGACTGCTTTATGTGCTTCTGTGCATTTTTGTGCTTCTATGCCTTACGTGCTTATGTGCTTCTGTGCTTATGTGAATCTGTGATTATGCGCATACGTGTTTACATGATCGTATTCCTGAGCTTTAGTAGTATTAGACGTGTGAGGTGAGACTCGATTATGTTGTGATTGAGCCATATGGCGATGTTTGATGCAGACAATGTCGTCATCTGGAACCCGTCACCCATGAATTTCTCGTCAAGAACAAAGAGACAAACACCTTGCTGCTATTGTCGCTAAGCAAGTGGCAAAGGTTGTTCCCCAGATCGTGAGTGAAATATATGAGAATGTGAGCAAATCGTCTGAAGAGTCCAGAACCGAAGCTCCCAAGGCTACTCCTAAAGCTGCTTTCAGCTTCAAACAGTTCAAGGCATGCGGACCGAAAGAGTTCACTGGCGAAGATGGCCCTACGACCTTGTTTCAATGGTTCGACTCGATCGAAGTCACCCTGCGACAGAGCGGATGTCTTGACAATTTCCGCATACTGAATGCTACCGGCGTCTTCCAGTCCCGCGCTCTAGACTGGTGGACGGCTGAGAGGAACAAGCGCAGAAATGATGTAGCCTATGGTCTGTCATGGGACGAGTTGAAGAACGTTATACTCGAAGAGTTCTGCCCTCCCCATGAGCGCCAAAAGCTGGAGGATGAATTCTGGCATCTGAAGCAGAAAGATGGTGACAACGCTGCCCTGACTGCTCGCTTCAAGCAGCTCAGTATCATCTGCCCCGATCAAGTCAAGACTACCGACATGACAATCAAGAAGTACATTGGAGCTCTGCTAGACTGTGTTGCAGATTTTGTGCATGCCACAAAGCCAGCAACAATCAAAGATACTTACTTGCTTGCTGCTGAAATCAACGACAAGCGAGTCAAGGCTGGCTTCTGGGATAAAGCTACCAAGAACTTGCATCAAGCTACCGCCGCACCATCCACTGAAACAGCCGCCGCTCAATCATCAAAGTCCTCACGTTGCAAGAAGAAGAACAACAATAGCAGCTCCAGCAACAAAAACTGTGTTGTCACTACCACTGCTGCTCCACTTCAAGCCATGCCGGCCCAGCAGCAATCTCAGCATCGATCAGCTCCAGTTATCTATGCACCACCTGCAAAGCATGCATACACTGGTCCCCACCCTGCCTGCCCAACATGTACTTATCATCACCCGGTGGGTATCGCCTGCCGATTTTGCGTGCACTACAATATGTACGGCCACTTCACTGCTAACTGCCGTACTGGTCCCCGCCAAGAACCAGCTCAAGCCACTGCTCATCAAGCTCTGCTTCCAGCTCCTCAAGTCCAGTAAGCGACTCAGGCACCCGCGATCAACGCCAGAGTCTGCTTCGCGTGTGATGATCCAACCATTTCACGAACATGTGCTCGAACAGGGCTGTGAAACAAGAGCCCCAGCAACAGCAGCCTCAGCAACAGTAGCAAGCTGCCCGCCCCAGAACCTTCAACATCAATGCGCGCCAAGCCCAGGCTGACAACAATGTGGTTAATGGTACGTTCCTTGTGAATGGTATTTATGCTTCGTGTTTGTTTGATACTTGAGCCGATAACTGTTTTGTGTCGTTCGAATTCGAGAAGCTCCTTAATCGTAAGCGCTCCCATCTCCCCTCGACGTTCGATGTCGAAGTTTCCACCAGAAGAACCGTCGCCGTCAATTCCGTTCTTCGTGATTGTACTCTTGAGCTCAACAATCACACCTTCCCAATTGATCTCATCCTAATGCAGCTTGGAAGTTTTGACATCATAGTAGGCATGGACTTTCTTCGTGAAAACCATGCTGAAGTTGTGTGCTTTGATAAGATGATTCGATTCGCGCTCGCTAATGGTGATGTATTGTATGTTTACGGTGAAACTGCCTCGAAAGGTCTCAAGCTCATGTCGTGTGTCCAAGCTAGCAAGTATCTCCGCAAGGAATACAGAGCTTTCTTGGCTAACATTGTAGTAGCGGAGAAGGAAAAGAAAGGAAAGACAGAAGTAAACGATGTTCCTGTGGTTCGAGAATTTCCTAACGTTTTTCCTGAGGATCTTCCCAGACTACCGCCAAGTCGTGATATCGAATTTCGTATCGAACTCATTCCTAGAGCAAACCCTATTACTAGAGCTCCTTGTAGACTCGCCCCGTCCGAAATGCACGAACTCTCGAGTCAGCTCCAGGAACTACTTGATAAAGGCTTTATTCGCCCGAGCACCTCTCCATGGGGCGCACCGGTCCTTTTCGTAAAAAAGAAGGATGGGTCGTTTCGGATGTGCATCGACTATCGGGAATTGAATAAGTTGACAATCAATAATCGCTATCCCCTGCCTCGCATTGACAATTTGTTTGATTAGCTACAAGGTGCTACATGTTTCTCTAAGATCGATCTACGCTCAGGCTATCACCAGCTACGCATTCAAGAGGAAGATATACCCAAAACCGCTTTTCGCACCCGATATGGCCACTATGAGTTCGTTGTTATGCCTTTTGGTTTAACCAACGCACCCGTGGTTTTCATGGATCTGATGAATCTCGTGTGTAAACCTTATCTCGACCGCTTCGTCATCGTGTTCATCGATGATGTCTTGATCTATTCCAAGTCAAAAGCCGAACACGCGCAACATCTACGTTTGGTTCTCGAGCTACACCAAGGAAATCGACTCTATGCCAAGTTCTCCAAATGCGAATTTTGGCTGGAGGAGGTTCAATTCCTCGGTCACATTGTCAATAGTCAAGGTATTCACGTCGATCCTGCGAAGATTGAAGCAGTTAAGAGTTGGATTATGTAACAACCCGCACTTTCGTGCGTCGTTACTACTCGTCATACTTGTTACGCCTAGCACTAGAGATTCGGATCATAATGTAGCTATATCGCATACATCGCTATATCGAAACATTTTCGCATATTATCGCATATACTATTACCATTACATCACACTTGCACTTGCTGAGAACCACGGAGATGTCGAGTGAGGACCAATTCTACCCTCCTTGGCAGCCGTGATGTGTCGCAATGCAATTCCTTACTCGAAACACACAATAACGTTCACGATGAGATTAAGAAAGGACCTATACTACCCTCCTTGATGACCGTGAAGCGTCGCAGGTAATCGCACACTCGAAACGAAAACCGATTGTTATATCGCAACTTTGAATTATGGATACGTAAATACGACCCCTAGTGATTATATATACATACAAATAATAATAATACAAATTAAATATAGGAAAGCGCGTACCCCAAAGCTATCACAATACTCGAAACGGTGAAATTTCTGGCGCAAAGCCCAACTGGAACGGCCATCCGAACGGATGGGCCATCCGAACGGATTGCCATCCGAACGGATGGGCTATCCGAACGGATGGGCCATCCGACCCAGTAATCCCAACCTCCTCTGTTACCTATAAATAGCGTGTCACATCACTTGAATAGTGATGTGACAGCTCTCACTCGACCAGCATGCTCTTGGACCCTTTTCCTCTCGATTCCTCGCGATTCTGGTAAGATCTCAAACTAAAACTTGTACTTCTATGATCTACACTCAATTCTATATCATTCTGTCTTTTAAAACTCAATTTTTAACCGTGAAATCTACTGATTTGAGGTGTTTAAGGTGATGTCACCAAGAGTTCATACGAACTTCAAAGTGTGACCTCATCCCACCATAAACGGCTCAGATCTGGGTGATTTCCACGTGTTTTTACAACAATCTCACCTAAAAATCTATGTATTAAATCAAAGTACGGTGCGATTTCGGGTTAAACATGAGAAACCGTCAAGAACGGCTGGTTCTGATGGAACGGGGTGGTTCCTGGCCGTTAGAACGGGTCGGAACTAATGGAATTTCATTTGTTAATACGAATTCACACCGTCCCAGTAAAACCATATGTGTTCCTTCTAAAAACATTCAAAAACAGTTGATCGGGGAGCTGGAACAGACGTGTCATCCGAACGGACCACATGTCATCCGAACGGACCACATGTCATCCGAACGGACCACATGTCATCCGAGCGGACCACATGTCATCCGATCGGACCACATGTCATCCGACCGGATAGCATGTTATCCGACCCAATGAACTGATTATCCGACCAGATGGGGTTATCCGACCGGATGGGGTTATCCGACCGGTTACATGTCATCCGACCCAATGAACTGATTATCCGACTGGATGGGGTTATTCGACCGGATGAGGTCATCCGACCGGATGAGTACCACTCGACTGGATATTAATCATTACGATACTATTCCTGTTCAAACCGTGCATCGCTTACGATACCATGTGATGTTTAGGTTAACTCAGACGCACTCACAACCGATTCAAATCAAATTGTGCTCTCGCTAAACACGCACTGTGAGTATACTTGAACCCTTTTTAATCGCATTTTGGGTGTAACATGCGTTTCTAACAAATCGAACTTATCAAATAAATTATTCTATCAATCGAATAATCACTTACGAATAACTGTTATGCATAGATATACGTGATGCTAGTTGCATATGTGCTAGGGCTTATACTCACGACGTCCCAACACGACTAGTATAGTACTATTGCGCCCGACGGGGTCTAGTTTTCCATCGCGTATTCGAGCATCGAGGACTTAGTTGGTAGTAGCAGCTTTGTGAGTATATATGTCGTGTGTTACGTTTATGCATGTGGAAATTCGCAACACCTTTTTATCTATTACGCTATACATATCAAACCTGTATACTCGCCAATACTTTTGTATTGACATTATTTTAACGTATGTTGCAGGTTAGATCGCAGGCTATTTTAAATCAAGCTAGGAAGTCTAGAAACTCCACTAAAATCTAAGTTGTCGGATTTGTATTGTTCGAGAGGACAAGAAATCATTATTTGTTAGTATGGGATAACGAATGTAATAAATATTATCGCAATATAGTTGTTATGGATTCTCTTGAGCAATCTGATTCGCCTAGTGCCACGCCCCGATGATTCCGCCATCGGTTGGGGTGTGACAGATTGGTATCAGAGCCATAACTATAGGGAATTAGGCAAGACTCGACCTAGTCCGGGTCGACGTCTTAGAAATTGACCTAGCCTATAGTCTAAGTACCAACAGGCCGACTCGTACGAACCCAGTAGGGTTTGTATCGGGCCTACTTGATACTTTCGATCGAAATTTCTAAAAACTACCACTTTGTGTGAACACCGCGTACTACAGCTTCACACGAAGAAGCCTTTTCCTAAGGCCTGAATACTACTTAGCCTTTCCTAAGGCCAACACAATACACGTGTTTTCGAAAATACTCGCATAACGAAACCGAATGATCCTGTCGAGACCAGGTGTGAAAACCAAGAACTCTCGATGAGATCGCTCACTCAGCGCATTTTTCTAGCACGAGAACCTTTCATCGAGTTAGGAGTGACATCCACACCTCGACGAAAGTCTCCATTTGGAAATCTAATGGAACTCACGAATTTATTCGAAGAGCACAACCACATTTAGGGACGAAGTTGTTAAGTCAGGGGTGAAACCCGTACCTTAATAAGCCGTTCCACTCTCTATAAATTGGTTTTCAAAAAGCTCTCACCAAGGACTCGACTATCATGATAACTCGAGCCACGCGATGACTAGGAAGACGAATGCCATGAGCTGCATCTCAGTGGAAGCATGAAGTCTTCTAGGTCAACGCGCGTGCACGAACTTGTTGAATATAGTTGGGTTACCTTGGGTAGTCGACGCCTAAACACCCAAGGCACTCTATCATACGACCAGCCGATTTTACAACTGGTTGGAACTTATTTACGTTGTGTGTTTTGAAACTTTACGCTTTATCGATTCCTCGATTTAACGATTTTCACTCCCTGCTTTATAAACACACAACTCGCACAGCCATCGCAATCTAAAACGAAACCTGAATATTCGCAACAAAACTAATGCATAATCTCTCGCCTTCGCTCTCGCTTTCTCACCTCAACACGTCCTCGCATATTCTAAGTCGACCTGTATGTGTGTGATCACAAATTACAATTATATAAATACATATATATACGTATAAACAACAAGTCATTGTGTGAGAACTTAGGAATTTCGTGTCTCCTATGTGACTCCTATGTGATTCGCATCACTATTATACTATCGCATCAAGTTTTGAATTCGCTCAATCACATCGCAAAACTCAAAAATCATTATGATCGAATCTCACTCCAAGTCTCTTCCTGTCTAGATGCCTTCCAACAACTCTACTTCGCGAATGTCAGCAAGGAGACGAGCCAAACGAAGGGACGAAAAGAGGATCGCCTCCCTTGTGGTTAAGGGAGTGGCCGAAATGATTCCCCAGATCGTCGCACAAGTGCACTCTCTTAGCAACTCTCGAGCTTCGGAAGACGTCAAGACAAAAGAGTCGCAATCTACTTTTCTTTACAAACACTTCAAAGCCTGTGATCCGATGGAGTTCACGGGTGAAGGGGGTGTATCTCAACTACTCCAATGGTTCGACTCTATCGAAGTTACCCTTCTTCAAAGTGGGTGTCCTGATAGTTTCCGTACCACTTGCGCTACTGGAGTATTTCAATCGCGAGCACTCGACTGGTGGACCGCCGAACGAAACAAACATGGGACCTATGCAGCTTACGCTCTCTCTTGGGATGAGCTGAAAGAGCTCATGAAGAAAGAGTATTGTCCTCCTCATGAAATTCAGAAGCTAGAAGATGAATTCTGGAAAATCAAGCAAGTCGAAGGTGACAACGCCGACTATACCGCAAGGTTCAAACAACTTAGTGTAATCTGCCCAAGTCAAGTCAACACTCCAGAAAAAGCCATTCCGAAGTACATTCGCGGCTTGCCTGAGTGTGTGGGTGATTTTGTCGAGGCTGCAAGACCTGCTACCATCGAAGAGACATACCGCTTAGCCGCAGAAATCAACAACAAACGACTCATGGAAGGGTTTTTCTCCAAGAATCCTGTCAAACAAACTTATCAAGCGATTGCCGTTAATTCTTCAGACGATCCTGTCGACGATTCTTCTGACGAGTCTACCAATGATTCTTCTGACGAATCTGTTAACGATCCATCCGACGAAGCTGCTGACGGTTCTTCCGATGACTCGACCAAAGGTTCTGCAAGCGAGACCTCCGACGAATCCTCCAACGACGACACCTCTTCTCAAGACACCAACAAACCCAGCCGCAAACGAAAGATTTCAAGCCCGAACTCATCAACCACTGAACTGCTGCAACCGAAGCCTCTTCAAGCAGTTCCGGCGTTTCCAAAACGAGCTTACACTGGAACTCATCCCCAGTGTTACTCATGTACCTACCATCATCCAATTGGGGCTGACTGTCGCTATTGCAATAACTGCAACCGTTACAGTCACTTCACCCGCAACTGCCGCATCGCACCGCCAACCTGAGTACAACAACAACAACTCCAGCAAAAGTCTTCAACACCAAACATCTAGCAAGCGTAGGATAATGTTGTAATGATACAATTTTCAACGTTTATTTCTAAGAATTGAATCTACTCTATTACTCGATGTTGCCACTGTGTGTAACGTTAACTCTCGTTTTCGTTCTCTCTTTCACTCTCTAATCGTCGCACTTAGACTAGATTCACACACATACTATGTACTATATCACGAAATAATGTGTTTAACCCTCACTACACTCTTAGAACAAGGTACGATAAACATGCAATGAACGATTGATCACGGGTGCACACGGGATTATTTGATCAGTGCACGGAGATCGTAGTGAAATTCTAAGGTGCCACAAGCGTTCCGACAAAGTATGACACCGAAACACGGAACTTAAGTAGTAGGGGTAAAGCAAGGTGTGCTTTATCATACTACCGAAGTTTCGTGAAGAAAGTGCCATGTGGAGTTGAACGATACTAGACCTATTATACTATTGGGATTATTTTCAAAAACACTGCACTCAATCGCAAGGCGTAACAACTAAATCGCATCAACGCAAGACTAAGTCGTAAGTCTGTATCGCAAGTCAAAGCGTGTCATCGTAAGGCTTTTCGTAAGTCAACACACTCGCAATCGCTTTATCGCTTAAATCTATCCTGAAATCGCTATTGTTTATTATGTGTACCTCGCAATCTCTACCGCTTATTATGTGAATCGCTATATCGCTTGCTGTGTGACACTCTATCGCTATCGCCATCGTCTATCGCTATCTGTGATATTTGTGTTGAGTTAGCACACATGACCTCGCTTCACGAAATGAGGCTCATATGGTTAAAGCAGGGCGTTTTAGTCATATCAGCAGGCTTTCATGGAAAAAAAAGGCCATGTGGGGTCTAATGTTAGTTAAACTCTGTGGTGATAATCAATCAAATCGAACCGCATAAATCGCGCATACCTCCATCGCTTGCAACACAACAACTGCCGCTTATCGTAAATCGTTTATCGCCGACGTCATTGCTGGTGTTGTGTTTGTGTTATTCGCTTAATCATCTAATCGCTTACCGCTTATCGTGTATAGTCTACCGCTTATTCGCGTATCGCTTATCACTCGCTTGGTGTTCAATGTAGTCTGCGTGGTATTAGTACGCATGACATCGCTTCACGAGGCAAAACTAACCTGGTTAAACGTGGTGTTTCGCCATGTTAGCAAACTCTCATGGAAACGTGCCATGTGGGTTCAAAGTGGAAGCTAATCGAAAACACGTTATTCACTTATCGCCTATCATGCACCACTTGTCGCTCATTGCTTGTTCATCTATTCGCTTATCGCTCAACGCCTACACAGACACGACATATAAATGTTTCCTGTCATCAGGCTACTCGCGCACATCGCTACATTGCAACTCAACTCACCGGTTTAACCTATTCAATCCTATCTTATACTCGGTCCGACTTTCTATCGATTGGGCCGAGTAAGCGCAATTCCATTCGTGTCATATCGGCACACATGACACCGCCTCACGAAACGGAAGTAATATGGGAGAAACATGGTGGATACGCTGTGGGTACTTCCTATATATAAGTGTTTTAATCATATTAACAAACTTTCGTGAGAAAGTGCCAAGTGGGGCCGATGTTGAGTTATTTTTCAAACTGTTAAAAAACTGACTTTTTATAAAACTTTATTAAAAACCATTGGACAAGTGAAATTTCCTCACAATGTGGAGGTAACATCGAATCAGCTTAACTCCATGCCCAAGGGAAGTCTCATAAGTCCCGTTTTCTTTAACAAAGCAAAATCCTTCTTAAGACATTGGTTCGACATCGAGTTCAGCTCGAACCCAGGTCATAGGAGAGTTTCCGTAACCCCAGTTTCCATTTTTGAATTCTTTAAAATGTTTAAAAACCTAAACTTTCTTGCAACGTTGGTTAACATCAACTCAGTTGACCTTACGTTATAGGAAAATTTTTCAAGATTATCTTTTAAATTCTTTTAAAAATCTAAAAAAAAAAACAAACGTTTCCTGCAACCATGGTTAACATCGACTCAGTTAACCCTACATAATGAGAACCCTTTCAGGTTCATCTTTAAAATTTCAAATCGCATCGAGCTTATAAATTCTTCAATAGTCGAGGTACTTTGAAACGCCAACTCTCGGAATACTACTTTTGGCATTACGCCGCCTCCTCGCTATCGCAATCAATCCCTCTTACTCGAAACATTCTCGCTTGCCAACTCTCAGTCAAACAACTCGTGGTATCGCTACTTACGTGGGATCAACTCTCAGAAGTCTACCTATCGGATTAATTTCGGGACGAAATTTCCTAAAGTAGGGGAGACTGTAACAACCCGCACGTTCGTGCGTCGTTACTACTCGTCATACTCGTTACGCCTAGCACCAGAGATTTGGATCATAATGTAGCTATATCGCATACATCGCTATATCGAAACATTTTCGCATATTGTCACATATACTATCACCATTACATCTCACTTGCACTTGCTGACAACCACGGAGATGTCGAGTGAGGACCAATTCTACCCTCCTTGGCAGCCGTGATGTGTCGCAATGCAATTCCTTACTCGAAACACACAATAACGTTCACGATGAGATCAAGAAAGGACCTATACTAGCCTCCTTGATGACCGTGAAGCGTCACAAGTAATCGCACACTCGAAACGAAAACCGATTGTTATATCGCAACTTTGAATTATGGATACGTAAATACGACCCCTAGTGATAATATATATATACAAATAATAATAATCCAAATTAAATATAGGAAAGCGCGTACCCCAAAGCTATCACAATACTCGAAACGGTGAAATTTCCCGCGCAAAGCCCAACCGGAACGGCCATCCGAACGGATTGCCATCCGAATGGATGGGCTATCCGAACGGATGGGCCATCCGACCCAGTAATCCCAACCTCCTCTGTTGCCTATAAATAGCGTGTCACATCACTTGAACAGTGATGTGACAGCTCTCACTCGACCAGCACGCTCTTGGACCCTTTTCCTCTCGATTCCTCGCGATTCCGGTAAGATCTCGAACTAAAACTTGTACTTCTATGATCTACACTCAATTCTATATCATTCTGTCTTTTAAAACTCAATTTTTAACCGTGAAATCTACTTATTTGAGGTGTTTAAGGTGATGTCACCAAGAGTTCATATGAACTTCAAAGTATGACCTCATCCCACCATAAACGGCTCAGATCTGGGTGATTTCCACGCGTTTTTACAACAATCTCACCTAAAAATATATGTATTAAATCAAAGTACTGTGCGATTTCGGGTTAAACATGAGAAACCGTCAAGAAAGGCTGGTTCTGATGGAATGGTGTGGTTCCCGGCCGTTAGAACGGGTCGGAACTGATGGAATTTCATTTGTTAATATGAATTCACACCGTCCCAATAAAACCACATGTGTTCCTTCTAAAAACATTCAAAAACAGTTGATCGGGGAGCTGGAACAGACGTGTCATCCGAACGGACCACATGTCATCCGAACGCCCAATGAACTGATTATCCGACCGGATGGGGTTATTCGACCGGATGAGGTCATCCGACCGGATGAGTACCACTCGACTGGATATTAATCATTACGATACTATTCCTGTTCAAACCGTGCATCGCTTACGATACCATGCGATGTTTAGGTTAACTCAGACGCACTCACAACCGATTCAAATCAAATTATGCTCTCGCTAAACATGCACTGTGAGTATACTTGAACCCTTTTTAATTGCATTTTGGGTGTAACATACGTTTCTAACAAATCGAACTTATCAAACAAATTATTCTATCAATCGAATAATCACTTGCGAATAACTGTTATGCATAGATATACGTGATGCTAGTTGCATATGTGCTAGGGCTTATACTCGCGACGTCCCACCACGACTAGTATAGTACTATTGCGCCCGACGCGGTCTAGTTTGCCATCACGTATTCGAGCATCGAGGACTTAGTTGGTAGTAGCAGCTTTGTGAGTATATATGCCGTGTGTTACATTTATGCTTGTGGAAATTCGCAACACCTTTTTATCTATTACGCTATACATATCAAACCTGTATACTCGCCAATACCTTTGTATTGACATTATTTTAACGTATGTTGCAGGTTAGATCGCAGGCTATTTCAAATCAAGCTAGGAAGTCTAGAAACTCCACTAAAATCTAGGTTGTCGGATTTGTATTGTTCGAGAGGACAAGAAATCTGTGATAACTTATGTGATTGTATTATTTGTTAGTATGGGATAACGAATGTAATAAATATTATCGCTATATAGTTGTTATGGATTCTCTTGAGCAATCTGATTCGCCTAGTGCCGCACCCCGATGATTCCGCCATCGGTTGGGGTGTGACAGATTACACCTAAGAACCCTTCTGAAGTTCGTTCTTTTCTCGGACTAGCGGGCTATTATCAACGATTTATTGAAGGATTCTCAAAAATCTCTGTGCCGCTTACCGCCCTCACACATAAAGACAAGCCTTTTGTTTGGGGAACTGAACAAGAGTCTGCTTTCCAAACCCTCAAGCACATGCTTTGCAATGCTCTCGTTCTCACTTTACCCGACGGAAGCGACGACTTTATTGTCTACTGTGATGCCTCGAACATTGGTCTTGGTTTTGTCCTCATGCAATGGGACAAGGTCATTGCTTACGCATCTCGTCAGCTCAAAATCCATGAGAAGAACTATACAACCCATGATCTCGAGCTAGGCGCAGTTGTTTTTGCGCTAAAGATTTGGCGACACTAACTGTATGGTACCAAGTGTACGATCTTCACCGATCATAGGAGCCTACAACATATCTTTGACCAGAAGGACCTTAATATGCGTCAACGCCGATGGGTAGAACTTCTCAACGATTACGACTGTGAGATCCGTTATCACCCAGGAAAAGCAAATGTCGTTGCCGACGCCCTTAGCAGACGGAGCTATCTGCTCAGCATTCGTGATATCCACGCCCAATACGATCTTGAAACCCTCATCCGCGAAGCCCAGCATGCCTGTTTTAATGAGCGCACTCTGAAGAAGGAAAGAATCTACCACGATGGAGCCCAGCTTGTGAATAAGCCAAATGGGATATTCCACTTTCTGGACCGAATTTGGATCCCTAAGCGGACCAATTTACGACAGATATTGATGGATGAAGCCCACAAATCTCGGTACTCTATTCATCTCGGTGCCGACAAAATGTACCAAGACCTTTGCTACAAGTACTGGTGGTCGGGCATGAAGAGGGATATCGCTCTCTATGTTGGGAAGTGCCTGACTTGCTCGAAAGTCAAGGCTAAACACCAAAGACCCTCTGGCTTACTTGAACAACCCCCGATCCTGATGTGGAAGTGGGAGAGTATAGCTATGGACTTCATAACAAAACTCCCGCACACGCCATCAAGTCACGACAGCATCTGGGTTGTCGTTGACCATTTGACCAAATCTGCTCACTTTTTGCCAATACGGGAAGACTACAAGGTAGAAAGATTAGCCCGAATCTACACCGATGAGATCATTTGTCGACATGGGACGCCTCACGATATCATCTCTGACCATGATACTCGGTTTGCCTCGCGTCTGTGGGAAACATTTCAAGCGGCTCTCGGTACTACGCTTAATCTAAGTACCGCATTCCACCCTCAAACCGACGGTCAGACTGAAAGAACGATCCGTACTCTTGAAGACATGCTCCGTTCGTGTGTCATAGATTTCGGTGGTAATTGGGATGCTTACCTGCCATTAGTCGAATTCTTGTATAATAACAGTTATCATTCCAGCATTCAAATGGCACCGTTCGAGGCTTTATACGAAAGAAAATGTCAATCTCCTATTGTATGGCACGAGATCGGGCACTCGCAATTAACCGGTCCTGGGCTATTGCAAGAAACGACTGACAAAGTCCTCCAAATTTGAAACAATCTGCTGAAAGCTCGGAGTCGACAGAAAAGTTACGCCGATAGACGACGCAAGCCCCTTGAATTTGACGTTGGCGACTACGTGCTCCTAAAGGTATCACCTTGGAAGGGTGTGGTCAGATTCTGCAAGAATGGGAAACTAGCGCCTCGATATGTTGGACCTTTTAAGATTCTGGAAAGGATCAGAAAAGTCGCCTACAAACTCGAACTACCGGAGAAACTTAATAACGTCCACCTGACTTTCCACGTTTCGAACCTTCGAAAGTGCCTGGCTGAGCATGATTTAATTGTACCCCTTGATGATCTACAAATAAACGAAACACTACACTTTGTGGAGAAGTGATACACTCTAATTTACACATATTTTAGTCCCCCGTTTTACCCCTATTTTATGCGTTTTTGGCCGTAAAACCGTCGTTCAGATACTTATTTATCTACATTTGTGTTTACAGGCCTAAAACTGCATTCCAGACAAGATGATACCAAAAACGAGGACTTTCCGGACAAAACGACAAAGCTGCGGACTTTCTGTTAAGGATTCTGAACTGGGCCTGTGGAACGACCGTTCCACCTGATGCACGGTCGTGCATCTCCGACAACGCTGATCATCTCGGAAATGAACGATCGGTGCGGCTGGGCGTTCCAGGGAAACAAGCGACTTGGTGATGAACGGTCGTTCCATCTGAGGAACGACCGTGCGTCTCCGGTGAATCAACAGAGTCTCGGAACTGAACGGTAGGTGCAACAGCTCGTGCAACATGAAGTCTCGGAACTGAACGACCGTTCCACACAAAGAACGGTCGTTCCATTTCAGATCTGGTCAACGATCCGATGACGTATGCAGTATGGCGACCCATCTCCAATAATTACATAAAGTGAACGGTCGTTCCACAGGGAGAACGACCGTGCAACAGCAAAAAGTATAAAAACACAGCAGAAACATTCTGCTCGTTATCTTGGGAAATTCTGGATTTTTGGAGAGCTTCAATGGCGATTTTCAGGCTCCGGAGGCATTAGCTTTCACCCGGATTCAAGCCACATTATCCCGTTTAGCTCGATTACTACCCGGATCCTTAGTCTAGTACTTGTTTATGGTTTGATTTTCTAATCTTTCCAAGTTTTTGTTAATCTTTCAAGTACTTAGATTATGATTTATGTATTATTGTAGCCTTTGGGCAAAAACACAACAATCCCTTGCTAGATTATAACCATTAGTTTGTTAAACTTGGTTTGTAATGACATTTGAAGTATTTTCTATGATTATCTTTGATGATTAGTTTGCAACATTGTTATTGATATTGATTTCTTGATTATAAGTAATTATGTTGGATGATTGGTGCTTGGTTAGTTAAGATAGTTGAAAAATGAAGCTTAATTAATCTTGTATTAGTAAACTTTGAATTTGGTTAACTAGTTTAACTTGGTTTAAATGTATGCATCATGATACTAGAAATGGTTAGTGATTTAATAAAATGTAATTATTGTTAATCAAGAGAGCTTGCCGTCACGTAAGGGCCTAAACGGGTTAGATGGTGTCGTTATAAATTCTTGCCATGATTTGTTAGCTTAGTTAGTAGTTTAGGCCAAAATTGCTATCTTAGTGAATTATTGTGTAATATTTGTAAAATGAACTCGGTTGTGATTTAATCTAGATTATGCTTTTCTCGGTGGTTGCATTGTGTTCATCGGTGTTGCTTTCCTTGTTTAAGTGAGGTTAGAATAATCCTAACGGCTGACTAACTTATTTTTAAGAGATTTTTATAGACATTTATCAATTGCACGTTAAAGAACAATTTTAGGTGGTTAAAGTGTGTTTATCGTTTTAGCTTTCCGAATGATTGTCATGTTTGGATTCCCGAAAGGGATACTAATTGTTTTAAATCGGAAAATTGACCGAATGCTTCTAGTGCCAAAACTGACTTAGTTGACATGCTATGGTTGTGTATTTAGCAAGGCTTTTTATCTACTTATTATTATGTTTTTATTATGTATTTGGTTATGTTTACTTTAGTTTAGTTTAAAATCACAAAACCTATGTTTTTACCGGTAGTTTAGTGACAAAGGTCTAGTACTAATTCTCCGCCCATTTCCTTGGATCGATACTTGGTTCTTACCGATACTTTATTACATATATGACGGGGTACACTTGCCTCTTTCGTGTGTGTTTTGATGTAAAAGTAATAATCACTTTTATAAATTTAAAACCCAATCGTGTGTAATTCATTGCAAAAATTATGTATATATACGCACACACCAAGTTTTTGGCGCCGTTGCCGGGGAAATGGCGAGTTTTAGGAACGACCCGAGTCATTTGGTTATCGGTGTATATACTTGTTAATATTTGTGTATAATTTCTTGATTATTGATTTTTTTATTTATTTGTTAATATTTCTTGTTTTATTCGATTTATTCATTTTTGCGGTATTTTTGTTTCATTTATTTATTTGATCCGGATTTATTTACTCACTTATTCTTTGGGTTTTCGGCACCCTAAAGCCATTTTTGTATTAGTCGATTCATTTATTTATTTTGTTGAATTTTTATAAAATTTCGGGCTATTTTTCGGATTTTTATAAAATTTTCAGCCCATTTATATGTCGAATTTTCGTTTGCAGGTTGATGTTCTCGACCCCCGCTCCAGAACTTGTTGAACCATCTGACGAACCCGAACGTGATCTTCGGAGGCGTCTTCGTGCGAAAGGGCGTGCGGTTGGGCTATTGCTCGCATCTGGCGGGCCGGATTCGGTGGTACCTACTGAAGCCGAGGGCTCAGGAGGAAACATAACCATGGTAGACGATAATCAACCGTTGAATGAGTCTAACCAGCCTGGAGCGACAGGCCTGGAGCCGAGTATCCTTAGACCTACTATTGATGCACCTAATTTTGAAATAAAATCTAGTATAATTAATATGGTGCAGAATTCGGTGCAGTTCGACGGACGCGAACATGAGGATCCCGGACGACATATTGCGGCTTTTCTCGAAGTGTGTTCCACGTTTAAAATGAGGGATGTTTCGGAGGATGCCGTTCGGTTAAGGTTGTTTCCTTTCTCACTGCGTGACAAAGCCAGAGCATGGCTTATGTCACTGCCAGCTGGGTCCATCAGGACCTGGAATGGGTTGGCGGAGCTATTTATGAAGAAGTACTTTCCACCCGAGAAGACAACTAAGCTAAGGAACCGAGTGGTGACCTTTCGTCAGGATGAGGGAGAATCGTTGCATGCAGCGTGGGAGAGATTCAAGGATCTGTTACTTGATGTTCCACATCATGGGTTCACCAAGAGACAGTTAGTCTTGACATTCTATCAGGCGCTTAGCTACAATACGCAGGAGCGATTAGATATGAATGCAGGAGGCGATTTGGGGACAAAGACCCCCAATGAGGCTTACGATATCATTGAAAAGGCTACGTTGAAGTCTAGCTCTCGCCGCGAGGGAGATAGAGGTCGGGCTACATCATCATCATCAGGATCCCGCGCAGGAGTGCATGCTATAGACGATTATACGGCCATTACTGCACAAATCTCGGCTCTTGCATCGAGATTCGACAGGTCCCAGATGATTGCGCATGCGGGCTCGGGTTGTGACCAGTGTGGTGTGTCACACGAGTTTGGGGCATGTTTTCAGGGAGTCGGATACGAGGGCCATGAAGAGGTAGATTTCGTGGGAAATCAAGTTAGGCCGCAGAACAACCCTTACAGTAACACCTATAATCCCGGGTGGAGAAATCACCCAAATTTTGGGTGGCGTGCGAACACGGGCAATCAAAATCCTTTGGGATTCACCCCGCGCGCTCCAGCGCAGCAGCATCAGGGTCAGGGTCAGGGTCAGCATTATCAGCAGTACAACCAATCCTACCAACAGCGTTCATACCCGCATCAGAATCAAGGCTCTGGGAGTAGTTCCCAGCAGCAGGCCCCTCAGTCTAGTTCTAAGCTTGAGGAGATGATGTCCCAGCTTCTTACTAGCTCCTCGAGCGCGAATCAGCTAGCTGAAAAACGCTATCAGCAGAGCGAGGATCGTTTTCTCTCTCATGAGGGAGAAATGAGGAGCCACAAGGCCTCGATTCAGAACATAGAGAATCAGGTTGGTCAGCTGGCACAGATGATGTCAAAGAGACCCCAGGGTGGTCTCCCGGGCAATACTGAGACAAACCCGGGCCCGCATAGAGATGTGAATGCGGTGATGACCAGGAGTGGAAAACCTACCGGACCCGTCATATCGGACTCACCACCGATCACTGAAGCGGTCCCGACCGACACACCGGATGAGGTGCATGCCAGGCTACGCCCAGCAAGTACAGCACAAGTCCAGGAGCCGGTCACAGGTTACAAGCCTCCAGTGCCCTATCCAGGAAGGTTGAAGAAGCAGAAGATGGATGAACAAAACGGTAAGTTTCTTGAGATGTTTAAGCAATTGCATATAAACATACCGTTTGTTGAGGCTTTGGCACAGATGCCAAAGTATGCAAAGTTTCTGAAAGACATCCTCTCAAACAAGCAAAAACTCGAGGACATGTCTTGTGTGGTTATGAATGAAAGCTGCTCTGCTATTCTCCAGAATCGCCTGCCTACAAAAATGGGCGATCCAGGCAGTTTCACGCTTCCTTGCCTTATTGGCAATCTGTCAGTTAGTAATGCGTTAGCAGATCTAGGAGCGAGTATAAACCTTATGCCCTATAAGGTTTTTACAAAGTTGGATCTAGGTGAGCCGTCACCTACGAGGATGAGTATTCGACTTGCGGATCGTTCTGTCAAGTATCCACGTGGGTTTGTAGAGAATATGCTTGTTAAGATTGACAAGTTTGTATTTCCCGTGGATTTTGTTATCCTGGACATGGATGAGGACTCGAGAGCGCCTCTGATACTCGGACGCCCGTTTTTTAATACCGCCCGAATGATTGTGGACGTGGCGGCGGGCGAGATCACACTCCGAGTAGATGATGAGCATGTTACGTTTGACATTAAACGTTCTATGCAGCATCCTCTGAGTCAGGACGACGCGCTCTATTATGTTGACATTGTCGACACTTATGTGAGCACGCATTTCCAGGGTACGATCGAGGATATAGATTCGGACACACATCTGTTGTGTGGGGACTTAGATGGCATTACGCAGGAGGGCCACTACTTAGAGCAGCCAGTCTATCAGATTGGTGATGATAGTCCCCAGAGTCCGGATCGTTTCACAGAAATTGATCGCGAGAGTGAAGTGAAGTCGAAGCCTTCAGTGGAAGATCCTCCTACCTTGGAGCTTAAAGAGCTCCCACCGCACCTAGAGTACGCATTTCTTGATGAGGAGTGTCATTTGCCTGTCATTATTTCATCTGGTTTGGCGGGAGAGGAAAAGAGCAGACTGCTTAATGTGTTGAAACTTCATAAGAAGGCAATCGCTTGGAAAATCATGGACATTAAAGGTATAAATCCCTCCTTCTGTACACATAAAATTCTTATGGAGGATCAGTTCAAGCCGTGTGCGCAGCACCAGAGGTGGCTGAACCCGAACATGCAAGAGGTCGTTAAAAAGGAAGTGATTAAGTTGTTAGATGCTGGTATGATCTATCCCATTTCCGACTCTGTTTGGGTCAGCCCTGTGCAGGTAGTGCCCAAAAAGGGGGGCATGACTGTGGTCACGAATGATAGGAATGAGCTCATTCCAACCAGGACGGTCACTGGATGGCGGGTTTGCATCGATTATCGCAAACTCAACGACGCCACCCGCAAGGACCACTTCCCGCTTCCATTCATTGATCAAATGTTGGAGCGTCTGTCAGGGAAGTTATATTATTGTTTTCTGGATGGGTTCTCGGGTTACTTTCAAATTCCTATCGCTCCTGAGGACCAGGAGAAGACCACATTTACCTGTCCTTTCGGTACATTCGCCTACCGGCGTATGCCGTTTGGGCTGTGTAATGCGCCGGCTACTTTCCAGCGATGTATGGTCGCAATTTTCCACGACATGATTGAGGATTCCATGGAGGTGTTCATGGACGATTTTTCGGTATTTGGGGATTCCTTTGATCAGTGTCTGGAAAATTTGAAAAGAATGTTGAAGAGGTGTGAGGAGACCAATCTGGTCCTGAACTGGGAGAAATGCCACTTCATGGTGAAGGAGGGCATAGTTCTGGGACACAAAATCTCTCATGCGGGCATGGAAGTCGATCCAGCTAAGGTCGACGTTGTTTCACGACTTCTGCCCCCCACCTCTGTTCGTGCTATACGGAGCTTTCTCAGTCATGCCGGGTTCTATCGGCGATTCATCAAAGATTTTTCTAAAATCGCCAGACCCATGACTCGTTTGTTAGAGAAAGATGCTCCGTTCGTGTTTGGAGATGATTGCTTGAGGGTTTTTGACCTCCTCAAGCAAAAGTTGGTAGAGGCCCCTATTTTAGTCACACCGGACTGGAGTTTGCCCTTTGAAATCATGTGCGACGCGAGTGATTACGCTATAGGGGCCGTTCTGGGTCAAAAGAAGGAAAAGCACTTCCATCCGATCTACTATGCGAGTAAAACTCTCCACGACGCTCAAGAGCATTATACCACGACTGAAAAAGAGCTCTTAGCGGTCGTTTTCGCATTCGATAAATTTAGATCGTATCTGGTGCTTTCGAAAACCGTTGTATACACTGATCATGCAGCCATTAGATACCTCTTCAGCAAACAGGACGCTAAACCGCGTCTAATCAGATGGATCCTGTTGCTGCAAGAGTTTGATATTGAGATACAAGATAAAAAGGGTGCTTTGAATGTAGCTACCGACCATCTGTCTCGGTTAGACCATGGAGACATCGAGGATTCACGTTGGGATTCAATCAATGACAAGTTCCCACACGAATCTTTGATGGGTGTTGAGATATGTGATGAGTCGCCATGGTTCGCCGACCTAGCGAACTATCTTGCTTGCGGGATTCTGATAAAAGGGTTAACTCACCAGCAAAAGAGGAAATTCTTTTCGGATCTCAAGCACTACATATGGGACGACCCTTTCTTGTTCAAGGTGGGTGCTGATCAGGTGATTAGGAGATGTGTATCTGGGTCTGAGGCGACCGACATTCTGCGCCAGTGTCATGAGGGACCTACCGGAGGCCACCACGGAGCCAACTTCACTGCGAAGAAGGTGTTGGATTCCGGGTTTTACTGGCCGACCATTTTCCGTGACGTGCAGAGTTGGGTGAAAGCGTGCGATGCTTGTCAGAGGGCGACGAACATATCGGCACGCGACGAAATGCCCCAGAACTGGATACAGGTTTGTGAAGTCTTTGATGTTTGGGGGATAGACTTCATGGGACCGTTCCCCCCCTCACATGGAAACAAATACATACTCGTGGCTGTTGATTATGTATCAAAGTGGGCGGAGGCACAAGCCTTACCCACTAATGACGCCAGAGTAGTTGTAAGGTTTCTTAAGAGTTTGTTCGCCCGATTTGGCGCTCCAAAAGCGCTCATTAGTGACCGAGGGACTCATTTTTGCAATACACAGCTTGAAAAGGCTTTGTCCCGATACGGTGTGCATCACCGTTTATCCACACCATATCATCCGCAGACGAGCGGGCAGGTGGAGGTCACGAACCGTGGGCTTAAGCGCATCCTTGAGCGGTCGGTTGGAGCGAACCGCAAGGAGTGGTCGGACAAGCTTGATGAGGCATTATGGGCATTCCGTACAGCTTATAAGACCCCTATAGGGACCACCCCCTTTAGGTTGGTATACGGAAAGGCATGCCATTTACCGGTGGAGTTGGAGCACAAGGCTATGTGGGCTTTGAAAACCGCGAATTTGGACATTAAGACCGGAGGTGAAGCCCGGTTTCTCCAAATTCATGAATTGGAAGAATTGCGGCACCAAGCCTATGAAAGCTCCGTACTCTACAAAGAGCGCACGAAGAAACTTCACGACAAACACTTGAAGGACCACAAACAATTCCAAGCGGGTGATCTTGTTCTTCTCTATAATTCACGGCTGCGCTTATTTCCTGGGAAGCTTCATTCACGCTGGACAGGACCATACACAGTTAAGGAAGTGTTTCCGTATGGTACTGTTGCAGTAGAGAACGCGGATGGCGTTATTTTCAAGGTAAATGGTCACCGGTTGAAGTTGTACGTTGCCGGGCTGATAGAATCGGCGGTGGAGGTGATTGAACTCCAAACCCCGCACACATCATAAGTGTGGGGAGGAGAGAGTCTACGCTACTGACTCGCGGATCAAAAATGTAGCAAGAGCGTATTTTGCGCTTTAGAGGGTAGTTTAGTCTTTTTAGTAGTTTTTGTAGTTTTTCTAGTTTTTAGCTTTGAGTCTTGCTATCGACTCGTCGACAAAAATTTAGCATGAGTCTACGCTGCTGACTCGCCGACAAAAATGCAGCCGGTGCGTCTTTGGCGCTATGAGGGCAAAATTGTCCTTTTCTTTGTTTTGGTAGTTTTAGCGTAATTTAGGTTAGTTAGGTAGTTTTCGGTAGTTTGTTTAGTTTCCGTACGTGCCGGGCGAAGGTTCTATATTGCAATAATGTTAGAACAGTTGGTGTGTCGAAAAAACGGCGAAAAACGGCCGAAACGGGTGCTGGAAATAGCTTCTGCAGAAATCTGCATCTGCAGCTGATGCACGATCGTTCTTCGGGGTCGCACGACCGTGCGATTCCGAGGAATCCGGAACGGTAGATCGCACCCTCGGTGCATTTCCGAGAACAGGCTGTGGGTTTTGAACGACCTCGGTGACGCACGACCGTTCCATTCCGGAGAACGACCGTGCCACAGGCTGAGGGCAGTTTGGTCATTTTGCACACTATATATACCATTATCTGTTGCAAAATCCATCATTCGCGAACCCTAGCCGCTGCAGACCGTTCCAGGGCGATTTTTCACCGTTTCGCACGATTTTTCGCACGATCAAACACCCAACTTCGCACGGTACGTCTCTAGTGTTAGATTTCTTGTTTTCTTTCGTTCTAGTGTAGATTTCTCCCGATTTTTCAAGGAATTTTTAGGGTTCTCTTCATAAACAAATCGAAACCCTAACCCTTGTTAAATCGAAGTATCGTGAACACCCGGTTGATTTGCAGACCCCTGTTGACCCAATACTTGTTGAAATTTTGCAAAATCTGATTGTTCTAAGATCAGGGGTCGAAGTCTGCAGATTCGGAAGTGCACGGTCGCTCCTCGGGTGGAACGGTCGTGCCTCGCCGGCTATTCACGATATCGACTGGCTTGGCCTGTTAGTTCTCGGTGACGCACGACCGTGCGTCCCGGAGAACGACCGTGCCATTTGCCCAGTACAGTTGGATAGTAGCTTCATAATTGGCTGCTCGCTTGTTTTCAACTCATTTTTCTCCTGTTTCTGTCTTCCTAACAATATTCCCCATTACAGATGGATCACCCTTTCCTACAATTTGACCCCAACATCGAGAAAGAAAATTTATGCATACCGAAGCGCGATGCCTTGTGGGCGAGGCGGGAACAGTTTGGAGAGCCCCGTTGGTTAGATTGGGAGGTCATGAGGGAACTGAATCAATATGACCGACTTGATGAAATGATGACCCGCACGCTTGCAAACTTGGTTGGTTGCAACCGACCGGTTTACCGGGAGTTGACAATCGAATTTTTCGCATCATATCAGTATGAAAGGCCGGTTGCACATACTGAGCCCGATTTCCGCTACAGGAATCGGGTAACCTTCAGGTTGTGTAGGCGATGGCATACATGGTCGGTGGGTCGTTTAGGACGGAGGCTTGGGATCTATACGTGGGAGGACATGGATGATCCCGACGTCTTCAACGATCGGTTCAACTTCCCTAATGATGCAGAGCGGGATGCATTCTGGGCACGTAACGCTATTGGGGGCCCATACAACCCACGGATGTCAAAGGCTTCGCGCCTCCGAGACCCTCTGGTGCGAGTGATGCACCACGTATTCAGCCATTCTATATGCGGACGCATGGACAGTCAGGGTAACTGTCCCACGCCTGACTTGCTTTATCTTTATGCGTTGGTTGACAAAGCACCAATCAACCTCGCCGCGCGAATGGCAGAGTACTTTGTCAAGTGTTCGGGGCGGACCTCGAATAGTGAGATCCACGGCGGTCAGTACGTGACCGAGATCGCGTACAATGAGCGATATATGACGCCGGGGGTGCTTAGGGGTCTCACTTTGATCACTGAGGGGGTGCATGTTGATATCCGGTCTCTGAAGTTTATGGGGGTTATTGCTGAGTTGGATAGGGGAGATAGGTTGAGGGGTTTGAATGGAGAGATATGGGACCCGTTACCTCCAGCTGAGGAGGAACATCAGGATGAGGACGAAGAGATGGGTGAGCACGAGCCACAGCCACCGACACCACCACACTCGCCGCAGCATCATGCATTTCATCAGCATGAGGATTGGCCTACTTTCTACCAGCAGTTCCAGGACATGCGTGTCACGCAGGAGCAGCATGGTACATACTTTGATGAAATCCGGGCTAGCCAGCAAGAGATTAGAGCCAGTCAGGCAGAGCTTCGGGCCACACATGACCGACTAGAGCAGCGCCAGGATACTCTATACCAGGGGGTGTCCGCGGGTTTTTCTTATTTGTTCGGGGAGATGCATCACGCATACCCCAACTATTTTCAGCACCCGCCGGAGTTCCCACCGTGGAACCCCCTGGCTATGGCGATCAGGGCCCATCTGGCACGAGGCATGATGACGATGATGATGATGAGTAGTTTGCGGTAGTGGCAGCATTTGGTGGTGTTTTATGTTTCAGTACTTTGTTTTTATTTGGGTGTTTATTTTGACTTAGTATTTAAAACACCCCGGATATGTATTTTCAAACAATTTCCTTTCTGTTTTGTTTGGATATTAGCATTTATGTACATTATGGTTGTTTGGTTTTTCTTTTTCTGTTATATTTTGGGTATACACGACATACTTGCAGATTTTATCTATCGGATCTTGGACCGGAGCACGTACCAGTTAGAGCTTCGGAAGTCTCGTGGCACCAACATCATCTTGAGGGGAGTATTTTTTATCCCTTTCTCTATATTTCGGGTCTCGCATTGGGGACAATGCGAAGTTCAAGTGTGGGGAGGGGGTTAACTTTGTTAACTTAGCTTTGTTTGTCCTCATTTATTTATTTATATATAAAAAAAAACAGAAAATCAGAAAATCAGAAAAATCATTTAAAAATACTTGTGTTTTGTATATATGTTGGTAAATAAACCGGTTGGTTATGTTTTAGAAAGCTTCGGACTTGATAAAAACTCGACAAGCAAAATAAATTTTGAAAAGAAAACCGGAAAGCGTGACAAACAAAGAAAGACTTGCATGATAGTTTTCACACTTTTACCCATTCCATCCGTTACGTGAGCATATTTGAGCCTATTGTTATATATTTGTTCATTTCGGATATAGGAGTGAGCCGGATGTTATGTGTAATTTAGAACTTGTCACTAGTATGCTTGTTAAGACCATGAACTTGCGGATTTGTGTAAAAGTGATAGAGGCACTTAGATTACCCTTTGTTGTGTACCTTGTTCTTTGTGTTGTGCTTCCCGTTCACCTTATATTACCCTTTAGGATTAACCATGTCGAGCCTTCCCGTTCACCTTTGTTTACCCACATTATCGCCTACTTAACCAAATTTAGCCTTTTTATGTTTTTAAACCTTTTTAGTGTTAAAACTCGGTTAAAATAATAGTTTAACTAGCTTATTGTTGTTTATATTTCATTGTATAGTTTATATGCAAAAAAAAAAAAAAAAAAAAAAAAACAGAAAATAAAACACCCTAAAATAGGGTGAAGTTGATAGAAATCGAGCAATTTTGAATGCTTAAATGTTAAAAATCTTGTTGATTAGCTCGATTGCGCTTTAGTCGCCTTTTTAAGGCGTTTGTATGTAAAGTTGTATTGTTTATTGCTAGTTAAACGCTACTACCGAGTTTTAACCGTTTTCGCCATTTTAAATGTCCACTTACATACCCTTCGCCCAAGCCTAACGTTACAACCCGTAAAGACCTCTTGATTTACACTTATTTGCATGTTAGTTGGTGGAGACGAGATCTTATGACAAGCTTATGATATTGCACATTTCATTGACTAGGCGTTGAGTGTTTACGCATACACATTTTATGTATGATTCATAAATAAAACTGAGTGTGTGTGAACATTGTGAGTTGGGTGAAGATTAACATGTGAGTCAATTAAATGTTTAGTCTCGGCTTTTTGGTTGTCGCTTTTTAAACTTGCATATGCTTGTTGGGTTTGAATCTTTTGATGTTGTCTTTCGACAAACCGGCTAACCGTTTATATATTAGTTTTCAATAAAATAGTGTGTAAATTATCGTTCTTGTTTGATTATGTCTTTTATTGCTTTTTAGTTTAGCTTGCTTGAGGACAAGCAAGGTTTAAGTGTGGGGAGATTTGATACACTCTAATTTACACATATTTTAGTCCCCCGTTTTACCCCTATTTTATGCGTTTTTGGCCGTAAAACCGTCGTTCGGATACTTATTTATCTACATTTGTGTTTACAGGCCTAAAACTGCATTCCAGACAAGATGATACCAAAAACAAGGACTTTCCGGACAAAACGACAAAGCTGCGGACTTTCTGTTAAGGATTCTGAACTGGGCCTGTGGAACGACCGTTCCACCTGATGCACGGTCGTGCATCTCCGACAACGCTGATCATCTCGGCAATGAACGATCGGTGCGGCTGGGCGTTCCAGGGAAACAAGCGACTTGGTGATGAACGGTCGTTCCATCTGAGGAACGACCGTGCATCTCCGGTGAATCAACAGAGTCTCGGAACTGAACGGTAGGTGCAACAGCTCGTGCAGCATGAAGTCTCGGAACTGAACGACCGTTCCACACAATGAACGGTCGTTCCATTTCAGATCTGGTCAATGATCCGATGACGTATGCAGTATGGCGACCCATCTCCAATAATTACATAAAGTGAACGGTCGTTCCACAGGGAGAACGACCGTGCAACAGCAAAAAGTATAAAAACATAGCAGAAACATTCTGCTCGTTATCTTGGGAAATTCTGGATTTTTGGAGAGCTTCAATGGCGATTTTCAGGCTCCGGAGGCATTAGCTTTCACCCGGATTCAAGCCACATTATCCCGTTTAGCTCGATTACTACCCGGATCCTTAGTCTAGTACTTGTTTATGGTTTGATTTTCTAATCTTTCCAAGTTTTTGTTAATCTTTCAAGTACTTAGATTATGATTTATGTATTATTGTAGCCTTTGGGCAAAAACACAACAATCCCTTGCTAGATTATAACCATTAGTTTGTTAAACTTGGTTTGTAATGACATTTGAAGTATTTTCTATGATTATCTTTGATGATTAGTTTGCAACCTTGTTATTGATATTGATTTCTTGATTATAAGTAATTATGTTGGATGATTGGTGCTTGGTTAGTTAAGATAGTTGAAAAATGAAGCTTAATTAATCTTGTATTAGTAAACTTTGAATTTGGTTAACTAGTTTAACTTGGTTTAAATGTATGCATCATGATACTAGAAATGGTTAGTGATTTAATAAAATGTAATTATTGTTAATCAAGAGAGCTTCCCGTCACGTAAGGGCCTAAACGGGTTAGATGGTGTCGTTATAAATTCTTGCCATGATTTGTTAGCTTAGTTAGTAGTTTAGGCCAAAATTGCTATCTTAGTGAATTATTGTGTAATATTTGTAAAATGAACTCGGTTGTGATTTAATCTAGATTATGCTTTTCTCGGTGGTTGCATTGTGTTCATCGGTGTTGCTTTCCTTGTTTAAGTGAGGTTAGAATAATCCTAACGGCTGACTAACTTATTTTTAAGAGATTTTTATAGACATTTATCAATTGCACGTTAAAGAACAATTTTAGGTGGTTAAAGTGTGTTTATCGTTTTAGCTTTCCGAATGATTGTCATGTTTGGATTCCCGAAAGGGATACTAATTGTTTTAAATTGGAAAATTGACCGAATGCTTCTAGTGCCAAAACTGACTTAGTTGACATGCTATGGTTGTGTATTTAGCAAGGCTTTTTATCTACTTATTATTATGTTTTTATTATGTATTTGGTTATGTTTACTTTAGTTTAGTTTAAAATCACAAAACCTATGTTTTTACCGGTAGTTTAGTGACAAAGGTCTAGTACTAATTCTCCGCCCATTTCCTTGGATCGATACTTGGTTCTTACCGATACTTTATTACATATATGACGGGGTACACTTGCCTCTTTCGTGTGTGTTTTGATGTAAAAGTAATAATCACTTTTATAAATTTAAATCCCAATCGTGTGTAATTCATTGCAAAAATTATGTATATATACGCACACACCAAGAAGCCTGTCGAAATCATGGATCGCCAAACCAAGTAGCTCAGACGCTCGCGCATTCCTATCGTGAAGGTCCGATGGGAAGGTAAACGAGGCGCAGAGTTCACTTGGGAACTCGAAAGCGACATGAAGGCGAAGTACCCGCAGTTTGTTATGGATTCGGCCTAATTTCGGGACGAAATTCCCTCAACTAGGGGAGGCTGCAACACCCCGTGTGACAACCCGAGTTTTCAAGGTCTCTATTCGACTTAACTTTGTACTTGTTGGCAAGTGTGTCCTTGTATTTATTTGTTGTGCAATATACATGTTGTTTATATGTCCTTGGTGTGCATTATGTGGGTGCATGTTAATAATATGCTTGGTATTAATTATGGTTATATATTTGATAACAATGAAATGGAGTTTTGGCCGAAATCACCTCACACGAAATCACTACCAGCCGAAAACACCCACACCTGAAGACACACCTTGGTGAAAACCCCTACCCCACGAAAACGCAAGTGATGAAAACACTTTAAGTGTTTTCGTCCACTGCTACTGTCGAAAACAACTCATGGGCTTCGGCCCAGTAGTTTTTGAATATAGGATTTGTTTTAATCAGTGTACGTAATTGATAACTGGCAAACCCTAATCATCTTTCGACTTCTCTCTCTCACTCTCTTTTGACAACCGACGGCAGCGAGCTCCATCGAAGATCTTTTCTTCACCCACTCGCGTCTTTCCTGCACTCGGTCGCATGTAAGGGGCCTAACACATAACGCGTAAAGATTCGCTAAAATACCGAGCAAACCAAGGTGAGTTCACACTCTTACCAAGGAATGGGATTCCCACGGTTGGGAATGGGGTTAAATGATTACTTGTACTTTCATCGTTACCGGAATACGTACAACTGACATCGTTAAGAGAAGGTCACTTATAGATACAGCTAGACTAGTAACACATGGGAAGCCCCCACTAATCTTCGCAAACATGCCTGGAATGGCCGCGATACGAATACTAATCTTCGCAAACATGCCTGGAATGGCCGCGATACGAATACTAATCTTCGCAAACATGCCTGGAATGGCCGCGATACGAATACTAATCTTCGCACACATTCCTGGAATGGCCGCGATACGAATACTAATCTTCGCAAACGTGCCTGGAATGGCCGCGATACGAATACTAATCTTCGCACACATGCCTGGAATGGCCAGGCATGGCCGCGATACGAATACTAATCTTCGCACACATGCCTGGAATGGCCGCGATACGAATACTAAACTTCGCAAACATGCCTGGAGGGCCGCGATACAAATACAACTAGTCTAGAATACATGGGAAACCCCCACAAATCTTCGCAAACATGCCTGGAAGGCCGCGATACAAATAAATACGATACATAGTTTACTAAACAAACATACGGTTTACGAAACAAATACTATAACTAAACAACCAACTGTGAACTCGCTCAACTTTGTTGTTGACTCGTTGTTACATGCCTTGCAGGTCAATAGGTACACATGGAGCTTGCACTGGGAGGCGCGGTCGTTGTGGACATGGATCGTGGATGCCATGTTAAACATTTATCATACTTTTGAACTTATACTTGGGTTTTAAACATTATGCTTCCGCTTACTACTTAAACTATGTTTTGATTTGAACACCAGTTATATTGAGGTTGGGTGTTACAATTACTATTATGATATGTTCAATATGATTGGTGGCTTGATCCTGGTCAGTCACGCCTTCAAGCGGTGATACTCCGCGTGTGGATTTTGGGGGTGTGACAGATTGGTATCAGAGCCATTGGTTATAGTGAACTTGGTTTTAATAAGGGAAAAAGTTTTTGTTAAAACCAGACTATAACCTGAACAGTGCTCAACGATCCACAACGACGCTTCGCTCCACGTGCAAGACTCAACATTCTAGGTGATACGATTTATGTTTACATTGCCTACTTGCTAGATTACATAGAACTTTGCTCGTGGTATGCTTAGATAAACGTAACAACTGTTGATTGAAACACATGTGTGCTTACTCTCTTCTGACATCGCACTTTCGCGAACCTTTCTCACTCATGTTTCCTTTGATATGAAAATCATGAGTGGACACGTTAACCTAACTCAAGCCCAGTTGGCGGCTTTGATCACTGAACAAGTTACTTCAGCACTCGCAGCTGCCCAGGCAGGAGGTATAACCTGCCATCATCACTTACTCTAGGATCTTTAGATCCTACTCTCGTAAACCAACACTCGTGCTTAAGTATGTTTACTCTTACGCACACGACAGGTCAACACGATCAGCCACCTGTGTGCACGTTCAAAACTTTCATGGACTGTCGTCCTAGTACTTTTAGTGGCACTTAAGGGGCCGTTGGACTCCTCCACTGGTTCAAGAAGCTCGAGTCAGTCTTCGAAATGTGTGAATGCCCTGAGGCTCGTAGGGTAAAGTACGCCACTGGTACTCTCGAAGGCACTGCGCTAACTTGGTGGAACGCGCAAGTTCAGATGCTGGGGCTGGCGGCTGCTAATGCCACCCCATGGAATGATTTTAAGGAACTGATCAAGCGAGAATACTGTAACCGTGATGACATCCACAAACTGGAAGTGGAGTTCTTTAACTTGAAGATGACGGGGTCAGAGATAGAGGCATATACGAAGCGATCTAACGAACTGGCAATTTTGTGTCCAACTATGGTGGATCCTCCCATCAAGCACATTGAGCTGTACCTCAAAGGCTTAGTACCAGAGATTCAAAGCCATGTAACTGCTGCTAACCTTGCTACTATCCAGGATGTTACTCGTCTTGCTCATCGTCTCACAGACTAGGCAGTGGAACAGAACTGGCTACCTAAGCGCATCGGTGCTACTACTACTACTTCTGCTATTCCCAGTAACAACAAACGCAAGTGGGATGGAAATTCGAGAAAGGGTTCCACTTCAGTTCAGTCTCAGTCACAGCAGCGAAAAATGGATGAGTACAGGAGCCCCAGTCAGCAGTCTCTTGGTAATCGAAGTCAGGGTGGATACAGGGGAAACCACCCTAAGTGCAATCGATGTAATTTTCACTACAGCGGGCAGTGCAACAAACATCGTTGTCAGAGATGCAACAAGCTTGGTCATGGAGCCAAAGATTGTAGAAGCTCACGTCCTGCAAACCAGAACCGACAACAGCAGCCACAAGCTCCACAGAATCAGCAACAACAGTAGGCTAACAGAGGATGCCATCAGTGTGGTGCTTAAGGTCACTTCAAGAGATACTGCCCACAGTTGAACCAGAACCAGAATCAGAACCACAACCACGGAAACGGGAACAATAATGGAGGTAGCAATGGGGGTAATAACAACGGCAATGGTGTCAGGGGTCGAGTGTTCGTGATTGGTCAGGGTGATGCTAGGAATAACCCCAACGTTGTGATGGTTTCGACATCGTCATTGGAATGGATTGGTTATCCCAACAGCATGCAGAGATCCTTGCAAAGAGAAGATTGTTCGTATTCCCCGTTCAGGTAAAGAACCTCTCGTGATTCAAGGCGACAAGAGTGGTGCTGTTGTGGGCACCATCTCCTTTCTTAAGGCCCAGAAGTGTTTGCGAAAGGGCCACACTGCTATCTTAGCACTCGTTACTGATGCATCAACGAAAGAGAAGAAGATCGAGGATATCCCAATAGTACGCGATTTTCCTCAGGTGTTTCCTGAAGATTTACCTGGGCTACCACCTCATCGCCAGGTCGAATTTCAGATCGAGCTAGCTCCTGGAGCAGCACCCATTATTATTTGTGAAGAAGAAAGATGGTACCTTCCGCATGTGCATAGATTACCGCGAACTGAACAAGGTGACCGTGAAGAATCGCTATCCTCTCCCACGCATCGACGACTTGTTCGACCAGCTGCAAGGGTCGAGCTACTATTCAAAGATTGATCTGAGGTCAGGCTACCATCAACTGAGAGTCCGGGACGAGGACGTCTCCAAAACAGCATTCAGAACACGCTACGGCCATTACGAGTTTCTGGTCATGCCATTCGGATTAACAAACGCACCGGCAGTCTTCATGGACCTTATGAACAGAGTGTGCAAACCTTATCTTGATAAGTTCGTTATTGTTTTCATCGATGACATCCTGATCTATTCGAAGAGTCTGGAGGAACACGAGCAACATCTACGACTCATTTTGGAACTTCTTCGAACAGAACAGCTTTATGCAAAGTTCTCGAAATGCGACTTCTGGCTTTGTGAAGTCCATTTCCTAGGCCATGTGGTAAACAAGGATGGGATCCATGTTGATCCATCCAAGGTAGATTCGATCAAGAACTGGCCTGCACCTAGAACACCAATAGAAATCCGCTAATTCTTGGGCTTGGCTGGATACTACAGAAGGTTTATCAAGGATTTCTCCAGGATTGCAAAACCCCTCACCTCACTAACTCAGAAAGGCGTTATCTACCGTTGGGGTAATACACAGGAATCAGCATTCCAGCACTTAAAGGATAGACTTTGTAGCGCACCTATTCTTTCATTGCCAGAGGGCACAGACGATTTTGTGGTCTATTGTGACGCATCAATTCAGGGTCTGGGATGTGTATTGATGCAACGGGATAAGGTCATTGCTTATGCTTCGTGCCAACTTAAGATTCACGAACGGAATTACACTACACACGATTTAGAGCTGGGAGCTGTTGTTTTTGCGCTCACGATATGGAGACATTACCTGTACGGTACCATGTGCACCATCTACACCGATCACAAGAGTCTCGAACATATCTTCAAGCAGAAGAAATTGAACATGCGTCAACGCCGATGGGTCGAACTACTGAACGATTACGAATGTACTATAAAGTACCATCCGGGCAAAGCCAATGTGGTGGCTGACGCCCACAGTCGAAAGGATACTACACCTAGGCGTGTGCGAGCGTTGCAACTCACTATTCAGTCTAGTCTTCCTTCTCAGATACGAGATACTCAGGTAGAAACATTGAAACCAGAAAATGTCAGGGCTGAAGCCCTACGCAGTTCAAGGCAACGGTTGGAACAAAAGGCAAACGGCGCCTACTATGTAACGGGACGCATTTGGGTCCCACTGTATGGCAACTTACGCGAGCTCGTAATGGATGAAGCACATAAGTCTCGCTACTCGGTACATCCAGGTTCGGATAAGATGTACCATGATTTGAAAACTACATATTGGTGGCCTAGCATGAAAGCTCACATAGCAGCTTACGTTAGCAAGTGCTTGACTTGCGCGAGAGTCAAGACTGAATATCAGAAACCCTCAGGCCTACTCCAACAACCAGAGATACCACAATGGAAATGGGAGCAAATTTCCATGTATTTTGTTACTGGCCTGCCTAGATCTCAACGTGGGAATGATACTATTTGGGTGATCGTGGATCGACTCATAAAGTCTGCACACTTTTTAACTATCAAGGAAATGGATAAGTTCTCCACTTTAGCAGACATTTATTTAAAGGAAGTGGTTTCGAAGCACGGGGTGCCAACCTCTATTATATCAGATCGTGATGCACGTTTCACTTCAGAACTGTGGCAAGCAATGCACAAATCTTTTGGCTCACGATTAGACATGAGCACGTCTTACCACCCGCAAACAGATGGGCAGTCTGAACGCACCATCCAAACTCTAGAAGATATGCTTCGTGCATGTGTAATCGATTTCGGCAACGGCTGGGAAGAACACCTCCCGTTAGTGGAGTTTTTGTATAACAACAGTTACCACACCAGCATTCAAGCCGCTCCATTTGAGGCATTGTGCGGGCGTAAATGCCGATCACCTCTTTGTTGGGCAGAGGTGGGTGATAGTCAGATCACAGGTCCAGAACTAGCAGTAGACGCAACAGAAAGGATTGCACAGATACGACAACGCATGGCGGCAGCTCGCGACCGTCAGAAAGCCTACGCAAACAAGCGCCGGAAACCTCTAGAATTCCAGGTCGGGGACCGGGTTCTACTCAAAGTTTCACCCTGGAAGGGTGTGGTTCGTTTTGGCATAAGGGGCAAACTCAATCCACGTTACGTCGGACCGTTTGAAATCATTGAGAAGATAGGCAAAGTGGCCTACAAACTAAACCTACCAGCGGAACTCAGTGCAGTTCACAACGTTTTTCACGTGTCGAATCTGAAGAAGTGTCTGTCAGATGAGACCCTCATAGTTCATTTGAAGGAGCTCACTGTCGACGATCAGTTACGATTCGTCGAGGAACCAGTTGAAATCACGGACCGAGACGTTAAGGTCCTCAAGCACACCAGAATACCTCTTGTACGAGTTCGTTGGAACTCCCGTCGTGGCCCAGAGTTTACCAGGGAACAAGAAGATCAAATGAAACTCAAGTATCCCCAGTTGTTCGAAAACAATGCAACCACTACTGAGGCTGAAGCTACTACAGAATTTCGGGACGAAATTCCAAATCAACGGGGGAATGATGTGACACCCCAGGAAAACCAGAAAACAACACAACACTACTAGCTTCCTCAGTAACCACGTGCTAAATTTCGGGACGAAATTTCTTTCAAGTTGGGGATAATGTGACAACCCGAGTTTTCAAGGTCTCTATTCGACTTAACTTTGTACTTGTTGGCAAGTGTGTCCTTGTATTTATTTGTTGTGCAATATACGTGTTGTTTATATGTCCTTGGTGTGCATTATGTGGGTGCATGTTAATAATATGCTTGGTATTAATTATGGTTATATATTTGATAACAATGAAATGGAGTTTTGGCCGAAATCACCTCACACGAAATCACTACCAGCCGAAAACACCCACACCTGAAGACACACCTTGGTGAAAACCCCTACCCCACGAAAACACAAGTGATGAAAACACTTTAAGTGTTTTCGTCCACTGCTACTGTCGAAAACAACTCATGGGCTTCGGCCCAGTAGTTTTTGAATATAGGATTTGTTTTAATCAGTGTACGTAATCGATAACTGGCAAACCCTAATCATCTTTCGACTTCTCTCTCTCACTCTCTTTTGACAACCGACGGCAGCGAGCTCCATCGAAGATCTTTTCGTCACCCACTCGCGTCTTTACTACACTCGGTCGCATGTAAGGGGCCTAACACATAACGCGTAAAGATTCGCTAAAATACCGAGCAAACCAAGGTGAGTTCACACTCTTACCAAGGCATGGGATTCCCAGGGTTGGGAATGGGGTTAAATGATTACTTGTACTTTCATCGTTACTGGAATACGTACCACTGACATCGTTAGGAGAAGGTCACTTATAGATACAGCTAGACTAGTAACACATGGGAAGCCCCCACTAATCTTCCCAAACATGCCTGGAATGGCCGCGATACGAATACTAATCTTCGCAAACATGCCTGGAATGGCCGCGATACGAATACTAATCTTCGCAAACATGCCTGGAATGGCCGCGAGACGAATACTAATCTTCGCACACATGCCTGGAATAGCCGCGATGCGAATACTAATCTTCGCAAACATGCCTGGAATGGCCGCGATATGAATACTAATCTTCGCAAACATGCCTGGAATGGCCGCGATACGAATACTAATCTTCGCACATATGCCTGGAATGGCCGCGATACAAATAAATACGATACATAGTTTACTAAACAAACATACGGTTTACGAAACGAATACTATAACTAAACAACCAACTGTGAACTCGCTCAACTTTGTTGTTGACTCGTTGTTACATGCCTTGCAGGTCAATAGGTACACATGGAGCTTGCACTGGGAGGCGCGGTCGTTGTGGACATGGATCATGGATGCCATGTTAAACATTTATCATACTTTTGAACTTATACTTGGGTTTTAAACATTATGCTTCCGCTTACTACTTAAACTATGTTTTGATTTGAACACCAGTTATATTGAGGTTGGGTGTTACAATTACTATTATGATATGTTCAATATGATTGGTGGCTTGATCCTGGTCAGTCACGCCTTCAAGCGGTGATACTCCGCGTGTGGATTTTGGGGGTGTGACACCCCGTGTTTCGAAAGTCAAAGTCAAGATTGAAGTCAAAGGGAGACAAGATTTCTAATTGCGATTTGTCACTCTTTGCTCAATTCCTGTTTTGACTTCTTTGACTTGTATTATGTGGATTACTTATTAATAATCGAGATTTATTCGATATTTATCGCATGTTTTATCGCTTTGTCGCTATCGCAATCGCAACTCGAATTACGCGTTCTTGTTATTGTTCTATGTGTGTGTGTGCCTTATGTGTTACTTGTGCATGTTTAATTATGTTATGTGTGGTGATTAATCGAAACGCAATCGAAATTCAATCGCAATCGAATCGAAAACGCTAAACGAATACGAAATAAGGATGATTGTATGTTGATATAGTAGTTGGGATTAAAAGTAATTTGACTAGGAAACTCTATCGCATCGCAACGCTCGCAATCGCAATTGAAACAGGAAAACTCATCGCGCCGTGCCCTCCAATCGAGTGGCCAGCTGATCGAGCTGCCACCCGATCGAGGTGCCACTTGATCGAGCAGTCACTCGATCGGGTTACCACCCGTTCGACCAACCACCTATCCCTCTTTCCTTTTATGGTAAGCCTATAAATACCCGCTGTCAACATCACAAACTTACCATTTTCGGCACCTCTCATCCGACCAGCGTTCTTACCCACTTTTCTTCAGATTTCTCACGATTCTTGTAAGTATTCAACCTAAATCTTGTACTTTCTTGATCTACACGCACTCCTACACCTTTCTATCTTTTGAAACTTAACTTTTGACCGTGAAATCACTAGATTTGAGGTGTTCTAGGATGATGTCATCATGGTGTTCTTATGAACTTCATGATTTGGCTTCAATCCTTCAAGAACAACTTAGATCTGAACGATTTCCACATAAATAAACAAAGATCTTTCATAGATCTGAACATAATCAAGGTGAAAAGGATTGAAAGATGGTTTCAAACTTTCTTTCAACTCTTTTACACTCAATGCACTCAAAACCGATAGAATCGGAGCTTGTCCTGATCTTCTACTCATTCTTGTGGTTGTGTTGGTTCAAGATCTGGATTCTATCCACGAGATTACCGATTTCGGGTTAAACATGGAACACCGTCTCGAACAGTTAACTGGTCGGATTTGGGTGATTCATGTCCGATCAGGTTACTAAGTCGTGGCGAGGTTTCTGTTGTCTAATACGTTGTCAAATCATCTCGATAAAACGACAAACTATCAAAATGACCAAGGAAGAAGACGATCTGGTCGACCAGGTTGGAGTGTCGCCCGATCGGACTACTGTCCGATCGGATTGTCACCCGATCGGGTTGCCACCCGATCGGCTTGCACCTTGGCCCCACACTTAACTTTTATTTCAAACTTCAAGAGTTTTGGAACACCGAATGGATCACCGTCCGATCGTGTTGTTACCCGATCGACCGACCATACGACCATGTGATGTTTTGAAACTTCAATACTTTAACAATTTCCAACATGTGCAATTCGCAAGGGTTGCCACCCGATCGGATTGCCATCCGATTGAGTGACCGTCCTGCTGTGAATTCGTTCTGAATTTGAGAAGACTCGCCAATCGGATTGCTGTCCGATCGACCGACCCTAAAGGTAGAGATACTTCTCTGTTTTCAAAATGCTACAACAAAAACTTCAAAATTCAAGCCATCATACACAAACACATCCTTCCCAAACGAAGAAACAATCCACTCGAAAGGTCAGCCGATCGGATGACCATCCGAGCGGATTGTCACCCGATCGACCGGCTACCCGATCGGAGTAACATCCGATCCACTGACACTTCACTCTGTTTTACGAATTGCTTATCGTTATGCTATCGTTCTGATCAGGCTAATCTCACTCTAAGCACTCCCTTCAATCCATCATCGCTGTGAGTATACTCGATCCCCTTTTGCTTTACGCACTTTTGGGTGTTACATACGTTACTTATTCTAAATCACATCGAACACACTACACAATACTTTAAACGCTAACTGATTACCGCATGTTATACGTGACTTAATGAATGCTTGTTTGTTATGTTTACACATGGAATGCTGTTTACCTGCCTTAAAAACGATAGTACTATTTGTTTGTACTCAGCACCTGTTAACTCAGGGGTTGTTAAGGACAATTTGTTACATGGCTCACAGTGGTGAGTGTGTATTACGAACTGCCTTGGGCAGTCAACCCGCAGTCATTGGTATCGATAGGTTCATGTCGATAACTAACATGCCTCATTTTACACTGTGTACGTGCTGGTTATGCGTAACGATTTCGAACCCTATTATATCTACTAAACTTGTATGCTCACCTTTACACTATGTGTGTTGACTTTTACTTTAACGTATGTGACAGGTGCTTAGGATGCTTATTTGCTTAGCTTGCTGTGAAATCGAGGATAGGAAAGGTCTAGAAACCAATAAACAATTGTCTGTAATGGAAATCTGAGTTGTCGAAACAGAACAATTTGACTAGATCTTGTCTGTAATAATTATGTTATCTTTTATGACATGGTATGGGACAAGTTGCTAATGATAGTTGTTATGGAAACTTCCGGACAATCTGTTTCGCTCAGTGCCGTGCCCCGATGTTTCCGCCATCGGTTGGGGTGTGACACCTTGACTGATGAATTAGTGCGTACCCAAGAAGAAAACCAAAGAAAGAACCTAGCTCAAAAGCTTACCCAAGAATTTCTCTACGGTAATTCTAACAGTGGGAAAAATATAGGTTCTACTTCTACTCCTTACTGCAAGTACTGCAAGAGAAAAGATTCTGGGAGATGCTCCATATACTGCAATTTCTGCAAAATATCTGGACACAAGGAAGAAGACTGCAGGAAGAAACCCAACAATAAGATATGCTACAGTTGTGGAGAACAAGGCCATATTAAGCCGAATTGTCCAAAACTAGCTCCAGCCACGAACAACAAGACTACTAAGAATACTAGAGCATTTGTTTTGACAGCCGAAGAAGCAAAGATGATTCCGGACGTGATTGCCGATACATTTTTAGTTAATGATGTTTTTGCCAAAGTATTATTTGATTCTGGTGCGAACCAAAGTTTTAATAACACTTCATTTTGCAAACTTCTCAATCAACCATTAACTAAACTCCAACAAGAATGCCTAGTAGAAACAGCCAATGGAGAATCCATTAAGAATACTGAAATCTTGCAGGGAGCAAGAATAGAAAATTTAAATCAAAAATTTATTGCAAATATTTTCCCAATGAATCTGGAAGGATTTGATATTGTATAATGTGAGTAATCTCCTTTTTGTAAACCTTTTTGCAAATTGTTTTTACAAAACCTTTATTTATTTTAAATTATAAATAGCAGTGATTGAGTCTTTGTAATTCTTCAATTACTGCCAGTATCTTGGGTTTTTGTATACAAAATGTGGAACACGTTACCATTGGACAACGAGATAGCCAATGTGTAATATGACCCACCAGTCAGGATTGACAGTACTGAATGAGTAATTGTGTAGATATAAACATTGTAATCGCTCTCAATACTGTTAAAGGATAAAATACTTCTTGATTAAAGTGGGATTCACTCACCAGTATTTCCCATTAACAAATGTTTTTAAAACGTGTTTCAGGTAACAAAATGTGAAAGCTAAAATAGAAGCCAGCTGGAGAGCACTGAAGGCTTGAAAAATGTGGCTATAAAAGTTACCTAAATAAAGAAAAATGTTTTATTTCAATAAAATAGGGTTTATCCCTATAAATCTGTTTGTAACAAAAACTTGAGTTTTATCCCAATATGGTTATTATTATAAAATATGGTGTTTTACTCTGATAAAATATTTCCTAACTACGGTCCTGATGTAAATTCTGCTGCCAAATAATGATAAACACCGATACCACCATCTCTGAGTAGGTCGCGGCCGGCCGCCTCCCGAGGCAGGGGTTGAGACACCTTGCAGCCCCTGTGATCCACCACGCGCACGTGGACAAAAATACAAAGGCAGCTCTCATAGCATGCGAAGTGCAAAGTGCGCCATCAAAGCACCACATTGCGCCACATTGCGGCTCATCGCCCACGCCACGCACGCGTGTGCAAGTTAGGGTGTTCCTCACCCTTCGCGAGTACACTTAGTGTGTGCTTCCATGAAACATTAAGGATGGAGAGTTCCCACTTAAATACCGATTTAAGTTTCATGTCTCCTCCTATGTGGGACAAGGTGTCACTTTCCCTTTTGTTTCAGCATTCAATGTTTCAAACACCAAACATTAAGCATCGATATCTCATTCATCTTAGCTCCGTTTTGGATGTGGTTTAGTTCGTTGCGAAGCTCTTCCAACATAGAACACAAACCCACAAATAAATATATAAAGAAACCTCTGTTTCTTATATTTATTTCTAGTCCAAAATAGGAAAAAATCATTTTCCTATATTTGTGAAAAATTCTATTTTCACCAAATTTCCAACAATCCACCACATGAATAGAAATCGATCTTTCCTTACACGTTTCAACGATATACTTTGACAGTTGAGTATTGCAAGATAGGTAGGTTGTTACCTTTGAACTTTCTTTTGTGATGCATACTTAGCTTACCAGCGGTTTGTAGATGCGATGTCCTTGAACATACCCCCATTTGTGTAAGCGACAATACACTTCACACAATACTCTCCCTGGTCTGGCCAACCCCTCATTGTCATGTCCTATTATGGTCCTGGAACACTAGCCCAGTTCTACGAGAGCTCTAGGATTGCGCACCCCATAAATCCATTCGAAGCAACCCTACTTCTCTCTCACATACGTGATTCCCATGAATCATTAAAAGCATTATGGTTATTTAATTTCCCGAAATCGTTAACCTTAATATGCTTAACCTCACTTCAAAGTCATTGATTGGAATGGACTAGGAAGTATATAACTTCCTTTTATTTGGTTTAGGGTACTCCCCCACAGTGACTCCGTTTTGGTAATATGATTAAGTTGTCCTATTGAACTTAGATCTTGGAATCTCCAGTCAACTAAGTTAGGTTTCCCTCATATTCCCATTTATCATGGGCTTTAGTCCCATTCCTCTTGACGATGTTTCAACTAACTCTCTGCTGAAGCCTTTTGTAAACGGGTCCGCAATGTTATCCTTTGATCTCACATAATCAATTGTGATAACACCCGTTGAGAGTAGTTATCGTACCGTGTTATATCTACGTCACATGTGCCTTGATCTACCATTGTACATCGAGCTTTGAGCTCTACCAATCGCTGATTGGCTATCATAATGTATACATATGGCTGGCAAAGGCTTTGGCCATCTTGGAATATATTCCACGAATTTACGTAGCCATTCCGCCTCCTCTCCTGACTTATCCATGGCGATAAATTTGGATTCCATTGTGGATCTTGCTATGACCGTTTGCTTAGAAGACTTCCAAGCAATAACAGCTCCTCCAAGTGTAAACACGTAACCACTTGTTGATTTGGAATCTTTATTATCTGATATCCAGTTTGCATCAGTTTATCCTTCGATCACTGCTAGTTGTCGAGTATAATGCAGTCCATAATCTCTTGTGTATCTTATGTATCTAAGCACCCTTGTTATACTTTTCAATGTTCATGACTTGGATTGCTAGTATATCTACTTAGCCTACTCACCGTGTAAGCCAAGTCGGGTCTAGTACATGTTATTAGATACATTAGAATGCCAATAATTCTTGAGTACTCTAACTGAGAAACCCCCTCCCCTCTATTTTTTGTTAGATATTGGGAGGTATCAACTGGAGTTCGAGCTACACTCGTATCTCCCGAATTGAATTTTTCAAGAATTTTATCCACATAGTGAGATTGACTTAACACAAGACCATCTTGGGTTCTTATGATCTTTACTCCAAGAATCACATCCGCTAAACCCATGTCTTTCATGTCAAATCTCGCTTTCAACATGATTTTAGTAGCTTTGATAATTTTATCATTACTCCTAATGATAAGCATATCATCTACATAAAGGCATAAAATCACATAACCTTCATTTGTGTCTTTGAAATAAACACATTTGTCGCAATCATTTATTTTGAAACCATTGCCAATCATGACATGATCAAACTTTTGGTGCCATTGTTTTGGCGCTTGCTTCAAGCCATACAAAGACTTGACGAGTTTATATATTTTACCCTCTTGACCTGGGGCGGAGAAACCTTTAGGTTGCTCCTTGTAAATTTCTTCTTCTAAATCGCCATTTAGAAATGCGGTTTTAACATCCATTTGGTGAACTTCCAAATTTCTTAAAGCCGCTATTGCAAGAATAAATCTAATCGAGGTTATGCGCGTCACAGGCGTGTAGGTATCAAAGTAATCTAGACCTTCCTTTTGTCTAAATCCTTTAATCACCAACCTAGCCTTGTATTTATCAATACTTCCATCAGTTTTCATCTTCATTTTGAATATCCAAAGATATCTAAGTGGTTTGCAACCAGGTGGAAGATCTACTAACTCCCAAGTATGATTTTGAAATATAGAATCAATTTCGTTCTTTATTGCTTCTTTCCATTGAGGTCCTTCTGAAGAGGAAACCGCTTCGCGATATGTATTGGGCTCGCCCTCAACAATATAGTTAACGAAGTCTGGACCGAAGGATTTTTTAACCCTTGGCCTTTTGCTTCGTCTACGATCACCTTCTTCAACCTCAGGCTGTTCATGTGTCTTATCATGAACTACCTCATCAACTGGTGTAGATGAGCTTTCACGTATTTCAAAATTAGGTGTTGATGACGTTGCATGTGTTTGTCCTCTCAAGGGAAACACATTTTCAAAGTATGACACAATGTTAGGATTCACCTCCATGATAGTGTTTTCGTGTACATCTGGATTCTTGGACTCATGTACAAGAAAGCGATGTGCACTACTTTGATGCGCATACCCAATGAATATGCAATCAACAGTTTTGGGTCCTATCCTAAGAGCCTTAGGAGGTGGTACAATCACCTTTGCTAGGCACCCCCACACTTTCAAGTATTTGTATGAAGTCTTCTTTCTTTTCTATAACTCATATGGAGTTTCGTCCCTCTTTTTTGAGTGGTATCTTGTTCAAAAGATAATTGGCCGAGAGACTGGATTCCCCCCACATGTCCTGGCTCACCCCAGAACTGATCAACATGGCGTTCATCATTTCTTTCAATGTACGGCTCTTTCGTTCCGCCACGCCATTTGATTGTGGAGAATAAGGAGGTGTACACTCACGTACAATGCCACTTTTTGCGTATAAATCGGCAAAAGGTGCAATATATTCGCCTCCTCGGTCGCTTCGTAAAGCTTCTATCTTCTTTTGAAGTTGATTCTCAACTTTATTTTTGTACAAGATAAATTTACTTATTGCTTCATCTTTACTTTTTAGTAAATATACATAGAAATATTTAGTACTATCATCAATAAACGTGATGAAGTACTAATTTCCACCTCTTGTGGGTACCGCCGTTAAATCACAAATATCAGTGTGAATTAAATCAAGGGGTTCAGTTATTCATTCAACCGATTTCGATGATGATCTTGTAAGTTTGGATTCTACGCATGTTTCACATTTAGAATGTGAATCAATATGGAATGTTGGTATACATTTTAAATTGATTAAACGGCGTATTGAATTAAAATTAACGTGACCTAATCTACCATGCCATTTATTCGAATCAGAAACTCAAGCATATAAGTAGAAGTAGAAGCAATTTTATTCATGTTCTTTTTTACAGCCATTACATTCAATTTGAACATACCATTTTGGGCATAGCCCTTTACCAACATACATTCCTCGTTTAGTAAGTACAAATTGATCGCTCTCAACTACAAAACGAAATCCAAACTTATTAAGCAACCATCCCGAGACTAGGCTCTTGCGCAAGTCTGGAACGTACAACACATTGCTTAGAGTGAGCTCCTTCCCTGAAGTCCACTTCAAAATCATCGTTCCTTCACCCTTGATATCCACGGTGGCTGCATTTCCCATGTACAGCTTCTTATCTCCCGCAAGCTCTTTGAAGGTGGTAAAGAGGCTCCTGTCTGGGCACACATGACGGGTCACGCCTGTTTCAACACACCATCCTTTTGGAGTGTTGGTCACAGTATTGACCTCATCCATCATTGCGGTTTTGTCAGAAATCATTGCCACCAAAGGCATTCCGTCTTCATCCACCATATGCGCATACTCACGCTTTGGTTTCTTGCGTTGGTTATCCTGATGCCCCGGCTCGTCACAGTTGTAACAAGTCCCTTGGAACGCTTGAGGTTTCTTTTTCACAACCCCTTTCTTCGATCCAAGTTTGCTAGCCTTTGATTTCTCTTTGTCCTTTTTCCCCTTACCCTTATTGCCTTTAGAGGATTGCTCATGCTCAACCAAATTTGCGCTAGCAGAAGTTTGCGCAAGGCTGCCTTTTTGGGCAATTCTTTGTCCTCTTCAATCCGAAGACGAACAATAAGATCCTCTATAGTCATCTACTTTCATTTGTGTTTAAGATAATTCTTAAAATCCACCCAACCAGGAGGTAACTTCTCAATCATCGCTGCCACTTGGAATGTCTCGCTAAGTTTCATGCCTTCCGCTAAGATGTCATGTAGTATAATTTGCAATTCTTGGACTTGATTCATAACTTTTTTTTAATCAACCATTTTGAATTCCAAAAAACGGGCTACCACAAATTTCTTTGTGCCAGCATCCTCTGTTTTGTACTTCTTGTCCAAGGCATCCCATAAATCTTTGGAAGTCTTAACATTGTAGTACACATTATACAATGCATTCGAAAGCCCGTTTAACACATAGCCTCGACATATGAAATCTGAATGCTTCCACGCATCTACCGTGCACTGTCTTTGTGCGTCGGTCTCCCCTTCCACAGGTTGTGGAGCGGTTTCAGTTAAGAACCTTGCAAGGTTCATGGTGGTCAGGTAGAAGAACATCTTCTGCTGCTACCTCTTGAAGTGTAGACCCGAGAACTTCTCGGTTCGTTCAGCGTGATTTGCCACTGTGGACGCTCCCACAATGGTGGCGTTCAAGGGGGTTATTGTCACAACATTCGTATTGTTGTTAACGTTGACGTTTTCGTTCGACATTCTGGAAAAAAATTAAAATTTAAAGTTTAGTCCAAGAATTCTGTTTTACACAATAAAAACAGAAGTAAACGATTAAATTTTAATTTTTCCACAAATTTACTGTTTCTTCTTCAAAGTCCAACTTTGAAGACCAAAAAAACAGAAAATTTATAATTTTTAAAACTTACTGTTTGGCTTCTAAGTCCAACTTTGAAGACCAAGGCAGAAAGTTTATTACAATTTTTAGGACAGAACTGAATGTAATCAGAAATGTTTTCAACCAAAGTCGCTCATTTGAAGATGAAAACAAAAAAAAAACTGTTTTTAAAAACACAAACTGAGTGAAACAAAACTGGTTTGAATCACAAACATAACGGTTTTGATTACACGAACGGTGTTTTGAAAATTTGTTTTAAGATTGTAGGAACCGTTCGCGTAATTTAAATAAAATAAAACAAATTTTATTCAATGATTACAATACAAATAAATAAAGAAAGCTGAAAATTGAAATACTATTACAACTGAAATAAACATATACAAGAAATGGAGAAGAAAACAGAAATACAAGATGGCTGAGTCACGTGTTCAACACGCTTCCCTTAAAATAAATTCCGAGTCTCTGAGGAGTACTCGTTTTGTTTCCGAGGGTACAACAGCCGAAGCAGCGTACTGCGGGAGCTGGTACAGGAACCCGACGTCTACCTAGAAAGGTGCAAGAAAAAGATCAGAAGTAGGAAGAGAGTTGTTTGCATATGCTGTTGTGTTGCTGGTGTCCTCTGCAGCTGTGTATGATGTTGTATTTATACAGCTCCTGATTCGAAACAGTCAAAAGGAATTAAAGGAGAGGTTTAAATTGCATTAAACGTCTTCAATGCAATTTAATACGTCATTTAATTCTCAGTCAAAACCGTTGACTCGTCAGTTTCGAATGCTGAACTAAAACTGCTTCGTCATTAAATGCTGAAAGCTTCTGCGCGTGCGCCCTTGCTTACGCAGGTCTGCACGCTCATGTGCGCATGTGCCATATTGGCTCACTTCCATGCGCGCGTGCGCCACACTGACTCAAGTCCATATGCGCCTGCGCGCGTGCGCCACGCCTGTGAGGCTATACGAGCACGCCACACAGTCGTGTCGTATTGGCTCACTTTGGTGCGCCGCGCACGTCACATCAGTGCCCATGCTCCATTCACGCAACTGCGCGCCTACCTGGCACGTGTACTCGCGCGCGGACTGCCACGTCATGCGCCTCGAACCCGTGCGTCATCAAAGCGCCACATTGCCCATGCCACACCAGGCGCGAGTGCGAGTTAGGGTGCTCCGCACCCTTCACGAGTACACTTAGTGTGTGCTTCCACGAAATATTAAGGATGGAGAGTTCCCACTTAAATACCCTTTTAAGTTTTATCTCTCCTCCTATGTGGGACAATGTGCCACTTTCCATTTTGTTTCAGCATTCAATGTTTCAAACACCAAACTTTGAGCATCGATATCTCATTCATCTTAGCTCCGTTTTGGACGCGGTTTAGTTCGCTGCGAAGCTCTTCCAACATAGAACACAAACACACAAATAAATATATAAAGAAACCTTTGTTTCTTATATTTATTTCTTGTCCAAAATAGGAAAAAATCATTTTCCTATATTTGTGAAAAATGTTATTTTCATCAAATTTCCAACAAGGATCTCCTCCCGATGCTAGGAAAACTAAGGCAGCTAAGTAAGGATCTCTTCCCAAATATTTGTCTGCGGCCGTCGGTTTATATCCCCCCAGATCAGGTCGTATGATGTTTATTTATCTCCATTGTAATACATACATCGTCACAATTTGAGTATAACTCCTATTTCACGAATGGGCCTTCTTGCATCATGCTAATGGATGTTGGGCCTGGTCCCAGGATACTCCAGCAGCTCACATCGAGTAATAAAGAGACATTGTATATGATTCGGATTCTTGTTATAAACCGGACATTTTAGGCCCAACCCATTACTTGTGGGCTTTAGGGTTTATAGTTATGTTTATCTATATATTGTAATGTTGAATAGAATGAAGGACAAGAATTGAGTTTATCTCTATTTCTCTTTAGCTTTTATCACGTCATGAGCACGATCGCTCTATTCATCAGGGAATTTACCAGCTTGGATTCAGATAATTGCCATTCATCAAATCCGGGTACACTATCAATTTTTCTTCAATTTTATTTTGAACTTAAGAACAAACTAGGACTGCCCTGTTTTGGTAAATTAGGACATAAACGAAATAATTATTTTGAATCGGTCACTGCCGCCCAAATACATGAACTTCCCGTACAACAAACAGGAAAAATAAACAACGAAAAAAAACCGACCTGAAAACTTTTCTCCGGCGCCGGTTAATGGCGGTTTCTACCGGAATATTCGTCGGAATCTCAAACTTTGAAGTTTTTTTCCGTTTAATTTATGTAGTGGCGGTCACTGCCACCACAAGCAACCGACCAAAACACATCCAACGAATTCTTCCACAAGAAAAACGAAACATCTAGTTGCAAGATCCGGTTCTTCATGACGTGGATATCTTCATCAAACTCGTTCAACAAACGCTCAATTCAGTCGATCGAATCGGTATTCATATCGCACACAAACGCGTGTCTATTAATCATCTCGAACTCCCTGGATTCGATCAAAGGACGACAGATTCTTCAACCATTATCAACGAAGATGATGAGTCACGGATCAACAACTGTTGTCCGATCCGTTAGGATATTCTCAACCGGTTCCGTGATACGCCCGGTTCGAACCGGTGACTCTAAAAACCACAAATAAGCAACAACCCTAATAAACAGATTGGAAGATTACCTTAATTGTGACAAGAACCCAAGAACGAACTTGGACCGTCGCATTCCGTTTGTTCTTCTCATTCGTATGGCGGCAGTAGTTTAGGGCATTTGCAAGCACTAGCAGATAATAGGTTTTAATCCTTAAAAAAAGAATGTTTTGAAAACATAACATATATAAGACGTAGGTTGGATTTTTAGAGAAATGATTAAATGGATTATTTACATTAAGCTCCCTCAAGTCTTTAGTAGACGCAATTCTTTCTAAAGCTACTAAAATCCGATTCCCATAACAGTCTGGTCGCTAGAGTTTCATATCACACGTTCCGTCTTAAAACTACATTTTAAAGTTATTCACGGGATCCTTTAAATCCATTAAATAAAATCTTTCGCATCAGAACCTGTTGACCGATCCACATGGTATAAATCCGGGCAGTTGATTCGTCTAAATATTACTTGTTGAATTTTCCAGATGTTACAAGTCTATTTGTGTGAAGGCGAGCAACATCGTGGATTAGAGCGTATTCGGTGGCTGATGGTTACTCTAATTGTAAGATGAAATAGGTAAAGTGTGTATAACAAGATGAAATGGGATACAGCTGTAACCTACAAAAACAAAATTTAATTAAATGAGAAAATTTGATTTTTTTTGAAAGATGATATTAATATACTATAATGTTTGAGAATAACATTATATCCATATACAAAATTGTTCTACGTTACATCTGTCTTATATCAAAACTGTTATGTGAATATTAATAGTATATTAATAAATTAATAATATTATATCAACATATTACTGGTATTATATATAATATCAACAAATTTGGTGTGTTTGGTGTTCTCTTAACCGGGTGTTCTCTACAAAAATAATTATATTAGAAAATTAAACTATCAAATTAATGTTAGTATTATATAACAACAACCTAACGTATGGAACCCGAAGTTCCATCTATAGAGAACCTGAAGTTCTCCTACAATATATATATTTTTTATATTGCGGCTTAAGTTTAAATCCTTGATTCTTTCATTTATAGATAAAATGTCGAATTTATCAAAGATTGAATTCACTCCACTTGTTATGGTTTGGATTTTATTTCAACTCTAGTGGTATTTTATGTTTTGAACTATTGTTATGGTTTCATTTAAAACCTAGTGATGTTTGATTTATAGTTGCATGATGTTTTTATCATACTCAAACATGCAATTTCTTATACTTAACGTGTTTTATTATTTTCAGAAGAAATATGTATACTAGTTCCAGTAGAGCTATTATTGGTGAAGAATGTCTGGTAGATAGCGGTAGTACTAACACTATTCTCAAAGATGTGAAATTTTTCTCTGGGTTGTCTCCGCGAAGACACAGATTGGTACTATATCTGGTGTTAATAACCTAATCGAAGGCTCCGGCAGAGCACACATAACATTATCTTTGGGTACCCAATTAACTATTGATAATGCATTATATTCTAGTAAATCCAGAAGAAATTTACTTAGCTTTAAAGATATTCGAAAAACCGGTTACCACCTAAAAACGACATCTGAAAATAATATTGAATATCTTCAAATCACTTCAAACAAAAATGGCAAAGAAAAAATTGTTGAACAATTAGAAGCCTTATCCTCTGGATTACATTGTACTAATATCAATCCTATCGAATCATACATGGTGAGTAACCAAAAGCTGTTAGATAAAGACACATTCAATATATGGCCTGGCCGTCTAGGTCACCCTGGTAGCATAATGATGAGACGAATAATCAAAAGTGCAACCGGGCACCCTCTCAAAAACTTAAAAGTTTTGCTACCACAAGACTTATCATGTGCAGCATGCTCTCTGGGCAAACTTATAACTCAGCCCTCACAAACTAAATGGATACATGAAACCCCATCATTTTTAGAAAGAATCCAAGGGGATATTTGTGGGCCTATTCATCCTCCGTGTGGACCATTCACCTATTTCTTGGTCTTAATAGACGCATCCTCAAGGTGGTCACATGTGAGCCTTTTAGCTACTCGAAATGTAGCATTTTCCGGACTTTTAGCTCAAATCATACAATTGAGAGCCAATTTCCCCGACAATCAAATTAGAAACATCTGGATGGATAATGCGGGAGAGTTCACATCTCAAGCGTTTAATGACTATTGTATGTCAATCGGGATCAATGTTGAACATTCAGTACCTCATGTTCACACACAAAACGGTTTAGCTAAATCTTTGATTAAACGATTACAAATAATCGCTATACCACTTTTAATGAGATGTAAACTACCATCTTTTGCATGGGGCCATGCTATTTTGCATACCGCTACACTAATTAGATTGAGACCAACTGCTGATCACGAATACTCCCCATTGCAACTGGTCTCCGGACGAGAACCAAGTTTGTCCCACCTTAGAATTTTTGGTTGTGTGGTATATGTACCAATACCGCCACCACAACGTACTACAATGGGACCCCAAAGAAGACTGGGTATCTATATTGGTTTTAACTCCCCGTCCATAATTAAATATTTAGAACCAATGACGGGAGACATGTTTACAGCACGGTATACTGACTGTCATTTTGATGAAACAATGTTCCCAGTCTTAGGGGGAGATAAGGACAAAGAAAGACTGGTAACACAAGAAATAACGTGGAATGCATCATCGCTATCAAATCTCGACCCCCGAAGTGGTCAATGTGAAAATGAAGTCCAAAAGATCATACATTTGCAAAGAATAGCAAATGAATTACCAGATGCATTCACAGACACGAGTAGAGTGACAAAGTCACATGTACCAGCATCAAATACACCTGCTCGAATTGAAGTAATCCTAAGCGATTACTATACAACGAAAGCGTGGGAGACCAATCGATCCCAAAGACAAAAACCCACGGAAACGAAAAGAGCAAAGTAACGCAGTTGGTGAAAACTCACAAAAGATTATAAGTGAAACCCCGGTAGAGGTAAATGTCTCAGAAGAGACAACTATGAATCCAGAGGAAAATGAATTTTCAGAAGAAACACCGGTACCGAATGAAAATGAGATCTCTAGTAATTATGTACAAGATAGTACAATGTGGAACCGGAATAAAACAGGTGTTGATGATATATTCGCATATGCTATAGCAACGGATGTAATCAATGAAAATGATTTCGTACCAAAAACTTTAGAAGAGTGCATGCACAGAAATGATTGGCCAAGATGGCAAGAAGCCATAAACGCCGAATTGTTTTCGGACATGTAGTCCGAACGCCCATAGACGTCAAACCAGTAGGTTATAAATGGGTGTTTGTGTGACAACTGGCATTTCTCCATGTGTTCCGAACAATAATAAACAGTAATATCTGCTTTAATGACTCTGCATAAATGAGTTAACTAGACGAATAAATTTCTGTTTACTGTCATATACATACAAAGGTATTTCATGTTGCAAGATTTTTTATCTTTATTACATGCAACACAGTGTGGTTTACTTAATGCACAGAACAAAGTTAGCACAGTTATCAGACAAACTAGAAGTAATGACGGGAGTTCAGTACTCAGGCAGACATGAAATTAAGACATAGAATGAGCCCCGGAACCAAGTGTTACACTAGAATAGTGTGTAGGAAAGTAGGGATTACAAAACTGCCTTCCTAGTGATGAATTAGGTACCAGAAAGTGCCAGAAACACACTAAAACTGCAAAATTCTGCAGAAAATAAACAAATTCAGGAAAAAAATTCAGCTTTTAACATCTAAATATAATGCAGAATTATGATATAATGGTCCAGAATACTTTCCTAAGTTTCGGGAATCAAAACTGACATAAAACATAACATAAAGCACACTAAACTGCGCAATTTATCACTTTAACGAACAGTAATGAAACGAACAACCGGACACTACCCGAAACACCAAATTTTCACTAGAAGCATTGTTTTAGTGTTACCAAGCTAGTTATGGCTCCCGAACAACATAATACATCTCATAAACACTAAATACATAAAATACCTAACTAGCACCATTGAATCTTAACTAAATCATATAACTTACCATTAAAATGTTACACTTTACCCCCCCCCCCCCATGTTGGACGGTTAAGGGACATGGGTCCCACACAAGATTTCTTTGTTATAGTTTATTTGATTTGTTGAGGAATATACCAACACAATATACCATATGCTACTTTAAATGTTGGAAGAGTTATACAAGAACCATAAGTCTTTCATTCATCTTATTCACAACACTTCAACACTAAACTCTTATTTTCTTCCTCCCAAAAGCTACGGCCCAAACCCCCTCCCATCATCCTTCATTTTTCAATCACTTTCCATATATTCTAAGGTGATAATAAGGTGTAAGAAGCAAAGTTAGGAAGTGTGGAAGCATTGGAAGTTGAAGGACCTCCTGCAAGTGCTATTAACCACCTCATTTATCATCATCATCTTCTTGTGTTTATCCCTAGCCTTGAGCTAGTAGTAAGATCATCTAAACTCCATTTTACATCTTATTAAGCTGCTTAAAAGATGTTACAAGTAAAGAATCATGAAGAACACTAATGATCAAGAGCTTAAATCATGAACATAAGACTAAGGATCATAAGAATACATGTTGTTAAGTGTTGTTTTGCTTCTTGATTGATGATTACTTGTCTTTATGATGTTAAACATCATATGATCTTGCTAGATGGTGATTAAAGACATGATCTAGCAAGATGAGAGGATGATTATGTTAGTAATCAAAGTGATCATCCTTATGTAAAGCATGAACTTGAAGTATAAATTGTTTTCTTGAAGAATGATGATTAAAGTGAGTATAAAGTCTTGTAAACATATGATTTTAAGAATGATTTTCTCAAGAAACCAAGTTAAAATACAAGATTTACATAAACTTGGTTCTTAAAGAAACTAATCATATTTTTAGTGGTTAATCAAGTGTGGAAATATATATTTAACAAGAAAAATTCAAGAAGAAATATTTTTAGAAAATCACTTTACAAGTTGTGAAGATCTAAATTCTTCAAGAATGATATTTTTAAATAAATAACCACACTTTAAAGGGTAACTAAGCTTACTAAATACACTAGTAAGTTACTACAAATTTTTACAAAGTTTCAAGTTCATGTCATAGTGTAAATCTCATATTTTTGGCACATGGTAAGTCTTGAATGATTTGTTGATGATTGATGATGATTTATAAAAGAAAATGATATGCTTTGAAAGCATGGAAAACTCCATTTTAAGGGAAAACTATGGCAAATTTTTTTCTAGAAATTAAACACTTAGGAAAATATTTTTAAACAAATATTTACAAGTATATTTTAACCATGATTTTTCATATAAAGTTTGCCATAATTTTTGTTACAAAAATTACAAAATATTGGAGGTTGGTTTTTGATAATAAAAGTGACTAAATATGTTTTTAGGAGAATATATATTTAGATGACACCATGTGTGTGATTATTTGTATATGATGTGTATTAGTTATATTATTTTAGGGCTTGAAATAATATAACTCACCAAAATACCAAAAAATACAATACTAAATATTACCAAAAATTCCAAGAAATAAATATACAAATTATACCCAAAATATTGGAGAAATCGAACAAGGAATATAACTTACAATAAATATTCCGGAATTAGACTCGTAATTATGTTTTGGTAAACGGTATTTTGGAAACCAAGAGAACAAAAATATGATTTTCATAAGTATTATAAAATAAATCATATTTTCGACAAGAAGAAAATATATTAATTTTTTGGATAAGAACAATATATATGTTTTCTTGGAATTATTAGAAGATATATTATTTTTGGAAGGAAATATATATTTTCTTAAATAAACATAGAATACCTTATTTTTGGGATGAAAAATGAATTCATAAATGTTTTCTAAGATAATACTGAAAATACATTATTTTTTAGAACTATATGAAAATACGATTATTTTTGTCAAAGGAAAAATTATAAATAATTTTTCTATGTAAGTTTCTTAAAATATATATTTTGAGAATATATATTTTTATTAGAAGTATTATTCTGGAAAAATTAACACAAAAATTAAGTATAAGAATACTTAATAAACACAATAAAATGCGTATTCTTGTACATACAAATACACACCGGAATACGCCACCAATATTTGGCAAATACACAAGTCTAATATACACAAGTATGACTTTACCCATCCTTGGGAGAACACATACGCATAACTGTATGATATACCAAGTTAGAATATATTGTTTTAACTAATATTCCAAATTTAATAAATATAATTTATGTTAAAATATTTATTATTTTAACAAATAATTATATACTTTGGAATATTATAATATACATCAATGATGTAACTCAGAATACACCAAGATTTCCAAAACAAGTCACAATGAACAACTAAGACAAAGAGTCGTTACATGACCTAAGCATCTAATAAAACATGGCACATGTGTAGGTAGTTGTACGACTCATAGGAGGACCTTGAGCATACGAGATAGCTGGACGCAAACTTGTGAGTTCATGTTCCCCTTTTCTCTTAACTATTTTTGGTTTTATAACTCTCGGGGGTGGAATACATATTACGAATGTATAAATGGTATGATTTGGCTGTGAAATGAACTATTAGATCATGTGAGCATAGATTGAATTTGAATTGCCATTAATTCTCATAAGAAATATGGACAAAGGTTAGATCTAACGGGTACGGCCGAGCCCCACTCATGGTCCTTATATGACCTCTTTGAGTGCTTTGGTGTCCCAGTCGAGGTGATTCGATAACGGTCAAGGGTGATTTGACGCAGTCAAGGTGATTTGATACGGTCAAGGGAATTTGACACAGTCAAGGTGAATTTGACACAGTCGAGGGGAATTCGACACAATCGAGGGAATTCGACGAGGGTATAAGCCTACTCATATTGAGTGCTCCCTATATCTTCACATGCATTAATGTCCTTGCAAAACATTAATTTGATCTGTTTATAGATGCTTTTCATACCTGTTTTCAAAGGAGTCTCTCAAACGTTTACAAGTTTATCCGTATTTATACAAAACGCATGAACTCGCTCAACTTTTGTTGATGTTTTCAAAATTACATGTATTTCAGGAAACAAGTTGGATCTTGGGCGCTGGTGTTGTTTCGGGATATGAATAACAAGTTTAGATGTCATCCACTTTTGTTGGTTTGTAACTTAATCAGAGGTTGTGTCGTTTGAAACTTAATTGACTGGTGTTTGTAATATTTTAAACTTTATGAATGGATGAACATCATTTTGATCATATAGTTGTTTATTATAATTGAATGCAATGGTATTGAACAAGTCACACATCATACGCTTCCGCAAAAGTCAGGGTGTGACAGTTTGGTATCAGAGCTTCGATTGTACTGAACTAGGATTCCTTCTCGAGTCTAGACTACAATCACTAGGAACTCTCTCACGAAAATATTTTCACAAAAAAAGGTATTTCATTGCATTTACGAAAGCGCCAAGATCCATGAGTCAAACATTTTTCAAAGAAAAGACAAGGCAACGACATTAGGAGGGAGGAGAAAACCCCAATTAAAGTACCAAATGAGGTATAGTCTACGTGAGATAGACTTGCCAAAGACGAAATGCCCCCCCCCCCCCGAAAGGACAAACGAGAGTTATATGTGACATGATGCATCTATTTGCCTGTTTATGCTAAGTAACATATTTATTTATTGATATATATATATATATATATACGTATAAGTGTACGGAATAACTATTGACGTGAACAAGATACCTTCGACTCCGAATCCTATTGTTGTTCTTAACTCGTACGATCAGACTATCGACCTCGTGTTTATTGGAAGCTCATGGTTGGAGTAATTGTAACGCCCAGTATCCCTAAACTTTAGGCTCTTCCCAAGATCAGTCCCTAAACTTTTACCTATTGTCAATTATAGTCCATGTAGTTATGTGATGTTGATACTTTGGTACTTTTGGCATGAATCTTATTGATAATTGATGCTTGATACTATGACGCTTGATTCTTTATTCTAGATGCTTGATTCTTGACACTTAAACTATGAGACTTGATACTTAATCTAGATACTTGACTCTTGATACTTAATCTAGACACTTGATTCTTGATACTATGGAAAATAGATTCTTTATGATTCTTGATACTTGATACTTGGACTCTTGATTCTTGATGCTTGAGAAACAATGATTCTTGACTCTTGATACTTATTTGGTGCTTGACTCCTTAGACTCGTGAAACTTGATTCTTGGTTAAACGAGTGACTAGAGCCTTGTCACTGGTGGAATCTATGAAACTTGGAAACTTTTGGTTTGGAATGTAATCTAGATACTTTACCTAAACTATACGCAACGCAACGCCTAACTTAGCTCGCTAAACGAATCAAAGTCTGGAACGCGGAAGGAATGGATTGGCCAGAGTGGCCATCCGATCGGATGACCACCCGATCGGATGACCACCCTATCCATCTTGCACCGCCTTAACACCCTTCCTCACTATAAATAGACCTGTCACATCACCATTTTGAGTGATGTGACAGCTCTGCTCGACCAGACACGTGCACTCTTCAATTCTTCATTTTCTCATCGATTCCGGTACGTTTAAGACTAGATTCTTGTACTTTCTTGATCTACACATCATTCTCTACGTGATTCTCACCTGAAATCAAGCTTTTCACCGTGAAATCTCTCGGATCTGAGTTCTTGAGGGTGATGTCATCATGGAGGTTTGTATAAACTGACATGTGATGTCATTCTAAGCAAGATCTAGCTCAGATCTAAGATGATTCAAGCGTTTTTACACTAAATCTAACCTAAATTTAAGCTAAATCTAAAATTTTCCTACAAAACTGAGTATCTTCATCTTTTTCTCAAACTTTTACTTTATTCGATGGAAATCGGGTCTAAACTAACTGTAGATCTGATAATTAGTCTAAAGTTGGTATTGATCTGGGTTCTTACCGGTAAAAGACGAGCATGGCAACGGATTCTGACATAAACCCATTAGAAACAAACGACTGGTCGAACAGGGGTGATTCCCACTCAATCGGAGTTTCGGGTGCTAAAGGGTTTTACCGTTGTCTCGATACGTGTCATGTCGTCACCGTTAATCGAGAAACATGGAAATTTTACAAACATCTTAAACAAGAACAAGGGTCGCCCGATTGAGCGGCAACCCGATCGGACAGCCGTCCGATCGAACAACCACCCTATCAGGGGACACTTGCCTTTTACCTTGAAACTTTGATACTTAGGAACTTACTCAAAATATTGGAAACTTTGATCAAGTGGTGGTTCGATCGAACAGCCGTCCGATCGAGTGGCAACCCGATCGGACAGTCATCCGATCGGGCAGCCACCCTAATCCCTCACTTGTGAGTCTCATCCAAACGAGTGGCAACCCGATCGGATGGCCATCCGATCGGGCAACCATTGTCACCTTACACACATAAGGGTCACCCGACTGACTGGCAATCCAATCCGATCGGATTGCCATCCTATCGGAAAGCCAGCCAATCCAGTGACTGGTTTAACACTTTATTCAACCTCATTAGTCTGCCCGACTCTTATCTTATTGTAATCTAATCAGGCTAGTCCTACAAAGAGCTCCCTTTGATCCAATAGCAGTTTATACTGTTAAGCAATCACTGTGAGTATACTCGATCCCCTTTTTACTTTAAATTTTTGGGGTGTAACATGTATTCTATGAAACTTAAACTTGAATCTTTGAAACTTATACTCTATCCTACGTGAACATGAAACTTGTGATTCTTGACTCTTTGTGCTATGTGACGTTTAATCCATAGTGTGTAGTTCCGCTTTAACAATAGTAGCGCTATAGGAGATGCACCTCTCCCATTATTCTCGAGGGGTATTGTTAGGAGGATTCTAGTTTACCTTGAGTCTTGGGTAAACACTAAAGCATCGGGATACTTAGGCTATCACTACGTGGACTGCGACACTAGCACGGCTGAAACTATTTTGTTGTTTACATTATGGATATGAGTTGTTATTCTATTATCAAACTTGTATACTCGCCAATACTTTTGTATTGATATTTTAATACATGTTGCAGGCTGATAGGATGCTTAGGAATGCAAGGAATTCATCTAGGAGATGCTTAGAAACGTCACCTAGTTAATTTAGTCTTTTGAACGATTTGAACAATTTATAATTTGGTTTGTAATGTGATATTTGAGACAACGTGTGTTAGACAGTCGCATGAAATCAGTTAATCTTTATTGAAACATATAGTGTTATGGAATTTCTCATGAGCAATCTGAACGCCTAGTGCTCACACCCTGATGTTTTCGCCATCGGTTGGGGTGTGACAGATTGGTATCAGAGCCATAACTATAGGGAATTAGGATAAGTAGGAATACTTGCCCTAGTCTATAGTTCTAGGAATCTTGACTCTTATTTGTTGTTTAAGACTTATGTATTCTACCGTATCTGCTTCCTAGCAGCACTTGTTCTGTTAAACTTACATGCCTTTCCTACGGCTAGCATAATATACACTTGTTGCTTGGAAAACACTATTCACCGGTGTTTGTATTTTGCACGAGATTTGCCTTCAAGACAGGAGTGATATCCAAACCTTGATGGGAAATCTCCATATTATTCTAGTAGGTCTTATCTGCGGATAAGTACCAACGCTATTAGGGTACGATGTTGTCAAGCTAGAGGTGAAACTCAGATCTTGATAACTCGTCCCACTCCTTGATTTCATGTCTCGCCAAAGTCTCGTAACTTCCGATCAATTGCGTATGTGAAATGACCAAAAGGACGAATATCGTAGGCCTAACATCGATGACGTATTTGTCTAAGTAAGTCAAGACACGCTACCTCAATCGGAAAGGAGTTCGAATCACTTTGGTTAGTCACTGTTCCTCTACCCGGAACACTCTATGTTTTATGAGCCTATTGATGTATGCAAAATGCAACATATAAATTACATCAATTGTGGCATAAAACTAACCCTTTTTTAGTACTAATGTTGGAAAAAGTGTGCTTTTGTCTTCCTTTTGTATTTTCAAGATTAAATGAGCTCAAATTAACAAAAGAAGCAAAAAGACAGCAAAATCTAACATAAATACAAGAAAAGGAACAAGCGTGACATGCCCGACCCCACGACAGCATCTTCCCAAGCAAAACAAGAAGACAGAAGACTGAACACGCCCCGTGCTCAGCCAGCACGGGGGCGTGCCCAAGTGTCAGCAGAAAAGACAAAGTGGTAGAAGCTTCTATTGCCCACCACGGGGCCTTGCTCAGCGGACACGGGGCCGTGGTCAACTATAAGATTCGCACAATCCAGGAAAATCTTCATAGTACAAAGATTCTTCTGCACACGGGGTCGTGCTCAGCGGACACGGGGGCGTGGTCAACTAATAAGACAAGCTGCATTAAATGAAGAAAGAGAAGGATGTGGACACGGGGCCGTGCCCACTGGACACGGGGTCATGCCCGAGCTTCTGTTCAGCCTATAAATAGGAGTGCTTGGCTCAAGCTCAAACCGTCCCTTGGCACACCACCTCTCTCACACTTCACCCACCACCCACCACCACCATAACACCATCATCCACCACCATCATCCATTGTCCATCATAGAGTGTGTGAGTCGTCTCGGGATCCAAGATTGATCGTAAGAGTTCTTGACAATCAAGGCCATGTTTGCCTAAGTCTCTTACATCACTTGGTGAAGACAAGTGTCTAGTGTAATACTTTTTATTTTCAATCTTTTCGCACTTTTTACTTGGTTTTGTATTAATGACTTTAATAACTAGTTTCTTATGTTGAAGGTGATTCTTCCTTATCGTTTGTCCGTGGTGTCTTGGCATTATTTTACTGTCTATATAAAATAAAAGATTTTCACCATTCATATCTCCACGGTCTATATGGAGGTATGTTGGCTACCTGGTCGGGGGTTAAGGGAACGGTTTGGTAAGAGTCTTGCCGTTGTTCAGCGTTTAGAGATCCTGCAAGGGACCTGGGTCAAATTTAGTAGGACCTCCTTCAATACTTAACGGTATTGGATGGCGGGGGTCCAAACTCTTTGATCCCCTCATAAGTTAACTACTATTAATACTATAACCCGGCTATTTAGGACTGTATCCCTGCTGACTCAGACTACTTAGTCGAGGGTAACGTCACCTTCAAAAGAGGGGCCTACCATAATTTGCATTAATAACTTAATTAGTTATCTTTCAATAATCCTACCCTTTAGGATTGTATCCTTGCTGACTCAAACTACTGGGTTGAGGGTAACGTCACCTCCAAAAGAGGGGCCTACTACAATAACTAAGATAATCTCTTAAATAAGTGCAAAAGTGCGGAAATAATCAAAGGTTACACTATATACGAGTCGGAACCAAGTGATTCATCTTGTCTATCTGTTTTTCTTTTATTTTTATTTTTCAGCATTTTAGTTAATTTTTATTTTCTTAGTTTAAAACATTTTTCTAAACTTTTGTTTTGATTAGACGTTGAGGATAAACCGGTACTAAAAGCTCTTGTGTCCTTGGACGACCTCGGTATCTTGCCAACACTATACTACGCTCATGATGGGTGCACTTGCCCATATGTGTGTTTAGTGTTAGTAAAATATCGTGTTTTATAAATTTAAAACATGGCTAAAAAGTGTTAAAAGGCTTAAAATATACACCTATATATAAATAACACTTCACACGCATCACCTATCTTGGTTTTATGTTATCTCGATTTTATGCATATGGTTTTAAACATGATTCTTCGATCATTTGGTATGCTTTTACACTAATCACACGTTGTCCGCAATCTAAAACATAAATTCTAATCTCAGATCGAACTAAATTTATGAGGCTTTATTCTATGTGTAATCTAAGTGATGATGCGATTGTAAGACACTAGATGTAACATGGCATGGGATACGAGGGGAAAGTGACGTGTCTGAAACATGGTGGATATGCCGCTGGTACTTCCTATATATAAGTGTTTCTGGCATGTTACCAACTTTCGTACCAAGTGCCATGCGAAATTTAGTGTCTGGCGAAGGATTCTAAAGCTATGGAAGGTCTCTTTGTGTATTCTATGAGAAACTTATGTGGAATCTATCGTGAACTCTAGTGCAATCTATGTGTGAGCTATGTATGTGGGGTAGAGAAACAAAATACGAAATGTAGCCTAGCGCCAAAGACGAGGGGAAAGTGACGTGTCCAAAACATGGTGGATACGCCGCTGGTACTTCCTATAAATAAGTGTTTCTGGCATGCTACCAAACCTTCGTACCACGCGCTAAGTGAAATTCGTAGTTTTGTAGGCTCGGGTTTGAGTGATTGAATCTACCTTGTAAATCTATGTGGTTGAATCTAATTGGCTAATCTATGTTTTGAGAAGTGTTGAAATTGAAAACGGTGGTTAACGAGGCATGACACCGATGACGAGACGGACGTGGCATGATTGAAGCATGGTGGATACGCCGCTGGTACTTCCTATATATAAGTGCTTCCGTCATGCTGCCGAACTTTCGTAACACGTGCCATGCGGGATTTCGTTGATTGTGGATTGTTAGCACGAGTCTATGTGAAGCTATATGAATCTATTTGAAATCTATGTGAATCTATTCGAGTCTATGGTAAACCATGAGATTCTATGATGATGATGATGATGATGATGATGATGAGTGTGTTATACGACACGTAACATGACACCGAGTACGAGGTGGAAGCGATGTGCCCGAAGCGTGGTGGATACGCTGCTGGTACTTCCTATATATAAGCGTTTCTGACATGTTGCCAAACTTCATACAACGTGCCATGCAAAGGTCGTGGGTTGTGTGGTATTGGAATCTATGTGAAAACTTGAATCTTGATCTCGTGAATCTTGTTGAGTTGTAGTCTATTGTGTGTGAATCTATATTGTGAGGTTTCATGAATTTAGACTTATACGATCCTCTTGTTGGATCTTTAGGATGTCTTCTCGAAAGCTATCCGACACTCTTAGGAAATCCAGGAAGAAGTCTCAGAAAAAGATGATGTCGTTCATGGCCGACCAGATTGCTCGAGTCGTGCCAAAGATCGTCTCTAAGCTCCAAGGATCAAACACACCTCCATCCTCTGTGGACTCCAAGGCTGAGAAGCAAAAGCCTACTAAGTTCAACTATAAGCATTTCATCTCTTGCAACCCTAAGTCTTTCACAGGTAGTGATGGGGTGACTGCTATGCTTGAGTGGTTTGACAGCATCGAGGTTACCTTCATTAACAGCGACTGCCCAGACCACTTGAAGACTAGGAGTGCAACTGGAATGTTTCAAGGCAGAGCGTTGGAGTGGTGGTCAAATGAGAGAAACATCCGTTCAAATGAAGAAGCCTATGCTCTTCCATGGGCCGAGGTGCGAGAACTAATGATGCTTGAGTTATGCCCTCCTCATGAACAATTGAAGCTTGAAGAAGAGTTTTGGCATCTGTAGCAGGTTGGTGATGATAACCTGGCTTATACTACCCGTTTTAAGCAGCTGAGTCTTATCGTGCCTCACTTGGTTTCGACTCCTAAGCGAATGATAACCAAGTACATCAATGAACTACCTCCTGCTATGCGTGATTCTATTGAAGTAGCCCAACTGGAAACTATTGAAGACGTCTATCGTCTGGCAGCAAGTTTGAACAACAACCGTGTGCGTGATAAGCAGTTTGCTACTCCTGCTCCCTCAAAGTCTGCGAATCAAGTTACCCAGCAGTCAGGTGGCAGCAAGAACAAGAAAAGGAAATCTCAGGGTTCCGGATGTAATGCTATTACTCTTGCTACAAACCCTGCTGCTAAACCTGCTCCTGTTACTGCTGCTGCTAACCCTGCTGTCCCAGAAGCTAAAAAGCAATACACCGGGTCTCATCCCAAGTGTACCAATTGCAACTATCATCACCCTGCTGCTTCTGCTTATCGTCTGTGCACCAACTGTAATCGCTATAGTCACACGACTCCCTACTGTCATCAAGCTAACCCTGCATCGCAAGCCCCAGTTCAGGCAGCTCTACCTGCACCTCCAGCACCGCTGCAGAACCCAAGGCTAGTCAACGCATGCTACAAGTGTGGAGATACTACCCACCTCCGTAACCAGTGTCCTCAGCTGAAGCTTACGTAAACAGAACCCTGCCTTCTTAGCTCATGTGGTGGAACAAAAAGGCAAAGGGAAGAACATAAGCGACGTTCGAGTGGTGTGTGACTTCACTGATGTCTTTTCTGAAGATCTTCCTGGTCTTCCTCCTCCTAGATCCGTTGACTTTCGTATTGATCTCGTTCCTGGTGCGACTCCTGTCGCCAGGGCTCCTTACCGTCTTGCACCTTCCGAGATGCAAGAGTTGTCTAGTCAGCTACAGGAATTACTCGATAAGGGTTTTATTCGTCCAAGTACCTCCCCGTGGGGTGCTCCTGTATTATTCATCAAGAAGGATGGTTCATTCCATATGTGTATCGACTATCGTGAACTGAATAATCTTACCGTGAAGAATCGTTATCCGCTTCCACGTATCGATGACCTATTTGATCAACTACAAGGCGCGTCCTGTTTCTCTAAGATTGACCTATGTTCGGGATATCATCAACTACATGTCCTCGAAGATGATATTCCTAAGACTGCGTTTCGTACTAGATATGGGCACTACGAGTTCGTAGTCATGCCTTTTGGCTTAACCAACGCACCTGCAGTGTTCATGGACCTTATGAATCGTGTTTGTAAACCCTATTTGGATCGTTTTATGATAGTCTTTATTGATGATATTCTTATTTATTCTAAGTCTAAAGATGATCATGCTCGCCATCTACGTCTTATGCTTGAACTTCTACGTGGTGAACGTCTGAATGCTAAATTTTCTAAGTGTGAGTTTTGGATTGATGAAGTGCAATTTCTTGGTCATATTGTTAGTAGTCAGGGTATTCATGTTGACCCTTCTAAGATTGAGGCAGTGAAGAATTGGTGTACGCCTAAATCCGTGTCCGAGATTCGTTCATTTCTAGGATTGGCGGGTTATTACCGTCAGTTCATCGCAGATTTTTCTAAAATCGTTGTTCCTCTTACTACGCTAACCCAAAAGGAGAAACCTTTTGTTTGGGGTCCCAAACAAGAAGAATCCTTTCAAACTCTTAAGAACCTTTTGTGTAATGCTCCTGTGTTAACTCTACCTGATTGCAATGACGATTTTGTGGTATATTGTGATGCCTCGAATCGTGGATTGGGCTGTGTGCTCATACAGCGAGACAAGGTTATTGCTTATGCCTCTCGTCAGCTCAAAATACATGAGAAAAACTACACTACTCATGATCTGGAGCTTGGTGTGGTTATTTTTGCGTTAAAGATCTGGCGACACTACCTTTATGATACTAAGTTTGTGGTCTTCACCGACCATAGGAGCCTTCAGCATATCTTTGAAAAAAAAAGAGTTGAACATGCGACAGAGACGTTGGGTGTAATTGCTTAACGACTACGACTGCGAAATTCGCTATCATCCTGGCAAGGCGAATGTAGTAGCCGACGCCCTTAGTTGTAAAACCCATTTCAAGGCTATTCGTATCTCTAGTGATCTTCATGCTTGTATTTGTGAAGCTCAGTTTTCGTCAGCAAATGAAGGAATTATAACTGTTGAAGTTCATGGCGCTAATGTGAATCAACTCGAAACCAAATCTGATGGTCTTCAGTATTATCTAAGTCACATCTGGGTGCCAGATCGCGATAATCTCCATGAGCTCCTTATGACCGAGGCTCACAAATCCCGCTACTCTATCCATCCAGGCACCAATAAGATGTACCAGGATCTGTGTACGACTTATTGGTGGCCTGGCATAAAGAGGGACATTGTTATATATGTGTCTAAGTGCCTTACTTGCTCGAAGGTAAAGGCTAAACACCAGCATCCTTCTGGACTCTTAGAACAACCCAAAATCCCTGTCTGGAAATGGGATAGTATCGCTATGGACTTTATTACTAAGCTACCCCGTACCTCTAAAGGTCACGATAGTATCTGGGTGATTATTGATCGTTTGACCAAATCCGCTCACTTTCTTCCTATTCGGGAAGATTACAGAGTGGAGAAACTTGCTCGAGTCTATACCAATGAGATCATATGCCGTCATGGCATACCTCTTGACATAATCTCGGACCGTGATGGTCGTTTTACTTTGCGTCTTTGGCAAACGGTCCAGTCCGCTATGGGTTCGCACTTGAATCTTAGCACGGCGTTTCATCCTCAGACGGATGGGCAGACCGAGCGTACTATTCAAACCCTAGAGGATATGCTCCGTTCTTGTGTCATCGACTTTGGTGGTAACTGGGATGTATATTTACCATTGACAGAATTCTCGTACAATAATAGCTACCATTCTAGTATTCAGATGGCTCCTTTCAAAGCTTTATACGGGCGAAAATGCCGATCTCCTCTCAGCTGGCATGAGGTTGGGGAAAAGCAGTTCACTGGCCCTGAGATTTTTCAAGAGATGACGGATAAGATTCTTCAGATCCGTGATAACTTCATCAAGGCTAGGAGCAGACAAAAGAGCTATGCTGATAATAGGCGGAAGCCTCTGGAATTTGTTGTTAGTGAATGAGTTCTACTCAAGGTATCTCCCTGGAAGGGAGTAGTTTGTTTTGGAAAGAAGGGAAACCTTTCACCTCGCTATGTGGGTCCTTTCGTGATACTCGAAAGGATTGGCAAGGTAGCATACAAACTCGACTTGCCACAAGAACTAAACAACGTGCATCCATTGTTCCACATATCCAACCTACGTAAATGCCTAGCCGACGAGGGACATCAGGTTCCTCTTGAAGACTTGAAAATAAACGAAGCTTTTCAGTTTGTGGAGAAACCGGTCAAAATCATGGATCAAACTATCAAGCGTCTAAGGCGCAGCAAAATTCCCATTGTTAAGGTTCGATGGGAAGGAAAGCGTGGTGCCGAATTCACTTGGGAGTTCAAAATTGATATGAAGGCCAAGTACCTGCATCTCTTCGAGTAGTCTTCTTCTAAGATTTCGGGGATGAAATCTCCTAAAGGAGGGGAGACTGTAACGCCCAGCGTCCCTAAACTTTAGGGTCTTGGCAAGATCAGTCCCAAAACTTTTACCTATTGTCAATTATAGTCCCTGTAGTTATGTGATGTTGATACTTTGGTACTTTTGGCATGAATCTTATTGATAATTGATGCTTGATACTATGATGCTTGATTCTTTATTCTAGATGCTTGATTCTTGACACTTAAACTATGAGACTTGATACTTAATCTAGATACTTGACTCTTGATACTTAATCTAGACACTTGATTCTTGATACTATGGAAACTAGATTCTTTATGATTCTTGATACTTGATACTTGGACTCTTGATTCTTGATGCTTGAGAAACTATGATTCTTGACTCTTGAAACTTATTTGGTGCTTGACTCCTTAGACTTGTGAAACTTGATTCTTGGTTAAACGAGAGACTGGAGCCTTGTCACTGGCGGAATCTATGAAACTTGTAAACTTTTGGTTTGGAATGTAATCTAGATACTTTACCTAAACTATACGCAACGCAACGCCTAACTTAGTTCACTAAACGAATCAAAGTCTGGAACGCGAAAGGAATGGATTGGCCAGAGTGGCCATCCGATCGGATTCTCACCCGATCGGATGAACACCCGATCGGATGACCACCCTATCCATCTTGCACAGCCTTAACACCTTTCCTCACTATAAATAGACCTGTCACATCACCATTTTGAGTGATGTGACAGCTCTGCTCAACCAGACACGTGCACTCTTCAATTCTTCATTTTCTCATCGATTTCGGTACGTTTAAGGCTAGATTCTTGTTTTCTTGATCTACACATCATTCTCTACGTGATTCTCACCTGAAATCACACTTTTCACCGTGAAATCTCTCGGATCTGAGTTCTTGAGGGTGATGTCATCATGGAGGTTTGTATAAACTGACATGTGATGTCATTCTAAGCAAGATCTAGCTTAGATCTAAGATAATTCATGCGTTTTTACACTAAATCTAACCTAAATTTAAGCTAAATCTAAATTTTCCTACAAAACTGAGTATCTTCATCTTTTTCTCAAACTTTTACTTTATTCGATGGAAATCAGGTCTAAACTAACTGTAGATCTGATAATTAGTTTAGAGTTGGTATTGATCTAGGTTCTTACCGGTAAAAGACGAGCATGGCAATGGATTCCGGCATAAACCCATTAGAAACAAACGACTGATCGAACAGGGGTGATTCCCACTCAATCGGAGTTTCGGGTGCTAAAGGGTTTTACCGTTGTCTAGATACGTGTCGTGCCATCACCGTTAATCTAGAAACATGGAAATTTTACAAACATCTTAAACAAGAACAAGATTCGCCCGATCGGACAGCCGTCCAATCGAACATCCACCCTATCAGGGGACACTTGCCCTTTTACCTTGAAACTTTGATACTTAGGAACTTACTCAAAATATTGGAAACTTTGATCAAGTGGTGGTCCGATCGGACAGCCGTCCGATTGAGAGGCTACTCGATTGAAGAGACCAAGGCACTTAACACTCGGATCAAGTGGCAACCCGATCGGATAGTCATCCGATCGGGCAGCCACCCTAGTCCCTCACTTGTGAGTCTCACCCGAACGAGTGGCAACCCGATCGGATGGCCATCCGATCGGGCAGCCATTGTCACCTCACACACACAAGGGTCACCTGACCGACTGGCAATCCGATCGGATTTCCATCCGATCAGACAGCCACCGATCCAGTGACTGGTTTGACACTTTATTCAACCTCGTTACTCTACCCGACTCTTATCTTACTGTAATCTAATCAGGCTAGTCCTACAAAGAGCTCCCTTTGATCCAATAGCGGTTTATACTGTTAAGCAATCACTGTGAGTATACTCGATCCGCTTTTTACTTTAAACTTTTGGGGTGTAACATGTATTCTATGAAACTTAAACTTGAATCTTTGAAACTTATACTCTATCCTATGTGAACATGAAACTTGTGATTCTTGAATCTTGACTCTTTGTGCTATGTGACGTTTAATCCATAGTGTGTAGTTCCGCCTTAACAATAGTAGCGCTATAGGAGATGCACCTCTTCCATTATTCTCGGGGGGTATTGTTAGGAGGATTCTAGTTTAACTTGAGTCTTGGGTAAACACTAAAGCATCGGGATACTTGGGCTATCACTACGTGGACTGTGACACTAGCACGGCTGAAACTATTTTGTTGTTTACATTATGGATATGAGTTGTTATTCTATTATCAGACTTGTATACTCGCCAATACTTTTGTATTGATATTTTAATACATGTTGCAGGCTGATAGGATGCTTGGGAATGCAAGGAATTCAGCTAGGAGATGCTTAGAAACGTCACATAGTTAATTTAGTCGTTTGAACAATTTATAATTTGGTTTGTAATGTGATATTTGAGACAACGTTTGTTAGACAGTCGCATGAAATAAATTAATCTTTATTGAAACATATAGTGTTATGGAATTTCTCATGAGCAATCTAAACACCTAGTGCTCGCACCCCGATGTTTCCGCCATCGGTTGGGGTGTGACAGTGATTACCAAACGAGATCCTGAGCTTGTTTCCGTAGAAGATGGCTGCTCTTCCCTCTCGAATGTGAAGGTGCCTGACTACGGTAGTGACGGCGAGGCGGAGGAGGCAACCTTGGACAACACCCTGACCCGTGGGACGAGGTCCCTGTGGCTTTTGCGAAACAAGATTGACGACACTCCTGTCCAGTCAAGGAAGATGAAGTACTCATCATGAAGGTGCCCCTCCAACTACTAGGAATTCTCCTTAATCCTATTACGTCTAAGCATCGTGCCTATTTGCGCATAACGATAACGGATGTTAGAGCGTGCACCACCACAATGGTCCTTCCCATGCCGGAGGTATAAGGACAGTAGTGTCCCCTCTTTGGTTGATCATCTGATTTGAACGAGGGAAAATTGGGGTGACCATGCAAGACAATTTATTATTATGGGGGCCCACGTAATAACGACTTGTAGTGCATGGAAATCCTGGTGGACTCTGCGGGTCGAGCTAATGATCACCACCCATCCAAAAATAATCTCTAGGTGTTCACACCTTCATCTAGTAGAAAAATACCTAGACAGTTGCCTTAGCCCTCTACAAAGTAGGAAACCTGTCTTTGCCTACTTCGTGTCTGACACTTCTCCCCGTATACGAGTCATTTGGGAACCGATATCTAAGCAAGTGAAGATGGCTAACATGCGGGCAAGATTTAGTGACATTACACTTTCTATCACCACTATGTGTACAACCCCCCATCTATTGGGAAGTATACCCGCCTTTGTGAAGCTAAAGACCTAAGAAAACCAATGTAGAAGGAAAATAACTACTACTTTCATATTATGAAACTTGTATGACCGAGGTGATGTGACCTCGAGTTCATTTTGTTTTCCCCGTTACAAACAATAAGTCAAGTTGTCAAGCCTATATGAAAGCTCAGTAGTTGTTTCCTTACTTATACATTGTTGATTATATATGCATGTGATATTGGGTGATTACATGTTTGCTTGTGGTAATATGTACCTCATAGACAATCATGAAATGTTATCTAACCTACCCCATACCTTTTGACAGAAGAAAATGCCACCCAGACGTGACACGGACACTATTACGTTAACTAAGGCCGAACTCAATGAGCGCATTTCCCAAGCTATAGCGCAGCATGAAGCCCTCCACTCTGAGCATAGTGGTGGCACTTCCGGAAGTAACCCTCCAACTAGTTGCACCTATAAACAGTTCCTGGACTGTAAGCCATTGAATTTTGATGGCACAGGGGGTGTCGTTGCTTATGTTCGTTGGGCAGAAAAGACTGACTCCGTTCTGAGAATGAGTAAATGTTCACCCGAGCAGAGAGTTACCTATATCTCAGGGTTGTTTGTGGATGGCACACTCTCCTGGTGGAACCTTCAGGTTCAGACCCTTGGTGAAGCTACTGCTTATGCACTGAGCTGGGACGAGCTCAAGGAATTGATGCGGAAGAAATACTATTCTAGGGCCAAAATCCAGAAGCTTGAGACTGAGTTCTGGAATTTGAAAATGGGCGGGCCGAAGATCTCTGAGTACGTCCAACGCTTTCACGACTTGTCTAGGGTTGTTCCCTACTTAGTCGAGCCTGAATTCAAGAGGATTGAACGATTCATTTGGGGGCTTGCACCTCAAATCCTAAGCAAGGTTACTGCCTCAAAGCCTCCAACCATCACATAGGCTATCGATTTGAGTGTCGCACTTACTGAAGAAGCTCTTCGTATGGGAAAGTTTTCGGAATCTGAGACAAACGAGAAAAAGACTCATGTGGAGTCTCCGGGGAATAACAAAAGAAAGTATTCGAACCTAAAGATAGGCACCCAAGTCAGTTATGAGAGCTCTAAAGCAAACAAAAGAAGGGAATTGGACCCACCCCGTGGCATGCAAGCTTATGGAGCCACCAATAAGGCTGGTGGTAAGGTTTACTTGGGGACTAAGCCGAGATGTGATGAGTGCAAGTTCCACCATGAAGGTCGATGTCTGATGCCTAAGTGTGATAGGTGTGGAAAAGAAGGACACAGCAAGGACGCCTGTTGGGCGAAGTATCCCAAAAAAGGAGGAAATGATGGCGGCAACCAAGACGGAAACAATAATGGTAGAATTCCAGGTTGCTTCAAATGTGGGGACGTGGGGCACTTTAGGAAAGATTTCCCTAGGAAGAACCAAGCGAGGAAGGGTCTTCACGATCGGAGCTCGTGAAGCACGCCAGGATCCAGATGCGGTTACGGGTACATTCCCTATTAACCAACTATATGCATCCATTTTTTATTAATACTGGCACCGACTTTAAGCTTGTATCCTTATAACTTAAGAAACTACTTGGCCTAGTTTCGAGTAGAATAGACGTCCCGTATTCTTTAGAATTAGCGAATGGAAGGTTAGTTAAGCGAAGGAGATGATTAAGGATTGTATCTTGGAACTTAGAAAGCGGGAACCTCCTATTACCGTTGACTTGGGAAGTCATGACATTGTAGTCAGCTTGGATTGGATATCCAAGGATAGAGTGGAAGTTTTTTGTCATAAGGAAAACCATTCGCATCTCTCTTGCGAATGATGAGACACTTATAGTACCCAACCTTCTTGCTATAGATGCGAGGGCACTAGGCCAATTGCGACACCTCACATTGGCCATAGAGACACAGAAGTGCCTCCGAATGGGCTGCATGGCCTTCCTTACTCATGTTGCCGATAAGGAGACTAAGGAGCTGGAGCTAGAAGACAACCCCGTTGTGAAGGAATATCCAGAAGCCCTTCCCGAAGACTTGGCAGGGCTACCTCTACAGCGACAAGAGGAGTTAGGATAAACTTAGTGCCGAGAGCGGCACCCGTGGCGAATGGTGCCTTACCGACTAGCTCCGTCCGAGATACAGGAGCCTCCGATGCAACCACAAGATCTGCTAAGAAGAGGAAATCTACCAGGCCGAGCTTCTCACCGTGGGAAGCCCCCAGAAGCGTTATTCGTTAGGAAGTAGGACGGACTGTTTTTACACGCGTACACAGCCAAATCTGAGAGGAACTCAGAAGAATTAATGTGGAAAAAGTATTACGCATAGGTTACAGGGAGATAGACCACTAACCATCAAGAATCGGTACCCCTTACCTAGAATCGATGTCTTGTTGACCAACTGCTAGGTCCCAGCTACTATTCCAAGGTGGACTAAAGGACAGGGTATCACTAGTTGAGGACACGAGGAGAAAGTTGGCAGTTTCCGTTTGCATCAACTTCGGAGAATTGGATATCAAGGACCGATATCCTTTGCCAAGGATTGATGACTTGCTGAACCAATTGTAAGGTTCTAGTTACTACTCGAAGATCGACTTGAGGTCAGGATGTCCTCAACTGCAAATACAAGAAGAAAATATCCCTAAAACGACCTTTAGGACTCACTTTGATCATTACGAGTTCCTTGTCGTGCCGTTTGGCTTAACACATGCACCGGCAGTATTCGTGGACCTCATGAATCGGGTGTGTAAGCCATACCTGGATAAGATCATGACTATATTTATTGACTGCATTTTCATAATCTCAAAGACCAAGGAAGGTCATGAGCAACATCTGCGAGATATCTTGGAGCTTTTGAAGAATGAACATTTATATGCAAAGCCATTTAAGTGTGAACCTTGGATTCGCGAGGCAAGACTCTTAGGTCACGTGGTGAATAAGAACGAAATTCATGTCGATCCTGCAATCAAGAACTAAGGAGTCCCAAGGACACAACTAAGAATTTTTGGGGATTGTAGATTGTATCAGACGACTCCTAGAAAACTTCTCAAGGATTGCTCAATCGCTGACAACCCTAACCCAGACGACACCTATCTTGTCTTCACTTGACAGTACTAGTAAAATTGCGGTTCTCGTGACGCTTCTCGACAAGGTCTCGATTGCGTGTTGATGCAACGAGACCAAGTCATCGTGCACGCGTCACGTTGAATAAAGGATCATGAGAAGAGACCCTGAACTAGGTACAGTAATTGCGCGTTGAAGTTTTGGCACCATTACTTGTATGGGAAAACGCTGCACGATCTTTACTGATCACAAGGGTTTGCAGCACACCGTTGATTAGAAGGACTTAAACATAAGATAACTAGGTGGAATGAGCTACTGAATGATTACGACTGTGAGATTAAGTATCACCTGAACAAGGCGAGCGTTGTAGCAGACGCCTTGAGCCGCAAGGAACGCGCAAAGCCTCTAAGGGTGCGAGCCTTAGAGATGATCATACAGACGAATCCCGCTACTCGGATTCTTGAAGCTGAGTAACCAGAGAACCTACGAGCTAAAGCATTATGTGGAATGGGAGTGCGATTATTGCCTAAGGTAAACGGGACATTACACTTCATGGAACGACTTTGGGTTCCATTTCGCGACAATTTATGTACGCTTATTTAGGACAAGGCTCATAAGTCAAGGTACTCGATCCATCCAGAATCCGACAAGATGTACCAAGACTTGAAGGATTAGTATGAGTGGCCCAAGATGGAAGTTGATATAGCTACATATGCGGGTAGCTGTCTTGCTTATGCCGAGGATAAGACAGGATACAAGAAACCATCAGGGCAGCTGCAACAGCCTGAGATTCCCATATGGAAGTGGGAACAAATCTCAACGGATTTCATTACGAGCTACCAAGAACCCAAAGAGGTCACGATATGATTTGGGTGATTATTGACCGACACACCAAGACTGCACATTTCCTACCAAACAGTGAGGAAGACAGCACAAGGGAATTAGCAGAGATTTAGCCTAGAAAGGTTGTGGCGCGTCATGGAGTGCCTGATTCTATCTTGTCCAACCGAGATGGTCGTTTTGTGACAAGGATATGGCAGACATTTCAAAAGGCGATTAGGTCACGATTGGACCTTAGTACTAAATTTCACCCTCAGACGGACGGCTAGAGCAAACGAACGATACAGACTTTGGTGGACATGCTACGTGCTTGTATGATGGACTTTGATGAAAAGTTGGAATACTCACTTGCCCTTAGTGGAGTTTTCCTACAATAATATTTATCACACCGCCGTTTAGGCCATCTCGCGCAAAGCTTTATAGGAACGTAAGCATCGATCCCCTTTGTGTTAGGCGGAGACCAGAGATAAACGATTTACTGGCCCGGGTTGGTTCAAGAAACTACAAACAATCAATCGGATACGTGGTCGTATCAAGTCAGCACATGATGTACAGAAAGGCTACGCCGATAAGCGGCAGAAACAGTTGGAGTTTGTTGTTGGAAAATATAGTTTTAAGGAAAGTCTCGCCTTGGAAAGGTGTGGTAAGATTTGGAAAGCGTGGGAGGTTGAACCCACCCACGGTATACTAGACCAAATTAAGTCTAAGTATCAACATGGATTCACAACTCCCCTGTGGCTGATAACATAGCTTGAATTTCTAGACGAAATTCTTTTAACGGGGGAAGAATGTGACAACTGACATTTCTCTATGTGTTCCGTACAATAATAAACAATGATAAACAGTAATCTGTGCTTTAATGACTGTGCATGAATGAATTAACTAGATGAATAAATTTATGTTAACTGTCATATACATACAAAGGCATTTCATGTTGCAAGATTGTTTATCTTTATTACATGCAACACAGTGTGGTTTACTTAATGCACAAAACAAAGTTAGCACAGTTATTAGACAAACTAGAAGCACTGACGGGAGTTCAGTACTCAGGCAGACATGAAATTACGACACAGAATGAGCCCCAGAACCAAGTGTTACACTAAAATAGTGTGTAGGAAAGTAGGGATTACAAAACTGCCTTCCTGGTGATGAATTAGGTACCGGAGAGTGCCAGAAACACACTAAAACTGCAAAATTCTGCAGAAAATATACAAATTCAGCAAAAAAATTCAGCTTTTAACTTCTAAATATAATACAGAATTATGATATAATGGTCCAGAATACTTTCCTAAGTGTCGAGAATCAAAACTGTCATAAAACATAACATAAAGCACACTAAACTGCGCAATTTAGCACTTTAACGAACAGTAACGAAACGAACAACCGAACACTACCTGAAACACCAAATTTTCACTAGAAGCATTGTTTTAGTGTTACGAAGCTAGTTATGGCCCTCGAACAACATAATACATCTCAAAAACACTACATACATAAAATACCTAACTAGCACCATTGAATCTTAACTAAATCATGTAACTTACCATTAAAATGTTACACTTTACCCCCCCCCCCATGTTAGACGGTTAAGGGACATGGGTCCCACACAAGATTTCTTTGTTATAGTTTATTTGACTTGTTGAGGAATTTACCAACACAATATACCATATGCTACTTTAAATGTTGGAAGAGTTATACAAGAACCATATGTCTTTCGTTCATCTCATTCACAACACTTCAACACCAAACTCTTCTCTTTTTCCTCCCAAAAGCTATGGCCCAAACCCCCTCCCATCATCCTTCATTTTTCAATCACTTTCCATATATTCTAAGGTGATAATAAGGTGTAAGAAGCAAAGTTAAGAAGTATGGAAGCATTGGAAGTTGAAGGACCTCTTGCAAGTGCTATTAACCACCTCATTTATCATCATCATCTTCTTGTGTTCATCCCTAGCCTTAAGCTAGTAGTAAGATCATCTAAACTCCATTTTACATCTTATTAAGTTGGTTAAAAGATGTTACAAGTAAAGAATCATGAAGAACACTAATGATCAAGAGCTTAAATCATGAACATAAGACTAAGGATTATAAGAATACATGTTTTTAAGTGTTGTTTTGCTTCTTGATTGATGATTACTTGTGTTTATGATGTTAAACATCATATGATCTTGCTAGATGGTGATTAAAGACATGATCTAGCAAGATGAGAGGATGATTATGTTAGTAATCAACGTGAGCATCCTTATGTAAAGCATGAACTTGAAGTATAAATTGTTTTCTTGAAGAATGATGATCAAAGTGAGTATAAAGTCTTGTAAACATATGATTTTAAGAATGATTTTCTCAAGAAACCAAGTTAAAATACAAGATTTACATAAACTTGGTTCTTAAAGAAACTAATCAAATTTTTAGTGGTTAATCAAGTGTAGAAATATATATTTAACAAGAAAAATTCAAGAAGAAATATTTTTAGAAAATCACTTTACAAGTTGTGAAGATCTAAATTCTTCAAGAATGATATTTTTAAATAAATAGCCACACTTTAAAGGGTAACTAAGCTTACTAAATACACTAGTAAGTTACTACAAATTTTTACAAAGTTTCAAGTTCATGTCATAGTGTAAATCTCATATTTTTGGCACATGGTAAGTCTTGAATGATTTGTTGATGATGATTTATAAAAGAAAATGATATGCTTTGAAAGCATGGAAACCTCCATTTTAAGGGGAAACTATGGCAAAAAAATTTTAGAAATTAAACACTTAGGAAAATATTTTTAAACAAATATTTACAAGTATATTTTAACCATGACTTTTCATATAAAGTTTGCCATAATTTTTGTTACAAAAATTACAAAATATTGGAGGTTGGTTTTTGATAACAAAAGTGACTAAATATGTATTTAGGAGAATATATATTTAGATGACACCATGTGTGTGATTATTTGAATATGATGTGTATTAGTTATATTATTTTAGGGCTTGAAATAATATAACTAACCAAAATACCAAGAAATACAATGCTAAATATTACCAAAAATTTCAAGAAATAAATATACAAATTATACCCAAAATATTGGAGAAACCGAACAAGGAATATAACTTACAATAAATATTCTGGAATTAGACTCGTAAGTATATTTTGGTAAACGGTATTTTGGAAACCAAGAGAACAAAAATATTATTTTTTTGGGTAAGAATAATATATATATTTTCTTGGAATTATTAGAAGATATATTATTTTTGGGAGGAAATATATATTTTCTTGAATAAACATAGAATACCTTATTTTTGGGATGAAATATGAATTCATAAATGTTTTCTAAGATTATTTTTGAGAACTATATGAAAATACAATTATTTTTGTCAAAGGAAAAATTATAAATAATTTTTCTATGTAAGTTTCTTAAAATATATATTTTGAGAATATATATTTTTATTAGAAGTATTATTCCGGAAAAATTAACACAGAAATTAAGTATAAGAATACTTAATAAACACAATAAAATACGTATTCTTGTACGTACAAATACACACCGGAATACGCCACCAATACTTGGCAAATACACAAGTATGACTTTACCCATCCTTGGGAGAACACATACGTATAACTGTATGATATACCAAGTTAGAATATATTGTTTTAACTAATATTCCAAAATTTAATAAATATAATTTAAGTTAAAATATTTATTATTTTAACAAATAATTATATACTTTGGAATATTATAATATACATCAATGATGTAACTCAGAATACACCAAGATTTCCAAAACAAGTCACAATGAACAACTAAGACAAAGAGTCGTTACACGACCTAAGCGTCGAATAAAACATGTCACATGTGTAGGTAGTTGTACGACTCATAGGAGGACCTTGAGCATAAGTGATAGCAAGACGCAAACTTGTGAGTTCATGTCCCCCTTTTCTCTTAACTGTTTTTGGTTTTATAACTCTCGGGGGTGGAATATATGTTACGAATGTTTAAATGGTATGATTTGGCTGTGAAATGAACTATTAGATCATGTGAGCATAGATTGAATTTGAAATGCCATTAACTCTCATGAGAAATATGGACAAAGGTTAGATCTAACGGGTACGGCCGAGCCCCACTCATGGTCCTTATGTGACCACTTTGAGTGCTTTGGTGTCCCAGTCGAGGTGATTCAACAACGGTTAAGGGTGATTTGACACAGTCAAAGTGATTTGATACGGTCAAGGGAATTTGACACAGTCAAGGTGAATTTGACACAGTCGAGGGAATTCGACGAGGGTATAAGCCTACTCATATTGAGTGCTCCCTATGTCTTCACATGCATTAATGTCCTTGCAAAACATTAATTTGATCTATTCATAGATGCTTTTCATACCTGTTTTCAAAGGAGTCTCTCAAACGTTTACAAGTTTATCAGTATTTATACAAAACGCATGAACTCGCTCAACTTTTGTTGATGTTTTCAAAATTACATGTATTTCAGGAAACAAGTTGGATCTTGGGCGCTGGTGTTGTTTCGGGATATGAATAACAAGTTTAGATGTCATCCACTTTTGTTGGTTTGTAACTTAATCAAAGGTTGTGTCGTTTGAAACTTAATTGATTGGTGTTTGTAATATTTTAAACTTTATGAATGGATGAACATCATTTTGATCATATAGTTGTTATTATAATTGAATGCAATGGTATTGAACAAGTCACACATCATACGCTTCCGCAAAAGTCAGGGTGTGACAGTTTGAAATAAAGAGAAATGAAAAGAATGATATTGTACGATATAAGGCTCGACTTGTAGCACAAGGATTTTCCCAAATCCCAGGAGTTGATTATGAGGAAACGTATTCCCCTGTAGTGGATGCGATAACCCTTAGGTTCCTAATCAGCCTCACAATCTCTAAAGGACTTCATATGAGACTAATGGATGTCGTCACCGCATACTTATATGGGACACTTGAAAATAACATCTACATGAAAATCCCTAAAGGATTAAAATTGCCTGAAGCATTAAAATCAACACCTCGAGATATGTGTTCTATAAAGCTCCAGAGATCTTTATATAGTCTCAAACAATCTGGTCGTATGTGGTACAATCGACTTAGTGAATTTCTCGAAAAAGAAGGATACAAGTCTGATGTAATCAGTCCATGTGTTTTTATACAAAGAACACTCTCAAATTTCACTATAATAGCAGTCTATATTGATGATATCAACATCATCGGATCTCCTGAAGAGATATAGAAAGTTGTTCATTAGTTAAAGAAGGAATTTGAAATGAAAGATCTTGGTATGACGAAATTATGCATCAGACTACAATTTGAGTATCTGTGCAATGGCACATTTGTCCATCAATCAAACTACATCCAGAAGATGTTAGTACAGTTCAATATGGATAAAGCACATCCGTTTAGCGTACCTATGGTTATCCGACCGCTAGATCCACACAAGGATCCTTATTGCCCTCAAGAAGAAGGCGAAGAAGTACTTGGTCCAGAAGTACCATACTTAAGCGCGATCGGTGCCCTTATGTATCTTGCAAATAACACAAGACCTGACATTGCATTTGCAGTTCATGTACTAGCGAGATACAGTTCGAATCCAACACGTAGACACTGGAATGGTGTAAAACATATATTCCGGTATATTTGCGGGACACAAGACTTAGGTCTTTTCTATCAGAAAGATCAAAAGTCCCAGCTTGTTGGGTATGCGGATGCCGGATATCTATCAGATCCCCACAAAATAAATCTCAGACAGGTTATGTATTCACATACGGTGGCACAACAATTTCTTGGAAGTCAACTAAGCAAACACTTACAGCAACATCATCAAATCATGCTGAATTGATAGCACTATATGATGTTGGTCGAGAATGTGTGTGGTTGAGATCAATGATTAATCACATACAAGAAGCATGCGGATTAGAACAGATCAAGAAGGAACCGACAATTATTTATGAAGACAATGCTGCTTGCATAGCTCAGATCAGAGAAGGTTACATCAAGGGTGATCGAACAAAGCACATCTCACCAAAGTTCTTCTCAACATATGACTTGCAGAAAGAAGGGGAAATTGATGTTCGCCAGATCAAGTCAAGTGAAAATTTAGCTTACCTGTTCACAAAATCTTTACCAAGAAGCAGTTTCGAGCAACTATCACACAAGATCGGTCTCCGCAGATTGAAAGATGTTTGTTGAATTCGGGGGGAGAATTATACACACTGTACTCTTTTTCCCTTAACTAAGTTGTAGGATCGTTTTCAGACCCGAACGAGTCGATCAGAAGAGTTTTACTCAATACGAAAGGCGGAAACAGACGTATCGAGGTCAATTCAGCTAAAATATCACTTTAAACTGTCGTATTATTGATTTCACAATGATTTTCAGCGAAACGACACTTCGGCAGCACTTCGTTGCTCTGACCGGAATCCGTTACATTTGAAATGAAATCAGGACTATTTATAAGCAGGGTAATTTCGCACGAACCATCACAAACGAAATTTTGTTTCACACGAAATTAGATTTCGTGCGAAATTACCAAGTAATTTCGTGCGAAATTACTTGTTCTAATTTCGTGCGAAATTAGCCTTTGACATGTTTTCTCGTTTTGCGTGCCCTGATCTATCTAAAACAAACCAAGACTCGATACAAGACGAAGTCGACAGACGCATGCACCAACAGACTCCCCCTCGAATGTTGACGAGTCTTAAAGTGTCGAGTCTTCGCATCTTCAGTCTTTACCAGTCTTCTCGAACTCTTTGAAGTATCCGACGCTGTAAACATCCTCAAATCTCTCTCTTCTCTTTCTTCCAGAATCGCAACCTAGCTCTGAGCTCTTTCCACAAGTTTCTTCAGACTCCCCCTTTCGATATGCTGGGATCACAGCCTGGCTTGTTAAAATCACAGAGTCCTCAGGTATAGGAATCTGACTCTCTATCATCTATCTCAATATCACCTAGCTCTTATCCTATTTCCTGCATAATCTCTACAGGTTCAGGTTCAAGATCGATTCCTGGCTCTTACCTGCACAAAACTCTACCCAACAATAAATTTTCTGATGACCACATGTAAAAACAATCTCACCATCTAATAAACCACTTGCAGGAATTATACAATCAAAGAATGATTTTACAATGTTAATCTATGATGAACCACTTGAAGAAATATCATTTATCTTTTCAAAACAACACTTTCCCAAACCATTTGTTCATCATGTTTAGCACTTGGAATTTTGAAAATCAGCTCTCCAACACCAGTTGTCAAAAATCCTTTTGAATTTTTCAAAATTTATGCTAAAACACACCGAAAATCTTTTTGAATTTTTGAATGTAATGAAATGCAGAGAAGAAATATTTACATACAATATTTTTGTGAGTTTGTGTAAGAGGATCATATCAGTTTATGAGACAAATCACCAACACCATTAAGCTTTAAACATTATAAGTTCTAAACGATTCACTTAGATTGTCAGTATACTGATCCACTTAAATTTTCACACAAAGTTCAACTGTTTCGAGATACGAGATTAATGTCTTAAGCACTTAAACTTAATCGCGTGTCCCACCTCAGAATATACTCCCGTATCCAGATCCCAATATTCAGTCTTACAAGTGAGTATACCACAGATGATATCTGTAAGGGGTTAAATTGCGAAAAACCGTGAGAGCTCAGGTCAGAACTTTCGTTCAGCAGAGAGATGACGGCTTCGACTTTTGGTGGGTCCCCTTTAGAGGATCTTTTTTACAACAGCATTGATTAACAATTTTATTGTCTTATCATTTTATGCTGAGGGTGGCGCTATATTTCAAGCAAGCGTAAAGTATTCTCCGGGGACTAGGCCATTGCTTCCGCATTATCAGAAGTCCCGGGATAATACCCCAGATATCACTGAGCATAAAGACCTAGTATCTCAGAAAGAGGGACCTTTCAAACAAGATTTCGGGGGTTACCCATATATCCGAGAGATGTTCCCCACGATATAAGCAAGTTTGAAATTTAGGTTTATATCTCGTCACAATTTACTAAATGTGCAAAAACCTACTAACACATCATCAGTGAGACCGTTTATCACATTTTTAACTTTCCATTTCTTTATCATGTTTTTGTCTTTTTCAAATTTTCAAATGTTTTTGGATTTTCTGAAATTTTTACTCCCCCTAAAATGCAAACACATTTAAAGAAATTTGAAAACAAACTATACAATAAAATGACTACCGATATCGAATCACTTCAATTCGCCATCCACTTGGCATAAACAATTAGAACTCCCCCTCACAACAAACTATTTTCCCATTGATTTCAAAACACTTAAGTTTGTTTTAATCAAATGGTTTTTCCGGAAAATAAGTTTTGTTGATTTTCTACCACTTGTAGGTATTAAAACTTAAAAGTTAGGGGTTCTGTTCATCACTTTGTCTCTCAACCACTTGTAGGAAATCAGATACAACTTAATGTCCCTGATTTACCACTTGTAAGAATAGTCCAATCAAGTTCAAACTAATGACCTTGATTATCTTTCAAATAAAATCTCAAACTCTTTTTCAACCACATGGCTTACCAACCAATATCACTTGTAGGTTACCATATGTAGGTTGAATTCTCAAGATGGCGATACCTACTCCTCACTTACCAACCTGGGAGTTCCGGAAAGTCATACTAGTGACCAATTTTCAATTTTTCAAACAAACAATATAAGAAAGATGCCGATTCCTGCTCCACGATTACCAACTTGGGAGCTCCAGCAAGTCCAGAATTTTACTGTTCGTAGTAAGTACCATCCCAGTCACGAACCAGGGATGATACTTTACCTTGCTTCCTTGTTTTCTTTTCGTAAAACTCCTTGACTCCCTTTACCTTCCTGTCAACCATTTTTCCAAAAATGTTATGAACTTTGGAATTGAAGGCCTTTTCAACATCAAAATCTTCCTTTTCTGAGAAAAATTGATTTGGAATATCAATTTTACCAACTTTTTGTTTATAGTTTTCAGCCTTCAATGGTGGAAAATGAACATCATCCATTGGAGGAACTGAATTATCACATTTAATTTCAACCTGTGGCTCCTCTGATTTTGTGGAATCAAATTCATCACCAGAAGATAGCTCCTCTGATTTTGATAAATCAGAATCATTGCTAGAACTATCATCAGACTTCTTAACTACCCATTTTTGGTTGTTAAGGTTTGCTCTCTTCTTATAAAACCTGTTTGAACATTCACCAATTTAAAAAGTTGAATTTTTGAAAAGTTTTGTTCTATCAATTTGTGGTTCAAACACAACCTCTTTATCTTTCAGTTTACGAGAAACTCCCTGTTTTGATTGTATTGCCTTGGAACAATTTTTGGCAATATGTCCAACATTGTTGCATTGGAAACAGGTTCTTGTTTCTTTCTTCTGATCAACTGTTTTCATCTCTTCTTGCTTCTTTGCAAGGAATTCTCTGTTTGACTGGTTCCTAAACAGATTTTCTTTCTCTTTCTTCAGTAGATGTACCTGAAACAAATATCATTTTTGATTTAAAATCTCTAACATATTTTTCATTTTTCTGTTTTTCTGATGGAATAAAACCCAGACCTTTCTTTTTGAAATTACCGTTATGGTTTGGTTTCTTTCGATATCCAGAACCAGAACTGTAACCCTTTTTCTTGTTTTCTCTTTGTTGAACTCTTGAGGTGTACTTTTTAGGTTTATCATTAAGATTTACATCTTTTATTTCAGAAATATTAATTTCTGTTAGTTTGAAAACCTTTTTAATCATTTCTGGTTTAACACCTCTTATTGGAAATTCCTCATCAGAATATAATTTGTCGGAATCATTCAATGTATATGCAACTTTGAATGTTTCGTCATTCAAATTAGATTTTGATAGAAGAAATTCTTTATTGTAAACCCTTTTGCCCTGTTTGTCGGTTTGACTCGGAGTGCTTGACTCAGACTTTGACTTTGACTCTGACATAGACTCCGACTTTGACTCCTCGGATTCATCTTTATCCAACACCTGATCGACCACTCTCTTTATTAACTCGGACTCATGATCAGTGTCAGATGATGTAAACGTGACATCAATATTATCTGGCAAGTTAACTGTAGACTCCGACTCCCACTGTAAATTTGTTGCCTTTTCAACTCTTTCTGAATTTGGATTTATCGGAGAATATCCATTTTCAAGCGGGGGTGGACACTTGTTGTAACTGAAACCTTGTTTCTTGTCCATGTCCATTGCATGGTCTCCTGAGAAATGGTCTTCAGGTCCTAGTGGGTTAAAACCCACTGGTTCTTCTATATAGTTTGCCGGGTTGAACCGACCCTGAAAGACAGGAGTGGGGTCGCCAAAGGAATGGTGTGAAAGGGATCGCTGTAACGGCAAGAAGGAGTGGCGTGAGTCATCGGCCTCGTTTTCTGATTACAGCCCAAAGGAGTGACGATAAGGAGGCGTTGAGCTATGCGAGATAGATCGTCTAGCGAGCTCCAAATGGGTCCTCCAGTTTCCTTGAGGATCGGCGCTCATAGTAGTAGAAGGAGTTCGCCGGTGTGAAGGCCCGGCTTCGTGATCGTTGGGGGCGGGGATTGGCCCCTTGCCTCGTCCTCCTCTTCGGAACCTTGGTGGCATATTTCCTGTCAATCAAACGAAAGATACAACAAAATATAAAGGACAAAGTTAGAAAATAAAAAAAAAATTGGATTTGTCCTAAGTTCTTTGTCTAGACTCGAAAATTTGAGGAATGTGCAACTGTGTAACTGAGATTAAACACAAAAGGCTAGTATTTAATTCACTCAGCGTTGGCTCTGATACCAACCTGTCACACCCCGATATTTCCACGTATTACCGGTGGGCCCGGTGGGGAGTATCGTGACGTAGTTGATATTATCATAGTCAAACAACACAATATTTAAATGCACAGCGGAAGCAAAAGATATATATATTTCAACCAAACAAATTGTAATATTAAGTATCACAAGATAGTTGAAAATAATCCACAGGTGGATCAAGTAAAAAGGAAACATTGTTCAACTGTTTATGTCATCCAAGCTTGCGAGACTTATTGTGGATGCTAGGAGAAAGCCAGCCTATTTCGAGTAGTACCTGCACTTAACCTTTTTGGGAAAATACGTCAGTTTACACTGGTAAACACAATTAACTGACTCATTTTGAAAAGGTTTAATAAAATTGATTTGAATGCACGTGGCACAAACTTTTAAAACTTGGGATAACTATTTATACATAAACTTGTAAAAGAATTACATGTTCTGTAACACCCCGAAAACGGGTTTGGTAATCAAACTCCATTAATACTAAAAGACGGGTAAAGTACCGTTAGTAGTAAAAATAACCAGGTGAATATTTGGATTTAAATAAGAAATCCTAATAATAAATACAAGCGAATCAAAGTTTTAAGGAATTGAGTTTATAAGAGCCCGAGTTAACGGGACTTAAAATAAAACGGGTTATAACTCCCGGGACCCACTAAGTAACTAGGGATAAATTTTAACATCCCGAAAATGCGAATTCTTAAATTTGCAATATGATTGCGAATAAAATAGTGAAATAAACTGACTAAGAGTGGCACTAACCAAGTTAGTTGGTCACTTATAAGTATTTAGGAGTTAAAACAAATAAAGTATCAAAAGTGAGGGACTAAAAGTGTCTAAATGAGAACTATTTTTAATAAAATAGCTAAATTAAAACACAAACATATTTTGTCTGTGTTGTGGAGATCGACCAGGAGTCAGGGGCGACCCCAAGCTCCATCCAAGCCCTAGTTCATCACAAATTGAGGGTCTAAATCTGATCAAAAACAAAAATCGAGCATAGATTATTGATCCTCGTCACAAGAGGATTACAAGGTATGTAAAATTTGATAAAAACTCTCAACTTGAAATTCTCATGAAATTGGGAAATCTGAAAATTGATGTTGCATGTTTGCTATTTGGGTAGAATAGGGTTGATATAGTGTCTAGGAGTAAAACCTAGACAATAACATGCGAAATCTTGGCAAATTCCTGAAAATCTCATGAACACATGGAAGGTGATTCATGGGTTTGTGGGAAACTAGTAAACACTAGGGTTTAGAATGATTATTCTAGTGTAATACGGGTCATAGAAAGGGATTTCTGATATGATGATGTTAAAATATGTGTATATAGTCTAATTGAAGTTAATTAGGGTGATAAACTCAAGTCATGAGCTTGGTTTTAATCATGTAGAAATCTGACTCGCTAGGTGTTTGATGAAACGCCTAAATGAGGGTTAAAATGTTAAAAGTTGAGTAAAAACGCAGATTTGATTATTTTAGAGAATTATGCGTTAAAGCTTGTGAAAGAGTTCTAAACTTATCGTGAATTGAACTCTTTAGGCAAAGAGTCCGGAACGTCAAGCGGACAAGCCGGAGGTGATACTCGCTTGAAACGTGTGCTTTAAAGGTACGTAACTACGGTTTCGTTACGATACGCTCGATTACGTATTTTCGCTAGTAGACTTTAAATTATCATAATAGATGAAATTGGTATTTAGTTAAAGTGACGAAGATCACTAAGTAGATAAACGGGTCAAAAGGTGAAATTATCACCCTTTGACAATATCGACTAATGGTTCGTTGAGTTATATGATTATAGGAATGAATATCATATGGATGTTTACAGTGCTATCACTTAATAGCCACTAAGGCAAGGTATTGAAACGGGTCAATATATTGATCCGAGCCAGGTATGTATAATAACACAACTCATCACGTAGAATTTGGAGTTCTATAAGAGTTAGACAAGGTTAAGGTATAGATATTCGGTTATCTTTAGGTAAACCGAATAAGTTAAATTATGTTTATGGTGTTTTAGAAGCACATGAGTTTACAAACAAGAATTATAGTTAAAAGGTTGGATTTTTAGTCAAACAAGTATTTAAAGGTCCTTGTAGTAAAAGAAGGATGAAAATTGACCAAATTGCCCTTGTAAGCTAATTTGAACGAAGGACCCATAAAGGTGGTTCGGAAATAAGTTTTATGATTAAATATATGCTTAGAATGAGTATAGGTAGTGAAGGATGTAAATCCTTGGGTCGAAAGACTTTATATGAGTCTTTGCCGTAAAATGATAATCCGAGGGGTAGAAACTCGGAACATATAGATATCCATATTAAATCCAACACACATATAGATGTGGTGGAAGATAACTTGATAAGAAATGTAGGAATAAGATGCTAGAAATGAATGAAAGCGAGTTCAAGTTTTAAAGTGCTAAAATACCCTTAACGGGTCAAAATAAGCATACGAGCGAAAACGGGTTTAATTGGTGTAATATGTGACAACTCGAAATTTAGAACCCTTCTTTGCATCTTGATGTAACATGCTTGAACGTTATGCGTTTATATATATTATTAATGAAAAGTGCGAATTATCTTAATGTGCTATGTGTTGTATGTACGTATGTTATATATGAACGTAAGTGAACCGAGACCACAATGGACCCGACTCGAGACCGCTTGGTCTCGAGTGAACAGTAACAGTTGGGCCGGTTGGGGACATGCACCTCTTTTAGTCCACCCGGAAGCCCATTAGGGTGCACCTTTTGGTATAAAAACCCATGCCATCATCCATCTTCCCCTTACACTTACTCTCACACATCATCCTATACACACTCTCTCTCACTTAAACCCTAGCAACACCACCCTCTTCTCTTGTCTCGAATCAAAGGTAGCAAACCAAGCTCTCGGATTAGCTCGTGTTCTTCACTCAGAGACTATCGGACAACAAACCTACTCTCCTTCACACACTCTTTATCAACCGGTTAGTGTTTTGGATGTTCACTAGTTGTTTTATACTCAATGGTGTGACTTGCTTAAAATGATTGAATGATGAGTGTATGGGATGCTTGTGGTCATTCGAATTATGTTAGAAGTTATAGGACAAATGTTATTTTGATGACAATATGCAAGATTGTTATGACATACAAGAATGTGTACACATGCTTTAGAACCGAGGAATGTATACTAGTTGTTAGAAGCTAATAATGATTCTTGATGCTAGTTAGAAACCGAATCATGTGTTGTTGCTATTGATGATGTTTTGACCACATGTTAGCATGATTTCCTCATATAAAATGGATGAACATATTTCTGGATGATAAATTCTGAATTTAATGAAGTAGTGATAGGATGAATATGTGTTAAAGGCTTGAAAACCCTAATGAAGAACAATTTGAATGAGATATGAATATTTGATGATGCTATGTTTGATCCATTTTGAAATAGAATTAGACAACAAAACATGTTTGAGTGATTTGGTTGGATAGTACACCATATCATGAAATCGAAATCCTATTGGCTAGTACAAATGCCGGTTATTAGCAGGTGTGCCAGTCGAGACCTTCTGTCTCGACTCGAGACCATGCATGTGACAGCTCGAAATCACGATTGTGACACAGGTTGCGAGTCGAGAAACCACAGTCTCGAATCGAGACCACACCACATTGGCACAAAAACAGCATAACTCGAGATCATGGTTGCGAGTCCTATTGCGACTCGAGACATGACTCGAGACCGCCTAGTTTCGAGTGATGAACGTATGACCCGAGACCTCCTCAGTTGCGACTCGAGAACTTGTAGGCTACAACTCGAGACCGCACAGTCTCGACTCGGGACCTCTAGTCTCGACTCGAGACCATATACACGTGCACACTGTTTTGGACTTGCATGCTATTACGAGCCCAACTATTTGGGCCGCATACTTGGACTTTGCTTATTTACGTAGATGAGGCTATTGGATGTGTTGTGCCCTGTTGATTAACTGAAGTATTTATACGTGTGTGCCATGATCAATACGTGTATGCAAATGTGTGAAGAAAACATACGTGCACTACCTAAATACGAACCTGACTTGTATGGTACAACTATGTTAGGACGTGGTTGACCACAATATAGCTTGATTGACCCTTCTGTGTATCTGCCGAGCAAACCAAGGTGAGTTCACACCCTCTACAAAGCATGGGATTCCCAGGGTTGGGAATGGGGTTAAGGAACATGGATTCCTCGTCCTTTCTTGGGTAGGACAGTATTGGTGCAGGAATGTAATTCCTCGTCCTCATGGACAGATAACTCGTACTAGACCAAAACTCTATCACGAAGTCCCTCCTTTTTATATCGACATAATCGCCGGGCCAATGGCGAGCGGGTCATTAGTTAGATAGCGCTATTTAGGTCTAACAAGCCTCACACCGTGCCGCAGAGGACGGGCGTGAACTAATGGATCTGGGCACGTCAATGATGATAGACATTGACAGTTCAGGGCACATAAACATGACTACAGTCAGCAGTCGATATGGTAACGAGTCTAGTGTATACATGGGGTAGCCCCCACGGCCGAAATGCCAGATAACTAACATGGGGTATCCCCCACGGCGGTATTGCCAGAATAAATGGGTAAACAAATCACGTTTTCAACTATGGGGTAACCCCCACGGCAGGATGCCAGTTAAAGGAAACTGTTTTTGGAACATCTTAAAAATGAACACCCAACCGTGAACTCACTCAACTTGTTGTTGACTCGTTACTACATGCTTTGCAGGTCAATAGGTGCTTAGCTGGAGCTTGCATGGAAGAGAGTCGTTGTGGGACATGGATAGCTGTGTGCCATGTTAAACTTTGAAACAATTAAACTTATGTTATGGTTTTAAACATTATGCTTCCGCTTGCAACTTAACTATGTTTTGTTTGGACACCAATTGTATTGGTCGGATTTTTATAATCACTTACATGCTTGTTCAATATGATTGGTGGCTGGATCCTGGTCAGTCACGCCTCCAAGCGGTGGTATTCCGCAGGTGGATTTTGGGGGTGTGACAGATTGGTATCAGAGCCATTGGTTATAGTGAACTTGGTTTTAATAAAGGGAAAAAGTTTTCGTTAAAACCAGACTATAACCCGTACAGTGCTCTACGATCCACAATGACGCTTCGCTCCACATGCAAGGCTCGACATTCTAGGTGATATGATCTGTGTATATATTGCCTACTTATTAGTTACATAGTACATTGCTCGTGGTATGCTTGGTTAGTATAACTACTGTTGCTTGAACACGTGTGTGCTTACTCCCTTCTGTCATCGCACTTTTGCGGACCTCCCTCACTCATGTTTCCCTCTTGTATGAAGATCATGTCTGGACGTGTTAACATGACTCAAGCCCAGTTGACGGCTCTGATTAACGAACGAGTTGCTGCGGCGCTTGCAGCTGCACACGCAGGAGGTATATCCTGCATCCAAACTCATTCCAGGATCTTTAGATCCTACTCTCGTGAACCAACCTTTGTGTTAAACTCTGTCTTTTCTTTCACCCATAATAGGTCAACATGCTCAGCCACCTGTGTGCACCTTTAAAACTTTTATGGACTACCGACCCACTACTTTTAGCGGCACTGAAGGAGCTGTAGGTCTCCTCCACTGGTTTGAGAAGCTCGAGTCAGTTTTCGAAATGTGCGAATGCCCTGAGGCGCGCAGGGTGAAGTATGCTACCGGTACTCTCGAGGGTTTAGCGCTCACATGGTGGAACGCTCGGGTCCAAATGCTGGGATTGGTTGCTGCCAACGCCACCCCATGGGAAAACTTTAAAGAGATGATCAAGGAAGAATACTGCAGTCGGGACGACATTCATAAGCTGGAAGTCAAGTTCTACAACCTCAAGATGACGGGGTCAGAGATTGAGGCGTATACTAAGAGATCGAATGAGCTTGCATTATTGTGTCCTACTATGGTGGACCCTCCAATTAAGCGTATTGAACTCTTTCTCAAGGGCTTAGTGCCAGAAATCCAAAGTCATGTGACGTCAGCAAACCTCGCCACCATCCAGCAGGTTGTTCAGTTGGCTCACCGTCTCACTGATCAGGCGGTGGAGCAGAACAGGTTACCCAAACGCATAGGTGCTACAGCTACTTCGGATGCTCCTAGTGACAACAAGAGGAAATGGGATGGAGCTTCAAGTAAGGGTTCGACTTCTGTTCAGTCTCAGTCTCAACAGAGAAAGACTGATGACTACAAGAGCCCCAGTCAGTAATCGTCTGGTGGTCAAAGTCATGGTGGGTACAAAGGGAATCACCCAAAGTGCAATCGCTGCAACCTATACCACAGCGGGCCATGCACCAGGGGTAACTGTCACCGGTGCAACAATCCAGGTCATGCCGCCAAGGATTGTAGAAGCTTGTACCCCGCAAACCAGAATCGTCAACAACAAGCCCCTCAGAACCAGCGACAGCAGCCGCAGCAGGGTAACAACAAAGGGTGCTTTCAGTGTGGAGCTGAAGGCCACTTCAAGAAAGATTGTCCCCAACTGAACAGGAACCAGAACAACAACAACAACAACAATAATCAGGGGAATGGCAACAATGGGAACAACAACAATGGAGCCAGGGGGCGGGCGTTCGTGATTGGCCAAGGTGAAGCAAGGAATGACCCCAATGTTGTGGCGGGTAAGTTCCTTCTCGATGACTTTTATGTTACAGTTTTATTTGATTCGGGTGCCGATACTAGCTACATGTCACTAGAAGTTAGTCGAATGCTTAAGCGTGTTCCAACACCTTTGAACAACAAGCACACTGTAGAGCTAGCAAATGGTAAGAGTTTAGAGGCCACACACGTAGTCAAGGGTTGTAAACTTATTCTCGCTAACCAGACCTTCTCTATCGACCTTATTCCTATCATCTTGGGTAGTTTCGACGTTGTCATTGGGATGGATTGGTTATCCCAACACCGAGCAGAAATTCTTTGCAACGAGAAGATTGTTCGTATTCCTGGTTCCGGTAATGAACCTCTCATGATTCGTGGCGACAAGAGGGGTGCTGTTGAGAATGTCATCTCTTTCCTTAAGGCCCAGAAGTGCTTGCGAAAGGGCCACACTGCCATTTTGGCTCTCGTTACTGACACCTCGGAGAAAGAGAAGAAGATAGAAGACTTTCCAATTGTACGCGACTATCCTGAGGTATTTCCTGAGGAATTACCTGGTCTTCCGCCTCATCGCCAGGTCGAGTTTCAGATTGAACTAGCTCCTGGAGCTGCACCTATAGCTCGTGCACCTTATCGATTAGCTCCATCAGAGTTGGAAGAACTCTCCACGCAACTGCAAGAACTCTTGGACAAGGGTTTTATTCGTCCTAGCTCATCGCCCTGGGGAGCTCCAGTGCTATTTGTGAAGAAGAAAGACGGTACCTTCAGAATGTGCATCAACTACCGGGAACTCAACAAGGTGACCGTGAAGAATCGCTATCCTCTTCCACGCATTGACGACTTGTTCGACCAGCTGCAAGGGTCGAGCTACTATTCGAAGATTGATTTGAGATCAGGATATCACCAGCTGAGAGTCCGAGAAGAGGACGTCTCCAAAACAGCTTTTAGAACTCGTTATGGACACTATGAGTTTTTGGTCATGCCTTTTGGGCTGACAAACGCACCTGCGGTTTTCATGGATTTGATGAATCGAGTGTGCAAGCCTTACCTGGACAAGTTCGTTATAGTCTTCATCGACGACATCCTGATCTATTCTAAGAGTCAGGAGGAACACGAGCAACATCTACGACTTATTTTGGAACTCCTTCGGACGGAACAGCTTTACGCAAAGTTTTCAAAATGTGACTTCTGGCTTCGTGAAGTCCATTTCCTAGGCCACGTGGTAAACAAGGATGGGATTCACGTTGATCCTTCCAAGGTAGACTCGATTAAGAACTGGCCTGCACCTCGTACACCAACGGAAATTCGCCAATTCTTGGGTTTGGCAGGTTACTACAGGAGGTTCATTAAGGATTTTTCCAAGATTGCACAGCCTCTCACCTCACTAACGCAGAAAGGCGTTGTTTATCGCTGGGGAAATGCACAGGAAATAGCATTTCAGCATTTAAAGGATAGACTTTGCAGCGCACCTATCCTTTCATTGCCAGAGGGCACAGACGATTTTGTGGTCTACTGCGACGCATCAATTCAGGGTCTTGGTTGTGTATTGATGCAACGAGATAAATTTATTGCGTATGCCTTACGCCAACTCAAGGTTCATGAAAGGAACTACACTACGCATGACTTAGAGCTGGGAGCTGTTGTTTTCACACTTAAGATATGGTGACATTACCTGTACGGTACCAAGTGCGCCATCTACACCGACCACAAGAGCCTCGAACACATCTTCAAACAAAAGGAGCTAAACATGCGTCAACGACGATGGGTCGAGTTATTAAACGATTACGAATGTGCAATCAAGTACCATCCTGGCAAAGCCAATGTTGTGGCTGATGCCCTTAGCCGGAAGGACACTGTGCCTAAGCGCGTACGAGCCTTGCAGCTCACTATACATTCTAGTCTTCCTTCTCAAATACGAGACGCTCAGATAGAGGCATTGAAACCAGAAAACGTCAGAGCTGAAGCCCTACGCGGCTCAAGGCAACGATTAGAACAAAAGGAAGACGGTGCATACTACGTAACGGGACGCATTTGGGTCCCACTCTATGGCAACTTACGAGAGCTTGTGATGGATGAAGCGCACAAGTCTCGCTACTCGGTACACCCTGGTTCGGATAAGATGTACCACGATATCAAAACTACGTATTGGTGGCCTAGCATGAAGGCCCACATAGCAACCTACGTCAGCAAGTGTTTGACTTGTGCCAGAGTCAAGACGGAATACCAGAAACCCTCAGGCCTACTCCAACAACCAGAGATACCACAATGGAAATGGGAGCAAATTCCCATGGATTTCGTTACTGGCCTGCCTAAATCCCAGCGCGGAAACGATACTATTTGGGTGATCGTGGATCGACTCACAAAGTCTGCACACTTCTTGGCTATCAAAGAAACGGATAAATTCTCCACTCTAGCAGAAGTATATCTCAAGGAAGTTGTTTCGAGGCACGGGGTGCCCACCTCCATTATCTAAGATCGTGATGCACGTTTTACTTCAGAGCTGTGGCAAGCAATGCACAAATCCTTTGGCTCACGATTAGACATGAGCACAGCATATCACCCTCAGACGGACGGGCAGTCCGAGCGCACTATTCAAACCTTAGAAGACATGCTTCGTGCATGTGTAATCGACTTTGGCAACAGCTGGGAAAAGCATCTGTCACTTGTGGAATTCTCGTACAATAACAGCTACCACACCAGCATTAAAGCTACTCCGTTTGAGGCATTGTACGGGCGTAAATTCCGGTCACCCCTTTGTTGGGCAGAGGTGGGGGATAGTCAGATCACTGGTCCAGAACATGTGGTAGACACCACTGAACGAATTGCTCAAATACGACAACGCATGGCGGCAGCTCGTGACCGTCAGAAAGTCTACACCGATAAGGGCAGGAAACCCCTTTGGGCCGCATACTTGGACTTTGCTTATTTACGTAGATGAGGCTATTGGATGTGTTGTGCCTTGTTGATTAACTGAAGTATTTATACGTGTGTGCCATAATCAATACGTGTATGCAAATGTGTGAAGAAAACATACGTGCACTACCTAAATACGAACCTGACTTATATGGTACAACTATGTTAGGACGTGGTTGACCACAATATAGATTGATTGACCCTTCTGTGTATCTGCTGAGCAAACCAAGGTGAGTTCACACCCACTACAAAGCATGGGATTCCCAGGGTTGGGAATGGGGTTAAGGAACATGGATTCCTCGTCCTTTCTTGGGTAGGACAGTATTGGTGCAGGAATGTAATTCCTCGTCATCATGGACAGATAACTCGTACTAGACCAAAACTCTATCACGAAGTCCCTCCTTTTTATATCGACATAATCGCCGGGCCAATGGCGAGCGGGTCATTAGTTAGATAGCGCTATTTAGGTCTGACAAGCCTCACACCGTGCCGCAGAGGACGGGCGTGAACTAATGGATCTGGGCACGTCAATGATGATAGACATTGACAGTTCAGGGCATATAAACATGACTACAGTCAGCAGTCGATATGGTAACGAGTCTAGTGTATACATGGGGTAGCCCCCACGGCCGAAATGCCAGATAACTAACATGGGGTATCCCCCACGGCGGTATTGCCAGAATAAATGGGTAAACAAATCACGTTTTCAACTATGGGGTAACCCCCACGGCAGGATGCCAGTTAAAGGAAACTGTTTTTGGAACATCTTAAAAATGAACACCCAACCGTGAACTCACTCAACTTGTTGTTGACTCGTTACTACATGCTTTGCAGGTCAATAGGTGCTTAGCTGGAGCTTGCATGGAAGAGAGTCGTTGTGGGACATGGATAGCTGTGTGCCATGTTAAACTTTGAAACAATTAAACTTATGTTATGGTTTTAAACATTATGCTTCCGCTTGCAACTTAACTATGTTTTGTTTGGACACCAATTGTATTGGTCGGATTTTTATAATCACTTACATGCTTGTTCAATATGATTGGTGGCTGGATCCTGGTCAGTCACGCCTCCAAGCGGTGGTATTCCGCAGGTGGATTTTGGGGGTGTGACATAATAAACCTATGATTAGAACCTAATATAGTAGGTAACATTAATTTGAAGAAGTGTATGAGATATAGGAATCAAATAAATACGTTTGTTTGATAAAATTCATAAACGGGTTAAAATTCGGTAAAAAGGTAACGAGTCGAAGGCTTAGAAGTCTCAAAATTTCTTATGTTGGATGTAGGATTTTAACTCCATAAGATGGAGGATTAAATTACGGACGCGTAGGAAAAAGAATCGGGTAAAACGGATCAATAACGAAGAAGTTATGGCCGTTTCCGTGAAATCAGATCGTGCTGAGTATGTACAGCATCAGCTGGTTGCAACAGGCTGTGAAAAACAGGGCTAGGCGTGACACCTAGGCCCTTGGCGTCACGTCTAGCCCCCTAACTCCGAAAATTGTTAAATTTTGTCATTTTTAACCCCTGTACTTGTTTGAACTTAATATTTGACTATCAAAACTAACTTTTAAGTTGGTTTTGATCATAGGTGAATGCCAAGAGTGCACGGATGAAGATCAAGCGACGAGCAAGAATCGAACACGATCACGAAATAAGCTTCCGCACTATGTATCGTTATTAAGTTAAACGACGAACGTACACATGATATGTTGTACACTTTTTAAATTGTAGAAAGTTTTAATAAACCCATAATTTCCAATGCATATGTAATCTTAATTACATGACTGTTTTTCGTAAATGATACGTTAAACCTTAATTTATAAGAACGGGTGTTACATGTTCCTTATGCGTTCAGTAGCCCGGGTTGACACCGGGTTAGAGTTTAATAGACACACCACATGATATAGTCCCGCGGAGAGTTATTCTCGAAACCAGCGGTTATACCTTATTATTTATTTATGCACTGTCGGGAGTACGCCTACACCCCGTGCTTAGATCGTGGCCATTTCTTAAAATGATGCCAAGGATATCCGAGACATGGTCGTTAACCCCCCAAAGGCTTTAAGCAAACAAAACAATTCAGACGGGTCATTTCAATAAATTAACCATCATACGATTAAAGATTCAATGCCCGACCAAGCGGTATTTTATATACCGTACCCCAAGCCCGTATAAGGGAAAATAAGTTAAAAGTATTTACCTTTGCAAGTAATAATCACAACAAGCAAGTGCACGTAGCTTTTACCAGGTCTCCTATTCTGGAACGAAGGTTTATAATAACCTATTAGAATCCTAACGGGTCTTTAAATAAGCCTAAACTTAGACCGGTTAGTTTTAAAGGAAGATACGGTTCGAACGCATGATTAAGCGAAGACCGGAATAGAATGCGATTTAGACCCGAAAAGTTTGAAGACTTGTATAATATGGGTAAACTAAACACATTCTGGATTTTGAGATAAAAACGATATGGTTTGACCTGTTTCGGCTAATTTTATGCAACTAGTTACATAAACCGAACCGAACGCGCAAGAAGCGTAACGGGTAACCGTAAGAGTCATATACAGGTTTCCTAAGTTAATATGTCTTAAATATGTTGTGATATCAGTAGGATACCTTCCATTATGCCCAAAACGAGTTTAATCGCGAATTAAGCCCCGTAGGGGTATTTTGGTCATTTAAAAGATTATAAAAAAAGGATTAATTATAATTTTGGGATTTGGGCCTGAAATAATCAGCAAAATAACTTAATTCTATAGGTTATACCAGTTGGTGATAAGTCTTATATGACAAAATGGTTTTAAACCCATACTATGTGTTTAATACGCGTAAAAAGCCGTTTTAAGCAATTTCCGGGTTATAACGGAAATCTGAGTTTTTTGATCAGTTTATAAAGTTCAAAATACTTCATTTATCATGTAAAATCAGTGGCCAAAGGTTTGGTATCAAATTGTTATGTAAAACTCATTTTATAAGCGAAAAGGGTATAATTGGCAATAACCGAATTAAGGCGATAGCCCTATGTTATGATCAGTTTAAAAATAATTAAAAATCTTCAAAAATCCCAAAATATTATATTACATCAGTGGGTAAAAGGTTTGGTGTCAAAAATTAGGTTTAGATAGGCTTTATGCTAATTACGTCGTTTAATTCATAAAAAGCGTTCTAATTACGCTATTAAGCATAACTCCTAATCTAGACCTCCAACTGATGTGAAACTTTAGGGACATGTTTATAAATCAGTAACAAAGATTATTGTCCTCTCACATTTACAAAATTCTCGTTTTATGGTAAAAAGGGCATTATGGTCAACATTAAGCAATTAACGGAAATGTGTAAACGAATCGGACAATCTACGAACCAAACACAGAGGGTTATACCATCATGTAACCTGGTCCTAAGGAAGCTCTAAGGCATTTCTAAACCCATTTAAATCGGGTCAGAACTGAAGTCAAAGCAAAAGTCAAAGTTTTGCGACTTTCGGTTCCGAACCGAGCCTAAACAGAAAACTGTCGGATCAAACAAGCTTAGACCAGTTCTTATACTAATTACCAAGTTATATGAGTGATAAAATAGGTTACACGTCTTCTACATGGCTAATTATACGTTAATTTGAAAATTAAGATTCTGTTGACTTTTTTATAAAAAACTTTGACCCGACAAATGATCTAGTTAGAGCGGGAATCAGAGGGTGCCCTTTTAAGGGTTTATTGCCCACATAATTACCAACTTATAACTACCTTAAGTTTGACCAATCACTGGACCATTAGTGATTAATCGTTAAGTCAAACCTTAATTACCACGGTTTGACTTTAAGCTAATTAACTAAGTAAAACATGATTAAGGAAGGTTAAGGAAGCTTACCAAGGTCCTATGCATGATTAGTGATGCTTAGGGATGGCCCTTGTGCTCCAGAAATGATCAGAAGTGAAGGTATGCAAGAATGATCAAATGTTGCAAACAATGTGGGTCTTATATAGTGATCTTGATTGCTCAAGATCATGCCAAACAACTCTAGGATTGATCCCTGATCAATTACAAGTGTCCCTAGTGCCTAAGAACTAGCTTGTGCTGCACATGGTAATGAAAAATGGCAATTTAAGTCGGTTAAACGGGCTGGACAGACACTTGTGGGTGTTCTGCCGCTGGGACTGTCTTACGGACCGTAAGAGGAGGGTCTTGCGGTCCATAAGAGCCTCTTTACGGACCGTAAGACAAGGTCTTTGTGGTCCGTAAGACTTCATCAGGAAACAAAAAAAAATTGCAAACTTTAAAGTTTTGATCATGCAACTTTACCCCTTCGAATTCGGACCTTTATCATCAGTATGGGACCTCTTGAACATGCTTGAACAGTTATGTCAACTTGTCATGCTTCAAAAAGGTCTTGGATTCTTTTGAAATGGCCATGGATGAAGATTTGTCGTGCACATCCTCATAGGATCCCATTCTTGCAAATTTGAATCAATTATTTCTAGTAATTACCGGATTTGAATGTATATCAGATATAGATTAGGGTCTTGGGATTCATAACTAGGTCGCTCAGAGGTATTTAATTAACATGTCGACACCTTTAAATCCTACTATACATCTTTAACTAGATCCGGGTTTATAACACTTTTGTCTTACATGACACGTGTCGTTATTTTATTGGACACAAATTTTCAAGGTGTTACACTTTTCTTCAGAAACTTTTTGTTCTTTAGTTACTTCATCATCTTCAAATGCCTTCATGCCTTCAACAGTTGGATAAATCATGTCAATGACATAAGAAGTACATGAGTAACTTTTCAACAAACGATTAACTCTTTCAGTTTCAATTCTTTGGGTTTCAAGTTTCTGTTCTAGCACAGCACACTTCTCAATGTAGTTGTTCACAACTTTCTGCTTTATCATAAAAGCTCCTTGAAGTGTCTTCATTGTTGTTGCTTGTTCTTCACTTGATTGGTTATACTGATTCATGGCTTTGTTCAAAACATCGTAAGATTCCTTCAACTGATTTATGTTGTTAATCAGTTCACTGTTTTTCTTCTTGATAATATCACAGTTCTCACAAATCACCGGAATCTTTTTAACATTAACTTCTTCATCAACCTTGAACTTTGGAACCTCCTTCACCTTTTTCCTAATCACTGGAACATCTTCGTCATCACTGCTGACTGGTGTTTTGATCTTTTTCTTTTTCTTTTTAGCTTTATCGTCATCACTGTCACTCATTTCCATCAGTTTAAAATGAGCTGCCAATCTTCTTGCATGATACTCACGATCATCATCACTATCCTCTTCAACACGAGCAACATACTCTTTGTGATTTGAATCTTTGCTTGGATCATAATCATCCCAATTGAAATTTACCCAGCTAAAACCTTCAGGAAATTTTTCATCATCTTGATTTATCAGGCATGCTTTATTATCAGCTAAGATATATTTGTCCAAACTGAAACCTTCTGTTGGCTTATTGTCATCCTGATTTACCATACAAGCTCTCTTTGAAGATTCTTCAATCACTTTTCTTCCATGTGCCACTTGTGGTTCTTGTTGTTGTTGTTGTGCAACTTGATGATAGATAGCCTTTCGATAGTAATCATTGTTGTTGTTGAACGGATTTTGAACTCCACTTGCTTCGCGGTTTTTGCACTCCCTCTTGAAGTGTCCTTTTTCCCTGCAACAAAAACAAGTGACTTTAGATTTATCAAAACCTAAAGTAGAAATATTAGCTTCACGTAAATCATCTCTTCCTGTGATCTGCTTAAATTTCTCAGCTCGTCTCAAAACACTTGCCAAACACCATTTAATATCCATCAATTCCATTTCCTCAGCGTCAATCTGATCGTAATCCTCTTTTGTCAACATTGGATTCCCGATCTGACCTGCCACAAAATTACCATATGATTCCAACACAGTTCCCAACAAAGACATGTGACTTTTAGCAACTTCTTCTGAATAATCATCATCATTCTCCAGATTTAGTACAATGTTGCATTGTAACTTCTTGCCCTTCTTTGTTGTTGAAATGTTCGAATCAAATGATGGATATGATGAAAAACTTGTGTTGCTGTTTGATCCTTTGGAAGAACCTCCAGATGAATTCTTTGCATTGAATGATGTTTCAATCTTCGGTGACATGTTGGTGGTTTTATCACTGACACCACCTTTGTAATAAAGTCCGATGTCTTGTTCACCGTCAAAATCTTTCATTCTCAAAACCTTTCTCTGCTCCATCTCCTGAGCCTCAATATTTTCAATGAACTTGGTCAGTGTCAGATTGCTAAATCCTTTCTTGTTCCTCAACATCATGAGATATGTACCCCAAGTCTCATATGGTAATGCATCAGCTAACTTCTCAATCAACTCCTCATTATCTTTCTCAATACTCAACCTCTTCATGTTAGCTAGCAAATTGCAGTATCTCTCAATGATTTTCTTTGTGCTTTCATTTTTCAACCCACGAAACAGATCAAATTCTTTCTTCAAAAGCGATTTCTTGTTCTTGACCATCTCTTGGCTTCCATGAAACTTCGATCTTAAAGCTTTCCAAATCGAATAAGAAGTTACGTTGTGTTGCAATAGAACCAAGATATCTTCTTTCACAGCTTGTTGTAATAGACTTAGCATCATTTTCTCATCTTTGTATTTCTTTCTATTGTCGGCACTCAGATCTTTAATTGCAATAATCTCCTCGACATCATTCATCGGTCGAACATATTTCGTCTCAACACATTCCCAAGCATCTAAGTATTTGGCTTGTACCCAGTTCTCAAAACATCCTTCCCAACCCTTATACTCCTTGATGTTCATGAGCTTAGGCGGTTTTTGCATCGTGCCCGTTTCGTTTTCCAACATCGTGTTCTGTGCAAGAGTGATCGGGGTAACTGGAGTAGCAAATGCATTGAAAAATTCCTCTTCCATGTTTCGGTTTTTCAAAATTCACAAGCACTCAGTTTCAAACGAAATTACCTGCAAGACACTCACAAACGAAATTAATTCACACGAAATTACTAATTTCGTGCGAAATAACACAATTTCAAACAAAATATGTGATTTGGTGCGAAATACTTAATTTCGTACGAAATTATTTCTTGATTTTGTGCGAAATTACTGAATATGTGTGATTTCGTGCGAAATCAGCCTGAAAATGCTATTTCGTGCAAAATTAAACTGCTATTTCGTGCGAAATACTGCTGATGTCATCATCTCGAGCTATTTTTGGCAAGATTGATCAAGTTTTTGTCCGATTTTAGGTCTGAAACTTTCAAGGGTTTGTTAAAACACAGTTACGCTTATGATGTGTAAGATTCAAGTCATTTTGTGTGTGAAATCAAGTTTAATTTGAAAAAGAAGGTGTAGAAAACATAATTTGCAGCTGAATTGGTATGAACTCTTCTTCCTGAGCTCTGATACCACTTGTAGGATCGTTTTCAGACCCGAACGAGTCGATCAGAAGAGTTTTACTCAATACGAAAGGCGGAAACAGACGTATCGAGGTCAATTCAGCTAAAATATCACTTTAAACTGTCGTATTATTGATTTCACAATGATTTTCAGTGAAACGACACTTCGGCAGCACTTCGTTGCTCTGACCGGAATCCGTTACATTTGAAATGAAATCAGGACTATTTATAAGCAGGGTAATTTTGCACGAACCATCACAAACGAAATTATGTTTCACACGAAATTAGATTTCGTGCGAAATTACCAAGTAATTTCGTGCGAAATTACTTGTTCTAATTTCGTGCGAAATTAGCCTTTGACATGTTTTCTCGTTTTGCGTGCCCTGATCTATCTAAAACAAACCAAGACTCGATACAAGACGAAGTCGATAGACGCATGCACCAACATAAGTTTTGTCCTAATGGATTTTCTTAGTAAGGTTTTTAATGAGGCAGTACAACTGATCCAGTAGTATTAGTTTATTTATTCAGGTCCTGAAGTACCTATTTAACATTATCCTGAAGTATGTTGTTAAACTGTGTATAATTCTAAATGTCTGGGGGGAGTGTTATAAACCAGACATTTTAGGCCCAACCCATTACTTGTGGACTTTAGGGTTTATACTTATGTTTATCTATATATATTGTAATGTTGAATAGAATGAAGGATAAGAATTGTGTTTTTCTCTATTTCTCTTTGGTTTTTATCAATTCTCAATTAATTCCCCAATTTAAATTATTCTTTTCTTGCCTTCATACATTAGCTCTTTGCGATATATGACAGAGAATAATAATTGATATGTATCCGATGTATGGCTTTTTTTTATTGTTATCTCCAATCTTCACTTTAATTGATATCTTTGTCATCTCAAGACCATTTAATTTCCTTTGGCTTTGTTCTCTTTGTTGCAATTCCTAAAATTAATAACAATAAGTAAATTAATTATATTATCAAGAAATTATTATAACATGCGAAGTCGTTAGATGAATAATGTCCCCACCCTGGGGCGTTTTCTGCCATGTGGCAGTCCAGTTAGCATGGAGGCATTATTGGTCGTTTTTGCAAAAGTGGTGTAGTGGGAATAATGCCCAATAACGCCCATCCAATAATTACACAATTATTTATTTTTTTAAATTTAAAACTTAAAATACTTCATTAATTTTAAAAAAATTACAATACTAGAACAAAAAAAGCGAATAAAAAAACGGAAATAAAAAAAAAGATAAAGTTAAAAAAAAGATGATTGTTCCTAAAGTCCTTATTTTTCCCGAAGTTTTTGGCGATGCATTTGCGCAACGATCAACGCGTCACCTTAGAGATGGTCGATCGGTTTGGACAAAAATTCAACGTCCTTTTCTGTTTGCCTCGCCGCTTGCATCTCGTTAAACTTCTTATTTTCGGCGACTCGTTCTTTCATAGTCTCCAAACGTTTGTGGCCGAGGTCTCGAATGTCTTGGAGACGACGGTTCATCTCGTCGAAATCTTCCTTCAACTCGAGATCGGAAGACGACTCCACCGGTTTTCCCCGGTTAACTTATCCTTTCTTCTACCGGGCGGCCGGGCCAACTCTTCAGCTTCCTCGTCAACGTCCACAACAACATTTAGATCGACGTTGCGGGCATCGGAAGTTGGTGTTTCAGGGTCAATGGAGGATGACGTTTTCGACCGTTTAGCTCTACGTCTACTACTCGACGTCATGGTCGGTACGCCAGCCCACTTTGGACTTTTTCTTAGTAGGTCCCAACATTTATAGTACGGGAAAACGCCTTTCGTCTTCTCGTACTCTTCCATAGCCTTCGTTAAAACCCCGACGTCACCTTCTCCACTCGGCCGATTATCGTAGTTACGTTGATAAACTTCTTGGAAGGCGTGACACTTGTTGTTGATGTCGGTCCATTTGCTAGAGATGGAATCCTTGTCACGATGTTCACCCTTACCCCACGTGCTATAAAAAAGTACACAAATCCTATTCCAAAATTCGTGACCGGTTTGAAAGTTTGCTACAAACAGAAAAAAAAGTTGTACGTTAAAAATAAAATAAAATGGACGTGTAGGAAAAAAAGTAAAAAAAAAAAACTTACCAACATCGGGGTCCTCCGAAACATCGACCCACGACCGAACCAACGTGAATTCCTCGTCCTGCGTCCAAATAACGTAAGTATGCTTACGACGAGGTTGGTTCGGTTCCTTCTTTTTATGCGACCTTTTACCGCGTTTCGATGTCTCTCGCTCCGGTTCGGGTTGCGTCTCCGGCACGATATCCACATCGGGTTCGGGTTGTTGTTGTGATGGTTGTGAGCCGCCGGGGTGGCCAAAGCCGAAAGTGGGCGGCATGAAAAGAATAGAACCACTCAAGTAAGCCGCGTACAATAACATGTTCGGGTCCATGTCTTGAAGGCTAAAGCTTTGTTGCGGTTGGGTGGTGTTCGGGTTCCCGGATCTTAAGGGAACACCAAATGGGGGTCGGAATGGGTTCATCTATACTATTATAAAAAGGAGAAGTGATGTACACACATGTAATTTTACATGGCGTCCATCATTTTATGCAATATGTACAACTAAACAATGCTTATTTTATAAGGGTAAAACTGGAATGAGGATGAAATTTTAAGACACTGGGAGGGTATAATAGTAATTCGACCGACCCATCACACTCACACACCCAAATTTCTTTCCTTTACTGCCCTTGAAAGAAACCTAACAGACTCTCACAATCAAACCCGGAGTGAATATAGCAAATGAAAGGGTCGAAACAATTATAGATGAAATTAATTGGATGAGGGAGAGAAAGAGAAGAATACAGAGAGGGGGGAGAAGGCCCAAGGCTTTCCGGCCACAGCGACATCGATGACGATGGCGGATTGAAGCTCGGATTTCTGATGGCAGCGCCCGATACTTGGATGGTGGTCGATCATCCGAAAAGACTGGTCGTTGGGCTGATCTGGTGGTGGTTAAAGATCAGGTGATGGATTAACCGAGGGTTGAATGGCACCATCATCCTCTTAAATCGATCAAGCTTGCAACCTGGTAAGACAATCTAAACCTTGTTAAATTGATCAATGTAGTTTTTGTCCGTGGTTGGCAGATTTCATTTGGGAACCCTTGGTGGCGGTGTCGCTGGCATATTTTTAAACTGTGATTTTGTGGAGGTTTGATCTGTCGGTGTTGATTCTATATTGATTTTGAAGTATTATAGAGTACACATTTGAAGAATTAGGGTTCTTACATAGTGTTTTTTAGTGTTTTTTTAATTTTACTTTTAGTTTTATTATGAATTGGTGTGATGTAATAGATAACCATGCATTCTTGATTTTTGTTATATGAAAAGTAATTCGAAAATATAAAGATCAGACTGTGAGTGATGCAAAGATCGCCATTGGTGATGAGAAAGATCAGAGTGAATGATGGTGGTGTTGGCAGATGAGAGTGCTATGTTGCTAGGGAATTTTGGCATGCTTATTGGTTACCAGTTTCATTGCCATTTTTTCAGCAATGTACATATTCTAATTCGTAATGTTAGGCTTACAACAAAACTTCGTATTTCATTGTTATTTATACAAAAGGTACAGCAAGCATCAGCATAAAACAAACTGATGCAAGAGATACAACTATAATATGCACGGAAGACAGGCTATGCAAGATGTACAAATACCAAAAGCCTAAAGAGTTGCAAATTTTGCTTCATACTGTAATTCAGCAAAATATAATGACCATATTTTTTAAATGACTTTTAAAATTAACTTTTAGTCTTTTATATCTCTTTTAGTTTTTAGTTTTCATTATCTATAATTCTAACCGGCAAATACACAAAGAAGAAATAACATTGATCAATCTGGTTAGCTTTAAGATAATTCATTAGTTTGTTATCATGAATGCCGAAATTTCGTGTTTTCTAACTTTTGGGATGAATATGGTTGCAGATTTAGAGGTATGATGCGCGCAACAGTTTTTTGCAATATCGATTGTTTCAAGCCCACAGGCGCAACAGGATCATAAGTTCAGGTTGCTTGTTTACTTTTAATTATTTACATTGGTTGTACGGATGTGCGCAACAGTTTTGTGCAATATCGACATGTCAACGTTTGTGATTCGATTACTTTGTTATCTCTGATGCGCTTATCTCTTTTCTTAAAAAAAAATTATATGCGCTTATCGCTTATCTCTTTTTTCTCTTCTATTTAATATCTTTATCTTCATTTTGTACAAAAAACTAATTTAAAAAAAATGTATTTTCAGGAAGAAAACAGAAGTCGTATCTTTTTGGAACGTTCTTGCCACCGATCTTGGTCAAAAACACATGGCCGATGAGTCTCCTGTAGTTGCAATCATCTTGCAATGTATTTGAAACAATTCGTTGCAAATTTTTTGTTTTATATTGTAGGGCACTGCTGATGATGTTGTAGATTATTCTCATGGTAAGCAGCTTTGTGAGCTATGTGTAGAGAAATATGAACCATTATGGATCAAAGGTGGAAACCACTATGATTTGGAGTTATACCCAGAGTATATAAGGCACTTCAAAAACTTCATATCAGCTGTTGTCAAATCTGGTCATTTGAAAAACATGGTGGGGTCGTTAACTGATAACGATTCGACTGTCATAACGCTGATTGCCGTTGATGCAGATCGATTTGGCTTCACTCATTATGAGGGTTGTGTCGACTTTGAAGGTACTCTTCTATAACAAGAACACATGCATGAATATATATGTATTGTGTTTATTTTTCAGATAAAGAATCTTGTTTGTTTTTGTTTTTGTTTTCTGGTGTGGAGGGGATGGTCAAATAGGTGTCAATTTCTCTAAGAAACTCTACTAGCTGGGTTAGAAATACTAATTTTTGGGCCTAAAGCCATGTGCTTGTAGGTGTTAGCTGATTTACGTATCCAGGTTTTTTTGATCAGAGACAAAAACAATGACTGCTTTTGGATCTTCTTTCATTACCTGTGTTAGCTGATTATGGTCGTTCTCGCGCTGGATCTCTTGCGTTTCCTGTTGTTTCGAATAACAAACTTTTGTGTTGATTGTGTTATGCAGGATATAGATGAGGTTTCCAAAAAGTTCTTCATCAAGGGACAATGATGTTTGGGATTTTGAATGCAATATCTGCTTTGAATTAGCAGAAGATCCAATTGTGACAGTCTGTGGTCATTTGTTTTGCTGGCCATGTCTTTACAAATGGCTCCAAATACATTCGTTGTTAAAGATATGTTGTCTTCTACTTTCGGTGGATCACAATGATGTTGTCTTCCACCTTGGATCACAATAATGATGTCTTCCACTTTATGTGGATCGCACTACTGATGGTTCATATTGAAGATTGTAGTGTATAAATAGATCTCTTGTACTCGTATCTAAATGTACCTCTGAACAACACTGAATAAATATATCCTAGTTACCCCTGTGGACGTAGGTTGCAGTGTAGCGACCGAACCACGTAAATCCTTGTGTTCTTGATTGTGGCAGATTGTGAGAGCAGAGTGTAGGTGGTCCGAGTTCGTGTGTGAGAGTCCGATCCTAACAACTGGTATCAGAGCACATGCTCTTGATCATTTCACACGAACCAGCAGAGGTGAAGAAGAAGATACCTGACAGAAGTGTAATCGGAACTAGGGCTCCGATTTCATTTGTCACCAGTCGCCTCCGCTGCTTGTCAACCAGTGACCGTCGTCATCGCCGCTCAGTTGAACCGCCGCCGCTGCTCTGTTCACCTCCCAGCCGTCGCCACTGGTGTTTCTCGCCGCCACCGTCACTGTTCATCTAGTCACCGCTGCTCAACCGCGACCTCCTGCTTTGACGCCGGAACCAGCCTCGCCGGTTAATCTTGATCAGACTTTTATTTGGGGAAGGTGAAGTTGAAAATTTCTTGAAGAAAGATAAGAAAGAAAAGATTCTCTGTGGAAAGAACAAGGAGCGTGCCTTTATTATCATTTTAGTGGAGTTTTTTTTTCTTTGAAAGAATAAAGAAAAGCACATGCTTTGTTTTTTCTTTTGAACGACACATGGTTGATGGAAATTTGAAGATTCTCATAATATCCCATATACCAAGAAGACCCCTCAACTTGACAAAGGTTATCATAACCCACTACTACTTGTTCATTGCCATTTAAAGCACGAAACAGATGGCTGAAGAAGGAAAAGTCAAGGTAAATGTATGTGATGGCAAGAATTTTGGATGGTGGAAGATGCAAATTAAAGATTTGCTGATACAGAAAGATTTGGATGCTGCTCTAGAACCTCCTCCTACACCAGTACCAAGTAATTGGTCATCGATTGACAAGAAGGCGATGTCAATGATATGGCTTACATTGTCCATGAATTTTGCATATAACATTATGGAACAAACCACGGCGCGTGGAATTATGGAAGCCTTGTCCAATATGTACGAGAAGTCGTCTCCTGCAAATAAGGTGTTTTTAATTCGGGAGTTAGTAAACACTCGAATGAAAGAGGGAAGTTCTGTCACTGAGCATATTAATCTATTTAATTCTAATTTGACACGTTTGCCTTCTGTGAATTTTAAGATAGATGATGAATTACAGGCTTGTTTATTATTGTCCTCATTAACTGACAGCTGGTCAGGAACGATCACAGCAGTCACTGGATCGATTGAGACACTCACATTCAGTAAGGTTCGAGATTTAATACTGAATGAGGATTCCAGAAGGAGGAACTCTGGAGAAACAAGCTCGTTGCTCAGTACTGAAGGAAGAGGGAGAAGTAATAACAGAGGAGGAAACAAGGGAAGGTCAAAGTCAAAACGAAGAAGCAAGTCAAGACCAGCAAAGCCAAGAAAAGACATACAGTGCTGGAACTGTGATGAGCATGGGCACTTTAGAAGTCAGTGTACTAAACCTCCTAGAGACAAAAAGGAGGTGAATGCTACCACAGCCTCAGACTCAGAAGATGCTCTTATCTGCTGTGTCGAAAATACTGTTGAAGACTGGATTATGGATTCAGGAGCATCATTTCATGCTACGTCTAGCACAAAGAAGATGAAGAATCTACGAACAGGTAACTTTGGTAAAGTTCGTTTGGCTAATAATCATAGTCTAGACATTACAGGGATTGGAGACATAGAGTTTAAGACGTCACTGGGAACAATCTGGATCCTGAAAGATGTTCGGGTTATTCCGGGTTTAAAGAGGATGTTAATATCTATCGGTCAGCTTGATGATCAGGGATATGATGTTTACTTCGGTAAAGGACAATGGAAAGTTTTCAAAGGCAGTATGGTTGTCGCTAGAGGAAAGAAGCGAGGTACTTTGTACATGGTTGAAGTACCAACTGACGGAGTGAATGCAGTATCTAGTGAGCCGAGTAAGTCAAAGTTATGGCATCAAAGACTCGGCCACATGAGTAAAAAGGGGATGAAGATGCTTGTTACCAGGGGAAAGCTTCCAGAATTGAAGCATGTTGAATCTGAATTCTGTGAACCGTGCATTCTCGGGAAGAAAAAGAAGGTTATTTTTCTGAAGAAAGGGAGAGCACCAAAAGCTCAGAAGTTGGAGCTGATTCATTCAGATGTGTATGGACCGACATCAGTAACTTCACTCGGTGGAGCTCGCTACTTTGTAACTTTCATTGATGATTCAACACGCAAGGTATGGGTTTACTTTCTTAAACATAAATCTGAAGTTTTCGATACTGTTAAGAAATGGAAATCTGTTGTTGAACTTGAAACTGATTTGAAGGTGAAGTGTTTGAAGTCTGACAACGGTGGTGAATACATCAGCAAGGAGTTTATAGATTACTGTGCCGATAGAGGGATCAAGATGATAAATACGGTTCCAGGAACTCCGCAACAGAATGGGGTTGCAGAGAGGATGAACAGAACATTATGTGAAAGAGCCAGAAGTATGAGGTTGAATGCAGGGCTCCCAAAGATGTTCTGGGCTGATGCAATTAATACAACAGCCTATTTTATCAATCGTGGGCCTTCAGTACCGTTGGGTTTCAAGATTCCTCAAGAAGAATGGAAGGGTAAAGCAGTCGAGTATGATCACCTGAAAATCTTTGGGTGCAGTGCTTATGATATCAATCCTGAAGGTGACAAGTTAGATGCTAAAGCAAAGAAGTACATCTTCATTGGATATGGAGGTGATAAGATGGGTTATAGGCTTTGGGATTCTGAAAACAGAAAGGTAGTCCGAAGCAAGCATGCAGAGTTCAATGAAGCAGAACTGTACAAAGACAGAAAGGTGGAAAAGTCAAAGGCTCAGAAGAAAACAATTGAGTTTAGTGTTAATCAGAAGAACGATTCTGCTGCAGAACCAGTGTCAGATTCTGATAACACAGAACCAGAGACTGAAGATGGTGAAAGTGAAGAAACAGTGGAAGTTTCTGACAGTGGGAGTTCAGGGTCTGAAGACGAACAGTCACCACAACAGCCTTCGGTAAGAAGATCAACCAGAGTTTCTAGACCACCGAACAGGTACAGTCCCAGCCCTTCTGTCAACTACATTCTCTTGACAGAAAATGGTGAACCAGAAAGTTATTCTGAAGCTGTCAAGTTGAAGGACTCATTCCAGTGGGAGCGAGCTATGAAGGATGAAATGAGTTCACTAGAGAAGACCAAGACTTGGGTTCTTGTTAAGCCTACGCGTGACAAGAAAGCTCTTCACAATAAATGGGTTTTCAGGGTCAAGGATGAACAAGATGGATCTAAACGGTATAAAGCCCGTTTAGTGGTCAAGGGTTTTCAGCAGAAGAAAGGGGTTGATTATGATGAAATCTTCTCTCCAGTGGTGAAGATGACCACCATCAGATTAGTTATGAGTATTGTAGCAGCAGAAAATTTGCATCTAGAGCAGCTAGATGTAAAGACATCGTTTCTACATGGTGACCTTGATGAAGACATTTATATGGCACAGCCTGAGGGGTTTCAGGTTGTTGGAAAAGAGAATTGGATTTGCAAGCTGAAGAAGAGTTTATATGGTCTAAAACAAGCGCCAAGGCAGTGGTACTTAAAGTTTGATGATTTCATGGTGAGAACCGGTTACAAGAGATGTGAAGCCGATCAATGTTGTTATCTGAAGAAATTCAAGAATTTGTATATCATTTTACTTCTATATGTAGATGATATATTGATTGCAGGATCAGACATGAATGAGATCAGCAAGTTAAAGAAGCAAATGTCCAAAGAATTCGAGATGAAGGATTTGGGTGCAGCTAGACAGATACTCGGGATGAGTATCGCCAGGAGCAAGAAAGATGGCTCTCTGACACTATCCCAGGAAAAATACATCGGGAAAGTGTTAGAGAAATTCGGTATTAACAATGAGAAGACCAAGGCAAGAAACACACCCTTGGGGAGTCACCTCAAGCTTACTAAAGATCTGTGTCCCAGAACAGAAGAAGAAAAGGCTGACATGGCTAGAGTTCCGTATGCATCTGCAGTGGGTAGTTTGATGTACACTATGGTGTGCACAAGACTTGACATAGCAGACGTAGTTGGAGTTGTCAGTCGTTTTATGTCGAATCCGGGAAGAGAACATTGGGAAGCAGTAAAGTGGGTGCTTCGATATTTGAAAGGAACATCAAAATTGGGGCTTTGTTTCAAAGGAAAGGATTCAGTTCTCAGAGGTTATACAGATGCAGACCTAGGTGGCTGCAAAGAAACATTTAAAAGCACCACAGGTTTCGTTTTCACAGTGGGAGGAACTGCAGTCAGTTGGATGTCCAGGCTCCAGAAAAGTGTGGCTTTGTCCACAACAGAAGCTGAATACATGGCTATTGCTGAAGCCAGTAAAGAGCTTGTATGGTTGAAAGCTTTTCTGGAAGAGTTAGGGAAGAAGCAGACTGAGTACCTGCTGCACTGTGATAATGAAAGTGCAGTGAAACTTGCTAAGAATCTTGTGTATCACAAGAAGACGAAGCACATCGGGATAAGGTATCACTTCGTGAGAGGATTGGTTGCTGATGGCACAATCAACTTGAAGAATATCTCAGGTGCTAAGAATCCGGCGGACATGTTCACCAAATGTGTAACGTTGGATAAGCTGAAGCTATGCGTGGCTTCAGCTGGTCTCCAGGAATAATGTTGAGGAGACCGGGGTAACTAGGAAGGAGCTAAGATCAAAGGGGGTCTTATTTATAGGAGTACAGAAGAGATGATGCAGTTCGTGATCCGAAGACACCAAGTGGGAGATTGTTAAAGATATGTTGTCTTCTACTTTCGGTGGATCACAATGATGTTGTCTTCCACCTTGGATCACAATAATGATGTCTTCCACTTTATGTAGATCGCACTACTGATGGTTCATATTGAAGATTGTAGTGTATAAATAGATCTCTTGTACTCGTATCTAAATGTACCTCTGAACAACACTGAATAAATATATCCTAGTTACCCCTGTGGACGTAGGTTGCAGTGTAGCGACCGAACCACGTAAATCCTTGTGTTCTTGATTGTGGCAGATTGTGAGAGCAGAGTGTAGGTGGTCCGAGTTCGTGTGTGAGAGTCCCGATCCTAACATTCGCAATCGCACGAATGTCCGGTTTGTAAAGCTCATTTGTTTTGCTGTTCATGGGTTCCAAAACCCGTTGCGGTATGGCATGTGACATGTTTATGGGCCGTGGTTTCCGGGTGGGTTTCATGGGGGTCATCGTGTTCATGAGTATTTCCATTCGAGGTGAGGATATCAAGAGAATAACCTTCTGAATACGTTTCTTATAATGTTTGGGATCTTTTTCGTGCTCTTATTTTAATGTCTAGGAATGACGCCACTGCCACTGGAGAATGACAAGTTTATGGTGGAAGTTCGTGCTGGTGTGGATTGGGCATTTGTAGTTTCCCTTATCGTTGTTCTCATTGCTATGAAAACGAAAAGCTCTGGTAAAAAGAAAGGTGCTGGTCTTGAAGCTGGGAAGGTAGCTCTCTAATTTGTTGGTGGAGTTGCATTTGGTGCCGGTCAATTTTTGCTTGGTGAACTTGCCTGGTATTTGTTCTAAACATTTGCTGGGTGAACTTATCTAAGGGTATTTGGTTCGGGTAAAAAAATGTAACTCTTGTGCAGCAGGTTTATACGGGTCAGTCAGGTAGACCCTGGACACTTCTGGTCTAAAATTTTGAGATTTTTAATAAGCTAATGAAGTCAAGAAAAACTTTTAAATAATTACAATTTAGGTGCTTGTCGACCCGTTTGCCTTAAATACGGGTACAAATTGACAGTTTTATCATTATTTTCATCTCACCAGGTAATTGTTGAAGGCAACCATGGATGGCGACGACACCGGGTTTTAGGAGAAACAAATTGCAAGTGATGATGGTGAAGTTTTCGCCGGTACAATGACGCTTGAAAGATTTGTCATTTGTATCACTACATCATTGAATCAAAAATCTAACAAATGTCATCGAAAAGATGAAGAAGAAGGTGGCAGCATTTCGCAAGTGCAAGGTTGTTTCCAAAACCAGGCGTGATTTCAGAAGCTGTAGGTTGCTTTTGAAGGATATTGATCACGTATTGACATCATGAATTATTCTTTCTTGAACACTGTCATGAGCTGAGTAAACTTATTTCAAAGTTTTTTTATTAGGAAACAATCGTGAGATAGAAGTCGGTTTCATCATTTTAAACAAGGTGCGTGTTCCTGTAACCATTACTGGTAAGATGTTTAGCCAATAAGTTGAATGGTTTATATGAATGGTTATTATTTGTTTGTGTTACGGGTACAGGCACGTGGAAGACCAGAAATTACAGCAGATTACAGGGAGAAGTTTCTACAGCGTTTCCAGAAAGTGCAGCAACAAACTCAGAGTAATACAAATGCCTCTGATTTCTGCTGAAAACCATAAACAATTCTCGGCACAACAGAGTCCTCTTTTGCGACAAGTGAGTCTTTATGTATCTAGATCATAGCAAACATTGCTTAAATATAATTATTTTATGAAAATATGTTGATTAGATGGAGCAACAGCAAAGCCTTCCCCAAGATTCAGCTGCAGATCCTACTCAAATTGTTGGACTTAACAAGAATGCTGCCAATGAGGAAGATTCAAAGGCGTCATACGCATCAGATATGCTGGTCTATTCGTTTTCAACTTTATTCTTTTGTTTTTCTTTTGTCGCGCCCTCTATTGTTAGTATGAATTCTACCTAATGTGTCACTACTTTGACCAACGCCGTAGCCAGCGCAGCCGCAGCGAACACAGCCGCATCGTCTCAGCCAGGGCAGCTGCAATGAGAGTGATTGTCAGTAGGTGGAGTTCTGGTGGTGGTACTGGGAGAGTGAGAGTCGTTTACTTGGTTGTCCGTTGGTCCCTTATTTGTTACCGGTTCTTAGTTGGTCAACTAAGAGGATGAACTACCCGGGCGAGGTTTAGCTGCTCCCTATTTTGACCCGCCTAATACGCCTTTCCTATATTCTCAGCTCATATAAACCCATAGAAAATTTATTCATGGCCCAAAATAACCCAACTTGGTCTCTTTAAATTTGTGCTGATGTGGACACATGCTTTTCGGTAAAAGTGGTCAGGCAGCAATTGGCAAGGCAACTGGATATGAACACCCTATAAAATAATTTTATTTGGAATAGGTTGGCAACTTCAAAATGTAATATATTAATGCATGTAGGGTTGTGGAGGGTTAAATTCCAACTGTTGTGGCATTGAGGGAGTGAGGTATGATATTACAATAATCCCTTTGCAGGTTGCACGGGTCATTGGAAGAGATTGCAGGTCATGCTTTAATAAATTGCTCTTTTGCCAACTTGGTTTGGGACCACATAATTGGCTGGCTAAAATTTAAGTAGGGTACAAGTCTCACTCGATAAAAGAGTTGCTGCTGCGTCTAAATGTTATAGCTTGTTCACTAAAAGAAAAGGTCGTCGTTGCAATTTTTTATTGACTCTTTGGAACATTTGGCAAATGCGGCGCAAAAATCTCAACAACAAGAATGAAGATGTCATGGAGCGAATGGAGACATTTTAACGTAATCTTTAAAGTTTGATGTACTTCTGTTTGTTTTTATTTTTTATTCTGTACTTGAATGTGTTGTGGGTATCCTTAGCATTTTAACACGGTGCCTTCAACGGTGGGTTTAATAAATTGTTATGTATTGTTATTAAAAGAAACTATGTGTGGTTTTTAATCTATTTTGTATAAGAATCTCATTTTTTGACTTAAATGCTTCCATATGAACATAAATTAAGCTGCTGTGGGATCATGAGTTTTGTGGAACTACTCTTAGGTGGTGTTTGTTTTTTGCTAGAAGCACTTCAAAACCTCTTATGTCTGCGCCGCGCAGACCACGCGCAGACATAAGGGTGTGCAGCTTGTTTGTTTTCTCGCAGACCTTTCATTAAAAAAGGTCTGCGAGACCTCTTCTTCATATAGACATGAATCAATGTCTTCTAAGGTCTGCACAACCTCTTCTCCTCCACATTTTGAAAACACAGAGAACCCTTCTCCTCCTCCCCCCGTCTCCTGCTCCACAGACCGCCGCCACCTCCGACGTCTCCCGCACATCTCCAGCCGCACCCCCACCACCTCGAGAACTCCACCGTCTCCCGCACATCTCCAGGTATGAATTTAGGGTTTTTTTTAGAGAGAGACCGTAGAGAGAGAGGGGGCAGCAGGAGAGAGAGAGGGAAAGAAGAGAGAGGGATCGGCGGTGGTGGTGGGTTTTGATGGCGGTGGTGGTGGGTTTGATGGCGGTGGTGGAACGAAGAGAGAGGGGGGGCGACATGAGAGAGAGGGAAAGAAGAGAGAGAGATCGGCGGTGGTGGTGGGTTTTGATGGCGGTGTTGGTGGCGGTGGTGGTAGCCGACGTGGTGGTGGCGGATGGTTGTGGTTGTGGTGGTGGTGGTGGTAGATGAAGGCAGAGAGAGAGACAAGAGAGAGGAGAAGGTCTGCAGTGTGTGTTGTGTGTTGAAGAGGTTTTTATGTAAAAAAACAAACCCTCTTCTCCTTGCAGACTGCAGACATTTGGTCCACCTCTTCTCCTGCAGATGCCTGCAGATGTGGTCCGCAGACTGCAGACCTTTTACCTCTTTAAAAACAAACACCACCTTAGTGGTGTAATAAAAAATGTTAGATTTTAATTATAACCTACCTTGATACTACGAATACGAAACCTAACATAAGTACTATAAAATATATTACGAGATAATTGATAAACTAACGGAAAGCGGTTGTCGCATTGTAAATTGTCTCCCTCACCGCATCGCGCGGGTAAATGAAAACTAAAAACTAAAGAAAGGTATTTGTACATATTTCTCACCGGGTCTTTAAATAAGTCAAGAAAGGTAATATGCCTGTACTATGTTCCCACCTTTCACAAGAATATATTTTGATTTTTCGCAGTATCGTTAAACCAACATCTTCTTATTATTGTCACATATCTTTCAAATAAATAGCTCTGGGCAGATCATTGACGTTGATCAAGACATACATTTCTGAGTGCCCAGACAATGTTGTTGTGATGTCTCTAATTAACCATGTAAGTTTATAAGATACTCCAAATAATCTATGTTTTTCAAGATATATGTAATGTAGTATGTTCTTTATATTTCAATTGGTGTATCTAATCATGATAACTTGTCCTTGAGAGTTCATTTGTTTTTCTTATATGTTCATGATTTGATCTTTAGTTATGCTATATACTGTAGTGCGTTGTGTATATTACGAACTGGTTCACCTACTCATGTGTATGTTCATGATTTGTACTTATATTATATTTTGAGTTATAAAAATGTTAATCAACTTGTCTTCCAATCCTAGGAACTTTTAGCTTTTTTTTTTTAACTTTTGGTCTTGATAAATTATAAGGCTAAACGAACAAGAACAGTGTGTTTAATATATTTTTAACGTTTTTAGGTTTGAATTATGTTTTCGGCCCACATTGTTAACTCTGCCGCAACGCGCGGGTTTCCCACTAGTACTTTTATAAAATGTAAAAGAAGTAGAGAGAAACTTTGATGTTGAGTGAGTTTTTTTTTTTTTTTTTTATAAAAATGTGGATGTAAAGTGGGGTTTTTATAGTATTTAATGGGAATTAAAAAAACATTAAACAATGTTATCGTTTGAACGGTAAACTCGATCCCCTAGGCACCATTTTGGTGTGTTTCAAACAACGCCACAACCATTTTTTTCGCGAAAAACGCTCGATCACGCCCAGGGGGGACGGCTCCGAGGCGTTATAGGGCGTGTTTGGGTAATTTTTTTTTTTTTTTAAAATCACCCACTACGAGCATTCTTAGCATCAACTCAAAATATCCAATTAATTACTTTCAAATCATACGTCACAATTAACAATTGTATTTAACCTTTTATTTATTTAACCTCATTTTAATTTATTTAAAACCTATAAAATATGAATGGGAACCAACTAGGAGTACTATTCAATAAAAGCTAACCCAAAACATATTCAAAAGTGTATGAAATATTATATAAAAATATGTATAAATTTGAGCACATCAGACACTGAACAACACTAGTACACAAGTAACCATTAGACGGGGTTCAATTTTGTTTTTAGACGCGGTAATGCTCATAACCCCGTCTAAATATACACACACAATCTCATGTCATCAGGATAGTAACGAAATATCCTTTAAACACTAATAAAATTCGCGTCTTTTGATACGAACCCCGACTTAAAATATGCCTACATAGCTTTAGACGGTGTTTTACAAACCCTGACTTAAAATATAATTTAACATTAATAAAATTCACGTGTTTTGATACGAACCCTGACTTAAAATATGCTTACATAGCTTTAGACGGTGTTTACAAACCCCTGACTTAAAATATAATTAAAAAATGATCTGATTGACATATATATTATTTGAATTTTTTAAGTATGATATGGATAGAGATAAAAGACCATGTTTTTATTTTTTATTTTTTAAGTATGATATGGATAGAGATAAAAGGCCATGTTTCCTAGTTGGAGTAAGTTTGTAATTAATTAGGATAGTATGCTGTAAACAAATTACATCAGAAATAAGTCATGCAATGGATCAACTTCAGGCTCAAAACTATCAGGTAGTGGATCCAGTTGCATACGAGCAGCTAGCATGCTTTCCAACCATTGATTCCTTTCAGTCAGCTCTTGTATTTGCCGTAACAAATCTTGGTTCTGATTGCTTAACCTAGCCATTTCAACTACCATTTGATCTGGATGTAGATCCATTTGAGGCACCGTACTTGGGCCTGCTAGATCAGTTGGTGGCAGTTGTTCTACTTCATTCAATAGTGACAGGAATGATTGTGGCAGTACTGGTGACTGCAAAGATGATTCCGATCCTAAATGATCTTGGATCATCATGCTTTCATCAAACAATTCATCTTGCGTCGTTGGATCCTCCTCGAAGACTATCGGTGAGAAGCCTTGTGAGACGTTTGGTGTTAATGCTTGGGGTGTGAAGGGGTAAGGTCCCAAAAACCTAATGATAAGTATTTAAGACCATACCACAGATTGGCCTTTTAAGCCTTGCGCGGCCGCGCACTGGTATTACAAAAGGGAGAAAACAGTCAGCAAATCTATAGTTGCGCGCCCAAAGGAAAACATAAATCCTTGCGCCTTCTTCCATTTACAAAGGATTAGAATCCTTTGTTCAATACCTCCGCCTAAATATCCAGACTTGGATATTACTTTACCCAGACTTGGGATTTACTCGTCCGTGTCCACACAGCAAGGTGTCACACCAGATTACAGCAGTAATCTTCTAGAAAGAAATACAATCGTGCACCACCCAGACGGTTATAACCGTCTGGACACGTGTCATCACCACAAGCAACCCTGAAATCACAACAAAGGCATGCAATTGGAGAGTAATCTCCACTTAATCACTTTCCACGTGGCAATCCCCCAGCCATAGATCAAACCACGATCCGTGTGCATTCACATCGGATCGAGACAACTTAATGAAGGATCAAAGAACTTAACGGAAGAAAAGATAACCGCTACGACGTTAGCATCTTCCGTCATCTTTTCAATAACAGGTTTTCCCTCCCAAACTCCCGGTTATAAATAGGAGAACTGTTCAGGTACAAACTCAGATCACTCTCACTTCTCAAATACTTATCTTCTCCGATTATCAATACTTATTCTCACACCGGAGTCGGGTCAAGGAGAGAAACCCCTTCTCCCCTTGGCGAGACTAACGGTGTTCTTTTTTGCAGAACCACCGGAGAAGAAATTCCATTGCAACCTGTGATAGATTGCATGCAATATATATATCGATTGCATGGGAACAACGCGTACACTGCTTCAATTTTGAAAAAAATCAGGGTGAAAGTTTGTCATGTTTTGGCGGCAACGAGAAAAGGAAAAGGCGAAATGAAAGTCTGCCGCCTCGGTTTGTATTGTTCGGCGGTAAGCGGAAAGGAAGAAAGAAAGGGACGTCGCATGCTGCTGCTGCTTGTCGTTTTTCGGCGGAGAAAGTCGGGCGATATGAAGACAAACGATTGAGAAGAAACAATTAAGGTTTGTCGGCAAAATAATTCAACGGGAAGAAAAGAATAGGGATCGAGTGGTGGAGGGGTTAGTGTCGGCAAAATTGGCTTGTATTCCTACAGATTTACAAGGCAACTAAGATTAAGCATTTAAGCTTCTTGATTAAACAAACAATGTGGGATTCCTTTTTATATGTCATGATTATCTTTAATGAGAAATAGGAAAAAAAAAAAGTTTTGAATATCTTCTAAAGAAAATTGCAATCACTGAATGGTAGACGTGTGAATTATGACTAATCTATTCATGAATGGGCCAAAGGCGCTTTTCTTAACTTTTAACACGTCAAACACGGCCAAAGCTCGGTGTTTTGGTCCAGGTCAACAGACCCGTCAGTTTTTTGTCTGGTTGACCGTATCAAAACGCCGCACTTTGACCACAGCTCGACACTACAGAGTGTGCATATAGGACAAAAAACACAATTTGGAGTGTGTAGATAGTTTAAGCCTATTATTATTTATGTAAAGTTAAAAAAGGTTATCCTTCCCCAAATTCAATTCAGTTTCCCCAAAATTCCCTCTCAAATCTAATTTTTCAATTTTACTCTCCCACCAAAATCCCCCCCCCCCCCCCCCCCCCCCGCCTCCTCAAATCAAATGCCCTACTAATCAATATTCAGTTTTCCACCATCGCGCCATTAGATGAACCTGGAACTAGCCATGTTGCTTGAACCGCCGGGCGTCTGTATCACCGTCTAATACCGTTGTTTCAAGGCCCTTGAACCGGGACCGCGTATGTGTTTTCCAACTTACTCGTATATGTTATTAAGGTACTAGTTGAACCGTATGAGATGATTACTGCAATTATATCTTCTATTTCATTATGGTGGTGTGGTGATTCAAGCATGTATATTTATGATTTAGGGCTAATTTTTTTTTTGTTGTGCTGTTAAAAACCCAAGGTTTAAAGATGCACACCAACTGTTTGATGAAATGCTTCAACCAACTCTTCAAGATGCATCTTACTGGCCTGTTCTGTATGATATGGTATTTAATGTTTTGGACGTATTTATTGTCTTATACATTCAAAATATTTAATCCATAACAACCCTAAAGATTTTTTTAGATGGTATGGAATGTTATAAATGCATGTTTTTTCATACCTTGTTACTTTATCATGTCATGAAATTAAATTAGTGTGTGACTGACTGTATGATAGGATAGAAGAATGTAGATAAGTGTATTCTACACTTCCATATGAATTACTATTGTTGTATTTGTATTTATGTTAAATACTTACCTTTGTGCTTAGTTTGTTGGCCTGTCGTAGTTTTAATTAATTTAATTTTAAATCTAGCTCTTTGTGTGAGACTTATGTAATCTAGCTCTTTGCATTGGTATATGTATTTTTTTTTTTTTGTATATCGACTAAAGAGAATGATGATGTGTCGTTTGCATTCTTTACAAGTCCATGTTATAAATAAACAAAACAGTATTCTATTTATTTGTTATTAAAAATCTTGTTCTCTATGGGCCTGATTCAGCATGAAGGCATGCCATGTAATGTATTAGCAACTATACAAGTAAATTTTTCTGAGTTTGTATGTACCCTTTTTTGTTGTTTAATAAAAATCTAACAAGACTATCTCTTCATTAGGGGCTCCATTATGCCACATCAGTAATTTTATGTTGATGGTATGATCAATTGAATGTGGATGCCTCACTAATTCAAGCGTAGTTGGATATATATTACCTTCATCATTAGAGCTTCTACCATCATCATCGACTTAGACCAATTGAATTACTTTGAATGGGTAATCAACAATCATCAGTGGTGTTTTTTGTTTTGATTTATTTGTAGATTGACTTCACAGTTTGTACATCTATGTCGCCTCATCGATATCATATTCAATTCATCACTTATAGGATATTTGTAGAAGTTACTTGCAAGTTCGAAGACTCCAAAAAATATACGCACACTGTGGGCCCAGGAAATATGAATGTCTTAAAAAATATGCATGTGGCCGGTCCAAAAAGTTTAGCTAGGATTCGGGACGAGATGGTAATATGTTTTTGTTTTGTTCATGATTTGTGTCGTTCAATGTTCAATATGGTAATATATTTATATTATCTTGAATACAGAAAGATGATGGCCTAAACAAGGAGTTACCTACTTTAACGCAAATGTTTATGCACATGTAAAAGGGCCCAAGGACGTGCATATGCTGAAACCCATATGCTGAAACATATGATGACACAACAAGTAAAAATGTAAGTTCTTTCTAGCTGGAAACTTGGATAAATTTTCTAAGAAGTCTCTATTATGTGTGTTGTCTCATAGAAAGGAGTCTGATTTGTTAAAATGATCACATCTACAAGTTAAAACTTAGCATTTTGTGTGCATCTGCAGTTTGTTTTAACAACAATTTATATCTTTTTTTATATCAATTAAACCCTGTTTTAACAGCATTTTGACACACAATTTAACCTCATTTTTAACAACATATATGACAGCAGTTAGACTCAATTTTAACAACAGTATGATCCATTTTTCAAATGCATATTAATAGCAATTTAACCCAATTTGGTATTATCAATTGGGTGTTGGCAGTACTAAACCTGAAAACAACTACTTGTTATTATCTTGATTCCTTATGGCCTAGAAGTGTCGATGAGCACCGAGCAGTTGAGGCAAATTATCGATAAGTAATATAAATTATCATAATGGATGATAAAAGAGTTGGAATATACTTTGATATAATTTTGATTTTTTATAGGGCAATGGCCGTGTATGCTTCACGAAGTGGTGCCAACATAAGGGTTAAACTCATCTGGATTAACGCTAGGGTAAGCATTTAATCCCTTATTTAAATTGTGGTTGTAATGGTATTGTAAATATTGAAACCCTTTAATTTAAACTTAAATCCCAATGGTTTCATATTTCTTGATATTTTTAATTGTGTAGTCTCCACGTCAGCCAGGAGGTACTAAATGTGGCTACTATGTGATGAAGTTCATGAAGGAGATAGCTTACGAAGGAGTTGAAATACTTGATAATGATAATGTAAGTTTAGGCATATTTTAGTCTGCGTATTAGAGAAACATGTACTTATACATCCAAACAAATGCTTAAATTCATATATTAGGATTAAATTCTGATTTTTAAGATTTATTTTACTTAATTGTTGTCTCAGGTTGTGTAAGGAGCAGAGGAATACTCGGCTACGGATATGGATGGCATTTGCGAAGATTGGTCGACTTATGCGGTTACCTATATTTTTAAGTGACAAATCGTATTTTAGGTGTTGACGATATATTGACAAACAATTCTTTTTCTGTTAACGTTAAAATATTTGTAGTATACTTGACAAATGATTATATAATGGATTGTTTTGGTATATATATGTTTGTATTTGTTTTATGAAAAAAATTTATTGTTTTTGTTATTATAGATGTATCCAGGGCAAATGCATGTCATGTTAATTTTATGACTCCTCAATCAACGACACGCTTTTGCGTGTCATAACTACCGTTTTATGACGCACAATATGCGTCAAGAAATGTGTATTTTCTAGTAGTGATTGGTTATAAGTCGCGGTTCATCCAACACCGACTAATACCTTTCTTAAAATTGTAAAACGACTTTAAGTCGCGGTTAATCTAACACTGACTAAAAACTTTTCCTAAAATTGTAAAACGATTTTAAGTCGCGGTTCATAATGCTGACTAAAAAAATACCTGTGAAAGTATGAACATCTTTTTAGTCGCGGTGGTTTATTTTAAGACGGGGTTCAGCAAACCGCGTCTTATAAACAACACATTTTTAGCCACGGCATTTTAAGTCAGGGTTAGAAACCGCGACTAAAAAATATTTTAACCGCGTCTAATGCTCACTTCTGTACTAGTGCAAGACCCCCGACCCTTCTCAGGAACACACTTATGGAGCTCTAAAGGCTGTTATGGACACCTGTTGGTCTAGACCCCCTCACGGGTTATTTAAGTGGTTTATGAAAGTACTCTAATTCGATCTACTCCCTTACAGGTTATAAACCTAGGATAAACTTGGATTCTCGACTTAACTTGTTAGACAACGGTCAATATGAAAACTAGTTCAGACTCCTCACGAAGACCCTACCTAGCAATTTACTGACTTAGACCTAACAATAATGTCGCACCTCACAACTATTGAGATTAGTAGAACACCTATACCTACTCAATTATCAATTAACGCTTCTAAGATATATTGGCCAATTAACCCAAAAGATCACAATATAAAATTATAATCTAGCATGACCCTATTATATGAAAGACATCCACCAAGAATCATACCAAGCAATAAACGACAGTTAAAAAGAAACTAAGCATGCATATTCATCAAACCGATAATCAAGTTAACTACTTTCATAAATAATCAAACATCCATAATAAAAATCAAAACTTTAACAATCCATTCATCCAATCTAGACAATTTATAAAGTTTAGCTACACATCATTAAGAAATCAAGAACAAGTGTTATCACAAAGTAGCAAAACATAATCAAAGCAATAAACAAGAGAACAAGTAAACCGATGCTTTGTCTTGCTCGATCCCAACACGATCCCAAGTCTTCACTAAGCCCAAACCTCCTCCCGGGTGCTCGTTTCTTCAACGTTTCAGCTCGTTTTCACTCCCGGGACCCTGCAAAGCACACATGACACCATAATATACAAAACCAATGATAAAATGACACAAAACAACTCAAATTATTAACAAACTATACCTGGAAACAGATGTATTTTGCATTACATCAATCGTTTTTGGAAAGTATGCAATTTTTGTATATAGTTTAAGTCTTTTTTTATTGTAATAATATACCATTTAGTTGATTACTGTTGTAAATTAGCCCTTAAAAAGAACAACTAGCGGTGATGACGAGGGAATAGGACGAACAAGGCATGAGAATACTCACGAAGCGGGCAATAATGCATATGAAGTTGGAGGATGAAGGAGGCGACGTAGAACGAAATTCAAGAATTGTTATGAACTACTTTGGAACAAGTGTTACGTCACGAGCAATCAGAACTACTCAACTCGATTTGTTTCTCTTGTATTACTTATAAACATATTTTATTTATAACGTTTATTCTAATGAGTTTTATTGTTTATAATGCCTATCTTTCTAGAACGTGTTATTTACATTACTTGAAACCGAAATCATTTAATTACGTATTAAATTAAAAAACTAATCACTAATGGATTTTATGTCAGTGTTCTTCTGTATGTGGAATCCCGTTAGTGATCCCTCTATAAAGAGAAGAGTTTGTCATTGGCCCTTCGACAAAACATTCATGGTAATTGCCATTAGAGCATGTCGCTAATACTCTTAATTGTAGTCCCTTGGTAATTTCCATTGGTAGCCCATCGCCAAAATCCATTACCTATGTCACATTTTATGATGGAATTTCATCGACGGATAATCTCTTCACTAACGGAATTTCGATGGTTACCTCCACTACTAAAAGTCGTCTTTTTTTGGCGTTAGATGACTGAGAAAAGTATACATTTGATATAGAGATGGATGACAAAGCACCTCATCCCGCTACTTTGATATTCTTGAAATTAGTCATTGTCAAAAAAAGAAGGGATTTAGATATGTGGTTGGCTATGAAATTGTCATAGTTATAAACATCTTATGTAATCACAGTAAGACATGATTATCATGTTCTATGTATCTGGTTCAGTACTTATCATTTGTTTTGTTTTATTTATATAGAAGACACTCGGATATTTATAAAAACTAAGTTACTAATTTATGAAAAACTATAATGCTATTCAAGGTATGGTTACCGGTTTTTTGCATAACTATTTACATAATATAGTATACATGTGAAGATACATTGTTTATGTACATCACAAACTTTATAGTGTATTAATTAGTTAATAACAAATCAACCTATGTATAAATATTATTACTAGAATTCATAGGCTTAACTTAGAATTTATAAATTTTCCCCTTGCTCATATAGTGCTTGACAATCCTCCCATGAGTTGTAACCTTAAAGTCGGGCACAATGATTTGAATTGGGGTGTAGTGTATGATCCTTCGAATAAGCTCTCGAAGATAAACTTGTATGCTGCTTCAGTCAAGTGCAATCCATCCCAGTTTAAGTATGTTTCTGGATGAGCACATGTAGTCGACAATGGGTCTGCACATGATACTGATGCATTGTAGTTAAACGGTCCCCCACCCCCACAACATGCCTTCAGAGCACCATTTGTGAATCCTAAATAATTGTAAAACATTATAATGTAAATATATCATTCCCAATAGTATATGTATAACCGAAAGTGCATGCCATGTACCATATGTATTTGGATAGCGAAAAATTTGCATGGCAGCATTGTAGTAGTCAGCATAGATGATATTGACTTCCGGATGATCCTCTCGGATTTGATTTAGTTCTGTCTTGAGAAGTTCGTTGTGGTACTCCGCAAATTTGTTCAACTGTGTAATACATCCGGTTGAATTATCGTACTGCATCTTGTTAGAACCATAGAACATCGTCAAATAAGTAGCCGAACATCCAATTGGTAGGTTTCCTGGTATAACAAGTGTTCGGGCTCCTAGCTCAATAAGTTCCTATGTTTTTAACAAAGCCATGAAGTTAAACAGTTGCTAAACAAATTATTGTGTTTATTATGAGTTAAATGTCATTTTTGTCTATGTGGTTTGGGTCATTTTGTCAGTTTAGTCCAAAGGTTTCATTTTTCACCTGCGAGTCCAAAAAGGTTTCACCGTTGCCATTTTAGTCCACTGGGTTAACTTCATCCATTTTTTCTGTTAATGAGAAGGGCAATTCTGTCATTTTATATAGCCGAATTGCCCTTCTAGTTAACAGAATTACATATAAAATGACCGAATTGCCCTTCTCGTTATCAGAAAAAATGGATAAAATTAACCCAGTGGACTAAAATGTCAACGGTGAAACCTTTTTGTACGCACATGTGAAAAATGGAACCTTTGGACTAAACTGGCAAAATAACCCAAACCACAGGGACTAAAATGGCATCTAACTCATTTATTATTGTAGTAAAAGCAAATTTACGTAATTTGCTTACATTGACTGCTGAGATGATGGCGTTAATAACAAATGGAACATATGTTTCAACCTCAGTGATAGATTTTCCAGATTCTAGCGCATGATTGTAATCATTACCCCCAATCTCTCCCATTAGAATCAAAGAACATCCAATTAACTGCTTACAATCTGTAACAATTAATATTTATCGTTTTAAAAAAGTTGTTTAATGTTATCAAAACTAACATAATAATATAATTGTATGATTATTTATGATCTAGCTAAAACATTTACCGTAAAAAAAACAAACAAATCAATCAGAACTAATATCAATTTAATAGAAAAAAAGGCATGTAGGTGCATTAACTTATATTTCTTAATTTAATCTGATTTAATTATATTAAGAATACAACAGCAAGAATGGTGAAGGAGGGTAATACAACATGGAGGAGCTATGCAAAGAACCATTGATAACCTTTTTCTTATCTGATTTAATTATTTATGTTTTTACAAGAAACTTCAACCGCAATTTTAAGGCTTATTAGGGAAGTTATATAATCGAGGTAATCAATAATAGTAACAAAATATTTAGAGCCGCGTGGGCGGATTACAAATAAAACTAGCTGAGAGTTGGATTTAATTGACAAAGTCATTGGAGTTAATGTATCACTCCTCTTGAAGTCAAGGGTTCAAACCTCACCAAAGATGTATTTAATTTTAAGAAAAAGAGTACAAATAAATCTCTATCATCTTTAGTTCTCACATGTTATGTCAAGGTATGGGCTGGCGCTCCTCTACCTCATCAACTTTCCTTGTCAATAGGCCCCCTCTCTATCCATTTCCCGAGCGCTATTAAGTCCTCGCCACCCCGTCCCCAATAACAAGCTGCAATGGGAGTTTTTTTGCGGGGCCATGAACTTTGACCGTTGAACAACGGTTCTTTAAAAAAAATCAATTAAAAAACTATATATAAATACACGCATACTTCATATTTTTAAACCATACTCTCAAATACCCTCTCACAAACTCTCTAAAATCTCAAAGTTTTTAGAAAATGTTATCTATTTGGACGACGATAACTGAGGAGTCAAACCTCAAGTGACATGCCGCTTTTATACGCAACCAATCAAGGAATACACGGTGGAAATGCCAACACACTCGAGGTGATCACGATGGTCCATCCCTAATCCTACAAGCAGTCGCATCTCAAGATCTATGGATTTGGCATGTGTACTTTGGTATGGCCGGTGCGAACAATGATCTTGTTGTTTACAATCATCGAAGCTTTTCGATGATGTCATAGACGGGGTTGCACCGGATTCGTCATTTTATGCACATAATGTTCATTATAAGTATGAGTATTATCTTATTGATAGTATATATCCTGAGTGAGCCGTTTTAACGAAAAGTCTCTTATGCCCTGATGATGAAAAACAATTCTATTACAAGAAAAAAACATGACTCGGCAAGAAAAGATATCGAACAGGCATTTGGGGTGTTAAAAAATGATGGACTATCATTGTCCAACTATCACATATACTCGTATACTGAAAAAAATAAAAATATAATGTATATTTGCATTATATTACATAATATGATTTTGGAGGAAACTCCGAGCCATTTGTGCCGAATATGATAATACCGTTCAGCCACCAAACCAATTCTAACCTATGCCAGAAAGAAATTATCCGACTAAATAGTATAAAACAATATTAAAAAATGATTGAGTAATGATTGAGGGGCTTTATTCCATTGTATAGTGTTATTGACACGAAGCAAAACGCCCTTTTAACATAGCGCTAAGGTGATGCAATGAAACCGTTATAGAAACTCCATTTCATACCCACTGACCTAACAATTGAAACACACATCCTAGTCAAAGAAGTAATGTGTGAAGTTGAGAAATTAGTTGAGTGGGCCATCATTAAGGACTATGACGAATGACAAGCCTTAATGAGATTTTATCTTGATGTTTTTACATGACAAGCTTTAATGAGATTTTATCATGATGTTTTACATTTCTTGATGGGGAGTGTTAACAAACACAAGCTCATGACAAAGGTGGCAAGTGTCACGAGTAAATATTGAACAAGTACCTCATATAATTGGGTATTAGTGTCATTATGGCATCAATAAGATCATATGGTATGGGTGTGGATTTGTGACGTTTAGGCCACTCCACGCTGCACACGCCACACCGTACGCAACGTTGTTACCGGCGTTTTTAGTAGGCGGGAGGAATTTCACCAGTGTGGAAGGGCAAGTGGGTGCAACGTAGCGTGCTTTTACTGGATGTGGTAAGTATCCATTGCCCCAAACGGTTAGTAAAAAAATAAAAAATGTACTCCTAATTATATATAATACACCACTTCTCAACCCACATATTAGTTCTTCCATTACATGTCAAAACACCCTACCAACAAACACTTCGAAATGCCGGTTATTCAATGGAGCGTAGAAGAGGACATTGCATTATGCGAATCATGGGTCGTGGCGGTGACCAACCATGAGGCTCCGTTACCCACGTCTCCGTTTTGAGATCGAGTTTACCATGAATTTTGTATACATAGGAGTGAGGCCATCCGAAGAGTGCACACACTTTGTTCACGTTTCCGGATGATTCACATGGATAATGTGGGATTTGAGGCGATTGTCAACGGTGTGGACAACGACGATGGTGAGCTAAACGTTGACGACAACATCCAAGTCGCTTGCGTCGAATACCATAACAGGTACGGTGATGACTTCAAACACTACGCGGCGTGACAAACAATATGTTTTTTTGGTTAATGTCTTATTTTAAGTTATGTGATGTTTTTTTTAAGTTATTGCACATTATTTATTTAATTATTATTAACTGGTTTTTATTTAAATTTAAGAGGGGTGTGCCATGTGTCGAAAAACGCCACGTCTTCACGCCCTAGGTCAAACCATCCTTTTTAGCACCACGTCACGTTCTAATATGTGGTCTACTTGTCGCATAATGCCCCACCTTTAAGCCCTTCCATACCGTGTGATATAAATTGAGACATCTTAAAATGATAACTTTTTTGATGTGCTATATACTATAATCATTTTGAAGAGTTTTACACATATCATAATGACTTAAACGAAACTTGTTTGCGTGTTAAGAGTTTTACACATATTATAATGACTTGAACGAAACTTGTTTGCGTGTTAAGAGTTTTACACATATCATAATGACTTAAATGAAACCTATTTGCGTGTTAACTTTCGGTTGCCCTATTATCATTCACTTCTCATTATTACCCAAAGAAAAAGTACCAAATATAAATGCTTCAATCCTCATCTATCAACTTTTATACGAGTGTATTCTCAAGAAATGTATCTTATACCATACATGTAAACTCTATATACTCATTTCTTTTTACTCCAAAAACTTTAAACATGAGCATCGGGTTAATTAAGAGGTGGAGAGACAACTTTTGTGTGTGATTTCTTTAAACCGTATAGATGAACTATGAGACAACAGGGTGTGCCACTTAGGCATTTGGCCTGGTGGTCAAGAGGGCCTTTCTATTGTGGAGTAACCAAGGTTTGATCATTGGGAGAGGGTGTGATTTAGGGATTTTGGTGTAAAACAAGGACCATTTACCATTCAAATAAAGGGAGAGTAGGGTTTTGTTATAAACGGAATTTTAGTTTTGGTTAGACTAAATTACTGTTTTGACCCCTGTAGTTTAGCCAGTTTAACTCTTTCAACTCAAAAAATATTTTTTTAACATATCAGACCCCGAATTTGTATTTTATAACCGATTTCGCCCTTGACACTAACTTTGTTACTTTTTTGCAGTTAAGTATAAGAGTAATTAGGTCATTATATACATCAGGGGCTGTTTTTGATAATTACAAAGTTCTTTTAATATTTAAGAGATTATTAATGCAATTACTTCAGTTTTTTTATTTCATTATTTTCATGATTATTATTTAACAAAATATGTTTTATATATACAAATAAATATATATTTTCATTAAGCGTTTGATTTTTATAAACGTCGTTTTTAAAATCATTTGTTTTTTTAACCGTATATCTTTTTAAAATTATTCCTTTTTAACCGGTTGTTTATTAAAATCGTTCTTTTAAAGTCGTTTATCTTTTAAAGTTTTTTTAAACAACTCATTTTATTCCGTTCTTTTTAAAAAAAAATAAAACAATTTGTTTTTAAGTCATTGATTTTTAAAAGCGTTTCTTTTTAAACCGCTCCTTTTAGAACTTTTTTTGAAATCGTTCATTTTTTTAAACTTGGTATTCAGTTTACTTATAGCCGTTAGGGAAAAGGAACTTCAGAAAATGAACGATTAATAGAATAAATTTAAAAACTATCAATTTTAAACGAAGATTTAAAAAAACAACATTTATAAAAAAAAAAAAAAAAAACCTTAAAATTATGTTAACAAATGTAAGGTTTTAAAAAATACATGAATTTTAATAAACGAAATGTTAAAAAAAAAACAAATTTTGAATGAATAAACAGTACAAAGAAATGGAAGATTTGAAAAAAAAAACCATTTAAAAAAATTGGAAAATGAACGATCTTTTGCATACTTTTTATTAGAATGTTTCATCTTTTTTCAAATCTTACATTTTTTTGTTTTTTATACACATCATTTTGTAAAACCTTAAAAGTGAACTACTTAAAAGTGAGTTGTTTAAAAATGTTTAAAAAACAAACGATTTTAAAAAGAATGTTATAAAATGAAGTGTTTAGATTTAAAAAAGAATGTCATAAAATGAAGTGTTTAAGAAACTTTAAAAGACAAATGACTTTAAAAAGAACGATTTCAAATAATAAACGATTTAAAAATGAACAATTTTAAAAACGATAGACGGCTTAAACAAAATGTTAAAAAAGAAATTATTTTTAAAACGGCTTTTATAAAAACAAACAGTTAATGAAAAAACATATTTTTTGTATATTTAAAACGTATTTTGTTAAATAATAATCGTGAAAATAACGAAATAATAAAAAAAAACTTAAGTAATTGCATTAGTAATCTCTTAAATATTAAAAGAACTTTGTAATTATCAAAAACAACCCCTAAGGTATATAATGATCTAATTACCCTTGCACTTAACTGCAAAAAACTAACAAAGTTAGTGTTAGGGGCCAAAACCGTTATAAAATGCAATCCTGGGTCTGATATGTTAAAATATTTTTTTTGGGCTGAAAGTGTTAAACTGGCTAAATCACAGGGGCCAAAACAGTAATTTACTCTTTAGATTATGTCTAAACTCAAAGCGACCCATACACGACATTTGCAAGTGACATATTCTCTCCGAAAGTGAAGCCCTAATAATGGTGTGGCTAGTCACATGGTCTAACTGTTAACCATATTTTCTTTAATTAACTTCTAACTGATTAATGGGCCAATTAACCTAAGGTTAATGGCATTTATACTTGTTATTAATTGACTGCTAAACCTATTGTTTCTTGGATAAATCTTCTCCTTTCTCTCTTTCTTTTTCATCGAGCTTATACAGCTGAAGATTCATGAGCTGCAATTGTCGCCACTGGCCTAGTTTCTAAACATATTTATAAAGGTTTAAGACATCCATAAGTTTCTTATTCAAAAATCACATTTCATGAACCACTTTCGATTGTTTATGCATTTATTAATTGCGTGACACTTTATTAAGATATAAATATCACTACTTTCTACTAATTTTTATCAAATTTGATGCCTACACACTTCAACATCCTTGGCTATCATGAGCAAACAAAATAAAAACATCATCAAATAATGATAACAAATAATCAAAGAATATATTAATGTTTTGAAACCTGGATCGGACCAATTTGTCAGACCGGAAACCGGGGCCTTAACCGGTCTAGGTTAAGGTGGTAGAATCAGCTCGATGTGAACCAGAGGTTGGATTGGCAAACCGCTGGTTGGACCGGAAAACCGGACATATGGACTGGAATTTTTGGGTGTCAAACCGGAAATTGATTAAATTTTTGGAATTTTACCCTATATATTTTTATAATATTTACAATGCAGTCTAATTCTTGCATATAGGCCGACCGGTACTACTAGTGGACCGGTAAAAAGACCAATTCAACGTCCGGTTCAATTCGTATTCCCACCAATCATTGTGGGTGCTATAAAACTGGTATAGATCCTTAATTATATTCTATTCTTTGTGGGTGCTTTAAAACTGATATAGATTCTTGATTCTATTCTATAAATCATAGAATATTACTATTAAAAAAGATCACAGTTGATTATTTATTATAAAATTATACTGTAGCTGTTTTGTAAAAGAATAAGAAAAAGGTGCAATTAAATTTTCAAGAAAAAGTGATTTCAAACACAAAATTCAAGGCTTTGATTAAATTTTCTTGCTAGATTTGTATAATTGAAGTATACCGAATTATAAATGAAAACTTTGAATCCTATCAGTCTCTCATGTTAAGTGTAAGCTAAATAGAGAACTATCAATTAATAAAATAGCTAAGGGCCGGGTGTCATATTTTTAGGGATGAGAATCAAATAGGAAATTTATTTTGGGTAGGAAGTATAGGAAGTAATAGGAATAGGACATGTGGCAAAATTTAAAATAAAGAGTAAGAGTATTTTATTCAATCTTATCATTTTCTTCTCCCTTCTTCTTCCCAGTAACATCAAAACCCACCATTTTCAAAACCCACCATCTTCAACCATTTCTTCACATTCTATCTCAATAATCACTACATTATAGTGCGATTTTCGTCACCAATCATTGATTCAAACACCCGATCAACGTGTTCTTCAGCTTTTTTAAAGAAAACCCAGTTTAACTTCATACAAAATCTCGTTTTTACGGTGATTTTGAAGATAATCACTCGATCCGTTCGATTCGATCTCTGATAAGTGTTTCAATCATTCAAATTTCGTCAATCATTGAAGGAACCGACTTCGACCCATGTAAGAAATTCTATAATTTCATTTTTATTATCTGGGTTTTTTATTTAGTCATTGCGTTTTACGATCTTGGTGGGGGTCCGGGGGCAGCGCCCCTGGCGGGGTCCAAGGGGCAGAGCCAAAACTATTGTCCTGGTTCAATGCGTTTTAGAGAGAACACTTTCTTTGGTGTTTTTAGGCCATTGCGTTTTAGAACTAAGACATTTTTATGTGTTTTCTGGCCATTGCGTTTTAGAAAAACACATTTTTGAAGTGTTTTTAGTCATTGCGTTTTAGGTAAAACACATTTTTAGGTGTTTTCAGTCCATTGCGTTTTAGAGGGAACGCTTTCTTTTGTTTTTTTAGGCCATTGCGTTTTAGAAATGAGACATTTTTAAGTGTTTTCTGGCAATTGCGTTTTATAAATAAGACATTTCTTTGTGTTTTTTGTGCATTGCGTTTTAGGTAAAACACATTTTTATGTGTTTTCAGTCCATTGCGTTTTATAAAACACACATTTTAAGTGTTTTCTGGCCATTGCGTTTTAGAAATAAGACATTTGTTTTTGTTTTTGGTGCATTGCGTTTTAGGTAAAAACACATTTTTGTGTGTTTTCAGTCCATTGCGTTTTAGAAAGTACACTTTCTTTTCTGTTTTTAGGCTATTGCGTTTTAGAAATAAGACATTTTTTTGTGTTTTCTGGCCATTGCGTTTTACAAATAAGACATTTCTTTGTGTTTTTTGTGCATTGCGTTTTAGAAAAATGTCATTTTTTAGGTTTTTTTTTTTCATTGCGTTTTACGCAACTGGGTTTTTTCCATTGTGTTTTACGCAACTGGGTTTTAATTTTTTTTTTCCGAAAATATAGCAATAGTATACTCGTTTTAAAGATAAAAAAACGCTCGTTTTTTAGTGCAATTTGTATAAAAAAATAATGTCGTATGAAAGAGTTATTAACGTTTAAAATATGGGGGGAATTGGAGGAGAGAGAAACTATTGCCTTTGATTGACTAGAATGCCACTAAACAAACTCACGCGCCTCTTTTCTTCCTTTCAATTTCTCTCATTTAATCTTAGCCCTTGATTAACTAAATGGATGGTCAAGATTACTTCTTAGCATTCTTATCCAAATAAACTTCCTATTATATCCTAATCCATATTTTTAGAGTAATAATCCCGTACAAAGTATCTTATCCTACAAAACGTACGAATGACATGGAAAATTAAAAAACGCGGTGACATTTTTGTAATTATTTTAATCGTAATTACCCCACAAGATTAAAATTACCCTACAAGATCATTTGTAGAGTAATTATGATACTCTATAAAATTACACTATAAGATTAAAATTATCATACAGGATCAAAATTACCCTACTAAATCGTTTGTATAGTAATTATGATACTCTACAAAATTACCCTACAAGATCATTTTACAAAATTACCCTACAAGATATTTATAGAGTAATTTTGATAATTACCCTGCGAGTAAAATAATTACGAAAATGCCACTGTATTTTTTTTTTACTTTTCCACTTCATTCGTATATTTTGTACGATAAAATTCTTTGTATTTCTATATTTTTATATAGGAATAATTTTATTCATAAATAAGGGGCTATTTGGCAACTTCTGAATGGTTAAGTACTGAACCAGTAAGAGGCTGAACCAGTAAGATGTCTGAACCATTAATAGACAGTATAATGTTTAACGCTTCAAAGATAAATTCAAATTAGAGGTCTTAACCATTCAGACTCTATATAATACTTAACCATTCAGAGACAAATTTCTAAACCATTCAAACATCTGCTCACGAAACAAATAGTCTGAACCATTAAGTGTTGAACCAATAATAGTTCTGAACCATTAAAAGCCTCATTAAAAGTTAAACAAATAGCCCTAACTCATCATCCTTTTCTATAACACACTAACAACTATCAAAAGAATATCTGTAAAGAAAAAATAATCACACGCAATTTATGTGGACATTGATCTATAAAAGGAATCTAATGAGTTTTAATAAACTATCTTTTTTGCCATATATCTAAATTTAGACACCATATAATGTGTTACGATATATTAAGAATGACACATAATAAAGAATAAAAAGATGGGTTTATGGCGTCTGAACATAGAATTCAATAATAGAAGTAGGTAACGAAAATAAATAAACCTAATATAGATAGATGGAAAGTCTATTAAACATTTACTATATCTAACTAAAAACAGGCCCAGTTATAGAAATAAGAAAAAAATGACAAATCGATATTCCTTTATGAAAAAAAAAAATTATGTTTTTAGTATTTTACTGGATAATTTTTTTTTCTTCCTTCATGAAAAAAAATATGTTTTTAGTATTTTACTGGATAATTTTTTTTTCTTAAATACAAAAATAAAAATTAAACAATGTGTTATTTCTTTAGTTAAAGATAAAATGTAGCGAGAGAGACACGATAAGAATTGAATAAGCATACATACATAATGTTTAATAAAAGTGTAGAATTTAAAAAAAAAAAAAAAGGAAAGTTTAATTCTCTGTCTACCCTTTCTTTGGTTTTATTTACTCTCTTTAAACTTTATTTTTCTTAGATAACAATAATACACAAGAGATATTATCTTGATATGTCCATGTATTCTTTTGGTACGTTACCGTGGACGAGATGGAGGAATTTCAATTAAGAGATATTATCTTGTAGTGTCGTTTTTATTTTTCACGATTTCCAGTTTCTAGCCGGCCCATTTATTGTAATTTTATGTTGAGTTATAAAATGCCGCTAATTTAGTTTGACAAAAAAAAAAAGGTTCTATACCGTATTTTATGAAAATAAATCTTAGACATATTGAAAATCACAAACACTTTACTACAATAACCTCCCTATACATAGTTAAATTAGCCTATTAAATCCATCATCACTAACGAAGGATCAATACTCTTAATTTGTATGTTGCTTCTAATTTTATAAAAAGAAATTAAATTAGGTGCATGTGGGTTTGACGTAGTTACCTGAAATGGTGGAACAAATTAGAGGCAACGATTCTTTAAACCACCCCAACTGAACCCCCAACGATGCATTCGTCTTGATGACAACTCCTCTTGCTTCATGAAACGAGGAATCCAACGCAGTCGCACCAGCCACCGCGTAATTCACTCCTTGTCCCAACCCTGTCTCGCTGACGGTAAAGTTGTTGCCTTGAGACGGTGGTATTAACATCAACCCAAGACTCTCAGCTTAAAAAACAAACAAAACAATTACAATGCACTCAGAATAAAAAACACAATAAACCAATGAATCTTCGGTAAACAAACTCAAACGTGTTTATAGACGTTACCAATGAAATCGATGATAAGACGACCATTGGAGAAACGTCCTGTGGGTTCATGAAAATACGTATCGCCATAAGGTGGTAACATGAAATGAGGTACCTTGCCAGTGGAATTTTGGGAAAGTAGTTTGAGGTTTCCAGTGTCGGCGAGTGAGTCGCCGAAGCTTATTATCGAAGGATAACATCCTTTAACGTACACGTTACAAGTCAATAATAACGTTAATATGAGGTAGAAAGTTGATGAATCGGCCATTGGCCGAAGAAAGAAGAGGGTCGATGAAAATTTGATTGGTCATCCATCTGTTTATATAGGAAAAAGAAAGCTTGTTTGCTTGATATGTACTATTGGAATATAACATACGTCATAAAGTGACGTTAAATCTGTTAAAATACATTTACATTTTTTCATTCTTAATTTGTAGTCAAGTGGATGATGGTAGGTGACCCAGTCCATTTACTCATTTAGGTTTGTATAATATTCTTTGAAAGGTTACCATAAAATGGACAGAAATTAATAGAAAAAAAATACGGAATCCTTTTTTTTATTTATTAATTTTTTTTGACAGGTGAACTTCTTTTGTGGTTATTCACATCCCCAAGTCGGGGACCCTAACCAAGATCTGACCCAGACTACGTTGTCTTAACCGGGCCCGCGCTGGGTGTAGTCAGACTTGGCTACGGCTATCGCCCGGAAACGTACCACCTCCACACGAGATACCTCGCTGGAGTAATGGCCGGATAAAACCGGGGCGGCTCAGGCTCGAACTTGCGCAACATTGGCTAACAAGCGCTTACCATCATTGCCTGGTCTCCACACCTTTCGCTACACCCGGGAGTCGAACCGAAGTCTCCAAGGAAACCAACCGGCCCAACTCCCAACTGAGCTGGGGTGGGGGATTTTTTTTTATACAGGATTTTGGTTCCGCATATCTTGAATGAGTAGTTAAGATTTTACATGGAAATAATCATGAAATCAAGTGCCAATCGATTAAATCAAAAGACGAACAAAGAATAATTCCAATAATTCGTCAAACTTTATTGATCAAAGAAACTAACTCAAAACTCCAACCAGTATAGAATCTAACCATGGGCTCGACCCATTCTTATACATCCATCACTTGCTAATTACAGTTTAATTATGACTCTAAGGACCATTAGAAAATTACAAAATAAACTCTCCGTAATTATCCCTATCTATACTCTATACTGAAGCAAAACAAACTTATGTCACTTGGCATATCCTTAGGCCACCCGTAGTGGGTCTTGATATCACGCCAAAAACAAGCATGGCGCCCCCATAGCGCTGCCAACACCACTACGGCGGGCGCTATGGAGTGGTTTTTTTTCTCCGGCGTGATCTCCTTCGCGGCGTGATGTTCTCCAGCATCTTTCCCCAACTCACACACATATATGTTTGTATAATTGAAGGGCTTTATATAACCCCTTTACCTGCACCATATTTTGATATAACGCCCCATAAAGCCTCTTTCTTACGCATTTCACCATGTGTCGTATAACGCCCCCAAATGGTCTTAGGCCTCCTTTATTGCTGGGAGGGAACACACAACACTTTTTGTTCCGATTCTTTTCTCACGTTATTAAACTGAATTTAAAGAATCCAGACTTTCCTTTTTGTGCAAACCGGTTCCTTTTTTACATCCGTATTTCCCTAATAACTCTAAACAAACCCTAAAACTCTTCCTCTTCCATTGCAAACAAGAAGGTTACTCTGCCATTTTTCTATTTGTATTTTTTCATCTATAATTTGTATGGTTTCTTTAATTGTTTTTGTTTATTATGTGTCTAATCTTTGATTTAACATTACTTTCTTCGTAAACGGGGTTTTTTCAACAACCTATATTTATAAAAAATAAAAAAAACAAAATTTTTCATCTTATTCTTATTATATTTATGACTTTGAATGTGAAAAAGGTAAGAGCATGACAAAGGAACATTCACATTCACATCTATTATCTATTATCTATTATCTATTACATATAATAAACATGATAAATAAGAGCTGATGTGTCATGATATGGGGGATTGCAAAATGATGTGGCATCACCTTAGGCAATCTAGAAATTGGTTTTGGCTCCAAAAATTCGGGTATTTTTTTCATTACATGGGTAGACACGGGATCCAGATTATGACCCGCTATTTAAATGTTCTAAAAACCTAATTCTCTATCTGTTTCACCTCTCCGCTTCCTTGTGACCTAAATCCTTCAGCCGCTTCCATTCTTCTGATCGATCTCTGTGATCTCTCCAGATGGTCCATGATCCTACTAATCTTGATCCTCGGTGCCGATTTCAGGTATATTGTTGTTTTAGTTGATATAGTTAGGGTTTCATCAACTACTTCTTTTTGATCGGATCTGCTCTTCATGATTCAAAAACCCTAAGTTTTAAATCGAATCAGTTTATGTATTTTTTTGGACAAATTTTGATATGGGTTTTTGGTCTTTGTTCATCTCCATCGTCTTAACAAGGTTGATCTGGTGATTCACGAACAAAATTATGAACCATCAATTTTAGATTCAGGATTTTGATTTTATGGTTGTTTGGATTTGTTTACTCTATGTAATATGTACAATTAAATTTGTTCGTTGTAATTTATATCTGTTAGTTGATATATGTAATACGTGCTATTAAATTTGTTCGTTGTAATTGTTATGTGTTGGTTGATATATGTCTAAAAATTCATTCAGATCTTGTACCTCCAGACTATTGTTCACAGGGGGTGTTTGGGATTCCTTCTCAAAATGACTTATTAACTTATATAAGTCATAAGTGAGAAGTTAGAAATTCTAACTTCTCAGAAATGACTTCTCAAACACACAAAACTCTCTAAAATAAGCTAACCCAAACACTCAAAAAACAACTTATTAACTTTTATAAGTCAATAAGTCATAAGTTGCTCCAAAATAAGCTAACCCAAACACCCCCACAGTTGTTTGGTTTTCTTATTTTCATGCAGAACCATCACCTCACACTTGTGAACTCTGATCTACAACATGGCTCCAGATGCTTCCGATGCTCTTGCAGGTTCCATCACTAACCACTCAAACTATACATATTAATCACATCTTTTCTATTCACCTAACCGATCTCCCAATTTTGATTCCAGTGAGAGAAAAAGTTCCAACAGTTGTTGAACGCTGCAGTTACCGGAGACCTCGATTTCTTGAAGAGTAAGTTTCTTTTTCACAATCAATTGTTGTATGAAATTGAAATAATAATTCTCATTATATGTTATATGTATGGTTATGGTGAACAGAGAAAGAGAGAGATGGCGGAAGAGGTGGTGGCGTTGAAGGAGATGTATAGCGAGGAAGAAGTGAGGAAGATGTATGGGTTTAAGATTAGCAGCGATGGGTATGCGGAGGTCACATGTGGATGCCCTAGCTACTGTTATGATGATGCCGTTGGTGCGCTTAGGGTAACCATCGATCAACTATCTATTTCTTTACTTTTAATTACTGATTTTTGTTCGATTATATCTAAAGTTCAGACAAAAAGAATTTACGATTAAGTGTGATTTGAGTTTATTTGGTATGACAAATCTGTCCTCTATGTTTTATATACAAAAATTTATTAAAATCTACTACATGTTTTGAATATGAGGGGGGTTATAATTAGGGTTCTCGAACACAAATTAGGGATTTTGATTTAATCAACTAAAAGTAATTTAATTGCAAAGAAAGATTTACCATTTTGATGTTTTAATATCATTACACAACACTTGAGGTGAATTGTGTTTTTTAGGCGATTGGAGCTGAATATGGAGAAGGGTTTGAGACTTTTAGGCCAGATGGGCCCTTAAAAGTTGATGTTGTAAGTATTGTACTTTGTATTACTGTCTCTTGGTTGATATATTCAGAGGGTGTGTGAGTTAGGTGTTCCTTGGTTTTTAAAATACGCACGTCAGGAGTGCATAATAAGCGTAACAAATGATGTCTTGATGAGACGCATCGCTGTAGTTGATGGGCGTGTCACATGATATGTAGCATACGTGATTCTCACGCTTCACATCAAGGCGCATCGGAGCGCCACAAGCTTTTTAAACCAATTTTGTTGCTACACTTTTAAGTTTTCATTCAAACCTGCTTCTTGTGAGTTGAAAATTTGATCCTTAAGCATATCATTTGGTGATTTAATTTAAATATTTCGATTTCTATCTCTTTGTTTCGGAAAAACATGATTAAATTATGACATTTTCTTTGTAATTCTGTGTTACTTTTATTCATAGAAGCTAAACATGTAAGATTGTGGTTGGTTTTTTTTGCGGGATTTTTTAAATGATAGATTACAAGAGGGTTTTCTAAAAAGAATTTGATACGCGATGAAACCTGATGAAGCTTTGTGGTTGGTTTTCTTGCGGGATTTTTTAAATGACAGATTACAAGAGGGTTTTATAAAAAGAATTCGATACGCGGTGAAACCTGATGAAGCTTATGGAATTATTTTTTCATGGGACAATGTGATGGTAAGTTCTTGAACATTTGTTGGTCATAATGCAAGCCAATTAAATGGTTTACTTATCGATAAGCTAAACGTACTATTCTATTTGATTTTTAAGATGAATTTGTGTATGGCGGTCAGGCGGGTACTCAAGCTTTGAAATTGACTGCTTGGAAAGAACTTGCATGTGAAGAAGGAAAGGAGATTCCTGAGGATGATGATGTACAACGGCTTTTGCTTCATGGTGCTCCTGATCATGTTTTGCATATGGTTGTAAAGTTCTTGATATTCAAACTTACATTTTCATGTTAATCACATTTAAGAAAAAGCTTTGTAGTTTGTATTTTCCCTATGTTACCTACTTGATTTATGTGATTTTCTTGATTTTAATTTTATCATTCACTATTAGGTGTTGTCATTAGAGAATGAAGCATGTGAATTGGAAAGATTAACGTTGAAACTCTAACAGTTATATAGTAACAATCTTCTCAAGTTTTTTTTTCCTTTTTTCTAATATACTTATATAGTTAAGTTATTTAATTTATAATATATTATATTCATGAGTTAACTAGTCAAAATTGTTATTTTGTTCTTGTTTCTCGCTTTCAAAACCCTTGGAAGGCCTTAAAGAATGGTTGGATGCAGTATCGACTGCCCAAATTCCTTGTGTTGTTGTTTCAAGTCTCGATAGGAGAGTTATGGTTGAAATATTGGAACAAATGGGACTCATGAAGTGTCACACCCCAAACGATGGCGGAAACATCGGGGCATGGCACTGAGCGAAACAGATTGTCCAGAAGGTTCCATAACAATTATCATTACCAATTAATTTAAAGTAACATGTCCCATACCATGTCTTAAAAGATAATACAATTATTACAGACAAAATCTAGGCAAATAGTTCTGTTCCGACAAATCAGATTTCATTTGTACAGACAACTATTTGTTGGCCTCTAAGACCTTATTCTAGCCTCAATTTCCTAGCAGATAAGCATCCTAAGCACCCTAAGCACCTGTCACATACGTTAAAATAAAAGTCAATACACATAGTGTAAAGGTGAGCATACAAGTTTGATAATAGCATATAGAGTTCGAAAGCGTTACGCATAACCAGCACGTACACAGAGTGAAATGAGGCATGTTAGTTATCGACATGAACCTATCGATACCAATGACTGCGGGTTGACTGCCCAAGGCAGTTCGTAATACATGATCACCACTGTAATCCATGCAAATAATTGTCCTTAACAACCCCCAAGTGAACGGGTGCTGAGTCCAAACTAATAGTACTATCGTTGCTAAGGCAGGTAGACAACATTCCATGTGTAAACATAACAAACAAGCATTCATCAAGTCACGTATAACATGCGGTAACGGTTAGCGTTTAAAGTATTGCGTAGTGTGTTCGATGTGATTTAGTATAAGTAACGTATGTAACACCCAAAAGTGCTTAAAGCAAAAAGGGATCGAGTATACTCACAGCGATTGATGGATTGAAGGGAATGCTAGAGAGTAGGGTTAGCCTAATCAGAACGATAGCAATACGATAAGCGACGCGTAAAACGATGCAAGGTGTAAGTGGCTCGGACAGCAGTTCGGTCGGATGGTAATCCGATCGGACGGCCAGTACATGCGGATGACAATCTGTTCGGATGGTTATCCGGTCGGACGGTCGTCCGGTCGGATGACTATTCGAGTGGATTGTTTCTTCCTATGAGAAGGATGTGTTTGTGTATGATGGATTGACCTTTGAAGTTTTCATTTTAGCATTTTGAAAACATTGAAGTATCTCTACCTTTCAGGTCGGTCGGACGGTCGTCCGGTCGAACGGCGACTCGAGTGGCGAGGTTACTTAGTGAGAACAATTCCACAGCAGGGCGGTCACTCGGTCGGATGTCCATCCGAGCGGGTGGCAACCCTGTTGTTGAACATGTTGAAAATTGTTTAAGTGTTAAAGTCCAAATGTCTCATGATTCGGGTGGCTGTCCGTGCGGATGGTAGTCCAGTCGGACAACAACTCGTTCAACAACATACTTCAATCGTTGGAAATATAGTTAAGTGTGGGACCCAAGGTGCAAGTCGTTCGGGCAGCCGGTCGCTCGGATGGCTGTCCTTTCGGACAGCAGTCCGATCGGACGGCACTCCGTCCTGGTCGTTCCGTTCGTCTTACACTTGGTCGTTTGATTGTTTGTCGTGTTATCGAGATGTGTTGATATCGTGCTAACCAACAGAGTCCCATCCTAAGCTCTAGTGACTTACTCGAATAGGAACCACCCAAGTTCGGTCAGTCCACCGGTTTAAGACGATTGTTCTTGGTTAACCCGAAATCGATAATCCCGTGGATAGAATACGGATCTTGAACCAACACAACCACAAGATTGAGTAGTGAGTCGACACAAGCTCTGATTCTATCGGTTTTGAGTTCATTGAGTGTAAAAGAGTTGAAAGAAAGTTGAATAAACATCTTTCAATCCTTTTTCTTGTGAATATGTTCAGATCTATGAAAGATCTTGGTTTGTTTATGCGGAAATCGGTTAGATCTAAGTTGTTCTTGGTGGATTGAGGCCAAAACATGAATTTCTTCAAGAACACATGATGACATCATCCTGGAACACCTTGAATCTTGATGATTTCACGGTTAAAAGTTAAGATTCAAAAGATAGAAAGGTGTAGGAGTGCGTGTAGATTAAGGAAGTACAAGATTCAGGACGAGAACTTACCGGAATTGAGAGAAATCGAAGAAAAGGTGAGGAGCACGAGTTGGTCGGACGTCAGTTGCCAAAAGAGGTAACTTTGAGAGTAACAGGAGGTATTTATAGGATACCCAAAGTGGAAAGGGGCGGGTCGGTCAGATGGCATCTCGCCCAGATGACAGTCTGGTCGGATGTCACCTCGTTCGGATGGCAACCCGGTCGGATGGCAATCCGGCCGGATGGCACTTGGTTCGAGTGTTCGGTGCGACGATTTTTGCTGTTTCGATTTCGATTGCGAGCGTTGCGATACGATAGAGTTTCCTAGTCATATTACTTTTAATCCCAACTACTCATATCTCGCACTGCCTTTTCTCCACCAATTATCATACTTTTTCGATTGCGATTGAGTTCGATTGCCTTCGAGTTTCGACTGCGACTCGATTGATTACCACACATAACATAATTTAAAACATGCACAAGTAACACATAAGGCACACACACACGTATAACAATAACCAAAAAGCGTAATTCGAGTTGCGAGTGCGATTGCGATTGCGATAAAGCGATTAAACATGCGATAAATAGCGATTAATATGCGATTATTAATAGATACTCCACATAATACAACTAAAGCGAAAATAAAATAGGCTAATTACAAGTCAAAGAAGTCAAAACAGAAATTGAGCAAGGAGAGACAGATCGCAATTAGCAATCTTTTCTTCCTTTGACTTCAATCTTGACTTTGAATTTGACTTTGACTTTCGAAACACGGGGTGTTACATGAAGTATTTCCAGGTATAAATAATGGTTTACTTGCTAATTCACACTTTTTGGGTGCGTTTGGACTTTGGTTGCGCGTTGTCAAACTATTCATCTTATTTTTGAGACTTCAAGGTTCACTAATATTTGCATGAAGTGATTATGATTGTAATTATCTGATTATTTAGGGTTAAATAATCAGTTTTATATCAGCTGTAGTGAAACTCATGATTTAAGATAACCCAAATTTTGTCCTCTACACGACAAAATTGCCCTCATGTCCTCTACACAATGTTGTCATGTAATGATTTGGTGAACCGTTGTCAAATCTGAATGACCAAAACGCACATGTTCATGCACTTGTAGGCAATAGTAACAGAGGAAGATGGCATGGATTCTATGGCTCATAGATTACTTTCTCCAGTAATCAAGGTAAGTTCTCTTGATCTGTAACACCCCAAAACTCGAATTTTAAATTCGAGTAACTCGTTTCCATATGAGTATATCATGAAATAAAATACTATGCTAACATCCCATTTCAGATGAAGTTATAAAATATTATTTTATTAGTCGTTAGAAGTTATTTATGAGGAAAAGAACTTGATGGATAGCAATGTATTTTATCGGAGTATTTTTTTAGTAATATATATAAATACATCAAGAAATATGTTAAATTTGCTTTAAGGCAATACCGCTATCTCATATTGTAACTTAACAGAACTTGAAGGGCCAATGTTGTAAACACCAACCATGAGGGGTGTATTATGCATTTAGCCAAAAGTTCTATGTATGAAAGAGCATTTTTATGCTCATTTATTTCAGATCTTTCTAGAGTTAGAGAGAGAAAAGGAACTAGAGAGAGACAAGGGTGGCCCTTCGTGATGTTTTGTGGCGGTTTACGGCGGTCGATAGTGTCCGGAGGCAACCGAACTTGCGGGTTTCAACCCGGAACCATTTTGTGATGCTAAAAACGCAATGAATGAAAGGATAGGAATCACATTAGCATGGACTCAAGTGCGGAAGGCTACGGGTCAAGAAGAGGCAAGGAAACAAACACGAATACAGATGCTTGAGGTAAGTGGTTACCGAACTCACTTATTAATCTATTTAAATTAAGTTAGATATGCTTATTATTGGGAATCATAAAAGGATGAGAATGTAGTAGTCGTATGAAGGTAAGAATGACGGAATTTGATCATATGTAGTTAATTATGTTTGAAATCATATAGAATAAGCAAACGGGTCACAAATACGAAAGTGATTAACCAAGTTGTGAAAATTGGATGTTGGGAAATGAGAATTAGAACAGGAATGATTTGGGGACTTAGGAAAATATCTATTCATGTTTTTCTCATTTTTCTTTGTTTCCAAGGCCCCGTTAAACTTCCTAAAGGTACCCCAAGCCTACGATAGAGTTTTGCGGGGTAGAAGTAAGGACGGAACCCGTACGGGAGCTTGCGCGAATATGTAGTATGTATGTTGGTGTGTGTAAATGTGGATTTCATTATGTGTGTGAGCGATTCTCGTAGGAATGATTATACTTGGATATAACACACGTGTGAATGGACGGAACTAGTACATAAGCATGTTTATATACGGAAAATTGTATGCCTAACAAAGTATGGTGCTTGAAAGAAATTAAATGGATGTGATTGTATGTGTGTATATAAATAAGAATTCATAGTAAGTGTAAGTAGTACGAACTTATAGGTGTATACGTGTGAATGGGAAACGTAAGTATGTGCTTCGGATATATGTACGTGTACGTATGTGATGTAATCTAATGAACGTAGATTAATAGAATGTGTTTATGTGAAGTTGTGGGTTTGCAATATGTTTAAAGGTACACGTTTCTAATCATGTTATCGTTGAGAATGGAATGAAAAGTGCAGGTATGATAACGTTAGGTCCAAGTGAGTTGATATCGGGAACTAGTGGACGAGTTTGGAAGGATGATCGAATAAGATATCTTGCGTCGTTAGAATGCAATATGGTCATTTAGCCATGTGTTTATTATATGAGTATAATGTCACCATTTACTAATGTGTCGGTTGTTTATGGTGACTCCAGGTTACACGGATCATTACCATTTATCACGAAGGACAAGGGGGCAAAGATCGAGTTATAGAACATGGATTGTATGGAAGGATGGTCACTTACTTTGTATTCGCATGTTATATTTGATACATTAATTAAAGATGAATGATGTAATTCTTTTAAAGGAATCGTTTTAAATGGTTTTCAAGTATGTTAGAATATTTAAAAAGAAAGAAATTTTGAGGTCCCTATTTTTCACTGCGACCTTTGGTTAAAATGTATTAGGGTCTAACAAGTTGGTATCAGAGCCTTAGTTTGAGAGAAATCAAGTTTGAGGAGGTAAATACTTGAACTCAAACCCGTGTGCTCTTGTGATAAGGAACCCATACAATCCAAGACTCGATCAAGATCTAATGGTAGAAGCGAATGTAAGTAAGTATTTAAGTATGTATGTGAAGAAAACTAACAGTATGTTATGTGTAAGGTAAGCATAATTGTTTGGAGAGGATGGTCCGCGAATGAGGTCTAGGACCGACACCAAGGCATGTAATAAGAAAAATTTGAACCCAGGTACGTAAATTCAATATGTGGGTACATGTAATGGTAAAACTTTTTAAGGGAAGGAAAATTTTAAATGAAGGACAATGATGGTATAGTAATGAAGTTTTGAAAATGTTACACGTGCCAAAACCTAATTCTTCGGACATAAGGTGATGAATACATGAAGGCACGAAACTAGTATGTGGATTACGTACCTGGCAGTACACAAGAAACATATGACGTTCGTGAGGCCGTGATAATTGTTGCAGGTATGTTCAGAAAGATTGGGTACTAGGTGGACGTGTGGGTGAAAGGAGGAATAAGACTCTCAAGAAATTGAGAGTATTAAATACGAAAGAAAAGTATGAAAAATATGTTTGAATTCGCGAGACGGATTCAAAACATAGAAACAATGAAAAGTATGAACGATATGTTTAAATCCGTGAAACAGATTCAAAACATTGAAGGAATGAAGGATACGAATGATATGTTTGAATCCGCGAGATGGATTCAAGACATAGAAGAAATGAAAAGTATGAATGATATGTTTGAATCCGCGAGATGGATTCAAAACATAGAAGGGAAAGAAAAGTAGAATGAAAAGTTTGAAACCATAAGCAAGTACGGATCAAACAAGTGAAAAAAAGGTAAAAATGAAAAGTCTTGAATCCTTAAGTAAATACGAACTAAACACGAGGGAATGAAAGATCGAGTCCATAAACAAATAAAAAAATCAGGTGAGAATAAAGGAGGGAAATGCGTTTCCCTTCCCAACTAAGGTAAGTATCAATCTTGTAAGTAAGTGGTGTCAGTCGCTGTGTCGGGTTCGGTATGTTGCTTGACTGAAGGGATATATATATATATATATATATATATATATATATATATATACATGCAACACATATATGAATATGCATGGAATGGTTTGTAGTTAATGGTTGGAATCTAGTTGAGAATGTGTTGATAGTTTGACAGTGTCAGGGCCAAACATGTTATATGAGTAAGTATAAGGCAAGTGTTAATAAGATAGCAAGAAGAGCGATAATAATTAGCACGTAAATAGAAATTTTATTTGAAAGAAAGAAGTATTGAATAAAGTTACGTGATATGGATATTAGAAATCAACTCATGAGAGTTGGAGTGAATGACGGGTTAAGACCCAGCCGAATGACTTAAGTACTGACGGGAAGGCGAACGATTTTGCAATAAACACTAAACTGATGAAAGGACATATTAGTAAGCATGTTCGAACTGAAGGTATGGTACAAACGCGTATTACAATATGTATGAATACAATAAGTAAGAAGATGGCAAAATAATAAATGAATTGTAGTGATTGTATGTAAGAAGTAAAACATGAAATGTGGTAGAACATGTAAATGGGAAATATGGGAAGAAAAATAGGTGAATAAACACCGAATAGAATGAATATTTGAATGAAATGTGCTAACCATTAATTTGGTAAATGAAAATGGTAGAATGCTTGAAGTGATGAAACTAGTGGAGAATGTGCACGAGCAGAAACTCAACACATGAATGAGATCTTCCAGATATGGTATGGACTCGTGAAGGACCGGGCCGATCCGGGTGGCATATCATTGGTCTACGCAATGAGAGCGAGGTTAGTAACGTGTTTGAGTTATAACTTTTAGAAAGCATTTCAGATTTGAATAGTACCTTCTGTATGAAAGAGTGGTAAATTGAACCTGGCATAGTAAGTTTGACCTTGAAAGTCAACATAGGAAGAATTTTGACCTGGTTTAGGTCATGGATATGAATCTAAAACCCTTGAAAGAAAATTTTTTGGTTGTGATTTAATAACCCGGATGTTACCTAAAATGGGATGTATACGGTAGTTGCGATGGTAGTGATAATAGAATGATGCTAAACCTTTTAGTAAATTCGAATGAAATAATAACTATATGGTGATAACGATGATCCAGAATGAATGTTAGCAATATGCGTATGTACGTTGCAAAAAAAAATCATGTGTTAAGAAAGGTGCTCAGAAATAATGGTGATAGTAGAATACCAAACTAACTTACCATAAGTACTCTTGTGGCTGACGCCAACATGAAATATCTGGTATGATATACAAGTAAGATGGAATTAATCGATTCATTATGATTACTAAATGTATAAAAGTTTTACATTTAGTTAAGAAGGTTGAAACAAGACGTATAATTATGTTTGCATGTTAATAAAATCCTTGCATAAACCACAAGTGCGCTCTTGCTATAGTATGCATTTTGAATTTATCGAATGAATCAACCGGTGGTGATGGTGTTTGCTAGGAACTAGCATTATGAAAGGATACGGAACCTAAAGGTGTGTATTCTATGAGTGGCTTCCTAGTTGTATGATTGAAGGAATAATAATTACCGAGAAAGAAAGGTAGTTATTGTTTAGTGGAAATAAAGAAGGTTTCGGGGACGAAACCTCTTTTAAGATGGTAGACTTGTAACACCCCAAAACTCGAATTTTAAATTCGAGTAACTCGTTTCCATATGAGTATATCATGAAATAAAATACTATGCTAACATCCCATTTCAGATGAAGTTATAAAATATTATTTTATTAGTCGTTAGAAGTTATTTATGAGGAAAAGAACTTGATGGATAGAAATGTATTTTATCGGAGTATTTTTTTAGTAATATATATAAATACATCAAGAAATATGTTAAATTTGCTTTAAGGCAATACCGCTATCTCATATTGTAACTTAACAGAACTTGAAGGGCCAATGTTGTAAACACCAACCATGAGGGGTGTATTATGCATTTAGCCAAAAGTTCTATGTATAAAAGAGCATTTTTATGCTCATTTGTTTCAGATCTTTCTAGAGTTAGAGAGAGAAAAGGAACTAGAGAGAGACAAGGGTGGCCCTTGGTGATGTTTTGTGGCGGTTTGCGGCGGTCGATAGTGTCCGGAGGCAACCGAACTTGCGGGTTTCAACCCGGAACCATTTTGTGATGCTAAAAACGCAATGAATGAAAGGATAGGAATCACATTAGCATGGACTCAAGTGCGGAAGGCTACGGGTCAAGAAGAGGCAAGGAAACAAACACGAATACAGACGCTTGAGGTAAGTGGTTACCGAACTCACTTATTAATCTATTTAAATTAAGTTAGATATGCTTATTATTGGGAATCATAAAAGGATGAGAATGTAGTAGTCGTATGAAGGTAAGAATGACGGAATTTGATCATATGTAGTTAATTATGTTTGAAATCATATAGAATAAGCAAACGGGTCACAAATACGAAAGTGATTAACCAAGTTGTGAAAATTGGATGTTGGGAAATGAGAATTAGAAAAGGAATGATTTGGGGACTTAGGAAAATATATATTCATGTTTTTCTCGTTTTTCTTTGTTTCCAAGGCCCCGTTAAACTTCCTAAAGGTACCCCAAGCCTACGATAGAGTTTTGTGGGGTAGAAGTAAGGACGGAACCCGTACGGGAGCTTGCGCGAATATGTAGCATGTATGTTGGTGTGTGTAAATGTGGATTTCATTATGTGTGTGAGTGATTCTCGTAGGAATGATTATACTTGGATATAACACACGTGTGAATGGACGGAACTAGTACATAAGCATGTTTATATACGGAAAATTGTATGCCTAACAAAGTATGGTGCTTGAAAGAAATTAAATGGATGTGATTGTATGTGTGTATATAAATAAGAATTCATAGTAAGTGTAAGTAGTACGAACTTATAGGTGTATACGTGTGAATGGGAAACGTAAGTATGTGCTCGGATATATGTACGTGTACGTATGTGATGTAATCTAATGAACGTAGATTAATAGAATGTGTTTATGTGAAGTTGTGGGTTTGCAATATGTTTAAAGGTACACGTTTCTAATCATGTTATCGTTGAGAATGGAATGAAAAGTGCAGGTATGATAACGTTGGGTCCAAGTGAGTTGATGTCGGGAACTAGTGGACGAGTTTGGAAGGATGATCGAATAAGATATCTTGCGTCATTAGAATGCAATACGGTCATTTAGCTATGTGTTTATTATATAAGTATAATGTCACCATTTACTAATGTGTCGGTTGTTTATGATGACTGCAGGTTACACGGATCATTACCATTTATCACGAAGGACAAGGGGGCAAAGATCAAGTTATAGAACATGGATTGTACGGAAGGATGGTCACTTAGTTTGTATTCGCATGTTATATTTGGTACATTAATTAAAGATGAATGATGTAATTCTTTTAATGGAATCGTTTTAAATGGTTTTCAAGTTTGTTAGAATATTTAAAAAGAAAGAAATTTTGAGGTCCGTATTTTCCGCTGCGAATTTTGGTTAAAACGTATTAGGGTCTAACATGATCACATCCATCTATAACGATATTTAAACGCGGATAATCATCATGTTTTCATGTAATTTGTAACCTTTTCATATTAATTAAAAAATCTAACCAAAATTGACATTTATTATAGTAAAAAGGATTTAAACACCCTAAAAGTATCTTGGGTTGTTAACAAATATTGTAATTTCTTTTACAGTTGGATAGAAAACCTTCCAAATGTGTGGTTTTTCAAGACGACCCTCGAGGTATAACCGCCGCTCATAACTGCACAATGATGGTGGTGGCGCTTATCGGTGCACATCCAGCGTGGCGCAATATTAGAGCTTCTCAATATGAGTTTTGGCTCCAAAAATTCGGGTCCGCTTTTTGTTTAGTGAAGCCCCGTATTTGACCCGAATATAAATACCTTCTAACGGTATGCTGGTTTAAAAATTGTCATTGTAGGTTTTTGAATTGTATCTGTATATGCAAGAGAAAGAAAAGGCCTTAAACATGACCGTTGACATCTTTTGTAGATCTGTAAAGCAACATTCTAATGTAGCACAATTGATGACCATGTATGATGACAACATTCTAATGCAGCACAACTGATTACAGATCTATATCTTTTGTAGATCTGTAAAGCAACATTTTAGTATTTGCTGACCTTCATAAGTGTTGTTTTAAGCAGGTTAGTAGAGACACACATATTTTCTTTTGTCGTGGGTAGAGCATTTGTTACAGATGTTGAGAAGTTAGGATTGAGAAGCAAAGCAAGATCGTTGGAGATCAAAAGTTTGATAGGATATTTTTCAGAGGTCACAGAGGTTTGCCTTCAAATTTCTTTCTTTATTGGATGAGTTATGAATTTTTTTCAATCTGTAGTAATATTCGTGCGAACGTTTATGTAGGATGGAATTCAGCCTGGTTCAAATCTTTTGCAGGCAGTGGAATACCTTGTATTCGGGGTACATTCTGTTATCTGTTTTCACACTATAAGTTTTATACTGTAAAAAAATCATAAGACTCCTATTAAAGCGATATCGAATAAGGGACTTATACATGTTGTTGGCAGCCTATAGATAAACAATCTCCCCTTGATTCTGGGATCTTATGTTGTCTCATTCATATTCTCAGTGCCCTTTCGGGTCCCGATATACAAAATACAAGGCATGAGGTTATTTTGATTGATGATGAGGCAGAAGTCATGGATAACACAGGTCTAGACAGACGGCTTGAGGTATACTACGTGCCATCACATATATATTTGCCTATATCGATATGACACTATAAGTTATCACATAGTTGGTTTCGTTCTTGAAGGTAAAAGGTAGTGCTGTGCATATTATGAAGGCTTTGGCAAGTCATCATGCAGCTGCTCAAAGTTTAACTGAAGACAAATTATCACTACAATTACTTTTTGAGATGGTTGCTAATGGATCTTTGATATTAACTTCAAGATATAAAGAAGGCCGTGTACCCTCGCACAACATTCAGCTCCACCGGCATGCAATGCCGGTTTCCTTTGAACTTAATGAATTAATGCATCGACATCGAACCGGTTCCGTACCAGACCGGTACCAAAAAAACTAAATGTCGGTACCTAATTGTTACTGAAAATCAAGTCGGTTCAGGAAATATTTGGTACCGGTACCGGTTCTGAACTTTTGAAAGATATTTAGTATTTTCTTTACATAGATTCTTTTTACTGTTAGTTGTTTTCATTTAATCTAATACCATGTGTGCTTATTTACCCTTCTTCATTCTTTGCGGCGATGGTCAACAAGGGTAAATATGTCTTTTAGTCCTTTAATCGAAAACCAAATTCACAATTCGGTTTGGTTCGTTTTTTTATACCCCTACTTTGTAATCATTCAGACATTTGTTTGATTGAGCATGTTGTTTGATAGAAAAAACATGTAATTATTAAATATCCATTTGTCACAGTTCGTATTATTTTTTTTGAACGGCAACTCACTTTATATATATATATATATATAAAGAGCCAGCAAGAAATATATAAAGAGCCAGCAAGAAACTGGGAAAAAACAGAACAAACAAACAAAACGGAAACACAGAAACGAAAGACAATTACAACATATCGAAAATGTCGAACAAACTCCACTTCTCCCAGCTCGGAACCTTAAGCTTGGATCTGTTCTTAATCCATCGGTACACGTCCTCTTTGACACTCTCCACCGTCTTCGAAATCAGAGTAAACCGGTTGTTAAATACCATCTCGTTCCTAGCAAGCCAAATCCTCCAAACGGTCCCTAAAGCAATGGAGTAAATGACCCTTTTCCAAACATTAGCACCTGGCTGATGTTTGATAAAAGAAATCAAATATTTCAGAGTGTGTATATCCGCGGGGAACGTTACCCGAATCCAGGCCAAGATATTCCACCAAGTACATTTCGACCATAAACAAGAGACAAACAGATGCTCCGAGTCTTCCTCTGCCAGCCCACATCTCGGGCATAAACCATCCGCGAGCGGGATGCCCCTATGGATTAGACCGATTTTCGACGCCACTTTGCCAATGCAGGCCCTCCATAACAGAATATTAACTTTAGGGGGGCCCAAGAATTCCACGCGAATAAATGATCCCTGTTAACAGCCTGAATCCGAGCCCTATCAAGATCCCCTCGGACCGATTTAACAGAGAAAGACCCGTCCGGATCCGTTCTCCACCGCCATCGATCCCCTTCATTCACCAGGTTATCCACTATATCAATGCCAGCTTTAGACAAAGTCCCTTCGACTGAAACCACGTCCTTCCAAACCCCGGTAATGGTCTTCTTTAGCGGAATGAAAGGAGTAGAATTGATTGAGTGTCTACCCTTATGAATTGCTGCCACCACCTCGGCCCAAAGTTGGTTCGGATTACTTTTGAACCTCCACCACCACTTCGAGAGCATGGCGTTGTTAAAGTCTTGAATGCTCCCGACACCTAGACCGCCAAATTTTTTGGATTTTAAAATAAGGTTCCACCGAATCCATCTTAACTTGTGCCCCAAAGATGTCTTCCCCCATAGAAACTCCCTTCTAATTTTTTCAAGTTTATTGATCACACATTTTAGAGCAGCGAATATAGATAGAAAATATGACAGAAGACTCCCCAAGACGGATTTGACGAGGGTCAAGCGACCAGCAAAAGAAAGATAGGCTGCTTTCCATTTCGATAACTTGGCCGAAAGCCTATCCAACATCGGTTTCCAAAATTTGGCCCGTTTCATATTTACCCCAATCAGGATTCCCAAGTAAGAAAAAGGGAAAGATCCGACTTCGCATTGCACCATTCTTGCTAGCCGATTCACCTCGGAGTCATCAATCCCCATACCATAAAGCTTGCTTTTTTGTTTGTTCACTTTGAGACCCGAGACTAGATTAAGCCATCTCAGCAACCGGTTAAGAGCTAAAATATTATGTTCCGACCACTCTCCAAGGAAAATGACATCGTCTGCATAACACAAATGAGTGATAATCGGGCCTCCGTTGGGGAGCTGAACCCCATGAAACAACCCCAAATTCGTAGCCCTTTTCATGAACATGTTCACTACTTCCATCGCAATGATGAAAAGGAAAGGGGAAAGAGGGTCCCCTTGACGAAGACCACGCTTAAAGTTGAATTCTTTAGTCGGGGACCTGTTAATAAGGACCGAGCCCGTTCCCGACGACAAGCATCCCCTAATCCAATCCATCCATTTTTTCGGGAAGTCCATCTTTTCCATCATACGAAAAAGGAATTTCCAACTTATAGAATCATACGCCTTCTCGAAATCGACTTTAAAAATCATAAGCTTAGATTTGGTTTTTTTCGCCCACGCCACAACTTCGCTTACGATAAGGGGGCTATCAAGAATGTTTCGACCTCCCACAAAAGCCGATTGGTTCGAAGAAATAATTTCATTAATCTGGCTTGAGCCGATTGGCCAAAACCTTAGCTAACACTTTATACATCGAACCTACAAGAGAGATAGGGCGGAAATTGGCGAGATCTTGAGGGTCCTTGATTTTTGGAATAAGAGCCACAAAGGACGAGTTCCAACATTTGCTAATCACCCCGTTGCTATGAAAGTCATTACAAGTTCCCAAAACCAATGGTTTAAGAAAAATCCAATAAGCTTTAAAAAATTTTAACGAAAATCCGTCCGGCCCCGGGGCTTTATCGCCATCACAAATTTTAATCGCTAGCAAGACTTCCTTTTCAGAAAAAGGTTCGCACAGGGACACCTTCCTTGAATCCGAGACATTTGGAAGCTCGTAGCTCTCAAAATCAGGTCTCCTTCTAATCGGTTCCGAAAAAAGCTTTTTAAACCACTTCCTAACCTCTTCTTTTAACTCTTTAGGGTCTGTGATCAAATTACCGTTAAAGGTCAGCCCGTTGATCCTATTCCTTGCCAAATTTATCGAGATAGCCTTGTGAAAAAAACTGCTGTTTTCGTCGCCGTATTTCAGCCAGTTGACCCTAGCCTTTTGTTGAAGGTCCTTGATTTTAGCCGACTCTGATTTTGTCTTATTTGGTCATCATGAGGCACCAATTAACATCAGATATTCTCTGTATGGACTGAAAACCTTTGTGTTTCTTTCTTATTTATGTAGGTAATTTTATTTTATTTTTTCTATGTTTTTGTTCATGATTTTTTTTTTTTTTTTTTTTTTGCGGTTTTCTTATGTTTTTGTTCATGACTTTCGCCTGACAGGTTCTATGTTTATGACCATATTGTGAGTTCTTTACTAATAAATCACATTGGTTCATATTATTTTTCATAAGAAACGATGTAAATTATACACAATTGATGTTATGATGTGATATACAAGCGTAAGGAGACCACATACGTTTAGAGGTGTACAAAAAAACCGGTTTTAGAACCGTAACCAAAAAAAAAATCGAAACTGGTTTTTTTTAACTGTTATTTTTTAAAACCGGTTTTAGAACCGAACCGGCAGTTGGTGACCGGTTACTATTCTTGATCTGAAAAACCGGTTAATAACCGAAACCGGTTTTAAAAAACATGTTAAAAACCGTGTTTTTTTGGGCAAAAACCGGTTAAAAACCGATCCCAACCGGTTTTTGTTTTGGACTTGAAAAACCGGTTAGTAAGCGAAACCGGTTATTAAAAAAACCGGTTTTTGTTTTGGATGAAAAAAACCGGTTCAGTTATAAACCGGACCTTTAAAAAAAACGATTTGTACACCTCTACATAAGTTGAGGACTTATTTATCGCTCATATTGCTGGAATACACAGTCTTCGTAATGCTATCAGTTGTTTGACAATGGCCTTTTTACTCAAGTTCTGCCAATGTGCCTAATATGAGAAGTTACCAATGGGTTTCACCCCTAAGTTTAACTTGTAGATTAATCAACTGATTATTAAATATTTTTTGCAGTGAAACCGACGCAGTGGTAATTGTTCCCCCAAAGCAAAATCGGAGGTGGATGATGGCTATATTGCAGTTGGTAATGATCCGCCTGGCCGGCGCCGCGACTTCCGTTGTTGAGGACTTCCTAGGGGCGTGTACATGTACTTTCATCTTGGTTTAATGATTCGGTTGGGGCCAGATGTAACCGGTTTAGTTTCTCCAAGTATGTAAAATTTGAAATGTTGATGATACATGCAGATGTGAGTGGTAACCGGTAACTGTTGAACCTTATGAAATATTGTATCTGAGAAGAATATTGATGTTAAGATTTATTGAATGTTGATGTTGTCCATCGGTTGTTGTGTTATGTGTGAATCATATGTTGAAGGTTATTGCTTGGATGGTAACAAGCGTTACAATTAGGCGACCTGGACATTCCAGCATCAGTGAATGTCCTCACAAATTTTTAAAAAATAACCCGTTATACTTAAAAAAAATATACATGATTAATAACTAATAAAATAAAACAACCTGTGGGTACCACGGGACATAACCTAGTTATATATATTATATATTCATCGAACTTAAGGGAGATCATGGCCGGTGAACCTGCAGTTAATAATATGCTCTGATGTGGTGGCGATGTTGGGGCAGGTTACGCTGACCGACACTAGGAATGGAACGGAAACGGGCTAGATAATTAACAAAAATGGACAAACCAAAACAGATGATCATTCTTTAACTTATCGAATGTATGCATGTAGGTTTAGTTTATCTATTAGTTTTCGTTACAACTCTTTAAGAAAAAAGCCGGATGATTGTTCTTTTATAATTTTTCATGTTTTTAAATAATATATTAGCGAAAAGCCACTTCATGTTATTATAATATATTAGCGAAACAAAGGTACTTCGACAGTGAAAAGCCACGTTGTGTTAAAAAGTAAGGGGTGTTAAAATATGTTGATAATCGTCACACTAGAACCTATTATGAGTATAGTAGCATCTACATCTATGTGTAGTTTATAAAATCAATACATTTATAAGAAGTATTTTCTTTATACAACCCGTGTAACACACAGGAACTTAAACTAGTCTAATACTGTAATAGATAAACATGAAAACCAATTAATTAGCTCTAGTTGTCCCACATATTTACGGTCGCCCTCTGCGCTCGGGTTGACCCATCCGTCCCATGTAGGGTTGAATAATTAGCCCATGGTCCAACAGAAACCGCCGTAAAATTCTATCAGTAAAACCCCGTCGCTAATAACAATTTGTAACAAAACTAGTGTGATTCCTCATCCTACACGGTGGGAGTTTGGTCGGTATCGATTTGGTTAATTACAACACCGGCACTCGCTCTAACAATCTCTAAAAGAATATGGACTTATGTTTTATATCGATGAAATAGTCAAGTTATATAAACTTGTATCAAAACTTGTTATATAAGAAATCTTAATTATGAAAAAATTAAAAAAATTAGAAGTAAAGTGAGATTCAAGCTTTAAACAAATAATAAATCAATAATTATGCGAAAAGAAAACACTATTATTTATATTTTTGTTATATAGTGAGGGGAATTGGATTTAAATAAAGCAAACTTTCATCAACTGGTCGATAACATTTCGAACATTCGATTTATACCACAACACTCTCAACTTATTTTCCTCCAGCACTCACAAACTAACTAGACCTTAACCCAGTTAGCTGACTCATATGCCACATCATCGAACAAGTGACACATCAGATGTCATGTCATGTCATCAAAAAGCCACGTCACTAAGTAAGTGCCACATCAGATGCCCGTCAGCAAAAACCGTCACGTCAGATGCCACGTCACTTAACAAAGTGCTACATCAGCAAAAAAAAAAAAATAACTGCGTTAGAGTTCAGTTAGTTTGGGAGTGATAGACGAAAATAAGTTGAAAGTTGAAAGTTGGGAGTGTCGTGGTACAAATCGAAAGTTGAGAGCGTTATCTGCCAATTAATGAAAGTTGAGCCTATTTAAATACAATACCCCTATAGTGGAGGGTTCAAATGAGAAGAATTTTTTTGTAAGAATAAAAAAGAACAAACTTCAACCAATAATAATGCTTCATTTTACTTCATTTAATTTTTGTATTTAATATGGGTGTAAGGGTATATTGGTAAAATTAGATAGATCATTAATTCTTAGTCTTTCTTTTTAATAGCTCACTAAATTAAATTTGTAACTTATTTAAAAAAATATATATATTTTCAAAGAAGAAAAAAATTAATTTAAAGTCTAGGATAAATTATGAGGTGTCTAGGATGAATTACGAGTTGTGTAGGATAAATTTCAGTATGTGTAGGATAAATTTCAAAAACGTGTAGGATAAATTTTGATGTGTCTAGGCAAAAATTTTAGTGTGTAGGATGATACTCTTTATGACTAATTAATTAGTCAAAAATAATAATAAACTAGATATAGGGCAGAGCAGTTTAAAGTTCCAAACCTCTAGAACTGGGAAACCATACCAAAACCGCTAGATCCAGACTGTATTATTATATTAGAGTCTGGTTCCGAATCTTAAATTTGGGTAAAGCGGTACCCGGTTCGGTTCCGGTTAGAACAGACGGTTCGGTTTGAAGAACCGCTAGAAGTGGTAATATTGTGTTTGTATTATTATGTGAAAGTAGTATTATGAATTCTAATTTGATAGTCATGACTCTCGTAACCTTGCGTTGGTAATTTAGAGATTGGTTCCAGAAGATAATGATCAACGACAAGAAACCCTACAAACTGATATTTATTATGATATCTAATTTGAATTTTTATTCTATGCATACAGTGTATATATATGTAATCAAACTGACCGATATATATATTCAAGTTGAAACGATACAAACTGATATATATTCAAATTGAATTTTTATATGATTTTTTTTAATACCCAATGATACTTTAATGTTAAGTATAGGGATGACAAAAATAGCCGAGCTCGACAGGTATACCCGAAAACCGAAACATTTGGGACGGGTATACCCGATACCCGACGGGCGTTCTTAAGTTTCTTCTTCTAGACAATAATACGACCCATTTCCCTTCCACGTGTCGATCAGTTTCCCTTACACTTCATTATTTTATGGTAAAACTTCAACAATCGAAACCTTGGTGTAACACCCTAGAATATTTTGACCAAAAAAGACGCAGCGGAAATACCGACTAAAAAATTCATTCTCATATTGTCTATATAACATACTTGAAGGTTCATTTATAATTTATCAGACACTTCTTGAAAGGATATACAACATTCATTTTTTTATTATAGTGTTAAATGTAATTCTTAAATACAAGCTATAAGACCGCTCTTCCCGCACAATCCTTACTCTTTCACTCGATCTTCAACCTCTTAGTCCCTACAATGATGTTAATTCCATACAACCTTCAATCACCATATACATGCGCATCATTAATAAATGGTGACATCATTCATAATCTAGACATACGCAATTAAATGACCATTCCGCATTATTCTATTCATGCTAATCTTTTCGATTATCTTTCCGAGTACAATCATGCATCCAAATCATCGAATCTTCATAAGGACACAATAGTATACGTGCATTTTCATTTCATTCTCAAGGCACACTATTAGTAATGTAAATACTCAAACGTATAGAAGCCATGTATACATATATACAAGCCCCATTCTTTCATGAACAATAAATCCTTCTTCGTGCTTACGTACATTCATACATATATTCATACACACATACATACCTACATACATACATACATACAAGTTCTTACATACCACTTACATTCTCATATAATTATACTAACATATCTTAGTCACAAACATTCCATTGCTAACATGTAGGTAAATCAATACCCATACTTACACATGCCTCTAGACTTATTTCATTCCCTCATATACTTACGTACACACTCATCACACCTCATAAACGCTCTTCACTGAGATTGGAATACATTTCGGGAGTTTATCATGTCCCTGTATTATTCTTAGGGAATAAGGAGGTTCATGTCACCGTATAAAAGATGGGTTAAAAGAAATCACATTTTTGCATCTGGCCTCCACCGTAACCTACGGTGACCACCGTAGCTTAAGGTGGCATTGAAGTTGTAACAACTCTCATCAAAATTACTATTTCTTATTGTATATTGCCCAATAGGAAAACCTAATTGAGACCCCCAAGTAATCCTGCATAACCCCTAAAATTTTCAGAACAATCGGAATCAGGATCAGAGCCCCTAAAACTCAGGGGGAGTATTTCCTAGTTGATATTATCTAAACAGTTTTCGATAGAATTCGAATTTTAACGAACGGTCGACTCACCTAAGCTATTGAGACACGGGGCTACCCTATGCTAGAAGGGGTCCCCTCGCGCCACGCGACAGTCCCTCGCGCCACGCGAGGGAGCTGTTTTCCCAATATATATAGAGGAGTTTGGCACTTGAATTTGGGCATTGGTTCGACGTTAAAATTCGATTCGTACACCGGGATATCGTCTGATTACTCTAAAACAACACACAATCACGAAATTCTGCAACGATAACAGGGTAAAAACTCGATCACTGCTACGATTTAATGTCCAATCGATAAAAACCAATCCGATGGATGTTTAAGTGCTGCCCAAACTCGGGTTATGCTTTGTCATTCGTCGTGAATTCGATGGACGTTTAAGTATCGCACTTTGTCATTTATTGTGAAGGTTTTGATCTCGTGAGTTGTCGTAAAAAGTTGGATTAAAGTTACTGACCTAGTTTTCGTGTGCATTGTTATTTGAATTAGGTTAACAGGCTAATCAGTAGGCTAAACTCTGCCCGTTTAAATCTGCAAAGTGAGTCCATTCTCTTTTCTCACCGTTTGTGAGTCATTCTCTTTTTATCAAAATATTTTACAAAAACCTATTTGTTTTCAAGGTTATAATTATAGGGATTAAGTTTTTGTAATCTTCAACTACTGTCGGTATGTGGGGTTTTGTATACATTACTTGTTACCCGTCACCATTGGACAACGAGTTAGCCAATGGGTGATCTGACCATAGTCACAGAAACGAGTCGAGTGACAAATACCGATTTGGGGTAATTGGTTGATAGAAACATTGTAATCACCCTTAATACTGTAATTTATAACAAAGTTGTAATTGCAGTGATTAAGTCTTTGCCAATCTTGAAGAAGCAAATGTAAAAACTCTTAATGCTGTGAATTATAACAAATGTGTTTTTATACAAAAACGAATGAACTCACCAGTATTTCCTGCTGACCAAATGTTTTTAAAACGCGTTTCAGGTAATTACAGTAGACTGGAATAAGAGTGATGATACGGCACCAAAAGGCTTAAAGAAGTGGCTTATTTTATCAACGAAATTAAATTAAGAAAACATGGTTTCGTATATTCGGGTTTATCCCTTATTAAAGCTACCTCTGTAAAACATGGGTTTTATCCCATCAATTAATTAAATAAAATCCGGTGTTTTCTAAACTCTGATATTTTTCCTAACTCACGGTCCTGATGAATATTTCCGCTGCAATGTTTTTAAAATAACCACCGGTACCACTTGACTGCTCGCGGCTCCTGTCCAGGGTGTGGTCGGGGGTCATGACAGAAGGTGGTATCAGAGCCACTTATTTAAGAAATTGGGTGTTGTAATAATACCTAAACTTAAACGAAAGAGTTAGGAAATTGTTATTAACTGGTAGCACCCAGGATAGTATTTAGCCTTGAACCTAAGAAAGATGCCCTAGTATAAGCTTCGAGATAAGCTAATTACTTGCGTAAATAAAGTGTAATGGGTGTTGGTATGCCGTGAGGATTTCGGTTACGGTTTTGATTTTACCCAAAAACCGAAAACACCGAACCCGAATGGTTTTCAAAAACCGAATTTCGGTTACGGTTTTGATTTTACCCAAAAACCGAACCGAACCATGCACACTCCTAGCCACCACCTAAGAAAACCAATAAAAGGATAAATGGAAAATAATTTGTACAATATATCTAGCACAACTTACAAGTAATGATGCCTAAGATTCTTATAAATTAATAGTATATAAATGAGATGAGAGAAAAAATATTTAATGTTTTACAATTGTACCCTTTATTCTTTTTCTTCTCAATTTAATTTTCTTCTCAAATGAACCTCCCCCTACCTATATTAAGAATATAGATATTTAAAAAATAATAAATTATGTATCTTGATGTTATATAAGTTAAATAAACGTTCATAAATCAATTTGTAAACTTTCATTAACTAGTTTTAAGCACCTCCACGTTGCGGCGGGGAGTAAAACCATGCCAAAGAGCATCAATGCCACACTATCACGAGCGACCACTAACACTGAAGTTGCGGCATGTTAATGTGAAGAAGTTAAACCAAAACGTAAAGTATAGAAAATAATAAATACGTCAATTTAGAACTAGCGTGTTGCGATGAACCTGTCAAACAGGAAAAAAAGTATACGACGTAAAAATGTTGAACCACATACACACGTTGCACCGTGTTAACTCGTAAAATTTCGAGCGAAACATAAAACGGAAAATTTGCGAAATATGAAAATTATGAGACCAAAGTTGAAAGTAAAAAAGTTGTGAGGTTAAATTTGTAAAATATGAAAACTTTTAGGTTAAAAGTAAAAAAAAAATCAAATAGTTTTTGGTGAAAAGAGTAATATTAATTTTTTTAAACTCTTCTAAGCCTTAGGTGCAACCACTTTAAGCATAAAAATTTTGCAAATTTATATTGTGGAAATTTATAACCTGCTTTTTCTATAAACCCTATAACTAAAAGATAAAATACGCTTTATTTGTTGGACATGTGTCAACTGTCAAATAATCTATACTATCTATAATAAGAGATTATGAGCTGATGTAAATCTGCTTACTTGTCAACTTTTAAGCTATGCCACATGGAGTTGCTGATGTCATAATTCCCTTTACAATATTTATATCTACATAAATCTATTTCAACTATATTATCTGATTTTATTATTATAAAAAAAGGTTTTCTTTCGGAGGGAAGTTTAAAATTGCATGGGGAGGAGAAATTGCCATTAATGCACTGTAAGAAGTAATCATATATTTCTCTCTCCTTCTTCTTCACACTTTTTATTCAAATTTCTTCTCATTATGTAAAAGTTCACCGATTCCATTTCACCATTTTCTTCTCATATCAAAATGTCCGCATCTTCTGTGCAAAGTCTGTCATCCGGCAAGAAATCCGACGGTCAACCACCATCTTTGTCACTAAGTTTCATTGATGATTTGAATCCGTCTAAAGATATGTGGAATCTGAAGTGTAGAATCATCCGGAAATGGGTTCAGTCCTTTCGGATGGATCTGATCTTGCTCGATGAGAAGGTATTAGTGTTTGTCAATCATCTTTGATGTTTTTTTACTGTTTTTATCATTTTCGTTTTGAGTTTTGTGTAATTTAGGGTTAGACAAAAAGAAACAAAGAAGAAAATCTTTTTGTTTGTTTTTTTTTTTATGCGAAATATATGATTGTTGTAAATTGACTGTTTGTTTGATTAAAGAAAGAAAGATGGCTTTTTGTTTGTTTTTTGGATCCTTTATAATTTAGGGTCAGATATAAAGAACCAAAGATGAATATTTGTTTGGTTTCTTTATGGTCCTTCGTAGATGATTATTGTTTACTGTTTTGTTTGTTTGTTTGTTTTAGGGTTATATGGTTATTTATTCTCTGTTTTGTGTAATTTAGGGTTGGTTTTTGGTCATTTATAGATACTTACTGTTTGTTTCCCTGTTATAGGATTAGGCACAATGAAACAAACATGAATATTAGTTACTTATTGATCCTTCATATGTTGAGACTTTAGCCACATGTACCTTTTATATTTTGTTGAGATACTGTTTGTTTGTTTGTTTCTAAAGTATGTGCTTTCACTTATTTGTCAGGGCCGTAAGATTCAGGCAGGGATTAAGGCTCCATTAATACCTGTGTTTATATCACAACTTCATGAGGATGAAGTTGTTATTCTCTCCAGATTTGGTGTTGGAGAAAACACTGATGCTTACAAAGTTATTAACCATGGTTACAAGATTAACTTTTACCGAATAACGGTTGTTACACGTGCGAATGGTTGGCAAGGTGTTGATTACGGATTTAATTTCATACCACATTCACACATTCTTAATGGAGATGCAAAGGATCTGCTCACGTGCGGTATGACTGTTTACAATAATCTGATATATGTTTTGCCTCCCTTTTCAATGTCTCTAATTTCTGTTGCTATGTTTACGATTTTAGATGTTGCTGGAATTGTTGTCTCGTGTGGAGATATGGAAATCTTTCCTAATGAAAGAAAAAAGATGAATCTGGATCTTCAAGATGTCCAGTAAATTCTAATTTGCCATTTATATAAATTTGTTTGTGTCTTATGATTGTATTTAATACAATACCAATGATTAGTTTATTTTATATAAAAGTTCATTAAATGGTTGTTCTTATTTAATACAATACCAATGATTAGTTCATTAAATGGTTGTTCAGTAAATGAGTGTATGAACTTTCAATGCTGTTCTTTTAATGCTATTCTTTGAGTTAAAACATCTACTATATGTTGTTCTTATAAGTTGGTTATTTGGTCACGTTATAATAACTTTTAACCAGTGTTATAATGATCCATGGCAGTATCTTTCTGTTGCTCCCCCATCTAACAACCTAACAACTTTTAACCACTGTTACATATAACTAATGCTAACTAAGGTCTGATACTATTACAACAGACAAAGTAAACCATTGTTTCTTCATTCCACTGCTTCATTCCAAGCAGGGCTTTGGTCTTTAGCAGCACTTGACTTAGGCCAGTAGATTAAATAGCAACACTTTGTCTTGAGTTGTTGTTGTACACAAGCAGTACTTAATGGACAGCAGTTGTAGTATACAAACAGTGGATGAGGGCCATCAGATGTTATAACCACTTTAAAGGGGAAAGTCTAAAAAAACAGCTGCTTAAGAGATATACACTGATGTGTACCAGTTTTGTCTCTTATTATCTGTTTCTCACAAGAACATAAATGATTGTATTTAACTTTTAATGCTGTTCTTTTATCTTTTTCTTTTAGGGGAGAGGTAGTCCGTTGTACTTTGTGGAATGTCTATGCACAAGAATTTAATGATTTTTTGTCTGAAAACTCTCCGAATGAGACTGTGATGGCTGTCATTCAGCATGCGAGGATTAGGAAGTGGCAGGGTAATTTATATTTGACTGTTTTATTTCGTTTACTTTTCCCAATCTCCGTTTTGTTACATTTTTAAGAACATTTTTTTATTTCTTTAGTGATTTGTAATGAATTGTTGGATATGTATATTGTTTTTTGCAGGTCAATATACTGTTCAGAGTGATAAGTTTGGAAGTCGTCTATTTCTCAACCAAGAAATTGATGAGATTAATGAACTTCGCAAGAGGTACTATCCGTGATATATATTTCATATTTTTCATGTTTTTATTAACATAAGTGTGAGTATTAACGCTAATTGTGTTTTTATTTTTATAGTCTTTTAGTGAAACAATTTGAAGCTGGTGCTTCTTCTTCTCAAAGCATTCTTTCATCTCAGAGTGTATTTCCAGTCCGTCAAGAATTTCTAATTGACACTCCTAAGAGACATGTTGATGAAATTATTGAGATTGATAGTGTACGAATAATTCTATATACATTCATAGGCATTTTAATTTTGTTAATGTTTTCTATGTTTTATCAATTGAGCATGTTAATAAAGCTTTATCTGTGATATTGTAGGGAATGTCATGTGTGGTAGTTGCAACGATCAAAATTGTTCAACAAAACTATGGATGGTTTTATCCGGCATGTCGAGACTGTAACAAGAAGGTGTTGACCAAAATTGAGTACTTACAATACGCTAAAACCATTTCTGATGAGGTCATGAATCTGTCACCTGTTCATTGGTTTGTCCGAAATGCGATAAAGAATGCACATCGATAACCATAAAGTAAGTTAACGTCCGATCTATTTATGTCCAGAACTGCTATGATTTTTGCTGTAATTTACTTGGCATTTATTACAGGTTCAAAGTACATCTGAGAGTGCAAGATGAAACTGGCAGCGTTTCTTTTGTGATGTTTGATAAAGATGTAATGAAGCTTATTGGTTCAACTGCGAATGATATAAGGGAACGCCAAGTGAAGCTCGATGATACTGAAACTTTTCCCCATGAAATATCACGGTTGGTTGAAAAGAAGTTGGCGTTTAAAATTGAAGTTTCTGATTACAACCTTAACCATGACTACCACGTCTACACTATCCAAAAAGTATGTGATGATCCGGACATAGTTGCTGAATTGGTTGGTGCTAATGGAAATGCTCTTCAGGTTGCTGATGAGGTAAGAGTTTTTGTATATTTATATTGTTTTATTTTTTTCTTCCCAATTTTTGTAGTTTAAATATCTTAATTAAATTCCTGTTTGGTAATATTTTGATATTAGGTGTTTAGTCAAGAAGTTTCAGAAATTAAAGTTGTTCAATTATCTGAATCCTCACAGATGGCCGGTGCTGATATTTCAAAGGTGAATAAGAATTCTACAGTTTTGGTTTTTTAGTATAGATTATATTACATTATTTGATACCTTAGTAGTTGTTTTGTGATTTAATTGAAGGATGTTGTATCTGTTATGGCCGACTCTTCCGTTGTCGAAGCCGAGAAGGATTCGGCCACCAGTCCTAATGGTAAACGTTCGTTGCAGGATGTGGAAGGTCAAAATGTTGGGGAACTCTCTTCTAACAACAAAAGGAGCCGGAGGAAGCCATCTAGGCTTAATACTTAGCTTCTTTCACGTCGTTATATTTTGATGGTAAACATGCTATGTTTTTGGTATGTACTTAAGTACGTGGTTGTTTGAAGTTTGGTTGTCGTTGGTAAGTCTTAAACTACTCAAACAGTTATTTTCTATGTTTTAGATGTTGGTAACATATGAACTTGGAACATGTGGTAAACCATTATGTGGTTGACTTTTTTGTATTATGCTGGGAAATATAATCTTTGGTTATAATGTGTGCTTTTGATTTGTGAATATAGTATATGGGATGTCTAAATTAGTTTGACATAGTTTAAATTCTACTTTTTTAATATAGAGTTTGAATGTATCTTCAGCAGTTGTTGTACAAGCAGTACTTAAGGGACAGCAGTTGTAATATACAAACAGTGGATGAGGGCCATTAGCTGCTTATTATCTGTTTCTCTTTAACCACTGTTACATATAACTATTGCCAGCTAAACACTGATACTATTACAATAGACACAGTAAACAACTATTTCTTCAGTCCACTGCTTCATTCTAAGCAGGGCTTTGGTCTTTAGCAGTACTTGAGTTAAGGCTGTAGATTAAATAGCAGCACTTTGTCTTCAGCAGTTGTTGTACACAAGCAGTACTTAAGGAACAGCAGTTTTAGTATACAAACAGTGGATGAGGGCCATCAGCTGCTTATTATCTGTTCCTCTTTAACCACTGTTACATATAACTACTGCTACCTAAATACTGATACTATTACAATAGACATAGTAAACAACTGTTTCTTCGGTCCACTGCTTCTTTCTAAGCAGGGCTTTGGTCTTTAGGAGTACTTGAATTCGCGCAGTAGATTAAATAGCAGCACTTTGTCTTCAGCAGTTGTTGTACACAAGCAGTACTTAAGGGACAGCAGTTGTAGTATACTAACAGTTGATGAGGGGCATCAGATGTTATAACCACTTTAAAGGGGAAAGTGTAATGCAAACAGCTGCTTATGATGAATCCACTGATGTGAACCAGTTTTGGCTCTTTTTATCTGTTCCTGTTTGACCACTGTTACATATAACTACTGCTAGCTAAACACTGATACTACTATAATAGACATAGTAAACAACTGTTTCTTCGGTCCACTGCTTCAGTCCAAGCAGGGCTTTGGTCTTTAGCAGCACTTGAGTTAGGGCAGTAGATTAAATAGTAGGACTTTGTCTTGAGCAGTTGTTGTACACAAGCAGTGCTTAATGGACAGCAGTTGTAGTATACAAACAGTGGATGAGGGGCATCAGATGTTATAACCACTTTAAAGGGGAAAGTCTAATGCAAACAGCTGCTGATGATGAATCCGCTGATGTGAACCATATTGTTTGCCTCTTATGAATCATCAGTGAATAAGCTTTTCACAAATGTTTTGAGCATCTGTGGTTCTGATGAAAGGAATGATTTAAAGTCTAATGCAAACAGCTGCTTATGATGAATCCACTGATATATTATAATCTATTTGTTAGTATTTGAGCGTTCAACCATTCACCAGTTTTGGCTGTTATTATCGTTCCTCTTTAATCACTGTTACATATAACTACGGCTAGGTAAACACTGATACTATTACAATAGACAAAGTAAACCACTGTTTCTTCATTCCACTACTTCAGTCCAAGCCGGGCTTTGGTCTTTAGCAGCACCTGATTTAGGGCAGTCGATTAAATAGCAGCACTTTGTCTTCAATTTTCGTTATATCTTTTGTGTTAAATCGATTTTTGTTATGACAGGATATAATTCATAAATTTAATTCTTTGAGTTAAACTTAAAGTTTAAATAAGTTGGCTATTTGGTCGCGTTAAAGTAACTTCATTGTAGTAACCAGTATATTGGTCAAACCAAGACAGGATGATTAAAAATATGTAGTATTTAAATCCATATAAATTATGATGTTTCTAAGGGGTCCAAAGAAATTTATATGGATTTAACAACTACATGTTTCTAAACATTATGACAGGATATAATTCATAAATATAATTCTTTGAGTTAAACTTCAACTTTAAATAAGTTGGCTATTTGGTCGCGTTATAGTAACTTCATTGTAGTCACCAATATATTGGTCAAACCAAGACAAGGATGATTAAAAAATATGTAGTATTTAGATCCATATAAATTATGATGTTTCTAAGGAGTCCATCACAGAATGTTTACAAACATGTAGTAGTTAAATCCATATAAATTTCTTGGTGCACATAAATTATTGGACAATCTGACTCGGTAAAAATCTATCATTAAACTTCAACTCCAAAATATAAATCTTGTGGATCGCGTTGTAATAATTTTATTGTAGGAACCAATATGTTGGTAAAACCAAGACAAGGATGATAATAAAATATGTACTATTTAAATCCCTATAAATTATGGATTTTTCAGTTTCACTTGGTTATATTTTTTATACAAAACAAAAGAGCCAACTAATGTGGCTTAAGTTTGCAATTAAATGGTCTAATTCTTTCAATAATTTCTGGCTCATAAGTTGTCAACCATAAAATCCTGTCAAAGGCCCACAAAATGAATCAGGTATGTTAAATCACCATTTCATATTGTCCGCTATGTTTATAGCTTCTTTTTCGAATGAATCAAATTGAAGATTTAAAATTAGAGCCAAAAACTCAACCTATAATTCAAGACGCTCTTTGTTTGGAAGCAATCGATGAACACTAAATGGTAGGTTTTTCTATCTCATTTGTTTAAATCTATTCTCAACATTTGATGTGATCATCCACTTATTTAGGTAGGTTTTCAATAGGGATCTTCAATCACCACTAGCTGTTGAGAATAAATGTTTTTTTTGGACAGTGATTACAATAATTACCTATAGCTAGCCCTAAATCACACATATGTGCTCAATTCTTATTTACAGTTATGGAGAATAAAAAGATACTCATACCAAGACATAGAGAGTATTTTCCACAGTGCAGTCCCCAACAGTCCAAAGAATCAAGGAAGATAAGAAAGTCTATATTGAATAAGCGTAGAAACAGGGGTGTGGTTCAATTTGTACAGACACCTCCTATTATTGATACACTTCTGGGCAATGTTACTATCACAAAAAACGATAATGGAGGTATGTTTTTTATGGTCATATGTGAAAATTGTAAGTGTTTGTAGCATAAATTAACCAAATCTCTTCATGTACAGCATGTCACACGCCCGACAATTTAGATCGAACATGTGTTAGTACAATCCCTCTGACTTCATCCAGTATTGGTAAGGTTATAAATCTTTTTTTTTTTTTAGCTATGCTATCTGATTTGACCTTGTCCCTTTGTTTGAATTTTAGGACAATCTGGAAAGGCTAATTATGGTGTTTATGACTCTAGAAAGAGGAAACAAAGTTTGAAAACCATGGATATAAGTAAATTTGATTTATCCATTGTAGCTGATTTAAGCAGCACATCTTCAATGGTCACTCCTCTTCAACCATCAAATCATAAAATTGATAGAAGTCCATTAACAGATATTACAAACTGTATGCTATATACACTTTTGTTATTACTGTTAATCATTTATTGAATGTTAATGTAAGTTTGATAACATTTATAAATTTTGTCTTGCAAGTGGATTCTGTGACAGTAAGGTCCCGTCGAAGTGATATTCCAACTCCTCCGAATATTGACAATAGAACTTCTCGACAGTTGCCAAAATGTTCCGTAGTAGCTTTTAGTGGTATGTGTTTTACTTTTAATGCAAAACTAAATATAGTTTTCTGAGTCACTATATTTGCCGAATCTATTGCTTATCTTCCTATCTGTTGTAACCGATGTTAATTTGCCTTTTCCAAAATGGAACGGCAGGAAAAGAAAATTCCTACCCTGGTGAAAGGTCTAACTTTGACGATCCCGATTTGGAGGATTGTTTACCATCTTCTATCGTAAAAAATATTTTCGGAATTGCAAGAGGTAACTACCCTCTTTAAACTTATCAAAGTATCTTTCCAAATAACAGTTTAATCTCCTAATATTTCACTTATATGATCGTTTTTTTCCTGCCTATATAATTTTGTAGAATACGTTGATCATGGAGATGCTATTTTTGTATGTTCTTACTGTCATGCAATGATTTGGAAAGATGAAATGCTTAGGGGTAATTTGGATTCTAAGAAATCTTCTTTTTCTCTTTGTTGTTCGAACGGAGACGTTGAATTGCCTTCCTCACCTGCTCCTCCTTCACTGCTCGAAAGATTTTACAAAAGAGTTACTCCTGAAAGCCGCAATTTCATGAATAACATTCGAGCATATAACATGATGTTTTCCTTCACATCCCTTGGTGGCAAGGTTTCTAAAACTTTTCAAAAAACCAAAGGTCCTTATGTTTTTGGACTGCAAGGACAAAATTACCATCGCATTGGTAGTCTGCTACCGAATGATGGTGAAGACCCCAAATTTTCACAGCTTTATATTTATGATTCCCAAAACGAGGATTTTAATCGTCAAAAGGCTGTAAGGTAAATTAAGCATTCAGTAAATTCTGATTTATGTCAAGTGTTTTATATATATCTGATCTATACAATAATGTCATTTTTTACACAGTGTCGACCAAGGTTTGAAGACAGACACTAAACAACAACTTGATCTTGCCATCATATCGAGTCTTAAAAAAATGTTGGATTCATGCAATCCACTTGTGAAGTCATTTAGAATGGTACGAGATTGTTTTAAACAAAATGATTGGCAAAATGTACGACTTAAGCTCATTGGAGTAAGGGATAAGGATGGTAGAATTTTTAACTTGCCTACAGCTGAAGAAATTGCTGCCTTAATAATTGGTGATTTTGATGGAGCATTTGATAAAAGGGATATCATAGTTCAAACAAAATCAGGCGATCTTCAGAGAATCAGTGAGCTTCATCCCTCTTATCTTGCATTGCAATATCCACTTATCTTCCCATATGCAGAAGATGGATTTAGACTTGGTATTAAACATCGAGGTGTTTCAGTTGATTGTGACATACTTAGAACCAGTACCACATTGAGAGAGTTATTTAGTTACAGAATACAAGACAGAGCCAACCAATTTTCGTTGTTACTCAATGCCCAAAAGCTATTTCAACAGTTTGTAGTTGATGCGTATACAATGATAGAATCTGCACGGTTAGCTTAAATAAAGACACGACAACCCAAACTTAGAAGTCAAACATTTAAGAATTTAAATCAAAGTGTTCAAAGTGGCCAAAGCGATGCGTCAAATTGTGGAAAACGAATTTTGTTGCCATCTTCATTTACCGGTGGAGCAAGATATATGATGCAAAAGTATCTAGATGCTATGGCAATCTGCAAAGCTGTAGGATATCCGGATCTCTTCATAACAGTCACTTGTAATCCCAATTGGCCTGAGATTTATAGATGTTTAAAAGACAAACGGTTGAACCCTCAAGATAGACCGGATATTATCGCACGGTTATTCAAAATTAAAATCAATCATCTAATTTAAGATTTCAAGAAACATACATTCTTTGGTGAGATACAAGCAAGTAAGTCATTGTAAATTGTTTTAATTAATTTCTCAAATAATACTTTTACTAACACTTTTTTGGATGTAATATTTCAGTTATTTATACAATCGAATTTCAGAAACGTGGTCTACCTCATGCTCATATATGTTTGTTCTTAAGTGCCGAGAGCAAATTTCCAACGGCTAAAGAAATCGATTTGGTTATTAGTGCTGAAATACCTGACAAAGAGATGGATGCTTCATTGTATGAACTTGTCAAACAATTTATGATCCATGGTCCTTGTGGTACAGACAATCCTCATTCTCCATGCATGGTTAATTTAAAATGTTCGAAGAAGTTTCCAAAAAAATATGTAGATGAGACTTGTGTTGATTCTGAAGGATATCCTGTCTACCGACGTCGTCAATCATGCAACACAGTAGAAAAAATGGCGTCTTACTTGACAATAGGTTTGTGGTTCCGTACAATGCTATGCTACTCAAAAAGTATCAGTGCCACATAAATGTTGAGTGGTGTAACCAAACAGGATCCATCAAATATCTCTTCAAATACATTAATAAGGGTCCGGATAGAGTGACAGCTTCTGTTTACGAAAGTACCTCCACTGCTAATGTGAACCCTCAAAACAAGGAAATGACAAATAATGAAAATCTCTCAAACGAAACAGAAGTAGATGAAGTTAAAGCATATCTTGATTGTAGATATATTTCAGCGTGTGAAGCTGCTTGGAGAATCTTTAAGTTTGACATACACTATCGGCTTCCATCTGTTGAAATATTACATTTTCACTGTGAAGATGGTCAGGCTATTGTTTATGACGATAATTCAAACTTGTGTGACGTGGTCAGTAACCCAACTGTGAAAATGTCTATGTTCACAGAATGGATGAAATGTAATCAAGCGGATGCATTTGCTAGGACTTTGAAGTATATAGAGTTCCCCAGATACTTTGTATGGATACGCAAAACACGAAAGTGGGTACGTAGAAAAAAACCTTTTGGTGCAGTTGGTAGGATACATTATGTACCTCCATCACTTGGTGATTGTTATTTCTTGAGAATTTTATTGAATCACGTTATACGACCAATGAGTTTCAATGATATAAAAACAGTTGATGGAAAAATATATCATACTTTTAAAGATGCGTGTTTCGCTCGCGGTCTGTTGGACGATGATAAGGAGTATTTAATGGCCATTAATGAAGCAAGTGCATGGGCTACTTCTAATTTCTTGCGTACATTTTTTTGTAATGCTCTTGATGTCAAACTCCATTTCTAGGCCGGATATTTTCTGGAAGGAAACAAAATCTCTATTATGTGAAGATATATTATATCAGCAACGGAGGATTACTGGTATTCCTGGTAATTTTAAAAACTTAAATAAAATTTCATATTCCATTTTACTTTAATCAAGTGTTTAAAAAATCTAATTACTAAACATCTATTGTATTTTTTAGATTTGGTTCTTAAAGAGGAAGAGATTGAAAACATTTGCTTAGCACATGTTGAAAAACTGTTACTTGGTTATGGAAGTACGTTAAGCAACTTTACTGACATGCCAAATGTTCCTGACAACTACACTTCAGCATTGAACAATCAATTGATAATGAAGGAACTTTCGTATGATCGGGCTATCTTAAAAAAGGAACTTGCAGCTTCCCTAAAATGTTTAACTAATGAACAGCGAAAAGTGTATCAAACCGTCATGAATGCAGTTGTTAAAGGAAGTGGAGGAGTTTTCTTTCTATATGGTTACGGTGGAACTGGTAAAACATTTCTGTGGAAAACATTTGCAGCTGCGTTACGTTCCAATGGTGAAGTTGTGTTGAATGTTGCATCCAGTGGTATTGCATCACTTCTATTAGATGGTGGTAGAACGGCTCATTCCAGGTTTGTAATTCCGATAAATGTTAACGAGGATTCTATATGCTCTATTGAACCAAACAGTGAGCTAGGAGGCTTAATCAAACAAACTAAGATGATAATCTGGGATGAAGCGCCAATGACACATAAGCATTGTTTTGAAGCTCTGGATAGAACAATGAGAGATATAGCTCGTTCCAATAATCCGTCCTTGCAGAACAAACCTTTTGGTGGAAAGATTGTGCTTTTTGGCGGTGATTTTAGACAAATCCTTCCAGTCATTCCAAAAGGTACCAGAAGCATGATTGTAAATTCTTCATTGAATTCTTCTTATATATGGCAGGATTGTCAGTTACTCAAGTTAACTGAAAACATGAGGTTAAAATGGGTACCAAATCAAGCAATTTTAACGAGACCAAGGAATTTGCTGAATGGATTTTAAAGCTTGGTGATGGTCTACTTGGTGGTCCAAATGATGGAGAAGTGGAAATTGAAATTCCAGATGATTTACTTATACTCGATGCAGTCAATCCTATATCTTCATTGATCGCTTTCACATATCCGGATATGCAAAAGTTTTTGTGCAATTCAAATTATTTCCAACAAAGAGCCATTCTTCCACCCACAAATGAAGTTGTAGATTCAATAAATACAGAACTGTTAAATAGTATGCCTGGTGAAGAAAAGATATATCTCAGTTCAGATACTTTATGTGAGTCTGAGGATCAAACCGACCTTAACATGGCATTGTTTCCTCCGGATGTATTAAACAAATTGCATCTGTCAGGATTACCTAACCATAAATTGGTTCTCAAAGTTGGAGCTCCGGTAATGTTACTTAGAAACATTGATCAAACAAATGGTCTGTGTAACGGTACACGACTTCAAGTAACAAAACTTGGAAAACTTGTAATCGAAGCAAAGATTATTACTGGAAATAATATAGGTCATCATACTTTGATTTCAAGATTGAAAATGACACCGTCCGATAAAAGAATACCAGTGAAAATTGCACGAAGACAGTTCCCATTATCTCTATGCTTTGCAATGACCATCAACAAAAGCCAGGGACAATCACTTGAACGTGTAGGCTTATATCTTCCAAGGCCGGTTTTTAGTCACGGACAACTATACGTTGCTGTATCACGAGTAAAGAGCAGGAAGGGTTTGAAGATCTTAATATGTGACAGGGAAAACAAGTGTGTAAAACCACAACTAACGTGGTCTACAAAGAAGTTCTACAAAATCTATAGTCTTTGTAGAAATAGCATTTTGAAGAAAAGTCTTTAATGTTTGAAGTTATTTAGTATTATGTTTTGTACATCCTATCAAGATGTTTCTTTTATCTAATGATAATGGATGTTATTTTACATAATTGTTTTAAAATATAGTATACATTTTTAAAAAATGATACCTTTAACAATTATAAAATAATGAAAGCTAAATAACAATAACATATATCTAAAAGACAAGAAATAACTAATACAAGTAATACTTTCAACCGGTTGTTTTGTGGTTCAGTAACATATGAATTAAAAACTTTTCAGTAGCTAACCCTTCGTACCACCAACACCAAAACTAAACTACCAACCTTTACAAAAGTGTTTTGAGCAAACCAGCAACCACAAACAAAAAACATTGTTTCCATACAAAATAATATTATCTGAAAAAGCGCCACAACCATTCAGTCAAACAAGAAAATACCTTTACCCATGACGAACTTAAGGGTAAACTCTTCACGAGGAACCAAGTTTTTATCCTTCACAAACTGTTTCATGTTTTTTATGTAAAACCGATCATCAGGAGACTCGATACCAACTCGAACATCCCAAACATTTCCAGCAGCATCTACAATCTTTAAAGTTCTTTTCCTATCCAACCCAAGTTTTTTAGCAACAACTTTTTTAATGCGCTGTAACAAACAAAAATTAATGTTAACAAAGATAGTATTATAATATGGTTGACACAATGTAAGTTCGTGTTACTACTTTTTGGTTACAAAAACTTACAAAATGATTGTCCACACGGAAAACTACTGGAATAGTTTCGTTGTTCGTAGTTACAGCGAGTATTTCAGTTTCATTGTCCTTAGTTATGTTATCCACATCTTCACCATCAGAGATACTGATAACCTCTTCTACCACTTCTTCCTTAATAACAACATATAATTCCGATGGCAACATTAAATCAGCATCCTTGGAACAATTGAAAACAGACATATCAAAAGTGTGAAGATCAATCATTTCAAACACAAGAAGATGTTCATCACTTAGTGAAAATTTCTTCTTAATCCGATCCCATCCAGTTGTTATGTAAAGCTGATTGTCACTAACATCCATTCGAACAAAAAATTTATGCTTCCCAGGACCTCTAATAACAACCGGATAATTTGGAATGGTATTGTCCATCTTGTGATGTACAAATAAACGATTGATATGCTACAACGAGAAAAAAAATATTAGTAGTTTCATATACGGAACCATAATAAATAAGAAACAATAATAAATATACCGAATCCACATTGCGAACTACATACCATAGCATCAGGTTTATCAAAATCGCCATTGGGTCTGTAGTAAAAATAATCAGATGGAGCAAATGCAATATTGTCATAGAAATAAAATATCCGGAAACTTTGTAATGCTTCTTCATACTGAAATATGAGCCATGATCCAGATTGTAGTTTCAAAGTTTGAACTACGGAATACCACCCATTGTAGAGATAATAGAAGTTTCCTATATCATATATCTTGACTTCAAAGACTTGCCCATTAGTTGTCCGTACTTTGACAAACCCAACAGGATAGTTAAACTCTTTTATCCATTGTTTATACTTTTTTGGCAGAACCTATGTATAAGTATATTAAAATCAGAACTGTCTAACATGATGTTATACAGAAAATAAATTCGCCATATCTGAGATTAAAATACTTACCAAAGATTTCCTTGGGTTGTCGGTCATGTAACAAGCAAAACCATACATCTTTCTATAAAAAGAGAAACGTTAAAAGATGGCAAGTAACTGAGAGGACATGATGAAAGGAAATAGCATTAGTATGTAATCACTGTTTGATTAAAGTGAAAGCACTTTTTTTTAAAAAAATCAGTTTGACCAAACCTGTTTGACCTAAGTCAAACCACTGGTTCAAAAGTCTGCTTGACCATGGTCAAACCACTGTTTGTCCAATGACAAACCACTGTTTTCTCCTCAAAACAATGTTTAACCCAACAGTGATTTTAAACATATATTTTCATCCATCTGTTAAACAAAGTCAACAGATGTATCAACAACAATCATTTTAAGTTGATGAGCATTATTTATGAAAAATGTTAAAAGATTATTCTAATTAATGCAATTAAAAAGAGTATAACTAACAGACTAAAATATTATATAACATTAAAAGGTTATTTGGGTATATTCAATGTCAACAATGTGAAATACCAAATGTTATTTTCGATGCCGAGAGTTTCTAAAGCTTATTAATATGTTTCTATTTTTATCAGTGTGATACAAAACTCCAAACATGTAAAAAAACCTTATAAAATCTGTCAAGAACACCAACTGAAAGTTTACTAAACATCATAATCTTAAAAAATCTTTATACAACAACTGATAAACAATCATTTTTAACATAGCCCTAAATATCTACACCTCAATCGAACATCCATACAAAAGTAAAAACTTCAATCGAACATCAATACGAACATTCATATGATGGAATCTGAAGTATAACAAATCAAATAAACAAACATGATCAAAAATTACACTTCATATAAAAGAACAAACCTAAGATCAAAAATCATACATGCAAGCGTGGTATAAAAAATTACATGAAGCAAAGATTTCAGAAAAACAAAATCCAATCAATACATTTTGGATTACCTTTTGCTGATAAGGAAAAATCTTTAACACTCTCTGTCGTTGGTTTGTCGCCCTTCGAAGTTTGGAGATACAAATGGAACGGTAGATGAGTGATTAGAATTTGGGGCCGAATTTTATATAAGGGTTTTAATGGGCCTACAAAATCTAATCTATTATTAACCTTAATTGGATCAAATATAAGGGGCTTTATTAAACTGATCAATAACATTTGATTAGTTGTATTAAATACAAACAATATAAATGATGTATTATAATCTATTTCGATGGTTATTAAAGCTACCCGTGTGGTCACACATACTGTTTTTAACATTACTTTATAAAGATATATAACTAAAGACCAAAATTTAAATGATATATTATAATCTGTTTTTTAGTATTTGATTTCGATCATTACGAAACCTACCCGTGTGGTTACACGGGTGATACACCTAGTTGAAGAAAAAGGAGAAAAATTAGTAAAAAGAATAAATGAATGAAAAGCGGATCAAATGCCATTCTAGTAAATTATAATATATATTAAAAATTATAAAGGGTGAACAATATCTTCTCTAAATTAATTATGATCAGTAATATTTTCTCTCTTTCATTCACAATCACTCTATATGATATAGAGAACCCACTCACATATATATGGAGGATTGAATGTGAATGCTTTAAGACCAAATCCAATGCAATGCATTTGAGGTGCATTTGTGATACGAATGATAAGTTGGAGTAGAGAGAGAGTAAAAAAGTTATTGGCTAAGTGGATAAATTATGGAGAGAGAATGAGATTTGTGAGTAGTGTGTTCTTGAATGAAAAAAGAAAAAAAAAAGATAATAAATAGTGAGATGATGTGGTAAAATTTTTGTTAGAATTTTAACCTTGCATTAGTATTGATGGTGTAATAGAAGTGAAATTCAGACTAAAACTAATAATTACATGCGGAGAGTAGATCTTGAAAATTCTTTGTATACCTAGCTTAATTAGGAAATTCACCCTTTATGTGGTCTAGCTCGTATCAACTGAAACAAACTAATAACTTAACACATGTTTGGATTTGTATTAATGCAATATATGGCCCCTCCAAAAAAAATCAAATTATGTGTGCCTATGTCTATTTGTTATGGGTTCACGTCAACATTTGTTCATATCACGAGGTGTTCACATTTGAATATTTGAAATTTTCAGATAATCTTACAATCCGAATACGTATCCGAAATTTCAAATATGAATTCGAACAGTTATATGGATATTTAAATTCCTAAACACCAACCAGAAAATAGTCAAATACAAATACATTCAATCCAGAATCAAAATAACTAAATGCTTAATAGTCAAACATAATACCAATAAAAAACATTTTAGTGTCTATACACATTTAAAAAGCACAAAAGAATAATTAAAGTATATAAATAATAACCAATTTATATAATGTAAAAATAATTAATTGAAAACTTTTAGGGTCTATAAACATGATTCTAGGTGTCGCATCTACAAAAGAACAGATGATATTCAAAAGTCAAAACATGAACAAGAAATAAACAGTTGATGAAACAATTTCTTTCCAAAGATAGTGAATCTTGAACAACTAAATCAAAATATCTGTTGAAGACCATCAAAATATCTGTTGAAGACCATCAAACATCTAGTTTTCGTATAGAAATTTTTGGGTATATATGTTTTCGACCCCCCGGTTCAATAGAAATTTTTGGGTATATACGTTTTCGACCCCCCCGTAAAAAATTTCAAGCTTCGCCACTGAATGTAGTAGAAGGATCCTACCATGCATCTTCACACGTTCTTCACTTAACTCTCAATCTGCACTCACTTGTATTCTGCACTTAATTTTGATAACCGCATCAATCTGTTTAGATACACAAGCAAGTATCTAGAAAAACCGTTAGCCTTTTTCATATTCAAGATAAACCAATATTTTATCTTATCATGCAAAACCAACAAGTTGTCAATTCAAAATGGGATACCTTTTTAAAAAAAAAAACTTTTTGGTATTTTTGATATTTTTCAAAAAAAACTAATCAAAACTCAAAAATATTTACAATTTCATCTTTTTGTGAGAATCATATGTAAGAAGATCATATCAACAAAATCAAACTGTTTTCACACTATTAGATAATTCTTTATATAATTTTTTGTGAAAAGCAGTCCAAGACGATTACCAGTAAATTTATCCACTTAAACAAAACACATGAACATTTCAAGTTCCTTTACCTGGTGATACGTTAAGGTAATATTATTCTGATGTACTAGCGTGTCCCACTTCAGGACATATCCCCGCGATCAAGGTATGCACAAACTTTCCTCGTAGTATGTGAGTATACTGAATTTATCCATTTTGTTTTACAACATTAGATAATTGGTGATCAGGTCAGTACTTCCGTACAGCAAAGAGACCAATATCTACCGAGGGTAAGGCAAATACCAAATTTTGATACGATTTACACATTTTGCACAGTTGAATGACTCTCTAGGAGAGCTTCTTCAAATTCTCGGTTCTTCAAATGCACAGTTGTGCCTAGGTCAACATATATCTGGATGCAGCAGAAGGACAACCCTGATATCCCGGATGTAATAATAGTATAAAGACCTAAAACCTCAAATTTTGGCAATCTATCAACGCAAGATTTAATGTTATAAAACCATACGCCACTGATATGTTACCCACTCATACACAGTTCGTTATGTTTATATTACCATGGTAAGTTGATAATTTTATGTTTCTTGCCTACTGGTACATCATATGATGAAGCTGATATCACACTTAAGCAATTTAAGTTCAATTTCAGTGTGACAGTCTAACTTGCTGATGTACTATCATTTATTCTTTTTCACACCATGAAATCTCTTTTTTCAAATTTTCACTTTTTTTTATGTTTTTCATTTTTCAATGTTTTTGGATTTTTTTAAAAATTTTGTAACTTACTCCCCCTAAACATACGCACTAACTACACTCTTTTTGGCTTTGGGAAATTTCTCCCCCTAAATTTTTGTTTTTATGGAGTAAGTTTCAAAAAACAGAAATTTAAAACACAGACAGACTCCCACTTCAATCTGACAATAAGTTTTTCAATTTTAAAATTTAGAATAATCATAACAATCACTGTAGTAAATAATTTGTTACCAATTTTAACCTACTATTCACCTTAGATGCTTTACAGGAACAACCACTGTTGAACACATCAACAATCCTTCTTGGTCATCCTGCACACGCTCAACAACTTGTTAGAATGAAGAACCCAAGCCCATATAGTCCTGGGTTGTCCATATTCATCACTAATTTGAACTTTTTTCCAAGATTGATTTTCATAAGGTCGTTGGTCACGAGAGTTCCAATAAACTCTCGGAGTTCCAACCTTTAAAATTACTCTTTTGAAAGCTTCTTCTCCCATTATCATACCATGAATTTTGGAAAAACTTTGGATTTCGTTGAACATTTGAGTTACAAAAACTCCTATATCCATTTCTTTGTTCGATTTCCAAAAGTCTCGTATCGATTTTTATATCCAAAATTTTGATTTTGAAATCGATTTGATTTACCATTAAAATGATTAAATTGTGGAGAAATACTTCTTGGTCTATCAAATCTTCCTGATGGTGAAGTCTTTGACTGAAATCTTGGTTGATTACTTTGACAATGTGACCATATTCCCATCTTTAACTTCATCAACTTTTTCCTTGTTTTTTCTAACAACTCGCCACATGCCCTTTATAGTGACATTTAAAACAAGATTTTTTCTTATAAATTCTCTTTTTGTTAAATCTCTTTGTAAATGTTTTGTTCTTTTTGTCTTCAGTATCCTCATCCAATTTATGAGGTGTACTGTTAGACCCAACAGATTCTTTCAAAGAAACTAGACTATTCGGCAAGTCCACAGTTATCGGATCCACTACAGCTTGTGCAGTGGGAACAAAATCAGTTAGCTCATTTTCATTTGGTAAAAAAGAAAGTAGTCTTGATCCTTAGAAGGTGAAGCTTTACTAAACCCCACTCCCATTTTATCATTACTCTTTTTCAGCCCTTTTTGAATTTGAGTCCTAACTAATGAAGATTTTCCAAATTTGTCTAACTTTCCATTATGTTCAACGATTTGGTCTTGTGAAATGGCCAACTCCCTGCACGTTTCAGAAAATTCATTAGTTTTATCTTTCACAGTTTCACGAGCCAAATCAATGACCTGTAACAGTTCATTGACTTTGCTTGTCAAACTGCTGATTTCTTGTTCATTTGATTTGAGTTTATTTAAACAGTTTGACTCTCTTTTAATCAAAAGAACATTTGACTCTTTTAGTTTTTCTGATTCAGCTAACAGAATTTTGTTTTGCTTCGATAGTCCGTCAACTTTACCTTGTAGTTCAGTGGAATTATGACATGTATGACTTATAGATTCTGATGTTACCTTTACATCTGTTGTAAGTTCATTCACACCATGCAAGCACTTTGAAACTTCTGCATCCTTCTTCTCAACAGTCTCTTCATCAGCTTCCTTCTTCTCTTCTACCATAACATCTGCTTCTGCATCTGAAGCACGATCTCCTACACTCTATCTTGATGAACTCTGATAACGTTTTTCTAAAGCTTCCCACAGTTCTCTAGACGTCACATACTTACGGAAACTATAGCTAATTTTCACTGGTAAGGATTTCTTTATGACTGCTAAAGCTCGCTTTTCAGCATCAAACACCCGTTTCTCAGATTCATCAATCTTCTCATATGAAATCACTTGAATTCTCCTGTTAACTCATCGTGTGGGAGCAATGTACCCATCAATCATACAGCTCCACATTCTAGCATCTTCACTTTGGACAAACGTTTCAAACTCCTTCTTCCAGATAGCATATTACAAGACGGTTATCAGTTGTGGCGGTTTATTCACAGTCCCACTTACATTATCCATTCTGACTATGTTTAACACGCAGCTTAAAAGTTTAAATGAATTTTGGTAACCTGTGCCAAAATCCAAATCTAACTTCTCTACTGGTCCTTGTCGAGCTTTTACCGTAACCGTACCGTTAAAAACGTTCAAAAATTTTCCGAAAACTGTTTTTACCGAATTATACCGTTAGGCTCGTCTAAGGATTTCCGTGCCTTTTTTTGTCCTAAAAATTAACCAAGTCTAACCGTACAAACGGTTTACTAAGATTGTTTACGGAATGTTTTTTATTCACGAGAACGTTAAATACTATATGCGTAGCTAAATACTCCACTTTTTTAAATACTCCAACAATTACACTAGTTAGCCAATTACGCTGAAGTTAACTACGCAGGTGAGTCAAAAGAATCTGTAAGTTAATTACGCTGGATAAATGCGATGGTAAGTTAATTTTGCTGAGTTCAACTTCGTTGAGATTAAATACGCTGGTTAAATACTCCGTCTGATCAGTTCAGTATTACGACGACTAGTAAAGTCGCCGATCACCGTTATAATGTCGCAGAGGACTATTATCATAGTTACCAAAGTCGCCTTTGGATTTAAATACGCTGGTCACAAATATGCGGGTCCTGATAAATACGCAGGTCAGTCAGCAAATACGCCGGAACAAGCTGAAAATCCAAGCTTTTCAAAATTTGAAAAGATTTTCTCCAAATCTTTTTAACACTTTCCTGTAAAATCAAACAACCAACGTATTAGTAATTTTATGAAGATTCAGATGAACAACACGAAGAACAAATCTTTGAATCTTCAAGTTTTTCTTCAAAATCTTCAAGAAAAAAAAAACGCTGGACACTAATTTCAGCCTTTTATCAAACCAAAACTCAGCTCCAAAACCCTAGAACAACATAATTATGCAGCCTTCAACCAAAACTGAAACCCTAATTATTCAACCTTCAAAATTTTGAATTTTCTGCCCAACCAATTCTGAACCGAGCCAATCAAGAGCCTAATGCTTTGATACCAATTGTAGGTCCTATTATCCTATGGTTCTTTCACAGAATTGTCTATCTAACCTAGATTGCGGCATCGTCTAGATCAGATTGTTACAGAAAATAGTAGAAAACAGAATTCACAACTAAACAGGTATTCTATTGATTATCCAACTTGCAGTTTACAATCAACTCAATACCTCACACAACCTCACATCCTATCTCTGTGATCTTGTCTAACTCTCTAATTCGTTTCTCTCTCTCTCTATGACTTCTCTCTCTAGAATTCTTCAAGTCCTTTTCTTGTTACAAACCCTAATCACAAAACATGTTTATATACCACATGTCTGTGAACTAGGCTTCCAACTGGGCTAGCCCATTTTCCTTGCCCATTACAATAATTAACTCCATAACCAATTTGCTAAGCTCGTTACAAAATATCAAAAGACTAAATAATCAAACTATAAAGTTGTTGTCACGGAATACGTACCAACATATTTCTGAAAAATTACCTTTTGTAAGACTGAGTTTTCTAAGTTCTTACAACTCGTAGGAGTTTTCATTTTCCCCTAACTTATATATATATATATAGGGTGGGGTTCGGCTACAAAGTCCATTTTTCCTACAAAGTGTACAAAGTAATAAAATACCACACGTTCAGCCATAAAACACACTTAAAACCCACAAATAACATAGTGATGATCACTACAACACAATATTTAAACCTTAACAGTACATAAAAACTTCAAACACACCATCGTAGAACTATAAATATAAAACACAACATGATAATCAACATAAAACACAGTAATATTTGTCATTCGATAATCAAAACCTTATCATCCAAAACACAACACAAAACCCACAAATATGTCGTTTTAGTAGTCTACACTTTGTTATATGTGGGTTTTGAATGTGTTTTATGGTTAACATTTTGGTGTTTTATGACTTTTTATACTTTGTAGGAAAAATAGACTTTGTATCCAACTCTCATCATATATATATAGTCACACCCCCAAAATCCACAAGCGGAGTATCACCGCATGGAGGCGTGACTGACCAAGATCCAGCCACCAATCATATTAAACAATGCAATTAAGTAAATAAAACCAAACCCAATATAATTGGTGTTCAAAAGAAACCAACCATGTTTAAGTAATCAGCGGAAGCATAGTAATGTTTAAATAACCAAAACATAGTTTAAAGTTCAAATGTTAAGCACAGGACATAACAGTCCATATCCCACAACGACCTCTCCTCCTCGTGCAAGCTCCATAAGCACCTAACGACCTGCAAGGCACGTAACAACGACTCAACAACAAAGTTGAGCGAGTTCACAGTTGAGTGTTCATTTTAAAGTTGTTCAAAACCATGAGTTCGTTTGTAAACCATAAGTTAATCCGTTTCCTTGTTTCCCAAACCATGTCCATAACCAGTGGGGGCTTCCCCATGTAAACCACTAGACCGTTACCATATCGACAACTGATGAAAGTAAGTTGTGCCCTAAGTCAATGTCTATCATCATTGACTGAGTGCCCAGATCCATTAGTACACGCCCGTCCTACCGGCACAGTGTGAGGCTTGTCAACCCTAATAGCGCTATTAACTAATGACCCGCTCGCCATTGGCCCGGCGATTAAGTCGATATAAAAATAAGGGACTTAATGATAGAGTTTTGTCTAGTAAGTTTAAGGTTGTTGTCCTACCCAAGGAGGACGAAGGTACGTAATCTACCCAAGGAGAATACGCATATTTAATATTGGCACCCTACCCATGGAGGTACGTATCCTACCCAAGGAGAATATGTAGGTTCCGTTTTAAATTCCTTAACCCATTCCCAACCACCGGGAATCCCATGCCTTATAAAGAGTGTGAACTCACCTCGGTTTGCTCGGTATGCTTATCTACTTGTGCACAAACAATTCAGTCAAAGCCTATAGTATGCACGTATACACAATCAGTTTATGTTCGTATTGACTCACATGCAATCTAACATCACAATGTGTGCTTGGCAGTTAACATCATGTAACACGTAAACAGTTATTTCAAGTTCATACAATTCATGCTTCACATAATTGATTTCTCGGTCTATTCTAACATAGTTATCCATTAACAGACTTAACAGACTTGACTGAGTTACTGTGATTGTTTCCCAACTTGACGAACATCCCTGTTCGTCGCGAACTCCCTTCGGCGAAAACCCCCAGGCGACGAAATCCCTTGAGCGACGAAATCTCAAAGGGTTTTTGTCGTGATTGAATGTTCGTCGGGACAGGGTTTTCGTCGGGCAAAGCATGATCATCAACAACAGTTACACATTCCAGAAACCCTAATGATCATCTAACAGTTACATCGACTTCATCAATCAATCATTCAATCAGACCAATTCATACAATCATATAAATTACTCAATCACTATACGATCAAGATCATCATTCAATCATCATTCAACATCAGCAAGTCATTGTGATTATCAGGTATTCATCATCATCTTGCCACATAGAACCCTATTCTGCTAAACAATCAACTGCTCGTTCTACTAATCCCATAAACATCAACATCCACTATCATACCATTGTCACATCAAGATTGTTACATAACAAGATCATCACTACACATAAAACCATAATATTTCATGTATGACTAGTGTCACACCCCAACCGATGGCGAAATCATCAGGGCGCGGCACTAGGCGAATCAGATTGCTCAAGAGAATCCATAACAACTATATTGCGATAATATTTAATACATCGTTATCCCATACTAACAAACAATACAATCACATAAGTTATCACAGATTTCTTGTCCTCTCGAACAATACAATCCGACAACCTAGATTTTAGTTGAGTTTCTAGACTTCCTAGCTTGATTTGATATAGCCTGCGATCTAACCTGCAACATACGTTAAAATATTTGTCAATACAAAAGTATTGGCGAGTATACAGGTTTGATATGTATAGCGTAATAGATTAAAATGTGTAGCGAATTTCCACATGCATAAACGTAACACACGACATATATACTCACAAGGCTGATACTACCAACTAAGTCCTCGATGCTCGAATATGCGATGGCAAACTAGACCCCGTCGGGCGCAATAGTACTATACTAGTCGTGGTGGGACGTCACGAGTATAAGCCCTAGCACATATGCAACTAGCATCACGTATATCTATGCATAACAGTTATTCGCAAGTGATAATTCGATTGATTGAATAATTCGCTTGATAAGTTCGATTTGTTAGAAACGTATGTTACACCCAAAAATGCGATTAAAAAGGGTACAAGTATACTCACAGTGCGTATTTAGCGAGAATACAACTTGATTGGATCGGTTGAAAGTACGTCTGCGTTAATCATCGAATGATATAGTAAATGATGCACGGTTAAGTGGGAATAGTATCAAAATGACAGTTATCCAGTCGGATGATGCCCATCCGGTCGGATGACCTCATCCGGTCGGATGACCCCATCCGGTCGGATGACTGTTGGTTTGTTCATTCTGACATTCGATCGGATGACTGGAGCTGGATCGGATGACACTTGGTCCGGTCGGGTGGCATGTTATCCGATCGGATGATATGCTGTCCGATCGGATGGCGGTTGATTGGGTCGGATGACATGTTATCCGATCGGGTGACATGCTATCCGATCGGGTGACATGCTATCCGATCGGGTGACATGCTATCCGATCGGGTGACATGTGATCCGGTCGGATGACATGTGGTCCGTTCGGATGACATGTTATCCAGTCGGATGACGCGTCTGTTTTATCGTTCCGATCAGTCGTTTTTTAGTGTTTTTGGTAGGAATACGTGCGGTTTTACTGGGACGGTGTGATTTCGTGTTAACAAATGAAATTCCATCAGTTCCGACCCGTTCTAACGGCCGGGAATCACCCTGTTCCATCAGCTTTGGCCGTTCTTGACGGTTTCTCATGGTTAACTCGAAATCGCACAGTTCCTTGGTTAAATACATAGATTTAGGTGAGATTTGTTATCAAAACATGTGGAAATCACCCAGATCTGAGTCGTTTATGGTGGGATGAGGTCACAACTTGAAGTTCATATGAACTTTTGGTGACATCACCTTAAAACACCTCAAATCAGTAGATTTCACGGTTAGAAATTGAGTTTTGAAAGACATAATGATGTAGAATTGAGTGTAGATCATAGAAGTACAAGTTCTAGGTTGAAATCTTACCGGAATCGCGAGGAATCGAGATGAAAGGGTCCTAGAGCGTGCTTGGTCAAGTGGGAGCTGTCACATCACTTGAATAGTGATGTGACATGCTATTTATAGGCAAAAAGTGTAGCTGGAGGGTTACTGGGTCGGATGGCCCATCCGTTCGGATGGCCAGTCCATCCGGATGGCCACTCCGGCGCAGTGAACTTCTCCGTTTTTTTAGCGTTGCGATAGTTTTTGGAGTACGCGCTTTATATGGTTAGTTTATATTATTATTATATATGTATATATATCACTAGGGGTCGTATTTACGTATCCACATTCCAAAGTTTCGATATAACAGTCGGTTTTCGATTCGAGTGCTCGATTATTAACGACGTTTCACGGCCATCAAGGAGGGTAGTATAGGTCCTTTCTTGATGTCATCGTGAACGTTATTGTGTGTTGTGCCACAATGACTGACGGGGTACCACTCACTCGTATTGTCATCATCGTCACGATAACTGGAGCTATAGCACTCACCCGAGAGTCTTTGTTAGCGTTAATTATCTGCGTTTTGACACATCACGGCCACCGAGGAGGGTAGAATAGGTCCTCACTCAAATGCCATCGTGAGTGTTAGTATTGGTGATATAGTGTGGTGTAGCGATAATGTATTGCGAAAATATGCGATTATCCTTCGAATAGCGATGTATGCGATATAGTTACATTATGATCCGAATCTCTGGTGCTAGGCGTAACGAGTATATCGAGTAGTAACAACGCACGAAAGTGCGGGTTGTTACAACTAGACTGATGTTATCCACACACGCTCTAACTGATTTTTAAATCTATACATCAATAGAATCTTCCTACAGTTATGCACCAAATCATGATCGACAACGACAATAGAAATCAACAGTTTATATATCGCCTAACCAACAATATATAATCAGACAAAAGTTATCGCACTCACTGAAGAATCGAACCGTAACGAAAGTCCTTGAATCGGTGAGAGAAGAAAGAGCGTTATGTGAGTGCAGGATTGAGCAATGGGTGTCGTCAGTAGGGAGAAGAAATACTAGGGTTTGCCAAATGAAACCCCAAGCAGTTGTACGTAAATATGAAGCGAAACAAGATCGGGCCTCACTTGGGCCAAAAGCCCATTACGGCGAAAATGCCTGGTTTTCGTCGGGTGGGTGTTTTCGTCGGGTAGGTGTTTTGGCAAAGGTTCCAGTTTTCGTCACAAGGGAGTGTAAGTGATAAGTCTCATCTAAAATAATTGATTCACAACTTTTATTAATTAACACAAAACATAAGTCAACATAAACAACTTATAAACTAATCATAGTGCACAGTTTCAATGCAACGAACCACAAAACACAGTATGAAACAAGTAACGTATAGAGGAGAAACCTTGGAAACTTGAGTTGTCACACACACACACATATATATATATATATACCGGGCCAGGATCATTTCAGAACCATAAATATTTACAGAACTCGCAGAACTCCTAATAAACAATCTTTTTATTTATATATTTTTATGTTTAGGATAATTTTATCATTTATTATGTGTATTTTTATGATTACTTACATGTTAAGAGTAATTTAATCATTTTTTATATGTAATTTTATAATTACACATATGTAAACTCATTTTTTACATATATGTAATTAGTTATGACACACACACACACATATATATATATATATATAATTTTGGCAATTAAACATATGCAAACTACTTTTAACATGTATGTAATCAAAGAAGTACATATAATAGATGATAAAAATACAAAAACTTATATATAAAATGATTGTTTATTAGGAGTTCTGAAAGTTCTGTAGTTATTTAGAGTTCTGAAATGAACTCAACCATATATATATATATAAATTAGCTTTAAGGAAATAACTAACACAATATATATATATATATATATATATATATATATATATGTGGTAGGGTTTATGCGAGAATTAGCTTTAAGGAAATAACTAGTGTGAACACAAACAAAATAAACCTAAAACAAACAATGACCCCCCCCCCCCCCCCCCCTTTGTTCAAAAAAAAAAGCCTATACCCCTCATCTCCCCACCCCCCAAAAAAAAACCCTAAGCGCCCCATCATCCCATCCCCTACCCAAGCTAAATGCTAAATACTAAACCCTAAAGCTAAACTCAAAACTAAATGCTAAAAAAATATAATTTAAAAAATCCATTAAAAAATTGTTAATAATAAGTTGCGATTTTAATGGAAAAACTTATAAAAATTGTGTTTTTAAAGCTTTTTAAGGTAGTTTTGATTGTGTTCACAAGTGGTTGTCGCGATAAATGGTGGTTCCTAAATGATCCTCGCCCTATATATATATATATATATATATATATTAAAAAACTTATTTATTTACTCTGCACTGAGCCAGTCTTTTTTAATACTTGGAGTTACAATCATTTAAAAAATCACAAAATTTAATCTCAAGCTAAATAACCAACGGTAAAATAGTCCACTTAGTTTTAAAATGCTCAAATTCTTTTTAACGTCTGAACGTAATATTACATAAACTATGGTCTTCTCGTCGCTGAATATACCTATTAAAGTATGTATTGTATAAAAGGTCACAATCTCGAATCATCAAATTATATGTTGAGATTCTTGAGTATTGCATACAGGGGCGGACTGAAGTATTGTCCAGGGTGGGCGGGCGCACCCCCGGGAAAAAAAAAATTAGTGCTAAGTTCCGTCGAAAATCCCGTCCGCACCCCTTGGAATTTTTCGTCCGCACCCCTTGGATTTCTTCGTCCGCACCCCTTGGATATATTCGTCCGCACCCCTTCGAATTTTTCGTCCGCACCCCTTAGGTGAAAGCCCATTAGTCTGATTTATACAAAAAAACTATCTATATTAATAGATTATACTACTTCAAATAAGATTCTGCCCAGCGACCTCCTGGCTCCTGTTCTGATTCTGCCCAGCGAAGGTAAAAGCCCATTAGTCCCATTTAAACCCAATACCCAACAATACAAAGTCTGATTTCCACCTCCCGCCCTTCTGTTCTGATTCTGCCCAGCGACCTCCTGGCTCCTGCCCAGCGACTTCTTCAACAAGCCAGCAGCAACAGCAGCCATCGACTTCCGGTTCAACTCGGAAACTACTTTAATTTTGTGAAAAAAGATAAACAATTCGCCAACTTGGATGGTTTGTCAAGTCTTGTAAGGTTAATGGTTTCAACAAATATTCACGTTACTTTTACATTGGTATATCGGTTATTGAAGCTTGTTCTCGTATTACCCGTCGCAACCGTTGAAAGATGTTTTTCGGCAATGAAGAATGTGAAGACCGACTTGCGTAATCGGATTGGGGATGAGAATTTAAGTGATAGTTGTGTATGTTATATAGAGAAAAACTTGCTTAAGAAAGTAGCTTTAGATGATGTTTTGGATAGATTTCAAAAAATGAAAACCCGTAGGGCGATGTTTTAATTATGTTTGTACAAAGTTTGACGTGTTTGCCAAATATATAAATTTAGTTTGATGTTCTTTTGTCTTACATGGCCCGACCCGACCCGACCCGACCCGATACAACTGATTTTTTTACTTATGTACCTAGGGGCCTAAAATTTTTAAAAATGTTCCGCACCCCCATGGAAAAATTCCTGGGTCCGCCACTGATTGCATATAATGTATTTATACTTTTAATTATATTATTATTATTATTATTATACTTTAATGTTTGGTCCATTGCGTCTTATTTTATTTTAACTGGTTAGAATATGTGAAAAACAAAAAAAAACGATACATTAGGAGAAAAACAAGAGTGAAAATAGGATTTTCAAGAGTTATTTTTGTGTCACGCATCTCCTCACGTAGCAAACTGGCTAAAGGAGAATTGAAGTCGCTAAAATTGGTCGTAAAATAATCTTTGGTTGAAATATGGGATTTCAAACGTTTTTGCCCCGCAATTGGACGCAGATGCCAAGTTTTATGGTAAACTTGTCACTTAGGAGGTCAAATGTAAAACGAGGATATGATGCAGATGTGTGATAAAGGTATTATTGATGTTTATAAGACTAAGCGGTATGGGGGCCGGCTTAGGCCCGGCGAGGCCCGGCGCCGGTCCCCCACACCGCCCCCCTCGCCCGGTTCCGTCGTCCTCGGCTGCCCACGCTCGAACTCGACGGGCCTCTCTCTCTCTCTCTCTTCTTTCTCTCTCCTCTCTCTCTCTCTCTTCACGGCGCTGGTCCTCCCACACCGCCCCCCTAGCCCATCCTTGGAGGACTTGCCTCTTCCATACCTTCCAGTTGAGACACCAAGAATTAAAGATGCATCTCGTGCACAAACTTTTGTGTAGACGTTTTTAAGAGTTTGAATCCCATAAGCAACCAACTACATGATTCTTTGTGGAATAAAACAAAAAAAAAAAAACATCTCAAAGGATGTGACATGATGGTGTAAGGCTTCAATCATCTACAAGAAGTTACTATTGAAACAGTTTAACGTGTTAATGATCGATGTCGCATATGAATATAATGAGCTATTAATATATTTAAATTAAATTAAATATTATACTATAAATTATCAACTTATCTGTGCATATAAGATCATGTGACATGTGCATATACGACATGTGGCAAATGTGTAAGAAATGAGGTTATTTGAGGTTATATAACTTGAGTGTGTCAATGTGGTTATACCCCTTCAATTATACATATCTGTATGTATATATATGTGTGTGAGAGAGAAACTAAAGTTGGCGTCGTTAAAAATTTCACGGCCAAGCTCCATAACCCCCCCCCCCCCCCCCTAATGCCAGGGAGGCGCTGTTCCGGGTGCCATGGGGCGTTATAGATGGTGTTATATACCCCCCCCCCCCCCCCCCCCCCTCCACCCTACGCATGACCTAAGTGTTGTACTTGATGTTGGGGAAGTTTTTCAAAAATAATGAATTTTTATACTTTTAGTCCAAAAGTATTTGATAAGTTACATTTAATCCAAAACTATTTAAAATTTTACTTTTAACCCAAAACTTTTCAAATTTGGTCCCCTATACTTTTCATCTTTCA